>CM060985.1:9597044-14874544 GCA_030765065.1 Deroplatys truncata
TAGGAGGTATTGTGTTCCACCCAAAAATTTGATGTCAAGATTTCACCAGAAATATACATTGTGATGACCCCCAAACCCCCCCTAAAAAAAAGCATTTTTAGAAAAGGGTGTGAATGAGAGAGAAAATGAACATCATATCTTGAAAATGAGAAGTCTGATAAATAGCAAATAGCTATTTAAGTTCAGTATCTTCAAGAGATGCAACACAAAGATTTTCAAGAGAATCCTCCTGCCCTTTACATGGAACATTTTCTCAAAAATGGCTGTAACAATTTTGATTATGAATATGTGTGTGTGTGCATTCCCCCCCCCCCCCCCCCGTCCCCTTGTTTAAATGTTGTATCTGTTTATCCAAGAAGTGAATTTCTCTTTATTTTTTCTATCTTTGAATCCTGAGTTAATGCTATTGCTTGGATTGTATGTCTAGAATCTGATAAAATAAAAGTGTTATTGCATTTTTTTGGCCTAACAAAACAGATTTTTAACAGCAGTGTGAATTGCATCAATTTCTCCATCAAATTTATAGTGTTTTTTCCAATATTTTTGTAAAAGGAGAAAAGCTGATATGTACCGCCTGCTTCAACTCCATTATCATTTAAAAATGAGCCATCAGTATATACACACACCCATTCTTCTTCAAAGTATTTAATTTGTAGATTTTTATTATCTAAAATACTGTATGTTTAAGACAAAGTGTATATCATGAATTTTATTAGAATAGCCTGTGAATTCCTCTTCATTCTGAATGACTTTTATGTAATTAATAAACTATAAGAGATAGGCAGAATCTTACTACACACACAATTTAGATCTTGTTAAATTAAACAATTTATGCAAAATAAAATTTTTTGTGCCTTTAAATATTTCTGAGATATTCTTTGTTATTGGTTTGAATTTTCAAGTGCTTATTCTATTCTCAAGAGGAAAATTGCTATTTGTTTTTCTTACCTTTATTTTCTCGAGCTCTTACAAAGAGAACATACTTTCAAAACCATTACATGGCGACGTGCTTTTAAAAGATTTGTAGTGGTATACTTCAAGTGTTTATTTATTTGTTGAGCCCCACGTTTGGGAGCCAATTTGCGACGGTATTATTTATAATGTTTGTGTATGTGTGTTTACTCCGCGTGGTGAAGCCATTTTGTGACGTGATTCTTTGTTAGGTTTGTAGCTCCATCTGGTGTTAGCAATTTGCGGTAGTATTAGTGTTCGTTTGAAAGAATGCTACTGTTATTTTATTTAATTTTGGTTTACTGACCTCCGGCTAGCTATGATCTTTTTGGTCGAGCACATCTCTTTATACAGGTTGTGTAAACGGAAAGAAGTCTTTTATCCAAAGATAACACTGATGAAAGAATTTCTTTTACACTTTTATTGTCGAACACTTTCACTATCACATTTACACATTGATCTAGACACTCGCCAAACTGAAACTGTTATAATAACTTCTTACTGATCACTTTTAATTCGCGTACTTCAACCTTTTTGTATAATTAACTTTATAACACTTGAGAATTTTCATAACTCTGATATGCGTAACTTGCGAATCGATAGCCGACGTGTAATATTTCTGCTGGACTGAAGGCGACATGTAGCATACAAATATTTTCGATGAACTGACGGACTGAAGGCGACGTGTAGCATACAAATATTTTCGACGAACTGACGGGGTCTATCTCTAACCTAGCCCTTTTTATACTCCTACACCCCGATATGCCTAAAGATTATAACTGAATTACTATTGGCTAATAAAACACGCCAACATTAGCGTCTATTTTTATATCCAATGAAAATTATGAATACATATGCTCTAGGTATAATGTTCCAGCAAATTCTAAAGGAAAACGCGCCAACATTACGTAACTTCCTCGTCTCTAATAATGATAAACAGCTCACCCCCTCACTGCATTATTGCACGCTATTATTGTCAGTTTCAGTAAGGCCGTATAAACTTACTTCTCAACAATAATTACAATCAATATACATCTCAAATCAATGTCACATAAAAATGCATATTCATATTACAATCATTCTTTACATTTAAGTAATTTGTGATACATTAAGTTATTAAGTATATTAGCCACAGACCATGTTCCACAAGAACTTACAAGTGATTGTGTGCATACTTACGGGTGAATGTGTATTTCTTATGTGTGAGTGTGTATGAATCTTGACATTGTACTTTTGTGCTCTGTCACTGTATTGTACAGCAATAAAATAAATAAATACATAAATAAGTCTTTATAAAACAAATCTAACTGTGGTAAAATGTGACAGTAAATTATAGCAATTGACAGAAATTCATACAGGAGTAAGATAAGGATGTGGCCTTTCACTGTTGCTTTTTGTTACATGTATGAAGCAAATGGAAACAATTACCTCATGGCTATATGCAACTCAATAGAAATTTATAATTAGATTCACTACTTTTTGTAGATGAATTAGCATAGATGACTTAAAATGTTCTGTACATAATTTTAACAAAATTGGTGTTAAGTATTATATGAAAATCAATAAACTTATGGCATTCTGTGGAAAATACCCTATACCTAGGTATGGATTAAAAACTCTTAGGAACAGTAAATTTGTTTACTCTTGGATATACATGTCCTCGGTGGTCTAGTGGTACCATACTAGCCTCTAGTACCTGAGGTCACAGGTTCAAACCTGGCTGAGGGTGATGTATTTTTTCAGGCGTAAAAATCCTTAGCATGGCTTCCTTCGGAAGGGAAGTAAAGCCGGTGGTCCCGAGTTGTAGATTTATGGCACATAAAAGAACCTCAAGCCTGATAAAGAGGCCTCTGAGTAAAATTTCCAGCATTTCATGCCCAATATAGAATGGGGCGCTAAGGACCATAGCAGTTAGAGAGCTATATATAAAACTCTTTTTGAATACACATTAACCTTTTTCAGTGATGCAGATATTTCACAGAAACTTTGTAAATACACCAAACAATGGGCATAATTAAGATGATTATGAAACCTTCCTCAGTGAAAGGACATACTAAACTTTGCTTATACAAGACCTACCTGTACTTTGTTATGGCAGTGAGACATGGATGTTAAAATAGAAAAAAAACAACTGATAATGAACAGCAGAATATACAAATGGCATCATAAACATAACGAAGAAGTATTGGAAGTATTACAATTAGAACTTCATTTAACACATACAGCATTACCAGAACAAATGGATAAATCATGTGTGTTGCATGCATACAAAGAGAATCCCAGAAACCATGCCTCACTATCATCCAAGGAAATGTATTGAAAATTCAACTGTGAGGCTGTAACAAGCCATAGGGCCTAATACTTGAAAGAAGGAGAAGAAATGTTGTGTGCGCACATGTACATGACATACTTGTGTACTTCTTTTTATGTGTTAATTCCATGTAATTTGCTTACCACCTCATTTGTAAAGGGCAGTCCCTACCTATAGCAAGACCTTCTATGTAAATAAATAAATATTGGAAAAGTGATGTTTCACCGAAACTGTGAAAGTCCCAGGGTATTAAATTGAAAGGAACCATGCTATCTTATATCATGTTAGGAGCATTGACATCAAACGACGATATATTCCATTAATTCATATGAATGATAAGCTGTTTACTGCACCTTTGAACCAATCAGTTTGTACTACAGACTTGAGTGAATGACCTTGTAAACACGTGTGTAGTAGCTGAGTAAGTAATTGAGGAATGTGTTGTTACATAATTGTTGGCTAACCGATACAAAGGTCTCCAACCAATCCAAGTACAGTCTGAGTAAAATGTAAATATGAGTCTTCTAGAAACTACACCTATGGATATTAATTATAATGAAACTAACTGGCATGAGAGAAAACAGCATAAGTAATAAACAAAATGAAAAATAAATAGCAAACTCCATATTTAAGTCCAGTGCTTCTCAAGGAAGCAACACAAAGATTTTCAAGAAAATCCTCAATGTATCCCTCCACATGCTAAAGTTTTCTTTATTTTATTTTCTGGAATTTTTTGTGGAGTGCCCTTATACTGAATGGCTTTTGTATAACTGCTAAATCATAAGAGATAGACAAAAACTTAACTACACATTAAAAAAAAAAAATCTGTGTTACATTCACATAACTTTGATATTTTGATATAGCTTCTGCAAACTATTCTATGAAAGTTTATTTTTCTATCTACTTCATGTTAATTGAGATTGAATATTTGCGTATTTATTATAACCCTTCATACCTTTCATAAATATACAAATACAAGCAAAACAACAAACATTTTTATAATTACAGCTAAAGTACTAAACCTAAATTTTCAATATAAGAAGTCTAACATCCTTCTGTAGGAGGCTTCCTTACACCCAACCGCAGGATTATCTGTATAATGAAGGGGCCCCCCCACTGTTTACATTCCACTATTTAACTATTTTATCAGTTTATATATAAATTCTTTCATCTTTCTTAACTGCTCTTATCCATATCTCCTTTACTTTTCTCAAACATTCTCCCATGATTTTATTCCTGTTTTTCTCCATACCAGTTAACATTTTAAGTAATTTCTTTCTGTTATTTGCCATATACCCTCCCGCCCAACTCTTCACCCCATCGTATTCTAATAAACAATGAAATATTTCTTCTAGCTCCCCGCACATAATGCACCCTTCACCATTATCCTCTCAAACCCTTTAAAATAGTGCTCCTATCGCATCAGTGCAAATCCTTCCCTTCCAAATTAATCACAACAATCCACACATTTCTCCCTCCCTAATCATTTTTAATGTTTCTATATAATTTTAAAGAACCCTTATCTTTAAAACTAGCCCAAATCTCTTGGCTATCTATATCTTCAATTCTTTGCCTAACTTCCTCCCAATAAAACCCTACTCTACTTTGTTCTCCAAATTTCCATGGCTCCCCCATCCCAGTTTCTTGTAAAATTGTCCATACTTACCCACACAGCTGTTACTTCTTACTTCCATATGGATTTTCATATGCTCTTTTAAAACAATTTGCCAATATTTTAAAATTCTTTCCATCACCAAACCCTTCCTAGCTCAGCCAATGCCGCCCCTTTGGTGAAACCTTAAACAAATCTAATGTCTCTCTACAAAGCATCCCTTTGAATGTCCCCACATTTCTACTCCATGTAGCATTCTTGATTCTACTACCACTTTACTGACATATTTGGAATGTTATTCAAACATATTGTAATAGCTACCTTACCTTTAGTAATAACTTCTTTCCTTGTAATTCCCACCCTCCACTGCTTGATAACCTCATCCCCAAATAATCAAATTTCCTTGATCACTTCCAAAGACCCCCATTCAAAAACCATTTCTGGTTTCTTTTTAATTTATCCCGTTTTTTAAACATTACTAATTTTTACTTTGTAACATTTATTCTTAAACCGCATTCTGTACAAAATCAAAATATTTTATTTATCGCTTTTTACAGTCCTATTGCTGTAGTAGATTCTACCATTAAATCTTGGCAAACAACAAACCTGGTAGTTCTTTCTTTTTTACAACAGGACAGTGTAAATTACGCTTTAGAATCCTTTCCACAATATGCTCAATAAATAAATTAAACAAAACTAGACTTAACTTGCATGCTTGTCTCAAACCTACCTTCTCACGCACATCCCATTTCCTGCACACAGAATTTAAGTCCATCGTACAACTTTTAATTGAGATAAAGCTTTGCAGAAATAGTTTTGTTACACATTTTGTTGAAACTACAAAGAGGATAAGGAAACAGAATCGATAGTCAGATGCTTCAAAGCTGATTCGTTATGTGCTGCCCTCGGAATTTCCATACTGTTTCCATGACATCGCGAGAACAGGTGAACGGCAGTACTTTAAATGACAAAGTAATGAAAATTAAGATCAGTAACAGTGGTTATTTAACAATATAACCAAGATACAGCATTCTAGAGAATACAGTGTTAGATCAAGTCAGTTATAAAGTTACAAAATATTACTCTACGCATAATACTAATCACATTAGAGCTGTTACAATCATGGTTATCAAAAATCCTGGATGGGAAACAATACTTTGTTTACGAGTATATTTTTTACAGCTTTATTGAAAGTTTCTCCTGATAATTCTTTTGTTTCTTTCGGTAGCTTACTATAGAATTTTATGCCTATGACACATGGATTTTTTTCACAGTTGGATTTATTTACTCTCTTTCTATAATAGTCATTCTTGTTTCTGGTATCCTAGTGATATGTTGTATATTGGCTTACACTTTGCTTTTGCCTAGTTAGTAATATAATGTTATACACATATATTGAGTAAACTGTCGTCATACTACTACTACTAATAAAGAGTAATTACATAGTTCCCTTTGTTTTAACTTAGAAATATGCTTAATTCAATACCATACAAGAAGAAACGGTAGATAAAGCCATGATATATATTTATTAGTGCTTTACTGTTTAAATTATTTGACAGCCTCTTAAGTACATAACTTTTAGAAATTTCTTTGCAAGTTAGGTATATGCCCAAAAATTTAACTCCTTTGGCTTCTTCTATCTGGAACATTATCAATTTCTACCAATTTGTGATTTTCAGTATGTGTATTATTCATAAACTCCATTATTTGTGTCTTTTTGGGGCATTAACCATTTCCAAGATATTACTTGTTATTAATTTAAATTTTCAAAACCTTTTCTCAAGTGTTAAGTTGCTATTTGTCGTGTGGTCATGCAAAGAACATGGAAATTCAAACCATCTCATAACGGTCTGGTTTTTAAAAATCTGACTATAGTTTTAGCCTACTTTGTGCTTATACTTACAATGAAATGCGTAAATACGAAAGTTTACCTCAATTAACATTAAGTAGATGGAAGAATAATTTGTAAAATTGTGAGTAGTTTTTTATACTTGCTGTACCTGAAATGTCAGTATCAGAATTTTGGGTGCAATGCAGTAATTTAAGAAGGAAAACTTGCGAATATGATCTCGGATGCTAATTACAATATTTGGGTGCAGGCATCTAAAGGATGTGCTTCATCGTGGTGACAGAGCAATGATCTATGTGTTCATTGCTGCTTCATACTTCCCCTGGTTGACTCTTCAGCCTTTCCCCTTGAACGGCTGGGCCGCAGAACTGTGGTGGATTGTTTGGGTGTTGGCATCTCTGGGTATACTCTACCAGCAGCTGTTCCACGAGCGATATAAATGTCTGGAGACGTGCTTTTATCTCTTCATGGGCATAGTACCAGCCCTGGCAATCATCAGCATGGTGAGTATTCACAACTCCACTAACTGTGCAGGAAATGAAATTGGTACAAAATTAAAGAGCATTCAAATGGGGATTTAGCTCAATATTTCTGAGCTGAGGCCAAAGGCTTTTAAACTTTGGTAGTAAAAAGAAATACTGCAATGAAATATGTATTGTAAATTTCAATGAAGAATTAATTAACTTCATTTACCTCCCCCCATTCTGTATAAAATGATGGTATGGTGATCTAGTGGATTTTTATGCTGAATCCTCCCGTTTAACCCTTATAATTGTAATTTTGTACAGACCCAGCTATTCATAATAACGGATTAAAAATCCTCTAATATTCACATAAAAGGAACATCTGACTTCCTTAACCTCCTGTGACAGTCTTCCAAGTTCTAGAAATGCTGCATAGCCTAAAAGTACCCTTTGGTGGTGGAACAATCATCCGTAGGAATGTTCAAGTCATATTTTAGATAATTAAGTGAAATTTTAAATCTTTGTACCTTCTCTTTGGTTATTTAATAACATGAAGGCTACATAGTTTTCACATAATGCAGAAACCCCTGACATAATGCAAACAATAAAATAGAGGTGAAGCTGGTGAATAAGAAAATTCCACACTCCCAGGCCTCCAAGTTAACTTCTTTAAAAGAGACAAATAGTCTGCAACCTTGAGATAATCTTCTTAGCTGTTAATTATAAAATATTGCTTGACAGATCTCTAGCTGCACACAGTCTCTCTCTTTATACAGTTATTTAACATACCCTGCCTGCGATCTTGATTATAACATACAAAGGAAATAAAGCAAAACTTGCTTATTTAAGGGCTGGTTGTTAAAATATGTTGGCATTGGTATTGCATGCATATCATAGCAGATTCTGTCTCTCTCTCTCTCTCTCTCTCTCTCTCTCTCTCTCTCTCTCTCTCTTGCTGTGTCTTACTTGCTAATTTATGACCATCTAAATATATATTGTGCAGCATTTGTTTCATTTCACATGCTTATTCATCATTTACAACTATTTTCACTTCCTCCATGGTTGAGTGGTCAGTGAGCTGATATCTCACCTGAAGGTCCCGGGTTCAGTTTCTGGTTGGCGGGGTGGAAACATTTCTTTAATTGGACTATTCCCTACCCTCCATAGAGTATGGAAGAGTGGATGTGAGAGTGAATATGTGTGTGAAAATAAATTAAAAACAACAAAGCCTTCAGTAACCTAACCTAAAAGTGAAAACAGTAAAAACACCATTAAATGTTTCGGTCAAAGCCCCTGATATGACCATAGCAGTTAAAGGGGGCTATAGAAATGAACCAAAAAAAAAGCTTGTAAATTCTTTTTAATATTTTAGTAATTTGTGAAATGAAATCAGGTATTTCATAGACTATATCTGTCAGAAAGAATTGGGCTTTTCAGTGGTGAAAGAGTTATCAAAATCAGTTGAGTGGTTTTTTAAATTACCCTACATACATACACCAGTTCTCTGTTTATAACAGTAATCTAAATACACAAGTTAGTGTGTGTGTGCATTTTCCACACTGTTGCACGGATTACAACCAAACTTGGCACAGATAACCTTGACATGAGACGAAAATTACTGTCTACTTACAATTTGAAATTCCATCCCATTTCACATGATTAATTATTTAATTTGATGTGATGCCTGCAAAAGGTCACAAGACCACCTATATATTTTTCAACAATAATCGCAGTAGGTCGAATATTGCAATAATAATAATAATAATAATAATAATAATAATAATAATAATAATAATAATAATAATAATAATAATTAATAATCTTTCATGGCCTCAGAAATTAACAACGGAACAGCATGTTCACATATTATTCATTGATCTCCTCTCTGACATTGATCATGGCATAATAACACTGTCAAATAAATAATTACAACAGATATCCCACCTGTAGCTCTGCTTGCAGAAATGTAAAGGTGCTACAATTGCTTGGTTGAAAAATTAAGCAAAATTTCCAGCTGTAATATATTACACTGTAATAACAGTAAACCAAACAAAATACCACTTCTTCTTATTCTTCTTTATCTCACATGATTATTTATTGTGTATTGATACAAAATAACATAAAAGCATTCAAATAATCTCATTAACTACTAAAGTTTGTATGGTGCTCAAACATTGCTAACATAAGGATAATGAAGAAGTCGAATGAAAGTAAACAAGGAGTTTACAATGTATAGCAAATGTCAGTTGAGGTTCATAGGTGCAAACTTGAAATCTTTGTAATTACTATCCACGTTTTTTGTTCCTTCATATTCTAGCAACATATCTCTCACATTACACAAAAATGCATATCCAGTGTTTTTCTGAAGAACAGTTTTGAATTTTGTTTTGATGTTCTGTGCAGAATGGGTTTTCAGGTACCTCAATTTCTGTTTAAATGTTTTCTCTACTAAGTTGATGGTATCAGACATTTCTAAGTTGGAGGACTCTAGGAGTTTTATCATTTTTGATAAACAGTGGAAGTTCTGTTTTATAAGTTTAAAATGAGAGATTTTGCTTTCACAATTACAATACTATCATCAGTATCCAATGCATTAATTACATTTACAATGACGTCATAATTGTTTGCATAATACAAGACTGCATCAAGCCAGGTCCCCCAACAAGTTACAGCAGGTTGGGGAGGCAAGGGAATTCTTCATGCCATCTTAGGAAATGTCTGGAAGGTGCTTTTACAAATTAGATACGAAACTGTCACATTGTCAAAACAGAATCTGATTTCTTCGGCCACTCTGTGTAGTCCATGGGCCAGACACGTTACATGAACCATTCCAGGATAGGTCTTAAGATGCTTTGCAGCTTTAACCATATAGGTGGCGGCATCTGTCATGAAAAGAACCACATTTTCATGCAGTATGCCTTGTGGTCTTAGAAGTGACATGGCTTTATTAATTATTTTATGATTGACTAATTCTAACAGCTCACATGTCAAAACATATTTTTTATTGGGACACTCAGGAGATAGTATCCAAATAATTATGTTTGGTACAAATCTGTGTGACACAGCTGCAGTTTCATCTTTTCATGCTCTATGATGCATAATACTGTTCATAGCAGTTAATTAAATAACACCGAACAATTATGGTTTCTGAAGGAACTTCTTTGTGTGTGCATAAAACCTTTGAAGTAAGTGTTTTTCACTTTGTTAAATGGAATATATTTTCTCTCTTTGTTGCTCTTTAGTGGACAGAAGCTTACTTACTATTGCAGTGTCCTTGTATTACTCATCTAACACTACTTTTTATCTCTACTTCGCATAACTTACACTCAATCCTGTCACCATTTGCAGTAAAATATTCATACCCAAATTCTTCTCAAGTTCAGTAATATGTGAATATTTTGATTTTCGTGTTGGAGACATTTTAACTGTGTGTGGAACTAGTCAACACAGTAGAGAGAGGAGGTACTGAGAGCCCAGTTGTGTTTTGCTCTGAGTATACTTATGCAGTGACATCACGCTAAGCACACGTCCCAGATATGTTGTAGTCCCTCATTCCACAATTGGTATATCAAGGTTTGAACCTTACTGATGTCTTATATTCACTTGACTTTCTGTACCCTCTTATCATTTATTAATGGGTATAAAGGCTATTCTTACAAAAGTTTATTTTTATATTTACTTCATTTTAATCAAGACAAACCTTTGCAGAAGTAGCTACGTTACACATTTCGTTATAAATGCAAAAGGAATAGCAATAGTCAAGTACACTGGTGTGCAAAACCTAAGGACTAAAGTAATCTTCACATTTTGTTACACTGCCAAGTAACATAGCTCGATGAAACTTGAATCATACATAGAGGAAACTGCTATAGTAGGCAACTAAATGAAATATGCAATGAGGCGAACATAAATGCCACTTTTATTCATAGACCATAAGCTACACTAAAGTCAATATGACATATGATGGCTCTCTAGATTTACAGAAACAGATACATGGTGCTTAAAAGGATGTATGATCCCCATGGACAGCAATGCATGCTCTGCATCGTGCTCCCATGCTGGCCACAAGGTTGGTAAACAGTTCTTGTGGTAGGGCATTCCATTCCTCCACCAGCGCTGTTGACAACTGTTGGATGGTCATTGGTGCATGTGGATGTGCTGCAATGCGTCTCCCAAAGCATCCCCCATATGTTCGATGGGATTTAAATCGGGAGAATGGGCAGGCCAGTCCATTCACCGAATATCCTCTCGTTCCAAGAGAGATTCCACCTGCGCTGTTGGATGCGGTCGCGCATTGTCATGCATAAAAATTAAGTCAGGGCCGACTGCACCCCTGCACATGGGGAAGGAGTACAGTATCACAATAACGTTGACCAGTGAGCGTACCGTGTTCAAAGATTTGGAGGTCGGTGCGCCCATGCAACATTATGCCTCCCCAAACCATAACATCCGGACGACCAAAACGATCATGTTCAAGGATGTTCCTGGGTTCATTACGTGTTGCCACCTCTCGCCAGATGAGGGTACATCGAGAATCACTACTTAGACTGAATCTGCTCTCATCCGAGAAGAGCACACGACCCCATTCCTCTTTGGTCCAATTTTGATGCTCTTGGGACCATCGCAAACGGTACCGCCGATGTGCGGATATTAATGGAACACAACGTACTGGCCATCGGGCAAAGAGACCACCTCTGTGTAGTTGTTGTGCCACTGTGTATTGTGAGATTGCGTGCCTGGCTGTCCTGTTAAATGTGGTTGCAATTGCCTGTTGCACAATGTAGCAGTCATCTGCTGCTGTAGCTGAGCGTGGTTGACCACCACCTCTCCTTGGGACAGCAGTGCCTGTGGTTGGAAGGTTCTCATGCACGTGAAACAATGCTGTGAGCAATTCCAAACTCCTGAGCAACACTCGTCACACTTCGCCCTTCTTCCAGTTTCCCGATGTTTCTTCCCTGTGTGAAGTCATCCAAATGGTGTCTACGGGCCATGTTGTAATGAAGAACACCACTACAGTGCACCATAATGACTCGCTAATTGCCACACACCGTCTTGTTCTGTTTTGTCAATTGCCCCGTGTTGCGGGACTAGACCCATTTGGCACTATAGGCTTGCTACACTCATGCCATGTGACATCCAGCTTTCAGTGTACGTGTGAGAGACCTCTGGCAACATGCTCCCGCACCTTCATCTACTTCCACCATATTGCATAAATGGTTGATGCCACAAAAAAAGTTTTTTGGGATAAACTGTATGTTTTAAAGATATCTACATTTTTGTGTAGTATGTTTTGGTCTATTGCTTAACATTTACAGTTATACAAGATTATACAAAATCGTTTCCTAATGAAGAGGACTTCACTGGCTATACCCCAAAAAGTTAAGATATACATTTTATTTGTTATGTAAATATTCATATATGGTAATTTTCAAAATCATTAAGGGCCATGTGTGAGAAAATAAAAAAATTTTGGAAAAAACTTCCATGTAAAGGGGTATTTGGGTTGCGGGAATTTTCTTGAAAATCTTGTGTCACATCTTGGGAAACTACTGAACTTAAATGCCAAGCTTGGTGTTTATCCAACTTTTTGTTTTTGAGTTATGCTGTTCACAGAGACACATGCACGCGCGCCACCCCCCCCCCCCCCCCCACACACACACACACACACGCACGCACACACATGCACGCACGCACACAGTTTTCTAAAAAATGCTTTTTACTTTCTCTACTACGTATAGTAAGTAGGGGAAGTATTGTATTCCACCCAAAAATTCGATACCGAGATTTCACCCGAAATATATGTTTTGAGACCCCCTGAATCCAAAAAAAGCATTTTTGGAAACATGACTATGTGTGTGTGCGCGTGCGCGCTTATGCGTGCGTGTGTGTGTGTTTATGCGTGTGTTATTTAGGTTCAGTATCTTCCAGAGATGTGACACGAAGGTTTTCAAGGAAATCCCCCCACCCCAGATTAACCATTACATGGAACATTTTTCGAAAATTTTAATTTTCTCAAAAATGGCTCTAACGATTTTGATTAAAATATGATATGTTTAAGATATTTTCATGACAAATGAAATGTATATCTCGAATTTTCTGGAAATGTCTCCAAAAATATTCTTCATTGTGAACGACTTTTGCATAACTGGAAAACCATGAGATAGACAAAATTTTACTACACAACAAATGTAGATCACATTAAAATACACAATTTATGTCATATACATTTTTTTTGTTGAGTGAATCATTTTCGAGATATTGCTTGTTATTCCCTTAAATTTTCCAATAGTTTTTCTCAAATGGGAATTCGTTATTCATTTTTTTTATGTCCTGGACATACAAAGAGAATGGAATGCTCCACATAGCAACCAGCTCTTAAAAGATTTGACTATCGCTTAAAGCCTACCATATTTCCCCTTGCACCTACAAGAAAATTAGCAATAAGATTAACATCTCCAAGCCTATAGTGCCATATGGAGAATAAGCATTTGTAAAAATAGTTTGTACAAGAGTAGAGAAAGTCATGTGAGTGTAACACATCAGATTTTTTTTAAATTTATTTATTCAGAAGGCCTTAAAACATGTATTCTTGGTGTGATGCAATACCTTCTCTACCTATTATGTACATGGGTAGAGAAAGTAATTAAAGCATAACAAAATGACTTAAAAAGTTTCTCATGTTCTGCAGTAGTAAACATGTGCAGACCTATGTGATATGAAGTATGGCTTGCAAGTACCACAGATACATGTTCACTGAAATGGCCCAAGTTTGGCTCTTTCAAGTATCCACAGAGTGATGAAAAACCAAGTGCAGAAATTTGCTGATGGTTTGGTTAGGTTATCTGACTGTGGATGCAGGTAACAACAGTCTTTACACAGAGGGTGAAACTTGCCCACTTGTTTTACAAGACCAGAGACACAGGCTATTTATAATTAAAGTGACAGTGTTTAGCGTAGCACAGCATGGACTTGAATGATAGTAGGTGTCTGAATCTTTGTGGATATACTGAATGAATGAATGAATAAACTTTATTTGTACATTTTTTTACATTCCTTTTTACAATATTCCACTTATAAACTAACTTAACCTATGTACAAATTTTCTTGCCAGTTATGCTGCTAATTTTGCCAGGCACCCTGGTCTTATGGCTCATCTGAGCAGCCCTTGCTACCCTTAATCACCTGTGATCCATCTTCTCCCTCCTCTGTTTGCCCTTCTACCTTTCTTATCTCTCTTACTTTTCTAATCCATTTCTCCTTTACTTTCTTTAAGAACTCCCCCATATTCTTATTTTTCTTTTCTTCTTTTCTTGTTAACATTTTAATTGCTACCATTTTTCCATCCATTTTTTCCCATTTTTCTTCTCATACTTTTTGTCTCCATTCTTTGCATAACTCAGAAACAAACAGTCAGATAAACACCAAACTTTTTATTTAGGTTTAGTATCTTCCAGAGATGCGACACGAAGGTTTTCAAGAAAATCCCCCACCCCAGACTACCCTTTACATGGAACATTTTTCGAAAATTTTAATTTTCTCAAAAATGGCTCTAACGATTTTGTCATGAGAAATGAAATGTATATCTCAAATTTTCTGGGAATGTCTCCAAAAGTATTCTTCATTGTTGAGTGAACCGTTTTTGAGATATTGCTTGTTATTTCCTTAAATTTTCCAATACTTATACTTTTTCTCAAATGCGTTATTCATTTTTTTTATGTCCTGGACATGCAAAGAGAATGGAATGCGCCACATAGCAACCAGCGCTTAAAATATTTGACTAGCGCTTAAAACCTACCATATTCCCCTTGCATCTACAAGAAAATTAGCAATAAGATTGACATCTCAATATCTCAATTAACATGAAGCATATGGAGAATAAGCGTTTGTACAAATAGTTTGTACAAGAGTAGAGAAAGTCATGTGAGTGTAACACATCAGATTTTTTAGTTTATTTCCTCTTTTAAGTACCATAACTTTTGATTTATTTATAATTATTTTAATTCCCCATTCTTTGCAGAATTCATGTATTCCATTGATTTCTTTCTGTAGCCCAATTACCGTTATAGCTCCGACCACAAGATCATCTGCGTACAGTAAACCTGGTATGTCTCTATTTGCTATTATGGGGATATACTAATTAAGTAATGTGCTCTTAAATTATACCAAACAAATTATCAGTTCCAAGCATAGCATTGTGTGCTGTTTTCTGTAACTCTGGCATCACTATATTCTTCCGATGGCAATGTGTTGTCAGTTCCTCAGTTGTTTGGTGATGCATGTTGTGAAGTGAATTTTCATTTAAAATTAAAAAGGTTGAACTTTTTCGTGTGAAGCACAATGGCTATTGAGAAGGGAGATCATCCAGTACTAATGGAGTTGTTTTACCAGAATGGCAATGCTAAGAGGAGATCCCGTGCCAATTAATGGGCTGAAGAAGAGGTGAATTAGTTGCCGCACCAGGAGAAGACGGTGGCCTGTTGACTGTACGTGTCTCAACCAGTGCTTGAGACTGTCATATGAATTAACACAGTTTGTGGAAAAGTTAACCTTCTTTATTTTCAACAAACATTCATTTCACAAAAGTAACGCCATGAAGCAACCAGTGGACTGCCACTGTAACACCAGTTACTGTAAAACACACTTATGGCACTCAGCACCACACTTGAGTCACTTTTGGCACAACACAACTGATCCATTAAATCACAACTCTCAACTGAACTGAACTGGCATAGCCCAATTTTCACTTTGTATTCTCAACTAACAGAACTCAGCTGACTGGGCAAGAACAGCCGCTTATATATGACCCACATACAAAGTGGTATGTTCTAGAAAGGGAGATTACTAGAACTGGCCTGAAGGAATCTTCTGGAACAGTAATTACCTAAACTGCGGGGAAGTGGCACATAATGGGCTCATTACACAACTATTATTCTAAAGGGGACCAGTCATTAGCCGCACCCAGCTGGTCAGTTAGGCTTGTCGGGATGCATTCGCACTGTGGCGCATAGGTAATTTGCATATGCGGTCACACTACTGATGCCAGAGTTACAGAAAATTGCACAATATTGATTACATCATCATATTTTCACCTGGTGAGGCAGTATTTTAATACCTGAATAATTTCAATATTATTTTATATAAAAGTAAATTCAATAACAGCCCACCTTGAAACAATATGTATGTAATAATTATTTAAATTGTATGTAACAGTCATTGCAAATGCTTATTTTTATTGTAAACATATTTTATTGATGTTATGTGAATACATTACATACTCTAATAATGCAAGAAGTGTGAGAATAATAAGTTTTAAGTCGCTAATAATGAGTAATGAGGTAATTGTAGCAATAGTGTGTTTAGAATTTGAAGTGTACTGGTCATGATTAGAGCGACGATGACGTAACAGTTTTAAATTAGCCAATCAACAGCAAAGAGAAGTTTTAAGTTAAATGCAGAAATTCTATTGGACTAGAATTGGCCAATCAGAGACTTGCAATACCGAAGCTTATGGGTTTTGACCATTGAGGTTACTCAGTTGCTGGTGAGACTTGATAGAGCACAGATGGGAAAATGTATTCTCTATGGGTGAATAGTTAAACAGATATACGCGCTAAGTGAATGTATAAAAGTTTCTCACACTGCTTTAAAAAGTGTAGTGCTGTATAAATATGTGCAAGAATTTAAACAAAAGAAGTTAATTGAAAAGTTTAATTCTGTGATGTCATACCACGCCCTGCCCAAGATACATGACTCTAAAGTAAGACTGACACAGCCGAGGCAAATTCAAACAGTAATATTACGTAAGCATCAAAATTCAAACCAACGCCCAAAGTGTGTTACAAACTACAAAGCAACTATTATTACATAAAACAATTCTTCAAATTTATGTAAACATATTATGGAACAACAGCAGCAAATTAACCTCTTCAAGTTAGCTTCCAAGTGTGTGGCTAACAACAACAGTAGAAGAAAACAACTACTACAAGTTGGCTCCCAATTGCAGGGCAGATAAAATAATTTATGTATTTTATTACGTAATTTAACATCTAACCAACAAATACAACTTCACTGGTGACAAGACTTGGAACTAATTATTTGTCCGGCATATATTGCGAGCATGTTGCTTAATTAGCAATTTTACATCAATGTTTGATAGTGCAGGAAAGACTTAATCGGAAAGAGTCTTGGCTAGGTAAGATAAAGGAAACCTTGATGAAGATAGGTTTTGGGGAGATTTGGAGAGCTAAAGAATTATTACAAAAAGGTTTCTGGAATGAAATTAGGACAAGAATAGAGGATATGGAAAAAACAAGATTTATTAGTGAGTTTTACTTTTAAGAGCTCACTGAAATTATACAGAGAAATGAAAGTAGTATGGAGCAGGGAACAGCATGTTGATATATGTGGTAAAACAGCAAGAGCAGGATTTGCGTGGGCTAGGACAAGGGTGGTGAATTTGAAAGAGATTGATTTGGAGAAATGCTCATTATGCCACCGGAAAGTTAAAGAGTGGCATATAGTTTTAGAGTGTGAAGAAACGAAGTTGCATAGAAAGAGGATAGAGAAGAGAGAATGGTTAAATTTACCAATAGAAATTCAAGCTAAAAAGTTAGTAAATGTAAAATAGGAAAAATATAATACAAGTAGGGAACTTTTTGGGCAGAGTAAGAGCAAAATGGATGAGGAAAATTAGCAAGGAAGAGACAAATGAGTATTTTTTTTTTTTTTTTTTTTTTTTTCGAGTGGAGGAGAAAATGATTTATTCACTTACCCCAGCCCCGATGGGAGTCGAGACTGAGAGTGTGGGAATCACCAATAGTCGGCATACCCACTAAAAACTCCTCCACCGGAATGGAAATAAGGAAGAAGGAAGAAAGAGGAATTCTGTGTGATAATGCGGCCGTACCGCTGTTGCACCGGCGTATTCAGGGTAAGGATATATTGGCTGGCCACTAGGGCTTAGCCAGGTGAAGGAGAGGCGCCAGGACGCAAGCATGACCAAGGCCCTACTTACGCCCTTGGGAATTCAGGGTGAGAAGTAAGGAAGTAAGGAGAGACAGTGTGTTGGCTGGCAAGTTCCCAGGATGCCGCCGTTGTAGTTGAGTGCGATGCTGTTCAGTAACGTCTGGGGTGCCTAACGCGACCTCTGGGAGATGCGTCAGGCCAGTCCTGTGGATCGGCGTCTTCTTGCTGAAGCTTCCTAAAGAAGCGGAGTTCATCTTTGACGATGTTTCGTATAGTCACGGTGAGAGTGAGCATGTGTCCATGGAATTCACGAAATGAGTATTAAATTCCAGTAGTTTTTATTTGATATGTTGCAAGTAGGACCCAACAACTCGACAACCTCAAGGTTTGAGTTTGTTGTGGTCCGAGGAAAGCAACTCAAGGTAGAGTTACAGTTAGTATTGGAGATTAAATAAATTAATAACTGTACTTTTAGATTAGGAGGAATGCTGGCTACCAGTAGTTAAGAGGTTAGTTTTCTTTATATTTTATTTTGTTATTTTTAGAAACTGGGTTAAGAATAAATTTGTAAAATTGTTGTTGTAAATTTGTACAACCAATTGGGTTAATAATAAAATTACTTACTTACTTAATTAATTAGCATATCTATGAGGTTTCAGACTCCTATCGTCATTACAGTCCACCACACTGAACACTTCTTTAATTATAAACATTTGGCGTATTTATAAAATCTTCATGCATTTGTGTTGTAATAAAAGGGCCACAAATGCAGAAAAAACCCTGTTTAGATTGTATGCTGAAAGTTTAAGAATTTTAATTGTGTCCTGCACATATTTTATTTTTTTTATTTTAAAAAATACAACTTATTAAAATATTCCATGACGACATTTTCCATGGTTTTCAGAATACATAGTAAACATTTCAGTCTTCCAGCATCTATTTTGTAGATACCATTTACTTTTGAATGCATATACTTTACAAATTTTTAAGATTTGCTGATAAAATGTACAAGCAGAGTCCTTTTTACAACTTTGGCATTGTGGGCAGATTCAAAGATTGTGGGCAGATTTTCACAACAGACATGACAAAATATTAAATTCTATTGCATTATATTGTAACTTAAGATTACAGAACTGAATTGTATACAGCAGTGTGATTGGCTACAACTTATCTGTGTGTCTATCCATCATGATCCCCTTTCATTGGGCTGTAACAAAATGCATAGTGTGCAGATTTATGCCAAAAGTGACCTCTAGTAACCAGGACAAGAACATTCAGTAATAGATGATGTGAATTGTAAAGTCAACTTCCTCATGTAATTTTATCGTATTCACATTCTATGGCTGTGAGATGTAACTTTACATTTTTAGTGATAGTTTTAGTTATGAAGACCAAATATTGTGTGTATAGCCTAGGAAGTGTGTTCTTTGCTTTAATGCGTGTTTGTTGTGGTACCAGAAACGATACTACCAGGTCTTCAAGGATTGTTATAAAATGGAATTTCTTGTTTCACATGTAGCTTTGTATGTTTACTGCACTAAAAAGTTTACACATTCTAAATTTAATGTAATTGAAAAATTATTACATTTTGCTGGACGAGGGAAAGTTTTACAGTTTCAGTTTCAGGAAGTATGCAAATGTATTGAAAAAGAAACCATAGCTTAATGGTTTTAGTATGTCATAACTATGGCTTACATGTGCCACAGATGTTTGTAACTTGAGTTACAAGTAAACAGAAAAGGTCTAAGTTTGACCTTATCAAATATCCAGAAAAACAAGTATAGAAGTTTGCTGATGGTTTCTGGTAATGAAGATGTTGTCTGCTTACAGCACGAGTTCTCAGGCTTGACAGAGCTGAAGATTGGAGGAGTAGTGTACATTATTGGTGTGATATTCTTCAAGGCAGATGGGAAGATACCTTGCGCTCATGCAATCTGGCATCTGTTTGTCGTGATGGCTGCAGGTATTCATTACTACGCTATACTCAACTATTTGTACCCAACGAAGGAGATCCAACACTAGACCCGTTGCCAAAAATTACTGTAGCTTTAATGAGTAAGAAGTCTTTCATATAGAGCTGTACATGACTGTCTTTTGTTGGGTTTATCTTATGACCGAGATACCTCTGTATACCATCCTTATGTGTTTGTACCCTGGTGCTACCAGGGGCTATGTACCTTAAGTGAAGGCCTACTAGTGTAGACATCTTTCCACCGTAAGTGTTCCAGTGTTTTTAGAGTTGTAAGTAGAACTACCTGACCAATTTTAAACTATACAAGTAAGGGTGGTATACAATCTTATTTACTTTTTAAAAGTTTTTAGATACATATCTTTTTATGAAATTGAAGAATGATATTAGTACGTTGCAAGAGAGGGCATTACTCTACTGCTGTGAAATTAAAGTATTTTTATTTTACTGCCTCATCCATGCATTTTATTATTAATATTTATTATTAAGTTGAGTTATGGTGTTTAAAATGCTGGGGAAGTAAAGCAGTTTATTCATGTTAACTGAGAAAACTTTTAATTTTAAGGCATACAAGGAAAACAAGCAACAGTATTCTGAAAAGTACATAAGCACAGGTGTTGAGACGTACATATTATTTATATGGATAAAACATCCTACATTGATAGTATTCATGGAAATTTGGAGTGTGTACAGACAAGACATTTTTTGTGTATGTGTACAGTACAATGAGAGATTAGGGGTTTTCTTCACAGCATATCTGGAGAAAATGAATAATAAGATTCCAAAATGATTTGAGTATTTATGCATAACTACAACAGCAAGATATTCTATTGCTTTGACGGACTTGGGTTCCTTTGTATCAAATTGTGATTCTTTATCACCATGTGCTCACAAATTTATAATGTACTGTTAACAGACTAAGAAAACAGGGGCAGAGCACTCAAAAGATTTATGTATTTCAACATCAAATTAAACCATAAAAGCTGGACATGGAGCGGACTCCAAGTTATCAAAGTTAAATCTTCAGCAATCGTCAAAAGTCACCAGTTATTATACAGGGTGTCTTTAAGTTTTAAAATTCCAGTATATTTTCATTACTTCTGGCGTAAATTTTGACAAATTTCCAGTACTGTATCAAGTCTTAATGCTGTATTCAAATGCGTGCTGTGGCTAGCCTCACTGTTTAATTTGTTTACACAGCTCAATATGAAGCTGTGTTAACCTGCCATACCTGATGTTGAAAGATTGGCTTTTTAAATCTCTGATAATGATTTAATTAAATTTAATCTCTGAACTCTGTATGAAATTATTGTACAATGTTCTAGAAGACGTTTTTATGCTGATTTCTCTCCATTACTTCTTAATACTGTAATTTCATAAAACTCCCATGCTAATGATTATAATGGACCAACAATTCACTTATGTTCACAGGAATAGGAATGAAATATCAGCAGATTTTAAATTGCTTATCTTAGACTCCCCCCACACCCTCCCCTGCAACAATCTTCAAATCTCGGGAAATGTTAAGAGAGCCTGTAAATATATATTTATATTAGGGTTGAAAGATTATCCAAAAGTTTGAGTCATTTTTACCTGAGATGAGAAATTACGATACTATAGATATCATGGAAAACAATAACATTCAAAACATACTATTTGATCATGATCTTCCAAAACCAATCACCTAAAAATTGAATCTGAAATAAATCAATGTTATATGTGTATTTCTTCCAATTTACCAGTATGTAAAAAAGATTCCAGTATCATAGACTCCCTGTTATATCAAAAGGAAAGGATGAATGTGGCTCAGTAGTTTCTGAGCCACATGCTTTATTCTATCACATTGTACCTTAATTACATTTTCTATGGAAGATGTGATGATGGTATCCTGGCGTGGCTCCCACTTGGACCTCACAGTATATAAAAGAGGAAGAGACACTTGCGCTTCACTATCTATCCTCCATTCCCTCCACTACTGATTGAATCATCTAGTCCCAACTGTTGGATCTGAAATTTCAACACTTCAGCACCAAAATTCTCAAAATATGCCACAGTGCTTATTATAATTACAGCTCGCTTAACTCACATCAATGGAATTCATATCCATCTGTCATATCTGTAACTGTCTTGTATCAGTTTCCACGATGCTAATGATTATATGTTCCAAAACGGCATCTTTGCATTTTGGAACATAGAGCTCAATAACATAATTATATCTGATTGGCTGGAAGGCATCCTGTATTGTAACTTGGAAGCAGGGACAGTTCCAAGGTCTCACATCATATACTTGTATTTTACCACAACGTGCTCTCTATTGTAATCTGGAAGCAGAGACAGTTCCAAGGTCTCGCATATATCATATAACTACTCGTATTTTAACACAACATACTCTGTATTGTAACTTGGAAGCAGGGTCAGTTCCAAGGTCTCACATCATATACTTACTTGTATTTTAATACAACGTGCTCTCTATTGTAATCGGAAGCAGGGACAGTTCCAAGGTCTCACATCATATACTTACTTTTATTTTAATACAACGTGCTCTCTATTGTAATCTGGAAGCAGGGACAGTTCCAAGGTCTCACATACATCATATAGCTACTTGTATTTTAACACAACATACTCTCTATTGCAACTTGGAAGCAGGGTCAGTTCCAAGGTCTCACATCATATACTTACTTGTATTTTAATACAACGTGCTCTCTATTGTAATCGGAAGCAGGGACAGTTCCAAGGTCTCACATACATCATATAGCTACTTGTATTTTAACACAACATACTCTCTATTGCAACTTGGAAGCAGGGTCAGTTCCAAGGTCTCATATCATATACTTACTTGTATTTTAATACAACGTGCTCTCTATTGTAATCGGAAGCAGGGACAGTTCCAAGGTCTCACATACATCATATAGCTACTTGTATTTTAACACAACATACTCTCTATTGTAACTTGGAAGCAGGGACAGTTCCAAGGTCTCACATACATCATATACTTACTTGTATTTTAACACAACATACTCTCTATTGTAACTTGGAAGCAGGGACAGTTCCAAGGTCTCACATCATATACATATGTGTGACGGTTGTATTGTAAGACAATGTGCTCTCTAGAATCAGAACATTACTTTTGGAACTGGTTATAAAAATACTTACGTTGTTGCAAAGTTGGAGAACTGTTATTTTGGAACTGTGTAACTGGAACTATGGTTCATTTTTTTCTAACCTCTATTCTGCACATACGGTAGTAGCTGTGAAGAATGAAATTTATTATTGCAGACCTGTAATATAATCATATTTGATAGTTGAATTTTACCATTTAAATCTTACCTGGATCTTCCTTTTTATTTACTAATATTTACTTATGATTTAATTGAGACAGCAGCTAACTGTGAGCTGCAGTTGTTGATCAGCAACCTGGCATAGATAATCAATTGCCATCAAGGTTAATGTTGTTGACCTTTTTACTGGAACCACCATGTTCAACAGCTGTTAATAAATTATTAACTTTATTCTTGCATAAGTACTATTTCCATTTTTCACTATCGCCAAAAAAATTGTATGCAAACCACATGCTTTAAGTGCAACATTGAAGAATCTCCGGAGTAGGAAATATGGGACAAAGTAAGTTGTCATATTTTGAAACTCTTCATTGTTGCACTTGTATTACTGTTAACCATTTGCCATTTTAAATACCTAAAATGAGCTTGGAAGGGAGTTAGATGCTCCACTACCACTTTCACCAGAAGTGTATACACAAAGTTGGGCTGGTGCGTGGAATGAAGTTTCCATACTAGCTTATTCTTAGGAAAATTCAAAGAATAACCGTCCTAATTTTGGCAAAAGTCAAAGAATTTTAATTTAAGTGTGACTTGTTTTGTATGCATATAAACATTTCTTTTTTTATTATTTGAAATGCGTTTTTGTTAGAATTTGTTATAACTTAAATTGCAGTTAGGAGTTAGCACTGGTGTATACTTTCCGTATTATACAGATTCACTTACTTGGATCTAATTGACTGCAAACCTTTGGCTGGACACAAATATACTGTTTCTATTTTTATTCAGTGTTTGTTAGAAACCTAGGGCAATTATCAAAATCCTGTTAACATGTTTATAGACTCCATTTCCAAACAGTTGGTGCATGGTGTAAAGGTTTCGTAGCTTGCAATACAAAAGATAAGGTTTCAATTCCATACAGGATATTAAAATGTAAACTACCATTATTAAGCCTTAAATGGGTTAAGCATATTTTTAATTACTTGTAATTTGGCTGCAGGGCTTAACTAGATATTTTTATTGTATTTATTTTAAACCACTTCAGGTCCATAGTATGCGCCTGGAAATGTCGTGTAGAGGTCTGCATGAGCTGGAATTCTTAGGTTCAGCCTGACCCAGTCTGAACTGAGCCCAAAAATAGGTATACTGTACCACCCAGCCTGGGCCAAATTGTCTAATTTTGCTTTAAATAAAATTATTTGTAATTCATTATTATTATTTGACAAAGTGTTGCTGCCTGCAGTGTGAAGGGACCTGGTTTTGATTTCTGGTACTAGCATGGCAATTTTCTCCCCTGCTGGGAGGCTGGCAGGTCCTCGGGACCAATTGATAAACCATTTTACAAGAATACTGCACTCTGTTCTGTGCATGGGTGGACAGGGGGAGCTCCCATGCTGTTGTAGTATTACCTGCAATTGGCTGAAGCGAGTATTTATTATTAGTACTGTGATGGATTTGTGCATACTATGATAATAGTGCTATTCAGGGCATCCGAACATTGCGGAGCAAAGAAATATGATAAATTAATTTATTTCATCTTTGTTTTCCCTTTACATGGAAACATTATCATTATTCTTTAAAAAAATGGTGCTAATGATTGTGTTTAAAGTTTCATATGGCTAAGATATTTACATGATAAATAAAATGCATAACCTGAATGAGATAAATTAATTTTTTTCATCTTTATTTTCAGGCCCAAGCCTGACAAACATTTTTCAAATTAATCTGGACTGGGTCTGGCTTGAACCTGTATGACCTCTAGTGTTATATCCCTGGGCATAGCTTAAGATATCTTCATAAATTAAAACAATACAAAAGCTACCAATAAAAGCTTATAAAACATTGGGGAATCTCATAGATTTACAAAAGTCTTATCACACAATTCAACAGTAAAACCCCACTCATGTAGGTACAGATGCAAACTGATTTATGTAATGAAACATTTTATTGGTTATATTCAATTATTTAAATGACAGGAGAACAAGTTTAAATAAAGACTGTTAACAAATGCTAAGCGAATACTTATGGACTAATTTGTTTGGAATTTTAAGAGTGTTTATATGGGAAGCATGTTAAAAATTACAATTTTAAGGACTGTTTCCTAAAATAACAGAAGCAAATGTGATGCTATAGTACAAGTTTTGGTTGCAGAAAGTACAAAAGTTTGAGAAAGATGAGATTTACATATCATAATACAGCTTGTGGTACATGTTCTCTCTTGCTGACTTTATCTCGGTTCTAATCTAAATTCAGTTTAAAAGGCAAAACATCTTCCTCCATATGACAAGTGTGAGGAACGTTGTCATGTCAATATACTCATCTTAGTGTGTGTGTGTGTGTATATTTATATATATATTTTTAATCTTCTTTTCAGGGAAGATTGGAAACTTGTTTGTTCACCAATGTATGTATTTGAGCACATTCATGTTGTATAATAGGTGTCTGTGATGACATAACCAGAAAGCTGCGGAAATGCTTGTAATGATCTCAAAGCTTTCTGTACTTATAAACCAGTTTTCCTGTTCTGTCAGCAGTTTGACTTCTGGATCTTGCCAAAGTTCACAAAAGGCTTCACAGTTGTTGCCTGTGTGGAGAAAATGCAAATGTGTTCCTTCATTTTAAGAAAGGAATTCCATAGTACAAAAATATTCAGAGATGAATCAGCCTTTACATGTACAAATTGAAATTTTAATTACTGTGGCTTCACTTCTATACCAAACATGTTTCAGAGACTGCTGTCTCCATCATCATTCTAGACACACAGCCATGCTTCCTCCAGTGGCATGTGCTGTGCAACGAGATTGTTTTCATATAATGTATTAAAATGTGAAGTAATGTCAACGATTGATTGTCTCATTGTAAAACCTTTAAATTCCCAGCAAAACTGACCTTCAAAATTTGAATTTTTCTGTTTTGTGAAAACTGAAGTTTCTTATCATATATGTACTTTGCAACTTTTATGGTTTTCCCCTAAAATGTAAGGAGCAGAGGCACTTTTATGGCTTTATGAGCAGATTCAAAGTGGTACAGATTTTCACCATGGAAATGACAGCATTAAATTCTATTGCATTATATCGTAACTTAAGATTACAGACTGAATGGTATACAGTGCTATGCTAGCCAGAGCTTATCTGTGTGTCTATCCTTCATCACAATTATGGTCCCCCTTCACTGGACTGCAACAAAATTCATAGCATGCAGATTTGCACCATTAGTGACCTGCAGCAACCAGGGTGTGAACATTCAGTAATGGATGATGTGAATTATAAAGTCAACTCCCTTGCATAAATTAATTGTCTTATTTGCCTTCTTTGGCTGTAGGATATAAGTTTCCTATTTTTGTGACAGTTTTTGTTTATACTTGATGTAATGAAGTGGAGTAGATCTGTGTGTATAGCCTAGGAATTGTGTTCTTTGCTTTAATGTTTGTTTATTTCAGAACCAGTAGTACCAGGTCTTATAAAACAGAATTACCATTTATTTTACTAGAAGTTTTCTACATTTAAATTGTGTGTCATTACAAAATTATTATGCTTTGCTGGATGAGTTTTATGGGTTTCATTTTAGGAAGCTGTCAAGTATGCATATGAAAATGATCTCATCACTTAGTATGTCCAGCCAGGCAGTGAGTCTAGGCTGATAATGGAGACATATTCCAGTAAATTTTGTTACAGAAAGTGAAGCTAGAGTAAATAAAATATCAATTTTGCATGTAAATGTCACTGAGTTTTCCCAAAAGAGAAGAATTGAAGAGAATCCTAATTTTTTGTATTAGCTATCAAGCTGTAAGGGTTGTGTCCTCATGCCATGGCTTTTTTATTTCATGTACAACAACAATAACACAAAACTATTTCCAAATAACATGCTACTGAGAGAAGCTAATGCAGTAGCACTGGCATATCTCAAGATTGAGGGCTTCCACTGCAGGTATTGAGGGTGAGGTCTGCCAATTAAAGTCTGTGTTGTGAATGAAAGTGATTGTGTGGTATGATAGTCATGTGCTTCCTAGTCAATCAGTGATAGTCTGTATCTATGTCAACTTGTTGCTATTTAATAGTGGAATTTGATAATTTTGAGCTATAAATCAACTTGATTGTGTGGACCTCTTCAGCATTTAGGATAAGATGCTACTTGATTTATTCTTCAAATACACAGGATTTCAAGGACATGTCAAAATTCAATTTATATGTACAAGTATATCTGGTATAAGATTGTACCACACTTAAATTCTTCAAGGCTATAAAATGCATTTGTTACTAAAATATTTTTTATTGTTTTTATAGTGAATTCAGTTTTTTTTAATCACTTTAATTTCTTCAGGTAACTTATTATACAGTTCTTTTCCCATGTTTATCACACACCATTTGTTAGTGTACCCTTAAATAAGGATCTGAAATAATCTATTATTGTTTAAGTTATATATGTATAACCACAATTTTTAAATGTTTTACTTGCAGCATATTTCTTATAGTTTCATATGTGCATGGAACAGTTAATATACCAATTTGAAAGTTAATCTGCATGTCTGTATACTGTTTACTTTTCCCACCATTTTGATTGCTCTTTTTTATAGTTTGGAAACCTTCTTAATTTCTATTGCTGTGATATTTCGCCATAAAGTTATACCATATTTTATGTGTGAGTATATAAAAGCATAGTATACCTGTTGAAGTGTTTCATTATCTATGGTTTTGCTCACTTGCCTCATTATTTATGTCTGCATCTTTATCCTTATTTTAATAAATAGGTTATATATTCTTTCCAGTTTGTTTGTCTATTATTACTTCTTGAAAATTTGTGTGCTATATTTCAGGGATTATTTCTCCATCTATTTCAAGTTTTGTGCTATTTGTACTACATTTTCTTATTTAAAAATTTACCCAGGCTGTTTAATATCATGTCTAAATTTGAATAATGTTGTTTTATTTTCATTAACTCATTTGCTTTTGATTCTTCTTCAGTAGCTGGCTTTCCTTTAATTACTTCTGTTATATCATCTGCATATCCAATTGCTAGACTTCCTTGTCTTTGTGTTAGTTGAAAAATGTCATTTACATAATATGCTATAAATAAACACGGGCCTAGTTTTAAACCTTTCACAACTGTCTGCATCATCTGGAAGCGTGATTTAACTTTAAGTATGTTTGTAATTGCTTTTTGGTTGTGATCTCAACCCATGAATAGTGCAAACAAAGAAAATTAATGGTATACTCCACTGTCTGGATGGCTCGCTATATCTGAAAAGTAAATCAGAACAATATAAAATACTGTAATACTAAGAAGCTCTTAAAACACTTATCTTTCATCTAGCACTATCCTTTTATGTTTCTCAAATTGAATAACCTACCTTCAGATTCTAAGTTTCCATTTGGGATTCAAATCACAAAGCTGGGAGGATGTAAATCATAAGTGTATTCCACTCTGTCTGGATGGCTATGTGTCTGAAAAATTAATTCCTTATAATATGAAATGTTGTAACACTAAGAGTAACCTATTAAAAGCATCTACTTCATTGCTACAAATTTCACTGAAGTTAATAAAAAATACCAATGTTGTGCACAAATATATTCAAGAAGACAAAATGCAAATGTAAGATTACTGTTTCTGCTTTGTTCCTGTGAAATCATTGGATGTAAAGCTCCAAGATGGCCATTTAGTTTGTTACACATTTCATAACATGAAACAGCCAATCAGAATATCGTCTTTCCTGCCCAAGTACACTAGTGACATACTGTGTTCATGTGGAGAGTTAGTTCATTGTGTTGCCAGTTTCCCAATTTAGCCTTCACCCCTATAGTAAGTACTACCAACCTTTCTTGGCATAACTTGCTGGTGAGCCTTGGCTAGTTTGCTTTGGTGACTATTTTAATATAAGGCAGTCCTAAGGGCTTCTAGAGTGTGTCTCTCAGCAGGGGCCTCTGTTGCTATGTTTTCTTTGCCAATCTGCATCCCTCTCTGTCCCTACGTACCCACAGAGGCCATAGGTGGTGCAAGTGTTGCTCAAGACACCAGTAGAAATCTTGCCTCTGTAGACAGATCAGTGAGTGTAGCATATCCTATGGGACTCCAATGTCCCAGAAGTCAAGATCGGTAACTTATGTTCTTTTGAGAGAATTGGATCCAGCCCAACTGTAAGATCTCCCTCTAGAGGACCATTGTGGACTGGACATCGTGTACCATCTGGAACAAACAACAGATAATATATAAAGGTAATTCGTACTAGTAAAATCTGAGAGCTCTGGAAGTCTGCTAAACAGAAAATTAAATTTTAAAAAGACAGAAGAAACAAAGCACAATTATACGTTATGTTTAATGAAAGGGTTGTCTATTTTGGTTTCACATACTACATTTGGAGATGATTGCATTTGACTCTGAAGAAAAATCCAGTGGTGAAGAATATTGTAAGGTATGTGGCGCATTAACTCAAGAGATCTGCAACAATGAAGTTGTTTCCAGTATTGTTGCCTGCAGAGTTTTCCAAAGCTTGGAGCAACAGTAAACCAAGACGATTTAAATCCTTGCAATTTCTGTAAGCCTTCGTACAAGCACAGTAAGGAAGGGTAGAAAAGAAACTATTTGCTAAACTTAACAAAGTGTATGCATTTATCTGGAAAGCTAGAGCTTGCAGTACGAAAGCAGATGACTCCAGTAGATTCACACTGCCAATGCTTCATGCTTTGGGTGCCACTTGTTAGCTTGGTGATGACCATAGGGAGAGTCTGCAAAAGTGAAGTTCACCTAGAATGTCAGAATGAAACGTGTTCTATCAGTTTGTTAACATATCTTGATCACAGCACTGGCACTTCATCGGTAATGTAGTTTCTGAATTGTTGATGGCAGGTTGACAAGTTTCAGTATAATTTGGTGGTGTACCTGTAAAACTAAAAAGACAGATTAAGCTATTGGAGAGAAGGGAGTATATAGACAGAGATACAGCATGTGTAGTGAACCTCAATATCAAAATCAACAGGCTAAGATGTGATGAGAGGGAGTGAAAATGGCCTGACAAGCAGATTGTTTGCTGTAAGATCAAATGATGGATCCAGAGGAAGAGGAAGATGAGAGGATGGAATAACTCTGGGGAAAACTGAGGAAGGTCAAGACCCACATAATAAGAGATCTGTATGGGCTAAAATTCTTAGGCCCATCCCGGTTCAATCTGAACTGAGTGGAAAATACTGTACCACGTTGGCCAGGCCTGCCCCAATTGTCTAATTTTGTTTTAAATAAAATTATGTTGCAATTAATTATTATATGTCCAGAAAGTGCTGCTGCTTGTGTGTAAACGGACCTGGGTTCAATTTCTGGTACTGGTATGAGAATTTTTTCCCCTGCTGGTGGGGGGGAGGTTTCTGGTAAGGAATGCTCTCAGATCTTTGAGACCAATTGAGGAATCACATTACAGAAATAGTGGGACTGAAGTCTTGGAATCCTCGTGTAGTAAGCAGTATGTTGACTGGCTTGTAGACCATGACACTCCTATTACTGCACTCTGCCTGGGATGTCCTGGGTGTGGATGAACGGAGGAGGTGGAGGTCTTGCAGCTGCATGCTGTTGTAATTATTATCTGCAATTGACTAAAGTGGGCATTTATTTAATATTAGATGTACGCATGCTGCAGTAATCATGCTATTCTGTGCATCTCAAAATTGTGGACCAAAAAATGTGATACATTAGCTTTTTTTGTGTTGATTTTCCCTCTATATACGAGGGCAAATCAAAAAGTCTTTGCCCCTATTTTTTCCTGGTAACATAAGATACATACAGCTAACTAAACATGTAGATATTATTCCTTGTACCTTTCACTATTTTTCCACATAGTCCCCATGCCAGTTCAGACATTTGTCCCATCACAGCACTAATTTTGCAATGCCGCTGTGGTAGAAGTCGGCCGTCTGACTATGGACCCACTGTTGTCTTGACTTCGTCATCGCAAGTGAATCGCTGTCCTGTCAGGAACTTCTTCAATGGACTGAAAAGATGAAAATCACTAGGGGCAAGATCCGGGCTGTATGGTAGATGCTCTAGAAACTCCCAGTGAAAGTTCCTTAGCTTGCCGACGGCTTTGTTTGCCACATGTGGTCTCACGTTGTCGTGGAGGATGATCACGTTGTCAACATTGAGAATCCTGCGGTGCTACTTTCTGATCGCAGCCTGCAGAAGTGACAGTGTGGAACAATATCTGTCGGCATTGATGGTGACACCTCGCGGCATGAAATCCAGCACAAGCAGTCCGTGGCAATCCCAGAATGCTGTTAATATCACTTTGTGAACAGATGACGCAGTATGAAATTTCTTTTTCACAGGAGACTGCAGATGTCTCTGCTGTTTCGATTCCGGCGTGTAATACAGTACCCATGTTTCATAGCCAGTAACAATGAGATCCAGGAAATTGTCACCCTCCTCAGCATATTGTTGCAGATGACTCAAAGAAGCAATCATTCGCTTGCCTTTCATCACGTCATCCACTGCTTAGGAACCCATCGACATGAAACCTTCCTGCACCCTAAGCACTCGTGAATGATGTCGAAAGCACTCCCAAAAGAAATGTCGAGCTCCAGAGCAACATCTTTGATGCGCATGCGCTGCTCTGCTTTCACCAATGCATCCACGTGGGCAATATTGTCATCAGTTACCGATACACGCAGTCTCCCCACATGCTCATTGTCATGCACATTTGCATGACCATTTTCGAACTCAGAACACCACCATCTCACACTTCTCAAAGCAAGACACCTTTCCCCATATGATGGCTGCATTTCCCTGTGGATCTCGATGGGCGTTCGTCCTCTACTCCATAGAAAACGAATCACACTTCGTTGCTTGTAAGCCGTGGACGTGTTAAGCACACCTGCCATTTTGAATGCACTGACAGCAGCGCTGCCACCGGCAGCAGCTGCAAACTCTATGAGGACCGGCCCATGAAAAGTTGACTACTTTGAATGTATATGTTGGTTTTTGTTTTACATTCATATAATTTAGCTGGAAAAAAATAGGAGCAAAGACTTTTTGATTTGCCCTCGTAGAAAAGTTTTTGTTATTTTTGATTGTCCCAAAAATGCCACTAATGATTTTGATTAAAGCACCATACATTTAAGATATTTACATTATAAATAAAATTCTTTGTTGAATGTGATAAATTAATTTTTTTTATAGAGCTATCGATGATTATGATCAGGAAAGCTACTGTGCAATCCATATGAATCGTTCCTTTTTTTCTGGGGCGGGGTAATTAGTATAAGCTTGAGATTTACGATCTCTTTGTTGTTTGTGGAAGATTCTTTGCACAGTTATTGTCTATTGTTGATACTTATATTGGCTATTAAAGAATGAATGCGTGATTATTTCACTGTAATGTTGTAGACATGCAGTATTCAATTTGACAGTGTGTTTGTGCACTAAAAATATGCTGGATATGAATTCCCAGATTATATGAAACAAGCATTTCAAATAGTCTGTCAAGAGTGTCTCTAGCTTGTTAGCGAGAGTGAGAAGCAAAGACCTGCACGTGATCCATGCTTGGGAGCTCGCCAACAAGAGACAGGCTGCCCATTGGTGTGACAGCAGGAACCAGTCTTGCCAGCATTTGCAAATTAATCCTCCTTAATGTAAATCCAGACATTTCCAACAGTTTCTATGACAAAACAATTCTCCCATAGTCTTCTTTTTAAAAGTGATTGTTGCTTTATATTATTCCTTATAGATTGATTAAAATGCTGCATCTGTATATGAATTTACTTTCATAGTCTCTTGCCCAAGAAAACTGGCAGTTCTGAATAAGGAAGAGGAAACACGCTCATTTGTTATTGTTGAGATTCTGCCCCCTCCCCCTTTAAGGAGCCCAAGCAATGATAGTCACAGGGGAATACGTCTGGACTGCAAGGAAGGTTTTTGGCGCATATTGTTTTGGAGAAGATTCTCTTAATTTGGCACTACCATTCCAGAAGTCCATAACATTAATTTTGTTCTTTTTTCTTTCTTTTCTTTTCTTTTCTTTGTGTATTGTTTCAGTTGTGCATATCTCTTCAATTGTATAATCATATCAGGGGCTTTGACTTGAGAAACAACTCAGTCACTGCAGGCTTCTTTTATACATTCACACTTCCAGACTCTATGGGGTAGAAGAAGATTGTAATTAAAGAAAAGTTCCCCTGCCCCAGCCGGGAATTGGACCCAGGATCTTTGGGTTAAGAAGTCAGAATACTGACAGAGGCAGTCATACAGTATTAATTGTGCTTTTTGTAAGAAACAACTCCATCAAAAGATCGGTGCAAGCAATATTCTCATAAAGCATGTCCAAGGTTGTCATTGAAATGACTTGTTTTCCACATGCTTCCAACTCGGAGAAATTTTGAGATAATATGCACCTCAGTGGGCCCCCCATTAATCACAAGGGGAATGTACAACAATCAATTTTGACAGACCGGTTTTCCTAATTTTAGATAGCAGTGTGTGCTAATCTGAGTGTACTCAATGACTTTAACGTTGGTTTAGGAGGGAGAGAAAGTCTTGAAAGATTGCATCATGTATTTGCCCTTCACAATCCACTGTTTACTATTGGTTTGCAGATTTTTGAAGGACGGATTCCTTCAAAGATGAAGACTGCATAGGGTGGCCTGCAGCAGCAGCAACAATGAACGAAAGTAAAGGCATGTAGCAGGAAGATGAGTTTCAAGAAGGCACGAATATTAGCTTAGCAGCAATGAAAACAATTGTCAAAAAGGTTGGATGTCATTGTAATTCCCATCATTTTGCAGATGTTGCAAACATTTCAAAAAGGAAGTTAAAAAATAAAATATACATAAATAAAAATGATTAGACCTTAGCACTTAAAGTTCACTAGTTTTAGGCAAATTACCTTCTAATATATGTTTTGGAGGCTGTTGTATTCAATGCCAGCCGTGATCATTCCTACAGTCTGGATCTGGCCCCATGCTGCTTTTTCCTATTCCCGAAAATAAAAGAAAAAATGTGTGGTCAGCGATTTAAAGCAGCTGAATACCAAGAAGGTATTTATATTCTTAACCATTCAACATTTAGTAAGTAGTTTGAACAAATGAGAGGATGTATAACATTTAATGGAGAATGCTTTGAAAAGATTCGATGATCAGATCTAATTGCATTCATTCTCAGAACTTTCAGAGTGAACCTTTGTATGTGGATGTAGAATTCTGTTATTTGATGGCTGAGCCCCCCAGACATGTGTCCCCTTTGTGCTTGTACTCTTGCTGCTGACACGCCATGCTCAATGCCTTGCTCCCATTGCTCATAGTTCTAGGTCAGTGACATACCTTCTGAAAATGGATTCTCATGCTGCCCCGGTGCTTAACTCGGAGTGCGAAGAAAAGTATTTTTTGTGTCAGAGGATGGAAATGCTTGTTGTCTAGACTGTGAAACAATAATTAGATACATATGACATCATAATATAAAACAACATTTTACCACAATGCAAATGAATATAGGGAGGAAAAAGTATTTGGGATGGCAAAAAAGAAGTGTTGGAACATCTCAAAAGTAAAGTAGTGAAAAATGTTGAATGTGGCACCATTGGTGTTCACCAACTATCTGGTGTTCGTGCTAGTTACAGAATTTCTCATTGCATTACTCAAACCTTTTTCAGACAGTGAATTTGCAAAAGAGTGTTTAGTAATGGTTGCTGAAGAGCTTGATCTGAAACTAATAAATTCTTTGGTTTCTTAGCAGCATTAGCGATGAACATTGGATTTCAGTATTGTGTTTATTTGGTTCCAAGAATAACTGGATGAGATTTTAAGTTTCGCTCAAAGTGAGATTCTCTTCTGAGAACATCTCAACCAGCAATGCATAGACAGTAAAAAACAAAAATGATACTTTCCATTAAAAACTTTTTTAATAAAAGCATTGCATGTACAATATTGTAATATTGTCAGGATTTAAGTACAATAGTTACAATAAAAATCTTGTTTAATTGGTCTTCTCAAGACTATGACAAGCTTAATATTAACTACTTGTGTGCATCTGTCATTGGTTCACATAGTGAAAGCCAGGTGATACATGGCAGAGCGTATGGCTGGAACAGCTGCGCTTTTGGACTTGGTCGAGTTTCGTGTCTTGTGCTAGAGGAAAATCCCTGTTTATATTCAATTTACTCGTTTGTTATTCCTGATTTTTTAAAGCAATGTTTCTGGTGTACACTAACTTAGGTTTTCACAATATTTTTGTAATGTATGAACATTAAATGCTCCATAAGGTTTGTTTCTACTTGTTAAGCCATGGCATGATGTTACATGAGAACATGGTAGAAAAGAAGAACCATCATTCACTACACAGGCAGTTTCTACAATATCTCTGCAGCTTTGTGGTTGTTACAAAAGTTTTCCATTGTTAGTGTAGTGTTGTAGATAAAAGAATTTATACTATGATGTGTGTTATTTTGTAGTATTGTTGGATACATCCTTGTATTGGAATTGATTTTTGTGTAGGCAGAGGTGATATTTTTTTGTTTTGTGTGTTAACATGTGTATGTATTTGCAGGAGTGATTATGGTAATTATCAGGTATGTACCGCATCTGACCATCATCCACAAGTGTGAATTTTGGGGTTCCTTTCAAAGCTCAGATATACACATTCACTTATTTTGTATTTAACAAAGAGAAGGTGACTGTAGTTTTTAAGTAAGTTCCAGCACATATGTTGGTTTGGCGCCAGTTGCTGATCAGAATCTGCCGTGGTGTAAGGTTTAGAAACAGAGTTTCAGGCCTATTATGTCTCCAGATGTGATGGTAGCAGACACAGCTCGTGGACAAGTTCTTACCTCAAAACACATGTGCTGCCCAAGGTCAGGGTGGAAATGAACCGGGTACCTCCCGCATGCGAGACTCAAATGCTACTGCTCGGTGTAGATATTGATTCTTACATGATGAGAGATTTGCTGGAACGCACATGGACAGTCTTGTGTCTGTTGGAACACACCGTCAGTCAGGTGTCTGATGCACATGCTCAGGGATGTATCACGACATTATAAAGAGTATTTTATGAGATTGAATGTGAACTTTTACACAATCGAGGAAAATCTTTTTTTTCCCCTAAATTCTATAAACTACTTCTCAAATACACAGGGTTATTACAGAAGAAATAGAGACTTTCAACGTGTTATAAATCCATAACTAAAGAATCTGTTTGCACTGTCGTGTAGAGGAAGTTTTGAAGTTCAGTTTGTGAACTCACAAATGTTCAATGTGTGATCCCTGCGTTACATGACACACATCAAGACAATACTCAAGTTCATCCCAAATCCGAATGTAACAACTGCATCAAGACTTGCCACGACTCTTCTGATATGTTCCTTCATTTCATCTAAATCGCGTGGAAGTGGAGGAGCAAAAGTTCTATCTCCGACAAATCCCCAAAGGAAAAAGTCACACGGCATGTGATTGTAACTCCTCGATGGCCAACATAGCAAAGCATTATTGTCGTCTGTAACACGGCCAATCCAATGCTGTGGTAGAATTTCATCCAAGTAAAGTTTAACATCTATGTGTCAGTGAGGTGGTGCTCCATCTTGTTGGAAGATAAAGGTTTCCCTTTGCATTTCTTCATACAGTTGGGCCATCAACTAAAGCTGTAGCACATCAAGATATTTAGGTCCTGGTACTGTTTTTTTTTCTGCAAAAAAGAAGGGGCAATACACCTTGGTGTGGATACTGTACAAAACAGATTAATTTTGGGAAAGTCCTGCACAAGTTCCACCACAGCTTTCGGTTTTTCAGTTCCCCATATTCCGAAATTCCATTTATTCACTTTTCCACTCAAGTGGAAAGTTGATTCATCACTGAAAACTATTCGTTCACTGAAGCCATCGTCTTCTCGATTATGTCACAACGTTTCTATGCACAAATCTTGATGTTTGACCTTGACGTCTTTATGTAGCTGATGCAAGAATTGCAATCTATACGGAGTCAGCTTTAGTCACTTTCGTAAAATTTTTCATGTATGTGGTTGTGGAATTTGTAACTCCAAGCTTGCCCTTGTCAATTTCTGTGGACTTCTTGAGAAAATGCCACAAACACGTTGAACATCCTCTTCTGATGTGCATGCCCTTTCCTTTGCGCATACAGCCTATTGTCTGAAATTTTCTGTGCTAATCATAGATTGATTGTCTAGTCGGTGGTGGTTTTCAGAAACATGTTCTGAAATGTCGTTGGACAACAGTAACAGAATTTGTTTTAAAAGCTCTAGCACACAATATGCTTTTTCCACAGGATTTGCCATTTCTGCATCTACAACAACAATGACTTACATGGTTACAAACTACAACCTACCAATGTAAACTTCCAGAGTTTCCCAACATAACTCCGCAAAATTTATGTTGATATCACGCTTAGCTTTTGTTTCAAAGTTGTCTACTTCTTTTGTAATAACCCTGTATATTGTACAGTATATTTTGCATTATCGAATACTGTGAAAATATAAAATATTTAAGTAAAAGCTAATCCGGCTTAATGCAAACAGGTGTGTAACATACTCCATCACCAAAATAGACTGACACTATGGTGGTGCAGGTAATCCCAAAGCAGAGATTTTTACATACAACATGCATCAACCGTCATTACATAAACATTTATAAAATCCTATGTAGTTTGTGCTGCCAACGTAAGGCTAAGAAAACACAGTGGTGCATTCGTCATGGTTTTGTCTCAATTTCATAAAAATAGTGCTGTGCATTGGCTCTGACTGATAAATTTGAAGGGTCACATGATTGCTTCTAGTCAACAACACATGTGAAATTGTGTATGATTAGCTTTGTCTCCACTGCAGTGCATCTTGAGACTCCTAAGAACTAAGTACACCTACAAGAGTCTGTAAATTATATTTCTAGTATGTTTGTGTAAAAGAAGTAATTAGTGAGCTGCTAACGCTGTCCTTGTATTCTATCACATGCTGTGGCTTTATTTCATTGCTTCTAAAAACTCTGGCTGCGAACAAAACTTCCCTGCCAGTTGATATTTCTTTATTCTTCTGAGTGTTCCACTTGTATAACCACAGTCTACTGTATACAGTTGCAAATCTCAACACGTAGAGAACATGCAGCAGTTTATACTAGCACCACTGGTGGCTATCTACTACATCTCGGTAAATGTTTTTGTGTTCTTTTGAAAAATAAACACCTTCCTCCCATTATTTAAACATTATAGAGCGCATTTAGTTTAATATTCTAATGAAGAATAATAAATTCTACCATAAGCATGAAGGCATAAGAAATAATAGCAATAATTAATTATTTTCAGGTGTATAGGGACAATGACATTTAACAGTGAATTGTTGTTTTCATTCAAAAGTTGTGTCAACCACAAGTAGGTAGAGACAGGCAAAATATTAAGAAATATATATTTAAAGCCAAATATATTCTATACGGGTTTGAAGAAGGTTCAGTTAATTAGTTTAAAAAAATAGACTGTAGATTTGTGTCCATATTTAATAATAAAATATAAAATGAAATAGAACAAATTACATAGAGTTTATAGATGTTAATGATTGTGAAACGCTTTAAACTTGGAAACAAAGAAAAAGAAGTTACTGGTCGATTTGTCCTCACTTAATACTAGTTGCAAAATTTAAAGCATCGGTTCACAAAAATAAAAATTTTTCAAGAAAAGAGGGCATTTAATGTTGCACGTGATCTCACATAGAGGGAATGCTAAATTTTCTCAACTATAGCTGACTTGTTGGAAAGAGCTTTCTCCAGACATACTTCTTGGAAACAGTGACTTGAGTTTTTGTAAACTTGTTTCACAGAAAACTGCCCAAATAGAATATCTAAAAAGTGTGTTTCATTGCTAACATAAATTATTTTAAAAGTGAACAAAATCATAAATCTTTGAGAACATGAGGATTTAACCAAAATATTGTGACTTTGTCCAATATTAACTGTCACTTCACTAGTTTTCACTGTCACTGTTTTAATCTAGTTCACCTTTCACTGAAACTTTACTAAAAAATAAATAAATAAAATCTGAATATACTATTACAACACCTTGGTTATCACACCGGGACATACATTCAAACTACATTTATGCTCGCAACACATTTACATTTTATATTACATAAAATTTTTTCAGATAAAATAATTACAAACTACACAATATCTGCAAAATAATAAATAATAAAAAGAAAGAGAATAGAAATTACAGTAAAACCTGCCTTCAACGGACCCCTTATTAAACAGAAATATTTCATGATCCCATGAATTTTGGGGTGAAAAACATGCTAAATTCCCTTTATTAAATGGAAACTGTCTTACGCGGACAACGGAAATCAAAGTACACCTTTTAATGGAAACTTTCCGGTTCTGGAATGCAGAGTTTAGAAAATTTTCAGGCACCTTGTGAAAGTCTGCTCTAAGTACGTGATGTTTAAGTTGAAACATGGCCATTTTGCTGCTACCAGTCTAGGAGGGGGTTGCTCTAATGACAGTCCGAATATTGAGAAACCTGTCTCACTCATCCTTCACTGCATAGCATGGCTGACTCTTCCCTTCTTGTTAGACAGCATAGAATACAGCTCTGAACTTACATATGTGATGATTTAGTTCAGCTTCGAAAACAAGAGTTGTGCTACATCTTAACATAAGAGTGAAAGTGAGTGTGATACATTGAGTGTAAAGCAGATCATAGAAAAACTCAAGTTTACGAGATTCTAAAGAAGAAAACAGAAATTATGAAGCGGTGGGAAAATTGTCCTAATGGAAAACTAAAGAGAAGACTGAAAACCAGGACATTAATGAAATAGTGTGGAAATGGTTTGTTAGTGTTAGGGCAAAAAATCCGTGCATTTAGGGGTCTATATTACAGAATATGCTGAAAAACTGGGTAAGACTGAATTCAAAGCATCTAATGGATGGTTGGAGAGTTTCCACAAAAGACATCAGATAGTTTTTAACGAACTTTGTGGTGAATCAAGTGACTTAATACTGAAACTATCTTCAATAATTGAAGGATACGAACCTGAAAACATAGCAGACGGCGACAAGATGGGCTATTCTTCTGCACGTTACCAAATAAATCATGGTGAGAATTATGGTTTAATTTTGTCAATAGACATACCTTCGTTAAACGGAAGTGTTTGAGAGTCCTGTTCAGTTCCGCTCAAGACAGGTTTTACTGTATTAAGTTATAGTAAAGGCATAAACGAAGCTTAATTACAATTCTAAATTTATCAACACTTGCTGGAAACCAACTACTATCTACTCCTATTTAACTATATTCACTGGAAACCAGCGAAAATGTACGCATGGTCAGCAGAAAACCTTCTACTAAGCTACTAATCATTTTATTTATATTTTATTTAAAAATTTTCTTGATTAAAAATTATAAAGTTAAAGTTGTCTATTTGTAACATTTCATTGTTTCTGTAATAATAATTTGATTTATAGTAGTTTTAATATTTTAATTTATTTATATCTTTATTTATGCGGTGGCTGAGTGGTTAGACCGCTCACCTCACACCGAGGCGGCCCGGGTTCAATCCCAGGGACCCGCATGTGGGATTTGTGGTGGACGAAGCGGCGTCTGGGCGGGTTTTCTCCGGGTTCTCCGGTTTCCCCCGCCATTCATTCCACCAACTGCTCCATCATCACCTTTCCTTTCATCCATTTCACCAACATTTCGTTTCATCTACTTCCTGCATCGCATACCAGGCATCGGGCTGATCACCCATCCTGGATGCTCTGTCTGATCCATGAGTGTCTGCTCCTCGACGGGCCTCTGACCCCAGGCACCCACTTGTAAGTCCTGGGGGGTGTAAGTCCTACATAAGAGGAGGGTAAACAGATAATGAATGAATGAATATATCTTTATTTACACATTTATGTGTTTCTTTAGTTATTTACCTTATAACATTTTAATTAATCTCCATATTAATTTTTCTGTTATTATGTTCTTTTTAATTTATTCTATGTATCAGTTTTAAATTTTATTACTATATACTAAACATTTACCTTTTTTAACCAAACACTAAATGTTCTTTCTTCTATCACTAAATATCCACTCACTTTACCCCACATCATTTCACTTCATTCACATCCTTCATTTTATTCTAACACCACCTCCTAACCTACATAAACTCCAAACTCTGCTTCCTATTAAGAAGATAATTACAAATTCATGCTTCCATACATCTAACATCACCATAACTCCACTCACTATCCCTCCCAAACCACATTAACTGCTCCTCCAACAATGGCGAACCTGCTCTGCAACACTGTCTTCTGTCCTTTCATTCTCCTCCTATAATCACGTTTCTCTCCTTCCCATCATCTTAATTGAAACCATCTTCTCTCTGCCCATTCCTGTCATCCCACAAAAACAACAAAGAACTTTCTTCTATTTATTGTCAAATTTTGGTCTAATTAAGTATTAATATTCATCATTACTTCTTCTCATCTCCTCCTCTTCCTTTTCATTCTCTGTGAGTGTCATTTGTAAGCTAAACATCTCTTCACTTATCTTATCTTCTCCCATATACTTGGTTCACATTTTCACCTTAGTGATATGAACTAGTTCAATTTCCCTGTCAGTTCACTTTTTTCGTGACATAGCCTCTTCTTCTGGATGGTTCACTTGCCAGGAGTCAAACACAAGACTTCTACAATATTTTGCTCCGCAGTACCACTCACTGTATGTCGTCAGCAACTCATTTGGAGAATTGCACTTGTCATAGCAGAAACATACTCACTTACTGAGTAACCAATGCTTGCTTAATATAGCCAATGGAATCTTACACAAAATTCTAGAACTATCTCGGCACTTTTCTGGAGGTAGGGGAAAGAAACTTCCAGAAGATTCTGGTTATAGCGCTTTTGGTGGTTATGCCGGGTGAGAGCGTTGCTTATCTCTGTTTACTTCCAACTTGCCAGTGCCGACCTCCCAATAACCTTGGGCCAAGACGCTGCATCACGTTTTTGTGTCATGAGGATTGAATTCTACACAATGAAAAATGCAAAAATAATTGTTCCTGTAATGATAGCAAGCGTGGTTTAGAATATTTTGTCTGTCTCTAGAATTAATAATTATATTTTTACATTGTAATGTAAGCAGAATGTGTTATGAACTCATTTTACTGGAAGAAGGATAAACCTGGCCTCTTTTTCTTACTTTTAGTCTCCTTGTCTCATATTATTGCTGTTATTAAACATTTCACAGCTGTTTGCTTGGTTGAAACCATTCCACTGTAATCACATAAGATGAAATAAATAAAAAAAACTCAACATTCACGGTTGTATTACAGGATATAATCCTAGCTTAAAACCTGGTTTGCTGTAATGTGGAAGTTGCAATCTAGCGTAGTTTCTGGTTGCATTTTAATTTTCTCTTTTGGTTTTGCGAAAATAAATTATGTGTATATGCTTTAAACTAACTTTATCATTGTATGAAACCTTTCATGTTGAAATTGCTGAAAGTGAAGACCATGTCCACTGGAATCACAAGGAGGCTTTTGTAACCTGGCCTGATGCTTGTGTTGCCAGTAATAAAACAGACTGATGGTCAGATGCAGGTTGAGAGTGAACTGAGGACCATGTCGTCATTATTAAAATATGGTAAATCCTTGTTAATAAGACCAAATGGCACTCGTAATATTCACATAACTTTCTCTATGCTATTGTTGTTTTATTTTTGTAAAACTTGTGGGAACTATTCTTACAAAAGCTGCTTCATGTTGAACAAGACAAATGGTTTCATTGCACATTTTGTTGTAGGTACAGGAGATTGAAAAAATGAGTGTAAAATCTGTAAAAACTGGCTTTGAAATTCCATTCTTCTTTGTAGTACGTAATGAGAAACAAACAGTGGCACCTTGGCACTTCAACACATACAAAAGTATTAGTCAATTCAGACAAATAGCAATGAATATCTCGGAAGTGGTTTATTCCACAAAAAAATTGGACAAATTCCATGTTTTAATGAGACCTACATTTTTTAATGGTGAGTTTTTGTAAGTCATTCAAAATGAAGAAGACTCACAGAAAATTCAAGATATACATACGCTTTATTATTGACTAATTTTGAAGATTTAGAAGCTAGTAACAGTGATATGTCATAATTTAAAATAGAGACAGTTGAAGGTTGTTACACTACATCACTAAAATATTCTTACTTGAACGCGTTTCGGGAGACAGCAGCATGTTCTCAACTGATTTTTCCGGTCATTGTCTGGGGGATGTGTGTGGCTAGTGGTGTTCTCTGGTGTTGGGTTGATGAACCTCCAAAGGCTGTTGGGTGGCGGCAGTTCGAAATTCATTAGGTGATTCCTGTGTTTGACAATATGTATTTTTTCCCAGATATCCAATTCATTGCTGCTGTGATCAGTTATAAGAGTTTTATTTTCGGAGTGATATCATTTCTGGTCTTCAAACCATATCACTCCGAACATAAAACTCTTAAAACCGATCACAGCAGCAATGAATTGGACATCTGGGAAAAAATACATATTGTCAAACACAGGAATCACCTAATGAATTTTGAACTGCCGCCACCCAACAGCCTTTGGAGGTTCATCAGCCCAGCACTAAAGAACAACACTAGCCACACACATCCCCCAGACAATGACCGGAAAAATCAGTTGAGGACATGCTGACAATGGGAGCAAACCGTCTCCCGAAACGCGTTCAAGTAAGAATATTTTAGTGATGTAGTGTAACAACCTTCAACTCTCTTTATTTTAAAATATGCTTTATTAGTCATACAAGTATCTTAAACATTAGGTGTTGTAATAATCAAACCTGTTAGAGCCATTTTTTGAGGGAAAAAAAACTTTTTCCACGTAAAGGGTACTTTGGTGTAAGGAGGGGGATTTGTTGAAAATCTTCATGTTGCATACGTGGAAGGTGTTTATCTGACATTTCATTTTGATTATGCTGCTAACAAACACATACATCGACCACTTTCTTAAAATGCTGCTTTTGGATTCGGGGGTCCTCAACACATTTACTTCTGGTGCAATACAAAACTTCCTCTCAGTAGTTGCATTTTGGGCATTCACAAAATTTTAGATCCAGATAACTTTGAAAATATAAAGTAGCATCTGTTGCATAATAGTTATGATATGAACAAATTGGTACAACTGCAGTCGCTCCCAATAATAATAATAATAATAATAATAATAATAATAATAATAATAATAATAATAATAATAATAATAATAATAATAATAATAATAATAATGCCTAATTTGACAAAAGAAAGAGTTTTTTTTTTTGGAAGTTTGTTGTAGTGTGGGCGGCGCCATGGCCGAGCGGTTAGACCACTCGCCTCCCATCTAGGCAGCCCGGGTTCAATCCCAGGGACCTGCATGTGGGATTTGTGGTGGACAAAGCGGCGTCTGGGCGGGTTTTCTCCGGGTTCTCCGGTTTCCCCCGCCATTCATTCCACCAACTGCTCCATCATCACCTTTCCTTTCATCCATTTCACCAACATTTCGTTTCATCTACTTCCTGCATCCCATACCAGGCATCGGGCTGATCACCCATCCTGGATGCTCTGTCTGATCCATGAGTGTCTGCTCCTCGACGGGCCTCTGACCCCAGGCACCCGCTTGTAAGTCCTGGGGGGTGTAAGTCCTACATAAGAGGAGGGTAAACAGATAATGAATGAATGAATGAACGTTGTAGTGTACATACTTAAGTACAGTGATTTAGGGCAAGAACGACAAAGTAATTTGTAATTTAGAGTATGGATAAAGCAAGAGAAGTTTTGGCGCTTGTGCACATTACCTACTTCTGTTGTAGTGATTGCCTTTAATGTAAAATTGTAGTGATAATATGCCAACAGCTACGTGCGTTAGTGCACGCCTTCAAGTGTGTACAACCCACCTTACCAAATGTACACAAGTGAAGATGTGTTAGTGACCCTTTTGCCAAGCTTCGCAAGTTTAGAGCAGTAGCATGATAGATTTAAATTACCACATATAAGGCCTTTAGAATAGCAGAGGCGTGTGCGCCAAAGTTTGCTTTTTTTGTTTTTTCTTGCAACATATAGTATGAAGAGCACTCTTTCATGCCTGTTAGTGTTAATGGTTGATACGTCTTGGAAATGAACAAACTCTCCATTTGAATACAGCATGATGTTTGACCATACATGCTGCAGCCGAATTTAGACAATAGCAAAGGCATATGAAGCCAGCCTGCCGGCCAGGGCAGCTCTTTAACAGAACATAGTAATAAATCACTTAACAGAAGGTTCTGTTTGCTTTCAGGCCTTTAACCCTCATAAATTGTTATTCCTTAACCATTTTAAAGGATTTTCTGGTTTTGTAAATAGTTTTTGTCTGGATGTATTCCTTCCTGTATGGGGTATCTGTTCAGTTTAGTCTGTTGCTCTTAAAGGAAGTTGTAACATGCCTTCTGGTGGCTTGCAACTCTCGGATTAAGTTTTATTTAGTACATTTAGAAATTAAATCAAATTGAGTTTTATTTATATGGACGCTCTTTAACTACTGTGGTCCTTAGCGTCCCATTCTATATTGGGCGTGAAAGACCGGTAATTTTGCTCAGAGGCCTCTTTATCAGGCTTGAGGTTCTTTTACGTGCCGTAAATCTACGACACGGGACCAACAGGTTTACTTCCCTTCCGAAGGAAGCCATGCTAAGGATTTTTATGCCCAAAAAGATCCATCGCACTCTGCCAGGTTTGAACCCACGACCTCGGAAACTAGAGGCTAGCACGGTATTAGCACATTTAGTGTTGTATATTTAAAGAGTGTTGTTTATTAACGACCATTGAACAAACCTTTAGTCCATTTAGCATAATTTACTTTTATTAAGACAGTGAGTGACCCCACTTCTTGTCACGTAAGTTGTCCTAGAAAATGCTGTGCGCAGAAAAACCCATGGAAGATGAACGTGGACAAGAAAAAGAGAAATAAAGTGAAGAATACGTAACTTTGAAAACAAAAAATGTTGTATAGGCCAAAGAAGTAGGGCATCTGAACACTTCTTTGTCTTTATCAATTATTCTAATATATAATGCTTAGTAAAACTTTAATCACATTTTTCTCAAAACTAGCTTTTGGCGCATATGCCTTTGCTATTCTAAGCACCTCATGTATGTTATGTGTAATAGCATTCAGTAAATCCTCAAGGTGTCCAAAGTTAGATGTGCTCTTTTACACTGCTTTGGGAAACTATTCTAACAAAAGTCACTTCATGTTAATTCAGATAAGCATTTACAGAAAACTCAAGATATTCATTTCATTAGTCATACAAAATTGTTGAACATTAGATATTGTAATAAAATTGTTAGTCAGTTTTGAGAGAATAAAAAAAAATCCCATATGAAGGGTAGTTTGGGGTTGGAATGGGAATTTTTGGAAAAGTCTAGATTGCATTCTTGCAAGGTGCTGAACTTAAACACCAAGTTAAAGAAGAAATAAATAAACAAAACCAAGTTTCATGTTTATCTGAAATTTCACTTTGCGCTATGCTGTTCACAGACATGCACACATGGATCATAAGTCTAAAACATTCACATTAATTTTTATCATGAAGGGCATCTATGTGTATGTGCGTTGCGGGCTCTACATCCTCCTACTTATTTTGACCAAATTTGGCACACACATTCTCTAGGATAGGATAAGAGTAAAAATTTCTGTGCATGGTACCACAAAATAAAAGAAACGCACAAAAAAAAAACATCCCCAACAGAAGAGAGGGTGGAGAATATTTGGCATTCATATAGGGATGGTAATGCAAAAAGCTATTCATAATGGGAGATGTGGTTCAAAATTATTGAATGCGATGCTGTTGAAAGTTTGACACACATTGTTTAGGACAAGAAGTGGGAGTGCTGTAACAAAAAAATGCCCATAACAGAAGAAAGAACAAAAGTGTTTTGCAGAAAGCAATTTTAAGGTTTAAGGTTCATAGGATGAGCTTGTTTTCTCAGTACTTTTATGAAATAAAAATATGGACCATATCCCCTTCATTGTTATAACAAAACTACTGTTCTTGGGAGAGGAGTGGAAAATGTTTGTTGTCTACTACTAGTAAGTAGAGGAAGTGTTGTATTCCACCCAAACATTTCACTGGAAATACACATTTTGAGACTTCCTGAATCCAAAAACACCATGTGTGTCTGAGGAGCATAACTCAAAAATGAAAAGTTGGTATTTAAGTTCAACATCTTCCAAGGAACATCTCTCCCACCCCAAACTATGCTTGACATGGAAACATGTTTAAAAGTTTTTATTTTTTTCAAAAATGGCTCTAATGATTTTGATTAAACTATCATACATTTTCTGAATGTACATCATTCCCATCTTCAGATAACTGTTGTTGTTGTTCACCAGTGGCACTGGGGATTAATTGATCTGCATCATTTTCCCTCTGGCTTCCCAATATAAAGTCTGTAAGTTATCACTTTTAAGAGCTTTGTTGTTTGTTCAGGATGACATCTTCTTCACAGAGAGTGCACTTGGGTGTAGGTAGACATCCTATTTTGTAGAGGTATTCTGCGAGGCAATCGTGGCCAGTTGCCATCCTAAATAAGGCCATGCAGTCTTCCTTCGCATTTTTTCTATATCAACTCTATCTTTAATATTCTTATAATCTTTATCCTTTAATTTATCTTCATCAAGTCTCTGCTGTCTTTTGAAATGTTATTTAATGTTATTTAATTGTTTATTTCTATTTATCCTACACATTTTATTTGTTGTATTCCACCTTTCTTTGCTAATTGATTCGCATGTTCATTGCCCAAAAGTCCAACATGAACTGGGATCCACTGTAGAGTGACATGATTTCTAGTTTCAACTGCTTTAATTAGGCTTCTTATTTCTTTAATATTTCTTGTTGTTTTATTATTGTAATTTACTATTCCATCTATGGCTGATTTTGAGTCTGATAAAATGACTATTTTTTGTTTTATGTATGGTCTATATAAAATGTTTCGTAATGCTGCTTTTATAGCTCTTAATTCTCCATCATAATGGTTTGACGTTTCATCTAATGTTGGATACGGTGAAAAATGTTTACAGTATACTCCTGCACCAGCATTTTTTTTATTGATGAGGTATCCATATATACTAACGTCTATGGAACTTAGTCTGGATCTTTTAGAAAACAGGTTGGTGGTCAAAAGCATGGATGTTATAGGAAACTGTTTATGTCAAGTAGCTGTCTGATGTGAGAATTTTGTGGCTTTGATGTATCATTCAGTTATCCTGAGGATGGGAATGATGTAGGTTCCTGAAACATCGATTTCTAACCAACTCAAGAAAATCTAGAGTATTTCTATAAATGTTTATCCTGATTAACGTGAAGTAGATAGAAAAATAGGCTTTTATAATAATAGTTTGTTGTATAATGGATAGAGAAAATCATGTGAATATAACACCAGATTTTTAATTAAGTGTAAATAAACAAATATTTTGAAAATTGAAGTTTTACCAGAACCATCAGAAGTCCACTAGTTTTGTATATGAGTAAATTTTCATGCCATAAAAATTGATAAAGCTCATTTTGTGCCAATGTTTCACACACTTTCCAATCGCCTGGTATGCACAAGGAGAATCTGGGTGTAGAATATTATTCACTGCAAAGGTGGATGTGTTTTGTTTTGTTTTACATTGGACCTTCTTAAGTAGGAATAGTTGTACAAGGATTTATATTCTGTGGTCATCAGGGTTTGTATTATTCTATAGTTGTTAAATATTGCACGACTATTGCTCATATATTAATTTTAATATTTTATGGTTTAAAAGTAAGCATGTTGCTAATACTGGATGTGAAGAGATAATTGAATGGTGTTGTACAGTGCCAAATGGAAAAGACCAATATACAACATAGCCGAGTTATCTTTATATAAACATTTTAAAGCCCTCTTGTAGATGTTACTCTCTCTGTGGTACCTGTAAAGTAGATTATCTGTTTATGGCTGCAGAATGTGAAGAAGACAGGCAGCTGGTCATTCCATGATAGTGGCTGTGGCGGTTATTAAAAAATATGTGGGAGTAAGTAGAAAATTTAAGCCAAATAAAAATAGTGTTTTCTGTTGTGCTTTGTTAATAACTATTGTGTGCAGGCACCAAACCATGGCCAGGACTGGTTGATACTTGCTTCTTGTTTGATTAGAATATATATCTCATATGAGATATCATGCTACAGGTGCTGTACATTTCAGCTGTTTTATCACCTAAGTGATAATAGCCCTAAAATGCTATTATTTATGAGTAGGAGGAGAAGAATGATATTTTGACTGTTTTTCACTAAAAACTCAGTTGTCCCTTAATTATTATGCAACTTAACATTACATCTTAAACATTAGGTGCAGGCAAAAGAAAACAAGTATTAAAAAATTCAATTCAATAGTAATGATATCTCAGAAATGCCACACACACACAAAAAAAATATGTGTTTTAAAGAGATCAACATGCTTTGTGTAGTATGTTTTTGTCTATTTCTTACAAATGAAGAGGAGTTCTTAGACTGCTCACAGGAAGTTCAAGATATATTGTATTAGTCATGCAAATAAGTGGGAGCATTTCTGGAGTTATCCTCACTAGATGAACATATTTATTTTACCTAACTGATTTAATTACATTGTTGAAAGTATTTCTTTCTCAACTTAAGAATGCTCTTAGACTTTTGTAATTCACATTTTGAGCAGGAAAAGTTAGTGTTGTAATTCTATCTGTTGTTTGTTTTCACTTGTGCATGTTTAAAATTAACACTTCATTTAGGAACTCTCTTTGTGCAGTATTTGTTGTGTAGCTTGTTAATTACTGAATATTTGTGTTATTTTATTAAATGAGTGTTCTAAAATATATTGTATTTTAATCCAAATCATTAGAGCCAGTTGAAAAATGTTCCATGTAAAGAGTAATTTGTAGTTGGAGGGGGATTTTCTTGAAAAACTTTGGAAGATACTGAAGTTAAATATCAAGTGTTTGTTTTTGAGTTATGTTAACACAATAACAGTTTTCTAAAAATGCTTTGTTTGGACTTAGAGGCAATAATTCAGTACTTCTACCCAATAAAAGTAAAAAAAAAAAAAAAAAAAAAATACTTCAAAATGTGCATGTGATCCTAAAAACAAATGATCGGGCTAATACTACCAAGAGTATTATTGATTTCCAAGTATGAAGAAATACTTTTCTGAGTGTCCTTATTGGATATGCATTGTGTATACTAGCTTCAAAAAGTTCCTGGAATATATAATATTTTCTTTTTAATGTATAGGATATTTTTTTATTAGTTGGTGAAGTTAATGACATTACCTCTGTAGAATTCTCGTGATCATAACAATTGTCGTCTTTGCATAGCAATCAGTTTATCACATTTGATGTCAGTGACACAGCATAAAGTTTTGTGTTTTATTACACAAATATCCCTCAGAAACATTTAAGAAGCTTATGGTGAAGCAGTAATGAAAAAGAACTTGGGTTTATACATGGCATAAGTGTTCAGTAAAGTCTGCAGTAGCACCAAAGATGACGAAGCATTGAATGTGGTATGAGTTTGTTTTACATCATACTGTAACAAAAGAACAGTATGTCGCCTCACCATCACTGCTTTGCAGCAACCTCCATACACCTGACTTCCGTTTCTTTATGTGGCTGAAAACTCATCTGAAGGAGCTAAGACGCATGAACCCTGATGAAACTATGTAAATGCAATGAGAGCACTGTGTCGTGCTTCCAGTCAATTTACATATATTGGCAGATCTGTGTCATTGCAGAAGGGAATTTTTTTTTAAGGAAATGTTGTGTAATTTTTAGTCAATCACACTACAATACATGATTACGAGGGGCACTATTTATATTTTGAGCCTAATAATTAAAAAAAAGTAATTTCTGATTGAAAATTGCTTTATTGTTTTTCAAAATATTCTCCTTTATGATCAATACACTTTTGCATCTGTTTGAACCATTTGTCAAAGCATTTATTCCAGTCTTCTTGAGACACCTCGAAAACATGGTTTTTGAAGGCATTAATGGCTTCTTCTGCCAACAAAAATCGTTGTCTCCGCAATTTATTCTTGATGTTCGGGAACAAAAAGAAGTCTTTGGGTGCCAAATCAGGACTGTATGGCGGATGACCCATCAATTCAATTTTTGAGCCTTCAAATACTCTATTGTTAGACAAGATGTGTGTGCGCTCGCATTGTCTTGAACGATCCTACGGTTCTTGTTGGTTTTCCTTACTTCACTGAAGACTTTCGGCAAACAAATGGTTGTGTACCATTCGGCATTGACCGTTTTATGTTCCGCTACATGGCCAGTTTTGCTGAGAAAGCAGGAACCATTTGCTTCGAAGTGCTTCGAGTGTGAACAACTTTTGTTGGATTTGCTTCATCTTAAACACCCATACAGTCGACTGCTGTTATATACGTCTTTTGAGGCACCACCATTGTATTTATTGAGCATTTTTGTACACCAATCGACACGAGCATCTTTTTGAGATTGCGTCAAATTATGTGGAATCCGAGAGCAAACCTTTTTCACGGCTAAATAATCATGCAATATTTTATATATGCTGATGGAACTAATGCCTAGCGTTGCCTCAATCTCACAATATGTCATATGACGATCTTTTATTATTAGTTTTTGTACAGCATCAATGTTTTCTAGCACAACAACTGATTTTGGACGACCTTCACAAACTTCATCATTGAGCGAATGGCTGCCACTGATTAAATTCATTATACCAGCATTTCAAGTGGCAAAGGATGGAGCTTCACTGTCAAATGTGGAAGTTAGTTGATCGATGCACTCTTGTCTTGATAATCCACATCGAAAGTCGTAATAAATCATTGCATAAACATTTTCACGAGTTAATTCCATGTTTTTGTTGACACACAATTTTCAAGTTAGTGTAAACAAAACAAATGACACTCTATTAACAAAATGTTTGAAGTAGATTATGGTCAAAAATGTCAAACTTTCCATTGGAAACGTTAGATGGCACCTACAACATTCAGGGCTGCCAAGGCTCAAAATATAAATAGTGTCCCTCGTACATTTGATGGCATCTGTGACTCATTATGATCTTGCTCAACGGTGCGCACAGCTTCCCTAGCCTCCATACGTTTTAACAGTCCATCGGCATCCACTCCCCAGATAAACAATGAAATAAAAAAAATTCTGTTCATTGTAATTTTAATATTCTGATAACTTGGGTTCATTTTGTTTGCTTCAGTATGTGTTGCTATCACATTACCTGCAAACAGTTGATAAATATGGTATGTGCTGCCATCTCTTGTGCTACTCGCAAACATGCTCAAGGTCCTGAGAGCATTTAATTACACACAGATCATTTTATAAAACTCAAAGTTTTGAAATTATAATGTGGACAACCAAAAACAGTTGTATGCGACATGACTATAATGGTAATTAAGACACTCGTATGGAAATTAAACTTAGTACGGCTCATTTCATAAGCATACTCGCATCTTAATTACTATCATTACAGTTTTATTGCATTACAATACTGATTTCTGATCAATTAATGTGGGAACTTTTTGAACCTAGGGTTATATAGAGTTAAATATAACTGCCACAGCCAAGTGGAATGACCCACCAAATGTGTAGTTCTGAGCTGCATACATACACCAAATGAAATTAGAGGATTTGCACTATAGCATTAGCTGTTCAGTAATAGGCAGTTCTAGTGACACTAAATGGTATTATTTATTTAGTGTGTAGATATCTAGCATCTTTGTTAATTATATTATGTGTATGATTGTAAGAAATCTGTGATGTAATGAAGTTGCCATATAAATTTCCAGGAGATGGCTGCGTGTAGCAGTTTTCAATATGTTTTATTTTATACCCTGATTGAGATGGTTTACGGAAACTGTTTCAAATATGTCAAAAAGTCAGGAAAATTTACACACGGATTCTCGTTCTGTAAAAATGATAAAGATACAGATGATGATTCATTCAAAGTGTTGAAATTGAAGTTGTTGTATTTTGAGTTTACATACATTTTCTGTACTAGAATACAATGACAACAATTGTTTTTGTTTATTCTTAGTTTGTAATGTTTTGTCAAGTTATAACACATGGCTGCTATGGGCAAGGTGGAGACTGATTAAAAAAAATGTCGCTGAAACAAAATTGCACAGTTTCAATTAGTTATTTCCTTTAAACTTAAAAAATTATCATCTGATTTCAATGTATTTAATCATATTCAGAAAAAACCTTACAGTACCATATTAAAAAATCTGGATTGTGAGGGAAAATTTCTCAATATAGTCATGGAAAGTTGGGGAAATCAATGTATAAAAAATCTGATGTGTTACATTCACATGACTTTCTTTACCCTCTATTGCTTATTAGTGTGTATACAAATTATTCTGACCAAAGTTTATTCTCCTACCTCATCTTAAGCGAGATAAACCTTTCCAGAAATAGCTGCATTATACATTCAATTACAAATACAAAGGGAATAGCAATAGTCATATGTTTTTAGAACTGGATGCTATATGCTGGCCTTAAATTCCATACTCTCTCCATGACATTGTGAGGAACATCTGACAATCGACAGGAGTTTAAAAGAATGGCTAAGTATTGAACAATTTGAACCATTAATAACGGATATCTCGGAAATGGCTGATACCACAAAAAAAATTATTTGAAATAAATTCTGTATTTTAAAGGCACCTACATTTTTTGTGTAGTATGTTTTCATCTGTCACTTAAAGTTTGCTAGTTATACAAGATTATATAAAACTCCTTCCTAATGAAGAGAACTTCATAGGCTGTTGCCAGAAAATTCAAGATATATTATTTGTCATATAAATATCTTTTAATCAAAATCGTTAGAGGCACTTTTTAGAAAATAAAAAATTTTGAAAAATGTTCCATGTAAAGGGTAGTTTGGTGTGGGTTTTTTTTTTTTTTTTTTGAAAATCTTGGTGTAGCATCTTTGGAAGGTACTGAACCTAAATACCAAGATGGTATTTTTTTGGACTTTTCATTTTTCAGTTATGCTGTTCACACGCGCGCACACACACGTTTTTCTAAAAATGTTTTTTTTTTTTGATTCAAGGAAAACATGTACTTCTGGTTATATCTTGATATCAAATTTTTGGGTGGAATACAATACCTTCTCTACATACTATGTACATGGTAGAAAAAGTTAGAAATAGTGTGAATCATGCACAAATAAGATCTAAAGTGGAGCATTTATATCATGTTCAGGGCCTGTAGTTTTGCTTGCCCTGGGACCTACTGGTTAAACAAATGAGCTTTTTATGAGATCATCACTAAGTACATTGACTAGAGTGAATGCTGAGTGATGTCAGCCCAAGAATGTAAATGAGATACGCGATCTTGTTCTCTGAAACAGCACATTGCATTAATATTGTGAGTAGTTGTAAATGGTTCAATGAGGCCACTATAACTCTCTCTAATCGCAAGGGAAGAAAAATTTATATACTAATAATGTTTTCACAAGTGTACCCACAAAACTCGTAGATGAAAGCGTTAAAAGGAGCATGAAGGGTCTCTTCCATACTTAAACCTGAAAATTAGCAGGAAACATAATACTCTTGTTTGGCATACATCGAAAACCCGCTCACACAGACAACTACATCAAGACTCCATATTCAAAAGTCTTTACTTACATATTGGTCCACTTACCTCTCAGCAAAGAAGAATATCAACAGGAGTATAACCACATAGCACAACAGAGTGGTTTTAAATCGAACATAGTACATAGTAAAGTTGCAACATTTCAGAACCACCCCCCCAAACAAAACATCTGAAAGAACACTACCATCTGCACACAAGAACCATGATGACAATTTTGAAAAATTCATTTAACATCCTAGTCTAAACTACAGCTTCAGTAAAATTTTCAAGAAATACAGTATAACTTAAGCTCCACAGAATAGATATACCATACAGAATTTGCTTGCATCTTCATGAAAAGACAAAATACCACCAGAACAAAAATCACACTAGTTCACAAGGTTGTGGGTTCAGACCTGGCAGAAGGCAATGGATTTTTTTTGGTGTAAAATCCTTAACATGGCTTCCTTCAGAAGGGAAGTAAAGCTAGTGGTCCTGTGTCTTAGATCTATGGCACGTAAAAGAACCCCAAGTCTGATAAAGAGGCCTCTGAGCAAAATTTCTGATCTTCCATGCCCAATATAAAATGGGACGTTAAGCACCATAGTAGTTAAAGGGCATCCATATATATATAAAAAACTCAGAACAAAAACCAGACATTACTTAATCAACTGGAAAAACAAAAATTTGGACTACTTGGTCAACCATCTGGTGTATGCAGGCAAAACAAAAAGAAATATGGAAACAGTAGAAAGGAACATTTCAGTTGCATTACCAACAAGCAAATAGAGAAATCAGCTGCAGCAAATCATTTTTGGACAACCAATTGTAATATCAAACCAAAAGTGACTGTATTGAAAAATGTCAGTATGTCCACTGAATTAGAAGTTTGGGAAAAGATGCACATCATAAAATGGAAAGAACACATAATAAAGTTTGAATTCTCACCTTAAACAACCCAGCAGTTTCATCATAAGGAAATAGATGATGCCACCCAACACCAGCAATAATGTCTCCAGTGTTACCAATCAGACCAAGGCTGAAGATTTGCTTTTGAAACATGCTCGGAAACCAAATTTTAAGTCAGTGAAGTTAAGTGTCATTAACTGACTGAACAATCTTTCAAATTATTGTTTCACTTCACTGTTTGGAACTTTTAATATGATTGTAGACTTTCACAGTGAATGTTATTAGTAAAATATAACGTGTCTTCTGGATTTGGAACAAAGGTTGAAGAATGAAAATGCTGAAACATTTCATCTTCATCGTGGAGGACATCGTGAGAGGAATGGTTGGTGACTGCGGGTTCATTTGGCAGGGAGTAGTAATGTATAGCAGTGATGGGAGGGATTGTGTTAGCCGATGCAAAGGCATTGTAAAAAGAATCTAAGCCTGGTTTATGTTTTACGTATTATACAAAATTATATAATATTCCTTCACAGAATTCCCAGAAAATTCAACATATTATATATATTATTTGTAATGCAAAAAGCAAAAATACGGCATTTTAATGAAAATTGTTACTCATTTTTGAGAAAATAAAAAATATAGACAATTTTTTCATGCAAAGGGTAGTTTGGGGTGGAGGATTTTTGTTTAAAATCTTCATGTGGTATCTTTGGAAGATTCTGAAGTTAAATGCCAAGGTTGGCATTTTTCAAACATTTTGTTTTAGAGTTAAACTCTTCACAGACACACAGATGGAACTTTTTGTAAAAATGCTTTTATTTCCAGTGAAATCTTGACATCAAACTTTAAGGTGGAATACAACATTCCCTCTTACCTGATATAGGCAAGTGGCAGAGAAAATAAAGAGATTATGATTGCAGTTAACTTGATCCCAAGAGTGTGCGAGTTCCTGGATTATACAGAGTGAACAAAAAGTATAGAGTATTGCTTATAAGTTTATAACTTGAATATTTCTAAAGTTTAAAGAATTTATATCCATTTTGGAAACATGTATTGGATGTGAGATTTGCAAACGGAATAAGGACCCATTCACAATGCAGATATAAGAAGTTGGTACAGGTTTCTAGATCCATAAATTATATGTGGAAATGTTTCAAATTGAATAAGAACTAATAATATTCAGATTGAAATCTTTATACATAAATAGGACATGAAAAGTGTTGTATCAAGCAAACATCAGATGCCAAATGGAAGAGCACCATGATTGTACAGTAGATGGCATAAAACCTTGAATCACAATCGTGTGCTATTCAGAAGCTGGTAATACATTGAGAAAGTTTTCTCTCTATGCACACAATGTAAGCATAACGTTTGGAGTGACCATGTGAATGCTTCCATTAGTCTTGCACTTATACTGCATTTGTACTTCTTTTTCATTGTGAATGGGGCTTAAGGGTAGAGAAAATGAAAAATGTATCCACTTGCTGAGTTAAGAGAATGAACAGTTGAGGGTTTTGTTTGTAAAGGAACTTTTTTCAGTACACTCTGAATTTACCACTTTGTTATGCAGCACTCAACATTTTCAAGAAACATTTAAAATATAAACTGACTAGCTGGCTTACCCAGTGTTGTACAAACGTCTTTTTAAATCTCAAATTACTTATTTTAACCTCTCCCCTGTGTTTCTAATAAATTATTGCACAATGATGTAGAAGATTTTTAAATTGAAACATTCACTTTATCCCTTAGAATCGTTTTCTTGCTCTGGCCATAATAAAAAGTCCCCTGATATTCATGGAAATGCATAAGAAATATCAGTGGATGTTACATTTTTATTTTTCTTAACCTCCCATCAACAGTTTTCCATGTGGAAATGTTGTCTGGCCTGTAATTATCATTTGAAAACAGAACAATTATTGGAAGGGTCAAGTAATCTTTTTTAGAAAATTTAGATTTAAATGAAATTTTAAATCTTTGTACCATTTTTGATGGTGTCATATTTATTTAATAGCATAAAGGGTACACACTTTTCGCATAATACAGAAAGCCTTATGTCAACGTTCAATGAAATATGGCACAGAACTTGTGAATAAGAAGATTCCCCACTCCCAGACCACCAAGTTAAATGTCTGCAATAACCAAGAAAAATAATCTAAGTTTTAATTATAAATATCAATTGCTAATTTCTGATGTTAAACTGGAAACAATTTTCTCAGAGGAAATACAACAAAACTTTCTTGCTTAAAAGCATTTAGCAGAAATGCCACATATATATTGTACTATTATAAGAAGATCCAATTGCCCTTTGATTTGTTGTGTGTTCTGTTTTCTCAGTTACTAAATGATATCTACTCATGTATATCACTTGGAATAAAACATCCACAGATTTTTGTCTTAATTTTATATACATTTTCTCTGCAGTAACCATTATTTTCTACTCTGTTGTATTGTCACAAGCTGTATTTGGAAATAGTTTATTTTATGACTCCAGTATGTTTGTATTGCAATATAGAAACCTTATAAAACTTTTAGGAATTTAAATTACAAGGTTTCACACAAGCTATGTCTGCTTCTAAATGGAGAAAGAGTTAATTCTTTGTAATTTGGAAGACACAATGAAATAGTTACATAAAAGTTTTAGATGTAGTTGCACATATACAAATTTCACTAAAGTATTTACCTCACAACTGGTCTTCATCAGCTGATTACGCTTACCCCTGATGATCATGGCTTACTAACTTGGCCCCCTGTTAGTGGTTCTACAAATTTTGGTCCTTTGGGATCTCAAAAGTTCATTAACTTTGGTCAATACTTCCATAAAAATATTTTTTTCCAAATATTGAGTTCAATAGATTTTTGTGCATGCTTGATTAGTGTCACTCAGTTAACAATTTTGTATCCTTTTGTCCAAAAAATGTATTGAATTACATGTGAAAGAATTACCAAAATTGGTTCAATGGTTTCTGAGATTACTGACACACATTTTCTCTCCTTGCCTGACAAATAAATATTAACAAGATGGTGCTGTAACAGTATGCAAAATAAAAATTAATGATATACTTCAAAATGAATGATGAAATTAATCTTTTCAGTTTTAATTATTTTAACAGTAAGAACTGAGTAATGCAGTATTTTTTTAATTTAGCACCGGAATGCCAGGAGATTGGTTTTATGTTCTTATTCTCAATCTTCCATGTAAGAAATGATGGTAAAATCCTTGGCAGCTGAAGGCTGCTATACTGAATACAAAAGCCAGCCATCTCCTGTATTCATTTTGAAGAAAGTAAGCAAGCAGGAAAACAAAAGAGATGCAAGATACTATTTTGTACTTTGTAGAGATATTGTATTTGAAGAATCTAATATATAATAAATGTACCATTTATTCTTAAAAGATGTTTTATAGTACAGAATATAGAATTTTGAATTCTATTTTTAATGGAATTTATGTGGTGTTAGAATATTATATAATATACCTATAGACAGTTTGAATGTTAAATACATGGAGTTTATTATAGAATAAGAAAAAGAGTGTTTATGTCCAGAAGATTCCACACAGCTCCTCTTCCTCCTCCAGTATTCCTCATTACATTACATTGACTTGTGCTGCTGATGTTGCAGGAACGTCCATGGGACCCTGCAACAACATTCCAGTATGTGGCATTGTCCAACATTTGTTACAAACAAGTAAGAGCAGTTGTCAGGAATGGTAATACATAACAACAATTATGTATCAGTGTTACAAACCTGAGGACAAAATAAGGCCCCATTCACAATGAATACATAGCACTAGCATAAGCACAGGCATGAGGGAAGATGTAGGCGTAATACAAGTTGGCCCAGGTTTCTAGATCCATAAATTACATGCACAACTCTTTCAAGTCCATTGCAAATTTCAATTTGAATAACATAACCAATAATATCCAAAATGAAAGTTCATCTATCCTTATAAATAAATATGAATAAAAAGTGTGTATCAAGCAAACATTAGATCAGTGTCTGATAAGTGACAAGGCACAGTCAAATAGAAGAGCACCATCATTGTACACTATGGCATAAAATATTGAATCACAGTCGTGTGTTTTTCAGAACCTGGCAATGCATTATGAAGCATATTGCATGACCATGTGAATGCTTCCATTAAAAATAACATGGGGTGCCAAATCTTGTGCTTATGCTGCACCTGTGCTTTCTTTACTTTGTGAATGGTGCATTAGTTTTTTGTCGAATAAATAAATAATTTATTGAAAAGCTGTAAATTAAAAATTAAATTCACGAGTTTCAGGTTTGCTATGAAATAGTATCTAGGAACAAAGCTGGCTGGTAAAGAGCTGCAGACATTGACAGGAATATACTAGTTTGGAAAGTTTGAAAGTACTCAAATGTGAAAGTACAGTAAGTTTTGTGAGGTTGAAAAGGATATAAAATGTTAAGGTTTTACCAGAACATTATATAGGTTATTGTTGTGAATGTATGTACCTGATAAAAAAAGAGAAAGAAAATATCTTTGGTTACGATCACAAGGAAGATTCTTGGCTTGGCTAATGCTGTTGCTGAAGACAGCCCAGGACGTACATCTGTAAGAACATGACATTTCTATCTCACATCTATTTAATTATAGTTAATTACCAAAATTAAATATTTAAAATGCACTAAAGGGTCAAATAAACTGGAAGATTTAAGTGCAAAACTAAGAATTTATAACACAATTATAAGACTGTAGTAACATACGGTTGTGAAACCTGGCTGCTTAAAGAATTGCAAATGCAAAAGCCATAACAGCACAAGCTGAAGAATTAAAAGTTAACCTGTTGAATGGAAACTGAAGCTGTTGAATTTACTGTGTTGCAATATTATGCAAAATAAAATAGTAATTACCTCAAGGCGGAAAGCTTTATGGAAAAATGTTATTAAGGGAAAACATTCAAAAGAACGTGCTCTTCCATAGTTTAAAAGGATGATCATAACCCACCTTCCATCCTGTATATCATGTTTTATTATCAAATTTAATAGTCCTTTTGCATCTTTAAAATTTAAAATGTTATATACTATTGGATTTAGGAATTTTCTTTAAAAAGTTCAAAGCCTCCTTGCTATTAACAGGTAAGTTGGAAACAGTTTCTTCAGCCTTACTAATAAAAAGATTAATTAGGAATTGTGTTACTTTTGGAGTCATCATTAAGGAATTTGGAAACAAGTGATTAAATAGGTTTTGATTTAGTGCTGCTGTTATTAATTGTATCTCAGAATAATAACAATTAAGTCTGGCAGTGTTAAGATCTTTCTTGTATTGTTTCCTTAGTTTATTATATTTATTTTTAAACTCAGAAGCTTGAAAATACACAAACAAACCATAATAATCTAAACATTTATATTTTAAATTCCTAAGTTCATTATTATTCCATTTATTTAACATCGTGTTCTGAGGTTTTTGTTTAAAATGAATTAATGGACAGGATTTATTCACAAAGTCTAAAAATATTCTAAAGAAGTAACTGACCTTCTCTTGGTAGATTTAAAGTAACTTTGTGGTTGACTTTTGATTTTCTAAACTTTTCAATAGAGCACAGAGTTAAAATGGCATCATGATCAGATAAGAGTATATGAATCACACTAGAAGAGATTTTATCACTTTGTTTACAACAGTTCCAGGATTGCCACTTTCCCAGGTCAGTTCTAAGCCAAAACTGTCGAGTATATGAATAAAATCTTGAACTTCATTTGAGTGAGCAATAAAATCGATTAAACTCACTGGCTAAGATTATTCTGAAGTTAGGTTAAAGCCATATATTATAGTTAATAATTCATAAAACTGATTATAAAAATCATCCATAAAGGCCCTAGGTACTGTTTTCAGGTGCCCTGTAGAACACACATCAGGTTAAAAGAATCAATAAAACTAATGCATATTTTAAAGTTCAAATTCAAGGCTAACTTTGTAATATCCAATCGTTTTGATGACGACCATTTATCTCTAATAAAAATAGCTGAGCCACCATTTTTTCCCTACAGTAACAATCTGATAAATAGTAGCCAGGTAATCTGGTTTAGCTAGCCAATGCTCAATATTTAAATCATTAAGTAAAACTAAAATATAGTCCACTTTTATTACTGATGCATTGGACATTAAAGTAAAGTACTTTAAGGTTGCCCTTTGTTGTAGTTATCAAAATGTATTGATTGTTTATATGATCTAAGTTACCTGTGTTTGGGAAGCGCTCTTGTGAATGCATGTGCATGTATTAAGATTTAAAAAAGTCTGTGTAGAATTATTTGGACATATTTTGATTTTAGTTGAATTGCTGTTTTCTCCATTTATTCACTTAAAACATCTGTTTCTAGTAGGCAGACTAGTCTGAATGAGAGACTGCATGATTATTAATTTTGTTGTGAATTAACAACTGAAATTACATTGGCCGAAGCTATTAAAACATATAACAACATGGGAAAATATAGAATAGAATCTTTATTTTCACATGATGCTTAAGTTTGTAAGCTGGTGAGTCGTCAAAGGTGGCTTAGCCTAAAATGTAACAACAATCAAATTAACATCTTTTTAAAAACTTGATTGCATATACACACATGTGTAAAAAAATATATCTATTTATCACTTACAATATTATGTCCTATATAAATTCCTGAGCAGAGTAATATGTTTTATTTAGTAAGATTTCTTTAGTTCTTTTAATTAATATTTTTGGGGTTTTTATATCTTTAAGTGATTGTGGCAGCTGCTTGTATACTTTTATACCCAGAGTTTTTACAAAAAGCATTCGTCAATGCATAGAAAATTTGAGGCTATTTTCTTTTCTGGTATTATAATGATGTCAGCTATGTTTTTTCATGAAATTGTTGTAGTTTTTGTTATCATATGTGGACGTTTCTATAAGAGGGCAAAGTTACTACTAAGAAGATTCATCCATCCACCATCAGAGAGCAGTACGTCTACTTCAAGCATTATCGACTCTTGAAAAATGTTCTGAATGAATGTTAAATAAGTTATGTGTAAGTATTACAGATTGACACAAACATTAATTTTATTATTTACTATTAATGTGTTCATAGATTTTTATGATAGTGTAATTATAATCTTTCTGGCCTGAGAATGGGTCCTAACATAAACAATGCACATAGTATCACTCCTCGCATGACATTTTGCGAGCACATGGTGGAGCTAATTACTTTCTGGAGCTTAAGAAGTTGCCTCATAATGTATCTTTACCAGCATTGAGTTTTAACAAAATACTTGTTAAACTAAATGTACTAATCCAAGAATTTGTGAAAAAAATGTTATGAAATATCTTTTATTAGTAAAAACTGTAGTGTTAATCAAAGTGCTTGGGTAATACCATGACAACCAGCACAGAATCAGAAGTGGTGATTCAGCTTGAGTAAAAATTAAGACTGTTGTACTATATCCTGAGAACTGAAACGAGAACAGGAAGCAAAACGCTTACAACATTTAGGTTCACAATAGCCTGGTAACAAGAAGGGGAATGCATATTACTGACCAATGATATTTTCTCTACCTGCTTCCAATTCAGCCAACATAATGCAGGTTAGCCAAAGTCAATTTTGATAGACTAAACATTTTGTAATTGCAGAACCAATAATTTTTCCAATTCCTCTAGTCATACCAAGCTTCATTGCTTTATTAATGGCATACATTAAAGTTGCTTGTTGTTCTTTGTAGTTTTTGTGCCAATAGCCAGTTACGAGTTGCATATAAGCAAACTACGATGTGCTTTTGGTACAAGAACCAATGCTCAGTGGACCTGAGATTAGGATGCATATGCTAAACTTTCGGCCAGGTTCATTTTGCCAGCTTGAACTAGAGAGAGTCCTGGTGGCTGTTTCATGTTATTCACTAATTTCTAGAGTGAAGAGTCTGATATGCCATGCTTGGTAACGAGAATGAGAAAGTTAAAACTTGGGCAAATTCTTCTTTTTTAGGGAACAACGGTGTTTGGAAAATTAATTGATATTTCAATACTTTTTGAGTGCAAATCAAATGAGAACCAATCCTTTAGGAAAAACTTTAAATCAAATTCCTTCTTTCGTGTTCCCAGGGCCCGGGTAAGCTTCCCATTAATTGTGAATGTTCACATTATAATACATGTGACTCTCATACTGGTTATTGTGAACCACTTTTAAGAGCTTTACCATGTCTACAAACTCAGCCATGATCGCAACATAAACAATACTCCATTAGCATGACTGTTGCTTCACTCCAGTAAACAATGCCTGCATAGCCATGATAATAAATAGAAGCTGGTTATTTAGGTTAGGTTTAAATTAAACAATTATTAAAGTACTATCATTATTCACCATTTGAATTACAAAAAGAGTGATAATATGTGCAGTTCAGTGACAAGCTTGAAAGTTAGCACGTGCATTTGTTTACACCGGGACCCTTTCTTTCTTGGATCGTCCTCCGTGGTGTAGTGGTTACCGTGCTAGCCTCTAGTTCCTGAAGTTGCGGTTTCAAACCCAGCGGAGGACGATGGATTTTTTCGGGCGTAAAAATCCTTAGCATGGCTTCCTTCGGCTTGCTGGTCCCGTGTCGTAGATTTATGGCATGTAAAAGAACCTCAAGCCTGATAAAGAGGCCTCTGAGCAAAATTACCGGTCTTTCATGCCAAATATAGAATAGACACTAAGGACCACAGCAGTTAAAGAGCGTCCATAAATAAAATTCAATTTTTTTTCTTTCTTAGGCTGGATGGAGTGTAGTACTTATGCCTGCCATGTTAGACACCAGCATTCCCTTCCCATCACAGAGTAAAACACTAAGGCTTACTGTATTCAAAATAATCTGAATTGAGACTTACGTGACATACCCTTAGTGCCTGGTTGACTCGCTGTAACTCCTGCATTCTAAGGGCATCTACATACAGATAGCTGTGAATACAGATGAATCTGATGTCCGTGATTGCATATACAGTGTAAGTTGGCATGAACTTTGCCATTATCATGTTGCAAGATCCTGTACACCAGAAATATCTATATACTAAAACTCAACACAAGCTCTATTAAGTAAGGTTTTATTAAAATTCCAAGGAAATAAAGAGTAAAATAACAATTTTTTTTCAAATGAGAGAATATATTGTTTACTTTCTCTGCCACGTACATAATAGGTGGATAAGCTATTGCATTCCACCCAAAAACTAGATATCAAGATTTCACCAGATATACATGTTTTTATTCCCCTGAATCCAAAAAAAAGCACTTTTAGAAAAAGGGTCTATGTTAGTGTGTCTTAACAGTATTATTCAAAAATGAAAAGTTTCTAAATACCAAACTTGAAATTTAATTTCAGTATCTTTCAAAAAGTAAACACAAAGATTCTCAAGAAAATCCCCCATCCCAAAACTACATTTTTCGAAATGTTTTAGTTTCTCAAAAACAAAAAAACCTTTCCATGTAAATGGTAGTTTGGGAATGGGGGGGGGGGGATTTTCATAAAAATCTTCATGTTGCATTCTTAAGGTCTTCAACTTAAAATAGCAATTTTCATATTTAACCGACTTTTCATTTTTGATTTATTCTATTCACACATGGACCTTTTTATAAAAAAATGCTTTTTTTTTGGATTCTGCAGACCTCAAAACATGTATTTCCTGTGAAATCTCGATATCAAATTATTGGGTGGAATGCAATACCTTCTCTATCTACTAGGTATGTGGTAGAAAAAGTAAAAACTTAGTAGAGAACTTTGGGTTTTGGAAAATTCACAGATTAGTCCCCGAAAAATATGAGGTATGTATTAAATGGTGAAACAAAATAAAATGCTTTATCCATTATTATTTATATAAAATTTTGAAACTCATAGCATCATATACTTATCAAATTGAAGAAATAAATATAATATTGCTTATAAGCTTGCAGAAAAAATGAACTAATAATACTCAGAGTTTTTATTGTACTTTGCAACATCTTTGTATGCTACAAATTATAAAATAGCCCATTCTTCTATAAATGTCTGACCAACTCATGGATTGTATCTCATAATTTCCATCACTGGGATAGCTGATTGTTTATGTGTTGCAAACAACAAACAAGAAGGGAAGGAGTTGTGGTCACCTGAATGCCCATAGCTGATCTAATGCATTACAGATAAATGATTTAAAATAAACAAAGAAACTGCAATAACATTACAGCAGTTCTTGTACATGGTAAATAAGAATAAGGAGCCATTGGTGACACTGAGTTGCCATTAATGTGTAGGTATATACTGCCAACTGTTATGGTTTGCCTGAAAAATGTATGGGACTGAAGACCTTAGCACCATGGACATGACAAAGCATTATATTGCAACTTAGATTACAGACTGAATGGTATAGTGTCTATCCTTCATCACGATCCCCTTCCTTGGGCTGCAACAAAATGTATGGCATCACTAGTGACCTCTAGTAAATGGTATACAGTGCTACGTTAATCCAGAACCTGTGTCTATCCTTCATCATAATCATGGTCCCCCTTCACTGGGCTGCAACAAAATGTATAGTATGCACTACTGGTGGCCTCTGGTAAATGGTATACAGTACTGTGATAGACCAGAGATTATCTGTGTGTCTATCCTTCATCATGATCATGGTCCCCCTGCACTGGGCTGCAACAAAATGTATAGCACCACTAGTGACCTCTAGTAACCAAGACATAAACATTCAGTAATGGATGAGATGAATTGTAAAGTCAACTCCCTAATGTAAATTGTATATTTTTCACATTTTATGGCTGTAGAATATAAGTTTCTCATTTTTACTTTCTCTACTACGTATAGTAAGTAGGAGAAGTATTGTATTCCACCCAAAAGTTTGATACTGAGATTTCACCGGAAATATATGTTTTGAGACCCCCTGAATTCAAAAAAAGCATTTTTGGAAACATGCCTTTGTGTGTGTGTCTGTGAACAGCATAACTCATAAACTAACAGTCGGATAAACACCAAACTTGGTATTTAGGTTCAGTATCTTCCAGAGATGCGACACGAAGGTTTTCAAGATAATCTCCCCACCCCAGATTACCCTTTACATGGAAGATTTTTCGAAAAATTTAATTTTCTCAAAAATGGCTCTTTATGATTTTGATTAAAACATCATATGTTTAAGATATTTTCATGACAAATGAAAGGTATATCTCGAATTTTCTGGGAATGTCTCCAAAAGTATTCATTGTGAATGACTTTCAATAACTGGTAAACCATAAGAGATAAACAAAATTTTACTACACAAAAAATGTAGATCGCATTAAAATACACAATCTGTATCATATACATTTTTTTGTAGAGAACCATTTTCGAGATATAGCTTGTTATTCCCTTAAATTTTCCAATACTTATACTTTTTCTCAAATGGGAATTCATTATTCATTTTTTTTTTATCCTGGTAATGCAAAGAGAATGGAATACTCCGCATAGCAACCAGCTCTTAAAACATTTGACTATCGCTTAAAGCCTACCAATTCCCCTTGCATCTACAAGAAAATTAGCAATAAGATTAACATCTTGATTAACATGAAGCATATGGAGAATAAACGTTTGTAAAACGAGGAGATTCCTCCTTTTTTTAAAGATGCAAAACAAACAAAAATTCAAATTTTTAGCCCAAATCACTACCCAGTCTCCTTAAGAACAGAATGCTATATACTGGCCTTGCTCTTTGTGTGGAATCGTGAGCAACAACTGAATTTTGAAAGGACTTGAAAAGAATGACAATTTGAACCATTAATAATGAATATCTCAGAAATGGCTGATGCCAAAAAAAGGTTTATTTGAAATAAATTGTGTATTTTAAAGAGATCTACATTTTTGTGTAGTAGTTTTCATCTTAATGTTTACCAATTACACAAATTGTACAAAATTTCTTCCAAATGAAGTGAACTTCACAGGCTACTTCCAGAAAATTAAAGGTACACATTTTGTTTGTGATTTAAATATCTTTGATATATAGTATTTTAATCAAAGCTGTTTGAGCCATTTTTTCAGAAAATAAAAAATTTCAAAAAATCTTGAAACAATAAAATAAATAAATTAATAAAACAATATATAAATGGAAACCTTTCAAAACTGAACAAGAGGCAGACTAAAATTAGATGGGAGATATCAAATAAAGAATTGGATAAAGCTTAGAACAAAGGACTATTGCAGAGTAGGCCAAAACTTTCAGCCAATGAAATTGTAGAGTTTATCGGGAAGAAAACATACTGTTAACAATTTTACACAACTTTCCAGCCTGGAAATGTTTACTAACTTAATTGATTCAGCTGTGAAAGTCCTTACACATATTTAAGATACATAACAATAGGTGGCTTGTAGATGTTGGCGGGAAAGCAATTATTTAAAAAGAATGCAGTAACATATTCACCATCCCTGTATTGCACTTTCTTCAGAGCTTCTTCACCAAAATGGCTGAAGGGTCCTCTGTCATATGCACTGTCTTCATTCGCTTTTATTACTCTTACACGACCTTCTATCAGAAGCACGAAATAATCAGCCAGTGTGCCCTGTAAGATAGTCATCACAACGCACATTGATTGTAGGAGAAAAATTGTATATTAGTTTCTTAAAGTAGTTTAAAGTTGAAGACAGTGTTGTTGAAATCAAGAGTAAAATCTGAGTCGATTAATGGCACAAAGAAGATGCACCAAAACTGTTAAATCTATGAGAAAAAAAACATAAAATTTAAATTAGAAACAGAAAATGATGAACTATCATTTTTAGACCTAAAAGTCACAAACAAATTTGAACAGAATAAACTTTCATAATTACAGAAAACCAACGCAGTACATCAAATCTAATACTACAACTCAAGATCTCGTAAACAAGCAGTTTGCAATAGTTTTAACACACAGGCTTGTGGACATACCTATTTCGACACACAGATATGAAGCAGAGTATAATCTTTGGTAGAGAAGAAATAAAAAATTGTTACAAGAAACAACCTTGCTCAACAGAACAGGAGAGAAGATGTATTTAAAAAAATTCACTTAACACTATGGCCCAGATTTTTAGGTTTTAACCTATATTTCTTCTTGGTGTTTAATTAACACATTTGAAGATATATACTCGTTTCACACTTCCTGGAGCAGAATATGTGAATTTCATTACACCTAAAAAAACCTAAATGAGGGGTTGACACCTAAAATAACTTAAATAGCCGTTTTTGCTATTTCGAAATGAAGAATGTTATTTTCGGATTGAAACTCATTGTAAAATTATTTGCTCCACTTCAAAGTTGCAGAAGCTTCTTCAACGAAGTCCTGCTTTTTAAGATATGAAAATCATTAATTCAGTATTGCAGCGAGAAGAGAACTACCCCTAGAACCTGCTGTACTGGCATCCAAGTTCTACGCTCCAATGTCGTCATGTTTTTTGAAAGAACCTTTTCTTCATACAAGAATGTATTACGTGATAATAGAAAATCGTTTACGCCAGAAAATTTCAGAATGTATGTATCTACTGCAATGCCAAAAAATAAATCTTACAACTAAGTACCAGAAAATCAAAATTATTGATACCTGTATTGACCCATGAAGGAAAACATAAAAAAAAAAAACTATTTTAATCAAGAAAAACCCCCCAAAAAATCTCTTTTAAGCATATAAGAAACCTAAAATAAAGGTTTATTCCACCTAAAAATCCGGGCCCTACTTATCACCCACAGACATTCGACAAATCAAATCATTTTCAGAGAACACATCCTCCATTTGCCTCGAGTTAACAAATACACCATAAAAATATACTTGTTTCTACCACTAAAAACAGCATCTGTTCAAATAAAACCCCTGAAATTTACCAAATAGAACACAATAACTGCAACTGCCCATCCCCCCAAGCTATGGTGCATACCCTGCAAAACAATCATTCTGCCTCCCTAGGTTTCTGAGAACTCATTTTCAATTATTTAGTTCCCTTTTTATGCCGCTGGAAAGCTTTGCAAAGGTGCTGTCTTATAGGTACTGTAGTAACTATTCTGACACTGGGTTACAATAAAAGCTTAAATAAATAACTGTAAAGTTAAAATCAATAAAAGAATCTTAGTATTTACTGCAAACAATTACAAATAAAAATATTTAGCAGGTAGTGTATTTTGTTACTTGGTATTTCAATGTACCTATCTGAATAGACTGATGTAATAACGTTATACAACTGCATACCTGTATATGTTATAGTTGCTTTTATACATTTCTAAAAATTATCATGTGATACGTCAGATTATATCATACAGCATGAATAATTGTATTTAGCATTACATTTAGGAGGGGAACAGCACATTTAGTTTAACAAACTCGAAGATACAAACTGACCTAACAATTACAGCACTCAATTAAAAATTGTAATATATGTCTTTATATTGCCTACAATAATTTACTTGAATACTATTGTATTCCCCAAAAATGTTCCTGATGATGCAACTTGCATCATGATTGCCCCCTGACTGCAACAAACATGAACTTGGAAACAAGGGCCAAGGAGCACTTTATAACTATAAAACACAAACGTCTAGAAACATCAGCAGTTGCCACCCATTTTTGGAAGAAAAATCAAACTATTAAAACACATAGCAGGGAAACAAGAATTGCTAACATGGGAACAGATTTACATCTAGAAGAAGAAGAACAGACTCTATTCCCCAGAGCAGTCTACAAATGGATCAGCTTCACCAGCACTTCCAGTTCAAAGTGGGAACATGTTACAGGAGATTAAAAAATGAGAGTTGTTTTTTGTCAGTCGACTCAGCTTTTACTCTTGATGAATTATCTTTACATGACTAACTTACTTGAGAATATAAAGTAATTTGTCCGCTTTCTTCTAAATCTTCTGTTCCCACTTTAATACTCTTTATGACATTTTGAGCAAGAAGTTTGCGCAGTATGGGCTCAGACAGAACATCTGGTTTGAAAGCGTCCACAGCTAAATACAGAAGCAAACAAAGTTTCACTAACAACCAGCAAATAAAAGACAAGGATGAACAAATACAGTTGAACCTCACTTATACATCATTCACTTCTACGTTTCTTGCAGATATGTTTTAAATTTATAGGCACTGAACTTCAATATTTAGCTCAATTATACAGTTTTTGGTTATGTTTTCTTATTAATGTATTACATTCTTCTGGTCCTCATGTATGAAATATTGTTGCATGTGATGTTAGACGGACTTGTTTATTTTACATTAATTTGGATTTTAACATTAATATGGCTCATTCTTCTAAATTCTAATAGAATCATATTTTACATTTTCTGCCTTAAGAAACTTTCTTAAGCTGTGTATGTGACAGGATGTATGTGGGCTACCTCATTTCCTAGGTTTGGCTCAGGGGACTTTTTCATTTGCGTCATTTCCCATGGAAATTCTTAGAATAATGTTGCCTTTTGCAACATAGAACCGATCACGTTTTTCCGCTCAATCCTACTTAAAGTATGGCGTCGGCTTACCACAAACAGGATATAGACATCATTAGGATTGAGTCGGTTCTTGCCTATTTAAGCAAGCGCCTGAGCGCTGCTCGGGGGAGACCGACACATGCTAGACAGGGTCGAATCGCTGCCCGTCAGCATCTTAATCTGCTATCTACAACAATGGGCTCACAGGTCCGTCTAACATCACATGCAACAATACATTCATTTACTTATGTACACGTTATCTTTACGTTATGTTAAAATATATTATGTATGCTGTTGCAGCACAAAACAGTAGGCATGTTGGGCGAGGCATCAATATTTTTAAATGTATTATTTCTGCGCATCTCTTAACTCTAACACTGCACAATATAATTCTTCCCCAGGTTGCAACTGATGATGAAGAAGTAGGTTTAAATAATTAAGGTACCCCCAGTATGAATGAGGCAATTACAGAATGATTTCTATCATCCCAAAGCATAAATTATGACAACATTTTTGTGATTATGTATATAATCAATTAGTCCATGACTGTGGAAAAATCAAGGAAACAAATAAAACTTGACTTTTTTACTTTCTCTACTATGTATAGTAAATAGCGGAGGTATTACATTCCACCCAAAAATTTGATGGTAAGATTTCACCAGAAATATATGTTTTGAGGTCCCTGAACCCAAAAGAAGCATTTTTCTAAAAATTCACCTATACGTTTTCTCATTTATACATTATTTTAGCAGTTTCCCTTTGGAAGTGTATAGTTGAAGTTATACTGTTTATATTGTCAGAAAAATCAGAACATTATTTACATTAAAAAAAAAAACCTGGTTAGTTACGTTCACATGACTTTCTCTACCTGCTGTTCTTTATTTTTATATCTCTTCTACAAACATTTCTTTTAAAAAAGCTTTCTTTTCTATTTCATGTTACTCAAGATAAATGTATTGTAGGTACAAGAGGGATAAAGGAGGCTGAAGTGATAGTCAAATGTTACTATATGTTGGCTTTAAAATTTGGTACTCTGCACATTACGATAAAGAAATGAATGTTGATTTAGCAGTTCCAAATATATATGTTAAGGTATTAGAAAATTCAAACCAATATTTCAGAAATGTTAGACTGACATCAACTGTATGTTTTAACAACATCTACATTTGTTGTTAAATAATGGTTCACTATATTTTATGATTTTCTCCACTTATAAAAATTGCACAAAATTCCCTCAGAAAGAAAAGGACTTCATAGGCTATTCCCAGAAAATTCAATATATACATTTGATTTGTCATGTAAATATCTTTAGCATACTGTGATGCAAGCCCAAGCTGAAGTACGAAATTGGGCATTTATCCATAAACAAACAATGGGAAGTCACTCAATGTGCATAAGCACTGTTCTGTGGAATTGTTAGCTCAGTAAAGCTTAAACCAAAGTGCAAGCCTTGTTTAAATGGTGTCCATAGTTTGCTAAAGCCTTGGCTTAAGCTTAAACTGTGAAACTAGCCCTTAAGAATATCTTGGATATGGCTAGTTCCACAAAAAGAATTATTTGACATAAATTGTGTCTTCAACGAGCTCTACATGTTTTGCGTAGTAAGATTTTGCCTCTCTTATGGTTTACGAATTATATAAAAGTTACTCAGAATGAAGAGGACTTTTTGTTTTTTAGTTACACCATTCACAGTCAGTCACATACACATCTTGTTCTAAAAATTATCTTTTTGGATCCAGTGAAATCTTGGTGCTGAAGTTTTAGGTGGAAATTCAACTTCTTCTTACTACTCTCTACAGTGTAGATGAGTTATAATAGCACTTATGTAATTTCGAACTGAATGTTCAGTATCTGTGTATATAGTATAATCAAAACATGTATTAGTTTTAAATTGCATTTGTATGCAACTGATAATGTCAGAAACTGAAAAGTCTTAATGCCAATAAAGGATATCAACATTATTATTATTATTATTATTATTATTATTATTATTATTATTATTATTATTATTATTATTATTATTATTATTATTATTATTATTATTATTATTATTATTATTATTATTATTATTATTATTATTATTATTATTATAATAGGTAAATACAGAGCGGTCATTTTATGGCTTGGCCTGGATCACATGTATGCTTCTCCACACACTGTCTCCCATTCTAAACCTCCCGAGTTACATACTCGTGAATAAACGTGACCTGCGCTAACCTTGTTATAAGTGGCATCCATCTGCAGTGAGACATTCCTGGCATTCCTCATCGCATGAGGTTGAAATTCATGAACATTAATCACTCTGTTTGATTTTTAAAAGTTCAGTAGATGTGCGACACATCATAGAGAGTTCAAATAATGCACCAATTTCTCAATTTTTTTCCTGCATAGAACATGCCTTTTCCGCTTCTTAAGTTTAGCGTTTAGTAATCCCGTTGTTAACCTGTTATTAACCATACATCTGACAGTAGCTATCTTTATTTGGAAATAGAATACTAGGGAATGTATGCTGAAACTGTCTACATAATTTGGTTTTTATGTATGTATTGCCATAAAATTTTTTCAAGCATGAGTTTTTCTGTAGGCATTTCAATGGACTAATAACATGACAAGAGCAGCAACAATAATAAAAGTAATTCACAGATGTTTGAATAAGCTTTCACTTTTGAGATGCACAATGACCAACCTCTAGTCTTTACTGCAGCAACTGACATTCACAGCCGATAAAGTGTAGCAAGGTTACTACAGTGCAAACATGTCCAAGCCACAAAACAAATGCTCAGTAGCAGACAAATTAAGAAATGAGCTTACTGCTGCCGAGGAACTGAAATACTGCAAACATCAGTTGCGGTGAGACCTCTGGTGTGCCACGAGCAACGTAATCTCCAGGGAGTTTTCCTAAAGCATGACGCCGTGAATGAGTATCTACTGCAACTAAAAGAAAACAATGTCATGATGAGAAGATAAAATGTTGGTGATATGATGACAAAGAAACATATGCTTACAGGCTACGTCTGTTTCATCCATGATTTCTGCTTGAATGAGTTCCTCTATAACGTCTTCTAAAGTAATGATTCCCACAGTAACTTTTGTAGTTTTTCCATCAACTATCTTGTGTCGCTGAACAAAGGCCAAGTGCCCTGCCAGACCTGCTTTGAATATCTTGAACATTTCATCCAACTTTGTGTTTTCATTCACAAAGTTACAGCGATAGTTATAAAAGTCTATGAGGATACGAACAGGTATGCTGTCTTCAGGATCAACAAATGCCAAGTCTTTGTTGTACAGCAGAGCCACAATGTTGTTTCGTTCACCTTCGTAGATAGGGATACGGGAAAAACCTGGAAACAAGAGACATGGAAGTTTCATATTTCAAACTAAAAATCTTAATCATTACATTCACATGACTTTCTCTATCAGCTATCTGGGTATAAAAACTAACCTTACGAAAGCTTATTTTTCTATCTACTTCACTTTAATGGAGATAAACCTTTGCAGAAATAGCTGCATTATACATTTCCTTGTAGATACAAAGGGAATAGCAATATCAAATGTTTAAGAACTGGGTGATATGATGTAGCATATGTGTGTGCATTGTCACATCGGGCAGATTATTGCTTTGTAGCATGACATTGTTGTGCATAATTATTTTGATTGGGATTTGAATTCTGTCCAACGCGGCATCTCTCTCCTCACCACCTGGTCAAGAGGTGGAGAGAGGAAGGGGAGGGAGAAGCAAGGCTAACTACTTTCTTTGTCTAGTTGTGTCAGTCAGTAGCGTGGATCAGTCGAGTGTGTGTCTTCAGGGCGAGTGGTTATATGTAAGAGTGCGGAACATCTCACTCCAATATTTGTTCTGCAATCTGTTGTGAACGATGTAGTAGCACCATGCCAATTATTTAATAAACCACAGGTCATGTGTTAAATGTGAAATTAAGTGCATTATGTTATGAATATCCCACGCCTGCTTTAAATTTGTGCAGCTAAGTTCCTGGTCCTCTCGTTGCCACTGAGTCTACGTCCCCCAATGATTATGCCGGGGTAACTAAATTTGCTATCTAGCTGCAAAACCTTTTAACCTCACCCCAGTATATAACAATATGCTGGCCTTAAATTTCCATACTCTTTCTATGACATTACGAGAAACAACTGAATATGTATTGAACAATTCGAACCATTAATAATGAATACCTTGGAAATGGCTTATGCCACAAAAAAATTACTGGAAATACATTGTGTGTTTTAAAGAGATCTACATTTTACTTTGTGTCGTACATTTTCCTCTATAACTTAATGTATGCTGGTTATACAACATTATACAAAATTCCTTCTGAATGAAGTGGACAATTCAGATAATCTTCAGAAAATTCCAGACCTACAATTTATTTGCCATATAAATATGTTTAATATATGGTATTTTAATAAAAATTGTTAACATTTTTTAGAAAATAAAAAATATGGATAATTTTCCATTTGATTCTTTTTTTTTTATTCATGGGGCCTCAAAACGTTACTTTTGGTGGAATCTTGGTATAGAATTTTTGGGTGAAATGCAATAGCTCTATGTACGTGGTAAAGAAAGTAAAACTTTCAAGTAGTGTTGCATTCACATGCGTACTTCTTGTTAATCAAGATGATCTTTGATTTACACATTTTGTTGTAGGTAAAAAAAGGTTGAAGCAATAGTCAGATTTTTAAAAACCAGATTGCTATGTGATGGCATTGCATGACCATGAGGGAAACCACATAGAAACTTACCACATGAAATAAGTATTTGAAAATTCAAACCAATTACAAAGAATATCTTGCATATTGGTTAATGTCACAAAATAAACATTTGCCGTAAACAGATCTGAATTTCTTATGTAGTAATTCCATTCCATTTTATCACCATCCTTTTATATACATTTAAAGGCCACGTCCAATTACAAATATAAAATAATTTAACAAGTACAGCTTATAATTTTACATTACTTTTTATTAACATTTTTACCTTAAGTATCAATTATCCTTTTACATTGCATTTACATTAAGTTTACCTTAAATATCAATTTTCACTTTACATTGCTTTTCCATGTCTAAATTCATCTATACTATAAAATTCATCTATTAAGTATTTCTTTATTGTTTTCATCATTACATTTGGCTGGTTTATGTTCTTTATTACTCTAGGTAATTTATTGAATAATTCTCTTCCTCTAACTTCTATGGCACGATTATTTAGAGTTCTCGTTAATGTTATTCTATAATAATCGTCATTGTTTCTTAAATTATGGTTATGTACATTGGGATTTTTTTGCACATTTATATTTATCACAGTTTTTATGCATTCATATACATGGCACTGTTAACAAGTTCTGGTTCTTTGTTTGTTTTCCATTTTGCTTATTATTCTAATGGCTTTTTTTTTTTTTTTTTTTTTTTGGGCAGTTTAAAGAGTTTATCCATTTCTCTTGCTGTAATATTTCCCCATAACCTAATTCTGTATCTTACATGTGAATATATAAAAGCATAATAGACCTGTTTCATTGTTTTACTGTCCATTATTTTAGTTGATTGTCTCATTATATAACTGCCACTATTTATCCTTATACTAATCGATGCTACATGAGATTGCCAATTTAAACGTTTATCAATTATTACTCCAAGAAAATTAGTACAATTTATTTCTGATATGTTTTCCTCATCTATACATAATTTAATATCACTCTGGTTAAGTTTTGTTAATTCAAAGTTAATACATGCTGTCTTTTATGTATTTATTATCATGTCTAAATTAGCATAATATTGTTTCATAATTTTTACTTTCTCTACTACGTATAGTAAGTAGGGGAAGTATTGCATTCCACCCAAAAATTCGATACCGAGATTTCACCGGAAATACACGTTTTGAGACCTCCTGAATCCAAAAAAAGCATTTTTAGAAACATGTCCGTGTGTGTGTCTGTGTGTGTCTGTGTGTCTGTGAACAGCATAACTCAAAAACGAACAATCGGATAAGCACCAAACTTGGTATTTAGGTTCAGTATCTTCCAGAGATGCGACACGAAGGTTTTCAAGAAAATCCCCCCACCCCAGATTACCCTTTACATGGAACATTTTTCGAAAATTTTAATTTTCTCAAAAACGGCTCTAACGATTTTGATTAAAATATCATATGTTTAAGATATTGTCATGACAAATAAAATGTATATCTCGAATTTTCTGGGAATGTCTCCAAAAGTATTCTTCATTATGAACGACTTTTTCATAACTGGTAAACCATAAGAGATAGACAAAATTTTACTACACGAAAAATGTAGATCGCATTAAAATACACAATTTATGTCATATACATTTCTTTTGTTGGGTGAACCGTTTGCGAGATATTGCTTGTTATTCCCTTAAATTTTCCACTACTTATACTTTTTATCAAATTCGTTATTCATTTTTTTATGTCCTGGACATGCAAAGAGAATGGAATGCGCCACATAGCAACCAGCGTTAAAATATTTGACTATCGCTTAAAACCTACCATATTCCCCTTGCATCTACAAGAAAATTACCAATAAGATTGACATCTCGATTAACATAAAGCATATGGAGAATAGGCGTTTGTAAAAATAGATTGTACAAGAGTAGAGAAAGTCATGTGAGTGTAACACATCAGATTTTTAAAATTGAATTCACTCTAATTTCAACCTCTTTTACTGTTTGACCTTTCATTATGACAGTCATATCGTCTGCATATCCAATTGGGATGCCTCCATTTTCTTGTATGACCTCAAAAATTTCATTTATATATATATAAGAAATAAAAATGGACGCCTTGTTTTACTATTTTGAAATCTGACTTTATCTTTTTTATAACACCACTTGTATTAAGGTGATTTATTTCAACACATTGTGTTCGATTTTCCAGATATGTTGATATCCAATCCAGTGTTTAACCTCTAATACCACATGTTTCTAATTTATTTATTAATATTTTTATATTCATACAATCAAAGGCCTTTGATAAATCTATGAAGATAGCCACAACTGATTCATGGTCATTTATTGCATTTACAATTATATTATTTGCCTTTTCAATCACATCTATGGTTGACTTATGCTTTTGAAATCCATATTGCCATTTTGATGCAACATCTAGTTTTTTAAGATAACTTTGCAACTGTATTATACATAAACCTTCCATTACTTTTGATATAGCAGAACATAGAGTAATTGGGCTATAATTTTCTATGTCTTTTTTACTCCCCTTATGTTTAAATATTGGCCATACTATTACCTTCTTTATTATATCTGGAAAAATGCCTTGCATTAACGATGTATTTATGTGAGTTAGGATTTTGCTAATTTCTTGCTTTATGTGTTTTAGTAACAAATTCAAGATTTTGTCTAGGCCACTTGATTTCTTTGATTTTAACTTCTTTATTTCATTTTTTACACTTTCTTCTGACACTTCAAAGACTGCCATACTATTTAATTAGCTTGTTTGTTTTTTTAGATTAATGTTTTTATCTATTTTAAGCATCTATCTCTTACGGTTTACTAATTATACAAAAGTCGTTCAGAATGAAGAGGACTTCACAGAAAATTATATATACTTCATTTTCCATGCAGATATCTTAAACATATGTAATTTTAATCATAGTAGTTACAACCATTTTTAAGAAAATAAGAGAGACTGCAACATTTTCCATATAAAGGACAGTTTAGGTGGGGGGGGCGATTTTCTTGAAAATATTTGTGCACATATTCTGAGCTTAAATATCTAGTTTACAAACACAGGAAATTTTTCTAAACATGTTCTTTTTTTTTCTTTCTTATTTTCTCTACCATGTAATAGTAGGTAGAGAAGGTATTGCATTCCAACTGAAAAATTCAATATTGAGATTTCACTGGAAATATATCTTTGAGGCCCCCTGAATCCAATAAAAGCATTTTTAGAAAAATGTGCATGTGGGTGTGTATGTGTGTGTCTGTGAACAGCAAAACTCAAAAATGGAAAGTCGGGTAAACACCATACTAGGTATTTAGGTTCAGTATCTTCTAAAGATGTGAGATAAAGATTTTCAAGAAAATTCCTCAACCCCAAGCTACCCTTTACATGGAACATTTTTCAAAATTGTTTATTTTCTAAAAAATGGCTCTAACAATTTTGATTAAAATACCATGTATTAAAGATGTTTACATGACAAATAAAATGTATATCTTGAATTTTCTGGGAATAACCTATGAGGTCCTCTTCATTCAGAAGCAATTTTGTATAATCTTGTATAACTGGTAAACATTAAGCAATAGATAAAAACGTACCACATACAAAATAGTAGTATCTTTAAAACACACAATTTACTTCAAATAAGTTTTTTTGTGGCATAAGCCATTTCCAAAATATCCCTTATTAATGGTTCGGATTGTTCAATACTTAGTCATTCTTTTAAAGTCCTGTCAACATTCAGTTGTTTCTCGCGATGTCATGGAAACAGTATGGAATTTTAAGGCCAGCATATAACGTCCAGTTGTTAAACATTTGACTATCGCTGTTCTCTTTGTATCTATAACGAAATGTGTAATGTAGCTATTTCTGTAAAGGTTTATCTCAATTAAAATGAAGTAGATAGAAAAATAAGCTTTGTAAAAATAGTTTGTATATCCACAAATAAATGATAGAGGTAAGAGAAAGTTATGTGATTGGTATTCAGGAAGTCTCAAAACGTGTGAAATATGAATATCAAATTTCTGGGTGGGGTGCAATGCTTCATCTGCTTACTATAGGTAAGTGGTAGAGATATAATTGTAGTTCTATTGGTATTATTTGCTACTTATGAAACACCTGTATGTAAATGACTAAAGGCACGGATTGTATAACTTTCAGAAAAACTTAGGAGCTGCTTAAACGCCTACAAGTCATTTTGTAACCCAGCCACAATCTTGTTTATTATTTATTATTTATGGGCACTCTTTAACTGCTGTGGTCTTTAGCGTCCCATTCTATATTGGGCGTGAAATACTGGTAATTTTGCTCAGAGGCTTAGGCTTGAGGTTCTTTTACGTGCTGTAAATCTATGACATGGGACCACCAGCTTTACTTCCTTTCTGAAAGAAGACATGCTAAGGATTTTTACACCCGAAAAAAATCCATCACCCTCCATCGGGTTTGAACCTGCAACCTCGGGAACTAGAGGCTAGCATGGAAACCACTACTCCACGGAGTATGACAACAATCTTGTTTATGCATGATTTGCTTGCACTGCAATGACATGACATCAGCCTGCTCAAGGCTGCACTATATTGACTGTTATTGTCAACTGTGTGCGCTGTAAACACTAGAGTTTGTTCATTGTGCATCTCAAAAGTGAAAGCTTATTCAAACATCTGTGTTGTGTGTGAATTACTTTAGGGTATTGTTATTGTTGTTGCTATTCTTGTCTCTGGTTATTAGTCAACTGAAATGCCTGCTGAAAAATTCACGCTTGAACAAAGAATTTTTATTTATGATACGTACGTAAAAATCGAATAATGTAGACAATTTCAGGGGACATTTCCTGGTATTCCAATTTTGAATATAGATACTATAAGATGTCTGATTAATCAGCTTAGGACAACAGTTTCAAAAACCTCTGTTCATACAGCTGTTAAACTTTTAAAATTTAAAACCTACAGGCTGACTGTTGTTGAATGCAACGTTGTGACGATGAGCAATACCAGGAATGTCTCGATGCAGATGGACAAGGTTAATATTCATTATAGTACATGTTACTATTACTCATGAGTGTTTAACGTAGGAGTTTTAGAATGGAAAACGCCCCTGTGGAACTTCCATACACGTGATCCATTTTGGGCCATAAAAGAAGCTCTATATATTATACAGTATAAAGCTATTGTTACCTTTCTTTGTAATTTCTGCTAGAGCATCGTAATCCAGAATTTCATCGTAACTGAGCATGAAGACGTTATCAAGTTTTGTCATTGCTTCTCCTACAGTCTTTGTGCTCAGGGACAGTGCACCAGAGATAATGTTCACCTCATCTGTTGCTATGTTTTCATTCTCCACAGTCATCTGTAAATCAAAATAGTAATGGTAATTACTATTAAATATACATTGAGAATTTCTTCTTTCTGTAAGCAAGAAAAAGTTATACTAAATTATAACAGAAAATTGAACTTATACAAATATTCAGAGTGATAAGTAGACCTTGAATTCTGGGCTAGATACTAATTTTTTATGTGCATGAATAAACTAAAATTAATTTAATATAATCACATTTTATTTAAACTATAGAGGTATGGAAGGGCTTGCTGTTGCCCAAAATGCCTATTTTATTCATTTGTGAACCAGTTTTAAGGCTTTAGAGTCTAAAAGTGCCTATTTTATCATTTCTGTTGTTTCATTAATTTTAATTTTTACTTTCTCTACTACATATAGTAAGTAGGAGAAGTATTGTATTCCACCCAAAAATTCGATACTGAGATTTCACTGGAAATACATGTTTTGAGACCCCCTGAATCCAAAAAAAGCATTTTTGAAAACATGTCCATGTGTGTGTCTGTATGTCTGTGTGTCTCTGAACAGCATAACTCAGAAACGAACAGTTGGATAAACACCAAACTTGGTATTTATGCTCAGTATCTTCCAGATGTGCGACACGAAGGTTTTCAAGAAAATCCCCCCACCCCAGATTACCCTTTACATGGAACATTTTTCGAAAATTTTAATTTTCTCAAAAATGCCTCTAAATATTTTGATTAAAATATCATATGTTTAAGATATTTTCATGACAAATGAAATGTATATCTCGAATTTTCTGGGAATGTCTCCAAAAGTATTCTTCATTGTGAACAACTTTTGCATAACTGGTAAACCAGAAAAGATAGACAAAATTTTACTACGCAAAAATGTAGATCACGTTAAAATACACAATTTATGTCATATACATTTTTTTTGTTGGGTGAACCATTTTTGAGATATTGCTTGTTATTCCCTTAAATTTTCCAATACTTATACTTTTTCTCAAATTTGTTATTCATTTTTTTTTATGTCCTGTTAATGCAAAGAGAATGGAATACTGCATATAGCAACCACCTCTTAAAATATTTGACTATTGCTTAAAGCCTACCAATTCCCCTTGCATCTGCAAGAAAACTAGCAATAAAATTAACATCTGGATATCTCGATTAACATGAAGCAAATGGAGAATAAACGTTTGTAAAAATAGTTTGTACAAGAGTAGAGAAAGTCATGTGAGTGTAACACATCAGATTTTTTTTTATTGAACAGTGAAATATGCTCATTTTTTCAAGATTTCTCTGTCATTTTCAACTACATTTCAAACTGTTCTTTAACAGCTGTCCTTAACGATACAATGTTGTGTTATTTTGAGTTGTGGGTCCATATCAGCTCTAGTGTGTTTGTCACAGTGATAATATATCAGTAAACTATTCAATAAGCTTTGAGTGTTCTATTTTTCAACTTTATAGGCTCATAATATGTATTAGCAACCTTAAATTAATAGTTTCAGACATAATAAAAACATTTCTAGACATAATAATTAAGTAAATTAACTGTTTGTATAATTTTTAGTGGTAATTAATCACATTTTTACTTTACCACTTGCTTAGTAGATAGCAGAAGGTATTGCATTCCACCCAAAAATTTGATACAGATATTTCACCTGAAATACATGTTTTGGGGTCCCCTGAATCGAGAAACAGCATTTTTAGAAAAAGGTGTGTGTGTACAGTGTAACTCAAAAATGAGAAATCAGATAAATACCAAACTTGGTATTTAAGTTCAGTGGCTTCCAAAGATGTGACACAAAAATTTTAAAGAAAATCCCCCTACCCCAAACTACCCTTTACATGGAACATTTTTGAAAACTTTAGATTTTCTAAAATATGGCTCTAATGATTTTGATTAAAATACCTTATTTTAAAGATACTAAGGATATAACTGGAAGTTATTTCCGGGCTGTTTTGCCGTGGTCTGCTGGAGATGGATGTTCCAGATGTTTCATCTACAACTACGGTAGACATTTTCAGTGGCACTGTCGAAGTCTTCTAGGAGAAGGTTGTGCTGCATCTATAGCAGCACGAACAGTCTGCATTTCGGACACAGTGCAACCTTCTCCTAGAAGACTTCGACAGTGCCACTGAAGATGTCTACCGTAGTTGTAGACGAAACATCTGGAACATCCATCTCCAGCAGACCACGGCAAAACAGCCCGGAAATAACTTCCAGTTATACTGACTGCGGCCATGAAAGTCTACATTCTCTCATACTAAGGATAATTTGCAGGGAAGAGATTTTCTTGAAAATCTTTGTGTCTCATCTTTTGAAGTTGCTGAAACCAGTTTTTGGGGGATTACATTATTCATAGGCACATGCAAACATGTATCTGTTTTTCAAAAAATTTTCTTTTAAATTCAGGGAGCCTCAAAACACACATTTCCTGTGAAATCTGGATATCAGATTTTTATATGGAATACAATACTTTCTCTACCTGCTAGATATGTGATAGAGAAAGTAATAATGTTGAATGGCGTAGAAACAAAAAATTTGATTTTTGGTGCTAAGACAGAGAAAAATCAGCAATGAATAGAGACAGAAAAGAATTGAGTTTTATTTATGGATGTTCTTTAACTGCTAGTTCTTAGCGTTCCATTCTATATTGGGTGTGAAAGACTGGAAATTTTACTCAGAGGCCTCTTTATGAGGCTTGAGGTTCTTTTACATGCCATAAATCTATGACACGAGATCACCAACTTTACATACCTTCTGAAGGTAACCATGCTAAGGATTTTTACACCTGAAAAAATCCATTGCCTTAGCCAGGTTTGAATCCGCAACTTTGACAGATAGAGATGCCATAATATCATAAAGAGAAAGCAACGCTAAACATTGCAGTAGAGAAGAACAAATGTGCAAAGAAGAAATACGAGCGAAGAAAATATAATAGAGCTAGTTTCCGCGTCAATTACAGAATGAATTTGGAAAGGATTCTATAGAAGACTGCATTAAAAGTACTACAAGCGTAATAATGAATTGCAGTCATGGAAATAGGTAGGAAGCAGCAGATCGGCATCTAGTATCATATCCTCTTACGTAGAAAGTGCCTGTACTTAATAATACTATGAGATAATCAAGTGCAGCTACTTTCTACCTATAAATTTTATAGGTATTGACGTATGACCAAGGAACAGAGGAGACACCTCAACCCAGTGCAGATCTTTTGTGCTTACCACCCCCAGGAAAGGCAGATGAGTAAAAGGAACTACAGAGGGCTGCTCAGAGAAGGCTGCAAATGAGCAAGTATCTGCCCCTACCTCATACCTACCTTGATATGCTCCAGAAGTCTCTCCCGAGTGCACACGTGACCAAGCTCCATCCCTATTATCATTGTGAGACATTTAGCTAGTGGGTAAGCCACTGGGAACGTGACCAGCATCACCAGCCTAGTGAGATACACCGTGTTGGCTGCTATCAGCAGACCATACCGCACGCAGACTGCTTGAGGAAGATACTCTGCCACGATAGAGAGGGACAGTGTGGCCACCACTGTAGCAATAACACCACCAGTCACAGAGTCCAGCAGAACTGTGAATATGCTGTTGAAGAAGGCATTGGAAAGTGCAAGACTGCATAGCAAACTGGTGCCTGATTTCCTCAGCGGCAATATTCTCCTTACATATTTCTTCTCCTTGGAGTTACCTGTAACAGTCCAAGTACCTACTGTACATGTCAGGATTTCCCATAACATTTTTCTGGACAAACTAAATTGTTACAGCTTCGACAATGTTTCTTGCAATTTTTAAATTCTTATTTAAGCAATACAATCAATGTGCATTTTACAATGGAAAATGGTCTCAGTATTTATCTGTTGAAAAGAATGTTGCCCAGGGTTCTACTGATAGTTTAGCTGTGACTGTTACTGGAAGCAATTTTGACTTTGTTAAAGCTGACAGACAGACAAAAATCAACTGTTTAGATTTGATATTGAACACTACCTACAATTAGCACAAGAATTTAAAAGATATGAAACCTCTCTGTGTGTTCTGATACAAATGTTATTAGAAATAATAAATGCAAAATATCCTGCTACATACTTATACAGATGGATCCAGTTTACCAGATAATAGTGGTGTTGGTGCAGTATGCTCAATCTTTTCTTTTCATACAAGATTAAGTTCAAATTCTACAAATTTTGATGGTGAAATTTTAGCAGTTCTTCTCAGCTTACAAAATCTTCTATATCAAATAAACAAATTTAAGAGAAATGTAATATTAGCTGAAGGTGGCACCATGGGCGAGTGGTAACACTGCTTGCCTCTCGCCAAGCTGGTCCAGATTCAATCCCAGGGAACCACATATGGGATTTCTGTGGACACAGTGGCCTCTGGGTTCTTCAATTACCCCTGCTTTTATTCCACCAATTGCTCCATCATCACCTTTGCTTTCATTTATCTCACCGCCATTTCATATCATCTCCTTCCTTGCTCTCATACCACCCTTTGGGCTGATCACCCCTCCTGCTGTTCTCTTTGATCTGTGCTCCCCAATAGTTGTCTGGCCCCAGGCACCAGTTTGTAAGTCCTGGGACAGTAAACAGAGAAAGGAGAAGTAATGTTATTTAATTCTAAAACAGCTATAATATCCATAGTATCTGATACAACAGCCAAAAACCTAAATGTCCTAGAATATCAAGAAATTGTAAAACAATTAATTTAAATAAAGGAGTAGTACTTCATTGGATACAAATACATGCTAATGAAACAGCTGATTTCTGGCCAAGAATGGTATTCAAATTACATCAGAAACATCTGGTCCATTCTCTTATCACTCTATCAAAAGAATAATTACATCAACATAGAATACAAAAATTAAAGAAGAATATGCATCACAAACCAAAGCAAAATAATGGGAAAGTTTACTTAACAACATGAGTAGCAGTTTTTAGATTATTAACAGGCCATGACTACCTCAACAAACATCTACAGAGGATTGTCATAGCAGAATCTCCTATATGCCGTTTCTGTGAACTTCTGGAAGATATGGAGAGAAACCACCTACTCGATCAACGTATCAACCTATCATCAAAATGCTGGAGTACAAGAGAGCAAATGGCTTCATTGCCAACTGGCAACATTAGATATCAACCAAATTTGCAGGCAGCACAGGAATAGCTGCTGTGCAACAACTTCCTTATGTCTGAATCAGAACAAAACTGAAAATACAGAGCAGCATGTGTCAGGTGCTCTGCATACCCAGGTCCTGTTTTTGATGATTTTTTTCCATGGTTTCCCTCAGTACACAAGTAATACCAAATTGGGTACTTAATACCATGATCCAGCTCCCCCTTAAATTTAAAACAAAAGTCAAAAAATCAAAATAGATGGTAATAGCAAATTCTCTGTCATCTATCCACAGATAATGAAAGAAGGTAGATTGGACAGCACTCTAATGCCATCTGCCAGGTATATGTAGAAGCAGAGATACAGTTGTCTAGCACTAAAGGCTCTGTGGAGACATCATGAAGCTGCCATCTGCTCATCACAGAAGCAGAGATACAGTTGTCTAGCATAAAGGCTCTGTGGATACATCATGAAGCTGCCATCTGCTCATCACAGAAGCAGAGATACAGTTGTCTAGCACAAAGGCTCTGTGGATACATCATGAAGCTGCCATCTGCTCATCACAGAAGCAGAGATACAGTTGTCTAGCACTAAGGGCTCTGTGGATACATCATGAAGCTGCCATCTGCTCATCACAGAGGCAGAGATACAGTTGTCTAGCACAAAGGCTCTGTGGATACATCATGAAGCTGCCATCTGCTCATCACAGAAGCAGAGATACAGTTGTCTAGCACTAAGTGCTCTGTGGACAAATCATGAAGCTCCATCTGCTCATCACAGAGGCAGAGATACAGTTGTCGAGCACTAAAGGCTTTGTGGACACATCATGAAGCTGCCATCTGCTCATCACAGAGGCAGAGATACAGTTGTCTAGCACTAAAGGCTTTGTGGACACATATAAAGCTGCCATCTGCTCATCACAGAGGCAGAGATACAGCTGTCTAGCACTAAAGGCTTTGTGGACACATGAAGCTGCCATCTGCTCATCACAGAGGCAGTGATACAGTTGTCTAGCACAAAGGGCTCTATGGACACATCACGAAGCTGCCATCTGCTCAACACAGAGGCAGAGATACAGTTGTCTGGCACTGAGGGCTCTGTGGACACATATGAAGCTGCCATCTGCTCATCACAGAAACAGAGATACAGTTGTCTAGCACTGAGGGCTGTGTGGACACATATGAAGCTGCCATCTGCTCATCACAGAAACAGAGATACAGTTGTCTAGCATAAAGGCTCTGTGGATACATCATGAAGCTGCCATCTGCTCATCACAGAAGCAGAGATACAGTTGTCTAGCACAAAGGCTCTGTGGATACATCATGAAGCTGCCATCTGCTCATCACAGAAGCAGAGATACAGTTGTCTAGCACTAAGGGCTCTGTGGATACATCATGAAGCTGCCATCTGCTCATCACAGAGGCAGAGATACAGTTGTCTAGCACAAAGGCTCTGTGGATACATCATGAAGCTGCCATCTGCTCATCACAGAAGCAGAGATACAGTTGTCTAGCACTAAGTGCTCTGTGGACACATCATGAAGCTCCATCTGCTCATCACAGAGGCAGAGATACAGTTGTCGAGCACTAAAGGCTTTGTGGACACATCATGAAGCTGCCATCTGCTCATCACAGAGGCAGAGATACAGTTGTCTAGCACTAAAGGCTTTGTGGACACATATAAAGCTGCCATCTGCTCATCACAGAGGCAGAGATACAGCTGTCTAGCACTAAAGGCTTTGTGGACACATGAAGCTGCCATCTGCTCATCACAGAGGCAGTGATACAGTTGTCTAGCACAAAGGGCTCTATGGACACATCACGAAGCTGCCATCTGCTCAACACAGAGGCAGAGATACAGTTGTCTGGCACTGAGGGCTCTGTGGACACATATGAAGCTGCCATCTGCTCATCACAGAAACAGAGATACAGTTGTCTAGCACTGAGGGCTGTGTGGACACATATGAAGCTGCCATCTGCTCATCACAGAAACAGAGATACAGTTGTCTGGCACTGAGGGCTCTGTGGACACATATGAAGCTGCCATCTGCTCATCACAGAGGCAGAGATACAGTTGTCTAGCACTAAAGACTTTGTGGACACATATGAAGCTGCCATCTGCTCATCACAGAGGCAGAGATACAGTTGTCTAGCACTAAAGACTTTGTGGACACATATGAAGCTGCCATCTGCTCATCACAGAGGCAGAGATACAGTTGTCTGCCACTGAGGGCTCTGTGGACACATATGAAGCTGTCATCTGCTCATCACAGAAACAGAGATACAGTTGTCTGGCACTGAGGGCTCTGTGGACACATATGAAGCTGCCATCTGCTCATCACAGAAACAGAGATACAGTTGTCTGGCACTGAGGGCTCTGTGGACACATATGAAGCTGTCATCTGCTCATCACAGAAACAGAGATACAGTTGTCTGGCACTGAGGGCTGTGTGGACACATATGAAGCTGCCATCTGCTCATCACAGAAACAGAGATACAGTTGTCTGGCACTGAGGGCTGTGTGGACACATATGAAGCTGCCATCTGCTCATCACAGAAACAGAGATACAGTTGTCTGGCACTGAGGGCTGTGTGGACACATATGAAGCTGTCATCTGCTCATCACAGAGGCAGAGATACAGTTGTCTGGCACTGAGGGCTGTGTGGACAAATATGAAGCTGCCATCTGCTCATCACAGAGGCAGAGATACAGTTGTCTGGCACTGAGGGCTGTGTGGACACATATGAAGCTGCCATCTGCTCATCACAGAGGCAGAGATACAGTTGTCTGGCACTGAGGGCTGTGTGGACACATATGAAGCTGCCATCTGCTCATCACAGAGGCAGAGATACAGTTGTCTGGCACTGAGGGCTCTGTGGACACATATGAAGCTGCCATCTGCTCATCACAGAGGCAGAGATACAGTTGTCTGGCACTGAGGGCTGTGTGGACACATATGAAGCTGCCATCTGCTCATCACAGAAACAGAGATACAGTTGTCTGGCACTGAGGGCTGTGTGGACAAATATGAAGCTGTCATCTGCTCATCACAGAGGCAGAGATACAGTTGTCTGGCACTGAGGGCTCTGTGGACACATATGAAGCTGCCATCTGCTCATCACAGAAACAGAGATACAGTTGTCTGGCACTGAGGGCTGTGTGGACAAATATGAAGCTGTGATCTGCTCATCACAGAGGCAGAGATACAGTTGTCTGGCACTGAGGGCTGTGTGGACAAATATGAAGCTGTCATCTGCTCACCACAGAGGCAGAGATACAGTTGTCTGGCACTGAGGGCTGTGTGGACAAATATGAAGCTGTCATCTGCTCATCACAGAGGCAGAGATACAGTTGTCTGGCACTGAGGGCTGTGTGGACAAATATGAAGCTGTCATCTGCTCATCACAGAAACAGAGATACAGTTGTCTGGCACTGAGGGCTGTGTGGACAAATATGAAGCTGTCATCTGCTCATCACAGAGGCAGAGATACAGTTGTCTGGCACTGAGGGCTGTGTGGACAAATATGAACCTGCCATCTGCTCATCACAGAAACAGAGATACAGTTGTCTGGCACTGAGGGCTGTGTGGACACATATGAAGCTGCCATCTGCTCATCACAGAAACAGAGATACAGTTGTCTGGCACTGAGGGCTGTGTGGACAAATATGAAGCTGTCATCTGCTCATCACAGACGCAGAGATACAGTTGTCTAGCACTGAGGGCTGTGTGGACAAATATGAAGCTGCCATCTGCTCATCACAGAAACAGAGATACAGTTGTCTGGCACTGAGGGCTGTGTGGACAAATATGAAGCTGTCATCTGCTCATCACAGAAACAGAGATACAGTTGTCTGGCACTGAGGGCTGTGTGGACACATATGAAGCTGCCATCTGCTCATCACAGAAACAGAGATACAGCTGTCTGGCACTGAGGGCTGTGTGGACACATATGAAGCTGTCATCTGCTCATCACAGAAACAGAGATACAGTTGTCTGGCACTGAGGGCTGTGTGGACAAATATGAAGCTGCCATCTGCTCATCACAGAGGCAGAGATACAGTTGTCTAGCACTGAGGGCTGTGTGGACAAATATGAAGCTGCCATCTGCTCATCACAGAGGCAGAGATACACTTGTCTGGCACTGAGGGCTGTGTGGACAAATATGAAGCTGCCATCTGCTCATCACAGAAACAGAGATACAGTTGTCTGGCACTGAGGGCTGTGTGGACAAATATGAAGCTGCCATCTGCTCATCACAGAGGCAGAGATACAGTTGTCTGGCACTGAGGGCTGTGTGGACAAATATGAAGCTTCCATCTGCTCATCACAAAAACAGAGATACAGTTGTCTGGCACTGAGGGCTGTGTGGACAAATATGAAGCTGCCATTGCTCATCACAGAGGCAGAGATACAGTTGTCTGGCACTGAGGGCTGTGTGGACAAATATGAAGCTGCCATCTGCTCATCACAGAAACAGAGATACATTTGTCTGGCACTGAGGGCTGTGTGGACAAATATGAAGCTGCCATCTGCTCATCACAGAGGCAGAGATACAGTTGTCTGGCACTGAGGGCTGTGTGGACAAATATGAAGCTGCCATCTGCTCATCACAGAAACAGAGATACAGTTGTCTGGAATGAGGGCTGTGTGGACACATATGAAGCTGTCATCTGCTTATCACAGAAACAGAGATACAGTTGTCTAGCACTGAGGGCTGTGTGGACAAATATGAAGCTGCCATCTGCTCATCACAGAAACAGAGATACAGTTGTCTAGCACTGAGGGCTGTGTGGACAAATATGAAGCTGCCATCTGCTCATCACAGACGCAGAGATACAGTTGTCTAGCACTGAGGGCTCTGTGGACACATCACGAAGCTGCCATCTGCTCATCACAGAGGCAGAGATACAGTTGTCTAGCACTGAGGGCTGTGTGGACACATATGAAGCTGCTATCTGCTCATCACAGAAACAGAGATACAGTTGTCTGGCACTGAGGGCTCTGTGGACACATATGAAGCTGCCATCTGCACATCACAGAGGCAGAGATACAGTTGTCTAGCACTGAGGGCTGTGTGGACAAATATGAAGCTGCCATCTGCTCATCACAGAAACAGAGATACAGTTGTCTGGCACTGAGGGCTGTGTGGACAAATATGAAGCTGTCATCTGCTCATCACAGACGCAGAGATACAGTTGTCTAGCACTGAGGGCTGTGTGGACAAATATGAAGCTGCCATCAGCTCATCACAGAAACAGAGATACAGTTGTCTGGCACTGAGGGCTGTGTGGACAAATATGAAGCTGTCATCTGCTCATCACAGAAACAGAGATACAGTTGTCTGGCACTGAGGGCTGTGGGACACATATGAAGCTGCCATCTGCTCATCACAGAAACAGAGATACAGTTGTCTGGCACTGAGGGCTGTGTGGACACATATGAAGCTGTCATCTGCTCATCACAGAAACAGAGATACAGTTGTCTGGCACTGAGGGCTGTGTGGACAAATATGAAGCTGTCATCTGCTCATCACAGACGCAGAGATACAGTTGTCTAGCACTGAGGGCTGTGTAGACAAATATGAAGCTGTCATCTGCTCATCACAGAGGCAGAGATACAGTTGTCTGGCACTGAGGGCTGTGTGGACAAATATGAATCTGCCATCTGCTCATCACAGAGGCAGAGATACAGTTGTCTGGCACTGAGGGCTGTGTGGACAAATATGAAGCTGCCATCTGCTCATCACAGAGGCAGAGATACACTTGTCTGGCACTGAGGGCTGTGTGGACAAATATGAAGCTGCCATCTGCTCATCACAGAAACAGAGATACAGTTGTCTGGCACTGAGGGCTGTGTGGACAAATATGAAGCTGCCATCTGCTCATCACAGAGGCAGAGATACACTTGTCTGGCACTGAGGGCTGTGTGGACAAATATGAAGCTGCCATCTGCTCATCACAAAAACAGAGATACAGTTGTCTGGCACTGAGGGCTGTGTGGACAAATATGAAGCTGCCATCTGCTCATCACAGAGGCAGAGATACAGTTGTCTGGCACTGAGGGCTGTGTGGACAAATATGAAGCTGCCATCTGCTCATCACAGAAACAGAGATACAGTTGTCTGGCACTGAGGGCTGTGTGGACAAATATGAAGCTGCCATCTGCTCATCACAGAGGCAGAGATACAGTTGTCTGGCACTGAGGGCTGTGTGGACAAATATGAAGCTGCCATCTGCTCATCACAGAAACAGAGATACAGTTGTCTGGCACTGAGGGCTGTGTGGACACATATGAAGCTGTCATCTGCTCATCACAGAAACAGAGATACAGTTGTCTAGCACTGAGGGCTGTGTGGACAAATATGAAGCTGCCATCTGCTCATCACAGAAACAGAGATACAGTTGTCTAGCACTGAGGGCTGTGTGGACAAATATGAAGCTGCCATCTGCTCATCACAGACGCAGAGATACAGTTGTCTAGCACTGAGGGCTCTGTGGATACATCACGAAGCTGCCATCTGCTCATCACAGAGGCAGAGATACAGTTGTCTAGCACTGAGGGCTGTGTGGACACATATGAAGCTGCTATCTGCTCATCACAGAAACAGAGATACAGTTGTCTGGCACTGAGGGCTCTCTGGACACATATGAAGCTGCCATCTGCTCATCACAGAGGCAGAGATACAGTTGTCTAGCACTGAGGGCTGTGTGGACAAATATGAAGCTGCCATCTGCTCATCACAGAAACAGAGATACAGTTGTCTGGCACTGAGGGCTCTGTGGACACATATGAAGCTGCCATCTGCTCATCACAGAAACAAAGATACAGTTGTCTAGCACTGAGGGCTCTGTGGACACATATGAAGCTGCCATCTGCTCATCACAGAAACAGAGATACAGTTGTCTGGCACTGAGGGCCCTGTGGACACATATGAAGCTGCCATCTGCTCATCACAGAGGCAGAGATACAGTTGTCTGGCACTGAGGGCTCTGTGGACACATATGAAGCTGCCATCTGCTCATCACAGAGGCAGAGATACAGTTGTCCGGCACTGAGGGCTCTGTGGACACATATGAAGCTGCCATCTGCTCATCACAGAAACAGAGATACAGTTGTCTGGCACTGAGGGCTCTGTGGACACATATGAAGCTGCCATCTGCTCATCACAGAGGCAGAGATACAGTTGTCTTGCACTAAGGGCTCTGTAGACACATCATGAAGCTGCCATCTGCTCATCACAGAGGCAGAGATACAGTTGTCTAGCCCTGAGGGCTCTGTGGACACATCACAAAGCTGCCATCTGCTCATCACAGAGACAGAGAAACAGTTGTCTAGCACTGAGGGCTCTGCGGAAACATATGAAGCTGCCATCTGCTCATCACAGAAACAGAGATACAGTTGTCTGGCACTGAGGGCTCTGTGGACACATATGAAGCTGCCATCTGCTCATCACAGAAACAGAGATACAGTTGTCTGGCACTGAGGGCTCTGTGGACACATATGAAGCTGTCATCTGCTCATCACAGAAACAGAGATACAGTTGTCTGGCACTGAGGGCTGTGTGGACACATATGAAGCTGCCATCTGCTCATCACAGAAACAGAGATACAGTTGTCTGGCACTGAGGGCTGTGTGGACAAATATGAAGCTGCCATCTGCTCATCACAGAAACAGAGATACAGTTGTCTGGCACTGAGGGCTGTGTGGACACATATGAAGCTGTCATCTGCTCATCACAGAGGCAGAGATACAGTTGTCTGGCACTGAGGGCTGTGTGGACAAATATGAAGCTGCCATCTGCTCATCACAGAGGCAGAGATACAGTTGTCTGGCACTGAGGGCTGTGTGGACACATATGAAGCTGCCATCTGCTCATCACAGAGGCAGAGATACAGTTGTCTGGCACTGAGGGCTGTGTGGACACATATGAAGCTGCCATCTGCTCATCACAGAGGCAGAGATACAGTTGTCTGGCACTGAGGGCTCTGTGGACACATATGAAGCTGCCATCTGCTCATCACAGAGGCAGAGATACAGTTGTCTGGCACTGAGGGCTGTGTGGACACATATGAAGCTGCCATCTGCTCATCACAGAAACAGAGATATAGTTGTCTGGCACTGAGGGCTGTGTGGACAAATATGAAGCTGTCATCTGCTCATCACAGAGGCAGAGATACAGTTGTCTGGCACTGAGGGCTCTGTGGACACATATGAAGCTGCCATCTGCTCATCACAGAAACAGAGATACAGTTGTCTGGCACTGAGGGCTGTGTGGACAAATATGAAGCTGTGATCTGCTCATCACAGAGGCAGAGATACAGTTGTCTGGCACTGAGGGCTGTGTGGACAAATATGAAGCTGTCATCTGCTCATCACAGAGGCAGAGATACAGTTGTCTGGCACTGAGGGCTGTGTGGACAAATATGAAGCTGTCATCTGCTCATCACAGAGGCAGAGATACAGTTGTCTGGCACTGAGGGCTGTGTGGACAAATATGAAGCTGCCATCTGCTCATCACAGAAACAGAGATACAGTTGTCTGGCACTGAGGGCTGTGTGGACAAATATGAAGCTGTCATCTGCTCATCACAGAAACAGAGATACAGTTGTCTGGCACTGAGGGCTGTGTGGACAAATATGAAGCTGTCATCTGCTCATCACAGAGGCAGAGATACAGTTGTCTGGCACTGAGGGCTGTGTGGACAAATATGAACCTGCCATCTGCTCATCACAGAAACAGAGATACAGTTGTCTGGCACTGAGGGCTGTGTGGACACATATGAAGCTGCCATCTGCTCATCACAGAAACAGAGATACAGTTGTCTGGCACTGAGGGCTGTGTGGACAAATATGAAGCTGTCATCTGCTCATCACAGACGCAGAGATACAGTTGTCTAGCACTGAGGGCTGTGTGGACAAATATGAAACTGCCATCTGCTCATCACAGAAACAGAGATACAGTTGTCTGGCACTGAGGGCTGTGTGGACAAATATGAAGCTGCCATCTGCTCATCACAGAGGCAGAGATACAGTTGTCTGGCACTGAGGGCTGTGTGGACAAATATGAAGCTGCCATCTGCTCATCACAGAAACAGAGATACAGTTGTCTGGCACTGAGGGCTGTGTGGACACATATGAAGCTGTCATCTGCTCATCACGGAAACAGAGATACAGTTGTCTAGCACTGAGGGCTGTGTGGACAAATATGAAGCTGCCATCTGCTCATCACAGAAACAGAGATACAGTTGTCTAGCACTGAGGGCTGTGTGGACAAATATGAAGCTGCCATCTGCTCATCACAGACGCAGAGATACAGTTGTCTAGCACTGAGGGCTCTGTGGACACATCACGAAGCTGCCATCTGCTCATCACAGAGGCAGAGATACAGTTGTCTAGCACTGAGGGCTGTGTGGACACATATGAAGCTGCTATCTGCTCATCACAGAAACAGAGATACAGTTGTCTGGCACTGAGGGCTCTGTGGACACATATGAAGCTGCCATCTGCTCATCACAGAGGCAGAGATACAGTTGTCTAGCACTGAGGGCTGTGTGGACAAATATGAACCTGCCATCTGCTCATCACAGAAACAGAGATACAGTTGTCTGGCACTGAGGGCTGTGTGGACACATATGAAGCTGCCATCTGCTCATCACAGAAACAGAGATACAGTTGTCTGGCACTGAGGGCTGTGTGGACAAATATGAAGCTGTCATCTGCTCATCACAGACGCAGAGATACAGTTGTCTAGCACTGAGGGCTGTGTGGACAAATATGAAGCTGTCATCTGCTCATCACAGAAACAGAGATACAGTTGTCTGGCACTGAGGGCTCTGTGGACACATATGAAGCTGCCATCTGCTCATCACAGAAACAGAGATACAGTTGTCTGGCACTGAGGGCTCTGTGGACACATATGAAGCTGTCATCTGCTCATCACAGAAACAGAGATACAGTTGTCTGGCACTGAGGGCTGTGTGGACACATATGAAGCTGCCATCTGCTCATCACAGAAACAGAGATACAGTTGTCTGGCACTGAGGGCTGTGTGGACACATATGAAGCTGCCATCTGCTCATCACAGAAACAGAGATACAGTTGTCTGGCACTGAGGGCTGTGTGGACACATATGAAGCTGTCATCTGCTCATCACAGAGGCAGAGATACAGTTGTCTGGCACTGAGGGCTGTGTGGACAAATATGAAGCTGCCATCTGCTCATCACAGAGGCAGAGATACAGTTGTCTGGCACTGAGGGCTGTGTGGACACATATGAAGCTGCCATCTGCTCATCACAGAGGCAGAGATACAGTTGTCTGGCACTGAGGGCTGTGTGGACACATATGAAGCTGCCATCTGCTCATCACAGAGGCAGAGATACAGTTGTCTGGCACTGAGGGCTCTGTGGACACATATGAAGCTGCCATCTGCTCATCACAGAGGCAGAGATACAGTTGTCTGGCACTGAGGGCTGTGTGGACACATATGAAGCTGCCATCTGCTCATCACAGAAACAGAGATACAGTTGTCTGGCACTGAGGGCTGTGTGGACAAATATGAAGCTGTCATCTGCTCATCACAGAGGCAGAGATACAGTTGTCTGGCACTGAGGGCTCTGTGGACACATATGAAGCTGCCATCTGCTCATCACAGAAACAGAGATACAGTTGTCTGGCACTGAGGGCTGTGTGGACAAATATGAAGCTGTGATCTGCTCATCACAGAGGCAGAGATACAGTTGTCTGGCACTGAGGGCTGTGTGGACAAATATGAAGCTGTCATCTGCTCACCACAGAGGCAGAGATACAGTTGTCTGGCACTGAGGGCTGTGTGGACAAATATGAAGCTGTCATCTGCTCATCACAGAGGCAGAGATACAGTTGTCTGGCACTGAGGGCTGTGTGGACAAATATGAAGCTGTCATCTGCTCATCACAGAAACAGAGATACAGTTGTCTGGCACTGAGGGCTGTGTGGACAAATATGAAGCTGTCATCTGCTCATCACAGAGGCAGAGATACAGTTGTCTGGCACTGAGGGCTGTGTGGACAAATATGAACCTGCCATCTGCTCATCACAGAAACAGAGATACAGTTGTCTGGCACTGAGGGCTGTGTGGACACATATGAAGCTGCCATCTGCTCATCACAGAAACAGAGATACAGTTGTCTGGCACTGAGGGCTGTGTGGACAAATATGAAGCTGTCATCTGCTCATCACAGACGCAGAGATACAGTTGTCTAGCACTGAGGGCTGTGTGGACAAATATGAAGCTGCCATCTGCTCATCACAGAAACAGAGATACAGTTGTCTGGCACTGAGGGCTGTGTGGACAAATATGAAGCTGTCATCTGCTCATCACAGAAACAGAGATACAGTTGTCTGGCACTGAGGGCTGTGTGGACACATATGAAGCTGCCATCTGCTCATCACAGAAACAGAGATACAGCTGTCTGGCACTGAGGGCTGTGTGGACACATATGAAGCTGTCATCTGCTCATCACAGAAACAGAGATACAGTTGTCTGGCACTGAGGGCTGTGTGGACAAATATGAAGCTGCCATCTGCTCATCACAGAGGCAGAGATACAGTTGTCTAGCACTGAGGGCTGTGTGGACAAATATGAAGCTGCCATCTGCTCATCACAGAGGCAGAGATACACTTGTCTGGCACTGAGGGCTGTGTGGACAAATATGAAGCTGCCATCTGCTCATCACAGAAACAGAGATACAGTTGTCTGGCACTGAGGGCTGTGTGGACAAATATGAAGCTGCCATCTGCTCATCACAGAGGCAGAGATACAGTTGTCTGGCACTGAGGGCTGTGTGGACAAATATGAAGCTTCCATCTGCTCATCACAAAAACAGAGATACAGTTGTCTGGCACTGAGGGCTGTGTGGACAAATATGAAGCTGCCATTGCTCATCACAGAGGCAGAGATACAGTTGTCTGGCACTGAGGGCTGTGTGGACAAATATGAAGCTGCCATCTGCTCATCACAGAAACAGAGATACATTTGTCTGGCACTGAGGGCTGTGTGGACAAATATGAAGCTGCCATCTGCTCATCACAGAGGCAGAGATACAGTTGTCTGGCACTGAGGGCTGTGTGGACAAATATGAAGCTGCCATCTGCTCATCACAGAAACAGAGATACAGTTGTCTGGAATGAGGGCTGTGTGGACACATATGAAGCTGTCATCTGCTTATCACAGAAACAGAGATACAGTTGTCTAGCACTGAGGGCTGTGTGGACAAATATGAAGCTGCCATCTGCTCATCACAGAAACAGAGATACAGTTGTCTAGCACTGAGGGCTGTGTGGACAAATATGAAGCTGCCATCTGCTCATCACAGACGCAGAGATACAGTTGTCTAGCACTGAGGGCTCTGTGGACACATCACGAAGCTGCCATCTGCTCATCACAGAGGCAGAGATACAGTTGTCTAGCACTGAGGGCTGTGTGGACACATATGAAGCTGCTATCTGCTCATCACAGAAACAGAGATACAGTTGTCTGGCACTGAGGGCTCTGTGGACACATATGAAGCTGCCATCTGCACATCACAGAGGCAGAGATACAGTTGTCTAGCACTGAGGGCTGTGTGGACAAATATGAAGCTGCCATCTGCTCATCACAGAAACAGAGATACAGTTGTCTGGCACTGAGGGCTGTGTGGACAAATATGAAGCTGTCATCTGCTCATCACAGACGCAGAGATACAGTTGTCTAGCACTGAGGGCTGTGTGGACAAATATGAAGCTGCCATCAGCTCATCACAGAAACAGAGATACAGTTGTCTGGCACTGAGGGCTGTGTGGACAAATATGAAGCTGTCATCTGCTCATCACAGAAACAGAGATACAGTTGTCTGGCACTGAGGGCTGTGGGACACATATGAAGCTGCCATCTGCTCATCACAGAAACAGAGATACAGTTGTCTGGCACTGAGGGCTGTGTGGACACATATGAAGCTGTCATCTGCTCATCACAGAAACAGAGATACAGTTGTCTGGCACTGAGGGCTGTGTGGACAAATATGAAGCTGTCATCTGCTCATCACAGACGCAGAGATACAGTTGTCTAGCACTGAGGGCTGTGTAGACAAATATGAAGCTGTCATCTGCTCATCACAGAGGCAGAGATACAGTTGTCTGGCACTGAGGGCTGTGTGGACAAATATGAATCTGCCATCTGCTCATCACAGAGGCAGAGATACAGTTGTCTGGCACTGAGGGCTGTGTGGACAAATATGAAGCTGCCATCTGCTCATCACAGAGGCAGAGATACACTTGTCTGGCACTGAGGGCTGTGTGGACAAATATGAAGCTGCCATCTGCTCATCACAGAAACAGAGATACAGTTGTCTGGCACTGAGGGCTGTGTGGACAAATATGAAGCTGCCATCTGCTCATCACAGAGGCAGAGATACACTTGTCTGGCACTGAGGGCTGTGTGGACAAATATGAAGCTGCCATCTGCTCATCACAAAAACAGAGATACAGTTGTCTGGCACTGAGGGCTGTGTGGACAAATATGAAGCTGCCATCTGCTCATCACAGAGGCAGAGATACAGTTGTCTGGCACTGAGGGCTGTGTGGACAAATATGAAGCTGCCATCTGCTCATCACAGAAACAGAGATACAGTTGTCTGGCACTGAGGGCTGTGTGGACAAATATGAAGCTGCCATCTGCTCATCACAGAGGCAGAGATACAGTTGTCTGGCACTGAGGGCTGTGTGGACAAATATGAAGCTGCCATCTGCTCATCACAGAAACAGAGATACAGTTGTCTGGCACTGAGGGCTGTGTGGACACATATGAAGCTGTCATCTGCTCATCACAGAAACAGAGATACAGTTGTCTAGCACTGAGGGCTGTGTGGACAAATATGAAGCTGCCATCTGCTCATCACAGAAACAGAGATACAGTTGTCTAGCACTGAGGGCTGTGTGGACAAATATGAAGCTGCCATCTGCTCATCACAGACGCAGAGATACAGTTGTCTAGCACTGAGGGCTCTGTGGATACATCACGAAGCTGCCATCTGCTCATCACAGAGGCAGAGATACAGTTGTCTAGCACTGAGGGCTGTGTGGACACATATGAAGCTGCTATCTGCTCATCACAGAAACAGAGATACAGTTGTCTGGCACTGAGGGCTCTCTGGACACATATGAAGCTGCCATCTGCTCATCACAGAGGCAGAGATACAGTTGTCTAGCACTGAGGGCTGTGTGGACAAATATGAAGCTGCCATCTGCTCATCACAGAAACAGAGATACAGTTGTCTGGCACTGAGGGCTCTGTGGACACATATGAAGCTGCCATCTGCTCATCACAGAAACAAAGATACAGTTGTCTAGCACTGAGGGCTCTGTGGACACATATGAAGCTGCCATCTGCTCATCACAGAAACAGAGATACAGTTGTCTGGCACTGAGGGCCCTGTGGACACATATGAAGCTGCCATCTGCTCATCACAGAGGCAGAGATACAGTTGTCTGGCACTGAGGGCTCTGTGGACACATATGAAGCTGCCATCTGCTCATCACAGAGGCAGAGATACAGTTGTCCGGCACTGAGGGCTCTGTGGACACATATGAAGCTGCCATCTGCTCATCACAGAAACAGAGATACAGTTGTCTGGCACTGAGGGCTCTGTGGACACATATGAAGCTGCCATCTGCTCATCACAGAGGCAGAGATACAGTTGTCTTGCACTAAGGGCTCTGTAGACACATCATGAAGCTGCCATCTGCTCATCACAGAGGCAGAGATACAGTTGTCTAGCCCTGAGGGCTCTGTGGACACATCACAAAGCTGCCATCTGCTCATCACAGAGACAGAGAAACAGTTGTCTAGCACTGAGGGCTCTGCGGAAACATATGAAGCTGCCATCTGCTCATCACAGAAACAGAGATACAGTTGTCTGGCACTGAGGGCTCTGTGGACACATATGAAGCTGCCATCTGCTCATCACAGAAACAGAGATACAGTTGTCTGGCACTGAGGGCTCTGTGGACACATATGAAGCTGTCATCTGCTCATCACAGAAACAGAGATACAGTTGTCTGGCACTGAGGGCTGTGTGGACACATATGAAGCTGCCATCTGCTCATCACAGAAACAGAGATACAGTTGTCTGGCACTGAGGGCTGTGTGGACAAATATGAAGCTGCCATCTGCTCATCACAGAAACAGAGATACAGTTGTCTGGCACTGAGGGCTGTGTGGACACATATGAAGCTGTCATCTGCTCATCACAGAGGCAGAGATACAGTTGTCTGGCACTGAGGGCTGTGTGGACAAATATGAAGCTGCCATCTGCTCATCACAGAGGCAGAGATACAGTTGTCTGGCACTGAGGGCTGTGTGGACACATATGAAGCTGCCATCTGCTCATCACAGAGGCAGAGATACAGTTGTCTGGCACTGAGGGCTGTGTGGACACATATGAAGCTGCCATCTGCTCATCACAGAGGCAGAGATACAGTTGTCTGGCACTGAGGGCTCTGTGGACACATATGAAGCTGCCATCTGCTCATCACAGAGGCAGAGATACAGTTGTCTGGCACTGAGGGCTGTGTGGACACATATGAAGCTGCCATCTGCTCATCACAGAAACAGAGATATAGTTGTCTGGCACTGAGGGCTGTGTGGACAAATATGAAGCTGTCATCTGCTCATCACAGAGGCAGAGATACAGTTGTCTGGCACTGAGGGCTCTGTGGACACATATGAAGCTGCCATCTGCTCATCACAGAAACAGAGATACAGTTGTCTGGCACTGAGGGCTGTGTGGACAAATATGAAGCTGTGATCTGCTCATCACAGAGGCAGAGATACAGTTGTCTGGCACTGAGGGCTGTGTGGACAAATATGAAGCTGTCATCTGCTCATCACAGAGGCAGAGATACAGTTGTCTGGCACTGAGGGCTGTGTGGACAAATATGAAGCTGTCATCTGCTCATCACAGAGGCAGAGATACAGTTGTCTGGCACTGAGGGCTGTGTGGACAAATATGAAGCTGCCATCTGCTCATCACAGAAACAGAGATACAGTTGTCTGGCACTGAGGGCTGTGTGGACAAATATGAAGCTGTCATCTGCTCATCACAGAAACAGAGATACAGTTGTCTGGCACTGAGGGCTGTGTGGACAAATATGAAGCTGTCATCTGCTCATCACAGAGGCAGAGATACAGTTGTCTGGCACTGAGGGCTGTGTGGACAAATATGAACCTGCCATCTGCTCATCACAGAAACAGAGATACAGTTGTCTGGCACTGAGGGCTGTGTGGACACATATGAAGCTGCCATCTGCTCATCACAGAAACAGAGATACAGTTGTCTGGCACTGAGGGCTGTGTGGACAAATATGAAGCTGTCATCTGCTCATCACAGACGCAGAGATACAGTTGTCTAGCACTGAGGGCTGTGTGGACAAATATGAAACTGCCATCTGCTCATCACAGAAACAGAGATACAGTTGTCTGGCACTGAGGGCTGTGTGGACAAATATGAAGCTGCCATCTGCTCATCACAGAGGCAGAGATACAGTTGTCTGGCACTGAGGGCTGTGTGGACAAATATGAAGCTGCCATCTGCTCATCACAGAAACAGAGATACAGTTGTCTGGCACTGAGGGCTGTGTGGACACATATGAAGCTGTCATCTGCTCATCACGGAAACAGAGATACAGTTGTCTAGCACTGAGGGCTGTGTGGACAAATATGAAGCTGCCATCTGCTCATCACAGAAACAGAGATACAGTTGTCTAGCACTGAGGGCTGTGTGGACAAATATGAAGCTGCCATCTGCTCATCACAGACGCAGAGATACAGTTGTCTAGCACTGAGGGCTCTGTGGACACATCACGAAGCTGCCATCTGCTCATCACAGAGGCAGAGATACAGTTGTCTAGCACTGAGGGCTGTGTGGACACATATGAAGCTGCTATCTGCTCATCACAGAAACAGAGATACAGTTGTCTGGCACTGAGGGCTCTGTGGACACATATGAAGCTGCCATCTGCTCATCACAGAGGCAGAGATACAGTTGTCTAGCACTGAGGGCTGTGTGGACAAATATGAACCTGCCATCTGCTCATCACAGAAACAGAGATACAGTTGTCTGGCACTGAGGGCTGTGTGGACACATATGAAGCTGCCATCTGCTCATCACAGAAACAGAGATACAGTTGTCTGGCACTGAGGGCTGTGTGGACAAATATGAAGCTGTCATCTGCTCATCACAGACGCAGAGATACAGTTGTCTAGCACTGAGGGCTGTGTGGACAAATATGAAGCTGCCATCTGCTCATCACAGAAACAGAGATACAGTTGTCTGGCACTGAGGGCTGTGTGGACAAATATGAAGCTGTCATCTGCTCATCACAGAAACAGAGATACAGTTGTCTGGCACTGAGGGCTGTGTGGACACATATGAAGCTGCCATCTGCTCATCACAGAAACAGAGATACAGCTGTCTGGCACTGAGGGCTGTGTGGACACATATGAAGCTGCCATCTGCTCATCACAAAAACAGAGATACAGCTGTCTGGCACTGAGGGCTGTGTGGACACATATGAAGCTGTCATCTGCTCATCACAGAAACAGAGATACAGTTGTCTGGCACTGAGGGCTGTGTGGACAAATATGAAGCTGCAATCTGCTCATCACAGAGGCAGAGATACAGTTGTCTAGCACTGAGGGCTGTGTGGACAAATATGAAGCTGCCATCTGCTCATCACAGAGGCAGAGATACAGTTGTCTGGCACTGAGGGCTGTGTGGACAAATATGAAGCTGTCATCTGCTCATCACAGACGCAGAGATACAGTTGTCTAGCACTGAGGGCTGTGTAGACAAATATGAAGCTGTCATCTGCTCATCACAGAGGCAGAGATACAGTTGTCTGGCACTGAGGGCTGTGTGGACAAATATGAATCTGCCATCTGCTCATCACAGAGGCAGAGATACAGTTGTCTGGCACTGAGGGCTGTGTGGACAAATATGAAGCTGCCATCTGCTCATCACAGAGGCAGAGATACACTTGTCTGGCACTGAGGGCTGTGTGGACAAATATGAAGCTGCCATCTGCTCATCACAGAAACAGAGATACAGTTGTCTGGCACTGAGGGCTGTGTGGACAAATATGAAGCTGCCATCTGCTCATCACAGAGGCAGAGATACAGTTGTCTGGCACTGAGGGCTGTGTGGACAAATATGAAGCTGCCATCTGCTCATCACAAAAACAGAGATACAGTTGTCTGGCACTGAGGGCTGTGTGGACAAATATGAAGCTGCCATCTGCTCATCACAGAGGCAGAGATACAGTTGTCTGGCACTGAGGGCTGTGTGGACAAATATGAAGCTGCCATCTGCTCATCACAGAAACAGAGATACAGTTGTCTGGCACTGAGGGCTGTGTGGACAAATATGAAGCTGCCATCTGCTCATCACAGAGGCAGAGATACAGTTGTCTGTCACTGAGGGCTGTGTGGACAAATATGAAGCTGCCATCTGCTCATCGCAGAAACAGAGATACAGTTGTCTGGCACTGAGGGCTGTGTGGACACATATGAAGCTGTCATCTGCTCATCACAGAAACAGAGATACAGTTGTCTAGCACTGAGGGCTGTGTGGACAAATATGAAGCTGCCATCTGCTCATCACAGAAACAGAGATACAGTTGTCTAGCACTGAGGGCTGTGTGGACAAATATGAAGCTGCCATCTGCTCATCACAGACGCAGAGATACAGTTGTCTAGCACTGAGGGCTCTGTGGACACATCACGAAGCTGCCATCTGCTCATCACAGAGGCAGAGATACAGTTGTCTAGCACTGAGGGCTGTGTGGACACATATGAAGCTGCTATCTGCTCATCACAGAAACAGAGATACAGTTGTCTGGCACTGAGGGCTCTGTGGACACATATGAAGCTGCCATCTGCTCATCACAGAGGCAGAGATACAGTTGTCTAGCACTGAGGGCTGTGTGGACAAATATGAAGCTGCCATCTGCTCATCACAGAAACAGAGATACAGTTGTCTGGCACTGAGGGCTGTGTGGACAAATATGAAGCTGTCATCTGCTCATCACAGACGCAGAGATACAGTTGTCTAGCACTGAGGGCTGTGTGGACAAATATGAAGCTGCCATCTGCTCATCACAGAAACAGAGATACAGTTGTCTGGCACTGAGGGCTGTGTGGACAAATATGAAGCTGTCATCTGCTCATCACAGAAACAGAGATACAGTTGTCTGGCACTGAGGGCTGTGTGGACACATATGAAGCTGTCATCTGCTCATCACAGAAACAGAGATACAGTTGTCTGGCACTGAGGGCTGTGTGGACAAATATGAAGCTGCCATCTGCTCATCACAGAGGCAGAGATACAGTTGTCTAGCACTGAGGGCTGTGTGGACAAATATGAAGCTGCCATCTGCTCATCACAGAGGCAGAGATACAGTTGTCTGGCACTGAGGGCTGTGTGGACAAATATGAAGCTGTCATCTGCTCATCACAGACGCAGAGATACAGTTGTCTAGCACTGAGGGCTGTGTAGACAAATATGAAGCTGTCATCTGCTCATCACAGAGGCAGAGATACAGTTGTCTGGCACTGAGGGCTGTGTGGACAAATATGAATCTGCCATCTGCTCATCACAGAGGCAGAGATACAGTTGTCTGGCACTGAGGGCTGTGTGGACAAATATGAAGCTGCCATCTGCTCATCACAGAGGCAGAGATACACTTGTCTGGCACTGAGGGCTGTGTGGACAAATATGAAGCTGCCATCTGCTCATCACAGAAACAGAGATACAGTTGTCTGGCACTGAGGGCTGTGTGGACAAATATGAAGCTGCCATCTGCTCATCACAGAAACAGAGATACAGTTGTCTGGCACTGAGGGCTGTGTGGACACATATGAAGCTGTCATCTGCTCATCACAGAGGCAGAGATACAGTTGTCTGGCACTGAGGGCTGTGTGGACAAATATGAAGCTGCCATCTGCTCATCACAGAGGCAGAGATACAGTTGTCTGGCACTGAGGGCTGTGTGGACACATATGAAGCTGCCATCTGCTCATCACAGAGGCAGAGATACAGTTGTCTGGCACTGAGGGCTGTGTGGACACATATGAAGCTGCCATCTGCTCATCACAGAGGCAGAGATACAGTTGTCTGGCACTGAGGGCTCTGTGGACACATATGAAGCTGCCATCTGCTCATCACAGAGGCAGAGATACAGTTGTCTGGCACTGAGGGCTGTGTGGACACATATGAAGCTGCCATCTGCTCATCACAGAAACAGAGATATAGTTGTCTGGCACTGAGGGCTGTGTGGACAAATATGAAGCTGTCATCTGCTCATCACAGAGGCAGAGATACAGTTGTCTGGCACTGAGGGCTCTGTGGACACATATGAAGCTGCCATCTGCTCATCACAGAAACAGAGATACAGTTGTCTGGCACTGAGGGCTGTGTGGACAAATATGAAGCTGTGATCTGCTCATCACAGAGGCAGAGATACAGTTGTCTGGCACTGAGGGCTGTGTGGACAAATATGAAGCTGTCATCTGCTCATCACAGAGGCAGAGATACAGTTGTCTGGCACTGAGGGCTGTGTGGACAAATATGAAGCTGTCATCTGCTCATCACAGAGGCAGAGATACAGTTGTCTGGCACTGAGGGCTGTGTGGACAAATATGAAGCTGCCATCTGCTCATCACAGAAACAGAGATACAGTTGTCTGGCACTGAGGGCTGTGTGGACAAATATGAAGCTGTCATCTGCTCATCACAGAAACAGAGATACAGTTGTCTGGCACTGAGGGCTGTGTGGACAAATATGAAGCTGTCATCTGCTCATCACAGAGGCAGAGATACAGTTGTCTGGCACTGAGGGCTGTGTGGACAAATATGAACCTGCCATCTGCTCATCACAGAAACAGAGATACAGTTGTCTGGCACTGAGGGCTGTGTGGACACATATGAAGCTGCCATCTGCTCATCACAGAAACAGAGATACAGTTGTCTGGCACTGAGGGCTGTGTGGACAAATATGAAGCTGTCATCTGCTCATCACAGACGCAGAGATACAGTTGTCTAGCACTGAGGGCTGTGTGGACAAATATGAAACTGCCATCTGCTCATCACAGAAACAGAGATACAGTTGTCTGGCACTGAGGGCTGTGTGGACAAATATGAAGCTGCCATCTGCTCATCACAGAGGCAGAGATACAGTTGTCTGGCACTGAGGGCTGTGTGGACAAATATGAAGCTGCCATCTGCTCATCACAGAAACAGAGATACAGTTGTCTGGCACTGAGGGCTGTGTGGACACATATGAAGCTGTCATCTGCTCATCACGGAAACAGAGATACAGTTGTCTAGCACTGAGGGCTGTGTGGACAAATATGAAGCTGCCATCTGCTCATCACAGAAACAGAGATACAGTTGTCTAGCACTGAGGGCTGTGTGGACAAATATGAAGCTGCCATCTGCTCATCACAGACGCAGAGATACAGTTGTCTAGCACTGAGGGCTCTGTGGACACATCACGAAGCTGCCATCTGCTCATCACAGAGGCAGAGATACAGTTGTCTAGCACTGAGGGCTGTGTGGACACATATGAAGCTGCTATCTGCTCATCACAGAAACAGAGATACAGTTGTCTGGCACTGAGGGCTCTGTGGACACATATGAAGCTGCCATCTGCTCATCACAGAGGCAGAGATACAGTTGTCTAGCACTGAGGGCTGTGTGGACAAATATGAACCTGCCATCTGCTCATCACAGAAACAGAGATACAGTTGTCTGGCACTGAGGGCTGTGTGGACACATATGAAGCTGCCATCTGCTCATCACAGAAACAGAGATACAGTTGTCTGGCACTGAGGGCTGTGTGGACAAATATGAAGCTGTCATCTGCTCATCACAGACGCAGAGATACAGTTGTCTAGCACTGAGGGCTGTGTGGACAAATATGAAGCTGCCATCTGCTCATCACAGAAACAGAGATACAGTTGTCTGGCACTGAGGGCTGTGTGGACAAATATGAAGCTGTCATCTGCTCATCACAGAAACAGAGATACAGTTGTCTGGCACTGAGGGCTGTGTGGACACATATGAAGCTGCCATCTGCTCATCACAGAAACAGAGATACAGCTGTCTGGCACTGAGGGCTGTGTGGACACATATGAAGCTGCCATCTGCTCATCACAAAAACAGAGATACAGCTGTCTGGCACTGAGGGCTGTGTGGACACATATGAAGCTGTCATCTGCTCATCACAGAAACAGAGATACAGTTGTCTGGCACTGAGGGCTGTGTGGACAAATATGAAGCTGCAATCTGCTCATCACAGAGGCAGAGATACAGTTGTCTAGCACTGAGGGCTGTGTGGACAAATATGAAGCTGCCATCTGCTCATCACAGAGGCAGAGATACAGTTGTCTGGCACTGAGGGCTGTGTGGACAAATATGAAGCTGTCATCTGCTCATCACAGACGCAGAGATACAGTTGTCTAGCACTGAGGGCTGTGTAGACAAATATGAAGCTGTCATCTGCTCATCACAGAGGCAGAGATACAGTTGTCTGGCACTGAGGGCTGTGTGGACAAATATGAATCTGCCATCTGCTCATCACAGAGGCAGAGATACAGTTGTCTGGCACTGAGGGCTGTGTGGACAAATATGAAGCTGCCATCTGCTCATCACAGAGGCAGAGATACACTTGTCTGGCACTGAGGGCTGTGTGGACAAATATGAAGCTGCCATCTGCTCATCACAGAAACAGAGATACAGTTGTCTGGCACTGAGGGCTGTGTGGACAAATATGAAGCTGCCATCTGCTCATCACAGAGGCAGAGATACAGTTGTCTGGCACTGAGGGCTGTGTGGACAAATATGAAGCTGCCATCTGCTCATCACAAAAACAGAGATACAGTTGTCTGGCACTGAGGGCTGTGTGGACAAATATGAAGCTGCCATCTGCTCATCACAGAGGCAGAGATACAGTTGTCTGGCACTGAGGGCTGTGTGGACAAATATGAAGCTGCCATCTGCTCATCACAGAAACAGAGATACAGTTGTCTGGCACTGAGGGCTGTGTGGACAAATATGAAGCTGCCATCTGCTCATCACAGAGGCAGAGATACAGTTGTCTGTCACTGAGGGCTGTGTGGACAAATATGAAGCTGCCATCTGCTCATCGCAGAAACAGAGATACAGTTGTCTGGCACTGAGGGCTGTGTGGACACATATGAAGCTGTCATCTGCTCATCACAGAAACAGAGATACAGTTGTCTAGCACTGAGGGCTGTGTGGACAAATATGAAGCTGCCATCTGCTCATCACAGAAACAGAGATACAGTTGTCTAGCACTGAGGGCTGTGTGGACAAATATGAAGCTGCCATCTGCTCATCACAGACGCAGAGATACAGTTGTCTAGCACTGAGGGCTCTGTGGACACATCACGAAGCTGCCATCTGCTCATCACAGAGGCAGAGATACAGTTGTCTAGCACTGAGGGCTGTGTGGACACATATGAAGCTGCTATCTGCTCATCACAGAAACAGAGATACAGTTGTCTGGCACTGAGGGCTCTGTGGACACATATGAAGCTGCCATCTGCTCATCACAGAGGCAGAGATACAGTTGTCTAGCACTGAGGGCTGTGTGGACAAATATGAAGCTGCCATCTGCTCATCACAGAAACAGAGATACAGTTGTCTGGCACTGAGGGCTGTGTGGACAAATATGAAGCTGTCATCTGCTCATCACAGACGCAGAGATACAGTTGTCTAGCACTGAGGGCTGTGTGGACAAATATGAAGCTGCCATCTGCTCATCACAGAAACAGAGATACAGTTGTCTGGCACTGAGGGCTGTGTGGACAAATATGAAGCTGTCATCTGCTCATCACAGAAACAGAGATACAGTTGTCTGGCACTGAGGGCTGTGTGGACACATATGAAGCTGTCATCTGCTCATCACAGAAACAGAGATACAGTTGTCTGGCACTGAGGGCTGTGTGGACAAATATGAAGCTGCCATCTGCTCATCACAGAGGCAGAGATACAGTTGTCTAGCACTGAGGGCTGTGTGGACAAATATGAAGCTGCCATCTGCTCATCACAGAGGCAGAGATACAGTTGTCTGGCACTGAGGGCTGTGTGGACAAATATGAAGCTGTCATCTGCTCATCACAGACGCAGAGATACAGTTGTCTAGCACTGAGGGCTGTGTAGACAAATATGAAGCTGTCATCTGCTCATCACAGAGGCAGAGATACAGTTGTCTGGCACTGAGGGCTGTGTGGACAAATATGAATCTGCCATCTGCTCATCACAGAGGCAGAGATACAGTTGTCTGGCACTGAGGGCTGTGTGGACAAATATGAAGCTGCCATCTGCTCATCACAGAGGCAGAGATACACTTGTCTGGCACTGAGGGCTGTGTGGACAAATATGAAGCTGCCATCTGCTCATCACAGAAACAGAGATACAGTTGTCTGGCACTGAGGGCTGTGTGGACAAATATGAAGCTGCCATCTGCTCATCACAGAGGCAGAGATACAGTTGTCTGGCACTGAGGGCTGTGTGGACAAATATGAAGCTGCCATCTGCTCATCACAAAAACAGAGATACAGTTGTCTGGCACTGAGGGCTGTGTGGACAAATATGAAGCTGCCATCTGCTCATCACAGAGGCAGAGATACAGTTGTCTGGCACTGAGGGCTGTGTGGACAAATATGAAGCTGCCATCTGCTCATCACAGAAACAGAGATACAGTTGTCTGGCACTGAGGGCTGTGTGGACAAATATGAAGCTGCCATCTGCTCATCACAGAGGCAGAGATACAGTTGTCTGGCACTGAGGGCTGTGTGGACAAATATGAAGATGCCATCTGCTCATCACAGAAACAGAGATACAGTTGTCTGGCACTGAGGGCTGTGTGGACACATATGAAGCTGTCATCTGCTCATCACAGAAACAGAGATACAGTTGTCTAGCACTGAGGGCTGTGTGGACAAATATGAAGCTGCCATCTGCTCATCACAGAAACATAGATACAGTTGTCTAGCACTGAGGGCTGTGTGGACAAATATGAAGCTGCCATCTGCTCATCACAGAGGCAGAGATACAGTTGTCTGGCACTGAGGGCTGTGTGGACAAATATGAAGCTGTCATCTGCTCATCACAGACGCAGAGATACAGTTGTCTAGCACTGAGGGCTGTGTAGACAAATATGAAGCTGTCATCTGCTCACCACAGAGGCAGAGATACAGTTGTCTGGCACTGAGGGCTGTGTGGACAAATATGAATCTGCCATCTGCTCATCACAGAGGCAGAGATACAGTTGTCTGGCACTGAGGGCTGTGTGGACAAATATGAAGCTGCCATCTGCTCATCACAGAGGCAGAGATACACTTGTCTGGCACTGAGGGCTGTGTGGACAAATATGAAGCTGCCATTTGCTCATCACAGAAACAGAGATACAGTTGTCTGGCACTGAGGGCTGTGTGGACAAATATGAAGCTGCCATCTGCTCATCACAGAGGCAGAGATACAGTTGTCTGGCACTGAGGGCTGTGTGGACAAATATGAAGCTGCCATCTGCTCATCACAAAAACAGAGATACAGTTGTCTGGCACTGAGGGCTGTGTGGACAAATATGAAGCTGCCATCTGCTCATCACAGAGGCAGAGATACAGTTGTCTGGCACTGAGGGCTGTGTGGACAAATATGAAGCTGCCATCTGCTCATCACAGAAACAGAGATACAGTTGTCTGGCACTGAGGGCTGTGTGGACAAATATGAAGCTGCCATCTGCTCATCACAGAGGCAGAGATACAGTTGTCTGTCACTGAGGGCTGTGTGGACAAATATGAAGCTGCCATCTGCTCATCACAGAAACAGAGATACAGTTGTCTGGCACTGAGGGCTGTGTGGACACATATGAAGCTGTCATCTGCTCATCACAGAAACAGAGATACAGTTGTCTAGCACTGAGGGCTGTGTGGACAAATATGAAGCTGCCATCTGCTCATCACAGAAACAGAGATACAGTTGTCTAGCACTGAGGGCTGTGTGGACAAATATGAAGCTGCCATCTGCTCATCACAGACGCAGAGATACAGTTGTCTAGCACTGAGGGCTCTGTGGACACATCACGAAGCTGCCATCTGCTCATCACAGAGGCAGAGATACAGTTGTCTAGCACTGAGGGCTGTGTGGACACATATGAAGCTGCTATCTGCTCATCACAGAAACAGAGATACAGTTGTCTGGCACTGAGGGCTCTGTGGACACATATGAAGCTGCCATCTGCTCATCACAGAGGCAGAGATACAGTTGTCTAGCACTGTGGGCTGTGTGGACAAATATGAAGCTGCCATCTGCTCATCACAGAAACAGAGATACAGTTGTCTGGCACTGAGGGCTGTGTGGACAAATATGAAGCTGTCATCTGCTCATCACAGACGCAGAGATACAGTTGTCTAGCACTGAGGGCTGTGTGGACAAATATGAAGCTGCCATCTGCTCATCACAGAAACAGAGATACAGTTGTCTGGCACTGAGGGCTGTGTGGACAAATATGAAGCTGTCATCTGCTCATCACAGAAACAGAGATACAGTTGTCTGGCACTGAGGGCTGTGTGGACACATATGAAGCTGCCATCTGCTCATCACAGAAACAGAGATACAGTTGTCTGGCACTGAGGGCTGTGTGGACACATATGAAGCTGTCATCTGCTCATCACAGAAACAGAGATACAGTTGTCTGGCACTGAGGGCTGTGTGGACAAATATGAAGCTGCCATCTGCTCATCACAGAGGCAGAGATACAGTTGTCTAGCACTGAGGGCTGTGTGGACAAATATGAAGCTGCCATCTGCTCATCACAGAGGCAGAGATACAGTTGTCTGGCACTGAGGGCTGTGTGGACAAATATGAAGCTGTCATCTGCTCATCACAGACGCAGAGATACAGTTGTCTAGCACTGAGGGCTGTGTAGACAAATATGAAGCTGTCATCTGCTCATCACAGAGGCAGAGATACACTTGTCTGGCACTGAGGGCTGTGTGGACAAATATGAAGCTGCCATCTGCTCATCACAGAAACAGAGATACAGTTGTCTGGCACTGAGGGCTGTTTGGACAAATATGAAGCTGCCATCTGCTCATCACAGAGGCAGAGATACAGTTGTCTGGCACTGAGGGCTGTGTGGACAAATATGAAGCTGCCATCTGCTCATCACAAAAACAGAGATACAGTTGTCTGGCACTGAGGGCTGTGTGGACAAATATGAAGCTGCCATCTGCTCATCACAGAGGCAGAGATACAGTTGTCTGGCACTGAGGGCTGTGTGGACAAATTTGAAGCTGCCATCTGCTCATCACAGAAACAGAGATACAGTTGTCTGGCACTGAGGGCTGTGTGGACAAATATGAAGCTGCCATCTGCTCATCACAGAGGCAGAGATACAGTTGTCTGGCATTGAGGGCTGTGTGGACAAATATGAAGATGCCATCTGCTCATCACAGAAACAGAGATACAGTTGTCTGGCACTGAGGGCTTTGTGGACACATATGAAGCTGTCATCTGCTCATCACAGAAACAGAGATACAGTTGTCTAGCACTGAGGGCTGTGTGGACAAATATGAAGCTGCCATCTGCTCATCACAGAAACATAGATACAGTTGTCTAGCACTGAGGGCTGTGTGGACAAATATGAAGCTGCCATCTGCTCATCACAGACGCAGAGATACAGTTGTCTAGCACTGAGGGCTCTGTGGACACATCACGAAGCTGCCATCTGCTCATCACAGAGGCAGAGATACAGTTGTCTAGCACTGAGGGCTGTGTGGACACATATGAAGCTGCTATCTGCTCATCACAGAAACAGAGATACAGTTGTCTGGCACTGAGGGCTCTGTGGACACATATGAAGCTGCCATCTGCTCATCACAGAGGCAGAGATACAGTTGTCTAGCACTGAGGGCTGTGTGGACAAATATGAAGCTGCCATCTGCTCATCACAGAAACAGAGATACAGTTGTCTGGCACTGAGGGCTGTGTGGACAAATATGAAGCTGTCATCTGCTCATCACAGACGCAGAGATACAGTTGTCTAGCACTGAGGGCTGTGTGGACAAATATGAAGCTGCCATCTGCTCATCACAGAAACAGAGATACAGTTGTCTGGCACTGAGGGCTGTGTGGACAAATATGAAGCTGTCATCTGCTCATCACAGAAACAGAGATACAGTTGTCTGGCACTGAGGGCTGTGTGGACACATATGAAGCTGCCATCTGCTCATCACAGAAACAGAGATACAGTTGTCTGGCACTGAGGGCTGTGTGGACACATATGAAGCTGTCATCTGCTCATCACAGAAACAGAGATACAGTTGTCTGGCACTGAGGGCTGTGTGGACAAATATGAAGCTGCCATCTGCTCATCACAGAGGCAGAGATACAGTTGTCTAGCACTGAGGGCTGTGTGGACAAATATGAAGCTGCCATCTGCTCATCACAGAGGCAGAGATACAGTTGTCTGGCACTGAGGGCTGTGTGGACAAATATGAAGCTGTCATCTGCTCATCACAGACGCAGAGATACAGTTGTCTAGCACTGAGGGCTGTGTAGACAAATATGAAGCTGTCATCTGCTCATCACAGAGGTAGAGATACAGTTGTCTGGCACTGAGGGCTGTGTGGACAAATATGAATCTGCCATCTGCTCATCACAGAGGCAGAGATACAGTTGTCTGGCACTGAGGGCTGTGTGGACAAATATGAAGCTGCCATCTGCTCATCACAGAGGCAGAGATACACTTGTCTGGCACTGAGGGCTGTGTGGACAAATATGAAGCTGCCATCTGCTCATCACAGAAACAGAGATACAGTTGTCTGGCACTGAGGGCTGTGTGGACAAATATGAAGCTGCCATCTGCTCATCACAGAGGCAGAGATACAGTTGTCTGGCACTGAGGGCTGTGTGGACAAATATGAAGCTGCCATCTGCTCATCACAGAAACAGAGATACAGTTGTCTGGCACTGAGGGCTGTGTGGACAAATATGAAGCTGCCATCTGCTCATCACAGAGGCAGAGATACAGTTGTCTGGCACTGAGGGCTGTGTCGACAAATATGAAGCTGCCATCTGCTCATCACAGAAACAGAGATACAGTTGTCTGGCACTGAGGGCTGTGTGGACAAATATGAAGCTGCCATCTGCTCATCACAGAGGCAGAGATACAGTTGTCTGGCACTGAGGGCTGTGTGGACAAATATGAAGCTGCCATCTGCTCATCACAGAAACAGAGATACAGTTGTCTGGCACTGAGGGCTGTGTGGACACATATGAAGCTGTCATCTGCTCATCACAGAAACAGAGATACAGTTGTCTAGCACTGAGGGCTGTGTGGACAAATATGAAGCTGCCATCTGCTCATCACAGAAACAGAGATACAGTTGTCTAGCACTGAGGGCTGTGTGGACAAATATGAAGCTGCCATCTGCTCATCACAGACGCAGAGATACAGTTGTCTAGCACTGAGGGCTCTGTGGATACATCACGAAGCTGCCATCTGCTCATCACAGAGGCAGAGATACAGTTGTCTAGCACTGAGGGCTGTGTGGACACATATGAAGCTGCTATCTGCTCATCACAGAAACAGAGATACAGTTGTCTGGCACTGAGGGCTCTCTGGACACATATGAAGCTGCCATCTGCTCATCACAGAGGCAGAGATACAGTTGTCTAGCACTGAGGGCTGTGTGGACAAATATGAAGCTGCCATCTGCTCATCACAGAAACAGAGATACAGTTGTCTGGCACTGAGGGCTCTGTGGACACATATGAAGCTGCCATCTGCTCATCACAGAAACAGAGATACAGTTGTCTAGCACTGAGGGCTCTGTGGACACATATGAAGCTGCCATCTGCTCATCACAGAAACAGAGATACAGTTGTCTGGCACTGAGGGCCCTGTGGACACATATGAAACTGCCATCTGCTCATCACAGAGGCAGAGATACAGTTGTCTGGCACTGAGGGCTCTGTGGACACATATGAAGCTGCCATCTGCTCATCACAGAGGCAGAGATACAGTTGTCCGGCACTGAGGGCTCTGTGGACACATATGAAGCTGCCATCTGCTCATCACAGAAACAGAGATACAGTTGTCTGGCACTGAGGGCTCTGTGGACACATATGAAGCTGCCATCTGCTCATCACAGAGGCAGAGATACAGTTGTCTTGCACTAAGGGCTCTGTAGACACATCATGAAGCTGCCATCTGCTCATCACAGAGGCAGAGATACAGTTGTCTAGCACTGAGGGCTCTGTGGACACATCACAAAGCTGCCATCTGCTCATCACAGAGACAGAGAAACAGTTGTCTAGCACTGAGGGCTCTGCGGAAACATATGAAGCTGCCATCTGCTCATCACAGAAACAGAGATACAGTTGTCTGGCACTGAGGGCTCTGTGGACACATATGAAGCTGCCATCTGCTCATCACAGAAACAGAGATACAGTTGTCTGGCACTGAGGGCTCTGTGGACACATATGAAGCTGTCATCTGCTCATCACAGAAACAGAGATACAGTTGTCTGGCACTGAGGGCTGTGTGGACACATATGAAGCTGCCAGCTGCTCATCACAGAAACAGAGATACAGTTGTCTGGCACTGAGGGATGTGTGGACACATATGAACCTGCCATCTGCTCATCACAGAAACAGAGATACAGTTGTCTGGCACTGAGGGCTGTGTGGACACATATGAAGCTGTCATCTGCTCATCACAGAGGCAGAGATACAGTTGTCTGGCACTGAGGGCTGTGTGGACAAATATGAAGCTGCCATCTGCTCATCACAGAGGCAGAGATACAGTTGTCTGGCACTGAGGGCTGTGTGGACACATATGAAGCTGCCATCTGCTCATCACAGAGGCAGAGATACAGTTGTCTGGCACTGAGGGCTGTGTGGACACATATGAAGCTGCCATCTGCTCATCACAGAGGCAGAGATACAGTTGTCTGGCACTGAGGGCTCTGTGGACACATATGAAGCTGCCATCTGCTCATCACAGAGGCAGAGATACAGTTGTCTGGCACTGAGGGCTGTGTGGACACATATGAAGCTGCCATCTGCTCATCACAGAAACAGAGATACAGTTGTCTGGCACTGAGGGCTGTGTGGACAAATATGAAGCTGTCATCTGCTCATCACAGAGGCAGAGATACAGTTGTCTGGCACTGAGGGCTCTGTGGACACATATGAAGCTGCCATCTGCTCATCACAGAAACAGAGATACAGTTGTCTGGCACTGAGGGCTGTGTGGACAAATATGAAGCTGTGATCTGCTCATCACAGAGGCAGAGATACAGTTGTCTGGCACTGAGGGCTGTGTGGACAAATATGAAGCTGTCATCTGCTCATCACAGAGGCAGAGATACAGTTGTCTGGCACTGAGGGCTGTGTGGACAAATATGAAGCTGTCATCTGCTCATCACAGAGGCAGAGATACAGTTGTCTGGCACTGAGGGCTGTGTGGACAAATATGAAGCTGCCATCTGCTCATCACAGAAACAGAGATACAGTTGTCTGGCACTGAGGGCTGTGTGGACAAATATGAAGCTGTCATCTGCTCATCACAGAAACAGAGATACAGTTGTCTGGCACTGAGGGCTGTGTGGACAAATATGAAGCTGTCATCTGCTCATCACAGAGGCAGAGATACAGTTGTCTGGCACTGAGGGCTGTGTGGACAAATATGAACCTGCCATCTGCTCATCACAGAAACAGAGATACAGTTGTCTGGCACTGAGGGCTGTGTGGACACATATGAAGCTGTCATCTGCTCATCACAGAAACAGAGATACAGTTGTCTGGCACTGAGGGCTGTGTGGACAAATATGAAGCTGTCATCTGCTCATCACAGACGCAGAGATACAGTTGTCTAGCACTGAGGGCTGTGTGGACAAATATGAAGCTGCCATCTGCTCATCACAGAAACAGAGATACAGTTGTCTGGCACTGAGGGCTGTGTGGACAAATATGAAGCTGTCATCTGCTCATCACAGAAACAGAGATACAGTTGTCTGGCACTGAGGGCTGTGTGGACACATATGAAGCTGCCATCTGCTCATCACAGAAACAGAGATACAGCTGTCTGGCACTGAGGGCTGTGTGGACACATATGAAGCTGTCATCTGCTCATCACAGAAACAGAGATACAGTTGTCTGGCACTGAGGGCTGTGTGGACAAATATGAAGCTGCCATCTGCTCATCACAGAGGCAGAGATACAGTTGTCTAGCACTGAGGGCTGTGTGGACAAATATGAAGCTGCCATCTGCTCATCACAGAGGCAGAGATACAGTTGTCTGGCACTGAGGGCTGTGTGGACAAATATGAAGCTGTCATCTGCTCATCACAGACGCAGAGATACAGTTGTCTAGCACTGAGGGCTGTGTAGACAAATATGAAGCTGTCATCTGCTCATCACAGAGGCAGAGATACAGTTGTCTGGCACTGAGGGCTGTGTGGACAAATATGAATCTGCCATCTGCTCATCACAGAGGCAGAGATACAGTTGTCTGGCACTGAGGGCTGTGTGGACAAATATGAAGCTGCCATCTGCTCATCACAGAGGCAGAGATACACTTGTCTGGCACTGAGGGCTGTGTGGACAAATATGAAGCTGCCATCTGCTCATCACAGAAACAGAGATACAGTTGTCTGGCACTGAGGGCTGTGTGGACAAATATGAAGCTGCCATCTGCTCATCACAGAGGCAGAGATACAGTTGTCTGGCACTGAGGGCTGTGTGGACAAATATGAAGCTGCCATCTGCTCATCACAAAAACAGAGATACAGTTGTCTGGCACTGAGGGCTGTGTGGACAAATATGAAGCTGCCATCTGCTCATCACAGAGGCAGAGATACAGTTGTCTGGCACTGGGGCTGTGTGGACAAATATGAAGCTGCCATCTGCTCATCACAGAAACAGAGATACAGTTGTCTGGCACTGAGGGCTGTGTGGACAAATATGAAGCTGCCATCTGCTCATAACAGAGGCAGAGATACAGTTGTCTGGCACTGAGGGCTGTGTGGACAAATATGAAGCTGCCATCTGCTCATCACAGAAACAGAGATACAGTTGTCTGGCACTGAGGGCTGTGTGGACACATATGAAGCTGTCATCTGCTCATCACAGAAACAGAGATACAGTTGTCTAGCACTGAGGGCTGTGTGGACAAATATGAAGCAGCCATCTGCTCATCACAGAAACAGAGATACAGTTGTCTAGCACTGAGGGCTTTGTGGACAAATATGAAGCTGCCATCTGCTCATCACAGAGGCAGAGATACACTTGTCTGGCACTGAGGGCTGTGTGGACAAATATGAAGCTGCCATTTGCTCATCACAGAAACAGAGATACAGTTGTCTGGCACTGAGGGCTGTGTGGACAAATATGAAGCTGCCATCTGCTCATCACAGAGGCAGAGATACAGTTGTCTGGCACTGAGGGCTGTGTGGACAAATATGAAGCTGCCATCTGCTCATCACAGAAACAGAGATACAGTTGTCTGGCACTGAGGGCTGTGTGGACAAATATGAAGCTGCCATCTGCTCATCACAGAGGCAGAGATACAGTTGTCTGTCACTGAGGGCTGTGTGGACAAATATGAAGCTGCCATCTGCTCATCACAGAAACAGAGATACAGTTGTCTGGCACTGAGGGCTGTGTGGACACATATGAAGCTGTCATCTGCTCATCACAGAAACAGAGATACAGTTGTCTAGCACTGAGGGCTGTGTGGACAAATATGAAGCTGCCATCTGCTCATCACAGAAACAGAGATACAGTTGTCTAGCACTGAGGGCTGTGTGGACAAATATGAAGCTGCCATCTGCTCATCACAGACGCAGAGATACAGTTGTCTAGCACTGAGGGCTCTGTGGACACATCACGAAGCTGCCATCTGCTCATCACAGAGGCAGAGATACAGTTGTCTAGCACTGAGGGCTGTGTGGACACATATGAAGCTGCTATCTGCTCATCACAGAAACAGAGATACAGTTGTCTGGCACTGAGGGCTCTGTGGACACATATGAAGCTGCCATCTGCTCATCACAGAGGCAGAGATACAGTTGTCTAGCACTGAGGGCTGTGTGGACAAATATGAAGCTGCCATCTGCTCATCACAGAAACAGAGATACAGTTGTCTGGCACTGAGGGCTGTGTGGACAAATATGAAGCTGTCATCTGCTCATCACAGACGCAGAGATACAGTTGTCTAGCACTGAGGGCTGTGTGGACAAATATGAAGCTGCCATCTGCTCATCACAGAAACAGAGATACAGTTGTCTGGCACTGAGGGCTGTGTGGACAAATATGAAGCTGTCATCTGCTCATCACAGAAACAGAGATACAGTTGTCTGGCACTGAGGGCTGTGTGGACACATATGAAGCTGCCATCTGCTCATCACAGAAACAGAGATACAGTTGTCTGGCACTGAGGGCTGTGTGGACACATATGAAGCTGTCATCTGCTCATCACAGAAACAGAGATACAGTTGTCTGGCACTGAGGGCTGTGTGGACAAATATGAAGCTGCCATCTGCTCATCACAGAGGCAGAGATACAGTTGTCTAGCACTGAGGGCTGTGTGGACAAATATGAAGCTGCCATCTGCTCATCACAGAGGCAGAGATACAGTTGTCTGGCACTGAGGGCTGTGTGGACAAATATGAAGCTGTCATCTGCTCATCACAGACGCAGAGATACAGTTGTCTAGCACTGAGGGCTGTGTAGACAAATATGAAGCTGTCATCTGCTCATCACAGAGGCAGAGATACAGTTGTCTGGCACTGAGGGCTGTGTGGACAAATATGAATCTGCCATCTGCTCATCACAGAGGCAGAGATACAGTTGTCTGGCACTGAGGGCTGTGTGGACAAATATGAAGCTGCCATCTGCTCATCACAGAGGCAGAGATACACTTGTCTGGCACTGAGGGCTGTGTGGACAAATATGAAGCTGCCATCTGCTCATCACAGAAACAGAGATACAGTTGTCTGGCACTGAGGGCTGTGTGGACAAATATGAAGCTGCCATCTGCTCATCACAGAGGCAGAGATACAGTTGTCTGGCACTGAGGGCTGTGTGGACAAATATGAAGCTGCCATCTGCTCATCACAAAAACAGAGATACAGTTGTCTGGCACTGAGGGCTGTGTGGACAAATATGAAGCTGCCATCTGCTCATCACAGAGGCAGAGATACAGTTGTCTGGCACTGAGGGCTGTGTGGACAAATTTGAAGCTGCCATCTGCTCATCACAGAAACAGAGATACAGTTGTCTGGCACTGAGGGCTGTGTGGACAAATATGAAGCTGCCATCTGCTCATCACAGAGGCAGAGATACAGTTGTCTGGCATTGAGGGCTGTGTGGACAAATATGAAGATGCCATCTGCTCATCACAGAAACAGAGATACAGTTGTCTGGCACTGAGGGCTGTGTGGACACATATGAAGCTGTCATCTGCTCATCACAGAAACAGAGATACAGTTGTCTAGCACTGAGGGCTGTGTGGACAAATATGAAGCTGCCATCTGCTCATCACAGAAACATAGATACAGTTGTCTAGCACTGAGGGCTGTGTGGACAAATATGAAGCTGCCATCTGCTCATCACAGACGCAGAGATACAGTTGTCTAGCACTGAGGGCTCTGTGGACACATCACGAAGCTGCCATCTGCTCATCACAGAGGCAGAGATACAGTTGTCTAGCACTGAGGGCTGTGTGGACACATATGAAGCTGCTATCTGCTCATCACAGAAACAGAGATACAGTTGTCTGGCACTGAGGGCTCTGTGGACACATATGAAGCTGCCATCTGCTCATCACAGAGGCAGAGATACAGTTGTCTAGCACTGAGGGCTGTGTGGACAAATATGAAGCTGCCATCTGCTCATCACAGAAACAGAGATACAGTTGTCTGGCACTGAGGGCTGTGTGGACAAATATGAAGCTGTCATCTGCTCATCACAGACGCAGAGATACAGTTGTCTAGCACTGAGGGCTGTGTGGACAAATATGAAGCTGCCATCTGCTCATCACAGAAACAGAGATACAGTTGTCTGGCACTGAGGGCTGTGTGGACAAATATGAAGCTGTCATCTGCTCATCACAGAAACAGAGATACAGTTGTCTGGCACTGAGGGCTGTGTGGACACATATGAAGCTGCCATCTGCTCATCACAGAAACAGAGATACAGTTGTCTGGCACTGAGGGCTGTGTGGACACATATGAAGCTGTCATCTGCTCATCACAGAAACAGAGATACAGTTGTCTGGCACTGAGGGCTGTGTGGACAAATATGAAGCTGCCATCTGCTCATCACAGAGGCAGAGATACAGTTGTCTAGCACTGAGGGCTGTGTGGACAAATATGAAGCTGCCATCTGCTCATCACAGAGGCAGAGATACAGTTGTCTGGCACTGAGGGCTGTGTGGACAAATATGAAGCTGTCATCTGCTCATCACAGACGCAGAGATACAGTTGTCTAGCACTGAGGGCTGTGTAGACAAATATGAAGCTGTCATCTGCTCATCACAGAGGTAGAGATACAGTTGTCTGGCACTGAGGGCTGTGTGGACAAATATGAATCTGCCATCTGCTCATCACAGAGGCAGAGATACAGTTGTCTGGCACTGAGGGCTGTGTGGACAAATATGAAGCTGCCATCTGCTCATCACAGAGGCAGAGATACACTTGTCTGGCACTGAGGGCTGTGTGGACAAATATGAAGCTGCCATCTGCTCATCACAGAAACAGAGATACAGTTGTCTGGCACTGAGGGCTGTGTGGACAAATATGAAGCTGCCATCTGCTCATCACAGAGGCAGAGATACAGTTGTCTGGCACTGAGGGCTGTGTGGACAAATATGAAGCTGCCATCTGCTCATCACAGAAACAGAGATACAGTTGTCTGGCACTGAGGGCTGTGTGGACAAATATGAAGCTGCCATCTGCTCATCACAGAGGCAGAGATACAGTTGTCTGGCACTGAGGGCTGTGTGGACAAATATGAAGCTGCCATCTGCTCATCACAGAAACAGAGATACAGTTGTCTGGCACTGAGGGCTGTGTGGACAAATATGAAGCTGCCATCTGCTCATCACAGAGGCAGAGATACAGTTGTCTGGCACTGAGGGCTGTGTGGACAAATATGAAGCTGCCATCTGCTCATCACAGAAACAGAGATACAGTTGTCTGGCACTGAGGGCTGTGTGGACACATATGAAGCTGTCATCTGCTCATCACAGAAACAGAGATACAGTTGTCTAGCACTGAGGGCTGTGTGGACAAATATGAAGCTGCCATCTGCTCATCACAGAAACAGAGATACAGTTGTCTAGCACTGAGGGCTGTGTGGACAAATATGAAGCTGCCATCTGCTCATCACAGACGCAGAGATACAGTTGTCTAGCACTGAGGGCTCTGTGGATACATCACGAAGCTGCCATCTGCTCATCACAGAGGCAGAGATACAGTTGTCTAGCACTGAGGGCTGTGTGGACACATATGAAGCTGCTATCTGCTCATCACAGAAACAGAGATACAGTTGTCTGGCACTGAGGGCTCTGTGGACACATATGAAGCTGCCATCTGCTCATCACAGAGGCAGAGATACAGTTGTCTAGCACTGAGGGCTGTGTGGACAAATATGAAGCTGCCATCTGCTCATCACAGAAACAGAGATACAGTTGTCTGGCACTGAGGGCTCTGTGGACACATATGAAGCTGCCATCTGCTCATCACAGAAACAGAGATACAGTTGTCTAGCACTGAGGGCTCTGTGGACACATATGAAGCTGCCATCTGCTCATCACAGAAACAGAGATACAGTTGTCTGGCACTGAGGGCCCTGTGGACACATATGAAACTGCCATCTGCTCATCACAGAGGCAGAGATACAGTTGTCTGGCACTGAGGGCTCTGTGGACACATATGAAGCTGCCATCTGCTCATCACAGAGGCAGAGATACAGTTGTCCGGCACTGAGGGCTCTGTGGACACATATGAAGCTGCCATCTGCTCATCACAGAAACAGAGATACAGTTGTCTGGCACTGAGGGCTCTGTGGACACATATGAAGCTGCCATCTGCTCATCACAGAGGCAGAGATACAGTTGTCTTGCACTAAGGGCTCTGTAGACACATCATGAAGCTGCCATCTGCTCATCACAGAGGCAGAGATACAGTTGTCTAGCACTGAGGGCTCTGTGGACACATCACAAAGCTGCCATCTGCTCATCACAGAGACAGAGAAACAGTTGTCTAGCACTGAGGGCTCTGCGGAAACATATGAAGCTGCCATCTGCTCATCACAGAAACAGAGATACAGTTGTCTGGCACTGAGGGCTCTGTGGACACATATGAAGCTGCCATCTGCTCATCACAGAAACAGAGATACAGTTGTCTGGCACTGAGGGCTCTGTGGACACATATGAAGCTGTCATCTGCTCATCACAGAAACAGAGATACAGTTGTCTGGCACTGAGGGCTGTGTGGACACATATGAAGCTGCCAGCTGCTCATCACAGAAACAGAGATACAGTTGTCTGGCACTGAGGGCTGTGTGGACACATATGAACCTGCCATCTGCTCATCACAGAAACAGAGATACAGTTGTCTGGCACTGAGGGCTGTGTGGACACATATGAAGCTGTCATCTGCTCATCACAGAGGCAGAGATACAGTTGTCTGGCACTGAGGGCTGTGTGGACAAATATGAAGCTGCCATCTGCTCATCACAGAGGCAGAGATACAGTTGTCTGGCACTGAGGGCTGTGTGGACACATATGAAGCTGCCATCTGCTCATCACAGAGGCAGAGATACAGTTGTCTGGCACTGAGGGCTGTGTGGACACATATGAAGCTGCCATCTGCTCATCACAGAGGCAGAGATACAGTTGTCTGGCACTGAGGGCTCTGTGGACACATATGAAGCTGCCATCTGCTCATCACAGAGGCAGAGATACAGTTGTCTGGCACTGAGGGCTGTGTGGACACATATGAAGCTGCCATCTGCTCATCACAGAAACAGAGATACAGTTGTCTGGCACTGAGGGCTGTGTGGACAAATATGAAGCTGTCATCTGCTCATCACAGAGGCAGAGATACAGTTGTCTGGCACTGAGGGCTCTGTGGACACATATGAAGCTGCCATCTGCTCATCACAGAAACAGAGATACAGTTGTCTGGCACTGAGGGCTGTGTGGACAAATATGAAGCTGTGATCTGCTCATCACAGAGGCAGAGATACAGTTGTCTGGCACTGAGGGCTGTGTGGACAAATATGAAGCTGTCATCTGCTCATCACAGAGGCAGAGATACAGTTGTCTGGCACTGAGGGCTGTGTGGACAAATATGAAGCTGTCATCTGCTCATCACAGAGGCAGAGATACAGTTGTCTGGCACTGAGGGCTGTGTGGACAAATATGAAGCTGCCATCTGCTCATCACAGAAACAGAGATACAGTTGTCTGGCACTGAGGGCTGTGTGGACAAATATGAAGCTGTCATCTGCTCATCACAGAAACAGAGATACAGTTGTCTGGCACTGAGGGCTGTGTGGACAAATATGAAGCTGTCATCTGCTCATCACAGAGGCAGAGATACAGTTGTCTGGCACTGAGGGCTGTGTGGACAAATATGAACCTGCCATCTGCTCATCACAGAAACAGAGATACAGTTGTCTGGCACTGAGGGCTGTGTGGACACATATGAAGCTGTCATCTGCTCATCACAGAAACAGAGATACAGTTGTCTGGCACTGAGGGCTGTGTGGACAAATATGAAGCTGTCATCTGCTCATCACAGACGCAGAGATACAGTTGTCTAGCACTGAGGGCTGTGTGGACAAATATGAAGCTGCCATCTGCTCATCACAGAAACAGAGATACAGTTGTCTGGCACTGAGGGCTGTGTGGACAAATATGAAGCTGTCATCTGCTCATCACAGAAACAGAGATACAGTTGTCTGGCACTGAGGGCTGTGTGGACACATATGAAGCTGCCATCTGCTCATCACAGAAACAGAGATACAGCTGTCTGGCACTGAGGGCTGTGTGGACACATATGAAGCTGTCATCTGCTCATCACAGAAACAGAGATACAGTTGTCTGGCACTGAGGGCTGTGTGGACAAATATGAAGCTGCCATCTGCTCATCACAGAGGCAGAGATACAGTTGTCTAGCACTGAGGGCTGTGTGGACAAATATGAAGCTGCCATCTGCTCATCACAGAGGCAGAGATACAGTTGTCTGGCACTGAGGGCTGTGTGGACAAATATGAAGCTGTCATCTGCTCATCACAGACGCAGAGATACAGTTGTCTAGCACTGAGGGCTGTGTAGACAAATATGAAGCTGTCATCTGCTCATCACAGAGGCAGAGATACAGTTGTCTGGCACTGAGGGCTGTGTGGACAAATATGAATCTGCCATCTGCTCATCACAGAGGCAGAGATACAGTTGTCTTGCACTGAGGGCTGTGTGGACAAATATGAAGCTGCCATCTGCTCATCACAGAGGCAGAGATACACTTGTCTGGCACTGAGGGCTGTGTGGACAAATATGAAGCTGCCATCTGCTCATCACAGAAACAGAGATACAGTTGTCTGGCACTGAGGGCTGTGTGGACAAATATGAAGCTGCCATCTGCTCATCACAGAGGCAGAGATACAGTTGTCTGGCACTGAGGGCTGTGTGGACAAATATGAAGCTGCCATCTGCTCATCACAAAAACAGAGATACAGTTGTCTGGCACTGAGGGCTGTGTGGACAAATATGAAGCTGCCATCTGCTCATCACAGAGGCAGAGATACAGTTGTCTGGCACTGGGGCTGTGTGGACAAATATGAAGCTGCCATCTGCTCATCACAGAAACAGAGATACAGTTGTCTGGCACTGAGGGCTGTGTGGACAAATATGAAGCTGCCATCTGCTCATAACAGAGGCAGAGATACAGTTGTCTGGCACTGAGGGCTGTGTGGACAAATATGAAGCTGCCATCTGCTCATCACAGAAACAGAGATACAGTTGTCTGGCACTGAGGGCTGTGTGGACACATATGAAGCTGTCATCTGCTCATCACAGAAACAGAGATACAGTTGTCTAGCACTGAGGGCTGTGTGGACAAATATGAAGCAGCCATCTGCTCATCACAGAAACAGAGATACAGTTGTCTAGCACTGAGGGCTGTGTGGACAAATATGAAGCTGCCATCTGCTCATCACAGACGCAGAGATACAGTTGTCTAGCACTGAGGGCTCTGTGGACACATCACTAAGCTGCCATCTGCTCATCACAGAGGCAGAGATACAGTTGTCTAGCACTGAGGGCTGTGTGGACACATATGAAGCTGCTATCTGCTCATCACAGAAACAGAGATACAGTTGTCTGGCACTGAGGGCTCTGTGGACACATATGAAGCTGCCATCTGCTCATCACAGAGGCAGAGATACAGTTGTCTAGCACTGAGGGCTGTGTGGACAAATATGAACCTGCCATCTGCTCATCACAGAAACAGAGATACAGTTGTCTGGCACTGAGGGCTGTGTGGACACATATGAAGCTGCCATCTGCTCATCACAGAAACAGAGATACAGTTGTCTGGCACTGAGGGCTGTGTGGACAAATATGAAGCTGTCATCTGCTCATCACAGACGCAGAGATACAGTTGTCTAGCACTGAGGGCTGTGTGGACAAATATGAAGCTGCCATCTGCTCATCACAGAAACAGAGATACAGTTGTCTGGCACTGAGGGCTGTGTGGACAAATATGAAGCTGTCATCTGCTCATCACAGAAACAGAGATACAGTTGTCTGGCACTGAGGGCTGTGTGGACACATATGAAGCTGCCATCTGCTCATCACAGAAACAGAGATACAGCTGTCTGGCACTGAGGGCTGTGTGGACACATATGAAGCTGTCATCTGCTCATCACAGAAACAGAGATACAGTTGTCTGGCACTGAGGGCTGTGTGGACAAATATGAAGCTGCCATCTGCTCATCACAGAGGCAGAGATACAGTTGTCTAGCACTGAGGGCTGTGTGGACAAATATGAAGCTGCCATCTGCTCATCACAGAGGCAGAGATACAGTTGTCTGGCACTGAGGGCTGTGTGGACAAATATGAAGCTGTCATCTGCTCATCACAGACGCAGAGATACAGTTGTCTAGCACTGAGGGCTGTGTAGACAAATATGAAGCTGTCATCTTCTCATCACAGAGGCAGAGATACAGTTGTCTGGCACTGAGGGCTGTGTGGACAAATATGAATCTGCCATCTGCTCATCACAGAGGCAGAGATACAGTTGTCTGGCACTGAGGGCTGTGTGGACAAATATGAAGCTGCCATCTGCTCATCACAGAGGCAGAGATACACTTGTCTGGCACTGAGGGCTGTGTGGACAAATATGAAGCTGCCATCTGCTCATCACAGAAACAGAGATACAGTTGTCTGGCACTGAGGGCTGTGTGGACAAATATGAAGCTGCCATCTGCTCATCACAGAGGCAGAGATACAGTTGTCTGGCACTGAGGGCTGTGTGGACAAATATGAAGCTGCCATCTGCTCATCACAAAAACAGAGATACAGTTGTCTGGCACTGAGGGCTGTGTGGACAAATATGAAGCTGCCATCTGCTCATCACAGAGGCAGAGATACAGTTGTCTGGCACTGAGGGCTGTGTGGACAAATATGAAGCTGCCATCTGCTCATCACAGAAACAGAGATACAGTTGTCTGGCACTGAGGGCTGTGTGGACAAATATGAAGCTGCCATCTGCTCATCACAGAGGCAGAGATACAGTTGTCTGTCACTGAGGGCTGTGTGGACAAATATGAAGCTGCCATCTGCTCATCACAGAAACAGAGATACAGTTGTCTAGCACTGAGGGCTGTGTGGACAAATATGAAGCTGCCATCTGCTCATCACAGAAACAGAGATACAGTTGTCTAGCACTGAGGGCTGTGTGGACAAATATGAAGCTGCCATCTGCTCATCACAGACGCAGAGATACAGTTGTCTAGCACTGAGGGCTCTGTGGACACATCACGAAGCTGCCATCTGCTCATCACAGAGGCAGAGATACAGTTGTCTAGCACTGAGGGCTGTGTGGACACATATGAAGCTGCTATCTGCTCATCACAGAAACAGAGATACAGTTGTCTGGCACTGAGGGCTCTGTGGACACATATGAAGCTGCCATCTGCTCATCACAGAGGCAGAGATACAGTTGTCTAGCACTGAGGGCTGTGTGGACAAATATGAAGCTGCCATCTGCTCATCACAGAAACAGAGATACAGTTGTCTGGCACTGAGGGCTGTGTGGACAAATATGAAGCTGTCATCTGCTCATCACAGACGCAGAGATACAGTTGTCTAGCACTGAGGGCTGTGTGGACAAATATGAAGCTGCCATCTGCTCATCACAGAAACAGAGATACAGTTGTCTGGCACTGAGGGCTGTGTGGACAAATATGAAGCTGTCATCTGCTCATCACAGAAACAGAGATACAGTTGTCTGGCACTGAGGGCTGTGTGGACACATATGAAGCTGCCATCTGCTCATCACAGAAACAGAGATACAGTTGTCTGGCACTGAGGGCTGTGTGGACACATATGAAGCTGTCATCTGCTCATCACAGAAACAGAGATACAGTTGTCTGGCACTGAGGGCTGTGTGGACAAATATGAAGCTGCCATCTGCTCATCACAGAGGCAGAGATACAGTTGTCTAGCACTGAGGGCTGTGTGGACAAATATGAAGCTGCCATCTGCTAATCACAGAGGCAGAGATACAGTTGTCTGGCACTGAGGGCTGTGTGGACAAATATGAAGCTGTCATCTGCTCATCACAGACGCAGAGATACAGTTGTCTAGCACTGAGGGCTGTGTAGACAAATATGAAGCTGTCATCTGCTCATCACAGAGGCAGAGATACAGTTGTCTGGCACTGAGGGCTGTGTGGACAAATATGAATCTGCCATCTGCTCATCACAGAGGCAGAGATACAGTTGTCTGGCACTGAGGGCTGTGTGGACAAATATGAAGCTGCCATCTGCTCATCACAGAGGCAGAGATACACTTGTCTGGCACTGAGGGCTGTGTGGACAAATATGAAGCTGCCATCTGCTCATCACAGAAACAGAGATACAGTTGTCTGGCACTGAGGGCTGTGTGGACAAATATGAAGCTGCCATCTGCTCATCACAGAGGCAGAGATACAGTTGTCTGGCACTGAGGGCTGTGTGGACAAATATGAAGCTGCCATCTGCTCATCACAAAAACAGAGATACAGTTGTCTGGCACTGAGGGCTGTGTGGACAAATATGAAGCTGCCATCTGCTCATCACAGAGGCAGAGATACAGTTGTCTGGCACTGAGGGCTGTGTGGACAAATATGAAGCTGCCATCTGCTCATCACAGAAACAGAGATACAGTTGTCTGGCACTGAGGGCTGTGTGGACAAATATGAAGCTGCCATCTGCTCATCACAGAGGCAGAGATACAGTTGTCTGGCACTGAGGGCTGTGTGGACAAATATGAAGCTGCCATCTGCTCATCACAGAACCAGAGATACAGTTGTCTGGCACTGAGGGCTGTGTGGACACATATGAAGCTGTCATCTGCTCATCACAGAAACAGAGATACAGTTGTCTAGCACTGAGGGCTGTGTGGACAAATATGAAGCTGCCATCTGCTCATCACAGAAACAGAGATACAGTTGTCTAGCACTGAGGGCTGTGTGGACAAATATGAAGCTGCCATCTGCTCATCACAGACGCAGAGATACAGTTGTCTAGCACTGAGGGCTCTGTGGATACATCACGAAGCTGCCATCTGCTCATCACAGAGGCAGAGATACAGTTGTCTAGCAGTGAGGGCTGTGTGGACACATATGAAGCTGCTATCTGCTCATCACAGAAACAGAGATACAGTTGTCTGGCACTGAGGGCTCTGTGGACACATATGAAGCTGCCATCTGCTCATCACAGAGGCAGAGATACAGTTGTCTAGCACTGAGGGCTGTGTGGACAAATATGAAGCTGCCATCTGCTCATCACAGAAACAGAGATACAGTTGTCTGGCACTGAGGGCTCTGTGGACACATATGAAGCTGCCATCTGCTCATCACAGAAACAGAGATACAGTTGTCTAGCACTGAGGGCTCTGTGGACACATATGAAGCTGCCATCTGCTCATCACAGAAACAGAGATACAGTTGTCTGGCACTGAGGGCCCTGTGGACACATATGAAGCTGCCATCTGCTCATCACAGAGGCAGAGATACAGTTGTCTGGCACTGAGGGCTCTGTGGACACATATGAAGCTGCCATCTGCTCATCACAGAGGCAGAGATACAGTTGTCCGGCACTGAGGGCTCTGTGGACACATATGAAGCTGCCATCTGCTCATCACAGAAACAGAGATACAGTTGTCTGGCACTGAGGGCTCTGTGGACACATATGAAGCTGCCATCTGCTCATCACAGAGGCAGAGATACAGTTGTCTTGCACTAAGGGCTCTGTAGACACATCATGAAGCTGCCATCTGCTCATCACAGAGGCAGAGATACAGTTGTCTAGCACTGAGGGCTCTGTGGACACATCACAAAGCTGCCATCTGCTCATCACAGAGACAGAGAAACAGTTGTCTAGCACTGAGGGCTCTGCGGAAACATATGAAGCTGCCATCTGCTCATCACAGAAACAGAGATACAGTTGTCTAGCACTGAGGGCTCTGTGGACACATATGAAGCTGCCATCTGCTCATCACAGAAACAGAAATACAGTTGTCTGGCACTGAGTGCTCTGTGGACACATATGAAGCTGCCATCTGCTCATCACAGAAACAGAGATACAGTTGTCTGGCACTGAGGGCTCTGTGGACACATATGAAGTTGCCATCTGCTCATCACAGAGGCAGAGATACAGTTGTCTAGCACAAAGGGCTCTATGGACACATCACGAAGCTGCCATCTGCTTGTCACAGAGACAGAGATACAGTTGTCTAGCACTGAGGGCTCTGTGGAAACATCACAAAGGTGCCATCTGCTCATCACAGAGGCAGAGATACAGTTGTTTGGCACTGAGGGCTCTGTGGACACATCACAAAGCTGCCATCTGCTTGTCACAGAGGCAGAGATACAGTGGTCTGGAACTGAAGGCTCTGTGGACACATATGAAGCTGCCATCTGCTCATCACAGAGGCAGAGATACAGTTGTCTGGCACTGAGGGCTCTGTGGACACATATGAAGCTGCCATCTGCTCATCACAGAAACAGAGATACAGTTGTCTAGCACTGAGGGCTGTGTGGACACATATGAAGCTGCCATCTGCTCATCACAGAAACAGAGATACAGTTGTCTGGCACTGAGGGCTCTGTGGACACATTCGAAGCTGCCATCTGCTCAATACAGAGGCAGAGATACAATTGTCTAGCACAAAGGGCTCTATGGACACATCACGAAGCTGCCATCTGCGTGTCACAGAGACAGAGATACAGTTGTCTAGCGCTGAGGGCTCTGTGGACACATCACAAAGCTGCCATTTGCTCATCACAGAGGCAGAGATACAGTTGTCTAGCACTGAGGGCTCTGTGGACACATATGAAGCTGCCATCTGCTCATCACAGAGGCGGAGATACAGTTGTCTAGCACTGAGGACTCTGTGGACACATATGAAGCTGCCATCTGCTCATCACAGAAACAGAGATACAGTTGTCTGGCACTGAGGGCTCTGTGGACACATATGAAGCTGCCATCTGCCCATCACAGAAGCAGAGATACAGTTGTCTAGCACTGAGGGCTCGGTGGACACATATGAAGCTGCCATCTGCTCATCACAGAGGCAGAGATACAGTTGTCTGGCACTGAGGGCTCTGTGGACACATATGAAGCTGCCATCTGCTCATCACAGAGGCAGAGATACAGTTGTCTGGCACTGAGGGCTCTGTGGACACATATGAAGCTGCCATCTGCTCATCACAGAGGCGGAGATACAGTTGTCTGGCACTGAGGGCTCTGTGGACACATATGAAGCTGCCATCTGCTCATCACAGAAACAGAGATACAGTTGTCTGGCACTGAGGGCTCTGTGGACACATATGAAGCTGGCATCTGCTCATCACAGAGGCCGAGATACAGTTGCCTTGCACTAAGGGCTCTGTGGACACATCACAAAGCTGCCATCTGTTCATCACAGAGGCAGAGATACAGTTGTCTAGCACTGAGGGCTCTGTGGACACATATGAAGCTGCCATCTGCTCATCACAGAAACAGAGATACAGTTGTCTAGCACTGAGGGCTCTGTGGACACATATGAAGCTGCCATCTGCTCATCACAGAAACAGAGATACAGTTGTCTGGCACTGAGGGCTCTGTGGACACATATGAAGCTGCCATCTGCTCATCACAAAGGCAGAGATACAGTTGTCTAGCACAAAGGGCTCTATGGACACATCACGAAGCTGCCATCTGCTCGTCACAGAGACAGAGATACAGTTGTCTAGCACTGAGGGCTCTGTGGACACATCACAAAGCTGCCATCTGCTCATCACAGAGGCAGAGATACAGTTGTCTGGCACTGAGGGCTCTGTGCACACATCACAAAGCTGCCATCTGCTTCTCACAGAGGCAGAGATACAGTTGTCTGGCACTGAGGGCTCTGTGGACACATCACAAAGCTGCCATCTGCTCATCACAGAGGCAGAGATACAGTTGTCTAGCACTGAGGGCTCTGTGGACACATATGAAGCTGCCATCTGCTCATCACAGAAACAGAGATACAGTTGTCTGGCACTGAGGGCTCTGTGGACACATATGAAGCTGCCATCTGCTCATCACAGAGGCAGAGATACAGTTGTCTAGCACAAAGGACTCTATGGACACATCACGAAGCTGCCATCTGCTTGTCACAGAGACAGAGATACAGTTGTCTAGCACTGAGGGCTCTGTGGACACATCACAAAGCTGCCATCTGCTCATTACAGAGGCAGAGATACAGTTATCTGGCACTGAGGGCTCTGTGGACACATCACAAAGCTGCCATCTGCTCATCACAGAGGCAGAGATACAGTTGTCTGGCACTGAGGGCTCTGTGGACACATCACAAAGCTGCCATCTGCTCATCACAGAGGCAGAGATACAGTTGTCTGGCACTGAGGGCTCTGTGGACACATCACAAAGCTGCCATCTGCTTGTCACAGAGACAGAGATACAGTTGTCTAGCACAAAGGCTCTGTGGATACATCATGAAGTTGCCATCTGCTCATCACAGAGGCAGAGATACAGTTGTCTGGCACTGAGGGCTCTGTGTACACATCACAAAGCTGCCATCTGCTCATCACAGAGACAGAGATACAGTTGTCTAGCACTGAGGGTTCTGTGGACACATCACAAAGCTGCCAGTGCTCATCACAGAGGCAGAGATACAGTTGTCTGGCACTGAGGGCTCTGTGGACACATCACAAAGCTGCCATCTGCTGGTCGCAGAGACAGAGATACAGTTGTCTGGCACTGAGGGCTCTGTGGACACATCACAAAGCTGCCATCTGCTTGTCACAGAGACAGAGATACAGTTGTCTGGCACTGAGGGCTCTGTGGATACATCACAAAGCTGCCATCTGCTCATCACAGAGACAGAGATACAGTTGTCTGGCACTGAGGGCTCTGTGGATACATCACAAAGCTGCCATCTGCTTGTCACAGAGACAGAGATACAGTTGTCTGGCACTGAGGGCTCTGTGGATACATCACAAAGCTGCCATCTGCTTGTCACAGAGACAGAGATACAGTTGTCTGGCACTGAGGGCTCTGTGGATACATCACAAAGCTGCCATCTGCTCATCACAGAGGCAGAGATACAGTTGTCTGGCACTGAGGGCTCTTTGGATACATCACAAAGCTGCCATCTGCTTGTCACAGAGACAGAGATGCAGTTGTCTGGCACTGAGGGCTCTGTGGATACATAACAAAGCTGCCATCTGCTCATCACAGAGACAGAGATACAGTTGTCTGGCACTGAGGGCTCTGTGGACACATCACAAAGCTGCCATCTGCTTGTCACAGAGGCAGAGGTACAGTTGTCTGGCACTGAGGGCTCTGTGGATACATCACAAAGCTGCCATCTGCTCATCACAGAGACAGAGATACAGGTGTCTGGAACTGAGGGCTCTGTGGATACATCACAAAGCTGCCATCTGCTCATCACAGAGACAGAGATACAGTTGTCTGGAACTGAGGGCTCTGTGGACACATCACAAAGCTACCATCTGCTCATCACAGAGACAGAGATACAGTTGTCTGGCACTGAGGGCTCTGTGGATACATCACAAAGCTGCCATCTGCTCATCACAGAGACAGAGATACAGTTGTCTGGCACTGAGGGCTCTGTGGACACATCACAAAGCTGCCATCTGCTTGTCACAGAGACAGAGATACAGTTGTCTGGAACTGAGGGCTCTGTGGATACATCACAAAGCTGCCATCTGCTTGTCACAGAGGCAGAGATACAGTTGTCTGGCACTGAGGGCTCTGTGGACACATCACAAAGCTGCCATCTGCTTGTCACAGAGACAGAGATACAGTTGTCTGGCACTGAGGGCTCTGTGGACACATCACAGAGGCAGAGATACAGTTGTCTGGCACTGAGGGCTCTGTGGATACATCACAAAGCTGGCATCTGCTTGTCACAGAGACAGAGATACAGTTGTCTGGCACTGAGGGCTCTGTGGATACATCATGAAGTTGCCATCTGCTCATCACAGAGGCAGAGATACAGTTGTCTAGCACTGAGAGCTCTGTGGACACATCATAAACAAGATGGATAGAGGGGGAAGAAAATCTGAAATTCTGTAAATCAGTTTAGTAGTGAAAATTCAGTATGATACTATAAACATTTTGGGTATTTTGTTAGAAAATAATTTAAAACGGAAGACACAAGTTAACAGTATATGTAAAAAAAAATAGGTAAAAGAATATTTATTTTAAGAAAGTTAGTGTATCATGTAAAAATAGATATATTAAGATATGTGTAGCATGTATATACAGGATCTTTTAGAAGTAAGGAATAATACACGCAAAACTAAACAAACTCATTTTTTAACAAAATTCTCAGACACGCAAAATTTAATATGTTTATAGGAACATTTTACATAAAAGAAACATTTTCAAACATTAATGTACAGAATGTGACATCATCAATAGAAATTTTAAATGTTACATATTATTTTTTCGTATTTTTATTTTCTCTACTACATATATTAAGTAGGGGAAGTATTGTATTCCACCCAAAAATTTAATACCGAGATTTCAGCAGAAATACATGTTTTGAGACCCCCTGAATCCAAAAAAAGCATTTTTGGAAACATGTCTGTTTGTGTGTGTGTGTGTGTGTGTGTGTGTGTGTGTGTGTGTCTGTGTCTGTCTGTCTGTCTGTCTGTGAACAGCATAAATCAGAAACGAACAGTCGGATAAACACCAAACTTGGTATTTAGGTTCAGTGTCTTCCAGAGATGCGACACAAAGGTTTTCAAGAAATTCCCCACCCCAGATTACCCTTTACATGGAACATTTTTCGAAAATTTTAATTTTCTTAAAAGTGGATCTAACGATTTTGATTAAAGTATCATATGTTTAAGATATTTTCATGAGAAATGAAATGTATATTTCGAATTTTCTGGGAATGTCTCCAAAAGTATTCTTCATTGTGAACGACTTTTGCATAACCGGTAAACCATAAGAGATAGACAAAATTTTACTACACAAAAAAATGTAGATTGCGTTAAAATACACAATTTATGTCATATACATATTTTTTGTTGAGTGAACCATTTTCGAGATATTGCTTGTTATTCCCTTAAATTTTTCAATACTTATTTTCTCAAATGGGAATTCATTATTCATTTTTTTGTCTTGGATATGCAAAGAGTATTAATCTGTGGCAAAGGGAATAGTGCTGCACCTAGCAACCAGCTATTAAGAGATATGTATGTGCTTAAATGCTACTGTATTTCTATATTTCCCTTGTAAATATATAGTCCCCTTGCATCTACAAGAAAATTAGCAATAAGAAAGATTCTGCAAATGTTTATCTCGATTAACATGAAGTATATGGAGAATAAGCGTTTGTAAAATAGTTTGTACAAGAGTAGAGAAAGTCATGTGAGTATAACACATCAGATTTTTTTAAAGGCAATTATATTTATTTGTAAAAACATTATAATTTGTTTGTTTGCTATGGAACGGTATAATGGTTGACTTGTTTGACAATTTTCTCCACAATTTACACAATTACTGTAACAAATGAAATTCTAATTTTATTATAAGTGGTTCAAAATGCTCCCCATTTACAATGTGGCAGTGGCTAAGTCGAAGAAGCATGTTGAGCATTTTTAGTCACTGCTGGTGGTATATCTCAGATCCTCATTTTTAACGCTTCCTTATGAAGAGTAACAAGGACTTTACATTTCATGTTGAAAAAGATTTCGAAGATATCTGATGCTAAAACTTTCTGTAACAAATTAAATGGCAACTAAATATTTAATTAGTTATTGCTGCAATTGTGTGTGAGATTTATTTTAAAAAAATAAATAATAATTATTGTGATGCAGCGGCTATGCCCCAAGGTTATAGGGAGGTCAGAGTAAACACTGGCTGCGCTATTGGAAGATAACTGCAACTTTATAGAAGCTTTATCTCCCCGTGTATCGAAATACTTTTAGAATGTTGAAGAGCCTTCTATGGAAAATTCCAGTGCCTATATAAGCAAGCACTTTCACAGGCAGTCAGTCAGTCGGTGCATATCAAGTTGCGACAGAGTTGAGTTGAGCCAGACAGTGTACATGTGAGTTAACGACTGTGTTCCTGGTGCTACACCAAGAGCAAGTTGGTGACATGCAGCGAGTGCTACCTGTGGAGACTTGTGCTCGATGCCAGCATCACGAAGGAGGTGAAGTGGTGGGGAATTGAAATGAAGGTGATAAGACAGTGGTTGAGTGAGAGGGGCATGTCCACTGGGTTGTCAGTATGTTTAGACACTTGGCAGTCTGCTGCCAGCTTTAACTTCATGTTATTGCGTGATACTTTACAATCAGTTCAAGTACATCAAGATAATGGTAGACGCATATAGGATAATTCAACATTTCTTTTTGGATTCTGCTGATGAAAAACTGGAAAAAAGAGCTAAAGAATTTGAAGAAACATTTCTTGTGACATAACATCTTTGTTTAGATCACAAATATTATCAGTCAGAAGTTTCTTCAGATCTAATATTAAAAATCTGATGTGTCACATTCACCTGACTTTCTCTACTCTCTATCGCTTATTAGTGGGTATACAAATTATTCTTATGAATTTATTTTGCTATTTCATTTTAAATGAGATAAGCCTTTGTGGAAATAGCTGCATTACACATTTTGTTATAGATACAAAGCGAATAATGATAGTCAAATGTTTTACAACTGGAAGCTACATGCTGGCCTTAAAATTCCATGCTGTCTGCATGACATCATGAGAAACATCTGAAAATCAACAGGACTTGAAAAGAATTACTAAGTATTGAACAATTTGAACCATTAATAACAGATATCTTGTAAATGGCTCATACTACAAAAGAGTTATTCAGAATAAATTGTGTGGATATTGCAAGTATCATTCTGTTTGCTGACGACACGAGTGTTCTGCTGACTAGTAAAAACTTGAATGAGTGTGTAATTAAATTGAATTATGTTTTGAAATGTGAACTGTTTTGAACACTGGTTTAAAGCTAACAAATTATCTGTAAATCTAGACAAAACAAAAGTTGTTGAATTTATAAACCATCGATCATCACACACTCCAATAGAAATTGGGATTAATGACATGTTACTAGAACAAACAGACAACATTAAATTTCTGGGCCTCCAAGCAGACAAATATTTAGATTGGAAAGTTCACATTAAGTATATCTTACCCAAACTCAGTTCTGCCTCTTATGATATCTGAACACTGGTAAATGTCAGTTCTATAGATATACTTAAATTAGTATACTATGCATATTTCAACTCTATCATTGAATATGGAATATTATTTTGGGGAAACTCAGTAGAAAGTAAATGAATATTCCTCATGCAAAAGAAGGTTATAAGAATCATTCCCAGCACCCATAGCAGACACTCTTGCAAACATCTTTTTAGAAGACTGAAGATATTAACCCTACCTTGCGTGTACATATTTTCAATCTTAAAATTCTTTGTATGCAATCGAACCACATTTGTTACAAACATGGAAATTCATGAGATAATAACTAGACAAAAGGGTAACATCCATCATCCCAGTGCAAAGCTTTCTTGCTTCCAGAAAGGTGTATATTATGAGACCATAAAAATATTTAATGCTCTCCCTAATGATCTTAAGAGAAACATTGACAATTTCAATATCTTTAAAACTTCAAGAGTGCCTATGATCAAAAGCATATTATTTTGTACAAGATTATCTGAATGACAAATTATCCTGATGATAATACATATATAGCTCTGTAACTAGTATTAGTAAATATTAATGACAATTGCCAATTATATTTGATGCCTGCTTTAGAATTAATGAAGCTTTTTAAATGTATGTATATTAAGAGCTGACAGTAAATGCTATGCATTACAAATAAAATAGAACAAAATGATGAGACGAACAAAAGGTACAAGCCTAGTGAAAGTTAAAATAACTGTTCAGTCTATAAATACAATTTTAGCCTTATAACAGTAGGGAGGTATTTGATTTTGTACAAAATTACATCTGATTTGTTTCATTTTGTATATATGTCTTTATTTTATTTTAAATCTTCTGTATTCTATGTAATATTTATGTATATATATATATATATATATATATATATATATATATATATGTAACTATATTGTACACTTCCTTGACATGCATATAGTATGTCTTTATTATATTTCAAATGTTCTATATTCTGTGTAATATTTATGTTTATATGTAATTTTTGTACATTTTCTTGACATGTTCTATGTTCTCAAGCCTTTGTGGCTGCTAGTGAACTCACAGAATGCAATCTAATCTAAAGAGATCTACAGTTTATGTATTGTATGTTTTCATCTACTGCTTAACATTCACCAGTTATGCAACATTATGAATGAAGAGAATTCCACAAGGTATTCCCAGAAAATTCAAGATATTATACATTTTATTTGTCTATAAATACCTTTAATATGTGGTATTTTAATGAAAATTGTTGCAGCTATTTTTCAGAAAATCAAACAATTTGAAAAATGTTCCATCTAAAGGGTAGTTTGTGGTGGGGGATTTTCTTGAAAATCTTTGTGTCACATCTCTGGTAGGTACTGAACTTAAATACCAAGTTTGGATTTATCCGACAATTCATTTTTGAGTTATGCTGTTTACAGACACACATACACACAGACATTTTTCTAAAAATGCTCTTTTTTTGGATTCAGGGGGCCTCAAAACATGTAATTCCAGTGTAATCTCAGTATCAATTTGTTGGGTGGAATGCAATACCTTCTCTGCTACTATGGACGTGGTAGAGAAAGTAAAAATATGACAAATGTGAAACAGCTTGGTAATCTTGAGAGAACACTTCTGCTTGTCCTGATGTATGTACTTCAGTTTTCCTGCTACTTTAACTGAAGCTGAAAGATGATTTTCTAAATTAAAACTGATCAAAAACTACCTTAAAAGTTCTGTGGCTCAAGAACAATTTAATGGTTTGGTTCTATTGTCAATAGAATGCAGTGGATTAACGTTGATAAAATGTTTTATTTCCTCGCCAATATGCAGTCAGGAAACAAAATATTCATATCTTAAGTTTATTAATGTTTTTTTCTGTTGAAAAAATAAGTTATTTTCCTGACAGTAATGATCTTGACTTTAAGCTTTGTTAAAATTTGTATCATTTTATCCACAAAAGACCAAGTTTCTTTTTTTTATTTTGAAAAGCTTATTGTTAGTTTAGTTTGGTAAGATCTTAAGTACAAAATTACACCTGTTCTGATGCTGTTGATCTTATTATAACAATAAGTGGGTGCCAACTGGCAAAAGTTTTTTGGGCAAATTCAAAACTAAAGCAAACCACTAACATCTCATCATTTGATACCATTGTCCTTCAAACTTGTAAAATCAAGTAATGCATATGCATAGTTGTTTATGTGTGATTAAATCTATTTTTACTTTCTCTACTATGTATAGTAAGTAGGGGAAGTATTGTATTCCACCCAAAAATTCGATACCGAGATTTCACCGGAAATATATGTTTTGAGACCCCCTGAATCCAAAAAAAAGCATTTTTGGAAACATGTCCGTGTGTGTGTCTGTGTGTATGTGAACAGCATAACTCGGAAATGAACAGTCGAATAAACACCAAACTTGGTATTTAGGTTCAGTATCTTCCAGAGATGCGACATGAAGATTTTCAAGAAAATCCCCCCACCTCAGATTACCCTTTATATGGAAAATTTTTCAAAAATTATAATTTTCTCAAAAATGGCTAACAATTTTGATTAAAATATCATATGCTTAAGATATTTTCATGAAAAATGAAATGCATATCTCGAATTTTCTGGGAATGTCTCCAAAAGTATTCTTCATTGTGAACGGCTTTTGCATAACTGGTAAACCATAAGAGATAGACAAAATTTTACTACACAAAAAATGTAGATCGCCTTAAAATACACAATTTATGTCATATACATTTTTTTTGTTGAGTGACCCATTTTCAAGATAGTGCTTGTTATTCCCTTAAATTTTCCAATACTTATACTTTTTCTCAAATGGGAATTCATTATTCATTTATTTTATGTCCTGGACATGCAAAGAGAATGGAATGCGCTATATAGCAACCAGTTCTTAAAAGATTTGCCTATCGCTTAAATTCTACATATTCCCCTTGCATCTACAAGAAAATTAGCAATAAGATTAACATCTCGATTCACATGATGCATATGGAGAATAAGCGTTTGTAAAAATAGTTTGTACAAGAGTAGAGAAAGTCATGTGAGTGTAACACATCAGATTTTTTTTATAATGCCTATATAAATAAGATTTGAAACTTCTGCATTCACTTTTAGCAGTTGTAGTTAGGGGCCGCATTTAAACCTTTTGCAAGGCCTCTGAGAACCTAACTATGTCACTGGTCGCTTTTTACAATATTTCAGCAGCAGGAGTGCTCAGCAGGTGAGACATAATTTCGAACACTGAATAATGTAACATTCACATTGTCGTAACTAATCCATCTTAAATTCTTTTATCCATGAAAGGTACAGTCAAGTGCAAGAAATGTGGCAATGCTTTACTTAATGTTGGTCCACACCAGCCCTGGGTAAACCAATCTCTTATTGGTTTGATTTGAAGTCATAGAGATATTTCACCTGAGCGGCTGGAAGGCATACTTCACAATGACTGTCCACACCAGCCCTGAGAAAACCAACCTGTTATTGGTTTGAATTGAAGTCATTGAAACATTTCACCTGAGTGGCTGGAAGGCATACTTCACAATGACTGTCCACACCAGCCCTGAGAAAACCAACCTGTTATTGGTTTGAATTGAAGTCATTGAAACATTTCACCTGAGCGGCTGGAAGGCATACTTCACAATGACTGTCCACACCAGCCCTGAGAAAACCAACCTGTTATTGGTTTGAATTGAAGTCATTGAAACATTTCACCTGAGCGGCTGGAAGGCATACTTCACCATGACTGTTCACACCAGCCCTGAGAAAACCAACCTGTTATTGGTTTGAATTGAAGTCATTGAAACATTTCACCTGAGTCGCTGGAAGGCATACTTCACAATGACTGTCCACACCAGCCCTGAGAAAACCAACCTGTTATTGGTGTGAATTGAAGTCATTGAAACATTTCACCTGAGCGGCTGGAAGGCATACTTCACAATGACTGTCCACACCAGCCCTGAGAAAACCAACCTGTTATTGGTTTGAATTGAAGTCATTGAAACATTTCACCTGAGCGGCTGGAAGGCATACTTCACAATGACTGTCCACACCAGCCCTGAGAAAACCAACCTGTTATTGGTTTGATTTGAAGTCATTGAAACATTTCACCTGAGTGGCTGGAAGGCATACTTCACAATGACTGTCCACACCAGCCCTGAGAAAACCAACCTGTTATTGGTTTGAATTGAAGTCATTGAAACATTTCACCTGAGCGGCTGGAAGGCATACTTCACAATGACTGTCCACACCAGCCCTGAGAAAACCAACCTGTTATTGGTTTGAATTGAAGTCATTGAAACATTTCACCTGAGTCGCTGGAAGGCATACTTCACCATGACTGTTCACACCAGCCCTGAGAAAACCAACCTGTTATTGGTTTGAATTGAAGTCATTGAAATATTTCACCTGAGTGGCTGGAAGGCATACTTCACCATGACTGTCCACACCAGCCCTGAGAAAACCAACCTGTTATTGGTTTGAATTGAAGTCATTGAAACATTTCACCTGAGCGGCTGGAAGGCATACTTCACCATGACTGTTCACACCAGCCCTGAGAAAACCAACCTGTTATTGGTTTGAATTGAAGTCATTGAAACATTTCACCTGAGTGGCTGGAAGGCATACTTCACAATGACTGTCCACACCAGCCCTGAGAAAACCAACCTGTTATTGGTTTGATTTGAAGTCATTGAAACATTTCACCTGAGTGGCTGGAAGGCATACTTCACCATGACTGTCCACACCAGCCCTGAGAAAACCAACCTGTTATTGGTTTGAATTGAAGTCATTGAAACATTTCACCTGAGTGGCTGGAAGGCATACTTCACCATGACTCTTCACACCAGCTATGAGTGAACCATCTTTTATTGGTTTGAACTGAAGTCGGACACACGTTTTAGTCAGGGCTAGGTGAACGACGCATATTGAATTGAATTGATTTGTTTTTTAATTTATTTATAGATGCTCTGTAACTGTTGTGGTCCTTACATCCCATTCTATATTGGGCGTGAAAGGCAGGTAATTTTGCTCAGAGGCCTCTGTATCAGGCTTGAGGTTCTTTTACGTGCCGTAAATCTACGACACGGGACCACCGGCTTTACCATGCTAAGGATGTTTACGCCCGAAAAAATTCATCGCCCTCCGCCGGGTTTGAACCCGCGACCTCGGGAACTAGAGGCTAGCATAACGGCGAGTATGAAGCATGCCTTCCAGAGACTCATTTCACTTGAGTGGCTGGAAGGCATGATTCGCAACGACCAGCCCCTGGATTAGACCGTCTCGTATTGGTTTGATGTCTAAACTCAAACAACCTATGAACACAGTAAGACAAAGATAACTGGAGTGCTAGAAGCAGGTAAGAGACGTGGTTTAGTATCTCCTTGCCAACATAAGCCACTGCAGCACGATTCCATACACCCAACTATACAGCAACAAATGAATTAAATGTATTACCAATGGTTGCAAGTATTTTGAGTTCAACTGGATCCAGAGCCATTATCCCCAAGCTGAGTCCAGACAGAATAGCAGATATCACTATAGCACAACACATGATCACGATCTTTATCCATAGGGGTATTATCGATGTACAAAGCCCCAAGGTGATCCATTTCTCTGAACCTTGGTGCACCCAGGTTCCATTGCGTTTCGTACACACGTACATCTCCTCCCTTTCACCATCAGGAAAGGGTACCTTCATATCCACTGCCATTACACAGTCATCCACCAACGTCATCTTCAACTGCAACAGTACATTGTTTCAATGAGAGTCTGTACACTACTTTTTAATAAATCTGACTATTACATTCACATAGCTTTTTCTACCTACTCTGTCGTTTATTTTTTTACATATTCTACAAACTATTCTTAAGAAAGCTTATTACTTTCTCTACCACGTATTGTAAGTAGGGGAAGTATTGCATTCCACCCAAAAATTCGATACCAAGATTTCACCGGAAATATATGTTTTGCCTGAATAAAAAAAACATTTTTTAGAAAAAACGTCTGTGTCTATGAACAGCATAACTCAAAAAGGAAACTCGGATAAATACTAAACTTAGTATTTAGGTTCAGCATCTCTCAAAGATACGCACGAAGATTTTCAAGAAAATCCCCCACTCCAGACTACCCTTTACATGGAACATTTTTCGAATTTTTTTATTTTCTCAAAAATTGCTAACGATTTTGATTAAAATATCATATATTTAAATATTTTCATGACAAAATGCATATCTTGAATTTTCTGGGAATGTTCCCAAAAGTCCTCTTCTTTCTGAATGACTTTTCCATAACTGGTAAACCGTAACAGATAGACAAAATTTTCCTACAGAAAGAAAAAAATCTGATGTGTTACACTCACATAACTTTCTCTATTCTTGTACAATCTATTTTTACAAACGCCTATTCTCCATATGCTTCATGTTAATCGAGATGTTAATCTTATTGCTAATTTTCTTGTAGATGCAAGGGGAATATGGTAGTATTTAAACGATAGTCAAATCTTCTAAGAGCTGGTTGCTATGTGGCGCATTCCATTCTCTTTGCATGTCCAGGACATAAAAAAATCTGATGTGTTACACTCTCATGACTTTCTCTACTCTTGTACAAACTATTTTTACAAACGCTTATTCTCCATATACTTCATGTTAATCGAGATATCGAGATGTCAATCTTATTGGTAATTTTCAGGTAGATGCAAGGGGAATATGCTAGGTTTTAAGCGATAGTCAAATATTTTAACGCTGGTTGCTATGTGGCGCATTCCATTCTCTTTGCATGTCCAGGACATAAAAAAATCTGATGTGTTACACTCACATGACTTTCTCTACTCTTGTACAATCTAATTTTACAAACGCCTATTCTCCATATGCTTCATGTTAATCGAGATATCTAGATGTCAATCTTATTGGTAATTTTCTTGTAGGTGCAAGGAAAATATGGTAGCTTTTAAGCGATAGTCAAATATTTTAACGCTGGTTGCTATGTGGCGCATTCCATTCTCTTTGCATGTCCAGGACATAAAAAAAATGAATAACGCATTTGAGAAAAAGTATAAGTATTGGAAAATTTAAGGAAATAACAAGCAATATCTCGAAAACGGTTCACTCAACAAAAGAAATGTATATGACATAAGTTGTGTATTTTAACGCGATCTACATTTTTTGTGTAGTAAAATTTTGTCTATCTCTTATGGTTTACCAGTTATGCAAAAGTCGTTCACAATGAAGAATACTTTTGGAGACATTCCCAGAAAATTCGAGATATACATTTCATTGCTCATGACATTACCCTAAACATATGATATTTTCATTAAAATCGTTAGAGCCATTTTTGAGAAAATTAAAATTTTCGAAAAATCTTCCATGTAAAGGGTAGTCTGGGGTGGGGGGATTTTCTTGAAAACCTTCGTGTCGCATCTCTGGAAGATACTGAACCTAAATACCAAGTTTGGTGCTTATCCGATTGTTCGTTTTTGAGTTATGCTGTTCACAGACACACACACACAGACACACACACACACACACACACACACACAGAGACACACACACACAGACACACACACGGACATGTTTCTAAAAATGCTTTTTTTGGATTCAGGAGGTCTCAAAACGTGTATTTCTGGTGAAATCTCGGTATCGAATTTTTGGGTGGAATGCAATACTTCCCCTACTTACTATACGTAGTAGAGAAAGTAAAAATCTGATGTGTTACACTCACATGACTTTCTCTACTCTTGTACACACTATTTTTACAAACGCCTATTCTCCATATGCTTCATGTTAATCGAGATGTCAATCTTATTGGTAATTTTCTTGTAGATGCAAGGGAAATATGGTAGCTTTTAAGCGATAGTCAAATATTTTAACGCTGGTTGCTATGTGGGGCATTCCATTCTCTTTGCATGTCCAGGACAAAAAAAATGAATAACGAATTTGAGAAAAAGTATAAGTATTGGAAAATTTAAGGAAATAACAAGCAATATCCCGAAAACGGTTCACTCAACAAAAGAAATGTATATGACATAAACTGTGTATTTTAACGCGATCTACATTTTTTGTGTAGTAAAATTTTGTCTATCTCTTATGGTTTACCAGTTATGCAAAAGTCGTTCACAATGAAGAATACTTTTGGAGACATTCCCAGAAAATTCGAGATATACATTTCATTTCTCATGACATTATCTTAAACATATGATATTTTCATCAAAATCGTTAGAGCCATTTTTGAGAAAATTAAAATTTTTGAACAATGTTCCATGTAAAGGGTAGTCTGAGGTGGGGGGATTTTCTTGAAAACCTTCGTGTTGCATCTCTGGAAGATACTGAACCTAAATACCAAGTTTGGTGTATATCCGACTGTTCGTTTTTGAGTTATGCTGTTCACAGACACACACACGGATATGTTTCCAAAAATGCTTTTTTTTTGGATTCAGGGGTTCTCAAAACATGTATTTCCGGTGAAATCTCTGTATCGAATTTTTGGGTGGAATGCAATACTTCCCCTACTTACTATACGTAGTAGAGAAAGTAAAAATCTGATGTGCTACACTCACATGACTTTCTCTACTCTTGTACGAACTATTTTTACAAACGTTTATTCTCCATATGCTTCATGTTAATCGAGATATCGAGATGTCAATCTTATTGCTAATTTTCTTGTAGATGCAAGGGGAACATGGTAGGTTATAAGCGATAGTCAAATCTTTTAAGCGCTGGTTGCTATGTGGCGCATTCTATTGTGTTTGCATATCCAGGACATAAAAAATTGAATAACGAATTTGAGAAAAAGTATAAGTATTGGAAAATTTAAGGAAATAACAAGCAATATCTCGAAAATGGTTCACTCAACTAAAAAAATGTAAAATTGTTACATTTACATGTAGATCGCGTTAAAATTGTGTATTTTAACGCGATCTACATTTTTTGTGTAGTAAAATTTTGTCTATCTCTTATGGTTTACCAGTTATGCAAAAGTCGTTCACAATAAAGAATACTTTTGGAGACATTCCCAGGAAATTCAAGATATACATTTTATTTGTCATAAAAATATCTTAAACATATGATATTTTAATCAAAATCGTTAGAGCCATTTTTGAGAAAATTAAAATTTTTGAAAAATCTTCCATGTAAAGTGTACTCTGGGGTGGGGGAATTTTCTTGAAAACCTTCGTGTCGCATCCTTGGAGGATACTGAACCCAAATACCAAGTTTGGTGTTTATCCGACTGTTCGTTTCTGAGTTATGCTGTTCACAGACACACACACACGGACATGTTTCCAAAAATGCTTTTTTTGGATTCAGGGGGTCTCAAAACATGTATTTCCGGTGAAATCTCGATATCGAAATTTTGGGTGGAATACAATACTTCCCCTACTTACTATACGTAGTAGAGAAAGTAAAAATGTAGATCATTAAAACACACGATTTATGTCATATACATTTTGTTTTGTCGAGTGAACCATTTCCGAGATATTCCTTGTTATTTGTTTGAATTTTCCAATACTTATACTTTTTCTCAAATAGGAATTTGTTATTCTTTTTTTTCTGGATATACAAAGAGAATAGAATGCTCCACATTCTAAAATAAACGATACTGGCTAGAGACATTCATGTGATTACAGTATGTCATATTTGTTGTATGGTGCATTTTTGTCTGTCTGTTAGGGTTTACAGTTATATTAATTTCTTTTGAATGAAGAGGACTTCTCAGGTCATTAGCAATAAGTTTAATATATACTTACACTTTATTAGTCATGTAAATATCCTAAGAAGTTGGTATCTTTATAAAAAATTTCAGAGCCGTTTTTTGAGAAAATTAAAAAATACCGAGTAATTTTTCGAAATAAAGAAGTTTGGAGTGTGAGAATTTTCTTGAAAAATCTTCCCCTAGTCTCTAAGATGTACTTTTTGCTTCAGGGTAATCCATTATGCACATGAACATCAGTTATTCCTCCAAAATCTAAAATTACAAGTAAAAGACGGATTGTATTTGTATTATATGTGTGATTATCGTAAATATTGTTTTCCCTAGGCGTGGCCTTCTTTGACTACAGGCCATAACAATATCATCCAGGAATTTGAAAAATTAGATTCAGCTGTTTTCACCAAATACACGATTTTCCTTTTTTCTTTTTTTTTTTCCTTTTCTTTCTTCGTTTTTCTTAGTTCAGTGGTGGGAATAAGAAAAAACTGCTAACTTGTTTTACTATCTTCGTTTCATTCTTGGAGCTCCCATTACTTTCAACCGCAAACATAAATAGAAGAAGAAATGGAAAACAGCAGTGTGTGATCGAATCCTTAATATGGGAGACCCCAGAAGTTGAAGAAAACAGAATCAGCAAGCATAAAATAGCACAAAATGGACGGAAGAGTTTAGAATAGGAGGGAAAGGTGCATAAAAATTGTGTAAAACACATGTTATAAAATTATTCCTTATTAAAGTTTGTCTCCACTGGATGAACTAATCGGTGCTTCTACCCTACCAAATTATTTATTAGAAATAACTCCCTAAGGAACCCCAACCAGAGTTTCTAACAGCCACAAGCAGAGTCAATGATTACATTGCATTTGGGCAGCCTTGTACTGTTCGACCGCAAAGCCTGGTCGACATTCACGTTACTGCAGTTTGTAGTAGAGGCTAATGATCCAAGCAGTACAAATTTACCAACAAAAGTAAATAACATCAAATTGCATTTTCAGGATTCAAATAGCAAGCAAATACTTACCAGAAAATCATTCGGCATCGGGAATTCGCAGACAGAATTCCTACGGTTGGGGAACGTGGTGAAGGTGATGTTTGTGTCCTTAGTGAAACCATTGCCAAAAAGACGAATAGTAACCTCTTCACCAGAAACAACCTGAGATATATTATCTTTTAAAAACACCTGGTTTCTCTCCACTTTTAAACCATTTATCTGCTCCAATGATTGAATCGTACCAAAGTTAAAATAAAAACTTATTGTAGCAAAAATCTGTGTTGCTAGATTCATTATACTTTTGTCTCTCTTCTTAACATAACGAAATGTACATTATTTATTATTTCACTTTTTAGAATGTATATTATGAAAATATGAATTTTAAGACAACACTTTCAAGCTTATGTCAAAAACCATAACTATGTAGATGAATAAACAGATTAGCTGAAATTGTTGTCTACATTATTGTACAAAAAATGACAGTCATCCATCTCTAGAAAAGGAAATGAAATCAAATACGTAGAAGTATGTGCAAAATTATATAACTAATTTATAAGATAGAAAAACAACAATAAAAAGCATGATTTAAGCTTTCGCCCAGAAATTTTATTCAAGATATCTGTAAAAAAAAAAGTGTTTTTGTCCTACGAACTTATAATAACGTTATGTTAGCAAGCATTTGTATTGCTAGCTAGCTTTTTACGGCTATAACGTAATAACTTTTCCACTTAATAATAATCATCGAAATATTTATTAGCTTTGAAAGTAACATAAGGAAAGAGAGGTTAGTTGTAATTTGTTAGAATCAAAAGCGATCCTTTGACCGCAGCAATCGCTATTTCTTGAAGAAGGCGTTTATGAATGCCGAATTGCTTACAGAAGTTTACCAGCCGGCGAGGTATTGTGCCTTTAGCTCCAACCACGAGTCCAATCATATGAATGGAATTGAGATGGCATTTCTCCTTGTAATATGAGTGGAATTGTAGGCTCATATATTCTACATTTTTCTGCATGAACTTTGCTGGTTGTTCGTAGCTAACGAGTTGTTCATGTGATTTTGTTCTTGCTGTTGGGTCTGGTGGAATGGCGATCATATCTATTCTGCAACAAGATCCATCAGTTGCTAGCCCATGAACTTTCTCGTAAACTGTATGGTGATATTTTTTCAGTGCTTCGGTGATTAGGGACCTAATTTTATAGTGACGGGTGGTCCTCAAAGTCTCATTGAACGCAGGCGCCCAAGACGTGTCCTTGGCAACGGCGACAGTGATTTCCGTCTTAGGTGCTGCCAGGAATTGTACTTAGTGGGCATACATTAGCGGTCATTTTTTATTGCCGCTGAGCTCATTAGGTTGTCGTGCACATTTATTACCGGGAGTATAGGTATTCTTTAAACAAGAGAACTCCTTTCCCTTTCTGAGGTAAGGCACACCAGGATTGATTATTTCCTCTCCCGCAGTTGTTTTCTTACTCTTTCCCTCGAAGTCGGTCTTCTTGGATAGGTAAATTCAGCTTACTCACTTTTGGATTTCTTCGGATAATCACGACAGGTGTTTACGTGAATATTTAGTGATCTCGAACGTGTCAATAACTTTTTGTCTCCGATTTGTCTGTGAAATAGAATCTTGCAGATTTCAAAATCATAAGCACTAATATTTGGGAGGGGGATTTGCTTTGCAGGATACTCTCCGCTATACACAGTAATTCGCAGTTGCAGTCCTTGTTGATTGCATTTTCTTAACAGTTGAAGTGTTCACAGGATTTTTGGCTAGAATTGAGTACCACTGCATTTAGAATTGAGTTCAATGGCATCAGGTTTTGAACAAGAAATATAGGAACGTAAGTGATAAGTATTATAGAAAATATTTTCGGATTTTGCAAATTATTGTGATAATGTACAAGGTAATGATCTATGATTATATACAGAACCTTCGTTTGGATTCATGATTAATGGGAATTTTCTTAGCGCCGGGAAGCACTGTGTTTGTCGGGGAAGTCGGGCATTCGTAGACTCTTAAATTCAAGCGCACATGTTTCTCATGTAGCTACAATAACCACATACTTTCATCATAGAAAATGTTGGAAATGATGTCCTCATGTCGCCGTACATCTCGCACACCCTTTAACAAAATTTACATTAACGTGGCTATGTAATTAAATTATGCTTCGTAAAAAAGGAAAGAAAAATGCTTATCAACAGAGCGATCATTAACATTATCAAACACTCGATTGCAGAAATTTACTCTACTCACATTGTCGCAATTCCTGAACTACAGTTATTTTTAGAAGTTTAGTGATATTCCAAGCCGAGGCTTGCAAAATTCCCGATTCTTGTGCTAGCTTTCTGAGAGATTTCTTTGGACTTTGTTCTAACTTTTCTCCGATGTTCGAGTTTTTCTTCGGTAAGTAGGTACTCGGCGATTCACTGCTTAACAACCGTTTCTCGGTGAGGAGAACGAAGAGCAGGGAATCTGTCTCACTTCTCTACAAGAGTTTTGTTTGTTTGTTGTTTTCTATTTTCTCTACCAGGTAGAGAAGGTATTGCATTCCACCCAAAAATTTGATACCGAAATACATGTTTTGAAGCTCCTGAATAAAAAAAAACATTTTTAGTAAAAGGTCCTTGTGTATGTGTGTCTGTTTCTAGTGCCCGAGGTTCAAACCCGGCGGAGGGCGATGAATTTTTTTTTCGGGCGTAAAAATCCTTAGCATTGCTTCCTTCGGATGAGAAGTAAAGCCGGTGGTCCCGTGTCGTAGTTTTGCAGCACGTAAAAGAACCTCAAGCGTAAAAAAGAGACATCTGCGCAAAATTTCCGGTCTCTCACGCCCAATATAGAATGGGACGCTAAGAACCATAGCAGTTAATGAGAGTCCATAAATAAAAAACTCAATGTGTTTACCTTCAAATTTCAATATATTTAGTGATGTTTGGAAAAACTTTATAGTAGGTACCATGTTAAAAAATCTCACATGTCAGGGAAATGTATCAATAGTCAGAGAAATCAATATATAACAAATATGATGTGTTACATTCACATGACTTTCTCTAGCCTGTATCACTTATTAGTGGGTGTACAAATTATTCTTACAAACGTTTATTTTCCTGTCTGCTTCATTTCAATCGAAATTAACCTTTCTGGAAATAGCTGCATTACACACTTCGTTATAGATAGAAAGAGAACAGTGATAATCAAATGTTTAACAGCTGGATGCTATATGCTGGCCTTACAGTTCCATACTCTTTGCATGCAATCATGAGAAACAACTGAATATCAACAGGACTTGAAAAGAATGACTAAGTATTGAAAATTCAAACCATTAATAATGGATATCTCAGAAATTGCTGATACCACAAAAAAGTTATTTGAAATGAATTATGTTTTAAAGCGTTCTACCTACATTTCTTGTGTAGTATGTTTTCATCTATCACTTAAACTTTACCAGTTATACAAGACTATTTAAAATTCCTTCCAAATGAAGAGGACTTCAAAAGCTATACCCAGAAAATTCAAGATATGTGTTTTATTTGTCATGTAAATATGTTTAATGTATGGTATTTTAATAAAAATCGTTAGAGCCATTTTTTATCAAATAAAAACATTTGAAGAAGGTAGTTGGGGATGGGGGCATTTTTCTTGAAAATCTTGGTGTCACATTTTTGGAAGGTACTGAACCTAAATACCCAGACACACAGACCTTTTTACTTTCTCTACTACGTATAGTAAGTAGGGGAAGTATTGCATTCCACCCAAAAATTCGATACCGAGATTTCACCGGAAATACATGTTTTGAGACCTCCTGAATCCAAAAAAAGCATTTTTGGAAACATGTCCGTGTGTGTGTCTGTGTGTCTGTGTGTGTGTGTGTGTCTGTGTGTGTGTGTGTGTCTGTGTGTGTGTGTGTCTGTGAACAGCATAACTCAAAAACGAACAGTCGGATAAGCACCAAACTTGGTATTTAGGTTCAGTATCTTCCAGAGATGCGACACGAAGGTTTTCAAGAAAATCCCCCCACCCCAGACTACCCTTTACATGGAAGATTTTTCGAAAATTTTAATTTTCTCAAAAATGGCTCTAACGATTTTGATGAAAATATCATATGTTTAAGATAATGTCATGAGAAATGAAATGTATATCTCGAATTTTCTGGGAATGTCTCCAAAAGTATTCTTCATTGTGAACGACTTTTGCATAACTGGTAAACCATAAGAGATAGACAAAATTTTACTACACAAAAAATGTAGATCGCGTTAAAATACACAACTTATGTCATATACATTTCTTTTGTTGAGTGAACCGTTTTCGAGATATTGCTTGTTATTCCCTTAAATTTTCCAATACTTATACTTTTTCTCACATTCGTTATTCATTTTTTTTATGTCCTGGACATGCAAAGAGAATGGAATGCGCCACATAGCAACCAGCGTTAAAATATTTGACTATCGCTTAAAAGCTACCATATTCCCCTTGCATCTACAAGAAAATTACAAATAAGATTGACATCTCGATATCTCCATTAACATGAAGCATATGGAGAATAAGCGTTTGTAAAAATAGTTTGTACAAGAGTAGAGAAAGTCATGTGAGTGTAACACATCAGATTTTTTCTAAATATACTTAATTTCTTTTTGATTCAATGGCCTCAAAACATATATTTTTGGTGAAATCTGTATTGAATTTTTTTTGGAATTCAATACCTTCTCTACCTACTAGGTATGTGGTAGAGAATGTAGTAGCAAAAGTGAACACATTTACCAAGGCAGCATGGTAAATGTTGGCAGTTCCAGTTTGCTCAAAAGTCAGGGCTTCCAACCTAAATACAACTGTGGTGTGCAGACCAAAACTAGTGTTGCCAATCTCTAAAGACAGTGACTGTGCATTGGCACTTAAAACAGAAATTTTCAAAATTATGGCTAGTTTTTTATAAATGCATATTAACAGAGTTTGTGCAAAATTGGGGGAAGCAATTAATAATTCTCTTGGACAATAGGAGAACAAAATAAAGGTTATGGAAATATAAAACTGTGGAAATATACCCTTACTTAGTTGGCTTACCCTACTTGTTTGTAGGGCTTACACCCCCTAGGACTTACAACCATGCCTAGGCTCAGGGGCCTCTAGAGGAGCAGACAAACGCTGAATCAGAGAATGAAGAACCCAGCATGGAGGATCAGCGTGTAGCCAGGTATGGTGAGGAGGAAGATGATATGAAATGAAGGTGAAATGGATAAAAGGAAAGGTGATGATGGAGAAATTGGTGGGGGAAACTGGAGAACCCAGATCCCACATGTTGGGCCCAGGATTGAACCTGGGCTGCCTAGGTGGGAGGCGAGCAGTCTAACCACTTGGGCACGGTGCCGCTCAGAAACATATATTATTTTAAAAGAACTTGTTAGCTTTAATTATGGAAATAGGTCATACAGGTTGCATGCATCCAAGGACTCAGCTGTGGATGGCACAAATATGAAATTATTTTTTGGTAATACTTCAGTTGACCGCTGAGAAAATGTATACACTAGCATGGTGATGCATTATCAACTTTTATTGAGGATAGATAATAATTGTGATTACTGAACAAGTATTAAACTGAAAACATATCCAACATTTACTGCCTATTTGGACAATATTCTTGTCTAAATTCTATATACAGTAAAACGCCATTTGACAAAGATGGCAGAGGATTGAAAAAGAAAGAAAATAAACAAGAATGAACAAAAAATATGACATGCTCAAATTCATGCTCATAACAATTCATTGCTGTAACAATTGAAAATGTTCTTTTGCTCAAACCCTAAATTTCAGTACAATTACTTGGTATTGTATGCAGGTAATTCTCACCCCCTACCTCGCATTCCAAGAAATATTGTACATTATAACAAGTGCTAAGTGCTTGCACTGTTACTTTACTGTTGGTGTTGATCACTGTGGTTTATTTGTGTTTAAGATCTTAGTGAAAAGAAAGTGTGTTATAGTAAGTATTGAACAGAAACTCAAAGCCATTAGTGACAGAGTGACAGCAGATGAAGGATTTAAGGCATTAGGTGTAGGACTGGAAGGACGGCTTTATTGTATTTTACCTTAACTAAGCACATTATAAATGTATGAGGGTCATTTCAAAAGTTCTGCACACTGTGAGATAGAAGTAAAGAAAATAATTTATTTTACAAAATACCTTTACAGGCCTTCAATATAATCTTCATTCTTGCTTATGACAGCTTCCCAACATTTTGGCAAATTCTGTATTCCAGATAGAGCACCTTCATTATTGAGCTGTCTGATTACTCGGGTCACCTCACTGGAAGCTTCATTAATTGTATCAAAACGTTTTCCATGGAGTGTTTCCTTCAATTTGGGAAATAAATCAAAGTTTGGTAGGTTTATATCAGGACTCTATGGTGGGTGGGGAAGTATTTCCCATCCATACTTGTCAAGCGTTTCTCTCACTGGTAGGGCAATATGCGGTCTTGCATTATCGTGCAAAATCAGGATACCAGCTACAAGCATGTCAGGCCTTCTTTCACAAATTTTTGAGCGCAAAACATTTTGGAGAAACAGCTTGTAATACGCACCTGATACTGATGTCCCCTGAGGCACTCTATATGTTGCTATGGCTCTATTCATATCATACACAAAGATCATCATCAGTTTCACCTTTGATTGTTGGCGGCGGGATTTTTTTGGGCGTGGAGAGTCGGAAATTTTCCATTCTGATGACTGAGATTTCAATTCTGGCTGAAAATTTTGTATCCAGGTTTCATCAAGTGTAACAATCCTTTTCAGAAACAGTTCTCCTTCTGTTCGACAATGTTGAAGCAGTTCTTCTGCGATTCTTTTGTGATCTGCTTTCTGCTCTTCACTCAGATCATGTGGAACCCATCTAGTAGCAACTTTTCTCATCTTTAATTTTTCAGCAATGATTCTGTAAGCTGAAGTGACAGACATTCTGGCCTCATATGCAATTTCCTCACTTTTGTTGTTGATTCTCTCTCAAAACATCATTAACAATAATCTGACAGTTTGTTGCAGTTGATGGCCTTCCACTTCTTGGGTTGTCCTCAATGCTTACCTGATCTTCACAGAAACGAGCAGATTACCGTGATACTGTGCTACAATCCACTGCACACTTCCCATACCCTCTCTCAAAGCATTGTACATTTCAGTTGGGTTCATAGGGATTCGATTTTGATGTAGGAATGCTGGCCACTATGTGTAATCCAACCTGTCTCAGTTTCAGCTTCTATTTAAAATACCTACAACCGTCAAGTCTAAAGTCTGACTCACAAATGACAAAAATTTCAACTTGATCATGCCACCATAATGGTTGTACATGCGTCTTGTGCAAGACTTTTGAGATGATCCTTGTATTAAATGTATTGAGTATCAACATTTATGTTTTTTATACCAATCGTATTTTTCAGAACCTCAAACAGATGAAAAGAACTTGACATTGTTCACAATAAGTTTATGAAATTACTACAACTTATGTATTTCATATTGTATTGTATCTGCGGCATTGCATTAACTGATTTTACTGTTAACCTTCTGTCCACTGTGCACGTATTAGAGATAAGAAAGACTAAAGATTCGCATTAAAATCTTAATGGGAAACATTGAATTATGGCACTATCAATAACACAAAACCTTTTGTTTTTAGATTGCCTTGTGTTTTATAAAACAATAGCAACAGATATTATGCTTATTAAATGGTGGTGTATGCTCACGAGCATTGCAAGAAGAAAGTTCAGAAAAAAATTACTGATTTTATGAAATAGTATTTGCAAATACTTAAATGCACATTTTAATGCTGTATATAGCAGTAGTTTTTTTTTTATTAAAAATTATTACTTGCATTTGGAATACAATTATTTTCTTCCTTTTACTGCTTAAAATTGTTACCTTCAACATACAAAAACAAATTGTTATCCAAAACAGCTCTGCCACCTTTAGTTTGGCTAACGAGGAGGCTCAGCTGCTAATGAAGAAGAAATAATTAGTATTATAAATAAGTTAACCAATAAATACAAAGCACATATTAATGGTAATCTAGATTTTTTGATGAAAAGGGTTGTTTCATTCATAATAAAATCATTAACACATCTATTCCTAAACATGAAAAAGTATCCAAAGAAAGTCCTTAAAATTATAGGCTTTCTAACTTTTTAAAAGTTGCTTATGGGGCACACGTATAGTAGGCTGATTTCATGCATAAATAAAAAGAAATTAATAACAGACTCACAACAAGCATTCAGAAGTAACAGGTCAATTGAAACCACAACTTTAACTTCTTAAAATTGTTATGAAATCAAATAAAATGTATTAAGAAGACGTCTCGATTTAACTAAAGCATTTGACATTGTAGCACATAAAATAGGTACTACTTATGAAGTTATCCAATCATATGTCAGAGGAGTAGTGAATAAATGGATAAACTTATATCTTAATAATAGTAAATAAATAACAGAAATCAAACACTCAAAAGATTTGGATACAGTCATGAGTTTTTATTCTTCTGTTGAAATAATAAATCATGGATCTGCATTAGGCCCACTCTTTATATACTGTATGTAAATGATAAAAAGTGTCATGGCAAATCAAATGGTAACATCCTTTTTTTCTGATGACATTAGTATATTAATTAAAGTTCTGATCCAGAACTTTAATTAATATACTAATCAGAAAAAAGGATGCAGAACTTTAAATCTAGGAAAAAGTAATGTGTTAAGACAATGTATAGAATACCAAGAGAATAGTTTAATAAATGATGGATGGGTAAGTAATTTACAGAACATTTTGGAGAAAAGTGGGTTAGGAGACATGTGGAGAATGAGAGAAAATAACATGAAAATTTTTTTGAAAAAGGCGAGGAAAAGACTGGAAAATATAGAAATACAAATCATGTTCAGTGAGATTGCCGAAAAGAGCTCATTGGTTTGTTATAGGCCAATGAAAAATACATGGGGTAGGGAAAAATATATAAACATAGTAAATAAAGAAGAGAGAGAATCTATTGCATAGGTAAGAACCGGAGCATGGAGGCTAAGAGGGTTTAGACAGGGTATTCCTCAAAACTAATGTCCGATATGTGGTGGTAATGAACACATAGTATTTAAGTGCCAAGGAACATAAAATTGGAGAAGAGAATTTATTAAAAAGAAGTGGTTGAAGGGGGATAGAAATATGCTTATGATCGAAATGATGTGCAAGGACGCTAGGAGCATTGGACAGTTTTTTTGTAAAGTCAAAAATAAATGGCTTTGGACAGTGGATAGAGAAAAGTAAGAGGTAGTGTATCTTACTTTGAATGGAAAACTATGGTGAATGTGTGATGGTAAAGTAATCAATAAATGAAAAGTTTAAAACAAGTGGAAATGGGACATGAAAAACTGAAACAAGATAATTTATTGACAAGAAATTATAAAATGTAAATGAACTGTAGTGATTGTCTACAGAATGAGTGGCCAGGGTCAAAGTTCAGTAGACAATCAAATTGTAAATCTCTTAGCACAATAAATATACAAACAAATTAAAGTTAAACAACAGAAGAACTTCAGATTTCGCAATAAACACACTCAGATAACTACTGTCCTAGACTATTATTATACAGTGAGGAAATTTATATGTGTAAGGTAACCTCGAAAACACTCAACCAATTTTGATAATTCCTTCTCCATTGAAAAACCCTGTTTTTCTGATGCACAAGGGCCATAAAAATCTCCCAATTTCAATTAAAAAATTACTAAAAGAGCAAAAAGGACTTACAAGCCTTTGTACTAAAAAAAAACACACACACACACGTGCATGCACACAGTCATCCTGGAGGTGGTGTAGTGGTTACCATTATAGCCTCTAGTTTCCGAAATCGCAGGTTCAAACCCAGCAGACAGCAATGGATTTTTTCAGGTGTAAAAATCCTTAGCATGGCTTCCTTCGGAAGGGAAGTTAAGTGGTGGTACCGTGTCGTAGATTTATGGCACATAAAAGAACCTCAAGCCTGATAAAGAGGCCTCTGAACTGGTCTTTCATGCCCAATATAGAATGGGATGCTAAGGACCACAGCAGTTAAAGAGTGTCCATAAATAAAACTCAATTTAATTTACATACACACACACACGCACGCACCCACAGGAATTACAAAAGTATATAACCTGCAAGGAAGGCTTTGACTTACCATTTAGATTGTCATGGAATAGAAAAAAAGTTATCATTACTCCACAGAAAATTCATGCAAACTAAGACAAATGCCATAGAAATTTCATTCCAAATAATATATATAGATGGTCACAATTCACCAGCTAAGAAAACAGAAAATATTGCACATAAAAGAGAGTCAAATCTATTTATAATGCTAGGACATGCTTCATGTAAGAAAGCTTTGCTTTATTTCCTATGCACTTATGATGTAATAAACTTCAAAGCAGGGAATGCTAAATAATTGTATAAAGAGATAAATTTGCTATATTTTATAATTAACAACTAAGAAGATCCAATGTAATCTTTCTGATTCTAGCTCACCTATCCTTTGCTTTAATACACAATTATTCAGTCAAAGATAAAGGAGTTATGGAATGCAGAAACTGCATCAGAATGCTTAAAAAGTTAAATAAGAACATCATTTTACAATGGATTCTGGCTTATTGTGGTTTGGAAGGAGACGAAAAAACTGACATGTTAGCCAAAAAAAAGAGCTTCAATAAAGCAACATAAGATAAATCATTTATGTTTTAAATCAGAAAAGCTCTTAACCAAACTAAAAATAAGAAACCATGTTTAAGAACTCTCATAGCAACAAACTCAAACCAGCAAATGGTAAACATCACTAAAACCTAATATTGTACCGGATAGCCGTGGATCAGATGCAATTGCTTATTTTGTCTAGAAACAGGTAATGACTATTTGGCGCAACATCTTCAAGGAATAAATTTGCTCAACTCACCACATTGTGTTTTATGCAAAAATATCAACACCATCATGAACAAAGAACATCTACCATCTGCAAAACTCTCCTGAAATTGCTTAAAACAGAAGGATTCAAAATAAGTGAATACTATTGGGAAAACAAATGATGTTAAATCAAAAGCTTCAGAACACTTTACTACTCCTACTACTAGAACTACAACCGAGATTATTTTTCTTGATGGTCTCACATTGTGTGTCTTTACCAAAGAGGTTAACTTGGTGGCCTGGGAGTGTGGAATCTTCATATTCACCAGCTTCGTTCTCTACATGTTAAGGGTTTCTACATTATTTGAAAACTGCTTGGCTTTTATGTTATTACATATCTAAAGGACCAAAGAGTGGGTACAAAGGTTATAATTTCACCTATTGTAATTTTGTATTTAAAATTATGTACTTGATCATTCAGATCAGTGATTATTCCACTGCTGAAGGTTATGTATAGTCTATGCAAGATTTCCAGAACTTGGGAGACTATTTGGAGGAAGTTAAAGAAGTCAGACGTCTGCTGATGTTTCAAATATTTTTTTTTTCATAAATATAAGTGACTTTTTATTTGTTATTAGGGTTTGTTGGGGGCTATATAAAATTACAATTGTAAGGTGTATAGGGAAGAATTAACTATAAATAACCTCTAGATCAATGTACAATAGTTTCATAAAAAACAGGGAGAGGAAATTAAATTAATTCATCATTCAAGCTCAAAACATTAATCATGTAATGTTGGATAAGTCAGCCGGTTTAATAATGGATAAAGAAAAACACAATAGAAATGTATAAAAATATGCATATTCTTTCAGCAAATGCAAAATTAATGAAAAATGGAGTACTTCATGCAGCTGAAATAGGAATCCAGTTGTTTATAAATTTGGCAGGACAGTACTGAATATAAGAACTTTGTGTCATGTCCCACCTAAATGCCTGGTGGAGTCAATATTTGTTCCTCTTTTTGAAAAAATAGTTTCACTTTTATATATTTGTAGATTTCTGATGCATGTGGTGGACTGTTAGTAATTTAAATGCTCCAAAGCACAAATGCTCTGAAATACTGTATGAGCTAAAAAGTCAATAAATAAAACAAAAGTAATGGAATTCACAGGAAAACAGTCTATAAGAGCAAAAATAATACACGCTAAAATAATTGATCAAGTGCAACGTTTTAACTATCTTGGCAATGATTTAAGCTATAAATATAACTATATAAAATGCAAGAAAATGCATAAGTACTAACATGTGTAGAAATTTTAAAAACACAAGAAAAGAAATGCAGCTTGAATTGTATAAAATTCTGGCTGTTCCAGTAATACTGGGTGGTTATAATTAAACCGCTGTGTTCAGCACAGACTGCAAGGTCATAGGAGTCTGAAACCTAGTACATATGCTAATTAAGCAATTTGCCTATGAATTGTGCCAAAAATAATTAGTTTCAAATCTTGCCTCCAGGTGATACTATGGTGCTCTTAGCATGGGCACAGGAGGAATGCCAAAAAGAACAAACATATGATAATGGTGATTGTCGCACGTTTGTTTCTTCAACATGGTCAACAGTTGCTCGCAGCATATCTGGCAAAATTAGGGTGATGAGTTGTCATTGTATGCTAGCCTTTATGTCTCTAATAAACTTGAACTTTCAAATATCCCCACAAACGGAAGTCACATGGAGCATCCTGAAGGCCACACATCTGGAAATTACCTAATCAAAAGTTAAATGTAGCAAAATAAAAATCTTGAAGATATAAGCTAATTGGGAAATAATGTAGAAGTTATATCAAACCCCAGTAGAATTAAATGCATCTTAAAATATCTTAATTATTATATATGTATACTAAAATGATATGCAGTCCTTGCAGAAGGTTTCTTGCAAAAAATCTTTCACCTGGTGAGCAACATGTGGTTTTGCCCCATCTTGCGTGAAAGTAATGGTTTTGTCAGAATTGCACTCTTGCTTACAGTGGCAATATTTGAAAATAATTAGTCTTTTGACATAATTAGCAAGCACATTGCTTAATTAGTATATCTACGTACAAGGTTTCACACTCCTATGAACTTTACAGTCCATGCTGAATACTGTCACTTTAATTATAACCATTAACTACTTTATGGGAGTGAAGAAGGGTATTAAAACAGACATATTGTGAACGCAAGTACGAGGCTACTTGTGGGTTGCCAGTAAGTACCTTCGACTGGATGTTGGAACAATAGCAATTGCAGAACAATAACCATTGTGTACTCCTTACCTGTTCCAGAATATTCCTTTCAGTATGTTCTAGTAGCTTCTCTTCCTAGAGTCTTCTGCTTTGTATCCGAGGCCTATTAAAGGAGCTGCTCTTGCCTGAACAGTTCAGTTCTGTTAGTTATTAAGTTACAAAGTGAAAAGTGGACACTGCCAGTTCAGTTCAGTTGGGCATTGTGATTCAACAGATCAGTTGTGTTGTGTTATGAGTGTGTGCCAAAAGTGACTCAAGCATAATTTTCGTCCTGTGTTGAGTGCCTAAGTGATAAGTAAAGTGTGTTTCACAGTAAATGGTATTTTCATTTGTTACCTTATTCAAGTGGGATGGATTAACCAATGAAGAAATAAGAGAAGACCTACAGATTAGCACACTAGGAGAAATAGAACAATATTAACAAAAAATAGTAAATTATATTACTGGAATGGATATAAGCAGGACAATACAAAGGCCTATATGAAGATGGAAGTGAGACTGGAACAGGTCAATGGTCTAAATTACAAAAGGCAGAAGAATAAGAAGAAGAGGAAGAATTTTTTAATTATTCACTCTTTGAGTACATGCGCTGTTTTCTCATTTTGAAATTAAGGAACTCTAAGCTGTAAAAATATTTAATAAACAAATTAAAATAAAAGCCAAAGAAAATTCAAAACTTTTCAAGCTAAAACTGAGAAATTCTTGTCTGAAAGCTGTTTTTATAATGTAAGTAAGTATCTTTGTAAATAATTTATATAATTCTTTGACATGTTTTATGTTAGATGCATCAAATGTAAAATACTCATACATAATAAACGATACAATAAAATGCAAGTAATATTCACTACTAGTTTTCTACTTTGACCATATGAGATACATAAATTTAAGGCACTCTGTATTTTACATTCATCATAGTGGTTTTCTTTTAGGAAGGCTAATGAAACCTTCTGCTCAACCTCCCCATCAATATTTAACCACGCCTGCACAACTTAACAACATACTCTTTATAACAATACATATTCCTTACATTTATATTCATCCTTTGTTATCATCTGTTTGTTGTACAAAATATAACAACATCAATAGGAGCCTTAACTATTACAGTGAGTAAAGTGTTTTAACCTCTTTGCCATTACGGACAGAATGCTTCCACCACACACAAATGACCTTCACATGTTATGGACGGAATGGTTCCACCACACACAAATGACCTTCACCTGTTATGGATGGAATCCACCACACACAAATGACCTTCACATGTTATGGACGGAATGGTTCCACCACACACAAATGACCTTCACCTGTTATGGATGGAATCCACCACACGCAGATGCCCTTCATCTGTTATGGACAGTATGTTTTGCTACACGCAGATGCCCTTCATCTGTTATGGATGGAATGGTTCCATTGGGTTAGAGCCATGTTAATTTAAACAACATTATCTTGCAGTTAATTTGTGGACCATATCATTTGTTATACATTGTGACAGTTGAAGCTACTGTGAAAGAGTTTTGTCCCTGTTAGCATTCTGTTTCATGTAATTTTATGACTTAAGTGTGCATGAATGCTCCTGCTGATTATATCACAGTTTACTTATGCTATATATTGCAAGACAAAATGAAGTTTAATTTATGTGTGCCCATGTGACACACCTTATGTTTGGAACCTTGATTTTAAGTGTATCACAGCAAGAAGAACTATTGAAAATAAAGGAAGTATGCAGTTGAATGTTACACAACATGGAACTTTCACCCCTGAATCACATATTAAGGTTACAAAGATCATTCTTCATGTATTTAGTACTTACATTTGTGTACAGTAAGACATTTTTTATGTTTCACAATACAAGAAGATGTAAACAAGGACAAATGATGCCATATCTCTGTTCTGATCACTACACTCTAGCTGCTGACTTTGTTTCTTCAGATAGCTTGCACAAAGTACTATGTAAGCAAAAGTGAAATATCTAACAAGCTGTTCTGCATATTTAGTGTGAATTAGCTATCTAAGTCATCAAAAAAGAAGAACTAAATAAAATGTCTTTAAGCATTATCAAGTACAACCACAATCAATGCTTTAGTGGATTTATCTGTGTTGATTAAAGTTTCAATAAACATGTGTTTTTTGTTTCATTCAAGTATCTTAAAAAATAAAGAAATACTTTGCATTTAACCAACTCGTGAAGAGTTAAATTACCAGCTGGGATTTATGTGATATTGTCTGATGTGCAATGGTCAAACTTGCTTTAAATGGCTGACGAATGGGTTAATATCACATGAGCTGAACAGCATTATTAAATGGCTAGTGTTACGTTTATCCAAGGCTTTGGCTGCGGCTCATTCCAAAATCTCAGATCTCAATTACAAGTTTTGACTTAATAACCATATAGACAATGTTCATTATTTGTTAAAAGAGATGACAGTGCTCTTGATGATGTGTATGGCTTCCTGAAGCTGCGTCTCTGTGATGCATAGAGGTGGTGCAAAGCGTATGATGTCTCCGTGAGTTGGCTTTGCTATCAGTCCATTTTCCTTCAGTCTTAGACAAACATCCCACGCATCAAACTCTGTCACAACAAAACACATAGCCCATTATTGTAACAAGTAACACCTTCAAAAATGTGAATTACTTTGAACTTGTAGAACCTCCAGCTGAGATCCTACTCTGTGTCTCTAACTCTCTCTACCACTCTCTGCATCTTTCTCTCCTTTTTGCAATATTCATGTCATTGATGTTCTTAAAATCAGTAATAAAACTAATTTTTGTGGTATTTTAATAAAAATTTAAACATTAATAAAATGTTTAACAGTATACAAACTTGTGCCTCTTTCTCATGCTTGTTATAAAAGAGAGAGAGCTCAAGAACCGTTCACATGAACAAATTTTATTTAGTTTTTTATTTTACCAAAGATGACTAATGATTTTGATTAAAATACCACATGTTTAAGATATTTTCATGACAAATAAAATATACTGTTTGTTCAGTAACATTTTAGATGGTGGGTGGGGGCAGTGGCATAGCGAGAAAAATATTAAAGGGTGGTTATGTATAGGGATCCATATTTTAAACAACTTGTAACAATTCAAATGATTAATAATGAATTAATCCTGAGTTTAAATATTTAAATAAATTGATTTTAAGATTAAAGTGCAGCAATTGTAATTATAATTAGGTTGGGAAGTTTTGCGTATTCTAAGCAGGAAATGTGTTGTGACATAAGAATTAATGACCACTGTGAAGTATTTTTTTTATATTACTACTGCAGGTGATTTTATTTCACTACAAAATAGAGTTTCTATAATAGTTATGTTCTAAACTGGGAGATACTGAACTCAAATTTAGCAGCGCAACGAATACATGCCCTTGATATCTTAACATGGTTGTCCCACACCATCTAAAGTACAGCTTCTGTTGCTGTCACCTTTAGCAATATGTCTAACACATGTGGCATATATATAGCACTACCAGTGATGTGATTAGGAAGTATTTCATTCCTGCCAACCTAGAAAGATACTATTATTTTAACAAAGCTATTTTTACTATTAATTTTTAGTTGGGTGGGGGAGCTTTTCCATGCAGGTAGGGGTTTAGCTGCTGGAGGCAGGACTTGGTCTAAGACAAGTGAGGGGTAAAGATGCACAATAGTGAAAGACTGTTGGCTGTTTTCCACTGTGCAGCAGGAGTTCAGCATACTGTGTACCCCTCCTACCAGCTAAAGCTTTACTGAGAGATAAGCCGCCACACCCCACTAGCTAAAATTTCACTGAACAGACAGTATACCTTGAATTTTCTGTTAGGTCCTCTTAATTCTGAGTGAGCTTTGTATAATTTTGTATAAATGGTAAACCATAAGAAATGAACAAATCTTACTTCACAAAAAATGTAGATCTGGTTAAAACACGTACTTTATATTAAATAAACTTTTTTGTAATAGTAACCATTTCCAAGATATTCTTTGGTATTTGTTTGTTTTTCTTTTCTTTTTATGGTTATGCAAACAGTATAGGATTTCAAAGCCATCACATAGCAAGCAGCTTTTTAAAAATCTGACTGTCACTTTAGCCTACTGTATTCTTCTTATAGCTACAATGAAATGTGTAATGAAAGTTTATTTTGATTAACAAGAAGTACTAGATAGAAAAATAAGCTTTTGTAAGAATAGTTTGTAGATGAGAAGGTCATGTGAATGCTGTATATTAATGTTTTTTAAATATAAATAACAGTTACTTTTGTTGATGACGATTGCATTGAGAAGTCCTTTCCCTCGCACGATGCTGACCAGATCCTTTGGCAATGTTGCAAGCTCTGAGCGCAGAATGTTGCCAAGTTTCTGTGCATTCTCAGCCAATTTCTCCTCTTCCAGGACTTGTAGTGCAGCTATGGCAACCTTGCAAGCCAAAGGGTTCCCGCCGTAAGTTGAGCCGTGTTCTCCTGGCTTGATGCACAGCATTACTTCATCATTGGCTAACACTGCAGACACCTGAGAGAAAGATTCACATGCCTCAGAAAGACTCAACAACCTTCTAACTACTCTTGGACATCCTGGTTATACTGGCTTTGTAATAACTTCATTTACCTCCCACATTCTTTATGAAATTATTGTACAATGATCTAGAAGATTTTTATAGTGAATCCTCTGCTGATAATTGTAGTTTTCTACATCCCAACTGTTCCTAATAACAGATAAAAAATCCCCTAAAAGATTTGAAACGTCTAACTTCGTTAACCTCCCCCTGATAGTCCTCCAAGTTCTAGAAATACTGTATAATATTCTGAGCAATTAATTATAAAATATTTATTGATTGATTTCTAATGGCAGCTGAACACAATATTCTCTCTTCATACAATTATTTAACATATCCTACTAATGATCTTGATCGTAACATATAAAGAAAACGAAGCAAAACTTTCTTACTTAGGGTTATTAAAATAGCTGGCCTTGGCAGATTTGATTCTCTCTTGTTTAGCTGTGCCTTAATTACTAAATCATGACCACACACACACACACACGCACGCACGCGCGCACGCACGCGCACACACACACGCACACACACACGCACGCACACACACCCCACCACACCCACCCACACACACACACACACACTGTTGGAATTAAATATCCGCTGTATTTGTCATATTTTAAATGTATTTTCTCAGAAATAACAACTGTTTTCTACTCCAAGACATTCTCAATTAAAAGCCAAAGCCTTGTTCACAAGTGTGTTCTTTTATAGCTCCGCTGTGTTCCATATTCAAGTACAACGGTTTTAAATTATTGTTTTATCTTTTAGTAGTTATGAAATGAAATAAGAAGGTGATTTATAGCCCAAGTCTGTCAGAAAGAAGTATCAAAATCAGTAGACTGGTTTTAGAGATTACCCTTGACACACACGCGCATTCTCTCTCTCTCTCATACTCACACACACACTCTGCACTGCTGAATTTGTGATGTATCCTATATATTTCGAACATATGGATAAAATGAAATCAAATATCTTGAATTTTCTGAAACTTGAAATTGTCTCATAACTTTTGTATAATTACAGGAGCATCATTCAGTTTCTGCTTGGGAGGGTGCAAACAGTTGTCCAAATTTTCATATGACTATTAAGAGCACATTTAGTGTAAAAGAAAATCATCTTTTATTTCTTAAATATGAAACATCTGTATTAAAAGTGCAATATCAAAATGTGTTTTTTTTAATAGAACAATACCAGTAATCAGATTAATCAATTCTGAGATACTATTTATTAGTGGCTTGAATTTTCAAATACTTATAGTTTTTCAAATGGTAAGTCATTCTTCATTTTTTCTCATGGTCATGCAAAGAACATGGAATTTCAAATCCAAAACATAACAATCCACATTTTAAAAGTCTGACTGTTGCTTTAACCTACTGTGTATACTTACAAAAAAGTGTGTAATGAAAGTTTACCTCATTTAACACAAAGTAGGTAGAAGAATAAGATTTTGTAAGAGTAGTTTATAGAAAGACAGTTTAACTTACTGGAAATACTCCACCAGATAGCGCCTTCCCCAGGATCAGAATATCTGGACAAACATTTTCATGGTCCACTGCAAGACGACGTCCTGTACGAGCCAGTCCGGTCTGCACCTCATCTGCGATCCACAGCACATTGTGTTTAGTACACAAATCTCTGACACCCTTGAGATAGCCGTCATCTGGAACCACCACACCTGCTTCTCCTTGGATTGGCTCCACCATGAACGCACACACAGTTTCATCTTGCAGTGCTTCCTAAACATTTCATGGCATTAATAAAGGCTCTATCAGCAATGACAAGCATAGAAGTAGGTACAATCATTTATTTTGAAAGGATAGAAATATCATATAGCCATATCCAAAATATTAAATTTACTAAACTTCACTATTCTCTTAATGGAGTGTAAGCTGTAAACATTATTACTAGGTATAATACAGAGTGATTTATGAAGAACTGACATTTCTTTCTTTAATTATTCTGTTCAAAATTCACTTAGTGCCCCAATTTTAGCACCAAATTAAGCAGAATGTTCTGGAGTTTCGATTTCCTGTCACTAGATGCGCAGATGTTCATTTTTATTTGTAATTGTTAGTTTTGTTGTTGGCAACTGTTTTTGAGATTTCGTTCTAGTCAACGTGAAAATGGAGTACACATTAAATGAATTACTCTTCCTTGTAAAGCAATACTGGATTACGAATTCAATTACAGCTACCCAAAGGGCATACCAGAGAGAATTTGGTGTTTGGAATCCTCCCTAAAGAAACACAATACTGGGACTGGTAAACAAATTGGTAACAACTGGGTCTCTGGTGAATGAAAAAGGCAAAACTCATTCATCTAGGCTTCCCATGTAAGAGTAAAACTGGATCAGTCACCTAAAAATCATTAAGACGTTTGTCACAGGAGACAGGGTACAGCTACTCAATGTGTCAGTGAGCTGTGAAAAGTGCAGGTCTAAAGCCGTATAGGAACCAGATAAGGATAGACGACTGAATTATTTTCTTTGGTTTCAGGCGTTCATTGTGCAATATCCTGCCATATTGTCCATCACATGGTTCACACATGAAGCATGGTTCCATTTATCCGGCTATGTGAACTCAAATAACTCACGCTATTGGGCCAACAAAAATCCACATGTTATTCATGAAGCACCTATGCACCCGGTTAAAATCAGAGTTTGGTGTGCAATATCCGCACAGAGAATACTAGGACCAATTTCTGTTAAAACAATGTGAACACTGCAGAGTACCGACAGATTTTCATGGAGTTTGCTGAGCAACCAGACGATGTCAAGGATATTTTCAGCAGGACGGCACTACATGCCATACATCAAATGAATCCATGGCACTAATTGCAAGTTTCTTTGACGACCGAATAATTTCCAAGAACCTGTGGCCACCAAGATCTCCGGATTTGACATCGCCAGACTTCTTTCTATTGGGTTACTTAAAAGACAGGGTTTATGCCACACATTGGATGATCTGAAGCACAACATTACACAGGAGATTCAAGCTATTGACAACAGAGTCCTCCAACGAGTGGCCAGTAACATGGAACGACGTGTTGAGTTGTGCCTTATGCAGGATGGAGGACATTTTCAACATTTGCTATAGAGGTAAATAATCTCCCAAAATTCCTCTGCATTTCAGGTATAATAAATTGTCACTAGCATAACTTGGTTTGGAACAATTAAAGAAATAAATGTGTCAGTTCATCACGCTGTATATGGCAAACCCTATTATTAATTTTTAAGTAATTTCTCTCTTGTACAGGTTTTACACTCCATGCTGGTTTATAATTATTATTGTTATACAGGTTATCATTATGTTTGCGATAAGCCTAGTCTTTTTAGGTTGGTACTATGTTTTCACCAAGATGGGAAGTCACATATTAATGAACAAAGCAATGAGTTAATACGAAACTGATGGATTTCTCAGTTGTAAACCAATACTTTTGTAGTTGACCACACACTTTATTGTGCTAAGTAGCCACTGTTTTATAATTATTCATAGTAATGTAACTGCTGCCAGTATTATAAACTTCCTCAGGCACGTTGTCAACAATGGCTTATTGGCTCAGAGCATGTGCAATTGCAATACTAGTTAACATCACATTAATAAATAACCACCAATAACAAAAATAATGAAATTACGATAGGCTAAACCCCTGATAGAAGTTCTAATTACTTATGATTAATTTGGGATTTTTACCCTCCCACTACCCAAATTTCTGGGAAATCTTAGATCATACAGGGTGACTCAAAGAAACAAAATTTTTGCAGTTATGTAGTAAACGTTAATGATATTATTTATGCAAAGTAATAAATATATTTAAGATTAATGATGGTATTTTATGTAACACAAAGAAACATTTAATTTATAACATTATGTTCTTCAAATGGCCTCCCTTTTGAATACTACAAGGACAATATGCAATAAATATGTTAAATTTTAGTTCTGGTCTCTCGGTGTGTATGTGGTTCTGTGCTTGTATTGTGTTCCACGATAACTTCGCCTCCCAAACTTACATCAAGTGACTTCAAGTCATTGTATGGAATAATGTTGAATCCTGGCATGAACGGTCCAAAGCCCTCAAAGCTGGTTGGATCAGTAGAGCTGGATATTGCAGCCAAAGTGCGTCCCCAGAAATTTCCCTCAGCAAAAACAATTTTAGCTTCGTTTTTAGGTATTTTCTTCTTTATATATCCCCACTTCCTGGCCAGTTTGCAAGCTGTCTCACCTCCTTCAACACCTGTAACAATAGGCTTCATTTATATCAAAAGTTGAAAATTTAAATTATTCACTGACAAGATGCAAATTGCTGCAAATATCAAGGTTTGTATCTGAAAAAATTAAAGTATTGCACTGTTTTATTCATAGAGGTACATTGTAAGCAGTAATACTTATTTCCATAATGCTATACAAAATTCTTACAATTTTTAATACATTACTTTGAGTTGCTATTTTTTCTTTCTTTGGTCCATCATGCATTTTAACACTGTGGTTATTTATGCATGATGAGTCATAACAAATTCATATTGCTTTATTTTTCTAAACCATTTTTCTCTTATCTCCCCATTTATTCTCCTATTCCTTTTATATCCCTCTCCTTTTGTATTTTCATTATCCTACCTTTTAATATTTCTTTGTTAACAATCTCCCATACTTTAGGTAAAAACTGATCTCTCCACAACTTAGTTTCTTCACATTCAATTATATAATGCAAATCATTATCTGCCTCTAAGACAACACAAAATCAAATTGCTTTGTCACTTAGTAACTGTTTTGTCCACACGTGTAGTTCAGTACTTTCTGAGTATGCATAATTTGCTAAGAGCACTGTTCTTTCCAACAGGTAACAGTGTCTAATATCAACTCCTAAATGATTGAAAGACTAAGACCCAATTTCACAGTTTAAGCATAAGGTACAAATTGCGCTTAAGTGGAGTTTTATTATGCAGAGTGCAAGCACTAAGCTGCACTTATGTTACTTGGCTTAAACTGTACTGATATGTGGTTTAAGCTAACAAGTCACCTTGTTATCTGAAGAAAACAATATTGGAGACAAGGAAATGCAAATTATTTTAAACCATAATTACATCAGAAGATGACCTAAGATGTTTATAATGTGTCCAAACCATTTTCGCATATGGAATAACAGAGAATTATATGAGAGATTCTGGTTAAGTAAATAATCGGCAATGATGGCATCAGAAATTGCTGATGATGCAATTAAACATAAAATTGACTGGTAAGAAGCAAAATTTAATTTTCAATTTATGCTTTGTACCTTTATCATATACTTTGTCACACTCATTACTGTCCCATCTATAAAGTATTTCTTTATATTTCAGTAATAAAGCCTCTCATCAGAAACAAGGCTTCTCTTGACATTAAGGTGTAGAATGCTGGCTTCTTGGAAGATAAAGTTTGCAATACATGTTGACTCTTGATTTTTTCAGTCATTTTAACTATATGGATAAGCTACAAAAGCTTATTTTAAGAACAGCATCACCATAAAGAAACAATGGGAATTCACTTGATGTGCAAGTGCAAACTTTACCAACTTTACAGTTCAGGACAATTGTTTAGCTCAGTAGAGCTGAACAATATTGACATAACTTTTGATTTATTATCAGCCAGCAAAAAAAGACATTTTTCCTAACATCAGGGCTCTGGATATGACTAATGCAGGATGTATAGAAGACTGAGCTGTTTATACAAACAGGATACACAGACTAAAATAGAATTTACTCACTGAATAATACACAATATGTATACATAGTTTTGTCAATAATTTTACATGCTATTTACGGAATATACATCATCTTTACAAGTTTCATTACTTAATATTCTTTTTTTGTAGTTTAAATATCATTACAGCCTGATTAGTGGCCCCCTAGAATGGTACCTATTCCATATGCGAGAACAGAGTGTACATAGCCAAAGTATATTGTTAACCTTATAACGGTAAGGAGGTATTCGATTTTGTACAACATTACACCTAATTTGTTTCATTTTGTATATAATATGTCTTTATTTTATTTTAAATGTTCTGTATTCTATATAATATTTATGTATATATGTAACTATATTGTACATTTCCTTGACCCGCATATAGTATGTCTCTATTTTATTTCAAATGTTTTATATTCTGTGTAATATTTATGTTTATATGTAATTTTTGTACATTTTCTTGACATGTTCTATATTCACAAGCCTTTATGGCTGCTGGTGAACTCACAGAATGCAATCCAATCTAATCTAATCTAATCTCATAACCTCTCCATTACAGACTTGTATTAGCATTCTAATTGCACATGTATGATTAGTTTTTTCATTTTATGATAGTCTTGTATCAATAGTGATGCCTAAGAAATGTGTACAAGTTTGATTGCATATTACTGGATTTTCCATAATTATGTGATATTGATTATTCAAGTTTAAGTCTACTGAAGTCAAGATAGCTAGTCTTATCGGTATTTACAATACTCTATTGCATTTGAGTCAATAAGTTAATTTTAATAATGAGTTATCTAAGGTTAACTGCAATGAGGCTTTGCTATTAGTTCGGAAGACAAAATTTGTATTATCAGCAAACAGGATACTATTTGCAGGTGAAATGGAAGATCATTTATGTATAATAAAAATAGTAGTGGCCGTAATGTTGAGCCTTATGGGACACCATACTTAAAAATTTATAGAGACTGTGGTTTTCAATTTCCACCAGGAGGGATCTAATTCTAAGATATGAACTGAACCATTGGTTTTCTATTACTTTTATACTGTAGCTTGAGCTTTATCAAATGTCTTTGATAAGTCCATGAATAATCCTACTACATGTTCTTTTTTGTCTTTAGCACTTAATATTTCTTCTAATAGAGAGGAAATGGCTGAGTTGATCGATTTTCCTTTTTGGAACCCAAATTGTGAGTTAGTGATAATATTGCACTTATCTAAGAAGTGCATTAATCTATTGTACGTGACCTTTTCAGTCATCTTGTAAAAAGCAAAAAACAGGGATATAGGCCTATCATTTTCAATCTGTGTTCTTGCCCTTTTTTTTAAAAATTGGCTTAATGTTTGCTATTTTAAGGGCTTCAGAAAAGCAGCCAGTTACAAAGGACAAATTATAGATAACCCTTAATGGTTTTAGAAAATATTTTCCACATTGTTTTACAATTGAATCAGGTATGTTGTCATAACCACTGCAGTTTTTGTTTTCTGGCCAGTTGATTGCTTGTTGAATTTCCCCTTCAGATGTTGGATATAAGTAAATAGAGGCATGGATATTAGTTTACTCAGGATGAATTATATTAAGTGCTGAGTGAGGAACTGATTGTCGGGATCTTCTATTGTTTCATCATTGTTTTTAAATGTTATTTTATGTGTACTTCTATTTCTATTAGTCACTTTATTTACTACATCCCATATTGCCTTTCCTTTGTTTTTGTATTTTTTAATGTAGTTGTCATTCAACCTTTTTGCCTCTTTAATGTCTTTACTTTGAATGTTACAGTATTGCTTAAAATAAGACTTAAAGTTCAAGTCGTTTGATGTTTTATTAATTTCTCTAAGCAGTTGCTTTCATTAGCAAGAGAAAATTATTGCTTTTGTTAGCCATGTTTTATCTTTTGAGGTACTTTCGAAAGGTTGCTGTTTCTTAATTGGGAATGCTGTATTGTAGTAGTGGGCTACAGTATTTAAAAAATTATTTGTTTTCTTATTTACACAGTTACTATCTAATTCAGCCCATTTTTCATTGCTTAAGAGATACCTAAAGTAGTCTAAGCTTTGTTGATTAAGTTTTCTTTATTGCACCAGTTTATTCTTGTTGGGTAAATGATTATTGATATCGAGCATCTCCAGCATTAAAAAAATACTGTTATTGTCTGAGTTGCCTATACTGATGTTTCTTATCAAAACATTTTGAAGGTTACACCTGACAAATATTCCGTTATTTTTTAAAAAATTATCAGTACTTACTTTAAAAACATGCCTCATACAACTGATTCATGTGTTACCTGTGTTCATAGGCAGGACCTTGTCATAACCAAACAGCCTGGTTATAAACTGTTCATACTCTCCAAGTACGTCTGAGTAGAAGGCACGCGAGGTGAGTGTGAGGATGTCTGCTTGCTGTTTGAGAGCTGACAGGATCTTAGGGTGGCAGTGACCCTGGTTTACTGCAGAGTAGGCACTCAGGAAGTCCAGGTAGCACTTACCTTCCACATCCCACACATGTACCCCTGAAACATTCATTGTTGTAGTTTTACACCTTTCCATGGCCAATTGAAGTTGTATTAGTGCAAATTGTATTTAACATATTTGTATTTGTTTCGAGCCCCACGTATGGGAGCCAATTTGAAGTAGTATTTGTGTGTATTTGTGTCCCCACGTGGTGGATAATGTTTCTCACGTAATGTTGTTTACCTCACGCGTGCAGCCATATTGTGTGACGTCATTCGTCGGTCGCCTGCTAACTCCATCTGGCGTAGCAATCTATATGAATTAGTTTTAAGGTTATGTATATTGTCTTCCGGCCAGCTATTTAGGTAGGCATTTAATTCTTGCAGGGTGTGAAGCGGAAAAGGAATCTTTTATCCAAAAATTACTAGTGAAGAAATGTATTTTATAATGTTTTATTGTCGAGCACGTGCACTAACACTTTCACAGATTTGTCTAGATAATCGCCATACTGAAACTGTTTGTAATAACTTCTCACTTTTAACTCATGTACTTCAATTTTTGTATATAAGTGACTTTGTAATATTTTAGATCTTTAATGATTTTCACTGCGCGTAACTTGACGAACTGAGCGGCCAACGTGTAATGTGCGGACGATGTGTAATGCTTCGTGAATCCTGCCGAACTGGAGGACGATGTGTACTGTGTCGAGAATCTTGCCGAACTGGGGGAACGCTCGCTTTGAATCTACACTATTTATAGGCTTACCTCAAGATACACCTAAAGATTATAAATGAATTACCATTGGCTAATAAAACGCGCCAACATTAGCGTCTATTTTACTATCCAATGAAAACCACTAATACATATTACTTTTATAGAATGTTCTGGAAGCTTTTTTTACTGAAAAGGCGCGAAACATGACGTAACTTCCTGGTTCCCGGTAACGATAAACAACTCACCCCCTTGCTAAAGTATTATGTTATTGTTAACAGTTTCAGTAGAGCCATATATTATTATTTACCAATAATAATTACAATTATTAAACCCCTGAAATCAATGTTACATAAAAATACATATTCATATTATTATCGTTAACCACATCTGAGTAATTTGTGATACAAATTACCGTCTCATATGCCCCACTAGAAACATAATTATAAATATTTATAACCTGTTTGGAAATTTTATAATTTTGTTTTTAGTCTCCTAAATCTTGTAACACACGCTATCACTTTCACTTTACACTTCACACGTATTTAACACACGACATATGTTTTATCTCGCCACTACTTACTGGCTTTGGTTTAATTAATTTAGATATTAATCTTACATTACAAATTATTTTTTTTTTTTTTTTTTTATAGCAAATACTATACCCTAAACTATTTAATTAGTGTTACAAAAAATGGTTTACTTTCTTATATTGTTACCAAAAATTTATCAATTCAAGAATTTTTTTGTAATTACCATACATATTTACCAAAATATTTACCCTCTACACAAATATTTACATCTCAATGTTTCACATTCTGTTTGCTACATAAGTATTTGTTTTGAATTATTTTTACCATTTTTGTTATTTTGAATTTTATTTTAACAATACTCTTGTAATAGTATTCATGTACTTTACTTTAATATAACATCTTAAGTTTCAATCTTTGCATTCTTAATTTTTTAAATGTTGTTACAGTTACTAAAAAAAAATTTAATTTATTTATTTATATTTTATATTTTTTTTTTTAAACATTTCTCTTTTTTTTTTTTTTTTTTTTTTATAATTTATTTCTCTTTTCAAATGACACATAAATAATTAACCCTCTTACGTTCCAATACATTTCTATGCAAGTCGTCTTTAACTATCCAGCATTTACTTTACATCACATTGCTATTTACCCTCCTGGATCAAATTGTGTGTGGCTAAATATTACTCGTAGCCGTAACCTAACCTTCAAATTATTGTTCATGAATAACCTATTGTATTCATATGACATTTCGTTCCCTGATAACATTTGAAAACAATCTACAGTTTCTTGAACAACATATCTTTTAACAACTTTCATTTTGAATTCATCTGCTATCTCTTTAATTTGAGAATACTCTGACAAATCTGTACTAAACTGTACTGGACTGGAGTTTTCAATTTGAACATCTTGGTACAATTTATTTCTTTGCATTTCTGACTCATTCTGAATTTCTGATATCTCCCCTCTGAAATTAACTTGCGCCTGATTTACATCTACATTCCTAACCTCTTTTATCTCTCTTAACTCACTTGTAATGCTACTCACTCGACTACCTAACTCTGCGCCTTCTACATTAACCTCACTTTTAGTATTAACCTTACTTTCTTTGTTATCTATTTCCTTGCTCATGTCTAGCTTTTTCTTTGAAATTTCTCCTATCTCACTTACTATTACTTCCTCATTTTCATCTTTCATTTCTGGCCTACTACTATCTAACTTCATAACTTTCTTTTCAATTTCTTCATTGCTTTGATCTACTGTTTGCTCTAATTTCTCATTACTCCTACCAATATCTTCAATTGATTTCCTATTATTCTTACTAATATATTCCCTCGTTTCCCTACAATACTTTTTCATATTCTCATCCAAATTTTTCAGCAATTCCATCATTTCCTTCATCATACCAGCATCAATAGTAATATTTCTTGCTATTCTATTCTTACTTTCTGCACTAACATTTCCTCCATCAGATACTACATTGTTTAAGCTATTTTCTGTATCCTGTATTGAATTACATCTAACTGTTACACTATTTCCTTCCATCATTGTTTTTTCTATGTTATTAGTGGCCATTGTTTTTGTTTTCTAAAAAAAAAAATACAATCACCTGACTTTGTGATGCTGTCTGTTGATGTATCCTTGATGTCCAGCGTTCTGCCCCTTTCTCCTAGATTTGTATGTCGCTTCTGCGTTGTATCGTGATGAATCTACGTCGTTTCGATGTTTTTTGTATCCACTTGTCCGCGCCGTTTGTCGCTCCTCTTGTTCCTGGAATCTGTGTCTTGTAGATCATTTTACTGCTGCTTTCGTTCCACGTTCTGATTATTCTTGTTCCTTTCCTAGTCGTCTAGCCTTCCTTTCCTAGTTGTAGCCCCACGTTGGGCGCCAATTTGAAGTTGTATTAGTGCAAATTGTATTTAACATATTTGTATTTGTTTCGAGCCCCACGTATGGGAGCCAATTTGAAGTAGTATTTGTGTGTATTTGTGTCCCCACGTGGTGGATAATGTTTCTCACGTAATGTTGTTTACCTCACGCGTGCAGCCATATTGTGTGACGTCATTCGTCGGTCGCCTGCTAACTCCATCTGGCGTAGCAATCTATATGAATTAGTTTTAAGGTTATGTATATTGTCTTCCGGCCAGCTATTTAGGTAGGCATTTAATTCTTGCAGGGTGTGAAGCGGAAAAGGAATCTTTTATCCAAAAATTACTAGTGAAGAAATGTATTTTATAATGTTTTATTGTCGAGCACGTGCACTAACACTTTCACAGATTTGTCTAGATAATCGCCATACTGAAACTGTTTGTAATAACTTCTCACTTTTAACTCATGTACTTCAATTTTTGTATATAAGTGACTTTGTAATATTTTAGATCTTTAATGATTTTCACTGCGCGTAACTTGACGAACTGAGCGGCCAACGTGTAATGTGCGGACGATGTGTAATGCTTCGTGAATCCTGCCGAACTGGAGGACGATGTGTACTGTGTCGAGAATCTTGCCGAACTGGGGGAACGCTCGCTTTGAATCTACACTATTTATAGGCTTACCTCAAGATACACCTAAAGATTATAAATGAATTACCATTGGCTAATAAAACGCGCCAACATTAGCGTCTATTTTACTATCCAATGAAAACCACTAATACATATTACTTTTATAGAATGTTCTGGAAGCTTTTTTTTACTGAAAAGGCGCGAAACATGACGTAACTTCCTGGTTCCCGGTAACGATAAACAACTCACCCCCTTGCTAAAGTATTATGTTATTGTTAACAGTTTCAGTAGAGCCATATATTATTATTTACCAATAATAATTACAATTATTAAACCCCTGAAATCAATGTTACATAAAAATACATATTCATATTATTATCGTTAACCACATCTGAGTAATTTGTGATACAAATTACCGTCTCACAATAAACCATAAGAAGTACACAAAGTTCTTGCTACACAAGAAATGTAAATGCCATTGAAACATTCAATTTATGCCAAATGTATCATTTCCAAGATATTCATTATTATTGGTTTGAATTTTCAACACTTTCTGAAGTGTTAAGTCACCATTCATTTGTTCCTAGTGGTCATACAAAAAGTGGAATTTCAAAGACAACACATATTAACTTGCTTTTTCAAGTTTTTACTATCACTGCAATCTTCTTGCACCTACAATGAAATGTGTAACTAAACAATCTCAATTAACATAAATTAGAGAAAAAAATTTGTAGAATGAGTCATTTTTTAAATATTTGCAATTGTACCTACATTTTTGTTTCCCTAAGTGTACAGCCAGAATTATTATGAGCTTGCATAACACATGTTAACTTAACGTGATGTAACTTAATAGTTTGTAGCTGTCAATCTTTTCCTTTCTGTTACATTAAGTTTGAGCTCACATGATAATAAGAACCAATTGGCATGAAGTAATAAAAACAACTACTAATCAGAGACATTCCCATTACATTAAGTAAAGTTTACTACTCTATGCAGATGATATCACAATAATTCAGGAAATTGAGGATCACTTACAGAAAAGTGTGTATGAACTAGGGAAGGAGATATTATGAATTTAAAAATCTCAACTAATAAAATGTAAATAATGGCCTTTCAAAGAAAGTTCCCTGTCAGATCCCAAATAATTATAAACCATATAGTCCTGGAACAAGTAAAACATTTTATTACCACATTCAAGATTTAAATAATGAAGTAAGTGAATTTCAAAATATGAGCAAGGACACTAAAAAAGAAAAAAAAGGAAAGAAACAAGTAAAATTCTATAAAACAATCTTAATGTATGGCTGTGAAACATAGACTATTAAAAAACAAACTAAATTAAAGTAAATGTGGTTGAAATTAGATAACGAACAAAATAAAAAATGAACAATAAGAAAAGAGTGAGCTATCTGTAGAATAAATGACAACACTGAACATTACAGGAACAAGTGGAAAACCCAAACACAGAGGACAGAAAAATCCTGCTACATCAAAATGCTATATAATTATCAACCACACGAAGAAGAGGCAATGAAAGACCAATGAAAAGATGGAAAAGACTTGAACAGGAGGAAACTCCTAACCCATTAAGAGATGATGGAGATGATGATGATGATGATGATGATGATGATGAAGTAAAGTTCATCTTAATTCTGATTTAAGAATATCATCTAATGGAATATGTTTAAAAATCTGATGTGTTACATACACATGACTTTCTCTACCCCATATCTTTATTAGTGGGTATACAAACTATTCAAACTAAAGCTTATTTTCCTATCTACTTCATTTTGATCCAAATAAACCTTTGTTAAAATAGTTACATTACACATTTCGTTATAGATATAATGAGAACAGCAATAGTCAAATGTTTAAGAACTGGACGATATATGCTAGCCTTAAAATTCCATACTGTTTCCATGCAATTGTGAGAAACAACTGAATGTTGAAAGGACTTTAAGAGAATGACCAAGAAATGAACAAATCAAACCTTTAATAACGGATATATCAGAAACAGCTTATGCCACAGAAAAACTTATTTTAAGTAAATTGTGTTTTAAAGAGATCTACATTTTTTGTGTGGTATGTTTTCATCTATCACTTAACATTTACTAGTTATACAAGATTATACAAAATTCCTTCCGAATGAAGAGGACTTCACAGGCTATTCTCAGAAAAATCAAGCTATACATTTTATTTCCGGTAAAATCTTGGAATCAAATTTTTTAGTGGAATGCAAAACCTTCTCTACCTACTATGTATGTAGTAGAGGAAGTATTGTATTCCACCCAAAAATTTGATTTCATCAGGAACACATGTTTTGAGAGCCCCTAAATCCAAAAAAAAGCATTTTGAAAAAAATGTGTGTGCGTGTGCGTGTGTGTGTGTGTGTGTGTGTGTGTGTGTGTGTGTGTGTGTGTGTGTGTGTGTGTGTGTGTGTGTGTGTGTGTGTGTGTGTGTGTGTGTGTGTGTGTGTGTGTGAGAACAGCATAACTCAAAAACGAAAAGTCAGATAAACACCAAACTTGGTATTTAGGTTCAGTAACTTTCAAAGATGCAACATGAAGATTTTCAAGAAAATCCCTCACCCCAAACTAACCTTTACATGGAACATTTGTAGACGTTTTTATTTTATAAAAAATGTTTCTAACGATTTTGATTAAACTACCATATATTAAAGATAATTACATGACCAATAAAATGTATATTTTGAATTTTTAGGGAATAGCCAGTGAAGTCCCCTTCATTCAAAAGGAATTTTGTATAATCTTGTATAAATGGTAAATGTTAAACAATTGACAAAAACATACTACACAAAAATATAGTTGTCTTTAAAACACACAAGCTATTTCATATAAGCATTTTTGCGAGATAAGCCATTTTTGAGATATGCATTATTAATGGTTCAAATTGTTCAATACTTGGCCATTCTCTTGAAGTCCATGACCGGAAACATCAGTTGAGAACATGCTGATGATGGGAACAAACCGTCTCCCGAAATGCGTTCAAGTAAGAATATTTTAGTGATGTAGTGTAACAACCCTCAACTCTCTTTATTTTAAATTATGACACATCACTGTTACTAGCTTCTAATTCTTCAAAATTAGTCCACACTACATGGTGTTACTGATGTCTTAAGTGTTTATATAGAAACATCTTCAATCTATACCATTAGAGAATTCTGAGATTTTTTGACAATCCATTTGGAAAGGCTTTTCTTTATTTTGTTTTCTCACTCTCTCATGTCTTTCATAAATCTATATGAGCACTGAGAGAGAATCTGTATCTGTAATTGAGGTTGTGAATTAATTGAATTTTTTGCAAATATTCTTAAAGAGAGAAATGACCAAAATTTTCTGCATCTTTATGTGCAAGACATTACAGAAGAAATAGTTAACCCGTCATTGTAAGTAAGTAATTTTATTATTAACCCAGTTAATTGTACAAATTTACAACAACAATTTTACAAATGTATTCTTAATCCAGTTACTAAAACTAACTATAAAATAAAATATAAAAAAACTAACCTCTTAACTACTGGTAGCCAGCATTCCTCCTAATGTAAAAGTACAATTATCAATTTATTTAATCCCCAATACTAACTCTAACTCTACCTTGAGTTGCTTTTCCTTGGACCCCAACAAACTGAAACCTTGAGGTTGTCGAGTTGTTGAGTCCTACTTGCAACATATCAAATAAAAACTACTGTAATTTAATACTCATTTACCACTCCCTTGCTAATTTTCCTCATCTATTTTGCTCTTACTCTGACCAAAACGTTTCCTACTTCTATTATATTTTTCCTAGATTTCACATTTACTAACGTTTTAGCTTGAATTTCTATTAGTAAATTTAACCATTCTCTCTTCTCTTTCTAAGCAACTTTGTTTCTTCACACTCTAAAACTATATGCCACTCTTTCACTAACCAGTCATTGTAAAGACTTTTCAACAAGAAGCAAAATAATTGTCTTAATTATTTACAAAAGTGGTTTTACTAATCTCAAGTGTTTTCAGTTGGTTGCTCTTGAAGGAAATATCAACAAGGGGTGGGCATATAGAAGGCACTGTTAAAAACTTATTAAGCATGGTTACAAAGTTTATGAGTCATTAACTGTGTTTAATGAACTTTGTGGGGGGGGGGGGGGACTCTGACACTAATTTCACACAGAAACTTGCTATTGACAAATCAGTGGAATTTTTTAGTTCTTGTACGAATAATGAGCAATAATCAGAACTGTTAAAGATTGCCCAGTTCTGTGTGTGGAAAGAATTTTCCCTATGAGTGCAAACTGGAGAGATAACAGGCTAAAAATTAAATGCTATGGAACCAAGCAGTAACATCTGTGGCCCACATTCAGGAGGCTGTTGGTTCAATTCCCGTGGCCAATATGGCTGTGTCCTATCCTAAATCCTTTGAAGCAGTCTTGATGGTTCAATATATTAATTTGAAAATCATTTATGCTTGGAATTTCATGACTATCCGATGCAAAACAATGTGTTGCTGAAGATTTTATCTTCAGAAAAATACAACTGGTGTAAGACTAAGAATGATTAATAAACTAACAAACTTACTGATGCATTCAAATATAACATTTGCAGTCCTTGCACATTACAAAGTTTCTCTTTATTTTATGACCATATAAAAATTAAGTAATACATTACAATATGCTGGGATATGTTGACTCACCCTTATGTCAACCCTACTCTTACACATACTTACCTTTGCCTTTACAAAGAGCAACTGGAATTGGGTGATAATTGTGTGCACCATATTTGGCTTCTCTGTCAAACACGTCCTGAGAGGTTAGGTTTCTTACAAATCCAATCTGAGCTAACTTGGCACCTGAAATCAACACCTTCTATGAATACCAACAATTGTACAAGTAAGCACCCTTAAATAAAAGGAAATTCAGAAGAACTTACCATTTTTTATTTGTGAAAAATGTGATGAAGAATTCTGAATTGTCACTTTTCTCAGAATAGGAAGCATGTCTTTTATTGCCCTGAAACAAAGGAATTATATGAATGTTACTGTACAGTATTATTTGTTGCAACTTGCTCTCAAATTACTGGATTGATTTCAACCAAATTTAGCACTCTTATTGCATGCCACTTGAGTAAAAATTGAATGTGTTACATTCACATGACTTTTCTTTTCCCTCTTCTACAAACTATGTTTACAAAAGGTTATTCATCTGTCTACTTCTTGTTATTCCAGATAAACTTTCATTATACATTTGTTGTAGATGTATGAAGGATACAGTAGGCTGAAGCGACAGTCAGATTTTTAAAAAGCAGATTGCTATGTGATGACTGAAACTCCATGCTCTCTGTATGACCACTAACATAGAATATCTGGAAAAGGTTAACACTACAAAAAGTATACTTTACATAAATTGTGCACTTTACAAGATCTACATTTTTGTGTTCTCAATATAATATGCCCACTCAGTGACTGAATTCATATCTATACTGATGGCTCTCTTCTGGGTTATGAAGAAAGAGCTGGAGCTGGTGCATTTTGCCAATTAGTTTCCTTTTATAAAAAAGTGGGGAAATACACAACCAATTTTGACGGTGAAATTGATGCCATGTATATATCACTTCAGAATTTATTTCCATGGTTACATAAATGCAAAGCTGCACTCCAAGCTATTGGTTCCATTATGCAGCCCAAAATGATGAAGATTAAGGAAATACATGATGTGATCAAACAAATACAGAACCTAAATAAAAGTATAGTCTTACAGTGGATTCCTGCACACTGCAGTGTTTTTGGAAATGAAATGGCAGATATTTTAGCAAAGTAAAGAACTAAAATCAACCTTGTGATAAAACAAAAGTTTTCATATGAACCAGTTAAACAAATCATAAAAAGAAAAATCGTTTTTGATTATAACCAACAGATAACACTTCAAAATGAACAGTCACAATGGGAGAAATTTTAAAAGATCCATCAATAGTTTCTGATTTACCAAGAAGATCTTCTCATTCCAACTTATCACAGGACATGACTGTTTGAATAAACATCTTTACAAAATTGGAATAGTAACATCTCCAAATTATTCATTGTACCCCAAGGAAGAAGAAATGGACATGGAACATCTGAAAAATTGTGACTCTCTTGTGGCTTTTGAAAATATCTCTTGCATACACACATTTTTTTTTTTTTTTTTTGTAGTAAGATTTTGTGTAGCTGTTACGGTTTACTAGTTATGCAAAAGTCATTCAGAATGAAGAGAACTTCAGGCTATTTCCAAAAAATTCAAGATATGGTATTTAAATCACAATTGTTAGAGCCTTTTTGAGAAAATAACAAATAACAAAACCTTTTTCCATGAAAAGGATAGTTTGGGGTGGGGAAATTTTCTTGAAAATCTCTGTGTCGCATCTTTGGAAAGTACTAAACTTAAATTCCAAGTTTGGTGTTTATCCAAGTTTCCATTTTTGAGTTATGCTGTTCACAGACACACACAGAAATACACAAACATTTTTTAAAAATGCAATTTTTGGATTCAAGGTGCCTCTAAACATGTATTTTTGGTGAAATCTCAGTATTAAATTATTTTTGTGGAATGCAATACCTTCTGTATTGGTAGAGAAAGAAAAATACTGTTGTGAGGTTACACATCTCCAAGGGAGTGTGTGTGGTCAGAACATTTAAAGGGATGAAAGGAGCAAAACTAATGGTTTTAAGGATGCTGATTACAATCATCAAAGCTCAGATTTAACCCCCTCAGTATGGTAATGTGTGAACAATACTCTAGAAAGTTCCAACATATGGTAAATAGTTGTAGAATAAAGTGTTTTCAGAACACTGTGAAGTATTTTAAAGCAATCTGAAACATTCCATAATATTGTTAAACATTCTAGATAATACAGAATTTTCCTAACATTATGGAACATTATATGCTATTGCAGAAGATTTTAATACCTATCTTCTTGATTCTAATAGAATTTTGTACACATTCTGAAATATTATAGATATTTCTAGATCTTTTAGGAACCTTCCAAAAGATTCAAGACCATTGCAGAACATGGTAGAACATTCTACAAGTCTGCATTTATGAAGAAATTATAATCCCAAAGCAATGCAAGGTAAATGCCTAGTCTCTTATAAAAAGTGGCACTTGGATCAATCTTTCATATTTTTGGTTCTCCAATTTTTATTTTTTTATATTGGTGGTGGTAGTGGTGGCATTGGTATTTTGGCAGAAGTACATATTTGCTATCCTCAGAAGCACTCTAAGAGGACTTGAGAAGGGTTATCACAATAAAACGAATTCTCATCCTCACAGGCAGTCAAAGTGCTTTAAAAGCATTCTCTTCAGATTGGTAAAATCAAAATTGGTTTGAGAACGTCTAAATGCCCCATCATCTCACAACAGGCTTGAAATGCAGTGGAGCCCGGGGCATTTATGGAAATGAAAAAGCTGATGAGCTGGCTAAAAGAGGTACTGAGATAGCCTATGTTGGCTCTGAACCTGTGTTTGGAATTGGTACTTGTACTGCCAAAACCTCGGTAAACGCATGGGTTAAGGAAAAACACCAACTCAGGTAGCAAACCTATCCTGGACAAAGACAAACCAGGAGATTGGACTTAGGACAATCTTTTCTCATCTCTCCTGAGATTGGATACAATAGCAATAAGGAAAGTAGTTGCATCAATTTCTGAACATGCTCACTTAGGAAACATCTACAAGAATGTGCAAAGAAACTGCCTCACTTATCCTCTTTGACTGACACTTACACAGACAGGGAAGATCTAGGAAAGGATGCAGACATTGGATGAAATATCCTTTCCAATAGGGTTATACAATAAGCCTTGTAGGCTGACATATGGGAGGTCGATAAAACTCCAACAAAACCTCCCATCATCTAATCTAATTAGTATTTTTTTTTACTTATTTATTTAAGACCTTAGAACCAGTGCTTCATTTAGTATCTATTACCTTCACTTTGAATTCAAAATAAAATATAAACTTAATTTCTTCTTCTGCTTCTTCTACAATTTACCATAATGGTTTCATGCTGGCCAGTCCAGTCAAGCCCACATATAGTTGAATAGTTGAATAGTTTATTGTGCTAAGAGTTTTACAAATTTGATTGTCTACTGCATTTTGACCCTGGTCACTTATTCAGTAGACAATCACTACAGTTTATTTACATTTTACAATTTCTTGTCACTAAATTATCTTGCTCTTTTTTTCAGTTTTTTTTTTTTCATGTCCCATTTCCACCTTTTTTTTTTCACTTTTCATTTATTGATTACTTAACCATCACACATTCACTATAGTCTTCCATTCAAAGTAAGATGCACTACCTCTTACTTTTCTCTTTCCACTGTCCATAGCCATTTATTTTTTACTTTACACAAAAACTGTCCAATGCTTCTAGCGTCCTTGCATATCATTTCAATTATAAGTGTATTTCTATCCCCCTTCAACCACTTCTTATTAAAAAATTCTTTTCTCCAATTTTCTGTTCCTTGGCACTTAAATACTATGTGTTCAATGTCTTCATTACCACCACATATCGGACATTGGTTCTGAGGAATACCCTGTCTTAGCCCTTTTAGCCTCCATGCTCCGGTTCTTAACCATGCAATAGATTCTCCCTCTTCTTTATTTACTATATCTATATGTTTTTCCCTACCCCATGTATTTTTTATTGGCCTATAATAAACTAATGAGCAGTTTTCGGCAATCTCACTGAACATGATTTGTATTTCTATATCTTCCAGTCTTTTCCTTGCCTTTTTCCAAAAATTGTTTTACATTATTTTCTCTCCTTCTCCATATATCTCCTAACCTATTTTTCTCCAAAATATTCCGTAATTTACTTACCCATCCATCATTCATTAAGCTATTCTCTTGGTATTCAATACATTGTCTTAACACATTACTTTTTCCTAGATTCAAAGTTCTGAACCAAAATTTCAAAGCTCTTTCCATTATCTTCCCCTTAGTTCACACCCTGCCCATCTCTAATTGTGCTACCTGTCTTACAATTGACTTCGGTAGCCCTAGTATTTCTCTACAAAACATCCTGTGCACCACATCTATACATTCCCATCCTCTATCTAATCCCCATATTTCTATACCATACATCATTTTTGCCTCCACAACCATCTCATAAACTTTTTCCAGCCATTTAACATTTATATTAGGTACTTTATATTTGCAGCTTCTAATTGCTGCCATTGCCCCTTTACCTTTTGCCAATGCAAACTTCTTTTGTTTCTCCCATTTATTACCTCCATCTATTTTTACTCCTAAATAGATACAGTCACGCACTACCCTGTAATCTTTATTCTCTCCCTTCCACTTTTCATATTTGCCTAATTTCCCCCCCTTTTTGAAGTAATCCCCTCTCTGGCTTCTTATGTCTCTCTCTTTCTATAATCTTCCCCTTCCTCAAAGCTTGAGACCAGAGTTACAATACGACTCTACTGCCTCAACAATACTACTAATACTGCAAGAGGGAAACTGAGTGGAGTGGGAGGGGGACAGATGCAAATGGGGAAATATGACCTTGAGTGGACTGGTGAAAATTAAAACATTATAAGGCCATTAAGCAGAGTGTTGAGCATTACCACTGTATACCATGTTTAATCTTAATGTTTTGTACATACATTTGTATCATAATTTTAGGTATTGATGTACTTGATGAAGACATAGTTTATGTCATCTGTGACCTTTTAATTTAAGAGGAATAATATTTTATTTTATTCTTCATTTATCATTGTATCTTTCCTATGTATATATTTTTATTTGTGATTATTATTATTATTGTTGAAAATTTTTTTGTTTGTACATTCATAACAACAGCTTGACTATGTGTTTAAACTGGAGAAAGCCGATATTTCTATATCACAATCAGGTGGTGAGTAAATATATTATATGAGGAGCATCAAATCAAAAAGTACTAAGTGCACAATAAAAACGTTTTTGCGAGAGAGAAAAAACTGGTATCTCCTAAAATTACCGGCAATTTTTAAAGTTCTTTATACCTAGCTGTAGTGAAAATGCCACAGTCCTAAATATTGTTATCATAAAAATCAGGTTTTGTTTGCTATTACATTTAAAGTTAAACATGTTTGGCAATTAGTATACTTTGAACCGATTATATTGAATATAGTTAAGTAAGTTAAGTACTGTTTATTGTGCTAAGAGTTTTACAAATTTGATTGTCTACTGCATTTTGACCCTGGTCACTTATTCAGTAGACAATCACTACAGTTTATTTACATTTTACAATTTCTTGTCACTAAATTATCTTGCTCTTTTTTTCAGTTTTTTTTTTTTCATGTCCCATTTCCACTTTTTTTTTTTTTCACTTTTCATTTATTGATTACTTAACCATCACACATTCACTATAGTCTTCCATTCAAAGTAAGATGCACTACCTCTTACTTTTCTCTTTCCACTGTCCAAAGCCATTTATTTTTTACTTTACACAAAAACTGTCCAATGCTTCTAGCGTCCTTGCATATCATTTCAATTATAAGTGTATTTCTATCCCCCTTCAACCACTTCTTATTAAAAAATTCTTTTCTCCAATTTTCTGTTCCTTGGCACTTAAATACTATGTGTTCAATGTCTTCATTACCACCACATATCGGACATTGGTAATGAGGAATACCCTGTCTTAGCCCTTTTAGCCTCCATGATCCGGTTCTTAACCATGCAATAGATTCTCTCTCTTCTTTATTTACTATGTCTATATATTTTTCCCTACCCCATGTATTTTTCATTGGCCTATAATAAACTAATGAGCTCTTTTCAGCAATCTCACTGAACATGATTTGTATTTCTACTGTTTTGGACATTAAGATAAAATGGCAAAAAATTATATTTATTGATATTTTTGTAATCAATTTCAATTCCACTTAAAAAAAATCTGATGTGTTACACTCACATGACTTTCTCTACTCTTGTAAAACTATCTTTACAAACGCTTATTCTCCATATGCTTCATGTTAATCGAGATGTTAATCTTATTGCTAATTTTCTTGTAGATGCAAGGGGAATATGGAGGTTTTAAGCGATAGTCAAATCTTTTAAGTGCTGGTTGCTATGTGGCGCATTCAATTCTCTTTGCATGTCCAAGACATAAAAAAAATGAATAACGAATTTGAGAAAAAGTGTAAGTATTGGAAATTTTAAGGGAATAACAAGCAATATCTCGAAAATGGTTCAATCAACAAAAACAATGTATATGACATAAATTGTGTATTTTAACGCAATCTACATTTTTTGTGTACTAAAATTTTGTCTATCTCTTATGGTTTACCAGTTATGCAAAAGTCGTTCACAATTAAGAATACTTTTGGAGACATTCCCAGAAAATTTGAGATATACATTTCATTTGTCATGAAAATATCTTAAACATATGATATTTTAATCAAAATAGTTAGAGCCATTTTTGAGAAAATTAAAATTTTCGAAAAATGTTCCATGTAAAGGGTACTCTGGAGTGGGGGAATTTTCTTGAAAACCTTCGTGTCGCATCTCTTGAAGATACTGAACCTAATACCAAGTTTGGCGTTTATCCGACTGTTTGTTTCTGGGTTATGCTGTTCACTGACAGACACATAGACACACACACGAACATGTTTCCAAAAATGCTTTTTTTGGATTCAGGGGATCTCGAAACATGTATTTCCGGTGAAATCTCGGTATCAAATTTTTGGGTGGAATACAATACTTCCCCTACTTACTATACATAGTAGAGAAAGTAAAAAATGTGTAATATAGCTATTTCTACAATGGTTTATCTCAATTAAAATGAACTAGACAGAAAAATAAGCTTTCACAAGATAAGTTTTTACACCCATTAATAAATGATAAAGGGTAGAGAAAGTCATGTGAATGTTACACATAAGATTTTTACTTTCTCTCTACTACGTATAGTAAGTAGAGGAAGTATTGTATTGACAGAAAGAATAGTATAAGTCAGAAACAAAAACTTTTTTCCTCTCTCTCTCTATTCATTTTACACTGCTGTAACTATGTGATCATATTGCAATGGATCTGTTAGGCTTGATGTGTGGCAGGCAGTTAGCCTTCTAGGTCTCATCCCTGTACCATACCAATCTTACTTCGTCTCATGTCCACAGAGGCATGTCACAGACTATACATCTACTTCTGTACATGCCAGGCAGATGGCCATCAAGTCTACCTGCTTTCAGTATTTGCTATTAGCATCTATTTTTCCTTTTACTATTATTTTAAATTTCAGGTGTGGAACTTTGGGTCATGGTATTAAATATCCAATCTGGTATTTACCTTGGTGACTGAGAGAAATCACTTAAAAACCCCAGTCAGATTGGTCGACCCCCGGGATCTGAACCCGAAAGTTACCGCCTGAGCCATTCCACTCAGTAACAAAAGCTTGATAAATATCACATTCCATATTTTAAAATGAAGGTGGTTTAAGAAATTGCTTCCATCCCAAACTACCTTATATATAGAAGGTTTTTCACTATTTTTTACTTTCTCAAAAACATCATTAACAGTTTGGATTAAAGTATCATATGTTTAGACATGCCTGTACCCAGAAAAAGAATTTCAGGGAGGGTTTTCTAAACCAGATCTAAACTTTAACAGTACCCTTCACTGTTACCATGTATATACTCTGTAGTACATAGACTTTACATGGATAAGAAAATTGCTTGGAGAGATTATATAGACAGGAAAAACTCACCAGAATGAGGATATTCTACCTTACAGCACAAAACATTGAGACTGCTTCGAAAACCAGAACGTATGGTCACCTAACCTATGTAAGGCAACAATATTAAGTTTCCCTTTTTCTTGTAAATGTGCTACTTAAAGTAGATCTGCTGTTATCTAACAACATTTTCTCATATTGGTTTTATATGAATTTAAATAAATAAAACTACCAGAAGTTTTGAGGGGGATGGAACCCTAAAAAACCCCTTCTAAATATGGCCCTGTGTTTAGATATCTGCATGACTAATAAAAGGTATATCTTGAATTTTCTGTAAATAGCCTGTGAAGTCCTCTTCATTTTTAATGACTTTTGTATAATTTTGTATAACTGGTAAACCATAAGAAATAGGCAAAATGTCAGCAAATCAAAAATGTAAATCTCATTAAAGCACATTTATGCCCCCAAATTTTTTTTGTGGAATTGATCATTTTGGAGATATACACTGTTATTAGTTTGAATTTGTTAATACTTTTTGAGAAGTACGTCACTATTCAGTTGTTTCTCATGATGTCATACAAAGAGCATGACATTTCAAAGCCAGCAAATAGCAACCGACTGTTTAAACATCTGACTATCACTTCTGTTTCCTGCATCCTTCTTGTACATACTGCAAAATGTGTAATGACACTATTTCTATAAACATTTACATAATGAATATAAGGTAGATAGGAGAATAAGGTTTTGTAAGAATAATGTGTAGAAACTATATAAAAATAAATGATAATTGGTTGAGAAAGTCACTTTAATGTAACATGTCAAATTTTTTTTCCTCCTCTCTCCAAATCACAAATTCTATCTACTGGGAAATATATGTGGGAATTCCTTGCACTTTAGAACGTGTGTAATGGGAATGTACAATGATAAGACTGCATATGAAATATTATCTAATTGGAAAACAATTACCATTGCCTGATAGTGCATTTTTTATCTGTAGTAATTTATCAGTCACTCTTATCTAAAATAACTTGAAGGCTTTCATTTCTTTCAATAGGTACATCTTAAATTTTCTGAATTCTTTATGTTATAAAAATCTGATGTGTTGCATTCGCACCACTTTCACTAATCACTCTCCTAAGACTAGAAGCAGATGGAAAAAATTTCAATGTGTTACATTCACATGACATTCTCTAACCTCTATCGCTTATTAGTGAGTGTATAAATTATTTTTATGAAGCTTTGGTTTCTTGCCTACTTCATTTTAATCCAAATAATGCTTTGCAGAAACAACTACATTACACACTTCATTATAGATACAAAGAGAACAGCAATAGTCAAAAGTTTAACAACTGGACGCTATATGCTGGCCTTAAAATTCCATACTGTTTCCATGGCATCATGAGAAACAACAAAATCAATGGGACTGTAAAAGAATTGCTAAGTAGTGATCAATTTGAACCAACAATAATGGATATCCCAGAAATGGCTGATGTGACAAAAAAAGTTGTTTGAAATAAATTGTGTGTTTTAAAGAGGTCTATATTTTTTGTGTAGAACGTTTTCGTCTATCACTTAACATTTATCAGTTATCCAGTATTATGCAAACTTCCTTCCAAAGGAATAAGACTTAACTGGCTATTCCTAGAAAATTCAAGATATGCATTTTATTTTTCATATAAATATCTTTAATATATGGTATTTTAATGAAGATTGTTAATAATTTTTTAGAAAATAAACAATTTTTAAAAATGTTCTACATAAAGGTAGTTGAGGGTTGAGGGAATTTTCTTGAAAATCTTCATGTCATATCTTTGGAAGATACTGAACCTAAATATCAAGTTTGGTATTTATCTGACTTTTCATTTTTGAGTTATGTTGTTCACAGACACAGACACACACATAGAAACATTTCGCAAACGCAAGACCTTTTCTTAAAATTTGTTTTTTATTCAGGGTACCTCAAAACATGTATTTCTGATGAAACCTCGGTATCAATCTTTTGAGTAGAATACAATACCTTCTCTACCTATGTGCAGGGTAGAGAAAGTAATAAACTTTTGTAACAACAGTTTGTATATTCACTAATAAACAATAGAAGGTAAAGAAATATACGTGAATGTCACATGTTATACATTTTCTTTTGATCACGCCAAGAGAAGTATTTCAAAGGCATTACTGGTGACCCGCTTTTAAAAGATTTCACTATCACTGAAAACTACTGTATTCCCATATTCAAATTGCACCTACAAGGAAATATGTAGTAAAACCATTTCTACAAATGTTAACCTCAATTAATATGAAGTAGACAGAAGAATAAGCTTTTGTAAGAATAATTTATAGAAGAATAAGTAGAGAAGTCATATGAGTGCAACACATAAGATTCTTCAATATTTGCAATCACTAAAGCTTTTATTACAATGTCAAAATAAGCTTATTTCAGACTGTGTTCAGTTTCCAGAGGAAAGTGAGACTCTTTCAGAAACACCTTGGGAGTAATACATATACTTCTTTGAAAAAATACTGGAAAACCTTACTGAAACTAAAGTATCAACAGAAGATTACATAAGTGGTATATTAAATGGCCTCGAGACACATTTAGTGATCTAAGAATACTTATACCTTTGTGTTTGCTTTTTTGGAAAACATCTTTCTTTTTAACATAATTAAAAATCTGATCTATTACATCCACATGACTTTCTCTGCCCGTTCAACAAAGTATTCTTACAAAAGCTTATACCCCTATCTACTTCATGTTAATCAAGATAAAAAATTTGCAGAAATGGTTTTATTGTAAATTTCCAAGTAGAAATGAGGGGATTGAGCGAGTAAAGTAGGCTTAAGTGATAGTCAAATACTTTAAGAGCTGGTCACTATGTGATGACTAAAATTCTGTTCTCTCTACATGGGCATAAAAAAAATAGTAATTTCCTCTTGAGAAAAAAATAAGTTTTTGAAATTTCAAACCAATAAAAAAAGATTATATTGGAAATAGTTAATGCCACATTTTATTTCACATAAATTGTGTGGTTTAACGAGCTGCACATTTTTTGTATAGTAAGGTTTTATGTATCTTTTACAGTTTAGCAGTTATACAAAATTCCTTCTGAATAAAGAGGATTTACAGGCCATTCCCAGGAAATTCAAGATATACATTTTATTCATCATGTAAACATCTTAAACAATGGCATTTTAATAAAAATTGTTGGATTTATGAGAAAATAAAAAAATAATGAAAAATTTTTTATGTAAAGGATATTTGGAATGGCGGAATTTTCTTTAAAATCTTCACATCATATCCTTGGAAGATGCTGTGTAAACACCAAGTGTGTTATCTAAGTGACTTTTTGTTTTTGAGTTATGCTATTCACAGAAACACAGACCTCTCTCTATGTTGGACAGCCCAGAGATCTCTTCCCTTTTGGGTGATAATGAAGCGTGACTTTGGGAACTCTATCCAAACTGATTTGTTGCAAAAGATCATCCATATTTTAAAGCTTTCTTTACTGAAGGTTTGCCTCTTGGGCAAAGTATAACAAATACAGAATTACCAATAAACACACATTCTGGTACTTCTTGTATGTATTTGATGATTGCTTCTAAGTGAAGTTCCTTCAGCAGATCATTTGTAATCTCACTTGGTGTATTCTGCTGTGAATCTCATTTCACTTGCTTTCCTCTCTTGTCTGTAAAGTAAATGCCTCACTGCCATAACAAAATGAAAGTCTTGCTAATGTTTTGTATAAGCGTATTCTGGTATCTCTCTGTACCAATTAAGCTTTCATTGTTATGTTTATTATTACTGCGGTTTTATTAATGTTAATAATTATGTTTGAGATTCTTCTTCATCCGAGATAGGTAAAAGAATTCCCAATATTTTTTAATCTAAATAAATTTTGCTACATACAAGGTATTTTCCATGAAAAGCCATTATTTTTTGTTTTGTATTAATTTTCATGTTATACTCGATACCAATTTTGTTTAAGTTATGTTTTGAATATTTCCTTCATCCTCTGATGGTGGCACTAATGCTACATCTCTGCAAAAAGCAATGTGTCTAATTTCATGTATCTATTTTTAATTGTATATATTCATGTGGTTGCTCTATTTGATTCATATATATGATAAACAAGGGACAGATCAGAGTGGCCATTTTACCTTGTACTGCATGCATACTGTTTGTGAAGTGGAACATCATGCCTACTGCGGTATGTTTCTGTACCCAGGGGACATGTGCCAGGACATTATGCTCTCTGCATCGATAACTTAAAATCTCATGGACCAGGTCACTCAAATCCACCCTCTAATGATAAATAAAAGTGACGATAAAGGACATCCTTGTCTCACCTTTGTATGGATTCCTGTCATTGTAACAATTTATTGGTTTCTCTTATTGCAAATAAATTTAATTTGTAAAGGTTATATTTTACATTCAAAATAATTTGTTAGGGGACCTGATCTTTAGCTAATATTTTTAACAGCCTTATTAAAATGTGAAAAAGCAATATGAATTTTCATATTGAACTCCTTTTGTTTTTCTATTAATAATTTTAATATAAACTACCTATTATAACATGATGTTCCTTTATGGAAACCATTTTGTTCTTCACCAAGTTCTTCATAGTATTTATATAGTTTGTTCTCAATTATATTGGCAAAGATTTTATATCTCCTTTCCTTTTAAAATGGGAATTATTATTATTATTATTATTATTATTATTATTATTATTATTATTATTATTATTATTATTATTATTATTATTATTATTATTGAATCAGTCCAACTTTTGGGTACATCTTCTCCACTCCAAATTGTATTTAAAAGCTTAAGGAATCTATCTGGAATGCTTTACTTGTGTGTTTAAATACCTCATTATTTAGGGAATCTTCTCCTGGGGCTTTATTGCCATTCATTTTCTTTAAGACTTATAATCACATTAAAGAAAAACAAAATAGTAATGATTTAAACACAAGTAAACCTGTTCACCAACATATTCATTTTAATATGTATCTATTCTTTTATGCATATTTTCTTGTTCTATTCTTTAGTATAATGAACTTATTATTATTATTATTATTATTATTATTATTATTATTATTATTATTATTATTATTATTATTATTATTATGCTTGGTAATCCGATGCCCCCTTCCTAATTGCTTGCTCCAGTCTCTGAATCTACTCTTACCCAGAAGTGGGTGTAAACATCAGACAGCTGGCTGTGTAGTACTTCAAACGAAGGTGTGACACAGGCGCACTTCTATTTGGGTAAATTTTTGCTACCAAGAGAGATGTTACCCTTAGAAGGTAATTTCTGCAACATTTTTGTCTTCAGTTTGTCTTAGAATATAATTCCGGATCGGGCTAGTTCGCGAATTCATGGACCCCCACACTAAAAGTCTGAATGTCCTAAAAGTGGAATGTATCTGAAAATGTGTATACTGAACTGGCAGTAGTTATCTCGGTCAGTCTATATCTCTGCTGAACGCTCCAAGGACATGACTTTAAGATTACTTCCAGGCTGGCCCCGTAGCTCAATTGGTAGTGCATGGCCTGTTGTGCGAGAGGTCCCGGGTTCGGTTTCCGGCTCGGGTAGGAATTTTTCTCTAGCCAAGACTATTCCCTATCCTCTCCAGAGTCTGAAAGTATGAATGAGTGTGTGAATGCTTAAAACCCAAAGTGCACGAAATTCAACGACATGAGAATGCGAGTTAGTTATATTGCTAATAGGCAATAAGGTCCAAGGGAAGGCCACCGATAAGACCAATGTAGTTAAAGGCGGGTATAAATGGAACTAAAAAAAAAGTCTAGTTACATTCAGTTAACTACAACACATTCCTTTTTCTTTGTTTTTGTGTAAATTTACTTGAATATTTTACTCGTGTATCAAATGGTCATTCTAGTATAGAAATGCTTTGAATTTGCAAGAATATTCTGGAATACTATTCCAATACTCTTGTTAAATGTGGGCAAATCATAGCTGCCAGTTTATTTTTGTTATCATTTTCGTTTTATCACCGCAACTTTTGAGTTGTGTTTTTCTATGTGTCGCCACGGCGCCACCTGTGCTATCCCCAAATCGTTTTAATTTCGATCACATACCTTCATTTGTTCGATTGTAATCGGAAATTAAAATGCCGGATTACCCATAACAGATGTAAGTCTATCTTTTACAATCCTTAACATCTTATAATCTCATTTTATCAATGCATTATTTCGTTTCAAACATTTTATTTCCATAATAAATACAACACGAGCTCCATGTTTTCTCAAGATACAAACATTTGAGTTTTATTTATGGACGCTCTTTAACTACCACTATGATTCTTAGCGTCCAGTACTATATTGGGTCTCAATGACCGGTAATTTTCCTCAGAGATCTCTTTATCAGGCTTCAGGTTCTTTTATGTGCCGTAAATCTACGACACGGGACCACGGCTATACTTCCCTTCAGAAGGAAGCCATGCTAAGGGTTTTTACCTCCGAAAACAACCATCGCCCTCCGCCGGGTTTGGACCCGCGACCTTAAGAACTAGAGAGTAGCATTCTCAAGATAAACGCTAAAGCTCTAGTTATAGAAATACGATGGATTTATAAGCGATGGTGTCAATATATCAGGCGTCCTTAATCCTTCACTTGCAAGATATGGCAGATATTTGTACGAGGAAAAAATGCCAGCCGAAGGATTCAACGTCCAAATATGTTAAACCACAGCCCACAAAAATACCCACAGTTTCACATAAACAGCCCTTGCGTAGTTTCATAGCGTTTTGTTGGGGCGGTAGCCTGAAAGAGTTTTTTTTTTAATATAGGTACCAATTTCACGTGTACACAAATAAAATGGTAGAGGATACCTATGCGTAAGGATTCAGTTTTCAACGTCTTAAAAAATGGTGACTGGTTTCGTAACATAGTCATTGTGTTTCAAAATGCCTGATATTGGTATACCTTTATCAAAACTATTTATGCTTATAATTCTTCCAAAATAGAAGGGCATTTTCATTTATTATATAAAAACTATTAAGGCATCATTTGTAAGAGAAAGTTAACTCCCTAATTCGGTTAGTCTTCCCTGACATGGCGAAGCTGTATCCTATTTCTGAGGTTGCAGTGCTTGTAAGACGCTACAACTATAGTCCAGCGGAGAGGGCAATAAAGTGAACATAGGAAAGGCAAATCGGAAAAAGCTTCAAATTCAAATAAACCAAACCGAATCATCAAGAACAAATTCACATGGTTACTTGTCCGGGAATCGAAACTGTAGCCACGAATGTCAATTTATTAGATGAGTTAGTCAATCAGCAATCAAGAAGAAAAGAAAAACAAGAAAAAATGTACCTAAATCGACAGAAAATTTTGCTTCCATTGGAGACTCTTTAAATCCAGAACTTTGCTTTCTTTTGGTTGCTAGGTACATTCCAAATTTAACCCCAGAATTTGCAGTTATGTATCCGTGTGAAAAACGTGAAGGTACATAGGTACCATGTTATAGTTTAGTCGTGATTCATCGGAACAAAAATTACAAAACGTCGAATTCCTTAATTAAACATTTCAATTTCGTAATGATAAGATCCTCCTATTTGAAAAACAAAAAGCTTCTTTGTCTGGAAACTGGCTTGTTCTGGTAACAGTTTGTGACCCCTGAGCTTTTCGGAGATAAACTGGTCGGTTTTAGGACTGATAAGTAATATTTCGCAAGTTACTAGCGACAGGAAGGTTTCCAAATTGGGCACTAGTTCAATTTTGACCATAGTTTAATTTTTTAGCTCCTTTATTAGTGCAGGTTAAACAAGGATAAAATACAAGCAAAGGAACAAATAGGCTGCCTCTGTGGTCGAGTGGTCCCGGGTTCGATTCCCATATGGAGGGGTGATTGTTTCTTTACGCAGAATCATTCTTATTCCCACAGATACTGCAAGCATGAATTTGGGAGTGAGCGTGTTTAATAGAACAAAATATTAAAATCCAACGTTAAGATAACTTACAGTCAAAGAGTTATTAATACCGTCAGTTTTTCTCAAGTAGTGACGTAGCAACCGCGTCTCGAGATACCGCATTTTCGCATGTTTAGGCCGCGTATGCAGCACCCTGTTAAGAGACTATAAATTAAGGGAAAACTTAGTTTTCTTGGTATTTCGGTAGCGAGAAATATGACATTTGAATTCCCTAATCCTAACTGGCCAAAATAACGGTCCCGGGCGGTACAATAGGATGGAAGGGGTGGCTAGAATTATTTTCTTCATTGTTACTTGAATTTACTGGCCAATGGGCAATACCAAATTCAAAGTTTCCTCGTGTGATTCTGATCTATTAGGATAGTGAGATAGGACTGCTACGTCAAAAATATTGTGAAAAAGGCTTTATTTTGACTGAGAATGAATTATATGTACCGGTAAAGGATTTTAATTACAGAGGTTGAGTGCTCTTTTTTATTGGTATTATGTCGATTGAGCGCGTGTACCTACTAGTCGGGCACAATATGAGTGCGTGCGGTGGAAAGAGGAACTAAACAGTTACGGAACAAGTGGGTAGGACATCGGAAGGACACTCAGGTAAAGAAAAGATCCACAGTTCCGAGTTGAAGCTACTATAGCGAGGCCCAAGTCTGCAAATGTGGTACTACTTTCATTGAACAACTGTACATTCCTCTTTCGCTTTGACCCTCCACCCCTCTGATCCTTAGCCTTGTTGACGTATTGTCAGCAATAACAGTTGCGCCATACTCCGAGCGCACTCACATTGTGGCCGACTCGTACCATAGTGCAACGATAAAAGATAAACAAAAACAAACAAGAAAGAGATGCCTTGGTAACGAAACTCAGAACATACGTTCACATTTTTCACTGATAAAAAGGAAATGTACAAAGCGTTCCGATAGAAACGGCACAAAATGAAAAATGTGCAAATGGTGGCATTTCTGGGATAGGTAATTCCTCTAATTTAGTGGGCGAGTCCATAAATGTGAACATAGCCCTTGTTTCCCCACGTTTCTAATAATTATGAAGATGAGTTAGATAACAAACTGTAAAGGTAACACTAATTTTCCCTTGACTTCCATTTCTCCAACGAATTTTGGAAAATTAGATAAATTTATCTCACAAGAACCCCATTGATCGAAGTCATTTTAATAAGGAAATTGCAGCTAATTTAAAGAATCATATAATAAGAAATAGTGAGAAGGGTAATTGATGTGTCGCTGACCTTAGCAATGTGTAATACCTATGGTCTTTCGAGGGCATAGAGAAACACTAAGTGAATCACACAGTGGTAATTTCCTTGCTGTTATTGAACTTCTTAACAAATATGATCCCATTTTTCTCGATTAATGAATGAGAAGACAACAAGCAAAAACGCCTACTTAAGTCCCCAAATACAAAGCGAACTCATTAAGACGCTGTCTTCACAAACAGAAAAAGAAGTAATTGTAGAAATGCATGACGACGAGTGTATTCCCTAATACTGGACACTAACTAGGAACAACACACCTATAGGGCTCACGATACAGGAAAGTTTTCTGGAATTTGTTAGAGTTGGAGATATAAATGCACGAAAATTAGTTTTAAATTGAGTTTTTTTATTTATGGACGCTCTTTAACTGCTGTGGTCCTTAGCGTCCCATTTTATATTGGGCGTATAAGACCGGCAATTTTGCTCAGAGGCCTCTTTATCAGGCTTGAGGTTCTTTTACGTGCCGTAAATCTACGACACGGGACCACCGGCTTTACTTTTCTTCCAGAGAAGCCATGCTAAGGATTTTTACGCCCGAAAAAAATCCATCACCTTCCGCCGGGTTTGAAACCGCCACCTCGGGAACTAGAGGCTAGCGTAGTAACCACTAGACCACGGAGGATTACTTACCATAATTGTAGAAGTAATTGATAAAAATGGAACTTCCATACAACAATGCATAAATCAAGATTACGATGAGTGGAGTACACTCGGGTGTGCAAGAGCGGGTCAAAACACTGTTGCCGACTGCCAATTATATACATTGTGCTGTCCACAACTTGAAGAGACGCAGCTAAGATACCACGATATGACCCTCTTACAACTGGCTTATCAGTCTTCTATTAGAAGAAATGACAATCGGAAAGAAAAGCTGGTCTTCAGCTTATGACGCTTTGTTATCCGTTCGTTTCCGTTTCGAGATATCACGAGGGCTTTAAACAAAATAATACTGACCTCTAAAAATTCAAATGAGCGTAACGAAGCAACTTCCATAAGAAAGCAAATGAAAACTTATGAGTCTGTAGTTCAGAGGTACCTAGTACAAAGCGAAGTGTTACAAACTACCTATATAGTGTCAAAAATATGCAATCGCCTAATGAAGATATACAGAGTTACAAAATTACTGGACATAGCATTTACTTCACTTCAGCAATTTAGAAATTGCTTTAACAAAGTAAAACAAGACGCTGAAGAAATGGCAAATACATGGGGAATCGAATGTCGTTTTGCAAGAAAACGCACAATCAAAACAAAGAAATTTCTCGATAAATTGTGTAAGGATAAAAGGTTAAGTGATCCCAAACAGTATTTAAAATTTAATGTGTTATATGGTTATTTGGATATCGTGTTAGGTCAATTACGACTCAGATTTAAAAGCATGATGGACATCACTGAATTTTCAGCCCAACATACTCGCGGATACAGTGATAGTGAACTTCATTCAGTCGCAGAATATCTTGCAATGAGTTATCCGAATATTTCATCACAATTTTCTCAACTCTCATGGTCCTCTCATGCACCTCAGAGCGATATCAAAGGTATTAAAAGTGGTTCATTGAAAACAGTCAACACATCTGATCCGTATAAAAAGTTACGTAATTATTTCTAGTTTGCCTTCCTTAGTATGAGAAACATTAAAGTGCAAAGAGCATGTACATTTAATCTTGTTAATAATAATAATAATAATAATAATAATAATAATAATAAAGTTATATCATCACCATAGACTTTTAATGTTTGGGCCTCTACTTGATTCTACCCCAGAATAGTCCGCTACGCCTCGGAAGGGAAGTAAAGCCGGTGGTCCCGTGTCGTAGATTTACGGCACGTAAAGGAACCTCAAGCCTGATAAAGAGGCCTCTGAGCAAAATTACCGGTCTTTCACGCCCAATATGGAATGGGACGCTAAGAACCATAGTAGTTAAAGAGCGTCCATAAATAAAACTCAATTTAAATTTAAATTTACTAAGTCAGAGCCTCCAATATGACCATAAAACTTAAACGGAACTATACAAATGAAACAATAAAAAAATTGGAAAGGCGAAGAAGAGCAAAAACAACGAAAAATGAAGAATAAAAGGAGAGACATGTTGTTTCCTTATATGTATTTGCATTTTAAAATAGAAAATTGAAAATAAATTCCAAACTTGTTCCCCTTTTCCACTATATAGACAAAATGTCCCTGTCCTTGACTTGTTTATAACTAATTAAAAATAGCTGCCTACCTCACGAACAGCTGTTTGCTTCCAACTCGCCTCAGGTTCAACAATAAACTGTCGATTGCTTTTCAAGGTCTTGTTATCTGAGGCTCCGCCTCTCTCTCTCTCTACTCGAGGAGGCAATTCCAAATCCGGAGTAAATTTCCGGGCTTTCATCTTGCAACATGCATCGCATAATGAAAGTGACATTGCAACATAAGACAGAATTCACTCTTTTATTTACTGAAGTGAGCAGATGAAAGCACATTTTAATATTAGTCGCTAGCCCGCGGTTGCTCGGGGTCACAATTTCTTCATAGACCCGTACATTTATTTTGTGAAACATTCACTAACTTTCCACTACAAACATAACCATTTTCCATGCTATTTTGTTGAATATAAACATTTCATATGCAGCTTATTTATCACAATAGTTTGAGTTTCAAAGAAATACGAGGCACTTGTACATGTGTTTAAAGCTTACATTAGATGGTTCCTGGTAAGGTGCGAGGTTCGTACTCTGGAGGTTCTGGGTTGAATTTCAGGTACCGGTCACTCTGATCATGGTTTTCCCTGGTTGGCTAGACGAACACTGGGGTGGTTTCTCTTGCACCACGAATTTCCTTTCCCTCATTCCCTATCATGTCGCTTCCTCTGTCACGTTTCAGGTAGGCTTAGGGACTGCGCAGTGTCGGTCGGTGTCAGACAGATGGCGCGGATGCTTGCTTATTCCCTGGTCGTATCATACGTATCAATGTACAAGTACAATAAGTAATACAAACAATTGCTGCCTACCTCCGTGGTGTGGGGAGAACGTGTCTGCCTGGCATTCAAAAAGTCCCGAGTTCGAATCTCGGTTTTTTCCGAGTTTTTCGCTTATACTGAAAATATGAATGTCGAGTAACTCAAAGCTCAATGGACCTGGGCCCATTTCATTCTTTCCTCTTCCGATGTACCTAAAGGACGCTAACCTTCAAACAAAAAGACGGAACAAAAAACTGATGTGTTACGTGACTTTCTCTACCCTCTATTCCTTATTAATGGTTATACAAATTAGTCTTACGACGGTTTATTTTCTTATCTACTACATTTTAATCGAGATAAACCTTTGCAGAAATTGCTACATTATACATTTCGTTAGAGATACAAAGGGAATAGCGATAGTCAAATGTTTTAGAACTGGACGTTATACGGTGGCCTTAAAATTCCATACTCTTTGCATGACAGCGCGAGAAACAGCCGAAAATCGACAGAATTTTAAGAGAACACAAAAGTATTGAACTCGAATTAATAACGTATATCTCGGAAATGGCTGATGCAACAGAAAAGAATAATTTGAAATAAACTCTGTGTTTTAAAGAGATCTACATTTCTTGTGTAGTTCGTTTTCGTCTATCGCTTAACGTTTACCAGTTACTTAGATTATAAAAAATTCCTTTCGAATCAAGAGGGTTTCAAAGGCTATTCCCAGAAAATTCAAGATATACATTTTATTTGTCATGTTTAATATATGATATTTTAATCAAAATCGTTAGAGCCATTTTTTAGAAAATAAAAAGTTCGAAAAATGTTCCATGTAAAAGGTAGTTTGGGGTAGCGGAATTTTCTTGAAAATTTTCGTGTCGCATCTTTGGAAGGTACTGAACTTAAATACCAAGTTTCGTTTTGATCGACGTTTCGTTTTTGAGTTATACTATTCACACACACACACACACACACACACACACACACACACACACACACACACACACACACACGCACACGCACACAACAATGTTTAACAACTGGACGCTATATGCTGGAAGTAAAATTCCATACTGTTTCCATGTAATCGCGAGAAACTACTGAATGCTGACAGTCTTTAAAAGAATGGCCAAGTATTGAAGAATTTGAACCATTATTAACGGATATCTCAGAAATGACTTATGCCACATAAAAAAACTTATTTGAAATAAATTATGTGTTTCAAAGAGATCTAGTAGGTTTTCATCTATCGTTTAAGTTTACTAGTTACACCAGATAATACTAAATTCCTTCCGAATAAAGACGACTTACAGGCTATTTCCCAAAAATTCAAGATATACATTTTATGTGTCATGTAAGTATATTTAATATACAGTATTTTAATCAAAATCGTTAGAGCTATTTTTGAGAAAATAAAAGATCTCGAAAATAATCCCATGTAATGGGTAATTGGGATGGGGTGATTTTCTTGAAAATCTTCGTGTGACACTTTTGAAACATAGTGAACCTAAATACCAAGTTTGGTATTTATCCGACTTTTCGTTGTTGAGTTGTAGTGTTCACACACACACACACACACACACACACACACACACTGGACCGTTTTCTTAAAATCTGTGATACATTCACGTGACTTTCTCTACCCTCTATGGTTTATTAGTGGGTATATAAACTACTCTTACTAAAGCTTGTTTTTCTGTCTACTACGTTTTAATCCAAATAAACCTTTGCAGAAATAGCTGCATTGCACATTTTGTTATAAATACAAAGAGCATACGATAGTGAAATGTTTAAGAATTGGACGTACACGCTGGCTGTAAAATTCCATAGTGTTTCCATGCAATCGCGAGAAACAATTGAAAGCTGAGTGACTTTAAAAGAATGGCCAAGTATTGAAGAATTCGAACCATTATTAACGCATATCTCAGAAATGACTTATGCTACAAAAAAAACCAACAAACAAAAAGCAAAAAAACAAAACCCTTATTTGAAATAAATTCTGTGTTTTAAAGAGATCTACAATTTTTGTGTTGTAGGTTTTCATCTATCGTTTAAGTTTACCAGTTACACCAGATAATACTAAATTCCTTCCGAATAAAGACGACTTACAGGTCATTCCCAAAAATTCAAGATATACATTTTATGTGTCATGTAAGTATATTTAATACACAGTATTTTAATCAAAATCGTTAGAGCTGTTTTTGAGAAAATAAAAAATTTCGAAAAATGTTCCATACAAAGGGTAGTTGGGGGTGGGGGGATTTTCTTGAAAATCTTCGTGTCACACTTTTGAAAGATAGTGAACCTAAATACCAAGTTTGGTATTTATCCGACTTTTCGTTGTTGAGTTATGGTGTTCACACACACACACACACACACACACACGAACTTTCTTCTAAAAATGTTTTTTTTTCTATTCAGGAAGCCGCAAAACACGTATTTCCGGTGAAATCTCGACATCGAATTTTTGGTTGGAATGCAATGCATTTTCTACATACTAGCACGTAGTAGAGAAAATAATACTGAAGATTGCGTCTGCAATAAAAACCGCAAAGATCAAAAGTGTTTTATATGTTGGCACATGGATTTGTTTCTGGAAGTACATAACAAGGCTGTATTGTATTATTTCTGTTTAAAGGTGTACTTCTTGTATACGCCTTATTACTGAGTACAGCAGAGAAAAAGTCTTAATATGAAACTCTAATTTAAGTGTATTTGAGTGAAGCTTATTTCTAATATCTGACTGTGACATTTGCTTCTGGCTGAAAAATTTTCAGCAAATTCATTGGTTGATGGACCGCATAGTGCTAGTAATGGCGGTAGCTATTACTACCTTTGTCAGCATAAGAACATAGAAAAGATTTACAATTATTAATATTATTAATTTCACTATGGAAAAATTCATAAATCCAATAAAATGTCTTTTTAATGAGTCATTTAGAGATATAATTTTTAAATGCTACTTTTCTTAATTGAAACATATTTTATGAAACTGATTAGCTATTTCAATAGTTATAATCATTGAAACATTCGAAAACCTGACTAGAGAGGGAGAGCGAAATGGCAAAGATTAACAAAAGTTCGGGATAAATGTCCCATGAGGCACAATTTTAAAACATCCCAAAAATGTGAGACTGTCCCACGAAATTTGGAATAGGAATAAATGATGAACTTCTTTGGATCGAGTGAAATAACACATTGTTCCTATGCAGCTACGGGTGACCCAAATAATGTTGACGAATTTGTTGGTGGGGAGGGGAAGATATAAAGGTCACTCGTGGCCAGACCTGCTCTGTAAGAGGATGAGGCAAACACTCACTCCTGCAGAAATTGAGTTATTTCCCGTGATGCAATGGGGGTATCAGGGCGCCTCTGTGCCATGGCACTACCTTAATAAAATACGTATTTGAAATTATTTGTATGCTCCACGATTACATCAAGAGTACGATCATGCTTATTACTCTTAAAGGAGCAATGGAATGTTTTTTTTCTGATAATAGAAAACCATAGAAGCTGAAAGAAGCGACTGCAAATTGCGAGTTTGCAGTCATTTATTTATTTATTATTAATTAATTAATTAATTAAATGGATCCGTGTCACTTCTGTCCAGGCACAGATTCATAGCACTCTGGGCTTTCAGTCTAGACCAGACAGACCCAACCGTAACCCGTGCGAGTTATTGAACTGTGGACTCTGAACACCTCTACCTTCTTGACATGAGGGGAAAGGTCCAACGGACAGCTAGCCTGCAGCTGTTCGATGTCACATTTATGTTACCATCCACAAAGTTCAGTCGCAGTGGCGGTGGCCTTGTGAGGTCACGTTTTGCATTTTCATATTCAAAGATGTCAACATATTTATCTCATCAACCGTGGGAAGTGGAATATTTTTGTATCCAAGAAAACGACAAATTAGAATGCTTAATTTTTGCAAAATATTTGAAGTTGAAGTCTCAATACAATATCAAGCGACATTTCAAAAAGTATCATAATTCTGACTATGGACAACACGTTCTTTCAGACATAACATTCGGCAGTATTGAAATAGCACTGCAAACATTGATTTTGTTTATTTATTTTTGCATTTGTATAATTCTATATTTGTTTCAATTGTAGCTAAATTACAAAAATTAAAGATCGTGAAAGAATCTATTGGCCAAGTTCCGGAAATATCCTAACTTCATATCGAATTGCGGAACAAATATGAAACCATTAAATGAAGATGAGTTCATAAAAGAATGTGTGATTTGGCGGCTTAAGAGATTTGGCCTAATTTCATAAACACTTTTCAGTCGTTAAGCCTTTCTCGAAATACTGTTACAAAGAGGATCGAGGAACTGGGGTGTTTTAAGAAAAACAACTGCAGGAGAAAATAAAATCGCTAATTTGTTTTTCATTAGCATTAGACGACACTACAGACAGATGAGTGAAGCTGAACTAACAATGTTTTTGAGGGATTGATATTGACTTATACGTTTTTGAAGAGCTTTTAGATGTAGCTTCTCTTCAGAATAAAACATGCGGCGAAGATATATTCACTGCTTCTGGACCAAACTTGTCATTGTCGCAACCGATGGAGCACCATCTATGAATGGGCAAGGAAATTGCTTTATTTGTAGGCTGAATTAATTTGTACAGGGTATTGGAGTAACTTCGGAACCGTTATGTATTCATTGTACGAGCAGGGAAGGTGTGAAGTGTGTGAATTTCATAATCCTAGCCCCCTCCACCATAGATAGCTCAAAGAATGGTTAGAAGAACTGGTATCTGAATATTTACAAGTACCGTAATATTGTTATATAAGATGGTTGAGTTGAGGTGCCATGTTAGAACTTTCTTTCCAATTACGTAGCGATATCGCTAGTTTCATGAAAGAACAGGTAAGCATTAATGACTCTTAATATTCATGCAAATCGTCCATGTGTATATATACACATATATTTTGTTTATTACTTTAATGAAGTAATTATTACGTTTATTTCTTGCAGGGGAATGAACTATTGTAACTGACTCAATTCAGAACGGCTATGTGACCTTGGGTTTCTAAAATTTATTTCAAGACTTGAATATTTTGAATACAACTTTGCAGGGTAAAGATAAAACAATAGTGGATTTAGTTGACGCCGTTAACACGTTCATGGCGAAACACTCTCTCTCTCTCTCTCTCTCTCTCTCTCTCTCTCTCTCTTTGGCGGGATCAGCTGAAAGTATCATTTTCATTGGAAGTATCATCCCAATCATTTTCCTTGCTTGGATTCGGTCTTTAGTATACAAGTTACCATTCCAAACAAATATATTGATATTATACAGCAATTATATACCAATTGCTGGTATATAATTGAATCACAGTTTTCCGACCTGAAGATGTTGAACTGGAAAATTTGCTATTTAACACCCTCTGAATTTCACTTGCAGTGAAGCTCCACATAATCTCCAAATTGAGCTTCTTGAATTACAGAATTCTACTACAATTACATATTCTAATAAAGAAGGGTGGGAACTTTTAATCAGTACCCTGTGATAAATTTCTACGGTTACGTGTTTTCTGCAATAGATGTAATGACAATCTTCGATCCACATACATTTACGAGCAAACTTTTTCCAAAATGAATTGCATTAAAAGCCAATATCGTAATCGGTAAGCGACGATCACCTGGTAAGTTTCTGAGACTTTGTACCCCATCATTGGTGACAAATATCGATTACCTTGTTAAAAATAAGATGTGCCAGAAAACTCACTAACAGAAATGTGACGTGGCACGGTGTATTACATTAAAGAATATCACAATGGGTTCAAGCTACCATGAAACTCGGCAAACATAACCCACCTTTTGCTTACAATAACATGTCAGAGCGGGCGAACGGAGGTTCACCCACCTCCCTTCTTCCGACTGCGGTTGGACATATCTGACTAGACTCCAGCGGCGATTGCGGGCAGTGGCGGCTGATGCGTAAATGCAGTGGTAGTGATGCAATATGATGCAATAAATATACCATCACTGCGCCATTTTTATATGTTTGCCTCTAGCTAACCAGTAACCGAGGCGGCGATTAGTTCATGTCTAAGAATAACTCCCGGTTAGCTGTTAATCGAAGGTCGTAATATAAAATGCTGGCCTGACTCCTAGTTAATATCTAACTGCAACCGAAGATCGTAATACAGGCCCAGAGGATAGACCATATTCGTGTCAGTTGATGCCTGTCACGGCTTTTCTTGGCAGCACATGCGAACCAACTTTATCGTATACCCAGGACAAAGTGTGCTATACTGAGAAGTGAGAAATAAAGCACTGTAAAAGTTAGCAGAAAATCGTCCTTCGTTATATCACATTCGTGACTAATTTTCCATTATTTATACTTAAAAAAATTAAATTAGTTATTGTTATAATGCTGTCTGCACTGGCAACAGTTCAGCAGATGATTGAAAGAGAAGTAAACTTTTACAGACAGCACCTGCACCCGGCTAGCTGTGAGTTTGCTCGCGCGATTTGAACGGGAACCGTGGTGTTTGGCTTAGTTTCATTAGTGTGTGTACTTGCGCTCTATAATAGTACTTCTGCCATTAAAAGTCTGTATTACGATCTCCGGTTAAGGTTCCAGTTAGATATTAACTAGGAGTCGGCAATTTTTTGTATTACGACCTTCGGTTAACAGCTAACCGGGATTATTCTTAGGGATGAACTAAGCGCCACCTCGCGTAGCGGTTAGGCACCAACTTGGAGGCAAGCATACACAAATGGTGTGGTGGTGTATTTATTGCATCGTATAAGAATTTCGGGGAGGTATTCCTGACGCTACCACTGCATTTATGCTTCAGCCGCCGTGGTGGGGATAGACGTCGTGATGCTGCAGGATTCGCGCAGACCACTATTTGGATGCTTCGTTGAGATATTTAGTGACAGTCTTTTGTCCCTCAAGTAAACTGTCACTTAGAAGAAAGAACAGATCATCGTCTCGCTCACCCGTGGAGCGCGATGGATTTTTTCGGGCATAAAAATCCTTAGCATGGCTACGTTCGGAAGGGAAGTAAAGCCGGTGGTCACGTGCCGTATATTTACGGTACGTAAAAGAACCTCAAGCCTAATAAAGAGGCCTCTGAGCAACATTATCGGTCTTTCTCGCTCAATATAGAATGGGACGCTAAGGACCACAGCAGTTAAAGAGCGTCCATAAACAAAATTCAGTTTCAATTTAATTATCGTCTCGCTAAACTCATGGGTGTCCTGTCCTGGGAAGTCCCAGATCACTTAATTTCTGGGTCATATTGATATATTCAGTTTTGTTTCTTTTCTTCTTTTTCCTCATCTCCTTCATGAAAATTTCCAACATTTTCTTGCAATAATCCACACATTCTTCTGTTTCTGCTCATCTGTAATGTGGTGAGTAATCCAACAACTGCAGAGCTTCTCATCGTGAGGTTTTTCTTTGGGGATTGTTTTCACTGCTGCCTATCCAACATCAGGACTTCTTGAATCTGATGATGTGTACAGCGATTATCTTCCCGCAACATATGCTCAACTTTCATCCATTGTTGCTGTGTAATCATAGTTAAATAGCGGGTTGCTAAGGGCAAAGAACCACAGGCGCAAGATAAAATCTTTCAAGACATTCTGCCATTACCCAATTTTAAAATCATTGCACAGATATGCTCTTGCTTGGAATATCCCCTAGCATTTAGCACAGCAAAGGTTATATAAAAGTGCTGGTACTACACATTGTTGGAACGCACTCAGGTTTGCTCATGTTGTTACCTAAACTTCAAACCTGTCACACCTCATCGTTGTCCATTTTAAAAACTGTCAAAATGACTATCGTATTTGCGGTAGTGCAAGAGATATGTAATACTCGCAATATTTGCCTGGGTATTAAGTGAGCCAGTAGTTTGGGAGGAAATTGGCATCAATCTTTACTGCTTCTCATTTATAGTTTCTAGTCCTTCATCCCAATCCACTAAGAATGTTTAACGTTCAAAGCAGTTCAAACGACTTGATTAAAACCGCATACTTAATATATTGTGATGCAACGGTTATGAAGGTTGATGCTGGGCGGTCGGAGTAAACAACGATAACTGCCTCTCATCGCGTAAACACCGGTTGCGCTATCGGCAGATAACTATTTAGAAACTTCTTCTCCCTCTTCTCCAGAAAATGTGCCGAAGTAGTTCGAGAACTTTGTGGAAAGATTCCACTGACTATATAAGAGAGCGCTCTCGCGGGAGTCAATCAGTGCGAGTCGAGTATGAGTTTGCGTCGGTCAGTCAGCAAGCGAACGAGCTGGCGATGTGACATCAAGAGCGATTCTCCGGGTGGTGACGGCTGTTGGGACATTATTATTATTATTATTATTATTATTATTATTATTATTATTATTATTATTATTATTATTGAGTTTATTTATGGACGCTCTTTAACTGCTGTGGTCCTTGGCGTCCCATTGTATAATGGTCGTGAAAGACCGGAAATTTTGCTCAGAGGCCTCTTTATCAGGCTTGAGGTTCTTTTACGTGCCGTAAATCTACGACATTGGACCACCGCCTTTACTTCCCTTCCGAAGGAAGCCATGCTAAGGATTTTTATGCCCGAAAAAATCCATCGCCCTACGCCGGGTTTGAAGCCGCGAGCTCGGGAACTAGAGGCTAGCATGGTAACCACTACACCACGGAGGACGACGGCTGTTGTGAATGTCCTGTGTTCGACTCCCGAGTGAAGTGAACCGTCCGGTGTGAAGTGACGGAGAATCTAACTAATTCACCTCAGTGAAGCGAACTCCCAGTGAAATTGAACTAAACAATGACATTGAAAACTAAGAGAAGTGATAGTTGAAAAACTGGGCAAAGTCACAATATTTATGACTAATTAGATCCATATACTTAATTTATTGGGAATAGCCTATAAATCCCTCTCCATCCTGAATGGAGTTTGTATACTGCCGTTGGTAAACCATAATAAACAAAAACTTATACACAAAAAAGTTGTTTTTTTTACTAATGCTGAGCATTTGGCAATGCAGCCATTAGCTCTTGTTGTCCAGTGTTAATCTGAGTTTTCATGAGAGTGCTGGACATTTTTGAAGGTGGTTGACCATCTCTTCTAGTAGAGTACCTACACAAAGAACAAAAGTGGGAAAGAATAATTCCAGTTCTGTGCAGGTGTTTTGATCTCTCATTAATCTAAAAGATGAAACATCACTTTTGCTTGGTTACTCAGGCATTTTAAATAAACTTGTGTTGAACCACTCCCATCTTTTATTTCGTGAAGCTTCTATGAAATAATTTTCCAATATATTTTAAAATTGTGAATTGGTTTTTTTTGTTTTTTTTTTTTTTTTGTTTATTAGGAATGGCATATCTGATGAAGGTTTCTGCATAATATTACTTCCCTTTTTTGCCACATAATCAGCAGTTTAATTTACGGATAATCCTAAGTGTGCTGGAAGCCACTGAAGATTTATCTTATTTGTAAATTTTAGTAAATATGTATTATTTTCCAATAATCTATTATTCTTTTGAATTTAGGTGATATATTACTGACACAACTATTGCCATACTCCAGCACCACAAAGTATTTACTCTTATTGAAAGGAAGAGCTTCGATATAGTACGTTTTGCAGTGTTGATTAGATAGCTTCGATTTCTCCAACAAAATTCGTTGTGCCAAGTCCTACATTAAAAAAAAAAAAAAAAAAAAAAAAAAAACGCAGATCTTGTTAAAACGCGAAATTTATGTAAACAGTGCCCAGGACTTGGCCTAGCCATGCATTCATTATTAGTCGAAAATATAACTGTTCTATGCACAGATGGTTCTAGTGCGCAACTAGAGTACAGTAGTGACATCTGCGGTAACAGTTGTGTTTAACTGTTTACTGGTTGCACGATACCTATGACAGGTTTCGATAGGTGGAATGTGAATGAGAAGCTGGAAATAATACTGGTAAGTATTTATTAAATTTGAAAACATTTGAGCATGTTTTAGTACTAACTAGAGTAAGTCTGGATGTAAAAATCTCAGATTTTTTTTATTTATGAATAACCTATTGTAAATTGTTCAATTTGAGCTTTAAACATTCTGTATAGGTTATGTTGTACCTTTCACATGTTCCTGTTAATAACTCATTGATGAATGAAAGTGGCATGGTATGTTAGGCTCTTTAACGCGCCTCACAAAACAGTGGAATTCAGAGAAATTTTGGTTACTGTATGTGATTAAATAAGTATAAGTGGTGTTTTAAATTTCGAATCGGTTACATATTTTTGGCACTTTCATCTCGATGGAAACTTGAATAGGTGTAGCTGTTTGGCGGTTGGGCTAGGCTTGATGTTCACGTCTTCAGCATATTCTGGGAATAGTAATAGAATAGCGGGTGCTTGGTTATTAGTACTTACGTTAACAGGACATTATTCCGTATGCGGGTAGGAGGTATACCTGTGACTAGACCTACAAGAGGTTGCATAATATCGGTTCTAGTAATATCGACCACATTTTCGCAGAGTTCACAAGCACATAGTTCATTCACAATCGAAAGTGGAAGCCATTAAAGTAAAACTTGTCAAAGTATCTACCATTAACACTAGAACTCGTTGATTTTTTAGAGCGGCCCTAGTTCTGCATAATAACCCAAAGGTTTAAGAGCTGCAGGTACTACCTATCTTGACATTGCTAACTTGCCTAACTTCAGGTGCAGTGTAATAACATTAAACTAAAGATTTTATTTTATTTCAATCATTGGTCAATATTCTTAGTTTTATAAAAGTTATATGCTATTCACTTGAATTTGTACATCAGATATACCTATGGGGTAAACTAAGAAACAGTGCATGCATTGCAAATAAAATATAAAAATTATTTATAAAACACAGATTATAAAATCCTAGTGAAATTGTAAACCACCAAAACTAAGTGTTATTGTTTACATTAACAAAATTTATTTTGTATGTATATTTGTAAGTTCCGCAACAGGAGCGAAGTATTTGTACATTTTGATATTTTCTATAATTGTAAATATATCACAGCATTATTGTGGTCAGTTTTATTTATTTACTTTAACATATAATTTGTTGTTTGTATATAATGTGTGTATAGGTGTAACTCAGTTATACACAACCCTGATATGTTCTATATGATGCTGCTATCAATGCCACAGAATATAGTCTAATCTAAAAAATTTGATGTAATACATTCACATGGCTTTCTCTTTCCTCTATCGTTTATTAGTGGAAATACAAACTATTCTTGCTAAAGCTTATTTTTTTATCTACTACATTTTAATCCAAATAAACCTTTACAGAAACAGGTATATAACACATTTCACATTATAGATACAAAGAGAACAGTGATAGTCAAATGTTTAACAACTGGACGCTATATGCTGGCCTTAATTACATACTGTTTCTATGACATCACGAGAAACAACTGAATTGACTAATTTTGAAGATTTAGAAGCTAGTAACAGTGATGTGTCATAATTTAAAATAGAGAGTTGAGGGTTGTTACACTACATCACTATGATATTCTTACTTGAACGCGTTTCGGGAGACGGCTTGTTCCCATCGTCAGCATGTTCTCTCAAGTCAATCAGTTGAGAGAAAATGCTGACGATGGGAACAAGCCGTCTCCCGAAACGCGTTCAAGTAAGAATATCATAGTGATGTAGTGTAACAACCCTCAACTCTCTATTTTAAAAAAACAACTGAATGTTGACACGACTTTAAGAGAATTACTAAGTAATGAACAAATCAAACCATTAATAATGGATACTTCAGAAGTGGTGTATGCCACAAAAAATGGCATTTGAAATAAATTGTGTGTTTTAAAGAGATGTACTGGAGTACATTTTGGTCTATTGCTTAACGTTTAGCAGTTATACAAGATTATACAAATTTCTTCCAATTGAAGACGACGACTTCATAGTCAAGATATACATTTTATTCCTCATGTAAACATCTTTAATTTATGGTATTTTAAACAAAATCATTAGAGCCATTTTTTAGAAAATAAAAAATTTCAAAATATGTTCATGTAATGGGTGTGGGGGATTTTCTTGAAAATCTTTGTGTTGCATCCTTGGATGCTGCTGAACTTTAATACCAAATTTAGTATTTATCAACTTTTAGTTTTTGGGTTATACTATTCGCACACAGGCAAATACGCACTATGGGCATTTTGCTGGTTATGGGGAGCTTAAAACATGTATTTCTGGTAAAATCTCAATATAAAATTTTTGAGTGAAATGCAATACATCCTCTACCTATTAGGTATGTGGTAGAGAAAGTAATAAACATTTACAACAAGAAATGTAAATCTCATTAAAAAGTATACAGTTTCTACCAAAGAATTTGTTAGCATAGCTGTTTCTGCAGTATTTGCTGTTATATGAAAGTTGTGTAATGACCTCAAATCAGTATTATGATTGTGAAATCTAGCACATTCTTCAGCTTGTAAGCAAAGGATCGTGTCTTACATTCACATGATTTCCTCTAGCTGCTAGGATTTATTACTTTCTCTACTACGTATAGTAAGTAGGGGAAGTATTGTATTCCACCCAAAATTTCGATACCGAGATTTCACCGGAAATACATGTTTTGAGACTCACTGAATCCAAAAAAAGCATTTTTGGAAACATGTCCGTGTTTGTGTCTGTCTGTGTGTCTGTGTGTCTGTGAACAGCATAACTCAAAAACGAAGAGTCGGATAAACACCAAACTTGGTATTTAGGTTCAGTATCTTTCAGAGATGCGACAAGAAGGTTTTCAAGAAAATCCCCCCACCCCAGACTACCCTTTACATGGAACATTTTTCGAAAATTTTAATTTTCTCAAAAATGGCTCTAACGATTTTGATGAAAATATCATATGTTTAAGATATTGTCATGACAAATAAAATGTATATCTAGAATTTTCTGGGAATGTCTCCAAAAGTATTCTTCATTATGAACGACTTTTTCATAACCGCTAAACCATAAGAGATAGACAAAATTTTAGTACACGAAAAATGTAGATCGCGTTGAAATACACAATTTATGTCATATACATTTCTTTTGTTGAGTGAACCGTTTGCGAGATATTGCTTGTTATTCCCTTAAATTTTCCAATACTTATACTTTTTCTCAAATTCGTTATTCATTTTTTTTATGTTCTGGACATGCAAAGAGAATGGAATGCGCCACATAGCAACCAGCGTTAAAATATTTGACTATCGCTTAAAAGCTACCATATTTCCCTTGCATCTACAAGAAAATTACCAATAAGATTGACATCTCGGTATCTCGATTAACATGAACCATATGGAGAATAAGCGTTTGTAAAATTAGATTGTACAAGAGTAGAGAAAGTCATGTGAGTGTAACACATCAGATTTTTTTTATATAACTTCCACAAACTATTCTTATAAAAGCTTATGTTTCTATTCTACTTCATGTTAATTGAATTAAAACGTTTACAGAAAAATTTTTATTACGCATTTCGTTGTGGTTACAAGGAGGATATAGGAGACCGAAGTGATGATTAAATTTTAAAAACTGAGTCATCGTATGCTATGTTTTAAATTCCATACTCTTTCCATGACATCGTAAGAAACAACTGCATAGTGACCGCATTTTGAAAATGACAAAAGTATTGAAAACTTAAACCAATAATAATAAAAAAAATATCTTGGAAATGGCTGATGCCATAATAAACTTCAGTTGCTTATTGAAGTATTTAGTAAAAACAAATAAAAGGAAAATGAGTATTAATTTACTTAGCAATCTCAGTTGTTTGAAATGAATTGTGTACTCTAAAGAGGTGTACATTTTCTACAAGTGCGGGTTTGTCTATCTCTTATTGTTTCCCAGTTAGGCTAAATTAATCCCCTTTTCCCCCTCCCCAGTAAGGCTTAAGGGCAGGTATGGGCGAGCTGCTTGTTACATCCAGGAGGGAGGGTCCTGTGACGTAACATAGCTACCCCTCTATCGTAGCAGTGGAATAATGCGCATCTTAGTTTTTAAAAGCTAGAAATGTCTATTTATTAAAATGCAAGGTATATGTATTAAATGGCAAAACAAAATTATGAGCTTAATTCATTATTATTTATACAATAAAAGGTTGAAACTCAAAATATCTCATACTTTTTATCAAATTGAAGAAATGAATATAGGTATTATTGCTTATAAACTTGCAAGAAAAGTGAACAAACAATATTTAACACTTACAACTTTTACAGTAAATAAATATAATCTTGCTTCAATTTATGTTGGCTTACTAATTGGGGCCTAGGGGTACTACATCATGTTTTTTGTATAATTTTACAGAAAATATAATTAAAAATTCATTTATAAAACTACAGACCCTCAGTGTTATTAAAGGGACACTAGCTGTATTCAAAAATTATTTTTATGGTACGTTAACTAATTTATTCTTATATAAAAATTTGTTTTGGAGAAGGATCATTTCCATGTATGTAGTTGCAACTTTGTTAACAGTTATTGTATTGCTTACAATTTCAATTATGTATTTATATAGCTTTGTGCGCGCACACAAAAATACTCTTGTCGGAAGCATCTCGTAATTGCATACATCAGTGTTCCACCACTGGGTATAAGACTGCTTGTGTGTTGTATACAGCAAATGAGAAGGGGCAGGGTGGAGGTCTCTTGATATGTGACAAGAATGCCCATACCTGCTTAAGGGGCTGCGCCATAGGAGTTGATTTCAAGAAGGGCTCTAGGACTCTAAAAGTTTGGGAATACCTGGCATACTTTTGTAGTGGTGTATTGTATTTTAACACAATTGTTTGTTTGTTTTATTTTAGTTATGTCTCCTGCGGACTCACAATGGGTGCTAATGATGTTGACATCAATGATGCATTTGACTCAATAGCTTTAAGTGAGGAGCGTGTTAGCAATGAAAGTTTCTGCGATGGTTTTCAGAAGGGCTCAAACGAAGGAATACTGGAAGGATACCACTTGGGATATCACAGGGGAGCAGAGATTGGTGCAGAACTTGGGTATTATAAAGGTGTAATGTTGGCCATACTGCAGAAGGAAACAGAACTGACGGACAAAGTTGGAGCAGCTGTAAATAAAGTGTTGGAGTTGATTGAGAAGTTTCCTCTAACAAATGTAGGTGATGTGGACATAATAAAATTACGTGATGATATAAGAGCGAGATATAAGAAAGCTTGTGCTTTACTGAAAATAGATAGTTCCTATCCAGAAGCCGACACATTGTCATTTTGAAACAATGGAAGCAGAACTTGTGTCTCGGTTGCAAGGTGTTCTCCGTAACCTCAGTTCATGGCTACCATTAACTGAGTGTCACATGGTCAACTTTATCACCAACAACTTGTGGCAGAATTATGTCCCTCGAGGAATAAAAGATGAGTTTTCTTCACTTGGGTTGGAGGCCATGGACAAAATATTTTGGTCGCACTTGAAGGGCGCCAGGGAAGACATCTGCAGTACGGCTCCCAACTTTACCAAGTTTCTGGATGATGCATTAAGCATGTCCCTGCGAGGAGGGAATGGAGAGAGGGTAGTGATATCACAGGATCAGCTGTGGTTGCGACTGGCACGGTGGGATAGAGGGGCTTGTCACCAGGAAGGTTTCATGAGTCGTAAGAAGCTGCACGAGGTGGAAGTGATGAGTCGTGCAGTGGCATCGCTAGCTGGTGCATCTGGTTGTACACACGTAGTGGATGTGGGTGGGGGCAAAGGCTACATGAGCTCGCTGTTGGCCCTCTCACACAAGATACCTACTCTCAGTATCGACTACTCGGAAATAAACACTCATGGGGCTGCAAACAGAACTCGCAAACTGGCGGTGAGTATGAAAGTTAAAATATTTTGTGTGTAGTTGTACAGAAAATGTTCAGCACAAATGTTTTTGTAAGAAGTAAAGCAAATGTTTTCAAGGAATTGGCTTCAAGCAAGTTTGAAGGCAGATACATGAACAGATTTCCTACGTCTTTAAAATCAACATCAAATCACAGTTGGTAATATGATTTACAAATGTTTATTAAAACTGAAACTATTTTCTTTTAAGAAACATACAATCCCACTTGGAAGGTGTATATATGTCATGCTTTTAGGTGATAATGATGTACGCTTATTTCAGCAGAAAAAATAAATTTTCTGCATTATTCATCACATTGTAATTCATTTGCAGAACATTAAAGCAAGTCTTACTGAAGTAGTATCAGAAATACTCTGCATTGCCCATGTTTTTGTAAAACATCAATTTTCCAATATTTATTTACAGTAAAGCAATGACAATATTGCTGGTATTCTTTTAATTTGATCACCTCAGCTTTATTGTGCCAAATCTCCCATTTGTACTGACCATCCTTCAAATTGCTTCTCATCTCCCATTAAATGTGGTTTTTCGCATTACCAAAAGAATGAAGAGAGCAGCATAATTTTATTATTGAAAAAAACAGGCCCATTTGTGCTGAATATCCTCAAAATTGACTCGTGCTGAAAGTTTTCCACCCCCTCTTCTAATGGGGTGGCTTTTGTGTTAACACCCCCATAGTAGTTTTACTCTTACCTTAAAGATGCATGTGCCAAATTTAGATTTGGTGAAAATCAATGCAAAGATGTAAGAGCCTATGAGGACCAATTTCAATCAGGCTTAAGCAGAAGCTTAAGCTATAATGGAGTTTTGCAGTGGTTAGTTAAAGTGATAAGCTGAGCTTATGTGTGGCTTGCCTTAAACTGTACTGAACTGTTGTTTAAACTAAGGAGTCACCATTCTATCTGAAGAAGGCGACATTAGTGATGAGGAAATGGTAGATTATTTTAACCCATATGCATAGAAGTAGTAAATCAGTAGGACCAAAAATTGTATACAATAATGAAACCATACAGCATGTCTCTGGGAATCACAATTGATAAACTCCTAAATTGGAAAAGTCATATTAAGAATGTTACAAGAAGAATAAATAGAGCACACTATGTAATATCTGTTTTAAAAGGCATTTATAACCAAAAAACACTAAAAATGATAAACTTCTCTTATGTACAATCTGCACATGCCTATGGTATATTTATTTGGGGAGCTGGCAGTGATATAAGCACTCTTTTCATACTACAGAAAAAAAATAATCAGGCTAATGCTAAAACTAAGTAGAATGACATCATGTAAACCACACTTCCGTCAACATAATATTCTTACTCTACCGAGTCTGTATATATTAGAAACTGTATGCTTTATAAGGAACAACATTCATCTATTCAATATGAACAACACTGTACATGAACATTCCACTAGAAACAGTAATAAAATACACTTACAGACAGCCAGAACAACGAAAAAGGCCAACTCAATACTGCATAAGGGCATACAAATGTACAACCTCATTACAAATAAGGTAAATATTTGTAATCAAATTAAGTTTAGACACAATGTTAAAAATGTTTTAATTAAGCAAACTTTTTATAGTATGGAAGAGTTTTTTGAATATCCAAAAACTAATAAGTTAACTTACTGTTACTACTACTATTATTATTATTATTATTATTATTATTATTATTATTATTATTATTATTATTATTCCTTAATTAATATGTATTCTCTGTGTATAACACTGTAAAATGTATATTTCCTGTATATATTCCTCACTATATTACTTAAATCTTGACAAAGCCATGAATTTGTAAGAAAATTCTCTTGGTAAATACACACACACGGCACCCACGCACGCACGCACAAAAAAAAAAACGGAAGAAGATCTAGAATGTGTCCAAAGCATTTTCACGTATGGAGTGACCAAGAATTCTACGAGAGATTTCGATTAAGTAAACAGTTGGCAATGATGATACCAGGAATTATTGATGATACAATTAAACATAAAACCAACAGGTAAGAACCAAAACTTAATTTGGCTTGTCCTTAATTTTAAATTTATACTTTTGTCGTATATATTGTTACACACATTGCTACATATAGCATATTGCTTTATATTTCAATAACAACGTCCTCTGGTCAGAAACATGCTTCTCTTAACATTGAAGTTATATGGAAGTGAAAGCATGCTAATTGCAGTTGGAGATTTTTCCAGCATCTCAAAACTTACAGCATGCAGAGCTATCAAAATTGTTTCACACCATTCTAATCCACCCTTCGCAATTTCTAGGAGAATGCTGACTTCTTGAGAAGTAAAGCTCTACATTTCGACTCTTGATTTTTTCAGCCATTTTAACTTTGTCACTGGATAACTTACCAAAGCTTATTTTAGGTACAGTGCTGCCATAAACAAACGATGGGAATTTACTCGATGGACATGTGCAAGCATTACCAACTTTACCATTCCATGGAATTGTTCAACTCAGTAAAGCTGAACCTGGTTGCCCTACTGTGAAACTTGCAAAGCTTAACTGCAAAACTTGCATAGCTTAAACTAAAGCTTAACCCTTGCTTAAGAGGTGTCCACCTGGTTGCCTACTGTGAAACTTGCAAAGCTTAAACTAAAGATTAAAGGCTGGTTCACAACCAATGAGAATGCTAACCAGAATGAGCAAGATGAAATACATGTATTCAGATGGGAGCATTCACAATTGACGGGAAGCCTTCCCGGGCCCTGGGAATGGGAAAGAAGAGTTGCCCAACTTATAACGTTCTCGTTCCTGGGCACAGCATATTAGATACATATTGTGCATATTACACTCTTCACTCTAGAGATTATTCTAGGCGGCCGTGGCATGAAACAGCTGCTAATGCTCTCTATAGTCGCAAGCTGGAAACATGAAACTGGAAGAACTTAGTAGCATATGTGCTTCCTAACCTCATCCCGACACCCACAAATCCAATGAGCGCTGGTTCCTCTGGTGAAAGAGCCATTTGTAGTTTGTTTATATGCAACTCCAAACTGGCTATTGCCTCAGAAACAATGGCAAAAGCTACAAAGAACAGCTAAAACCGGTGGAAATTAAAAATGAACAATAAACACTTTAATATATGCCATTAAATAAAGGAATGAAAGCTTGGCACAACTAGAAATATAATGGATATGCATTTAGATAATGTTTACCGTATCAAATTTTGACATTGTCTAACCTACATAATGTTGGCAAAATTGGAAGTAGGTGAAAAAATATCATTGGTCAGTTAAAAACGAATGAAATCCCAATGCGCAAAATCGACTTTCACTTTGTGATCGATATGATCATCGATATGCATTCCCGTTCTCATTACTGGGCTGTTGTGAACCAAAATCTTTTACGGTGTACTGCTTCCCGTTCTGGTTACCGTTCTTGTGCGGTTGTGAACCCTTGCTTAAGAGGCGTCCATTGCTTAATAGTTTCGGCTTAAGCTTAAACTGTGAAATTGGACCTAAGGAGCACACATTAATTGATTTGTGTGTCTACATATATAATATATGTATGTATAGCATAACAGCATCTTGTTCATGCTTCGGTTCTAGCATTTTTGTTTTGTAAACATAGCAACTCACATCAGAGGGTTACAGTGTTGCAATAGAGGCTGAATAATAAAAAAAAAACCCACACATACCTCTCTCTCTTGTCAGTTGTATCTATCGTGCACACACTTTCATCTTTGGTATAATAAAGTTATTAGCAACATTGTACATCACTTTTGTTTCATTTTATTAAATGCTTGAATAAAAAAAATCTAATGCTTCATTCATATGAATTTCTCTACACACTCATGTTTATTTTTATCTCTTCTGAAAACATTTCTTAAGCTCCTTATACATGATCAAATTTTTGTCAAATTCAATGCTTTACAAGACTTTTCAAGAGTTGTCAGAACTTCACAACTTTTCTTGTCAAATTGCTTCCAATACTTGTAAAGTCTTTGAAAGTCTTGAAAGTAAATAAGGACATGTTCTAAACAGTCAAAGATTTGATGGTTTTGGCCAATAGAATATGAGAATTTACAGTGCACCACAAAATCTGCAGCATGGCTGAAAGCGAAAAGTAAATAAAAATGGCTGGGTATGTTATATGCGAGCTGATTAGGTTATACAAAAGCTGCCAATGACTGTACGTTGTGTCTCCGTGAATTACGATGACAAAATGAAGACAAGAGCATATGAAGGAGTTGCCAGGCAGATTTCCGAAGTATACAATTATGCATTAATGCAATGTTATATAGTGTAGTTAACCCATCAATTCATGTTATTTCATTGTAGTCCTTAATTGTAATCTGATTGAATGGGTCACAATACCTAAAAATGCTATGCAGCCTTGTAAAGAACAATATTTCATTTCTAATTGTTTTACTGTGACGCTAATAATAAATTACTTTCCATGCGATGAATTATCAGTGTGTTCTGAAGGGCGTCACTTTGGCAAGAAGGAGAATTATGCACATTTATGACTTGTCAAATGTTGAAAGATATTTCATAATTTTTCTAGTAAACTCTTGAATGCGGATGTATTCTGAAAGCTTTTCCCTGCAGATAGCGCTAGTGTTCTAGCCAGTAAGCACAAATCGCTTGTCTGTTTTTTTGTCCAATTTTCATTTGCTATTACATGTTATTTAGGGTGTGATTTGTGTTGCTTCTTTCAGCAAATCAATTAACAATTCTATTATTTATCCTCGTTATAAAGTCTAAGTTGATTCTATTAGAGCTGAAAGCTTTAAGTTATGATGGACAATATGCACAGTGTCAAAGTGAAAGAGCTGAAACAGGAATTTAAGAAGACAGATGCTAAAACTAGTGGAAGGAAATATGAATTATTGGAGAGGTATAGTTTTAAACTCTGATATATAATTGTATTTATAGTTGAAATCTCTATGCATATACTAAATAATAGCTACATTGTATTTATATGTAATAATCTCTTTACATTTAATTTATAAGTTTTGTTTCAATCTTTTCTAGGTTAAATGCATGCAAATTCTGCAATCTGCACCTGCTCCTGAAACATGTGTTCTGCAATTTCCAAGTGATATTATGTTTCAAGATTTAATGACCAGCTGCAAAGAGCAAGCTGGAACCACAAATGTACACCTAATGGAAATCCAAAATAGATGGTGCACCTGTAACCAGTTATAAATCTTGGTGTGATGCAGGCTACAGACTTTTTGGTGAAAAGTTTACCATATTCATAAAGTGTGCCTTTGAATTAAATAGTTTTTTTATAAGTAGTAGGGCGAAATCACAGTACTCAAAACACAAAAGTTATGGCATAAAATTAATATTGGAAACAACAGGAGACATTAACAGTGCCAAATGTGAGTGTGTTGCTGGAGTAGGTCCTAAAGCTAGCTGTAAACATATTGGGATAGTATGCTATGCTCTGGAATATTTTTAAAAAAAATCTGATGTGTTACACTCACATGACTTTTTCTACTCTTATACAAAGGCTTATTCTCCATCTATTTCATGTTAATCTTATTGCTAATTTTCTTGTAGGTGCAAGTAGGGGAATATGGTAGGCTTTAAGCGATAGTCAAATGTTTTAACAGGTGGTTGCTATGTGGAGCATTGCATTCTCTTTGTATGTCCAGGACATAAAAAAACAAATAACGAATTCCCATTTGAGAAAAAGTATAAGTATTGGAAAATTCAAACAAATAAGAATAAATATCTCTGAAATGGTTCACTCTACCCCCCCCCCCCCCAAAAAAAAATATATATATAAATAATAAGGTGTATGTTTTAATGAGCTCTACATTTTGTCTATCTCTCACGGTTTACCAGTTTTGCATAACTGGTAAACCGTGAGATATTCAGAAAGCCATTCAGAAAGAAGAGGACTTTTGGAGACATTCCCAAATAATTCAAGATATACGTTTTATCATGGAAATATCTTAAATGTATGATATTTTAATCAAATTTGTTAGAGCCATTTTTGAGAAAATCAAAATTTTTGAAAAATGTTCCATGTAAAGGGTAATCTGGAGTGGGAGGATTTTCTGGAAAATCTTTGTGTTACATCTTTGAAAGATACTGAACTTAAATACCAAGTTTGGTATTTATTCAAATTTTCGTTTTTGAGTTATTATGTTCACAGATACATAGACCTTTTTCTAAAAGTGCTTTTTTTTTATTCAGGGTGCCTCAAAACATGTATTGCTGTTGAAATCTCAGTATCAAATTGTTGGGTGGAATGCATTACTTTCCCTACTTAGTCTACATAGAAGAGAAAGTAAAAAATGGTGAGGTGAAATGTATGGAAACGTGTACCCAGAGTCTGCAAACTTTCCATCACTCTCCTTGCTAAAGACAAAAACCTGTAAGTCCAATTAAAGCTGAGAATTTGCCACTAGGAGCCGTGTCATGAAGTTAGGCCTTCATCTGGCATCAACACTATGTTGAGTCATTAGTAAAAACCTCCAGACACACACTAGCATTTTCTTATGCCATAAATGTAACTCATGGTATTATTATGGCGTTGATCCTTGTTCTTTAGAAGTGAAAGGCTTGTAACTGCTAATGAAGATCGAAGAAAACAAATTGAGGAAAATACAAGGGACCAATCTAATCAGGCTTTATGGTTTAAGGAAAACATATACAGATTGACAACCAACAACTTATTTTGTACCTGTTGTTTTGCAATAAAATTACTTTGAGAGAGCCATCACAGCATTTAGCTTTATTTTACTGCCTACCTTGAGATATAAATTGAGCAAATCTGTGACTAACATTAAATAGGTACACAAGAAGAATGTATGTGTACAACAAAACATGTAATTTAAACCCAATTTTTACATTACAGCATATACTTACAAACTATGTTTTTAAGGTTGCGAACCACAATGGCAAACATTTTAAAACACCAGAAAAATTAGAAAAACAGCACTGCACTTTAAGGGTGGTCTATCCGATTTTACTTGGATTAATACTAGTGAAAACTGTATGGTATTTTTAAAAAAATATTCTGTTCAAAACTTGCATGGATTACAAAGAATGTACTAACAAATAACAACATACTTGTGGAAAAAGTATTATTTATATAAATTAAGACAAAGTAATTACTAAATGTTGTTTTTTGGGTGCACTTTCCTCCAATGTTTTGTTACAAGCCCAATTTTTCATTACAGAATTATAAAGCATTGCTAGTGTAGGACCCAGTATTTTGTGATACTACTATAATTACTTTTAATAATAGGACATACATTTATTTTTCTTTCTTTTCTTTAGAGCTAATTCATTTAGACACTTGTTAGCAAGAAAAATTGCCATAACTCTTGAAAAATTGAAAGCACTACCTTAAATGATGCTTGAGAAAAATGATCAGTAGTATAAAAAGTATAAGTTTCAAAAAATCAGCATTAAAAGGTGGTTATTCTCCATGACACTTTGTGTTACCAAATGATATGTAAAAATAATTAAAATGTAATAACTTTCTCTACAAAACATAATAATGAAGCAGAAGCAAATATTTCAAATAAAATGCAACATAATTGCTTGAAAGATTGAGTTGTTTAGTGACACTAACTTAAAATTTTGTTTGGAACATTTTTCAGAAGCAATTTCTTCCACTTTCATCCTTGGTCCAATATAATTGCCAAATATAATAGAAAAGGATGCAAAATAATTGTCAAAAGCAGTGACAAATGGGCAAGGCAACAGTGCCGCTGGCCTAGTTATGTAATGCATTTTAAACCTATTTCCAAAGTGATGTACTCCTAAAATTGGATATTACAAAAAGCAGTTCCAATTTCTGTGTAATACCAATATAATCTCAAAAACCAGTTACATTCTCCCTTAAATATTTCCATTACATAGCATTTATTTAGCTTGTCATTATCGATGTTATGAAACTGTATAACATGAAGCACACAAATATTATTCAGCCAGAAAGAGAAATTTTGCTGATGTGAAGCTTTGCCTGCAGTATCTTGTATGTTTTCCCAAGATCAATAGCTGGTTCTTGTTGGAGGCTATCCTCCTTGTAGAAATATTGTTTGATGGTGTGAACTGCTTCTTTCCTTTCAAAAAATGGTGGAATGTTATACCTTTGCTGCATAACAAGTCCTGAATAGCTATGACTGAATCTCTTTCTTCCAGGAGATCTAACATTCCAGACTTAACAAACAGTTGCCTGTCAGATACAGCTCCACCATAAGCATCAAATATAAAACAAATAAAGCCTGATGGATCAGTGTTTATTGGCACTTTTAACAGTGTTGACATTTTTGTAGCCTGTAGTGCTGTAGGACTGTTTGGTTTCATTAGTGACACTTCTGTAGCATGTGTGATGACTCTTGTTCTGAATGCTGGGGCACTGTGTTGAACAGGTTCTCTATCAGGCCATATGTTTAGCTCCTTGAACTGATTATGCATGATATTAATCCATACATTGAATATTTTACCTGCAGTTGTTTTGTGAATACCAAAGTCCAGTCCAGTCCAGTTATGTCAGGTTTATTTGTTCTTAATTTCATAACTGTGAGCAAAAAAGCAAAATTTTGGTTCGAGGGGAAACACTTGAAGGTTAAATGTATTTTCTACCAAATTGAAATGTTCACTGTCAACAAATCCAGTGTAATGTGATACAGCTTCTGGATTGCTCATTACAAGTGTGACATTCCTCTTTCTTGAGTGCGGTTGTCACTGCAACGTAAAGAGGATGGTGTGTACTTTCAATGTGACCTATGATCTCTTCATTGGCAAAATCTGGAACAGCAGCTTCCTCTAGTTTTGATGGTGGCTTCTTCAGAATCACTTAACACTTTTTTGCAAAATGGTTCCCTTTCCCTTCTCTTTGGTACTTTTCCAGGTACCAATTGAAATTGAGAAGGAATAGCACTCTGCTTTAATTTTCTCCTCTCACCTGAAATCAGAATAAGATAACAGTATTATCAATATTCGTACTGTAGGTATTATGATTACATCAATTGAAACAAACCATAAGGACTTAGTTTTTTGGGGGGGGGCAAGGTAATGCACACCTAATTAAATAATAATAATATACTACAATTTAAGGAGCATGTGAGTGAAATTTCTACTTTCTCTAGTTTTTAAGCTAGGAACGTCACTTTTGGTGCACACGTTTTCTGCAGCATTTTTAAATACAGAATTTTAGATTCACCTTTCTGGGATAAATAATTTCCAAGTTATTAGTTTTTCTCTTTAAAAACAATATTGTTTCAGAGTATATCTGCATCTGTGGGTATCAAGCTAAATATTTAAAAAAATATTCTCCACTACCGCTCGTGTATAAAAGTATTCTCATTTAGAATATTTGTCTCACAATATATGTATAAAAACAAAAACATTACATTTTTGGAGGTCACTATTGTATATCTTATTTCTTTATTTCAGGGAATATGTAAGATATTAAAAGTCTTAATCAATCTCTGTAAAAATTGCAAGAGTTAAAAGAATGAAATTTGGAGCAGGAAATATATTTTGAGTGCAGCAAATTGCTATGAAGTTAGAAGTCTAAAAAGCTTGATTTTAAATTTTTTATTCCAATTAATTATAACACGCAGCATACTTTCTTAAAGTTCCAAATGTGGTAAAGACTTTATATAAGCCCAGAATATATAAAGTAGGTTTTACAGACTTTTTTTGGCTAAAGATCGAAAAGTTGTTGTTCTCATTAAAAATTCCAAACTTTCACCGATACAGCCCTTTAAAGCTTAATAATTTGATGGTACTTATTGCAGTGTGTAGGTTATACATATAAGTGATTTCAAGTAGCAGATATGTATGCTTAAGATGTATTGACTAACAATTTTAAAATAATTTACTGGAAGAACAATTCATTTAATGATTGCCTAAAATCATTATATTTGTATTGCGTATTTATATGTATAACTTACCTAATAAAGTAGTGACAAAACCTTCCAGTTTAAAGTGCTGTGAGCATACTGTAATATTTTTGCTCAAGTTCTTTTCGGAGTGGTTTATCCTTCTTATGGAATGTAACCATGATTTTCTCAACGGTTTACTTGCAGGAAATTGATGAAATGAAAAGGGCTGTCCTTGATTTTTGCACGATGGAACACAACAATAGTCTGGCATTATTGATAATAGTCAATTTTTGTACAATTTCACTGCTTACACAAGTCAGTTTGCATAAGTGTTAATCACATACACTTCGTAACCTCAAACTTCTTATACAAAACAAGCAAACGACATGTGCTTACCGGCTAATTCAGTGGAGACCTCTAGTTCCATACATCACTATTGAAAAGCAAGTTTGATCATGTACAAGGGGCTTTAGAGAAGATTGATTTACTTTTTGGTCAACCATATTATAATACACTGATTATAAGTGAGGTAACTGAACTGTAATTACATCCATAATACTTCAGTGACTTATGATTTTACTCAGCAGCATGCACAGCTCCACTATTGCTCATACCTTTTAAGACCTTCAAAACAGTAATCCCTTTGGGATTCCTTCCCTATATAAACAGTGAAATGTATAGATTTAAACTAATGTAAATTCTGTTGATTGTAATTTTAATATTATTTAAATTGAGTTCATTTCCTTTGCTTCAATATCTGGTGATATCTTGTTACTTGCAAAAAATAAATAAATGTGGTATGGACTCAACAGCACTGCCATCTGTTGCACTACTCATAAACATGCTCAAGGTTCTGCCATATCAGCATTTAATTACACACAATTAACAAGGTAAAATCTTTTTGTAAAAACTCAAGGTTTAGAAATTATAGTGTGATTGACCAAAACAATCGTATGCAAGTTGACTATAATGGTAATTAGGTGCTCGTATGAAAATTATGAAATTTGTTCCTGCTCACTTCATAAACACACTCACATCTTAATTATTACCATTACAGTCTTGCTGCATAATATATTAATTTACTTCTAGTTGAGATAAACTTTTCCAGTGTACTTATTATAGAATAACATCTCTATTGGTGTTCTCCATGGGTTGCTGTTACATTGTTGATTCTACACTGGTTTTAGTTTATCTTTCACATATTGAAACTGTTGAGTGGATTGCTAAGTTTTCACTCAGAACTTGTTCAGTACAAGCTCACCTCCATCATCAGCTGTATGTGCACTGGTATCTGGAAGGGGACCCCATTTCAGTGTCACTTGTAAGTAGGGGATGCCCTTCCAGACGTGTAGCTGACAATGCAGGTGAACTTGTACAAAACATGTTTTGAGTGTCATTCCACTCACAATTTCAAATATGTGAAAAACTTTCCTTGTTTGTTGAAATGTAAGTTTGTGTTAGCAGAAAGTTTGGAATGGGCTAACCCGCAGAGCAGAAGATATAAACAAGGGTGAAACCCCACCCAGGCGAGGAAAGCATTGGAAATCTCGTCATCAGCAAGAAGAGCAGTCGGAGAGGAAGGAGTGCACGGCAGCAGCTCTTTATAAACAGGTACTTTATAGAGATTGCAAACTGTTGGAATTCAATTGTGACACATTTCCCCATTATAGTGCTCCCTGATTATTTTTGGTGACATTCCGTCTGTTTGTTGACATCAGTACTAGCAACTGCTCCTAAAACATGCACTTGGTAATTGTACGGCCGTAGTTGGTGTTGATTGCAACAGAGGTATCATCTTGCAGGTATGCAAACTATTGAGTTTAAAGTAAATGATTTTTAGTGGTGTAGACGCCAATGTGTTCCATGTGTGCATTTATTTGAAAGTGTTTTAGTGCTTACAGAAGTTTCCACATTTTCTAAGTGTTGTTTTTACAACATAATTTTGTATTAAATAAAAACTTTTTTGTTGACAAATGATGTGTTGATACTTTTTCCCCCGCTGCATAATGGGGAAGTGGACTAATGCCTTTTTTTATATATATAAAGTTTAATAAGTATATGTAAGTGTGGAGCTTTATTTCATTCATAAATTTGAATATAAAATATTTTTCCTTTAAACCAGATATATCTGATAAATGGCTTACATTGTAAATGTTACAGCTTGCGTAAAACGTCGCAACAAGAGAGGAGAAATGTTGAGAGTGGTGGGACTAGAAGTGATATTACAACTCTGAGCCAGTCCCATACACAACACATTGTAAACAACTGTGTAAGCTTACAATATCACACTCACAGCAGGTAGAATACTGCCTTCTTATAATGCAATTGGCTAGTCAGTGTTATTGAGCATCTATAGCTTCAGGAGAGGGGGACTGTCAGGACGCTTTACAGAAGTTGTAACTTTAACTTTTATTGATTTAATGAAACATTATATCCATTTTAAGTTACACCACTGTTAAAATGGGTCAGTGTATGAAATGCATACGCCGGCTGGTTTGAAAGTAGTAATGCCCATTGTAAGGTTGGCAGTACTTCACTTCAGTGTAATGCCACGCATGTTCAATGTTTGGGAACATCCATCAAACTGTTTCCCCTGTATCAGCATTAGACATCTCTCATTGGTTGCAAGATACACAAGCTTACACTTTTCATGCTTGCCTACAATTTTTCTTCATTTATAGGGTCTTTCAACAAGAGTGTCCTATCTTTGAACTTAAACAAAACACGTTCTATAAATGATAGAGGTTTACTTCTTTTTTTATTTTGGAACATAGTTAATGTCATTACATATGGAAGAGAACAACAGTTAAGTGACTGCTGCGACTTCATTGGGTTGCGCGTATACGGTTGACCCAATTTTCAATGACAGAAGAATGTAAATTAGGTCCAACTTCACAAATAACACGTGTGATGTTATTCATAAGATCATTTACTGTTTCTGGCTTGTTGACATAAACTCGAGATTTAACATAGCCCCACAAGAAGTAATCCAACTGTGTTAAATCACATGACCTTGGAGGACAGTTAACATCGCTATCACCACGGGAAATGATGAAACCTCTGAACTTCTCTTTCAAAGGATTGATTGTTTCTAGAGCAGTATGACATGTGGCACCATCTTGCTGGAACCAGATGTTTCTGAGATCCATACCATCCAATTGAGGCCAAAAATAGTCCCTTATAAGAGCTGGATATCTTTCTCCATTGACAGTTAAGAGCTTCTCCATCTTCATCTGGGAAAAAATATGGACCAATGATTCCACCATACCAAAATCCACACCACACAGTTACCTTTTGGGGATGAAGTAGTCGTTCTTGAATCTGCATTGGATTGTGATTGCTCCAATAGCGGCAATTTTATTCGTTAACACAACCATCCATCCAAAAGTAGGCTTTGTCACTGAAGATGATTTTTCGACAGAAATTCGGGTCAGCTTCCAATTGCTCCATAGCCCAGTCAGCGAATATACAGTGCAACCTATGGTCGTTGGGCTTTAGTTCTTAAGTTAACACCAATTTTGTAAGCGTGAAACTTAAAATCCAGATGCAGAATTCGCCAAGTTGTGGTCGGCAAAAGTCCTAATTCTTGTGCTCAACAAGTAATTGATTTGTTTCTGTTCTCGTGTACACTCTCACGAACGGCGCCTATGTTTTCGTTGGAGCACTTACATCGATTATGTACAGGCGTTCTTTGATCGCTGACAGAACCACTTCTTTCAAATTTATCGATCAATCGCCGAATTGTTCTCTACCAGGGATGATTATGCACACCGTAAACTTCACGCAATAGGCAGAAGGTTTGGCAAACAGATGATGCATTTTTATAATAAATTTTCACAATTTCTATGTGTTGCTGACTGCTGTAACGTTCCATGGCTATTTGTCAACAACTGTAACCACATGAAAAAAATGACTGCTGTAACTCAATAACAACGGCAGCTATCACATATTAAAGATAGGACTCTCTTGTTGAAAGACCCTTTAGGTAAACATAAGATTGTCCAATCAAGGATCTTTTAACACTAATAGTTTCTGGCGGCTACTGTATAAGAGCATATGAACACCCTAACGTTTGACACCTTGAGGATATATTGGTTACCTTTTCATTGAATGCTGTTAAACATAATGTAAGTGCAGTAATTTAAAGTCTGTGACATTTAAATCTACCATGTTACTCGTCTAAACTTGATGAGACATGGCAGCAGGATCAGTAGCACATCTTGCATGCTTTAGGAACTTTCTGTGCATCTGTTATGATGTAAATACCTAATGGGTTTCAGCATACTTGAAGGTACGCACTAGGTGTTAGCACCCTACAACAGAAGTGGGTAATGTGTGTGTACAAGTACAGAAACTTCTCCCAGTTTGTCCATACTCTCAACTACAGTTTAATTTACACATTACTTTCTTCTTGTCCTGAAACGTTGTACTTATTACTTTTTCTATGAGCTCACTATAGTAGGTAGAGAAAATATTGCATCCCACTCAAAAATTCAATATCAAGATTTCACTGGGAATAAATGTTTCGATGTGCCCTGACACCCCCACCCCTCCCATACAGAAAAAAAGGAGCATATTTATAAAAGGATTCAAGAGAAAGTTTTCAAGAAAATCCCTCACCTCAAACTACTCTTTATATGGAAAATTTTAAAAAAGTGGTTCTTACAATTTTTTATTAAAATATTATTAAGATGTTGCCATAACAAATAAAATGTATATGTTGAATTTTTTGTGAATAGCCTGTGATGTCCTCTTTATTCTAAATGAATTTTGTCTGGGAGATGTAAGTGCTAAGTCAGCATTGAGTATGGAATTTCAAGGCCAACACAGAGCCCTTTTGACTCGCTTCAGTCTCCTCTTATACCTGCAATGAGATCTATAATCAAACTATTTCTGTAAATGACTATCTTGATTAATATGAAGTAGATAGAGAAGTAAGCTTTTACAGGAATAGTTTGTAGAAGAATAGGAGACAATCTTATGTAAATGTAATGTACCAACTTCTTCACTATCTTTGCTAATAGTGCCAGAATCTTATTCGACTACAAAAGATGTGTTTTAAACTAATATATAATGTATATATTAAAAGTAGATATTTCTCCTAAAGAAATTAATAATGTGATGTTGGAAAATCAAAATGTTATATAGTTTTCAGTGAATTATATAAGCACATTAAAATTCTTATTTTATCCATGGTTTCCTTATGGAAGCTTATTCTTCTTTCTTCTTATTAATGGAGGTAAAATTTCATTACACATTTACACATTTTGTTGTAGGTACGAGAAGAATACAGTAGGGCAAAGCAATAGAGTTTTAAAAAGTGGTTTACAATGTGATACTTTAAAATTCCGTAAGAAAAATGAATAGTCAGTTATCACTTGAAAAAGGTGTAAGTATTTGTAAATTCAAAACAATAACAAAGAATATCTTGGAAAAGGTTAATGCCACAAAAAATTGTGTGCTTTAATGAGACCAACATTCGTGTAGTAAGATTTTTTTGTATCTCTCACAGTCTGCCAATTATGCAAAAGTCATTCAGAATAAAGAGGACTTCATGGGCTATTCCCAAAAAATTCAAGATCTACATTTTATTTGTCATGAAAATATTGTAAACATGTGATGTTTTAATCAAAATCGTAAGAGGCATTTTTGAGAAAAAAAATTTCATATAAAGGGTAGTATGGAGTGGGGGATTTTTTGGAAATCTTTGTGTTGCATCCTTGGACGATGTTGAACTTAAATACTAAGGTCTGCTACCTCTCATTGGCTGCTGTCATGAAATAGATTGTATGCGATACAAAGTAGTTCCTTATTTAATATGCTCATTTAGTTTCATTTATCTGAAGATAATTGTTAAATTTGCATTTTCATAAGCATATGAACTAAATATATTGTGATTAGTTCAATGCATCTGGAATGTATGTGAATTCTTATCAGCAAATACAAGGGAGGATCTTTCGGTTTAAACCTGCCTCTCAGGATGAGTAACGTACGTGCAGCTATCATGACAATGTGTTTATATCGCCTATCCTTGCACTGCACATGGCTGTACATTAGCCAATCAGAGAAAAGGGAAAGGAAATTCACCATAGAAGAATACATGTCTATGGGGCAAGGTTTAAGTTTCGTATTTAACCAACTTTTCATTTTTGAGTTATGATCCACACACACACACTTTTCTGGATTCAGAGACTCTCAAAATGTGTTTTTCCTGTGAAATCTTGGTATCATATTTTTTGAGTGCTAAACAATACTTCCTCTATAAAACTAATGATTAAAATGAAGTGTTTAAAACAGTGGAGCATGTCAAAACACTGGTCAGCAAATTAAAAACACTTGTTGCTTCACTTAAAATTCTATATGAACATGTTTCGAAGAGACGTGCTCTTCATCCTCAACGAGCCGGCCGACTGATGTACACGTCAGGTAACTTCTTCTACTTCCTTGTTGCCAAAAGTCTTCAACAAATTCAGCAAGATTTTCAAAGATTACAACATAAAACTGACTCCACAAAATAAATACAGTGTGAGAAATTTGTTCAACCATTCTTTAAAAAAATGCTACTCCGAGTAATAAATTATCAGGAATTTACTGCATCAATTATGAAGATTCTCATAAAATATATATCGGGAAGACAAAGAGAAATTTGGAAACGAGATTAAAAGAACAATTCAGAAATATAAAATATAAAGAGACAGATTAATCAGCCATAGCCCAGCATTTTTGTTCACATAATCATAATATTAGTCACAAAATGAAACTTTTAAAACCAGCCAAGAACCATAGTGAATTAAAGGTATGGGAAAATATACACATCATTAAAAACATAAATGGAGCCATGAATTTGAAACACCAGTGATAGACTGAACACAGAAAGGGAGGCACACCGGGAACAAGGAAGTGCAAGAAGTTATCTGACGTGTATATCAATGGGCCAGCTTGCTAAGTATGAAGAGCACGTCTCTTCGAAACATGTTCGAATACAATTTTAAGTAAGTGGAGCAACAAGCGTTGTTAATTTGCTGACCAGTGTTTTAACATCTTAATACTTCTTCTGTTTACTGGGGGATGTCTTTACACAGTGCGTATTTGTTTTGTGGTAATGCTGTACTAATTGTTCACTCCCAGGTAACAGCATACGTGAAAGAGGACACAGATATTGGTGCGTTGGTGGAGGAGCAGTTTGGCTCTGACAGGAGCAGCTTGAGACTCACTGTGGCAGGTTTGCACACCTGCGGCAACCTTGCATCTACGTGTCTTCGCATGTTTGCAAGTAATGAACAAGTGCCTGCGTTGTGTTGCGTGGGATGTTGTTACCATCTGCTGGAGGAAGAATTCTGTCATGATCCATTTTGGAACGATTTAGATCCGCTACCTCAGACTTTTGGATTCCCCATGAGCAAGTTCCTCAGGAGTCAGAGGTTTACTCTCGGCCGCAACAGCAGGATGCTGGCAGCTCAGTCTTTGGACCGCATTGCAACTCATGGACAGGTAGTATTGCAGTTGTGACAACTTCATGGTCATAATAACAGATAAGAGTATTAGCTCATTGTGTCGTGTTCACAGTTGGTGAGTCAGCCGCTGTTCTACAGAGCTTTGCTCCAAGTGTTACTGTTGGAGCGTTGCAGAGAGGACGTACCTTGGGGACAAGTGAGACACCTCTCCTCTAAGTATCCAGACTTCTATGACTATGTTCTCAAGGCTCTTGAAAAACTTCACGTTAATATACAGGTTGGTAATTTATCAGATCTACACATGAAGTAGCAATCCTAACTAATGCATGGGTGCTTAATACTTTGGGCAGCGTTCACCATGTTGGGGTAAGTTGCTTTGGAAGTAACGTTTACTAAAGAAGTCTGTACTATGGGAGCAATTTACTGTGGAAGTAACGTTGAAGAGCTCATGTTTGCACATGTGCGATAGGAAAAGGGGGGAAACATCAGCGAAATGGATAAATGTTTGTTGGTAGAGATAAAGAAAATTCGTTTAAACAACATGAATGTAAAAAGCATGTTATAAAGATGCTAGAAAGTTGTGATGGACGAGTTTAATGCTTCAAGGACGGAAGCGTATTGAAGAGCAGTTTAAAATTTTGTAAACAATGTTTCTAATCTTCATTTTGCATGCTGATCACTTGCGGTTGATGGGGAAATACCCTTTCCGATTTTGGAAAAGTTGACCATATTCACGGATGGACACAAAATAGTAACATGCGTGCAGTCAATTACACCCACAAGTGTGGGAAATCTACAAAAGTGAAGAAGAATTGCCTCTTTATTTTCTGAACACTCGTGTATATTTATATGTGTAGGTACCTTACTCTTAACCTCAAAAGCGCTCTAACAACGCGATGAAATATGTGACCAGTAGAGGCATTGTGAACATTTACTTATAAGATTGCCTGCAATGCTGGGATTACGATGAACTTACTAAACATAATGGGTAGTTCTTTTATTACTTCGAGCTAGTGCTGCATGCTGATTGATTCTAGTTACCATGTGACATCAAACTTAACGTAACGGGAAGGAAAAGTTCGACAATGCCAAACACTTAAATTACATTGCGTTAAGTCAATCCTAAATATCTGCATTTAATACAGTGTAAGACTGTCACATTACATTAAATTCATTGTAATGCCGGCTCAAGTACCTGAAATATTACGCTATGGAACACTCATAGGAAGCATAACAATAATTGTAGTTTGGATTATAGAGCTGAACTTGTGTCTTGAGTTTTCTTGAAATGTTCTCCAAGCAGGTTCAAAAGGCATGTATAAGATTATTTACAAATACCGAAATGTCATTGAACTTTCTCTCTCTCTGTATAAAATTATCATGGTTATTGCATACCACTACTGCATTCCCGTTGTTTTTTCTGTCGAGATCATCAATGTAATCTAAATAATCCATGAACACGTCAAAATATCTTCCTCCAAATATGGTACAGTATTCTAGTTCAATCAACAGGTTAGTTCACCCAGGTCGGAGAGTAAATTCTAACCTATATTTGTGCTCTATTTAATTCCATAGTAACATACTACATTATCTTTCTCTCCGACATTTACTTCTGCAGTAATTTAATCTGGGAGTATCTGAAAGGAGCAAAATGCTTCAGAAGTAGTTTACTCTTGTATGGAAGTGTGTTGACTTGAATAGTAGTTTACTATGAAAATAGAGCTTATTCTAGGTTGGGGCATGTTGTCCTTAAGGCTGGTTCACAACCGCCCGAGAACGGAAATGAGAACGGGAAGCACTACACCTTACAAGATTTTGGTTTGCAACAGCCCGGTAACGAGAATGGGAATGCATATCGATCACAAAGTGAAAGTGGATTTTGCGCATTGGGATTTCATTTGTTTTTAACTGACCAATGATATTTTTTCATGTACTTCTAATTTAGCCAACATCAAAATTTGATAGAGTAAACATTATCTAAATGCATATCCATTACATTTCCGATCCCTCTGCTTGTGCCAAGCTTTCATTCCTTTATTTAATGGCATACATTAAAGTTGTTTATTGTTCTTTTTTAATTCACACCGGTTTTTGCTGTTCATTGTAGCTTTTGCCATTGTTTTTGAGGTAATAGCCAGTTTTGAGTTGCATATAAACAAACTACAAGTGACCCTTTCACCAGAGGAACCAACGCTCATTGGATTTGCAGGTGTTGGGTTGAGGTTAGGAAGCACATTTACTACTAATTTTTTCCAGGTTCATGTTTTCAGCTTGTGACTATAGAGAGTACTAGCGGCTGTTTCATGTCACGGCCGCCTAGAATAATCTCTAGAGTGAAGAGTGTAATATGCACAATATGGATCTAACATGCCGTGCCCAGGAACGAGAATGAGAAAGTTAAAAGTTGGGCAACTCTTCTTTCCTGTTCCCGGGGCCTGGGAAGGCTTCCTGTCGATTGTGAACGCTCTCATTTGAATACATGTATTTCAACTTTCTCGTTCTCATTCTCGTAGTTGTGAACCAGCCTTTAGACATTAAACTATTTTTATTTATTTGGTAAAGTACTAAGAAAACATTACAGTGGTTTCTCTACTGAAATTTGGCTCTGGCCACTCGTTCAGTAGACAACTGCTACAACTCATTCAAATTTAACAACCAATTTTTTTACTTTCCGTACTATGTATAGTAAATAGCGGAAGTGTTGTATTCCACCCAAAAAATTGTAGTCAGAATTTCACGGGAAATGTACGTTTTGAGGGCCCCTGAACCCCAAAAAAGCATTTTTAGAAAAATGTGTATGTGTATACAAGCTGTGATAAAAAAATGGGAATTTTTAAATTTCGCAAGCTTTATGCATCCATTATTCAAAATTCAAAGCTGAAAATAAGAACAAGTTAGTGGATCTCAGCAACGAGTTAAAGAATGATGTGATGAATTCGTGATAGATGCGCATGAGCGTGTGCTGAGTTTAAAAGCACACCCAATGGAATGGTAACAGCACTTCAAAAATGGAAAAAGAAAACCACTGAAAAATTCAAAGCAATAATTAGAAATGTCTTAGAAATGGCCAGTTCTACAAAAAAGTTATTTGAAATAAATTGCCTGTTTTAAGGAAATCTACAATTGTTGTAAAGTAAATTTTTGTCTATCTCTTATTGCTTACAAATTGTAAATGAATTTCGTGGGCTAGTTCCAATAATTGAAGATTTTATTAGTCATGTAAATACCTTAAACGTATGATATTTTAATCAGAATTATTTGAGCAATTTTTAAGAAAATAAAAAATGTAGGAAAAATTTTGCATGTAAAATATAATCTGGGGTGGAACTTTCTTGAAAATCTGTGTGTCGCATCCAGCTTCTGTATTTACACATGGGCCCAAGCCCAGGGCGGCAACATTGAGAAATTATGAAATATATATATACACATACTGAAAATACGTTTTCACATGCGCTAAAAAAGAGCAGGAGTTGTTATTAGTGAGAGGGAAATTGTAGGTAGATGGGTCGCATGGATAGGGAGCAGAACAAATTTTTGGACCCATGGTCGTAACATTACCTAAGTAAGGGGCCGGACTCGCCTCCTTCTAGAATGCTAAACATAAAAACCAAGTTTGGTATTTGTCCAACATTTTGATTGTAAGCTATGTTGCATGCATGCACAATACACACTCATGAGCCTTGTTTTAAATGGTTTTCCTTTCTTCCTTTTTGCGGGGGGGGGGTGGTATTCAGGACTCCAGTTGATGCTTAGGAAAGGTCTAAACTTGCATCTTGGAATATTTAAAAAATGGCTGATGCTACAAAAAATGTAGCACAAATTGTGTAATTGAAGTGTTATTCAGAAGTTAGAGACAGTGAAGCAAAACAATAATTTCATTGAATCTTGAGCCGGTGGGTGTATTTTTGGATTAAGTTTTCTGTGTTCAAATTCAATTCATATAAAAGATATTCACAGAAAATTCAACATAAAAGGGTTGTTTGAAAGGTCAGATTTTGGCACTATTTCCGAAGCAGTTTTGTTTGCTAAAACCAAGCATGTTTCATGGAAACATTTGTGCAATAACATAAAGATTTTTAATAGAGTCAACTGATAAATTCAATGCCACAGCCGGAATTTGAAGACGGTTCTCCTGCTCTCTGTGCGGGAGAATAATGATAAAGTAAAACATAAAGATTGTTCAGGAAACGTAGTAGACACTTTACAGAAGCATGTATATGTGAAACATGGCAAATTCAAACATTGTATGGTTACTGTGTTCTTTGTAAGGATGCATATAAATGTGACAGAAATTCATACCAATATGACAAACACTCTAGTAGACTTTGCACCATCATTTTCAACCATTTCCAAGTGGACTGTATGGTTTGTGTCATGAAAGATTGAAAGATGACTCTCACAGTGGTGGGCCGAAATCTGTCACAACAGAGATCATCAATAAAGTGCATAGTGTGATTCCGCAGGATCACCAAATGTAGGGGTCCAAAATTCTTGAAGCTCTGGGCATTTCAGGGGAAGATGTGTTACACATTTTGAGAGAAGAGTTGAAAAAATTATCTGCAAAATGGGTGCCGAGACTCGGATCAAAAGCAAAGCTTGGCTCATTTTCAAAGAGACCCCCATCAACTTTATACATAGATTCGCAACAGGTGTTGAAATATGAGTGCATTGCTACACACTTAAACAAAACAACAGTCCAAGCAATGAAAGCACCAAAGAAGATAAAGCGCGTGAAATTGGCTGGGAAGATCATGGCACCAGTTTTCTGGGATGCCAAGGGTGTGCTGCTAATTGATTATCTTCCTCCAGGAAAATCTATCACAACTGCATACTATAGTTAAACTTCTGGACCAATCGCTTACCAAATTATACAAGAAAAGGTGTGGTTTGTCAAATAAAGTCATCTTCCATTAAGACAATGCTGACTCTCACACAGATGTTACTGCAATGGGTATGATTTGCTGCTGCATCTGCCTTATTCCCCTGACTTACTTCCGTCTGTTCCCCAAACTCAGAAAGCTCCTTGATGAACTTAAATTTTAAGTTGAGAAATACTTTGCATGCCTGGAGGAGTATGACTTCCATGATTGGTTAAAGTTCGTGGTTCATCACTGGACCAAAAGCATTGATGTCAAGGGAGACTGTGTTGAAAAATAAGAACAATTTCAAAAGTTTGTGACATTTTGTGCTTTGTTCTGAGCATGTTTCAAATTACTCTCTTATATGTTGTATTCCTAATGTCAGTATATTAAACACACATATTTTAATAAAAAAATCTTTAAAGCCATTTTTTGAGGAATGTTGTGTTACATTTTCGAAGTTGCTGAATACTAAGTTTGGTATTTAACTGACCTTTAGTTTTTGAGCTACATTTCACACGCACCCACACAGTTCTTTTTTCAATAGATTGTTTTTTAGGTTCAGGGAACCTTAAAACAAGTATTTCCAGTGAAATCTTGATATTGAAGTTCATGAAAGTAAATGTGCTTTTCCAATAGAAATGCACAATGCATATTCTCAAGCTTCAAGTCAGGTGAGGTGATATTGATACATCGACCTGATCACGTCATTCAGCATCCTGATGACAGGAGAGATGCATGCTCCCAATGTATATCACCTCCACCTCATCTGACTTGAAGCCCGAGAACATCTAGTGTGTGTTCATCACTGGGAAAGCTTCAGCTCTTATTTCATGTACGTTCTGAAAGTAAGCAGAAACATAATTGTGGAATGGCAGAGTTACAATACACCAACTTGTGTTACCACATCATTGCCAGTATTACAAGGATTTGCCTTCTGTTTGCAGGTGACTAGAGAAGAAATGGAAAGCTTATACAAGAAACATGAAAGAGATGAACAACATTTGCATCTTTTCTTTCTTCTTCGTGTAACATTAGCACCTGTTATTGAGACAGTGGTACTGTTAGATCGCCTGCTATATCTCCATGAACAGGTATTGTTGAAAACCCAAGGCCTCTTTATGCATACAATTACATGTCGCATGACAAGGAACAATGTAACAGGTATAGCTTAGAAGTGGTCACTTTGTGCATAGGATGTGTCACATTGTGTATTGTTGGAAAACCAGTTCTACCAACCTGTTTCCACATTTGGATTCAACAGCTAGAGTGGAACCCTGTCTGTTGTACTACTGCTAAAAACTTTTAACTGGAAAAAACAATCTGATTTGCTACATTCACATGACTTCCTCTACTATTTATTAGTGGGTATACAAATTATTCCTACGAAAGTTTATTTTTCTATCTTCTTCATTTTAATCAAGATAAAGATTTGCAGAAGTAACTATATTACACATTTCACTTGGATTAAAGGAAACAGCGATAGTCAAATGTTGAAGAACTGAACTCTATATGCTGACCTTAAAATTTCATACTGTTTCCATGACATTGCAAGAAACGGCTGAAAATCGACAGGACTAAAAGAATGGCCAAGTATTTAATCAAATTGAACCATTAATTGATATCTTGGAAATGGCTGATGCCACAAAAAATTTATTTGAAATAAATCGTGCATTTTAAAGAAATCTGCATTTCTTGCGTAGTACATTTTCATCTATTGCTTAACGTTTGTTTACCTGTTTAAAATTCCTTCCGAATGAAGACTTCACAGGCATTTGCCAGAAAATTCAAGAGATACATTGTATTTGTCATGCAAATAACTTTAATATATTGTATTCTAATCAAAATCGTTTGAGCCATTTTTTGGAAAACAAAAAAATTCAAAAGATCTTCCATGTATAGGGCAGTTTGGGGAAGGGGAATATTTTTTTAAAATCTTTGTATTGCATCTTTGTAAGGTACTGAACTTAAACACCAAGTTTGGTGTTTATTTGACTTTTTGTTTTTGATTTATGCTGTTCACAGACACACATGGACCTTTTTCTAAATTTTTTTGATTCAGGGGGCCTCAAAACATTATTTTTATGAAATCTTGGTATTAAATTTTTGGATGGAATTTAATACATACTAGGTATGTGGTAAAGAAAGTAAAATGCTTTGTTTGGATTCAAGGTGCCTCAAAACGTGTATTTGTGGTGAACGTGTACTTGAGGTAGAGAAAGTAAAACAAGAAAAAGAAAGAAAGAAAAAAAAAACAGGTGAGAGAGGTGTAGGTACATCCATAAACAGTGCAAGGTTTGTGTGTTTAGGAACCCCTTTGGAAAATTGCTTCTTGTCACGTTCCTTGTAATTTTCTGATGAACTTCCAATTAAAATATTCCATATCCATACTTGATAAAAGTGTGACAGTCAAATCACTCTTGCAACACGTGAAAGTACAAACCCCAACAATCACTACACCTCTGTATTTACCAAGGTGGCAGCAGTGACTCACTTATCTCGCTCACTGTACATAAACAGACCCATATACTCCCATCATGCAGCTGTCACATATGCCATGCGAGCTGAAAGACCATTTGACATGTTTTTCAGCTCGTGCAACACATTCACATTGCATGAATGCTTCCATTTAACTCAATTACTTTCAGATTGCATTGCACTCTTCACTTGGCATGAAATAGCGTGCATAAGGCCAGATAATTATTACATGTTTTCACTGTCATAAACATAAGTGGAAGATAATTACAAGGTTCACTCCAAAAGTAATGCACAACATTAAATTACATGCTGCTTAGCTATTATTACAGTGTGTAGATTCATCCCTTAGGAACATAATCCTTATCCCTCTCAACTGCCTTACCCACCTTGGAACTAGGGCCTGTATACTTGCATGATAAAGGTCTGGACCAGCATGTTTGAGCCATTGTTTGGCAGCATTCCCTTCAAACCTTATTCCACGAAGGGAGTCCTTCAGTTTACCAAAGAGATGGTAATTGAATGCAGCCTGATCCGGACTGTAAGCCGGGTGTTTCAGTGTTGTGCATCCAAGTTTGTTGATCTGATTTTCTGATTGACATGTGGCTGTGCATTGTTGTGCAACAGCAAAGCATCCTGCTTCTCCTCATGTGGTCGAACACGTCTCTGAAGTTTCTTCAGAGTTGCCACATATGTGTCAGAATTAATGGTGGTTCCACTTGGCATAATGCCCTTAAGCAAGAGTACTCTGGAATCAAAAAACACTGTAGCCATAACTTTTCCAGCCAAAGGGCCAGTTTTTATTTTTTTTGTCCTCATTTGTAAGTTTGTATGGATTGCCTCTTCGTCTTTGGTTCAAACGTTTCATCGCCTGGCACCATTCTTGTAGTATTCTAAACGTTTGCTGCACACTGTTTTTTGTGTTTCTTTGTGAGCCTCTATTAACCTCCTTGGAATCCATCTGGCACAAACCTTTTTCAACCCCAACTCTTTCAGTATTCTGCAAACACTTGCTTCCCCTATCCCAACGTAGTGTGACAATTCTTTCACTGTGATGTGAAAACATGTCTTCAACTCTCTGCACATAGTCAGGAGTTTGTGCAGTGTGGGATCTGCTGCTGCTGCAATGAGTATCCTGAATATTGGCGTGCCCGCTTTCACCATGGAATCTGCTTGCCCACTGACTAACTGTACTGCAGTTGACAGCAACATCTCTGTACATCTTCTGCAACCTCTTGTGGATATTTCCCACTGTCGTTTTCACAGCACAGGATAACAGCATGTTGCTTTTGACAAATGTCAAAATGAACACATGCTAGACTTTAAAAAAATAGTGTGCATTACTTTTGGAATGATCCTTGTAGTATTTGTAAGTTCTAGTAATACTTTAGGTACATTGGAGTAGTTCACACCTAATACCGTATTTGCTCAGATCCTTTAGGCGCATATTTCATTAAATCAATTGGTTTGAATAGGAGAATTAAAAATAAACAAAGTTTACATATGTAATCAGCAATTCACTCCTCTCATAGTAAGTGTGTTAACATCCACAAAGATTTAAAATAAAGTGAGTTGGAGATTGTTATACTACATCACTAAAAGGTTCTTAGAAATAAGTTCACTCACTTTATTTTAAATTATTACACATCACTGTTACTAGCTTCTCAATCTTCAGAATTAATTAATCCACAAAGATGTGTAATGTGGTAGGTAGATGGGCATGGCCTCTAGATCAATGAGGATGTCATGCAGGTTGAAACTTAAGTACAAAATGGCTACCTATAACACAAAAATCCTTTTAATTTATACAGATGAGTTGGAATTTGAAACACTAAACATCACTAAGTGAAAACTACCTGAACATATTCAAGGTCCCTATCATCAGCAGGTGTTAAATTGGTTCCTTGTGCTGTTGGCGATCTTAACTGTAGGGATATCTGTAGTAGTGGCATCTGTTGATGGAATGGTGAACTTCCAAAGGTGGTTTATTGTTGCGTTGCAGTAGTTTTGAACACACAATTTATCATAAAGTATGAAAGCGCTGTCTTTTACATAGTTCCTAACCAAAACAGATTAAAAACTCCTGCTGTTGAGTACTATTTTGTCCATGAATAACTGCCTTCCTGTATAAAAACCAAATAAGGCAAAAATTGCATAAAACACACAAGAGCAAGAATTAACATGTAGGCTAATAAAGAATAAATTTAATGGTTATTACACATTCAGATTTGTAATACACGTAAAGGAATTCTCAAAGAAGATAACGTAAGCTAACATCAATATTCTGCAGCATCGTAAATGATAAAAGTATTTTAGTACTTATGGGAACATAGTCCGAGATAGCATTAAATTCCTCAGCAATCTTTTGCCCTGTCTCCTTTTTTCTCTTTGAAGATACAGCATCTGGTTTCCTGCATTCTACAATGTCTTTGTATCCCAGAACTAACTCCTTTAGATGGTCCTGCTGGTTGAAATATTTTCCGTTTAGCATGTTTTTGACCTAACTATTATTGCTGTATAACTAATACTGCAAACTGTAACAAAATTTACAATCCATTTGATTTTAATTTAAATTAAACTAATTAATAAATGTACTATTCAAAACTCACAGACTTTTATCACATGCACAACAGCTGTTGCGAACAAAACGAATATGGAAATGTTCTTTTACGCATTTCTTCGCACATCCGAATGGCTGTATAACAGCTGAACCATGTTGCCACGTGTGCTTCAGTAATAAGAAACTGTTTAGCGTTGAGCATATAAGTACTATCTATGCATACCAGATGCTAATAAGCATTTCCTAATGAAAAGAAAATGCGTATTGCTTAAGTATCTCCTTTTCATATAAGCAACGACTGCAGATTCAGCCCATAAGGTCTTTCTTCACTAGCATTACTTGAGCCTTCAGATTGCGCCAATAGTGAATCATTTTAGGTTGTACGTCAAATTCATGAGATGTTGCACTTACACCATTTGTCATTGTATACTCTACAGCACTTAACTTAAAAGAGTCTGTAAAACTCATCCTTCGATTTCTGATACTCATTTTTTAAGTTTTGACACTCAAGTACACATCAAAGAGAAAGACTAGATGCAAACCTATGTGAGTGGGTGGGAACCAGGAGGTGTGGTTATCACTATGCTGTTTGCTTGTCACAGAACTCAATAAGACAACGTTATTAGATTTTGATTGACAGTGGTAAGGTATTAGTCAATTTCCAAGAATTAAGAGGGATCTGTAGGCAATTGGGTCCTGTACCTGAATAATTATGGGCTTGTAACGCAGATATACCATTTGTTTCCTTATTAAGTAAATATTTTAGCAGCACTTTTATGAATAGATTATTAGGGACTGAAGCATTATAGCACAGTAATTACTTTTGGGAAAACATCAAAAGCTTTTTATTTAAATACATTTTTAAATATTCTAAAAATTTATATTCAGAACTCCAGTCACTAAAACAAGAAAGGAACGAAGACTTCTATTCATCTACAAATGTAGGCTGATTTATAATAACCAAGAGTGTACCAGAATGAGAACGACAGAGTTAAAATATACATATTGGAATGTGAGCTTTCACAATCAACAGGAAACTTTCTTGGGTCCTAGGAATGGGAAAGAAGGCTTGGCCAAGTTTAAATTTTCTTGTTCTCATTTTTGGGCATGGCACATATTGTGCATGTTCACTGAATGAAATTATTCCTGCCAGCCGCGGCATAAAACTTGCTTTCTGACTCCCTCAGATCCATTGAGTGTTGGTTCCTCTAGTAAAAGTGTTATCTGTAGTTTATTTATATGCACCTCTAAGTTGGCTATTGCCTCAAAAACAATACCAAAAACTAAAAAAAATAATAGAAATTAAAGAACGTTTTCCTCTATCAGTTATACAAGATTATACAAAATTCCTTCCAAATGAAAAGGACGAGGTATTCCCAGAAAGTTCAAGGTATGCATATAAATATCTTTAATGGATGGTATTTTAATCAAAATCGTTAGAGCCAGAAAATAAAAAATTTCAAAAAATCTTCCATGTAAAGGATAGTTGGGAAGACAAAGAGAAATTTGGAAACCAGATTAAAAGAACATTTCAGAAAAATAAAAATAAATTAGCCATAGCCCATCATTTTTGTTCACATAATCATAATATTAGTCACAAAATGAAACTTTTAAAACCAGCCAAGAACCATAGTGAATTAAAGGTATGGGAAAATATACACATCATTAAAACATAAATAGAGCCATGAATTTTGAAACACCAGTGATGGACGACATCTTATGACGGACCAATAGAAAGGGAGGCACACCGGGCAACAAGGAAGTGGAAGAAGTTACCTGACGCATACATCAGTCGGCTGACTCGCTGAGGATGAAGAGCACATCTCTTTGAAACATGTTCAAATAAGAATTTTAAGTAAGTGGAGCAACAAGTGTTTTTAATGTGCTGACCAGTGTTTTAACATCTTATGATCACTTCTTGCTTATTATAATGAAGGCTTTGAGCTCAGCAGATTTAACAAATGTTTTGTGGTATTAGCCACCTCCAACATATTCTTTTGTTATTGATTTGAGTCTTCCAACTCATGGAATTTCAAAGCCATTTAAAATAAATAATTGCTTTGGCCTACTGTATTCCTCTTATACTTACAACAAAATGTATAAATGTGTAATGAAAGTTTATCTCGATTAACAAGTAGTAGATAGAAGAATAGTCTTTTATAAGAAGAGTGGGTAGAGAAATTCATGTAAATGTGGCACATAATAATTTTTAATGTTATCTTTGTGCAATGAAACATACTTACATTCCTAAATCCAGAATCTGCGCAGGATACAGAATGATATTAATTAAAGAAAAGTACCTCCTCCAGTCAGCAGTCTCTGAAGCTGTTATAAATATTGCAAACTGCCAGAAAGATCGGAGGAAATTAATTTTTTACTCTCTCTACCACGATCATAGTAGTAGAGAAGGTATTGCATTCCACCCAAAAATTTGATACAGTGGAATCTCGTTAGCACGTTCCTCATTAACACGTTTTCCCGTGTATTACGTTCAATTATAAAAGTCCCGGTACCAAATCACCAAATATAATAAATAATGTTTGCTTAGTGCGTTTTCCCGGTCCCGCTTACTATGTTTGAAGTTTGACGTCCTCATTCGCTGTTTTGGCCAATCCTTGATCGGTACAGTGGAAGTAGGCATTTAACACGTTCATAGTTTGACGTTCTTATTTGCTACTTTGGTCAATCCTTGGTCACGGGGTGGATATCGGCAGCCAATCACATACATGCATTTAAATATTTGTGTGACACGATTTCTGTGGGCGGGATAGAGAATGCTTTACCTTGGCGTGGTAAACGCGGTAAATGCTAACGATAGTTTCTAATGTTGAGTGATGACCAAACAACCGTAGATTGTATTTTAACTTTTCATTTACAATGAAAAAAAGAAAGTGTAGTAGGTAAATAACCAACAGTGAAAAACTGAAAATCCTTGATGTAATACAATCCAAATATAAAACATGTCGATATAGTGCGGAAGTTAAACATTCCTCCGTCAACCTTAAACACGATTGTTAGCAAACCTAATTTGATTGAAACTGCTTTTAAAGAAGGGAAAAATACTAAAACAAAACTTTTCTCTTGGAAAATACGATCAGAAGAGGACCGGAACGAAATTTGTTGCATGGAAACACCTCCGTGTTCAAATCGTCTTCTATACACCAAAGATAATATCGTCTATTGTACTCGTAACACGATGCACGCTCATAATTTTTTCTTTTTTAGCAGAAATTGTTATCACGTGTGTAATAAAACACACAGCAAAACCACTATTGCCGCTTCCACAATTCGCAATTTATTTTCTCAAAAACATTCATAACCTAAAAAATCCAAGTTGACCAAAATAAAAGCTTGAATTATTTATTCTCAGGCTTTGTGTATCCAAATCCATTTAAACATATTGAATTTAACATGGAAACGCGGATCGTATTCAGTATGAAATTGTACTCAAAATCGATTTAAATTGCCCATGGAGACATAGTAATTATTAGATTTTTATTACCTAACTGTGTTCTTAAATTGCAGATTTTGCATTTTCGTTAACACGTTTTCCCGCCTATGACGTCCAAATCCTTAGGTCCCTGCAAAAACGTACTAACGAGATTCTACTGTACTAAGATTTAACCGAAAATACACGTTTTGAGGCCCCCTCAATCCAAATAAAGTACTTTTAGAAAGGAAAAAAAAAAGTGTGTGTGCGCATGCGCGCGCTAGAGAAACTGATTTTGAACAGCATAACTAAAAAATCTGATGTGATACATTCACATGACTTTCTCTACCCTCTATCATTATTAGTGGGTATACAAACCATTCTTACTAAAGCTTATTTTTCTATATACTACATTTAATCCAAATAAACCTTTGCAGAAATAGCTACATTATACATTTCATTATAAATACAAGAACAGTGATAGTCAAATCTTTAACAACTGGACGCTGGCCTTAAAATTCCATACTGTTTCCATGACATTGCGAGAAACAACTGAAACTCGATGAGACTTTAAAAGAATAAGTATTGAACAATTCAAACCTTTAATAATGGATATCTCAGAAATGGCTTATGTCACCCAAAGACTTATTTTAAGTAAATTGTATGTTTTAAAGAGGTCTAGATATTTTGTGTGCTACGTTTTATCTGTCACTTAACATTTACAAGTTACACAAGATTTGTTGCAAATAAAGAGGACTTCCTAGGCTATTACCAGAAAATTCAAGGTATACATTTTATTTGTCATGTAAATATCTTTCATATATGGAGTTTTAATCAAAATCGTTGGAGCCAGTTTTTAGAAAATCAAAACTTTCCATGTAAAGGATAGTTGGGGGGGGGGGGATTTTCTTGAACATCTTTGTGTTGCATCCTTTGAGGATACTAAACTCAAATACCAAGTTTGGTAGTTATCCCACTTTTTGTTTTTGAGTAATGCTGTTTATAGACAGACACATACATGGACATGTTTCCAAAATTGCTTTATTTGGATTCAGGACACCTCAAAACATTTATTTCCGGTAAAATCTCTGTATCAAATTTTTGGATGAAATGCAATACTTCCCCTACTTACTGTATGTAGTAGAGGAAGTAAAAATGAGAATTTGAATAAATACCAGAATCTGTATTTAAGTTCATTACCTTCCAAAGATGTGACACAAAGGGTTTGAAGAAAATCCTCTATTCCAAACTACTATGTATATATGGAACAGTTTGAAAATTTTTTATTTTCTAAAAAAATGGTTGTGACAATTTTGATTAAAATACCATATATTAAAGATGTTTATATGACAAAATGTATGTTCTGAGTTTTCTGGGAATAGCTTGTGAAGTCCTCTTCATTTGGAAGGAATTTTGTATAATCTTGTATAACTGGTAAATGTTAAGGATAGACGAAAACATTTTACTTTTTGTTATTATTATATATAAATTAATTATACTTTTAATAGACCGTAGCGTGGTCTTAGCAAGTTTTTTATATATGTATATAATAAAAAAAAAAGACGAAAACATACTTCACAAAAACGTAGATCTCTTTAAAACACACAATTTATTTGAAATAATTTTATTTGGTGGCTTCAGCCATTTCCAAAATATCCATTACTAATGGTTTGAATTGTTCAATACTGAGCCATTCTTTTGAAGTTCTGTCAATTTTCAGTACTTTCTCACGATCCTTTGTATCTATAACGAAATGTGTAATGTAGCTATTTCTGGAAAGGTTTATGTCGATTAAAATTAAGCAGATAGGAAAATAAATAATTTGTGTTTCCACTAGCAGGTAACAGAGGGTAGAGAAAGTCATGTAAATGTAACACATCAGATATTTCTTTGTTAATTCTTCTCACTGGCTGTGTTTAGGCAGTAATGGAAAGTTGAATCAGACTAAAAAAGAATTCAATGTCATAGCCAGATTTGAACCATGAATCTTGGGCTGTTTGTGCCAATACCTTCACATCCAATAGTTGAAGTACTTGCAATATTGCAGGTCGCTGGTATACTTGAATAGGCTTTAGATCATGAGCTGAAATGGTAAGAGCATCAGCACAGAGAGCTGAAGATATATGGTTCGAGTCCCAGGCCAAAGTCTGATTCAACTTTCCAAGGTAAGAGGAAGAAGTTTATAATGCTCTTGAAGTGGAATGAATAATCGCAGTAGACAATAGCATATGTGTAAATTAGAGATGTGTAATATTGATGTGTGTAACACTTTGAGATAAATCTCTGATACTATTTTAATACTTTCAAATTTTTGTTTTGCATTATTGAAAGTTGTTGCACTTTATGCTAGATAAGGGATGAAAGGGGTCAAGACTTCACATCATTGCGTCATACGTGTCCCCAAAGAGTTGCTGGACTGTAATTGTTGATAGAACTGGACTGTGTTTCCTGTGGGTGAATCAATGCAACATTCCATAGACTCTTATGTCTAAATGAAAACATACAAAACAATGGGGGAAGGAGTAGAGGTGCTGGTGTAACATGCAGCGTTAACTGAGTTCTGAATAAAGCTGATTTAGCGAATCACATTTCTGCAAAGCCTAAGTTGGTGACTCATTCTCAGCCATTACATTTACCTACTCTGTGAATCTCTAGCAGAAACAAATCACAACTTAAGATGTGAGATAATACAGTGCATGCAAATATCTGTTCTGTTAGTCTGTGTTTATGCATTAAACATGTATATGAGTATGGGTAGTAGAGAGACTTACTATGTTTCCGAGTGTTATATTACAATATTATTGGATGATAGTTGTCAATGGTGTAATGCAGACATTATGTTTAGTTGTTCGAGTTTCATGTGAAATATATATGTATTACCTTATACTGTCAAGATTGCAGAATAAAGAAAAATTGCTAGTATTTGCTTTTCTGTGAATAGAAAATTCTTTATAGTTTTCAGCACTAACAAGTTACATAAAAAGGGAAGCAAAGAAATTTTTTATTATTATTATTATTATTATTATTATTATTATTATTATTATTATTATTATTTGCCTTGGCAAACAATAGGGGCTACACAATCTGAGACATTATCAAGATAAAAAGATTGCTGCCAATTGTAGAATGTCAACAGGAGTAATTTTGCAGTTGGCATATAATACAAAATTGGTTAAATGGATTTATACACAGTAAACTACTAATAAGAATATAAATTCAGTGAACAACCTATCGACTTTAATTTTTTATAAAGTATTGAGTATCAGGGCTCAAAAATCAGTAAAGAAATAGTGGTTTTGTCCCATCACTAGTATAAATAGTAAATGTTTGTGGATGTACTTGACTGTCAGGCTACAATCACAATGTAATGTAAGTGCTAACGTAATGCAGCATAAGCACAGGCATGAGGGAACACCATTCACAATGCATAGGCATAATGTAATAAGTTTGCACGGGCGTCTAGATCCTTAAACTAATTGCACAAATGTTCCGAGTGCACCATAAGTTTCAAATTGAATAATATGACCAACAATACCAAATAAGAAAGTTCACTCAATATTTTATAAATAAGTAGATCATACACACACACACACATACCAACACACAAATACATACATACGCCCAACAGCTGCCCGTAGCATTAGTGACATCACAACTGTTTGACCAAAACATTAAAAGTAGTTTTGCAAGTACTATGGAAACTGGGCCATGATTCCGTATGTGGGTAGTGAGTACTTTCGCTATCAACATGTAATGTTTTTAGAAGGAGAGGAGTGGAGTAGCTGCGGAGCGACGATAGGGTGTAGCCATAGGATCTGCGCGTCTAAACTCAAATAATACACTTTAGCTACATTTTCCTTGCTTCGCGACATTCCTTTAGCCATATGTTTTTTCATCATGTTCGTAATATCTTCTGACAAGGTTTCCGCAAAAGCTAAGTGGTTGCCAAGAAGGGCCCAATATTTTCAATAAAGCAACAACAACTACACAGTTTAAGAACCCAGATACTACACAATAAACTCTGCATATTAAAAAAAACCCTGATTCCGTAAGTTTCTTAAAATTTCGTACCTCCTTCCCACATATGGAATAATGTCCGGAAATTGCAGCAAGTTATACATGTGATAATACAGCTGCACAAGTTATATTAATGCAATGTTCATTATCTCTTTGCACCTGAGCCAAGAAATCTAGGCACAGATGCCGCGTTCATCCACTAAATGAAAGAGGATTCAGTAAGGAGACTACCATAACCTCTTGAGAGAAATGAGAGATGGTGACCCACAATTTGTGTGGCACAGCCTAATGGAAGAGTGCATGCATGCACTTTAAACGGCTAAAGTCTCACATCACAATCATCTGCTGTTGAACAGCAGGCAATGCAAGAGAAAGAAATGCAGAATTCTTCCTCTATGCATGCAACACAATCATAAAGTTTGGAGTTTGTAAACTCTTGCGTTGCATGACTCTATGTGAATGCCTCCACCAAATAACATAAATGCAAAGTCTGGCGCTTATGCTACGTCTGTGCTTACATTTCATTGTGAATGGTCCCTCACTTTGCAACTGGAACTGTAAAAATAACCAGGTACATGCAAGAACATGTAACATACCTGTATGTATTGTTTTATTTGCAGGGGTTCCAAGAATCGTTGCTGGTGCGGCTGTTTGATCCTGTGATATCTCCAAGGTGCTACTGTATCATAGCCTTACGAGAAGAAATTCATTGATTTGTGGCTCATATCTATTATTACAATACAGAGAAACATATTTTTTAGAACAGTACGCATGAAAATGAAGTTCAAAAACATATTTTTATACAATTCTTTATTTACGTTATTGCAAAAATAGTTTGTACTGGGTTATTTCAAGCTCTTCCAGCCAGAGTAGCAACATTGTCTTGCTGAGTTTAAATGACTCGACAAATCATTTTAAAGCTCCAGTCAGAATGAAAATTAACTTGACATTTTGGGTTATTTGTGTCAGCATTACAAAAAATAAAAGAAATGCTGCAGCAAAATATTTTGACACACATGTTCCTTGCCGTTGATAAGTGACCTGCATGATGAAGCAGAATCTGAAGGTTTTTGTGGTTGTGCTTGTATTAACACTAGAATGTGGGGAGGCGCAATTTGACCCCTAAGTATAATCTAATCTATACTTTTAGTAGTATGAATGAATTTATTTATTTTACTTCCATTATACATGAACTGTTTAACTCTCTCTATTACATATAAATGTACCAACTCTTCCTTTCTAATATACAATATATATATACTTGAGTTGCACCTGGTGCAAATGTAGTAAACCTGTGGTTTATTAACACATTATACACCAGGTTCACTAACTACCTACATGTAAAACATACTTATTTATTAAATATACCAATTTACTTGATAGGCATCCTTGCAAAGTATACAGATTTATAATTTTGAAATTCCTCTCTTATATTTTTGTTTAGTCTTTCCTAATAGTCTACCCAATTTTATAATCTCTTCTGTATATGTAAGCTTTCCAATTCTCATTTTAATTATTGGTCTCAGTAAATTCAACCACCCAACTGGTATCCATTGATCTGTGCAATGTTTAGTCTCATTACAATCTAAAATAAAATGTAGGTCATTCTCCATTTCCCCACATAATGGACACTTCTGTGGATCCATTCCCCTTAACTTCATTGTTCCAGATCTAAACCATGCTCACCCTTCCCTTTCCAATTTATTGCACACTTCAATATACTTTTCCCTGCCGCAATCTTTCTTAATTTGCCTGTACAGAACCAAGGTTCTCTTGTCCCTAATACTGCTAAAAATATCTTGTATATTGATATCCTTAACTCTCTGTCTGATTTCCTTCCTCCTAATAATTCTCTCTGTCTCTCTCCCTCCATACATTCCCCATACCTATTTCCTCAATAATCTTTTGTACAGATAAGGCCCAATTACCAGGCACTGGCAATCTCTCTTGCATAATCATACATTGTTTTACAATATTCTGGTCAGCCAATGCTTTAACCCAATGCCAAAACTTTATTAACCTTTCAGCTATTAACTCCTTACTTCCTGATCTCCCTAATTCCCACAATGCTAGCCCTTCGGTGATGCAGCTGTTAAACTCAAAATAAAACACCAAAACTTCTAAATATTAAGTCCACTCCTAGCCACCCTTTATCATATCCCCAAACCCCAATCCCATAGAGCATTTTGGCTTCCACTATTGACTTATATACTCTTTGTAACCACTTGACTTTTAGTAATGAAAACTAATTCAACACAATTTCCTCTTATTACTTTTATTCATTTTATGTATTACAAACAGAAGCACTATTAACTGTGAAGTTAATTTAATATTAAAATATGATTGAGTCAACTTAAAACTTCACTTATGTCAAGTTGTAAAATCTCATTCACAGTATGGTGCAACTAAAGATTGTCGCTTCTTCCTCCTCTTTCCTCAGCCTCCAATTGGTGGTAAATTTAATAACATAACTGACTGCCGATATATACAAATTTAACAATGCCTGGGAACATTTGAAAATTAAAATCTTTTCCCACATGATGAGTTCTAGTATGGTTGTCAAAGGTTTTTATAATTAAAACATGATACCTTGGAATAAGATAAACACATTAAATTTACAATTGAAACAGAAGAAAACTGTTACTTACCTTTCAGATTTGGAATTTATAGAAAACCTAAACATGCAGACAATTACATTAAAGAGAATGATGCTTGTAACCCATTGTCACATCAATATGTAGTATTCATAAGTTTAATTCAACTTAACACTGTCCCATTAGAAGAAGATTATATGTGAATTTGACCACATACTCATGACAGCAGATTTAAATGGTTTCAACCCTGCTTCAGTAGACAAAACAGTTAAATATGACAAGTAGGAGAGGATGTTGACAAAATGCCATCTTTCTCCTTCTCAGATAAGAATAATGCCAAGTGGTACAAATATGTATTGTAAGTTGTAACGAAGCAGAATCATGGATTTTTATGTTGCAATTTTCCCTGATTTGACTGTAAAGGTCATTATTTCATGTTATTCATAATTTTTAGGACATTTTTAGTACTTTTATAAATTTTGTGATCGTTTTAAATGTAAACTACAAAAGTTTATAATGTTTTTCATAGTTGAACAAAGTGACCAGCAGCACCAGTAGTTACATAAAAATAGTCTTAACGGTCGCAATCATTCCAGGAAGCAGAACCAATATTCTACCTTTTTCCTTCAGCACAGTTACAAGCTCAGACTTAGAGGAAAGGGTGCTTTAGAATTCACAAAAGCTGAAAGCTTGTCTCACCATCCTTTGTGCAAATTCTTGGAAATACTAGTTGACAGTTATGCACAATGGATCATAAAATGATGTGTGGAAAATCTTCAACCACAAACTGTGAATATTCCTAGCACACAACAATTATAAAGACTGCTGAGTATAAAATTATATACATTGTACCTTAATACAGAGTGAGCCAAAAGACTCTGAACTGGCTGCACAGTGTTTTTCCTGTGCACGTCCTCGGCGCTCATTGCCATGTGCCGCTATCATAGAAAGGCGCAGATGAAACCATAAAACGTTTTTAAAACTACTTTTAAAGGCTTTACTTACCATCTTTATGAAAGGAGATGCTGAAACTGCCCTCCGTCATTGTCCATACATTTTGGACACCTCTTTAGGAAACTATCCATCACTCGCCATAGTTCACGTTGAGAAATTTCCTGCCGGATATTTTGTTTTAATTCTTCCAGAGTGTGTGGGTTTGTCTTGTACACTTTATGCTTAAAGTTACCCCACAGGAGTATTTTATGAACAATATCACTGGCTGCGCTGTGTTTTTCCACTGGACTTGTGGAAATATGATAAAAGCATGATAACACACTGCTGCTATAAACAAAGTCACACTGTTGTGGTTTTGCTGTGTAGTGGAAATGCAGTTTTGAGTTGATGGTGATGTGATGTAGTTCAGTTATTACGAGTTATTTTGTCCTGTACTTAGTCACAAAGTATATTATGGCTCAGTATATGTTTTCTACTGCACAGCGTGTATTTATTTATGACTTGTATGTGTTAACTCAGTCAGCTTACCAAGTGAAAGTACAATTTGCAGAAAGATTTCCAAGTGTAAAAGTTCCAAGCTGTACAACAATCCATGAACGTTACAGTAAATTTCAGGCCACAGAAAGTGTTCAGGCTAAGAAATAGACGGCATTCGGTTCTTACCGAAGAAACATTAGATGACTTCAGTCATCGTTTGGAAAATTATGATGGATAGTTTCCTAAAGAGGTGCCAAAAATGTATGGACAACGACGGTGGCCAGTTTCAGCATTTCCTTTCATAAGGTTGGTAAGTAAAGCCTTTAAAAGTAGTTTTAAAAATGTTGTATGGTTTCATCCGTGCCTTTCTATATTAGCAGCAGACGGCAACGAACGCCAAGGATGTGGACAGGAAAAACACAGCGCAGGCGGTTCGGAGTCTTTTGGTTGGTGTTTCAAACAAATGACTATGGTAGAAAGTACCACCCTTATAAAGCTGAAGTTTGACAATGCTACGTTGTTTACTATTTGTTTGCCAGCCATTAATGGTGAAGACACTCAGCATGGATAAAACTGGCAATCGTTATGTGATACAATGCTTTTTTTTTAAAGGTCTTAGTCCAACTAATATTAAAGCCGAGCTAGATTCTACTCTGGGGGAGTCTGCTCCTTCGTTTACAACAGTAAAGTATTGGGTGGCAGAGTTTAAGCGAGGCCAAGACGAACATCGCAGTGGTCGACCAAATGAGGTGACCATGCCAAAAATTGTGAAGAAACTCCACAAAATGATATAGGATGACCGTCGACTGAAAGTACGTGAGCTAGCATACATCGTAGGCATTTCAAAAAATGCTGTACATCACATACTAACTGAAAATTTAGACATGAGAAAGCTGTGCGCAAGATGGGTGCTGTGTTTACTCACAAGGAACAAAAGCAGCATCTTGAGGATGTTTCAGTCGAGTGTTTGGCGATGTTTTGCTGCAATAAAGTCGAGTTTTTGTGTCAATACCATGGAGAAACACGGGTCCCTCACTTTACATCTAAGACGAAGGAACATCAAAACAGTGGATTGAAAGGTGAGAATCGGCTCCAAAGAATGTGAAGACAGTTCCATCTGCAGGCAAGGTCATGGTGTCAGTTTTTTGTGAGTGCGAGGGATAATTTTCATTGATTTTCTTCAAAAAGGAAAAGCAATCAATGGCGAGTATTATGCAAAGTTATTGCAGCATTTAAATGATGAAATCAAGCAAAAACGGCCGCATTTAGCGCAAAAGAAAGTTCTGTTTTATAAGACAATGTACCAGTTCACACATTCATTATCGCCACGGCCAAAATCAATGAGTTAAAGTTTGAATTGCTTCCTTGTGCACCATATTCGCTAGACTTAGCCCCCTTTGATTATTTTCTGTTTCCAAAATTGAAGAAATGGCTTGGTGGTAAAAGATTTGCCAACAATGAAGAGGTGGAGTTTGCAATTAATGGCTATTTTGCAGAACTCAACGGTTCTCACTACAAAAGGGTATCGAAACTATTGAACGTCACTGGGAAAGGTGTATCGAGCTGAAATGAGACTTACGTAGAGAAATAAAGATGTTTTTCCCCAAAATGTTTGTGTTTTCTTTGTTAGGTCGGGTACTTCGGACAGCTCTCGTACATTCCTGTTCTTGTTGTGTTGTGAACCAAACTTTATCCTAGGAAAAAGACAGTGTCTTTCTATGCTCCCTGGGCAGTATTATATCCATTTATTTAATTTGGCATCTGATATGACCTTCTGGTTAAGACACAAAGAAGATGTCGTCCTCCATGGTGTAGTGGTTACCATGCCAACCTCTAGTTCCTGAGGTTGCAGGTTCAAATCCGGTGGAGGACAATGGATCTTTTTGGGCATAAAAATCCCTAGCATGCCTTCCTTCAGAAGGGAAGTGAAGTCGGTGGTCCCTTGTCATAGATTTACAGCACGTAAAATAACCTCAAGCCTGATAAAGAGGCCTCTGAGCAAGTTTATCGGTCTTTCACGCCCAATATAGAATGGTACGCTAAGGACCACAGCAGTTAAAGAGCGTCCATAAATAAAACTCAGTTTAATTTTAACAAAGAAAATACTTCACTACTGCTGCAGCATTTGGAGTTGCAGTATCCATTGCTGCCAACATGAAGCTTGTATCTCCAAGTTTCTTTTGGGGAAATTGCTCTTGTAAAATTCTGGTCTGAAGAAAATAACCAACAATAGAGGTAGGAGAAAAATAACCATAGTTCCAAAAGTAACACACTGATTATAGAGAATATGTTGCATTATAGTACAACAGTTACAAGTATGTATAACTGGATTTGTCCTTGCTCCCAAGTTAAAATAGTGGACAACAGCACTAGAAATCTTCCAGCCAATCAGATTTAATTATAGTTTTGAGATTCACATGTGAGATGTCATTTTAGAACATATGGCGTGTTCAGATTTATTCAGCTGTTGCCTCCAGTTGGTTGTCTGTGCAAGATGTCAATACTTTGAAGTAACTTTATCACTAGTATCTCTGACAAAACTATTGAAAGATGAGTGGAGGGGGTGGATATCAACAATTTTGAGGTCACCTTAGTGAAATGCGACTTGTGTCATACATCTAGTATTTACATTTGGAACTTCTTTCGCTTGCATCATGTAAACTTGCAATCTCAGCATGTTTGCTGATAGGTAACTCAAATACTTGGATAGTTTTTGTTGTGCAGAGTGTCTCGGCTTTAATGGCACAACTTATCAATTACAACTAAAGGTTTTTCATACTCTTTACAGCAGTAAATGAAAACTGACCTACACAGAATAAATTAAGAAAACAACACACAAAGAAATCAAGCTGTTTACAAAGTTGGAAATTCCTGCAATCCAAGGTTCAATTCTACACCTCCCCTTTGAGACGGGCTAATAATGATGTTATTCATTGAAACCGATGGCAGTAAAGGCTGAATAAATCTGTAGAAGTGTTATAATCATTAGCATCGTGGAAACTGATGCAAGATTATTACTGTGATGTGATGGACATGAATTCCTCTAACGTGAGTTAAGTGAGCACTTAATTGTAATAAGTATTTAGTTGAATTGTTTTTAGCAGTACATTACAAATTTGCACGTGCATGGCTGAATGCCAGATAGGAGGGGAGCATTGTCAATATATGTAGCAGATTAAGAATCACGATGTGATTTAAAAGAACGTGAGTCAGTTACCGCTTGCCTCCCACCAAGGCAGCCCAGGTTCAATCCCAGGGACCTGCATGTGGGATTTGTGGCGGACAAAGCAGTGTGTTGGCGTGTTTCCTCTGGTTTCCCCCGCCATTCATTCCACCAATTGCTCCATGATTACTTTTCCTTTCATCTTCATTTCATATAATCTTCCTCTCATGTCTGGGTATGGGCCAATCCCCTGTTCCGGGTTCTTCATTCTTTATGTCCATCTGCTCCTTGACAGGCCTCTTACCCTAGGCTCGGCTATAAGTCCTAGGGGATGTAAGCCCTTCATGAGAGGAGGGTAAGCTGACTAAGTAAGTATTTGAAACCTGGTATTCTTTTGGAACTGGAACAGGTAAACTTATGAAAAATAACCATTTTTCCAACCTCTAATCAACAATATACATTAGCAATTGCAGTTCCTTTGAAGTTTTCTTGAAACAGAGAAGGTATTTGCAGATTCTAGGAGAAAACAGCCAAGTTTTAAATTTATCATACCGATTAAACAGTGACTATTTTGATGCTGCCTCATTGTTCAGAGTTTTATGTTGAATTGAGTGATTCAATGGGACAACCAACATTATGTGAATGAAATTGGTTTATAGTGTTGCATATGTTATAATAACTTGACTGTCTTCCAGTGAAGGCTGCATCACGTTTGATAAAATAGCCGACGTTTCGCCCTTCGTGTTGAGAGCTTCTGCTTGCACTCATATTTATACTGCCAGAATACAGTCCCTCGTACTCTTGCTCCTGATTGGCTGGTAGCGTGCCACTAATTCTCTGTTTTGTGAGCAGTGTTTTCCATGCTGCATTAAGGGGTCTTCCACCATCTCTATTTAATAAACTTTTATGTTTAAAAATTTCTATGCTTTCTCGTACTATTCTGTTTGAGAAGCGGTCACATACAACTAAGATCTCAATATTGTTGTCAAATCAACATGGTGGCCTGTTTTATAAACATGTTTAGCCAAAGCTAGTAACAGTGATGTGTCATATTTAAAATAGAGTTGAAGGTTGTTACACTACATCACTAAAATGTTCTTACTTGAACGTGTTTTGGGAGTTGAGGACATGCTGACGATGTGAGCAAACCGTCTCCTGAAACACGTTCAAGTAAGAACATTTTAGTGATGTAGTGTAACAACCTTCAACTCTCTTTATTTTAAATGTATCTTTTTGTTATTTTGTGACGATGTAGCAACGAGCTCTCAACACGAAGGGCGAAATGTCGGCTATTTTAGCAAACGTGATGCGGCCTTCACCGGAAGACAGTCAAGTTACTATGGACAACGGCCGTGGAAGCCTACAATTTTATTTATTGCATATGTTGTTTACAAGAAGTTAATCAGCTTATGATCATTATATGTTTCATTACAAAATGAATGTTTTTGTATCAGTTACCAGATTCTTCAGATCAAAACTTTTAAAACTTATTGTATTTAACAAATTCTTGACATTTGTACCTTTCCAGCTGTTAAGAATAAATAGTGACAATATACTGTATCAGACATTGTTCTCAATTTTAAGTTATGCTAAGATTATTTGCCTTACATAACCCCTAAAATACCTAAAGTAGAAATGAAATTGCATATGAGGTATGGGCATAAAGTTCTATATTAATATTTCTTTATTCAGCAGTAAAATTTTACAATGTTTGGTTTTGTCAAAAGTTCATACAGTTTACAATAAATGTCAATCAATTGTACAAGGAATAGGAAGGTAATAGAATACACTGTGTACAATATTTGTATGTTACACAGAGCTTGGCTACATATAAACAAATCCTTGGAATAATGGCAGAGTACTATTTAATTGATACCATTCTGTGTACATTACTTAATTGGACTGTAGCTTATCTGTAATAATATTATAAGATGAGAAAATTTGTATGTAGGGTAATCTTGAAAACTACTCAACCGATTTTAATAATTCTTTCACTATTGAAAACCCTATTCTTTCTTACAGACATAGGCTATAAAAACACAATTTCAATTCATGAATTACCAAAAGACAAAAAAGGATTTACAAAGTCTTTGCTGAGAAAGCCATGGATTAGAAAATAGTTACTGTACTCCACAGAATGCATGTACAAACAAAAACCAGTTACGTTTTATTCCAATTAATATACATAGATGACCACTATGTATCTTAAGCTTTTAAGACAGCTTAAAAAGTGACAATTGATGCTGTATATAGCGGTATGAATCTTTATTTCTTTAATTGCCATTTATCAAACACTGCAGGTGTGTGTGTAATGAAACTGTCAAAACGTCTGAATAACCTTTATTCTTGACTAATTTTGAAGATTTAGAAGCTAGTAATAGTGATGTGTCATAATTTAAAATAGAGAAAATGATGTTGAGAGAAAATGCTGACGATGGGAACAAGCCGTCTCCCGAAACGTGTTCAAGTAAGAATATCATAGTGATGTAGTGTAACAACCCTCAACTCTCTATTTTAAACCTTTATTCTAATTCTGTAGATGTATGCACTGAAGTTTCTAGATCTCAAAACCTTGTAATAACGCCCATGTAAGAAAGTTTGGCTTTATTCCCTTTGTACTTATGTTGTAATCAAGTTCATTAGCAGGATATGGCAAATGTATCAAGAGAGAAAACTGCTAACATTACAAATTAGTGGACCAATATTTTATAATTGAAAACTGAGAAGATTATTTTTCTCTATGGTCTTAGATGTCTTCCCAAAGTGTGGCCTAGGAGTGCGGGATCTTAATATTCACCAGCTTCACCTCTATTTTGTTGTATATGTTAAGAGTTTCTGTATTATGTGAAAACTATGCAGCTTTTCGTTATTAAACAACTGTGGTACAAAAGAGAATGTAGAAAGGTTTAAAATTTTACTTGATGTAATTATCTAAAAAAAATTACTCAATAATTCCAACCAATGATTGTTTCCATAGTTTACTTATACGTTATGCAGTATTTTGAACCTGGAAAACTGACAGGGGGGTGAGGTTAAGTAAGTCATAGATGTTCCTCTTGCATGAATACAAGATTTTTTAATCTGTCATTAGGAATATACCAGGGCTGTTTAAAACTACAATTATAAGGGGTAAAGGGAGGATTAACCATAGAAATTCGATGTGATACATTCACATGACCTTCTCTACCCTCTATCTTTATTAGTGGGTATACTAACTATTCTTAGTAAAGCTTATTTTTCTCTCTATTGCATTTTAATTGAGATAAACATTAGCAAAAATGGCTACATTGCACATTTTGTTATAGATACAAACAGAACAGCGATAGTCAAATGTTTAAGAAATGGATGCTATATGCTGCTCTTAAAATTCCATACTGTTTCCATACAATCACAAGAGACAGCTGAATGTTGGAAGCAATTCAAACCATTATTAGAAACGACTTATGCCACAAAAAGCTTATTTGAAATAAATTGTGTGTTTTAAAGTGATCTACATTTTTTGTGTAGTACGTTTTTGCTTATCGTTAAATGTTTACCAATTATACAAGATGATACAAAATTTCTTCCGTAAGAAGAGGACTTCAAAAGGCAATTACCAAAAATTCATACATTTCATTTGTCATGTAAATATCTTTCATATGTGTTATTTTAATCAAAATTGTTTTGGATTTTGTTGAAAATCTTCATGTCGCATGCTTGGAAGATACTGAACTTAAATACCAAGTTTGATATTTTTGGGTGGAATGCAATACCTTCCCAACTTACTATGTACATGGTAGAGAAATTAAAAATGAAGATCTCATTAACACAAATTATTTCAAGTCTTCCTCTTTTTTTGTTTGTTTTTATTTTTTCTCACAATATCGTGGAAAGACTCTGGAATTTGAAGACTAGAATATAGCCACTTGCTTTTAAACATCTGACCAACACTTTTACACTATTTAGTGTATCCATACATAAGTGTACATCACAAACTGTTAGATCTGGAAGACATGGAAGAGACAAATGTTTACTGATGATTCTCCAGCCACAAAACATTTCCATGATTACATGACAGTATAACAACTAAAACTGTTTTGATCAGTGCCAAAGAACTTGTTCACGTTAATAGCAATTTCATAAGATGTCAAATCTGTGTGCAAAGAAATATTACAGCACCATATGCTAAGACTTGAACTGTTCTTATAATCATGGTAGCAGGTGGGTACATCTTATTTTACTGTACTACACCTGACTGAAATCATTCAGTATGTCTGGATTAGTGTTAAGAAAGCAGTACAAGGCTAGTGGACTACTCCTTTTACTGTACATGCACCTTTGTGTGAACTTTGAATTTAATTTGAGATTTTATAGGACAGAAACTATGGGTAATAAGGGAAGTTTCTTAAGATAGTGGATTTAATTTTAAAATGTTGTGTACATTAGATGGAACAACTATGCCATTGCTGCCAAACTGAACATCATTCTGTATATAGTGTTTGCTACTTATGCAAATGTTGTGCAGTGCAAAGTTGAATAAGTTAAAATGGAAAAAAGAAAGGAGTGAACCATTGCATAGCTACTGTTGCAAAAAAAGTTCTCTTCACATATATAAAAACAAATGAATGCTATGATGCACATCTCTTGACATGCCCAGTACTTGCCAAAAGGCCTGTCCTATTTTCTCAATGTTTGAACAACATAAATGTGACTGCCTGCTGCATATGTTTATCAACGGAAGCTATAAACCTAGTTGTTTTCCTTTTACAAGCTTTAATAGCTGACATTGCAGAAAATGTCTGATAATGGTAGCAAATCAATACGGGTTTTAAAAGTGATCTTTAATAACAAGGTTTTATGAACATGGCAAAAGCTGACTAAGTCTTAAAGTACTAAGTCACAATTTATAGAAAATCTTAGTCAATGACCAACATTTTATGTGCTTTTATTAATTGCTGAAAATATGTGCAGTGCATCGGAATCAAACAGGACAACTTGAGCTAGATAAAAAATACAAGGAGAATCATTTAAATTTGAAGAGCACAAATAAATTTGAAGGAAATTTACAAACAGTATAAATGTTTTAAATTAATAAAAGGAGGATTGACATAAGTGCTTGAATGTTACCTCCATGAAACAGTAATGTGTTGCATAGGTACATGTAGGAAGTTAAAACACAAATATAAGTTAAATTAAACATGAAGCAGATTGATTGAATGATATTTCAAGTATATTTTTCACTTCCTCTACTATTCAGCTATGGTAGGAAGAGAAAATATTGCATTCCAACCCAGTGTTCTATTGATATTTCATACGAATAATGTTTTGAGGGAAAGGTTCTGTGTAAGAGATAGAACAGCATAACTCAATGAAAAGTAGGATAAATGCCAAACACGGTATTTATGTTTAGATTTTCAAGGATGTGACAAGAAAATTTTTAACTAATAATCAATCCACTTGCCCCAAACTACCTTTTACATGGAATATTCTGAATATTATACACTTTTTATTAATATAGCATACATATTTTAAAATATTTGTATGACAACATATATATCTTGAATTTTTTTTTTAGAATAGCCTGTGAATTCCTCTGCATTTTGTATAGCTGGTAAACTATGAAACATACACAAAAACAGCAATCTCATTAAAACACACAAGTTAAATCAAATTTATTTGTAGTGTTAATCATACTTAGTTTGAAGCGCTAGGTCACCACTGTTTTCTCTCTTCATATCAAAGGAATACAGAATTTCAAAGCCAGGATATAGCAACCGCTTTTTAAAAGTTATCATTTCATCCTACTGTATGCTGCTGTACTTATGGCAAAATGTGTAATGAAACCATTTCTGCAAACACTAATCTCGATTAACATGAAGTAAATATAGAACTAAGGTTTGGTAAGAATAGTAGTAAATAGAGGAATCATTTAAATGTATTCACACGTTTATAAAAGCAATTCAAGACCACATTTTTATACTGTAAGACCATTAAAATATTGATATATTTTCTTCTACTTTAATATACTTTTTGATGTTATATTTATCCCAGGTTAAAGTACAGTTTGTTGTGAGAAGCCGGGCTTGCTATATACATGAAACACATGCATCTACATTATTATTTTATTGCCCAAGATTGATTAATACAGAAAGCAATACAAATATACATTCTACATTTACTTTTAACACATTTATGCTAATTATTGGCACTTCAGTCTTATAAATGTGCATACCACCCGAGACATTTTGGGAACGTCGACAAACCAAACAGCGGAAGGTAAGGAGTTATGCCAATACCCTAAAGCAGCAAAGCATAGCTGAGGGTTTATATATATATATATAGAGTGTATCTTTATTGGTGTCATATATTTGTGGAGACTGTCCCTGATAACAAAACAGTAAAAAAAGGTTCATATGAACATGGGTCTGTAAATCATTTATTTCAGAGTTACAACACAAAATCAAAAGTTACAAAAATTGCTCGAAGTGGCTTCCTCTTGCTTTGATGCATGCAGTAAGCCTGTGTTCCATGCTCTGGCATACTCTGTTGAAAATTCCTGGTATGTTTCGTATTTGGTCAAATCCAGTTTGGATTCATCCTCTCAAATTGTCAACATCGGGTACAGGAGTTTCATAAACCAAGGACTTCAAATGTTCCCAGACGAAGAAATCCATTGGATTCAAATCAGGCCATCGAGCAGGCCATGCAATGGGTCCTCCTCGACCAATCCATCTTTGCGGAAATCGATCATTCAAAAACTTACGAGCTATCATACTGAAATGAGCTTTTACCATCGTGTAAAAACCACATTCGTTGGATAATGTCCAGAGGCACATTATCAATTAAGTGATGCGACTCATTTCTGAGAAACTGGAGATAGATTTGTTCATTCAGACACGGAGGGACCAATAAGGTGATCATGAATGATTCCATCCCAAACGTTGAGAGAGAACCTCTGTTGATGTTTGTCCTGTCATACTTCATTAGGATTTTCAAATGCCCAGTTATGTGTGTTATGAAAGATGCGGTCGCGAGTAAAACCAGCCTCATCCGTGAATAAGAGTCAGGCGTCAACATGCGTTGACAGAAACGTCTTCTTGGCTCAAAGTCCGCCTCATTTAATCCTTGCACACTTGAAGGTGATATGGGTACAGAAGATTTTCATGCAGAATTGTCCAGATAGTCTATGACTCTTTCCCTTATAGCCATACGTCTTGTGCTTTGCGATGGGTCTGTATACACAGCACGAAGAACTCGTTCTTCAAGCTCAATGCCTCTACCGCTCTTGATCTCCCGACATCCCTAATACGTGCCTAATACTCCTCTCAAATGCGTCATTCTCTCTCAAGCGTTGGTGAATTCGTGCGAATTTTCTTGCACACGGTAAAGGCCTGCAGGGTACCTTTCTGCATAAAGTTCACGTGCTCGTGCTGCATTGCCGTCTGCACGGCCATACATGTAGTGCATATCCGTCTGTTCACTCATGGAATACATGTTCTTTGACCTATAACAACGAAACGGTTGATTTTCAGACCTCTGTATCTACATATGAACTTTTTTACTTTCTCTACTACGTATATTAAGTAGGGGAAGTATTGCATTCCACCCAAAAATTCGATACCGAGATTTCACCGGAAATACATGTTTTGAGATCTCCTGAATCCAAAAAAATCTGATGTGTTACACTCACATGACTTTCTCTACTCTTGTACAATCTATTTTTACAAACGCCTATTCTCCATATGCTTCATATTAATCGAGATATCGAGATGTCAATCTTATTTGTAATTTTCTTGTAGATGCAAGGGGAATATGGTAGCTTTTAAGCGATAGTCAAATATTTTATCGCTGGTTGCTATGTGGCGCATTCCATTCTCTTTGCATGTCCAGGACATAAAAAAAATGAATAACGAATTTGAGAAAAAGTATAAGTATTGGAAAATTTAAGGAAATAACAAGCAATATCTCGAAAACCGTTCACTCAACAAAAAAAATGTATATGATATAAGTTGTGTATTTTAACGCGATCTACATTTTTTGTGTAGTAAAATTTTGTCTATCTCTTATGGTTTACCAGTTATGCAAAAGTCGTTCATAATGAAGAATACTTTTGGAGACATTCCCAGAAATTTCGAGATATACATTTCATTTCTCATGACATTATCTTAAACATATGATATTTTCATCAAAATCGTTAGAGCCATTTTTGAGAAAATTAAAATTTTCGAAAAATGTTCCATGTAAAGGGTAGTCTGGGGTAGGGGGATTTTCTTGAAAATCTTCGTGTCGCATCTCTGGAAGATACTGAACGTAAATACCAAGTTTGGTGTTTATCCGACTGTTAGTTTTTGAGTTATGCTGTTCACAGACACACACACGGACATGTTTCCAAAAATGCTTTTTTTGGATTCAGGAGGTCTCAAAACATGTATTTCCGGTGAAATCTCGGTATCGAATTTTTGGGTGGAATGCAATACTTCCCCTACTTACTATACGTAGTAGAGAAAGTAAAAATCTGATGTGTTACACTCACATGACTTTCTCTACTCTTGTACAATCTATTTTTACAAACGCCTATTCTCCATATGCTTTATGTTAATCGAGATGTCAATCTTATTGCTAATTTTCTTGTAGATGCAAGGGGAATATGGTAGCTTTTAAGCGATGGTCAAATATTTTAACGCTGGTTGCTATGTGTCGAATTCCATTCTCTTTGCAAGTCCAGGACATAAAAAAATGAATAACGAATTTGAGAAAAAGTATAAGTATTGGAAAATTTAAGGGAATAACAAGCAATATCTCGAAAACGGTTCACTCAACAAAAGAAATGTATATAACATAAGTTGTGTATTTTAACGAGATCAACATTTTTTGTGTAGTAAAATTTTGTCTATCTCTTATGGTTTACCAGTTATGCAAAAGTCGTTCACAATGAAGAATACTTTTGGAGACATTCCCAGAAAATTCGAGATATACATTTCATTTCTCATGGCATTATCTTAAACATATGATATTTTAAACAAAATCGTTAGAGCCATTTTTGAGAAAATTAAAATTTTCGAAAAATGTTCCATGTAAAGGGTAGTCTGGGGTGGGGGGATTTTCTTGAAAACCTTCGTGTCGCATCTCTGGAAGATACTGAACCTAAATACCAAGTTTGGTGTTTATCCGACTGTTCGTTTTTGAGTTATGCTGTTCACACACACACAGACACACACACGGACATGTTTCCAAAAATGCTTTTTTTGGATTCAGGAGGTCTCAAAACATGTATTTCCGGTGAAATCTCGGTATCGAATTTTTGGGTGGAATGCAATACTTCCCCTACTTACTATACGTAGTAGAGAAAGTAAAAAGCATTTTTGGAAACATGTCCGTGTGTGTGTGTGAACAGCATAACTCAAAAACGAACAGTCGGATAAGCACCAAACTTGGTATTTAGGTTCAGTATCTTCCAGAGATGCGACACGAAGGTTTTCAAGAAAATCCCCCCACCCCAGACTACCCTTTACATGGAACATTTTTCGAAAATTTTAATTTTCTCAAAAATGGCTCTAACGATTTTGATGAAAATATCAAATGTATAAGATAATCTCATGAGAAATAAAATGTATATCTCGAATTTTCTGGGAATGTCTCCAAAAGTATTCATTGTGAACGACTTTTGCATAACTGGTAAACCATAAGAGATAGACAAAATTTTACTACACAAAAAATGTAGATCGCGTTAAAATACACAACTTATGTCATATACATTTCTTTTGTTGAGTGAACCGTTTTCGAGATATTGCTTGTTATTTCCTTAAATTTTCCAATACTTATACTTTTTCTCAAATTCGTTATTCATTTTTTTTATGTCCAGGACATGCAAAGATAATGGAATGCGCCACATAGCAACCAGCGTTAAAATATTTGACTATCGCTTAAATGCTATCATATTTCCCTTGCATCTACAAGAAAATTACCAACAGGATTGACATCTCGATATCTCGATTAACATGAAGCATATGGAGAAAAGGCGTTTGTAAAATTAGATTGTACAAGAGTAGAGAAAGTCATGTGAGTGTAACACATCAGATTTTTTTTTACTGTTTTGATGTCAGGAACACGTCCCCCAAATAATGATACCAATAAAGATACATTCTGTATATATAGTAGAGGTACGACAGTGATCCAGTTAGTACTCTTCTTCAATTACCTTACTTTCAGAATTTTCATACGTTAACGGAATTAATTTGCCAACTTTTGCCTCCTTTCATTGGCAACATTTTGCCTGAAAATCTCGCCAGTTTCTGCTATATAACTAGAGCCGCTAAAAAGTATCTCTGGATGGGCGATACCTCCTACTTAAATAGCCGTTTTGGCTCTATTTTACTTATAATGTACCGTACTGAAACCATTTCGCGGTATTTCTATACTCCTGCAGCCTTAAACTTGCTCATCAAAGAACTGTACGTATAACAAGTTTAATACTGTCTTTGGTTATTCATTTTCTATCATCGGCACAGAACAGCAAACTATCGGTATAAATATCGACTTCTTTATAAATAAAATTTAATATCCATGGTGATCCATGACTTCATGCAATTTCAGTTATTAGCCATTGGCTGCACTGCAATTTAAAAACAGTTGATGAACACACTCGAATAATGATGTGGATTGGTGTTTTCTGATGTGGAGGAAAGTTGTGTCGTGCATGATTTCGAAGCGCACAAGGAGAAGTGATAAATGATATTAGTTTGTATTTTAAGTTACGGTAACGGAATTAACGAGGTGAGAAATCGCTGTTATTTCAGTGCTGTATAATGAATTAACTGAGCATGAAACAGTACTAAAATTGTAATTTCTCATCCTTAAAGGTTAGGTAAGATTTTCATAGTTTACTCATGTTTAAATGGTAAGCGTGTCAAGGACTTGCATGCAGATTAAGGATGAATATTAAAGAAAGAAAAAAACATTAATACGTAATAATTTCTGATTTGTTCGTTTGTTTGTTCATTTGATCCCACCGTGAGCAACGCTCGGGGACATTGAACACGTCATACAATTATGAAATATTGCAGCATAACTAATAAACATACTCAGCACCAAGAACTTAACTAATAACATACCCAACACCAAGAACATCTCTCTCTCTCTCTCCACACCATTCATTAAGAAATGAAAATTTGCAAATCGTCACCATTCCAAGAGTAAACATCTCAACATGCATTACAGTAGGACAATAACAAATAAGTGTAAGTCACCATCATATGCCATCTGCCCTATGTAGTGAATATTTATATGTTGCACGACATTAAAAAAATTGACATGTACATCCAAGAAAAAATTCGAAGGTCATTACACAATTGAGCAGATGTAGATTTGTTTATATTTGTACTTAATGTAACAGCGGCAATGGCTAACATAGTTTAGTATAGTAGCACAGTAGGTTGTCTCACACATTTACATAGCTTCTGGTAATAGCTTTGGAATTATTATTATTATTATTATTATTATTATTATTATTATTATTATTATTATTATTATTATTATTATTATTATTATTATTATTATTATTGTTGTTGTTATTATTGTTATTATTATTATTATTATTATTATTATTATTATTATTATTATTATTATTATTATGTGCTTCAAGTTGCCAAGATTAGATGTGTATGCAGAGCTAGACCTTTCTGTTCACCTATTCATCTAATACCTTTTAAAAGTTTCCCAATTCTGTAGTTCTCCCTTGCTTCTTACACTGATTCAGTTAAAAAATTATTTAAATTCATATTTGGTAATTTGAAGTGTTAAATAACATATGCATTTTTTGTTATTATGACATTTGACGAAGTTTGATGCTTTATGTACACAAATTCAAACAAATATTCCTATACTATAGATCAGGTATTGACTCTGGTGTTGCCAACATAAGGAATTTCTCCCCAAAATTAGAAGAAACAACTGCTACAAAGGGAATTTTGAGGGAGTATTTCAGGGGAAGAATAGATAGAAGTTAGAGTTGTTTCTATTTTAATCCTTTCGCTGATATGGGTATCAATTGATGTCCATTTTAAAATGTAAGAGAAGTGATATGAATGTCTATAGACATCCTGTGCATACATGTATTTAATGTATATTTAACCCTAATTATTTAAATTTTTTCTTCGAAGATAAATTTAAATAAATTCCGTAAGAGATTAAGATTTATCTTTAAAAGCTTCTTCTTAAATGGTACGTCTCAAAACATGTATCAACACACAAGGGCACTTCTCCACATTCACAGCATATCATTTAGTTTCCTTGCAAACTCCTTTTTTGTTATACACCAGACACTTTTGAAATGTGGTATATAGTGCTATGATTTGAGAGAGCTTATTTGTGTGTCTATCCTTTATAACTATCATGGTCCCCCTTCATTGTGCTGCAACAAAATGTATAGCAACACTAGTGACCTCTAGTAAATGGTATACAGTGTTCTGATAGACCAGAGCTTATCTGTGTGTCTATCCTTCATCATGATCATGGTCCCTCTTCACTGGGCTGCAACAAAATGTATAGCACCACTAGTGACCTCTAATAAATGATATACAGTGCTATGATAGACCAGAGCTTATCTGTGTGTCTGTCTTTCAACATGATCATGGTCCCCCATCGTGGGCTGCAACAAAATGCATTGCATGCACCACTAGTGACCCTTGTAAATGGTATACAGTGTTATGATTGGTCAAAGCTTACCTGTGCGCCTATCCTTCATCACAATTGTGGTCACCCTGCACTGAAAAAAATGGATAACATGCAGATTTAAAATGTTATTATATCATTAGTGACCTATATTTACCAGCCTGTGAACATTCAGTAATAACCGATGTAAATTGTTAAGTCAACTTCCTGACATAAATTGTTTATCTTATTCACACTCTATAGCTGCTCTATTTTTTGTGACAGTTTTTGTTTATAGTTGATGTTATGAAGCATAAAGTATGGATTAGAAATGTGTGTATAGCTCAGGAAGTGGTTTTCTTTGCTTTAATACATGTTTATTGTGGTACCAGGAAGAGTTTCATTACCAGGTCTTCAAGGATTCTTATAACATGGAATTCCCATTTATTTTACATTTAATTTTTGTACATTCACTGCACTTAACATTTTACATATTCTAAATTTCTTGTCATCGCAGAATTATGCTTTGTGAATGAGGGAAAGTTTTACAAGTTTCATTTTCAGGAAGTTGGCAAGTTTGGGAATTTATTGTTTAAATCAATTATACCAAAATGTTGAAATACAATATAGAGTGACATTTATGGAACTCTGCTTTCCATTAATGGCATAAGTTTATTAAGATAGTTGTTGTATTTGTTTACAGATAAATGTCAGCTGAAATATTAAAATGGAGACGAAGGTAGCTTCTCAGTCTTCAGAGTATTGCTCTTGGTCCGGACTTCACACAGTTACCAGTTTTGATGCAGGTAGGCAAATGTACTGTTTGTGTAAGACACTGTTGTTGTCAATACTGTAAATCTAAGATGACAGAATTATAAATAAAGATATAGGCTATATAATATTTCATAACAGTTTGAAATTGTGGTATTTAAGGGGACTTTCATATATATTTCAATCATTTTTACTTGATATGAATAACATAGAATATTTTTTGCTCTTTTATTGTGAAACTGGAAGATTTTTAATGATTTCTAATTCAAAGGGGCAACTGGAATGGCTTAAGATCATTGAAATTGTGTTAAAACAAAATTCCCCCGTATTTCACTGAACTTTGTTATCAAGGAGCATTTTTAGTATGATGCTGACAAAATTTGATACTTTTGGGTTTTAGAATTTGGCAACAATGTTAAAGCAACCTAAAACTCTCTTACATATCTAGGCAAAATCTCTTATACATAAAGTAACAGGTACAACAAAAATTATAGGCAGTCTTACAACTTTCGAAAATTACCCTGTCTTTATTTTCCAACCATTATTTACAGAATGCATCTGTTCTTCACTGGGAAAAGTCTAGTGATAATAAATAACAAATTTCTACAAATATACAGTGTTGTCTTTTTATGGTGAGATCACAGATTGTGCGTATGCATGCCCTGCACACTATCACCTGGGGGTTTTTCGTTTCCTAACTCCTGCATTACTTAGTCATGAGTGATAGTAACACACACTATAATGAGTACTAACCTTGTTATAAGTGGTGTTACATCTACGTGAAGACTTTGCTGACATCTTTGGATGAAATTTCCATTCACATATATGTTCCTCTTGTGTAATGTTCATAATTTCTGTTTTTATATTGTCCTTAAGATCGTCTCTGGTGTGGTGATTGTTCTTATAAACTTTAGTTTTTAAGTTTCCATGCAGACGCACCATTATCAATTTTTTTCTCTGTCAGAACATCTCGTTTTTGCATCTTAGGTTTAGTGTTTAATGATCATGTCCTAAACCTATTAACCAGATGCCTAACAGTTTCTCTCCTGGAACTGGAATACCAGGAAATTTCACCTGAAGTTGTCTACACAATTCAGTTTTTACATGTGTACGAGAGTGGTCTGAAAAGTTTCCGACCTAATAAAGATACAAGACATTTTTTCAGAATTTTGTTTTTATTTTTCAACATAGTCTCCTTGTAACTCTACACACTTCTCCTAGCGATGCTCCCATCTCTGTAACCTGTCCAAATAGTACTCAGCGTTTTTCTCTGCAAAGTAATTGTTCACGAAGGTGATTGCCTCTTCATTTGACGAAAATCTCTGTCCTCCGAGCGCAATTTTCAGATGAAGGAACAAAAAGAAGTCGCTTGGGGCTAGATCTGGTGAGTAAGGCGGATGGTCAAGCAGTTCAAACTGTAATTTGTGGATTTTCGCCATTGCAACCGCTGAGGTGTGAGATGGTGCGTTTCTCTTGGTGAAACAGGATTTTCTTTTTCTGCAAATGTCGCTGTTTTTCCGCAAGTTCTGCCTTCAGCTTGTCAATAATGATGCTTAGTATGCTCATGTAATGGTTTTTCCTTTTTGAAGATAATCGATTAAAGTAACTTCATGACTATCCCAAAAAACAGTCGCCATCACTTTCCCAGCCGAAAAAACAGTTTTTGCTTTTTTTGGAGCCAGTTCCCCCTTTGCAGTCCACTGATTGGATTGTATTTTTGTTTCAGGCGTATAATGGTGTATCCAATTTTCATCTACAGTAATTAATTGGCGCCAAAACTCGGATTTATTGCACCTAAACTGTGCCAACAGAGCTTTGGAAATGTTCATTTGAACATGTTTTTGGTCAAACGTGAGCAAACGCGGCACCCAATGCGCAGACAGCTTTCTCATGTCTAAATGTTGATTTAATATGTGACAAACACGTTCTTTTGACATGTTCATAGCCTCTGCTATCTCTCTCACTTTAATTCGGCGGTCGTCTAGCACCATTTGGTGAACTTTGGCGATGTTTTCGTCGGTGGTTGCAATTTTTGGACGTCCCGAACGTTCATCATCTCCCAGCACGTTTAAATTCAGCTGCCCAAACTTTCACTGTGGTAAATGAAGGTGCAGAGTCCCCATACACAGAATCCAACTTATCGTTGATTTGCATAGGCGTATTGCCTTTCAAAAGCAAATATTTAATGACAGCTCGATACTCGATTTTGTCCATTTTCATAAAAACACTCACATCACCTCACTCAAACGACTGTTACATAAGAACTGAGCATCCAAAATGGCTGAATCTTTGGTGAGTAACTGTCAAAGATGAAACAAAATTCATTAGCTTTTATTTACGAGTGCTGCCATCTTCATGTTGAGGTCGGAAACTTTTCAGACCACCCTCGTATCATACATAAAAATTTGTTGTTCAAGTGTGAATTTGTGAGCATGCATTGCAGTGGACTAACAACAAGACATTAACACACAACATAGACGTGTTGAATAAAGTTGCACCTTTGAGATGCATATTTCTCTTTACAGCACAAACACAAAGCAGTGACTGAAGCACAGCTGATAAAGATAACCTTGAATATGTCGTGCGCTGCCAATTGCGCATCAGAAAGTTACTGAGGTCACTGCAGTACAGCGTACCAGTCTGTGACCTTACTTTAAAACAACCTCACTGTATAGAGATGTACCCAATGAACTATTAATCCACTTTCAAATAGAGAACATGTTTTGCTGTTAAATCAGTAGCATCTTTAGCCTTGTCTTCTGTTTATTTTAATTTTATTTTTCCCCTCGCAGTGTTAAGACAACTATTATTTTATATTGTTGTTGCCAACTATGGAAATAAATTGACTTAAAGTATGACAACTGCAATACTGTTAGTTTCTTACGTAGTGAACAGTGTTAAAGTTTGCTTGTTTAATGTACAGGAACAGCTCCAAAGATTGAAGTAGATAAACATGACATAACTGTGGAGAAAGTGAAGAGTTTCTCACCCAAGAGTCTTCTGGTGGAGTCCCTGATAGAGCAACTCTGTAGACTGTTGGAGAAAAACCCAAAACATCAGAAGAAGGTTTACAATGGTGAGATTTACTTGTGCTGCAATATTCCAGTAGCTGGCTAACCCAGCATTGCAGCTTTTCCGAACTTCAGATGATAAATTTAATTTCATTTGCCTCAATGTTGAAGCATTTGGCTATATAATTGATAAACAATAATAAATTTTTGAATGCTGTTTATCTTAAACTACCCTTAATTTTGTACCAATTTCATCTAAATTTGAAATATTTTGAGAAATTTACTTCAAACTTCTATATATAAAATCTCACCTCTACATTTGGTGTGTTTCACATATACATAACAATGCTAAGGGCATATGCAACTACGAGGATGATCCAAAAAGTGACAGAAAACTAATTTTTGCAAAGTATATATTTAAATTACAAATACAAACAAGATGTAGTTTTTAACATAATCAGTCTTCTTTTCAATACATTTCTCATTCTTTTGCACCAAATTTTTATTCCATCAGGAAAAAAAGTTTTTGTTTGTGTCTGCAACAAACTGTGCACCGCTTCTTTAACCTCATCATCGCTTCCAAATCGTCTTCTGAAAGCATTGTTCAGGGGTCCAAACATGTGGTAATGTGAACGAGCGAGATCAGAGCTGTTTGCACTGTCAAGCACCGCAGCAGCAATGTGAGGGCATGCATTGTCATAAAGGATAAGAGCATATCTGGAACAAATAGTCTGTGACTACGCTGTATTGCTTGTTCTCCATGGCACTGTAATGGGCACTATTCAGTGTTTCACCTCAAGCCTGATAAAGAGGCCTCTGAGCAAAATTACCTGTCTTTCACGTCCAATATAGAATGGGATGTTAAGGACCACAACAGTTAAAGAGCGTCCATAAATAAAGCTCAGTTTATTTATTTATTTGTTTTTCAGTGTTTCACCCTTTTGTTGATAGTACTGCAAAAGCGACCCATTCATATCCAGAAGAGGACTTTTCCGACAGAGGGTTGGGACTTGAATTTCTTGTTGACTGGAAAAGACATGTGTTACCTCAGGTTTTCCTTTCTGGTTCATAGTGATGCACCCAGGTGATGATACATACCAAAAAGTTGTCTCCTTTGGCATTATATTGTACCAAAAACGATGTACACATCATCTTATGTTCATTAGTGAGCATCCCAAGCACCCACCATGCTTGCAAATAACAGTACTTGAGAAAATCTCCATAGTGAGTGGATCTGATACTGATACTCAGTTCCCTGATCAAAACTTCTCAGGTGTCCCATATTCTCATCTCATGTGCGTTGCTCATGTATAACTGAAATACATCCACTTTTAAACACATCTATCCACTCATGCACTCTTCTCTTGCTAATGCACCTATTTCCATAACTTTCCAATATCCTATGGATTTGTCAGGGTTTTGCCCCATCTGACCACAAAAATCTTGTTTACTGCTCACTGTTCTTCTGTGGTGCACACACCTATACCCCCGCCGCTGAAACGTTTAACTTGACAGCTCGCGTTTAAGTTGGTACACTCGCAACAAAAAAGATGAAAAGCTTTCACCGTTTGACTTTCTAAGCCAATCACAAGGCAGCATTCCGGATGGTCGATGACAAAGCGGAACCGGAGCTGGAAGCAGCTCTGTTGCCGGATGTAGCTATCCCCAACCACGTGCTTCAGTTTGTGAATCTCTAGCACAAACGTCGAGTTGTTCTTTGCAAGCTACATATTGTTCTTGTTATTTGTGGTTATTGTTTTATAGTTTAGTTATTGTTTATATATACATATATATTTATATAGGTATTTATCTGTTTTATATACATTTAAGTCATATTATTTATTTATACAAGATTTAAGTGCGATAATGTCTGAAAAACGACGTCTATCGCCGAGTGATGATTCACGAAGTGAAAATCCTTTGCGCCACTTAATAGTCAGGCATTGGAACTATTAAAGAGCACCCGAGAATTCTTTAAACAGGAAAAGGATTACGTGAAGCTTCACGGCCATCCCTCTATTCCTGCTGATAAAGCTGTACACTGTCACTTCAACCCCATCAAATTAGTGTGAAACGACATTAAGGTTTATGTGAGGGAGAACAATAAGTCATTTACCATTACCGAGGTGGAAAGGCTTTTGTGGGAAGGTGTGGTGACGGTGGACGCGGCTTCGTGGAAGAAGAAAGTAGATCATGTGAATAAGCTAATACGAAAAACACAAGAAATAGACGGAATTATTAGTGAGTGTGAACCATTAATGATATGCCTTGGTGAAGATAATGATGACAGGATTTGGATGGAATTGAGCCATTGCAGTTTTAAATCGTGAATAAAAATAACTTTTGTTATCGCGTGCTAATAATTTGTTTTATTTCTCCTCAATGTGGCAGGCAAGTTTGCATTGTTCTGTTTCTATATTGTCAAAAGTGTGTAATTTATTCTACATACGCTGCAATGTTTATGCAAAGTTGTTTTCAATTAACAATAATAATACAAAATAGTTATTATACATTGACGTTCGCTACTACGTACACTTTTGTATGCGGCTTAGACACAGACAGAACTATCAGCTGTTGTTGTTTACTAGCCACTCTGGCAACGTTGCAACCATAATGTAGCCAACTTTACGCGAAGCCACTGTCAAGTGCAAAGATTCAGCGGCGGGGGTATAGAGGCATGGCCATGCTGTTTTAAGTGTCCTTCCTATTCTGTCTCCATATGTCAAAACTTTCTCTTGTGTATCTTCTCTCAGGAGGAGTGGAGAGGAGATAAATGAGAATTTCCCTTTATGTTGCTCCACATTAAAGAAATACAATTTTCCCTTATCCCCCTTCACACAAGACTTAGGTACATCCACGATGAAACAAAATGTGGTAAAACTATTTCTGTTTTCTAGTTACAAACTCATTCAACCTTGATCCCCTCATCCTGGCCATTTCGCCTATATTTAATTTACTCAGTGATGAACATGCCAACTTATGTTGTCCAGGAATGCTAAGATACAGGGTTATGACCAGTCATGACAATGCTATTGCATGAAGTACCGATCTTACCCTCATTTGGAACTGAGTTGCTACTCTAGATAAATTTTTATTTCATGCCCATTTTTTAGTTTCCTTGATTTTCCTTTCTACTCATTTGATTTTTGATTGATTTTATTGATTCACATGATAAATTTTAACACATTTATTAGTTAAAGTCCTTGCTTCTGCAATTACTGCATTATTCTTGCCTGATTACATTTTCTGTGCTTTAAAATACATGGTTTTCCCCCTTATTGTTCCATGTGTCTCGCCTGCACTCTTTTGTGTTGGCTACCTGTAAGTGACACTTGGGTCCCCAACTGAATAGTGCATCAACTTAATACATGTACTTGTTCTCAATACTTGCTGCTTATAGAATATGATATTTATTCTCTTTTATTAATGTTCTCTTTTTATTATTACAAGTTTCTTAAGACGCTTTGTTTCTTTTCCTTCTTATTCTTATTTAGCATTTCTTTTCCTTCTTTATAATATGTTCGCTATTGTTTTTATATTTGATTGGGTGAATATTACAACCTCACCAGGAGTTTGAAATCCTGGGAATGATAAGTTCATGTAATACTGTTAATTTCCTGTTACTTTTTGAATAATCCTCATAAAAGAGTTTAGCAAAAACATATAACACACTATTATACAAATGTACATCATTATTGCAACACTGGTGGTTCTGGTGCTGTGGGGATAACTACAAAATAGATAAATATTGGGAAAATTATAACGGCATAGTTGCATTATTAAACTACGAGGGGGTGTCAAAAAATAACCAGAATTATCTTTTGCATTGTAATGCATCTGAGCTAGAGTTGGGTGTTGACAGCAGTGAAAGGTCTGACCTTGAGTGATGAAATGCCATGCATGTCATTCACCTAGCCGTCCTCAGTTGGAGGGAAGCAGGTGAATTAGATGAGCTTGTTAACTGTACCCAGCTGCATCATTTAAATTCTTGATAAAACTCCATCACAAACTCTGAAAGTGTTGCGCAAGCCTAGAGAGAGCAAGCCATAGATATCTTTGGTAACGATAAATGAGGACCATCATTTATCGTTACCAAAGATTGCAGAGATTATGAATATATCCTATGGATCAGCTGAACACCACATCGTACGAAATGTTCTAGCCTACAGGAAAGTTGCAGCAAAGTGGGTGACCAATGATGAACGGAAGGCTCACCAAGAAACAATCGCAGAATTAGGCATTGAGATGATGCCACATTCACCTTATTCACCGGACCTAGCACTGTGTTACTTCCATGTATTTCCTACAGTGAGAAAAGAGTTTTGGGGTTGTAATTTTCATAAAGATCGTGAGTTAAGCCATGCAATTTGGGGTGTACTAAACAGACTATCCAAAAGAGGCTTTAGGATTGTTTTGAACAGTGGGCAAATGCTGGAACCATTGTATGGTGTCCAAGGGAGAGGTCTTTGTAGGTTTGTGAAAATTTGGATAAAGTGAGCAGTATTTTCCAGCAAAAAAAAAATTCTGGTTATTTTTGACACCCTATCGTACAGTATGCAACAAAATAAATGATACTGAAATGCTAGTTAATGCTTGGTACAGAATGTGTTCAAAGCAAGTACCATCACAGGCCACACATTGTCCATAATATTTCTGAAAATTATTGAACACTTTGATGAACAAAGGTTGCTGTAAGCACACTAAAACAATATTATCTTCTCGTGTAATTTGGGAATATTTGTAGGCAAGTCATCTGTCTTGAGAACTGATTCTTTCAACATGCCCCATATGTCGGCATCAGGGGCCAAGAGGGGAAGGAGTTACACAAAAAATTAGCGGATGTCTGAAGTGTAGTTACAGAGGGGCAAGGACGAGATGTTGCTCTCTCAACCCTTTCTGTTTGATGCTGAGCAAATCCACCCAATTCTTTAAACATCTGCAGAACAGACACTCTGCTCAAACAAGTTACAGTGATTCTCGTCATAGGCAACTAACACCTGTTGGAGAAGTAGTCTCTGATTCTCATGGGCGACTGTTGTCCACTTTCATTCACATAGGACTGATCCCATATGGCAATTGTTTTATTATTTGGTGCTTCCTTGTACTGTTCTTTAATGTGAAAAAAACTTGGTCTATTCTGACATCCTTCACCATATGACTGCAAATAATGTTCACAATAAACACCTCTTCTGTTGGGAGAACTATGATTATAGATATCAACACAAAACTGAATTTACAATGTGTCAAACTATTGTATGCAATAAGTAAATAAATTAATAGTTCTTTACTATGGAAACTTGGGCAGCAAGTGATTGATAATTTCAGTGTTGTTAGTTTTATTGCATACTGTACATAATTATGAGTTAATATTCACTGTACTTTATTTACTAAATGCATACACAGGACATGTTTGATGAGAATCGTTGGACATCATCTGTCTGTTGAGTTTGTCCTTGCCAGTATTCTTTCTTCCCATGAAGTTTAAGTGCTGTGTGAGTAGAGTTTCTGATTTGAAGTAATTTGAAGTATGTATGGCTTTTCTATAAATAAATACTATAATTTCCCACTTGTTACCACTTATCTTCAAATTTGGAAAACCCGATAAAGCAAAAACATAGTGTCATAAATAGCTTAGCTTATAGACTGAGTCATATTCCCATAAGTAAAGATGAATATATGAAGGAATATACAGATATAATACAAGCAGCACATATAGAATTTCAAAAACAATTGGACAAAATATATTCAAGAAATATAAGAAGAAGAAACATCTAAATCAAGTCAGCTCTCTCTCTCTGCTTAATGTAGAGGAGGTTTTTAAAAAGTTTAGAAAGTTTACTTTTCATTTTTGTAGTAAAAAGTTTCAGGGGAGTTTTAAAAATTTTAAAATACATTTGCTAGGTAAAAACAGTTATAATATAAAAAAATCTGTTGGAAATGAAATAATATTGATAAGATCACAAGGGAGGAAGAAGTCAAGTATTTATCAAATAAATTGCGTACAGCATGACAGGATATATCTAGGAAAGACAAGGTAGACATCTACTAGAACATCTAGGAAACATAACATATTGTGACAAATAAAAACACTGATTAACTCAACTAGACATCAGATTTGTATGTGCTAAAAATATAAAAAATATGTAGTCATTTATACTACAAAATCTTTAAAATATGGTTTGTAATAATTTTGAAAATATGCACTAAAATTGTTAAGTTTAGGCTTATTCCTTTTGGTACTTACAATGTATATTCTTCCTTAGACATAATTACAATCGTCATTTGATATGCAGTGTACAATGATAGTTTTCCCCAAATGCTCGGGTGCAAGTTTATCAGTTAACATAAGTCTGTATGCTGAGAAGGATGTTTCTGTGTTATTGGGCAACATTTGAAAGCACTTTCTTTCTAACTCTGGGGAAGTTCCTTGAGGAAGCACTACTTTTCATGTTGAAGATATTTATCCATAGAACACAAAACTATAATGTCAGGATTTCTCTTTAAAACACTGCACAATTTACCACTTAATTTTCATGGATGCTTTAAAGGAGGACTCTGAACCTTCGTATGGGTGTCTGTATTGTAAGGACTTTATTAATTCACCACTAATGAGTTTAAATATTAATTTAAAAATACATGTATTATAGCTCAATGCATGGAAAACTGGTGAAATGTGTAGCAACATTGGAAACATGCAAATATATATACTATAAACCTTTACATATAATCATAGAAGAACATAAAACATATAGCAGAACAATGCATATCACAAATAAAATCAAACTAAATATGCATTTGCATACAAATCTGATGTCTACTCACAACAAACTTTATTACACGAAATGTGTTAAAAGTGTCACTTTACAAATTGCTCGTAATGACTAACGTTTATTTTCTGCAGTGTTTTTATAATCCCCTTTTGCTAGTGACACACATTAGTGCAATGTACCAATGCAGATAGCAAACTTTCTCAAAGGATGGGGTTCACCAACTTGTAAAAAATAGTCTTAACATCTTTTTACTTTCTCTACTACTTATAGTAAGTAGGGGAAGTATTGTATTCCACCCAAAAATTCGATACTGAGATTTCACCGGAAATACATGTTTTGAGACTCCCTGAATCCAAAAAAAGCATTTTTGGAAACATGTCGTGTGTGTGTCTGTGTGTGTGTGTCTGTGAACAGCATAACTCAGAAACGAACAGTCGGATAAATACCAAGCTTGGTATTTAGGTTCAGTATCTTCCAAGGATGCGACACGAAGGTTTCCAAGAAAATCCCCCCACCCCAGAGTACCCTTTACATGGAAGATTTTTCGAAAATTTTAATTTTCTCAAAAATGGCTCTAAGGATTTTGATTAAAATATCATATGTTTAAGATATTTTTATGACAAATAAAATGTATATCTTGAATTTCCTGGGAATGTCTCCAAAAGTATTCTTTATTGTGAACGACTTTTGCATAACTGGTAAACCGCAAGAGATAGACAAAATGTTAGTACACAAAAAATGTAGATCAGGTTAAAATACACAATTTATGTCATATAAATTTTTTTTGTTGAGTGAACCATTTTCGAGATATTACTTGTTAATCCCTTAAATTTTTCAATACTTATTTTCTCAAATGGGAATTCGTTATTCATTTTTTTGTCTTGGATATGCAAAGAGTATTAATCTGTGGGAAAGGGAATGGTGCTGCACCTAGCAACCAGCTATTAAGAGATATATATGTGCTTAAAGGCTACTGTATTTCCAAATTGCCCTTGTAAATATACATTCCCCTTACATCTACAAGAAAATTAGCAATAAGATAGAGTCTGCAAATGTTTATTTTGATTAACATGAAGTAGATGGAGAATAAGCGTTTGTAAAAATAGTTTGTACAAGAGTAGAGAAAGTCATGTGAGTGTAACACATCAGATTTTTTTGTCTTGGATATGCAGAGAGTTATAATCTGTGGCAAAGGGAATGGTGCTGCACCTAGCAACCAGCTATTAAGAGATATGTATGTGCTTAAAGGCTACTGTTTTTCTATATTGCCCTTATAAATATATTTTCCCCTTGCATCTACAAGAAAATTAGCAATAAGATAGAGTCTGCAAATGTTTATCTCGATTAACATGAAGTAGATGAAGAATAAGCGTTTGTAAAAATAGTTTGAACAAGAGTAGAGAAAGTCATGTGAGTGTAACACATCAGATTTTTCTTAACGTTATGTTCAAAGTTTAACAGGATGTTTCATCAGGCTTTTACAGCATTTTGTTAGCTAACATCTTGCTAATGTCAAAGACAACTGTGAATGTTAGCTTTTGAAAAGGCGGTGATAGAACGTGCTCCGGTGCACTTTTATCTACTTATTGCAATGCTCTCTGGGTGAGTAGCAGATAACTAGTTCCTGATTATTTCAGGTTAGAATCACGATGTCAAGTGAAATGCTTTACCATTTGAAAAGTGTTAATTACAGAACTGGTTACTAAGAATAGATGAATTATCAAATGTGAAAAAGCCGATGGTCTTACAGTGAAGGTTAAGGATGCAGCATGAGAGAGAATTGGTGAGTAATTCAATTGGAATGAATGCGCTTCTCCCGGTCTAGTAAGCAACTGCAGCAATGTTATGCTAACATAAAGTGCAGCATCAAAAACTTCAAGTGCAAAGAGCATTTAGATTGACTTAAAACTGGCGGTGGACTCTTCATTGAAACTAAAGTAGATGAAACTGTGTTATCGCTGATTAAACGCAGATGTAAACAAAAACAGTACTTCTTGAAGCAATTGCTTCGAAAACCTATAAATCTGCAAATGATAGCTTTGGAAATACCAACACTGTCACCTACCATTAAATGAAAAGTGTTAGTAGCATAAAATTTTGAAGTAATAAACACATGTAACATTGGAGAAGAGTCATGTTTCTGTTTGTAGTATTCTAGCATATTTCCCATAAAACGATGCTCATGACCCCTTTGGACAGTCTGTATCACTAAAAATGTCTCCTCTTGCATGTTTTCAAATTAATGATGATGCACGACTGCTCTTCCATTAGGAAATGCATTAAAAATGCCAAATGCAGCAAATTGGGATCAACAGCTTGGTTTATGCAATTTCTAACAGTTGTTAAATGCCTTAACACAGGGTATGGCAATGTTAACTTAACATGAGTTTTAACTAATTGTCAAAGTTAACACTGTTCAGTGAAACAGAAATTACTGGAACTTCGCTGTTAAATCAGCTTAACATTGTGTTAAAATATAGCATCAGTTGGTGGAACTGGCCAAAAGAGTAGCTACTCCAACTGTACCATGCGGGTTTGTGTTCACAAATCTGTCACACTCAAAGCCTTCATTGATGGCTTGGCTGACTGTGTCACATACATTTGGCGACAATATATCTAGAAGGAAAAGTCAACAATAGCTATATATTGTGACTTTTTCCAGTTTTTCAACTGTTATTCACCAAGTTCACACTGTCACTTCCTTAAGGTGAACTAGTTCTGTTTCCCTGTCACTTCATTTTCCTTCATGATGTAGTGCATAATGGCATAGCCAATTCTTCCAGATTGTTCACTTGCTGGGGAGTCCAACAAAAGACTTCTACAATCCCTTGCTCTGCAGTAGCACTTGCTCACCAACTCACTTAGTCAGTGACCAACTAAGCTTACTGGCTGGCTGGCTGGCTGAGTGACCGACAGACCACATATATAACCAATCAAAATTTCCACAGGGTTCTTGACCCTTCGAGAGGAAAAAAATATGCAAAAGATTCTGGATATTATCCAGCAAAAGCTACTTCTTGTTATTTATTTCCGACTCCCCGGTGCCGACCTCCTGATAACCTTGGTGTATAGCTGCTACATCACAATAGTTTTGGGAAAGACATGAAGTTGAAAAACAAGTACATTTATTGAAAACTGCAAGAACAGTGTCAGATTTATCAACTTGTAAATATATATATAACATTTCAGTCACTGTATAGTTGCTACTGACAGAGGGCATAAACATCTAATGAAGTAGCAGCCAGTCAACAGACAGCTGAGGTGTCAGAAATTTCTCACAGAACATGTCCTGTCTATGTTTTTGATAAGCAAAGCATAGCATAGCATTTATTAAAAAAGGTCAACTAGTAACTATGTATTTCAATAATATTTGTTACTTGATTGTGAATTTCACTTGCCTTGTAAGTAAGTAATTTTATTGTTAACCCGTTAATTGTACAAATTTACAACAACAATTTTACAAATTTATTCTTAACCCAGTTACTAAAAATAACAATAAAAAAAAACTAACGTCTTAACTACTGGTATCCAGCAGTATGGAATACTAGTAGCCAGCATTCCTCCTAATCTAAAAGTACAATTATCAATGTATTTAATCTCCAATACTAACCCTAACTCTACCTTGAGTTACTTTACCTTGCCTAGCCAAGACTCTTTATGATTAAGTTTAAATTAAATTGAGTTTTATTTATGGAAGCTCTTTAACTGCTATGGTCCTTAGCATCCCATTCTATGTTGGGCGTGAAAGACTGGTAATTTTGCTCAGAGACCTCTTTATCAGGCTTGAGGTTCTTTTACATGCTCTAAATCTACGACACAGAACAACCGGCTTTACTTCCCTTCCGAAGGAAGCCATGCTAAGGATTTTTACGCCCGAAAAAATCCATCGCCCTCTGCCGGGTTTGAACCTGCAACCTCAGGAACTGGAGGCTAGCATGGTAACCACTACACCACGGAGGACAACATGATTAAGTCTTTCTGCACTACCAAACACTGATGTAAAATGCTCTGATCATCAAAATTTCTAATCTAATCCAATATTTTAGCACTCTTTCCACAATTTTTTCTTTAATTCCTATTCTCCCTAATCCGGCTTGAGCTACTCTGTTGGTGATGATCTTGGTAAGCCCAATATTTGTTTACAAAAGCTCCTATGGATCATGTCTATATTTAACCACCCTTCTTCCAGGCCCCAAATCTCTGCTCCATATAACATTTTTGCTTCTATTGTCCATTCCAAACCAGAGTTCCCTCTGATGTAAACAGAAGCACGTGCTTCGGCTTGTCACGAACCCAAGAATATACTCTTACACCAACGTAAATAGTTCCTTAATACATGTATTGTATTATGAAATATTAAAGCAGGAAAGGTATAGAACTGCACATTTTATTGCTGTTATCATAAGAACTCATCGTTAAAGGTAATGGATATATACTAGCTGTTAAGAGATTACAAAATATGACTTTCGCCTGCTGTTGCGCTAACGCCGAGAGCATCTTGCTTGTTAATACCAACCGTATGTTGACTGTCACTCTCTTACTTACACAAGAAATGCAGCAATGAATTCCCAGAGGTGCTATCTGAGTACCTACCGAATAAACACTTTGCGTAACACAGGATATATGATAAGCGAACAGTCATTCATAATACACTAACACACATATGCTCAGTTCAGGTCAAATCTTGTGATTTAGTCAGTTGGTATTTGAGCTCACATGGCAGAGGAAGGTGCGTGTACTGCGAATAAACTGTTCAAACACAGAAGCGGGAAACAGTTAAAAAGTGGCTAAAAACAAACAATACTTCATATATTCAACTCACTGTTACAAAAATACCCGACACTTAAGTGCGACAGTGCTGTGGAATTGTGGATAAGTTTGTCATTAGTTGTGATACTGATATGGCAGCTGAGTCATCTTCGGAGGATTCGGATTTGGGTGCTGCACTTTTGCCCAAGGATTGTAATTAACGTAAGTAAACTGTTCATTGCCGCATACTTATAAAATCGATTGTTACCTCAGGTTGCATTTTGAACTATGATTCTCACGCAGGGCGCCTTTTATAGATTAAACAGTGTTCAACAAGCACGTGAGAGGGGAACAAGCAGCCATTAGGGGCGGGGTTTGCGAACTACTTTCGCGCGGATAATACAAAGAGTTTGTTTTCAGTGAAAGGCACTCTGGTTTGGAATGGATAATACTACAGTAGTATAAATTCTCTCTAAGCATTTTAATTGTATTTCTGGTAATTTATTTATACAAGTTTTGATGGCTTTCATTGCCATTTTTCCTTTAGCTAATACTATTCTCTTTTGTTCACTCCACCCACCATTGCTGCTTAATTGTATCCCTAAATAATCAAATTTTTGGACTGCCTCAATTTCTCTTCCATGCCAATACCATTTCTCGTCTTTCCGTAATTTATTGCCCTTTTTAAATATCACAATTTTTGTTTTATTTACTTAATTCTTACACTCCATTTCTTGCAAAATTTATCTATCACTTCAATTGTTCTCGTCAATCCCACATTACTTATAGATCCCATGACTAAGTCATCTGCAAATAACAAACCAGGTGTTTCATTGTTATTAATTATTGGCACATGTGTGTTCTCTACTCCAATTGATTCCAAAATATCGTCTATGAACAGATTAAATAATACAGGACTCAATTTAAAACCTTGTCTTAGAGCAATATTATTCTAAATGCTTCTCATTAATTTATTATTAGCAATTTTAATACAAAACTGATTGTATATATTCTTTGAAGTACTCTTATAAAGGTAGTAGTCATCCCTCTCTTCCTCAATTTAAGCCACAGTGCTTCTCTATTTATTGTTTCAAAGGCCTTTTCAAAATCTGCAAATAACATGTATAATCTCCCTCGCTTGTTGGTTAAATATTTCTTTACCATTGTTTATAACAAAAATGCTATCTAGTATACTGTTATTATATCTAAAACCTGATTGAGGGATCAATAATTTTTTCTCATCTTGCGCCCACTTTTGAACCCTTTCTGCCAACTCCCCCTTATTTTTAAATATCGGTACTACTATTGATAATCTCCAACTATTCAGTACCTTTCCTCCTTCAAATACATTGTTTAAAAGTCTAACTAACAATCCTAATCTTGTTTCGTTCACACTGCAAGCCTTCCAAAATTCCTCAGGAATTCCATCTATGCCACTTGCTTTATTTCTTTTTAGTCTATGTATTTGTGCTCTTACTTCATTCATTTCTATCTGTCTATCTAATTGCTCAATATATCCTATACTTTCTATTTCTCTAATTTTTGGGCACTCCCCTTGTTCTGCTCCCAAAAGATTTCCAAAATATCTGCACCAGGTTTCAGAATTAATATTATTTTCTCTAACGCTGTCCTTATAAGTTCTTTTTGTTAATGTCCAAATTGTTTTTGTATTATTTATTCTTGTCGCCTCATAAATTTCCTGGCTCATTCCCCCCACCCCATTCTTCTTAAATCCCATAAGAAATTTGTATCCTCATTTTTCAATCATGAAGTTCTGATCATTCCCATTTTGCCTCCATTTCCTTAATTCCCTTAATACTCTCTATTTTGCCATCCTACATTTCTCACCATACCACCCTCTCCTTATATATGTTTTCTTTTCCCTCTCATTTTTGATGATCCTGCCTGTTTCACTACATCCTCTAGATTTACAACTGCATCCTCAGTTTTATTTTCTTTAAGCATTTCCTCTATATCTATTAGCTTTAACATATTTGATTGCTTTTTCAGCTCGTAAAAAGCTTTCTGCTTCTATATCTCTCCATTTATAATTTTGAATTTTAATTCCTTCTTGTTCTAAATAATTAACATTTACTTTTTCCACCATTGGACCTCTAAATACAGCTCTTATTGGAAAATGGTTACTAGAGGTAACTATATTCAACACCTCAAAATCCATGCAATAATCATCTAATTCTAACGAATATAAAATATAATCTATCACGTTCTGCCCATTTCTGTTCATAAATGTAAACTCACCTGCGTATCTTTTCCTTTAACTCCATTGCACAATACCAAATTACATTCTTCACAAAACTATATTAATTTCTTTCCCTCATTATTAATACATTTGTCTTTGCTCCTTCTTCTATCCCTCTCTATTGCTATCCCAGTAAACTCTCCTTCAAGATCTATTAACTCTATTTGGCTTTCCCCCACTCTTGCATTGAAGTCTCCCATTATTATAAAACCTTTGTATACCTCCCTCATTGATATTTTGTCCAAATTTTGTCTTAACTTATTAAATAAATGTGGTCCATAAAATTTTGAGGAACTTGGCAGGTTATATATTACTGCAACACATACACTTTCTTTTTCCCAAAAAACACACTACAGTACCGATTCTTCACCTAAATCTTCATATACTTTCACTTTAATTTTAAGGCTTTTTCTCGCTAATAAAGCTAAGTCTCCTGATTCTCTTCCCTTATCTTTCCTTTTAATACCACATTTCCCATAAAAATCAAAATCACTCGCATCCACATTATTATTTGTTAACAACCAAGTTTCCACCACATCTATCACATCCGCTAAATTTAAAATTTGAGATATTTCTTCACTTTATCGCACCACCCTTCAATATTCCAGAATATAACCCCCAATTCCTTCTCCTATACAGAGCCTTTTCTCTCGAATCTAAATTCCTGTAATTTAGCCGTACTCCTAGTCATCCTTTCCGTTTCTGCCTTCTGCCCCGCATAATCTTCCAGTTGCAGAATGCTCCCTCCAGGTGACGAAGTAATACTGAGACCGGATTCTCTCCACACGTCCAGTCCCGCAGTTGCTCCCAAGGCCATTCTGCGCGTGTCCTCTATCAGCTGTTCCTCCAGTATAATTTGTTTGCTCAGTGACGTATACCGTCCACTTCCCCTCCTCTCCTCTTCCATTCTCTTCCTCGTGCTACTTCACCTCGTGACATTTCATTTAATCTATCTGTCTCCGTATCCAATATTTCTACTTGTGTTCGTTGACCCTCTTCTGACACATGCCTCATATTTTGCTGACGCATGTCCTGCTTCTTTCCATTTATCCACAAATCCAGCCCTCTAACAAAAGCTTTCTCTCCTTTGGCCCTCACATTATTCATTTCTGTCTGTATTAACAAAGTAGGGTGTAACTACATTTTCAGTTGTATGCCACAAACTGTACCAGATGAAGCTGATAGACAAGTCATATAGTGTTGAGGAGTTTGAATTCATGAGGATCCATTATCAGAGGGCACTGTTCCACCTACTTAAAGTTGCTAAATCCACAGCACTGGAAACTGAAGATGTGAAGAAGGCCTTACTGCCATTTCCTAGGTAAGAAGAGATTGTGCTTTAAGTGTTAGTGACATGTGTGTTGGGTGTTTAGAATAACATTTCACTCCCTATAACATTAAAATATTCCATAATAAGTTGTATGTTTAGATTGTTGCATTTGCGCTCCTTTAGAACTCCCCAGGTTTTGGGGAAGTAATTAAGAGGTGATACAGCCTGTTTACTAAGCAGAAAACACACACACACACACGTGCGCACGCGCACCATAAATCTTGTTTCTTCTAAGATTACCCTGCATGTAAACTGTGTTACTCCGCATCCATTTTGCCCTGATTGGCTAAAGCTGTTTGAGTGTTAAATAGCCAGTTAAAAATATCCTAACCTCTTGTTTGCTAAGATAATGTTAAAACTCTTGCATTTAATCAAACATTTGTTGTGAATTGTTACCTGACGCATTGTTAACGTCAAAAACAACTGTGAGCGACAACTTTTGAGAAGGTGGTGACAAACTAGAAGGCTTCTAAATGTGCACTTTTATCTATGCATTGCAGCACTCTGTTTCAGTAATAGACAACTATAGTGGGAACATCATAAGTTGGTGATTGATGTGGTAATGAGCTGCAGAAAGCAAGAGGAGGGATAAACACATCATTAAAGTCGCCTAGCAACCAGTGAAAAGCAAATTGTTGTCATAGCAACTGCATATGCTATACCTAGGTTGCCAACCTTTGTGTATGATGCCACCGACTGGCACCTCTGCTATTGGCATGCAGACATTTGGTGTAAACAGAAGCTGCTGCTGTTCTTGCCTAGCTTAAGATTCAGTGGTAGTGGAATGTCATTTGTTTATTGCTCTCTGTAGAGAATGTGTGACCAGGTGTAACATCTTGTGCACTTTATCATCAATCAAAAACATTTACAATAGTTTAAATAGCATACCACAACAAAATTTGTGTGTTTCAGTGTGTTGATACGTGCATTTGTAATGTGTAACTATTATATTTAGAAAATTGTTTCATTACTCTTGGCTGCAATAAATGGTCTTGTTACAGAAGCATATAAAAAGAAACCATTCACGAAAGCTGGAATACCAATTAAGGGACAAGCAAGAGAGATAATATGCTCTGATTATGTTCATTAACTTGAAGTTCAAGGGGCAACCCTAGTAGGGTGGGGTGGAGACTCTCAGAGGTTCATAACAGTAAACAGATATTCCTGTGCATTTAACAATGTTCAGACATTCAGCATGTGTCACTATATCTCCTTAGATTTCTCAGCAAATGTAAAATGAAACTATGGATAATCCCCAGGTAGAACTCGCATCTTCGGAGATGCAATACCACATTTTTGTACTTTTCTCACTCTCTCTGATGTAAAAGACAGATATCCTGGGCATTACTAGGTACAACATCAATCAACAATGTTCAGATCATAACACAAACACCAAATATGCTCCCCGCTATCTTTGCTGCATAGCACGTGAACAAGGTGCTAAAGTGGCAACATTGGAATCCCTGCTCCAACTGTCAATCACCAACTAGGATGCGCCCATTATAGTTACATTTATAAACAACAGCCATGTGATTTTCCTGATTGTTTGAGGTTAGAATTGCAATGCAAACTGAAAAATGTAGGTCCAGAGGAACTAATGAAGGTTTTACCGCATGAAAAGTGGTTATTATAGAATTGGTTGAGGAATTATCTATAGTTTCATTTTACATTTGCTGAAAAATCCAAGGAGATATAGTGACACATGCTGAATGTCTGAACATTGTTAAATGCACAGGAATGTCTGTTTACTGTTATGAACCTCTGAGAGTCTCTGCCCCACCCTACTAGGGTTGCCCCTTGAACTTCAGGTTAATGAACATAATCAGAACATATTATCTCTCTTGCTTGTCCCTTAATTGGTATTCCATAGTCTCCGTTAAGCTGCACACACTTGCACCATCAATGTGGTAGCTTCTGTAGGCCCTCCTCAAACCACTTTTTGTCGCACCCATTGCAGCACAACTGCTTGCAGTTCCTGGAAGTCTGTCTGCACAGAGGTTTCTTCATATCCTTGAATTGGTGGTAATCAGAACAGGCCAAGTCAGGTGGGTGTAGCAGTATCTGGAACCCCATTTCAGCGATGGCAGCAGTGGTATTCTGACTTATTGGGGACGAGCGTTGTAAGAACACTCCTTCCACCCATTTTCCTGGCTGTTTCTTTTGAATTGCACGGCGCAACCTCCGAAGAGTCTCCACATACACCGTGCTGCTAATGGCAATGCCTGGTTCCAGCAGCCATTGAGGAAGATTCCATCCTTGTCCCAAAAAACTGTTGCTATGTGTTTTCGTACTGAAGGCACAGTATGAAACTTCTTCAGCAGGGGACTACCTTTATGCAGCCAAGTCTTGTCACCAGTCACGAGTTTGGACATGAAACCTTCTGGATCCTGGCTGTGACATTGAAGAAGACCACTGCACATGTCCTTGCACTGTTGTATTTGTGCTGCATCCAGGGATTTGGGAACCCCCAAGCTTAAGGTGTTCATGCACTATGTGATTCTGGCCGCCTCCAGTTCCTGAACCTGATGCACCTATTCTTCTGAATATGCTTTTCCACTCTTGAAATGGTGACTGGTGTTACCACAGTCACTTTCCTTCCAGAACTGGTTCCTGTCTCCGTTGATGTGCGGCCACTTTTTCAGCCACCCACCCAGTTGTACAGGGCTTTTCATGCCACCAATCACCTGTGAATATCCGCAGTGTTTACACCCTCCTTCCACAGAAACTATGCCATCCAGCACTGTCCTTGATGATCACACTCCATGTTGTCTATTCACGTAATGACAGCAGTTGGGATGATGGCTGTACTGGGCAGGGATTACACTTCTAGTGCTTGTCCTGCCACCTATGGTTAGACCAAAGCACTACATACTTGCAAGTGTAATGAGGAGTCAAATGGCGCATCATGAATGATGGGAAAAATAAAGCATAAATCACTATGAACGCCCCTTGTTATATATACTCGGTATAATATGTGTGAATTTGTCTTTGGTAAAGAAAGTCATGTGAATGCACATAAGATATTTTAAACTTGCAGATTCGTATTGAATAGCTGTTCATTTTACTAGCTAAGGAGTTAACAACTTGTTTAACTATATGTTACAGCTCTCCCAGCAAATTGAACGGAGTGCCCCACTCCTCCCAGTTGTGGATAGAAGATTGGTCGCGTTACCGAACTGAGTATGAAGAACTGGAATACTTAGCACACGGTGGCTTTGGTCGTGTCTTCAGGGTCAGAAACAAGCTGGATGGCATGGAGTACGCCATCAAGAAGATTTGTTTGCGGTAGGTGTGTTTAATTCTTCCACTTCACTCTTATTAGCTTTAAATTCATTTTTACTTTCTGTACTACTTACCTACAGTAACTAGATGAAATATTGAAGATTACACCAGAAATATACGTTTTGAATCTCCCAGAATTTTTAGAAAAGGGTTTCTGTTTGTAGCAACAGCATACTCAAAAACTAAAAGTCAGTTAAACACCAAACTTGATATTTAAATTCTTGCGAGAATGCGACACAAAGATTTTCAAGAAAATCCCCCATCCCAAACTACCCTTTATACGAAAAATTTTTCAAACACTTTTATTTTCTCAAAAGTGCCTCTAAACTCCTTATATCATTTTGTCAAAACGTTCCAATACTTTTGAAGTCTTTGAAAGTGAATAAGGACATGCTTTAAACAGTCAGAGATTTGACAATGACTTTTGCCAATGAAATGTGAGTATTTGCAGCTTATCATGAAATCTGCAACATGGCTGAAAGTGAAAAGTAAACGAAAATGCTACCTGGGCAAGGGATGTTGTATGCAGTCTGATTAGGTTATACAAAAGCTAGCCATTTCTATACTTTGTGGGCTCCATGGATTACCACAAGAAGATGATGAAGACGAGAGCATGTGAAATAATTGCCTGACAGATTCCAAAGTATACAATAATGCAATGTTATGTAGTGTAGTTAACCTATCAATTGTATTCCTTAATCGTAATCTGATTTCATGGGTCACAACACGTAAAAATACTGTCATTACATAAAGAACAATAATAAGCTTCAGAATTTTAATAACTTAAAATACAACAATATAATTACAACAAATATAATTGCAACGGAGGTAATGAAGTCCAATAGAATATATTGATATACAATATCAGAATGACCTGATATATACAATACACATACAAAACAATATACCAGATGAAATGAGAGCCATAGCAACAGCTATGGAAAATGAAAGATATGCAGAAAAAGATTGGCTCCGAATATATACAGATGGATCCCCCATTAATAAAAAACAATGCTGGTGCAGGAGTATACTGTTAAAATTTTGCACAGTATCTAACATTAGATGAAACGTAAAACCACTATAAGGGAGAATTAACAGCTATGAAAGCAGCATTATAGAACATTTTATATAGACCATACATAAAACAAAAATAGTCATCTTATGAGACTCAAAATCAGCCATAGATGGAATAGTAAATTGAAATAATAAAATAACAAGAAATATTAAAGAAATAAGAAGCCGAATTAAAGCAGTTGAAATTAGAAATCATGTCACTCTACAATGGATCCCAGTTCATGTCAGACTGTTGGGCAATGAACATGCGGATCAATTAACAAAGAAAGGTGCAATACAACAAATAAATCCTGTAGAACAAAAATAAATAAAAAAATAACATTAAACAACATTTCAAAAGACAACAGAGACTTGATGAAGATAAATTAAAGGATAAAGATTATAAGAATATTAAAGATAGAGTTGATATACAAAAAATACCAAGGAAGACTGCAGTGGGCTTATTTAGGATGGCAACTGGCCACAATTGCCTCGCAGAACACCTCTACAAGATACGATGCCTACCTACACCCAAGTGCACTCTCTGTGAAGAAGATGTCATCCTGAACAAACAGCATCTTGCCAAATGCAAAGGCGCCTTAAAAGTGATAACTTACAGACTTATCGGGAAGGCAGAGGGAAAATGATGCAGATCAATTAATCCCCAGTGCCATTGGTCAACAACAACTACAACATAAAGAACAATATATCATTGCAAATTGTTACACTGTGACACTAATAGTAAATTACTTTGCATGTGATCTGATAGGGTTCAGTTTGGCAAAAAATAACTTTCTCAAGTCTTGCCAGGACTCGTTAAGTCTTTTCCACTCTTGTCAAATATTGAAAAATATTTAACAGTTTTTGTTATAAATACTTGCATTGAAAAACAACTTTATGTACAAGTGGCTTGCTTGACGATTTTGATTAAAATACCATATGTGTAAGATATTTTCAACAAATAAGATGTATATATTGAATTTTCTGTAAATAGCCTGTGAAGTCCTCTTCATTCTGAAAAACTTTTGTATAGCTGGTAAACTTTAAGAGAGAGACAAAATCTTACAACAAATGTGGATCTCATTAACGCACACAATTTGTCTTTTTTTTTTTTTTTTTTTTGAGTTAATTATTTCTGAGAAATTTTTACCTTCTCTACTATGTATGGTATGTACAGGAGGTCATCTTTTACATGAAACATTTTTCGGAATGTTTTATTTTCTAAAACTTGGCTCTTAACAATTTTGATTAAAATACCATATATTAAAGATATTTATACAACAAAATTTATATCTGAAGAATGTATAAATTTATTGAAGTGCTTTATGTTTATCTGCCCCACGTATGGGAGCCAATTTGAAGAATGTATTGTTCTTCAATTTGTAGATAGTAGGTTGCATAATTATTTGGAGGAGTTTGCCCCACAGTTGTATGCCAATTTGAAGAAGGCAATTTAGCGATGTTTTTGATGTGAGATGTTTCTTGTAAGCCCCACGTTTTGCGCCAGTTTGTGGAAGGTTTTTGGTTACGTAAATATTATTAAGGTTATGTAATGATGATACACTTTGATGTTGTTTGATTTTTTTAGAACGCCAAACTTTATAGTGAGGATGATACTTGTTTTTATATAATATTATTAAAGTTATTTGCCTCGGCTGCTTTCAGTCGCACTATAGAAACACGAGTTCTTGTAGGGTTGTGATAAGACTGAAATTATAAGACGCCACACAATTAATTTTTTAATTTTTTACTTCTTTTTATTCCACTTTATATTTGCACATTTTATAAAATAAAACTGTGAGCACTTAATACATTTTTGGTGGAGAACACAAATTTTATCATTTATACTTTACAACATTTTTACCCACAACTTTCAGTCTACTCTCTACAACTTCATGTCCGCGACTGACTAGATTCAACGGTAAAAAACCTTTAGCTTGGGTAACGCTATTCTCTTATTGGCTAAATCTAGTCCAATAGAATTTAAGTATTCAAACTAAAAATCTTTCTTTACTTTTGATTGGCTAATTCCAAAGTGTAAGCGAAATTATGTTATTACCGATCTTTTTCATAACCAGTATTTTTTTTTAAAACTCCTGACACATTATTGTCACCAAAATTACATTATTGCCTCATTATTAACATCCTAAAACATAGTATTCACAGTTTTTGCACTATTAGAGTATATAAACATTTACATATCACTAATAAATACATTTACAATAAAAAATAAGTATTTACAATGACTTTACATACAATTTATATAATAATTATATACATACTGCTTTTCAAGGCGGGCTGTTATTGAATTTAATTAATAAAAAATACAATTAATATCATTTAGGCATTAACATTTGACTATCGCTGTTCTCTTTGTATCTATAACGAAATGTGTAATGTAGCTGTTTCTGTAAAGGTTTATTTGGATTAAAATGTAGTAGATACAAAAATAAGTTTAATAAGAGTAGTTTGTACACCCAATAATAAACGATGGAGATGAAACTGTCATCTGAATGTATCACGTCAGATTGTTTTGTTATTGGTTTGAATTTTCAATACTGCTTTTCTCATCTGGGAAGTGATTATTTGTTTTTTCTCATGGTCATGCAAAGAGAATGGAATTTCAGTCATCACATAGCAAAATGCTCTTTAAAAATCCAACTATAGCTTTGCCTAATGTATCTTACAACGAAAGTATAAATGTGAATTGAAAGTTTATCTGCATTAACAAGAATTGTATTAAAGTAGTAGTTAGTAGAAGAGTGAGTAGGGAAAGTCATGTGTGTGGAATACTTAAGATCTTTACTTTTCTACTGCTTATGTATAGTAGGTAGAGAAAGTATTTTATGGAAACTAAAATTTTTCACATTGAGATTTCACTGGAAATACACATTTTGAGGTCCTCTAAATAAAAATAACTTAAAAGAGTCTCTGTATGTGGGTACGAGAGAGAGCATAACTCTAAAATGAAAATCCCCATAAATACTGATTTAAGTTTTCTACGAATAGCCAATGAAGTGCTACTCTTTTTTAATTCTTTATAATTGTGTACAACTGATAAACTGTAACACATATACAAAAGTTTACAGCATCAAAAATGCAGAGCTCATTGAAATATACAATTTAAGTAACGTTAACTTTTTCTGTAACATTAGCAGTTTTCAAAATTTTTTTATTGTAGCGTTAAGTTTTCCCAGGTCATGCTGCATATATAAAGCATCTTATGTGATTTTAATTTTTTTCTCACATGAATTCAGTAGTAAAAAGAACTGGCCGATATATGTGTGTATTGTGCATGTAACCAAGTCTTTATTACTTAATTTGAGATTAGTTTTACCATGTGGGCATTTTAAGGTGAGGTCACAGACCGGCTATGTTCATAGCAGGCTGTATTGCAGTGACCTTGGTACTTCTCCGATGCACAATTGGTGGTTCATGATGTATTTGAGGTTATGTTTACCAGCTGTGTTTTAGTTGCTGCTGTATTCATGTTGTAAAGAGAGTTATGCATCTCAGAGGTGAATGTTTATTCAGACATCTGTGTTATTTGTGATTTGCTTAATGTCTTGTTATTAGACCACTGCAATGCCTGCCTACAAATTCACTCTTGATCAGTGAATTTTTTAGTAAGATACATACGTAAAAACCGAATCATATAGACAGGTATGCAAACAATTTCAGCAGACATTTCCTGGTATTCTAGTTCCAGGTAGAGAAGCTGTTAGATGTCTGGTTAATAAGTTTACGACAATGGGTTTGCTAAACCTAAGAAGCTAAACAGAAGTGTTCTGATGGAGGAAAACATTGACAAAATTGGTGCATATATTTGTGGGAAACAGTGAAAAAAAGTTTATAGGAAGAATCCTCACACTATAGATGAACGTAACAACAATATAAAAACAGAAATTATGAACATTACGCAAAAAGAACTTATGCATGTGAATGGAAATTTCATTCTAAGATGCCAGGAATGTCTTCACGCAGATGGAACCATTTACAACATGTTAGCACTCATTATAGTGCATGTTGCTATCACTCGTGAGTAATTTACGCAGGAGTTACGGAATGAAAAATCCCCAGTGTGCGTAATCCGTGGCCTCACCTTAGAACGACCACAGTGTATCATGGCAGCATAAGGTAAATACAAATACAATATTTTTTTTTGTATGAATACAATAATAATGTATAAGGGATTATGTGAAGTTATAATGAGAAGAGAAAGTGTTGTAAGTGTAACTTGTCAGATTTTTACTTTCTTGCCACCTTCTTATGTATAGTAAGTAAGAGGAACTGTTGCATTCCACCCAAAATTCAATGCCAAGATTTGTACATATTTTGAGGCTTCCTGAATTAAGAAAAGGCATTTTTACACACAAAGGTTTTAAAAGAAAATCTACCTGTTACATCAAAGGACCCGTTACATGGAAAATGTTTTGAAATGTTTAATTTTTACTTTTTCTACTACGTATAGAAAGTATGGAAGTATTGTATTCCACCCAAAAATTTGATATCGAGATTTCACCGGAAATATATGTTTTGAGACCCCCTGAATCCAAAAAAAAGCATTTTTAGAAACATGTTCGTGTGTGTGTCTGTCTGTGTGTGTCTGTCTGTGAACAGCATAACTCAGAAACGAACAGTCGGATAAACACCAAACATGGTATTTAGGTTCATTATCTTCCAGAGATGCGACACGAAGGTTTTCAAGAAAATCCCCTCACCCCAGATTACCCTTTACATGGAACATTTTTCGAAAATTTTAATTTTCTCAAAAATGGCTCTAACGGTTTTGATTAAAATATCATATGTTTAAGATATTTTCATGACAAATGAAATGTATATGTCGAATTTTCTGGGAATGTCTCCAAAAGTATTCTTCATTGTGAACGACTTTTGCAAAACTAGTAAACTATAAGAGATAGACAAAATTTTACTACACAGAAAATGTAGATCGCGTTAAAATACACAATTTATGTTATATACATTTTTTTTGTTGAGGGAACCATTTTCGAGATATTGCTTGTTATTCCCTTAAATTTTCCAGTACTTATACTTTTTCTCAAATTCGTTATTCATTTTTTATGTCCTGGTAATGCAAAGAGAACGGAATACTCCACATAGCAACCAGCTCTTAAAATATTTGACTATCGCTTAAAGCCTAGCAATTCCCCTTGCATCTACAAGAAAATTAGCAGTAAGATTAACATCTTGATTAACATGAAGCATATGGAGAATAAGCATTTGTAAAAATAGTTTGCACAAGAGTAGAGGAAGGCATGTGAGTGTAACACATCAGATTTTTTTAAAAAATGGCTCTAATGATTTTGATTGAAATACCATATATTAAGTTGTCTCATAAGTTTGTTTGTTTTTTGTTACGTTTCAATCACTAAGAACACCTGGGGACACACCTCACCCACAGCATAGCTACGACAGTGTAGTTGCCAAACTTTCAGTTTACAAATTTTAAACACAAAGTTGTTCAAAAGAGAAACAGCTTCGGCAATTAGGTTTTGTAAACAAACTATTTATTTCCTGCCGTATACACCATTATTGTCGACAATGTATTGCCATTTCTCTGGAAGCTTATAAATTCCATTTCTCCAAAATGTGGGGTTTTTCTGGTGGATGAACTCTTTGAGGTTAGTCTGCAGTCCTCCAAGGAAGTTAGGGGTTTGCCATTCAGGAAATTCTGCAGGGAATGGAATAGATGAAAGTCGGCTGGAGCAATGTCTGCAGAATACAGTGATTGGGGTAACATATCCATCCCATTCAAAATTACAAAACTTTTGATAAGTCAACATAGAGTTATGTGGTCTGGGCTGTCGTAATGAAAGACAGCATCGTTCCTCATTTCCGCTCTTTTCTCTTCAATGGCTGCCTTAAGACAATCCAACTGAGAACTGATAGTCTCATTATTCGGAAGAAGTTTGTGATACAGGATTCCTTTGCAATCCCACCAAATGCATAGCATAACCTTTCTCGGATGCAGCCCTGTTGTAGGCAGTGGTGGCTGCGCTTTCTTGTGCCATGATTTACTCTTTTGGGTGCTGTTGTACACAATCCACTTCTCATCTCCAGTTACCAGCCGTTCCAGAAAAGGATCATTCCAATTGCGTTTCAATAAGGAGTCATAGATGGAATCATATTCGCTTCACTCAGTTCGTGAGGAACCCATACATCACGAATATTTATGTAACCCAGTTTTTTCAAGTTCCTGGTCACAGTAACACGAACGAAATTCAGCTCCAATGCTAACATCTGAGTTGTCATTCGTGGATTGTTGACTATCGTTTCATTAATTCTTTTCAAGCCTGTAACCACTGGCCATCTAGATTGAGTGTTTGTCTTTTAGGGAGAAATTCCCAGCTCGAAATTGACTAAACCACTTTTGACATGCTCGATTTGTTACTGCATCTTCCTCGTAGATAGCACAAATTATTTGCCAGCATTATGAGGCGGTTTTACCCTTACGATAGTAAAGCGCATAGGATGTTGGAAAATGTTCCTTTTTGCTTTCCATAGTTTGTAAACACAAGTTGACGCTGTTCCATCCAACATCAGTCACAAACACACACTGAGTTATCCAGTAGTGAGTCTGGTTGTTGTTCTCTAACTCATAGGGTGGTTAGGCAACTATGACAACTTGAGGGTTCAGGGTTTTCAGGTGCTATTGCGATCAAAACGAACAAACTTATGAGACAACCCAGTATTTAACATATTTGCGTGATAAATAAAATGTATATTGTGACCGCACGTGCAAGGCTAACTGTGGAGTAAGCGTGTCTTGGCCGGGCACGTGGATAGGGTCCTTGAGCAACCATTGGAACAATAGCTTGTGTGGAACAGCAACCATTGTGTATCACTTACCTGTTAAAAGATTTCTTTTGGCATGTTCTAGTAACGTCTCTTTCTAGAACCTTGCTCTTTGTATGTGAGAATTATATAAGGGGCTGATGTTGCCCGGGAGCTGAGTTCCCTTAAAAGAAGTGACAAAGTGGACAGTGTAATTTAGTTGTGACTCAGCAGCTCAGTTGTGTTCTGTTCCAAGTGTAATGCTGAGTGCCTAGTGCTAAATAAAGTGTTTTGCAGTAACTGGTATTACGGTATCTTGAATAGCCTCTTTATTCAGAAGGAATCTTGTATAACTGGTGAACATTAACACACGGACAAAAATGTACATCTCTTTAAAATATACAATTTATTTCATGGCATCACCAATTTCCAAGGTATCTGTTATTATTCATTTAATTTTTTTTCAGTACTTTGTGAATTTTGTTTTAAAGTATTGTCACTATTCAGTTGTTTTTGGTGATCTCATGGAAAGAGTACGAAATTCCAAGGCCAGCATATAGCAAACATCTGACTATCAATTCAGTTTCCTCTATTCCTACAGTGCAATATATAATGAAACTATTTTTGCAAAGGTTTATCTCATCCAAGATGAAGCACATAGAGAAACAAGCTTTTGTAAGAATAGTTTGGTAGTTTGTAGAAGCTATGATAGTAGGTAGAGAAAATGTTGTATAAGTAAGCATCAGTAAATTCTCGCACTACTTTACAATTTACAATTTGTAACACCTCTGGGATTATTAAGAAGACTTGTTTAATGTTGCAGCTATCGTAATATGACCTGTTTCCTGCAGAGCCTGCGCGAAGTGAAAACTCTGGCGAAACTAAACCATCCCAACATAGTTGCATACAAAGCTGCCTGGTTGGAACCCATGAGCAAGAATATGGAGAAGGAAGGGGAAGATGATGGGTTCCAGTGTCCGTCAAGCAGGTCAGTGTGTGATGCAGCTGAACCTCACTTATACATTATTCCTTTCTATGTTTTTTTGCTGATATACGTTGAACTTTGTCCATTAATATTTGGTTTGAATGGAGCATAAACTTTGTTGTAATATCTAGAGCACTATTATCAGAGGAAAGCTACATATATTTCCTAAATGTAATTGTCCGCCATGTGAAAGTCATCATATGCCATGAGCACGTCCATCTCTGTTAGTATCCCATAAAGACCACTCTACAGCATTGATGATGGCATCCCATGTGGTGTAATGCCTCACTTGAAGTGGCTCTGTCGTTTTGACAAAGAGATCATAGTTACATAGGTGGATGTCGGGTGAGTATGGGGGATGTTCCCGTATCTCCCAGTTCCATTCCCTGACAGCGTTAGCAGTGACACCTTCCATTGCCATGAAGGTTGCATTGCAAGTAATTATCATCACTTTCTCTGTAGTGCTAGATGGTGATGGTCCAAGAAATTGCAATAGTACACAGCATCTACCCTTTGTCCTTTAGGTACAGCATGGTGCACTACAACACCATGAGTATCTCGCCACCTTCACATCATGCTCAGAATGCACTCTCTTTGCACAAGGAAAACTGGTCTGTTTTCATTCATTGGAGTGTCATTTCCAGTGCGGTGTATAGGAATGAACCCAGGTTTCGTCTTGTTGCCTTATCTCTGGTAGTGGTTCAGCAGATCCCATGCTATTGTTGTGCCTCTGTGATGTCATGGTGCAGTGTAATTTTGCAGAACCCAAGAATGTCGTGCAGAATATGGAGTACAGTTGGCAACATATACCTACCTCTGCAGCCAATTCACACACAGTACATCGGCGAGGCGATTAACATCCAGCAGAGAAGCAAGGAGCTGAATTGTTAGGTTGTCCTGAATAGTATGCCAGCCTTCATGAAATGCTTTCACCCATTTTGACACTGTGTGTAATGGCAACGTCACTTCACATAATCCATGATAATACTGAACACCACGACCTCGTGCAACTTCACTTTTGATCCATGTCCTTTGTTCCTGTTTTTAAAACATTGCATAGGGCACCTGCCTCATCCACCTCTACTTCACATTACCACAGCATGTCACTAAATTGCGCCACTTGCAGGGAAGGTCAGAAGGTTATTGACCATTCCAGTAACCGATCCACACAACCTAATGACTAGTACGGATGCAAACAGTGTGTGCTGCCACTGCTTTTAATCCACCCCTAGTATTTAGCTCAGCTATACCTTTTTCTGTTACATGCTTTCTCATTACTATATCACATTTTTCTGGTGCCCAAGTACAAAATATATATACATTTATTTACTTATTTATATGTTATGTTAAGATGATATGCATGGTTTCTGTGTACTATATCCTTGCTATTGCAGCATAAAACAGTAAGCATGTTGGACGAGGCATCAATATTTTCAGAATGCATTATTGCTGCACACATGTTAACCATATGGTCATTCTTTCCCAGGCTGTATCTGATGATAAAGAAGTAGGCCTAAATAATAAGAGAGTTCTCAGTATGCATGAAGCAATTCAAGCTCTACCTCATTGCAAAGCCTAATCGCATTGCTGTGATTAGTGCATCTATCTGGCATCTCCACCAACTGTGATATAGGATGAAGACAACGCCATCACAGATTTCATGTAAAGGCCACTTACCTCTAACCTGCGCTTTGTTAGAGATGATGGGGATGACATTGAGGGGGTTATAGGTTGAAACAGTGGGAAGGGGGTAAAAGGGTAGCTCTATCAGACACGTAATTCTGTTTCCAAGAGAACCTTTAGTCTTGTAAACCTCCTTTCTTAAGGGAGAAAGTTAGATAGCTTGGGGTCTACCTGCGTGATGCCTTGCTCCATTTTGTCATGCCTGGAGCCTACATTGATGTTGCAAGGTAGCACAAAATAAATTTAAGAAGCTGACCAGCACAGGATCCTGCTAAGCAAGTGATAAGCCAAGTGCTAGTTGTCAAAAATATGTGTTTAAATACCTGAAAAGAATGCTGACTATTGCCTAGCTAAATAGTGATGCAAGCACATATCAGCATGTAATGCATAATTCACCCACGTGTTGCACATGAGGTTATTTTTCCCATAAAAATCGTACTACCAAACCCCTGCTTGCATATATATCCGGGAATTGGCTTGCAAGAATTCTAATTGCAATTTCATGGATTTACTTAAATTTAGTGCTGAATATCTTGAACGTTTTAAAATCATATTTATTACATTCTTTTAAAAATAAAAATAAACTGTCACAATATGATCGACTAGTGTATGACTATGTGGAAAAATTGATTTTTTTTTTAAACCAGTGTAAAAAACCTGTACTCTTGACATTTTTTTTTAGTTTGAAACATAAATAACAGTACTGGTATGCATGTAAGTGCTGTAAATAATGTATTATGTTTAATATTTGTGTGTTTGTTTCATTTATTGCTTTCTTATATTAATACATAATTAGTTTTGAGTAAAAATCTAATGATACATTTTCAGTTCCATAAGAAAGTTCAATTTTTGTCATTTATATATTATTTTAGCCATCTCCCTTTGAAAGCGAAAGCTGAGCTTATATTGAAATTGTAATGTACATGCACATATCTCAGAAACTCGGTGCTAACAGCAGTTTTGTTTGTAGACAACAAGTGCAGATAGACACCCTCAGTACCGAAGATGACTCTGGAGGAATAGTGTTTGCAGAGAACAGTGACAGCAAGTCAGAAAGCTCGGAAGTTTCAAATGATGAGGATGGCAGTTCCTCAGATGTGGGACAGGCTATGTGCAAGTATCAGAATGGCTCAAAACAAGTGTATAGCATGTGGCAATGCGACACATCTATGTCCTTCATGCAGGTGAGTAGTTCTTGGCTATTTCAACAACAAAATGTACTTCACAGTCATACTTCTCAATAATTTTGCATAGTTATTCTTTTGTTTTCTCAGTTGTCTTTAATTAATGTGTATATTCCAAGAACATGTAAGTGTTAAAAAAAAGTGTAAGGTGTTAAATTCATTCAGTTTTCATCAGTCCCTGTTCAACAAACCATGTTACTTTACGTGCATTTTGCATCTCCATACTCGAGACAAACCACATGTAGATACAGTGGAATCTAGTTAGCACGTTCCTCATTAACACGTTTTCCCGTGTATTACGTTGAATTATAAAAGTCCCAGCACCAAATGCAATAAATAACATTCGTTTAGTATGTTTTCTCGCTCCGGCTTACTACGTTCAAAGTTTGATGCCCTCATTCGCTATTTTGGCCAATGCTTGGTCGGTCCAGTGGGAGTAGATTTACATTTGAAGTTTGACATTTTCATTCGCTACTTTGGTCAAACCAAACGGGGTGGAACCGGCAGCCCATGGCATGCATGTACATATTTGTGTGACATGATTTGTGTGTATGGGGGGGGGATAGAGAATGCTTTAGTTACGCTTTAGTTTAGCGGTGGCTTGGCATGGTTAGTTTCTGCTGTTGAGTGTTGACGAAACGTAATAGTATTTTAACTTTTTGTTCGCAATGCAGAAAAAGAAAGTGTGGCAAATAAGCAACAGTGAAAAACTGAAAATCCTTGAAGAAGTAGATCGCAATCCAAATATGAAACGTGTGGATATAGCACGGAAGTTAAACATTCCTTCATCAACCTTAAACACAATTGTTAGCAAACGTAAACTAATTGAAACTGCTTTTGAAGAAGGGAAAAATGCTAAAAGAAAACATAATTTCCCTGGCCGGTTTCCAGAATTAGAAGATGTTCTGCTAAAGTGGTTTACACAAGCTAGAGCTTCAAATGTGCCAATAGACGGTACTGTGGTTCAAGCTCAGGCAACACATTTAGCACACAAGATGGGACTGGATGATTTCAAGGCGTCCAATGGCTGGATTGAAAGGTTCAAGAATCGACATGGCTTAGTCTACAGATGTGTACAAAGTGAGTGCTGCCCTAGATAACGACACTACACTGTGTGAAAATATAGAAATATGGAAAAATACAACACTCCCATCAATTTTGAAAGACTATAGCCCCAACAATGTTTATGATGCAGATGAAACAGGACTATTTTTCCATCTTTTGCCAGACAAAACCCTGGATTTTAAGGGCACTAAGTGCCACGGCGGGAAACTTAACAAGAAGAGGATTAAGTTTTGTTGTGCTGTAACGAAAGCGGAATGGAGAAATTGGTACCGCTGGTTATTGGAAAAGCACGCAGTCCACGATGTTCTAAGAATGTGCTATCTTTTCCATGTAAGTATACTTCCAACATAAAAGCCTGGATAACTTCTGCCGTCTTTGAAAATTTCTTACGAGTATGGGACGCAAGACTGGGCATAAGAAGCAGGAAAATTGCACTCTTTATTGATCAGTGTGTCGCTCATCCACCAACTGGTTCAAATTTAAGAAACATAAAGATAATTTTCTTCCCAGCAAACTGCACGAGTAAGCTACAACCTTTAGATCAAGGCATAATTCAGTGCATGAAGCATACGTATCGTAAGAGGCTGGTACAGGAAAGGTTGGCTGCACTGCAATCGACAAGAAAAATCACCGTGTTAGATGCCATGCATTTTATTAGATCTGCTTGGGATTGTGTGACGCAAGATACCATTAGGAACTGTTTTAATAAAGCTGGGTTTGCGGGGTTCGTTGTGATGCAATCACGCAGGAAAATGAGGTTTCTGAGAGTGAAGAATGGCGCCAAATAGCAGACGATGTCTACGACGTCCAAATCTTTGGATCCCCGCAAAAACGTACTAACAAGATTCTACTGTAATATACCAATAAACTAGAAAGATACTGCAAAAATACTAGGAGTGCATGTAAACAAGCAACTAAAATGGGACAATCACATTCATTACATAAACAAAAAATTAAAAGAGTGCTTGCTTTAATATGTGCTGCATAGCTGAAGTTGCCAACTTGGAAACTAGAAAGATAGTCTATTTTAGTTACTTTCACTATATAATGAGAGATGGGATCATACTATGGTGCAATGTAGTGGGATGGGTTACTATCTTCAAGTGCCAGAAAAAAATTATATGCATAATTCACAGGTTGGACCAAAAGAATTGTGCAGGAATCTATTAAAAAAAATCATAAAATACTAACATTACCAGCTCAATACCTACATGAATTAAATAAATACATTCATGCAAATTTTAAGAAATTGTATGATTTACAACCTCAGCATTGTCATGTGACCAGAACAAAAAGTAATTTAAAACTACCCATGCATAGGTTAACACTGTATGAAAAATGTTATGCAGGAATAAAAGCTTATAACAAACTGCCAACCCAAATCAAGACCGTAAAGGATCAAAGACTATTTAACAAACAACTAAAGAACCTACTATTAGACAAGGCTGAATACATGATTCATTATGTAAATAGTAGTATGTATCACGGCATAAGTACAAAAGGGTTACCAATGTATTGTATTCTCACCTATACTGAATTGTTGTAAATATTTTATTGTAAATTTATCTTATAACCTTAGTTAAATTGTCTGTTCAAATGTATTTTTCTAAATAAGTTAAATCAGCTGGTATATATAAAATTGTTTGTAATGACTGTAACCTGGTATACATAGGAAGAACCAAAAGAAATCTTGAAATAAGATTTAAAGAGCATATGAGATGCATTTACCAAAAGCAGCCAGATAAATCAGCAGTAGCACATCATTTCTGATCTTCAAACCATGATATCACTCTGAACATAAAACTCTTAAAACCGATCAACAGCAGCAATGAATTGGACATCTGGCAAAAAATACATATCGTCAAACACAGGAATCGCCTAATGAATTACGAACTACCACCACCGAGCAGCCTTTGGAGGTTCATCAGCCCAGCACCAGAGAACACCACTAGCCACACACATTCCCCAGACAATAACTAGCAAAATCAGTTGAAAACATGCTGACAATGGGAGCAAACCATCTCCAGAAACGCGTTTTTTATATATAAGAAGTAAGAACATTTTAGTGATGTATTGTAACAACCTTCAACTCTCTTTATTTTAAATTATGACACATCACTGTTACTAGCTTCTCAATCTTCAAAATTAATTAAGTATTTTTCTTGTTTATTTATAACATTACGAGTCACCTGTTTACGGAGCTTTTGCTAAATTAATGTAAGTGTTTTGTGACAATAAAGGATCTTACCTTATCTCTACTGTTGACCTAAAATAAGCAGAGGAAGTATTGCATTCCACCCAAAAATTCAATACCAACATTTCGTCAGAAATTCATGTTTTGAGTCTTGAATAAAAAAAAAAAAAAAACCCTTTTTAAATGAAGTCACTGTGTGTCTGAACAGCATAACTCAAAAACATCTGTCTAAAAAGTTAAAAAGGACAGTTAAATACTAAACTCGGTATTCAAGTTCAATGTTTTCCAAGGATATGACAGGATTTTCAAGAAAATCCTCCGAACCCAAACTACCCTTTACATAGAAAATTTGTCTTTGTTTTCAATTTTCCCAAAAATGGCTTTGATTATTTTGATGAAAATGCCATTGGTTTAAGATATTTGTAAGACAAACATGTACAGTCTGTGAAGTCCTATTCATTTACAATGAATTTTGTTTAAGTGGTATACCATGAGAGAGAGAGAGAGACAAGAACTTATTATACGAGAAATGTCCACCTCATTAAAACAGACAATTATGTTAATTAAAATTTGTTGTGGCATAAATCACATGAGATATTTGCTGCTACTTATTATTTGAATTTTCCAATATTTAACATTTTATTTTCTGATGTTGTACAAAAGTGAAACTTTATACTCTGTCCTAAACAAGAACAATCCTGTTGTAAGCAATAAGGCAGAACAGACTCAACCCACCATATGTTTGACATACATATGTGCACATAAGTTTAGCAACATAGCTGTAGCAGCACTAATTTGTTGACAATAAGCCGAGAAAGATATTGTCAGTAATTTGTTAAATCTTTATATTACAGAATTAATATTATCATGTAGTAGCATAAGGTTATGCACCGTGAAACAATGCACAATCATTTGCCTTGGATGTGTTTTATTTCGGCAGACAGACAGACCTGCTCCATGATGATAAGCTCACTACTTTTAAAGTGTTCTGGGCTTGAGAAGTATGCGAGAGGTGACAGCAACTCTGCACACTAAACTATAACATTACCATTCACCTCAACACCTATGTGCTTTATTCGAGAGGGCCGTATGATGTAGGACTTTGCATGTAGCTTTTGCTAACTCAAAAGGAACAGATTTGATCCCCAGGAACTGGAAGGATGGAATTTGAATTGTCTGCACGTCATGCTGACGCAGGTCATCCAGCAGATAATGTGAGCTCTGTATTTTACTACCCAAGTACCATAGTTCACAGGTATTCAATATACACTGATATGTCTTGCATATCCAACAGCGAAACACTGGTGGGCTGTGCCTTTGTGGTTTATGAAAGCGAAGATGAAGTTCACACTAAGAAAATAAAACTAAAGGAATACAGTTCTATTAATTAATTTTAAAGATTGAGAAGCTAGTAACAGTGGTGTGTCATAATTTAAAATAGAGAGAGTTGAAGGTTGTTACACTACATCACTAAAAGGTTCTTACTTGAACACGTTTCGGGAGACGTTTGCTCCCATCATCAGCATGTTTTCAACTGATTTTGCCGGTTATTGTCTGGGGAATGTGTGTGGCTAGTGGTGTTCTCTGGTGCTGGGCTGATGAACCTCCAAAGGCTGCTGGGTGGTAGTAGTTTGTAATTCATTAGGCGATTCCTGTGTTTGACGATATATATTTTTTCCCAGATGTCCAATTCATTGCTGCTGTTGATCGGTTTTAAGAGTTTTATGTTCAGAGTGATTTCATGGTTTTGAAGACCAGAAATGATGTGCTACTGCTGATTTATCTGGCTGCTTTTGGTAAATGCATCTCATATGTTCTTTAAGTCTTATTTCAAGATTTCTTTTGGTTTTTCCTATGTATACCAGGTTACATTCATTACAATCAATTTGATATATACCAGCTGATTTATCGTTGGGGATAGGATCTTTTTGTTCTGTTGCATAGTAGTTTCTGTATATTGTGGTTATTCTGTGGAGACAGGCTGATGTTGTATTTCCTGAAAATCTTTTGAAATTTATAATGTGTCCAAGGTTGGTAAGTAAACTTCCTATATGCTTGTGGTTTTTGTTGTCTGAGTAAAGTACTCGTTTGTTGGTTGTATTTCTGTCTTTCAAACTTTTTAATCTTATCTATTGTTTTTTTCTGGTATCCATTCATAGTGGCTATGTGGATAATATGTTGATGTTCCTCTTTCTCCAATGGTGGATGTACTAACCTGTTTGTAATACTATTTAAAATTGCATGTTTGTGGCTTGTAGGATTGTAGCTATTGTTTTTAATATAATTTAACCAACTCACCAGACAACACCACTAACCACACACATTCTCCAGACAATAACCAGCAGTACCAATTTCTCCACTCCGCTTTCATTACAGCACAACAAAACTGTAATGCTCTCCTTGTTAAGTTTCCTGCTGTGGCACTTAGTGCCCTTAAAATGCAGGCTTTTGTCTGGCAAAAGATGAAAAAATAGTCCCATTTTATCTGCATTAGAAACGTTGTCAGGGCTATACTCTTTCAAAATTGACGGGGGCGTTGTATTTTTCCACGTTTCTATATTTTCACATAGTGTAGCATCATAATCTAGGTCAGCAGCTTCACCTCACACGCATCTGTAAACTATCACGCCGATTCTTGAATCTTTCAATCCAGACATTGGTCCAGTCCCATCTTCTGTGCTAAATATGTTACCTGAGCTCGAGCGACAGTACCATCTATTGGCACATTTGAAGCTCTTGCTTGTGTAAACCACTTTAGTAAGAACATCTTGTAATTCTGGAAACTGGCCAGGGACAAATGCTTTTTCTTTTAGCACTAGAAAGCAATTTCAATCAGTTTATGTTTGCTAACAATTGTGTTTAAGGTTGACGGAGGAATGTTTAACTTCCGCACTATATCCACATGTTTCATATTTGGATTGCAAACTACTTCTTCAAGGAGTTTCAGTTTTTCGCTGTTGGTTGTTTGCCACACTTTGTTTTTCTCCATTGCGAACGAAAAGTTAAAATACAATCCACGTATGTTTGGTCAACACTCAACAGTAGAAACTAACCATTCAAACTAAAGCATTCTCTATTCTGCCCACACAAATAAATGCATGTCATTGGCTGCTGGTCTCCACCCTGACTGGATTGACCAGAGTAGGGAATGAGGACGTCAAACTTCAAACATAGTAAGCTGGAGCGAGAAAACTTACTAGACAAACGTTATTTATTATATTTGACACATTTGGTGCTGGAACTTTTATAATTCAACATAATACCCTGGAAAACGTGTGAGTGAGGAACATGCTAAATGAGATTCCACTATATTATTAAGCTCATCAAAGGATCTTGTACTTTAAACATTTGTAAGCTAGTGTTAAGAATTTTACATAACATATTTTTATCTTCATTTTATTTTATTGTTTATGTAGTAATTTTTATCAGTGACAATGTATATTTTATATCACATACAACCCCAACGTGCCTCATGATAAAATAGGGTTCATAGCACTTTGGAGATTAAATAGTTATAATATAGGAATACAACTTATATATTATATAACTGTTTCATTAGTAATACAAAGTGGGGCTGTATATTATTTAAGAATAAGAAGTTAATACTGTATGACTGCTCCTGTCTTTGGTTTAATCTATGACTCTGTACTGAAGTAGTTATTGTCTTTACGTTATTTGCACCACGCTTTGGGTGTCAATTTGAAGTAGGAGTTGTATTGTAGTTCAACTGTTGGGGAGCTAAACACTTGAAGTAGTTGCAACCGCATGTATAGTACCTGGTAGCCTTCGCCCCAAGTTTAAAAATATTAGCTTTGTAATTTGACTGTTTCTTTAGATATTATATATTTATGTTTGCCTCGGCTGTGTCAGTATTAATTTTTAGAAACATGAATTCCTTAGCAGGGTTGTGGTGCAACTGAAGAATGTTGGCTTACACAGATTATAATTTTTAACTCACTCCTTTTTATTAATTCTTGACATGATTTTAAATAACACTTCACTGATATAGAGAGAGCTGTGAGATTATTTTTATTAATTACTTACACTTTTTAACACATAACACTATTTTTCGTCTCACCTGAATATGTATTAAATTTTCTCGAAGATGTATCTACCGTCTGGTTACAAACACGTCCAGTTATGAGCACTGTCTACAAGCAACTGAACTCTAAATTTGTAAATTTTGCTATATTTCAGTTTCTGATTGGCTAATCCTAGTCCAATAGAATACTTTTATTTAACTAAAGCCTTTTCTGGTTCTTGATTGGCTATTTTTTAAACTGTCTCAAAAAATTACATTATTGCTTCCAAGAATCATAAGTAGTATTGTTAAACTTTCATACTCATTATCGTTTCAAGGTTGCCTCATTGTTACCTCATTGTTAGCAACTTTTAACCTATTATTCTCACAGCTCCTACATTATTAAATTACGTAATACATTCACATAACATTACTGAACATGTACATAATATAAACATATACAATGACTGTAATATACACATTTCATATATTGTTACATACACATATTGCTTTAAGGCGGGCTGTTATTGAATTTATATATTACATAATTTGACTGAAATCATTTAAGTGTTAAAAACACTGCCTCAGTACTTATGCATATGTCTGTTGCAAACATCCTTTCAGAATTCATGTGCCTAGAACACATCTGTAGCGTATGTGCAGGATACAGGGAAATGAGTCTAAACATTTGTAGACTTTTCTTTTCCAAAACTAATTCATGCTGAGCAGTGATTACAAAACTACTTACAGTGCTGTACTTCTTAGAGGTGGTTATTGTGTGAAAACAACTAGAAAACACCCATGAACTTCCTTCCACCAATCAGCAGCCTAAGAGTGCTGCATCTCAGTGTGTCTAGCTCTCTCTTTCTTCCCTCCCAATATGTTTACAAGAGGATCATTCTCTTTGGAGACAGATCATAGCAGTAGTGAACATTTGACTATCATTTTAATCTCTTGTTTTTATAACGGGATGTGTAATGAAGCTGTTTTTGTAAAAGTTTATCTCCATTAACAATGAGCTTTTGTAAGAATAGTTTATAGAAGAGTGGGTAGAGAAAATCATGTGCTAATGAAATATTTTGCAGGAGTGGGCTGTACTGTACGTCCAGATGCAGCTGTGTCAGTGCACACTAAGACAGTGGTTGGATGTACGTAACGAGACAGGTACAGAAGTGAACCTCAAACAAAGCTTGAATATCTTCAAACAGATTGTTCAAGGTGTCTGCTATATTCACTCACAGGAAATTGTTCATCACGATATCAAGGTAGGAGAAGTATATGTCTAACTTGTGTAGTGTCAGTATTTACTCTGACATTAATGGAAACTCTTGTTGTTTGTTTCTAGCCAAGCAACATATTTGTGAATAGTGACCTCAGCCAGATACAGGTGGGAGACTTCGGACTAGCGTGTTGCCTGCAACATTCTGTCCAGGACGTTACTGTTCTTGCTTCAAAAAATGCTCACGAACATAAGGGTGAAATTGGCACTAAGCTGTATGCTGCCCCAGAACAGTTGCGAGGGAAATGTAACTCAAAGGTAATGTACCTTTAGCAAATACACAAGGCCATGGTTCTATCTTCAACTTTGGTCTTGTGGTTATGTGGTGATATCGCTGGTTAGCGATAACCAAAATGATAATGGGAAGCAATAAATCATGCAAGACTTTGGTTCATAATAGCCCAGTATCAAGAACAGGAATGCATATTGATCACAAAATGGAAAAAGGATTTTGCGCATTGGTATTTCATTTATTTTTAACTGACCAATGTTATTTTTTCACCTGCTTTCAATTCAGCCAACATAATGTAGGTTAACCAACATCAAAATTCAGTAGAGTAAACATTATCTAAATGCAGATCCATTACATTTCCGATTCCTCTAGTTGTACCAAGTTTTTATGTAATGACGTACATTAATAGTAGATTATGATATAAGGGATAAAAATAGGGTTTCATTTTGCAATTAGGAATGTTTGCAAAATGGTGCAATCCTACGAGCAAAGTAGAACCAGTAACAACCCTCAACTCTCTATTTTAAAGTAGAACCACTTTTAATACGTGTGGCATGTACTATTTTTAGACAACGCTTAAATTTGTAACATATCAATAATTTTGTGTTGATTCCTGAAGCTTACAGAGGTGACATTCAGAATGCAGTTTTTGAAACAAGAGAAATAATGTAGAATGAGAAGACTGAAAAATTCAATGCCCTAGCTGGGATTTGAACCACGGATCTCCTGGTATCTGTCTGGTTGCTCTAACCACTGAGCTACCATGGCAACATGCCAGTAGGACATTAAATTCACCAACTGATTCTCATGTTTCCCTGTAAACCACAAGGAGATCTCAAATTGTATTGAGATGACATACCCCAATGGCGACCTACAATGTTGTAAGTACTTTAAGTCCCGGGCTTCATAGTTGACCTAATAGTGCTTAATATGTTATATATAAGGCAGACAAGGCCAAGACACGAAGCTCAATAAAAATCCTTCTTTGCTGCTCATTGAGAACTAACTGTCACAACTCTTCTTCCTCTGAACCCATCACTCGGGGTGCACCGGGAAGGTCAAGTGATGATTACGTGGAGACAGCATAAGCGCTACCTATACTGGCGGGGAGAACACAACCTGGCAAGCACTGTAGAAACCTGGTGCGGCATAACTATGCTGCCGGCATAATGACAAGCAGGGGCCGAAAATTGTAGTTCATGGTTGCAGGTACATAAAAGAACTGCGGCCATCTCTGTAAAAACAGCCACTCAGTGAAAGAAGAGTCACATTTGGCTCAATACCACTTATTTTTCCTTGTATGGAATGTAATACTGTCTACAAATATGCGTATTATAGCTGTAGTGACCAAAATAATGTGCTTTGATACTCATTCCACATTTATGACCTTATTTACGTGTACATTACTGTCTAATCTTATTTTATACCAGGCGACTTTACCTTCTGTGCTCCCGTTAGCGTCTGCTACAGGGAAAGCTGAGTAGCAGGCCGGTTTTCTAAACTGAGTGGCATTTCCTGTAACTGCACGGGAGTAAGTTTGCGATACAGATTGTTTTAAAATGTAATATTTTGTTTTACAGAACTATATTGCTTATGTGATAATACATCATTATTATTGTTAAAAATAATAATACAATTATCAATTTTCATTGTGGCAAGACATTAATTTGTGCATTGCATCATAGAATGATTATAAAGCAATGAATAATAAATTATTTAATAAGAACATGATAATTTATGTGTTCAAAGGCAAAATAACAAGTTGTAAGTCTGACCAGCATAAATAAATTCAGCGATAGCAATGAACTACAGTTTGATAAAATGTACAAACCTAACACTTCACACCTTTATCTTGTGTTGTAATAAAGTATGTTTCCTCCCAAGCAGGATTGAACCTAGTTGTTGTTGATGAGCTATGCTTTGATGCATGGTCCTCCATGGTAAATTAAAATTACCCAGCAGGACCTCCATCGCTCTGAGGGAGGGTCTGAATGATGCCAACATTTTCTCCTTTGCTCCCATCACGCTTGTGTACAGAGCAGGCAAGCTCCAGTTTGCTGAGTACTTGAAGATAGCTGTTTTATGCTATACAGTCTATTAGCATCTTTCTATCAATTAATACTCTGCACGTCTCCCTTCTAAGTGTTGTTTATTACGTGCATATAGCAACCCAAATTATATATACACACTGGCCATTATTGTCGCCAGTCTGCACTTGACTCAATACTTTGAAGCAAGTTTACCACCAGTGCTTCTGGCAGAGGATAGTGAAGGGGTGGATGTCAACTGACTTGAGGTCAGCTTAGTTACCTTTCCAGTGCTTACATTTGGAACTTCTTTTGCTTGCGTCTCATAAACTCGCAATCTTAACATGTATGCTGATAGGTAATTCAAATAATTGGATGATTTTTGTAGCGTACAGTGACAGATTAGCGCTCAATCATGCAAATTCTGTGATCGGTGGTCACTTCCATCTCGCATGCTAAGAACCCACAAAATGTCCTTGTGAAAAACAGTTCTACACCGCCCCAGTACATCAACCTGTTTACAAAGTTGGAAACGCATGCGGTCCGAGATTCAATTCCACACCTCTCTTTTGAGACAAGTGCTTGCTGAACTAATGATGATGTTATTCATTTAAACCAACTGGTGGAAGACCCATTATATATATTTTTTTAAGTTTAACATCCTTTAATCAGTTTGATCATATCAGATGAATGAAATGGTTGAAATGACACCCAAATGAGCTCAGGGCCCATAGAGTTTAAAGCTATCCAATATTCATCTTTTCAAGATAAAGAAACATCCTGCAAAAAACATATTCGGCTAATTCACCCTAACCAAAATTAAAACTCAGGCCCTCTTGAATGTGAGGCAAAACCAAATTATATTGTCTTTCCACTTTTTATCCTGTGTTATAGTACTTTTTGTCAGCTTGCTATTAATAATATGTTGCAATCAATTTTAGTTTGTGTAACAAATTACTGGGTGTTGCTTTAAAATCTCCCACATTTTAATTAGTCATTGCTAACAAAGCATGCATAATTGTGAAATGAGAGTGGTCTATACTTGGTGTTGTTACATTAGTTAGAAGTTGGCTGTTCTATCACTATGTTCCGAGTCTGCAGCAATGCACACAGAGACAAAAATGAATAATTACAGTGCAAAGAAATTACTGAAGAGAATATGGAGGAAATGCACCTAATAGGAAAACCATTAAGGCATGGTGTGAGAGTTTTCTGGCAATTGGAAGTGTTAAAAACAATCAGGAGGTTTTCGTTGATGTGTTTTAAAATAGAATGTTCAAGAAATTAGAACACAATTTACATGTTCTTTACTTTACCTTAAGTCATGTATGTCATGTTTAAATGCATGCATTTCAGTGATTACAAAATTAATTTATACAAACATTAATAATTACATAGTTTATCGTTATTGTTTGTCTTTAAATCCTGAAATAAATTTTGCCTTGAAAACGTTAATAATTATAATACTGAGTTTAATCCCTCTATTTATGTTCTTTTGCACTGTTCTGGGTGTTCTCACTTTAATTCCCATTTTATTGTACTTTAGAAATGTTTTATCGGACTAAAAGTGAGAACTTGTGTGTGTAAATCCTGCAACTAATGTTTGGTTCCCCTTGTTTTGCAGAGTGACCTTTACAGCTTAGGAATTGTACTGTTTGAATTACTTCAGATCTTCTCCACAGATATGGAACGTTACAAAGTTATTAACAAACTAAGAGCAGAGCGTGTTCCTCCAGAGGGCTACTCACTGCCACCGAAACTTGTAAGTGAAATACAAATTAGTTCAAAAGATGTTACTGCATTTAGAAATAAAATGGTCAAACACATTCACTGCCAGAGTTAACATCCTTTTGTTGAAAGTTTACTTTATTGTTAAAGAAAATATTCTGCCATCTTGCAATATAATGAAGAAAGATGTAGTGTGGTCTGCCAGTGTATTAATATGATACATAGTCCTACTAATACTATGCTGTTTATTACACACTATATATTATGCTGGCATAGTCATAGCACTTTTCGTGTAGGGGAAGGTTTCTGATCCGTTCAGCTGCTGTGGTATGAGCACTTCATGCCCTTAGCACTCGTGATACTTCTGACATTCCCAGAAGTATGTCGGCCTTTCAGGTCTTGACGGACCCTATTGTAGGGAATAGGGAGGTTACCAACTCCTTTAGCTGCCTTGGTGCATACCTGTAGTTCTTGTGGTAGTTTTGACATTACCAGAAGTATGTCGGGCTAAATATCTGAGCCCCTCCAAGAAGGGAGTTGTTTGGATTGGGTTGGACTCGGCAAGACAGTGGTTCCTGAAATGCATGGGAGATAGGCATGTCTGGGTGATGTCCAGGCGAGGTTGTGAGACACCTTAATATCATCTGGTACCAAGCTGGTAGACAGTGTGCTAGTCACTGTCACCCCCACCAAGGTTGTTTGTTAAATCTTTCCTTTGGGTTGATGCACTTATTGGCGCATCCACTTCTGTACCTGTGTAAGCTTGTGTGGGAAGGGCTATTGTAAGTTATAATATATTGCCCTTGATGGAAAACCCCACAGAGCAGGGACCACCAACTCTTGCTTGTTAGTTATAATACATTATAGGTACTGAAATGAATTTTTAATTTCTTCACTTTCTACACGAAAACTTATTGGACCATTTTAAGAGAGTGTTGTTTCTATTATCAGCCTAGACTCACTTCACCCTTGTGGTCGGCAGCAGGGGGCCCCTAAAGCTGGACCTTGAGTGGGTAACCACATGCATCGTCAGCTGCTGGATAGCCTGGACCTGACCAGAGATGTGTGTTAATTAATGGCTCACTGAGTCAGGCCTGTCTCTGAATAACAAGACCACAAACCAACTTCCCAACCCTAAGGTGTTATGTGGTGCATGGCACATGGGAAGATGTGTCGCTAACAGAGCCCCTGAGTTACTTGACAACCTCTCAGAGTACACAGGCATTCAGGGCTCTGTATGAGCACACCTGAGTTATCTCTAGCTAATCGTGGGAACTATGGTAGATTCAAGTCCCATTAAACTAGAGGGCTCCTTGTTGGGGACCCTGAGAGTACTGCTACTGAAGTTGAGGTGGCTAGGCCCTCGAAGGAGGACTTTGCTTCCAAGGTTAAGGATACAGGAACTCCAACATCCTGGAGATGTGGAAAAGCAGGCTCTGTACCTAAAACCAGATGCCCCGCTTAGAGACACTGGATATATCACAACTACAAGTGCGGAGGTTGGGGCGCCAGTAGGGAACCTGGCCTCGCGAGGCGTGCAAAGGGAGTTGGCAACTGTGACTCCTGAAGATGTGGAGATACAGGCCTTACCTCTTAAGAAAGGCATACTGATGTTTTGGAGGAACTGACCAGAGAGGTTGGCAACCTAAAACTGAAGCCCAAGAATGTTAGTGGGGCAGAGAAGAGGAGGAGAATAAGGGCTAAACTACCAACCTGGGAGTTTGGGGGAACCACGTGTCCCTAGCAATAGAGATCCTGCAGAAGACCGGGCTGGAGCCAAGCTCTTCCGGAACCTCTAAAAGAAATTGGATGGAGGTAACTCCGCCAATGGAAAAACGAGAGATCAAAAAGGCGAGGATGTCCTGGGCTCAGATACCCCAATAGAGGACCTGGAGATTTTAGAAGAACCAGACTCAATGGGAAAATGTTTAAGTGGGGCAGGGTAAGCCATGATGATTCTGTTCATTCAGGCTAACCTGCAACACAGTCTTACTGTCTCGCAAGTTCTCTCGAGTAACATAACGAGGTATGAAATAGACATTGCCATGATACAAGAAAACCCTGGCTTCGACAAGACCATATCATGGGACTAAATGTAAAAGGTTTTACTGTCTTCAGCACATCGTCTGAAGTAAAACCTACAGCATGCGTCCTTACAGGACTCAGTAATCCTTGAGCCCTGCTGGGATTTTGTGCTAAAGACCTGGCAGCAGTCCTGAGGTCAAGTGGTAGTCTGCTCGGCCTATTTCCCCTATGACTCCAAGGAACACCACCTCCTCACGAGCTCAAAGACCTTGTGATTTATTGCAAGGATAGAAACCTCAATCTGTTGATGAGTTGCAACTCCAATGCCCATTATAGCATTTTGGGTACCACAGACATCAATGGCAGAGAAGAGAAGTTGCTCAAGTACCTGAGATTTACAGATCTCAAGATTGCGAACCAAGGGGAATTTCTACCTTTAGGGAGTCCTAGACTTGACATTAATGTCATTTAGGATACTAGAGGAAATTAAGGACTGGATGGCATATACACTTTGGTCTGGAAGGAAAAGGAAAGGACCAGCTGTACAAGAACCCTACGAGGACCAATTGGGACTCCTTTAGAAGGGACCTGGAAGATGGGCTGAATAATGGACCCCAGATCAAGCTAAGAAATGCGGAGGACCTGGATGGCTTTCATGAACACTCTGGTGTCCTCCTATGAAAGAATCTGTCCCCTTATGCATGAGGTTTGGACTAAAGATAAGCTCAGATGGAGTTTTTTCTTGAGGTCCATCAGGAAGGCTATACAATGCATTTAGGGTCAATAAGTGTCAGGCAACTTGGAGTCCCAAAGAATTTATAAAAGAGAAATCAGGAAGGCCTCTGAGGAATGTTGGAGGCTCTTCTGTGATAATGTACAGAAGCAGTTGAACTGCTGGTCTTCAGAGCTAGTCAGCTGGCCTGGATCCCTCCTGTGCTGTGTTCCTTGAGACCAACTACCTGGAGGTTTGTATTATAAATCAAGAACTAAACTCGGGTACGGCATGCCAGCCTTTGAGGGAAGGCTGGGCAGTGGCCACTGAGATGGTTACTTTTAAACACTTAAATGGGCCATTTATACTTTTGAGCTGTATAAAAGCGCAGGTGTCTTCCTGACTCTCTTTCAGGCAGGCTGGAAGATCATTTATTCCACTTAGTGAGAATATTCAAGCTATTAGGCATGGTTTTTGCCTCTGGAGACAGGCCAAAGTGGTGTTTATACTTAAGCCAGGTAGGCAATCCTACTGCAGGCCTAGGGATTTTCCTACTATCAGTCTAACATCCTTTCTGTTAAAAGCTCTGGAAGGATGGTAGATAGATTTTTGAGGGATGGGGTACTGGTGGACAGACCCGAACACTCTCATCAGTATGCCTATTGGCAAGGTAAATCCACAGATATGTCGCTCCATCAGCTTGTGGTGAGACTGTAGAGAGCTTGCCATGGCAGTTTTCCTGGACATTGAAGCTGCCTTTAATAATAATAATATGATTTTAGGCTCCATTCAGAAATATCTGGAGAGCAGGAGAATCAGTCTGGTTGAAATGGACTTGATCATGACCTCCTTGGGAGGCCAACAGGCTGTGGTGAGCCTGGGTGTGTATCTGTAAGGGCGACAGTGACCCACCCTGTGGTGTCTGGTGGTAGATGGACAGACAGGGGAGGAATTCATGCTGATAACATATACCTTGTAGCAAGTGGAAAATTTCCAAGTACTGTTTTGGAGCTCATACAGGCTCTAGAAGAATGGTGTAGAGAAATGGACTTGACCATTAAGCTGAACAAGACTGAAGTAATGATCTTCACGAGGTGCTGGCAGGTTTGGTAGAGCCCCATCTGTTTGGGAAGAAGTTGAAGCTTTCTGGAGTGGTCAATTATCTAGGAGTTATCCTGGAGGATGGGGCTGAGCTGGAAAAGCACAAGGTTTTTTGGGCCTGTCAAAGATCTATAGGACTGAGGTGCGGCCTGAGACCCAAGGTGGACAAATGGCTATAGACCTCTGTTATAAGACCGTCAATAACTTATGCAGCACTGGTTTGTTGGCCTGCCACTCATGTGAAGATGGTGACACTGGGCTGCTGTAAAGATTGACATGTATGATGATAACAGGGGCAATGCGGACAACTCCTCACTCTGCATTAGAGGTTATGGTGAACCTTCCTCCCTTGCGCTTGTTTAAAAAGGAGGTAGCCAGGATGAGTGTGCACTGCCTCTGGACTGTAGGGGAGTGCTGTATTAAGCTACCCCACACTGATGCTTTCTGATTCTGAGGTCGCAGGTTCAAACCCGGCAGAGGGTGATGGATTTTTTTTGGGTACAAACATCCTTAACATGGCTTCCTTCAGAAGGAAAATAAAGCCGGTGGTCCTGTGTCATAAATTTATGGCACTTTAAAGAACCTCAAGCCTGATAGAGAGGCCTCTAAGCAAAATTTCCGGTCTTTCACGTCCAAAATAAAATGGGATACTTAGGACGATAGTAGTTACAGAGCATCCATAAATAAAATGCAGTTTAATTTAATTTAACTGATCCTTTCTGTATTACAGGAGAAGTGTCCTATAACCCAGATGATTGGAGACTTAATGGAGACTAGGTATAACCTAAGTCCATCCTATACTGTGGTAATACCTTCCAGGGAGTAGTGGGACCCAGAGATTGACAGGAGACAGGATGGGGTGTGGGCCCTATGGCTAGAACCAGGCTTGTCATTCCCCTTGTGCAATATGCCAGGTTTTCAGACTGAGGTTCTTAGCCTGTGCTATGCATATTTACACAATGCCATGCAGATGAGTACATCTGTTCGGATAGTATGGCTGCTTTGAGAGCCCTTATGATGGTTAAAACCACATCCATGTGGCAATGTCAGAGGATGTTGGATAGACTATGTACCAGCTATCTGGTTACACGTTTTTGAGTTCCGGGACATGCTGGTATCAGAGAAAATGAGATGGCAGACACTCTTGCAAGGAGGGGATCCGGGCTTGATGCCTGAGCCCTTTTGTGGAGGTCTTCTAGTAATGTCAAATATGAGATAACCCAGCTCACATCTTGAGATCTCTAGTAAGGAAACCACTACCCATGATTTGACCGGAAAGTGAGTGAGTTTCTCCTGAATTTGAATAGGTTAAGCTTACTGGGCTGTCTTATGGGCCTGTGCAGACATCTATGCATAAAGGTGCGAGGGACCTTTGAGACCTCACAGCATACGAGGGTGGTCCGACCTAATAAAGATACAACACATTTTTTCAGAATTTTTTTATTTTTATTTTCCAACATAGTCTCCTTGTAACTCTACACACTTCTCCCAGCAATGCTCCCATCTCTGTAACCCGTCCAAATAGTACTCTGTGTTTTTCTCTGCAAAATAATTGTTCACAAAGGTGATTGCCTCTTCATTTGACGAAAATCTCTGTCCTCTGAGCGCAATTTTCAGATGAGGGAACAAAAAGAAGTCGCTTGGCTAGATCTGGTGAGTAAGGCAGATGTTCAAACAGTTCAAACCGTAATTTGTGGATTTTCGCCATTGCAACCGCTGAGGTATGAGACGATGCGTTGTCTTGGTGAAACAGGATTTTCTTTTTCTGCAAATGTGGGCGTTTTTCCGCAACTTCTGCCTTCAGCTTGTCAAGTAATGATGCGTAATATGCTCCTGTAATGGTTTTTCCTTTTTGAAGATAATCGATTAAAATAACTCCATGACTATCCCAAAAAACAGTCGCCTTCACTTTCCCAGCCGAAAAAACAGTTTTTGCTTTTTTTGGAGCCGGTTCGCTCTTTGCAATCTACTGTTTGGACTGTATTTTTGTTTTGGGCATATAATGCTGTATCCAAGTTTCATCTGCAGTAATTAATCAGATTTACTGTGCCAACAGAGTGTTCGAAATGTTCATTCAAACACGTTTTTGGTGAAACGTGAGCAAACGCAGCACCCAACGTGCAGACAGCTTTCTCATATTTAAATGTTAATTTAATATGTGACAAACATGTTCTTTTGACATGTTCATAGCCTCTGCTATCTCTCTCACTTTAATTCTGCGGTCGTCTAGCACCATTTGGTGAACTTTGGTGATGTTTTCGTCAGTAGTTGCAATTTTTGGACATCCAGAACGTTCATCGTTTCCCAAGCTCTTACTGCCACGTTTACATTCAGCTGCCCAAAATTTCACAGTGGTAAATAATAGTGCAGAGTTCCCATACACAGAATCCAACTCATCTTTGACTTGCGTAGGCGTATTGCCTTTCAAAAACAAATATTTAATGACAGCTCGATACTCAGTTTTGTCCATTTTCATAAAAACACTCACATCACCTCACTCAAACGACTGTTACATAACAATTGAGCATCCAAAATGGTGAGTAACTGTCAACAGATGAATAACGAAATTCACTAGCTTTTATTTATGAGTGCTGCCATCTTCATGTTGAGGTCGGAAACTTTTCAGACCACCCTCGTATACTATGTGAAAGCAAAGTTTCTCTGTGCATAGGTGTGTATCCTTAGGGTCCTTTTTCTGGAACCTGAGGAGATAAGAAGGGCAGATATCAAGGACGTGGTTCATTTCATATGGACCATTGAAGTAGAGTAATGACAAAATATGAGGCACAATGGGTTCTTGAGACTGTGTGCACGGCCTTTTTAAGAGGCCACTCATCCCCCTTCTGGCTTTTGTTTCTGTTTGCAGACAATGGTGCACCAGTTTTACAGTATCGCCCAGAAAATTAATTTTTGTCAATAGCTGATAGCTTGTGTTTCATGTTTGCAGGCTCAAGTGATCACAGAGTTGTTATCTCCATCGCCAGATGACCGTCCTTCAGCGGAGAGTTTACTCATCAGAGTTAAAGCATTAATACTGGAATACCCAGCAGACAGTGTGGTCACTGCACAAAATGAAACAATACAAAATTTACTAGACATTATCTCAGAGCAAGATCAAGAGATTAAGGAGCTCAAACAGAAATTACGTGCTCTGGAAGGAAAATAAACCATAGGTTACATTCCTTTAGTATTTCATTTTTAGTTAAACTATTTTACTAACTACAGTGATTTCATGTAACATTGTTAATTTATTGTTTCATTATTATCATTTGTCATAATAAGTATTTGCAGTAAAGGACATTCATGAATAGTAATCAGAATATGCCATATATTCATGCAGTACCAAAGAAGAACACTTGTTTAAAACATTACAACTTTTAAGAGCTTAGATGTTTCTTTCAGTTGTTGATCTGTGGACTACAACTGCTCCGGAACGGCTGATTTTATCAGTCTGGTTATATTTTAGATTTCTGGTGTGTTGTTTAAACCTTGTGTCCATGTTCTTCTTTGTCTTCCCTATATATGAGCAATATCGTTGCAAACCATATTATGTCCAAAATGCAAAATTTTACAGGAGAATCCAAAAATGAATTGCACCTAAACTATGGGAGCTATTTCAAAACTAGAAGTCATAAATCCTAATCTTTACATATCCCAAATGAATTTGTGTGACAAAATATCTTTTACAAAATTTAAGCCTTCAAAATTGGAGAATCTGTATTGGACCTAATACAGATTGTTACTATCATCATCAACAGATGTATAGCGACAATTTCAAATTGAAAGACTTTATATCATTAGTGTTTATAAGACATAACTAACTATTGAATGGATAAAATAAGTTACTTTTACATTGATCTTTGTGACCAATAACTAGATGAAAAAGTATATGCTACTTGAAGAAAGTTTGTTTACTTGCAATATTTAGGAACAACAGATTTGCTTAATTGAAGAAGTAACTGGCTAATATTTTAAAGATATTTAGAAGAAGGATGAAGATTATGGATATGGCTTACAAAATCACCTTATGTGTGTTGGCATGCTACTTGCTTACCTTTATTTCCAGGAAAAATATTCAAGGTTTGTTCTGTAATACAGCAGTGGTGGTGATGCTTGACAAAATGTGAAGCAAAACAGATTACTAATTCTTGCATTATTCAACACATACCTTTCCTCAGATAGAACTGCCTTTCGATGTTTGGTATTCTGTTTCCTTCAGCTTCCTCTGGACTTCCCCCCGCAATTTTGCTTTCATCGATTGTAAAACACAGCACAAACTAACAGAATTCTTTTTACTCTTAGCACTGATTAAGACATCAGTTTAACCAAAATAACTTTCAGGATAACCATCACGAGAAAAGTGGTTGTGAACATAATATGGTTTGCAAAAACAGCCACTTTTCACATGCCGATTACACAGGGACAGAATATGATTTTGCAAACAGAGCTCACAGCATAAAAGAGCATGCTAAAAACTATGCAAAATTATATAAAACTCCATTTTGTCCACGGGTGGACATAATACGGTTTGCAACAATATTCCGCATACATTTTCCCACGTCCAGTTTTATAAATGCCTGAAGTTTTTTCCACTGGAATTTTGTTCTTTGCATTGGTCCTGAGTATGTTTTTAAACAATGCCTGTTAACTAGGGTTAAGGTTATAGCATGTTCCTGAATATTTTACCAAATTTCTAGAAGCCCAAAGGGTGAATGGTATATTTTTACTTTCTCTACTAGATATAGTAAGTAGGGGAAGTATTGTATTTCACCCAAAAATTTGATAGGAAACATGTGCGTGTGTGTGTGTGTGTGTGTGCGTGCACGCATTGTAAACGACTTTTGCATAACCGGTAAACCATAAGAGATAGACAAAATGTTACTACACAAAAAATGTAGATCGCGTTAAAATACACAATTTATGTCATATACATTTTTTTTGTTGGGTGAACCATTTTCGAGATATTGCTTGTTATTCCCTTAAATTTTCCAATACTTATACTTTTTCTCAAATTTGTTATTCATTTTTTTTTTTTTGTCCTGGTAATGCAAAAAGAATGGAATACTCCACATAGTAACCACCTCTTAAAATATTTGACTATCGCTTAAAGCCTAGCAATTCCCCTTGCATCTACAAGAAAATTAGCAATAAGATTAACATCTCGATTAACATGAAGCATATGGAGAATAAGCGTTTGTAAAAACAGTTTGTATAAGAGTAGAGGAAGTCATGTGAGTGTAACACATCAGAATTTTTTTAACTTTTTCATTTCTTTCATGTTGCTTAGTATGATGATTTCCTTTGTGAGTTTCTGTCTTGAATTTGTGAAACAAACACTGTATTTGAAAGCCATTGTAGGATAGGAAAGAGTGCTATTTGAAACAAATGGGTTGCATAGGTTGATTCAGTGCTATCGAAATAACAGGAATCCTCATCTAAAAGCATTTTGTTCATGAATGGACTTACTGTATTTTGTTGCAATGCTCATGAACATATATTGCATCAGCCAACACCCCATTTTGGAACAATTATTTCACAGAAAGACTAAGAAAAAATTGAGGCATGTAAATTATGCAAGTGGAAAAAGTATACACCAGAACGCAATATATGAAACAAAAAGAGATTACTATTTATAGTAAACTGGAGGAACTTATTAGGGATGTTTTAATCTTATATTGAAGATAATACAAAATATTATTAATTTTGACTCCTCGCTAATGTCTGTACTTAAAAAACATTGTGAAAAAATTTGGTGAATATAATTTGCTAGTTGTATTTTATTTCATGGCATGCGTTTTATTTTTAGGTTGCGTTTATCATTATAAATTGTGCAGTAAGTTTCGTGTTAGTCGTCTACAAAAGAATATGTAACAGTACTATGTAGTATAGTAAGTAGGGGTAGTATTGCATTCCATCCAAAAATTTGATAAGGAGATTTCATCGGAAATACATGTTTTGAGACTCCTGAATCCAAAAAAAGGATTTTTAGAAAAACGTCTGTATGACTGTGTCTGTGAATAATATAACTCAAAATCAAAAAGTCAAATAAATACCTAACTTGGTATTTAAGTTTAGTATCTTGCAAGGATGAGACACAAGGATTTTCAAGAAAATCCCCCCCCACCCCAGACTACCCTTTACATGGAAGATTTTTCGAAATTTTTTATTTTTTAAAAAATGCCTCTAAACGATATACATATATTAAAGATATTTATGTGACAAATAAAATGTATATCTTGAATTTTCTGGGAATAGCCTGTGAAATCCACTTCATTTGGAAGAAATGTTGTATAATCTTGTATAACTCATAAACATTAAGTGACAGATCAAAATGTACTACACAAAAAAGTATATCTTTTTAAAATGCAGTGTATTTCAAATAAGTTTTTTGTGGTATAAGCTGTTTTTAAGATATCTGTTATTAAAGGTTCGAATTGTTCATTTCTAGGTCATTCTCTTAAAGTCCTTTCAACATTCAGTTGTTTCTTGCGATGTCATGGAAAGTTTGGAATTTTAAGGCAGCAGTTCTTAAACATTTGACTGTTGCTGTTCTCTTTGTATCTATAACGAAATGTGTAATGTAGCTGTTCTGCAAAGGTTTATTTGGATTAAAATATAGTAGATAGAAAAATATGCTTGAGTAAGAATAATAAACGATAGAGGGTAGAGAAAGTCATGTGAATGTACATCAGATTTTGTTTAAAAATATGAATGAATTGACATTCACACTTAAAACTTCAGTTATTACGTCAAAGTTGTAAAATCTCAATACAGCTTCCTTCACTGTCTTCTCAACTTCAAAGTAAGTGAATGATACTCTATCTCTTGTGGGACTCCTTCCTCAGCTGTGCAGTCTCAACTCGACATCTTTGTGTTTTGCTGCTGCCTCTCCCTTCATCTTGTTCAGCAGTTTCACCTTGGCACGTTTCATTTCAGCGAGATCATTCTTCAACTTTCCCTAACTTGGTTCTCATGCTGTGTCTGATTCTGCATTTCTAACAGTTTTCTCTCCTACTTTTCTTGTATCTGTTTCATTAATGTGACTGGCTTGGCTTGCCTGCTCCTCGGTCGTTGCTTGTAATGTCTCGTCAGCTTCATTCTCTTGTGGGACCTCTCCAATGCCTCTTATTAGTTTTTGTTTAGTTGAGATTTATGTTAAGACAGGTTCACAATAGCCCGAGAATGGTAACCAAAACGGAAAAGGAACGGAAAGCAATACAGCATACAGGGTTTTGGTTCACAATAGCCTGAGAACAAGAACAGGAATGCATATCGATGATCTCAAAGAGGAAAGTTGATTTTGTGCTTTGAAATTTCATTTGTTTTTAACTGACCAATAACATTTTTTCAGCTGCTTCCAATTCAGTCAACATAATGTGGGTTAACCAACATCAAAATTTGAGTAAACCTTTTCTAAATGCAGACCCATTTATTTAATGGCATTCATTAAAGTTGTTTATTGTTCTTTGTTAATTTCTACTGGTTTATGGTGTTCTTAAAGCTTTTGTAATACTTTTTGAGACTATAGCCAGTTTTGAGTTGCATATAAAGAAACTACAGATGACACTTTCACTAGAAGAACCAACACTCAATGGATCTGCGGGTTAGTAAGCACATATACTACTAATTTGTTCCAGTTTATGACTACAGAGAGCAGTAGCAGCTGTTTCATGTCATGGCTGCCTAGAATAACCTCTACACTGAAGAGTCTAATATGTATCTACCGTCCATTCCAAACCAGAGTTCCCTCTGATGTAAACAAAAGCTTGTGCTTCTGCTTGTCACGAACCTAGGAATACACTCTTATGCCAATGTAAATAGTTCCTTAAAAAATGTATTGCATCATGAAATATTGGGATAGAAAGGTATAGAACTGTACATTATATTGCGGTTATCATAAGAACTCACTCCTAAAGGCAATGAATATATACTAACTGTTAAGAGATTACAAAATGTGATTTTTGTCTGCTGTTGCACTAAAGCTGAGAGTATCTTGCTTGTTAATATTAACTGTATGCATGACTGCCAATCTCTTACATATATGAGAAATGCAGCAATGAATTCCCAGAGGTGCTATCTGAGTACCAAATAAACACTTTGCGTAACACAGGAAATATGATAAGCAAACAGACATTCATAATACGCAGGCACAAAGCAGCTGCTGAGCTCAGGTTAAATCTTGTGATTTAGTCAGTCTCTCATTGCAGAGGAAGGTGTGTGTAGTGCAAATAAAATGCTCAAACACAAAAGCGGGAAACTGTTAAAAAGTGGCGAAAAGCAAACAATACTTGATTTATTCAACTCACTATTACAAAAATACTTGACACTTGCATTAGTGGATATTACGAAACTAATATCTGATTTTACAGGCATTTCAGTGAGAAATGTAACCAAAGTGCGCAGGGAGTATAAACAGACATAATAAAATGTGGGAACTTGTTTTGTGTGCGACAGTGCTGTGGATAAGCTTGTCATTAACTTGGAGAATAGTTCTGATATCATTATGGCAGCGAGTCATCTTCGGAGGATTCGGATTTGGATGTTGCACTTTTGCCTGGGGATTATGATTAATGTAAGTAAAATGTTCATTTCCGTATACTTATAAAATCAATTGTTACTTCAGGTTGCATTTTGAACTATGATTCTGATGTAGGGCGCCTTTTTATGGATTGAAACAATGTTCAACTGTAAGTGATATGTAGCAAGCACGCGAGAGGAACAAGCAGCCATTAGGGACAGGGATTGCGTACTACTTACACGCGGATAATACAAAGAGTTTGTTTACAGTGAGAGCCACTCTGGTTTGTATGGACAGTAGTATGTCATGCCTGAGAATGAGAAAGTTGGCCCCATTCCTGGGGTCCAGTAAAGCTTCCTGTCAGTCGTGAATGTTCCCATTAAAGTACATGTATTTCAACATTGTTGTTATCGTTCTCAGTTGTTGTGAACTTCTTTGGTTCTGCAACACTAGACCACACGTTGCACTTTGGTCCTCTTTTTCAGTATCTGTATTACTACCACTATCGTCATTGCTCTGTCATCTTGGAGTGTTACGTGGAGTATCAGAACAAAATGCACAAAGTTCATCTGTGGACAAAATGCTTTTTTATATGGATTTCTCCTGCTGAATCAATCTGTCTAACCCATTTGTTTTGAATAGCATCCTTACTAAATATTAAAAACAGAGCAGTATTAATTGTGAAGTTATTTTCATTTGTTTAATTATGAGTGAGCTGGTGTTTACACTTAAAACTTAATTTATGTCAAGTTGTAAAACCTTGGAACATTTTCGGAGACATTTGTCCCCATCTTCAGCATCGTGACAACTAACGCTTGTTCTTTCTTCCTCAGCTCGAGCATCTGGAGGTAAACTTACAGGTGGGATCTCAAAATTTAACAGTCTCTTGGAATTGTAAAAGTGAACATCTTTTCCCTTGTGATAAGCTCTAGTGTGGTCGTTAAAGGTTTTAGTAGTTTAATTTCTTGTCGTCCAATATTTTGATTAACCATAAATGGTATGCTACTGCTGGTTTGTAAATTTGATGTTTCTTTCAAGTTCCTCTTACTCATTTACATGCAAGATCTGTCACAATCTTTGCATTTAATTTAATAAATGCCAGAATTAAAATCTTATTGAATGGTTAGTGTTTTTAAGTGGTTTATTTAATAATTTCCTCAAACTGAATTTATTTTGTGGAGCCAATCTGATATTGTAGTTTTGAAATTTTTTTTCAAATGTCTTAAAACCGTAAGTCTATTTCTTATATTTTCAATCTGTACCTCTGTTTTTTAATTTCTCTACTACGTATAGTAAGTAGGGGAAGTATTGTATTCCACCCAAAAATTCGATACCGAGATTTCACCGGAAATATATGTTTTGAGACCCCCTGAATCCAAAAAAAGCATTTTTGGAAACATGTCCGTCTGTGTCTGTGAACAGCATAACTCAGAAACGAACAGTCGGATAAACACCAAACTTGGTATTTAGGTTCAGTATCTTCCAGAGATGCGACATGAAGGTATTCAAGAAAATCCCCCCACCCCAGATTACCCTTTACATGGAACATTTTTCGAAAATTTTAATTTTCTCAAAAATGGCTCTAACGATTTTGATTAAAATATCATATGTTTAAGATATTTTCATGACAAATGAAATGTATATCTCGAATTTTCTGGGAATGTCTCCAAAAGTATTCTTCATTGTGAACGACTTTTGCATAACTGGTAAACCATAAGAGATAGACAAAATTTTACTACACAAACAATGTAGATCGCATTAAAATACACAATTTATGTCATATACATTTTTTTTTGTTGAGTGAATCATTTTCGATATATTGCTTTTTATTCCCTTAAATTTTCAAATACTTTTTCTCAAATGGAAATTCGTTATTCATTTTTTTTTGTTCCGGTTATGCAAAGAGAATGGAATACTCCCATAGCAACCAGCTCTTAAAATATTAGACTGTCGGTTAAAGCCTACCAATTCCCCTTGCATCTACAAGAAAATTAGCAATAAGATTAACATCTCGATATCTCGATTAACATGAAGCATATGGAGAATGAGCGTTTGTAAAAATAGTTTGTACAAGAGTAAAGAAAGACATGTGAGTGTAACACATCAGATTTTTTTAAAGTAGTAAGTTGTGCATACCTCTTTTGTTTCTTCTTACATTTTATCATTTTGATTATGAAAGCATTTAAATTTGCTGCCCTAAGTATGTGGTGAAGTTCATTCATATCTTCTTCTTCCTCCTCCTCCTCCTCCTCCTCCTCCTCCTCCTCCTCCTCCTCCTCCTCCTCCTCCTCCTCCTCTTCTTCCTAAACTTCTGAATACTGCATATTTCTGTGACAAGCATTCTTTTTAATGTAATTGTCTACATGTGTAGGTTTTCTATAAATTCCAAAGTTAAACATTTCATGGTCTCTCTCAAGATTTTTAGGTGCAAAAAGGTAGTGACTGACTTCTTCTGCTTCAATTGTAAATTTAATATGTTTATCCGTAAGTTCAGCAATTTCAAAGCATCGTCTTTTAATTTGTAGGGAAGTGTGCCAAAGATATCGACATACCTAAATCAAAGTTGAACATATTGTGAGCGAAAGATTTAGTTATGTGCATTTCCATATTGCTCATATAGAGATCAGCTGCAGCGGGGTCACCCTTAGCCAAAGCTTGTGATTTGTTCTAATTCTGTCGTGCTCATATCAATTGATTTTTACCTAACTTTTAACTGAGTGAGTTTTTTCTGTGAATACTCATAAATAATGCTTTAAATTCAAAACACATTATATCATTTTTTGTGTTTTAAAATGTAATGTTTTCCACTAGGTTTTGTGCATTTTTGGTTCCTAAACTTTCGTATTTGGTGAAGGAGTTAAATTTCTTCACCAGTCATCTAGCTATGTTATAGTTTGGTTGATTGATCTCATACTGTCTTGTTTATATAAACGAAAATTTTAATTTGGGCTTCCAAGAAAAAAATAGCAGTAAGAAATTTTAATATTATATAACTAAATAAAGGTATTAACAGAGAAAGTCATGTGAATGTAAGACCAGATGTTTTATTCTGTGTCCTGACAACTGTATTTTAAAAACCTTACAGGTTTTATATATAATTTCTCCAAAGATTGCAACAGAATGAGATGATACCACTATTTCTTGGTTATTACAATATTCATTTTAGAACACCATTACTTGATACTCACTTTATAAAAAATCGTAAATACAAGGGTCGTCTGAAAAGTTTCCGACCTAATAAAGATACAAGACATTTTTTCCAGAATTTTTTTTTATTTTTCAACATAGTCTCCTTGTAACTACACACTTTTCCCAGCGATGCTGTCATCTCTGTAACCCGTCCAAATAGTACTCGGCATTTTTCTCTGCAAAATAATTGTTCACAAAGGTGATTGCCTGTTCATTTGATGAAAATCTCTGTCCTCCGAGTGCAATTTTCAGATGAGGGAACAAAAAGAAGTCGCTTGGGGCTAGCTCTGGGGAGTAAGGCGGATGGTCAAGCAGTTTAAACCGTAATTCATGGTTTTTGCCATTGCAACTGCTGAGGTGTGAGATGGTGCATTGTCTTGGTGAAGCAGGATTTTCTTTTTCTGCAAATGTGGGCGTTTTTCCGCAAGTTCTGCCTTCAGCTTGTCAAGTAATGATGCGTAGTATGCTCCTGTAATGGTTTTTCCTTTTTGAAGATAATCGATTAAAATAACTCCATGACTATCCCAAAAAACAGTCGCCATCACTTTCCCAGCCGAAAAAACAGTTTTTGCTTTTTTTGGAGCCGGTTCCCCCTTTGCAGTCCACTGTTTGGACTGTATTTTTGTTTCGGGCATATAATGGTGTATCCAATTTTCATCTACAGAAATTAATCGGTGCCAAAACTCAGATTTATTGCACCTAAACTGCGCCAACAGAGGGTTGGAAATGTTCATTCGAACACGTTTTTGGTCAAACGTGAGCAAACCTGGCACCCAATGCGCGGACAGCTTTCTCATGTCTAAATGTTGATTTAATATGTGACAAACACGTTCTTTTGACATGTTCATACCCTCTGCTATCTCTCTCACTTTAATTCGGCGGTCGTCTAGCACCATTTGGTGAACTTTGGCGATGTTTTCGTCGGTAGTTGCAATTTTTGGATGTCCTGAACGTTCATCGTCTCCTAAGCTCTTACGGCCACGTTTAAATTCAACTGCCCAAAATTTCACTGTAGTAAATGATGGTGCAGACTCCCCATACACAGAATCCAACTCATCTTTGATTTGCGTAGACGTATTGCCTTTCAAAAACAAATATTTAATGACAGCTCGATACTCGATTTTGTCCATTTTCATAAAAACACTCACATCACCTCACTCAAACGACTGTTACATAACAACTGAGTGTCCAAAATGGCTGAAACTTTAGTGAGTAACTGTCAACAGATGAACAATGAAATTCACTAGCTTTTATTTACGAGTGCTGTCATCTTCATGTTGAGGTCGGAAACTTTTCAGACCACCCTCGGAGTGGTAGCTTGTATCACTGAATTATATTCTTATTAATGGTCTTTCTGTGTATAAATGCTTGTAACCAATTTTGTATTCTGTGCTAATTCCAAAATTGTTCCTGTTTGACGTTCTCCACTTGGCAGCAATTTTGTATCTTGATAATGCCACAGGTTATATAATATCCCCTATCGTTAGTCAAGGCAAATAATTTGTTTGCTTCCCTTTTTATGTAACTATATTTAATGTTAAAATGACTTTGTATCCATATTATGGAAATTAGTTTTGCGGTATACCTGTAAGCTATGCTCGTGACCTGAATTTTACTTGCGTAAACAGATGAAAGGAAAGAACAAATATTTCCACGCACTGTATTATCTCACTCTTAAGTTGTTTCTGCTGGAGTTGGTAAACGTAATGACTGAGAGTGAGGCTATTGCAGAAATATGATTTGGTGCATTCACAACTTGGTTAACGTTGCATGTAACCTGACTACTTCTACTCCTTTCCCCATTATTTTGCAAGTTTTCATTTAGACACAAGGGTCTATGAAATGTTGCATTGATTTGCCTACAGGAAATGTAGTCAAGGTCTATCAACAATTACAACCCGGCAAGTATATGGGGACACATGTGAGGTAATAACATCAAGTCTCAACCCCTTTCATCCCTTATCTAGCATAAAGTTAAATGCAACAACTTTCAATAATAAAAACTTAAAAATTTAAAAGTATTGAAAAAGTATCGAAGGTTTATTTGAAAGTATCCGACACGAACTATCAAGGTCCCATCCGTAGAAAATATAAGGTACATCTGACAACCTCTTCATGCATGAAGGTATCATATGATAACACATTATTTGATTTCCTTTTATTTCACAAGTATGGCATTAGGACCACCCATGAGTGCATGAAGGTAACGTTTGATACCAGAGTGTGTTGCTACAAGAGTGCAGCACTCTCTGGATGAAGCAATATATGTAATGTAATGTAATGCGTTTATTGCCAATAGACTGCAAGCAGTTTCTGACATTGTCAGTTCCATTTTACAAATATTTACATATGTACATTCCATAATACAATTAGACAAATTACTTATTAATTACAATTCTTCAATGGTATACAAAGCCTTATCTATTAAATATCTTCTAAGCTCCTTCTTAAATGTACTTTTTGATTCAAATTGCTTTACCGAATTTGGTAACTTATTGTACAGAATTAACCCCATTACACTTGGATCTTTAATGCTACACCTTATTCTAAAACCTTGTCTGAAGAAATTATTGTTATGTCGAGTGTTATAATGATGTATATCACTATTTCTTAAATTATCCTTCCCTAACACATAAGTTATTACTCTGTAAACATATAAAGAAAAAACTGTAAAAATTTGCTTCTCCCTAAAATATTGCCTACAGGAATCCCTATAGTTCAGGTGATACATTATTCTAATTGCTTTCTTTTGTAATATCAATACTCTTTCCATATTAGATTTTGCGCTGCACCCCCAGATCTCAAGCCCATACATCAGATGGGGAAAAATGACACCATAGTAGATCATTTTTAGTTCTTTTTCTTCAAGAAGATTGGAAAAGTGCCTAAGCAAGTACAGAGATTTACTGATTTTCCCACAGATATATTGAATGTGTTCCGTCCATGTAAGTTTTGGATCCATTATAATACCCAAAAATTTATGTTTATTTGTAGCATTTATGTTGTAGTTCAATATTTGTATAGGGTCGTGTTCATTATTTAAGTTCCCTAACTGAAACTGAATTAATTTTGTTTTAGACATGTTGCATTTTAAATTATTATCCCCAAAGTATTTAAAAAGTGTTTGAATAGTTTGTGCCATTGTGTTATTTAAGTCTCCTATAGAGGTGCCCCAACATACCATTGTCGTGTCATCTGCATACGAAATTGCTTTACTGTTCCCATAGTTAGGTATGTCATTCACATACAATATAAATAGGAGAGGGCCCATCACAGAACCTTGCGGAACCCCATAGTTTACTGTTTCAAATTGTGATGTATTTTTTATTGTTAACTGCCCTTGTTTATAATATATTTGTGTTGCTTGTTTCCTGCCAATAAGGTATGAGGTAATTAGATCTTTAGCTAAGCCCCTAATTCCATATGCTTCCAGTTTATTTATTAGGATATTATGATCCACACAGTCAAACGCTTTTGTAAGGTCAAAGAATAGCGTTGCAGTTTTTTCTTTGTTTTCCAAGTGATTAATTACATTGCTTGTGCATTCCATAATGGCCGAGATTGTTGAGAAGTGTTTCCTAAATCCATGTTGCGAATTTATAAGTATATTATTTTTATCTAAGAAACATATCAGTCGCTTCAGTATAACCCTTTCAAAGATTTTGGCTAGTTCTGATGTTAATGCAATTGGCCTATAATTATTTATATCTTTGGTATCACCATGTTTATGTAAGGGCCTAACAATAGATAATTTTAGGCAGTCTGCAAATTGCCCTCTTGCAATGGAATAGTTAATGAGATGCTCAAGAGGACCTGCAAGAACATATTTACATTGCTTAAGAATTTGTGTATTTATTTCATCCCACCCACTAGTAACTTTGTTTGGTAATTTAGTTATTATATTCATTATTTCATTTATTGTCACAGGATTAATAAAAAAAGTTGGATAGATTTCTTTTACGCAAAATTTGGATGAGTGTACTTGATTACCTGATTGAGTTGCGACTCCTAGAAAGAATTTGTTTATATAGTCACATAGTTTAATAGGATCGGTCAGTACTGAGCCATTTACGTCTAATTCAAGATTTTTAAAAGAGGGTACATGTTTCTTAGCCTCATTAACTATATTCCAAGTTGTTTTACACGTGTTTCCCGAATTTATTATTTTTTTTTTATATTCATTAGCTTTTAGATTACTGATGGTTGTCAAATAAATTTTTTTAGCCTGTTTATATTTATTTTTATAGTACTCATAGCCTGTTGATTTATGCAACTCATAAAAATGCTTCATTTCTTTTCTCAATTTTATTGCTTCTGAGTCAAGTTTAACTCTTGCAAATTTGTTCCTACATAAAACTTTTGTTTTTATGGGACAGCAAGCATTGAAATGCATACTAAAAATACGATAGAATTCATCCCATTTCCCATTCACACTATCCTCAGAATAGACAGTTCCCCATGCCTCCATACCTAGTTCCCCAATTAGCTGTGTAATGCAGCTTGCATTTATATCACGGAAAGTTTTTATCTCCTTTTGTTCTACATCCCCATTTATACCCATAAAATCTACACACTGGGCATAATGGTCTGAAATAAGGGTATTAATATTAAATGCATTAATCTTGACATTACTTATATTTGATGCGACATGGTCGATGGTGGAAGATGTTAGTGCTGTTACTCTAGTTGGTGTGTGAATCTGATCATCAATATTGTAGCTGTTAAACACATCAGATAATTTTTTATAAGAATTGTCATTATAGTTAAAATCAATATTAAAATCTCCTGCAATTATAAACTGTTTATGTTTTTGTGATAATTTTGATAATAGTTCATCCAAATGTGCAGTAAATATATCTTTTTCAGAACTAGGAGACCTGTAAATCCCCAGAATTACAATACTCTGTTTATGGGCTTGTATCTTTATGGCTGCAATCTCGAATACTTTCTCAGTCTGTATTTCACTCACATCTACAACTCTGGCATGCAAACAGCTTCGAACTAATATGGCTACCCCACCTCCTCTGTGTAAAGATCTGTTAAAACTACTTACAATGTGATAATTATTAAATTTACATAAACTAAGCTGCTCACTATTGAGACCATGTTCTGTAAATACTACAATATCTGGTAAATATTCACTCAGTAGATATTCACAGGCAGCCATTTTCTGGCTAATATACTGTACATTCAAATGCATAATCCTTATTGACTTTTCTGGTGCATATATCCTGTGTCTATTTCTTTCATTTATAATCACTGACCTTGTATTGTTACTTTCCAAACTACTCCTCTTATGAACTAATGCATCCACCTTACCACTATCTAGTTTCCCTTACTTACAGAGCTAATTGTGTTACAGAGCAGTTTACCAAATTTATATGATCCCCTCCTATTCAAATGTACCCCATCCCTCCCAAAGTCCCTTGCATCCAGCCATAGATTCCCATCTACCATTAGACAGCTTTTGTTAGCACACAGCCAGTCCAACTCCTGGTTAATACGTATTATTTTATTTTTGCTAACATCATACCTACTAAGCACACCACTTATGATAATTTTGGTCTTGTTTGTCTGTGCCCGAATACTTTGCACGAGGTCCATCATTTCCCCCATAATTTCTTCTGCCATTCTTCCCTGTTTAATATTGTTAGTACCCGCATGCACCAATACCACCTCTGGTTTCATTTCCTTTAAGTTCATCAGTTCCACTTTCCTTTGTAACTCGGCTATTTTTATACCAGGAAGGCAGCAAACTTCATAGCCCTTATCCCTGCACAGTTCCCCAGAAAACTTTAACATTGAATCCCCTATCACCAGAACACGTTTTTCGTCAGTTTTCTCACTGCCACCAGATCTTGGAGAATTTACAACTTGAGGTTCACTATCATCATTTATTTCACTTAACACTTCAAACCTGTTTTTGCTGAGAAAATTTTGCGATTCCCGCATCGAGTATCGTCTTCCGTAGTCTTCTTTTGCCGCCACGTGTTTCACGTTCTTCCATTGCCTGCCGCATTCGGGTTGCTTTATTGCCTCTGTTCTTGTATCCTTCAATAGCTCTCTATTTATTTTATCTTTTAGAGCCGTATTTTCCTCCTCAAGCGCACTGATCTTCCCAATAGCCGTTTGTAGATCCCTATTTAGCATGTTTATTACAACATGAAGTGACGCGATTGTTTCACTATCCCGTAGCGTCCTATCTGCAGAGTCCATTAAACCATTACTTTTCCGGTAAAATTGACTTACACCTGCATCGCCTTCATTTCTGCACGTACCCAATGCGTTATTTGTGTTATTAAACCTCTCAGATGACAAACAATTCCCACTGATATTATTATTTTCGCATAATATATGAGAGCGCGATCGCGTCACAACACCCTCGAAGGAAGGAGTGTGCAACACCTTATTGGAAGTACTAGTTTGCAGAAGTTTGAAACTATGTTTTACATAAAAATTCCTATTATAAAAGGGCAAAAAAATATTATTTGAAATGTACATATCTATTATTAGTTACTATGTATAAATAATTTTAAATTAATTAATGAAAATATTAATAACATCAAAAAATAGTTATGTACACAAATGATAACATTATGCATTTAGGTATGCTGAAGATTTTGAGGTTATGTAACCATTCGTAATTTTACACCATGGTATTTCGACCTCATAATCTTGTATTCTTGCTTATGAGAGTTATTTGAGTATTTCAGGTGCATTATTACAAATTTTCAATTTAGTAAAGGACAGAAATATCAATTATCAAAGTAGGAGATTGTGAAATTACTACCACCTTCAGATTCTGATAGTTCTCTTCTGAGAACTGTTATAAGGGAAATGGGAGAAGAAATTTTGCTTCCTGATGAACAAGAAGTACCACCTACATTAGAAGCGGAAGAAAATGAAGCTAAAAGGTGGAATAAAAAAGAAAAATCCATTATTTCTATTTTGGCCCATTTAGTCATCGTGTACATGGGTAGAGTGAACCTTCTGGATCCTATGGTTAATTGCCCATTGGCCCCATTAATTCAAAAATAAAAAATGGTACTTGAAGAGTTTTCCACATGGTTAATATCGTACTGGAGGCGGCGCTGTGGCCGAGTGGTTAGACCGCTCGCCTTCCACCGAGGCAGCCCGGGTTTAATCCCAGGGACCTGCATGTGGGATTTGTGGTGGACAAAGCGGCGTCTGGGCGGGTTTTCTCCGGGTTCTCCGGTTTCCCCCGCCATTCATTCCACCAACTGCTCCATCATCACCTTTCCTTTCATCCATTTCACCAACATTTCGTTTCATCTACTTCCTTCATCCCATACCAGGCATCGGGCTGATCACCCATTCTGGATGCTCTGTCTGATCCATGAGTGTCTGCTCCTCGACGGGCCTCTGACCCCAGGCACCCGCTTGTAAGTCCTGGGGGGGTGTAAGTCCTACATAAGAGGAGGGTAAACAGATAATGAATGAATAATATCGTACTGGTAAATGTATAAATACTTTATAGAGATATAGCAAAGAATATTATTTTGTGAAATTCAGATTTATTGTGCTTGATAATGAATATAAAAAGAAGAGAGGGTGACCTTGAAATGATGCTGTTGCTGATCCACCACCTAAGAAACACACAGCTGTTTTAAATACAGCAATTGCTAAATTAAGATTCTAAGGAAGAGGTTATCATCTTATGGAAGGTGACTAAGAAAAGGCAATGCATTGTCTGATGACACATGTAAACGAAGAACGAGATGTAAGTGCAAGAAATGTAATATGCCCTGGGTGTATAGAGAACTTCCACTTGAAGTAACATACGTGCTGTTCAAATCTTTCACTTTTGTAAACTTTTTGTATGTTTGTATTAGAGCCTCAAATGCATAATGTACACATATGATACCATGCTCATAATTTGTTCAAAAAATAATAATATACACTGATGAGCCTGAAATCATATTATTTAATGTAGATTTGACAATTTTAAAGTATTAAAACTTTTTCCTCATGTTTCTTGATAATTCATGCATGAAGAGGTTAAGGAAGACTGAAAAATGTGCAGATAGTGAAGGTATTTGTAAGAGTCCATCTCGGTTCACTGTTACTCTGCAAGTAAGAAATTCATTGACACTAGAGATGTTTGAGAGCATCATTTACTGCAGTATTCAATGAGATATTAAACTTTGCTGCTTTGTAAAGCGAGTGTGTATAGACTTTAGATTAATGCTTGATTTAGTCATTGCAAATGTTTCAGTTGTTGGGTTCACCAACACAAGTGGTAATGTGTTTTTATGGCAATTTTTGTAATGTTCTCTACTGCTAAATAATAAATTGTTGATTTGAATTTAAACATTTTGTTCCAACAATTGTTGTGAGGCTTCCTCTTCCCTTCCATTTCCATAAATATCTCTCTTTTATCTCCTTCTCATGTTGCATTTAGTAAGCAGCTGCTAATATGAATTTAGATGTTAAAGGTAACATAAATGGGGGTGCAATAAGACTTGTGTGCCCTTTATCAATTCATATATTGGATACCTAGATGCCAACACCAACATTTCCACTTTCAGTAATTTTCAGGAAATTAAAAAAAATTATGTTTAAGTAATACATACTGTTTTGAAGATAAATTAACGTTCAATACCACTTGCAGGTACACTATAGTTTAGCAATGCTTTAATTAATTGTAAAACCAAGTTATTGTTTTTTATAAAAATGCATTTAAACTTTAGAAATGTCTGCATTTGATTTTACCAACAATAGAATAGTAACGTATGTGTAGTATCTACTGAAATAATTGCAGTAAAGGGTACAATTAATATTTTCCTTGTATTTTAGTTACTATTAGGTAATTATTTACCACATTTAACAATTGTGTGCACTAATAATATTTAGCTGTGTTTAATTATTTACATAAAAGGTCCCAATGAGCATATTGCTCTAGGTATCATTGAGGTGGTAAGCAAAATTCAAAAGAATAAACTCATAAAAAGGAGTACACAAGTATACGAGGAGAGCCAATGAACTAAAAACCGGTTCTGCAGTGTTTTTCCTCTTGGCATTATCAGTGCTTGTTACCGTCTTTGGCTGTTATAAAATGGCATGGATGCAATCATATGATATTTTTAAAGTTTGTTTTAAAGATATTACTTACCAACTTAATAAAAGTAGGTGCTTAGACTGGCTACTGTTATTTGCCATATATTTTCGGCACCTGTTTAGGAAATGCTGGCAATTTCCTGGCGGATATTTTGTTTTAATTCTTCCAGGGTATGTGGGTTTGTCTTGTACACTTTCTGTTTTAATTTACCCCAGAGATAGAAATTGCAAGGGGTTAGGTCAGAGGACTGAGAGGGCCACAAATCTCTACTAATAATTCTTTCCTCAAACACACTTTCAATGTTCTCATCGAAATATTGGCCGTATGAGCTGTGGCAGAGTGTTATTGAAAAAAGGCAAGATCATGCTCCCTGTCTGTTAACTCTGTAAAAAAAAAAAGCTGGGGGAAAAATTGAATTCACATATGTAGGGGCTCCAACTGTTGACTTGATTTTTGGGGGGGAAGTCTCCAAATAATGACCGATGTTGTCTAATGTTTCTTGGGTAAGAGCCCTATGCTGTCTTTTAGGTTTGTTAGACTGAACACTTCCTGTGGCCTGAAATTTATTATAAAGTGAATGGATTGTTCTATGGCCTGGAACCCCAAAAATCATATTTTCACTTGACGAGCTGACTGAGTTAACACATATAAGTAAATACACGCTGCACAGTAGAAGGCACTTACTGAGTCATAATATTTTTTGTCACTAAATACACAACAAAATAATAAATAACTGAACTATCACTGCCAACTCAATACTGCAAGCCAGAACAGAGCAAAGCCATGTCAGTAACGTGACCTTGATTGCAACAGCAGCGTAGAATCACATGTCCACACGCCCAGTGAAAAAACACAGCTCTTAGTTTATTGGCTCTCTCTGTAGAAAAAGAAATACATACTAGAAGAATATATATTAACCTTGACGATTGAGAAGCTAGTAAGAGTGATGTGTCATAATTTAAAATAGAGAGAGTTGGAGGTTGTTACACTACATCACTAAAATATTCTTACTTGAACGCGTTTCAGGAGAACAGTTTACTCCCATCATCAGCAAGTTTTCAACTGATTTTGCCGGTTATTGTCTGGGGAATGTGTGTGGCTAGTGGTGTTCTCTGGTGCTGGTCTGATGAACCTCCAAAGCCTGCTGGATGGCGGTAGTTCGAAATTGATTAGGTGATTCCTGTGTTTGATGATAGTATTTTTTCCCAGATGTCCAATTAACCAGTCACCTTTCAGATATAAATATATCACCCACAGACATGATGGTATTGTTTGATGTCACTGCACTCTTCCCAAGCATACCAAAAGAATTACTACCACTCCTAGAAACTTGCATATTAAACAATGGCACACCTAGAGCAGAAACAGAAGATTACTTAAAACTGACAAAATTATGTCTGGACCAGAATTTATTTTCATTCCATAACAAAATCTTTAAACAACCACAGGCCTAACTATGGGAAACCCATAGTTCACCATTTTTAGCAGAACTATATATGAACCATTTTGAATGCCATATTACTAACTCTTTCCCACATCTATTCAAAACCTGGTATACGTACGTAGATAATATTTTTGCTATTGTTCCAAAAAAACTTTCAGAAAATGCTTTAAAATTATTGAATTTACAAAAAAGATCTATAAAATTCACAATAGAAAAAGAAGAAAATGGCCAATTACCTTACCTAAATCTTTTTCACTATAAGCTGAAAGGAGAAGTAAACAAAACCACATGACAAGAGAGCACCTCATTGGCTGGTGGACAAACTACAACCTTTCTCGCTTAGCATGTTGTCTCTTCCACTAAAAAGAACAGTTTGGTTCAGATCGTAACATTTTGTGGTTATTCTCGTGCAGATAAATTTAAAACACTCATTATTGCAACAGTTAAATGTATGAAACTAAATGTGTTTGTTCAGATTTAGCTATAACTAAATAAACTGTTAAGAGGCTATGCGCAGGCACTGCAGTTCATTTCCAACTGAGAATCTTCTGCCACTGTGGAAAACATAAACGCGGGAAATGGAAAGAAGACAAATGTGTTAAGTGCTTTTAACAAATTCTGTGAAAATATCCACCTTTACAGTAGGGACAATGGTTCTGTGCCGGTGACCTTCTTTCCTCGCGCACTGAAGAGAGTCTATGCCTAACGCCAGGCAGCTCTCTGTCCGCCTGCCTGCTGGAAGACGTGGGACTTTGCTGATACGACATAAACATACAACACCACACCACTGCATGACTGGTTTATTGTCAGATTGCTCTATATTTCTTTTATATTTACACATTATACACAAACCTTGTCATGTAAATGCATTGTCGTAAACTAGCAGGGGCTTTATTAGTTTGATAAACACTCTACACCAGAAATATCACCACCGTCGTTTTCTTCTGCAAGACTTTCCTTTTCATCATCATCATCAGTCTTCTTCTCGTTCGCTGTCACTATATTTCCTAACCTGGATTACAGAACCTTCTAAGAGATTTTCAAACAGGCCTTGTTGTTCTTCAATGTATTTGTCTTCCTACTTAATGTGTTGAGAGGCATTTTCCCACTTTTCTACGCTAATGTCCTCAACATGTTGTTAGCTAAGCTTAATCAATAACATCATTTAGTTTAAAAGGGTGTTCTACCAAGCTACCCATTACTTTATATCAGCTCAGATCAGTTCTACTCGATTAAGACGCGAAGACCAGGGCGGTAATCGGAGAACATTGTGTGCATGGCCTACAGACTATCAATGTAAATTTTTGGAATGGGCTTTGACCCTTACTTAGGTTGTAAAGCTCCAAACTTAGCATCCTTTCATGGAATGGGGCAAGTTCTGCATCGTATGAGGCGATGGAGCCTTTTCCAACTGCACACTATGGTACAGTGCGTTATCCATCACCAAGACAGATCTGGGAGGCAAGGTAGGAATTAGTTTTTCCATTAGCGATTTCTTTGTATTTATCCCCGTCATTTTGTGTTATATTAACCTTTGTTATTTTTACATAAAACATCGCAGAAGGCAAGAACCTCTAATAAACACACGAAAATATGCAATACCTATATGCAATCCAAGTTTAATTACAGAAACACAGGGGTGTCATTTAGGGGGGCAGGGGGTCAATTGGCCCCCTCCCCTAGGTTACAAGCAACATTATTGCTCTACCAAATGAAACATTACAACTGTACTATTAATAGCAATATTTCACATTTAAGAAATAAAACATTTCCTTTTAGGCCAAATACATCGTTACAATCCACATGAACATTTGTGAAACTGCTCCAAGCAATCTTGTCCACCCCCCTCAACGCAGAAACTGAAATGACGCCCCTACAGAAATATATAGTAACTACTTTATAAACACAACGTTCAAGGTAGCATCAACAGCCGGCTGGCAAGAGAGATGTTACTCAAACTACTACTGCCGCTAGACTGAAGTGATGGCACTCACTGCGCAAGCCCGAGAATTGGGGGCTCGCTCACTGTCCAGATAACCAGTGCACATCCAGCCTTCACCAGCACAGAACCATCGTCCCTACTGTAATCGACAATGAATATGGTTGGCCATTGTTTAGCAATAATTGAACTTCTTTGTTAGTGATGCAGAATTGTTGTTCGGATAGCTTGGGTCACGTTTGTTTTCTGTTGTGTTTTAACCTATAGTGCTAATCGTTATTTAACTCACTGACTCATAAAAGGTTAAAACAAAGGTGGTACACTGATATTAGTCATTAAATGAATGATTTCTAAAGCCTGAAGTTAAGGACAGTTTAATCCACTACCTTTAAACACAGATGCCGAACTTTTATTTGTGTACTCTTAGTATTGTGTGTTAGAAGTTTAGGATGTAAGGCAAAATGTAGGAACAAAACATACAATGTTTAAAAGATAATGATCACCAAGCTGCGCAATATACTGTATTCGCATTCTGTCTGAAGCAATTTCCTCTCACGGGTATTAGTTCCTGTCATCCTCCATGTGGTGCTGCCATGTGCGCAGTGGAATGATACATTTAAGTTTTGTTTACTTCTCGTTTCAACTTATAGTGAAAAAATTATAGACATCAGGATCATCAGAAATAATGCACCCAACAAACTAATGTTTGGCATTTACAGGAAACCAACTCACACAGAAAATTATATTAAAAACAATAGCTACAATCCTACAAGCCACAAACAAGCAATTTTAAATAGTGTTACAAACAGGTCAGTACATATACCATTGGAGAAAGAGCAATACCAGAAAGAATACCAACACATTATCCACATAACCACCATGAATGGATACCAGAAAAAAACAATAGATAAGAAGATAAAGTTTGAAAGATAGAAATACATCCAACAAATGACTACTTTACTCAGACAACAAAAACCACAAACATATAGGAAATTCACTTACCACCCTTGGACACATCATAAATTTCAAAGGATTTTCAAGAAATACATCATCACCCTGTCTCCACAGAATAACCACAATATACAGAAACTACTATGCAACAGAACAAAAGATCCTATCGCCAACGATAAATCAGCTAGTATATATCAAATAGTCTGTAATGACTGTAACCTGGTATACATAGGAAGAACCAAAAGAAATCTTGAAATAAGATTTAAAGAGCATATGAGATGCATTTACCAAAAACAGATAGATAAATCAGCAGTAGCACATCATTTCTGGTCTTCAAACCATGAAATCACTCCAAAAATAAAACTCTTAAAACCAATCAACAGCAGCAATGAATTGGACATCTGGGAAAAAATACATATTGTCAAACACAGGAATCACCTAATGAATTTCAAACTACCCAGCAGCCTTTGGAGGTTCATCAGCCCAGCACCAGAGAACACCACTAGCCACACACATTCCCCAGACAATAACCGGCAAAATCTGTTGAAAACTTGCTGACGATGGGAGCAAACCGTTCTCCTGAAATGCGTTCAAGTAAGAACATTTTAGTGATGTAGTGCAACAACCCTCAGCTCTCTCTATTTTAAAATATATTAACCTATTTAGCGTATGTGGGGGGGGGGGTAACATTTGTTAAACATTTCAACAAGCACCACAAAGATTTTCTGGTGTCGAGTTATTAGGAATTACAGTGTTGGCCGAGTAGGAGTTTGAAGAGTTTGTTTGTGAACTGAGATAAGTTAAGTGATGATTTGATATCAAATGGGAGACTGTTGTATGTTTTGGCGGCACTATGTAATATACCTTTTATTCCATACTTGCTAGAGTTAAGTGGAGATGTAACTGATTGATCTTGTTTTGTAGGAGTGAATGCCTTTTTTGTGTTTGATTAATTAATTTTGAAAAAAAACTTAGGAGATTATTTTCAGTTTTTTATACATAAGTAAAGATTCACTATATTTGCAAAGGAAAATGGCAGGATATTTGTTTTTTCTTAAATGCTTTTGTGGAGGGCTTAAAAATATTGAGGCCAGAAAGTATTTTAATAGCTCTCTTTTCCAGGATTTCTAGACAGTTTCATTGTTCATTATTATTATTGGACCATACTGCTGCATTTAAATGCAGAAAATTGGGGTGCAAAAGTGTAAAATAAAGACTTTTTCTTTGACTGTTATGTAACTCAAAAACGTTTAGTCTATACAATATGCAAATAACATAGTTGTTTTCTTGACGATATGTTCAGTATGGTATGTCCAAGCCAGGGACGAGTCCAATGTAAGGCCGAGGTATGTAAATCTGCTTACCCTTTGTATGAAGGCTTTGATTTTAATTGACATACTATCTGTACTTGGCTAGAGGGTTTGTGAAAAAAGCATATACTTAGTGTTTTTTACATTAAGGATAAGTTGGTATTTGAGAACTATATCAGTAGTATTGTAAGATGTCTTGTAAATACTTTACCTAATTTCATATTTCCTATATTGTTAATAAAGATAAAAAATAATATTGGCCCTAGCACTGATCCTTCTGGTTCTCTATGCTTCACTCTTAATATTGGGCTGGAGTAATATTGTATATTCTATGAAAAGTGTTCATTAATGTTAGTATCAATATTGCGATGCAGCAGCTAAGGCAAGGTTATCAGGAGGTCGTGCTGAGCGGTCGGAGTAAACAACAATGGCCGATCACCAGCGTAAACACTGGGCATGCCTATCAGGAGATAACTAGAAGCTTGACCTCCCTCTTCCTCCAGAAAGTGTGTCGAAATAGTTTTTCTAAAACATTCGAAAACTTTGTAGAAAGATTCCACTGACTATATAAACGAGTGCTCTCATGGTAGGAGTCACGTCAGTCAGTTGCGAGCAATCGACTTGGTGGATGAGTTTCCCGTGCTACATCAAGTGCGAGTTTGTGATGGGCATGCAGCAAGTGCTACTGCAGAGCAACACGTTGTGGAGGTCTTGTGTTCAACTCCCGAGTGAAGTGAACCATCTGCGTCACGAAGGAAATGAAGGGACAGAGAACTGAACTAGATAAGAAAAACATTGACAGTTGAAAAACTGGACAAAGTCACAATATAATGAATGGGATATGTTTTCTTGTATTATAATTAAGGATTGATTAAACTTAATTGTTACTTCATAATAAATACAACAAAAATAATTATTTTGTTTTGATATTGAGAATTACCTTCAAAATACTTTTGTATTAAATGTAATACAGAATACTGTCGGTTATTCATGGCAACGGAGGTCAGCAGTTTCACAGATACATCAAAACATCAGATAATCCAAAAATGCTTAAAAACCATTCCCTATGAATCTAATCAACTTCCTTTAACATCTCAAGATGATGGCACTGCATCCAGTATGCTTCATATTGAAATTTAAGTCACTTTATTTTCGCTATTGAAATACACTACTGCACATTTCAAACCTAACATTTTTCCAAGACACAGTCACAGATAGGTACTGTATTCCAACCATGAGAAAGTCTGCAGGTTATGAGGAGAAAGGAGGAGCAATGTGAATTCTGTGCAATGTAACGTACAATCTCAACTTCTGAATTATTCTCTCAATTTTCTGTATTCTTCACTTTCTTCCTCCCTCATCCTGGTGTAGCTGGGTAATAGCAGTTTCCATTGTGGTTATTACTGTTCCTAATATGGAACACTGTAGCAGCACATGCAAACAAGAAACTATTCACATTGAAGCATTGTTCTTTAACGTGTTAACTGTTTGCTCACGTGATAATTGCATCATCCCATCTGCGGTCATTGATTACTTACAAGGAAATGTCACAAAGTGCATCTCACAGCCATGAAAAAATGTGGATTTGAATCTCGGTGCATTTTTCATACTCTTATAAGAGCAGCAGGAAATGTGGATCCTCACATGAATCTGGGAGGCGGACATCATTCGAGTGACACTCCCACTCCCGACAGCTTTTCCTTTGGGGCAGCACCTGAAAATTTTATTCCAGGCTCCCCCATTACAGGGTGGAAATGGATATGCCACGTAAGCACATCAATCCCAAAAAGCGGAAGATCACCAAACCTTGGTGGGGCCGTCAGCAATCTAGCAACTGTCTACTAGCTATCCAGGGTGGTACCGGAGGACCTTGAGGTGTCTCACAACCCCGCCTAAACAGAAAACCGCTGGACGGCCCCAATCTCCCATGGGTATCACTAACTACTGCTCCGCCGAGTCCAACCCAATCCAAACGACACCCCTATGGATGGGGCTCGGATGTTTGGCCCAATGTACTTCTAGTAACGTCAGAAGTACTGTAAGTGCTCAGGGTCTGCAGTGCCCGCACCATGGCAGCTGAAGGGTCAGAACCTCCCCCTCCCCCATTATGGTGAAGGTCAATATATGCATCTTACCAAATTATTGACAGTTTTATACATGGAGAATGCACATACAAAGGTTTTTTTTTTTGTTTTTTTTTTAGTTTTATTTATGGACGCTCTTTAACTACTATGGTTCTTAGCGTCCCATTGTATATTGGGCGTGAAACACCTGTAATTTTGCTCAGAGGCCTCTTTATCAGGCTTGAGGTTCTTTTACGTGCCGTAAGTCTACGACACGGGACCACCGGCTTTACTTCCCTTCCGAAGGAAGCCGTGCTAACGATTTTTACGCCCGAAAAAATCCATCACCCTCCGCCGGGTTTGAACCCGCGACCTTGGGAACTAGAGGCTAGCACGGTACCACCAGTCCACGGAGGACGACATACAAAGGTAGAAAAAGTATTCATCTTGACTTTAAAAAATTCTAGCCAAATTAATGAAGATAAAATTCTCTTTTTTAATAACACAGAAAGAAGAAATAGTATTACATTTTACGTGTTTTTGCATTTTTCAAAATTTTCATTTTATTAGTTTAATAATTTTTGAAGATTGAACCAATTTTTCAACTTGTTCAACATTTACAAAATTATTTTATATGCACTTAGTGGAGCAATTTCTTGATATCTACCTGATATTTTCATCGATGTATGATTTAAACTGGTTGTGAAGTCTTAAAATTGAAGGCATTAATGACGAAGTTCAGAAAAAAACTTTTCTGTTAACACTATGTATAAAAAAGTTGAAAAATCGGTATATATTTCAAACCCTTGTAAAACTAATAATAGACGATACTGAAAGCTGCCAAAACAAGTAAACTGTAATACTATTTGTTCTTTCTGTCTGTTAAAAATGAGAATATATCTCCATTAATTTGGCTACTGGAATTTTTAAAACTGCATAAAAATATTTTTATCTGCTTCTGTATGTCAAAACTTCATTTTTAATGAAAAGCTGGGGCTTGCATTTAATCACCTCATATATCCCTGTCAGGAGCCTGTTTCATAAAAACACTCTAATAATATTAGCTAATATTATTACACTAATCAAAAAGAATTATTAGTTAAGAAACTTCTAATAAAAGAAGCTCAGTATTATTAGTTGTCATACACGTTTGTTTTGTTTTAGCTTTCCTTTTGTTTCTCTTTCCATTACATATTGGACATTTTGGTTATGGTTTTTGTTGACAAACTTTTAAGGGAGAATTAGAAATAAACACAACCAGAGAGATAATTTAGGCCATATGGATACAAAAACAGCAGAATTATTAAATAATTATTTTATAAATATTGCAAAGCAAATCCGAGAGACTTCCCCATCTATACAGGACTCTATAACAGAACTGTATAATAACTGCCTCATGTTAACTCCCTTGTTTCAGTTTTCAAGCGTTACTCCTGAAAAAATAAAGAAACATAAAATCAAAATCTTACGGATGGGATGAACTGCTTTCATTTCTCATTAAGGAAATAAAATAAGTGAGCCCATTAGTCAAATAATTATTCATCCCCTAGCTACTAGCATTTTACCAGAGAGAATGAAGTATCCTTTAGTTAAGGTGATACACAAAGCAGGAAAACCTAAATTTAAAAACTTCCAACCTATCTCTTTCTTCCTATCTTCTCTACCATATTTGATAAGATTGTACATTCACAACTCATCTCTTATCTTGAATATTTCACTAAGTTAAACAGCTGCCAACATAGATTCTGAGAAAAGTAACAAACAATATTATTGTTGATCTTACCATCTTTTTCATGTGGTAGTGTGTATATGTTATTAGTTTGTATTAAAAAATGTATGTTAAATTGAGATAGGGCTGTTTATTTCATTTCTATAGTTCCTAGTTTATGAGTTAATGGCTTGAAAAAGCAATCTTTTCTGTGGCAAGTGCTCTTAAAGACAAAACATTTACCATGTGATTATCAGTATTTGAGTCAGAATTACACATGATACTGATTTTGTAAGTACTTTTGTACAGTCATATGCCAACAACTCGAGAGGCTTCCACTAACAAAATTATTATTAATGTGGACTTGCTCATCAAATTGAGCCTAATAAAATTAGCCAGTTTTATTATCCTGCTCATTTACGAAAAGATTTACTGATATTATTAATAAAACATACTAATGGTATTAGTTAATAATAATAATAATTCAATATTTATTGTTGTAGAACTGCTTCATAAGCAATTATTAACATGTCAATAATACAATAAAAATGATAAAATGGAGCAGTAAAACATAAACAATAAACTTACAAAAATAAAAAGCAGGACACATCAAAATACAATGTCAGTTTTGGCTTGAAGGAATTCATTAAGACTACAAAGTGGGTTTGCAGCAAGTCAACCTTTCAAAACAACTTTAAATCTATTTAGGCTAGCTGAATGGGCAGCTCTTGGTAATGTGTTGAACATACCATTTTTTTGGGATTTAGTCAACCTTACCTTATGTGTGGCAATAAAATAATATTCATGTTGCTGATGATGAAATACCCAGCTATTCAAGTTTTAATAATTCCTAAGCATGTGCGTGTGTGTGTGTGCAGATGCGGAAGCGTGGGGGTGCAGAGCCAAAAACTACGAACCTGCTGTGTGGTCTTTTTTCTGGCCGTGTCCTTGGTGCTTGCTCTCTGCTGCTATCATTAGAAAAGCGCAGATGAAACCATACAACATTTAAGGCTTTACTTACCAGCTTTATGAAAGGGGATGCTGAAACTGGCCACTGTCATTGTCCATACATTTTTAGTATCTCTTTAGGAAACTATCCATCCCTTGCCGTAGTTCACGTTGAGAAATGTTGGCAATTTCCTGGTGGATATTTTGTTTTAATTCTTCCAGGGTGTGTGGGTGTGTGTTGTACACTTTGTTTTAAGTTACCCCAGAGATAGAAATCATAGGGGGCTAGGTCGGGGGACCAAGGAGGCCACAAATCTCTACTAATAATTCTGTCCTCAAACACACTTTCAATTGTTCTCATTGAAATATTGACTATGAGTTGTTGCAGAGTCTTGTTGCAAAAAGGCAAAATCACGTTCCCTGGCTGTTAATTCTCTTAAAAAAAAGGGGGGGCAAAACTGTATTCATATATGTACAGCGTCAACTGTTGACTCGAAAAAAATTGGCCCTATAACTCTTTCTCTGCTCGTGGTGCACCATACACCAATTTTTTCATCATGAAGGGGTACTTCATGAACAATATTACAGGCTGCGCATGTTTTTTCCACTGGGCATGTGGAAACATGATGATGCTGTTGACGTGGTTTTGCTATTTATGATTTTGTCCTGTACTTAGTCACAAAGTATATTGTGGCTCAGTATATGTTTTTTACTGCACAGGGTGTATTTATTTATGATTTGTACATATTAACTCAGTCAGCCCACCAAGTGAAAGTACGATTTGCAGAAAGATTTCCAGGTGTAAAAGTTCCAGGCCGTACAACAATTCATGAACTTTACAATATATTTCAGACCACAGGAAGTGTTCAGGCTAAGAAATCTAAAAGACGAAAGTAGTTTAAAAAATGTTGTATGGTTTCATCCACACCTTTCTATGATAGCGGCAGATGGCAACGAGTGCCGAAGACACGGACAGGAAAAGCACTGCGCAGCCGGTTCATAGTTTTTTTGGCTCTCCCTGTGTGTGTGTATATATATTAATTACTGTCAGGATTTAAAATTTTTTAAATATAGGTCGACAATGGGCATTGAACGATGAACCACGTATAATTCTTAAGGCCTTTTTCTACAGAATTAATACTTTGTGCATATGGGCACCATTGCCCCAAATATGGATGTTGTAAGAAACTGTGCAATGACTCAATAAAAATAGTACACAAGACAACCTTTTGCAGACTTATGAAATGTGACCAGCTCAAGTAAGCTTGGAACCCAAAACAATGCCCAGAGGTTTAACTTCAGAGAACACATCATCAGAAGCTTGCGTCAGTGTAAAATACATACCTGGATTTTGTCAGTGTTAATTTAAAGCCATTAGCAGCAAACCATCTAGCAAATACATGAAGAGGATTCCATAGATTGATTAATATCCATTAAAGAAAAGCCATTAGTCAAGAGTGAGGTAGGTGTCATCTGGAAGTAATTTGAACCACAGCTTGTGTTTAGAGGCAAGACATTAATCATTATTATAAACAACAAAGGCACCAAAAAGGATCCCTGACTACTATCATCAATGTAAAAGCTTTATGAAAAAGACCCCAGAACTACCTGTGTGGCTATCACTTGCTTTACGCTCATTTATTTATTTAGTGTATACATCAAATAAATAAAGTTAATAAGACATACTTCTGTATAGATTCAAAACTAGCTGTCTTACCCAGCATTGCATTGCTACATTCTATAAGCATGGGGTTGAAAATAACGAGAGGTGAATTATGAAAGTCGTAAATTTGTACTTGAGATTAGTCAATGGTAACAAGTTGCAATATATGAGTATGGGTTGAAGTTGTATGGTATGATATAATTTTCGCCAAATCCTATAGTCCAAGTGCACAAATTTGTGTGTTGGTTAACCAAGTAGTATAGTTTTATCTACTGAAGGGTTGAAAATAAATAAGGGTAGCACATAAAAATTTCAAGTACTATATAGGGTGAGTCAAAATTACACTAAATAATGTTAAGGCACAATTTAGGGGTTCTATTTGAATGTATGCCCATAAACATCTTATCAAACTAGAGGGCATTAACAGTTCTGAAACATCATGTTGGGTTAGATGAAATTCCATTGAACTGCTCACTATGCATTTTTGCTACAAGGCATTGGTAGGTTTTAAAGTAAGATTTGTCAGTACCTTTAATTTTAAACAGTGCAAAACACTCTTAAATTGATTTAGTAACTTATGAATCTTTATTTAGTTATATGGCACTAAATCTGTGTGCTCTGAAGAAGGTTAAAACCTTTTTTAACCAAGCTGCAGCTGCGAATACAGGTTGTCAATAATATACCTATGCAAATAATACTGTTGTTAGTCAAATTTTCTGCACATTATACAAATTAGTTGAGAAAAGTTAAAACAATTTTAAATGATGCTAACATATGTTTTTAAAAGGCTTCAAATGTGGGTAAACTAAGAACAAAATAAGAATTGAACAAGTGCTTAAGCTAAACTTAATGATGTAGAAGCTAGTAATTGTCACGTTATAATCAATTGTAAGCATGGGTCAGTGGTTAGGAACACTTTTTACGTCACATTCTATATTTTATACCCGTTCCTGAAATGCGTACAGGTATAAAATATAGAATGTGATGCAAAAAGTGTTCCCAACCACTGACCCATATTTCTAAGTGCTTAAGCGTTTATAAAGCATGTTCAAAATGCTAAAAATGAAAATTAGTTTTATTTATGGACACTTTTTAACTGCTATAGCTCTTAGCGTCCCATTCTATATTGAGCATGAAAGACCGGTAACTTTGCTCAGAGGCCGCTTTTATCAGGCTTGAGGTTCTTCTACATGCCTTAAATCTACAACATGGGACCATCTGCTTTACTTCCCTTCTGAAGGAAGCCATGCTAACAATTTTTATGGCTGAAAAAACTCCATTAACCTCTGCCAACTTGAACCTGTGACCTTGGGAACTAAAGGCTAGCATGGTACCCCTAGAATATGGAGGACGACAACAGTGGAGCAAGATTATCTTGCCATTTCAGTTGTGTATAAATACTTGTGAATATACTTTACTGCTATGGTTATTTGAAACCTAGTATTTTTCTGGAACTGTTGCTGAGAAATATGCATTTTCCTAATTTAAAGAAACTTAACTGGTTCTAATGCATTTCTTTGACATGCATTGATTGCAGTACTTGCTGAATTACTTCAAATTGATAAATCTACACTGCAACATGCAAAAAACTAAAGTGATGCAATTCAATAAAAATGATGGTAAAATATCACTAAAACTCAATTTTTGAAGATTTAGAAGCTTGTAACAGTGATGTGTCATAATTTAAAATAGAGAGTTGAGGGTTGCTACACTACATCACTATGATTGGGAACAAGCCGTCTCCCGAAACGCGTTCAAGTAAGAATATCATAGTGATGTAGTGTAGCAACCCTCAACTCTCTATTTTAAAATATACTAAAAGTTGATAATAATAATATTCTGGATGTAAAATCACATAAATTTTTAGGTCTTATTGTTGATAACAAGCTAACATGGGCTGAGCATATTGAACATATATGTGCTAAAAATTAGTAAAACAGTGTATCTACTCAGATATTTCAACAATCATAGTGATGGCAATATATTGAAACTAATATACTATGGATGTTTTTATTCACACTTACTATATGGGATTGAAATCTGGGGTACTGCTGCAAAAATGCATATGGATAAATTACTTATATACCAAAAGAAATGCATCAGAATCATGTTTAACCTAAAACCAAGGGAATCGTGTAGGGAAACCTTTGTTAACAATAAATTGCTTACTATTTACTCTCTCTATGCATATAGAACAATAATGTATGTAATAGATAAGTACAAACCAATTAAAAACAACCAAATCCATGAACATAATACAAGAGGAAGCTTGGACTACTTTAGGCATAGTGTAAAAAAAAGTGTGTCTTTAAAGGATTTATATATTTCTGGAGTCACGCTATTTAATAAATTACCACTGGAAATCAAATCTGTAGTTGATGTTTCTAAACAGCAATTCAAAAGGAAATTGAGGGTGTATCTAATAAACAAATGTCTGTATGATTTAAACGATTTGTAAAGATGTAATTGTTTTGACATGTCCAAAATCAGATGTATGATACACTGGATGAAATAAATTATTATTATGATTATTATTATTATTATTATTATTATTATTATTATTATTATTATTATTATTATTATTATTATAGCATATACTTGGGGTAATATCGGTTAGTGAAGAAACTTCAAGGGATGTGTGAAGGTGAAATGGATACTACTTCATCCAAGTGTTAGGCCATCATATGATCTCTCTAACAAATTTTCCTTCCATGTCTTCTTGGGACGGCCGAATAATCCCTTTCCCCTAGGAATGTACTGTTTTGGGAATGCGCTCTTGGCCCATCCTATGCAAGTGTTGGTCTGGTAATGTGGTGTGTATTTCAGGACTGGTTGCATCTTCAGCTGTTTTAAAATAAACTCGCTGGTCTTTAGATCCCATTTAGTGTAACCAGCAGTCCTCCTCCATCTCTGCGGCAGTTATTGTGCTTCTATCTCTTTTCTTTAGGGTCCAAGCCTCACTGCCATAGCATAGAACAGCTCTTACTAAGCTTATGTACAGCCTTAGATGAGAGTGCTGTTGTACTAAAAGCTGGTTTGAAGACAATATCGATTACTCTCACTTTAATAATTGTCGTTTATACCAACAAATGATAGTTTGTATCCACGTTGTGTAAATTAATTTTTTCTTTGTAATGTTGTAGATTTTATACACATTTTGCTTGGAATTGGCTATACTCCCTTAAATGCTGTTATTTTAGTTTTATCTAATGAAATTTAAATATTGTAAACTGAATTTTTATCACTAGCTTTAAGGTTGGGTAGTTTTTGGAAGTTGTAAGGTAATCTATTACATCTGCCAGATCCTATAGTACAATATATTTTGACCAGATGGGTTATAAGCAGGGGCGGCATCTGGGGTAATGGCACCATTTGTGTCAAAAGGAAGGAAAGAGAAGTGTGTAGGAATTGTGCATAAAGCATTGTTTCAGAGTACGTGTTCCGTAATTTGAACAGGTGCGTTTCTGCCAATAGTCTTCTGAAGCTTGGAACCAATCCCAGATTGACACCATCAACACTCAAACACTGTGTATAAGACTAGGGTGTACGTTTCTACACGGTTCTTACAAGAGAGGTGGAGCCAAGAGTGCTCTGACTCGGAGCTTACGTTCCACCTGTTAGAACACAGTAAAGCACAGAACCTAGCGACAACACATATTCTGCATTCAACCTTCCTTTAATGCAGTGTTACCATCTTCCTATAAGTTAGTGCTAATGCATTTGGAAATGCAAATTAATGCTTAATTAAATTGAATGCAGAAATAATACATCAAAATATCTTTATAAATAAAAATAAATTGTTTTGAAACTAGAGGCCTTATTCAATATTTGCATGTTTCACAGTAGCAGGGTAATTGTTATGATTGAATATATGGTATCTTATACACCACAAAACAAAAACCAACGTAATCACCATGTGTTGACTACCTGTTTTCAAAACAATTGTTAAGTATTTCTGCTTATGTAGTAACAGTTCAGTCCAAAGACATTGTACTTCTCTTGTAACTAAACCAGTGTAGCTGTGTATAAAATGCTTTAAGTGAATATTTAAACCTTTTTCACTATAAGCTGAAAGGAGAAGTAAACAAAACCATGTGACAAGACAGCACCTCATTGGCTGGTGGACAAATTACAACCTTTCCCGCTTAGCGTATCGTTTCTTTCTCTACAAGACACTTCGGTTCAGATCGTAACATTTTGTGGCTATTCCTGTGCAGAGAAATTAAAAAAAAAAAAATCTGATGTGTTACACTCACATGACTTTTTCTACTCTTGTACAAACTATTTTTACAAACGCTTATTCTCCATATGCTTCATGTTAATCGAGATGTTAATTTTATTGCTAATTTTCTTGTAGATGCAAGAGGAATTGATAGGCTTTAAGTGATAGTCAAATATTTTAAGAGCTGTTGCTATGTGGAGTATTCCATTCTCTTTGCATTACCAGGACAAAAAAAAAAAAAAAATAACGAATTCCCATTTGAGAAAAAGTATAAGTATTGGAAAATTTAAGGGAATAACAAGCAATATCTCGAGAATGGATCACTCAGCAAAAAAAAAATGTATATGACATAAATTGTGTATTTTAATGCGATATACAATTTTTGTGTAGTAAAATTTTGTCTATCTCTTATGGTTTACCAGTTATGCAAAAGCCGTTCACAGTGTAGAATACTTTTGGAGGCATTCCTAGAAAATTCGAGATATACAATTCATTTGCCATAAAAATGTCTTAAACTTATGGTATTTTATTCAAAATTGTGAGCCATTTTTGAGAAAATTAAAATTTTCGAAAAATGTTCCATGTAAAGGGTTATCTGGGATGGGGGGATTTTCTTGAAAACCTTCTTGTCGCATCTCTGGAAGTTACTGAACCTAAATACCAAGTTTGGTGTTTATCCGACTGTTCGTTTCTGAGTTATGCTGTTCACAGACAGGCACACACGGACATGTTTCCAAAAATGCTGTATATGCATTCAGTGCACCTCAAAACATGTATTTCCTATGAAATCTCAGTATCGAATTTTTGGGTGAAATGCAATACTTCCCCTACTTACTATACATAGTAGAGAAAGTAAAAATGCAATTATTGTAACAGTTCAATTTATGAAACTAAATGTGTTTGTTCTCATTCACCTATAACTACATGAACTGTTATATCAGAGGGTTTAAGAGGCTATGCGCAGGCGCTGCAATTTGTTTCTGGCTGAGAATCTTCTGCCACTGTGGAAAATGGAAAGAAGACAATTGTGTTAAATGCTTTTAACAAATTCTGTGAAAAGTACCCACCTTAAATTGACAATGAATATGGTCAGCCATTGTTCACTAAAATTGAACTACTTTGTTAATGATGCAGAATTATTGCTCGTATAGCTTGGGTCACGTTTGTTTTCTAAACAATAGGGCTAATCATTTTCTTAGCTTGGTGACTCATAGGAATAAGACATACAATGTTCAAAAGCTAATGATCCCCAAGCTGCACAATATACTGTATTCGCATTCTGTATGAAGCAATTTCCTCTCACGGCTCTTAGTTCCTGTCATTCTCCACGTGGTGCTGCCATGTGCACGACGGAGTGATACATTCAAGTTTTGTTTACTTTATAGTGAAAACGTATAGTTGCGTATGAAATTTACGAACATGAACAAAGTAAGTGAATAATTAAAAAGTTCATTAGCAACAGGACAATCTGCAGCAGCAAACAAAAATTTGATGTTTTAAGTTCAATCCGGGAATTTATCAAAATAAGAAATGTGTTTGTGGCTGCGAGATAAACTGCTCTTGTTTTGTTTTCCTTGCATGTTATTTTGGGAGATATCCATTGGTATAAGACCGGAATAACTGATATTGGGCATATATGGTCTAAAAGGAAAGTACGTTCAATCCCTGTCAGTTGCCTAATATGTTCAGTGCTACTGCACAAAGTTGTAAACATATATTTGAGATTTAAAATAAAGAGAGTTGAAGATTGTTACACTACATCACTAAAATGTTCTTACTTGAACGTGTTTCGGGAGACTGTTTGCTCCCATCGTCAGCATGTCCTCAACTAACATTTTAGTGATGTAGTGTAACAATCTTCAACTCTCTTTATTTTAAATGATGACACATCACTGTTACTAGCTTCTAAATTAGTCAATATATTTGAGAGATTTGTTTTCACTTTTTTTGGGACCGGCAACAGAATGTCTTGGCAGTCACTACTGTGCAGATGTTTACACAAGTTTAAATATGGTAGGAGTTGAAAATAAGGATAATTTATTTTTGCCAGATTCTAAAAGTACAAAGTTTTGTTAAAGTAATAAAAATAATGTGATGTTGCAATCGCAATCCTTTCGCTACTCACTCTTCTACAAACTATTCAAAGCTTATTCTTCTATCCTCTTGTTAATACAGGTAAACTGTATTTACTCATTTGATTGTAGGTATAAGAATAATGCAGTAAGCCAAAACGATAGTCAAACGTTTTCAAAGCCAGTCTTTGAAATCCTGTTCTCTTTGCATTAACATGAAGAAGGAAAAAAAAGGAAAGAAGAGCAGTGATTTGCAGTCGAAAATATAAGGTATTTGAAAATTCAAATCAATAAAAAATATCCAAGAAACGACTAATGCCACAAAAAATGTATGCGTCAACGAGATGTACATTTTTTGTGTAGTAAGATTTTGTCTATTTTACGGTTTACCAATCATACAAAAGTGGTTCAGAATGAAGGACTTCAAGGGCTACTCCCAAAATTTCAAAATATACTTTGTCATGAAAATAGCTTAAACGTACAGCATTTTGATTAAAAATTTTTAAAAAATGTTCCATGTAAAGTGTACTTTATGGTGGGAGGGAGGAATTTTCTTCATAATCTGTGTGTCACATCCTTAAAAGGTCCTGATCTTAAATACAGACTTTTTGTTATCGAGTTCTGCTATTCAAAGACACAATGCCCCAACCTTGTTTCTTTGCGTTCACTCAAAATGTGTGTTTCCAGTGAAATCTCAGTATGGAATACAATACTTCTAGTTACTCAAGTATGGTGCCAAGTAGATACATATTCAATGAACTTAAAGTATTGCCTATCCCATGCCTATATATTCTTGAAACTTTCAACTTCATTCATAATAATATAACTATATTTCATAAGAACTCAGAATATCATAACTACAACACAAGAAATCTCAATAACTTACACTTAGATAGCCCTAGGCTTACAAAAACCCTAGTAAGCATTTCCCATCTGGGTGTCTTAATGTATAACAAACTAGATGCTTCAATAATAAAATCTTTTAATGGTAAACTAAGAAAGCTACTTCTAAAAAGGCAATATTTACATATAAATGAACCATGTTTTCCATAATCAAAGTACATAAATTATTTAATTTTGTTATTCTGTGACATAGTATTTTTGTAAAGAAACTAACATGTACTTATTTTAGTATTGCTTGCTGTAATTTAAAACCAATCCCAATGTGTCCAAAAAACGATGCAAGTTGTTTCCCAAAGGATGAAATAATGCTGAGTGAATTCAGATGGTAATTTGGTATGCAACCCCACCCCAGTAAGACAATAGAACATCCTCTATGTTCCTATTCAACGAATTGGGCACTTTGGAAATATTTTAGTCTATGTCCATCAGGAAGAATACAGCTTTCCAATGGTTAAAGAATTAGTAAAATCATTTGAGTATTTTTTGTTTTATATTATCCTGAACACATATACACAAATTAGGTAGATAGCTGCTAAGCCTTTATAGCTTTTGGAACACATACAATGCTTACTTGCAACTTCTGAAAAGGATTCTACAATGAAGGATTATTTCAATCAGAAAAGGAAAAAAACAAAGATTGAAATAAATGCATTTTATTTCAAATCGATTTGTACACAAAATTCCCTGCAGTGCTTTAAGTACAACACCTGATCACTCATCATCAGACATAAGTACTGGAAAAGACAAACTCAGGACTTGAGGTTTTAAGTATATAAAAAAGTGAATTTCAGTCATCAAACAGTTCTTGGAATGGCAATTGTGGAAAAATTAATAACGGTAGTGTTCTGGTTTGTATGGCCCTTCACTAGGAATACCAAGGTAGTCTGCTTGATTCTGCGTTAGTTTGGTCAGCTTCACGCCCAGGTGGTCCAAATGCAGGGCTGCCACCTCTTCATCCAGCTGTAAACATAACATTATTTCAATACCATATTGTGTTGTATGCTCTTTCACATAATGCTGGGTGTTCATAGCATGTAGAATCAAGGTGTTCATCAAAATGCATTTGATTGTTATTCTTTAGCCTGAATCACTGTCTACATATATAGGGTTTCCCAAGAGGTAGAGGGACATCTCCTTGGGCTTGATCAATGATGGGATGCCACGTAAGCTAGGCTCAGTTGCCTCCAAGCCTTTGGAGTTTGTGTGTGCTTTGAGCCGAGCAGCGCTGTGCCTTCAAATTAAATTGAAAAAAATCTGTTGCAGAGACACTTGATATGATTTATAAGGGCAAAGCCATGACCACAATATGCTTTGAGTGGCCTAAAAAAAAATTCTAAAAATTGCAAGAAGACGAATGTTGTGAATAATATCAATGCAAAACGAAAACATGGCTTAGAGTCCTTCACTTTCAGAGGGAGATCACCAATTTCTGGATCCTTCATCACAATGAGCCAGGTCACATGTCGCTAATTGTAAGGGAGGCCCAAGTGGATTCAACAGAGTATCTGAACAGCCTTGCTATTGCAGACTTCCAGGGGACATACAAAGACTGGAAAAAGTGTTTGTAGTGGTGTATTGATGCAGGACAATCATATTTTGAAAAATATTAACTCATTGTACATAATAAACTTATTCTTACAACTTCAGTCCGATACTTATTAGACAAATCCTGTATACAATCATGAGGCTCATGTGTAGAGAAAATACATCCCCTCCATTGTATACCCTCTGCCTGACCAGGAAACACCATCTACAAGCTACAAGAGGAAGTGTAACAGTAAATCTAGGTTTGCGTTTCAGTAAGGGTCCATTCACAATTATTTTTTTTTAACAAACAGTAACCTCAAATCTTGTAATCTCCATGCTTTCATATTTGAGTTAATGGAATTCAAGAAAATAACACTATTGCATTGCAAGAGAAGAAATGGAGTCATTTGATGAAAAATTAATTATTTTACATGAAAATAAACACTATCTTTATGACAAAGAGTGTAATTCTTTACAAATATAACTTGTTAAAACAAAATATTTAAAAACAGATTGCAAATGAACTGAATAGGTTCTAAATTATTCCGTTTTCTTTCATGTACGGAAAAATATAACATACTACAAACACAAGTTAATGCAGTTTGTAAAACGATGAAATGCACTGCTGCATCGTTGTCTATTTTTAATCACTTTCACACTTGCAATACTCTTGTTTTGATACTTACATTATGTTTGTTTTCTACATGAATGGCCCTTAAGTTTTAGTGTAGAAAGTGAAGTTAAAATTAATTAAATCATTTTGAGTTCATAATACATCAAAACCCTTTACTGTGTTTTCCCAAAAGGGAAGCATTGAAAGATTGTATTAATGTGAAATACTTGTACTACTTGATCAGGTTTCAACTGCTATTGCAAATTTTGTTTCAAAAAGCAAAATAATATTTGCTGTAAGATAACAAACTGCAAAGAACCTACCTTCTTTGGAAGCATATGCACACCAATGGCATACTCTCCAGGTTTTGTCCACAGTTCAATCTGTGCCAAGACCTGATTTGTGAACGAGTTGCTCATTACAAATGACGGGTGACCCATCGCACAGCCGAGATTCACAAGTCTGCCCTCTGCCAGCAGTATAACGTGCCTGCCGTTGGACAGCTTGTACCGATCAACCTGTAAACACATGAATTATGTTAATAGTAGATGCAAGATACCAGTTTTCTCCAAATGCATTTTCATTTCTCCTTTTTTTCCCCAACCAAACAAAAGGACAGACTTTCTTTATGCATAATTGTTTATTTTTGAATAACTTCTATAAACTATTCCTAGAAAAGTTTATTACTTTCTCTACCATGCACGTAGTAGTAGTAGTAGTAGTAGTAGTAGAGAAAATAAATAAATTTATTCTTATTTATGGATGCTCTTTAACTACCATGATTAACGTCCCATTCTATATTGCACATGAAAGACAGCAAATTTTGCTCAGAGGCCTCTATCAGGCTTGAGGTTCTTTTACGTGCCGTAAATCAGCAACACGGGACCACCGACTTTACTTCTCTTCTGAAAGAAGGCATGCTAAGAATTTTTTTTATCACCGTCCGCCAAGTTTGAACCCATGACCTTGGAAACCGGAGCTAACATGGTACCTCTAGACCATGGAAGATGACTAGGTAGAGAGGGTATTGCATTCCACCTAAAAATTCAATACTGAGATTTCACCAGAAATACATATTTTGAGGCACTTTGAACTAAACTTTTTTTTAGAAAAAGGTTTGTGCGAACAGCATTAATTCAAAAACAAAAAGTTGAATAAATACCAAACTTGGTATTTAAGCTCCATTATTTTCTAAAACATGGCTCTAGCAATTTTGATTAAAGATATTTACAAGAAAACAAAATGTATATCTTGAATTTTCTGGGAATAGCCTGTGAAGTCCTCTTCATTCAGAAGTTATGTATAATCTTGTATAACTGGCAAGTGTTCAGCAATAGCTGAAAACGTAGTACACAGAAAATACATATCTCTCTTAAATCACACATTTATTTCACATTTTCTGTGGCATCGGTCATTTCCGAGATATCCATTATTAAATGGTGGGCTTGTTCAATACATTCTTTTAAGTCCTGACAATTTTCAGTTGTTTTTAGCGATTGCATGGAAAGATTAAGGCCAGCATATAGCACCCAGTTCTTAAACATTTGACTATTGCACTTTGTATCCATAACAAAATTTGAATTGCAGCCATTTCTGCAAAGGTTTATCCCAATTAAAATGAAGTAGATATAAAAATAAGTTTTAATAAGAATAGTTTATATACCCACTAATAAAAAACAGAGGGTAGAGAAAGTCATGTGAATGTATCACATCAAAAATTTTTTTTTTTAAAATCCTATTACTACAAAAGTTAATTTTTCTATCTACTTCATGTTAATTGAGATAAACATTTTGGCTATTTTAATCAAAATTGCTAGAGCCATGTTTGAGAAAATAAAACAAGGACAATTTTTCCATATAAAGGGCAATTTGAGGTGGGAGAACTGTTTTGAAAACCTTCATGTCGGATCCTTGGAACACACCGAATTTAAATACCAAGTTTGGTTAAGACTACATGACGCAAAATTTTAATTTCTTGGCACATGTTTCAGGGGCTAGTTTACTCCACTGTTAACTGATCTTGGATGCTGAAGCCGATTCACCCATAGACTGCTGTGGTGGTTGTAGGAACTTGCATAATGGGGAATACTAAAGACTGTTCTTGGTCTTCTAAATGAAAATCTGTTCCCATGTTGACAATTCTTGTTGTGTTTTAATAATTATGTTCCACAAATGGGTGGCAACTGCTGATTTTTCTAGATGTTTGTGTTTTATACATCTAAAGTTCCTCCAAGTTTTTCCAATATGAATTTGGTTGCAGTTTATCCGTTCTATTGGACAAATTCCGGACTTTTTATTTGAAAGGATGCTGTTTTGGTGGTAGAGCCAAGTACGTTTTTATCGCGTGTTTGTTAACTGGAGCCAATTGTATGTAGTGTTCTCTAAAAATCTTGATTATTTGTTGAACGTCTGCACGTTGATATTGAAGTTTTTTTTTTTGAAGCATCTTCTCTCTTGTTGAATTGAGTATGGTTGTTTCTTTTAACCTTTTTATTTTGTTCATTCTCTTATCTACCAAAGATTTCTGCAATTTAAATTATTTTTTTATATTCTGCTTCATATTCATGTGGTGAATATGATATGTTCAGAAGCCTGTTTGCAAGATCTTGGATTGTACCCATTAAATTTGATGTACTGAATTGGTTTTTTGTAGATACCAAAGATCTATCTGTTCACGTTTTTATGATTTTTAGGGCTAAAAACGGTAGTTCATCTTTTTCTGTTTGCATTGTGAATTTTAGGTTTTTATTTTATCTCTGTGTTTCTTTGGTACTATTGTAAAATTGTTGTCTAAGTATTGTTAACAGATTTTAAATATCCAAAGGAAATCTTTGGCAATTCTTGTTTTTAACGAACTTGTGAAAAGATCTACGAGTAAAGGAGAAAGTGTTAATCCTGAGGTATGTCAGTAATATTTTCACTGGGAGTAGTTCTGTTTGATGCGTCATTTGGTTAGATCAACATATTGTGAAATTTCTGCTAGATATCCCTAATGACTTAAACCAGTTTTCAATATCAGCTTCACCAAGCAAGATCAGTGGCGGTCCGATTGATAATGGAAGAAACTAGCCTCTGAAACATGTTCCAGGAAATTAAAAAGTTGCACTCCTTTGTATCATAAATTGACTCAGTTTCTACCTTTAGGGCTGGTTTCACACTAGGGCAACCAGGTCGGCTTTACTGAGCTGAACAATTCCACAGAACAGCAAAGTTGGTAATGCTTGCTCATGTGCATTAAGTAAATTCCCATTGTTTGTTTACAACAATCCTGTTCCTAAAATAAGCTTTGTAGGTTATTCAGCAACACATAATTAAAATGACTGAAAAATCAGAGTCAAAACATAGAGCTTTACTTATCTCAAGAGTCAGTATTCTCCTAAAAATTATGAAGAGCACAAGCATGCAATAGAGTGCGGGCATTCTGACAAATTACTATGAAGTAAGACAAACCAAACTTGGGGAAAAATTGTGATTTGAAGAGCAAATTACAATGGTGTGAAGCAATTTTGATACTTCATGCTGCAAGTTTTGAGATGCCACAAAAATCTATAGATACAATTAGCATGCAACCTCAATGTTAAGAAAAGCATTCTTTCTGACGAGGGGGCTTTGTTAGTCAAATATAAAGCAACATGTTATGTTATGCAAGATGTGACGGCAGTATGAATTATGCATTTAAAATTAAGGGTATGCCAAATTAAGTTTTGCTTCTTACCAGTTGGTTTTATCTTAGTTGTATCGTCAATAATTTCTGGTACCATCATTGCCAACTGTTTACTTAACTGAAATCTCTTAGAATTCTCGGTCATTCCATATGTGAAAATGATTTAGATGCATTCTGTCTATGGGTTAAAATAATCTGCATTCCCTCATTACTAATATCTTCTTCAGATAACATGACAACGCCTTAGCTTAAACCACGGTTCAGTATGGTTTAAACCAAGCCACATATAAGCTCAGCTTATCATTTTAAATGTAAAACTCCATTGTAGCCTAAGCTCCACTTAAGTCTAAGTTTAAACTGGACCTAAGTCAATTTCAACAATACCGGCATCAATTTCCAGTATTTAAAGATACTAAGTTTGGTATTTAACAAACTTTTCATTTTTGAGTAATGCTGTTCACAGACACACCTTTTTCTAGAGTGAGCCTCAAAACGTGTATTTACAGTGAAATGCAATATTTCCTCTATTTACTATAGTTAAGTAGAAGAAAACTTAAATGTGCAATATATGTTTAAACTCTGGATTTTTGTAATCCCTCAAGTCTTGTTGAAAAATACCTCCACTTTCCGTCATAAGATGAAACCAACCTTGATGGTAACCTCAACCCAAATCACTGAAGTTTGAAGCTTCTCTGTTTTCTAGCACTATTTAAAACTTTATATTGCAAATTCAAGATGAATGGAGGGTTTTGAAAGCGAATACTTTGGAATAAATGGTGGTCTTCTATCACAGAAATTTGTGAACAACTTACCTGGGGTTTAACATTTATCTTCTCAGCTGCATTTTTCTCTAGCCATGACACGACTATTTCACAGTCAAAATGACCAATGTTACAGATTATTGCATCATTGCGCATGTTGAGGAAGTGGTCACTAGTTATCACGTCCTTACATCCTGTTGCTGTAACAAATATCTGACCCTCCTTAGATGCTTCGTCCATGGTCGTTACCTGCAAGTATCATTACAGAAGTGAGAACATAACCTTACATCACGGCTTTGTCTGGAGCAGCTTTTATTATGTGTGTGTATTAAAATTGAACAGGAGGGAAGCAAGATCAAGAACGAAAGACAAACTTCATTTGGTGAAATTAGGAGAAGAGGCCAGTGGTATACTACAAGGAATCAAGAGAGGGCCCAGAGAAGAAAAACATTTTAATTTTCAAGGAAAATGAAACAGAAGGGATAGTTTTGAAATTGAAGAGAGATGTTATCCCAGGAAGGTGCTCCATCCGTGTGGATAAGGAAGATGGTCTCCCAGTATAATACCACAAATGATTAGAGGGAAAGCTTAGTAAGTAAAAACTGGTTACTGAAGAACAAAGAAATTGCATTGAGAAAATCACAAGTAGATACCTAAATTAGGGAAGTTTTTATGGAAGCTGAGAATGAAATGGAAATAGTCGAAAGATCAATTTTAGATGGTAGAGGTTATCTATGTAATAATTTGACTTTTGCAGCCAATTGGAGTTAAGGCCGGACCACAAAGCACTATAGATAAATTAAATGTGGGTGTACAGTACAGTGAGCATCTGTTCACAAGAAAACCCTACAAACCAGACAAAAGGAACAAACTGACCAATCTGCATTAGCTCACCAGTTATGGTCAAGAGAACATAACATTAAACAGGAAATAGCGCTCCTAAAATATGCCAAAACACCAGCAGAGAACTCACAGTATGGAAAAAAATCACCAAAAAAAAAACACACAGAGTAATGAATTTTTAAATTCTGCCAGTAGATGGCATAGTGAAGTTCACCACTTGTCAGCAGATGGCAGTGGATATACAGCTGACAATAGAGACTGTCTTTGAAATATGTTCCGAGTGTAAACTGGTGGCATGCACCAACCAAGAGTAAGCTTTACTTCCGTAGTAAACTACTATTAAAGTCAACATTTGGCAACTTCCATACAAGAGCAAAATCTTTTGGAATTTGTGAAATGTCCAGGAAAACTATGAGAACATCTGAAAAACAGGAGCACAAGACTAAAAGAACACTTCAGAAATATCAGATACAAACAGATAAACCAGCTGTAGCCAGTCACTTCTACGAAGAAAATCACAACATAGAACAAAAAGTCAAGCAGCTAAAGTCGTGTAGAACTGAGCTTATGGGAAAGAACATATATCAAAAGTTCTGAACATTGAATTATGAACTTTGAAATTGCAGTAGACGATAGTTTAATCTCTAAATTCACCAACCCCATATCAGATGACGTTAGTTACCCAGGGAATAAGATCAAGAACTTGCCAGTTAGTCAACTAGCAGCTGAGAATGGGGACAATTAAGTCCTTGAAACATGTTGTGCCTGTAATTTGTTGATTTATTTTCCATAATTTAAATCATTGGTAGCTTCCAACTATTGGAAAGAAAACCACATCAACTCTTTGTTGTCACGAGGAGTAAAATAAGGGAAAACTGGGATAGTACTCTCCCCTCCCCCAATTTCCTGTCCTGTTCTAAAACTTACGGTATGCCCTGACTAACCTCGTATCCCTCCATGGCGGCCTGTAGAGCATTGATTGGGTCAATCTCTGTGACGATGACTCTTGCTCCGAAAGCTCTAAGGGACTGAGCACAACCTTTGCCTACATCTCCATAACCAGCTACAACAGCCACCTTGCCAGCAAGCATTATGTCCGTTGCTCGTTTGATGCCGTCTATCAGGGATTCTCTGCAGCCATACAGGTTGTCAAACTTGCTCTGTAACACACAGCATACTCCATTATATCTACAGTCAGCTGTTAAAACAGCTATCAAACATGCGACATAGATACCAACCTTTGTAACAGAATCGTTTACATTAATTGCAGGAACCTTTAGTTTTCCCTCCTTCAACATTTTGTACAAATTGTGCACCCCAGTTGTGGTTTCTTCTGAAAGTCCTTTAATACCATCCAGGTATTGTGGGTATTTGGAATGTACCAAATTTGTGAGGTCCCCTCCGTCATCCAGAATCATGTTCAGTGGCTGCAAATAAACACAAGTTTTCAGGTATAGATCAAGATCTGCTCAGTTTAGCTTCATAATAGTTATTTATGTACTAGGCTGTTTTATTTGACGGATTTATTGTACAATTTGTTCTACAGTTTGGTTTACAATACATACAATGTATATCATCATACCCCTACATCTATTGTACAATTTATCTGGTGCTTGTTTTCTTATTGGGCCACTCAGATTGCTTGGCTCCCTGGTCTTTTCGCTCACCGAGCGGCCCTTGCTTCTCTTACTTTTCTAGACCATTTCTTTTCTTTCTTTCTTTACCTTCCTTAATATTCTCCCATGTCCTTGATTTTGTTTCTTAGAACCTTTTATCGAGTCAGTCGTATCTTTTAAGATTTCACCTTCCTTCATTTTCCTACATCTAACCAAATTTAGTTCAATTAATTCTTTGTAACCATTCTATACTTTTGGTCAATTTTCCTACTTGATCTCTAATTTCTCCGCTATTACTCAACCTTACTCCTACCTCCAGTTCTTGACTACCTAGATACCATTTTTCTTCTTTCCTCCATTTATCACTTAGTACTTATTTATTTTTTACCTTAATTCCCCATTTTTCACACATTCTTGAGTTTCATTTATTGCTTTTGTAATCCTATTATCGATATGGTGGCTACCATAAAATCATCTGCGTATAATGAACCTGGAATCTCCTTACCTCTTATTACTGGACAATGCTAATTTCTTATTTTTACTCCTAATATATCATCTATGAATAGGTTAATAATTTTGAACTCGGTTTACATCCCTATCTTAATCCTATTTTCTTATTGCGTGTCAATTTACTCCCTTTTCCTATTTGTTCTTTGTTTTATCCTGATATGTAAATTTCTCCATTGCTTTTCTAAGTCTAGTATGCGGATACCGGGTCGACACTTTCCTCCCCTTGTAGCATTACCCTCCCTTCTCTCAAATCTATTATTTTATACCCTTCCCTCCCTCTTCTTGTAATTTCTTCTGCTTCACTAACTGTTCTCACTCTTATTACTTCCCCACTTCACTCGTATCACTCCCTCCTCCGCATTTCTTGCTGCACTGTTAATCATCTGTTCTCTCGGCTTCTCCCCACTTCTTCTTTGCATCTCTTCCGCCGCACCGCTGCTCTCCCCCTCCATGGCAGCTGGTTCTTCCTCCCCATTTTCTTAAGTTCTCCTTTTATAACTGTTTCTCGCGTCTGTCGAGTTTGTGATTTGATGAGCTGTTTTCTGCTGCTTTCTCCAAACTACCGACTCAGCTATTCTCTCGGTTCTTTCACTTGTATGTGTCCTGGGCCATTGCTTCTGCTGATGTTTGCACATTTTCTTCTTGTTTCATTCCTCTGTATACTCATACTCCATTCTTCTCCTTCCACAAATAATTCTAATCCTTTCAAAAATGCCTTTTTCCCAGCTGCTCTTGCTTCTTTCATCCTGGCAATTTGTCCCTCTCTTGTATAGTCCTGCTCTATAAAGATTTTTGAGCCTCGTAACGTCCTTGTGTTCCTTAAAAGTTCCCCCCCCTTTTTTTTTCCTATTGTCATTCTTTTAACAATGGGTCTAGACTTTCTTCCTCTTTTTCCGATTCGGTACATGTCCTCTATCTCCCAACCAAACGTTTTTATACCTAGTCCTTCTTCCATGATCCCGTACACTACTTCTTCTAGGTTTCTGTACTCTTCTGCCACTCTGAAAATGATGCAATTCTTTCTTCTCTGTCCTGCTTCGAATCTTTTCTCTATATCTTCGATTTTTTTTCTTGCAATCCATTATTTGCTGTACCATCTCTTCTCTCTGCTTCTTCACAACCTCCTCGAGTTGTCTTGAATTTTCCTCGGATTGCATTAGCTGGTTCATTTCTGCCAGTCCTGTTTTCACCTCCACTCCGCACAACCTTCTCCTACCGCTGTCAGCAGCAGACTCACTGTTTTATTAATGAGGTTTGCAACTTCTTTGATAGCACAATCAATAATTTAGCTGTCAATTAAGAGTTTGATACCGAAGTTTCATTTTTGCTGTGAAACTGTATCTAGGACTCTGTATTTAATAAACTAAATTGCAATTAAAAGTAAAGAAGGAATATACTAGTTTGTGGATAGTATTAATGAAACAAAACATTTTCCCCAAGTGTTTGATGTCAACATACATGTGAAGCTACAGTAAACTGTGCAAGGTTCAAAAAGGTATCAAAAGTCAAGTTTTGATCAGAGAGGAAGTGTTATTGTTGTCAATACACCTGATAAGAGGCGAGTTTTCACTATAATACAGGGTGCAGCAGCATTCATAGCATATTTATAAAATATGCACCTTAAGCAAACAACTCCTTTTTATTTGTTCTTTTGTCGGTAGAATAGTAGTTACAGGATTGCCATTTATATTTTAATGATTAAATATGATTGCAAGCAAATGACAGCTCTATGGCATCACACATTCCTCTAACCAGCATCAGAAGCTTTCCATGTGTTGCCAGGAATATTGGCCACAGCAGTTCTGATGGGGTCTTAGTTCCTGTAGACGTGTATGGAAAACTTGAGATACCACGTAAGAAAACACGGACAGGTTGGTTCAGGTGACCGGGCTGACCAAGGAATAGCATCATTATACAAAATTAATCTTGCTGGAAACTCAGTCATAAAAACTCTATGCATACTCTGGATGTGTGCGCAGTTGGCCCATTTTGTTGAAACCAAACATCTAGGTTCATCATCGGCACTTGCAGAACAATAAAATCCTGCAACATCATTATATAACGTTCACTGCATCCATTTCTGTGGCACTTCTCAAATTGAAGTGTCACTTGAATATTAGTTGTATACTAATGTCGCTCATTATTCTCGAAATAAATTTCAGTTGAAAAAGCAGCCCACAAAAACAAAATGGCAGCTCATTAACAATAGAACACCCGGTCATATGCTTACTGTCTATGTACTTTGTCCATGTACTATATCAAAATAGGCTACAAACACTGCTGTACCCTATATATAAGCAATAAATGCAGTTGATTAAAAAATATGTTTTGTTAGGACCACAGGGTAAAAATAGCCCGAATAAAACCCTCAGTTTGGCCCAATAGAGATTCAAACTCGCATATTCAACACCTCTGCCCTATGCTTAAAACTTACCTGACCATCTTCAAACACTAAAGTCTGTTCGATGCACCAGATATATTCCTCATCCGTTTCTCCCTTCCAAGCATAGACAGGCACGCCTCGCTTGGCAATGGCTGCTGCTGCATGATCCTGTGTACTGAAGATGTTGCAACTCGACCACTGCACCTGTTTCAAAAGTTGCAACTTTTGTGCTTTACTGTATACATTTACTTGCTAATGAATTTAGAACAGTGGAGAAAATGGAACTTTACAGTGTTAGTTATTTTCCCCACTAAATAATTACCAGCTTATACTAGCCATCTAGTTTTGCATTATTTTAAGATTACTACAGGTGAATACTTCAGAAATTAATCTTGATTGTTCTTTCTTGCCACGGGCTGATCCCCTATTCCGGATTCTTCATTATTTGATTCAATGTTTGTCTGCTCCTCTACAGGCAGTGGTGGCTGCTGTGCAAGAGCACATGAACACCTAATTTTTGATACCTTGTGAATTTATTGGTTACTTTTTCTTTGAATACTATTACACACAACGTAAATGTGTTTATTTAAAATCTAAGGCATTTAAATCTACTGCACTTCTCCTCTAAACTCTACGAGATATGGCAATACAGTCACAACTTTACTTGTGTAAGTTTTTAGGAGCTTTTGCACATGTGCACCTGGTATAAGTATTTACCTTATGGGCGAAATACATACGGCCCGTGCACACTTGAAGATGTACACTGGCCCTTACCATCTATCTGTAAGCAACTAGTTTACTTAAATACTACTAGGTGGTAGCACACTACTGCAGAGATTTCATTCATGCAAGAGGGAATCCCTGTTCCCTTTTCAATTTGGCATACATCCCGCTAGAAGTAGCATACACAGTTATACCATTCACTCGCTGTACAGCGAAGTTTAGATCTGATGCGAGTATATGTAATAGTTACAGAAATAGGTACATATTATGGATTTCTGGGCGAGCTATGGTATATTATGTTATGATACTAAAGACTTCAATCATAAAGTGATAAAGACATTTGTGCGACTGAAAACAGGCACATGGATTTTCTTTACAAATCCAGTTGTTAGCCATGGAGTATTTAACATGTACCTACAGTGCAGAATATGTAATGTGTTTTTATCTTGATTAAGTTTTGTGTGGACTATATGGAGGGACAGGACATTTAATAACAAGAAATTATGCTGTTTACCTGATTCAAAAAATGAGACTTGGCGAGTGCTAATAAATTAGTTATATCGATATTTGACTGATGAAAGAATACAAATGAAGAGCAGTAAAAGGTTACACATTACTTTGCTGTTACTCTTAAGTGACTTAATTATGTACAAAACACAAACAATCCACAGATTAACCTTTCTTTTGTCAGATAAGTTATGCATCATTAATTATTATTATTATTATTATTGGGGAGCAGCTGCAGTTTGTATCAATTTGTTCATAACCACAACCATTATGCAGTAGATGCTATTTCACATTTTCAGGGCTGTCTGAATCTAACATTTTGTGAGCTGCCACTGTTTAGAGTCCTCTGGTCCTAGGCACGGTTGCAAGTCCTACATATGAGGAGGGTAGGCCAACTAGGTAGGTAATTGTTCTTTCACATGTTGCGAAAAATTAAATGCCAAAGTGGGATTTGAACCGTAGATCTTTGGCTTTCCGTGCTGCTGCTGCTCTAACTATGGTAACATGACATGAAATTCCCCAGCTGACACATTTTCCCCTGTAAACCACAAGGCGTTCTCAAATTCATTTTCAGATAAAGTACCCCAATGTTGACTTACAATGTCTTAAGAACTAAGTCCTGGACTTCATAGTAATCACTATTAGGTAAAAAAAATGGTAAACTGTTCTTTCACACAAGCCATATATAGAATAAGGTTGGAAAGGTATAATCCGACTAAATTTCCTTCAGAATCACGAGTGAATGTATCTCAAAATTTGTTCCACTAACTTGGGCCAGACAAACCAAAACAAATATGCCTTACATTTACTAGTAAATAATTTGTGAATAAAAATTAAGCTCCGTAACAATAGGACCAAAAACTTGCTGTAAAACTTAAATATTACGTTTCTTTATTTGATAAATCTTTCTATACATTTTATCAGAATTTAAATTAGGGTTTGCGCCCAAAGAATGATCTGTGAATCACTTATATGATGTTTCAAAGTCTAGAAAGAAACAATGTGCTATTACTGACTAAATTTTGCTTATTAGCAAGGTGTATCTCAAAATGTGTTAGCCCTTCCTTACTGGAATCCTGGGTCTTCTTCAGCTTTCTTTAGCACACATAGCTCTTGAAATAATTACTTAAATATTTTGACAGGAAACAAGCAAATAATACAACTTTTAAAGTAAACCTTAGGACTATTCTCACTGCTATAACCTGCATTAAATGTCATTACAAACCGTGGCGCCCAGCTCCAGGAGGGTTTCTATGAGCACAGCAGTTTGCACTGTCATGTGCAGACATCCTGCAATGCGGGCGCCCTTCAGAGGCTTGGAATCACCGTATTTCTTGCGTAACGTCATCAGTCCGGGCATTTCTTCTTCCGCAAGCGTAATGGTTTTCCTGCCCCATTCTGCGAGGTTGATATCGGCTGCAAACACAAACATCGCTAACTTCAAACAACCGCCATAAGCCGCATGTCCTCGTGCTGCTTTCCCACCCACATGCAATGCCAGACCATGATCACGCTCATTTTACATTGAGAACAATTACTGCAATATAACTAATAGTGCCGCTAGAAATGCCTGAACTCACCAACTTTATATAGGGTCTTCTTTGACATGTCGCCGGTTTCCTCGCCTCGTCTTGCTTGGTCTTGGCTGATTCTGTTACAGCTACACAGGAGGAACTCCTCGGGCTCGCTCGTGCCTTTATATAGCATCGTGTACACACTGCTGCAAATTTACACACACGAACGTTTTTTCTCATTGGCTAACCGCGCCGCCAAATATGAAAATTATATTTCAGGAATAAAACTGACACCAAGTAAAATGTAAAATATGTTGAAGTTATACTAAACTACGAGATAAGTATAAGTGAAAAACAGTAATGGTAACCTACTGCTTTTCTGAGGTTATCTAATTGTCACATTTTTTTTGTCGTCCTGCGTTTGTTACGGATGGCACAGTTAAGGCAATCCTTATTTTGCAATATTACTCTCTTATCACATTGACCCACCGCTGCGACGAGTTGGCCTCAAAATGATAATAGCTCTACTGAAATTCAAGTGGGCGGGGTAGGGATTAACTACACATAACGTACAGTTTTTATAATGTAGCCTATTATTTATTAATTTAAATCTTAATTTGCAGTCACATGACGCCTATCCTTTGGATTCAGCTGTCATACAGGCTAGTATTTCGGTTACAGGCATATTTGTTTTATGGAAGTTTAAAACACACACAGCAAGTGTTTGTAAAACGTTCCTAAATTTCATGGCAGCACCGAATAGATAAATGCACGGCTCTGCTCTAATCACAGAACACCAAAGTAGTGCCAGATCGCCAGATGGAAAGGATTAGAAGGTTGGCATTTGTTGCAAAATTTCAGGGTGACATCCAAAAACGTCACATTGGCCAGTTAATTATTTATTTGATTTTAAGATTCATCAAATTTGTTTGTTTATTGTACGAATTGAATCGATTTATATTAATAAAATCTTAGCGGATTTCTTTTTATGTAGAAGAGAACAATATTGTTAGCAATGCCTTCTCTCTTTCTTAATTAATTAATATTAAGACGGAAATTTTCATTAAACTTCGAAATAACCTGTAAAATATAATTGCCATTTCTATTAACGTTTTGTATTTGAAACTCGAACTACTTTTCCTTGTTATCTGTAATTTTGTATTAGCCAACAGTTTTCGCAGGCAAGGTCGGATTTCTACAGTTGGCTACTATGAGTATGTCACTGCTGTAAAAGTTGCAGCCTTGACATACGTCATTGCCAGTGCGATAGTCATATGACTGAAGTGTAGGCCAAGTGTTTCTGCAATCTGAAAATTAATACATTTTAAAACGAAAAACAATCTAAATTTGCTAACAATTTGTATTTAAAATCATAATGATTGGGTGCTTGTTCAACATAGACGCAGGATACCTGGAAGGCCTATGCAGAGGTTTTAAATGCGGAATTCTAAAGCAATCTGATTATCTTAATTTAGTTCAATGTGAAACTTTGGAAGGTATGGTATTGTTTTTAAAACAGAGAATGCATAAAACCCTTTAAGAAATATATGTATATCACACAAGTATTTTTCGTTCCTTTTTTAGATTTAAAGTTACATCTGCAGGGCACAGATTATGGGAGTTTCTTAGCAAACGAACCCAGCCCCTTGCAAGTTTCTGTGATTGATGATAAACTACGTGAAAAGCTGGTGATAGAGTTTCAGCATATGCGAAACCATGCAGTTGAACCTCTGTCTACATTTCTGGATTATATTACGTGAGTGTCAAACTAGTATGTAAGATATACTACATCAGTAAACTCCTCAGTGTATATGATGAGAAAGGTTTTGTGTTTAGTATACGTGCACAGATGGGCAGGTATACACCAGTTATCTGGTACAATCAGCTTTGAGAATTTTTTTGGTGGTTTCTTTTGCAAAGCATTTTTGTGTGACAAACTTCCATATCCTACTAGTCTAGTTAGTTTGCACTTATTCTTCTTACAATTTCTTTTGGGTGTGGGATAAAGAAGCTTTCAAAAGTTGTATCATAAGTTCATGTTTGGAACTTGGGAGCCGTACGTGATGAACATTAGTATTCTTTAGTTTTATCAAAGGTAAGTGCAAGTTATTTTGCTTCAAAGCATTTACTTATCTTGTTAAGTACATCATTTAATTTACTATCCCCCTCATGCAAATCAATAGTATGTACTAATACTCTAGTATCCTCTCTTAAAAGAATTACGCTCCTTAGCTTTAATTAGGAGAGGTAAATCTATACCAATATTATACAAAGAGAAAATGTGTATGTGCCTTCATTGGTAATGCCATGGAGTAGAAAATAGGGGTAAATTGTCATACTTTTGCCTCCATTTGTGTCACTTTTGCCTGCATTAGGTCTTACGCTGCTCTACGTAATGCTGCCAACATATGAATAATGCCACCGAAGCCGGTAAGATACTCAGCCTCAAAGCGTAGCTGAGAGATTGAGGGCCCTCAGCCTCAAAGCGTAGCCGAGGGATGTTTTTTAGAAGGCGAGGAGTGCAGCAAGCAACTGCGAAGCGACGACAGAGCGTAGCCCAGGGATCTGCGCGTCTAAAACTCCAATGATTCACGTTCACAAAACAACAGCACATCGCATATTCAGTGCATTTCACTGATTATTTAGGTTGGCAGTACCCACTTTGCATAGAAAATGGCTGTTTGTTGGCTTCCTCATGCTACTTGCCTATATAACTAAAACACCTAAAACGGGTGTGTAAATAGGCACCAGATATTGGAGAGACCACATCATTTTCTAAACTCACTCCTAAGGTAATTATTTTCATTACTTTTCACTTCCTTATTCCTAATTTACGTGGGCAAAACTAAGACCTAATGCGGGCAAAAGTGACACAAATGCGGGCAAAAGTATGACAATTTAGCCGAAAATAGTTGCCGCACTCCACAGAGAATGCGTGTAGAAACAAAAACAGTTACATTTTATTCCAAGTAATAAACATAATGGCCATGATATAACACTTAAGCAAACAAAAGATAGAACTTAAAAGGTGACAGTCAATCCACCAATGAATGAATCGTATGTAGTATTTATGTATTTCTTTAATTGTCATTTATCAAATACTACAGATATAATGAAACAGTGTCAATAACCTTTATTCTAATTCTATAGATGTATGTACTGAAGTTTCTGGATGTCAAAACCTTCTAATAACCCTTATGTAAGAAAGTTTTGTTTTATTTCCTGTACTTATGCTGTAATCAATTTCATTAGCAGGGCATGTCAAGTGCATAGAGAGAAAATTGCTAACTTAGAAATCAGTGAACTGATATTTTATAATTAACTCAGAATTATTTTTCTTAATCGGAGACTGTGTGTTTTTGCCAAAGAGGTTAACTTGGTGGTCTGGGAGTGCAGAATCTTCATATTCACCAGCTTCACCTCTATTTCGTTGTATATGTTAAGGGTTTTTGTATTATGTGAAAACTATGCAGCCATTATGTTATTAAATAGCTATGGGACCAAGGAGAAGCTGCAAAGGTTTAAAATTCTAGCTACTGTAATTATCTAAAAAATTACTTGACAATTCCAACCGAGGATTGTTCCACTGCCAAAGGGTATATATAGGCTATGCAGCATTTCCAGAAGTTGGAAGACTTACCGGGAATGGGGGGAAGGTTAAGTATGTCGGGCATTCTGTCGGTATTTCACATCTTTTATGAGTATTTTAATTTTTCATACTTTATTAGGAATAGTCAGGACTACAAAATTACAATTATAAGGGTTAATGGGAAGGAATCACCATAAAACCTTAAAAATCCTTTAGATCCTTGTACAATAATTTTATTAACAATGGGGGGGAGGTAATTGAAGTTAACCAATTTGTCATTCAAGTTCAAAAAGCTAACTGTGCAACACTGGGTAAGCCAGCTAGTCGTTTATGTAAACGAGAATTATTTATTAATATTTTACTATTATTATTATTATTACATTTTATTAATACAGGGTGATTCAAATATAAACAGTAACAGCCAGTGTACTAGCAAGCAGTTCCGAGCAGGATGGTGGGGAACCAGCTTGGTTAGCTGCTTTGCTCTGCAGGTCTCGCTACTGCCATGAGTGAACAAAAGGTTGCTTCGTCTGAGGGGTTAAACCCTGTGGCATTTTAACTTGTTTGAAGGCAGTTTGGAGATGCTCCACTGTCCTACAGTTAAGTGTTTACTTGGGCCAGACAATTTATGGGTGGCCAAGAAATTGTAGACAACGATCATACTCGATGCCTGAGATGACAACATCCATGCTGTTCGACAACTTACCGAAGGTGATCACCGATTTATTGTTGAAGAAATCACATCCCAAGTCTTTATCAGTGCTTATATCATTATCAGGGAACATCTTTGCTTTAGAAAAATTAGTGTTTGATGAGTTCCGAAGTTGTTAACCAAACAACAAAAACTAGTCAGGTTGGAGGTCTGTGAGTGGCTTCTGAATCAATCCTCACCAAGAAGGGGAGGATTTTTTGAGGCGCATTGTCACATGTGATGAGACATGGGTTCACCATTACACTCCAGAATTGAAAATGGTGACAGAGGAAAATTGTAATTGTAGCTATAAAAATGTTAACAGGGAAAGAAGAAAGAAACATAAGAAGTAAGTTTACAGAAAGCAAAAGAAAAATGGACGAGGAAAGTAAGGAGTACAAGAAAAGATGACAGGGAAGAGGTTGATAATTAAGATAAAGAGGAAGAGACAACATGAGCTACCAGGGTGGGGGGGGGGGGGGCAAACGGCCTGGGTGCCATGCAAGTCGAGGTAGCAACAAGGTTAATTTGTACATAGTGTTTGTTAGACAAATGAAAAAATTCCAAAAGTTATGTAAAAGAAGTTGTACAAATAAATTCATTCACTCAAAAATGGCAAAGAAAGGATGAAGCCTATCCAGTAGAGGCCTCTCAGCTGATAAAGTTCTTGCGATAGTGTTTTTTGACTACAGAGTAGTTTTACTCATTGTTTTTCTTCACAGTTGACATGCAGTATTGTGAGTTGTTAATGTCATCCTTCTCCATGACAACACCAAGCCTCACACAGCAAATTTAACAAGGGAGACATTGGAGGACATGAAGTGGGAAACCCTTGACCACCCTCCCTACAGTCCAAATTTGACCCCCCTGATTATTTTTTGTTTGCATCCATGAAAGAATCACTTGGAGAAGAAAGTTTGAACACAATGAACACACTGAGGAGTATGTGCACAATTGGTTGACTATGCACCCTTTTTTTTTTAACAAGGAATGTTCAAGCTTTCAAAAGTGTGTAGAGCGTGAAGGAGGGTATGTTGAGAAAAATTAAAGGTGTCGCTTGTGTATATGATTAATCAGTGTATAAAAAGAATGTTACTGTTTGTATTTGAATCACCCTAATAATAGACAGGCCAAATATTGAACCTTGTGGAATTCAGTGTCTTATACTTCCCCAGTTTCAAAAGTGATTACAAGATTTATAACTTTCAGGAGATATATAACATGGGCCATGAGAGCCTGCACTTCATAATTATTTTGTATTTCCATTGTTTCTGATGTAAACAGTCATAGGTTATTTTAATTTGGCAGAAAGACTGTTGTGATTTACACAGTCGAAAGCCTTTACCAGATCACAGAAGATTACTCCTTAATGCATCCTATTATTCATAGCCATTAATATTTCATTTGTAAAGGAATATATGACATTTTCTGTTGAGGTTTGCTTTCTGAAGATAAACTGCTCCTTTAGTAATAAGTTATGTAATGTGTCTTTTATAGATTACTATTCCAAATGTGAAGATAGTAATTCACTAAATTGCTGGGTGTGTTTTTTTTATTATTATTTATGGATGCTCTTTAACTGCTGTGGTTCTTAGCGTCCCATTTTATATTGGGTGTGAAAGACGGCTAATTTTGCTGTGAAGTCTCTTTATCAGGCTTGAAGTTCTTTTAAATCTATGACACGGGACCACCAGCTTTACTTCCGTTCCAAAGGAAGCCATGAGAAGGATTTTTATGCCCCAAAAAAATCCATCACCCTCCACCTGCGACCTGCTGAGTGTATGCGTTAACCTTGTTTCTCCTAAGCTTTACTTCACTTGTAAACATACCAAACTGCAATGAGAGAATGTAGGCTTTCACGGCCGGAGTCAGTATGACTGGAAGTTATTTCCAGGCTGTTTTGCCATGGTCTGCTGGAGATAGATGTTCCAGACGTTTCGTCTACAACTACAGTAGACATCTTCAGTGGTGCTGTCGAAGTCATGGAAACCTTTCAGTCTACAGCCCTAGACACAGCTCCACTTAAACCTACAGTGTGGTTCTGCTACGTGGATGACACCTTCGTTATATGGCCCCATGGAAAGGAAGCCCTTCAGGACTTCCTTCTACACATCAATCCCTGCATCCAGTTTGCCATGGAGGAAGAAAAGGATGGACGCTGCCATTCCTAGACGTTTTGGTCAGTAAAAAACCAGATGGTACACTTGGGCACACTGTCTACCGCAAGCCCACTCACACTGACCGCTATCTGAACAAAGACTCGAACCATCATCCCAGACAAAAAACGGGCCTTGATCAAAATTCTCATAAATCGTGCTTCTCGCATTTGTGAACCACAATTGTTGCAACAAGAACTTTGTCACCTGAAACGAGCATTGTTATTGAATAGTTATTCAACTCAAGAAGTAAAAAGAGCTTGCCGCCCCACCAGACGTCATGCTGCCGCTCAAAAGACAGATCAACGGAAAAACAAGGGCAGTGTCTGCCATACTTCAAGAATGTCACTGACCTCATTGATCACATACTATAATGACATAACGTCAAGACTATTTTCAAGCCCGCCAAACAATTAAGTAATTTGCTACGCTCAGCTAAAGATCCTCGGGAACCTCTATCATCAACCGGTGTATTCCGTGTTCTTGCGGGTCAGTTTACATTGGAACCACACAGCGCAGTGTCAACACCAGACTCACTGAGCACAAAAGAAACTGCCACTTCGGCCAAACAGAAAAGTCTGCAGTTGCCAAACACCCCATTGAAGCAGAGGGCGAACACATCATTAAGTTCCAGGACACCAACAATCTTTCATCCATGACACATTACCATGCCTGACTACTGAAGCCATCGAAATACATAAGAAGCATCCTAACAATTTTAATAAGAAAGAAGAGGCTTTAAAGATCAACAAAACTGGCATCCAGTCATTCAAGGCAAGAAACGTCGTATAACACAAGAAAACAAAGCAAGCCAATAAGAAGGTAGCAACACCTTTAAGGCAGCTGGGCCCCTCCCACCAGCCGACCACACCAAGGCCAATCAGCGGAGAGCCCTCTTAGTATAAATATAGCAGCACGAACAGCCGGCATTTCAGACGCAATGTTATCTTCTCCTAGAAGACTTCAACAGTGCCACTGAAGATGTCTAGCATAGTTGTAGATGAAACGTCTGGAACATCTATCTCCAGCAGACCATGGCAAAACATCCCAGAAATGACTTCCAGTTATACCAAACTTTTTAAGGCTGCTTCACAATAACCAGAACAAGAATGAAAAATCTGATGTGTTACACTCGCATGACTTTCTCTACTCTTGTACAAACTATTTTTTAGAAATGCTTATTCTCCATATGCTTCATGTTAATCAAGATTTTATCTTATTGCTAATTTTCTTGTAGGTGCAAGAGGAATATGGTAGTATTTAAGCGATGGTCAAATCTTTTAAGAGCGGTTGCTATGTGGCGCATTCCATTCTCTTTGTATGTCCAGGACATAAAAAAACTGAATAACAAATTCCCATTTGAGTAAAAGTATTGGAAAATTTAAGGCAATAACAAGCAATATCTCAAAAATGGTTCACTCAACAACAAAAAAATGTATATGACATAAATTGTGTATTTTAATGTGATCTACATTTTTTGTGTAGTAACATTTTGTCTATCTCTTATGGTTTACCAGTTATACAAAAGTCGTTCACAATGAAGAATACTTTTGGAGACATTCCCAGAAAATTCGAGATATACATTTCATTTGTCATCAAAATATCTTAAGCATATGTTATTTTCATCAAAATCGTTAGTCATTTTTGAGAAAATTAAAATTTTCGAAAAATGTTCCATGTAAAGGGTAATCTGGGGTGGGGGGATTTTCTTGAAAACCTTTGTGTCGCATCTCTGGAAGATATTGAACCTAAATACCAAGTTTGGTGTTTATCCGACTTCGTTTCTGAGTTATGCTGTTCACAGACACACACACGCACAGACATGTTTCCAAAAATGCTTTTTTTTTGGATTCAGGGGGTCTCAAAACACGTATTTCTGGTGAAATCTCGGTATCAAATTTTTGGGTGGAATACAATACTTCCCCTACTTACTATACGTAGTAGAGAAAGTAAAAATTTGAGATACATGTATTGTATTGTGAGAATTCATAATTAATGGGAAGCTTTCCCAGCTCCTGGGAATAGTAGGGAAGACTTAGCCTATTTTTGTTCCTGGGCTCAGCATATTAGACACTTTACTGTAGAAATTATTCAAGGTGGCCATGACACGAAACAGCTACTAGGGCTCTCTCTGTTTGCAAGCTACGAAAATGAAGCTGGAAGAAATGTTAGCATGTTTGTCCTAACACTTGCAGACCCATTGAGCATTGGTTCTTCTAGTGAAAGTGGGATCCATAGTTTGTTTATATGCAACTCAAAACTGGCTGTTGTCTAAAGAACAGTAGTAAAAACTCGTGGAAATTAAAGGAGGATTGAACTAACCACAAAATATAAACAATTCTGAGTATGTTGTTAAAAACCACGTCATTCAATGACCTCTTGTTTTCATTCTGGAAGCACTTTTATGTTTAATGCTCACCTCACAGTATTGTCATAAGACAGGATTGTGCCATATTGTCACTTGCATTGTGTTGGATTTAATTGCAGTTGTTATTTTGTGATTGTAGGACAGTTTTCCTTTCCTAGTGTTCTGTGAAGTGTAAGGTCGCGTGCAGTGCTTATGGTTGTAAAATAATTCTTGCATAAACAGAAATGTTGGTTATTAGCCATTCCCTGATAGATAATCATGTGTACAACAGATGGGTTGCTGCTATAAAACACAAAACTTTGTGACAACCAAAAATGCTAAGAGTATGTGGAATTCAGTTGAAAGAAAGCGATGTTAATGAGTTGGACGTTATAAAAATAAGAATAATTAATGAGAAATTCAAAAGCCCTAGACTGAAAGATAATGTGGTACCTTTAAAATTTTTAGGACTAGAAGAAAAACCTCCCCCCTCCAAAAAACAACTAAATTTTCTTAAAAGAAAGCAAGTGCTTAGTTGATATTTCAGTAAGCAATTCTCAGCAAGAGAATGAAGCTACATAGTTTCTGAGTCTTTACACTTGGAATTAGGTTGATGCTGAAATGTTAGTGCTATAAATGGTGCAATGTTAACCAAAGTTTGACTGAAGATTATAAACTGAATGAGTATTTGAGGGAATCCAGTGAAGATGGAGAAGATGTGGGTATGTCCAGAAAATATTCTTTTGTGTTTGTATATGTAAACACTCTCCTTGCGCTATTTAGTATTTATCACACATGTGGTGGGTGTGTCACTGAAAGAAAATCTAACACACAAGGGGCATTAATGCAAATTATAACTCATTGTATAAGTGGTGCTCTGGAACTGAAAGTAGGAGTTGTAACGGTATTAATGTTATTATTTATTTAACATTATTGTAACCCCACGTTGTGGTAGCCAATTTGAAGTGAAAATGTTTCTTACGTAATTTGTGTAGCGTAAATTATTAGAACTTGGAGATCTTATATTGTGTTTACTTCATGTGAGTGGAAGCCATCTTATGACGTCATTCATTTGTTTGGTTTGTAGCTCCATCTGGCGTTAGCAATTTGCGGCAGTATTAGTTTTGTGTTTGATTTCATTTCAAATGTCCTCCGGCTAGCTATTATCTTATCTTGGGTAGAATATGTATCTCTATACAGGTTGTGAAGCGGAAAGGAATCTTTTATTCAAAAATTACACTTAATGAAGAAATTTGTTTTATAATTTTTATTGTCGAACACGTTCACTAACACTTTTACATATTGATCTGGATACTCGCCAAACTGAAACTGTTTGTAATAACTTCTTACTTATCACTTTTAACTCACATACTTCAACTTTGTGTATAATTAACTTTATAATACTTTAGATTTTCGTAACTTGTGAATTTATAGCCGACGTATCTCATACAAATATTTTGACGAACTGAAGAACTTAAGACGACGTGTATTGCACTAAGAATTTTGATGAACTGACCGCGATCTACCTCGGACTTGGCTTTATATACTCCCACTTCCCGACATGCCTAAAGATTATAAATGAACTGCTATTGGCTAATAAAACGCGCCAACATTAGCGTCTATTTTAATATCCAATGAAAACCACGAATACATATTGCTTTTAGGGAAACATTCCAGAAGGTTCTACCGAAAACGCGCCAACATTACGTAACTTCCTTGTTCCCAGTAATGATAAACAGCTCACCCCCTCGCTACATTATTGCGCTATTATTGACAGTTTCAGTAAAGCCTTATAAATTTACTTTCCAATAATAATTACAATTAATAAACATCTGAAATCAATGTCACATAAAAATGCATATTCATATTACAATCATTATTTACATTTAAGTAATTTGTGATACAAATTACCGTATCATATGCCCCACTAGAAACATAATTATAAATATTTACAACTTGTTTGGAAATTTTATAATTGGGTTTTTAGTCTCCTAAATCTTGGAACACACGCTATCACTTTCACTTAACACTTCACACGCATTTAACACACGACATATGTTTTTTTTTTTTTTTTTTTTTTATCTCGCCACTACTTACTGGCTCTGGTTTAATTAATTTAGATATTAATCTGACATCACAAATTTTTTATAGCAAATACTTTACCCTAAATTATTTAATTACTGTTACAGAGTTGTTTACCTTTTTTTTTTTTTTTAAGTTGTAATAAAATTTATACATTTAAGATATTTCTAATTGTTTAACATTTTTACCAAAATATTCACACTCTATACAAATATTTACATCTCTTAAATCTAGGCACTGTTTCACATGTTCTATTTACTACATAATTTTTTTTTTTTTTTTTTTTTTTTTTTACTAATTTTTGTTATTTTGTACTTTATCTTAACAATGCCCTTGGAATAGTATATGTACTTTACTTTAATATAACATCATGCTTTATTTCACATGTTAAGTTACTAATAAAATGTTATTTTCCTCTTAAACATTTATTCATGTCCAAAAATTTATTTCTCCTTTCCTATGACGTACATATTTATTTACCTCTTACGTTCCAATACATTGCTCTGCATTTCGTCTTTAACTATCCAGCATTTACTATTTATCATCTTTGTCTTTTGTTCCACCATGATCTTCATGGTTGTATGGTTTCAGCATCTCAATATGGAACTTTCCTATGCTTTTTCGAGTTGTTGGATTACATAACTCATATGTATTAGTTCCATATACTTCAACAACTTCATATGGTCCATGGTATTTAAGAAACATTCGCCAATAAAGTTTATTTGCTTTATCCGATAATTTCTTGGTTTTAACCAAAACTAAATCTCCTATTTTGATCCTCCATTCCTTTCTCTTCTTTTCTTCATGTTTAGTTTTTCTTTTTATGGCCTTTTTCTTCATTCTCTCGAATGCTTTTCGGAACATCTCTTCTTCTGTTTGTGGTATCGAATGCGCATCTGGAATGGCTTCTGGAATTTTTTTACACATTGTATTGATCTTCTTTCCTAACTTAAATTCACATGGTTTGTATCCTGTCACATTGTTTACGGTTTCATTTAGTAGATTCTGAACGAAGTTCACGTATCCATACCATTGGGTGTGTTTTCGATGACATAACACCCTTAAATAATTGGAAATTTCCTTAATTTCCCTCTCCACTGGGTTGGAGTTCAGTCTGTATCTTGACGAAAAATATTGTTTAATGCCATTTTCTTTCAGTCCATCCATAAATTTTTTTCCTGTGAAATACGAAGCATTATCGCTCAATACAGATTGAATAGGTCCTTCTTCTATCACATATGACTTGAGTAGTCTATTCAAACATGCTAAACCTGTAGGTTTTCTCAAAGGGTAAATTCTTACATATTTGCTGAATATATCATAACATACAAATATATATTTGTTTCCAAATTGACTTGGAGGCATCGGACCATGAATATCAATACTAATTACACATCTCGGCTTATCCCTTATAACCGAATTAGTTTCAAATGCATATGCTACATTTATTTGCTTTGCCTTCTGACACAGGTTGCAGCACGATATAAATTTCCGAACTTTCTGTCGCAATTTGGATATGTATAAATTCTCTAAAATCATAGAAGTTGTTCGGTCCGTCCCTGAGTGTGCTAACCCTTCATGAAAATTCTTAATTAGTTCCTTTTCCATGCTTTTCGGAACCATTACCTTCCAACTAGGCATTTCTTTTCCATGCTTCTTGTATAATGTCCCATCTCGAATTGCTATAATTTCTTTCTTTGCCTCCTCAATTAATGGTGCATTTTCTTTAAGTTCAAATAATTTTGCGTCCTCATTTTGAATTTCCCCCATATTTTTCAATTTTCTAATCATTTCTAGGCCTTTCAATATTTTTGGGAATTTGTGGGTTGTAGTTCAATCTTGATAGCAAATCACTGAAGGTATTATTTTTGCCAGGAATGTGTATAATCTCAATATCGAATGCAGATATTGCATGAATGTATCTAGCAAGTTTTCCACTACATAATCTACACCGTTGTATGAAAGTTAAGCTGATGTGGTCTGAATATACTTTCACCTTTTGCTGATAAATATAGGTTTTAAAACAAATTAATGAGAAATATAGTGCTCCAATTTCTAGCTGAGTCACTGAAGAATTCCGCTCAATATTTGTAAGTCCTCTAGAAGCTGTACTAATGACGTGAAAGTCATTGTTGATGTCTCGCTGTCCTAAAATTCCGGAGTATCCTTGCATTGATGCGTCGACATAAATCTCATATTCCAAATCTTCTCTAGGCCTCTCGAGTAATATGGACTTAGCGAAGAGTTCTTTTACTCTTTCAAAACATTTTTGATGATCCTCTGTCCATTTCCACTTATTGTTCTTTCGGAGTAGCTGCCGCAGTGGTTCTATTTCAGCCGAATATCTTGGTACGAACCTACTCTGAAAGTTCAATACCCCTAAGAGACGTCTAATTTGTTTTACGTTCCTTGGTGGTGGAATTTTCATTATTGCTTCTATTCTTTTCTGATCAGGTCTTATACCTCGTTCATCCACTACATAACCCAGAAAATTTATTTCCTTGACACAAAATTTTGATTTTAGTATGTTCACAGTCATACCATGTTGTTGTAGTTTATTTAACACATAATGGACATTATTCATGTGTTCTTCAAATGTTTGACTAATGATTAGGAAGTCGTCAATATACTTTATTAAAAAGTCATCTGCAGAATTTCCAAAGATACTGTGAATGGCTCTCAAAAATCCACTTCCTGAGTTTTTTAAACCAAAAGGATTTACACAAAAACGATACTGGATCCCTGAGTACTGAAATGAAGTGTAATCACGCACTTGTGGATCTAATTCCACTTGCCAATATGATGCAGTGAGGTCAATGGATGTCAGAAATCTCCCTCTTGAAAGTTTCGTAATTAGTTGTTCAATTCCCTCACTTTGAAAATGATCTGGTTTCATATACTTGTTGACATATCTACCGTCTAAAGTTAATCTCAAACTACCATCTCGTTTAATACTCCAGCAGATTGAATTTATATACTGAGAATTACTTTGCTCAATAATCCCATTTTCTAACATGCTATTTATTAGTTATCTAGCTTTGTCCCGAAGACTTATAGGTAAATTGTCATACTTGTGCCTATATGGTGGTACGTCTTCTACTTGAAATGTATGCTGATATACATTACATCTGCCTGGGATATTACTAAATACTGAACTATTGTTCATCAAAACATCATGAAGGATTTGTTTTTGCATTATCGTAATATTATAAGCTTCTTCACACTTGTGTATTATTTCCTCATTTCTCTTCTCTTTCCAGCTGTTGTCTGTCTCGCTCACATGGTCGTCTTTTGTTTGGATTGTAAATTCCTCTACTTTCTCTGGCATTTCTGCTAGCTGTTGAAAATATGGCGTGGTATTCCCTTCATATTCTGTGACTACCTGCTTTATCTGACTATTTCTATCAGTTTCTGTTATTTGCACAAAAAACTCTTGGTCACAAAGATTCTTCTCATCCTTTGTCATCTCGATTACAGAAACTTTCTCTTTTATAAATGGTACCCTTATTTCTCTATCGTCTTTTGTCATTCTTAACTCTTCATGTTTAAAATCTATACTTGCTTCATATTCATGTAAGAAGTCACATCCTATAATTATGTCACAAATCAGATGGTTTACAATTAGAAACATAACCTCAAAATTCTCTCCGCCGATAAGTATGTTGAGTAGAGCTTGTGTTTTTATGACCTGTGTCGTTCTTCCTATTGCAACACGACAAACTAAATTACTAGTGGGAAGAGCCATAATTTTGTTACCTTCATTAATCAAATTTATGTAAAATTTCTGTGAGCAAATTGAAGCTGATGAACCAGAATCTATAGTTGCAATGATCTCTTTCTTCGCAATTTCCATCCTAACATGAGGTGACTCAAAATTTTCTCCCTTATCTTTTGTTGCTGTAATCTTATTACAGGGTGTATGTGTAGGCATATGATTTGTATTGGTAATGGATACTGAATTATTAAAGACGTCCTGAGAACCTACTACACAGGAGTCTGTTAACAGTTTTCCTGGTTATTTCCATGTTCACGTACGGGACGGCCATTCCTAACAGGCGCTAAATCTATCTCATTGAAACTACCATTGTTTTGAGTTCCCCTTCCTCGAGTTCGAAATCCTCGATTTCTGACATTATGTCCCCTTGGCACGTAATTTTCTTGCCGTTCCTCAGATCTTTCCCGGTTATTATTTTCCCTCCAGTGAGTGAAATTTCCCCTTTGTCTAATGTACCTCCTTCCATAATTTTGCCCTCTTTCAGGCAATCTTTCTGTCCTGACATAATTTATTTGTTCCTGTCGACCTGGTCTCCTATCTATCCTTGATCTTTCAAATTGTGGAACGCATGATTGTTACCGTTGTCTGGTATTAATTTCATGTCTGTCTTGTCCTCTAATTTGCTGATAACTACCTTGGTAATTTCTTCTATCTTGCACATCTAAAAATCTATGCTCCCACTCCCGAGATATATCTTCTTCCTGTTGTTCCAAAGCTGTTATTAATTCTGTCATCTCATAGATGTTCCGTGGTTTTGCAATTAATAAGTAATTTCGTATCCTTATAGGATAATGCCTTGCGAGCAAACTCACAAAATCTTCCTCACTGATTGGAGGTGACAAGTTTCTAACCTGACTTGCATGTTTTAGTAAGTAATCAGTCATTGATATTCCCTCTCGTGGATTAAATTGACCATGACTAAGCATTGCTCGAATTCTTTGCTGTACCGTAACATTCCAAAATCTGTTCATGAATAATCTCTTAAAGGATTCATATGAAATTTCACCCCCTGATACCATTTGTAACCAATCTAAGGTTTTCTGGTCCAAACATCTTTTGACAACTATCATTTTCAATGCTTCAGGTATCTTTTTAATTTGAAAATACTCTGATAATTCTGCAATGAACTGTACTGGACTGGAGTTTTCATTAAATTTTGGAAGTGGAAAATCACTTAAGATATGATTGTAATTTTGCAAATTCCCTACTCCCATATTTAAATTCTCTAGTGTTACTTGTGCACTCTGAGTTTCAGCATTAGCTATAGATGAAGCTGCCGCATCACTCACATTATTTGTCATACCTGAGGAACTACCTCTATCATTATGTTGTACATCTGATACATTCACATCACATATATTTGCCCTTGAATTCAATTCTAATCTATTTACAGTACCTTGCAGATTTTCTATTGTCTGTTCCAATTTTTTATTATTCTCATTTTGAACAGTTTGGTGTTTGTTAATTTCAGAAGTTAGCTTTTGATTCAAATCTTTAGACAAATCTTTAACTTCATCAGACAATTTATTTCTCTGTGTTTCTGACTCCTTCTGAATTTCAGATATTTCCCCTCTGAAATTAACTTGCACCTGTATTAAATCTGCATTTGTAGCCTCCATCATCTCTTTTAACTCACTTGAAATGCTACTCCTTCGGCTACCTAGCTCTGTACATTTTACATTAACATGCTCTATTTTATTATTAACCTCATTTTTTTGGTTAGATATTTCCCTGCTCATGTCTAACATTTTCTTTGAAACTTCACCTATTTCATTTGCTATCATTTCTTGATTTTCATTTTTCATTCTAATCATACTACTATCTAGCTCCATGAATTTCTTTTCAATTTCTTCCCTGTTTTGTTCTAAGCTTTTACCAATATCTTCCCTCAATTCTCTCTTATTCTGGTCTAGTTTTTGTTCTAAACTCCTATCAATACCTTCTCTTAATTCCCTATTATTCTTTTGCATATCTTCCCTTAATTTCTCATTACTCTGAGTTAATTTTTCTAATTTCTCATTATTCTTTTGCATATCTTCCCTTATATTTCTCAGCATTTCAATCATCATACTAGCATCAAAATTAACATTTCCTGCTATTCTATTCTCACTTTCTGCACTAACATTTTCACCCTCAAATCCTAAAAAGTCTGGGCTGTTTTCTGCACTAACATTTTCATCCTCAAATCCTAAAAAGTTTGGGCTATTTTCTGTAACCTGTATTGAATTACAGCTAACTGTTACATTATCTCCCTCCATAATTATTTCTTCTGTATTATGAGTAGCCATTGTTTTCTTTATCCTACCACTCCTAAGGAACATTTAAATTTGTTTACCCTTTTTTTTTCTAAAAAAAATTACGATACTCTAACCTTTGTGATGCTGTCTGTTGCTGTTACTTTGATGTCCAGTTTCCTGCCCCACTCTCCTAGGTTTGTATGTCGCTTCTGCGTTGTGTTATGATGAATCTACGTCGTCTGGTTGTTTTGTAGTTGAATTCCTTGTTGCCTTGTAATCTCAGAATTACGATGTCCAATCATCCATGTAGTCTGTCGTCCCTGTTGTTTCTGGAATCTGCGTCTTGTAGATCATTTCACTGCTGCATTCGCCCCTTCCTGGTCATCTCACTTCTTCCTGGTTAATTCTGCCCCTTCCTGGTTATTCTGATCCTTTCCTGGTCATCGTGTTCCTTTCCTGGTCATCTTGCCCCACGTTCTGGGCGCCAATTTGTGAGTAGAACAAATTGTATATGTTTTGAGCCCCACGTATGGGAGCCAATTTGAAGTGAAAATGTTTCTTACGTAATTTGTGTAGCGTAAATTATTAGAACTTGGAGATCTTATATTGTGTTTACTTCATGTGAGTGGAAGCCATCTTATGACGTCATTCATTTGTTTGGTTTGTAGCTCCATCTGGCGTTAGCAATTTGCGGCAGTATTAGTTTTGTGTTTGATTTCATTTCAAATGTCCTCCGGCTAGCTATTATCTTATCTTGGGTAGAATATGTATCTCTATACAGGTTGTGAAGCGGAAAGGAATCTTTTATTCAAAAATTACACTTAATGAAGAAATTTGTTTTATAATTTTTATTGTCGAACACGTTCACTAACACTTTTACATATTGATCTGGATACTCGCCAAACTGAAACTGTTTGTAATAACTTCTTACTTATCACTTTTAACTCACGTACTTCAACTTTGTGTATAATTAACTTTATAATACTTTAGATTTTCGTAACTTGTGAATTTATAGCCGACGTATCTCATACAAATATTTTGACAAACTGAAGAACTTAAGACGACGTGTATTGCACTAAGAATTTTGATGAACTGACCGCGATCTACCTCGGACTTGGCTTTATATACTCCCACTTCCCGACATGCCTAAAGATTATAAATGAACTGCTATTGGCTAATAAAACGCGCCAACATTAGCGTCTATTTTAATATCCAATGAAAACCACGAATACATATTGCTTTTACCTTTTCAAACTCCTACTTTCAGTTCCAGAGCACCACTTATACAATGAGTTATAATTTGCATTAATGCCCCTTGTGTGTTAGATTTTCTTTCAGTGACACGCCCATTATAACTCATTGTATAAGTGGTGCTCTGGAACTGAAAGTAGGAGTTTGAAAAGCGATGTGTGCATATCTTTAGGCATTTATCTTTGCAAAATGACATTTAACTGTTTCTTGGCGTTCTCAAAAGCAATAAAAGTGTTTTGTTTTTTTTCTGAATAATATTTTTATAAACTTGTTAAAGTTCTTTTCCCTTCTGTATGCAAATCTTGGTTAAAAGAAAAAGAAAATAATTTTGCAGTTGCCATCAATGATTCAAATTTATGTTTATGTGGGGATGGACAGATGAGTCCCCAGGATTTTCTGCTAAATATGTGACATATTCTGTAGTGAATTTGGCAACAAATAAAATATTAGACTTCATAATTGTACAGAGAGGAACTGTAAATGGTGATATTGAGAAAGCTGCTTGCAAAAATATACTGACTTCTATGAATGAAAACCTGCAGACGCATGGATATTAGAACTTTGATGAAAAAAGAATTTCCACATATACACCATGAATTCGGTGTATGGCATCTTGCTAAATCCCTTACAAAAATGTATAATAAGATTCGAAAATCATTAGTCCTTCGTGAGTGGAAGCATTCATTTATAATATCTGTGGTGGGCATCTACTATTTCTGAAAGTGACAGTGTACTCTTGATATGATATATGATAAGATTCTTTATTCACTATTAAGCTTACAAAAGCAATGGGTATCATCACTCAATTATAAGTATATACAAATGTGTATACAGTCACAAAGAATTTACAAATTTGTTTAATATAATCTAGGGTGATTGTGTGAAATTAAGTTTAACATATTTATATGACTTCTAGGGTATTTCCTAAAGGAAAAGTTCACGTCAATTTTAAATCACATTGCTAATGTCAATAATTGGGTAGGTTTTGATAAATTTCATTCATGTGCTCATGATGTGTTGAGTGAAGAAAGAGTTAAAAACATAAACTGGCTATCTAAGAGTTCCACAAAATACAATGACTTATGCAGTATCATAATGCAATATTTTTAAGTGACATTACGCACATGAATTGTTTTCATCGTATGAGGGTGATACTGAAAATTTTTAGAATGCCATGTTTCCATATTTGACAGCTACTTTCTAATGTTTTGCGAGTTGGTTGCTATATAGTTTGTTCGATTTACTGTAATAGTTAATTATCATTTAAAGATATCACCCAAAAATAAATTTGACTAGAGAGCACCTCCGGGCTATGATTTTAAATCATTAACGCCTAAACAATATGAAGATCGCTTAGAAATGCATTTGGCAAAGAAGCCCCATCTAAGGCAATAATGTATAATTAGTACAGCAAATTCAAATGAGATCAGTTTTTTCTTACTGGTGAATTTTGTGAAGGAAACCCAAGAACGGCTGTTACTGATTGAAATATTGCTTCTGTTTCAGCAATGCTTGAAAAATATTGACAAGACATCTTATGAATTTATTCAGGGGACATTAGTATGGGTCAAATACAAAACATTTTACATTAATAGACGTAAGAAAACTTTGTCATTGATGGATACCACATGAACTCGCTCTCGGTCAAAAACAACACATTGATTGGTGCAGAAAAGCGCCAAGGTGACAGTTGGAATTTGGTGTGGAATATTGTTATTGGGATAAATCTTGGATTTATTGTTATGATCATGAAAAGAAAAGTCACAATGCATATTTTGAACAGAATCTAAGCCTAAAAAGGCCCATATTGATACTATAGCATTAGAAGATGGATGTATCATAACTGCTGTTTAGTATACAAATGTCTGTTTACTGCAGATTTTTTAAAGTTCAGGAAAAATAATGTTACATCATCACAACGCATCATTCCTTAGCACAAAACTGAGAATCTGGATGCTCTAAAGGTCAGCACCATGGACACTCCACCATACAGCCCTGAGCTGGCAGCTTGCAATTTTTTCCCCCCTCCAAAAATTAAAGATAAAATGTGTTGAATTACTTTTTGTTCATCAGACGACGCGATGGAATGTTATAAAAAAAACCTGGTTTCTGAAATGCCTCAGGAAGAGTTGCATCCTTCCTTTAAAGACTGGTTTCTCGAATGCAAAAAGTATTGATGTTAAAGGGGAATATTTTGAAAAACAATAAAATCATTAAGTTTTTTAAAACTAATGTTTGTTTGATTTTCTAAAAGTTTTCGGTGTCACCCTCGTACAGGAAGCCGTAAATCCTATCACAAAAAATTAAATTGAGATTTAATATGCATGCTCTTTAACTGTATGGTGCTTAGAGTCCCATTCTATATTGGGTGTGAAAGACCGGAAATTTTGCTGAGGCCTGTTTATCAGGCTTGAGGTTATTTTATGTACCGTAAATCTACGACACGGGACCAATGGCTTTAATTCTGAAGGAAGTCATGCTAAGGATTTTTATGTCCAAAACATATCCATCGTCCTCTGCTGGGTTTGAACCCGTGACCTCAGGATCTAGAGGCTAGCATGGTATCCCTGGACGACTGAATCCTATTACAATGAAGCATATCCCAAGAACACATTTTTCATTTCTAGGCATGTATATCAGATCAGTGATAGGTGCTATAGATCATAATTCTCACCAAGGGAAAAAAAATAATGGGTAGTTCTGTCGAATATTCTCTGGAGTTTTTCTGAAGTTCTCTGGAATATTCTAAATCGGCTGGAGAAGAGTTTATATCAAGCTGTATGAGGAAAACAGTTATCATTAGAGAGAAAAATGAAATTGAAATTGAGTTTTATTTATGGATGCTCTTTAACTACTATGGTCCTTAGCGTCCCATTCCATATTGGGCGTGAAAGACCGGTAATTTTGCTCAGAGGCCTCTTTATCAGACTTGAGGTTCTTTTACGTGCCGTAAATCTACGACACGGGACCACCGGCTTTACTTCCCTTCCAAAGGAAGCCATGCTAAGGATTTTTACGCCCAAAAAAATCCATTGCCCTCCGCCGGGTTTGAACCCGCGACCTTGGGAACTAGGGGCTAGCACGGTACCGCTAGTCCACGGAGGACGACAGTAGAGAGAAAACCTTGTAATATAAATAATGAGTTGAGTAACTGAACACATTTTGTACCAGGATTCACTGAAACATTCATATAACATTATTGAACATGTATACAATAGTATACAATAATATAAACATATATAAAGACTAATATACACTTTTTATATATTGTTACATATACATATTGCTTTAAGGCGGGCTGTTATTGAATTTATATATTATATAATTAGACTGAAATTATTTAAGTGTTAAAAATACTGCTTCAATACAGATATTTATTACACATAAAAATGTTATCTAGTTATAGATGTATTTTAAAAAAACAGCTCTCCTGAAAAAAAAATTATAGATAAAAAGTTTTGTGAAAACGCCCCTCAATTTAAGTTCAGCATCTTCCAAAGATGTGACAGAGACATAACTAATAAATGAATTACAACTATCCGGGCTTGTAGGCCATGGTCTAGAAGGCATCGTGGATACCGACGTTTTGCCAAGTACAGCGCTTGGCATCTTCAGGTGAAGTGATTCAGTGTCTGCGGTGGTCGGAGTCTGAATGTGGAGGTGCTAAGGTTATTTATTCAGGAAGTGACCTGGTGCCGGTACATTAGGCCCGGCTTACAGGCTTATGTTTACATATTTTTACAATTTGCTTGTTAGCATTAGACTATGTTTGCTTTTGTAAAAAGAAATCCATGCGGTGGCCAGCCTTAGGCCACCGAGAACAGTTTTTTGTGTGTAGTTTTTATCAGTTTTTCTTTTCGCAGTTTTGTTTTGAAAACATTTTTTTTTTTTCACTATATACATATGTACACACACACACACATACACACATCTGGCCATGCGAAGCACGTCCCAGGACTAAAACTAAACACTATCACATGAAATATTTACACTAATTACACAACACTGGAGACCGGAGAATGGCGCTCTTATATAGTGGGGGTGGGCGGGGCTTACTGTGAGGTCCTGTGCAGTGATTGGCTCGCGTCTCTGGGAGTGGGTGGGTTTGGCGAGGTTTTATTATGTCTGCTATTTCTATGTATCTGTTTATACAAGATAGGTGTCCAGGCTTTATGCACACGGAGAGCTTCTTTCCGGTTAAAATTGTTTTTGTGTTTATATATTTCAATGGCCTCCCTCTGTAGTCGAGCATGGTAGTTTGTAATTGTAGATAAAACTTCAGTTTCTTTGAAGCTGATGTCATGGCCGAATAATAGCGAGTGTTCCGCCACGGATGATTTTTCTGTTTGTCCCAATCTGCTGTGTTCTTTCAGTCTCGTGGCCGCGAGGCAATCACTGCACAGGACCTCACAGTAAGCACCGCCCACCCCCACTATATAAGATCGCCATCCTCTGGTCTCCACATTCAGACTCCGACCACTGCAGACACTGAATCACTTCACCCTGAAGATGCCAAACGCTGTACTTGGCGAAACGTCGGTATCCACGATGCCTTCTAGACCACGGCCTACAAGCCAGGATAGTTGTAATTCATTTATTAGTTATGACGCCGGCCGTGAAAGCCTCAGTATGACAGAGACATGTTCAACAAAATCCCACCCACCCCAATCTACCCTTTACATGGGATTTTTTTGTTTTGTTTATTTTTCTCAAAAATGGCTCCAACAATTTTGATTAAAATACTATATGTTTAATATATTTCCATGACCAATAGAATGTACATCTTGAATTTTGTGGGAATAGCCTGAGAAGTCCTCTTCATTCTCAGTGACTTTGTATATTGGTAAACTGTAAGAGATAGACAAAATCTTATAACACAAAAATGTAGATCTTGTTAAAAACAAATGTTATGTCAAACAAAATTTGTTTGTGGCATTAACTATTCCTGAGATATTCTTTGTTATTGTTTTGAATTTACAAATATCTGTGCTTTCTTCAAGTGGTAAGAAACTATTAGTTTTTTTCCCCCCTTTCTTTCTTTCCCATGGCCTTGCAGAGAGCATGAAATTATGAAGCACTCACATAATGGATTTGAGTATCAGCCTAGTGGTTTGCTTATATCTGCAACAAAATTTGCAATAAAACTATTTCTGCAAATGTTTATTTCTATTAACATGAAGCACATAGAAGAAGGTTGTAAAAAAAGTTTGTAGAGAAAGTCATGTGTTTTTTCCTTTCCTTGTGGTAATGAAAGGAAGATGGAATTTTAAAGCCATCACATAGCAATCTACGTTTTAAAAACTCTGACTCACTTTAGCATGCTGTATTCTTATATGTAGAACAAAATGTATAATGAAAGTGTATCTCGATTATCAAAAACTAGAATGAATAATAAGCTTTTGTAGGAATAGTTATTAGAAGAGTGAATAAAGAAAGTCATCTGAATGCAATACATAAGATTTTTTAACAGTATAATTATTCACTTGGTATTTTTCATTGGGAATAGGCACTTTGTGATTTGCTGAGGATATTGTATGTAACAAGGATGGGGACCAACAATTAACCAGTTAGCAAGTAGTGCTGCCTGTGTTCACCAGTTCATTTCGTGACATGCGTTCAGTACGTGGCCTCATAGTGGATCATTGTTTTGTTGCTTTCTCTTATGGGTCTAAATGTGGGAGTCTATATCCCCTCCACATTGAATAAAACAAATCACATCCATGAAAGATTGTAATGTGTATTAACATAATTTAACACAATTGTTGGTACTATAATAACCTTTTCTGACAATATTGTGATTAACTTTTATTTGCATAAAAAAATTACAACTAAGTATAAAGGGAGAAATAATTTTTTATCAGATTAAACATAGAAGTGAAATTGAGTTATCTTTTTTTTGTTTTGTTTTATCAGCTAAAGGTATTCTGTTGTGACCTACACGTCTAACCCATACTTGATTGCTCTTTCAGTCACCATTTGTTTGATTTTATTTAAAGAGTAATGAAGTCGCCATGAAAGATTCCGGCTACAGCCATATTTTTCGATTAACTGCAGTCGATACGTTCGAAAGGTTTTGTTTGTGTCGACGTATGTGACAGCCCCCATGAGTGGGCAGAAGATAATTTTGGAGTGATCGTGGAAGAAGTTGATCTGGAGTGTGCCATTGGAGAGAAGCATGACGATGGAGTTCTCGTACCTAACCCAGTCACAGAGCACAGGTAGTCTAGAGACACAGTCAGTATCTTGCTTGGTGACCGATGCACCAGTCATGACGAGCATGCCCATGTACCTCCTGAATAGGGTCAGTAACTTGACCTTCTTCTCGAGCCTAGAGTCAAAGCTGAGCATGGTGTAGTAATGCTCGACACCATTCTTGTCGGTGTAGTGCAACTGCTCGCCGTCTCCCAGAAGAATCAGTTTGGTGCTGTCAATAAACATTACTCCAATACTGTGATCGCTCAGCTTGTATCCAAACCCATATTTGTCGGAGTAATCCACCCAGGAACTTATCCAGATGACTGGCTGTGCTGCCGGGTCTTCTGCCTCGTCTTCACAAACCTCCTCTCTGTCTGATGGATTACTCTTCAACGCAACGATTATCTGCTGTATCAGGTCTTTAATACAATCATAGCAATCCATATTGGGGAAATTCTCCGCAGATTTCTTGACGCTGACTTCGTTGCAACTGGCGGGCGCGTTCTGTTCCAGAAGCGGTTGTCTCTTTGGAATGAACTTGGGCGCCATCACTAGGCAAGACGGGGGAAGTGTGGAGGGGGTGTAGCCCTCTGTGAAGAATTTGTGTTGCACGATACCCAAAGCTGTAGGTCGCTTACTTGGATCCTTGACTAGTATCTTGTGTATCAGATTCGCGGCATCCTTATCGAGGCTTGCTGGTATGGAGTACTGACATCGGCGAATTCGGGAATACGTGTCTCTGAGCGATTGTGTCTCAAACGGCGGATATCCGGCAAGTAGCGTGTACAAGATGCATCCTATTGACCATATATCAACCTGAACACCATGTCCACGCTTCTCAAGGATTTCAGGAGCGATGTAATTTGGAGTCCCGCACATGGTCTTCTTTCTTTCGTTTTCATCCGATAGCTGAGTGGCCAAACCGAAGTCCCCAACTTTCAGCTGCATCTCGGCGTTGAGAAACAGGTTGCCAAGTTTAAGATCTCTGTGAATTATCCTATTGCCGTGGAAATATTCCACTGCCGACAACAGCTGTTTCATGTAATATCTCACCTCAGGTTCAGTGAGACCTCGCCTCCGTTTCTGTAGTTCAGCCATAGATCTCCTGCTGCACAGTTCCAGAATGATGTAGATGTACTTCTCATCCTCGAAAAAACGATGAAATCCAACAACGTGCTCATGCTGCAATACTCTGTGAATAGCAATTTCCTGAACTATTTTCTCTCTCAAGGGACTTTTGCTCACCAGTTCTTTGGCAATAATCTTGCTGGCATAGGATTTGTTGTCGACTGTATCAATGACCTTAAAACATTTAGCAAATGCTCCTTTACCAAGGAAATCCTTACGTATATATTCACGTTTACTGCCGTTATCTGTAATTATTTTAGGGTATTCAAGTTTGTCCTTTTTACTCGAAGTCATTCTAACCAAGCCACCAAATGGGCGCTTAAACACGAAGAATTACTTGGATGGTGAAATGAACCGTTGCCAACCTCGTTTTCTTTTCTTGCGCGCGTTGCTTTTTTTTATTTAGAGAGTAGAAAGCACTGCTTGCTAGATATAAGTTGGCGCATCGGCGTGAGAATTGACAACAAAATGGGTTCCTGCTTAACGCCAAGTTTTCCCAATAGAGGCGCTAATTACTCGTTAAACTTCTAGCAAACTTTATACAGTGAAGACTTGGCGACTTATTTTAAATATTGTTTATATGTTTAATGTTCATGATGCTCTATAGCACTTAGATGGACCTTTATTGGTTGTACATTCGAATTATACAATAATAAATGGCTGACAGTTCTGTTATAAAATATGACGTAAACATGCATACGGAGATCCACCATCTCAAGCAGCTTTTCTTTTCTCCGTGCTCTAGCGATCCAAGTATATCGCAAATCATTGAACCGGCGGAAAATACATTATTTTGAGTTTTCCAATGAGCATACATTTCATTACATGCAACACCTTCCAGTTAAGTAATAGCTTTTGCAGTTTGCATGTCTGTGTGCGTTAAGCTCTATAAGCTGAAATGTGTAATATTCGCATTTTGTAGATAATTGAATAAAAATGGTTTATTGCTGTGTACTTTGCCGTAAGTCAAGCTAAGAAAAAGAACGTGGCTAATCATTCCACGCATTCCCAAAGGACAATGAATTAAAAATGTGTGGTATTTGCAGTGATCGGAAAATGACCAGTATTCTTCTAGAAAAACTTTTGAGGCCTCTGCTTGTTAACATTGCAAAAGATGTCATACCAAAAACCACTAAACAGAAAAGTGCTGAAGTTAAATTAGAGCAAAGTATGCAGTGAAAAGTTAAAGATACTTCAATTAACCATTATACTCTGCAATTTAAGTTAACGTCTCCTTGGAAAGTTTTGTGAATAGCAGCGGGTCTTAATTTTTATTCCAATCAAGGGACGGATTAATAGGTCTGTTACTTCTGCAATTAGTACGTAACACGATTTTCAATGCGTGCATATATTATTCCTGTATATGTGTTAAAATTAGCAAAGTTTACAAGCTTTAACATCTAATTGTCACTTATATGGTACGATTGTACATCATTAATAACTCCAGTATTTTCAATACGTTTAATAACATTAAAATAAAACCAATATACCCTGATTTTTCATAACTTTCATATTCTGCATACAATTCATTATCAATGTTTAGAGTGTGATTTAACCTCCAAACAACATCGGCATGTTTAATGTTTAACCTCCACAATGTTGGGTCCATTATACATCGCAGCACGGAAAACTTATGAGGGTATTTTGCCGTAATACGATTAACAATAAAAAAACCACAAATATACTCTTGATATCTACAATTTGTAATTAATACTGTAACAGAAGGTGCTTACGTAATATGTTTTACGTAATTTATTAGAACTTGAAGATCTTATGTTGTGTTGCTTTTGTTTTGTTTGGTTACATAATTTTAACTGCCCCACGTATGGTAGCCAATTTGCGATGTACTTGCAAATGTTTGTTTACATCAGTGTTGAAGCCATCTTGTGACGTCATTCATTTGTTTGGTTTGTAGCTCCATCTGGCGTTAGCAATTTGCGGTTCCTAGTATCAGTTTTTGAAATAATTCATTTCAAATGTCCTCCGGCTAGCTATTATCCTGTTGGCTTGGGTCGAACATGTGTCTCTATACAGGTTGTGAAACGGAAAAGGAATCTTTTATCCAAAAATTACACTGATGAAGAAATTTGTTTTATAATTTTTATTGTCGAACACGTTCACTATCACTTTTACATATTTATTTAGATACTCGCCAAACTGAAACTGTTATAATAACTTCTTACTGATCTCTTTTAATTCACGTATTTCAACTTTGTGTATAATTAACTTTATAATACTTTAGATTTTCGTAACTTGTGAATCTATAGCCGACGTATCTCATACAAATATTTTGACGAACTGACGAACTTAAGACGACGTGTATTGCACTAAGAATTTTGATGAACTGCCTGAAGACGACGTGTAGTGTACACAGATTTTTGATGAACTGCGGGGCAAGCTACCTCGAACCTACCCTATTTATACGCCTGCATCAAGATACGCCTAAAGATTATAAATGAACTGCTATTGGCTAATAAAATGCGCCAACATTAGCGTCTATTTTAATATCCAATGAAAATCACGAATACATATTGCTTTAGGGAGAACACATTCCAGAAGGTTCTCAACGGAAAAAACGCGCGAACATTACGTAACTTCCTTGTTCCCAATAATGATAAACAGCTCACCCCCCTTTCTGCATTATTGCGCTATTATTGACAGTTTCAGTAAAGCCGTATAAATTTACTTTCAAACAATATTTACAATCAATAAACATCTGAAATCATTGTCACATAAAAATGCATATTCATATTACAACCATTATTTACATTTAAGTAATTTATGATACAAATTACTGCATCAATACTGACAATTCCTTAATACACAGCCATGGTGGTTTTCACTTCAGGGTGTGATCGAGCGATCCTAGCGCCAAAGTGCAAATACGTCCAGGAACGAGAATACGCCAGCTTGTAGTGTAGAAAAGCAATGATAGAAAGTAACAAGCAGCATGTGGGCTAAACCTTTGGATGGGAGCAGTGGATTTGCGTTATACTACGAGGGTCAGTCAATAAGTAATCCTCCTTTTTTTTTCATTCCCTCCCTCCTGAACTAGTTATGTGAACAATTTGAATTTGGCGCAATTCCTCAAACCTTCTCCACTTCACTGCAGTAGCAACTTCCTACGTCAATTGATGTGTTTAATATAACACAGTAAAATGTAAATCACTAGTTTACAATTCAACACTTGTTTATATAACACCACTATTATTTATCCACGTTGCTTAACCTCTCATCCTTTGAGCCCTATCCCATCCTCAACGGAAGGCTTCCATTAGTTAATACAGGATGAGCCAAAAAACTACAAACAGTGTGCGCGGTGTTTTTTCCTGTCCGCGTCCTCTGCTCTCGTTGCCGTCTGGCGCTATCATACAAAGGCACGGATGAAACCATACATTTTTAAAACTACTTTTAAAGGCTTTATTTACCAACTTTTGAAAGGAAATGTTGAAACTGGCCACCGTCGTCCATACATTTTTGGCACCTCTTTAGGAAACTATCCATCACACTCCATGATCACGTTTCCAAAGCCTGTGGCCCCCCACCCCCTATTAAGGATCCTTTATTTTATAGTAAAATGCTTGGTTAACTACAACAAACTTCGCCATTTTGTCGATAATGTGCATGCGCGTAGGGAATTGCCAACCTATTGTAGCTAGGCAAATCCGCTAATTTGCCGACGTTTTGATTTTATTCTTATTCACTTCCCGCTCACATAAACGTAAATGTGAAGGCAGTGCATAATAAATTCTGCATATAATGCCAAAATATATTCCAAATGGTCAGAAATAAAGCATGGTGTTCCACAAGGTTCTATTTTGGGTCCATTATTGTTTCTAAAATATGTCAACGACCTCCCCAGAGTAATAAATGAACATGCTCACCCAGTTCTCTTTGCAGATGATACAAGTGTTATAATTAAAGAACACATCAGTCGCCTCTCAGAGTTATCCAACAGTATTTTCAGTGTGCTAAATAATTGGTTCGATAGTAACAAAATTCATACTATAAACTTTGAAAAAACTAAGTATATCAATTTTAGCACAAAAAATAAAAGTATTGCAGACATAAGAATTGAACATGAAGGAAATGAAATTACTGAAACTTGTAGCATAATATTTCTTGGTCTTATTATAGATCATAATATGAATTGGAAAGACGATATTGACTACATCCTACTGAAACTAAGCTCTGCATGTTTTGCAATTAGATCATTAATTCATTTTACAAATAAAAGCATCCTAAAAACAGCATATTATGCTTATTTTCATTCAATTATGACTTATGGAATAACATTTTAGGGAAATTCAGTAGAAACAAAAAAAAAATATTTCTTTTGCAAAAAAAGGTAGTAAGAATAATGGCAGGTGTAAAGCAATCAAATCATTGTAAACCACTATTCAAAACATTTGAAATTCTACCATTATCCTGTGAGTATATTTTAACTGTACTTTTAACCGTGGTTGACCACCCAGAAATATTCATAAAAAATCAGACATACACAGCAAACAAACCAGAATTGGGCAGGACTTACACAGGCCAAGCAATAACCTAAGTATTCCAAAAAGGGGCTTACTACAATGGTATAGTATTGTTCAATTCACTTCCATCATATATTAAGGAACTGAAAACTAATAAAAATAAATTCAAGTTAGCATTAAAAAGATATCTCACGCCTTCGATAGAAAGGAGGATTTCTTTCATTCAAAAAAAAATAACTGACTATAAAATGTTACTGAATTTTATAAATAGATTAAGTATACATAATATTGTTTTAAAATGTGTATTGTTGCCAAATGATTACACCAAAGAAAACCGCTTGTGGAGTTAAGAACGCAGGCTCGCGTCGACCGTGCTTTGGTGTAACTACTGATCGCTAATTAACCTAACCTCCCGTGATTTAGAAACCTAAGCTCATATAAATAGTGAATCATATACATCATTAAGGAACACGTATGTTACGTGCTTTGGTGTAACTACTGGTTTTTAATTATCCTAAGCAAGAAGTAGTAATATTAAGGCCGCTATTACGAATAAAGAGGTGCAAGGAGTATTCGTTATTTGGGAAGGGATGCCTTTGTTTCTTAGTCATAGCGGTGTTTGTTAGTCTATGTTGGTAGCTCTGGAGTTCTCAAAATAAGATGAAGCAAGCTCAGCAAGACGAAGGAAGTGGCACCTGTCGCAAACGCAAGTACTCCCGAAGACATGGATACAACACTTTATTGAAAATGCCCTCTATTGCGCGCAGTTTAAACAAATAATTCATCATATAACCTCAAATTAGAAGGTTAATTAACTGTGGTTGTACTTTCAAGACGCCCGCTGTAACTAATCGCGACTAGTGCTAATCTCGATATTCTCGGCAGTGTTCATACAGTGTTATACTATGTACACAATGAAGTCGTTCTTATATGAAGGTATGCCCTGAACTGTTTAAATTGGTAACAGTAGAGGTGATTTTAATACAAGTAATATGGAACAAAAGTGACAAAATGTGCCATATATTCACGAAAATAATTAAAACACCATGTTATTCGTTATTTATTACCCGCAATGTGAAGTCTATAAAAGTCATGCAGTATATGCATGTTACGTGTATATAGTGATATCAGCCATAGTCCCCCCAGGGGCTCACCTTATGTGAGTACGGGTTTGGCGTACCTGGGGGTTCCCGAGCCACACATCGCCATCATTCTTCCACCCTCGTCCGGTCGAGGTGGGTTCATTCTCGTGACCGGGGGACTCAAGGTAGGCTCTCGTGCGTTCTGTGTATTTTATTCCATGTTTCTTTCTTCTCTTCTGCACATTTCGCCCCACGCCCATTCATTTACACGTCTCTTTTACTTCTTCGCCGGCCTACCTTGCGTGCGAAACGCCCACACACTTTGTTTCTTTTATCTTTTTATTTAAATCCTCCGTGGACACAGCCTGACGAATACCCGCGCAGCTGGGTGAGTGGATAATGGCGTCATCCCCACCACCCGGGGTCGTCATGTAGGGTTTGTGTTCGTATCCGCTGTTCAACTGCAGTCCCGCGGGGGGGGGCCATTGCATGAGCTTCTGACGGGGATTGGGTCCCTCTGTCTATGTTCTGGGAGGTGTGACCCTGGGGTGAGATAGGTATAGATAGGCCACTCACCCAAGCCGGGGTAACGCCCGGGAAGTCAGAGCCCGAGGTCGGAGACGGTTGCAATGGTGGAGGATTTTTTTCGCTATAGAGCACCCTTTCTCCATTATAAATAACAAGCGCTGTAAAGTGATTGCAATAGAAGTAGCACCACCAACAACTGGCTGTTACTTAGTGATTTCGCGAACTGAGGAAGGTCAAACGTTTGAGAAGGTGAACCCTTTTATTATCCAGAAGGGCATTGACGCTATTTGAGGTGCGGTTCAGTCCTGCACTCGTCTTCGGATTGGTTCCTTGTTGGTTCAAACCAAATCCGAACAGCAGAGTAAGACCCTGTTGCGCGCTACGCTTCTCCAGGGTTATCCTATCCGTGTTGAGAAGCACCGCACCTTGAATTCTTGTCGAGGCGTTGTCACCACGCATAGCCTCGAAGGCATAACGGACGAAGACCTGGTAGAATATCTTGCAGACCAGAAGGTGACAGCGGTTCATCGAGTGCAGGCCAAACGCGACGACGTATTGGTACAATACTTACTATACGTAGTAGAGAAAGTAAAAAATATATATGACATAAATTGTGTATTTTAACGCGATCTACATCTTTTGTGTAGTAAAATTTTATCTATCTCTTATGGTTTACCAGTAATGCAAAAGTCGTTCACAATGAATACTTTTGGAGACATTCCCAGAAAATTCGAGATACACATTTCATTTGTCATGAAAATATCTTAAACATATGATATTTTAATCAAAATCGTTAGCCATTTTTGAGAAAATTAAAATTTTCGAAAAATGTTCCATGTAAACGGTAATCTGGGGTGGGGGGATTTTCTTGAAAACCTTTTTTTCGCATCTCTGGAAGATACTGAACCTAAATACCAAGTTTGGTGTTTATCCGACTGTTCATTTCTGAATTATGCTGTTCACAGGCACACACACGGACATGTTTCCAAAAATGCGTTTTTTGGATTCAGGGGTTCTCAAAACATGTATTTCCGGTGAAATCTCGGTATCGAATTTTTGGGTGGAATACAATACTTCCCCTACTTACTATACGTAGTAGAGAAAGTAAAAAGCATTTTTGGAAACATGTCCGTGAGTGTGTCTGTCTGTAAACAGCATAACTCAGAAACGAACAGTTGGATAAACACCAAACTTGGTATTTAGGTTCAGTATCTTCCAGAAATGCGACACGAAGATTTTCAAGAAAATCCTCCCACCACAGATTATCCTTTACATGGAACATTTTTCGAAAAGTTTTATTTTCTCAAAAATGGCTCTAACGATTTTGATTAAAATATCATATATTTAAGATACTTTCATGACAAATAAAATGTATATCTTGAGTTTTCTGGGAATGTCTCCAAAAGTATTCTTCATTGTGAACGACTTTTGCATAACTGGTAAGCCATAAGAGATAGACAAAATTTTACTACACTTAACTATCGCTTAAAGTCTACCAGTTCCCCTTGCATCTACAAGAAAATTAGCAATAAGATTAACATCTCGATTAACATGAAGCATATGGAGAATAAGCGTTTGTAAAAATAGTTTGTACAAGAGTAGGGAAAGTCATGTGAGTGTAACACATCAGCTTTTGTTATATCAAATGTGGTTCATTTCCGTGCATATACATATCTCATAACTTCTGTTTATAATAACCATTTCCGTTTCCTTTGTACACGTCATTTGTTTCAATGGCAATACATGTGACACTGATTTATGTGCACTTGCAACAGTTAGCCGCTTTTGTTTCCCCAGAGCAGGTCGTTTCGGTGACATAGGTTGCACTGGTTTCTTTATACGTGCCCCCAACTCATAACTTAAGTTCTTAATGATGCCTTTCGTTGTCATTCACATTTGTTTAGTGTACATGCTTAAACTTCTCTTCATTATGACGCTCACATTTTTCTAGAGTACGATTTGTTACAATGAGACAGAGGCGCTGATTTATTCTCCATTGCCGATAGTCATTTCAGTAGCTCGAATCGTTAACATGCATATGTAGTATGCTCATTCAATTTATTGCAAGCTCTTTTCTGGAATTAGAGAACGTGGATATGGCGTAATAAAACTTTTGTTTGCGCGTAGCCAAATGCAAAACTGTCACCGCGGGATCGTATCATTTCGAACTTGAGGGTTGTAATTTTGGTATACAATGCCTTATAATAAGGGGATAAAGGAATGTACAGGCTGAGCTAAAAAAAAAACTACGAACCGGCTGCGCGGTGTTTCTCCTGTCCGCGCCTTTGGCGCTCGCTGCCGTCTACCGCTATCATAGAAAGACGCGGATGAAACCATACATTTTTAAAAATACTTTTAAAAGCTTTACTTACCAAGTTTATAAAAGGAGATGCTGAAACTGGCTACCGTCGTTGTCCATACATTTTTGGCACCTCTTTAGGAAACTATCCATCACTTGCCGTAGTTCACGTTCAGAAATGCTGGCAATTTCATGGCGGATATTTTGTTTTAATTCTTCCAGGGTGTATGGGTTTGTCTTGTATACTTTGTTTTAAGTTATAGATAGAAATCAGAGGGTTAGGTCGGGGGACCGAGGGGCTACAAATCTCTACTAATAATTCTGTCCTCAAACACTTTTTCAATTGTTCTCATCGAAATATTATTGTCTGTATAAGCTGTTTCAGAGTCTTGTTGAATAAAGGCAAAATCACGCTCCCTGCCTGTTAATTCTCTAAAAAAAGGGGGGCAAAATTGTATTCACATATGTACGGGCTTCAACTGTTGACTTTTAAGAAAATTAGAAGTGTATTGGAACATAAATTATCCATCACCTATTACTGTTAGAGGCTTTCACAAGAACATTTTTTTTTTTTCAAAAATAGCTCCAAAAGCAACCATTAGAGAAATAAGAGATCGTAGTGTACAGAGTGTAAATAAATTTAAAGGAATTAAAAATAATTAGCATTTGTTGACTGGGAGAATAAAGGGGACTTAGTCGAGAGAATTTTTGATATTTTTTTGAAACTTTGATGCACCTATTTAAAAACACTTGTAAAAAGAAAAAGAGAATTGTAAATATTAAACAAAATTGTGAACTGATAAGTGGGCATAAGTGGGGTATTGCAGGTCTAGAAAGAATGAAGTCCTTAACACAAGCAAATCAAACTGTAATAAACAATTCAGAAAATAAATGCAAAGTGGCATTGGTCAGTGATAAATTTGGTTAGAAGATCAAGTAGATCAGAAAGTGTTGAGAACATATCACCAGTTGACTTTAACAATTTTTTAATAGACTCTGTTAAGGAAATAACATTGCAGGCAAATGCATACACAGATAACGATCTGACTTTGAGGATTTATATTTAGTGAGGCAACATGCAATGATGTTGAAAAAGTAGCCTTTAAACTTAAAAATTCAAATACCTGGGATATTCTGGCTATTCAGACAATTTTATTAAGGAAGTAATACAATATATTTTAACTCCTTTAACTGTGTGTCAATAAGTGTTTTGCAGAAGGTATATTTTCAAAACGTGTAAAATACTCAAAAGTTACCCCAATATATAAAAAGGTTGATAAGGGAAACCTAGTAGTTATAGGCCAATATCAGCAATTCTCTCATTAGCAAAAATAATTTAGTATCTTCTAAAATCCAAGTGAGGCACAAAATTTGTTCTCTAATAGTCCGTTTGGATATTGCAAGGAAAAGTTAACGATACTTGCAATGGATTCATTGATAGAAACAAATTCATCAAGCTTTTGATGACAGTTGTTTTACACATGCTACATTTTACAACTTAAGTAAAGATTTGACTGCATGAAACATGATACATTATTAAAGAAGGTTCATATTTGTAAATCCTATCTAGGAAATTGCCAGCAAATAGTTTTGGTTTGTAAAAAAGAATCTAAGATATTAAAAGTAACAATAGGAGTTCCACAGGGATCAGTTCTCGGGTCCCTGCTTTTCTTAATAGATTAGATCGGATTGCATTCTGTGAGTTCACTAGCAGCCATAAAGGCTTGTGAACATAGAACATGTCAAGGAAATGTACAAAAATTACATATAAACATAAATATTACACAGACTATAGAACATTTGAAATAAAATAGAGACATAGTATATGCGTGTCAAGGAAATGTACAATATAGTTAAATATATACATAAATATTAAATAGAACACAGAACATTTAAAATAGACATATATGCAAAATGAAACAAATCGGGTGTAATTTTGTACAAAATCGAATACCTCCCTACCGTTATAAGGTTAACATTATATTTATAGTCAAGAACAGTTATTTTAACTTTCACTAGGCTTGTACCTTTGTTCATCTCATCATTTTGTTCATTTGATTTGTAATGTATAGCATTTACTGTCAGTTCTTAATATACATACATTTAAATATCTAGAGCAGGCAATTGGAAAACTGGCAATTGCCATTAATATTTACTAATACTACTTAGAGAGCTATATATGTATTATCAGGATAATTTGTCATTCAGATAATCTTGTACAAAATAATATGCTTTTGAGCATAGGTACTCTTTAACAGCAGTTTTAAAGACATTGAAATTGTCAACTTTTCGCTTTAAGATCATTAGGGAGAGTATTAAATATTTTATGGTCTCATAATATACATCTTTCTGGAAGCAAGAAAGCTTTGCGCTTGGATGATTGATGTTACCCTTTTGTCTAGTGTGCATCTCATGAATTTCCATGTTTGTAATAAATGTGGTTCAATTGCATACAAAGAATCTTAAAATTGAAAATATGTACATGCAAGGTAGGGTTAATATCTTCAGTCTTCTAAAAAGATATTTGCAAGAGTGTCTGCTATGGGTGCTGGAAATGATTCTTATAACCTTCTTTTGCATGAGGAATATTCGTTTACTTTCTACTGAGTTTCCCCAAAATAATAATCAATGATAGAGTTAAAATATGTATAGTATACTAATTTAAGTGTATCTATAGAACTGACATTTACTTGTGCTTGGATAGCATAACAGGCAGATAGCATAACATAATGATTAATGATTATCAAAATGTCTTTCATCTTATACAGTTGTCTACGCAGATGTAACAAGTTTTCTTAATATGCACAAGGATCTTGAAGTGTTGTCACATTTAGCAAAAACAAATGCTGAAAGAACTCAGCTGTGGTTTAAAAGTAATATTTTTTACATGAAGAAAGTAAACAGATATTCGTTTTACCTTAAAAAAAAACAATGAATCTACAAATCATACAAGTGAAGCAATTAAACTTCTTGATGTAAACATAAACATCTATCCTGGAATCTTCACATTGACCACATCTGCAGAAAATTATCACCACTAGTGTTATTGTTATCAATTTTTTCTTGTTTGGCTTAAAACAACAGGACTTTTTAAAACAGATTAATTTGTATTGAAAAAATTTCTTTTTGGTTTCTCTACTACGTATTGTAAGTAGGAAAAGTATTGTATTCCATCCAAATGTTTGATGTCGAGATTTCACCACAAATTATGTTTTGAGGCCACCCGAACCAAAAAAAAAGCATTTTTAGAAAAAGGTCTTTTTTGCGTGCGAACAGTATAACCCAGAAACAAACAGTCAGATAAATACTAAACTTTGTATTAAGTTCAATACTTCCAAAGTTGTGACACAAAGATTTTCAAGAAAATTTCCCCACCCCCAACTACTCTGTATAGGAAACATTTTTCAAAATGTTTCATTTTCTAAAAAATGGCTGCAACGATTTTGATTAAAATAACATATTTATGTGACAAATAAAATGTCTATCTTGAATTTTCCAGGAATAGTCTGTGAAGTCTTCATTTCGAAGGAATTTTGTATAATTTTATGTAGCTGGTAACAGTTAAGTGATAGATGAAAACATGCTACACAAAAAATTTATCTCTCTTTAAAACACCCAATTTATTTGAAATACCTTTTTTTGTGGCATCAGCCATTTCCAAGATATCTGTTAGTGATGGTTGGAATTGTTCAGATTTCTGTGGATTTTCAGTTGTTTATTGCACTGTCATGGAAAGAGTATGGAGTTGTAAGGTCAGCTTATAGCATTCAGTTCTAAAACATTTGAATATTGCTGTTCCCTTTGTATCTGTAATGAAATGTGTAACGCTAGCTTTTTCTGGAAGGATTTATCTCAAAATGTAGTAGATAGGAAAATAAACTTTTGTAAGAATAATTTATATATCCACTAATAAGTGATAGAGGGTAGAGAAAGTCATGTGAATGTAACCCAGATTTTTTTTTGCACAATTTTTGCAATAAAGTTTGTGTACATTTTCTATAATTAAAATTTACTTATTATCCAAAGCAATATCTTTGCAAAAAGGTTGTGAATATGTTTATGAGGATCAAGCTTAAAATTGAACAGGCTAATGTGTAAAGAACTTGTAAAGTGCATGTTGCAAAGGAAGGCATGATACAAGGCTTTAAATGTGTACTCGGCACAGTTTCAACATTATTACACCTTTAAAGCAGGTAGAGTGCAAAAAACTATAATGCCATATATGTTGATCTTAGTGTCAGTATGTAAAGATATAGAATATGTGACCAAAATCTCAGAATAGTTATGAAATATAGGTGATATTTTGTGTTGCAGTTACAGCTACATGATAGATAACATCATCCTGCTAATAACGGGTACATTGCATCAGCGACCAATCTCGGAGTTGATTCCCAAATGTCACCCCCTGGGAAGTTTTGAGCAGATGGAGGCCATTCATGTGGCTGCCACTCCAGCTGAACTTTATAATGCAGTTCTGGTGGACACACCCCTCGGTGAGTGTGTATAGCAATGGGCTTGCGAGGGAATGATATACAGTTTTATCCCTTAGGACTTTAATGTTTGGTGTACTGACATGGTGGATGGAAATACCCTGTGAAACAGTACAGTGCAAAGGACTTAATGCATGTGTATTGCATACTATTTTTTTCAATGGTGGTGAATAAAACAAATGCTTACACAAAAATAAAAAAAATCACTAAGCTTTTCAAAAGCAGTAATAAGGTCGATTGCATTAGCCTCTGCAAACTGGTGATCGATTAATCATGTCTGGTAGTGTTGACCAAGCCAGTCAACAACTGAAGGTGAGATGGCTGCTTGAGCCGAAAGAGTTATATTTAAAAGTTGCATGAATTGAATCATACGTAAATGTTAACAATAAACGGAAGTAAAAAGGATAAGATTTACATGGTAAAATTTGACAATTAAATATGATTATAGTGCATGTGTGCAACAATAAATATAAATGTGCAATAAATATACCTTTCAACCTTCTCGTAAAGATGATTTGTGTGAAGGAACAATTACACATATTGTGACTTAGTCCAGTTTTTCAGCTGTCACTTCTCACTACCACTGTTTTGTTTTTATCCAGTTCAACTTTTACTGAGACTTCACTTAGTTCACACTGTCAATTAACTAAAGTGAACTAATTTAAAATAAAGAGAGTTGAGGGTTGTTACACTACATCACTATAATATTCTTACTTGAACGCGTTTCGGGAGACGGTTTGTTCCCATCGTCAGCATGTTGATGTATAGGACAAGTTCATTTTACTTGCGGCTGTGCTCCTCTTGTGTGAATACATGAAAGTTTGCTATCCCAGGAGTAGCTGAAGCTCTTTATGAATCCTAGTGGACATATTAGCTATGGAGTGAGCATTTAATTTTATGTCATTCTTGTTTCAGTGGCGCTGTCTCTTATAGCCTTATTGCTTTTCTCTTTCTTTGTCTACCACTTACCAATGGTAGATATTGAGATTTCATTGGAAACACACACACAGAGGGAGGGGGCGGAGAGGGAGTGTGTGTTAAAAAAAGATATCTCTGCTGCATTTATTGTCAATACATCATTTCTGATGTTATGAAATTCATTAAATTAGGTATGTTTACTGTTTATGGGGAAAATTTGTTTTCTATTTTGGATCTTGTAAAAATCGCTGAAATGATTGTGACAAAAAGTTACTTGACAAAAAATGTACAACTTGTGGAACACACAATTTATAGCAAATTTATTTTAGTATCAATGCATTTGCAAGATATTTGTTCTTATTGGTGAATTTTCAAATAGTTTATATGTTTTTGATGTGCAAAGTCACCATTTATTTGTTTCTTATCATGTCATGGAAAAAGAATGGAATTTCAAGCCACCATATAGCGACTAGCTTTTTAAACATTTGACTGTCACTTCAGTTTCCTCTATCCCTCTTGTATCTACAACAAAATGCGTAATAAAAATATTTCTGCAAACATTTATCTTGATTAACGTGAGAAGAGCTTCTAGAAGCTATATAAAAACATAGTGGGCAGTGAAAGTCATATGAATGTAACATTGGGTTTACATTATTATTTTTTATGGGTTTTCATTAAATCATTTTGTCTTCTTAATGACCAAGGTACTAGGGTGTTAAAACTGCAGTATTGCCACATATTTATAACACTATTGGTTTCTTTTTAAGGCAGCTATTGTATTATGTGAACAAAAGAGACTTGTGATGCAAATGTTGATCTCTTCCTTTCAGGTTAATGTCAGGGGTGAGGTATTTAGGTTTACAGGAAGTATGTTGAATCTAAACTTTGACAGATGTTAGCTCTCACAACTCACATTTCAAGGTGTTTATTATAAGAAACTTTTCTAAATGTCTCCTCAAAATGCTCAGCTACTGATGCTTCTGACTGATAGATTCCAAACCTCTGCTGTTCTGACTTTAGATGTAGCATACACTTCCTCCATAAGCGAAATCCCCATTCAGTAAGTATTCCTTTCATCTTGATGTGATACATTCACACAACTTTCTCTACCCTTGGCAAATTTATGTATGCGTTATTTATACACAGATTTTGTTTGAACATGTGGACAGTTGAACAGGAATTTTCTTGGCACCAGAAAGCTCGCTGCTTTCCAACGGAGTTGGATATTCATAGCCCCTTAAATTCAAGCGGTGATGACCATATATCTCTCGCACCTTTAAACAAAGTTTATATTAACACTCAATACTTCTTCATGTAAATAAAACCATGCTAGTCAATAGAGCGAAAGTTTTGTGATATTCCAAGCCAAGATTTGTAGAATTCCTGATTCCTGTACAAGCTTTCTCAAGGATTTCTTTGGACTTCATTCCAACTTTTCATTGATGTCAAGTTTTTACTCTGTAAGAACACTGTTTCTTATCAAGAATAGATACTGTTTATGAGGCACATGAACAGCAGAGAATCTGACTCACTTCTCTATAAGTTTGTTGTCACATAGGAATCATATATGAAGATTCTGTGTGCTGGCATTATAACAGCAGGGAATCTGTCTCACTTCTCTATAAGTTTGTTGTCACATAGGAATCATATATGAAGATTCTGGGTGCTGGCATTATAACAGCAGGGAATCTGTCTCACTTCTCTACAAGAGTTTGTTGTCACATAGGAATCATATATGAAGATTCTGCGTGCTGGCATTATAACAGCAGGGAATCTGTCTCACTTCTCTACAAGAGTTTGTTGTCACATAGGAATCACATATGAAGATTCTGCGTGCTGGCATTATAACAGGAGGGAATCTGTCTCACTTCTCTATAATTTTGTTGTCACATAGGAATCATATATGAAGATTCTGTGTGCTGGCATTATAACAGCAGGGAATCTGTCTCACTTCTCTATACGTTTGTTGTCACATATGAATCATATATTGTCGTGTACCTCAATAATTTGTAATTTATTATTTAACTTTCAGAGGAGAGCTACTCGCTGTGAGAGGGATCGTTATTCAAACTAAGGAAACTTTACTTTAAGAGGCACCGACACAAAGGGACGCAGCTAAAGTTAAATTCACAAATATTCTTACACTCACATAATTCCTGGCTGAAGGGAGAGGCAAGGATTCTATACTACCATAATTAAAAGTCAAGGGAGAAGAATAAGTAGAAGGTTTATTAAATATGCTTACCCATGTGTCTGCCGGGACGAGGACGCCCTATCATTGCACAACTATCCGTACATCTCAACACCGCGAAGACTAGACACTGACTCTACTTGAAAAAACTCGTTAAGCTTGGCGTCCTAACGCCATATCCCCTCCAATGAGACTATTTCCCCTCAAACGCCCCTCCTCGGATAACCTGCCAACCTTCAGCTTGAGTAACCAGAGGGCACGGCTATTACTACAATCTGTGCACATGCCACATCTCCCCCTGGCCACCCAAGTCGACGTCCTCGTCGACAGAAAGAACATAAGTACAAAATACAGGAAAAAACAAAAGAAAGACATACCAAAAAAAAAAAAAAAAATGACATAGAAATGTGTGATGTAAAATAAAAGAGCAATACATATTTGTGGTTGCACCCAGCCGACGACAATGGTGCTGGGCGATAACGAGAAGCGAGAGCGATGTAAGTGCAGTCGACGTAATATTGTTAATGCACTAGCTTTGGCATCCCGCACACGCACACACCACGCTGCCTTAGTTCACAGACACACTACACTGCGCAAAAGGGTGATGAACTGCCGTAACTGTTTGTGGGTGGTTGAGACAGTGCCCACAACGACGATTTGTCCTGGTGTAGGATTAACACCGCAGGTCTCTGGTGATGACAACAGGGTGGGCAGTCGCTGGCTTGGACTGCCCCCCGACATGGTGGCTCCTTATGCCACGGCAGTGTAGTGGCTGCCCGACAGCTTCCCTGTGGTGTTTCTTGACTTCTGGTGTGCCCCGGGGATGCTCTTGGATTTTCTCGCTCTCTACCACAGCATAATTCTAAAACAAAACCACGACACAATAAACAGGATGCTCCCACAAAGAATCACACAGAAAAGAAGGGTATGTCCTTTACAAATAAAGATTTTAAAGTATGAAAAGTGTACACAAAAAAAATTCTTTTGACATGGGCAAGTAAAGAGAAAAGAAAATTAGAACAACTTGGCATAAAAAGAAATTTTTACAGAGTTGCCATCCAAAATTGAACTTACAATGCTTCATAATCCAAATAACAGTAAAACAGACTCAAAGCACATAAACATGACAGAAATGAAACATAACCTTATCTTGGGATCCCAATATTACAACTCAATAACCAGCTGGTATCAGTAACAAAAGAAAGTAAGTGCACTTACAAGACAGTCACACATGACGATGAAATGAACTCATTCACACTGACCATGGCCCCAAATTACACACAACACTAACTTAACTATCTACTCAAACTAGTGTATACATCACTACAAGCTACATCCACAATACATTTCTAAACTACGCCACGTGACATGCTTTCAACTACTAGTGTCCTACTCTTGTCATCAATATAACTTCTTATTCACATCACTATCTTTCTCGTCGCAGTTTAACCATCATCTTTCATAATCATTAGCAGTAGCAGTAATAGTGCAATCTCGATCATTACTTCAATCATCATCATCTTTCAATTTTCTCTCCAAAACAAAACATCTGCACTTACGTGTCTCATTTAACATGCTGTAAATTCAAAACATTTGACATAGGCATAACCTTCAAGAAATCACATTAATTCAGGAATTACACAAATAACATGACATTATAATGTTGCATCTACATCCTCAAAATCAAGAAATTTAAGCTGGAAAACAGGTGGTATTAAAATTTGGTATCTAAGATGGTAATAAACTTGTTGCATAAACAGAGAAAAAAAAAAAATTATTTTCATTACATTCACTTCCATCTATTTAATCTCTCGTGTGAATTCATCACACACGCTATACTGGGCACGTTACAGCAACACCAATAAGCAAAATCAATACAATCATCACATCAACTTTCCAGGTACATGTAGCCCTCCTGAAAAATAGACACATTCATACACTTCAACTATCGGGGTTACACTGTGGCACCTCCACCGAAGCTGACATCATCTCATCTCTTCTCATCTCTCCTCATCAACACCGTCGGGGTTACTCTTACGCACATCCACCGAGGCAAATCTCACCTATATCACATAACCTCAAATACACACATACATACAAACACTATTCATGCAACAAATTTTCTGCAAATAAAGATCACAGCATCATTATGGAAATCAAATAGAGTCAAAATCAAATCAAATCATATCCAATCAAATCGAATGCAACAAAACAACATCACATCATTATTCAAAACAATATTGTCACATAACATTCCTGAAAATGAAAGCTCAATTAAGCACATTGTACACCTAAAACACATTCCTGCAGCATAATACAACAACAAAACAAATGATTTGCAGTTACCAAAACACAATTCAAAATTTAAGTTACACCCAAAATAACAATATACTTATAATTTAGCAGAGACATTCATATCACATATTCCTGAAAAACAAAGCTTAATTAAGCATCAGTCACTGAAACAATAAATTTAGCATACCTGTGTGAGTCGTAAAACTGTTTCATTCATCCAAACTTTAGCACTCACAATGATTACATACTTACAGGTGATTCTTTTCTTTTCTCTTACTCGTTTACCACAAAATTCCCGTGCAAATTGTCCAAAATCTGGTAACACACGTACAGCTGGTGTATCAACATCCACATCGTACTGGTCCATATTAGAAGCACATCAAACCTAATTAGGTGCAGATACAGGCAAGATTGGTAGCTCCTGAAACTTTTACTTACATGAGTAACTGCGAAAGATCTTCCCTTAAAAATATACATTACGGAATTAAACCAAACTTGGCAACGGTAAAGCAAAATTATCATCATTCTCAGAGCGGCCAATAGCAGTAGTAGCCAACATTGCAACATTCTAAAATAACTCATACGGCGACAACTCGTTGGAATGCTCCATGTGAGAGGGGTCAATGACCGGCGGCAGCCAGCTGATAACTGAGTAACAGTCGTACCAACACTGGACAGATTCCACCACACTCTGCTCGCCAACTGGAGCAATTACTATATCAACTTTCTGTGCAGGACGTCGCTTATGCATGATTGCAGCACAAAAGATAATGCAACCAATAAACAAACAGTAGAACCAAGCAATTCAGATTACACCAACCTAAACACTCATAGCATCACATGAATGTAAGTAGCAAGATCAGAACATAGCCAAATAAAACAGTTGCAGAAAGAACACAATTAAGGCGCCCGCGGCGAAATATCAGAAAATTATACTAACACACGGCTACACAAGCCACTTGGACACAATACCAAGATTTTTAAGCAGAATGGACATATGGAAGATAACAAAATGATAGCTGCAGTGAGAAACCTCGAACTGGAACTTAAAAAAACTACGTCACACTTACTGTGACCACCGCGAAGATTCTCAAAAGGAGCAGAATACAGACTTGTAATTCTAAACTAGCACACAAAATTTCTCTTTTTTTTTCTAAAATCAAATGTATATAATCTGATATGCACACGCAAAGAAACGCGCCAAAACACGTGCTGAAGAAGACTGGTTACACAAGCTAAAAATTGTTGCTGAAATGCACGACCACGCGGGAATTACACAACACACGTGCATACATAAAAGTTACACGAAAAATAACTCAGAAAAGTGCAGTAAATAGCTAGAAATCACAAGCACTGGAATATAAAGTTATACATTTCCAAACCACTGCTAATAAGCACAGAAAAGAAGATTTGCAAACGGATAGCCAACACGTGACGAGCACATTTTGAAACAACTATCTCGCTCGTTTCTTCTCAAATTTTCACAAAAACATTTTTTCTTGAAAATAACCAGCACAAAGAACGGAACACAGTGATATAATTTAAAGTAAATGAAGCCAAAACAAGGGGAAAATGGAGTCAGAAGTTTTAGCGTCACCCGGCAGACAATGAAAAAAATATGCAAAAATGAACTCAAAATTGAAATTTCGACACCAAACTTTCAGAAATGATGGAAACAAAATTTAGAAGAAGAGAATCACAAATAAAAGTATAAAAATCCTTACCCTTTAGCCAGAAAGAACTTTACATTTTTCACGACCACGTGGAGGACAAACCGTTACATTTGGAGGGAAAAAAAAATTTTTGCACTTAAAATCTCAAAACAATTCAATTCTACCTGGCGCCCCCACCAATTTCCCAGCGACTCCACCAATTTGTCGTGTACCTCAATAATTTGTAATTTATTATTTAACTTTCAGAGGAGAGCTACTCGCTGTGAGAGGGATCGTTATTCAAACTAAGGAAACTTTACTTTAAGAGGCACCGACACAAAGGGACTCAGCTAAAGTTAAATTCACAAATATTCTTACACTCACATAATTCCTGGCTGAAGGGAGAGGCAAGGATTCTATACTACCATAATTAAAAGTCAAGGGAGAAGAATAAGTAGAAGGTTTATTAAATATGCTTACCCATGTGTCTGCCGGGACGAGGACGCCCTATCATTGCACAACTATCCGTACATCTCAACACCGCGAAGACTAGACACTGACTCTACTTGAAAAAACTCGTTAAGCTTGGCGTCCTAACGCCATATCCCCTCCAATGAGACTATTTCCCCTCAAACGCCCCTCCTCGGATAACCTGCCAACCTTCAGCTTGAGTAACCAGAGGGCACGGCTATTACTACAATCTGTGCACATGCCACAATATGAAGATTCTGTGTGCTGGCATTATAACAGCAGGGAATCTGTCTCACTTCTCTACAAGAGTTTGTTGTCACATAGGAATCATATATGAAGATTCTGCGTGCTGGCATTATAACAGCAGGGAATCTGTCTCACTTCTCTACAAGAGTTTGTTGTCACATAGGAATCATACATGAAGATTCTGTGTGCTGGCATTATAACAACAGGGAATCTGTCTCACTTCTCTAAAAGAGTTTGTTGTCACATGGGAATCGTACATGAAGATTCTGTGTGCTGGTATTATAACAGTAGGGAATCTGTCTCACTTCTCTACAAGAGTTTATTGTCACATGGGAATCATACATGAAGATTCTGTGTGCTGGCATTATAACAACAGGGAATCTGTCTCACTTCTCTACAAGAGTTTGTTGTTACATAGGAATCATACATGAAGATTCTGTGTGCTGGTATTATAACAGCACTAACAAATAACATGCAGTCTCACAATGTATCAACAGACTCCACGTTGGCACACAGAGAGGGGTTAGAAACAGCACAGTGCAGGGAAGCAAATGAACAAACTTTAATGTATCACTCCGCCAAGCACATGACAGCATCATTTTGACATATGATGGAATCTAAGTATCTGTGTATGTGGGTTTGTATGTGTGTGTGCGTGCGTGCGTGTCTTATTCCTATATTTTGCCATTAAATCCTAAACTTCTAACACATAATACTAGAAGCAGACAAATGAAAGTTTTCCGGCTATACCTATCTATTATTTCCCCTGTGATTGGCTACAGATACTGGAATAAACTGCTCTTAACTTTAGGTTTTAGAAGTCATTCGTTTAATGACTAATATCAGTATATTGCCTTTGCTTTATACTTTTATGAGCCAGTGAGTTAAGAAAATGAGCACTTTAGGTTGTGGCGGTTATTTTCAATACACTCTTTCGTTGGTTTATTTTCTTAATTTTATTTGAGGTATGAGTCCTCTGTTTAACCTGAGGTGTTCTATAGGTAAGATTCTATAAGAAATCAATTTAATACAAGTGCTTCTTTTCCGAACTTGAATCTTTCTTATTGTCAAACAGTTTTCTTTCACATTTATAATTTTCACCATAATTAATGCTGACTTACTAAATCATGTATATATCCAGAAATATATCAAAGTGGAAGCCAATGAATACAATCTGATAGCTGTTGGAATGATACTGTGCATGGTTGGAATGCTGATGGGATAGTAACTTATTTCTACCAGGAGAAGAATGTTATTTACTTCTTCTTGTTAATGCCTTTGCTATCTTAAATTATTCTTTGTAGTAAAAATAACAAGCTTGCATTTCTGTTTATTTTTCCATGGTCATCTAAAGTAATGGTATAAATTTTCTCTGTTTATAAATTTAGTTAAGGTTAGCCATGACTGTTCTAAATTACTATAATTGAATAAATGAGTTAATTCTGGATATATGCACCTAACCAAGGAATGTATTCATAATCAAATAAATACAATAATAATATAATAATAATAATAATAATAATAATAATAATAATAATAATAATAATAATAATAATAATAATAATAATAATAATAATAAATAACAACAACACCAAAGATGTTTGAAAAACACCATACATAAATGTAAACAATATTACAACAAATAATTCCTGCATCAGCCAGTTCATACGTACAAAGGTGAGTCAAGTATGTTATTAAATATATATTTCTGCCGCAAGGTTACAAAACACCACACAATCAATGCAAGCAACAATTCTACATCATTAACAACAAAGTTCAATTATTGTTAAACAACAGTTAACCATATTCATTCTCAATTTAAGGTGGAGACTTTTCACAGAACTTGTTAAAAAGATTTAACACAATTATTGGCTTCTCTCCATTTCTCATGTTTATGTTTCTCATGGTGGAAGATTGTCATTGATGATACTCTTAAAAATAATATAGGGTGGCACGATAAAAGTGGCCCATCTCCTATTAGCAAATGTCATATTTCTGTTATGCATTAATATAAATTTATGTTAAAATTGAATCAAGCTACAGTGCAACAATGGGCAATTTTATGCAATATGAATAATCGATAGTTGGCACAGATAAAAGTGGCCCGTGTAAGTATATAGTAAATACAGACAAACGAATTGCTGAAATAGACTCGCACATTTATTGAAGATGTTGAAAGTGGCCCCCAGCTGCTGCAGTAGCAGTACACAGCTGTGCACATTTAACCATATTCAGAACACCTGGTGTAAAGTTCCAATATTGATGGGAGCACTTCAAGACTGAAGTTGTCTTTCAGTTCCTATATTGTGCGTGGATTTGTTTCAGAGAGTTTGCTCTTCAAATATCCCACAGGAAAAAAAAAATGACAGTGTTAGATCCGGGAACATGGTGGCCAAAAATTTTTGCCTACAGTTCATTCCACAGAGAAAACATCAGGGATTCATTTGTTAGTTGAACCTGTTTCCACAATTTGAATTCTTTCTTGTATCCAGAATGTGAATAGCAACATGTATATGAACTGATGAAATAAACTGAAATGCTGACAGAAGAATGCCAACTATCAATTATTCATATTGCATAAAATTGTGCATTGTAGTACTGTAGCTGGATTTACTTTTAACAGAAATTTACATTAATACACAATGAAATATGACATTTGCATTCAAACAGGAGACGGGCCACTTTTATCTGCGTCACCCTGTATTTTCTCAACACTGCAAGGAGTACTCTGAAGGCTTATACCAGAAACCGGAAATGAACTATAGCAACTGTGTATAGCCTCATAAACACTTTGAAATAATGATTTAGTAAGTTATAGGTGAATCTAAGTAAACACATTCTATAAAACTAATAATTAAAATGAAGTGTTTAAAACAGTGGAGCATTTCAATAAGATGTTAAAACACTGGTCAGCACATTAAAAACACTTGTTGCTCCACTTACTTAAAATTCTATTCGAACATGTTTCAAAGAGAAGTGCTCTTCATCCTGAGTGAGCCGGCTGATTGATGTACATGTCAGGTAACTACTTCCATGTATGAAGTATGAAGTTCGGTATTTATCTGACTTTTTGTTTTTGAGTTATGCTTTTATCCACATATGCATATACTTTTTTGTTAAAATTTTTTGTACCTCAAAGCATGTATTTCCGACAAAATCTTCATAACAAATTTTTGGGTGGAATACACTACCTCCATAGGTAAATTGTAGAGAAAGTAAAGGTGGTTAACTTGATGTGGTTGCAGCTCCTTTCTTTGTGGATTGCATCAGTGAGCAGGACCTGGATGAAATGAACATTGAAATCATCAGAAATACGCTGTACAAGGCGTATCTGGAAGCCTTCTACAAGTTCTGCAAGAACCTGGGTGGTACCACTGCAGATGTCATGTGTGAGATACTTGCAGTAAGTATGTGTGATCTCATAGTTACCTATGATCCAGTTTTCTTTGGTATCAAGCCAAAATGGGAGTAGATATAGGTATCTTTACTATTTCAAAATTTCAGTTGAAAGAACTGAGATGTTTCCTTTTAATTAGTAGGTATGTGCAAAATTTCCAACTTTTATGGTTTACCTGTAAAATGTATGAGAGCAGAGACCTTTTATGTCTTCACAAAGAAGGCATTTTTACAGTTTTATGTGCAGATTCAGTGTGTTCAAAGATTTTCGCTACGGATGTGACAAAGCATTAAATTCTGTTGCAACTTAAGTTTACAGACAATTGGTATAAAGTGCTATGATAGCCAGAGTTTATCTGCAATTTCTATCCTTCATCATGATCATGGTCCCCCTTCACTGGACTGCAACAAAATGTATAGCACCACTAGTGTCCTCTAGCAAATGGTATTCAGTGCTATGATAGACCAGAGCTTATCTGTGTGTCTATCCTTCATCATGATCATGGTCCCCCTTCACTGGACTGCAACAAAATGTATAGCACCACTAGTGTCCTCTAGCAAATGGTATTCAGTGCTATGATAGACCAGAGCTTATCTGTGTGTCTATCCTTCATCACGATCATGGTCCCTCTTCACTGGGCTGTAACAAAATGTATAGCACCACTAGTGTCCTCTAGCAAATGGTATTCAGTGCTATGATAGACCAGAGCTTATCTGTGTGTCTATCCTTCATCATGATCATGGTCCCTCTTCACTGGGCTGCAACAAAATGTATAGGACCACTACTGACCTCTAGTAAATGGTATTCAGTGCTATGATAGACCAGAGCTTATCTGCGTGTCTATCCTTCATCATGATCATGGTCCCCCTTCACTGGGCTATAACAAAATGTATAGCACCACTAGTGATCTCTAGTAAATGGTATACAGTGCTATGATAGACCAGAGCTTATCTGTGTGTCTATCCTTCATCATGATCATGGTCCCCCTTCACTGGGCTACAACAAAATGTATAGCACCACTAGTGACCTCTAGTAAATGGTATACAGTGCTATGATAGACCAGAGCTTATCTGTGTGTCTATCCTTCATCATGATCATGGTCCCCCTTCACTGGGCTACAACAAAATGTATAGCAACACTAGTAACCTCTAGTAAATGATATGATAGACCAGAGCTTATCTGTGTGTCTATCCTTCATCACGATCATAGTCCCCCTTCACTGGGCTGCAACAAAATGTATAGCAACACTAGTAACCTCTAGTAAATGATATGATAGACCAGAGCTTATCTGTGTGTCTATCCTTCATCATGATCATGGTCCCCCTTCACTGGGCTACAACAAAATGTATAGAATCACTTGTGACCTCTAGTAAATGATATGATAGACCAGAGCTTATCTGTGTGTCCTTGATCATGATCATGGTCCCCCTTCACTGGGCTACAACAAAATGTATAGAATCACTTGTGACCTCTAGTAAATGATATGATAGACCAGAGTTTATCTGTGTGTCTATCCTTCATCATGATCATGGTCCCCCGTCACTGGGCTGTAACAAAATGTATAGCACCACTAGTGACCTCTAGTAAATGGTATACAGTGCTATGATAGACCAGAGCTTATCTGTGTGTCTATCCTTCATCATGATCATGGTCCCCCTTCACTGGGCTACAACAAAATGTATAGAATCACTTGTGACCTCTAGTAAATGATATGATAGACCAGAGCTTATCTGTGTGTCCTTGATCATGATCATGGTCCCCCTTCACTGGGCTGTAACAATGTATAGCATCACTAGTGACCTCTAGTAAATGATATGATAGACCAGAGCTTATCTGTGTGTCCTTGATCATGATCATGGTCCCCCTTCACTGGGCTGTAACAATGTATAGCATCACTAGTGACCTCTAGTAAATGATATGATAGACCAGAGCTTATCTGTGTGTCCTTGATCATGATCATGGTCTCCCTTCACTGGGCTGTAACAATGTATAGCATCACTAGTGAACTCTAGTAAATGGTATACAGTACTATGATAGACCAGAGCTTATCTGTGTGTCTATCCTTCATCATGATCATGGTCCCCCTTCACTGGGCTACAACAAAATGTATAGTACCACTAGTGACCTCTAGTAAATGGTATACAGTACTATGATAGACCAGAGCTTATCTGTGTGTCTATCCTTCATCATGAACATGATCCCCCTTCACTGGGCTACAACAAAATGTATAGCACCACTAGTGACCTCTGGTAAATGGTATGATAGACCAGAGCTTATCTGTGTGTCCTTGATCATGATCATGGTCTCCCTTAACTGGGCTGTAACAAAATATATAGCACTACTAGTGACCTCTAGTAAATGGTATGATAGACCAGAGCTTATCTGTGTGTCCTTGATCATGATCATGGTCTCCCTTAACTGGGCTGTAACAAAATATATAGCACTACTAGTGACCTCTAGTAAATGGTATGATAGACCAGAGCTTATCTGTGTGTCCTTGATCATGATCATGGTCTCCCTTAACTGGGCTGTAACAAAAAGTATAGCACTACTAGTGACCTCTAGTAAATGGTATGATAGACCAGAGCTTATCTGTGTGTCCTTGATCATGATCATGGTCTCCCTTAACTGGGCTGTAACAAAATATATAGCACTACTAGTGACCTCTAGTAAATGGTATGATAGACCAGAGCTTATCTGTGTGTCCTTGATCATGATCATGGTCTCCCTTAACTGGGCTGTAACAAAAAGTATAGCACCACTAGTGACCTCTAGTAAATGGTATGATAGACCAGAGCTTATCTGTGTGTGTATCCTTCATCATGATCATGGTCCCTCTTCACTGGGCTGTAACAAAATGTATAGCACCACTAGTGACCTCTAGTAAATGGTATGATAGACCAGAGCTTATCTGTGTGTCTATCCTTCATCATGATCATGGTCCCTCTTCACTGGGCTGTAACAAAATGTATAGCACCACTAGTGACCTCTAGTAAACAGGACACAAATATTCAGTAATGGGCGACATGAATTGCCAAGTCTCTCACATAAATTGTTCATCCTATTCACATTCTATGACCACAAGATGAAAGTTTCCCATTTGTTTTTGTTTTTTTTAGGGGGAGGGGATAGTTTTTGTTTATAGTTTATTATGAAGCATAAAATATGGACTAGAAATGTGTGTATAGCCTAGGAAGTGGTGTTCTTTGCTTTAATACATAATTAGGATGGTACCACAAAGAATTTCAGTATTTGCGTGTCTTCAAGGATTCTTATAAAGCAGAATTTTCATTTATTTTACATGTAATTTTTGTACATTTACTGCACTAAACATTTTATGCATTTTAAATTTCATATTACACAGGTCAAGCCTGTTTTACAGGTATGAATTTCAGGAAGTTGGCAAGTATGTGAAATTTAAAAGATTAAATTGTTCAGATTATATCATGTAGGACATTTCACATATGACTGAATTTGTACTTTTTGAAAATTTTCTTAGAAAGTTAGGTTCATAGGACCACTAAATTTGTAGAGCTTAGCAATTTCAGTTCAGATTTCCCTTTAGTTCAGAGTTACGATATGTATAGGAAGAACAGTAGTTGAGTCTGTTTTCAACTGGTAGAGATGTATCGGCTGCCGACATGAATCTGCACCACAACTCAGTAATAATGTTTCAGTTTGAAGCCGATCGTCGAGCCATCATCATCACCATCAACTCGTTTGGTACGGAGTTGACCAAGGACGATAGGGCCAAGCTATACCCTCAGTGCGGCAGACTACACCCTGATGGTTTGGCTGCACTGGCACGAGCAGATGACTATGAACAAGTGAAGGCTGTGGCTGAGTACTATGCCGAATACAGTGCTTTGTTTGAGGGGGCAGGTAACAATCCTGGGGAGAAGACTTTAGAAGACAAGTTCTTTGAACATGAGGTAAGAGAGATTGGAGGTAGTAGAATCTTGGTCCACTGTTACTTGACTGACTCAGGTTCTTTTGTAACAAGACCTTTCCTTTACAAATCTCGCCAAGCGGCAAGACAATGCTGCCCTCTTTTGCTCTCATTCTACATTCAGTCCTATGGGATTTGCAGTGTAGTATTAACAATATAACATCTAAATACTTAATACACTGAGTCAGGTTTAACTTCACATTTACGTTGTGTAACAAGTAACAACCTAGCTGATTGAAAACACATTTTAACTAGTGTCTAGGGAATTAAAGACTGTAATTGTTGAAAGCAGAAACATATTTATCAAGAATATTCATGGGTACACTTAATTGTACATAACTTAATACATATTACTGTGAGTAAATTTCTACTCTCAGTAGAGTTTTCATTTTTTATAGGTTGTGGCGTAAGGAACTTGCATCTCTTTCATTAATATTTTATACCATCATTCGTTCTCTGGATCTTGCTGTTGAAGAGTCCCCTGGCACTGTACCATGCTGCCGTTGACATTCTCTTAAACAATGACCCATTGTTAAACACACAACATATACATAAAATAAACCGTGTAATCCAATATAACACATGGAACAGAACAAAATAATACTGCAATACACAAATCTCGTGCGGCATTGAATTTAATGCACACCCAAAATTTGAAACTAATGATCATGATAGTTGGTTGGAGAATGTAATGTGCATTAGTTTTATACAGCAGTGGATTTGTGCATAATGTTTCAGAACATACGTGGTATTTGTAAGTAACCTATTGTTACGTAACACAGCCAGCGTTAAAGAAATTACCACTACTAAAGTGAACATGAAATATAGGGTAGTTAAATTATATTCAAACTCATTCGCGACCTCGCTCTCCTTCGCTACTCCCATGCCAGCTGCTGGGACTTCAGACTGGCAATGCCTGCTCGAAAGTGCGCTGGCACCAACTCTCATTGGTATTGCTGCATCAGGTGCAGTCATTCAGTGTTCCACTGTTGTGCAGTAAACATGGTGCATCACTTATCTGTGGAAGAACGCGTGTTTATTTGTAAAGTTTACATCAAGCATGAATCTGCTCGCCGTGTGCACAGGGAGTTTGTTAAAAAGTTTCCGAACTCTGTACCACCTGCAAGGTCAACCGTACATGCGATCGTAAATAAATTTGAAGCTTAGGGTTCAGTGTTAGACAAGAAACATTCGAGGAAGAGGTCAGTCTTAACTGAAAATAAACTGGATGACATTGGTGCCGCTTTGGAGCGTTTGCCTCAAAAATCACTGAAAAAACTAGTGCAGCAAACAGGTGTATCTCAATCTTCTGCGAGAAATGCTACACATCTGTTGAAACTGAAGCCCTATTGCTACACACGAGTGCAAGCGTTAAAGCCAAATGATCCTGCTAAATATGTGAATTATTGTAACTAGTTTTTCCAATCCATAGAAACGGGTTTCATTGACCCACAACTTTTGTTTTTCACTGATGAATCTTGGTTTCATCTAAGTGGACATGTGAATAATCACAACAGTTGATACTGGACTTCAGAGAAACCTGTGCTACTGGATGAAACACCTCATTATGATAAGAAAATTGGAGTGTGGTGTGCAATAAGTGCTAGAAGAATAGTAGGGCCCATATTCTTTGATGCTACAATAAATGCAGAGCGATATCAGAGGTTAATTCTGAGGCCATTTTGCAATCGCTTGACTGAGGAAGAGAAATCGTATGGTTGGTTCCAGCAAGATTCTGCAGCAGCACATACGGCTGCCGAATCATTACATGCAATAATAGAGGTGTTTGATGACAGAATAATTAGCGTTGATTTGTGGCCCCCTCGTTCTCCTGACCTAAGAGTTGTGATGTTTATTTATGGGGTTATTTAAAAGACAAAGCATATCGTTCCAATCCTCGCACACTACAGGAACTTAGAGAAAACATTGTGCCAGAAATCACAAGAATTCCTGCTGCTGAGCCTCGGAGAATGAGGGAGAATATTTACACGAGATATGCTGCTGTTTGAGAGCAGAAGGTCAACATTTCCAGCATCTATTATAAGGTAAGGATTTTAGTCTGCCTCTGCCGGCATATTTCCCCAGCGACTGCCGGCTGTCTCGCACAGTAGAGAGAGGCCGCGCGTGGGTTCGAATATAATTTAACTACCCGTTACTTATGATATAAACATTTGAAATGAACAGTTGCTACTGCCAATATTATAAGTACCTTTCTACTAACTTTAGTTGCAAATAATGTGAATTTACATTACGACCAGTAGTGAAAGTTGCCCACCACTATATGAATTCTCTTCCTGCATTTTGTCATCAAGAATCACTTTACGCTTGAAAGTATCACTGTAAGATGTTCCTCTGTTTGCCTTCCATTTCCTGACTACATACTAATTAAATATTTGTATATAGATCATTATTGCAATAATAGGTCAATGAGAAATGTAACGAAGTTGAGAACGACAACAGTGCATTGTGACGTAAGGTAGGTATGATAAATTTCAGTTCAGTTACCAGCGAACTATGGAACGATTTTGCTCTCAAATCTTATATGCACCACAACTTTGAATACCTACTGCATTTGGACAAAAAAGGTGCTCTTTAGATCTGGGGAAAAAATACAAAATAATAACAATTTTAAGTTTGTGGCACTGGCTTATTTTGGTGAAAAAACTTTTGGAGACATAGTTTTCGATGCTGTGATCAACGTATCAGTGGTAAATAAACACTTTCTTTTGTTTGACTGCAGCAGATGTAGGTGGCTATGTACTTAAACCAGCCAATTATTGTGAAATCGATGCACATTCTGTAAATATTTCAGCAATTTAAGAAGTATTTTTAGAATGTTATATTTTGCAATGCTGTACAGATGAGCACTTTTGATTGGTATGCTACTCTTAGTCCGGACTTTTAAGATTAATGTGTAAATTCATGTACAGCTTCAAATTATTTATATATATAATTTCATAACATAAACGTGTATTTTTAGTGATGTTTGTGTATTTAAATCTGACTCGTGTAATATTACTTCACTTTATTAAATTTCCACATGTGTATATATTAGTGATGGAACGATACCCCTATTTCTTGATACCAATATTGATTTTTGAGCACTGATACTGTATACTATTACAGTGGAATCTCGTTAGCACGTTCCTCATTAACACGTTTTCCCATGTATTACGTTCAATTATAAAAGTCCCGGTACCAAATCACCAAATGTAATAAATAACGTTTGCTTAGTGCGTTTTCCCGATCCCGCTTATTACGTTTGAAGTCCTCATTCACTGTTTTGGCCAATCCTTGATCGGTCCAGTGGGAGAAGGCGCTTCACATTCAAAGTTTGACATCCTCATTGGCTACTTTGGTCAATCCTCGGTCACGGGGTGGATACCGGCAGCCAACCACATGCATGTATGTAAATATTTGTGTGACATGATTTGTGTGGGCGGGATAGAGAATGCTTTACCTTGGCGTAGTAAATGCCAACGATAGTTTCTACTGTTGAGTGTTGACCAAACATACGTAGATTGTATTTTAACTTTTCATTTGCAATGAAAAAAAGAAAGTGTAGTAAATAACCAATAGTGAAAAACTGAAAATCCTTGAAATAGATCACAATCCAAATATGAAACATGTGGATATAGTGCGGAAGTTAAACATTCCTCTGTCAACCATAAACGCAATTGTTAGCAAACCTAAATTGATTAAAACTGCTTTTAAAGATGGGAAAAATGCAAAAACAAAACTTTCCTCTTGGAAAATAGGATCAGAAGAGGATCAGAACGAAATTTGTTGCATGGAAACAATTACTGTATTCAAATTGTATTGAATACGCCAAATATGCATTTGCCTATTGTACTCTTAACATGAAGCACGCTCATAATTGTTTTTTTTCTTTTTTAGCGGAAATTATCACATGCGTAATAAAACACACAGCAAGGCCACTCTTGTCGCTTCCATAATTTGCAATTTATTTTCTCAAAAACATTCATAACCTCAAAAATCCAAGTTGACCAACATAAAAGCTTGAATTATTTATTTTCAGGCTTTGTGTATCCAAATCCATTTGAACACGTATTGAATTCAACACGGATTGTACTCAAAATCGATTTCAATTACTCATGGAGACGTAGTAATTATTAGATTTTATTACATAACTATGTTCTTAAATTGCATATTTTGCATTTTCATTAACACGTTTTCCTGCCTATGACGTCCAAATCCTTAGGTCCCTGCAAAAACGTGCTAACGAGAGATTCTACTGTGTATAAAAAAACTGAGGATGATAGTTTGTTCACTGAATTATGTTCCCATTAGTAGTTTTCTGTGTATAAATGGATGTAACCAATTTTGTATTGTATGCTAATTTCAAAATTGTTCCTGTTTTACATTCTCAAGTTGGCAGCAATTTTTTTTATCTTGATGCCATAGATTATAATATACCCTTGTTAGTCAAGGCTAATGATGATGATGATTTCTTTGCTTCTCCTTTTATTCAACTATATTTTGTGCTGAAAATGTTCTTTTAAAGGATTTTCCATCCATATTATTATTGAAATTAGTCGTTCAGTATACCTGTAAGCTCACTAGAGACCTGAGTTTGACTTGCTTAAACACAAACTAACAAATGGAAGGAAAGAACAAGTACTGATTTGCATTCTGCTGGATTCACAAATTCTGGTCATGGCAGAGAGTGAGTCACCAAGTCAGGCTTTTGCAGAAACATGATTTAATGTGTTGGCTATAATTCACAATTCAGTTAGCCTGCATGTTACATGAGTTTTCATTTAGACATCAGAGTCTATAGGAGATGCGATTGTCGTCCTCCGTCGTGTAGTGGTTACCATGCTAGCCTCTAGTTCCTGAGATTGCAGGTTTAAACCCGGCGGAGGGTGATGGATTTTTTCAGACATAAAAATCCTTAGCAGGCTTCCTTTGGAAGGGAAGTAAAGTCGGTGGTCCCGCGTCGTAAATTTACGACAAATAAAAGAACCTTAAGCCTGATAAAGAGGCCTGTAAGCAAAATTACCGGTCTTTCACGCCCAATATAGAATGGGATGCTAAGGACCATAGCAGTTGAAGAGCGTCCATAAATAACACTCAATTTAATTTTGCAGGAAACGCAGTCAAGGTCTATCAAGAACTATAGTCTGGCAACTCTTTGGGGACATGTGCAAGGCAATAACATGAAGTCTCGACTCCTTTCATTCCTTATGTGGCTTAAAGTTAAATGCAACTTTTAATAATGCAAAACTTAAGAGTTTAAAAGTATTAAAGGTTTATTTTAAAAGTATTAAACAAACTGTGACACCAAGTATCAAGGTCCCATCCCTAGTATATATATTTATTTTATAACTACTGCATACTCAGTTAAAAGAATTATCCATCATTATCAACCATCTATTATTTTCCATGATGTTAATGATTACATGTTCCAAAACGGCATCTCACATAATTATTGTATTGCATGTGTATTACAAGAGCTTAATAGCATAATTAAATCTGATAAGCTCACCTCAGGGGCATGAGAATAACATATCTGTCTCACATTTGAATCTCAGTTAAGGTGAGTTACTGAATACAGTCTTTTGCAGGGTTTTTCCTCATCTGAGAAGACTGTTGGATAACTCTAAAGCTCTAGGGACCCTGGGCAAAAAAAAAAAGTGTATAGCCTAGGAAGTGGTGTTCTTTGCTTTAATACATGTTTATTGTGGTACCAGGAGGAATTTCACCACCAGGTCTTCAAGGATTCTTATAAAATGGAATTCCCTTTTATTTTGCATTTGATATTTGTACATTTACTGCACTGAACATTTTACGCAATCTAAATATCACATAATTCCAAAATTATTACACTGTGCTGAAGGAGGGAAAGTTTTACAGGTTGCAATTTCAGGAGGTTGGCAATTATGTGTAATAAACAGTTTTGTTTAATTTTATATAACTTTTTCCTATTGGTAAATGGTAATTTGGAAAGAAGAATCAGATATGAAAATTTAACCTTAGAAGTTAATGAATGGGTGCACAAGCTTTATTGCTCACATTCCTACCAACCTGATGCGCTAAACCTAAGTTTGCACTCTTGTGTGTTTTGAAGCTTGCTGAAATTAATAGTGAAATATGTTACAGGTACGTCTTAACGTGAATGCCTTCCTTCAGCAGTTCCACTTCGGCGTCTTCTACTCGTACCTCAAGCTAAAGGAGCAGGAATGTCGTAATATTGTCTGGATTTCAGAATGCGTTGCACAGAAGCATAGAACTAAAATTGATAACTACATTCCCATCTTTTGAGCAAATTCTGCTGCCTTGATTGTAGCAAATGTTTATATAACATTTGAACATTCCAGTATTAAATCTTGTTGGAAAGATGGGAACAAACTTCAATTTCACTGTTACATGTCAGAGAAAAGAGAGTTTGTTAACATTCATGGGTTTATTTATTTTATTCTCTCTTCTGATGGTGTTGGTATTCCATATAGGCTGACCAAATTCTGAAAGTAACAAACTGTTATGCTTTATCAGTTTCTTGAGAATGTTATTTGTTATACTGTGTTATTTACTTTAGCAGAATTATTGACTGAAGTATAAAATACAGTGTTATGTGGAATTAGTTTGGGCCAGAAAACTTGTTCAAAATTGAAAATATTATGCTATTTACATTTATTCATGCACAAAGTAATATTGTGTAAATATAAAATGATTTTGAAAAAATTCATTAAGATACAGGTGCAAAAACTGTTTATGCTGAAAGTTATATATGTAGAAACATTAGTATTACATATTAAATATCTGCATGGACCAAGTCCTCAGGTGTAGGGAGGGTTTGGGTTTAATTTGAAAAATGTTTCTCAGGTTCAGGCGTGAAAATAAAGATGAAAAAAATGTGTATCATTTTCAACATATGCATTTTACTTGTCATGTAAATATCAAACGTGGTATTTTATTGGTAGCACAACTTTTGAGAAAATAAAAAATAACGAAAGCTTTTCCGTGTAAAGAGAGAGTAAAGATGAAAAAAATTAACTTGTTACATTTTTTTGGTTCATGACCTGGAACAGCACAATTATCGCAGCATGCATATATCTGGCGCAGCACTAATAATAAATAAATGCCCGTTTCAGCAAATTGCAGATAATGTTACAACAGCATGGGAGCTGCAAACTCCACCTCCTTCTGTTCAACACCCAGGACATGCTTGGTAGAGTACAGTAATAGTGGCAGCATGTGGTCAAACACGCCCAATAAAAGTCTGTCGCCTCTGCCAGGTTTGAACCTGCGACCTCTGGAACTAGAGGTTGGAATAATAATAATATAACTACAAATTAATTTTATTTAAAACAAAATTAAACATACAGGCTGTAACCGCGTGGTACATTATAACCTATACTTAGACCAGGCCACGAATGGCATCCTTGCACAAATACTCAGTTGGTATCTAAGTTTACCTCCTCTCCAGACTCTTGTTATGACCATATTCTGACCACAAAGCAATATACCATACACAGAAAGTGGTGCGGTATTAATGTTACAATGTGTTTAACATTATTATAGCACCACGTTTGGAAGCCAATTTGATGCAGTATTAAGGTTGTGTTACTTCATGTGTTGCCATCTTGTGACGTCACTCCTTGTTTGATTCGTAGCTCCCTCTGGCGTAGCAATTTGTATCAATTAGTTTCCGAAAGAATTTGAAGTTTTGTATATTGTCCTCCGGCTAGCTATCATCTTATCTTGGTAGGACATGTATCTCTATGTAAGGGTGTGAATCGGAAAGGAATCTTTTATCCAGAAATTATACTGACGAAGAAATTGGTTTTATAACTTTTATTGTCGAACACGTTCACTAACACTTTTTACATATTAATCTGGATACTCGCCAAACTGAAACTGTTTGTAATAACTTCTTACTTATCACTTTTAACTTTGTATTTCAACTTTGTGTAGAATTAACTTTATAATAATTCTCGTAATTATGCTGCGTGTAACTTGACGAATTGAAGGAATGACTGACGATGAACTGAGAGACCGACGTGTAGTGTGTTGAGAATTCTGTTGAACTGGTGGGCGATTTACCTCGGACCTGACTTATATACACCCACTCCTCGACATGCCTAAAGATTATAAATGAACTGCTATTGGCTAATAAAACACGCCAACATTAGCGTCTATTTTAATATCCAATGAAAACCACTAATACATATGCTTTAGGAAATGTTCTAGAAGCTTCTACCGAAAAGGCGCGAAACATTACGTAACTTCCTTGTTCCCGGTAATGATAAACAACTCACCCCATCGCTGCATTATTGCGTTATTATTGACAGTTTCAGTAGAGCCGTGTATTATTATTTACCAATAATAATTACAATTAATAAACCTCTGAAATCAATGTCACCTATAAATACATATTTATATTACAATCATTATTTACATTTAAGTAATTTGTGATACAAATTACCGTATCAAAAGCTAGAATTTGGGGAAAACGCACCCCACCCCTAGTCTGAAAACCTGGTCATTGATACTTCACAGAGGAGAAAAAGTATTGTTTATCTGAAAGGGTGCTGGTGTTAAAGGTCAAGGGTGTCTGCATGTTACTAAATAAAACAGCAGATCTTCCTACAAATAGTCTTTTTTCACTGTTGCCAAAGTTTGTGTTTAATTTTATATATAATAACTAGTATTAAAATAATGTTTATAATAATTTGTGACTCTTAACACCATCAGTGTTTCTTTTTACCTAAAATCCCTTTCAAATTTACGCAAAATTAGTGTGATAACAACTGATTGGCAATAAAATGCAAAACCTACATTTATATAACAATTTTTTTTAATGCAAGATTCTGTGTTCGGTAAGTATTGCTATATAGGTAATTTTCTCAGGAATCGGGATGTTAAGCAGAAACTCGGATATCTGGTCATGCTTTATATATAACTGCAGGTTTGGAATAAGTGACATTTAGAAGAACGTATATTCTGACATGTAATAGTGAAATTATGTAGTTAAATATGTGTCACAATGTTAGGTATATATATATTCAAAGAAGCAAGCACAAATTCCCAATTCTCTTGTGTATGATGTAGGCCCTTCTGATACTATCTGCCTTATCCATCAGGCTTATAACCTCTGGACTCTGGGGAAAAGAGTCCATTGTGGGAGGTTTCAAGCCTAATGGTAAAATAATTTTTTTTTCCTCCAATTGTTCCGTTTTGTGGCATGTTGTATATTGTATATAGTTGAACATAACCGTTACTTAATGTATAAATATATTATTCAAAGGTGTATGGTGAACTGCTGTAAAGAAACTAAATAAGAAAATGTTTATCGAGACAAAATTGCAGAATTTCTGTATTCTTGAACATGTTGATGCGTGTGACTGATGTTCATATAAATGTTGACACACATTAAATTCAAGACCATGAGAGTTTAATACTTCAGTATGACATTTCTGAAACATCCTTGCCACCAAATCCTTCTCCTCTTGATATAAACAATGTTCAGTGCTCTGGTTTCATTACCTCGGAATGCACCTAGGTACGATTCCCCCACCCATGGGGTGCAGATTTTAAGTCTCAAATGTAGGACCAGTGCCCACTCAGCATCATGACGAGGCAGTGATGCTGGCCAACATTCTGGCTGCTAGAGGATGCATGAGCTGGCCACAAACTTCCCCACCTCTACCATGCGTACATGGGCATGACGTCAGCAGTTGGGTTAACAGGTCTAGGCCCTTCATGAGCTGTATAAAAGTTTTGATGTGTTACATTCACATGTACTTCTCTACTCTCTATTGTTTAATAGTAGGCATACAAATTATTCTTATGAAAGTTTATTTTTGTATCTACTTCATTTTAATCAAGATAAACCTTTACAGAAATAGCTACATTACACATTTCGTTATAGATACCAAGAGAACAGTGATAGTCAAATGTTTAACAACTGGACGCTATATGCTGGCCTTAGAATTCCATACTCTTTCCATGACATTGTGAGAAACAGCTGAAAATTGACAGGACTTTAAAAGAATGGCTAAGAAAAAACTGTAATTGTTTTATTTATGGATGCTCTATATCAGGCTTGAGGTTCTTTTACGTGCCGTAAATTTATGACATGGGACTAACAGCTTTACTTCCCTTAACAAGGAAGTCATGCTAAGGATTTTTATGCCTAAACAAAATCCACCGGATTTGAACATACAAGCTCTGGAACTAGAGGCTAGCATGGCAGAAGGCTAAGTATTGAATGATTCGAATCATTAATAATGGATATCTCAAAAATAGCTGATGCTACAAAGAAAAAAAAAAAATATTCACCAATGGCACTGGGGAGTAATTGATCTGCATCATTTTCCCTCTGGCTTCCCAATATAAAGTCTGTAAGTTATCACTTTTAAGGGCTTTGCATTTGGTGAAAGAAAAACTAAACTAAATTGTGCGTTTGAAAGTGATCTGCATTTTTGTGCAGTTCATTTTCGTCTGCTGTTGAATGTTTACCATTCATACAAGATTGCATAAAATTCCTTTCAAATGAACTGGACTTCACAAGCTATTCCCAGAAAATTTCAGATATACACTTTATTTGCCATGTAAATATCTTTAATATATGATATTTTAATCAAATTTGTTGGAGCTGCTTTTAGAAAATTAAAAGTTTTGAAAAAATGTACCATGTAAAGGGTAGTTTGGGATGGGGAGATTTTCTTGAAAATCTTTGGCGCATCTTTGGAAGGTATGAACCTAAATATCAAGTTTGATATTTATGTGACTTTTCGTTTGAGCTACGACATTCACACACACACACACATACAGACTTTTTCTAAAAATGCTTTTTTTTGGATTCAGGTGTCTCAAAACATTATTTCTGCTCAAATCTCTATACTGAATTTTTGGGTGGAATGCAATATCTTCTCCACCTAAGCATGTGGTAAAGAAAATAAATTAAAAAAAAAGTTTGTTACATTCACATGCATTTTTCTTCTCTTATATGAACTATTGTTACAAAAGGTATTTTTCTGTCTACTTCTCGTTAATCAGGATAAACTTGCATTGCAACACACCTCGTAGGTAGAATAAGGGCACGGTATATTAAAGCGATAGGCAAGAGCTTTAAAAAGCTGGTCACTATGTGACTGCTTTGAAATTCCATTCTCTTTGCATGACCAGTAGACAAAAGCATTTGAAACTGCTGACCAATAACAAAAATATCTTAAAAATGATTAAGCTCACAAAAATTAAATTGTGTGTTCTAACGAGATCTATATTTTTTATGTAGTGAGATTTGTGTTTCTCTTATGGTTAAAAGTTGTAAAGTTCATTCAGAATTAATGACAAGCGTATACCTTATTATAAGAGGTGTTATCCTTCTCTATCTGGCATCTTCTCAAGAATTCAATGTGTGAAATGTGTTCTTCCATTGTATGGGTTTTGTTGCACACACCTTATTTTTGAAGTGCTCCTATAGTAAAAATTAGAAAGTTAAATCAGGAGATCATGAGGGCCATAAATTCTTTACTAATTACCCTATTTCCTAAACTAAATTTAATGGCTCATTAGCTGTATGTGCAGTACCAAAATCTTGTTGGAAAAATACAGACTTGTATTTAACATCAGTCAGCTGTTCAAAACATTGTGTGAATAAGTTATTCCCGTACTTCTCTGCATTTATTGTTAAAAAATATAGGTTTTCTTATTCTGTATGCTTTTAATACACACCAATTTTCCTCTCATACAAGGGAATCTCATGTGTAAATTAAATTGTGTTTTATTTATGGACGCTCTTTAACTGCTGTGGTCCTTAACATCCCATTCTATATTGGGCGTGAAAGACTGGAGATTTTGCTCAGAGGCCTCTGTCAGGCTTGAGGTTCTTTTACGTGCTGTAAATCTACAACATGGTACCACCGGCTTTACTTCTCTTCCGAAGGAAGCCATGTTAAGGATTTTTACACCCGAAAAATTCCATCGCCGTTCAAACCATCGTTTGAACCCGAACCTCGGGAACTAGAGGCTAGCAACCACTACACCACAGAGGACGACAACCTCATGTGTAAAAACTGATTTTTCTGTACTTAAATATTTATTTTGCAACAAAACACAAAATCGTATAGATGGAAGCATACTTCATCATAGAAGAGTATTAAGCCTGGATCAATTATTCTTATTTTGCAAAACCATCCAATTACAAAAATTTACTCGACTCTGGTGATCATGTGAAAAATAAGGTGTATGCAATAAACTACACACATTGTAAGAACTAAAAGAAAACCAACTGAGAGATTTACTAAATTTGAGATATTGAACTCTCGAGTGTGATGAAAGTTTCCTGAGATGATGCCAGGAATGTGAGGATATAGGTTTATTTCAAACATCTCTGATGATAAGCTATGTGCTTGTTATCATTGTAACTATGAGAATGTGAGGCAGTTGTTTCTACAGGAGTCCTAGGTGTGCAAGCCACCATGCACTGTTCCTTTCTTGACAATCTATTGTATCACGTCACCTCGTCCTTTACAATCCCCCATGTACACATTACGTTCTGAATTGCAATACATACATGTATCTGTTGGTAATAATGCACATTTCTTACACAGAATAAATTAGAACAAAAACTCACAATGTTAGCAGCAGATCTATCTGTGTATTTTTCCCAGTACAACACTTGCAATGTTTTTTTTTTTTTCGAGTCAATAGTTGAAGCCCGTGAATACAATTTTGCCCCCTGTTTTTAGAGAATTAGCAGATGGGGAACGTGATTTTTCCTTTTTTCATCAAGACTTTGCAACAGCTCATACGACCAATATTTCGATGAGAAAATTTTGAAAGTAGAGATTTGTGGCCCCCTCGGTCCCCCGACCTAACCCCCTGCAATTTCTATCTCTGGGGTAACTTAAAGCAAGGTGTACAAGATAAACCCACACATCCTGGAAGATTTAAAATAAAATATCCACCAGGAAATTGCCAGCATTTCTCAACATGAACTACGGCAAGTGATGGATAGTTTCCTAAAGAGGTGCCAAAAATATATGGATGACGACGGTGGCCAGTTTCAGCATCTCCTTTCATAAAGTTGGCAAGTAAAGCCTTTAAAAATGTTGCATGGTTTCATCTTTGCCTTTCTATGATAGCGGCAGATGGCAACGAGTGCCGAGGATGTGGCCAGGGAAAAAACAGTGCAGCCGGTTCATAGTTTTTTGGCTCTCCCTATATATATAAGCAAAAGCTACACAGATCAATTTTAACACTTTAAAATCTGTTAAAACTCGATAATGAAAGTTGTTGAATATGTCTTCTGCTAAAATACGTAGACGGGGTTACAGGACCAATGAATGTAAAAGATAGGACAGTGAGGTCAATAGAGAACGGCTTTCATTTTTGCAGTTTCCACCACTGCATGGCAACCTCTTTACAGAAGCGTAAATTTCAGATTACCAAACTCAGAACAGGTTATTCTTATTCATTTATTGTTAGGCATTTACACCTTATGGCAGACGACTTTACAGAAACCATACATTTCAGAGCACTGAAAACCCAAAGAATTCCTTGCAGTTTATTATTATTAAAATATATAATTTGTTGTGGCAAGACTCTTTTTCACACAGCTCATTTTCTTCGCAAAAACAAAGAGAGGAATACTTATGTAATTTGGTTGACTAATTCGGGCCCAAAAATCCTTAGCATAGCTTCCTTGGAATGGAAGGGAAGTAAAGCCTGTGGTCCTGTATCATAGATTTATGGCACATAAAAGAACCTCAAGCCTGATAGAGGTTTCTGGTCTTTTGCTCCTAATATAGAATGGGATTCTAAGAACCATAGCTGTTAGAGACCCATAAATGTAACTCTATTTCAATTTACAGCTTCACTTTCAATTTGAGCAGCTAGATGGTTAACAGAAAAATTTAGCTTGTTTAATAAATTCAGATATATAAACATCAGAAACTCAAAGAAGTTAATAGATAAAATAGACATTAGTATCCGAGATGGGACAATACAGTGGCTGAGTGGTTAGATCACTTGCCTCTCACCAAGGCAGCCCAGATTCAATCCCAGGGAACCACATGTGGGATCTGGTGAAGAAAGCAGTGTGTGGGCAAGTTTTCTCCAGTCCGCCCCCCTACATTCATTTCACTAACTGCTCCATCACCACCATTTCATATCATTTCCTTCCTTGCTCTCATACCAGGCTTCAGGCTGGTCACCCATCCTGGCTGTTCTCTCTGACACGTGTCTGGTTCCAGGCACCCACCTGTATGCCCTAACAGGAAGAGTAGTAGTAGTAGTATCCTTCTATACAAATACTGTCCACCAACATGTCTATAGGTAAGTTAAACAAACGCCACAACCAAATGATTGACAAACAGAATAACTTACAACAAATGTTACCAGCAGGAATACGTAATCCTTGTCACCCATTTTAGTAGATCTCTACTAGAGCTTTTCTATGCTTTTTTACTTTCTCTATTATGTGAGGGAAGTAATGTATTCCACCCAAAAACTGAATGTAGAGATTTCACTGGAAATATATGTTTTGAGCCCTCTGAGTTGGTTGAATACCCAACTGGCACATTTGTGTTCAATATCTTCCAAAGATGCGACAAAATTTTCAAGAAAATTCCCCCATCCCAACTATCCTTTACATGAAACATTTTTCAAAATGTTTAATTTTCTAAAAAATGGCTTCAATGATTTTGATTTAAGTACCTACTTAAAGATATTTACATGACAAAATTTATATCTTGAATTTTCTGAGAATAGCCTGTGAAGTCCTCAAGGGCTAGTAAATGCAATTCGGAATTGCAGATGTTTGTTCTCTTTAGCTGACAGTCCTTCCAATACCCTGTCCACTTGTTTTGTAAACATTTAGTTCCTCTTCCCATCACATGCATTCATATCTGGCTGACTGGTATATATCAGAATTTTTGTTTTTGAGTTGTATTGTTCTCTTCCTTTCCCATGCAGACACACATGGACTTTTTTAAAAATACTTTTTTTTTCTTTTTTTTTGTATTCAGGAGGCCTAAAAACATGTATTTCTACTGAAATCTCAATATTGAATTTTTGGATGCAATGGAATATGTTTTCTACCTACTAGGAACATGGTAGAGAAAATAAAAAGAGTATACTGTAAGAATATGAACACACAAAATGTTACTGAATTACTGATACAAGAAGAAAGAAAGAAAAAGAAAAAAATCTGATGTGTTACACTCGCATGACTTTCTCTACTCTTGTACAAACTATTTTTCCAAACCTTATTTTCCATCTACTTCATGTTAATCAAGGTAAACACTTGCAAACTCTTATCTTATTGCTAATTTTCTTGTAGATGTAAGGGGAATATATATTTACAAGGGCAATATAGAAATACATTAGCCTTTAAGCATATACATATCTCTTAATAGCTGGTTGCTAGGTGCAGCACCATTCCCTTTGCCACAGATTAATACTCTTTGCATATACAAGACAAAAAATGAATAACGATTTCACATTTGAGAAAATACGTATTGAAAAATTTAAGGGAATAACAAGCAATATCTCGAAAATGGTTCACTCAACAAAAAAAAATGTATATGATATAAATTGTGTATTTTAATGCGATCTACATTTTTTGTGTAGTAAAATTTTGTCTATCTCTTATGGTTTACCAGTTATGCAAAAGTCGTTCACAATGAAGAATACTTTTGGAGACATTCCCAGAAAATTCAAGATATACATTTTGTTTGTCATGAAAATATCTTAAACATATGATATTTTAATCAAAATTGTTAGAGCCATTTTTGAGAAAATTAAAATTTTCGAAAAATGTTCCATGTAAAGGGTAATCTGGGGTGGGGGGATTTTCTTGAAAACCTTCGTGTCACATCCCTGGAAGATACTGAACCTAAATACCAAGTTTGGTGATCATCCAACTGTTCGTTTCTGAGTTATGCTGTTCACAGACACACACACGGACATGTTTCCAAAAATGCTTTTTTTGGATTCAGGGGGTCTGAAAACATGTGTTTCCAGTGAAATCTCGGTATCGAATTTTTGGGTGGAATACAATACTTCCCCTACTTACTATACGTAGTAGAGAAAGTAAAAAAAGATGAACCACAACCTAAATATATAAAATGTATATATTACTCACAATTTCACAGAGTGATTGAGAAAATGTTTAGACACAATATAAGGCTAGCCGCTTTAAATAAATTCACCATCACAAAGCTTCTAAATATTCCGTTAAACAAAACGCATTCAAAAAATATCACAAGATTGTGGAAAAGTTCACAAAACTAAAAGAAACTTGAAAATCTGCTTGAAGGAACATTAGAGGAGTATCAAATTCAAATGAATGGTGGCACACCACTTGGACAAACCACCATAACATTAAACTGTTCAAACAGATTACCAATCTGTCAGTCTGGGTGGCTCACTGGCCTTCTGATCACAAGGTTGCAGGTTTAAACTCGGCCCATACCCATGGTTTTTAAGTGTGCTTAAAAGAGACAGCCTCATGTCAGTAGATTTACTGGCATGTAAAAGAACTCCTGCAGGATGAAATTCTGGCACACTATCCCTGGCAGTTGACAGCATCATCAACAAAGAAAATGTTTAGGTTACCAATCTACATGAATTAGCTATCTGGGGAAAATCTTCAGTATTAGACACAACAATGTTGTTATTTTTGAAATTCAACAATAGACTCATTGGTAAACCACAAGAGAGCAACACCACATATACCAGTTGGTGAAGTGCTGACAATGAAAGTCATTCAGTTTCGAAACTAGTCTGGAGAAATTGAAAGTATAAATGAAGCTTTATGCGTTAAACAGTCAACCAAAGAACATAAGTATTTTATGAATGTGAATGATTTTTTAAGACATTTCTGTATTGCTGGACAATGTTCACATGTCCAAGCTAAGCTTGGGATCTGCTCCTTATGCAATTGCTGAAGAAAACATTCAAAGAAAGGTATGACCATGTGCATTCTCCCTCCATCTAATTCTAGGTCACACATGAAATTACATCAGTATCAATTCTGCACATATCATTTGTTTTTACAATTGATATTTTTTTGTCTGAATGAGGTATGCCAATTTAGAAAGTCATTATAGTAAAGATTCTTAAAAATTTGATGTGATATACATTATTAACCTATGAACTGTTTCAAATTAACTGCTTAGCTACAATATTTAAAAACAGCATTCAGATGTTTATTTGTGGTAACAAGTTGTGATGGAAAGAAAAGCAAATTTGTATTTAAATGAGGTCTACATTTTCCCTTATGTCATCTTTTTGGGAATCATTTCTCATGTTGAGCAAGCTGTAATCAGTTTTTTAAACAAACACGTCTGTTTTATGAGTTGGCAATTACATTGTTCATTATCGACCTCCAATATGTTGTCGGTAGAGTTCATTGAACTTAGCTGGGAGGGTTATATATGTATATCTACAGATCACATCCCCAGTATGCCATTCAGGGGATATTTTATCACTGTGACAGGCCAATGGTATATGGAGTAAGAGGAGAGAAACAGAGAATAGCAAGAAGAGATCCCTTAGACCTCGAGTGTTCTAATACCGCCAGGGTCAGAAAAAGCAGAGTTCAACTGAGAGGAGTTGAATAGGAAAGAGTAAAGAAGAGATCTGGTATTACCAGGTCAGTCATTAACTCACTAAGCTGACCAGTATCCATTCATCATAATATTAGTATGTGATTACTAACAGCTGCATCATGCAAAGGTTAAGATTGGTTCCATTAAGTCTGTTTAAAACAGGTTAAGGGCTCTACTCCCTGTATTTGATGGCTCTAGTTGGAGAACAATTCTACAAGATCCAAAATACATAACAGAAACTCCTCGCAAATCTTCTGTTGTCATGCTCCAAATGATTGCTTCGTAGGATTAGAATAAGCAACTCCCCAAACTGTCACCAAGAAGTGGAAATGGATGTATCCACATCAAAATATATAAAGCCCTCCAGACGCACCAAGATCTAACTTCAAAATATTGGGAAGCAAGGAAGAGAATGGCTTTATTGTTAAATCAAGAGCATTAAGTTTTTGTTTATCTTTTAAGATTTCCCTTGTAGTACAAAATTCAGTCAAATAAAGGAAAAGTTCACGGATATATTACAGATAAAATTTATTTCACATGTGAATATATTAACACGTTTCTTAATTAAAATCAACAAACATTTTTCCATGTAAAGGGCAGTTTGGGATGGGGATTTTGTTCAAAATCTTTCCGTCACATTCCTGGAAAATGCTGAACTTTATTTCAAGTTTCATATTTAGTAGACTTTTCATTTTTGAGTTATGCTATGCCATGAACCTTTTTCCAAAAATGCTTTTTCGGTTCATGGGATCCCAGAATGTGTATTTTTGCTGAAATCTCAATATCAAATTTGTGGATCAAAAACAAAACAGGTCTTGCCTACTATATATAGGTAGTTGGTAAAGACATTAAAATGTAGTGTGATTACCATTTGCAACTTTTAAACTGAAAAGATAACTCTAGATCAACAAGCCTGAGCTAAGGAATTTATTACTAATTTGTGTCATTAGTGTGCATAACTATTTTTCTTTTTTTACTACTTGTGTAGCTTAAGAATGATTTAATGATATCATGTTTGTATTTGTGTTATTAATATTAGAGGAGTAACAAATTGTTAAATGGAAATATTTTAAGTGCTATGTTAAAATACTGTCCATGACGAGATATTTTAGATGCAGGAAAAGTGGTTCCAAATACACCAAATGAGTTTCATGATGTTTCTCTGGTAGGAAAAGTATTGTTCATACAGCGAGGGGTAGAGCCATTGTCCTCCCTCTCCACCAAGCATTAAACCTTTCCAAGGCTTGTTGTGTGCCATTGTCCTTTTGTGCTATAATTTGCCGTGAATGGCGACAATGAGCTCAAGAAGCCCACAACAATAAATAGATTTCCTAACACAAAAATCGGGCAGTTGCTTCTAAACCACAGCCAGAGGATGACGCTGCCGAATAATTAAGAGGTGCCACGCCTAAAATTCGTGGATTAAAACAGGGTTAGCTGTGCACATGAGTCGCTACGAGTAAAGGGATTTGAAAATATACAAACTTGGTGCCGCACTTCAACACTGGACAGTGTTTTAACAGCGACAATATCAGTGTTGTGAGTTACTAAAAGTGGCCAAAAGGAAAAACCAAAACATTGGTGTTATCCTCTCAAAACTGAAGCATGTCTATTTTTCTCCGTTACCACACCCAAGATCTAAGTTTCTTTTACCGAGGAAAAGTCCCTGCTCTTACACATCTTCCTGTAATTACTACAGCTAGCCGAGGATAGAGAGTAGAAACAGGTGACCATGACATCAAAATCCAGATGCAGAGAGGCCTACCACGACAAACATGCAGTGTCTACGCGGAGACTGCAGAAAGGTAAGCCGCGAGCATTATGAACCAGAACAACTTCTGAATGTGGAGGCAGTACTGCCGCAAAATCAAACACGGCTGCTGATACAATCAGTAAAGTAGTATGGAAGCATGTGTGCCTATTGGAAGACATTTCCAAGCCTGCTGCTGGGGAGGGTCATTATATAAATTGAGTTTGTTATTTATGGACACACTTTAACTGCTTTGGTCCTTAGCATCCCATTCCATATTGGGCATGAAAGATTGGTAATTTTGCTCAGAGGTCTCTCAGGCTTGAGGTTCTGGTATGTGCTGTAAATCTACGCCGGCTGTACTTCCTTTTCAAAGGGAGCCATGCTAAGGATTTTTAAACCCAAAAAAATCCATTGCCCTCGCCAGGTTTGAACGTGCAACCTCTGGAGGGGGTGTAGGGTCATGGTGCCTCCTTGAAGACAGCTTTGCACATAACCATACAGTGGTAACTGGCAATGAGATTTGACCAAAGCTTTCTGCTGATTGCACAACTCTCATTTTGATAAGTGGTTTAGCTTTTGTTTGCATTCCCCACTGCTTCTGAACAATTGGCATTCAATTAACATAATGGAACTTAAAATTATATAATCCTGATTTGTGGTTTCTCAACCTAAACTAGTATTTCAGCAATACTTTTTCAAATAACTTTTCCTTCTATATTTGGTAAAAAAGTAATGAATCAGGATTATAAACAAGAAAAAAGGGAAGTTCGCACATTAGTTTTATAGGATTTTAGAGAGATGATTGGTGAGTGATGGTTTGTCCTTTCAGTGGTAGAGGATCAATGTATTTTCTGTCTTCTGTATGAATTTCAAAATCCATAAGATGTACAGCAACAACAAAAACTATTCATCCCCACTTTAAAACATTATGGTGGCTTAAAAAACAGAAAATTCTTATCTTTATTATCAGAGAGAACAAATTATATTGCAGCTTATGTGCTCTGGATTGCTTTCAGATGTTTTATTCTATTTATAATTTTTTTAAAATTGCACAAATTGTGTTTTCGTATTCAGGTGCATGTATATCACACTATTTGAGATAGACAAACCTTTTGTGCACTTTTAGAGTAAGTGTACAAAACGTCAATACATGGCAACAGAAATGGCAGAATGATCACATGATGAGAATTGCTTTCTGATTGGCTAGTTTATGTTTGACATGCGGACAAATTTAAAAGCTAGGACCTTGCAAATTTTAAAGTTTACATTTTTCAATGTTTATTTTTGTTTACATGATTCATTGTGAACAGTTACACTACAATGTATATCATCTACTACATACCAAGTGGGTAGTAGTAGTACTGCATTGCACCCAAAAATTTGATACCAAGATTTCACTGGAGATACATGTCTTGAAGCCCATAAAAACCATTTTTAGAAAAAACCTTTTGCCTTTGAACAGTTGAACAGTATAACTCAAAAACGAAAAGTCGGATAAATACCAAACTTGGTATGCTTAACCCTTTGTTGCCTGGGATTGTTTGGCTATGCCTGCTCCTCTAATTCCTAAACTGGCTTTCATATACCTTTCACTGGCGTCATCAATGAAGCGATTGAAATAGCGTTAATTGTTAAAATGGACTGCCATTCAAAACCAAACATCACAAGTTCAAGTCCCAGTGACTGCAGTCAAATTGCCTGTGGTAATGGACAGATAGGTCCCAAGCAATATAACTGGTGTGATGGCATGCTTAAGCTTTGCATTTTACTTATTTATTTTAATAAAAAGTAGCTTTATTGAAAAAAAATTAATATTTTTAGAATATAAAACAGCTATAAATACCTGTATTTTATTGTTGAAGTTAGAATAATACAAAATTAGAAAAACAGGTCATTAAAAAAACCTTAAAAAAATAAAAATAAAAAACATTGTGTCAAGTATGGTACACAAGGCTATAAGAGGTTAAGTTCAGTATCTTTCAAACATGTGACACAAAGATTTTGACAAAATCCCCCACCCCAAAGCTTTACATGGAACATTTTTCAGAATTTTTTACTTTCTCAACAATGGCTCTAACGATTTTCATTAAAATACTGTGTGTTTAAGATACTTATATGACAAATAAACCATATATTTGAATTTTCTTAGCCTGCATAGTCCTCTTCATTCAGAACGAATTTTATATAATCTTGTATAAACATTAGGCAATACACAAGGATATACTACATATAAAAGGTAATGTGTTTAAAAATAAGGCCAACTCGTCATGTATAGAGAAAAATTAAAATCTAATGTATTTTTACTTACGTGCATAACAATATATTACCTGCATTGTAGGGCCAATTACAAACCCATTCGTTGCACACAGGTTGGAACACAGAAAACAGTTCTGTTGCAAAATTGAAGACCAGGCTGAATATTTCGTAACCTTCATACTCATATGCTATACTGCAGCTTCATGTCAGTTGTGTTTGTGAAGAATGCACAGTGCCTATTGAAGTGTGTATAGGCAGGATTGTCCAGCTTCGAGCAAGATATTTGTGTGGGGAAATAGCCAGAAGGTTTGATAGGTCACCATGTATAATAAATAACCTCCTGAAGCTAGGAAATGATTATGGAACAAGAAGGCCATTTGGAAGATTTTAAAAATGTACACTTCGACAGAAGAGGTAAGTGATCAGAGGACTCAGCATTAATGGTTCACAAATCAACATCCAGACTAGTCAGACAAATAAACATGTTGCAGTACAAGACACAAAAAACACAACCCCAGTTGACAGTCTGCCATAAACAGAGACATGTTGACTGGGCTAAGGAACACATTATCTGGATTCAGCGATGAAAAGAAATTGAACTTAGATGGCAGGGCAAACTACTGGTATGATCTCAGATAAGAAGAGAAAGTGTTTTCAAAAAGGCAGCAAGAGGGAAAACCTCTGCTGGTATGGGGTGGATTCGGATAGAGAGGGAAAGCACATCTTGCATTCCTTGCAGATCATATGAAAGCTATACACTATTAGACGTTGTTTGAAGAGCACCTTTTACTGGTTCCACTGAGGACTGGAAGAGTGGATTGGATATTTCAGCAGGACAATGCAAGTATTCACGCTGCTGGATGCACAGGAATTAATTGGTTTCATTGCAAAGGTGTTAGTCTTATGGAATGACCTGTCATTTCTCCAGACTTAAACCCTATGGAGAATGTATGGGGAATCTCAGTTTATTGAGATAGAAAGCAATATGCCGATGTGCAGGAATTAAACACCTCTGTGATATCTGCAAGGAATGAACTTGAACGCCAGTATTACAGAAACTTGTAAATAGTATGACAGGTCATGTGTTTCAGTTAGTTCTGAAAAAGGGTTCATTTATAGAACATTAAAGACTACTGGTCTTATCAGTTAACAACAGAATTGTTATTTGTATTCAGCAATGTGTGAAAGAAATGGTAGCTAATTCCATAAAAGTTATATCATTTTATGTACTTAAGTACACATATATTTGATTTTAGTTTCTCTCTATCAATGGCAAGTTTCATCAGTTGGTCTTATCATTTTGCAATGCACCTTAAATCTCTTTAAAGCATACATTTTATTTCAAATAACTTTTTTTGTGGCATCAAACGTTTCTGAGAATCTGTTATTAATGGTTCAAATTGTCCAATTAATTTGTCATTCTTTTAAAGTCCTGTCAATTTTCAGTTGTTTCTCGCATTGTCATGGAAAGACTATGGAATTTTAAGGCCAGCATATAGCATCCAGTTCTAAAACATTTGACTGTTGCTGTTCTCTTTGTATGTAATGTAGCTATTTCTACAAAAGTTTATCTGGATTAAAACGAAGTAAATAGAAAAATAAGCTTTCTAAGAATGGTTTGTATAGTCACTAATAAACGATTAAGCGTAGAGAGTCATGAATGTAAATTTTTATTGGCCTGAAAATGGGACCTAACAAAAAAAAATGCACGTAGTAGGTATCAATCTGCGCTTTGACGTTTTGTGAATATATGCTGAAGCTTCATTTCTTGCCCCTTTTGAGATTTCACGTAACTGCCATTGTTGCATTATTCATGTGCTATTTTCACTGCGCCAGCACTGAGTATTAAAGAAATACATGCCCCTATACGTGTTAAACTAAATGTACTAATTCAAGAATGGGTGAAAAAATGGTACAAAACATATTTTATTAGTAAAAATCTATATTGTTAATAGCAGTCCTTGGGTAATAGTGCAACACCCAGCTCCAAATCAGAAGTGGTGATATCACCTTGCAGGTTTATTATCAGTCTTTTTACAAAGACACAGCAGTTATTATTTTAATAACAAACCATGTCTTATAATTCTGTTGGTCATGGAAGAGAAAACAACCACTTGAAATTTGTGTGGTAAAGACTGATGAGTCACATAAGTAAACTGCTCAGGCGACAGTAGATTGGAAGGCAATTTGTAGAAGTGGAAAAAGTAAAAGAAAGAAAAGGGTCTCGTGCATCTATGTGCATTTGGGATAGGCATGCTCAAGACCTGTATTATCACTTCCAAAAACAACCTTAAATATTCCGAAATTTTCAGTTAACACGTTAAGCGCCAGTAGATATTTGATGTAATTTTCCCATGGACCATTGCAGCTTTTCCCCAAAAGTCAATAAAGGGCACACTAAATATTAACTTACTGCAAAGATTGGCTTTGTAGAGGAGTTTATAGGCAATTATTATAAAAAATAATGTTCCTGGGACCACCTAGTCCCACACAAGAAATTTTATCGTGGGATCAGTGGTCCTACATAGCAGTCCATGGTAATTTTTAGCAAATGTATGAATTCATTGAAGTAGATACCCCCCCCCCCCACTCAGAGCGCCTCTTGAATGACACAATGTTTGTATTGTTAGATTTGGCAGCCCTTGTCTGTAATGTACACTCAGTTTCATTTGAGAACACTCTATGACTTTTCTTTGAAATCTGTGATGTAATTATGAGGAAAAAACCCTATTCAATAATGGTAAACACCACGAAAGCATGCTTCCTACATTCAGCAAAGAGGTGTAAATGAAGAAAATAGCTCACCAAAGGGTGGTCGAAGAGAGGGGGTTGTCTCTACATAAAGGTAAAAATACATAGATTATATGAGTTTTTAAATTGGTCCTTAAGGGGAATGGTCTCTAAGAGAGTATTTGCATTTGCTTGAAAGATATGCTGGCATGTGCATTTGTTTACACCAGGATCCTTTCTTGGACTGGAGTACAACGCATCAGGTTTTTTTTTTTTAAGTTAACATATACTTACACTTAATTTTCATTGTGAAAGGTCTTATGCTGTGTAAATATAATAAAATTTTTATTTGAACTCTTTCTATATGGCAATTTGAAAAGTATGGGTAATTGATTCAAGTAATATTTCTCTTAAATAATTAAGAAAATGAAGTGCAACAGTAGGTCAATATTTATTGTTTCTCTTAAGAATATCATAACAATATTGTGTAAATGGTATTAGGATAAAACAGTAATAAACCATGTTGATACAAAATATACGAACATCATTTCATCACTTGTCTATATAACAGTTTGTGCAACATTAGCACTTAAGTCTTGGCACATAGTCGTTCCCAATATCAAGATACACAACTATTACATACCACTAAATGATTAACAACAAATTAACTTCATAACGCTAAAATATGCAAGCATCTTCAAGAAAGATAAAAGGCACAGTGGTACAGTCTGTAGAACACATCATCATTCGTCACATTTTGCTTCGGGTGAAGCAGGACTGGGTTCGGGTGTGCCAGATGACGGAGGTTGACTCTGTTCGGGAGATGCTGGTGCCTTTTCCTCGCTAGGCATGTGATACACTTGAAGTGATTTTAAACCCAGTATCTCTGGATGCTCTTTCCAAAACGCGTCATTAATTAAATCTGTGTGAAATGGAAGAATAAACTGACGTAGTTTATTGTTTGTTGGTACTTTACACAGCTTTCTGATGAGAACTGTGCCCTTGCGAAACACCAGTGGCTCATTGTTGTAGTTCAAACCCAACTCTGAAAACAGCAACTCATTCTTGTCAGCGGCCTGAGTTCCTCGCAGTCTTTCCTCGGCCTGCAACACACACAAATAAACAATAATAATACAAACTACAGTCTGAACCAAGCCCAAGAATAGGTTATACTGTACTGCCCGGCCCAAATTGTCTAATTTTGTTTAAAATAAAATTATGTTGCAGTTATTATTGACTATTATTATTAGCCCATGAAGTGCTGCCGCTTGCAGCAGACTTACAGTATGGAATGGGTATTTTTTTCCCTGGTAAAGTATGCAGTCATATCTGTGGGATCAACTAAGGAACCACTTTACAGAAATAATGGCAGCTGAGGTCCTGGAATCCGCATGTATAGTACCACCAGTCTTAGAAGGGAACCTGATGTAAACAAAAGCATGTGGAAGCTGTGTGCATCAGCTGTGGATAGCACAACATAGTTCCATGTCAGACTATGGAAATTAACTTTATTTTGTCATTTAAGAGTTTATTTTGGTAAAAAGCATTGTTAGGATATTAAATTTTGGTTCATACTTCATTTACAAACATGTATGTAATTAATAAAAACTTAATGAATGGAGATATGCATATGCTCATTTTTTATTATTAAAAGACAGTTGTTCAGTCTTGTTGGATTTAGCTGCACTTACTTGTTTTCAAATTGTTTATTACATTGTGGTTAAGGTTAATAATTATGAGTAATCAAAATGTGTATGTGAAACATCCCAAAGGGAACATTTTAAAAAGTGCTGAAAAAACTTTTGTATTGAATCTGTTCATTAAGTTTTGTGAGAAATATGCAGATTTAGCCATTAAAGACATTCTTAATTTAACATCCAAGTTTACTGGTGTTTCTGTAAAAAAAATAGTCAACTCCATGCACGTGGAAAAGCACAAAACTGGAAAACTGTTATCACCTTCAAAGAAAAGAAAAGCAAAAAAACTGTGCTTGGCACAAATGTGATGATGTGGGGGAGGAAATGGATGGGATTGAACCACTTTCATATTCTAATTAATAAAGTACATTTCAAATTTTATCATCATTCCATTCTGTTTATATTACTACTTCAATATTTTAAATAGTTTATGATCCATATTCGGTCTGCAGCAGGAAATGTGTCAATTAAAGTATGTTGTTCTTCAATATTCCAATGCACCAACACCAAATTATTTCAAAGCGTGTTTTGGTCATAGGTTATAGCACAACAAATGTAAAATAATTTTGTGCTTTCAAATGAATAACAGTGGTAACGAAAAGAGCATAATGCAATCGTTTAGAAACGAACACAGCTAATGAGCATTTATGCCAGTTAGGTGGTTCAGATCAGAGGTACGTGTCTTCAGATAGTGTGTATGCCCTGCCCAAGGGTAGTAATACAATTTGTACACCAGTATTTTGCGGCTGTTTTTGTTTACACCAGGTTCCCTTCTAAGGCTGGTGGGATATAATAAGTGACATGCTGCTGACATGCCACCCGTATTACTGCACTCGCCCAGCATGTCCTGGGTGTGGGTGAATGGTAGGGTTGCCAGAGATTTTAAATCAAAATAAGGAACAGATGTGCATTTTCTTCCCATAGCCAACAAACATTCTTCAGATTAAGCCCGAGCCCATGCAGACTTCCACCAAGAACAGAAACCAGAACGAGGACAACAAAGTTAAAATATATCTATTGCAATGCAAGTGTTCACAATTCATGGGAAGCTTTCCTGGGTCCCGGGAGTTGGAAAGAAAACTTGGGTCATATTTTAACTTTCTCATTCTCGTTCCTGGGTATGGCATATTAGATTCCTGACTGTAGAAATTATTCAAAGCAGCTGTAACATGAAACACAGCTCTCTCTCTAGTCACAAACTGGGAACATGAAGCCGGAAGAAATTCCAGCAAATGTGCATTCTGACCCCCTCATATCCATTGTGCTTTAGTTCTAGTAAAAGCATAATGTGTAGTTTGGTTACATGCAACTCAAAACTGGCTATTGCCTAAAAATCAATAGCAAAAACCAGTAGAAATTAACAAAAATTAAATTAAATTGAGTTTTATTTATGGACGCTCTTTAACTGCTGTGGTTCTTAGCATCCCATTCTATATTGGACGTGAAAGACTGGTAAGTTTGCTCAAAAGGCCTCTTTATCAGGCTTGAGGTACTTTTACGTGCCGTAAATCTACAACACGGGACCACCGGCTTTACTTCCCTTCCAAAGGAAGCCATGCTAAGTATTTTTATGCCCAAAAAAAAAAAATCCATAGCTTTCCGCCGGGTTTGAACCCACGACCTTGGAAACTAGAGGCTAGCACGGTACCCTAGTCCAAGGACAACTTTAAGTTCAGTGTCTTCCTGTCTTCCAAGAATGTAAAATAAAGGTTTTCAACAAAATCCCCCCTACATACAAAACTTAACTTTACATGAAAAATTTTTGTTACTTTTTATTTTCTCAAAAATGGCTTTAATAATTTTGATTAGAATACATATGAGATATTTACGTGACAAATAAAATGTATATTTGAATTTTCTGGGAATAGCCTGTGAATTCCTCTTCTGAATGACTTTTGTATAATTGGTGAACTGTAAGAGGTAGTCTTACTCCAAAGAAAAAATACAGAGGGGCCCAAAATAATGTACTCACTGATTGTAATGCAATAATTTTGAAACAAAAAGACTTACACTTACTAATCTCATGCAAAGTGTAGTGTAACTATTAAATTAGCCATGGGTGGCTGGCACAGTCAATTTACACGCATACACAGGTGATATGAGCGGAAGACAGTCAAATAGCAACAATGGTGAGGTAAGGTTACCATTTGTGGAACTAGAAGTACGAGAACATTCAAGACACTCTACGGCAATGGCAAAATGAGTTTGGAAGACAGCCACCAACACCCAAACAATTATCTGTATTCATGATAAATTCAAAGCCAACGGAACTGTTAATGATGCACTCAGAGCAATATCTGGCCAACCATGAATAGCTACAAGTCCTGCGTCCAGTGCACATCACTGGATTGCAACATTTCACCCAATCACCACAAAAATTAGTGAACCAGGGAGCGCACAAAAGTGGGGTTAGCCGATCAAGTTTAACACACATTCTTAAGCCCACAAGGTAGAAAGTGTACATTCTAAGACTGCTACACACGATGAACGAGGATGACCCAGATCGAATACTGCAATTGCTTTCAGGACAAGATTCGTGATGATGATGATGGACTTGTGGTCAGACAAGACACAATTCAAGTTAATGGCACTGTGAACTGCCACAATTGTGTCTAATGGGATCCTGAAAATCCTTCCATTCATGTGAACAAGGTAGTGAATCCACCAGAGGTTAATGTGTCATCAGATTGGTCCTTCCTTCGAGGGTACCATAATTGGTCAGGTGTATCTTGACATGCTTCAGATAAGGATTTTGCCTCCCATCCAAACACTGTATGGCAATGAAATGTTTTACATGCAACAAGATGGAGCCCTGCCATCGAGATCATACTTGGATGACACTCTACCCAGACGGTGGGTGTCAAAGAGGTGCCTTTGAGTACCCACCTCAATCTCCCGATTTGACTTTTACCTGTGGGTGGACCGTGTATTGACAAAAACCAGCCACAATAAACAATCTATGTGAGAAAGTCTTAAGTGTTATTTGCTGGTATTACGCCAGGTACATTGACAGCCATAGTTTGGTCTGCACTTCGGCACCATTGGCTTTGTTCAGCAGCTGCTGGTGGTTATTTTGAACATTTAATAAAACTCTTAAGTCAAATTTGTCAGAATATATGGACTATCAAACAGCGAGTACACTGTTTTGGAACCCTCTGTATATAAATCTTGTTGAAGTAGACAATTTGTCAAACATTTTTGTGGCAATAACTGTTTTTTTAATGATATTATTTTGTTATTGGTTTGTATTTTCAAATACTTTTACTTTTTTCAAGTGGCAAGTCGCAATTCGCTTTTTCTCATGGTCATCAAAGAGCATGAAATTTCAAAGTCATCACACAGCAATCTACTTTTTAAAAATCTGATTACCGCTTTAGCCTTCTTATAAATACAACAAATATGTAATTAAAGTTTATTTAGATTAACAAGAAGTAGACAGAAGAATAAGCTTTTTAAGAACAGTATGCAGAAGAGTAAGTATAGAGAAAGTCATGTGAATGCAATGCATCAGATTTGTTCTCATATTTCATCATGAATATTGCTTTCCAGGGTGCTTAGGTCTGCTGCTCTATTCAATGTTTTGACCGCATTTTAACTTTTATCTTTGTAACTTCCGCTGTACACAGCAGGGACCTCACATCACTACTACAAAGTTGAGCGCATTGGTTCTTATTTATATATTTTTTTCACTTTCTCTACCACGTACATATTAGGTAAAGAAGATTGTATTGCATTACACCCAAAAATTTGATATCGAGATTTCACTGGAAATACATGTTTTGAGGCTTCTTGAATAAAACAAAACCATTTTTAGAAAAAGTGTGTGTGTAAGAGAAACAGCATAAACCAAAAATGAAAAGTCACATAAATATCAAATTTAGTATTTAAATTCAGGGCTATTTTTCTTTTAGGTGGTCTTCATTGAAAATGCTGAAAAAAGCAAGAAGGAATGGAGTAAATTACCTTAAGAGTGAGTTTATAAGTAGATGTGATCTCGTCAATACCTGGTGTCCACCTGCCCGCCCGTTTTAGGTGTTTTACTTTTATAAGAAAATTGCGATATGAACATAACAAACGTAGCCATCTTCCCACTAAAACAGATGCTCAATGGGAAGTGCCAGCCTAAATAAGAAGTGAAATTCGAGAAATAAGGAATTTCTGCAAACGTCAATCATTCGAGTTTTAGACGCGCAGATCCCTCGGCTATGCCCTGTTGTCGCTTCACAGGTGCAGCCTTTGGCCGCAACTGCTACACTCCTCTCCTTGGCTACGCTTTGAGGCTGAGGGCCCTCAATCCCTCAGCTATGCCTTGCTACTGAGTATCTTACTGGCTTTGGCGGCATTAGTTATTCATACATTGCCAGCGTTGCGTTACAGTTGGAGAATGACAGAATGACATCTGTAGGACATACAAGACATCACTTCCATCGCTGTTGAAGACCACCTAAAAGCAACTTACCCAAATTCAGTATCTTCAAAGATGTGACGGAAAGATTTTCAAGAAAATCCCCCCACCTCCAACTACCCTTTCCATGAAGATTTTTCAAAATGTTTGATTTTCTAAAAAAAGCAATTTTAATTAAAATACCACATATTAAAGATATTTACATGACAAATAAAATATGTATCTTGAATCTTTTGGGAATAGCCTGTAAAGTACCCTTGATTCGGAAGGAATTTTGTATAATCTTGTATAACTGGCACATGTTAAGCAATAAGACAAAAACGTACTACATAAAAAATGTAGATTTCTTTAAAACACATAGCTTACTTCATTAACCTTTTTTTACTTTCTCTACTACGTATAGTAAGTAGGGGAAGTATTGCATTCCACCCAAAAATTCGATACCGAGATTTCACCGGAAATACATGTTTTGAGACTCACTGAATCAAAAAAAAGCATTTTTGGAAACATGTCCGTGTGTGTGTCCGTCTGTGTGTCTGTGTCTGTGAACAGCATAACTCAAAAACGAAGAGTCGGATAAACACCAAACTTGGTATTTAGGTTCAGTATCTTTCAGAGATGCGACACGAAGGTTTTCAAGAAAATCCCCCCACCCCAGACTACCCTTTACATGGAACATTTTTCGAAAATTTTAATCTTCTCAAAAACGGCTCTAACGATTTTGATTAAAATATCATATGTTTAAGATATTGTCATGTCAAATAAAATGTATATCTCGAATTTTCTGGGAATGTCTCCAAAAGTATTCTTCATTATGAACGACTTTTTCATAACTGGTAAACCATAAAAGATAGACAAAATTTTACTACACAAAAAATGTAGATCGCGTTAAAATACACAATTTATGTCATATACATTTCTTTTGTTGAGTGAACCGTTTGCGAGATATTGCTTGTTATTCCCTTTAAATTTTCCAATACTTATACTTTTTCTCAAATTCGTTATTCATTTTTTTTATGTCCTGGACATGCAAAGAGAATGGAATGCGCCACATAGCAACCAGCGTTAAAATATTTGACTATCGCTTAAAACCTACCATATTCCCCTTGCATCTACAAGAAAATTATCAATAAGATTGACATCTCGATATCTCGATTAACATGAAGCATATGGAGAATAAGCGTTTGTAAAAATAGTTTGTACAAGAGTAGAGAAAGTCATGTGAGTGTAACACATCAGATTTTTTTTTTGCATCAGCCATTTCCAAGATACGTTATTAATGGTTCGAATTGTTCAATACTTATTTCAAGTCTTGTCGATTTTCAGTTGTTTCTCGTGATGTCATGGAAACAGTATGGAATTTTTAAGGCCGCATATAGCGTCCAGTTGTTAAACATTTGACTATTGCTGTTCTCTTTGTATCTATAACAAAATGTGTTATGTAACTATTTCTGCAAAGATTTATCTCGATTAAAATGAATCAATAAGCAAATAAACTTTAATAAGAATAGTTTATATACCCACTGACAAGCGTTAGAGGATAGTGTGTGTCATGTGAATGTAACACAGATTTTTTTACTGTTACTGTGTGGGTGTTTCTCTTTAAAAACTTGTTTTAGTGAAATTGTGAGGTTTTATGAACAATTATGACAGTTTTGTGAAAATCCAGCTTTTTACAATAAAATATTTTTTGTATTTTATAATTGCAATCTTATCTCTTATTGACGTTGATTCACTATACACCACGACTGGTTGTCAATAACAATGTGTATAGTTGATTATGTGTACTGCAATGGAATTGGTTAGGACTTGACTAATAACATTTCTCCAGATGCTTACAATTCAGCCAGCATAAAGCAATTTAAAAATTTGATACAATAAACATATTCTAAATGCTACAGCATTACCAATTCCTCCGTGGAAGTGTCATTCTAGTAGGTTTGTAATAAATGCTATATGTTAACATGTTTTGTTAGGAAAAACTTTTGAACGTGTGACGAGAGATGTCCAACGCATATACAAGCAGACTTAAAGGGCAGATGAATACCAACCATATTACCTCTTGCATTGCAGCCAATAAACACAAAATTTGTAACACTCGTGGCCAATTGTTGAAAAAAATTTCCAAACCAAATCTAATTAAATTCTAAACAGAAATGCAACTTCACTATAAAGTTGTCATGATATGATGTATAAGCTAAGGCTGCATTAAAGAAATAAAAAAACAATTGTGAGGAAACATGTGGCTGGTTATTTTTGGAAAGTTCTGCCCATGTTTCCTCTCATGGATTACTGCTTTTCACATGCGAGCTTACAGTTGAGCTGAATTTATTGTAGTGTATAGCGAAGGTTGTGTTGTTTTCTTGGAGTATTTAAAATTTCTAGAAATAGCTTGTCCAATTAATAAAATAAATCTCGCAGTTTACTGCAATGTTAATAGAGACATACCTCCAAAATGAGGATCAGCTGAGAACACAGATGTTGTTTTCTAAGTGCAATTCTGTCTTGCATTTCTTGTAGCAATTAGATTTAGTGGTTAATATAATTTAGGGATAAACAAGACAGTTTGGTTGAATTGCTTAAATGTAGCAAGAAGCATAACTTGGCTGCACTGCAGTCTTCAATATACCTAATAGTTAGCCACAATATGAATGAGCTTGGAGGAGGGCACGACTATGTTTTGTTGACAATCAGTGCTATGGATAGAGACGAATGAGGGGCAAGATGACAGCGAAATGCACAGTTGCACAATGAAACGGTATACATGTCAGTAAATGAACTCGGAACTGTGGAGGTTTTCTTTACCTGACTATCCTTCCGGTGCCCCACCCTCTTGTTTCGTAGCCATTTAGTTCCTCTTCCCACCACAGGTACTCATATCATGGCTGACTAGTACATGCTATTTTCTATTGTTTTTGGCTTGTGACTAGAGAGAGCTCTAGCAACAGTTTAGTTCACGGACTCCTTCAACAATTTCTACCGGGAAACTACACACAATATGAATCCAGGAATTTGAAAACTTTAAACCCAACCAACAGTCCTGTTTCCATTCCCTGACTACAGTAAGCTCAGAGAGGTGCTCATCTCTAATATCACTATTAAAAAAATTTACATGATCCAAATGCAATGTACTGTAACATATCACTACTCAGTTTGTGACTGTGGTAAACATATTATGATGCAAATTTGACCACAAAAATGGTAGTTATGCTTTAGTAAACAAAATACATACGGTATTCCTAACTTACATAAAGCTATATAGTTCCATGGAGCTTTCAGCTCTGTCTAATGAATTAAAGAAAGCCGTCAGAACTACATCATCTGTTATATCAATAGCAATAATTTGTAGTAATTTTGAATCTGAGACAAGCTGTATATTTCAAACAAAATGCATACTATATTCTATGGCACAATATTAAGGACAAATATGTGATATACCTGCGCATTTGTGAGACCTTTCTTTATGACCAGGCCCCAGAACGCTGTATTGTACAGGTTATTTACATGTACATCAGCCTGTCTCCAGCTCAGGTAGTCTTTCAGATTTCTGTCTGTGGGATACATTATCACTCTGGCATCAAATGTTGGCGCATATTGCAGTCTAATGTGACCAAAGAAAGCAGGCCAGTGAAACACAAAACTTGAAGCAAACAAACTACTAACTACAGTCATGAGTTTGGACGCTCTGCGGTTGTAAAGGTTAGTGTCCTTTCGGAAAACAAAACTGTATTCGTCACTTTGGCCAAATGCAAGGCAAATGTCGCGAAATTCGTCCATCACATTTGTTGCTGCTCGGGTCATTAAATTTATACCGCGCATGTCGTTCGGTTTCACGTATCCGTGAACGTCTGCAAATCTGCTGAAGCCCTTGCCATCTACTCGCACCACAATCCAACAATTAGGCAGGCAGTTATCTGGGAGTTCAAAGTTTTTCACATACTCAAATTTGCTTTTTGCCATACTTTCTTTTGTTTGCGATATTTCTCTTGCGGCAATAACCAATCTTTTACCGTACTTGTCAGGGTTATTTATTCGCATATTACATTTGTGTAATCGTTTCAAAATGCTGCTCATGTGCTACAAAGGAGACCTCAAATTCTATTGCATGTATCTTACGAAGATTAAAAGTTCTTACGGTAATACAAATAATTATTACGTCCCTTCAACTACTGCCGGTCAATTTACAACACAATTCTTACATTTACGACTAGCGCTTGCAGAAAGCTACCCGAAGGTGTACGAACACCACGCTTCCAAAGCGAATGTCGCGACCTCTGCCATGCTGATTGCTGAGGCTTGAAACCAAACTAAGATGGAAGTCAGCTGATAAAATAGCAATGCCGAAAATATAAAAATAAAGCAGAATTTTCGTATCAACGAGCAATTGTATAAATGTAGGAGTTTATAGTGATACCTTATTTAATATTGAGTACCAAATAACGCGCATTCGATGTTTAACACTGGAACATGACCTGAAAACCTAGTAAGGTAGAAGACAGGTTATGAATCGAAAGTTTAGTTGGTTTTAATGAAGAATTGAAATATATATATGGCGAAAACAAGCTTACCTTAAATATAAACTATAACTTAGTATGTTAAGGTGTTAAAATGTGTTCGAATTAGGGACTGTATTTCAAAAAGTTTATTTTTATGGATTGCGCACTAATATCGTAAAACGAACAAAAGAACTCGTGCTCAAAGGTTGTCTGATACCTATTTCAATTTTGAATGTGATGTAATGATAATAGTTTGGGACCCATAGTTTGATTTTGGATGTGTATTAGTGTTGTGCTCAAACACTATTTCCTGCTGTTATACCAAATAAATAAATTAGGACATAATGCTCTTTTCATTGCAAAATAACTTAAAGCATTTCATAAACAGAAAATTCTCCATATGTACTGTATATCTTTGGGAATTTTTTGTCAATCTGGGTAACTTGGTTAAGCGCTGGCCTTGGAAGCACAAATAGTTACATAAAACATGTGTATTACCACATTATTGCTGAATGATTTCTACATATCGAAATGTCAGCTCCATATTTATTACAAAACACCCAACTTAAATTATATAAATGTATAATATGTATTGCAGGACAAAATATCTGCTGAAATAGTTATCCAAGTCATAGTGGGAGCTGCCTTGTAAAACAACTTGGTTTCATTACTTGATAGTATTGAGTCATGCTATCTCTGTTTTAAATGTTGTCTCATTCATACTTCTAATTGGGCAGCACTATGGCCTCTCACAAAAAAGCCTGGATTCAATCCTAGGGATCAGAGGTGGGATTTTGTGGTAGATAAAATGGCACTTAGAATGAATGTTCTCTGGTTTTCCCCACCATAATTCCATCAATTGCACCATCTTCATCATTGTCATCCCCCCTCCCACCAGTCTCCAATCTCTGTAAACCTGTGAAGTTAAAAGGGACATTAAAATAAAAAATACTATGGAGGACAGAGAGCAATACTAATGAACGAGTGTCTCATCCAGCCACCCAAATTTATAAATCAGCATGTGCTGTTACATTCTGCCAAACACACTTTTATTGCGTTTTAAGGCCGTTTAACCTATTTTTCGTGGGGTCCGTAAACGGAAGTTTGGCCTAGAAAATACACTTTGATTCCTTTTCCTGGGAAAGGTTCTATATATATAACATTTGGTATAACACAGTGGAGGTCCTACAGCATATGGGAACCTTAAATTTATTGACAGGTCATATGGGAAAAAAACAAATTGAGCCCATACAGTAATGTTTGTTTGAGTTTGTTCATTTGGCTCCACTGTGAGCAATGCTCAGGGAAATTGAACACATCATACAATTATGAAGTATACAGAGTAAGTAGGAATATACCCAAAGCCAAGAACAACCTTGGGGGGGGGATGCTCCCCTCCCCATCATGCATTATCTAAGAGAGAAAAATTTGTAAACCATCACCATTTCAACAGTAAACTTCTCGACACTCATTACAGTAGGACAACAATAGCAAATAAGTGTTAATCACCATCACATGCAATCTGCCCTACAATAAATTGCTTACATGAGGTTGATACTATTATGATGATTAATTCACTTTGAATAAGCTCGAAATTATAACTTTATACTTATGTTATGCTTAAATTTCAATTTCCCATGTAATTTCTATTACCTTGAAGACATGTTTGAGAAAGACATCTCTTGAAACGAGAAATTCTCATTATTACTGCATGGGTATTATTTGGGAAGACAGTATACAGGGTGGAAGGTACTGCTTGAACTGTAGGTTAATCATGGATTCTATATAATGAGTAGTGCAAATATGTCCAATACAATTTATGTCATTAAACCTACAAAAGTGAAACATAGTGATGTTCCTTGTGCCTGTGTCTATTAGCCATTTTATTACAGTTCAAGCAATACCTTTCACCCTGTATAAGAAAACATTTAGAAGATGGTGGAGTTTGCATATACATAACACATTATAACATATAAAACTGGGATGCAACAGATCCGTCTATCTCATTGACTAACAATTATACAATCACTGTGTGCTACCGGTATTCCTACTACTTTCTATCCAGCAATAGTATTTACATGGTAGCTTAAGTATTTAAAGTCCAATATCAAACCTCCTATGTCTGTAGAGACTGGCACTGTAGCAAGATGACAATATCACAAAAGACATGTCAGGAATGGGGAGGAGTATAATGGTTATTTTGGGTGGGGAATTTTCTTGAAAATCTTTATGTTGCATCTTTGGAAGGTACTGTACTTAAACTGATTTGTACTATGTATGTACAAATTCATGCTTTGAAACGCATGGCTTTATGTATTCACTTTCAATTGCCAGTCGAAATGCGCGCGCCAACGTTCCACGTTACGTATTTGACCACAGCCAATGGGAGCAAAATGTGCCGGAATGGACTACCTTCCCCCTTGCTGGAAGATCGTTCCCTTTCGTTTATTTTCGGCATTCGCTCGAACTTCGTCGGGCAACTTCGGGTAGCTTTCTGCAAGCGCTTGTCATTTACGCCAAACAATCTCGCCAATAGTAGGAGACAAAATTTCAGACTGGACAGACCTCAGAGGCATGGGTGTAAGTAAACTATGGTCAGAAGCATCAAATATTTCACTTCAGGTAGACATATCAAATATAAAATATTGAATTCATAATAAATGTATGTCATTTACTTCCCCTTGAATATATATTTAAAAATATATAAATAATTAAAATAAACACACATGTACCCCCAACCAGTTCACATTCTTTCCCACATTGAAGTTAACCTTTATAGGAACTTAGATTTACTCCAAAGACTATTAAAAAATAACAAACAATTAATCGTGTGTGAAACATTTGGCACTGCAGGTGCTCATTTCGCCTAAACAGCGGCATCCCCTCTAACCAATCTTTTAACAATGATATTAACTTTTGTACAGTTTGTTATTCAAGTAATTACAAGAAACGCAAATAAATACTCTTTCTCTTTTAATATTTAAATGAGTTTATTCTACTGTAATGTAGTACAAGAATATAATACAGCATAGAAATTTTGGTATATAACAAACTTGCTTGATTCGTTTTCAACTTCTACTTCCGTAATAAGTTTGGGAGAAGACTGCAGCACCAGCTTGTTTTATTATTATATTAATTGAGATATTGTTTTGTCATGTTTCCAAGTTGAGCTGTACAATGGATTTTAGTAAGACGATAAACTAATGAGACACAGTGCTTTTGGCATTGTATTTACGCTATGTACTTATAATACAAAAAATAAAGCAAAAAGGTAAGTCAAGTTACAGGCATATTCTCAATCCTAATAGACTAGACACGCTAATTACAACTTATTATGTTTACACTATATATAATAAACTCCTTTTTCGTGATGGGAGGAGTGACAAAACTGCCTGTCATGAATCTGATTCAGTATCGCAAAGATGGTGATCCTCTCAATTCTTTAGGAATATCAGGAGAGATTTGTTGCTTTTAGTTTACTTCATCAACTCGGGCAAAATTAACTAAGGTCCATTCGGTGATTAAATTAAATTAAGTTGGCAATAATGACACAGCGCGCAAACCCTGGATATACAGTATTTACTGGAGAGAGTTCTAAACGGATTTCTTAGGAATGAAACCGAGCCGTCATCTGCACAGAACACATTCTACTGGACGTGTAGATTCCACTGTGGAGTATATGATTGTAATGTATTTAAATAAAATTTAAGGTCAAATAATGGGAATACACTGTGTTGTGTACGGTTGTAATAACACCTAAAGGTCTGAGGACAAAAGTTTAAATGTTCGAAGGTACGTAAACATAATAGATTCTACATCTTTTAAATTATTGCCGTACACTACACATATTGTGTTATTATAACCTATAAATAATTAACTTAACATGTGCAAGAGGATGCATGTGTACTTAACATTTGGTACATCGTTTTAATATTTAAACATGTTTCCGCGTTCAAGGCCTGATGTCTTAGAAATGGGTTAAAGTTCGAAGGGAAAACTGGAAACCCTCAGTATACAGCAGCCTTTGTAATAGTAATTTTACAGATGACCGTTAAGCTGAGGCCTGGGGAAGAAAATATAAAGTTCTTAAACGAAAGTAAAGTCCCTTCTGTATTCAGCTTTCCTCCTTGCTTGTTACAAAGACAGTGGAATGAACAATACTGAATGAGCCACCAGCTGTGATTTGGCCAGTAAGCATAGTAATGGTATTTGTGTAGAGGAAGATAAATACTGTGGTAATTATTGAATAATAACCTCATTAATAGCACATATTAATACTGTGTCAATCTCAAGTCGCATTTGCTCACATTTCTATTCATGCCTATAATGCAGCGTTGATTTAACTTCCAAACAGGAGCCAAAAGACATTTTTCTAAATCTGGAACACCAAATATGAAAATAAATTACTTTATTTCTCAAAGTAAGTGGGACTTCTAGTTTTAAAAAAACTTTGCACAATCAAAACTAAAGCTCATTACTTTTAATACTGGTATGGTTTTGACGAGAAAGGAACAAGCAACTGTTTACTAGAGCTACATCAGACAATGCCCCCATAAAGACTAAGGCATCTAAAGACAGGTATTGTACATAAAAAATCTGATGTGTTTCACTCACATGACTTTCTCTACTCTTGTACAAACTATTTTTACAAACGCTTATTCTCCATCTACTTCATGTTAATCGAGATAAACATTTGCAGACCCTATCTTATTGCTAATTTTCTTGTAGATGTAAGGGGAATATATATTTACAAGGGTATTATAGAAATACAGTAGCCTTTAAGCACATACATATATCTTAATAGCTGGTTGCTAGGTGCAGCACTATTCCCTTTTCCACAGATTAATACTCTTTGCATATCAAAGACAAAATAATCTGATGTGTTACACTCACATGACTTTCTCTACTCTTGTACAAACTATTTTTACAAACGCTTATTCTCCATTTGCTTCATGTTAATCGAGATATCGAGATGTCAATATTATTGCTAATTTTCTTGTAGATGCAAGGGGAATATGGTAGGTTTTAAGCGATAGTCAAATATTTAAGCGCTGGTTGCTATGTGGCGCATTCCATTCTCTTTGCATGTCCAGGACATAAAAACATGAGTAACGAATTTGCGAAAAAGTATAAGTATTGCAAAATTTAAGGGAATAACAAGCAATATCTCGAAAACGGTTCACTCAACAAAAAATGTATATGACATAAATTGTGTATTGTAACGCGATCTACATTTTTTGTGCAGTAAAATGTTGTCTAGCTCTTATGGTTTACCAGTTATGCAAAAGTCGTTCAGAATGAAGAACACTTTTGGAGACATTCCCAGAAAATTCGAGATATACATTTCATTTGTCATGAAAATACCTTAAACATATGATATTTTAATCAAAATCGTTAGAGTCATTTTTGAGAAAATTAAAATTTTCGAAAAATGTTCCATGTAAAGGGTAGTCTGGGGTGGGGGGATTTTCTTGAAAACTTTCGTGTCGCATCTCTGGAAGATACTGAACCCAAATACCAAGTTTGGTGTTTTTCTGACTTTTCGTTTCTGAGTTATGCTGTTCACAGACACACACACACACGGACATGTTTCCAAAAATGCTTTTTTTTGGATTCAGGGAGTCTCAAAACATGTATTTCCGGTGAAATTTCGGTATCGAATTTTTGGGTCGAATGCAATACTTCCCCTACTTACTATACGTAGTAGAGAAAGTAAAAAACTTAGTTAACCATCTACGTTTCGACAAAATTGTTGTTTGCTGATGACACACTCTTAGACATAATGGGTTAGTGATAATGATGTTGAAATAGATATGTCGATTTTAGAACCGAAACGCAGGAATGTTTTGTAAAAAATACATTAATAATAAATCTGTAGCCATCTCATTCAGTCAGTCATGTTCAAAATACCAGTGTTCATAAGCCACAAATAAACCTAGAAAATGAATTGGTGCACTATAGATTCACCACTACATTCCTGGGTGCATGGATTGACGAGCATCTGAAATGGAGTACGCATGTTGAAAAACTGGCATCTAAGTTAAGTCAGCTTTCTTCATATTTAGATCTATAAAAAATATTGCAAATTTGAAAACGTCCAGGAATCCATATTTTGCGCATTTCAACAGTTTGTTAAAATTAGGTATGATATTTTGGGGTAACTGTGATAAACGAAATATAACCTTCAAAATTAAAAAAACGAGCAATTAAAATAATAATGGGGAAGAAACAAAGGGATTCCTGCATTAATTTATTTCGAACACTCCATATATTACCAATTCTTTGCCTATATATATATCAGAAGTTGTCACATTTGTTAGAAAACACCTGGTATACTTTCAAGCTAACTGTGAAAAGCATAGCTGTCACACAAGAAATAGGCATAAACTGAGCGTAATTACACATAATACTTCATTATTCAGCAAAAGCATAAGACATTTTGGAATTATATAACAAGCTACCTGATAATGTGAAACTTACCTTCAGATACATTTAAATGCATAGTGAAAGACGACTTGTTATTGCAACACTGTTTTTATTCAATTACGAATTTGCAAATACTGTCCAATAATTATGATTACCTTTAGGGTGTAATTAAGTGTATACATTTATTCAATCTTGTTTTTTATATTTATTGTTTCTGACGATGCTATGAATTCTGTAATTCCTATGGTTAACAATAAATCTAATCTAATGTTTAACTTGCAAATCATGTGTACACAGTTTCTGACCTTTTACCAGTAACATGTTAAGGGCATATCAGTTCCTTTACCTGTAACATATTGAGTGCATTGTTCAGTTCTGTTGTAAGATTGTAGGAAACTCGGCCTAAAAATTGTAGACATGGAACACTAGCGCAAGGATTTGTATCAGCTGTGTAGGAAATATAGGGAATTAGATATTAAGGCTTGCATTATTGAGTTTTAAGCAATGGGAACCTTCAAGGGAAATTGTGTGCCGTATTTTATTGCCAGAACTATAGCTGGCAAAAGAACGCCGTTTCTTTCTTCGATTTCCTCGAAATAAAGACAGTTACGTGCTGTTTTAAAGCATATAACGAGTGCCACTCCACAAGGTTGCGTTTTCGTTAAGTTACAAATATAAAGGAGTATTACGAAAATACACCAAAGAAATGAAAAGTTAATTACACATATCCTTGTTAATTTAAAACATCCACTTTTTCAGGAGGGGGTAAATATAATTATGCTCACATGATGTTATTTCTCAGTTATCAACACACTGGTGCAGTAATATCAAGTGAAGTTTTGTATTAACAATTAATGAGGTTTTAGGTTAATTATTTTTTTTGTGTTCAAACAATTTATATTTTTCTTTACTGGCAGACAATTGACCTTATTCTATCTTTATAGGGTACCACAATCATCTGGGGATCAAAACCTTTTATTTTGGGTCCTCAGAAACTTATTACATTGGTTGCTGGAGATAAAGCTATGTAATATATTAAAACATATTCTGAACAGTGAAAGTAAATTATTACTGTCCGAAGTAGTTGGCGAAAGTCACAGAAGAAAAGAAACCAGTGGCATACCCCAATAATTACATATATAAGGTATTTTGCAATACTCTTTCTAGTTGACACCAATGAAGCAAAATATGGAAAATTGTAGTTATTTCTTCAAATAAACAGCTGTATATGATTATAGTGAAATTATGCCCATGCATGTAATATTGGACTTAACTTAGAGGGAACTGCAAAATTCAAGATGCAAACCTTTTTTTTCCAAAATGAATAAAGAATGTAGGCATAACAGCATTTCATTGAGAAACTTTTGCAGGCTGCTGAAGAGCAAAATAATATAAAATCTCAAAGTCTCGTGTTTTAAGCATGATTTGGATGGTACAGACGTTCGATTTTAACTTTTCTAAGCTTTGACAGATTCTCTGGGTCAAAATCGGCTTTTCTCAGAAATACGCCTTGGCAGCTCCCGATATTCGTATTTTCAGCACAAAACAACTGTGTTAAAATTAGAGTTAATTTGCAGCACCGCAAAACCTATAAATGATAACCATTGAACTTTAAATGATGCTAATGTAGTAAATAAAGGCTAATATAAACAAATATTATATTGTGTGACCTGTAAAGGTTAACTCAATCTATAAAGCCTTGCGTGATTGTTTGTGACCTACATTGGAAAGAAATGAATATATTTAGCGTATTTACTCATCTGTTAATTGAAACCATTATGTGTGTCACAGCATCATTTGCATTGAGTTAAATCAGTTGATGCTGTAGTCCAGACCGCCGCGTGTCGCCAGCCACTCCCATGCTAAATTGTCCGAGTTTCCTATATTAGTATAGAATGGTATTTGACTATATTCTCTGTACTGGAAAATGCAAAACTATGAAACGCAAAGCCCCGAGATTCACTGCATAAAAGCTCAGCTTACCTGTTTGCGTTTGGAGGTTGTCCGCGGCATGCAGGTTATATCTCGCGCTTTTATCATGATGTTGGCGAACACAAACTAAGAGAGGAAAGTGGATTCACCACGTTCGTGGGACATTGCCACCTTTCCCAGTAATTGGCCTGGTATTCGCAAAGTCTTTCAAGATTATTTCGATCGGCTTTACTCTGGCCCAGCCTCAGATAATACTATCTTCATCACCAGGTACCACTTTTTATGTACCCTTTCCATGACTGTCCGCAGTCTTCGAGATTCGCAGGCTGAAGTCGAGAATACGATTAACTTAACGCGACGTAACGTGAAACTCCAACACATTGTATTAAATGGAGCTATTTACTGTGCGGTCCAAATCTCTTGACGTTTCGTGACAACCAATACGGAGTGGCCGCGCAGTTGACAAACTTCACCTCGCTTCGTCAGAACGTTACGCGTTTGTTATAAATGCTATCGCAATGTTCATATAAACACTACAAGAAAATAAGAAGAGACACGATACTTTTTAAAGAAATGATACACACTGAAGACAACAGCTCTAACTTTACTGCTATACCCACTGGTACTACTGGGCTTACTAAAAGACATTTTTATGAAAGAGTTAGCTTTATAAAAACTAGGACAAAGCCTATCGCTGTAAGAACTGAGTACACCGCAGTTGAATTCACAACAGAGTCACAAGTGTGCTGTAAAAAGTACACCAGCAGTGTTTTTGCTTTATTAGTGTTTATGTTAACCTTGAACTATCGCGTCAATGGTGCAATGAATTCCATTGTTGATGCTTCCTCGGGAATGTGATAGCAGTTGCTGATTCTTTGCTTAAAGTTCTCAGTTGGCTTATTATTATTATTATTAATTATTTTTGGGTAGTACATTCCAAGCAACGAGGTGTTGAATGTTGCAAAAAGCACAACACGCTCTTCTCATGTGCCGGATACGTGCGTGGTTCTAGGATTCGACATTATGCAGAAGTAAGTATAATAACCACTAAAACGCGCTTAATCACTGGTTTTCCAATGGTATTATTCTGTTAAACAAAACCATACATGATGTTATTTTTTTAAAAAAAAAAGAAGTCGTGTATAATTTTGTAGAGCTATGTCAGAGGGCTTCGAAAGGATTTTCATGACGAGTTTGTGGTTGTATTAGAAAACCTAGTGGAATAACTATTTCTAAATTTATTTAGGACATGGAGAATTCTATATTATTACGTGATAATTATGTCTATGACATAACAACATATAAAATAGCTACGGCAGCAATTGATTTATTACTGTTACAAGCACAACTATGACTAAAAGTCTTCGTTTAAACATCACAAAAGATAACTATAAATTAATGGCGAACCATCGGGTGTAAAAATATGATTCTTTTTTGTACTTGTTCAGGTAAACGTCACCTTTTATCGTAACTACTTGTTGCTTTTCTGAAATATGAAATACGTATGCGCACACATGATATTTCAATTAGAGTTTTACTAGCGACGAGGTGTACTGTCCGTATGAGGCAATGCTGCATTGCTGCTACTCGCTAGTGCCGTTTTAGTGGACACGCCTGAAACATCAAGAGATTTGGACCGCATAATAGGGTTGCCTTAACGTGAGTTAAGTTAATGCAACATACGTAACTAATGAGTTTGGAACTGACAAACTTTTCCTTCCCGTTACGCAGTGGTGGCTGCTGTGCAAGAGCACGTGAACAGTCTAATGTTGACAACTTGCGGATTTATTGTTTATTTTTTCCTCTGAATGCTATTACACGTAATATAGGTGTCGTAATTTAAAATCTAAAGTGTTTAAATCTACTGCGCTTCTCCACTAAACTCAATGAGACATGGCAACATAGTCACGAGCACGTCTTGATTTGTGCACTTTTTTATGCTTTTACGCATGTGCAACCGTTATGACGTAATTATCTTATGTCGTCCTCCGTGGTGTTGTGGTTGCCATGCTAGCCTCTAGTTCCCGAGGTCGCGGGTTCAAATCCGGCGGAGGGCAATAGGTTTTTTTCGGCGTCAAAATCCTCAGCATGGTTTCCTTCGGAAGGGAAGTAAACCCGGTGGTCCCGTGTCGTAGATTTACGGCACGTAAAATAATATCAAGCCTTATAGAGAGGCCTCTGAGCAAATTTTTCCTGTCTTTCACGCCCAGTATAGAATGAGACGCCTAAGGACCACAGCAGTTAAAGAGCTTCCATAAATAAAACTCAATTTATTTATTTATTTTTGTAATTACCTTATGGGTCGTGGCTAACGGGATAGACTGGCTATGACGGGAACTGATATCAGCTGATACTTCTGGTCCAGTCATGGCCCGATGAAGTGAAATTACTGTCGCCTAATTGTTCCATATTCTAAACAAATACATTACTCGTTATATGCATGAAAAACACGCAGTTGTATCATGAAGCTATTCAATGTTAGCCATGTTTAAGACTACCATTATTACGTAACTATATTTGCGCCGTAGCCTATTTCGTTAGCCACGCTTATGGGTGAAATACATAGGGTCGTGCCGCAGCTTACTTTACACGAGCTGGAAGGATATTTCACAACTCTGTGAAGACGGCTGGCTTCCTTGCTTCTCGTATTCGACGCGTTGTATATGGGAATGACAATGTAGTTGTTGTTGTTGTTCCTAATAGGGTTTCGAAGTAGAAATGCAGAATAGCATTCCTGATTTAGTAGGTTAGGTGTGGCCTTTTAGTTTCATGTTTCCTCTCATAATGTGATAAATTTAATGGAATTTTCCTTCATGTTTCTGTTTACAGATGCCGGACAAATGCTGTGTTCCGGGATGCCAAAGTAATTATGTCTCAACACAAGATTACGTCACAGTGTTCAGATTTCCTCCCGATTCTGCAAAACATGCAGCATGGGTAAGAAGCATTCCTAGAAAGGGTTGGAGCCCTTCAAAGAGGCCAGTTGTCTGCATAAAGCATTTTAAGAAGCAAGATATAATCCAATTACACACACACACACACACACACACACATATATATATATATATATATATATATATATATATATATATATATATATATATATATATATATATATACACGTAGATGGCTGCGAGAAGAAGTTTCCCCCTAGTTGCCCTAAGTTAGCAGAGGCCGCAGTTCCTAAATTTTTCCAAGTCTACCAAAATATTTATATCAGGCATGCAAAGAACAATGCCAAATAAACCCAGAAGAAAGAAAAAGGACTGCAGAAAATGAACTAAATAGGTGAAATGAACAGTGGATGGCTGATGATGTAGTAAAGGGATTTGGCGATTTATCGACAATTTTGGAGTTAAGCTTAGTGGATTAAATGAGTGGCATCATGTTCTGATGAATAATGTAGTGCTTCTTTAGGGTATCATTAGAAGTGATATGTTACTAGCATAACAATAAACTCTGAGCTTGTAATTCAAGTGTGGTTACTGGTAAGACAATATGTGACGAGACCTTAAATTGGTTATTACCTACAACTTTAAAACTTACCAAATGGTCTTAACTGCAAAATCTATTGCCAAAGCATGTACACATTGATATCACTTCAGATAGGCGAGCAGTATAGCTAAATTGAAAGACACTATAGAAGAAGAGTAGATTCTGACGATACCCTATCATTTACTGTTAATGATTATTGTTTTTGTGGAAGTCCCTCGTGTAATATTTATGCTCATCTGAGTTGTACAATGAGCAACATAGTGATAAACAATTATGTTGAACTCAAAAATCTGATGTGTTGCATTCACATGGCTTTCTCTACACTTGTGCAAACTATTTTACAAGCGCTTATTCTCCATCTACTCCATGTTAATCGTGATAAATGGAAATGGTTCACTCCACAAAATTATATTATAATATATATGACATAAACTGTGTGTTTTATCCAGATCTACATTTTTTGTGTAATAAACGTTTGTCTATCTTTTACGGTTCAATAGTTATGTGAAAGTCATTCAGAACGAAGAGGCTAAATTCCCAGAAAGTTCAAGACATACATTTCATTTGCCATGAAAATATCTCAAACATATGGCGTTTTAATCAAAATGGTTAGAGCCATTTTTGAGAAAATCCAAATTTTCAAACAATGTTGCATGTAGAGGATAGTCTGGGCTGCAGGTATTTTCATGAAAAATCACCTTATCGTATCGTTGAAAGATACTATATTCAAATACGAAGTTTGGTATTTATCCGATTTTTCGTTTTTGAGTTATGTTGTTCACAGACTGATAGACAGAAACACACACACGGACATGTTTCCAAAAATGCTTTATTTGGATTCAGGGCACATCAAAACGTGTATTTTCTGTGAAATCTCAGTATCTAATTTTTAGGTGGAATGCAATACGTCCCCTACTTACTGTACGAGTAGAGAAAGTAAAAATGATGCTTTGGCAGTTGCAAAAACTACTTTTAAGAAAAGGAAGTTTTTTGTGTTTAAAGGAAAGTGGAAGAAGATTCTAGATGTGTTTTATAATAAAAATGGGACAAATCATAGCTATTTTCTTTGATGTGATTCTATTGTATTTTAAATTTGGATTAGTATTCTAGTTTCTACTCCTCATTCCTTTTAGATTGGCTTATGAAGAAAATTAGAAAATAAAATATTTATTTCGTTCAGATTTTCTCAAATTTTAGTGATGAATTCATCCAGTCATAACCAAAATACGAGAAAGAATAACAACTAATTGGCCAGTTTAGAACTATAGAACTAGTACATAAATTTCAGATTGGAGTCCTCGTTTCCTGAGTTGTATGTTTTAATAAGGTAGCGTAACGGAGCCAGTCCAGCCGTCTATCGAGTACAAGTGCAACGTTGCCAGTGTTATTCTTCCAGCTTGTGTAAAGTAAGCTGTTGTCCTTATCATTCGTCTCTTACAGGACCCTCTAGAAACAACGGATCTGACACTGGGTTCGAAAAATGGCGGCGGTAGTTGGTGGGGATCCCCACAGAACAGCAAAGTATTAGAAGTGCAACTCTCGTGTTAAACGTTAGAAACACGAGGGCGAACGCAGCGTGAGTAGTGATCTGGGATGGAACTAAACTATGAAAAATCGTGCTCTCGGATGATGACGTCACTCGTAGCTACTACAGCTGTATTTTTCATACCTGCCTAGCTGTCTGCTCAGCTGATCATATGTTCCAATATTGTATCGCTACTGACGACGTACAAAGTTAATTACGTGAGCTTCAATAATCGTGATTGCACTTGGAGTTATTCATATTTCTTTTTAAAGGAGTCGATTAAAGCTCACATAAAATAACTTGTCACTGTCATCTATAGCAATACAATATTAGAACACAATTATGATCAGTTGAACACCTCACAGCTAGGCTAGTATGAAAAACACAACTGTTTATTCCTGTGTAACTTATTAAATTATCCAATAGTCGGCACATACATTGCTTTTTATATAATATTATTGGGGTTAATAGTGGTTTTTTAATGTTTCTATGTCATACATAATGGTCACATTTAAATTTTTGAGAGTGAATGAGATCCAGCACCTTGCAATAATTTCTTGTGCATGCTTCATAGTAAAATCTTTTGCACTTAAACTACCTCCATGGTTTGTTTGAACTTCCAACCAACAGTAGGATGTGGAATTTGACAGGAAAATTGGAAGAATAAGACATGTTTGACACTTGTTATTTTATTCTACTCTAGATAGCGCAATACAATTTGACATAAATTAAATCCATTTCCTACAAAGAAACTGCTGCACACATTATATGCAATAGTGTAGCTATTGTTTGTCATTCACTAAACTGCTATTAGCAGTGCAATAAATGTCATTAGCAAGTTTCACCACACCATTTAACACTATTAATGTCATTGACACTCTTTGTGCTCTAACTTGAAGCACCATCACTGGACACAAATAGCCACAACTTAACTCCAGCTTTCCATTGTGTATATCCTAGAATTAAATAGAACACACATGTTTAAACTACCCTTAAAAGTAGGTTTCTGAAAAAAGAAATTGCTTACATTAAGGAAACATTTGTGGTTACAAACACCTTGTGATTATATTACACACTATCCACTGTAAACCAGAGTTCTCTCTGATGTAAACAAAGCATATGCTTGCTCTTGTCTTGAAACTAAGCACTACGCTTACGCCAATGTAAATAGTTCCTTAAACGTATTGTGTCATGAAACATTGGAGTAGGAAAGGTATAGAACTACACATTTTATTGTGATTATCATAAGAACTCATTGTTAAAGGTTATGGATATATGGTAACTGTTAAGAGATTATAAAATATGATTTTCTTAATTCTACCTGCTATTGCAATATCAAAGAGTATCTTTTTGTTAATTACCAACTGTATGGATGACTGCTATTCTCTTGCCTATATGAGAAATGCAGCAATGAATTCGCAGCGGTGCTATCTGAGTACCAAAAAAACTCTTTGCATAACACAGGAAATATGATAAGCAAACAGTCATTCATAATACGCTAGCACTCAGGTCAAATCTTCGATTTTATCAATTAGTGTTAGAGTTGCCATGACAAAGGAAGAAGTGCATAGTGTGAATAGGCTGTTTTAACACAAAACTGGGAAACCGTTAAAAAGTGGCAAAAAAGGTTGGTTGATAAAGTGCTAAATGAGAAGGAAATAACACTTTTATTGTAAAACCACCACCACTTCGTGTTACTTGAACAAAATAAAATTCAGTATATGCAAAGGATCCATGGATCTTTTCATTGCAGGTTCAATGTATCAGATCTTCTGAAGGATCCTTCGAACTGTTATTTATAGTGAAATTTTAAACACTTTTCATTAACAAGAATTACTAACCTTCTGTGAATTCAGAAAGCTAAGCTTATATATATATATATAAATAAACAAACCTAATGCTAACCTTCCATAAATTCAGAAACCTAAGCTTATATAAAAAAAACCTAACCTCCAATAGTACCTCGGATGCAATGTGCTGTATATGAATAGCGTTTAAAATACTCAGTGTGTTAAAATGTTCACTATAAATAACAGATCAAACGATCATTCAGAACATCCAATTCATTGAAAAGATTCATGGAACCTTCACTGAAAAGAGCCATGGGTTGTTTGCATATACACAATAGTGGATGAGTATATACAATCAGACAAAAAATTCAATGCCATGCCTGGGATTCAAACCACCAATCTTTAACTTGCCATACCACTGCTCTGCCATCTAAGACTTTCTCTACTCACAGTAAGCTGTTTTCATAAGTATTCTACAAATGGTTCATCATATATAATGATCAACTTCATGTTTATCATATGTGTTAACTTAAAAGGCTTCAATACATTTAAAAAACATTAAATGCCCATTACTTCAAAACCTTTGATTTTTGCACAAAAACAACACAATCATTTAAATGCCTATACATTTCTTATAATATCCTGCAACTTAATTACTACTGCACAATGTATCTTTAAGGGAGGGATTTTGTATCATCAAAATTGCTACAAAGTTTAAATGGTAGAAAACAGACACGAAAGATTGAACCACTTTGGAATTTCAAAGCCTCAGAACACATACTGAAGCTGCTAATTTCACTCAAAGCAAACACTTCAGTCATTCTTGGAAACAAATTCTTTTGAGCATCTGTAATAACAGATTACAAGGACATTAATTGTCAAAAAACTACCAGAATGTCTATTTTCATACACCATGCCCAGTTCAAAAAAGGACATAGTGGCAGTTAGATAAAAATGCCCAAAAGAGGGTGAATTACTGAAATATATGTGAATGATATCAAATATCTTTCTTCCTTCTGTATTAGAAAATTTCATTTGGGCACTGTCTTAAAAGAATTATAGTATCATTGGCATACTATCCATGACCGTTAGTGTGTCAGTCCACCAATAATCCTACATTTTTTAGTTATACAAGAGTATCACTCGCATGATCTGCATCTATGTGTTTGAATATTAGCACAGTAACATGCTAATTAATTTGCATTAAAGGTTGATTTTTACCTTACCTACTTTTAGCTGTGATCTCCACCCATCAATTATGAAGTGCAAACACGAAAATTAATCGTATATTCCACTGTCTGGATGACTCACAATATCTGAAAAGTAAATCAGCATAATATAAAATTCAGCAACACTAAGAAGCTCTTAAAAACTTAACCTTTCATCCAGCACTCTCATGGTGGAAGCTTAATAACATACCTTCAGATTCTATGTCACCATTCGGAACTCGAACCACAACACTGGAAGGAATGCAAATCGTAGGCGTATCCCCTCTGTCTGGACGGCTCAATGTATCTGAAAATTAATTCGTTATATAAAAATGTTGCAACACACAAAAACCTATCAGTTTTCTACCTCATTCTACGAATATCACTGAAGTTAACAGAAAATACCAATATTACAACAAATATACATTCAATCAGAAATAGCGTAAATGTATGATTACCGTCTCGGCTTTGTTCCTGGTGAAAAAACTTCGGACGAAAACTTCCAGCTATAAAAATCCAACATGGTCCCTTTCTTCGTGCCTGCCTTTTAGTTCGTTACGAACTTCGAAACTTGAAACAGCCAATCCGAAAATTCGCCTTTCCCGCAAAAGTACAACTAGTGACACACCGTGCTCATGTGGGGAGTTACTGTCAGCGACTCAGGAGTTTAGCTCTGACCTTGTGGTTGACGTAAGCGAACCTGAGCCAGCGATGTTTTGTTCTTCCCTCTCGCTCTATGGTTTCACACCCTGTTCCAAAGGTACTAATATCTTTTCTTTCCCGGAACAATAAATATTACGCGAAGTAGCATCAGTAGTACATTATATTACTGCATCAAACAATACAATTATGACCGTACTTCCAATAAGTAAACCTGTAAAACCTGTATACATGTAAACCACTATATTTATGACCATATACATGTGAAACATTATTTTGACTGTGCCTGTTGACAAACGTTTTGAACTGCTGGTGTTAAGCTATTTGCATCGCAGGCAAGAAGCTCCCTAGTCCACTGCACGCTTGCAGTTCAAGGACAAAGCCAATCTCGTCAGTCACTCACAGTAGTGCCCTCTGTTTCCACTTAGCCAATACCACCATCACCCCTATGGGGATCCCTGAGGTGTTTACACTCGCTAACTGCTGTGCTGTGTTTCCGATGCCTGTGATTTATAGTATTTTAGTAACTGCGGCAGTTTGTAATCACATTAGCGAAGCAATAGTGTTTGAAAACCTTTATTTGAGCAATCTGGGAAGCGGGAATAATCCCAGTCATGCGCTTTCAGTGCCGTGTGCTTTACATGTTACTTATGTTTACTAATATATTACATGCAGATTATGGCTACATTAAATGTAAAGTATAATTATACATTTTTTAAGTTATCTATTTTAGAATATAGTTTGTGTCACTGTTCCTGTGGTGAAATAAAGAAATTGTTACAGTTTGGACATTATAGTTGTAAATATACTTAACGTAATACATTACAACGCCATTATTTTTCCGGATGTAAATCTAACTGATTATAATGAATAGAGGTGCAAATAATTGTGATAAATATTTTAAAATATGCTATATACAGTGTTAATTTGAGTTATAAAATATATTAAATTATGTATATTTGTGAGATACATTAAAACAATTATGAGTGTCTGAGTGTGTGTGTATAGTGTGTCCCAGTTTTTCTCTTATACCGGAGTATTGCCATTCATATTTCCAAAATATAAAGATTTAAAAGAAAACATAAATATACATAAATCGTAAACACTTTACGCCTTCGAAGGATTCACCTGTATGCATACATCGTTGTTTCCGACTTAGTTATAAGAAAGGATAAATTCCGTTACGGTGGTTCTTTTATAACGGTTCCAAGAAAGTGGTTAAACTGCAGAATGGTGCATTCAGCCATCGTATTTATGGTGTTACATTGTTGCATGCAATACTGTAGACTGCATGAATGTTGTTTTGCAATGCTGTTTAAGGTTATGTATTTCATATATTTCACTTATAGTGCTGGTTTAAGACTACTTATTTCTTATATTTCAGTCTGTTGGTGTGGGCTCTCTGCAAAAACTAGTAAAGGATGCTATAAGTCGCTATAAGTGGTATAGTTTTGAATAATTATTGCAAACTTATAAATGAAAAGCGTGTTGTTTGAGGTTACATATTTCATTTAATGTTAAAATGCATTTAGTTTACTTTAAACACAGCGTTTTTGTGCACCGCAGCATATATCTACACAAAAGACATGTCACTGCATCACATTAATTGTATTTTACTGTGAGAAGTCATAACTTGTAGACAAGAACTAATTAAGGCATTTCCCAAATTACCACCACATACGGCCGCCATTTTGAATGTCAGTGTCAGATCCGTTATCCAGAGGGTCCTGCATGCAGATGACAGTGTATGTACATTTTAATTTCCATCCGATTACTCGAGCCACGGTCACTAGATGACAGCTGCGATAACTTGGAGCACCGCTGCCATCTAGGGAGGAGTTTTTCGATGTTTCTATTCAATCCTAAAATGTTATTAAATAACCCGATCCTACTTAGTTGTTCTGTGTTGGTAAGTAAATCATTAAAATAAACCGAAGGTTGGAGTGCAGGTGATCAGGAATAAAATAGGTCAGAACGTAAGGACCCGTGGTCTAAATTGCATTTCAGGCTTCAGACGTACGAATTTTATGCAACTTTTACTTTGGCAATCGATTACGCGTTGAATTAGACTCACTCAATAGTCCGATACCGCTCCAAAAAAATTGAAATTTCGAGGTAATGTAATCCCAACCCAATTCATTATCCATTGCCTTCTTATACCCTAACATATAAACTTTAAGGTCAAATTACGGTGATATTTCTAGTTATAACTTTTAAAATAATCACGATTTGAATTTACTGAAGACCACTCTTTATTAAAACCAAAAATTTAAAGTATTAACGTGTAATATTATTGGTATTTCTCACTATTTGCAGTATTGCTGCTTCTTTATTATAAAAACATCTAACTATAGACTGGTGCTGTCCTCTGCTGTTGATACAGTTTGAAATACTCCAGAGATCAGACAATCTTACACCTGACGCCGCTAGATGGTAGCCTCAGCGGCTTCTCTGATGTCGTTTAATGCAACCTTACAGTTCCATTTAAACAACTAGTCCCAGCGCTTGTCAACTTGATTTACGCTTATTTGAGATACTGTTCGTATCCGTGAATGGATAACATTCGATATACAAGTCCAGGCCGGAGATGGTATTGAGGTCCCCGAGTCGTAAAGTGTAGCCGAAAAGGATGTTTTTTTTTAGAAGAGCTGCGAAGCGACATCAGCAGCACTACTGGACGCTGTGGTTAGCACAGAACACCAAAGTATTAGAAGTGCAACCTTAGTGTTAAACGGTGGAAACACGAAGGCGATCGCAGCGTGAGTAGTGATGTGGGATGGAACTAAAGTATGAAAAATCGCGCTCTCGGATGATGACGTCACTCATAACTACTACAGCTGCTAAGTATTTTAAATGCTTTTCATATACAGGTATTCCATCCGAGGTACTATGATGCACTGTTAGTAACTTCTAACTGAGAGCAAGTTAAGAGATAGGGCACACCTGCCTCTTGCTGATTTAGAACACCCACTATTACATTTGCAATGAAACGTCCTTCTACATCAGTTGTTTCATCTATTGAGATCCAAGAAACTCATTTGCTAACTTAGTTTGCAAGGTAGTAGGTTTCTGAATTTATGGAAGATTAGCATTAGGTTAGTTTATTTATATATATAAGCTTAGTTTTCTGAATTCACAGAAGGTTAGTATTTTTTTTAATGAAAAGTGTTTAAAATTTCAATATAAATAACAGTTCGAAGGATCCTTCAAAAGATCTGAGTCATTGAACCTTCAATGAAAAGATCTATGGATCTTTTGCGTATACTGAATTTTATTTTGTTCAAGTAACACGAAGTGGTGGTGGTTTTACAATAAAAGTGTTATTTCCTTCTCATTTAGCACTTTATCAACCAAACTTTTTTGCCACTTTTTAACGGTTTCCCAGTTTTGTGTTAAAACAGCTTATTCACACTACGCACTTCTTCCTTTGTCATGGCAACTCAAACACTAATTGATAAAATCGAAGATTTGGCCTGAGCTGACATATGAGTGCTAGCGTATTGTGAATGACTGTTTGCTTATCATATTTCCTGTGTTGTGCAAAGGGTTTATTTGGTACTCAGATAGCACCGCTGCGCATTCATTGCTGCATTTCTCATATAGGCAAGAGAATAGCAGTCATCCATAAGTTGGTAATTAACAAAAAGATACTCTTTGATTGTTAATGCAATAGCAGGTAGAATTAAGAAAATCATATTTTGTAATCTCTTAACAGTTATTATCAGGGTTAGGAAGTTCATGCTCTAAAAACTCTTGTAATATGCATGCAAATATGCCCTTAAAATGTGCGAAATATGCACCAAAATATGCCCTACAGTTATTATATTTAAAGATAATGCGCACATGCAAACCTACATTTATTGCTGAGAAGTTGATGCAAATGACTCCACATCCAAAATGAGGGATGAATTACAATTTACCACTACTGCATGACGGAGACTTTCCATTGTATATCTTCGTCTGTTGTCTCTCAATATACTTCTGTATCTTGAAAAACTTGTTTCAACGTCACATGAGGATATTGGTGCATACTTAAAAGTTGATAGTTTTTCCACAGAAAGAGGTAAGTCTTCAGGTATCCCTGAGGGCTTTCCTCCAAGAATGTCTCATATTTTGGAGATTTGTTTATACCCAGGGTTTCTTAAAAGGACATAGTTTACTTTGTCTTTTATTTTCTGCCCTACATTACCTGGAATGGACACCAAACCAGAAATGGTAGTATCAAATACATTTAATGACTGATTTAAGGTAATACCTGTTGTTTCCAGGGATTTAATTGCTGCAGGCATATTGGAAAAAAGTGTTACTATAATGGTAAGATTTCCTTCAAGCTCTTCATCTGAGAGAACATTCTGTGCTATATGAACTGAAACAGCATCATCTGATACTAATGAATTAATAACTCTTCTGACTGACGCTAAATGTTTAGCATAATACAATGCAACTGTTATCCAACTCCCCCAACGGGTTAAAACAGATTCAGGTGGTAGTGGAATATTAGGTGCCATCCTTTTGAACAGCTGAACCCTAGATGCAGATTTAAGAAACACTTTTTTCACACTAGAGATTAACTTATCTACTTTAGGAAAACATAACCTAATTGCTTCTGCAATGTGATGAAAGGCATGAATAAGACAAGTTAAATGAATGCTCTTAGGAAAATTTCTGTTAAAGTTTTCCCTGCTTGCTGCATCAGTTAAAAACAAAAGCACATTGTCATATTTTATATCACCAGGCCATATTAATTTCATAGAGTCAATCACAAGTTGACTCACTGATGCACTGTTAGTAACTTCTAACTGAGAGCAAGTTAAGAGATAGGACACACCTGCCTCTTGCTGATTTAGAGCACCCACTATTACATTTGCAATGAAACGTCCTTCTACATCAGTTGTTTCATCTATTGAGATCCAAGAAACTCATTTGCTAACTTAGTTTGCAAGGTAGACATTACATTGTTGTAACAACGAGGGATGTATGTTTCACGTAAGGTACTTTGATCAGGCGCGTGTTGCTTGGTATACTTTTCTAAAAAAGTACGCAAAATTGGGTTATTTATTTTCCATTTATTTTCCATTTATGTCATCTGCTAGGAATGCTTCACAAAGGTTGTATGAAAACTGTGTAACTCTACTTCCCATACATTCGACTAGTAGACGTTGGACACTTTCACTTCTGTCACTTTTTTCACAATCATTTCCCTGTGCCTTGCAGTATTAATATGTTGAACGACTTGAAACCGTTTTTCACTCCCAATATTTTTTTCACATGCCTTACAGTATAACACTCTACCATCTGTACTAATAAGATCACTAGAAAATTCACTTTGTAAACTCTTAAGTCTGCTCGCATTACTTGGTTTCACCCTCGGCATTTTTAATACTGTATGTATTCATACCACCTCTTCAATTATCGCAAACAAACTGGCTGCAGTGGCTGCTCGATCAACACACTGCCTTATTGCTTAATCTATTCTCCAGTACAGCGGGGGATTTTCCTATCTTCCAAGACATCACATGATTCTTACCAGCATTGCATCACTCACTCTTCACGTGATCAATGTCATGAATCACTTGCCTCAGTGACATTGACAGAGGGTGAAACGGGATCCTTTTGTTAGCATCAGTTCACAGAAAAACAAGTTGACCATTTAACCAAAATAACTCATTTTAAAAAAATATTTCCCGTTTAAGTGCTAAAATATGCCAAATAAACATGCTATTTACTAAATATGATGCAGTTACTTAAAACAGCATAAATATGCAATTATATGCCCAATAAAAATCACTTAGAGCACTAAAAAATTCATAGTTCATGAAAATAATTTATCAGCATATCGATAACATTCTTTTAAAAAAATATGCAAATGCATGAACTTCCTAACCCTGGTTATTATACACCCATTACCTTTAACAATGAGTTCTTACGATAACCACAATAAAATGTGTAGTTCTATACCTTTCCTACTCCAATATTTCATGATACATTACGTTTCAGGAACTATTTACATTGGCGTAAGCGTAGTGCTTAGTTTCATGACAAGAGGAAGCATATGCTTTGTTTACATCAGAGAGAACTCTGGTTTACAGTGGATAGTGTGTAGTATAATCATAAGGTGTTTGTAACCACAAATTTGTCCTTAATGTAAGCAATTTCTCTTTTCAGAAACCTACTTTTAAGGGTAGTTTAAAAATGTGTTTCTATTTACTTCTAGGATATACACAATGGAAGGTTGGAGTTAAGTTGTGCCTATTTGTGTCCAGTGATGTTGCTTCAAGTTAGAGCGCAGAGAGTTACAATGACATTAATAGTGTTGTGAAACTGTTGCTGATGATATTTATTGCACTGCTAATAGCGATTTATTGAATGACAAACAATAGCTACACAATTGCATATAATGTGTGCAGAAGTTTCTTTGTAGGAAATGGAATTAAGTTATTCATGTTACGCAAATATGTCAAATGGTGTTGCGCTATCTAGAGAGTAGAATAAAATAACAAAGTGCAAAACATGTGTTATTGTTCCAATTTTCCTGTCAAATTCCACATCCTACTGTTGGTTGGTTACAAGTTCAAACAAAACATGGAGGCTAAGTGCACGCGATTTCACTATGAAGCATGCAGAAGAAATTATTTCAAGATACTTGAGATCCCATTCAGCCTCAAAACTTTAAATGTGACCATTATGTATTATGGCACAGAAACATTCCACAACCAATATTAACCCGAAAAACATTATATTAAAGCAATGTACGTACCGACTATTGGATAATTTAAATAAAGAGAGTTACACAGAAATAAACAGTTGTGTTTTTCATACTAGCCTAGCTGTCTGATGTTCTGCTGATCATAATTATGTTCTAATATTGTATTGCTACAGATGACAAGTTATTCTATGTGAGCTTTAATTGATTCCTTTATAAATAAATTTGAATAACTCAAAGTGCCATCACGATTACAGAAGCTACGAATGACGTCATCATCCGAGAGCACGATTTTTCATAGTTTAGTTCCATCCCAGATCACTACTGACGCTGCGACCGCCCTCGTGTTTCCAACATTTAACACGAGAATTGCACTTCTAATAGTTTGCTGTTCTGTGCAATCACCCTGTGGTGCTAACCACAGAGTACTGTAGTGCTGCTGATGTCGCTTCGCAGCACAGGGGTAATGGTGGTATTGGCTAATTAGAAACAGAGGGCACTAACTCCCCACATGGACACGGTGTGTCACTAGTTGTACTTTTACGGGAAAGGCGAATTTTCTGATTGGCTGTTTCAAGTTTCGACGTTCTTAACGAACTAAATAGCAGGCACGAAGAAAGGTACCATCTTGGATTTTTATAGCTGGAAGTTTTCGTCCGAAGTTTTTTCACCAGGAACAAAGCCGAGACGGTAAGCATACATTTACGCTATTTCTGATTGAATGTATATTTGTTGTAATATTGGTATTTTCTATTAACTTCAGTGATATTCGTAGAATGAGGTAGAAAACTGATAGGTTACTGTATGTTGCAACATTTTTATATAACGAATTAATTTTCAGATACATTGAGCCGTCCAGACAGAGGGGATACGGCTACGATTTACATTCCTTCCAGTGTTGTGGTTCGAGTCCCGAATGGTGACATAGAATCTGAAGGTATGTTATTAAGTTTCCAGCATGAGAGGTTAAGTTTTTAAGACCTTCTTAGTGTTGCTGAATTTTATATTGTCCTGATTTACTTTTCAGATATTGTGTGTCATCCAGACAGTGGAATATACGATTAATTTTCGTGTTTGCACTTCATAATTGATGGTGGAGATCACAGCCAAAAGTAGGTAACGTAAAATCAACCTTTAATGCAAATTAATTAGCATGTTACTGTGCTAATATTCAAACACATAGATGCAGATCATGCGAGTGATACACTTGTATAATTAAAAAATGTAGGATTATTGGTGGACTGACATACTAACTGTCAAGGATAGCATGCCAATGATACTATAATTCTTTAAGACAGTGCCCAAATGAAATTTTCTAATACAGAAGGAAGAAAGATATTTGATATCATTCACATATATTTCAGTAATTCACCCTCTTTTGGGCATTTTTATCTAACTGCCACTATGTCCTTTTTTGAACTGGGCATGGTGTATGAAAATAGAAATTCTGATAGATTTTTTGACAATTAATGTCCTTGTAATCTGTTATTACAGATGCTCAAAAGCATTTGTTTCCAAGAATAACTGAAGTGTTTGTTTTGAGTGAAATTAGCAGCTTCAGTATGTGTTCTGAGGCTTTGAAATTGCAAAGTGGTTTCAATCTTTCGTGTCTGTTTTCTACCATTTAAACTTTGTAGCAATTTTGATGATACAAAATCCTTCCCTTAAAGATACATTGTGCAGTAGTAATTAAGTTGCAGGATATTATAAGAAATGTATAGGCATTTAAATGATCGTGTTGTTTTTGTGCAAAAATCAACGGTTTTGAAGTAATGGGCATTTAATATTTTTTAAATGTATTGAAGCCTTTTAAGTTAACACATATGATAAACATGAAGTTGATCACGATATATGATGAATCATTTGTAGAATACTTATGAAAATAGCTTACTGTGAGTAGAGAAAGTCTTAGATGGCAGAGCAGTGGTATGGCAAGTTAAAGATTGCTGGTTTGAATCCCAGGCATGGCATTGAATTTTTTGTCTGATTGTATATACTCATCCACTATTGTGTATATGCAAACAACCCATGGCTTTTTTCAGTGAAGGTTCCATGAATCTTTTCAATGAATTGGATCTTCTGAATGATCCTTTGATCTGTTATTTATAGTGAACATTTTAACACACTGAGTATTTTAAACGCTTTTCATATACAGCACATTGCATCCAAGTTACTATGGGAGGTTAGGTTTTTTTTATATAAGCTTAGTTTTCTGAATTCACAGAAGCTTAGTAATTTTTTTTAATGAAAAGTGTTTAAAATTTCACTATAAATAACAGTTCGAAGGATCCTTCAAAAGATCTGATTCATTGAATCTTCAATGAAAAGATCCATGGATCCTTTGCATATACTGAATTTTATTTTGTTCAAGTAACACAAAGTGGTGGTGGTTTTACAATAAAAAGTGTTATTTCCTTCTCATTTAGCATTTTATCAACCAAACTTTTTAACGGTTTCCCAGTTTTGTGTTAAAACAGCTTATTCACACTATGCACTTCTTCCTTTGTCATGGCAACTCTAACACTAATTGATAAAATCGAAGATTTGACCTGAGTGCTAGCGTATTATGAATGACTGTTTGCTTATCATATTTCCTGTGTTATGCAAAGAGTTTTTTTGGTACTCAGATAGCACCGCTGCGAATTCATTGCTGCATTTCTCATATAGGCAAGAGAATAGCAGTCATCCATACAGTTGGTAATTAGCAAAAAGATACTCTTTGATAATGCAATAGCAGGTAGAATTAAGAAAATCATATTTTATAATCTCTTAACAGTTACCATATATCCATAACCTTTAACAATGAGTTCTTACGATAATCACAATAAAATGTGTAGTTCTATACCTTTCCTACTCCAATGTTTCATGACACAATACGTTTAAGGAACTATTTACATTGGCATAAGCGTAGTGCTTAGTTTCAAGACAAGAGCAAGCATATGCTTTGTTTACATCAGAGAGAACTCTGGTTTACAGTGGATAGTGTGTAATATAATCACAAGGTGTTTGTAACCACAAATGTTTCCTTAATGTAAGCAATTTCTCTTTTCAGAATCCTACTTTTAAGGGTAGTTTAAACATGTGTGTTCTATTTAATTCTAGGATATACACAATGGAAAGCTGGAGTTAAGTTGTGGCTATTTATGTCCAGTGATGGTGGTTCAAGTTAGAGCACAAAGAGTGTCAATGACATTAATAGTGTTAAATGGTGTGGTGAAACTTGCTAATGACATTTATTGCACTGCTAATAGCAGTTTAGTGAATGACAAACAATAGCTACACTATTGCTTATAATGTGTGCAGAAGTTTCTTTGTAGGCAATGGATTTAAGTTATGTCAAATTGTATTGCGCTATCTAGAGTAGAATAAAATAACAAGTGTCAAACATGTCTTATTCTTCCAATTTTCCTGTCAAATTCCACATCCTACTGTAGGTTGGAAGTTCAAACAAACAATGGAGGTAGTTTAAGTGCAAAAGATTTTACTATGAAGCATGCACAAGAAATTATTGCAAGGTGCTGGATCTCATTCACTCTCAAAAATTTAAATGTGACCATTATGTATTATGACATAGAAACATTCAGCAACTACTATTAACCCCGATAATATTATATAAAAAGCAATGTTTGTGCCGACTATTGGATAATTTAATAAGTTACACAGGAATAAACAGTTGTGTTTTTCATACTAGCCTAGCTGTGAGGTGTTCAACTGATCATAATTGTGTTCTAATATTGTATTGCTACAGATGACAGTGACAAGTTATTTTATGTGAGCTTTAATCGACTTCTTTAAAAAGAAATATGAATAACTCCAAGTGCAATCACGATTATTGAAGCTCACGTAATTAACTTTGTACGTCGTCAGTAGCGATACAGTATTGGAACATATGATCAGCTGAGCCAGACAGCCTGGCGGGTATGAAAAATACAGCTGTAGTAGCTACGAGTGACGTCATCATCCGAGAGCACGATTTTTCATAGTTTAGTTCCATCCCAGATCACTACTCACGCTGCGATCGCCCTCGTGTTTCCAACGTTTAACACGAGAGTTGCACTTCTAATAGTTTGCTGTTCTGTGCTTCGCAGCTTTTCTAAAAAAAACCAAAACATCCTTTTCGGCTTCACTTTACGACTCGGGGGCCTCAATACCATCTCCGGCCTGGACTTGTATATCGAATGTTACCCATTCACGGATACGGAACAGTATCTCAAATAAACGTAAATCAAGTTGACAAACGCTGGGACTAGTTGTTTAAATGGAACTGTAAGGTTGCATTAAACGACATCAGAGAAGCCGCTGCGGCTACCATCTAGCGGCGTCAGGTGTAAGATTGTCTGATCTCTGGAGTATTTCAAACTGTTTCAACAGCAGAGGACAGCACCAGTCTATAGTTAGATGTTTTTATAATAAAGAAGCAGCAATACTGCAAATGCTGAGAAATACCAATAAAATTACACGTTTAATACTTTAAATTTTTCGTTTCAATAAAGAATGGTCTTCAGTAAATTGAAATCGTGATTATTTTATAAGTTATAACTAGAAAGATCACCGTAATTTGACCTTAAAGTTTATATGTTAGAGTATAAGAAGGCAATGGATAATAAATCCATATGAAGTTAGTTATATACCTAATTGGAATTTTTGGAGCGGAGTTGGATTACTGTGTGAGTCTAATTCAACGCGTAATCGATTACCAAAGTAGAACTCGCATAAATATCGCATGTCTGAAACCTAAAATGCAATTTAAACCCCGGGTTTTTAGGTCCAGAACTATTTTATTCCTGATCTCCTGCACTCCAAACTTCGGTTTATTTTAAGGTTTTAGTTACCAACACAAAACACTAAAGTAGGATCAGGTTATTTAACAACATTTTAGGATTGAATGGAAACATCGAAAAACTCCTCTCTAGATGGCAGCGGTGCTCCAAATTATCACAAGCGCTTGCAGAAAGCTCTCCCGAAGGTGTACGAACACCACGCTTCCAAAGCGAATGTCACGACCTCTGCCATGCTGATTACTGAGGCTTGAAACTAAACTAAGATGGAAGTCAGCTGATAAAATAGCAATACCGAAAATATAAAAATAAACCAGAATATTCGTATCAACGAGCAATTGTGTAAATGTAGGAGTTTATAGTGATACCTTATTTAATATTGAGTACCAAATAACGCGCATTCGGTGATGATGTGTTATAGCGGCTGTCGTCTGCTAGCGAGCTGCTTAAGGAGTTTGAGCGTTGCCAACCGTAAGAAATGTACGCGCGGAAGATAACAACTATGTAACACGAAATTCGCAATGCGGCGCGGTTATTCAAACACACAATTTGTCGATGTTTTTACTTTCTCTACTACGTATAGTAAGTAGGGGAAGTATTGTATTCCACCCAAAAATTCGATACCGAGATTTCACCAGAAATACATGTTTTGAGACCCCCTGAATCCAAAAAAACATTTTTGGAAACGTCCATGTGTGTGTCTGTGTCTGTGAACAGCATAACTCAGAAACGAACAGTCGGATAAACACCAAACTTGGTATTTATGTTCAGTATCTTCCAAGGATGCGACACGAAGGTTTTCAAGAAAATCCTCCCACCCCAGAGTACCCTTTACATGGAAGATTTTTCGAAAATTTTAATTTTCTCAAAAATAGCTCTAACGATTTTGATTAAAATATCATATGTTTAAGATATTTGTATGGCAAATAAAATGTATATCTTGCATTTTCTGGGAATGTCTCCAAAAGTATTCTTTATTGTGAACGACTTTTGCATAACTGGTAAACCATAAGAGATAGACAAAATTTTACTACACAAACAATGTAGATGGCGTTAAAATACACAATTTATGTCATATACATTTTTGTTGTTGAGTGAACCATTTTCGAGATATTGCTTGTTATTCCCTTAAATTTTTCAATACTTATTTTCTCAAATGGGAATTCGTTATTCATTTTTTTGTCTTGGATATGCAAAGAGTTATAATCTGTGGCAAAGGGAATGGTGCTGCACCTAGCAACCAGCTATTAAGAGATATGTATGTGCTTAAAGGCTACTGTTTTTCTATATTGCCCTTACATCTACAAGAAAATTAGCAATAAGATAGAGTCTGCAAATGTTTGTCTCGATTAACATGAAGTAGATGGAGAATAAGCGTTTGTAAAAATAGTTTGTACAAGAGTAGAGAAAGTCATGTGAGTGTAACACATCAGATTTTTTACATTGCATTGAAGCACACCTATTGTACAAAGTTAACCAAACCTGCATGTTGATTCATACCCAAAGAAAATGCTGTTATTTCAGGCCAAACACATTATCGCACATATACGTTATTACACAGAAGCAGTGGCAGCTTTGTTGACATTGTCCTTGAACCACAAGCACACATTGTTGTAAATTAGGTGCAATATCAGCAGCATACCTTATTACACAGAAGCAGTGGCAGCATTGTTCTCATTGTCCTTGAACCACAAGCACACATTGTTGTAAATTAGGTGCAATATCAGCAGCATACCTTATTACACAGAAGCAGTGGCAGCTTTGTTGACATTGTCCTTGAACCACAAGCACACATTGTTGTAAATTAGGTGCAATATCAGCAGCATACCTTATTACACAGAAGCAGTGGCAGCATTGTTCTCATTGTCCTTGAACCACAAGCACACATTGTTGTAAATTAGGTGCAATATCAGCAGCATACCTTATTACACAGAAGCAGTGGCAGCTTTGTTGACATTGTCCTTGAACCACAAGCACACATTGTTGTAAATTAGGTGCAATATCAGCAGCATACCTTATTACACAGAAGCAGTGGCAGCATTGTTCTCATTGTCCTTGAACCACAAGCACACATTGTTGTAAATTAGGTGCAATATCAGCAGCATACCTTATTACACAGAAGCAGTGGCAGCTTTGTTGACATTGTCCTTGAACCACAAGCACACATTGTTGTAAATTAGGTGCAATATCAGCAGCATACCTTATTACACAGAAGCAGTGGCAGCATTGTTCTCATTGTCCTTGAACCACAAGCACACATTGTTGTAAATTAGGTGCAATATCAGCAGCATACCTTATTACACAGAAGCAGTGGCAGCTTTGTTGACATTGTCCTTGAACCACAAGCACACATAGTTGTAAATTAGGTGCAATATCAGCAGCATACCTTATTACACAGAAGCAGTGGCAGCATTGTTCTCATTGTCCTTGAGCCACGTACACACATTGTTGTAAATTAGGTGAAATATCAGCAGCATACCTTATTACACAGAAGCAGTGGCAGCTTTGTTGACATTGTCCTTGAACCACAAGCACACATTGTTGTAAATTAGGTGCAATATCAGCAGCATACCTTATTACACAGAAGCAGTGGCAGCATTGTTCTCATTGTCCTTGAGCCACGTACACACATTGTTGTAAATTAGGTGAAATATCAGCAGCATACCGTATAACACAAAAACAGTGGCATCATTGTTGTCAATACCCATGAGTCACAAAATACACATTGTTGTATTAATGTACTGCAATGACTGGCAATAGGAAAACTGGAGAAGACGAGTAAGTTAGGTGAATTACCAGCAGCATACGTTATTAGACAGAAGCGGTGGCAGCATTGTTCTCATTGTTCTTGAGCCACGTACACACATTGTTGTATTAATGTACTGCAATGAGATGGGAATCGGAAATCTGACGTCATTAAAAGAAATAGAATTTGAAGTATGCGCCTTTGATTAAATTTGACATTGTTGAGTTACACCGGGTAATGCTGCGCTATCACATCCAATATTACGCCAAGCATGTCTTGTCCCCGAAAACTATTCCGGAAGATGAATTCGTGGAGATATGACGTGAAGAGGGCGTCACTGTTACCAAATTGCCGCCGAAGTTTCCTCTTCACCCTCATCCACATGTTTTCGACATTCTGCGTGTGGATGGTGTCGTTCTCGGGGTCTACAAAGTTCTGCTCATGGACAATTACGTCGTGTATATATACGCCGTCTAGCAGATTTCCGATGTTGGCGTAAGAAGCCCATCCATCGGAGATGATGCGGCTTCCAGGCAAAATATGCTGCATGATAAGGGTTTCCAGGGTTTGAATAATGGGTAGAGAAAGTTATGTGAATCCAACATCAAGTTTTGAATTTAGCACAACCTTAAGAGCCGAATCTTTGCAGGGTTGCAGTACTTTAGGGACAAACATTTTAAGTATAACATTTTGTATGAACGTTTCCATTTTTCATAACACTTGTACGTGACTTTTAAGAACCGCAAAGCTCAGACCCTCCCTACCTGCCTGGGACTTTGCAAGGGGTAGTGTTTGAACATTCCGAAAGCAATTCATGTTTATGATGGGCAGTAAATGACTCTCAACCAGGAATACAATACAGCAGCACCACATGTTAAAAGTGGACGGGGGAACATCTGTTCAGCAGAAGGTACAACCTTTGGCTAACAAGAAACTCCAGACCGCACTGCAAACAGTACTCAAGCAATTCGAATTCCAAGAAAAATTCCGCATTCTAGATGAAATAATGTGAGTAGCATATGCCGCGATTTAAGGAATATAATTGACGAATGCTTTGTGGTAAAGTGTTTCTTTTCCTCCCTGTCGGCCTGCGTTTTATTCCAGTAGCAAGAGCTATTCGGAAAGGCTTTCCCCAGTTTTCGTTTATCCCGTAGAGACAATTTCCAAGAAAGTTTTAAGAAGAAGAATACCGTGCTCATCTATGCCATAATTATCTTTTCCATTCCTTCCATTACTAAGAACAATCAGGCAGAAAGGAAGTTGAAGAATACTCCATAAATTCTATATTTGCAAAACTTACTTTTAGTCATTGATTTACTTTACACTAAAAACAAAGAAAAAAACGGGGATTCGAGGAGGAAAGTGCAAGAAAGGATTAAACAATCCTTAGATAATTTATACCTTAAAACGCTGACAGGAATTTACACTGTGTAGTTCAAAATCGCAATTTTATGTTTAAGGATTAGAACTCAATAGGAACCTTCACAGTTAGACGAAGTCCTCTACTGATTAAAAATCAATATTCTTACTCGACAAAAAATACTCATATCGTGGAAAATGTAATGTGAATAGAAGCCTAATTTTGCATGAATGCTATATGGTATTCACGTCAAATTTCCTACGAAAAATATATTTGACCACTATTAATTACATATTTCATTACAATGAACTTGGTTACATCCACCATACGGAAAACTAAAAACGCCACATGTAGCATTTGTGTATATATCTGTCTGTCCTCAGGTGTGTGTTTGTGTGTGTGTTTTAATGAGAGGTAGTGTCTGAGTGTGTGTTTGTTTTAATGAGTTGTGGAGCATGAGTGTGTGATTTTGTGTGTATGTGAGCATTGGAGTGTGCTGGACAGAGGACCAGGCACCAAAACAACCGGAGAAATAAAATTCTTTAAGTAATGACTAAAATCTTCCGCAGGAGCACAGAGGCTAAAATACGATTAGGATAAAATGGCACTCTTGGCAGCGGCATGCGCACCTTCATTGGATATATGTAACTTCATTATCGCGTATGCCGAAATTGAATTAAAGTTTTTTTTTATTTATGGACGCTCTATAACCACTATGGTTCTTAGCGTCCTATTCTATATTGGGCATGAAAGGCCGGAAAGTTTGCTCAGAGACCTCTTTATCAGGCTTGAGGTTCTTTTACTTGCCGTAAATCTACGACATGGGACCACCGGCTTTACTTCCCTTCCGAAGGAAGCCGTGCTAAAGATTTTTACGCCCGAAAAAATCCATCGCCCTCCGCCGGGTTGTAACGACGCCTCGACAGGAATTCAAGGTGCGGTGCTTCTCAACACGGATGGGATAACCGTGGAGAAGCGTCGCGCGCAACAAAGTCTTACTTTGTTGATCAGACTTACTCTGAACCAACAATGAACCGAAGTGAAAGCGAAGGAATGAACCGGACCAGCAATACAGTCAATGCCCTTCTGTATTATAAAAGGGTTCACCTTCTCAAACGTTTGTCCTTTCTCTGTTTGCGTAATGACTAAGTAATAACCAGATTTCGGTGGTGTTACTTCTGTTACCAAAACTTTTCAGCGTGTTATTAATAATGGAGAAAGAGGGCTCCATAGCGAAATAAATTCTCCACCACTGCAACCGTCTCCGACTTCAGGCTCTGTCTTCCCAGGCGTTACCCCGGCTTGAGTGAGTGGCCTATCCATACCGGTCTCACCCCAGGGTCACACCTCCCAGAACATAGACAGAGGGACCCAATGGCCGTGGGAAGCCAGCAGCTCATGTAGTGCCCCTCCGCGGGACTGTAGTTGAACAGCAGATACGAACACACACCCTACATGACGACCCCGGGTAGTGGGGCTGACGCCATTATCCACTCATCCAGCTGCGCGGGTATCCGTCAAGCTGTGTCCGCGGAGGATTAAAAGAAAATTGGAAAATAAACCAAAAGTGTGTGGGCGTTTCACACGCAAGGTAGGCCGGCGAGGAAGAAAAAGAGATATGTGAATGGTCGTGGTGCGAATTGTTTGTAAATAGATTAGAGAAAAAAGAAGCGTGGCGAGGGGGGTACGGAACGAAATGAAAATAACGCACGAGAGCGCATCTTGTGTCTCCCGGTCAAGAGGACGAACCCACCTCGACCGGATAAGGGAGGAGGGATGACGACGGTGATGAGTGGCTCGGGACCCCGGGTGTGCCAAACCCGTACTCACATAAAGTGAGCCCCTGGGGGGTTGGAAGCTGCGTTGAAACAGTGGGACAGCAACCACGGAAATAGAAAAGATCCCTGTTGGTGAGACAGGTGTTAATAAAACCATAGAACCTGAACCCAGTACAAGAAACAATTGTAGAAAAGGAAGCGTAAAATAAATGAAGATAACGTGGCTAGTCCAGATGAGGGTGAGGACTGGCTCGGGCACTCTGCGTACGTCAAAGCCATACTCACATAGTGAGCCCCTGGGGGGTGAACTGTGAGTGTGTTTTGCTGGTGAGTTGTAGTGTTTGATTGCGAGTGTGTGGGCTTTGGAGTTTGAGGGTGTTTTTGCTGGTGAGTTGCAGTTTGTGACTGGGGTTGTGTGGGCTTTGGAATGTGAGTGTGTTTCTGCTAGTGAGTTGTAGTGTGTGACTGCGGGTGTGTGTGAGCTTTGAAAAATGAGTGTGTTTTTGCTAGTGAGTTGTAGTGTGTGACTGTGTGGGTGTGAGCTTTGGTGTTGAGTGTGTGCTGGTGTATTGTAGTGTTTGATTGCGAGTGTGTTCGCTTTGGAGTGTGAGTGTGTTTTTGCTAGTGATTTGTAGTGTTTGAAGGCGAGTGTGTGAGCTACGGAGTGTTAGTGTGGTTGTGCTGGTGAGTTCAAAAAAAGCATGCATTTTGAATTTTCTGGAAATAGCCTGTAAACTCCCGTTCATTCTGATTGAATTTTGTGTATTGCGCTAAGTATCTAGGAAATTATGAAATGCTCTAAAATGCAGTTTGAGGCAAACAAATATTTTCTTGTGTTAGCATTTGGGATAATATTGCAGGAAATGTCATTGCACCTTTTGCGACAGTATTAATGTTATTTATTTGTTAGCCCCACGTTGTGGTAGCCATTTTGCGACGGTATTCTTTGTTAAGTTTGATGTAACATTGTTTGTTATATTTATTTTGTTGTTGAGCCCCACGTTGTGGTAGCCAATTTGCGAGTGTATTTATTTAACATTATTGTAGGCCCACGTTTGGGTAGCCAATTTGTGACGGTATTACTTACAAATGTTTGTTTACATCAGTGTTGAAGCCGTCTTGTGACGTCATTCATTTGTTAGGTTCGTAGCTCCATCTGGTGTTAGCAATTTGCGGCAGTATTAGTTTTGTGTTTGAAAGAATTTAACTTTTAATTTCTATTCAATTCTGTTTCACTGTCCTCCGGCTAGCTATTATCTCTCGGTCGAACATGTCTCTTGATCAGGGTTGTGTAAACGGAAAGGAATCTTTTATCCAAAAATTACACTGATGAAGAAATTTTGTTTTACACATTTATTGTCGAACACGTTAACTATCACATTTACACATTGATCTTAACACTCGCCAAACTGAAACTGTTATAACAACTTCTTACTGATAATTCTTTTAATCCACGTACTTCAATCTTTTGTATAATTAACTTTACTATACTTTAGATTTTTCATAATTCTGCTGCGCGTAACTTGTGAATCTATCTCCGATGTATGACGAACTAATACTTTCGACGAACTGACTGACTGAAGACGACGTGTAGTGTACACAGATTTTTGATGAACTGAGCATGAAGCTACCTCTAACCTACCCTATTTATAATCCTGCATCCAGATACACCTAAAGATTATAACTGAACTGCTATTGGCTAATACAACGCGCCAACATTAGCGTCTATTTTAATATCCAATGAAAATTATGAATACATATGCTTTAGGGAGGAAACATTCCAGAAGTTTCTACCGAAAACGCGCCAACATTACGTAACTTCCTCGTTTCCAATAATGATAAACAGCTCACCCCCTCGCTGCATTATTGCGCGCTATTATTGACAGTTTCAGTAAGGTCGTATAAACTTACTTATCAACAATAATTACAGTCAAGAAACATCTCAAATCAATGTCACATAATAATGCATATTCATACTACAATCATTATTTACATTAAAGTAATTTGTGATACAAATTACTGCATCATATGCCCCACTAGAAACATAATTATAAATATTTACAACTTGTTTGGAAATTTTATAATTGGGTTTTTAGTCTCCTAAATCTTGGAACACACGCTATCACTTTCACTTAACACTTCACACGCATTTAACACACGACATATGTTTTTTTTTTTATCTCGCCACTACTTACTGGCTCTGGTTTAATTAATTTAGATATTAATCTGACATCACAAAACTTTTTTATAGCAAATACTGTACCCTAAATTATTTAATTACTGTTACCAAATTGTTTACTTTCTTAAGTTGTTGACAAAAATTTATACATTTAAGATTTTTGTAATTATTAAACATATTTACCAAAAATATTCACCCTCTACACATATATATTTACATCTCTTAAATCTAGTCACTGTTTCACATTTTCTGTTTGCTACATAAGTATTTGTTTTTAATTATTTTTACCCATTTTTGTTATTTTGTAGTTTATTTTAACAATATTCTTGGAATTGTATTTACGTACTTTTAATTTAATATCCTATTAAGTTTCAATCTTTGCATTCTTAATTTTCAAATGTTGTTACAGTTACTAAAAATTTAATTTTTTTTGTTAAACATTTCTCTCTTTTTTATAACTTATTTCTCTTTTCAAATGGCATATAAATAATTAACCCTCTTACGTTCCAATACATTTCTCTGCAAGTCATCGTTTACTATCCAGCATTTAGTTTACATCTCATTGCTATTTACCCTCCTGGATCAAATTGTGTGTGGCTAAACATTACCCGTAGCTGTATCCTAACCTTCAAAAATTTGTTCATGAATAACCTCTTGTATTCATATGAAATTTCATCTCCTGATAACATTTGAAAACAATCTAAAGTTTCCTGAACAACACAACTTTTAACAACTGTCATTTTCAATTCTTCTATCATTTTATTTTGAGAATACTCTGACAAATCTGTACTAAACTGTACTGGACTGGAGTTTTCATTTTGAACATCTTGGTACTTGTTAATTTCAGAAATTAGCTTTTGATTATTTACAGTCTGCGAGAGCAAATATAAATAATGTTGTGTGTTTAACATTAGTGTAGCCCCACGTTTGGAAGCCATTTTGCTGGGGCCAATTTGCAAGAGCAAATATTTGTTTTTACTTCACGCGTTGCCATATTGTGACGTCATTCGTTGGTTGGTTCATAGCTCCCTCTGGCGTGGCAATTTGCATCAGTTTTGAAATAATTCACTTTAAATGTTCTCCGGCTAGCTGTTTAGGTAGACATTTAACTCTTGCAGGGTGTGAATCGGAAAGGAATCTTTTATCCAGAAATGATACTGATGAAGAAATTGGTTTTATAACTTTTATTGTCGAACACGTTCACAAACACTTTTACATATGGATCTGGATACTCGCCAAACTGGATGGATAACATCTTGAAGTATTCATATGAAATTTCATCACATGATAACATTTGAAAACAATCTACAGTTTCTCGAATAATACATCTTTTAACAACTTTCATTTTCAACTCTTCAACTATCTCTTTACTTTGAGAGTATTCTGACAAATCTGTACTAAACTGTACTGGACTGGAGTTTTCATTTTGAACATCTTGGTACAATTTATTTCCTTGCATTTCTGATTCTTTTTGTATTTCTGATATCTCCGCTCTGAAATTAACCTGCGCCTCATTTACATCTACATTCCTAACCTCATTTATCTCTCTTATCTCACTTGAAATGTTACTCAATCTAATACCTGACTCGGTACATTCTACATTAACCTCACTTTTAGTATTAACCTCACTTTCTTTGTTACCTATTTCCTTGTTCATGTCTAGCATTTTCTTTGCAACTTCTCCTATCTCACTTGCTATTACTTCCTTTTCATCACTCATTTTTGGCATACTACTATCTAGCTTCATAACTTTCTTTTCAATTTCTTCACTGCTTTGATCTACCTTTTGCTCTAATACCTCATTCCTCCTACCAATATTTTCCCTAAATTCCCTATGATCTTTGTTTATAGCTTCTCTCAATTCCATATGACTCTTTTGCATATCTTCCCTTACTTGATCTACAATACTCTTACTAAGATCTTCCCTTAATTCTTTCTTATTCTTTTCCATATCTTCCCTTAATTTCTCTATATTCTCATTATTCTTTTGAATATCTTCCTTCAATTCCCTACTCATATTTCTCAGCATTTCCATCATCATAATAGTATCAAGATTAACATTTCCTGCTATTCTATTCTCACCTTCTGCACTAACATTTTCATCCTCAAATCCTAAAAAGTCTGGGCTATTTCCTGTAATTTGTATTGAATCACAGCTAACTGTTACACTATCTCCCTCCATAATTATTTCTTCTGTATTACTAGCAGCCATTGTTTTTATTATCCTACCACTCCTAAGGTACACTTAAATTTGTTTACCTTTTTGATGCTGTATGTTGCTGTTACTTTAATGTCCAGCGTTCTGCCCCATTCTCCTAGATTTGTATGTTGCTTCTGCGTTGTGTTGTGATGAATCTACGTCGTCTCGATGTTTTTGTAGTTGAATTCCTTGTTGCCTCGTAATCTCGGAATTACGATCGAAGTCTGTCGTCCCTGTTGTTTCTTGAATCTGCGTCTTGTAGATCATTTCACCGCTGCATTCCTGGTTACTCTGCTTCATTCCTAGTCATCGTGTTCCTTTCCTGGTCACTTCGCCTTCCTTTCCTGGTTATCGCGCCCCACGTTGGGCGCCAATTTGCGAGAGCAAATATAAATAATGTTGTGTGTTTAACATTAGTGTAGCCCCACGTTTGGAAGCCAATTTGCTGGGGCCAATTTGCGAGAGCAAATATTTTTTTTTACTTCACGCGTTGCCATATTGTGACGTCATTCGTTGGTTGGTTCATAGCTCCCTCTGGCGTGGCAATTTGCATCAGTTTTGAAATAATTCACTTTAAATGTTCTCCGGCTAGCTGTTTAGGTAGACATTTAACTCTTGCAGGGTGTGAATCGGAAAGGAATCTTTTATCCAGAAATTATACTGACGAAGAAATTGGTTTTATAATTTTTATTGCCAAACACATTCACAAACACTTTTACATATGGATCTGGATACTCGCCAAACTGAAACTGTTTGTAATAACTTCTTATTTATCACTTTTAGCTCGCATACTTCAACTTTATGTAATTTTTTTAAATGTATAATACTTTATAATAATTCTCGTAATTCTGCTGCGTGTAACTTGGCGAAATGAATGAACTGAGAGACCGACGTGTAGAGTACTGAGAATTCTGTTGAACTGGGGGAATGCTACATCAAACCTACCCTATTTATAGGCCTGCATCAAGATACGCCTAAAGATTATAAATGAACTGCTATTGGCTAATAAAACGCGCCAACATTAGCGTCTATTTTAATATCCAATGAAAACCACTAATACATATGCTTTAGGAGACATTCTAGAAGCTTCTAAACGGAAAAAACGCGCGAAACATTACGTAACTTCCTGGTTCCCGGTAATGATAAACAACTCACCCCATCGCTGCATTATTGCGTTATTGTTGACAGTTTCAGTAAAGCCGTATATTATTATTTACCAATAATAATTACAATTAATAAACCTCTGAAATCAATGTCACATAAAAATACATATTCATATTACAATCATTAATTACATTTAAGTAATTTGTGATACAAATTACCGTATCAAGTCAAAACTTTAACTTCTTCGTACAATTTATTTCTTTGCATTACTGACTCATTCTGAATTTCAGATATCTCCCCTCTGAAATTAACTTGCGCCAGATTCACATCTACATTCATAACCTCATTTATCTCTCTTATCTCACTTGCAATGTTACTCATTCTACTACCTAACTCTGTACATTCTACATCAACATGTTTACTTTTAGTATTAACCTCACTTTCTTCGTTACATATTTCCCTGTTCATGTCTAGCATTTTCTTTGAAATTTCTCCTATCTCATTTGCTATTACTTCCTCATTTTCATCTCTCATTTCTGGTATACTACTATCTAGATTCATAACTTTCTTTTCAGTTTCTTCCCTGCTTTGATCTACTTTTTGCTCTAATATCTCATTACTCCTACCAAAGGCTTCCATTAATTTCCTATGATCTTTTTTTATAGCTTCTCTTAATTTCTCATAACTCTGATCTATTTTTTTTTCTAATCTCTCACCAAAATTTCTCAACATTTCCATAATCATACTAGTATCAGAATTAATATTTCCTGCTGTTTTATTCTCACTTCCTGCACTAACATTTCCTCCCTCCAATTCTACATTGTTTGGGCTATTATCTGTAACCTGTATTGAATTACAGCTAACTGTTACACTATCCCCTTCCATCATTGTTTCTTCAATATTATTAGTAGCCATTGTCTTCTTTATCCTACCACTCCTCAAGTACATTTGAATGTTATAATTTTGTTTTCAAAAAAAAATTACTATACTCTGACCTTTGTGATGCTGTCTGTTGCTGTTACATTGATGTCCAGCTTCCGGCCCCTCTCTCCTAGATTTGTATGTCGCTTCGATGAAACTGCGTAGTTTTGTTGTCCTGTAGTTTGAATTTCCCTGTTGCCTTGTAATCTCGGAATTACGATCGGAGTCTGTCGTCCCTGTTGTTTCTGGAATCTGCGTCTTGTAGATCATTTCACTGCTGCATTCGTTCCACGTCCTGGTTCCTTTCCTGGTCACTCTGCTCCTTCCTGGTTATGCTGATCCTTTCCTGGTCATCGTGTTCCTTTCCTGGTTACACTGCCCCACGTTCTGGGTGCCACTTTGATGTAACTTTAGTGCTTACGTAATATGTTTTTACGTAAATTATTAGAACTTGAAGATCTTATGTTGTGCTGCTTTTGTTTTGTTTGGTTACATAATTTTTAACTGCCCCACGTATGGGAGCCAATTTAAGGTAACTTTTATGTTGTATTTATTTTGTTGTTGAGCCCCACGTTGTGGTAGCCAATTTGCGAGTGTATTTATTTAACATTATTGTAGCCCCACGTTTGGGTAGCCAATTTGTGACGGTATTACTTACAAATGTTTGTTTACATCAGTGTTGAAGCCATCTTGTGACGTCATTCATTTGTTAGGTTCGTAGCTCCATCTGGTGTTAGCAATTTGCGGCAGTATTAGTTTTGTGTTTGAAAGAATTTAACTTTTAATTTCTATTCAATTCTGTTTCACTGTCCTCCGGCTAGCTATTATCTCTCGGTCGAACATGTCTCTTGATCAGGGTTGTGTAAACGTAAAGGAATCTTTTATCCAAAAATTACACTGATGAAGAAATTTTGTTTTACACATTTATTGTCGAACACGTTAACTATCACATTTACACATTGATCTTAACACTCGCCAAACTGAAACTGTTATAACAACTTCTTACTGATAATTCTTTTAATCCACGTACTTCAATCTTTTGTATAATTAACTTTACTATACTTTAGATTTTTCATAATTCTGCTGCGCGTAACTTGTGAATCTACCTCCGATGTATGACGAACTAATACTTTCGACGAACTGACTGACTGAAGACGACGTGTAGTGTACACAGATTTTTGATGAACTGAGCATGAAGCTACCTCTAACCTACCCTATTTATAATCCTGCATCCAGATACGCCTAAAGATTACAACTGAACTGCTATTGGCTAATAAAACGCGCCAACATTAGCGTCTATTTTAATATCCAATGAAAATTATGAATACATATGCTTTAGGGAGGAAACATTCCAGAAGTTTCTACCGAAAACGCGCCAACATTACGTAACTTCCTCGTTTCCAATAATGATAAACAGCTCACCCCCTCGCTGCATTATTGCGCGCTATTATTGATAGTTTCAGTAAGGTCGTATAAACTTACTTATCAACAATAATTACAGTCAAGAAACATCTCAAATCAATGTCACATAATAATGCATATTCATACTACAATCATTATTTACATTAAAGTAATTTGTGATACAAATTACTGCATCAAGTTTGAAAGAATGCTACTGTTTATCTGCCGCACGTATAAAAGACAATTTGTCGCGGTCACTTCGTGTTAGCTTTTACTGAGCGCCTGTTATTTTATTTAATTTTGATTCACTGTCCTCCGGCTAGCTATGATCTCTCGGTCAAGCAAATCTCTTAATCAAGGTGTGTAAACGGAAAGGAGTCTTTTATCCAAAGATAACACTGATGAAAGAATTTGTTTTATACTTTTATTGTCATAACACTTTATGCACTTTTACGTATTAATCTTGACACTCGCCAAACTGAAACTGTTATAATAACTTATTTACTGCACATTATTAATTCGCGCACTTCAACTTTTTGTGTAATTAACTTTACAACACTTGAGATTTTTCATAACTCTGCTACGCGTAACCTGCGAATCGATAAACTGTGCGATGTATTCAGCGACGTGTAATGCACAAATGTTTCCGATGGACTGAAGCCGACGTGTAATGTACAAATATTTCCGAGGGACTGAACGAATTTGACTCTGACCTAGCCCTTTTTATACTCCTACACCCCGATAAACCTAAAGATTATAACCGAGCTGCTATTGGTTAATAAAACGCGCCAACATTAGCGTCTATTTTTATATCCAATGAAAATTACGAAAACATATGCTCTAGGAAAAATGTTCCAGCAAATTCTAAGAAAAACGCGCCAATATTACGTCATTTGCTCGTCTCTAATAATGATAAACAGCTCACCCCCTCGCTACATTATTGCACGCTATTATTGTCAGTTTCAGTAAGGCCGTATAAACCCACTTCTCAACAATAATTACAATCAACAAACATCTGAAATCAATGTCACACAATAATGCATATTCACACTACAATCACTCTTTACATTTACATAATTTGTGATACAAATTACTGCGTCACTTTGCACCTAAAAGTATATTATAAATGTATGAAAGTTTGCATAATCTTATAAGAGCCTTAGGGGTGTTTTAAGTCTGAAAAATCATTTTATATTACAGCTGCTTTACCCGAAAATTCATTCATTTCATATTTCTTGCTTTGTACAGACTGAAAAAAAGGAATTGCTGAAAAGCATACATTTAGTAGCTCAAAACACTTTAATAATGACATTCTTTGCAGCTTGGTAGCACAGAAAGTTTATTTCCTTTCTACTCCTTTTATAAAAAACAATAATAAAATTACAATTGATTCATTCACATGACTTTCTCTATCCTCTATCGTTTATTAGTAGATACATAAATTATTATTCTTAATCAACCTTTTTTTCTGTCTACTACAATTTAATATAAAAAAAAGACTTTGCAGAAATATCTACATTACACATTTCGTTATCGATACAAAGAGAACAGCGATAGTCAAATGTTTAACAACTGGGCGCTATATGCTGGCCTTAAAATTCCATTCTGTTTCTATGACATCACGAGAAACAACTGAGTGTTGAAAGGACTTTAAGATAATGACCAAAAAAATGAACAATTGAAACCTTCAAAAAATCTGATGTGTTACACTCACATGACTTTCTCTACTCTTGTACAAAGTATTTTTACAAACGCTTATTCTCCATCTAGTTCATGTTAATCGAGATAAACATTTGCAGACCCTATCTTATTGCTAATTTTCTTGTAGATGTAGGGGAAAATATATTTACAAGGGCAATATAGAAAAACAGTAGCCTTTAAGCACATACATATCTCTTAATAGCTGGTTGCTAGGTGCAGCACCATTCCCTTTGCCACAGATTATAACTCTTTGCATATCCAAGACAAAAAAAATGAATAACGAATTCCCATTTGAGAAAATAAGTATTGAAAAATTTAAGGGAATAACAAGCAATATCTCGAAAATGGTTCACTCAACAACAAAAATGTATATGACATAAATTGTGTATTTTAACGCGATCTATATTTTTTGTGTAGTAACATTTTGTCTACCTCTTATGGTTTACCAGTTATGCAAAAGTCGTTCACAATAAAGAATACTTTTGGAGACATTCCCAGAAAATTCAAGATATACATTTTATTTACCATAAAAATATCTTAAGCATATGATATTTTAATCAAAATCGTTAGAGCCATTTTTGAGAAAATTAAAATTTTCGAAAAATCTTCCATGTAAAGGTACTCTGGGGTGGGGGGATTTTCTTGAAAAGCTTTGTGTCGCATCCTTGGAAGATACTAAACCCAAATACCAAGTTTGGTGTTTATCCGCCTGTTCGTTTCTGAGTTATGCTGTTCACAGACACACACACGGACATGTTTCCAAAAATGCTTTTTACTTTCTCTACTACGTATAGTAAGTAGGGGAAGTATTGTATTCCACCCAAAATTTCGATACCGAGATTTCACCGGAAATACATGTTTTGAGACTCACTGAATCCAAAAAAAGCATTTTTGGAAACATGTCCGTGTGTGTGTCTGTCTGTGTGTCTGTGTGTCTGTGAACAGCATAACTCAAAAACGAAGAGTCGGATAAACACCAAACTTGGTATTTAGGTTCAGTATCTTTCAGAGATGCGACACGAAGGTTTTCAAGAAAATCCCCCCACCCCAGACTACCCTTTACATGGAACATTTTTCGAACATTTTAATTTTCTCAAAAACGGCTCTAACGATATTGATTAAAATATCATATGTTTAAGATATTCTCATGACAAATAAAATGTATATCTCGAATTTTCTGGGAATGTCTCCAAAAGTATTCTTCATTATGAACGACTTTTTCATAACTGGTAAACCATAAGAGATAGACAAAATTTTACTACACAAAAAATGTAGATCGCGTTAAAATACACAATTTATGTCATATACATTTCTTTTGTTGAGTGAACCGTTTGCGAGATATTGCTTGTTATTCCCTTAAATTTTCCAATACTTATACTTTTTCTCAAATTCGTTATTCATTTTTACTTTCTCTACTACGTATAGTAAGTAGGGGAAGTATTGCATTCCACCCAAAAATTCGATACCGAGATTTCACCGGAAATACATGTTTTGAGAATCACTGAATCCAAAAAAAGCATTTTTGGAAACATGTCCGTGTGTGTGTCTGTCTGTGTGTCTGTGTGTCTGTGTGTCTGTGTGTCTGTCTGTCTGTGTGCCTGTGAACAGCATAACTCTAAAACGAACAGTCGGATAAACACCAAACTTGGTATTTAGGTTCAGTATCTTCCAGAGATGCGACACGAAGGTTTTCAAGAAAATCCCCCCACCCCAGACTACCCTTTACATGGAACATTTTTCGAAAATTTTAATTTTCTCAAAAACGGCTCTAACGATTTTGATTAAAATATCATATGTTTAAGATATTGTCATGACAAATAAAATGTATATCTCGAATTTTCTGGGAATGTCTCCAAAAATATTCTTCATTGTGAACGACTTTTGCATAACTGGTAAACCATAAGAGATAGACAAAATTTTACTACACAAAAAATGTAGATCGCGTTAAAATACACAACTTATGTCATATACGTTTCTTTTGTTGAGTGAACCGTTTTCGAGATATTGCTTGTTATTTCCTTAAATTTTCCAATACTTATACTTTTTCTCAAATTCGTTATTCATTTTTTTATGTCCTGAACATGCAAAGAGAATGGAATTCGCCACATAGCAACCAGCGTTAAAATATTTGACTATCGCTTAAAAGCTGCCATATTCCCCTTGCATCTACAAGAAAATTACCAATAAGATTGACATCTCGATATCTCGATTAACATGAAGCATATGGAGAATAGGCGTTTGTAAAATTAGATTGTACAAGAGTAGAGAAAGTCATGTGAGTGTACCACATCAGATTTTTTTATGTCCTGGACATGCAAAGAGAATGGATTTCGCCACATAGCAACCAGCGTTAAAATATTTGACTATCGCTTAAAACCTACCATATTCCCCGTGCATCTACAAGAAAATTATCAATAAGATTGACATCTCGATATCTCCATTAACATGAAGCATATGGAGAATAAGCATTTGTAAAAATAGTTTGTACAAGAATAGAGAAAGTCATGTGAGTGTAACACATCAGATTTTTTTGGATTCAGGGGGTCTCAAAACATGTATTTCCGGTGAAATCTTGGTATCGAATTTTTGGGTGGAATACAATACTTCCCCTACTTACTATACGTAGTAGAGAAAGTAAAAATGAGCAATTCGCACATTTAATAACGGATATCTCAGAAAGGGCTCATGCCAAAATAAAGCTTATTTTAAATATATTGTAGCTTTAGAGTGATTTACATTTTTGGTGTAGCACGTCTTCCTCTATCACTTAAGGATTACCAGTTATACAAGGTTATAAACAATTCTTTCCGAATGAAGGATTTCATAGGCTCTTTCCCGAAAATCCGAGATATACATTTCATTTGCCATGTAAATATTTTTATGAATGGTATTTTAATCAAAATCGTTTCAACCATGTTTAGAACATCAATAATTCCCAAGAATATTTCATGTCAAGGGAGTTAAGGTATTTATCCGACTTTTCGTTTTGAGTTATGACACACACGACGTTTCCACAAATGCTTTATTTGGATGCCGATGATAATAATACATAATAGTAATAATAATCATTCTCATAATAATATAATACATCAACAACGATAAATAACAACACGCGGGCCGTATAAGTATACAACTACAATGGCTCGCTGTACATTGCGTGCATGGGTTGGCTACATGTAATGCCTACAGCGTTTATTCGAATCTCACCGTTGGGAACAACCACCAGGCCGCTCGCTAGCAGACGACAGCCGCTATAACACATCATTATCGCATTCGATGTTTAAAACTGGAACATGACCTGAAAAACTAGTAAGGTAGAAGACAGATTATGAATCGAAAGTTTAGTTGGTTTTAATGAAGAATTGAAATATATATATATATATATATATATATATATATATATATATATATATATATATATATATATAGCGAAAACAAGCTAACCTTAAATATAAACTATACTTAGTATGTTAAGGTGTTAAAATGTGTGTTTGTGCTATTTAGTGTTGGAATGTGTTCAAATTAGGGACTGTATTTCGAAAAGTTTATTTTTATGGATTGCACACTAATATCGTAAAACGAACAAGAGAACTCGTGCTCAAAGGTTATGTCTGATACCTATTTCAATTTTGAATGTGATGTAATGATAATAGTTTGGGTTCCATAGTTTGATTTTGGATGTGTATTAGTGTTGTGCTCAAACACTATTTCCTGCTGTTATACCAAATAAATAAATTAGGACATAATGCTCTTTTCATTGCAAAATAACTTAAAGCATTTCATAAACAGAAAATTCTCCATATGTACTGTATATCTTTGGGAATTTTTTGTCAATCTGGGTAACTCGGTTAAGCGCTGGCCTTGGAAGCACAAATAGTTACATAAAACTTGTGTATTACCACATTATTGCTGAATAATTTTACATATCGAAATGTCAGCTACCATATTTATTACAAAACACCCAACTTAAATTATATAAATGTATAATATGTATTGCATGGCAAAATATCTGCTGAAATAGTTATTCTTTTTTATGTATCTACTTTATTTACATACACCTCATTTGTGAAGTCATAGTGGGAGCTGCCTTGTAAAACAACTTCTTGGTTTCATTACTTGATAGTATTGAGTAATGCTATCTTCATTACTTGATAGTATTGAGTAATGCTATCTTTGTTTTAAATGTTGTCTCATTCATACTTCTAATTGGGCAGCACTATGGCCTGTCACAAAAAAGCCTGAATTCAATCCTAGGGATCAGAGGTAGGATTTTGTGGTAGATAAAATGGCACTTAGAATGAATGTTCTCTGGTTTTCCCCACCATAATTCCATCAATTGCATCATCTTCATCATTGTCATCCCCCCTCCCACCAGTCTCCAATCTCTGTAAACCTGTGAAGTTAAAAGGGACATTAAAATAAAAATCTGATGTGTTACACTCACATGACTTTCTCTGCTCTTGTACAAACTATTTTTACAAACGCTTATTCTCCATATGCTTCATGTTAATCGAGATATCGAGATGTCAATCTTATTGGTAATTTTCTTGTAGATGCAAGGGGAATATGGTAGCTTTTAAGCGATAGTCAAATATTTTAACGCTGGTTGCTATGTGGCGCATTCCATTCTCTTTGCATGTCCAGGACAAAAAAATGAATAACGAATTTGAGAAAAAGTATAAGTATTGGAAAATTTAAGGAAATAACAAGCAATATCTCGAAAACGGTTCACTCAACAAAAGAAATGTATATGACATAAGTTGTGTATTTTAACGCGATCTACATTTTTTGTGTAGTAAAACTTTGTCTATCTCTTATGGTTTACCAGTTATGCAAAAGTCGTTCACAATGAAGAATACTTTTGGAGACATTCCCAGTAAATTCGAGATATACATTTCATTTCCCATGACATTATCTTAAACGTATGATATTTTCATCAAAATCGTTAGAGCCATTTTTGAGAAAATTAAAATTTTCGAAAAATGTTCCATGTAAAGTGTAGTCTGGGGTGGGGGGATTTTCTTGAAAACCTTCGAGTCGCATCTCTGGAAGATACTGAACCTAAATACCAAGTTTGGTGTTTATCCGACTGTTCGTTTTTGAGTTATGCTGTTCACAGACACACAGACACACACACACACAGACACACACACACACACAGACGCACACACGGACATGTTTCCAAAAATGCTTTTTTTGGATTCAGGAGGTCTCAAAACATGTATTTCCGGTGAAATCTCGGTATCGAATTTTTGGGTGGAATGCAATACTTCCCCTACTTACTATACGTAGTAGAGAAAGTAAAAAATACTATGGAGGACAGAGAGCAATACTAATGAACGAGTGTCTCATCCAGCCACCAAATTTATAAATCAGCATGTGCTGTTACATTCTTTCTGCAGTCAACATATGAAAAAACAATTAATACTGGCACACTAAACTACATGTTAAAGTGATTGACAATTATGAAGGGTGGGTGTGATATGGCTAAACACAAAGAGACATTGTTATTATTTAGAGACATTGCATTCACATTCATATTTAATAATGCTGTATAATACATTTGTATGGTATTTTAAGGAACATGTGCCTACATTAATATACATTTGAGTGGCCTACCCAATTAAAATGTCCTTTAAATTCTAACCTCTTGAATGTCTGTTATTACAATCTATTGGAATGATCTTATAGGTAATTGTAATTGCACTTAGACTATTTAAAGTCCAATATTCAAACCTGCTATGTCTGTAGAGACTGGCACTGTAGCAAGATGAGAATATCGCAAAAGACATGTCTGGAATGGGGAGGAGTATAATGGTTATTTTGGGTGGGGAATTTTCTTGAAAATCTTTGTGTTGCATCTTTGGAAGGTACTGAAATTAAACCGATTTGTACTATGTATGTACAAATTCCTGCTTTGAAACGCATGGCTTTATGTATTCACTTTCAATTGCCAGTCGAAATGCGCGCGCCAACGTTCCACGTTACGTATTTGACCACAGCCAATGGGAGCAAAATGTGCCGGAATGGACTACCTTCCCCCTTGAACTGGAAGATCGTTCCCTTTCGTTCATTTTCGGCATTCGCTCGAACTTCGTCGGGCAACTTCGGGTAGCTTTCTGCAAGCGCTTGTACCTATCTTGTTCCTGATCTCCTGTAATCCAAACTTCGGTTTATTTTAATGATTTAGTTACCAACACAGAACACCAATGTAGGATCAGGTTATTTAATAACATTTTAGGATTGAATAGAAACATCGAAAAACTCCTCCCTAGATGGCAGCGGTGCTCCAAGTTATCGCTGCTGTCATTTATAATCGGCGCAACAGTTCTAGACCCGTGAAAATCTTAATGAGAGCTATGATGCGAGTTGCTTACCAGATCAGGTGGTGACCGGTCGTCTCCATGCTGCAGGAGTGCGTGGGACAGTCATCGTCAAATATCCACAACGGTTATGCACTGTGTTGCGCTGATAAACTTAGTTATATACAGTATATTAAAATCCACGCTGTAAAAAGCGCTTAATATAAAAAACGCTGTCAATCATTGCCTCCAATTCTTCCACATCTAACAACCCTTCCTCTTCTGCGGAATCACTCACATTATTGCCGTCATCACTGCTGTCACTACTTTCTGCACCATTTTCCTGGATGAGAATTATTTCTATTTTTTTTTCTGCAATTCCGTATTTTTCGGAATAATGATTCTTAATTTATTCAGCATGTCGCCATACATTTTCCCATTCTAGCCTTCCAATTTCAGCAAATTGCTGGCGTTATAACTGCTCCACATATTTTAATTTGAAAGTGATATTTCTGCATGCCACCCATTTTTTGATATCAGCCCAGATTAATTCGATTGGGTTTAGATCTGGGCGATACGATGACAGTCTAAGTACATTATGGCGATAGTAGTTAATATCCCGGATTATCCAATTGGATTAACGATAATCCTGCCGCTGGGTGGCGTTGGTGTCGCGTTAATCCCTGTTAATCCGCCTTAATCCGTTGGATTAGTGGGATTAGCGGGAAGTTTGGAAAGTTGCCACTAGCGGAAGGATTAACGTTGATCCAGGTTGGTTAATCCGAGATGCAGATAAAGATTGATGTGAAGGGTTGGTTGGATATGTGGTGGTGAAAATAGAAGGTGGAAGAGGGTGAGGGAGATGGGGTAGTTTAAGTTCACGTGACCTAGAGAAGGGAATTTGCGATGTGTCTTTGTGGAGAGTTGGGAAGGGAAAGAGGGAATGATGAGCAGGTAAGTGTTAAAAAGTGGATGAGGAAGTGACGTGTGATGTTGTGATTGGTGAGAATAAGAAATGATGTTATTGGTGGAATGAAATGAATGAAAGGTGTGGATTGGTGAGAATAAGAGAGAATATGATTGGTTGAGAGAAAAAGAGGTGGGAGTGGGGGTATGTTGGAGATGAGGGGAAAGGTATAAAAAGGGGAATGTTGTGGGTGTAAAGAAGTATATGGTAAAGATGATGATTGCGATAGTGATAGCGTTGGTGATAGTAGGAGTTGCTGGGGCAGAGAGGAGTTGCGTTAGTTTTGGGAGGTGTGGGTTCGAGTTGAATGTGGAGACGGGACATTTGGAAAATGTGACAAGATGTGAAAAGGATTACGAATTGTTGCCAAACTGTACATGCACCTACCGGAAGGGGAGTGGGTGTAGGTTTGGATCTGATTTTATTAACTTGGGGACACTTAAGAACGTGTATAATTGTTTAAAGCCTGTAAGCAGATGTCAGAGGGGGAAGAGATGTGGAGGGATGATGTACGGGGGTGTAAAGATGGGGCAACTTGAATGTCCTGAGGGTTACATTTTAAATGGGAGATGTGGGTGTGAGGAAGGTGGAGCGGGTGTGAATGACAGGTGTAAATTTTATAAAAAGCCTGTGGGTATGTATGCTAGCGACAACACTTCGATTCTGGTGGAGATGGTGGATTGTAGTTTGTTGGTGGACACGGTAGACTTGCCTGAGGGTTTGGAATTGGAATGGAAGTTGACGCCGAAGGAGAGTGAGCTTATGATGGCTTATAGCGTAGTAAATGAGATGAATTCCTATTTTTCTGACAATTTTATGTATATATTTGGGGGATGTGGAAAATGGGGTGAGTGGGAGTTGAGTGTAGGTGGTGGAAGGACGATGAGTGGGAGGGTGAAGCGGGCGTCTAGATGGGGTGCGGAGGGGACTTTGAAAATAAATTCGGAATGTAATGGTGGGGATGCGGGGAGGGTGTCGGTGACGAGCATACGAAAAGCAGCATCTGAGAGGTGCAAAAAAGGGGTGAATGTGATAAAGCAAATAATGAAAAAAGAATGCGATAGGACGGTGAAGGAAGGAAACAGGGTGATTGACGGGTTGAGGAAGGAAAAAGAAGAATGTGAAAGGAGGGTGACGGCATGCAGGGCTTGTTGGAAAGAATGAAAAGAGAATTGGAAGAGAAAAAGCAGAATGTGACGAAGCAAGAGGAGTTAGTGAATAGAGTAAAAGGAAATGTAAGTAAAATGTACGAGGAATTTGAGGCATTAAAGCAGATGATAGGAAAATTGGAAAGCGCATGTACAGGTGGAGGAGAGGATGAGGAGTTTGCTAACTATGAGCAATCGTACGACGAAGACCTAATACCGGAGGAGGGAAAGGAGGAGGAAGACGTTGAAGGAGGGGATGCAGAGGAGGGAGAGGAGTTAGAATTTGAGACGAAATGAAAAAAGGAAAAGGTAGCTGAAATAGAAGACATGAATTATAACTTATTGCAATAAGTTGGCTATACGGATGTTTTATTTTGGCATATGTTTATGCCGTAATTTGATACAATGCACGGTGGCCTTTGAAGATTTTTTTTATTTTATTTTTAAACTGTTGTTTTATATGCATATTGAGAAATATATGTGTGCTATTGATTTATGAGGAAGGGGAAAGGACCCTAACTAGGTAAAGTGTGAATAAGGGGAAAATGAAACACTGTTTAAGTTTCAAAGCACAAGCTGTGCGGTGTATTTAAACGTGTGCAGAATGGAGAGATTTTTTTTAAACAAAAAGAGAGAGGGCACTATACACATTGAAAAACTCACAAGTACATAAAACATAAGAAAATGAAAAAACAAATTAACACTACGGTACCAACCGTTTTTCTGCTTTTTCTTTTGCATCATACCATGTACAGAGAAAGAAAGACAGAACATGCCATTAACAATGTTTTTATATAACATCATGAAAAAAATTGCCCTGTGCAACGAGGGCACGATGATTGTTTTTGTGTTTGTAAATGTTTATACACAATTGGTATGTGGTTGATAACACGAGCGCCGTGCATGGCATTGCAAACACAGGGGCGAATAGCAGTTATTGCTTTTGGTGCTATACCACATCCTGTATGGTTTGTATGTGTTTCGCAAACGTTCTTGCTGTCTTGCGAGGAACTGTGCGTGCTTGCAAGCTACGCAAAACTTTGTTGAACGATCGCACTGTGGCTGGCACATGCATTTTGAAGAGTTTGGAATGCGGTCCTTGCCACTGGCTGATGCCGACATGTTTAATGGTCTGTAATAGGGGTAGGACACTGACAAATATATTGCTGTTTGAAAGGGCTGGAAAGCCCGTATCTAAGGCAAGCGCTAAGAGCTTGGCAGTAGAGGCACTTGGGCTGCAGAGCCAAATTAGGGCGAACTAAATCAAAAGGCAGAAAATCGAGCTTATCGATGTAAGCATTGACTGAAGTATCTGTAGAGTAATAGGGTTTCCACACGCAGCTGTAAGTGCACTGGACGCTTAACATACGGTTCTTACAGCGTCCGCACTGAAATTTAATTGGGCGTCGAAGGGTTGGCACAAGGGGCATTGGTCGTCTTCTGCCGTAAGCAGAAGTGTGATTCATAGTGTTTTTAGGCGGCACACACGAAGAAAAAGAAAAAAGTTAGGAGAAGAAGAACAAAAAAAAAAAAAAAGAAACACTGCACACGTAGAAATACAGTCATGCAGGAGCTGGCGTTTTACTGGCGACACCGCTTCAACGGCGGTTCGCTGGATGCGGCGTTCCGGGTGCGCTGTAAGGCCCACCAGATGCGCCGCCGTTGTTGCTCCGTGATGGGCTCTAGCAGAGGGATGGCGAGGTCCTGAGGCCGATCCCTGCTGTCCACCTCCGGCACAGCAGCAAGGAGCTGGTCGTACCCGTCGGGTCGGCTGTCGGCAAAGGAGCACCAGGCGCTGCTTGGTTGGAGCTGCACGGTCCCCGACGTGCCCGTTGGGAAGAGGTTTCTTCGCACGGGTGGCCTGTTAAATCTTCTTGGCGAGACGGACAGCAGCCGCACTAGGGAGGGGTCCGGGGGAGAAATATTAGAGTAGGTATGGTTGAGAAGAGGGGGAGGAAACCGTGGGGAAATGGAGCACTGGGTGAGGATAGGGGTAAATGCGGGAGGTTGGGGTGTGGGAGAAGCAGAGCGGGAAATGATTTGAACGGAGGAGGAGGCAGAAGCACTTAGAGGAGGAGGAGGGTAGGAAGGAGAATGCGGGGTGAAACACTGGTGAGAAATGTCCCCAAGGGACATGGGTTCGTCATAACGAATGGGTAAAGAAGGAGAAGGCGACAAGGGAACGACGACCACGGAGGAGGAAGAGGAGGGTGAAGCACTTAGAGGAGGAGGAGGGTAGGAAGGGGAACGAGGAGACAAAGGTTGAACAGAGATGTCCCCAAGGGACATGGGTTCGATACTGGAAGGAGAAGCAGAAGGGGAGAAGGGGATGACCTGAACGGAGGAGGAGGAGGGCGAGGGAGTCAGGGGTTGAACAGAAATGTCCTGAAGGGACACGGGATCGAGGTGGGGAAAGAAGGAGGACAAATTGGAAGCGGGGGAGGAAGAAGCAAGTGGCGTAGAGGTGTGCCGTGGGGGAGGGAAGGTATCGGGATCGGAGCAGGAAATAAAAGAGTTTTGAGGATGGTAAGGATGACGGGAGAAAGAGGAAGGAGAATGGAGGATAATGTGGGAGCAGTCGTAGGAGGAGGAGGGTTGAGATTCTGGGGAATAGGAAGGCGAGGATGGTAAAGGTGAGTGCGGAGGCGTAGCCCCTCCTCTGAGTACACCCCGCTATCGCTGGTGGTGATGGAGGGCGAAGAGGCGGGCCACACTTGCACGGATGGCGAAGAAGCAGTTGACGAAAACGAGCTCGAACCCCGGGCGTCTGCGAATGGAGCTAAAAGCTCGTGCCACTGGTGGTGCAGATGTCCAAACGCTAGCTGAAAGCTGGGCAAAGGCAACAGCTGCTGTTGCTCGGGCTGTATGGGGAAAACCTCGCCGTGCTGCTGCGGTTCTTGCACTGCGTAGGGCACTTGATTTTGCCACGCAAATTGCTCAAAATGGTGCTCCTGTTGATCCTGCTGCTGAAGAGCCACTTGAGGCTGGTAGGCGAGCTGTACCAGACCGTACGCAGCGTCTATGGGATGGTGGAAGTACCCCTGATGTTGCACGTTGGAGAGAAGCTCTCTATACACTCTGCCGGAGGATGGAGAAACAAAAAAATGATCGCCGGCGGCGGATCCTGAGGCTGCTGCTGCTGGTTCCATGTTGCCTGTTTCAAGCACGGAGCAAGACTAAGTGTGAAGACGGGAAGCCTGGCATGCCATTTTTAAAAGGGCTGTAATCAGCAGCCGATGTGCGTCAGAATATGGCCGCCGTGATTAAAGAGCCGCAATCTGCGCGATAACTTTAAAAATGGCCGTGCAAACGGATGCTCATTAGCAAGAAAATGTTTAAAAGTGGTTGTGCGGTCGATGGTAGGAAAATTTAATTGTTATCGCAACCGGATGGTGTGGTGGTTCGCTGGTGAGACCGGAAGTGCACCGGAAACGAGCCTGATTACAACTCTGGAAGTTGTGGCGCGATAACAAGCCTGGAATTTTAATGAGGCCTTTAACTGAGTGCGCATGCGGAAGTTGCGGTTGCGATAAGCAGCGTATAAAAGCACCAGGCGATAAGAGGCTCGCTGAAGTGAGAATTGTGCAAGAAAATCGCCTTGGCTAGGAATTGTAAGGTTTTAGCTTTTGGAACTATTACGATATATTGGAAGCGTTGTTTTTGCGAGAAAAAATTGCGTTTGATATCCGCCGGACGCGAGCGTGGAGGCACATGGATGTTGTTAAGAAAATAACATGTACGAGTTTTTTTACCGCTGTTGATATAGCGTAAAAGAAGCAGCGAATAAAGCAGCAATTGTATTGCAAGTGTTTGAACGTGTAGAAAGCTTTTTAGGCGTTGTTGAACAAAGCTTGAAGCATGGAGCCGGAACAAGGCGTAAGCGAATCTGGAACCTTGCAGCCCAGGTTCGACATTATAACCCATAGGCAGAGAACGTTGAAAAGGCTTTTCTCCGGCTACACGGAAACAGAAATTACCGTGAACCCGGGACCCAGAGATGCAAATCCAGAACAATGGGTGACGCTTCTGTTTACGGACATTATTAACTTTGCGAAAGAAAATCTATTGGGGAACGAACCGGGATATTTAGGCGTAAGCATTGCGGACGAGGAACACCCGGCCAAAGCTTTTAACATGAGCGTTAGACGCACGGACCAGGTGAATGCGGAGGCGGTTATAAAATCGATAGAGAAGGTGATGCAAAGCAACCAGCAGTTCTTGCTAGGGGGACCTCTGAAACTCACTTTTGTTTGGACCAAGGAGGTGTCGGGTTCGTGTCACAAGCCGTGCGATGCGTGTACCGGCAATAAAGGTATAGTAGAAATTATGAACAAAGACAGCTTGTGTTTAGCAAGAGCTATAGCGGTTGGCAAAGCTAAAGTGGATGAAGACGTGAATTATAAAACCATTGAACGGTCGGAATACCTGCAGAAACAAAAAGCCGTAGCCTTGTGCCAAATGGTAGGAAAGTCGAACGGTCCATTTACTATCGATGACGTCAGAGATTTTGACGCGAGTTTAAAGGGGTACGCGGTGACGGTGTTTGCAGATCATACGGGCAACACGTCATGTACGCGTCAGAGAAGCAAACAGATAAACCCATTGACGTCATGTTTCACGAGGGGCACTTTAACGCCATTGTAGACTTGCACAAGTGCTTTAAATGCAAGTGGTATTGCCGTCATTGCCATTATCCCTCGTTGAACAAACAAGAATTCTATCGATGCGACGGCGCTTGCCCAAAGTGCCACCAGCAGTGCCCTAAGCGCTATGAAGCGTTCATCCACTGTGGCGCGTGTAACCGAGACTTTAAGGGTGCAACCTGTTTCGCGAATCATGCGAGGAAAGGCGGCTTTTACCCGAAGGCGCTGTCGGTGTGCGACGTGGAAAAAGTGTGCACTACTTGCAATAAGCTGGTGAACCTGAGACACCGAAAAGGGGCGCACGAGTGCGGAGAAAAATTTTGCTCCTATTGCAAGGTTCACGTGAACAGCAATCACATGTGCTACATGCAACCGTACTGTTCACCGAACAAGAGAAACCGCTTCGTGTTCATGTTCATAGATTTCGAATGCACGCAGAACACGGCGTACAAGAACAAAGAGAACACTTACGAGCACGTTCCAAATTTATGCGTGCTTTACCAAGCGTGCCCCCTGTGCATAGACGAAGGCGAAAAGATGGCGTTCTGCACCGAGTGCGGCACGAAAGAACACGTTTTTACCGACGCGCCGGTGAAGCAGCTGTTCGACCACGTGATGCAGCCGAGGTTCGAAGCCTGGGACGTCGTGCTGCTGGCCCATAACATGCGCTCCTACGACGGCCAATTTCTATTGAAATACATGGTGGGCACTTTAAAGTGGACGCCCGAGCTAATCATGAACGGCACCAAGATCTACCAAATGAAGCACGGTGACGTCACGTTTCTAGACTCGCTCAACTTCATTCCCATGCCGCTGGCTCGCTTTTCTAAGACTTTCGGATTACAGGAAAGCAAAGGTTATTTCCCATACCTCTTTAACACGAAGGAAAACGAGCATTACGTGGGTTCGATTCCCGACGCAAAGTACTACTGCCCGGACGGCATGTCGGTGAGGGGAGGAAGGCGTTCGAGCAGTGGCACGAGGAAAGGGCGTCCTCCGGGTACGTGTTCGACATGCAGCAGGAAATGGTGGCGTACTGCAAGATGGACGTGTTTCTGCTGAGCCGGGGAGTTACGAATTTTAGGAGAGAATTTTTGGACGAGAACGGAATCGACCCGTTCCGAGAGTGCGTCACCATCGCGCATGCGTGCATGTGCGTCTACCGAAAGCGGTTTATGCCGCGCGACAAGATCGCACTGTTGTCCACCGGCGGTTACCGCCTGGCGGACAAGCACTCGCGCATCGCCTGCATTTGGCTGTCTTGGGTAGAGGCGCAGAAAAACATCACCATCCAGCACGCCCTGAGAGGGCGCGAAGTGAAGGTCCTCGGGCACAAGGTGGACGGGTACACGGAGGACGGGAAGGGGAAGCGGGTGTTTTTCTTTCACGGGTGCTGGTACCACGGCTGCGAGCGATGTTTCCACAATCGCCACGCCGTGCTGTATAACACGGGGAAAGAAACGATGGCCGGCAGGCACAAGAGCACCGTGAAAATCTGCAAGAAGATCCGAAGCGCCGGGTACGACGTCGTCGAGATGTGGGAGTGCGAATTTAACGCGATGGCGAAGGCCGACCCGCAACTGGCGGCATTCGCGAAGGCCTTCCCCCACCCGGAACCTCTGTATCCGAGGGACGCCTTTTTCGGCGGGCGCACCAACTGCACCAAGACTTACGCCGAGGCGTCGGGCGACACCAAGATGTTTTATCTCGACTTGTGCTCCCTCTACCCCTTCGTCAACAAGACGAAGCCTTACCCCGTGGGCCACCCCAAGATCCACTTGGATCGCTTTCCCAACCTCGAGGACATCCAGGGCGGATTGATCAAGTGTACCGTGTTGCCTCCGAACGCCCTGTATCACCCCGTGCTGCCGGCTCGCATCCACGGCAAGCTGATGTTCGTCCTGTGCCGCGCATGTGCGGAGGCGGAAAGCCAAGAGGCGTGCCGGCACCCGGAGGACGAGAGGTGTCTGACGGGGACGTGGGTCCTGGACGAGGTGAAGGCGGCCCTGCATGAGGGGTACCGACTGCTGCGCGTGTACGAAATTTGGGAGTACGACACGGTGCGGTACGACCCCGACACGGGCGAGAAGGGACTGTTCGAGGCGTACGTGAACCAGTTCCTCAAGATCAAGACCGAAGCCTCCGGTTGGCCTTCGGACTGCCACTCGCCCGAGCAGAAGGAAGCCTACGTGCAGGAGTTTCTGCAACGCGAAGGCGTCGCTCTCGACTCCGACGCCATCGCCCCGAATCCGGGCAGGCGCGAGCTCGCCAAGCTCATGCTCAACTCCTTCTGGGGCAAGATGGGGCAGAGGGACAACCTGCCCACGTGCGAGCTGGTGGATCGCTACGACAGGCTCGTCGAACTGCTCAACGACCCCGCCGTGGAGGTGCAGTCCTACCTTCCGGCCACGGACGAAGTGATGGTCGTCGTGTGGAGGTACGTCGACCAGAGCCCCAGGGTGAACCCCACGGGGAACGCCGTCGTGGCCGCGTACACGACCGCGCACGCGCGCGCGCACCTTTACTGGTACCTGCGCGCGTTGAGGGACCGGATCTTCTACTTCGACACGGACTCGGTGATCGCCACGTACGCGCCGGGCCAGTGGATGCCGCCCGTGGGTCGCTTCCTCGGCGACATGACCGACGAGCTGGAGAAGTACGGCAAGGGCGCCTACGTCTCCCGGTTCGCCTCCACGGGTCCGAAGAGCTATTGCCTCGAAATTAGGTGCCCGGAGACGCATCGGAACTTCTCGGTGTGCAAGGTGAAGGGCATTACCTTGAATTCCGGCAACCTGGAGCGCGTGAACGCGGACGTGATTCGGGACGTGGTGCTCGGGGATAATGCCAAGAGGGACACTCTCGTGGGTACTCAGATATCGAGAAAACCCCTCTGGACATTGGTCACCGAGCCTTGCACCAAGACCTTCAGGATGGTGGTGAACAAGCGCGTGCTTGCCGACAACTCCGACTTCTATCCCTACGGGTACAAGAGGGAGTGCGCGCATAAATGAGACGTCAAGTGCCCTAGGCGTCCATTTCGAACCCGGGACCCGCACCATGCGCCCGCCGCGCAGCCTTAGACGATTCGAGTTTCCCAGCACGATGCTGGTCGCGGGACCGTCGCTCTGCGGAAAGTCCACCTTCGTGAAGTACCTCATACGCAACGCCGACGAATCGTTCGACCGGCCTCTCTCCAAGGTGCTGTGGTGCCACCCGCCGGAGTATTCGCCGAAACTCGAAACCCTACCGCTAGAGTGCGAGACCCACGCCGGCGTGCCCGAGCTGAGTTCCGTGGGCCAAAATTACCTCGTCGTCCTCGACGATCTCATGTTCGAGGGTGGGGGTTCGAACGTGTCCAACTTTTTCACCAGAGACTCGCACCACAAGCACTTCGGAATCGTGTACATCCTGCAGAACGTGTTCCCGTAGGGCCAGAAATTTCGAACGATATCTCTCAACGCAAACTACATCGTGGCATTCAAGAACAACAGGGATAAGATGCAAATAGAGAGGCTGTGCCAACAGATCGAACCGAGGAACTCGAAGTTTCTGCTGGAGGCCTTCGAAAAGGCCACCGAACAACCGCACGGGTATCTGGTGCTCGACTGCACGCAATATACGCCCGACCGTTACAGGTATCGAACGGGCGTCCTACCGGGCGAAACGCTCTCGTATTTCGTTCCCAACGAGCGCCGATTAGTGAGGTTTTCGTTTTTAAATAAAGCGCGCCTTTCGACGCCAACGTCATTACCGCGCAAACATGGTTCGGGGTAAGTCGAGCATTGCCAAATTGAGCAGCGCGCGCATAGCCAGCAGCATGGAAATCTGACGGTGCTGGCCAAGGCAAAACCTGCCGTGCGCAAGAAGGTGTTGAAAAACGCGAACGGAGATCTCGTAAAGGCCATTTGCGAATGCATGCTCAACGTGTGCAGAGGTCACGTGCAACTACCCACCAGATGCGTGAATCGCTTAAAGAGGCATAAAACGGCTTGGAGGAAGTTAATCGACAGGAAGGTGCCGTTGAAGAAGAAGAAGAAGAAAATTTTGATTCAGAAAGGAGGATTTTTACCGGCGTTTCTTCTACCCATTCTGGCTTCTCTGGGTGGCGCGCTCGTGTCGAAACTTACAGGATGAAACTCGGCAGGCAGATCGTCGTGGCTCCGCAGCCGAAAACCGTAGAAAAGCTTCACCTCATCGACAAAACCATCGCTAAGCTGGCCAAAGAGATGCAGGACCTTCAGCGCAAAAAAGAAATATCTGCAGACCAAAAGTGGCAGTTAATGAAATATAAATTGGGAAACTATCTCGATCTCGTGTCACAAGTGAGAAAACCCTACCTTCGCGAAAGCGACGACGACGAGGACGACGTTCGCCTTCTGGAGGAGGTGCACGTAAAGAAGGAGAAGTCAGGGCCATCGCGATCCGTAAAAGCTAACCCTTTCTCGCCCAAACGCAAAAGACCGCCTGCTGCCTCACCCAAGAGGAAACCGAACAGGCCCAGCTATAACCTTCGCATGCGAAAGTGGGATCCTCTTTACAAGTAAGCGATGAAGGAATGGAAGACGATAAGGCGCTATTATGCGAAACCGGAACACCCAGCCGGCTTCGGCTCGGTAAATGCACTGCGAAAGGCCACGGGAATATCGAAGGCGAAAGTCCAATCGTTTCTTCGAACCCAGGACAGTTACACGTTGCACAAACAGGTGCGGAAGCGATTCCCGACTCGATACTACCACGTCACGAACATCAACGATCTTTGGGAGGCGGATCTCAACGTCATGAACAGCATCAAGGAGCATAACAAACCTTACGCGTACATTCTCACCGTCATCGACGTCTTCTCCAAGTATGCTTGGGCCGTACCTCTGAAATCGAAGCTGGGCGCCGAGGTGGCACAGGCGTTTCGCTCCATATTCTCCGAGCGCGTTCCCCGCGTTCTGCAGACCGACAAGGGAACAGAGTTTACCAACAAAACCTTTCGCGACTTTCTTAACCAACACGGCGTGCTTCATTACACCACAAAAAATAATGTCAAAGCCAGCGTCGTCGAACGCTTCAACCGCACTCTCAAGGCGAAGATGTGGAAATATTTCACACACACGAACCGCTACAGATACGTGGAGGTGCTTCCGGCACTGCTGCAGTCGTACAACAGTTCGTATCACAGGTCCATCAAAATGGCACCCAAGAACGTAAACGATACGAACATCGTGCAAGTGTACCACAATCTTTACGACGACAAGCGCCTTCCGCGTAAAGCGCCACCCAAATACTCTGTCGGAGATCACGTGCGCATATCCAAGGAGAAAATGAAATTCGACGAGGGATACGAGCAGAACTGGACAGACGAAATCTTCGAGATACACAAGGTCGTGCGTGGTCGGCCAGTGGTATATAAGCTCAAGGATCTCGCCGGAGAGGACATAGACGGTAACTTTTACACCCAAGAGTTGCAAAAGGTCGAGCTTCCTCAAACATTCAAAATCGATCGCGTCCTGCAAACCAAGGGACGCGGGCGAAACAAACAACTTTTGGTCAAGTGGAAGGGATATCCTTCCAAATTTAACTCGTGGGTTCAGGCTTCGACGATCGCTTCGATATGATCAAGACCGAACCCTTCTCGCTCACGCTCGTGAGCAACGCTTCCATGGATCACTTTACCGACAACACCACTTCTAAATTTTCCAACATATTGCCAGAGCGAATCGTGATGCAGGGAGAGTGGGAAGTGGCCCTGCAAAAGGTGAGGTACCCCGTGAAATTCTACAACGTTTCTGAAGGCGACGCGCAGCTCATCGGCACCAAGTACACCATGACTCGCCTGCCCACGCATTCCAAATTTAGCTTGCAAATGCCCCCGGGCATCGTGCACGACCCTAAAGACCTCGTCAGCCGAACCAACGCCGTGATCGAGCAGAATTTGCACGTGGAAAACTTTTTTCTATACAACGACCACAACAGAACGGTGAGCATTAACGCTGCAGTCACGCATGTGCAGCAACTTCCCGACATTCCTTTTGACGGTTTCGTGGAGAACGTCGTCCGCTTCGCAAAGACCACGGTTCTCAGCGAAGCGATGATGGGCGACGCACCGGGCAAACTGAAACCATCCAGAACCCCGAAACCACCGCCACCAAGGCCCAGACCCAGCGGCACACACCATCCGCCAAAGCCGCCGGGCTCTCCCAAACCAGCAACCGCCTCGCAACCCCCATCCGTTTCCGCACCGCAGCCTAAACCAGAGCCTACCGCTCCTTCCACACCAACGGCCGAAGGCGCACATCCACCCTCTTCGGAGACCGCCGCAACTCCCGATTCCGAGCGCCCCGCTGAAACCGAACCGCTTCATCGCATTCACAGCTTACTGCTGTCGCCAGCCATGGCCAAGATGCTGGGTTTCGAACCCTACACCAACATCATCCTGCAGAAATCCCCAAAACACCCCGTAGACCCGTATAGGGGGTTCCCTTACGAAATATTTATCTACTGTAATCTGGTGGCACCGCAAGTGGTGGGCGACACATTTGTCCAAGTGATAGAGAGCGTGGCGGTGGAATTCGAAAAAAGCAACAACACGTACATGTCCGACGAAAAATCCTTCTTTCCTCTCAACTGGGTACCGCTCATAACACAAGACTTCAAAACAGTCAACATAGATTTAAGGAACGGTTATGGCGATCTTCTCCCATTTGCCGACGGATTATCCTCCACTATAGTTCTCACTTTCAGACCAAAACAACAGTAATGGACGTGCACACCGTCACGCAATACTATCTCAATCAAGCCGGTGGCGCTCTAGACCATCGGGATTTCGCTCTCTATCGCGGTAAGCGCTACCAGCGAGGAAGCGGTCTGTTTTCTGCGCTCGGAGGCCTTTTCAGAACCGTTCTACCCTTCTTAAAAAGCGGCGCTAAGGCGGTCGGCAAAGAGGCGCTCAAAGTGGGCGCGCACGTGCTGTCCGACGTGGCCACCAGAGGAAGACCTCCTAAGGAAGCTCTCAAGCTCAGGCTTAAGGAGGCAGGATCGAATCTCAAACGCAAGGCAGACGAAAAAATCGATTCGATTATAGGATCGGGCATGAGACGGCTCAAGGCAATAAAACGCGCGAAACTCTCCAAGCCGAAGCAGTCGAAGCTGAAACGCGGCAGGCGAAAGGTTCAAGACGTGTTCTCATAATGTCCGAAGCAGTCATCCACATGAGTTCCGAACTCGACCTCTTCAAAGACCTTCCCGTTCAGATGAACGTGGAGGAGTCTCGGTTCGTATCCCTAAACCCGCAAAACACCATCATGAAGAATGCTCCCATCACTTTTCATTATTCTGGGAATGCGGACGAATACCTCGACATGACTTACGTCGTCCTCGAGCTCTTCGTTCACATCCTCGATGCCGATGGAGCGGCTCTCAAAGCCGAGGATAACGTCACTTTCGTCAACAATGCGCTAAATTCCTTGTTTCAACAAGTGGAGGTATCGCTCAATAGCGTCATCGTCTCCATGCCACAGGCAGGATACCCCTACAGAACGTACCTCGAGACTCTTCTCAATTATTCGGAAGATGCCATAAACTCCAAGCTACAGTCCGCTCTCTGGATGAAAGACACGGCGGGTATCATGGACACGTTCGCCGCAAACGCAGGGTTCTTGTATCGCAAGGGGTTCACCACTACCAGCAAGGTCGTCCAGCTCATGGCGCCCCTATCCAACGCCCTATTTAGGCAGGAATCATTGCTGCTCAACAACGTCAGCGTCACCATAAAGCTCACCCCTTCCTCCACCCAATTTCATTTGTTTTCCGACAAGACCACCTTCAAAGGTTACGCCGATATTCAGTCCGCCACGCTACATCTAAAAACCGTTAGACCCTCGCCCACCATCAAGCTTGCTCATCAGGTTGCGCTTGCAAAGAGCAACGCAAAGTACCATCTCAAAGATGTGAGCTTTCACGCCCTCAGCATTCCCAAAGACACTAGCGCAATGACCTTTAGCGACGTCTTCACAGGCCAAATTCCCAGAAGGGTGGTGGTCACCATGGTCTCCGACAAGGCCTACACTGGCGACGTCACCAAAAACCCCTTCAATTTCCAACATTTCCACATGAACACATTTCAACTCTACGTCAACGGACAACCCGTACCCTCTCAACCCCTTCAACCCGACTTTGATAAGGGCCACTACATGCAATGCTTTCAAACCCTTCAAGACGGTCTCGGCATTCATTTCAAAGACGAGGGGCACTCCATCTCCAGACAGTCCCACGCCCACGGTTACACCGTCATGGCTTTCGACCTCACTGCCGACATGAGCGCAAACGAATCTTACATCTCCGGTCAGCGCCACGGTTCCGTGTCTATAAGTGTCGGTTTTGCCAAACAGCTGACAGAACCAGTCGTTCTTCTCGTACTGGCGGAAATACATCGCACCCTCCAAATCGACGCCAATAGGTCCATCCTCATATCATGAACTCCCTTCAAATAGACCGCTTTCTATCCACCTGCCCCTCAACGCGCCCTCACTTTTTAGGCGTTTTCGCCTGCGATACGCTACCCGCAGTAAACACCCATCGTAAGCTTCCGTTTGCCTTAGTCGTTAACACCGATCCCATCACCCTGCCAGGCAAACACTGGGTTTGCATCTTTGTCGCACAGAGCGGTCACGGAGAGTATTTCGACAGCTACGGTCTAGCACCCCTATCGCCTCATTTTCTAAAGTTTCTCAACGGCTGCTGCGGTAACCGATGGTCGCACAATGCCAGAAGGTTGCAAGGGTATGATAGCACCACGTGCGGTCATTACGTCATCGATTATCTCATCCACCGCTGCTCCGGCTTTCCCAAAAACGCGTTCTTTTCCAAGTTTCACATCAGCGATTATAACCACAACGATACCGTCATTCAAAACACCTACAAAGACGCATGTCTCCCCAAATGTTCCGGCGCTCTACAGTCGTGTCAACCGTTGCAGGTAACGAACTTTCTGTACACCACCTCATTTCACTCCATAGTCTCTGGTGCTCATTCTCTCTCGTGTGCTTTCAGAACTCGCTCCCGCTGCTATAAAGCGCCATACGCGTGCCGCCGGCCTTATTCGCAGTGAAACATGGAAACCGCACACACACCGCCCAGGTAAGTAAACTCCTTCTCTTGCGCTTTTCGTTTCCGCTTCATCCCATCTTACAATGCTCTAACACGCTCGTCTCTCTCTCGTTTCAGTGCCCTGGGTCTACAAACGCCGCAGCAATCGCCATCAGCCAAGAGGCAACTTACCATCCTCCAGGAACATCCCGAAGAACCGCAAGAACACCCGCCCAAGCAACTTCCCTTCATCGGACCCCTTTCTGATATTTACTTTCTTAACCCACAACAAACCAAGTTCGTGTGCGTCGGCTTTTCTCCCGCCCCGCCACACCAGCTTGTGGTCACCATTGCAAAATGTGGAAAACGCAACGCCGTCGTCCTCAGCTCCACAGAATGGAACACTCTCGCCGAGACAAAGTCTATCATCCATCGCAACCTTCACCACTCCGAGGGACGTCTGCAAGAGTATCAGTTCTGCAAACGCATTTCGATCCTCTTCAGCTGCGCTTTCGGAAAGCTAAACATCGTCTTCAAAGATCTGCAAGGCAACAACATCTCCCTCACCCCGCAAGAATGGGACGCACTGGAGAGCTTGCAACGAATCATTACCGACATCCTCTATCACAAGAGGAAAGAAGAAATGGACGTGCAAAATCAAATATTAGCCTACCGCAAGTACCTTCTTCATGCTTCCAACACACCTTTCGATTCCACAAACTTTACCCAGTTCACCAAGTATATCCGATGCGCTACTTTTCGAACCTTCCTGGAAATAGAACATTTCCTTAAACCTCTCCTCATCCAAAACATCTCTCAACCATAACCGTCAGTCGCCTCGCAACCACCAACCCATAAGCACCTCCAGCATGGGATACAGAAACTACGTCTCCGTGTACTGCGAGGGAACCAAGGTGTTTAAAAATTACGAAGCAGAGGGGCATCCTAAGAAAAATGCTCCTTATGCACTCCGTTTCATCGATCATTCCTACGACGACAAACTTGTGTCCGTCAAAGTTCACAGCTGCGAGAGCCAAATTCATTTCGTGTTCTCCAACATCAGTTTCAACGATATCCATTTCAAAACGCATTTGTGGCCTTCCTGCAACACAAATCGTAAAGAAGAAGAGCACCATTCGTCCCAACAATGCTTCCAATTTGTTGCCACAAGAGGTTTATACATAATCTTCTTCGAACAACAGTACATTTCTGTAGCTAACATGCAGGAAATGATACACCAAGACCGCATGTGCTTCGGCAGATGCTTAACCGTACATTTGGGCAATGTTCCAACCTATATTCTACCCGATCTTATACACGGCAAGTGGAAGTTCAGCGTTCATCAGAACAAAACTATTGTGCAAGAAGAAGAAAAAGAACACCAAGAAAAAATTGCTTACAGCAAAAGCAACGTTTGGTGGTGAGCTTGGGTTTTTTTCCAGTCCACCGTTATTTCCTTCCATTTCAAATCCTCCCATTATCGCTTCCTGCGGATGCGGTTTTCCAACCGTTCAACATATCCTGCGGATGCCCGCTTCCCTTTCCCACACTCATTATCGCTTCCTCAGGATGTCGGGGTTTTCCATATCTCCCTTGCTGCCAATTAACTACCCAAGCACTTCCTACGGATGTCCCGTTTCCTGCTATATCCATACCCACTTCCTTTCCCACACTCATTATCGCTTCCTACCGATTAACATCCCCACCACACAGTTCCTGCGCATGCAACCTTCAAATAAGCATACCCCTCCACGTTTAGCACGCAGTCCGTGCTCAGCTGTCGTCGTGACATGTCAGCAGATCCCTGAGCGGTTCTTCACTGCTCCTTCTGCTTCCATCCAACGTGCAGCTGCCAACTCCGTTATCGTCTCACTCACCTGTGCCAGCGGTGCTACCAGGGCTTCTACGAAGACCTCGCTCAACTCAACCAGCAGATCCAAGAGTTTCTCCGCAAATACGCCGGCAGAAACAACTCATGACCTGCGGGTGCTTCACCGTATTGTTAAAGTACCTCGAAAACGGAAAACGCCTTCACGTGCTCCTGCCCCAAGAACGTCAAGTGCTCCTGCAAAACGGTAACACCATCTTCACTCGTTACCCTCCATTCGACGTAAACATCGTTTGGCATCAGCTTTCCATCGACGCAAAGGAAGTTTGTGCTCCCTACCGAAGGTGCACCAAGCATTACAACCTACCAACACAACGCATCCATTTCGACGGCCCAGCTCCGTTTGTTAAACACTGCCGCTTCTGCCAAAATGGACGCCATTCGCCAACTTGAAGAATTATCCAACACCTGCGACATACTCAGCGTCTCATCCCTACGTGAAAACGTACCATACCGTGTGCAGAGTGTCAAATCAGTCGAAACCGTATACGGAGCCAAAACCGTCGTCAAACTAGACGACGATACCGAGGTTTTCCTCCCTTCCAGATTTGGAAAAGCCTCCCCCGAACTCATCCAAAACCTAAATAAAAACCCTTTCTGCATCATCTACAAAGGCGAAGAAAAACTCCGCAGTGGATTCAAACGTTACGTCGTACAATTCACCTCCGCATAATGGCCTGCGAAACCGACCCCATTTTCGTCGGCAACAACCTCACCCTCAAACTTCTCTTCAATCCCAGTCTCTCCACCAAAGGTCAATTTCCCTCCAATTTCCGCATCATCTCCTCCTGTACCACCTTCTTCGGTGACGTCAAGACCGTCACCATCAAACTATTCATAGATCATGCCGATGTTATCCACGTCAACTGTGCTCCTAACAAAATTAACCTCTTCCTACAAGATTCCACCCGCAGCATCTACATCAACAACAACGCAAAATCCGCACTCTGCAACCAAGTCACCGCTTCAGGTTGTCATGCCATAAGCTTCGACACAGACTTCATCATACCCATCCACATTCCCACTCCCGACGAACATCTCAGCGACAACTTCTCACACCTCCTCATCACCTGCATCACCCAACCTCTCCGTCGTCGACACGTGTTTCGCATAGACAGCAGCAGCCGCAGCAGCGACGAAGATCAAGATATAGCCGTCCAACGTCCACCTCCCAAACACACCACATTTTTTAAAGTTATCCTAGTGCGTGAGTGCATAAACATGTGTGACAATGCATCTCAGACATAAACAGTGTATATGTGCTATATATCAATGTGATTTCTTTTTAATCCATTTTTTTATTCATATGTGTTTTTGTACTTCTTATCACAGTATTCATAGCTTTATTATCTATCATCCACATGTGTATTTTAATGCTTCTTGTATGTACTCGTTTTACCAAATATATAACATATATTGTATATCTCTCTCTGTATCCTGTGTAATACAAATAAAAATAAAAAAAAAGATCCCGAATTATCCAAGTGGATTAACGCTAATCCTACCGCTAGTGGCAACTTTTCAAACTTCCCGCTAATCCCTCTAATCCACCTTAATCCATCGGATTAAGGCGGATTAAGAAGGATTAACGCGACACCAACGCCACCTAGCGGCAGGATTATCGTTAATCCAATTGGATAATCCGGGATCTTAACTACTGGCGATGTTATATTACTATCTGGTCAAGTATGTATGACTTCTGAAGCTGTTTGTTGGCTTTAATTAAGTTATATAGCTTTGTTTTACTCATGCTTTCATCTAAAGCTTTATTATGTCTAAGTAACCAAGCTCTCATTTCTTCTTTCAAGGAAGTTGAGGTAGGTGGTTTGTGAATTTGAGTGTTGACGCATTGTGAAGCATTGTCGATGACCAGAATAGACCCAGCAGGCATATTAGGTATCAACATGGCGTTGATTCACTTCATGTAATTTTCTGTATTCATTTCTTGATGAAAATCTCCTGTTGTTTGTTGCGACTTGTAAAAGAAGGGCATTTGGAACGAAGCCGATCTTTCCAACAGCACGAACGATAATAAGTATTTGCCCTTTGGCAACAGGTGCCTGCAAACCTAATTCGCTATCGTCACTCCAACTTTTAGATGCTGTATGACTGCTGTGTATGTATGACTCATCTTCATACATTATAGTATTTTTCTGAAATTTGTAGCACCTCCTTGAAAATTGATGCTGATATAAGTACACACTGATATAAGTACATATAAAATTATAGTCATTTGGAAAGGTGTAATCAGACTGAAAAATTCAATGCCATAGCCGGGATTTTAACCACGGATCTTAGGCTTTCCGTGCCGTTGCTCTAACCGACTAAGCTATCATGGCAACATTTACTTTTTATTTTTATTTCTTTTATTTTATTATTTTTTATTTTATTTATTTATTTTGCTTTTCTGTTAGAACTCTTCTATTTGATTTCGGTTTCTTCCATTTGAACCCTAAATCTTTAATAATTTTCTGGGATTTGTAGCACCACCTTGAAAGTTTCTGCTGTGTTTCAGCTGGATGAGCAATCTGCTTATTGTTAGCACAGTTTTTTCTTCCACATAGGAATTGTGAATCGTGCGCCGAATGACACATTCGAAATCGTCTATTTCTGTAATACGTTTAGGGACCTATGTTTCTTCTCAGGTGTGTCAAATGGTACTCTTTCATCCATATGTTTTTTTCTCTTATCTTTGAGAACTCTGGAAACGGAACTCGGTGAAACACCAGTTGCTTTGACTACTCTTTCTTTCACTCTCTTAAGGCTTTTGTGGAACTCGGATATAATTTCTTCCTTTAGCTCTACTTCTTGCTTCATGAAGTCGATGACATTTGCAATTATTTCCCTACTTTGACTATGTAACACCTTACCACTTAACTTTGAAAACATAGGAGCCATGGTTATAAATATAACAAATATAAAATAAGTACTATTTAGATACTGCAGCTCTCTTTAAAATTACAACCAGATGCAGACACTTTCTATGTGTTACGCACTGTGAGTAAGCAAAGGTATTATATCGCTTTCGTTGATAAACCTAACATAAACCATTCCTAGGCTCGGCAGCTGGGTTGGCAATCAAGGTCACGATTCCAGAAGTTTTGCGCGAGTAATAGTGACCGTGGCTTTGCTGTTCTGTGCCGTGGCTCGAGTAATCGGATGGAAATTAAAATGTACATACACTGTCATCAGCAAGTTTACGTCACTGCTACTAGGTGGTAGCATACTGCTTGCACAAGTTTCGTTCATGTGAGTGTGCAAGAGCTGTGAGTTGGAGTCGTCCTCCGTGGTGTAGTGGTTACCATGCTAGCCTCTAGTTCCCGAAGTCGCGGGAGGGCGGAGGGCGATGAATTTTTTCGGGTGTAAAAATCCTTAGCATGGCTTCTTTCGGAAGGGAAGTAAAGCCGGTGGTCCCATGTCGTAGATTTACGGCACGTAAAAAAACCTCAAGCCTGATAAAGAGGCCTCTGAGCAAACTTACCGGCCTTTCACGCCAAATGTAGAATGGGACGCTAAGGACCACACCAGTTAAAGAGCGTCCATAAATAAATTTAAAAAAAGGCGGGAAGTTGGGTAGCCCCGTTTGTTTTTCAGTTTCGCATAAATCCCCCTTGATGGTGACATACTGAACATTTATACGTATTCACTCACTATAGAGCGAAATTTAGATCTGATGTGAGTATATGATATAATTATTCGGATAGAATATTTATTTATTTATTTATTTATTTATTATGGATTTCTGAGTGAGTTATGGTATGTTATGATACTAAATACTTCAATCATATGCGCGATTGAAAACCAGGCGCATGCATTCTCTTTATAAACACATAGTGTCAGTTATTGTGCAGTATAGTTTTCCTTATTTAACGTGTACCTACAGTGCAGTATAACGTGTATTTGTGCGTGGACTATGTGGAGAGAGAGGACATTTTATAAGAAGAAATTATACCGTTTTCCTGCTTCCGAAAATGAGACTTGGTGAGTGCTAATACTAATATTTGGCTGACGAAAGAATGCAAATGGAGAATAGCGAAAGCTTACACACTACTCGTTGTTGGTATAAACTGACTTAATTATGTACAAAACAATAAAAATTCACAAAACAACCTTTCTTTTCTCAGACAAGTTATGTATTATTATTATTATTATTATTATTATTATTATTATTATTATTATTATTATTATTATAATTATTATTATTGAGAGCTGCTGCACTTGTATCACTTTGTTTATAATCATAACCATTATGCAGTAGATGGTATTTCACATTTTAGGGCTGTCTGAATCTTAACATTTTCTGAACACCCAAAATGGATACTCATGAGCCGCCTACTGCCGTTACGTTAAGTTTCATGTCATGGGATAATTAGAACCAATAGGCGTGAAGCAGTACCAAGAAGCAATAAAATCAACCACCGATCAAGAATCATTCCTATTACGTCAAGTGCATCCTAATTAAACCTTTTAGTTTAGCAGCATGTCTTAACTAAAGTGGCTAGACTGCATGCTTCTTAATGCTTCTGCAGCTGCTCGTTTAAAGGACACTGCTGGAGATTTTTAAGAAAGTGATGAGTACCTCCATCTTTTCTTTTGTATTTTCCCTCGCCATATGATATCACTTCTCAGTGTGCTTCGAACATTTTAGTGCCGTGTTTTCTGAAATAAATTTCTGTTACGGGAGGTCTGGTTCACTTTGTATTGTTATTCCAAACACAAACAGCAATATATATCCTTGCTATAGTGCCATTAAATGCACTTAGGCCTACTCTACTAAAACAAAGGCTTAATTGAACATTCACATTTTAAAGGAAATTAACGCACTTCGTTGAAAATATTTGTTCCAAGCTTATAATTTTAGTCGACACTTAAACATTATGCTTATTTTGACATTAAAGCATGACCGAAATTCTGTTTTAATTGTATTGGTAATGATTATCGACTTTTTTTAAAATCAAAATATTGAAAGGAATGGGCCACCCTTTAGAGTGCTGCGCCTGCTATATAACTCCGTATGGTAAATTGTGGCCATTTTTCCTAAAGTTACTTTTCTTGCTTTGCTCCCATGTTCAAAATTTATCTGTTCTGCTCCAAAGAACAGAGATGCAGGTCTGGAAATTTGTTACATAGCACGTCAATATGTCCGTAATAAAATGTCAAACCACAAAGTCAACATAATATACAACTTGATTTATTAAAAAAACATAATTTTCACAATTATGCTCATTTCTTTGCAAATATTTTTGCTTTCCAGGAATTATGCTTGAAACACTCGTCTATAATAATATTTCTATGAGATAATTTTTACATTGATATTAAGAAACTTCATTTTAAGGATAACCTCAACATTTGTGGCAGGAGATACATCTCGATTTGAATTAATATCACAAAAACGCAGTTACCTACATATCAAAGTGAAGCTTTGTTGATATATTTATTTAATTCCTAATAATGTCTGCAAAAATTCAAGTTTCTCGCTTTTATGCTTTTGTTTCTCATGTCCATACGAACCATGATTCCATTAAATATATTTCTGAATGCGCTTCCCCAGCACCTCTTTATAAGGCAATTGTTCTACTTCCCCTTTTGTCTTAAGCCGCCAAGTTACAACTTCGTGACGGATAAGGTAGGCAATAATTTATTGCGAAGTATTTTGGTTTGGAATTCTTCTCAGATTAAGTTAAGTCTGTTTTATATTTTATTTATCATCCTGATGTTTAGATACTTTAATGAGTCATGTTTAAAACGTGAATTTTGTTATAATTTTCATCTCATATCCGGCATCCGCTTTTTGTATTGCTTTTGGAAATTTAATTGCTGTTCTAAATTCGATAGTAAGATAAAACGTGACATTGGTTTATCTGTAATGTACAGTTTGACATTATACAAACAAAATAAGATATAGATGCGTATTTTATGTTTCTTGGTAATTTTCTTAACTATACACTGTCTACTAGAAATATTTTTCGTTGTCCGCATTAACTAGTAGCACAGATTAACACTAGTAGTGATCGGCAGTATCGAATGAAAACCGCATATCGAATTATTCGATAGTCGCTCAGCTATCGTTTTATGCGATTGCTGCCAAGTATTCGGTCTTTTATACCCTTTTAAAAAGCTTTTGGGCCGCTTGCAAAATCGATGTCTAAATCGCGTCCATGTTTAGACACTGCATAACAGGTGTTTAGACAGTGTTTATCCTTAAATGCCAGTATTGTTTCCCACGAGGTACAGCGCGAGAAAAGAGAAACAACATGGCGATTATGCGATTCTTTGATATCGCTGGACAATGTGAAGGAGCTTTACACCCAGAAAGGAAAAGAAGGATGATACGACCGCGAAGTGTGCTCAGAATCGGTTCTAATCCCTTAGAGCATTATACTGAAAGGGAATTCAAAGCAAGGTTTAGGTGATAAATCCACATGCATTTCGTATTTGATTAACGAAGTGGTCTTAGAGCTAGTACCTCTGTAACACTATTTGACACAAATTAAATTAATGCTTGTGCCTCTCGCACGCTGTTTCATTCTTCCTGTGTGTTTTTAGCAGTTGTATGGGAAAAATACGCTTTATCATGTGTTGAAACAATATAATCTTCTCCGCTAACTTGATTAACACCGTTGCATGTGTCTTATAATAATATATTACAGCACAATTTAGTATCCTTCCTCCCAGTTTAATGCATACAAATTGGTTTCTTATGGGTACAGAATTTTGATGGGTAGAAATGTTCGCAGGCTTTTTCTATATAATAAGCCAGATATTACCTAACCTCATTTTAATGTGATTTCACGCAGTGAAAGCAAATCTAATGTGGAGGTAGTTATCAAATGCAATTAATTTATTTATTCTGCCGTTTGAACAATTGATTCGGTTTAGAAAGTTGAATTAATGTATGCAGGCGGGATAATACATTGCTATACCAGTATGAAGCAAGCATGTATTACCTACTGCAAACATGGTTTGTTCATTCATCCCTGGTGTTAGGATTGAAGTGAAACAATTGGGTACCTTGCACGCTGAGCCACAAGAATATTTCTTATGCACATACATAAAATACATAGGCTTTATTAATCGAATATTATTGCTGAATATGCTGAAGAAATAACAGGTTTAATAACAAATGTTGATGATCCACAGATTTCAGTGAATAGAACTGAATGTATGACAAAGGACAATGAATCAGATGCTTAAGTTAGTATGAGCATTGGCAAACAGAATGCTAAAGATCCCTTATAGTTCATCAAACTGGATTTGCTTACTAACAAGCCCTTATTTTTGTGTATTTGCATTTTGTCACCACATAATCTCATTCATATAGCATTTTTCGGATTAAATAAAGCAACTGCTTCAGTAATTTGCAATATACTTTTTACTTTCTCTACTACGTATAGTAAGTAGGGGAAGTATTGTATTCCACTCAAAAATTCGATACCGAGATTTCACCGGAAATACATGTTTTGAGATCCCCTGAATCCAAAAAAAGCATTTTTGGAAACATGTCCGTGTGTGTGTGTGTGTGTGTGTGTGTGTGTGTGTGTGTGTCTGTCTGTGAACAGCATAACTCAGAAACGAACAGTCGGATAAACACCAAACTTGGTATTTAGGTTCAGTATCTTCCAGGGATGTGACACGAAGGTTTTCAAGAAAATCCCCCCACCCCAGGATACCCTTTACATGGAAACTTTTCCGAAAATTTTAATTCTCTCAAAAACGGCTCTAAAGATTTTGATTAAAATATCATATGTTTAAGATATTTTCATGACAAATAAAACGTATATCTTGAATTTTCTGGGAATGTCTCCAAAAGTGTTCTTCATTGTGAATGACTTTTGCATAACGGTTAACCATAAGAGATAGAGAAAATTTACTACACAAAAAATGTACATCGCGTTAAAATACACAATTCATGTCATATACATTTTTTATTGAGTGAACCATTTTCGAGATATTGCTTGTTATTCTCTTAAATTTTTAAATACTTATTTTCTTAAATGGGAATTCGTTATTCATTTTTTTGTCTTTGATATGCAAAGAGTATTAATCTGTGGCAAAGGGAATGGTGCTGCATCTAGCAACCAGCTATTAAGAGAGATATGTGTATGCTTAAAGACTACTGTATTTCTATATTGCCCTTGTAAATATATATTCCCCTTACATCTACAAGAAAATTAGCAATAAGATAGAGTCTGCAAATGCTTATCTCGATTAACATGAAGTAGATGGAGAATAAGCGTTTGTAAAAATAGTTTGTACAAGAGTAGAGAAAGTCATGTGAGTGTAACACATCAGATTTTTTTTACATATTAAGGTTATTATGGCAACCAAATTTGTGCTTTGTCAGTTGTAAATTACACTTTTAAACTTTTCAAGCGTGTGCTATTTTATTTTACATGTTTATTTTTAAAGCGAGCTTTGTTTTGGTAATCATCTACCTCAAACTCTCTTAATATATTCAAAAGGTTTTCTCTTTCAATAGTGCCGAAATATTCTACTCGTTTAAACATTTTGCTTTTCGCGCTGCTGGCAAAAAAAAAAAAAAAAAAAAAGGAATGTCGAAATCTTCAAACCTTTTTTCCGCTGCTTCTGGAAACATACGCTACGTGGTGTCTAAACTCAAAAGCTTTAAAATGCGGTGTGGCTCCGTTCACTTTCGGAGCAGATGGCGCTTTTAGACATGGATTTAGCAAAGCAAAGTTAGACAACGTTTAGAGGATGTTTAACTGAACAATGTTTAAGTGCTTAAACAGCGCATCGTTTTTGCAAGCGGAGCTTAATGTTAAGTGCTATTTTATTGGATGCTTCGCCTCGATGAACCAAGGCAGATATGCAAGCCCCATTCCAGGAAATATAAAGTAGTTACGCTTCTAGTTTCTGAGGTAGCAGTTTTTGTAATTACTTACACCAAAGGATGCTGCCGAATATGTAGTTGGTCCCACAGAACATCAAAGTACCAGGGCATACAGGTTGTTGTAAAAATGTACGTTAATAGTAATTTTCATAAGCATACATTAAAAGCAAACATTTCACAGTCCAGGGCAAGCACCGCATCAGCGTCGGTGGATCTGGCATAGTTTAGTGTAGTGCTTGTAAATAAAAACCAAAACTAATTCCAAACCTTTCTTGCATAGCAGAGGTTAAAGTTGCTGTTTTTGTTTCCTAGCTAGCTAGCAGCCACAAAACTGTTCTAGTTCCACACCTCTTTGGGTATTAAAATTGAGAAGCATGCGAAGCTTAGAATGTAGATCGTACCATGTCAGCCATGATTTACATTCCTCAATTCAATCCAAAATATAAGACCAAAATTTAAGGCCGAGCTCCACAATTACAGAAAAAGAACTAATTACTAAATCAGGGCTTTCCCATATTGTGATGTAATAAACTTTAGCCTCAAACCAAATGGCTGCGAAAGGACAAATGCGTTATAAACTAAACTATAACCACCCACAACTCTACAACGGGTAGACCTCAAAATGTGAATACATTTCTTTGTATCTGTATTTTTAAAAAATACATAGTTCGAATAGCTACAATTATATGTATTAGTCTGGTTGAGAAACGATATGATTTCACTTCACATTCCGATATTAATGGAATTTTCGCTCTAATTATTACGTAGAGAATAATTGTAAGTAAATTTGTAAATGTTTTAATGCTACAACATAATGGACACTAAAGCAGTGTGTATATTACTCCAGGGATAGAACGCCTATTATAGCTACTTTTAAATCCACATTATAAATGAAGTTGTCTATGTTTTTACTTCATGCACTTTGCATAAATAATCAGCTTTTAAAACGAGTGGAAAGACCGACTATTTCATTCGATAGTCATTCTCACTATCGTAATACATTCGATTGTCGAAAACATTCGATAGTGCCCATCGTTAACTATTTTACTGTCGTCACTTTGGTTGAACCCCTCATTAATAATTAAGTCCGTGCATGTTGCCCCTCGCTATAAATTTAGTCCGTGCGTGTTGCCCCGCGTTATAAAGTCCGTGCTTGTTGCCCCTGCTATAAATTTAGTCCGTGCATGTTGCCCCAGTGTATTGCTTCTCACTATTTGTACAACTCAAATCGTGCGCATTACAAATGGCACAAGCCTCTCCATTATTTGAAATTCGCGCCGAGATATTGTAAGGGTTTATTCATAAAATACTTAGTTTGGAAGCCTTGATGTACAGTTTTATCACCCACTTAATTAATTTTGATCATCTCAGCACCCGAATACTTCAATTAGGTAACTATTTTTAAGCAAAGCTTTAAGACATTTTTGTATCAAATTTGGCGTCAGAATATTTAGATTATTTTTTAGAAATTAAGTTCCTGTTGCAAATTCATCAATTAACTTTTAGTTTTAACAATATTTATTACCTACTTTACTTGCTGAAGCGAGCGCTAATATTAATTTCTATTGTTTCTGAGCAGTCGCATTTGCCTGCAAATGGCGGAAAGGCATATTTGCACATAAAATAGGAACATTTATTTATCTACATGGTTAATTTTTACATTACATAAGAAATTAGGGACATGAATGAACACTATTAATGATTTTAAAATTGGTTCCCAAGCCATCTTTGGTTCCATGAATTCCCTGACGGACTCCCCTACTTTTGGTCAAGTCCATTCCATTCGCCAACAAACTGCGCACTCTTCCGCGTCTGTTTGAAACATGAAACTCCGGGTGTGTTGAGGATTTATCCACGAAATGCTAAGGCATGGAAACCTTGACTGTTTTACTTTTGGCCATCATAATATTTAAATAATTTGATTCATTGTGTTTAAACTTGCGATGTCATATCATAATGGGCATTCAGTATTTTTGAATTGATTTCAAAACTGAATTTACGAACACGTTGCTCAGAATTAAATATACTTAAAGTATATTTAAACATTTATTATTTTTAAAGGATATATTTGACTTACTCACAGCTGTTGTATATCATAATTTTATAAGATTACTAATATTTTTACAAATTTAATCCTTTACTATTGTACCTAAACAATTTCGCTGTAATTATCAGTTGGCTTAATTTTTTTTGCATTAATTATATTTTTGAATTCATAATTTATTCTTTCTACCAATAAGAAATTATTCTACTTTTAAAATTTTTAAACAACTTGGTTTCTAAAAATATTCCATGCAGTTTTCAATATTATACAAAGACAAAATATGCTGGTTTTAATGCTTGAAAATTAGTGAATGCCATGGCCATGGAGGATGTAAATCAGTATTTCCTTATGGCATAAACATAATTTTTATTTGCTCTACTGCTTAGGTACTTAAGGTAGAGGAAGTATTGAATTTGGCCCAAAAACTTGATATTGAGATTCCACTGGAAAAGGTTTGTTTTAGGTTTCTTGAACTCAGAAAACTGTTTTTGAAGAGAAGATCTGCTGCACCCCCCTCCATACACACCAAAGATATTCATCTGACAATAAATATCACTGCATTTTATTTTATTTAAAACCGTTCTATTGCTTTTAATTACAATATATGAGATATAGGTATGGTATACATTAAATGAAGTGATTTTCATTTCCATTGAATTTTATATAACTCAAAAACTTAGTATATAGACAAACATTTACTTTAAAAGACATAGAAGTCATTAAAATATAATCTTTGTGTGAAATAATAATTGTTTTTATAGCATTGGCCATATTTAAAATATCCCATGTTGTTTGATTACATGATTCCAAAAGTAACTGGTGGAGATGCTTATGAGTTTCTCTCTCTCTCTCTTTCCTTCCCCTTTTCTTTCCTTCCCATGAGCTCATTGCCATGAATTTATTCCTCCTTGCTTCCAATAAAGTTGTGGATGTTGTTTCCACATGTTCTGTGTAACTTAGCACTTGTTGCTGAATTTGAGATTATTAGTAAACATAAGAAATGTAATGTGAACAGAAGAATAAAGGAAAATGAAAGGGAGATGCATGAACTTTTAGTGGGCAGAGAAAGTCATGTGACAGTTACACATAAGACTTTTTAAATTTGTATTCCAAGATGCGAAGTTGGCTGCTGTTGAACATAACAATAATGTTCTTATTATTATTATTGTACAATAGTTACTGAAGTGTTTGAATAAGTTGCATTAACAGTAGTTCAAGTATCTAGTAATTTTGATAACTTATGTATTCTGTCAGACAAATGATAAGTAATCCAGCATTAAGAGTCTGATACCTTGGAGGTAATGTACCATGGTAGATACAGCATCAACATGGAAATTCAAGGACCCATGGTTCCAGTCCCAGCTGTGGCATCGAATGTTTCTAATCTGATTCAACTTTAAAACTTTGTACCTGCAAAACCCAAATTAATTATAAAAGTGGCTAACTGTAAGTCAGAAATTAAAAGTACCCAGAACATTAAGATACAATGTAATTGTCTTGAAAGTTTCCAGGATGCATTTTTTTTTATGGACGCTCTATAACTGCTGTGGTCCTTTGTGTCCCATTCTATATTGGGTGTGAAAGACCAGTACTTTTGCTCAGAGGCTTCTTTATCAGACTTGAGGTTCTTTTACGTGCTGTAAATCTATGACATGGGACCACCAGCTTTACTTTCCTTCTGAAGGAAGCCATGCTAAGGATTTTTATGCCTGAAAAAATCCATCGCCCACCACCAGGTTTGAACCCGCGACCTTGGGAACCAGAGGCTAGCATGGTAGCCACTACACCACAGAGGACGACAAAGGTTTACAGGAATGCTTCATTTGGACAAGAAAGTTTAATGTTCCTACAGCATCAATATGGAATTAAAATCTATTTATTTATTTCATAGTAACAGATAGTGCATGTTTTGGAATTTGTCAAAACAGCAGATAATTGTACAATATCAAAGTTACATTAAAGCTAATGTGATGTGTATGACTTTTGTAATATGAATAAGAGTGGGGTTTAGTATCTGAAACAAAATAACATATTGTTGAATACACATTCATTTTAGATATTTATTAACAGAGCAATTCATTGAATTCGTCAATTCAATAGCACTGATTTAAAAGCAGGACCTTATTTGATTCAGTTTTAAATATTTTGGTACTTACTATGTTCCATAGATATGCAGGTAAGTTATTATACAATTTTAGTCTGTTATATTTAAAAGACTTCTCATATAATATGACTTTATGTATAAGGAGATGCAGCTTATTTTCATTCTACATATTAAGAGCATAAAGTTCTGATTTTATTGAAATTATCAAAATAATGCAGCTGTCATTTTGTGGCCCGGAAATGATTGCATGTGGCATGATTCACTTTGTTCCTATAGTTCACTAATCGTGAATGACTCGCTCAAGGCCACATTTTATTGGCGTGAATTTCAACTGTCAGTTGCTGCTGTAAAGACTAGAGTTTGTTCATTGTGCATCTCAAAAGTGAAAGTTTATTCAAACATCTGTGTTGTGTGTGAATTACTTTATTCAAATTCACGATTGAACAAAGTATTTTTATGTATGATACATACTAGAAACTGAATCATCTAGACAATTTCAGGATACATTTCCTGATATTCCAGTTCCAAATAGAGATAGTGTCAAATTTACAAGACCTGTAACCCACCAACTTAAGACATTTTGTTATATTCTAAAATAATTGAGATATGTCAACAAAGCACTCCATTTTGTTAAAACTGCACATGCGCAGGAGAAACTGCCATCCCAACTTATTAGCATAAACTGCCAAAATAGCAATTTTTTACTTCTTCTTTTAAATACACTTGTTAAGGATTAATCTGCATGCACATCATTAAACCAAAGATTTAGGCAAGCTCTTGTCTCCTTTACTGTGCAGTTCGATATCATATATATTTAAAATTTAGCCTAAGGCAAAGGCCTTCTGCTTTTCAGCAGGGGAGCTACTCCTGAAGAGCTGACAATGGGACAACACTATTTGGCTGATTCACTGAACATCACTGCCTTTAATACACTTGACTTCTTTTCCTGAACATAGTTCCAGTTCTTTTGCTCGCTCTTTTCACTGGCCTGCCTTGTTCATTGTTTTTCCGCTTGTTATGTAAAGGGATCTGCCCATCTGGTTCCCTGCCTCCTTTTGTTTCTACTCCCATATCCTTCCGGTCCCTTTGGTTCTTCATCTTCTTCTCTTTGTGCCTACCTTGATGATAGTTCATATTCAGTATTTGAATCCAATTCACACACACACACACACACACACACACACACACACACACACACACACACACACACACACACACTCACTAACCTAAACTTAATTTCAGGTAAATCTCAAAACAGAGGATCTATGATTTCACTGATGCTCACTGTTGTCTGACGGCCTCCATTCTCCTCATACTTGTTTCTTCCTTTCCATTTTTCTTTCTTTCTTTTGTTTAATGACACTCTTGAATGCTGATTATATTTTGCTCTTGTGGTATTTTACACTCAAATGTTAACAGCTCTTCAGAATAAACTGCATGAATTGTGATAGTCACAAAGCACCACTACTGGCCAAACTGTCACTTAATCAGCCAAGGTAAGTATGGAAGAAAGCTGCTTTGTCTTTTTGAAGTGACATCCATGGTTCTCGGTGCCTCTATTATTATTTTTTTTTTTTTTTTTTTTTTTTTTTTGTAGTTTGAAAATTAAATTGCTGCTTACACAATTTCCCCATAGTATTATTCTCCATTTTAAATGAGAGTGAAAATAGACAAAGTAATAGCTTTTCAGCACAATGTATGTAACAGTACAAAGCTAGCTCTATTTAACTTCAAGTATGTGAGATCGATAACCACAAAAAGTTTGTTTCAACTTTACACATTATAGCTTTTATCCAAGTTTGACACTGCATTGATTGGAATTCATTGGAGCCCAGTTCTGGTATTGAATTCTTTCAAATCGGTTTAAGTTGTTAAAGAAGTATCTTCCATATAAAGGGTAGTCTAGCACAATGGAGCACACATACATACGATTCGTGGCCTCACCATAAAACATTCACACTGTATTTGAAAATTTAAGTCAATAGCCAAGAATATGTTAGAAATGTTTAATGTCAGAAAAACTTTTATTTAAAATAAAGTTTCCTTTAAAAGGATCTACATTATTTTTATGTGGTAAGATTTTGTCTATCTATTATGGTTTACCAGAATTTGTTCACAATGAAGAAGACTTCCTAGGCTATTCCCATAAAATTCAGGATATACATTTTATTTGTCATGTAAATATCTTAAACACATGGTGTTTCAATCAAAATTGTTTTAGTTATTTTTGAGAAAATCATAAATAAACAACATTCTTCCATGTGAAGGGTAGTTAACCAAAGTTTTGTTTTTGAGTTATGCTCTTCTCTCTCTCTCTCTCTCTCTCTCTCTCTCTCTCTCTCTCTCTCTCTCTCTCTCACACATGCAGGCATGCATACACACATACACACACCCCTTTCCCTATTTTTATTTTTTTTTATTTAGGAAGTCTCAAAAAACGTAGAGGTACATCTTTTTTTTTTGTCGTGAAAAGGAGAAACACCAAGGAGGAGGAGAAGGTAGTCTATGGTGGGGGAGAATAGCTGACTGTATTCCCCTTATGTGGAACAAACACTCACTCAGAACCATGGTGATGTCACCGTATCTTACATGTGTACATGCCTGCTGCTCTGTTACAACTGAACCAACACCCCTCCCAGAAGGTAAATGGACTTGTCCAACTACTGTACATACAGATAAGTCTGTCACAATGAAAAAATCGTACTGTGTTATTTCCAATGAAATCTCGGTATTGAACTTTTGGCTGAAATGCAATGCTTCCTCTGCTTACTATAGAGAAAGTAATGTGACTGCAACACATCAGATTTTATTTATAAACTTTCATGCTGCAATACTGCTCACTTTCCATTTTGAAAGAAACTTAAATTATTTATTAAATTCTAAATGTAATATTCATTTGTTTCTTTCTGTAAGCTGAACTGGTTTGCCAGTTAAATTTTCATTAAAGCTTTCTGTAAATTTTTAAAAAAGTCACAGTTCTTTACGATGTTCCTTCAACAACATCAAAGTTTTACATTATTTCTGTTCTCTGGTTTTCGTGTTTCTAATAGTTTGCAGCTTAAACTTTCGTCGTGACAAACATTTTCATCTGCACATGTTTCAAATGTGTTATCATTTCTAATAATTGTTAATTAATTTTCTTATGACCAACTCATTTCAGCAGAGTTATTATCTTTATCTGAAATGTTTTCTGCTAAAAATCTTATGACTGTAGTTTCAATAGCATTTCAAAATTATATTTAAAATGGCCAATATAAGAATGAGTGTAGTATTTTAAGGATTCTGAGCCTTGTCCAATTGTCATATTTAGTGTGAAGAGCAACTGGATTCATTGTCACATCATGAAGGTGTAGAATAACTTGTGAATCATATAAAGATTTAACATCCTGCCTTATTTATGTAGCTGCTTATTTCATATTTTATACAAAACAGTATAAAATGTAAATGATGTGCAGAAGATTAAAAATTGGGGATATTTCTCACATGGAACAAAACAGAAATCTTATGACAAAACTTTAGTTAAAATAAAGTAATAAATACAGTAAACTATCACAGATTTGCTAAATATTTTAACATGTAGAGACATATACTTCACTTATGTCAAATCCTAAACTGATGATGGGGAGAATTCTCCCAGAGATGTTTTACATTTGACGTAAGTGAAGCATATATGTCTACTTGTTAAAACATTTTACAAACTAGAGAAAGTAGTTTGTAATAGAGTCTCTGTGCTTTCTTTCACTAACAAGTGGACTATTCCGTGAGAGGCTAAAAGAAGCAAAAGTGAAACCTATCTACAAAAAAGGTAGCAAGGATGAGTTGAGAATTGCAGACCAATATCAGTAATACCAACTTGGAAAAACTTTTGAACAGATAATGTTTAGCAGATTAATAAATTATATGGATAGGTTCAAAGTAACAAATAATAATCAAAATGGTTTTCATAAAAACAAATCGATTAATTCTGCACTAATAAATTTTATTGAACAAGTTTATGTTGCACTAGATGATAGACAATTAGCACTAGGTTTATTCTTAGATTTAACAAAAGTAGATCATTTGTTACTACTTCAAAATTTATCTGCATATGGTGTAAGAGGATTAGCATTAAACTAGTTTAAGTCATATCTCGAAAATAGAAAGCAGTCTGTAGAAAATGAGTATTTTTATAGTAAAACCAATGAAATTAAAAAAGAACTGTCTGATTTTAAAAATATAAAATATGGTTTACCTCAAGGATCTGTTCTCAGGGCACTGTTATTTATACTTTACATAAATGACTTAGGTGAAATGTAAATAGCCTTTTTGTGAATGAGGCAAATGATAATAATACTAATCATCACAATTGGAACATTCTAGACCATATAAAAGTGGTTTAATGCAAACTTGTTACTTTTAAGTAAAGAGAAAACAGCGGCTCTAAGCTTCCATAATAAACTTAATAAGAATGTTATATCCAAAAATTAAACTGGGGCAAGACGAGATAAAGCATGTAAAAAACAACAGATTTTTGGTTTAGTATTAGATGAAAATTTAAGTTGGGAAATACATATAGACAGTCTGACTAAAAGACTCAGTAAGATGAGCTTCTTAGTCAAATTTATGTGCATTGTACATATTCTTAGAGTAGTTTATTTTGCATACATTCATAGTTTACTAGTATATGGTATAATCTTCTGGGGGAATTCTAAAAACACCATTAAGGTTCTTCAGGATGCAAATGAAAGTAATAAGAATTATGGCTGATATCCGTAATACAAGTAGCTGCAAGCCATATTTTAAAAATGTAAAATTTTGCCTTTACCATGCATGTTTATATATGAAACACTTAACTATACAAAAGGAAAACTTAAATTGCTTTAAAAAAATGCTGAACTTCATTCACATAATATTAGAGCAAAAAACAGCATATTTGTAAATTCACACAGAACCAAACTCTATGAAAATAGCTTCACATATGCTGGTCTACACTTATATAACAAACTACCCCAATATATAAGGGATATTGAATGCCAACATAAATTTAAAAAGGTTTTATTTAATTTATCAATAGACTATGGCTTTTATAGTATAGATGAAATCCTACATTATGAAGTAATGAAAAATAATTTATTTGTAAATGAGTTTTTTATACTTTAATCTGTATGAGTCTTTTATGCATCTTTTTCTTTTCCTTTGTATTTTAATTTTCCATTGAATCTTATATCTGAGCTTTTGAAATCATTTATGTATCTTGGTATGTTTTATTTGTATGTTGAATTGATGTGTCCTAACATACGAGATCATACCTATTTCCATGGGTGAAAAAAATACAATATAAAGCTTTCATTTTGATGCGTGGCTGGATTAACAGGAATTTCCTTTGCACTGGGAAGCACACCATTCTCCAGTGGAGTTGAATATTCATAGCCCCTTAAATTCAAGTATATAGATTTCTCATGCAAATTATGACTACAGTAACCACATACCATCATCACAGAAAATGTCAGAAATTATATCCACACATCTCTCACACCTTTCCATTTATACTAACATGACCATGTAAATAAAACCATGTAGAACAATAGAGCAATCATTTAACATTATCCAATACCTGACTGCGTGAATTAAATCTACTCATTATATCGCAATTTCTCAACTACACTTATCTCATAGGGTTTAAATTTTAAAAGTTTACTGGCATTCCAATCCAAGGTTTGCACATTTCTGATTGCTGTGCAAGCTTTCTCAGAGATTTCTTTGGACTTTGTTCTACTTTTCTCTGGTAATGTCATACAGCTTTTCCTCTGTAAGAATATGGAGTTTCTTATTGAGAATAGATCCTATTTCCCTAAATCTAATCAAAAGGTTACGATGTTAGGCACATAAATAGCAGGAATCTGTATCGCTTCTCTACAAGAGTTTGTTGTCACATAGGAATCATACATGAAGATTCTGTGTGCTAGCATTATAACAGCAGGGATTCTGTCTCACTTCTCTACAAGAGTTTGTTGTCACATAGGAAACATACATGAAGATTCTGTGTGCTAGCATTATAACAGCAGGGAATCTGTCTCACTTCTCTACAAGAGTTTGTTGTCACATAGGAAACATACATGAAGATTCTGTGTGCTAGCATTATAACAGCAGGGAATCTGTCTCACTTCTGTACAAGAGTTTGTTGTAACATACGAATCATACATGAAGATTGTGGCTGCTAGCATTACAAGAGCAGGGAATCTGTCTCACTTCTCTACAAGAGTTTGTTAACATAGGAATCATACATGAAGATTGTGTGTGCTAGCATTATAACAGCAGGGAATCTGTCTCACTTCTCTACAAGAGTTTGTTGTAACATAGGAATCATAAATGAAGATTGTGTGTGGTAGCATTATAACAGCAGGGAATCCGACACACTTCTCTACAAGAGTTTGTTGTCACATAGGAATCATACATGAAGATTCTGTGTGCTAGCATTATAACAGCAGGGAATCTGACTCACTTCTTTACAAGAGTTTGTTGTCACATGGGAATCATACACGAAGATTCTGTGTGCTGGCGTTATAACAACAGGGAATCTGTCTCACTTCTCTACAAGAGTTTGTTGTCACATAGGAATCATAAATGAAGATTCTGTGTGCTAGCATTATAACAACAGGGAATCTGTCTCACTTCTCTACAAGAGTTTGTTGTTACATAGGAATCATACACGAAGATTCTGTGTGCTGGCATTATAACAACAGGGAATTTGTCTCACTTCTCTACAAGAGTTTGTTGTCACATAGGAATCATACATGAAGAATCTGTGTGCTGGCATTTAAACAACAGGGAATCTGTCTCACTTCTCTACAAGAGATTGTTGTCACATAGGAAACATACATGAACATTCTGTGTGCAGGCATTATAACAACAGAGAATCCGACTCACTTCTCTACAAGAGTTTGATGTCACATATGAATCATACATGAAGATTGTGTGTGCTAGCATTATAACAGCAGGGAATCCGTCTCACATCTCTACAAGAGTTTGTTGTAACATTGGAATGATACATGAAGATTCTGTGTGCTAGCATTATAACAGCAGGGAATTTGTCCCACTTCTCTACAAGGGTTTGTTGTTACATAGGAATCATTCAAAACATTGTGTGTGCTAGCATTATAACAGCAGGGAATCTGACTCACTTCTGTACAAGAGTTTGTTGTAACATAGGAATCATACATGAAGATTGTGTGTGCTAGCACTATAAAAACAGGGAATCCATCCCACTTCTCTATAAGAGTTTGTTGTAACATAGGAATCATACATGAAGATTCTGTGTGCTAGCCTTATACCAACAGGAAATCTGTCTCACTTCTCTACAAGCGCTTGTTGTCACATAGGAATCATACATGAAGATTCTGTGTGCTGGCATTGTAACAACAGGGAATTTTTCTCACTTCTCTAAAGAGTTTGTTGTCACATAGGAAGCTTACATGAAGATTCTGTGTGCTGACGTTATAAAAGCAGGGAATTTCTGACTTATCCATAAGAGTTTGTTGTCACATTGAAATCATACATAAAGATTCTATGTGCTGACAGAATAACAGCAGGGAATCTCTGACTTATCTATAAGAGTTTGTTGTGACCATAGGAGTCATACATGAATTTTCTGCATGCTGGCATTATAACTACAGCGAATCTTCTCACTTCTCTTCAAGACCTTGTTGTCGCAAGGGAATCATACATAAAGATTCTACGTGCTGGCATTATAACAACAGGGAATCTTCTCACTTCTCTTCAAGTGTTTGTTGTCACATAGGAATCATACATGAAGATTCTGCGTGCTAGCATTATAAAAAAGGGAATCTGTCTCACTTCGCTACAAGGGTTTGTTGTCATGTAGGAATCATACATGAAGATTCTGTGTGCTAGCATTATAACAGCAGGGAATCAGTCTCACTTCTCCACAAGAGTTTGTTGTCACGTAGGAATCATATATTAAGAGTCTGCATGCTGGCATTATAACAGCAGGGAATCTGTCTCACTTCTCTACAAGAGTTTGTTGTCACATAGGAATCATACATGAAGATTCTGTGTGCTGGTATTATAACAACAGGAAATCTGTCTGACTTCTCTACAATTGTTTTGTTGTCACATAAGAATCATACATGAAGATTCTGTGTGCTAGCATTATAACAGCAGGGATTCTGTCTCACTTTTCTACAAGAGTTTGTTGCCACATTGGAATAATAGATGAACATTCTGTGTGCTGGCATTATAACAACAGGGAAACAGTCTCACTTCTCTACAAGAGTTTGTTGTCACATACGAAATATACATAAAGATTCTGTGTGCTAGCATTATAACAGCAGGGAATCTGTCTCACTTCTCTACAAGAGTTTGTTGTCACATAGGAAACATACATGAAGATTCTGTGTGCTAGCATTATAACATCAGGGAATCTGTCTCACTTCTGTACAAGAGTTTGTTGTAACATACGAATCATACATGAAGATTGTGTATGCTACCATTGCAACAGCAGGGAATCTGTCTCACTTCTCTACAAGAGTTTGTTGTAACATAGGAATCATAAAAGAACATTGTGTGTGCTAGCATTACAAGAGCAGGGAATCTGTCTCACTTCTCTACAAGAGTTTGTTGTAACATAGGAATCATACATGAAGATTGTGTGTGCTAGCATTACAAGAGCAGGGAATCCATCTCACTTCTCTACAAGAGTTTGTTGTAACATAGGAATCATACAAGAACATTGTGTGTGCTAGCATTACAACAGCAGGGAATCTGTCTCACTTCTCTACAAGAGTTTGTTGTAACTTAGGAATCATAAAAGAACATTGTGTGTGCTAGCATTACAAGAGCAGGGAATCCATCTCACTTCTCTACAACAGTTTGTTGTAACATAGGAATCATAAATGAAGATTGTGTGTGCTAGCATTATAACAGCAGGGAATCCGTGTCACTTCTCTACAAGAGTTTGTTGTCACATAGGAATCATACATGAAGATGCTGTGTGCTAGCATTATAACAGCAGGGAATCTGTCTCACTTCTTTACAAGAGTTTGTTGTCACATGGGAATCATACACGAAGATTCTGTGTGCTGGCATTATAACAACAGGGAATCTGTCTCACTTCTCTACAAGAGTTTGTTGTCACATAGGAATCATAAATGAAGATTCTGTGTGCTAGCATTATAACAACAGGATATCTGTCTCACTTCTCTATAAGAGTTTGTTGTTACATAGGAATCATAAATGAAGATTCTCTGGGCTAGCATTATAACAGCAGGGAATCTGTCTCACTTCTTTACAAGAGTTATTTGTCACATGGGAGTCATACACGAAGAATGTGTGTGCTGGCATTATAACAACAACAGGGAATCTGTCTCACTTCTCTACAAGAGTTTGTTGTCCCATATGGAATCATACATGAAGATTCTGTGTGCTGGCATTTAAACAACAGGGAATTATTCTCACTTCCCTACAAGAGATTGTTGTCACATAGGAAACATACATGAACATTCTGTGTGCTGGCATTATAACAACGGAGAATCTGACACACTTCTCTACAAGAGTTTGTTGTCACATATGAATCATACATGAAGATCGTGTGTGCTAGCATTATAAAAGCAGGGAATCCGTCTCACATCTCTACAAGAGTTTGTTGTAACATAGGAATGATACATGAAGATTCTGTGTGCTAGCATTATAACTGCAGGGAATTTGTCTCACTTCTCTACAAGAGTTTGTTGTTACATAGGAATCATTCAAACCATTGTGTGTGCTAGCATTATAACAGCAGGGAATCTGACTCACTTCTGTACAAGAGTTTGTTGTAACATAGGAATCATACATGAAGATTGTGTGTGTTAGCACTGTAACAACAGGGAATCCATCCCACTTCTCTACAAGAGTTTGTTGTCACATAGGAATCATACATGAAGATTCTGTGTCCTAGCATTATACCAACAGGGAATCTGTCTCACTTCTCTACAAGCGCTTGTTGTCACATAGGAATCATACATGAAGATTCTGTATGCTGACATTATAACAACAGGGAATCTGTCTCACTTCTCTAAAGAGTTTGTTGTCACATAGGAAGCTTACATGAGGATTCTGTGTGCTGACGTTATAAAAGCAGGGAATTTCTGACTTATCCATAAGAGTCTGTTGTCACATCGAAATCATACATAAAGATTCTATGTGCTGACAGAATAACAGCAGGGAATCTCTGACTTATCTATAAGAGTTTGTTGTGACCATAGGAGTCATACATGTATTTTCTGCATGCTGGCATTATAACAACAGGGAATCTTCTCACTTCTCTTCAAGACCTTGTTGTCACAAGGGAATCATACATAAAGATTCTACGTGCTGGCATTATAACAACAGGGAATCTTCTCACTTCTCTTCAAGTGTTTGTTGTCACATAGGAACCATACATGAAGATTCTGCGTGCTAGCATTATAAAACAGGGAATCTGTCTCACTTCTCTACAAGGGTTTGTTGTCACGTAGGAATCATACATGAAGATTCTGTGTGCTAGCATTATAACAGCAGGGAATCAGTCTCACTTCCCCACAAGAGTTTGTTGTCACGTAGGAATCATATATTAAGAGTCTGCATGTTGGCATTATAACAGCAGGGAATCTGTCTCACTTCTCTACAAGAGTTTGTTGTCACATAGGAATCATACATGAAGATTCTGTGTGCTGGTATTATAACAACAGGGAATCTGTCTCACTTCTCTACAATTGTTTTGTTGTCACATAGGAATCATACATGAAGATTCTGTGTGCTAGCATTATAACAGCAGGGAATCTGTCTCACTTCTCTTCAAGCGCTTGTTGTCACATAAGAATCATACATGAAGATTCTGTGTGCTGACATTATAGCAACTGGGAATCTGTCTCACTTCTCTACAAGAGTTGGTTGTCACATGGGAATAATACATGAAGATTCTGTGTGCTGGCATTATAACAACAGGGAATCTGTCTCACTTCTCTATAGAGTTTGTTGTCACATAGGAATCATAACATGAAGATTCTGTGTACAGGCATTATAACAACAGGGAATCTATCACGCTTCTCTATAAGAGTATGTTGTCACATAAAAATCATACATGAAGGTTCTGTGTGCTGACATTATAACAGCAGGGAATATCTGACTTATCCATAAGAGTTTGTTGTCACATAGAAATCATACATGAAGATTCTATGTGCTGACAGTGTAACAGCACGGAATCTCTGACTTATCTATAAGAGTTTGTTGTCACATAGGAATCATACATGAATTTTCTGCATGCTGGCATTATAAAACCAGGGAATCTATCTCACTTCTCTACAAGAGTTTGTTGTAACATAGGAATCATACATGAAGATTATGTGTGCTAGAATTATTACAGCAGGTGATCTGTCTCACTTCTCTACAAGTGTTTGTTGTCACATAGGAAACATACATGAAGATTGTGTGTGCTAGCATTATAACAAAAGGGAATCTGTGTCACTTCTCTACAAGAGTTTGTTGTTATAAAGGAATCATACAAAAAGATTGTGTGTGCTAGCATTATAACAGCAGAGAATCTGTCTCGCTTCTCTACAAGAGTTTGTTGCCACATAGGAAGCTTACATGAAGATTCTGTGTGCTGACGTTATAAAAGCAGGGAATTTCTGACTTATCCATAAGAGTTTGTTGTCACATAGAAATCATACATGAAGATTCTATGTGCTGACAGTAAAACAGCAGGGAATCTCTGACTTATCTATAAGAGTTTGTTGTGACCATAGGAGTCATACATGAATTTTCTGCATGCTGGCATTATAAAAACAGGGAATCTTCTGAGAGGTGTATAGCTTACGTATTCTGTTTTACGTAAATTATTATATCTTGAAGATCTTATAGTTAGCTCCACGTTGTGGTGCCAATTTACGAGAGCAAATATGTGTTTACTTCACGCGAAACCATCTTGTGTGACGTCATACGTTGGTTGGTTCATTTGTGCTGTTTGTAGATTCCTCTGACGTAGCAATTTATATCAGTTTTAAATGTCCACCGGCTAGCTATTATCTGATCTAGGTAGGCATGTTTTTCTTACAGGTTGTGAAGCGGAAAGGAATCTTTTATCCAAAAATTACTAGTGAAGAAATGTGTTTTATAATGTTTTATTGTCTAACACGTGCACTAACACTTTCACAGATTTATCTAGATAATCGCCATACTGAAACTGTTTATAATAACTTCTTATCACTTTTAACTCACGTACTTCAACTTTGTATATTTAACTGTAGAATATTTTATAAGATTTCTCGTACTTCTGCTGCGTGTAACTTATGACAAAATGAAAAACTGATTGGCGACATCTTGTTGAACTGCGGAATCGACGTGGAGTGTACGGAGAATTTTGTATAACTGCGGGGCGATCGACTTCGAGCATGGTTATTTATAGGCTTGCCTTAAGATACACCTAAAGATTATAAATGAACTGCTATTGGCTAATAAAACGCGCCAACATTAGCGTCTATTTTACTATCCAATGAAAACCACTAATACATATTACTTTTATAGAACATTCTGGAAGCTTTTTTTACTGAAAAGGCGCGAAACATTACGTAACTTCCTGGTTCCCGGTAACGATAAACAACTCACCCCCTTGCTAAAGTATTGTGTTATTGTTAACAGTTTCAGTAGAGCCGTATATTATTATTTACCAATAATAATTACAATTATTAAACCCCTGAAATCAATGTTACATAAAAATACATATTCATATTAAAATAATTATTTACATTAAAGTAATTTGTGATACAAATTACCGTCTCATATGCCCCACTAGAAACATAATTATAAATATTTATAACTTGTTTAGAATTTTATAATTTGTGTTTTTAGTCTCCTAAATCTTGGAACACACGCTATCACTTTCACTTTACACTTCACACGTATTTAACACACGACATATGTTTTATCTCGCCACTACTTACTGGCTCTGATTTAATTAATTTAGATATTCATCTGACATCACAAATTTTTTTTTATAGCAAATACTTTACCCTAAATTACTTATTTACTGCTACCAAATTGTTTACATTAAGTTGTTGACAAAAATTTATACATTTAAGATTTTTGTAATTATTATACATATTTACCAAAATATTCACCCTCAACACAAATATTTACATCTCTTAAATCTAGGCAATGTTTCACCTTTTCTGTTTTCTACATAAGTACTTTTTTTTTTAAATTATTCTTACCATTTTTTTGTTGTTTTGAATTTTAATTTAACAATACTCTTTGAATTGTATTTACGTACTTTTAATTTTAATATCATATTAAGTTTCAATTATTACCTTCTTCTTTTCAAATATTGTTACAGTTACTAAAAATTTAAACATTTCTCCTTTCCTTTTTTTTTATAATTTATTTCTCTTTTCAAATGACATATATAAATAGTTAACCCTCTTACGTTCCAATACATTTCTCTGCAAGTCATCTTTAACTATCCAGCATTTACTTTACATCTCACTGCTATTTACCCTCCTGGATCAAATTGTGTGTGGCTAAACATTACTCGTAGCTGTAACCTAACCTTCAAATTTTTGTTAATGAATAACCTCTTGTATTCATATGACATTTCGTTCCCTGATAACATTTGAAAACAATCTACATTTTCTTGAACAATACATCTTTTAACAACTTTCATTTTCAACTCTTCAACTATCTCTTTAATTTGAGAATACTCTGACAAATCTGTACTAAACTGTACTGGACTGGAGTTTTCATTTTGAACATCTTGGTACAATCTATTTCTTTGCATTACTGTCTCATTCTGTATTTCTGATATTTCCCCTCTAAAATTAACTTGCGCCTGATTTACATCTACATTCCTAACCTCTTTTATCTTTCTTAGCTCACTTGAAATATTACTCACTTGACTTCCTAACTCTATACATTCTACATTAACCTCACTTTTAGTATTAACCTCACTTTCTTTGTTATCTCTTTCCCTACTCATGTCTAGCATTTTCTTTGAAATTTCTCCTATCTCACTTGCTATTACTTCCTCATTTTCATCTCTCATTTCTGGCATACAACTATCTAGCTTTATAACTTTCTTTTCAATTTCTTCACTGCTTTGATCTACTTTTTGCTCTAATATCTCATTCTTCCTACCAATCCTTTCTCTCCATTCCCTATGATCTTTGTTTATAGCTTCTATCAATTCCCTATGATCCTTATTCATTTTCTCATGAATCTCTTTTATCATATCCATAATCATTCTAGTATCAGAATTAATATTTCCTGCTATTCTATTCTTACTTTCTGCACTAACATTTCCTCCCTCCAATATTACATTGTTTGAGCTTTTGTTTGTAACCTGTATTGAATTACAGCTAACTTTTACACTATCCCCTTCCATCATTGTTTCTTCAATATTATTAGTAGCCATTGTTTTCGTTTTCTAAAAAAAAATTACAATCACCTGACCTTTATGATGCTGCCTGTTGATGTAGCTTTGATGTCCAGCGTTCTGCCCCATTCTCCTAGATTTGTATGTCGCTTCTGCGTTATTTTATGATGAATCTACGTTGTCTCGATGTTTTTGCGTCCACTTATCCGCGTCGTTTGTCGCTCCTCGTTTCTGGAATCTGCGTCTTGTAGATCATTTTACTGCTGCTTTCGTTCCACGTCCTGATTATGCTGATCCTTTCCTGGTCACTTCGCCCCACGTTGGTGGCGCCAATTTGAGAGAGGTATAGCTTACGTATTCTGTTTTACGTAAATTATTATATCTTGAAGATCTTATAGTTAGCTCCACGTTGTGGTGCCAATTTACGAGAGCAAATATGTGTTTACTTCACGCGAAACCATCTTGTGTGACGTCATACGTTGGTTGGTTCATTTGTTCTGTTTGTAGATTCCTCTGACGTAGCAATTTATATCAGTTTTAAATGTCCACCGGCTAGCTATTATCTGATCTAGGTAGGCATGTTTTTCTTACAGGTTGTGAAGCGGAAAGGAATCTTTTATCCAAAAATTACTAGTGAAGAAATGTGTTTTATAATGTTTTATTGTCTAACACGTGCACTAACACTTTCACAGATTTATCTAGATAATCGCCATACTGAAACTGTTTATAATAACTTCTTATCACTTTTAACTCACGTACTTCAACTTTATATATTTAACTGTAGAATATTTTATAAGATTTCTCGTACTTCTGCTGCGTGTAACTTATGACAAAATGAAAAACTGATTGGCGACATCTTGTTGAACTGCGGAATCGACGTGGAGTGTACGGAGAATTTTGTATAACTGCGGGGCGATCGACTTCGAGCATGGTTATTTATAGGCTTGCCTTAAGATACACCTAAAGATTATAAATGAACTGCTATTGGCTAATAAAACGCGCCAACATTAGCGTCTATTTTACTATCCAATGAAAACCACTAATACATATTACTTTTATAGAACATTCTGGAAGCTTTTTTTACTGAAAAGGCGCGAAACATTACGTAACTTCCTGGTTCCCGGTAACGATAAACAACTCACCCCCTTGCTAAAGTATTGTGTTATTGTTAACAGTTTCAGTAGAGCCGTATATTATTATTTACCAATAATAATTACAATTATTAAACCCCTGAAATCAATGTTACATAAAAATACATATTCATATTAAAATAATTATTTACATTAAAGTAATTTGTGATACAAATTACCGTCTCACTTCTCACTTCCCTTCAAGAGTTTGTTGTCACATAGGAATCATAAATGAAGATTCTGTGTGCTAGCATTATAACAACAGGGATTCTGTCTCACTTCTCTAAAAGAGTTTGTTGTTACATAGGAATCATAACTGAAGATTCTGTGTGCTAGCATTATAACAGCAGGGAATCTGTCTCACTTCTTTACAAGAGTTTGTTGTCACATGGGAATCATACACGAAGATTCTGTGTGCTGGCATTATAACGACAGGGAATCTGTCTCACTTCTCTACAAGAGTTTGTTGTCACATAGGAATCATACATGAAGATTCTGTGTGCTGGCATTTAAACAACAGGAAATCTGTCTCACTTCTCTACAAGAGTTTGTTGTCACATAGGAATGATACATGAAGATTCTGTGTGCTAGCATTATAACAGCAGGGAATCTGTCTGGCTTCTCTACAAGAGTTTGTTGTCACATAGGAATGATACATGAAGATTCTGTGTGCTAGCATTATAACAGCAGGGAATTTGTCCCACTTCTCTACAAGAGTTTGTTGTTACATAGGAATCATAAATGAAGATTCTCTGTGCTAGCATTATAACAACAGGGAATCTGTCTCACTTCTTTACAAGAGTTTGTTGTCACATGGGAATCATACACGAAGATTCTGTGTGCTGGCATTATAACAACAGGGAATCTGTCTCACTTCTCTACAAGAGTTTGTTGTCACATAGGAATCATACATGAAGATTCTGTGTGCTGGCATTTAAACAACAGGGAATCTGTCTCTCTTCTCTCTAAGAGTTTGTTGTCACATAGGAATCATACATGAAGATTGTGTGTGCTAGCATTATAACAGCGGGGAATCCGTCTCACATCTCTACAAGAGTTTGTTCTAACATAGGAATGATACATGAAGATTCTGTGTGCTAGCATTATAACAGCAGGAAATTTGTCTCACATCTCTACAACAGTTTGTTGTTACATAGGAATCATTCAAAACATCGTGTGTGCTAGCATTATAACAGCAGGGAATCTGACTCACTTCTGTACAAGTGTTTGTTGTAACATAGGAATCATACATGAAGATTGTGTGTGCTAGCACTATAACAACAGGGAATCCATCCCACTTCTCTACAAGAGTTTGTTGTAACATAGGAATCATACATGAAGATTCTGTGTGCTAGCATTATTACAGCAGGTAATCTGTCTCACTTCTCTACAAGTGTTTGTTGTCACGTAGGAATCATACATGAAGAATGTGTGTGCTAGCATTATAACAAAAGGGAATCTGTCACACTTCTCTACAGGAGTTTGTTGATATACAGGAATCATACAAGAAGATTGTGTGTGCTAGCATTATAACAGCAGGGAATCTGTCTCACTTCTCTACAAGAGTTTTTGCCACATAGGAAGCTTACATGAAGATTCTGTGTGCTGACGTTATAATAGCAGGGAATTTCTGACTTATCCATAAGTGTTTGTTGTCACATCGAAATCATACATAAAGATTCTATGTGCTGACAGAATAACAGCAGGGAATCTCTGACTTATCTATAAGAGTTTATTGTGACCATAGGTGTCATACATGAATTTTCTGCATGCTGGCATTATAACAACAGGGAATCTTCTCACTTCTCATCAAGAGCTTGTTGTCACAAGGGAATCATACATAAAGATTCTGCGTGCTGGCATTATAACAACAGGGAATCTTCTCACTTCTCTTCAAGTGTTTGTTGTCACATAGGAATCATACATGAAGATTCTGCGTGCTAGCATTATAAAACAGGGAATCTGTCTCACTTCTCTACAAGGGTTTGTTGTCACGTAGGAATCATACATGAAGATTCTGTGTGCTAGCATTATAACAGCAGGGAATCAGTCTCACTTCTCCACAAGAGTTTGTTGTCACGTAGGAATCATATATTAAGAGTCTGCATGCTGGCATTGTAACAGCAGAGAATCTGTCTCACTTCTCTACAAGAGTTTGTTGTCACATAGGAATCATACATGAAGATTCTGTGTGCTGGTATTATAACAACAGGGAATCTGTCTCACTTCTCTACAATTGTTTTGTTGTCACATAGCAATCATACATGAAGATTCTGTGTGTTAGCATTATAATAGCAGGGTATCTGTCTCACTTCTCTAAAAGCGCTTGTTGTCACATAAGAATCATACATGAAGATTCGGTGTGCTGACAATATAACAACTGGGAATCTGTCTCACTTCTCTATAGAGTTTGTTGTCACATAGGAATCATAACATGAAGATTCTGTGTACAGGCATTATAACAACAGGGAACCTATCACACTTCTCTAAAAGAGTTTGTTGTCACATAAAAATCATACATGAAGATTCTGTGTGCTGACATTATAACAGCAGGGAATTTCTGACTTATCCATAAGAGTTTGTTGTCACATAGAAATCATACATGAAGATTCTATGTGCTGACAGTGTAACAGCAGGGAATCTCTGACTTATCTTTAAGAGTTTGTTGTCATATAGGAATCATACATGAATTTTCTGCATGCTGGCATTATAAAACCAGGGAATCTAGCTCACTTCTCTACAAGAGTTTGTTGTAACATAGGAATCATACATGAAGATTATGTGTGCTAGCATTATTACAGCAGGTAATCTGTCTCACTTCTCTAGAAGTGTTTGTTGTCACATAGGAATCATACATGAAGATTGTGTGTGCTAGCATTATAACAAAAGGGAATCTGTCTCACTTCTCTACAAGAGTTTGTTGTTATATAGGAATCATACAAAAAGATTGTGTGTGCTAGCATTATAACAGCAGAGAATCTGTCTCACTTCTCTAAAAGAGTTTGTTTTTACACATAGGAAGCTTACATGAAGATTCTGTGTGCTGACGTTATAAAAGCAGGGAATTTCTGACTTATCCATAAGAGTTTGTAGTCACATAGAAATCATACATGAAGATTCTATGTGCTGACAGTAAAACAGCAGGGAATCTCTGACTTATCTATAAGAGCTTGTTGTGACCATAGGAGTCATACATGAATTTTCTGCATGCTGGCATTATAACAACAGGGAATCTTCTCACTTCCCTTAAAGAGTTTGTTGTCACATAGGAATCATACATGAAGATTCTGCGTGCTAGCATTATAACAGCAGGGAATCAGTCTCACTTCTCTACAAGTATTTGTTGTCACGTAGGAATCATATATTAAGAGTCTGCATGCTGGCATTATAACAGCAGGGAATCTGTCTCACTTCTCTATAAGAGTTTTTTATCACATAGGAATCATACATGAAGATTCTATGTGCTGACAGTGTAACAGCAGGGAATCTGTCTCACTTCTCTACAATTGTTTTGTTGTCACATAGGAATCATACATGAAGATTCTGTGTGCTAGCGTTATAACAGCAGGGAATCTGTGTCACTTCTCTACAAGCGCTTGTTGTCAGATAAGAATCATACATCAAGATTCTGTGTGCTGGCATTATAACAACAGTAAATCTGTCTCACTTCTCTACAAGGGTTTGTTGTCACATAGGAATGATACAGGAAGGTTCTGTGTGCTAGCATTATAACAGCAGGGAATCTGTCAGACGTCTCTACAAGAGTTTGTTGTCACATAGGAATGATACATGAAGAATCTGTGTGCTGGCATTATAACAGCAGGGAATCTGTCTGACTTCTCTACAAGAGTTTGTTGACACATAGGAATGATACATGAAGATTCTGTGTGCTGGCATTATAACAGCAGGGAATCTGTCTGACTTCTCTACAATAGCTTGTTGTCACACAGGAATCATACATGAAGATTCTGTGTGCTGGCATTATAACAACAGGGAATCTGTCTCACTTCTCTACAAGAGTTTGTTGTCACATAGGAATCATACATGAAGATTCTGTGTGGTGGCATTTAAACAACAGGGAATCTGTCTCACTTCTGTACAAGAGTTTGTTGTCACATAGGAATGATACATGTAGATTCTGTGTGCTAGCATTATAACAGCATGGAATCTGCTTCACGTCTCTACAAGAGTTTGTTGTTACATAGGAATCATTCAAAACATTGTGTGTGCTAGCATTATAACAGCAGGGAATCTGACTCACTTCTGTACAAGAGTTTGTTGTAACATAGGAATCATACATGAAGATTGTGTGTGCTAGCACTTTAACAACAGGGAATCCATCCCACTTCTCTACAAGAGTTTGTTGTAACATAGGAATCATACATGAAGATTATGTGTGCTAGCATTATTACAGCAGCTTATCTGTCTCACTTCTCTAAAAGTGTTTGTTGTCACATAGGAATCATACATGAAGATTGTGTGTGCTAGCATTATAACAAAAGGGAATCGGTCTCACTTCTCTAATAGAGTTATTTGATATAAAGGAACCATACAAGAAGATTGTGTGTGCTAGCATTATAACAGCAGGGAATCTGTCTGACTTCTCTACAAGAGTTTGTTGTCACATGGGAATGATACATGAAGATTCTGTGTGCTGGCATTATAACAGCAGGGAATCTGTCTGACCTCTCTACAATAGTTTGTTGTCACACAGGAATCATACATGAAGATTCTGTGTGCTGGCATTATAACAACAGGGAATCTGTCTCACTTCTCTACAAGAATTTGTTGTCACATAGGAATCATACATGAAGATTCTGTGTGGTGGCATTTAAACAACAGGGAATCTGTCTCACTTCTGTACAAGAGTTTGTTGTCACATAGGAATGATACATGTAGATTCTGTGTGCTAGCATTATAACAGCATGGAATCTGTTTCACGTCTCTACAAGAGTTTGTTGTTACATAGGAATCATTCAAAACATTGTGTGTGCTAGCATTATAACAGCAGGGAATCTGACTCACTTCTGTACAAGAGTTTGTTGTAACATAGGAATCATACATGAAGATTCTGTGTGCTAGCACTTTAACAACAGGGAATCCATCCCACTTCTCTACAAGAGTTTGTTGTAACATAGGAATCATACATGAAGATTATGTGTGCTAGCATTATTACAGCAGCTTATCTGTCTCACTTCTCTACAAGTGTTTGTTGTCACATAGGAATCATACATGAAGATTGTGTGTGCTAGCATTATAACAAAAGGGAATCGGTCTCACTTCTCTAATAGAGTTATTTGATATAAAGGAACCATACAAGAAGATTGTGTGTGCTAGCATTATAACAGCAGGGAATCTGTCTCACTTCTCTACAAGAGTTTGTTGTCACATAGGAATGATACATGAAGATTCTGTGTGCTGGCATTATAACAGCAGGGAATCTGTCTGACTTCTCTACAATAGTTTGTTGACACACAGGAATCATACATGAAGATTCTGTGTGCTGGCATCATAACAACAGGGAATCTGTCTCACTTCTCTACAAGAGTTTGTTGTCACATAGGAATCATACATGAAGATTCTGTGTGGTGGCATTTAAACAACAGGGAATCTGTCTCACTTCTGTACAAGAGTTTGTTGTCACATAGGAATGATACATGTAGATTCTGTGTGCTAGCATTATAACAGCATGGAATCTGTTTCACGTCTCTACAAGAGTTTGTTGTTACATAGGAATCATTCAAAACATTGTGTGTGCTAGCATTATAACAGCAGGGAATCTGACTCACTTCTGTACAAGAGTTTGTTGTAACATAGGAATCATACATGAAGATTGTGTGTGCTAGCACTATAACAACAGGGAATCCATCCCACTTCTCTACAAGAGTTTGTTGTAACATAGGAATCATACATGAAGATTATGTGTGCTAGCATTATTACAGCAGCTTATCTGTCTCACTTCTCTACAAGTGTTTGTTGTCACATAGGAATCATACATGAAGATTGTGTGTGCTAGCATTATAACAAAAGGGAATCGGTCTCACTTCTCTAATAGAGTTATTTGATATAAAGGAACCATACAAGAAGATTGTGTGTGCTAGCATTATAACAGCAGGGAATCTGTCTGACTTCTCTACAAGAGTTTGTTGCCACATAGGAAGCTTACATGAAGATTCTGTGTGCTGACGTTATAAAAGCAGGGAATTTCTGACTTATCCATAAGAGTTTGTTGTCACATAGAAATCATACATGAAGATTCTATGTGCTGACAGTAAAACAGCAGGGAATCTCTGACTTATGTATAAGAGTTTGTTGTGACCATAGGAGTCATTCATGAATTTTCTGCATGCTGGCATTATAACAACAAGGAATCTTCTCACTTCTCTTCAAGAGTTTGTCGTCACATAGGAATCATACATGAAGATTCTGCGTGCTAGCATTATAAAACAGGAATCTGTCTCACTTCTCTACAAGGGTTTGTTGTTACGTAGGAATCATACATGAAGATTCTGTGTGCTATCATTATAACAGCAGGGAATCAGTCTCACTTCTCTACAAGAGTTTGCTGTCACGTAGGCGTGCGTGCGTGCGTCAGATGGCAGGTTGAGGGCAACCCGATGATGTGTTTAGGCATGTACCTTCCCTAATTAGGGCTTTACCACGTAGTGACGGGATATGGGGGTTACAGGATGGCGGTTGTTCTTTAGGTAGGGGAGAGAAAGGAGGTAACAAAGTTTCTTCCTCAACGGTAGCCGGTCATGGTGCAACTACCCTTGTGCACCGCTGGTGGTATGAATTTTGTAATTTTAAACATGTTGGGATTTTAATTTTGAAGTCCAAGCTACTCTTGAAGGGATTGTGTTGGAGTTCAGCTTTAGCTGCTGTTGGAATTACTCCGCTGTTACCGGATATGCCCGCAAGCCATGCGGGGAAGCCGGTGATGCCTCAAGCGGCGTGTTCTGGGGTTATAATCCCCAAGAGACCTAACTAGGGCGCTCTGATGGTATGGCAACTGGTCGTAAAATTTTGCGGCCCGGCGCCTAATTTCATCCTCCACGTAAGGAAGAGATGAGGCTTCGTGAAGCAGTCTCACGGGAAAGGAGCGGTTTACACAATAGATGGCCCGAAGGCACCTATTCTGTACCCGTTGCAGGAGCAGCAGGTTGGAATCTGCGGCCATGCCCCAGATCTCGCAGGCATAAAGCAGGAAGGGGATTATCAGCGCTCGAAAAAGGTGTAACTTTAAAGGGACAGGCATCTCAGACCTCAGCATCGGGTACAATGAAGCCGCAGCCCCATGCCCCCGACGTGTCCCCGAAAAGTTAGGACCTTATCTAACTTAACCCCCAGGTAGGTAATGACGTTTGTCCATTCTATCCTTCTTCGGAGATAGCTGAATGTGGGGAAGATTGCGGGAAAGCGGCGCTTGGTGAAGAGAATGGCGTGGCTTTTTGCCGGGTTAATGGATAATCGCCAACGCCTGCACCACTCTTGGAGGAGGCGGAGGTGTCTCTGAATGGGGTTGAAGGCTCTGTTTGGGTTTTTGCTTGTACAGTACAGGAGCACGTCAACAGCGTACTGTGCCATGTTGACGTGCTGCTCTGTGGGTAGGTCGGCCACATATACACTAAAGAGTGTGGGGGATAACACAGAACCTTCGGGGACTCCGCCTCGTATTGGCCTTAGTGTAGATTTGTGTCCCGCAACCGAAACTACAAAAGTGCGGTGTTTTAGATATGTGTGTAGTAGGTGTATTATGTGTGTAGGGAGCTCCAGTTGGATGAGCTTTTTGAGGAGACCCGCATGCCAGGTCGTCGAGAAGGCCTTCTCGACATCCAGTGAAACTGCGGCGGTGTAAGCCCTGTCCTGGAAGCCCAGGGCAGCCGCTTCCACCACGCGCAGCAATTGCTGGGAGGTCGAGTGCCCAGGACGGAAGCCGAACTGATGTGGTGGGATGGCTCGAATGTCCCCTAAAGTGGGAGACAAGCGGGTAAGAATGGTCCTTTCAAACACTTTTGAAAGGACAGAGAGGAGACTAATGGATCTGTAATTGGCAGGATGTACCGGATCTTTCCCCGGCTTCAATATGCAGATAACCCGAGCCTCTCTCCACTCGCGTGGAAAGTGACTTAGGGCGACGCACATATTGAAGACCCTGGTGAGAAAGAGCACAGCCCGGAAGGGAAGGCGACGTAGCATGGCGGGTGTAAGCCCGTCAGGCCCCGGTGCCCTTTTGGGGTTGAGACGCCGGAGTGCGCCCTTGGATTTCTGAAGGTCTTATGACGGAATATCGATCCGCATCGTCGGGGGGACGTCGAAGGAATCGGCGTACCTCCCTCCGAGTACGTTCGGAAAAGGCATCGTCCTGGGGGTCATCTCGAGGCCTCATGGTCCTCTCAAGGTAGTCGGCAAACACATTTGCTTTGGCTTGGGGGAGGTAAGCCAGGCCTTGGGTGCCGTGGAGAGGGGAGGAATATTGATCTCTGCGGTTGCGGAGGTGTTTGGCAATCCTCCACACGTCGCCATCTTCGAGGTTCATACGGTTCATCGTCTCCTTCCACGCTTGCACTCTGTGCTCGCGTAGCCGGCGACGGACCTCTCGGCAAAGGCGCCTATGAAGCACTCGATTATGTGGCGTGCGGTGACGCTGGTAGAGTCTGCGTGCCGCCCAGGAGCGGTGGATTAGCAGATGGAGTTCAAGAGGAAGGACGTCAGGGTGCAAGGGTGCTGGGGTGTTGACAGTGAGGTTATGGACCGTTCGTACCACGATGGAAGTGAAGGAGGAGACGGCCGCCTCCAGGGTTGGGACGTCTACGATTCTCGGGTTGGGTGGAAGGGATTCGTTGAGGCAAACCTTGACGCATTCCCAGTCGACCTCACGGTGTTGAACCGGGACGCCGTGACTGGCAACCTGGGTGTTAACCTCGGCTAACACAGGATTATGGTCTGAGTGTAGCGCGTTGATTGATGTGAGTGAGATATGAAAGGGGAAATGCTTGATGATCGCGAAGTCGATAACGGTAGCCCGTCCTCGACCTCGTGGATGATGTGTAGGTTGCCAGGGACCCTCTGCTCTAAGTTGAGGGTCCGCATCTATCATACGTATAATTTCATTGCCTCGTCTACACGACGGGGGGCAGCAATGCCAACGCATATGTTTGGCATTGAAGTCCCCAGCCATGATAACGTTAGGATGAAGGGCGAGGATGGATAGGTAATCGTTAAGTACGAACAGCCTTCTTGGAGGGTGGTAAACAGACACCACCATGACTTCCGTGCCGCCGAGATCAATACAGACGGCCGTGGCCTCCAGGGTTTGAAGTGGCGGGAGAGGGATTGGGCGTTGGACAACACTGTTCCTCACGAGAACCGCGGTGCCACCTCCTCGGCGGCCCAAACGGTCAGTCCTGAGGCAGCTGAAGCCCGGTAGGCGGAATCGGGTGTTGGGTTTGAAATGTGTTTCCCCGACTAAAATGAGGTGCAAGGCATATGAGCCAGCAAAGTGCTGGAGCTCATTCCCCTGATCGGCCATTCCACACGCGTTCCAAAACGCGAACCGAAACGAGGTACGTGACCTAGCTCGATTCGCCATTTCGGGCCGTCTGGATGACAGTGGTCAGGAGTGTGAGCCCCTCCATGGCAATTACCATCTTTGCGGCTTGGTCAGGTGTTGATAGGAACCTGACCAGCAGGTCGCAGATGCGCCGGCCGTGGTTCTGCAGCAGCTGCTGCAACCACCCCAGCACATCGGAAACCTGTGGTGCAGGAGGAGGGGTTGGGGTTCTTCTCGGGAGAGGAGTGGGGGGCTTGGGCAAGGGCGCCGGTCCATTGGTCCCCTTATCGGCCCTCGACCTACGCGGAAGCGTGGGAGTACCACGCTCACACGAGGCCTCGGATTCCGAGTCCGGTTCTCGCGCTGGACGACGTCTCCTTGTCCTTCTAGGACGGGGAGGTTTTGGGGTGTCTGGAGCTGGTGTTTGTGTCTTGCTGGACGTGGGTTGTGTGGGGGCCCTTGACACCGCAGGTCTACCCGAAGTGCTCTGTAGTGCTGCTGCATAAGAGCGTCGGGAAGCAGGCTGATGTTGTTGCCGTGGCGGAGCCGGAGCTGGCGGGTGCTGCTGTTGCGCTGGTTGGCCTCCCCTACCTTGGGGGGCTGCTGGTGCAGGTGGTCTCCTTGAGGCTATTACAGCCTTCCTCGTTGGGCACCCGCCGTAACACGCCACATGCTCCCCCTTGCAGTTAGCACAGGTGGGAACCTCGGCGATTGTTCGGGGACAGACCTCTCTTGGGTGGGAGCCTCCGCACCTTAAGCAGCGCAGGTTGCGGAAGCAGAAGTGGCTGGAGTGGTTAAACCCCAGGCACCGGTAACACTGTGGGGGACCGCCAGAGCCCTTGGATGGTTCGATGTGGACCCGAAGGTAGCAGATGGTGGTGACACCATCTATCTTTGCCTCCGGGTCTGCTGACCGCTCCACGACTACTAAAAATAGTGGGAGGGGGGTGGGGCCTTGGCCATTTGGAGCTGGTCTGGTGAGCTGCTTCACCAGTCTTGGGGTGATGCCCTGGCGGGTGAGGTCGTCCTCGATGTCAATCACCGAAGTATCCGCTGGCAATCCTCGGATAACCCTGCGGATGTCTCGGGCCTTATCCAGGCCGAAGGTAAAATGGGGAATGCCCCTCCTACCTAGCTGTTTAAGCAGCGTCGAATAGTCCCCGACCTGCTTGGCCTGAAAAATGAAGCGGCTTTTGTTCCGCCTCACCGTGCATGACCCGATCAGGGTCGGCATGACTTCCTTCAGGAAGCCTACAGACCCCGCAAAGTCATCCACGATGATTGGTGGAACGTGGCTCCGCTGCCCGGCGTTCTGGGCGGACCCAGAAGCGGCAGGCTGCGCGGACGCTCCTGATTGGCCAGAGGGCACGCCCCCGCCAGCCAATCGGGAAGCACGCTTCCTTTTCCGTGAAACCACTTCACGGAAGTCGTCGTCCTCTCCGGCCGTGGAAAGGCCAGAGGAGCTTGCCTCATCCTCCTCCATGGAGGAGTGGATTGAATGTTGGGAGCCTAAATTGGCTCGACCGTCGTCGGAGCAGAGCTCCGAAATTTGGTCTACTCGGTCAGATGAAACTTTGCGAGAGACGCCCTGGTTGGTGGAAAGCTTGGACTGGTCCAAACAACGCACTTTGCCCTTACCGCTTGCGCGTTCTTGGCTAAGTGCCCTTTTCTTGCCCTCCAGAGCGGCAGGGCCGCCCGAGGGCTGGTTGGCTGCACCAGTGCTGGTGCTGGCAGCGGCAGTTGCAGTTTGCCCGGCATTCCCGCTGGGGCCTTTGCCAGTTATGGATTGGTTGGGTTTTGTTTTAGGCATCTTGGAAAGGTACACAGCGCTGCACCCAGGGGTGCAGCGCACACAAACACAACATCGTTTACCCTCACCTGCAGGCAGCTGTGGTGCTCAATAGCGCAGCGAAACAGAGGGCCGGACACTTTTAGTGCGCCTTACCGTTCCTTAAGGAAGGTGGCTGTGGCCTTGTTCGCCTACCCGCTGCCTGGAATTGGCCTCTTAATGGTAACGAGGCCACTGAAGGTCAATGTAGTCTTATGCACTGGTCGCCTTAAGAAATGCGACGCAGTAGAGCTGGTTGAAGAAGTACGTTCTTTTTTTTTCCGTGGGGGAAAAATGCATTATTGCATTCGACCCCCAGCCGGTGTGCAATGGCTGGGGGGATATGTGGGGCTCGCCGCTCAGAAGCGGAATACCCACTAAAAACCCCACCACGAGTTAATTGTATATTGCTGAGTGTTAACGTGCATTTGTTTACATGCTTTTAGTCGGGTCCCGCATAGCACCCCGGTTAGTATGTGAATAGCTACTTAGCTGGCATGCATTGCATGCGAGCGCGTCAAATGTTACTTGCTGGTATTGCCCATGGAACCTGAGCAATACCAGTGGGTTATTTGCGTATGTTTCTTATATTGCTAGTATGTGTTAAATAATGCCTAAGATCTAAAATGTGTGTTGTTTGCAGGGAGTGCCTGCGTGTCACATGACTTAGCATTAACTTACTGCTAGGTTGTACTATTATTGTTATATTATATTTAGGTAAATTGAACAATTTTGTATTGTGTCCTGTGCAGTCAATCGGGCACAGGCGTCTGTCTTGAGATCCGGCCTTCTCGGTCCTTCGTTGAGCTCGTTGTCCTGATGGTAGCCATTGTCGTCTGTGTGAACGACTCCATAATGCAGCGGCCCGTCTTACGCTGCGCACGTCGTTCACGTTGGGAGGCCCCTTCTCCCGGGCCGCCTCAGCTGTTGCTGAGGACTTGAGGGCTCTGCGACGGGCGTGGGCTGAAACAAGGGTAGAAAGCAAGAGAAAGATTAGTGCTGGGATATAGAAATAGGAAGTCTTGGGTCAATGTCCTTGTCATGTTTGGAGTAGATTGTTTAAGAACTGTTGGATTTGTTCTTGCGTGTCGTCTCGGGAAAGCGTTCTATCGAATAGTGAGAGTGGTCTGTTATGCTTGTAATTTACGGAATCGTAGTTGCCTAATGCTTTGACTAGATCATTGTGGTGTACGCGTAAGCTTTTGTACATGTCGTAAGCTAGCTTTTTAACGAATTCTTCTACTGTATGCATTTTAAGTTCCTCGTGGAGTAAATCAGATGGCGCTACGTACGGTACCTTAGCTACCATGCGCAATGTTTTGTTTTGAAATTGTTGTAGTTTTTTTATGTATGTTTTGGCGGCATACCCCCAGACAGGTGCAGCATAAGTAAATATTGGTCGTATTAGTGTTTTATATAACGTAAGTACGTTCTCAAGAACCTGGCCGACCCACAAAAAGTGGGCGGACCGCGCAGAAAATCTCGAAGTGGCGATGCAGATTTTTCGGCGGACCTCGTAGAAACCACACCGGTGTGCGCTGGATGCATGTCCTGCTGCTGCATACCACTGTCACGTAGGCCCCTCAGGGGCTCACCTTATGTGAGTACGGGTTTTTTTGGCGCACCCGGGGGTTCCCGAGCCAATCATCGCCATCTTCATCATTTCACCCCCGTGCGGTCGAGGTGGGTTCGTTCTCGTGACACGGAGACTCAAGGTAGGCTCTCGTGCGTTCTGTGCATATCATTACATCTCGCTCCTCGCCATCGCTTCTGTCTTCTCTTTTATTTATGCACATTTCGCCCCACGCCCATTCATTTACACGTCTCTTTTACTTCTTCGCCGGCCTACCTTGAGTGCGAAACGCCCACACTCTTTTAGTTTCTTTTATCCTTTTATGTTAATCCTCCTTGGACACAGCCTGACGGATACCCGCGCACTGCGTGCGCAGCTGGGTGGGTGGGTAATGGCATCATCCCCAGCACCCGGGGTCGTCATGTAGGGTTTGTGTTCGTATCCGCTGTTCAACTGCAGTCCCGCGGGGGTGCCATTGCATGAGCTGCTGACTTCCGACGGCGATTGGGTCCCTCTGTCTATGTTCTGGGAGGTGTGACCCTGTGGTGAGGTAGGTATAGATAGGCCACTCACCCAAGCCGGGGTAACGCCCGGGAAGTCAGAGCCCGAAGTCGGAGACGGTTGCAATGGTGGAGGATTTTTTTCGCTATGGAGCACCCTACCTCCATTAATACAAACAAGCGCCGAAAAGTCATTGTAACAGAAGTAGCACCGCCGTCATCTGGTTGTTACTTGGTCATTTCAAGAACAGAAGAAGGACAAAACTTTGAGAAGGTGAACCCTTTTATAATTCAGAAGGGCATAGATGCTATTGCTGGTGCGGTTCAATCCTGCACTCGTTTACGGAATGGATCCTTATTGACACAAACTAAGTCCGATCAGCAAAGTAAGACCTTGTTGCGCGCTACGCTTCTCCACGGTTATCCCATCCGTGTCGAGAAGCACCGCACATTGAACTCCTGTCGGGGCGTCGTTACCACCCATAGCCTCGATGGTATATCGGACGAGGATCTAGTAGGCTATCTATCCGATCAAAAGGTGACTGCAGTGCATCGAGTGCAGGCCAAACGCGACGGCGTATTGGTACCCACTCGTACCCTGTTTATTACATTTGATGGCGTCGATCTGCCCACGAGCATTTCCGCAGGGTACGAACGGATTTCTGTGAGGCCTTATATTCCTAGACCTCTGCGTTGTTTTAAATGCCAACGTTTTGGGCATACGCAAGTCTCATGTAAGAGTGCCGTTAACATCTGTGCAACATGTAGCCAGCCCTCACACGAAGGTACCTGTTCAACAGCCCCCGTCTGCGTTAATTGTAAAGGGTCTCATTCTGCTTCGTTTGCCGACTGTCCGCGGTACTTGGACGTGAAGGCGATCCAGGAGATCCGGGTAAAGGAAAAACTCTCCTTCGCTGAAGCCCGGAGGCGTTACCATGCGCGCCAACCTTCACTCCTGCGATATGGCACATTTAGTTCTGTTGTTGCCTCGCCAGTACCACGAGTAGATGCCGAAACTCAGACCTGGACAATGACTGGATTAATCACCACTACCATCCGGCCGTCCATTAAGGCTACAGTTACCAAGCCGTATAAACCTGGCCCCAAGTCAATGAAGTCGCAAGCCGTTGAAAAGAAACCCAAGCAGAAACTCCGTAGGGAAGATTTTTTGAAAGACCCTCCGCGTGCGCGCGGTAACAAAAGTTCACCTTCTCCTCCTCGGAGGTCGCTGTCCCAGGAAGGTCCTGGGACAAGCCGCGCTCAGCGGCACCCCTCACCCATCGCCACCCAGAACCGATTCACGGCGCTTGAATCGGTTTCTGGCACTGAGCGCGTGGGCCCTCCCTCCGAGGAAGCTATGGAGTCTGACCAACTCCATACAAAAAGCCCGAGCCCAAAGGTTAAGCAAAAGATTCTTTTAAGCCGCCCTTCTAAGTAGACAGTTTATCCCTTTTATCCATGGCTATCCTGACCTGGAATGTACGTGGTGTACGATCGCATAGAGCGGAACTGCAACTTTTATTGCGTTCCCATTCACCTATGGTCGTGTGTTTGCAGGAGACCAAGCTTCGCCCTCACGACCCTTTCGATCTCCGAGGGTACACTCCGGTTCGCTACGATCTTGAACCGGAGGAGGGTGCTCCTGCTCATGGAGGTGTCATGTTGTTAGTGCGTAACGACGTTCATTTTCAAACTCTCGCTCTTACGTCTGACTTGCAAGCTGTTGCCATTAGATTGCAGTTACCTGGTTTTTTCTTCTCTGTTTACTCTGTATATTCACCTCCGTCGTCTCCCCTCGCTCCCGCGGACATTCGAGCTCTCCTGTCCGCTCTCCCAACACCATTTCTTCTGTTGGGAGATTTTAACGCCCATCATCCCCTGTGGGGTTCGCCAAGGGCTTGTGCGAGGGGAACCCTTCTTTCCGACATTTTTGAGCAGTTCAATCTTTCCATCCTCAATACAGGTGCACCTACTTTTATTTCTGATTCTTCTGGTACATTCTCTCACCTGGACCTTGCCATTTGCTCACTCCAGCTTGCTCATCGTCTTCAGTGGAACGTCGTCGCTGACACCTACTCCAGCGACCATTACCCCTGCATCGTTTCTCTTTTGTCACACCACGTACAGCATTCCAGAGTTCCTACCTGGATATTCCTAAAAGCCGACTGGATCTTGTATTCCAGCCTCGTGCATTTTTACGATCAGCCCTTTGCCGACATTAACCAACTAGTGCAGCACCTTACGTCTACGATTTTCTCTGCCGCCGAACGCGCAATTCCCCGTTCATCCTCTCAACCTCGGCGGTCACCTGTTCCGTGGTGGAACGAGGATTGTCGGGACGCCGTTCGCGCCCGTAGGACCGCACTTAGGGTGTTTCGGCGCCACCCTACACTTGATAATTTGGTGACTTTTAAACAATCGCGCGCCAGGGCTCGTCGCATTATTCAGGATAGCAAGAAGGCGTCGTGGGCTCGTTTTGTCGAGTCTTTTAATCGCTTTACGCCTTCAACTGTTGTTTGGGATAAACTTCGTCGCTTCTCAGGTAAAGTGTCGCATTGTACTGTTTCTGGCCTTCAGGTTTCCAATGCCACTATAGTGGATCCGGCTGCCATCGCTAACACTCTGGGTGCTGCCTTTGAGGCCGTATCCAGTTCAGACCATTATTCCGCCGGCTTTCGCTCTATCAAAGACCGGCTGGATTCCGACACCTTTAATTTTCGGTCTGCTAATTACGAGTGTTATAATGAACTTTTCACCCTGAGGGAGCTGGAGCACGCTCTTCATTGCTCTAGGCACTCCGCTCCTGGGCCGGGCGGCATTCATGTCCTGATGTTAAAGCACCTTTCAGCCGACAGTAAACTCTTTCTCTTACAGGTCTATAACCGTATTTGGCAAGACGGCGTTTTTCCTTCCGTTTGGCGCGAAGCCACCATTGTCCCTATACTTAAGCCTGGGAAGGATCGCCAACTACCTTCCAGCTACCGCCCTATCTCCCTCACCAGTTGCATTTGCAAGGTGATGGAGCGCATGATCAACGGGCGGTTGACATGGTGGCTTGAGTCTCAGAAACTTTTAGCGAACGCTCAGTGCGGATTTCGTCGCTATCGCTCTACCGTCGACCATCTGGTGTCCCTGTCGACGCATGTTATGAATGGATTTCTGAGAAAGTGTCAAACCGTGGCTGTGTTTTTTGACCTGGAGAAAGCTTATGACACTTGTTGGAGGGGCGGCATTTTACGTACACTTCACGCATGGAATATCCGCGGTCGTCTTCCCATATTTCTTCGGGAGTTCATGACGGACCGCGTCTTTCGTGTACGTGTGGGCTCGGTTTTATCTAGTCGTTTTATTCAAGAGAACGGAGTACCGCAGGGCTCTGTACTCAGTGTCACACTTTTTGCGATTGCTATCAACCCCATTGTTGATTGTATTCCACCTGGCATTTCATCGTCCCTTTTTGTTGATGATTTTGCCATTTATTGTAGTTCACGGCGGACCTGTCTACTCGAACGCCGTCTCCAGAGCTGTATCGACCGTCTCTACGCCTGGAGTAACGCCAACGGCTTTAATTTCTCCGCCGAGAAATCCGTCTGCATCAACTTCTGGCGCCGGAAGTATTTCCCTCCGCCCTCTCTCCATCTTGGGCCAGGGATACTTCCGTTTGCAGACGAGGCGAAATTTTTGGGGTTGATTTTTGATAGGAAGTTGTGTTGGACCTCGCACGTTTCCTTTTTAAAAGCAAAGTGTGACCGTTCTCTTAATATTTTACGTGTTTTAAGTGGCACATCCTGGGGAGCTGATCGGACCGTCCTTCTTCGCCTTTATCGCTCTTTGGTCCGATCCAAGCTTGATTACGGGTGTATTGTTTATTCGTCGGCACGTCCATCTGTGTTACTTCGATTGAATGCCATTCACCATCGTGGCATAAGAGTCGCTACAGGGGCATTTCCAACTAGCCCTGTACCCAGTCTGTACGCAGAAGTTGCAGAGCCTCTGCTGTCCTTCCGGCGTGAGATGCTTTTGTGCAGCTATGCTTGTCGGCTCTCAAGTTTGCCTAACCACTCGTCCTTCGATTTATTTTACGAGGATTCGCTTGATCGACAATATTTCGTTAGCTCCTCTGCATTGCTCCCTCCAGGGGTTCGATTTCGACTGCTACTTCGGCATTTGGACGTTACGCCAGCGCCGGCCCTTACCCGAGGGGAAACGCGTTTTCCTCCATGGTCGCGCGCTGAGGCCCACATCCACCTTGGGCTAACGTCGATGCCGAAAAATGCGACCCCTGCTTCTGTTCTTAGATCCGCCTTTTTAGAACTACAGGCGCAGTTCGGGGACTGTCATTTTATATATACTGGTGGGTCTAAGACTGATGTTGGAGTAGGATGTGCCTTTGTTTTTGGTGTACAGAGTTTTACTTTTCGTTTACCTCGACAATGTTCAATTTTTACCGCCGAACCTTTTAGCATTTATAAATCTGTTTTATACATTCAGCGGCACGCCTTACGGCACTGTTTTATTTGTACGGACTCTCTGAGTGCCCTTCAGACTATTCATGCGCTGTACCATTACCACCCACTCGTACAGCGCATACATGACCTGCTCCACTCGCTTGGTGTCTCTGGCATCAGCGTGTCCTTCATGTGGATTCCAGGTCATGTGGGCATCTCAGGTAATGAGTCTGCCGACGCCGCTGCGAAATCGGCGATTTTATTACCCAGATTTTTTACCTCTGTTGTTCCCTCGTCAGATTCGTGTGTTATTTTACGTCGCCGCATCCTCTCGCGCTGGCGCGATGAGTGGACGGCCCTCCGGGGGAACAAGTTACGGGAGGTTAAGCCTTTCCCGTTGATCTGGGGTACCTCTTCTCGTTCTTGTCGTCGGGAAGAGGTAATTTTAGCTCGTCTACGGATTGGACGTTGTGTTTTTAGTCATAGGTATTTGCTCAGTGGTGACCCCGCACCACTCTGTGGGCAGTGTGACGTGCCCTTAACGGTGCGTCACATTTTAACAGAGTGTCAAGTTTTAGCTGCATTGCGTGCTCGCGTGGGTCTGCCTGTTGGCCTAGCCAACGTTTTGGCAGACGACACGCGTGCTGTAGAATGTGTTTTACGTTTTATTCATGACAGTGATTTTAATCTGCGCATTTGATGCGTTGGGCGTCTGTTAGCTTAGTACTTTTATTCTGTCTGTTTTTATGGGAACTCTTATCCCCAGTGGACATATGGCGCTCATGTCCCTCGCATTCTACAGTTCCTGACACGTTTTAATGTTTTCTTGCCTATGCTTTTAGTGTGTTGGTTATTCAGGACTTTGTATTGTTGTTATTGTTGTTATTGTTATTATTGTTGTTCTTGTTAATATTGTTGTTATTGTTATTGTTCTTATTGTTATTGTTATTATTGTTGTTATTGTTATTATTGTTATAATATTATTATTGTTAGTTTTAGCTTTTTGAACATCGCGGGTTTGTGTCCCGTTTTTTAAATATGCGGTTCTTTTACCTGTTTTATATTTTGACCTTATTTTTATACATTGTAAGGGCGCTGATGACCATAGCAGTTTAGCGCCCTTAAACCGCATATCATCATCATCATCACTGTCACGTAGGAATCATATATTAAGAGTCTGCATGCTGGCATTATAACAGCAGGGAATCTGTCTCACTTCTCTACAAGAGCTTGTTGTCACATAGGAATCATACATGAAGATTCTGTGTGCTAGCATTATAACAGCAGGGAATCTGTGTCACTTCTCTACAAGCGCTTGTTGTCACATAAGAATCATACATGAAGATTCTGTGTGCTGACATTATAACAACTGGGAATCTGTCTCACTTCTCTACAACAGTTGGTTGTCACATAGGAATCATACATGAAGATTCTGTGTGCTGGCATTATAACAACAGGGAATCTGTCTCACTTCTCTATAGAGTTTTTGTCACATAGGAATCCTAACATGAAGATTCTGTGTACAGGCATTATAACAGCAGGGAATCTATCACACTTCTCTATAAGAGTTTGTTGTCACATATGAATCATACATGAAGATTCTATGTGCCGACATTATATCATCAGGGAATTTATCTCACTTCTCTACAAGAGTTTGTTGTCACATAGGAATCATACACGAAGATTCTATGTGCTGACATTATAACAATAGTGAATCTATCTAACTTCTCTGCAAGAGTTTGTTGTCACATTGGAATCATACATGAAGATTCTGTGTGCTAGCATTATACCAACAGGGAATCTGTCTCACTTCTCTTCAAGAGTTTGTTGTCACATAGGAATCATACATGAAGATTCTGCGTGCTGGCATTATAACAACGTGGAATCAGTCTCACTTCTCTACAAGAGTTTGTTGTCACGTAGGAATCATACAGGAAGATTCTGTGTGCTAGCATTATAACAGCATGGAATCTCTCTCACTTCTCTACAAACGCTTGTTGTCACATAGGAATCATACCTGAAGATTCTGTGTGCTGACATTATAACAACTGGGAATCTGTCTCACTTCTCTACAACAGTTGGTTGTCACATAGGAATCATACATGAAGATTCTGTGTGCTGGCATTATAACAACAGGGAATCTGTCTCACTTCTCTACAAGAGTTTGTTCTCACATAGGAATCATACATGAAGATTCTGTGTGCTGGCATTATAACACCAGAGAATCTGTCTCACCTCTCTACAAGAGTTTGTTGTCACACAGGAATCATACATGAAGATTCTGTGTACTGGCATTATAACAGGGAATCTCTCTCACTTCTCTACAAGGGTTTGTTGTCACATAGGAATCATACATCAAGATTGTGTGTGCTGGCATTATAACAGCAGGGAATCTGTCTCACTTCTCTACAAGAGTTTGTTGTCACATAGGAATCATACTTGAAGATCCTATGTGCCGACATTATAACAACAGGGAATCTATCTAAATTCCCTGCAAGAGTTTGTTGTCACATAGGAATCATACATGAAGATTCTATGTGCCGACATTATAACAGCAGGGAATCTATCTCACTTCTCTACAAGAGTTTGTTGTCACATAGGAATCATACACAATGATTCTATGTACTGACATAATAACAACAGGGAATCTATCTAACTTCTCTGCAAGAGTTTGTTGTCACATTAGATTCATACATGAAGATTCTGTGTGCTAGCATTATACCAACAGGGAATCTGTCTCATTTCTCTTCAAGAGTTTGTTGTCACATAGGAATCATTCATGAAGATTCTGCGTGCTGGCATTATAACAACGTGGAATCTGTCTCACTTCTCTACAAGAGTTTGTTGTCACATAGGAATGATACATGAAGATTCTGTGTGCTAGCATTATAACAGCAGGGAATTTGTCCCACTTCTCTACAAGAGTTTGTTGTTACATAGGAATCATAAATGAAGATTCTCTGTGCTAGCATTATAACAACAGGGAATCTGTCTCACTTCTTTACAAGAGTTTGTTGTCACATGGGAATCATACACGAAGATTCTGTGTGCTGGCATTATAACAACAGGGAATCTGTCTCACTTCTCTACAAGAGTTTGTTGTCACATAGGAATCATACATGAAGATTCTGTGTGCTGGCATTTAAACAACAGGGAATCTGTCTCTCTTCTCTCTAAGAGTTTGTTGTCACATAGGAATCATACATGAAGATTGTGTGTGCTAGCATTATAACAGCGGGGAATCCGTCTCACATCTCTACAAGAGTTTGTTCTAACATAGGAATGATACATGAAGATTCTGTGTGCTAGCATTATAACAGCAGGAAATTTGTCTCACATCTCTACAACAGTTTGTTGTTACATAGGAATCATTCAAAACATCGTGTGTGCTAGCATTATAACAGCAGGGAATCTGACTCACTTCTGTACAAGTGTTTGTTGTAACATAGGAATCATACATGAAGATTGTGTGTGCTAGCACTATAACAACAGGGAATCCATCCCACTTCTCTACAAGAGTTTGTTGTAACATAGGAATCATACATGAAGATTCTGTGTGCTAGCATTATTACAGCAGGTAATCTGTCTCACTTCTCTACAAGTGTTTGTTGTCACGTAGGAATCATACATGAAGAATGTGTGTGCTAGCATTATAACAAAAGGGAATCTGTCACACTTCTCTACAGGAGTTTGTTGATATACAGGAATCATACAAGAAGATTGTGTGTGCTAGCATTATAACAGCAGGGAATCTGTCTCACTTCTCTACAAGAGTTTTTGCCACATAGGAAGCTTACATGAAGATTCTGTGTGCTGACGTTATAATAGCAGGGAATTTCTGACTTATCCATAAGTGTTTGTTGTCACATCGAAATCATACATAAAGATTCTATGTGCTGACAGAATAATAGCAGGGAATCTCTGACTTATCTATAAGAGTTTATTGTGACCATAGGTGTCATACATGAATTTTCTGCATGCTGGCATTATAACAACAGGGAATCTTCTCACTTCTCATCAAGAGCTTGTTGTCACAAGGGAATCATACATAAAGATTCTGCGTGCTGGTATTATAACAACAGGGAATCTTCTCACTTCTCTTCAAGTGTTTGTTGTCACATAGGAATCATACATGAAGATTCTGCGTGCTAGCATTATAAAACAGGGAATCTGTCTCACTTCTCTACAAGGGTTTGTTGTCACGTAGGAATCATACATGAAGATTCTGTGTGCTAGCATTATAACAGCAGGGAATCAGTCTCACTTCTCCACAAGAGTTTGTTGTCACGTAGGAATCATATATTAAGAGTCTGCATGCTGGCATTGTAACAGCAGAGAATCTGTCTCACTTCTCTACAAGAGTTTGTTGTCACATAGGAATCATACATGAAGATTCTGTGTGCTGGTATTATAACAACAGGGAATCTGTCTCACTTCTCTACAATTGTTTTGTTGTCACATAGCAATCATACATGAAGATTCTGTGTGTTAGCATTATAATAGCAGGGTATCTGTCTCACTTCTCTAAAAGCGCTTGTTGTCACATAAGAATCATACATGAAGATTCGGTGTGCTGACAATATAACAACTGGGAATCTGTCTCACTTCTCTACAAGAGTTGGTTGTCACATAGGAATCATACATGAATATTCTGTGTGCTGGAATTATAACACAGGGAATCTGTCTCACTTCTCTATAGAGTTTGTTGTCACATAGGAATCATAACATGAAGATTCTGTGTACAGGCATTATAACAACAGGGAACCTATCACACTTCTCTAAAAGAGTTTGTTGTCACATAAAAATCATACATGAAGATTCTGTGTGCTGACATTATAACAGCAGGGAATTTCTGACTTATCCATAAGAGTTTGTTGTCACATAGAAATCATACATGAAGATTCTATGTGCTGACAGTGTAACAGCAGGGAATCTCTGACTTATCTTTAAGAGTTTGTTGTCACATAGGAATCATACATGAATTTTCTGCATGCTGGCATTATAAAACCAGGGAATCTGACTCACTTCTCTACAAGAGTTTGTTGTAACATAGGAATCATACATGAAGATTATGTGTGCTAGCATTATTACAGCAGGTAATCTGTCTCACTTCTCTAGAAGTGTTTGTTGTCACATAGGAATCATACATGAAGATTGTGTGTGCTAGCATTATAACAAAAGGGAATCTGTCTCACTTCTCTACAAGAGTTTGTTGTTATATAGGAATCATACAAAAAGATTGTGTGTGCTAGCATTATAACAGCAGAGAATCTGTCTCACTTCTCTAAAAGAGTTTGTTTTTACACATAGGAAGCTTACATGAAGATTCTGTGTGCTGACGTTATAAAAGCAGGGAATTTCTGACTTATCCATAAGAGTTTGTAGTCACATAGAAATCATACATGAAGATTCTATGTGCTGACAGTAAAACAGCAGGGAATCTCTGACTTATCTATAAGAGTTTGTTGTGACCATAGGAGTCATACATGAATTTTCTGCATGCTGGCATTATAACAACAGGGAATCTTCTCACTTCCCTTAAAGAGTTTGTTGTCACATAGGAATCATACATGAAGATTCTGCGTGCTAGCATTATAACAGCAGGGAATCAGTCTCACTTCTCTACAAGTATTTGTTGTCACGTAAGAATCATATATTAAGAGTCTGCATGCTGGCATTATAACAGCAGGGAATCTGTCTCACTTCTCTATAAGAGTTTGTTATCACATAGGAATCATACATGAAGATTCTATGTGCTGACAGTGTAACAGCAGGGAATCTGTCTCACTTCTCTACAATTGTTTTGTTGTCACATAGGAATCATACATGAAGATTCTGTGTGCTAGCGTTATAACAGCAGGGAATCTGTGTCACTTCTCTACAAGCGCTTGTTGTCAGATAAGAATCATACATCAAGATTCTGTGTGCTGGCATTATAACAACAGTAAATCTGTCTCACTTCTCTACAAGGTTTTGTTGTCACATAGGAATGATACAGGAAGGTTCTGTGTGCTAGCATTATAACAGCAGGGAATCTGTCAGACGTCTCTACAAGAGTTTGTTGTCACATAGGAATGATACATGAAGAATCTGTGTGCTGGCATTATAACAGCAGGGAATCTGTCTGACTTCTCTACAAGAGTTTGTTGTCACATAGGAATGATACATGAAGATTCTGTGTGCTGGCATTATAACAGCAGGGAATCTGTCTGACTTCTCTACAATAGCTTGTTGTCACACAGGAATCATACATGAAGATTCTGTGTGCTGGCATTATAACAACAGGGAATCTGTCTCACTTCTCTACAAGAGTTTGTTGTCACATAGGAATCATACATGAAGAATCTGTGTGGTGGCATTTAAACAACAGGGAATCTGTCTCACTTCTGTACAAGAGTTTGTTGTCACATAGGAATGATACATGTAGATTCTGTGTGCTAGCATTATAACAGCATGGAATCTGCTTCACGTCTCTACAAGAGTTTGTTGTTACATAGGAATCATTCAAAACATTGTGTGTGCTAGCATTATAACAGCAGGGAATCTGACTCACTTCTGTACAAGAGTTTGTTGTAACATAGGAATCATACATGAAGATTGTGTGTGCTAGCACTTTAACAACAGGGAATCCATCCCACTTCTCTACAAGAGTTTGTTGTAACATAGGAATCATACATGAAGATTATGTGTGCTAGCATTATTACAGCAGCTTATCTGTCTCACTTCTCTACAAGTGTTTGTTGTCACATAGGAATCATACATGAAGATTGTGTGTGCTAGCATTATAACAAAAGGGAATCGGTCTCACTTCTCTAATAGAGTTATTTGATATAAAGGAACCATACAAGAAGATTGTGTGTGCTAGCATTATAACAGCAGGGAATCTGTCTGACTTCTCTACAAGAGTTTGTTGTCACATAGGAATGATACATGAAGATTCTGTGTGCTGGCATTATAACAGCAGGGAATCTGTCTGACTTCTCTACAATAGTTTGTTGTCACACAGGAATCATACATGAAGATTCTGTGTGCTGGCATTATAACAACAGGGAATCTGTCTCACTTCTCTACAAGAATTTGTTGTCACATAGGAATCATACATGAAGATTCTGTGTGGTGGCATTTAAACAACAGGGAATCTGTCTCACTTCTGTACAAGAGTTTGTTGTCACATAGGAATGATACATGTAGATTCTGTGTGCTAGCATTATAACAGCATGGAAATACCTTCACGTCTCTACACGAGTTTGTTGTTACATAGGAATCATTCAAAACATTGTGTGTGCTAGCATTATAACAGCAGGGAATCTGACTCACTTCTGTACAAGAGTTTGTTGTAACATAGGAATCATACATGAAGATTGTGTGTGCTAGCACTTTAACAACAGGGAATCCATCCCACTTCTCTACAAGAGTTTGTTGTAACATAGGAATCATACATGAAGATTATGTGTGCTAGCATTATTACAGCAGCTTATCTGTCTCACTTCTCTACAAGTGTTTGTTGTCACATAGGAATCATACATGAAGATTGTGTGTGCTAGCATTATAACAAAAGGGAATCGGTCTCACTTCTCTAATAGAGTTATTTGATATAAAGGAACCATACAAGAAGATTGTGTGTGCTAGCATTATAACAGCAGGGAATCTGTCTGACTTCTCTACAAGAGTTTGTTGTCACATAGGAATGATACATGAAGATTCTGTGTGCTGGCATTATAACAGCAGGGAATCTGTCTGACTTCTCTACAATAGTTTGTTGTCACACAGGAATCATACATGAAGATTCTGTGTGCTGGCATTATAACAACAGGGAATCTGTCTCACTTCTCTACAAGAGTTTGTTGTCACATAGGAATCATACATGAAGATTCTGTGTGGTGGCATTTAAACAACAGGGAATCTGTCTCACTTCTGTACAAGAGTTTGTTGTCACATAGGAATGATACATGTAGATTCTGTGTGCTAGCATTATAACAGCATGGAATCTGTTTCACGTCTCTACAAGAGTTTGTTGTTACATAGGAATCATTCAAAACATTGTGTGTGCTAGCATTATAACAGCAGGGAATCTGACTCACTTCTGTACAAGAGTTTGTTGTAACATAGGAATCATACATGAAGATTGTGTGTGCTAGCACTATAACAACAGGGAATCCATCCCACTTCTCTACAAGAGTTTGTTGTAACATAGGAATCATACATGAAGATTATGTGTGCTAGCATTATTACAGCAGCTTATCTGTCTCACTTCTCTACAAGTGTTTGTTGTCACATAGGAATCATACATGAAGATTGTGTGTGCTAGCATTATAACAAAAGGGAATCGGTCTCACTTCTCTAATAGAGTTATTTGATATAAAGGAACCATACAAGAAGATTGTGTGTGCTAGCATTATAACAGCAGGGAATCTGTCTGACTTCTCTACAAGAGTTTGTTGCCACATAGGAAGCTTACATGAAGATTCTGTGTGCTGACGTTATAAAAGCAGGGAGTTTCTGACTTATCCATAAGAGTTTGTTGTCACATAGAAATCATACATGAAGATTCTATGTGCTGACAGTAAAACAGCAGGGAATCTCTGACTTATGTATAAGAGTTTGTTGTGACCATAGGAGTCATTCATGAATTTTCTGCATGCTGGCATTATAACAACAAGGAATCTTCTCACTTCTCTTCAAGAGTTTGTTGTCACATAGGAATCATACATGAAGATTCTGCGTGCTAGCATTATAAAACAGGAATCTGTCTCACTTCTCTACAAGGGTTTGTTGTTACGTAGGAATCATACATGAAGATTCTGTGTGCTATCATTATAACAGCAGGAAATCAGTCTCACTTCTCTACAAGAGTTTGCTGTCACGTAGGCGTGCGTGCGTGCGTCAGATGGCAGGTTGAGGGCAACCCGATGATGTGTTTAGGCATGTACCTTCCCTAATTAGGGCTTTACCACGTAGTGACGGGATATGGGGGTTACAGGATGGCGGTTGTTCTTTAGGTAGGGGAGAGAAAGGAGGTAACAAAGTTTCTTCCTCAACGGTAGCCGGTCATGGTGCAACTACCCTTGTGCACCGCTGGTGGTATGAATTTTGTAATTTTAAACATGTTGGGATTTTAATTTTGAAGTCCAAGCTACTCTTGAAGGGATTGTGTTGGAGTTCAGCTTTAGCTGCTGTTGGAATTACTCCGCTGTTACCGGATATGCCCGCAAGCCATGCGGGGAAGCCGGTGATGCCTCAAGCGGCGTGTTCTGGGGTTATAATCCCCAAGAGACCTAACTAGGGCGCTCTGATGGTATGGCAACTGGTCGTAAAATTTTGCGGCCCGGCGCCTAATTTCATCCTCCACGTAAGGAAGAGATGAGGCTTCGTGAAGCAGTCTCACGGGAAAGGAGCGGTTTACACAATAGATGGCCCGAAGGCACCTATTCTGTACCCGTTGCAGGAGCAGCAGGTTGGAATCTGCGGCCATGCCCCAGATCTCGCAGGCATAAAGCAGGAAGGGGATTATCAGCGCTCGAAAAAGGTGTAACTTTAAAGGGACAGGCATCTCAGACCTCAGCATCGAGTACAATGAAGCCGCAGCCCCATGCCCCCGACGCGCGACGTCCCCGACGTGTCCCCGAAAAGTTAGGACCTTATCTAACTTAACCCCCAGGTAGGCAATGACGTTTGTCCATTCTATCCTTCTTCGGAGATAGCTGAATGTGGGGAAGATTGCGGGAAAGCGGCGCTTGGTGAAGAGAATGGCGTGGCTTTTTGCCGGGTTAATGGATAATCGCCAACGCCTGCACCACTCTTGGAGGAGGCGGAGGTGTCTCTGAATGGGGTTGAAGGCTCTGTTTGGGTTTTTGCTTGTACAGTACAGGAGCACGTCAACAGCGTACTGTGCCATGTTGACGTGCTGCTCTGTGGGTAGGTCGGCCACATATACACTAAAGAGTGTGGGGGATAACACAGAACCTTCGGGGACTCCGCCTCGTATTGGCCTTAGTGTAGATTTGTGTCCCGCAACCGAAACTACAAAAGTGCGGTGTTTTAGATATGTGTGTAGTAGGTGTATTATGTGTGTAGGGAGCTCCAGTTGGATGAGCTTTTTGAGGAGACCCGCATGCCAGGTCGTCGAGAAGGCCTTCTCGACATCCAGTGAAACTGCGGCGGTGTAAGCCCTGTCCTGGAAGCCCAGGGCAGCCGCTTCCACCACGCGCAGCAATTGCTGGGAGGTCGAGTGCCCAGGACGGAAGCCGAACTGATGTGGTGGGATGGCTCGAATGTCCCCTAAAGTGGGAGACAAGCGGGTAAGAATGGTCCTTTCAAACACTTTTGAAAGGACAGAGAGGAGACTAATGGATCTGTAATTGGCAGGATGTACCGGATCTTTCCCCGGCTTCAATATGCAGATAACCCGAGCCTCTCTCCACTCGCGTGGAAAGTGACTTAGGGCGAAGCACATATTGAAGACCCTGGTGAGAAAGAGCACAGCCCGGAAGGGAAGGCGTCGTAGCATGGCGGGTGTAAGCCCGTCAGGCCCCGGTGCCCTTTTGGGGTTGAGACGCCGGAGTGCGCCCTGGATTTCTGAAGGTCTTATGACGGAATATCGATCCGCATCGTCGGGGGGACGTCGAAGGAATCAGCGTACCTCCCTCCGAGTACGTTCGGAAAAGGCATCGTCCTGGGGGTCATCTCGAGGCCTCATGGTCCTCTCAAGGTAGTCGGCAAACACATTTGCTTTGGCTTGGGGGAGGTAAGCCAGGCCTTGGGTGCCGTGGAGAGGGGAGGAATATTGATCTCTGCGGTTGCGGAGGTGTTTGGCAATCCTCCACACGTCGCCATCTTCGAGGTTCATACGGTTCATCGTCTCCTTCCACGCTTGCACTCTGTGCTCGCGTAGCCGGCGACGGACCTCTCGGCAAAGGCGCCTATGAAGCACTCGATTATGTGGCGTGCGGTGACGCTGGTAGAGTCTGCGTGCCGCCCAGGAGCGGTGGATTAGCAGATGGAGTTCAAGAGGAAGGACGTCAGGGTGCAAGGGTGCTGGGGTGTTGACAGTGAGGTTATGGACCGTTCGTACCACGATGGAAGTGAAGGAGGAGACGGCCGCCTCCAGGGTTGGGACGTCTACGATTCTCGGGTTGGGTGGAAGGGATTTGTTGAGGCAAACCTTGACGCATTCCCAGTCGACCTCACGGTGTTGAACCGGGACGCCGTGACTGGCAACCTGGGTGTTAACCTCGGCTAACACAGGATTATGGTCTGAGTGTAGCGCGTTGATTGATGTGAGTGAGATATGAAAGGGGAAATGCTTGATGATCGCGAAGTCGATAACGGTAGCCCGTCCTCGACCTCGTGGATGATGTGTAGGTTGCCAGGGACCCTCTGCTCTAAGTTGAGGGTCCGCATCTATCATACGTATAATTTCATTGCCTCGTCTACACGACGGGGGGCAGCAATGCCAACGCATATGTTTGGCATTGAAGTCCCCAGCCATGATAACGTTAGGATGAAGGGCGAGGATGGATAGGTAATCGTTAAGTACGAACAGCCTTCTTGGAGGGTGGTAAACAGACACCACCATGACTTCCGTGCCGCCGAGATCAATACAGACGGCCGTGGCCTCCAGGGTTTGAAGTGGCGGGAGAGGGATTGGGCGTTGGACAACACTGTTCCTCACGAGAACCGCGGTGCCACCTCCTCGGCGGCCCAAACGGTCAGTCCTGAGGCAGCTGAAGCCCGGTAGGCGGAATCGGGTGTTGGGTTTGAAATGTGTTTCCCCGACTAAAATGAGGTGCAAGGCATATGAGCCAGCAAAGTGCTGGAGCTCATTCCCCTGATCGGCCATTCCACACGCGTTCCAAAACGCGAACCGAAACGAGGTACGTGACCTAGCTCGATTCGCCATTTCGGGCCGTCTGGATGACAGTGGTCAGGAGTGTGAGCCCCTCCATGGCAATTACCATCTTTGCGGCTTGGTCAGGTGTTGATAGGAACCTGACCAGCAGGTCGCAGATGCGCCGGCCGTGGTTCTGCAGCAGCTGCTGCAACCACCCCAGCACATCGGAAACCTGTGGTGCAGGAGGAGGGGTTGGGGTTCTTCTCGGGAGAGGAGTGGGGGGCTTGGGCAAGGGCGCCGGTCCATTGGTCCCCTTATCGGCCCTCGACCTACGCGGAAGCGTGGGAGTACCACGCTCACACGAGGCCTCGGATTCCGAGTCCGGTTCTCGCGCTGGACGACGTCTCCTTGTCCTTCTAGGACGGGGAGGTTTTGGGGTGTCTGGAGCTGGTGTTTGTGTCTTGCTGGACGTGGGTTGTGTGGGGGCCCTTGACACCGCAGGTCTACCCGAAGTGCTCTGTAGTGCTGCTGCATAAGAGCGTCGGGAAGCAGGCTGATGTTGTTGCCGTGGCGGAGCCGGAGCTGGCGGGTGCTGCTGTTGCGCTGGTTGGCCTCCCCTACCTTGGGGGGCTGCTGGTGCAGGTGGTCTCCTTGAGGCTATTACAGCCTTCCTCGTTGGGCACCCGCCGTAACACGCCACATGCTCCCCCTTGCAGTTAGCACAGGTGGGAACCTCGGCGATTGTTCGGGGACAGACCTCTCTTGGGTGGGAGCCTCCGCACCTTAAGCAGCGCAGGTTGCGGAAGCAGAAGTGGCTGGAGTGGTTAAACCCCAGGCACCGGTAACACTGTGGGGGACCACCAGAGCCCTTGGATGGTTCGATGTGACCCGAAGGTAGCAGATGGTGGTGACACCATCTATCTTTGCCTCCGGGTCTGCTGACCGCTCCACGACTACTAAAAATAGTGGGAGGGGGGTGGGGCCTTGGCCATTTGGAGCTGGTCTGGTGAGCTGCTTCACCAGTCTTGGGGTGATGCCCTGGCGGGTGAGGTCGTCCTCGATGTCAATCACCGAAGTATCCGCTGGCAATCCTCGGATAACCCTGCGGATGTCTCGGGCCTTATCCAGGCCGAAGGTAAAATGGGGAATGCCCCTCCTACCTAGCTGTTTAAGCAGCGTCGAATAGTCCCCGACCTGCTTGGCCTGAAAAATGAAGCGGCTTTTGTTCCGCCTCACCGTGCATGACCCGATCAGGGTCGGCATGACTTCCTTCAGGAAGCCTACAGACCCCGCAAAGTCATCCACGATGATTGGTGGAACGTGGCTCCGCTGCCCGGCGTTCTGGGCGGACCCAGAAGCGGCAGGCTGCGCGGACGCTCCTGATTGGCCAGAGGGCACGCCCCCTGCAGCCAATCGGGAAGCACGCTTCCTTTTCCGTGAAACCACTTCACGGAAGTCGTCGTCCTCTCCGGCCGTGGAAAGGCCAGAGGAGCTTGCCTCATCCTCCTCCATGGAGGAGTGGATTGAATGTTGGGAGCCTAAATTGGCTCGACCGTCGTCGGAGCAGAGCTCCGAAATTTGGTCTACTCGGTCAGATGAAACTTTGCGAGAGACGCCCTGGTTGGTGGAAAGCTTGGACTGGTCCAAACAACGCACTTTGCCCTTACCGCTTGCGCGTTCTTGGCTAAGTGCCCTTTTCTTGCCCTCCAGAGCGGCAGGGCCGCCCGAGGGCTGGTTGGCTGCACCAGTGCTGGTGCTGGCAGCGGCAGTTGCAGTTTGCCCGGCATTCCCGCTGGGGCCTTTGCCAGTTATGGATTGGTTGGGTTTTGTTTTAGGCATCTTGGAAAGGTACACAGCGCTGCACCCAGGGGTGCAGCGCACACAAACACAACATCGTTTACCCTCACCTGCAGGCAGCTGTGGTGCTCAATAGCGCAGCGAAACAGAGGGCCGGACACTTTTAGTGCGCCTTACCGTTCCTTAAGGAAGGTGGCTGTGGCCTTGTTCGCCTACCCGCTGCCTGGAATTGGCCTCTTAATGGTAACGAGGCCACTGAAGGTCAATGTAGTCTTATGCACTGGTCGCCTTAAGAAATGCGACGCAGTAGAGCTGGTTGAAGAAGTACGTTCTTTTTTTTTCCGTGGGGGGAAAAATGCATTATTGCATTCGACCCCCAGCCGGTGTGCAATGGCTGGGGGGATATGTGGGGCTCGCCGCTCAGAAGCGGAATACCCACTAAAAACCCCACCACGAGTTAATTGTATATTGCTGAGTGTTAACGTGCATTTGTTTACATGCTTTTAGTCGGGTCCCGCATAGCACCCAGGTTAGTATGTGAATAACTACTTAGCTGGCATGCATTGCATGCGAGCGCGTCAAATGTTACTTGCTGGTATTGCCCATGGAACCTGAGCAATACCAGTGGGTTATTTGCGTATGTTTCTTATATTGCTAGTATGTGTTAAATAATGCCTAAGATCTAAAATGTGTGTTGTTTGCAGGGAGTGCCTGCGTGTCACATGACTTAGCATTAACTTACTGCTAGGTTGTACTATTATTGTTATATTATATTTAGGTAAATTGAACAATTTTGTATTGTGTCCTGTGCAGTCAATCGGGCACAGGCGTCTGTCTTGAGATCCGGCCTTCTCGGTCCTTCGTTGAGCTCGTTGTCCTGATGGTAGCCATTGTCGTCTGTGTGAACGACTCCATAATGCAGCGGCCCGTCTTACGCTGCGCACGTCGTTCACGTTGGGAGGCCCCTTCTCCCGGGCCGCCTCAGCTGTTGCTGAGGACTTGAGGGCTCTGCGACGGGCGTGGGCTGAAACAAGGGTAGAAAGCAAGAGAAAGATTAGTGCTGGGATATAGAAATAGGAAGTCTTGGGTCAATGTCCTTGTCATGTTTGGAGTAGATTGTTTAAGAACTGTTGGATTTGTTCTTGCGTGTCGTCTCGGGAAAGCGTTCTATCGAATAGTGAGAGTGGTCTGTTATGCTTGTAATTTACGGAATCGTAGTTGCCTAATGCTTTGACTAGATCATTGTGGTGTACGCGTAAGCTTTTGTACATGTCGTAAGCTAGCTTTTTAACGAATTCTTCTACTGTATGCATTTTAAGTTCCTCGTGGAGTAAATCAGATGGCGCTACGTACGGTACCTTAGCTACCATGCGCAATGTTTTGTTTTGAAATTGTTGTAGTTTTTTTATGTATGTTTTGGCGGCATACCCCCAGACAGGTGCAGCATAAGTAAATATTGGTCGTATTAGTGTTTTATATAACGTAAGTACGTTCTTTTTTTTTTTTTTCGAGTGGAGGAGAAAATGATTTAATCACTTACCCCAGCCCCGATGGGAGTCGGGACTGAGAGTGTGGGAATCTCCAATAGTCGGCATACCCACTAAAAACTCCTCCACCGGTGGAAAAAGGAAGAAGGTAAAAGTGGAATGACGTGGCTTTGTGCGGTCCCGCATAGCACCCGCGTTAGTATGTGATAGATGGATGTCTCCGCCCTATGGGCTGGAGCGGGATAGGTGGGTACTAGGTTGCAGCCATGAAACCTGACTGCAACCCTAGTGAAAAATGGCGAGGGTTTAGGTAAGGGTTGGAAGGTGATTGTATGGAAGGTGTGTGTTGACGTGGAACTTACTTCCTGTGAAGTTGCATCCTGCTGATGTATTCCTGTGAGAATGCTGCGCTAGCCGGAGGCTTTCGGCGGTTGCTTGGAGCCTCCGGTATGGTTGTCTGCTGGAAGTAGGCCCGCAGTTGGTGCTGCTGCTCTTCCAGGGATCTGATGGCGATGTCGATTGAATCTAGATGTTCTGTGATGGTGTCTGTTGCTGATGATGAGTTCTGACTGGAGGTTTCTATGGTGCTGAGTCTTGAAGTGAAGGTCTCGAACTGCCCAGCTAGAAAAACTTGCTGAGCAGCTGAGGTGTCTTGAAGGTCCCTGTTGAGTTCCTCCAGGGCTGTAAGCTTCGTCGTCATGTTCAGGAACTCCGCGTGGAGATCCTGAACGGCGTCGCGTAGGCCCTGGACTTCCTCGATGATCGCTGCTGATGATGGTGTCGGCGCTGGTGGTGGAGCTGGTGTCGACGTCTGTGGAGGTGATGCTGGCTGCGATGAAGGTGCTGGCGGGTTCTGCGTTGCCTTCCTGCGAGGATGCAGGGGGCAGAGCGCTTGGCCGGTGAAATGTGTTGACCCTCCACAGGTCGCATAGTAGCGGCGTCGGCGGCGAAGATCGTGCTGCTTGCACGAAGACGTGGTGCTGGAAGCGCCACAGTAGTGGCACCTGGGTTGAGCTGCGCAGGTCGTCTCACTGTGCCCGTAGGCACAGCAGCGTCTGCAGGGAGCCTGGCGTTCCACTCGGCTGGCCTCGATGCGTAAGCACCGCCCTAACAAGAGCAGGTCCGCCCTCAAGGCAGCCTCGTAGTCTGCTGGATCTGCAAACTCCAACCTGACGAGCGATGTGGGTCCCTGAGCTCCGTGAATCCTGGTGGCCTTCAAGGCTGAAGGCCACTGCTGGTGGGCTGCGGTGACGAGGAACCTGGCTGGCAGGTCCCTCGGGACCCCACGAACGACGGCGCTGTACCTCCCATGAGGCACAGGCTGGATCTGCGGTGGCTGGGAAGTGCCCAGAATCGGCAGCGTTGATGCCTGTGAGTGACGCGGCGACTGCCGAGGCAGTCGCGGCGATGCGGCGCTGGCTGGCGGAGAAGCGGCGGTTGCGGCATAGGTTGCCCTAGGCTGCGGTGGCTGCGGCGAAATCTCCTCGGCGGGTGCCGTAGGAGATGAAGAGGTTCCTGCCTGAGCAGGAGCGGCGGCAGAGCGACCCTTCCTCCTCGCCATCTCGGAGCTGTGTGTTACGTTCTCAAGAACCTGGCCGACCCACAAAAAGTGGGCGGACCGCGCAGAAAATCTCGAAGTGGCGATGCAGATTTTTCGGCGGACCTCGTAGAAACCACACCGGTGTGCGCTGGATGCATGTCCGGCTGCTGCATACCACTGTCACGTAGGCCCCTCAGGGGCTCACCTTATGTGAGTACGGGTTTTTTGGCGCACCCGGGGGTTCCCGAGCCAATCATCGCCATCTTCATCATTTCACCCCCGTGCGGTCGAGGTGGGTTCGTTCTCGTGACACGGAGACTCAAGGTAGGCTCTCGTGCGTTCTGTGCATATCATTACATCTCGCTCCTCGCCATCGCTTCTGTCTTCTCTTTTATTTATGCACATTTCGCCCCACGCCCATTCATTTACACGTCTCTTTTACTTCTTCGCCGGCCTACCTTGAGTGCGAAACGCCCACACTCTTTTAGTTTCTTTTATCCTTTTATGTTAATCCTCCTTGGACACAGCCTGACGGATACCCGCGCACTGCGTGCGCAACTGGGTGGGTGGGTAATGGCGTCATCCCCAGCACCCGGGGTCGTCATGTAGGGTTTGTGTTCGTATCCGCTGTTCAACTGCAGTCCCGCGGGGGTGCCATTGCATGAGCTGCTGACTTCCGACGGCGATTGGGTCCCTCTGTCTATGTTCTGGGAGGTGTGACCCTGTGGTGAGGTAGGTATAGATAGGCCACTCACCCAAGCCGGGGTAACGCCCGGGAAGTCAGAGCCCGAAGTCGGAGACGGTTGCAATGGTGGAGGATTTTTTTCGCTATGGAGCACCCTACCTCCATTAATACAAACAAGCGCCGAAAAGTCATTGTAACAGAAGTAGCACCGCCGTCATCTGGTTGTTACTTGGTCATTTCAAGAACAGAAGAAGGACAAAACTTTGAGAAGGTGAACCCTTTTATAATTCAGAAGGGCATAGATGCTATTGCTGGTGCGGTTCAATCCTGCACTCGTTTACGGAATGGATCCTTATTGACACAAACTAAGTCCGATCAGCAAAGTAAGACCTTGTTGCGCGCTACGCTTCTCCACGGTTATCCCATCCGTGTCGAGAAGCACCGCACATTGAACTCCTGTCGGGGCGTCGTTACCACCCATAGCCTCGATGGTATATCGGACGAGGATCTAGTAGGCTATCTATCCGATCAAAAGGTGACTGCAGTGCATCGAGTGCAGGCCAAACGCGACGGCGTATTGGTACCCACTCGTACCCTGTTTATTACATTTGATGGCGTCGATCTGCCCACGAGCATTTCCGCAGGGTACGAACGGATTTCTGTGAGGCCTTATATTCCTAGACCTCTGCGTTGTTTTAAATGCCAACGTTTTGGGCATACGCAAGTCTCATGTAAGAGTGCCGTTAACATCTGTGCAACATGTAGCCAGCCCTCACACGAAGGTACCTGTTCAACAGCCCCCGTCTGCGTTAATTGTAAAGGGTCTCATTCTGCTTCGTTTGCCGACTGTCCGCGGTACTTGGACGTGAAGGCGATCCAGGAGATCCGGGTAAAGGAAAAACTCTCCTTCGCTGAAACCCGGAGGCGTTACCATGCGCGCCAACCTTCACTCCTGCGATATGGCACATTTAGTTCTGTTGTTGCCTCGCCAGTACCACGAGTAGATGCCGAAACTCAGACCTGGACAATGACTGGATTAATCACCACTACCATCCGGCCGTCCATTAAGGCTACAGTTACCAAGCCGTATAAACCTGGCCCCAAGTCAATGAAGTCGCAAGCCGTTGAAAAGAAACCCAAGCAGAAACTCCGTAGGGAAGATTTTTTGAAAGACCCTCCGCGTGCGCGCGGTAACAAAAGTTCACCTTCTCCTCCTCGGAGGTCGCTGTCCCAGGAAGGTCCTGGGACAAGCCGCGCTCAGCGGCACCCCTCACCCATCGCCACCCAGAACCGATTCACGGCGCTTGAATCGGTTTCTGGCACTGAGCGCGTGGGCCCTCCCTCCGAGGAAGCTATGGAGTCTGACCAACTCCATACAAAAAGCCCGAGCCCAAAGGTTAAGCAAAAGATTCTTTTAAGCCGCCCTTCTAAGTAGACAGTTTATCCCTTTTATCCATGGCTATCCTGACCTGGAATGTACGTGGTGTACGATCGCATAGAGCGGAACTGCAACTTTTATTGCGTTCCCATTCACCTATGGTCGTGTGTTTGCAGGAGACCAAGCTTCGCCCTCACGACCCTTTCGATCTCCGAGGGTACACTCCGGTTCGCTACGATCTTGAACCGGAGGAGGGTGCTCCTGCTCATGGAGGTGTCATGTTGTTAGTGCGTAACGACGTTCATTTTCAAACTCTCGCTCTTACGTCTGACTTGCAAGCTGTTGCCATTAGATTGCAGTTACCTGGTTTTTTCTTCTCTGTTTGCTCTGTATATTCACCTCCGTCGTCTCCCCTCGCTCCCGCGGACATTCGAGCTCTCCTGTCCGCTCTCCCAACACCATTTCTTCTGTTGGGAGATTTTAACGCCCATCATCCCCTGTGGGGTTCGCCAAGGGCTTGTGCGAGGGGAACTCTTCTTTCCGACATTTTTGAGCAGTTCAATCTTTCCATCCTCAATACAGGTGCACCTACTTTTATTTCTGATTCTTCTGGTACATTCTCTCACCTGGACCTTGCCATTTGCTCACTCCAGCTTGCTCATCGTCTTCAGTGGAACGTCGTCGCTGACACCTACTCCAGCGACCATTACCCCTGCATCGTTTCTCTTTTGTCGCACCACGTACAGCATTCCAGAGTTCCTACCTGGATATTCCTAAAAGCCGACTGGATCTTGTATTCCAGCCTCGTGCATTTTTACGATCAGCCCTTTGCCGACATTAACCAACTAGTGCAGCACCTTACGTCTACGATTTTCTCTGCCGCCGAACGCGCAATTCCCCGTTCATCCTCTCAACCTCGGCGGTCACCTGTTCCGTGGTGGAACGAGGATTGTCGGGACGCCGTTCGCGCCCGTAGGACCGCACTTAGGGTGTTTCGGCGCCACCCTACACTTGATAATTTGGTGACTTTTAAACAATCGCGCGCCAGGGCTCGTCGCATTATTCAGGATAGCAAGAAGGCGTCGTGGGCTCGTTTTGTCGAGTCTTTTAATCGCTTTACGCCTTCAACTGTTGTTTGGGATAAACTTCGTCGCTTCTCAGGTAAAGTGTCGCATTGTACTGTTTCTGGCCTTCAGGTTTCCAATGCCACTATAGTGGATCCGGCTGCCATCGCTAACACTCTGGGTGCTGCCTTTGAGGCCGTATCCAGTTCAGACCATTATTCCGCCGGCTTTCGCTCTATCAAAGACCGGCTGGATTCCGACACCTTTAATTTTCGGTCTGCTAATTACGAGTGTTATAATGAACTTTTCACCCTGAGGGAGCTGGAGCACGCTCTTCATTGCTCTAGGCACTCCGCTCCTGGGCCGGGCGGCATTCATGTCCTGATGTTAAAGCACCTTTCAGCCGACAGTAAACTCTTTCTCTTACAGGTCTATAACCGTATTTGGCAAGACGGCGTTTTTCCTTCCGTTTGGCGCGAAGCCACCATTGTCCCTATACTTAAGCCTGGGAAGGATCGCCAACTACCTTCCAGCTACCGCCCTATCTCCCTCACCAGTTGCATTTGCAAGGTGATGGAGCGCATGATCAACGGGCGGTTGACATGGTGGCTTGAGTCTCAGAAACTTTTAGCGAACGCTCAGTGCGGATTTCGTCGCTATCGCTCTACCGTCGACCATCTGGTGTCCCTGTCGACGCATGTTATGAATGGATTTCTGAGAAAGTGTCAAACCGTGGCTGTGTTTTTTGACCTGGAGAAAGCTTATGACACTTGTTGGAGGGGCGGCATTTTACGTACACTTCACGCATGGAATATCCGCGGTCGTCTTCCCATATTTCTTCGGGAGTTCATGACGGACCGCGTCTTTCGTGTACGTGTGGGCTCGGTTTTATCTAGTCGTTTTATTCAAGAGAACGGAGTACCGCAGGGCTCTGTACTCAGTGTCACACTTTTTGCGATTGCTATCAACCCCATTGTTGATTGTATTCCACCTGGCATTTCATCGTCCCTTTTTGTTGATGATTTTGCCATTTATTGTAGTTCACGGCGGACCTGTCTACTCGAACGCCGTCTCCAGAGCTGTATCGACCGTCTCTACGCCTGGAGTAACGCCAACGGCTTTAATTTCTCCGCCGAGAAATCCGTCTGCATCAACTTCTGGCGCCGGAAGTATTTCCCTCCGCCCTCTCTCCATCTTGGGCCAGGGATACTTCCGTTTGCAGACGAGGCGAAATTTTTGGGGTTGATTTTTGATAGGAAGTTGTGTTGGACCTCGCACGTTTCCTTTTTAAAAGCAAAGTGTGACCGTTCTCTTAATATTTTACGTGTTTTAAGTGGCACATCCTGGGGAGCTGATCGGACCGTCCTTCTTCGCCTTTATCGCTCTTTGGTCCGATCCAAGCTTGATTACGGGTGTATTGTTTATTCGTCGGCACGTCCATCTGTGTTACTTCGATTGAATGCCATTCACCATCGTGGCATAAGAGTCGCTACAGGGGCCTTTCCAACTAGCCCTGTACCCAGTCTGTACGCAGAAGTTGCAGAGCCTCTGCTGTCCTTCCGGCGTGAGATGCTTTTGTGCAGCTATGCTTGTCGGCTCTCAAGTTTGCCTAACCACTCGTCCTTCGATTTATTTTACGAGGATTCGCTTGATCGACAATATTTCGTTAGCTCCTCTGCATTGCTCCCTCCAGGGGTTCGATTTCGACTGCTACTTCGGCATTTGGACGTTACGCCAGCGCCGGCCCTTACCCGAGGGGAAACGCGTTTTCCTCCATGGTCGCGCGCTGAGGCCCACATCCACCTTGGGCTAACGTCGATGCCGAAAAATGCGACCCCTGCTTCTGTTCTTAGATCCGCCTTTTTAGAACTACAGGCGCAGTTCGGGGACTGTCATTTTATATATACTGGTGGGTCTAAGACTGATGTTGGAGTAGGATGTGCCTTTGTTTTTGGTGTACAGAGTTTTACTTTTCGTTTACCTCGACAATGTTCAATTTTTACCGCCGAACCTTTTAGCATTTATAAATCTGTTTTATACATTCAGCGGCACGCCTTACGGCACTGTTTTATTTGTACGGACTCTCTGAGTGCCCTTCAGACTATTCATGCGCTGTACCATTACCACCCACTCGTACAGCGCATACATGACCTGCTCCACTCGCTTGGTGTCTCTGGCATCAGCGTGTCCTTCATGTGGATTCCAGGTCATGTGGGCATCTCAGGTAATGAGTCTGCCGACGCCGCTGCGAAATCGGCGATTTTATTACCCAGATTTTTTACCTCTGTTGTTCCCTCGTCAGATTCGTGTGTTATTTTACGTCGCCGCATCCTCTCGCGCTGGCGCGATGAGTGGACGGCCCTCCGGGGGAACAAGTTACGGGAGGTTAAGCCTTTCCCGTTGATCTGGGGTACCTCTTCTCGTTCTTGTCGTCGGGAAGAGGTAATTTTAGCTCGTCTACGGATTGGACATTGTGTTTTTAGTCATAGGTATTTGCTCAGTGGTGACCCCGCACCACTCTGTGGGCAGTGTGACGTGCCCTTAACGGTGCGTCACATTTTAACAGAGTGTCAAGTTTTAGCTGCATTGCGTGCTCGCGTGGGTCTGCCTGTTGGCCTAGCCAACGTTTTGGCAGACGACACGCGTGCTGTAGAATGTGTTTTACGTTTTATTCATGACAGTGATTTTAATCTGCGCATTTGATGCGTTGGGCGTCTGTTAGCTTAGTACTTTTATTCTGTCTGTTTTTATGGGAACTCTTATCCCCAGTGGACATATGGCGCTCATGTCCCTCGCATTCTACAGTTCCTGACACGTTTTAATGTTTTCTTGCCTATGCTTTTAGTGTGTTGGTTATTCAGGACTTTGTATTGTTGTTATTGTTGTTATTGTTATTATTGTTGTTCTTGTTAATATTGTTGTTATTGTTATTGTTCTTATTGTTATTGTTATTATTGTTGTTATTGTTATTATTGTTATAATATTATTATTGTTAGTTTTAGCTTTTTGAACATCGCGGGTTTGTGTCCCGTTTTTTAAATATGCGGTTCTTTTACCTGTTTTATATTTTGACCTTATTTTTATACATTGTAAGGGCGCTGATGACCATAGCAGTTTAGCGCCCTTAAACCGCATATCATCATCATCATCATCATCACTGTCACGTAGGAATCATATATTAAGAGTCTGCATGCTGGCATTATAACAGCAGGGAATCTGTCTCACTTCTCTACAAGAGCTTGTTGTCACATAGGAATCATACATGAAGATTCTGTGTGCTAGCATTATAACAGCAGGGAATCTGTGTCACTTCTCTACAAGCGCTTGTTGTCACATAAGAATCATACATGAAGATTCTGTGTGCTGACATTATAACAACTGGGAATCTGTCTCACTTCTCTACAACAGTTGGTTGTCACATAGGAATCATACATGAAGATTCTGTGTGCTGGCATTATAACAACAGGGAATCTGTCTCACTTCTCTATAGAGTTTTTGTCACATAGGAATCCTAACATGAAGATTCTGTGTACAGGCATTATAACAGCAGGGAATCTATCACACTTCTCTATAAGAGTTTGTTGTCACATATGAATCATACATGAAGATTCTATGTGCCGACATTATATCATCAGGGAATTTATCTCACTTCTCTACAAGAGTTTGTTGTCACATAGGAATCATACACGAAGATTCTATGTGCTGACATTATAACAACAGTGAATCTATCTAACTTCTCTGCAAGAGTTTGTTGTCACATTGGAATCATACATGAAGATTCTGTGTGCTAGCATTATACCAACAGGGAATCTGTCTCACTTCTCTTCAAGAGTTTGTTGTCACATAGGAATCATACATGAAGATTCTGCGTGCTGGCATTATAACAACATGGAATCAGTCTCACTTCTCTACAAGAGTTTGTTGTCACGTAGGAATCATACAGGAAGATTCTGTGTGCTAGCATTATAACAGCATGGAATCTCTCTCACTTCTCTACAAACGCTTGTTGTCACATAGGAATCATACCTGAAGATTCTGTGTGCTGACATTATAACAACTGGGAATCTGTCTCACTTCTCTACAACAGTTGGTTGTCACATAGGAATCATACATGAAGATTCTGTGTGCTGGCATTATAACAACAGGGAATCTGTCTCACTTCTCTATAGAGTTTGTTGTCACATAGGAATCATACATGAAGATTCTGTGTGCTGGCATTATAACAGCAGGGAATCTATCACGCTTCTCTACAAGAGTTTGTTCTCACATAGGAATCATACATGAAGATTCTGTGTCCTGGCATTATAACACCAGAGAATCTGTCTCACCTCTCTACAAGAGTTTGTTGTCACACAGGAATCATACATGAAGATTCTGTGTACTGGCATTATAACAGGGAATCTCTCTCACTTCTCTACAAGGGTTTGTTGTCACATAGGAATCATACATCAAGATTGTGTGTGCTGGCATTATAACAGCAGGGAATCTGTCTCACTTCTCTACAAGAGTTTGTTGTCACATAGGAATCATACTTGAAGATCCTATGTGCCGACATTATAACAACAGGGAATCTATCTAAATTCCCTGCAAGAGTTTGTTGTCACATAGGAATCATACATGAAGATTCTATGTGCCGACATTATAACAGCAGGGAATCTATCTCACTTCTCTACAAGAGTTTGTTGTCACATAGGAATCATACACAATGATTCTATGTGCTGACATAATAACAACAGGGAATCTATCTAACTTCTCTGCAAGAGTTTGTTGTCACATTAGATTCATACATGAAGATTCTGTGTGCTAGCATTATACCAACAGGGAATCTGTCTCATTTCTCTTCAAGAGTTTGTTCTCACACAGGAATCAGACATGAAGATTCTGTGTGCTAGCATTATAACAGAAGGGAATCTGTCTCACTTCTCTACACGAGTTTGTTGCAACATAGGAATCATACATGAAGATTCTATGTGCCGACATTATAACAGCAGGGAATTTCTGACTTATCTATTACAGTTTGTTGTCACATAGGAATCATACATGAAGATTCTATGTGCTGACATTATAAAAGCAGGGAATCTGTGACTTATCTACAGGAGTTTGTTGTCGCATAGGCATCATACATGACGATTATATATGCTGACATTATAACAGCAGGGAATCTCTGACTTATGTATAAGAGTTTGTTGTCACATAGGAATCATATATGAAGATTTTGCGTGCTGGCATTATAACAACAGGGAATCTGTCTCACTTCTCTACAAGAGTTTGTTGTCACGTAGGAATCATACATAAAGATTCTGTGTGCGAGCACTATAACAGCAGTAATCAGTCTCACTTCTCTACAATAGTTTGTTGCCACATAGGAATGATACCTGAAGATTCTGTGTGCTGGTATTGTAACAACAGGGAATCTGTCTCACTTCTCTACAATTGTTTTGTTGTCACATAGGAATTGTATGTGCAGATTCGGTGTGCTGGTATTATAACAACAGGGAATCTGTCTCACTTCTCTACAATTGTTTTGTTGTCACATAGGATTCATACATGAAGATTCTGTGTGCTAGCATTATACCAACAGGAAAACTGTCTCACTTCTCTACAAGCGCTTGTTGTCACATAGGAATCATACATGAAGATTCTGTGTGCTGACATTATAACAACAGGGAATCTGTCTCACTTCTGTACAAGAGTTTGTTGTCACATAGGAATCATACATGAAGAATCTGTGTGCTGGCATTGTAACAACAGGGAATTTGTCTCACTTCTCTAAAGAGTTTGTTCTCACATAGGAATCATACATGAAGATTCTGTGAGCTGGCATTATAACACCAGGGAATCTGTCTCACCTCTCTACAAGAGTTTGTTCTCACATAGGAATCATACATGAAGATTCTGTGTGCTGGCATTATAACAGGGAATCTCTCTTACTTTTCTACAAGGGTTTGTTGTCACATAGGAATCATACATCAAGATTGTGTGTGCTGGCATTATAACAGTGGGGAATCTGTCTCACTTCTCTACAAGAGTTTGTTGTTACATAGGAATCATACATGAAGATTCTATAAGCTAGCATTATAACAGCAGGGAGTCTGTCTCACTTCTCTACAAGAGTTTGTTGTCACATAGGAATCATACATGAAGATTGTATGTGCCGACATTATAACAGCAGGGAATTTCTGACTTATCTATAAGAGTTTGTAGTCACATAGGAATCATACATGAAGATTCTATGTGCTGACATTATAACAGCAGGGAATCTGTGACTTATCTATAAGAGTTTGTTGTCACATAGGAATCATACATGAAGATTCTATGTGCTGACATTATAACAGCAGGGAATCTCTGACTTATCTATAAGAGTTTGTTGTCACATAGGAATCATACATGAAGATTCTATGTGCCGACATTATAACAGCAGGGAATCTCTGACTTATCTATAAGAGTTTGTTGTCACAAATGAATCATACATGAAGATTCTATGTGCCGACATTATAACAGCAGGGAATCTCTGACTTATCTATAAGAGTTTGTTGTCACATAGGAATCATACATGAAGATTCTATGTGCTGACATTATAACAGCAGGGAATCTGTGACTTATCTATAAGAGTTTGTTGTCACAAAGGAATTATACTTGAAGGTTCTATGTGATGACATAGTAACAGCAGGGAATTTCTGACTTATCTATATCAGTTTGTTGTCACATAGGAATCATACATCAAGATTTTATGTGCTGACATTATAATAGCGGAGAATCTCTGACTTATCTATAAGAGTTTGTTGTCAAATAGGAATCATACATGAAGATTCTATGTGTCGACGCTATAACAGCAGGGAATTTCTGACTTATCTATAAGAGTTTGTTGTCACATAGGAATCATACATGAAGATTCTATGTGTTGACGCTATAACAGCAAGGAATTTCTGACTTATCTATAAGAGTTTGTTGTCACATAGGAATCATACATGAAGATTCTATGTGCTGACATTATAACAGCAGAGAATCTCTGACTTATCTATAAGAGTTTGTTGTCACATAGGAATCATACATGAAGATTCTATGTGCTGACATTATAACAGCAGAGAATCTCTGACTTATCTATAAGACCTTGTTGTCACATAGGAATCATACATGAAGATTCTATTTGCTGACATTATAACAGCAGAGAATTTCAGACTTATCTATAAGAGTTTGTTGTCACATAGGAATCATACATGAAGATTCTATGTGCTGACATTATAACAGCAGGGAATCTGTCTCACTTCTCTACAAGAGTTTGTTTTCACGTAGGAATCATACATGAAGATTCTATGTGCTGACATTATAACAGCAGAGAATTTCTGACTTATCTATAAGAGTTTGTTGTCATGTAGGAATCATACATGAAGATTCTATGTGCTGACATTATAACAGCAGAGAATCTGTGACTTATCTATAAGAGTTTGTTGTCACATAGGAATCATACATGAAGATTCTGTGTGCTGGCATTATAACAGCAGGGAATCTGTCTCACTTCTCTACAAGAGTTTGTTGTCATGTAGGAATCATACATGAAGATTCTATGTGCTGGCATTATAACAGCAGGGAATCTGTCTCACTTCTCTACAAGAGTTTGTTGTCACATAGGAATAATACATGAAGAATATATGTGCAGACATTATAACAGCAGAGAATCTCTGACATATCTATAAGAGTTTGTTGTCATGTAGGAATCATACATGAAGATTCTATGTGCTGACATTATAACAGCAGAGAATCTCTGACTTATCTATAAGAGTTTGTTGTCACATAGGAATCATACATGAAGATTCTGTATGCTGCCATTATAACAGCAGAGAATCTGTGACTTATCTATAAGAGTTTTTTGTCACGTAGGAATCATACATGAAGATTCTATGTGGTGACATTATAACAGCAGAGAATCTCTGACTTATCTATAAGAGTTTGTTGTCATGTAGGAATCATACATGAAGATTCTATGTGCTGACATAACAGCAGAGAATCTGTGACTTATCTATATGAGTTTGTTGTCACGTAGGAATCATACATGAAGATTCTATGTGCTGCCATTATAACAGCAGAGATTCTGTGACTTATCTATAAGAGTTTGTTGTCACGTAGGAATCATACATGAAGATTCTATGTGCTGACATAACAGCAGAGAATCTGTGACTTATCTATAAGAGTTTGTTTGCACGTAGGAATCATACATGAAGATTCTATGTGCTGACATTATAACAGCAGAGAATCTCTGACTTATCTATAAGAGTTTCTTTGTCACGTAGGAATCATACATGAAGATTCTATGTGCTGACATAACAGCAGAGAATCTGTGACTTATCTATAAGAGTTTGTTTGCACGTAGGAATCATACATGAAGATTCTATGTGCTGACATTATAACAGCAGAGAATCTCTGACTTATCTATAAGAGTTTCTTTGTCACGTAGGAATCATACATGAAGATTCTATGTGCTGCCATTATAACAACAGAGAATCTGTGACTTATCTATAAGAGTTTGTTGTCACGTAGGAATCATACATGAAGATTCTGTGTACTGACATTATAACAACATAGAATCTGTGACTTATCTATAAGAGTTTGTTGTCACGTAGGAATCATACATGAAGATTCTGTGTGCTGACATTATAACAACAGAGAATCTGTGACTTATCTATAAGAGTTTGTTGTCACATAGGAATCATACATGAAGATTCTGTGTACTGACATTATAACAACAGAGAATCTGTGACTTATCTATAAGAGTTTGTTGTCACGTAGGAATCATACATGAAGATTCTGTGTGCTGACATTATAACAACAGGGAATCTGTCTCACTTCTGTACAAGAGTTTGTTGTCACATAGGAATCATACATGAAGATTCTATGTGCTGCCATTATAACAACAGAGAATCTGTGACTTATCTATAAGAGTTTGTTGTCACATAGGAATCATACATGAAGATTCTGTGTACTGACATTATAACAGCAGGGAATCTGTCTCACTTCTCTACAAGAGTTTGTTGTCACGTAGGTATCATACATGAAGATTCTATGTGCTGACATTATAACAGCAGGGAATCTGTCTCACTTCTCTACAAGAGTTTGTTGTCACGTAGGAATCATACATGAAGGTTCTGTGTACTGACATTATAACAGCAGGGAATCTGTCTCACTTCTCTACAAGAGTTTGTTGTCACATAGGAATCAATCATGAAGATAAATTTGTGTGTAAGGGAGTAAGTCAGCAATTGGTGAATATTCTAAAAGCACTCTATTTTGATAACACCTTCTGTGTAAGTGTGGAGACAGGCTGTGTAACAAACGAAATTCCACAAAAGAAAGGCCTTTGGCAAGGATGTAAGCTAAGTCCAGTTTTATTTAATTTATACATAGATGATGTCTTACTAGAAAAAATTGAAGGAATAATAACTGTGCACCAGTAATTAACAACATCCAAAATTCAGGACTTCTTTTTGCAGATGACCTAGTGGTGGGATCTATTACAGTAAGTGGTTTAAAACAACCATTACAAGCAATTGATGTATATTGTAAAGAATGGAGGTTAAAAGTGAATCAAGAGAAAACACAGATTGTGGTTTTCTAAAAGGGGGGAAAATTAGACAAATATGAAAAGTGGAAGGGAGAGAATAAAGATTACAGGGTAGTGCGTGACTGTACCTATTTAGGAGTAAAAATAGATGCAGGTAATAAATGGGATAAACAAAAGAAGTTTGCATTGGCAAAAGTTAAAGCGGCGATGGCAGCAGTTAGAAGCTGCAAATATAAAGTACCTAATACAAATGTTAAATGGCTGGAAAAAGTTTATGAGATGGTTGTGGAGGCAAAAATGATGTATGGTATAGAAATATGGGGATTAGAAAGAAAATGGGAATGTATAGATGTGGTGCACAGAATGTTTTGTAGAGAAATACTAGGGCTACCGAAGTCAATTGTAAGACAGGTAGCACAATTACAGATGTCAGGGTGACAACTAAGGGGAAGATAATGGAAAGAGCTTTGAAATTTTGATTCAGAAGTTTAAATCTAGGAAAAAATAATGTGTTAAGACAATGTATTGAATACCAAGAGAATAGCTTAATGAATGATGGATGGGTAAGTAAATTACGGAATATTTTGGAGCAAAATGGGTTAGGAGATATATGGAGAAGGAGAGAAAATAACGTAAAACATTTTTGGAAAAAGGAAAGGAAAAGACTGGAAGATATAGTAATACAAATCATGTTCAGTGAGATTGCCGAAAAGAGCTCATTAGTTTATTATAGGCCAATGAAAAATACATGGGGTAGGGAAAAATATATAGACATGTAAATAAAGAAGAGAGAGAATCTATTGCATGGTTAAGAACCGGAGCATGGAGGCTAAAAGGGCTAAGACAGGGTATTCCTCAGAACCAATGTCCGATATGTGGTGGTAATGAAGACATTGAACACAGTATTTAAGTGCCAAGGAACAGAAAATTGGAGAAAAGAATTTTTTAATAAGAAGTGGTTGAAGGGGGATAGAAATACACTTATAATTGAAATGATATGCAAGGACACTAGAAGCATTGGGCAGTTTTTGTGTAAAGTAAAAAATAAATGGCTTTGGACAGTGGAGAGTGAAAAGTAAGAGGTAGTGCATCTTACTTTGAAAGGAAAACTATAGTGAATGTGATAATTTAGTGACAAGAGATTGTAAAATGTAAATAAACTGTAGTGATTGTCTACTGAATAAGTGACCAGGGTCAAAATGCAGTAGACAATCTAATTTGTAAAACTCTTAGCACAATAAATAGTATACTATACTATACATGAAGATTCTGTGTGCTGGCATTATAACAGCAGGGAATCTATCACACTTCTCTATAAGAGTTTGTTCTTACATAGGAATCATACATGAAGATTCTGTGTGCTGGCATTATAACAACAGGGAATCTGTCGCACTTCTCTAGAAGAGTTTGTTGTCACATAGGAATCATACATGAAGATTCTGTGTGCTGGCATTATAACAGCAGGGAATTTATCACTCTTCTCTATAGTATATAGTATTTATTGTGCTAAGAGTTTTACAAATTTGATTGTCTACTGCATTTTGACCCTGGTCACTTATTCAGTAGACAATCACTACAGTTTATTTACATTTTACAATCTCTTGTCACTAAATTATCTTGCTCTTTTTTTCAGTTTTTTTTCCCCCATGTCCCATTTCCACTTTTTTTCTACTTTTCATTTATTTATTACTTAACCATCACACATTCACTATAGTTTTCCATTCAAAGTAAGATGCACTACCTCTTACTTTTCTCTTTCCACTGTCCAAAGCCATTTATTTTTTACTTTACACAAAAACTGTGCAATGCTTCTAGCGTCCTTGCTTATCATTTCAATTATAAGTGTATTTGTATCCCCTTCAACCACTTCTTATTAAAAAATTCTTTTCTCCAATTTTCTGTTCCTTGGCACTTAAATACTATGTTTTCAATATCTTCATTACCACCACATATCGGACATTGGTTCTGAGGAATACCCTGTCTTAGCCCTTTTAGCCTCCATGCTCCGGTTCTTAACCATGCAATAGATTCTCTCTCTTCTTTATTTACTATGTCTATATATTTTTCCCTACCCCATGTATTTTTCATTGGCCTATAATAAACTAATGAGCTCTTTTCGGTAATCTCAGTGAACATGATTTGTATTTCTATATCTTCCAGTCATTTCCTTGCCTTTTTCCAAAAAATGTTTTATGTTATTTTCTCTCCTTCTCCATATATCTCCTAACCCATTTTACTCCAAAATATTCCGTAATTTACTTACCCATCCATCATTCATTAAGCTATTCTCTTGGTATTCAATACATTGTGTTAAAACATTACTTTTTCCTAGATTTAAAGTTCTGAACCAAAATTTCAAAGCTCTTTCCATTATCTTCCCCTTAGTTGTCACCCTGCCCAACTGTAATTGTGCTACCTGTCTTACAATTGACTTCGGTAGCCCTAGTATTTCTCTACAAAACAATCTGTGCACCACATCTATACATTCCCATCCTCTATCTAATCCCCATATTTCTATTCCATACATCATTTTTGCCTCCACAACCATCTCATAAACTTTTTCCAGCCATTTAACATTTATATTAGGTACTTTATATTTGCAGCTTCTAATTGCTGCCATCGCCCCTTTACCTTTTGCCAATGCAAAATTCTTTTGTTTATCCCATTTATTACCTCCATCTATTTTTACTCCTAAATAGATACAGTCACGCAATACCCTGTAATCTTTATTCTCTCCCTTCCACTTTTCATATTTGTCTAATTTCCCCCCTTTTTGAAAACCACAATCTGTGTTTTCTCTTGATTCACTTTTAACCTCCATTCTTTACAATACACATCAATTGCTTGTAATGATTGTTTTAAACCACTTACTGTAATAGATCCTACCACTAGGTCATCTGCAAAAAGAAGTCCTGGAATTTGGATGTTGTTAATTACTGGTGCACAGTTATTATTCCTTCCAATTTCTAGTAAGACATCATCTATGTATAAATTAAATAAAACTGGACTTAGCTTACATCCTTGCCGAAGGCCTTTCTTTTGTGGAATTTCGTTTGTTACACAGCCTGTCTCCACACTTACACAGAAGGTGTTCTCAAAATAAAGTGCTTTAAGAATATTCACCAATTGCTGACTTACTCCCTTACACCCTAATTTATGCCACAGAAGTTGTAGCTCAATTCGGTCATATGCCTTCTCTAAGTCTACAAAAGCCATATACAGTTTACCCCTTTTTACTTCTCTATAAGAGTTTGTTGTCACATGTGAATCATACATGAAGAGTGTGCTGGTATTATAACAAAAGGAATCTGTCTCACTTCTCTACAAGAGTTTGTTGTCACTATAGGAATCATACATGAAGGTTCTGTGTGCTGGCATTATAACAAAAGGAATCTGTCTCACTTCTCTACAAGAGTTTGTTGTCACTATAGGAATCATACATGAAGGTTCTGTATGCTGGCATTATAACAACAGGGAATCTGTCTCACTTCTGTTCAAGAGTTTCTTGTCACTATAGGAATCATACATGAAGATTCTGTGTGCTGGCATTATAACAAAAGGAATCTGTCTCTGTTCTCTACAAGAGTTTGTTGTCAGTATAGGAATCATACATGAAGGTTCTGTATGCTGGCATTATAACAACAGGGAATCTGTCTCACTTCTGTTCAAGAGTTTCTTGTCTTTATAGGAATCATATATGAAGATTCTGTGTGCTGGCATTATAACAAAAGGAATCTGTCTCACTTCTGTTCAAGAGTTTCTTGTCACATAGGAATCATACATGAAGATTCTGTGTGCTGGCATTATAACAAAAGGAAACTATCTCACTTCTCTACAAGAGTTTGTTGTCACATAGGAATCATACATGAAGATTCTGTGTGCTGGCATTATAACAAAAGGAATCTGTCTCACTTCTGTTCAAGAGTTTCTTGTCACTATAGGAATCATACATGAAGATTCTGTGTGCTGGCATTATAACAAAAGGAATCTGTCTCTGTTCTCTACAAGAGTTTGTTGTCAGTATAGGAATCATACATGGAGGTTCTGTGTGCTGGCATTATAACAGCAGAGAATCTGTCTCACTTCTCTACAAGAGTTTGTTGTCACATAGGAATCATACATGAAGATCCTGTGTGCTGGCATTATAACAGCACTAAAACACTGTAACATGTAGTCTCACAACATATCAACAGACTTTGCATCAACTGATTAACTGGTACATGGAGAGGAAACAAACAATGCAGTGCAGGGCAAGCAATTCTGATAATACAGCCACACATCCAAACAAAGACTCTGTATATTATATGCAGAATATTACTGTGAGTATTAAGGAAACACACATGTTGTGTTACAGATTCCTCTGAAGATTTTTCTCATTGTGACGACCTGAAGTGTTTCTGGGTTAAAGCTTTGAGTCCACATCAGGAAGGTACGTAAAGACTTGTGAATCATGTTAATATTCAATGTATTTCATTTGTTTATTTAATTATTTTTAAGCATTATACAAACTGTAGTAAATATCAAACTGGGGGAAAGTGCAAAAAGTATTAGGTTATGAAAATTAAAGTATGTTAAAGAAAAAAATATATATATTGATGTGTCGTTACTTTGACTAACATTTATTTTGTAAAACCTCTACAAATTATTATAAAGAAGGCTTATTTTTCTCTGTACTTCATGTTAATTGAAATAATCCTTTTCATAAATGGTTTCATTACACATTTCATTGAAGATACAAGGGGGACAGGGGAAAGTGAAGTATATTGATGTGTAAACATTTGTTGCTATAAGCTGGTCTTGAAATTCCATACTCTTTCCCTGACATCAGAGAAGCAACTGAATAACAACAGCACTTTAAAAAATGACAAAAGTATTGAAAACTTGAAACCAATTATAACAGGTATGTTGCAAATGGTTAATGCAACAAAATAAGTTATTGGATATTACTTATATGTTTTTTAAAGAGATCCACATTGCTTTTTTGTGGTAGGATTCTTTGTGTCTCTTAAGGTTTACCAATATAGGAGAGCAATCCAGAAAGTCTCAGACGTTTTGAAATAAACAATTAATAAAATGTGAATATCAATGTTTATTATCTAAATTTGAAAGGTACACTCTTAAGCTATTTTTCTACATAACTGCCATTCAAACTGAGACATTTATCATACCATGGCACAAGTTTTTCAATACCCTCTCTGTAGAAATCTGCCACCTGCGACTTCAACCACTGTTTTACACCGGCATGCAGTTCAGCATCAGTATCAAAGCATCAATTTGATGCACCAAACTCCATTTGGGGAAAATGTTCTGAAAGTTCTGTAATCGTGAAACGACGATTTTCACGAATTTTGTCATTGATTTACATTGACAGTTCATCAGTTATAAGGCTAGGCCTACCACTGCGATCCTCATCGTGAACATTGGTATGACCATTTTTAAAATCAATGCACCATTGTCTGACTTGGCTTTCACTCATTATTCCCTTCCCGTAAACTTCACCAAGTTGACGATAAATTTCAATTGGTTCGTTCTTTTTTAGCCAACCGCACTTCACAAGTGGCAGGATTTTCTATTGCATCGCACATTTTAACTACTTACAGAGAGCACAGTAAGGAAGGCACAGTCCTCACGCTACCACAGCTGGATGCGTACTGAATGTAGGAACGTTCTGACACCGAGATGGCGGCTCTAGCCCTACTCATGGCCACGATATGCCAAAACATCTGGGACTTTCTGGACTGCCCTCATACAAAAGGCATTCAGAATGAAGAGGACTTCATAGGCTATTTCCAGAAAATTCAAGATCTACATTTTATTTCTCACATAATTATCTTAAATATATGGTATTTTAATAAAAATCATTAGAGACACTTTTTTCAATATTTCTTTTTTTCTGAGACTTTCCATGTAAAGGGTAGTTTAGGTTGAGGGGGGGGGTCTCTTGAAAATCTTTGTGTTGATCTTTGGAAGATATTGAAGTTTGGTATTTATGAGACTTTTCCTTTTAGAATTATGCTGTTTTCACAGACTCATGCATGGATCTTTCTCTAAAAATACTTTTTCTGGGTTGAGGTGACCTTAAAGCATGTATTTCTGGTGAAATCTGAATATCAAATTTTTGGGTTGAATTCAGTACTTCTGATACTTGCTGTAAGTACATAGTAGAAAGCACAAAGTTGTATAAAAGAATTCAATGCAGGTCGTAACAGAATATCTATGTTTTGTGACTGCAGGTAAGTATTTCTCAGCAGGGCTTGAAGACATCAAAAGGTAGGAGAAGACTCACCAGTTACTTGCATGTGATGACCAAGTGCTTGTATTAATGAACTATGTCTGGGGGCTGTGTTAGGCAGTAGAGTAGACAGTGGGATTAGGTTGCTAGGAAGGGTAAAACCTGCAATAAGCTACCTCCATGACATGAACAAGGCTATTGAGAGAAGTGTGCTGCCATCTTGTGATGTTTTCTTCTATTTCAGCTTTCAGGTGAGTTATCTCATTTATTGTATTTGTGTGTTTAGTGGCATACTTCTCTCTCAGCCAAAGTGAAATTGTTATTTTTATAATCCTATATTTCATCCATATTAACAGGTCTGTCAAAACAACAGACAATTATACAATATCAAAGTGTTATGATTCAAGTGACATTAAAGCTAAATGTAATATGTACAAGAGCAGGATTCAATATCATTGGTACCTAAAAAAAATGTATTATTAAATACATATATTACTTTTAGATATTTCAGTAATTCATTGAATTTCTCAATTGAATAGAAATGATTTAAAACCAGAATTTATTTAATTCAATTTTAAGTTTGTTGATAGTTGCTATGTTTGTTTGTTTCCCAGACATATCTGATTGCCCCACAGGTGACTCCAGGAGCAGTCTTGAGGTCAAGTAGCATTTAGTTAGATGCAGAGCATCAATGTTTAGTCAATAATGTTTTCTAAATTCTCCTGGAACACATTTTTCTTCCTTCTTGCCCATGTACCTCAGCATAGTTTGGGGATGGTAACAAACAAATATTCATTTGCCTTTACAGCAATATTAATGTTTAACAGAAGGGTATAGAAAGTTGAGTCACACAAACAGGACTACCCATAAGGAGGATAGGAGGTGAAAGTCATGAGACTCAGGTTTTCAGGAGTCTGGAAATTAAATGGGTTGTTTATATCATTGAAAGTGCAATAAAAGAAACTGCCAGTCCTAAGACATTCATATTGTGATGCAGTAGCTATGGTCCAGGGTTATCAGGGGGTCAGCGCCAGGCAGTCGGAATAAACAACAATAAGTATTGTTCCCCAGCATAAACACCAGGTGTGCTATCAGTAGATAACCAGAACCTTCTGCAAGATTCCACTGCCTATGTTAAGTGAGCATTCTCTCATGAGATTAGTCGGTCAAGTTTGGTTAGAGAGAGTTGACAGGTGCAACTTTAAGTGCAATTCTCTGAGTGAGTTAATGACTACTGTGACATGCAGTGCGTGCTGCTGCAGGAGAGACTGAAGAGGTCTTGTGTTCGACTCCCCAGCAAGTGAACTGTCTGGAAGAGGAGGCTACATCATGATGGAAGTGAAGTGACAGAGAATTGAACTAGTTCACATTAGTGAAGTGTTAGTGGAAATTAGTGAACTCCCAGTGACATTGAACTAGATAAGAACTTAGAACAGTGACAGTTGAAAAACTAGACAAAGATAATATATATCTGTTATTGTACAGTACTCATCACAGAAGATGAGGGGAGGGATACTATTAGTCAAATAATTGTTTATTAACTGTCAATGTACTTATAGAAGTTTCTGACAATGTCAAAAGTAAAATGTATACAAACAGAAAACAAATATACATATTTATATAAGTATTTTAAATTGCTCTGAAACTGCTTCACTCCATTTAATGCCTTGATTGTTGTTGGCAATTTGTTATGTAAAATCTGTCCTATTATGAAAATGTCCTTGTCAGTAGTTTTAGTGGTGGTTTGTTCTCTAAAATAATTATTGTTGTGTCTATCATTGTAGTCATGTACATCTTATTTACAATAAAGAGAATTGCCTTATATACATGCAGCATATAAAGTGAGAACATTTTATGTTTACACAAAAGTCAGAGTTTTTTTTTCTGCAGTATGAATACTCTGTCCAGATGCAACCTTGGACAACAATATTCCATGTGAGAGATAACTTCATAATAAGTTTTAGATTAGATTCACCCAGTGGTTTAAAGTGTCTCATTAGAAAATTGGATTTACTAATGTGTTTATATATTGTATGCTCAATGTGAGTACACCATGTTAGATTTTTTCACATATATATCCAACATTTTACATTAAATTAATTTATTTTAAGATTGATATTGAAGTGTTGTATTTGTATTGATTGGATTTATCTGTGTTGCAGTTAAGGTTATTTAAATCAAAGAAACTAATCAAGTGCTCTCCTAGAGAGCTCATATTTCTGAATTAGCTTATTTAACCATCCACAGAGCAGATTGGCAAATGTGTCATCTACATAGGATATTAAGAGTGGTTAACAATAACCAGGAATGGAAACCAGAATGAAAACAACAAAGTTAAAATACATTTATTGTAATGTGAGCATTCACAATTAACAGAAGTGTGGGAACAGGAAAAAAGACTTGGCCAAGTTTTAACATTCTCCTTCTCATTCCCGGGCATGGCATATTAGATCCATATTAAACTCTTTATTGTAGATATTACTCAAGGCAGCCATGACATGAAACAGTTGCTAGAGCTCTCTCTCTCTCTATGTTTGTAATAACCTGGGAAAATGAAACCACAAAGAATTGTGGCATCTTTAAGGCCGGTTCACAATAACTGGTGACAAGAAATAAAGTTAAAATACATGTATTACAATGGGAGTGTTCTCAATTAACAAGAAGCTTTGCGTGGTCCTGGCAATGTACTAGCTTAAACCATGTGTATTAGTGTATAATTTATGTATATGATAAACAGTATTTGTCCTAATACACTTCCCTGAGGTACCCCATATACATGTGTTCCCGTCTCCATGAAGATGTGTTGTTGTTGTTGTTAGTGTCTGTCAAGTGGCTGATGATGGAGACAAGGTATTCAATAACTTAACAATATAATCATATGTTTTCTTTGAATTTAGCATAACAAGTTTTTGGTTTCTGAGAATTTGAATACATGTTACATTGTAGTATTACTTCACCAGGCTATGATTTGAATATGATTATCACACAACAGAGAGTCCAAGTGTGAGTCATTCTGAAAGAGACTGTAGGTTTAACTCAATATTTTAAAAACTTCTTTGTCTACAAACTATTGAAAATGTTGAAATAATTCAGCCAGCTCATTTCACTGTCTTCTATTAGAGATTTTTCATTAAAAATTGAAACTTTATTTGAAAATGTAAACCAATAACAATGGATATCTCAAAAATGGTTAACGACACAAAAAAATTTATTTCATATAAGCTGTGTGCTTTAACAGATCTATATTGTTTGTGAGTACATTTCTGTCTATGTCCTATGATTTACCAATCATACAAAAGTCATTCAAAATGAAGAGAACTTCACAGGCAATGTACAGAAAATTCAAAATATATATTTTGCCATGCAAATATCTTAAACACATTGTATTTTAATAAAATTGTTAGTTGTTTTTTTGAAAAAACTCATAAATAAGAAAGAATTTTCAGTGTAAAGGATAACTACTTACTATAAGTAGGAGTGACATAGATAAAAAGTTTTTGGGGGGTTTGTGGTCTGATCTTACTACTTCCCCAAATGTTCAAGATACAACCTAAGACCTTTCATTTTTTTCAAGAGAGAGAGAGAGAGAGAGAGAGAGAGAGAGAGAGAGAGAACAATCTGACAGTGTAAACCATGCAGTAACCAATGGCATTATCTCCAGCTGTTCTATTACCTACTTGATTATTTATTTTAGATACTCTTCATTAAAATTATTGATGACTAAAGTGCAAGATTTCTGTGTTCGCTCACTACAAGCAATTTGGTTTGCCCAAGCTTTGCACACTCACAACTGTTGGTCACATTGCCTTTTACTAAACAAATGTTACATCAGCAGGTTGGCATTACATCCATCACATAGTGTGTTTACATTTCCCATATCCTGAAGATGGACTTTACATACAGTCCGATCTACCTTATGTACAGGCTTATCACAAATGATCTTTCAGGCTTCGAACACATGTAACTTACATTTAATAAAACTTAGAAATATGAAACTAGTACCAATGGAAAGAGGGACTGAAAAAGTTTTGGTTATAGTATCACAGTTGGCAACAATAACACAGAATCACATACAACATTGAGCATTTTTGAAAGTTACAAAATGGCTGGTATAGAGGATAGGCAAGTGTTTGTGTTCTCGATTGTCACGTTAATCAATCTGTAATTGTTGTTCAACAGTATTTTTAAACAAGATCTGGTGTAGATTCACCCAGTGGGCTCTCAATTTGTCACCTCTCTAAACACTATGGATTAAAAAAAAACCACAAATTTCTGCAAGAGACTGCATACTCTCGCAGAAAGTACGACACAACATTTTATCTCCTTTCTTTAGGAGCTACAGTCAGTATGGTGAAATTGCAAACATTTGTGCAGAAACTTCCATACAGTAGAGTTAGGCATCTGTAGCTCCCTACTGGCTGCAGTGGTTGATTTTTGAGGATTATGTGTGAAAGATTTAGTTTACTCACTTATTGATGGGCATCCATGAGATTTCCTCATACAAATGCACCCTCTTGTCATAAAACCAGAGTACTAATTATGGATTGAAGGCTCACTGGGTGGACCTTCACCAAATGTTGTTCAAAAATGTCGTTGAACAACAATTACAGATTAAGATGGTAATCGAGAACACAGAAATACTCGCCTATCCTCTATTCCAACCATCATTTTATAAACTTTCAACAGTACACAATGTTGTACAGGATTATGCATCATTGTTGTCAACTTGATACTATAACCAAAATGTTCTGAATTCTTCTTTCCATTGGTACTAGTTTATGTTTCTAATTTTATTAAATGCAACTTACACGTGTTTGAAACCTGAAGGGACATTTGTGAGAACTCTGTATATTTTTCTTATTTATTTATTTATTTATTTAGTGTTAAGTATTACAATATATAGGGTTGCCTACTGAAAATTTGGCCCTGGCCACTTTATTTCAGTAGACATCCATTCTGCATACAAAATTGATTATATTATATTTACTGTCTATAAACATTTATTTTTCACTTTATTTAAGAATGGTCCAATCTTCTTACTGTCATTGTAAAACATTTCCACTACCGCTATATTTCTATATATCTTGATATTAACATATTGTTTTCTCCAAACTTCTGACCCTTGGCATTTAATATCACTTCTTATTTGATCATCCAACATAACTACATAGTTATTACTTATTTCCCAGATTCCTATCTCTTTTTTTGCTCTTATCCTCCCCATACAATTCATTGAAATATTCCACCAATCTCCTGGTTGTATACTGGGTTTTATTACATATTTATTATACATTGATTTTATAACCTTCCAAACCTCATTTACATTTGACCAAGTTTCTTTGACTCCTTTACTCAATGTCTTCTTTCCGAAGAAGAAGCCTATACCTCCAGATGGCCTCCCCTTTCTTGCTAACATATCTCGTTTTATCCCTACGTACTCAAATTCTTTTACATAAAATTCTTACCTAAAATCTAATCCTCTTTTAATCCCATTTCAGCTACCGCAAGGTAGTTGAGTTTCATACTTATCTAATTTAAACTCCCTGCATATATTTTGTTTTCTATCTCTCTTGACATTTGTTGAACTCTCTCTTTTGTTTCTTATTTTATTTGAGTCATTTTATTGCTTAATTGTTGCTCCATAGTATCCATTTTGGTTAGCATTTTTTCCAATACTTCTTCCATTCCTGAGGTCCAAGGTTCATTTCCACTCCTCCGATTATGAGCAATATTAAAATTATACTTCCCAGTAGAACCATGTTTTTCCTTCCCTTTCCTCTTACCTCTTAATCGTCCTATTCCATGAAGACCAATTCTTGCCTGATATATGCCTAGCTCCACACCCATAGTTACTTAGGTCACTCTTACTTTCAAATTTCTAGCACATGCTACCTCTTCCACTGCTACCTTAGCACTCCAACTCTGTATATAGTCCATATAGTGTTTGCGTTGTCTGCATTTTTATTATGTGTGTCAGATGTTTATGCTGATCATTGTAAATCTTCATTTGTTGTTTCCCAGCCTTGGATTTTTATGTCTATTAACATCAAGGAATGCTTAGTTATTTTAATTTAGCAGTATCCAACTATTGTTTACTGCTATTTGCAATTTTGATTTTGATTTTTGGACATTTTTAGTTTTTTCATTTTTTTTTATATTTTGGAGGGTGTCCAGGGGGTCTGTACAACCCCCATTATCTATGCTACTGAGTAGTAGAGAAAGTAAAAGGACTACAACAAACAATTAAGTAGAGGTATACCACAAGATTCCAACAAGTGCCTTGTGGAAACAATGAGAGAGCAAACTCTGGAAAAATGGGAAAGTGAATGTACAACAAAAAGTGAAGAGATAAAACAGAATTTCCTTAACGTAGCCAAGGACTGAAGCAAATAATTCCCATTACAGCTATGCTAACAGGACATGCAACACCAACTCCACATAATGGATGACCCAAACTACTGATGACGTCATGTACAGATGCAGTAAACTAAACATGGGGAGAGGAAAATTATGGTCAGACATCTTAAGAAAAGGAGGAACATGGCCAGCCAGCAAAAGACTTGCACATCTGTAAAGACCACGGACTTATGGAATATATAAGTAGACACTTCAACATAAGTATACCAGCTAATGCATATTAAAAATTGTATATTGTATGTAACATTTGTAACTTTTTATTTATAATTATAATTTGTATAATTATGGTTTCAAATAAATGCAACAATTAAGCAACATATAAACCAATATTACAACATGTTTATAAGAAAACTAATGCTAGCTAGTACAGAACATATAATAGGAAATAGCATGTATAAGTAGTAGCATAAAAGAAAACCAAAAGATGTAGTATTACTAATTATAATAAAACATACTGTATTATGAATAAATAAATAAAAAAATTCTATGTTATATTCACATCACCTTCTCTACCCATTCTTCAAAAGTATTCTCATAAAAGCTTATTCTTCTATCTACTTTGTGTTAATCAATAAAGATTTGCAGAAATTGTTTTATTACCTTGTACGTACAACGGGAATAAGGGAATACAGTAGGCTTAAGCAAAATATGTACAAAATTATGTAAATAACACTGTATATGATACTTCTTATTGTAACTGTCTGTAGTATTAGCTTAGATAGATTAATTTGACAAGTCATCAGTTTACTGGGCTTTTGCCCAACCTATGTAAATGTTTGTGACAAATATATTGCAGGGGGTGTTTAAGAATCAAAACTCGTTTTATATGCATAAAAACTATGATAAATATAAATATGCAAAAAAATTCCAGTGTACATAACCATAATTTAAGAAACAATGACGATTATTATAGAATAACATTAAGGGGAACACTAAATAATCGTGCCATGGAAGTTAGAGGAAGAGAATTATTCAATAAATTACCTAGAGAAATAAAGAACATAAACCAGCCAAATGTAATGATGAAAACAATAAAGAAATACTTAATAGAAAATGAATTTTATAGTATAGATCAATTTAGACATGGTAAAGTAACGTAAAGTGAAAATGATATTTAAGATAAACTTAATGTACATGCAATGTAAAAGAAGTAATGTAAAATTATAAGCTGTAATTGTTAAATTATTTTATATTTGTATATTATTATTATAGCCAAATCTTTTAACAATGTGTTGCTATGTGATGGATTTGAAATTCTGTTCTCTTTGCATGATCAGGAGAAAAAAATGAAGAGTGACTTTGCAGTTGAAAAAGTATAAAGTATTTGACAATTTTAACCAATTGTAAATGGCTAATGCCACAAAAAGAGTTATTTGACATAAACTGTTTGCTTTAATCAGATCTACATTTTTATGTAGCAAGATATTGTCTAACTCTAACTCCAGTAATACAGAAGTCATTCAGAATGAAGAGGACTTCAAGGCTATTTCCAGGAAATTGAAGATATTTTAAACATATGCTATTTTTATCAAACATGTTTAGGAAATACAAAATAACAATCATTTTTCCATGTAAAGGTTAGTTTGGGGTGGGGAGATTTTCTTGAAATTCTTTGTATTGCAACCTTGGAAGATACTGAACTTAAATACAAGTTTGGTATTTATGCAACTTTTCATTTTTTAGTTATGTTGTTCACAGACACACATACACACCTTTATCAAAAATGCTTTTCTTTTGATTTGAAGGCCTCAAAACATATATTTCTAGCAAAATTCGAATATTGAATTTTTCAATGGAATATGTTTTGGCTAATGCTGACAATTAAGCTATTGACTCTCTTCCTCAACAAGGAAGATGATGTTCATCTACATTTTTTTTAAGATTTCATGGTGGACAACTGAAATGAAACATCCCAGTTTTATTCAAATGTTTGGCTTGTCGGTAATCTAAATACTGCTACTACAAATTTGTATGGTAACCATTCAGACAGTATATTTTGAGTTTTCATGATCATTTCCCATTTTTTGAAATTTTAAGGAAAAGTTGTGTAGACATATTCTGAAGTTTTGATTTAATTAATTTTTTAACTGCATGAAATGACAAGTTTAACATTGGTTTCTGTTGTATGTGGCTTCCCAGCAACTTCATTATCAATTAGTTCTCAATGTGAAGATACCCATTGGAAGGCTAATTTAATTAAATGATGCAGCACTCTGTGATTCTTTCACTTTTACAATGTTACAGCTGTAATTGCTGCTCTGAAAATATAATATGAGCAATCCAATATAAAAGACTTTGCAGTGATTGAACAAATAGCTTCAAATTCTCCATCAAAATTTGTAGAACCATGTCCTAAAGGTTTATAGAATGAAAAAAGACAACACATAGCACCTGCACTCTTCCATTTTGATTGGGTAAAAATGATCCATTAGTAAATACATGAAGTCGCTCTTTCACAACAGAAAATCTAATATAGCCAATATTTTCAGTACATTTTAGGTTTTTACGTTTCTTCACTTTTTCTATTTAGTTTGGATATTGTATGATGCAAGTACAGTGGCATAGCCAAAAAAAATTAAGGGGGAAGGATTATGTATAGTGATATCTATTTTTTAAACAATTTTAAATGTGAATTAATCCTAATTTGAAATATTTAAATAAATTGATTTTATATTCACAGGTTAAAGTACAACAGCTTGTCTCCACCAAGGCAGCCCAGTTCAATACCAGGGAACTGTGGTGGATGAAGTGGCATCTGGGCAGGTTTTCTGCAGGTTCTCTAGTTTCCCCACACCATTTATTCCAACAATGCTCCATCATCACCTTTCATATCACCTCCCTCCTCGCTCTGTTACCAGGCTTCAGTGATCACCCATCCTGGTTCTTCTATCTGATCCATAAGTCTGTGTGCTCCTGTCTGATCCCAGGCACTGCTTGTAAGTCCTCCAAACAGGGAGGGTAAACTGAGGAGGAGGAGGAAGAAGAAGAAGATTAAGGTGCAGTAATTCAAATTATGATAGGATGTTTTGCATATTCTAAGTGGCAAATCTGGTGTGATATGAGGGTTAATGACTACTGTGAAGTATTTTATTTTACCACCATTTTATTTCATTGCAAAATATGGTTTCTAGTTATGCTCTAAACTGCGAGATATTGCATCATTTGGAAACCACTCAAATTTAGCACTGGAACGAAAACATGACCATGACATATTAACCTAGCTGTACTCATGCCCTCTAAAGTATAGTTTCTGTGTTGTTACCTTTGGTGATAGGAATAAAGGGAATGCCATGCACCTTGACCCAACTCGGATCTTTTGTGCTATCCACCCCCAGGAGGAAAGTATGAAGTGAAAGAACTGCAGAAGGCTACAAGTATCACTATGAATATGAACAGGGGACAAAGGAAACACCATGCACCTTGACCCAACTTGGATCTTTTGTTCCTACCACCTCCAGGAGGAAAGTATGAGGTGAAGGAACTGCAGAAGGCTACAAGTATCACTATGAATATGACCAGGGGACAAAGGAAACACAGTGCACCTTGACCCAACTCAGAACTTTTGTTCCTACAACCTCCAGGAGGAAAGTATGAGGTGAAGGAACTGCAGAAGGCTACAAGTATCACTATGAATATGACCAGGGGACAAAGGAAACACAGTGCACCTTGACCCAACTCAGAACTTTTGTTCCTACCACCTCCAGGAGGAAAGTATGAGGTGAAGGAACTGCAGAAGGCTACAAGTATCACTATGAATATGACCAGGGGACAAAGGAAATACCATGCACCTTGACCCAACTTGGATCTTTTGTTCCTACCACCTCCAGGAGGAAACTATGAAGTGAAAGAACTGCAGAAGGCTACAAGTATCACCATGACTATGACCAGGGGACAAAGGAAACACCATGCACCTTGACCCAACTAGGAACTTTTGTTCCTACCACCTCCAGGAGGAAAGTATGAGGTGAAGGAACTGCAGAAGGCTACAAGTATCACTATGAATATGACCAGGGGACAAAGGAAACACAGTGCACCTTGACCCAACTCAGAACTTTTGTTCCTACCACCTCCAGGAGGAAAGTATGAGGTGAAGGAACTGCAGAAGGCTACAAGTATCACTATGAATATGACCAGGGGACAAAGGAAACACCATGCACCTTGACCCAACTTGGATCTTTTGTTCCTACCACCTCCAGGAGGAAACTATGAAGTGAAAGAACTGCAGAAGGCTACAAGTATCACCATGACTATGACCAGGGGACAAAGGAAACACCATGCACCTTGACTCAACTAGGAACTTTTGTTCCTACCACCTCCAGGAGGAAAGTATGAGGTGAAGGAACTGCAGAAGGCTACAAGTATCACTATGAATATGACCAGGGGACAAAGGAAACACCATGCACCTTGACCCAACTAGGAACTTTTGTTCCTACCACCCCCAGGAGGAAACTATGAAGTGAAAGAACTGCAGAAGGCTACAAGTATCACTATGAATATGACCAGGGGACAAAGGAAACACAGTGCACCTTGACCCAACTTGGATCTTTTGTTCCTACCACCTCCAGGAGGAAAGTATGAGGTGAAGGAACTGCAGAAGGCTACAAGTATCACTATGAATATGACCAGGGGACAAAGGAAACACCATGCACCTTGACCCAACTAGGAACTTTTGTTCCTACCACCTCCAGGAGGAAAGTATGAGGTGAAGGAACTGCAGAAGGCTACAAGTATCACTATGAATATGACCAGGGGACAAAGGAAACACAGTGCACCTTGACCCAACTAGGAACTTTTGTTCCTACCACCTCCAGGAGGAAAGTATGAGGTGAAGGAACTGCAGAAGGCTACAAGTATCACTATGAATATGACCAGGGGACAAAGGAAACACAGTGCACCTTGACCCAACTTGGATCTTTTGTTCCTACCACCTCCAGGAGGAAAGTATGAGGTGAAGGAACTGCAGAAGGCTACAAGTATCACTATGAATATGACCAGGGGACAAAGGAAACACCATGCACCTTGACCCAACTCAGAACTTTTGTTCCTACCACCCCCAGGAGGAAACTATGAAGTGAAAGAACTGCAGAAGGCTACAAGTATCACTATGAATATGACCAGGGGACAAAGGAAACACAGTGCACCTTGACCCAACTTGGATCTTTTGTTCCTACCACCTCCAGGAGGAAAGTATGAGGTGAAGGAACTGCAGAAGGCTACAAGTATCACTATGAATATGACCAGGGGACAAAGGAAACACCATGCACCTTGACCCAACTCAGAACTTTTGTTCCTACCACCCCCAGGAGGAAACTATGAAGTGAAAGAACTGCAGAAGGCTACAAGTATCACTATGAATATGACCAGGGGACAAAGGAATTACAGTGCACCTTGACCCAACTTGGATCTTTTGTTCCTACCACCTCCAGGAGGAAAGTATGAGGTGAAGGAACTGCAGAAGGCTACAAGTATCACTATGAATATGACCAGGGGACAAAGGAAACACCATGCACCTTGACCCAACTAGGAACTTTTGTTCCTACCACCTCCAGGAGGAAAGTATGAGGTGAAGGAACTGCAGAAGGCTACAAGTATCACTATGAATATGACCAGGGGACAAAGGAAACACAGTGCACCTTGACCCAACTCAGAACTTTTGTTCCTACCACCTCCAGGAGGAAAGTATGAGGTGAAGGAACTGCAGAAGGCTACAAGTATCACTATGAATATGACCAGGGGACAAAGGAAACACCATGCACCTTGACCCAACTTGGATCTTTTGTTCCTACCACCTCCAGGAGGAAACTATGAAGTGAAAGAACTGCAGAAGGCTACAAGTATCATCATGACTATGACCAGGGGACAAAGGAAACACCATGCACCTTGACTCAACTAGGAACTTTTGTTCCTACCACCTCCAGGAGGAAAGTATGAGGTGAAGGAACTGCAGAAGGCTACAAGTATCACTATGAATATGACCAGGGGACAAAGGAAACACCATGCACCTTGACCCAACTAGGAACTTTTGTTCCTACCACCCCCAGGAGGAAACTATGAAGTGAAAGAACTGCAGAAGGCTACAAGTATCACTATGAATATGACCAGGGGACAAAGGAAACACAGTGCACCTTGACCCAACTGTGATCTTTTGTTCCTACCACCTCCAGGAGGAAAGTATGAGGTGAAGGAACTGCAGAAGGCTACAAGTATCACTATGAATATGACCAGGGGACAAAGGAAACACCATGCACCTTGACCCAACTCAGAACTTTTGTTCCTACCACCCCCAGGAGGAAACTATGAAGTGAAAGAACTGCAGAAGGCTACAAGTATCACTATGAATATGACCAGGGGACAAAGGAAACACAGTGCACCTTGACCCAACTTGGATCTTTTGTTCCTACCACCTCCAGGAGGAAAGTATGAGGTGAAGGAACTGCAGAAGGCTACAAGTATCACTATGAATATGACCAGGGGACAAAGGAAACACCATGCACCTTGACCCAACTCAGAACTTTTGTTCCTACCACCCCCAGGAGGAAACTATGAAGTGAAAGAACTGCAGAAGGCTACAAGTATCACTATGAATATGACCAGGGGACAAAGGAATTACAGTGCACCTTGACCCAACTTGGATCTTTTGTTCCTACCACCTCCAGGAGGAAAGTATGAGGTGAAGGAACTGCAGAAGGCTACAAGTATCACTATGAATATGACCAGGGGACAAAGGAAACACCATGCACCTTGACCCAACTAGGAACTTTTGTTCCTACCACCTCCAGGAGGAAAGTATGAGGTGAAGGAACTGCAGAAGGCTACAAGTATCACTATGAATATGACCAGGGGACAAAGGAAACACAGTGCACCTTGACCCAACTCAGAACTTTTGTTCCTACCACCTCCAGGAGGAAAGTATGAGGTGAAGGAACTGCAGAAGGCTACAAGTATCACTATGAATATGACCAGGGGACAAAGGAAACACCATGCACCTTGACCCAACTTGGATCTTTTGTTCCTACCACCTCCAGGAGGAAACTATGAAGTGAAAGAACTGCAGAAGGCTACAAGTATCATCATGACTATGACCAGGGGACAAAGGAAACACCATGCACCTTGACTCAACTAGGAACTTTTGTTCCTACCACCTCCAGGAGGAAAGTATGAGGTGAAGGAACTGCAGAAGGCTACAAGTATCACTATGAATATGACCAGGGGACAAAGGAAACACCATGCACCTTGACCCAACTAGGAACTTTTGTTCCTACCACCCCCAGGAGGAAACTATGAAGTGAAAGAACTGCAGAAGGCTACAAGTATCACTATGAATATGACCAGGGGACAAAGGAAACACAGTGCACCTTGACCCAACTGTGATCTTTTGTTCCTACCACCTCCAGGAGGAAAGTATGAGGTGAAGGAACTGCAGAAGGCTACAAGTATCACTATGAATATGACCAGGGGACAAAGGAAACACCATGCACCTTGACCCAACTCAGAACTTTTGTTCCTACCACCCCCAGGAGGAAACTATGAAGTGAAAGAACTGCAGAAGGCTACAAGTATCACTATGAATATGACCAGGGGACAAAGGAAACACAGTGCACCTTGACCCAACTTGGATCTTTTGTTCCTACCACCTCCAGGAGGAAAGTATGAGGTGAAGGAACTGCAGAAGGCTACAAGTATCACTATGAATATGACCAGGGGACAAAGGAAACACCATGCACCTTGACCCAACTCAGAACTTTTGTTCCTACCACCCCCAGGAGGAAACTATGAAGTGAAAGAACTGCAGAAGGCTACAAGTATCACTATGAATATGACCAGGGGACAAAGGAATTACAGTGCACCTTGACCCAACTTGGATCTTTTGTTCCTACCACCTCCAGGAGGAAAGTATGAGGTGAAGGAACTGCAGAAGGCTACAAGTATCACTATGAATATGACCAGGGGACAAAGGAAACACCATGCACCTTGACCCAACTCAGAACTTTTGTTCCTACCACCCCCAGGAGGAACAGATGAAGTTAAGTCACCACAGGAAGCTATAGGCCGGACGGCAGAGATTTGCAGAGGACCCTAATGATTTCAAGCTTAGTGACCGGCTCACAGAAGGTTTTCCTCTGTTGAAACCAGGGAGAACTCGATCCAGTTATGGTGGCTCAGAGAAGGGTGACATCTGGCAGAGCTGAGAAGAGCTTTTCAATGAGTAAGCATTTTGGCATCTGTCCAACACCAAACAACACTGCACAGCCTCTTAGCCTATGTGAAGCATGTGATGCATAATATTCTTGCTTACGTAATATGTTTTTACGTAAATTATTAGAACTTGAAGATCTTATGTTGTGCTGCTTTTTGTTTTGTTTGGTTACATAATTTTAACTGCCCCAAGTATGGTAGCCAATTTGCGAATGTATCTTACGTAATGTTTGTTTACATCAGTGTTGAAGCCATCTAGTGACGTCATTCATTTGTTCGGTTTGTAGCTCCATCTTGTGTTAGCAATTTGCATCAGTGTTAGTGTTCGTTTGATTTCATTTCAAATGTCCTCCGGCTAGCTATTATCCTATCTTGGGTCGAACATGTGTCTCTATACAGTTTGTGAAGCGGAAAGGAATCTTTTATCCAAAAATTACACTGATGAAGAAATTTGTTTTACACATTTATTGTCGAACACATTAACTATCACATTTATACATTGATCTTAACACTCGCCAAACTGAAACTGTTATAATAACGTCTTACTGATCACTTTTAATCAACGTACTTCAACCTTTTGTATAATTAACTTTACCATATTTTAGATCTTTCATAATTCTGCTGCGCGTAACTTGTGAATTTATATCCGATGTATGACGAACTGACTGACTGAAGACGACGTTTAATGTATGAATGCTTTCGGCGAACTGAAGGACTGACTGACTGAAGACGACGTGTAGTGTACACAGATTTTTGATGAAATGCACACAAGCTACCTCAAACCTACCCTATTTATACGCCTTCATTAAGATACGCCTAAAGATTACAACTGAATTGCAATTGGCTAATAAAACGCGCCAACATTAGCGTCTATCTTAATATCCAATGAAAACCACGAATACATATTGCTTTTAGGAAAAAAACATTCCAGAAGGTTCTACCGAAAACGCGTCAACATTACGTAACTTCCTCGTTTCCAATAATGATAAACAGCTCACCCCCCTCTTTGCATTATTGCGCTATTATTGACAGTTTCAGTAAAGCCGTATAAACTTATTTCCCAATAATAATTACAATTAATAAACATCTGAAATCAATGTCACATAAAAATGCATATTCATATTACAATAATTATTTACATTTAAGTAATTTGTGATACAAATTACTGCATCACATGAAAGGGGAACTGAAATAATAAGTAATAAGGGGAAGGAAATTCGTGATAAAAGAGAAACTGTCCTAGCATTTGCCTTGACAACCAGGGAAAAAATGTGGTCAAAGTGCCCACACCCAGGAATCAAACTCAGGACTTCCAAATTGTGAGCTGTGCACCTTACTGCGGAGCAATTTCACTTGGTAAATATTGTTTTACCTCTATTGTTTGTAATGGATTAATCTTAGGTGTTATACAGGGAGAGCCAAAAGACTACAAACTGGCTGTGCTGTGTTTTTCCTGTCTGCATCCTCGGCGCTTGTTGCCATCTGCCGCTATCATAGAAAGGCATGGATGAAACCATACAATATTTTTAAAACTACTTTTAAAGGCTTTACTGTGTTTGAGGACAGAATTATTAGTAGAGATTTGTGGCCCCCTCGGTCCCCCAACCTAAACCCCTTGTGATTTCTATCTCTGGGGTAACTTAAAACAAAGTGTACAAGACAAACCCATACACCCTGGAAGAATTAAAACAAAATACCTGCCAGGAAATTGCCAGCATTTCTTAACATGAGTTACGGTGAGTGATGGATAGTTTCCTAAAGAGGTGCCAAAAGTGTATGGACAACGACAGTGACCAGTTTCAGCATCTCCTTTCATCTCCTCATGAAACACATGTCTGTGTTACTATCTTTCAGAATTTTGACGAGTTGTATTGTTTTAGCTTAGGAAAGTCCTCCAACTATCCATTCTAAGACTTTGATGTTATGTCTTATATTCTGTACAAAATCTTAATAAGTAGATCCAAATGGGGGCTATTTTAGCTCCAGAAAGCTATTTCTTGGGATAATGTGCATTAGTTTCTTAAACTGATGAATATTATTATTAGCATTTATATATAAGCTTTTTGAAATGAATACCACTTTTTGATGTTTTGGTGGCTACCACAACCACCAAACCTGCCATTGGTAGAGGGTAATTTTGATCAGGCTGGGAGTATTGTCAGCGCGCACACTGAGCACATCCTCTAAACATTACTCACGTAATGAGGAGAAAGGAATGAAAAAATAAAAAATTTAGTTGGAGAAACCCTGGCTCTCGAATGCTCTACTAATCAGGGTTTGAAAACAGAAACAGCTGACTAAGAGAGGTCATCTAAGGTAGATAACACAGACAAACGCACGTAAATCGAGGTATGTTTGTTCAAAGAAAAATGTTTCATAAACAAAAAGATAAACTGATAGACCTATGAGGGGTCAGAATGCAATTTCCCCCAGTTTTCATGGAACAGATCCTCCACTGCGATCCAGTTGTGAAGGCAAAGTGCACTAAGGGGCAGAAGGAGATGGGATTTTGATAAAAGAGAACCTTCACTCTTCCCTACATCCCATTACTTCCTCTAAATAGGTAAGCATTTGTCAAATTAAACTAGTGTAACAGCATACGGTCTAATGCACGTATTTCTTTAAAATGTTTTCTCAGCTTTAACTTTGCACACCCATCAGAAGTCACCAGTTACTTGCATGTATCATCAGTGTACCAAGAGAATATCTGTGTTTCATCTCACATTCCTGTGCAAAACTTCTGTAAGGTAGGACAAGTCACCAGTTACTTGCATGTATCATCAGTGTACCAAGAGAATATCTGTGTTTCATCTCACATTCCTGTGCAAAACTTCTGTAAGGTAGGCCAAGTCACCAATTACTTGCATGTATCATCAGTGTACCAAGAGAATATCTCTGTTTCATCTCACATTCCTGTGCAAAACTTCTGTAAGGTAGGACAAGTCACCAGTTACTTGCGTGTATCATCAGTGTACCAAGAGAATATCTGTGTTTCATCTCACATTCCGGTGCAAAACTTCTGTAAGGTAGGACAAGTCACCAGTTACTTGCATGTATCTTACTGCACTAACAGAATATCAGTGGTTAGTTACAGACTCTTGTGCAGGTATTCCTGAAGGATACCAGAGGTCACCAGAAACTTCCATGTATAATCTCGTTACTAACAGAATATCAGCTTTTTGTTCCAGACTCTTGTGCAGGTATTCTTGAAAGAAACCAGAGGTCACCAGATATTTCCATATTCGTCTCGTTACTAACAATATATCAGAATTTGTTCCAGACTCTTGTGCAGGTATTCCTGAAGGATACCAGAGGTCACCAGAAACTTCCATGTATAATCTCGTTACTAACAGAATATCAGCTTTTTGTTCCAGACTCTTGTGCAGGTATTCCTGAAGGATACCAGAGGTCACCAGAAACTTCCATGTATAATCTCGTTACTAACAGAATATCAGCTTTTTGTTCCAGACTCTTGTGCAGGTATTCTTGAAAGAAACCAGAGGTCACCAGATATTTCCATATTCATCTCGTTACTAACAATATATCAGCATTTTGTTACAGAGTCTTGTGCTGGTATTCTTGAAAGAAACCAGAGGTCACCAGATATTTCCATATATCATCTCGTTACTAAAAATATATCAGCATTTTGTTACAGACTCTTGAGTATGTAATTACATAAGGTATCAGAGGGTACCAGGTATTTCCATATATGAGCATTTGTTACAGATTTTTGTGCACGTGTTTCTATAAAGTAGCAGAGGGCACCAGCTATTTGTAAATATGATCCGTTAATAACAGAATATCAGCATTTGTTTACAGATTTTTGTGCACGTGTTTTTATAAAGTAGCAGAGGACACCAGCTATTTCTATATATATCTTGTTACTAACACAATATCAGCATTTTCTTACAGATTCCTAAGCACGTGTTTCTATAAAGTAGGTGAGGGCACCAGTTAATTCCAAATATATCATGTCATTACTAACAAAATATCAGCATTTTGTTCCCGATTCCTGTGCAGGTGATTCTATAAAGTAGCAGAGGACACCAGTTATTTGCACAGATCATCTTGTTACTAACAATATATCAGCATTTTGTTACAGATTCTTGAGTATGTGCTTCGATAAAGTAGCAGACGGCACAAGCTATTTCCTGATATATCATCTTGTTACTAACAGAATAACAGTGCTTTTTTTGCAGATTCAGGTATTGCTATAAGGAAGCAGAGGACACCAGTTATTTGCACAGATCATCTCGTTACTTACAATATATCAGCATCTTGTTACAGATTCTTGCTTCGATAAAGTAGCAGAGGACACCAGTTATTTGCACAGATCATCTCGTTACTTACAATATATCAGCATCTTGTTACAGATTCTTGCTTCGATAAAGTAGCAGAGGACACCAGTTATTTGCACAGATCATCTCGTTACTAACAATATATCAGCATCTTGTTACAGATTCTTGCTTCGATAAAGTAGCAGAGGACACCAGTTATTTGCACAGATCATCTCGTTACTTACAATATATCAGCATCTTGTTACAGATTCTTGCTTCGATAAAGTAGCAGAGGACACCAGTTATTTGCACAGATCATCTCGTTACTTACAATATATCAGCATCTTGTTACAGATTCTTGCCTTGATAAACTAGCAGAGGACACCAGTTATTTGCACAGATCATCTCGTTACTAACAATATATCAGCATCTTGTTACAGATTCTTGCTTCGATAAAGTAGCAGAGGACACCAGTTATTTGCACAGATCATCTCGTTACTTACAATATATCAGCATCTTGTTACAGATTCTTGCTTCGATAAAGTAGCAGAGGACACCAGTTATTTGCACAGATCATCTCGTTACTAACAATATATCAGCATCTTGTTACAGATTCTTGCTTCGATAAAGTAGCAGAGGACACCAGTTATTTGCACAGATCATCTCGTTACTAACAATATATCAGTATCTTGTTACAGATTCTTGCTTCGATAAAGTAGCAGAGGACACCAGCTATTTGCACAGATCATCTCGTTACTAACAATATATCAGTATCTTGTTACAGATTCTTGCTTCGATAAAGTAGCAGAGGACACCAGTTATTTGCACAGATCATCTCGTTACTTACAATATATCAGTACCTTGTTACAGATTCTTGCTTCGATAAAGTAGCAGAGGACACCAGTTATTTGCACAGATCATCTCGTTACTTACAATATATCAGCATCTTGTTACAGATTCTTGCTTCGATAAAGTAGCAGAGGACACCAGTTATTTGCACAGATCATCTCGTTACTTACAATATATCAGCATCTTGTTACAGATTCTTGCTTCGATAAAGTAGCAGAGGACACCAGTTATTTGCACAGATCATCTCGTTACTAACAATATATCAGCATCTTGTTACAGATTCTTGCTTCGATAAAGTAGCAGAGGACACCAGTTATTTGCACAGATCATCTCGTTACTAACAATATATCAGCATCTTGTTACAGATTCTTGCTTCGATAAAGTAGCAGAGGACACCAGTTATTTGCACAGATCATCTCGTTACTAACAATATATCAGTATCTTGTTACAGATTCTTGCTTCGATAAAGTAGCAGAGGACACCAGTTATTTGCACAGATCATCTCGTTACTAACAATATATCAGTATCTTGTTACAGATTCTTGCTTCGATAAAGTAGCAGAGGACACCAGTTATTTGAAGAGATCATCTCGTTACTTACAATATATCAGTATCTTGTTACAGATTCTTGCTTTGATAAAGTAGCAGAGGACACCAGTTATTTGCACAGATCATCTCGTTACTAACAATGTATCAGTATCTTGTTACAGATTCTTGCTTCGATAAAGTAGCAGAGGACACCAGTTATTTGAAGAGATCATCTCGTTACTTACAATATATCAGTATCTTGTTACAGATTCTTGCTTCGATAAAGTAGCACAGGACACCAGTTATTTGAAGAGATCATCTCGTTACTAACAATATATCAGTATCTTTTACAGATTCTTGAGTATGTGTATCGATAAAGTAGCAGAGGACACCAGTTATTTGAAGAGATCATCTCGTTACTAACAATATATCAGCAACTTGTTACAGATTCTTGCTTCGATAAAGTAGCAGAGGACACCAGTTATTTGAAGAGATCATCTCGTTACTAACAATATATCAGTATCTTGTTACAGATTCTTGCTTCGATAAAGTAGCAGAGGACACCAGTTATTTGAAGAGATCATCTCGTTACTAACAATATATCAGCATCTTGTTACAGATTCTTGCTTCGATAAAGTAGCAGAGGACACCAGTTATTTGCACAGATCATCTCGTTACTAACAATATATCAGTATCTTGTTACAGATTCTTGCTTCGATAAAGTAGCAGAGGACACCAGTTATTTGCACAGATCATCTCGTTACTTACAATATATCAGTATCTTGTTACAGATTCTTGCTTCGATAAAGTAGCAGAGGACACCAGTTATTTGAAGAGATCATCTCGTTACTTACAATATATCAGTATCTTGTTACAGATTCTTGCTTTGATAAAGTAGCAGAGGACACCAGTTATTTGCACAGATCATCTCGTTACTAACAATATATCAGTATCTTGTTACAGATTCTTGCTTCGATAAAGTAGCAGAGGACACCAGTTATTTGAAGAGATCATCTCGTTACTTACAATATATCAGTATCTTGTTACAGATTCTTGCTTCAATAAAGTAGCACAGGACACCAGTTATTTGAAGAGATCATCTCGTTACTAACAATATATCAGTATCTTTTACAGATTCTTGAGTATGTGTATCGATAAAGTAGCAGAGGACACCAGTTATTTGAAGAGATCATCTCGTTACTAACAATATATCAGCATCTTGTTACAGATTCTTGCTTCGATTAAGTAGCAGAGGACACCAGTTATTTGAACAGATCATCTCGTTACTAACAATATATCAGCATCTTGTTACAGATTCTTGAGTATGTGCTTCGATAAAGTGGCGGAGGACACCAGTTATTTGACAGATCATCTCGTTACTAACAATATATCAGCATCTTGTTACAGATACTTGAGTATGTGCTTCGATAAAGTAGTGAGGACAGCAGTTATTTGAAGAGATCATCTCGTTACTAACAATATATCAGCATCTTGTTACAGATTCTTGAGTATGTGCTTCGATAAAGTAGCAGAGGACACCAGTTATTTGAAGAGATCATCTCGTTACTAACAATATATCAGCATCTTGTTACAGATATTTGAGTATGTGCTTCGATAAAGTAGCAGACAGCACAAGTTATTTCCTATATATCACCTTGTTACTAACAGAATAAGAGTTTTTTTACAGGTTCAGGTATTGCTATAAGGTATCAGAGGCTACCAGTTATTTCCATATCTCATTTCGTTAATAACAGATTATCAGCATTTTTACAGATTTTTGTGCACGTGTTTCTATAAAGTAGCAGAGGGCACCAGCTATTTCTATATATATCACTCTTTAATAACAGAATATCAGCATTTGTTTACAGATTTTTGTGCACGTGTGTCTATAAAGTAGCAGAGGCCACCAGCTATTTCTATATATATCACTCTTTAATAACAGAATATCAGCATTTGTTTACAGATTTTTGTGCACGTGTGTCTATAAAGTAGCAGAGGGCACCAGCTATTTCTATATATATCACTCTTTAATAACAGAATATCACCATTTGTTTACAGATTTTTGTGCACGTGTTTCTATAAAGTAGCAGAGAGCACCAGCTATTTCTATATATATCACTCTTTAATTACAGAATATCAGCATTTGTTTACAGATTTTTATGCCGTGTTTCTATAAAGTAGCAGACAGCACCAGCTATTTCTATATATATCACTCTTTAATATCAGAATATCAGCATTTGTTTACAGATTTTTGTGCTCGTGTTTCTATAAAGTAGCAGAGAGCACCAGCTATTTCTATATATAGATATATATATATATATATATATATATATATATATATATATATATATATATATATATATATATATATATCACTCTTTAATAATAGAATATCAGCATTTGTTTACAGATTTTTGTGCACCTGTTTCTATAAAGTAGCAGAGAGCACCAGCTATTTGTAAATATTATCCGTGAATAACAATATCAGCATTTGTTTACAGATTTTTGTGCACATGTTTCTATAAAGTAGCAGAGAGCACCAGCTATTTGTGAATATGATCCGTTAATAACAGAATATCAGCATTTATTTACAGATTTTTGTGCACGTGTTTCTATAAAGTAGCAGAGGGCACCAGATATTTCTATATATATATCACTCTTTAAATACAGAATATCAGCATTTGTTTACAGATTTTTGTGCACCTGTTTCTATAAAGTAGCAGAGGGCACCAGCTATTTCTATATATATCACTCTTTAATAACAGAATATCAGCATTTGTTTACAGCTTTTTGTGCACTTGTTTCTATAAAGTAGCAGAGAGCACCAGCTATTTCTATATATATCACTCTTTAATAACAGAATATCAGCATTTGTTTACAGACCTTTCTGCACATGGTTCTATAAAGTAGCAGAGGGCACCAGCTATTTGTAAATATTATCCGTTAATAACAGAATATCAGCATTTGTCTACAGATTTTTGTGCACGTGTCTCTATAAAGTAGCAGAGAGAACCAGCTATTTCTATATGTATCACTCCTTAATAACAGAATATCAGCATTTGTCTACAGATTTTTGTGCACGTGTCTCTATAAAGTAGCAGAGAGCACCAGCTATTTCTATATGTATCACTCCTTAATAACAGAATATCAGCATTTGTTTACACAGCTTTGTGCACGAGCTTCTATAGAGTAGCAGAGGGCACCAATTATTTCTATATATATCACTCTTTAATAACAGAATATCAGCATTTGTTGACAGATTTTTTTGCACATGGTTCTATAAGGTAGCAGAGGGCACCAGCTATTTGTGAATATTATCCGTTAATAACAGAATATCAGCATTTGTTGACAGATTTTTGTGCTCGTGTTTCTATAAAGTAGCAGAGGACACCAGTTATTTCTCTATATATCCCTCTTTAATAACAGAATATCAGTAATTTGTTTACAGATTTTTGTGCACGTGTTTCTATATAGAAGCAGAGGGCACCAGCTATTTGTGAATATTATCCGTTATTAACAGAATATCAGCATTTGTTTACAGATTTTTGTGCACCTGTTTCTATAAAGTAGCAGAGAGCACCAGCTATTTGTGAATATGATCCGTTAATAACAGAATATCAGCATTTGTTTACAGATATTTTTGCATGTGTTTCTATAAAGTAGCAGAGGGCACCAGTTATTTCTATATATATCACTCTTTAGTAACAGAATATCAGCATTTGTTTACAGATTTTTGTGCCCGTGTTTCTATAAAGTAGCAGAGGGCATCAGCTATTTCTATGTATATCACTCTTTAATAACAGAATATCACCTTTTGTTTACAGATTTTTGTACACGTGTTTCTATAAAGTAGCAGAGAGCACCAGCTATTTGTAAATATTATCCGTGAATAACAATATCAGCATTTGTTTACAGATTGTTGCGCACGTATTTCTATAAAGTACCAGAGCGCACCAGCTATTTATAAATATTATCCGTTAATAACAGAATATCAGCATTTGTTTACAGATTTTTGTGCACATGTTTCTATAAAGTAGCAGAGAGCACCAGGTATCTATATCTATATATATATATATATATATATATATATATATATATATATATATATATATATATATATATATATAGCATTTGTTTACAGATTTTTGTGCACCTGTTTCTATAAAGTAGCAGAGAGCACCAGCTATTTCTATATATATCACTCTTTAGTAACACAATATCAGCATTTGTTTACAGATTTTTGTGCACATGGTTCTATAAAGTAGCAGAGGGCACCAGCTATTTGTAAATATTACCCGTTAATAACAGAATATCAGCATTTGTTTACAGATTTTTGTGCACATGGTTCTATAAGGTAGCAGAGGGCACCAGCTATTTGTAAATATTACCCGTTAATAACAGAATATCAGCATTTGTTTACAGATTTTTGTGCACATGGTTCTATAAGGTAGCAGAGGGCACCAGCTATTTGTGAATATTATCCGTTAATAACAGAATATCAGCATTTGTTTACAGATTTTTGTGCTCGTGTTTCTATAAAGTAGCAGAGAGCACCAGCTATTTCTATATATATATCACTCTTTAATAATAGAATATCAGCATTTGTTTACAGATTATTGTGCACCTGTTTCTATAAAGTAGCAGAGGGCACCAGCTATTTGTAAATATTACCCGTTAATAACAGAATATCAGCATTTGTTTACAGATTTTTGTGCACATGGTTCTATAAGGTAGCAGAGGGCACCAGCTATTTGTGAATATTATCCGTTAATAACAGAATATCAGCATTTGTTTACAGATTTTTGTGCACGTGTTTCTATAAAGTAGCAGAGGGCACCAGCTATTTGTGAATATTATCCGTTAATAACAGAATATCAGCATTTGTTTACAGATTATTGTGCACGTGTTTCTATAAAGTAGCAGAGGGCACCAGCTATTTGTAAATATTACCCGTTAATAACAGAATATCAGCATTTGTTTACAGATTTTTGTGCACATGGTTCTATAAGGTAGCAGAGGGCACCAGCTATTTGTGAATATTATCCGTTAATAACAGAATATCAGCATTTGTTTACAGATTTTTGTGCACGTGTTTCTATAAAGTAGCAGAGGGCACCAGCTATTTGTGAATATTATCCGTTAATAACAGAATATCAGCATTTGTTTACAGATTATTGTGCACGTGTTTCTATAAAGTAGCAGAGGGCACCAGCTATTTGTAAATATTACCCGTTAATAACAGAATATCAGCATTTGTTTACAGATTTTTGTGCACATGGTTCTATAAGGTAGCAGAGGGCACCAGCTATTTGTGAATATTATCCGTTAATAACAGAATATCAGCATTTGTTTACAGATTTTTGTGCTCGTGTTTCTATAAAGTAGCAGAGAGCACCAGCTATTTCTATATATATATCACTCTTTAATAATAGAATATCAGCATTTGTTTACAGATTATTGTGCACCTGTTTCTATAAAGTAGCAGAGAGCACCAGCTGTTTGTACATATTATCCGTGAATAACAATATCAGCATTTGTTTACAGATTGTTGCGCACGTAGTTCTATAAAGTAGCAGAGCGCACCAGCTATTTATAAATATTATCCGTTAATAACAGAATATCAGCATTTGTTTACAGCTTTTTGTGCACTTGTTTCTATAAAGTAGCAGAGGGCACCAGCTATTTCTATATATATCACTCTTTAATAACAGAATATCAGCATTTGTTTACAGCTTTTTGCGCACTTGTTTCTATAAAGTAGCAGAGAGCACCAGCTATTTCTATATATATCACTCTTTAATAACAGAATATCAGCATTTGTTTACAGACCTTTCTGCACATGGTTCTATAAAGTAGCAGAGGGCACCCGCTATTTGTAAATATTATCCGCTGATAACAGAATATCAGCATTTGTCTACAGATTTTTGTGCACGTGTTTCTATAAAGTAGCAGAGAGCACCAGCTATTTCTATATGTATCACTCTTTAATAACAGAATATCAGCATTTGTTTACACATTTTTGTGCACGAGCTTCTATAGAGTAGCAGAGGGCACCAATTATTTCTATATATATCACTCTTTAATAACAGAATATCAGCATTTGTTGACAGATTTTTTTGCACATGGTTCTATAAGGTAGCAGAGGGCACCAGCTATTTGTGAATATTATCCGTTAATAACAGAATATCAGCATTTGTTGACAGATTTTTGTGCTCGTGTTTCTATAAAGTAGCAGAGGACACCAGTTATTTCTCTATATATCACTCTTTAATAACACATTATCAGCATTTGTTTACAGATTTTTGTGCACATGGTTCTATAAAGTAGCAGAGAGCACCAGCTATTTCTATATATATCACTCTTTAATAACACATTATCAGCATTTGTTTACAGATTTTTGTGCACATGGTTCTATAAAGTAGCAGAGAGCACCAGCTATTTCTATATATATCACTCTTTAATAACACATTATCAGCATTTGTTTACAGATTTTTGTGCACATGGTTCTATAAAGTAGCAGAGGGCACAAGCTATTTGTAAATATTACCCGTTAATAACAGAATATCAGCATTTGTTTACAGATTTTTGTGCACATGGTTCTATAAAGTAGCAGAGAGCACCAGCTATTTCTATATATATCACTCTTTAATAACACATTATCAGCATTTGTTTACAGATTTTTGTGCACATGGTTCTATAAAGTAGCAGAGAGCACCAGCTATTTCTATATATATCACTCTTTAATAACACATTATCAGCATTTTTTTACAGATTTTTGTGCACATGGTTCTATAAAGTAGCAGAGGGCACAAGCTATTTGTAAATATTACCCGTTAATAACAGAATATCAGCATTTGTTTACAGATTTTTGTGCACATGGTTCTATAAAGTAGCAGAGAGCACCAGCTATTTCTATATATATCACTCTTTAATAACACATTATCAGCATTTGTTTACAGATTTTTGTGCACATGGTTCTATAAAGTAGCAGAGAGCACCAGCTATTTCTATATATATCACTCTTTAATAACACATTATCAGCATTTTTTTACAGATTTTTGTGCACATGGTTCTATAAAGTAGCAGAGGGCACAAGCTATTTGTAAATATTACCCGTTAATAACAGAATATCAGCATTTGTTTACAGATTTTTGTGCACGTGTTTGTATAAAGTAGCAGAGAGCACCAGCTATTTCTATATATATCACTCTTTAATAACACATTATCAGCATTTGTTTACAGATTTTTGTGCACATGGTTCTATAAAGTAGCAGAGGGCACCAGCTATTTGTAAACATTATCCGTTAATAACAGAATATCAGCATTTGTTTACAGATTTATGTGCTCGTGTTTCTATAAAGTAGCAGAGAGCACCAGCTATTTCTATATATATCACTCTTTAATAACACATTATCAGCATTTGTTTACAGATTTTTGTGCACATGGTTCTAATTTCTATATATATCACTCTTTAATAACACATTATCAGCATTTGTTTACAGATTTTTGTGCACATGGTTCTATAAAGTAGCAGAGGGCACCAGCTATTTGTAAATATTACCCGTTAATAACAGAATATCAGCATTTGTTTACAGATTTTTGTGCACATGGTTCTATAAAGTAGCAGAGGGCACCAGCTATTTGTAAATATTACCCGTTAATAACAGAATATCAGCATTTTTTTACTTATTTTTGTGCTCGTGTTTCTATAAAGTAGCAGAGAGCACCAGCTATTTGTAAATATTATCCGTGAATAACAATATCAGCATTTGTTTACAGATTGTTGCGCACGTATTTCTATAAAGTAGCAGAGAGCACCAGCTATTTGTGAATATTATCCGTGAATAACAATATCAGCATTTATTTACAGATTTTTGTGCACGTGTTTCTATAAAGTAGCAGAGTGCACCAGATATTTCTATATATATATATATATATATATATATATATATATATATATATATATCACTCTTTAAATACAGAATATCAGCATTTGTTTAAAGATTTTTGTGCACCTGTTTCTATAAAGTAGCAGAGGGCACCAGCTATTTCTATATATATCACTCTTTAATAACAGAATATCAGCATTTGTTTACAGCTTTTTGTGCACTTGTTTCTATAAAGTAGCAGAGAGCACCAGCTATTTCTATATATATCACTCTTTAATAACAGAATATCAGCATTTGTTTACAGACCTTTCTGCACATGGTTCTATAAAGTAGCAGAGGGCACCAGCTATTTGTAAATATGATCCGTTAATAACAGAATATCAGCATTTGTTTACAGACCTTTCTGCACATGGTTCTATAAAGTAGCAGAGGGCACCAGCTATTTGTAAATATGATCCGTTAATAACAGAATATCAGCATTTGTTTACAGACCTTTCTGCACATGGTTCTATAAAGTAGCAGAGGGCACCAGCTATTTCTATATATATCACTCTTTAATAACAGAATATCAGCATTTGTTTACAGACCTTTCTGCACATGGTTCTATAAAGTAGCAGAGGGCACCAGCTATTTGTAAATATGATCCGTTAATAACAGAATATCAGCATTTGTCTACAGATTTTTGTGCACGTGTCTCTATAAAGTAGCAGAGGGCACCAGCTATTTGTAAATATGATCCGTTAATAACAGAATATCAGCATTTGTCTACAGATTTTTGTGCTCGTGTTTCTATAAAGTAGCAGAGGGCACCAGCTATTTGTAAATATTATCCGTTAATAACAGAATATCAGCATTTGTCTACAGATTTTTGTGCACGTGTCTCTATAAAGTAGCAGAGAGCACCAGCTATTTCTATATGTATCACTCTTTAATAACAGAATATCAGCATTTGTTTACACAGCTTTGTGCACGAGCTTCTATAGAGTAGCAGAGGGCACCAATTATTTCTATATATATCACTCTTTAATAACAGAATATCAGCATTTGTTGACAGATTTTTTTGCACATGGTTCTATAAGGTAGCAGAGGGCACCAGCTATTTGTGAATATTATCCGTTAATAACAGAATATCAGCACTTGTTGACAGATTTTTGTGCTCGTGTTTCTATAAAGTAGCAGAGGACACCAGTTATTTCTCTATATATCCCTCTTTAATAACAGAATATCAGTAATTTGTTTACAGATTTTTGTGCACGTGTTTCTATATAGAAGCAGAGGGCACCAGCTATTTGTGAATATTATCCGTTATTAACAGAATATCAGCATTTGTTTACAGATTTTTGTGCACCTGTTTCTATAAAGTAGCAGTGAGCACCAGCTATTTGTGAATATGATCCATTAATAACAGAATATCAGCATTTGTTTACAGGTTTTGTGCACATGTTTCTATAAAGTAGCAGAGAGCACCAGCTATTTGTGAATATGATCCGTTAATAACAGAATATCAGCATTTGTTTACAGATATTTTTGCATGTGTTTCTATAAAGTAGCAGAGGGCACCAGTTATTTCTATATATATCACTCTTTAGTAACAGAATATCAGCATTTGTTTACAGATTTTTGTGCCCGTGTTTCTATAAAGTAGCAGAGGGCATCAGCTATTTCTATGTATATCACTCTTTAATAACAGAATATCAGCATTTGTTTACAGATTTTTGTGTACGTGTTTCTATAAAGTAGCAGAGAGCACCAGGTATTTCTATATATATATATATATATATCACTCTTTAATAACAGAATATCACCATTTGTTTACAGATTTTTGTACACGTGTTTCTATAAAGTAGCAGAGAGCACCAGCTATTTGTAAATATTATCCGTGAATAACAATATCAGCATTTGTTTACAGATTGTTGCGCACGTATTTCTATAAAGTACCAGAGCGCACCAGCTATTTATAAATATTATCCGTTAATAACAGAATATCATTATTTGTTTACAGATTTTTGTGCACATGTTTCTATAAAGTAGCAGAGAACACCAGGTATCTATATCTATATATATATATATATATATATATATATATATATATATATATATATATATATATATAGCATTTGTTTACAGATTTTTGTGCACCTGTATCTATAAAGTAGCAGAGAGCACCAGCTATTTCTATATATATCACTCTTTAATAACACAATATCAGCATTTGTTTACAGATTTTTGTGCACATGGTTCTATAAAGTAGCAGAGGGCACCAGCTATTTGTAAATATTACCCGTTAATAACACAATATCAGCATTTGTTTACAGATTTTTGTGCACATGGTTCTATAAAGTAGCAGAGGGCACCAGCTATTTGTAAATATTACCCGTTAATAACAGAATATCAGCATTTGTTTACAGATTTTTGTGCACATGTTTCTATAAAGTAGCAGAGAACACCAGGTATCTATATCTATATATATATATATATATATATATATATATATATATATAGCATTTGTTTACAGATTTTTGTGCACCTGTTTCTATAAAGTAGCAGAGAGCACCAGCTATTTCTATATATATCACTCTTTAATAACACAATATCAGCATTTGTTTACAGATTTTTGTGCACATGGTTCTATAAAGTAGCAGAGGGCACCAGCTATTTGTAAATATTACCCGTTAATAACACAATATCAGCATTTGTTTACAGATTTTTGTGCACATGGTTCTATAAAGTAGCAGAGGGCACCAGCTATTTGTAAATATTACCCGTTAATAACAGAATATCAGCATTTGTTTACAGATTTTTGTGCACATGGTTCTATAAGGTAGCAGAGGGCACCAGCTATTTGTAAATATTACCCGTTAATAACAGAATATCAGCATTTGTTTACAGATTTTTGTGCTCGTGTTTCTATAAAGTAGCAGAGAGCACCAGCGATTTCTATATATATATCACTCTTTAATAATAGAATATCAGCATTTGTTTACAGATTATTGTGCATCTGTTTCTATAAAGTAGCAGAGGGCACCAGCTATTTGTAAATATTACCCGTTAATAACAGAATATCAGCATTTGTTTACAGATTTTTGTGCTCGTGTTTCTATAAAGTAGCAGAGAGCACCAGCGATTTCTATATATATATCACTCTTTAATAATAGAATATCAGCATTTGTTTACAGATTATTGTGCATCTGTTTCTATAAAGTAGCAGAGAGCACCAGCTGTTTGTACATATTATCCGTGGATAACAATATCAGCATTTGTTTACAGATTGTTGCGCACGTAGTTCTATAAAGTAGCAGAGCGCACCAGCTATTTATAAATATTATCCGTTAATAACAGAATATCAGCATTTGTTTACAGATTTTTGTGCACCTGTTTCTATAAAGTAGCAGAGGGCACCAGCTATTTCTATATATATCACTCTTTAATAACAGAATATCAGCATTTGTTTACAGCTTTTTGCGCACTTGTTTCTATAAAGTAGCAGAGAGCACCAGCTATTTCTATATATATCACTCTTTAATAACAGAATATCAGCATTTGTTTACAGACCTTTCTGCACATGGTTCTATAAAGTAGCAGAGGGCACCAGCTATTTGTAAATATTATCCGCTGATAACAGAATATCAGCATTTGTCTACAGATTTTTGTGCACGTGTTTCTATAAAGTAGCAGAGAGCACCAGCTATTTCTATATGTATCACTCTTTAATAACAGAATATCAGCATTTGTTTACACATTTTTGTGCACGAGCTTCTATAGAGTAGCAGAGGGCACCAATTATTTCTATATATATCACTCTTTAATAACAGAATATCAGCATTTGTTGACAGATTTTTTTGCACATGGTTCTATAAGGTAGCAGAGGGCACCAGCTATTTGTGAATATTATCCGTTAATAACAGAATATCAGCATTTGTTGACAGATTTTTGTGCTCGTGTTTCTATAAAGTAGCAGAGGACACCAGTTATTTCTCTATATATCACTCTTTAATAACAGAATATCAGCATTTGTTTACAGATTTTTGTGCACGTGTTTCTATAAAGTAGCAGAAGGCACCAGCTATTTGTGAATATTATCCGTTAATAACAGAATATCAGCATTTGTTTACAGATTTTTGTGCACCTGTTTCTATAAAGTAGCAGAGAGCACCAGCTATTTGTGAATATGATCCATTAATAAAAGAATATCAGCATTTGTTTGCAGATTTTTGTGCACATGGTTCTATAAAGTGGCAGAGGGCACCAGATATTTCTATATACATCACTCTTAAATAACAGAATATCAGGATTTGTTTACAGATTTTTCTGCACCTGTTTCTATAAAGTAGCAGAGAGCAGCAGCTATTTCTATATATATCACTCCTTAATAACAGAATATCAGCATTTGTTTACAGATTTTTCTGCACGTGTTTCTATAAAGTGGCAGAGGGCACCAGATATTTCTATATATATCACTATTTAATAACAGAATATCAGCATTTGTTTACAGATTTTTGTGTACGTGTTTCTATAAAGTAGCAGAGAGCACCAGGTATTTCTATATATATATATATATATATATATATATATATATCACTCTTTAATAACAGAATATCAGCATTTGTTTACAGATTTTTGTGCACGTGTTTCTATAAAGTAGCAGAGGGCACAAGCTATTTGTAAATATTACCCGTTAATAACAGAATATCAGCATTTGTTTACAGATTTTTGTGCACGTGTTTGTATAAAGTAGCAGAGAGCACCAGCTATTTGTAAATATTATCCGTTAATAACAGAATATCAGCATTTGTTTACAGATTTATGTGCTCGTGTTTCTATAAAGTAGCAGAGAGCACCAGCTATTTCTATATATATATATATATATATATATGTATATATCACTCTTTAATAACACATTATCAGCATTTGTTTACAGATTTTTGTGCACATGGTTCTATAAAGTAGCAGAGGGCACCAGCTATTTGTAAATATTACCCGTTAATAACAGAATATCAGCATTTGTTTGCAGATTTTTGTGCACATGGTTCTATAAGGTAGAAGAGGGCACCAGCTATTTGTAAATATTACCCGTTAATAACAGAATATCAGCATTTGTTTACAGATTTTTGTGCTCGTGTTTCTATAAAGTAGCAGAGAGCACCAGCTATTTCTATATATATATCACTCTTTAATAATAGAATATCAGCATTTGGTTACAGATTATTGTGCACCTGTTTCTATAAAGTAGCAGAGAGCACCAGCTATTTGTAAATATTATCCGTGAATAACAATATCAGCATTTGTTTACAGATTGTTGCGCACGTAGTTCTATAAAGTAGCAGAGCGCACCAGCTATTTATAAATATTATCCGTTAATAACAGAATATCAGCATTTGTTTACAGATTTTTGTGCACATGTTTCTATAAAGTAGCAGAGAGCTCCAGCTATTTGTGAATATGATCCGTAAATAACAGAATATCAGCATTTATTTACAGATTTTTGTGCACGTGTTTCTATAAAGTAGCAGAGGGCACCAGATATTTCTATATATATATATATATATATATATATATATATATATATATATCACTCTTTAAATACAGAATATCAGCATTTGTTTACAGATTTTTGTGCACCTGTTTCTATAAAGTAGCAGAGGGCACCAGCTATTTCTATATATATCACTCTTTAATAACAGAATATCAGCATTTGTTTACAGCTTTTTGCGCACTTGTTTCTATAAAGTAGCAGAGGGCACCAGCTATTTCTATATATATCACTCTTTAATAACAGAATATCAGCATTTGTTTACAGCTTTTTGCGCACTTGTTTCTATAAAGTAGCAGAGAGCACCAGCTATTTCTATATATATCACTCTTTAATAACAGAATATCAGCATTTGTTTACACATTTTTGTGCACGAGCTTCTATAGAGTAGCAGAGGGCACCAATTATTTCTATATATATCACTCTTTAATAACAGAATATCAGCATTTGTTGACAGATTTTTTTGCACATGGTTCTATAAGGTAGCAGAGGGCACCAGCTATTTGTGAATATTATCCGTTAATAACAGAATATCAGCATTTGTTGACAGATTTTTGTGCTCGTGTTTCTATAAAGTAGCAGAGGACACCAGTTATTTCTCTATATATCACTCTTTAATAACAGAATATCAGCATTTGTTTACAGATTTTTGTGCACGTGTTTCTATAAAGTAGCAGAGGGCACCAACTATTTGTGAATATTATCCGTTAATAACAGAATATCAGCATTTGTTTACAGATTTTTGTGCACCTGTTTCTATAAAGTAGCAGAGAGCACCAGCTGTTTGTGAATATGATCCATTAATAACAGAATATCAGCATTTGTTTACAGATTTTTGTGCACATGGTTCTATAAAGTGGCAGAGGGCACCAGATATTTCTCTATACATCACTCTTAAATAATAGAATATCAGCATTTGTTTACAGATTTTTCTGCACCTGTTTCTATAAAGTAGCAGAGAGCACCAGCTATTTCTATATATATCACTCCTTAATAACAGAATATCAGCATTTGTTTAAAGTTTATTCTGCACGTGTTTCTATAAAGTGGCAGAGGGCACCAGATATTTCTATATATATCACTATTTTATAACAGAATATCAGCATTTGTTTACAGATTTTTGTGTACGTGTTTCTATAAAGTAGCAGATGTGACGGTAATTTGTATCACAAATTACTCAGATGTGGTTAACGATAATAATATGAATATGTATTTTTATGTAACATTGATTTCAGAGGTTTAATAATTGTAATTATTAATGGTAAATAATAATTTTCGGCTCTACTGAAACTGTTAACAATAACACAATACTTTAGCAAGGGGGTGAGTTGTTTATCGTTACCGGGAACCAGGAAGTTACGTCATGTTTCGCGCCTTTTCAGTAAAAAAAGCTTCCAGAACATTCTATAAAAGTAATATGTATTAGTGGTTTTCATTGGATAGTAAAATAGACGCTAATGTTGGCGCGTTTTGTTGGCCAATGGTAATTCATTTATAATCTTTAGGTGTAGCTTGAGGTAAGTCTATAAATAGTGTAGATTCAAAGCGAGCGTCCTCCAGTTCGGCAAGATTCTCGACACAGTACACATCGTCCTCCAGTTCGGCAGGATTCACGAAGCATTACAATTCGTCCGCACATTACACGTTGGCCGTTCAGTTCGTTAAATTACACGTAGTGAAAATCATTAAAGATCTAAAATATTACAAAGTCACTTATATACAAAAATTGAAGTACGTGAGTTAAAAGTGAGAAGTTATTACAAACAGTTTCAGTATGGCGATTATCAAGATAAATTTGTGAAAGTGTTAGTGCATGTGCTCGACAATAAAACATTATAAAATACATTTCTTCACTAGTAATTTTTGGATAAAAGATTCCTTTTCCGCTTCACACCCTGCAAGAATTAAATGCCTACCTAAATAGCTGGCCGGAAGACAATATACATAACCTTAAAACTAATTCATATAGATTGCTACGCCAGATGGAGTTAGCAGGCGACCGACGAATGACGTCACACAAGATGGCTGCACGCGTGAGGTAAGCAACATTACGTGAGAAACATCCACAACGTGGTGCTCTGAAGCATATATACAAATACTACTTCAAATTGGCGCATCAACGTGGGGCGACAACTAGGAAAGGAAGGCTAGACGACCAGGATAGTAGCAGAATTAACCAGGAAAAGGCGAATGCAGCAGTAAAATGATCTACAAGACGCAGATTCCAGAAACAAGAGGAGCGACAAACGACGTGGATAAGTGGACGCAAAAACATCGAGACAACGTAGATTCATCACAACACAACGCAGAAGCGACATACAAACCTAGGAGAATGGGGCAGAACGCTGGACATCAAAGCTGCAGCATCAGACAGCATCAAAAAGGTAATTAAATGAGACTTAGGAGCGGTAGGATAATAAAAACAATGGCTACCAATAATACAGAAGAAATAATTATGGAGGGAGATAGTGTAATAGTTAGCTGTGATCCAATACAAAGTACAGGAAATAGCCCAGATTTTTTGGGATTTGAAGATGAAAATGTTAGTGTAGAAAGTGAGAATAGGATAGCAGGAAATGTTAATCTTGATACTAGTATGATAATGATGGAAATGCTGAGAAATATGCATAGGGAATTAAGGGAAGATATGCAGAAGAATAATGAGAATAGTAGGGAAATGAAGGAAAATATTGAGAAATTAGAACAAACATTAACTCAGAGTTATGAGAAATTAGGGGAAGCTATAGACAGGAATCATAGGAAATTAATGGAAGATATTGGTAGGAAAAATGAGATATTAGAGCAAAAGGTAGATCAAAGCAGTGAAGAAATTGAAGAGAAAGTTATGAAGCTAGATAGTAGTAGGCCAGAAATGAAAGATGAAAATGAGGAAGTAATAGTAAGTGAGATAGGAGAAATTTCAAAGAAAAAGCTAGACATGAGCAAGGAAATAGGTAACAAAGAAAGTGAGGTTAATGTAGAATGCACAGAGTTAGGAAATCAAGTGAGTAGTATTTCAAGTGAGTTAAGAGAGATAAAAGAGGTTAGGAATGTAGATGTAAATGAGGCGCAGGTTAATTTCAGAGGGGAAATATCAGAAATACAGAATGAGACAGTAATGCAAAGAAATAAATTGTATCAAGATGTTCAAAATGAAAACTCCAGTCCAGTACAGTTTAGTACAAATTTGTCAGAGTATTCTCAAGTTAGAAAGAAAGCAGATGAATTGAAAATGAAAGTTGTTAAAAGATGTATTGTTCAAGAAACTGTAGATTGTTTTCAAATGTTATCATGGGATGAAATTTCATATGAATACAAGAGGTTATTCATGAACAATAATTTGAAGGTTAGGTTACGGCTACGAGTAATGTTTAGCCACACACAATTTGATCCAGGAGGGTAAATAGCAATGAGATGTGAACTAAATGCTAGATAGTTAAAGATGACTTGCAGAGAAATGTATTGGAACGTAAGAGGGTTAACTATTTATATATATATATATATCATTTGAAAAGAGAAATAAATTATAAAATAAAAAAAAAAAAAAAAAAAAAAGAGAGAAATGTTTAAAAAAAAAAAAAAAAAATAAATAAATAAATAAATTTTTAGTAACTGTAACAGTATTTGAAAAGAAGAAGGTAATAATTGAAACTTAATATGATTTGAAATTAAAAGTACGTAAATATAATTCCAAGATTTAAAAAAAAAAAAAAAAAAAAAAAAAAAAAATTAAGAATGCAATGATTGAAATTTAATATGATATTAAAGTAAAGGTGCGTAAATACAATTCCAAGAATATTGTTAAAATAAAATTCAGAATAACAAAAAATGGTAAAAATAATTCATAACAAATACTTATGTAGCAAACAGAAAATGTGAAACATTGTCTAGATTTAAGAGATGTAAATATTTGTGTTGAGGGTGAATATTTTGGTACATATGTATAATAATTACAAAAATCTTAAATGTATAAATTTTGTCAACAGCTTAAAGTAAACAATTTGGTAGTAGTAAATAAATAGTTTAGGGTATAGTATTTGCTATAAAAAAAATTTTGTGATATCAGATTAATATCTAAATTAATTAAATCAGAGCCAGTAAGTAGTGGCAAGATAAAACATATGTCGTGTGTTAAACGCGTGTGAAGTGTTAAGTGAAAGTGAATAGCGTGTGTTACAAGATTTAGGAGACTAAAAACAAAATTATAAAATTTCCAAACAGGTTATAAATATTTATAATTATGTTTCTAGTGGGGCATATGTGACGGTAATTTGTATCACAAATTACTCAGATGTGGTTAACGATAATAATATGAATATGTATTTTTATGTAACATTGATTTCAGAGGTTTAATAATTGTAATTATTAATGGTAAATAATAATTTTCGGCTCTACTGAAACTGTTAACAATAACACAATACTTTAGCAAGGGGGTGAGTTGTTTATCGTTACCGGGAACCAGGAAGTTACGTCATGTTTCGCGCCTTTTCAGTAAAAAAAGCTTCCAGAACATTCTATAAAAGTAATATGTATTAGTGGTTTTCATTGGATAGTAAAATAGACGCTAATGTTGGCGCGTTTTGTTGGCCAATGGTAATTCATTTATAATCTTTAGGTGTAGCTTGAGGTAAGTCTATAAATAGTGTAGATTCAAAGCGAGCGTCCTCCAGTTCGGCAAGATTCTCGACACAGTACACATCGTCCTCCAGTTCGGCAGGATTCACGAAGCATTACAATTCGTCCGCACATTACACGTTGGCCGTTCAGTTCGTTAAATTACACGTAGTGAAAATCATTAAAGATCTAAAATATTACAAAGTCACTTATATACAAAAATTGAAGTACGTGAGTTAAAAGTGAGAAGTTATTAGAAACAGTTTCAGTATGGCGATTATCAAGATAAATTTGTGAAAGTGTTAGTGCATGTGCTCGACAATAAAACATTATAAAATACATTTCTTCACTAGTAATTTTTGGATAAAAGATTCCTTTTCCGCTTCACACCCTGCAAGAATTAAATGCCTACCTAAATAGCTGGCCGGAAGACAATATACATAACCTTAAAACTAATTCATATAGATTGCTACGCCAGATGGAGTTAGCAGGCGACCGACGAATGACGTCACACAAGATGGTTCCACGCGTGAGGTAAGCAGCATTACGTGAGAAACATTATCCACAACGTGGGGCTCGACACCAAAAAAACACAAAATTTGCAATGTACTCTCGCACAGAGAGCACCAGGTATTTCTATATATATATATATATATATATATATATATATATATATATATATATATATATATATATCACTCTTTAATAACAGAATATCAGCATTTGTTTACAGATTTTTGTGCACGTGTTTCTATAAAGTAGCAGAGAGCACCAGGTATTTCTATGTATATATATATATATATATATATATATATATATATATATATATATATATATATATTTGTTTACAGATTTTTGTGCACGTGTTTCTATAAAGTAGCAGAGAGCACCAGCTATTTCTATATACATCACTCTTTACTAACAGTATATCAGCATTTGTTTACAGATTTTTGTGCACATGGTTTTATAAAGTAGCAGAGAGCACCAGCAATTTCTATATATATATCACTCTTTAATAACACATTATCAGCATTTGTTTACAGATTTTTGTGCACATGGTTCTATAAAGTAGCAGAGGGCACAAGCTATTTGTAAATATTATCCGTGAATAACAATATCAGCATTTGTTTACAGATTTTTGTGCACATGGTTCTATAAAGTAGCAGAGAGCACCAGCTATTTATAAATATTATCCGTTAATAACAGAATATCTGCATTTGTTTACAGATTTTTGTGCACATGTTTCTATAAAGTAGCAGAGAGCACCAGGTATTTCTATATATATCACTCTTTACTAACAGAATATCAGCATTTGTTTACAGATTATTGTGCACATGGTTCTATAAAGTAGCAGAGGGCACCAGCTATTTGTAAATATTATCCGTTAATAACAGAATATCAGCATTTGTTTACAGATTTTTGTGCACCTGTTTCTATAAAGTAGCAGAGAGCACCAGCTATTTGTGAATATGATCCGTTAATAACAGAATATCAGCATTTATTTACAGATTTTTGTGCACATGTTTCTATAAAGTAGCAGAGAGCACCAGCTATTTGTGAATATGATCCGTTAATAACAGAATATCAGCATTTATTTACAGATTTTTGTGCACGTGTTTCTATAAGGTAGCAGAGGGCACCAGATATTTCTATATATATGTATATCACTCTTTAAATACAGAATATCAGCATTTGTTTACAGATTTTTGTGCACCTGTTTCTATAAAGTAGCAGAGGGCACCAGCTATTTCTATATATATCACTCTTTAATAACAGAATATCAGCATTTGTTTACAGCTTTTTGCGCACTTGTTTCTATAAAGTAGCAGAGAGCACCAGCTATTTCTATATATATCACTCTTTAATAACAGAATATCAGCATTTGTTTACAGACCTTTCTGCACATGGTTCTATAAAGTAGCAGAGGGCACCAGCTATTTGTAAATATTATCCGTTAATAACAGAATATCAGCGTTTGTTTACACATTTTTGTGCACGAGCTTCTATAGAGTAGCAGAGGGCACCAATTATTTCTATATATATCACTCTTTAATAACAGAATATCAGCATTTGTTGACAGATTTTTAGCACATGGTTCTATAAGGTAGCAGAGGGCACCAGCTATTTGTGAATATTATCCGTTAATAACAGAATATCAGCATTTGTTGACAGATTTTTGTGCTCTTGTTTCTATAAAGTAGCAGAGGACACCAGTTATTTCTCTATATATCACTCTTTAATAAGAGAATATCAGCATTTGTTTACAGATTTTTGTGCACCTGTTTCTATAAAGTAGCAGAGCGCACCAGCTATTTGTGAATATGATCCATTAATAACAGAATATCAGCATTTGTTTACAGATTTTTGTGCACATGGTTCTATAAAGTGGCAGAGGGCACCAGATATTTCTATATATATCACTCTTAAATAACAGAATATCAGCATTTGTTTACAGATTTTTCTGCACGTGTTTCTATAAAGTAGCAGAGAGCACCAGCTATTTCTATATATATCACTCTTTACTAACAGAATATAAGCATTTGTTTACAGATATTTGTGCACATGGTTCTATAAAGTAGCAGAGAGCACCAGCTATTTCTATATATATCACTCTTTAATAACACATTATCAGCATTTGTTTACAGATTTTTGTGCACATGGTTCTATAAAGTAGCAGAGGGCACCAGCTATTTGTAAGTATTACCCGTTAATAACAGAATATCAGCATTTGTTTACAGATTTTTGTGCACATGGTTCTATAAAGTAGCAGAGGGCACCAGCTATTTGTAAATATTATCCGTTAATGACAGAATATCAGCATTTGTTTACAGATTTTTGTGTACGTGTTTCTATAAAGTAGCAGAGGGCACCAGCTATTTCTATATATATCACTCTTTAATAACAGAATATCAGCATTTGTTTACAGATTTTTGTGCACGTGTTTGTATAAAGTAGTAGAGAGCACCAGCTATTTCTATATATATTACTCTTTAATAACAGAATATCAGCATTTGTTTACAGATTTTTGTGCTCATGATTCTATAAAGTAGCAGAGGCACCAGCTATTTGTGAATATTATCCGTTAATAACAGAATATCAGCTTTTGTTTACAGATTTTTGTGCACGTGTTTGTATAAAGTAGTAGGGAGCACCAGCTATTTCTCTATATATCACTCTTTAATAACAGAATATCAGCATTTGTTTACAGATTTTTGTGCTCATGATTCTATAAAGTAGCAGAGGCACCAGCTATTTGTGAATATTATCCGTTAATAACAGAATATCAGCATTTGTTTACAGATTTTTGTGCATGTGTTTCTATAAAGTAGCAGAGGGCACCAGCTATTACTGGATATTATCCGTTAATAACAGAATATCAGCATTTGTTTACAGATTTTTAGTGCACATGGTTCTATAAAGTAGCAGAGAGAACCAGCAATTTCTATATATATCACTCTTTAATAACAGAATATCAGCATTTGTTTACAGATTTTTGTGCACATGGTTCTATAAGGTAGCAGAGGGCACCAGCTATTTGTAAATATTACCCGTTAATAACAGAATATCAGCATTTGTTTACAGATTTTTGTGCACATGATTCTATAAAGTAGCAGAGAGCACCAGCTATTTGTAAATATTATCCGTTAATAACAGAATATCAGCTTTTGTTTACAGATTTCTGTGCACGTATTTGTATAAAATAGCAGAGAGCACTAGCTATTTGTAAATATTATCCGTTAATAACAGAATATCAGCATTTGTTTACAGATTTTTGTGCATGTGTTTCTATAAAGTAGCAGAGGACACCAGTTATTTCTCTATATATCACTCTTTAATAACAGAGTATCAGCATTTGTTTACAGATTTTTGTGCTCATGATTCTATAAAGTAGCAGAGCGCACCAGCTATTTGTGAATATTATCCGTTAATAACAGAATATCAGCATTTGTTTACAGATTTTTGTGCATGTGTTTCTATAAAGTAGCAGAGGGCATCAGCTATTTGTGAATATTATCTGTTAATAACAGAATATCGGCATTTGTTTACAGATTTTTGTGCACCTGTTTCTATAAAGTAGCAGAGAGCACCAGCTATTTGTGAATATGATCCTTTAATAACAGAATATCAGCATTTATTTACAGATTTTTGTGCACATGTTTCTATAAAGTAGCAGAGAGCACCAGCTATTTGTGAATATGATCCGTTAATAACAGAATATCAGCATTTATTTACAGATTTTTGTGCACGTGTTTCCATAAAGTAGCAGAGGGCACCAGTTATTTCTATATATATCACTCTTTAAGAACAGAATATCAGCATTTGTTTACAGATTTTTGTGCACGTGTTTCTATAAAGTAGCAGAGGGCACCAGCTATTTCTATATATATCACTCTTTAATAACAGAATATCAGCATTTGTTTACAGATTTTTGTGCACGTGTTTCTATAAAGTAGCAGAGGGCACCAGCTATTTCTATATATATCACTCTTTAATAACAGAATATCAGCATTTGTTTACAGATTTTTCTGCACGTGTTTCTAAAAGTAGCAGAGAGCACCAGCTATTTCTATATATATCACTCTTTAATAACAGAATATCAGCATTTGTTTACAGATTTTTGTGCACATGGTTCTGTAAATTAGCAGAGTGCACCAGTTATTTCTATATATATATATATATATATATATATATATATATTGTGAGAGAACACATTGTATATACATTTATGTTTATAGCACCACGTTGTGGAGCCAATGTTGATGTGGTATTAATGTTATGTTGACTTCTGCGTTGCCATCTTGTGTGACGTCATTTGTTGGTCTGGTCCGTAGTTCCCTCTGACGTAGCAATTTGTATCAATTAGTTTATGAAAGAATTTAAGGTTATGTATATTGTCCTCCGGCTAGCTATCATCTTTTCTTGGTAGAACTTGTATCTCTTGCAGGGTGTGAAGCGGAAAGGAATCTTTTGTCTAGAAATGATATTGACGAAGAAATTGGTTTTATAATCTTTATTGCAGAACACGTTCACGAACACTTTCACATATTTATTTGGATACTCGCCATACTGAAACTGTTTGGAATAACTTCTTATCACTTATAACTCGCATACTTCAACTTTGTGTATTTAACTGTATAATACTTTATAAGATTTCTCGTACTTCTGCTGCGCGTAACTTGACGAAATAAATGAACTGCGATACCGACGTGGAGAGTACGGAGAATTTTGTAGAACTGGTGACCCGACGTGTAATGTGTTAAAAATCTTGTTGAACTGGGGGACACGCTACCTCGGCCTGGCTTATTTATTGGCTTGCCTCAAGATACGCCTAAAGATTATAAATGAACTGCCATTGGCTAATAAAACGCGCCAACATTAGCGTCTATTTTACTATCCAATGAAAACCACTAATACATATTACTTTTAGGGAAAATTCTAGAAGCTTTTACCGAAAAGGCGCGAAATATTACGTAACTTCCTGGTTCCCGGTAACGATAAACAACTCATCCCCTCGCTGCATTATTGCGTTATTGTTGACAGTTTCAGTAGAGCCGTATATTATTATTTACCAATAATAATTACAATTATTAAACCTCTGAAATCAATGTTACATAAAAATACATATTCATATTACTATCATTATTTACATTAAAGTAATTTGTGATACAAATTACCGTCTCAATATCACTCTTTACTAACAGTATATTGGCATTTTGTTACAGATTTTTGTGTGCGTGGATCTATAAATTACCAGAAGTCACCAGTTACATTCATATATCCTCACGTTACTATGATATTATATGTGTTTATTTAAGATTTCTTTACAGGTATTTGATAAGGTAGTAGAGGCACCAGTTACTTGTATGCACTATCTGGTTACCAACAGAATATGAGTGTTTTGTTACAGATTCCTGTGCAGGTATTTCTATAAGATAGCAGAGGGCTGCGGTTACTTGCATATATAATCTTGTTACTAACATATTATCAGTTTGTTGTTAAAGCCTCCTTAGTAGGTATGTCTGTATGTATGAAGAAATTACCATTTGCCTGCATGTATCTTCGCTGTACTAACCGAATAGCGGTGTTTCGTTACATATTCATGAATAGGGTTTTTGTGCCAGGTAGCAGGACTCACTAGTTTCTTCCACGTGGCATCACTGTACTAAAAAATTACAAGGGTATTTTTACAGATCTTTCTACATGTATTTTTCAGCAAATCTTGAGGTATTTTAAGGTAAGATTAAGTTACCAGTTACTTGCACATATCACCATGTTCCATCATATATGATAACTGCGTTAAGAGAATATATGTGTTTTGTTACAGATGTCTCTACAAGTATCTCTCAGCAGATCTTGAGGTATAGTAAGGTAAGAGATGAATCACCAGTGCTTGTGCATATCACCATGTATCATCATCAATTATCATTGCATTAAGAGAATGCATGTGTTTTGTTACAGATGTCTCTACAGCTTTTTCTCGGCAGATCTTGAGATATTATAAGGTAAGAGAAGAGTCACCAGTTACTTGCACATATCACCATTTATCATCAATTATCACTGCTGTAACACAATATATGTGTTTTGTTACAGATGTCTCCACAGGTATTTTTCATAAGATCTTGAAATATTGTGAGGTAAGAGAAGAGTCACCAGTTACTTGTATATATCACCGTGTATCATCAATTATCACTGCTGTAACACAATGTATGTGTTTTGTTACAGATGTCTCTACAGGTATTTTTCATAAGATTTTGAGATACTGTGAGGTAAGAGAAGAGTCATCAGTTACTTGTGCATATCGCCATGTATCATCATCAATTATCACTACTTTAAGAGAATGTATGTGTATTGTTACAGATGTCTCTACAGGTATAACTCAGCAAGTCTTGAGGTTTTGTAACGTAAGAGAAGAGTCACCAGTTTTGAATTAATCACCATTTATCATCACCAATGTTCACTGCATTAAGAGTACCTAGGTGTTTTGTTACAGATGTCTTTACAGGTATTTCTCATCAGATCTTGAGATATTGTGAGGTAAGAGAAGAGTCACCAGCTACTTGTACATATCGCCGTTTATCATCATCAATTATCACTGCTGTAACACAATGTATGTGTTTTGTTACAGATGTCTCTACAGATATTTTTGATGAGATCTTGAGATATTGTGAGGTAAGGGAAGAGTCACCAGTTACTTGCGTATATCACCATGTATCATTATCCATTATCACTGCATTAAGAGAATGTATGTGTTTTGTTACAGATGGCTCTACAAGTATTGTTCAGCAGATCCTGAAATATTGTAAGGTAAGGGAAGAGTCACCAGTTACTGGAAGATATCACCATGTATCATCATGAATTATCACTGCATTAAAAGAATTTATGTGTTTTGTTACAGTTGCCTCTACAAGTACTGTTCAACAGATCTTGGGATATTGTAAGGTAAGAGAAGCGTCAACAGTTACTTGCACATATCACCATGTTTCATCATCAATTATCACAGCATTAAGTGAATGTATGTGTTTTGTTACAGATGTTTCTACAGGTATTTCTCATCAGATCTTGAGACATTTTAAGGTATGCGATGAGTCACCAGTTACTTGCACATATCATCATGTATCATCATCAATTATCACTACATTAAGAGAATGTATGTGTTTTGTTACAGATGTCTCTACAGGTATTTCTCAGCAGATCTTGAGGTATTGTAAGGTAGGAGAAGAGTCACCAGTTACTTGCACATATCACCATGTTTCATCAATTATCACTACATCAAGAGAATGTATGTGTTTTGTTACAGATGTCTCTACAAGTATTCTTCAGCAAATCTTCAAGTATTGTAAGGTAGGAGAAGAGTCACCAGTTACTTGCACATATCACCGTGTACCATCATCAATTATCACTGCATTAAGAGAATGTATGTGTTTTGTTACAGATGTCTCTACAGATATTTCTCATCAGATCTTGAGATAGTGTAAGGTAAGCGATGAGTCACCAGTTACTTGCACATATCACCATGTTTCATCAATTATCACTACATCAAGAGAATGTATGTGTTTTGTTACAGATGTCTCTACAAGTATTCTTCAGCAAATCTTCAAGTATTGTAAGGTAGGAGAAGAGTCACCAGTTACTTGCACATATCACCGTGTACCATCATCAATTATCACTGCATTAAGAGAATGTATGTGTTTTGTTTCAGATGTCTCTACAAGTATTCTTCTGCAAATCTTCAAGTATTGTAAGGTAGGAGAAGAGTCACCAGTTACTTGCACATATCACCGTGTACCATCATCAATTATCACTGCATTAAGAGAATGTATGTGTTTTGTTGCAGTTGCCTTTACAGCTACTTCTCAGCAGATAATGAGATATTATAAGGTACGAGAAGAGTCACCAGTTACTTCTACATTTCACCATGTTTCATCATCAATTATCACTGCATTAAGAGAATGTATGTTTTTTCTTACAGAAGTCTCTACAAGTATTTCTCATCAGATCTTGGGATATTGTAAGCTAAGAGAAGAGTCACCAGTATATATCACCATGTGTCATCATCAATTATCACTGCATTAAGTGAATGTATGTGTCTTGTTACAGATGTCTCTACAGGTATTTCTTATCAGATCTTGGGATATTGTAAGGTAGGAGAAGAGTCACCAATATTACTCGCGCAAAACTTCTGGAATCGTGACCTTGATTGCCACCCGAGCCACTGAGCCTAGGAATCGTTTATGTTTAGCTTAATCAACGAAAGCGATATAACACCTTTGCTTACTCACAGTGCGTAACACATACAGTCTGCATAGAAAGTGTGTGCATCTGATTGTAATTTTAAAGAGATCAGTACGTAAGTAGTGCTTATTTTATATTTGTGATATTTATAACCATGGCTCCTACGTTTTCAAAGTTAAATGGTAAGGTATTACATATTCAAAGCAGGGAAATAATTGCAAATGTCCTCGACTTCATGAAGCAAGAAGCAGAGATGAAGGAAGAAAATATATTAACTAATTTTGAAGATTTAGAAGCTGGTAACAGTGATGTGCCATAATTTTTAAAATAGAGAGTTGAGGGTAGTAGAATAGCATAGTGATGTAGTGTAACAACCCTCAACTCTCTATTTAAAAAAAAAAAAAAAAAAAAAAAATATATGTTTACCCGAGTTCCACAAAAGCCTTAAGAGAGTGAAAGAAAGCAACTGTTGTTTCACTGAGTTCCGTTTCCAGATTTCTCAAAGACAAGAAAAACCATATGGATGAAAGAGTACCATTTGACACACCTGTGAAGAAACATAAGGTCCCTAAGTGTATTACAGAAATAGACGATTTGGACAAATGCGTCATTTGGTGCACGATTCACAATTTCTATGTGGAAGAAAAAACTGTGCCAGCAATAAGCGGATTGCTCATCTATCTGAAAGATGTCATAAATGTTCAAGGTGGTACTACAAGTCTCAAATCCCGGCTATGGCACTGAATTTTGCAGTCTGATACTAACTTTCCAAATGACTATAATTTTATACGTACTTATATCAGCATAAATTTTCAAGATGCTGCTACAAATCTCAGATAAATTATAAAAGATTTAGGGTTTAAGTGGAAGAAAACGAAACCAAATAGAGTTCTAATAGAAAAGCATGACATACGATCTCAGCTGGAAGAGTACCTTACTCTGAGGTACAAATTAGAGGGTCAAACTATAGTGTATGAAGATGAGTCGTACATACACAGCAGTCATACATATAAAAGTTGAAGTGACGATAGCAAATTAAGTTTTCAGGCACCTGTTGCCAAAGGGCAAATACTTATTATCGTTCATGCTGTTCGTTCCAAATGCCCTTCTTTTACAAGTCTCAACAAAAAAACAGGAGATTTTCATCAAGAAATGAATACAGAAAATTACATGAAGTGGATCAACACCATGTTGATACCTAATATGCCTGCTGGGTCTATTCTGGTTATCGACAATGATTCACAATGTGGTAACACTCAAATTGACAAACAGCCTACCTCAAATTCCTTGAAAGAAGAAATAAAAACCTGGTTGCTTAGGCATAATATAACTTTTGATGAAAGCATGATTAAAACAAATATAACTTAGTTAAAGCGAACAAATCCCTTCAGAAGTCATAACTCATAATACTTGGCCAGATATTAATACAACATCGCCATAATGTACTTAGACTGCCACCGTATCACCCAGATCTAAACCCAATCAAATTAATCTGGGCTGATGTCAAAAACTGGGTGGCCTGCAGAAATATCACTTTTAAACTGAAAGATGTGGAGCAGTTATGTCGCCAGCGATTTGCAGAAATTGGAAGGCCAGAATGGGAAAATGTATATCGACATGTTGAATAAATTGAGAATCATTATTTCAAAAAATACGGAATTGCAGAAAATCAATTAGAAAAAATTCTCATCCAGGATAATGGTGCAGAAAGTAGTGACAGCGGCAATGATGTGAGTGATTCCGCAGAAGAGGAAGGGCTGTCAGGTGTGGAAGAACTGGAGGCAGATGGTTGACAGTGTTTTTATATTAAGGGCATTTTACAGCGGTGGATTTAAATATACTGTATATAACTATAAGCTTATTGTGTCGTGCAGTGTATAAGCAGTGTGCGGATATTTGACAATGACTGTCCCACACTCCTGCAGCATGCAGACGACCGGTCACCTCTTTATCTGGTATGTAACTTGCTTCATAGCTGTCATTAAGATTTTCACGTGTCTAGAACTGTTGTGCCAGTTATATATATTGCCATGTGTCATCATCAATTATCACTGCATTAAGAGAATATATGTGTTTTGTTACAGAGGTCTCTACAAGTATATATCAGCAGATCTTGAGATATTGTAAGGTAAGAGAAGAGTCACCAGTCACTTGTATATATCACCATATAACATCATCAATTATCACTGCATTAAGAGAATGTATGTGTTTTGTTTCAGATGTCTCTACAGGTATTTCTCAGCAGATCATGAGGTATTGTAAGGTAAAAGAAGAGTCGGCAGTTACTTGCACATATCACCATGTTTCATCATCAATTATCACTGCATTAAGAGAAAGTATGTTTTGTTACAGATGTCTCTACAGGTATTTCTCATGAGATCTTGAGATATTGTAAGGTAAGAGAAGAGTCACCTGTTACTTTTACATATCACCATGTATCATCATCAATTATCACAGCATTAAGAGAAACTATGTGTTTTGTTACAGATGTCTCTACAGCTATTTCTCCACAGATCTTTAGATATTGTATTGTAAGAGAAGAGTCATCAGTTACTTGTATATATCACCATGTATCATCATCAATTACCACTGCATAAGAGAATGTATGTGTTTTGTTACAGATGTCTCTACAGGTATTTCTCATCAGATTTTTACTTTCTCTACTACGTATAGTAAGTAGGGGAAGTATTGTATTCCACCCAAAAATTCGATACCGAGATTTCCCGGAAATACATGTTTTGAGACCCCCTGAATCCAAAAAAAGCATTTTTGGAAACATGTCCGTGTGTGTGTCTGTCAGTCTGTCTGTGTGTCTGTGAACAGCATAACTCAGAAACGAACAGTTGGATAAACAACAAACTTAGTATTTAGGTTCAGTATCTTCCAGAGATGCGACACAAACGTTTTCAAGAAAATCCCTTCACCCCAGACTACACTTTACTTGGAACATTTTTCGAAAATTTTAATTTTCTCAAAAATGGCTCTAACGGTTTTGATTAAAATATCATATGTTTAAGATATTTTTATGACAAATAAAATGTATATCTTGAATTTCCTGGGAATGTCTCCAAAAGTATTCTTTATTGTGAACGACTTTTGCATAACTCGTAAACCATAAGAGATAGACAAAAGTTTACTACACACTAAATGTAGATCGCATTAAAATACACAATTTATGTCATATACATTTTTTTTGTTGAGTGAACCATTTTCGATATATTACTTGTTATTCCCATAAATTTTTCAATACTTATTTTCTCAAATGGGAATTCGTTATTCATTTTTTTTCCCTCTTTGATATGCAAAGAGTATTAATCTGTGGGAAAGGGAATGGTGCTGCACCTAGCAACCAGCTATTAAGAGATATGTATGTGCTTAAAGGCTACTGTATTTCTATATTGTGAGACGGTAATTTGTATCACAAATTACTTTAATGTAAATAATTATTTTAATATGAATATGTATTTTTGTGTAACATTGATTTCAGGGGTTTAATAATTGTAATTATTATTGGTAAATAATAATATACGGCTCTACTGAAACTGTTAACAATAACACAATACTTTAGCAAGGGGGTGAGTTGTTTATCGTTACCGGGAACCAGGAAGTTACGTAATGTTTCGCGCCTTTTCGGTAAAAAAGCTTCTAGAACATTCTATAAAAATAATATGTATTAGTGGTTTTCATTGGATAGTAAAATAGACGCTCATGTTGGCGCGTTTTATTAGCCAATAGCAGTTCATTTATAATCTTTAGGTGTATCTTAAGGCAAGCCTATAAATAGCCATGCTCGAAGTTGGTCGCCCCGCAGTTATACAAAATTCTCCGTACACTCCACGTCGATTCCGCAGTTCAACATCGCCAATCAGTCCTCCATTTCGTCATAAGTTACACGCAGCAGAAGTACGAGAAATCTTATAAAATCTTCTAAAGTTAAATATACAAAGTTGAAGTACGTGAGTTAAAAGTGATAAGAAGTTATTATAAACAGTTTCAGTATGGCGATTATCTAGATAAATCTGTGAAAGTGTTCGTGAACGTGTTCTGCAATAAAGATTATAAAACCAATTTCTTCGTCAATATCATTTCTAGACAAAAGATTGCTTTCCGCTTCACACCCTGCAAGAGTTAAATGTCTACCTAAATAGCTAGCCGGAGGACAATATACATAACCTTAAATTATTTCAGAAACTAATTGATACAAATTGCTACGCCAGACGGAGTTAAACGAACCAACAAGGAATGACGTCACACAAGATGGCAACACACGTGGTGCTATAAACACGTAAAATTGCTATTGCAAATTGGCTCCCATACGTGGGGCAGTTAAATTTATGTAAACAAACATTTATATGCAACATACAATTAGTTATCTCGCAAATTGGCGCCACAACGTGGGGCTCAACAACAAAATTACGTAAAAACATATTACGTAAGCTATACCTCTTTCAAATTGGCGCCACCAACGTGGGGCGAAGTGACCAGGAAAGGAATAAGATGACCAGAACGTGGGGCGAAGTGACCAGGAAAGGATCAGCATAATCAGGACGTGGAACGAAAGCAGCAGTAAAATAATCTACAAGACGCAGATTCCAGAAACGAGGAGCGACAAACGACGCGGATAAGTGGACGCAAAAACATCGAGACAACGTAGATTCATCATGAAACAACGCAGAAGCGACATACAAATCTAGGAGAAAGGGGCAGAACGCTGGACATCAAGGCTACATCAGCAGACAGCGTCACAAAAGGTCAGAATATAGTAATTTTTTTTTAGAAAACGAAAAACAATGGCTGCAAGTAATACAGAAGAAACAATGATGGAGGGAGATAGTGTAACAGTTAGCTGTAATTCAATACAGGTTACAAAAAAAAGCTCAAACAATGTAGTATTGGAGGGAGGAAATGTTAGTGCAGAAAGTAAGAATAGAATAGCAGGAAATATTAATTCTGATACTAGAATGATTATGGATATGATAAAAAAGGGCTTTGAGAAATTAGAGGAAGCTATAGACAGGAATCATAGGAAATTAATGGAAAGTATTGGTAGGAGTAATGAGGTATTAGAGCAAAAAGTAGATCAAAGCAGTGAAGAAATTGAAAAGAAAGTTATGAAGCTAGATAGTATTATGCCAAAAATGAGTGATGAAAAGGAAGTAATAGTAAGTGAGATAGGAGAAATTTCGGCATACGTGATAAAGTCGGGTCCCTGCGCTTACCTTCCATATCCACCAAATTCCACCTTCCCCTCCACGCAACATGGTTCCCCCACCACTGCCTTATACACGCAACATGGTTCCCCCACCACTGCCTTATACTGCCTTACTGAAACTGACAATAATAGCGTGCAATAATGCAGCGAGGGGGTGAGCTGTTTATCATTATTGGAAACGTATTCATAATTTTCATTGGATATAAAAATAGACGCTAATGTTGGCGCGTTTTATTAGCCAATTGCAGTTCAGTTATAATCTTTAGGCATATCGGTGTGTAGGAGCACCACGCACTGATACGTGAAATTGTCGGGACCCTGTGCTTGCCTGCCATATCCACGTGAATGACATGCAATTTATTTTATTTCAAAGAATTGGGGCAAAGAAGGAATAGTTTGCACGCAAAAGAAATCTAATTGATTTTATTTCAAAGAATTGGGGCAAAGAAGGAATAGTTTGCACGCAAAAGAAATCTAATTGATTGACTGCACCTTCTATGGTAGCAAATTGACTTGTAACTTCGAAAAAATTCATGTCGAACGAACAGGTCTAAATGTGCTAGCAGAATGAGGCATTCGCGCTAAAGTTTTCAAACGCAGAGGTGGAGAACTAAATTAGGGGAAAAGGTAATCACGTGATCATTATGGTGGGGGCTATCACGTGGTTAAGAGTAGTGGGGGCACTCTTACCGTTCGTGCGAGGAGAATGACGGGTAAGCGCACGGGCCCGACTTTATCACTATTACCGAAATTTCAAAGAAAATACCAGACATGAGCATGGAAATAGGTAACAAAGAAAGTGATGTTAATACTAAAAGTGAGGTTAATGTAGAATGTACAGAGTTAGGAAGTCAAATGAGTAGTATTACAAGTGAGCTAAGAGAGATAAAAGAGGTTAGGAATGTAGATGTAAATCAGGCGCAAGTTAATTTCAGTGGGGAAATATCAGAAATACAGAAAGAATCAGAAATGCAAGGAAATAAATTGTACCAAGATGTTCAAAATGAAAACTCCAGTCCAGTACAGTTTAGTACAGATTTGTCAGAGTACTTTCAAAGTAAAGAGATAGTAGAAGAATTGAAAATGAAAGTTGTTAAAAGATGTATTGTTCAGGAAGCTTTAGATGGTTTTCAAATGTTATCATGTGATGAAATTTCAAATGAATACAAGAGGTTATTCATTAACAAAAATTTGAAGGTTAGGTTACAGCTACGAGTAATGTTTAGCCACACACAATTTGATCCAGGAGGGTAAATAGCAATGTGATGTAAAGTAAATGCTGGATAGGTAAAGACGACTTGCAGAGAAATGTATTGGAACGTAAGAGGGTTAACTATTTATATATGTCATTTGAAAAGTGAAATAAATTAAATAATAAAAAAAAAAATAATTCAATTTTTAGTAACTGTAACAACATTTGAAAATTAAGAATGCAAAGATTGAAACTTAAGATGATATTAAATTAAAAGTACGTAAATACAATTCCATGATTTAAAAATTAAGAATGCAAAGATTGAAACTTAATATGATATTAAATTAAAAGTACGTAAATACAATTCCAAGATTTAAAAATTAAGAATGCAAAGATTGAAACTTAATATGATATTAAATTAAAAGTACGAAAATACAATTCAAAGAGTATTGTTAAAATAAAATTCAAAATAAAAAAAAAATTGGTAAATATAATTAAAAATAATTGAAACAAATACTTATGTAGCAAACAGAAAATGTGAAACATTGTCTAGATTTAAGAGATGTAAATATATATAAAGGGTGAATATTTTGGTAAATATGTGTAATAATTACAAAAAAAATTCTTGAATTGATAAATTTTTGGTAACAATATAAGAAAGTAAACCATTTTTTTTGTAACACTAATTAAATAATTTAGGGTAAAGTATTTGCTATAAAAAAAAAAATTGTGATGTCAGATTAACATCTAAATTAATTAAACCCGAGCCAGTAAGTAGTGGCGAGATAAAACATATGTCGTGTGTTAAATACGTGTGAAGTGTTAAGTGAAAGTGATAACGTGTGTTCCAAGATTTAGGAGACTAAAAACAAAATTATAAAATTTCCAAACAGGTTATAAATATTTATAATTATGTTTCTAGTGGGGCATATGAGACGGTAATTTGTATCACAAATTACTTTAATGTAAATAATTATTTTAATATGAATATGTATTTTTGTGTAACATTGATTTCAGGGGTTTAATAATTGTAATTATTATTGGTAAATAATAATATACGGCTCTACTGAAACTGTTAACAATAACACAATACTTTAGCAAGGGGGTGAGTTGTTTATCGTTACCGGGAACCAGGAAGTTACGTAATGTTTCGCGCCTTTTCGGTAAAAAAGCTTCTAGAACATTCTATAAAAATAATATGTATTAGTGGTTTTCATTGGATAGTAAAATAGACGCTCATGTTGGCGCGTTTTATTAGCCAATAGCAGTTCATTTATAATCTTTAGGTGTATCTTAAGGCAAGCCTATAAATAGCCATGCTCGAAGTTGGTCGCCCCGCAGTTATACAAAATTCTCCGTACACTCCACGTCGATTCCGCAGTTCAACATCGCCAATCAGTCCTCCATTTCGTCATAAGTTACACGCAGCAGAAGTACGAGAAATCTTATAAAATCTTCTAAAGTTAAATATACAAAGTTGAAGTACGTGAGTTAAAAGTGATAAGAAGTTATTATAAACAGTTTCAGTATGGCGATTATCTAGATAAATCTGTGAAAGTGTTCGTGAACGTGTTCTGCAATAAAGATTATAAAACCAATTTCTTCGTCAATATCATTTCTAGACAAAAGATTGCTTTCCGCTTCACACCCTGCAAGAGTTAAATGTCTACCTAAATAGCTAGCCGGAGGACAATATACATAACCTTAAATTATTTCAGAAACTAATTGATACAAATTGCTACGCCAGACGGAGTTAAACGAACCAACAAGGAATGACGTCACACAAGATGGCAACACACGTGGTGCTATAAACACGTAAAATTGCTATTGCAAATTGGCTCCCATACGTGGGGCAGTTAAATTTATGTAAACAAACATTTATATGCAACATACAATTAGTTATCTCGCAAATTGGCGCCACAACGTGGGGCTCAACAACAAAATTACGTAAAAACATATTACGTAAGCTATACCTCTTTCAATTGCCCTTGTAAATATACATTCCCCTTACATCTACAAGAAAATTAGCAATAAGATAGAGTCTGCAAATGTTTATTCCGATTACCATGAAGTAAATGGAGAATAAGTGTTTGTAAAAATATTTTGTACAAGAGTAGAGAAAGTCATGCGAGTGTAACACATTAGATTTTTTGATATTGTAAGCTAAGAGAAGAGTCATCCGTTACTTATATATATCACCATGTATCATCATCACTTATCACTGCATTGAGAGAATGTATGCATTTTGTTACAGATGACTGTACTGGAATTTCTCATCAGATCTTGAGATATTATAAGGTAAGAGAAGAGTCACCAGTTACTTGTATATATCACCATGTGTCATCACCAATTATCACTGCATTAAGAGAATGTATATGTTTTGTTACAGATGTCCCTACAGGTATTTCTCATCAGATCTTGAGATATTGTAAGCTAAGTGAAGAGTCACCAGTTACTAGCACATATCACCATGTTTCATCATCAATTAACACTGCATTATGAGAAAGTATGTGTTTTGTTACAGATGTCCCTACAGCTATTTCTCAGCAAATCTTGAGGTATTGTAAGGTAAGAGAAGAGTCACCAGTTACCTGTATATATCACCATGTATCATCAATTATCACTGCATTAAGAGAATGTATGTGTTTTGTTACAGATGTCTCTCCAGGTATTTCTCTGCAGGTGTTGAGGTATTGTAAGGTAAGAGAAGAGTCACCAGTTACCTGTATATATCACCATGTATCATCAATTATCACTGCATTAAGAGAATGTATGTGTTTTGTTACAGATGTCTCTCCAGGTATTTCTCTGCAGGTGTTGAGGTATTGTAAGGTAAGAGAAGAGTCACTAGTTACCTGTATATATCACCATGTATCATCAATTATCACTGCATTAAGAGAATGTATATTTTTGTTACAGATGTCCCTACAGGTATTTCTCATCAGATCTTGAGATATTGTAAGCTAAGTGAAGAGTCACCAGTTGCTAGCACATATCACCATGTTTCATCATCCATTATCACTGCATTAAGAGAATGTATGTGTTTTGTTACAGATGCCTCTACAGCTATTTCTCAGCAAGTCTTGAGGTATTGTAAGGTAAGAGAAGAGTCACCAGTTACCTGTATATATCACCATGTATCATCATCAATTATCACTGCATTAAGACAATGTATGTGTTTTGTTACAGATGTCTCTCCAGGTATTTTTCTGCAGGTGTTGATGTATTGTAAGGTAAGAGAAGAGTCACCAGTTACCTGTATATATCACCATGTATCATCATCAATTATCACTGCATTAAGAGAATGTATGTGTTTTGTTACAGATGTCTCTCCAGGTATTTTTCTGCAGGTGTTGAGGTATTGTAAGGTAAGAGAAGGGTCAGTGGTTACTTTCACATATCACCATGTACCATATCTATGATCATAAAACTAAGAGAATGTATGTGTTTTGTTACAGATGTCTCTATAGGTATTTTTCAGCAGATCTTGGGGTATTGTAAGGTAAGAGATATGTCACCAGTCTTGTATATATCACCATTTATCATCATCAATTATCACTGCATTAAGAGAATGTATGTGTTTTGATACAGATGTCTCTACAGGTATTTCTCAGCAGATCTTGAGATATTGTAAGGTAAGAGAAGAGTCACCAGTTACTTGGACATCTCACCATTTATCATCACCAATGATCACTGCGCTAAGAGAATGTGTTTTGTTACAGATGTCTCTACATGTACTTTTATGCAGATCTTGAGGTATTGTAAGGTAAGAGTGGAGTCACCAGTTACTTGCACAGATCACCATGTACCATCATCTATGATCACGACACTAAGAGTATGTATGTGTTTTGTTACAGATGTCTCTACAGGTATTTCTCAGCAGATCTTGAGGTATTGTAAGGTAAGAGAAGAGTCACCAGTTACTTGGACATCTCACCATTTATCATCACCAGTGATCACTGCATTAAGAGAATGTATGTGTATTGTTACAGATGTCACTACAGGTATTTCTCAGCAGATCTTGCAGTATGGCAAGGTAAGAGAAGGTCACAATTTACTTGCACATTCCACCATGTATCATCATCTATGATGGATGCACTAAGAGAGTGTATGTGTTTTGTTACAGATTACCACATATCAGCATGTATCATCATCTATAATCACTGTACTAATAGAGTATCTGGCTTTTTTTCAGAGTTGCGTGCAGGTATTTCTCACTGAAGCATGGAGTCTTTATTTCTCATGGAAGCATGATGTCCTTATAATGTAAGAGGAGAATCACAGGTTACTTACACATATCACCACTAGATCGTCATCTATGAGCACTCAACTAGCAGAATTTCTGTGTTTGCTATTGATTCATCTGCAGGTTTTTCTCAACAGTGCTTAAAGACATTGTATGGCAAGAGAAGAGCCACCAGTTTGTCGCACATATCACCATGTATAATTGGCTATTCAGATTAATATTTTATTCACCATTTGCAAAAGTTTACAAGGCTTCGTCAGAACAAAATATCAAAACTGTTTATATATATATTTTACATGCATTAATACCTATAATTATATAATAAAGATATGTTATATTATTTGGACTAGCTATTATTGAAGTTAGCTGCTTTATATTCTTCAATTTGCTAGAAAGCATTGTTAATCAGGTAAGTCTTTATTGCTTAAATTGTCTTCACATCTGCATTTATTTCTTTAATCTGGTAAGGTAAATGATTTGTATGAATCTTTTTCATTGCTTTCAATACATTTCATACCTAGTCTGTTCCTAAAATAGTTTGATTTTGTTCTTGTGTTATACTACCTCTAGTATTTTAATTGCTTTATTTTGTACCTCTCTTGCTGTTTTACCTGTTACAACTATAGTGATTTCATCCGCATACCCAATGGCTAATCCCCCCGCATCCTGAGATTTTTTATATAGATGATGTATGTAAAGTATAAATAGATAACGGTCCCAATTTTGATCCTTGTAGTGCTCCATGTTTTATATGTTTAAAGTGAGATCTAATTTTTCTCAGATTTCCTTCTGTGTTATGCATTATCTCTACACATTGCTCTCTATTTAACAGCTATGAACTTAACCATTCTAGTGGGGTGCCTCTTATCCCATAGTGTACTAATTTCTCTAATAGATTTAATTCCACACAATTGAAAGCTTTGGAGAGATCAAGAAAAATTCATATGCTTGGTGTACTAACAGAATATCTATGATTTGTTACAGCTTTGTGTTACAAATCTGTGATTTGTTACAGGTATTTCTCACTAAGGCATGAAGTTCTTAAAAGATACCAGAAGATTCACCAGTTACTTATAATCACCACTTTTATAACTACATTAAGTATAAATAATATTGTTTTAAATGCTTTAGCTCCAACATACTCTATATAAGAACTAGGTACAATTTATTTACATACAAGTACACAATGTAATTATGTATTTATGACGTAATCTACATCCTAGAGTAGACTAGCTTTCTTTAAGCTGGTCTAGCTCACTATAGGGTCTATAGATTGAGATCTTATGTTATGTTATGTTATCATGATCACTGTACTAAACCATATCTGTAGTTTATTACAGATTCCTCTGCAGGTATTTCTCAGCAAGGTGTGAAGTCCTTGAAAAGTAAGAGTTGGATCACCACTGTATCATCAACTAACATGGCTATACTAATAGAAATTCTGTGTTCTGCTACAGATTACACTGCACAAATTTCTCGTTAAGGCTTGTAGACCATGATGGTTAAGAGTACAGTCACCAGTTATTTGCATGTATCATCACTGTTTAGTAATCTATCATCATTGTAGTAACAGAATATATAAGTTCTGTTACAGATTCCTGTACACATATTTCTCACCAGGGCTTGAAGGCATTGAAAGGTAAGAAAAGATTGACCAATTATTTGCATAATCATCACAGTATCACAAGCTGTCATCACTGTACTAACAGAATATCTGTCTTTGTTACAGATTCCTCTGCAGGTGTTCCTCACCAAGTCTGAAAGACATCTAAGTGTAAATAAAAAGTAAGATCTGCATTTGTCTCTCATAGATTACATTTAATATACTACATTTGTTGTAATTCTACATTAATTTTCTAGAGCTGAGTCATTTTACAACTTGTTCTCCACATCCAAGACTTGCTTCAAACTAATTAGTTAACATGATTGCACATCCAATACTACTTCAAATTTTTGTTTAAAACTTTTAAGGGTTCCAAGACTCTTTGAGAGTCATGTTTGGTGCAGAAGTATCTCTGTGAGATGGTGCCATATGAGGAAGGTAAGCAGTGATTTGTGTTGGAAGGGCTTGGCAAAAAATAATGTTGGGGAATATTTGTATGAAAATTCAGTAGTGGAGACAAACAATGTTACTCTGTAAGAAAAGAAACCTGCATTCCATTTCAATATCAGCCTCAAAAGGAAATATTTGGAATGACTGCAAATCAAGATAGATAAATTTAATGGCATAGTTTCTGACTTTATGTTGGTTCTTTCAATGTATCATCACTGATACAAAGAGTCAAATTCAATGAAAATTCCACATGAAATGAAATAAAAATTACCAAACAATTTTTGTATATAGGTAAATGATTAAAAGAAAAAAGGGTACACTGATCTGTGTTAATAATAAGATTAACATCAATTATAACAGTCATTATTTGAGTTAGGGAACATTGTTAAAATTCTTCATAATTAAACCAGTAACTTCTTAAAATACCATAATGTGCTTCTTATTTGTACAAGTTAAATAATTGATAATCCAGAAATATTCTGCATTTATCTAAAAATTATTATTTACAGTAAATTCTTTCAGTTGATTATGTGTCACATTTATTTATCTGATTAAAAAAATAAAATGGTTATCACTCAAACCACAGAAAATTAAAAAGGAATATCTTATGCAGAAAAAGGGGGACATAAAATAAATAGATACAAGAATGCTGTTAGACACTGAAGAATAAACTGCATGTGTGCAACAATTAAATAATTATTAATGTTTTAACAAAGTTAAAGAAAAATTGCAGCAACCAAAACTTCATAAGTGTGAAAATATCCATGTTTGTGTAATACCCAATTCTTTAGATAAACTACTTTAATAACTTGAGAGTATAAAAATTACAATAAGTTGATGAAATATTTAATTTATTTGCATTATATTTGGTTAACCCTGTTTTAATTTGAATTTAAATGGATTTTGATTCATATGCATGTACATACAAGGTAGGTTAAAAAAGACCGAACTTTTGCTATAACATCTTTATTGCTCGTTGTACAACATTTTAAGCACTGGCCCCCTCAAATCAGCCACCTCTACTGACAATACAGCCTCCTGGAACGCACTTTCTGGGATGGTATGCAGGTCTTTTGTCACATGTCCTGAATCTCCTCTGTGGTTTGGAAATGACGTCCCTTCAATGTGGTTTTAAATTTGGGGAAGAATGGGTTACAACAAAGTCTGATGTTTTGCTGATAGCTACAGACAAGGAGTAACGTATGAACTGGTGCATTGCCATGATGCAACGTCCAAGTCTGTTTATCCCACTATTCAGGTCTCTTCCTGTACAAAGCATCCTTCAAACGCGCTAAAATTACTTGTTTATCATGTAACCACGTGGCACAAATTCCCAATGGACAATGTCTTTGCAATTAACACAACCACACCACCTTGATCTCTGACCGACTCAAGCGTGGTTTTTCCCCCCTTTTTTTGGGATGAGGAGACCCCTTGCCTACTGACTGTGACGACTGCAACATCATACCCATAAACCCACGTCTCACCTCCTGTTATGATGTCCTTAAGCTTCATTGCCATTTGCAGGGGCAAACAGTTCCCGACTGATTACAACATGGCCTGTTTCTGATCGTCAGTCAACAAACGCGACACGATGCATATCAAGTTTGTCATTCAACATTTGATGGCACGATTCTATGCTGATACTCACTTCGTTAGCAACTTCTCGAGCTGTTAAACGACGATTTCCACGAACTCTCTTGACATGGTCATCATTTGTTGATGTGAAAGGTCGTCCAGACCTGGGATAGTCGTCCTCCGTGGTGTAGTGGTTACCATGCTAGCTTCTAGTTCTCGAGGTCGCGGGTGCAAACCCGGCGGAGGACGATCATTAGCATGGCTTCCTTCGGAAGGGAAGTAAAGCCGGTGGTCCCGTGTCGTAGATTTACGGCACGTAAAAGAACCTCAAGCCTGATAAAGAGGCCTTTGAGCAAAATTACCGGTCTTTCACGCCCAATATAGAATGGGACACAGCAGTTAAAGAGCGTCCATAAATAAAACCCAATTTAATTTACCTACCAAACCTTTTATATCAAGATTTCATCAAAAGTACGTTTTTATGTCCTCTGAATCAGTAAATAGAGGCATTTTAATAAACATCTCAGTGTGTGAGTGTGTTCAGGCTATAATGCGTATAATGCATACAATATTATCAGCGTACCTACTCTCATTTTTATTTCGTATGAAAATAGGGATTGAAAATGTTTTGAAGCAGCATTTATGGGGAAATAATGGTAACTGCATGTTTTCCTGATATGGTGATTCAATAATAAACCTATTATAATACCTATTAAGTAAAATTGGAATTTCGAATAGAAGAAAGCGCGAAATGCTATATTTTAGAATTGAAGGTTTTCATCTTTCATGTTACTTCAATGCTGAAATACGACAATTATTCTGATATTCTGTTTTGTTAGATTTGTTGTAACGATCAACCCTGGCGACGTGCTGCCATATTTTTGGTATTTTTTTTTACCTTGAATTCTTTTTTCTAAAGCACCAAAAGTTGGATTTTTTTCTTTCCATTTTTAAGCGTTTAAGTTGAATTTTGGTGCAAGCACCATCCAGTGTCTTTAGCTCGCATATCTTTTTCTTATACTTTGAAATACCATTATCCATAGAGGAAACTTTGTCTTAAAAGTGCAGACATGTAACTTAGCGCAGCGGTCTGAAGGATTTGTGTCGTTCCTCCGTGGACCTAGTGGTACAGTGCTAGCCTCTAGTTCCCAAGGTCACGGGTTCAAACCCGGCGGAGGGCGATGGACTTTAGGAGGTAAAAATCCTTAGTATGGCTTCATTCGGAAGGGAAGTAAAGCCGGTGGTCCCGTGTCATAGATTTACGGCACGTAAACGAACCTCAAGTCTGATAAGAGGCCTCTGAGTGAAATGTCCGGTCTTTCACGCCCAATATAGAATGGGATGCTAAGGACCACAGTAGTTAAAGAACGTCCATAAATAAAACTAAATTTAATTTGAAGGATTTGTATCACCTATGCAGGGAATATGAAAAATTAGGTGTTTTTTTTTTGAGTTTTAAACAATGAGAACGTTCAAGGACGGGAAAATGTGCGCGGTATTTTCTTGCCACAACTATAGTTGTCAAAGGAGTGCTCTTTCTTTCTTTCTTTCTTTCTTTCTTTCTTTCTTTCTTTCTTTCTTTCGATTTCCTCGAAAGCATATGACCAGGGCCTTTCCACGAGATTAGGTTCGTTAAAATTACAAATATAAAGACATATTGTGAAAATACACAAAATAAATGAAAAATTATTTACACATACCCTTATTAATTTAAAAATCTACTTATTTCAGAAAAGGTTAAAAAAAATTATGTTCACAGAACGCTATTTCTCAGTTACATACTGTAATATCAAGTTAACTTTGTATTAATCATTAATGAAGTTTTATGTTTTTTTTGGGGGGGGGGTATTCATACAATTTGTATTTTTCTTTCCTGACAAAGAATTGTGTTTATTCTATCCTATAGGGTGCCACAGACGTCTGAGGATCAAAATCTTTTATTTTGAGTACTCATAAACGTATTCCAATGGTTGCTGGAGCTAAATCTAGGTATGTATATCAAAACAGATTCTGATTAATAAAAATAAATGTTTACTGTCCGAAGCAGTTGCCGAAAGTCTTGCATGAAAAGAAACGAGTGGTGCACCATGAACTCAATTACTTACTTAAGGTAATTTGCAATACACTTTTCAATTAAAACCAATGAAAAACAATATGGAAAATTGCAGCTATATGTTCAAATAAACATTTGTATGAGTATAGTCAAATTATACCTATGCTTACAAATTTGGCGTTAACTTAGAGGGCATTGCAAACTTCAAATTATAAATGTGTTTTGTCTGCATTCGTCACATTCCAAAATGAATAAAGAATGAAGGCCTGACAGTATTTCATTCAGAAACTTTTGCAGACTGCTGAGGAGCGGAGTAAAGTAAAATCACTAAATCTCGTGTTTAAGCATGATTTGAACGGTACACAGTTTCAGTTTCAGCTTTCCTAAGCTCTGAAACATTCTCTGGGTCAAAATAGGCTTTTCTCCGAAATACGCCTTGGCAGCTCCTTATTTTCGGCACATAACAATTGTGTTAAAATTAGATTTTATGTAGCAGCACCTCAAAAACTATGAATGATGAACCACTGAGCTTCAAAGCATATCTTATAATTACTTGAGTTGATGCTGCAATTAGATCATTAATTCATTTTACAAATAAAAGCATCTTAAAACAGTATATTATGCTTATTTTCATTCAATTATGACTTATGGAATAACATTTTGTGGAAATTCAGTAGACGCAAAAAAAAAAAAAAAAAAAAATCTTTTGCAAAAAAAAAAGGTAATAAGAATAATGGCAGGTGTAAAGAAATCAACTCATTGTAAACCACTATTCAAACCATTTGGAATTCTGCCATTAGCCTGTGAGCATATTTAGCTGTACTTTTAACCCTGATTGACCACCCAGAAGTGTTCATAAAAAATTCAGACATACACAGCAAACAAACCAGAAATGGGCAGGACTTGGCAATAACCTACAAGTATTCCAAAAATGGGCTTACTACAATGGTATAGTATTATTTAATTCACTTCCATCATATATTAAGGAACTGAAAACTAATAAAAATAAATTCAAATTAGCATTAAAAAGATATCTCATCACTCACACATTTTATACAGAGGAGGATTTCTTTCATTCAAAAAATAACTGACTATAAAATGTTACCAAATTTTATAACTATATTAAGTATAAATAATATTGTTTTAAATGCTTTAGCTCTAACGTACTCTATATAAGAACTACAATTTATTTACATACAAGTACACGATGTAATTATGTATTTATGACGTAATCTACATCCTAGAGTAGACTAGCTTTCTTTAAGCTGGTCTAGCTCACTATAGGGTCTACAGATTGAGATGTTATGTTATGTTTCTTCCTACTTATGGAAGCGTAAATTAGGACTACTGTAAACAATTATATTGTGTGACCTGTCAAACTTAACTCAATCCACATTTGAAATATAAACACTTGCATCCTTATTTGTGACATACATTGAATGGAAAATGAATCAATTGGCGTATTTTCCCCGCTTTTAATAGAAATCGCAATGTCACAGCACAATTTCCATTGAGTTAAATCAGTTGTGTGTTTTCCGCTAGATGGGGTCGTCCTCCGTCGTCTAGGGGTAACAATAGTTCCCGAGGTCGCGGGTTCTAAAAGGTTCCACCGGCGGAGGGCGAGGTGCGTAAAAATTCTTAGCATGGCTTCCTTCGAACAGGAAGTAAAGCCGGTAGTCCCGTGTCGCAGATTTACGGCACGAAAAAAGAACCTCAAGCCTGATAAAGAGGCCTTGAGCAAAATTTCCGGTTTTTCACCAAGACCTATAGAACCATAGTAGTTAAAAAGCATCCACAAATAAAACTCAATTTAATGTTATGCTAGATGATAACATCGTCACGTGTTGCCAGCCATATCCACAGAACATCAAACTAACGCAATTTCCATGTTAAATCGTACGAGTTTCCCTTATTGCTATTAATGGTATTTGTAGTCGCACAGCCGTGTATAGCGCAAAATAAATATAAACTTAGTTTTATTTAACTACTATGGTTCTATATTGGGCGTGAAAGATCGGATATTTTGCTCAGAGGCCTCTTTATCAAGTGTGAGGTTCTTTTACGTGCTCCGAAAATTCGCAACACGAGACTACCGGCTTTAGGTACTTCCCTTCCGACGAAAGCCATGTTAAGGATTTTTACCACAGAAAAAAAAATCCATCGCTTTCCACGGGTTTGAACCCGCGACCTCAGGAACCAGAGGGCATGGTACCCCTAAATCACGGAGGAGGACTTTATAGCACAAATTGGCTATAATTGTCAGGAAAACAATAAATTGCAGCTAAAACCGAAATGTTGTTAATTTGCAGAGTATGTTTATTTAGATCTGAACAATAAAATCAACAGGTGTAAAAGTATAATATTTTATATTGTACATTTCCTTGACACGCATATAGGATGAATTTCTTTTATTTTACATGTTCTATATTCTGTGTAATATTTATGTTTATATGTAATTTTTGTACATTTCCTTGACATGTTCTATGTTCACAAGCCTTTATGGCTGCTAATGAATTCACAGAACGGAATCCAATCTAATCTAATCTATTTTCGTGAAGTTGGGGAATACTGTACAGCAGAAATTCTCTTTCGATATGCGAGCACAGAGACGGTTGGTAGTTCTGTCCTTGGTGGAAAACAGGAAATGGCGTATGTGGAATTCAAATTCGATATTGTTACTGCATGAGAATCTTTTAATAAAATAGGTGTTTCAACGAAGTAATATAACTAAACACATCTAGGTAAGGGAAAGTACGAGGACGAAAAGGAAATAATAGTACTAATTATGCTTACGTAATTATCGGTCATTTACTTTACGTCTTCCTAAAGCAAGTTATCGTAAATCCGAATCCCTTCCTTTGAAAGTGAGTGTTCCTAATGTTTTAATTTAGGGGAAGGTGGTTGAAATTGGCAACCTTTGTACCATACTGTAGTTTGCAGTGAACATTTTACATTGCAGGCTGAAAGCGAAGGGTAGTTAACCCTGGAGCATTTATGGGATGCATACGCACCCCACATGCTTAGTCAACTGTTCATCGCTGTACTTTCCTAATGCGACATATACATTACCAGTGTCGTTTAGTTAATGACTTTCCTATTGTTCTCTGACCTTGGCGAAGGCACTGGGGTGCGCCATCACCCCGTATCTGTTATTGGCTTAGATTTCCAGGTAGCTAGAGAGGACATTTTTCATTACTTTGGTCTTCATTGAAAGCGTCGGTAAACTGCATTATGTTGGTGTTCAAAGTCAACATTTGAAATCCCAACATAGCTGAAAGTACGATTGAGAGCCCTCAGCCTCAAGGTGTAACCGAGGGATTGAGGGCTCTCAGCCTAAAGCGTAGCCGAGGGATTGAGGGCCCTCAGCCTCAAAGCGTAGCCGAGGGATGTTTTTTAGAAGGAGAGGATTGTAGCAAACGCCGCAACTGCGAAGCAACGACAGGGCGTAGCCGAGGGATCAGCGCGTCTAAAACTCGAATGATTCACGTTGGCAGTAATTCCTTCCAAAAGTCGCCAACAACAACCTGCTCTTAGTCCTCTACCTGAGTGAGAAAAATGATGTGTTATATATTCAACAGATGTCACTCTATATCATATGCTAGCTCTAAGGCAATGTTGGCAACATATGAATAACTAATGCCAAAGCCTGTAAGATACTCAGCCTCAAGGCGTAGCCGAGAGATTGAGGGCCCCAAAGCGTAGCCGAGGGATGTTTTTTAGGAGAGGAGTGAAGCAGTTGCGTTCCTAAGCTTAGGTTTCTGATTCATGAGAGTTTAGGTTTACTTTTTTTTTTTTATAGATAAGCTCAGGTTTCTGATTTACTTATATATATATATATATATATATTCTTGTTTTAATTTGTCACGTGCTTTCCTAAGCTTAGGTTTCTGATTCACGGGAGGTTAGGTTTAGTTTTTTTACTTTCTCTACTACGTATAGTAAGTAGGGGAAGTATTGCATTCCACCCAAAAATTCGATACCAAGATTTCACCGGAAATACATGTTTTGAGACCTCCTGAATCCAAAAAAATCTGATGTGTTACACTCACATGACTTTCTCTACTCTTGTACAATCTAATTTTACAGACGTTTATTCTCCATATGGTTCATGTTAATCGAGATATCGAGATGTCAATCTTATTGGTAATTTTCTTGTAGATGCAAGGGAAATATGGTAGCTTTTAAGCGATAGTCAAATATTTTAACGCTGGTTGCTATGTGGCGCATTCCATTCTCTTTGCATGTCCAGGACATAAAAAAAATGAATAACGAATGTGAGAAAAAGTATAAGTATTGTAAAATTTAAGGAAATAACAAGCAATATCTCGAAAACGGTTCACTCAACAAAAGAAATGTATATGACATAAGTTGTGTATTTTAACACGATCTACATTTTTTGTGTAGTAAAATTTTACTATCTCTTATGGTTTACCAGTTATGCAAAAGTCGTTCACAATGAAGAATACTTTTGGAGACATTCCCAGAAAATTCGAGATATACATTTCATTTCTCATGACATTATCTTAAACATATGATATTTTCATCAAAATCGTTAGAGCCATTTTTGAGAAAATTAAAATTTTCGAAAAATCTTCCATGTAAAGGGTAGTCTGGGGTGGGGGGATTTTCTTGAAAACCTTCGTGTCGCATCTCTGGAAGATACTGAACCTAAATACCAAGTTTGGTGCTTATCCGATTGTTCGTTTTTGAGTTATGCTGTTCACAGACACACACACACACAGACACACACACAGACACACACACAGACACACACACGGACATGTTTCCAAAAATGCTTTTTTTGGATTCAGGAGGTCTCAAAACATGTATTTCCGGTGAAATCTCGGTATCGAATTTTTGGGTGGAATGCAATACTTCCCCTACTTACTATACGTAGTAGAGAAAGTAAAAAGCATTTTTGGAAACATGTCCGTGTGTGTGTGTGTGTGTGTGTGTGTGTGTGTGTGTGTGTGTGTGTGTGTGTGTGTGTGTGTGTGTGTCTGTGAACAGCATAACTCAAAAACTAACAGTCGGATAAACACCAAACTTGGTATTTACGTTCAGTATCTTCCAGAGATGCGACACGAAGATTTTCAAGAAAATCCCCCCACCCCAGACTACCCTTTACATGGAACATTTTTCGAAAATTTTAATTTTCTCAAAAATGGCTCTAACGATTTTGATGAAAATATCATATGTTTAAGATAATGTCATGAGAAATGAAATGTATATCTCAAAATTTCTGGGAATGTCTCCAAAAGTATTCTTCATTATGAACGACTTTTGCATAACTGGTAAACCATAAGAGATAGACAAAATTTTACTACACAAATAAATGTAGATCGCATTAAAATACACAACTTATATCATATACATTTTTGTTGTTGAGTGAACCGTTTTCGAGATATTGCTTGTTATTTCCTTAAATTTTCCAATACTTATACTTTTTCTCAAATTCGTTATTCATTTTTTTATGTCCTGGACATGCAAAGAGAATGGAATGCGCCACATAGCAACCAGCGATAAAATATTTGACTATCGCTTAAAAGCTACCATATTCCCCTTGCATCTACAAGAAAATTACAAATAAGATTGACATCTCGATATCTCGATTAATATGAAGCATATGGAGAATAGGCGTTTGTAAAAATAGATTGTACAAGAGTAGAGAAAGTCATGTGAGTGTAACACATCAGATTTTTTTTATATAAGCTTACATTTCTGAATTTACGGAAACAGCCTCACGTTAGGTTTTTTTTATGTAAGCTTGCATTAACTATCTACCAGTAAAGGAACTTCTTTATTTAATGGAAATAACATATTAATATAACAAACTTTCACAAAAAGAATACAAAAATTACAATTTTGGTGCATAGTCTTTCTTACTATGAATGCGTTGCGTTTTTGTCAACAGCAACACTAAATGAAGAAGAAGAAATTCTAGTAACAACACATTGCATATTTTGCAGATTTTACCTTTTCATTTAGTTTTTTCAGTTCCCACTTTGCATGTGATTTAGGGAAAAAATGGCTACGTTTGTTGTGTTCATATAACAGTTGCCTAATTTGTTGCCTATAAGAGTAAAACACCTAAAAAGGGCAGTCAGGTGGGCACCAGCTATTGAAGAGATCACATCCACTTCTAAACTCACTCTTACGGTAATTTATTCACATTATTATTGCTTTTATAACCATTTTCCAGGAAGAGGACTAAGAGCAGATTTGCCGTCGCCAAAAATGACTAAGAAGGGCGGCTTAACTGTTACTTTTGTTAATGTTTTCAATGAAGACCAAAGTAATGCAGCAAAAGCCCAGTCCCACATTCAGTGAAAAATTCCGAGCAGCTTTATTAGATAGTGGTAGTGAAGATAGTGATTTAGAGTTTACATATATTGAGAATAATATGGTTGTACATTCCGAAAAAGATAGTGAATTGAGTGCTGGAGACAACAGCGATGAACCTGAAAAACAACCTACAAATTCAGCGCTAGTTTTTGGCAAGAATGGACACCAATGGTATACAGAATATAATAAGCATCAAGGGCGTACAGCAGCAAGAAACATTGTCCTGCGAATTTCAGGAGATAAAGGTGCGGCAAAGGATATAACCAATGAACTTGAAGCATGGAAGATTCTTGTTAACAGTGACATTGTGAGAATTGTTGAATACACAAATAAAGAAATAAACAACCAAAAATGTAATTATTCAGACCCTTCAGAATTCTGCCAACAAACAAATGAAATGGAAATTTATTGGCCTTCTGTATGTTGCAGGGACTTAATAAGCAGGCGAAGCTAAATGTCCAAGAAATGCGGCCAGTAAATGCAGCCCCCGTGTACAGAGCAATAATGGGAGAAAGTCGTTTCTGTTTCCTGCTAAACTGCTTACATTTTGATGCTAGGGATGAGAGAGAGAGGGATGATAAATTTGCTCTTTTGCACGAGATCTGGATCACTTTCATCTCCAACTGTGTTCATTATTACACACCACATGAATACTGCAGCAAAGATGAACAATTACTTGGCTTTCAAGGAAAATGTCCATTTCGAGTGTATATAGCATCCAAACCAGATAAATATGGCCTACAAATTATTACCATGTGTGACACCAGAACATTTTATATGGTAAATGCATTGCCATATATTGGGAAGGAAAACAAGCAGGACTGAGCCTCTTCCTTTGCAGTACATTCATGAAATCAGCATTTCAATTCATGGAACAGGAAGAAATCTTACTATGGACAACTGGTTTACATCTGTGCCTCTTGCTGAGAAGATGCTGAGTATAAACTTAATGTTGTAGGCACGCTTAGAAAGAATAAGACAGAAATTCCAAGTTCCTTCCTTCCAAATAGGAAAAGGAGGCGCTCTCCTCCCAATTTGCTTTCTAAGGTGATAAAACCCTTGTATCTTTTATGGCAAAGAAAGAAAAAAGTGTAATTCTCCTTTCAACAATGTACAGCGGCAAGCAAGTGGATGATAAACAAAGAAGCCAGAAATCATACGTTTCTACAATTCGACTAAAGGAGGGGTGGATACTTTTGACCAGCTGGTGCATACTTATACTGTCGCTCGCAAAACAAGAAGATGGCCACTTCATTTCTTTTATGGAATTATAGATCAGGCTGGAATAAATTCCATGATATAGTATCTGAGTGCAAATCAGGTTGCATACAACAAGAAGCATATCCGTCGGAATTATCTGAAAACATTAGGTTTTGCTCTGGCAGCTCCTTACATGCAGAGAACATTACAGCAGACAGTTTCAAAGCAATTGAAGGAAATTATTGAAAATATACTGCAGGGAAGCAAGAGTAGAATTGAAGTCCAAATACCACTAGAGTCACCACTGAAGATTAGGAAGCAGCGAAGATGCGTATTGTGTCCTCGAGCCCGTGACAGGAAAGTAAAAACAAGTTATTCAAAGTGTGCGAAATCTGTGTGTCTAGAACACAAAACTGAAGTGTGTATAATGTGCCTAAAGTAAGATGCAAAGCTAGTGGATATATTATATTCTTTTGAAATGTTTAGTTTAGTTTTTGGCCTATTTTGTTAAATGAGATACATTAAAGATTCTGTCCGCATATGCAATGCATAATCTGACTTTATACCACAGGTATGGGATTTTAATTGTATGCATGCTTTATAAGAGTTCAGTATTTCTGAATTGTCCGAAATATTTAAAGGGTACATCTGAGCCACCAAGGAGATTATTAATACAAAATACAATGACCTTCTGTCAAAGCATGTAAAAGAAATAAAATAAATAAAAATAGTTTTGATGTTTCTTCCTTTACGCCCTGCAAGATTAATTTCGAAGTCCAGAACCGGACCGGCACTTGGAACCTGCCGAAGTATACCAGCAATGCATTGTAAGTAACATTGATAGCTGTCAACCACTGTACCAGCACCCCAGACATGTGTCTTGCAGACAGTATTGAAGCTCAACGGGGTTCACCATACGTACCATTGTTAGAATCTAACTTTACTATTTATTTGGAAAATGAACATCTCTTGCGTCATTCAATAAAGAAAGATGTAAGCTTTGTTTGACTGCAGTAATTAAATTGAGTTTTTATTATGTTCACAAGTTAAATTGTTCTCTCAGCATTGTGTAACAGTTTCTTTACGATGAAAGCTTATTAAGAACGCGGATGTTATGCTGGGAGTGCGATGCCGCCCTTCACCCTATTATGGGAGATACCAGTTGTTTTCTTGTAGGAGAGGGCATGAGTAATTTTCAGAATCGGTTGCAAAGGGCACTTGGTTGGAGAACTCAAGATTACAACCTGCCCAAGTACTCCTAGTTACCTACAGCTTTGCCCACAAACTTTCTTTCGAACAAGCAGTTGTACAGAGTTCAGTTGGAGACACTTCCATAATCCACAGAACAATAACTGACTGGTTCAACTATTGTTGCAAAGTGCGCATATCTTCAATGGACAGCAAATACACTAACAGGCAAAATAGGTGGTGCCGGCCACGTCGTTCAGATCGACGAATATCATCATGGAAGGAAACAGGATCCTAGTAATGATTGACGTTGCCAATGAGGTGAATGATAGTATGCCCTAATAATAGGAGAGATGGTGCCACCCTCTTTGACTTAATTGAGTAGCATGCGGAGATGGACATCACAATCCATACTGACTGCTGGGGTGGTTACAATGGACTCATGCCTGGGGGTTTTGCTGCCCACCTTATGATAAATCTAATCAGGTCTATAGATGTTGACAAAACAAACTGTCAACGATGAAACAGATGTTCCACACACAAGCGAGGAATGTAAAACGTATAAAAGAAAATTACATTTTTGACCCTAAGAAAGTTTGATCAGCTGCTTAAAACCAGACAAATCCTTTCCTTTAAACAAAGTAATCATAAGATAAAAAGCTAAACAAAGGTGCTGAGGGCCACGATAAAGAAATTGGGAACAAATTATAATTAGGCTAATGAAAAAATTAATAACTTTAACATACCAGCATTAGAAGCTTTGGAAGAGAATGAGGATATTAGAACTTTATTTCTTAAAGAACAATTGCGAACATTAGGGCAAGTAAAGCATTGCTAGAGTGAACTGAGTGTTAGATATTGCATATTATGGAGAGCAAATCTTCATCAGCATATGAATTCATTCAAAATGCTTCCTTCCTTACACTTTCTAGCAGATTTACATTGAAAAGATATACAGGAAGACACCACGGATCTCGTAACACAGCAGCAATCGGAAATTCATAGCTTGCTAGAAGAAGAGGAGACATTTGGTTCGCCACTAATCGATGATATGGCTATTTGCCAGATGTGCAATATGTCAGATTGGGTGATGTAATAGGAAATATAGACCTAGATAGACTTGAAAAAGATAGTGAGGAAAATAAAACATGTTTTGTTTTCCAAGGTCTAGTGACACATTTTGTAATACCTGTACACTATTTCTTTACAAATAATGTGATCCCTAAAGGATTGAAGCAATTAACTCTTAATGTTATTAGAAGATTCAAGGTGATAAGAATTGAAACTGACAAGCACACTGCAAATGTAAAAAATGTTTTCTAAATTATGTGATGAATTGAGCGATAAAAAATAAGCCACCCTTTCTTTCTTATGACTATTGCCATATAATAAAGAATATAAGAAACCTTTTCCTTGATTCTAAAAGATCACTTACTAATAATGGAAAATCAATTAATCCTAAATACCTAAGGAGGTATTCAGAAAGGAAGTGTGGAAACCAGTTCAGTTTCTGATTGAAAAACATCTCACTGCTAGCAATTTCGAAAAAATGAATGTTATAAAGGCAGGTAAAATGTTTTCAGAATTAACAGCTCTACTCCTTAAGGAAGAAGGGAGTATTGTTTGGGTTAGAGGGGTTCCAAAATTATGATGCTACAGTTGAATTCTCGGAAATAATGAGAGAATGGTTTAGAATTCACAATAGAATAAACAAACTGCCGCATACATTCTCGTGATGAGACATCAAAACTTTTTTTTTTTTTTTTTTTCAAATTGGTGATTCTAGATTGCAGTTACTGGAGTACCAAAATCCCAGAAAGCAAAGAAAATTTTCAGATAATGACATAGAAATATTGTTCAGTTCAGTTAGAAGACTAGGAGGGTGCAATGACTAAACTAATGCTGTTGTGATAGTTGAGGCTACTGTGTCTCCCAGTACAAACTCTATTGGTCTAAAAGAAAGAATTAACTCAATAATGACATGCTCAGTACCACAACAGAAAAGCTCGTGATCACAGTAGCAATCTTTACATTTTGCTTGAATCTCATCTAAAGCGGTATCGACCATCTAGACACAACGTTATTCAGTTATTGCTTGTTATCTTATCCGAACAATTAATAACTTAGAATGTGAAAACTGAATCTAATCGGAGAGAACTGGCATTCCTGTACTGAAACTCTTGAAAAATATAAATCATCGTGGTTAATTCTATCCTATGATGGAATTTGTGAAAATTGTGGCAGCAATTAATCTGCCACTGAAGCAGCTATACCTCTGTGTATAATTGTGACAAACTTATTCACAAATTTGTGGAAATCTTTCAGACAAGCTTATGTTGGAATCTTTGACCTATTTGTAATAATCATGTGAAAAAATTGTTGACTCTTCTAAAAAATTCCTAAGAACTTACATCAATAACTACTGCCAAAAATCCATGGAGAATCTGAAAATTAAGAGAAAAGTTCTCTGCTAGAAACCATTATGAGGAAAATACACCAAGTATGGGCATAGACATAAATCTTATGTGTTATAGGTGTTGTTTAATAGCTACAAGTTACTTAACAGTGACATTATAGTGGCTAACTTCTGCATGGTCTTGTAGCCTATTTAGCATTATGCAGGGGACATCACGAGGAAACAGGCTACTTTATATTATTAATGATATGCCAAAGTTTATAAAACAAAATGGAATAAACATTGCATTGTATGCAAGTGATGTAGTTCTATGGACGGCTGAAAAAAACGACGAGAATGTATGTACCAGATTAGAAGAAAAGTTAAAAAAATGTGTTAGTCAAATTAACTAATTGGGCAAAACTAGAAAATTATATATCAAGTCTATAATATGAAACATTTTGATAACAGGGAAAAAAATTTGAAATTGATGGGAAACAAATAGAATATGCTGAAGATATTTAAATATCTAGGAATTGAACTAGATAGAAAATTAAAAATGAAAGACCATGTACAAAATGTCATGCAAAAGGCTACTAAAAGAAGTAACATATTGAAGAGATTAGCCGGATCTAAATGGAGCAGTTCAATAGAAGTTCTAAGCAAAACATACAACAGCTACTTAAAACCAGTATTAAAACATGGATGCGAATTACTATTAACTGCAATTGAATATGATTGAGAAATGTCAAAATCAATGTTTAAGATTGATAGCAGGAGCAGTGAAAACAATGCCAGTTAGTGCACTTCTTGCTGGAACAAATAATAACCCAATGAAAGCCAACATTGAAATACAAGCTGCACAATTATATGTAAAATGAAAATAAACCCAAGCAAACATCAATGGTTTCAACAACTACCTAGAGAATACAAGCTAAAAACACAGATATCAAATAAATCCTTTTAGAGAAGAATTATAATTACCTAAATTTATCAACAAAATGCACTCATCCTCCTAGAACCAATCCTATGGATTTTATTAAGATAGTAACAAATAAAGAATTGACAGAACAACTAAATAAACAAGAAGACTCACCAGAAGTATGCAGAATTGCTACACTTGAACATCTACATAATCAATTCCCCAAAACAGAGTGGCTTAGAATTTATACAGATGGTTCTGCAGATAAATTGAGAAATAATGTGGGAAGTGGTATATACTGTAAATACTTTTCACATTATTTTACATTGCCTAGACAATCCACAAGTTTTGATGGTGAAGTTGTTGCAATACAACGAGCATTAGAACAGATATACTACAGGACTGATATAAAAGAAAATAAAGTAGTTGTTCTCACAGACTCAGTTCCTGCCATTCGAGCAATAAAACGATATGATAGTCCAGATTAATCTTATAATATTAAGGATGTGAGATCTTATTATAGATTACTCCACAAAATTTCAACAGATAATATTACAGTGGGTACCAGCACATATGGGGGTGAATGATAACGAGACTGCAGACTTTCTGGCCAAAAAGGGTGCAGTATTATACTCAAAACCTGTAAAGTCTTGTGGACTAGATAAGAAACTAAAAAATATTAAAATTGATATAGAGCAAAAATACCAGCATAATATTCAAAAGGAAATTACTAATAAAAATTACTCCAACATAAAAGAAATAGTATAAAAAATGTCCCAAGGAAAGAAGCCGTTGCTCACTTCAGATTAGTCCTAGACATGACTGGCGGAACATCTACATAGGTTTGGTTTAATGAATGACAAAGCATGTAAGATTTGCAATGCTGGCAAGATTTTAAATGGAGAACACCTACTAGAATCCCAAAATTGAGGAAAGCTGTACCAGATTGGAAGATACACAATTTATATTGGCCAGCAAGGGAAAAATTGATGGATCAAAATCCTGCACATTAGATCAACAACACATAACAGTGAGAAAAATAGGCCCAGTTAATTACTGTGCTAAAAGTGAACTCATGCAGGCCTACAGAACGTGTTAAGTTTTATTTAATAGCTACAAGTTACGTAACAGTAATGGAAGATAATAGGCCTAAATACATTTAAATTATATAATCTTGTGTTAAAAGTCTCTTATAAAGGAATTCAGAACGATGTGTTGCATCTATGTTTTAGCTAGTCACCACAGCTCCATTAACACAAGGTAATGACCATCTTATATTAATTATAAAGTGATATTTCTCACCAGTATTGCATAGAAATAGAATATTAACATTTTTACAATTTTTGTGATTGAATTGTGTTAAAATGCACTTCGTATATCAATATAAAGTTGACAATGAATCATTGTTTTTGTTATAAGGGTAAAACCACAGTATTTCAGTTCGGAAAGAGCCAAACATAAAATTAATGAAAAACAACTGTGGAATACATCATTGTGAAGTTTGAAGTCTGTATTATTTTGATCAATGGATAATTTTGAAATAAGGGGGATTTGAAAATATGACTAATGTGTATTTATCTGTTACATATGGAACAAATTTTATAATGGTTTAACTGTAAGTAAATTTATTTAAAATATTTTCACCTGTGTGTCAAAGATGTAAACTAACAACTCTTTCATATCACGTCTTTACAAAATGTATCCGGTAAAAAGATCAGTGTTAAGTTCTCTCAAAAAGTGGATGATGTCCCATACGTATCAAAATAATAGACATTTTTTTTAATTTTTTTGTATTTTTATTAATGCAGAAAAATATGAATAGATATATTTTTTTTTAAGTATGAAGTAATGCTGTTATTGAAAATGATTTGAAATTAAACATAACAAATTATATTAGGCATTAATTTTTATTTTAGAATTTGTTTACCTGGATCTTTGGAATAGTTTTCTTATACATATTAGAATTTTTCCATCTCTTTCTTATATTTTGCCCTAAATTTTGTGAATTTATTAAATTGACAATGTTTTGGAGGCAGAAGCCAACATACAAGGTGGACCATTTAAGTTGACATTGTACAATATCTCCAAAACTAAGCATTGTAGAAAGAAATGTCTTGAATAAAAGTTGCTTGATGTTATGGGGGAAAGTAAATGCCATTAGACGTGTTTTGTTTGGAGGACATTATGATAGTCATTTTAGGGTCAAACTTAATTTTTGTAAATGGAAACCTACAATTAGGGTCAAATTAAATTGACCCTAAAATGACCACCACAACGTCCTCCAAATAAAAGACGACTAACAGCATTTACTTTCCTACATAATATCAAGCAACTTTTATTCAACACAATTCTTTCTACAATGCTTAGTTTTGGAGATATTGTACAGTTTCAACTTAAATGGTTTACTTTGTCTGTATATTGGCTTTGCTGTAAGTACTATCAGCATCATAAAGGAATAAATATAATAATTAAACATAATTTGCATTACCTAATACAATTATAATGCACTTAATTTGTTGAACATAGTTTTGAAGTTAAGAACCATAAATACTTAAACAATGTATTACCAATGATATAAAGGCATGCAGTATTATACAATACTGTGCAGAGTGAATCATTGTCTGCAGGTCAGCTATGGCTCCTGTTGCAGTTGCAGTTAGAGTAAGAAAATGTGAAAAACAAGAAAGAAAATCCATAGTTTTGAGAAACTGAAAAAAAGAGATATTGAAAATATATAGAACTAATGAACTAAGAATGAATAAGAAAGGGATTGATTGAGTAAGGGTATGGGAAAGACAGAGAAAAAAGGGTGCAAGATATTCAGTTGAAACTACAGAGGCATCAACTTCCAAGCTTTCCCCGCAAGTATTAGGCAAGGCTGTAATGTGAATTAAACACAATCTTCAAAAAATCTAACAAAACAAGTTAATGTTATTTCTAACATCATTCAAATTCTGTCACCATCAAAAGCACACACAGTTTCCAAAGATCTTAAACTCAATTTGACAAATGATCTAAAAGAAAGAAAGAAGCAATCAAACGAATATGCACTAAGTAAAGAAGGAAAGTTTAAAGTGATACAATTCTACAGAAGAGATGACATAAGTAGAATAAGACTAGGAAAGCCATGAAAGATCTTGAAACTGGAAACCAGAATCAAATACAGAGGCGTATTTTAATCATAAAAATTCAAGAAGCATACATTTCATTAAAATGGAATTCAATTTCAAAATACGATTATTCATGTTAAAACATTGAAACCAGCAGAAGTACTTTCAATAACCTGCAAAGATCATGATGGTGTTCTTATCATTAAAAGTATAGAACTATGTACATGTGGAAAGACTGAATAAGATAAATGCTAATTTCAAGCTTCCACATGATGTTGAAGAACGTGTCAAAGAAACAGTCTGTTCCTTAGATACACATGACAAAAAATCAAAGTGTTGCCTGGAATGGTGTGAGGAGTGTGGTCCTCAGAAGTGGATTGAAGAGAGATTTGATCTGGATTCTGTGAACTGTGTTGACAACTTTGAAGTTAGTTTTTATGAGTGGCAGCATATAGAAGAGTCTTGAAAGAAATAAATTCCACAGAATTAGAGCAGGCCAAGGAAGAGTTAATTAGTAAACTGAAACCATTTTCTTTGAGGGCACTTTGCATGAAGATTTTGCAAAAAATTATCAGCTCTAGTATCGGTGAGAGATATATCTGTTCAATGGAATTGCTGTCAAGTAACTTTAGGGACCAGAAAACAGTCTTAGGCATATTAACTATGTTATTGTGTCTGATTACTAGCATACTCAAAAGAAGCTGTGTTTGATTTTAGTTTTATATTGAAATGTGCTTTTAGTGCTTTAGGTGTAAGTACTATACATTATTGTTCTGATGGCAGTTCAAACACAGGTACATACAAACTTATGTAAGGCTGATTGGAGTTTTATCACAACTGCACATGGACTGGGTGTCACTGTCAAGAGAAATGTATAGCTGACTATGTTAAAAAAAATATGTACTTAATACTATTCAGGAATTTGCGGAGCTGCTGCAAATGAAGTGGGAGGAGTCACTACAATTTCTTAAGATCAGATGAAATACCAAAAACTGCTGTTTTACACGAATGTTGGGGAAAGGCCATTTTAATTCAAATTATTCACAAATGCCATTACCCAATTGAAACCTTCGTATGCTTCAGGACACCAGAAATATGCAATTATGAGGTGCAGCTGTCAGGCTGCTAGGACCACCAGCAATCCATTTTTACAAGAACTGAGCAACGGGTAATGCGTGTGTGGCCTTGTATCACAGAAAATTTTAACAATCATGTAACGATTTACTTCATGAAGCCTGTAAGCTTTAACAAGTTTGTATGGCCTACAAAGTTAGAAGATACAATCAATAAAACTGGAATTTTATTAAAACTTAAATATGCTCCACATTCTGTAATTAGTCATGGAAGATTTGTACCTCCAGCTGATGAAATTATGATGATTAAATCCACAATTCAAACTTTGGTGATTTAAGGCATACATTCTTTCAATTATTGCTAGGCTAAGTTAATTTAATATTGATGTGTCCCGTGTGTAACAGACCACTTGTCCCATATGTAACTTACACTTTTCAGAAATTGTTATTTTTGTGACTAAAGCATGTAAGAGAAAACCTTGAATCTGCTTTGCTAATTGTTAAGTACACATTTTTAATTGTGCTGAGTGTAAAAATGTTTTTAAACTATAATGTTTCAGAAAAAGTTAAATAGAAATCAAACCAATAAATTAATCTAATATATAGAAGTGGTTGCAAGTATACAATTTCACTAAAATAGGTTAAATACCTCAGAACTAGTTTCAGAAATTGTATATTTGCAACCATTTCTATATATTATATTTAATCTTTTCACTATGTCTTCCAATTTAAAAGTAATCAGTAAATTAATGTTGAATTTCTGCTGTCCCTACATAACAGCTGATTTCAATGTGATCTGACATTGAAATGAGATTTTGAATTTCTGATTTTGGTATAAAGTAAGGAAAAGCATTCTGCTGAATTGTATGCCAGTCTGCAGCTTTAAAAACCGTAAATTGCATTCCAATTTAATGAAATGTATAGCAAAATGCCCATACAAATACTATGGCTTTACTCATAAATAAGTGGCACACACTCACTTATAGCAATTATATATATATAATCTATGCTTTGCAGTTCATAAACTAATATTATAATTATACAGGGTGAGCCAAAAAACTACGAACCGGCTGCGCACTGTTTTTCCTGTCTGTGTCCTCAGCGCTTGCTACTGTCTGCCGCTATCCGCTGTGCGGATGAAACCTTACAGTATTTTTAAAACTACTTTTAATGGCTTTACTTACCAACTTTATAAAAGAAGATGCTGAAACTGGCCACCGTTTTCCATACATTTTTGACACCTCTTTAAGAAACTATCCATCACTCGCTGTAGTTCACGTTGGGAAATGCTGGCATTTTCCTGGCAGATATTTTGTTTTAATTCTTCAAGGGTATGCAGGTTTGTCTTGTACACTTTGTTTTAAGTTACCCCAGAGAGAGAAATCTCAGGGGGTTAGGTCGGGGGACCAAAGGGGCCACATATCTGTACTAATAATTCTGTCCTCAAACGCACTTTCAATTTTTCTCATTGAAATATTGGCCGTATAAGGTGTTGCAGAGTCTTGTTGAAAAAAAGGCAAAATCACACTCCCTGGCTGTTAAATCTCTAAAAAGATGGGGAAGAATTGTATTCACATATGTATGGGCATCAACTGTTGACTCGAAAAAAATTGGACAACGGCGGTGGCCAGTTTCAGTATCTCCTTTTATAAAATTGGTAAGTAAAGCCTTTAAAAGTATTTTTAAAAATGCTGTATGGTTTCATCCATGCCTTTCTATGATAGTGGCAGGCAGCAACAAGTGCCAATGACGTGAACAGGAAAAACACGCGCATTTAATAAACTAATATTGTAATTATATGTATAATTATAACTGTAGCATCGCGAATAGGGGGTTGCAAGTAAGCCTTGAAAATGAATGAATGCTAGCGCAGACGAAATCGCTTTAATCATTTATTATAACCCTGTATATTGTTTCATTTATATGTATATGTTGTTTTGTGTGTTTTAAAGTTTAAAAACAATGGAGCTTACTACATATATTGACCTTAAAACCAAACAATTTAATATGTTGATAATATATTTTTAAAATATGTTTTAAAGTGAAATGGCAGTGGAGGTTTGTTGCTTTATTTATTGTTAAAATGAAACAATTTATTATATTGATCACAAGGCAGTGTAAGAATTTTATATGCACAAGATAAAGGAATGGTTATAAACTTAAGATTATATAATTTGCCTAACTACAGCAGGAGCTGTAATAATTTTTGTTTGAAACATATGCTTAATAAAGCAAAATACCAGTAGAGAAATTAATTACTGACATGCAGAGTGGAGCAAATTCACCACTGCACTTGACTTGAGCAACACAAGTGTGTTACTCCTTGCCACTTAATAACAGAATGTGGGGCAAGTAAAGCACATTCCCTCCTTACTTTGCTGGTCATCCCCATGCCTGTTGTAAACTCATGATGATGCTAATTTTAGATATTTGTCCTCAAGTAATTAATGAAAGATGATCGTTATTAATTTTACTGACAACTTTGTTAACAGGACCTTCTGCCCCTGCTCCATCATGGTCTCAAACACCCAGCAAACTTGGTGTTATCTTCAGAGATGTTGCATCATGTGAGTATGCAGAATAATTGTAATGTGATTTCATCTCCATCTGTTAAACCTAAACAAGGTACAGAGAGAGGCAAAAAACTACGAACCGGCTGTGCTGTGTTTTTCCTGTCTGCATCCTCAGCACTCGTTGCCATCTGCCACTATTATAGAAAGGCACAGGTCAAACCCTACAACACTTTTAAAACTACTTTTAAAGGCTTTACTTACCAACTTTATGAAAGGAGATTCTGTAACTGGCCACCGTCGTTGTCCATATGTTTTTGGCACCTCTTTAGGAAACTATCCATCACTCGCCATAGTTCACGTTGAGAAATGCTGGCAATTTCCTGGTGGATATTTTGTTTTAATACTTCCAGGTGGGTTTGCCTTGTACACTTTGTTTTAACTTACCCCAGAGATAGAAATCGCAAGGGGTTAGGTCTGGGGACCGAGGGGCCACAGATCTTTACTAATAATTCTGTTCTCAAATACACTTTCATAAAGTTGTTAAGTAAAGCCTTTAAAAGTAGTTTTAAAAATGTTGTGTGGTTTCATCCGCGCTTTTCTATGATAGCAGATGGACGGCAACGATGGCAATGACGTGGAGAGGAAAAACACAGCTCAGCCGGTTCGTAGTCTTTTGGCTCTCCCTGTATAAGCAGGTGCATAATATTTTATAGCAAAGGTAATTTGTTAATCATTGGATGAATAAAAATGAGTTTATACTAGGGAGCATAAATTGTGAGTTAAGCATTTTACGTAAGTTTAAATTCAGAAATGTATGAATAAAAGTTACCCGAGTTTAAATTCACTCTGAATTTACACTTCTTAAGTAACTAAGTAACACAGTTTAAAATCAATTGTTGGCTAGAAAATATTGTTACTCATCCTTGTTACCACTGCAGCTTTATTCTTGTAACAGTACTGCTTTAAGGTTGCATTGGAACAGTGGTCAGATGCATCGAGTATTGAGGACATCAGTCAACGTAATTTAACAGATGAAGTTTCCAAATCAGAAACCTCAGCAGCAAGAGAAGAAATAAGCAATATTTTACAAAATGATAGTGCATTATGGAAAAGATACAGCAGAAAATCACATAATGAAAAAAGTTAACAACATGAAAACATGTTGTATAGATATTTTGCTGCGTTGCTATGGAATAGTAGAATTTGTAAAAGGCATCATTAGCCATGTAGCATTGGTCACCCAGAAGAAGAGCACATGTTGGATTCTCTTTAATCACTCTATACACATTTGAATAGTTCCAAATTTTAGAATCATGCACTAATCCCAGCTTTCACCCAAAAAATGTTCTGCCAACCATGTAACTTTCTCTCTTTCAAATCTGTATTAATTCTTGTCATTTCCATCGTGATGCACTGAACACACTTTTCTAGTACGTAAGTTGTCCGTACATTCAGCCATTAAGTCTAACACTTGTGAACAACACAAGGTTGAGTCTAAGAGAAGTATAAAGTCACCACCAAAAGTACGTAATCTCTTTCATTTGTACAATTTTCTGAATTTAAGTTTGTGCAGCAAGCTTTTAGTCATATGACTCTTAGTATAAGCTTCAAATTTGTTGAGCAAGAGCACATACTTTTATTCATACCAAACATTATTTTGGTTACTTTTGTGAAATAATCTATATAAAAAAAGAGAGTGGGAGAAGTAAGAAAGATTTGGGATATATCCCTAAAAGACTATGGAAATAAAATCAAGAAAAAGGAGTGTATACTTGAGCTTGCCTGTATTTTTGATGACATAAAGAAAAAAAAAAAGGTTAAACCTAATCTTACTTCAGCTGATATGGCTACTCTGAAATTTGTTTCTTGTTTTGCAATTGCTGGTGAAATCATAGTCGGCAACAAATTGAAATACTCTTTCGACATTCTTAGAAAATTCTTGAAGCCAAATTTACCCTCAACTTTCAGTTCAGACAAGATGCTATTTACATTTTTTCTATTGCTTACAAAAGGGCACACCCATAACTTTCTTCTTTTATTTTTGCAAGCACACATTGTGTTTACAAAGACAAAATCTTTATAATCACAATCCATGTGATTATTGATATTAACAAACACAATGTGTTCACACTTTGTCCCATTTGTTAATGCAGTGGAGACGGAATTTCAACATGTTTCTTATTACATGCTTTTAAAGGTGTTTATATTTAGTGTTAAGTGTTATGTGTTGAGGCAGTGGAGACATTCAAATGACTTTCTCTACAGTATCATGCATTTTTATATATGAAAGGAAAGCTTGTTCATTTATCTATCTAATAAAGATAGCCATTTGCAGAAATAGTTTCACTACACATTTTGTTGTAGTTACGAGAGCGATACAGAAAAATTGATAGTCGGAGGTAGCTCTATGTTAGCCTTGAAATTCCCTACTCTTTTCATGACATTGCGAAAAGTAGTTGAGTATTATTAGAATTACAGCGTAACTATATCCTCTCAGAGGTTGTAGATCAATAAAGAATTATGGATTAACATAATAACATATTTATTTACACAATCACTGGTGAGCATTATAATAACCATTTACAAAATACGACTGCTTGCTTTTGCTGGCATGTTTCTCGGTGCAATGTCTCTCTTACACAAGCATCACATACTACCACATACCTTCACTTCTCTATGTATAGATGTCGTTAGCTCTGTAACATGAATTTACCTATATTCCAACATGCCTCCTTAAATTCATATTACAGTACAAAATGTACTATTATCAATTACTTTACATTTAACATATTTGTAAACTTTTCTAATTTGTTTTGTGCTAAACACTTAGTAAAAATATCTGCAATGTTTTCTTCAGAATTCACTTTTACAATATCAATTTCACCATTACTACAACTTTCATTTACAAAGTGGTAATGAGTTTCTATATACTTTGATTTCTTTGTAAAGTTACCAAAACTTAACTATATTTATTGCACCAGAATTACTTCATAAATTTTAATAGGATCAAACATTTCCATATTAAAATCACGCTAAATATCTTTACAACCTTTAGTTCACTCAAACACTCAGATAATGCTACATATTCAGCTGATGTCGAGGATTTTGTTACTTTTCATTTCATTTCATTTATTATCAGTCATTGAAAATTACATAGAAATTCATGACATCGTCAATATATACATTAAAAAAATCAATGAAATATTTTACAAATAACTTATTTTTACAATTAAAATTCATACAACAAATCATTTCAAATACTCATTTAAGGAATAAAAACAACCTTGTACACAATATTTTCTCAATTCTGTTTTGAATTGTTTTTAATATAAATAGGTAGTTTATTGTAAAATGTACGTGCGGCCACAGTGGGTTTAGTTTTAAAAAGCTGGATTCTATGTGATCTTGCATGAAAATCTGTGTTACCTCTTGTAGCATGGTTATGTATTTGATTGTTAACTATTTCCCATCTTACATTACTCTGTTCTGTTTCTTTGATTTCCAATAAATTACATTTCTGTATAATTTAATTACATAACCAGTTGTTGATTTTCTATCAATAATATTGCCTGCCCAATCAGCGTCTACATAGTAGTCTAAAATTTCAGCATTTGTATTCTTATTAAAAGTTAACTTTGGTTAAGACTAAAACTCTAGAAAGAAACCATACTTATAATGACTACTACCATAGCAGCTCTGAAATCTACTCAAATAATTTACACTGAAACTTACATCGGGTCTTGTTCCTGAACTGATATACAAAAGAGCTCCAATTAAATTTCTATATTTGATTTCATCACTTGCTGATTGCGCAGGTTGTAATGTCAAATTTTGTTCCATAGAAATAGCATACAAATTAGAATTTGCAATTTCATACTTCTTTTCTAATGACAAGATATTATCCCTTTGATCTAGGGTCATTTTACCCAAATCTTTCAAGTAAGAAATTTTTAATAAGATTTAACTTAGTGTCATCTTTACAACATATAATAGATCATCCTTTTTTTTTTTTTTTTTTTAAGGGGAGACAGAGGGAGAATTGGCTTATTTCGCCGAAGGAGAAGAAAATAAAAAGGTGAAGTTCAGGGGTAAGTAGTGAAAGTTAAAGGATGTAGGAAATGAAATGAGTTTTAGGAGTAAAGTAACATATCAGAGTACCGCTGAGCACCTCCATTAGTTCTGCGGGAGTGCTTAACTGCTAGCACTGTTCAGGGATGGACCGGGAGACAACCATGGTAAACCCTGACTGCCCCCGTGGTGAAGTTAGAAACATAGGATGTTTTTATTTGAATTCGGTGCTGGTTGTCAGTGATTTGACACGTGGTACTATTTCCCTCGGTTTTTATGACGTGAAGTTGGTGGTGCTTCATCAAGCTCATACAGAAATCAAAGCCGACTTCAAGAACATCACCAGCATTTATAGCTTTAAAATCTTTTTCTATTCAATCAGGCTCTTTATCTGTCATCACTTTTTCTCTCGTTGCTACTTCCTCACTTTTCTTTAGCTTTAAAATCATTATGATTCTTCTTTTCCAGCACTCATAATCCTTGCTGTCGAAAACAGGAATTTTAACTTCATCCGCCATCTTGGCTACTTTCCCTTACCTTATGATTTTCTTCAAAATTACACCATTTTAGAATAACTATATCCATTATTTTCTTGCAGTAACTTTTATCAAACGTTTCACCTTTTGCTTGGCCCCTTCACGAGTAGTAACTATTTAATGCTTGCACGTATTTTGCTATCTCACGGCATCCAAAAGCCCACATTGAGATAAGTAGAAAAAAGACGAGAAGAGCCATTCACTCTGCTACCATGTTAGAATTAGAGGATAACTATATCCTCTCAGAGGTTATAGATCGATAAAGAACCACGGATTAACATAATAACATATTTATTTACACAATCACCGGTGAACATTATAATAACCATTACAAAATACGACAGCTTGCTTGGCCGGCAACCTACATGTTTCTTGGTGCAATGTCTCTCTCACACAAGTGTCACACACTACCACATACCTTCACTTCTCTATGCTTACATCCTAAACTTCTAACACATAATGCTAAAAGTAGACAAAAGTTGTACCTAAACAGTTCGGCTTCTGTGATTAAAGGTAACTGGATTAAACTGTTCTTAACTTCAGGCTTTAGAAATCATTCATTTAATGACTAATATCACAACACAACAGAAAACAACACGAACCAAGCTATCCGAGCAGCAATTCTGTATAACTAACAAAGAAGTTAAATTATTGCTAAACAATGGCCAACCATATTCATTGTTGATTAAACGTGGATATTTTTCACAGAATTTGTTAAAAGCATTTAACACAATTGTCTTCTTTCCAATTCCCACGTTTGTGTTTTCCACAATGGCAGAAGATTCTCAGCCAGAACCCAGAAACGAACTGCAGCGCCTGCGCATAGCCTCTTAAACCCTCTGCTGTAACAGTTCATGTAGTTATAGGTGAATCTGAACAAACACATTTAGTATCATAAACTGAACTGTTACAATAATTAGTTTTTTAAATTTCTCTGCACGAGAATAACCACAAAATGTTATGATCTGAACCGAACTGTTTTTTGTAGAGGAAGAGATGACATGCTAAGCGGGGAGGTTGTAGTTTGCCCATCAGCCAATGAGGCGCTGTCTTGTCATGTGGTTTTGTTTACTTCTCCTTTCAGCTTATAGTGAAAAAGGTATATATTCCTGTTGTAGTTACAAGAGGAATACAGAAAACAATTGATAGAGGTAGCTCTATGTTAGCCTTGAAATTCCATACACTTTTCATGACATTACAAAAAGCAGTTGAGTACCAACAGATTGACATGAGTGTCTGAGGTTGTTAAGGCATCAAATCCTGCCAGGACGCTGCTCACTGACTGAGGTTTCTTCCAGGTTTTCCTCTCATAACTGGTAAATCTGGGGAGGTACCCTAAACACCTTACTAAATTTCCTTTCCCAATAATCATAGCATTTCATGTATCATCATTGTAATACCATATGTAGCAAAAATGGGGCTGTTAAACACTCCCCCCCCCAAAAAAAAAACCAGCAACAGCACCTTAAAAAGATGACAAAGTAATGACAAATGGAACCAGAACAGAAAAATAGTTAAAAACATTTGTTTTCAAATATGAGCATAAAAATCAACAATAGTAATAATTTATTGTCCATAGACTCAGTTACAAGTTTCGAGTGTTGTCAAGTACAAGGATAAGAGGTTAAATTACAGAATATACATAGTTGTTTGCGCTTTGTTGGTTGTTACAGTAAGTTAAAGAAAATCATTGATATTATATACAGGATTGTTTAAGAGATATTTTTTTTTTACACTTTGTACACTTTTTTGTAAATTTACTGCACTGAACATTTTACATATTCTAAATTTCACGTCATCACAAAATTATTATGCTTTGCTGAGTGAAGAAAAGGTTTACAGGTTTCAGTTTCAGGAAATTGGCAAGTACGGATATGAAATATCGGCAGATATTGTTTTTCAGAATCCCTTAACCTCACTCTGATAATCTTGCAAATTCTGGAACTGCTTCATAGGCTATAAGCATCTGTAAGTGGTGAAAGAATTGTAAGATTGGTTGAGTAATTCTTAGATAATCACAATAAATAAAATTTTAAACTTCCGTGTGTTCTCTTTGGTCCTATAGTTATTTAATAACATAAAGACTACACAGTTTTCATATAATACAGAAATTCCACATTGAAATATTCCACATTCCCAAATCCCCTGGCCAACAAGTTTAACATTTTGAAAATGGCACACAATCTGTAACCATTGAGAAACATAAATTTCTCAGTTGTTAATTAAATATTGCTTGAGTAATTTCTGATGTTATCCTGGACACAATATTCTCTCTTTATAATTTTAGTTGCACATGCTGTTCAAAGCCACATAACAGCTGACATTTTTATGTTAACAGTTAATGGCAAGTTGTCTGTGAGAAGATATCTACTCTAAATGGCAGACTTTTTAGGAAGACAGTTGGCATCACTGCTATTCATCTTGGAACAGGCAGAGATTTCTGTTGTAATGGTGAGTTGAGATTTTGGTTATTTGCTGCATGGCAAGAATCTTTGTGATGATACAGAATCACGTACTTTATTATGTAGCTGTCGTCAGCAAATTGAGCATAGTTTCTGATCTTGCACTGCACACAATTTTCTCTCTTTATATAATTACCAGCTGACTTGCCCAATGTTGCAGCTTGGTTAGGTTTTAAAACTCTAATGATGAATTAATTAATTTAATGTGCCTTCCTCCTTTATGAATTTATTGTACAACAGTGTACAAGATATTTATGGTAAATTTTCCCCTTTACTCCTTATGATTGTAATTTTCCACAGTCCTAATAATGGATGAAAAATCTCATAAAAAGGATGTGAAACATCAGCAGAATGTCTAACTTTCTTAACCTCCCCCCCCCTGCTTGACAGTACCATGGAATAGTCCTTGGTCAAGTAATCTTTTTGATAATCACAGTAGTTGAAATTTTAAATCTTTGTACCTTCTCTTTCATCTTATACTTATTTAATAACATAAAATGTAGGTATATAGTTTTCACGTAATGCAGAAACCTTGAACATATACAACGAAATAGAGATGAAGATGGTGAATATGTAGATTCTGCACTCCCAGGCCAAGAAGTTAACCTCTTTGGAAAAGACACATAGTTTGCGACTACCAAGAAAAATAATCTTCTCAGTTGTTGATTATAAAATATCCGTAGACTGTTTTCTAATATTAGCAATTTTCTCTCTTAAATACAATTATTTAGCATGCCCTGCTAATGAAATTGATTACAACGTACAAAGGAAATAACAGAAAACTTTCTTATATGAGGGTTATTAAAATATTTTGGCATTAGTATTGCAAGCGTATTGTAGCTTTATAAACAGATTTGATTCTCTTTCATTTTACTGCATCTTGTTGTTACATAATGACCATCTCTCTAAACATATGTTGCACCACCTTCTTGGCAAATCACGTAAATCACTTGTCAAGACCTTCAGAAATCGCCTTCTCCTAACTTTCGTGGGTGGTGGAGTTTTGTGTGAGATCATACTGGGGGAGAGGTGCATATTAAATCTAGGATCAAGAGGGGAAGGTAAAGACAAGATTGCTTTAAGTAGTAATTGTTGAAGAAATGATTATAAATACAATTTAGTTAACAATTATATGTATTGCTCTGTGATTTACATAGTCAACAACAAGCAATTAAAACTTTAAAATGAGCTGTGAACTATTTACAGAGAATGCTGTGATGAAATTAATAGTTTAAGTTCTTTGCATTTATAACCCTTTCATGCCATATCATTTATACAGATTTTTAATATGCTAGTGTTCCTCACTAGCGTGCGTTGAATTCCAGGCTTTGACGTATCTTTAAATCTAGTGTAATCAGAGATCTGGAAGCGTCAATGTTTCGCTGCGATATTTTTCTTGTTGGGTTCTGATTGTATTTTTCCATTGCCTCTCTTACTGAGTTGTAGATTTTGTTTTCATAAGAGCTATGAGAACTCTTTATATTTATCCCGGGCTATGGTAAGGGAAGATATTATGAAATAAAGTTATGGATTCTCAGAAAACTTAATTTTGAAAAGTGTATTATTACACAAAAATAACTGAATCAGAATTATTAACTGTTTACTGATTCAATGACTTAATTTTCAAGTCTTTGTAATTTATGATACCGTCCAGAATATTGCCTCCGAAGTTGGCTATCTATGGTTTCATGTGCAACTGACGCCAAGACGTCCCCTATTCTCTGGAAAAAGCTTATATAGTAATCATTGTTGCAATGGTTACAAATCAATAAGTATTGTTGTCTGACCCCTCTACATAGCTGATCAAGCGATATAAATTTTTCCCTCAATGATGACTTATTTCATAGTAGGTTATGCAATCATTAAAATAATTAATATTTTCCCCTCTTTTCTCAATATTCCAGACATTTCAACTATCCAAAGTATATACAAACATTATTTAGAATAAATAAAAAAATGTTACAATCTTAATAAATGACTAACTCATCTCAAATTAAAAAATATGTAAAATGGTTGATTTTTTTAAACAAAGTTTTCATTTTGAATTCTAATCCATTTTGATTTGCAAACAATATCTCCCTTCTGAAATGTTCGTCGTTTTAATATCTGCTCATTGTCATACATTAAGCTGGCCGGTTACAATGGTATTAAGACACTCAAACTACAATATTAACAGGCATAGAATTACATAAGCAACTAATGACTCATGCCAAAGCAAATATAATACATTCACACTTTAATTATGGACTCAGTTGTAGAAGAGTTAGAAGTTTAAACTAGCGCAAATTAACTTCATGTATATTAGCTTACATAACATTCAACTCCTTTTTCTCTAAACAATGTAAAATTGAGTTTACATTTGCCTTTAATTTGCCCTAATTACTTAACTGGCTGCCACCACACTTCAGATATTACTAAGAGTTGAAAGAATCACCATAGTCACCTTCACAAAAGCAGAATTTAGAATTTGGAACACTGAGAGTAGTTTAGCTATCCAATTAAACAACCTTATAGAGAATCAGATTCTAACATTAAGGGCAACAATGGATGAGTTTCCCTTTATTGAAACGTGGAAACATGTTAAGGAAATTCAGGGTACTACACTTTTACCCAAACACCTCAACCATTATGTGGCTTGGGAAATGCACTTTTTTTTTGATCTGACATAGATAAAAAAAGGGGCAATTATGCAAATAAAATAAAATTTGCGGAGTTTATCTGCAATTTTAAAAATTTGAAAACTGTAATGCTCCCTCTGAGCTTTACTATCATTTGTAACACTTAATTGAAAACTGCAGTTGTAACCCTTGTGATTAATCGATCAATTACTACAAGTTACCTTAATTTCTGTACTTTCACCTTAAGGAGGGTGCTACTTCCTGAATACTATTCATCCCACAGGCACTTAACAACTACTATACCTTTAAAATGTAATGGTTAACCAGGAAGGCACCATAATTTAGAAAATGTAATGGATGATAGGGAATTCAGGGTGTACATATAAAACATATTGGCCATAAACAACTTTCAGTAGTTGATATAATTTTGCTACCATGATGATTCATGTAAAAATCTGTACTTTATCTCCTTAACGATAATAACTTGCACTGCATAAATCCTTTTCATATATACTTAACTTGAAATAAATAATACATAAAAGCTACCATCACAGCATAAAATATTACAGATCTTAAGCTCATAAACCATGCATTAATGGTATGTTCACTCCTTTGTTCTTGTTGTCCTTTGTGGTGTAGTGGTTATTGTGGTAGCCGTTCCCGAGGTCGCGGGCTCAAACCCAGCAGAGGGTGCTGAATTTTTTCGGGCTGCAATATATCATGTAAATTCAAATAAAGGATATACACTTAGATAAAATAAAGATTTGTCAGTTTACTCAGCAAAACTTATAGCTGTAAAGACGGCCATAAGCTTCATTAATAACACAAATTTAAAGAAATTATTACACTTACGGATTCAAAAACCTCCCTTATGAAAATTTATAAGCAAGGTATAGATAAAACAAATGGACTACTTGAAATTGAAATAAAAAACTTTTTATATAAAGCTCACCAAAATCAAATTAGAATTAAATTAATATGACTTCCAGGTCATAATGGTATAAAAGGAAATAAAATAGCTGGTCAGTTAACAAAATGGGCCAATTTACAATACTTATCTTTCTAATAAAGATGGCTACATAGCAGTTATTAAAAACCTCTAAAAAATAGAACAAAGAAAATGAGGTGAGCATTATTATGGAAACACAAAAGGATTTACCTACCTTGGTTCAACAGATTGAAAATTAATGGAACAGAGGTTTCCATGATATCAAGAATCAGGCTCAATGTAGCAAAATCTCCTGTGTCTCTAAAGAAAATTAGACAAGCTAATGAGGAATAGTGTAGTTGTGGAAGCTTAGAATACATTAAACATATGTATTTGGATGTAAAGATAATGAAGAAAATATATTACTAAATTAATTAATGTAAATTAAGCTTACCCGGGCCTATTAAATTATCAGATCTTTTAATTGCCCCCCACAAAGTATTTTAAATGTTTTTACAACATTTTAAAAAAATAAAATGAAGTTTCACATCTCATATGTTTAGTGTGCAAGTAAAAAGTTACTTTTTTCCGAGTTTCTATAAATTAACTTTTGTATTTATTTTTTAAGAAATATAATTTCCAATAATTGCCACATTTATGAGAAATGTCTTAGTTTGTAATTTATTTAGCATGATATATGTTTGTTGTCCAGAACAACATGACATCTGATATCATTATTATGTAAACTGTTAATACTACTAATATTCTTTCTTATTTTGGCAAGTTGTTCTTGAGTAATTAATAATCTTATCCTTGTTAACTCTATTGGCAATCAGAGCTATTCTGTAATGTTTTGTTAAGGCTTAACAACTTGTCAGAGCTGTTAACAAATTGCTAAGCGCTTCAGCATTCTGTAACTTGGTAACAAAGCAAAATTTTTTTAAGAATAAAGATTTGGTTGTTGAGTGCAACAGACTCCAAGGCCCTCCTAATGCGTTTGTTACACAACAGGTTTGTATAAGACATGATTTTAACCCTGTATTGCCAGAATTATTTTGCTACATAAGCCGCTCTTCCTCTTGATTCCCAAACCAGCTTTTGTATCCCTTTCATCAGCAAGACAACCGAAGCAATTCGAATAGCCATCCATGCAGAACCAAACATTGTGAGTTCCAGCAACTGCAGTTAAATGTACCTGTGGTAAAGGAAGGCGAGGGCCCAAGTAAAATAACCGGTGTAATGGCAGGCTTGGATGCTGACGGGGTTACATTTGACTGCACTTGCATGCATTTATTATTTAAAGAAAAAACACTACAGTTTTATTGCAAAAATATTAATATTTTTACAGTATAAAACAACTGTAAATAGCCTAACATTGTGGCAGGTTAGTATAATATGAAATTAGAAAAAAAAAAAAGCCCATAAAAATACTAAAACCTAAAAAAAAACACCTGTAACAAATATGGTACACCAGGCTATAAAGGGATATTGCTGCTGTGAGAGGAAAAGTATGACATTTTAATAATCAAATGTTTATTTATTCATTGTAGTGTAAAACTTAAATGCTATGGATTACACTTGAGTAAGTAATGTTCTGTGTGATAGTGTTGGTAAATGATGCTCCCAACATAACTTTTAAGAAATAAAATTTAATAGCAAAATAAATATTGTATAATCTTGTATCATAATAAAAAGCAACAGTTATTAATTTAAGAATTTTAGGTTCATACAGTGATTAATCTTGTGTGGATGTATGTGGTTCGCAAATATATTTGCGTCATTTTTAGGTTAAGATTAGAAACTGAGCACTTTTGAGAGCCATAGGATATTACAGTGATATGTTTTCATTTGCAGAATCATTTTAAGATAATTTCCAATCTGCTAAAAACACTGGCTAGCAGAAAGCTATTTACCAGCTTCTTATAACCATAGAAAATTGAATTTATATGATGTTGTTGGAAGAGGAAGAGCATTAACGGAAGGCAGTTTGTTGGGTTATAAAGTGATAATTTATAGCTAATAAATTTTAGTATGAAACATAATCCAAGATAAAATACATTCTGCAACATTCCCCAGATAACACAGCCAGTGAAACTAATGTTTCTTTTCACTACAACCTTTCACTTAGCAAATATCTAAAACAATATGGAGATTATTAAGAAGCAAGAACATTTGTACAGAAGTGAACTAAAGCTGAACATTGCCAAATCATGAATAAAAACATAAGTACCTACTTATGCTAGATGTAAGCATTAAAATTTCAGAAAAATCTTCATGACAACTGGTATCTTTAAAAAGTATAATTATAAGCCAAACACTATAAAGAAAATTGAGTACTAAGCAAACAGTGGAAGAGAGTGGATGTGTGTGGAGGAAGCTCCTGGAGTGAAAGACAAGAAAGGCTTAAGGAACTATGGGAATTACTATCGAAGAGTACAGAGGAAGAATTGGAACCTTTAACAAGCTAAAATGGAAGGAATTCAAAATAAATAAAGGTGCAGAAGAGATGGTAAACATGGTTCTTCTCACATGTATAATAGGCATGCTACTGATAATTGGTGGAGTCGAAATTAATCCTGGGCCAAACAGGAATCGAAACATAATCGATGAAATTTTGGCTAGTATAAAAGATATGGATGAGAAATTAGGAAATAAATTCAATGGAGTGGAAAAGGAACTAATAGATATCAAGGGAGAGATTAAAAATGAAATGCAAGATATAAAGTACAGAAAAACAAAAGAAGAGTAGAGCTGTTGGAAGAGAGACACCGCAGATGCAATCTAGTTATAACAGGAGTGAAAGAAAGGAATGGATTATGGCCTGTTGAAGAGGTCAGAGAGATTATAGAAGGAAAGCTTTGAATGGAGCTACAGGGCTGGGAGATTCAGAGTGGGGAGATCAAGAGGAGCCAGAATGATAGTTGCAAGATTTACGTCAGTGCAGTTTGTTTATGAAGTGTTAAAGAAAACAAAGCAACTAAAGGAACAAATATCTTTATAAACAGAGATTTATTAGTGGAAGAACAGGCCTTGAAAAAAGATTTAATACAACAAATGATGCTGGAAGGAATGGAAGGGAAACGGGCCTTCATAAAGAATCTACGATTGTGGGTCGATGGGCGCATGGTGGTTGGATACAAAACTGACACAAGGAGCAGCAGATTGCAGGAGCAGGAAATGATTTGGCTAAATACATCCGAGACCAGAGACAAGGAATGCAGATCAGAAGGAAGTCCAAAGAGCGATTGGAGACACGTGGAAGTTACATCACCGACACGTGGGGCTGGCGGAAAGAAGATGATTGTGTCAGAGAGAAGACGTAGTGAGAACGTCAGATCAGAGTGTGCAAGGGAACAGCTGGCGAAGCAAGGAAAATGATATCATCTAGGAGGTAGGAAGTTCAATCGGCATGTGATCTGGCTGTGGACAGGGCAGAGGCGTGGTTGCAGAGTGACGGAATGGTGGGAGAAGAAAGCATTGTGTCAACACCCAATGGGAGTTTATTGGTTCTGGACAGAAATATAGCGGGACCATCAAGGGAGCCAACAGGAATAGAATTACGGAGTAGGAAAGTGTGGCATAGGTACAGAAATAGAACAGGCTCAGAGAGAAGTATGGGAATATGGAAGTAATAATAATGGGGGATATTAATATTAGAATAGGTGAGGGGGATGTGAATATAGAATGAAACATGTTCTAGAAGGGAACAATTCAGCTGAAGTAAACAAGTGTATTGATAAGTCAAGTGATAGATTTATTTGAATTTGTGAAGTGAATGCTCTAGATATATTGAACGGTAAATACGGAGAGGATTTGGAGGGAGAGTTTACCTTTGTTAATATGAACGAACAAGGTTGTTATGGCCGATCAGCACGGGGTACACAATAAGTATTCTTTAAGGTATTATCTAATAATTGCCACTTCCCACTGGTAGTGAAGATTTAAAGACGATTGGAGGAAGTAAGAGAAGTGAGATGGGAATGGGAAAAGAATACTAAGCAGTATATTGAATTTAAATTAGGAACTCTTAGCATAATGAAGAAAACTCAACACACATTATTGTTAAATGCTGTAAGCTTGGGTATGATCGGCAATAGGAGCCAGGGCTCGACACTGATCATGCCCAAATGAATTGTAATAGCTCAACACTCAATAAAGATAAAGAAAATTAAGCAATAATAATTGTGAGTTGACATGAATTAGTGAAAGTTGCTTCAAAACAATATGAAACTGTGCTGCTATTCCTAACCTAAAATTAAACTCATTTTAAAGGGCTTCTACCACAGCTGTCCAGCAGCTGGGTGAGTTTTCCCATAACAAATGTAATTGTTTGTGGTCACAAGGAGGTGCAAGTCTTGTTATTCCAAACTATGAGTAGGGACCCCAGATTGTCGGTAAATAAAATAATGTAATATTGGTGTAAAAATATCATAGTGAGCGGTGTTTTGGGCGGTAAATAAAACTGCTTAATGGTGTTATCTCATGCAAAAAAAGGGAAAAAACAAAAACACAGTTTAAACTATTTTACTGTGGAACAAAGGGCACCTTACATGTAACTTAAAAAAGAGGAGCATGAAAATATTTACATAGTATTGTCGCGTGCCTCACATTTTGTAATTAATTATTTAACTTCAGTGGTGGGCAACTCGCTGCGAGAGGGATCGTTATTCAAACAAAGGAAACTTTAATTTAAGAGGCACCGACAAAGGGACGCAGCTAAAGTTAAATTCACAACATAATTTACACTAATATAATTCCTGGCTGAAGGGAGAGGCAAGGATTCTATTCTACCATAATAAAAGCTGGAAGGAAGAGTGACAAATAGATTTATTCAACAAAGACTTACCCCATGTGTCTGCCGAGCGAGGACGCCATGTCGTAGAGCAGCTATCCGTTCACCTGACTCAAAGACTAGTCCCAGACTGACTGAGAAAACTCGTTAAACTTGGCGTCACTAACGCCATCCCCTCCAATGAGACTGTTTCCCCTTAAACACCCCTCCTCAGATAAACTGCCAACCTTCAACTTGGGTAACCAGAGGGCGCATTACCAATATATAATCTGTGCACATGCCACATCTCCCCCTGGCCACCGAAGTCGACGTCCTCGTCGACAGAAAGAAAATGAATACAAAATACAGGAAAAAACAAAAGAAAGACATACCAAAAAAAATGACATAGAAATGTGTGATGTAAAATAAAAGAGCAATACATATGTGTGGTTGCACCCAGCCGACGACACCATGGTGCTGGGTGATATGGAGAGAGAGGAGCGATGTAAGTGCTGTCGACTTAGTATTGTTAATGCACTTAGCTGTAGCATCCCGCACACGCACACACCACGCTGCCTTAGTTCACAGGCACACTACACTGCGCAAAAGGGTGATGAACTGCCGTAACTGTTTGTGGGTGGGTTTAGACAGTGCCCACAACGACGATTTGTCCTGGTGTAGAATTAGCACCGCAGGTCTCTGGTGATGACAACAGGGTGGGCAGTTGCTGGCTTGGACTGCCCCCCGACATGGTGGCTCCTTATGCCACGGCAGTGTAGTGGCTGCCCGACAGCTTCCCTGTGGTGTTTCTTGACTTCTGGTGTGCTCTGGGGATGCTGATACATCTTCTCGCTCTCTGCCACAGCACAACACTAAAACAAAACCACCACACAATAAACAGGATGCTCCCACAAAGAATCACACACAAAAGAAGGGTATGTCCTTTACAATTAAAGATTTTAAAGTTTGACAAATGTACACTAAAAATTCTTTTGATATGGGGCAAATAAACAGAAAAGAAAATTAGAACAAATTGGCATAAGAAAGAAATTTTACAGAGTTGCCATCCAAAGTAACTTACAATGCTTCATAATCCAAATAACAGTAAAACAGACTCAAAATACATAAACATGACAGAAATGAAACATAACCTTATTTTGGGATCCCAATATTACATCTTAATAACCAGCTTGTATCACTAACAAAAGAAAGTAAGTGCACTTACAAGACAATCACACATGACAATGAAATGAACTCATTCACACTGACCATGGCCCAAAATTACACACAACACTGACTTAACTATCTACTCAAACTAGTGTATGCATCACTACAAGCTACATCCACAATACATTTTAAACTACACCACGTGACATGCTTTCAACTACTAGTGTCCTACTCTTGTCACCAATATAACTTCTTATCCACATCATTATTTTTCTCATCGCAGTTTAACTATCATCTTCCATAATCATCATCATCATCAGCAGCAGCAGCAGTAGCAGTAATAGTGCAATCTCGATCATTACTTCAATCAACATCATCTTTCAATTTTCTCTCCAAAACAAAACATCTGCACTTACGTGTCTCATTTAGCATGCTGCAAATTCAAAACATCTGACATAGGCATAACCTTCAAGAAATCACATTAATTCAGGAATTACACAAATAACATGACATTATAATGTTGCATCTACATCCTCAAAATGAAAATTTAAGCTGGAAAACAGGTGGTATTAACATTTGCTATCTAAGATGGTAATAAACTTGTTGCATAAACAGAGAAAAAAAAATTATTTTCATTACATTCACTTCCATCCATTTAATCTCTCGTGTGAATTCATCACACACGCTATACTGGGCACGTTACAGCAACACCAATAAGCAAAATCTCTGAAAACAGACAACTGTCGGGGTTACACTGTGGCACTTCCACCGAAGCTGACATCATCTCGTCTCTCCTCATCAACACCGTCGGGGTTACTCTTTGGCACTTCCACCGAGGCAAATCTCAACTCTTATTTCTCACATAAACTCACACTACGCCATCGGGGTTACTCTTTGGCACTCCCACCGAGGCAAATCTCACCTATATCACATAACCTCAAATACACACATACATACAAACACTATTCATGCAACAAATTTCTGCAAATAAAGATCACAGCATCATTATGGAACCCAAAATCAAATCGAGTCAAAATCAAATCAAACCATATCAAATCAAATCGAATGCAACAAAACAACATCACATCATTATTCAAAACAATATTGTCACATAACATTCCTGAAAATGAAAGCTCCATTAAGCATATAGTACACCTGAAACACATTCCTGCAGCATAATACAACAAACAAATGATTTACAGTTCCCAAAACATAATTCAAAATTTAAATTACACCCAAAATAATAATATACTCGTAATTTAGCAGAGACATTCATAGCACAGTATTCCTGAAAAACAAAGCTTAATTAAGCATCAGTCAGTGAAACAATAAATTTAGCATACCTGTGTGAGTCGTAAAACTGTTTCATTCGTCCAAACTTTAGCACTCACAATGATTACATACTTACAGGTGATGTTTTTCTTTTCTCTTACTCGTTTACCACAAAATTCCCGTGCAAATTGTCCAAAATCTGGTAACACACGTACAGCTGGTTCATCAACATCCACATCGTACTGGTTCATATTAGAAGCACATCAAACCTAATTAGGTGCAGATACTGGCAAGGTTGGTAGCTCCTGAAACTTTTACTTACATGAGTAACTGCGAAAGATTTTCCCCTAAAAATATACATTGCGGAATTAAATAAACCAAACTTGGCAACGGTAAAGCAAAATTATCATCATTCTCAGAGCGGCCAATAGCAGTAGTAGCCAACATTGCAAAATTCTAAAATAACTCATACGGCGACAACTCGTTGGAATGCTCCCTGAGAGAGGGGTCAATGACCGGCGGCAGACAGCTGATTGCTTTGCAACAGGCGTACCAACACTGGACAAATTCCACCACACTGTGCTCGCCAACTGGAGCAATTGCCATATCAACTTTCTGTGCAGTACGTCGCTTAGGCATGATTGCAGTACAAAAGATAACGCAACCAATAAACAAACCGTAGGACCAAGCAAACAGATTACACCAAACTAAACACTTATAACATCACATGAATGTAAGTAGCAAGAGTAGAACATAGCCAAATAAAACAGTTGCAGAAAGAACACAATTAAGGCGCCCGCGGCGAAATATCAGAAAATTAAACTAACACACGGCTACACAAGCCACTTGGACACAATACCAAGATTTTTAATCAGAATGAACATATGGAAGAAAACAAAATGATAGCTTCAGTGAGAAACCTCGAACTGGAAGTTAAAAAAACCATGTCACACTTACTGTGACCACCGCGAAGATTCTCAAAAGGAGCAGAATACAAACTTGTAATTTATACGAGCACACAAAACTTCTCTCTTTTTTTTTTCTTAAATCAAAGGTATATAATCTGATATGCACACGCAAATAAACGCGCCAAAACACGTGCTGAGGAATACTGGTTTCACAAGCTAAAAATTATTGCTGAAATGCACGACCACGCGGGAATTACACAACACACGTGCGTACATAAAAGTTACACGAAGAATGACCCAGAAAAGTGCAGTAAATAGCTAGAAATCACAATCACTGGAATATAAAGTTATACACTTCCAAACCACTGCTAAGAAGCACAGAAAACAAAATTTGCAAACGGATAACCAACACGTGACGAGCACATTTTGAAACAACAACTATATCGCTCGTTTCTTCTCAAATTTCACAAAAACATTTTTTTTTTGAAAACAACCAGCACAAAGAACGGAACACAGTGATACAATTTAAAGGAAATGAAGCCAAAACAAGGGGAAAATGGAGTCAGAAGTTTTGAGCGTCACCCGGCAGACAATGGGAAAATATGCAAAAATGAACTCAAAATTGAAATTTCGACACCAAACTTTCAGAAATGATGGAAACAAAATTTAGAAGAAGAGAATCACAAATTAAAGTATAAAAATCCTTACCCTTCAGCCAGAAAGAACTTTACATTTTTCACGACCACGTGGAGCAGAAACCGTTAAATTTGGAGGGAAGAAAAAAAATTTGCACTTAAAATCTCAAAACAAATCAAACCAACTACCCGGCGCCTCCACCAATTTGTCGCGTGCCTCACATTTTGTAATTAATTATTTAACTTCAGTGGTGGGCAACTCGCTGCGAGAGGGATCGTTATTCAAACAAAGGAAACTTTAATTTAAGAGGCACCGACAAAGGGACGCAGCTAAAGTTAAATTCACAACATAATTTACACTAATATAATTCCTGGCTGAAGGGAGAGGCAAGGATTCTATTCTACCATAATAAAAGCTGGAAGGAAGAGTGACAAATAGATTTATTCAACAAAGACTTACCCCATGTGTCTGCCGAGCGAGGACGCCATGTCATAGAGCAGCTATCCGTTCACCTGACTCAAAGACTAGTCCCAGACTGACTGAGAAAACTCGTTAAACTTGGCGTCACTAACGCCATCCCCTCCAATGAGACTGTTTCCCCTTAAACACCCCTCCTCAGATAAACTGCCAACCTTCAACTTGGGTAACCAGAGGGCGCATTACCAATATATAATCTGTGCACATGCCACAGTATACATTTCGACTGATTTACTTTGTTAGAGACAAAGCCAGCATAAGTTCGGTGTTCTCTGGCTTAAGATTTGTTCTTAAGTTTGTCATGATGTTCCCATATGCAGAGAAAAGTCTTTCACTGTCCACATTGGACATGGGTACCCACAATAGTTTCATACACTTCTCACTGAAACACAAGTGGTCACATTGAAGTCCAGAAAGTAAATCCATATGTTCACTTCAGCAGCATCATCTAATTTCTCACACACTATGTTCTTCAGAGCAGCATATCCCTCCTTGAATGTCTTCTCTGGCAAGTCTCGCAGAAAAGGTAACATTCTTCTTGCTTTTTCTATAGTTATATCAGTAGATGCCTCATTTGATACTATTTTTCGTACATCAAACAATTTACCTGCAGAATGAATATCATCATCAGCTGACATTAAGGAATTCAGCTTGGTTAACTGACTTTATGCCCAATTGCTTGAACTGACTGATAACATAAGACTTCTTGAGGGTTGGCAGTCTCTGAAGAAGACTTGAAGTTTTCTCTCCAAACGAGCCCTCAACTACTATTGTGAAGCCATTTGATATATTTTTAAGTTTGCTATATAGTTTATGAACAAGTGGATATTTAGATCCCTCAAGCACTTCAATAAGGCAAACGGTGTCTTTGCAGTGTTCAAGAAGGAAAGATGCCTGGCAGTTTATTATATTTTGGGACTCAGTGGTCATATTCTTGATGTATTGAACGAAGAGCTATCTTCACTGCTGTCTTTAAAAAATTCACATATATCATTCAGATATTCAGAAATATATCCTACCGCATGGAACCAAGAGTTCCACCTTGTCAAAACAGGAGATGGAAATGCTCGGGCTTTATCAGCATTATATTTCTCTTGAAGATATTGTAAGTACCTGTGCTTCCCTTTTCTTGCATTCAAAAACAGACTTTATGTTTGTTACACTTTCATTTAATTGAGGAAGCTCAGCACTCCACAGGTTTCCTACCAAATTAAGTTTGTGTGCCCAATACCGCACATGGACGAGGTTGTCACCAATGAAAACTTTTAGAGAGTCAACACATTTAGTCATGTATTTTGCCGAGTCACTAACCACACAGATAACATTTTCAAACTGAATACTGTACTTATTCAGCAGTTCTACAATGGCTCTGTTGCATTCTGTAGCAGTTGCATTTTGTAGCACTTTGATGCCAGCAACAAACATTTCAGGTTCAACTTTATTTTCTAGAGTTTTAAATATTATCCCAAAAACACACTGCCCTTTTCTGTCTGTTGTTTCATCACAGAGAATTGCTAACGTCTTGTTCTTGATATTCTCCTTTAAGTGCTGTTCATGTTTCTCCTGCGGCTCTGATATGTATGACACTCTCAAAGTTTCTGCATTTGGCAGATCTCCAGCACATACTGCAAATTAAAAGCTGCCAACTGAATATTAATTTTGAGGGAATTTAAATATTGTTTTAGTATGGAAAATAATGATCTAGTTTTTATCTCACTCCAGTTGTAGATGCCTAAGATTACTAATTTCTATTTATAATTCTTCCTGAAATAAACCTACAAAAATAGTAACATTAATGTTAATTACCTTCTATATATTTGTTCATCCAGCACGGATGCTAGGGTGATCAACTTTTTCTAGGGGAATGTTTGCTTCCATAAAGGCCTTTGTTGTTTCAGAAACAAACTCATGCCTATCAATTTTGGCCTTTTTAGTCTTATTAAATGCATCTGTAACAGATACTTGTAGATTTGCTCGTTCCTTATTCTTTTTATGAGTTGCACTTTCCTTGCAGTGTTTCTGCATATCCAGTCAATTCTCACATTGCAGTATCTGCTTCACTTTATCGGAAACATAGAAACCTTCATCTTTAAATTCACTCTCACGCATATAAATGCTCGTCACTTTAGGCATGATGAACAACGATTTCTTCAGATAAATGAATCAATTATACACATGCAAGCATGTCCAGGTTCATGGCTCACAGCATGGAAGCGGAAGTCCTCGACTTTGAGATATCCGGAATGATGATACGTGTTACTGTAAAGCTAGATCTATCTTTCGATTTGGCGGTCCCAACGGTCAAAACCTTTCCTTTAATCTCTGCTAATAAAACTAATAAAGTTCTTCAAAAATTTTTCCCACAACATTTACCCAGTAATTCCAGTCCCCAAAGAACTCTATTCTCGATTATAATAATAATAATAATAATAATGCATAATACATGTTTTCTGCCGGAAAGGTTTGATCGGACAAACCAGTTCATCCTGACTAGTGCGTTTTGCTGGTTTCGCGTAGTAATGAATGAATCATTTTATTACAGTTCTAGTGTTCAGTTTACTCTTATAGTTATGTCACAAGTTAGTACGAAAAACAGAAGGTAAATTATCACCTGGTCCATTTTTAGAATCCACTTATCCATGTTAAGCATGTAATGAAACCACATTGAAATACTACTGTGGAATCGGTTTGAATTCCCGTGTGCCACAAAACTAAACTGACCTGGCAACGTCCTGCACATGCTGTCTGTACGGCGCGCGAACGGCACGTTGCCAACTCCACCGTCAGCTGAATTGTGCACGCGCTAGCTTAATTTGAAAGTGGCTCCATCGGCATAGTTCCTTTTCTTTTTCAGAGCAGAAGGTAAACAGACTCCTTGCGCTAAATTGTAACATAATTTAAAGAATATAATTTGATCCAAACGAATCTTTCAGTATAGCGGACACAAAATATACCTAGACATGCGTTCACATTATGGCAACGTCGCGAGACAGCAATAATTTTCGTGCGAGGGGTGCAGGAAACGGAGACAGTGATTGGTAGAAGAGGCTGTCTACTGTAGGAATTGACTTGAACCAGACTTAGAAATTCATGCATTATTTAACGATACTTTTGTGACAGTCTTTTCCAGCCGGCATGAAATGGGGCGATGCAAGCACGAATCGTTAAAATATGGCATTAGAGAAGAATTGCAGGTAGTATTGTCATTTAAATCCAAAGAATAATTTGAGTGAAATGAGAAATCCGTCACTGATGCAGTGTTGCCGAGTTCCAATAAACATAGCATTCCTTTTGTTGTGCATGCGATAGGTGAAGAGTGAAGGGGACGGGGTAGTCGAAGCAGTACCGATGTTTGCCGAAGCTCTGGTTAAATCACAGTGCAGTTTGCTGTTCTGTGCTGTGCAGCATGGCCGTAGCAAATGACAAGACATGTATCCGTAAATGATTGATAAGCCAAATATCTGATTGTTTATGTGAAAAGGAGAGACAAACGCCAAAAAAAAAGGAGAGAGAGAGAGAGAGAAAAATTTCGGGTTATTTTGCACATTTTTTTTTCATAACGGTGTTATTTCGCGTTTTCGCGATATAGAACTAACGTCGCGTTATTTCACGACTCAGAATGGATATATATGTGGAATTTAAAAATAATTGATTAAAGGTTTTCCTTATTGTTAATTTTTGGCTAATTTTGCAAATTAACTACTCGCGAAAAGTCGGGGTCCCTAACTATGAGTGTGAATAATTTAATTGAATTTTGAGTCAGTGGATACCCTAAAACTTCACTTACTCCCACCGACTCAAAATTCAATTAAATTATTCTTTTGCTTCATTGTCTCTAACTTCTGAATAACATTTTCTATTAATGAGTGTGAAGTTTAAAAATTCACATATATTTAATATTTTTCATGTGAAGTTTTCACAGCATACTTTGTCTCCATCTTCACAAGGAAAGTTACAAAAGCACTGGGACTGATGGCAGTATTAAAACAAAACACTATTGCAGAGCACATGAACTTTCAATTAGTAACTGCAAGAAAATAAATATCTCAATAACAGATGTGTTACAGAATGCCAAATTTGTTAAGAGCGGTTCGTTAAACTTAACAAATAATTGTAGCTGGCTTCTTAACAACAAGTTATATAATAGTAACTTTATGTTAACAGGACCTTCTGCCCCTGCTCCATCCTTACTCTGTAATACCCAGCAACCTCACCCTTATCTTCAGAGATGGAGTGTACATGAATCCAGTCAAGTGGAGCTCGTCAGTGGAATAATCATCTCAGTCTGTTGTTATACCTGAACAAGATATATATTTATATGTTAAATTACAGGTGCGTTTTTTACTGCAGAAGTAATTTGGTAACTTTGTGAAACTTAATAATTTTAGATAATTTCAAAAGTAACTTTAATAATAATAATAGCCAAATTAGGGTCCGTTCTTAGTTTATTTTATAGGTAGAGGTAGTTCAATATCAAGATTTCATCAGAAGTGCACAGTTTCAGGCTAGGTCCACTGAGCTTAGAAAAAAAAGTATTTTTAGTAAACAGTGTGTGTGTCTATAAACAGTATAACTCAAAAACAAGAATTCACTAACCCATCTCTGTGGTATGGTGGTACTGTGTCTGCCTCACATTCAAGAGGCCTCGGTTAGGGTGAGATTCTTGGATAAGGTTTTTTTTACAGGGTTCTCCCTTATTCTGAGAAGGCAAATGTCAGGTAACTTTAAGTTCTAACGACTCCGGGCTCATTTCAGCATCACTTTACCCATTTCATTTATTCATTATCCAATATGACCTACCAGTTAAAAAAAAAAAAGCACTTCAATAAAAACAGCAGCATTTTCCAAAGGAAATCTTCTCACCCCAAACTACTCTACACATGGAAAAGATACAGTTTTTGTTTTTCTCAAAAATAACTCTAACAATTTTAATTAAAATACTACCTGTTAAAGATGCATGACTATTAAATTGATATATTGAATTTTCTGCATATAGCCTGCGAAATCCTCTTCATTCTGAATGAATTTTATATAATTGATAAACCGTAACAAACACACAAAAGCTTACAACTTGTACAAAGCCATAATTTTTTTCATAGCATTAGTCATTTTTTAAAAATCCCATGTTTGCAAGTTTACTCCATCACAAGTATGTTTACGTGATGCACGTTTTTGAAAGTTTATAATTCTCTTTTTGTTCCATTGCAAAAGTGCATTCCATTACAAGACTATAAATTGTAATGCTGTTTCTGCTTATTGTATGTAACTAAATGTTTATTTTAACTTTAATTACTGTTATAAAATCGACTCAGCAATCTTAAATGATAAGTACTTTTATTTAAGTTTGAAATTGTGTTTAGGCAATAACTTAAGATGAATAATGTAATGTGGATAGCTGTCTAATAGTAGAATAATCTTGAATATTTTGTATACAGTAGAACTCTGCTTAACTGAACTAAAGGGGACAGAACCATTTCAGATAACACATTTTTTTGGATAATCGATAGCAATGATTTTAAGCAGCTGAAGGAAGAAAATCATTTTAATCCAAATGTATATAAAAATGTTGAAAGTAGGGAGCACATACAGTCGATGTATCAATATTAATGTTTCAGCTGCAGATTTGGGGCAATGGACCCCCTCTCTTATCATGCCTTATCTCACGTAATATTTCCTCAGTTTCCTTCGAGAAGCAAAAGGTGCTTTCAATTTCACTTTCGTCTAATTGGAAAGAATTGCAGGATAACAACGAAGAGGATTCCACACAACATTTGGTTGGCGTATGTATTTTTAGGTTAAACAATCTGCTCGAAAATGTTTAAACATCAGCTTTAGACAATGTTTAGTGCTAAACACCACCTTCACAGTAATGGTCTTGTTTACACAATCTCTAAAATAAATTGAGTTTAATTTATGGACACTCTTTAACTGACATGTTTCTTAGTGTCCCATTCTATATTGGGTGTAAAAGACTGAAAATTTTGCTCAGAGACCTGTTTATCAGGCTTGAGCTTCTTTTATGTGCCATAAATCTACGACGTGGGACCACCAGCTTTACTTCCCTTCCAAAGAAAGCCATGCTAAGGATTTTTATCCATCACCCTCCGCCAGGTTTGAACCTGCAACCTTGGGAGCTAGAGGCTAGTAGACCATGGAGGATGAATTACATAATCTCTTACTTTAATCCTTGTGTAAATATTGTTTCAACAATCTGCCCTATATGTTTTACTCTATAAAAATGCACAAGATTTTCTAGCTATGCACAAAATTGTATCAGCAGATTTTGCTGTTCAGTAGAGTACCTCGTTTCTGTGAAGACATTGCTGAAATAGTTGATTCTTGGTGGAGTGTAAATTTAGTAGTCTCCATTTGAGATAGTTATGGTTTTTGGTTGAGTATAAAATAGAAATAAAATGTCCTCAGCAGTTCTATGGTAGAGTAATGATATATAAAATCCTCGATTGGGTGTGCAAAGCAATTACATTTACATAAAAAAAAAACTTATACTGAGAAAAATTAAGTTAAAGATTAAAATAAATTTCCCAAATCCCTATGTGCCAAAACTCTACACATTTTGAAAAAAACTTGGTAATACTATAAATATACACATGAAGGTGCTTTAATTCCTGCACTACTTCATCCCTTATGAAGATTATCTGAAGGGTTGGATGGTGGATATGTGACCTACCTGATTTTGCACACTAAATTTTGACATACCCACTTTTACACCAATGTTATATTAATATTATCAATAGAAGATTTATTGTTTGCTACTAGAATTTATAGTGAAAGTTACATATTTAAGTATGTTAGCAATTCTGATTATTTTCTTAGGGATAAAACAATACATATTTATATCTATTTTAAATTTAGTAATGTATGACAAAATAATATATCATAAACATAGTATGACAATAATGAAACAAGACATAACATTATAATGCTTGAAAATAATATCTTTTAATCAATCACTTATTAAGTATTATACTTTTTAGCTTTTTATAAAAACTATATGGTTAAATTTAACAGAATTTGACAAAATATAACATGATACAAGTAAACAAACAAAAATTACCACCACCACCCTCTAGGCATTTCACTAACCACAAATGGCTTATTCTTTCCTGACTGGCGAACAAGTTACATCCAGCCGTGAGGGTGGTGAATAGGAATACCCTACTTCTTTTTCTCTGTCGCTCTCTATACAAGGTCTGTTCAAAAAATTCTGGAACATTCGTAATTTTGCGCCAATGGAGTGTTGGAGCAAAATTTGGTTGGCATCCCTGCACGCACCTGTGTTTAATGTGTACTGCTGGAAGTTTTATTATTCTATGTCTGTTAGTTATTGTTCAGTACTGTAGTGAGTAGAACATTGTGTCACACAGTTTGTGAATTTCGAGATGGCAGAGTTAATGGAGCAACACATCTGCATTAAATTTTGCATGAAACTCAAGAAAACCTTTACAGAGACACACCAAATGATGCAGGAAGCCTACAGTGATGAGTGCTTAAGCTGTACTCAGTGTTACGAATGGTTCACATGGTTTAAAAATGGCTGGATGGAAGTTAAAGATGACCGTGTTCAGGATGCCCTTTGACATCTACCGATGATGCTCATGTCAGGAATGTCAACGAAATTGTGTGTGCCAATCAAAGACTGACTGTCCGAGAGATTGCAAAAGACTGTAACATTTCAGTTGGATCATGTCATGAAATCCTGACACAGCATCTTGGAATGCATCGTGTTGCCACCAACTCATCGCACGGCTCAAGAGTCAAGACCAGAAAGACCGTCGCCTCACAATCTGTGAAGAGCTTTTGGATCGTGCAAATGAGAACAAGATGTTCCTTAAGAGAATCATAACTGGTGATGAGAGTGGGTCTATGATCTTCACAATGGGTCAGAAAAGGTTCTCCAAGACCAAAAAAAGCTTGTCAGGTCAGGTCAAATGTCAAAGCCATGCTGATCTCTTTGACTTTGAAGGATTAGTTCGTGCCAAAGGGACAAACTGTTAATCGATAGTACTATCGGGATGTATTGTGATGCCTGTGAGAAAATGTGAGAAGGAAATGGCCTGAAATGTCGCGAGACAACATCATAATGCACCCACACATTCATCCCTGTTGGTGCGTGACTATTGCATAAAAATGATATCACTGTCCTGTGTCATCCTCCGTACTCGCCAGACCTGGCCACTGCAGACTTTTTTTTATTTCCAAAGTTGAAAACCCTGTTGAAAGGACGAAGATGCAACAATAGACAAGCTAAAAGAAAATTCGTAGGCGGCGCTTTTCACAATCCAGAAAGAGGTGTACCAGACTTCTTCTGGACGTGGAAGTGATTTTGGGAGCAGTGTATTAATTGTGGAGGAGAGTATTTCGAAGGAGACCATGCACAATAAGTAAAAGGTAAGTGTAGAAAAAATGTTGTAGACAAAGTTCCGGAATTTTTTGAACAGACCTTGCATGTGTATGACGAGATATTAAGAACCTGTGATTGATAGAGTGGAGGGCTGGATGTTCCTGAAGTGCGACCATTCACATTACTGCCATGTGACTGTTTTTATTTTGTCCTTGGCAAGAATCAGAGTACATGATGATATTTTTTACATGTGGATGAAGCTGTTTAAAGTACTTGTAAAGGTAAAACCTGTTTCATTAGTCCCTCTTAAGGCTCGTCCGAAGATCATCTTGTCAGTCATCAGTCGTGGATTATCAGGTTATAGGTCCATAGCTGTCTTTTTGTAGAAAGCAATGGAGCTACTGAACACTGGAGTTGGAAGCACTGTTGTAAGTCGAATGTTATAGTTTTGTTTTTTTTAATAGTTTAAGACTATGGAAAATAGTTTGGTAGATCCTCCTACTAACATGTTTTGCGGGAACAACATTTAAACATTCTTTATATAATGCAATATAGTGACAATAAATATTTTCTCTGAAACTTTTTTCTGGAATAATGGCTTTGATATGTTGGAATGGTAAGCAAATGATTACAGGCACAGACAATTACCTCACTGTCAAATTTGTTACCAAGCTCATGTTTTCCCCTTCCATCATCTAAAATACCAGAAATTTCACTCCGTTTCTTCTGAATTACGCTTTCTATAAATTCTGTAATCTCACAGCATACTTTCAAGAAACAAGATTTACACATTTGTTCCAATTTTTCCATTTATGTATAAGTGATAACCGTAATTTGTCAAAAATGTTGCTTCTGTATATCCCTTGTTCTCGGTCTTTTAGTAGCTTCATCTTTTATTTGTATCAAACTATACATGAAACCCAATTACCAAAATTAACCATTTTCCAGTAATCATTATTAATTTGTTTTAGTGTCATCACATATTTGTTCTTTCCACTTCATCCTACATGATTCAAGGGGCTTTATAACTTTAGCTCCTACTACTTTTCTTTTCTGAGTAATGCAACTTTTTGCACTCTTTCTTGTACATTTCCTTTCTTGCCTGACTTTTTTCATATCCCCTTTCAGTCCTTGCTGCTTCAGTATGAGTCTGATATCTTCATCTGCTAATATTGTTTCCATTTCATTTATTTCCTCTTCAGTAACAGTCAAATCATTTTCTACTTCACAATTTTCACCTTCCTGTCCATCATTTATGTCACTAGATTTATTTGTTAAGTCCGGCATTATCTTGGAATTTTTCTTCCTTATCCCCTCATCTTCTGAATTGAGCTAATGTATTCTTCATTGTTGAAGTCTGGATCTGTCAGCTGTCATCTGAATCCTCTATAGCAGCTTGTATAACATCCGAGGATAGTAAATAGATCTTCTTCTCTAAAAGGGAAAAGTAATTTGTTCTAGGTTGCACTGTATTTGAGGAATATTTTTGTGTTAAAAAATTAAATTGAGTTTTATTTATAGATGCTCTTTAACTACTATGGTCCTTAGCGTTCTATTCTATATTGGGCGTGAAGGCCTCTTTTATCAGGGGCTTGAGGTTCTTTAACGTGCCGTAATTTTACGACACGAGAGCACCTGCTTTACTTCCCTTCCGAAGCCAGCCATGTTAAGGAATTTTATGCCCCAAAAAAATCCATTGCCCTCCGCTGGGTTTGAACCTGTGACCTTGGGAACTGGGGGCTAGCATGTTGCCCCTAGACCACAGAGGATGCCTTTTTTGTGTTACATTTATTTCTCACCTTTAACTGCAATAGTCATATAGACAGCCTTTCACCTTTGGAACATGTTGCTTTATTGGCAATGATGTTAACACATATGCACTTGTCTTTGGACATTACTGTGGGTTTTTGTACATTATATCACTCACACTTCCAGACCCTGTGGAGGATAGGGAATAATCTTGGCTAGAGAAGAAATCACACCCCCGATGGGGAATCTAACCTGGGACCCCTTGCACGGCAGGCAAGTGCTCTAGCGACTGAGCTATGGGGCCAGTCTTGAGGCAATTATAAAGATATGATCACTGACTAAAAGTGGTGAAATAAATATTTAAACTTACCATTATGATTAGTAGGCAGTTCAACCAGTTTTAAACTCATCATGTAGCACCTCACCTCACAAGTTATATGTTAATAATGAGCCACCAATCTATTAAAATGCCACCAGTATCAGTACTACATTATGAGAACTGTAAACGGTCATTGTTGGGCAATGCTTTACTAAAATAATACATACAGTTGCAATAATTCCTTTTCCTCGTCTGTATGAGTGATAAAACAGAGTTAGTTGTTTTTTATTATGTGCGCATTACTGCAGTGAAAGTGATTACCTGGTGTAGAGTCATTTAAATATGTAGTGCACAGTAAGTTAAGTCAACTCTATAACTGACTTACTCAGTTTTGCACTGCTAGTTCGATGGTGTAAAGTAAGTTAAGTCAAAAGTCGGAGACTTAACAGTCTGCACAACCACAACTTAGGACTTCTTAACATACCTCCCATTGCACATTCATTCTACTCGACTATGATATGACTTAACCGATTAGATAGAGCAGATAAAGTAATATCAAAGGCTGTGGAGAGCTTATTTCTGACACTTTTTGACAACTGCTTTTGCACACCTAATCAAGAATTATCTCAGGTAGTGGTACAATTCAGCATTTATGTGATAGTCATTTTAATCCTTTAAGATGAAATATGTTCCTTAGATGATTCTATTCAAATAGCTTTCACAACATCCTGAATTAAATCCAATCAAAATTCTTGTTAATTACTTTCTCTAACACGTACATAGTAGGTAGAGAAGGTATTGCATTCCGCTCAAAAATATAATACAGAGCTTTCACCAGAAATACATCTTCTGAGGCCCCCTAAGTGAAAAGTATTTTTAGTAAAAGGTTTATGTGTGTATGCATGCTTGCAAGAAAGAGAGAACAGGATAACTGAAAAACGAAATGTCAGATAAATACCAAACTTGGTATTTAAGCTTCAATACCTTCCAAAGACGCAACACATTTTCAACAAAATCTCCTCCATCCCAAACTACCCTTTACATGTAACATTTTTCGAAATCTTCGGTTTTCTAAAAAGTGGCTCTAATAATTAGGATTAAAATGCCATATATTAAAGAGGGCAAATAAAATGTATATCTTGAATTTTCTGGGAATAGCTTGTGAACTTCCCTTTACTCAGAAAGAATTTTGTATAATCTTGTAATCTGGTAACTTGCAATCTGGTAAACGTTAAGTGACAGGCGAAAATCTACACAAGAAATGTAGATCTCGTTAAGGGACAATTTATTTCAAATAGCTTTTTTGTGGCATCAGCCATTTCTGAAATAACCGTTATAAATGGTTAAAATTGTTCAATACTTAGCCATTCTTTTCAGGTCCTATCGATTTTCAGTTGTTTCTTTGATGTTATGGAAAGAGTATGAAATTTTAAGGTCAGCACAACATCCAGTTCTAAAACATTTAAATCTTTGTTCTCTTTGCATCTGTAACGAAATGTGTAAAGTAGCTATTTCCAGAAATTTTTATCTTGATTAAAATGCAGTAGATAGGACAATAAACTTTCATAAGAGTAATTTGTCTACCTGCTAATAAACTATAGAAGTTAGAGAAAGTCATGTGAATGTAACACATCAGATTATTTTGCTGTAATATTTCATAGATGTATCTGATTGTTCATCACTTTACGATTAATAATGACAATACTATGAATAATATTCTTTAATGTGTCTCATACATGCAGAATGGATAATTATGACAATATTTTTGTCTTTCGTGTATGAAGTTTTGAGATAAGTATTAAAATGATTTGTAATTGATGTGGTAATCATTATGTTTATAAATAAATGTATGGTTGAGTTCTTTACACGTACAGGTTGGGCGAGAAATTCTCATCCCCTGTAAGTATCAAATGTTATTATGCAGGTTGGTATGTTACTTCTTGTCAATTGTTGGAATTCATGATACATGTTTTCGCAGTTGAGTTCTAATTTGTAGCCACTATTGAGGAGTGCTTAGTGACAAGTGTGTGGGTGCACACACAGGGCAGACAATGAGACAGATTATGGGAGCATCCCAGGAAAGATTTAATAAGGCTCCACTGCAACACTCCTGGACTGAGAAAGACGCGCTTTTGGCAATGTTAAAGACAGGCCATGGAGTGAAAGGAAGAAGACACTTATGCTGCAATCTCTGCTTCGATTGAACAACCTTCTATGAAGTTGACACGTAAACATGCTTCAGAACTCGGTATACCGAGGACAACAATGCGAAAAAGACATGAAAAAAGACCTTAAGCTCAGACGTTTTGGCCGACGTTCATAAACGAGTTATCAGATAGAGACTGGAATGACGGCATTTTAGCATGCAGTGCTTTAACTCAATTTCCAAATGCAGTGAACCGTGCCAAGGTTATGTTTTCAGATGAATGTGCGATGTATCGCATCTCACATGCTAGAAATATTGTCTTTTGGGTAAAAGAGAATCCTCATTACACAGTCGAGTTAGAAAGGAACCCGCCTCACGTAATGACATGGGCAGCGATAACATCACAACATCTGCTTAGACTGTACTTTTTTGAAGGGACTGTGAATGGCGCAAATTATTTACACATGTTTCAAGCATGGTTAATACCTCAGCTTGAGGAAAGGGGCCGCACAGAACGCATATGGTTGCAGCAAGATGGAGCACCTTCTCACTACACTGTTGCAGTGCGGCAAGTTCCTAAATGAATGCTTTCCAGGACGGTGGTTCATCAACAACACCAGCTCTCTTAAAATGACTTCCAAGAAGTCCTTACCTACCACACCTGACAACTCATTATGGGGAATCATTAAAGCACATCGTTATGCTACAAACGAAGAACTGTGCAATGTTGTTGAGGATGCATTTTGCACTATAACACCGCACATGCTCAAGAATATGTCAAGAAGAACATGGAGGTGTATGGAGCTGTGTTTACAGCATGATGAACATACAGATATACTGAACACTTAATATGTAAGTACTTCTGCTAAAAATAAATCAATTAGCATTCGATACTAGGGGTACAGGGACTTCTTGCCCACCCTGTAATTGTCAAGAACTTTGATCATAATATAAGATAAATAAACATTAAATGATCAGATAAATAAACAATTTGTGGTTAGTGCTTTAAATGTCACATGTTTCAGTGCCACATTGAGAAAAAGATGTTACAATAAGAACTAAGACACCAGGTTGTCAAATCTCTTCAACGGGCTATTCTTACAAAATATTTTTCTCTCTACTTCATTGTTAATAAATGTCATTACACTTTTCATTGTAGGAACAAGAGGAATACAGAAGACTGAAGCAAAAGTAACATTTTTAAAAAGTGGGTCACTATATGATGACTTCTGTACGACATTATGAGAAACAAAAGAATGGTTAATGCAGCACTTCAGAAACTAAAATTGATGGAAAATTAAACTAACAACTCAACAACAAATTCTTGGAAACGGTTAATTAAGGGAGGGAAAGTGCGAATATGTTATCTAACAGATATGCACTATACTTCTTTCTTGTTACCATAAATAAACATTTAATGCTGCTTCTGCATGCTGTAACTAAGCACATCTTGCTTAATTTGAAATCATTCCTAGCATAAAGGAATTTGATTTGTTACATTCATATGATGTTTGCTACACACCATCATTTATTTTAATCTCTCTTCAACAAACTAATTTTACAAAAGTTTGTTCTTCTATCTAATGTTAAGTATTTGCAGAAAGGTTTCTGTACACATTTTGTTACAATACGGGAGACTGAAGTGATAGTCACATCTTTAACAAAAAGTATATGCTGCCCTTGAAACTTCTTAATCTTTGTGTGATACCACGAGAAACAAAATCATGACCAAGCACTTCAAACAATATGAAACATATCTGTTATGGTTTACCAGTTATTCAAAACTATACAAACTAGGTCGCTAAACCAACATTGTAGGGTTAACTTTAAAAATTTGAAGGATGAATTAATTTCAGGTACCTCGCCCCCAGTCTTTGAGATTATTGTACAATGATCTAAAGAGTTTTTTATGGTGGATCCTCCCCTTTAGCCCTTATAATTGTAAGTTCATACAGCCTGAATTATTCATAATAATGGGTGAAAAACTCCCTGATATTCATGCAAAGGCATGTGAAACATCTGGCTTCCATAGCCTCCCCATGGCAGTCTTTAGAGTTCCGAAAATGCTGCCTAGGCTAGAAGTACCCAGTTGGTGATGAAACAATCATTAGCTGGAATGGTTCAGTAATATTTTAGATAATTATAGTAGGTGACATTTTAGACTTTTGTACAAGGGCTGTCCAAGAAGTACCCGACCTAACACAGAAAACAAAAAAATGTTGGAGAAAAAACATGTTTATTACTCTACATAGTCTCCTTTCAACTTGATACACTTTTCCCAGTGATGTTCAATAGCTTTGAAACCGTGTTTATAGTGAGACCCGTCAACTTCTGCAAAATAGCCATCAACTGCAAACTCCACCTCTTCATTGTTGGCAAATCTTTTACCACCAAGCCAATTCTTCAACTTCAGAAACAGAAAATAATCAGAGGGGGCTAAGTCTGGTGAATAGGGCGCATGAGGAAGCAATTCAAACTTGAACTCATTGATTTTGGCCATGGCGATAATGGATGTGTGAACTGGTGCATTGTCTTAATGAAATAGAACTTTCTTTTTCGTTAAATGCGGCCATTTTTGCTTGATTTCATTCATACGCTGCAATAGTTTTGCATAATACTCGCCATTGATTGCTTTTCATTTTTGAAGATAATCAATGAAAATTATCCCACACGCATCCCTAAAAACTGACGCCATGATCTTGCCTGCAGATGGAAGTGTCTTCATCTTCTTTGGAGCCAATTCTCCTCTTTCATTCCACTGTTTTGACTGTTCCTTCATCTCAGGTGTGAAGTGATGGACCCATGTTTCATCCATGGATATGAATCGACGCAAAAACTTGGCTTTATTGCAGCGAAACATCACCAAACACTCGACTGAAAATCCTCATAATGCTGCTTTTGTTCTATTGTGAGTAAACGCGGCACCCATGTTGCACACAGCTTTCTCATGTCTAAATTTGCAGTTAGTATGCGATGTACAGCACTTTTTGGAATCCCTACGATGTCTGCTAGCTCACGCACTTTCAGTTGATGGTCTTCCAATACCATTTTGTGGATTTTCTTCACAATTTCTGGTGTGGTCACCTCATTTGGTCAACCACTGCAATGTTTGTCTTGGCAGCTCGTACGGCCTCGCTTAAACCCTGCCACCCAATACTTTACTGTTGTAAACGAAGGAGCAGACTCCCCCAGAGTAGAATCTAGCTCAGCTTTAAGATCTTTCAAATGAAAGTATTGTATCACATAACAATGACCAGTTTTATCCACGTTTACAAATTCGCTGAGAGAGTTCACTGTTGATGGCTGCCAAACAATTACTAAACAACATAGCATTGTTAAACTTCAAACATAAGCTTTTTAATTGGTACTTTCTACCATAGTCATTTGTTTGAAACAACAACCGCTACATATACGTCAGGTTGGGTACTTCTGGGACTGCCCTCATAGCTTCTCTTTGGTCTCGTAGTTATTTAATAACATAAAAGCTACATAGTTTTCACATAATACAGAATGTATACAATGAAATAGAAGTGAAGTTGGTAAATATGAAGATTCTGCACCAAGTTAGCCTCTTTAGAAAAGATGCATAGTCTGCCAACAGTGAGGAAAATAATGTTCTCAGTTTTAATTATAAAATATTGGTTGACTGATTTCTAATTTTAGCAGCTTTCTATCTTCCTACAATTATTTAATATGCCCTGCTAACGAACTTGATTACAGCTAAGTACAAAGTAAAACTATTTTACATGTGGGTTACTAAAATATTTTGCAGTGATACTGCATGCATATTAGCAGATTCATTTTTCATTTGTTTTGCTGCATCTTCGGTTTTCTTGCTAAATCCTGAGCTGATCACTGTTTGGAATGAAATATTGACAGCATTTGTCTTATTTTACATGCATTTTCTGTGGACTAACAAATATTTTATCTCCAATGTGTTCATATTCTAGTACATAGGCTTTGTAGATGCTTTTTAGTCTTTTATTAATTTATGGATTGAAATTAGAAGTGTTTTATAGACCATGTCTGTTGGAAAGAATAGAGCTTTTTTAATGGTGAAAGAATTGGTTGAGTGGTTTTTGAGATTACAGACACATACATATAAATTTTCTATCTTTATAATATTAGTATAGATTTTATTCTGAATGACAAGGACTTAACTGGATATTCACAGAAAATTCAAAATGTGCATTTTGTCAGGCAAATATCATAAGCATATCTATTTTAATAAGTCATTGGGTCTCTTTTTGAGAAATCAAAAGTAATGAAAAAACTTCCATATAAAGAGTAGTTTGTGGTATGAAATTTTCTTGAAAATCTTTGTGTTGCAATTCCAGAATTTTCTGAACTTTAAAAACAATAGAATATTTATTTGTACTGAAAGACATAAAAATTTTAAATACATTCTACTTACATTCTAGTACAAATTTAGTCCAATTTTCCTTTCTTTTAAGGACTGCTTTTCACATGGCACCCTTTTGAAATTCAGTTAGCCCTTATTCTTTTCTTTCCCTTTCCACTTCCCTGATTCCTACTTTCCTATTATTCTCCTTTCCTCTTGCGTTTTTTTACTTTCCTTAACCATTTTTCCTTGAAAATTCTTCCAAACGTTATATATTTATAGCTTCATTTCCTTGCTCATATTGTCCCATTTTGAATCCCAAACATCCTGTCTCCACTCCTCTAACTGTTTACATTCCACGAGGTAATGTATCTTATTCTCCTTATCTCTGCATATGAGTCATTCCACGTCAAAGTCACACAAATTTTCACAAAATTTTACCATCATGTCTCCAATTCACGTCAAATTTTGTTTATGGATTACAAAAACAAAGAGAATTATGTTTTATATTCTTATTTTTTTTAAATCGCAATATCTTAAAAAATACTGCACAGTCCAACTTGTGAAAAGCAGCACACATCTCTACCTTCAAATTAGAATATCTCACAGGCAATAAATGATAAAATTATGTTATAAAGTGCAATACAAACTTAATATTTAATCTTTTACCTAATATTTATTATAATTGATATAAATAATTATTTATATGAAGTTTTTAAATCCAGACATTTAAAAACTATATATCCCTATTAACCCGCAAGTTTAAATTTCTATAAAAATCATAAATTCCTTGTAGATTTTTGGATATATTTGCATGAAACAAAAATGGAATTCTGTATGGTTAATTTTAAATAAAATAATTTAGAAAGCGGTGCGAAGCGGGATTCTAGCATAGTGCAGCTTGAAAATAATAGTTCTAGTACCAGCAGTAGCAGTCTGTCATTGAATGCCTTGTCAATTGTTCACAACACTTTAGTTGCACTAGTTTGTTCACATGTAACTTAAATTTGGCATGCAATTGAGAAACATTCAAACTTTCAATCTTATCCTATGAGAGGCAACTTAACTATAATTTAAATGTGCACTTTTTTCCCTTCAGGCTAAAATAAATACCATCTGATTGTTGGAATAAATGAATTTAACTCAAAGGTATCAGGGATTGTTTTCGCGTTGCTGTATCTTGCCTCAAAGTGGTCACTATGTTCAAAACCACTTCTGGATTATTCACGGCATTGGTACTTTGTAGCACACAATCACTGTTATCAGTGGTTGGTACTTTGAGAATTTTTTTTGAATGCATCACATAGTTTTAGGTCTGGTGGGAAAGTTAAGTTTTCGATTTTTAAGTTGTAAGCATATTGCGGGTAACGAAGCTTAATGATTCCTGCCTTGTGTTATGGTTGGAAACATTAAATGGATTGAAGCAATGAAAGGAGATGCTGAAACTGGCCACTGTTGTTGTCCATGCATTTTTGGTATCTCTTTAGGAAACTATCCATTACTCACCGTAGTTCACATTGAGAAATTCTGACCATTTCCTGGCAGATATTTTGTTTTAGTTATTCCAGGGTGTGTGGGTTTGTCTTGTACACTTTGTTTTAAGTTACCCCAGAGATAGAAATCGCAGGGGGTTTTAGGTTGGGGGACCGAGGGGGCCACAAATCTCTACTAATAATTCTGTCCTCAAACACACTTTCATAAAGTTGGTAAGTAAAGCCTTTAAAAGTAGTTTTAAAAATGTTGTGTGGTTTCATCCGCGGCTTTCTATGATAGCGACAGACAGCAACGAGCGCCGAGGACGCAGACAGGAAAAACACAGCATAGCCGGTTTGTAATCTTTTGACTCTCCCTGTATATAGTTCTAGTTTGAAAAGGGGTGGATTTTATGCCGAAGCACTGCGACCTTTAAGATCTATTGCGCATCCCCCCTTTCATCAGTTAAGTAGTCTGTTGCTCGATATGAACTTAACCAGACTGCTAACTCAGGCTTTCGATAGTTCATCTATCTTTGGAAAGTGATTGCCAAAAATACTTGGTCTTTGATTCGCAAGAGCAGGGCAATCACATAGTAACAGTCTCATCTCCTTCTAGACATCTACTACAGATAGGGTTGTTAAACAATCCCATTCTGTATAGATTAAACTTTAGGGCACAGTGTCCTGTAATGAATCCTATTGCCCATGCAAGTCTTCTTCTACTAAGAACGCGCAAGTATTTTGCCCGGCTGTTATCCAGGTCTGTAATAAACAACTTGGAATATCTGCAACCCTCAATGGAAGATTTCCTTGTAACTGTTTGTGGAACAGAATTTCCATTCTGGCAGTGGAATAAAATATTTTTTCTCAGGGATTGTTTGATTCTGTGTATCTCCTTATACTAGTTCCTGTTTAAACTTCAAAACATCCATCATAATACATTTTCTGAATGCTGCCATAGTATTTCCACCCCAAAATGAACACACCTATAATTTATAAGCAAAGATTTAGGAACCTGTTTCATTGCTAAGAAGAATGTACCCTAGAATCTGAGTTTATTTTATCTTAGAATTATTATTTTCAATGTGTTTTTGAAAAACACCATGCACATGCTGATAAATGCACTATTAAAGAATTACGTATAAAATTTCTGTTTACCAACTCAAGTAGTTGATGTCGTTAAGACATGGACTCATGAATGACAGGTCTAAATCCATCCTTTCTGCCTGAGAGTTTTCCAGATTTTTCTCGATCCTCTTAAATGGTAAATGCTGGAGAAGCACCCTAAACTTAGGCCTGGAATATTTTCTCCCCAAATTTCCTTTCCCAGAATCTGTTCATGTATTGTCAGTGTCCACTACCTGTGGTGCTATATGCAGTAAGAACACTTACAAAAAAAAAAAAAAAAAAATTCCCTGTGTTATGGCAAATTAAAATTCCCCAAAGCAATGGTTGATCTGTCCATCTATAACTAACTAGCTGTTTTAACCGTGTTTGTAAGGGTGGCTCTTTAAAATCTGAGATGACCATTAAATTAATTTCATTTATTTCCTCTTGTATTTTTTATGAAATTATTACACAATGATGGTGAAACATCTCCATTACCCTTGTAACTTCAATTTTGTTATGTCCCCAGATAAACCTAATATCCTTGATATCACGGAATGAAATTTGGATGGATATTATATTTCTAAATTCCTTAATCTCCTTCCAGCAGTCTTTCAAGTTCTGGAAATGTTGTACCATGGAACCTTTATTATCCATCACAATGATGAGGATAGGTGGATTGGTTAACCGAAAAAATAGGATAACACGTACCATAAAAATTTTCAAAAATTAAATACTCATTACTTACAGTTTTTAATTTGAAGCTCCTGTTGTCTGTATACTGCACGTACACTACACAGTATTATACTGGTTACAAATGCAAAAAAACATGCAACTATGTGTACAACAAACTTTATTTATACTTTTTTTACACATACACCGCACATATTCTCATAAGTCATAACCTTTCTACTGTGAAGAAATGACTTAATTTTTTTAGCTTTAGATTTGCCTGATTTTGTTTTTATGTTCATTCTCACTTTTCTAATGGTGAGGACAATGGGAAATAGGGCGTCATCTAATTGTTTCAAATATTCTAGTAAAGTTTCTGCTGATTAAAAGCTACTTGTAGTGGTATGCATCTTTTTCCACTAACTACTTTCTCCTCATCTTCTTTCAGAAACACATTCTTTCATAGTCTTACAATTCTTTAACCCACTAATACTGTCCAATGACGATACAAATTGTTGCACTTTGTTTTTGTTCTTTATTAAACTGCCGTTGTTATGCCAATCTCATATTCAGATGCTAGATTATATAGTTTTTCCTTCTTAAACCCTCAATTATCTGTACTTTCGTTTTTATATGTATTCAGCATGACACATTTTCTTTTCACACCTGTGGAAGACATTTCCTACAGAAGGTACAGGCACTGACTGATGTTGTATGGAAGTCTGAATTTCTTAGAAAGCAGATAGAGATGGCCTTGCAAACACCCTGTTTCCGGCAAACAGATTCAGCTAATGGTACATGCAGTACAGCACTGAAATATGTCATTTTTGTACCTCACTTCATTAAAAAAAAAAGCATGAATTAAGATTCGGATAATCCACCAATCAGTTAAAGGGGTGACAGAAATTCAGGGTTCTACTGTATAGCCTGTAAGTAACTTTTAGTGATGAAAGATTGAAATGGTCAGTAAATTTTTTTATAATCACAGTAGATCTTATACCTTCTCTTTGATTCCATAGTTATTTAATAAGTAAATGCTCCACAGTTTTCACATGTTAGTACAGAAATCCCTGACATCAGTATACAGGGGCAAAACTGGTTAAAATTAAGATTCCCCATCCCCAGACTACCAAGTTAAAAACATTTTAGAAATGATACACAGTCTGTAATAATAAAGAAATATAATCTTGTCAGTTAAAAATCAAAAGTGTCTTACTGTGTGTGTGTAAATAATCGTGGACTTACTTGGCTGTTATACTGGAACTTAGTGCTTTTGGGAACTGGAACTGCTACTCTAAAATAAGCATTTTCCCCCATCTACTCCAGAATTTATGAAATATGATTTACAGATTATAATTTATATAATTAAATTTATCCATGGCCATTTAATAATGGCTACTTATCTGTCAGCATATCACCATTACCAGACTGATTCCGATGTGTAATTCATTACCGGTTCATTGCAGGTATAGAATAATACGTTCCACAGAGACAAAAGTTTGTAATACTGTGATAAAAGCTCAAAATATGCAAGCAGAGCTTTCTCATACATTATTAACTTCACATGGCTCTCATACTTTACAACTGTCGAAGCTGCAACTTGAGTATTTGAAGGGATACTTTCTTCAGAATCACTTATTATTCAGAATGAATCAGCTGAATTTGCAGTATAAACCATTGACTATACCTCTATTGTCATAAGTTGGGTTTTGACAGGTTAGCAGCCAAACTACAGATTATGTTGCCAGTGCATACATTGGGATGTGATAATAATGAATCAGCAGACATGAGTAATTTTTAATTATATTTATTGAAAGCAATGAATAATTAACAGCAATTGGTTTAAGGAATGCTGCAGAAGCTAATGTACGGAAATGAAAACAAGCCGTCAAATACTTGAGCCGGTCTTGCATGCACTTTGAATCATCGAGAAAGGTATGAAGAAATGACCATACCTAATTAATTACACTTCACCTTAAGTTTTTCATCTAAATCACAAATTAATGGGTAAGAGAAATAGGCATAAACAAAATCAATTAAGCATACACTTCTGTTACATGCTGCATATTCTATGAAAATGGAGAGTGCCAACATCATGATCTCAGTATTTACTGGCTGTAAAACATTTTGAATTCAGCGAGCATATTACTTTACAACTTTGATAGAGGAGACTGACAAGACATTTTATTGGCTAGTGAGTAAAAATACATAAAATAACTTTGAACACGAGAAAATTGTTTAATCCCCGTCACTTAGTGCATTTCATAGTATGTTGGCAACTCTACCATATAGGAAAAAATGGGTGCAGGCTCACAATTGCACATGCACAATTTGTATACAGAATGATGCATGCATGAAGGGTACAAACAGAGCTGAGCAATGAACATTTAACATGCATTATCAAGAATTATCCTGAACTCAACAATCAAAGCAGATGGTTCTCAATCAGAATCAGGTGGAAGATGTTTATTCCTTCAAACAGACACTATCATGTCTCTTTTCTGGAAGTGGATTGGGACACCCTGGCTAGTAACTCAAGTTTCACATGTAGGATGAAGCCTCAGTTGAGTTCTTCGAGAAATCATTTTTAGAGCCACACAAGTAACAAATAATGCAGATAGAAAATAACTGAAAATGGAAAAATGCAAGACACAGTAACTGCAAGTTGAAGCCAAGAGCGTAACACAAAGAATGAATACAAGCAATGAATGACCACGTGGTAATGTGGCAGTGTAGTATCAGTAATTCTGGCACTAGGCAGCTGTTACCATAGCAATGGTCTGCCATGCTCACTTATTTTTCTGACTGCAGCACTTATTTTAGAACCCAGCTTACGAAAATAAAGGTATATCACCATGTAAAGTGTGTACATGAGTATATGTACATGTATGTTACATTTTGCAAAAGTTGAGTTATCACAAACATCTATGATGTGTCTTGGATATGTATTTGCAGGTAATTTGAGCATTTTGTATGTCAACAGATAGATGGCTTTAGTATTCTGAAAATTCTCAAGTGTAGTACACTTTAAATATAATGGAACAAAAGTCCCACTTCCTGTGCGAGCATGCCAACAATGTTACAAATCATTGAATAGAGAATACACATGTATGTACTTTAGGCAGGAGGCTGTTCTAATGCAATCAGACAATATTAGTGATCGTAATGTACTGTTGTCGTCTAGCGATGTACTTACAGAATTGATGAAAACAGATTACAGTACATGCACTTGTATTGGTTTTATGAAAAAAAAGTTTGTTACTTCTTAGTATGTAGCTCTGCCCCATGGTCTGGAAGCATCATGCTAGCCTCTAGTTCCCGAAGTCGCAGTTCAAACCCGGCAGAGGCTGATTTTTTTCAGGCGTAAAAATCCTCAGCATGGCTTCCTTCAGAAGGGAAGTAAAGCTGGTGGTACAGTGTCATAGCTTTACGGCACAAAGGAACCTCAAGCCTGCTGATAAAAGAGGCCCCTGAGCAAAACTTCTGGTGTTCCATATAGAATGGGATGCTAAGAAGCACAGTAGTTAAAAGAACATCCATAAATAAAACGTTTTTTCCCACAGACCACAATCACCTTTATTGCCATTTTTCTAAATATACAAGAAATTATGCAACATAGGACTTGTGTGTTTACTGATTTTTTTTTGTGTAATTGCTTATTTTATATATATATATATATATTTTTATATATATATATATATAATTCAGTAGACAATCACTACAGATTATTTACATTTTACAATTTCTCATCAATAAATTGTCTTGTTTTTTCAGTTTTTCATGTCCCATTTCCACTTGTTTTTCACTTATTGATTACTTAACCATCACACATTCACCATAGTTTTCCATTCAAAGTAAGATACACTACCTCTTCTTTTCTCTATCCATTGTCCAAAGCCATTTATTTTTTACTTTACACAAAAATTGTCCAATGCTTCTAGCGTCCTTGCACATAATTTCGATCATAAGCATAATTCTATCCCCCTTCAACCACTTCTTATTAAAAATTCTTTTCTCCAATTTTCTGTTCCTTGGCACTTATATACTATGTGTTCAATGTCTTCATTACCACCACACATCGGACATTGGTTTTCAGGAATACCCTGTCTTAACCCTCTTAGCCTCCATGATCCGATCCTTACCCATGCAATAGATTCTCTCTCTTCCTTATTTACTATGTGTATATGTTTTTCCCTACCCCATGTATTTTTCATTGGGATATAACAAACTAATGAGCTCTTTTTGGCAATCTCACTGAACATGATTTGTATTTCTATATCTTCCAGTCTTTTCCTCGCCTTTTTCCAAAAAATTTTCACGTTATTTTCTCTGCTTCTCCACATGTCTCCTAACCCATTTTCTCCAAAATGTTCCGTAAATTACTTACCTATCCATCATTCATTAAGCTATTCTCTTGGTATTCTATACATTGTCTTAACACATTACTTTTTCCTAGATTTAAAGTTCTGAACCAAAATTTCAAAGGTCTTTCCATTATCTTCCCCTTAGTTGCCATCCTGCCCATCTGTAATTGTGCTACCTGTCTTACAATTGTCTTCCGTAACCCTAGTATTTCTCTACAAAACATCCTGTGCACCTCATCTATACTTTCCCATCCTCTATCTAATCCCCATATTTCTATACCATACATCATTTTTGCCTCCACAACCATCTCATAAACTTTTTCCAGTCATTTAACATTTATATTAGGTACTCTATATTTGAAGCTTCTAATTGCTGCCATCGCCCCTTTACCTTTTGCCAATGCAAACTTCTTTTGTTTCTCCCATTTATTACCTCCATCTATTTTTACTCCTAAATAAATACAGCCATGTACCACCCTGTAATCTTTATTCTCTCCCTTCCACTTTTCCTATTTACTTAATTTTCCCCCCTTTTTGAATACCACAATCTGTTTTTTTCTCTCGATTCACTTTTAACCTCCATTCTTTACAATATACATCAATTGCTTGTAATGATTGTTTTAAACCACTTACTGTAATAGATCCTACCACTAGGTCATCTATAAAAAGAAGTCCCAGGATTTGGATGTTGTTAATTACTGCTGCACAGTTATTATTGCTTCCAATTTTTATCATGTATGTATAAATTAAATAAAACTGGGCTTAACTTACATCCTTGCCTGAGGCTTTTCTTTTGTTGAATTTCTCTTGTTACACAGCCTGTCTCCACCCTTACACAGAAAGTGTTCTCAAAATACAGTGCTTTAAGAATATTCACCAATTGCTGACTTAATCCCTTACACAATAATTTATGCCACAGAAGTTGTAACTCAATTCGGTCATAAGCTTTTTCTAAGTCTACAAAAGCCATATACAATTTACTACTTTTTTCTTTTAAATATTTGTCTGCTAATGTCTTTATAATAAATAAATTATCAATTGTTCTCCTTCCCTTGCGAAAGCCCATCTGGAATTCCGAAAGGATATTATATTCTTCAACCCAAATTTGTAGTCTAGCTGCCAAAATGCCCGCAAAAAGTTTTCCTATATTAGATAATTGCTTATTAAACCTACTGTTTATGTTAAGTAAGATGGGTTATCCATCATTTTTGGTTAACTGTCAACCCCACCCCCTCCATTATAACGGTTAATCAGTGTTTCTACTGTAATTTATACTATTCTGTTGTTATAAACAAATTAATATTGTTACGTACATTAGTTCTTTTGTTTCTAGACCAATTGAATAATAATATTAGCTAGGTTTTGGTTTACATTGAATCACAATGTTTCTTGAGTGATGATTTATAAATCAACATCATATCATGAACACAGATAAGGTAAGAAGTCATCATTAAATGATCACAGATAAAAAAAAAAATATATATGCAACTCTTGGAATATGAGAATAATTACTACTCTCATGTAATTACAGAACTCAACTTATGCCTCTTTTTGCAAAATACATTTGAGCAGTAATGATGGTCATATCCCACTAGGTACATAATTCCGTTAGATAAATAACTATTAAAACTTGTTACATAAGGTATAAAATTATATCTGTATAGTGTTGGTGTAAAACGCATGAATTGTTAGAACTCTTGTTTAACTTGATAAAGCAGGTTTTAAACATATTGTAAAGTATTAATATAATTAAGCTTGATAATTTGTTGATTTTATTGGTGTCTTCAATTGAAGGTGTCAATTACAGAACTATTAACAAGGCCATAAACTAGTTGTTATATTTCTATTCAAATAATTACAAGTGTGAAGCTATGTCAATGTGTGATAGCTATTAATTTATCTTTGACATTTACTGAGTTCATCACATGCAAGCATTATTTAATAACTTTACTTTCTGATAAGTAAGGCAGGTATTCTTTTTCACACATACACACACTCAAAATTACATTAAATTGTGTTTTGTTTTGTTTAAGGGTGCTCAACTGCTGGGTCATTGGTGCCCTTGTAAAATGGATCATGGCAAAGGCCAGAGATAAATATCAGTATAAAACATAGCACAAATCATATATAAATAAAACTAAACCAATCATTATGAAACACCTGCGCTATTGAGATGACTAATTTTTACTCTTGGCAAATAATTAAAAATCCTGCATATTAATATGTAATAAAACCGTTTTTTATTTATGGGCGCTCTCTACCTGCTGTGGTCCTTAGTGTCCCACTCTATACTGGGCATGAAAGACTGGTAATTTTGCTCAGAGGCTTCTTTATCAGAATTGAAGTTTTTTTACGTGCCATAAATCTACTGCTCGGGATCACCGGTTTTACTTCGCTTCTGAAGGAAACCATGCTAAGAATTTTTAAGCCCCCCCAAAAAATTCATCACCCTCTGCCGGGTTTGGACTTGCAACCTCGGAAACCAGAGGCTAGCATGGTAACCTCTACACCATGGACGATGACTGCCCCACACACATGCTTTTTCTAAAAAGGTTTTTTTCTGTATTTGGAGGACCTCAAAACATGTATTTGGGGTGAAATCTCTATATGAAATTGTTTAGTGAAATGCAATACCTTCTCTACCTATAGGTATGTGGTAGAGAAAGTAATTACGTTATTTTAATGAGTTCCATCAAACAATTTTTAACTATTGAAATTGTGAGTGGATTGGGGACACTTTAGTTTCTCTTACTAAGTGTACAAGAATATGTTACCTAGGCATTTATCTCCATTGTCAGCTGTAGGTCCACTGGTGTACTTAAGTATCATATACAAGGTGGTTTGATAAGTTCTTGGAATCACTACGACGGGTCAACACTAGCGCAACGATTTGTTCACATATTCATTGAACTGTAAACATGTGCCACGTCAGTGCTCTTGGAAGAAAGTTGTGGTGGTTATGTGGCTCTGTTGTTACCGCATAGTGATTTGCGAAGATGGAAAAAGTCGAGATTCGAGCAGTAATTAAGTACTTCGTAAAGAAAGGTATGAAAGCAAACTGACTTCATGCTGACTTCCAGAATGCACTGGGGGACTCTGCTCCTTCATATTCAACTGTTGCCAAGTAGACAAATGAATTTAAATTTGGTCGGGAGAACTTAGATGATGATCCGCGCAGTGGTCGGCCAATATGTGTCACTATTCCAGAAATCATTGCAAAAGTGCACAAAATGGTCATGGAGGATCGCCTATTGAAAGTGCGTGAAATTACTCATGCTTGGCAGATGTCATCTGAATCATATTTTAACTGAAGAATTAAAGATGAAAAAATGGGTGCCGTGACTCTTGACGCTGGATCAAAAATGCATGAGAGTGAAATATCGGAACAATGTTTGGCCCATTTTAGCAGAAACGAACAAGATTTTTTGCACTGGTTTGTGACCATAGATGAAATTTGGATGCACTACTATACTCCAGAGACAAAACAATAGTCAAAGCAGTGGAAACATGCTGATTCTCCACCACCAAAGAAAGCAAAGACAATTCATTTGGCTGGAAAGGTCATGGCATCAGTATTCTGGGATGTGAAGGGGATTCTGTTTGTAGATTAACTCCCCACTGGGCAAACAATTACTGGAGAATACTATGCTAACCTCCTGGACAAATTGCAACAAAACATACACGAAAAAAAGGCGAGGTTTAGCAAGGAAGAAAGTCATCTTCCATCAAGACAATGCGCGCCCGCACACATGTGCCATCGCCATGGCAAAATTACACAAACTAAGATATGAATTGTTGCCACATCCGGCTTATTCACCTGATATGGCTCCGTCAGACTTCCATCTCTTCCCACAACTGAAAATTTTTCTTGGTGGACGAAGATTCGCTTCAAATGAAGAATTGATAGCCGGAGTTGACAACTATTTTGCAGGCCTGGAGGAATCTCATTTTCGAGATGGGATCAAGGCACCAAGTGCATTAATCTACAAGAAGACTACATTGAAAAATAAAGTTTCAGTGATGTAAGTACTTTTTTTCTATTCCGTTCCGAGAACTTATCAAACCACCCTTGTACATTGAAATTTCAAAATTAATTACTGTGTGTGGAGTTTTGGCGATGTGGATATTTTTTCATACCGAGTTCTGCTGCTGTTTTGGCATATTTTAAAAGCTTTATTTCCATTTAATGTTGTGTTCTGTTTACCAAAATGGGTGGGCTACTGCTGATTTGTCTATTTAAATTTGTTAGGTGTTCCTTTAGTTGGTTTCTCTTGGATTTTCCTATGTATATTTCTTGATGGTCTTCACAATCAATCTAGTAAAGCCCACATTTCTTAGTGTTTGATATAGTGTCTTTTAGCAGTTATGTTTATTGTAGGGAGCCAATTTTATGGCACATTCTAGAAACAATTTATTGAATTTTTGGGTGAGACATGAATCCTCTCGGTGAGATATCCCTATTAATAAGAGTGGTGATGTCCACCGTGTTTTGTATTACTGAATTAGTTTATCCAGTATGTGTGTGCTGAATCCTTTCTGCATAGATACTTATTGAATTAATTGATATTACCTGTTTGTATTCGTTTTCTTGGAGTACTAAGTTTACCAAGCTATGGAACATTGCATTTTGATGTAATATAGGACTGTAAATATTGTTTTTATGTGGTTGTCCACATGGGTTGGTTTTCTGTATATCCAGAATTAATTTTCTGTTTGCTGTCTCTTAATTTCGAGATCTAGAAAAGGTTGCCATCCATCTTTTGGTATTTCCAAGGTGAATTTTATGATTTGATCTTGCAAATTTAACAGTTTGTGTCATCTAAATGCTTCTTTGGTACCTTAGGAAAAATGTCATCTAGGTATCTCGTGCGTGTGTGTGTGCGCATTTTTTTTTTTTTTTTTTTTAGCAGTTTTAATAATTCTTCAGTTGTTTAGCAATTTTAGTATTTAGCCAGCAGGAATGTTTGTGGGAAGTGGATACATCACTAGAGACTAGGATTTCTTCTGGTGGTATCCAATTATCTGTGGAGTTCTTTATGCTGAGGCATTCATATATTTCAGAACAGTTGAACTTGTTCCAAGCCATGTGGCTAATTAGTGAAACTATAGTATCATTATTCCACTCACAATTTCTATAGGTTAAAAAGTTCCACTGTTTATAATTACTTCCAATAACTTAGCATGTAATTTTTGAGATATTGATTTGAGTGTGTTGAATCACTTTGATATGCTAATACAAAACATTCCTAATATCAAATTATTTAGTATAATTGTGCTAAAATGTTATTTTGAGCTTATGAAAACCAATATGAAAAAATGTTGCTGTGCAGGCATTAATTACTTTCTCTACTACATATAGTAAGTAGGGGAAGTATTGCATTCCATCGAAAAATTTGATACCAAGATTTCACCAGAAATACATGTATTGAGGTGCTTTGAATCCAAATAAAGCATTTTTAGAAACATGTGTGTGTGTGAACAGCAAAACTAAAAAACAAAAAGTCGGATAAACACCAGATTTGGCATTTAGGTTCAATATCTCCGAAAGATGTGACACAAAAATTTTCAACAAAATTCCTCCCACCCCAAACTAGCCTTTACATGGAACATTTTTCAAAATTTTTTATTTTGTAAAAAATGGTTGTAATGATTTTGATTAAAATACTATATATTAAAGATATTTACATGACAATTAAAATTTATATCTTGAATTTTCGGGGAGTAGCTTATGAAACCCTCTTCATTCAGAGAGAATTTTGTATAATCTTGTATAACTGGTAAACATTAAGCGAAATACAAAAAATGAGATCTCTTTAAAACAAACAATTAATTTATTTAAAATAAGTTGTTTTGCGGCATAAGTCGTTACTGAGATCTGTCATTAAAGGTTTGAATTGTTCATTTCTTGGTCATTCTCTCAGATGTTTCTCGCGATGTCATGTAAACAGTATGGAATTTTAAAGCCAGCATATAGCACCCAGTTCTTAAACATTTGACTGTCACTGTTCCCCTTGTATCTATAATGAAATGTATAATGTAGCTATTTCTGCTAAGGTTTTTTTTTTTGATTAAAATGTAGTAGATAGAAAAATAAGCTTGAGTAAGAATAATTTGTGTATTCACTAATAAACGATAAAGGGTAGAGTAAGTCATGTGAATGTATCACATCAGATTTTTTTTAATTTGTATAGACAAAAAAGTGTTGTAATTTGCTTCTCTTGTACAAGTTGGCAAGCAGACCTCTTACCTCTAAGTAGTCAGATAGAAGATCTCCAAACATGGTAATGGTTCAGGTTTTCACAGTAATTTAAAATAAAGAGATTTGAGGGTTGTTACACATCATCACTATAATATTCTTACTTAAACGCGTTTCGGGAGACGGTTTGTTCCCATCGCCAGCATGTCCTCATCTGATTTTGCCGGTCATCGTCTGGGGGATGTGTGTGGTTAGTGGTGTTCTCTGGTGCTGGGCTGATGAACCTCCAAAGGCTGTTGGGTGGCGGCAATTCGAAATTCATTAGGTGATTCCTGTGTTTGACAATATGTATTTTTTCCCAGATGTCCAATTCATTACTGCTGTTGATCGGTTTTAAGAGTTTTATGTTTGGAGTGATATCATGGTTTGAAGACCAGAAATGATGTGCTACTGCTGATTTATCTGGCTGCTTTTGGTAAATGCATCTCATATGCTCTTTAAGTCTTATTTCAAGATTTCTTTTTGTTCTTCCTATATATACCAGGTTACATTCATTACAATCAATTTGATATATACCAGCTGATTTATCGTTGGGGATAGGATCTTTTGTTCTGTTGCATAGTAGTTTCTGTATATTGTGGTTATTCTGTGGAGACAGGGTGATGTTGTATTTTTTGAAAATCCTTTGAAATTTATGATGTGTCCAAGGGTGATAAGTGAATTTTCTATATGCTTGTGGTTTTTGTTGTCTGAGTAACGTAGTCATTTGTTGGATGTATTTCTGTCTTTCAAACCCTTTTATCTTCTTATCTATTGTTTTTTTCTGGTATCCATTCATAGTGGCTATGTTGATAATGTGTTGGTATTCTTAAAACTAGAAATCAAAACATGGCTGCAAACATAAGATTCCTAAATCTTTGCCTAAAACACAAAGTTACGCCAAACTTCATTAGAAAATACGTAAAATTTAATCACAATGTAAAACATCAAACAGTAGCAGACAAGAAAGTAATCGAAATAGAAAAGAACAAACATTATGCAAATTTACAGGACTTGGACCTTAGAATCTATGAATTACACTTATGATTACCGAAAGTTTTAGGAATACCCTTATGGGAATATTTACGGTCAAATTTCCTTACGCTACTTAGCAAGAAAATGAGCGCCAAAACAATGAAACTGAAAAAGAAACTAAACAACCTTATATTCAAACAAAAAAACTCCCTGGAATACCGGGAAAAATCTCCTAGACATAACCAAAAATGGAAAGCAACATATAAACATAAACATAACCTAAACAATGAACCTACAACAGGCCAATATGTAGTTAACCTCTCAAAAGAACCATTCACCAGCACTGAGCTATCTGTCTTGGAACAATGGCCTAAAAACCTGTTTCAACGTCACAAAAAATACAGAAAACTTTGTTGCTGATATTGAAATAGCCTCCAACCACCTTACTGATAAGGATAAAAGTTTAATACAATCACAGTGTGAGCCAATATTGGACCAGATACAAGCCCAAAAACACCACTACGTACCACATCAAAAAATTATCAAATCTCTAAAAGTCAAAGCCTGTAGTATACACCAAAGCAGACAAAGGAAACACATTAGTGATATTAGACCAAGAAGATTATGAATCTAGAGTTATGCAATTACTACATAACCCAGAGTACATAGAAATCAGCAAAAATCCATTAAAAAAATGCACCAAGTCACTCCAGAACACATTGATAGAAACCAAAACATTAACAAAACCCGAAAAATCCAGAATTAAACCAGATTTTCCCACCATACCTAGGTTATATGCATTACCAAAAATACACAAACTCGGCAACAAAATGAGGCCCATAGTGAATAACATAAACTCTCCCACATATAAACTAGCAAAATGGCTTTCAAATACCTTCAACTCCATGCCTATGTTCAAAAGCCTTAGTATAAAAAATTCATTAGAATTAACCAGTCACCTTTCAAATATAAATATATCACCCACAGACATGATGGTATCATTTGATGTCACTGCACTCTTCCCAAGCATACCAAAAGAAGAATTATTACCACTCCTAGAAAATTGGATATTAAACAATGGCACACCTAGAGCACAAACAGAAGATTACCTAAAACTAACAAAATTATGTCTGGACCAAAATTTCTTTTCATTCCATCACAAAATCTTTAAACAAACCTCAGGCCTAACTATGGGAAACCCCCTTTCACCATTTTTAGCAGAACTATATATGAGCCATTTTGAATGCCATATTACTAAATCTTTCCCACATCTATTCAAAACCTAGTATAGGTATGTAGATGATATTTTTGCTATTGTTCCAAAAAAACTTTCAGAAAGATGCTTTGAAATTATTAAATTTACAAAAAAGATCTATTAAATTCACAATAGAAAAAGAAGAAAATGGCCAATTACCTTACCTAGACATCAGGATCATCAGAAATAATGCACACAACAAACTAACGTTCGGCATTTACAGAAAACCAATGCACACAGAAAATTATATTAAAAACAATAGCTACAATCCTACAAGCCACAAACATGCAATTTTAAATAGTATTACAAACAGGTTAGTACATATACCAATGGAGAAAGAGGAATACCAGAAAGAATACCAACACATTATCAACATAGCCACTATGAATGGATACCAGAAAAAAACAATAGATAAGAAGATAAAAGGGTTTGAAAGACAGAAATACATCCAACAAATGACTACGTTACTCAGACAACAAAAACCACAAGCATATAGAAAATTCACTTATCACCCTTGGACACATCATAAATTTCAAAGGGTTTTCAAAAAATACATCACCCTGTCTCCACAGAATAACCACAATATACAGAAACTACTATGCAACAGAACAAAAGATCCTATCCCCAACGATAAATCAGCTGGTATATATCAAATTGATTGTAATGAATGTAACCTGGTATATATAGGAAGAACAAAAAGAAATCTTGAAATAAGACTTAAAGAGCATATGAGATGCATTTACCAAAAGCAGCCAGATAAATCAGCAGTAGCACATCATTTCTGGTCTTCAAACCATGATATCACTCCAAACATAAAACTCTTAAAACCGATCAACAGCAGTAATGAATTGGACATCTGGGAAAAAATACATATTGTCAAACACAGGAATCACCTAATGAATTTCGAACTACTGCCACCCAACAGCCTTTGGAGGTTCATCAGCCCAGCACCGGAGAACACCACTAACCACACACATCCCCCAGACGATGACCAGCAAAATCAGATGAGGACATGCTGACGATGGGAACAAACCGTCTCCCGAAACGCGTTCAAGTTAGAATATTATAGTGATGTAGTGTAACAACCCTCAAATCTCTTTATTTTAAATTATGACACATCACTGTTACTAGCTTCTATATCCTCAAAATTTCACAGTAACCTTATCACAGCAGATGTTGGAGATTTCCTCCTCCTGCATCTCTGGCAACTTTTTAGGAAATTGTCTTCAGTGCACTCACAGTTCAGCTTACAAACTAATTTCTCTTCTGATATTTTCATGCAGTTCTTCTAACATGTGGAATTTTCACCTTTACTCTTTGAGATCATGCAAGCCTGGTCCCAGTATAATGTATGCAATAAATGCACCAGTTGTTTCATCATAGCATTTTCTGCACCAAATCGAGCTTTTCTGAGCTCTGATACCAGTTATCCTGTGTCAAAACATAGCCAAATAATTGAAGGAGAAATTACTAAATCTAGATCAATTATCTCATCTTTAACATTCTTCAAAATCCAGAGAACAGTGTTCATGTATAGTTTAAATTTTCAGAATTTGGTAGTTCACCACAACGAACTCATTGAAATTATGGTTTTCTTTGAACGTTATTGTGAGACTTCTGAGATGGTTTTAATAATTTTGCCTTAATTTCACTGCTTTGCTTCTTATTGAGAATTGAACCATTTCCCACAGCTTCTCTGGTTGGAGGAGGCACACCTGGGATAATATCCCTGCAATGAAATGTGTAATTATCTCTTGCCATTATTAAAACATAAAAAATACTGGTAACTAACACGTAAACACTAAAATCACTTCAGAACTTAATGCAAGCTTCTGAAGAAACACAAAACAAGGTTCCAGGTTGTGCTGCAGTATGCCAATTTGTATCTGAGAAGCACTTGATATGTATTTTTCAACTTTTATTACCATTAGCTATGAAAAATATTTAATTGCAAATGAATTACTTAATATTTTCAGATAATTTTCAGTACCTTCTTTATATTTGAAATTCTCCTAAAAATTTAACTTTGGTGCGCAAAGTATTTTGAATAATGAAATGTCAGAAGAGGAGGGGGGGGTAGCAGAGAAAAATGGACTTGAATTTAACACCTTACCTTAAGTGAATGCCATAAGTTAAATGAAAGTAGGAGGTGAACCCCCCTCCCCCAGATTTCACCGATACGTTGTCTTAAAGCATAATCTTTATTTCAGTTACACCTGTACATTTTATTCATCATATATATCTCCAAGATACCAATTTTTATGAAAATAGTTTGAGCTATTTTCAACAAAAACTAAAAGAGCTGGAGTCTTTATATTCTTTGCCTTGCATTATTGAATGCTATTCAACTAAAGTAAACTTTGAGATTTAATTGACTTTTCATTAGAAAAATTATCATAAAACATAATGAATAACTGAGCTCAGTCAACTTTTATGGGTGCAAGATGAAGATTTTCAGGGAAGCCCCCTCCTCCAATATAAATGGCTCTTTATATGGGAAAATTTTCCTCATTTTGTAAAAATCCTTACAAAAATGTTACTACAATCATGTCATAAGCTTGAGATATTGACATGATGAATAAAACACATGTGTTAAGTTTTATACAACTTGGAAACTACATTTAACATTACAAACTTTTATAACTTAAATGTTTTTAATCTGGATCTGATACAACTTAATATATGATTAGTAGATCTCTTGCCATTTATGATTGCAACAATGACAACAGTGATCACATTATTAGGTTAGATTAGAATGTGCAGAGATGGTGATGTGGACCACAACAGAAGCCTTGTTCTTGGACTGGCTGAAAACAAAATCTGAGAAGTGAGTACAATGAATGATCATGTCCCTTCTTGTATAAGTATTATGAAATGGGACAGACAGTTTTCATTGGTGCACACCACTCATTTAATTTTGGTGAGTCTCTTTCGACCTCACAAACCTCACTGCCCCAGATATGACAATTATGTCTGTTAACTTTCGCATTTACATGGAAAGTTGCTTCATCAGAGAAGCAGACTTTATTCAAGAAAGCATGTCCTCTTCAGTTTTATCCAAAATGTCTGTGGTGAATGTCTTCCATTTGTTTTTTTCCTGTGGATAGATTTGCTAGCGTAACTGAATTTTGTGTGCCCGTAGAAATAATCTTTTGTGGACTAATGAACCGCAGACCAAGGAATGGCAAGTTCTACACTGGTGCATCAAGTTGACTTCTTCAGATTTCTTATGAAGGCCATATGAATCCTTTTCAAATTTTCTGCACACACATTCCATTTACTATGCCTTTCATGTGTAGACAAAAGACTACCCATTTCTCGTAACTGTCTGTCCCATTTCATAATGCTTGCATAGGAGAGGATATCGTCGTTACATTAAATTGAGTTTTATTTATGGTGGCACTACTATGGTTCTTAGCGACCCATTCTATATTGGACATTAAATACTGCAAATTTTGCTCAGAGGCTTCTTTATCAGGCTTGAGGTTCTTTTACGTGCCGTAAATCTATGATATGAGTCCACTAGCTTTACTTCACTTCTGAAGGAACCCATGCTAATGGTTTTTACTCCTGAAGAAATCCATCGCCCTTTGCCAGGTTTGAATGTGTGATCTTGGGAACTAGAGGCTAGCAGATATCGTCATGAGATTAAGGTTAAATTCATAGCAAAAAACTTTGTTGTACATGCTTCACAGATTTTGTTTCAGCCAGTCCAAGAACACCGAAAACCTTCTGTTGTGTCCAATTGCCACCTTTGCACATTCTAATCTAACCTAATAATGTGATCATTATTGCAGTTATAAATGGCAAGAGACCTACTACTAATCATATGTTAAATGCTTTTTTATCTGGATCTGATACAAGTAAAGTTATAAAAGTTTGTAATGTTAAATATATAGACCGGACACCCTGTATATGAAACATTGTTAAAATATTAATTTAATGCCAGCTGTTTTGTAACATCAACCTTGCGGTATGTTTAAATTATTTCATGTTATGATTCTAGTTATCCAATTGTTTTGTTGTCCACTTGTAACTGGCATATCGATATACAAGTAATATATACATATTAATGGTGATCAGCAGAAAGAGGATAGGAAAATCTAATTTCACATGAATAGCTATGAAATAGTATTGGGTAGAAAAAGTCATGTGACTGTTGCACAATGACATCATAGGGTGCGAAAGTGAGTAAGCACTAACATTGTATTGTCTGTTTACATCCCTTAAAAGTTTCTTTCCTATCCTCTCCCTGCACCTCTGTAAGTTAATAGATATAGTGTTATGTATCCATGTATTTTGTTAATTGTTGTATGCATTTACATCCCTCTCCCTTTAACAATAAAATCCCCTCCCCTATCCTCTCTCTGCACCTCTGTAAGCTGTAGATGTAGTGTTATGTATCCATGTATTTTGTTAATTGTTGTATCCATTTACATCCCTCTCCTTTGTACAATAAAATCCCCTTCCCTATCCTCACCCTGCACCTCTGTAAGTTAATAGATATAGTGTTATGTATCCATGTATTTTGTTAATTGTTGTATGCATTTACATCCCTCTCCCTTTAACAATAAAATCCCCTCCCCTATCCTCTCTCTGCACCTCTGTAAGTTAATAGATATAGTGTTATGTATCCATGTATTTTGTTAATTGTTGTATGCATTTACATCCCTCTCCCTTTAACAATAAAATCCCCTCCCCTATCCTCTCTCTGCACCTCTGTAAGTTAATAGATATAGTGTTATGTATCCATGTATTTTGTTAATTGTTGTATCCATTTACATCCCTCTCCTTTGTACAATAAAATCCCCTTCCCTATCCTCACCCTGCACCTCTGTAAGCTGTAGATATAGTGTTATGTATCCATGTAATTTGTTACTTGTATTATCCATTTGCAGCCCCCTCCCTTTAACAATAAATATGCCTTCCCTATCCTCTCCTTGTGCCCCTTCCCTATTTGTTTGTCAACTTTCAGTGGAGTGTTTGCTACATATCTCTAATTTTTAGGGGTGATTTCTGAAAGATTCAGCATTTTAAAATAGGAAACAAAATGCAGTGGAATCTCAGGTACACGTTCCCTGAATGATCTGTCGCATTAACAGCCATCTCAGAATAAAATTCTAATCTTTTTTTCAGCCCAAGTAAAGGCTTTAATAATCACTTAGTACTTGCAACATAAATCAAAGTATTTAAATATTGTCATGAAAACATTAAATTTAGCTACCTCGACCGAAAGTGATTCCAAATAGTATTTTTAACTAATCGTGGGAAAAGGAAAAATTGAAACACAATTTACAGGTGTTTTTCATTTGTTCAGACAGAACATTTCTCCCAAACAAATTTTAATAGAAATGTCCTTTAAATTATTTACTGCTGAGCACATCTTATATTCTTCATGCTTGCCATGTAACAAACGTATGAATGATTTCACTGTATTTTGAAGTTTTTTTTCTTTGATATATTATAGTTAAAAATATGTCTAGCAACGCCTCATAAATAGCCAAACACTAGTATAAAGTGGTGAATATTACTGTAATAAAACTCTGTGGCAGCACCTGGTAAGTAATTGAACACAATAGACTGCAATACATGATAAATAGCCATTATAAGTGGCAGCAACATTATTAGCCAAATGCACTAGATGGCAGCACCATATCAGTAGCCAAACAATGTTTGGTAACACATGTAAGTATACACACTAGATGGCAGCACATAAATGCCCCAAAATATATATGAGTGCTAGCACCCTATTAATATTCAACCTCCAATTAGCAGCACATGATAAATAGTCGGAAACATAGAGGAGTTGACACCATATTAATAGCTAAACCCACAGTTGGCAGCACATGCTAAACAGCCAGAAATATAGAAGTGGCGCCTTATTAATAGCTAAACACACAGTTGGCAGTGCATGATAAATAGCCAGAAACAGAGGAGGTGCCACCATATTAATAGCTAAACACACAGATGGCAGCACATGATAAATAGCCAGTAATATAGAGGAGGTGGCAGCACATGATAAGCAGCCAGAAACATAGAGGAGGTGGCATCATGTTAATAGCTAAACACACAGATGGCAGCACATGATAAGCAGCCAGAAACATAGAGGTGGCACCATATTAATAGCTAAACTCACAGTTGGCAGCACATGATAAATAGCCAGAAACATAGAGCAGGTGGCACCATATTAATAGCCGAAACATAGAGGAGGTGGCACCATATTAATAGCCAAACACCTGACAAATAGCCAGAGACATAGAGGAGGTGGCACCATATTAATAACCAGAAACATACAGGACGTGGCACCATATTAATAGTCAGACATAGTGGAGGTGGCACCATATTAATAGCCAGAGGAGACATAGAGGAGGTATCACCATATTAATAGCCAGAAACACAGAGGAGGTGACACCATATTAATAGCCAATCACATCAAAAATAGCCAGAGACATAGTGGAGGTGGCACCATATTAATAGCCAGAGGAGACATAGAGGAGGTGGCACCATATTAATAGCCAGAGGAGACATAGAGGAGTTGGCACCATATTAATAGCCAGTAATATAGAGGAGGTGGCAGCACATGATAAGCAGCCAGAAACATAGAGGAGGTGGCATCATGTTAATACCTAAACACACAGATGGCAGCACATAAGCAGCCATAAACATAGAGGAGGTGGCAGCACATAAGCAACCATAAACATAGAGGAGGTGGCAGCATATTAATAGCAGAAACATAGAAGAGGTGGCACCATATTGGTAGCCAAACACATGATAAATAGCCAGAAACATAGAGGAGGTGGCAGCATATAAATAGCCAGAAAGATAGAGGAGGTGGCACCGTATTAATAGCAGAAACATAGAGGAGGTGGCACCATATTAATAGCCAATCACATGATAAATAGCCAGAATCATAGAGGAGGTGGCACCGTATTGATAGCCAGAATCATAGAGGAGGTGGCACTATATTAGTAGCTAAAAACACAATTGGCAGCACATAATAAATAGCCAGAAAGATAGAGGAGGTGGAACCGTATTAATAGCAGAAACATAGAGGAGGTGGTAGCACATAAGCAGCCAGAAACATACAGGAGGTGGCAGCATATTAATAGCAGAAACATACAAGCGGTGGAACAATATTAATAGCCATAAACATAGAGGAGGTGGCACCATATTAATGGCCAAACACCTGACAAATAGCCAGAGACATAGAGGAGGTGGCACCATATTAATAGTCAGACATAGTGGAGGTGGCACCATATTAATAGCCAGAGGAGACATAGAGAAGGTGGCACCATATTAATAGCCAATCACATCATAAATAGCCAGAAACATAGAGGAGGTGGCACCATATTAATAGCCAGAAACATAGAGGAGGTGGCACCATATTAATAGCCAGAGACATAGTGGAGGTGGCACCATATTAATAGCCAGAGGAGACATAGAGGAGGTGGCAGCACATGATAAGCAGCCAGAAACATAGAGGAGGTGGCATCATGTTAATAGCTAAACACACAGATGGCAGCCATAAACATAGAGGAGGTGGCAGCACATAAGCAGCCATAAACATAGAGGAGGTGGCAGCATATTAATAGCAGAAACATAGAGGAGGTGGCACCATATTAATAGCCAGAAACATAGAGGAGGTGGCACCATATTAATTAGCCAGAAACATAGAGGAGGTGGCAGCATATTAATAGCAGAAACATAGAAATTGAAATTGAGTTTTATTTATGGACGCTCTTTAACTACTATGGTTCTTAGCGTCCCATTCTATATTGGGCGTGAAACACCTGTAATTTTGCTCAGAGGCCTCTTTATCAGGCTTGAGGTTCTTTTACGTGCCGTAAATCTACGACACGGGACCACCGGCTTTACTTCCCTTCCGAAGGAAGCCGTGCTAACGATTTTTACGCCCGAAAAAATCCATCGCCCTCCGCCGGGTTTGAACCCGCGACCTTCAGAAACATAGAGGAGGTGGCACCATATTAATAGCCAGAAACATAGAGGAGGTGGCAGCATATTAATAGCAGAAACATAGAGGAGGTGGCACCATATTAATAGCCAGAAACATAGAGGAGGTGGCACCATATTAATAGCCAGTAATATAGAGGAGGTGGCAGCACATGATAAGCAGCCAGGAACATAGAGGAGGTGGCATCATGTTAATAGCTAAACACACAGATGGCAGCCATAAACATAGAGGAGGTGGCAGCACATAAGCAGCCATAAACATAGAGGAGGTGGCAGCATATTAATAGCAGAAACATAGAGGTGGCAGCATATTAATAGCCAGAGGAGACATAGAGGAGGTATCACCATATTAATAGCCAATCACATCATAAATAGCCAGAAACACAGAGGAGGTGACACCATATTAATAGCCAATCACATCAAAAATAGCCAGAGACATAGTGGAGGTGGCACCATATTAATAGCCAGAGGAGACATAGAGGAGGTGGCACCATATTAATAGCCAGAGGAGACATAGAGGAGGTGGCACCATATTAATAGCCAGTAATATAGAGGAGGTGGCAGCACATGATAAGCAGCCAGAAACATAGAGGAGGTGGCATCATGTTAATACCTAAACACACAGATGGCAGCACATAAGCAGCCATAAACATAGAGGAGGTGGCAGCACATAAGCAACCATAAACATAGAGGAGGTGGCAGCATATTAATAGCAGAAACATAGAAGAGGTGGCACCATATTGGTAGCCAAACACATGATAAATAGCCAGAAACATAGAGGAGGTGGCAGCATATAAATAGCCAGAAAGATAGAGGAGGTGGCACCGTATTAATAGCAGAAACATAGAGGAGGTGGCACCATATTAATAGCCAATCACATGATAAATAGCCAGAATCATAGAGGAGGTGGCACCGTATTGATAGCCAGAATCATAGAGGAGGTGGCACTATATTAGTAGCTAAAAACACAATTGGCAGCACATGATAAATAGCCAGAAAGATAGAGGAGGTGGAACCGTATTAATAGCAGAAACATAGAGGAGGTGGCACCATATGAATAGCCGATAACATGATAGACAGAAAAATAGAGGAGGTGGCACCATATGAATAGCCAATCACATGATAAATAGCCAGAAAGATAGAGGAGGTGGCACCGTATTAATAGCAGAAACAGAGGAGGTGGCAGCACATGATAAGCAGCCAGAAATATGGGAGGTGGCATCATGTTAATAGCTAAACACACAGATGGCAGCACATGATAAATAGCCAGTAGTATACAGGAGGTGGTAGCACATAAGCAGCCAGAAACATAGAGGAGGTGGCAGCATATAAATAGCCAGAAAGATAGAGGAGGTGGCACCGTATTAATAGCAGAAACATAGAGGAGGTGGCACCATATGAATAGCCAATAACATGATAAATAGCCAGAAACATAGAGGAAGTGGCACAATATTATTAGCCAGCTATATAAAGTAGGTGGCAGCACATGATAAGCAGCCAGAAACATAGAGGAGGTGGCATCATGTTAATAGCTAAACACACAGATGGCAGCACATGATAAATAGCCAGTAATATAGAGGAGGTGGTAGCACATAAGCAGCCAGAAACATACAGGAGGTGGCAGCATATTAATAGCAGAAACATACAAGCGGTGGAACAATATTAATAGCCATAAACATAGAGGAGGTGGCACCATATTAATGGCCAAACACCTGACAAATAGCCAGAGACATAGAGGAGGTGGCACCATATTAATAGTCAGACATAGTGGAGGTGGCACCATATTAATAGCCAGAGGAGACATAGAGAAGGTGGCACCATATTAATAGCCAATCACATCATAAATAGCCAGAAACATAGAGGAGGTGGCACCATATTAATAGCCAGAAACATAGAGGAGGTGGCACCATATTAATAGCCAGAGACATAGTGGAGGTGGCACCATATTAATAGCCAGAGGAGACATAGAGGAGGTGGCAGCACATGATAAGCAGCCAGAAACATAGAGGAGGTGGCATCATGTTAATAGCTAAACACACAGATGGCAGCCATAAACATAGAGGAGGTGGCAGCACATAAGCAGCCATAAACATAGAGGAGGTGGCAGCATATTAATAGCAGAAACATAGAGGAGGTGGCACCATATTAATAGCCAGAAACATAGAGGAGGTGGCACCATATTAATTAGCCAGAAACATAGAGGAGGTGGCAGCATATTAATAGCAGAAACATAGAAATTGAAATTGAGTTTTATTTATGGACGCTCTTTAACTACTATGGTTCTTAGCGTCCCATTCTATATTGGGCGTGAAACACCTGTAATTTTGCTCAGAGGCCTCTTTATCAGGCTTGAGGTTCTTTTACGTGCCGTAAATCTACGACACGGGACCACCGGCTTTACTTCCCTTCCGAAGGAAGCCGTGCTAACGATTTTTACGCCCGAAAAAATCCATCGCCCTCCGCCGGGTTTGAACCCGCGACCTTCAGAAACATAGAGGAGGTGGCACCATATTAATAGCCAGAAACATAGAGGAGGTGGCAGCATATTAATAGCAGAAACATAGAGGAGGTGGCACCATATTAATAGCCAGAAACATAGAGGAGGTGGCACCATATTAATAGCCAGTAATATAGAGGAGGTGGCAGCACATGATAAGCAGCCAGGAACATAGAGGAGGTGGCATCATGTTAATAGCTAAACACACAGATGGCAGCCATAAACATAGAGGAGGTGGCAGCACATAAGCAGCCATAAACATAGAGGAGGTGGCAGCATATTAATAGCAGAAACATAGAGGAGGTGGCAGCATATTAATAGCAGAAACATAGAGGAGGTGGCACCATATTAATAGCCAGAAACATACAGGCGGTGGCACCATATTGGTAGCCAAACACATGATAAATAGCCAGAAACATAGAGGAGGTGGCAGCATATAAATAGCCAAAAACAGAGGAGGTGTCACTATATTAGTAGCTAAACACACAATTGGCAGCACATGATAAATAGCTAGAAAAATAGAGGAGGTGGCACCGTATTAATAGCAGAAATATAGAGGAGGTGGCACCATATTAATAGCCAATCACATGATAAATATCCAGAATCATAGAGGAGGTGGCACCGTATTGATAGCCAGAATCATAGAGGAGGTGGCACCATATTAATAGCCAGAAACAGAGGAGGTGGCACTATATTAGTAGCTAAACACACAATTGGCAGCACATGATAAATAGCCAGAAAGATAGAGGAGGTGGAACTGTAGTAATAGCAGAAACATAGAGGAGGTGGCACCATATGAATAGCCTATAACATGATAAATAGCCAGAAACATAGAGGAGGTGGCACCGTATTAATAGCAGAAACAGAGGAGGTGGCACCGTATTAATAGCAGAAACACAGGAGGTGGCACCATATGAATAGCCAATCACATGATAAATAGCCAGAAACATAGAGGAAGTGGCACCATATTATTAGCCAGCAATATAAAGGAGGTGGCAGCACATGATAAGCAGCCAGAAACATAGAGGAGGTGGCATCATGTTAATAGCTAAACACACAGATGGCAGCACATGATAAATAGCCAGTAATATAGAGGAGGAGGTAGCACATAAGCAGCCAGAAACATAGAGGAGGTGGCAGCATATTAATAGCAGAAACATAGTGGCGGTGGAACAATATTAATAGCCAGAAACATAGAGGAGGTGGCACCGTATTAATAGCCAGAAACATAGAGGACGAGGCACCATATTAATAGCCAGAAACATAGAGGACGAGGCTGTATATTAATAGCCAGAAACATAGAGGCGGTGGCACCATATTAATAGCCAGAATCATAGAGGAGGTGGCACCATATTAATAGCCAAACACATGATAAACAGCCAGAAACATTGAGGAGGTGGCACCATATTAATAGCCAGAAAGATAGAGGAGGTGGCACCGTATTAATAGCAGAAACATAGAGGCGGCACCATATTAATAGCCAATCACATGATAAATAGCCAGAAACATAGAGGAGGTGGCACCGTATTAATAGCAGAAACATAGAGGAGGTGGCACCATATTAATAGCCAGAAACATAGAGGTGGTGGCACCGTATTAATAGCCAATCACATGATAAATAGCCAGAAAGATATAGGAGGTGCCACCGTATTAATAGCAGAAACAGAGGAGGTGGCAGCACATAATAAGCAGCCAGAAACATCGAGGAGGTGGCATCATGTTAATAGCTAAACACACAGATGGCAGCACATGATAAATAGCCAGTAGTATACAGGAGGTGGTAGCACATAAGCAGCCAGAAACATAGAGGAGGTGGCAGCATATAAATAGCCAGAAAGATAGAGGAGGTGGCACCGTATTAATAGCAGAAACATAGAGGAGGTGGCACCATATGAATAGCCAATAACATGATAAATAGCCAGAAACATAGAGGAAGTGGCACCATATTATTAGCCAGCAATATAAAGGAGGTGGCAGCACATGATAAGCGGCCAGAAACATAGAGGAGGTGGCATCATGTTAATAGCTAAACACACAGATGGCAGCACATGATAAATAGCCAGTAATAGAGAGGAGGTGGTAGCACATAAGCAGCCAGAAACATAGAGGAGGTGGCAGCATATTAATAGCAGAAACATAGAGGCGGTGGAACAATATTAATAGCCAGAAACATAGAGGAGGTGGCACCGTATTAATAGCCAGAAACATAGAGGACGAGGCAGTATATTAATAGCCAGAAACATAGAGGCGGTGGCACCATATTAATAGGCAGAATCATAGAGGAGGTGGCACCATATTAATAGCCAAACACATGATAAATAGCCAGAAAGATATAGGAGGTGGCACCGTATTAATAGCAGAAACATAGAGGTGGCACCATATTAATAGCCAATCACACGATAATTAGCCAGAAACATAGAGGAGGTGGCACCATATTAATAGCAGAAACATAGAGGAGGTGGCACCATATTAATAGCCAGAAACATAGAGGTGGTGGCACCGTATTAATAGCCAATCACATGATAAATAGCCAGAAAGATAGAGGAGGTGGCACCGTATTAATAGCAGAAACAGAGGAGGTGGCAGCACATGATAAGCATCCAGAAACATCGAGGAGGTGGCATCATGTTAATAGTTAAACACACAGATGGCAGCACATGATAAATAGCCAGTAGTATACAGGAGGTGGTAGCACATAAGCAGCCAGAAACATAGAGGAGGTGGCAGCATATAAATAGCCAGAAAGATAGAGGAGGTGGCACCGTATTAATAGCAGAAACATAGAGGAGGTGGCACCATATGAATAGCCAATAACATGATAAATAGCCAGAAACATAGAGGAAGTGGCACCATATTATTAGCCAGCAATATAAAGGAGGTGGCAGCACATGATAAGCAGCCAGAAACATAGAGGAGGTGGCATCATGTTAATAGCTAAACACACAGATGGCAGCACATGATAAATAGCCAGTAATATACAGGAGGTGGTAGCACATAAGCAGCCAGAAACATAGAGGAGGTGGCAGCATATTAATAGCAGAAACATAGAGGCGGTGGCACCATATTAATAGCCAGAAACAGAGGAGGTGGCACTATATTAGTAGTTAAACACACAATTGGCAGCACATGATAAATAGCCAGAAACAGAGGAGGTGGCGGCACCATATTAACAACACACATGATAAATAGCTAGAAAGATAGAGGAGGTGGCACCGTATTAATAGCCAAACACATGATAAATAGCCAGAAACATAGAGGTGGTGGCACCATATTAATAGCCAAACACATGATAAATAGCCAGAAACATAGAGGAGGTGGCACCGTATTAATAGCCAAACACATGATAAATAGCCAGAAACATAGAGGAGGTGGCACCATATTAATAGCCAAACAGATGATAAATAGCCAGAAAGATAGAGGAGGTGGCACCATATTAATAGCCAGAAACATAGAGGAGGTGGCACTATAAGAGTAGCCAAACACATGATAAATAGCCAGAAACATAGAGGAGGTGGCACCATATTAGTGGCTAAACACATGATAAATAGCCAGAAACATAGAGGAGGTGGCACCATATTAGTAGCCAAACACATGATAAATAGCCAGAAACATAGAGGAGGTGGCACCATATTAGTAGCTAAACACATGGTAAATAGCCAGAAACATAGAGGAGGTGGCACCATATTAACAGCTAAACATATGATAAATAGCCAGAAACATAGAGGTGGCGGCACCATATTAATAGCTAAACATATGATAAATAAATAGCTAGAAACATGGAGGAGGTGGCACCATATTAATAGCCAAACACACAGTTGGCAGCACATGATAAATAGCCAGAAACATAGAAGAGGTGGCACCATATTAATAGCTAAACTCACAGTTGGCAGCACATGATAAATAGCCAGCAATAGTATTTGTATCATATCATATTTGTTTTAAATTATTTAATGTCTTAGATAAAAATCAGAATGTTGCTACTTAAATGCCAAAATATTGAGAATAAAATTTATGGAATTTAAATATGTTTATAAGGGTGGTAATTCAAATGATGTAAAGAATATGTTTCTCTGATATGTATAATTGGTGTATAGTTAAGATTCTGAAATTATTACAATTAGAAATAACCTGGATAGGATGAAGTAAAAATCAAGCAGATTCGGCAATGATTCCAGTTTTATACTGTATAGAACTAGTACTTATATATAAAGTACATGCACATTTATGATTTTTCATGCTATATATATCTCAAAGCACAGCACTACCAATATGTAATGAAAAGAGAAACAAACCGAAAGCTAACACAGTCATATGTTAACAACTAATAATATTAACTAGATTCTTTTATTAATTGACAAAAATATTTCTGAAACAGAATTTCATTAAGCAATAATTGTTTTCCATTGGTGTAATAACATTAACTAGTATTAGTGTTTTATGAAACAGGCATTATATGGGTACCTTTTAAACTCCTCTAATGAAGATTTAAATGATGGTAACAACCACTTTAAAGATCACCAGGCTGGCACCTATATGTCTAAGCTAGCAATTGTGTTCAGCTGTTCTAATATATTGTTTACATTGTTTCAGGTGTGGAAAACCCGAGATAGCATTGTCAGTAAGAGAAAGCTGTCAACATGGATATAAGCATGCAAGATGTTTCCAACCAAAAATAGCGTCTATTATCTCGCTGTATTTTCTACTACTTGCCAATAGGTAAAGCAAATATTGTATTCCACTCAAACATTTGTTATCAATATTTCACCAAAACTACCCTTTACATTGAAAAAACGGTGATTACATTTTACTGACTAAAAGTGTTGTATTATTTGTCATAGTAGCCTTGGTTTGATGCAGCCGTTTCTCACGAGATCTCTGGGCGCTGTCACGAGGAGACTGATTGGAATTAATGTTGAAATAATGACTTTAACCTTTGGTTTTATTATTTATACTTAAAAATCTACTATTTCATAATACCACCCATACATGCAAACTTACTTTTCGACACAAAGTAGAAATCCTCCCATTTTGTTTTCTTTCCCCTTTGTGTCATTTACTTTCCAGCAATGCAGTCGACTTTACGTTGCTAAATACAACATTTGAGCATTGCTCTTCATTTCTTTTTCTAGCGATTATTATATTTAATAATTTGTAGCAATATTTAAGCAAATATTAACTTCAATTCCATAATATATAAATGTCGTTCCCTGTGGTGTAATTTGTTTGTTTTGTTTAAGCGCGCTCAAATGCTGTGTCATTAGTGCCCTTGTAAAATGCACCATGGCAAAGGCCAGAGATAAATATCAATATCAAAACAGCACAACTCATAAATACAAATAAATATATGAAACTAAACCCATCTGTATGAAATTCTTGCTATTAAGATAACTAAATCTGCATTTGGAAATTTACTTTTTGACACAAAATTAAAAATCCTCTCAACTGCTTGCTTATCATCTGCTAAAACCTCTGCAAGCCTGTCCAACAGTTGCAGTGTGTCCTGAAGATGTACTAGAGCAATACAGTCTAGCAACACCTAGCAGACTGTCAGACCTTCGCCACAAAGCGGACAAATAGGAGCAGGGTGACCCTTAAAAAGATAACCATGCGTAAAATTGCAGTGACCAATATGCAACCGAGGCAAAATCATCTCCTCACGATGAGGTTACCCAGTTTATCGCACCAGCATGACAGCACCGCTCTCCGCACAATAAGCCTAAAGTCTTTGGACCTTACCCGAGGTATTCTAACACTGGGTTGTATGGTTGCTGCCTTAGCTGTCAAATCCGCAAGTTTATATCCGGCAAAGCAATGTGACCCAGTATCCAAGCACACTCCACATTAACGCCAGAAGCATGTAAAACATGGAGGTCACCCTGGATTTGTTGAATAATGGGTTGGTAGTTGTACAGCTCACGAAAGCTCTGAAGTGCACTTAGGGAATCACTCAAAATGAGACAGTCTCCCAATTTTAGATGGCACACATGCAAAATAGCTCAGTATATGGCATACAGTTCTGCACTATAAATAAATGTGCTATCATGAAAACCGAATGTATGGGGTTTGGTTCCATGAACATATAAGCACATCCAACACCATTGGTGCTCTTAGATCCATCGGTGTAGTTCAAAATTCAGTCACTGTAACCGGAGAAAAATTCTAAAAAACAGGTGCGAATACTAAAAGTAGGCATCGTAGACTTCCAGTATACCGTCATTCCAAGATCTACGTGAGATGTCGTACATAACCAAGGGGGAAACACCCTTTCCCCCTTAGCATACATAATAGGCATTAAATGTCGTGCTTTCTTAGAAGCTCCCGGAAACGAACACCTGTAGGCCTTGGATTAATGGAGCTATTCCTACAACATTCGTCCAGCACAGTGTGAGAAAACGAAGCGAACGTTGGAATGTTGAGGCATACATTTAAGCGCATAGCCATCATTTCCCAAGAGGATTTCACACCAATAATGCAGAGGAGGTTCTGCAGATTCGGCGTAAAGGCTCATAACTGGGCTAGTGGGAAAAGCACCAATAGCCACTCGAATGCCCTGGTTATGGACCGTGTTTAATCTCCTCAGCACAGATGTTCATGCTAAGGAATAAATTATATACCCAGTCTAGTTTTGATTGGACCAGTGCGCGATACAGTTGCAGCAAAACGGTCCGATCTGCTCCCCAAGATTTTCCATTTAATATCCGCAAGATATTCAGAGAGCGATATTCGCGCTTTCAACTGTACTATATGCAATGACCAGCTAAGTTTCCTATCAAATGCCAACCACAGGAATCTCATCGAATCTGCGAATGGTAGTAAATCTGGACCGAATCAGAGCAAAGGTGGTAATCATCTCCTACGGTGCTAGAAGTTCACGTAGATTGACTTCTCAGCTGAGAAACGAAAGCCGTTTTTAGAACTCCATTCTTGGAGATTAAGCATTGCTGCATACAGCATTCCAAAAATGCTGTACGCAGAGAAATACAATAAATGGTAAAGTCGTCTACGAATAAGCATACGATATCCTGGAGGAACACATTTCAAGACAGAATTAATTGCTATAGCAAACAGTGTAACGCTTAGTACCGATCCCTGAGGTACTCTGTTCTCCTGAACAAAAAGGTTAGAAAAAATTGAGCTGACCCTTACTTTCAAAACGCAGTCCTTCATAAACTGGTAAGCGTCCACATATTATGTTCCAGGCGTGTAGCGAACGTAGTAACCCTACTCAACGCGTATCATAAGCCTTCTGAAGGTCAAAACATATCGCAACCGCTTGAAAATTCTTCATGGATCTGCGTTGATGTCACAAAGTGGTTCATTGTTGAACGGCGTCTTCGAAAACCGCACTGGGTGTTGGTCAGCAGGTTGTGAGTTTCCAGCTGCCATAACAACAGTCCATTGATCATGCGTTCCATCACCTTGCAAACGCAACTGGTGAGGGAAATAGGATGGGAGATGGCGGTACTTTCCAAAAGTGGCGTCAACCGAAACACCATTATAGACCTCGAGTAGGAAAGCCTTACATTCAGGAGAGAGCTGTTGTAACACTTGTACGTGGATATGATCTGGTCCTGATAGTCGCAAAGATGAAAGAGCGTGTTCTAACTCCGCCATGGTGAAATGGCGATTGTAATCTTCAAGACTTCCTGAAACCTTGAGATTCCACCTGAGTTAACAGGAACTTGAGCGAATAGTTATCTGAGTTAGACATTTGAGCGAAAGCATGGCCAAATATGTTAGCCACCTCAAATGCATCAACAGGTCTTGCAGCTGTTTTAAGACCAGTAATGAGCATGTGGGTCGTTTTTCCGGCCGCACGCCTTAACTTATCCTGAACAATTAAACTTGCTCCAAGATGTCTTTTTGCTATCCTTTATAACATATCTAGAATTGGTACGCATTTTCCTTTATTCAATTAGGTTATCCGCGTGGGGCAATGCTGGCAAACCCTAGAGCACGAATGACATTTCATCATTCTTCCGTCCACCAAGGGACTGAAAATTGTCGAGGGTTGGCAGTTTGACCATGGAATAGCTTGCTCAGCAGAGGAAGAATCTTCTCTGTGAGATGTTCGACCAAAAAATTCATAGTCGTGCTCATAATTAAACACGGTCAACTGGAGTAAAGGTTCCAGTTGGCATGATCTAAGCGCCATCTAGGTAAGCATGTGCAACATATATCTTGTGTTAAGAGAACAATAAGACATGGAAAGTGGTCACTAGAGTGTAAATCAGAAACGACATTCCATTGCAAGGAAACTGCCAACTGTGATGAACAAACTGGAATATCAAGGTGTGAAAAAGTGTTGGAGTCTGAGAGATATGTAGGCTCTCGGGTGTTCAGAAGAGCTAGGTTATAGTGGTCCAAAAAATCTGCAATTAATTTACCTCTCGCACAAGCCCAAGGTGAGCCCCAAAGAGGGTGATGGGTATTGTCTCCCACCAACAGAACAGGCATTGGTAACTGAAAGACTAGATCTTCTAAATCCATCGGATGGAGGAAGATAAATGTTATAAATGGTAAATTGGATGGATGGCAGTTTAATCCTTACAGCCACTGAATGGATACAGATTCCACAAATATATCATCTCTGATGAGCATCATAGTGCCCCCTTGCGCAGGAATACCCTCTTCCGGTGTAAGATCACATTGTGCTAGGGTATATCGTCTAAGTTGAAAGCTGTCTTGCGGACGGAGTTTAGTTTCTTGTAAACATAAAACCAAAGGCTCATACTTGTTGAGCAAAATTTCAAGCTTTGGTCGATGTGTTCTAATTCCACGGATGTTCCATTGTAGGATATCTATTAGAATTATAATGGGATAAGTTCTTAATCGTAGAAGTTTACTACGTTGTGGAAAGTGGTGGTCGAATCAATTTTCCCTTTTCGTTTGATGTCAGAGAACTTATCGTGCCTGTTTTTCACTGTCGTTCCGGTGTGGACAGAATCTTCCTGCTCCATCTCCTCCACAAGGGAGGAGCCCTTTTAAATAGAAAGCCTGGTTCGAGAACCTCGAACTGATTGGAAGTTGAGATCAGCAAAGATGTTGATCACTGATCTGAGGCCTTCCCGGAAGACTCCTCTGAGGAGATACTCGTGGATCTTGTTTCCCCTTAGGTGCACTGGGTGCAAACTTATCACTTTCCTTTAGGAAGTCGGTTCTCACAGAACTGGTCCTGAATTTTACTGGTGATGCATTATATACTACAGGCTTCCCAATCTTATTATTTGAGGTTGATGGTTTTGCTGGTGTGATCTTTCCAGTAATGGACTTGGCAGATGTTGATGCTGTCGTGGGTGTTGATTTTGAAGGCTTGGCTGCGTTCTAGCAACGAGAATCTTTTTGGAAATAGTGGCCCCATTTATATCGCTGGTCTGAGTTGTGATTTCCTGACACAGTTGCAACTGAGTTATAGGTACCGGACTTCGGGAGAGAGGGCTGACGGATATGCAGAAGTTTCCGGGCTTCTGAGGATACCTTCTTCCGAACCCGGATCTCCTGGATAGTTCTTTCATCTGTAAAATGGTGGCATTCTCGGGAAGTTGATGGGTATTCACCACTGCAGTTAACGCATGCTCCATCGTGAGAGACGTCTCCACAATTATTGCATGTAGATTCGTCGTCACAAAATTTGCTAGAGTGTTCAAAGCATTGGCATTTATAGCATATGGCCTAACCTCAACGAGTTCATACCCCACCTTAATCCTTTGAGGGAGATCTACCTATCAAAGGTAAGGAACAGGATATGAGTAGGCACAAATTTACCTCTTTCCGCTGAACCCGATATACGTATGTCACACGTTGTTCTTTCAGATTCTCTTGAATCTCCACTTTGGATATACCGTCCAATGCACAGGTATTTACAACTCTGTTGCATTTCGACATGGATAAGATAGCTGGCTAACATATTTGCTTCAACCAGGAATGTACCATTGTGACTTCTTGACAGGACCAGCAATTTTATTGAGACCCTTTTGAACTATAAAAGGGTTCACCGATGTAAATTTTCTTCCTTCCTCTGTTCTGTTAATAACTAAGTAGTGAGGACCACTAGACTCTGCTACTACTTTTCCACAAGCTTTCACAGTTTTTATTATCCACACTTACAAATGTCTGCAAAGGCATGCTCACATCCTGGACACCACCCCAGCTTAGGTGAGAGTTGTGGCCTGGGCCTTGCTCACCTTAGGGTCTCACCTCCCAGTACATAAAGGGACCCAATCACCTTCTGGAGTGTAACAGCTCATGTAACGGTCCCCCTGACCTCTATCAGTGGATACAAACAATACTCAGGATCTGGGAGTTATGCATTACCCAGTCACCCCTTGTGACTCCCCTCCTCCATCCCACGCAGTGGTATCCATCAGACTGTGTTCAGGGAGGGAACTAGATGTAGGTCAAACATGCTTGTGGACTATAGTTGATTGGGCATAAGCCCTCTCACCTCTTAGAGGAACCCAATTGACAGTGTGGCTCGGGACCCTGGGAGCGCCAATCCCATACCTACTGTAGTAGGCCACTGGAAGGCCGTGGTGCAGTGGTTACCATGCAAGCCTCTAGTTCATGTGGTTGTGGGTTCAAACCTAGCAGAGGGCAATGGATTTTTTTTTTGGTGTAATATAGTTGGCAACATTTGCTCCACCACTGAAAGTTCCAGCAACACTATTATCAAGCAGATGAATACATCATCTTTCCAATGGAACAAAGGAGCTTGCATTCATGGTCTTTTACAAAGATAAGATGGACCGGCACTATTATCGACTATTTTGTTTTCACTTGAAGTAAAACTAAACTCTACTTCTGATTCTAAAGTAGTGAATATGTCGGAAAGTAGCTTACCTGATCGAAAAGATGCCATCTTAGCTTGCACTGGGAATGGTGTACTGTTGTACATCACAGAAACTAACACGTGACTTGGTACAGAGCTTTCTTCATTCGTAGTACATCTCATACAAAACCAGAGACAGGTTTGAAACATATCTCAAAGTGAAGCCAAGAGATGGCAGATAAGAACTTTAGGAAAGTACCGTTGTGTCACATTGAGTATACTCAATCTTAGCTCCACAGTACAGAGATACTGCGGTTGAATTAACTTGACCTTAGCAGCGAAAGGGTTAAAGAGATGTACACTTTTATCTATTTCTTAAGGTTCACCCTAATACAAAATTTCTTCTGAATGAAAAGGACCTCACAGGCAATTCAAGGAAACCAAAATATACATTTTGTCATGTAGATATCTTAATGGTATTATAATAAAAATAATTAGTCATCTTTGAGAAAATAAACATTGAACATTTTTCCAGGTAAAAGGTAGTTTGATGTAGGATTTTCTTAGATACTGAACTTTTAACGCTGAGTTTGCATGTATTAAACAATTTGTTTTAGAGGCATCCTGTTCATAGACTAACACACACCCCTTTTCTATAAAGTCTTTTATTTGGATACAGGGGCCTTAAAACTTGTATTTCAGGTGAAATACTGACATCAAATTTTTGGGTGGAATACAGTACTTCCTCTATGTACTAGAGAAGATAAAATAATGCAGTGACATACAAAGTAAATACAAATCCTATGTATAAATACACATGTAATTATTGACCTAATAATATTTTCTGTGTTCCAGATATCTTAATTTAAATATGAATATCTGTGTATTGCTATGCATGAGTGTGCTGTATTCTTAAAATTTAATAAACATTACTCAAATCTCTACTGGTTTAGTTACTCTCCCACCAGCTTAACATATTGATCAGCTCCCATGTTAGCCTATATCAGGGCTTGGCCTATTGTCAGGTTAATTTTCCTCTAAGGAAAAACCCGCTCCTATATCAGCCTCCAACCTTGCCTATCTTAGCCTATTTAGCCTTTAAGGGAAAAGCAGCTCCCCATGTTAGCCTATATCAGCCTCCAACCTTGCCTATCTTAGCCTATTGTTAGGTTAATTAGCCTTTAAGGGAAAAGCAGCTCCCCATGTTAGCCTATATCAGCCTCCAACCTTGCCTATCTTAGCCTATTGTTAGGTTAATTAGCCTTTAAGGGAAAAGCAGCTCCCCATGTTAGCCTATATCAGCCTCCAACCTTGCCTATCTTAGCCTATTGTTAGGTTAATTAGCCTTTAAGGGAAAAGCAGCCCCCCATGTTAGCCTATATCAGCCTCCAACCTTGCCTATCTTAGCCTATTGTTAGGTTAACTTCTCTACAAGGAAAAACCAGCTCCCATGTTAGCCTCCTATTTTACCCTATTGTAAGCTTAATTCCCATGTTAGTGTATCCCTTTAAAGGAAAAAATCAGCATTTACTTTAGTCTATTGTTAGCATAATTTAATTTTCCCTTAAAGAAAAAGGAGCTCCCTCCTTAACCTACCCTAGCTTGTGTTAATTGCTATCCTCCACCTTTCCTCTACAGAAATATCCAGCATACCAACCTATCCACCATCTTTTCTGTATTCTAACATGTCAGCCCATCCTCCACTGTTACGGAAATATCCAGCATACCAACCTGTCCTCCACCTTTACAGAAATATCCTGCATACCAACCTATCCTCCAACTTTACAGAAATATCCAGCATACCAAGCTATCCTCCACCTTTACACAAATATCCAGCATACCAACCTATCTTCCAACTTTCCTCTACAGAAATATCCAACATGTCCTCCAACTTTCCTCTACAGAAATATCCAACATGTCCTCCAACTTGCCTCTACAGAAATATCCAACATGTCCTCCAACTTGCCTCTACAGAAATATCCAACATGTCCTCCACCTTTACAGAAATATCCAGCATACGAACCTATCCTCCAACTTTTCTGTACAGTAATATCCAGCATACCAACCTATCCTCCACCTTTACAGAAATATCCAGCATACCAACCTATACTCTGCCTTTATAGAAATATCCAACATACCAACCTATCCTCCAACTTTTCTCTATAGTAATATCCAACATGTCAGCCCGTCCTCCACCTTTACAGTAATATCCAGCATACCAAACTATCCTCCACCTTTACAGAAATATCCAGCATGCCAGCCAATCCTCCACCTTAACAGAAATATCCAGCATACCAACCTATCCTCCACCTTTACAAAAATATCCAGCATACCAACCTATACTCTGCCTTTATAGAAATATCCAACATACCAACCTATCCTCCAACTTTTCTCTATAGTAATATCCAACATGTCAGCCCGTCCTCCACCTTTACAGTAATATCCAGCATACCAAACTATCCTCCACCTTTACAGAAATATCCAGCATACCAACCTATCCTCCAAATTTTCTGTACAGAAATATCCAGCATGTCCGCCCATCCTCCACCTTTACAGAAATATCCAGCATACCAACCTATCCTCCACCTTTACAAAAATATCCAGCATACCAACGTATCCTCCACCTTTACAAAAATATCCAGCATACCAACCTATCCTCCACCTTTACAAAAATATCCAGCATACCAAACTATCCTACAACTTTTCTGTACAGTAATATCCAACATGGCAGCCCATCCTCCACCTTTACTGAAATATCCAGCATGTCAGCCCATCCTCCACCTTTACTGAAATATCCAGCATGTCAGCCCATCCTCCACCTTTACAGTAATATCCAGCATGTCAGCCCATCCTCCACCTTTACAGAAATATCCAGCATACCAACCTATCCTCCACCTTTACAAAAATATCCAGCATACCAACCTATCCTACACCTTTACAAAAATATCCACCATACCAACCTATCCTCCACCTTTACAGAAATATCCAGCATACCAACCTATCCTCCACCTTTACAAAAATATCCAGCATACCAACCTATCCTACAACTTTTCTGTACAGTAATATCCAGCATGTCAGCCCATCCTCCTCCTTTACAGTAATATACAGCATGTCAGACTATCCTCCACCTTTACAGTAATATCCAGCATGTCAGCCCATCCTCCACTTTACAGTAATATCCAGCATGTCAGACTATCCTCCACCTTTACAGTAATATCCAGCATGTCAGCCCATCCTCCACCTTTACAGTAATATCCAGCATGTCAGACTATCCTCCACCTTTACAGTAATATCCAGCATGTCAGCCCATCCTCCACTTTACAGTAATATCCAGCATGTCAGACTATCCTCCACCTTTACAGTAATATCCAGCATGTCAGCCCATCCTCCACTTTACAGTAATATCCAGCATGTCAGCCCATCCTCCACTTTACAGTAATATCCAGCATGTCAGCCCATCCTCCACCTTTACAGTAATATCCAGCATGTCAGACTATCCTCCACCTTTACAGTAATATCCAGCATGTCAGCCCATCCTCCACTTTACAGTAATATCCAGCATGTCAGCCCATCCTCCACTTTACAGTAATATCCAGCATGTCAGACTATCCTCCACCTTTACAGTAATATCCAGCATGTCAGCCCATCCTCCACTTTACAGTAATATCCAGCATGTCAGACTATCCTCCACCTTTACAGTAATATCCAGCATGTCAGCCCATCCTCCACTTTACAGTAATATCCAGCATGTCAGACTATCCTCCACCTTTACAGTAATATCCAGCATGTCAGCCCATCCTCCACTTTACAGTAATATCCAGCATGTCAGCCCATCCTCCACTTTACAGTAATATCCAGCATGTCAGCCCATCCTCCACTTTACAGAAATATCCAGCATGTCAGCCCATCCTCCACTTTACAGAAATATCCAGCATGTCAGCCCATCCTCCACTTTACAGTAATATCCAGCATGTCAGACTATCCTCCACTTTACAGAAATATCCAGCATGTCAGCCCATCCTCCACTTTACAGTAATATCCAGCATGTCAGCCCATCCTCCACTTTACAGTAATATCCAGCATGTCAGCCCATCCTCCACTTTACAGAAATATCCAGCATGTCAGCCCATCCTCCACTTTACAGTAATATCCAGCATGTCAGACTATCCTCCACCTTTACAGTAATATCCAGCATGTCAGCCCATCCTCCACCTTTACAGTAATATCCAGCATGTCAGACTATCCTCCACCTTTACAGTAATATCCAGCATGTCAGCCCATCCTCCACTTTACAGTAATATCCAGCATGTCAGACTATCCTCCACCTTTACAGTAATATCCAGCATGTCAGCCCATCCTCCACTTTACAGTAATATCCAGCATGTCAGCCCATCCTCCACTTTACAGTAATATCCAGCATGTCAGCCCATCCTCCACCTTTACAGTAATATCCAGCATGTCAGACTATCCTCCACCTTTACAGTAATATCCAGCATGTCAGCCCATCCTCCACTTTACAGTAATATCCAGCATGTCAGCCCATCCTCCACTTTACAGTAATATCCAGCATGTCAGACTATCCTCCACCTTTACAGTAATATCCAGCATGTCAGCCCATCCTCCACTTTACAGTAATATCCAGCATGTCAGACTATCCTCCACCTTTACAGTAATATCCAGCATGTCAGCCCATCCTCCACTTTACAGTAATATCCAGCATGTCAGACTATCCTCCACCTTTACAGTAATATCCAGCATGTCAGCCCATCCTCCACTTTACAGTAATATCCAGCATGTCAGCCCATCCTCCACTTTACAGTAATATCCAGCATGTCAGCCCATCCTCCACTTTACAGAAATATCCAGCATGTCAGCCCATCCTCCACTTTACAGAAATATCCAGCATGTCAGCCCATCCTCCACTTTACAGTAATATCCAGCATGTCAGACTATCCTCCACTTTACAGAAATATCCAGCATGTCAGCCCATCCTCCACTTTACAGTAATATCCAGCATGTCAGCCCATCCTCCACTTTACAGTAATATCCAGCATGTCAGCCCATCCTCCACTTTACAGAAATATCCAGCATGTCAGCCCATCCTCCACTTTACAGTAATATCCAGCATGTCAGACTATCCTCCACCTTTACAGTAATATCCAGCATGTCAGCCCATCCTCCACTTTACAGAAATATCCAGCATGTCAGCCCATCCTCCACCTTTACAGAAATATCCAGCATGTCAGACTATCCTCCACCTTTACTGAAATATCCAGCATGTCAGCCCATCCTCCACCTTTACAGAAATATCCAGCATGTCAGCCCATCCTCCACCTTTACAGTAATATCCAGCATGTCAGTCCATCCTCCACCTTTACAGTAATATCCAGCATGTCAGCCCATCCTCCACCTTTACAGAAATATCCAGCATGTCAGCCCATCCTCCACCTTTACAGAAATATCCAGCATGTCAGCCCATCCTCCACCTTTACAGAAATATTCAGCATGTCAGCCCATCCTCCACTTTACAGTAATATCCAGCATGTCAGCCCATCCTCCACCTTTACAGTAATATCCAGCATGTCAGCCCATCCTCCACCTTTACTGAAATATCCAGCATGTCAGACTATCCTCCTCCTTTACAGAAATATCCAGCACGTCAGCCCATCCTCCACCTTTACTGAAATATCCAGCACGTCAGCCCATCCTCCACCTTTACTGAAATATCCAGCATGTCAGCCCATCCTCCACCTTTACAGTAATATCCAGCATGTCAGCCCATCCTCCACCTTTACAGTAATATCCAGCATGTCAGCCCATCCTCCACCTTTACAGTAATATCCAGCATGTCAGCCCATCCTCCACCTTTACAGTAATATACGGCATGTCAGCCCATCCTCCACCTTTACAGTAATATCCGGCATGTCAGCCCATCCTCCACCTTTACAGTAATATACAGCATGTCAGCCCATCCTCCACCTTTACAGTAATATACAGCATGTCAGACTATCCTCCACCTTTACAGTAATATCCAGCATGTCAGCCCATCCTCCACCTTTACAGTAATATCCAGCATGGCTGCATATCCTCCACCTTTACAGTAATATCCAGCATGTCAGACTATCCTCCCCCTTTACAGTAATATCCAGCATGGCTGCATATCCTCCACCTTTACAGTAATATCCAGCATGGCTGCATATCCTCCACCTTTACAGTAATATCCAGCATGGCTGCATATCCTCCACCTTTACAGTAATATCCAGCATGTCAGCCCATCCTCCACCTTTACAGAAATATCCAGCATGTCAGACTATCCTCCACCTTTACAGAAATATCCAGTATGTCAGCCCATCCTCCACCTTTACAGTAATATCCAGCATGGCTGCATATCCTCCACCTTTACAGTAATATCCAGCATGGCTGCATATCCTCCACCTTTACAGTAATATCCAGCATGTCAGCCCATCCTCCACCTTTACAGTAATATCCAGCATGTCAGACTATCCTCCACCTTTACAGAAATATCCAGCATGTCAGCCCATCCTCCACCTTTACAGTAATATCCAGCATGTCAGCCCATCCTCCACCTTTACAGTAATATCCAGCATGTCAGACTATCATCCACCTTTACAGAAATATCCATCATGTCAGCCCATCCTCCACCTTTACAGTAATATCCAGCATGTCAGCCCATCCTCCACCTTTACTGAAATATCCAGCATACCAACCTATCCTCCTCCTTTACAGAAATATCCAGCACGTCAGCCCATCCTCCTCCTTTACAGAAATATCCAACATACCAACCTATCCTCCTCCTTTACTGAAATATCCAACATGTCAGCCCATCCTCCACCTTTACTGAAATATCCAGCATGTCAGACTATCCTCCACCTTTACAGAAATATCCAGCATGTCAGACTATCCTCCTCCTTTACTGAAATATCCAACATACCAACCTATCCTCCTCCTTTACTGAAATATCCAGCATGTCAGACTATCCTCCACCTTTACAGAAATATCCAGCATGTCAGACTATCCTCCTCCTTTACTGAAATATCCAGCATGTCAGACTATCCTCCTCCTTTATAGAAATATCCAACATACCAACCTATCCTCCTTTACTGAAATATCCAGCATGTCAGACTATCCTCCACCTTTACAGAAATATCCAGCATGTCAGACTATCCTCCACCTTTACAAAAATATACAGTATGTCAGACTATCCTCCACCTTTACAGAAATATCCAGCATGTCAGCCCATCCTCCACCTTTACTGAAATATCCAGCATGTCAGCCCATCCTCCACCTTTACTGAAATATCCAGCATGGCTGCATATCCTCCACCTTTACAGAAACATCCAGCATGACAGACTATCCTCCACCTTTACAGTAATATCCAGCATGTCAGCCCATCCTCCACCTTTACAGTAATATCCAGCACGTCAGGCCATCCTCCACCTTTACAGTAATATCCAGCATGTCAGCCCATCCTCCACCTTTACAGTAATATCCAGCATGTCAGCCCATCCTCCACCTTTACTGAAATATCCCGCACGTCAGCCCATCCGCCACCTTTACAGTAATATTCAGCATGTCAGCCCATCCTCCACCTTTACAGAAATATTCAGCATGTCAGCCCATCCTCCACCTTTACAGTAATATTCAGCATGTCAGCCCATCCTCCACCTTTACAGAAATATTCAGCATGTCAGCCCATCCTCCACCTTTACAGTAATATTCAGCATGTCAGCCCATCCTCCACCTTTACAGTAATATCCAGCATGTCAGCCCATCCTCCACCTTTACAGTAATATCCAGCATGTCAGCCCATCCTCCACCTTAACAGTAATATTCAGCATGTCAGTCCATCCTCCACCTTTACAGAAATATCCAGCATGTCAGACTATCCTCCACCTTTACAGAAATATCCAGCATGTCAGCCCATCCTCCACCTTTACAGTAATATCCAGCATGTCAGCCCATCCTCCACCTTTACAGTAATATCCAGCATGTCAGACTATCCTCCACCTTTACAGTAATATCCAGCATGTCAGCCCATCCTCCACCTTTACAGAAATATCCAGCATGTCAGCCCATCCTCCACCTTTACAGAAATATCCAGCATGTCAGACTATCCTCCACCTTTACAGAAATATCCAGCATGTCAGCCCATCCTCCACCTTTACAGAAATATCCAGCATGTCAGCCCATCCTCCACCTTTACAGAAATATCCAGCATGTCAGACTATCCTCCACCTTTACTGAAATATCCAGCATGTCAGACTATCCTCCACCTTTACAGAAATATCCAGCATGTCAGACTATCCTCCACCTTTACTGAAATATCCAGCATGTCAGACTATCCTCCACCTTTACTGAAATATCCAGCATGTCAGACTATCCTCCAGCTTTACTGAAATATCCAGCATGTCAGACTATCCTCCACCTTTACAGAAATATTCAGCATGTCAGACTATCCTCCACCTTTACTGAAATATCCAGCATATCAGACTATCCTCCACCTTTACAGAAATATTCAGCATGTCAGACTATCCTCCACCTTTACTGAAATATCCAGCATGTCAGACTATCCTCCACCTTTACAGAAATATCCAGCATGTCAGACTATCCTCCACCTTTACAGAAATATTCAGCATGTCAGACTATCCTCCACCTTTACTGAAATATCCAGCATGTCAGACTATCCTCCACCTTTACAGAAATATTCAGCATGTCAGACTATCCTCCACCTTTACTGAAATATCCAGCATGTCAGACTATCCTCCACCTTTACTGAAATATCCAGCATGTCAGACTATCCTCCACCTTTAGTGAAATATCCAGCATGTCAGACTATCCTCCACCTTTACTGAAATATCCAGCATGTCAGACTATCCTCCACCTTTTCTGAAATATCCAGCATGTCAGACTATCCTCCAGCTTTACAGAAATATCCAGCATGTCAGACTATCCTCCACCTTTACTGAAATATCCAGCATGTCAGACTATCCTCCAGCTTTACTGAAATATCCAGCATGTCAGACTATCCTCCACCTTTACTGAAATATCCAGCATGTCAGCCCATCCTCTACCTTTACTGAAATATCCAGCATGTCAGCCCATCCACCTTTACTGAAATATCCAGCATGTCAGACTATCCTCCAGCTTTACTGAAATATCCAGCATGTCAGACTATCCTCCACCTTTACTGAAATATCCAGCATGTCAGACTATCCTCCACCTTTACTGAAATATCCAGCATGTCAGACTATCCTCCAGCTTTACTGAAATATCCAGCATGTCAGACTATCCTCCACCTTTACTGAAATATCCAGCATGTCAGACTATCCTCCACCTTTACTGAAATATCCAGCATGTCAGACTATCCTCCACCTTTACTGAAATATCCAGCATGGCTGCATATCCTCTACCTTTAGAGAAACATCCAGCACGTCAGACTATCTTCCATCTTTTCTGTAGAGAAATATTCAGCATGTCAGCCCATCCTCCACCTTTACAGTAATATCCAGCATGTCAGACTATCCTCCATTTTTTCTGTAGAGAAATATCCAGCATGTCGGCCCATCCTCCACCTTTACAGAAATATCCAGCAGGTCAGCCCTCACTCCACCTTTACACGAATATTCAGCATGTCAGCCCATCCTCCACCTTTACAGAAATATCCAGCATGTCAGTCCACACTCCACCTTTACAGAAATATCCAGCATGTCAGACTATCCTCCACCTTTACAGAAATATCCTGGATGTCAGCCTATCCTCCACCTTTATAGAAATATGCATACCTACCTATCCTTCAACTTTACGTACAGTAATATCCAGCATGTCAGCCCTTCCTCCACCTTTATAGAAATATCCAGCATACCAACCTATCCTCCAACTTTTCTGTACAGTATTATCCAGCATGCCAGTCAATCCTCCACCTTTATAGAAATATCCAGCATACGAACCTATCCTCCAACTTTTCTGTACAGTAATATCCAGCATGCCAGCCAATCCTCCACCTTTACAGAAATATCCAGCATACCAACCTATCCTCCAACTTTTCTGTACAGAAATATCCAACATGTCAGCCCATCCTCCACCTTTATAGAAATATCCAGCATACCAACCTATCCTCCAACTTTTCTGTACAGAAATATCCAACATGTCAGCCCATCCTCCACCTTTATAGAAATATCCAGCATACCAACCTATCCTCTAACTTTTCTGTACAGAAATATCCAGCATGTCAGCCCATCCTCCACCTTTACAGAAATATCCAGCATACCAACCTATCCTCCAACTTTTCTGTACAGAAATATCCAACATGTCAGCCCATCCTCCTACTTTACAGAAATATCCAACATGTCAGCCCATCCTCCACCTTTACAGAAATTTCCAGCATACCAACCTAACCTCCATCTTAGACATGTTTGGCTGCCTCAGCCCCTCCAAGCTGCTTTCTTATCAGTTGATGTATTCTGGCATTGCTGCTGTCAGTCTATCTCTTCTGTAGATATGTCTGCAGGCACACACATAGCAGTTATGTTAGCTGTACACATCTCCTTTTCTTCAATATAAAAAAAAATATATATGATTTATTTGCTAACAACACTATTAATTGCCAGGATATATAAGTGCTGCCTTTGCACAGGAATTTCATCCCACAGTTCTTTTACATGCTAGTAAATCGACTGACATGGGGCTGTCGCTTTTAAGCACACTTAAAAACCATTGGTCTGGGCTGGGTTTGAGCCCGTGACTTTGGGACCAGAAGGCCAGTGCCTAACCAGCTGAGTCACCCAGACTGACTCTAGAATGTGATGCATAGCCAATTAGGCATTGTCTTGTTTAGAAAGGTATAACTTGGAAATAGTTCTTGCTATACTGTGGGCAGAATTAAATCTTAGGCCTTCGGTTTACAAGGCTCTTATCTTCTGCACTATGTTAATCAAACATGGTTAATAATGCAAACATAGGAACTGGCATTTGTATAAACTACTTAAGGTTATATAAAATGTCCTACTTGCGTAGGATTGAACCACACACCTATTCTTTGAATATCTCCTTATCCAGTAAATTAAACAGACAAGCTAGTATATACACATAAAAGGTTACTTTTACCCCTCAACACAGTTTGCTTAATAGAGCTGCTGTGAATCCCCTAATTGATATATCATGTATGCCTCTTGTGCTGTATGGTAGTATGGTACTTTCCCTTGGTGTTAAAGAACTTAAAATGCATGCACCTGATAGTATTGACAGTTGCCATACGAGAAAAGTACCTACCCGTTTAAAAATATGATTTTACAAAGAGCAATGTCCAGTAAATAGTCTCAATTCTGGTTTAATGTAAGAAAACATTTAGTAGAAATGACTATGATATTTTGGGCATGATAGCCTCATGCCTGGAAATCCACATCAGGCCTTGTATTGTGAGTGTATACACATTTCTTGGAGGCCTGCAAAATTTCAGTCAGAAAATAATATAACCTTTACTGAAACACTATGTATCCCATAGTTTGCATTTTAAAGTTCTAAACATTTATTTTCAAATCTGTATCACAAGATTCCATTACAATAAGACGTAAAAATAGAGGATATGTCATGTATGAAAGTGTGCACCTTAGTCCTTGCAGATTAACGTTTTTTTTATTTGAGGTGGAGACAGGTTAATTTTTAACATTCGATAATGATCGTTTGTATTTAAGGGCACTTAACTGCTAGGTCATTAGCACCCTTGTAAAACGGATCATGGCAAAGGCCAGACATGAATATGCAAAAGCCAGAGATAAAAATCAACACAAGTCGGAAATAAATATGAATATATAAAACTAAACCCATCAGTATGAAACATCTGCTATTAACATGACTAAATCCGCATTTGGAAATTTACTTTTGACACAAAGTTAAAAATCCTATCATCCGCTAAGGCCTTTGCAAGACTGGCCGGCAGTTGCAGAGTGTCACGAAAATGTGCTAAAGCAATACACACTAACACGTGATGGACCTTCGCTACAAAATGGACAAATAGGAGCAGTCACCCTTAAAAAGATAAACTGTGCGTAAAATTGCAGTGGCCAATACGCAACCGAGCCAAAATCACCTCCTCATGACGAGATATACGAGAGGAAGTTACTCAGATTATCGGAATGTGCTTCACTACTCTAAGCTTATTTCCACGGAGAGCTAACCACTCCTCACGACAGCATCGCTCTCCGCACAACAAGCCTAAAGTCTTCCGACGTTACCCGAGATATTGTAACACTGAGTTCTGGGGAGCCGCCTTAGCTGCCAAATTCGCAAGTCCACCTCCCGGCAAAGCAACGTGATTAGGTATCCAAGCACACTCCACATTAACGCCAGAAGCGTATAAAACATGGAGGGCACTCTGGATTCGCTGAACAATGAGGTGGTAGTTGTACAGCTCACGAAGGCTCTGAAGTGCACTAAGGGAATCACTCAAATTGAGACAGTTTCCCAATTTTCGACGACGCACACACAAAATGGCTCGGTATATGACATACAGCTCTGCACTATCAGGATGTGCTATCATGAAAACCGAATGTATGGGATTCGGCTCCATAAACATTAGCACATGCAACAACGTTGATGCACTTAGATCCATGGTCGTAGATCAAAATTAGGTCACTGTAACCGGACAGAAATACTAAAAAAAATAGGCGTGGATACTAAACATAGGCATCGTAGACTTCCGGTATAACGTCATCCCAATATCTACGTGAGATGTTGCACGTAACCAAGGTGGGAACACCCTCTCCTCTATAGCAAACACGCTAGGCATTGCAATGTCGTGCTTTCTAAGATCCCGGAAACGAACACCTTGAGGCAGTATTTTATATCACAACACTGTGAATGCCAGAGTGATTGTAGTGTAAATTAACATTATTGTATGACAATGATTTGAGATGTTTGTTAATTACAAGCATTGTTAGGAAATAAGTTTACACGGCCTCACTGAAACTAACAATAGGAGTGAGTAACAATGAAACGAGGGGGTGAGTTGTTTATCAATTAGAAGAGGCAAACTAATGACGTCAGAGTAGCGTGCTTTTCTTTAGAAATGGAGGGAATATCTTTCCTAGAGCATATGTCTTCGTAATTTTGATTGGATAAAAAAATAGACGCTAATGTTGGCGCGCTTTATTAACCAATAACAGCTCTGTTATAATGTTTAGGCATATCGGGGTGAGGGAGTATAAATTCTGAAGCCAGACAGGTAACGCACAGTTTAATAGAATCATTCACGCGTTACACGTCGCGCAGTTCTACAGAATCATTCACGAAGTACACGTTACGCAATTCTACAGAATCTCTCGCGTCGTAAAGTTAGTTATAAAAATGTGAAATACGCGAATTAATAATGCGCGGCAAATAAGTGATTATAGTTACATTCGAAAATATAACAGTTTCAGTCAGGCGTGTATCAAAAGTAACTATGTGAAATTAATAAAGTGTGACGGCAATAAAAGTGTAAAAAAACAAATTCTTTTATCAGTGTTATCTTTTAGTAACAACTCCTTTCCGTTTACACACCCTGTTCAAGAGATTGGCTCGATTGAGTAACAATAGCTAGCCGGAGGACAAAGAACCCAAAATTCAAAATAGTAAAACAATAACAGACGCTCAGTAAATAAGATAACACGAACGAAACCGCGACAACCTGCAGGTCTTGGATTAATTGAGCTATTTCTATAACGTTCTCTAGCGTAGTGTGAAAAAAAGAGCGAACGCTGGATATTTTGGCATACATTTAAGCTCGCAGCCATAATTTCCTAAGAGGACATCACGCCGATATCGCAAAGGAGGTTCTGCCGATTTCCGTAAAGACTAATAACTGGTCCAGTGGGAAAAGCACCAATAGCCATTCGAATCCCCGATTATGGACTGTGTCTAAGATGGTCGTGCTGAGGAATTAATGGCACACCCATAGTCTATTTTGATCGGATCAGTGCGCGATACAGTCGCAGCAAAATTGCCCGCTCCGCTCCTCAAGATTTGCCATTTAATACCCGCAAGATATTCAGAGAACGGTCACATCGCGCATTCAGCTGTGCTATATGCGATGACCAGCTAAGTTTCCTATCAACACCAGGAACCCCATCGAATCTGCGAATGGTAGTAAATCTGGACCGAATCGGAGCGAAGGTGGTAATCGTCTCCTACGGCGCCAGAACTTCACGCAGATTTATTCTCAGTTGGAAACGAAAGCTGTTTTGCAACTCCATTCTTGAAGATTATCTAAACACTGCTGCATACGCGTTCCAAAAATGACGTACGCCTGAGAAGTACAATAAACGGCAAAGTCGTCTACGAATAAGCAGACGATATCATATTACAAGATAGAATTAATTGCTATAGCAAACAGTGTAACGCTTAGTACCGATCCCCGAGGTACTCCGTTCTTCTGAACCAAAAGGTTTGAAAAAACCGAGCCGACCCTTACTTGCAAAACGCAGTTCTTCATAAACTCCTGAATGAACAGTGCCAAGTGTCCACGTATGTTCTAGGCGTGTAGTAGCCCTGCTCGCCAACACGTATAACCCTTCCCAAGGTAAAAAAAAAATCGCAACGGTTTGACAATTATTCATGAATCCGTTCATGATGTGTCACGAGGTGATCCATTGTTGAACGGCGTCTTCGAAAACCGCACTGGATGTTCATCAGCAGGTTGTAAGTTTCGAACATCATATCAACCGTCCATTGATCATGCGTTCTATCACCTTGCAAACGTAAGTGGTGAGGGAAATAAGACGGTAGCTGGAGATGACGGTCATTTCCAGCTTTCAAAATGGGTATGACAGTGGTTTCCCGCCACTTTTCAGAAAAGTGGCGTCAACCCAAACACGATTATAGACCTCGTGTAGAAAAGCCTTACCTTCAGGAGTTGTTGCAACATTTGCACGTCGATGCGATCTGGTCCTGGTGCTGATAGTCGCGAAGATGAAAGAGCGTGTTCCAACTCCGTCTTTGCGAGAGATGGATCTTACGTAATATGTTTTACGTAAATTATTAGAACTTGGAGATCTTATATTGTGTTTTCTTCATGTGAGTGGAAGCCATCTTATGACGTCATTCATTTGTTTGGTTTGTAGCTCCATCTGGCGTTAGCAATTTGCGTCACTGTTAGTGTTCGTTTGATTTCATTTCAAATGTCCTCCGGCTAGCTGTTTGGGTCGAACATGTATCTCTATACAGGTTGTGAAGCGGAAAGGAATCTTTTATCCAAAAATTACACTTAATGAAGAAATTTGTTTTTATAATTTTTATTGTCGAACACGTTCACTATCACTTTTACATATTGATCTGGATACTCGCCAAACTGAAACTGTTATAATACTTCTTACTGATCACCTTTAATTCACGTACTTCAACTTTGTGTATAATTAACTTTATAATACTTTAGATTTTCATAACTTGTGAATCTATAGCCGACGTATCTCATATAAATATTTTGACGAACTTAAGACGACGTGTATTGCACAAAGAATTTTGATGAACAACGTAAAGACGACGTGTAGTGTACACAGATTTTTGATGAACTGCGGGGACTGACTGACGACGTGTAATGTGCTAGGAATTTTGATGAACTGGGGGCGATCTACCTCTGACATGACTTTATATACTCCCACTCCCCGACATGCCTAAAGATTATAAATGAACTGCTATTGGCTAATAAAACGCGCCAACATTAGCGTCTATTTTAATATCCAATGAAAACCACGAATACATATTGCTTTTTAGGGAAACATTTCAGAAGGTTCTACCGAAAACGCGCCAACATTACGTAACTTCCTCGTTCCCAATAATGATAAACAGCTCACCCCCTCGCTGCATTATTAACAGTTTCAGTAAAGCCTTATAAATTTACTTTCCAATAATAATTACAATTAATAAACATCTGAAATCAATGTCACATAAAAATGCATATTCATATTACAATCATTATTTACATTTAAGTAATTTGTGATACAAATTACCGTATCATATGCCCCACTAGAAACATAATTATAAATATTTACAACCTGTTTTGGAAATTTATAATTGGGTTTGTAGTCTCCTAAATCTTGGAACACACGCTATCACTTTCACTTAACACTTCACACGCATTTAACACACGATATATGTTTTTTTTTTTATCTCGCCACTACTTACTGGCTCTTGTTGAATGTGTTTAAACTTTAATCTGACATTACAATTTTTTTATATGTATATAGCAAATACTGTACCCTGAATTATTTATTCACTATTACAAAATTGCTTACTTTCTTAAGTTGTTAACAAAAATTTATACATTTAAGATTTTTGTAATTGTTTAACATTTTTACCAAAATATTCACCCTCTACACAAATATTTACATCTCTTAAATCTAGGCAATGTTTCACATTTTCTGTTTGCTACATAAATATTTGTTTTTTTATTATTATTATTTTTACCCATTTTTGTTATTTTGTACTTTATTTTAATAATACTCTTGGAATTGTATTTACGTACTTTTAATTTAATATCATATTAGGTTTCAATCTTTGCATTCTTAATTTTCAAATGTTGTTACAGTTACTAAAAATTTAATTTTTTTTAAACATTTTTTTTTTATAATTTATTTCTCTTTTCAAATGACATATAAATAATTAACCCTCTTACGTTCCAATACATTTCTCTGCAAGTCATCTTTAACTATCCAGCATTTACTTTACATCTCATCGCTATTTACCCTCTTGGATCAAATTGTGTGTGGCTAAATATTACTCGTAGCCGTATCCTAACCTTCAAAATTCTGTTCATGAATAAGCTCTTGTATTCATTTGAAATTTCGTTCCCTGATAATATTTGAAAACAATCTACAGTTTCTTGAACAACACATCTTTTAACAACTTTCACTTTCAATTCATCTGCTATCTTTTTAACTTGAGAGTACTCTGACAAATCTGTACTAAACTGTACTGGACTGGAGTTTTCATTTTGAACATCTTGGTACAATTTATTTCTTTGCATTACTGTCTCATTCTGTATTTCTGATATTTCCCCTCTGAAATTAACTTGCGCCTGATTTACATCTACATTCATAACCTCTTTCCTCTCTCTTATCTCACTTGAAATACTACTCATTTGACTTCCTAACTCTGTACATTCTACATTAACCTCACTTTTAGTATTAACCTCACTTTCTTTGTTACCTATTTCCCTGCTCATATCTGACATTTTCTTTGAAATTTCTCCTGTCTCACTTACTATTACTTCATTTTCATCTCTCATTTCTGGCATACTACTATCTAACTTCATAACTTTCTTTTCAATTTCTTCACTGCTTTGATCTACTTTTTGCTCTAATATCTCATTACTCCTACCAATATCTTCAATTGATTTCCTATGATCTTTTTTATATCTTCTCTCAATTCCATAAAACTCTGATCTATTTTCTTACTAATATATTCCCTCGTTTCCCTACAATTCTTTTGCATATCTTCATTAGTCTTTTTTATATCTTCTCTCAATTCCCTACTCATATTTCTCAGCATTTCAATCATCATACTAGCCTCAAAATTAACATTTCCTGCTATTCTATTCTCACTTTCTGCACTAACATTTTCATCCTCAAATCCTATATCGTTTCAGCTTTTTTTTGTAACCTGTATTGAATTACAGCTAACTGTTACACTATCCCCTTCCATCATTGTTTCTTCTATATTATTAGTAGCCATTGTTTTTTTTGTTTTCTAAAAAAAATTACGATACTCTGACCTTTGTGATGCTGTCTGTTGCTGTTTCTTTGATGTCCAGCTTCCTACCCCTTTCTCCTAGGTTTGTATGTCGCTTCTGCGTTGTATTATGATGAATCTACGTCGTCTTGTTGTTTTGTAGTTGAATTCCTTGTTGCCTTGTAATCTCGGAATTACGATGTCCAATCATCCATGTAGTCTGTCGTCCCTGTTGTTTCTGGAATCTGCGTCTTGTAGATCATTTCACTGCTGCATTCGCCCCTTCCTAGTCATCTCACTTCTTCCTGGTTAATTCTGATCCTTTCCTGGTCATCGTGTTCCTTTCCTGGTTACTCGAGCCCCACGTTGTGCGCCAATTTGCGAGAGATGGATCTTACGTAATATGTTTTACGTAAATTATTAGAACTTGGAGATCTTATATTGCGTTTTCTTCATGTGAGTGGAAGCCATCTTATGACGTCATTCATTTGTTTGGTTTGTAGCTCCATCTGGCGTTAGCAATTTGCGTCACTGTTAGTGTTCGTTTGATTTCATTTCAAATGTCCTCCGGCTAGCTGTTTGGGTCGAACATGTATCTCTATACAGGTTGTGAAGCGGAAAAGAATCTTTTATCCAAAAATTACACTTAATGAAGAAATTTGTTTTTATAATTTTTATTGTCGAACACGTTCACTATCACTTTTACATATTGATCTGGATACTCGCCAAACTGAAACTGTTATAATACTTCTTACTGATCACCTTTAATTCACGTACTTCAACTTTGTGTATAATTAACTTTATAATACTTTAGATTTTCATAACTTGTGAATCTATAGCCGACGTATCTCATATAAATATTTTGACGAACTTAAGACGACGTGTATTGCACAAAGAATTTTGATGAACAACGTAAAGACGACGTGTAGTGTACACAGATTTTTGATGAACTGCGGGGACTGACTGACGACGTGTAATGTGCTAGGAATTTTGATGAACTGGGGGCGATCTACCTCTGACATGGCTTTATATACTCCCACTCCCCGACATGCCTAAAGATTATAAATGAACTGCTATTGGCTAATAAAACGCGCCAACATTAGCGTCTATTTTAATATCCAATGAAAACCACGAATACATATTGCTTTTTAGGGAAACATTTCAGAAGGTTCTACCGAAAACGCGCCAACATTACGTAACTTCCTCGTTCCCAATAATGATAAACAGCTCACCCCCTCGCTGCATTATTGCGCTATTATTAACAGTTTCAGTAAAGCCTTATAAATCTACTTTCCAATAATAATTACAATTAATAAACATCTGAAATCAATGTCACATAAAAATGCATATTCATATTACAATCATTATTTACATTTAAGTAATTTGTGATACAAATTACCGTATCATCTTGTTGAAAAGGCGATTGTAATCTTCAAGATTTCCTGAACGCAAACAGAAACCTTGATATTCTACCTGTCTCTTAACAGGAAGGAACTCAGGCGAATAGTTAGTTATCTGAGCTAGACCAAGGCCAAATTTGTTAGCCACGTCAAATGTATCAACAGCTCTTGCAGTTTAAGATCAGCAATCGGCATGTGGGTCGATTTTCCGGCCACACGCTTTAACTTATCCCAAACGACAAAGGAAGGTGTATGTCAATTAAATGAAATTACAAACGTGCTCTATGATGTCTCTTTGCTATTCTTTATAGCATATCTAAACTTGGCACGCACATTTTTTTTGTATTCAATTAGATTAACCAGTGTGTGGCGACGCTGGAAAACCTCAAGAGCACGCCTGCGAGCACAAATGGCATACGACATTCTTCCGTCCACCAAGGGACTGGAAATCGACGACGGTTGGCAGTCGACCGTGGAATAGCTTGCTCAGCAGCAGAAAGAATCTTCTATGTGAGATGTTCGACCAAACAATTCACAGAGTGGTGCTCATTATAACTAAACACAGCCAACTAGGAGTAAGGGTTCCATTTGGCATGATCTAAGCGCCATCTAGGTAAGCGTGTGGAACATATATCCTGTGTTAAGAGACTAATAAGACATGGAGAGTGGTCACTAGAGTGTAAATCAGAGATGACAGTCCATTGCAAGGAAACTGAACTGTGGTGAAGAAACTGCAATATCAAGGTGTAAAAAAGTGTTGTAGTCTGAGATATATGTAGGCTCTCCGGTGTTAGATATATGTAGCTAGGTTATAATGATCCAAAAATCGGCAATTAATTTAGCTCTCGCGCAATGAGACCCAAAGAGGGTGATGGGCATTAACGTCTCCCACCAACAGAATAGGCGTTGGTAACAGAGACTAGATCTTCTGAATCCATGAGCGAGAGGGATCGAATGTAGGCAGATAAATGTTACAAATGGTAAATCGGATGGATGACAGTTTAATCCTTACAGCCACTGACTGGGTGTCAGACTGTATGGATACAGATTCCACTACTGTATCATCTCTGATGAGCATCATAGTGCCCCCGTGCGCAAGAATACCCTCTTCCGGTGTAAGATCACATCGCGCTAGGGTATATCGTCTAAGTTGAAAGGTGTCTTGCGGACGGAGTTTAGTCTCTTGTAAGCATACGATCAAAGGCTCATACTTGTTGAACAAAAGTTCAAGCTCTGGTCGACGTGTTCTAATTCCACGGATGCTCCATTGTAGGATAGCCATTAGAATTGCAGCGGGGTAAGTTCTTAATCGTAGAATTTACTACGTTGTGGAAAGCGGTAGTCGCATCAAATTTCCCTTTTTCTTCGGTGTCGGGCTAACACTTAAAACGGAGGATTTATCCTGCCTCTTTTTCACTGTTGTTTTGGCAATGTGGGTAGAATCCTCCACGGGAGAGGACCCCTTTCCAATAGAAAACCTCGGTTCGATAACCTCGAATCCATTGGAAGATGAGATCAGCGAAGATGTTGATCGCCGATGAGTCCTTTCCGGAAGATTCCTCAGAGAAGGATCGCCGAGGAGATGCTCGTGGATCTTGTTTCGCCTTAGGTGTTCTGGGTGCAGACTTATCACTTTCCTTTAGGAAGTGGGTTATCACAAAACTGGTCCTGGATTTTACTGGTGATGCATTATATACTACAGGCTTGCCAGTTTTATTATTTGAGGTCGCCGATTTTGCTGGTGATTTGACTGGTGACATCTTTTCAGTAACGTACTTGGCAATGTTGATGCTGTCGTGGGTGTTGATTTTGAAGGCTTTGGCTGCGTTCTAGCTAAGAGAATCTTTTCAGAAATAGTGGCCCTTCATATATTGCTGTGCGATTTCTCGACACGGTACCGCTTTAGCTGCAATCGGACTTCGGGACAGAGTGCTGGCGGATACACAGAAGTTTCCGGGTTCTGAGGACACCTCCCTAACCCGCATCTCCTGGATAGCGCTTTCTTCTGTAAAACGGGGGAATTCACCGCTGCAGTTGGAGCAGCTGTAGATGCTCCATCGTGAGAAGTCTCCACAGATTCGCCGTTACAAAATTCGCTAGTGTCCAAAGTGCTGACACTTATAGCATCTGAGCGGATTCGGTATACATGGCCTAACTTCATACCCCGATCAAAAGTAAGGAACACGGCACCAGTAGGCACAAATTTACCTCTTTCCGCTGAACCCGATATACGGATGTCCCTCCAGATTATCTTGAACCTCCTCATTGGACATACCGTCCAATGCACGGGTATTTACGACTCCGCGCGAGGAGTCAAGGTCTTGCGCATTTCAATTCGGATAGGATAGATGGCTAACATATTTGCTTTCAAGATAATCGCTGCCTGAGATGTGAATTTGCTTCAACCAAGAGCGTGCCATTGCGAATCCTAATACACGACGAGCAATTTTATCGAGACCCTTTTGAAGTGTAAAAGGGTTCACCAATGTAAATTTTCTTCCTTCCTTCCTCTGTTCTGTTAACAACTAAGTAAGGAAGACCACTACACTGTACTACTTCTTTTCCACCAGATTTCAGTTATTTTTATTTATTATTATTATTATTATTATTATTATTATCCATGGCAATTACATCCTCCATTACAAATGTCTCCGATGACATGCTCACGTCCTGGGCGCCACCCCAGCTTAGGTGAGAATCCGCCTGGACCTTCCTCACCTTAGGGTCTCACCTCCCAATTCATAGATGGACCCAATCGCCTTCAGGAGTGTAATAGCCGATGTAATGGCCCCTCCCCGGGACTGACCTTTATCAGCGGATACGAACACAGTCCTACATGATACTCAGCGGCTGGGAGTTACTTATTACCCAGTCACCCCTTGCGACACCCCTTCTCCATCATGTGCAGCGGTATCCGTCAAACTGTGTTCAAGAAGGTAACTGGTTGTCGGTCAAACACGCTTGTGGACCACAGTGGATTGGGAGTTTGATATAAGCTCTCTCACCTGTTAAGAGGAACCCAATCGAGTATGACTCGGGACCCTGGGAGCACCTATCCCATACCTACCGTAGTAAGCCCCTGGGGGAGGGGGGGTAACACTTGTTCCTACTATATATGACACCACAAACTGTGAACACTGATGATATAAACCTCAGTCAGGGAGGGGAGATCTTTTGTTGGAGAGTCCATGGCTTAATGATTTTGGCTATCCATGTCAGTGCAAACTGACGCACAGACATTTTCTTATGTCACTGTATGGCCAGCTGATTGAATATTTGTAGACACTTCAAAACCATCTTTGGCTGAAGGTTTTACAGCTGCTTGTTTGTCAAGACATCTTCCTTTCTTGATTTTATCATAAGCAAAAAAATGCATTGTGTGGATTTCAGCATGGAAAACAAATGGCTTTTCAAAGTGCAACTTTAGGCCCATTTACATCCACACCAGCCTACACATTCATTTGCAGGCTGTCTATAAACCATATGAGAACTCCATCTTCAAAAGTGGGATTCCCCAATGCTCCAAATATTGCATTCAGCTATTATAGGTAGTCTATAGTTAAGAAAACAGCATGTCTTATGGCAACAGTGAACACAGATTGAATAGTCATGAGTACACCTAAGCATTATCTTTGTACTATGTCAGGAATAAATAGTTAGTGTTGTAATAAACAGATATGGTAATTCAGTTTACTCTCGAAAGCACTAGTAGTAGTTTTATCGATCCTGTAAATCATATAGTACACTGATAGTGTTGATACAGGATACATTAATTAAGATTTAATATGTTGTTGACCAATGGCACTGGGGATTAATTGATCTGCATCATTTTCCCTCTGGCTTCCCAATATAAAGTCTGTAAGTTATCACTTTTAAGGCCTTTGCATTTGGCGAGATGATGTTTGTTCAGGATGACATCTTCTTCACAGAGAGTGCACTTGGGTGTAGGTAGGCATTGTATCTTGTAGAGGTGTTCTGTGAGGCAATCGTGGCCAGTTGCCATCCTAAATAAGGCCACTGCAGTCTTCCTTGGCATTTTTTATATATCAATTCTATCTTTAATATTCTTATCCTTTAATTTATCTTCTTCATCAAGTCTCTGCTGTCTTTTGAAATGTTGTTTAATGTTATTTAATTGTTTATTTATATTTGTCATACAGGTTTTATTTGTTATATTGCACCTTTCTTTGCTAATTGATCCGCATGTTCATTGCCCAAAAGTCTGACATAAGCTGGGATCCATTGTAGAGTGACATGATTTCTAGTTTCAACTGCTTAAATTAGGCTTCTTATTTCTTTAATATTTTTGGTTGTTTTATTATTGTAATTTACTATTCCATCTATGGCTGATTTTGAGTCTGATAAGATGACTATTTTTTTGTTTTATATATGGTCTATATAAAATGTTCTGTAATGCTGCTTTTATAACTGTTAATTCTCCATCATAGTGGTTTGACGTTTCATCTAATGTTGGATACTGTGCAAAATGTTTACAGTATACTCCTGCACAGGCATTTTTTTTTATTGATGAGGGATCCATCTGTATATATTCGGAGTCATTATTTTTCTGTGTATCTTTCCTTTTCCGTAGCTATTGCTATGGCTCTCATTTCATCTGGTATATTGATTTGTTTGTGTATTGTATATATATATATATATATATATATATATATATATATATATATATCTCAGGTCATTCTGATAATGTATATCAATATATTCTATTGGACTCGTTACCTCTGTTGCAATTATATTTGTTGTAATTATATTCTTGTATTTTAAGTTATTAATATATGTTCTGAAGCTTATTTGAGTTTTTAAATTACTTATATATCTGCTGTGTGGTACCACTTGTATCGGTTGCTATTGACTTGCAGTTTTTGTGCTAGAGTAATTGCTTTCAACTTGTGTTCCAATTCTATAACCATGTTTTTACTTTCTCTACTACGTATAGTAAGTAGGGGAAGTATTGTATTCCACCCAAAAATTCAATACCGAGATTTCACCGGAAATATATGTTTTGAGACGCCCTGAATCCAAAAAGAGCATTTTTGGAAACATGTCCATGTGTGTGTCTGTCTGTGTGTCTGTGAACAGCATAACTCAGAAACGAACAGTGGGATAAACACCAAACTTGGTATTTAGGTTCAGTATCTTCCAGAGATGCGACACGAAGGTTTTCAAGAAAATCCCCCCACCCCAGACTACCCTTTACATGGAACATTTTTCGAAAATTTTAATTTTCTCAAAAACGGCTCTAACGATTTTGATTAAACTATCATATGTTTAAGATATTGTCATGACAAATAAAATGTATATCTCGAATTTTCTGGCAATGTCTCCAAAAGTGTTCTTCATTATGAACGACTTTTTCATAACTGGTAAACCATAAGAGATAGACAAAAGTTTACTACACAAAAAATGTAGATCGCGTTAAAATACACAATTTATGTCATATACATTTCTTTTGTTGAGTGAACCATTTGCGAGATATTGCTTGTTATTACCTTAAATTTTCCAATACTTATACTTTTTCTCAAATTCGTTATTCATTTTTTTATGTCCTGGACATGCAAAGAGAATGGAATGCGCCACATAGCAACCAGCGTTAAAATATTTGACTATCGCTTAAAACTTACCATATTCCCCTTGCATCTACAAGAAAATTATCAATAAGATTGACATCTCGATATCTCGATTAACATGAAGCATATGGAGATTAAGCGTTTGTAAAAATAGTTTGTACAAGAGTAGAGAAAGTCATGTGAGTGTAACACATCAGATTTTTTGTGAAGCATTGTAGTACTGTAATTGGTGTTGTTTTTACAGCCCCTGTTATTATTATTATTAGTGAATTATTTTGTGAAATTTCTAGTTTACTTTTAAGTCTCTTGTTTACTGTTGCTAGTAGTTCTCCTCCATACAATAGGTTGGGTTTTATGTATGTTTTATATGCATTATTAAGGAGGTTAGGGAACAACGTAGTCCGCCTCCATGTGGTGTTCCCTGGGTAACGCTAAATGGACTACAGCACAGGCATGCTTCCCAAGCCAAAAAAAGTTAAAAGAAGATTTAATATATACAATAAACATTTGATAGATATATATAGAGTTTAACATTATAAATGAAACAAATTTATGCCTAAATTCCAGGCAATTATTTGTAGCATACATTTCACTGTTTAAGAAATTGTTCCTTTGAGTAGTGACAGTGATGAAACAAATGTGCCAGCAGTAATGATTTAAAGGTAGTACATTTCTTTATTGATTTCAAACTAACAAGAAGTTGCACAGATTGTTCCATTTTGCAACAGTCTTGTATTGGTTCTCATTACATGTATATCTGATTTCTGTCTAGTTTTGTGGTTGTGAAATTCTCAGTTTGTTGGAAATATATTACTGTAAATCAAGTATTGTTTGTAAAAAGGATTAATTCATAAGGTATATGCTTTGGAGAGGTAAGATGTGAAGCACCTTAAAGATGAGCCTGCATGTGGTTCTACAATTTACTCCTATCATTGTTCTTAACAATCTTTTTTGGGTCTTTAAATAAGATTTTACATTGTGGTGAACTCTCCCACATATTGCATGATTGAATGGGCATAGGCAAAATAAACATTCTTTACTAGTATTCAAAAAGTGTAGGAACTACTTTAAGAAGAAGCTGAGGGAACACAGGATAACTAAACTCCAACACAAATTAAAACCATTCATATTCTACCTCTGCTTTCTTTGTGAGCCTTTCAGAAGTAGTAATTATGGAAAAACTGTAAGCTATGACAACTATGGAGGGTTGTTACAATACCTTTAACTTACAGAACCAGTAATATATAGCAGGAAATGCCAGTTATAAATACTTTTCACCAGAAACATATATTCCTGTGTAATACACACAACACCTCGAGTGAATTCAGGCAAATGCTTGTAATATAGATTTCAGAGCAAGTATACAAAAAGTAAAAGGCTATAAAGACCTGCACTGTTTTCTGAAGTGTAAATTCAATATACATAGATCCACTTTAAAGGTATGTTCAAAATTAATTTTCCTTGACATAAAATCAAAGAAGTTTACAATATATCAGTATCTTTGTATTATTACTTCTCTTCTGTATCAGTGCAATTTTGGACATATCTAGCCAAACTTCAATCTTGTTAAGTGATTTCTGTGGTTATCCTAAACACATTCACGAAATTTTTCACTTTATAACTAGGGTTGCTATATAACATGAATTTTGTGAAAATTTTAAGGTAAATGAAGATGTCTAGGCCGAAAAGACAAAAGCCCATAATTTTTACTATATCTGAACTCAACTTTAAATTTAATGTTTTTTTGCGGGGAGCCAAGGATGATAGTTCTGAGAATTTGTTGTCATGTAATACATGGATTGCCTTCATTCGTATTGTATTTCTAATGAGCAGTATTCAGAGCTGCTAAAAATTGTGTGATATTATTTCTCCATTTCTGGTCATATCACCAATGTAGAGAGAGTTTTTTCTCTCATGAGTGCTCAGTGGCCAGAAGAAAGCAATAGGTAACAGTAAAATCAGTTAATGGAATGCTGCAAATACAATACAATATGAAAAACAAAAACAAAATAAAAAATAAAAAGTCGTAGAGAGTTTGATAAACTTCTTGTGAATAATGCCAAGTTTCTTTCTTCTGTTCAAGGTTCTGAAAAATACGATTGGCATTAAAAAGAAACTTAAAATGTTGATACTGAATACATACAATACTTTGACAATATGTGTTTAGCTAAGGTTAAGTGCAATAAAGCATCCCTTCCAAAACTCTGGATTATTAATTAAATAGGTACACTCACTGCAGCTTCTGGCCTTCATAGATGAAGTATGTATAGCAACAAGGAGGCGAGTGTGTATGTTTACCTTTTCGTGTATGCAGTGGCGTCCTGTTTTACGTGCACAGTTCCAGAATATTCACATATGAATATATAACTTTAAGCAATATCTCTGCTACTCATCACTTATAATAACCATGTTTAAATATAAAACTAAATAAAACCCTGTTTTGCACAATATCTCCATGAAAAAATATTCTTATTGGCAACATAATGTAAAACTCAACCATATTATACTTTTTACTCTCAAAGAGAGCATATTTACTAGGTATTATCTGTCCAAGCTAAATATACAACTAAATAGAACTCTATTTTGCATAATTTCTCCATAAAAAAGTATTTTTTATGACAATCTAATGTAAAACTGAAGTAAATTATACCTTTTACTCCCAAAAAGGACACATTTACCAGAAATTATTTTAATAATCTCTCTGGTCTCCATTCTTGTCCAATACCTGATTTAACCGCCTAGGCACTGGAAGAACCGTGGCTCTTCACAGAAATGTTCCACATTTTATGACAGTGTTCCCAGATGACTACTCTGGTTCTTCTTTATAGAAGTTGCTAAATAGGAAGAAATTATTGCCAATATGCCCAATAGTTTCGCACACCAAAAATCTCCTCCCCCCTACCTGGGGACCCTGGTGGGGAGTAAACACATCCTACATATCCAGTAACCTAAGGCTAAGACGACTTAATGATTTCTATGTTGAATCATAGGTTAAGGTCCAACAATCTATGCTCACCTCCTTGTGTAAAACCTAAAACACATAGGTTTAAGGGAAACTATTCTAAAACTAAACTCAAGAAATTTTTAATTAAAAAGTTTCACTATAAATGAGCAGAATTAGGGTTGTAATTTTAACATTTAGTAATGCAGTTCCTTGAGAGAACATATATGTTTGTGGGTCATTGTACAGTACATGAGAATATACAATAAATATATATATATATATATATATATATATAATGTTTGTTATGTTTATTCACTCATCCTCAGCAACAAAAGATTCATTCAGATGTGTCAATATCATAGTACAGCAATCCCAGGCCTATTCTCATGGAAAAGCCATTATCTACCACATAACCTTAAAATGTGAATACATTTTGTAACAGGGATTACAAAATAAACATAACCTAATACATCTACCACAAAACTATTAAATCATTATCTCGCACAATTCCGCAATAGGTGTTGTTGTTGATCTAATGTGTAGGATTTCGATCCGTCAATTTTTCCCTAGCTAGCCAATATAAATTTTGTATCTTTCCATCTGGTACAGCTTTCCTCAATTCTGGGCTTCTAGTAGGTGTTCTCCATTTAAAATCTTGTCAGCATTGCAAATGTTACATGCTTTGTCATTCATAAAACCAAACCTAGTCATGTCTAGTGGCTAATCTAAAGTGAGCAACGGCTTCTTTCCTTGGGACATTTTTTATTTTTTGTACTATTTCTTTTATGTTGGAGTAATTTTTATTAGTAATATCATTTTGAATATTATATTGGTATTTTTGTTCTATATCAATATTAATATTTTTTAGTTTCATATCTAGTCCACAAGACTATAGGTTTTGAGTACAACACTGTATCCTTTTTGGCCAAAAAGTCTGCAGTCTCGTTACCATTCACTCCCACATATGATGGTATCCACAGTAATATTATCTGTTGAAATTTTGTTTGTAGTAATCTATAATAAGATCTCACATCCTTAATATTATATAATTCATCTGGACTATCATAACGTTCTATTGCTTGAATGGCAGAAACTGAGTCTGTGAGAACTACTTTATTTACTTTTATATCAGTCCTGTAGTATATCTGTTGTAATGCTCGTTGTATTGCAACAACTTCACCATCAAAACTTGTGGATTGTCTAGGCAACGTAAAATAATGTGAAAAGTATTTACAGTATATACCACCTCCCACATTATTTCTCAATTTATCTGCAGAACCAGCTGTATAAATTCTAAGCCACTCTGTTTCTGGGAATTGATTATGTAGATGTTCAAGTGTAGCAACTCTGCATACTTCTGGTGAGTCTTCTTGTTTATTTAGTTGTTCTATCAGCTCTTTATTTGTTACTATCTTGATAAAATCCATTGGATTAGTTCTAGGAGGATGAGGAGTGCAGTTTTCTGATAAATTTAGGTAATTATAATTCTTCTCTAAAAGGATTTGTTTGTAATCTGTGTTTTCAGCTTGTATTCTCTAGGTAGTTGTTGAAACCATTGATGTTTGCTTGGGTTTGTTTTCAATTTTACATATAATTGTGCAGCTTGTATTTCAATGTTGGCTTTCATTGGGTTATTTGTTCCAGCAAGAAGTGCACTAACTGGCATTGTTTTCACTGCTCCTGTTATCAACCTTAAACAATGATTTTGACACTTCTCAATCATATTAATTTTATCTTCAGATGTAGTTAATAGTAATTCACATCCATATTTTAATACTGGTTTTATGTAACTGTTGTATGTTTTGTTTAAAACTTCTATTGAACTGCCCCATTTAGATCCGGCTAATCTCAACATATTGCTTCTTTTTGTAGCCTTTTGCGCGGCATTTTGTATGTGGTCTTTCATTTTTAATTTTCTATGCGCATTCCACAATAGGTATTATTCATTCCGCAATTCCACAATAGGTAAATAGCCTTAAAATGTGAATACATTTCACAAGAAGTAGTACATCGTTTCGAATGAAATAAAGTTATGCTAATGCATGCAGCACATAACTATTAAATCATAATCTGGCGCAATAGATGAACAACATATGTGAATACATGTCCTAACAGAGATTACGTCATTTCTGATGAAATAAACTTAAGCTCAACACAACCTTGAGCAATCCTGCGATAGGTACCTTCAAGTCAAGTCATTTTATTCATCCGTACATTTATATACATGATATTGGAATTGTCACAACTATTAAATTACATATAATAAACTACAAATAGAAAGTGATAAACTTAAGTGATGTTAGTGTAACAATTCCGACTCACCTTTAAATAAATACAAATAGAAAATTTACAATTTGTTTTTGTATACACAACAATTCAAAATGCTGATTGTGAAGATCACGATAATGAGTGCGTGTAACATAACTAATGTTTAATTACATAAGTACAATGTGGATGCCTGTAAACAGGCATCCACACTATAAACACACTTTTTCAGCAGTAATGATTGTACACCAATTTTAGCCTTTTTTAAACAACTACTTTTTATTATTGATTTTGGTAATTTGTTGTATAATTTAGTACAGTTGTACAAAGTGCTATATTCATACAGTGAGGTATTGTGATTTAAGCTACTCAACTGATGATTATTCTTGTATTATGATGTTTATCTTTGTTTATTTGAAACGTTGAGATTTTTCCTAGTGTACATTAAGGCCTCTAGTATGTAGATGCAAGGGAAAGATAGTATTTTCAAAGATTTAAATAGTATTTTACAGGATTCAGTTTTATTTTTGAATGTAATAATCCTTAGTGCCCTTTTTTGCAATTTAAATATGGTTTCTGCCTTTTTGCCCCAAAACATGATTCCATACCTAAGGCGACTGTGGAAATATGCATAGTAAAGATTTATTAGTGTCCTTTAGCTCACTTATTACCTTGAAGGCATAACATAATTGAATCAACTTCAAGGACAGCTTCTCAACATGCATGTTCTATCCTAAATTTTCGTTTATACACACTCCTAGAAATTTAACAATGTTTAAATAGGAAACAGTTTTGTTTTTGAGTTCTATAATGGGTAAGTATGCAGGTGTGTTTCTTTGAGGATGTTGCTTGGATTTTTTCTTTATTAATTATTAGTTTATTTGAATGAAACCATTTCTGTAATTCCACATTGTTTCATTTATGTTTTTGTCTCCTTACGTTTTGTGACCATTAAATGAAAGATTGGTATCCTCTGCAAACAGAGTTACTGGCATTTTTTTGTTTTGGTAGGTAATTTATGTGAAGTAAAAACAGTAGGGGACCAAGTACTGAGCCTTGTGGAACACCTACATTAACACATTGCATAGTGGAACTCTGTGGCTCATAAGTGTTTGTGCTCTCATTTCTGCCAATTACTTCTACAAATTATTTTCGTTCGCTGAGGTAGGAACAAAACCAAACATTTGCAATTCCCCTTATACCATAGCATTCCATTTTTTGTATAAGGATCAATGGCTTTAGATAAGCCCAAGAACAACTTTGGTTCTTTTTCTTTGGAGTTATTTTGGCAGTTTACAAGTACTTGGAAAGATTCCAGATGATAGTGAAAGGTTTAACATAAGGGATTTATAATGCTTTCACATTTTTTCCAATGATGTCTGGAATGTCAATTCTGCATGTATTTTAGATTAGATTTATGATATTTTTTAGTTCACACAGGTCAGTGGAGTAAAGGAAAATTGAACTTATAAAAATGGGTATACCATTGGGTGACCTATATTTAGGTTATGTTGCCGTAATTTACTGGTGATACTGACAAAGTAATCATTTAACTTATGTGCTACTTCATCAAGTAGCTACGCTTTTAATATGGATAGTTTCTTTTTTGGTACCGTCCACATTGCTTTTGGTTTATTACCAAAAGAGTTTATGATATTGTCAGCGTGATTTTTTTTGCAGCAATTAAGACGTTTTTATATATCAATCTATAGTTATTAAAATAGATCTTAAATTGGTTACAATTACTTTTCTTGTATATATTACTAAGGAATTTCAGCCTTTCCAAAGACTTTTTTATGCCTTGCATTATCCATGATTTTTCTGTATGCTAATTTACTTTTAGTTTTGGTATGGCGATGTTGAGGTAGTGTTTGTTATATTGTTTTTATACAAGATTCAAATGTTACATCCCCATTATTTTCTATATATATATATATTTTGTCCCAGGTTCCGTTCAATAACATTCTGTTAAGAGTTTCTATACTATTATTAAATATTATCCCTATTTTATATGCCTTCTCTTTTTGATTTGTGCATTACCTCTGGGAGTTATTAATCACTGTAAATTCTTGTGCATAATGATGGGAAAAACTGGAATAAAAAACTTTGATGTTTTTAACTATATGGGATGTCTTACTAAGACTTAGTCTATAATAGTTTCTGATTTAGGAGTTACTCGCGTGGGGACCTGTATAAGAGGCAACAAACTATTTATCGCCATAAAGTCCAAAAAATTGTTTTCTAACTTTCCTGGTGTAGTCTAGGTTCCAAGCATCTATTAGAAGAACATCATCTTCTTCTAGTATATGATCTAATCTAGGTATAAGTAAACCTAAATTGGCTTCAGGGGATCTATAAATGCACACAATCACTGTATTCTGCTCAACTAAGTTCCACCATGCATGCTTCACAGTGGCTACCGATAAGTTGTTGTATCTAGTATGTTTCTTTGTTATTAATATTGTCTCTAAAGGCTGTTTTACTCTTATGGGGTCCCCATTGAAAATGCTGAAAAAAGAAGGAATGGAATAAATTACCTTAAGAGTGAGGAAATAAGTAGATGTGATCTCGCCAATACCTGGTGCCCACCCCATTTAGGTGTTAACTTTTATAGGAAAATTGTGATAAAAACACAACAAATGTAGCCATCTTCCCGCTAAAACAGATGCTGAATGGGAAGTACCAACCTAAATATGTGAAATCCGCGAAATAAGGAATTTCTGTAAACATGAATCTAATACATTTTAGACGCGCAGATCCCTCGACTACGCCCTGGCGTCGCTTCGTAAGGCCGCAACTGCTACACTCCTCTCCTTCTAAAAACATCCCTCGACTACGCTTTGAGGCTGAGGGCCCTCAAATCCCTTGGCTACGCCTTGAGGTTGAGGGTCCTCAAAGCCCTCGGCTACACCTTGAGGCTATCTTACCGGCTTTGGTGGCATTAGTTATTCATATGTTGCTAGCATTGTGTTAGAGCTAGAGAACGACAGAGTGACATATGTAGGGCATATAAGACATCACTTCCATCGCTGTCGGGGACCCCGTAAGAGCAATTTACCCATAAAATGCAATGTGTGTAATTTGGTTTGTGTATTGCTTTCATCTCATGTTCTGAGAGCCAATGTTCCGTAAAGCATAAAATATAAATTTTACTTTGTAACATAACCTCAATATTTAATAGTTTGTTTCTAAAACTTTGAGTGTTTTGATGATAAATGCTTAGAAGCTGGCATCGATTTGCATAAGAAGGTATTGTTTTTTCATCTTCTATCGGGCTAGTCAGGCACTCGTAATGTGGAAACCTGAATTTTACATACCTTGTTGTAGTCAGTACTACAAAAAATTAGAAAAAATTACACACTTATTACCTTTTCCATGATCTTGCTTAACTAGTTGGAGCCTTTGTGTCCCTAATTAAATAATTCACATCACTAAAAATCACCTTCAGTGAGCAACACCTTGAAATGTGAATTTCATCATTTCTTATGAAATAAACTTAAGCTAACGCATGTATTTAATGCACAACTATTAAATCAAAACCTCGCGTAATTTTGCAATAGATAATATCTGAATACATTTCATGATATATGCTTATTCAACCATCATGCTGGCCATGTGCACCAAGCTGGTACATGCCAGTGTGATTGCGAAACAATAATATTTTAAATATCTCACATTACCAATATTAATTTCAGTAAATCATTGGGGATTAAAAAGGAACTGCAAATATATGGTAACTATCCTGTTATAGTCTGCGTAAAATCAAAATCGTACACTCTCTATTGCCTCTACATTATAATTGGCTGCTCATTGAGGTGAGTTTACCACCTTACGACCCGTTTCAGTTCAAGTCCTTTCTGCAAACAAGTTCCCTTCATACGTCACTTACATCCCTGCTTGCCAACCTAGTAATCTTCCTGGCGAATTTCGTTCTGTAACGATTTAGTTTAGCAGTGTGATGTACTAAAGGGAGAGGCTGGCAACAAGATGTGACCGCCATTCACCCGAGGCATTATGGGAGCTTTGCTAGAGTTCTGCTTGTTGCCAATATTGTAAAACCATACATAGCCGAAGGTACACTTCCAGGAGCCCTAAGTCGCTAAGCGCAGCGGCAAGAGGGGTGATTTTTTTATAAGAGTGGATCCGTGAAGTGAAACCCCAATGGTCCACGTTGGCGTATATTACCTTTTGTTAAGTTGGCAGAACCTATCTCAAAATGTCGCCACTCACCAGTTTCCCCCATATAACCAAAGCCACTATAGAGGCCGGGCCAAACGATTTCGTCCCGGTAAGATCTCTTACTAAATCAAATCCTCATTACTTCTACATTACTCTAAGAGTTAGAGATAGAATTTCTTCGATTCTGTAAATATTATGTATTATTTCCCCTTATTCCTATTTATGATACTAAAACCATAGTTGTGTAACTTATTAACTGTGTACATTTGTATCTTTGACCAAACTAAAACCTTATGTATATTAAACTAACAATATTATAATGCTTCAACTGAAAATATCGCGTAAACTATATCATATTTAACTTACCATTGCTGGCTGTGAACGCATGGAGAGACTGAAATACATATTATCATATCACAAAATACATACTATAACATAATACTGTACATGTTGGATTCACTTAAGATTGTAGCATTACAGAGTGCCAAAGAGCATCATAATCGGTGATAAAAATACATAAACAGATAAAATTAAACTTGTATTAATGCACGTGCTTGATGTACAGTTGCTAAATAGTGAGACGGTAATTTGTATCACAAATTACTTTAATGTAAATATTTATTTTTATATGAATATGTATTTTTATGTAACATTGATTTCAGAGGTTTAATAATTGTAATTATTAATGGTAAATAATAATTTTCGGCTCTACTGAAACTGTTAACAATAACACAATACTTTAGCAAGGGGGTGAGTTGTTTATCGTTACCGGGAACCAGGAAGTTACGTCATGTTTCGCGCCTTTTCAGTAAAAAAGCTTCCAGAACATTCTATAAAAGTAATATGTATTAGTGGTTTTCATTGGATAGTAAAATAGACGCTAATGTTGGCGCGTTTTGTTGGCCAATGGTAATTCATTTATAATCTTTAGGTGTAGCTTGGGGCAAGTCTATAAATAGTGTAGATTCAAAGCGAGCGTCCTCCAGTTCGGCAAGATTCTCGACACAGTACACATCGTCCTCCAGTTCGGCAGGATTTACGAAGCATTACACTTCGTCCGCACATTACACGTTGGCCGTTCAGTTCGTTAAATTACACGTAGTGAAAATCATTAAAGATCTAAAATATTACAAAGTCACTTATATACAAAAATTGAAGTACGTGAGTTAAAAGTGAGAAGTTATTAGAAACAGTTTCAGTATGGCGATTATCAAGATAAATTTGTGAAAGTGTTAGTGCATGTGCTCGACAATAAAACATTATAAAATACATTTCTTCACTAGTAATTTTTGGATAAAAGATTCCTTTTCCGCTTCACACCCTGCAAGAATTAAATGCCTACCTAAATAGCTGGCCGGAAGAAAATATACATAACCTTAAAACTAATTCATATAGATTGCTACGCCAGATGGGTTAGCAGGCGACCGACGAATGACGTCACACAATATGGCTGCACGCGTGAGGTAAACGACATTAAGTGAGAAACATTATCCACCACGTGGGGACACAAATACACACTAATACTACTTCAAATTGGCGCCCAACGTGGGGCGACAACTAGGAAAGGAAGGCTAGACGACTAGGAAAAGTAGCAGAATTAACCAGGAAAAGGCGAATGCAGCAGTGGAACGATCTACAAGATGCAGATTCCAAGACAGCAGGGTAAATCAACTACAAAAACATCGAGACAACGTAGATTCATCACGAAACAACGCAGAAGCGACATACAAATCTAGGAGAAAGGGGCAGAACGCTGGACATCAAAACTGCAGCATCAGACAGCATCAAAAAGGTAATTAAATGAGACTGAGAAGTGGTAGGATAATAAAAACAATGGCTACCAATAATACAGAAGAAATAATTATGGAGGGAGATAGTGTAACAGTTAGCTGTGATCCAATACAAAGTACAGGGAATAGCCCAGATTTTTTGGGATTTGAAGATGAAAATGTTAGTGTAGAAAGTGAGAATAGGATAGCAGGAAATGTTAATCTTGATACTAGTATGATAATGATGGAAATGATGAGAAATATGCATAGGGAATTAAGGGAAGATATGCAAAAGAATAATAGGGAATTAAGAGAAGATATTGATAGGAGTTTAGAACAAAAACTAACTCAGAATAATGAGAAATTAAGGGAAGATATTAGTAAGAGTATTACAGATCAATTAAGGGAAGAAATTTGTAAGAATAATGAGAAATTAGAAAAGAAAATAGATCAAAACAGGGAAGATATGCAAAAGAGTCATAGGAAATTGAGGGAAGATATTGGTAAAAGCTTAGAACAAAACAGGGAAGAGATCGAAAAGAAATTCATGGAGCTAGATAGTAGTATGATTAAAATGAAAAATGAAAATCAAGAAATGATAGCAAATGAAATAGGTGAAGTTTCAAAGAAAATGTTAGACATGAGCAGGGAAATATCTAACCAAAAAAATGAGGTTAATGTAAAATGTACAGAGCTAGGTAGCCGAATGAGTAGCATTTCAAGTGAGTTAAAAGAGATGATGGAGGCTACAAATGCAGATTTAATACAGGTGCAAGTTAATTTCAGAGGGGAAATATCTGAAGTTCAGAAGGAGTCAGAAAAACAGAGAAATAAATTGTCTAATGAAGTTAAAGATTTGAATCAAAAGCTAACTTCTGAAATTAACAAACACCAAACTGTTCAAAATGAGAGTAATAAGAAATTGGAACAGACAATAGAAAATCTGCAAGGTACTGTAAATAGGTTAGAATTGAATTCAAGGGCAAATATATGTGATGTGCATGTGTTAGATGTACAAAATAATGATAGAGGTAGTTCCTCAGGTATGATAAATAATGTGAGTGATGCGGCAGCTTCATCTATAGCTAATGCTGAAACTCAGAGTGCACAAGTTACACTAGAGAATTTAAATATGGGAGTAGGGAATTTGCAAAATTACAATCATATCTTAAGTGATTTTCCACTTCCAAAATTTAATGAAAACTCCAGTCCAGTACAATTCATTGCAGAATTATCAGAGTATTTTCAAATTAAAAAGATACCTGAAGCATTGAAAATGATAGTTGTCAAAAGATGTTTGGACCAGAAAACCTTAGATTGGTTACAAATGGTATCAGGGGGCGAAATTTCATATGAATCCTTTAAGAGATTATTCATGAACAGATTTTGGAATGTAACGGTACAGCAAAGAATACGAGCAATGCTTAGTCATGGTCAATTTAATCCACGAGAGGGAATATCGATGACTGATTACTTACTAAAACATGCAAGTCAGGTTAGAAACTTGTCACCTCCAATCAGTGAGGAAGATTTTGTGAGTTTGCTCGCAAGGCATTATCCTATCAGGATACAAAATTACTTATTGATTGCAAAACCACGGAACATCTATGAGATGACAGAATTAATAACAGCTTTGGAACAACAGGAAGAAGATATGTCTCGGGAGTGGGAACATAGATTTTTAGATGTACGAGATAGAAGAAATTACCAAGGTAGTTATCAACAAATAAGAGGACAAGACAGACATCATGAAATTAATACCAGACAACGGTATCAATCATATGTTCCACAATTTGAAAGATCAAGGATAGATAGGAGACCAGGGCGACAGGAACAAATAAATTATGTCAGGACAGAAAGATTACCTGAAAGAGGGCAAAACTATGGAAGGAGGTATATTAGACAGAGGGGAAATTTCACTCACTGGAGGGAAAATAATAACCGTGAAAGATCTGAGGAACGGCAAGAAAATTACGTGCCAAGGGGACATAATGTCAGAAATAGAGGATTTCGAACTCGAGGACGGGGAACTCAAAACAATGGTGGCGACACTGAGATAGATTTAGCGCCTGTTAGGAATGGCAGTCCCGTACGTGAACATGGAAATAACCAGGAAAACTGTTAACAGACTCCTGTGTAGTAGGTTCTCAGGACGTCTTTAATAATTCAGTATCCATTACCAATACAAATCATACACCTACACATACACCCTGTAATAAGATTACAGCAACAAAAGATAAGGGAGAAAATTTTGAGTCACCTCATGTTAGAATGGAAATTGCGAAGAAAGAAATCATTGCAACTATAGATTCTGGTTCATCAGCTTCAATTTGCTCACAGAAATTTTACATAAATTTGATTAATGAAGGTAACAAAATTATGGCTCTTCCCACTAGTAATTTAGTTTGTCGTGTTGCAATTGGAAGAACTGCACAGGTCATAAAAACACAAGCTCTACTTAGCATACTTATTGGCGGAGAGAATTTTGAGGTTATGTTTCTAATTGTAAACCATCTGATTTGTGACATAATTATAGGATGTGACTTCCTACATGAATATGAAGCATGTATAGATTTTAAACATGAAGAGTTAAAGATAACAAAAGAAGGTAGAGAAATAAGGGTACCATTTATAAAAGAAGAAATTTCTGTAATCGAAATGACAAAGGATGAGAAAGATATTTGTGACCAAGAATTTTTTGTGCAAATAACAGAAACTGATAGAAATAATCAAATAAAGCAGGTAGTCACAGAATATGAAGGGAATACCACGCCATATTTTCAACAGCTAGCAGAAATGCCAGAAGAAGTAGAGAAATGTGTTATCCAAACAAAAGACGACCATGTGAGCGAGACAAACAACAGCAGGAAAGAGAAGAGAAATGAGGAAATAATACACAAGTGTGAAGAAGCTTATAATCTTACGATAATGCAAAAACAAATCCTTCATGATGTTTTGATGAACAATAGTTCAGTTTTTAGTACTATCCCAGGCAGATGTAATGTATATCAGCATACATTTCAAGTAGAAGACGTACCACCATATAGGCACAAGTATGACAATTTACCTATAAGTCTTCGAGACAAAGCTAGACAATTAATAAATAGCATGCTAGAAAATGGGATTATTGAGCAAAGTAATTCTCAATACATAAATTCAATCTGCTGGAGTATTAAACGAGATGGTAGTTTGAGATTAACTTTAGACGGCAGATATGTCAACAAGTATATGAAACCAGATCATTTTCAAAGTGAGGGAATTGAACAACTAATTACAAAACTTTCAAGAGGGAGATTTTTGACATCCATCGACCTCACTGCATCATATTGGCAAGTGGAATTAGATCCGCAAGTGCGTGATTACACTTCATTTCAGTACTCAGGGATTCAGTATCGCTTTTGTGTAAATCCTTTTGGTTTAAAAAACTCAGGAAGTGGATTTTTGAGAGCCATTCACAATATCTTTGGAAATTCTGCAGATGACTTTTTAATAAAGTATATTGACGACTTCTTAATCATTAGTCAAACATTTGAAGAACACATGAATAATGTCCATTATGTGTTAAATAAACTACAACAACATGGTATGACTGTGAACATACTAAAATCAAAATTTTGTGTTAAGGAAATAAATTTTCTGGGTTATGTAGTGGATGAACGAGGTATAAGATCTGATCAGAAAAGAATAGAAGCAATAATGAGAATTCCGCCACCCAGGAACGTAAAACAAATTAGACGTCTCTTAGGGGTATTGAACTTTCAGAGTAAGTTCGTACCAAGATATTCGGCGGAGATAGAACCACTACGGCAGCTACTCCGAAAGAACAATAAGTGGAGATGGACAGAGGAGCATCAAAAATGTTTTGAGAGAGTAAAGGAACTATTTGCTAAGTCCATATTACTTGAGAGGCCCAGAGAAGATTTGGAATATGAAATTTATGTCGACGCATCAATGCAAGGATACGCCGGAATTCTAGGACAGCGAGACATCAACAATGACTTTCACGTCATTAGTACAGCTTCAAGAGGACTTACAAATATTGAGAGGAATTCTTCAGTGACTCAGTTAGAAATTGGAGCACTATATTTCTCATTAATTCGTTTTAAAACCTATATTTATCAGAAAAAGGTGAAAGTATATTCAGACCACATAAGCTTAACTTTCATACAACGGTGTAGATTATGTAGTGGAAAACTTGCTAGATATATTCATGCAATATCTGCATTCGATATTGAGATTATCCACATTCCTGGCAAAAACAATACCTTCAGTGATTTGCTTTCAAGATTGAACTACAACCCACAAATTCCCGAAAATATTGAAAGGCCTAGAAATGAAGTCAAAATATTGACAATTGAAATTCCTTTAAGCAAAGAAATGATTAGAAAATTGAAAAATATCGGGGAAATTCAAAATGAGGATGCAAAATTATTCGAACTTAAAGAAAATGCACCATTGATTGAGGAGGCAAAGAAAGAAATTATAGCAATTCGAGATGGGACATTATACAAAAAGCATGGAAAAGAAATGCCTAGTTGGAAGGTAATGGTTCCGAAAAGCATGGAAAAGGAACTAATTAAGAATTTTCATGAAGGGTTAGCACACTCAGGGACGGACCGAACAACTTCTATGATTTTAGAGAATTTATACATATCCAAATTGCGTCAAAAAGTTCGCAAATTTATATCGTGCTGCAACCTGTGTCAGAAGGCAAAGCAAATAAATGCAGCATATGCATTTGAAACTAATTCGGTTATTAGAGATAAGCCGAGATGTGTAATTAGTATTGATATTCATGGTCCGATGCCTCCAAGTCAATTTGGAAATAAATATATATTTGTCTGCTATGATATATTCAGCAAATATGTAAGAATCTACCCTTTGAGAAAACCTACAGGTTTAGCATGTTTGAATAGACTACTTAAGTCATATGTGATAGAAGAAGGACCTATTCAATCTGTATTGAGCGATAATGCTTCGTACTTCACAGGAAAAAAATTTATGGATGGACTTAAAGAAAATGGCATTAAACAATATTTTTCGTCAAGATACAGACCGAACTCCAACCCAGTGGAGAGGGAAATTAAGGAAATTTCAAATTATTTAAGGGTGTTATGTCATCGAAAACACACTCAATGGTATGGATACGTGAACTTCGTTCAGAACCTACTAAATGAAACCATAAACAATGTGACAGGATATAAACCATGTGAACTTAAGTTGGGAAAGAAGATCAATACAATGTGTAAAACAATCCCAGGAGCCATTCCAGATGCGCATTCGATACCACCAACAGAAGAAGAGATGTTCCGAAAAGCATTTGAGAGGATGAAGAAAAAAGCCATAAAAAGAAAAATGAAACATGAAGAAAAGAAGAGAAAGGAATGGAGGATCAAAATAGGAGATTTAGTTTTGGTTAAAACCAAGAAATTGTCCGACAAAGAAAATAAACTTTATTGGCGAATGTTTCTCAAATACCATGGACCATATGAAGTTGTTGAAGTGTATGGAACTAACACATATGAGTTATGTAATCCAACAACTCGAAAAAGCATAGGAAAGTTTCATATTGAGATGCTTAAACCATACAACCATGAAGATCATGGTGAAATAAAAGACAATGATGATAAATAGTAAATGCTGGATAGTTAAAGGCGAAATGCAGAACAATGTATTGGAACGTAAGAGGGTTAAATAAAAATGTAAATCATATGAATGGAGAAATAAATTGTGGTCATGAATAACTGTTTGAGAAGAAAATAAATAAATTAAATATTTTTTTTGTAACTGTAACAACATTTAAAAATTAAGAATGCAAAGATTGAAACTTAAGATGTTATATTAAAGTAAAGTACATGAATACTATTACAAGAGTATTGTTAAAATAAAATTCAAAATAACAAAAATGGTAAAAATAATTCAAAACAAATACTTATGTAGCAAACAGAATGTGAAACATTGAGATGTAAATATTTGTGTTGAGGGTGAATATTTTGGTACATATGTATAATAATTACAAAAATCTTAAATGTATAAATTTTGTCAACAGCTTAAAGTAAACAATTTGGTAGTAGTAAATAAATAGTTTAGGGTATAGTATTTGCTATAAAAAAAATTTTTGTGATATCAGATTAATATCTAAATTAATTAAATCAGAGCCAGTAAGTAGTGGCAAGATAAAACATATGTCGTGTGTTAAACGCGTGTGAAGTGTTAAGTGAAAGTGAATAGCGTGTGATACAAGATTTAGGAGACTAAAAACAAAATTATAAAATTTCCAAACAGGTTATAAATATTTATAATTATGTTTCTAGTGGGGCATATGAGACGGTAATTTGTATCACAAATTACTTTAATGTAAATATTTATTTTTATATGAATATGTATTTTTATGTAACATTGATTTCAGAGGTTTAATAATTGTAATTATTAATGGTAAATAATAATTTTCGGCTCTACTGAAACTGTTAACAATAACACAATACTTTAGCAAGGGGGTGAGTTGTTTATCGTTACCGGGAACCAGGAAGTTACGTCATGTTTCGCGCCTTTTCAGTAAAAAAGCTTCCAGAACATTCTATAAAAGTAATATGTATTAGTGGTTTTCATTGGATAGTAAAATAGACGCTAATGTTGGCGCGTTTTGTTGGCCAATGGTAATTCATTTATAATCTTTAGGTGTAGCTTGGGGCAAGTCTATAAATAGTGTAGATTCAAAGCGAGCGTCCTCCAGTTCGGCAAGATTCTCGACACAGTACACATCGTCCTCCAGTTCGGCAGGATTTACGAAGCATTACACTTCGTCCGCACATTACACGTTGGCCGTTCAGTTCGTTAAATTACACGTAGTGAAAATCATTAAAGATCTAAAATATTACAAAGTCACTTATATACAAAAATTGAAGTACGTGAGTTAAAAGTGAGAAGTTATTAGAAACAGTTTCAGTATGGCGATTATCAAGATAAATTTGTGAAAGTGTTAGTGCATGTGCTCGACAATAAAACATTATAAAATACATTTCTTCACTAGTAATTTTTGGATAAAAGATTCCTTTTCCGCTTCACACCCTGCAAGAATTAAATGCCTACCTAAATAGCTGGCCGGAAGAAAATATACATAACCTTAAAACTAATTCATATAGATTGCTACGCCAGATGGGTTAGCAGGCGACCGACGAATGACGTCACACAATATGGCTGCACGCGTGAGGTAAACGACATTAAGTGAGAAACATTATCCACCACGTGGGGACACAAATACACACTAATACTACTTCAATAGTAGCAGCGGCAAAGCTGTTTTTCTAATAACGCAAGTTTGTTTTAAAGAATTTGCGACATGTAACATTTAATACATGTGATAAACGTATTCGATTCCTCATCCAGGGATGAAGAGTAATTATTTATTTATATTCAGCAAAAACTGTGCGCCTGCAAAACTGCATTCATCAATGCGACAGTGTTCGAAAATTGCGCTCACTCTTGTTACCTGGAATTATGTAAGTGACGTCAACGGAAAAAAGCCATAATTAAAATTCGCCCGTAAATATTCCATAAGTTAACCTGTGCGTAGAACAGTACAAATAGAAAAATCTGATGTGTTACACTCACATGATTTTCTCTAGTCTTATACAAACTACTTTTACAAATGCTTATTCTCCATCTACTTCATGTTAATCTTATTGCTAATTAATTTTCTTGTAGGTGCAAAGGGAATATAATAGGCTTTAAGCGATAGTCAAATCTTTTAAGCGCTGGTCGCTATGCGGAGCATTCTATTCTCCTTGCACGTCCAGGACATAAGAAAATGAATAACCAATTCCCACCTGAGGGGGGGGGGTGCAATAACGAATTCCATTTGAGAAAAAGTATAAGCGTTGGAAAATTCAAACAAATAAGGAATATCTCGGAAATGGTTCACTCCACAAAACAAATGTATGACAAATTGTGTTTTAATGCGATCTACATATTTTGTGCAGTAAAATTTTGTCCATCTCTTACGGTTTACCAGTTATGCAAAAATCATTCCTAATGAAGAGGACTTTTGGAGACATTCCCAAAAAATTATTTGCCATAAAAATATCTTAAACATACAATATTTTAATCAAAATCGTTAGAGCCATTTGTAAGAAAATCAACATTTTCAGAAAATGTTCGATGTAAAGGTTATTCTGGGGTGAGGGAACTTCTTGAAAATCTTCATGTCGCATCCTTGGAAGATACTAAATTTAACTACCAAGTTTGGTATTTATTCTACTTTTCGTTTTTGAGTAATGCTGTTCATAGATAGACAAACACGGACATGTTTCCAAAAATGCTTTATTTGGATTTAGGCACCTCAAAACATGCATTTCCAGTGAAATATTGGTTTCGAATTTTTGGGTAGAATTGCAATACTTCCCGTACTTACTACACGTAGTAGAAAAAGTAAAAATGCGGACGGTTAAATGTTTAAATTTGCGAAAGTAGACTTGAAGTGTTATTTGCCCTGCACCATGATGTAGCCCCATAATATCCTCAAAAAGTAAATTTCTAGGTCAGCATGCCTCAGTTTAGATTGTCTACAGATAACTAGGTACTTATTTTCATTTTAAAAAACTTGCGCCATGTGGGTCGGGGTGCAATTCGATGCTCAAGGTTGCGAAGAGGATCTGCTTTCCTTAAATGAGTTCTCCCAAGTAACAGAAGCCATTTACCTCATAATATTAATTACAAAATGGCATGGCTTTCACAGAACTTCCTAATTCTATTTGACAGACACTAGCTACTAAGATGCAATTTCTTTTTAAAAATGAAGTATATCTGCTTACCTTCATAGTAAATGTTGAAAATAATTCATATCTGTACAGGTGAACCTCTTGCAGATAGCCGCAATATTTTGTCGCCAATTCCCTTTATGATAATATTCAAATTATAAATTGTGCGTAGTCGATCCTTGAAGGCCCTAGCATGGAGGAATATATTACAATAGGAGGAGAAAAGCCTGGATCTTCTGAAAAATTCAATTGAGTATTTTTGGACGCTCTAGGGTTCAGCGTCCCATTCTATATTGGGCGTGAAAGACAGCAAATGTTGCTCAGATGCCTCTTTATCAAGTTTGAGGTTCTTTTATGTGCCGTAAATCTATGACACGGAACCACCGTTTGTACTTCCCTTCCAAAGGAAGCCATGTTAAAAATTTCTACGCTCGAAAATCGTCTGTGGTGCATTATAAGTTACGGGCTTGCCAGTCTTATTGCTGGAGGTCGATGGTCTTCATGTTGACTTTACTAAAGGGATCTTGTCAGTAACAGACTTGGCAGGTGCTTTTGCAGATGTGGATGTTGATTTCGTGGGCTTTGGAAGTGATCTGCCTACGAGAATCTTTTCTGAAATTGTGGTCCCGTTTATCCCGACTCGGTACCGGTTTAGCTGCAACTGAGCTATAGGTACTGGATTTTGAGACAGAGGGTTGGTGGATGCCTAGGAGTTTCCGAGATGGAAACCTACTGCCTAACCCGAATCCCTTGGATCGCCTTTCCTCTGTAAAACAGGTGCATTCTCGGATCTAGACGGATGTTCACCGCAGCAGTTGACGCACGTTGGAAGTGGTGTGCATGCTCCATCGTGTGAGATATCTCCACAATTAACACACGTAGATTCACCGCTACAAAAATCACTAGTGTGTCCAAAGCGCTGACACTTATAGCATCTGAGCGGGTTAGGAATATACTTCAGTGACTTCATAACCTGCCTTAATCCTTTGAGGGAGATCTACCCGATCAAATGCAAAAAACAGGGTACAATTAGGCACAAATTCACCTCTTTCTCTCCACTGAACCCGATAAACAGATGTCACACCTTGATCTTCAAGATTTTCTTGAATCTCCTCATTGGACAGACCATCCAATGCACAGATGCTTACAATACCATGCGAGGAGCTCAAGGTCCTGTGCATTTCAACTCGAATGGGATAGCTAGCTAACATCTTTACTTTCTGTATAATAGCTGCCTGGGATGCTGAATGTGCTTCAACCACGAGCGTGCCATTACAGGATTTTACTGCACCAACAGTTTTATCGAGCTCAGCTCTATTGATTACTAAGTAGCGAGGACCACAACTCTCGACTACTTCTTTAACATTGACCTTGGTGTGTGTGGTTTTTGGGGGGGGGATTTTTTTTATCTTTAGCGATAAAATCCTCCACCATTACAAATGTCTCGGATGGCATGCTCACATCCTGGGTGCCACCCCAGCTTAGGTGAGAGTTCTGGCCTGGACTTGCTCACCTCCCAATTTAAAGACAGAGGGAAGCAATCACCTTCAGGTGTGTAACAGTTTATGCAATAGCCCTCCTCAGGATTAACCTTTATCAGCGGATACAAACAGTCGTACATGATACTTAGTGCTGGCAATTATATGTTACCAGTTGACCCCTGTGACTCTCCTCCTCCCTTCCGCACAATGGTATCCATCAGACTGTATCAAATATGCTTGTGGAACAATGTTGATTGGGCTTTTGGCATAAACCATCCTACCACTTAGAGGAACCCAATCAAGAGTAGCTCAGGACTCTGGAGACCCAATTCTGTACTACTGTAGCTGAATTGGTGCAGGAACACTAGTGGTGCATGCTATTCATTTTGTTACAGCCCAGTGAAGGTGCACCATGATCATGATGAAGGATAGACATACAGATAAGCTCTGGTCTATCATAACACTGTATACCATTTACTAGAGGTCACTAGTGATGCTATACATTTTGTTGCAGCCCAGTGAAGGGGGACCATGATCATGATGAAGGATAGACATACAGATAAGCTCTGGTCTATCATAACACTGTATACCATTTACTAGAGGTCACTAGTGATGCTATACATTTTGTTGCAGCCCAGTGAAGGGGGACCATGATCATGATGAAGGATAGACACACAGATAAGCTCTGGTCTATCATAACACTGTATACCATTTACTAGAGGTCACTAGTGGTGCTATACATTTTGTTACGGCCCAATGAAGGGGGACCATGATCATGATGAAGGATAGACACACATAAGCTCTGGTCTATCATAACACTGTATACCATTTACTAGAGGTCACTAGTGGTGCTATACATTTTGTTGCAGCCCAATGAAGGGGGACCATGATCATGATGAAGGATAGACACACAGATAAGCTCTGGTCTATCATAACACTGTATACCATTTACTAGAGGTCACTAGTGGTGCTATACATTTTGTTGCAGCCCAATGAAGGGGGACCATGATCATGATGAAGGATAGACACACAGATTAGCTCTGGTCTATCATAGCACTGTATACCATTTACTAGAGGTCACTAGTGGTGCTATACATTTTGTTGCAGCCCAATGAAGGGGGACCATGATCATGAAGGATAGACACACACATAAGCTCTGGTCTATCATAGCACTGTATACCATTTACTAGAGGTCACTAGTGGTGCTATACATTTTGTTGTAGCCCACTGAAGGGGGACCATGATCATGATGAAGGATAGACACACAGATAAGCTCTGGTCTATCATAGCACTGTATACCATTTACTAGAGGTCACTAGTGGTGCTATACATTTTGTTGTAGCCCAGCAAAGAGGGACCATGATCATGATGAAGGATAGACACACAGATAAGCTCTGGTCTATCATAGCACTGTATACCATTTACTAGAGGTCACTAGTGGTGCTATACATTTTGTTGTAGCCCAGTGAAGAGGGACCATGATCATGATGAAGGATAGACACACAGATAAGCTCTGGTCTATCATAGCACTGTATACCATTTACTAGAGATCACTAGTGGTGCTATACATTTTGTTGTAGCCCAGTGAAGAGGGACCATGATCATGATGAAGGACAGACACACAGATAAGCTCTGGTCTATCATAGCACTGTATACCATTTACTAGAGGTCACTAGTGGTGCTATACATTTTGTTGTAGCCCACTGAAGGGGGACCATGATCAAGATGAAGGATAGACACACAGATAAGCTCTGGTCTATCATAGCACTGTATACCATTTACTAGAGGTCACTAGTGGTGCTATACATTTTGTTGTAGCCCAGTGAAGGGGTGCCATGATCATGATGAAGGATAGACACACAGATAAGCTCTGGTCTATCATAGCACAGTATACCATTCAGTTTGTAATCTTAAGTTACCATATGAGGCAACAGAATTTAATGTTTTGTTATGTCCATGATGAAAATTTGCAACGCTTTGAATCTGTCCACAAAGCCTCCTTTGCTGTATAATCATAAAAAGACCTCCTGTCCCATACATTTTATAGTAATAGTAATAGTAATAGTAATATTTATTTTCATCATTATTACAATAATACAAATAAAGCTTACATCTAAAACTTATGTCTAGTGCACCAGTTTTCTAGCTCCCCCATATTTAGCCCCTAGGCTGTATATATGGGATAAAGCTACTATACCATCTCTCCACTTTACAAACTATGCTCGTTCAGCTGTACCTTTCTTAAGCTCCTTATCCACTTATCCCTTGTGTTGCCTAAAAATGTCCCCATTATTTTAATTATTTCTACTTTTGTGCTTCCCAACATTCTTAATGCTACTGCTTCTTTGTTTAACTTGTCCCATTTTTTATTCCATATAACCTCTCTCCACCTTTTAACCTTATCACATTCTATTAGACAATGATAAGTACTACCCGATTCATCACACATATACATCTCCCCGAACAATTATATCCATTCCTTTTTAAAAATATTACTCCTGTGCGCATCCACGCAAGACCTATTCTACCAAATTGATTACATATATCTACATACTTCTCCCTTCCCCAATCTCTTTTAACTGATTTATACAAAATCAATGACCTTTTATCCTCAAAACTAGCCCATATCTCTTGTTTCTCGATATCTTCCACCCTCAATCTCACTTCTTTCCAAAACCCACTATTATTATATTTATCTAATAGGAAAATATTCCTCATGCCAATTTCTTTTAGGACATTTCCCATCTCCCCTAACCAACACTCTTCTCCTAGGACAGTTTTTTGAAACTGTATACATTCTTTTAGTATATTATCATCTTCTAAATTTAAACATCTATACCAATACTTCAATATTCTTTCCACTATTATACCTTTTCTCCCTACCCTTCCTAGCTCTGCCAGTGCCACGCCCCTTGGTGAACTCTTGGGTAAACCCAAAACTTCTTTACAAAACATTCTATGGACTAAATCAATCTTAATCCATCCCTTTGCCACCCCCCATATTTCTATTCCATATAACATTTTTGACTCTACTACAGCTTCATATAGCCTTTCCAACCAGTTCATTGTTAGCGTGGGTGTTTTGCACAAGCAAACTCTAACAGCTTTCATCGCTAGCTTTCCTTTCAATTGTGCATATTTAGCTTGTGCTTCCCACTTCCCGTTGCTTGAGAATCTAATGCCCAAGTAATCAAATTCTTTTACCACCTCTATTTGCTCTCCATTTATATACCATCTTTCCTCTCTTTTCAATTTTGATCCTTTCTTGAACACTATTATCTTGGACTTTTTTATATTCACCTTTAGCCCCCATTCCATACCAAATTTTGCAATTTCATTAATAGCATGTTGCAACCCTATCACTGTTACTGCCCCAGCTACTAGATCATCTGCAAATAGTAACCCTGGTATTTCCTTTTTCCCTATGACTGGGCATACATTTTATAGACAAACCGTAAAAGTTTGTGGGGTATGTATCCATGCGTTGTTTCTGGGACTTCTTTTCAACGCTTCCTGTTGACTGCTGCATTTGGGACTTCAAAAGAATTTTTTCCCTGAACTGTGACTGCAATCTTCACAGAATTTCAGTTGGCTTTATGCGTTCCTTGGAGAGAAACTTTATGACATAGTGTTGCTCTATGGAGGTATGAACCTACAGCTCATGAGATAAACAATTTGCTCTATGTGATCAACACAGGAATGCCTTGACACATCCCCACCACTGCCCACATTCATGGTCAGAAATTTCCAGCTTATATTTGATCCATCCTGGTATGTTTTTATCTATTTTCAACAATAACATACATCAAGAACTCACATTTTATTGAAATCTTTAAAAAGAACATATTACAATTATTACTAATCTTTGTTCAAAATGATGCAGACTCCCTGCAGTATCCAATGACTCTCGTGTTCCCGCGTTGCAAGGTTGGCATCAAAGACAAAGCCAACACCCATCGCATTTCTTCTCAGTGATGTGCCATATATGGGTGTAGGCAACGTATTCTGTAAGCAATCAGTATCTGCTACTGAACATCAAACAATGTGGTCAGTTTCCTTACAACTGGGAGGCAATTTTTATGTGAAGAAGGAGATGTCATTACCGTGTGATATATTTGATGTACATTACTTTAATTAAATATTTAAGTTATAGGTAGATACACCATTAATAATATATGCTTTATTTTACATTTTCCAATTTATTTATTTGAGGTTCCTCTTTGACTGTAGTGACCATTATACTGCATTGCACAGAGGATTTTTAAAATTTTAAATGATGTTTTTATTAACTTTGTTAAATTCCGCTACTCTTTAAACATTGTAATATGTACATAATGATCTAGAATATTAATTTTGTGCTGAGTCCTCCCATTTCCTTCATCACGCCCTTCCCCCACCATCCTTATTCTGGAAATGTCTTCCACTCTATCACTTATAGTAAGTAGAGGAAGTATTGTATTCCAACCAAAAATTTGCTGCTGAGATTTTATCAGTGATATAGGTTTCGAGGTCTCTTGAATAAATCAATAGACTAAAATAAAGGGTTTTTACTTTTTCTACCATCTACCTACATTAGACAAGAGGAAGTACTGTATTCCACACAAAAGGTTTGTTATCAATATTTCCCATAAATTCACATTTGGGGATCCTCTGTGGTCCTGGTCCGTGCGTGTGTGCATGCATGCGTGCGTGCATGTGTACAGCAAAATTAAAACAGGAAATGTTGGATAAAAGCTTACTATATTTTCACGGGATTGCAGCTGAGTGATATGTGGTTCCATAAGCAAGTTTTTGGGACTCTACACTCTGTCACCTTTCTTATGATTGGTCTGTTACTTTGGCCAATGCTGCCTTTTATAAACTTAAAACAATGTGATTGAACAGCTACAGCTATTATTTGTCAGTAACTTTAAAACCAACATTTCATCAAAATCTATTGTTCAATATGCAGATGATACAAATGGAAAGCAGGTCTCTTGACGCTTTGCTGTCATTAATGAATGAAAAAACAGCTGAAACCCTTGACGGTTCAACCACAATCGCTTAATAGTCAATCCTGCAATTCATTTTCATCTCACACAACACAATAATATGGATGAACCTGTAGTAACTTTCAATGACAAACCTCAAAAGCAATACAAGTACAGGTTTTTGGTGTTTGGATCAGTCAATATCAAAGAGCCTCCTGCAAGCCAGACATTACCATGTATGTACCTCTTAAAAGATTCTGGGGCCACGATTCCAAAGAATGAGTCGGTGCATGTTTCTCAATCCCTAGCCAGTGGAGGGTGGAGAAGGGTGCGGAGTCAGGTCGCTTATCCACAAGCATCATGTGACCAACAGGCTTTTGACTTCTACATCCTAGACTGATATTTTAGCACCATTACTCTATATGGGGAGATCTGAAGCTACAGGATAACTCCACGAGCTCAGTCTCAGCTGAACTACACTCCACGTTAAAATAAGCATAAATACAAAGAACATTCCACATATTTGTAGTCTGGTAAGCATGCTAAATGCTGAAAACCATTAGGTTTGATAATGATGTAAAGCACAAATGGAAACATTTTTACAAGATATTTACAACATGCCTTGATACTGCCTATCCATTAAAACAAATCAGCACAAATAAGGTTAAAAAGGATAGTGTTAGATTACCTGCAGAGTTAGTAAAACTAAAAGAGAAGAGGAAAGATATGCATGCCCTGTATAAGAGTACATTTTCCATATAGAGTGTAACAAAAATGTACGGCACAAATTGTAGGACACATTCCTCACATGTAGATGAAATTATGTTATATGATCATGGGTCTGTAAACACTTTGTTACCATATTATAACTCATTTTCTCCAACTCATTAATCATGGGAAACAAACACGAAGAGAACATTAGAATCATGGAGAACATGCACTCTTGGTTACGTTGTTATTATCGTAGGTGCACTGCCAGTGTTTTGTTTTACATGTTTCTGTTTGCCATGCGACTTATGTCATTGCTTGCTTACAGGTAACATCAACTGTTCCAGGGAGCAGTATGACCTTGGCAACCCATGGGTTACTACGTGCTAGTAGAGTTGATTACAGACTTGGCTCACAGTGTACACAAATGACGAGATGGCAGATGCCCATTTGATGTATGGATTAGCAGATGGTAATAGCGCTTGCGCTCAACGTTTGTACCGGGAGAGATTTCCAGGACGAAGGTGCCCTGACAGGAAAACGTTTGAAGCCATTGATCGTCTTAGGGAATATGGGGCATTTCAACCTGATACTTGCGACCGGGGGGAGGCCTACAAGGACGAGGACACCGCAACAGGAGGCAGTTGACGACGACCCTAGTGTCAGTATAAGACAAGTAGCTGCAATAATGAATGTTGACCACATGCCTCTCTGGCGAGTGTTGCACGAGGTCCGGCTGTATTCATACCATTTACATCATGTGCAGGCACTATCAGCAGCTGATTTTCCTGCACGGGTACGTTACTGCGAATCGTTTATACAACAAAATGTCAACCCTAATTTTAGTGTAACGGTGCTGTTCACAGATGAGGCATCATTTCAACAAAGTTAGATTGTAAATTATCACAATCGGCATGTATGGGTTGACGTTAATCCTCATGCAACTGTTGAAGCAAATCATCAACAAGGATTTTCTGTCAATGTTTGGGCCGGCATTGTTGGTGACTGTTTGGTAGGACCTCCCGTTCTTCCACCCAGGCTCAACGGACAAATTTACCGTAACTTCATAGAGAATGTTCTACTTGATCTGTTTGCAGATGTGCCTTTAGCTGTGCGACAAAACTTGTACTTCATGCACGATGGAGTACATCCTCATTTTAGTGTTAATGTCTGTCGGCTTCTAAATAACAGATTCAGTGTCAGATGTAGAGGTGGACCATTTGCCTGAACTCCACGCTACCCAGACCTAAACCCACTGGACTTTTATTTGTGGGGGCATTTGAAAGCTCTTGCATATCGAACCCCAGTACCAGATGTTCAGAGTCTCCATGCCCGTATTATGGTTGGCTGCGAAAGCTTACGCAATACTCCAGGGATACATCAGTGTATCCGGGATTCACTACGACGGTGGTGCTCATTGAGGGCATATTAAACGAAAGATTGCATGTGGTATGCTGGTACGTGTTTCCCATGATTAATGAGTTGTAACATGGTAACAAAGTGTTTCCAGACCCATGTTCATATAACATAAATTCTTTGTCTACGTGTGAGGAATGGGTCCTGTAATTTGTGCCGTACATTTTTGTTACATCCTGTATACTATAAAAACAAGTACAAGAAGTATAAAATTGGATTATTTAAGAAGCATAAATAACTTAAAAGCTAAAACATGCAAAAAATGGAGAAATCAAAAACTGTTTCTTAATCTGCCTCGAGTATAATAAAAGTAAACAGTCACATAATATTGCAATAAACATCCAAGGTGAACTGGTAGAAGACCCTAACATTCTAAGTGAGAAGTTTAATAACTACTTTATCAATGTTGCTGCATAGATTTATGACTTAACTAAATCTGTAAACAATACTATTGCTTCTGCACCATCTTCTTTTTTTCATTAAACCAGTGTCTGAGAATGAATTAAATGAAAAAAGCTATTCGCATAATGTCTTATGAATCAAAATTAGCTCATTGTAAACCATTATTTAAGAAATTAAAAATTTTGACAGTAATTAATTTGTACATCTACACAGTGATATTGTTTATAAAACAACACATATCAGACAAGACATTCATTCTTATAATACTAGATCATGTCAACTGATTGATATACCATATTGTAGATTGACTACAACACAGAAGAGTTTTGAAATACTTGGCTCTAAATTGTATAATAAGCTACCAGTAAAGTTAAAACAAAGTCCCAAACCTAGTTTTAAGAATAAATTGTATGACTGGCTTGTTACTAATCCTTTTTATTCACTACAAGAATTTTTTGATGAGTAGGTACATCTTAGTACCAATAATAATGTAAATACAATTTTGTAAATAGCCTATACTAGCATTATATTATCTGACGTTGTCTATTACTGTAATAGTTCAATGACAATAAAATTATTCTTATTTAATTAGAAAATTAGCGAATAACCAAAGTTGTGAGTGGGACGATATCAGTGACTGAAAGCAGCCTTAATTAAACTGCTGACCTATTTAATTAAATGCTCTATAGAGGAAGGAAAATTCCCAGATATATTATACTGGGAAAAATGTAGCCATTATTCAAAAAGGGTAACAAAAATGATATTAATAATTACAGGCTGATAACCTTACTTCCAAGGCTAAAACGTTTTAGAGAGTCATATTATTGAGACTAATTTCTTATTTGGTCAAACAAATATACTGAAAAATTTCCAACATGGCTTCTGGAAAAACACATTCACCATTACTGCTATCAGTAAATTTATTCAAATAATATCAGAAAAGCTCCAAACTATTATGAGGCAGTATTTTGATACGGTAATTTGTAATCACAAATTACTTAAATGTAAATAAGGAGTGTAATATGAATATGTATTTTTATGTGACATTGATTTCAGAGGTTTATTAATTGTACTTATTATTGGTAAATAATAATATAAGGCTTTACTGAAACTGTTAGTAATGGCGCAAGAATGCAGCGGTGGAGTGAGTTGTTTATCGTTACCGGGAACCAGGAAGTTACGTAATGTTTCGCGCCTTTTCGGTAAAAAAAGCTTCTAGAACATTTCCTAAAGCAATATGTATTAGTGGTTTTCATTGGATAGTAAAATAGACGCTAATGTTGGCGCGTTTTATTAGCCAATAGCATTTCATTTATAATCTTTAGGCGTATCTTAAGGCAAGCCTATAAATAAGCCAGGCCGAGGTAGCGTGTCCCCCAGTTCAACGGAATTCTCAGTACACTACATATCGTCAGCCAGTCCTTCATTTCGTCATAAGTTACGCGCAGCAGAATTATGAGAATTTAAAATATTATACAGTTAAATATACACAAAGTTGAAGTACGTGAGTTAAAAATAAGAAGTTATTAAAAACAGTTTCAGTTTGGCGAGTATCCAGATTAATTTGTAAAAGTGTTTGTGAATGTGTTCAGCAATAAAAGTTATAAAACCAATTTCTTCGTCAGTATAATTTCTGGATAAAAGATTCCTTTCCGATTCACACCCTGCAAGAGATACAAGTTCTACCAAGAAAAGATGATAGCTAGCCGGAGGACAATATACATAACCTTAAATTCTTTTAGAAACTAATTCATACAAATTGCTACGACAGAGGGAACTACGGACCAGACCAACGAATGACGTCACACAAGATGGCAACACACGTGAAGTAAACACACATATTTGCTCTCGCAAATTGGCTTCCACAACGTGGTGCTATAAACACATATACAATTTGTTATACTCACAAATTGGCACCCATAACGTGGGGCGAAGTGACCAGGAAAGGAATAAGATGACCAGGACGTGGGGCGAAGTAACCAGGAAAGGAAGGCAAAGTGACCAGGAAAGGAAAACGATGACCAGGAATGAAGCAGAGTAACCAGGAATACAGCGGTGAAATGATCTACAAGACCCAGATTCAAGAAACAACAGGGACGACAGACTTCGATCGTAATTCCGAGATTACGATGCAACAAGGAATTCAACTATAAAAACATCGAGACGACGTAGATTCATCATAAAACAACGCAGAAGCGACATACAAACCTAGGAGAATGGGGCAGAACGCTGGACATCAAAGCTACATCAACAGACAGCATCACAAAGTCAGGTGATTGTAATTTTTTTTTAGAAAACAAAAACAATGGCTACTAATAATATTGAAGAAACAATGATGGAGGGGGATAATGTAACAGTTAGCTGTAATTCAATACAGGATACAGAAAATCGCTTAAATAATGTAGTAGTTGAGGGAGGAAATATTAGTAAACAAAGTCGGAATAGAACAGCAGGAAATGTTAGTGCAGAAAGTGAGAATAGAACAGCAAGAAATGTTAATCTTGATACTATTGTGATGATGGAAATGCTGAGAAATATGAGTAGGGAATTAAGGGAAGAGATGCAAAAGAATAATGAGAAAATGAGGGAAGATATGCAAAAGAGTTATGAGAAATTAGGACAAAAATTAACTCAGAGTATAAGGGAAGAAATTTGTAAGAATAATGAGAAATTAGAAAAGAAAATAGATCAAAACAGGGAAGATATGCAAAAGAGTTATAGGGAATTAAGGGAAGATATTGGTAAAAGCTTTGAACAAAACAGGAAATCAATTGAAAATATTGGTAGGAGTAATGATATATTAGAGCAAAAAGTAGATCAAAGCAGTGAAGAAAGTGAAAAGAAAGTTACGAAGCTAGATAGTAGTATGCCAGAAATGAGAGATAAAAATGAGGAAGTAATAGTAAGTAAGATAGGAGAAATTTCAAAGAAAATGCTAGACATGAGCAGGGAAATATGTAACAAAGAAAGTGAGGTTAATGTAGAATGTACAGAGTTAGGAAGTCAAATGAGTAGTATTTCAAGTGAACTAAGAGAGATAAATGAGGTTATGAATGTAGATGTAAATCAGTCGCAAGTTAATTTCAGAGGGGAAATATCAGAAATACAGAATGAGACAGTAATGCAAAGAAATAAATTGTACCAAGATGTTCAGAATGAAAACTCCAGTCCAGTACAGTTTAGTACAGATTTGTCAGAGTACTTTCAAAGTAAAAAGATAGCAGATGAATTGAAAATGACAGTTGTTAAAAGATGTATTGTTCAAGAAACTGTAGATTGTTCTCAAATGTTATCAGGGAACGAAATGTCATATGAATACAAGAGGTCATTCATGAATAAAAATTTGAAGGTTAGGTTACGGCTACGAGTAATGTTTAGCCACACACAATTTGATCCAGGAGGGTAAATAGCAATGAGATGTAAAGTAAATGCTGGATAGGTAAAGACGACTTGCAGAGCAATGTATTGGAACGTAAGAGGGTTAATTATTTATATGTCATTTGAAAAGAGAAATAAATTATAAAATAAAAAAAAGAGAAATGTTTAAAAAAAAAAAAAAAAAAAAAAGAATTAAAATTTTTAGTAACTGTAACAACATTTGAAAATTAAGAATGCAAAGATTGAAACTTAATATGATATTAAAGTAAAAGTACGTAAATACAATTCCAAGATTTAAAAATTAAGAATGCAAAGATTGAAACTTAATATGATATTAAATTAAAAGTACGTAAATACAATTCCAAGATTTAAAAATTAAGAATGCAAAGATTAAACTTCATATGATATTAAATTAAAAGTACGTAAATACAATTCCAAAAGTATTGTTAAAATAAAATTCAAAATAACAAAAAATGGTAAAAATAATTCAAAACAAATACTTATGTAGCAAACAGAAAAGGTGAAACATTGTCTAGATTTAAGAGATGTAAATTTATGTAAAGGGTGAATATTTTGGTAAAAATGTTAAACAATTACAAAAATCTTAAATGTATAAATTTTTGTTAACAACTTAAGAAAGTAAACAATTTGGTAACAGTTATTAAATAATTTAGGGTAAAGTATTTGCTATAAAAAAAAAAAATTGTAATGTCAGATTAATATCTAAATTAATTAAACCAGAGCCAGTAAGTAGTGGTGAGATAAAACATATGTCGTGTGCTAAATGCGTGTGAAGTGTTAAGTGAAAGTGAATAGCGTGTGTTACAAGATTTAGGAGACTAAAAACAAAATTATAAAATTTCCAAACAGGTTATAAATGTTTATAATTATGTTTCTAGTGGGGCATATGATACGGTAATTTGTAATCACAAATTACTTAAATGTAAATAAGGAGTGTAATATGAATATGTATTTTTATGTGACATTGATTTCAGAGGTTTATTAATTGTAATTATTATTGGTAAATAATAATATAAGGCTTTACTGAAACTGTTAGTAATGGCGCAAGAATGCAGCGGTGGAGTGAGTTGTTTATCGTTACCGGGAACCAGGAAGTTACGTAATGTTTCGCGCCTTTTCGGTAAAAAAAGCTTCTAGAACATTTCCTAAAGCAATATGTATTAGTGGTTTTCATTGGATAGTAAAATAGACGCTAATGTTGGCGCGTTTTATTAGCCAATAGCATTTCATTTATAATCTTTAGGCGTATCTTAAGGCAAGCCTATAAATAAGCCAGGCCGAGGTAGCGTGTCCCCCAGTTCAACGGAATTCTCAGTACACTACATATCGTCAGCCAGTCCTTCATTTCGTCATAAGTTACGCGCAGCAGAATTATGAGAATTTAAAATATTATACAGTTAAATATACACAAAGTTGAAGTACGTGAGTTAAAAATAAGAAGTTATTAAAAACAGTTTCAGTTTGGCGAGTATCCAGATTAATTTGTAAAAGTGTTTGTGAATGTGTTCAGCAATAAAAGTTATAAAACCAATTTCTTCGTCAGTATAATTTCTGGATAAAAGATTCCTTTCCAATTCACACCCTGCAAGAGATACAAGTTCTACCAAGAAAAGATGATAGCTAGCCGGAGGACAATATACATAACCTTAAATTCTTTCAGAAACTAATTGATACAAATTGCTAACGTCAGAGAGAGCTACGAACCAAACAATGAGTGACGTCACAAGGAGGCTTCAACACACGTGATGTAAACAACATTACGTAAAGCAGCAACCGTCGCATATTGGCTTCCAAACGCGGAGTTACAATTAATGATCTACAACATTAATACTGCATCATATTGGCACCCATACGTGGGGCAGTTAAAGTTATGTAAACAAACATTTATTTGCAACATACAATTTGTAACATTTGTACGATTACAATTTTAATACCTGAATAATTTCAATTGTATTTTATAATAAGTAAATTCAATAACAGCCCGCCTTGAAACAATATGTATGTAATAATTATTAATTGTATGTAACAGTCATTGCAAATGCTTATTTTTATTGTAAACATGTTTTATTAATGTTATGTGTATACATTACATACTTTAATAATGCAAGAGCTGTGAGAATAATAAGTTTTAAGTTGCTAACAATGAGGTAATAATGAGGCAACCTTGTAGCAATAATGAGTTAGAGTGTTTGAAAATTACTAGTCATGATTATAGCAAAGATAAGGTAAATCCAGTAACAGTTTAAAATTACCCAATCAGTAGCAAGGAAAAATTTTAAGTAAAATGCAGATATTCTATTGGACTAGAATTAGCCAATCAGAGGCTTGAAATACCGAAGCTTACGGGTTTTGACCGTTGAAAGTTGCTCAGTTGCTGGCAAACCTTGGTAGTGAACAGATGGAAGATATGTTCTCTACAGAGATATTACGTGTGAATCGTAAAAATATGCATACCCGCTAAGTAAAAGTATTAAAGATTCTCACAGTTCTTAAAAAATGTGCAAGAATTAATAAAAGAAGTTAATTTAAAAACTTAAATTCTGTGATGTCTACAATCATTGTCATACCGCACCCTGACTAAGAAACGTGACTCTACAAACATTACTGATGCAGCTGAGGCAAATTCAAACATAAATAATATATAGAAGCAGTTTTTAATAACAAAGTTAAATATTATAGTGTAAAACTTGGAGTGTAACAACAAAATTACATCTTAAAATCAGCTTCTCATATGTAGCAGCATACTGCATAATAACAGTAACTATTATATAATCAACAAATTCAAACAGACACCCAAACGTGTTGCAAACTCCATAAAGCAACTAATATTTACGTAAATAATTTACATGAAGCAAATAACTCTCAAGTTGGCTCCCATACGTGGGGCAGTTAAAATTACGTAACCAAACAAAACAAAAGCAGCACAACATAACCTTCTTCAAGTTTATGTTAAACATAAATCTTCTTCAACTAACAATAAGGTTAGTAATTTATTTTTTGACCTACCCAAAGCTTTCGACTGCGTTGTTCACAATATCTTATTAAACAAGCTACAGGTGTATGGAATTAGAGGTATCTCCAGAAACCTAATTGATGATGATGGCGTTTAAGGGTGCACAACTGCTAGGTCATTAGCACCCTTGTAAAATAGGTCAGAGACAAAGATCAGTGCAAAATATCATGGTAAAGGCCAACGATGAAGATGAATATTGCGAGTGTATTACTTATAATGTTTGTGTATTTGTGTTTACTTCACGCGTTGAAGCCATCTTGTGACATCATTCATTTGTTCGGTTTGTAGCTCCATCTGGTGTTAGCAATTTGCGGCAGTATTAGTTTTTGTTTGAAAGAATTTTAATTTTATTTTTTATTTAATTCTGTTTCACTGTCCTCCGGCTAGCTATTATCTTATTTTGGTTCGAGCACTTCTCTTTATACAGGTTGTGTAAACGGAAAGGAATCTTTTATCCAAATATAACACTGATGAAGAAATTTGTTTTACACTTTTATTGTCAAACACATTAACTATCACATTTATACATTGATCTTAACACTCGCCAAACTGAAACTGTTATAACAACTTCTTACTAATCACTTTTAATCCACGTACTTCAACCTTTTGTATAATTAACTTTACCATACTTGAGAATTTTCATAACTCTGTTACGCGTAACCTGCAAATTGATATCCGAAGTGTGCCATACAAATACTTTCGACGAACTGATGGGAATGCGACGTGTAGTGTACAAAGAATTTTGATGAACTGCCGGGGTCTACCTCTAACCTACTCTTTTTATACTCCTTCACACCAATATGCCTAAAGATTATAACTGAACTGCAATTGGCTAATAAAACGCGCCAACATTAGCGTCTATTTTAATATCCAATGAAAATTATGAATACATATGCTCTAGGGAAACGTTCCAGAAGATTCTGAAATAAAAAACGCGCCAATATTACGTAACTTCCTCGTTCCCAATAATGATAAAACAGCTGACCCCCTCGCTGCATTATTGCACGCTATTATTGTCAGTTTCAGTAAGGCAGTATAAACTTACTTCTCAACAATAATTACAATCAATAAACATCTCAAATCAATGTCACATAATAATGCATATTCATACTACAATCATTATTTACATTTAAGTAATTTACAAATTACTGCATCATATGCCCCACTAGAAACATAATTATAAATATTTACAACTTGTTTGGAAATTTTACAATTGGGTTTTTAGTCTCCTAAATCTTGGAACACACGCTATCACTTTCACTAACACTTCACACGTATTTAACACACGACGTATGTTTTGTCTTTATCTCGCCACTATTTACTGGCTCTGGTTTAATATGTTTGGACATTAATCTGACATTCACCCTCTACACAAATATTTTTACATCTCTTAAATCTAGACACTGTTTCACATGTTCTGTTTGCTACATAATTATTTTTTTTTTTTTTATTTTACACTTTATTTTAACAATACTCTTGGAATTGTATTTACGTACTTTTACTTTAATATCATATTAAGTTTCAATCTTTACATTCTTAATTTTCAAATACTGTTATAGTTACAAAAAAAATGTTATTTTCTTTTTTTAAAAAAAAATTTAATTATGTCCAAAATTTTATTTCTCCTTTCACATGACGTACATATTTATTTAACCCTCTTACGTTCCAATACATTTCTCTGCAAGTCATCTTTAACTATCGAGCATTTACTTTACATCTCATTGCTATTTACCCTCCTGGATCAAATTGTGTGTGGCTAAACATTACTCGTAGCCGTATCCTAACCTTCCAAAATTTGTTCATGGATAACCTCTTAAAGTATTCATATGATATTTCATCCCCTGATACCATTTGTAACCAATCTAGAGTTTTCTGGTCCAAACATCTTTTGACAACTATCATTTTTAATGCTTCAGGTATCTTTTTAATTTGAAAATACTCTGATAATTCTGCAATGAACTGTACTGGACTGGAGTTTTCATTAAATTTTGGAAGTGGAAAATCACTTAAGATATGATTGTAATTTTGCAAATTCCCTACTCCCATATTTAAATTCTCTAGTGTTGCTTGTGCACTCTGAGTTTCAGCATTAGCTATAGATGAAGCTGCCGCATCACTCACATTATTTGTCATACCTGAGGAACTACCTCTATCATTATTTTGTACATCTGATACATTCACATCACATATATTTGCCCTTGAATTCAATTCTAACCTACTTACAGTACCTTGCAGATTTTCTATTGTCTGTTCCAATTTTTTATTATTCTCATTTTGAACAGCTTGGTGTTTGTTAATTTCAGAAGTTAGCTTTTGATTCAAATCTTCAGACAATTTATTTCTCTGTGTTTCTGACTCCTTCTGAATTTCAGATATTTCCCCTCTGAAATTAACTTGCACCTGAATTAAATCTGCATTTGTAGCCTCCATCATCTCTCTTAACTCATTTGAAATGCTACTCATTCGGCTACCTAATTCTGTACATTTTACATCAACATGTTCGATTTTATTATTAACCTCACTTTTTTGGTTTGATATTTCCCTGCTCATTTCTGACATTTTCTTTGAAACTTCACCTATTTCATTTGCTATCATTTCCTGATTTTCATTTCTCATTCTCATCATACTACTATCTAGCTCCATGAATTTCTTTTCAATTTCTTCCCTGTTTTGTTCTAAGCTCTTACCAATATCTTCCCTTAATTCTCTCTTATTCTGATCTAGTTTTTGTTCTAAACTCCTATCAATATCTTCTCTTAATTCCCTATTATTCTTTTGCATATCTTCCCTTAATTTCTCATTACTCTGAGTTAATTTTTCTAATTTCTCATTATTCTTTTGCATATCTTCCCTGTTTTGATCTATTTTCTTTTCTAATTTCTCATTATTCTTTTGCATATCTTCCCTCAATTCCCTACTATTCTTTTCCATATTCTCATTAGTCTTTTTCATATCTTCTCTCAATTCCCTACTCATATTTCTCAGCATTTCCATCATCATACTAGCATCAAAATTTACATTTCCTGCTATTTTATTCTCACTTTCTGCACTAACATTTCCTCCCTCAAATCCTACATTGTTTGAGCTATTTTCTGTAACCTGTATTGAATTACAGCTAACTGTTACACTATCCCCCTCCATAATTATTTCTTCTGTATTATTAGTGGACATTGTTTTCTTTATCCTACCACTCCTCAAGTACATTTGAATGTTACAATTTTGTTTTCTAAAAAAAAATTACAATACTCTGACCTTTGTGATGCTGTCTGTTGCTGTTACTTTGATGTCCAGCTTCCTGCCCCTCTCTCCTAGGTTTGTATGTCGCTTCTGCGTCGTATCATGATGAATCTACGTCGTTTTGGTGTTCTGTATTTGAATTCCCCCGTTGCCTTTTAATCTCGGAATTACGATGTCCAATCATCCGCGTAGTCTGTCGTCCCTTTTGTTGTTTCTGGAATCTGCGTCTTGTAGTTCAGTTCACTTCTCCATTCGCCCCATCCTGGTTATCTCACTTCTTCCTGGTTAATTCTGCCCCTTCCTGGTTATTCTGCCCCACGTTCTGGGTGCCAATTTGCGAGTATTACTTATAATGTTTGTGTATTTGTGTTTACTTCACGCGTTGAAGCCATCTTGTGACGTCATTCATTTGTTCGGTTTGTAGCTCCATCTGGTGTTAGCAATTTGCGGCAGTATTAGTTTTTGTTTGAAAGAATTTTGGAGTGCTAAGCAAGCAGTGGAAGAGAGTGGACGTGTTAGGAGGAAGCTCCTGGAGTGGATGAAAGAGGGGCTTAAGTAACCATGGGAATTGGCACTGAGGTGTATAGAGCAAGAATTGGAACATTTAACAAGTTAAAGTGGAAGGATTCAAAAACAAACAAAGGTGTAGAAGAGATGGCAAACATGTTTCTTCTCACATGTATAATAAGTATACTATTGATAATTGGTGGAGTTGAAATCAACCCTGGGCCAAATGGGGATCAAAACGTCATGGAACAAACGTTGGCATACATTAAAGATATGGATGAGAGATTAGGAATTAAACTCAATGGGATGGAAAAGGAACTAATAGATATCAAGGGAGAGATCAAAAATGAAATGCAAGATATACGAAATGAGGTACAGAAAGTTAAAAGAAGAGTTGAGCTGCTGGAAGAGAGACACCGCAGATTTAATCTGGTTATAGCAGGAGTGAAAGAAAGGAACAATAAATGGTTAGCTAAATCAAATATCACTTCAGCAGATTGGATGGAGTATTTTAAAATGTTATTCGAGGAGGAGGCTTTATCAAGATGAAGCCAGTGGCGGATTTTGGAGTGGGATACATAGATATATTAATATAGTGAAGTAACAGATGAGGAGGTAGTGAAACAAGTGAAGGTAATGAAAAATAATAAGGCAACAGGTATTGATGGAATTCCTCCCGAGTTTATCAAAGAATGGTGTAGCGATGAGACTAAAGATGTTTACTGATTTGTTTAATGTAATAAAAACCAAGGGGTATATACCGAAGCATTGGAGGAAAGCAATAATTCATCCTATATATAAAGGTAAGGGGAGTGTTGATAAGCCCAATAATTACAGGGGAATAGCATTACTTTCAAATGTTGGAAAGATTTTCACAGGGATTTTAGCTAATAGGATACAAAACTGGGTAGAGGAATATAATATCCTCTCGGAGTTTCAAATGGGTTTCCGTAAGAGGAGGAGAACGGTAGATAACTTATTCATAATTAAAACTCTGGTGGATAAGTATTTAAAAGAAAAAAGGGGAAAATTATACATGGTATTTGTTGATTTGGAGAAAGCGTATGACCGCATTGATTTAAATTTGTTGTGGCACAAACTTTTGAGGAAGGGAGTAAGCCAACAGATGGTAAATTTATTTAAAGCTCTATACAAGGACAACACATTCTGTGTGAAAGTAGGAGTAGGATTGGTGACAAAAGAAGTAAATCGAAGGAAGGGGCTACGACAAGGATGTAAATTAAGTCCAGTGTTATTTAATCTGTACATTGATGATATCCTCACTGAGATAGGAAGGAATAATAGTTGGTTGCCTACGATAAATAAGGTATCAATCCCTGGGTTATTATTCGCTGATGATTTAGTGATAGGATCAGTTTCAACGATTGGTCTGAAGCAGTCCCTACAGCAAATGAATAAATACTGCAATGAGTGGAATTTGAAAGTAAATCAAGAGAAGACTCAAATTATAGTGTTTAAGAAAGGTGCCAAACTGAGCAAGTATGAAAAGTGGAAGAATGGAGAGAAGGAATATAAAGTGGTCAGAGACTGTATATATTTAGGGGTTAAAATGGATGGGGGTGGAAAATGGGAGAAACAGAAGAAACTGGTATTGACAAAGGGGAAAGGGGCAATGACAGCGATTAGAGGGTGCAAATATAGAATACCAGATATAAATGTTAAATGGCTAGAGAAAATATATAACACAGTAGTTGAAGCAAAAATGTTATATGGTAGTGAAATATGGGGAGTAGAACGAGGCTGGGAAGAGATAGATATGGTACATAGGAGTTTCTGCAGAGAAGTTTTAGGCCTGCCAAATGCTACAGTTAAGGAATTTGCTCTAATTGAAATGCAGAGAGTAGGTAATAATGGAGAGAGCTCTTAAATATTGGTACAGACTATTAAATTTAGAAGAGAAGAACTTGTTGAGGCAGTGTTTGGAATTCCAAGAAAGGAGCTTAAAGAAGAATGGGTGGAGTTATAGTATACAAACTAATTTGGAAAATAGTGGTCTAGGGGAAATCTGGAGAAGGAGGGAAAATAATGTTAAGGGTTTTTGGAAAGAAGCTAGGCAGAGGTTTGAAGATATAGAGATACAAAATTTATTTAGCAACATTGGGAACAAAAGTTCCTTGGAATCATATATATTAATAAAAAATGTATGGGCTAGAGAACAGTACGTGGATAACTCAAATAAGGAACAAAGAGAAAGTATTGCCTGGGCACGAGCAGGTGTATGGAGATTAATAGGAATGAGAAATGGGTTCCCACAGAATGAGTGCCCAATATGTGGGGAAAGAGAAGATTTAGAACATATCGTTTTTGACTGTAAAGGTACACAGCATTGGAGAAAGGTAGCTATAAATGGGAAATGGTTAAAACGGGACAGGAAAGTAGATTTAAGCAAGATTTTTAACAAGGATAGTAAAAAGGTAGGAGAATACTTGTCCAAAGTTAAAAAGAAATGGTTATGGACAATAAAAAGAGATGTAAATTAATTTCATCAAGTGATGTTAAGTTATGTAATTATATTATTATTAGTATATTATTATTATTATTATTATTATTATTATTATTATTATTATTATTATTATTATTATTATTATTATTATTATAATATTACTATAAGATTATTATTTTGGTACCATTACTATTATTTTTATTATTATTATTATCATCATCATTTTTTATGTTATAATAAGAGTGTAATATGGGTAGAATATGGCAAGATAACAGCTTGGGCTGATGTATAGCCATATTCTAAGGAAGATTGCTAGCACAAATAAATAAATAAATAGAAATAAATAGAAAGAATTTTAATTTTATTTTTTATTTAATTCTGTTTCACTGTCCTCCGGCTAGCTATTATCTTATTTTGGTTCGAGCACTTCTCTTTATACAGGTTGTGTAAACGGAAAGGAATCTTTTATCCAAATATAACACTGATGAAGAAATTTGTTTTACACTTTTATTGTCGAACACGTTAACTATCACATTTATACATTGATCTTAACACTCGCCAAACTGAAACTGTTATAACAACTTCTTACTAATCACTTTTAATCCACGTACTTCAACCTTTTGTATAATTAACTTTACCATACTTGAGAATTTTCATAACTCTGTTACGCGTAACCTGCAAATTGATATCCGAAGTGTGCCGTACAAATACTTTCGACGAACTGATGGGAATGCGACGTGTAGTGTACAAAGAATTTTGATGAACTGCCGGGGTCTACCTCTAACCTACTCTTTTTATTCTCCTTCACACTGATATGCCTAAAGATTATAACTGAACTGCAATTGGCTAATAAAACGCGCCAACATTAGCGTCTATTTTAATATCCAATGAAAATTATGAATACATATGCTCTAGGGAAACGTTCCAGAAGATTCTGAAATAAAAAACGCGCCAATATTACGTAACTTCCTCGTTCCCAATAATGATAAACAGCTCACCCCCTCGCTGCATTATTGCACGCTATTATTGTCAGTTTCAGTAAGGCAGTATAAACTTACTTCTCAACAATAATTACAATCAATAAACATCTCAAATCAATGTCACATAATAATGCATATTCATACTACAATCATTATTTACATTTAAGTAATTTGTGATACAAATTACTGCATCAATATAAAACTCATAGCAAAAGCCAGAGATAAAGATCAATTTAAAAGTTATAGCAAAAGTCAGAAATAAATAAGAATACATAAAACTAAACCGAGAAGTATGAAACAGCTGATATCAACAAGACTAAATCCACATTTGGAAACTTACCTTTGACACAAAATTAAAAATCCTATCAATACTTGCTTATCATCTGCTAAGATCAATGCAAGACTTGCCGACAGTTGCAGAGTGTCCCGAAGATGTGCTAGACCAATACACTCTAGCAACACGTGACGAACCAACAGACCTTCACCACAAAGCAAACAAATAGCAGGGTCACCCTTAAAAAGATAACTATGCATAAAATTGCAGGGCCAATATGGAACCGAGCCAAAATTACCTCCTCATGACGAGATATACGAGAGGAAGTTACCCAGTTTATCGGAATGTCCTTAACTACCCTAAGCTTGTTTCCGCGGGGAGCTAACCACTCCTCCCACCAGAACCTCTCTCCGCACAAGCCTAAAGACTTCCGACGTTACCTGAGTTATTGTAACACTGGGTTCTGTGGTTGCCGCCTTCGCTGCCAAATCTGCAAGTTCATTCCCTGGCAAGCCAACGTGACCAGGTATCCAAGCACACTCCACATTAGCGCCAGAAGCATATAAAACATGGAGGGCATCCTGGATTCGCTGAACAATGGGGTGGTAGTTGTACAGCTCACGAAGGCTCTGAGTGCACTAAGAGAATTGCTCAAAATGAGACAGTCTCCCAATGTTTGACGGTGCACATGCAAAATGGCTCGGTATATAGCATACAGCTCTGCACTATAAATGGATGTGCTATCATGAAAACCGAATATATGGGGTTCGGTTCTGTGAACATAAACACATCCAACACCATTGGTGCTCATAGATCCTTCGGTGTAGATTAAAATTCGGTCACTGTAACTGAACAGATGTTGTAAAAATCAGGTGCATACTAAACATAGGCATCGCAGACATCCAGTCTACCGTTATCTCAAGATCTACGTGAGATGTCCCACGTAACCAAGAGGGAACTCCGTCTTAACCTTAGCAAACATGCTAGGAGTTTGAAATTGGATTTTTTTATTTATGGACGCTCTTTAACTACTATGGACCTTAGCGACCCATTCTATATTGGGTGTGAAGGATTGGTAATTTTGCTCAGAGGCCTCTTAGGCATTTCAATGTTGTGTTTTCTAAGAAGCTCCCGAAAATGAGCTTGCAGGCCTTGGATTAATGGAGCTATTCCTATAACGTTCATCCAGTGCAATGTGTAAAAAGTAGTGAACATTGGATGTTTTGGTATACATTTAAGCGCACAGCCACAAATTCCTAAGAGGACATCATGCTGATATCGCAGAGGACGTTCTGTAGATTGGCATAAATACTGATAACTGGGCTAGTGGGAAAAGCACCAATAGCCACTCGAATGTCCAGATTATGGACTGTGTTTAATGTCCTCAGCACAAATGGTCATGCTGAGGAATAAATGATACATCCGTAGTCTATTTTTGATCGGATCAGTGTGTGATACAGTCGCAGCAAAACTGTCTGATCCGCTCCCCAAGAGTTGCCATTTAATGCCCGCAAGATATTCAGAGAACGGTCACATCGCGCTTTCAGCTGTGCTATATGCGATGACCAGCTAAGTTTCCTATCAAACATCAACCCCAGGAATCTCGTCGAATCTGCAAATGGTAGTAAATCTGGACCGAACCAGAGCGAAGGTGGTAATCGTTTTCTACGGCGCCAGAAGTTCAAGCAGATTTACTTCTCAGTTGAGAAGTGAAAGCCATTTTTAGAACTCCATTCTTGAAGATTATCTAAACATTGTTGCATATGGCATTCCTAAAACGGCGTATGCAGAGAAGTACAATAGATGGCAAAGTCGTCTACGAATAAGTATGACGATACCCCTGGAGGAACACATTTTGAGATAGAATTAATTGCTATAGCGAACAGTGTAACGCTTAGTATCGATCCCTGAGGTACTCCGTTCTCCTAAACAAAAAGGTTTGAAAAAACAGAACCTACCCTTACTTGCAAAACGCAGTGCTTCTTAAACTCCTGAATGAACAGTGGTAAGCGTCCACGTATGTTTCAGGTGTGTAGGGAGTATGGTATCCCTGCTTGCCAACACGTATCATAAGCCTTCTCAAAGTCAAAAAATATTGCAACAGTTTGAAAATTCTTCATGAATCCCTTCATGATGTGTTGATAATGACACAAGGTGATCCATTGTTGAATGGCATGTTCGAAAACCGCACTGAGTATTGGTCAGCAGATTCTGAGTTTCCAATCACAATACCAACCGTCCATTGATCATGCATTCCATCACCTTGCAAACGCAACTATTGAGGGAAATAGGACGGAAGATGACAGACATTTCCAACTTTCAAAATGGGTATGACGTGGACTCCCACCACTTTTTTGGAAAAGTGGCATCAACCCAAACATGATTATAGAGCTCGAGTAGGAAAGCCTTACCTTCAGGACATTTTGTTGTAACATTTGTACGTGGATACAATCTGGTCCTGATGCTGATAGTCGTGAAGATGAAAGAGCATGTTCTTAATTCCACCATGGTGAAAAGGCGATTGTAATCTTCAAGATTTCCTGAATGAAACCAGAAACCTTGAGATTTCACCTGCCTTAACTATTCATCCTAGTTCCTTCCAGTTATCTGGTCTAGACACTTGAGTGAAAGCATGGCCAAATGTATCAACCTCAGCTCCTGCAGCTGTTTTAAGACAGCCAATAATGGCATGTGAATCAATTTTTCGCCCACACAAATGGCAGATATATGGCAACTAAAGAAAAAAAAGAAAAAGTTTTTAGAAAGTAGTGAGAAATAGCATAGAAGATATAGAGAAACAAGAAATCTGCGGAAGCCTTGAAAATAAAATCCTTAAGTTTACAGAGAAGAATAAAGAGACCAAATTGCCATATGTAGCAGAGAGGAAAGAACGATTAGCAAGGATGAGATCAGGTGCAGTGTTCCTAGGAGGGAGAGAAAAGGGGGAAAAAAAACAAAACACATTACTTGGTAGAATGTAATGAGTTAGAGAAATGGCAACATTTTGTTTGGTACAAAATGAGCAAGGAAACGGTAGCCATAAAAACTGTCAACAGTTAAGGGAGAAAAAAGAAGCAAGACCACAGGGAAGTTTTCAAGGAAGACCAAGAAAAAATGGTTGAGGAAAGTAAAAAACACAAAAGGAGAGGAGCAGGATGAATGAGAGCAAGGAGAATAAATAAGAATCAGAGAAGCAGGAAATAATAAGGCTAACTGAAAGCCAAGGGCCCAGGGGGGGGGAGGGAGGGAGGAGGGAGGGAGGGAGGGAGAGAGAGAGACCTCAAATTGTAGGTACTTGAAATGTAATTAACTTTGAAATTAAATATAAATGTATTCACACTTTTGTATCCTGTTAAGTACTCTACAAATTTTCCATCCCTCATTTCTTTTTATTTAGTTTTCTTTCACTTGCAGGGGAACAGGGTTAGAGGCGGTACATGTGCTTCTGTTTTCGAAACTGTTTCTTCCTGGCATGCCAGGGACCCCGCTTCCAGAATTTAGTAGACACAATAGGCCACAGTACTGAAATCCTTCTGTTTCTAGTCCATCCCTTTTTGTACTTGTTAAGTGTTATCAAGATTATGCTTCATGTACCTAAATATTAAAACCATTTGTTTGTAGAAAAGAATGAGTATCCTCCTTTCTTCCAACAAAAACCTCTATTAACAAACAGCTGTGGCCACAGAAGAGCTGGGACTGTCTGGTGGTTAGTACGCTAACCTCCAAATTCAGAGAACTTTAGCCAGGATTATTCCCTCTTCCTAGAGTCTGGATATATGAATGAGAGTGATTTAATATTTATAAAGCGGGCACAAAAGTATACAAATACGATTGGCTAAGCCAATGATATGACCTCAGATGATGTTAAAGACAGCATATATAAACAAAAAAGATGTACAAGTGGTAGTTCACAAAGTTTCAATTATCACTCAAAAAAATAAAATTAAGAAATTAATGTTTTGTTTGTGTATGCAAGTCTGTGGTAGACATTGCTACAGGAGCCAAACAAAATGCTGTAGCAATTGTTAAAAGAGTGTCATGCAGTAATTTGTTTTCTGCATTTGAAGGGGATCAAGTCTGCAACAATCCACTTGACGGAAGTGTAAGGCAACAATGCACTTATATGACACAGTAGTTAGGTGGCACAGATGCTTTCAGTATGGTCAAACAAGTCTGAATGGTGAAGAACGAAGAGGCAGACCATCTCTGAGTTGTTGTTGTTCACCAATGGCACTGGGGATTAATTGATCTGCATCATTTTCTCTCTGGCTTCCCAATATAAAGTCTGTAAGTTATCACTTTTAAGACCTTTGCATTTGTTTGTTCAGGATGACATCTCCTTCACAGAGAGTGCACTTGGGTGTAGGTAGGCATCCTATCTTGTAGAGATGTTCTGCAAGGCAATCGTGGCCAGTTGCCATCCTAAATAAGGTCACTGCAGTCTTCCTTGGCAGTTTTTGTATATCAACTCTATCTTTAATATTCTTATAATCTTTATCCTTTAATTTATCTTCTTCATCAAGTCTGTGCTGTCTTTTGAAATGTTGTTTAATGTTTATTTATTTCTATTTGTCCTACAGATTTTATTTGACCATCTCTGAGTGAAGAACTGGAAATTGTACGAGAAGGGAGGCCTTGGTGCTCAAAGACCAGCATATCACAATCGAAGTGATAGTGAAAAAAAAAAAAGAGTGAAAATTGGCCATGAATCATTTTTCAATATCTTGCACAATATTTTGAACATGGCAAAGGTTGCCGCCCACTGGGTTCTGCAACTGCTCAGACCATTCAAAAAGCCTGCTGAACTGAGGCAGCAGAGGAAATGTTGCAACTGTGTCAGGCCAATGCAGATGACTTCTTTGGCTGCTGTCCAAGAAGGTCTTAAACAATGCCCCAGTTCATTCTGCACAAGATACAGCCACACATGCTGCTTCTTTGTGCTATCAAATTTTGTCTCAGTCCCCATATTCTCCTGACATGGTACCCAGTTCCTCTTTCTTTGGATGAAGAAACCAGGCATTTCCAGAATAACGATGAGGTGATTTTTGAGGTGGAATATTTCCTGAACCACCAAAATGCAGACTTGTACAACAAAGGCCTCTACCAAGTCATCCATCAGAAAAAATGTGTAGAAAAGGATTAACACCATCACCAAGTTTCACGGTTGCAGCTTGATTTTTTGAGTTGGTAATTAAAACCTTATGAACACCACTCATTATAAGTACATATTAAAAACAGAAGCACTATTAACTGTGAAGTTATTTTCATTCATATTTTATAAAGAATTAAAATAAAACGATCTATAAGTTTTAATTTATTGTGAAAGATATGAGTATGTCACAGAATGCAGCACTTGTTCTGAATGTGGCACTAGCTATACACATGCAAGCAACTCTGTCTCTTCTCGTTAACATGTTAACTCCTTCTGTAGCCTGCACTTGCTGAGGGAGGAGCAGAACAAAACTGAATCCAACCCAGAGCACCTTCCACAAGTTACACACTAAATCAGAAGAGGAGTTCCGGCACTTCGCCCTCACTCTCTCCAAACAACCATGCAGCCAGAGACAATGACCACAGTATACATTTTATCCCTGCTTCAGATCTACACTATTGATGCTGATTTATCATATTTAATCTGTTAACATGCTTAAACAAATGCAAAATGGTATGTGTCATTTATTTTATATGGTGCACTAAAATGGAATGTGATGAAGCCACATATCACCCTACTACAGCTTTGGAAGAATAAACATGACGACCATCCTTCAACATGCACTTTATTGTGTGTTGGTAAACAACAACAACTTTCAACATAAACTGGAGCAAACCAAACTTTACTGTTGATTTAACATTTTTTTTTCAATGCTTTAAGATATAATGTGTTCAAAAAGTGAAGCAACCCATGGGGATTCATTTTTATGTTTTTTTTTCAGGACTTGAGTAACTTAGAAATCATGCTGTACACATTAGATTAGCATACATTTATTGTCATGGAATACACCTGCTCCAGGAGGACTACACAGACAAGTACAGAATAAGTGCTCCAAACAAATCCTCCATCAAGCAGTTGTACAACAAGTACCAGAAGACAGGAATATAGTGGCAAGACATGGGTGACCAAAGGTGTTAACAGAGAAAAAATTGTACAGGCCCAAGAACTCTGGGCTCTGCATTACCATTGAATGTCCAAATAGATAGATTTATAAATTCCTTCAATCATGCATTGCAATTAGTCATGCTGTAATTTTAAAATTAATCTAAGTTTTGAAAAGTTTATATATAAAATAGGTAATTATAAAAAATAAAATTTGAAAGCATGAAGTATTAAAATACAATTAAAACTTACAATCCAAATATAATTGTATAAGAGCAGTGAGTATATAAAATAATTATAAAGTAAAATTAAAATATAGTTATGATGTACAATCCAAATATAATATTATTGTTTAATTTACAATGTAAGTTAAGAATTAAAGTATTTGACAGAGGAAAAGCAGTGATTGAGCAGGTATGTCACCAGATTAGATTTAAAACATTCAATTTTCTTTATTGCTTTTATATTATATGCTAATTTGTTATAGATTTTGGGGCCACAGTACACTGTTCCATCCTATACATTTTTGTATTTGCTCTTTTTATATGTATATTTGATTTCTGGCGAGTGTTCTGGCTATGAATACATTCATTTGTTAGAAGAATATTATTTTCCAATGTTTTTCTAGCATAAAAAAACACATTTCAGAATGTAGGCAGATAGGAGAGATAAAATTTTGAGTTGTTTAAATAATGGTGTGCATGAGCTCCTCCGATTGACACCCATTATTACTCTTATTATTCTCTTTTGGCTTTTAAGTAATGCTTTACAAGCAGGAGTGTTTCCCCACAACATTATTCTATGTCTTAAGCAAGAATGCACATAAGCAAAATATAATTTCCTAAGTGTTTCAATTCCGAAATTTTCCAACAATATTAAAAAATTATAACATATAGTATTCAGTTTACGTATTAAAGTGTCAACATGCTTATTCAATGTTAAATTATTCTGGATCCAAATACCAAAGAGAAGTCAAATACGGGCTGCTGATAACCCACATAAGCTGTGGGAGATGGCTCTGCATGTCTTTGAATAGACAGTAAATGGTGGAAGAATTTGTCAACACATTGCCAGCCGAGAGGTCACAGCCAACAACACTATGTCTGGGCAGCATGATCTGCCAATTTAACACCTTGTTGTATACCTTAATCATTCACATACTATTCCAGCAAACTCACAAATATAGTTCCCCGTGGGGTTGCTACTTACTTGAAGCTTTAACTTGAATCTTTGAATGGGAGTGACCAGCATGAGTGGCAGTTCCTCAACAAGAATCCTGTGATGTGACCTGGCCAGACAGCTGTGTTCATAGTCCCAGTGAGCACCTTCCATGAATAAACCGCAGAGGTAACTTCCCTGTAAATATACGACTGTGTAGGTATCTAGTGTGTAGGTGATGTCACAGAATACGGCCAATAACAATGCTATGACTTACAATACTAGGTCGTTCCTCAACCTCCTCCACTTCTCTGAACTCTGACACTACAGTGAACAGAGTCGACTCATCTAAAGGCCACTTGTTTTTACGACATGCCATCTGCAGCACTGCAGTCAGATATGCCTCAGGAACATGCAGGCCTGATAACCACATCACTACCGGTTCCCCTTGCGCCGCCTGTTACACAAATACAACAATGCACTACTTATATTACTTTATGGTAGCTTCCATTTACATGTTCAATAAGGAAAAATAACAATTACAATTTCAAATATTCGTACATTGTAAAGAGCATTTCGGAAAGCTTTTAATGCATCATCTGTCAGACAAATCATGCATGACAGATTTCTAGATTTCCTATAGAATTACAACAGCAAGTCGTCTGATATGCGAAGGCAGTAAGTTGAATGATGAAGAGCCCTGTGCCATGATATGTCCTGACTGTTTAGTGGATCATATACATAATGGAATATTTGTCCTACTTTCTCTACTACATACTCTGATATTGTCCAGCTTTTCAACTTGTCAGTGCTCTAAGTCCTCAATATTGCTTCACTGTTTTTATTCTAGTTCAGCTTTCACCTAGACTTCACTAAAGTGAACTAGTTCAGTTCCTTCTTGAACACATGGCTTCTACAATCCCTTGCTCCAGAGTAGCACTCGCTGCACATCATAAACTCACTTGGACAACGGCACTTTCAGAAACACACTTGCTAACTGACTGACTCCTCTCGTGAGAATGCTTACTTACACAGCTAATGAAATCTTCCATAGAACATTCTAGAGCTATATGGGCACACATTCTGGAAGCGGAGGGGGCAGGGAAGAAATTTCCAGAATTTTTGGGTTATCTTGCCAATAGTGCTTCTAATATTAATAAAAATCTAGTGGCAACACACTCTAACTTCACCTTGTACACGTTTCGAAGACAATTTGCCTTCATCATCAGCTAAGAGCCACTAACAAGTCTGTCGGTTCTGGTGTAGAGGCGCCGTTGCACTTCTTGACATTGATGTTCATTTTTGACTTGATATATTTAAAGATGAGATCCTTTTCCAGAGGGAAATTGAAATTCATTAGATGGCTTTTGTTTTTTTGTATGAGGAGTTTTTCCCATATCGTCAATTCTATTGGATTTTGGATTGACTTAATTAAGTTTATTTCATTATGGATGTTGTGGTTTGTATTCCAGAAATGATATGCGATGGCAGATTTTTCAGTTTCTTTGTGTCTTATATTTCTAAAATGTTCTTTCAGTCTCACCCCTATGTTCCTTTTTGTTTTGCCTATACATTTAATATGGGGAACATAGTGGTGAGACTGAAAGAACATTTTAGAAATATAAGACACAAAGAAACTGAAAAATCTGCCATCGCATATCGTTTCTGGAATATAAACCACAACATCCATAATGAAATATATCTAATCAAGTCGATCCAAAATCCAATAGAATTTACGATATGGGAAAAACTCCTCATACAAAAAAAACCAAAGCGAACTAATGAATTTCAATTTCCCTCAGGAAAAGGATCTCATCTTTAAATACATCAAGCCAAACATAACATCAATGTCAAGAAGCGCAACGACGACCTCTACACCGGAACCGACAGACTCGTAAGTGGCTCTTAGCTGATGATGAAGACAAGGTGAAGTTAGAGTGTGTTGCCACTAGATTTTCATTAATATTTTAACTACTTCACTGTGTTATGTTAAACGTGCTTCTAGTGTTTATGATTGTGAGACTGTGATTTAGCTTTGTATTTCTCAGACTACCTGGCACCGACCCCTCGATAATCTTGGGCCATAGCACCATGTCACAATATTTACTGTAAGCATTGTATTCCACCCAAAACTTTGATAGAGATTTCACCACGTATTTCAGAAATACATATTCTGAAGCCCCCATCCCCCAAAAGAATTTTTAGAGAAAGGTCTGCGAGCATCTTTGAACATTGTTAACACAAAAAGCCACTTAATCAAGACCTTCCAAGGATGCCACATGAAGATTTTGAAGAAAATCCTCCCAACCCAAACTACCCTTTACGTGCAAAAGTTTTGTGTTACTTTTGATTTGCTCAAAAATGGTTTTTTATTAAAACACCATATGTTTAAGCTATTTTGATGACAAATAAAATGTATATCTTGGATTTTCTGGGAATAGCCTGTGAAATCTTCTTTACTCTGACTGAGTTTTGGGTAAAACCATAAGAGATAGACAAAATCTTACCACAACAAAAATGTTGATCTCATTAAAGCACACACTTATGTCTAAAATGTTTATGGCATTAACCATTTCCAAGACAATCTTTGTTATTTGGTTTGAATTTTCAAATACTTTATACTTTTCTCAACTGCAAATTGCTATTATTTTTCTTTATATTTTTAGTTTCTTTCTTTCAGTTTTGTGTTTACAAACAGAAGCAAATTTCACAGCAACCAGATTTGAAAACATTTGACAATCACTTTAACTTACTGAATTCTTCTTATACCTACAAGAAAACATGTAAACAAATAATAAAGATTTATCTGTATTAACAAGAAGCAAACAGAAGAATAAGCTTTTGTAAGAGTAAGTAGAGAAAGTCATATGAATGCAACATATCAGTTTTTTTTATATTCAATTAAATAAAGAACTTTATATATAAATGATGTCTTACTAAAATTGGAAGGCATAATAACTGTGTGCCAGTAATTAACAACATCCAAATCCTGGGACTTGTTTTTGTAGATGACCTAGTGGTAGGATCTATTACAGTAAGTGGTTTAAAACAATCATTACAAGCAATTGATGTATATTGTAAAGAATGGAGGTTAAAAGTGAATCAAGAGAAAACACAGATTGTGCTATTCAAAAAGGGGGGAAAATTAATCAAATATGAAAAGTGAAAGGGAGAGAATAAAGATTACAGGGTGGTGCGTGACTGTATTTATGTAGGAGTAAAAATAGATGGTAATAAATGGGAGAAACAAAAGAAGTTTGCACCGGCAAAGGGTAAAGGGGCTATGGCAGCAATTAAAAGCTGCAAATATAGAGTACCCAATATAAATGTTAAATGGTTGGAGAAAGTTTATGAGATGGTTGTGGAGGCAAAAATTATGTATGGTATAGAAATATGGGGATTAGATAAGAGGATGGGAAAGTATAGTGAGATGCACAGGATGTTTTGTAGAGAAATACTAGGGTTACCGAAGACAATTGTAAGACAGGTACACAATTACAGATGGACAGGGTGGCAACTAAGGGGAAGGTAATGGAAAGAGCTTTGAAATTTTGGTTCAGAACTTTAAATCTAGGAAAAAGTAATGTGTTAAGACAATGTATAGAATACCAACAGAATAGCTTAATGAATGATGGATGGGTACGTAATTTATGGAACATTTTGGAGAAAAATGGGTTAGGAGACATGTGGAGAAGGAGAGAAAATAACGTGAAAAATATTTGGAAAAAGGCGAGGAAAAGACTGGAAGATATAGAAATACAAATCATGTTCAGTTGAGATTGCCGAAAAGAGCTCATTAGTTTGTTATAGGCCAATGAAAAATACATGGGGTAGGGAAAAATATATAGACATAGTAAATAAAGAAGAGAGAGAATCTATTGCATGGATAAGAACCGGAGCATGGAGGCTAAGAGTGTTAAGACAGGGTATTCCTCAGAACCAATGTCCGATATGTGGTGGTAATGAAGACATTGAACACATAGTATTTAAGTGCCAAGGAACAGAAAATTGGAGAAAAGAATTTTTCAATAAGAAGTGGTTGAAGGGGGATAGAAATACACTTATGATCGAAATGATGTGCAAGGATGCTAGAAGCATTGGACAGTTTTTGTGTATAGTAAAAAATAAATGGCTTTGGACAGTGGATAGAGATAAGTAAGAGGTAGCGTATCTTACTTTGAATGGAAACCTATAGTGAATGTGTGATGGTTAAGTAATCAATAAGTGAAAAGTGAAAACCAAGTGGAAATGGGACATGAAAAAACAAGACAATTTATTGAAGATGAAATTGTAAAATGCAAATAATCTGTAGTGATTGTCTACTGAATGACTGGCCAGGGTCAAAGTGCTGTAAACAATCAAATTGTAAAATTCTTAGCACAATAAATACAAAAAAATAGAAAAAAAAATATATATTTAAGAAGATGTAGCATATTACAAAAACAAGAATCTATTACTCAGAATTATTGAAATGAACAGTACTATAATGGCTTCATTGCTAAGTGTCTTTAAAGAAAATCAAGAATACCACAACGATTTCTAGATTTAGCTATCCTGCATTGTTGGGAAGCTTCACTCATGTATATGACACAGTAAGTACTTACAATATTATTGGGGCTTTTTGTATAAGTGATCATTATTTGTTTTGAAAGAATATGCTCCCCTCTCTTGCAGTATGCCATACCACTTGTAACAACTTAACATGAAATAGCTATTGTTAACAACTATATGTCTAAATACTTATTATATTTACTGCTCACTTATGAGAGGTGTTTTAAAAGTTCTTGGACTGACCAAGAAAACATAACATTTGAGAGAAAAGTGTTCTGTGTTTTTTTTTCAACATAATCACCTTGTAAATCAAACAACTTTCCAAATTGTTAATACCCTCAGTAAAATTAACATCCCAGTAGAGGGTGATGGATTTTTACGGGCGTAAAAATCCTTAGCATGGCTTTCCTTTCAGAAGGGAAGTAAAGCCAGTGGTCCTGTGTAGTAAATTTACGGCACATAAAAGAACCTCAAGCCTGATAAAGAGGCCTCTCAGCAAAATTACTGGTTCTTCATGCCCAAAATAGAATGGGACACCACAGCAGTTAAAGTGTATCCATAAACAAAACTAAAAAAAATCTGATGTGTTACACTCACATGACTTTCTCTACTACTGCACAAACTATTTTTACAAACGTTTATTCCCCATATGCTTCATGTTAATCGAGATATCGAGATGTCTAATCTTATTGGTAATTTTCTTGTAGATGCAAGGGGATTATGGTAGGTTTCAAGCGATAGTCAAATATTTTAAGCGCTGGTTGCTATGTAGCGCATTCCATTCTCTTTGCATGTCCAGGACATAGAAAAAATGAATAACGAATTTAAGAAAAAGTATAAGTATTGAAAAATTTAAGGGAACAACAAGCAATATCTCGAAAATGGTTCACTCAACAAAAAAAATGTATATGACATAAATTGTGTATGTTAACGCGATCTACATTTTTTGTGTAGTAAAATTTTGTCTATCTCTTATAGTTTACCAGTTATGCAAAAGTCGTTCACAATGAAGAATACTTTTGGAGACATTCCCAGAAAATTCAAGATACACATTGTATTTGTCATGAAAATATCTTAAACATATGATATTTTAATCAAAATCTTTAAGACCATTTTTGAGAAAATTAAAATTTTCGAAAAATGTTCCATGTAAAGGGTAGTCTGGGGTGGGGGGATTTTCTTGAAAACCTTCGTGTCGCATCTCTGGAAGATACTGAACCTAAATACCAAGTTTGGTGTTTATCCAACTGTTCATTTCTGAGTTATGCTGTTCACAGACAGACACACACACACACGGACATGTTTCCAAAAATGCTTTTTTGGATTCAGGGGTTCTCAAAACATGTATTTCCGGTGAAATCTCGGTATTCAATTTTTGGGTGGAATACAATACTTCCCCTACTTACTATACATAGTAGAGAAAGTAAAAATTTGTAACTTGGAAGCAGGGAGTTCCAAGGTCTCACATTATATACACACTTGTAACTGTTGTATTGTAATACTACATACTCTCTATTGCAGGCATGGGGAAAGCCGGCTCAAAAGAGCCAGTACACTGAAACACGTCCTTGCCTCACTCCACCAGTCATTCCTCCCCTTCTCCGTTGGTCTCCTTCACCTTTGCTTCCAAATGCCTCATTCAGTGGCAGATATGGCTTCGACTCGAGACGTGAGCTTCATGAAGAGTGGCAGAGAGAATTTTTCGTAACTTACAAAAACGGGAAAGCTTGCTGTTTAATATGTGGATTTCAATTTGGAAATATAAAACATGACAATATCAAATGTGACTACAATCAGAAGCATAAAGCAGACTTTGGTGATCTTACAGGTATTTATTTACAATTTCAAAACATATTTTGTGAATATTTATAAAAATATAAAAGGCAAGATATGATTCCACTAATTTAGGGTTTAGTTTCTTAAGTAGCTGGAACTGAACTTATCTAAAAAGTTGAGTGCATATTAGATCTATTTTATGCGATTTAATATATACTGCATGAGTCTTCTCATCTTGAGGATTGCTAACTAAGGTAGCCCTGCATTTTACAGACGATGCAAAATGCAGGTGTTAACACCACATACACCAGCCCGCTGATTAGGGCTACGGTGATGCTTGTTGTTAATGTTCTCTAGTAGTGCAATGGATAACATGCTGAAGATTGGAAGTTCAAATCATGTCTGTAAATAAATGAGTTTTTTATTCATTTCTGTTCATGTTTCGAGAATGTTCTAGCAAATCATGACTTCTTTCTGAATACACTAGAAAGTGGATTTACCTATAAATACGAAGTTCCAGCCTTTCATGCTCACTGTGGAACAATGTTTTTGAATAGAGAGTATTTGGACATGCTGTGAGTATACAGGGAAGTACAGCAGAATGCAACGGAGGCACGTCGTCTATACCAACAGAGGTTTCTGCAGAGAACACTTCAAGTTTTTGTGAGTTGCAAACCACCTTCTGGAATCAGGAACACCACATCCACAAAGAGATCACCCTGTCTGCGACCAAGCAACGACGGATTGTGTGTATGTCATTCAGCATCCGCATTGCAGTACAAGGGACATTCACAGACATTTCAAGATTAGCCAGTTTTCCACACGTTGAATACTACATCAGGCAAAATTTCACCCTTATTGTCTTCAACTACACCAGGAGCTACTGCAGCTGGACAGAGAATGGCATTCGCTAGGTGGATCATATGACATACATTTTGTGGCCACTGTGTTATTTACAGATGAAGCAGGGTTCCACAACACAGGCCATGTAAATTGCCATAACATGCAGTACTGGAGCACTATAAACCCATATTGAATGCGAGAGGTGGCCTTACAAATCTGATGGGGTTTCTACATTTGGGCTGGTATATTCAGTGATTATCTAATAGGCCCATATTTTTATGATGGCCAACTCACTGGGAATCGCTATATTCACTTCCTACAACACCAGCTGCCTAGTCTACTGGATGAAGTATCGTTGCAGAACTGACTAACTATGCGGTACCAACATGATGGGGTACCAGCTCATTCGGTCCGTCATGTAACGGCTTATCTCGATGCCACCTACCCTGAGTGATGGATCGGATGGCATGGATAGGGTGGCCAGCACGCTCACTAGATCTAACCCCATTAGATTTCTTTATATGGGATTATCTTAAAGATATCGTGTACCAGGAGCGGCCTATGACCCCTCAACAGCTCAGAGAACAATCATCTTAGCTTGCCGTGACATCACACCAGGTTAGGCTGGTGATGATGGTTTGACTGAGATTTTGCATCCACCAGCATGGTGGCCAGTTCGAACACCTATTACAATCACATGGAGGAAATGGGTAAATTGTAAAGGTTTATCTGTGTGATGGTCCAGTATGATGTCATAGTCACTGTTAAATGCACTACTTTGGGAACCAGAGAGGTTCACAACCAGAGAATAATTTAATTTAGCTTTATTTATGGACGCTCTTTAACTCCTGTAGTCCTTAGCATCCCATTTTAGTCCCATTCTATATTGGCATGGAAGACCGGTAATTTTGCTCAGAGGCTTCTTTATCAGTCTTGAGGTTACCATAAATCTACGACATGGGACCACCGGTTTTACTTTGGTTCTGAAGGAAGTATACTAAGGATTTTTACGCCTGAAAAAATCCATCGCCCTCCACTGGAATTGAACCCACGACCTTGGAAACTAGAGGCTAGCACTACACCACGGAGGACGACACAACCAGAGAGGTCCACAACGATCATATATGGGCTTGCAAACATTATCTAGCTTGTATGTATGTACTGCATTTTGTAAGCTCTCAGAACAATTTATTTGCTTTCTTTTGTATGAAAGAATAGCTTTAAATAGTAAAATATTATTTAATAATGGTTTATGTTTGTGAGTTATAATTACAATGTTATATGCATTTATTTATGATGTTCATTAAAGCATATTCTAACAAGTAAGAATTTGTGTTTTAATGAAATTCACATAATTAAACCAATTAAGTGAAACGACACTTCCATGCCAAACTATCAGTTCTCGTTAAATTTACTAAACATAAAAGTACCTTCAAGTGGCAGTATTTGAAGCTGGGACCTTCACCGCTGAAGGTCAATGCGCACACTGTTGTGCTACAAGTGCAAGTCACTGCAGGCACAGCAGTGCAAAGCACTCATTTGGCCAAAATTGATCAACACGATGCAGTGGACAGTGTTCACAGCATAGCTTGTACAATGCCGGGACTGCATAGCTTCTCGATCCGCAGATTGAGAAGACTCACCCGGTATATATAATATTAGTGTATACTTTAAATTATTTCTCTTAGGGTTGGAGAGAGAATGAAAGCGAACTGAAATTGAAATCATATGCATCCCTGAGTGAAATCTCCAGAGAGGATATTATGCACAAGTTATAGAATATCTTGGCTTATAACTAAAAGAAAGCACAGTTTTTAATGGGGAATTCATTAAAGAATGCTTAGTGGTTGCTGCCGATGATGTTTCTCCAAATTCAGTGATTGATATAAACGCAGTTGCTCTCTCTCATCAGACGGTCACCGACAGGATTACAGAAATGTCAAATGATGTACAGAACCAGTTAGAAAGAAAACTAGAGCACTTACTTTTTTTTTCTATCGGCCTAGATGAGTGCACAGATAGAAAAGGTATAGCACAACTAGCTGTATTTATAAGGGATGTAGATCAGAATTTTAATATTTTAAAAGAGTTACTTGATTTGGTTCCCTTGCGTGACAGTGTCTGTGGTAAAGACATTTTCGAAGCTGTGCTGAATGTTGATACGGTAATTTGTATCACAAATTATTTAAATGTAAATAATGATTGTAATATGAATATGTATTTTTATGTGACATTGATTTCAGAGGTTTATTAATTGTAATTATTATTGGTAAATAATAATATACGGCTTTACTGAAACTGTCAATAATAACGCAATAATGCAGCGATGGGGTGAGCTGTTTATCATTACTGGGAACAAGGAAGTTACGTAATGTTCGCGCGTTTTTTCCGTTGAGAACCTTCTAGAATGTTTCCTAAAGCAATATGTATTCGTGGTTTTCATTGGATATTAAAATAGACGCTAATGTTGGCGCGTTTTATTAGCCAATAGCAGTTCATTTATAATCTTTAGGCATGTCGAGGAGTGGGAGTATATAAGCCAGGTCCGAGGTAGATCGCCCCGCAGTTCAACAAAAATTCTCAATACCTTACACATCGGTCGCCCAGTTCATCAAAATTTCTAGCACGTTACACGTTGTCTTAAGTCAGTAAGTTCGTCATAAGTTACGCGCAGCAGAATTACGAGAATCTAAAATATTATATAGTTAAATATACACAAAGTTGAAGTACGTGAGTTAAAAGTGAGAAGTTATTACAAACAGTTTCAGTTTGGCGAGTATTTACATCAATATGTAAAAGTGTTAGTGCATGTGTTCGACAATAAAAGATTATAAAACAAATTTCGTCATTAAGTGTAATTTCTGGATAAAAGATTCCTTTCCGATTCACAACCTGCACAGAGATAAATGTTCTACCAAGATAAGATGATAGCTAGCCGGAGGACATTTAAAATCAATTCTTTCAAAACTGATGCAAATTGCTACGCCAGATGGAGCTACAAACCAAACCAACGAATGACGTCACAAGATGGCTTCAACACACGTGATGTAAACAAACATTTGTAAGAATCTCATCGCAAATTGGCATCAACGTGGGGCTTAAAACATATACAATTTGTTCCGTTACAAATTGGCTCCCAAACGTGGAGCTACAATAATGTTAAACACAAATAACATTAACACTACTGTCGCAAATTGCCGCACCAACGTGGGCTTACAATAATGTTACAATAAATACAACATTAATTCTACTTCAAATTGGCGCCCAACGTGGGGCAAGATGACCAGGAAAGGAACAAGATGACCAGGAAAGGATCAGAATAACCAGGAAGTAGCAGAATTAACCAGGAAAGTAGCAGAATTAACCAGGATGTGGAATGAATGGAGCAGTGAAATGATCTACAAGACGCAGATTCAAGAAACAACTAGAGGAGCGACAAACGGCACGGATAAGTGGATACAAAAAAAACATCGAGACGACGTAGATTCATCACAACACAACGCAGAAGTGACATACAAACCTAGGAGAATGGGGCAGAAAGCTGGACATCAAAGTAACAGCAACAGACAGCATCACAAAAGGTCAGAGTATAGTAATTTTTTTTAGAAAACAAAAAAAACAATGGCTACTAGTAATATTGAAGAAATAATGATGAAGGGGGATAGTGTAACAGTTAGCTGTAATTCAATACAGGTTATAGAAAATAATTCAAACAATGTAATATTTGAGGGAGGAAATGTTAGTGCAGAAAGTAAGAATAGAATAGTAGGAAATATTACTATTGATGCTAGTATGATGATGGAAATGCTGAGAAATATGAATAGAGAATTGAGGGAACAATTAAGGGAAGATATGCAAAAGAGTTATAGGGAATTAAGGGAAGATCTTAGTAAGAAAATAGATCAAAACAGGGAAGATATGCAAAAGAATGAGAAATTAGAAAAGAAAATAGATCAAAATAGGGAAGATATTAGTAAGAGTATTACAGATCAATTAAGGGAAGATATGCAAAAGAGTCATAGGGAATTAAGGGAAGATATTGGTAAGAGCTTAGAACAAAACAGGAAATCAATTGAAAGTATTGGTAGGAGGAATGAGAAATTAGAGCAAACAGTAGATCAAAGCAGTGAAGAAATTGAAAAGAAAGTTATGAAGTTAGATAGTAGTATGCCAGAAATGAGAGATGAAAATGAGGAAGTAATAGTAAGTGAGACGGGAGAAATTTCAAAGAAAATGCTAGACATGAGCAAGGAAATAGATAACAAAGAAAGTGAGGTTAATACTAAAAGTGAGGTTAATGTAGAATGTACAGAGTTAGGAAGTCAAGTGAGTAATATTTCAAGTGAGCTAAGAGAGATAAATGAGGTTATGAATGTAGATGTGAATAAGGCGCAAGTTAATTTCAGAGGGGAAATATCAGAAATACAAAATGAGTCAGTAATGCAAAGAACTAAATTGTGCCAAGATATTCAAAATGAAAACTCCAGTCCAGTACAGTTTAGTACAGATTTGTCAGAGCATTCTCAAGTTAAAAAGATAGTAGAAGAATTGAAAATGAAAGTTGTTAAAAGATGTATTGTTCAGGAAACTTTAGATTGTTTTCAAATGTTATCATGTGATGAAATTTCATATGAATACAAGAGGTTATTCATGAACAAAAATTTGAAGGTTAGGATACGGCTACGAGTAATGTTTAGCCACACACAATTTGATCCAGGAGGGTAAATAGCAATGAGATGTAAAGTAAATGCTGGATAGTTAAAGATGACTTGCAGAGAAATGTATTGGAACGTAAGAGGGTTAACTATTTATATGTCATTTGAGAAAACAGAAATTTAATTCAAAAAAAAAAAAAAGAGAAATAAATGTTTAAAAAAAAAAAATAATAAAAAAAATAACATTTTTTAGTAACTGTAACAGTATTTGAAAAGAAGAAGGTAATAATTGAAACTTAATATGATATTAAATTAAAATTACTTAAATACAATTCCAAGAACATTGTTAAAATAAAGTACAAAATAACAAAAATGGGTAAAAATAATAATAATAATAAAAAAAAAAAAAAACAAATACTTATGTAGCAAACAGAACATGTGAAACATTGTCTAGATTTAAGAGATGTAAATATATGTAGAGGGTGAATATTTTGGTAAATATGTATAATAATTACAAAAATCTTAAATGTATAAATTTTTGTCAACAACTTAAGAAAGTAAACAATTTGGTAGCAGTGATTAAATAATTTAGGGTAAAGTATTTGCTATAAAAAAATTTGTGATGTCAGATTAATATCTAAATTAATTAAACCAGAGCCAGTAAGTAGTGGCGAGACAAAAAAAAAAAATGTCGTGTGTTAAATGCGTGTGAAGTGTTAAGTGAAAGTGATAGCGTGTGTTCCAAGATTTAGGAGACTAAAAACACAATTATAAAATTTCCAAACAAGTTATAAATATTTATAATTATGTTTCTAGTGGGGCATATGATACGGTAATTTGTATCACAAATTATTTAAATGTAAATAATGATTGTAATATGAATATGTATTTTTATGTGACATTGATTTCAGAGGTTTATTAATTGTAATTATTATTGGTAAATAATAATATACGGCTTTACTGAAACTGTCAATAATAACGCAATAATGCAGCGATGGGGTGAGCTGTTTATCATTACTGGGAACAAGGAAGTTACGTAATGTTCGCGCGTTTTTTCCGTTGAGAACCTTCTAGAATGTTTCCTAAAGCAATATGTATTCGTGGTTTTCATTGGATATTAAAATAGACGCTAATGTTGGCGCGTTTTATTAGCCAATAGCAGTTCATTTATAATCTTTAGGCATGTCGAGGAGTGGGAGTATATAAGCCAGGTCCGAGGTAGATCGCCCCGCAGTTCAACAAAAATTCTCAATACCTTACACATCGGTCGCCCAGTTCATCAAAATTTCTAGCACGTTACACGTTGTCTTAAGTCAGTAAGTTCGTCATAAGTTACGCGCAGCAGAATTACGAGAATCTAAAATATTATATAGTTAAATATACATAAAGTTGAAGTACGTGAGTTAAAAGTGAGAAGTTATTACAAACAGTTTCAGTTTGGCGAGTATTTACATCAATATGTAAAAGTGTTAGTGCACGTGTTCGACAATAAAAGATTATAAAACAAATTTTGTCATTAAGTGTAATTTCTGGATAAAAGATTCCTTTCCGATTCACAACCTGCACAGAGATAAATGTTCTACCAAGATAAGATGATAGCTAGCCGGAGGACATTTAAAATCAATTCTTTCAAAACTGATGCAAATTGCTACGCCAGATGGAGCTACAAACCAAACCAACGAATGACGTCACAAGATGGCTTCAACACACGTGATGTAAACAAACATTTGTAAGAATCTCATCGCAAATTGGCATCAACGTGGGGCTTAAAACATATACAATTTGTTCCGTTACAAATTGGCTCCCAAACGTGGAGCTACAATAATGTTAAACACAAATAACATTAACACTACTGTCGCAAATTGCCGCACCAACGTGGGGTTACAATAATGTTACAATAAATACAACATTAATTCTACTTCAATGTTGTTTCTAAATTTAATTTAGAATGGGGAAAATTGGTGTCAGTTGCCACAGATGGAGCATCCACAATGAGGAAGGTTAAATGGTTTTGTGGGAATACTGCATACATTCTTAGCTGGCATATCTTGCTCAGAAGATGTCAAAGTTATTCATTGTATAATACACAAAGAAGCTCTTTGTGCTAAAGCAGCAAATCTTGAAAGTACTATGAACATAATGCCAAAGACTGTTAGCCTCATAAAAGCAAATAGTCTTTGGCACCGACAGCTCCAGAGCTTTTTAGAGGTCGTGTAATCGGAATTTCAAGTGAGATGGTTAAGCAGAGGAACAATGTTGAGACATTTTTTTCAACTAAGGAATGAAATAGATAGCTTTCTAAGAACAAAAGTGAGTAATGTATTTTATATTCAGAATTACTGAGTATTTTAAAAATGCTGGTGGTACAAATATCTACTGAGACATTATGACATATGTAATTTATTACAGGGAATAGTGACACCTGAGCTAACACAACCAGACTAGATCCAAGATTTAGCATTTTACTGCAATCTCTAACTCATCTTGACACACTGAATCTTCTGCTGCAAGGCAAAGATTGGCTCTTGATTACTACGATTGATTCAGTAAAAGATTTCATAGCTAAAATAAATCTACTCACCTATCAATTTGAAAATAACAATATGTATCATTTCCCATCTTTGAGGTCATTAAAAATCCCATCAGATCATGCACATGGCCATTACAAAAGCATACTTCAATCCCTTAGCGAATCTTTCCAAGAAAGATTTTCAGAAATAAGTGTAATGGACAAGGAAATGTGCTTGTTCAATAATCCATTCATATATGATGTTGCCCAAGCAGCAGAGCCACTGCAGCCAGAACTTATAGAAATGAAAACGAGCATGCCACTAAAACAGTATAGGAAAAACTGGATTAGATATTTTTAAATGCAATTCCCTAATCTACAAACATTTGGAAGGCATATTGTATCTATGTTTGGCTCAACTTATTGTTGTGTCTACTGATCTAACATCACAGACATGCATTTTGTTTCAGTATTGTGATTAAGTGGTTCCATCTTAGAGCCAAATATCTCCTTTTTAGTAAATAATAAGAAACTTGGAGGAAATGAACACAGAAATCATTAAAACTGCCAGTATAGGCCTAAAGCAGTATACTCTTTTCATTTATGTATATATATATGTATATATATATATATATATATATATATATATATATATATAAAAATGTGTTTCAAAGTTTGAACACAATATATATTTTAAAAACAAATGATTTATTATGCTGACCAAATAGATTTAAAATATGTTTTAAGGTTAAATTGCAATGGAGCTTTGATACTTTATTTATTGTAAAAGACAAACACTTTAGTATGTTAATCACACTGCAGCTTAAGAATATTATGTGCATAAGATAAAGGAAGGTTATAAACTTGATTGTAGAGTTTGCCTAACCACAGTAGGTGGCTGTAATAAGTATTATATGCAAGATAAGTTTAATATAAACAAAATAGTTAATACCATTGTAGAAATTATTACTGCAGCGCAGGTGGAATGAAGCCACCAGTGTGCTTGTTTGTATCAAAACAACAAGTGCGTTTCTCCTCACCACTCGGCAACAGAATGTGTGGTGAGTAAGGCACTTTGAATCGCCACCTCTCCTCTCATCCCCATGCCTGCTCTATTGTAACTTGGTCTCACATCATATGCATACTTGTGACTGTTGTATTGTAACACAATGTTAAGATGATTGTAGTATTGTGTTTGAGATGTGTCATGTCAGAATGCCATTTTACACAATATGTATTCTGGTTGGATTTGGGAATTACTGCAGCAGCTTTATTATCTGACACTGTGCTAATCATAGGGGCAGACCATAACACGAGAGACAGGGTTCAAGGTCTTATTAATTTTAATTTTTTCATTGTCAAAATTTATTCCGGGCATAGAATCCAATCTTAACTTACAGACTGTGTAGCAGAGCTTAGCAAAAGCTCAACAGAGTGGGGAAAATATTTTCAATCAGCTGGGTTTCTTCTAGTCAGAGCAGTGAAATGCATTTGGAATAACTATAAATCACTAGTTAAACTTTTCATGGAAGCTTCAAATGTTCTTAAACAAAGAACTGAATATGCAGGAATTTGTTACAAATTTAGCTGTAGTCTATGATGGCTTTAGTTGAGCTCTTCTTCAAAGAAGAGAAATGACTATCACACATACTATTAGAGTACTGGAGTCTATGGAATCTTCTCCAGGAAGCAGTTGAAAATAACATGTTCAAACACTCCGAGCTCCTCTGTAACTCTAAAATTGTACAAATAAACAGTGGCCTTACCAACAACCCATCTACACCTGGGGTATCCTCTGGTGGCCTATGGATGAAACTAAACATTCTATTTAGTTTCCTCTATAGGCCCCCAGAGGTTTTCAACAATACGACTTGAGAGTTCATCCAACAATCAACAGGCAACTGATGATGCTAGCTCATGCTCACGATACATGTTCTGCAAAATAAATAGGTGAGTGAAACTAGTAGGAGTGTTTAGGTTGACTCCACTTCCATCAAGTGTATTTTATGATGCTTTATATTTAAGGACACTCAGCTACAAGGTCATTAGCACCCTTACAAAACAGATCATGGCACAAGTCAGAGATAAAGATAAGTATACAGAACCAATCATGCCTAAAGCCAGAGAGAATTTACAAAACTAAGCTGAGAGGTATGAAAAACATGGTATCGATATGACTAAATCCTCATTTGAAGGTTTACCTTTGACAAAAATTTAAAAACCCTTTTGGCCGTTTGGTTATCATTCATTACGACCTCTGCAAGACTGACTGGCAGTTGCAGAGGGTCACGAAGATGTGCTAGAGGAATACACTCCAGCAAACATGATGGACCAACAGACCTTCGCTACACAGCGGATAAAGGGGAGCAGGGTCCCCTTTAAAAAGGTAACCGTGCATAAAATTGCAGTGGCCAATATGCAGCTGAGTCAAAATCACCTCAAGATGAGATACATGAGAGGAAGTTACCCAGTTTATTGGGTTGTCCTTCACTACTCTAAGCTTATTTCTGCTGTCAGTCACCACCCTTTATGCCAGCTAGATAGTACCACTCTCTGTACAATAAGCCTAAAGTCTTCCAACATTGCATGAGATACTGCAACACTCGGTTCTGTGGTTGCCACATCAGCTGTCAAATCTGCCAGTTCATTCACCAGAAAGTCAACATGACCAGGAATCCAAACACACTTCACATTAATACCAGAAGCATGTAAAACATGAAGGGCATCCTGGATGCAGTGTACAATGGGATATAAGTTGTACGGCTCTGAAGTGCACTAAGGGAGTCACTCAAAATGAGAAAGTCACCCAATTTTCTCAGACTAAGCCAAGCAGTGCAGAAAACAGAGATATTATTGAAAGATCTTATCTTGTCCCTCATGAACATATATACCTTGTGGGAACAGAAGAATCTCTCATTTGTATGATGTTTTCCACCATCAACACCAAGAGGAAATACATTCAGAGAAGATGTGTACACAAATAGTAAACCAAAAAATTTTGAACATTTATTACAGATCTCCAAATCAATTCCAATTTCCACATCAGAATGTCACAGCAAACGGAGAAAGAGTGAACCTGTAAAAAATGTTAGGCTACCACTTGGAAAATTTTTATCTCCAGCCATATGTGCAGTCTTGTTCAGATCCAGAAGATGACCAGCAGAGGAAATGTGACCAGGAAAATGATGAACAATACAGTCCACTGGAACTCAGTTTATGGCAAGTACCATCTAAATGTTTTATGCAACTACAGCATACATCTTCTGCTGTGGCACATGACCCTTTACAATTGATTTGTAAGACTTCACTAACCCAGTTGCTGTACTGCTGTATCCTCCTCAGCAGGTACACAATCCAGTCTCCAAGACCTTTACAAGTGGGTGGTGATAGTGATCTCCACCTATCCGGCAGCTGTCCATTGAAGAGAGATGAGGCAAGGTTTTCCAGAGTTTCGTCCATGCCAATGTCTCCTACCAGTGCCTGCAGTCAAACAGCCACAATTACAAACACATACATGTCTTAACATCATTAAGTCCATACAGAGCATCCAACATTAAGAAAACATTTCCACATATGCTGGCATGGCTTCTTATAGTACGCATTTATACTTTCCCTACCATTTATCTAGATAGATAAAAGAATTATTTAATTCCACCCAAAAGTTTAATATCAAGATTTCATCAGAAATACATACTTTGAGGTCCACTGAACATAAAGTAATTTTAGAAAAAGGTGTGTGTAAAATCTACCCTTTACATGCAAAAAAAAGTTCGTTAATTTTTAATTTCTCAAAAATATCTCCAATGAGTGATTAAAATGCATTTTAACATATTTAGATGAATAATAAAATGTATTTTAAAATAGAGAGTTGAGGGTTGTTACACTACATCACTATGATAATCTTACTTGAACGCGTTTCGGGAGACGGCTTGTCTCTATTTTAAATTATGACACATCACTGTTACAAGCTTCTAAATCTTCAAAAATTGAGAATAAAATGTATATCTTAAAATTTTTTTGGAATAGCCTGTGAAGTCCTCTTCATTCTGAATGCATTTTATATAATTTTGTACAATTACTAACCATAACAAATAGACGAAAACCTACCTCACAAAACTTGTAGATATCTTTAAAACACAATGTATATGTTACATTCACACAACTAGCACTAAGAAATACATGTACTGTACTGCCCACTAGAATTTGGCCCAGGACATTGTTCAGGTGGGCAGTCCAATTTGAGTTATAAACAACATATTACAAAGCTACCACTACCACTACTCTTAATATAAATGCTTGTAAACTATAGTTCTTCTCTTTTACGTCCAGTTCCATTCATTTTTGACTTCTTCTATAGTACCCCATGTTCTTGCTAATTTTGCTTATATCAGATTCCCTATTCATTCTTGACCCCATACTTCTTTTTCTCCATATCTCAGATTTCTTACATTCAAATACTATATGTTGTATATCCTCCCACATAATGGGTGCCCATTTTTAGTCTCCATATTCCTGCTATCCCCCTCCTTTCTTCCTGACTAGTGTTATCTATATACCTTTCTTGTTCATGACTACATAGAGCACAAGTGATCTCTTCTCCGATAGCTGACTGAACAATTTTTTAATCTCTATACCTTCAAATCATTTTCTTACTCCCTTCCAAGAACCATTATAATTTGTTTCTCTTTTTGTCCAAATATCACCTAGACCATTATTTTCTGAGTTACTCTTAGACTACTTACCCAAGTAGTACTTTGCAAACTTGTTTCTTGGTACTATAAACGTTGTTTCAACAAATTACCATGTTCTAATTTCAGGATCCTATACCAATATTTTAAAACCTTCTCCATAACCAATCCTTTTCTTGCTATCCTTCCCATTTCAATTTCGGCTACTTATTTACTGTTACTCTTGGCAACTCTAAACTTCCTTACAAAACATCCTGTGGATAAAATCTACAACTTCCCATCCATTTTCCAGATCCCATATTTTGATCCATATAGATTCTAGCCTCAACCACCAAATTATATACCCTTTCCAACCATTTCACTTCCATCTTTGCCATTTTATATAAACAACCTCTCTCACTGGCATCATTGATACTTTTCCTTTTGCTAATGCTGATCTCTTTTGTTTCTCCCATTTGTCTCTGCATCTATTTTTATTCCTAAGTAAGCGCACTCACCCACCACTTTGTATTCTTTACTTCCATTTATCATGCTTACTGAATTTAGATCCTTTCTTAAACACTACAATTGAGGTTTCCTCTGCTTACATTTAATCCCCATTCTGAGCAGTAATTATCTATTTTTTCTGAAGACAGTTTTAGACCATTTACAGTACTGGAACCCACTACCAAATCATCTGCAAACAGCAGACCAGGGATTTCTACATTATTTATTACAGGCAGTTATTACTATTTTTCAAGTTTTGTAGTATGTCTCAATAAACAGTTGGGCTTAACTTGCAGCCCTGGCATAGCCCTTTTTCTTGGGACATTACTCTAGTTATTGCCGCTTCCTCATCTTTTATGCAGAAAGCGTTATTTTTAATATTTGTGTCTTTCAGCATCTTTGCTTTTCCAAGTATTTCATACATTAGTTGCATTGTTCAAAACTGTATAATGATTGGCCTTTTCTCTGTGTTTTTCTACGTGGTACACTTCCATCCTTGTAGTTCCATTTTTAGGTGGTCTTTCAATATTTTAGATATTCCTTATACTGGCCAAATACCTCTTCTTTCTTTCACGCCTATAAAACCTACATTGAATCTTCTGCTAATCTCATCTGATCTTTCCATTTTCAGTTTCACTTCATCTATTTCTCTTCTAATTCCTTGAATTTCTTTTCTAACATCCTCTTTTATTTCCTTGGCTATTTTGTTCAGATTATTGCCCATTCGTTGCTCCATTCCATCTATTTTATTGATTTTTTCCAAACAATTTTCCAAAATTGCCGGTATTTCTACTGGAACAGGATTCTATTCAACCCTCCAAAAATTAATAAAATTAGAATTATGGTTCTCATTATTAAACAACTCATCATTGTGCTTCCCTCTGTTCCCCCTTTTTTGAATTTCATTCTCATGAATATCCTATCCTTGCCCTGTATACTGAAATGTGCACTCTCATTGCTGTTCTTCTCATACTCCAGGAGCTCCCTGTAAACACGTCCTTCCTCTTTCAATGCTCATTTAGCACAACCCTGTACTATTTATTAGTGGAAATACTAACTATTCTTACAAAAGATTGTTTTCTACTTCATTTTAATCGAGATAAACCTTTGCAGAAACAGCCACATTACATATTTTGGTATAGATACAAAAGAAACAGAGATAGTCAATTGTTTAAGAATTGGACACTATATGCTGGCCTAAAAATTCTATACTCTTCCCATACAATTGCAAGAAACAATTTAATATCGACAGGACTTTAAAAGAATGACATAGTACTGAACAATTCAAACCTATATTAACAGGTATCTCAGAAATGACTTATGCCACAAAAAAAAGTTATTTAAAATAAATTGTGTCTTTTAAAGAAATCTAAATTTTTTGTGTAGTAGGTTTTCATCTACCACTTAACGTTTACCAGTTATGCAAGAATATAAAAAATTCCTTACAAATTAACAATACTTCACAGGCTATTCCCATAAAATTCAAGAGATAAATTTTATTTGTCATGTAAATATCTTTAATATATGTTATTTTAATCAAAATCATTAGAACCCTTGTTTAGAACATCAAAAGTTTTGAAAAATGCCCCATGTATAAGGAGATTGGAGTTGGTGGATTTTCTTTAAAATCTTTGTGTCACAACCTTGGAAGATGCTGAACCCAAATACAATGTTTGGTATTTATACGACTTTTCATTTTTGGGTTATGCACACATGGACCTTTTTCTAAAAATGCCTTTTTTTTTTTATTTAAAGGGTCCCAAAACATGTATTTCTGGTGAAATTTTGGGTGGAATGCAATACCTTCTACTTACTATGCATGTGGAAAGAAAGTAAAAACAGCTCAGTTTTGTGGCATCAACGATTTCTGAGATATTCACTGTATTTAGTTTGAATTTTTCAATACTTAAATCATTTTTGAAGCACTGCCACCATTCAGTTGTTTCTAACAATGTCACATGAAGAATACGGAATTTCAATGCCAGCATATAGCAATCCACTTTTTAAATATTTGATGCCCCTTCAGTCTCCTGTATACCTCCTGTACCTAAAGCAAAATATATAATGAACTATTTCTGTTTATCTTGACAAATATGAAGTAGATAGAAATACAAGCTTTTGCAAGATTAGTTATCCAAAGGGATAAAAAAAAACCCAGCGGTAGTGGCTATGGAATGTGGAAGTAACACATCAAATTCTTTAAAGTATGATTTTTGACAAAATACCACTTCCACATCAGTTTCATCAGGAGCACATCTACAAATACAAGGCAAGTCGGAAAAACACCAACAAATTTTCAGACATGATCCAGGGATAAATATTTCATACTTGCCAACTTCTTAAAATTAAAACCCACAGAACTTTCCCTCATACAGCAAAACATAATAATTTTGTGATGACATAAATTTAGAATGCCTAAAATGTTCAGTGCAGTAAATATAGAAAACTTCCGTGAAAAATAAATGGGAATTTGGAATTTTGTTTTAAAAGAAGACATGGTAATTCTGTTTTATAAGAATCCTTGAAGACCTGGTAGCACTGCTTCTTTCTGTCACACATGCAGAAATTCTTCCTGGTACCACAATAAACATGTATTAAAGCTAAGAACAACACTTCCTAGGCAAAACACAGATTTCTAGACCATTATTATGCATTATAACATCAACTATAAACAAAACTGTCACAAAATGGAAAACATACCCCGCAGCCATAGAACTCAAATAAGATAATTTATGTGAGCAAGCTGCGTTTACAATTCATATCATTCATTACTGAATGTTCACGCCCTGGTTACTAGAGATCACTAATAGTACTATACATTTTGTTGCCCCCAGTGAAGAGGGACCATGATCATGATGAAGGATAGATACACAGATAAGCTCTGGTCTATCATAGTACTGTATACCATTTACTAGAGGTTACTAGTGGTGCTATACATTTTGTTGCCCCCAGTGAAGAGGGACCATGATCATGATGGATAGATACACAGATAAGCTCTGGTCTATCATAGCACTGTATACCATTTACTAGAGATTACTAGTGGTGTTATACATTTTGTTGTAGCCCAGTGAAGGTGGACCATGATCATGAAGGATAGATACACAGATAAGCTCTGGTCTATCATAGTACTGTATACCATTTACTAGAGATCACTAGTGGTGTTATACATTTTGTTGTAGCCCAGTGAAGGTGGACCATGATCATGAAGGATAGATACACAGATAAGCTCTGGTCTATCATAGCACTGTATACCATTTACTAGAGATTACTAGTGGTGCTATACATTTTGTTGTAGCCCAGTGAAAAGAGACCATGATCATGAAGGATAGACACACAGATAAGCTCTGGTCTATCATAGTACTGTATACCATTTACTAGAGATCACTAGTGGTGTTATACATTTTGTTGTAGCCCAGTGAAGGTGGACCATGATCATGAAGGATAGATACACAGATAAGCTCTGGTCTATCATAGCACTGTATACCATTTACTAGAGGTCACTAGTGGTGCTAGACATTTTGTTGCAGACCAGTGAAGAGGGACCATGATCATGAAGGATAGCTACACAGATAAGCTCTGGTCTATCATAGCACTGTATACCATTTACTAGAGATTACTAGTGGTGCTATACATTTTGTTGTAGCCCAGTGAAAAGAGACCATGATCATGAAGGATAGACACACAGATAAGCTCTGGTCTATCATAGCACTGTATACCATTTACTAGAGGTCACTAGTGGTGCTAGACATTTTGTTGCAGCCCAGTGAAGAGAGACCATGATCATGAAGGATAGACACACAGATAAGCTCTGGTCTATCATAGCACTGTATACCATTTACTAGAGGTCACTAGTGGTGCTAGACATTTTGTTGCAGCCCAGTGAAAAGAGACCATGATCATGAAGGATAGACACACAGATAAGCTCTGGTCTATCATATCACTGTATACCATTTACTAGAGGTCACTAGTGGTGCTATACATGCAAAGAGAATGAAATTTTAAAGCCATTGCATAGTGACCAGCTCTTAAAAGATCCGACTATCACTTAAGTCTACTGTATTCCCTTATTCCCCTTGTACTTACAAGGAAATATGTAATTAGATTACATTCTTTATTCACTGTAGGATTTACATATAAATCATGGCTTCATCAATATAATTAGATAACAAGTAACAATATTTACAATTATGTAAGAATGTTTATAAGTAGTGGTATTATACAATAACAATAGTTAGAGATTAATACAATTTTGTAAAGAGTAACATGTTTACAAATCGTGGTATTATACAATGAGTAATAGTATTTACAATTTAATGTCTTTATATTCCTGGATGTTAAAAGGCATACGCTGTAACAGAGCTTTGAATAATGGCTGTTTAAATTTGCTGTAGGGCAATGCTTTGTAGTGGTCAGGTAATGTGTTGTATAAATAAGTTCCACTGTGGGTGATGCTGTTGCAACTCTTATTTGTACGGCAGAATGAAGCATGTATATGATTTGACGATCCGGTGTCGTGCATATGATAAATAGTATTTGTTTTGAAGAGATTTTTATTTTTGTGTATGAAGCAGAGAGTTTCAAGAATATATGTATAATATAGAAGGGAGAGGTAAGACTTTTAATTCTGTAAATACTGTTTTACTACGTGTTCTTATAGGGGCTTGCTTTATGATTTTTAGTATTTTCTTTTGTAGTTTGAATATTACACATAGATTTGAAGACATGCCCCATACTGGAATCTCATAGGTTAGAACTGAGTGAACATTACCAAAATACATGGATTTTAATATGTCAGTGGTACATACTTTACTTGCTACTCTGAATGTATAGCAGATTCGGGACAGTTTGCTAGCCAGATAATCAATATGTACATTCCAGTTTAGCTCCGGGTCAATCCATACTCTTAGGAATTTGGTTACCTTTGTTTCATTTATGGGTTGGTGGTTAATGTTGATCTGCAATTCTTTATGTATTTTATTAGGACTGAAATTTATAAAGGTTGTCTTAATAATATTTAAGTGCAGCTTATTTCCTGTCAGCCATTTATACAATATTGCATTCTTTTCGTTTATTTCCTTTCCCAACTCAGTAAAATTGTTATTTCTGTATAAGATATTAGTATCATCAGCAAATAAAGTTATTTGTGTTTCTTTGAGATTTGATGGCAAATCATTTATATAAATTAGGAACAAAATGGGTCCCAAAATTGATCCCTGTGGTACCCCAATTTTTAGAGGGGCTGAGATAGAATGACTACTGTTAACTTCCACATACTGCATCCTTAGGTTAAGGTAAGACTTGAACCAGTCATTTGCTATGCCTCTTATAACTGCTTTATCTAGCTTGTTTAATAGTATTTTATGATTAATGTGTCAAACACCTTCGAAAGATCTAAAACAAGGCTGACAGCTCGCTGTTTATTAGTTGTTGCTTCAAGAATATCGTTTATAAATGAGTGTAGAGCATTAATAGTGGATTTTCCCTTTTGGAAACCGAACTGCGAGTGGGTGATCATATCATATTTATCAAAAAATTCTTTTGTACATAATTCGCTCTAGTATTTTTGAGAATAGCGAGATAGGTCTATAGTTTTCCAGATGATTCCTGTCACCTTTTTTGAAGATGGGATGTACTTTTGCTGTTTTGAGTATCTGGGGAAACATTCCAGCACTTAATGAAGCATTGAAAATATCTACTAATGGGTCAGCAATGCATGATATGCAGGCTTTAATTACAGAGTCTGGTATCCCATCTGGTCTTTGTTTTTTAGGTTATTTACAATATTGATGATTTCGCTTTGTGTTGCTGGATTCAAATAGATTGAGTGTGAGTTTTCCTTACCAGCAAATAAAAGTACTTTATGCGTGGGTAGTGATGAACTTAAGTGCTCGACTGCATTTGAAAAATAGCTCATAAAGACATTTGCAATTACTTCTGGGTTTTTAACATCATTGTTGTTTATAGTTAGACTGATTTTTTCATTATTATCTTTAAAAGTTTCTGTTTCTTTCCTAACTATTTGCCAGAGGGCTTTACTTTTGTTTGGCGCATTTATAATAATGTTACTGTACTGCTTTTTTGCCTTATTAATTACTTTCCTAAGTATGGAGGAGTAGTTTTTATAATATTTTTTTAATTGCTCATCACTCATGGCTTTATTTATTCGATTAAGTAATCTTTTTTTTTTTTTACTGCATGATGTTATAATATCTTTTGTTAACCATTTGGTATTATTATTATTATTATTATTATTATTATTATTATTATTATTATTATTATTATTACTACTACTACTACTACTTCCCCTCATTTTGACCCGTTTTAGTGGGAAGGCAAGGTTGAAATAGTGTTTGAATGTTGATAAGAAATTATTGCATTTCTTATCAAGGTCATTAGCATTTAATGTATCAACCCAGCTTTCTTTACTTAACAGGAAGTTTAAATAGCTACTATTTTCTTTATTATAGATCCTCTTATAAGTTATAAAATCATTTCTGCAAATTTTTGGCTCAAAAGGAAGCTTGACAACTGCCTTCAAGACCAAGATTGTTAGTATTTTGATCACTTTGTAAAATATAATGTATACAGAAGTGTAATGAATTTGTTACAGTATGTAACATTTTCTTTTTGATGAAGCCATGAATTATTGTATTTCTTAAGGTGAATAAATTCTATTCTATTCTATTTATCCTGTCAATTTTTAAAATGTTTATTTCTGCAAATGTTTTTTTAAGAAGATAGAAGAATAAACTTTTATAAGAATAGTTTGCTGAAGAATTGGAAAAGAAAGTCATATAGATGTAACACATCAGATTTTGAAATATATTAATTCTACATAATAATTGTGTTGTGTTAATTACAGCTGATATATAGTAGTTAAATAACTCTAAATGAATCCCTGCCTCAGCTCCTTACAGTATAAACATGGAGCCATTCACTCTTTGATACAATGAGTGTATGGTTTCCATGACATCTGAGGTACATTGTTTTCTTCATGTCTTACAGGAGTGTTAGTTTATAGTTAATTTGGAAGTATTCTAAAGAAGATATAGTCGGCAACAATTTTTCTATCTTGGCATTAGCTATTTCCAGAATCAGTTGAAAGTAAAACTTTTGAGTTTTCGGTTTTCTGGGCATTGCACCAGTAATTTTCATTAGGTATTCTCATTAATTTTTTGTATTATATTAAGGTCAATTGTTTAATTTCTTGCTGAATTGGATTGTTTTTTGTTAAAATTTGCATAGCAGCTATGGGTGTGGTTTTCACTGCTCCTGTGATGAACCTGTTTTTGTACTGTTTCTAGTACAATCTGTACTGTTGATTTCTTTGCAGTGATTAAATTCTCACATCCATAAAGAAGCACTGGTTTTATGAAGGATTAATAGTTATACTGAAGACAGACCTTTAACAACTCAACCTTTTAAGGATGCTGCAGCTTTTTCCACTGCTTTATTGACATGTGTGCTGCAACTTGGTTTTTGATCTAAAGTCACGTCTAATATGTGATTCTGAATTTGGACATCATCCAGTTTTAGTTTTATATCTGGGCAAGTGTGTGCTAGTGTGAAGACCATTTTCTCTGAAATGAGATCCTATTTGCTTCCTGATACTGATGTCCAGGTGATTAGATCAGCATCTGATTTTAATTAACTAACCGTAACATTGAAGGGTGTTGGACTAATAACAGAACCTTGAGGTAGACCATTAAGCTGCTGTTTGAATTTGATAGCTCATCTCTATATTTGGTAGCACAAAATCTTTGGTTGATCTATTGGATCATCATACCTTTTACTCCAAACCTGTGTAATTTATCAATCAATTTAGCTTTGCATACAGATCCATAGGCGTCTTGGAAATCTACACATCTGGTAAGCCCATTTCTCTTCTATCCAATGAGACTTTGATTTGTTGGCTCAGTTTGGTGATGTGTTATGTGTGTGTATGGTAACCAGCCTGTTCAATAGCTAAAATGCTTTGTCTCTCCAGATAATAGTATATCTGGCATTTACCAACTGTTTCATTGCCTTGGCTAAAATTCTTGTTACACTTATAGGATGTTAACAGTCTAGCTTATCTGCAGGTTTATTCTGTTTTACAATAGGTGTTATAATTGCTTTCTGTCATACCGTTGGCACTGTTGTTCTCCATATCTGACTGAAAAGACTCAAACATATGTTCTTTGAAAATAGTCGTAAATGTTTAACAAATTCACTTAAGATTTTATCTAGTCCTAGTTGTTTTATCTTTTAATGATTTTATTGCTTGCTTTGTTCATGCATACTGAAGTCAGAATTTAAAATACTTTCTTTCTCTAATCATCTTCCCTATTTTTGATGTGAAATTTAATCTTTTTTCTTCAGATCATTATGGAGTACTTTATTTTTGGTGAAGTATTTATTAATTTGTTTTCTTGATGATATTAATGGTTTTCCTTTTTATCCTTATTTATTCTCAAGGGAAGATGCAAATTTGTGATCTTTAAAAATGTCTAAACATATGTTTGCTTCTTCAATAGTGATATGATTTTCCTGAATTGTGCTGCTTTTTGTTGCCAGTTTATTTACACATTTAGGGTGTTTGTTCTTTTAGTTAATCTTTTTGCTTCCTGATGCTGTGATTTAAGGTTTTCTAATTCTTTGGACCAAAATGGCTTGTACCTCCCCGCTCTTCTCTGTGGGATATTGTTATTTGCTGCCTGTAAAAATAATGTCACAGAATTTTTTGCAGAAGATGTTTCTTCATAATCAAATTTAGCCTTATGGAGTTTGCTTTCCACTTCATTGCTGAAGTTCTACCATTTTGATGTTTTAAAATTGTGGGATAATTTTGATTGAATGTCATCTCAGCTTTTGTTCTAACAGATAATGAGCAGAATGTAATTCTATGTCCAGATGTTTTGCCATGTCCATGGTGAAAGCCTGTAGCACTTTATTATCCACAAAGCCGTAAAAGCTGGCCAGTATCATATTTGAGTATCTTCACACAAAGAACATATGCCCATAAATGTTTGTTTTAGATCTCCAGGCATTAAATTATTACATAATTGCATCAGGTTAGATACTTATCTCTATGCATGACCATAAATGTGTTGTAATGAGGTAAATGTGAGTGTACAGTGTTTCACAAGTCAGAGTTCTGTGTACATCTAATAGTCTGGATGTTCCAGTAAGTATGATAATTGTTTATCTATAAATATACGGAGCTATTAAGTCAGCCATGACATATACAATGTTAAAAAGAGAAAACAAATGTAAGTTCAGATAATACTGAACCTGATGCTACTACTTAATAAAGCTGTGATCTGCACTTGCCTTTCTTAGCAGGGTGAGACTGGTTTTCATGTATTCCATTAATTTGTTTATATGTTCAAGTTCTTGAAGTAGCACCACATCTGTTGGACTTGCAGCACCCATCTGTAATCCCTTGCGGATCTTTCCAAGATTAAACACTGGTGGGACACTGTTGAGAATGCCCTCAGCCACACCATCTATGTAGTCCTCGTAACTGACACTTCCACCCCCACTTGCTGAAACACACCATCACATGTATCAACGGGTATTCTGTAGTTCTGTATCTCTTCAATTGATTATTATCGATAAGACTTACCCGTCTGAGGCTGCAGGTTGATGAGATGCCCCCAGATATCTTTAGCAGATTGCGTATTAAAGCCAATCTCTGCATTGGCATGCAATCCAAACACTTCAGGACCATTGACAAGTGGTAACTCTTCAATACCATCTGAAGTCAAACAAACATTGCGTTTACTTCATTAGTTAAGGAGTTTTCTTTGTATACATTTCATATCTGCCTTAAACATTTATAAGACCATTAGCATCTAGGCACTATAGTGTAGCTGGGTTCTAGTCCAGTGCTGATTCTTACCATGGTCTCGGGTTCGATTCCTGGTGGATGATGTCTTATATTTAAGGGCACTCAACTACAAGGTCATTAGCACCCTTATAAAACAGAACAGGGCAAATCCCAGAGATAAAGATGAATTTAGAAAACTAAGCCGAGAGTTACCAAAAGCTTGATATACCTCATTTGAAAGTTTAGTTTTGACCAAAACTTAAAAAGCCTTTTGACTGTTTGGTTATTGTCTGCCAAAACCTCAGAAAAACTGACTGGCAGCTGCAGAGAGTCCTGAAAGTGTGCTAGAAGAATGCATGACAGACCAACAAACTTCACTATACAGCTACCTTATACAGCTACCTTACACTATATGGTTACCTTATAAAGGTAACCATATGTAAAATTGCAGTGACCAAAATGTAACCGAGCCAAAATCACCTCCTCGCAATGAGATACATGAGAAGTTACTCAGTTTACCAGAATATCCTTCATGACTTCAAGCTTATTTCCATGGAGAGCTGACCATTCTTTGCACCAGCACAATAGCACCGCTCTCCACACAACAAGCCTAAGTCTTCTGGATTTACACAAGGTATTGCAACACTGGGTTCCGTGGTCACCCCCTTTTAAGTCTTCTGGATTTACACAAGGTATTGCAACACTGGGTTCTGTGGTCACCCCCTTTTAAGTCTTCTGGATTTACACAAGGTATTGCAACACTGGGTTCTGTGGTCACCCCCTTTTAAGTCTTCTGGATTTACACAAGGTATTGCAACACTGGGTTCTGTGGTCACCCCCTTTTAAGTCTTCTGGATTTACACAAGGTATTGCAACACTAGGTTCTGTGGTTGTCACCTTTGGTGCTAGTTCATTCCTGTGACCAGGAATCCAAACACACTCCACATATAGACCACAAGTGCTCCTGAATGCACTGTACAATAGGATGAAGGCTCTGAAGTGCACTAAAGGAATACCTCAAAATAAGACAGTTGCTCAATTTTTGACAACACACATACAAAATGGCTCGGTATATGGCATACAGCTTCGCACTATAATTGGAAGTGCTATTATGAAAACAGAATGTATGTGGCTCATTATATAAACATAGGCACATCCAACATTGTTGGTGTACATTACAATTCGATCATTCCCGGCTGGAGGATAGCAATTTTTCTTTAACCAGGATTATTCTTCATCCTCCTTAGAGTCCGGAAGTATGAGTGAGAGAGTAAATGTTTGTGTAAATTTAATACAAATATGACATTCTGATGGCTAATTGGTCCTTGATAACCAAAGGCCCCTCAACGGGAAATTTAAACAAGATTATGTAGCATTATATTCTGCAACATTTTGTGTCTTATATTCTGTTATTTGGTAGACAATTTCCATATAAACTACCTACTCTAAGTTTTATCAATTTCAAACAGATTACATCCATGAACGCTCGCTTAGCACTTGTTAACATTCTTTACTTAACACCTTCACATGTTCTCTTGACATTTAAATAATAACAACATAAATGATATAATATTGTTTCATTACATATCAAGTCTGTCTACGGGAGTAGGGTTTTACTGTTGTGATAGGAAGTTTTGTAAATATATGAGATTCTCCATTTTATTTACTTTTAATGGGTGCCCAGGAAAACCTGGCTTTATAGACACATGTGGATTGAACTGAGATGCTTTTAGAAAGTATCAATTCATGGCAAAACATTTAAAATAAAAAGCACAATTACTTCTTTTAGCCAAGCTAAGAATGATTAAAATACATTTAACTGATCTAAGGGTTAATAAGGTGTAACCACATGGTGAGGAATCAAAGCCGTCATCTGCATGCACAAAGCTTACACCACAAAGATAGTAACTGAGAAGTTAATTGTTTCTGCTAATTCACTGGCTGTGTTCCACTTCTAATGACAATAAGCATTGAATAAAAGAACATTTATTTCCTCCTGCCAAGTTTCAGGCAATTACCTATATATTTGATTACAGTATTTCTTTCAGCCTTGGTTTAGAAAACTTTGGCTGTAACCTTAATTCCAAAGTATTCAGTTACATAATTGATAAATTATGCAAGATTTTCTTGGAGTCTCTCCATATAAATGTGCACAATTTCAAATGTCAACTCTGTGCTTGATACCATACGGACCATGCAATGCTAATAGGGAATGCACATTTATACATCTTTTTGGGAGCATTTTTTAAGTTCATGCAGGACTTAAAGCATTCAGTTACAATGACAACTTAGATATTTATGCATATATAAGAAACTATTAGCATCTTGATATCTATTATATACAAGTGTTATACCTGGACAAGTGTATTGTTATTCGTATACTCATCTACAGAATAATAAGCCTTTTTACTTTCTCAACTACTTACTTATACTAAGTAGAGGAAGTATTGTATTCCACCCAAAAATTTGATATTGAGATTTCGCCACAAATACAGGTTTTGAAACCCCTGAATTTTATATATATAAAAAAGGCATTTTAGTAAAAGGTCCATGTATGTGTGAGTGAACAGAATAACTCAAAAATGAAAAGTCAGTTAAATACCAAACTTGGTATTTAAGTACATCATCTTCCAAAAATGTTACACACAGATTTTCAAGAAAATCCTCCACCCCAAACTACCCTACATGGAAAAAGTTTTATTTTGATTTTCTCAAAAATGGCTCCAAGCATTTTCATTCAAATACATACATTTAAGATATCTGCATGATGAAACAAAAGATAACAAAAGTCAAAGTCAAGCATTTCACCCGAACCAATCAGATGCCAGCAGAACACAACACTGCATCTACCCAAGTCCAGCCCAATGCCAACCTGAACCAATAACTGCAGACCTCCCCACCAGCCACTGGTATAAATACTGCACTCCAGAGTGCACCAAGCACAATCATTGTCAAAACTTCTGCCAGAACACTTCAACCTTGCCACTGAAGAGTCTGTCGCAGTTGCAGACAGAATGTCTGGGAAGAAGAAGGAGCCCAATAGACCATAGCCACAAGCCCAGATAATACTTTACTTAATATTGACACCAATCGTGAAAGCTTACGAATTTTGATGAATCGCTTCTACAGGGAGGAAACACATCGACAGATTTGGCGCCTAGATGTGCTATAGAAGAAGAAATCACAATTACTTTGCTCACTTTGTTTTTTACTACATTGCCGTGATACCGACATATTCCTCATTGCATACAATAGAAATGCATTCTGCACACAGCTGCATCTCACCAAATATACAACCACACAGACCAAACCCTTCTTCGGGAATGCATCCATCAAACCCACCGAGAGCTAGCCTACAATAACAAGGAACTTCTATATGTACATCTTCATCTCAGCTACAAGCTAAAATCAGAACCTTGGGGTCACATAGATAGAATCACGTTTACGACAATGGCAACAGAACTACAGAAGGACACAAAAGGAAATATATGTCTGCCTAGAAACCAGCACAGAAAAACAGCATCACCATACCTCAAATAACAGCGAAGCTCCAACATCCACACACATAAGCCGCACAGTAGTCAACTTGTCAGATCATCAACTGTCACCCTCCAAAGGCAGCAACTACGCAATCACACCTCATGTCCTACCTATAGAATAGATCATATCCAGCATTTAAGCTGGCATACGAGAACTACCATTAAAAACAGCTGAAGAAATACGTCTTGAATCATCAGAATTCTCCAACAAACTAAGCCACCTAAGAGCAAACTCACTTCTCAAGAACTGAAAGCTCTTAGAAATCTGAATGCAAACAAGGACATCATTGTACTAACAGCAGACAAAGGAAACGCCACTCTAGCAGTAGACAAGTGTGACTATGAACACAAGGTGATGAGCTCTTAGACCCAGCCACCTACAGAAAGCTTTTCAAGACCAACAGCCCGTATTCTTTGGAAAACCAACCAACTCATTAAGTCATCATCCAGCGATCAATTGAACCTGAAGAGGAGTGAAGCTTTACTTCCCACACAAACCTGGCATGCCTCTAAGGCCAACTGTCAGTGCTATTGGCTCACCAACATACACGGTCATCAAGTATGCTGCAATCTCACATCGGTAATACATACATCCATTTCATTTAAAAAGTCAAGACCATCAGCCTACAACCCAATGACATACTCATCATTGTTTAGCATGGTCCCAGTCAGTGAAAGTATAACACAGCTTAAACAGATGACATTGTGGTCCTCTTCCACCATGTTCTGACCACTACCTACTTCCAGTGGAATCACGAACAGACAGTGTCACAAAGGGAAGTCCACTCAGCCTTGTATATGGAATTCTTCGAGACTACAGTACTGGATTCAGCAACATTCAAACCTTCGTGCTGGTGGCGCTATGTGGACAACACACTTGTCATTTGGAGCCATGCAAGAATTTCTCATCAATCATCACCATGGAAAATAGGAAGGAGGATGACACACTAGGCCACAAAGTATACCAGAAACCAACTAACACTGACCGCTACCTTTATAAGAATTTCAACCAACATCCAAGACAAAAGTACCTCATGATTAAAACTCTAGTAGACAGAGCCACACACATTTGTGAACCTCAATACCTACACCAAGAACTTCAGCACTTAGACAAAGCACTCCAAGAGAATGCCTACTCAAAGCATGAAATCAGAAGAACATTGCATCTCAAGAGAAGTTCTGTCAATACACAAAGAGCTGCAAGGGGTAGGAAAGTCAGTCACTGACCGCATTGGCAAATTCCTCAGATGCGCAACATTGACACCATTTTCAAGCCCATTAAATAGATCTGCAATACACTCCATTCAGCCAAAGATTCTAGAGATCCACTGTACACAGCAGGAGTATACAGAATACCATGTTCATATGGTAAAGTATATATTGGAACCACACAACAATTGTGCAACATGCCATACTCAAGAAGAACAACATATCATTCAGTATGAAAACACTGATATCCTGGCATCAACCTCTCATTACCATTCATGTTTATATCGTGAAGCCACTGAAATACAGAAGCATAAATAAACATCAAGAAGGTCTAAAACTAAACAGAATATGGCAAACAGCATTAACAAATGTCAAAGTCAACCACCAGGCAGAATGCAGCACTCCATCGACCCAAACCAATCACTGCAGACCTACCCACCAGCCGCTGGTAAAGTACTGCAGTCCAGAGCACAGTTGCTGTCGAAACTTCTGCCAGAACACTTTGACCTTGCCACTGCTACTGAAGATGTCTGCCACAGTTTTGCAGATGAAACTCTGGGAAGGAGAAGGAGGCGACCAGTAGACCATGGCCCACAAACCGGGATAATACTTTCTTAATATTGACATAGGGTCGTAAAAGCCTATGAATTTTGATGAAAAACTAAGATATATCTTGAATTTTCTAAGAATAGCCTGTGAAGTCCTCTTTATTCAGAATTATTTTCGTATAATTGATAAACTGTAAGGAACAGAAAAAAAGTAGAGCTTATATAAATTTTTTTCTCTCTCTTTTTTTTTTGTACCATTAACCATTTCTGAGATATTTGTTCCTATTATTTTGAATTTTCCAGTACTTTTACATTTTTTGAAATGTTAAGGCTTGATTCATTTGTTTCTCATGATGTCGTGCAATAGCATTTCAAACCCAGCATATAGCGACTCATTTTATAAACATTCGACTATCACTTCAACCACCTGTACCTACTATGAAATCATTTCTGTAAACGTTTATCCCTATGAAAAGATAGAAAAATAAGTTTCTGTAGGAATAGTCTACAGAAGAGAGATAAAACAAACAACAGTGGGTACAGAATGTGAAAGTAACACATCAGATTTCTGAGTTATGCTGTTCACAGACACACATCAAATGTTTTTGTTTCAGTGAGATCTCAAAATAGTATTTACAGTGAATGCAATACAACTTCAGGTATACCAACCCAGATAGTCATCCTTTTCACCATCAGGCAGAACTACATAGTCTACGGTTTCATCTTGGTAGAAATGAAACGGTTGGAAACTGTCGTATAAGAAATCCCCAAGATACTCATTCATGTATGTCATCACAATGCGGCGATCAAAGTTGTCTATCACTCTGCCACCGTAAATAACCTGTGATAAAGCATCACACCTGTCAAACAATCTGCACAACTATGCTACATATATGTAGACACTTCAAGCTGCAACTTTGTGTCTTACCTCGCCAACCAGGTACTTTAATGTTTCCCAGGGGATCCTGGGATCATTACTGCTGTGTGCTTTTGTCAGATATGTTTCCAATATCTGGACACACACAGTGAAATCAGACTCATTGAAGTCATAGATACAGTTCCACCCAATTTTAGCATATTTGCGTCGCTCCTGTAACACAACATGATAACTGATTGGTTTATGTGATGTCTCAAACATCTAATTGTCTTCTAGTTGCTAAATCATCACATCAAAGTATATGGCTTGCAATCAAATATTCACAGCTTTTATCTTATTTTTACACAAATTTTCTGTTCAGAAACAACTACAATGTGTTGCTAATTATCAATAACATGTTAGGCTTGTAAGACTCATCTCAAATGTAAAAGTACAGGGAGAGCCAAAAGACTATGAACCAGCTGCGCTGTGTTTTTCCTGTCTGCATCCTCGGTGCTCGTTGCCGTCTGCTGCTATCATAGAAAGGCGCGGATGAAACCATACAACATTTTTAAAACTACTTTTAATGGCTTTACTTAACACTTTATGAAAGTGTGTTTGAGGACAGAATTATTAGTAGAGATTTGTGGCCCCCTTGGTTCCCTGACCTAACTCACTGTGATTTCTATCTCTGGAGTAACTTAAAACAAAGTGTACAGGACAAACCCACACACCCTGTAAGAATTAAAACAAAATATCCACCAGAAATTTCTCAACGTGAACTACGGCAAGTGATGGATAGTTTCCTAAAGAGGTGCCAAAAATGTATGGACAACGACGGTGGCCAGTTTCAGCATCTCCTTTCATAAAGTTGGTAAGTAAAGCCTTTAAAAGTAGTTTTAAAAATCTTGCATGGTTTCGTCCGCGCCTTTCTATGATAGTGGCAGACGGCAACGAGTGCTAAGGACGCGGACAGGAAAAACACTGCGCAGCCGGTTCGTAGCTTTTTGGCTCTCCCTGTACATTGCCATATAAATAAAATAATGAATAATTTACAGCAAGATTCAACTATTTAGTTATTATTTTTCCATGGTCTAGTTATAGCCATCAAAAGCCTAACTGAAGCACTCTGTTTCACAATACAAAACTTGGAACTAAAACACTTACCTGTACTACAGCATGAAAGAATGCCAGTACATACACCAGCGATCGGAAGGCAGGATGTAAACAGCCTTCCAGAACCTGTTGTCTCATTTTGGTGTATGTGCTCTTGATATTCAGTTTCAATCCATCAGGAGCTTCTGTAACCACTGGAGAAACAAACATCTCACATGTACAGGTATCAGATAATGCTAGATGGTTTACGTAGCTTTTTAAACTCGAATGATAATACAATTAATTTCATTTACCTCTTCCCCCTGTTCTTTATGAAACTACTTAAACAAAGAGTTAATTAAAATTCTCAGCACATTATAAAGAACAAATTAAAAGTGCCAAGAAAACACTACACAAAAGCACTGTTCAACAATCTCAAATACCTGAGTTTGTAATGATGATATGTCCAGGCTATTAACAAAACACAAAACAAAAGACAGGCCAAAATTAATATTCAATGGAGGAGGAGGAGCAGATGAAGAAGAAATTACAAATTATAAATGAATATCTGAACACTGGAGCAGCATTGCAGAATGTACAAATATTAACTTCATCTTATGTTAGCAAGAGACACTTTTGTAATCAATATAATTATGTTGAATGCTTTTGTATTATTTTGTACCAATACACAATAAACAATCACATGAAGCAATTATAATTAGTCCGGATTGATACTGTTGCTGTTGTCATAGTTTAACATAATACAGATTGAAATTTTATCTATTTTTCAACCAAGCGATTGTAGCACCTTTACTGCAAGCATAGCACAGGTGGGATAGCTGTTGTAATTATTTATTTAACTGTAGTATTACTCCATGATCAATGTCAGAGAGGCGATCAACGAATATGTGAACATGCTGTTCATTTGTTATTTTGTGAGGCCATGAAAGCCTGAGTAATTATTCTTATGTTGGCAATACTCAAGCTATTATGATTATCATTGAGAAAGATATAGATGGTTTTGTGAGCTTTTGTAGGTATCACATTAAATTAAACAATTAATTGTGTGAAATGCGGTTGAATTTCTAATTCTAAGCTAGACAATTCAAAATACATGGGTTTAAAATATGGAAAAACTTAAATATACAAAAGCGAATACTTTTAAGAGTGACTACTATTGTGAGATAGTCTAATTAATGCGAAGTTTACCTTTTGATCAGAGCTACATTTTTTCTGAGTAAATTTTGTATCTTTTATAGTTTTCCAGTTGTATAAAACTCAAATCAGAAATTACAGGATTTTACATAATATTTTAGAAAAATTTAAGACATACATTTTGTTAAGCATCCCAAACTAAGATAAATCAATATTAGGGCATTTTAGAGAAATTAAAAAATTCTGATGTGAATACTTCATATAAATGTCTCTACAATCGACAAATTTGAATATATCAGTTATATTTTAGTATTCATATAAAAAGAGTTTCTGCTATTCATGTTTATTTTGACTAGGACTTATTTCAAATTAAGCATGATGTGCTTAATTAGAAGCTATGGAAACAGTATTCCAATGCTTATTCATGATAACAGGCTCCTGCTGTGATGGAAAGCACCAACAATCGTAAACTTTCACACATGTCCACTAGATGACATTTAGTATGGAACATTTCAAAAAAGGTTATTTGACTAAATACTTTTCTGCATTCATGCCTCTGGATATCAACTTGTTGAGTCTACCAGTAAGCTGACAGTTAAACAGAAACACTATTATATTGAGTGTACCTTTAAGAGATCGCTGTAGAATACCAATTGGGAATGTTGACACTGGGTCAGTTGTAATCCAAAGTCTGAAATCTGGATGTGGCTTGGTTGAGGCATCAAGTATCTTCTCTAAAGTTCTAAGGAAGGACAACAGCAGATGGCAGTTTTGTAACAACAGCCACTGCCCTCTACCAATGCTGGTTTCCAAAAGGTTGAGTGCTGCCTGCAAAAATACGTCATCTCCATCTATACAAGTATTATAAAGAGAGAAAATTTTGTGCGCATTTAGGATGTCAAAAATAACTCAATCAATTTTGATAATTCTTTCATCTTTGAAAGCCTTATTGTTTCAGATGGTAATAGGCTATATAATAGTTCCAAAAATTTTAAAACTGGGGTAGTTAAGGTTTTTATTTTAATATTCATGCCACTCAGTTTCAATTCCATTTCATTGAATGTGAATAACAGAGGCTATTTCTGACACTTTATTGCAAATATGGCACATTTTTAATGTATAATTTTAAGCTCAAAGGAGTAAATCGGCAGACTTAAAATATTTTAAAATTGAGTTATTGAAGCAGGGTGTGCTGATGATGGTGATGTTCAATGGCACTCAGCTAGAGAGTCATCAGTGCCCTTATAAAACAGATCATGGTAAAGACCATGAGATAAAGATCAATACAGAAATAGCAATGCAAAATTCACAGATAAAGATCAGTATACAGAACTAAAGCCAGAGATAAAGACGAATTTACAAGACAAGGCCAAGAGGAGCAAGAAACTTGATATCAATATGATTAAATCCTTATTTGAAAGTTTACTTTTGACAGAAACTTGAACCCTTTTGACCGCTTGGTTAGTGTCTGCCAAGACCTCTGCAAGACTGACCGGGCAGTTGCAGAGAGTCCTGAAGATTTGCTGGGGAAATATACTGCAGCAACATATGACAGACCTTCACTACACAGAGGACAAAGAGGAGCAGTGTCCCCCTTAAAAAGGTAACTGTGTGTAAAATTGCAGTGGCCAATAAACAAGCCAGCCAAAATCACCTCCTCATGATGAGATACATGAGAGGAAGTTACTCAGTTTATCGAAATGTTTTTCACTGGTCAAAGCTTATTTCACGCCAGCAAGATAGAATCGGGACAGAGGGTTGGCAGATATTCAGGAGTTTCTGGGCTTCTAAGAAGAACACCTTCTCCCTAACCTGGATCTCTTGGATTGCTCTTTCCACTGTAAAATAGGGGCACTCTCAGGAACTGTTGCAGTTAACACAAGTTGGAAGTGATGTACATGCTCCCTCATGTAAAAAGCATCTCCACAGTTAACTCAGGTAGATTCATTATTACAGAAATTACTAGTGTCCAAAGCGTTGACACTTATTATAGTGGGTTAGGGATGAATGGACCTAACTTTGATGGCTTCACAACCTGCCTTAATCCTTTGAAGAAGATCTACCTGATCAAAAGTAAGCAATAGGGAATTCACCTCTTTCTTTACTCAGAACCTGATACATAGATGTAACACCTTGATCTTCAACATTTTCTTGAATCTCCTTGTTGGTCATACACAGGTGTTTACCACATTGTGTGAGGAGTACAAAGTCCTTGCACTCAACTCATACAGGATAGCTGCTAACATATTTGCTCTCAATATTCTTGCTGCCTAAGATGCTGAATGTGCTTCAACCAGGAGTGTACCTTTGCAAGTTCTAATAAATGGACCAACAATTTTATCGAGACCCTCTGGAATTGTAAATGTACTCACTGATGTAAACTTCTTTCCTTTCTCTGTTGTAGTAATTATTAAATAGCGAGGACCACAACACTCAACTACTTCTTTTCCATTAACTTAAGTGTTTTGTTTAATTTTTGTTTCTCAATGGTGATTAAATCCTACCACTGCAAATGTCTCCAATGGCATGCTCACATCCTGGTTTAGGTGAAAGTCCTGGCCTGGACCTTGCTCAACTTAGGGTCTCACCTCCCTATTCAAAGACAAGAGGGACCCTATCGTCTTAGGAGTGCAACAGCTCATGCAATGTCCACTCCCTGGGACTGACCTTTATCAGCGGATATGAACACAGTCCTACATGACACTCAGGGGCTGGGAATTACACGTGACTCCACTCCTCCATCCCATGCAATGGTATTCATCGAACTGGTAGTTGGTCAAACATGCTTGTGAATCAGAGTTGATTGGGCATTTGGCATAAGCCCTCTCACCCAATCGAGAGTGTGGTTAGGGACACCAGGAGCGTGTCAATCTTGTACCTACCGTAGTAGGCCCCTGGGAGAATGATAGTAACCAAAAACTGGCATGCACTATTGTTCTTGTACTTGTGGACAGAGAATTATGAAGCTCCTCTTCTAGAGCAACTGTTCTTACATTTCTTTGGACTCCTGAACAAGTTCCTATTTCTCACAATCATTGATGTACTGCAGTGATGATGCAAATGTCTCCTTGGGTAAAGCTCAGCTTAAACATCTCGTGCATTTTCCCCAAGCAGCAGCATAAACATAATGCAGTCTGCCACTTCTGTGCAAGTAAAGTGAAACATTTTCATAATAGGCTATATAACTCAAAGTCCTTCGAGTAAAAGGAGCACTTTAGTATATCCTGACACCTCTTATAGGAACCACAAAGTGCTGTATAATATGCAACGGAATCCCTTACCACTTAAATAACAAAATGCAGGTTTTAGATTAATGGTGATATAAACAATGTTAAAAACAAGTGATGCCTTGGGGAAACAGGCATCAGTTTGAGAGACTTTCATCTAACCCGATGCAGCATTTGAAAAATGTTAATGTCCTCTAGCTCGATAACTAGATATTTATGGGCATACGTTCCCTATGAAAATTATTCAAACAGAATCTTGAATCACACCCTTATTTTGACTCAACCTGTATAAGTGAGCATGCTTGCGACAGTCAGGAAGGTGGTTTTTACTCTGCAAGCAATAGAACGACAGGAGTCATGTTATTTTTCCCCACTCACTTCTTAGTTTTGTTTCTTTCTTGCACACAATGTTGCAATAAACCACGTGCAAAGCAGCCTCTTCCACATCGATACAAATACGTCATTCTCTTGATGGTTGTCAAAAGCAAGGACTGAAGTAAATGAAATTCCTGCTCCCGCTCATTTATATGATTTTGGGCTGTATTTTTAATGCTTTGATCTTTTTTGCTCTTCACTTCTAACCATTTTCTAAATATGTATTCACCCAGTGTGCAACTCGGGCTGACCTCAAGTAAGCAGCTACCATTTGCCTACTGCAATAGCTTGCTGAGGAAACAGACTTCACATTTCATTTCATTTTATCATCATCCTTTTAAATACATTTAAAGGACATGTGCAATTACAAATATAATAATAATTTAACAAGTACAGCTTATAATTTTATATTACTTTTCATTAACATTTTTACCTTAAGTATCAATTATCCTTTTACATTGCATTTACATGAAGTTTACCTTAAATATCAATTTTCACTTTACATTGCTTTTCCATGTCTAAATTCATCTATACTATAAAATTCATTTATTAAGTATTTCTTTATTGTTTTCATCATTACATTTGGCTGGTTTATGTTCTTTATTTCCCTAGGTAATTTATTGAATAATTCTCTTCCTCTAACTTCTATGGCATGATTATTTAAGAGTTCCCCTTAATGTTATTCTGTAATAATCGTCATTGTTTCTTAAATTATGGTTATGTACACTGGAATTGTTTTGCATATTTATATTTATCACAGTTTTTTATGCATTCATATATATACATGGCACTGTTAACAAGTTTTGATTCTTAAACACCCCCTGCAAGTTTGTTTGTTTTCTATTTTGCTTATTATTGTACTAGCTTTTTTTTTGCAGTTTAAAGACTTTATCCATTTCTCTTCCTGTAATATTTCCCCATAACGTAATTTTGTATCTTACATGCGAATATATAAAAGCATAATAGACCTGTTTCATTGTTTTACTGTCCATTATTTTAGTTAATTGTCTCATTCTATAACTGCCACTATTTATCCTTTTACTAATTGATGCTACATGAGATTGCCAATTTAAATGTTTATCAATTATTACTCCAAGAAAATTAGTACAATTTATTTCTGATATGTTTTCCTCATCTATACTTAGTTTAATACTACTCGGGTTAAGTTTTGTTAATTCAAAGTTAATACATGCTGCCTTTTGTGTATTTATTATCATATCTGAATTAGCATAATATTGTTTCATAATTTTTAAAATTGAATTCGATCTAATTTCAAATATAACCAAGTGGCATCTTCTAGGAAATTCGCACCAAGTCATGGGGAGGGGAATTCTGGAGATTTCTACATGTGTCCTGATTGGTGTGCTGTGCGTCAGATGGCAGGTTGAGGGCAACCCGATGGTGTGTTTAGGCGTGTACCTTCCCTAATTAGGGCTTTACCACGTAGTGACGGGATATGGGGGTTACAGGATGACGGTTGTTCTTTAGGTAGGGGAGAGAAAGGAGGTAACAAAGTTTGTTCCTCAACGGTAGCCGGTCATGGTGCAACTACCCTTGTGCACCGCTGGTGGTATGAATTTTGTAATTTTAAACATGTTGGGATTTGAATTTTGAAGTCCAAGCTACTCTTGAAGGGATTGTATTGGAGTTCAGCTTTAGCTGCTGTTGGAATTACTCCGCTGTTACCGGATATGCCCGCAAGCCATGCGGGGAAGCCGGTGATGCCTCAAGCGGCGTGTTCTGGGGTCATAATCCCCAAGAGACCTAACTAGGGCGCTCTGATGGTATGGCAACTGGTCGTAAAATTTTGCGGCCCGGCGCCTAATTTCATCCTCCACGTAAGGAAGAGATGAGGCTTCGTGAAGCAGTCTCACGGGAAAGGAGCGGTTTACACAATAGATGGCCCGAAGGCACCTATTCTGTACCCGTTGCAGGAGCAGCAGGTTGGAATCTGCGGCCATGCCCCAGATCTCGCAGGCATAAAGCAGGAAGGGGATTATCAGCGCCCGAAAAAGGTGTAACTTTAAAGGGACAGGCATCTCAGACCTCAGCATCGGGTACAATGAAGCCGCAGCCCCATGCTCCCGACGCGCGACGTCCCCGACGTGTCCCCGAAAAGTTAGGCCCTTATCTAACTTAACCCCCAGGTAGGTAATGACATTTGTCCATTCTATCCTTCTTCCGAGATAGCTGAATGTGGGGAAGATTGCGGGAAAGCGGCGCTTGGTGAAGAGAATGGCGTGGCTTTTTGCCGGGTTAATGGATAATCGCCAACGCCTGCACCACTCTTGGAGGAGGCGGAGGTGTCTCTGAATGGGGTTGAAGGCTCTGTTTGGGTTTTTGCTTGTACAGTACAGGAGCACGTCATCAGCGTACTGTGCCATGTTGACGTGCTACTCTGTGGGTAGGTCGGCCACATATACACTAAAGAGTGTGGGGGATAACACAGAACCTTCGGGGACTCCGCCTCGTATTGGCCTTAGTGTAGATTTGTGTCCCGCAACCGAAACTACAAAAGTGCGGTGTTTTAGATATGTGTGTAGTAGGTGTATTATGTGTGTAGGGAGCTCCAGTTGGATGAGCTTTTTGAGGAGACCCGCATGCCAGGTCGTCGAGAAGGCCTTCTCGACATCCAGTGAAACTGCGGCGGTGTAAGCCCTGTCCTGGAAGCCCAGGGCAGCCGCTTCCACCACGCGCAGCAATTGCTGGGAGGTCGAGTGCCCAGGACGGAAGCCGAACTGATGTGGTGGGATGGCTCGAATGTTCCCTAAAGTGGGAGCCAAGCGGGTAAGAATGGTCCTTTCAAACACTTTTGAAAGGACAGAGAGGAGACTAATGGATCTGTAATTGGCAGGATGTACCGGATCTTTCCCCGGCTTCAATATGCAGATAACCCGAGCCTCTCTCCACTCGCGTGGAAAGTGACTTAGGGCGAAGCACATATTGAAGACCCTGGTGAGAAAGAGCACAGCCCGGAAGGGAAGGCGTCGTAGCATGGCGGGTGTAAGCCCGTCAGGCCCCGGTGCCCTTTTGGGGTTGAGACGCCGGAGTGCGCCCTGGATTTCTGAAGGTCTTATGATGGGATATCGATCCGCATCGTCGGAAGGACGTCGAAGGAATCGGCGTACCTCCCTCCGAGTACGTTCGGAAAAGGCATCGTCCTGGGGGTCATCTCGAGGCCTCATGGTCCTCTCAAGGTAGTCGGCAAACACATTTGCTTTGGCTTGGGGGAGGTAAGCCAGGCCTTGGGTGCCGTGGAGAGGGGAGGAATATTGATCTCTGCGGTTGCGGAGGTGTTTGGCAATCCTCCACACGTCGCCATCTTCGAGGTTCATACGGTTCATCGTCTCCTTCCACGCTTGCACTCTGTGCTCGCGTAGCCGGCGACGGATCTCTCGGCAAAGGCGCCTATGAAGCACTCGATTATGTGGCGTGCGGTGACGCTGGTAGAGTCTGCGTGCCGCCCAGGAGCGGCGGATTAGCAGATGGAGTTCAAGAGGAAGGACGTCAGGGTGCAAGGGTGCTGGGGTGTTGACAGTGAGGTTATGGACCGTTCGTACCACGATGGAAGTGAAGGAGGAGACGGCCGCCTCCAGGGTTGGGACGTCTACGATTCTCGGGTTGGGTGGAAGGGATTCGTTGAGGCAAACCTTGACGCATTCCCAGTCGACCTCACGGTGTTGAACCGGGACGCCGTGACTGGCAACCTGGGTGTTAACCTCGGCTAACACAGGATTATGGTCTGTTATGCATGGTTTCATTAATAGAGTGTACCTCCTCTTGTTCCAACCAATCACACACCAGCTGTTGCCAAAACCATTTCTTGCCCAAGCAGGCAAAATTGCCTGCCATAATATATTCTTTTTTAATGATTTAACATCCTTTAACTGGTTAGGTCATATTGCACAATGAAGGAATAAAATTATGCTCAAATGAGCCTGAGGTTCCTAGAGCTTAGAGTTACATGACATTTGTGTTCTCAGGATAAGGGAAAACCCTGACCGAGATTCAAACTTGGGACCTCTTGAATGTGAGGCAGACATGCTACCCCCCACACCACAGAGGTGGGCTTCACAATATTGTTTTCTGTTTTATTCCATTTTGAATCTTTAATAACTGCTTTTTAGTTACTGGTTTCCCATACTGCATTATTTTCCCTAAATAACACATATTTCCATATTTCTGTGAAAAATTTAAAAAATCCAGGATTTCAGGTCAATTCACTATAAATTTTAATGTGGCAATCAGGGTTTGATAATATATATACCAAATGTCATGCCTATTTTTAATTACTTCCAGAGATACTAATTTATTATTATTATTTTCTTTTACTGTTTAGAAACATTGCTCCACACAATGCAATTCTTTTTTGAAAAAATTAATTATGATTAAACTCTTTCATAGTGTATTCATATATTGCGGAGATGAATTTTTAATTATCCTAGTTTGGGAAAGAGAACAATACAAAATATGAGAATTCAATTTTCTGCTTAAAGGTTTACGTAATATGAAGATTATTGTTTAATAATGTGACACTAAGCATGTTAAAAAAGGATTCATCTCATCTCTTTATCCTGTTATTAACAAGGATGTATACACCAAATTTCACAGACTTACACCAAAAACTACACTATGGGAACAATTTCAAAATAAGAATGTGTGACAAATGAAAGCCTGAAAAAAGAGAGTTTAAAAATTATAATACTAAATGCTGTTTAAAAATAATCTAGTGCATATAAAGGCCCTCTATTTTTTCTGCTGCCCTGCAACTTATTTAGTATTTGAATATTTCTGAAGCCACTCTTAAATGGTTTGTTCAATTTAATGTTGGCAAACCATATAATTTTTTTACTATAAACTTTTATAAGAATCTAGGCTAAATTGATATAACTAGAACTAAAGTCCTGTGCTTGTCCCTCTGCGAATCTCTTACTGGTAAAGTATTAAGACAAGACTTACAGGTTCCTGACCCTGGCCGAGAGACAAGTACTGAAATTTGCTTCCTCCAAAGCCACTGTTGTCTGCCAGTTTTATGAGGTCATTTGTGGGGTCAGACCCCGGGCTGAGTATAAACACGACTGGCATCAATGGTGTACTCTGCTCAGAGATGGAATCCAGACTGCAAAACAATCAACATAATAGTAAAGTACTACTATGATGATATGGTTAGCCTTCGCTTAGCCCTTTACTTTTTATGCTTTACATAAATGACATGTATGCTTCAGAAAATTGTAAAATTATAAATTATGCTGATGACACCACTATTACCTGTAGTGCAAATAATGATTGTGATCTTCAGTCATTAGCTTCCAAGGAAGATAGGATAGATAACTTTTTCAAAACCTTAAACCTCATGAACAACTCTGAAAAGACTAATATAATTAAATTTGAACTAAACAAAAAAACAAAGCAGATGCTATGCTTCATATTAACCTTGCAGGTACAGTGATAAAGGAATCCCCCTCACACAAATTCTTAGGTATACAGATTGGTAAATACATATCATGGACTAATCACATTGATCATCTATGTAAAAAAAATTAGTAAAGGCCTGTACCTGTTGAGAGTGTTTGCAAAAATATGTAACATAGATGTTCTCTAAACTATATATCATGGCTTAATTTATTCACACATCCAATATGCCATAGAAGTATGAGGTGGCTGTAGTAATACCCTCGTCCAGGGGGTTCTAGTAATACTCCAAAAGAAATGTATCAGAACAATGTTCAAAATGGGAAAACGTGACACCTGTAAGAAAGTCTTCAAAAGAGAAAAATGTTTACTGTAGTGTCTTTGTACATATATAGAGTAATCTGTCTGACTGAACTGCACAAACCAAAAACAAATAGTGAAATACATGGTCACGACACAAGCTGTAAATTGGACTTGCACCAAAATAGTTATAATTTAAAATCTATAAACAAAGATCCTTTTATATTTGGTTTATATATGCACAACCGACTACCAACTGAAGTAAAATGTGATAGTAACAGCATTAGATTCAAACAGAATGTAAAAAAATATATTTTAAACAATCCTGTATATAATATTAATGATTTTCTTCTTTGTACTAATAATTCTCTTCTTTGTATTTAACAATGCTTTAAAGAGCCTGTATATAATATTAATGATTTTCTTAAACCTACTGTAACAATCCTGTATATAATATTCATACTGTTACCTTTCAACAAAGTGTAAACGATCATATATATTTTCTAAACTTTAATTTAACTTTTTATCTTTGTACTTGACAATGCTCGAAACTTGTAATTGAGTCTATGGGCAATAAATTATTATCATCATCATCATCATCATCATTATCATCACTGAGTGCTGCAGGTACTATGGCAGGAAGAGCACACAATCAACTTGCCAGAAGATATTCATGGATAGCACGACATAGATGAAAACTATCTTACACAGTATCTATCACAGCAGAGGAAGTGATAATCATCATTCATTAATATACCTTCTCTGTCATTGTTTTCCAGTTAAAGAAGATTCCAAACAAAATGTCAGCTTTAAAATTTGGTCAAGTGTAATGCTTTAATCAGTTTGGTTTAAAGGGTCTGCATTTTTATTGTTAAAATTTTACCTTTGCCTTTTGAGGTTGGGTACTTTCATAACTCAGCAGTTGGTATTAGATGTACAATATGCAATAATGTTGTCATTTAGTATTATTTAACAACATAATAACAATGGCATTAAGTCAGAGAGACAAAACAACAAGATCTGTCCATTGTACAGTATCTCTCCTTGGCTAGATAAGCCGTCCTGTGCTCATTGGAATATGCAATGCTGTGCGATTTCCTTTTTCCATGTAAAGGGTAGTTTGGGTTAGGGGGTTCCTTGGAAGATGCTCAAATTAAATACCAAGTCTGGCACTGAACCAATTTTTCATTTTTCAATTATGGTGTTCTCTCTCACACATTTTTACTTTCTCTACTACGTATAGTAAGTAGGGGAAGTATTGCATTCCACCCAAAAATTCGATACCGAGATTTCACCGGAAATACATGTTTTGAGACCTCCTGAATCCAAAAAAAGCATTTTTGGAAACATGTCCGTGTGTGTGTCTGTGTGTGTGTGTGTGTGTGTGTGTGTGTCTGTGTGTGTGTGTGTGTCTGTGTGTGTGTCTGTGTGTCTGTGAACAGCATAACTCCAAAACGAACAGTCGGATAAACACCAAACTTGGTATTTAGGTTCAGTATCTTCCAGAGATGCGACACGAAGGTTTTCAAGAAAATCCCCCCACCCCAGACTACCCTTTACATGGAACGTTTTTCGAAAATTTTAATTTTCTCAAAAATGGCTCTAACGATTTTGATGAAAATATCATATGTTTAAGATAATGTCATGAGAAATGAAATGTATATCTCGAATTTTCTGGGAATGTCTCCAAAAGTATTCTTCATTGTGAACGACTTTTGCATAACTGGTAAATCATAAGAGATAGACAAAATTTTACTACACAAAAAATGTAGATCGCGTTAAAGTACACAACTTATGTAATATACATTTCTTTAGTTGAGTGAACCGTTTTCGAGATATTGCTTGTTATTTCCTTAAATTTTCCAATACTTATACTTTTTCTCAAATTCGTTATTCATTTTTTTATGTCCTGGATATGCAAAGAGAATGGAATGCGCCACATAGCAACCAGCGTTAAAATATTTGAATATCGCTTAAAAGCTACCATATTCCCCTTGCATCTACAAGAAAATTACCAATAAGATTGACATCTCGATATCTCTATTGACATGAAGCATATGGAGAGTAGGCGTTTGTAAAAATAGATTGTACAATAGTAGAGAAAGTCATGTGAGTGTAACACATCAGATTTTTTTCTAACAAACATGTATTTTCAATGAAATCCCCATATTGAATATCTGAGTGGAACACAAGACTTCCTTTACTTACTAAAGGTATACAGTAGAGAAAGTAAAAATGAAATACTGTTCATATTAAGGGGGAATTTTCCCTAAACTCTTCCTGTCACATCCTTGCAGGTTACCTTAGTGGTGGAGGTGTGATGAACTCCACGCCCATGACACTGCCAATGTAATGCACAATAGCTCCATACACGCGATCAACACGGAAACAACGTATGAACATTAGTTTCTGGAACGCACTGATGTTCTGTGAGAAGTCCATTGGAAAGTCTACATTTTCAGGGTTGTCCAGCGAGCACCACTGTAAAGACACATATCAGACATCTCAAATATGAGTGTTATGATGATTATGATTTATATTTAAAGGCACTCAACTACAACATCATTAGCACCCTTATAAATCAGATCATGGCAAGGGGCAGACATAAAGATCATTACAAAAAATCATAAAGATCCATAAATGGGATTAATTATGGCAAAAGCGGACAGACCTTCACTACATAGCAGATAAAGAAGTGCAGGGTCCCCCCTTAAAAAAATACTGTATATAAAATTGCAGTGGCCAAAATACAATCGAGCCAAATCACCTCCTCATGACAACATACATGAGAGAAGTTATCCAGTTTATTGGAATGTCCACTATTTTAAGCTTATTTCCACAGAGAGCTGACCACTTTTCGCACCAGCATGATACCACTACTCTCTGCACAAGAAGACGAGATTGGCACTCCCAGGTGATGAGCCACACTCTCATTTGGATTCCTCCAAGTGGTGAGAGGATTTACGCCAAATGCCCAAACAAATTTGGTTCACAAGCATGTTTAACCAACAACAGTTACCTCCCTGAACACAGTCTGACGGATACTGCTGCATGGGACGGAGGAGAGTTGTAGGGGTGACTGGGTAAAGTGTAATACCAAGCCCATGAGTATCATGTAGAACTGTGTTCATATCTGCTGATAAAGGTCAGTCCCGGGGAGAGGCTATTACATGAGCTGTTGCGCTCCTGAAGGCAACTGGGTTCCTCTTAATTGGGAGGTGAGACCCTAAGGAGAGCAAAGTCCAGGCCACCTAAGCAGGGGTAGCACCCAGGATGTGAGCATGCCATCAGAGACATTTGCAAATGAGGCAGTATTTTAATACCTAAATAATTTCAATTGTATTTTTATAATAAGTAAATTCAATAACAGCCCGCCTGAAACAATATGTATGTAATAATTATTTAAAATGTATGTAACAGTCATTGCATATGCTTATTTTTATTGTAAACATGTTTAATAATTTAAAATAAAGAGAGTTGAAACGCATTCAAGTAAGAATATTTTAGTGATGTAGTGTAGCAACCCTCAACTCTCTTTATTTTAAATTATGACACATCACTGTTACTAGCTTCTAAATCTTCAAAATTAGTCAATGTTTAATAATGTTATGTGAATACATTACATACTTTAATAATGCAAGAGCTGTGAGAATAATAAGTTTTAAGTTGCTAACAATGAGGTAATAATGAGGTAACCTTGTGGCAATAATGAGTTTGAAAGTCTGAAAGTTACTAGTCATGATTAAAGCAATGATAATGTAATTTCTGTGACAGTTTAAAATTAGCCAATCAATAGCAAGGAAAGTTTTAAGTAAAATGCAGATATTCTATTGGACTAGAATTAGCGAATCAGAGATTTGAAATACCGAAGCTTACGGGTTTAACGGTTGAAATAATGTCAGTTGCTGGCAAACCTTGGTAGGGACCAGATGGAAGATGTGTTCTCTACACAAATATTACGTGTGAATCGTAAAATATGTCTACGCATTAGTGAAGTGAAAGTATTAAAGAATCTCACAGCTCTTAAAAAGTGTAGTGCTTTATTAAAATGTGCAAAGGATAAAATAAAAAACGAAGTGAATTTAAAAACTCAAAATTTGTGTATGTCTACAATTATTGTCATATCGCACCCTGCCTAAGAGATACATGACTCTACAAACATTACTGATGCAGCCGAGGTAAATTCAAACATAAATAATATATAGAAGCAGTTCTTAATAACAAAGTTAAATAATATAGTGTAAAACTTGGAGTGTAACAATATAAAATACATCTTAAAATCAGCTTCTCATACGTAGCAGCATATTGCGTAACAACAGTAACTATTACATAATCAACAAATTCAAACCGACACCCAAAGCGTGTTGCAAACTTCTTAAACAAAGTAAACTCCAAGAACAATACTTCAAGTTAGCTTCCCAAGCGAGAAGTTAATAATAATACGACGAAACAACTACCTTCTCACAATGGATAAGGATTTAATTACCATGAAAATTCAAAAATTAAAATAAGTGAATGGAAAAGAAGTAGCCAAGTCTTGTGGTTCTGTACACTGATCTTTATCTCTGATTTTTGTATTGATATTTACATCTGGCCGTGATCTGTTTTATAAGGGCACTAATGAGCCCCTCAAGTATATGAGGTGTGTTCAAAAGTATTGAACTTTTGGTCAGCAAAAATACATTTATTGATTTGGAGGTCCGAAACACTAATCCCCTTCAAAGTAGTCTCCTTGGTAATGCATACACTTCTCCCAGTGCTCCTGCCATTGTTGGAAATACTTCTGGAATGGTGAGCTGTCGCATTCTACATGTCTTCTCTTGACTCAAATCAGGTCGCTTTCAGTAGCATTTTCAGCTTGGGTGAGTAGGGAGCCTGATAAGCCACAGGAATGTTGTGTTTGGTGAAGAAAACCTGAATCAAATGCATAGAATGGGTGGGCGTGTTATGATGGAGCTGCCCTGTTTGAGCCTCACAGCATCACAAAGGCGACAAAGGACTTCCTGGATGCACCACACCATGGTAGTCGAAGAAAATGGCCAACATGACTGACTTTGCTGCAGACCTGACATGCTTTTTTTGGCCTCAGGGATGATGGATGTTGCCACTGCGACAACTGCATCTTGGTTTCTGGGTTGCAGCAATAAATCCATGTCTTATTGTCTGTGATCACGGTGTTCAGAAAGTTGGAGTTACTGTTTGTGTTGGCCAGCCTGTTCTGTGCGATGTCCAGATGCTATTGCTTCTGCTCCATTTTTAGCACCTTTGGTACGAATTTTGCAGAGTCAAAACTGAATGTACCTATCCAATGCTTATCCCTATCACGTTCTCAAGTTCTCGGACAGTGATACAATGTTCCTGTAAGACCAGATTCCGCACTTGCTCAATGCCACTGTCATTTTGCCTTGTTGAGGGCCTTCTGAACAAGGTTCGCTGTCCACTGAAGTGCAGCCATCTTTGAAGTTGTCCTTTATCCCTGAGGTGCTCATGGCATCATCCCTGAAAGACTGTTGAATCTTGCGAATGGCTTCCACTTGGCATTGCCAAGCTTTTGGCAAAATTTGATTTAATATCGCTGCTCAAGTTCTTCCATTATTTTACAAAAACTGAAATCCAACGACCGTTCACTATACGTCTTCACTCGTCAGCAACTGATGCTTTCTGTGGGCAGGAAAAAATTCACGACTGTGCATGAATGTCCTCTCCCATGCTTCATTGGTTTACGCAGGAAAAAATAAGGTTCAATACTTACTAAACACACCTTGTACATCATCACACACATCAAATGTTCTCTCTTTATAATATTAACATAGATATCATTGTTGGTACAAGAGGGACACAGGAGACTTAAGCGATAGTTTAAATTTTTTACAAGTGGATCGTTATGCAATCGCTTTGAAATTGCATGAACTTGAGAGAAAAATGAATAGCGACTTACCACTTGTAAATAATATACAGCATTTCAAAATTCAAACAAATAACAAAGGATATCTCAGAAATAGTAAATGCCACCAAAAAATAAATTCACATAAATTGTGTGTTTTAACAAAATCTAAATTTTTTTGTGTAGTAATTTTTGACTTGTCTTACAGTTTGTAAGTTATACAAAACTCATTCACAATGAAGAGAACTTCACAAGTTATTTGCAGAAAATTGATGATATACATTTTATTTGTCATGGAAATATCTTGAACATATGGTATTGTAATAAAATTTGTTAAGAGTCATTTTTGATAAAATAAAAAATAAAAGCATTCTTCCATGTAAAGGGTACTTTGGGTGGGAGGATTTTGTTGAAAATCTTCATGTTGCATGTTTGGAAGATGTTAAACTCAGATATCATGTTTGGCATTTAACACTCTCTCCCTCTCTCTCTCTCTCTCTCTCTCTCTCTCTCTCTCTCTCTCTCTCTCTCTCTCTCTCTCTCTCTCTCTCTCTCTCTCCCTCTCTCTCTTCAAAATCTGTTTTTTCTTTACTTTCATGGATTCAGGGAACCTCAAATATATGTAGGCTAAAAACCCATTGAAAACTGGCAGAACCAACCATTTGGGAAACATTATACATAAAAGCTAACAAGTTTATTAAATCTTGAGGCAGTATTTTGGTGCCTGAATGATATTTATTGTATTTTTGTTATTATTAAATTCAATAACAGCCCACCTTATAAAACAGTATGTATGTGGTTGTTATTTATATTGTATGTGGAGTCATTGTAAACGCATTTATTAATGTTATGTAAATGTTTATATACTCTAATAGTGCAAAAACTGAGAGAATAATATGTTTTAGGATATTAATAATGAGGTAATAATGTAATTTTGGTGACAATAATGTGTCTGGAATTTAAAAAAAAATACTGGTTATGAAAAGATCGGTAATAACATAATTTCGCTTACAGTTTGGAATTAGCCAATCAACAGTAAAAAAAGTTTTAGTTTGAATATTAAATTCTATTGGACTAGAATTAGCTAATAAGAGACTGGCATCACCAAAGCTATAAGATTTTTACCATTGAATTTAGTTAGTCGCGGGCAAGGTGTTAGGAAGTATGGATGGTAAAATTGTGTTCTCGCTAGAATATATATATGGTGCTCACAGTTTTTTCTTTATAAAGTGTTGTGTTTATAAATGTGCAATTATAAAAATAAATAAAAAGAAGTGAAATTAAAAAGTAAATTCTGTAACGTATTTTAATTCTTGTCTTATCACAACCTTAAAAGAACTTGTGTTTCTATAGTGCGACTGAAAGCAGCCGAGGCAAATAATTTTAATAATATTACGTAAAACAAACATCATCTTCACTATAAACTTTTGGCGTCCCAAGCATTAAACAACATCAAAGTGTATCTTCATTACGTAAGTTAAATACTTCTTCATAAGTGACGCACATACACAGGAATTCTCACATCTCATATCCAGCATTCAGCTAAACACTTTTTCAAAGTTAGCAACAAATACAATGAGGGTCAATTTTATTCTTCAAATTGGCATCCTCAACGTGGAGCTAAATAATTACATAACATAACATTTTTTTCAAATATACGTAATAATATTTACGTAAGCCAAAAATACTCCTGCAATCTTGATGTTCCATTTGAAAATGAGTTCATCACTAGGGACAGAAATTTTATGCTCTAATGTTGCCTTTAATATGTAAGCATTTATGCTTTGAAAACTTCCATAGTATACACATAAATATGCCACCATAAAAAGCATTACAACATTGCAATGCCATAAAATAACAATTTAAGGTAAGTTTATGTAATCTCTCTGTGAAGAAAACAATTTGGAAACCATATAAATTATTTATGGCCTAAAGTTTCAAATGGAGAACAACTGCAAACCTGTAGGAATACTTTTGGAACTGAATTTATAGAACTATTAGGTTCAATGTTTCGAAATGTTTTCCTTTCCATAAATTAGTGGGCTGCATTTTTATAAACATTAAGAGAGATACTAAACAATAACATATTACGAGGGGTGCCCAATAAGTAAGTTCCCCTGTTTTATAAAAAAACATTATACACAATTGATCACGTTGAATTAATTTTATTTATATTGTACAATCTTTCTGTTACTTTTCTACATAGTCAACATGTTTTTCCAAGCCAGTGTTGTACCAGGTTGGGTTCTGTACTCGCAACCAGCTGTTCACTTCTGATTGATCGTCGTCACGGTGTTAAAGTGATGACCTTTGAGTCAGGGGAACATGTGAAAATCACTTTGGAAAATATCTGGTGAATATAGAGGATGCGAGAAAACTTCCCAGTTGAATCTTCTGAGCTCCGCCTGGCTCAAGATTCAACTTGGAAGTTTTCTCGTATCCTCCGAGTTCACCAGAGCTTGCCCCAAGTAATTTTCACATGTTCCTCCAATTTAAAGGTAAGTACTTTTAAGACCGATGATGAAGTCAAATCAGTGAACAGCTGGTTGCGAGCACAGGACCTGACCTAGTACAACACTGGCTTGGAAAAACTTGTGTCACGTCCCAAAAATGCTTGGAAAAACATGTTGACTATGTAGAAAAGTAACAGAAAGATTGTACAATATAAATAAAATTAATTCAACATGATCTATTGTGTATAATTTTTTTTATAAAACAGGGAAACTTAGTTATTGGACGCCCTATTCTGAATTCCCTAACAACCACCTCATGCAATGCGGGAAGAGCTATGACCAGATAAGGCAGGGATTCACCAATGTGACTTCACCTATTGATTGCATTGCACGTGAGCTACCACCAGTGTTGCCAACTTTCAACACTGACTCAATAACACATGTTATTCAAACATTTCATATTTGAAATCAAATATAAAGATGAAATGAACTGAATAAAAATTCAGCATAATTTGCAAACTGTTGAAATATTATGCTTAGTAACAAAACAGGCAAAATATGCATTATATGCAACATAAAATTAAATTGTTTGAAATTTATTAATCAAATCATATACCAAGTGAGCATAAATCCTGTCCCTACTCACACACTCTGGTAAGTTTTGATACAGAGGTGAAGCTAGAGTGACATACATACCTTTTCCCATGTCTCGATATTTCTCTCAATACTGGTTGGCAAATCACTGAAGTGCTCAGGAAAATCTGCACCAAGTTTCAGAATATCCTCCCAGTGCTGAAAAACAAATAAAATGTAGTCATGCTACAATCTGTTTAAAGTATTTTCTTGAAAATTGACAGCTGGGATTAACCACAGTAGGAATTAAAATATGACTCAATTTTAAAACATTTCATGTTTTACAAGATCTGAAACTAGCTCTTTTTGTAAATAAACATTTAAATATTTTAAAATAACTGAAAAGCACTCTTAAAGTCAATTTCAAAACACATTAAAACATATGAAGAGTCACGTGTTAGAACTTACAGATGGTTAAAATCAGGAAATGTTTTTCAGAGACACTCATCTCCATCCTCAGTCAACAAACAGCTGAGGATGGAGACAAATGTCTCAGAAAAATGTTTTGTTTGATTTAATCATCTGACTTAAGTGAATAAGGTTTAAGACATGACACCCCATGTGCTTTAATATGTACAACTGTTCACTTTCTACTAAAGTTCTTCAAATTTTAATAATTTCAAAACATGATTACCAACTTTTATATTAGAAAAAGTTTTTTTAACATAAAAGAAAACGATCTGAGGCATTGAAACAGTAAAAAGTGTATAATGTTCTTTTTCCTCAAGTATTTATGTACTTCAGAGAACAGTGCTTCTGCACTAAATTGTTGAAACCCCAAGGTTTTTTTTTTTACTTTCTCTACTACGTATAGTAAGTAGGGGAAGTATTCCACCCAAAAATTTGATACCGAGATTTCACCGGAAATACATGTTTTGAGACCCCCTGAATCCAAAAAAAGCATTTTTGGAAACATGTCCGTGTGTGTGTCTGTGAACAGCATAACTCACAGTCGGATAAACACCAAACTTGGTATTTAGGTTCAGTATCTTCCAGAGATGCGACACGAAGGTTTTCAAGAAAATTCCCCCACCCCAGATTACCCTTTACATGGAACATTTTTCTAAAATTTTAATTTTCTCAAAAATGGCTGTAACGATTTTGATTAAAATATCACATCTTTAAGATATTTTCATGACAAATGAAATGTATATCTTGAATTTTCTGGGAATGTCTCCAAAAGTATTCTTCATTGTGAACGACTTTTGCATAACTGATAAACTATAAGAGATAGACAAAATTTTACTACACAAAAAATGCAGATCGCATTAAAATACACAATTTATGTCATATACATTTTTTTTGTTGAGTGAACCGTTTTCGAGATATTGCTTGTTATTCCCTTAAATTTTCCAATACTTATACTTTTTCTCAAATTCGTTATTCATTTTTTTTTATGTCCTGTACATGCAAAGAGAATGGAATGCGCCACATAGCAACCAGCGCTTAAAATATTTGACTATTGCTTAAAACCTACCATATTCCCCTTGCATCTACATGAAAATTAGCAATAAGATTGACATCTCGATATTTCGATTAACATGAAGCATATAGAGAATAAGCGTTTGTAAAAATAGTTTGTACAAGAGTAGAGAAAGTCATGTGAGTGTAACACATCAGATTTTTTTATGTTGCGTTTATGTGCCACCTTTAACATCTAAGGTCATATCAGCAGATTTTTACCTTTAGAACAATTGCTCCTCAGCAATGATGTTCACTTGTTTACAGTAGTGTTAATCTTTGGGTTGGTATTACTTTTGGTTATTACATTAAATTCACACTCCCATTCATACTTCCAGACTCTAGGGAGGATGGCAAATAATACTGGCAAAAGAAAAATTCCCACCCTCCAGTCAGGAATTGAACCACCAAACCTCAGAGGCAGTCTGGAAGATTTTCTCACACAACTTGTTAGTAATTTAGCAAAACTTGTGTAAACTGAGTAGGTTTAGCAGCAAGGCACTCTTGAAACATGTCCAGGTAATTCTACTGAAGTGAACAATGTAAATGAGTTTCCCTACTCCTCATTCATTTTCATTTGAAATACTTCACTATCAACCGCTTTTACATTATTAGGTACTTATAATTAAAACACACTATACTGATATTTCACAGGAAATACATGCTTTCAAGTCTCCTGAATTACAAAAATAAAAATAAAACAAATAATAATAATTATAAAATTTTTAGAAGAAATTTTTGTATATGTAAACTCCATAACTATATAAAAAAAACACCTTACAAAAAGAAAAAACAACCCTAAGTCCAAATAAATACCAAAGTTGATATTTATGTTGAGTATCTTACAAAGAATGCAACAGAAAGAAAGATTTTAAAGAAAATCTACCAGTCTACCAGTGAAATTCTTTGTGAGGGTTCATATCTCCTCCCAGTTACAGGAGCCTTATCTAATTCTGTTTTATGTAATGTGCCAAAAACAAATTTCTAAATGATTCATGCCAGTTTTAACCAGTCCAAAGCTCTGTTTTTCAAACTCTTTTTCACAATCATCATTCAAAACTCATTGGGTATTTTCTTCAATTTAAAGTATTCTAACAATTCTGGGTCATCTCCTTCGTCTGTGTTGAATGTCAGTGGTGTATTTCATGTAATACGCTGTTTGTGTAGCATGTCTTTTTGACAAGATCAGAAACTTGTATGCAAATCTACTGATGATGACGATGATGATGATAATGGTGATGATGATGATGATGATGATAATAATAATAATAATAATAATAATAATAATAATAATAATAATAATAATAATAATAATAATAAAAAAAAAAATGCTTTTCAAAACCCCTCACTCAATAAAATGTTTATGACTTTATACTTTCCTGCAGTTGTTAATTTATGTAATTATGCTGAAAATTACAGAGATTTTGCATATTTATGATATAAGGGGTGAAATGTACATACCTAACACACACGACAGGAACAGAATGGATATAGCACACCACAAACTGCAGAAGACATCTAAATATTACAAAAAATCAGGATAAACTTTCCAATTCACTTCCTCTAGAAGTACTGTAAATATTCAACTATTCAAAGATGGAATGTATAAATTGTTAATTAAACATCCTTTGTACAGCACTGATTTTGAAGAAGAAAATTATAGTAACATATAAATAAAGTATATTGGTTATAATATATTTACTACTACATTGTCAGCACATCCATGCTCACTCTGACATTAGTATTACGCAAGTAGGAGCATGATTCAGGTTGACCGCACAAACTGATATATTACCAAAGTTATTAATTTGTAATGGTAGATGCAGAGATGCATTCAAATAACAGCACTTCAATAAATTACATGCTTTAAGGTTAACTTTTAAAAATCCCAATAATACTGCTTCACCAAATACAAGACTATCCTGAATGCTAGACAACCCTGAATCTGCTTTAGGAATTTAGCATATTGTTAAAAAAAACTGATGTGTTGCATTCACATGACTTTCTTTACTCACTCTTCTACAAACTATTCTTATAAAAGCTTATTATTCTAGCTACTTCTTGTTAATCAAGATAACCTTTTGTTACACATTTACACCATTTTGTTGTTGGATACGGCAGGTAAAGCAATAGTCAGGATTTTTAAAGGGTGTGTCACTATATGATGACCTTGTAATTCAGTATTCTTTGCAAGACCACAAGAAAAAAATGAATAGTGACTTACTAGTTGAAAAAAAGGTAAGTGTTTGAAAATTCAAACCAATAATAAAGAATAACTAGGAAATGGTTAACTCCAGAAATAAAATTTTGTTTGAGAAACTGTGTATTTAATGACACCTACATTATATTTTTGTGTAGTAAGATTTTGTCTATCTCTTATAGCTTACCAATTATACAAAAGTCATTCAGAATGAAGAGGAGTTTACAGGCTATTCCCAAAAAATTCAACATATACATATTATTTGTCATTTTAATATCTTAAACATATGGTAATTTGATACGGTAATTTGTATCACAAATTACTCAAATGTAAATAATTATTTTAATATGAATATGTATTTTTGTGTAACATTGATTTCAGAGGTTTAATAATTGTAATTATTATTGGTAAATAATAATATACGGCTCTATTGAAACTGTTAACAATAACACAATACTGCAGCAAGGGGATGAGTTGTTTATCGTTACCGGGAACCAGGAAGTTACGTAATGTTTCGCGCCTTTTCGGTAAAAAAAGCTTCTAGAACATTTTCTAAATCAATATGTATTAGTGGTTTTCATTGGATAGTAAAATAGACGCTAATGTTGGCGCGTTTTATTAGCCAATAGCAGTTCATTTATAATCTTTAGGTGTATCTTAAGGCAAGCCTATAAATAGCCAGGATCGAAGTCGGTCGCCCCGCAGTTATACAAAATTTTCCGTACACTCCACGTCGATCCCGCAGTTCAACGGAATTCTCAGTACACTACATGTCGCCAATCAGTCCTTCATTTCGTCATAAGTTACACGCAGCAGAAGTACGAGAAATCTTATAAAATATTCTAAAGTTAAATATACAAAGTTGAAGTACGTGAGTTAAAAGTGATAAGAAGTTATTATAAACAGTTTCAATATGGCGATTATCTAGATAAATCTGTGAAAGTGTTAGTGCACGTGTTCGACAATAAAACATTATAAAACACATTTCTTCACTAGTAATTTTTGGATAAAAGATTCTTTTTCCGCTTCACAACCTGTAAGAAAAACATGCCTACCCAGATCAGATGATAGCTAGCCGGTGGACATTTAAAACTGATACAAATTGCTACGCCAGAGGAATCTACAAACAGAACAAATGAACCAACCAACGTATGACGTCACACAAGATGGTTTCGCGTGAAGTAAACACATATTTGCTCTCGTAAATTGGCTTCCACAACGTGGTGCTATTAACATATATACAAATTGCTATCACAAATTGGCTCCCATACGTGGGGTAGTTAAAGTTATGCAAACAAACATTTATTTGCATACAATTTGTTATACTCGCAAATTGGCTACCACAACGTGGGGCTAACTATAAGATCTTCAAGATATAATAATTTACGTAAAACAGAATACGTAAGCTATACCGCATCAAATTCAATAAAAATTGTTAATGCTATTTTTGAGGAGAGAACAAAATTGCATGTAAAGATTACATGCAATTTGGGGGGGTGAGAATTTTCAAGAAAACCTTCATGTCACATCCCTGGAAGTCGCTGAATTTAAATACCAAGTTGGTATTTAACCAAGTTTTTGTTTTTGAGTTATACTAATCTCATGCATGCACATATTTTATAAAAATACTTTTGGGAAGCAGGGATGCTGGTTCAGGGGACCTCAAAACATGTATTTTTGGTGAAATTTCTGTATCAAATTTTTGGGTGGAATACAATATTTCTACTACTTACTATAAGGTAAGTAGTAGAGAAAGTACAACAAAAATTTTGTGTGTTGCACCAACATAACTTTCTCTACTCTTATACAAACTATTTTTACAAACGCTTATTCTCCATCTACTTCATGTTAATCTTATTGCTAATTTTCTTGTAGGTGTAAGGGGAATTGGTAGACTTTAAGCGATAGTCAAATGTTTTAAGAGCTGGTTGCTATGTGGCGTATTCCATTCTCTTTGTATGTCCAGGACATAAAAAACGAATAACGAATTCCCATTTGAGAAAAAGTATAAGTGTTGGAAAATTCAAACAAATAACAAGGAATATATCAAAAATGGTTCACTCGAGAAAAGACATATATGACAAATTAGGTGTTTTAATGCGATCTACATTTCTTGTGTAGTAAAATGTTGTCTATCTCTTATGGTTTACCAGTTATGCAAAAGTCATTCAGAATGAAGAGGACTTTTGGGGACATTCCCAGAAAATTCAAGATATACATTTCATTTACCATGAAAATAACTTAAACATATGGTATTTTAATCAAAATGGTTAGAGCCATTTCTAAGAAAACCAAAATTTTCGAAAACTGTTCCATGAAAAGGGTAGTTGGGGGATGGGGGGAAACCTTTGAGTCACATCCTTGGAAGATACTAAACTCTAATACCAAGTTTGGTATTTATTTGACTTTTCATTTTTGAGTTACACTGTTCAGACACAGATACACACAAGAACATTTTCCCAAAACGGCTTTATCTGGATTCATGACACCTCAAATGTTAGTATCGAATTTATGGGTGGAATGCAATACTTCCCCTACTTACTATACATAGTAGAGAAAGTAAATAGGACACAATAACTTAATTTTTTAAAACAAAATTTGAATTAGAATTGTGTCATAGTTTTTATATAAATTGAGATAATAATAGTGTTGACTAACAACATTTAGTTTTTAAGTAAACAAATGATTTTGGGTGCACAGTGACATAACACCCATCACAATTCTTCAACTTAATCTTTTATGTGTTTTTCCTGTTTATACACACTAAAATATTAGTTTCTGCTTTGTATTAAATTATTTCATCATTCATTTTGCAATAGGAATATAGTCATGCTTCTTTTTAATCAACAAAATGCCAATGTCTTTAGATGCTATTGCAGATGGAAAAGATTTTATATGAGATGTTGTAGAAGTCACTTTGGTTGTTATGCCCCTTGTACACATTAACTTTTTTTTTGAAATTCAAGAGTTTACAAGAGAAATTGTTAAACATTTCTCAATATGTGACAAGACTTGACAATGTGTATTTACAAGTTGTCTTTTTTCAAACTGAAACCCTTCAGAACACATTAATAAATAAGCAATTTACTATTTGCATCACGGTATAACAGTTTGCAATGAAATACTGCACTATACTACTATTATGTAGCACTTTCACATATAATATCCAATGAAATCACATTATGATTATGGAATACAATGGAAATAACACATTAATGTATACTTAGTTCGGAAATTTGCCCTGCAATTATTTCTTCCACAGAGTCCTAGACATACGAACATGACTAGCTTATGTATAACCTAATCAGTTCGCATACTACATATCATGTCTGGGTAGCCATTTGTTTTTATTTTTCACTTTCCGCCATGTTGCATACTCGCATTTCATTGGCTAAAGCCATCAAATCATTGTCAAATCTTTGATTGTTTAGAGCATGTCCTTATTTGCTTTGAAGACTTTCAAAGAGTTTAAAAGCATTGAAGGCAATTTGACAAGAAAAGTTGTGACAACTCTTGAAAGGTCTTGTAAAGTATTGATCGTGTACAAAGGACTTTATGTGTGTGATTGCAAGACTAGGAAGTCTACTTACAACTAACCAATCAGCTGGTGCAGGACGTTCTGACTTCTCCAGCGACACATTTCCCTTGATGAAGAAGCTCAACTCATCTTGTGTTAATAAATTCATGCTTTCTTGCAGTTTGGTAGTTATTTGAAATGAATACAGGAGTTTGTGTCGCTCAAATGTACCTATAATGAAACAGTTCTATAATAAACAAATGAACAGTTTGCTTGCATGAAGGATAAAGGATGAGAACTACTTACCAATACATCCATAGTCGTAGACGTTCTTGGTAAGAGTGTTGATGATGTTAAGGAGTCTCTTTGCTAGGGTAGTATCAGGAAGAGCCTTGTGAAGAGAAAATGTGAACACACCCATATAAGCAGACAGTGAATACTGGTACATGGGGTTCACCCCAGACATGTTTGACAAAGCAAAGAACAAGATTGCTCCTCGCTGTGCAACAGGGTAGTAAACACTTCTCAACCTATCAGTGTCAGCCGCGGTGACGATGGCCAGCTCCAGTTTTTCCTTTACCTGAGTTACAAACAATCACAACAGCTTATCTACTACTTATTATTACTGTAAATACTCAAAGGAAATAATACTTTTAATTTATATTAACATTATAAAGAGAGAAAATTTGTGTGTGATTGTGTTTATAAACAGCATAACTCGAAAGCTAAAAAACTGAGGTGTAGCATTCACATGATCTTATCTGCCTACTCTTCTACAAACTATTCTTTCAAAAGCCATTTTTACATTCTCTACCATGTACATAGCAGCTAGAGAAGGTATTGCATTCCACCCAAAAAATTGAAAGCAAGATTTCACTGGAAATACATGTTTTGAGGCACCTTGGATACATTTCGTTTGTCATGAAAATATCTTAAACATATGATATTTTTTAATTTATTTAAAGGTGAGTCGGAATTGTTACACTAACATCACTTAAGTTTACTCACTTAACATGTTTCGGGAAACCGTTGTTCCCATCCTCAGAAGGATTTTTTTTTTTCCCAAATTTCCCGAATTTCCCGAAACATGTTAAGTGAGTAAACTTAAGTGATGTTAGTGTAACAATTCTGACTCACCTTTAAATAAATTCAATACACATCACTGTTTCTAGCTTCTTTTCATTACAATATCAACGTAATATGATATTTTAATCAAAATCGTTAGAGCCATTTTTGAGAAAATTAAAATTTTCGAAAAATGTTCCATGTAAAGAGTAGTCTGGGGTGGGGGGATTTTCTTGAAAACCTTTGTGTCGCATCTCTGGAAGATACTGAACCTAAATACCAAGTTTGGTGTTTATCCGACTGTTCGTTTCTGAGTTATGCTGTTCACAGACAGACACACACACGGACATGTTTCCAAAAATGCCTTTTTTGGATTCAGGGGGTCTCAAAACATGTATTTCCGGTGAAATCTCGGTATGGAATTTTTGGGTGGCATACAATACTTCTACTACTTACTATACGTAGTAGAGAAAGTTATAAATAGCAACTAACTGCTTCAGAAAAATATAAACATTTCAAAATTGAAACCAATAACAAAGATTATTTCAGAGTTGTTAACCAACATAAAAATATTTGACATAAACTGAATGCTTTAACTAGGTCTACATTTTTTGTGCAGTAAAAGTTTGTCTATCTCGTATGGTTTAACAATTATGCCAAAGTTATTCCAAATGAAGGGGACTTTACAGGCTATTTCCAGAAAATGTAAGATATACATTTTATTTCTCCATAATATCCTAAACATATGTTATAGAGTAGAACCTCGATTATCTGCCACTTGGTTAACTGTTCGGCTCATTAATTATCATTTTTTCTTTGTTTAATATTTTAGAATAAAAATTCCCTGGGTGCGGCAAAAATTAGCTTGTTTTGGAACAAAAGTGTATATCATGCTTCAATGGGAAATTGAAACTGATTTGAGTACACATTCCATTCTCAATATGATCCTTGTTTCCATGTTAAATTCACTGTCTACTGAAATCAATTTTAATATGCAAACTGGACTTACTTTAGAAAGGGTGAACTTACTAAACATAATATGTTACTTTGTTGTTCTATGTATTAGGCAAACGTTTTGAGGTTAGTGTACTATGCTTTTGTAAAGAATATGCAATGTTAATATGATATTGCTAAAAGCAGCCCTGTCGTGTCTATCATTGCATCAGTATCCCATAGGTGTATTGCTGCTTCACGAAAAGTTGTAGCATGAATGATGGGCACAGCAGAATAAAACAGCCATTCTCTTGCGAAAATTACAGACCCAAAACATATTCCACAACGCTGCTTCAGAAGAAATGGGTGAAACATAGCTATGTTGGTTGAAAGAAAGAAAGAAGCAAAGATTGGAGGAAACATATAATTCACTTTCATTTTAAGGAGGAAGACTGGCTAGAAAATTTCCAAATGAGCCATGCCACCTGCAAATTCTATCCCAGAGGTATGAATCTATGCAACCTAGGAATAAGGCCACAGCACTGAAATATGTGTCATGAGTCCTTCGATATGTGCCGGTAGTAGATTTGGCATAACTTTAATTTGTTTTTATTAGTGTAGAACATAATTGGTGACAAGGTAAAATGCTGTATTCCTGAGTGTAAAGGGAATTATTCTTTGGGGCCAAAAGTAAATCTGTTTAAGTTTCCATTAGATGAAAACTTAAGAAGGAAATGGATACAAGCTGTTCATCAGGATAATTTCATTCCTGCAGAATACATGAAACCCTTCAGAAAAAGCTTTTTATAAAACAATTATATACCTAGATACACAATTAATGACTCTTTTTGCTTTTATTGATATCCTGTGAATTTGCATTTTTGTAATTTTTTCTACAATGTTTAACATACCTAACTTATACATCCACACATATAATAAAATGCAAAGTTGTTTCTCACTTTATTTACTGAAACAAATTTTGCATTTATAGGTTTGTGAAAAGCATTTTAACCCCATGATATAGAAAGAAGTGTACCATTATATGACAATAAGACAGGAAAACCAATTACAGCTGCATTAGATCGTTCACATCTAAAAGAAGGTTAATTTCTTTCTTATGATTCTCCAGGTACCTTAATAAGCACCATTCAATAAAAACACTATTATTAAGTTATAAAAAAGAAATCGATATGAAGTAGCCATGCATGCCTATTTCTCATATACCTCACTATCATACATGCAGGAACATAGGTATCTAGCATGTAAATTTATAATACCATTAACCAGAGCATATTTAAGTGGCTGTTAGGGATAACTAAGAGGCACGATGGAATGTGAACTGCTACAATCTAATTTATCATCATAATCTGCAATCGATTATTGACCTTTATACCTAAGACCCTAGGTTGTTTAGGTAACTGTTGTTGTCAATGGAAGAAGATGAAAGGAAGTTTGATATGCCCAACCATAGCATATAGTACAATGGAACCTCAGTGCAGTAAATAAAACAGCAAATTACATTAATATTGATTCATACAAACATAACCCAAACCTAACCTAAAGGTCCATTACTACTTCACTGCACTTGCAATAGTGTGTTGGCCTGTGTGTGCCTTCTATGGATAATAAAATTAAATAATAAATCCTTTTCTGATGCATTCAGTGAATCTTAACAATTGATGAACGGTTGTGTGTTGTGGATGAAAACCAAACTGAAATGCTGGAATGATATTGTTTCCATAGTCAAAGGATGATAACTGTTTGAGTATAACTTTTTCAAATAATTCTGATAACATCAATTACAGACTAATCTTTGGTTTCTTTGGTTTATGAAACAATAATTTCAGCTAGTTTCCATGACCGAGCAAAGTAACCAACTCTTAATGAGGCATTGAAAATTTTAGTTAATTGTACTAGTGCCTTCTTAGTGAGGTTTTTTTAGAACAATATTGGGAATTAAAGTAGTGAAATTATTGGTAAAAAGAGCAGGGATGGAATGGAAATAAAACAGAGAAAGAAACAAATAAACAAGGGATGGTTTGATGAAGAATGTAGTACAGTAAAAAGAAAGGTATTCAAAGATCTTACCAGGTGAAGAAGATCAGAAGAATAGGATAGGCAAAACCTTTACCAGCAAGTGAGTTACAAGTGTCTAAGGCAAAGAGAAAAGAAGGCAGGAAAATATATGAAAAAAAGTAAAGAGAGCCATAGAAGGGAGAGATAGTAAAAAATCATGGGAAATAATGGAAGGTTGAACAAGAAAGGAGAGAGAAACAATAAAATTACACCAAATGAATGGCTAAGATATTTCAACAAATTGATTGGGGGAGGAAAAAAGAGAAAAATGGCTTTAAGAGAGATGGGACAAAGATAAACTTAATGGGCTAATTAAAATGTTGGAAGTATAACAAGGGACATAAAAAAGGACAAGATAGTGGAACCAGGTGGAATTCCAGGAGAATTTTGGAAAATATATGATGAAATACAAAATAGTATAAACGTATTAAATAATATTAAGGAAATAAAGATATGCCAGAAAGTGAAAAATAAGTATGGTGGTACCAATTTATAAAGGAGAGGGAGGAACAAACAAACCAGAGAGTTACAGGGAATAAGTGTGCTAACCATATTAGAAAAAATTTACACAGGAATATTAGCGGCAGAAAGATTAAAAGAGAGTATGAACAGAAAATGTCTGAATTTCAAGCAGGTTTTAGGAAAGGAAAATAAACATGATAATGTATTCATAATAAACACAATAATTGACAAATATGTGAGTAAGAAATGAGGAAGTGTATATATTTATGTTTTCTGCAGATTTTGAAAAAACATTCGATACAATAAACAGAGAGCCTTAGCTTGGAAATTAAGGAAAAAATGGGTAAGTGACAGTTTCATAAAAGAAATTGAAAAAAGTTTCTGTATAAGAGTCATGGAGATGACAGAACAAAAACTAGAATTAAGGCAAAGGTACAAATTGAATCCCATTTTATTTAACATATTCACAGACAATATAATGAAAAGAGTGAAAGAAGGAAATAAGCACTCTACTATGAATAGCAAAGAGATGCCAGATGATCTGATGGTAGGGGCCATAATGGTTATTGGGTTACAAAGAGCAATTATTGAAATTTTTGTGAATGGGGAATTAAAATAAATACAAACAAGTCCAAAGTTATGGTTTTCAAAAAGTAAACAAATTAAGAAAAGATGAAAAATGGTATTTGGGTGGGCAAAAGCTGGAAGTGGTCAAGGAATTTGATTATTTAGGGTTGAGGATGATCAAATTAGAGAATGGGAGGTTCATAGCAGGAAAATTGAAGGAAAAGGGCTGCAATATCAGCAATAATATGTAAAAACAAACTATAAATGTCATATAATTGGATAGAGAGAATACATGTAGCATTAGTAGACTCAAGAATGATATATGCAGCAGAAATCCAGAGGGGGGGGGCTTACATTAAGCACAAAAAAGGGTGCATATATCATACAGAATGTTTTGTAAAGAATTATTAGGGTTAACAAGATCAGCACAAAGGGAGGTAGCTTTAGTAGAACTAGGAAGAATAAGAAGGAAAGGAATAATTATGGATAGAGTCGAAAAATTTTGGTTCAGATGTTTGATAAAAGAAGAGGGGGAAACTTTAAAGATGCACATGAAGCAGCAAAAGAGTTTGGCAAGCACAAATAGCTGGTGGGCAGAGGTAGAAAAACAATGGAGAGAATAGGAATGGGAAACATATGGAAACTGGAAGAAAGAAACGACAACATTGGGAAATTGGTAAGGAGCAGAATAGAAGACAGAAAGAAGAGAGATATGGTGAAGCTTAAAAATAAAAATCATTAACTTTCTATAGAACAACAAAAAGGAACTGGGGAAGAGAAGAGTACATTGACCATTGTAACAAGCAGGAAAAAGAAGAATTTGCATGAATGAGAAAAGAGCCAATGTTCTTAAGAGAGATAAGAAGAAGTGAAAAAGGAATCTTTGAAATGCATGGTGGAAGGGAAAACATAGCACACTTCTGATAGAATATAAAGAATTAATGCTATAGAGGCAAAATGTATGCAAGAAATAAAATGGAAGAAATTGGATAATAAAAATGTTAACAGGAAAAGGGAATAAAAAACATGAAGTTTTTAAGGGAAGCAAAAGAAAAATGGGCCAGGAAAGTAAAGGATATAAGAAAAGTAGAATGGAGGAAACAATATAAAATGTTAAGGTTGGACAAAGGGCTACCCAGCAAACCTAAAATCCCAGCGCACCATGCAAGCTGAGGTAGCACATAAAGAATAACCAATTTGTATGATATAGGAACAAATACTGTATAAAAAGCTATGTAAATTGAAATTTGCAATAAATTCAGTTCAATACTTCATGGCATTCTCAAAATAAATGTTGAAGCCTTTTTGTATGTATTTTAAGCCTTCAGCATGTTCATATTCTAATATCCAGGCCTCCTAAATCTGTTTTAATGTTTTAGGAATTGAAATTACAAGCTGTTTTATAGCCTATGTCCATAGAGAAGAACAGTGTTTTTCAATGGTGAGAGAATTATCAAAATCAGTTGAGTAATTTATGAGATTAACACACAAATTTTCTCTGTTTACAGATATCTGAGAGGTTCGTAATTACCTCGCCAGCTTTCTCCTTGGTTTCCTCCAGAGTCTGCACCAATTCCACATTGTCCAACATGTTCCCTGTAGTAACCGATAACTCTCTCAGTAAAGAGTTCTCTAAGTCATTCAGAAGGTTCTTGTTATTCATAGTTTCAATGATGAGATTCTCTCGCATTTCCTCCAAGTCGGGCCTCTCATTTCTTACTACTATACTCAGTAGCTGATCCTCCAAACCCTGCCAAAACATTAACATCCAATCAAGGTTTTCTTACATGTCCTATTTACAGTATACGAGGAAACAAATTACAAGTTACAATTTACAAGATTGCTTTATTAGCAATATTACTGAATTTCTACAAATAAATTATACTGACTACAGCCCAGTCTGGCCAATCTGCACTGCTGTCATGAAGGCATGTGCAAAAGATTAATGCTTGTAAGCAATGCATCCTTCATTAAGTGTATTTTATTATAACAATAACAGTACTAACATGGTAAATGGCACACATCCCAAAGAAATCATTTTCAACGAACAACTGCTTAGAAGTGCCTTGGGGAAGGAACCAGTGATTGGCGTTATACCCAGTTCCCACTTCCTTTACTCCACGTGTAAACAGCATGTGCATCTAGGTTTCTCTTATTGGTGCTCGACACATAACCACTTCTTGCAATAGAAGTTAGTTCTGTGTATAAAACAGTAGTTTATCTTCATATATTTGAAGAATCACAAGCATATGCATTAAATTAGTACATGGAGGCATTGAACGCATTTGTATATGAATGCCACAGTATAATGAAATGTGTGGGAGGTTAATTCTCGTGCTTGACTGTTGAGCATAAAGCTGAAGTGCATTAATATTGACTTATTCACCAACAACTGAAAGTGTGAGTTTTCTGTATATCATGTGTAAATGCTGCATAATGGCAAAATCCAAAGTACCTTTGAGGTCAAACATCATTAAGGGGAAATGCTTAGTGTTAAGAAAAAAATTGTGTTACACATCTAGTTCTAGTTTGAAAAGGGGTGGGTTTTATGCCCAAGCACTGCGACCTTAAGATCTATTGTGCATCCCCCCTTTCATCAGTTAAGTAGTCTGTTGCTCGATATGAACTTAACCAGACTGCTAACTGAGGCTTTCGATAGTCCATCTATCTTTGGAAAGTGATTGCCAAAAATACTTGCTCTTTGATTCGCAAGAGCAGGGCAATCACATAGTAGATGAGTAACAGTCTCATCTCCTTCTAAGCATCTACTACAGATAGGGTTGTTAAACAATCCCATTCTGTATAGATTAAACTTTAGGGCACAGTGTCTTATAATGAATCCTGTTGCCCATGCAAGTCTTCTTCTACTAAGACCACGCAAGTATTTTGTCCGGCTGTTATCCAGGTCTGTAATCAACAACTTGGAATGTCTGCAACCCTCAATGGAGTTCCAGTAGTTCTTGTGTTCTGCTTGAGCCCAGCACTTAACAGCCTGTTTCACTGGTCTGTAGGACACTCCCAGTACAGGCTCTGGACCAAAAAATGGGATTTCACTGCCAATCTTGGCTGCTTTATCTGCTTTCTCATTGCCTGGTATACCTGTGTCCTGGCACCCACATAAGTTGAACCTGATTGTGTACAGCCAGTGTCATTAAGGATTCCCGGCATTCTGAGATGAGCTTTGATTTTATTGATGGTGATTCAAGTGATTTAAGAGCGGCTTGACTGTCAGAGAAGATAAGAACACTTCTATTCTTATCTCTCTTTTTAATGCTTTCCATGACACTGTCTAGGATTGCATAAACCTCAGCCTGGAAAACTGTAGCTAAGGTACCAAGACTATAAGAAATCTTGTAGTCATTACCGTAAAGCCCAGCCCCCATTCCGGATTTGGTTCTAGAACCATCAGTATACCAGATTGGGCCTTTGTTATTATGAGGTTTCACCAGTCTTTCCCATTCACTCCGCTGTGGATAGGAGACCATAAATTTCAAATCAAACTTGAATCTTGTTTCAAGAATGTCAGTTCCCATGTTGAGTATCTGTTGTACATTCTTATCCCAAGGAAGCTTGAGATGATTAATATGTCCAGTTTGGCGACAAATACGGTGATAGTGTTACACATTTTTAATGTCCTTTCGGAATGAAATCCAACTAGACCAATATGACAAACTGAGGGGCTGTAACTGAATTTATGGGTGAAAGCTCTTCAAACTAAAAATACCCCCATCATTATCTACAGCCTAGCACTAACATGGGATCATCTAACTGAACGAAATTTGGAAAGCATAGAAAAAGTGAAAGCAGGTTTCATTAAAAAGGCTTTGTGTGTCTCAAGAATTACTCCCTTTAGATATGTTTATGAAATGGCAAGAGAGACTTTCTTCCTAGAAGACTTGAGATACGATCATCAATTACCAGCAATGACAGCATGGAATCAAGCGATTCAAAGAAGAGAAAAAGCAGCCAAAATCCAGAAGGACTTCTATACAACAGACACCTTCATACATAAAGACTGGGCAGGAGTAAACTATGAGCTATGGCATATAGTGACCAGATTCAACATACATGAGTTTCACCATAGGATATGCATTCTCAAACATATCACATCCAATGGTGCAAAGAAAGGACCAAATCTCTAACAGTTTATAGTAAAAGTATGAATGAAGTATGAGCATAAATTATAATTGAGGCCCTTGTGCTGAAATTGTATGCACATTGTGAGCTATTCCTTTATTAATTATTATTATTATTATTATTATTATTATTATTATTATTATTATTATTATTATTATTATTGCAATGTTCTGCCTACTTCAATTATCAATGAAAAAGATATAGGTGTCTTGCAGGCTTTTGTAGGCATCACATAAACTTAAATAATTATCGTGTGAAATGGGGTGAAATTTCGAATTCTAAGCTAAACAGTAATTTTCGCCTTGTGTCAAAGGCTATGCCAAGTTTAATCAAAATCAGTGCAATGGTATAAAAGCCTATAAGGAAAAAACACACACGTATGCACGCACGTATGCACACACTCACACATACATACACTGACTTTTATATATTAAGATATCTGTTCTTCTCAAAAGGTATCAAAACTTTGTAAACAGGCTGTAATATCATATCAAATATGGGTAAGCTGTCCCCACCAGCAGCTTAGAGTGGCATTTCCACTCCATTTTCAATAAAACACATTGTAATGAATTAAGACAATACTCACAGACACAGCAACAGTGTAATTGATGACAGTAGCTTTTGTGTACACAGCAGCAGTGAAAATGGGGTTTGCCATTTTTGTAGTTAGATAAAGCCTAAAGTTTTCATCATAGTCCACCTCCTTGCCTCCAAGCTCCACAAAAACTCTACCTGCTTGTCCTGAAATCATATTTGTAATTAAACTTTCATACTTCACACAGCAAGTGGAGGGTGTTCAATAAAATCACCCTATCCAAGACCCCTATCAAGAAGAAATGTATTTACCAGCTTATAACATCATTTTAATTCAATATTGTGCCCTAAATTTCTTTTTTCTTTCTTTCTGAAAACCAGAAGTCAGATTTAACATTTTTAAAAAACAGATTCTAATAGCTTTGGTATATTTATTACAATATAATCATAATAAAAAGCTTTTGATAATAGAGAGCCATTACCAATACACTCATTAATTACTACAGGCATTTAATTCCTACTTCATTAATCATGTTCTAATTAACTTCTTACATGCACCATTCCAAATACAACTGAAATTTCTTACTAAATGACCCATTGCATCCAATGGCGGCTGTAACCTCATTCTCACTTTTTTCTCATTTACAATTTTCAAGATTTTGCAGGGGGTTTTCACTTCAGGATTTGAATTGGTTCAAAATCAAGCCTCTGTCTTGCTATATTTCTCTTTTTCCAGCATTTAAGACATGGTTTTGAGACCATTCACACAACTGATCAGTTTGTGAAGTGAAATGCTTTGAGTTAACAGCAGAATTATGTTCACATCTTCCTGAAGGTCAGCATCTAATCATCTCTCTAGCAATATTAACCTATGATAACATGATATCGAAGAATAAGTTTAAACAGTACCTACTGCTAAGTCAGCATTGTTTAATGTATGCATGAACATAAACAAACCTTCACTGTTACATCATAGTCTTACTGGGTTACTGATATTTTTCCTATTACATTGTCATTACTTCCTGTGAACTGTTTCTCTTGTAAATTTAATACCTGACCACTTTCTACAATTAAATTCTACAATACCAAACCTTGCTTCGAAGAATTTGGCTGATTACTGTTGTATAAAACACTTTGAAATCCCAGTTATTAAATCATCCATGGCAACACATGGTGAGAAGACATTTGATATTCTCAAGATAACCTTCAAAAGTTTACAATTTTCACCAGCCTGCTCTGTGGTGTCTGCCTTAAATTCAAAAGGTCCCATGTTCAAATCTCGGTTAGGGTGAGTTATCCAGATAAGGCTTTTTCTGGGGTTTTCCCTTATACTGAAAAGATGGATGTCAAATAACTTTAAGCTCTATGGATCTTGGGCTCATTTGAGCATCATTACATCCATTTACTCATTCATCATTGATATAACCCAACGGTTACAGGATGATAAACTTTAAAAAAAAATCACTATTCACAGCATGGCAATATTATTCTCACTTTAGCAACAGAGCCTTAACCTGTAAACCAAGAGAGATAGACAAAAACCTACTTGACAAAAAATTTAGATTGTGCTAAAATGCACAATTTGTGTCAAGAGTTTTTTGTGGCATCGACTATTTCTGACATACTTGTTCCTATGTTTATTCTTACAATACTTTTATCATGCTATACTCTGGGCCTGTTTGGCTAAATAGTCTTTCATGAAATCATGTAGTACACTCACATATCTGCATTAAATTTTAAGACAGTTTGTAAATTGTACATGCAGAGACACAATGAAACAGTTGCAGTCAACACATTCTGAGAAGAAGAATTTTGAGGCATTCATTTAACAATAATATGTTATAATAATTGCAAGATACTGCACTTTATTTGATTTGGCTATCACATTGTAAATTGCTAAAACTGCCAAGCTAGTTTAGTTGGGAATAAAATATTCTGTGGAAATGCTTGATTTGTATGGAACAAGACTAACAGTAATTTTCTATTATAAAATTGCATTTGTATTAACCTTTTAGGAACTTTATGGCATGTAAATTAAAATTATTATTAGAAATAAAAACTGTTTTTTTCTTTTTTTTTTTGCCTGCAGAAAACATTTCAAATAATTCTGAAGGTTCAGAATTTTTTTACAGATCTGACCAATTACAATTTCTAGAATGTTTGAGAAAAAGCAACAAAGCATTAACTGCATATGCCTCCTGTGGAGAATCTATATGTTGTTTTGTGCATTTGTACACATGAAACTGCACATATAAAGTTGAGATGTACAAGTTACTATAAAATTTTCCAGAAGACAGTACAAAATTAAGGGTAGTTAAAGAGTCTTTGAATAAAGGTAGCAGTTGTATATTTCTGAACAAAGGCTAAATATAATTTTTTTTTATTACAAATAATTCAAATAGGATCATGAATTTTGAAATAACGGCATCAGATGACATCATATGACTCGCTAATGGGAATATCAGCAGAAATCTGATGAGAGCCAGTCAACCAAACAGTTGAGGATGTCTTCTTGAAATGTACTATTGTTAATGACAAAGCTTCTAACATTGTATCAAGGCTAAAGACTTTGTAACTTTGCTAGCTTAAAGAAATACTGCAAAAAGCTACAAACTCAGCAGGAGGAAATAAGCACACTGCCTTATTTTTATTTAGTTTTCACAGTCATTAAAAGCAGAAAATCAGGGCAGTGACCAAAATGCTGTTGGTGTATTCCTAATCCAAAGAGATAGTGTATGATGAAATGATTTGAGCTCTTGCTTGTCATGCAGCATGTTGACTCCACACTAGATTTTAAAACTTTAATCTATCTTATTAAGCCTTAAATTGATTAAACACACTTTTAATAATATGCAACAGAAGAACATAACAATGCTTTTTATTTTAAACTGCCACGATAGTGGACTTCCAAATTCACCTCTGATCCATTGGATCAGATTAAACAATGCAACTCTTATTAACTGAATATACTGTAAACCACTCTTGCAAGTTGCCCACTATTCTATTTGTTCCAGTAAGCTTTAACAGATGTATGTAATCAAATTACATTATATTACATTTATTTTAATTAATCAGAGAACAAGTGAAGATGCTAAATAAAGAATGTTAGCACATATTCATGGGTATAATGAGTTTGAAATCAATATAAATTTATATGGGGGACCTGCTAAAATGTACAATTCTTAGGATTGTTACAAATGCAATTTCATATGTATATCTTGTTTATTTTTAAAATCTGATATCCCTACCTTAAATAAGCAAGTGAAACACTGAGAAAAAGAAACACTTACTTATTATGTTTTTCTCCAAAATATTATTAATAATTGGATCGATATAATCATCTACATCCTGAAAGAGTACTGGAGTACCATAACGAATAGACATTTCCAACTGATTAAGAAAATCGACATCAATGAAAGTCAAAATTTTTAAATTTGACTTTTCTTCTTTCCTTTTTATCCAATTCAAGGCCTGAAAAAGTAAAGAAGCAATCCTGTTATTTACTCCATTCAATTTGCTATATAAAAATATTTTGGGAACGTGACCCAAATTTCATAAATTTGCTTCATTTTCTCCTACAGCTGCTAATTCTAATTTGAGTAATAATTTCCATTCTAATCAAATGATAAACTAATAATTTTATTGGTAATTTAATAAGAAAAAAATCTGTATTACATGACTTTCTCTACACTCTATCATTTATTAGTGGGTATACAAATTACTCCTATGAAAGTTATTATTTTCTCTACTACGTAGAGTAAGTAGGGAAAGTATTGTATTTCACCCAAAAATTTGATACCGAGATTTCACCGGAAATACATGTTTTGAGACCCCCTGAATCCAAAAAGAGCATTTTGGAAACATGTTCGTGTGTGTGTCTGTGAACAGCATAACTCAGAAATGAACAGTCGGATAAACACCAAACTTGGTATTTAGGTTCAGTATCCTGCGGATATGCGACACGAAGGTTTTCAAGAAAATCCCCCCACCCCAGATTACCCTTTACATGGAACATTTTTCGAAAATTTTAATTTTCTCAAAAATGGCTCTAACGATTTTGATGAAAATATCATATGTTTAAGACAATGTCATGAGAAATGAAATGTATATCTCGAATTTTCTGGGAATGTCTCCAAAAGTATTCTTCATTGTGAACGACTTTTGCATAACTGGTAAACCATAAGAGATAGACAAAATTACAGAAAAAAAATGTAGATCGCGTTAAAATACACAATTTATGTCACATACTTGTTTTTTGTTGAGTGAACCATTTTTGAGATATTGCTTATTATTCCCTTAAATTTTCCAATACTTATACTTTTTCTCAAATGGGAATTTGTTATTCATTCTTTTTTTTTTCCTGGTACTGCAAAGAGAATGGAATACGCCACATAGAAACCAGTTCTTAAAATATTTGACTATCGCTTAAAGCCTACCAATTCCCCTTGCATCTACAAGAAAATTAGCAATAAGATTAACATCTCGATTAACATGAAGCATATGGAGAATAAGCATTTGTAAAAATAGTTTGTACAAGAGTAGAGAAAATCATGTGAGTGTAACACATCAGAATTTTTTTCTATCTACTTCGTTATAATTGAGATAAACCTTTGCAGAAACAGCTGAATTACACATTTCGTTATAGATACAAAGGGAACAGCGATAGCCAAATGTTTAAGAACCGGACACTATATTCTGGCCTTAAAATTCCAAGACATTGTGAGAGACAACTGAAAATTGTTAGGACTGTAAAAGAATGACAAAGTATTGAACAATTTGAACCAATAATGGCTGATGCCACAAAAAAGTTATTTGAAATAAATTGTGTGATTTAGAGAGAGATCTACATTTCTTGTATAGTACACTTTTGTCTATTGCTTAACGTTTACCAGTTATACAAGATTATACAAATTTCCTTACGAATGAAGGGGTCTTCACAGGCTATTCACAGAAATTTAAAGATATATATTTTATTCTTCATCTAAATATCTTTTAATATATAATATTTTAATCAAAATCGTTAAGAGCCATTTTTGAGGAAATAAAAAAATTTGGAAAATGTTTCATATAAAAGGTAATTGGGAGTGGGAGGATTTTCTTGAAAATCTTTGTCTCTCATCTTTGGACAGTGAAATTAAATATCAAGTTTGGTACCCGCCCACCCACACACATCTGTTTTCTAAAAAGGCTTCTTTGGATTTAGGGGACCTCAAAACATGTATTTCTGGCGAAATTTCGGTATCAACTTTTTAGTGCAATGTCTTCTTTACCTAGCATGTACATGGTAGAAAAAGTAACTATGAGACTGCCATCGGTGGCAAACAAATAAAATATTTCAGTAGTACAAGAACTGATTTTTGGATGCTGCAGTGAACCCTCAATAATAAACTTTTTTTTTCTGGTCCCTGCATCACTTGTACATAATATTATAAAATACCAAAACCAGAACTGTAATCCCACATAATATACTTGTGTACTGATACATTTTCATTTCATTTTTACCAATGCTTTGAAGAAATGTAAAAGCTCTGTTTTTCTTCCTTGCTACAATCACTAATCCAGCTCTTAAGCCAGGAAACAATGCTCTTTTGTGATTCCTTCCCTTTATACATTCATAGTCCTTTCCTTTGTAAAATGTTTTGGTCAGTTTCTAATTTCCAGGTTTTTTAACTGTATTGAAGTGTTAACTGCATTAAAAGAAGTGTTCTTTCTGTATCGGATAACTTGGAAATCTTACGAAAACACAATGAAAACACTATTATTAAATCAGAAACAACTTGCGAGTCATTAGTTATCCAATCATTAAAACATTATGAACAATAATATGAATCATGATTATTTGCAATATTGGGTAAGAATTAAGTATATTTTAATAAAAATGCTAATGTATATTTAAAGTACTGTATTATAATATGTTTTGTACTTGTTCTTCTTGATTGTCTCCTTAATACATGGTCCGAGACAATACAAGATAACATAAGAGTTCCTGATAACAACTGTATTCTTGGTTGTCTCCTTAATACATGGTCCCAGACAATACAAGATAACATGAGAGTTCTTGATAACAACTGTATTCTTGATTGTCTCCTTAATACATGGTCCCAGACAATACATAAATAACATGAGAGTCTTTGATAAGAACTGTATTCTGCTAGAAGAGAGAAAACAAGTACTTGAGTTTTTGTAATAAATGGAATCAAAGAATCAATTTAAGTAAATCAAAAGTTATGATATTTAAAACAGCAATAAGTTAAAGAAAGATGATAAATGGAGGTGGCAAAGAAGAGAAATTGAGATGGTTAAAAATTTGATATTTTAAGAGTTATATTAAATAGTAATAGAGGATAGGGTAAGAAAAAGAAATTGGTAGCTAAGGAAAACTTTCTATGAAAGCTATTAGTGTATGTTTAGATAAAATAACAGGGATACAAATGAAATGGTTAGAGGGAGTATATAAGGCACTAGTTGAGGCTAAAATGCTTTATGAAATGGGGAGTTAGGGTTTTGATGAAGGTTGGACAAATAAAAATACGATTCATAGAAACCTCTGTAAACAAAACCTTCACCAACAAGCAGAATTCGAGAGAATTGGTAGCGAGGTAACGGTTGTGGGAAGAGTATTAAAATATTGGTTAAGAATTACAAAATTTAGATGAACACAGTGTCTTATGGCAGTGTTTGGAAGTTCCGGAAAAGCTTAATCAAGATGACGCTTTGCTAAACCTGGTAAAAGATATTCCAATGAAAATTAATTTCGAGGATATTTGGAGAGACAGGCAACCACTAGAAATTGTCTCTGTAAAGACATAAATTAAGAACTGAAGATATTGAAAGACAAGAATATTTGCCACTTTTAATTTTGGAACATCATGGGTATATATAGGAAACTGAAAATTACGTATGTATTGTAATGAAAAGAAGCTAGAAACAGTGATGTGTATTGATATTATTTAAAGGTGAGTCGAAATTGTAACACTAACATCACTTAAGTTTACTCACTTAACATGTTTCGGGAAACCGTTGTTCCCATCCTCAGAAGGTTAACTCGACTGGCCCGTGTTGTTGGTGTTTCCGTTTTTTGGACTGGATCCTGTGGTGGCATCTTGTGGTGGAGAAATGTACTTCCAGAGAGGATTTGGTGGCGGTAAATCAAAATTCATTAGATGTGTGTTGTGTTTTAGAATGGTGATCTTCTCCCATGCATCTAATTCGGCTGCAAATTTGGCTGGTTTGACTAATGTAATATTGGGTTTGATGTTGTGATTAGTGATCCAAAAATGGTGTGAAACTGCAGATTTGTCCATTTGTTTGTATTTAATACATCTCATGTGCTCCTTTAGCCTAGTTTCTAAGTCTCTTTTTGTCTTACCAATGTATACTTTATTGCAATCTGAACAATTGATTTTATAGATTCCAGCTTTTTTGTCTTGTGGAATGGGGTCTTTTAACTTGTTACAAAGTAATTTCTCTATGTTAAATTTGTTCTGTGGAGCTAGGCTGATGTTATGTTTCATGAAAATCTTCTTAAATTTGTGAAATGTTCCTGGGTGGTATGTGAATTTCTTGAACTTTAGTTCTTTATCTTGCTGGCTGAGATTAGTTGTGTTTCTGATGTGCATCTGTCGTTTGAATTTTGCAATTTTTTTGTCAATAGTTGCTTTGTTGTACCCATTATGTATTGCTGTGTCTACTATATGCTGGTATTCTAACTGGTATTCTTTTTTATTTAAGGGGGTATATACCAGTCTATGTGTTAGGCTGTTTAGTACTGCATGTTTGTGTGTGGTTGGATTGAAACTCTTATTTTTTATGTAATTAGTAGAGTGTGTTGGCTTCCTGTATATGTCAAAGGTTAGGTTCTTTTGTTCTCTGATGATTTTTAGGTCTAAAAATTGTAGCATGCCTTCTTTTTCTATTTCTATGGTGAATTTTATTGATTGGTTCTGTAGGTTTAGTAAGGCTAAGGAGTCTTGTATGAACCTATTAGGGACAACAGCGAAGATGTCGTCAACATATCTGTGCCAAACTTTAAACATGTATGGAAAGGAAGTTGTTATGTGTATTTCTAAGTAGCTCATAAATAAATCTGCCAAGAAGGGTGAAAGTGGGTTGCCCATGGTTAAACCAGTTGGTTGTTGATAGAACTTCTTATTGAAACTAAAACAATTTTGTCCAATGCATAAATTGGTAAGTTGTATGAGGTCTTCTATTTCTTCTTCAAGTAAGTTAGTCTGCTGTAGCCATTTCTTTAATTGACGCAGGAGTTGATCTGTAGGGACACTTGGAAATAGTGCAGTGACATCAAAGGAAACTAATCTGTCTTCTGGTTCGAGTTCCAGGGATTTTATCTTCTGTATTAAATCTTCTGAATTCATTATGTTTTTGCTGTTGAATTTTGGTAGTGAAGAGAATCTCTGTACTAACCATTTTGCCAGTTTGTAGGTAGGAGAATCAATATTGCTGACGATTGGTCTCATCTTATTACCCGGTTTGTGTATTTTAGGTAGAGCATACATTCTTGGTAAAATGGGGTGGTCTGGTTTTAATCTAGATTTATCAGTGTCTGTTATAGTTTTGCTTTCCTGGATGGTTTGATTGAAGGCTTTTAAATGTGATTTTAATGGGTCTTCTTGAATTTGTATGTAATTTTCTTGTTGCAGCATATTTTCTACTCTGGTAATATAATCATCTTTTTGAAGTACAACTAGTTTATTTCCCTTGTCAGCTTTTGTGTATACTACTGGTTTTGATTTTAATGTTTTGATCACATGTTTGGTTGGGAAATTGTTATGTTTATCTGCTTGTATTTCTTGGAGAACTATTTCACATTCTTTTTTTATAGTGGTTTTACTATTTTCATTTAGGTTGTAAGTAGCAATCTCAATGTCTGCGACTATTTCATCGGTTGTTTTTGTGTAGCCAACACATGTTTTTAGGCCAAGGTTTAATACCGATAATTCTGCTTTGGTGAAAGTTACATTTGAAAGATTAATTACGTCAGAGTATGGCGTCGTTTTTTCATTTTTTAGGTTAGGTTTATATGAATGTTGCTTCCGGCGTAGTATGTCTAGTTTTTTCTTTAATTCTAAAACACAACACACATCTAATGAATTTTGATTTGCCGCCACCAAATCCTCTCTGGAAGTACATTTCTCCACCACAAGATGCCACCACAGGATCCAGTCCAAAAAACGGAAACACCAACAACACGGGCCAGTCGAGTTAACCTTCTGAGGATGGGAACAACGGTTTCCCGAAACATGTTAAGTGAGTAAACTTAAGTGATGTTAGTGTTACAATTTCAACTCACCTTTAAATAATAACTGAAAATTGTTTGGAGTAGAGAAAATTATGTTGAAATGTGTGACAAAGCAGCAAGATAAGGTGATGCATGGGCCAGAATATGGGCAGTGATACTGAAAGGTTTAAGAGCAATGGAGATAATGTGTAATCAAGGATATAATTCTAGAATGTGAGAAAGCTAAGATTCTTAGGGAGAAATTGGGAAAGAAAAAGTGGTCAGATTCTCTAAGAAAAATTATAAGGTAAAAGACGTTGAATGTAAATACAAGGAAAAAATATTAGAAATAGGAACTATTTAGGCCTAGTAAGAACTAGATGATTGAGGAAAATTAGTAAGCAAGACAAGGAAGAAAATTAAGTACTATTATGTGCTAGATACATGTAGTAAAGAAGGCCCAATAGGTCACAGTGTTTGAGCCTATTGGGCACTAAGTGTAAAGATTTCCAAATTGAATGAATAAGGGATTAGTGTATAATTGTAATGTAAGCATATTGATTTACAATCTACTTGAAGAATTATAGCTGAGATAAACATCTATCAACGTACCTGAATTTGTGGATCTATGCAGAGAGGAAAGCAGCCTGCTCTTGTTGTGAGGATTCCATTCTGAACTGAAAGATCATCTGGAGGCAGACCTTGGGCATTCCATCTGCACATAAAGCATATATTTTATTCAGCTTCCTGTTAATGTAATGCTTTTATGTACTGATTATGATACATCATAAATTTAATGTGATAATAAAATAATATCATGCATGTGTGTACAGGAAATGTTGGATAAATATCAAACTTGGTTAATTACTTAAAACCTCCACAGTCGAGTGGAGACCAGACCAACTTCAGCTGACAAGTAGTTGAGCATGGAGACAAACATCTCCAAAAGCTTGCTTCAATTTTAACAGATGCAAATGAAGTTTTTAAGTGCAAATATCAACTCATTTAATTAACTATAAAAGTGACTTTCACTGTTAATAGTGATCTTTTTTATATTTTAAAATAGAGAGTTGAGGGTTGTTACACTACATCACTATGATAATCTTACTTGAACGCGTTTCTTTTTTATACCTTATTAATCAAGCTTTATATTTCAGTTCAATATCTTCCAAAGATGTAACATAATTTTCAAGAAAATCCCTCACCCTAAATTACCCTTTACATGGAAAATTGTTAATTATTTTTTATTTTCTCAAACTGACTCTTAAAATGATATTGATTAAAATACCATATGTTTTAAGTTATCTATATGACAAAATGTATACTTTCAATTTTCTGGCAACCGCTTGTCAAATCCTCTTTATTTGGAAGAAATCTACATTAATATTAAAAAAGAGAAAATTTGTGTATGGACAGTAATCTCAAAAACTACTCAACCAATTTTGATAATTTTTTCATCGCTGAAAAGCCCAATTTGTTCCGATAAACATAGGGCTATAAACCAACCAATTTCATTTCATTAATTACTAAATGATTAAAAAGGATTTACAAAGTCCTTGTGCTTGAATACAAACACATTGGAGTTATAAAAGAACATGCTTACAAAGAAGGCCTCAACTATTAGTTGAGAAGGCCATAGAGTAGAAAAAATAGTTGTTGTTACTCTACAAATACAAAAATTGCTGCAATCCACAGATATAAAAAGAAAAGCCGGTTCATTTTGTTGCAAGGAATATACAAAGATGGCTATGATGCAAACAGAAGACAAAGTTTAAAAAGTGACAATTGATCCTGTGTTATATATGTCTCTTTAATTGCCATTTATCAAATACTGCAGAAACCTATGAATAAAGTTTATTCTAATTCTACAGATGTATACACTGAAGTTTCTGGATGCCATAACCCTCATGTAATCAAGCTCCTTAGCAGGAGAGGCTAAATAATTGTATAAAAAGAAAACTGCTCACATTAGAAATCACAACTAACAAGATTATTTATCTCAATGATCAGACTTCGTGTCTTTTCCAAAGTGGTTAACTTGGTGGTCTGGGAGTGCAGAATCTCATTTAGTTGTATATGTTAAGGGTTTCTACATTTTGTGAAAATTGTGTAGCTTTTGTTATTAAATAACTATGGGACCAAAAAGAAGGTACCAAGGTTTAAAATTTAACCTACTATACTTAATCAACCATTCTGACCAAGGATTCTTCCACCGCCATATACAGGGGGGGGTTTAATGTATAGGCTATGCAGCATATCCAGAACTTGGAAGACTCTCAGGGGAAGGTTAAAGAAGTTGTGTATTCCATTAATATTTCACATCTTTTTGTGTGAACATCGGGGGATTTTTTACCTGTTATTAGGAATAGCCAGGTCTGTACAAAATTACAATTATAAGGGATAAAAGGTAGCAATCACCGCAAAACTCTTATAGATCACTGTACTATAGTTTCATAAAGGACAGGGGAGGTAAGAGAAATTAATTTGTCATTTAAGTTTAAAAAGCTACCATGCAACGTTGGGCAGCCACCTAGTTATGTATAATTTTGTAAAACTGGTAAATGGCACGAGATAGACAAAGTCTTACCATGCAAAGCACCTGTATTACTATCTCCAGTTAAGATTTTGGTTTGATATTAACTGGTCAAATTTTTATATATCAACCTTCAGTTCCGGGAGTTATTCTTAACAATGAACTAATTGCCAACTAAGGTAGTAGTTAGGGTACTAACTTGGAGGTAGTCATACAAAAATGGCATACCTTCAGTCTTCACTGATAGTTGATAGCAATTCCAAGATGAAATACTGGATCAATATTTGGATAAGTAGAGGAAATCCAAAATAATATAAGCTTGAAAGAATAATTTTCAGGTTTGGAACAAGGAGGAATTTTGTAATTTATGAGATTGTCAAAAGATGCACTTGTTACTTTATTTTCTATTATATTTCTGCTGTGTAATATCTATGGCATTATTGTTAGGCATAGTTTGGTTATCATTCTATTTTGTTTTTCGTTTTTTTAAATAAGCATGGCAGTAATATTTGCTTAAATATTATATATAATGCAATAAATATCAACCTAATATTTGTAAAAGTGTATAAGCTAGTTACCAATAAACCAGCAACATTACCCTAAAATGTCTTATTTTCCTATCAACCTATATAAAGTTGAAAACAAAAACTAAATCACATAAATTAATACTTCAAAATCACCCTACATATTTCCACACTAATGTATGCGAGTATATTAACATTGAATTCCTATGTAACATAGGCTTTCCATTTTTTGTTTGTTGTGGGGGTTTTATTTTAAACATAAGCATTTATTAATGACTTCATTTACAACAAAACTTCTATAATTTAACATTCTGAAATAATCTAGCAAAAGCCCTACATTATTCCTATTGTAGCAACGCCAAGAATAAAGTGCTGAGACACTCAATAAAATCTTGGAAAAAATAAATTCTAGGAGAGGGATGAGGAAATTGGAAAATGAGTCAGGGTAACAAATCTGCATTATGGCTCTATTTTCTTCCACACTTATCCTTTGTAATAACTCCTAGCAGCATCATGGTCTTCCTGAGTTTATGATCCTTTTAACTCAAACACACTTAACTGCAATCTGAACTGCAGTGTAGCAGAGTAAACATCTGGCATAAATAAAATAAGTAGAATACGTGTACATCAGGTAAACCATTTCATTCCTCTCCTACTCAGTTTTGAATGTTTTAACACTAACATGTTAGCATCAAGACAGACTCCAGCCTTCTCCTCTACACCGAAAATCTACCATCTTCGTATATATCACATCTATTTTTTTCCCATTAACGTATATAAACTGTATTGAGAATGAAATGCCCTTAACCTATTTTCAAATTATGCTCACATGTATAGCTATCCTGTTTTACATCACCTCCAAGAACTATGTTACAGCATTTTTTTTAAATGTACTGAAATGCACTTAACCTATTCCAAATTCATTTATGTGAAATAAACTAACAGTATAAGGTGTAAAACCCTATCATGCAGCTTAATGTTACATAATGTACTGCTAACATGATAATGATAAATTATGTTTAAGGTCTCTAACTAGAAGATCATTAGCACACTTACTAAACAGATAATGTAAAGATCAATACAAAAAATCATGGTGAATAAAAGTAATGTGATTATAGAGATAAAGATCAGTATACACAACTAATCATAGCAAAAGCCAAGAGGTACAAAAAACTTGATATCAGTTTTGGTAAATCCTCTTTTGAAAGTTTATCTTTGACAAAAACTTAATGGTCATCATCTGCTAAGAACCTCTGCAAGAGTGACTGGCAGTGCAGAGAGTTCCCAAAGTTGTGTTAGAGGGATATATTCTAGCTACATGTGACAGATTGACATACGTTCGCTACATAACAGAAAAAGAGGAGCAGTGTCCCCCTTAAAAAGGTAACTGTGTGTAAAATTGCAGTGGCCAATAAACAAGCCAGCCAAAATCACCTCCTCATGAGAGGAAGTTACCCAGTTTATCAGAATCTCCTTCATTACTCTAAGCTTATTTGCTGACCACTCTTCATGCCAGCACGATAACACTGCTCTCTGCACAACAACCCTAAAGTTACATGAGATATTCCAATACTGCATTCTGTGGTTGCTGCCTTAGCTGCCAAATCCACTACCAGTTTATCCCCAACAATCCATGCACACTCCACATTAATGTCAGAAGCGTGTAAAACATGGAGGGCATCCTGGATGCGCTGTAAAATGAGATGGAAGTTGTACAGCTCATGAAAGCTCTGAAGTAAACCAAGGGAATCACTCAAAATGAAACAATCAACCAATTTTCAACAATGCACATACAGAATGGTCTAGCTCTGCACTATAAATGGAAGTGCTACTATGAAAACCAAATATATGCAGTTTGGTTCCATAAACATAGGACATTCAACACCACTCGTGCTCTTAACTACATCAATAGCAATAAAAATTCTGTCATTGTAACCTGACAAAAATTCCAAAGAACAAATGTGGATATTAAATGTAGGCATTGTAAACTTCTGGTATGCTGTCTTCCCAAGATCTACATGACACGTTCCACGTAACCAAGGGAGATACAACCTCTCCCCTTTTAGGAAACATGTTAGACATTTCAATATCATGATTTCTAAGAAGCTACCAGAAACGAACATTTGCAGACCCTATACTATTGGAACTGTTTCTAATAAAGTTCGTCCAGCATGGTATTGAGAAAAGAAGCAAACGTTGGATGCATAGGCAAACATTTAAGCCCACAGCCATAATTTCCTAACAGGACAACATGCCGATATTGTAGGAGGAGTTCTATCGATTTGGCGTAAACATTCACAACTGGGCTAGTTGGAAAAGCTCTGACAGACACATGAATGCCCCAATTGTGGACTGTGTCAAATCTTCTCAACACAGATGGTCATGCTGAAAAATAAATGATACACGCATAGTGTAATTTGGATAGAATCAGTGCGTGATACAGTCGAAGCAACACTGTCCGATCTACTCCCCAAGATTTGTCACTTAATACCTACAAAATATTCAGAGAACAGTCACCCTGCACCTTTAACTGCTATATGTGATCACCAACTAAGTTTCCTTTAAAAGGTCAATCACAGGAATCTCGTCACATTTGCATTTCCTACAGTGCCAAAAGTTAATGCAGTCTGACTTCTCAGTTGAAAAACGAAAGCAATTTTTAGAGCAGCATTCTCGAAGATTGTCTGAACATTACTGCATACAGCATTCCAAAAACAGTGTATACTGAGAAGTACAATAGATGGCAGAGTAGCCTATGAATAAGCATGATTATATCCCTAGAGGAGCACATTTCAAGATGGAATTAATTGCTATACCAAAGTGTAATGCTTAGTTGTGATCCTTAAGGTGCTCATTTCTCCTAAATGAAAAGGTTTGAAAAACTCAGCTGACCCTTACTCAGAAAATGCGGCCCTTCATAAACTCCTGAATAAGAGTAGTAATTGTTATGTATGTTCCAGGTGTGTACGAAGGTAGTTTCCCTGCACCCAATATGTATCATAAGTCTTCAAGTTCAAAAAATATTCCAACGGTTTGACAATTCTTCATGACCTGCATCAATAATTATACAAGGTGGTCCACAGTTGAACAGTGTCATCAAAAACAGCACTGGGCATTTTTCAGCATGACAGTTTCCAGCCACCAACCGTCCATTGATCATATGCTCCATTACCTTGCAAACGCAACTGGAATAAAATAGGATGGTAGCTAGAAGGAAGATGACCATGGTTTTCAGCTTTCAATATGGGTATGATAGTGGCCTCCTGCCACTTTTCTGGGAAAATGGCATCAACCCAAACATGATTATAGACCTTCAGCAGGAAAGCCTTACCTTAAGAGAGAGCTGTTGCAATATTCATACATGGATACCATCTGGTCCTGATGCTGACAGATGTGAAGATGAAAGACTATGTTATAACTTCCATGTGATGAAAAGGTGATTGTAATCTTCAAGGTTTGCAGAAGGAAATGAGAAGCCTCGAGATTCCACTTAAGTCTTAACTGCAAGGAACTCAGGCGGATAGTTATCTGAGGTAGAAACTTAAGTAAAAGCACTGTTAAATGTGTTAGCAAAGTAAAATGTATCAACAACCAGTCCTGCAGCTGTTTTAAGACTGGCAATTGGCATGTGGGCTGATTTTCTGGCCACTTACCTCAACTTATCCCATATGACAGAGGAACGTGTATGTCGATTAAATGAAGCTGCAAACTTGCTCCATGATGCTTTTTTTTTGTAGGCTATTCTTACTATCTTAGCTAGACTTGGCATGCATTTTCATGTTTTGGATCAGGCTATCCAGAGTAGAATGTTGCTGAGAGCATGCCTGCAAGCACGAATGTGGCTTGATCTAAGCAGCATCTAGGCAAACATGTGGAACATGTATCTTGTATTAAGAAACCAATAAGACAAGGAAAGTGTAAATCAGAAATGACATTCCATTTTAGTAAACTGTTAACTGTAGTGAATAAACTGCTAAATCATTGCTTCCCTTTTGGTGTTCGATGTACAGACTTTTCACTTACTTTCAAAAAGTCAGTTCTGTCTTAGCTGGTCTTGAACTTTAATATGCATTATACATTATGGACTTGTCGGTTGAGGTTGATGGTTTTGGTGGTGATTTTACTGATGATCTTTTCAGTAACAGACTTGGCAGATATAGGTGTTGATTTTGAGGGCTTTGGAAGTGATCTAGCTACAAGAATCTTTTCTGAAATTTTGGACCCATTAATATTGCTGATGTGAGTTGCGATTTCCGACTCAGTACCTATTTAGCTGCAACTGAGCTCTATGTACTGTACTTCAGGACAGAGGGTTAATGGATATGCAGGAGTTTCCCAGCTTCTGAGAACACTCTTAGATTGCTCTTTCGTGTGTAAAATGGGAACACTGTTGGGATCTTGATGGATGTTCACTACTGCAGTTAATGCAAGTTGGAGCTGAAGTACATGATCCTTCATGTAAGACTTCTCCACAGTTAATGCAGGTAGATTATTCACCATTACAATATTATTACTGTGTCCAAAGCGCTGACACTTATAACATCTCAGCAGGTTCAGGATATATGACCTAACTTCATACTCCACCTTAATCCTTTGAGGGAGATTTACCCGATCAAAGATAAGGATTGGGGTAAGAGTTGGCATAGATGTCACACCTTTTTATTCTGTTGAATCTTCTCTTCTCCAATGCACAGGTTTTTACTACAATGTGCGTGGAGTTCAAGGTCCTATGCATCTCATTTTGTGCTGGCTAACATATTTGCTCCCAGTATTCTCACTGCCTGGGATGCTGAATGTGTTTCAATCAGGAGCGTGCCATTGCAAGATCTAATAGATGATTTTAATGGACCAGCAGTGTTAACTTGAAATACAAATGGATTCCTTCCTCAGTTCTGGTAATTACTAAGTAGCAAGGATCATAAGACTCAACTATTTCTTTTCCACTTACTTTTTTGGGGAGGGAGGGGAATTTTTTGTTTTCCATGGCAATTAAATCCTCTACCATTGCAAATGTCCCTGATGGCATGCTCACATCCTGAGCACCACTCTGGCTCAGGTGACAGGCCTGGCCTGAACCTTACGGTCTCCATCTCCTAATTTATACACAGAGGGACCAATTGCATTCAGGAGTACAAAGCTCATGCAATGGCCCCTTGCCGGGGGCAGAAAACAGTCTTACATGATACTCAGGGGCTGGGAATTACGCATTACCCAGTCACCTCCATCCCAAGCAATGTTATTTATCAGACTGTGTTCAGGGAGGTAACTGGTAGTTGGTCAAACACACTTGTGGACCACAGTTGATTGGGCGTTTGGCATAAGCCCTCTCACCACTTAGAGGAACCCAACCAAGAGTGTGGCTTGGGACTCCAGGAGCACCAATCCCATACCTACCACAGTAGGCCCCTGGGGGTCGAGACAATGAACTTGCTGGAGGTGGTAAGGATCCAGTGAATTGTGATGTAAAATTCTCTATACACTACTGTGGCTTAGTACAGGCAATTCTCCTTGAAGTTCCTGGAGAGAAAAATTAAATTGAGTTTGATTTATGGATGATGTTTAATGAGCGATCCATTTTATACTGGGCATTAGAGACTGAAAAGTTTGCTCACTGACCTCTTTATAGGGCTTGAGGTTCTTTTATATGCTGCAAATCTATGACACAGGACCAGCGGCTTTGCTTTACTTCCCTTCTGAAGGAAGCCATGCTAAGGATTTTTATGCCTGAAAAAATCCATCACCCTCCACCAGGTTTGAATCTGTGACCTCAGGAACTAGAGACTAGCATGGTACCCCTAGACCATAGAGGATGACATTCCTGGAGAGAGCTGCACTATACCCTCAACCTCAGGCCTGCCTGCTCTTGCGATGATGGATATGCTTCTTGGTACAAGTGCATGCAGTCTAGTGTGCATTGCTGTTTTGACTGCAGCACAGCACTCCTCAGACAGATGATGTATTGCTACCACGTACTGATATTATCATTCTGTAGGTTCTGTGGTTTGCGTAAAACACCACTTCTTGTCAATTTTCAGTTTTGAAAACAAACAATTCGAACTGCATCATGCAGGGAATGTTCAAAACAATGAAGTCATTGACATCTCATAACCAAATATTTGCACTTGTCTCTCAAATGGCTTATTTGCGAGCCAATGTTTGCTGGGACCTTCTTGCCTCTATTTGCATGTGCTGTCTGCCCTATCAGTTTGCGTCATCAATTATGATACACATTGCATTTAGGACAGATGAAGAGAAACATTGGTACCCACTTAAAAGAACATCTCAGAATATTAAACATAAGGGGAAAGATAAGTCAGCAGTAGGTATACATTTTTGGGATCAAGCAGATGACAAAAACAAGTACATTTATTAAAAACAGCTAGGGCAGCAACAGAATTAACATGGTAAACATTCAGAGTGTTACACTCACATGATTTTCTCTAACCACTATCATTTATTGCTATACAGCTTCTATCAAGTATTCTTATGAAAGATTATTTTTCTATTTATGTCATGTTAATTGGAATACTCATTTGCAAAAATAGTTTCATTAAACACTCCATTGTAGGTACATGGGGGTTAGAGGAAACTGGATCGGTATCATTGGTCAGCATCAGAATCCTCATGGGGAAATAAGAGGGCCATTCTTATAGTTTTCACGATGCTAAATCTGAATTTGAAAACCAAATTGCTCTACCATGTACCATTTTTAAAAGAGCCAAATTAAGATTTTGTCTGCACATTTGAAATCCTGACCTGATACTTTGTTTTTATCTCAGATTGGGTAAGTAATGAGGAATGATAACATTGTATGCAACTGTAAACATTTAAGTGTGCATTCCAAATTTGCATAAATAGAGTTAATTTCACTTTTATTATTGTAAAAAATAAAACCACTTAAGCTGCATGCAGAAAGAAACTACTACTCATGTCATGCAAAATCTATGAACACTTTACAAATAAACTAAGTGAATTAGTTAAATAACACTCACAATACTGGAAGCAATGATGAGTAGCTGAGCTGAATTATTTCAGTTATGAATGTTCTGGTTAAAGTTTAATATGTTGTACACTTGAACACCACTACATAAATTTAGTAACACATATGTACGAGGGCGGATCAAAAAGTAACACATAATAATTTTTTTCTGCCTTGCTATTGCAGCTGGAATGTTGCAATTTCACGCAGATATAGTTTGAAGTTTTCACTACAGAGGGTATTTTTTTGTTTCATGTGCAGCTCTAGTGAGAGAAGCATGAACTACGCAACAAAGATGAAGCGCATGTTACTGTTATCCACGTGTGAAGAGCAGAGAGGTCTGGTTTGATATTTGTGGGCCAAAGGGCATAAACCGAGTGATATTCACAGGGACATGTGTGGCGTGTGTGGGGATGATTGTATGGACTGCAGCAATGTCTCCAGGTGGTGTGCATTCTTCCTAGAGAGCTGTGTGAACCCTAGTTATTTGCCACGTTCCGGGAGGCCAGTAACAACTGCAACCCCGCAGAATGTCAGAGGCATTGAGGCGGCAATTTTGAACGACCAGCGTGTGCAACTGCGAACCTTATCGCAAGAGTTCAACATTTCCTATGGTGCAGTGTACGATATTATTCATAACACATTGCAATTTTGTAAAGTTAGTGCTCGCTGGGTGCCTAAGAACCTGACAGACAATCACAAGGGCCAGCAAATGATGACAAGCTTGGATCATCTAACGCGGTACACCGCAGAAGGGCATGACTTCCTGAAAGGAATCATCACTGGTGATGAGTCATGGGCATACCACTATATGCCCAAAACCAAGCAGGCAAATATGGAGTGAAAACATGCTGGTTCCCCAGTGAAGAAAAAATTCAAAGTGACTCAATCTGCTAGGAAAGTACTTGTGACATTGTTCTGGGATATGCATGGTATTGTATTGGTGGACTTTGCTGAACATGGGACCACTGTGAATGCTGCAGCCTACATGAAAGCTTTGGTGAAGTTGCATCGTGCCTTTCGTGACAAATGCCACAACATGAATGCTGATGATGTCAAAATTGTTCATTACAATGCTCGCCCCCATGTTGCTGCTACTGTTCGTCAGAAAATCATAAAATTTGTTTGGGAGGTGCTTCAGCATCCACCACACAGTCCGGACCTTGCACCGTCGGACTTTCATCTTTGGTCCCATGAAGAAATTCCTGGCCAACCAACACTTTGCAACAGATGCAGAAGTGAAATCAGCAGTTTGCAGATGGCTATACTCCAAGGAAACGGACTTCTACAAACAGGGCATATTGAAAGTGGTATAAGGATGGGAGAAATGTGTTGACAAACTTGGTGACTATGTCGAAAAGTAGGTAAAAGGTGTAAGTTCACTTGTGATTTTTGTTGTCGTTTTAACTATTAAACTTTTTTGTAAAAAAATTATTGTGTTGTTACTTTTCAAGCAACCCTAGTACATGTACCTAATACTCACTGCACTCTTGTCTGTTTTTATTTTAAACCCTAATTATAATTTATCACTATCTTAACATACAACTGAAGAAAATTTCCACTTTAATGGAAAACTTATTTTGTTGTCTTTTTCTTTTATATACTTCTTCAGGTGTCTCTTGCAAGAGTTCAGCAATAGTCAGTTAACATGTTTTAGTTCCATTTCCTGCTGTATCTTCTTTCCATTTCAGCTACATCTGTGCTCATCAGAAACATCTCCCATATTTGCAGAGAAAAACTCCAAATGAGATCTTAAAAAAAATGCAGCTTCAGAGATATATTACAGGCCACATTACAAAGTGAGGCAAGTAGACACTCCACAATTTCTTCTCAATTTTTAGATTTCTTGTTTCCCAGAAAGTTGCAACATGCATTCCAGGTCTTCTCTTGATTAAATTCAATTTATCTTTGAATAGGATGATCTTAATTAGTTGCTTTATTTGAGGTCCAACGAAAATGCCATCTTTTATTTTGGCCTCAGTAAATTGCAGATAATTTCCTTCAGGTAAGTAAATCCTGAACCTTGTTTATCCATTGCCTTCACAAATTGTTTTATCAATCCAGTCTTAATGTGAAGAGGAAACAATGTACTTTTTGCCGTGTTGACTAACGCTTCATGTGCTATCATTTCTTCTTGGGGTGGCCATTTTTTCACAATGTAGTGTTTGTCCATCATGCAACTGTCGCACTCACATATGAAGCAGTTGAATTTTGCATACCCTTGTTTTAACTCCATCAGCAATGCTACAACTTTAAGGTTAGTATATATGCTCCGTTGATGGTCTTCATAGTTTATTTTATGCAAAGATGTTGCACATTTGCATATATTTCCTTCATGTTAACTGAATGTGCGAGAGATATTATGTTACCAATAATATGCTTCCTGTTTGTTATCAGACCGACTGTGGAGCGTCACGCTTTCAGCAATGTCAAGGCATTCATCCAGGAGCATTATGAAGCCTTTATAATCCTATCCAAGGATTAAATTATTGATGGCAATCATCATTTTTGCATTAAAACGAAAATCATAGAGACAAACTGCTAATAAAATTTACCACAAAATACACATTTTTTTTCAATTTCAAAGATATCAGACCCAAAAATGGTACATGTTAGAGAAATATGACTAACATAGTTGGATTCAGCAATGTGCAATATACAATGTTAATATTTTTCCAAAGAGAGACTCTTTTTAGTTTTTTGCCGACCAGTGTAGTCAGAGGTTTAAAAATGGAATGCCATATGCTGGCTTTAAAATTCAGTATTTTCATGACATTATCAAAAAACAATTGAGCAGTGATATTACTTTAAGAAACAAGGTTTTGAAAAATTCAAACCAACATTAACAGATATATTACAAATACTGATGCGCAAAAAATGTATTTGAAATAAATAATGTGTGATGAAGAGATCCGTATTTTTGTGAGGTATGTTTTCATCTACCTCTTAACATTTACCAGTTATACAAATTCCTTCCGAATGAAGAGCACTTCACAGGCTATTCCCAGAGAATTCAAGATAATAGAGTTCATTTATCTTGTAAATATCTTAAAGCTAATATGGTATTTTAATCAAAACAGTTTGATTTTTGAGAAAATAAAAACTTTCAAAAGAATTTCCATGCAAAGGGTAAGTTGGTGTGGAGATAATTTTATTGAAAATCTTCATGTCGCAACTTTGGAAGGTGTGGAACTTAAATATCAAGTTTGGTAGTTATCAAACATTTTGTTTTTGAGTTATGCATGCACGCACACAGACCCATACATGCATCTCTTTCTAAAAATACTGTTTTTTGGATTCAGGGAGTATCAAAACATATATTTCCAGTAAAATCTTGGATGGAATGGAATACCTTCTCTACCTACTAAGTATGTGGCAGAGAAAGTAAATATTTACATGTATATATTCCAATGTATGAATTTTGATGTGACAATGGTAGGTAGATGTCATATAGGCCAGTGAACATGAGCCAATTTTTGCTATTAAATAACATGTAAAAGAAGCTTATGACCAACACATACGTGCTGACTTCCACATCATTGGAGAGGTATTTTTCCACTTGATACACAGCAGACATTGGCACTTCTCTAGAGCGCAAATCTTTCTCCCAGTCTTCGTACAACATGCGACGTCTAAAGTCAAAGGTAAAGGCACCAGTATACGCCAGAAAGGCTGCAGATATCAGACAATCTCCTAAAATGTACTCTTTCTCTTTGTGAAGATTTTCCAAGTCCACCGTCCATCTGTTTAACAGCAATTAATAGTTTTCGTATCAGTTCAACAGTGTTATGATTATATTAACAATGTGCTACCTAGCTGTGAATTTAAGACAATGAAACAATTGAATAACACATATATAAGCTTTGGCATTAATGAATGTTAGTGTTAAGGATTCAAAGTGTGAAAACCTAAGGACAATAAAATTTGATAACAGAATTTTTACCTTCATATTTATCATGAGCAGAAGAAAGGATTTTTAATAATTTCAAACATTACACAAAAAGTTCACTTATGAAATTTAAACTGTACCATCTCCAACTAATAGCAACAAACTATAAACTAAGTCTTGCAGAATATTCATGTTAGTATTCCATTAATAACTTCAAAATATTGTGTCAGTCCAGGTTTTTTTTTGTTTGTTTTTTGGACTGTCACTTCTCTAAGTTCTTACTGCCAGAGTGGAATTGTTTTATCTGGTTCAACTTCACTAAGGTGAACTAGTTGAATTCTCCATCATTTTGTGACGTAGCCTCCAGTTCACTTCACTCGGGAGTTGAACACAAGACCCACTGATGCCACAAACTCACTCGGAGAATCACACTTGATCACTGGCTGAACAATGCAACTCAACTCAGCCGACCATTTTTGCGAGGATGCTCACTTATTTAGCCAAAGGAATCTTCCACCGAATATTCTACAACTATTTTTACACGGGGGAACAAACTTCCAGAAGGTTCTGGTTATCTGTCGATAGTACGCCCAGTGTTTACACTAGCAAGCGGCACTATGATAAGTGCGACTGTCTGGTGCCAACCTCCCGATAATCTTGCGTCACACAGCTCACAACCTGTAGCAGGGGCATCACAATGAACTACCAGCATCTTCCCTCAGGATCGACATGGAATGTGTGATGAGGCCCAGGACCTGAGACATGGATGTCACATAGCAGGCACCATCTCTTCACGTCGCTACAAAGTTGCAACCATTAGAATCGGCGATGCAGCTTCTTCGAGGTCCTGTTTGTCTCCAGGTGCCCCTCCCCCAGTAGAGCTGGCATGGGTTTCCTTCACCATTTTCTTTGGAGCACCAGTTGTTCTGGCTGTGAACTACCAGACTCTCTTTGATATACCATTCCTGACCACCAGGGAGTCCCACAGGTCTCATAGCTCAGGCCACTGGGAGAAGCAGATTCTTTGTCCTTCATGATCTGCCCTCCTCATTCAACTAACTGCAGGTTGCAACATGACAGGTGTAAGACTGCAGCAGTCTCCATCACCTGCTGCTCCAGATGCTCATCCATTGTGACCTCTATCATCTTTTGTCTGCCCATTTAGCCATTTTACCTGCTATCTAGATATTCCTCCACTGCATTAATGTCATCTTCCATACCGATTGGATTTCCTCTAACTCCTTAGCGGTCACCTTTCAAATCCTTCACCACTGCATTTATCTCACCCTTTACGGAGACGATGTCAAAGTCAAGTTTGGGATCTCATTTTCATCATTTCTTCTTTAACGCTGTTCATTTCCAGTCTTTACATTTTTTTTTTTCCTAATAATACATGGATAAGCTAGTAACAGTGATATGAATTTGTGATGTCACTGCCCTATTCCCAAGTATCCCAATAGATGAACTCCTACACCAACTGAAAAAAATGGTTTATCCAAAACAATATAACACAAGAGGAAATATATGATCTTTTGAATCTCACAGAGAACTCCTCTGCAGCAATTCATGATTTACATTTTATTAGTCATGTAGATATCTTAAACACATGGTAATTCAATCAAAATTGTTTGAGCCTTTTGACAATGAAACATTTTCCATGTAAGCGGTAGTTTAGTGGGGCTTCTGTTGCAACCTTGGAAGAAGTGGAACGTAAAACAACAAGTTTATACACACCTTCATTCACATGCGCAAACCTTTTTCTAAAGATGCATCTTTTTTTTTATTCAAGGTGCCTCAGATCATGCATTTCTGGTGAAACCTCAATAATGAATTTCTGAGCAAAAATAATAATGTCTACCACAGGTAAGTGGAAAAGAAATTTAAAAGATATTTTAGTTCCATGGTAGCCCATTGTATGAGGTGCTGCCCGAAACTTCCTGAAATGCCTCAATAAAAGGAATTACACGATATCTAGACCTTATGCATCATATTACTTCAAAATAGACTCCTTGTGAGTATACATTGCTCCCAGCAGCTCGTCTAAGTATTGAACACCATCTGGAAGCCCTTTATCTTGAGTGTTTGTTCAGTACCTTTTGAGATTTTGCTTCAATTTCCTCAAATAAGCAACCTTTCAATTTGATTTTCATTTTTGGGGAAGTTGCACTGGGCTAAATCTGGCAAATATTGTGGATAGGAAGCAGTTGTCAAGAAATGATTAAAGCTGCATGTGATGGAAAAACCACTTGCTCATGTATCACATTTCCAGATGCTTTCCCCCTGAATACGTCACAACAGTCACTGCCATGCCAGTGGCGACAAACTTCTTGTAGATACTCCCTTCAATGTCAAAAAAACACGAGCATGGACTGGGGCATAGATGTACTTTTTCAGGGTCATAGTTATAAGCACAACTTTGACAACGTTGGAAAGGAAGTCATAAAGCTGATTCTGACTTCGAGGTGGTGATGGCGCTGCTGCTGCTGCTGCTGCTCAGTGCTCGGTAAGGTGGAGCAAACTTTGCCATCATCAGACAAATCGATTATTGCCATGGGATTATCTAACAATGTTGCAGATATTCTGAATGATCTGCAAGACCACAGAATGGCATTTTTGGGTGTAATGCCAGTTAATGGCTGTTTCAAACAATCATCATCAACTGATGTTCAGCCATTTTTAAACTGCTTGAACCACTCAGAAAATTAAACTCAGCTTTATTTAAGGACGCTCTTTAACTGCTGTGGTCCTTAGCATCCCATTGTACCTAGTCTTACCATAAATACTGTCCCAAAGCTTTAAGTAAACTGACACAAAATAGTTAGAGATATTTTAATATCCTAATAATATGAATTATGTGGATGCATTATGAATCAAAATCACAAATAATTATTCAAAATGGCCACCATTAGCATGCACACAGTCCCTAAGTCTTTGTGACCACTCATCAATTGAATTACGCAACACAACATGTGGAAAATCTGCAGCTGCCTTCCGAAGAGACCCCTTTAAACTCTCTTCTTGCAAGCCATCTCCTGAAGCTTGGACCACAATTTGTAGCCCAAAGGATTTAAATCCGTACTTGCAGAAGGCCAATCGGAAGTGGAAATGAAGTCTGGAACATTTGCCTCCAGCCACTGCTGGGTTGTCCATGCCTTGTGTGCTGGGGCTGAGTCCTGCTGGAAACTCCAGTTCTGTCCATGGAAGAGGGTGTTGTTGAGATTCTTGACTAGACTCTCAAGCACTGTCTCTTGGTATACATTGGCTGAAGTTTTGAACCCCCCTTTCACAAAAATGGAGCTTCGTTGTGCCCTCATAGCTCACACCCCACCACACCATGACTGATGCACGATGATAACTCCTCTGGACCCTTGGAGCTTTTTCACCAGCTTCCCTAGAAGATTTGGCATATATCCTGTCATTTTGGGCATTGAAAGCCTCAACACTGAAAATTCTTTTCATCAGTGAAAAGGATTCGACAGTGCTCATTTGCTGCGTAACGCTAAAGTAAGCGCTTTGGTTTTAGGAGCCTCTGGCACTTCAGATCATTTGTCAGGAGATGTCCTTTGCATCGTTTGTAAGCATGGAGTCCCAGGTCACTACTTAATGTTCAAGATATAGACATTTTCGATATCTTTAGCTCATGAGCCATAACTGACTTTCTCCTTACTGTATTTCGCCGCACATGCACCGCCACTGCTTTCACAAGCTCTGGTGTTAGTACTGTGCGTGGTCTTCTTTGTCGCGGGCGATCTTTCACAGTTCCAGTCTCAACAAAGCACAGGATAGTGCGGTAAACAAATTTATTGCCGATTTTGAGCTTCTGGAGGGTTTAGAAAATCTCCCCCATTGATCTGCCTACCTTGTACAATGCTATCACGGCCACACGATTTTCATAGTCCCCCCCCCATTCCATCTTGAAAACCTAACACTGACAACTTTACACTTCTCCAGCTCATCCAACAATAACTGACGCTTAACCAAACTGCTGTTGCAATCACAGCCTTGCATAGGTGGGAGTACACACATCCTCAAAAGTTGGGACAGTATTTATGCTAAGACTAGGTATATTCGGCGTGAAAGATCGGACAATTTTCTCAGAGGCCTCTTTATTAGGCTTTAGGTTCTTTTACATGTCATAAATCTACGTCACGGGACTACCGGCTTTACTTCCCTCCCAAAGGAAGCCATGCTAAGGATTTTTACACCCAAAAAAAATCCATCGCCCTCTGTCAGGTTTGAACCCATTACCTCGGGAACCACTCAGAGCATCATCTCCAAATGCTTGTTCTAACATTTCTTCAGCAGAAACAAAACTTTACTCAGACACATTGATCCCTCACATCTGTAATTGTGAAATCACAATGTAAGCAACACACATCAATGGTAAAATGCCCACATGTTAAATTTTTCCACTAATAATAAAACTGCTTGGTACATTGACTCACAAGAGATGTATGAAGTGACACCTAGTGGCATTTTCTCCTAATACCACTTGGATGAGTGCCACTTATGAATTTCGGGATCTTTTGAGTAGCACCTGCTATGTATTAATATCTTACTTATCTAAGATTGAAAACTGCCCAAAGCAGTTACCTTGCTTTTTCAGAACTCAAGCCTGATATCAATTTCCCTGCTGCAATTAGTCGTCTCTCCATAATATCTGTTTCTTCCTGTAGAATCTGCCGCTCTGTCATAGCACTGTCGTACTTCTGTCCCAACTGAGCAAGATCATCTTCCAGACGTTTAATATCGTTGCATACTTTGGTAAATTCATCTTGTGCCTGGACAAATGTTCAGATAATGTATGAGCCATACTTCAGAAATACTGACTGTCTCACCAGTGCTTCACTTAAGAAGTATTATATTTATATCACAGATTTGTTCAAAAGAGTTAGGTGTCATTCACAATGAAAACTTAAGACATAAGCATAGAGGCATGTTTTATATTATCTTAATGTGTGCGTTCACATTGGCTGACATAAACTTATAACGTAAACATAGAGGTTTGCAAGCTCCAAGCTTTCATGTTTATGCCAACATCATACACAAGAACTATCCAATCAGACAGCAATTCTCATCATGTGATCATTCTGCCATCTCCATCACCATGTGTTCACTTTCCGTGCAACATCACAGACCAAGAATTACTCTGATATTTATAAAAATCACAGCAAAACAAATTCTGAGGTAGATGATGCTTTTTTGAGAGTTTTTAATGCCCTTTAACTGGGTAGCTAGCTCTTGTTCATTTTGATACATGCACATAACCTCTTTAGTCGTGTGGTCGCTTTGCAGGTATATTAATTGAGCTGTTTCATGCTCTATTGCAACTGACTGCTGTTTATGTTTTGTTGTAGTGAATGACAACATAGTGTTAACTTAAGTTTTACATTGTTATTTAGTTTTAATTGTCAATGACCCACAATAATTGAAAATAATTTTTGTGGTTCCATATTGCTAACTTTACAAAAAAAAATTTACACATGAAAATCGAATCTCATGTAAAATGCTGCATGTGATGAAAATTTAAAGCTGCTAAATTTTAAACATTATTTCCCGGATATGGTTCTTTACAATTAAAGATTAAATTTCATGCAACATTAACATGTTTCTTGGAAAAAAGATAATTAAGCATGCAACTCTTAATTTTCTAAAAATCATTCATGTATCAAACTATTAAAACCCTAAATCAAAAGTACACATGGCACCAAGAAAAGGTTCTGATATCAAATCAACCTTCAAAGAATGTATATTGAAAATTTGAAAGAATATTCAATAAAAATTGCCTTGTAGAGAGCATTTTAAAATGCCAGAAAGGCAAATTGTAATTGAATCCTGAATTTATGATGTTTTAAGATCTTTTCTGTGAAAAATTAAAACACACTTTTCTTGATTTTGCTGAAAATCCTTTATTAAATAACCTTAATAGTTTTTTTTTGTGTCATAAGACAACTGCTACTGCCACTACTGAGAGGGGGAGTCTGGTTTGAAGTTTAAAACCTATAAAAACAAAAGCAATAATAGGGCAACTGTTTTCCCAGTCAAAGCTGCTGATATCTTTCATGTTAAAGGTGGCATATAAACAAAACAAAAAACATCTTATGTATTACTTGCATTACTTTCTCTCTGCTCTTCTATGAACTATTCTTACAAAAGCTTATTTTTCTCTCTACTTTGTATTAAATTGAGATAAACGTTTGCAGCAATAGTTTCATTACACATTTAACTGGGTACAAGACAGATACAGGAGGTTGAAGTGATAATGAAATGTTTAAAAACTGGTTCTTATATGCTGACTTTGAAATTCCAGTTTTTGCACAAGAAACAAAAGAATGGTGACTTAGTTTCAAAAAACATATGACAAAAGTATTGGAAAATCCCTAACAACAGCAATAAATTGATACGGTAATTTGTATCACAAATTACTCAGATGTAATTAATGATAGTAATATGAATATGTATTTTTATGTGACATTGATTTCAGAGGTTTATTAATTGTAATTATTATTGGTAAATAATAATATACGGCTTTACTGAAACTGTCAACAATAACGCAATAATGCAGCGAGGGGGTGAGTTGTTTATCATTACCGGGAACAAGGAAGTTACGTAATATTTCGCGCGGTTTCGATAGAAGCTTCTAGAACATTTCCTAAAGAATATGTATTCGTGGTTTTCATTGGATATTAAAATAGACGCTAATGTTGGCGCGTTTTATTAGCCAATAGCAGTTCATTTATAATCTTTAGGCGTATCTTGATGCAGGCCTATAAATAGTGTGGGTTCGAGGTAGCGTGTCCCCCAGTTCAACAGAATTCTCAGTACTCTACGCGTCGGTTTCTCAGTTTATCAAAATTTCGTGTACACTACACATCGTCATCCAGTCCTTCATTTCGTCAAGTTACGCGCAGCAGAATTACAAGAATTGTTATAAAGTATTATACATTTAAAAAAATACACAAAGTTGAAGTACTCGAGTTAAAAGTGATAAGTAAGAAGTTATTACAAACAGTTTCAGTTTGGCGAGTATCTATCTCAATATGTAAAAAGTGTTAGTGAACGTGTTCGGCAATAAAAGTTATAAAAACAATTTCTTCATCAGTATCATTTCTGAATAAAAGATTCCTTTCCGATTCACACCCTGCAAGAGTTAAATGTCGACCTAAATAGCTAGCCGGAGAACATTTAAAGTGAATTATTTCAAAACTGATACAAATTGCTACGCCAGAGGGAGCTACGAACCAGACAAAGGAGTGACGTCACAAGATGGCAACGCGTGAAGTAAACACACATGCATAAACATTACAAGCATCTAACATTATTTGTAATACCGTTGCAAATTGGCATCCAAACGTGGTGCTATAATAATGGCAAAACATTGTAACATTAACACTGCATCAAAATATCTAAATGATGGTTGTTGCAAAAACTTAAATAATTTGTGTATTTTAATGAGATCTTATATCTTTTGTATGGTAGATTTTTGTTTGATTTCCCAGTGATACAAATTTAAACACAGTTCATTCAAAATGAAGAGGAATTTTCAAACATTCAAGATAAACATTTTATCAGTCATGCAAATATCTGAAACATATGGTTAATCAAAATCATTACAGCCATTTTTAAGAAAATAAAAAATGAAAAAATTTACAGGTAGTATGGAGTGGGCGGATGTTCTTGAAAATATTTGTGTTGCATACTTGGAAGATGTTCCACTTAAATATGAAGTCTGCTATTTTATCTCCCCCACCTCTTTTAAAGATGCTTTTATACACCACATTATTGCTACAGTTTCCAAATTGAAACAATTTAAAGGTAAATCTTGAGAAAAAAATTAAATTATATATTTTTTTTAAATCAAAATTGCAATAAAACAACAGATGTAACACTTAATGATAGTCAAACAGATAAAGTAAAGTCACACATTTTAGACTTGCAATTAGATCAATGTTTAAATTTTTACAATCATATTCAATATAATTGTCAAAAAATTAGGTCTGATATACAGGATGGAAGTGAAATAGCCCTGCAGACTGGGGGAAGTGGGAGAGTGGATGTAGATGAACAAAACCTCCAGCACTTTTTTGTAATTAAATGCACCATTTTCAAGAAAAAATGGTTTTATCCAAGAAATTTATCACCACTTTGCTAAATTACTGTTGAGTAAAGGTTCTTAATTTATGACTATATTCAGAGAAAATTGAATAATCGACAACTTTTTTCTTTGGCATATTTCAATAGAATGAATGACTTTTGTGTAAATTACATTTAAAAAGTTCATAATTTGTTGCCTCCTTAGTTTTGTTACAACTGGCAACATTGCATCAGCTACATTTACTTTCTTCTGATATCGGTAAGATCGCAGTGAATGTTTACTTCATCGCATGCAATTATTTTTATGTCAAAGTCAGAAGTTAAGATCAGAGCAGTTAAAGGAGGCACATGGATAAAAAGAAAACAAGCAAAGGGCAGAAAATCTTGTTACAAAACAACATATACTATATATTGTAATGAAAGGAAGCTAGAAACAGTGATGTGTATTGAATTTATTTAAAGGTGAGTCGGAATTGTTACACTAACATCACTCAAACCAGCCAAATTTGCAGCCGAATTAGATGCATGGGAGATCACCATTCTAAAACACAACACAAATCTAATGAATTTTGATTTGCCGCCACCAAATCCTCTCTGGAAGTACATTTCTCCACCACAAGATGCCACCACAGGATCCAGTCCAAAAAACGGAAACACCAACAATACGGGCCAGTCGAATTAACCTTCTGAGGATGGGAACAACTGTTTCCCGAAACATGTTAATTGAGTAAACTTAAGTGATGTTAGTGTAACAATTCCGACTCACCTTTAAATAAAAACATATACTATGTCGCAATTTTCAACATTTGAATATCTGGACATGACTTGAAGTACTAATGTGCTTACATAATTATTTACGTAAATATTAAGTGCTTTAGGTAGTTTTGGAACATGCTTTGGGCATTGGTTTGAATTTATTGATTACATAATAGTTACTGTTATTATGCAATATGCTGCTACGTATGAGAAGCTGATTTTATGATGTAATTTTTATTGTTACACTCCAAGTTTTACACTATAATATTTAACTTTGTTATTAACACTGCTTCTATGTATTATTTATATTTTGAATTTGCCTCGTCTGCATCAGTCTTGTTTGTAGAGTCACGTGTTTTAGACAGGGCACGGTGTGTAGACATCACAGAATTTAAGTTTTTTTTAAAACTCACTTCTTTTATTAATTCTTGCACATTTTTATAAAGCACTACACTTTTTAAGAACTGTGAGAATCTTCAACACTTTCACTTAGCACGTATACATATTCTTACGATTCACACATAGAGAACACATCTTACATCTGTTGACTATCAAGGCTTACCAGCAAATGAGTAACTTTCAACGGTAAAAACCCGTAAGCTTCGGTATTTCAAGTCTCTGATTGGCTAATTCTAGACCAATAGAATATCTGCATTTTACTTAAAACTTTTCCTTGCTATTGATTGGCTAATTTTAAACTGTTACTGAAATTGCTCTAATCATGATTAGTCATTTTCAAACACTGTAACTCATTATTGCTACAAGGTTACCTCATTGTTAGCAACTTAAAACACATTATTCTCACAGCTCTTGCATTATTAAAGTATATAATGTATTCACATAACATTATTAAACATGTTTATAATAAAAATAAGCATATGCAATGACTGTTACATACATTTTAAATAATTATTACATATTGTTTCAAGGTGGGCTGTTATTGAATTTACCTATTATATAATACAACTGAAATTATTAAAATACTGCCTCAGATCTTAATTTATGGAGAAACGCAGTGCAATTGTCAATCTGCTCAACGGTTCTATGCTGAAAGATTTCCTAATGGATTGTGACAAATGCAGACACTGTCCATGATACAGGTAGTGTAATTCCTAATTGTCATAATTGACGGCATAAGGAACACTTCCTATAACCTCTTATTTCAAATTTACATCCTGCAGGTAAGTTCAAATATTTTAAATTAATCCCAATGTTTGATTGTGAATGCTAGTGATTAAGGTTATGGTCATTTTTTGTTTTTAAAGCTATCAAGTAAATTACGGCAGTCCATGACTGTGGAATTTATTAGGCATTAAGACCAGTGTCAATTTTGTTTACCTACTTTTTTTAAATATTTTGATATCTGTCTCACATACTCATGCACACAAGTCTTAACAGTAACAGTGTTGCAAATTTCAACAACTCAAGTTTTTTGCACTCATAAGCTTATTGCTAAATCATATTGGACTAACCGTTGGCGAAATTGCTTCTTAAAACTTCTGCATGATGTTATACAGATTCCTTTCTTTAGGCTGGTAATTATGAGATGTACATGCTGGCATGAAGCACATTAGTCCCATTTTAAAGTGGGTATATTAAAAATTAAATAGAAGCATACGCTTCCCGGTTGGCAAAACTATAAACAATTTGCACAAAAATTTCCTTTAAGCATATTGCATTGAAATGTAAATTCACATTATGAATTATGCATTCCTAAATGTTTAGCAATTAATAGTACCACATTGTTAAATTCAACACAGAATAATGGTGTTAATAACATAAGAGGTGTTTCATATAAGAGTGCAATATGTGCCATGCTTATTTTCATTTCAAGTAAAGCATTGCATTGTCCCATAAATATCACTGCTGTGTGGCATTGAGTAATAATTAAAATGTACCTTTTAAACTACATACATAGGTGTTATGTGTACACAAACCTTAAAAATGTTTAATATCAGTAACAATTTCACGTGAGTTTGTTACCTTACCATGGCATAAGCCTCTCAAACAGAATAGGCCAGATATTCAGGTCTTTAAACATATCAAATAAAATATTTGTAATTACCTGGGAATGTAGAATTCGAGGTAATGTTTACATTCGGTGCAGTGAACAATAACCTGACTTTTCCTGGAATTTTTGTGGTGTCTTGTATGCCAGCGACAAAACACCTGAATTTGATACATGGCAACGTTACTTAAATAGTTTTATAGATTGTTGGAATAATTCAAGGTGCTGCCAGTAGAATCAGACTACTCAATCAACAAGTTGCACCACATTGTCAAATACTCCTATTTTTAAATGTGATTATCTAGTTAATGGTGCATTTAATTACAAAAAAGTATTGGAGGTTTTTGTTCAACTACATCCACTCATCCACCTCCCCCAGTCCGCAGGACTATTTCACTTCCACCCTGTATATCTATAAGAAGACTGTCAAAATACATGTCTGCCAATGTATTAAAAATGGTATATTATGCATGCATACATACATACATAGCTACATTTGTTATGGTATAAAAATATGGGGAAGTGCTGGGATAATTATCTTACAAAATTCTGATGTGATACATTCACATGACTTTCTTTATCCTCTATTGTTTATTAGTAAGTATACAAACTATTCCTAATGAAGCTTATTTTTCTGTTTATTCATTTTAATTGAGCGAACCGTTGCAGAAACATTATAGATACAAAGGGAACAGCAACAGTCAAATGTTTAACAACTTCCAAAACATTCTGGTTATCTGCCGATAGCATTTCTGGTGTTTACGCCAGGTGAGAGTGTGACTTATCTTTGTTTATATCCAACTGCCTGGCCCAACCTACTAATAACAATGGGTCACAGCCACTGCATCACAGCATGTATCGTTTACCAGTTGTACAAGATTACATCAAATTCCTTCCGAATGAAGAGCACTTCACAGGCTGCTCCCAGAAATTTCAAGATTACTTTTATTTGTCATTTAAATAGCTTAAACACATATTTTAATCGAAATCATTAGAGCCATTTCTGAGAAAATATAAAATGTCAAAAAATCTTCCATTTAAAGGGTAGTTTGGGGTGGAGGGATTTTCTTGAAAGTTTTCATGTCTTATCTTTGAAAGATACTGAAACTAAATATAAAGTTTGATTTTATTTAAAGGTGAGTCGGAATTGTTACACTAACATCACTTAAGTTTACTCACTTAACATGTTTCGGGAAACGATTGTTCCCATCCTCAGAAGGTTAATCAAATTAACTTGTAGAGCCCACCAGTATTCAGCTCTGTAGAACCATCACTTAATGGGAGTGAATACACTCCTCTTTATACCCACAAGAGCTTTCAAGAAATTTTTTATGTGGCAGGGGAAGTTGGTTCTCACACTTCACCAGATTCTGGCCCCCCCCTCTCTCTCTTTAATCACTCACTTGCACTGACAGGCGCACCCACTATCCAAAAAGTGAGAAGTCAGTTTCGTCACAACATAAAGATTGAATTAATTTAATTTAGGTTCAGAGAGCTCAAAATATGTATTTCCTGTGGCATTTTGATGAGGGCAGAGAAAGTAAAAATAAATCAAGGAGATACCAGCATACATGACAGTGAAGACGCACATAATAGCTCATGTCTTCTCAAATAGAGTATTTATTTCGGTTCAATAATATGCATTAATTAATGTATTTCTCACCCTAATACAACTGGTATTATGAGGCAGCAGTTATCAAGCTTGTGCGTGTGCATGTGTGTTTAAAAACCTATTTCATACTATCCTTATACATTTCATGCACCAACACATGAAAGCCAATTTGCTCTCTAGGGAAAGTAAATTTGTTACATTACCTCTTTATACTCTTTTTCTAAAGCTGCCACACGCTCTTTCTTAGGTTTGACATCCTTAAACACAGCACAGTACTCCAGGACAGCTTCTACAAACTTGAGCAGTCCATAACCAGCCTTGCTGATGGATTTCATCTGATCCAGCTTCTTACTGAGCTGTGAAGAGAACATCAACAAGTATCAGACAAGTATTTCACTTACATTGGCAACAATATTCAGGTTTAAGACCAAAAACATACCAATTTGACATTTCAATTGCAAATGTGATTAGGGAAGACCTTTTTTACTAAGTTTGGTGGCACAAGCCATTATTATCTAGAGTGTTACTGGGTTGAATAATTTTTAGATAAGCACAGTAGATGAAATTCTGAATTTTGGTACCTTTTCTCTAGTCCCATAGTTATTTAATAGCATAAAGGCTGCACAGTTTTCACATTAGGGAATAATATCAAATTTACAAAAAATGGGACATAACTGCCAAAAATGAAGATTCCATATGTCTCTCCCCCTCCCCAAGCAATTGAAAGATTTTCAACTTGGAATGTAGTGGGAATTAATTCAATTACACTTAAACTTAGAAGCCTGACAGAAATCAAATAAATGAATAAGAAATTATTTATAAGAAAGACGGTAACAAAAGCATAAAAGAAATTATAAGAAAGCAAATGAAAAGCTAAAATTTATACAGCATCTCATCAAGAGAAGAAGAATAAGATGAAAGCCATAAAGCCATCTAAAATTCAGTAATAATATTTTTAAATTAATTTATATATAAATGTATTGTAAAACAAAATCTCAAGCAAAGAACAAAAGATAGTAAAAGGAATCATTTAAATTAGTATCTAGATAAAAAAATATGTTGTAAGTGAAATATGTGAAGAACACTAGCAATGCAACCGAGCGATACCTGTTGTCACAGATGAAGAAAATCAACAAGCTAGAGATACGCCATTGAATTTTGAATGTACCAGATATGTTACTGATGCAAAAGAGAAAATTGTAGAAGATATTTGAAGAAGACAGAAGAAGGATAGTGATTTACTAAGGTTGAGCAAATATTATCGCGAGATCATTATTAATTAAGTGGAAAATATTGTGAAGTATATTGTTCTGTGAGAACGTGTAGGGAAAATTTTAATTCCACATAGATAAGTACATGAGCTATCTATCGTGAGGCTGAGATAGAAAGTTTTACTCCCAACTAATCATAATTAATTGTAATGAGAATAAGAAGTAATTAACCACAAAGTACATGACTCCAAAAATTAATCAAAACTTGGATAAAATCAGGAACGCTACAATAGTCCCATTCTTGAAACTTTGTTAACTAGAAAGAAAACATTTTAAATAATTGTAGAAATATCAACATCAAATAACAAATTTAATATTAAACATTTTAGTACCAATAATTGAGAAAATATGTTTGTTGCTCCTAAGTATGGAAAGTCAGTTTGAAGATGATGTATTATATTTCAACTGTTGTGGAGCCGAACTTGTAGTAGTTGCAAGCGCACGTATAGTAAACAGTTTCCGGTAGCCTTCGCCCCAAATGTACTTTCAGGTGGCCTTTGCCCCAAGTTTAAAAAAATATTAACTTTGTAATTAAACTGTTTCTTTAAATATTAATATTTATGTTTGCCTCGGCTGCGTCAGTATTTATTTTAGAGACATGGATATATTGGCAGGGTTGTGATGCGACAAGAATGTAGGCTTACACAGATTATAATTTTACTTCACTCCTTTTATTAATACTTGATACGATTTAAATAACACTTCACTGATATAGAGAGCTGTAAGATTCTTTTATGGATTACTTGCACTTTTTAACATGCAAACTATTTTTCGTCTCACACAAATACGTATTAAATCTCTCAAGGATGTGTCTCGTGTCTGGTTAGGAACACTGTTTGTAGGCAACTGAACTCTAAATTTGTAAAATTTTCTCCTTTTCAGTTTCTGATTGGCTAATCCTACTCCAATAGAATACCTTCATTTAACTAAAGCTTTTTCTGGTTGTTGACTGGCTATTTTATAAACTGTCACTAAAATTACATTATTGCTTCCAAGAATGACTAGCAGCATTATTAAACATTCTTACTCATTATTGCCTCAAGGTTACCTCATTGTTAGCAACGTTTAACTTTTCATTCTCACAGCTCCTACATTATTAAATTGCGTAATACATTCACATAACATTATTGAACATGTATACAATAATATAAGCATATGCAATGACTGTTACATATACATATTGCTTCAAGGCGGGCTGTTATTGAATTTACATATTATATAATTAGACTGAAATTATTTAAGTGTTAAAAAATACTGCCTCATAATTTGAGAAAAAAGAAATTGTAAAATATATATATATATATATACACATAAGATTTTCACCACAGCAGTAAAGAAAGAAGATTGGAATGAAAGTGGATTTAACTTCATTTAAGTATATTTAAAACCTTGAGAATAAATATCCCGAATGCCACAATATTCTAAAATGACATTCAATGAGCATCTTATAATCTGTTCCAGTATGTAATCTATAAACTTCAAAAAATAATTTTCTCAGTTGTTAACTATAAATTACATCAAGTTGACAGATGTTACACTGGCATAATTTTCTCTCTTTGTACGTTTAGTATACATCAGGCAATGAACTTGTTTACAACATTCACAGGAAATTTGCAATTTTTATTTATTTGAAAAAGATTCAACAACTTTCTGCTGCCATGGTGAATGGTGAACAAAGTATGATACACCGTAGAAATGAATTTTAAAAACAAATCCTTAGCATGGCTTCCTTCGGAAGGGAAGTAAAGCCGGTGGTCCTGTGTCATACATTTATCGCATGTAAAAGAACCTCAAGCCTGATAAAAAGGCCTCTGAGTAAAATTTCCGGTTTTTCACGTCCAATATAGAATGGGATGCTAAGAACTGTTGTAATTAAAGAGCATTTGTAAACAAAACTCAGTTTAATTTAAAAGAAAAATTAGAAACTAGGAGCTGTTGTGAACATATTAAAATCGCATGTGAGTAAGAAAATTCTGTATCAATTTTATACTCTTGTGCGAGTAACATTTAACGTTCCTCATGTGGAGTGTCCCCAAGGCCCAATGTGGTTTGTAGTTGACGGTAAAAGCGGCAGGTCCTGTCATCTCACTGCTATCCTCATCGTCACCCTGCTGGGTGCCTCCACTCAGTCCAGTCATCGCTGGGGGATTGAGGTATCCCCAAAGGTCATAGGCCATATGGGGAGCATTAAAAGATAACGACATTTAACAATGGTGTAAGATAAACACATTTCAATTGTTACACCAGTAGTTTCATTATCAAGTATTTCAGTATGTAAACTGCTTGTCAACAGACCAAATTTTTCCATGTCCTAATGAAAAATGTAGGAATTGTTCCACGAGCACCCACCATTAGTCCAGTGACCTCGGTCTTCAAGATTGGAGTGGTAGATGTGTAGAGCTCTTGCTTTTCTCTGTCAACTTGCCCAATTGAACATTTAGGTAACCTTTTTCAATGTTGGTGAAACATTCTTCTTATTATGTCTATCCTCCTCCTACTACTGTTTGATGCACCTCTTTGAAGACATTCAACTTTTTGTTATGTACTTCTTTGGCTAATAAAATTCTTATTTAACAATAACATGAGTTGCACTGATGGGCAAGTGTGACAGAGGTTAGTGTCTTGAGATCTAACTGTAGAAAACTAATGGTTTCTAATCCATTCATTGATAGGTGCATACTCTTTGTATGGCTCTACTCCGATACCTTTCTTGGGGTAGTGAGTTAATAGCTGTCTCCTTCATTTTTTGGTGTCTGCCAATTTTCTCTTGCATCACAGAAACCAGTTTGTTGATTTATTATAGTGTTAAAGTCATTAATATTAGAATTTTTAGGCTTTTAGTTGTTTCGCTATATAAGGGCATTCATAAACTTCACTACAGAATAAAGGTTACTCGAAAGGTTTTGATACTGCTTCAGTATTTGATAAAATGTCAATAAAAGCCAAATAACACAAACATTATAAGCAGGATCCAATTGTCACTTGTTTCACTACATCTTCTGTTTGTTTAGCTTATGTGTTACATCATGGCCATCTACATGTATTGTTTGGAATAATAATCAGCTTTTCCTTGTATACATATTTTCTGTAAAGTAACAACTTGAAAAGTCAAGAATATCCCAGTAAGTGTCTTCTATTATGATTCTAACATCTTCATATTGTAATACCATGTCTCTTTTTAGTAATCCATTTAAGGGCTCAAAACAGAAGTTATCTTATAGCCTATGTCTGTCAGGAACAACAAGGTTTTTCATCAAAATTGGTTGAATGGTTTTTGAGCTCCCCTCCCTCCTCACACAAACAATACTTTCTCTTTGTAATATTAGTGTAAATATCTGGGGATCTGGCAGTGAAATAAGTACTCAGTACTTCACTAGAAAATTATTAGAGAAATGCTAAATCTGAGCAGCACGACACCTTCAAACAAACTAATATAATCTTACTTTATACAGTATAAAAAACAACTTTCACTCGTTAAGTAATCATACCACTAGAAATTGTAATAAAATACATTTACAGGCTGCCAGAACAACAAAAACCTCATGTATTACTTTCACATCACTCTCTACCCAATATAGTATATTTTTATGAACCTTTTACAAACTATTCTTCTATGTGATTCAGGTTAATTGCAGTAAACATTTGCATACGTATTTTCAGTGCACATTTCGTTACAGTGATAGTCAAATGTTTACATACTGGTTGCTATATACTCACCTTGAAGTTCCATGCTGTTTCCATGAGATTGCAAAAAGCAGCTGAAAGTTGGCTGTACATTAAAAAAATAACAAAGCATTGAACAATTCAAATCAATAATAATGGATGTCTCAGAAATGGCTGATGCCACAAAAAAGTTATTTGAAATAGATTGTGTTTTAAAAAGACCTACATTTTCTATGTGCTCAGTAGAGTGATACGCTAAGGTTTGTTTACTTACACTTTCAACTTAAAGTGAAACAGATGTGTTTTAAATAAATATGCACAATGGCAGTTAATTTTAAACACATTTATTAGGTGATTCTAGTAAATATAAAACATTAGCTGCAGAGGGATACTCACCTTCATATGGTCTTTAATTGCCTGGACCTGTTTGCCAGTTATTAGGTCACAGTTAGTTTCCATGAGCGTCTTCAGAAAGTTAGGATCAGCCATCATACCCTTGGCCACTTTCCAACTGACTTCCTTATAGCCTCTCACAATGGCCACACACTCACATATTACCATTACTGGCTCTGGTGGAGTTGCAAATGATCTGTAAGCATTCCATTGTAACAGACATTTTCTTTAAAGTTGAACAATTCTGTAACTTTACGACTAGATGAGCCTGGGTCTCAAACTAGAATCTAAACCGAATACTCAATAAATTGAAACAGATTTTAACACAAAAATTCCCAACCTGGATTTTTATCTATAACATACTTCAAAGATCAGCTGGTTCTGACTGTCAAAACCAGTGCTTTTACTCAATTCAAGATCTCCTTGTAAATGATTACATTAATTGCACTTTCATTCATCTACACTCGGTCAAACTAAAAGTGAGCAGAGTCCCATTTGGTAAGTGCGCAGTCACAACCATCAACTTCCACGCACCACTTTGGCTAAATCTATAATACAAGCTGCCACAAAACATTGATTTGGGCAACCTCCACACTGTGCTTGATGTGCAGCAGTGGTTAAGCTACTTAACTTCTAGCCAAGTGGCTTGAGTTCAATTCTCTGTAGTGGATTGTTTCCTTTAATTTCACAGCTCCTTTTACTGTAATATAATTAAATAATATTGTTGTGATGCTTTGTTTTACTTACAAGTATAACTACAATAATGGCAAAATTTGTGGTTATAAAATTAAACTGAGTATGAAATGTCCCAACTGATAAACTAATGTCATGGTTGCTATCTACCAGTATGACTGACTACTAAACAAACCCACATACATAAAAAGTGAAGAAAACCTGTTATATTTTTACTTACGTGTTTAAAAATAAGGGGGGGAGGAACAAGTTGAGTAGCTCCACGAAGATTTGAACCTGCAACCTCAGGAACAGTAAGCTAACTCTCTACCACCGAGGTAAGAGTGTTGCAGGAAGCATGGCATTCTAATGAGTTTAAAGTCATACTCCACTTGAGAACCATAAATCAGCTAAGTGTGTTTTAGTTACAGATATTCAGTATTAAAACACTCTGAAACATGTCTGTTTGAAATCTCACACATGAATTATTTTCTCAGAAGACTTTTGTAATTATAGTTGTATTCCGCATTATAACTACTACAGGAATATTAAAAAAATCTGTTTTCTTTATTGGCACTCTTTAACTGCTGTGGTCCTTAGCGTTCCATTCTATATTGGGTGTGAAAGATCGGTAACTTTGCTCAGAGGCCTCTTTATCAGGCTTGAGATTCTTTTACATGCCGTAAATCTATGACATGGGACCATCGGCCTACTTCCCTTCTGAAGGAAGCCATGCTAAGGATTTTACACTCGAAAAAATCCACCGCCCTCCGCCGGGTTTGAATCTGCAACCTCGGGAACTAGAGGCTAGCATGGTAACCACTACACCACGAAGGACGACTTCACAGATGGTCGTGCTGAGGAATAAATTATACACCCATAGTCTACTTTTGATCGGATCAGTGCGCAATAAAGTCGCATTAAAACTGTCCGATCCGCTCCCCAAGATTTCCCATTTAATATCGCAAAATATTCAGAGAATGGTCACATCACACTTTCAACTGTGCTATATGCGATGACCAGCAAAGTTTCCTATCAAACGTCAACCCCAGAAATCTCGTCGAATCTGCAAATGGTAGTAAATCTGGACCGAAGGTGGTAATCATCTCCTACGGCACCAGAAGTTCACGCAGATTGACTTCTCAGTTGAGAAATGAAAGCCGTCTTTAGAACTCCATTTTTGGACATTATCTAAGCATTGCTGCATACGGCATTCCAAAAACGGCATACGCCGAGAAATAAAATAAATGGCAAAGTCGTCTACGAATAAGCATGACGATACCCCTGGAGAAAAACATTTCGAGATAGAATTAATTGCTATAGCAAACAGTGGAACACTTAGTACCGATCCCTGAGGTACTCCGTTCTCCTGAACAAAAAGGTTCAAAAAAGCTGAGCCGACCCTTACTCGGAAAACCTGGTCCTTCATAAACTCCTGAATGAACAGTGGTAAGTGTCCACGTATGTTCCTGGCATGTAGGGAACGTAGTATCCCTGTTCACCAATACGTATCATAAGCTTTCTCAAGGTCAAGAAAATATCGCAACTGTTTGACAATTCTTCATGAATCTGTTCATGATCTGTGTCGATGACACAAGGTGCTCCATTGTTGAACGGCGTCTTCAAAAACTGCACTGAGTGTTCGTCAGCAGATTGTGAGTTTCCAACCATCATACCAACCGCCCACTGATCATGCGTTCCATCATCTTGCAAACACAGCTGGTGAGGGAAATAGGACAGTAGCTGGACGGGAGTTGACAGTCCTTTCCAGCTTTCAAAATGGGCATGACGTGGGCTCCTGCCATTTTTCTGGAAAAGTAGCATCAACTCAAACACAATTATAGGAGCTCGAGTAGGAAAGTCTTACCTTCAGGAGAGAGCTGTTGCAACATTTGTATGTGGATACGATCTGGTCCTGGTGCTGATAGTTACGAAGATGAAAGAGCGTGTTCTAACTCCGCCATGGTGAAAAGGCGATTGTAATCCTCAAGACTTTCTGAACGAAACCAGAAACCTTGAGATTCCACCTGCCTTAACAGGAAGGAACCTGGCGAATAGTTATCTGAACTAGACACTTGAGCGAAAGCATGGTCAAATGTGTTAGTCATGCCAAATGTATCATCAACAGCTCCTGCAGCTGTTTTAAGACCAACAATTGGCATGTGGGTCGATTTTCCGACCACACGCCTTAACTTATCCCAAATGACAAAGAAAGGTGTATGTCAATTAAATGAAGCCACAAACTTGCTCTATGATGTCTTTTTGCTATCCTTTATAACATATCTAGAACTGGCACGCTTTTTGTTGTATTCAATTAGGTTATCCAGTGTGGGGCAACGCTGGAAAAACCTAAGAGCATGCCTGCGGGCATGAATGGTATACGACATTCTTCCGTCCACCAAGGGACTGGAAATCGACGAGGGTTGGTGGTCGACCGTCAAATAGCTTGCTCAGCAGTAGAAAGAATCTTCTCTGTGAGATGTTCGACCAAAACATCCACACAGTCGTGCTCATTGTAATTAAACACAACCAACTGGGAGTAAAGATTCCAGTTGGCATGATCTAAGCGCCATCTAGGTATACGTGTGGAACATATATCCTGTGTTAAGAGACTAATAAGACATGGAAAGTGGTCACTAGAGTGTAAATCAGAGATGACATTCTATTGAAACGAAACTGCCAACTGTGATGAACAAACTGCAATATCAAGTTGTGAAAAAGTGTTGAAGGAGTCTGAGAAATATGTAGGCTCCTTGGTGTTCAGAAGAGCTAGGTTATAGTGGACCAAAAAATCGGCAATTAAGTTACTTCTCACACAAGTCCGAGGTGAACTGCAAAGTGGTTGATGGATATTAACGTTTCCCAACAAAAATAGGCATTGGTAACTGAGACACTAGATCTTCTAAATCCATGAGCGAGAGGTCGTTGGATGGATGCAGATAAATGTTACAATTGGTAAATCGGATGGATGACAGTTTAGTCTTTACAGCCACTAACTGGACGTCAGACTGTATGGATACAGATTCCATTAATATATCATCTCTAAAGAGCATCATAGTGGCCCCGTGTGCAGGAATACCTTCTTCCGGTGTAAGATCACATCGTATTAGGGTATATTGTCTAAGTTGAAAGCTGTGTTGCGGATGGAGTTAAGTCTCTTGTAAACACACGACCAAAGACTCATATTTGTTGAGCAAAGGTTCAAACTCTGGTGGATGTGTTCTAATTCCAGGATGTTCCATTGTAGGATAGCCATTATAATTATAAAGGGATAAGTTCTTAATCGTAGAAGCTTACTACATTGTGGAAAGCGGTGGTCGAATCAATTTTCCCTTTTTCTTTGGTGTCGGGCCAACACTTTTAACAGAGGATTTATCCTGCCTCTTTTTCACTGTTCTGGCAGCGTGGGCAGAATCCTCCTGCTCCATCTCCTCCCCGGGGGAGGACCCCTCTCCAATAGTAAACCTCGGTTTGAGATTCTCGAACCGATTGGAAGTTGAGATCAGCAAAAATCAAAATGAAATTAAGTTTTATTTATGGAAGCTCTTTAACTGCTGTGGTCCTTAGCGTCCCATTTTATATTGGGCGTGAAAAACTGGAAATTTTGCTCAGAGGCCTCACCGATCTGAGTCCTTACTGGAAGAATCCTCAGAGGAAGATCTCCTAAGAGATGCTCGTGGATCTTGTTTCCCTTTAGGTGTTCTGGGTGCAGACATTACTTTCCTTCAGCAATTCGGTTCTCACATAACTGGTTCTGAATTTTATTGTGATGCGTTATATAATTCAGGTTCACCAGTCTTATTATTTGAGGTCGGCAGTTTTGCTGGTGATTTGACTGGTGTGATCTTTGCAGTAATGGACCTGGCAGATGTTGATGCAGTCGGTGTTGATTTTTAAGGCTTTGGCTGCGTTCTAGCAACGGGAAATAGTGGCCCATTTATATCGCTGGTCTGAGTTGCAATTTCCCGACTCGGTACCAGTTTACTGCAACTAGCTATAGGTACTGGATTTCAACAGAGGGCTGGCGGATGTACAAGAGTTTCCGGGCTTCCAAGAAGGACACCTTCTCCCTAATCCGGATCTACTGGATTGCTCTTTCCTCTGTAAAATGGGGGCATTCTCTGGAATGTTAATGCATGTTGGAGCTGATGCGCATGCTCCATTGTGAGAGACATCTCCACTAATGGAGGTAGACTCGCCTTGGTGGGCCCAAAGCACTGACACCTATAACATCTCAGCGGATTTGGGATGAATGGCCTACTTCGATGGCTTCATACCCTGTCTTAAACCTTTGAGGGAGATCTACCCGACCAAACATAAGGAAGAGGGTACGAGTAGGCACTAATTCACCTCTTTCTTTCTGCTGGACACGATATACTGAAGTAACACCTTGATCCTCTAGATTCTCTTGAATCTCCTATTGGTCATACCATCCAATGCATGGGTGCTTACCACACCACATGAGGAGTTCAATGTCTTGTGCATCTCAACCTTAACAGGATAGCTGCCTAACATGTTGGCTTTAAGTATTTTTGCTGCATGGGTTGCTGAATGTGGTTCAACCAGGAGCGTGACATTGCGAGATCTAATACACAACTGAACTGGACCAGCAATGTTATGGAGACCCTTTTATACTATGAAAAGGTTCACCAATGAAAACTTATTTCCTTCCTCTGTTCTATTTATGACTAAGTAGCGAGGACCACAACGCTCGACTACTGCTTTTACACCTACTTTTGAGAGATTTTTTTTTTTTTTAATTTTTATTTTTTATGATCTATAGCGATAAATTGCTCCACCATTATAAATGTCTCCGATGGCATGCTCACATCCCATCTTAGGTGAGAGTCCTGGCCTGGACCTTGCTCACCTTAGGGTCTCACCTCCCAGTTTATAGATAGAGGGAGCCAATCGCCTTCAGGAGTATAACAGCACATGTAATGGTCCCTCCCCAGGACTGACCTTTATCAGCGGATAAGAACACAGCCATACGTGATACTCAGGGGCTGCGAGTTAAGCATTACCCAGTCACCCTTGCGACTCCCCTTCTCTGTCACGTGCAGCAGTATCTATCAGACTGTGTTCAGGGAGGTAACTCCTAGTTGGTCAAATGCACTTGTGGACCAAAGTTGGTTGGGCGTTTGGCATAGGCCCTCTCATCTCTTAGTAGAACCCAATCGAGAGTGTGGCTAGGGACCTTGGGAGCGCCAATTCCGTAGCTACTGAAGTAGGCACTCAGGGGGGTAGATGAGTGTGGTCTACACAGAAAGTGGCCTGTGCACACTTTTTCATTTCAAAAGCTGTAAGCAGTTTTCGAATTAATGAGGCTATAGCATTGATGGTCAATTTCCTCTTCTGAAACCAAATTGTGATTCAATAAATTATATTGTTAAGTTCAAAATAATCATATAAATGAGCGATTCAAGCATGTGAAGATAGGAACTAGCAGTATTGGGTGGTAACTAGCTGTGAGGCTTTTGTCTCGCTTTCTGTATATAGGAATAACTCTGGACACTTTTAACATATCTGGGAATACTCCCTCAACAAGATGTTTGTTGAAACCAAAAGTGGTACTACAATACATCTATAACCTTTTTTAGTATATTCTTTGACAATCCAAAAATATCAGTGCTATCTAATGGCTTGAATCTGCTCATGTGCTTAGTGCTACTTCTGAGAAAACAAATTCACAGGGATTATGTCTTTTATTAAATCCATTGCAGATTGTCAGATGTCTAATGTTATCTCAAATTTTAACATTTTATAAAAGTTTATTAAAATCATCAGGGGTAATATCTATAACATCCTCTTCATGATCTCTGGCAACAGAACTGATCAACTCCACACTTTCTTACATTTATTACTGGATGATTCTACGCTTTTAAGGTTATGTAGTTTTATATTAATTTCTTGCGTTCACATATGATTGCTAAGCCCACTCTGTTTTTTCTTTCCTAAATACATCATTGTTTTTCTTTTATGTCAGCTAATTGTGGGAACTACCAATTATTTGATTTCTTTATTGTAATTTTCTTTCGTTTAGAGTTCATTTTGACTATGCATTTTCTTTCTGGTATAGACAGTTCAAAAGTAATCCTAAAGGCTATGAAAAATCTTTCAAAACCTTCTTCAGCTGACAGTATGTTAATGAGTTGTGATTTACATAAGTTCATCCATTCTATATTACATAATGACATTCCAAAATTTACGACTTTACTATCTGTTATAGGCCTCGAGATCACCATTTTAGTTTTAGTCTTTGAGACCAAATGATTACTTGGCATTAGATCTTGAGCCAGACCGAGTAAGGAAAACTACCATGCCACATGTTAGATTAATATTTATGTATGTGTTATCTAGGCAGGCAGAAAGTCTTGTGGGTATGTTGTTATACATTTAAGATTAACTTGCCTCACAAGGTTTTTAAAGTCTTTTACACTTTGTTTATATACTTTATATCAAAGTCTGCATTTAAGTCTCCACCAATTACAATGTCGAAGTGCTTCTATTTAGGTGTTAAGAGAAAGTTTAAAAGCTCACATTTTTCAAGGAAGATGGTGAGGTTTCCCTTGGGAGACCTGTACAGTGCTATTATAGTTTAAATTCTTGTACTAAAATACTTGTTACTTCGAAACCTAATTCAATACAAAGTGTGTAGTTGAGGTATGTTACAATAAGACCTGAAATATTTACTGACTTATATAGCCACACGCCAACGTATATGATGTTGCCAATTATAACTACCTACCAACTTATATCCTTTAGCTTGCTAAAAGATATCTCATAATCTTGGCATCAGTGCTCACATACGAGGGTGGATTGATAACTCCATGACTTCGACAAGAGTTAGCATTCTAATTGCAGGTTCCTTGTTTCCATCCAAGTCTTACATTATAATCGCAGAAATTCGTCATTTGTTTCTTAGAACATTGTTGAGAGCGTTTAAAATAAGCAGATGCATGTTGCTTTGTAGAAAATGAGAAAAGTGAATTTCATGTTCTAATAAAGCACTGCTTTTTGCATGATAAGACGGTGAAGGGAACGGAAGAAAAGCTAAACAAGTATTATGGGGACTCTGCTCTATCACATGGCATGGTTTACAAGTGGTTCACAGAAGTTTGATGTGGCCGTTCGAGCACAAGAGATACCATACGCATAGGATGGTCAGTTGAAGTCACAACAAAACAAATGGTGAACAAAGTTCACGATATTGTGTTGGAAGACCGAGTGAAAACCCCTGAGATATCTAAGACTGTAAACATCTCGAGTGAACGGGTGTAGTTCCCAAGGTCACGGGTTCAAACTCGGTGGAGGGCAATGGATTTTTTTGGGTGTAAAAATCCTTAGCATGACTTCCTTTGGAAGGGAAGTAAAGCCGGTGATCCCGTGTCGTAGATTTACAGCACGTAAAAGAACCTCAAGCCTGATAAAGAGGCCTCTGAGCAAAATTACCGGTCTTTCGCGCCCAATATAGAATGGGACGCTAAGGACCACAGCAGTTAAAGAGCGTCCATAAATAAAAGCTGAAATTTGAATGGGTGTATAACATTCTGCACAAATTTTTGGGTATGAGAAAGCTGTCAGCAATATATGAATTGAATTTATTTTTACCTCTTATTTTACATACATTACAATGTTTTTCCTAATTACCAGCTTAACCTATGTACAAATATTCTGGCTGCCTTCAGTTTGCTTGGCACCACAGTATTATCATGCCATTGAATAGCCCTTTGACATCTTCAGACCCCCTATTCACTCTTCCCTTTGTTGCTCTTTCTTTATTGCATGTCTTACTTATGTAACCCATATTTCTTTTGCTTTCCTTGTAAATTCACCTAAGTTTCTATTTTTCTCTTCTTCTTTTCCTGTCAACATTTTTACAACTACTATTTTTTCATCTAGTTTATCCCATTTTTACTCTTATATATTTTGTCTCCATATCGCTAGTACCTTACATTCTGTTATGTAATGTTCGGTTACTTTCTCTTCCACCACATAATTTACAAATTCCTTTTTCCTTGCCTCTTAATCCTCTCAAGTACATTGACCACATTCTCATCTACACTAATCCTTCCTGTTCTTGGCTAATACAATGGTCAATGCACCCTTCTCTACCCCAACCTCCTTTTATTAATCTATAAAACCTTAGCAATATTTTTGTGTTGTAAGCTTCCCCAAATTTGTCTTTCTACTTCTTACAGTCTTCCAAAAGGCAGTGATGTTTCTTTCCCTTAGCTTTCATATATCTTCCATTCCTATATTCTCAGAATTTTTTCCACTCCCTGCCCACCAACTATTGTAGTTTGTCATATTCCTTTGGCATTCAAATATCTTAAATATATGTTAGTTTACTCAAAATTGTGAGAGCCATTTTAGAGAAAATAAAACATATAAAATATTTTGCATGTAAAGGGTAATTTGGGACAAATTACCTGCAATTACCAACAAAAACCTGCTCAGAGCCTTCAACCCAATACAGACACACCTCCACCTCATCCAGCAGTGGTGCTGGCATTGACGCATGTCCGTTAATGTGGACAAGAGCCACGCCTTGCTGCTAACAAAGCGCCACACCCCCGCAGACTGCCCTACATTTCGATTTCAAGGCCAAAGGATCGAATGGAGGAATTCTTTAACCTACCTGGGAGTGAAGCTGGATAAGGGTCTAACTTTTCGTGAGCACATCCATGACATCTCAGCCTGGGCACAGGGGCCAATTGCTTCCTTGTACCTGATGCTGAGATCCGGGATGCCTGTTCACTTGACACCTTTTCTGAGCCCTGATAGTCCCCCTCATGCTGTATGCCTGCGAGGTCTGGGGCATGGCCACAGACAGCTGACTGCTATGGCTACAACGGGCGCAGAATAGGGGACTCCGGTCCATCTACTCTGTCGGCTGCACCTTCCCCGTGACACTACTCCATGAAGCCTCATCTCTTCCATATGTGGAAGATGAAATTAGACGCTGGGCTACAAAATTTTATGCTTGTTTACCTAATCACCAGAGTGCCCTGGTCAGATCTCTTGGGGATAATAACACTAGAACTCGCCATCTTCAGCATCATCGGGTTCCCCACATGGCATGCAGGCATACCAGATAACAAAGGAGTGACAACAGCAGCAGCTAAAGCTGACCTCCATACAAATCCAACCAAGAGTTAATTGGTCTCAAAATTAAAAACCCAGCCAAAGTTAATTGAAAACTATACACACACATACCAGGGTCCAGAAGGGCAGCTGTTAAGGAACTATATGCAACCTCCCTTCTTTCTAATCTTTCTAAAAACAAAACCGCCATCCTAAACAACCATTTTCTTATGATAATCATCCTGCGGTAAAACCCTGTTGAGGGTGGGCACACAGTAAAATTCACTTGGGCTGAACCACAGCCTGTCAGCAGCAAGTCGGAGTCGGTAATTTGGGAAGGGAGCCTTTTTTCCAAGATCTTCATATTATATCTATTGAAGATGTGATATGCCAAGTTTGGCATTTAACTGACTTTTCATTTGCACACCCACACATGCAGATCTTTTTCTAAAAAATACTGTTTTTCGATTCAAGGAGCCTCAAAACTCAAAAAATGTATTTCTGGTGAAATGTTGATATTAAATTTTTGGTTGAATGCAATACTTGCTCTACTTGCTATAGGATAGATGAATTGCGATAGTTATTGTAGACATAAATAAAAAGAACTCAAATGTTAGTATAAAAAGGTAAATGGGAATATTTGTAAATGATGTATCATGTATTCTGTAATATGCAATGTCACCTGATCTCTGTGATGTCATTCTTGCTGAGATCCTGTAGTGCAAGTTTGGCAGCATTTAGTGCTGGCATAGCTGCTTCTAAAGCCTCTTCTGCTTCACCCTTCTCAACCTCAATAACTTTACTCTTCTCATCAATTTCTTTGCTCTTCACAGTGGCTTCTTCCTTCATTACATTTGCTTGACCAGTTGCTGAAAACATCACCTATCTTTAGCATCATTACACCAGATACAAAATAAACAACTAACAATTGTTAGTATTTTAAAATAGAGAGTTGAGGGTTGTTACACTACATCACTATGATATGTAACAACCCTCAACTCTCTATTTTAAATTATGACACATCACTGTTACAAGCTTCTAAATCTTCAAAAATTGAGCTTTAATTGTTAGTATTGTTATATACCGGGGTGAGGCCAAACGGTTTTGCAGCTAGATATTAAATTTAGTTAACCCAGCAAAAACATTGGGGGACGTGGACTCGGAGGCAAACAAGAGGACTAGGAACTTAGCTGCACAAATTTAAAGCAGGCATGGGATATTCATAACAAAATACACATTTAACTTATTACTTGTAGTTTATTATAATTGATAAGGTGCCACTACATTGTTCACAACAGATTACAGACAAACATTGGAGGATGATGTTCCGCACTCACACGAAAAACACACGCATTCCTCACATACATCCACTTACCCTGAAGGCACACACAAGACTGATGCTACTAGTGATGCCACCAGACTGAGGAGGTGGGGAGGGAAATGCCACGTTGGATGGAATTCAAACTCCCAATCAAAATGATTATACACGACAATGTCATGCTACACAGCAATAATGTGTCCAACGCGACAATGCACACACATACACTACAGTATAATTACCTGAATTGATTTCCACCAACAGCATTTCACAAGCAGCAGTTTTCTTAGCCACAGCAACTCTCTGCACATCAAGTTTCTCATTCAGCACTTTCAGCTCTTCACTGGCTTCCAGGATTTTGGTCATCCCACCCGCCAGTCTCTCGCACTGCACACACACACACACACACACACACATAATCAAATATGAAGGTTAAATCTTGTAGGTACAAGACTGAACTGATAATATAGCTGACTTATAAGCTGACTTTCAAATTGCATATTCTTTCCACAATATATACAAGAAAAAAAAGCATGTGACTTAACACTTCAAAAACTGCATGACAAAGTATTGGAAAATTCAACTAATAATGAATATTCAGTAATACGTATATTTTATTGATATGCAAATATCTTCAGAATAATTGGAACCATGTTTGACAAAATTAAAAATTAAACATTTCCAATTCAAAGAGCGGTTTGGGGAAGGGGAATTTTCTTCAAAATCTTTGTCACATCCTTGGATAAAGCTGAACGTAAGTACCAAACATGATATCTCTCTTTCTCACCCTTCTTTTTCCTTCACATACCCAAAAGCTACCTTTTTCCAAAAATGCAATTTTTGGGTTCAGTGGCCTCAAAACATTTACTTTTTAGAAATCTCGATATTGAGCTTTGCAGGAATGCAATTCTTCCTCTGCCTACTACAGACAGAGAAAGTAAAAATATTACTAATATATCTATACCAATGATACAGTAAATTTTATCAAATATCAAACTTGTAAATGTAATGATAATTTCAAGTACTATTGCGTTCTGAAGTAAACAAAATTCCTTATCTAGGAATTACCTCTGTCACTCTCTAAGTGTTATTGTTGATCTAATGTGCAGGATTTTGATCCATCAATTTTTCCCTTGCTAACTAATATATACTGTGTATCTTCCCATCTGGTACAGCTTTCCTCAATTCTGGGCATTCTAGTAGTTGCAAATCTTACATGCTTTATCATTCATAAAACCAAACTGAAATAGTATTGTGCAAATTGTATATTTGTTTTAGAGCACCACGTGGTGGATAATGTTTCTCACGTAATGTTGCTTACCTCACGCGTGGAACCATCTTGTGTGACGTCATTCGTCGGTCGCCTGCTAAATCCATCTGGCGTAGCAATCTATATGAATTAGTTTTAAGGTTATGTATATTGTCTTCCGGCCAGCTATTTAGGTAGGCATTTAATTCTTGCAGGGTGTGAAGCGGAAAAGGAATCTTCTATCAAAAAATTACTAATGAAGAAATGTATTTTATAATGTTTTATTGTCGAGCACGTGCACTAACACTTTCACAGATTTTTTCTAGATAATCGCCATACTGAAACTGTTTGTAATAACTTCTCACTTTTAACTCACGTACTTCAATTTTTGTATATAAATGACTTTGTAATATTTTAGATCTTGTAATGATTTTCACTGCGTGTAACTTGGTGAACTGAGCGGCCAACGTGTAATGTACGGAGAATTTTGTATAACTGCAGGAGACGATGTGTAGTGCTTCGTGAATCTTGCCGAACTGGAGGACGCTCGCTTTGAATCTACACTATTTATAGGCTTACCTCAAGATACACCTAAAGATTATAAATGAATTACCATTGGCCAACAAAACGCGCCAACATTAGCGTCTATTTTACTATCCAATGAAAACCACTAATACATATTACTTTTATAGAATGTTCTGGAAGCTTTTTTACTGAAAAGGCGCGAAACATGACGTAACTTCCTGGTTCCCGGTAACGATAAACAACTCACTCCCTTGCTAAAGTATTGTGTTATTGTTAACAGTTTCAGTAGAGCCGAAAATTATTATTTACCAATAATAATTACAATTATTAAACCCCTGAAATCAATGTTACATAAAAATACATATTCATATTATTATCGTTAATCACATCTGAGTAATTTGTGATACAAATTACCGTCACATATGCCCCACTAGAAATATAATTATAAATATTTATAACCTGTTTGGAAATTTTATAATTTTGTTTTTAGTCTCCTAAATCTTGTAACACACGCTATTCACTTTCACTTAACACTTCACACGCGTTTAACACACGACATATGTTTTATCTTGCCACTACTTACTGGCTCTGATTTAATTAATTTAGATATTAATCTGATATCACAAAATTTTTTTTTTATAGCAAATACTATACCCTAAACTATTTATTTACTACTACCAAATTGTTTACTTTAAGCTATTGACAAAATTTATACATTTAAGATTTTTGTAATTATTATACATATGTACCAAAATATTCACCCTCAACACAAATATTTACATCTCTTAAATCTAGATAATGCTTTACATTTTCTGTTTACTACACAAGTATTTGTTTTAAATTATTTTTACCATTTTTGTTATTTTGAATTTTATTTTAAACAATACTCTCGGAATTGCACTTACGTATCTTTACTTTAATATCATATTAATTTTCAATCTTTGTATTCTTAATTTTCAAATATTTTGTTACAGTTACTAAAAATTTAATTATTTATTTTTTTTTTTTTTTTTTTTTAAACATTTCTCTTTTTTTTTTTTTTTTTTATTTTATCATTTAATTTATTTCACTTTTCAAATGACATATATAAATAGTTAACCCTCTTACGTTCCAATACATTTCTCTGCGAGTCGTCTTTAACTATCCAGCATTTACTTTACATCACATTGCTATTTACCCTCCTGGATCAAATTGTGTGTGGCTAAATATTACTCGTAGCCGTAACCTAACCTTCAAATTATTGTTCATGAATAACCTATTGTATTCATTTGAAATTTCATCTCCTGATAACATTTGGAAACAGTCTACAGTTTCTTGAACAATACATCTTTTAACAATTGTCATTTTCAATTCTTCTGCTATCATTTTAATTTGAGAATGCTCTGACAAATCTGTACTAAACTGTACTGGACTGGAGTTTTCATTTTGAACATCTTGGTACAATTTATTTCTTTGCATTTCTGATTCTTTTTGTATTTCTGATATCTCCGCTCTGAAATTAACTTGCGCCTCATTTACATCTACATTCCTAACCTCATTTATCTCTCTTGGCTCACTTGAAATACTACTCATTTGACTTCCTAACTCTGCGCCTTCTACATTAACCTCACTTTTAGTATTAACCTCACTTTCTTTGTTATCTCTTTCCCTGCTCGTGTCTAGCATTTTCTTTGAAATTTCTCCTGTCTCACTTACTATTACTTCTTCATTTTCATCTCTCATTTCTGGCATACTACTATCTAACTTCATAACTTTCTTTTCAATTTCTTCACTGCTTTGATCTACTGTTTGCTCTACTTTCTCATTCCTCCTACCAATACTTTCAATTGATTTCCTGTTTTGTTCAAAGCTTTTACCAATATCTTCCCTCAATTCTCTCTTATTCTGATCTAGTTTTTGTTCTAAACTCCTATCAATATCTTCTCTTAATTCCCTATTATTCTTTTGCATATCTTCCCTGTTTTGATCTATTTTCTTACTAAGATCTTCCCTGTTTTGATCTATTTTCTTACTAAGATCTTCCCTGTTTTGATCTAATTTTTCACCAAATTTTCTCAACATTTCCATAATCATACTATTATCAGAGTGAATATTTCCTGCTATTCTACTCTCACTTTCTACACTAACATTTTCATCTTCAAATCCCAAAAAATCTGGGCTATTCCCTGTACTTTGTATTGGATCACAGCTAACTATTACACTATCTCCCTCCATAATTATTTCCTCCGTATTATTGGTAGCCATTGTTTTTATTATCCTACCACTTCTCAGTCTCATTTAATTACCTTTTTGATGCTGTCTGATGCTGCAGTTTTGATGTCCAGCGTTCTGCCCCATTCTCCTAGGTTTGTATGTCGCTTCTGCGTTGTTTTATGATGAATCTACGTTGTCTCGTTGTTTTTGCGTCCACTTATCCGCGTCATTTGTTGCTCCTCTTGTTTCTGGAATCTGCGTCTTGTAGATCATTTTACTGCTGCATTCGCCTTTTCCTGGTTAATTCTGCTACTATCCTGGTCGTCTAGCCTTCCTTTCCTAGTTGTCGCTCCACGTTGATGCGCCAATTTGCGATGTGTACATTGCAAATTGTATATTTACTTCACTTTAACTGCCCCACGTTGGGCGCCAATTTGAAATAGTATTGTGCAAATTGTATATTTGTTTTAGAGCACCACGTGGTGGATAATGTTTCTCACGTAATGTTGCTTACCTCACGCGTGGAACCATCTTGTGTGACGTCATTCGTCGGTCGCCTGCTAAATCCATCTGGCGTAGCAATCTATATGAATTAGTTTTAAGGTTATGTATATTGTCTTCCGGCCAGCTATTTAGGTAGGCATTTAATTCTTGCAGGGTGTGAAGCGGAAAAGGAATCTTCTATCAAAAAATTACTAATGAAGAAATGTATTTTATAATGTTTTATTGTCGAGCACGTGCACTAACACTTTCACAGATTTTTTCTAGATAATCGCCATACTGAAACTGTTTGTAATAACTTCTCACTTTTAACTCACGTACTTCAATTTTTGTATATAAATGACTTTGTAATATTTTAGATCTTGTAATGATTTTCACTGCGTGTAACTTGGTGAACTGAGCGGCCAACGTGTAATGTACGGAGAATTTTGTATAACTGCAGGAGACGATGTGTAGTGCTTCGTGAATCTTGCCGAACTGGAGGACGCTCGCTTTGAATCTACACTATTTATAGGCTTACCTCAAGATACACCTAAAGATTATAAATGAATTACCATTGGCCAACAAAACGCGCCAACATTAGCGTCTATTTTACTATCCAATGAAAACCACTAATACATATTACTTTTATAGAATGTTCTGGAAGCTTTTTTACTGAAAAGGCGCGAAACATGACGTAACTTCCTGGTTCCCGGTAACGATAAACAACTCACTCCCTTGCTAAAGTATTGTGTTATTGTTAACAGTTTCAGTAGAGCCGAAAATTATTATTTACCAATAATAATTACAATTATTAAACCCCTGAAATCAATGTTACATAAAAATACATATTCATATTATTATCGTTAATCACATCTGAGTAATTTGTGATACAAATTACCGTCACAAAACCTATGTAGATGTTCCGCCAGACAGTCATGTCTAGTGTCTAATCTGAAATGAGCAATGGCATCTTTCCTTGGAACATTTTTTATTTTTTGTACTATTTTTTTATGTTGGAGTAATTTTTATTAGTAATTTCCTTTCGAGTATTATGTTGATATTTTTGTTCTATACAAATTTGGGCATTTTTAGTTTCATATCCAGTCCACAAGACTTTATAGGTTTTGAGTATAACACTGCACCCTTTTTGGCCAGAAAGTCTGCAGTTTCATTACCATTCACTCCCACATGTGCTGGTATCCACAGTAATATTATCTGTTGAAACACTAAGTAGATGTGTATAATTTTTTGGGCAATCCCAATTTTCATGAACTTACATTCATCATGACATGTCTAGGAAATTGGTTTTCCAGCACTCATTGCAGCCAACCTAATCTACTCTTTTGCTGTTTTGTACCTATAGGCATTACTCATATCACAGTCATAAGCTTTTAATGCTTTTATTATTATAGACATGGAATATAGTACAACCTTTAGTTAAATTTCTTATCTTTTTCACATTAGTATGCTAGAAGGAACTAGCCGAATGACCATCTCAACTCTTTTCATCTAACCATTTTTGGAATATAACATACACTCTATGGTACATTGATTTGGATTTATTAGTACCAAAGAAGCACATCCTATTTGGCAGGCCTCTTCAATATCCACCAAAATACTAACTTCTTAATGTTTTTCTAATACCAGGTGAAATAATCTAGCTGGTTCTATTTGACAATAAACCTGGTCATGGAACAGACATTCATATGCGGTTTAAGGTTGGTATTGGCCAGCCAAGTGTTGACAAGCACCTTAGCAATTAACATAATTATCATCAAATCATTCAAACAAAGATATGCAATATTAAATGTTTAACAGAATCTCAGAAATAAAAAATACTTGACTTACCTTACAATATACTCTCTCAGTTCACAGAGTTATGTCACTTCACAACATAGCTGCATGTGTGCAGCGGCCTCTTCTTCAGATGATTCACTATCTGGGGAATCAAACACAAGTATTCTCCAACCTCTCGTGGAAGCAGTGCTCAATGTGCATCACAAACTCACTTGTAGAACTGCACTTGATGTTGCATCAGAAAACAAACTCACACTAACTGGCTCACTTGCGAGAACGTTTGCTTATACAACCAATGGAGTTTTCCACAGGGTTCCAGAATGCTTGAGTGTCAGGGAGAAGGAAAACTTCCAAAAGATTCTGGTTATCTTTCAATAGCATTTCTGCTGTTTATGTTGCGTGAGAGTGCTACTTATCTCCCCTATCTCTTGCCAGCACCAGCCAATTGATAGCTCCGCGCATAGCCCCCTCCTCAGAGATGGTCGTCCTAAGCAGCTTCGTGATGAGAACAAGCTGGTCAAGATGAACCACTATCAGTTTCCTTTGGGGTTGATGCCGAATATGGATACCACATTCTTGACAAGGGTGGTTACCTTATACAGACCACCCCAGGAGTGTTATAGCTTAGGCGACTTCCCTTTAGCCTACTCGGAAAATACAACCATACGAGGTCACTCTCCAGGAATCCGGCACTGTTTGCCAGATGGTTATAGTATGTGCCAGCTTCAGGTGCAGCCTGGTTCTAATCTGCCTGTTAGTGCCCTGACATAATCCGTTGCCAGTGGACTCATGTACTGATGCTCGGTAAGTCAGGAGGATTAACGGCATGTGCACATCCGAATCTCGCTGATGACTTTTTTACAGGGCACTCAACTGCAAGATCATTAGCGCCCTTAGAAAAACAGATCATGGCAAAGGTCAGAGATAAAGATCAATATAAAAAATCATAGCAAACCTCTGATATAAAGATGAGTATAAAAGGATCACCTTAAAAAGATAACCAAGTGTAAAATTGCAGTGCCAATATGCAACCAAGCCAAAATCACTTCCTCATGATCAGATACAAGAGAGGAAGTTACGCAGTCTATCGGAATGTCCTTCACTACTCTATTCCACGGAAAACTGACCACTCTTCGTGCCAGTGCCATATCATAGCATTCCACATAAGCCTAGTTTTCCGATGTTACACGAGATATTGCAACACTGGGTTCTGTGATACTCGCCTTAGTTGCTAAATCTGCCGGTTCATTTCCCGGCAAGCCAGCATGACCAGGTGTACAAGCACATTCCACATTACCGCCAGAGGCATGTAAAACATGGAGGGCATCCTGGATGTGCTGTAGAATGGGATGGTAGCTCTACAGCTCACGAAGGCTCTGAAGTGCACTGAGAAAATCACTCAAAATGAGTCTCCCAATGTACGACACACATACAAAATGGCTCGGTATATGACATACAACTCTGAACTATAAATGGAAGTGCTACCATGAAAGCCGAATGTATGAATTTTTGTTCCATGAACATAGGCACACCCAACACAATTCGGTCATTGTAACCTACAAAAAATTAAAAACTAGTGGGGATACTTACTGTAGGCATTGTAGACTTCCGCTGTGCCGTCATCCCAAGATCTCCGTGAGATATCCCACGTAACCAAGGGGGGTGCAACCTCTCCCCCTTAGAATACATGCTAGGCATTTCAATATTATGCTTTCTTCGAATCCGCAAAAAACGAACACTTGCAGACCTTGGATTAATGTTCCTATAACGTTCGTCCAGTGCGGTGTTGAAAAACGAAGCGAACGTTGGATATATAGGCATACACTTAAGCGCACAGCCATAATTTCCTAATGGGACACCACCCCATATCGCAGAGGAGGTTCTACCGATTCGGCGTAAAGACATAACTGGGCCAGTTGGAAAATCACCGATAACCATTTGAATATCCCGATTATGAACTGTGTCTAATCTTCCCAGCACAGTTGGTCGTGCGGAGGAATCAACAATACACTCATACTCTATCTTGGATCGGAACAGTGCGCGAAACAGGCGCAGTAAAACTGCCCTCCTCCAAAGATTTGCCACTTATATCCGCAAGATATTCAGAGAACGGTCACATCGCGCTTTCAACTGTGCTATATGCGATGACTAGCTATGTTTCCTTTCAAAGGTCAACTTCAGGAATCTCATCAAATCTGCGAAAGGCAGTAAATCTGGACCGAATGGGAGCGAAGATGATAATCATTTCCTAAGGCGCCAGAAGTTAACGCGGATTCCCAATTGAGAAGCGAAAGCCATTTTTAAAACTCCATTTTGGTTATCTAAACATTGCTGCATATGGCGTTCATAAAACGGCATACGCTATACGCTGAGAAGTACAAGCACGGCAAAGTCGTTTACAAATACCATAACGACCCCCCGGAAGAACACATTTTGAGATCAAATGGCTATACCAAAAAGTGTAATGCTTAGTATCGAACCCTGAGGTACTCCGTTTTCCTGATCTAAAAGATTTGAAAAAGCCGAAGAGACCCTTATTCGGAAAAAGCGGTCCTTCATAAACTCCTGAATGAACAGTTGTAAGCGTTCATGTATGTTCCAGGTGTGTAGGGAAACAAGTATCCTCACTCGCCAACACGTATCATAAGCCTTCTCGAGGTCAAACAATATCCCCATGATTTGACAATCCTTCACGAATCCGTTCATGATCTGCGACGATGATATAAGATGGTCCAAAGTTGAATGATGTCATCGAATACCGGTGAGAGTTGGTCAGTATGTTGCGAGTTTTGAGCCATGGAGGGCATTCTGTATTCGCTGAACAAAGGGATGGTAGTTGTACAGCTTATAGGCACGAAGGCTCTGAAGTGCCCTAAGGGAATCACACAAGATGGAGACATCTCCCAATTTTGGACGGAGCACATACAAACTGGCTCGTATATGGCATAACTTCAATGACGTATAGCCTGTCTTAATCTTTTGATGGAGATCTACCCAATCAAAGATAAGGAACAGGGTACAAGCAAGTAACGAATTCAACCTTTCTTTCCGCTGAACCCCATATGCAGATGTTACAGATTGATCTTCTTCAATCTCCTCGTTGAACAAGCCATCCAATGCCACACCGCGCAAGGTCCTGTGTATCTTAAATCGTACAGGATAGCTGCTAACATATTTACTCTCGGTATAATGGCTGCCTGGGATGCTGAATGTGCTTCAACCAGGACCAGCAATTTTATCAACACCTATTTGAATAGTGAATAGACTCACCAATGTTAATTTCTTTCCTTCCTCTGTTCTAGTGATTATTAAGTAGCATGGACCACAAGACTCAAGTACTTCTTTTCCTTTAACTTTAGATGTTTTTTAAGCTTTTGTTTGCCGTGGCAATTAGTTCCTCCACCATTGCAAATGTCTCCGATGACATGATCACATCCTGGGTGCCACTCATGCTTGGGCAATGGTCCAGACCTAGTCCTTGCTCACCTTAGGGTCTCATCTCTCAATTTAAAGACTGAGAGAGTGTAATAACAGCTCATGCAATTGCCTTTCACCAGGACTAATCTTATCAGTGGATATGAACACAGTCCTACATGATACTAAGGGGTTGGGAATTACACACTACCCAGTCACCCCCTGCATCTCTCCCCCTCTGTCCCGCACAACAGTATCCCTTTAGACTGTGTTTTCAGGGAGGTAACTGGTAGTGGTCAAACACGCTTGTGGGCAAAAATTGATTGGGCTTTTGGCACAAGTCCTCTCACCACTTAGAGGAGTGAGGCTCAGGACCCCTGAGCGCCAATCCTGTACCTACCATAGTAGGCCCTGGGAGATTTGTCCAGGATGCACTCACAATGTGCCTTTAAGTGTCCGTCCGAAGCCTCTGCAACTCTAGTACCTAAGTCTCCCACCCTCAATTCTAAGACGGTTGGAATGTTGTGGTCAGTATTCTTGGCCGTCACAGCTCTGGCCATTACCAGGGTGGCTCTTTGTTGCATCAATATGGAGGGCAGCCACCAGGCACCATTGGTGTTCCACAAGGGGAAGCTGTTGTTTTAACCCCCTCCCCCCCGGTCTGGGCACGTATCTGCGTCACAATACTACAGAATTTATATGATTAGGAAATGCTGTTTCATGATTACCTGTGCTTCTATGAATTCCCTCTTTTCTTCCAGGAGTACCAGATAGCCATGAATAAACATCAGATAATGTTTTGGAGTTATATAAATCTTGCGACGAAAAGATTCAAGAAATTCTTCTACATATTCTGTAGCAGTTGCATGGACATGGACGATGTGGTCTATAATAGCCTCCTGATAGTCTTCTGGCAGTCTCTGGTCCTGTAACACAAGAGTACATCTTCAGTTTCTTTCTGACAGATATGAGAGCAGGGGGCATACTAAAGCTTCTCAGCCTGACCAAGATAACAAAGTTTAAGAGAATTGTTTCCTATCAACTTTTTAATACCCTCGTAAAATAAGATTTATTCTACTGTGCAAAATAGGCATTTGTCTGACCTTAAACCTATCATTTGATGTAAATCTTCATACATCTAAGTATTTCTCCAGGTTTGGGTATAAAAGATAATTGCTGGGAGCCACATTCCACAAATATGGCAAATGTGGAAGCAAAGGTCATGCAGTTTTGCATGCAAAAATGCCGGATATGTATGAGGGTGCGTTAATGTGATGACAGAAAACTTTCTTTTGCATAACGTGAAGACATGTAGCCTGAATAGCATCCCTGAATTGGTCCAGTAATGAAGTGAAATATTCCTCTATGATGTTTCCATTCTTCTACAGGTCGTCTATCAGCAACATTCTATGATAATGCCAGAAAACTGTAGCCATTTCTTTTCCCACATATGGAAACATTTTTTATTTTTGGTGCGCTTTCATGTGTTGCCACCTACTAATTGGGCTGCTCCTTTGTCTCTGGCATGTAGATAAACACATGTTTCATATACTGTTATAAAATATCAGATAAACTTGTTGGAATGGTGTTTACACAAATCTTAACACTAAGAATGCATTTTTGGTCCATTCTTTACAAACACAGCACCCAAAGCATTCTCATGCCAAAATGTAGTAGAAACAGTCTATCAATGTCTTTCCAATGTCAGCCAACTTGCTTACCTTTAATCAGAAATCAATGAGTAACCCACTGAAACTTTGACAAAATCTCATAGTCATAGTTTTGGGAGACACTGAGAACTCATCATCTTGACTACCTTTTAAATTCAGCAGCCCCCTCTTTAATTTAAAACATCAAAGAGGAACAATTCTTCAATGTCGATTAATTCATTTTGTATTTCTGTTGGGATGAAGTCCTTTAAAATGAAGTGCTTTATCACAGCTGGTATTTTGGTTTTATCCATTTTGTACAAAATGTTAAAATTAATTTGTTTACATGATCATCACAAAAGAACTAACTACAGATATGTGTCTGAAATTTTACAGCACACCTTCTAAGTAGTATGCTATAATAGTAATTTGGTCATCTTCATGAAAACTTTGAGCCAGGCCAAGAACTTTTAGAATGCTTCTCACAAGAAAATTCAGACATGGGGAAAAATTATAGAAAAGTACTCCACCACTTTACTTGTCTACAGGTCCTATTAAACTTGACAAACTAGTAAAACAGATGTTCAAAAAGCACTTATATAGCAACGGTATGAAAGTAAACAAACACACTACCTGATATGTTACATTCAGATTTTTCTACCCTCTATTATTTAATTTTAAATTCTTTGTAAATTATTCTTACAAATACTTATTACTTTTTCTACTACGCAAGGTAAGCAGGGAAAGTATTGCATTCCACCCAAAAATTTGATACCAAGATTTCACCAGAAATACACATTTTGAGGTCCCCTGAATCCAAATAAAGCATTTTTGGGTACATGACTGTGTGTGTGTGTGTGTCTGTGAACAGCATAACTCAAAAAGTCGGATAAGTAACAAACTGGATATTCAAGTTCAGTATCTACCAAGAATGTGACACAAAGCTTTTCAAGAAAATCCCCCACCCTCATCTACCCTTTACATGGAGCATTTTTCAAAATGTTTAATTTTCTAAAAAATGGCACTAATGATTTTGATTAAAATACCATACGAGTATACTAAAGGCATTTACATGACAACTGAAATGTATGTATTGAATTTTCTGGAAATAGCCTTTCAAGCCCTTTTCATTCGAAAGATATTTTATATAATCTTGTATAACTGGTAAATGTTAAGTGACAGACGAAAACCTACTACACAAAAAATGTAGATCTCTTTAAAACACGTAATTTGTTTCAAAAATGTTTTTTGTGGATAAGCCATCTGAGATATCCATTATTAATAGTTCCAATTGTTAATTTTTTAGCCATTCCTTATAGTCCTTTCAATATTCAGTTGTTTCTTGCGATTGCATGGAAACAGTATGGGATTTTAAGAACATATAGCATCCAGTTCTTAAACATTTGACCATCACTGTTCTCTTTACATCTATAACAAAATGGGTAATGTAGCTCTGCAAAATTTTATTGGGATAAAAATGTAGTACATATAAAAATAAGCTTTATTATGAATGGTTTATATACCCACTAATAAACGATAGAGAGTAGAGAAAGTCATGTAAATGTATCACATCAGAAATGTTTTCTATCTAAAATTTACATTACACATTTTATTGTAGATACAATACAGGAGGCTGAAACAATCATTAAACCTTAAAAATAGATTGCTATACGTTGGTTTTGAAATTTTACTTTTTCCAACACATCATAAGAAATAAAATAATGGTGATTTGGCACTAAACAAAATGTATAATAAAACTACTGGAAAATTCAGAGCAGAGCAATGAATATTCTGGAAATAGTTAATATTACAAAAAATTGATGTGACAAATTGTGTGTGCATATTAAGTTTTTGTCTGTGATGATGATGACGACTTATGTTTTAGGGCGCTCAACTACTAGGTCACTAGCGCCCTTGTAAAACAAATCATGGCAAAGGACAGAGATAAAGATCAGTATACAAAGTCAGAAATAGACATGAATATTGACTAATTTTGAAGATTTAGAAGCTAGTAACAGTGATGTGTCATAATTTAAAATAGAGAGTTGAGGGTTGTTACACTACATCACTATAATATTCTTACTTGAACGCGTTTCGGGAGACGGCTTGTTCCCATCGTCAGCATTTTCTCTCAACTGAGTGTTGAGAGAAAATGCTGACGATGGGAACAAGCCGTCTCCCGAAACGCGTTCAAGTAAGAATATTATAGTGATGTAGTGTAACAACTCTCAACTCTCTATTTTAAAAAAAGACATGAATATATAAAACTGAACCAGAAGTATGAAACACTTGACATCCATATGACTATTACCGCATTTGAAAATTTACCATTGACACACACGTAAAAATCCTATCAACTGCTTATCGTTCGCTAAGATCTCTGCAAGGATGACCGGCAGTTGCAGAGAGTCCTGGAGATGTGCTAGAGGAATACACTCCAGTAACACATGACATAATGACAGATTTTTGCTACACAGCAGACAAAGAGGTGCAGGGTCCAAGGCAGCAAATTGCAGTGGCCAATACGCAACTGGGCCAAAATCACCTCTTCACGACGATGTATACGAAATACCCAGTTTATCGGAATGCACTTCAATATTCTAAGCTTATTTTCATGGGGAGCCAACCACTCTTCACACCAACAAGACAGCACGGCTCTCCTCACGTTACACGAGATACTGCAACACTGGGTTCTGTGGTCGCTGTCTTAGCTGCCAAATCCACCAGTTCGTTCACCAGCAAGCCAATGTGACCAGGAATCCAAGCACACTCCACATTAATGCGAGAGGCATGTAAAACATTGAGAGCATCCTGTATGCACTTTACAATGGGATGGTAGTTGTACAGCTCACGAAGCCTCCGAAGTGCACTAAGGGAGTCACTAAAAATGTGAAGGTCGCCCAATTTTCAACGGCGCACATACAAAATGACTCGGTATATGGCATACAGATCTGCACTATAGGTGGAAGTGCTACCACAAAAACCGAATGTGGTTCGGTTCTGTGAACATCCAAAACCGTTGGTGCACTTGCATCCAAACGTGTAGATCAAAGTGTGGCCATTCTAACCTGACAAAAATTCTAAAACACAAGTGCGGATACTACACGCAAGCATCGTAGACTTCCGGTATGATGTCATCCAAAAATCTATGTGAGATGTCGCACGTAAGCAAGGGGGAACACACTCTCCCGATTAGGAAATGTGCTAGGCATTTCAATATCGTGCTTTCGAAGAAGATCCCAGAAACAAGCACTTGCAAGCCTTGGATTAATGGAGCTGTTTGTATAACCTTCGTTTACCGCGTGTAGAAGAAAGCAGCGAACATTGGATGTATTGGCATACATTAAGTGCACAGCCATAATTTCCTAACAGGACATCATGCCGATATTGCAGAGGAGATTCTGGCGATTCGGCGTAAAGGCTCATAACTGGGCCACTCGAATATCCCGATTATGGACTGCGTCTAATCTCAGCACAGATGGTCGTGCTGAGGAATAAACGATACATCCATAGTCTACTTTAGATCAGATCAGTGAGCGATATAGTCACAGCAAAACTGTCCAATCCGCTCCCCAAAATTTGCCATTTAATACCCGCAAGATACTCAGAGAAAGGTAACCCCGCACTTTCAGCTGCACTATATGCGATGACCAGCTAAGTTTTCTATCAAAGATCAACCCTAGGAATGTCGTCTCATCTGCAAATGTAAGTAAATCTGGACCGAATCGGAGCGAAGGTGCTAATCGGGTCCTACGCGGCAGAAGTTGACACAGATTGACTTGTTAGTTGAGAAATGAAAGTCGTTTTTAGAACTCCGTTCTTGAAGATTGTCTAAACACATCTGCATATGGCGCTCCAAAAACAGCATATGCTGAGAAGTACAATAGACGGCAAAGTTGTCTACGAATTAACATTTCGAGATCGAATAAATTGCTATAGCAAACAGTGTAACGCTTAGTACCCATCCCTGAGGCACTCTGTTCTCCTGAACAAAAAGGCTCGAAAAAACCGAGCCGACGCTTACTCGAAAAATGAGGTCCTTAATGAACAGTGGTAAACGTCCACGTATGTTCTCCAGATGTGTAGGGAAAGTAGTATCCCTGCTTGCCAAAAGTATCATAAGCTTTCTCGGGGTCTAAAAAACATCCCAACAGTTTAATCTGCGTCAATAACCGATAATGGGATCGTCGAAAATCACGCTGGGTGTTGGTCAGTAGGTTGTGTGTTTCCAGCCAGCATACCAACCGTCCATTGATCATCATTTTGCAAACAGAACTGACAAGGGAAATAGGACGGTAGTTGGACGGAAGATTACGGCCCTTTCCAGCTTTCAAAATGGATATGATGGTAGCCTCCCGCCACCTTTCTGGAAAACTGGCGTCAACCCAAACACGATTATAAACCTCGAGAAGGAAACTCTTACCTTCAGGAGTGAGCTGGTGAACAATTCGTAGGTGGATATCATCTGGTCCTGGTGCCGATAGTCGCGAAGCTTAAAGAGCATATTCTAACTAAGCCACAGTAAAAAGTCTATTCAAGGTTTCCAGAACGAAAGATACCCTGAGATTCCACTTGAGTCTTCATAGGAAGAAATCAGGTGAATAGTTTACTTAAAGCAATGCCAAAAATATTAGCCAAGTCAAATATCTCAACAACAGCTCCTGCAGATGTTTTAACATTGGCGATTGGCTTGTGGGTCGATTTTCCGCCCACACGCCTTAACTTATCCCATACGACAGAGGAAGGTGTATGTCGATTAAATTAAGCTACAAACTTTCCCCATGACGTCTTCTTGCTGTCCTTGATAACCTGTCTAGACTTGGTATGCATTTTGTTTGTATTGGATCAGTTTATCAGTGTAGGGCGGCACTGGAAAATCCTAAGAGCACGCCTGCGAGCATGAATGGCCATTCGACATTCATCCCTCCTCCAAGGGACCGGAAAACGGGATGGACAGTCGACCGAGGAATAAATTGTTCAGCAGCAGAAAGAATCATCTCTATGAGATGTTCGACTAAAACATTCACAGATTCGTGCTCATTGTAATTAAACACATCCAACTGGAAGTAAAGGTTCTAGCTGGCTTGATCCAAGCACCATCTCGTCTGGAACATATACCGTGTGTTAAGAGACTAATAAGACATAGAAAGTGGTAACTAAAGCGTAAATCAGAGATGACATTCCATTGTAAGGAAACTGATAACTGTAATGAACAAACTGCAATATCAAGATGTGAAAAAGTGTTGAAGGATTCTGAAAGACATGTGGGCTCTCCGGTTTTCAGAAGAGCTAGGTTGTAAATGTCCAAGAAATCTGCGATTAATTTGCCTTTCGCACAAGCCCGATGTAAGCTCCAAAGAGGGTGATGGGCAATGACTTCTCCCACCAACAAAAAAGGTGTTGGTAACTGGGAAACTAGATCTTCTAAATCAGTGAGCGAGAGGTTCCCAGATGCAGGTGCATAAATGCTACAAACGGTATATCGGATGGATGGCAGTTTAATCACTACAGCAAATGCCTGGAAGTCAGACGTAATGGATAATGATTCCATGAATATATAATCTCTGATGAGCATCATAGTCCTCCGTGCGCAGGAATACCATCTTCCGGTGTAAGATCACACCGTACTGGTGTATACTGCCTGGTATAAAAGTTATCTTGCAGACAGAGCTTAGTCTCTTGCGAACATACAACAAAGGTTCATTTTGTTTGAGTAAGGGTTCAAGTTCTCGTCGATGTGTTCTAATTCCACGTATGTTTCATTGTCGGATGGGCGTTTTAATTACAATGGGATAAGTTCTCAATCGTAAGAATCTACTACATTAAAGACAGAGATAGTCGAATCAATTTAGCCTTTTTCTTTGTTGTCGGGCTAACATCTTTTACGAAGGGTTTATCGTGTCTCATTTTCACTGTCATTCTGGGCAGTATAGGCAGAATCCTCCTGCTCCATCTGCTCCACGGAGGAAGGCCCTTCTCCAATGGAAAACTTCGGTTCGAGAACCTCGAATATATTGGAAGTGGAGATCAGCGAAGATGTAGATTGCTGATCTGAGTCCTTCCTGGAGGATTCCTCAGAACAGGATTTCCGTGGAGATAATCGTGGACTTTGTTTCCCCTTTGATGTTCAGGGTGCAGACTTATTACTTGCCTATAGGAAGTCGGTTTTGTCATAGTTGGTCTTGAACTTTATCGGCGATGCATTACATGTTACTGACTTGCCAATCTTATTGGTTTGAAGTCGAGGCTTTGCTGGTGATTTTTGCACTAACAAAGTTGGCAGATGTTGACGCTGTCGTCGGTATTGATTTTGAAGGCTTTGGCTGTGTTACAGCTACAAGAATCTTTTCTGAAATGGTGGCGCCGTTAATATCGTGGTCTGAGTTGCGATTTCCTGACTCAGTACCGGTTTAGCAGCAACTGGGTTGTCGGATACACAGGAGTTTCCGCACTTACGAGAAGGAAACCTTCTCCCGAGCCCAGATCTCTTGGCTCGCTTTGTCCTCTGTAAAACAGGAGCATTCTCGTGAACTTGATATTCACCGCTGCAGTTAACAGAACTTGGAGTTGATGTACATCCTCCGTCATGTGAGACGTCTCCACAGTTAATGCAGGTTGATTCACCATTACAGATGTCACTGATATGTCCAAAGTGCTGACACCTGTAACATCTTAACAAGTTTGGGATATGTGGCTAACTTCAATAGCTTCATACCCCGCCTTAATCCTTTGAGGGAGGTCTATCTGATCAGGTACGAGTAGGCACTAATTCACCTCTTTCTTCCCGCTGAACCTGATATACGGATGTCACACACCTTGATCTTCAAGATTTTCTTAAATTTCCTCGTTGGACATACCGTCCAATGCATGGCTGTTTAGCGCAACGCGTGATGGGTTCAAGGTTTTGTGCATCTCCACTCGTATCGGACAACTGGTTAACATGTTTGCTTTTAATGTAATCGCTGCCTGGGATACTGAATTTGCTTCAACCAGGACCATGCCTTTGTGATCTCTAATGCATGACTTAACAGGACCACCGATTTTATCGAGATAAATGGGTTCACCAATGTAAACTTCTTTCCTTCCTCTGTTCTATTAGTTAATAAGTAGCAAGGACCACAACGCTCGACATCTTTTACACTCACTTTAGTTTTGTTTGATTTTGATTTTTCCATGCAAAAAAAATCCTCCATCATTGCAAATGTTTCTGATGGCATGCTCACATCCTGGGCACTACCCCGGCTTAGATGAGTGTCCTGGGCTGGACCTTGCTAACCTTAGGGTCTCACCTCCCAATTTATAGACAGAGGGACCCAATCACCTTCAGGAGTGTAACAGCTCATGCAATGACCCCTCCTTGGGACTGACCTTTATCAGCAGATATGAACATAGCCCTACATGATCTCAGGGGCTAGGAATTTTGCATTACCATTCACCCCCTGCAACTCCCCTCTTCCGTCCCATGCAGAGTATCCATCAGATTGTGTTCACGGAGATAACTGGTAGTTGGTCAAACACCCTTGTGGACCAAAGTTTTTTGGATATTTGACATAAGCCCTCTCAATACTTAGAGGAACCCAATCAAGAGTGTGGCTCTGGACCGCCAATCCTGTACCTGCCTTAGTAGGCCCCTGGGGGGATTAGCAAAGAGAAATGATAATTAAATCAATCTAAGCAAGACAAATTTCTATAATGAAATACAAATATGTTTTAGATGAATTGTATGGTAAAAAATAATGAGGAATTATAGATGTGATGAAAAAAGACATACATATAGAAATTCTTCGTTTGTGATGAAATATGTAACGAATGAGAATTAAATGATATGCTACAACGAAATAAATAATTTTATGAAGGGAGATAATTAAATAAATAAAAGGAATGATTAAAAGTTTATTTTCTCACAGGATTGATACAATCAGAGGATTAATAATTGGGATTTATTAAAAATAATGATTTGACATGTGGAAAATCTGGACAAAGAGAATAAGAATGGCACTTCAGGTAAAAATATTCAATGACAAAGGATTAAACGAATATTTAAAAAGAAATCTTAGTGCGCCAATTGGTCCAGATTGGAAACTTATGCGTATTATGAAAGAGATCATAGAAAACAAAAAGAAAGTAAAAAAAAATTAAAAGAAAAAAATTAAAAAAGCTCTTGTATTTACCTATAATGGTTTATTTCAGACAAGATAAATTATTCGTACTTTGTAATATGAAGAATTAAACAAAGACAATACAGCTATATATAAACATAACTTTCAATTTGAACCAATTTCAATGTTTGAAAAGATGGCATTGTAACACACAGAATAATGACACTATCACAAACACCATGTGTACATAAATGGGTATGAATAATTACAATATTGTCACATTTATTTGTAAAGCAAAAGAAATTATTCCTTAAATTTAAATTTTAAAATAAATAATATTGTGATGAGAAAACAATTCCTATTTAAGGAATAAGAGGCAGCTGAAGCAGTGATGAAAATGGATGATAACAAGATGGAGAACTTACCTAATATGTTTACATGTTAAGACAATTGTTATTGATTTGTGTTCATTAATTAATGTGATTATGTCCAGTATATTGAGGAAAGAAAAAATATCAAAATTTAGAAAACCTACATGGCCAACCTTGTTAGAATGTGTTAATAAGGAAAATTTTATATCACTTGTTTGTAACCATAGAAAAATAACAAACAAGAATGCTTATTGAGAACATTGACATGGAGATTGAAGGCAGCCAAGTAAGCTTTTCTTCAATGGAGAAGCCATCTTTACCATCAGTTTTCTGCATAGGTAACATCATTCTTCAACATTTCGGACAGCCATACTGCATAAAGGCAACATGTCTTAACAAGTCGGTGTTTTAATATGTTCAATTAAATTGATTACATAGTTATTATTGTGGTAATTTAATATTTTAAAATAAAATACAAATTTTCTGAATAAAGTAGATTCATTCCATACTACCTTTCTGCACCACGCCTGAGAGCAATAAGAGTAAAAAAAAAAAAAACACACGCACGCACGCATACACATATGAAGCATTCTTTCCCTGATGGACAATTTTGTACATTTTGGATTACATATTATATTTAGGCATGTGCTATGACACCAACAGCTCATAAAATGCTCACCGCACGAACCAACTTGCTGGCGACTGCTTTAAGGGCTTCCAATGGCCACGAGAATAACCAGTCAATATATGTGTTGTTAATGAGACCGGGGAACTTGCGACAATAATTCCTCAGATCATCACCAGATGGAGACATACACAATACTACATGCAAATTCTTATTGCATGTTTTCACAAAATACTGCCATAGAGACTCTCTGGAAAATGAAAACAGTGGAATGTGAATACACCAGAAGCTGTTGCTATATTTCACATTTTTCTCACATGTTAACAGAATTTCAGTCATCATGAGATTAACTTAATACCTGTATGTAATAATTCATTCGGCGGAAGCTGCCCAGTGAAATGAAATGCACTACAAAAGTTCTTGGCAACAATAACTAATAAGATCATAGCATTACATTTCAAATATACTGTAACATTATGTGTCTTGCATTTTGCTATGTAGTAGATATTTTCCTAAAAATAACACATTTTAGGAGATTCCATGTAAACTACTATTAAATTTCTATCAATTTCAAACAAATTATCTCCATGAATATTCACTTAGCATTTGTTAAATTTCTTTATTTACTATCTTCACTTGTTTTATCATTTAAAAAATACCAGCACAACCAATAAATTGTTGTTTCTATACACACATCAGCTGAACATTTTGTGAGTCTACAGTTAACACTGTGAAATCTATGAGATTCCCCAAGGTTTTATTTACCTTTAATGGTAGCTGTTGCATTAATTGGTGAAGATATCTTAAAGGTGTCCATGAAAACCTGACATTGATGGCAATCAAATTAAAATAAAAAGTTTAGTTATGTTGCAGATAATTAATAATACAGGATGCATGTGAAATAGTCCTGCGGACTGGGGGAGGTGGATGACTCAATGTAGTTGAACAAAAACCTCCAATACTTTTTTGTAATTAAATGCACCGTTAACTAGGTAATCATATTTAAAAGTAGGAGTATTTGGCAATGTGGTGCAAGTTGTTGATTGAGTAGTCTGATTCTACTGGCAGCGCCTTGAACTATTCCAACAATCTATAAAGCCATTTAAGTAATGTTGCCATGTATCGAATTCAGATGCTTTGTCGCTGGCACGCAAGACACCAAAAAAAAAATTCCAGGAAAAAGTCAGGTTATTGTTCACTGCACCGAATGTAAACATTACCTTGAATTCTACATTCCCACACGATTACAAATATTTTATTTGATATGTTTAAAGACCTGAATATCTGGCCTATTCTGTTTGAGAGGCTTATGCCATGGTAAGGTAACAAACTCACGTGAAATTGTTACTGATATTAAACATTTTTAAGATTTGTGTACACATAGCTGCAACTGAACTATACATACCAGATTTCGGGATAGAGGGTTTGTGGATACACAGGAGTTTCTGGGCTTCCGAGAAGGAAACCTTCTCTATAACCTTGATCTCCATGTATCGCTCTTTCCTTCATAAAATGGAGGCATTCTCGGCAACTTGATGGGTGTTCGCTACTGAGGTTAACACATGTTAGAGCTGATGTACATGCTCCATCATGAGAGATGTTTCCACATCACTAGTTTACACTTATAGCATCTTAGTGGCTTCAGGATATATATCCTGCTTCAATCCTTTGAGAGAGAGGAAAAGGGTACAAATTCACCTCTTTCTTTCCACTGAACCCGTCACACCTTGCTGTTCAAGATTTTCTTCAATCTCCTCATTGGACATGCCGTCCAATGCATGGGTGTTTACCACATCACGTGAGGAGTTCAAGGTCTTGTGCATTGTGTATAGGGTAGCTGGCTAACAGTATTCTTGCTGAATGTGCTTCAACCAGGAACGTGACATTGCGCCTTCTATTTAACTGGACCAACATTGTTATTCAGACCCTTTTGAATGATAAATGGATTCACATTATAAGATGTCTTTCCTACTTACTTCAATGTTTTTTGTGGATTTTTTTGTATCCATAGCAATTGATTTAATCCTCCACCATTATAAATGTCTCCAATGGCATGCTCATGTCCTGGGCAGCATCCCAGCTTAGGTGAGAGTCCTGGGCTGAACTTTGCACACCTTAGGGTCTCAACCTCCAATCCATAGACAGAGGGACCCAATCACCTTCAGGAGTGTAATAGCTCATGTAATGGTCCCTCCCTGGGACAGACCTTTATCAGTGGATACGAACACAGTCCTACATGATACTCAGAGCCTGGGAGTTACACATTACCCAGTCACCCATTGCGAGTGCTCTCCTCCAATCCATGTAGTGATATCCATCAGACTGTGTTCAGGGAGGTAACTTGTAAGTGCCTCTCACCTCTTAGAGGAACCCAATCGAGAGAGAGGCTCGAGACACCGGGAGTACCAATCCCATACTTATCATAGTAGGCCGCTGGCGGGATCAAACTTGGATGCCACACAAAACATGTACAGCATATATTGAAGACTACTATTGCTATATTTTGGAGAGATCAGTTAAACCATAGGAATGACTGCTACTACTATTCCAGTGAGGTGAAAGGGTACAATTCTAAGAAAGAAAAATCTGATGTGTTACACTCACATGACTTTCTCTACTCTTGTACAAACTATTTTTTCAAACGCTTATTCTCCATCTACTTCATGTTAATCGAGATAAACATTTGCAGAGTCTATCTTATTGCTAATTTTCTTGTAGATGTAAGGGGAATATATAGTTACAAGGGCAATATAGAAATACAGTAGCCTTTAAGCACATACATATCTCTTAATAGCTGGTTGCTAGCTGCAGCACCATTCCCTTTGCCACAGATTAATACTCTTTGTATATCCAAGACAAAAAATGAATAACGAATTCCTATTTGAGAAAATAAGTATTGAAAAATTTAAGGGAATAACAAGCAATATCTCGAAAATGGTTCACTCAACAAAAAAAATGTATATGACATAAATTGTGTATTTTAACATGATCTACATTTTTTGTGTAGTAAAATTTTGTCTATCTCTTATGGTTTACCAGTTATGCAAAAGTCATTCACAATGAAGAATACTTTTGGAGACATTCCTAGAAAATTTGAGATATACATTTCATTTGTCATGAAAATATCTTAAATATATGATATTTTAATCAAAATCGTTAGAGCCATTTTTGAGAAAACTAAAATTTTCGAAAAATGTTCCATGTAAAGGGTAATCTGGGGTGGGGAGATTTTCTTGAAAACCTTCATGTCGCATCTCTGGAAGATACTGAACCTAAATACCAAGTTTGGTGTTTATCCGACTGTTCGTTTCTGAGTTATGCTGTTCACAGACACACACACGGACATGTTTCCAAAAATGTTTCTTTTGAATTCAGGGGGTCTCAAAACATATATTTCTGGTGAAATCTCGGTATCAAATTTTTGGGTGGAATACAATACTTCCCCTACTTACTATACGTAGTAGAGAAAGTAAAAAAGAAAGAAAGAATGGAAAGAAGGAAAGCAATTGTTTGCTCAGCCATTTTGTGTGTGTCTCATGAGCATGATGTACCATAATCATGAACAATTTTCATATGAATCTGATACAGAAATGAGGGAAATTGTGAGTGACAGTGGCATCTGCTGCAGAACATGGATGTTTTAAACAGAGTGAATTAAATAACAGTTTGGAATCTTGCCCTCCCTAAAGACTTAGCTGAATTGTTAGATTCTACACTCTACTGCTATACACAGAAACATTGTTCTATTTCTACAAACAATGTGAAATGGAATTTAAATTCTTCTTTTTTTGAAGATGCTATCTTGTATATTGCAACAGTATGAAAGAACTTGGACTTCCAAACTATAACCTATGTAAATGGAGATTGTTCAATGTTGTCCTCCTTCAAAACAGAAATAATTTTGGTTCAGTGCCCACCGCCTATTCTGTAATTCTCAAGGAATTGTATGAAAATTTGGAACTGACCTGCCACGTTTGTGGTGATTTTAAGCGTTTTACTATGCTGCTGGATCAACAATCTGCTTTATTTGTCTGTGGGATAAAGGAACAAATTACCACCTCTCCAGATTAAGCTTGGCTTAATCAAACAATTTGTAAAGGCTTTAAATAATAACGGAGATTGTTTCAGTACATGTGTGAGAAATTTTCACTTGTATGTGAAGCAAAATTAAAACAAGCTACTTATATTTAATGGTCCTGCTATAGGAAACCTAATGTCTGAAGCAGCATTTAAAAACACTATGGATGAAAACGACAAAGCCACATAGTGTCCTTCAGTGAAGGTGTTTCAATATTTCTCAGTAACAATCCTGATTAGCAAAACATTGTGGCTACCGTGAAGCATACAAGAAACTTGGTTACAGCAAGACTTTCAAGATTCATTTCCTATTTTCTCAACTAGATTATTTACCACAAAATCTACAATTTTTCAGTCAAGAGCAAGGCAAACGATTTCACAAGAATCTGCAAGATTTCAAAAAGAGATATGAGGAATGCTGGAGCTACAATATGCTTAAATTATAAACTACTTAGGGCCAGTTTAAGCTTAAGCTTCAATTCGGCTTAAGCAGGGGCAGTTTTATAATGGGCAGCTGCAAGCCATAAGCTTGCCCACAGTTTACGCCAAGCACCCCTGTGGCTTGACTTAAACTACTAAACTGAAGTAGATGATAATAGTGATGAAATGCAAATTATTTTAACCCATACTTACAACAGAAGCTGATCTAGAATATTTAAAATGCATCAAAACCATTTTCACGCATGGAATGACGGACAATTCTACGAGAGCTTTTGATAAGTAAACTGTCAATAATGATGGTACCAGAAATTACTGATGATACATAATGATGAAACACAAAACCAACTGATAAGCAAAACATGATTTTAAATTTGTACTTCATACTTTGTTGCACTCATTGCCATTATATTTCAGTAACAAACCCTCTCATGAGAAAAATACTTCTCTTGACATTGGAGTTATATGAAAAAGGAAGCATGCTAATTGCAGCTGGACATTTTTCAAGTATCTCAAACTGCACATGATGATAATTAAATTAAACTGTGTTTTATTTATGGATGCTCTTTAACTGCTGTGGTTCTTAGCATCCCATTCTATATTGGGCGTGAAAGACCGGTAATTTTGCTGAGAGACCTCTTTATCAGGCTTGAGGTTCTTTTAGGTGCCACAAATCTATGACACAGTACCACTGGCTTTACTTCCCTTCCAAAGGAAGCCATGCTAAGGATTTTTACACCCAAAAAAATCCATCACCCTCCGCCGGGTTTGAAGCCTGAAGCACATTTGGACCACGTATGGGCGCCAAACTTGCGGGAGATATGACCCCACATATGGATATAAACTTTCTGGTGGTCTTTGCCCCACGTTTACGAACCAACTTTTGCGGCAGTGTCGTGTGTTTATTTTATGTGTAATAATATGTTTATTTATTATTTATGCCTCGGCTGCATCAGTAGTATTTTGTAGAGCAAGTATCCCTTAATAGGGCTGGTATGACGCAATGAATTTTCATGTCTCACATACACTCACTGAACCCGTACCAAACCTAACTACCCGGGTACGCTTTCCTCTAGTGTCGACCGTTTGAATTTGTACATTTCTCTATTTCTAGTTTATACTGATTGGCTAAGCCTACTCCAGTAGAATACCTTTATTTTACTTTAGCTTCTCTAGTTTTTGATTGGCTAAGCCTGCTCCAATAGAATACTTTTATTTTATTTTCGCTTGCTTTTCACATCCACGTGACCATTTATAAACTGTTTTAAATATTACATTAGTATTGTTCCAAGAACTATTAGTAACCTTTTTTAACTTTCTAATTTATTATTGTCTCAAGGTTACCTTATTGTTAGCAACTTTTGGCTTCTACTTTGTAATTCTGTTTGCAACGAAAGGCAGCTTGCTTCTATTCTCACAGCTCCTGCATTGTTAAACTACGAAATACACCTGCATAACATTTTATACCTATACATAATAAAATAAACATGATACAATGACTGATGACTGTAGTATACACTTTATATATTATAATATATGCATATTGCTTTTAGGCGGGCTATTATTTTTTATATATTATATAATTAGACTCATATTATTTCAACGGTAAAAAATACTGTCTCAAGCCGCAACCTTGGGAACTAGAGTCTAGCATGGTAACCACTACACCATGGAGGATGATGCATATGATGATGATGATTTATATTTAAGGGCGTTCAACTACAAGGTCATTAGCGCCCTTATAAAGCAGATCATGGCAAAAGTCAGAGATAAAGATCTGTATGCAGTACTAATCATGGAAAAGCCAGAGATAAAATGAACTTACAAAAATGGCAGAGGTGTACAAAGAACTTGATATCAATATGACTAAATCCTTATTTGAAAAATTACCTGTGACAAAAACTTAAAAACATTTTTGACTGCTTGGTTATCGAAACAATTGCTTCTGAAACTTGTTCCAAAATCAAATTTTAAGTAAATTAGTGTTACAACCAACTCGGCTATCTTTGAGGTTATTGTTTCCAACTTCCAAATTAATGAACTGTATACATACTTATTTAGTTCATATCCTTCATTTTTTGCTGCATTGGTACATGCACTGTAGACTTCATCCTTATCCTCATCAGCGAAAAGAGCTGGTACCATACCAATCTTTAGCATGTTGTTTATAACTTCCAAGAAACCTAATGGTGAGCACAGAATAAAGAAATAAGCTTAACATTATCAGCAAAGCAACCACAAGAGCTACTAACATTTAGATGAACATCTATAAAAGTTTACTCATCATTATGATGCAAAATGGTTATATCGCTCTTCAGAAGGGTTCTAAATGGCTAACTCCTTGCCACATGTATCTGACAGTTTTAGTAAAACCCAAGCAACTTAGGGTTTCATAATCAATCATTTAGGAGAAACGCCAAGTCTACAGGGAAATATTCCTCCATATTGGTCAGGCACTAAAGTACACATTCACAACAACTGACACTCTTCTCAAGTCAACTACATAATGAATGCAGTGAAATTGTGAGTGTAATTGTGACACTTTAGTTCTATTGTATTATATAACACAAATTTATATATGTATATTTGTGTCTGTTTATTTGTACTAAGCTGTTTGCAGAGATCATGTGGCTTGTAGCTAACCCAGGTTCTATTCCAGGCCATACAAGATAATAACAACGCTACTTTCACAACTATTAGCTCAAACATTGCTGTTACCAGACTATGATTATACTTTATAATTAACAAACACTTCGATTTGATTTACTGACCAGATCTATGTCTTATTAACTCTAAGTAAGAACTCTCCTAAATTAATAATTGAGATTGTTTACAAAAATTTCTTGAATTAGTACTATTTTTGCCATCTTCAACCATTTATTTTGGATAAGCTCTTTCCTCCAGATATCCGTGCTTTTGCATTGTAATAAAATATGGATTGTATCTTCTTTATCACTGCATATAGGACAAGTCCCTTCTGCTCCCCCCCCCCCCCCGTAACCTTTTAACCTCCAAACTCCCAGTTTAAACTACCAATACTCTATTACAACTCTCGATGTACATCTCTGTCCCATCATTACTTCCAAAGTCCTTATAACATTTTAGAGAACTTTCTTTCTCCACCATTGCCCATAGATTTTGTCTGTCCATATCTTCCAACTGCATCTGACTCCCTCTCTTCCTAAACATATATCACCCACCATTTATTTAAGTTGGTTCCCGATTTCACCTAATTCTTTTGAGTGAATATACTTTTCTTGTACATTTAAACCATCTTGCAAAATGTGTTCTAGTGTTAAGTGATAAATACTAAATTAATATTTAAGCATTCTTTCCACAATCATTCCTCGTACACCACTTTGCCTAATTCTGACATTAGTTCCTTCCCCTGCAGAATTTTATGAAACTCTTAAAATAATTTATAGAACATTTTCAGTAACATGTCCATCTTTTGCCAAACTTCCTCTGCACCCCAGATCTGTATTCCATACAGCTACCATTTTATATATATGGGTGTTCAATTACAAGATCATTAGTGCACTTATAAAACAGATCATTGCAAGGCCAGAGATAAACTGAGAATCAATTACTCAACTAAAGACTCACTACAAAAATCATAGAAAAGGCTGAATTTACAAAACTAAGCCACGAAGTACAAAAAGCTTTATTGTGGCATGTATGTGTGTGCAATGTCATGCCACATTATTGCTTTGCTAGCGGCAGTATTGTTGGGGTAATTCTTTCAGCTTGGGTTCTGAATTTCGTCTGGCGTGATATCTCTCCCCACCTCCTGGACAGAGGTGAAGAAAGGAGGGAAAGTAAGCATTCTTTCTTTGTGTCGTGTGTGGAGCGTGGCATCACTTACTTCAAGTCAAGCGTCTGGCATGGAAGGATGTGTGTGAATCATGTGAATGTGACCTTGTAAGTGTAACATCTCCCTCCAATGTCTTTCTTTTAATCTTTTGTATATGATGTAGGGGCATTGTGTTTAATATTCAATAAACCACAGGTAATGTGATTAATGTGAAATTTGGTGTGTTTTTGTGGTAATTATCCCACACCTGCTCTGAAATGTGTAGTTAAGGTTCCTGGTCCTCTCGTTGCCTCTGTAGCTATGCCTCCCAATGTTTATGCTGGGGTAACTAAAATTTAATATCTAGCTGCAAATCTTTTGGCCTCACCTCGGCATATAACATTTTTGATGGTTTTTTGCCAGGTATGATGTAATATTTTGTTGCAAACGCTATCACATCGCTGTGAAGAAAATTTTTGTGTGCTTGTAGTGTGTGAATGTTAAATCTTTTGTGCACATGGAAGTTACATGCTTTCTAATAAGCTCCCAGAAACGAACATCGGCAGGCCTTGGATTAATGGAGGTGTTCCTATAACATTCATCCAGCATGGTGTTAAAGAAAGCAAGGATGTTGGATGTATTGCCATACATTTAAGCACACTGCCATAATTTCCAAATAGGACATCACATGAAAAATCGCAGAGAAGGTTCTACCAATTCAGCGTAAAGACTTATAACTGGGCTAGTTGGGAAAGCTCCAATAGCCACACATCATAGCACTCCCGTGCGCAGGAATAGTCTCTTTGAATGCAAAATCACACCATACTGGGGTGTACCGCCTGATTTGAAAGCTATTTTGCAGAAGGAGCTTAGTCTCAGGTAAACATACGACCAAAGGATTATTCTTGTTGAGTAAAACTTCAAGCTCTGGTCAATGTGTTTTAATTCTACCTATGTTTCATTGAAGAATAGCCACAGTATTTATAATGGGATACGTTTTCAATATATGATTCCACTACATTGTGGACAGCAGTGGTCAAATCAATTTACTCTTTTTCTTTGGTGTTGGGCTAACACCTTTAACAGAGGATTAGTCCTGCTGCTTCTTCTTCACTGTCGTTCTGGCAGCGTGGGCAGAATCCCCCTGCTCCATCTTCTCCCGGGAGAGGACCCCTTTCCAATTGAAAACTTTGGTTTGAGGTTTTCAAATAGATTGGAAGTGGCGATACATCGCTGATCTGAGTTCTTCCCAGGAGATTCGTCAGAAGAGGATCTCCGAGGAAATGCTCGTGGACTTTTCTTGCCTTTAGATGTTCTGGGTAAAGGCTTACCATTTTCTTTTAGGTAGTCAGTTCTGTTGCAACTGGTCTTGAACTTTATCGGTGCCAGTTGAGACGGTAATTTGTATCACAAATTACTCAGATGTAAATAAGGATTGTAATATGAATATGTATTTTTATGTGACATTGATTTTAGAGGTTTATTAATTGTAAATATTATTGGTAAATAATAATATACGGCTCTACTGAAACTGTCAACAATAACGCAATAATGCAGCAAGGGGATGAGTTGTTTATCGTTACCGGGAACCAGGAAGTTACGTAATGTTTCACGCCTTTTCGGTAAAAGCTTCTAGAATTTTCCCTAAAAGTAATATGTATTAGTGGTTTTCATTGGATAGTAAAATAGACGCTAATGTTGGCGCGTTTTATTAGCCAATGGCAGTTCATTTATAATCTTTAGGCGTACCTTGAGGCAAGCCTATAAATAGTGTAGATTCAAGGGAGCGTTCTCCCAGTGCAACAAGATTCTCGACACATTACACATCGTCCCCAGTTCAACGGAATTCTCAGTACACTACATACAGTCAGTCAGTCCTTCATTTCGTCAAGTTACGCGCAACAGAATTACAAGAACTATTATAAAGTATTATACAGTTAAATATATAAAGTTGAAGTACGTGAGTTAAAAGTGATAAGAAGTTATTACAAACAGTTTCAGTATGGCGAGTATCCAAATAAATATGTGAAAGTGTTCGTGAACGTGTTCTGCAATAAAGATTATAAAACCAATTTCTTCGTCAATATCATTTCTAGACAAAAGATTCCTTTCCGCTTCACACCCTGCAAGAGATACAAGTTCTACCAAGAAAAGATGATAGCTAGCCGGAGGACAATATACATAACCTTAAATTCTTTTAGAAACTAATTCATACAAATTGCTACGACAGAGGGAACTACGGACCAGACCAACGAATGACGTCACACAAGATGGCAACACACGTGAAGTAAACACACATATTTGCTCTCGCAAATTGGCTCCACAACGTGGTGCTATATTAATGTTAAACACATAAGTAACATTAAAACCGTCACACAGTCTTATTTGGTGGTGACTTTACTGAAGGGATCTTGGCAGCAAGAGGCTTGGCAGATGTTGATGCAGATTTCGTAGGCTTTGGAAGTGATCTGGCTACTAGGATCTTTTCTGAAGTTGCGGCCCCAGTAACATCGTTGGAGGGAGTTGCGATTTCCCAACTTGGTACTGGTTTAGCTGCAACTGAACTATAGGTACCGGACTCAGACAGAGGAGTGGCGGATGCGGAGGAATTTCCAGGCTTCTGAGAAGGTCACCTTCTCCCTAACTCGGATCTCTTGATCGCCTTTCCTCTGTAAAACAGGGGCACTCTAGGGAATTAATGCATGTTCACCACTGCAGTTAATGCAGTTGGAGCTTATGTACATGCTCTCTCATATGAGAATTCCTCACAGTTAACGCAGATAGCTTCACTGTTAAGAAATCAGTTGTGTCCAAAGCACTGACATTTATAGATCTCAGCAGTTTGGGGATATATAGCCTAACTTCAATCGCTTCATACCCTGGCTTAATGATCTCCCCGATCAAAAGTAAGAAACAGGGTACGAGTAGGCACGAATTCACCTCAAACACGATACACAGCTGTCACACCTTGATCAAGATTTTCTTGGTTCTCCTCATTGGACATAACTGTCCAATGCATGAGTGTTTACCACACCGCGAGAGGAGTTCAAGGTCTTGTGCATCTCGTCACCTATTGGGTAGCTGTCTAACATATTCGTCCTCAGTATAATTGCTGCCTGGGATGCTGAATCTACTTCAACCCGGAGCGTGCCGTTGCGAGTCCTGATACAGGATTTCACTGGACCACCAACTTTATCCAGGCTCTCTTGAATAATCAATGGACTCACCGATGAAAATTTCCTTCCTTCCTCTGTTCTTGCAATTATTAAGTAGCAAGGACAACACTTGACTTCTTTTCCATTAAGTTTAACGTTTTTTTTTTTAAATTTTCTGTTATTCACACGATTAAATCCTCCACCATTCCAAATGTCTCTGATTGCATGCTCACATCCTGGGCGCCAACCCGGCTTAGGTGAAAGTCCTGGCCTGGACTTAGCTCACCTTAGGTCTCACCTCCCAAATGATAGAGGGACCCAATCGCCATCAGGAGTGTAACAGCTCATGCAATGGCCCCTCGCCGGGACTGACCTTTATCAGGCGGATACGAATGCAGACCTACATGATACTCAGGGACTGGGAATTACACGTTATCCAGCCATTCTTTGCGACTCCCCACCTTCGCCCCGCAGAGCGGTATCCATCAGACTGTGTTCAGGGAGGTAACTGGTAGTTGCTCAAACATGCTTGTGGACCAAAGTTGGTTGGGCGTTTGGCATAAGTCCTTTCACCTCTTAGAGGAGCACGATAGTATGAAGCTGATTCTCACTCAGAAAAGGATGTCCTTCATAAACTCCTGAAAGAACAAAGGTTCTGGAACTTACGTCCACGTATGTTCCAGGTGTTTACAGAACATTGTATCCCTGCTCGTCAACATGTATCATAAGCCTTCTCAAGGTCGAAAAATATCCCAATGGTTTGACAATTCCTTATGAATCTGTTCACGGTCTGCATCGTCGAAAACCACACTGAATGTTGGTCAGTAGGTTGAGAGTTTCTATGATGATTTATATTTAAGGATGCCCAACCACAAGGTCATTAGCACCCTTAGAAGACAGATAGTGGCAAACAACAGAGATAGCAATACAAAAAAAATCATGACCCAGTTAGGTTAGGTTATTTTTTATATTTATGGACGCTCTTTAACTACGGTGGTCCTTAGTGTCGCATTCAATATTGGGCATGAAAGATCGGTGATTTTGCTCAGCAGCCAATGAAACAGATGAATGTAAAAATCATATCAAAAGCCAGATATAAAGATGAATATACAAAACTAAGCCTAGATGTACAAAAAACTTGATAAGACCTCTGCAGGACTGGCCCGGCAGTTGCAGAGGGTCCTGAAGATATGCTAGAGCAATACACTCCAGCAACACATGACAGACCGACTGATTTTTGCTACACAGTGGACAGAGAAGAACAGGATCTCCCTTATAAAGCTAATCATGCGTAAAATTGCATGGTCAACACGCTACTGAGCCAAAATCATCTACTCACGAGAGATACACAAGAGGAAGTTATCCAGTTTGTTAGAATGTCCCTCCCTACTCTAAGCTTATTTCCACGGAGAGCAGACCACTCTTCGCGCCAGCGGATAGCACGCTCTCCGCAGAACAAGCCTAAATTCTTCCGTTACACGAGATATTCCAACACTGGATTCTGTGGTTTCCGTCTTTGCTCCAAATCCACCAGTTCATTCCCCGGCAATCAACGTGACCAAGAATCAATACACAATCCACATTAATGCTAGAAGCGCGTAAAACATGGGGGAGGGGGGACATGCTATACAATGGGATGGTAGCTGTACAGCTCACGAAGGTTCTGAAGTGCACTAAGGGAATCACTCAAAATGAGACAATCACCCAATTTTCACTGGGGCACATACAAAATGTCTCCGTATATGGCATACAGCTCTGCACTATAAATGGAAGTGCCACCATGAAAACGAATGTATGGGGCTCGGTTCCATGAACATAGGCACGTACAATAACGTTGGTGCACTTAGATCCATGGGTGTAGATTAAAACTCGGTCATTGTAACCTGACAAAAATTCTTAAACACATGTATGGATTCTAAGCGTAGGCATCATACAGTTTCGGTATGCCATCATCCCAAGATCTACATGAGGTGTCGCACGTAACCAGGGGGGGGGGGGGTTTGACCCTCTCCCCCTTAGGACATGCTAGGCATTTCAATATCATTCTAACAAGCTCCTGGAAATGTGCAGCTGCAGGTGTTGGACTACTGGAGCTGTTCCTATAACATTAGTCCAGTGCGGAACTGAAAAAAGAAGCGAACATTGGATGTATAGGCATACATTTAAGCCCACAGCCATAATTTCCTATCAGGGCATCATGCAGATATTGCAGAGGAGGTTCTGCTGATTCAGCTTTAAGACTCACATCTGGGCTAGTTAGAAAAGCTCTGACAGCCATACAAGCGTCCCTATTAGGGACTATGTCTAATGTTCTCAGCATAGATTGTCGTGCTGAAGAATAGATGATACACCTATAATCTAACTTGGTTCGGAACAGTGCGCAATACAGTCACAGCAAAACTGTTCGATCCGCTGCCCAAGATTTGCCATTAATACCCGCAAGATATTCAGTGAACGGTCACATCGTGCTTTTAGCTGTGCTATAAGCGATAACCAGCTAAGTTTCCTATCAAAGGCCAACCCCAGGAATCTCATCTAATCTGTGAATGGTAGTAACTCTGGGCCGAATCGGAGGGAAGGTGGTAATCATCCCCTTCGGCGCCAGAAGTTAATGGAGATTGACTTCTTAGTTGAGAAATGAAAGCCAGTTTTAGAAATCCATTCTCGAATATTGCTGCATACAGCACTCTAAAAACGGCGTGCGCTAAGAAGTGCAATAGACGCAAAGTCGTCTATGAATAAGCATGGCGATAACCCTGAACGAACACATTTTGAGATCGAATTGTTATAACAAACAGTGTAATGCTTAGTACCGGTCCCTGAGCCACTCCGTTCTCCTGAACAAAAAAGTTCGAAAAAACCGAGCTGACCCTTACTAGGAAAATGCGGTCCTTCAGGAACTCCTAAATGAAGTGGTAAGCATCCACTTATGTTGCAGGTGTGTAGGGAATGTAGTATCCCTGCTTGCCAACATAAATCATAAGCCTTCCTAAGGTCGAAAAATATCCCAACGGTTTGACAATTCTTCATGAATCCATTCATGACCTGCGTTGATAATGATATAAGGTAGTCCACAGTTGAATGGCGTTGTTGAAAAGGAGGAGGATAATGGCGAATTGGATGGTGATATCTCAGGAGTCGAATGCATTCCAATAGACTGACTTTTATTTTCTGTGCTTGTGAAAATACAGAATAAAATGCATATACAAAGGTGAAAAGAAATATTAATGCATCTTATTTAAACTATCCTTGTTTGTATTACAGTGTGTTAGAGTTGAATGCAATGTCTGGAAGTCAAGTTTGAGTTGATGTGACTATGAGAGGCATAGCGAGATGGTCCCCTCCAAGTGTTATACTACCACCCCTCTTGTAGCAACTTGCATCTGTAACTGGTAATTAGTCAAACATGCTTGTGGACCAAAGTTAATTGGGTGCATGACATAAGTCCTCTCACCACTAGAGGAAGCCAATTGAGAGTGTAGCTTAGGACCATAGTAGGCCCCTGCAGCCATCTTGACTCCACTAAGATACATACATCTATTCTAGCCATATGACTTTCATCATCAGAGCTATGTACAGATATTTACTGACCAATTTCAACGCTGATTTTTATTTTACCAATGCCATTTCTTTATGCTTCTTCCATCCTCCAGTGCTAATACGTTTTATACCCAAATAAAATCCTTCACAATTTGAATTTCTTTGTTCTGAAATATCATCTCTTCTTAATGTTCTATCTTTCCTGAATACTACAATCTTAGTTTAGCCAACATTAACTTTAAGACCCCATTCTTTACAGTACCTTTCAATTTCATTTACTGAATTTCTTAAATCTACCCTGTGTATGAATTTACCAGCAAGTCATCTGTGTACAACATCTGTGTACACAGTTCTACAACTATGTACAACTCCTGGAGTTTCTTTATTATTAATTGTTGGTATATGATTAACTGTCTTCAGTCGTATATGTTATTTATAGAGTAAACAATATAGGACACAATTTACAGCCCTGCCAGAGTCCTTTATCTTGTCACACCTCTTCTGTTACTTCTCCCTCCCAGTACAGGATGACACTTTAGGTTCACTTACTAAGTGTTCACTTAGAACATGTTTCCAAGACGTTTGCCTCCATTTCCACTGTGTCTGTAAAGGAATTCCAAACTTTAGTGTCATTTGAACTGCCATCTACCTGTCTAGTGGAGAGGTTCACTATATCATCAACAGGTGGGATTTCAAAATTCGTTGCTCTGTATGCATTTTCCCCGTACTGAAAGTTCTGTTGGTGTTTTAAAAGCTTTATTTCCCATTTAATCTTGTGCTCTGTTACCAAAATTGGTGAGCTACTGCAGATTTGTCTATTTGCTTAGCTTTTAAATTTCTTAGGTATTCTGTTTGGTTTTTGTGGCAGTCTTCGCTATCAATCCGGTAAATCCCTGATTTGTAGCGCTTGGTATAGTGTCCTTTAGTGGATGATGAAGTAAGTTTCTGAGGATGTTTTCTTCTTTTGTATGGATCCAATTTTATGCCAAATTGAAACAGTTTATTGGATTTGTTATGAATTTTTGAGTGGAATGTGAATCTAAGTTTTCTGAGTGAAAACTTATTAAGTGAAACCAAAGTGTCATCAATCCACTCACAATTTCATGATGCTGAAACGTCTCTACAGGATATATGACTGTTATACATTTCTGTGTTAATTTATGAGTTACATTTAATTGGAACCATTATCATTCCTTATATTATTCCTCATAGACATTTATTGATATTATTGTTATTAGCTCAGTATATTAAGAATCACTGTGGTATGTTGGCATCATAATTTAGAAATTACATTTGATTTAAACCATGCCTTATTTGAAATTCAATACATTGTCATGGCCTTCATAAACATACTGACTACCTACAATGAAAAACACATCTAATTTGTTTTATGTCCACGGAGAACAAACAAGCTATTGATTTTGTTACTTAATGTCATAGCAACAAATGAAAAATCGTTAAGATTTTAAGACAGTTCATTTAAATTATCGTCATATGTTGTAGTCTAAGCGCCAACACATAAGCAAAGATATCATACATAATTATAAATACTTGTGTGTTCAATTTATCATGAAAAGATTAAGCATCATTGAAATTATTTTGCTCCCTTAAAATAACAACCTGGGATAGGACTCATGGCTCATGAGTCACACTGGCTTTTACTCAATTCCACTCCTTGGTGTGGCTTACTAAATACTACTTACTCTCCTCAACAATCTGTGCAGCAGTGAACATAAATGATGTGGGTTTTCTGTCAACTCCAACCTGTATATACAGTTTCTTCAGATCATCCTTGAAACTGTCCTCATTGTAGCCTCGACTTATCTGTATCATGAACGTCTCACAACCTAAACAATCAACATAGTGATAACATGGCCACTTCACAATAACAAGATTGCTCATTTTCATATGGGAAGATAGCAAAATATCTGTGCATGCATTATACCCTCTCCTCTGATTCAGCTATCCTGGTAAACCTTCAAGATTGGTGTCAGCAAGTCCTGGCTGTGGCATTCAATTCTTCAAGTCTGATTCAATTTTCCACATAGCTCGTGTGAAAGACAAATCAAATATAAAATCAAAAGTTTGCCTTACGGTATACATTTTCCCAGGATGAGGCTGAAAATAGGCAAATGAAAACTGACTTTTTCAGCATGAGGAGTTTGCCTGTATACTTGAGTCAGGGGCACATGCAGAGGGGCACTCAAACCCTGCCTCCTCCAGGTACCCAAAACGGTAATACCACAGCAATGCAGTCTCATTTTTCTTTTCTCTTCCACATGCATAGTAGGGAGAGAAGGTATTGCATTCCACCCAAAAATTCTATACCGAGTTTTCATGGAAATACATGTTTTGAGACTTCCTGAATCCAAAAAAAGCATTTTTAGAAAAAAGGTTTGTGTGTGTGTGAACAGCATAACTCAAAAAGTCAGATTAAATACCAAACTTGGTATTTAAATTCAGTATCTTCCGAAGATACGACACAAAGATTTTCAAAAAAATCTTCCAACACCTAGCTATCCTTCACATGGAACATTTTTTTTGATTTTCTCAAAAATGGCTACAACCATTTTGATTAAAATACCATATGTTAAAGATATTTAAAAAATAGGTAAAATGTATATCTTGAATTTTCTGGGAATAGCGTGTGAAGTCCTCTTTATTTGGAAGAAATTTTGTATAATGTTGTATAACTAGTATACGTTAAGTGATAAGATGAAAATGTACTGCACAAAAAATATTCTCTCTTTAAAACAGAATTTATTTCCAATGACTTTTAGGGGTCGGTTCTACAATGTCCCAATCAGCTTGCCGATAGCTACTCTACAAATAAAGTTTTCTTGCTGATAAGCAATGCTCTTGTTCTACAATCGCACATGTGACTGTAGAACAAGAGTGTTGCTATCTCTGGATAGCAATCCTATAGGATAACCTGTGATATGTTAAGTTTGACATTCTGAATTCTATGGAAACACTACCATTGGGATATTCATAAAGTAGAAAACAAATGAGAATTGCCTTGTGAAGCAGACAACAAACAAAATGAAGTTAGTGTGTCTCACGAAGCAAAGCAAGGCTCAAAACTGCATTCATGATGGCTGCAAAAGACTGTTAAACCTTATAGAAACATATAATATTGCTTGAGAATAAGAAGCCTGATGTGGTAACCTGAAAGGGCAGACAATCATGTCAGAGTTCACATAACCTTGGTGGCGACTATTTGCTGATGTATTTCTTGTTTCCTTATGCTAAGCCAAAATCTATACCATATTATAAAGGGAGAAAATTAGTATGTATCTGAAAATCCAGTCAACCCATTTTTATAATTCTCTCATCATTGTGACGGACATGACTATACAACATCCTATAATTTCAATTCATAAATTACTAAAATACTAATAAGGGTTTGCAAAGACCCTTGGAGTACAATGAGATCATACTTGTGAAGACTGTCAGGCGAGAAGTTAAGGAAGTCAAACGTTCTACTTGGATGAATAGCAAGATTTTTCATCCAGTATTAGGAATGCCACTATATAAAATTACAATTATAAGGGGTAAAGGGGAGGATTAATCATAAAATCCTCTAGATAATTGCATAATGATTTCATAAACAATGTCATGAGGTATATGAAACAAATTAAAATGTCATCCAAGTTTAAAAAGTTATCCGTGAAACATCAGGTAAGCCAGCTAGTCTTTTACATAAGCAAGTTGATAAATTTTGTCTTCGTCTAATGTTTGGAAATAATTTTGTTTCTCTCTTATGACCTTAGGCTTTCCCCATTTTGCAGAAACATCAGTATTTCCTCATCATCATCTGATTAATACATTTCTGCCATGATTACTACTGCTAGTGATAAGAATTGTGTTGTAAACAACACCAACTAGCCTAAAACTTGTCAGCAAAGATATCTTCTGAGTAGTGCTAACCAGATTGTAGAATGCCAATTGCTATGAAATCCAGTAAATAGTTTTATCGGCAGCATATCAGCAGAATGTAGAACTGGATCCTAGTAGCATAAGCCATTTCCAAAATACCCGTTATTAATAGTTCAAACTGTTCAAAACTTTGTCATTCCTTTAAAGTCATGTCACTTTTCAGTTGTTTCTCCCGAATGAATGGAAAGAGTACAGAATTTTAAGGCCAGCATATAGCGTCCAGTTGTTAAACATTTGACTATCGCTGTTCTCTTTGTATGTATAATGAAATGTGTAATGTAGCTATGTCTGCTATTTCTGTTTATTAACAGATACAACGTGGTATACTAACTTATAAGCATAAATAGTTACAGAACATAAAAATCTGACGTGTTTCATTCACATGACTTTCTCTACCCACTATGGTTTATTATTATATAGCTTCTACGAACTATCTTACATAAGCTTTACTTTTCTAACCACTTTATGTTAACCAGATAAAGTTTTGCAGAAATAGTTTAATTAAACATTTTGTTGTAGATACAAGGGAAATTGAATTGACAGTCAGACGCTTAAAAGCTAGTTGCTATATACTGGCCATTGCAAGAAACATCTGAAAAGTGACAGCACTTTAAGAAATTGACAAAGTACTCAAAACTACAAACCAATAACAACAGATACATAAAAATGACTCATGCACAAAAAAGGTTTTTGAAATAAATTGTGTTTTAAGAGCTCTACATTTTTTATGTAATATGTTTCTGTCCATTTCTTATCATTTACCCATTATTCAAAATTCCTTCTGGGTGAAGAGGACTTCACAGGCTATTCCCAGAAAATTCAAGATATAAAATTTAATCTGTTATGTAAATAATATCCTATGTATGATATTCACATGACTTTCTCTACCCATTCTTCAACAAACTATTCTTATTAAAGCTTACTGTTCTATCTACCTCGTGTTAATCCAGATAAACATTTGCAGAAATGGTTTTATTAGACACTTTCTTGTAGGTACAATGGGAACGGGAATACAGTAGACTTAAGCAATAGTCAAATCTTTTAAAAACTGACCGCTATGTGATGGCTTTAAATTTTCTTCTGTTCTTTGTTTGGAAAGAAAGAAAGAGGGAGAGAAAGAGAGAGAGGGGAAGAGAGAGAAAGAGGGGAAGAGAGAGGAAGAGAGAGAGAGAGAGAGAGAGAGAGGAAGAGAGAGAGAGAGAGAAAAGAAAGAGAGGAAGAGAGAGAGAAAGAAAGAAAGAGAGGAAGAGAGACAGGAAGAGAGAGAGAAAGAGAGAGGAAGAGAGAGAGAGAGAAAGAAAGGGAGAGAGAAAGAAAGAAAGAAAGAAAGAGAGGAAGAGAGAGAGAAAGAAAGAGAGAAAGAAAGAGAGGAAGAGAGAGAGAAAGAAAGAAAGAGAGGAAGAGAGAGAGAGAAAGAGAGGAAGAAAGAAAGAAAGAGAGGAAGAGAGAGAGAGAAAGAGAGGAAGAGAGAGAGAAAGAAAGAAAGAAAGAGAGGAAGAGAGAGAGAGAGAGAAAGAGAGGAAGAGAGACACAGAGAGAGAGAGAGAGAGAGAGAGAGAGAGAGAGAGAGAGAGAAAGAAAGAAAGAAAGAAAGAAAGAAAGAAAGAAGGAAAAAAGGAAGGAAGGAAAGAAAGAGAAGAAAGAAAAAACAGACTTTCCATTTGAAGAACATATAAGTATTTGAAATTTCAAACCAATAACAAGGAATATCTTGGAAACGGTTAACTCCACACATGCACACAAAAAAGGCATAGATTATGTGCTTTAAGACATCTTCAGTTTTTGTGTAGTAAAATTTTGTCCATCTCTTATGGTTTACCAGTTATACAAAAGTAATTCAGAATGAAGAGGACTTCACAGGCTATTCCCAGGAAATTGAAGATACACATTTCATTTGTTCATAAAAATATCTTAAACATATGGTATTTTAATCTAAAGCCATTTTAAAGAAAATCAAAATCTTCCAAAAACTTTCCATGTAAAGGATAGTTTGGAGTGCAGCATTTTTTTGCAAACTCTCATATTGCATCCTTGAAAAATACTCAGCTTATATACCAAGTTTGGTATTTAACCACTTTTAATTTTTTAAGTTATGCAGCTCTCGCTCTTGCTCTTTCTCTCTCTGTTTCTCACATACATACACACCTTTTTACTTTCTCTACCACACACATAGTAAGCATTCTACCCAAAAATTTGATAGGGAGATTTCACCGAAAATACATGTTTTGAGCCCTTTGAATAAAAAAAAAGAAAAGTATTTTTAGAAAAAGGTCCATGTGTGTGTCTGGAAATACATGTTTTGAGGCCCCTTGAATAAATAAAAAGAAAATTTGTTTTAGAAAAAGTCTGTGTATGTGAAAAGCATCACTCAAAAAGTTGGATAAATACCAAACTTGGTACAGTAGACCCTCGATTAACCGAATTCTAAGGCACCAAAGAATAGCCAATTGAATTAATGAGGTTTTGTAAAAAAATAGTCTGTATTATCTGAAATGCTAAAATACGACTGTTGAGTTCACTCTCTCTCTTGTTATGCGTACCGATTGAGGCAGTATTTTAATACCTGAATAATTTCAATTGTATTTTATAATAAGTAAATTCAATAACAGCCCACCTTGAAACAATATGTATGTAATAATGATTTAAAATGTATGTAACAGTCATTGCATATGCTTATTTTTATTGTAAACATGTTTAATTATGTTATGTGAATACATTACATACTTTAATAATGCAAGAACTGTGAGAATAAGTTTTAAGTTGCTAACAATGAGGTAACAATGAAGTAACCTTGTGGCAATAATGAGTTTGAATGTTACTAGTCATGATTAGAGCAACAATAATGTAAATTCTGTGAGTTTAAAATTACCCAACCACTAGCAAAGAAAAAGCTTTAAGTAAAATGCAGATATTCTATTGGACTAGAATTAGCCAATCAGAGACTTGAAATACTGAAGCTTACGGGTTTAACGGTTGAAATAATGTTCAGTTGCTAGCAAACCTTGGTAGTGACCAGATGGAAGATGTGTTCTCTACAGAAATATTACGTATTCGTGTGAATCCTAAAATATCTCTACACGCTAAGTGCAAGTATTATAAAATTCTCACAGTTCTTAATATCAGTGTAGTGATATTTAATTTGTTCAAAGATTAATAAAAGAAGTGAATTTAAAAACTTAAAAATTTGTGTATGTCTACAATTACTGTCGTACCGCACCCTGCCTAAGAGAAACGTCACTCTACAAACATTACTGAAGCAGCCGAGGCAAATTCAAACATAAATAATATATAGAAGCAGTTTTAATACCAAAGTTAATATTATATTTTAAAAATACATCTTTAAAAATCAGCTTCTCATATGTAGCAGCATATTGCATAATAACAGTAACTATTACGTAATCAACAACTTCAAACCAACGCCCAAAGCGTGCTGTAAACTACTTAAAGCAACTAATATTTACGTAAATAAAATTATGTGAAGCAAACATGTTCTTCACGATGAATGAGTGTGTTCCACTTTCATGCCCTCTAAAAAAAAGTAAAAATAACTGCTGTATATGGTATATTTGGCATTTGTTTAATTGAGAAAGTATACCGTCAAATGCTTGTCTTAATTTTTTTTAAAACAGTACTATTTGAAACAATATTATACTCATTAAATTAGTGAGTTGTATAATACAACAGACAATAACCTTAAGAAACACTTTAAATATACCGTTCTTTTAACACTAAGTTTTAATCGGAACACATGTTTTAGTTACAACTCTTATCCGTTACACATTTTGGTTCTATAATTTGAAAAAATCCTTAATTGTTGTTTGGCGGACCGTTGGTCATTATATTATAGCACTCTCTGAAGATACCAAATCCAGGGTGGCCTGAAATGCCATGGAGACATCAGAAGTGGCAGCAAATTTCTCTAGAACAGAAATTGCAGCGCAACTTCTGTGCGGGCTCACAGTGTGGAATTTGCTGAGAACACATATGTTGGAACCATTCTAACAGCGAATCCTCCAACTCTTCATGTTTCGCTGGTCTCATGCACTTGTTATTGCCACTAAATGAATAGCTTGTCAGAGTCTCTCTGGATGTCGTCCTCCGTGGACTAGTGGTACCGTGCTAGCCTCTAGTTCCCAAGGCCACGGGTTCAAACCTGGCGGAGGGTGATGGATTTTTTCAGGTGTAAAAATCCTTTGGCTTCCTTCGGAAGGGAAATAAAGCTGGTGGTCCCGTATCATAGATTTAAGGCACGTAAAAGAACCTCAAGCCTGATAAAGAGGCCTCTGAGCAAAATTACCAGTCTTTCATGCCTAATATAGAATGGGACGCTAAGGACGACAGCAGTTAAAGAGCGTCCATAAATAAAAAAAAATGCTCTCTGGATTTTTGCGAATCGCGCGCTGTGTGCAGTCTGCTGACCACCCCCTCTTTCCCCACCCTTGCATCATATGCTGTGGAAGTGATACATACGTAAGCAGCAAGTAAGCAATCGGACCATTGTTGAGAAATTACAGTACAGTATTGAGAAAAATTATGTGAAATGATAATGGAAAATACTGTAGTGCACAGCACAACATACATATTCGGTTTCAGCGAAGAATAGCGTATGGAATATGTAATGAGGGGACCAAATTTTAGTCGTAGTATGAATTATCTGAAATTCAGTTTATGCAGTATATTTTTCCATGTAATTCGGGACCGAGCAGCTACTACGGATTAACTGAGTTTTCGGTTTATCCAATTTTGAATTAGCAAGGGTCTACAGTATTTAGGTTCAGTACCTTCCAAAAATGCAACATAAGGAGTTTCAAGAAAATCCTCCCACTCCAAACTACCCTTTACATGGAACATTTTTCAAAATTTTTTATTTTCTGAAAATAGCTCTACCAATTTTGATTAAAATACCATATATTAAAGATATTTACATAACAAATAAAAGATACATTTTTTAATTTTCTGGGAATAACTTGTGAAGTCCCCTTTATTCAAGGGAATTTTGTATAATCTTGTATAACTGGTAAACATTAAGCTACAAACGAAAACGTACCACACAAAAAATGTAGATCTCTTTAAAACACACAATTTATTTCAACAACTATTTTTTGTAGCATCAGCCATTTCCGAGATATTAGTTATTAATGGGTCAATACTTTGTCATTCTTTTTAAATACCATTGATTTTCAGTTTTTTCTCGCGATGTCATGGAAACAATATGGAATTTTAAGGCCAGCATATAGCGTCCAGTTGTTAAACATATGACTATTGCTGTTCCCTTTGTATCCATAACGAAATGTATAATGTAGCTATTTCCGCAAAGGTTTATCTGGATTACAATGAAGAAGATAGAAAAATAAACTTTCATAAGAATAATTTGCATACCCACTAATAAACGATAGAGGGTAGAGAAAGTCATGTGAATGTGACACATCCGATAACACATCAGATATTTGTTTTATTGGTTCAGGGAGTCTCAAAACATTTATCTTTGATGAAATCTCAGCATCAAACTTTTAGGTCAAATACAACACTTTCTCTATATACTATAGGTAAGTAGTACAGAAGGTAAAAGAAAATAATGTAAAATTTCCATGTAAATGGGTAATTTGGGAGTGGATTTTAACTCTTTGAGATGCATCTTTGGAAGATGCAGAATTTCAATATCAATATCCCTAACATTGATATTTATCAGACATTTTCTTCTTGAATAATGCTTTCTCTCTATCTCTCTCTTGCACATATGCATGTACGCATGCACATAGAGAGAGAGAGAGAGAGAGAGAGAGAGAGAGAGAGAGAGAGAGGTGCATGTACACATGTATCTTTTCTTAATGTTTTATTGGGCTTACTAAACTTCAAAACATGTATTTGCAGTGAAATCTTGGCACTGAAATTTTGAGCAGAATACAATACTTTTTCTACTTACTAGGTAAGTAGTAGAGAAGGTAAACACAAATAATCCATTAACTAATTTTGAAGATTGAGAAGCTAGTAACACTGATGTGTCATAATTTAAAATAAAGAGAGTTGAAGGTTGTTACACTACATCATTACATCACTAAAATGTTCTTACTTGAACGTGTTTTGGGAGAATAAACAAATAATCCAGTTGAATTGGCCACCCGGGAAAGAATCTTTATTTTGAAAAACAGGATTGCCAAGAATTTTTATATGCTAACATTGGTTAACTAAAGTTCATAACATAACTTCCAGATGCCTCCAAAGGAAACCAAACATCAATGGTCAGAAGAAAGGTTCTAGGGGTATTTTTTAATTAGCTCATACCTACTCCTAGATAACTAATTATTAACAAACCTACCTGCTGTAAAAGATGCTAATCGGGCAATACTTTGTTTGCCACTGCCTGAAAAGCCAATGATCATAATGTTGCCACGATTTATCCTCAACATTCTGTGCACTCTTGTTATGTGTTCTAAAGCATCATTAAAAAGCACAACATCCATATGTGCATTGCGTTCATTATATTCTTCCGCTATCTGGAACATTCACAAGTCAAAGTCTTTGAGAACATCCTTAAAGCTATAATAAGAATTAAAATTGAAAGTGGTACACAGTGACATGAAATGATCATTTTATAGGACACTTCAGAAGACAGAATACCAACCTAGAAAAGTTATGCAACAAAATGGAGGACTCCATACAAGACAGGAGAGCTCAGACTTAGAAACTAAGTTGAAACAACACATGAGTTGCCTCAAATATAAATTTGCAGTAACACACCAGTTCTGTACAGCTAATTACATCACAATAGACATAATGTTATTAAAACCAACCAAAATATACAGTGTGTCCCAAAAGTAGATTGATAAACTTTGGGAAGTACAGATAACATTATTTGTAACACTGTTTGTTACGGCACTGCCTGCCACCCACTTTATTTAAATATGCACATTACAGTATTGTATGTGTCTTGGTAAGGTCCAAGGAACAAAACACAAACGCTTGAGTTTGTCTATCCTATGTTTACTTCCTTACCTCAATGTGATGCTTCTTGAGAATGTGCATTATTGTATACTGCATATTCTCAAACAGGCCTTAATAAATCTACAACATGGAACAGTACACTGGAATGAGACGGACATGCTGTTGGTACATGGAAAAGCTGGTTCTAGTCATGTGGTTGTAAGACTTTACCAGGAACATTTCTGATATGAAGAGTTCCTCATCATAGTACATTTGCTAGCATTGAATATAGACTACATGAGAGGGGCTTATTGAGCAGATGAGCACGAGGTCAAGGATGGCAACGTTCTGTACAAACTCCTGTGGTGTATTGAGAACAATCCTGCAGCAAGTACTCATACCATTGCTCAACAATTGTACCTAAGTCGTACCACTGTGGGAAGAATTCTGCAGGAACTGTTGTTGCATTCTTTTGACCAAAAAGTTCTGTACAACGAAGCCTGAAGAATATCTTGTGCAACAACAATTTTATCAATGGTATTTGGATAAAACTGAAAATGACTTACAGTTTGCATCTCATGTCATGTTTACAGATGAAGCAAGTTTCACATGTGAGCAGTTATTTAATTGTTGTAATTCGCAAGTTTGGGCCTTTGAAAATCCCCTTGTTATATTCCATATATCACATCAAATGAGATTTGGTGTTAATGTGTGGGCCGATATTGTGGATAACTTCTTAGCAGTTGTAATAACTGTTAATAACACTCTGCCAAAGTTATTGAATTCAAAAAGAGTTTTAAAGATTACAATATTAAATTGGCTCTCCAAAACAAATGCAGGAGAAATCTGCTCAATCATACATTAAAACAAAATAAAACGAAAAACTACTAACAATACATTATCAGGAATATATCGCATTAATTGTAGAGACCGTCAAAAAATATGCATTGGAAAAACTGAAAGGAATTTGGAAACAAGATTAAAGGAACACCTGAGAAATATCAAATTCAAACAAACAAAAAAATTAGCCATAGCTTATCATTTTTGGTATGTAATCATACATTAGAAAAGAAATAAAACTTTTAAAACCAGCCAAAAATCATTTGGAACTGACAGTATGGGAAAACGTATACATTGATATTTGAAAAAGAAGCTAGAAACAGTGATGTGTTATTGAATTTATTTAAAGGTCAGTCGGAATTGTTACACTAACATCACTTATATTTACTCACTTAACATGTTTTGGGAAACATTCCCATCCTCAGAAGCTAATCCGACTGGCCGGAAAACCTGCAGAACCAATCAATAAAATTCACCATAGAAATAGAAAAAGAAGGCATGCTACCATTTCTAGACCTAAAAATCATCAGGGAACAAAAGAACCTAACCTTTGGTATACACAGGAAGCCAACACATTCTACTAATTACATAAAAAATAAGAATTTCAATCCAACCACACACAAACATGTGGTACTAAACAGCTTAACACATAGACTTGTACATACCCACTTAAATAAACAAGAATACCAGCACATAGTAGACACAGCAATAAATAATGGGTACAACAAAACAACAATTGACAAAAAAAATGGCAAAATTCAAACAACAGAAACACATCAAAGATACAACAAATCTCATCCAGGATGATAAACAGCTTAAGTTCAAGAAATTCACATACCACCCAAGAACATATCACAAATTCAAGATTTTCATGAAACACAACATCAGCCTAGTCCCACAGAACAAATTTAACACAGAGAAATTACTTTGTAACAAGTTAAAAGACCCATACCACAAGACAAAAACGCTGGAATCTACAAAATCAATTGTTCAGATTGCAATAAAGTATATATAGGTAAGACAAAAAGAAACCTAGAAACTAGGCTAAAGGAGCACATGAGATATATCAAATACAAACAAATGGACAAATCTGCAGTTTCATACCATTTTTGGATCAAAAATCACAGCATCAAACCAGCCAAATTTGCAGATGAATTATATGCATGGGAGAAGATCACCATTCTAAAACACAACACACATCTAATGAATTTTGATTTGCCGCCACCAAGTCCCCTCTGGAAGTACATTTCACCACCACAGTATCCAGTCCACAAAATGGAAACACCAACAACACCGGCCAGTCGGATTAGCTTCTGAGGATGGGAACAACCGTTTCCCGAAACATGTTAAGTGACTAATTTTGAAGATTTAGAAGCTGGTAACAGTGATGTGTCATAATTTAAAATAGAGAGTTGAGGGTTGTTACACTACATCACTATGATATTCTTACTTGATCATAGTGATGTAGTGTAACAACCCTCAACTCTCTATTTTAAATCATGTTAAGTGAATAAACATAAGTGATGTTGGTGTAACAATTCTAACTCCCTTTAAATAAATACATACATTATCAAGAATTCAAACAGAGTTCATGAATTTTGAAATACCAGCATCAGACAACATCATATGACTCGCCAATAGGAACGACAGCAGAACAAACAACAGTGGAAGGGGAAGCAGGTATCTGATGAAAGCCAGTCATCCTATCAGCTGAAGATGAGGAGGAAGTCTCATTGAAACATGTTCTACTACAGTTTCATAAGTCAAGCACACACACATACACCAAAAAAAGCTTGACCAAGTTTTTAATAAATCTAATTACCATAATAGATCACAAGACTTTCCTTCTGAATGAAGAGGACTTCACAAGCAATTCACAGTAAACTCAAGACATTTTATTTGTCATGTTAATGTCTTCAATATACAGTATTTTAATCAAAACCGTTAGAGCCATTTTTCAAAACCTCAAAATTTTTAAAGAATTCTTCATGTAAAGGGTAATTTGGGGTAGAGGGGATTTAACTGAAAATCTTTGTGTCACAATGTTGGAAGATGTTGGAAGTTTGGTATTTAACCGACTCTAGAAAATTATTGTTTGTTTTGTTTCAGGGAGTCTCAAAATATGTATTTCTGGTGACATTTCGACATTTTTGGATGGAATACAATACTACTACTGTCTACTATATGTATGTACTAGAGAAAGTAAAAATTGATGAAATTCACATACCAGCCTTGGGCTATGAAGAAGTTACAAAGAATATTTAGCATTACAACATAATTCTGGCCCCAAAAATGCAGGTGTAGGTAACATTTGAAATCAAGCAATTTGGAAAAAACACCACAGTACAGTTTATAATGTATAGGGTCCTTCAACAAGAGTGTCCTATCTTTGAACTTAAATAAAACATGTTCTATAAATGATAGAGGTTTATTTCTTTTTTTATTTTGGAACATAATTAATGTCATTACGTGTGGAAGAGAACATCAGTTAAGTGACCGCCGTGACTTTGTTGGGTTGCGCGTATATGGTTGACAGAATTTTCAATGACAGAAGAACATAAATTAGGTCCAACTTCACGAATAATACGTGTGATGTTATTCATAAGATCATTTACTGTTTCTGGCTTGTTGACATAAACTCGAGATTTAACATAACCCCATAAAAAATAATCCAACAGCATTAAATCACATGACCTCGGGGGCCAGTTAACATCACCACCACCACGGGAAATGATGAAACCTCTGAACTTCTCCTTCAAAAGATGGATTGTTTCGAGAGCAGTATGACATGTGGCACTATCTTGCTGGAACCAGATGTTTCTGAGATCCATAACATCCAATTGAGGCCAAAAATAGTCCCTTATAAGAGCCCGGTATCTTTCTCCATTCACAGTTACAGCTTCTCCATCTTCATCTTGGAAAAAATATGGTCCAATGATTTCACCATACCAAAATCCACACCACACAGTAACCTTTTGGGGATGAAGTGGTCATTCTTGAATCTGCATTGGATTATGATTGCTCCAATAGTGGCAATTTTGTTTGTTAACACAACCATCCATCCAAAAGTGGGCTTCATCACTGAAGATGATTTTTCGACAAAAATCCGGATCAGCTTCCAATTCCTCCATAGCCCAGTTAGCGAATAACTCACATCCTATGGTCGTTGGGCTTTAGTTCTTGAGTTAACACCATTTTGTAAGCATGAAACTTCAAGTCCAGATGCAGAATTTGGCAAGTTGTGGTCGGCAAAAGCCCCAATTCTTGTGCTCTACGAGCAATTGATTTGTTTCAGTTCTTGCATACACTCTCACGAATGGTGCCTATGTTTTCGTTGGAGTGCTTACGTCGATTACGTACAGGCGTTCTTTGATCACTGACAGAACCACTTCTTTCAAATTTATCGATCAAACGCTGAATCGTTCTCTTGCAGGGATGATTATGCACACCGTAAACTTCACGCATTACACGGAAGGTTTGGTGAACAGATGATCCATTTTGATGATAAATTTTCACAATTTCTACTCGTTGCTAAATGTTGTAATGTTCCATTGCTATTTGTCAATAACAACTATAACAACATGAAAAAAATGACTGCTGTAACTCAATAACAACGGCAGCTATCACATGTTAAAGATAGGACACTCTTGTTGAAAGTTCCTTTACAAAATAAATTGTGAAGATTTCAACAAATCTATGTAGGGAAAACAAAAAGATATATAGACACAGTAATTATAAACAAACAGATAAATCAGCAGTATTGGCACACTTCTGGCATACAAAATAACAGCACCTTTTATTATATGTTAAATGCCAAAAAAGAGCTCCAGCTCCACACATAAATAAAGAGGAAGCAGATTTGACCACTTTTGAAGGACAACATTTTCTACAAGTTCATCAGTCATCCAGCACAGTAGATCCCACATCCAACATTTCTGGCAAATGAATAATAACTGATGATGTAGATGGGTTCTATAGTAATATAGGCTAGTGAACTTAATTATATAAATTTCACTTAAATAGTGTTCTGTAAAATAAACTGTAAGCTTTGTGTCTGCTCCAAAAGAATGCATTAAAGGGTATTTACATCTCCCTTATGCGACACCAAATTTTGAAATGTAAATATAAAATTGGAGAGCTTACCTCAGTAAACAAAGTTCGAACACTGTCATAGTCAATTAAATCTTCATAAATGCGAGGTTCATCTTCATTAAGTGCATTTCGGAAGTCTCCAAAAAGTAATGGATCGCGCAATACTTCTTCAGCATCATCTTCAAAATTATCCTTTACTGCCTTAAGCACATGTCCTTTAACTACTTCTTCATCCTGTTACATGAAACACTCTCATAGAATATGTATAAGGTAATGCTATAAACCAATAACCTTTAGGGAAGACATTGGAGTGCACTAATGGTTGCTATGATAATCCAAGTGGATCATTCTCTCAAGAACTTCAGTACCTTTAAAGCATTTATTTACCTTGAACATGTTTCAAAGACATGTAATGAAGTTCTAGAGCGAGTGATCCACTAGTTTACTGCAACAATTTTTAGATGTGCTCATTACAGGTATGTATGAAGCCTTCAATTGGACCCATGGTCGTATTACAGGGAATTGCTTGCTCTGCACTGCACTGTTTATAACCACTCCTGTTCCCTCTCTGAGTGCTGGCTAATCAGTTGATATAAAGTCTGTTGATAGATGGTAGACCATGTGTTTCAGTGTAGTGTGTTAGTGCTGCTGAAACACTCATATACTTAGCACACACAATATTGACGTATGATTCGTTTGTGAAAACAAACTCTTGTAGAGAAGTGAGACAGATTCCCTCCTCTTTGTGCGCTCCATGGAGAAAAGGTTCATAATCTTATGAATAGATTTAGGGAAAAGAAATGTATTCTTGATAAAAAAAAACATATTCTTAGAGAGAAAAACCTCGATCACATCATCAGAGAAAAGTTGGAATGAAGTCCTAAGAAATCTCTGAGAAAGCCTGCACAGGAATCAGGAATTTCGCAAACCTTGGCTAGGAATGCCATTAAACTTTTAAAATTAAAACTTTATAAGATAACTGTAGATGAGGAATTGTGATAATGTGAGCAAAGATAATTTCTGCAGTTGGGTGTTGCATAATGTTAATAATTGCACTGTTGACCCACATGGTTCTATTTATATGGCCATGAAGAATTAATCCAAATTTTGTTAAAAGGTGTTAAAAAATTAAATTGAGTTTTATTTATGGATGCCCTTTAACCACTGTGGTCCTTAGCATCCAACTCTATATTGGGCATGAAAGACTGGAAAGTTTGCTCAGAAGCCTCTTTATCAGGTTTGAGGTTCTTTTATGTGCCATAAATCTATGACATGGGACTCCTGGCTTAACTTTCCTTCCGAAGGAAGCCATGCTAAGGATTTTTACACCAAAAAAAAAAAAAATCCATCAACCTCCGCCAGGTTTGAACCCACCACCTCGGGAATTAGATGCTAGCATGGTACCCCTAGACCATGGAGGATAACGTTAAAAGAGGTGAGAGATGTGTTTTGGGGAGATACAATCACTTTCTCATTAGGAATCTTGTGTACCTATTCATGTTATGCAGCATGCAAGGCAAGGTAAGGGATTTGACCTTACTAGTCTCATTCTGTCATTTAGGGCTAGTTTCATGGTCTTAAGTTAAATTCGCCTGTTTAAGCAAAGATTAAGCAACACCTGGATTTCACAGTGCGCTAGAGAGAGGGTAAGCTTAGCTTAAATGCTAGGGAGGCACAGTTTAAGCAAGGTACTGCCAAGTGTTAGTTGTGAGCACTATGTTTACCAATGAAGACAATATTAGTGATGAACTGCACAATATTTTAGCTTGAAGAGGAATAATCATTAGACAGAGCATGATACAATTATAGCCAAAACATTTTAATACACGGAGTGACACTGAGTTCTGCCAAAGACTCAGATCAAGCAAAGAATTGGCAAACAAGCTTTCAGCAATCATTGACAATGAAATAAAACATCCAACTAGGTCTTGTGGAACAAATCTGGTTCCTGAGGTCATGGGTTCAAACTTAGCCGAGGGTGATGAATTTTTTTTTTGGGGGGGGGAGTAAAAATCCTTAGCATGGCTTCCTTCGGAAGGGAAGTAATAAAGCCGGTGGTTCCATGTCACAGATTTACGACATGTAAAAGAACCACAAGCCTGATAAAGAAGCCTATGAGGAAAATTTCTGGTCTTTCATGCCCAATATAGGATGCGATGCTAAGGACCATAGCAGTTAAAAGTGTGTCCATACAAAAAGAAAAAAAAGTGGAACAAATGAAGCTGGCAGTCAACATTATACATTTTAACTAGTGGAATGTAAGTTTTGTAGTACACAAACAACACTCTGATCCTGAAACAATGCTCTTGCTTACATTGAGGTTATATGCCACAGGCAGCATGTTAATTATAAGAGGATTTCTGTGGTGTATTGAAAGCTATACACATCACATTGCCCTTTTGAGGAAAAGTTCATGAAACTTCCCTAATCCAGTGGCACAACATTAGTACCAGAGAAAATTTCTACAGAATGGCCAAATTTCATCAAGCTATTGGAGCATCAGGTTATATGTGCAGATTTTGCCACCTGGTATGTTTCTACTTTACAATATTGTGAACGTGCGTGCACTGCTACCTGTTAGCACCTCCCGAGCGATCCTGTGACAGGTCAGAACAATAGCGAGTGTGGAATAAAAAGACCTTTGTTTACCAGTTACCTGTTCTGGAGCATTCATTTCAGCATGTTCTCGTGGGAGCACCTCGTGTAGATATCCATTCATTATCTGTTTACCCTCCTCTTATGTAGGACTTACACCCCCCAGAACTTACAAGCGGGTGCCTGGGGTCAGAGGCCCGTCGAGGAGCAGACACTCATGGATCAGACAGAACATCCAGGATGGGGGATCAGCCCGATGTCTGGTATGCGGAGGAAGGAAGTAGATGAAACGAAATGATGGTGAAATGGATGAAAGGAAAGGTGATGATGGAGCAGTTGGTGGAATGAATGGCGGGGGAAACCGGAGAACCCGGAGAACACCCGCCCAGATGCCGCTTTATCCACCACAAATCCCACATGCGGGTCCCTGGGATTGAACCGGGCCACCTCGGTGAGAGGCAAGCGGTCTAACCACTCGGCCACGGCGCCGCCTCTCGTGTGGATATTAACTCTGCAAATTTTTTTTGTTTTGGCTTCATATCATTCATGGTATGTTGTAACTTTTCTAAACTAACTGTTTGGGTTGCCTACACGACGTTAGGAGGAAACTTAAGAACACTATATGGAAGTATTATAATTCGAACAGTGTCAAATTAAAGCTATCAACAGAATGCAAATAATTTTTAAAGTGTGTAATAATTTCAATGTATTTAAATTGTGGTTATGTAAATTTAAATTTGTATTCAAATGCAGAGAGGCATGTTGGCACATAAACTTTTACGAATGCACTCGTGTCATGTTATACAATTGTTAATTTCTGGGCTGATTTACATTATATTATAGTGAAACTTGTAAGAGTTGAGTTTATTGATGGTATTATTTGACAGTAATACCTTTTGTAATATCCTGTGTTATGCCTTTAAGATTTTACATCTTTAGGGTATTTGGATCAGTGTACCGCAAAGTGAGTTTAGAAGGTATATACTTGAATATATTGATAGTTATTTCTGGTATTACCCTTCTCCGTTTATAACAGATATCACTGTCTTCCATTATGAAACTTAATAAATATATGGTGCAGCATCAAGACACCCAAATATGACAGAACGTCAACTTTCGAAGTCTTTCGCCGCCACTGCCCATAACAGATGGTCAGCGGAGGAGTAAGCCACGCAGCTAATAGGCAATCTCAAGGGACGGGAAGCAGAAATTCTGAATGCGATTCCCACATCGGCGAAGTCCAGGGACATCTGGGAGGCCCTTAAAAACTGTTTCGGGAAGCACTGCTTCGCCTCTGCCTATCGTAGCCAACTCAAGTCAAAGCTGCAACAGCCAGGGAGACGCTGCAGGAGATCGCCCTGGCAGTAGAACAGCTAGTGAATAAAACTTTAGTGGACCTCCCGCCCAGTTTAGTATCCCAGGAAGCTGTCTACTACTTTGCGGGGTACTAACGCCGAGATACCTGAAGCTCGGCGATTACAAAACTATCCACGAGGTGATAATGGTCGCGTTGAGGATGGAGGCAGCCAAGGTAACAGTGGAACCTACCTTGAAGACCAGGAGCATTCGATTCGCGGGGACAGAGGATCAACTCATGGACATTGTCAAAGAATTTTAAGTGGTGTGTGTTGGCGGTGTGGCCAGCCAGGACACCTAGTAAAGGACTGTCAACACCAAGCAGTTGAGCAGGCGGGAAACGAATAACCACCAGCGTGGCGCGGGGCACGTCAGGACCATCTTCACCACCCCTTGAATGACACTGTGAGCCTTGGGCAGAATGGATGGCAGCCTCGTCGCAAACAGCTTGATACAGGGAAAGCTCTACCAGGTATAGAAAAATTAAACTGAGTTTTATTTATGGACGCTCTTTAACTGCTGTGGTCTTTAACGTCCCATTCTATATTGGGCGTGAAAGATCCGTAATTTTGCTCAGAGGTCTCTTTATTAGGCTTGAGGTTCTTTTACCTGTCATGAATGTACAACACGGGGCCACCGGTTTTACTTCCCTTCCAAAGGAAGCCATGCTACAAATTTCTACGGCTCACGAAATCCATCACCCTCCGCCGGGTTTGAACATGCGACCTCGGAAACTAGAGGCTAGCATGGTAACCACTAGGCTACAGAGCACGACTGCTGGGTACTAGTCGATGAAGGTACAGCCGTGAGCATAATCAGACAGGCAATACTTTGCCTGTGGAGGAGGCCCTGCTGGAACTGACCCTAATGCAGAGCACCGTAAGGCTGTGGGTATCCGTCACGGGGGTAGGTGAATATGTGATACTGGGACTGGAGCCCCAGGGCAACAGTCGAAATTAGACACCGATCAGGACATACAGGCCGGAACTGAGTTAGGGGAATGCGAGTCAGCTTTGAGTGTATCGGCGTGCAACGGACCCAAGGAACCAGCACCACCTCAAGATCTGGGGCACCAGCTGGAAGACTTATTGAAGAGGGTGGCAGTACATCTGGCCGCGGCTCAGCTGAAGAAGATCTGGCACCTCCTTAGGCAATACCAGTCCGCCTTCAGCCAAGAGGATGGCGATTATGGCCACACCAACTAAGTACTTCACCACGTCGACACCAGAGACGCTCGGCCTATTCGGCAACCAGAAAGAAGTGTTCCTCTGGCATGGCAAATGGAAGTAGGAGGCATATTGGAGGACATGAGATCTAGGGCATCATCAAAGAGTCAGACAGCCTTTGGTGTTCCCCTGTGGTAAAGAAGAACGGCGAACTACGTTTCTGCGTGGACTATAGGAAATTTAATGCTATCACCCGAAAAGACTGTTTTCCCTTATCCCAGATTGACGACACCCTGGACGCTCTTGCTGGTGCCCAGTGGTTCTCGACCATGGACCTGAAATCGGGATATTGGCAAGTGACTCTGGACACCAGAGAGAAGGAAAAGACCGCATTCTCGACAGTCCAAGGACTTCAGCAGTTTATGGTTTTGCCCCTTGGACTCTGCAACGTCAGCCACTTTCAGCGCCTGATGGAATCCGTGATGCAGGGATTGACTTACGACGCTTACCTGCTGTAAGTAGACATCATCGTCATTGGCAGCACCTTCAAAGATCCTCTAGAGAACCTCTACAAGGTATTATAGAGATTGCATGCAGCTAACCTGAAACCGAACACGAAGAAATGCCAACTCTTTTGCAAGGAGGGTAATTACTTGGGCCACATAATCTCACTAACTGGGGTGGTCAAGATCCCAGAGAAGGCTCGGGCTGAGAGAGATTGGTCTCGCTCGAAAGATAAACTAGAGTTGCACAGTTCTCTGGGTGTATACAGCTATTCCGCCAGTTCGTAGGAGCCTTCTCCAAAGTCGCGAAGCCCCTCACTCGTCTGACCAAAGAACATCAGCGCGACCTTGGAAACATTGTTGTCCTCCGCGGTGTAGTGGTTACCATGCTAGCCTCAGGTTCCCAAGGTCGCGGGTTCAAACCCAATTTTTTAATTTTCTGGGAATAACCTGTGAAGTCCTCTTCATTTGGAAGGAAATTTATTAATCCTGCACACTGGTAAATGTGATAAATAAAAATGTACCAACAAAAAATGTTGAGCTGTTTAAAACACACAATTTATTTCAAATAACTCTTTTGTGGCATTTCCAAGATATCTGTTATTAACTGTTCAAATTGTTCTAACTTAGTAATTCCATTAAAGTCCTGGCAATTTTCAGTTGTTTCTCGTGATATAATGGAAAGAGTATGGAATTTTTAGGCCAACTTATAGCGTTCAATTGTAAAACATTGGCTATCACTATTCCCTTTGTATCTATAACAAAATATGTAATTCTGGAAAGGTTTATCTCATTTATAATGAAGTAGATAGGAAAATAAACTTTCATAAGAATAATTTGTTTACCCACTATTAAGCAATAGAGGGTAAAGAAAGTCTTGTGAATGTAACACATCAGATTTTTTTTTTAAAATTCCGTCACTATTCTCTTGTTTATTCTTGCAGTATTATGGAAAGGGTATGGAATTTCTAGGCCAGCATATGCAGAGCCACTTTTAAACTTCTATCAAGTTGGTTTTGTCTAACACTTTATATCGACAATGAAATGTGTAATTAAACTATCTCTACATATGTTTTTCTTTTACATTAAGTACACAGAAAAATAATTTGAGTTAGAATAGTTTGTGGAAGCTATCTAAAAATCAACTACTGTGGTCAGATCAACTAAATAGTTGCATTTAGTACATAACCATAAGTAGAGAAGCTTACCTCAATGCAAATGAGTCTATCGTAAAACACACGCATTACTTCATTCCTCCAGGTTCTCAGAAACAGACCCGTGGTTGTGATAAACGTGCTTATTGTTAGCAGCATGCCAGCACACACCATAGACAAATCTCGCAGGTTGAATATGTAGTGGAATCTCCTCGGTGTTGGGGGCAGTTGAGTGGTGATCAGCTGCACATAGCCAAGAGAATGCTCTTACTTGTGTGTGATGAGATCTCTTCAAGACAATGACAGTTTGGTAAATCTTACCTTATATATCTCAAGTGTGATCTTTATTAACAAAGGTACGATCTCCTTCACCTCATCAATATAATCTGCTGTATGACCAGCAAGGATAGAGAAATAAATGTGTTTGACATTCTCATCAAGTGGGAATGTCACATTGAACACACTGAACAGTGTTACAAAACGTGGGTCCACCTCACTTCTGCCACCACCAGGTTTACCCATTGCCGCCGTGTAACCTGAAACATATGAAACAAAAATTTGGTTAATAAACCCTTTGACTTCACTGGAGATAAGACTGAGCAAATAATTGTTTCTAATTATATCTTGGTATATATAACCAAAGTTATACAAGCACTGGCACTGCTTCAATCAAGCTAGACATCTTACAACCATAGATTCACAGTAATTGTGGATAGAAGAATGGGTAGAGAAACATCTGAATGTAACACTGATGATTTATGTTTAAGGGCATACAACTATTATACGGTACAAATCTCTTGACAGCACTAACGAATAGCAGCAGTGTAGCGTTTCTTCATACAGACAGTACACCTCGCAGCTGGTAAAACTAATTGCAATATCATGCGCACCCTGTGAACATGTATGCATATTTCATATTTAAGAACAGCTACAAGTAGCTAGAATATATGGTCACGTTTTTCTGAATAAGTACAAAAAAAGAACCATGTTTTTACACTTAATGGTTTGCCATTAATTTATAGTTATCTTTCGTGATGTTTAAACAGAGACTTTTAGTTATACTTATGCTTGTAATAGTAAATCCATTGCTGTTGTAGATATTTTATATACTGTTATGTCATAGACATAATTATCACTTAATGTGCAATGCTCAATGTTATAAATAAATTTAGAAATAGTTAGCCCACAAACTCATCATAAAATCCTTTCAAAGCCTTCTGATGCATCTCTACAAAGCCATACATGGCAGTTCTTAATAAACGTCAATGATAAAACCAATGATTAAGTACATTTTAATGGTTATTATGCTTACTTCTGCATAATGTTGAATGCTAGAACCAGGCAAGTATCTGTGAAGCTATGAGAAGAGCATGTTGTGCATTTTACACCTCGTTACTTGCAATACACTACATAAAGAAATAAAAAGAAAAAAAATCTGATGTGTTATACTCACATGACTTTCTCTACTCTTGTACAAACTATTTTTACAAAGTCTTATTCTCCATCTATTTCATATTAATCGAGATAAACATTTGCAGAAACCATCTTTTGACATGCAAAGAGAATTACATTTTACACATAGCGACCAGTTCTAAAAATATTTGTCTATCGCTTAAGGCCTACTATGTTCCCCTTGTTTTGTATTTACAAGGGCAATATAGAAATACAGTAGCCTTTAAGCATATACATATCTCTTAATAGCTGGTTGCTAGGTGCAGCACCATTCCCTTTGCCACAGATTAATACTCTTTGCATATCCAAGACAAAAAAATGAATAATGAATTCCCATTTGAGAAAATTATTGAAAAATTTAAGGGAATAACAAGCAATAACTAGAAACCAACTGAGCTACCATGGTAACCTTCAGCTTCCTTAAAGTAATCCTTTATATACCGTTTAAATCAGCTTTTTAAACTTTTGTATTTACTGTTTGCAGATTTTGAAAATAAAGGAAACAAAATAAATACACAAGAAAACACACAAATTTTCTCTCTTTATAATATTGACATAGATTAAAAAATGAACTATGAATTATTTACCTGTATCTTTTAAATTTTTCCAAGTCATGTCTTTCTGCAGATCATAAAAGCCAGATTTTTCTATCAGAAGTCTCAAGTAGGCAATAGGCTGCTGGGTACCATATGTATCTACCTGTAAAACACCATCTCATGTATATCCATGTCTCAGAAAACTTTTAAACTTTATAATTTTTTTAAATTTATCTGAGTATAGTCTTATTAATGATGAGGTCTCAACATGAAAAAGTGTCATTTCCCTCAACTGTATTATGCACTCTAATGTCATCACAGTAACTCAATTATTTAACTATTGAAATGCTGAGTCAAAAACATACTGAGAGTGTCAGGGCACTTGTGTAACATCACATCAAGTAAAAATCCGACATATTCACGTCACTTTCACTACCCCCTCACTTGTTAGTGCATATACAAATTATTTTTACGAAAGTTTATTTTCATACATACTTAATTTTAATCGAGATAAACCTTTCCAGAAATAGCTGTATTACACATCTAGTTATGTTGTTGTTGACCAATGGCACTGGGAATTAATTGACCTGCATCATTTTCCCTCTGGCTTCCCAATATAAAGTCTGTAAGTTATCACTTTTAAGACCTTGCATTTGGTGAGATGATGTTTGTTCAGGATGACATCATCTTCACAGAGAGTGCACTTGGGTGTAGGTAGGCATCCTATCTTGTAGAGGTGTTCTGGAGACAATCGTGGCCAGTTGCCATCCTAAATAAGGCCATTTAGTTATAGATACAAGGAAATAGCGATAGTCAAATGTTTTAGAATTGGATACTATACGCTGGTCTTAAAATTCTATACTCTTTCCATGACATTGCAAGAGGCAATTGAAAATTGACAGGTCTTTAAAAGGATGGCTAAGTGTTGAACAATTTGAACCATTAATAAAGGATATTTCAGAAATCGCTGATACCACAATTAAGTTATTTGAAATAAATTGTGTTTTAAATAGATCTACAATTTTTATGTAGTACGTTTTTGTCTATGATTTAATGTTTAGTAGTTATATAAGACTATAAAAACTTCCTTTCAAATAAAGACGACTTTACAGGCTATTTCCAGAAAATTCAAGATGCAAATTTTATTTGTCAAATAAATATCTTTAATTTATGCTTTTTTTTAATCAAAATTGTTAGAAGCATTTTTTAGAAAATCAAAATTTTTGAAAAATATTCCATGCAAAGGGTAGTTGGGGTTGGGGAGAGTTTCTTGAAAATCTTCATATCGCATCTTCGGAAGATATTGAACTTAAATACCCTACTGAGTATTCATCTGACTCTTCATTTTTGAGTTATGAGTGAATGTGACACAGAGAGATGCATACACACCTTTTTCTAAAACTGGCTTTTTTTAGATTCAGAGATCTCTAAATAAATTGTCAATTGTGTTTTATTTATAGACGCCCTTTAAGTTCTGTGGTCCTTAGTGTCCCATTCTATATTGGACGTGAAAGGCCGGTAATTTTGCTCAGAGGCCTCTTTATCTGGCTTGAGGTTCTTTTACGTGCCGTAAATCTACGACCCAAGACCACCGGCTTTACTTTCCTTCCAAAGGAAGCCATGCTAAGGATTTTTACACCCAAAAAAATCCATCGCCCTCCACCGGGTTTGAACCCGCGGCCTCAGGAATTAGAGGCTAGCATGGTAACCACTCAGAGAGAAAATAAAAATGTTGTTATATTCACATGACTTTTTCTTTTCACTATCATTTATTTTTATATCTCTACTACAAACTACTCTTACAAAAGTTGATTACTTTCTCTGCCATGTACATAGTGGGTAGAGAAGGTATTGCATTCTAACCAAAAATTTGATACCAAGATTTCTCCAGAAATATGTTTTGAGGCTCCTTGAATAAATAAAAAATAAAAAAAAAAAAAAAAAAGCATTTTCATTTTCTCTAACAGGTACACAGTAGGTATTGCATTCCATTCAAAAATATGGTACCGAGATTTCACCAGAAATACATGTATTGAGGCACCTTCAGTAAATACGAAAAAGTTTTTTAGAAAATGGTCCATGTGTATGTGTGTGAACAGAATAACTCAAAAACGAAAAGTCAAATAAAGACCAAACTTGGTATTGTTGAGGCAGTATGTTTAACATTTAAATAATTTCAGTCTAATTATATAATATATATATATATATATATATATATATATATATATATATATATAATTCAATAACAGACTGCCTTAAAGCAATATGTGTACGTAACAATATATAAAGTGTATATTAAAGTCATTGTATATGTTTATATTATTGTATACTTGTTCAATAATGTTATGTGAATGTATTACGTAATTTAATAATGTAGGAGCTGTGAGAATAATAGGTTAAAAGTTATAACAATGAGGTAACCTTGAGGCAATAATGAGTAAGAATGTTTAATAATGCTACTAGTCATTATTGGAGCAACAATAATGTAAATTTTGAGACAGTTTAAAAATAGCCAATCAACAACCAGAAAAAGCTTTAGTTAAATGAAGGTATTCTATTGGACTAGGATTAGCCAATCAGAAACTGAAATATAGCAAAATTTACAAATTCAGAGTTCAGTTGCTTGTAGACAGCTCTCCTAACCAGACACATTGCTTGCAGACAGTGTTCCTAGCCGCACACGAGACACGTCCTTGAGAAATTTAATACATATTCATGTGAGACGAAAATAGTTTTATGTGTAAAAAAAGTGCAAGTATTTAATAAAAAGATCTCACAGCTCTCTCTATATATCAGTGAAGTGTTATTTAAATTGTGTCAAGCATTAATAAAAGGAATGAAGTAAAATTATAATCTGTGTAAGTCTACAATCTTCAGCCGCACCACGCCTTGCAAAGAAATCCATGTCTCTAACAATAATACTGACGCAGGCGAGGCAAACATAAATATATAATATTTAAAGAAACAGTCAAAATTATAAAGTTAATATTTTTTAAATATTTTTGGGGCAAAGGCCACCGGAAAGTTCATTTGGGGCGAAGGCTACTGGAAACTTTTTACCATACGTGTGGTTGCAACTACTTCAAGTTCGGCTCCCCAACAGTTGAACTACAATACAACTCCTACTTCAGATTGGCTTTCCATACATGAAGCAACAACCTACTTCAAATTGGCTCCCAAAGCATGGGGCAAATAACAATACAACAAAATTACTTCATTGTAAAGCTTGATTTTGAACTTTTAACTTTGAAACTGTGAATAGTTCAAAATTTTAGCATGGTCCCTTGATATCCCTATACAAAGCAATTAAATAATCTTCTGTAATTCAATTGTTTTTTGGATAATTAGAAGTAATTCTCAACAAGATTGAGTGAATGAAATGTAGACTAGTCAAGCTTCTTTGTTAAATTCAAGGAAATACTGTACTACTGTAGTACCACTCCTCCTTTCTTCCTGCAAGATGGTCTAGGTTGTTTGTTAAGGCTAGTTTACATGATGACAATTGGCTTCACAATTTCTTTTATGTCTGTGCACATGTGCAAAAGTTAGTGGTGACAGTTACGACACTAGCCAGTTTTGGCTACTTCCAACTTTGGTGAAGCAAAACTAGTTCTAGCACTTCATTTTGAGGTTGTGTTGTGCAGAATGAAGTGGGGAAGTGAAGTAATAATTAAATGCCTGGATTTATATGTAGTGCTTTAATGATATAAACTTTAAAAATAAAATGAAATGTGCCGCTGCACTTGAGTTAATTTTATAAAAACACATAATATGGATGAAATGACAATAGAAGAACTTAAAATGCAAATTCATTCCACAAGAAGTACCTATACAAATGAAATACAGAAGATCCATAAGAGTAAGAATTCTGCAAGTGTCACCGACCTCAGGAAAAAATTTTGAATTTGTGCGTTTTGGGAGCCGGCACAAATACTATAGCAATGAATATGAGTCGCCACTTACAAGATATCTTAATGTAATTTATAATTTCAACTCTGGTGATAATGCTTCATGTATTCAGCATCTTGCTTCTTTATTTCATTTGTTACTTTCCAAAGTCATTCTCAAATGATTGTGATAACTTTTTGTATCATCTTCAACAAAGTTGCAGAACACCATAAAAATAACCTTCTCTGAATCCAAGATCTTGTCCATATTCATCGTCTCTTTCACTTTCTCTCATTTTTTAAGACCAGTAGTAACACCCCATTCACTACTTTAGCTGCTGCAATATCTTGACCATCCAGTTTTACAAACTACCTCTGTAGAAATACGTTAAAAAAATCTATGAAACTACAGTATACACAAGTGTCATGATGTAAACAACATGTTGTGCAAATACCGTATTTATGCGTATCTAATGTGCCAGCAAATTTAATGCACACCCCATATTTGAAACTTAAAATTAGAAAAAAAGGGTTTGTAACGAATGTAAAGCGCATCAATGACCGAAAATAGGTAATAGGTATTTTATTTAAATTTATTTAAAACAACAATGGATTAATCAGATTAATAAAAATCTAGTGGCAACACAATCTAACTTCACTTTTTCAAGATAATTACCATGTGGCTCTTAGCTGATGATGAAGAAACGCATACAAGGTGAAGTTACAGTGTGTTGCCACTAGATTTTTATTAATATTTTATCTACTCACTGTGTTTCCCATTAAGTGTTATGTTAAAAATGGATTTATCATCAGTGTTACATGCTGTTTTTCGCACCCTGTTATATTGATAATAACTTCCTTTGTCCCCTTCTCAGTAATAGTGTAGTTCCATGGCATATCAAACCAAATTGGTGTCTCATCAGCATTGCCTATTTGCACCATGGATATTTGTTTTTCTTCCGAAGTGAAATGACATACCGCTGAAATGTTTGTAGTTTGTCCTCAAAATCTGCAGGAAGCTTCTGGCACATTGTTGTATGGCATCTTAGAGATAAACCTGTCCGCTGCATGAAACGATCCACCCATCCACGGCTAGCCTTAAACTCTTGTTTTAGAATACCAAGAACTTCGGCCTCCTCTTTAGCTTTCTTTCGTATCGAGTCACTAGTCACAGGTTGCCCATTCTTCCTTCTTTCATGCACAAATTCCAACACTTTTTCTTCAACTTCAGGATGTCTTCCTTTGTGAGGACCCGTAAATTTCTTCCTACTAGCTTTAGTAGCAAATAATGCCAGTTTCTATTTTCGCCACAAGTGATACATTCAACTTCCTTCCTGCCTTTCTATTACCATTTTTTTTTCAGCATAAAGGATTATTTTACGCTTTAAAAAGGCATCATAAGACGTTCTTCTCCGTTTGCCCTTGCGCTCCATATCGTAACTAAAAATGTTCAATAATAGGCCAATGATAAATGAGTGACTACCTTGTTGCAAGTTTCCGGATGCATGTTAACTCCAGCAATCCATTGTGAGGCAGTATTTTAATACCTCAATAATTTCAATTGTATTTTATAATAAGTAAATTCAATAACAGTCCGCCTTGAAACAATATGTATGTAATAATTATTTAAAATGTATGTAACAGTCATTGCATATGCTTATTATTATTGTAAACTTGTTTAATAATGTTATGTGAATACATTATATACTTTAATAATGCAAGAGTTGTGAGAATAACAAGTTGCTAACAATGAGGTAATAATGAGTTTGAGAGTTTGAAAGTTACTAGACATGATTAAAGCAACGATAATGTAAATTCTGTGAGTTTAAAATTAGCCAATCAACAGCAAAGAAAAAGCTTTAAATAAAATGCAGTTATTCTATTGGACTAGAATTAGCCAATCAGAGACTTGAAATATCGAAGCTTACGGGTTTTGACAGTTGAAAAATGTTCAGTTGCTGGCAAACTGTGATAGTGACCGGATGGAAGATGTGTTCTCTACAGAAAATTACATATTCATGTGAATAGTAAAAAAATGTCTACGCATTAACTAAGTGAAAGTATTAAAAATCTCACAGTTCTTAATATCAGTGTAGTGATATTTAATTTGTGCAAAGGTTAATGAAAGAAGTGAATTTAAAAACTTAAAATTTGTGTAGGTCTACAATTATTGTCATACCGCACCCTGTCTAAGAGAAACGTGACTCTACAAACATTACTGAAGCAGCCAAGGCAAATACAAACTTAAATAATATATATGGAAGCAGTTTTAACAACAAAGTTAAATATAGTGTAAAAACTTGCAGTATAACAACAAAAATACATCTTTAAATCAGCTTCTCATATGTAGCAGCATATTGCGTAACAACAGTAACTATTACGTAATCAACAACTTCAAACCGACACCCAAAGCGTGTTGCAAACTCCTTAAAGCAACTTAATATTTACATAAATAAATTACATGGAACTAAAATACTATCTCAATTGTGACGTAGTAAACAAAAAATTTTAATGAAGTTACTGGCATTCTACGGAATGGATTTGCACTTGAATCTAATGCGCACCACGATTTTGAGTACTACATTTGGTCAAAAAAGGTGCGTGTTAGATTCGCGTAAATACGGTAGTTTCCTGAAAATGATTTGAGGAAACTAGTTGTGAAACCTAGTGTTGTCATGTAAACTAGGCTTTAAATCCCAGACAATGCAGTTCCATCCCTCCACAACCTTCTTCAGCCTGTTTCATCTAAATATAGTATCTGCGCTCACAAACACTACATATTTGCAGTATGAAGTTATGGACTTGCAAGCTTCTAAGTTTACATTTAATTCAATGTTTATTTTTATGTCCGCACGGTGATCCATGTAAATGGTTCCATTACAATATATATCATCTACGTTTTAAGTTTACATTATACTTGCACTTAATTTTCGTTGTGGATTGGATGTTACGTAGCTAGTTTTCTTTATCAGTGCTTATCGTGTTTACAGTATCGCAGTCATCAGTGTTTGTTTGTGTACTGAGTTGGGTCAACTATGTCTCTCTCCAAACCGAAAGAAGTACAATACAGGACATTAAGTTTTGCCTGAAAAGGTTGCAGCCATCCGCATAAAAGAACTTTAAAAAAAAGTGCAATATTAAATGCATTTAACAAACACATATCAATCTGCTTTAAAAAACTTTGAATCTCTACTGTACTGTGTTTTAGGACTACAAATACTGTATACTGACTAAACACCTGTACACCCTAAGACAAAAAAAAATCTGATGTGTTACACTCACATGACTTTCTCTACTCTTGTACAATCTAGTTTTACAAACGCCTATTCTCCATATGCTTTATGTTAATCGAGATATCGAGATGTCAATCTTATTGCTAATTTTCTTGTAGATGCAAGGGGAATATGGTAGCTTTTAAGCGATGGTCAAATATTTTAATGCTGGTTGCTATGCAGCGCATTCCATTCTCTTTGCAAGTCCAGGACATAAAAAAATGAATAACGAATTTGAGAAAAAGTATAAGTATTGGAAAATTTAAGGGCATAACAAGCAATATCTCGAAAACGGTTCACTCAACAAAAGAAATGTATATGACATAAGTTGTGTATTTTAACGAGATCTACATTTTTTGTGTAGTAAAATTTTGTCTATCTCTTATGGTTTACCAGTTATGCAAAAGTCGTTCACAATGAAGAATACTTTTGGAGACATTCCCAGAAAATTCGAGATATACATTTCATTTCTCATGACATTATCTTAAACATATGATATTTTAATCAAAATCGTTAGAGCCATTTTTGAGAAAATTAAAATTTTCGAAAAATGTTCCATGTAAAGGGTAGTCTGGGGTGGGGGGATTTTCTTGAAAACCTTCATGTCGCATCTCTGGAAGATACTGAACCTAAATACCAAGTTTGGTGTTTATGCGACTGTTCGTTTTTGAGTTATGCTGTTCACAGACACACACACAGACACACACACACACACAGACACACACACACACACACACAGACACACACACGGACATGTTTCCAAAAATGCTTTTTTTGGATTCAGGAGGTCTCAAAACATGTATTTCCGGTGAAATCTCGGTATCGAATTTTTGGGTGGAATGCAATACTTCCCCTACTTACTATACGTAGTAGAGAAAGTAAAAATGAATCACGAATTTGAGAAAAAGTATAAGTATTGGAAAATTTAAGGAAATAACAAGCAATATCTCGAAAACGGTTCACTCAACAAAAGAAATGTATATGACATAAGTTGTGTATTTTAACGCGATCTACATTTTTTGTGTAGTAAAATTTTGTCTATCTCTTATGGTTTACCAGTTATGGAAAAGTCGTTCACAATGAAGAATACTTTTGGAGACATTCCCAGAAAATTCGAGATATACATTGATACGGTAATTTGTATCACAAATTACTTTAATGTAAATATTGATTGTAATATGAATATGTATTTTTATGTGACATTGATTTCAGATGTTTGTTAATTGTAATTATTATTGGGAAATAAGTTTAAAAGGCTTTACTGAAACTGTTAGTAGTGGCGCAATAATGCAGTAATGGAGTGAGTTGTTTATCAGTACCGGGAACAAGGAAGTTGCGTAATATTTCGCGCGGTTTCGATGGAAGCTTCTAGAACATTTCCTAAAGCATATGTATTCGTGGTTTTTATTGGGTATTAAAATAGACGCTAATGTTGGCGCGTTTTATTAGCCAATGGTAACTCATTTATAATCTTTAGGCGTATCTTGAGGTAAGCGCATAAATAGCCAGGCTCGAAGTCGGTCGCCCCGCAGTTCAACAAGATTCTCAGTACACTACACGTCGACCCGCAGTTCAACAAGATTCTCAGTACACTACACGTCGACCCCCAGTTCAACAAGATTCTCAGTACACTACACGTCGACCCCCAGTTCAACGGAATTCTCAGTACACTACATGTCGCCAATCAGTCCTTCATTTCGTCATAAGTTACACGCAGCAGAATTACGAGAATCTAAAATATTATACAGTTAAAAACACACAAAGTCGAAGTACGTGATTTAAAAGTGAGAAGTTATTACAAACAGTTTCAGTTTGGGCGAGTATTCAGATTAATATGTAAATGTGTTAGTGCACGTGTTCGACAATAAAACATAATAAAACACATTTCTTCACTAGTAATTTTTGGATAAAAGATTCCTTTCCGCTTCACAACCTGTAAGAAATACATGCCTACCAAGATCAGATGATAGCTAGCCGGTGGACATTTAAAACTGATACAAATTGCTACGCCAGAGGGAGCTACAAACAGAACAAATGAACCAACCAACGTATGACGTCACACAAGATGGCTTCGCGTGAAGTAAACACAAATTTTCTCTCGTAAATTGGCTTCCACAACGTGGTGCTATAAACACGTAAAATTGCTATTGCAAATTGGCTCCCATACGTGGGGCAGTTAAAGTTATGTAAACAAACATTTATTTGCAACATACAATTTGTTCTCTCGCAACATTTAATTTCTCATGACATTATCTTAAACATATGATATTTTCATCAAAATCGTTAGAGCCATTTTTGAGAAAATTAAAATTTTCGAAAAATCTTCCATGTAAAGGGTAGTCTAGGGTAGGAGGATTTTCTTGAAAACCTTCGTGTCGCATCTCTGGAAGATACTGAACCTAAATACCAAGTTTGGTGCTTATCCGACTGTTCGTTTTTGAGTTATGCTGTTCACAGACACACACACAGACACACACACACACACACACACACACACACACACACACACACGGACATGTTTCCAAAAATGCTTTTTTTGGATTCAGGAGGTCTCAAAACATGTATTTCCGGTGAAATCTCGCTATCAAATTTTTGGGTGGAATGCAATACTTCCCCTAATTACTATACGTAGTAGAGAAAGTAATAAACAGACTCTCGAAGCATATATTTAAACTAAGTCCAAATTGTTTGTGCAGGCATTCACAATGGTGTCTCAGAACACGCACCTTTAGCTTCATTCTACTGTCACCTTTCATAGTGGGTCCCGTTATTGAATATGCAGTGACAGCTGAGCAGTTATAAGCATGTACATAGCAATGAAGCCTACCCAGGTTCATGTCCCGAGTGTACTTTTGTTTCCTTCAGAAAAATTCGATGTTTATTATGCATATTTTAATATAATTTTCAAATGTTAAGGCTTATTTAATTTCAAGACATTTATGTTTACAAACACAAACTGAAACACTCTTCTTTTTGTTTTCAAAATAAATAAGAAATAAGTGAATACTATTTAATGAAAAAGCACAAAATAAACAAACAAACAAAAAAGGTCAGCAAAACAGAAATTAACTTAATATCAGGTATGTAAACCTGCTTTTATTACTGCTCATTCTACGGGGCAAGGATGACATCAAATGCCTAGTCAGATTTTCACGAGAGGATATTTCCTCCCAAGCAACCTGTATTTGATCCCACTAAACTCTTGTGTTGGTTGTCTTGTATTGCCCATACATTTTCAATATGATTCAAATCTGATGAGCAAGGAGCCCAATTAACCACTGTTATATCTTGTCTTTGCGAGAACCAGTTTGAAACCTGCTTACTTCTGAGGGTGGTTATCCAGCTGGAATTGAATCATTCCATCATGATATTTAGTCCTTACAGAAGGAACCATGATGTTTTCTAGGATGTTTTTATGCTGCTGCCATCAAGCAGCCACAACACAACTAGACCATCTCGTGACATCCAACCCCAACACCGCATAGATACCCGACCTTGGCAATCCATTTGTACCATATATTTTGCATCGTAACCTTTTCCTCTGGGACATTAGACAACTGCTTTCACTCCCATTTATAGTTGAAAATATCACTTCATCTGCGAATATAACCCTACTCCAGTTTTTAGGTTGACATTTTCTTCTACAAATTTAAAGTGACAAAATATATGATCTGTAAGACGCTGCTTCTTAGCTGCCAATCCAGCAAAGAGCCCTGCTGCAGTCAAACAACAAGAGGCTGTGTGGTTTGACCAAGGGAAATTAGAATTACTTCTAATTGTAGACACATGCCCAAAGGGATTACTGTCTGCCTCTTTTAGAAGTGCAGTGTCCTACTGAGGAGTGGACAAACTTTTTTGACCCAAACCAGGTCAATAACAAACAATCCCTTCCCTGGATAACTGCACCCACTGTAGCCGTAGATACAGGGACTTAAGTGTTGAGTCTGAGACACAGAGTATCCAACAACGCTCACTAACATAAGGAGAGATCTCCTTGTAACTTCATCTTTATGTGTGCACTCAGCCATAGCAAAAGTCAGAATATTTGGAAAGGTAGAATCAGACAACTGAAAAATTCAATGTCATCCCAGGATTTGAACCACGGATCTCCCGGTTTCTGTCCGGTTACTCCAACCACTGAGCTACCATGGCAACATGCTGGTACAACATTAAATCCCCAACTAATTTGCATTTATTCTGGTAAACCACAAGGAGATCTCAAATTGTATTGAGATGACATACCCCAATGGCGACTTACAATGCTGTAAGAACTTTTTAAGTCCCAGGCTTCATAGTTTTGACTACTATTAGGTCAATTAATGGAATTAATTGTTCCTCCACCAGGAGATTCGTGGATCTCAAATCCCACCGATGATACTGAATTTTTCAGTTGTCTGATTCTACCTTTCCAACCTCGTCCAACACACGGCTTGTGTGGTACAACAATTAATTCCAGTCAGTATGATTGTTAACATATCTTGCACAACTCCAAGGCTATGAGCTGCACACGCATGTGCCACTCATAACTGAAGAATAAGACAGAAATTTTGCACACCCAATATTACATGAATTAAATATTTGGCTTAACTTTTCACTTTAGAATTCTTATTAATATGTTGTTTATTTTTAAAATGAAAGAGTTATTTGTTTGTGTTTTTATACATGAATTTATAAAAGTAATAGACATCTTATGCATGGAAAATATACAGCTTTGTCATATATTTAAAAGAGAAAATTTAAATAAATAAAAAGAATAAAAAAAAAAAAAGCCAAGCATTTGATCCCAGGTCATTCCAATTATAAGACACATGCATTTCACCATTCATCTATCATGTGTACAACCAAACTGACATCTTTCTACTTATTGCATAGCTTTGAAATAAATGCAGGGTAGTATTAAATCATGTATTGTGAATGCAGCATCACCGAATGCTTATGTATACTGAATCGAACTCCCTCTCTGGCTGTTGCTCATTTATTTTGTCTTAGGCTGTATATGCAGGTACTGTAATTTTGTTCTTGTATCTATAATTTAATTTAGGTATATTTTAATTATAACATTTCTAATTCAAAATCATGGATAATTCAATGTTTCTTTACTCATTCCTTCAGCTTCGAATCATTCAACGTATTTCGATTAGATACTTTCCAAAGATGTGACACAAGGATTTTCACAAAAATTGCCCCATCCTAAACTACCCTTAAAATGGAACATTTTTTGAAACTTTTTATTTTCTAAGAATTAGCCTCTAACAATTTTGATTAAAATAGCATATATTAAACATATTTACATGACAAACAAAATGTATATTTTGAATTTTCTGGAAATAGCCTGTGAAGTCCTTTTAACTTATAAGGAATTTTGTATAATCTTGTATAACTGGTAAACATTAAGGGATAGATGAAAATGTATTGCACAAAAATTGTAGATCTCTTTAGAATATACAATTTATTTCAAATAACCTTTTTTGTGGTATCAGCCATATCTGAGATTCTGTTATTAATGGTTCAAAATGTTCAATACTTGGCCATCTTTTCAAGTCCCAACATTTTCAGTTGTGTCTCGTGATGCCATGAAAAAAGTACAGTTTTTTAAGGCCAGTGTGTGGCGCCCAGTTCTAAAATGTTCCATCACTATTCCCTTTGTATCTATAACAAAATGTGCAATGTAGCTATATCCAGAAAGGTTTATGTCAATTACAACCAGTAGATAGGAATATAAACTTTTGTAAGAATAATTTGTATACTCAGTAATAAGCAATGGGGTAGAGAAAGTCATGGAATGTAACACATCAGATTTTTTTCCATCTACTTCATATAAATTGAGATAAACGTTTATAGAAAGGGTTTCATTACACATTTTATTGCAGGTATGAGGGATATAAGAAAGTGAAGTGATAGTCAAATGTTTAAGAAGCCCATCATTATATGCTGGCTTTGAAATTCCATAGTCTTTGTATGGCATCATGAGAAAGACAAAATGTAAAATATTGAAAATTTCAAACTAACAGCAACAAATATTGGTAGATGAAAACGAAAGCAAAAATGTGGAGGATATTAAAATATGCAATTTGTATTAAATCACTTTTGAATGTTTAATGGAACTATTTGGTGGGTACCTGTGGCATGTTCAGATCATCAATAAAGCAAATCAACTTCTTCCCCATGGGAGGACCGAAGATATCCTTGGTCCGTTTATCGACAACAGACTCAACGGCCAACTGTACATCTGCTGCCTTTGTTCTGGATGAGAAGTTGATGTTCATAATTTTCTGCAACATAAATCAAAACATGAGAAGATGTACATCTCAAGAGGAACTAGCTCCAACTTACACTTCATTGCACAACTTACAAACTGGTCTTTATTTAACGATCTTAGAAATTCTTCCATTATTGCAGTTTTTGAAGCTCCAGTTTCACCGGTAAGAATTACTGGTCGCTGCACCTGAAATGTGAAATGGGAATTACTACTCACAACATTCAAAGCTCAGGGGAGGTGCGACAAGGTTACTTTTCTCAAGTTTGCACACTAAGGAGTTTTCATATTTACCCTATTTCATTGTATATTGATGTTAGGGGTTTCGTATTATGTGAAAACTGAGTAGTCTTTATGTTGCTAAGAGTAATGGGACCAAAAATATACTAAGCTTTAAAATTTCATCTACTCTGATTATTTACAACATTTTTCATCATCATAAGACAGCATATCCAGAACTTAAAAGGCATCTGGGGCAGGTTAAGGAAATTCAGCTGATATTTCATACCCATTTCTGTGAATATTGAGCCCATTAGGACTGTATGAGATTACAACTTTAAGGGCTAAAGGGAGAGATAAATCAAAATTCCAGGTTTAAAAAGCCAAACAAGCCGTGTCAAGTAAGTCAGCTCGAATATAAAGTATACAATAGTTGTGTAGCTTGAGGGAACTTTTAGTTTAACCAGACTGTCTCTTACCTTATTTAGCAAACCAAGTACCCACATGGTTCGTACTGTATCCACGGTGGGCACCAAGATCTCATTGAGTGGTTTATGAGGATCATGCTCGTATTTTGGTACAAGCCATGTCCACTGCATCCACAGTTGCTTTTCTGCATCCAAATAGTAGTCATATAAAGTTGAAGCACCTGATGGAACGTTTCCTAAAACCAGATTACAACCATGTAGATGTCCTACACTGCATTTTGCTGCTATGGATAAATACACTACTGTATTTATATATAAACACTTAAACACTATGGTATAGAAGATACATCCCTAAAAATGATAAAATCGTTTCTTGACCGTAGAACACAGGTAGTTTGTATTGGAAAGGAAACATCAGAACCCCTAGAAGTTAAATATGGCGTTCCGCAGAGTTCTATTCCTGGACCACTGCTATTCACAGTAATCATTAATGATTTGCCTTCCTTCATAGATACACATACTGTCTTATATGCTGATGACACAACTTTTCTCAATATTAACTCAGAATATAGCAAGCTCATAGAAATGGCAGACTCGAGCGGATGTATGGTTCAGAGCCAATGGGTTTCTACTTAATAATAGTAAAACACAGCAAATTATATTCAGTTTAAAGGACATACCACCTAAACCCTGCGATGTCACGTAAAATTCCTGGGCGTAACTGTTGACAGTAAACTAACCTGGGCCCCTCACATTAGGTGTATCTCAACAAAATTGTCTAAGAGTCATTTACCTGATAAAAAACTTAAAATACCAAGTACCAGATGCGTATATAAAGCCTGTTTATTTTGCCTTTTTTCATAGCATAATATCCTATGACATTCTACTATGGAGAAGTAACAGCCATGTGACCGAAATACTGTTACTAAAAAAAAACATTGTTCATATAATCTCCAATGCTGACAAATGAGAACGCTGTAAACCTTTATTTATTAAACTAGGCATTCTGACAGTGATAAACCTATATATTTACACTGCAGTTAACTATGTGAAAACCCATTTACATGAGATGGATTATAGACAGGATATGCACAGTTATAACCAGAAATAGTAACAAAATTAATGTCCCACATAATAGACTTACAACAGCAAAGAGTTTAAAAGTGATAGGATTAAAATTGTATAATAGCGTACCACAGAAAATAGCAATTCTACTAGCTGCAAAATTTAAACAGCAGACATATGACTGGTTAGTTACAATTCCATATTATTCCATTCAAGAGTTCTGTGAGGTCAATAAAAATAGCACATTGAACAGATAGAGTCCATATACAAATATAATACAACATAAACCATTAATTTTGGCATTGTATAGTGTATATCTGTAAACCGGTGGCAACTTATATTTATTAATACTGTACTTTAATTGTATCTAATTATTGCATATAGTACTGTATTTATCATTTGACAATTACTGTTGTACTATATGTTTAGCTTGATGTATATAGCACTGAATTTGACGTCTATTGCTGTACAAAGCTTAATGACAATAAAATATTTATTTATTTATAGTGTTATCACTGAAAATGTCAAGCATGAAAAACTGATATTTTAGATGTAAAATAGCATACAAAATTATTAAATTATTTTGTAATTATGTAGGAAAGTAAACACTTCCATTTATGAGTATGATTATTATTCACATTGTATGTCTTTTTAATTATCAATGTTTATCACAATGAACAAAAGTTAAACATAGGAAAAACAAAATTCACAACAGTTCAAAATGATAATTTAAATATTAACTAAACAATATAAATTAAGAGTAAACTCCGAGTTGATTAATGACCCAAAACACTCACTTTTTAAATCTCTCAGAACATGTTTTAGAGGCTAGTTTCCTGTATTATTAACCGGACATTGACTGATCTTGGGTGGTGAAGTTGGTCCATCCATAGATTGCTCTGTACAATGTGTTGCTCTGGGAAATATCAAAATTGAAGATTCTGTTCTTGTTCATCGAAATGAAAATCTGTTCCCATGTTGACAATTCTTGCTTTCTTTTTATGTGTTTTAATAGTTTTGAGTCTGGATTTATGATTTTTCTTCCAAAAATGGGTGACAACTGCTGATTTTTCTAGATGTTTGTGTTTTGTAATGTATGGATCCAGTTCTTCAAAGTACTAACTTGTAATAATAAATAATAATAATAATAATAATAATTGCCAGTTTACTCAATACACAAGCTTTTAGCATAGTCAAATGTATATAGGTATAATTACAAGATTCAATACTTATACAGTGATAACTTAATGCTATATTTACAATTATTTATTGGACCAGGTAAGTTACTAAATAGATCTTAATTCCTGTAATTTGTACAATGGCTTTTCACTAAACATTTCTTAATAATGTTTTGCTATTCCTTAACATCTAGGAAAATGTCTTGTGGAACTAAGGTGTGCTGGAAAAAAAGTCCAGGATATAACTACCCAAAACAGGAAATAGTAATAAAAATTCCTAAAATGAAATATTTTCTTCCCTTAATATGTATTCCCGACGTTACGTTTCTTTTATATATATATATATGCCTTTTGATGATTTTAAAATGTATAATAAATATATTTGCCTTGCAATAATTTTTAAAACATACAGTTTTCAAAGAACAATTTAGCAATGAGTGGACGTAATAAAAGTCTTTGCTGCTGTAATTCTTAATATTACCATTTGCATAAATCATGTGCATTGTTAATTGTCCTGATTTAGTTACATATACAATTTCCACTGTGAAATAACCTTTGTATAAAACTTTAAAGCTTTATGCTTTATAAAGTTGCTCCCCATTTAAGAAATAATTTTAGTTTACAATTTTATGCATATATTGAAAATCATCTCTTTGTCTGTTTGTTTGAATTTTCTCTCTGCACTTGCTAGCATAGCTATGAACTGAATTTCAATGTAACAGCTTTTTCGTCACCACTGGATGAAAGTACAGATGCAGTGACACTTCATAACTAGCCATCTTCACTCGTGGAGTGAACCAAAATCTCGAATGCACAGAAGAGCTCCTAGATTTAGTACCTATGAAAGGAACAACACAGGTATGGATATTGTGACTTGCATAGAGGAAAGTGTCGAATATTTTGGCATCCCTTGGGAATGACATATGTCAGTTGCAACAAACAGAGCCCCTGCAATGACTGGATTTACAATTGTGGAATGTTTAAATGAGAAGCTCACTTCCCTTGAATTAGGAATACAGTGCATATTTGCACACTGCATTGTGCATTACAAAAATTTGAATGCAAAACATGTAACAATGAACAATGCTATGAGTGTAGTGGTGAAAGGAGTTAATTATATTGGATTCATTAGTCTCAATCACTGTCAGTTACTGACGTTACATTTCACAGTGCAGTATAATGAATTGCTTCACAGGCCTTTTGAGCTTCGTACTGAAATTGCATTATATATATGGAGATAAAAGGCAAAGTGTTGCCTGAATTAAATGGCAGCAAATGGATGTCTTGTTTAGCTGAAGTGTTATTCAGAAGTTAGAGACAGTGAAGCGAAACAATAATTTAATTGAATCCACCGACTCAAGATTCAATTAAAATGTTGTTTAGCGTTTATGGCAGATTTGTTTAGTCATCTGAATGACCTAAACTCTTCACTACAGGGAAAAGGTCAGTTAATCAAAGTGTGACAATAAGAGCACTCCAGTGTAAACTTAAGCTATGGGAGTGACAATTGGAAGAGCAAAATACTGCGCATTTTTCCAAGCTGAATTCTGTACTCATGCTAGCTGAGGATTCTGAATGATTTACGTCAAGAATTTAAATCAATTTTGCTCTCTGCCATGTGTCACACAATCTCTTTGGAACTCTAATTTGGTCAAGGGAAGAGCACATGGCAAAGCCTGCACAGGCCTGTTCTACAACTATCATCAGCTAGGAAAATAATGATTATTATTATTGTTGTTGTCAGCAGTAGCAGCAGCAGCAAAGATTGTCTAGTTTTCTCTCAGAATTTACTACAGTATGCAACCCTTTATCTTTAAAACAATTTTAATTGCTAAATGGGCATTTCCACTGACACTTGATGTAAGTCCAAACTTAAATGGGTGTGTGTTTTAGTAATTTTGTTTCTTTCTCTAATACTTACACACAATAAGTACAGCAAGTGTTGCACTCCATCCAAACATTTAAGGGTTTACTAGAAATACACATTTTGAGACTCCCTGAATGAATAAATAAAAAAATGTTTAGAAAAATGTCTGGGTATGTGTGATGAAAAGTTGGTTAAATGCCCAACTTGGTGTTTAAGTTCATCAAACACTGCGTGCGTGCGTGCGTGTGTGTGTGTGTGTGTGTGTGTGTGTGTGTGTAGGAGGAGTGGGAGAGAGACAGCAGCATAACCCAAAAATGAAAAGAGAGAAATACTACACTTGGGTATTTAGTGATTTTAGTGTAACAAACTTCAACTCTCTTTATTTTATACCACACTTGTATTTAAGTTCAGTACCTTCCAAGGATGCGGCATGAAAATTTTCAAGAAAATTACCCCCCACCCCAAACTATCCTTTAATGCGAAATGTTTAAAAAAAATTATTTTTGCAAACATGGCTCTTTAAAATATCACTTGTTTAAGCTACTTCCATGAAAAATAAAATGAATATGCTAAAACCCTGTTAGGGCAGACTCTGTTAAACCAGATATCACTTAATCTAGACAAAAATGTGTATGGTATTGTATAAAATTAAATTTGACACAAAAAACTTGAAAACAAATTTCAGTATTCTCGCATAGCACAACTTAAGTTTCAGCATGTACGTTTGTACCATGTGTTCGTGATCCAGGCTATCACATAATGAATGAAGAAGAAATTGTGGATAGTGTAAATGAAGAAAGAGACTGAAGATGAGGATACTGTTACCCAAATGCCAAAACTGAAGTTTGATTTTATTCAACAAAGTGAAAATAAGGACATTTCTAAGCATCACTGCCACATGAGGCATCTGCGTGAACTTGTAGTGAAGGAGATGTGCAAAGAACCACAAAAGAAAATTGAGAGTTTTTTAAATGACAGTAAAGAAATTATGGATAACTTGTAATATCAACACAGGTACTGTACTTTTATTTTTGTTAATCTGGGGTTTTGCTAATATGGACAACTCTCAGCCCCAATTAGTCTGAACATTCTGATCTCCTATTCAATACTGAGCTGGGTGCTACTGCTGATTTGCCTGTACGTGTTAACTTCAACTTTCTTTTTGTCTTTCTTATGTACACTTTTGGATGGTCTTCACAGTTTATTTCTGCAGTTGTATCTGTTGTAAGGTGCCAATTTTACATTCTGTTTTGGCAGATCTTATTGTGTTTGTATTTGTTGTTATAATCCTGTGCATATGGCAGGTCATTGTCTTTTATGCAACTATCAACAGAGATAGGTACATTCAAATTCTCTCTTGTTTTTGTGGCAGCAAAGGCAACCAATCATCTTTTTCTGTTTCTGCTGCTAATTTATGGGACAAGTGCTGTAGGTTATCAATGTATCTGAACCAAATTCTAAATAAAATTTGGGAGGCTTTTGTTAGCCATATCTCTAAATTGCTCATATAAATCTGCCAAAAATGACAACAGGTTTCCCATAGCTAGGCCTGAACTTTGCTGAAAATAAGTTTAGTTGAAGGTAAAGAAAGATTGCTTGATACACAGATTTGTTAATTTTCCAAGTTCATCAATTTGTCTTGATAAATGCCAATTCAAAATACAAATGAGTGACACATAAATGCATTAATCTAGTACTATGAAATTTTTACTGTATGTAACACTTCTACTACACATTATATGTGTTTTTATTATTTAAAATTCTGTCAACTAATAATGCCAAAAATAAATCTGAAGATGAGATACTAAGAACTGCTTATTTTTTAAGACCAAGACTTTTATGCCTTCAGTGCTCTTGTGTACATATTCAAAGTTGAAGAATATGATTAAAGTAAAGGAAAAAGTCAACATTTTATCATTTGGCAGCTCACTGACTTTTTAAAATAGTTCTCTGTAGGATACTAAGCAAATAAGTCAAATATCATTTACTCATATATACACTCCTTTTGGGGATCTCGAAAGATGTATTTCCAGTGAAACTTTGTATTAAGTTTTGGGTGGAAAACAATATTTCCTCTGCCTATCATTGGTAAGTGATAGAGAAAGAGAGAGAGAGTACAACTATTGCTATCTTACGAGGGTAATCCCAAAAGTACGGTCTCCAAAGCGCTGGGATCGCAGGGAAACTGTTTGTGTGGATGTTGGCCATACTGCTTTTTTCCTTCCTCCCTCCACTCTCTTCAGAAACAACTGCACATCCCTTAACGCCTCAGTCTTGGCTTGGCAGCCAGTTATAATGGAGCTACTGTTAGCCACTACCACCAGGTGCGAAGTTCGCGCAGTTATTTGCTTTTTGAGTGCAAAAGGGGTTAAACCTGTCGAAATTTATCCACAGTTGATGGAAGTGTATGGAGAGTCTTGTATGGATGTCAAAAATGTCCACAAGTGGTGTAGAGAATTTGCAAATGGTCGCACGGAAATTCATGACGAGGAAAGAAGCAGGAGACCGTCCATTTCTGATGAAACAATCGCAAAGGTTGAACAAATCGTGCTTCAAGATCGGCAGATCACTCTCGACGAGCTCTGCATTGTTGTTGCTGAGATTTCTCGAAGCACTATTCATCGGACTTTGATTGAAGAGTTGAAATTTTGGAAGGTGTGCGCAAGATGGGTCCCAAGAATGCTGACACAAGATTACAAAAGGCAACGCGCTGAAACTTCCCGCCAATTTCTTCAATGCTATGCAGATGAAAAGGACAAACTTTTGGATTCAATAGTCACAGGTGATGAAACCTGGGCTTTCCACTTCACGCCTGAGACAAACAATAATCACATGTGTGGCAGCATTCCGGTTCAGCCAAGCCGCGAAAATTCAAGAGAACACAGTGTGCCGGTAAAGTCATGGCAACTGTGTTTTGGGATCGAAAGGGGATATTGTTGGTCGACTTTATGGATCCTGGGACAACAATAAATGCCGACAGGTATTGTCAGACATTAAAAAAACTCAGACGGGCAATTCAGAACCGTAGAAGAGGAATGTTGAGCAAGGGCATAAGCCTTCTCCATGACAATGCTCACCCCCACACCGCCCATCAAACCATGAATCTTCTGCAACAGTTTGGATGGGAAACCATCACCCATCCACCCTATAGTCCGGACTTAGCACCCAGTGACTACCACTTGTTTCCCAAGTTGAAAGAACACTTGGCTGGAAGGCGCTTCGGTGACAACGATGAAGTGAAAAATGAGGTCCATCACTTTTCAAGAGCATGGCAGCAAGCTGGTATGACATGGGCATACAAAAACTGCCACAGCATCTACAAAAATGCATTGACCGAAATGGCGATTATGTGGAAAAATAGACATATGTTAAAGCTTCAAAACTATGTACCATTTGTTGTCAATAAAAGTTTCTCTGTATTTTAAAAAAAATTGTAGACCTTACTTTTGGGATTACCCTTGTACTTTGAATATTTCATTGCATTCTTAAAAACCAAAGTTAAAAGGGGCAAAAAAAAAAAAAAAAAAAAAAAAAAAAACAGTTTGTATAAACTGAAATACAAGTCCATAAAATATTTGCTTTATGTGAACATAAATGTAGGTTTACCTGTGCCAAAAAACGTTGCTTCATAAATTTAGTTTAACAAAAACATATGCTAGCAGCCCCACATCTTGGGCTTTAAGGATAGCATTATCTGTCTCATATTCTGGAGGTTCCAAGTTTGAATCTTGTTTAGGTGAATTAATTCTATGGTTGTCCCTTATTACACAATGTATATCAACCTCCAAATCAAATTTACCGTTAGTACCAATTACGGACATAACCACATCCTTGTTTCCCCAGCTTTTACAAACAGTTGGACTCAAAATAAGCATTTTTGGAAACATGTCCGTGTGTGTGTGTCTGTGTGTGTGTGTGTGTGTGTGTGTGTGTGTGTGTCTGTGAACAGCATAACTCAAAAACTAACAGTCGGATAAACACCAAACTTGGTATTTACATTCAGTATCTTCCAGAGATGCGACACGAAGATTTTCAAGAAAATCCCCCCACCCCAGACTACCCTTTACATGGAACATTTTTCGAAAATTTTAATTTTCTCAAAACTGGCTCTAACGATTTTGATTAAAATATCATATGTTTAAGATAATGTCATGAGAAATGAAATGTATATCTCGAAATTTCTGGGAATGTCTCCAAAAGTATTCATCATTATGAACGACTTTTGCATAACTGGTAAACCATAAGAGATAGACAAAATTTTACTACACAAAACATGTAGATCGCGTTAAAATACACAACCTATATCATATACATTTTTGTTGTCGAGTGAACCGTTTTCGAGATATTGCTTGTTATTTCCTTAAATTTTCCAATACTTATACTTTTTCTCAAATTCGTTATTCATTTTTTTTATGTCCTGGACATGCAAAGAGAATGGAATGCACCACATAGCAACCAGCGATAAAATATTTGACTATCGCTTAAAAGCTACCATATTCCCCTTGCATCTACAAGAAAATTACAAATAAGATTGACATCTCGATATCTCGATTAATATGAAGCATATGGAGAATAGGCGTTTGTAAAAATAGATTGTACAAGAGTAGAGAAAGTCATGTGAGTGTAACACATCAGATTTTTAGAAAAAGATCCACATCTGTATAGTCTAACTCAAAAATGAGAGTTGATAAATACCAACTTGGTATTTAAGTTCAGTATCTTCCAAAAATGCAACAAGATGATTTTCAAGAAAATCCTACCCACACCAAACTACCTATTACATAGAAAAATTTTCAAAATGTTTTATTTTTCTAAAAAATGGCTCTAACGATTTTGATTAAAATACTGTATAGTAAAAGATATTTACATGACAAATAAAGTGTATATCTTGAATTATCTGGGAATAGGCTCTGAAGTAGCCTTCATTTGAAAGGAATTTTGTATACTCTTGCATAACTTAACGTTACGCAATACACAAAAATGTAGATCTCGTTAAACCATAAAATTTATTTCAAATAAGTTTTTGTTGTGGCATAAGCATTTTGAGATATCTGTTATTAATGATTCAAACTGTTCATTACTTGGTCATTCTCTTAAACTCTTGTCCACATTCAGTTGTTTCTCATGATGTCATGGAAACAGTATGGAAATTTAAGGCCAGCAAATAGCGTCCAGTTCTTAAACATTTGACTGTCGCTGTTCTCTTTGTATGTGTAATGAAGCTATTTCTGCAAAGGTTTATTTGAAATGTAGCAGATAGAAAAATAAGCTTTAATACGAATAGTTTGTATATTCACTAATAAAAATTCGATTTTACTATCACTTCAGCATTGTCTAATGAGATAATTTTTGCAAATGTTTATCTCAATTTAAAAGAAGTACATACAAAAATAAGCTTTTGTAGCAATAGTTTGTAGGAAGAAGAGGATGTAGGGAAATTCATAAGAATGGATATTTTTTCTTTAATACCATGTAGTATTACATGGTTATCTAGTATTGTGTTCGGACTTTAGACTTACTGATTGTTGCCTTATGTTCGACTGAGTCGACCACTTGCAACATGGTGATCAGTTTCTTGACATACTCGTCAAACAGAACACGGCCAGCCTCATCCAGCGAGGCTCCAAGAGAAACATACAGTGCCTGAAGAAATATACACTCTAATATCTGTTGTGCTACGTCCCTGGCTTCTTCAGCTGCATCTTCATCTTCATCTTCATTTTCAACATCAGGTTCATTTGGCAGTATAGCAGACAGAACGTAACACAGCTGAGACACCTAAAATCATAACACATCTGCACCTGTTACGTTTCACTTTATCACCTACCTATCTCAAATATAACCATATACTCTTACATTAGCAAATTGTAAATTAACTAAAAACTCAACTTGACACACTGGTCAACAGTCCACTATTACGAGTGTGTTTTAATGCCCGAAAAAAGTCCATTGCCCTCCGCCGGGTTTGAACCTGTAATCTCGGGAATTAGAGGCTAGCATGGTAACTGTTATCCTCAAGGGACCTCAAAACAAGGACTTCTGGTACTGAATGCAATACTATAAGATATTTACCATATTGACGTCTGTTTGTTTGATGACTTGCTTGGGTGGAGTAAAGGAAATAGTTCCCATCACACCTTCCAGCACTACCAGCAGCATGGGCACTATGTATTTCTCAAACATGTCCTGCAACATTTCCACCTGCATCTGGCTGAGACGAGTGGTCAGCCATCGCTCCCAGTACGGTCTGTAGCCGAGGTACTTGGGATCCACATACACCATGCCTGCCCGAGATACGGTCGCAGGGGAAGCATACTGTAGGTCTCCAACCTGTCATAATGAGACACACTCAGCAACACATTACTTTATTATTCAATACAATTGTTTATATCCTCCCAAGCTTAAACAACATTTGCACAACTCAACCAGTCCCTTCTATTTATATTCTTGAAACATAAAAAAGGGAATCTCTTCCATATGTGTCATTCACCATGTGGACAACAGCCTACCTGATCACTAGGGGGGGGGGGGTGTACCTAAAGGCTCAAGTTGACCCCACATTTACTTGTAGATGCAAGCAGCACATGCTCTACTGAACCAGTATAGTTTAACACTGTTAACATGCAATCCTCTACTCTCTCTACTGATCACTACAAACAACAAGTTACAGCAAACTTAAACAGCCTTTAAGCAGGGTACTGTTACATCATATACTGTTTGCCATTCAGGAATTTAAACAAATTTCCGTTTACATTACAATTGCATACCATGTTATGTATACAAATTTTTATAATAACTTATATTAATAATGTACTTGATGAACATATCAAGTTATGTTATCTGCGACCTTGTAATTTAATAGGAATATTACTTTACATTTTATTGCTTATTTACCTTTGTATTTTTCCCATTTGTTGTTGTTATTGTTCACCAATGGCACTGGGGATTAATGATCTGCATCATTTTCCCTCTGGCTTCCCAATATAAAGTCTGTAAGTTATCACTTTTAAGGCCTTGGTATTTAGCGAGATGCTGCTTGTTCAGGATGACATCTTCTTCACAGAGAGTGCACTTGGGTGTAGCTAGGCATCCTATCTTGTAGAGATGTTCTGTGAGGCAGTCGTGTCCAGTTGCCATCCTAAATAAGGCCACTGCAGTTTTCCTTGGCATTTTTTGTATATTAACTCTATCTTTAATATTCTTATAATCTTTATCTTTTAATTTATCTTCTTCATCGAGTCTTCCGGTCTTTTGAAATGCTGTTTAATGTTTTTTAATTGTTTGTTTATTTCTATTTGTCCTACAGGTTTTATTTGTTGTATTGCACCTTTCTTTGCTAATTGATCTGCATCTTCATTGCCCAAAAGTCCGACATGAGCTCGGATCCATTGTAGAGTAACATAATATCTAGTTTCAACTGCTTTAATTAGGCTTCTTATTTCTTTAATATTTCTTGTTTTATTATTGTAATTTACTATCCCATCTATGGCTGATTTTGAGTCTGATAAGATGAATATTTTTTGTTTTATGTATGGTCTATATAAAATGTGTAATGCTGCTTTTAGCTGTTAATTCTCAATCATAGTGGTTTGACTTTCATTTAATGTTAGATACTGTGCAAAATGTTTACAGTACACTCCTGAACTGGCATTTTTTTTATTGATGAGGGATCCATCTGTATATATTCGGAGGCATTCTTTTTCTGGGTATCTTTCATTTACCGTAGCTATTGCTATGGCTCTCATTTCATCCGGAATATTGTTTTGTTCGTGTATTTTTCATATTTTTTGTTGTTATTATTCCTGATAATATTCAAAGCTTCTTTTAACTACAGTACAGTAACTACATATTGACCATGTGTTAGTTTTTGTATAAATTTGACAAAGCTGATAAATGGTGAACAAATATATGATCTTTTACACCCACTGGATGTAAAGGATCTACCATAATAACAACAAAAACTATTTTAATATATTTAATTTATGCAGTTTTACAAAACTAAGCATTTAATTATTCTCAAACATTAATTAACACCGCCATCCTCACTATAAACCTCTTCAACAAACCCTGGACACATAATTAACTATAATTAAAGCTGAAATAGAAATATAATAAATTGTGATTCATGTTCTTAAGGACAGAAGTAGTTTAAAATAATTTAAAATCTCTCAAGCTAGACGAAAAATCGTACAGATACATAGACAATTATAAAAAGGTACTAAATAAAGTAATGAATGAAGCAAAGGTGTTAAACAACAGAAGGCTTCTCCAAAAAGTTGATAATAAAATTTAGAAAAAAATATGGAACATTACAAAAACTTACAGAAAAAAAAAGACTGCAAAATGGATGGAGACTGTTAAATTTAAAAAAAAAAAATCAGATGTGTTACACTCACATGACTTTCTCTACTCTTGTACAAACTATTTTTACAAACGCTTATTCTCCATCTACTTCATGTTAATCGAGATATCAAGATGTTAATCTTATTGCTAATTTTCTTGTAGATGCAACGGCAATTGGTAGGCTTTAAGCGACAGTCAATATTTTAAGAGCTGGTTGCTATGTGGAGTATTCCATTCTCTTTGCATTACCAGGACAAAAAAAATGAATAACGAATTCCCATTTGAGAAAAAGTATAAGTATTGGACAATTTAAGGGAATAACAAGCAATATCTCGAAAATGGTTCACTCATCAAAAAAACTGTATATGACATAATTTGTGTACTTTAACGTGATCTACATTTTTTGTGTAGTAAAATTTTGTCTATCTCTTATGGTTTACCAGTTATGCAAAAGCCGTTCACAATGAAGAATACTTTTGGAGACATTCCCAGAAAATTCAAGATATACATTTCATTTGTCATGAAAGTATTTTAAATATATGATACTTTAATCAAAATCATTAGAGCTATTTTTGGGAAAATTAAAATTTTCGAAAAATGTTCCATGTAAAGGGTAATCTGGGGTGGGGGGATTTTCTTGAAAACCTTGTCGCATCTCTGGAAGATACTGAACCTAAATACCAAGTTTGGTGTTTATCCGACTGTTCGTTTCTGAGTTATGCTGTTCACAGACAGACAGACAGGCAGACAGACAGACATACAGACACACACATGGACATGTTTCCAAAAATGGTTGGTTTTTTTTTTGGAATCAGGGGGCCTCAAAGCATACATTTCCGGTGAAATCTCGGTATCAAATTTTTGGTGGAATACAATACTTTCTACTTACTATAAGTAGTTAGAAATAATTAAAATGATGGGGACATTTTTAGGCAACACAAGGGATAAGTGGATAAGGAGCTTAAGAAAGGTACAGGGGAATGGGCACAGTTTGGAAAGTGGAGAGATGGTATAGTAGCTTTATCCCATATATACAGCCTAGGGACTAAATATAGGAGAGCTAGAAAACTGGAGCACTAGACCTAAGTTTTAGATGTAAGTTTTATTTGTATTATTTTAATAATGATGAAATAAATATTACATTACATATTACATTACTATACATAGTAGAGAAAGTAAAAATGACATAATATCAGGCCTAGAAGTAGTAAGTAGTGCATTTAATGACTATTATGTAAATATAACAAATAAGGGAATTAAGAAATTGAGACACCTAGTTACAAATGAAAGAAGCATATATAACTCTATGGTAATCAGGGAAATCACAAAAGAAGAGGTCCTTAAACAGATTAATACATTAAAATATAAAAAAATCCAGTAACTTAGACAAATATTCAAATGAGATGGTAAAATACTGCAAATATGAACTAGCTGATACCTTCTCATATGTAATAAATGAAAGCTTCATTCAGGAATTTTTTCCAAATAAGGTAAAAAAAAATTATAGTTTGGCCAATGTACAAACAAAAAGGCTATAAACAACTGATGAAAACTACCAGTCAATATCTTTATGCTCTGTGTTTTCCAAAATGAGGGAGTTTTTCTAGAACAGCTCCAGAATTATTCAGAGTTCCAATTTTACTTTCAAAAAATTAAATCGACTACACATGCAATAAGTAAGGGAAATTACATAATTATCAAAGCAATTTTGTTTGTTGCCGCCATGTTGCTGCTGCTGTTCGTCAGAAAACCTCCAAATTTGGTTGGGAGGTGCTGAAGCATCCACCATACAGTCCGGACCTTGCCCATCGGACTTACATCTGTTTGTTCCCATGAAGAAATTCCTGGCCGGCCAACGCTTTGCGATAGATGCGGAAGAGAAATCAGCAGTCTACAGATGGCTATACTTCAAGGAAATGAACTTCTATGAACAGGGCATATTGAAACTAGTATCACAATGGGGGAAATGTGTTGAGAAACTTGGTGACTATGTCGAAAAGTAGGTAAAAGGTGTAAATTCATTTGTGTTTTTTTTTTGTTGTTTTTTGTTTTAACTATTAAACTTTTTTGTAAATAAATTATTTTGTATTACTTTTCGATCTGCCCTCATATATGGATGTCTAAAATATGTTGTAAAATCCCATAATCCCATAAAGAAGACAAAAATATGAATATTCATGAATATAACACTAGAACAAAGAAAAGCTACTTTAGAAACAGATTAAGAGATTCATTAGAAAATAAATGTACTGAAAGCAATGCAAAAGATTTATACACTCATTTACCTTGGTGAATTAAATAAATAGATGGGGAACCAATAAAAATAAAACAAATTAAGTCTTATCTTATTAAGAATGCTTTCTATATAGCAGAAGAATATAAAGTAGCAAACACAAATGATGGTTAACTTATTAAAAGTTTAATGTTAAAATTGCAGTACATCTTCAATACATGATTAAATTGTGACTTTATATATACTTTATTTCACATGATGAAATCTTGTAAAAATCATTACAATTGGTGAAAAAATCTGAATTTGGAAAGATGTCTATCCTGGGTTATTTTCAGTAACAGAAGTACTCTTTAAAACCGTCATACTTTCTCCAGCAGAGTTACTACATTAGCCAAGCCCAGATACTCACCAAGAATCTTTCCTCTGGTCATAATCAAACATATTTTCTTTCTATTCTATTATAGTGAAAACTCACTTCTTACCAGGTATAATCATAATAGCCTACACCTCCTCTCTGGTCAAAACTTGACTTCTATGTCTTTTTGAACCTCGCACAGCTTACTGTACTTTCACATTGGTATTCTAATTACCAGTGAGCTTTGTTTATTAAATACAGAGTCCTTAGATGCTGTTTCATAGCAAAAATGAAACTCACAAATTGAATTTTTAATTTACTGCGTTTCCCTAAATTAATTAACTGATACAGGTGGTAGACAGAGTGAGAAAGCTGGTGAACATAACTGGTTTGAGTTAAAAATTCATGACACGATATCCTTTTTTCTTTTATTTAGATGGAATGTAGTCACTAGCATTTCTTTTTTGCAGAACTCAACGGCTTTAAAACAAAAATAAAATGATTGCCACAGGAAAATTAGCAGTCAAAAAAACAGAAATGCTAATACAGGTCAACCACCCACTTTGAGATCACAATTGGAATTGACAGGACATTCATGTTTCATCCAGGTTTACCATAAATTTCAAAAGTCTTCAAAGATGACCCTCCAAAGGTAATAGAAATCTTTGAAGACTTGTATTACCCCTACCCAAGTACCCTGCAGCAAAATACCATATGGGCCCAAATATACAACGTCCAAGAATAATTACCTAAACAATGAATGTGTTAGAAAATATATACAACATATTGTAAACCCCTGGTTTCGTTTTTACTGCACAAACTGAGTGAAAAGTGTATCAATTTCCTGAAACCCACCTTTGATCTACTGAATACTTCCTTTGATGTGCCAGTATTCACCAACATTGTACATTACACTTGGAAACATTGAACAGCCTGTACATTATACAGACTTGTGAAGATTTTGCAGCAGGAATACTTTACATCGTAATGGTCAAATTGGATGCTCTGATTTAAAAAATTATAATAGTTTTTGCTTATCATGTACAGATTTTAAACAATTCTGTTTCAATACAAAATTGAAAGTTCAATAAGCTAGTATTAACATCACAGCATATCCATCTTACAGCATGCCGATATGCCTAAACATTATAATAGAGCTGCTAAAGCGCACCAACATTAGCGTCTATTTTATAAGCCAATCAAAATTAAAAACACATATGCTCTAGGGAAGATATTCCCTCCAATTCTAAAGAAAGGCGCGCTACCCTGACGTCCTTTGTTTGTCTCTTCTAATTGATAAACAACTCACCCCATCGCTTCATTGTTACCCACTCCTATTGTCAATTTCAGTGAGGCCGTGTAAACTTATTTCCTAACAATGCTTATAGCTAACAAACATACAAAATCATTGTCATACAATAATGATAATTTACACTACAATCACTCTGACATTCACAGTGTTGTGATATAAAATACTGCCTCAACATAGATCGTTCTGTAAATGTATGTTAGGTTTATCTATTTCATCACGTAATGGAGCAGCAATGTTGGAGTTGGGAAGAGTAGGTAGCAAAGACATGATAGTAGAAAGGATACTTAAATATTGGCAAAGATTGAAATCACTGGACGAGCATAAGATCCTGAGGCAATGTTTAATAATCCAAGAAAAATCTAGTGCTGGGATGAAATGGGCTCAAGGAATAAGGAGAATTTTACAGGAAAAAGGAATGGGTAACTTATGGGAGGAGAGACAGGGGTTAGTTAAAGGTTTCTGGAAAGAAGTGAGGAACAGAGTGGAACACACAGAGAAACAAGAATTATTTCAAAGTCTGGAAGGAAAGAAAAGTTTGGAACTGTATAGACAATTAAAGGTGGACTGGGGAAGGGAGAAGTATGTGGATGTAGGTAATAGGTTAGTGAGAGAAGGGTGGGCCTGGTCTACATTAAGTGCACATAGGCTAAGGGGAGATAGGAAGGAAGCAAATTTGGATAGGTGTCCTGTTTGTGGAGAAGCAGATAATGATTTGCATTATATAATTGAATGTGAAGAAACTTAAGTTCTGGAGAGATCAGTTTTTACCTAAAGAATGGGAGAATGTTAACAAAGAAGTATTAAAAGTTAGGATAATGAAAATACAAAAGGAGAGGGATATAAAAAGAATAGGAGAATATATGGGGACAGTAAGAGAAAAATGGTTTACAAAAATAAAGCAATATGAATTTGTTATGACCCACCATGCATAAATAACCACAGTGTTAAAATGCATGGTGGACTAAAGAAAGAAAAAATAACAACTCAAAGTAATGTATTAAAAATTTTAAGAATTTTGTATAGCATTACTGAAATAAATATACATATACAAGTATAAGAGAATAGTGACTAACTTACCTCAAACAGTAAAGCACAATGAGATAGAAGTCTGATACGCTCGCCATTGGGCAAGGTAAGTAATCTGTTGTCATCCATCACCGAGTTCATGTTCTCTATCCAGAGTGCATCAACATCTCCATCAAACACAATATAGTGTTTTTCATTTGTAGCTACAGGTTTGTTAACTTCACGAAAAATGCAAGAGAGGATTCCATCCTTCCAGTCCCTACTCACAGGATCCAGGATACCATACAAATCATTCACGGAGCAAGCCTGTTACAATAAATCATAATATTTACATTTGCCCATTTATTAGATTCATTGGTAGGGTTCACTGAGGAATCTCACCACAGGACTTTATGTCACAAATAATAAGTTTTACAAGAATTCTCTATATGAGAACTCAGAAGTAGCATGCAGGTAGCCATGTCAGTAAACATAGTCTGTGCTTATTTTGTGTAGATAATCCAGGAGGTTGTTAACACTAGCAACTGCTATTTTTATGAGGGTTGAATAAAAAGTAATGCCTGCAACTTTGTAACTTGCATTTTCATGGGAATATTTTATTGAATAAAATGCAGAAATAATCCTTGGAATGTGCTCTTCATTTACATATATTCACTTTTCCACACAATACCAGACAATTGGATACACTTCTGCCAATGAAACAGCATGGAAGAAGTCGACACACTGTTTCCACAACCAGTCTCTCACAGTTCTGTCAACTTCTTCATCGATGCATAGTGATGTCCCCACAGATCTTTCATTATCAGGAAAAGATGAACCCAAACAGTGCCAAATCTGGACTGTATGAAAGATGCCATATAGTAGTCAGCTTCAGTCTCTGGAGTTCTGTTGTGGTGGTATGTGAAGTGTGTGGTTTGGCGTTGTCATACTGCAGGAAAACATTTCTCTTTTCCTCTTGAACCCTCATCAGTCATCGTTTCAAAGTTTGCAGCATTGTGATGTAATACTCTGATTTTACTGTTGTTCCATGCTCAAGGAAATCAACATGGTTAACACCATCTGCATCCCAAAACACTATTGCCATGATTTTTCCAGCTGAGAGCTGTGTCTTGAATTTATTTTTCTAGGGTAAGTCTTTGTGGCGATATTCCATAGAGTGACGTTTCGTCTCCAGGTCATAGTGGTGAATCCACATTTTGTCTCCTGTCACAATTGCATGAAGAAAGACATTCTCATAACACTAGGAGTTTCTGGAAAATTTCAAGCCTATGTGCTTTCATTTCTGATAACCAAGCAAAGCAATAAAGTGATCTAGACATTCTTGTGAAATGGCAATTATGCTTGCAATTTCCAAATGATACAGCAACTGTTCTGAATCAGTCTGTCAACATTTTGCCTGTGAAATTCAGTGGTTGCTGTCACAGGACGTCCAACTCTTTCTTTATTGAGCAAGTCAGATGTTCGCACCACAGTATCTTTAAACCTATTGGCAAGACGACGCACAGTGTTCACATCAACATAATCACCATAAACAGCTTGCATTCTCTGATGTATTTCCTTTGGTATGACACCTTTGCTGTCAAGAGCTCAATGATAGGACATTGCACAGTTTGATTCTTTATGCTGTAACAATACAACTGTTCACTGCTATAGAGGAGAGTCCAGTACCTGCCACATACTAGTGCTGTCGTCTGCTGAGGAGTTACAAAGGTGGAGGCATTATTTTTCATTCAACCCTTGCACATTGAATTTTAAGTGAAGTTTAGTTTGCTAATTAGTCCCCTTAAATAGCTTCAGCCACCTTTGTTGCTATAGTTGTCTGCATCCTCAGCTTTGGTTGAACTTGTTTATATTTAAATGTTATTGAAACTTCCTTCTAATTATTTATGCAATAAAGGAGAATCAGCAATGAGTGGTTTCATTTGGGGAGATGGAGAAAGCACTTTTAGGACTTTCTGCAATTCAAATCCCAGCTATGATGACTAATATATTTCTCCTAATTGTTGTTACCTTACCTTTGGATTGAGAATGTAAAGCTTTGTGGCGATACCTAGAACTGTCTGTGCCTTTGCCAGCATGTTCATAACCACTGATTTTCCACCGCCAGTAGGACCAACAATCATGGTGCAGTGTCGAGTCAACATGATCTCGTACAGTTGCAACACTTTATCCACCTGTGTAACACAAAGGTAAGACCAACATCAGTATGGAAACCTCTCTCTTGTGCAAGTATGACTTGTGGGACAACACAGCTTTGAAAGTTTACTTCATTTCTCAAATTTGTATGGTCCAAAAGCACTTTTATAAAAAGGGGGGAGGGGGAAGAATGAGTGTGTGCATTTTATTTTTTAGTTCCAACTCACCTTATGTAAATTTAAAAATGCATCACTGCTTCTAGCCTCTTTCCTTATATTAAAATACTGTATGTTTAAAACATTTGCATGACTAAATAAAATATATATTGTGATCCAGTGGTGTGGCCCAAGGTTATGAAGAGGTCAGTGCCAGGCAGTCGGAATAAACAACAATAAATACCACTTGTCAGCATAAACACTGGGCGCACTATCAGTAGATAAGCACGGAAACTTCTGGAAGTTTCTACCCCCCACCCCAGAGCATGTGTGGAAGTAGTTCTAGAACGTTCTGTGGAAGATTCCACTGCCTATATAAGCGAGTGGTTATTTGACTGTGAGCTGAGTTCGTTGGTCAGTCAGTGAGCAGTGAGGTGACAGGCAAGTTTCCCATACGACATCAAGTGTATTTGCCAAGTAAGCTCGTGATGACTGCTGCGGAGTGAGAGATTGGAAGTTTTGCATTCAACTCCAGAGTGAAGTGAACCATCCAGAAGAAGACCTACATTGCACGGAAGAAATGACTCAAGTTCCAGCGAGTGAACTAGATAAAAACTTAGAATATTGACAGTTAGAACAGAGAGAAGTGACAGTTGAAAAATAGGTCGTCACAATATGCTGAAGCTTTTTCTGTACACAGTCTTTAAAGTCCTCTTCATCCTGAAAGAATCTATTTTAATAGTATAAAAAAAGAAAATTTGTGTGTGTGTGTGGTTTTTTTCCTAGTGTGTACTTCACATTTTACTGTTCTCCATTTCTGAGTTTCATATCTAAACTAGTAATGCATTTTGGTTTTCTATTTGCAATGTGAATTTCACTCCTGTATCTTTAGGGCTGGCTGACTTACTTACGAGTTCAAAATACACATAATTAGGCAATGCATTTCCCTACATATTTAAAACATGGCATAGACACATGGACAACATTTTCACCTTTGTCAACAAGAAACAAATAATAATGCCCTAAATATGCCTAACCTCTAGATGTGGGAGTGCAATTCACAATGCAAATAGAATTTTGAATACACAAAAAATGCAAACACGAGATAACTAAATAAAAGATCATGGTATCAATCTCAGATCATATCAATGTTCAATAGTCTAATGAACAGATTGTTCAACACCCTTGTAAATGAAACAGAATACAATGAAGAGTATACATATACAGTGCAGTCATTTTATGGTAAGGCCATGAATCATGAGTATGTGTGCTCCACACACTATTTTCATTCTGTAACTTTCACATTACTTACTCATGAGTGATAGTAGTATGTACTATAATAAGTACTAACCTTCTTTAAGTTGTGTCCATCTGTGTGAAGGACATTCCTGGCATCTTCAGATGAAATTTCCATTCACACACATAAGTTCTTCTTGCATAATCTTCATAAATTCTGTTTTTATATTGTGAAGTTTGTCTACAGTGTGGGGATTGTTCCTATAAATTTAATTTTTTGGGGTTCCCCACAAACAGATGCACAACAGATGTTCTACCTTTTCAAAAATAATTGAGGGTGTATTCTTAAAGCTATTACAGATATACATTAAAAAATTAAATATAATATCAAAATGGCAGTATGGATTCCAAAAGAAAATATCAACAATAGAGGCAATAAATGAAGTAAATAGTGCTATAATCAATGCATTAAATAACCGTGAACGAGTAATAGCTATTTTTTTAGATTTATCAAAAGCTTTTGATTGTGTAAACATAGACTTACTTATAAAGAAATTAGAAACACAAGGGGTTCGAGGATTAGCATAAAATTGGATACAATCATATTTGAATAATAGAACACAGTGTGTGGAACTAAATCATAGAAATAGCAGTGGTACAGTAAACAAAGTCAAATCAAATTTTCAAATGGTGAAGCAAGGTGTTCCACAAGGTTCTAAGTTAAGGCCATTTTTGTTTTTAGTTTACGTAAATGATATGTTTGAAGTAATACAAAGAAATGGAGGTATTGCAATCGTGTATGCTGATGATATGACTATAATAATTAGAGATAGAGAGGTTGGAAGCTAAAGCTAAGACACTAATCGAAATAATACAACAGCATTATTTAAATTTAAATATGATTAAATATGATATTAAACACCCAAAAAAAAAACAGCTGGATGAATTTTGAAATAGGGAAATGCAGTAAAAATGATATAAAAATTGAAATAGATGGAGAAAAAATAGCAGAAATAAAACATACAAAATTCCTAGGGGTAATAGATAAACATTTGAACTGGAAACCATATATAGTGCATATAGCCAAAAAAAATTAAACAAAGGCATTTTTATATTGAGTCAAGTGAGACAAAACATGGACAGGGAGACATTAAAACAGGTATACTATGCATTTATATATGCACACAAAGTATGGGATCACAGTGTGGGGTAATATTACAGCAACTGAAGTAAAAAGGATATTTAAATTACAAAAAAAGGCAATTAGAAAAATGGGAAAAATAAATAGTAGTCGTGCAGATTGAATTTCAAACAATATGGTATTTTAACTGTTCCTTGCCTCTATATATATGAAACAATAAACATTATTTTACAGGAAATAGATGAACCAAGAAATAAAGGTATTCACATGCATAATTTAAGAAACAATGAGGATTACTTCAGAACTGTATATAGGGGTACATTAAACAACCATAGTAGTAAGAGTAGGCGGCGCCGTGGCCGAGTGGTTAGACCGCTCGCCTTCCACCGAGGCGGCCTGGGTTCAATCCCAGGGACCTGCATGTGGGATTTGTGGTGGACGAAGCAGCGTCTGGGCGGGTTTTCTCCGGGTTCTCCGGTTTCCCCCGCCATTCATTCCACCAACTGCTCCATCACCACCTTTCCTTTCATCCATTTCACCAACATTTCATTTCATCTACTTCCTTCATCCCATACCAGGCATCGGGCTGATCCCCCATCCTGGATGCTCTGTCTGATCCATGAGTGTCTGCTCCTCGACGGGCCTCTGACCCCAGGCACCCGCCTGTAAGTCCTGGGGGGTGTAAGTCCTACATAAGAGGAGGGTAAACAGATAATGAATGAATGAGTAGTAAGAGTATGGGAAAGGAGCTGTACAATAAGCTACCTGAAGAAATAAAAGCAATTAATAGAATAGAACTTAAATTAAAGAAACTAAAAACATATTTAATAACGAATGCTTTTTATGGCCTGGAGGAATTCAAGTGTGGAGTTGTATAGGAGTAGATAAAGGTTGTATAAATGTAAATTTATTGTATTACATTATATCAAACTGTTGACGTGTCCCTAAAATGATGTATTTAAAGGACGAATAAAAGTATCTTATCTTAATTTTGTCAATTTTTTCCTCCATTAGAACATCTTGTTTTCACTTCTTAGGTTTAGCATTCCCTTTGTCCTAAACTTAGTAACCAAACATCTAACAGTTTCTCTATGGGAATTGGAATACCAGGAAATTTCTCCTGAAATTGTCTACACATCTGTCTATATATTGTGGTTATTGCATATGTATTGTATATAAAAATTCATTGTTCAAGTGTGAATTTGTCAGCAGGCATTGCAGTGGACCAATAACATGACATTAAGCGAATCACATACCACACAGATGTCTTTAATTAATTTTCTCCTTTGAGATGCAAAACTCCCTTTACAGTAAGAACACAAAGCAGTGATTGAAGCATGGCTGAATGTTGTGCATTGGAAAAGTTACAAGGTCACTACAGTACAGCGTGCTGTATATATAGCCAGTCTGTGGCCTCATCTTAAAATGGCCACAATGTATTATAATGACAGTGGCTTCAGCTAAGACCTAATAGACAAGATGATCAAAAACTTCACAGATAAGTTGGCCCTTCCACAAATTTCAACAAAGTTTTAAGAAATGCAGTATAACCCTGGCACCATAGGAAGCTATGGTATATACCAAGACTGTGGCAAGATATATGTAGGGAAGACAAAAAGAAACACAGCTACAAACAACTGCAAAAGTCAACAGTAACTAAGCATTTTTGGGAATGGGAGGCAAAATTATTAAAGCACATCAAGAGAACACTGGAAATAACCTGTGGGGAAAAAATGTTCCAGGAATGGCTGATGAACTACAAAATACTGCCAAAAAGAGATCACAAACCTCATTGACCAGTCAACAGAGGACACCACCAGAGGTCCAAATCCAACCCCAAAGCCAGTCTATGTTTGGCGGCAGACAATATGGGAGAGGCCCTACAAAACATTTCCTGCATTTGGAGCAAAAGAATACAATAGTAAACTCACTGTTTCTTTATTGTTAATGATTGCTTCACTGCATTTTTCAAATAATCTAGAAAACATTTTACATTATGTTTTCCCCCTGCATAGGTTCATTAGTAAAAACTCAGAAAAGTATTGTTCAGTACACATGCACTGACCTGTGCTGGAACAATGGTGAACTTCTCCTGGGCTAAACACTTTGTTACAACTGCTCCCAGTTCTGGATGACTGACTCGGGCACATTCTAAGTCTGGAAACAGATCCCTGATCAGGCCCAGAAACAATGGCACATCATCGAAAACAAATTTGGGCAAGTTCATATCCCTAGAAACACAAAATTGCAATCAAAAAATAACTGCAACATTACATCATATTAATATGTTAGGAACTCAATGGCTATGCCCTGCACAAATAGAGCAACATGCCTAATATTTCATTTTGTCAGAGTGAGAGAATGTTATTTCTCAAGTGGAGCATTCAATTAATACACAGGCCATTATGAACAAAAAATCTTATATTACATTCACATGACTTTCTCTATTCACTCTTCTACAAAAGGTTATCTTTTTATCCACTTCACATTAATGAGACAAATGTTTACAGAAATAGTTTCATTATGCACTTCACTGTAGGTACAAGAAAGATGCAGGAGACTCAAGCGATGGTCAAATGTTTAAAAACGGCTGCATCTGCTCCTTTTGTAATTTCACTTCCATTTCAGCTTCTTCTGAATTCATAATTTCCGCCATTTAATCTTTATGTAGGTTAGGTAAAAGAGTAATGTATTAGATCAAAGAGCTGCCAATGTAATGCATAGGTTAACTCTACAACGAACTGTAATAAATTGAAGTATGACAATTTGTATTGTGAATGGATAATGCAAGCAACATGAGAAATTAATCATGTGAAATGACATAATGAAAAGTAAACCTAATCAAACCAAATCTAGTTATTTAACTTGTGCAAATACAAAGGGTAATTGCCATGTGATTGGACTTGAAACCAAAGTTTGTCACAATAAAGAGTATGATAATCTAAATCTTTTAGGTCATATGCTCTGTGTTAGAAGTTCTACTAAATTTAAACTGAGTTTTATTTATGGACGCTCTTTAACTATGGTCCTTAGCGTCCCATTCTATATCGGGCGTGAAAGACCATAAATTTTCCTCAGAGGCCTCTTATCAGGCTTGAGGTTCTTTTACATGCCATAAATCTACAACATGGGACCACCGGCTTTACTTCCCTTCCAAAGGAAGCCATGCTAAGGATTTTTATGCCCGAAAAAATCCATCACCCTCCGCCGGGTTTGAACCTGCGACCAGAGGCTAGCATGGTACCACTAGTCCATGGAGGACAACAGTTCTACTTGCTGTCTAATAAGTGTATTTCTGGGTTGGAAACAACAAAATATGTAATGAAACCATTTCACAAACATTTATCTTGATTAACATCAACTAGATAAGCATTTACAAGAATAGTTTCTAGATGAGAGATAACAAATAAAGTATAGTAGATAGAGAAAGTCATGTGAAATAACATCACATTTTTGCATACAGCATAACCAATTCTTATCAGACATATTTTCAGAAGCAAACTGATCAGTATCCAAAATAATATGTTATAAAGTCTGTAGCTGTGTGTTTAATTCAGGAGTAATCTACCAATCAACCTTAGACTTTAAAAGCACGCATAAACTGGTCTTTGCAACTAAATAACATCTGAAATGGAAACACGCATATCTTGACTATAATGTTACAAAGTCGTCGCTTATATACAGTCACAAAGCTTATGGTTGCATTGTGTACCCCAACATTCTTCTTAGCCCACACTTTGTATTAACTCTGACTTCAAGACTTAAGTTCTCTGTATGGCAAAATACAGTTTATTTTGTGTCGCAACATTATGATTATGTCACCCTTCTGTACTATGTAATGTATTTGAAAACAGAGCCAAGGTCCTCTGTAATAGACAATCTGCCAAATTATAGGTGGTGTATAAAAACTTTTTTTAATAATTTTAATTCTTTCACTACAAAATAATTATTTAATGTGCTCTGTCACAAGTCAAATTTTATCATTCAAGTTTTTGTATAATGATTATTTTTCATTGTAAGCAGTTAAAAAATAAATAAAAAGTCCTTTTAAAAAATAAAAGAATGACAAAATATAATTTCATTACTGTCTTCCTTTGGAAAACTAAAAATCTTTCTCCATTATAGAGCATATTTAATTTAATATTTTAATGAAGTATAATAAATTTCCCTGTAAACATGAAGACATGTGAAATAACAGCAATAATTATTATTTTCAGGTGTGTAGACCTATAGTTTAAACCATACTGCTAGTAGCTGGATACTAAGAGCACTGTAATTATAACAGCTTCCAGACTGTGATATTATACTAAGTCAGGTTTAAACCATTCTACTAGTAACTGCACACTAGTAGCACTGTAATCAATGGTTTCATGACTGTGATATTACATTGAGGCAGGTTTAAATACACAAACTGCGCTAGAGACGTGTTTGTCGGGTTGTTATACAAGATAAACATGTAGTTCTTTCACAAGTTTCGTGTAGTAATGTTATTACTTGTCACTCATTCAGTTGTGTTTGTTATTACTCTCCAGCAACCTTGCAGATTTTTGATAAATCTGGTATTAGAACATTTTTGGAGGTAAATTCTCCAATCTCACATCATTTAATTACCCTTGGCACCAACAAAGTTTTGCTTTTAGATGCCTTGCACTTGATAACACTAAAAGTTGTCAATAAAATCAAACTCATCTGTGTGGTGTGAATATAGAATGTCTGCCTCACATTCAAAAGGTCTCGAGTTCAAATCTCGATTAGGGTGAGTTAACCAGATAAAGTTCTTCCAGAGTGTTCCGTAACCATGAGAAGACAAATCTCAGGTAACTCTAAGCCGTAAGGACCCCGGGCTTGTTTGAGCATCATTTCACCCATTTCGTACATTTATTGTCCGATATGACCTACCAAGATAAAGGATATTAAACTTAAAAAATCTGATGTGTTACACTCACATGACTTTCTCTACTCTTGTAAAAACTATTTTTACAAACTCTTATTCTCCATCTCTTTCATATTAATTGAGATAAACATTTGCAGAAACGATCTTTGGACATGCAAAGAGAATTACATTTTACACATAGCGACCAGTTCTAAAAATATTTGACTATTGCTTAAGGCGTACTATGTTTCCCTTGTTTTGTATTTGCAAGGGCAATATAGAAATACAGCAGCCTTTAAGCATAGACATATCTCTTAATAGCTGGTTGCTAGGTGCAGCACCACTCTCTTTGCCACAGATTAATACTTTTTGCATATACAAGACAAAAAAATGAATAACGAATTCCCATTTGAGAAAATAAGTATTGAAAAATTTAAGGGAAGAACAGGCAATATCTCGAAAATGGTTCAGTCAACAAAAAAAATGCATATGACATAAATTGTGTATTTTAACGTGATCTACTTTTTCTGTGTAGTAAAATTTGGTCTATCTCTTATGGTTTACCAGTTATGCAAAAGTCGTTCACAAAAGAATACTTTTGGAGACATTCCCAGAAAATTCAAGATATACATTTTATTTGTCATAAAAATATCTTAAACATATGACATTTTAATCAAAATTGGTAAGAGCCATTTTTGAGAAAATTAAAATTTTCGAAAAATGTTCCATGTAAAGGGTAATCTGGGGTGGGGGATTTTCTTGAAAACCTTTGTGTTGCATCTCTGGAAGATACTGAACCTAAATACCAAGTTTGATGTTTATCCGACTGTTCGTTTCTGCAGTTCACACACACACACACACACACACACACACACACACACACACACACACACACGGACATGTTTCCAAAAATGCTTTTTTTGGATTCAGGAGGCCTCAAAACATGTATTTCCGGTGAAATCTCGGTATCAAATTTTTGAGTGGAATACAATATTTCCGCTACTTACCATACGTAGTAGAGAAAATAAAAATACAAATACATAAATAAAATAAAATCAATATGCAAAGATATTGTTACCTGAGAGCTCTCATCAGAACAACAGCTTCTGAAAGTTCTGGGGAACCTCTCCTCAGATCTCCTGCCATAACAAGAACAGATTTAATAGCACGAAGACCAAAGTCGTAGTGATTCTGTTTCGATAGTTGCTCTCGAGATAGCTTATACAGTACAGTCATCTTCTTCGCCAAAACCTGTTAAAAGCAAATGCAAACTTCCAGCCAAAAGGTTTCAATTTTAATTATCTTAAAGATAAATGCAGTTCCAATTGCTCCTTATGAAATAATTGTAGAGTATATGGAACATTGTTGTTATTGTTGTTGTTATTACTGTTGTTGTTATTATTATTATTGTTATTATTATTATTGTTATTATTATTATTATTATTATTATTATTATTATTATTATTATTATTATTATTATTATTATTATTATTATTATTATTGAGGCGTCAAGCATGCTTGGAGGTATTGTCAGACCCCAATATCCTAGTTTCTGACTGATGCTGTTTACAGAGAAACATAAAGGCCACTTCCATAGTCACAGAGATACCAATATACAATACTTCCTATATCTTAAGTAAGTAGTAAGGAGGCTAGTTCACAACAACCCAAGAATGAAAAGCAAACCATCATGCAACATTTTGGTTAACAATATGGGAATGCACACTGATGACCATACTGATAGTAAAGTGCAAGTTGATTTTGCACATTGGGACATCATGTATTTGTAACTGACTGTAGATATTTTTTCATCTGCTTCCAATCCAGCCAACATAATGAGGTTAGGCAAGTCAAAATTCGATAGAGTAAACATTTTCCAAATGCAGATCCATTATCAATTCTGATTATTCCAGCAATATTGTCTTACTAAGCATCATTCCTTTATTAATGTCATACATTAACGTTATTGCTTTTGTTTGGTGTTAATTTTTAGTGCTTTTTGCTGTTGCTCTTTATTATTATTTTATTATTATTATTATTATTATTATTATTATTATTATTATTATTATTATTATTATTATTATTATTATTATTATTATTATTATTATTATTATTATTAAGGCAAGGGCCAGTTATGGAGTCCTGCACATGTCAGATTTTCTTCCACTTTTATTTACCCAGTTTGTGACTAGAGAGAGCGCTAGTTTCATATCTTGAATAATGTCTATAGTAAAGAGTCTAATATGCTGCTCCAAGGAACACAAACAATAATTATTATAGGGGAAACAATTTAATAGGATAATTGAAGTATTATTCAGAAGTTAGAGACAGTGAAGCAAGACAATAATTTAACCAATCTCAAGTTGGTGGATACACTAAAACTTCACTTACTTGAAATTAATTGAACATGTTTCAAAAGCACCGCTTGCTTTTGAAACATGTTTGACTAATTTCAAGTTAAGTTTTAGTGTATCCACCAACTCAGATTGAATTAAGTTTAATAGAAGTTCCCTAGAATCCAAAGTGACTGACTTTATATTAAATTAAAATACTGGCAACCTTACAGTGAAGATTACTAGTTTCAAGTCAATCAAATCTTGTTTTGAAACAAGTTGATTAAATCACTTCCCAGTTCTAAATATCACATTGTGTTGCATTTAATGGGAAATTGTGTGCTAAAAAGAATTAAAAGGTGTGGAACACTTATGTAAACACAACTGCCTCTTTTACCCAATCAATTTGCTCTAAACTCAACAATTGACTCCTGCAATATAACACCTGTACCTCCAATGTAACGCAACACCAACTATCTTTACATGCGTATATTTTAGGAACAGCTGCTGCTATTGACTTCAGCAAAAGTAACCAGAGAGCACTGTAATGGGAGAAATATGTCACAGTTAAGTTTTGGTGAATTCCAATTTCTTGCGTTCTCTATAATTCTTTGTAATTTGAAAGACACAGTGAAATAATTACATAAAGGTTTTAGATATGCCCACACACTGAATTTAGCTAATTCAGTGAAATTTGTATATATGCAACCACATCTAAAACTTTTAGGGAACAATTATGTTAAACTTGAACCAAATCTTCTTTCCCCTTCCTGGGATCCACTTTCATATTGTAATACATGTATCTTAACTTTGTCATTCTCAGTTTGGTTTCTGCCGGTTATTGGAACCAGCCTGTGGAGAAAGTAAAGAGTTAACACAATTATTGTTGGCTACGTGCTATTTTGGTATGAAAACTGAAGGAGAGAGCTAATTCATCAGATCATTCAGTAACCAATAGAGAGGTAAGCCACTTCCTTGGCAATGAAAGGCACAGGCTCAGTATTGCCAGCAGAAACACTGAATTCCTTTACAGCAAAATCTTTAGCTTATGCAGTCATTGTGTTGCACTGTGAATCGTTGACATGATATACCTGGTATGTTGTTTTTCTTGTTTTTTTTTTGTTTTTTTTTTGTTTTTTTTTTGTTTTTGTTTTTTGGGACACTCTTTAACTACTATGGTTCTTAGCATCGCATTCTATATTGGGCATGAAAGACCGGTAATTTTGCTCAGAGGCCTCTTTATCAGGCTTGAGGTTCTTTTACGTGCCGTAAATCTACAACATGGGACCACCGGCTTTACTTCCCTTCTGAAGGAAGCCATGCTAAGGATTTTTACGCCCGAAAAAATCCATCACCCTCCGCCGGGTTTGAACCCGCAACCTTGGGAACTAGAGGCTAGCACGGTACCACTAGTCCATGGCCTGGTACTTTGTGAGCACTGTTTGTATTAAGATGGATTACTACGTGCGTGCGTGTACACAAGTTAAACATCAGGATTTAATAACAAGTGCTGATGCTAGCGATTCGCAGATGAGCAGCATTTACCCATTGTATTAAAATATCAAATTGCAGGTATGGCTCTGAGCTTCATGCTCATTCAGTCTAGCTTTTGTTACTATTAAGTGATCAAGAACTCGAGAGTTTACTTAAAGATGTGACGCTAGCTATTTCTGCTACATCAACGGTCACCACGTGGACAACAACATTAAAGTGGCAACACCGTTGTCTTTGCTGGTTAAAATGAACTAAACATCAATCAATTAAAACAAAATAGATTACCAGTGCAAATAGATCTCGCAATCTTAATACACAAATGGTTATTCATCTGACACACTATACAACCCCATTAAATATTTGGATATTTATTCTGTCTTATTGTTTAGAACTTGAAGCCCTACTTTATAAAAAAATTAATTTCACTAACTTGAAACACAAAGCAACACATGTGGAGACGCACATACAAAACCTTAATGATTTCATTTTGCAGCAATTTAAGCATACTCTGAACTCAAATTACTAATTTCCACAAATTGCAATTTAGTTGAAACGTTTACCAGAAATTTGTTCAATATAATTAGAATAGTATTTTAATTTTTGTGGACCTATACACTTAAGTAATTTTCAAAAAACGAAAGTCAAGTACTAAATGAAAGGACCCACATGATGACAAAAATTTTGAATTTTTAAATTTTGCATACTGTTTTTCAAATATGCTTTATTAAACCAAATGTTACATTTTCTGTAAAATTAAAAATGGTTCTGAAAAAAGTATGCAACACATTTAATTTTCTAAAAAATCAATAATATATTAAAGTATTAAAAATTAATGTTGATACCAAGAAAAGGCTGTTTTAGACATCTAGGTAATGAAAATCCAATTGCATAATGGAGAACACTTGAGTGGTACATGCATACATCTGCTGACTGTCATCCTGAGTATACTGCTGCACTGTGTCATGTATGACCTGCCTAAATGGTGGACGGTGGGTCTAGTGCCACAAACAGGACTCCTGGTGAATGTGAACAAGATACATGCTAACACTGATGTAAACATTTTCAAGTATTTAATAAAACAAAACAAATGTATCATCTATAAACTCAGTGAAAAAGTGTTACTAAATGACATGTAGTTTTTAACAAAAATAAATCATGCAGCACTTCACAAGAAGCAGTAGCCTGTGATAAAAACTTAAATAAAGACGAAATATTAAATGCCAATAGTAGTGAATGGACAAAAGTAAATACTAATTGTGATTTCCGATAATTCCAATGCCACAAAAATAGCACATAAAATAAGTGAACATGCTCGTGATATTCCGCCTGGTATAATTGTGAGGATGCATGAAAAAAGGATGGATGTCGGCTGACCTCATGAAGGAATGCCTGAAAATTGTGTGGGATTGACACCCTGGAGCTATACTAAGAAAGAGGGCCATGCTTGTTTTAGACAGTTTTCGGTGCCATTTAGCAGAACCAATAAAAGAACAAATGTTGCGACAGTGATAGTTTCTGGGGAGAGCTTACGTCAGTACTACAACCTCTGCATATAACAAGACTATTTAAAGTTCACTTGTGCCGGTTGTATGGGGATTGGATGCCATCTCCCTGCTGTTTTCCATCTGCTAGCATCACTGTGTAGTGAAGTTTTTCCACACCAGTTGTTTTAATTAAAGCATTAGAAGCACCCTTTACATCCACTATCCCATTTCGTGGCATGTCAAAAAATACTGGTGTGTAGTTCACATTCCCCGTTTTTGATAGCAGGAATTCATTTTTGAACCTCAGCTGGATTACGAAACAGTGAAACTGAATCACTTTATCCATGTAGTCAGGTGGCAGATGCATGGGTTTAATGTGTTTGCCTTTTAATCAAGATGTGACAGTTCAAATCTCAGATGGGGTAAGTTACAGGGTTAATTATTTTTCTTTCTCTTCTTTTCTTTACCTCCTCTGGGTTTTTTCTTATATACAGAAGATAAATATCTAATAACTTTAAGTTCAATGGATACTAGGCCAATAAGTATTATTTCACTGTCTGATAAAACTTACCCAGTTAAAGGAAGAATGAATGATATCGAAGAGGAAATGAACTCGGGGAGCCACAGTACTAGAGATGATAAACAGCCTCCCTATTTAATACTTCAACTCTTGTGTGTCTTGTGCAACTTCAACCAAGTATTCATTAATTGTGAAATTGTTTAAATTGCTATACAAATCCTAACTGGATTCCCATCAGATGGAGAAACTTCAAAGCCTTTTAAATGCATCAGCTAACAAGAGACACTCCACTTGTTCAGGTTGCAAGGGTGGCTGGCTGAGAATTTGCAACTTTTTCACAAAATGATATTCAGGGCCATTTTCAAATCTTAAAACTTTTAGCGGTCAGCTTTGTATTTGACACTAACTAGAATGATCTCTCCTTTCTTACATTCCTTGCACATGACAGGGACAAGGTCAAATACCTAAACTTTAACACTTGAAAATACCCTTAATTATCACTTTGAGACAAAACTATATCTGAGCTTTAAACAAGCAGAGTACTGCTTGTAACAATAATAGAAATTAAATTATTACATATTCCATCAACAATTCAAACTTTTTATTCAGCTTACTTTAAATAGCATTAATTTCTATATTTGAAAACCATACAGAAAACAAGACTGTACCTTTGCTTTGAGAAAGCCTTCTGAAAACAACATAATCTGACAGATGAGTTCCAGATCAGGTACTATACACACCACTGGTCTGAACAGAGCTTTCACAGACGACGGTAGTTCTGTACGACCAGCATATCCAGGGTTCATTGTCACAAAAACGCCAACCTTCTGGTCCAGGGCAATCTCAGTTCCTTCAAACTGTGCAACAAAATCACTAAATTCTCACCATATTGTTCTTTGTGTGTCATAATCCTCTATCCCCATTTATATATATATAAAAACCATGAAGCTTTCTCTACGGATTACAAATTACACATACATACCTTATTTATTCATTCTATGCAAGATACATTACTTATTTAAAACACATTTTTGCCCAATAATGATTTGTAATTTTAAATTAAGTAATAAGTACTTAATTACATACAACAGGCAGAAAGAACATGCAAATGATTACACAGGCCTGCAAATTTAAAATTGTTTTTCTGCGGTACAGGGTTAAACAGGTCTGTAAACCTAATTTTGGTATGCTAAATTTAAATCTGCTTTCCATTTTTTTGGAATGTAGAAAGGATATATGTGACATCTGAGTTTATTTCTAATTTTTAAGTACAATTTAAAATGCATGAAATCAGTTCTACAATGCAACAGTTTACACTGAACTAGGAAATTTCAAACATTTTTCTCCTTCACTTTGTTGAAAACGAACACTGAGTTGACTTGTATTTGTGGTCCTGATGAGGGTTGTCTCTAATTAAACACCAACACTAGTCCACCATCATGGAGATGTCCCATCGATTCATTTATGTCCTGGTGGAACCTCTCTCCCTGTTCTTCACTTAGTGCACCCAAGTTTTCAGGAAAAAATTCAAGATACGAATGCAGAAAATGCAATTTTAAGCTCATATTGCATCCTAGTGCCTTTAACTTTTCAAGCATGTTTTAACAATATGCTCATACTGGTCAACTTTAACATTACCCAAAAATTTATTTATAACTTCACTGAATGAGTCCTAAGCTTGAAGCTCTATTATCTTATGATATTGTCACATATTCTATTGGGAAGTATGCTAAATTACGTGAATTTGAATGTTTATTAGAACTTATTAAGAGTTTAAATTCTTTCGAGCTTTCACATTTTAAAATTTTACTTAACTTTCAGTTGAGACATTCTTAAATGGAACTTTCTGGTTTACCTCTTTCACTGATGCTTTACATGGGACTTTACAGTTACATCATTTTCTGCTTAATAACAAGTGAATCATGCTGAACTTGGCACTGTCATGTACCCACGTGATACTTTGAATTGGGCATTGGTTTACCACATATATTTAACCTACGTCACGGTGTCACACTGTTCCTTAGGCAACTGCAAGACTATATAAGATGTAGTATAGATAACTCTCCTGGCTTTGCTCTCTTCCCTCTGGGACTATGGCTTTCGAGGAACTTTCCTGCCACCATGCTGCTTGCCAAGATGCCGCCGAGACCGTTGTCTGCGCCTCTAGTAAGGTGACATATTCCTAAGGGTAAGGTATCTGTATTCTGTAATCTTAATTGTTAAGCAACCTTAGCTACTACTAAGACTAGCACTAGCAACAATGGCTTTTACAGTTAGGTTCTTCCCTTACAATTAGTGCTCCCAAACTTTTGATATACTATCCTATGTAATAAGCAATATGGCATGCATTTGCTCTCCCATCTAATCCTTCGCCTACGCCCTCCTTATCACAAATTAAACGTGACAATATTTGTAAAATTAACGTCCTTCATGAGTTTGCAAATCTGAGGGCCTTGTGTGTGATCTTAAAGCTTTGATAAATTGCTTCATTATCCCTAATTTGATAAGTAATGGGGATAGCAAAAGCTTTTGCGAGTCAATCAGCGAGCAATTTATTACATTTTTTGTCCCTGGCACTAAATCTTTTCTTCTTGGCCAATTAGTTTCACCCCAGTGTCGTTCTCTGGCTCTTGGAGTCCCATTCACACAAAAAGCACAGGAATTTCGTGTACCCTGCTTGTTGGCCTAATAAAGTACTGCATACTTTATGATCACAGCACACGTACCACTTGTCTTCATTATATTTAATTTTTTCTAGAACAGTATACAAATTTTGGTATGTTTCTTTAAGGGATGTAGAGTGAGCTATTGCAACTGAAGCAAACATATTGCCATTGTGCAGCAGAACACCTTTCAGACTTCTCTTTCTTGAGTCAATAAATAGGCGCCAATCTTTTGCTTCATAAGCTATTCCAAGACGACCTATCAAGTTAGGGATATCATAACAATAAGTTAGTTCCCCTTCCTTTACAAAATATTTCTGGAGCTCTTCTTCTCGATGTTGTACCAGTAGAAAGTTGTTCCAGGTCCTAAAAAATTGTTTTCTTTAGCCTTGAACCTAAAAGTTCACTATTTTCTTTGACAAGAACCAAATCGCGTACCAAAAGGATTTAATTCTGACTGACAATGGATTTGGAATGTCATCTTCTAAGTCTGGGGATCAATTTAAATCCTCTTCTACACTGGAAGTATCAGTACCACTCTCTAGTAATATCGTAGGTGAAGATGGAATGGGAACAACAGGTCCATGAGGCATAGGTCTAATTGCGGATGGCAAATTTGGATATATAATGCCTGCCTTGGTTTTTCCTACTGAATCCAGATATATTACATAGACAAAAATAACAGTCATTAAATGATTTTGTTGTTCATGCCATACCATAGGCACACAAAAGGGCATAGATGAACGAACTCCCTTGTACCAATGTCTTTAGATTTTTCTGCACAACTTTTACACACAATATGAGGAGCAAAATGTCTTGATCTCCTAATTTAATTTTAAAATAGGCCAGATACAAACTATTGATAAATGCGGCTATGTTTCTTTTCTGCTGCTTTATCACATAACACCCACAGACACAACAGAAATTGTTAAGGATTATTCCCACAGCCCCTCCTAGATATACCACTCAAACTTGCCATTTTTTTCCACAAATAAAATTCACAACACAATACGGCTTCAAGAAAGACCCACTGAGAAGAAATTTAAAACTGTACTAAGGATTCTAAGATAGGCTCCTGTTGATATCTTAGGTAATAAATGTTTATGAGATAGGTTAAACATTACCTGTAAACAAAGATAGACAGTGGTACAACATGATGTCATATGATTTAGCATGTTTACATACTCTAATCAACCTTGCTATGAGTTGGATATGCAGCAATGTTAATACTAGCGTACTGAAATTTCAATTTTGTGTCGACACAGAATTGTTCAAAATCTGTACGTGATACGCATAAAAGTATTTTCTAAATCAGAGCATCGAATTTGGCAATTACAATGTAAGATATTCCGTGCTGCAAAATCTTTGCAGGCCTGTGTTATCAGAAGCACAGAGGAATAAATTCAGAAACCAGGGTCATGGAACAATCAATTTCTCCTCCAAGGTTACAGTATCAAGTTGTTGCGAAGGAAAAGAAAAAAAAAATTTGATGTATTATATTCACATTGCTTTCTCTATTCACTGTTTGACAAACTATTCTTACAAAAGCTTATTCTATCTACTATATATTTCTTGTTGACCAAGAATACATGTTGTATTAGGATACAGTGGGCTAAAGTGATGCCCGAGTTTTAAAAAGTAAATCTGTATGTGATGGCTCTGAAATTTTATGCTCTTCGTATGACCACAAGAAAAATATGAATACATACTTAACACTTGAAAAACATATAACTATTTATTTGAAAAGTCAAACCAATACCAAGGAGCATTTCAGAAACTGACAAATTCTGTTTTAACAAGATCTACATTTTTTGTATACTAACATTTGTCTATCTTTTGCAGTTTACTAATTGTACAAATGTCATTCAGAACGAAGAGGCTGTTCCCAGAAAATTCAAGATATGAATTTTATTTGTCAGGTAAACATCTTTAATATATGTTATTTTAATCAGAATCATTGCATCATGTTTTAGAAAATAAAAAACTTGAAAAGAAATCTTTCACATAAAGGGTAGTTTGGGGTGGGGGATTTTCTTGGAAATTGTCACATCTTTGTAAAGTATTGAAGTCAAATACCAGGTTGGTGTTTATTCACATTTTTATTTTTGACACACACACACTTTCTAAAAATCCTTGTTTTATTCAAGGGACCTCAAAACATATTTTTTGGTGAAACCTCAATATTGAATTTTTTTGTTGGAATGCAATATCTTCTCTACCTACTATGCGAAGCTGGGGTTCTAATCCAGGATTGGATTTGATGGATTTGTTTTGGGCATAAAAATTCAAAGCGCGACTTCCCTCAGAAGGGAAGTAAAGCCAGTGTTGTAGTTTTACGGCACGTAAAAGAACCTCAAGCCTGATAAAGAGGCCTCTGAGCAAAATTTCTGGTTTTTCATGCCCAATATAGAATGGGTCACTAAGGACCATAGTAGTTAAAGAGCGTCCACAAATAAAAACTCAATTCAATTTTTACCTACTATTTATGTCGTAAAGAAAGTAAAAACTCTGACTAGCTTTAGTCGCTGTATCCTCCTTATACTTACAATGAAAGTGTAAATGTGTAATAAAGGTTTATCTCAATTCACAAGAAGTGGACAGAGCAAAGTTTTTAAGACTTGTTCACAGAAGAGTAGCGAGTGTCATGTGAATGTAATACATTTGATTATCACTTCAGTCTCTTGTTCCTAAACAAAATGAGTAATGAAAGTATTTCTGATATTGCCAGAACACTTTGTAGAAGTTATATAAAAATCAGGTTTTGATTGTGATCACCTGCATGAACGCTTGCTACTTACATTGAACCTCTCCAACCTTGATATCAGACCACTACGGATAGTCTGCAGTTGCGTAGATATTACAGAGAGCACAGAAATATCAATACGATTGAACTCGTCAAAACAGCCCCAAGCTCCACACTGACACAGGCCTGAGAGTATCTTGCCCATAGCCAGATAATCCATATTTTCTCCGCAATTTGTCACCACACAGTACAGACCAAGAGCCTTTGCCAGATCTTTCACTGTTTCAGTCTTGCCTGTGCCTGCAGGACCTGAAACAGCAACATGGATGTGTGACTGAGGGAAACATTTCTTACTTTCCTCGAAATATCATCTAAGCTTACTCTGCAAGTAAACACACAACATGTGTACCTCTGCAGTCCCTTATCTCGGATTGGAACACAATAAAATGCGGGATAAGGGGTTGAAAATTGGATGTATAAGCGGGACTTTGCCACAATAAACATGAGGTACTCAGATTAAAGAATTGAATACCAGTAATATTACAATTCATTTAAGCGCAAATAAGAAAGTATTTGGAAAATTGATGCTTTAGATAATGCAATTTGGTAACAAAGTATGGACAGAAAGACATATGCGATGCATAAAATGTCAAAAAGTTATGCTCAAGAATTGAACTGAATAAAACAACTGATATAAAAGTACACTTGTACAAATAATTCTCGTAATCTCAATAAATATCTAAATAGATCACAAATTGTCATTCACCTACAGTCCTATTCAAATATAAATGGTTTTGGTGAACCTATGTAACTATGTGCATTGTGCATTTTACAAGCATATCTACCTGTGTGGGAATTTTATGGCTGTGTTAGGTGACACATGTTTTGTAAATTTACGAGATTCCCCAATGCTTTATTCACTTTTAATGGCAGAGATCTCTGAAGAAAGAGCTAGTGTAACAGATGAAGAGAGCGAGAGCAGACATACATTTGCAACTTACGGCTATGGGTGCATGGACAGCCAATAGATGAGTCCAATAATGATTTAAGGGACAATAGAAGGACTGAAGAGGAAATGAATCAGCAAATAGTAACAAAGGCAATGGGAACTGCAATATCAGGAAGTCCTAGGGTCAAAGAGGCAACAAATCAAGAATTAGAAGAAACAGGACCCCACGTGGCAACAAGGAAGAGCATGACGTCACAGAAGAGGAGAATATCTCTGGAAAAAAGAGAGTCCGCCTCAGTTGCCCAGCTGGTGAGAAAAAGTAGGTCAAATGCTGGAGTGTTTGGGAAAACATTACCGGCTTATTCAGGACAACTTCGATGAGCATCTTATCAATGCCAAGAGGGAGCCTAATGCAAATTGAAGGAGAGATTGGGCATCACAGTGAATACAATGTTGCTGGTGGGGAGGAACATTGGATGGTACCACCGATGATTTCACCTTCCATACTTACAGTCATTTGAATTTCATATGTAACATTTGCATCCTGTATCTCTCATTGAACACTGCCATTGCAGTTTCATAATTTCTCCTGCATTTACCTAGTACTAAAATCTTATCTACCTCTACATCAAAACCTATCATATGTTTTAACTTTCAAGAGTCAGAGTAAATAATCAACATGTCTGACTATATACAGTGCTGTATTTTGGGAGTTCAGGTGGCTTTGAAACCACAATACCCATGTTCTTTCATTTGATACTTTATTTCTTCCCCAAATTCATGAGGTGTAACAACTTCAATGAAAACATCCTATAACAACTCAACAATTCATTTTAGAAAAAAAAAGTTTTCATAAAAGTTTAGTTTGAGGGGAAAAAGTATTAAAAAAAATTATCATGGTTTCATTTAAAATTCTGAGGTTGGGCCTCATGTACCCCCATGGAAATATTTTTATCACAATTTGGAAGGCCCCTTGCTCCTGTCAGATTTGGAATTCGCATTTGGATTTTTCTATTCGTTTAAGAGATATTCACCTGTAACACTTTGGGGACACCCTGTATATAATTACTGGGTATACTCTATATTAAGAGCCAAAATGTTTTCCTTATTGACATTATTTGTTAGGGTTGGCCAAACATCTTTTAAATTTCAATATTTTTCTTTTCTTCCTCAATATACCAGATATATATGCATATTGAAATATATAAACATAATTAGCAAAGAAACATGATAATTATATTAAGTGAATAACAAACCCACTAAGACACAATATATCGGGTAAGCCTGCCATTGAGTTAACATCAGGTATTAGATAACATACACTATGAGTACTAACCTTGTTATAAGTGGTGTCCATCTGTGTGAAGACATTTCTGACATCTTCAAGTGAAATTTCCATTCATACACATAAGTTCTTTTTGAGTAATGTTCATAATTTCTGTTTTTATATTGTCCCAAAGTTTGTCTATGGTGTGCGGACTGTTCCTATAAACTTTATTTTTTAGGGTTCCCCACAAATAGATGCACCAATTTTGTCAATTTTTTCCTCCATTAGAACATCTTATTTTCACTTCTTAGGTTTAGTGATCTCATTGTCCTAAACTTGTTAACCAGATGTCTAACAGTTTTTTTACCTGGAACTGGAATACCAGGAAATTCCTCCTGAAATGGTCTACACGTCTGTCTACATGGTTCGGTTTTTACGTATCGTACATAAAAATTTGTTGTTCAAGCAGGCATTGCAGTGGACTAATAGCAAGATATTAACACACAACACAGATGACTTTCACCTTTGAGATGCACAACTCTCTTTACAGCACAAACACAAAGCAGCGACTGAAGCACAGTTGATTAAGATAAGCTCGAATGCATCATGTGCCGCCGGTTGCTCATTGGAAAAGTATGAAAATCACTGCATTACAGCGTGCTATGCATATAGCCAGTCTGTGGCCTTACCTTAAAATGACCATACTGTATTATATACTACAGGGAGAGCCAAAAGACTCCGAACCGCCTGCACGGTGTTTTTCCTGTCCGCATCCTCGGTGCTCGTTGCCATCTGCCACTATCATAGAAAGGTGCGGATGAAACCATACAACATTTTTAAAACTACTTTTAAAGGCTTTACTTACCAACTTTATGAAAGCAGATGCTGAAACTGGCCACCCTCGTCCATACATTTTTGGCACCTCTTTAGGAAACTATCCATCACTCACCATAGTTCACGTTGAGAAATTTCCTGGTGGATATTGTTTTAATTCTTGTGTATGGGTTTATCTTGTACACTTTATGTTTTAAGTTACCCCAGAGGGGTATTTTATGAACAATATTACCGGCTGCGCGGTGCTTTTCCACAGGGCATGTGGAAATATGATAAAAACATGATAACACACTGCGGCTATAAACAAAGTCCCGCTGTTGTGGTTTTGCTGTGCAGTGTGAAGGGCAGTTTTGAGTTGACGGTGATGTGATGTAGTTCAGTTATTAAGAGTTATTTATTATTTTGTCTTGTACTTAGTCACAAAGTATATTATGGCTCAGTATATGTTTTCTACTGCAGAGCATGTATTTATTTATTTATGATTCGTATGTGTTAACTCCGTCAGCTTGCCAAGTGAAAGTACGATTTTCAAAAAGATTTCCAGGTGTAAAAGTTTAAGGCCGTACAACAATCCATGAACTTTACAGTAAATTCAGGCCGCAGGAAGTGTTCAGGCTAAGAAATCTAAGACGGCATTCAGTTCTTACCAAAGAAACATTAGATGACATCGGTCATCGTTTGGAAAATTCCCCCCAAAAATTCCATGATGGATAGTTTCCTAAAGAGGTGCCAAAAATGTATGGGCAACAGTGGTGGCCAGTTTCAGCATTTCCTTTCATAAAGTTGGTAAGTAAAGCCCTTAAAAGTAGTTTTAAAAATGTTGTATGATTTCATCTGCACCTTTCTATGACAGCAGACAGCAACAAGCGCTGAGGACACGGACAGGAAAAACACTGCACAGGCTGTTCGGAGTCTTTTGGCTCACTCTGTATATCGTAGGTGGTGTCCAGGCACTTCTGGCACACTGTTATCGTGTTTACAATGAAGTAGCCTGCATTTGCTATACACAACAGGGATATATATGTCCCAAGTAGTACCCAAGCACACTCTCAATTCATCACAACAAATGTAAAACAGAAAGCACAATTGCAGATAAATGAGAATACTGATTAAGTAATGTGATGTATGAACTAAGACTATTACAATAACTGCACAGGATTGCAGTGGGCTTGTATTTCATTCTAGTGGCAACAATTGATTCATTTCTCCCATTGTGTTGCAGCCCATTATACACATGTTTGATCACACTGTATTCCACTTTTAGCTTCACTCTGAAAACACACAGCTATGGATAAATTACACACTTTAAATTTGATTTTAATGCCTTAAATGCAAATAACTTACAGTTGTTGGATTTTCTGGACAATCTAGAACACAAATGCTTTCAAAATAAGACAAAGTTTCTTACATGTTTCAGTAGAATGTCCTAACTAAGGCTTTCAAGAATCCTCATTAAGCATTTATTAAGGCCAGATTAAGCATTTTAAATATAAGATTCTTGTCCCTTCTTTTAAAAAATTTACTCTGGAGTTGTTGATAGTCTAAAAGAGTTTATTATACAAATTTATACATTTACGGGAATCAAAGTTTATGCTGTTTAAAAAGGATTGTCATTCACATTTCGGTATTTTATGAGTGATATTCACTGGTAAGTTTAAAAATACATTTTGTTTTTATGTATAAAAAGATCTGTCTCTAAAATATGGTAGAGATAGGATCCTTAAAGCAATGCATAGAGTTGTTCTTTATTACTGGATCTTTATTACTGCTAAAACTTTTATTTATTGTTGGCACCTTATTTTTGTACAAAATCCTACACACACATTATATATTCAGAAGTTCTCACAAACTCGTCACATTTGCCATGTGTATGTTTATTTACTGCAAAATGTTTTATCCCAATGCTACAACTGCAATAGTTAAGATCAGAGACATTCATACATGCCAACTTTCTGAAATTCAAAACCATAAAACTATCCCTGGTCCAGCAAATTGTATTAATGTTGGTATGACAAGAACTTTAGAATGTTTAAAATGCTCAACGCAATAAATGTACAAAAATGACATGAAAATAAACGGGAATTCTCTTTTATAAGAATCCTTGAAGGCCTGATAATACTGCTTCTGAAATTCTTACTCATACCACAATAAACATGTATTAAAGTAAAGAATACCACTTCCTAAGCTATACATAGCTTTCTAGTCCATATTTTATGCTTCATAACATCAACTATAACACATTAACTATAATAACTGTCACATAAATGGAAATCTCATATCTCTTAGCCATAGAATACAAATAAGATAACTTACATGAGGGAGTTGAATTTACTGTTCATAGATTTTTTTTTTTTTTTTTTTTGAATGTTTGCACCCTAGTTTACTGGAGGTCAATAGTGATGCAATCAAATTTTAAATCCACACGATATGCATTTTGTTGCCCCCAGTGAAGACGGACCATGATCATGTTGAAGGATAGACACGCAGATAAGCTCTGCTCTATCATAGCACTGAATACCATTTACTAGAGGTCACTAGTGGTGCTATACATTTTGTTACAGCCCAGTGAAGAGGGACCATGATCATGATGAAGGATAGACACACAGATAAGCTCTGATCTATCATAGCACTGTATACCATTTACTAGAGGTCACTAGTGGTGCTATACATTTTGTTGCAGCCCAGTGAAGAGGGACCATGATCGTGATGAAGGATAGACACACAGATAAGCTCTGGTCTATCATACCACTGTATACCATTTACTAGAGGTCACTAGTGGTGCTATACATTTTGTTGCAGCCCAGTGAAGGTGGACCATGATCATGATGAAGGATAGACACACAGATAAGCTCTGGTCTATCATAGCAGTGTATGCCATTTACTAGAGGTCAGTAGTGGTGCTATACATTTTGTTGCAGCCCAGTGAAGGTGGACCATGATCATGATGAAGGATAGACCTACAGATAAGATCTGGTCTATCATAGCACTGTATACCATTTACTAGAGGTCAGTAGTGGTGCTATACATTTTGTTGCAGCCCAGTGAAGGTGGACCATGATCATGATGAAGGATAGACATACAGATAAGATCTGGTCTATCATAGCACTGTATACCATTTACTAGAGGTCAGTAGTGGTGCTATACATTTTGTTGCAGCCCAGTGAAGGTGGACCATGATCATGATGAAGGATAGACACACAGATAAGCTCTGGTCTATCATACCACTGTATGCCATTTACTAGAGGTCACTAGTGGTGCTACACATTTTGTTGCTGCCCAGTGAAGGCGTACCATGATCATGATGAAGGATAGACACACAGATAAGCTCTGGTCTATCATAACACTGTATCCATTTACTAGAGATCACTAGTGGTGCTATACATTTTGTTGGAGCCCAGTGAAGGGGGACCATGATCATGATGAAGGATAGACACACAGATAAGCTCTGATCTATCATAGCACTGTTTACCATTTACTAGAGGTCACTAGTGGTGCTATACATTTTGTTGCAGCCCAGTGAAGGTGGACCATGATCATGATGAAGGATAGACATACAGATAAGATCTGGTCTATCATAGCATCACATACCATTTACTAGAGGTCACTAGTGATGCTATACATTTTGTTGCAGCCCAGTGAAGAGGGACCATGATCATGATGAAGGATAGACATACAGATAAGCTCTGGTCTATCATAGCATTATATACCATTTACTAGAGGTCACTAGTGATGCTATACATTTTGTTGCAGCCCAGTGAAGAGGGGCCATGATCATGATGAAGGATAGACATACAGATAAGCTCTGGTCTATCATAGCACTATATACAATTTACTAGATGTCACTAATGGTGTTATGGATTTTGTTACAGCCCAGTGAAGAGGGACCAAGATCATGAGGAAGGATAGAACATATAGATAAGCTCTGGCCTATCATAGCAGTGTATATCATTCAGTCTGTAATCTTAAGTTACAATATACTGTAATAGAATTTATTGGTTTGTCATGTCCAAGATGAAAACTGTAACACTATGAATCTGCCTACACAGCTTCATAGTCATATTCCTCTTTTGTCATAAAATAGCAAAAAGGCCACCGCTCCCATACATTTTACAGGCAAGCCATAAAAGCTGGAAAGTATGCACATCTAATACATATGCTCATTCTTGGGGATAGCCCCGGATTGTACCATTATGCATAAATTAACACTATGTATAAAATACTCATGTCTGTGTATAATATCAATCTTAATGTAATGCAGCAAAATGCATAACTGGGCTACAAATTATGTCTACAAGTGCCTGGCATGATGAGTCAAGTTTAAACATGAGAGGTAATTGATATGGAAAGTTGAAATGGACTCAAACCACAGCTCTTTGTCTCTCTGCACCGGTTGTATTACCAGTTGAGCCACCATGGTGACATAGCAGCATACTCACATTAAACATTTTCATCTAAATCAAAGATAATGGTAAACTTTCAGCATGTTCTCAAATATACACAAGATTTAATGCACATATGGATATTGCCATGGCCTAAGAATTAAAATGCAACCGCCCCACGTCAGTAGATTTACTAGCATGTAAAAGAACTCCTGTGGGACACAATTCCAGCATGCTAGTGGCATTGATACAATCCTGGCAATTGACAGCATCATTAACAAACAAAAAATGTATTTATTTTATTTACAACCTCAGAAGAAACTCATACATTACATAACTTAACAACTATATCAGGCCAGCCATAATGGGGCTAGCACTAAACTATCTGCATTGAATCTACAGCATCCTAGAACGTTATTTAGTGTATATGAATTCAACAGGAAAGGAATGTTGTATACGAGGAGTGGCAATTAAATAACGAGACTGTGCACCTCCTATCGCACAGCTGTATGGGGGGGGGTAGGTTGGTACTAGAATGCAGTTGACCTTGAACCTTCAAGACCAGCCACCATTCATTTTGTCCTTTTGTCTGCTTTAGCTTGCCTTTGAGCCTTGGTTGTAGAGGATATTCTGTAGTGGTGCTATGAGCATGGTGTACTTAAAAATCGAGCAGTACGTTAACCTCAAATTCTTCATGAAATTTAAAAAGTCGCCAATGGAATGCTTTCATATGTTAAAGGAAGTGTTTGGTGATAATGCCATGTCATGCGTGCAAGTTTCTGAATGTCACAAACTGTTTTCAGAAGGTTGGGAAGAGGTTGAAGATGATGAACATCCCAGTCGATCTGAGAGTTCAACAACTGAAGCAAACGTTCAGAAAATTAATGAAATGGTGTGGAAAGACCAACGTCTGAGCACTTGGATGATCACAGAATGACGAACATGAACAAAGAGACAGTAAGACAATTTTGCATGATGAATTAAACATGACAAAAGTTTGTACAAAACTGATTCTGAAAAACCTCTCTCAGGAATAAAAAGACCATTGGAAGAACATTTGCTCTGATGTCATGGAACGACCCAAAAGAAGATCCAGACTTCCTCACACATGTCATCACATGTGATGAAACATGGATCTTCCAGTACGACCCAGAAACAAAGCATGAATCGATGCACTGGAAGACTCCCACATTGCCAAGAATGAAAAAAGCGCAAATGATCAAGTCAAAACTAAAGACAATGCTCATTTTTTTTTTATATATCAGGAGTGTTATCATAACTGAATGGGTACCTGAGGGCCAAACCATTAATCAGAACTACTGTAAAGAAGTCCTAATCAAGCTGAGGGAAAGAGTAAGGAAGAAAAAGCTGGATTTGTGCAAGGATGGCACATGGATTCTCCATCAGGGCAATGTGCTGTATCTGTGAAACAGTTTTTAGCGACCAAGTGCATTCCTGTGCTCAAACATCCTCCATATTCACCAAATCTGGCTCCCTATGACATTTATCTGTTACCAAAAGTTAAAAGTGCATTGAAGGGAACACATTTTCAGTCTGTTGAAGAGGTAAAAGCAAAAACATCAGTCTTTGACAAGGGTGACAATGGGTAACCTACAGCATTGCTTTCAACAATGAAAGACATGTACAGTGGGTTATGGATATGGGAGGGGAGTATGTTGAAGGGGATAAAAGTTAGTTGTAACTTTGTTTGCAATAAATCCTATTTCTGACACCAGTCTCGTTATTTACTTTTCACACCTCGTATTGTAAGAATAATCACAGTTTATTAACTCGCACAAATAAATTAAAGTGTTATCTTTGGCTTTTGATGATGAGGTGTTTTTCCTATGAGGCTGCCTCTCCAACTGCTTCCACACAAAAGAGGAAGAGAGAGTGTGCAGCACCTCAGTGTCTACCTACTTCCCCCCCTCCCCTAATGCTTACATCATCCTATTATCAACTGTTGCCAAGTATTGTGTGTAGAATTACACTAAGGGTGGCGTGCATCAACCTGGAGTAAGCTCTACTTTCGTAGTAAACTACTATTCAAGTCAACACTCGGCGACTTTCATGCGAGAGTAAACTACTTCCGAAGAATTTTACTCCTGTCAGATACTCCCAGATTAAATTATCGCAGAAGCAAATGTCGGAGAGCACCATCATGTAGTATGTTACTATGGGATTAAATAGAGCACAAATATAGGTTACAATTTACTCTTGCAACCTGGATGGAGCAACTAACCTGTCGACTGAACTAGAATACCGTATCGTATTTGGAGGAAGATTTTTTGACGTGTTCATGGATTACTTAGATTACATTGATGATCTTGATGAAGAAAACAGCGATTACATAGATTACATTGATGATCTTGATGAAGAAAACAGTGATTACTTAGATTACATTGATGATCTTGATGAAGAAAACAGTGATTACTTAGATTACATTGATGATCTTGATGAAGAAAACAGCGATTACATAGATTACATTGATGATCTTGATGAAGAAAACAGCGATTACTTAGATTACATTGATGATCTTGATGAAGAAAACAGTGATTACTTAGATTACATTGATGATCTTGATGAAGAAAACAGTGATTACTTAGATTACATTGATGATCTTGATGAAGAAAACAGCGATTACATAGATTACATTGATGATCTTGATGAAGAAAACAGCGATTACTTAGATTACATTGATGATCTTGATGAAGAAAACAGCGATTACTTAGATTACATTGATGATCTTGATGAAGAAAACAGCGATTACTTAGATTACATTGATGATCTTGATGAAGAAAACAGCGATTACTTAGGTTACATTGATGATCTTGATGAAGAAAACAGCGATTACTTAGATTACATTGATGATCTTGATGAAGAAAACAGCGATTACTTAGGTTACATTGATGATCTTGATGAAGAAAACAGCGATTACTTAGATTACATTGATGATCTTGATGAAGAAAACAGTGATTACTTAGATTACATTGATGATCTTGATGAAGAAAACAGCGATAACTTAGATTACATTGATGATCTTGATGAAGAAAACAGCGATTACTTAGATTACATTGATGATCTTGATGAAGAAAACAGCGATTACTTAGATTACATTGATGATCTTGATGAAGAAAACAGCGATTACTTAGATTACATTGATGATCTTGATGAAGAAAACAGGGATTACTTAGATTACATTGATGATCTTGATGAAGAAAACAGCGATTACTTAGATTACATTGATGATCTTGATGAAGAAAACAGCGATTACTTAGATTACATTGATGATCTTGATGAAGAAAACAGCGATTACTTAGATTACATTGATGATCTTGATGAAGAAAACAGCGATTACTTAGATTACATTGATGATCTTGATGAAGAAAACAGCGATTACTTAGATTACATTGATGATCTTGATGAAGAAAACAGCGATTACTTAGGTTACATTGATGATCTTGATGAAGAAAACAGCGATTACTTAGATTACATTGATGATCTTGATGAAGAAACAGCGATTACTTAGACTACATTGATGATCTTGATGAAGAAAACAGCAATTACTTAGATTACATTGATGATCTTGCTGAAGAAAACAGCGATTACTTAGATTACATTGATAATCTTGATGAAGAAAACAGCGAATACTTAGATTACATTGATGATCCTGATGAAGAAAACAGCGATTACTTAGATTACATTGATGATCTTGATGAAGAAAACAGCGATTACTTATATTACATTGATGATCTTGATGAAGAAAACAGCGATTACTTAGATTACATTGATGATCTTGATGAAGAAAACAGCGATTACTTAGATTACATTGATGATCCTGATGAAGAAAACAGCGATTACTTAGATTACATTGATGATCCTGATGAAGAAAACAGCGATTACTTAGATTACATTGATGATCTTGATGAAGAAAACAGCGATTACTTAGATTACATTGATGATCCTGATGAAGAAAACAGCGATTACTTAGATTACATTGATGATCTTGATGAAGAAAACAGCGATTACTTAGATTACATTGATGATCTTGATGAAGAAAACAGCGATTACTTAGATTACATTGATGATCCTGATGAAGAAAACAGCGATTACTTAGATTACATTGATGATCTTGATGAAGAAAACAGCGATTACTTATATTACATTGATGATCTTGATGAAGAAAACAGCGATTACTTAGATTACATTGATGATCTTGATGAAGAAAACAGCGATTACTTAGATTACATTGATGATCCTGATGAAGAAAACAGCGATTACTTAGATTACATTGATGATCCTGATGAAGAAAACAGCGATTACTTAGATTACATTGATGATCTTGATGAAGAAAACAGCGATTACTTAGATTACATTGATGATCCTGATGAAGAAAACAGCGATTACTTAGATTACATTGATGATCTTGATGAAGAAAACAGCGATTACTTAGATTACATTGATGATCTTGATGAAGAAAACAGCGATTACTTAGATTACATTGATGATCTTGATAAAGAAAACAGCGATTACTTAGATTACATTGATGATCTTGATGAAGAAAACAGCGATTACTTAGATTACATTGATGATCTTGATGAAGAAAACAGCGATTACTTAGATTACATTGATGATCTTGATGAAGAAAACAGCGATTACTTAGATTACATTGATGATCTTGATGAAGAAAACAGCGATTACTTAGATTACATTGATGATCTTGATAAAGAAAACAGCGATTACTTAGATTACATTGATGATCTTGATGAAGAAAACAGCGATTACTTAGATTACATTGATGATCTTGATGAAGAAAACAGCGATTACTTAGATTACATTGATGATCTTGATGAAGAAAACAGCGATTACTTAGATTACAATGATGATCTTGATGAAGAAACAGCGATTACTTAGATTACATTGATGATCTTGATGAAGAAACAGCGATTACTTAGATTACATTGATGATCTTGATGAAGAAAACAGCGATTACTTAGATTACATTGATGATCTTGATGAAGAAAACAGCGATTACTTAGATTACATTGTTGATCTTGATGAAGAAAACAGCGATTACTTAGATTACATTGATGATCTTGATGAAGAAAACAGCGATTACTTAGATTACATTGATGATCTTGATGAAGAAACAGCGATTACTTAGATTACATTGATGATCTTGATGAAGAAAACAGCGATTACTTAGGTTACATTGATGATCTTGATGAAGAAAACAGCGATTACTTAGATTACATTGATGATCTTGATGAAGAAAACAGCGATTACTTAGATTACATTGATGATCTTGATGAAGAAAACAGCGATTACTTAGATTACATTGATGATCTTGATGAAGAAAACAGCGATTACTTAGATTACATTGATGATCTTGATGAAGAAAACAGCGATTACTTAGATTACATTGATGATCTTGATGAAGAAAACAGCGATTACTTAGATTACATTGATGATCTTGATGAAGAAAACAGCGATTACTTAGATTACATTGATGATCTTGATGAAGAAACAGCGATTACTTAGATTACATTGATGATCTTGATGAAGAAACAGCGATTACTTAGATTACATTGATGATCTTGATGAAGAAAACAGCGATTACTTAGATTACATTGATGATCTTGATGAAGAAAACAGCGATTACTTAGATTACATTGATGATCTTGATGAAGAAAACAGCGATTACTTAGATTACATTGATGATCTTGATGAAGAAAACAGCGATTACTTAGATTACATTGATGATCTTGATGAAGAAAACAGCGATTACTTAGGTTACATTGATGATCTTGATGAAGAAAACAGCGATTACTTAGATTACATTGATGATCTTGATGAAGAAACAGCGATTACTTAGATTACATTGATGATCTTGATGAAGAAAACAGCGATTACTTAGATTACATTGATGATCTTGATGAAGAAAACAGCAATTACTTAGATTACATTGATGATCTTGATGAAGAAAACAGCAATTACTTAGATTACATTGATGATCTTGATGAAGAAACAGCGATTACTTAGGTTACATTGATGATCTTGATGAAGAAAATAGCGATTACTTAGATTACATTGATGATCTTGATGAAGAAAACAGCGATTACTTAGATTACATTGATGATCTTGATGAAGAAAACAGCGATTACTTAGGTTACATTGATGATCTTGATGAAGAAAACAGCGATTACTTAGATTACATTGATGATCTTGATGAAGAAAACAGCGATTACTTTGGTTACATTGATGATCTTGATAAAGAAAACAGCGATTACTTAGATTACATTGATGATCTTGATAAAGAAAACAGCGATTACTTAGATTACATTGATGATCTTGATGAAGAAAACAGCGATTACTTAGATTACATTGATGATCTTGATGAAGAAAACCGCAATTACTTAGATTACATTGATGATCTTGATGAAGAAAACAGGGATTACTTAGGTTACATTGATGATCCTGATGAAGAAACAGCGATTACTTAGATTACATTGATGATCCTGATGAAGAAACAGCGATTACTTAGATTACATTGATGATCTTGATAAAGAAAACAGCGATTGCTTAGGTTACATTGATGATCTTGATGAAGAAAACAGCGATTGCTTAGGTTACATTGATGATCTTGATGAAGAAAACAGCGATTACTTAGATTACATTGATGATCTTGATGAAGAAAACAGCGATTACTTAGATTACATTGATGATCTTGATGAAGAAAACAGCGATTACTTAGGTTACATTGATGATCTTGATGAAGAAAACAGCGATTACTTAGATTACATTGATGATCTTGATGAAGAAAACAGCGATTACTTAGATTACATTGATGATCTTGATGAAGAAAACAGCGATTACTTAGATTACATTGATGATCTTGATGAAGAAAACGGCGATTACTTAGGTTACATTGATGATCTTGATGAAGAAAACAGCGATTACTTAGGTTACATTGATGATCTTGATGAAGAAAACAGCGATTACTTATATTACATTGATGATCTTGATGAAGAAAACAGCGATTACTTAGATTACATTGATGATCTTGATGAAGAAAACAGCGATTACTTAGATTACATTGATGATCTTGATGAAGAAAACAGCGATTACTTAGATTACATTGATGATCTTGATGAAGAAAACAGCGATTACTTAGATTACATTGATGATCTTGATGAAGAAAACAGCGATTACTTAGGTTACATTGATGATCTTGATGAAGAAAACGGTGATTAATTAGATTACATTGATGATCTTGATAAAGAAAACAGCGATTACTTAGATTACATTGATGATCTTGATGAAGAAAACGGCGATTACTTAGGTTACATTGATGATCTTGATAAACAAAACAGCGATTACTTAGATTACATTGATGATCTTGATGAAGAAAACAGCGATTACTTAGGTTACATTGATGATCTTGATGAAGAAAACAGCGATTACTTAGATTACATTGATGATCTTGATGAAGAATACAGCGATTACTTAGATTACATTGATGATCTTGATGAAGAAAACAGCGATTACTTAGATTACATTGATGATCTTGATGAAGAAAACAGCGATTACTTAGATTACATTGATGATCTTGATGAAGAAAACAGCGATTACTTAGATTACATTGATGATCTTGATGAAGAAAACAGCGATTACTTACGTTACATTGATGATCTTGATGAAGGAAACAGTGATTACTTAGATTACATTGATGATCTTGATGAAGAAAACAGCAATTACTTGGATTACATTGATGATCTTGATGAAGAAAACAGCGATACTTAGGTTACATTGATGATCTTGATGAAGAAAACAGCGATTACTTAGATTACATTGATGATCTTGATGAAGAAAACAGCGATTACTTAGGTTACATTGATGATCTTGATGAAGAAAACAGCGATTACTTAGATTACATTGATGATCTTGATGAAGAAAACAGTGATTACTTAGGTTACATTGATGATCTTGATGAAGAAAATAGCAATTACTTAGATTACATTGATGATCTTGATGAAGAAAACAGCGATTACTTAGATTACATTGATGATCTTGATGAAGAAAACAGCGATTACTTAGGTTACATTGATGATCTTGATGAAGAAAACAGTGATTACTTAGATTACATTGATGATCTTGATGAAGAAAACAGCGATTACTTAGATTACATTGATGATCTTGATGAAGAAAACAGCGATTACTTAGATTACATTGATGATCTTGATGAAGAAAACGGCGATTACTTAGGTTACATTGATGATCTTGATGAAGAAAACAGCGATTACTTAGGTTACATTGATGATCTTGATGAAGAAAACAGCGATTACTTATATTACATTGATGATCTTGATGAAGAAAACAGCGATTACTTAGATTACATTGATGATCTTGATGAAGGAAACAGCGATTACTTAGGTTACATTGATGATCTTGACGGAAAAAAAAACAATGGAAATGTGATAGTGCTATGGGAGAACCATATGATACTTATACAGAGAGAGAGAAAGTTCAATGAACATTTCGGTATTAGGAAAGAATCTTATACACGCCTTTTGAACCTGCTCGGAGAACATTTCAACAAAACTCAGACACAAATTCAGCTCTATAATCCAAATTGTAATTATTGTTATGCGTCCTATGAGTGTTTCGTACCAAAATATTTCAGAAGCTTCAGCCGGCATTACGATGAATTTAACATAATGTGACAGTCTTACACTGTATTAAATGGAGATATTTAAAACTAACTTAAGGCGATGTAACTTAAAAGTTTGGCAATGTCAAACTTTTCCTTCCCGTCAAGTTTGATTTCACATGGAATTAAAACCTACCGGTACTAGCTCAGCTCGAAGTAATAAAAGAACTATGAATCAAAAGTCATTCCCATTACGTTAAGTGCATGCCAATTATACCTTTAGTTTACCAGCATTTTCATGTCACGTTTAAGTAAAGTTCATCGTAATCCCAGTATTACAGGCGATAATATAAATAAACGTTCACCACGCGTCTGCTGGTACTGTATTTCATTGCGTTGTTAAGAGCACTTTTGAGGTTAAGAGCAAGGTACCTACACATATAAATACGAATACACATATACACGAGTGTTACGAAAATAAAAGGAAATTCTTCTTGGCTTTCACACATTTCCCACACATTTGTGTGTGGAATTGACTGCACACATGTTACTATTTTGTACCCATCCGTGAATATGGTGAACTTTTCCGAAATCAGAAAGGGTATTTATCAACACACAAGTGATCTGCAATGCAAAATGAAGATTACAAACATTGTTTCCTGAATTTTAAGCCGTTCTTCAGTACATTTCCCGTCGCTAGAATTATTAAACTCGCCCATCACCACTTTCCAGCATTTCTCTTCCAGCATCTTTATAACTCGTTTGGCTTTTTTACATTACTTGGGTCTTCATTGAAAACATTAATAAAAGTAACCTCCCGTAAATCACAAACGTAAAACACCACTAAACCTAAAATAAAAAGTAATTAGGAATGCACGTTGAGAGTGTTGGCGGTATCTCACTGGCTTTGAAGATCAACATAATGCAGGTTATCGCACGTTTTTTACACTCACATTGTTTAAATGGATTTTCTTTATTTCCACCAACAAACATTTATCTCTTTCACTGACGTTTCTCCCCTTTTCCTATCGCACATAACCTTATTCATGATTGCATCAAGTAAATCGCGCAAACAAAACAACACCTTCGAGAGTAATGAGCTCTTACTTCCGTAGTCGTAACTAAAAGAGTAAATTGTAATTGAGCTCTCCAACGTTACTTTCGGGGTAAATTGCTCCCATAGTTACCTACTTCCGTAGTGGAGAATTCTTTAGTAAACATTACTTCCGAAGCAATTTACTCCAACATGCTGCACACCACCCAAAGAATCTTTAATATGAAAATCCCCCATTAAAAAGTACCTAAATATGCTACAATATCTTGCTGTGGTAGCTCAAGCAGTAAGAGCATTGGCACAGCGAGCGAAATCTGTGGCTTGAGTCCTGGCCATGGCAATGAATTTTTCAAGTTGCATTCAAACTTCCCAACCTAGCACCTGAAAGAACAACAATATCAAAACACAACCCTAATTGAAGAGGTAACCTCCCATCTACTGAAAACATCAGAAACACTTGCAGGGTATTGGTGTAGTACAACAGTTGGTTTACCTGCAGGAGCTCCTCCCAGTTGCATGGACAGCGCTTGTGTGATGGTGAGGTATATTCTATCAGTAAGAGGTGTTATTACCAGTCTGCCATTAAGTCCCATATACTCGTACCCATAGTCAAAGTTGCCTGCAAATAAAACTCTTAAATCTCATACATAGGCATAAAATACTTATAGTTTATGAAGGACAAAATACTTGTATTAACCTTTACAAAATAATGTAATCTTTGTAATTCACTTGCAACAAAGGTGTTCAGGGTATGAAATGTTTAAGTTTCAGTTGTCCATTAGCTCTGCTTTTTATTCTCATTGTATATTTATTTTAAATTCCCCCAAAAAATATGTGTATATAAAAAGATGTAACATACCTGTGCACTGTCTTACAATGACATTATCGACTGGTTTCCACCAATAGAATTTTAACTGCATCTCCCACTCAAATTCTTGTGCATCCACCACACTACAAAACAAAAACATTCGCAGCTTGTATTACGATAAAAGGCTAACAGCTGAGGTTTGCTAACCTGTGTTATTGCTGACTATTGGTTAAATGGAGTTCACCATAGTTAAGCTGGACAATTTGGTATGGTTAGTAACATTTTTGTACACTATTTCACACCACCTAGGTGGTAAATTTTAGCATTAGATTCTCAAAATAAACATTACATTATGAGCCTGTTGTCTGATTTGCTATAATATAAGCTAAATGTTTTATTAAATTAGAGTGATGGGATTTAGCTATTACTATAGATCTTGATCGTGAAAGACCAGAAATTTTGTTTAGAGGCCTCTATCAGGCTTGAGGTTCTTTTACGTGCCATAAATCTACGACACAGGACCACTGGTTTTATTTCACTTCTGAAGGAAGCCATGCTAAGGATTTTTACACCTGAAAAAATCCATCACTCTCTGCCAGGTTTGAATCCACGACCTCGGGAACTAGAGGCTAGCATGGTGCCCTAGACCAAGGAGGATGACATCTTGGGTAGTGTGATAATGGGTTTGGTGTATTTAGGAACGTAATAATTATACTTTATGATATGATTTGCTTAGGTAAGATAATAGTACATTTCTATTCAGCTATGTGTATAAGCCATGTTATGGCATTAGTTTAGTTCACATAAGTGAATTTGGAATATTTCAGTAGCTTATTACTTTCTCTACTACATATAGTAAGTAGGGGAAGTATTGTATTCCCTCAAAAATTCAATACCGAGATTTCACCGGAAATACATGTTTTGAGACCCCCTGAATCCAAAAAAAGCATTTTTGGAAACATGTCCGTGTGTGTGTGTGTGAGTGTGTGTCTGTCTGTGAACAGCATAACTCAGAAACGAAGTCGGATAAACACCAAACTGGGTATTTAGGTTAAGTATCTTCCAGAGATGCGACACGAAGGTTTTCAAGTAAATTCCCTCAACCCCAGATTACCCTTTACATGGAAGATTTTTCGAAAATTTTAATTTTCTCAAAAATGGCTCTAACGATTTTGATTAAAAATCATATGTTTAAGATATTTTCATGACACATAAAACGTATATGTTGAATTTTCTGGGAATATCTCCAAAATTATTCTTCATTGTGAACGACTTTTGCATAACTGGTAAACCATAAGACATGGACAACATTTTACTACACAAAAAATGTAGATCGCGTTAAAATACACAATTTATGTCATATACATTGTTTTTGTTGAGTGAACCATTTTCGAGATATTGCTTGTTATTCCCTTAAATTTTTCAATGAGAAAATTAAAATTTTTGAAAAATGTTCCATGTAAAGGGTAATCTGGGGTGGGGGGATTTTCTTGAAAACCTTCGTGTCGCATCTCTGGAAGATACTGAACTTAAATACCAAGTTTGGTGTTTATCCGACTGTTCGTTTCTGAGTTATGCTGTTCACAGACACACACACACACATGGACATGTTTCCAAAAATGCTTTTTTTTGGATTCAGAGGGTCTCAAAAGATGTATTTCCGGTGAAATCTCGGTATCAAATTTTTGGGTCGAATACAATACTTCCCCTACTTACAATATGTAGTAGAGAAAGTAAAAATATACATTTTATCTGGCTAACAAACAGATAAAAATCATTAGAGCTAATTTTGAGAAAATAAAATATTCATGTAAAGAGTAGTTGGATTTTTTTGAAAATCTTCATTTCACATCCTTGGAAGATACTAAATTTTGCATTTAACCAACTTCTCGTTTTTAGTTATGACATTGAAAGGAAGAAAAAGACACACACATTACACACTTTTCTAAAACCTTTTTTCGGGAATCAGGGAACCCTTAAATGTTTATTTCCAGCAAAATCTTGGTGTCAAATTTTTTGGTTGGAAAGCATACTTTCTCTATTTACTATAGTTAAGTAGTACAGAAAGTAAAAATAGAGATTTTCAGTTGATATAGCTCTTGGAGATAGTGTAAAATAGGATAGATATACGTGTACTATAGTTTGTGTGAAAATGGGCTAGGGATTCTGAAGTATTTAGAGGTTTTCACTGTGAATATAATCTATTTAGATTAATGAGAAAATAGATTTGGTATATTTTCCATGAATATTGGATTATAGGTGGCATAAACTTTTGGTCAATTTTCACTGCAATGCAATAGGCAGGATTCAAACACATACAATACGTATTTTATTAATGTAACTGTTAAAAACCTTCAAAAGTGAATAGGGAGCGATCTGTCACATGTTGTATGATATGAAGATATAGCCATCAGGTTTACTCTGCTAATTTCAAATTTGGTACACTACATTTAAGAAACCATATCAGCAAGTAGGGTTGACATACCAGTAGTGGATCATTTAGTGAAATATTTCTAGTAAATAATTTTTCAGTTCTGTAATTTTGACATCTGGGAAATCACAGTAAGCTTAATTGATTCTTTCAAAAGTTACCAATTGAATTATAGTATAAAAGATAATGAATACATAAAGCCTGTTAGGAAAACAAATAAATTGCAATAGAAAGTAATAACTCACCAATAGATGACCAGCATGTCCCAGTTGTTGAACAGATATTGATCTAGTGCTTGACCACAATGCACGTTTAGGATATGCATAACAATTAAGATACTACTTATGATTATTCATTTTTATTAAGATTAACCACATAGTAATGGTAACCAGATTTAGAAACAAATTAGGCTTATTTGTACTTGACATGGTATTAGACTAGCCTACTTTTCTTTAACATCAATTTGTGTGAAAAGTGGTATAACATGTTCTGTCCTGGGTATTCTGAATACAGTAGTACCCTTTTTAACGACCCTGCTTTTAAGGAATTCCCATGTGTAACGAACATTTTCAAAAGTCCCGGCAAAAGCTCCATAAGCACAATGTTAAAGTAAACCCACTAATATGAACCTTTCTTTAATGAAAAATCCACTTTTAAGGAACATAACATACGTTAAAAAATTTAATTAAATTGAGTTTTATTTATGGACGCTCTTTAACTGTTGTGGTCCTTATGTCCCATTCTATATTGGGTGTGAAAGACCGGAAATTTGCTCAGAGGCCCCTTTATCAGGCTTGAGGTTCTTTTACGCCGTAAACCTATGACACGGGACCACCAACTTTACTTTCCTTCTGAAGGAAGCCATGCTAAGGATTTTTATGCCCGAAAAAAATCCATCGCCCTCTGCCGGGTTTGAACTCGCAACCTCAGGAACCAGAGGCTAGCATGGTAACCACTACACCACGGAGAACGACAACGGACATTAAGGCAGCATATCTTGGCCTTCATGCGGATATATCAATTCAGGTGTATGTGCTGCTAAGAGCATATCTGATGATTGGTTCAATAAAAGTGCACGAATTAGCAGACGATTGGCATTCTTTAGAAGTGAAAGCGTGACATCACTTTCAGCATGTTGTATTGTGTTACGTCGTGTGTGTTTCAGTAGCAATTAAAGATGTACACAATGGCTGCTAAGCAAAAGAAGTTAACTCTTCAAGAAAATTGATAATTATTAAGGATGTGGAACTAAATCCACAAATTTTAATGTCAGACATCGAATACAAAATGGCTCGTACATCACTGTTTGGCATTTTGAAGCAAAAGAATTCTATTTTGAATGCAGAGGTGCAGCGCAGTTCTGCAGTCAAGAAGCATAAGAATATGTATGTTTCACCACATGCCAAATTAGCAACTATATTAATGAAGTGGTTGGAGGGAAAAAGAAGTGAGCACATTCTTCTAGTTGGAAGTATTTTATGGAAAAAAGCATTTGAAATTGCCATTAAGATAGGCTTGAAGAATTTTTAGGAATATGAGTTAATAATGGTTACATTAAATCACATTTAAATACCTATTATTAAAATGCACACATAAAATGAGCAACAAATTATTCCCCAGAATAATGCTTGAAGTATTATACAGCAGAAATGTTATAGAAAATTAAGCAACCATTGCAACTTTCAACAATCTTTTACCATTTGAGTTCTTCTCTTTTGGGAAAACACAGAGGAAGTATTTTGACATTTAGATGCACAAATTGAAATTTTAATTACTCTAGCTGCACTTTCTTTGTCAAAAACTTGCTGGTAACTTAACAGAAGGTTTTGGTGAAGTAAAGCCAGAGTAATTAAAATCTGTGCATGTAAGTCTTATAGCATGTTTGAAATTCCTCCTGGTCCCAACCCTTGAAGTTATTCTTCCAAGTGCTAATTATTTTGAATCTCCTATTTTTACTTTCTCTACTACGTATAGTAAGTAGGGGAAGTATTGTATTCCACCCAAAAATTCGATACCGAGATTTCACCAGAAATACATGTTTTGAGACCCCCTGAATCCAAAAAAAGCATTTTTGGAAACATGTCCGTGTGTGTGTCTGTGAACAGCATAACTCAGAAACGAACAGTCGGATAAACACCAAACTTGGTATTTGGGTTCAGTATCTTCCAAGGATGCGACACGAAGGTTTTCAAGAAAATCCCCCCACCCCAGAGTACCCTTTACATGGAAGATTTTTCGAAAATTTTAATTTTCTCAAAAATGGCTCTAACGATTTTGATTAAAATATCATATGTTTAAGATATTTTTATGACAAATAAAATGTATATCTTGAATTTCCTGGGAATGTCTCCAAAAGTATTCTTTATTGTGAACGACTTTCGCATAACTCGTAAACCATAAGAGATAGACAAAATGTTACTACACAAAAAATGTAGATCGCGTTAAAATACACAATTTATGTCATATACATTTTTTTTGTTGAGTGAACCATTTTCGAGATATTACTTGGTATTCCCTTAAATTTTTGAATACTTATTTTCTCAAATGGGAATTCGTTATTCATTTTTTTGTCTTGGATATGCAAAGAGTTATAATCTGTGGCAAAGGGAATGGTGCTGCACCTAGCAACCAGCTATTAAGAGATATTTATGTGCTTAAAGGCTACTGTTTTTCTATATTGCCCTTGTAAATATATTTTCCCCTTACATCTACAAGAAAATTAGCAATAAGATAGAGTCTGCAAATGTTTATCTCGATTAACATGAAGTATATGGAGAATAAGCGTTTGTAAAAATAGTTTGTACAAGAGTAGGGAAAGTCATGTGAGTGTAACACATCAGATTTTTTAAATATTTATCTGTTATATAACTGTGCTCCAATATTTCGCCCTTGAAATTGCTATCAATTACACAATCACAGGTACAACATTTTTTTTAAAGTTGCCTCCAAGTTAACACTATAACTACTACCTGGGGTGGAGATTAGTTTATAGCAAAGAATAACTTACTGTTAGCTGTTAACCACAGTTGTAATACAAAAATTTGGACTAACTCCCAGTTAAGCATGAAAAGGGGGCCTGAAATCCATTTGAAATGTAGGATATAATTTAGCTAATACTTAATCACACAATAATTTAATAATGACAACCAGTGGCCATTAATGTTTATGCTATAAAATTGTCTTTTCATTTTTCTTTTTTGCTTTTTATGCATATATATTTGCTTAATTCTTTCAATTGTCTATGACTAACTTCTGGATGGGTTTTGAGAAATACTGATTAATGCCCAACTGATAATGGCGAGCAATACTGCTCCTCAAAATCTGATGTTCACAATAAGGAGACATCATTTAATGAAGCTCAGGTGAAATATACACCTTTTTTATTATATTTTTGTATGCATTTGAACTCAATTCACGTAAATTGGGTAACTTAATACCTCTTCTGAAAAAGAATGTATTTCCCTGGAGGTTAATGCCATCTTAACAAACAAACAAAAAAAAAAAAAAACCAATTCTGTGGATGCTGCCATCTCTTGTGGTGAAAATTAATTTCTGTTCAACTTTGGGTGCACAGATTTTCTATTGATCAATCACTTTGTTGCTCCATTGTAAATCAAGAATAATACGACTAGAGAGATGCAAGGATTCTGTCTGTTCAGCGACATTTTAGCTAGTGGAGGTAATATTCACTTGATAGGAGGCAAGTGAGAGGTAAAGTCATGTGCAGCATACTGTGTACTCCTTCCACCAGCTAAAGCTTTGAGAGATAAGCCATCTCCCTCCACTAATGTCATTGAACAAACAGTAAACGTTTGTCATTGCACTTGCATTTAATACAGAAAATAGAACAATGTTGTTCAATCAGAAGGACTTTTCTCCTCTTCATATATAGTTAAAAGGCATTTCTTCCATTCAATATAAACAAATGGTGTTTATATAAAATGTAACTAAAGCATGTGAGATGACTGCGGTAACATGTGAGACTTGCACTTGGGATGATTCTTTTGGGAATGTCCCCAAAAGTCCTCTTCATTATGAATGACTTTTGCTTAACTGGTAAACTGTAAGAGACAGATAAAAGTTTACCACACAAAGTATGTAGATCTTGTTAAAATACACAATTCAAGTCATATACATCTTTTTTGTGAACTGAACCATTTCTGAGATTTTCCTTGTTATCTGTTTGAATTTTCCAATACTTATACTTTTCCTCAAATGGGAATTTGTTATTCGTTCTTTTATGTCGTGCACATGCAAAGAGAATGAAATGCTCCACATAGCAACCAGCGCTTAAAACATTTGACTATCGCCTAAAGCCTACCATATTCCCCTTGCATCTACAAGAAAACTAGCAATAAGATTAACATGAAGTAGATGGACAATAAGCGTTTGTAAAAATAGTTTGTTCAAGAGTAGAGAAAGTCATGTGAGTGTAATACATCAGATTTTTGGGGGGAATAAAAATCTTTAGCATGGCTTCCTTTGGAAGGACCCTTGTCATAAGATTTACAGCACATGAAAATACCTCAAGCCTGATAAAGAGGCCTGTGAGCAAAATTACCGGTCTTTCACATCCAATATAGAATGGGGCAGTTAATAACTGTAGTAGTTAAAGAGCATCCATAAATAAAAATTCAATTTCAATACTCCCTGACTTAGGTTTTCCTCAGCAAATGCTGGGAGGTACCTTAGATTTAGGTCTGGAACATTTCCTTTTTCAATTATCATTTCATTGCATGTATCATCAGTGCCATTAATCACTACTAAAAGCAGATTGTTACAATTATTGCTGCTGTAGATTAAAGTGTCTTCATTGTAACATATATAACAATATTTTGATAAATTAAGAATTCAGTCAACTGAACACTGATAGGTTTCACTCACACAAACAAAATGAAAACACTTACAGAAAAACCTGGGTTTCAGATTGTCACAGAATACACATTGCCAAAACAAAATAAAATTTTAATGTCACGATGAAAGAGCATTTTAGAAATATTAAATTCCTGCAAACAGATAAATCACCTGTGGCCCATCACCACAGTACGACCCCTGATATAAAACTGGAATATAACAAAAGACCTGGATGTTTGACAAAGAGTTGATGTGTTACATTCACATGACTTTCTCTACGCTGTATCATTTATTAATGGGTATAAAAACTTATCTTACGAAAGCTTATTTTTCTGTCTACTTCATTTTGACTGAGATAAACCGTTTTAGAAATAGTTACATTACACATTTTGTAATAAATGCAAACACAATAGCAATAGACAAATGTTTCAGAACTGGAGACTATGCTGACTTTATATGTGCTTTCCATGCAGTCGCGAGAAAGAACTGAATGTTGACAGGACTTTAAAAGAATGACAATTATTAAACAATTAATATATCTCAGAAATGGCTATTGCCACAGAAGGTTATTTGAAATAAATTGCACATTTTAAAGAAACCCACACTTCTATGTACATAGTGCGTTTTCATCTATCACTTAATGTTGTACAAGAGTCTACAAAATTCCTTCCGAATGAATAAGACTTCATATGTTATTCCAGAAAATTCAAGATATAATTTTATTTACCATGTAAATATCTGTAATATATGGTACCTATTTTGATAAATTTCATTACAGCCATTTTTGAAAAAATTGAAAATTTAAAAAAATCTTCCGTGTAAAGGGTATTTCAGGGTTGGGGTATCTTCTTTGAAATCTTAGTGTTGCACCTTTGGAAGGTAGTGAATTTAAATATGAAGTTTGGTATTTATCGAACCTTTTTTTTTTTTAGCTATGCTGTTTTCTCTCTGTAACACGCACACCTTTTTCTAAAAATGCTTTTTTTGGACTCAGGGGTCTCAACATATGTATTTCCACCGAAATCTCAGTATCAAATTTTTGGGTGGAATATAATATTTCCCCTACTTACTATATGTAGTAGAGAAAGTAAAAATCTCATCAAGAAACGTGAAGACTTGGCTAAATTTTGAAATTCTCATGGATATGAACTTCTACACAAAATTGCTGAAGCCTCCACCACCAGGGAAACTCTGTTGATCAATGAGCAACCCAGTTGACAGAAGCTGACAAAGTATGTAATAGCTTACAAAAACATCTTCCTGCAGTTAATCTGACAAGCGAAGCCTGTGAGTGCTGTCAACTCAATTTCTAATCATGTTGGTTTCACTCTGTAAGTCCTTCAAAAGTTAATATTTTAATATTCTAATTAACTGAGAAAAAGTTCTACTTTGATGGAAATAACATCTTGATTGTTACTTCCTAGTATACTAACCTAATCAGTGTTTCTGTTTAATTTTCATGCTGCATTTTTCCATGGACTAAAAACTGACACAAAGAAATGAAACTCGTATCTTACCCATCTCGAACAAAGCCTTCAATGATGTCTCTGGAATGGACATCTATGATGAGAACAGTGTTGAACTTCTTGCGTGTATTCTTGCCCAAGTCTGAACGCACTTCTACCACCAGTTGTCCCAGCTGCTTGTTCAACGTCATCAGGTAGTCTCTCATGGCTTGTTTATCACCCTGTATCACACAGCACACCATTATATTTAAAACATTCTTATGATTCTGACAGGAGCTGCGCTACTGAAATATGAGAAAGTACACAATTTCTCATGATGTTCAATGTTGCCTGAATCTACAAGGAATTTAGTGGTACAAAACCAATTCCAACATTCTGTTTCACTATTTACTGAGAGTAACCTCATTAGTACATAGCTCCACTAATCTCTTAACATTTTCAGGAAATGTAAATCTTTTTCGCTTAAACCATTTGACTACATGAAATATTCCATAATCCTTCAGAACATATGGAAGTATGGAACTGAGCATAGATTTTGATCTACCTAGGAAAATAAGTTCAAAAATACTTTTTGCCTTACAACAAAGCAAAAAAGCTTTTTATTCATACTTGAACCATTAAAGTTTTACTAAAACAAATCCAGGAATCCATAGAATAGACTTTTGGCTAAATTGCAAACTATGAAAAACTTCTTTATCTCTGATATTGAGCAACTAATTTCATTTCTGAATAATATATGGAAATTTAAATACAAATTAATTTTTTAAAGTAAATTATATTGTAGCTGAATGAAGTTTGGCAGGCACATAATACAACAGATTGATTATATACAATAAAAATTATTTAGATCTAATGATAAATGTAAAGATGAGAAATTTGGTAACTAGTGTACCCTTATTGGACAACAAATCAGATTATCATTTGGAGAGTATAATTACTCATTATGCAAATTACATATATTTTCTAAGACACTTAACATTTAACTAACTAATGAGAGCGCTATTTTTTATTATTATGATTTACATGTTGTCATTAATAAGTCAGAGATAATAATACAAATTATTTAATTTAAAGAAAATGTGTGTTTAGAATTAACTCTAAACTATTTAAATATGTGGAAAATGAAAACATACTACTGAACCAAAACATGCTATAGAAGTTATTGAAAAAAAAAAATTGAGTTTTATTTATGGACGCTCTTTAACTACTATGGTTCTTAGCGTCCCATTCTATATTGGGCGTGAAACACCTGTAATTTTGCTCAGAGGCCTCTTTATCAGGCTTGAGGTTCTTTTACGTGCCGTAAATTTACGACACGGGACCACCGGCTTTACTTCCCTTCCGAAGGAAGCTGTGCTAACGATTTTTACGCCCGAAAAAATCCATCGCCCTCCGCCGGGTTTGAACCCGCGACCTTGGGAACTAGAGGCTAGCACGGTACCACTAGTCCACGGAGGACGACTATATATAGAAGTTACAAACTAGATAGTAAATGTAAACATACTTTTACATTTTGTCTTGCATTCAATTATTCAGTAGACGTAATGGGTCATCGAGAACTTGCTCCGCATTTCTCGTGCAACCAAGATTGCCCTAGAGATGGGAATTCCAGTGGCAACAATGGCTGCTACAAGCACATGGTTATAACATTCCACTGCTTAAGGACTCTGTCAGGTTCATGTATGTCATTCATGAAAGGTAATGTTGATAAATAATATGAAACTCATTGTTGTTGCAGTATTTTTATCACTTAATATCAGTCTAATTATATAATATAAAATATAATAACAGCCCGCCTTAAAGCTATATGTGTATAATATAATACATAAAGTGTATATGACAGTCATTGTATTATGTTTATTTTATTATGTACATGTATAAAAATGTTATGTGAATGTATTACGTAGTTTAAAAATGTAAGAGCTGTGAGAATAGAAGCAAGCTGCTTTCCATAGCAAACAGAATTACAAAGTAAAAGCCGAAAGTTGCTAACAATGAGGTAACCTTGAGACAACAATACATTAGGAAGTTTAATAAGGCTACTAATAATTCTTGGAACTAATAATGTAAAATTTAAAAAGTTTATAAATAGCCAATCAAAAACTAGAAAAGTTAAATAAAGGTATTCTATTAGAGTAGGCTTAGCCAATCAGAGACTAGAAATAGAGGAAATGTACAAATTCGAGAGCAGTAGACGCTACAAGAAAGCGTACCCAAGCAGTTCGTTTTCGGTACAGGTTCAGTGTGAGACAAGAAAATTCATTGCAGTGAGAATAATATAAAGTTTACGTGTTAAAAAGTTCAATTAACAATAATCTCACAGCTCTACAGTAGGATATATCAATGAAGTGTTATTTAATCACGTGAAGGATTAATAAAGGAAGTGGAGTACAATTATAATTTGTGTAAGCCTTGTTCTTTAACCATACCAGCCCTGCTAAGAGATACATGCTCTACCAATTACTAATGACGCCGCCGAGGCATACATACATATACATAATATTTAAATACACATCAAGTAAACGTGGGGCGAAGGCCACCGGAAAGTTTGTACCATACGTGGGGCGAACACTCCTAGAAACAATCTCCCGCAAATTGGCATCCATTACTTCCGTGGTTTAAAACAGCTTCAAATTAGTGCCTATACGTGATGCAACCGCAAGAGCAATTAAACCCCTTCAGTGTTTAAAGAAGTTGAAAATTTTTACAATTTTCTTGAAGATACAGATTCACTTGCTTTGATTTATTTTGAAACACTGTAATTAAAGCATCTTTCATTACAGATGTTATGTAATCTGTAATTTCTGTTTTCAGCCCATCAATCATTTTGGTATTCTCCTTCTAGACCAGAGGTGGCGAAAACGAGACTCGCAAGTCATTTTGACTCATAAGCGGCGTTCCCTCTCTGCCACTGTCCCTTTGTTTATCACAGGCTGATGCAGTGCATGTTGCATATTTGGTGACTCACGGAAGGAAGGCGTTTTCGTCACCCTTGTCCTAGACGAAAGCTTTAGTGGCTCCCCAAAGAAAATAATCAGGAAGTGTCAGATTAGGAGACCGCGGGGGTAACAGACCTTGAGAAATCAGTCTTTCCCCAAAAATTTCTACTAACGACCCCAAGGATTGATGTGATGTATGAGCAGTGGCAGTGTCTTGTTGAAAAAATGCACCTTCATCTTATCTTCATTTAGGTGTGCAACGGAAAAAGAATATCCGAGCAGTAAACACCAGTATGGGAAACATTTGGCCCAATAATTCACAAGTAAGCGATTGCACACATACTCCAATTTTACCTGAATGAAAAGGAGTTTCTTGAATGGCATTAGGGTTTTCAATACACCATATCCATATAGCCTCAGTTTCACGAGCTCACATCTCACAGAAAGTTCACTGCCTGGCACCACATGTAGACTCAGTTTTAAACCAGCTCACACCTCACATGAAGTTCAATGGCTTGCACTACATGTAGGCTCAGTTACAACCAGCTCACATCTCACATGAATTGGTTGATTTGTTGGCTTTGTTTAAGGGCGCTCAACTTCTAGGTCATTAGCGCCCTTCTTTAACAGATCATGACAAAGGCCAGAGATAAAAATTAGTAGAAAATTTCATGGCAAAGGGCAGATATAAAGCTGAATAAAAAAAATTAAAATACATAATAAATAAATAAAATTTTAAGCAAAAGCCAGAGATCAATAAGAATATAAAATGATAGCAAAAGCCAGAGATAAATATCAATATAGAAATATAGCACAAGTCATATATAAATATAAAACTAAACCGATGAGTATAAAACACTTTATATTAAGATGATTAAATCAGCATTTGGAAATTTACTTTAGAAACAAAATTAAAAATCCCATGAACCACTTGCTTATCATCCGCTAAGACTCTGCAAGACTGTCCGGCAGTTGCAGAGAGTCCCAAAGATGTTCTAGAGCAATACTCTCTAGCAACATGGCAGACCGAAAGACCTTTGCAACAAAGCGGACAAATAGGAGCAGGGTCACCCTTAAAAAGATAACTGTGTGTAAAATTGCAGTGACCAATACGCAACCAAGCCAAAATCATCTCCTCACAACGAGATACGTGAGAAGAAGTTACCCAGTTTATCAGAATGTCTTTAACTACCCTAAGCTTGTTTCTGCGGAGAATCAACCACTCCTCGCACCAGCACGACAGCACCGCTCTCCGCACAACAAGCCTAAAGTCTTCCGACATTACCTGAGGTATTGTAACACTGGGTTCTGTGGTTGCTGCCTTAGGTGCCAAATCCGCAAGTTCATTCCCCAGCAAGCCAACATGACCAGGTATCCAAGCACACTCCACATTAACACCAGAAGCGTGTAAAACATGGAGGGCATCCTGGATTCGTTGAACAATTGGGTGGTAGTTGTACAGCTCACAAAGGCTCTGAAGTGTACTTAGGGAATCACTCAAAATGAGACAGTCTCCCAATTTTAGACGGCACACATGCAAAATGGCTCCGTATATGGCATACAGCTCTGCACTATAAATGGATGTGCTATCATGCTGACATGAAGTTCAATGGCTTGCACCACATGTAGCCTCAGTTCCAACTAGCTCACACCTCACAGAAAGTTTAATGCCTGCCACCACATGTAGCCTCAGTTCCAACTAGCTCACATCTCACAGAAAGTTTAATGCCTGCCACCACATGTAGCCTCAGTTCCAACTAGCTCACATCTCACAGAAAGTTTAATGCCTGCCACCACATGTAGCCTCAGTTCCAACCAGCTCACACCTCACAGAAAGTTTAATGCCTGCCACCACATGTAGCCTCAGTTCCAACCAGCTCACACCTCACAGAAAGTCTAATGCCTGCCACCACATGTAGCCTCAGTTCCAACCAGCTCACACCTCACAGAAAGTTTAATGCCTGCCACCACATGTAGCCTCAGTTCCAACCAGCTCACACCTCACAGAAAGTTTAATGCCTGCCACCACATGTAGCCTCAGTTCCAACCAGCTCACACCTCACAGAAAGTTTAATGCCTGCCACCACATGTAGCCTCAGTTCCAACCAGCTCACACCTCACAGGAACTTCATTGGCTGGCACGACCCACTGCAATGAAACACTTCTAATCAGCTCACACCTCACAGAAAGTTTAATGCCTGCCACCACATGTAGCCTCAGTTCCAACCAGCTCACACCTCACAGAAAGTTTAATGCCTGCCACCACATGTAGCCTCAGTTCCAACCAGCTCACACCTCACAGGAACTTCATTGGCTGGCACGACCCACTGCAATGAAACACTTCTAATCAGCTCACACCTCACAGAAAGTTTAATGCCTGCCACCACATGTAGCCTCAGTTCCAACCAGCTCACACCTCACAGAAAGTCTAATGCCTGCCACCACATGTAGCCTCAGTTCCAACCAGCTCACAGGAACTTCATTGGCTGGCACGACCCACTGCAATGAAACACTTCTAATCAGCTCACAGCTCAAAGGAAATTGTTCACCGGCTGGCACCACATATTTATAATTTATACTGAACACTGGTCCCATGTGCATACATTCAAATGAATGAGTACTTAAAAACTATTCTCCCAGTTCTGTATGGAAATGTGTCAAATCAACAGTTGCCTTTCAAGGAAGTTCTACAATTAATTCTGGTATTTTGATTACTTCTGGTTCTGATTCCTGTTGTTGTGTTGTATAAATTCCTTCTTGAGCATTTCAACAAGCCAAATGGTAAACATTGTGGAGGTTTTTGCCAAATTATCTACTATTTCATTTGTAAGGAAAGCAATAATTCTGCAAGGCAATGATGTCGGTACAATGAAAGACAATAAAATTCAACAAGTAACAATAGAATAACTGGGAATCCTGTCCATTTCAAGAAAACCTTGACATATTTGTATTATTGATTGTGCTACAAATTTGCAGACAAATTCTAATTGTAGATTGCAACATACAGTACATTCATGTTCCACCCAAAAATTCATAACCAATTCAATAACTGTTTCCAGAATATGGTATAAAATTGGCTCCATACAAGAAATATAACCTCAGAAACTTACTTCAACATCGGCTAAAGGAAACTATACCGAACATTAAGAAATCAGGGATTTACCAGATGACTGCCTTAATAACCAAGAGAAACCTACAAACCAGATTAAAGGAGCACCTAAGAAATTTAAAGCTTAAGCAAATAGACAAATCTGCAGAGTTCAGCAGTTTGATCAATGGAACACAACATTAAACAGGAAGTAAAGATTTTCAAAACATACCAAAGTACCAGCAGAACTCACAGCATGGGAAAAAATCCACATTACCAAAAATTCACAGAGTAATGAGGTTTGAAATTCTGCCAGCATACATAGTGAAGTTTTCCCTAGACAGCTAGATAGCAGTGCAACCAACACTAAAGTAGGGATCCCTTCCAGAAGCCAGTGGACATACAGCTGACAATAGAAATGAATGTCTTCAAAACACGTACAGAGGAAAACTTAGTTCATGAAACTAAAATGTCATCAATCCACTCATAATTTCAATTGTTACATAGTTTCACTGTTTATAATCATTTCTAATAACTTAGGTGTGGTGCAGTAGTTTCTTGAATCCATAAAAACTGGGCCATCAAATATAACTGTCCCTAAGTCTTCTATCAGTCAGAAATTATGGACTGGCACATGGCAAGCAGCTCCCCATCAGCAGACAACCAGGGGGCTGATAGCTATTTGTTTTGCACAAATGTTTTGAGCTTGATACTTCCATTCTGAATCACAGTCAAATTGGAGTCCTAAAGCCACACTTTATGAGGGGCATTCACAAAGTTTTAAAAAATTCATCCAAAACTCAAAGCTAAGAACCTAATTTGAACTTAACCTCAGCTCTGAGCTTTGTCTGAAGTGGCATGGGAATAAAACCAACCTCATCACCATTGCATATGTCTGTCAAATGTTCACCTTGTTCATAGCCTTCCATGGCTGACCAGAGCAAATCAGTTTTCAACTTATCTAATCCACTATATAAAATGAATAGCTAATGGATTTCTTTTTACTCTTTCTCCTAGATTACAGAATGTGGTGCAGATAAATATGAAAGCATCTTGTCAGCCAAACTGTTTACAAACTTGCTATCACTAGACTGTGTGTCTGCAGAAAAACCGAGTGGATCCAGACAAGTGGTTAATCAGAGGTTCAGCTCACAAGAGACTTGCATATTTATCAGTACCTTAGAAAAACCCGTCATTTTTAGCTACTGTAACAGCATTGAACTTAACAGACAGAAATTTCAACTTACACTGATGTATATTTTGATAATTTAAAGTCTGTTGTTGCTAGATCATTAGTCATATTTTTGCACTTAACAGGCTGGATGCAGAACTTTCTGAATGCCCCCTTGTTCACACACAGTCATACAGGGAGGTGCAAGAATACATATAAGAGGATGTCGTCTATAAACAGTAGTTACTGAGGAAGGAAAGAGAACTCAAATCTTGGATAAGTACTGAGGAAGTTGCAAGAAATGGGATGCAGAAACTGAATGAAATACTACAACCTTGTTATCAGGCTGAACATCAAGTAATGATTCTGGAAGAAAAGGAAATGCCTTGATACTAGGAAACTAAGGAAGTGATGGAAACAGAGTTGTATGCCAGGGAAATGTACAAAAAAGGAGCTAGGAAACTCGGTATCTGCTGCTAGGCTATCTTTGCTTCATTGGTTTTTAAGCAATTCCAACAGTATATGGGTTCTACCGATACAGAAGTGTTGGGAGAACTTTGAGTGGAGAGATAAGATATTCATCACCTAGCCATTGTTACGGAATAGCAATCTCGAAGTAGCCATTTTCCAGAGTTGGGGCAATGAAGGATCCACTCGACACAATGTTGGGGTGCACTTGGCAAAAAACAGGTTGTGTTGGATTTCATCAACATTACTAAATCACGTTCACGTCACATATCTGGCATGGAGAACTGAAAACAAAAAGCTAACAAGCCCTGCAACTTCAGTTGCTGGTTCTTCCGGGTCTCTGCGTGTTGTCACTGGACCAGGGAGCTGAGATATTGCTCAAGGTTATCGCAGTGGGAGGAAAGGCAGCTAGAGAGAGGATCAATTCTGCTTCCTCAGCAAGGTTTTAAAGGGGATGGCAGGGAAGCTGTTGGACTAGTGATAAAATCCAATGGATGAAAGTTGGTAAGGAAAAGCTGAATGGCCAGGAATTGCTTATCAAAAGCTGAAAAACTGTTTAGAATACGGGTTGGAGAATTTGGAAAGCAACCATCCCACCCTTCACCATTGTGGCTTAAGGCCTGATTGGCCAACCAGCAAAGCTCCAGAACAAGAGCAAAACACAAAATGCTGAGGTTCCAAGTTCTGGGCATTCCATTGGACTATGGTCAAACAGGTAGCCATAGTTACACAATCAAATTATTACTAATGTATGGCAGCAACCTCTTTTGTGATAAACATAATTTATCTCACAAGTGTGATGCATTTGTCAAGCAGTGAATGCTGGCAGAGATGTTGGTTAGCTAATATTGCCACAATAGGTGACCTTTCCTTGGTAATAGTTTGGTCGAAGCTGCTGTACTATATAATGGGGGTTGGCACTTACAAAACCCACCCACCCTTCCGACTTTAAGAGTTTCTTTTACAGCAAAATCATTGCAGAATGTCAACAAACTACTCACCTTGTTACTATTACGCATGGATAGAAGGAACTGCCAATCTGGTGAGCATCTGAAGTTCACTCCCATGTTGAGATATCAGATCTGTTATTTGAACCCAGTCATACCACACAATAACCTAAACATTGTGAGCCTGGGCTAAATTTTGAAACCCTAGGACCCTGTCGTTTTACTGCTCCTTTCTGTGTTTTTCATTCAAATATTGGTGGCTCTTCAGTGTGAACTCCATTAACGAGTGGCGCAAAGTGCTCCATACTGGCAGAACCGTAAACTAACGAGAGGACGTAAGTAAAGCAGTTTGTCTAGAGTTTGAAGGACTTGTCAGGATAAACACAGCTGAAAAACTCTTCCCAACATTGGACTTCCTGTGTGGCATTTAGAATTGACATGGGCACCTACCCATCTTAAGAACATCTCCAGAAAGCTAGCATTATAGAAGTTAACTGGAAATTAACTGTAGTACAACTGAAAAGAATCAGGAAGTATCTGAAGTGTAGAGGCTCCTTGATCTGGTATTACTTTGCACTCAGACCTGTATGCATGCTGTTTAGGAAATGCCTCCTCAGTTTTATCACATGTTTTAATTTCTTTCTCAGAAACTTAAAGATCGACATCACCTTGCAAGATATTGTGGCAGGAATGGCTGCGTTAGATGCAGCGGCTGGTTACGCTTGAGGTGCATCCCTAGTGGCTGCGTGCTTGATGGTGTGTGGGAGCGGGTACACTTCGAGCAGACCTGTACAGTGGAGAGACAATTTCTGTCGGTATGTCTCAGTTGCTGGAATTTGTTGCACTGGATAGGTCTGTTCGGTGGTTTGTAGTCCACAACATTGACTCTAAAGTGACAGAGGTTAGTGATTTAAAGCATGAGCAGGCCAAAGACATTGTCTACCAATATACATGGTGGACGTTCAGACCCCGAAGAGCGTGCACATGAATTGAGGGACTTCATTCCGTATGCAGGTAGGAGCTATGGTCAAATTCAGTTATGGGGATCCACTGTATCTACAAATTTTCAGAGGATATTCTTCCTACAGTAAGCAATTAGGCACCTAGCACAACTTAGATCAAACAATACATGCAGGCTTGCTTTTAGGTTGATGTGTATTATGATTTTGGCTGGTCTTTGTATCTACAAAATTATTATTCATTTAATCAGATATACTCCTCCCATTAAACTCAGTAATACATAACTATAACACTAGCAATAGAAAATTTTGTATCTACCCATAATCTCAAAATGTATGAAAAGATGCCTATATATATTGGTACCAAATTATTTAATTTACTACCTAAAACTTTTTAAAATGCACTATCCTGGACCATTCCAGTCCTGTAGATATCTGCACAGTGTCAACTTAGAGAGCTAACAGCTATTTAACTTGAAAAGCTGGGAAGTGTAAATTCAAATTGGCTTTTGCAGGTTCTTTGTAGCTGAGTGACCCAACATAATAATTAAGCTGATATAGAGCAGGCATGTATTAAGTATGGGCGCTAATGAACTCAATGATGTATATTTTTTCAGTTGAATAAGAGGCCAAGTGTTTTTATTTCTGACAATGTTCTTTTGTGTATGAACTGTATGTACGCACTATATTGAACAATACACTGTGACATAGCAAAGGGAGAGGTTGGCAGCGAGATTACTAACATTATCTCAGCACTTGCCCATATTTCAAAATATTGCAGTAAATTAAACTGTTCCATACAGACGGGTCCCAACCACAACAATGTAAAATATATACTTCAAATTTATTCGTTTGATTTGAATACAGAAATATGGTCCTCTGCATTACTTTGGTCTTCACTGAAAATTTAATCAAAGTAACGGTTAAGTGGCCCTTCTTATATAGTCGTTTTTGGCGACTTTTGGAAGGAATTGCTGCCAACGTGAATCATTCGAGTTTAGACGCGCTGATCCCTCGGCTACGCTCTGTCGTCGCTTCGCGGCCGCAACTGCTACACTTCTCTCCTTCTAAACAACATCCCTCGGCTACGCTTTGAGGCTGAGGGCCCTCAATCCCCTCGGCTACGCCTTGAGGCTGAGGGCTCTCAATCGTGTTTTCAACTATATTGGGATTTCAGATGTTGGCTTTGAAGACCAACGTAATGCAGAATGCCCCAGAAATATTGACTTCATTTCAACAATACAAATATTAGTACAAAAAGAACAGGTTTAATTAGATGTAATACACCGACATTCTGCTCTTAGTGTATCCTCCGCAGCGATGAAAATGTGTTGAATAACTAATACACAAATACAGAAATCCTAATTTATTACATGAGTAGGTAGCTAAACTAAATTTTGGAATTGTAAATATAGTATATTCCATAAGAAAATATAAACTAATTCATTTCTACTAGATATTCTTCCACTGAATAAAAACAATCCTATATTAGGAATTTTTTCAATTCTTTTTTGAAGACTGTTAGGGTTTTAACTTCTTTTTAAATATGGAGGGAGTTTATTAAACAATTGAATGCCATTATATCACTTCACTAAAAGTGTCTAAACAAATGAACAAGACAAGAAACATTAAATTGAAAGCAAAACGTAGGAATTGTTACGCCCTTCTTGCTGTAGTTAAAAGTCTAATAATACGAATGACATCCCAGTAGTCATTAACACAAGCATAGTGACACAATAACCTGTTGTTATGAAAAACCTGTGTGAAAAACACAAGACTACTCTCTATTCTTCTTTAACGAAAACCGCCATAACAAGCACGTGGTGAATTACGACTTGGGACGATTCATCGATGAATCGAATAGACTAATCGAGTCAGGCGTAGTAAGAGAAAAAGATGTTTAGCACAATCTCGCTTACGTTTCTGTGTGTTTCTCTCTCTTCCATCAACCATTCATTTTTCGCGCAAGTAACTAACACCAGTATCACCAACAAGTGAATAGCATTAGTCGCTATATTGATGCCAGAAAAGTCGCTAAAGAAAATTGAAAAGTAGCCCACAAGACTCCAAAAAAAGGGGGGAAGGGATGAAAACCATTATATTTACAATATTATTTCTTGTACATATCTATTTACTGTCGGAGAGGATAATTACATCATCATCGTCACAGTCATCTTCCTGTTTCATTCCCTTGCTTTCTATTCCTGAACTCGAAGGCATCTCAGGGTAGGTTGATTTAAAGGAGTAAGATTCTAGATTCCTATTTTATTCAGCGCTGATACTATGTCCCTAGCTGTGGCTGATTCGATTTGTACCAAATAAACAGACACCACCCTGTCCTGGCTTGGACTGAAATACCGTGTTACAATTCCCAAAAGCTTGGTTATGCTTACATCAGTGAACTCCTCGACTGTACGGTGTTCACCTAGGTCACTGACAACCACAACTTTCAAGGTATATGAAATGTGGATTGTTGTTCAACACGTCAGTGCGTTTTCTTGTATCACTTAATTTCACATGTAAGTATTCCAGCTCTACAGTAGCAACTATATGCTTTAGATTTGTCGGTAGGTACTTCAGTGTGCTTCAGAGTAGCGCCATCAATACTTCCATCGTCTGGAATAGAATGTCTTTCAATAATCCGCATCAGAAGCAAGAGTGACATCTCGAGAGAATGGAGTGTTTTAATTGCTATTTAATACCTCTCTCTCTCTCTCTCTCTCTCTCTCTCTCTCTCTCTCTCTATATATATATATATATATATATATATATATATATATATATATATATATTTCTTTTACTGTTGACTTGGATCACGTCCCATATTAGACACGTACCTACAGGAGTGTCATCACGGGAAACTCGGGGGCGTAATTGACCTTATTGTGCAATTTCGATTTAAGGAGTATTTTGAGATGCCCCACGGGACGAAGAGCGGGTTGGAATTTGAATTCCACCTGAAACTTGTTTAGAACATATTAGTTAAAAGGGCTAAATCAACACTTGTAATCAACTTTTTGAGATAAATCTATGATCACAAATACTTTATATAATTTAGCTATACAGAATTTGAATTTTCGTCGTGTTAGGCTCAAAAGGCGTTTATATTAATTGTCGCTAGGCGCTAAAACACTAGATCTGCCGCTAACACAGGATTAAAATCGCTACGTTGGCAACATTGACTAACACTTGAAGGTAGCATTGACAAAGGATACCAACTATCATCTCTTGAGTATGTTAACAGAGAGTATACTCAAATAATTGTGGTATTTGATATACTCGATACTCTCTGTACACTTAAGCACCCATAAAACAGCTCAAATTGCTCGATTCAAACATTCTTTGTGCAGCTAAAAATTTTTAAAATACAAAAAAAGTTTCCTAAGCTGAGTTGACATGAACGCTTTATTTTTTTTATTTATTTATTAATCCTTTAACATCAATTCAGTACATAGTACATTGATACAGGATGTCAATAGTTAAATTTATATATTTACATTACAATAAAGTTATATATAATTTGAGTTCAACTATGATATACAATAGATATATTTATAAATTAAATGACATACTACTAGATAACTTAACGGATTAGTACAATGTCTTATGCAAACAAGGATTTATTAAACTGTAAATATTCCTTTACGGTGTAGAAGCAGTGTTCCTGCAAGAAAGCCTTTGTTCTAGTTTAAACACATTATAATTATTTATATCTTTAATGGCATTAGGTAGGGAATTATAATTCCTTATACTGGAGTGCAGTACTGCATTCTTACATATTGTAGTTCTGACTGAGGTTAAGTGTATATCCTTATTATGTCTAGTGTAATGACTATGGACATTGTCATTATTTTGAACATTAAATTTATTTCTTTTTACAAATAAGACTGTTTCCAATATATAAGAACATGCCAAAGTAAGTATGCCAAGCTTTCTGAATAGTGGTTTACATGAGCATAACATTTTTTCACCACATATAATTCGTATGGCTTGTTTTTGTTTGATAAATACATCCTTAGTTTCTGGTGAGTTTTCCCAAAATATGATACCATATTTAATTATTGAATGTATATGTGCATAATAAGTTGTTAACAGCACATGGAGACTGACATTTTGACTTAAAATTCTTAAGGCATATATATTCCTGCTTAATTTGGTTATTAAATGTTTTATATGAGTTTTCCATTTCAAGTTATTCTGTATCCACAAGCCCAAAAAGTTTGTCTCGTTTTTATATGAGATTAATTTATTATTTAATTTTACTTCAGGGATGTTATAATTATTGTTTGCACTATCAGTAATATGAAATTTAAGACAAACAGTTTTGACCGTATTTAAAACCAGGTTGTTATTATCTAACCAATATACCAGATCTTTACTGGCCTGGTTTAGTGAATTATTTAACATTCTTTACTCTTTTCTGTTATTAGTAAATTAGTATCATCTGCAAATAGAACAATGTTATGAGCTTGTATGTTATTTGTTAAGTCGTTTATATACAAGATAAATAAAAATGGCCCAAGTATAGAGCCTTGTGGTACTCCATAAGTTATATCAAGTGCATTAGATCTAACTGCCAAAAGTGCATTAGTGTTAGCATTATAATCTGTAATCTCTGTTATTTGCTTACGGTTTGTAAGGTAAGATTCAAACCAAGAATATGCTAATCCTCTTATACCAAAGTCAAATAATTTTGTTAGCAAAATTTTATGGTTAATAGTATCGAAAGCTTTAGTTAAATCTAGAAATATGCCAATTGCTTTATCTTTATTATCTAAAGCAGTTATGACACTATTTAAGAAAGAATATATCGCAGTCTCTGTTGATTTTTCTTGTCGGAATCCATGCTGTGAATTAGTAATTATATTATTTTTTCCAATAAACGATACAAGTCTTCTATACATTATTTTTTCCAATATCTTTGAAAATACGGAGGGTATGGAAATAGGACGGTAGTTAGCTACCTCAGTCTTTTTCCCTTTTTTGTGCAAGGGTATAACCTTAGATATTTTTAACATGTCTGGAAATATTCCACTAGTCATGGATACATTACACAAATGGATAAGTGGACCAATTATGTGGTCACTACATCTTTTTATAATTATATCTGGTACATCATCAATACCTGCAGAATATGTATTATACAATCCATTTATTATGTTTAGCATTTCCTCAGGCGTAACTTCATAAAGGTATATAGAGTTTACATTATTGGTAGTATTAGTCTTTATTAGACTGCCAAGATGTCCATTACTATTTTGAACCAAATCTTTAATTATTTCTGTAAAGTATGTATTAAAATATGTAACGACTTCTGTTGCATCAGTGATCTTTCTGTCATTATGCTCAAGTTCTATTTTACCTTGCATATGACGTGGTGTTTTATTAGTCATTTTATTTACTATTTGCCACATAGCTTTGGTCTTATTTTTAGAGTTTTTAATATGATTGTCATTACTATTGATTTTAGCCTGTCTTATAACTTTATTTAGTATGCGTTTATAATTCTTAAAATAATTATCAAAATCTGTCGTACTACCCTTACTCAAGTCATATAGTAATCTTCTACGTTCACATGACTTTCTTATACCTGGAGTTAACCAATTTCTCTTAGCTTTCCCATTGGAGGTTCTTGATGTTTTGAGAGGAAATGCAGTATTAAAGCAGAACATAAAACTATTTACAAACAATCTAAATTTCTCATTAGTATCAGCTGTATTATACATATCAAGCCAATCTTCCTTGCTTAAGAGATAATTCAAATACAAAATATTATCATTGCTAAATATTCTTTTTTTATGAGTGTTGATCTAAACATCTTAGTATTATTAGTTTCAATTTGAATTATTTGTGCCTCATGATCACTAAATCCTGTATTTATCACCTGTGCTTTATATGTACAATTTTCATTAATTATAATTTGATCTACCGCAGTTTTTGAGCGACTAGTTATTCTTGTAGGGGATGTTATGACATGCATTAGGTTATAACTTCTAAGCAGATGTATGAGGTCTTGCTTTTCTTTGCTGTCTTTAAGAAAGTCAATATTTAAATCACCACATAATGCAAATTTTTTTTGGTTTTCACGAGAATGTTGAGTAGTCTCTCTAAGCTATTTTGAAAAATCCTAACATTACTATCTGGGGCACGGTATAAAACAATCACAGTAATATCTAGTTCGATCAAATCCACACCTGCAACTTCAAAATCACTTTCACGACATAATGTCCGGCATATACCTATATTTATGAAACGGATACCTGTTTTAATAAATATGCATACCCCACCCCCACTTTTGTTAGATCTACAATATGAGCTGGCTAATGTATAATTTGGTATTTGTATGTAACCGATTTCATTGCTCTTTAACCAGTGCTCAGAAATGCACAAGACACCAACCTCATTCAGATCTTTATCTAATAGGATTTCAATGTAATTTAATTTATTGTGAATAGATTGGACATTTTGATGAAAAATTGTTAGATAGTGTGCATCTATTTTTATAGGCTTTCTTACAGAATCACTTACCTTTAACATTTTCGTTTTTTCTGTTCCCTCCATACATTTAGTAAGAGTGGTAGTGAGATTCGCCGAAGTGGCACCTATAACATCGTTCGTCCCTGATAGTTGGTTGGATTCCACAGCTTTAAAGTAGTGGTCCCCAGAAGCATTCACACTTACAACATTAGTTTCTGTTCTGCATATTTTGTTAAACACCTTCACACTTCGATCACTATTTCCAGTCACTAATGCAACATCCACCACCCGGTTTACTCGTTTCCCATTATCACCGAACTAATTACATCGCACAACAGCATTCCAAACTTATGAGACCCTCCGCGGTTGAAGTGAATGCCGTCTCTTCCAAACTCATTATTCTCTAGCCAAAAATTTCCATCCACAAATGTGCAAATCTTTGTGGAACACAGCCAATTCAGTTCTTTTTTAATCCTCATTACTTTTTTTCCGTTGTATCACTCCGTCTTATCACGCCACTAATAATTATCTTGGCGTTAGGTGACTCTCGTCGTATATAGTTAATAATATCCATGGTATCTCCCATGATTTCTTCTGCATATACTCCTGGTTTTACATCATTAGATCCTGCATGCACCACCACGACGTCAGGATTGCGTTCTTTCAAGTTAATTCTCTCCATTTGGTGCTTTAGTTCATTTAACTTAATTCCCGGAAAGCACCGCACATCATGTCCACGATTTCTACACAACTGTCCTGCAAACTTTATCATGGAGTCTCCCACTACCAAAACATCAGGCGATTTGTTTCTTTTAACGCTGTTATTCACATGGTTTTCGTGGTAGTTTGAACTAGCCAAATTCACTTGGCTAGTACCCATCAGCACATTAAATCTGTTTTTCGTTTCGACCTCACTTCTGTTGTATTTTGTATGTTGCATTCCACTATTCTGAGTTGGATGCTGATATCTTCTATTGTGTTTGTGCAGCACTTCAGTATATCCATTATTATCCTTGCTTGCTACCTTCGTTTGAAGGATTAAGTTTGCTTCTTTTACTTCCGTAATTTCTTTTTCTAATACTTCAATTTCGTTTCTCAGGACGACACTTTCTGTTTTGTCTTTGTAAAGCGCGTCTCTCTCATTTTGCAGAACCTTGTTCTCACTTCGAAGGCGTATTATTTCTTTCTGCGCTTCTCTCAAATCCTTATTCAAAATGTCAATGATTGTATGAAGCGACGCCGCCATTTCCTTTTCACGCACGCCCCCGATCGCCAATTCATCTTGACACAATTTACTTGTTTGCTTTACCGAATTGCCTTGATCCCCCAGGTTGCCTACATTCACACAAATTCCTTTACTAATATGGTTCAAATTAGTACCATCTTCAGTTGCTGTATCGGTAAATTTACCATTGTTTTTGCTATATTTATACTGCATGCTTCGCGTCACAACACCACTCGCCGCCATGTCGAATTTCACAATTCACGCTGCAGTCAGAAAACGAAATAAGCGCGGCAGACCCGTTACTATGGTAACAACTTGGGATTTTCCTGCGTTGACTTTGATGCGCCACTTGGTGAGCCAATCCTCCTGCTAAGTGATGGCATTTTGCAGTCGAGAGGTTAGCAGCTTGAGGTCTCCTGACTGGGCAATTAGGGCGGTGTCGTCTACGAAGAGAGAGACAGAGTGTGTGATGTTTGGTGGTTTAGCTATGTCGTTAATGTATAGGTTGAAGAGAACCGATCATAATATACTTCCTTGGGGACGCCTGCCAGTATGGGTCGGGAGCTGGAGGTAGAAGAGTTGACGCCAGAGTGGAAGGAGTGATCATGGAGGTAGTTAGCGATTAATTTGATTGTTGTGTCTTGGAAGTTGTACTGTATACGTTTGCATAAAAGTCTGTCGTGCCAGACGCGGTCGAAGACGCGCTCAACATCCAGTACGACGACGCCTATAGTCTTGCGGTTGTTGAATCCGTGCGTGATGAGTTCGGTGGTTCGGAGTAATTGAAGTTCCGGGATTAGGATGTTGGTTTTTATAAGCTGGGCGTTTATGCGTTTTAGGATGACTTTTTCAAGGAGTTTGTTTAGTATATTTAGGAGGCTTATTTGTCTGGGTTGGTAGGGTCTTTGTTCTTTTTTGGGAAGTGGATACTTTGACATGCTTTCAAAAAGAGGGGAAGATCCCATGCTGCAGGCAAAATTGAAAATTTCGGTTAGGGCTTTCAGTGCGTTAAGGGGGAGGTTTTTCAAAGTTGTGTTTGGGATGATGTCTTGTCCAGAGGCTTTTTGTTTGTGAAAGTGTTTATAAGCCAGGCAATTTCCGGGGGACATGTTTTGCGCATGCGATCATGTGTTGGGTGCGCGCGTAGGAAATCAGTTAAAGCCATTGTTTCCGTAATGAAAACTGGAGAGTAGGCTTGGTTGTTGGGGACCAGAGTGTGTTGAAGGGCATCGGCTAGAAATTCGGCTTTTTCCTGGTCAGACGTGGCAATGGCTTGGTTGCGGTGGAGGGGGGAATTTGAATTTGTTCGCGAGTGAGGCGTTTGGAGATCCGCCAAAGAGTTTGATTGTTGGTGTCCAAACTTTGGAGAGTGGTGTTCCATTGCTCGGAGATGTGTTTGGCAGTAAGTTTGCGATGTTCAGCAGTGAATTGTTGGAGTTCTTGGAGGGTGACGGGTGTGCTGCCATTTGCGGCGGACTCGGTTGCGTCTGGCGACAAGTCGTTTAAGGTCAGGTGACTGGGAGTGGGGTTGGAAGTTGGGCTTGTGAGAGGGCAGGGCACAGTGCCTAGCTTGATCGTGTTTTCCAGGTGAAGTGTGGAACGGTCTAGATCTGCTTCCAAGGTGATCGGGCCGAGTTTCAAGTTTTCGTCAATGGTGGAGGCAAGGAGGTCCCAGTTAGCTTTGTTAAAGTTGTGGCTTGCAAGCGCTGGGAGGGTGTGCAGTGTCCCTAAGGCCCTGGCGATGACCGGTAAATAACCCAAGGAAATGTCATTAAGAACTTTAAGTGCGAGTTGGAAGGTGGTGTTGCCTAGGACATCAGGTTGCTGCCTGCGCTGGATGGGGATGAACGTTGATTCCTGGGGGATAAATGATATAATCGGAAACGTTCTCATGTGGAAGAAGTTTGTTACCGGCAAGGTTTGAGGTGTGGCAGTTCCGAAAGGAGTGTTTGCAGTTCAGGTCTCCGCAATGAGTACCTGAGGGGGAGCGTTAATGAGTGTCGAGGTCTCCTGGTGGATTGTAAGCTGGGATCGCCAGTATATGAGTTGTCAATGGTTATGTAGATAGCGGTAGCTTCGATTCTGGCCAATGGTGGAAGCGGAGCTTGGGAGTGGGCGGTTCCTCGTTTGACAGCGATGGCAGTGCCGGCTCCACGGCTGTCGCGGTCGTTTCAGAATACAATGTATCCGGGTATGTTAAGTTTGTCACCGTGGTTTAAATGTGTTTCTGCAAGGAGGGCGATGTGTATATTATTTTTAGTAAGAAAACCGGTGAGTTCTGTTTTTCATCGGCGTATCCCATGTGCATTCCAATTCGTACTGGGTCGTCATAAGGAAAAAGCCACAAGTGAATGTCATTGGTCAATGAGCGATCGGGTCTGCTGAGCGAACATAGTGAAAAAGTCCGCATGTCGGAGCACGTTGCCGTAGAAGTTGTTCGTTTGTTAAGATCTCAGTTAACATCTGGACCAAGGATGCTTTGAGGTGGTCCCAAGTTATTCCCGTGGCCCTCAATTTTTTGGGTCAGAGTGATAGCCGCCTGCTCGCTAGGTTGCGTGGTGGATCTGCGGTTTGAGGCCCTTGGCATGGGTTGCGCAGTTTCAGTTGTTTGCTTCCCAGCAATAGTTGGGGTAGCCGAAAATACAAAGGCAGGTGAATTGCAAGATATTGTGGCAGGAATGGCTGCGTTAGATGCAGCGGCTGGTTGCGCTTGAGGTGCGTCCCTAGTGGCTGCATGCTTGATGGTGTGTGGGAGCGGGTACACTTCAAGCAGACCTGTACAGTGGAGAGACAATTTCTGTCGGTATGTCTCAGTTGCTGGAATTTGTTGCACTGAACAGGTCTGTTCGGCGGTTTGTAGTCCACAACATTGACTCTAAAGGGACAGAGGTTAGTAATTTAAAGGGCGTGCGCACGCTCTTCGGGGTCTGAACGTCTACCATGTATATTGGTAGACAATGCCTTTGCCCTGCTCATGCGTTTTAGTTGGTGGATTCTGATAGGTTGAACCCCTTGTAGGAAGAGGCGATTCTGGAGCTCGGTCTCGGCCCAGTCGGCATGAACATACTTAATGACTAATCTGTGCGTGCGTTCTGCCGTCCCAACTGTCAAATTAGGGGTGATTTGTTTGGATTACAGGTAAAGAATTAGTGTTCTGTAGGCTGTTTCTGTCCTCGTTCGTACCATGGGGTCACGTGAGATCTGGCTCTGGAAATCACGTAGTCAATGTCGGGGTGAGATCGGTCAAATTCCGCAAGCAGGGTTGATATCTGGGCCGAGTGCCGTTTGTGTACATAAATGGGTGGCTGGTAAGTTGCCGAAGCTGCTTCGGCGTAGGTTTGGGACGCATTTGTGCGCGTGAGCATGCTAATGCAAGGCCGTTCCAGGGGTGTCGTGGTTAAACCGCCGGATTGAGACACTATGTGGTTTGGGTTCCCTGTGGTTTCGTTGCTTACGGGCAATGCCTGTGAATTCCTGCAGGTTACCCGGATCGGTCTGTCCATGCTGCGAGATTGGGCAGGATTGATAAGGTTGCTGGGGTTTGGAGAGAGTGAAGGAGAAGTGGAAAAGGAAGCAGTGGGTGTGGAGATGGCAGCGTTAACGTGTTGCATGATGACGGGGTCGGGCGCCTTGCTGGCTTGGGTTCGAGTATGTAAAACCATCGTTGGTTGCTCGCAGTCAGCAGGTGTATGAGCTGGGGTAACAAGAACTTTTTTTTTTTGAAGGTGGGTAAGGGGAACCCTAACTAAGAGAATATAGCCGTGCAACAAAGTGGGATGTTCTCTATGGGACGGCTTCTCAACCTTCCGCCCAAAATATTTCCAGAAAGCGCACATAATGGGTTTGTTGCTTGGGCGATTTGTTTTAAAGGCCATTATTGCGCGGGCCATTTGTTCTAAAGGTACCGGCTGAAGGCGCTAACAGGCTAGGTAAAGAGGCCGACATGCTCTTACACTGGCGCGATCCGCCGGCAACTTAGTGCACAAGATTATAGTATGAGTAGACAGCCCTGCCTTCTTTAGCAGCTTTATCTCTAAAGGAAAACTAAATTTGATTAAGCGACCAGCACAGGTAGTTTCTGATTCAGGCGTCACTGCTAAAGAGGAATAGAGAAAAAAAAACGAAATAAAAGCCCTAAGGGAAAAAACTCCGCTTTGAAAAAACAAGATCCTGGGGGGGGGGCCAAGGGTCCGAAGTATGTTATGAAAGTAAATAAATAATTTTTTCTGCAATGACACAAGGAATTACAATAATTTACAAATGACAAATAACGTTTTGTCTCGGCGTTTCACACCAGGCTAAATTAGGGATTTTCTCAGTAAAGAAAAGAGTGAAGTGGGGTCCAAAAGACACTACAAATGCTCTCACCCAAAACATAAGCGCTATTCACAATGAAAACTAAGCAAAGGCGCAACATAAACACAACAGTTTACACCTTTGTAATTTAATGGAAGCGTTCACTTAAATTCACACGAGCTACGTAACGCAAGATATTGCAAACTCCAATCTTAGCTTGCGTTGTGTGAACAGAACAATTATGCAATTCTTTCTCCGTGCATTACCAGTTTCTGAAGTGCACACGATCGCGATGCGAGATTTTGCGCCATCTATTGACAATCGGGTTGCTATTCCATTTGACCGTTTCACACCTTTTTAAGCTGGACTGACAAGGTCAAGTATCTAGGTGTGACACTTTACTCAAAACTCACTTTCTCCGAGCACGTGACCACAGTCAAGTGTAAAGCAAATGCTCCGCTCAGCCGCCTATACCAGTTATTGAACCGCCAGACAGCCCTCAGTATTCCAATGGGCCTAATCTTATACAAAACACTCATAAGACCTGTCTTTACATACGCATTCCCGCATGGGGACATTGCGCGAAAATGCATCTGCTGAAGCTTCAACTACTGCGAAACTGCCCAGAACAGTTACTGCATAAAGACCTGCGCATGCACACGGTCGAGGAATTCATCAAAAATCTGTCATACAACTGAAAAACACCGCAATCCCCTCATTCAACAAATCGGAACGTACGACATGACCGGTGATAAACACAAACGCCCCCTCTCGCTCGACGGAAAAATCCCACTCAACAAGTATGACATCATAACACGGATGAAATCCAGCAACACCTCACCAGCCTAGTTCCCATTTAGCCACACCCCCAAGGAAGCTAGCTCCCCTTATGACGACGCAACAGGTGCACACAAGGACATGGCCAGTACATCAAATAGATTAGTATAAAAGTGCAATTAGAAAAAAATAATGTTATAGACATACTTTCTAGAGACTTGTACATAAAACCACCTTGTAAATAACCTGTACATAACAGAAATACACCAATATGTTTCAGGACCATCAGCACTGCCGAGGACAAGACAGTTCAGCTCCCCTCCAGCTGAAACCAGCAAGCACAATATAGTATCACCTCAATTTTACCTTGCATGAACCTCACCCACAATGCTGCCTTCTGCACGAAAACCACTACTAACACCTAGAACCTTGTCTGGGCTTTGCCAAGGCCAGTACCTAGCCCCACTCTGTCTGCCTATTCCCTTGTAGGTAGGCGCTCTTTTTAGTTATCACCCACTAACATCAGGTTTGCTTCAGCGGTACCTGACTCCACTAACCACCTCTCCATCCATCCCAGTAGAGTAGCTAGTGCATGGTAAGGGAGGCGATGTAAATCCATTTCGGATGATGGTCACTATATTTGGCGTCGTCCTCCGTGGACTAGTGGTACCGTGCTAGCCTCTAGTTCCCAAGGTCGCGGGTTGAAACCGGCGGAGAGCGATGGATCTTTTCGGGCGTAAAAATCCTTAGCATGGCTTCCTTCGGAAGGAAAGTAAAGCCGGTGGTCCCGTGTCGTAGTTTTACCTCAAGCCTGATAAAGAGGCCTCTGAGCAAAATTATCGGTCTTTCACGCCCAATATAGAATGGGACGCTAAGAACCATAGTAGTTAAAGAGCGTCCATAAATAAAACTCAATTTAATTTTCACTATGTTTGGCGGAGGCGGAGCCACACAAAGAAAATGGACGCCTGAGATTCCGCCGAGTATAGAAGGGCAAGAACATGCCAGCTCATGTGTAGCCTCCAAACTTTCTCCTCAGAGAGGATGGAAGCTGCCAATTGTGTCAACCAACATAACCGCACCTGCCTGCCCGCATTTCCGCCGTGGTCAGGGGAACTCTTCGTCAGGCTCGAGGACATGGACAGGGAGGAGTGCTAGCCGCACGGCTTATCGTGCTGACATTACGGCCACCTCGGCGATGCCGTCCCTCGCTGCCATCACTACGGGGCTAACTGCAGACTGATGCACTGCGATCACTTCACCGCTAAAGCCGTGCGCCCACTCTATCCAAGCTGAACTTCGCCACAGATTCGCACCACCACTACGTCATCATCTCAGGGCCCCACCCAAGCACACCATCACGCCGACACTGCACCTCTACAACAGCTCAGACACAATGGTGTCCTTCTGCAACAGAGGACTACCAGCATCCTCGGTGCAATTCAGGGCCTTCATGCCGAGTCACCTCACATCAGTACCAACTCTAAGTTCACCTTCAACCCCGACGCCATCACTCACGAACATACCAAGACTATCGTGCGAGGTGAACTTCAGCCTCCATCAAGGACATAGAGTGGAACCTGAAGGACTATATCATTACCCACCTCTCAGCCTACATTGCATCAAGCCACCATCACAGACTAAACAACTACCATGATGCATAGTCTCCATCTCCTTAAGAGTGGATATCAGTATCCTCAATCATGGCACCAAACCTCCATTGTCTCATATGAGCATCCCACAAATTTCCGTGGCTTCAGCGGTACTCAACTTAACATCCCCTTATGTCAAAATAAATAGTACCATCACTATTTAAAAAAAGAACCTACCCCATTTCTCCTTCCTTCATCCTGACTCAAACCAATTTGTTACATTTTTTCTAAGTCTTTTATTCCTGTTTTCTCATTAAAAAAAAAAAATGCCTAACATTTACTGATGGCTCCCACAGGTAGACCCACCCCAAGTGGGATTGGCCTGTTTTTCACCTGAATTGGAAGTACATCCCAGATTCAGCAAAACTGTATTCCCATTAGCTAATAGCAGCACAGTTCTTCATAATGGCATACCTGCTGCATTTTGGCTGTCTTGGAAGTGTCGTATTCTGCCCAAAACTTGAATACTGAGTTTTCACAGGAAATACATGTTTTGAGACTCCTTGAATCCAAAAACACTTTGGAATACTGTAGCTCAAAAACAAAATTTTGGGTAAATGCCAAGCTTGGTATTCAAGTTCAAAGCTTCCTAGGATGCAAAATGAAGATTTGAACAAAATCCCCTCATCCCAATTTATCCTTTACACAGAAAAAATGTTGATTATTTTTATTGGTTTCCTTATTTTAACATATGTACTCACATGGGAAATGAAGTAGTAACTGGAATTTATTTGTCCAAATAATCTCTTTATTTGACCAAAGTTTGTATGACTATGGAACCTAAGAGGTACACAAAAACTTAAGTGCAGGTAAGCTGCAGAGCTGATTAAAATGCACAAATTTTGTCAACTTTTTTGTAACATTAGCCGTTTTTTAAATATTCCATGAGCATATTTACACCCTTCCCAAGTATAAGTATCATTTTTACTTTTCTCAATACCGAGCATTTTGCAATCATTAAACCTGTAAATGCTGTTTCCTCTAAAATTAAAACTGCAGACTCTCATAAACACTAAAGTATACCATTAACATTCATGAGTAAATCTGCCTACCTTCTTAAAACCAGAAGATTTTCATAGAAATTCAGAGAGACATAATTTATACATTTAGGTAACGAGAGGTGTGACATTTATAATATTGGTGCTGACTTCAATGCTAGTGATTGTGAATTGCAGAGTGCTGCTTGGTGAATAAAATAATACAAGCAATATCTAGCATCCTTCTAAAAAAACCACTACATTATTAAGCATGACAGTTTGCCATGAGCTGCACGCAAAATAAAATCTAAAATTGCAGACTTAATTGCATTGAGAAGATACAAAGAAACACTATGGAGAACATGTTTTCTGCTTATTTCAGCAAAAACATGCTGAAAATAATTGTAGAGCACTTCGTTATATGTTCGAATTTCTTGGAACATAGGCCATCGTGCATCCAGGCCTGTAGATAGAGACCGCCTTGATACAAGTAGCACCTATAGGCTACAAAAACTAGCTTCCCAGGCATTTGCAGACTCATGTTCATATCACTGCAATATCAGCAGTCATCCTCAAAGTTTGCTTCTACATTTATTATCATCAAACCTGCTACTATTTAAGGTTAGCCAAAAGTAAAAATTGCTCACCTGCTTTATTTTGTCAAAGACATTCTCCACTTCTGCTGTCCACCATACTTGGTTGGCGCAGAGACAAACCATACCTTGATAGTCCAACATCCATTTTGTCCTGGAAGAGTCTTGCTATCTTAAACTCATTGAAATGGAAATTAAACAAAAGCAAATGAACATATTTATACAATTTCTACATAAGTAAGCTTTCACCACAATAAATGCAACCATAAGCTAGCTCTTTTGGTTTACATAAACAGACTGCCTACACTTGGATTGCCTTTGGTGCAAATATATCTAACACAGTGGTTGTTCCTATATTATATATCAGATTCATTACCTACCTAGTTATCGTATCCAACTTACATTAACTATGCCAATTTTTAGATAGCTATCCTTAACAACTTCATAATTTTAAAGTTTTAAACTTCTTCTTCTCCATTTTTCTTTGATTGTTCCCAATAATTCACCTATCCTTCTAATCTCCATTATATTCCTAGATTTCATAAGTTTTATTTTAATTATTTTTCTTGATAATTGCAGCCATTTCGCTGGTACAAATTGATCTCTCCACAGTTTAATCTCTTCACATTCTAGAATAAAGTGGTCATTTTTGTACCCCCACATAATGAACATTTCTGTATGCCCATTTCACCTTTCATACCCCTTAATTTTATCTAAACCATGCCCACTCCTCCCTCTCTAATTTATTGCACATTTCTATACATTTTTCCTTCTTCACGTCTTATTTAATTTCTCTACTAACATTAAGGTTTTCTCATCCCTAATACTACTAAAAATGTCTTATCATTATCCTCTATTCTTTATCTGACCTCTTTCCAGAACCCTCTTTCTAGAAATTCTCTCCCCCTCCATAAATTACCCATGCCAATTTCCATCATACACTACCTTACAATATCTTGTTCTTCCAGTGATCTAACCTGATACCAATACTTTAGCAATCTTTCAATTATTACTTGCAGTTCTGCCCTGCTCCAACAGTGGCCATCCTTCATCATACCCCCAGACTCTATTCCATACAGCATTTTGTCTTCCACTATTGTCTTGTAAAGCTTTTCTAACCACTTGATTTGCACTCCTGGTATTTTATACAGGGATATGCTCTTATCCACTTCATATCAAGTTTACCTTTTGCTAATACTCCTTCCTTTTGGTCATTCTATCCTCCATTACTACTTAGCTGAGCCCCTAATCAATTTTTCGTGTTATGTATTTGTATTTATTTATTGTGCTAAGAGATTTACAATTTGATTGTCTACTGAACTTTGACCCTGGCCACTCATTCTGTAGACAATTATTACAGTTTATCTACATTTTACAATTTCCTGTCAATAAATTATCTTGCTTCAGTTTTTCATGTCCCATTTCCATTTGTTTTTCACTTTTCACTTATTGATTACTTTACCATCACACATTCACCATAGTTTTTCATTCAAAGTAAGATACGTTACCTCTTACTTATCTCTATCCACTGTCCAAAGCCATTTATTTCTGACTTTACACAAAAACTGTCCAGCGCTCCTAGCATCCTTGCACATCTTTTCGATTATAAGCGTATTTCTATCCCCCTTCAACCACTTCTTTTTAAAAAATTCTCTTCTCCAATTTTCTGTTCCTGGACACTTAAATACTATGTGTTCAATGTCTTCATTACCACCACATATCAGACATTGGTTCTGAGGAATACCCTGTCTTAACACTCTTAGCCTCCATGTTCCGGTTCTTCTCTCTCTTCTTTATTTACTATGTCTATATATTTTTTCCTACTCCATGTATTTTTCATTGGCCTATAACAAACTAATGAGCTCTTTTCGGCAATCTCACTGAACATGATTTGTATTTCTATATCTTCCAGTCTTTTCCTTGCCTTTTTCCAAACATTTTTCATGTTATTTTCTCTTCTCCACATGTTTCCTAACCCATTTCTCCAAAAGGTCCCATAAATTACTTACTCATCCATCATTCATTAAACTATTCTCTTGGTATTCTATACATTGTCTTAACACATTACTTTTTCCTAGATTTAAAGTTCTGAACCAAAATTTCAAAGCTCTTTCCATTATCTTCCCCTTAGTCATCACCCTGCCCATCTTTAATTGCACTAACTGTCTTAAAATTGCCTTCGGTAACCCTAGTATTTCTCTACAAATCATCCTGTGGACCTCATCTATACTTTCCCACCCTCTATCTAATCCCCATATTTCTATACTATACATCAATTTTGCTTCCACAACCATCTCATAAACGTTTTCCAGCCATTTAACATTTATATGAGGATGACTAACTCCTGTCCTTCCAAACTCCATTTTTCATCCTATTTCAACATATAACCCTTTAAAAAAACTATGATCCTGGATTTTTTGTTGTTAATCTTCAACCCCCAATGTTTGCAAAAGCCTCCAATTGTTTTTAATAATCTTGATAATGCCCCGGTACATATAGAACCTACTACAAATCATCAGCATACCGTAATCCTGGGGTTACTCTATTATTTATTATAGGTGAGTAAACATTTCCCTCCTAACTTCTTTCAAAATATCATAAATAAATAAATTAAATGCATAGGGTTCAATATACCCCCTTGTCCAAGTTCCATATTGTTTTCCATATTTCTGTCACTCTACTCACCACTAACTTAATGCAAAACCTATTTTCAATAGGTATAAATATTTTGTATTGTTGTAATCAGTTTTGAACTCCTTTCAATTGTAGTTTCAGCCACAGCACCTCTCTATGGATTGTATTGAATGCCTTTTCTAGATCCACAAAGGCCATAAACCTTTTCCTAGCCAATATTTGTCTACCATTGCCAGCTGTCCTATCTTTCCTATCAAGCTACTGGAACCCTTCCTCCCTCGAATATATAATGCAGCTCTCTTCTGTTCACAACTGTAATCCAAACTTTCCACCACTCTCCTGGAATTCTATTGATTTCATATGCCTTATTATTCTTAACCTCTTCCCATATTTCCTGATCTATAATTTCCTTATCTAGATTTTCCACTTACTTCATCTCTACATTAATTTGTATCCTATTATATTCTAACCTATTTTCAGTTAGCAGTTCTTTGAAATACTTCAGCATATGTGTAATGTGAGATTATTTTTCATGGCTGTGCATTTATACATTTTACATATGATTTCCCATATCTTTCAATTATCCTAGGTGTTTATTGCTTTCATTAGTTAGGTACTGACCGATATTCTGCCCCCTTCCTCTTTCTTAAATTGTAGTAGGAATCTGTATCCCCATCTCTCTGTCAGAAAATTTGCTTTGGATTTCTGATCCCCTTCCTACCTCCACATCTTAATTCATGTTCTACCCTCTTTTTTGCCATCAGTGTCATTACACATTCCTCATCATACCATTCACCCATACCTTTTGTATAACTTTTTCTTATTTTCATTTTATCCCTTACTTTTTTCACTGTCATCTTGATTTTCTCAATTATTTTCTCCAATAAACCTTCACCAAATGTATTTATAATTTTACTCCATTCTAAATTATACACAAAAGCTTATTGTTGTTCCTCTTCCACGTATATAAGTCTATCTTATCCCTTATATTTGTCTGCTGAGCCATACTATTCATCTCACTGCGCCATCTTAATCTTGCCCATAAAGTCACTCCATATTCAATGTTTGAAATTCTGTAACAGTATTATCTGTGTTCCTTGAACACAACACGTAATCAACAGCACTTTGACCATTTTTATTTAAAAATGTAAATCCCCTTAAAGCATCATTTCCTTTCAATTTATTATACATTAATAAGTTATTTTTTTTGCAAAAGTCCAATAATCTCTAACCCTGTTTATTGCATGTCTCTTCTTTACTATTCCACTTCGAAATGTCCTCTTTTTCTTTATTCTCCCCAATACATATAGCTTGAATTTGCTTCTCCCTGTATCTAGCATTAAAATCCCCCAGGATAACTTCATTTATAAAATACATATTACTCATCTCATCAATATCTTTGCTTAATTTATTAAATAGGCCTTGATTATAAAATTCTGACCCACTTGGTGGGTTATAAATGACACCTATTCCCTTAATGCTCTTTTCATCCAAAAACCCAAGCACCAGTAACCACATTACATAATTATTGTTTCTCTCATCATCTATATTTACTGCTAGCCCCTTCTTTTTCTTTATAAAAACACTTATTCCACTTGATACACAACTTTTCACCTTCCCCTTCATTGCCGATTTGCTAAAGTAGTCAAAACCACTTAGTTCAATCGCCACATTTTTCCACAACCAAGTCTCAACTGTAACAAAAAATCTGCAAAACTTGCATATCCAGCAATTTCTCCACTACCCATTTTCTCCATAGGCCCTCCACATTCCAGCACAGCAGACCCAAAAATTTTTCCTATACAGACCCTTTCATGAACATATTTATTTACCTAGGTGTTCTTGTCTTGCCATAGTCATATATAGACTTCTTCGTTATGTAACGGTTAGCTGTCCACATCTCTTTCAGTACTAAATTCATCCAGTCCTCAATACGACTGTCTGTATCCACGTCTTCCCGGAAATCCATTGTTTCGCCTTCACTGGAGATCATGGAGGAAGCTACAGTCCTGTCTGTGGCATCCTGGTGTAATCTTAAGCTTGCAATGTTGTCAAACATCTGTGATGCAGAAAAATACCCCTTACTTTTTCCAGCATATAGCATGGGAGTACTGTGGCCAAGTTATCTTTTAAACCTCTTAAAAAGGGCGTACAAGGTGTTATATTAACTTTTGATATCCAGGGAGGTGACGTCACCATTGAAGGAGGTCAGCCCACAGAAACAGCTGGTAGATAAAGCAAGGAGTGATGTATTAGCAGCGTCAGCGGGAGTTGATGCATGGAAAGACGGAGAAGGTATGAGTATGGTGTCAACACCCGAAGGCAGTATCTTAATAGTAAAAGACCACAAGAGGATGGGAGGCTAACAAGAATGAAAGCAAAACTACAACAATTTAGACAAAATAGAACCAATTCAGCATAGGTTGAGTCTCCCCTGGTGGTGGATGCTGGAATGCGGAAGGTTTATTAGTCATAATTAATAAAGGGGAATTGGCTCAAGTGTGGATGTGAGGTAATCTATGGAAACTTGGTTAACCAAAAACACAGTGATATACATGGAGGGTTGTGAGTATTTTGCAAAACACGGAGTGAAAAAGAAAATGAAAGGCAGGGTACCAGGGGGAATACGAGTGTTTATTAGAAGGGACAGGAACCTAGAACAAAGGAAATAAAGGGTACAGGATTAGAGAGAGTAAGAAAGGACATGAGAAATGATACAGAACTGTCAGTTAATGAAAGGAGGAAGAAATTAAATTAAGAAGGGAATAGGATTAGTTACTTTGCATTAGTTAAATAGGATTCCTATACACCAATAACCAGGGTGTTAGTGTGTATAAGGTCCAAAGGAACAAACAAACAACTCTTAAGGATAGAAATTAGTAGAAGGTGTCTAACAGAAAACAGAAGGATAGTTTATATTGTATAAATGTAACCAGATATTGTATGTGATTAATGACAAAGAAATTTCATTTTCATTTCAACTTTTAATATATTTTAAAAAAAACAAAAACACAGTCTTTAGGTTCAAACCAGCACTCTGAATAAAATTCTTAACACATAATAACAGAGAATCGAATGCAGTTGTCTTTCAAGTATATTCCAAATGACTGCAACATTGCAATTCCACATGAACCACCTTTCCTAGTTCTGCAGACATGAAGTTGAGAACCACATGCTCCTTTAGATGGGCAGTGGGGTTGGTCGCAATGAAGGTACTTTGTATTTCAATATTTACTTATTTTATTGAGAACGAGAAAACCTTGTGCTCAGGAGGGGATTCCTCTAAACAAGCCAAGTACAAACATACACCGTACAGCAATAATGAACTAAATCATATCATCATCAGTCATATCACTAATTAAAACTATACAAAACTACTTATATTAAACTATTTAGTAGTGAACAATAACAATTTTAAGTCAAAAGTAAAAATATGCTATACTTAATAGGTAACAGAGGTATAATTAAACACACAGAAGACGTAAATTTTTGTTGTTAAAATTCTTTCTTAATGGTGTTTTTATTTTCTCTACTGCTTAACTATAGTAAGTAGACAAAGTATCGCAGGCCACCCAAAAATTCTAAACCGAGATTCCACTGAAAATAGAAGTTTTGAAGTCCAACTGAATGAAGGAAAAGAAAAGGTATTTTTAGAAAAAGGTCTTTGTATGTGTATGTGTGTGCACCATAACTCAAAACCGAAATGTGTGATAAATACCAAACCTGCTGTATAAGTTCAGTACCTTACAAAGATATGACATGACGATTTTTCAAGTAATCTCCTCAGCCCAAACTACTCTTTACATGGAATATTATTCAAAAATTTTGTTTTTCTAAAAAATGACTACAATTTTGATTAACATACCATATATAAAAGATATTTATGTGACAAATAAAATGTATATCTTGAATTTTCTGGGAATAACTGTGAAGTCCTCTTCATTTGGAGGAATTTTGTATAATCTTGTTTAACTGGTAAACATTAGGTGATAAATGAAAATGTACCACAAAAAAAAGGTAGATCCCTTTAAAAAAAAAAGAAAAGTGTGTGTGTGTGTGTGAGTGAGTGAGTGAGTGAGTGAGAGAGAGAGAGAGTAGCATAATTGAAAAACGGAAAGTCGGTTAAGTACCAAACTTTGTATTTAAGTACATTCATCCAAGGACGTGACATGAAGATTTTCAAGAAAATGCCCCCATCCCAAACTACACTTTCCATGTCAAGTGAGGTGGCAACTTGAATGTGGGAGGTCCCAGCAACTGCCCTCTGACTCTGGATCAGTACGCGAATGCTGGGGTGTTCCTCTTGTATCACAACTTTCCTGTACCCATCGTTTTCTTCACTGTCATCTGTTTCAGGGTGAAGGACCAGATTGCAGCTGGGCGGTGGAGGTGATCTTTGTAGAGGTCAGCTCTGGGTGCTTTCGGGAGTTAGGGGCCTATGGGTGGGCTTGGGCGGCATTGCATGCATTCAAACTGGAAATGTTAGGTACCTCATCCATGCTTGCACATGTCATCATCCGAATCTGGTCTCTCCTCTCATGAGAGTCACAGTAGAAGCAAAAGGGCAGGAGACTGCATGTGGTACTCTTCCCAGTTGTAGGGGCCCATCCGTTGTATGTACCTTACCCTTTACATGGAAAAGTTTTCCTTATTTTTGATTTTCTCAAAATTGGCTCTAACAATTTTGATAACAATGTCATATATTTTGTGATGTTTGTATACAAATAAAATATATATGTTGAATTTTCTGGGAATAGCCTGCAAACTCCTCTACATTCTGAATGACTTTTGTATAATAATAATAATAATAATAATAATAATAATAATAATAATAATAATAATAATAATAATAATAATAATAATAATAATTTTTTATTGCCATTAAGCTTATTACAGCAACTGACAACATCAAAATTAATTACAATAAATATATTATTACACGCATATATCTCAGTGTTATTACTTGTTAACAAATATGCAATAAAATTACAGTGTATTATGTTAATACTTCCCATTACATGAATGGTACAAAGTGCAGAGCTAATATAAACATAATCATACAGAAAACAATAAATAGTCCAGGAATAAAGTACAAGGATTGATGATATTACTTACAGTTAAGATATATTTTCAAAATATTCCTGTAGTGAATAGTATGAGTTGTTTAGCAATCTGTCATAAAGTTTACGTTCAAATCTATTATATGGCAGTTGAGTTAGATCATTTGATAGTGTGGTATACAGATTTATACTTAGTACTTCAAAGCTATTATGTGATTTTTACAGTCTATAATAAGGAGTATCTATTTGTTTTGTATACCTCGTGTTATATTTATGGATGTCCTGTCTATAGTGGTAGTCATACAAATTCTTCTTTAGATAAATAAGAACGGTATAGATATATAAGTTTACTACTGCCATTATTCTTAATGTAATGAATAGTGGCTTACAATGTGTCAATTTGTCTGCATCAGATAAGATACATATAATCTTCTTCTGTAGTATAACTATATTACTAATGTGGCTACTATTACCCCAAACTAAAATTCTGTAAGCTATAACACTATGATAAAAGGCGTAATAAGCAGATCTTATGTACATATCAGGTACAGACTTTTTAACATTTTTTATAAGATATATAGTTGATAAACCATGAGATGACAAAATGTTAGTGCACAAAAAATCTAGACCTCATTAAAGCACAATTTGTGTCAAATAAAATTCTTTTGTCGCATTAACCATTTTTTAGATATTTTTTATAGCTTCAAATTTTCAAATACAATTCACTACTCATTCCTTTTACTCTCTGCCACCTACCTGCACAGTAGGTAAGAGGAAGTGTTGTATTGCATCCAAAAATTTGATGTCAAGATTTCATCAGAAATCCATACTCTGAGGCACCTGAATCCCTCCCAAAAAACAGTGAACAACATAACTCAAAAATGAAAATTGGTTAAATGCCAAATCTGGCATTTAAGCTCAGCATCTTCCAAAGATGCAACACAAAGATTTTCATGAAAATTCCCCAATCACAAACTACCCTTTACGTGCAAAATGTTTAGAAAATGTTTATTTTCTCAAAAATGGCTCTAACAAATTTGATTAAAATACCATAAGTTTTAAGATATTTTCATGATAAAAATATGCATATCTTGAATTTTGTCAGAATAGCCTGTGAAACCCTCTTCATTCTGAATAACTTCTGTATAACAGATAGACATAACTTATTACAAAAAAAAATGTAGATCTCTTTAAAACCGACAATTTATTTCAAACAACTTTTTTGGCTGCAAACATTTCCGAGATATCCATTTTATTGCTTAAATTTTTTTAATACTGTAATTTTTTAGAAGTACTGTCACTATTCAGCTCTTTCTCACTATGTCATGGAAACAGCATGGAATTTCCATTTTCTTAAATGCCTAGTTCTTTTACCTTTTGAACATCTTTTATTTATTTCATTTCAATATTGACGTTGCAGGTCTTTTCTTAAAGTGCACTGCCACTGAGGATTTTGTTATTGTTTCTTTTGTATACCTCCCTTTAACTTGTGTGATCATACACGGTACTTTGACTTCAGGAACAACTAACTTATTGTTGATTTTCTTTAGTAAACACCTCACATTCATGCTTCCAGACTTTACAAAGGTAGGAAATGATTCTAATTAAAGAAAACTTCCTCCATTCCCAGCTAAGAATTGAACCTGAGTTCTCTGGATTGAGATTCTTGATTTTTTTTCTCTGGCAATCTTGTCCGTTCTCCTTGATCTTATAAGGTTTCCAATGTTAGAATTGTTTAATATCTTTTACAATAGAAAAAGTCATATGAATGTAATGCATCAGAATTTGTTTTATGCCTTGTAGATTCCCATATTATGTATATGTGAGCAGTGAAAGATAACTTCAACTAATTCAGAGTGTCTAAAGCATAACACATGTCCACTCTTATGTATTTTATTTGGAATGCTGCAGTTACCTTAATCATATGTTCCTGAATGCAGGCAGGATCTCTGCTGCCAAGGATGGAAATCAGCTCTTCATCTGATATGAAAAAGAATCTGGGAAATATATTTCTTTTTGATTCCATGTAACTATACAAAGATTTCTGACAATTTTCCAGTCCTAAGTTAAGGGACTGCAGTTCTGCTAGCCTTCCCTCAATTTCGCAACATTCTTTTACGTTCAGTCTCTTTGCTGTATCCAACATAATCTGAAATAAAACATGCAAACAACATTTTATTCCTTCTCTTTTATTTCAGTCTTGTTCAGTGATATCTATACACATATTATAAAGGGAGAAAATGTGTGTGCGCGCGTGTGCGTGTGTACAGTTTTCTTAAAAACCTTTCAACCAATTTTGATAACGCTTTCACCACTGAAAAGCCCAATTCATTCTGATGGACATGGGGCTATAAAATGCCTTCTAATTTCATTTCATAAATTACTAAAATTAAAAATGACTTACAAAGCCCTTATACTTGAATATGAATACATTGGAATTATAAAAGAACATGCTTACTAAGAATGCCTTGACTTTTAGTTGAGAATGCCATGGAGTAGAAAATAGTTGTTGTTGCTGCACAAAATTCCTTGCAATAATATCTAACAAGGGGAACAACATAGTCCGCCTCCATGTGGTGTTCCCTGGGTGACGCTAAATGGCCTACAACACAGGCAGCTTCCCAAGCTAAAAGAAGAGCACTTCTTAGTGCTATTTTGGGATGCCGGTGGAATGAACCAAAGTAAAAAAAACCATGCTAGAAAATATTTTAAGAGACAATGACATAGATGAATTCATCATAGGTGAAGCAAATATAGAACAAAAGGAAAAATTTTATCAATTTCCAAAATACAACACAAATATGTATATTAGAAAAACACAGGCAGATAGCAAGTGGCATACTTGCTGGCATTAAACAATGCATAAATGGAAAATTTGAAATTATAAAAGAAATGAACCAAGATGACACTTCTGAAATAATAAGGATAACAGTTTGTAAACAAAAACAAATTTAAAATCTATGGTATCTACAGCCCACCCAATAACAATCACTTCAACCTGGACGTAATTGATATTGACAATAAAACAGTCATAATTGGTGATCTCAATGGACATTCTCAAAGACAACTGTAAAGCTGGTGAAATTATTGAAGAATTTGTAGACTTCAACTTAATAAAAATATTACATAGGGATGAAGAGCCAAAAACCTACATACACTACTCAGGACAGTCAACCAATCCAGACATTGTTATCATATCAACTGATTTAGAAGATAAAACTACAAAAAAAGTAATCATAGAGCCATAATAACAAAAACAGATCTAAATCATCAACCGCCTAGAACAAAAGGAAAAACAAAGCTAAATGGAATTTCAGAAAGGCACACTGGGAAGAGTATAAAACAAAAACAAACAAGCTTTTCAAAGAAATTAAATTGGAACAAAACATAAACAAAGTAGTGAAAGAACTAAATGCCACAATTCTAAAAGCTGCAAAACAATGTATCCCAAGAGGAAAAATTCATAAATACAAACCCTTCTGGAATGAACAATTAGCACAACTCAAATCAAAACAAGATAAAACTAGAGAAAAAGCAGAAAGACACAAGACAAAGTAAATGTTATAAAATGGCGAAAAGCAAACGCACAGTTAAAACAGGCTATAAAACTGTCAAAAAAACCGAGATTTCAAGAATTTATAAACAAACTAGACTATAGAACAAATAGTATTAAAGTATATAATTACATTAAACAAATAAATAAAGAAAACCAACAAAATCAGCCATTAAATGTCGAAAATAAAGAAATACACGAGGATAACCTTGTAGCAGAAAAATTAGCAACATAATATAAAACTAGCACTGCATTAAAAAATAAAAACAAAAAACAGAATAAATACTTATGAAATAGCAACCTCGAAGATACGTCTAACTTTCAAAATAACTTCAATGAACCATTCACACTCCCGGAAATAAAGCAAGCAATAAGGGCAATAAAAATAAAAAGAGCCCAGGTTCTGATGACATACATCCAGAGTTGCTCAAGAATTTAGGACATGAGGCACTCCATACTTTATTAAACATTTTCAATAAAATCTGGACAACCAGAAATAACATACCAAAACTGTGGAAAAAAAGCAAAAATTATACCCATTAAGAAGAAAGGAAAACCAACTCAAATGATAGATAGTTATAGATTGATATCCTTAACATCAAACATAGCAAAACTCTTAGAAAGAATGGTAGCTACAAGACTGACACAAAATCTATTAGTCCCTGAACAAGCTGGATTTACGAAGGACAGCTCAGCAATACACCAGGTTGTAAGACTCACACAGGACATTAAAGAAAATTTCAATAATAATAAGACTATTCTAGCACTGTTTGCCAACTTCAAAATTGCGTTTAACACAGCATGGCGAGAAATTCTACTATACAAAATGAAGATATATGGCATATCAGGCCAAATGCTAAACTGGTTTCAAACCTTTATCTAAAAAGGCGAGGAAAAGACTGGAAGATATAGAAATACAAATCATGTTCAGCGAGATTGCCAAAAAGAGCACATTAGTTTGTTATAGGCCAATGAAAAATACATGGGGTAGGGAAAAATATATAGACATAGTAAATAAAGAAGAGAGAGAATCTATTGCATGGGTAAGAACTGGAGCATGAAGGCTAAGAGGTTTAAGACAGGGTATTCCTCAGAACCAATGTCCGATATGTGGTGGTAATGAAGACATTGAACACATAGTATTTAACTGCCAAGGAACAGAAAATTGGAGAAAAGAATTTTTTAATAAGAAGTGGTTGAAGGGGGATAGAAATACACGTATGATCGAAATGATATGCAAGGACGCTAGGAGCATTGGACAGTTTTTGTGTAAAGTAAAAAATAAATGGCTTTGGACAGTGGAAAGAGAAAAGTAAGAGGTAGTGCATCTTACTTTGAATGGAAAACTATAGTGAATGTGTGATGGTTAAGTAATCAATAAATGAAAAGTGAAAAACAGCTGGAAATTGGACATGAAAAAAGAACTGAAAAAAAAGCAAGATAATTTATTGACAAGAAATTGTAAAATTATATAATCTGTAGTGGTTGTCTACAGAATGTGTTGACGGGAAATTGTAAAATGTAAATAAACTGTAGTGATTGTCTACTGAATGAGTGACCAGGGTCAAAGTGCAGTAGACAATCAAATTGTAAAACTCTTAGCACAATCCCAAAGATGGTTTGCAATACAATAAAATACACCATATCTAAATGGAAACAAACGAGAGTTGGACTACATCAAAGGTCTGTTATAAGTGCTATTCTGTTCACTATATATATAAACAACCTAGTAGATGTACTTAAGAAAATAGGTAACGTACAAGTAGGAATGTTTGCTGACGACGTGGTAATATGGACTTCAGAAAAGAACATAAGATCTGGGAAACATTACTAAAAACTACAAACAACAATGGAGAATACAATCATAACCCTAGAACAGTGGACTAATAATAATAATAATAATAATAATAATAATAATAATAATAATAATAATATGGAAATAAATACAGAAAAAACTCAATATCAACTATTCACAATGCAGCATAAAACAGAAAATATATGCCTGCAAATCAACAACAAAAAACTACAAGAAGTAACTACAACAATGTATCTAGGAATAGAATTACATAAAAAACTATCAATGAAAGAACATGTAAACAATGTAATGAATAAAATCAACAAAAAGAACAACATTTTAAAACGTTTAGCAGGAATAAAATGGGGTGGAAACATGGACCTCCTTAATAATACATATAAAACATACATAAAACCTAACCTATTGTATGCAGGAGAACTACTAGCAACAGTAAACAAGAGACTTAAAAGTAAACTATAAATTTCACAAAATAATTCACTAAGAATAATAACAGGAGCTGTAAAGACACCACCAATTACAGTACTACAAAGCTTCACAAAAAATATGACTACAGAATTGGATATTATAAATTTAGAGTTTGTTATTAATTTAAGAATGTTAAAATTTAACTCTTATTCAGGAGTTGAAAGCAATTACTCTAGCACAAAAACTGCAAGTCAATAGAAACAGATACAAATGGTACCACACAGCAGATACTATAAGTAATTTAAAAACTTAAATAAGCTTCAGAACATATATTAATAACTTAAAATACAAGAATATAATTATAACAAATATAATTGCAACAGAGTCCAATAGAATATATTGATATACAATACCAGAATGACCTGATATATATATATATATATATACAATACACAAACAAAACAATATACCAGACGAAATGAGAGCCACAGCAATAGCTACAGAAAATGAAAGATACCCAGAAAAAGAATGCCTCTGAATATATACAGATGGATCCCTCATCAATAAAAAAAAATGCTGGTGCAGGAGTATACTGTAAACATTTTGCACAGTATCTAACATTAGATGAAACGTCAAACCACTACGATGGAGAATTAACAGCTATAAAAGCCGCATTACAGAACATTTTATATAGACCATACATAAAACAAAAAATAGTCATCTTATCAGACTCAAGATCAGCCATAGATGGGACAGTAAATTACAATAATAAAACAACAAGAAATATTAAAGAAATAAGAAGCCTAATTAAAGCAGTTGAAACTAAAAATCATGTCACTCTACAATGGATCCCAGCACATGTCTGATTTTTGGTCAATGAACATGCGGATCAATTAGCAAAGAAAGGTGCAATACAACAAATAAAACCTGTAGGACAAATAGAAATAAATAAACAATTAAATAACATTTCAAAAGACAGCAGAGACTTGAAGAAGATAAATTAAAAGATAAAAATTATAAGAATATTAAAGATAGAGTTGATATACAAAAAATGCCAAGGAAGACTGCAGTGGCCTTATTTAGGATGGCAACTGGCCACGATTGCCCCACAGAACATCTCTACAAGATACTATGCCTACCTACACCCAAGTGCACTCTCTGTGAAGAAGATCATCCTGAACAAACAGCATCTCGCCAAATGCAAAGGTCTTAAAAGTGATAACTTACAGACTTTATATTGGGAAGCCAGATGGAAAATGATGGAGATCAATTAATCACCAGTGCCATTGGTGAACAACAACAACAACAACAACATAATATCTAACAAAAGCTGATTACAGCTTATTGCAAGGAATTCATACACATGGCCATGATGTAAGACTTCAACAAACAGAAGACAGGGTTTAAAAGTGACAATTGATTTGTTTCTTTAACTGCCATTTATCAAATATGGCAATTGTATATGTAATGAAACAGAGCCTAAACCTCTCAATAACCTTTATTCTAATTCTATAGATGTATGCACTGGAGTTTCGGATGCCTAAACCTTCTAATCATTCTCATGTAAGAAAGTTTTGCTTTATTTCCTTTGTAATCAGTTTGTTAGCAGGGCAAGCTAAATAATTGTATAAATAAAGAAATCTGCTAACATTATAAATCAGTGAACCAATATTTTATATTAACTGAGAAGATTATTTTTCTCGATGGTCACATTGAGAACTTGGTGACCTGGGAGTGTGGAATCGTATTTTGTTGTAAATCTTAGAGCTTTCTGCATTATGTGAAAATCATGTACTTTTATGTTTATTAAATAACTATGGGACCAAAAAGAATGTATAAAGTTTTTAAAATTTTATCTACCTACTATAATTATCTAAAAAATTATTGCACCATTCTGAGCAAGGATTCTTCCACCACCAAAGGGTGCTAATATGCTATGCAGCATTTCCCAGTCATCCTCTGTGGGGTAGTGGTTACCATGCTAGCTCCAGTGGTGGGCAATTAACTTTTTCGGGCATAAAAATCCTTAATGTGGCTTCCTACGAAAGGGAAGTAGAGCCGGTGGTCCCGTGTCATAGATTTACGCCATGTAAAAGAGCCTAGAGCCTGATTAAAGGCCTCTGAGCTAAATTACCAGTCTTTCACGCCCAATATAGAATGGGACGCAAAGGAGCATGGCAGTTAAAGAGTGTCCATAAATAAATTTAATTTAATCATTTAATTTTTCAGCATTTCCAGAACTTGAAGGACTCTGGAAGTCAGATGTTCTGTCGATATTCCACATCCTTTTTCCTGAATATTGAGGGATCTTTCATCTGTTATTTGGAATAGTTGGGACTGTGCAAGGGGAAAAGGAGAGGATTCACCATAAAAATCTACTAGATTATTATTTCATACAGAACAGGGGAGGTAAATGAAATGAACTCATCACTGGAGTTTAAAAATCTAACCATGCAATGTTGGGTAAGCCAGCTAATTATACAGTAATTTGATCAGTGTTTCAGAAACTTTATGTATAATCTAGCAATATACAAGACTATACAAAACAATTACAAAAGTTAAGTCCACCAAGCTGGTACAAAAAAATTTAAATGAAATACCCTCATAAAGATACTATGTCCAGTTCTTGTTAAGATGCTGCAAATGAAGTATATTTCATTTTGCAAAAGAAAATCATTTTAACCATGTTAAGAGCATGTCCAATAACTTTGTGAAAACCTTAGTTAAAACTACTATGTATTCTTGCTCCCCCTTGTATCTATATACAAAAACTATCAATGGTTTTGAAATTAAGGATTTATAAGGAATGAGGCAATAAAACCTGATCTACATGTATATAACCGTAATACATAGCTGGCCTAACAGGAACTTTCTTAGCAACAGGAAATACACTGTTTGCTAGCAGAATCTAATATTCATAGCCCCTTAAATTCAAGCACATGCAAATTCCAGCCTTAATAACCACATAGAAAATGTTGGAAATGATGTCCACATATCTCTCACACCTTTTAACATGGACACGTACATAAAACCATGCGGATCAATAGAGCAATCATTAATATTATCCAACACCCAATTAAACAAATTAACTCTACTCACATTATCAGAATTTCTCAACTACATTTATATAATGGAGTTTTAATTTTAAAATCTTAGTGACATTCCACGCTAAGGTTTGCAAAATTCTGATTCCTGTGTAAGCTTACTCAGAGATTTCTTTGAAATTTCTTCTAACTTTTTTTCCAATGTCATCAACTTTTTCCTCTGTAAGAGGGTTTCTTGTCAAGAATTGATTCTGTTTCTTTAAACCTATTGACAAGATTATGATGTGACGTGCACAAGCAGCAGGGAATCTGTCTCACTTCTCTACAAGAGTTTGTTGTTACATAGGAATCATACCATGAAGATATTATGTGCTGGCATTATAACAGCTGGGAATCTGTCTTACTTCTCTACAAGAGTTTGTTGTCACACAGGAATCATACATGAAGATTCTGTGTGATGGCATTATAACAGCAGGGAATCTGTCTCACTTCTCTACAAGAGTTTGTTGTCACATAGGAATCATACATGAAGATCCTGTGTGCTGGCATTATAACAACAGGGAATCTGTCTCACTTCTCTATAAGAGTTTGTTGTCACATAGGAATCATACATAAAGATTCTGTGTGCTGGCATTATAACAACAGGGAATCTGTCTCACTTCTCTACAAGAGTTTGTTGTCACATAGGAATCATATATGAAGATTCTGTGTGTTGGCATTATAACAGCAGGGAATCTGTCTCACTTCTCTAAAAGAGTTTGTAGTCACATAGGAATCATATATGAAGATTCTGTGTGCTGATATTATAACAGGGAATCTGTCACACTTCTCTACAAGAGTTTGTTGTCACATAGGAATCATACATGAAGATTCTGTGTGCTGGCATTATAACAACAGGGAATCTGTCTCACTTCTCTACGAGAGTTTGTTGTCACATAGGAATCATACATGAAGATCCTGTGTGCTCGCATTATAACAACAGGGAATCTGTCTGACTTCTCTACAAGAGTTTGTTGTCACATAGGAATCATACATGAAGATTCTGTGTGCTGGCATTATAACAACAGAGAATCTGTCTCACTTCTCCACAAGAGTTTGTTGTCACATAGGAATCATACATGAAGATTCTGTGTGCTGGCATTATAACAGCAGGGAATCTTTCTCACTTCTCTACAAGAGTTTGTTGTCACATAGGAATCATACATAAAGATTCTGTGTGCTGGCATTATAACAACAGAGAATCTGTCTCACTTCTCCACAAGAGTTTGTTGTCACATAGGAATCATACATAAAGATTCTGTGTGCTGGCATTATAACAACAGAGAATCTGTCTCACTTCTCCACAAGAGTTTGTTGTCACATAGGAATCATACATAAAGATTCTGTGTGCTGGCATTATAACAACAGAGAATCTGTCTCACTTCTCCACAAGAGTTTGTTGTCACATAGGAATCATACATGAAGATTCTGTGTGCTGGCATTATAACAGCAGGGAATCTTTCTCACTTCTCTACAAGAGTTTGTTGTCACATAGGAATCATACATGAAGATTCTGTGTGCTGGCATTATAACAACAGTGAATCTGTCTCACTTCTCTACAAGAGTTTGTTGTCACATAGGAATCATACATGAAGATTCTGTGTGCTGGCATTATAACAACAGAGAATCTGTCTCACTTCTCCACAAGAGTTTGTTGTCACATAGGAATCATACATGAAGATTCTGTGTGCTAACATTATAACAGTAGGGAATCTGTCTCGCTTCTCCACAAGAGTTTGTTGTCACATAGGAATCATACATGAAGATTCTGTGTGCTAACATTATAACAGCAGGGAATCTGTCTCGCTTCTCCACAAGAGTTTGTTGTCACATAGGAATCATACATAAAGATTCTGTGTGCTGGCATTATAACAACAGAGAATCTGTCTCACTTCTCCACAAGAGTTTGTTGTCACATAGGAATCATACATGAAGATTCTGTGTGCTGGCATTATAACAACAGTGAATCTGTCTAACTTCTATACAAGAGTTTGTTGTCACATAGGAATCATAAAAGAAGATTCTGTGTGCTGGCACTATAACAACAGTGAATCTTTCTCACTTCTCTACAAGAGTTTGTTGTCACATAGGAATCATACATGAAGATTCTGTGTGCTGGCATTATAACAACAGTGAATCTGTCTCACTTCTCTACAAGAGTTTGTTGTCACATAGGAATCATACATGAAGATTCTGTGTGCTGGCATTATAACAACAGAGAATCTGTCTCACTTCTCCACAAGAGTTTGTTGTCACATAGGAATCATACATGAAGATTCTGTGTGCTAACATTATAACAGTAGGGAATCTGTCTCGCTTCTCCACAAGAGTTTGTTGTCACATAGGAATCATACATGAAGATTCTGTGTGCTAACATTATAACAGCAGGGAATCTGTCTCGCTTCTCCACAAGAGTTTGTTGTCACATAGGAATCATCCATAAAGATTCTGTGTGCTGGCATTATAACAACAGAGAATCTGTCTCACTTCTCCACAAGAGTTTGTTGTCACATAGGAATCATACATGAAGATTCTGTGTGCTGGCATTATAACAGCACGGAATCTTTCTCACTTCTCTACAAGAGTTTGTTGTCACATAGGAATCATACATGAAGATTCTGTGTGCTGGCATTATAACAACAGTGAATCTGTCTCACTTCTCTACAAGAGTTTGTTGTCACATAGGAATCCTACATGAAGATTCTGTGTGCTGGCATTATAACAACAGAGAATCTGTCTCACTTCTCCACAAGAGTTTGTTGTCACATAGGAATCATACATGAAGATTCTGTGTGCTAACATTATAACAGTAGGGAATCTGTCTCGCTTCTCCACAAGAGTTTGTTGTCACATAGGAATCATACATAAAGATTCTGTGTGCTGGCATTATAACAACAGAGAATCTGTCTCACTTCTCCACAAGAGTTTGTTGTCACATAGGAATCATACATGAAGATTCTGTGTGCTGGCATTATAAAAACAGAGAATCTTTCTCACTTCTCTACAAGAGTTTGTTGTCACATAGGAATCATACATGAAGATTCTGTGTGCTGGCATTATAACAACAGTGAATCTGTTTCACTTCTCTACAAGAGTTTGTTGTCACATAGGAATCATACATGAAGATTCTGTGTGCTGGCATTATAACAACAGAGAATCTGTCTCACTTCTCTACAAGAGTTTGTTGTCACATAGGAATCATACATGAAGATTCTGTGTGCTAGCATTATAACAGCAGGGAATCTTTCTCACTTCTCCACAAGAGTTTGTTGTCACATAGGAATCATACATGAAGATTCTGTGTGCTGGCATTATAAAAACAGAGAATCTGTCTCACTTCTCTACAAGAGTTTGTTGTCACATAGGAATCATACATGAAGATTGTGTGTGGTGGCATTATAACAGCAGGGAATCTGTCTCACTTCTCTACAAGAGATTGTTGTCACATAGGAATCATACATGAAGATTCTGTGTGCTGGCATTTTAACAACAGAGAATCAGTCCCACTTCTCTACAAGAGTTTGTTGTCACATAGGAATCATACATGAAGATTCTGTGTGCTAGCATTATAACAACAGGGAATCTGTCTCACTTCTCTACAAGAGTTTGTTGTCACATAGGAATCATACATGAAGATTCTGTGTGCTGGCATTATAACACCAGGGAATCTGTCTCACTTCTCTACAAGAGTTTGTTGTCACATAGGAATCATACATAAAGATTCTGTGTGCTAACATTATAACAGTAGGGAATCTGTCTCGCTTCTCCACAAGAGTTTATTGTCACATAGGAATCATACATGAAGATTCTGTGTGCTAACATTATAACAGCAGGGAATCTGTCTCGCTTCTCCACAAGAGTTTGTTGTCACATAGGAGTCATACATGAAGATTCTGTGTGCTGGCATTATAACAACAGAGAATCTGTCTCACTTCTCCACAAGAGTTTGTTGTCACATAGGAATCATACATGAAGATTCTGTGTGCTAGCATTATAACAGCAGGGAATCTGTCTCGCTTCTCCACAAGAGTTTGTTGTCACATAGGAATCATACATGAAGATTCTGTGTGCTAACATTATAACAACAGAGAATCTGTCTCACTTCTCTACAAGAGTTTGTTGTCACATAGGAATCATACATGAAGATTCTGTGTGCTAGCATTATAACAGCAGGGAATCTTTCTCACTTCTCTACAAGAGTTTGTTGTCACATAGGAATCATACATGAAGATTCTGTGTGCTGGCATTATAAAAACAGAGAATCTGTCTCACTTCTCTACAAGAGTTTGTTGTCACATAGGAATCATACATGAAGATTGTGTGTGCTGGCATTATAACAGCAGGGAATCTGTCGCTTCTCTACAAGAGATTGTTGTCACATAGGAATCATACATGAAGATTCTGTGTGCTGGCATTATAACAACAGAGAATCAGTCTCACTTCTCTACAAGAGTTTGTTGTCACATAGGAATCATACATGAAGATTCTGTGTGCTAGCATTATAACAACAGAGAATCTGTCTCACTTCTCTACAAGAGTTTGTTGTCACATAGGAATCATACATGAAGATTCTGTGTGCTGGCATTATAACACCAGGGAATCTGTCTCACTTCTCTACAAGAGTTTGTTGTCACATAGGAATCATACATGAAGATTCTGTGTGCTGGCATTATAACAGCAGGGAATCTGTCTCACTTCTCTACAAGAGTTTGTTGTCACATAGGAATCATACATGAATATTCTGTGTTCTGGTATTATAACAGCAGGGAATCTGTCTCACTTCTCTACAAGAGTTTGTTGTCACATAGGAATCATACATGAAGATTCTGTGTGCTGGCATTATAACAGCAGGGAATCTGTCTCACTTCTCTACAAGAGTTTGTTGTCACATACAAATCGTACATGAAGATTCTGGAATTATAACACCAGGGAATCTGTCTCACTTCTCTACAAGAGTTTGTTGTCACATAGAAATCATACATGAAGATTCCATGTGCTGACATTTATAACAGCAGGGAATTTGTCTCACTTCTCTACAAGAGTCTGTTGTTACATGGAATCATACATGAAGATTCTGTGTGCTAGCATTATAACAACAGGGAATCTGTCTCACTTCTCTACAAGAGTTTGTTGTCACATAGAAATCATACATGAAGATTCCATGTGCTGACATTTATAACAGCAGGGAATTTGTCTCACTTCTCTACAAGAGTCTGTTGTTACATGGAATCATACATGAAGATTGTGTGTGCTAGCATTATAACAACAGGGAATCTGTCTCACTTCTCTACAAGATTTTGTTGTCACATAGGAATCATACATGAAGATTCTGTGTGCTGACATTATAACAACAGGGAATCTGTCTCACTTCTCTACAAGAGTTTGTTGTTACATGGAATCATACATGAAGATTCTGTGTGCTAGCATTATAACAACAGGGAATGTTTCAGTTCTCCACAAGAGTTTGTTGTCACAGAGAAATCATACATATAGATTCTGTGTGCCAAAGCATATAGACTTTTTGACATTATAATAGCACTGTAACACTACTCACAATGTATCAACAAACTTCAAGTCAACTGATTAGCCAGCACACAAAGAGGGAACAGAACATGTTAGAAACAGTGCAGATCAGAGCAAGCAATTCCCTGTAATATGGCCATGCATCCATACAAAGGCTTGTACTTCCCTGTAGCAGAAAAGCATATTGTGCAATCTAATATATAACAAAATTATCTTAAAATAAAAATTATCTCAAAAATTCTTAAAGAAAATACAGCAAGATAAAAGTTTGAAATTATCCCTAAGGCCACATCTAATTAAACACTGCATAGAATATTTCATTTCAAATGATGTCTAATAAAGTACATTTTGTAGAGTGAGAATGACCACACATGTATGAGGAAAACTCTTTCCCTGATACACAGATAGTTTTCTAGTATGATCCTTTTAATGGTGCAAGTGCACTTTCAGGTGCTTGTTTGTTACGTTTGTTTTGTTTTGTTTAAGGGTGCTCAACTGCTAGGGCATTAGCGCCCTTGTAAAACGGATCATGGCAAAGGCCAGAGAGAAACATGAATATAAAAATCAAAGCAAAAGGCAGACCTAAATATCAATATAAAACATAGCACAAGTCATATATAAATATATAAAACTAAACCGACTAGTATGAAACACCTGCTATTAAGATGACTAAATCCATATTTGGAAATTTACTTTTGACACAAAACTAAAAATCCTATTAACTGCTTGCTTATCATCTGCTAGGACCTCTGCAAGACTGTCCAGTAGTTGCAGGTAGTCCCGATGATGTGCTAGAGCAATACACTCTAGCAACATGTGACGGAGCGACAGACCTTCACCACAAAGCAGCAGGGTCACCCTTAAAAAGATAACTGTGCGTAAAATTGAAGTGAACAATATGCAACCGAGCCAAAATCGCCTCCTCACGACGAGATACATGAGAGGAAGTTACCCAGGTTATTGGAATGTCTTTTACCACTCTAAGCTTATTTTCGCGGAGAGCTAACCACTCCTCGTGCCAGCACAAGAGAACCGCTCTCTGCACAACAACCTAAAGTCTTTTGACGTTACCCAGGGTATTGTAACACTGGGTTCTGTGGTTACCGCCTTAGCTGCCAAATCCGCAAGTTCATTCCCCGGCAAGCCAACGTGACCAGGTATCCAAGCACACTCCACATTAGCGCCAGAAACGTATAAAGCATGGAGGGCATCCTGGATTCACTGAACAATGAGGTGGTAGTTGTACAGCTCACGAAGCCTCGAAGTGCACTAAGGGAATCACTTAAAATGAGACAGTCTCCCAATTGTTGATGACACACACACAAAATAGAGCATACAGCTCTACAACATAAATGGATGTGCTATCATGAAAACCGAATTTATAGGGTTCAGTTCCATGAAAATAAGCACATCCAACACCGTTGGTGCACATAGAACCAACGGTGTAGATCAAAATTCGGTAACTGTAACCAGGCAGAAATTCTAAAAAACAAGTGCGAATACTAAAGGTAGGCATCGTAGACTTCCAGTATATCGTCATCCCAAGATCTAGGTGAGTTGTCACACGTAACCAACGGGGTTAATTCTTACAGCCACTGACTGGATGTCAGACTGTTTGGATACAGATTCCACAAATATATCATCTCTGATGAACATCATAGTGCCCCCGTGTGCAGGAATACCCTCTTTTGGTGTAAGGTCACATCGTGCTAGGGTATATTATCTAAGTTGAAAGCTGTCTTGCGGACAGAGTTTAGTCCCTTGTAAACATATGACCAAAGGCTCATACTTGTTGAACAAAAGTTCAAGCTCTGGTCAATGTGTTCTAATTCCACGGATGTTCCACTGTAAGGTAGTCATTATAATCATAAGTTCTTAATCGTAGAAGTCTACTACATTGTGGAAAGCGATGGTCGAATCAATTTTCTTGTTTTCTTTGGTGTTGGTCTAACACCTTTAACGGAGGGTTTATCCTGCCTCTTTTTCACTGTCGTTCTGGCAGTGTGGGCAGAATCCTCCTGCTCCATCTCTTCCACGCTCCTCTTCCTCAGAGGAGGATCTCCGAGGAGATGCTCGTGGATCTTGTTTCTCCTTAGGTGTTCAGGGTGCAGACTTATCACTCCTTTAGAAAGTGAGTTCTTACATAACTGGTCCTGAATTTTATTGGTGATGCATTATATACTATAGGCTTACCATTCTTATTATTTGAGGTTGACGGTTTTGCTGGTAATTTTACTGGTGTGATCTTTCCAGTAATGGACTTGGCAGAGGTTGATTTTGAAGGCTTTGGCTGCGTTCTAGCTACGAGAATATTTTCGTGGCCCTGTTTATATCGCTGGTCAGAGTTGCGATTTCCCGACATGGTACCGCTTTAGCTGCAACTGAGCTATAGGTACCGGATTTTGGGATGGAGGGCTGGTGGATATGCAGAAGTTTCCGGGCTTCGAGAAGGATACCTTCTCCCTAACTCGGATCTCCTGGATAGCTCTTTCCTCTGTAAAATGGGGGCATTCTCGAGAACTTGATGGGTGTTCATCGCACGTTGGAGCTGGTGTACGTGCTCCACCATGAGAGATATCTCCACAGTTAATGCAAGTAGACTTGCAGTTACAAAATTCGCTAGTGCGTCCAAAGCATCTGTAGCATCTCAGCGGATTCGGTATATATGGCTTAACCTCAATGACATCATACACTGCCTTAATCCTTTGAGGAAGATCTACCTTATCAAAGGTAAGGAACAGGGTACGAGTAGGCACAAATTCACCTCTTTCTTTCCGCTGAACCCGATATGCGCATGTCACGCCTTGTTCTTCTAGATTCTCTTGAATCTTCTCATTGGACATACCATCCAATGCACGGGTATTTACAACTCCACGCGAGGAGTCAAGGTCTTGTGCATTTCTACACGGATCAGATAACTGGCTAACATATTTGCTTTCAAGATAATCGCTGCCTGGGATGCTGAATTTGCTTGAACTAGGAGCGTGCCATTGCGACTTCGAATGCATGACTTGACAGGACCAGCAATTTTATCGAGACCCTTTTGAACTGTAATTGGGTTCACTGATGTAAATTTTCTTCCTTCCTCTGTTCTGTTAATAACTAAGTAGCGAGGACCACTACACTCGACTACTTCTTTTACACAAGCTTTCATGTTCTTTTTTGGGGGATTTTTTATTATCCATAGCGATTACATCCTCCACCATTACAAATGTGTCCGATGGCATGCTCACATCCTGGATGCTACCCCAGCTTAGGTGAGAATCCTGGCCTGGACCTTGCTCACCTTAGGGTCTCACCTCCTAATTCGTAGATAGAGGGACCCAAGGAGAGTAACAGCTCATGTAATAGCCCTTACCTGGGACTGACCTTTATCAGCAGGTACGAACACAGTCTTATAGATACTCAGGGGCTGGGAGTTACGTGTTACCCAGCCACCTCTTGCAACTGCCCTCCTCTGTCTCGCACAGTGGTATCCATCAGACTATGTTCAGGAAGGTAACTGATAGCTGGTCAAACACACTTTTGGACCAAAGTTTATTGGGCATTTGGCGAAAGCCCTCTCACCTCTTAGAGGAACCCAATCGAGAATGAGGCACAAGATCCCAGAGGCACCTATCCCATACCTACCATAGTAGGCCCCTGGGGATGTTTGTTACAGTGCTATAAAAATAAACAAGTGGGGGTTTCTTCCAAAAATGGATAAAACTGAATGTCATGCAGTGGCTAGGCTTTTGCAGCTGACATTAATGCAATAAAACCTACATTCCTGGTTTTTTAGCCATGGTCAACATGATTAACACCAACTGAAATAAAAACGGAATTGGGTTTGTTTTTTAGACGATACTTCTACAGTGAAGAAATGGGTTGCAGCTGTTCTTCCATTTTAATGATGAACATCCAGTTAACATCACAACAGAAGATCTACAATGACATGTTAAATAACAGACAAATGAATGAAGAAGGTTGTATACTTGTTATACTTGGAAGTTGAATGAGATATCGATACCTTTTTAAGAGGATATATTTTGGATCTGGTTGAAGATGGAAGCAAACACTTTTGAAACATGTCCCATTAAAAAGCTAAGTGATATATTGCTATCTAATTCAACTCAATTTCTATTCAGTGATGAAATTTGTTATTTAACTGACTTGTTTTTGACTTATGCTTTCACAGCCAGACACAACAGACTCACACATACACAAAGACTTTTTTCTAAATATCCTTTCTACTGAGCTCAGTGGACCTCAAAAGGCACTTCTGGTGAAATTTCAATATCCAATTTTTTAATGGAATCAGTATTGCCTCTCTCAACCATAGTTAAATGGTAGAGAAAGTAAAACAACTGTCATATACAGTGATTACTTAAAGCAAAGGTTTCTTGACACTATTGTTGGAAAACATGTAAGAGTCTCTTGTAATACACAAGTTTTGCATAGAAAAATCAATTTATATTTGAGGTATGTTTTCACCTAGTTCACAGTTCAAGTCCGTACTACAACAGAAGCACGTACCTTCTTAAATGCCTTGTCAATATCATCAAATTTTCTGGCCTCCTCAGCCAACTGTGTGCGAATATCTCCAGCAACAAATATACCTTCCAGATAAAACATCTTTTGCTGCATATTCAACCACTCATCAATCACTTCACTTATTGTAGAAAGAGATTTCTCCAGCTTCTGTACCAAAGGTAAGAATGGGCCTATGAACCTGAAATAAACTATCAAATTACAACTTTTTGTCATGTTCTTTGAAACGGGTGGCTGTACCTTCTTTATTTTTTCTAGTTTATACCATACCACAATTTTCGAATTGAATTTGATAACATTCCTGACTTTTTCTCTACAGGTATGCAATCAATTTTGCTTGATTTTATTAAGTTCCTGAAGTATTTGTTGTTCGGTGCCAGGGTGATGTGATTTTTATATATCTTTTGAAATTTGTGAAAGGATCTCAGCTCCTCCTAAAATAATGAAAAATGTACAAAGGCAGATCGAAAAGAAACACACAATAATTTTTTTACGAAAAAGCTTAATAGTTAAAACAACAACAAAAATCACAAATGAACTTACACCTTTTACCTACTTTTCGACACAGCCACCAAGTTTCTCAACACATTTCTCCAATTGTGATACCAGTTTCAACATGCCCTGTTCGTAGAATTCCATTTCCTTGGAGTATAGCCATCTGCGCACTGCTGATTTCACTTCCACATCTGTCGCAAAGTGTTGGCTGGCCAGGAATTTCTTCATGGGACCAAACAGATGAAAGTCCGACGGTGCAAGGTCCAAACTGCATGGTGGCTGCTGGAGCACCTCCCAACTAAATTTGGTGATTTTCTGACGAACAGCAGCAGCAACATGGGAGCGAGCATTGTCATGAAGAATTTTGACATTGTCAGCATTCATGCTGTGGCATTTGTCATGAAGGGCACAACACAACTTCACCAAAGTTTTCATGTAGGCTGCAGCATTCACGGTGGTCCACAAAGTTCACCAATACAACACCATGCATATCCCAGAACACTGCCACAAGCACTTTCCTAGCAGATTGAGTCACTTTGAATTTTTTCTTCACTGGGGAACAGCATGTTTCCACTCCATACTTGTCTGCTTGGTTTCGGCCGTGTAGTGGTATGCCCACGACTCATCACCAGTGACGATTCCCTTCAGAAAGTCATGCCCTTCTGCGGTGTACCGCGTTAGATGATCCAAGCTCATCATCATTCGCTGGCCCCTGTGGTTGTCCATCAGGTTCTTAGGCACCCAGCGAGCACTAACTTTACGAAATTTCAACGTGTCATGAACAATATTGTACAGTGCACCATAGGAAATGTTGAACTGTTGCAATAAGGTTTGCAATTGCACATGCCAGTCATTCAAAATTGCTGCCTCAATGCCTCTGACCTTCTGTGGGGTTGCAGCTGTTACCAGCCTCCCAGAGCGTGGCGAATCACTAAGGTTCACATGGCCCTCTAGGAGGAATGCACACCACCTGGAGACATTGCTACGGTCCATACAATCATCCCCATACATGCCATGCATGTCCCTGTGAATATCACTCGGTTTATGCCCTTTGGCCCACAAATATCAAACCACACCTCTCTGCTCTTCACACGTCGATGACAGGAACATGCATGACATCTTTGTTGCATAGTTCACGCTTCTCTCGCTAAAGCTACACACGAAAAAAAAAATACCCTCTGTAGTGAAAACTTCAAACTATATCTGTGTGAAATTGCAGCATTCCAGCTGCAATGCCAAGGCAGAAAAAAGTTATTGTGCGTTACTTTTCGATACGCCCTCATAGTTATGATTGAATCTAGAATCCATTGAAAACCCACACACATGGATAATTACATCAAACCATGCAGTTGCAGCCCAAAGAAGCAGATTTCAATATTACTTTATATATACATTGCCTAGTAGATACAACAGTTTGGTCTCTGAGACAAAACTTAGAAGAGCACCCAGTCTGCCCAAAAAAAAAAAAAAAGGATTTTTTGTGTTTCTAAATCCTATTATGTATTGAGAATATGTGTATTTAAATAAAAGTATTGTAGGTATTCCTAAAGTCTGCATTTTGGCATTTAGATTTATGCTGGTGTTTAAGTTTTAAGTTTATTGCCCATAGACTCAATTACAAGTTTTGAGCATTGTCAAGTACAAAGATAAAAGCTTAAATTACAGTTTAGAAAATATATGTGTTTGTTTATACTTTGCTGAAAGCATGAATATTGTATAAAGGCTCTTTCAAGCATTGTTAAGTACTAAGAAGAAAATCATTAATATTATATACAGGATTGTTTAAAAGGTATTTTTTTACATTCTGTTTGAATCTAAAGCTGTTGCTTTCACATTTTACTTCAGCTGGTAGTCAGTTGTACATATATAAACCAAATATAAAAGGATCTTCATTTATAGATTTTAAATTATAACTATTTTGGTGCAAGTCCAAATTATATCTTGTGTCATGACCATGTATTTCTATTTGTTTTAGGTTTGTGCAGTTCATTCAGACAGATTACTTTATTTATGTACAAAGACACTACAGTACATAGTTTTTCTCTTTTGAAGATTTCCTTACAGGACTCACGTTCTCCCATTTTGAACATTGTTCTGATACATTTCTTTTGGAGTACTAGAACCCTCTGGATGAGAGTATTACTACAGCCACCCCATACTTCTATGCCATGAATGTGCGAATAAATTAAGCCATAAGCCAGTGTCTGCCTGACATGCCCATTTTCACTCATGTTTAGACTTATTTGTGAATAAGCATATCTACAGAAGAAACTACAAAAGAGAAAAACACATTATTTCCATTGGTACCAGTGTCAACAGCATGTTTGCTTTGTTTTCTACATGTTTTTGGTTAGCACATTGTCATTGTTTACTTGTTTGTAAGTTCCAGAAATGGTAGGGGTAGGAAGTTTGTAAATAAGTACAAGAAGCCAGTGTAAATAGTGTATAGAAGTATAAGAGTGTTGCAGTGGATTTTGATATTTATACACCAGTATACATAAAGAAACTCGAGTCAGCTCTTATGTAAATGATAGTTTTGAGGAATTAGGCATAGATAACATAAATATTAGGAATTAAGGCTATTATTTAGTATATATGGGGCTGGGATATTCTAAGTTATAGGAAAACAATTATAAATTTTAACGCTAATTTTTTAAAATTAATATTTTTATGACATTTGTGCACTTTCTCAGAAAGCAAACAATATACAACTGTAAAATTTATACAAGATATGCGTGAGATGCCCTTCTATGTGTTAAACAAAACTTTACTGGCTTTCTGTTGTTACTTTTCTTGAAAAAGTATGATTTATTATAAACAAACTGTAGTAAATCGTATGGTAATGTGAAAAAAATATATAATTAATTACAATTCTGAAGATGAATTGAAATCCTTTTTTGTTTAGCAAATTATTAAAGAATGATACAATAACCTATAAAATGTTCATATTTTTATCTTCAAAGGTATCAGAGAAAAGTGCACCAGAAGTTTATAAATTTAACATTGCAAACATAAGAAATAAAATATGAATTATTTTATTTATTCACCATAATATTCATTTACAGAATTAGGCTTCATCAAATATAACATATAATATATAAAAATATAAAATATATAACATTACAAGTATGCTATATACAATTTTTGAATGTTTACAAATGAGATTTACATGGAACAATTTACAGATGTGTTTGAGTTATTGATGTGTTCAAGGAACTCCTTTGTGCTGTGTGATGTGTGAGATTAAGAATTTCTTTACCATATGCTTGAACCGTTTACATTTAGGGTTGTGCTTTTTTGTGATTGCATTATACAATAGGATTCCAGTGTGGAAAATTGACTGTTGTGTTTTTTAGAGGTTCTGTTATTTTCTATATGGATTTGTTTATAATTACATGTATAGTAGGTATGAATTACACTGTTAATATTAAACAGGTGTAAATTGTTTTGTATAAAGCAGATTATTTCCAGAATATATATACATGGTACTGTCAGTATTTCAAAGCCAATGAAGAAGAATCTACAATGTGTGCTCTTACTTACATTTACAATGGTTCTTATTATTTGTTTTTGTATGAGAAATATTTCTGTTAGTTCGGAGCTACAGCCCCATAAGATTATGCCATACATTACTGTTGATTTTACATATGAATTATATACTTTGTATTACATATGTTTCTTAATACTGTAATTGCATAAAGAGCCCTATTCGTTATACTTTTTGTGTTGGTGATATGTGGTTTCCAATTTAGAGAGCTATCTATCAATATTCGCAAAAACTTAGTTTGATCATTATACTGAATAGTACTATTGTTTACATTTATTATTGGTAAGGATTCATTAGTGACATTATTACAGATATTGAAATACATTCCAACATATTTTTGGCATTTAAAACTAGTTTTTTATGTGTTAACCATACTATAAGAGTTTCAAATGAATTGTTAATCTGAGTTTGTAATTTGTGGAAATCTTTACCTTTAAATATCAAATTTGTGTCATTGGCAAACAGATGGTTTCATTATTTGGAAGGTTTGATGCCAGATCATTAATATATACTAAGAATAAGATGAGGCCAAGGTTTGATCCTTGGGGAATTCCACTGTTTACAGTTTTGAGTGTCGATTTCACATTATTTATTACAACCATTTGGTTTCTGTTGGTAAGGTAGGACTTAAACCATTCATTGCATACTCCTCTTATTACACAGTAATCTAGCTTTGTTAAAAGTATATTGTGGTCAACTAAATCAAAGGTTTTACTGAGATCAATAAATATAGCAATTGTTTTTTTTTGTTCTTTTCAATCCCTTCAATGGTGTTTTGTAGAAATTTATAAAAAGCATGTGTAGTAGATTTATTTTTCCTGAACCCATTTTGCGAATGCTCCCCTTAATCGTTTCCATTGCCAATTTAGATATGCAATATTACATTCAGCTTTAAAACTTTGTGCATGATTTTGAGCAATATAACATTCTTATAATGCTAGGATTGCATAAAACAATTTAACACCCTCAAGTATAGTTAGAAAGTTGTTGACATTGATGTAATGGGAGGATTGACTAACCAACCTTTGTTGCACAAGTTGAAACAAGTATGATGTACTTACTGAGACCCACTCATGCCTTGCAACTTGAGAGAATTGTCCTCTAGAAGTTGTGAAATTTCATCAACAGCACCAAGCGCAAACCCTCTATCTTTCTCTCCGAGGTAATGTTTGACAACATTTAACTGAACAGTGTCCCATGTCTTGGCTATCTCCTTCACATCTACTTCAATTGCTAGCTCTTTAACAGCTTTGCCGAGAATTTCCATAGCAGTATCCTCATATTTAGAGAGATCCATAGCAAACATGTCGCCCAAAGTAAAACGGTCTGGAGCCATGTCAAAGTGAATCCCTGCATAAACAAGTAACTGTCAATGAAACAAGAGGCTCTTAAGCTGCTTTTTATCATGTGTTTTTAAACCTGTACCTATTTCCTGCTGCTCATGGTAACCATAAAATGTATCAAACATTAAATTGTTTATTTTATCTGCAACAATAACAGTAAAAAGAAGACAGTAAATGTACACACAGCATTACACTGTTGTCTGTAATGCTCTGCAAATATGGCCCTATAACCTTCGGGGTTACCTCATTCCACCAAACGATGACTGAACCCATTTCTGAGGTGGAGGCAGAATCCATTACCTCCAATGCTAGGGTGATGATGAGGATGGCAGCTACAGCTTTTACCATGGACTCTGAACCATGCTGGGTCTCCACATGAGCAAGTTCAGAGGTGAAGGTATGGATAGGGCCAGCCCAGAGCCGGGAATCAAATGTGGGCCCTCAGAACAAAACCACTGCGCTATCCGTGCCCACACACATTACATTTCAGGTGGATTTGCAACATTTTGTGTTTGTATTCTGGTATTTAGTAGACATTTTAGCAAACAATCCTAAAATTATACATTTTTAGCAGACTCCCCATATAAAACTATTCTTAATCGATTACAAACAAATTGCATTCTTTAACACCTTGCCATTTAAATAATACCAACATAGTTAGAAAGGTGGAATCAGACGACTGAAAAATTGAATGCCATAGCCGGGATTTGAACCACAGATCTCCCGGTCTCCGTCCGGTTGCTCTAACCACTCTGATTCTACCTTTCCAACCCTGTCCAGCTTGTGTGGAAGAACAATTAATTCCATTAATTGACCTAATAGTGGTTGAAACTATGAAGCCCAGAACTTAAAGTACTTACAACATTGTTAGTCACCATTGGGGTATGTCATGTCAATACAATTTGAGATCTCCTTGTGGTTTACCAGGAAAAATGCGAATCAGTTGGAGAATTTAATGGTGTGCTCACATGCTGCCATGGTAGCTCAGTGATTAGAGCAACCGGACAGAGACCGAGAGATCTGTGGTTCAAATTCCGGCTATGGCATTGAATTTTTCAGTTGTCTGATTCTACCTTTCCAAACCTGTCCAACACACAGCTTGTGTGGAAGAACAATTAATTCTACATAACTGATATAATGTTGTTTCATTATATACGTCAGTTAACAAGTCTATCTACATGAGTGGGGGGTTTACTGTTACTTTATGAGATAGGATGTTTTGTAAATCTATGAGATTCCCCAAAATTTTATTTACTTTTAATGGTAGCTTTTGTATTGTTATAATTTTTGAGGATATCTTAAGGGGTGCCTTGGAAAACATGGCATTTCTGGTTGCATGCCAATGGACCTGAGATGCTTTTAAAAATGTCTTAATTCATTCCAAAAAAATTTAAAATGTGTAATTATATTCTTTATTTTAGTTGAGAATAATTAAAAATCAATTAAGATATTTAAGGCCTAATAAGGTAGAGTAAAATTTTATTAACTACCGAGGAATCTTTTGTGGGTCCAACTCCAAACCTGCAGTGGTTCGCTTAAAAATTGGAAATGTGAATGAGGTTAATCCTTAATTATGTAGCAATTTGAAATGTGAGCAAGTTATTTCATGTGCATGCGTTGCACAAAATGATGCTACTAGGTACTCTGCAACTTTTTTCACAGAAAAAAACATTCTGATGTATGAGCTGAAGCTTTCCTGTCATTGTGTATACTCTTGGGCTTCCAGGCCAGGTGTAGAGCAACATTCTGATGTGTTACATTCACACAACTTTCTCTACCCTGTGTCATTTATTAATGGTATAAAAACTATTCTTACAAAAACTTATTTTTCTATCCACTTAATTTTAATGTGGCTTTCAGACATACCTATATTACGCATTTCATTATACACTAGTGTCCAAAAGCTAAGCATAATTCAATATTTTGTTACCAGAATGGAACAAAACTTGTACAAATGAATCAATCACACATGATCTGATATGCAACAGAGTAACAAATATCAGACATGTTTTTTTATTGTCGCCTAAGGATACATTTTTACACAATTACAAAAACTGATTTGTCATTTCTGCAACAACAACAATGGTGCTGAGGCCTCACGATTCCATGCCATGCTCTGGAAGAGTCCTCAGTGGAGGCTGGCGGACTGCAACTCGTCTTCCTAATGTGTCCCATGCATGCTCTATAGGGTTCGTATCCAGGGACCTCAGTGGCCAGTTCTTGCACTGGATATCCTCCCCCTCAAGATAGTCATTCACCAAATGGGCTCTATGCGGACGTACATTATCATCCATAAAGATGAAATGTAGACCAACTACACCTCTGCAAAGTCACACATGTGGTTCCAATACCTCTGAGCATTCACAGTACCACCTTTGAAGATGTTCAGATCTGTACCCCCATTGAACATTATGCCTACCCACATGAGTACACCACCACCATCAAATGGGTGCTTTTCCACGATGTTTGTGGGGTGAAACCAGGTTTCACATTCTCTCCAGATTATTGTGTGATGGGAATCACTGCTCAAACTGAATCTGGACTCATCTATAAACAGCACGTTCCTCTATTCATTCATGGTCCAATGTTGACATTGCTGACTCCACTGTAAACAGGTCTTTATGTGAGTGGGACACTTACTGGCATAGAGATCTACTGCCCTGAGCCTCCGGTATACAGTTTGCTTAGAAACTCAAACTTCAGTCTCTGACTGGCCTGATTCTAGATGTCCAATTATTCTACCGTTCAAAACAGGGTCCAATTGACATCTTTGTGACATTTTGGTGCTTTTTCTGCAAACACTTTACTAAGAAACCACAATAAGAGAACAATAATGAATGAGCCACACTGGGTCTGATACTCTGGTTAAGTTGATCTTTGAAACATGTGTTTATTCGGAGGTGGAGGTACCCCTTCCCTATGCACAGAGCACAAGTAAGGTGAGACAACTCTGTGATAAAAGTTTAATAGGGCTCGCTCACCGTTTGCCCTTTCAGTTCTCTGTTTAAGGAATTATGCTCAACTTTTGGACACTAGTGTAGATACATAGAGAATAGCAATAGTCAAATATTTAAGAATTGGATGCTGTATGCTAGCCTCAAAATTTCATCCTCTTTCCGTAACATCACAAGAAACAACTGAATGTTAATGGGACTTTTAAAAATATTCAACAATTCAAACCATTAATAATGGATATTTCACAAATGGCTTATGGCACAAAAATGATATTTGAAATAAATTGTGTATTTTAAAGAGATCCACCTTTTTTGTGTAGTGCATTTTCATCTATCGCTTAAGTTTACCAATTACACAAGATTATACAAAATTCCTTCCAATTAAGAGGAATCCACAGGCTATTTCAGAAAATTAAAGATAAACATATTATTTGTCATAAAGATGTCTTTAATATATGGTATTTTAATCAAAATTGTTAAATCTATTTTTAAGAAAATAAAAAATTTTTAAAAATGTTCCATGTACGGAGGGTTGCCCCACTTAAGCTCGGACATTTTTGCTTATGTTTTTTCATGCCGAGATTTCCTTTCCCACTGCCTATTGTGTTCAATGTGATTTCCAAGGGCTTTAACTATGGCTCTGCAATGCAATTTCCATTGAAGAAGGCTGCATCTAAGAACAGGAAGGGGGATGTTAGCCCACTCCTCCTGGCAGATTTTCCAGAGTCCTTCAATTGTGGTGGGATGCTGAGAAGCAAGGCGCTGTTTCAACAGACAAAATCTGAAAAAATCCATTGGCAAGGCATCTCGTGACTTCACAGGGATGTTTTAAATGGTATCACATTGACACCTGTTTCCATAGCTTTCTGGTGATAGTAACGCTGAGAAGACCAACAAGTGTGACTGGATGCTTTATCTATGTGGATCCAAACATTTCGGGCATCCTCACCATACAACCAAGGGATCCCTTCATCAAAAATTGGGTCCATAACATTCCTTTGATAGTAGGCTGCATTCAATTTTACAATGTTGGCAACTCTGTGAATGCGAGTTTCCCCCGAGAGCAATAACCTGTAACTACCATGAATCCCTTGGAAAACTTTTCCTTGTTCTCCCGATTAAAGTTGGAGCCCCCTTTTGGCCCACTTGATGGTAACAAATGGCTCGGAGTTTTATTGTCATCTAGATAAACCCGTGCTTCATCTAAAGAAACCACCCATTGCCGCTTTTCACCTGCCAGGTGGTGTTCATAGTTTTCTTGCATTGGTGAAGCATTCTCAGATGTGCCGCTCTTTCAAGGTGTGCCCATGTGCTTTATGGCACCGTTCTAGATCCAAATTGTTGTGTATTATCCAATAGACAGTACCTTTGGATATTCCAATGCGACTGGAAATGCTTCTTTGGGTTGGTGGGTTTTCTTGAGTCACTGTTGCACTCACCTTGGCTGCTACTGATTTAGGTCCTGTTGGTTGTGACCTTTTTTTTTGGACACTGAGCCTCAGGTGGGAATCCATTTTTATGCAGCTGTGTTATACGCCCTACACATGACTTACTTATGGTAAGACCTTTTTGTCCATCATTGAAAGGCTGTAACTGGCATCGGAAAGCCCAACAATGTACCCCTGCCACAAGTCAGCAATTATTGAAGCCATTGCGCGTAAACTTTGCCTCAGACTGGCCCAGCAGACAGCTATCACTGCAATGACCTGATGCAATAATAAACATAAGCAGTTTGACCAATGACAGGAGTGGGAAGGTGATTCAAATTCGTCCGAGCTTAAGTGGAGCAAGCCTCCTTAAAGGGTAGTTGGAGGTGGAAGGACTTTCTTGAAAATCTTTGTGCCACATCTTTAGAAAATACTGAACTTAAATACCAAGTTTGGTATTATGTTACTTTTGATTTTTTTAATTAGGTATGTTGTTCAAGAGCACACGCACACGCACACGCGCACACACACACGCACACGCACACGCACACGCACACGCACACACACACACACACAAACTCCTTCTAAAAATGCTATTTTTAGGGGTTGAGTGGCCCATGATATTGAGTGCAATACTTGCTCTACCTCATATAGGTGGATTGTTTTCTCTAGTGTAAATGATACTTAAGACATACCAGTTCTGTCCATGAGCTCGAGCCAGTGTCTCTCCCTCAAAGCCTTGTTTTTCAGCTGGACAAACAGAGGAATAGAAGTTTTGAAATTTTTCATATTATCAAGCAGTGTAACTCCAACGGGCAACAATTTCACATCATGTGGCATTTTCCTGAACATCCTAGTAAAGTCTTCAATGCCATCTAGCAGGTTTTGAGGATTTAAGTTTATCCACAAAGTCTTGGACCACTCTTGTCGTGCAGTCTGCAACATTGTTGGCAAAGTCATAAACAAAAACCATTCACAGTAAGCACTGTCAGTCCATGCATAGATGTCACTTTGAATAACCAAATTCTAGGGTTAAATTGCTTTAAAACCTATTTGGAAAGAAGGGAACCATTAGTTTAATTTACAGATGAGCAAAAATCAAATTCTAAAGGCTATCTCAGAGAGAAGATATACATCATTAGCATCCCACAAGGATACATCTGGGCCCTCTCTTGTTTCTGCAACACAATAATGATCTACCATTATGCTTAAAAATATTACTACAGCTACACAACACACTTTGCAGATTCTCAAGCATATTTGTAAGTGGGAAAGATTAATATTAACCATTATAGAAAAAATGATATTATTAACACACACTGTATTATACTGGTTTACAACAAACAAACTTAACTTAAATGAAAATAAAATAGTGTCAATCTACTTCTAACACAAACACAGCAAAAACTCCAGTCAACCTAGTGTCAAACTTACCTTAACAACTATAATGTGTAAACATGAAACATGATTACAATCTCTGTTACGATAGACATATGAAAACTAAATACAACTCCACTACTTGGAGTTCTGTCAGTCACTGATTGCTCCCATATTATACAGTAGTACCACTGTAACCCTTGTACTGCCACTACTTGGAGTTCTGTCAGTCACTGATTGCTCCCATATTATACAGTAGTACCACCGTAACCCTTGTACTGCCATCACCTGGAGTTCTGTCAGTCACTGATTGCTCCCATATTATACAGTAGTACCACCGTAACCCTTGTACTGCCATCACCTGGAGTTCTGTCAGTCACTGATTGCTCCCATATTATACAGTAGTACCACCGTAACCCTTGTACTGCCATCACCTGGAGTTCTGTCAGTCACTGATTGCTCCCATATTATACAGTAGTACCACTGTAACCCTTGTACTGCCATCACCTGGAGTTCTGTCAGTCACTGATTGCTCCCATATTATACAGTAGTACCACCGTAACCCTTGTACTGCCATCACCTGGAGTTCTGTCAGTCACTGATTGCTCCCATATTATACAGTAGTACCACCGTAACCCTTGTACTGCCATCACTTGGAGTTCTGTCAGTCACTGATTGCTCCCATATTATACAGTAGTACCACCGTAACCCTTGTACTGCCATCACCTGGAGTTCTGTCAGTCACTGATTGCTCCCATATTATACAGTAGTACCACCGTAACCCTTGTACTGCCATCACTTGGAGTTCTGTCAGTCACTGATTGCTCCCATATTATACAGTAGTACCACCGTAACCCTTGTACTGCCATCACCTGGAGTTCTGTCAGTCACTGATTGCTCCCATATTATACAGTAGTACCACCGTAACCCTTGTACTGCCATCACCTGGAGTTCTGTCAGTCACTGATTGCTCCAATATTATACAGTAGTACCACCGCAACCCTTGTACTGCCATCACCTGGAGTTCTGTCAGTCACTGATTGCTCCCATATTATACAGTAGTACCACCGTAACCCTTGTACTGCCATCACCTGGAGTTCTGTCAGTCACTGATTGCTCCCGTATTATACAGTAGTACCACCGTAACCCTTGTACTGCCATCACCTGGAGTTCTGTCAGTCACTGATTGCTCCCGTATTATACAGTAGTACCACCGTAACCCTTGTACTGCCATCACCTGGAGTTCTGTCAGTCACTGATTGCTCCCATATTATACAGTAGTACCACCGTAACCCTTGTACTGCCATCACTTGGAGTTCTGTCAGTCACTGATTGCTCCAATATTATACAGTAGTACCACCGTAACCCTTGTACTGCCATCACCTGGAGTTCTGTCAGTCACTGATTGCTCCCATATTATACAGTAGTACCACCGTAACCCTTGTACTGCCATCACCTGGAGTTCTGTCAGTCACTGATTGCTCCCATATTATACAGTAGTACCACCGTAACCTTTGTACTGCCATCAGCTGGAGTTCTGTCAGTCACTGATTGCTCCCATATTATACAGTAGTACCACCGTAACCCTTGTACTGCCATCACCTGGAGTTCTGTCAGTCACTGATTGCTCCCATATTATACAGTAGTACCACCGTAACCCTTGTACTGCCATCACCTGGAGTTCTGTCAGTCACTGATTGCTCCAATATTATACAGTAGTACCACCGTAACCCTTGTACTGCCATCACCTGGAGTTCTGTCAGTCACTGATTGCTCCCATATTATACAGTAGTACCACCGTAACCCTTGTACTGCCATCACCTGGAGTTCTGTCAGTCACTGATTGCTCCCATATTATACAGTAGTACCACCGTAACCCTTGTACTGCCATCACCTGGAGTTCTGTCAGTCACTGATTGCTCCCATATTATACAGTAGTACCACCGTAACCCTTGTACTGCCATCACCTGGAGTTCTGTCAGTCACTGATTGCTCCCATATTATACAGTAGTACCACCGTAACCCTTGTACTGCCATCACCTGGAGTTCTGTCAGTCACTGATTGCTCCCATATTATACAGTAGTACCACCGTAACCCTTGTACTGCCATCACCTGGAGTTCTGTCAGTCACTGATTGCTCCCATATTATACAGTAGTACCACCGTAACCCTTGTACTGCCATCACCTGGAGTTCTGTCAGTCACTGATTGCTCCCATATTATACAGTAGTACCACCGTAACCCTTGTACTGCCATCACCTGGAGTTCTGTCAGTCACTGATTGCTCCCATATTATACAGTAGTACCACCGTAACCCTTGTACTGCCATCACCTGGAGTTCTGTCAGTCACTGATTGCTCCCATATTATACAGTAGTACCACCGTAACCCTTGTACTGCCATCACCTGGAGTTCTGTCAGTCACTGATTGCTCCCATATTATACAGTAGTACCACCGTAACCCTTGTACTGCCATCACCTGGAGTTCTGTCAGTCACTGATTGCTCCCATATTATACAGTAGTACCCCGTAACCCTTGTACTGCCATCACCTGGAGTTCTGTCAGTCACTGATTGCTCCCATATTATACAGTAGTACCACCGTAACCCTTGTACTGCCATCACCTGGAGTTCTGTCAGTCACTGATTGCTCCCATATTATACAGTAGTACCACCGTAACCCTTGTACTGCCATCACCTGGAGTTCTGTCAGTCACTGATTGCTCCAATATTATACAGTAGTACCACCGTAACCCTTGTACTGCCATCACCTGGAGTTCTGTCAGTCACTGATTGCTCCCATATTATACAGTAGTACCACCGTAACCCTTGTACTGCCATCACCTGGAGTTCTGTCAGTCACTGATTGCTCCCATATTATACAGTAGTACCACCGTAACCCTTGTACTGCCATCACCTGGAGTTCTGTCAGTCACTGATTGCTCCCATATTATACAGTAGTACCACCGTAACCCTTGTACTGCCATCACCTGGAGTTCTGTCAGTCACTGATTGCTCCCATATTATACAGTAGTACCACCGTAACCCTTGTACTGCCATCACCTGGAGTTCTGTCAGTCACTGATTGCTCCCATATTATACAGTAGTACCACCGTTCCAGAGGTACAATGCAGAAGATCAACTTGTGTTTTGAAGGCTTTAGCTGTGTTCTGACTACGAGAATCTTTTCGAAATAGTGGCCGCGTTTATATCGCTGGTTTGATTTGCGATTTCCTGACTGGGTACCGGTTTAGCTGCAACTGAGTTATAGGTACGGGACTTCAGGACAGAAGATTGGTGGATGCACAGGAGCTTTCGGACTTCCGAGATGGAAACCTTCTGCCTAACCCGAATCTCTTGGATCGCCCTTTCCTCTGTAAAACGGCGACATTCTGGGAACTAGATGGATGTTCACCATTGCAGTTGACCCAGATTGGAGGTGATGTACATGCTCCCTCATGTGAGAATTCTCCACAGCTAAGGCAGGTAACTTCACCATTACAGAAATCACTTGTGTGACCAAAGCAAAAATTAAAAAATTAAATTCAGTTTTATTTATGGATGCTCTTCAACTGCTGTGGTCCTTAGCCTCCCATTCTATATTGGGCGTGAAAGACCGGTAATTTTGCTCAGAGGCCTCTTTATCAGACTTGAGGCTCTTTTACGTGCCGTAAATGTACGACACGGGACCACCGGCTTTACTTCCCTTCCGAAGAAGCCATGCTAAGGATTTTTACACCCGAAGAAAAATCCATCACATTCTGCCAGATTTGAACCTGCCACTTCGGGAACTAGAGGCTAGCATGGTAACCACTATACTACGGAGGACGACGTGTGACCAAAGCACTGACACTTTTAACATCTCAGCGGGTTGGGGATATATGGCCTAACTTCAATGGCTTCATACCCTGCCGTAATCCTCTGAGGAAGGTCTACCTGATTAAAGGTAAGAAAGAAGATACGAGTAGGTACAAATTCATCCCATTCTCTCCGCTGAACCCAATATACAATGTCACAGCTTGATCTTCAAGATTTTCTAGAATCTTCTCATTGGACATACCGCTCAATGCACCAGTGTGTACAACTCCGCGCGAGAAGTTCAATATCTTATGCATCTTGACTCGAATCGGATAGCTTGCTAAGTTTCCTTTCAAGTAATCGCTGCCTGGGATGTTTCAACCAGGAGCGTGGCATTGCGACTTCTAATGCACGACTTGACAGGACCAGCAATGTTACTGACACCCTTTTGAACTATAAAAGAGTTCACCGATGTAAATTTCCTTCCTTCCTCTTTTCTACGAATCACTAAGTAGTTACTACCACAAGATTCGACTACTTCTTTTACAGTGACTTTGGTGTTTTGGAGGGAATTTTTTTAGGATCCATAGTGCTTAAATCCTCCGGCATTACAAATGTCTCCGATGCCATGCTCACATTCTGGGCGCCACACCAGTTTAGGTGAGAGTCCTGGCCTAGATCTTGCTCACCTAGGATCTCACCTCCCAATTTACAGATAGATGGATCCAATCGCCTTCAGGAGTGCAACAGCTTATGTAATGGCCCCTCCCCAAGACTGACCTTTATCAGCGGATGCGAACACAGTCCTACATGATACTCAAGGGCGGGAAGTTATGCATTACCCTATCACTCTTTGCAACTCCATTCCGCACAACACTATCCGTGAGACTGAGTTCAGGAAGGTAACTGATAGTCAAACACACTTGTGGACCAAAGTTGATTGGGCGTTTGGCATAAACCCTCCATAGAGGGGTCGTGTGTGCAAGAACTTAACTGTATCCACACATTCCTTACCTGTAAAGCTCTTGCTGGTACACAGGGTTAAATGTTAACTTATAGGGTGGGGTCTCAGTGTTGTTTGAGTCGTGGAAAGAATTGAGAAAGTTGACTACATTTGCAATCAGTAAATATGATTTTAGGTAACGATTCAGCACTCTGCTGTCCCCAAAGCCGCTGCTAACCTTGTTACGACACTTTTCCAAAGTTAACGTAATCCAATACAATCCTCCCATTCACAGATCGACTTCTACGACTGCCCACTATATCATTACTGCATCAAGGAGTACTTGATAAAAATGTGTAAATTATTTATCATAAACAATTATTCACTTTGTGTGTGCGGGGGTTGGTGTATGTGTGCATGCACGTATGTGTATATGCGGGGGCAGTAGAGTGTATATAGTAGAAAAATGAAAGAGGATTAATCTGAAATTAAGTCTATGCTGTAGAATTACAATACTGTGTCTAATATCATGTACATAATGTGCAGCAGTTTTTAAAGTGGGCCATTGGTGTGCCAGGTTCAAGTTTGAGTTACACCGGTTCTTTAGATTCTGAAATCGCTTTGAATTTCTTGAAGTGATGAGATCTCTTGTATTTTTCACAGACTCGTGGTACAGGGAAGGTAATTCAAAATAAATTTAATCTCATTTTTAATTTTGTTATTTATCATTTTAAAACTCAGTGGTTACTTTTTTATAATAATAACACTGAAATTGATTTGTTGCATATTTTAAATACGCCAACTAGTTGTACAGTATATTAAAGTCATGATGATATATCTGCTGAAGATTGACTGAATACTAAGGATTATGCTGTCCAGAATACAGGACAGGCTTCTCTCCTGAAAAGTTTCCTTATATACACATACTATTTCCTTGACAGTTCATCAATAACCATTCTTGGTTGTCAATTTTCTATGGTTATAAACAAAAGGTAAAACTGTTTCCTTATTGACATTTTATGTTAAGGCTGGCCATGTACATTTAAAATTTTTGTTATTTTATTATTTTTTCTCATTATACCAGATATATAGGCAGACTGAAATATATGCTATCCTCTAAGTTCCCAAGGTCGCAGGTTCAAACCCAGCGGAGGGCAATATATTTTTACCGGTGCAAAAATCCTTAGCATGGCTTCCTTTGGAAGGAAAGTAAAGCTGGTGGTCCCATGTTGTAGATTTATGCCATGCAAAAGAACCTCAAGCCTGATAAAGAGGCCTCTGAGCAAAATTAACGGTCTTTCACGTCCAATATAGAATGGGACGCTAAGGACCACAATAGTTAAAGTGTGTCCATAAATAAAACTCAATTTAATTTTAGGGTATAGTAAGTCATATGAATGAACACATCAGACTTTTTGTTTTATGTTCTCATCAGCTACACTTTTCTTCCTCATGAATTCTATTTCCTGATCTAACATTTTCTTTACTTCTTTTTTTTATTTATAAATTGTGCTGTTGAGCCTTCAAATTTTCTACTTCCTTGGCCAACTCTGTTATAATCTTATTGACTTCACTTTGTATGCTATCTTTGCATTTTATCATTTCGTTTCTGCATTTCCCTAACTCTGCCTGTAATGTTCTCTTATTCTTTAACCATTCTATTTCTAAAACGCACTTTTTGTTCCCTATGTCCTCTATTTTATTTTCTAACATGCTCTTTGTTTCTTTCTTTCAAATTAATATTTATCACTCCATGTGTTTTTTACATTCTTTCCTACCATCCTAGTTCTGTTATTTCAATTTTTCTGCTATCTTTTCTTCTAACCTGATCTAATTCTTTTCTACCTTGCTCTATCTCTTGTTTTAATTCTACCCTTTCTTTCCTTCTGCTATCCACATCTTCTTTTCTACCTTGTTCTATTTTCTGTCCTAAATCTTGTTTCAATTTTGCCATAAATTTACATAGATCTGCTAGCGACAATTCTGCTTTTACTGCATCATCTATTTGCACTCTCCTCTGCTACCCTCTCTCGTTCATTTACTACATTCCCCGATTCTAACTGTAGCATTAGTTGGGTTTTATTTATGGATGCTCTTTTAATGCTATGGTTCTTAGTGTAGCATTTTATACTGGGCATGAAACCAGAAATTTTGCTCAGAGGCCTCTTTATCAGGCTTGAGGTTCTTATACAGCCATAAATCTACAACACAGGACCACCAACTTTACTTCCCTTCCAAAGGAAGCCATGCTAAGGATTTTTACACCTGAAAAACTCCATCGCCCTCCGCTGGGTTTGAATCCACAACCTCAGCTTAGCACAATACCACTAGACTATGGAGGATGACTATTGTGACATTTGTACACCTATATTTTCCCTATCCATTTTTATGAATTTAACAATTTTTGTTATTTCTTAGAAGCATATACTCTATTTTGATCCTACTTTTTTGTGTCTTCTGTCTTCGCCAATTGTCTGGAGTCACGTTCTCTTCCTCCTTTGAAAATCTGATTGTGGTCCACAGTACCAATATCTCGTAGTCCTTTCTTCTTTGCAGTGCGCTGTGGTTCCAATGTCGTGATGTCATCTGCTTCTCAGTATTTCATCGGATGTTGCTGAGATGCCTTCTTCTCCCAACTTGATGTTGGTTTTTCAAAAGTGTCGACTTAAATAATTTTATATTTTCACCTTCCCTTATTTATGACCCGCGTTGGGCAGTTCTTTGGGCAATTTGTGTGCTGAGTTCAAGTCTCAGCTGCATTGGTTCTTTAGTGTCGCATCATAGATTCTAAAGTTGGCTTGTATTTCTTGGAGTAATGAGATCTCAGACTCATGGTATAGGGAAGGTAATTCAAAATAAGATTATCTCATTTTTACTGTGAAATTAGATGTTACTCTTTTATTATAATAATAAGAGTGAAATTGATTTTATTTTATATTTTAAACATGCTGATTGGTTTTTGCAAAATATTAAAGCTATGATGATACAGCTGCTGAAGATTGACTGAATACTGAGGAGTAATTTTTCTTACACACACAATTATCAAATATATATATAATTACCTCCTTGATAATTCATCAACAACCATTCTTAGTTATTATATTTCTATGGCTATAAACAAAAGACAAAACTTTTCCTTATTGGCACTTTACATTAAAGTTGGCCTTTTAGAGCTTAAATTTTGGTTATTTTTAATATTTGTTCTCATTATACCGGAGTAAGATTGAAATATATAAATATAATTAATAACAAATATGGAAACATGATAATCATATTAATTAAGGGACATAAGTATACAACAACTCTGATAACAATAACACATCAGGTAAGTTTTCTATTAATTAACACCGGCTATTATTTAGAAACACTGTATTTTTGAAAAGTTATTTAAGAGAGCTATTCAATTAACTTAAAATTAAAAGTGTTACATAAGAGAATGGTTTTCACTACTGGTAAAATCAGATGTATAATGTTGGCAATATTATTTTTAACTTCTTTGTTAATTTAGTCCCAGAATCCTATTTTCAAACAAATGAAACTCATGCAAGTTTGTTAAATACTTTTCAAAGGCAGGAACTTTTCAAGAGGAACAGCAGGAATATTTGACAGGTTGTAAGAGAAACATTTATAGCAGCGTCAAATAATAAAGTCAGAGCGACATGGCAAATAGTTAACAAAGAAACAGGTATATCTATAAAGACTTAATACAAGAAATAAGTTGTAAACCAGGGAAATTAATCAATTGTAGACTCCTTTTATTTATACTTCTCAGAAATAGCAAGTAACCTAAGAAGAGCTAACAATCCCCTCCCATTCATACCAATGTAGCTAAAAAGAGTATGTTCATAGACCGGGTAGTAGGAACAGAAATAATAAGTGTGGTGAGAGGAATCAAACACAAACGTTCATTAGGAGTGGACATCAAACAGTGTATACAACACTATTATGTGGTCCGAATCTCTTCAAGTTTGAGGCTTGTCAACTAATACGGCTCTAGCAAATAGCAGCAGTGCGAAGTTGCCTAATATGGACAGTACACCTTGCCGCTGGTAAAAACCAATTGCAATATATTTGCATGCGCATGCGTATTGCAGAAAAGCAACAAGTAGCTAGGAAAAAAGGTGATGTTTTCCTGAACAAGTACAAAAAGGAATCATATTTTTACTCCCAGTGGTTTTAATGCTTATAGAACCAAGCACATATCCATTACATGAGAAGAGCATGTTGTGCTTTTTACAACATTCAACAACTTGTTATTTGGAATGCACTTCAAAAAAAAAAAAGGTCATATAAAGAATAAGCTAACTGAGAGCTTTAAGCAAAGAATCAGCAACTGTCATCACATTCTCGAGAAAGCATCAACTATGGAATTCATTGCACCATTGATGCGATAGCTCAAAGGTTAAAACATTGTTAAAACTTGAAAAAGCAAAAATACTGCTAGTGTACTTTTTACAATGCGCTTGCAGGAAGGTTAACTGACTCGGTTATAAATTCCACTGCGGTGTACTCAGTTCTTACAGTTTTAGGCTTCGTCCTAGCGCTTATAAAGTTAATTCTTTCATGAAAATGTCACTTAGTAAGCCCAATAGTACCAATGGATATAGCAGTTTTAAGGAGTTAAGAATAAGGCCTCTTGCATGTATGTTCATCTTAGAGATACAAGCTCACAATCAAAATCTCCATCAACATAATATGTGACAAAGAATGATCTTCATACACAGTTTTGCAGAACAAATATTGTTGAAAGTAATGTGAAGAATTTGGGGATTCAATTTTATAACAATTTGCATGAGAGAATTAAAGAAATAAATAGCATCCACCACTTTAAAAAACAGCTAAATTCCTTCCTACTACTGCACACATTTTATTCCATAAAAGTATATAATGTATTATCACAGTGTGTATATAATTAAATAATTTATATCTTACGTTTCATTCACATTTTTACTTGGTGACTTTAAGTGATTTAAAACTTCCATCTCATCTTTATAAATTTACATCTTGTTATCTTTGGAGGCATCTAAAATCATTGTCCTGGTCACAAGGACAAAATAAATCTGAATACTTTAACAAGAATATTTAGAGGACTTTTGATTAACCCTTCTGAAATTATACATTAAATTATGATTTTGTGCTATCAGGAAGATAAGGATTTACAATTCAAAACAGCATTTCAGTACATAATTTTTATAATTCTAAAATTGAGGGAATTTCAAATAATAATAATAACAATAACAAAAACTGGAATAAATAAAAAAGGCATTATACTGATAAAATATGACTTTGTTCATAACTTTGCCTACAAAGAATCAAGAAAATTACCCTCTGCTGCTTGTATAACTTAAACAGCATATCCATGCCCTCCATTTCCTTTGCACACCTCAAGAACTCGGAGTAATCTGTACGTGGAAGATCAAGTACCACCTCAGCATTGGCAAGATCTGCTCGTTTCTCCTCAAGATCTCTGAACCCTGGGATGTATTCCTAGAATTGGATACCACACTCTCACACAAGGCTAACAAACATAATATGCCATACTAGCTATTTTAATTGTAAACTAAGAAGTGATTCTTACTCTATGACTGGCAATACAGACAAGTGTGCAAATCCAGACAACAAATCCTGCATTCTGGATGGAACATTTGCTAGGACATCATCTCAGCAGAAATGAATGTTTTGAGGTCCAAAAACAGCAATTTTGAAAAAAAGGCTTTTGTGTGTGTGTGTGTGTGTGTGTGTGAGAGAGAGAGAGAGAGAGAGAGAGAGAGAGAGAGAGAGAGAGAGAGAGAGAACAGCATAACTCAAAAACAAAAAGTCAGTTAAATATCATACTTGGTATTTTAAGTTCAGTGTCTTATAAGAATACAACACAAAGATTTTCAAGAAAACTCCCCCCACCACCTCAGCCTACCCTTTACATGGAAAAAGTTTTGTCATCTTGATTTTGATTAAAATACCACATATTTAAGATATTTACATAACAAATAAAATGTACATCTTGAATTTTCTGGGAGTAACCTATGGTGTTATTCATTCTGAATGACTGCTGTATAAAAGATGACAATGATGATTTGTGCTTAAGATTCAACCGCTAGGTCATTAGCGCCATTTTAAAACAGACTATAGCAAAGACCAGAGATAAAGATCAATAAAATCATAGTGAACGTCAGAAATAAATATGAATAGGGCTGGCCCCACAACTCAAACAGTAGAGAACCTGCCTGTTGTGCGAGGGGTTCCAGTTTGATTCGTGCCTGGGAGTGGGAATTTTTTCTCTAGCCAAGATTGTTCCCTATCCTCCCCAGAGTCTGGAAGTATGAAGAGAGTGTGAATGTATGTATGATCTAATGATTAAAAATCAAAAGTGCAAGAAACCCAACTACAAGAGTACACAAGTTAACACCATTGCCAATTGGAAATAGATTCCAAAGGAAAGGCCACTAATATGACCAATGTAGTTAAAGGCAGGGTATAAATGGAATTAAAAAAAATATGAATATATAAAACCAAACCGAGAAGAATGAGACACCTGACATTAACATGAATAAATCTCCATTTGGAAATTTACTTTTGACACAAAATTAAAAATCCTATCAACTGCTTGTTAATCATTTGCTAACACCCCTGTAAGACTGTCCGGCAGTTGCAGTGTCTCCCGATGATGTGCTAGAACAATACACTCTAGCAACACATGATGGACCGCTACAAGCCAGACAAATAGGAGCACGACCACCCTTAAAAAGATAATCATGCATAAAATTGCAGTGGCCAATACGCAACCGAGCCAAAATTACCTCCTCACGACGAGATACAGAAGAGGAAGTTACCCAGTTTATCGGAGAACTAATCACTCCTCGTGCCAGCTCTCCGCATAATAATTCTTGACTCTTTCGACGTTACCCGAGGTATTATAACACTGGTTTCTGTGGTCGGTGCCTTAGCTGCCAAATCCGTCAGTTCATTTCCCAGCAAGCCAACGTGACCAGGTATCCAAGCACACTCACATTAACGCCAGAAGCGTATAAAACATGGAAGGCATCCGGATTCGCTGAACAATGGGGTGGTAGTTGTACAGCTCACGAAGCTCTGAAATGCACTAAGGGAATCACTCAAAATGAGACAGTCTCCCAATTTTCGACGACGCACATACAAAATGGCTCGGTATATGGCATAGAGCTCTGCACTATAAATGGATGCGCTACCATGAAAACCAAATGTATGGGGCGCAGTTCATGAACAAAGCACATCCAACACCGTTGATGCTCTTAGATCCATCGGTGTAGATCAAAATTCGGTCATTGTAACCGGCTAGAAATTCTAAAAAAAAAAAAAATGGTATGGATACTAAACGTAGGCATCTTACACTTCCGGTATATCGTCATCCCAAGATCTACGTGAGATGTCGCAAGTAAACCAAGGGGGAAATACCCTCTCTCCACTTAGGAAAGATGCTAGGCATTTCAATGTCGTACTTTCTAAGAAGCTCCCGAAAACGAACACCTGGATCAATGGAGCTATTCCTATAACGTTCGTCCAGTGCGGTGTGGAAAAAAGAAGCAAACATTGGATGTTTTGGCATATATTTAAACGCACAGCCATAATTTCCTAAGAGGACATCACACCAATATCACAGAGGAAGCTCTGCCGATTCGGCGCAAAGGATCATAACTGGGCTAGTGGGAAAAGCACCGATAGCCACTTGAATGCCCCGATTATGGACTGCGTCTAATCTCCTCAGCACAGATGATCGTGTTGAGGAATAAATGATACATCCCTAGTCTTTTTTTGATCGGATCAGTGCGCGATACAGTCGCAGCAAAACCGTCCGATCCGCTCCCCAAGATTTGCCATTTAATATCCACGAAGTATTCAGAGAACGGTCAAATCGCACTTTCAACTCTGCTATATGCGATGGCCAGCTAAGCTTCCTATCCAACGTCAATCCTAGGAATCTCGTCGAATCTGTGAATGGTAATAAATCTGGACCGAAACGGAGCGAAGGTGGCAGTCATCTCTTACGGCGCCGAAGTTAACGTAGATTGCCTTCTCAGTTGAGAAACGAAAGCCGTTTTTAGAACTTCATTCTTGAAGATGATCTAAACATTGCTGTGCATACGGCGTTCAAAAAACGGCGTTCGCTGAGAGGTACAATAGACAGCAAAGTCGCCTACGAATATGTATGACCATATCCCTGCATGAACACATTTCTAGATAGAATTAATCCCTGAGGTACTCCGTTCTCCTGAATAAAAACATTCGAAAAAACCGAGCCGACCCCTACTCGGAAAACGCGGTCCTTCATAAACTCTTGAATGGACAGTGGTAAACGTCTACGATGTTCCAGGTGTGTAGGGAATGTAGTATCCCTGTTCGCCAACACGTATCATAAGCCTTCTCAAGGTCAAAAAATATCGCAGCGGTTTGAAAATTCTTCATGAATCCGTTCATGATCTACATCGATAATGACACTAGGTGGTGTCGCCCTCCATGGTGTAGTGGTTACCGTGCTAGCCTCTAGTTCCCGAAGTCGCGGGTACAAACCCGGCGGAGGTGGCGATGGACTTTTTCGGGCGTAAATGGCTTCCTTCAAAACGGAAGTAAAGCCGGTGGTCCTGTGTCGTAGATTTACGGCACGTAAAAAACCCTCAAGCCTGATAAAGAGGCCTCTGAGCAAAATTACCGGTCTTTCACGCCCAATAGAGAATGGGACGCTAAGGACCACAACAGTTAAAAAGCGTCCATAAATAAAACTCAATTTCAATTTACTCTAGGTGGTACTTGAATGGCGTCGTCGAAAACGCACTGGTTATTGGTCAGTAGGTTGTGAGTTTCCAACCGCCATACCAAACGTCCATTGACCATGCGTTCCATCACCTTGCAAACGTACTGGTAAGGGAAATAGAGGATAGCTGGACGGAAGATGACAGTCGTTTCCAGCTTTCAAAATTGGTATATTTTGGCCTCTTGCCACTTTTCTGGGAAAGTGACGTCAACCCAAACACGATAGATCTCGAGCAGGTAAACCTTACCTTCAGGAGAGAGCTTTTGCAATATTTGTAGGTGGAAACCATCTGGTCCTGGTGCTGATAGTCCCGAGGATGAAAGAGCGTGTTCTAACTCCGCCATGGTGAAAAGGCGATTGTAATCTTCAAGGCTTCCAGAACGAAAACAGAAACCTTGAGAATGCACAGTCTTAAAAGGAAGGAACTCGGGCGAATAATTATCTAAGCTAGACACATGAACGAAGGCACTGCCAAATGTGTTAACCACGTCAAATGCATCAACAACAGCTCCTGCAGATGTTTTAAGACCGGCGATTGGCATGTAGGTTGATTTTCCAGCCACACGCCCTAAATTATACCAAACGACAGAGGAATGTATGTCGATTAAGTAAAGCTTCAAACTTGTTCCACGATATCTGTTTGCAATCCTGAATAACTTGTCTACACTTGGCACGCATTTGCCTGTATTAGATGAGGTTATCCAGTGTAGGAGGACGCTGGAAAATCCTAAGAGCAGGCCTGCGAGCACGAATGGTATTTCGGCATTCATCCGTCCACTAAAGGATCGGAAATAAAGTAAAGATTGGGAGTAAAGCTTCCAGTTGCCTTGATCCAAGCGCCGTCTGGCAAGCGTGTGGAAAATATATCTGGTGTTAAGGAACTAATCAGGCACGGAAAGTTGTTACTAGAATGTAAATCAGAGATGACATTCTGCAAGGAAGGAAACTGCTATATGTAGTGAACTGCTATATCAAGGTGTGAAAAAGTAGCAAAGGAGCCTGAAAGAAATGTAGGCCCTCCGGTGTTCAGAAGAGCTAGGTTATAATTGTCCACAAAAATCGGTGATTATTTTGCCTCTCGAACAAGACCGAGGTAAGCCCCAAAGTGGATGATGGGCATTGACATCTCCCACCAACAGAAAGGGTGTTGGTAACTGGGAAACTAGGTCTTCTAAATCAGTGAGCGAGAGGTCGTCCGATGGAAGCAGATAAATGTTACGAATGGTAAATCGGATGGATGGTAACTTAATCCTTACAACTGACTGGTTGTCAGACTGTATGGTTACAGATTCCACGAATCTGTATCCATACAGTTTAATGAGCACCATGGTGTCCCGTGTACAGGAATACTCTCTTCGGATTTAAGATCACACCGCACTAGGGTATACCGCCTGATGTGAAATCTATTTTGCGGACGGAGTTTAGTCTCTTGTAAGCATACGACCAAAGCCTCGTTTTTATTGAGCAAAGGTTTGGTCGATGTGTTCTAATTCCACGTACGTTCCATTGTAGGATGGCCATTGTAATTGTTGTGGGGTAAGCTCTCAATCCTCATAGTCTACTACGTTGAGAAAAGCGGTGGTCAAAATAATTTACCCTTTTTCTTTGGTGTCGGGCCAACACCCTTAACGGAGGATTTACCCAGCCTCTTTTTCACTGTCGTTCTGGCAGTATGGGCAGAATCCTCCTGCTTCGTCTCCTCCACAGGGAGCGACCCTTTTCCAATTGAAAACTTCTGTTCGAGAACCTCCAACCGACTGGAAATAGAGATCAGCGAAGATGAAGATCTGAGTCCTTCCCAGAAGATGATCTCCGAAGAGATGACTGTGGAGTTTGTTTCCTCTTAGGTGTTCTGGGTGCAGACTTATCACTTTCTGGGAAGTCGGTTCTGTCATAGCTGGTCTTGAACTTTATCTATGCTTGAAGTCGTTAGTCTTGACGGCGACTTTACTGAAGGGATCGTAGATGTTCATTTTATGGGCTTTGGAAATGATCTGGCTATAAGAGTCTTTTTTGAAATTGAGGTATCGTTAACATCGCTGGTTTGAGTTCTGATTTCCCGACTCGGTACCGGTTTAGCTGCAAATGAGTTATAGGTACCGGACTTCGGGATAGAGTGTTGGCGGATGCGCAGGAGTTTCCGGGCTTCCGAGGACACCTCCCTAACCCGGATCTCTTGAATTGCTGTTTCCTCTGCAAAACCGGGGTAATCTCCGGAACTCGATGGATGTTCCCCGCTGCACTTAACACACGTTGGAGTTGATGTACATGCTTCATCGTGAGAGACGTCTGCACAGTTAACGCAGGTAGCTTTCGCTGTTGCAGAAATCACTTGTGCGTCGAAAGCGCTAAGACTTATAACTCAGCGGATTCGGGATGAATGGCCTGACTTGGATGGCTTCATACCCTACCTTAATTCTTTGAGGGAGATCTACCCGATCAAAGGAAAGGAACAAGGTACGAGTAAGACTAATTCGCTTCTTTCTTTCCGCTGAACACAATACACCGCTGACACACTTTGCTCTCCTAGATTTTCTTGAATCTCATTGGACATATCGTCCAATGCACGTGTGTTTGCCACACTATCCGAGGAGTTCAATGTCTTGTGCTTCTCGACTCCTATCGGATAGCTGGCTAACATGTTAGCTTTCAAGATAATCGCTACCTGGCATGCTGAATTTGCTTCAACCAGGAGCGTGCCATTGCGACTCCCAATGCACGACAGGACCGGCAACCTTATCGAGACCCTTTTTTAAGTATAAAAGGGTTCACCGATGAAAATTTCTTCTCTTGCTCTGTTCTAATTATAACGAAGTAGCGAGGACCACTACACTCGACTACCTCTTTTCGAGCAACTTTTAATGTTTTGGTTTTTTATTTATTTATTTGATATCCATAGCACTTAAATCCTCCACCGTTACAAATGTCTCCAATGGTGTCGCTCACATCCTGGGCGCCACTCCGGCTTAGGTGAGAGTTCTGGCCCGGACTTTGCTCACCTTAGGGTTTCACCTCCCAATTTATAGATAGAGGGACCCAATCGCATACAAGAGTGTACGTGTAATGGCCCCTCCCCTTTATCAGCAGATACGAACAAGTCCTACATGATGCTCAGGGGCTGGGAGTTACGCGTTACCCTGTTACCCCTTGGGACTCCCCTTCACCGTTCCGCGCAGCGCTATCCGCAAGACTGTGTTCATGGAGGTAACTGATAGCTGGCCAAACACGCTTGTGGACCACAGTTGATTGGGTGTTTGGCATAAGCTCTTACCTCTCAGAGGAACCCAATCGAGTGTGTGGCTCAGGATCCCGGGAGCGCCAATCCTGTACCTACCGTAGTATGCCCCTGGGGCTTCTGTATAACTGGTAATATTTAAGAGGTAGACAAAATCTTACTAAAAGAAACAAACGTAGATCTCTTAAGGAGGGGTGTTCCAGAAGTCTAACCATTAACTCATTATAAAAATATGTTTTTGAAAATGTTCACACATATTACCTATGAAATTTAATACTTAGAAGAAGATAATTGAGAATTTTCGTTACACAGGTTGGGCAATACACGAAAACTAAACAATGAAAAACTGCTTAGAAATTATGTTCCTTTATCTCTGTAATTTGTGAAGCAATTTCTCTGAACCTTTTATTGTATTGCTGTTACCTGTTGGTAACTTTTCAAATCTAAAAATAGTGGTATGAGATAAACACTTATTAAAATAGTAAGTAATTCTATTTTTAAACACTTGTTTTAATTTTTAGCATAACCCGATTGTGTACAGCTGTCGTAAACCTGATTCTAATATTCCATTTAACTTTACTTTAGAGGTTAAGCTTCAACATTAAGTTATAAAGTTTTCATGAAAGATCTATTGCTGTGGTTGCTAAGGAAAAGGAACATACATATTTACTGAAGAATGAAGTTACAGAAATTATTACCAAACGCGATGGCTCAGCGGTTACGTCTGTGGCCCGCATTCGGGAGGTCCCGGAGTCGATTCCCGGTGACCCCCCACTCGGGCCCATGGATTTTTCGTGGTTTCCCCGGGTCGCCAGGCGAATGCTGGGGTGGTTCATCTTCTACCACGACACTACTTCCTCTCATTTCCTGTACCCATCATCTTCCTTTGTCATGGAAGGACGGGGAGTTGCGGCTTGCCCTCTGTAAAGGTTTCTTCCCTGGCGTCTTAGCGTGGGGCTCCGCTCCGGGGGACCCTGGAAGTTGGTGGCTTGTGGGCAGGGATCATGCGGCGTCGGATGCGTTCTATTTGGAAACATTAGGGACCCCGTTTGTGCACGTGCCCTACTGCATCCGGATCCCGTCTACCTTCGGGTCTGTCCCCTCATCCTTCCCTCTCAGGAATCACGTTGGGAGCAAATGGGCCGACTGTCCTGCGTGCGGTCTCTACCCGGTTCTGGGGGGCCCTCCGTGATACGTACCTTTACCTTTCACACAAATTATTAACTAAAGGTTTTTTTTTAAGCATACGAATAACAAAATCTGATGTTACACTCACACGACTTTCTCTACTCTTGTACAAACGCTTATTCTCCATCTACTTCATGTTAATCGAGATGTTAATCTTATTGCTAATTTTCTTGTAGATGCAAGGGGAATTGCTAGGCTTTAAGCGATAGTCAAATATTTTAAGAGCTGGTTGCTATGTGGAGTATTCCATTCTCTTTGCATTACCAGGACAAAAAAAAAAAACGAATAACGAATTCCCATTTGAGTAAAAGTATATGAGTATTGGAAAATTTAAACAAATAACAAGGAATACCTAGAAAATGGTTCGTTCAAATAAAGATGTATATGACATAAATTGTATGTTCTAATGAGATCTATCTCTTATGGTTTACCAATTATGCGAAAGTCATTCAGAATGAAGAGGGCTTTTGCGGATATTCCCAGAAAATTCAAGAAATACATTTCATTTGTCATAAAAATATCTTACAAATGATATTCTAATCAAAATTGTTAGAGCCATTTTTGAGAAAATCAAAATTTTCGAAAAATGTTCCACGTAAAGGGCAGTCTGGGATGGGGATTTTCTTGAAAATCTTCGTGCCTTGTCCTTGGAAGATAGTAACCTCAAGTATCAAGTTTGATCTTTATCCGACTTTTCGTTTTTGAGTTATGCTGTTCACAGACAGACACACGGACATGTTTCCAAAAATGCTTTATTTAGAGTCAGGGCACCTCAAAACATGTATTTTCGGTGAAATCTCGGTATCAAATGTTTGAGTGGAATGTAATACTTTCCCTACTTAGTATACGTAGTAGAGAAAGTAAAAATCCTTATTTTAGAAGTTAGCAATGCACAGTGTGGCCACCACTTGTATATTCATCATCATCTTGATTCTTTCTTTTGGCCCTCTTCTTCTGTCTTGCTTCTTGGTGCAATTTCAGGAGATTTGACTCTGCTTTTGCTATCCAACTCTGATCCGTGTCGTTAAATATTTTTTTGTATACTCCAAGTTCCGGCACACGTTCGTTGTAAACCTTGATTCTGTCATTATTTCCTCCGTTATAATATTGTAACATATGATGACTTCAATTGCTGCTAACATTTTTTTTTTTTTTTATCGCTTAGACACTCAATGTGGACCAACTTCTTTGCTGCTCTTAGCTGTCAACTGCCTAAGAGAAAGTTATCCTTTATTTCTTAAATGTGAAATATTTATATTAAAAGTACAGTTCTCGTAATTTTTCTTTTGATAAAGCAATAATAACCAGTAGCCTAATTATTTCTCATAACTTGAGGGGTTGCCCCCCCTGTAGGCCGAAATGATGCCCCTGCAAAGGTGGAAACTGTGAATTTAAAAACTTTTGACCTATCTCAGTTCTTCCAACATTCTCAATTATCCTTGAGAAAATCTGATGTGTTACACTCACATGACTTTCTCTACTCCTGTACAAACTATTTATACAAATGCTTATTCTCCATCTACTTCATGTTAATCGAGATAAACATTTGCAGAGTCTCTCTTATTGCTAATTTTCTTGTAGATGTAAGGGGAATATATATTTACAAGGGCAATTTGGAAATACAGTAGCCTTTAAGCACATACATATCTCTTAATAGCTCGTTGCTAGGTGCAGCACCATTCCCTTTCCCACAGATTAATACTCTTTGCATATCCAAGATAAAAAAAATGAATAACGAATTCCCATTTGAGAAAATAAGTATTGAAAAATTTAAGGGAATAACAAGCAATATCTCGAAAATGGTTCATTCACCAAAAAAATATGTGACATAAATTGTGTATTTTAACGCGATCTACACTTTTTGTGTAGTAAAATTTTGTCTATCTCTTATGGTTTACCAGTTATGCAAAAGTCGTTCACAATGAAGAATACTTTTGGAGACATTCCCAGGAAATTCAAGATATACATTTTATTTGTCATAAAAATATCTTAAACATATGATATTTTAATCAAAATCGTTAGCCATTTTTGAGAAAATTAAAATTTTCGAAAAATCTTCCATGTAAAGGATAATCTGGGGTGGGGGGATTTTCTTGAAAACCTTCGTGTCATATCCTTGGAAGATACTGAACCTAAATACCAAGTTTGGTGTTTATTCGACTGTTCGTTTCTGAGTTATGCTGTTCACAGACAGACACAGACACACACACACAGACAGACACATAGACAGACACACACACACACGGACATGTTTCCAAAAATGCTTTTTTTGGATTCAGAGGGTCTCAAAACATGTATTTCTGGTGAAGTCTCGGTATCGAATTTTTGGGTGGAATGCAATACTTCCCCTACTTACTATACGTAGTAGAGAAATTGAAAACTGTTAAACCACAACTAAGTTTTTAGCTATAAGATTTTAGCAAATTAACACACTCACAACATGGTTTTAAAAAAAACTCAACCACATCTGCATTAATAAACCTCATAAATGAAATTTCTCTAATGCTTGATGAAACCCAACAGACATCAATACTAATATATTATAACTCAAAGGCATCTGACTGCATAAACCACTAGATATTGCTAAAAAAATTAAATTTCTAATAATTCATAAGCCTGTTTCAATTCTTATCTAATGGATCATCATTGAGGAGTAATCTTAAATTACAGTAAAAAAACTGTTAAATCAAACTGGAGAAACATTAAATCAGGGTTCTGCAGATAAGCATTTTAGGACCCTGCCTATACATAGTGAATACAAATGACCTCTCAACAATATAAAGGGTAAAATAATCATGTATGCAAACGATACATCCATCTTATTAAATGGTACTGTCATGATTTAATTCAAGCATTGATTGGCTTGATAATAATGGGCTAAAATTAAATATGGCAAACACTGCTTTAATTCAATTACAATACGTGCAAGAACTCAAATGTCATTACAGTAAGCGCTATGTATACAGGGAAAATTTTAGGGGTATATTTAAACAAACCTCTAAAATGGGAAGAATACTTTCAATATATCAGTAAAAGATAAATAGTGCCTGTTTTAATATGCATTGTCTAACAAAAATTACAAACTTAGAAACCATAAAGACAGTATACTACGGCTATTTTCATTCCATCATGTCATATGATGTTATATTATGGGGAGCAGGACAGGCTGGGAGAAAATATTTAAGACACAGAAAAAATCATTCATTCATTCCCCGAAATTTCTTGCAGACTTTTATTTAGAAAACTAAACATACATAACCTGTCTTCACAATATCTCTATGAATTAACCAAACATATATATGAAAACTTTGATAAATACTATAATAAATAGGAAATATATACATAAAACCTTGAAACAGAACTCAAAATTGCCTAAAAGTAGCACCTGCCCCACAGACTCACATTATTTAAAAAGAGTCCTTTCTATTCCGGAATAAAAATTTATAATAAATTGCACAAAACATATAGAAAAATAAAGACAAAAATGTATTTCTCAATATGCTGAAAAATATTCTCACAGAAAAAGGAGTAAAAGAAAATAGGAAGACAGCTCTAGGACCATATAAACCATTTAGACATATAATCTTGTTATAGTTCAACATTGATTAATATGTAAATTATTTCTGTATATAAGTTTATATGTATAAATGCTTTTGTAATTGTTTATCATAGTTTCTGTAATGTTTTGGTTAGACGAAATTCTGTAAATTTGACACGTCACCAGTTTACTGGGCTTTGTTCAAATTATGTAAATGTATGTGACGAATCAAGTACCTATCTTTGTGAATTTAAGCTCATGGTCTTGATAATCAATGGCTTCCTAATAATTTACAGCTTCCTGCTCATAATCTAAGGCTTGTGATCAGTGTTGCCAACACAAATTCAGCTGTTAGTTTCAATGTTAAAATTTTGCAATGAAACATACCTCTACACATAACTTCTTTGACCAAACTGCCAATACAGTAACAAATTAACGAACAGCTTCATTCGAGAATAATCAACAAATTGCAGAATCCAGAGCCTACAAGAGAATGTACATCAACATTTTCCACTTTCATCTCTAACAACAGTACATGTGTTGTTTACAACAAGAAAGAAGTTCCATCAACTTTAAATTTTAATAATTGTATGTTTTAAAGTTCCCCATTAAATTTTGTTCACTGAAGCTCCATTCCCATTATTTTAATAATATAATACAACAGCATAAGCTAAAAATAAATCTAAAAATTAACTACTTCTATGTTACATAACCTTAGTTGCTTATTGCCATGCAACTGTTAAAACTAGGATTACATTTTGTATAGTTCAAAGACATTTGACAGTAAAGATGTCTATTTATAATATAAACTTCAGAGGGCCTCGCATGTCAAAAATGCAACTAAGTTTATTTAATATACTCCGTAAGAAGTTAGTTATTAGATTTATTTTTAGCTCCTATTGTTGTATTATTCACTAAAACAGCCAAATCAAATCTAATGCGAGATTGTGTTATTCCTTACACAAAATCACTCACAACTTGCAGTCACTCACAATTTTTTTCAGAATAACGCAACCCCTTATTAGATTACTTATGATAATTCAGTAAAATCCCAGAAACTTTTTGTTAAGAAGAGAAGCTAGAGTGATTAAAAATTAATTTGGGGTATTTAATATTAAATCATGTAACTCTTCATTTTTGAGTTATGCTGTTCTCACATGCACACACAAAGTAAAAATATAGACCCAATTAAAATTTATGGCCAATGTCTAATTAACTATTTTGTAACTTTTCCAAATACTTTGCATATTTGAGGCTTACTTTGGTCCAGCATATATGTTACATGTTTGAAAATGTACAATTCTACCGACTAAAGCTTGTTATAACAGATGAGACTTGTGATATAAGTGTTGTTTCTGCATCTTGCATGTACTACCTAATTTAGAAGTATTCCTAGGCAAACAACTATTGTAATTAATATAAAGTGGGGAGAGAATGGATTGAGAAGGTTGGGGACTCTCAAACATTACAATTTTTTGTTATTTTATTCATAGACGCATTTTTGCAAACCTCCATCATTTTCACTCCTCTATCCAGGTCTTCTCCAACAGTCCCGGGTCCTTCAGCCTCATATTTCTTTATATACTCTTTAAAAACTGATGTAAAATTGGCAATTTCTTCTGCAGTCATCTTCTTGAACTTAGCCTTTGCTGCATCTAGTTTCATCATTCTACTCACAGCTATCTTGAATAAGTCCTTGAATTCCCGTTCTACTTCATACGCTAGAGCTTTATCTTCCTCCAAAACCTGAAATAAATGTACAATACATGACAAACTAGCCATGTAACTGGAAAATATCAAACTTTTGAGAATAACCATAGATAAAAACCTGACATTTAAATATTGTTGGATATTGTAAAATATCTAATATTTTCAGAAATCTGGCAAAGTCGCTAAACACAAACTGCTTAAATTAAAACACCAATACTATAGGGAAAAACACTTTAAAGTAATATAATTGCAAGAATTATTTCAATATAGCACTAATACTTTAATAAATTCACTATGTTTTAGAGTTACCTTGAATGGTTTTCAGAGACAAATTGAAATATGTCTTTTAAATATCTAAATTTAACTTCTTATAAATGAACAGAATCCAAAACTCTCTATTCACGTTTTGTTCCTATGTTATTTCTTTTTCATTCTTATGTCTGAATTCAATGTCTCTTAACTAGTTAGGTCAAATCAGATGGTAAATGAATGAAAGGGTGATATCAGCATTCATAGAGCTTAGAGTTAACTGAAATTCATCTTATGAGTACAACAGGAAACCTATTTAGGCACCTCAACCCTACCAACATTCAAACTCACAACTTTCTACTCTAAAGCTTGGATGTGTGCAATGCTCACTTTATTGGATTAAATGCAGAGATTCTTCTCCTTCACTGCCACTACTCCTCTTTCCCTCTCCTATGTTACTTTATGTCTCCTGCTTCTACTTCCTTTCTCTGTCTCTCATATTCCTCTCCCTCTTTCTTTCCTTTTTCATAGCTCCTCTGCTTTCTGATTCCCCACCTCCATCGGTCTCAAACCTTTTATCTCTTCTCTACGCAACTTTAGATGTAATGTGATGTTTTTAAAAATCTGCTTTTTCTGGGCTTATTAATAAAAATTCAAACACCCGTAAACGGTTTAACAGTACACAAACTTGTGTATCGCTTGTAATGTGATAGTAACTATACAGCATCTCTTGGTAATTCGTTTATGTACACAAACTTGTGTCTCTTCCTTTTGCCTGTAATGTGATATTAACTATACTGTTTCTCTTGGTAACTGGTTTATGTACACAAACTTGTGTCTCTTCCTTTTGCCTGTAATGTGATAGTAACTATACTGTTTCTCTTGGTAACTGGTTTATGTACACAAACTTGTGTCTCTTCCTTTTGCCTGTAATGTGATAGTAACTATACTGTTTCTCTTGGTAATTCGTTTATGTACACAAACTTGTGTCTCTTCCTTTTGCCTGTAATGTGATAGTAACTATACTGTTTCTCTTGGTAATTCGTTTATGTACACAAACTTGTGTCTCTTCCTTTTGCCTGTAATGTGATAGTAACTATACTGTTTCTCTTGGTAATTCGTTTATGTACACAAACTTGTGTCTCTTCCTTTTGCCTGTAATGTGATATTAACTATACTGTTTCTCTTGGTAACTGGTTTATGTACACAAACTTGTGTCTCTTCCTTTTGCCTGTAATGTGATAGTAACTATACTGTTTCTCTTGGTAACTGGTTTATGTACACAAACTTGTGTCTCTTCCTTTTGCCTGTAATGTGATAGTAACTATACTGTTTCTCTTGGTAATTCGTTTATGTACACAAACTTGTGTCTCTTCCTTTTGCCTGTAATGTGATAGTAACTATACTGTTTCTCTTGGTAACTGGTTTATGTACACAAACTTGTGTCTCTTCCTTTTGCCTGTAATGTGATAGTAACTATACTGTTTCTCTTGGTAACTGGTTTATGTACACAAACTTGTGTCTCTTCCTTTTGCCTGTAATGTGATAGTAACTATACTGTTTCTCTTGGTAACTGGTTTATGTACACAAACTTGTGTCTCTTCCTTACACTTGTAATGTCATAGTAATTATACTGTTTCTCTTGGTAACTGGTTTATGTACACAAACTTGTGTCTCTTCCTTTTGCCTGTAATGTGATAGTAACTATACTGTTTCTCTTGGTAATTCGTTTATGTACACAAACTTGTGTCTCTTCCTTTTGCCTGTAATGTGATAGTAACTATACTGTTTCTCTTGGTAACTGGTTTATGTACACAAACTTGTGTCTCTTCCTTACACTTGTAATGTCATAGTAATTATACTGTTTCTCTTGGTAACTGGTTTATGTACACAAACTTGTGTCTCTTCCTTACACTTGTATTGTCATAGTAACTATACTGTTTCTCTTGGTAACTGGTTTATGTACACAAACTTGTGTCTCTTCCTTACACTTGTAATGTCATAGTAATTATACTGTTTCTCTTGGTAACTGGTTTATGTACACAAACTTGTGTCTCTTCCTTACACTTGTAATGTCATTGTAACTATACTGTTTCTCTTGGTAACTGGTTTATGTACACAAACTTGTGTCTCTTCCTTACACTTGTAATGTGATAGTAACTATACTGTTTCTCTTGGTAACTGGTTTATGTACACAAACTTGTGTCTCTTCCTTACACTTGTAATGTCATAGTAACTATACTGTTTCTCTTGGTAACTGGTTTATGTACACAAACTTGTGTCTCTTCCTTACACTTGTAATGTCATAGTAACTATACTGTTTCTCTTGGTAACTGGTTTATGTACACAAACTTGTGTCTCTTCCTTACACTTGTAATGTCATAGTAACTATACTGTTTCTCTTGGTAACTGGTTTATGTACACAAACTTGTGTCTCTTCCTTACACTTGTAATGTGATAGTAACTATCCTGCTTCTCATGGTAACTTGTTTATGTACACAAACTTGTGTCTCTTCCTTACACTTGTAATGTCATAGTAACTATACTGTTTCTCTTGGTAACTGGTTTATGTACACAAACTTGTGTCTCTTCCTTACACTTGTAATGTCATAGTAACTATACTGTTTCTCTTGGTAACTGGTTTATGTACACAAACTTGTGTCTCTTCCTTACACTTGTAATGTCATAGTAACTATACTGTTTCTCTTGGTAACTGGTTTATGTACACAAACTTGTGTCTCTTCCTTACACTTGTAATGTCATAGTAACTAGACTGTTTCTCTTGGTAACTGGTTTATGTACACAAACTAGTGTCTCTTCCTTACACTTGTAATGTCATAGTAACTAGACTGTTTCTCTTGGTAACTGGTTTATGTACACAAACTTGTGTCTCTTCCTTACACTTGTAATGTCATAGTAACTATACTGTTTCTCTTGGTAACTGGTTTATGTACACAAACTTGTGTCTCTTCCTTACACTTGTAATGTGATAGTAACTATCCTGCTTCTCATGGTAACTTGTTTATGTACACAAACTTGTGTCTCTTCCTTACACTTGTAATGTCATAGTAACTATACTGTTTCTCTTGGTAACTGGTTTATGTACACAAACTTGTGTCTCTTCCTTACACTTGTAATGTCATAGTAACTATACTGTTTCTCTTGGTAACTGGTTTATGTACACAAACTTGTGTCTCTTCCTTTTGCCTGTAATGTGATAGTAACTATACTGTTTCTCTTGGTAACTGGTTTATGTACACAAACTTGTGTCTCTTCCTTTTGCCTGTAATGTGATAGTAACTATACTGTTTCTCTTGGTAACTGGTTTATGTACCCCAACCTGTGTCTCTTCCTTACACTTGTAATGTCATAGTAACTATACTGTTTCTCTTGGTAACTGGTTTATGTACACAAACTTGTGTCTCTTCCTTACACTTGTAATGTCATAGTAACTAGACTGTTTCTCTTGGTAACTGGTTTATGTACACAAACTTGTGTCTCTTCCTTACACTTGTAATGTCATAGTAACTAGACTGTTTCTCTTGGTAACTGGTTTATGTACCCCAACCTGTGTCTCTTCCTTACACTTGTAATGTCATAGTAACTATACTGTTTATCATGGTAACTTGTTTATGTACACAAACTTGTGTCTCTTCCTTACACTTGTAATGTCATAGTAACTATACTGTTTCTCTTGGTAACTGGTTTATGTACCCCAACCTGTGTCTCTTCCTTACACTTGTAATGTCATAGTAACTATACTGTTTCTCTTGGTAACTGGTTTATGTACACAAACTTGTGTCTCTTCCTTACACTTGTAATGTCATAGTAACTAGACTGTTTCTCTTGGTAACTGGTTTATGTACACAAACTTGTGTCTCTTCCTTACACTTGTAATGTCATAGTAACTAGACTGTTTCTCTTGGTAACTGGTTTATGTACACAAACTATTGTCTCTTCCTTATACTTGTAATGTCATAGTAACTATACTGTTTATCATGGTAACTGGTTTATGTACACAAACTTGTGTCTCTTCCTTACACTTATAATGTCATAGTAACTATAATGTTTATCATGGTAACTGGTTTATGTACACAAACTTATGTCTCTTTCTTACACTTGTAATGTCATAGTAACTATACTGTTTATCATGGTAACTGGGTTATGTATACAAACTTGTGTCTCTTCCTTACACTTGTAATGTCATAGTAGCTTGCTTATTCTTTTATTGTTTATTGTGCTAAGAGTTTTACAAATTTGATTGTCTACTGCATTTTGACCCTGGTCACTTATTCAGTAGACAATCACTACAGTTTATTTACATTTTACAATTTGTTGTCACTAAATTATCTTGCTCTTTTTTTTCAGTTTTTTTTTTTCCATGTCCCATTTCCACTTTTCATTTATTGATTACTTAACCATCACACATTCACTATAGTTTTCCATTCAAAGTAAGATGCACTAACTCTTACTTTTCTCTTTCCACTGTCCAAAGCCATTTATTTTTTACTTTACACAATAACTGTCCAATGCTTCTAGCGTCCTTGCATATCATTTCAATTATAAGTGTATTTCTATCCCCCTTCAACCACTTCTTATTAAAAAATTCTTTTCTCCAATTTTCTGTTCCTTGGCACTTAAATACTATGTGTTCAATGTCTTCATTACCACCACATATCGGACATTGGTTCTGAGGAATACCCTGTCTTAGCCCTTTTAGCCTCCATGCTCCGGTTCTTAACCATGCAATAGATTCTCTCTCTTCTTTATTTACTATGTCTATATATTTTTCCCTACCCCATGTATTTTTCATTGGCCTATAATAAACTAATGAGCTCTTTTCGGCAATCTCACTGAACATGATTTGTATTTCTATAACTTCCAGTCTTTTCCTTGCCTTTTTCCAAAAAAGTTTTACGTTATTTTCTCTCCTTCTCCATATATCTCCTAAACCACTTTTCTCCAAAATATTCCGTAATTTACTTACCCATCCATCATTCATTAAGCTATTCTCTTGGTATTCCATACATTGTCTTAACACATTACTTTTTCCTAGATTTAAAGTTCTGAACCAAAATTTCAAAGCTCTTTCCATTATCTTCCCCTTAGTTGGCACCCTGCCCATCTGTAATTGTGCTACCTGTCTTACAATTGACTTCGGTAGCCCTAGTATTTCTCTACAAAACATCCTGTGCACCACATCTATACATTCCCATCCTCTATCTAATCCCCATATTTCTATACCATACATCATTTTTGCGTCCACAACCATCTCATAAACTTTTTCCAGCCATTTAACATTTATATTAGGTACTTTATATTTGCAGCTTCTAATTGCTGCCATCGCCCCTTTACCTTTTGCCAATGCAAACTTCTTATGTTTCTCCCATTTATTACCTCCATCTATTTTTACTCCTTAATAGATACAGTCATGCACTACCCTTGAATCTTTATTCTCTCCCTTCCACTTTTCATATTTGCCTAATTTTCCCCCCTTTTTGAAAACCACAATCTGTGTTTTCTCTTGATTCACTTTTAACCTCCATTCTTTACAATATACATCAATTGCTTGTAATGATTGTTTTAAATCACTTACTGTAATAGAGCCTACCACTAGGTCATCTGCAAAAAGAAGTCCTGGAATTTGGATGTTGTTAATTACTGGTGCACAGTTATTATTCCTTCCAATTTCTAGTAAGACATCATCTATGTATAAATTAAATAACACTGGAATTAACTTACATCCTTGCCGAAGGCCTTTCTTTTCTGGAATTTCGTTTGTTACACAGCCTGTCTCCACCCTTACACAGAAGGTGTTCTCAAAATACAGTGCTTTTAGAATATTCACCAATTGCTGACTTACTCCCTTACACACTAATTTATGCCACAGAAGTTGTAGCTCAATTCGGTCATAAGCCTTCTCTAAGTCTACAAAAGCCATATACAATTTACCCCTTTTTTCTTTTAAATATTTGTCTGCTAATGTCTTTATAATAAATAAATTATCAATTGTTCTCCTTCCCTTGCGAAAGCCCATCTGGAATTCCGAAAGGATATTATATTCTTCAACTCAAAATTGTAGTCTCGCTGCCAAAATGCCCGCAAAAAGTTTTCCTATATTCGATAATAATGCAATACCTCTGTAGTTATTAGGTTTATCGACATTGCCCTTGCCTTTATATATAGGATGGATGATAGCTTCTCTCCATCGTTTAGGTACATAACCCTTTCTAATAATTACATTAAATAAATCTAATAAAATTTTCACTCTCCTTGTTTCATTACACCACTCCTTAAGAAACTCTATTGGGATGCCATCAATTCCAGTAGCTTTATTTTTCTTCAGTAACTTAACTTGTTTTATTACTTCCTCACTCCTAATTCACCATCCAATATCTCTACAAAAACATTCCTTATTTCCAAAAATTCTGTACTTCCTATACTCCTTTCTTCCCCATATAATGTTTTAAAGTACTCCATCCATTGTCCTGGCTCAACATTGGGTTTAGTTACACATTTATTATAGGTCGAATTAAGAACATGCCATACCTTATTAACATTATTTTCATTTAGACATTTTATCAAATTCCTTTCATTGCATTCCCTCCAGTCCTTTTTCTTTTGCTCTAACAATAAATTATGTGAATTCCTCCCTTGCATATAATCGTCCCTAGATTTTCTATCACCTAATTCTCTCCACCTAACCAACAGTTGTTTTACTTGTCTTTTTGATACCCTACATTCTTCGTCAAACCAGTCCTTATCATATATGTAAACCCTCTTTTTTGTTTTCATTTCCTCTCCCGCCTTTTGCATAACTGTATTAAGGATATCTATTGCATTCTCAATTTGATTATTCTTAACCATGAATGTTACTCCACATAGACATATCTTTCCATAATTCGAGTCAAGAGTCTGTTTAAATGTGTCACAAAATTCTTCTTTCCATTTATAGCTAATATACTCTTTTTTACAATAGCTTTCCACTCTTATATTGTGTTTTACTTGTGCAGCGTGCATCATAAAATCCACAATCAGTGGATAATGCCCGCTAGTTGAGCTTAAATTTAATACCTTAAAATTACTTAAAATATGTCCTAAATTCAGAGGCCACAACACAAAATCTATTACACTCTGCCCATTATTGCTAACAAAGGTAAATTCTCCTTGTTCATCTTCCCCACATTTTCCATTCAAAATTTCTAAAGCATTCAACTCACAAAAATCAATAAATTTTTCACACTCTTTATCAACAAATTTGTCCTTGCTTTGCCTAAGTTTCTCACTTTTAAACACAATTTCATCACTCATCCAATCATTTCCAACATATGTATCACTTTCCCCAATCCTGATATTAAAATCTCCCATTAGTATTACCTCTGCAGTTACAAATTTCTCCTTCAGGCTATCTATATCTTTTCTTATTTGATTAAGGAGATCAGGATTATGAAACCGCGAGGATGCAGGGGGGTTATATATTATTCCTACACAGAGTATATACTTAACATCCATTATAACCCACAGTATTTCTTTACTACTAGACCATGTTTCTTTAATTTCCTTACTTAAGCTGTTCCTTATAAAGAAACCTATACCTCCAGATACTCTTCCCTTTCTAGCTATCACCTCTCCTTTCCTACCAATGTATTCAAAGTCCTTTATACTTATCTGTTCCTCTTTTAACCACGTTTCTACTACCACTAAATAATCCACTTTCGCCAACAGCTGTTTCAAAACTCCCACATATAACTTATTTTTTAAACCCTCACAGTTCCAGAAGCCCATTCTCCTTGTTGTCCCTTTTTCCTATTGTGAACCTGCTCTGTATCTAAAACCATCTAATCTTTTCCTACTTCTTAATTCAATTCCTTCTTTCGGCATTAACATTTTATTTTTATCTGATACCACAATGCTCCCATGTTCGGATGAAACAATACTATCTTCTTCTCCCTCTTCCATATTCTCCCCACTACCTTGATACCATATCTTCTTTCTCCCCTCCGTTAGCGCGCACGCAACTTCTGCCTCTTCCCTCCTTGGTGAAACAATTCTCTTGGGTGACGTCACTTCTCTGGCTCCTCCCTCCGCCACTGTTGTCGCCACCATTGCAGTCCTACCGCGCCGAGCTGCTTCAGCTGTTTGGGCCCTCCTTCCATTTGACGTCATCACAAGGTCATCAACTTTTCCCTCTCTGCTGTTGTCTACGCTGTTTGGATTAGCCTCGCCATTACGTACTTCATTCTCCATGTTTGCTGCAAATTGTCGAGTTGTGAACTTTGATCTTCCTGTTTCATTTCTTAAAGCTATCGCTGACACCTGTTGATTCATTTCTGCCCTTTCATGTCGATTTTCTCTTGAATCTATATTGTCCGTATCACGTACCCTTTCATTGTCAATCCACAGCTGAAAGTTTGTAATATACGCCATTTTTCCCAAAGATCTTGCGTCTTTCATTTTCTGAATTAAATTTCATTGTAATGCTCTCTTATTTGGTGAAAGGTCTTTGTTAATAAAGATATTTGTTCCTTTCAATTTTTGGCTCTCCTAAGCACTTCATGCACTAACTGTATTGTTGCTAGCTTCACCATTATTGCCCTCTTTCCAACTTGTCTCCCAAATCTAAAAGCCTCAACAATTTCCTATCCGTACATCTCTAATTCAAGCTTCTCCTTCAATATCTGCGTTATTTCTTCAGCTGGCCATATCCCTCTTCTCTCACTTACACCTAGAAACACCAGATTGAATCTTCTTTCCCTCTCCTCCATTCTTCCCATTCTTTCCTTAATTTCATTTACTTCCTGCTTTGCTTCATACACTTCATCTATAATGTCCTCCTTGATATCCCTAATCATAGAGCACAATTTATCACTCAATCGTTGTTCCATACCTTCCATTTTCTCATTTAGGTTCCCCAACAATTCTTGAATATCCATAGGGCCTGGATTCACTTCCACTCCTCCAATCACTAGTAGAATAGTTAATACACTCCCAATAATCAAAACATTAACCATTTCTTTGCCAAAATGTATTCCTCTTGTTCCCGCGAATTTCATTCTCAAAATTTGCTCAATTCTCGCTCTATACACAGCTATATCCACACCCATTGTTACTTAGCTGCTTCTTGCTTCAAAATCACGAGCTCCTTCCCAAAACAACCCTCCTCTCTCGCTGCTGGCCTAGCACTCATGTCATAGTAACTATACTGTTTCTCATGGTAACTGGTTTATGTACACAAACTTGTGTCTCTTCCTTACACTTATAATGTCATAGTAACTATACTGTTTATCATGGTAACTGGTTTATGTACACAAACTATTGTCTCTTCCTTACACTTGTAATGTCATAGTAACTATACTGTTTATCATGGTAACTTGTTTATGTACACAAACTTGTGTCTCTTCCTTACACTTGTAATGTCATAGTAACTATACTGTTTATCATGGTAACTGGTTTATGTACACAAACTAGTGTCTCTTCCTTATGCTTATAATGTCATAGTAACTATATTGCTTCTCATGGTAACTTGTTTATGTACACAAACTTGTGTCTCTTCCTTACGCTTGTAATGTCATTGTAACTATATTGCTTCTCATGGTAACTGCTTTATGTACACAAACTTGTGTCTCTTCCGTATGCTTGTAATGTCATAGTAACTATATTGCTTCTCATGGTAACTGGTTTATGTACACAAACTAGTGTCTCTTCCTTATGCTTATAATGTCATAGTAACTATATTGCTTCTCATGGTAACTGGTTTATGTACACAAACTAGTGTCTCTTCCTTATGCTTATAATGTCATAGTAACTATCCTGCTTCTCATGGTAACTTGTTTATGTACACAAACTTGTGTCTCTTCCTTATGCTTATAATGTGATAGTAACTATACTGTTTATCATGGTAACTGGTTTATGTACACAAACTTGTGTCTCTTCCTTACGCTTATAATGTCATAGTAACTATACTGTTTATCATGGTAACTGGTTTATGTACACAAACTTGTGTCTCTTCCTTACGCTTATAATGTCATAGTAACTATACTGTTTATCATGGTAACTGGTTTATGTACACAAACTTGTGTCTCTTCCTTACGCTTATAATGTCATAGTAACTATACTGTTTATCATGGTAACTGGTTTATGTACACTAGTTTAGTATTTAGTATTTATTGTGCTAAGAGTTTTACAAATTTGATTGTCTACTGCATTTTGACCCTGGTCACTTCTTCAGTAGACAATCACTACAGTTTATTTACATTTTACAATCTCATGTCACTAAATTATCTTGCTCTTCTTTTTTTTTGTTTTTTTTCATGTCCCATTTCCACTTTTTTTTTTTTTTTTTTTTTTTCACTTTCCACTTATTGATTACTTAACCATCACACATTCACTATAGTTTTCCATTCAAAGTAAGATGCACTACCTCTTACTTTTCTCTTTCCACAGTCCAAAGCCATTTATTTTTTACTTTACACAAAAACTGTCCAATGCTTCTAGCGTCCTTGCATATCATTTCAATTATAAGTGTATTTCTATCCCCCTTCAACCACTTCTTATTAAAAAATTCTTTTTTCCAATTTTCTGTCCCTTGGCACTTAAATACTATGTGTTCAATGTCTTCATTACCACCACATATCGGACATTGGTTCTGAGGAATACCCTGTCTTAGCCCTTTTAGCCTCCATGTTCCGGTTCTTAACCATGCAATAGATTCTCTCTCTTCTTTATTTACTATGTCTATATATTTTTCCCTACCCCATGTATTTTTCATTGGCCTATAATAAACTAATGAGCTCTTTTCGGCAATCTCACTGAACATGATTTGTATTTCTATATCTTCCAGTCTTTTCCTTGCCTTTTTCCAAAAATGTTTGACGTTATTTTCTCTCCTTCTCCATATATCTCCTAACCCATTTTTCCCCAAAATATTCTGTAATTTACTTACCCATCCATCATTCATTAAGCTCTTCTCTTGGTATTCAATACATTTTTTTTTTTTTTAAATAGAGAGTTGAGGGTTGTTACACTACATCACTATGATATTCTTACTTGAACGCATTTCGGGAGATGGCTTGTTCCCATCGTCAGCATTTTCTCTCAATATTATGACACATCACTGTTACCAGCTTCTAAATCTTCAAAATTAGTCAATTCAATACATTGTCTTAACACATTACTTTTTCCTAGATTTAAAGTTCTGAACCAAAATTTCAAAGCTCTTTCCATTATCTTCCCCTTAGTTGGCACCCTGCATCTCTAATTGTGCTACCTGTTTACAATTGACTTCGGTAGCCCTAGTATATCTCTACAAAACATCCTGTGCACCACATCTATACATTCCCATCCTCTATCTAATCCCCATATTTCTATACCATACATCATTTTTGCCTCCACAACCATCTCATAAACTTTTTCCAGCCATTTAACATTTATATTAGGTACCTTATATTTGCAGCTTCTAATTGCTGCCATCACCCCTTTACCTTTTGCCAATGCAAACTTCTTTTGTTTCTCCCATTTATTACCTCCATCTATTTTTACTCCTAAATAGATACAGTCAAGCTCTACCCTGTAATCTTTATTCTCTCCCTTCCACTTTTCATATTTGCCTAATTTTCCCCCCTTTTTGAAAACCGCAATCTGTGTTTTCTCTTGATTCACTTTTAACCTTCATTCTTTACAATATACATCAATTGCTTGTAACGATTGTTTTAAACCACTTACTGTAATAGATCCTACCACTAGGTCGTCTGCAAAAAGAAGTCCTGGAATTTGGATGTTGTTAATTACTGGTGCACAGTTATTATTCCTTCCAATTTCTAGTAAGACATCATCTATGTATAAATTAAATAAAACTTGACTTAGCTTACATCCTTACCGAAGACCTTTCTTTTCTGGAATTTCGTTTGTTACACAGCCTGTCTCCACCCTTACACAGAAGGTGTTCTCAAAATACAGTGCTTTTAGAATATTCACCAATTGCTGACTTACTCCCTTACACACTAATTTATGCCACAGAAGTTGTAGCTCAATTCAGTCATAAGCCTTCTCTAAGTCTACAAAAGCCAATACAGTTTACCCCTTTTTTCTTTTAAATATTTGTCTGCTAATGTCTTTATAATAAATAAATCCACTAGTTGAGCTTAAATTTAATACCTTAAAATCACTTAAAATATGTCCTAAATTCAGAGGCCACAACACAAAATCTATTACACTCTGCCCATTATTGCTAACAAAGGTAAATTCTCCTTGTTCATCTTCCCCACATTTTCCATTCAAAATTTTTAAAGCATTTAACTCACAAAAATCAATAAATTTTTCACACTCTTTATCAACAAATTTGTCCTTGCTTTGCCTAAGTTTCTCACCTTTAAACGCAATTTCATCACTCATCCAATCATTTCCAACGTATGTATCACTTTCCCCAATCCTGATATTAAAGTCTCCCATTAGTATTACCGCTGCAGTTACAAATTTCTCCTTCAGCCTGTCTATATCTTTTCTTATTTGATTAAGGAGATCAGGATTATGAAACCGCGAGGATGCAGGGGGGTTATATATTATTCCTACACAGAGTATATACTTAACATCCATTATAACCCACAGTATTTCTTTACTACTAGACCATGTTTCTTTAATTTCCTTATTTAAGCTGTTCCTTATAAAGAAACCTATACCTCCAGATACTCTTCCCTTTCTAGCTATCACCTCTCCTTTCCTACCAATGTATTCAAAGTCCTTTATATTTATCTGTTCCTCTTTTAACCACGTTTCTACTACCGCTAAATACTCCACTTTCGCCAACAGCTGTTTCAAAACTCCCACATATAACTTATTTTTAAACCCTCACATTTCCAGAAGCCCATTTTCCTTGTTGTCCCTTTTTCCTATTGTGAACCTGCTCTGTATCTAAAACCATCTAATCTTTTCCTACTTCTTAATTCAATTCCTTCTTTCAGCCTTAACATTTTATTTTTATCTGATACCACAATGCTCCCATGTTCGGATGAAACAATATTATCCTCTTCTCCCTCTTCCATATTCTCCCCACTACCTTGATACCATATCTTCTTTCTCCCCTCCATTAGCGCGCACGCAACAAACTGGTGTCTCTTCCTTACGCTTATAATGTGATAGTAACTATACTGTTTATCATGGTAACTGGTTTATGTACACAAACTTGTGTGTCTTCCTTAGGCTTATAATGTGATAGTAACTATACTGTTTATCATGGTAACTGGTTTATGTACACAAACTTGTGTCTCTTCCTTACGCTTATAATGTGATAGTAACTATACTGTTTATCATGGTAACTGGTTTATGTACACAAACTTGTGTCTCTTCCTTACGCTTATAATGTGATAGTAACTATACTGTTTATCATGGTAACTGGTTTATGTACACAAACTTGTGTCTCTTCCTTACACTTATAATGTCATAGTAACTATACTGTTTATCATGGTAACTGGTTTATGTACACAAACTTGTGTCTCTTCCTTACACTTATAATGTCATAGCAACTATACTGTTTATCATGGTAACTGGTTTATGTACACAAACTTGTGTGTCTTCCTTATGCTTATAATGTGATAGTAACTATACTGTTTATCATGGTAACTGGTTTATGTACACAAACTTGTGTCTCTTCCTTACACTTATAATGTCATAGCAACTATACTGTTTATCATGGTAACTGGTTTATGTACACAAACTTGTGTGTCTTCCTTATGCTTATAATGTGATAGTAACTATACTGTTTATCATGGTAACTGGTTTATGTACACAAAATTGTGTCTCTTCCTTACACTTATAATGTCATAGTAACTATACTGTTTACCATGGTAACTTGTTTATGTACACAAACTTGTGTCTCTTCCTAACGCTTATAATGTGATAGTAACTATACTGCTTCTCATGGTAACTTGTTTATGTACACAAACTAGTGTCTCTTCCTTACGCTTATAATGTCATAGTAACTATACTGTTTATCATGGTAACTGGTTTATGTACACAATTTTGTGTCTCTTCCTTACGCTTATAATGTCATAGTAACTATACTATTTCTCATGGTAACTGGTTTATGCACACAAACTTGTGTCTCTTCCTTACACTTGTAATGTCATAGTAACTATACTGTTTATCATGGTAACTGGTTTATGTACACAATCTTGTGTCTCTTCCTTACGCTTATAATGTCATAGTAACTATACTATTTCTCATGGTAACTGGTTTATGCACACAAACTAGTGTGTCTCTTCCTTACACTTATAATGTCATAGTAACTATACTGTTTATCATGGTAACTGGTTTATGTAAACAAACTTGTGTCTCTTCCTTACACTTATAATGTCATAGTAACTATAAAGCTTCTCATGGTAACTTGTTTATGCACACAAACTAGTGTGTCTCTTCCTTACACTTATAATGTCATAGTAACTATACTGTTTATCATGGTAACTGGTTTATGTACACAAACTTGTGTCTCTTCCTTACACTTATAATGTCATAGTAACTATAAAGCTTCTCATGGTAACTGGTTTATGCACACAAACTAGTGTGTCTCTTCCTTACACTTATAATGTCATAGTAACTATACTGTTTATCATGGTAACTGGTTTATGTACACAAACTTGTGTCTCTTCCTTACACTTATAATGTCATAGTAACTATACTGTTTATCATGGTAACTGGTTTATGTACACAAACTTGTGTCTCTTCCTTACACTTATAATGTCATAGTAACTATACTATTTCTCATGGTAACTGGTTTATGTACACAAACTAGTGTGTCTCTTCCTTCTTCCTTACACTTATAATGTCATAGTAACTATACTATTTCTCTTGGTAGCTGGTTTATGTACACAAACTAGTGTGTCTCTTCCTTACACTTATAATGTCATAGTAACTATACTATTTCTCATGGTAACTGGTTTATGCACAAAAACTAGTGTGTCTCTTCCTTACACTTATAATGTCATAGTAACTATACTGTTTCTCTTGGTAACTGGTTTATGTACACAAACTTGTGTCTCTTCCTCACACTTATAATGTCATAGTAACTATACTATTTCTCATGGTAACTGGTTTATGCACACAAACTAGTGTGTCTCTTCCTTACACTTATAATGTTATAGTAACTATATTGTTTATCATGGTAACTGGTTTATGTACACAAACCTGTGTCTCTTCCTTACACTTATAATGTCATAGTAACTATACTGTTTCTCTTGGTAACGTGTTTATGTACACAAACTTGTGTCTCTTCCTTATGCTTATAATGTGATAGTAACTATACTGCTTCTCATGGTAACGTGTTTATGTACACAAACTTGTGTCTCTTCCTTATGCTTATAATGTCATAGTAACTATACTGTTTATCATGGTAACTGGTTTATGCACACAATCTTGTGTCTCTTCCTTACACTTATAATGTGATAGTAACTATACTGTTTATCATGGTAACGTGTTTATGTACACAATCTTGTGTCTGTTCCTTACGCTTATAATGTGATAGTAACTATACTGCTTCTCATGGTAACGTGTTTATGTACACAAACTTGTGTCTCTTCCTTATGCTTATAATGTCATAGTAACTATACTGTTTATCATGGTAACTTGTTTATGTACACAAACTTGTGTCTCTTCCTTACGCTTGTAATGTCATTGTAACTATATTGCTTCTCATGGTAACTTGTTTATGTACACAAACTTGTGTCTCTTCCTTACGCTTGTAATGTCATAGTAACTATCCTGCTTCTCATGGTAAGTTGTTTATGTACACAAACTTGTGTCTCTTCCTTACACTTGTAATGTCATAGTAACTATACTGCTTCTCATGGTAACTTGTTTATGTAAACAAACTTGTGTCTCTTCCTTACACTTGTAATGTCATAGTAACTATACTGCTTCTTATGGTAACTTGTTTATGTAAACAAACTTGTGTCTCTTCCTTATGCTTATAATGTGATAGTAACTATACTGCTTCTCATGGTAACTTGTTTATGTAAACAAACTTGTGTCTCTTCCTTACACTTGTAATGTCATAGTAACTATACTGCTTCTCATGGTAACTTGTTTATGTAAACAAACTTGTGTCTCTTCCTTATGCTTGTAATGTCATAGTAACTATACTGCTTCTCATGGTAACTTGTTTATGTAAACAAACTTGTGTCTCTTCCTTACACTTGTAATGTCATAGTAACTATACTGCTTCTCATGGTAACTTGTTTATGTAAACAAACTTGTGTCTCTTCCTTATGCTTATAATGTGATAGTAACTATACTGTTTATCATGGTAACTTGTTTATGTACACAAACATGAGTCTCTTCCTTACGCTTGTAATGTGATAGTAACTATACTGCTTCTCATAGTAATTTGTTTATGTACACAAACTTGTGTCTCTTCCTTACGCTTGTAATGTGATAGTAACTATACTGCTTCTCATGGTAACTTGTTTATGTACACAAACTTGTGTCTCTTCCTTACGCTTATAATGTGATAGTAACTATACTGCTTCTCATGGTAACTTGTTTATGTACACAAACTAGTGTCTCTTCCTCACACTTGTAATGTCATAGTAACTATACTGCTTCTCATGGTAACTTGTTTATGTACACAAACTTGTGTCTCTTCCTTACGCTTGTAATGTCATTGTAACTATATTGCTTCTCATGGTAACTTGTTTATGTACACAAACTTGTGTCTCATCCTTACGCTTATAATGTGATAGTAACTATACTGCTTCTCATGGTAACTTGTTTATGTACAGAAACTTGTGTCTCTTCCTTACACTTATAATGGGATAGTAACTATACTGCTTCTCATGGTAACTTGTTTATGTACACAAACTTGTGTCTCTTCCTTACACTTATAATGTGATAGTAACTATACTGCTTCTCATCGTAACTTGTTTATGTACACAAACTAGTGTCTCTTCCTTACACTTGTAATGTGATAGTAACTATACTGCTTCTCATGGTAACTTGTTTATGTACACAAACTTGTGTCTCTTCCTTACACTTATAATGTGATAGTAACTATACTGCTTCTCATGGTAACTTGTTTATGTACACAAACTTGTGTCTCATCCTTACGCTTATAATGTGATAGTAACTATATTGCTTCTCATGGTAACTTGTTTATGTACACAAACTAGTGTCTCTTCCTTACACTTGTAATGTCATAGTAACTATACTGTTTATCATGGTAACTTGTTTATGTACACAAACTAGTGTCTCTTGCTTACACTTGTAATGTGATAGTAACTATACTGTTTCTCATGGTAACTTGTTTATGTACACAAACTAGTGTCTCTTCCTTACACTTGTAATGTGATAGTAACTATACTGTTTCTCATGGTAACTTGTTTATGTACACAAACTAGTGTCTCTTCCTTACACTTATAATGTGATAGTAACTATACTGCTTCTAATGGTAACTTGTTTATGTACACAAACTAGTGTCTCTTCCTTACACTTGTAATGTGATAGTAACTATACTGCTTCTCATGGTAACTTGTTTATGTACACAAACTAGTGTGTCTTCCTTACACTTGTAATGTGATAGTAACTATACTGCTTCTCATGGTAACTTGTTTATGTACACAAACCTGTGTCTCATCCTTACGCTTATAATGTGATAGTAACTATATTGCTTCTCATGGTAACTTGTTTATGTACACAAACTTGTGTCTCATCCTTACGCTTATAATGTGATAGTAACTATATTGCTTCTCATGGTAACTTGTTTATGTACACAAACTAGTGTCTCTTCCTTACACTTGTAATGTCATAGTAACTATACTGTTTATCATGGTAACTTGTTTATGTACACAAACTAGTGTCTCTTCCTTACACTTGTAATGTGATAGTAACTATACTGTTTCTCATGGTAACTTGTTTATGTACACAAACTAGTGTCTCTTCCTTACACTTGTAATGTCATAGTAACTATACTGTTTATCATGGTAACTTGTTTATGTACACAAACTAGTGTCTCTTCCTTACACTTGTAATGTGATAGTAACTATACTGTTTCTCATGGTAACTTGTTTATGTACACAAACTAGTGTCTCTTCCTTACACTTGTAATGTGATAGTAACTATACTGTTTCTCATGGTAACTTGTTTATGTACACAAACTAGTGTCTCTTCCTTACACTTGTAATGTGATAGTAACTATACTGTTTATCATGGTAACTTGTTTATGTACACAAACTTGTGTGTCTTCCGTACACTTATAATGTGATAGTAACTATACTGTTTATCATGGTAACTTGTTTATGTACACAAACTAGTGTCTCTTCCTTACACTTGTAATGTCATAGTAACTATACTGTTTATCATGGTAACTTGTTTATGTACACAAACTAGTGTGTCTCTTCCTTACACTTATGTCATAGTAACTATACTGTTTATCATGGTAACTTGTTTATGTACACAAACTTGTGTCTCTTCCTTACACTTGTAATGTGATAGTCACTATACTGTTTATCATGGTAACTTGTTTATGTACACAAACTAGTGTGTCTCTTCCTTACACTTATGTCATAGTAACTATACTGTTTATCATGGTAACTTGTTTATGTACACAAACTTGTGTCTCTTCCTTACACTTGTAATGTGATAGTAACTATACTGTTTATCATGGTAACTTGTTTATGTACACAAACTAGTGTGTCTCTTCCTTACACTTATGTCATAGTAACTATACTGTTTATCATGGTAACTTGTTTATGTACACAAACTTGTGTCTCTTCCTTACACTTATAATGTCATAGTAACTATACTGTTTATCATGGTAACTTGTTTATGTACACAAACTAGTGTCTCTTCCTTACACTTGTAATGTCATAGTAACTATACTGTTTATCATGGTAACTTGTTTATGTACACAAACTAGTGTGTCTCTTCCTTACACTTATGTCATAGTAACTATACTGTTTATCATGGTAACTTGTTTATGTACACAAACTTGTGTCTCTTCCTTACACTTGTAATGTGATAGTAACTATACTGTTTATCATGGTAACTTGTTTATGTACACAAACTTGTGTGTCTTCCTTACACTTGTAATGTGATAGTAACTATACTGTTTATCATGGTAACTTGTTTATGTACACAAACTTGTGTCTCTTCCTTACACTTGTAATGTGATAGTAACTATACTGTTTATCATGGTAACTTGTTTATGTACACAAACTAGTGTGTCTTCCTTACACTTATGTCATAGTAACTATACTGTTTATCATGGTAACTTGTTTATGTACACAAACTTGTGTCTCTTCCTTACACTTATGTCATAGTAACTATACTGTTTATCATGGTAACTTGTTTATGTACACAAACTTGTGTCTCTTCCTTACACTTATGTCATAGTAACTATACTGTTTATCATGGTAACTTGTTTATGTACACAAACTTGTGTGTCTTCCTTACACTTATGTCATAGTAACTATACTGTTTTCATGGTAACTTGTTTATGTACACAAACTTGTGTGTCTTCCTTACACTTATAATGTGACAGTAACTATACTGTTTATCATGGTAACTTGTTTATGTACACAAACTAGTGTGTCTTCCTTACACTTATAATGTGATAGTAACTATACTGTTTATCGTGGTAACTTGTTTATGTACACAAACTAGTGTGTCTTCCTTACACTTATAATGTGATAGTAACTATACTGTTTATCATGGTAACTTGTTTATGTACACAAACTTGTGTCTCTTCCTTACACTTATGTCATAGTAACTATACTGTTTATCATGGTAACTTGTTTATGTACACAAACTTGTGTGTCTTCCTTACACTTGTAATGTGATAGTAACTATACTGTTTATCATGGTAACTTGTTTATGTACACAAACTAGTGTGTCTTCCTTACACTTATGTCATAGTAACTATACTGTTTATCATGGTAACTTGTTTATGTACACAAACTTGTGTCTCTTCCTTACACTTATGTCATAGTAACTATACTGTTTATCATGGTAACTTGTTTATGTACACAAACTTGTGTCTCTTCCTTACACTTATGTCATAGTAACTATACTGTTTATCATGGTAACTTGTTTATGTACACAAACTTGTGTGTCTTCCTTACACTTATATCATAGTAACTATACTGTTTATCATGGTAACTTGTTTATGTACACAAACTTGTGTGTCTTCCTTACACTTATAATGTGATAGTAACTATACTGTTTATCATGGTAACTTGTTTATGTACACAAACTAGTGTGTCTTCCTTACACTTATAATGTGATAGTAACTATACTGTTTATCATGGTAACTTGTTTATGTACACAAACTAGTGTGTCTTCCTTACACTTATAATGTGATAGTAACTATACTGTTTATCATGGTAACTTGTTTATGTACACAAACTTGTGTCTCTTCCTTACACTTATGTCATAGTAACTATACTGTTTATCATGGTAACTTGTTTATGTACACAAACTTGTGTGTCTTCCTTACACTTATAATGTGATAGTAACTATACTGTTTATCATGGTAACTTGTTTATGTACACAAACTAGTGTGTCTTCCTTACGCTTATAATGTGATAGTAACTATACTGTTTATCATGGTAACTTGTTTATGTACACAAACTTGTGTGTCTTCCTTACACTTGTAATGTGATAGTAACTATACTGTTTATCATGGTAACTTGTTTATGTACACAAACTTGTGTCTCATCCTTACGCTTATAATGTGATAGTAACTATATTGCTTCTCATGGTAACTTGTTTATGTACACAAACTAGTGTCTCTTCCTTACACTTGTAATGTCATAGTAACTATACTGTTTATCATGGTAACTTGTTTATGTACACAAACTAGTGTCTCTTCCTTACACTTGTAATGTGATAGTAACTATACTGTTTCTCATGGTAACTTGTTTATGTACACAAACTAGTGTCTCTTCCTTACACTTGTAATGTGATAGTAACTATACTGTTTCTCATGGTAACTTGTTTATGTACACAAACTAGTGTCTCTTCCTTACACTTGTAATGTGATAGTAACTATACTGTTTATCATGGTAACTTGTTTATGTACACAAACTTGTGTGTCTTCCTTACACTTATAATGTGATAGTAACTATACTGTTTATCATCGTAACTTGTTTATGTACACAAACTAGTGTCTCTTCCTTACACTTGTAATGTCATAGTAACTATACTGTTTATCATGGTAACTTGTTTATGTACACAAACTAGTGTGTCTCTTCCTTACACTTATGTCATAGTAACTATACTGTTTATCATGGTAACTTGTTTATGTACACAAACTTGTGTCTCTTCCTTACACTTGTAATGTGATAGTAACTATACTGTTTATCATGGTAACTTGTTTATGTACACAAACTAGTGTGTCTCTTCCTTACACTTATGTCATAGTAACTATACTGTTTATCATGGTAACTTGTTTATGTACACAAACTTGTGTCTCTTCCTTACACTTATAATGTCATAGTAACTATACTGTTTATCATGGTAACTTGTTTATGTACACAAACTAGTGTCTCTTCCTTACACTTGTAATGTCATAGTAACTATACTGTTTATCATGGTAACTTGTTTATGTACACAAACTAGTGTGTCTCTTCCTTACACTTATGTCATAGTAACAATACTGTTTATCATGGTAACTTGTTTATGTACACAAACTTGTGTCTTTTTCTTACACTTGTAATGTGATAGTAACTATACTGTTTATCATGGTAACTTGTTTATGTACACAAACTTGTGTGTCTTCCTTACACTTGTAATGTGATAGTAACTATACTGTTTATCATGGTAACTTGTTTATGTACACAAACTTGTGTGTCTTCCTTACACTTGTAATGTGATAGTAACTATACTGTTTATCATGGTAACTTGTTTATGTACACAAACTAGTGTGTCTTCCTTACACTTATGTCATAGTAACTATACTGTTTATCATGGTAACTTGTTTATGTACACAAACTTGTGTCTCTTCCTTACACTTATGTCATAGTAACTATACTGTTTATCATGGTAACTTGTTTATGTACACAAACTTGTGTGTCTTCCTTACACTTATAATGTGATAGTAACTATACTGTTTATCATGGTAACTTGTTTATGTACACAAACTAGTGTGTCTTCCTTACACTTATAAAGTGATAGTAACTATACTGTTTATCATGGTAACTTGTTTATGTACACAAACTAGTGTGTCTTCCTTACACTTATAATGTGATAGTAACTATACTGTTTATCATGGTAACTTGTTTATGTACACAAACTTGTGTCTCTTCCTTACACTTGTAATGTGATAGTAACTATACTGTTTATCATGGTAACTTGTTTATGTACACAAACTTGTGTGTCTTCCTTACACTTGTAATGTGATAGTAACTATACTGTTTATCATGGTAACTTGTTTATGTACACAAACTAGTGTGTCTTCCTTACACTTATAATGTGATAGTAACTATACTGTTTATCATGGTAACTTGTTTATGTACACAAACCTGTGTGTCTTCCTTACACTTATAATGTGATAGTAACTATACTGTCTATCATGGTAACTTGTTTATGTACACAAACTAGTGTGTCTTCCTTACGCTTATAATGTGATAGTAACTATACTGTTTATCATGGTAACTTGTTTATGTACACAAACTAGTGTGTCTTCCTTACACTTATAATGTCATAGTAACTATACTGTTTATCATGGTAACTTGTTTATGTACACAAACTAGTAAGTCTTCCTTACGCTTATAATGTGATAGTAACTATACTGTTTATCATGGTAACTTGTTTATGTACACAAACTAGTGTGTCTTCCTTACACTTGTAATGTGATAGTAACTATACTGTTTCTCTTGGTAACTGGTTTATGTACACAAACTTGTGTCTCTTCCTTACACTTGTAATGTCATAGTAACTATACTGCTTCTCATGGTAACGTGTTTATGTACACAAACTTGTGTCTCTTCCTTATGCTTATAATGTCATAGTAACTATACTGTTTATCATGGTAACTGGTTTATGCACACAATCTTGTGTCTCTTCCTTACACTTATAATGTGATAGTAACTATACTGTTTATCATGGTAACGTGTTTATGTACACAATCTTGTGTCTGTTCCTTACGCTTATAATGTGATAGTAACTATACTGCTTCTCATGGTAACGTGTTTATGTACACAAACCTGTGTCTCTTCCTTATGCTTATAATGTCATAGTAACTATACTGTTTATCATGGTAACTTGTTTATGTACACAAACTTGTGTCTCTTCCTTACGCTTGTAATGTCATTGTAACTATATTGCTTCTCATGGTAACTTGTTTATGTACACAAACTTGTGTCTCTTCCTTACGCTTGTAATGTCATAGTAACTATCCTGCTTCTCATGGTAAGTTGTTTATGTACACAAACTTGTGTCTCTTCCTTACACTTGTAATGTCATAGTAACTATACTGCTTCTCATGGTAACTTGTTTATGTAAACAAACTTGTGTCTCTTCCTTACACTTGTAATGTCATAGTAACTATACTGCTTCTTATGGTAACTTGTTTATGTAAACAAACTTGTGTCTCTTCCTTATGCTTATAATGTGATAGTAACTATACTGCTTCTCATGGTAACTTGTTTATGTAAACAAACTTGTGTCTCTTCCTTACACTTGTAATGTCATAGTAACTATACTGCTTCTCATGGTAACTTGTTTATGTAAACAAACTTGTGTCTCTTCCTTACACTTGTAATGTCATAGTAACTATACTGCTTCTCATGGTAACTTGTTTATGTAAACAAACTTGTGTCTCTTCCTTATGCTTATAATGTGATAGTAACTATACTGTTTATCATGGTAACTTGTTTATGTACACAAACTTGAGTCTCTTCCTTACGCTTGTAATGTGATAGTAACTATACTGCTTCTCATAGTAATTTGTTTATGTACACAAACTTGTGTCTCTTCCTTACGCTTGTAATGTGATAGTAACTATACTGCTTCTCATGGTAACTTGTTTATGTACACAAACTTGCGTCTCTTCCTTACGCTTATAATGTGATAGTAACTATACTGCTTCTCATGGTAACTTGTTTATGTACACAAACTAGTGTCTCTTCCTCACACTTGTAATGTCATAGTAACTATACTGCTTCTCATGGTAACTTGTTTATGTACACAAACTTGTGTCTCTTCCTTACGGTTGTAATGTCATTGTAACTATATTGCTTCTCATGGTAACTTGTTTATGTACACAAACTTGTGTCTCATCCTTACGCTTATAATGTGATAGTAACTATACTGCTTCTCATGGTAACTTGTTTATGTACAGAAACTTGTGTCTCTTCCTTACACTTATAATGTGATAGTAACTATACTGCTTCTCATGGTAACTTGTTTATGTACACAAACTTGTGTCTCTTCCTTACACTTATAATGTGATAGTAACTATACTGCTTCTCATGGTAACTTGTTTATGTACACAAACTAGTGTCTCTTCCTTACACTTGTAATGTGATAGTAACTATACTGCTTCTCATGGTAACTTGTTTATGTACACAAACTTGTGTCTCTTCCTTACACTTATAATGTGATAGTAACTATACTGCTTCTCATGGTAACTTGTTTATGTACACAAACTAGTGTCTCTTCCTTACACTTGTAATGTGATAGTAACTATACTGCTTCTCATGGTAACTTGTTTATGTACACAAACTTGTGTCTCTTCCTTACACTTATAATGTGATAGTAACTATACTGCTTCTCATGGTAACTTGTTTATGTACACAAACTTGTGTCTCATCCTTACGCTTATAATGTGATAGTAACTATATTGCTTCTCATGGTAACTTGTTTATGTACACAAACTAGTGTCTCTTCCTTACACTTGTAATGTCATAGTAACTATACTGTTTATCATGGTAACTTGTTTATGTACACAAACTAGTGTCTCTTCCTTACACTTGTAATGTGATAGTAACTATACTGTTTCTCATGGTAACTTGTTTATGTACACAAACTAGTGTCTCTTCCTTACACTTGTAATGTGATAGTAACTATACTGTTTCTCATGGTAACTTGTTTATATACACAAACTAGTGTCTATTCCTTACACTTATAATGTGATAGTAACTATCCTGCTTCTAATGGTAACTTGTTTATGTACACAAACTAGTGTCTCTTCCTTACACTTGTAATGTGATAGTAACTATACTGCTTCTCATGGTAACTTGTTTATGTACACAAACTAGTGTGTCTTCCTTACACTTGTAATGTGATAGTAACTATACTGCTTCTCATGGTAACTTGTTTATGTACACAAACTTGTGTCTCATCCTTGCGCTTATAATGTGATAGTAACTATATTGCTTCTCATGGTAACTTGTTTATGTACACAAACTTGTGTCTCATCCTTACGCTTATAATGTGATAGTAACTATATTGCTTCTCATGGTAACTTGTTTATGTACACAAACTAGTGTCTCTTCCTTACACTTGTAATGTCATAGTAACTATACTGTTTATCATGGTAACTTGTTTATGTACACAAACTAGTGTCTCTTCCTTACACTTGTAATGTGATAGTAACTATACTGTTTATCATGGTAACTTGTTTATGTACACAAACTAGTGTGTCTCTTCCTTACACTTATGTCATAGTAACTATACTGTTTATCATGGTAACTTGTTTATGTACACAAACTTGTGTCTCTTCCTTACACTTATAATGTCATAGTAACTATACTGTTTATCATGGTAACTTGTTTATGTACACAAACTAGTGTCTCTTCCTTTAACTTGTAATGTCATAGTAACTATACTGTTTATCATGGTAACTTGTTTATGTACACAAACTAGTGTGTCTCTTCCTTACACTTATGTCATAGTAACTATACTGTTTATCATGGTAACTTGTTTATGTACACAAACTTGTGTCTCTTCCTTACACTTGTAATGTGATAGTAACTATAGTGTTTATCATGGTAACTTGTTTATGTACACAAACTTGTGTGTCTTCCTTACACTTGTAATGTGATAGTAACTATACTGTTTATCATGGTAACTTGTTTATGTACACAAACTTGTGTGTCTTCCTTACACTTGTAATGTGATAGTAACTATACTGTTTATCATGGTAACTTGTTTATGTACACAAACTAGTGTGTCTTTCTTACACTTATGTCATAGTAACTATACTGTTTATCATGGTAACTTGTTTATGTACACAAACTTGTGTCTCTTCCTTACACTTATGTCATAGTAACTATACTGTTTATCATGGTAACTTGTTTATGTACACAAACTTGTGTCTCTTCCTTACACTTATGTCATAGTAACTATACTGTTTATCATGGTAACTTGTTTATGTACACAAACTTGTGTGTCTTCCTTACACTTATGTCATAGTAACTATACTGTTTATCATGGTAACTTGTTTATGTACACAAACTTGTGTGTCTTCCTTACACTTATAATGTGATAGTAACTATACTGTTTATCATGGTAACTTGTTTATGTACACAAACTAGTGTGTCTTCCTTACACTTATAATGTGATAGTAACTATACTGTTTATCATGGTAACTTGTTTATGTACACAAACTAGTGTGTCTTCCTTACACTTATGTCATAGTAACTATACTGTTTATCATGGTAACTTGTTTATGTACACAAACTTGTGTCTCTTCCTTACACTTATGTCATAGTAACTATACTGTTTATCATGGTAACTTGTTTATGTACACAAACTTGTGTCTGTTCCTTACACTTATGTCATAGTAACTATACTGTTTATCATGGTAACTTGTTTATGTACACAAACTTGTGTGTCTTCCTTACACTTATGTCATAGTAACTATACTGTTTATCATGGTAACTTGTTTATGTACACAAACTTGTGTGTCTTCCTTACACTTATAATGTGATAGTAACTATACTGTTTATCATGGTAACTTGTTTATGTACACAAACTAGTGTGTCTTCCTTACACTTATAATGTGATAGTAACTATACTGTTTATCATGGTAAATTGTTTATGTACACAAACTAGTGTGTCTTCCTTACACTTATAATGTGATAGTAACTATACTGTTTATCATGGTAACTTGTTTATGTACACAAACTTGTGTCTCTTCCTTACACTTATGTCATAGTAACTATACTGTTTATCATGGTAACTTGTTTATGTACACAAACTTGTGTGTCTTCCTTACACTTGTAATGTGATAGTAACTATACTGTTTATCATGGTAACTTGTTTATGTACACAAACTAGTGTGTCTTCCTTACACTTATAATGTGATAGTAACTATACTGTTTATCATTGTAACTTGTTTATGTACACAAACTTGTGTGTCTTCCTTACACTTATAATGTGATAGTAACTATACTGTTTATCATGGTAACTTGTTTATGTACACAAACTTGTGTGTCTTCCTTACACTTATAATGTGATAGTAACTATACTGTTTATCATGGTAACTTGTTTATGTACACAAACTAGTGTGTCTTCCTTACACTTATAATGTGATAGTAACTATACTGTTTATCATGGTAACTTGTTTATGTACACAAACTAGTGTGTCTTCCTTACACTTATAATGTGATAGTAACTATACTGTTTATCATGGTAACTTGTTTATGTACACCAAACTTGTGTCTCTTCCTTACACTTATGTCATAGTAACTATACTGTTTATCATGGTAACTTGTTTATGTACACAAACTTGTGTGTCTTCCTTACACTTGTAATGTGATAGTAACTATACTGTTTATCATGGTAACTTGTTTATGTACACAAACTAGTGTGTCTTCCTTACACTTATAATGTGATAGTAACTATACTGTTTATCATTGTAACTTGTTTATGTACACAAACTTGTGTGTCTTCCTTACACTTATAATGTGATAGTAACTATACTGTTTATCATGGTAACTTGTTTATGTACACAAACTATGTGTCTTCCTTACGCTTATAATGTGATAGTAACTATACTGTTTATCATGGTAACTTGTTTATGTACACAAACTTGTGTGTCTTCCTTACACTTGTAATGTGATAGTAACTATACTGTTTATCATGGTAACTTGTTTATGTACACAAACTTGTGTCTCATCCTTACGCTTATAATGTGATAGTAACTATATTGCTTCTCATGGTAACTTGTTTATGTACACAAACTAGTGTCTCTTCCTTACACTTGTAATGTCATAGTAACTATACTGTTTATCACGGTAACTTGTTTATGTACACAAACTAGTGTGTCTCTTCCTTACACTTATGTCATAGTAACTATACTGTTTATCATGGTAACTTGTTTATGTACACAAACTTGTGTCTCTTCCTTACACTTGTAATGTGATAGTAACTATACTGTTTATCATGGTAACTTGTTTATGTACACAAACTAGTGTGTCTCTTCCTTACACTTATGTCATAGTAACTATACTGTTTATCATGGTAACTTGTTTATGTACACAAACTTGTGTCTCTTCCTTACACTTGTAATGTCATAGTAACTATACTGTTTATCATGGTAACTTGTTTATGTACACAAACTAGTGTCTCTTCCTTACACTTGTAATGTGATAGTAACTATACTGTTTCTCATGGTAACTTGTTTATGTACACAAACTAGTGTCTCCTCCTTACACTTGTAATGTGATAGTAACTATACTGTTTCTCATGGTAACTTGTTTATGTACACAAACTTGTGTGTCTTCCTTACACTTGTAATGTGATAGTAACTATACTGTTTATCATGGTAACTTGTTTATGTACACAAACTTGTGTGTCTTCCTTACACTTGTAATGTGATAGTAACTATACTGTTTATCATGGTAACTTGTTTATGTACACAAACTAGTGTGTCTTCCTTACACTTATGTCATAGTAACTATACTGTTTATCATGGTAACTTGTTTATGTACACAAACTTGTGTCTCTTCCTTACACTTATGTCATAGTAACTATACTGTTTATCATGGTAACTTGTTTATGTACACAAACTTGTGTCTCCTCCTTACACTTATGTCATAGTAACTATACTGTTTATCATGGTAACTTGTTTATGTACACAAACTTGTGTGTCTTCCTTACACTTATGTCATAGTTACTATACTGTTTATCATGGTAACTTGTTTATGTACACAAACTTGTGTGTCTTCCTTACACTTATAATGTGATAGTAACTATACTGTTTATCATGGTAACTTGTTTATGTACACAAACTAGTGTGTCTTCCTTACACTTATAAAGTGATAGTAACTATACTGTTTATCATGGTAACTTGTTTATGTACACAAACTAGTGTGTCTTCCTTACACTTATAATGTGATAGTAACTATACTGTTTATCATGGTAACTTGTTTATGTACACAAACTTGTGTCTCTTCCTTACACTTATGTCATAGTAACTATACTGTTTATCATGGTAACTTGTTTATGTACACAAACTTGTGTGTCTTCCTTACACTTGTAATGTGATAGTAACTATACTGTTTATCATGGTAACTTGTTTATGTACACAAACTAGTGTGTCTTCCTTACACTTATAATGTGATAGTAACTATACTGTTTATCATGGTAACTTGTTTATGTACACAAACTTGTGTGTCTTCCTTACACTTATAATGTGATAGTAACTATACTGTCTATCATGGTAACTTGTTTATGTACACAAACTAGTGTGTCTTCCTTACGCTTATAATGTGATAGTAACTATACTGTTTATCATGGTAACTATTTTATGTACACAAACTTGTGTGTCTTCCTTACACTTGTAATGTGATAGTAACTATACTGTTTATCATGGTAACTTGTTTATGTACACAAACTTGTGTGTCTTCCTTACACTTGTAATGTGATAGTAACTATACTGTTTATCATGGTAACTTGTTTATGTACACAAACTAGTGTGTCTTCCTTACACTTATAATGTGATAGTAACTATACTGTTTATCATGGTAACTTGTTTATGTACACAAACTAGTGTGTCTTCCTTACGCTTATAATGTGATAGTAACTATACTGTTTATCATGGTAACTTGTTTATGTACACAAACTAGTGTGTCTTCCTTACACTTATAATGTGATAGAAACTATACTGTTTATCATGGTAACTTGTTTATGTACACAAACTAGTGTGTCTTCCTTACACTTATAATGTGATAGTAACTATACTGTTTATCATGGTAACTTGTTTATGTACACAAACTAGTGTGTCTTCCTTACACTTATAATGTCATAGTAACTATACTGTTTATCATGGTAACTTGTTTATGTACACAAACTAGTGTGTCTTCCTTACGCTTATAATGTGATAGTAACTATACTGTTTATCATGGTAACTTGTTTATGTACACAAACTAGTGTGTCTTCCTTACACTTGTAATGTGATAGTAACTATACTGTTTCTCTTGGTAACTGGTTTATGTACACAAACTTGTGTCTCTTCCTTACACTTGTAATGTCATAGTAACTATACTGCTTCTCATGGTAACTTGTTTATGTACACAAACTAGTGTGTCTTCCTTACACTTGTAATGTCATAGTAACTATACTGCTTCTCATGGTAACGTGTTTATGTACACAAACTTGTGTCTCTTCCTTATGCTTATAATGTCATAGTAACTATACTGTTTATCATGGTAACTGGTTTATGCACACAATCTTGTGTCTCTTCCTTACACTTATAATGTGATAGTAACTATACTGTTTATCATGGTAACGTGTTTATGTACACAATCTTGTGTCTGTTCCTTACGCTTATAATGTGATAGTAACTATACTGCTTCTCATGGTAACGTGTTTATGTACACAAACCTGTGTCTCTTCCTTATGCTTATAATGTCATAGTAACTATACTGTTTATCATGGTAACTTGTTTATGTACACAAACTTGTGTCTCTTCCTTACGCTTGTAATGTCATTGTAACTATATTGCTTCTCATGGTAACTTGTTTATGTACACAAACTTGTGTCTCTTCCTTACGCTTGTAATGTCATAGTAACTATCCTGCTTCTCATGGTAAGTTGTTTATGTACACAAACTTGTGTCTCTTCCTTACACTTGTAATGTCATAGTAACTATACTGCTTCTCATGGTAACTTGTTTATGTAAACAAACTTGTGTCTCTTCCTTACACTTGTAATGTCATAGTAACTATACTGCTTCTTATGGTAACTTGTTTATGTAAACAAACTTGTGTCTCTTCCTTATGCTTATAATGTGATAGTAACTATACTGCTTCTCATGGTAACTTGTTTATGTAAACAAACTTGTGTCTCTTCCTTACACTTGTAATGTCATAGTAACTATACTGCTTCTCATGGTAACTTGTTTATGTAAACAAACTTGTGTCTCTTCCTTATGCTTGTAATGTCATAGTAACTATACTGCTTCTCATGGTAACTTGTTTATGTAAACAAACTTGTGTCTCTTCCTTACACTTGTAATGTCATAGTAACTATACTGCTTCTCATGGTAACTTGTTTATGTAAACAAACTTGTGTCTCTTCCTTATGCTTATAATGTGATAGTAACTATACTGTTTATCATGGTAACTTGTTTATGTACACAAACTTGAGTCTCTTCCTTACGCTTGTAATGTGATAGTAACTATACTGCTTCTCATAGTAATTTGTTTATGTACACAAACTTGTGTCTCTTCCTTACGCTTGTAATGTGATAGTAACTATACTGCTTCTCATGGTAACTTGTTTATGTACACAAACTTGCGTCTCTACCTTACGCTTATAATGTGATAGTAACTATACTGCTTCTCATGGTAACTTGTTTATGTACACAAACTAGTGTCTCTTCCTCACACTTGTAATGTCATAGTAACTATACTGCTTCTCATGGTAACTTGTTTATGTACACAAACTTGTGTCTCTTCCTTACGCTTGTAATGTCATTGTAACTATATTGCTTCTCATGGTAACTTGTTTATGTACACAAACTTGTGTCTCATCCTTACGCTTATAATGTGATAGTAACTATACTGCTTCTCATGGTAACTTGTTTATGTACAGAAACTTGTGTCTCTTCCTTACACTTATAATGTGATAGTAACTATACTGCTTCTCATGGTAACTTGTTTATGTACACAAACTTGTGTCTCTTCCTTACACTTATAATGTGATAGTAACTATACTGCTTCTCATGGTAACTTGTTTATGTACACAAACTAGTGTCTCTTCCTTACACTTGTAATGTGATAGTAACTATACTGCTTCTCATGGTAACTTGTTTATGTACACAAACTTGTGTCTCTTCCTTACACTTATAATGTGATAGTAACTATACTGCTTCTCATGGTAACTTGTTTATGTACACAAACTAGTGTCTCTTCCTTACACTTGTAATGTGATAGTAACTATACTGCTTCTCATGGTAACTTGTTTATGTACACAAACTTGTGCCTCTTCCTTACACTTATAATGTGATAGTAACTATACTGCTTCTCATGGTAACTTGTTTATGTACACAAACTTGTGTCTCATCCTTACGCTTATAATGTGATAGTAACTATATTGCTTCTCATGGTAACTTGTTTATGTACACAAACTAGTGTCTCTTCCTTACACTTGTAATGTCATAGTAACTATACTGTTTATCATGGTAACTTGTTTATGTACACAAACTAGTGTCTCTTCCTTACACTTGTAATGTGATAGTAACTATACTGTTTCTCATGGTAACTTGTTTATGTACACAAACTAGTGTCTCTTCCTTACACTTGTAATGTGATAGTAACTATACTGTTTCTCATGGTAACTTGTTTATATACACAAACTAGTGTCTCTTCCTTACACTTATAATGTGATAGAAACTATCCTGCTTCTAATGGTAACTTGTTTATGTACACAAACTAGTGTCTCTTCCTTACACTTGTAATGTGATAGTAACTATACTGCTTCTCATGGTAACTTGTTTATGTACACAAACTAGTGTGTCTTCCTTACACTTGTAATGTGATAGTAACTATACTGCTTCTCATGGTAACTTGCTTATGTACACAAACTTGTGTCTCATCCTTACGCTTATAATGTGATAGTAACTATATTGCTTCTCATGGTAACTTGTTTATGTACACAAACTTGTGTCTCATCCTTACGCTTATAATGTGATAGTAACTATATTGCTTCTCATGGTAACTTGTTTATGTACACAAACTAGTGTCTCTTCCTTACACTTGTAATGTCATAGTAACTATACTGTTTATCATGGTAACTTGTTTATGTACACAAACTAGTGTCTCTTCCTTACACTTGTAATGTGATAGTAACTATACTGTTTATCATGGTAACTTGTTTATGTACACAAACTAGTGTGTCTCTTCCTTACACTTATGTCATAGTAACTATACTGTTTATCATGGTAACTTGTTTATGTACACAAACTTGTGTCTCTTCCTTACACTTATAATGTCATAGTAACTATACTGTTTATCATGGTAACTTGTTTATGTACACAAACTAGTGTCTCTTCCTTACACTTGTAATGTCATAGTAACTATACTGTTTATCATGGTAACTTGTTTATGTACACAAACTAGTGTGTCTCTTCCTTACACTTATGTCATAGTAACTATACTGTTTATCATGGTAACTTGTTTATGTACACAAACTTGTGTCTCTTCCTTACACTTGTAATGTGATAGTAACTATACTGTTTATCATGGTAACTTGTTTATGTACACAAACTTGTGTGTCTTCCTTACACTTGTAATGTGATAGTAACTATACTGTTTATCATGGTAACTTGTTTATGTACACAAACTTGTGTGTCTTCCTTACACTTGTAATGTGATAGTAACTATACTGTTTATCATGGTAACTTGTTTATGTACACAAACTAGTGTGTCTTCCTTACACTTATGTCATAGTAACTATACTGTATATCATGGTAACTTGTTTATGTACACAAACTTGTGTCTCTTCCTTACACTTATGTCATAGTAACTATACTGTTTATCATGGTAACTTGTTTATGTACACAAACTTGTGTCTCTTCCTTACACTTATGTCATAGTAACTATACTGTTTATCATGGTAACTTGTTTATGTACACAAACTTGTGTGTCTTCCTTACACTTGTAATGTGATAGTAACTATACTGTTTATCATGGTAACTTGTTTATGTACACAAACTAGTGTGTCTTCCTTACACTTATAATGTGATAGTAACTATACTGTTTATCATTGTAACTTGTTTATGTACACAAACTTGTGTGTCTTCCTTACACTTATAATGTGATAGTAACTATACTGTTTATCATGGTAACTTGTTTATGTACACAAACTTGTGTGTCTTCCTTACACTTATAATGTGATAGTAACTATACTGTTTATCATGGTAACTTGTTTATGTACACAAACTAGTGTGTCTTCCTTACACTTATAATGTGATAGTAACTATACTGTTTATCATGGTAACTTGTTTATGTACACAAACTAGTGTGTCTTCCTTACCCTTATAATGTGATAGTAACTATACTGTTTATCATGGTAACTTGTTTATGTACACAAACTTGTGTCTCTTCCTTACACTTATGTCATAGTAACTATACTGTTTATCATAGTAACTTGTTTATGTACACAAACTTGTGTGTCTTCCTTACACTTGTAATGTGATAGTAACTATACTGTTTATCATGGTAACTTGTTTATGTACACAAACTAGTGTGTCTTCCTTACACTTATAATGTGATAGTAACTATACTGTTTATCATTGTAACTTGTTTATGTACACAAACTTGTGTGTCTTCCTTACACTTATAATGTGATAGTAACTATACTGTTTATCATGGTAACTTGTTTATGTACACAAACTATGTGTCTTCCTTACGCTTATAATGTGATAGTAACTATACTGTTTATCATGGTAACTTGTTTATGTACACAAACTTGTGTGTCTTCCTTACACTTGTAATGTGATAGTAACTATACTGTTTATCATGGTAACTTGTTTATGTACACAAACTTGTGTCTCATCCTTACGCTTATAATGTGATAGTAACTATATTGCTTCTCATGGTAACTTGTTTATGTACACAAACTAGTGTCTCTTCCTTACACTTGTAATGTCATAGTAACTATACTGTTTATCATGGTAACTTGTTTATGTACACAAACTAGTGTCTCTTCCTTACACTTGTAATGTGATAGTAACTATACTGTTTCTCATGGTAACTTGTTTATGTACACAAACTAGTGTCTCTTCCTTACACTTGTAATGTGATAGTAACTATACTGTTTCTCATGGTAACTTGTTTATGTACACAAACTAGTGTCTCTTCCTTACACTTGTAATGTGATAGTAACTATACTGTTTATCATGGTAACTTGTTTATGTACACAAACTTGTGTGTCTTCCTTACACTTATAATGTGATAGTAACTATACTGTTTATCATGGTAACTTGTTTATGTACACAAACTAGTGTCTCTTCCTTACACTTGTAATGTCATAGTAACTATACTGTTTATCATGGTAACTTGTTTATGTACACAAACTAGTGTGTCTCTTCCTTACACTTATGTCATAGTAACTATACTGTTTATCATGGTAACTTGTTTATGTACACAAACTTGTGTCTCTTCCTTACACTTGTAATGTGATAGTAACTATACTGTTTATCATGGTAACTTGTTTATGTACACAAACTAGTGTGTCTCTTCCTTACACTTATGTCATAGTAACTATACTGTTTATCATGGTAACTTGTTTATGTACACAAACTTGTGTCTCTTCCTTACACTTATAATGTCATAGTAACTATACTGTTTATCATGGTAACTTGTTTATGTACACAAACTAGTGTCTCTTCCTTACACTTGTAATGTCATAGTAACTATACTGTTTATTATGGTAACTTGTTTATGTACACAAACTAGTGTGTCTCTTCCTTACACTTATGTCATAGTAACAATACTGTTTATCATGGTAACTTGTTTATGTACACAAACTTGTGTCTCTTCCTTACACTTGTAATGTGATAGTAACTATACTGTTTATCATGGTAACTTGTTTATGTACACAAACTTGTGTGTCTTCCTTACACTTGTAATGTGATAGTAACTATACTGTTTATCATGGTAACTTGTTTATGTACAAAAACTTGTGTGTCTTCCTTACACTTGTAATGTGATAGTAACTATACTGTTTATCATGGTAACTTGTTTATGTACACAAACTAGTGTGTCTTCCTTACACTTATGTCATAGTAACTATACTGTTTATCATGGTAACTTGTTTATGTACACAAACTTGTGTCTCTTCCTTACACTTATGTCATAGTAACTATACTGTTTATCATGGTAACTTGTTTATGTACACAAACTTGTGTCTCTTCCTTACACTTATGTCATAGTAACTATACTGTTTATCATGGTAACTTGTTTATGTACACAAACTTGTGTGTCTTCCTTACACTTATGTCATAGTAACTATACTGTTTATCATGGTAACTTGTTTATGTACACAAACTTGTGTGTCTTCCTTACACTTATAATGTGATAGTAACTATACTGTTTATCATGGTAACTTGTTTATGTACACAAACTAGTGTGTCTTCCTTACACTTATAAAGTGATAGTAACTATACTGTTTATCATGGTAACTTGTTTATGTACACAAACTAGTGTGTCTTCCTTACACTTGTAATGTGATAGTAACTATACTGTTTATCATGGTAACTTGTTTATGTACACAAACTAGTGTGTCTCTTCCTTACACTTATGTCATAGTAACTATACTGTTTATCATGGTAACTTGTTTATGTACACAAACTTGTGTCTCTTCCTTACACTTATAATGTCATAGTAACTATACTGTTTATCATGGTAACTTGTTTATGTACACAAACTAGTGTCTCTTCCTTACACTTGTAATGTCATAGTAACTATACTGTTTATCATGGTAACTTGTTTATGTACACAAACTAGTGTGTCTCTTCCTTACACTTATGTCATAGTAACTATACTGTTTATCATGGTAACTTGTTTATGTACACAAACTTGTGTCTCTTCCTTACACTTGTAATGTGATAGTAACTATACTGTTTATCATGGTAACTTGTTTATGTACACAAACTTGTGTGTCTTCCTTACACTTGTAATGTGATAGTAACTATACTGTTTATCATGGTAACTTGTTTATGTACACAAACTTGTGTGTCTTCCTTACACTTGTAATGTGATAGTAACTATACTGTTTATCATGGTAACTTGTTTATGTACACAAACTAGTGTGTCTTCCTTACACTTATGTCATAGTAACTATACTGTATATCATGGTAACTTGTTTATGTACACAAACTTGTGTCTCTTCCTTACACTTATGTCATAGTAACTATACTGTTTATCATGGTAACTTGTTTATGTACACAAACTTGTGTCTCTTCCTTACACTTATGTCATAGTAACTATACTGTTTATCATGGTAACTTGTTTATGTACACAAACTTGTGTGTCTTCCTTACACTTGTAATGTGATAGTAACTATACTGTTTATCATGGTAACTTGTTTATGTACACAAACTAGTGTGTCTTCCTTACACTTATAATGTGATAGTAACTATACTGTTTATCATTGTAACTTGTTTATGTACACAAACTTGTGTGTCTTCCTTACACTTATAATGTGATAGTAACTATACTGTTTATCATGGTAACTTGTTTATGTACACAAACTTGTGTGTCTTCCTTACACTTATAATGTGATAGTAACTATACTGTTTATCATGGTAACTTGTTTATGTACACAAACTAGTGTGTCTTCCTTACACTTATAATGTGATAGTAACTATACTGTTTATCATGGTAACTTGTTTATGTACACAAACTAGTGTGTCTTCCTTACACTTATAATGTGATAGTAACTATACTGTTTATCATGGTAACTTGTTTATGTACACAAACTTGTGTCTCTTCCTTACACTTATGTCATAGTAACTATACTGTTTATCATGGTAACTTGTTTATGTACACAAACTTGTGTGTCTTCCTTACACTTGTAATGTGATAGTAACTATACTGTTTATCATGGTAACTTGTTTATGTACACAAACTAGTGTGTCTTCCTTACACTTATAATGTGATAGTAACTATACTGTTTATCATTGTAACTTGTTTATGTACACAAACTTGTGTGTCTTCCTTACACTTATAATGTGATAGTAACTATACTGTTTATCATGGTAACTTGTTTATGTACACAAACTATGTGTCTTCCTTACGCTTATAATGTGATAGTAACTATACTGTTTATCATGGTAACTTGTTTATGTACACAAACTTGTGTGTCTTCCTTACACTTGTAATGTGATAGTAACTATACTGTTTATCATGGTAACTTGTTTATGTACACAAACTTGTGTCTCATCCTTACGCTTATAATGTGATAGTAACTATATTGCTTCTCATGGTAACTTGTTTATGTACACAAACTAGTGTCTCTTCCTTACACTTGTAATGTCATAGTAACTATACTGTTTATCATGGTAACTTGTTTATGTACACAAACTAGTGTCTCTTCCTTACACTTGTAATGTGATAGTAACTATACTGTTTCTCATGGTAACTTGTTTATGTACACAAACTAGTGTCTCTTCCTTACACTTGTAATGTGATAGTAACTATACTGTTTCTCATGGTAACTTGTTTATGTACACAAACTAGTGTCTCTTCCTTACACTTGTAATGTGATAGTAACTATACTGTTTATCATGGTAACTTGTTTATGTACACAAACTTGTGTGTCTTCCTTACACTTATAATGTGATAGTAACTATACTGTTTATCATGGTAACTTGTTTATGTACACAAACTAGTGTCTCTTCCTTACACTTGTAATGTCATAGTAACTATACTGTTTATCATGGTAACTTGTTTATGTACACAAACTAGTGTGTCTCTTCCTTACACTTATGTCATAGTAACTATACTGTTTATCATGGTAACTTGTTTATGTACACAAACTTGTGTCTCTTCCTTACACTTGTAATGTGATAGTAACTATACTGTTTATCATGGTAACTTGTTTATGTACACAAACTAGTGTGTCTCTTCCTTACACTTATGTCATAGTAACTATACTGTTTATCATGGTAACTTGTTTATGTACACAAACTTGTGTCTCTTCCTTACACTTATAATGTCATAGTAACTATACTGTTTATCATGGTAACTTGTTTATGTACACAAACTAGTGTCTCTTCCTTACACTTGTAATGTCATAGTAACTATACTGTTTATTATGGTAACTTGTTTATGTACACAAACTAGTGTGTCTCTTCCTTACACTTATGTCATAGTAACAATACTGTTTATCATGGTAACTTGTTTATGTACACAAACTTGTGTCTCTTCCTTACACTTGTAATGTGATAGTAACTATACTGTTTATCATGGTAACTTGTTTATGTACACAAACTTGTGTGTCTTCCTTACACTTGTAATGTGATAGTAACTATACTGTTTATCATGGTAACTTGTTTATGTACAAAAACTTGTGTGTCTTCCTTACACTTGTAATGTGATAGTAACTATACTGTTTATCATGGTAACTTGTTTATGTACACAAACTAGTGTGTCTTCCTTACACTTATGTCATAGTAACTATACTGTTTATCATGGTAACTTGTTTATGTACACAAACTTGTGTCTCTTCCTTACACTTATGTCATAGTAACTATACTGTTTATCATGGTAACTTGTTTATGTACACAAACTTGTGTCTCTTCCTTACACTTATGTCATAGTAACTATACTGTTTATCATGGTAACTTGTTTATGTACACAAACTTGTGTGTCTTCCTTACACTTATGTCATAGTAACTATACTGTTTATCATGGTAACTTGTTTATGTACACAAACTTGTGTGTCTTCCTTACACTTATAATGTGATAGTAACTATACTGTTTATCATGGTAACTTGTTTATGTACACAAACTAGTGTGTCTTCCTTACACTTATAAAGTGATAATAACTATACTGTTTATCATGGTAACTTGTTTATGTACACAAACTAGTGTGTCTTCCTTACACTTATAATGTGATAGTAACTATACTGTTTATCATGGTAACTTGTTTATGTACACAAACTTGTGTCTCTTCCTTACACTTATGTCATAGTAACTATACTGTTTATCATGGTAACTTGTTTATGTACACAAACTTGTGTGTCTTCCTTACACTTGTAATGTGATAGTAACTATACTGTTTATCATGGTAACTTGTTTATGTACACAAACTAGTGTGTCTTCCTTACACTTATAATGTGATAGTAACTATACTGTTTATCATGGTAACTTGTTTATGTACACAAACTTGTGTGTCTTCCTTACACTTATAATGTGATAGTAACTATACTGTCTATCATGGTAACTTGTTTATGTACACAAACTAGTGTGTCTTCCTTACGCTTATAATGTGATAGTAACTATACTGTTTATCATGGTAACTTGTTTATGTACACAAACTTGTGTGTCTTCCTTACACTTGTAATGTGATAGTAACTATACTGTTTATCATGGTAACTTGTTTATGTACACAAACTTGTGTGTCTTCCTTACACTTGTAATGTGATAGTAACTATACTGTTTATCATGGTAACTTGTTTATGTACACAAACTAGTGTGTCCTCCTTACACTTCTAATGTGATAGTAACTATACTGTTTATCATGGTAACTTGTTTATGTACACAAACTAGTGTGTCTTCCTTACGCTTATAATGTGATAGTAACTATACTGTTTATCATGGTAACTTGTTTATGTACACAAACTAGTGTGTCTTCCTTACACTTATAATGTGATAGTAACTATACTGTTTATCATGGTAACTTGTTTATGTACACAAACTAGTGTGTCTTCCTTACACTTATAATGTGATAGTAACTATACTGTTTATCATGGTAACTTGTTTATGTACACAAACTAGTGTGTCTTCCTTACACTTATAATGTCATAGTAACTATACTGTTTATCATGGTAACTTGTTTATGTACACAAACTAGTGTGTCTTCCTTACGCTTATAATGTGATAGTAACTATACTGTTTATCATGGTAACTTGTTTATGTACACAAACTAGTGTGTCTTCCTTACACTTGTAATGTGATAGTAACTATACTGTTTCTCTTGGTAACTGGTTTATGTACACAAACTTGTGTCTCTTCCTTACACTTGTAATGTCATAGTAACTATACTGCTTCTCATGGTAACTTGTTTATGTACACAAACTAGTGTGTCTTCCTTACACTTGTAATGTCATAGTAACTATACTGTTTATCATGGTAACGTGTTTATGTACACAAACTTGTGTCTGTTCCTTACGCTTATAATGTGATAGTAACTATACTGCTTCTCATGGTAACGTGTTTATGTACACAAATCTGTGTCTCTTCCTTATGCTTATAATGTCATAGTAACTATACTGTTTATCATGGTAACTTGTTTATGTACACAAACTTGTGTCTCTTCTATACGCTTGTAATGTCATTGTAACTATATTGCTTCTCATGGTAACTTGTTTATGTACACAAACTTGTGTCTCTTCCTTACGCTTGTAATGTCATAGTAACTATCCTGCTTCTCATGGTAAGTTGTTTATGTACACAAACTTGTGTCTCTTCCTTACACTTGTAATGTCATAGTAACTATACTGCTTCTCATGGTAACTTGTTTATGTAAACAAACTTGTGTCTCTTCCTTACACTTGTAATGTCATAGTAACTATACTGCTTCTTATGGTAACTTGTTTATGTAAACAAACTTGTGTCTCTTCCTTATGCTTATAATGTGATAGTAACTATACTGCTTCTCATGGTAACTTGTTTATGTAAACAAACTTGTGTCTCTTCCTTACACTTGTAATGTCATAGTAACTATACTGCTTCTCATGGTAACTTGTTTATGTAAACAAACTTGTGTCTCTTCCTTATGCTTGTAATGTCATAGTAACTATACTGCTTCTCATGGTAACTTGTTTATGTAAACAAACTTGTGTCTCTTCCTTACACTTGTAATGTCATAGTAACTATACTGCTTCTCATGGTAACTTGTTTATGTAAACAAACTTGTGTCTCTTCCTTATGCTTATAATGTGATAGTAACTATACTGTTTATCATGGTAACTTGTTTATGTACACAAACTTGAGTCTCTTCCTTACGCTTGTAATGTGATAGTAACTATACTGCTTCTCATAGTAATTTGTTTATGTACACAAACTTGTGTCTCTTCCTTACGCTTGTAATGTGATAGTAACTATACTGCTTCTCATGGTAACTTGTTTATGTACACAAACTTGCGTCTCTTCCTTACGCTTATAATGTGATAGTAACTATACTGCTTCTCATGGTAACTTGTTTATGTACACAAACTAGTGTCTCTTCCTCACACTTGTAATGTCATAGTAACTATACTGCTTCTCATGGTAACTTGTTTATGTACACAAACTTGTGTCTCTTCCTTACGCTTGTAATGTCATTGTAACTATATTGCTTCTCATGGTAACTTGTTTATGTACACAAACTTGTGTCTCATCCTTACGCTTATAATGTGATAGTAACTATACTGCTTCTCATGGTAACTTGTTTATGTACAGAAACTTGTGTCTCTTCCTTACACTTATAATGTGATAGTAACTATACTGCTTCTCATGGTAACTTGTTTATGTACACAAACTTGTGTCTCTTCCTTACACTTATAATGTGATAGTAACTATACTGCTTCTCATGGTAACTTGTTTATGTACACAAACTAGTGTCTCTTCCTTACACTTGTAATGTGATAGTAACTATACTGCTTCTCATGGTAACTTGTTTATGTACACAAACTTGTGTCTCTTCCTTACACTTATAATGTGATAGTAACTATACTGCTTCTCATGGTAACTTGTTTATGTACACAAACTAGTGTCTCTTCCTTACACTTGTAATGTGATAGTAACTATACTGCTTCTCATGGTAACTTGTTTATGTACACAAACTTGTGTCTCTTCCTTACACTTATAATGTGATAGTAACTATACTGCTTCTCATGGTAACTTGTTTATGTACACAAACTTGTGTCTCATCCTTACGCTTATAATGTGATAGTAACTATATTGCTTCTCATGGTAACTTGTTTATGTACACAAACTAGTGTCTCTTCCTTACACTTGTAATGTCATAGTAACTATACTGTTTATCATGGTAACTTGTTTATGTACACAAACTAGTGTCTCTTCCTTACACTTGTAATGTGATAGTAACTATACTGTTTCTCATGGTAACTTGTTTATGTACACAAACTAGTGTCTCTTCCTTACACTTGTAATGTGATAGTAACTATACTGTTTCTCATGGTAACTTGTTTATATACACAAACTAGTGTCTCTTCCTTACACTTATAATGTGATAGTAACTATCCTGCTTCTAATGGTAACTTGTTTATGTACACAAACTAGTGTCTCTTCCTTACACTTGTAATGTGATAGTAACTATACTGCTTCTCATGGTAACTTGTTTATGTACACAAACTAGTGTGTCTTCCTTACACTTGTAATGTGATAGTAACTATACTGCTTCTCATGGTAACTTGTTTATGTACACAAACTTGTGTCTTATCCTTACGCTTATAATGTGATAGTAACTATATTGCTTCTCATGGTAACTTGTTTATGTACACAAACTTGTGTCTCATCCTTACGCTTATAATGTGATAGTAACTATATTGCTTCTCATGGTAACTTGTTTATGTACACAAACTAGTGTCTCTTCCTTACACTTGTAATGTCATAGTAACTATACTGTTTATCATGGTAACTTGTTTATGTACACAAACTAGTGTCTCTTCCTTACACTTGTAATGTGATAGTAACTATACCGTTTATCATGGTAACTTGTTTATGTACACAAACTAGTGTGTCTCTTCCTTACACTTATGTCATAGTAACTATACTGTTTATCATGGTAACTTGTTTATGTACACAAACTTGTGTCTCTTCCTTACACTTATAATGTCATAGTAACTATACTGTTTATCATGGTAACTTGTTTATGTACACAAACTAGTGTCTCTTCCTTACACTTGTAATGTCATAGTAACTATACTGTTTATCATGGTAACTTGTTTATGTACACAAACTAGTGTGTCTCTTCCTTACACTTATGTCATAGTAACTATACTGTTTATCATGGTAACTTGTTTATGTACACAAACTTGTGTCTCTTCCTTACACTTGTAATGTGATAGTAACTATACTGTTTATCATGGTAACTTGTTTATGTACACAAACTTGTGTGTCTTCCTTACACTTGTAATGTGATAGTAACTATACTGTTTATCATGGTAACTTGTTTATGTACACAAACTTGTGTGTCTTCCTTACACTTGTAATGTGATAGTAACTATACTGTTTATCATGGTAACTTGTTTATGTACACAAACTAGTGTGTCTTCCTTACACTTATGTCATAGTAACTATACTGTTTATCATGGTAACTTGTTTATGTACACAAACTTGTGTCTCTTCCTTACACTTATGTCATAGTAACTATACTGTTTATCATGGTAACTTGTTTATGTACACAAACTTGTGTCTCTTCCTTACACTTATGTCATAGTAACTATACTGTTTATCATGGTAACTTGTTTATGTACACAAACTTGTGTGTCTTCCTTACACTTATGTCATAGTAACTATACTGTTTATCATGGTAACTTGTTTATGTACACAAACTTGTGTGTCTTCCTTACACTTATAATGTGATAGTAACTATACTGTTTATCATGGTAACTTGTTTATGTACACAAACTAGTGTGTCTTCCTTACACTTATAATGTGATAGTAACTATACTGTTTATCATGGTAACTTGTTTATGTACACAAACTAGTGTGTCTTCCTTACACTTATGTCATAGTAACTATACTGTTTATCATGGTAACTTGTTTATGTACACAAACTTGTGTCTCTTCCTTACACTTATGTCATAGTAACTATACTGATTATCATGGTAACTTGTTTATGTACACAAACTTGTGTCTGTTCCTTACACTTATGTCATAGTAACTATACTGTTTATCATGGTAACTTGTTTATGTACACAAACTTGTGTGTCTTCCTTACACTTATGTCATAGTAACTATACTGTTTATCATGGTAACTTGTTTATGTACACAAACTTGTGTGTCTTCCTTACACTTATAATGTGATAGTAACTATACTGTTTATCATGGTAACTTGTTTATGTACACAAACTAGTGTGTCTTCCTTACACTTATAATGTGATAGTAACTATACTGTTTATCATGGTAAATTGTTTATGTACACAAACTAGTGTGTCTTCCTTACACTTATAATGTGATAGTAACTATACTGTTTATCATGGTAACTTGTTTATGTACACAAACTTGTGTCTCTTCCTTACACTTATGTCATAGTAACTATACTGTTTATCATGGTAACTTGTTTATGTACACAAACTTGTGTGTCTTCCTTACACTTGTAATGTGATAGTAACTATACTGTTTATCATGGTAACTTGTTTATGTACACAAACTAGTGTGTCTTCCTTACACTTATAATGTGATAGTAACTATACTGTTTATCATTGTAACTTGTTTATGTACACAAACTTGTGTGTCTTCCTTACACTTATAATGTGATAGTAACTATACTGTTTATCATGGTAACTTGTTTATGTACACAAACTTGTGTGTCTTCCTTACACTTATAATGTGATAGTAACTATACTGTTTATCATGGTAACTTGTTTATGTACACAAACTAGTGTGTCTTCCTTACACTTATAATGTGATAGTAACTATACTGTTTATCATGGTAACTTGTTTATGTACACAAACTAGTGTGTCTTCCTTACACTTATAATGTGATAGTAACTATACTGTTTATCATGGTAACTTGTTTATGTACACAAACTTGTGTCTCTTCCTTACACTTATGTCATAGTAACTATACTGTTTATCATGGTAACTTGTTTATGTACACAAACTTGTGTGTCTTCCTTACACTTGTAATGTGATAGTAACTATACTGTTTATCATGGTAACTTGTTTATGTACACAAACTAGTGTGTCTTCCTTACACTTATAATGTGATAGTAACTATACTGTTTATCATTGTAACTTGTTTATGTACACAAACTTGTGTGTCTTCCTTACACTTATAATGTGATAGTAACTATACTGTTTATCATGGTAACTTGTTTATGTACACAAACTATGTGTCTTCCTTACGCTTATAATGTGATAGTAACTATACTGTTTATCATGGTAACTTGTTTATGTACACAAACTTGTGTGTCTTCCTTACACTTGTAATGTGATAGTAACTATACTGTTTATCATGGTAACTTGTTTATGTACACAAACTTGTGTCTCATCCTTACGCTTATAATGTGATAGTAACTATATTGCTTCTCATGGTAACTTGTTTATGTACACAAACTAGTGTCTCTTCCTTACACTTGTAATGTCATAGTAACTATACTGTTTATCATGGTAACTTGTTTATGTACACAAACTAGTGTCTCTTCCTTACACTTGTAATGTGATAGTAACTATACTGTTTCTCATGGTAACTTGTTTATGTACACAAACTAGTGTCTCTTCCTTACACTTGTAATGTGATAGTAACTATACTGTTTCTCATGGTAACTTGTTTATGTACACAAACTAGTGTCTCTTCCTTACACTTGAAATGTGATAGTAACTATACTGTTTATCATGGTAACTTGTTTATGTACACAAACTTGTGTGTCTTCCTTACACTTATAATGTGATAGTAACTATACTGTTTATCATGGTAACTTGTTTATGTACACAAACTAGTGTCTCTTCCTTACACTTGTAATGTCATAGTAACTATACTGTTTATCATGGTAACTTGTTTATGTATACAAACTAGTGAGTCTCTTCCTTACACTTATGTCATAGTAACTATACTGTTTATCATGGTAACTTGTTTATGTACACAAACTTGTGTCTCTTCCTTACACTTGTAATGTGATAGTAACTATACTGTTTATCATGGTAACTTGTTTATGTACACAAACTAGTGTGTCTCTTCCTTACACTTATGTCATAGTAACTATACTGTTTATCATGGTAACTAGTTTATGTACACAAACTTGTGTCTCTTCCTTACACTTATAATGTCATAGTAACTATACTGTTTATCATGGTAACTTGTTTATGTACACAAACTAGTGTCTCTTCCTTACACTTGTGATGTCATAGTAACTATACTGTTTATCATGGTAACTTGTTTATGTACACAAACTAGTGTGTCTCTTCCTTACACTTATGTCATAGTAACTATACTGTTTATCATGGTAACTTGTTTATGTACACAAACTTGTGTCTCTTCCTTACACTTGTAATGTGATAGTAACTATACTGTTTATCATGGTAACTTGTTTATGTACACAAACTTGTGTGTCTTCTTTACACTTGTAATGTGATAGTAACTATACTGTTTATCATGGTAACTTGTTTATGTACACAAACTTGTGTGTCTTCCTTACACTTGTAATGTGATAGTAACTATACTGTTTATCATGGTAACTTGTTTATGTACACAAACTAGTATGTCTTCCTTACACTTATGTCATAGTAACTATACTGTTTATCATGGTAACTTGTTTATGTACACAAACTTGTGTCTCTTCCTTACACTTATGTCATAGTAACTATACTGTTTATCATGGTAACTTGTTTATGTACACAAACTTGTGTCTCTTCCTTACACTTATGTCATAGTAACTATACTGTTTATCATGGTAACTTGTTTATGTACACAAACTTGTGTGTCTTCCTTACACTTATGTCATAGTAACTATACTGTTTATCATGGTAACTTGTTTATGTACACAAACTTGTGTGTCTTCCTTACACTTATCATGTGATAGTAACTATACTGTTTATCATGGTAACTTGTTTATGTACACAAACTAGTGTGTCTCTTCCTTACACTTATGTCATAGTAACTATACTGTTTATCATGGTAACTTGTTTATGTACACAAACTTGTGTCTCTTCCTTACACTTGTAATGTGATAGTAACTATACTGTTTATCATGGTAACTTGTTTATGTACACAAACTAGTGTGTCTCTTCCTTACACTTATGTCATAGTAACTATACTGTTTATCATGGTAACTTGTTTATGTACACAAACTTGTGTCTCTTCCTTACACTTATAATGTCATAGTAACTATACTGTTTATCATGGTAACTTGTTTATGTACACAAACTAGTGTCTCTTCCTTACACTTGTAATGTCATAGTAACTATACTGTTTATCATGGTAACTTGTTTATGTACACAAACTAGTGTGTCTCTTCCTTACACTTATGTCATAGTAACTATACTGTTTATCATGGTAACTTGTTTATGTACACAAACTTGTGTCTCTTCCTTACACTTGTAATGTGATAGTAACTATACTGTTTATCATGGTAACTTGTTTATGTACACAAACTTGTGTGTCTTCCTTACACTTGTAATGTGATAGTAACTATACTGTTTATCATGGTAACTTGTTTATGTACACAAACTTGTGTGTCTTCCTTACACTTGTAATGTGATAGTAACTATACTGTTTATCATGGTAACTTGTTTATGTACACACACTAGTGTGTCTTCCTTACACTTATGTCATAGTAACTATACTGTTTATCATGGTAACTTGTTTATGTACACAAACTTGTGTCTCTTCCTTACACTTATGTCATAGTAACTATACTGTTTATCATGGTAACTTGTTTATGTACACAAACTTGTGTCTCTTCCTTACACTTATGTCATAGTAACTATACTGTTTATCATGGTAACTTGTTTATGTACACAAACTTGTGTGTCTTCCTTACACTTATGTCATAGTAACTATACTGTTTATCATGGTAACTTGTTTATGTACACAAACTTGTGTGTCTTCCTTACACTTATAATGTGATAGTAACTATACTGTTTATCATGGTAACTTGTTTATGTACACAAACTAGTGTGTCTTCCTTACACTTATAATGTGATAGTAACTATACTGTTTATCATGGTAACTTGTTTATGTACACAAACTAGTGTGTCTTCCTTACACTTATGTCATAGTAACTATACTGTTTATCATGGTAACTTGTTTATGTACACAAACTTGTGTCTCTTCCTTACACTTATGTCATAGTAACTATACTGTTTATCATGGTAACTTGTTTATGTACACAAACTTGTGTCTCTTCCTTACACTTATGTCATAGTAACTATACTGTTTATCATGGTAACTTGTTTATGTACACAAACTTGTGTGTCTTCCTTACACTTATGTCATAGTAACTATACTGTTTATCATGGTAACTTGTTTATGTACACAAACTTGTGTGTCTTCCTTACACTTATAATGTGATAGTAACTATACTGTTTATCATGGTAACTTGTTTATGTACACAAACTAGTGTGTCTTCCTTACACTTATAATGTGATAGTAACTATACTGTTTATCATGGTAACTTGTTTATGTACACAAACTAGTGTGTCTTCCTTACACTTATAATGTGATAGTAACTATACTGTTTATCATGGTAACTTGTTTGTGTACACAAACTTGTGTCTCTTCCTTACACTTATGTCATAGTAACTATACTGTTTATCATGGTAACTTGTTTATGTACACAAACTTGTGTGTCTTCCTTACACTTATAATGCGATAGTAACTATACTGTTTATCATGGTAACTTGTTTATGTACACAAACTTGTGTGTCTTCCTTACACTTATAATGTGATAGTAACTATACTGTTTATCATGGTAACTTGTTTATGTACACAAACTAGTGTGTCTTCCTTACGCTTATAATGTGATAGTAACTATACTGTTTATCATGGTAACTTGTTTATGTACACAAACTTGTGTGTCTTTCTTACACTTGTAATGTGATAGTAACTATACTGTTTATCATGGTAACATGTTTATGTACACAAACTTGTGTCTCATCCTTACGCTTATAATGTGATAGTAACTATATTGCTTCTCATGGTAACTTGTTTATGTACACAAACTAGTGTCTCTTCCTTACACTTGTAATGTCATAGTAACTATACTGTTTATCATGGTAACTTGTTTATGTATACAAACTTGTGTCTCTTCCTTACACTTGTAATGTCATAGTAGCTTGCTTATTCTTTTATTGTTTATTGTGCTAAGAGTTTTACAAATTTGATTGTCTACTGCATTTTGACCCTGGTCACTTATTCAGTAGACAATCACTACAGTTTATTTACATTTTACAATTTGTTGTCACTAAATTATCTTGCTCTTTTTTTTCAGTTTTTTTTTTTCCATGTCCCATTTCCACTTTTCATTTATTGATTACTTAACCATCACACATTCACTATAGTTTTCCATTCAAAGTAAGATGCACTAACTCTTACTTTTCTCTTTCCACTGTCCAAAGCCATTTATTTTTTACTTTACACAATAACTGTCCAATGCTTCTAGCGTCCTTGCATATCATTTCAATTATAAGTGTATTTCTATCCCCCTTCAACCACTTCTTATTAAAAAATTCTTTTCTCCAATTTTCTGTTCCTTGGCACTTAAATACTATGTGTTCAATGTCTTCATTACCACCACATATCGGACATTGGTTCTGAGGAATACCCTGTCTTAGCCCTTTTAGCCTCCATGCTCCGGTTCTTAACCATGCAATAGATTCTCTCTCTTCTTTATTTACTATGTCTATATATTTTTCCCTACCCCATGTATTTTTCATTGGCCTATAATAAACTAATGAGCTCTTTTCGGCAATCTCACTGAACATGATTTGTATTTCTATAACTTCCAGTCTTTTCCTTGCCTTTTTCCAAAAAAGTTTTACGTTATTTTCTCTCCTTCTCCATATATCTCCTAAACCACTTTTCTCCAAAATATTCCGTAATTTACTTACCCATCCATCATTCATTAAGCTATTCTCTTGGTATTCCATACATTGTCTTAACACATTACTTTTTCCTAGATTTAAAGTTCTGAACCAAAATTTCAAAGCTCTTTCCATTATCTTCCCCTTAGTTGGCACCCTGCCCATCTGTAATTGTGCTACCTGTCTTACAATTGACTTCGGTAGCCCTAGTATTTCTCTACAAAACATCCTGTGCACCACATCTATACATTCCCATCCTCTATCTAATCCCCATATTTCTATACCATACATCATTTTTGCGTCCACAACCATCTCATAAACTTTTTCCAGCCATTTAACATTTATATTAGGTACTTTATATTTGCAGCTTCTAATTGCTGCCATCGCCCCTTTACCTTTTGCCAATGCAAACTTCTTATGTTTCTCCCATTTATTACCTCCATCTATTTTTACTCCTTAATAGATACAGTCATGCACTACCCTTGAATCTTTATTCTCTCCCTTCCACTTTTCATATTTGCCTAATTTTCCCCCCTTTTTGAAAACCACAATCTGTGTTTTCTCTTGATTCACTTTTAACCTCCATTCTTTACAATATACATCAATTGCTTGTAATGATTGTTTTAAATCACTTACTGTAATAGAGCCTACCACTAGGTCATCTGCAAAAAGAAGTCCTGGAATTTGGATGTTGTTAATTACTGGTGCACAGTTATTATTCCTTCCAATTTCTAGTAAGACATCATCTATGTATAAATTAAATAACACTGGAATTAACTTACATCCTTGCCGAAGGCCTTTCTTTTCTGGAATTTCGTTTGTTACACAGCCTGTCTCCACCCTTACACAGAAGGTGTTCTCAAAATACAGTGCTTTTAGAATATTCACCAATTGCTGACTTACTCCCTTACACACTAATTTATGCCACAGAAGTTGTAGCTCAATTCGGTCATAAGCCTTCTCTAAGTCTACAAAAGCCATATACAATTTACCCCTTTTTTCTTTTAAATATTTGTCTGCTAATGTTTTTATAATAAATAAATTATCAATTGTTCTCCTTCCCTTGCGAAAGCCCATCTGGAATTCCGAAAGGATATTATATTCTTCAACTCAAAATTGTAGTCTCGCTGCCAAAATGCCCGCAAAAAGTTTTCCTATATTCGATAATAATGCAATACCTCTGTAGTTATTAGGTTTATCGACATTGCCCTTGCCTTTATATATAGGATGGATGATAGCTTCTCTCCATCGTTTAGGTACATAACCCTTTCTAATAATTACATTAAATAAATCTAATAAAATTTTCACTCTCCTTGTTTCATTACACCACTCCTTAAGAAACTCTATTGGGATGCCATCAATTCCAGTAGCTTTATTTTTCTTCAGTAACTTAACTTGTTTTATTACTTCCTCACTCCTAATTCACCATCCAATATCTCTACAAAAACATTCCTTATTTCCAAAAATTCTGTACTTCCTATACTCCTTTCTTCCCCATATAATGTTTTAAAGTACTCCATCCATTGTCCTGGCTCAACATTGGGTTTAGTTACACATTTATTATAGGTCGAATTAAGAACATGCCATACCTTATTAACATTATTTTCATTTAGACATTTTATCAAATTCCTTTCATTGCATTCCCTCCAGTCCTTTTTCTTTTGCTCTAACAATAAATTATGTGAATTCCTCCCTTGCATATAATCGTCCCTAGATTTTCTATCACCTAATTCTCTCCACCTAACCAACAGTTGTTTTACTTGTCTTTTTGATACCCTACATTCTTCGTCAAACCAGTCCTTATCATATATGTAAACCCTCTTTTTTGTTTTCATTTCCTCTCCCGCCTTTTGCATAACTGTATTAAGGATATCTATTGCATTCTCAATTTGATTATTCTTAACCATGAATGTTACTCCACATAGACATATCTTTCCATAATTCGAGTCAAGAGTCTGTTTAAATGTGTCACAAAATTCTTCTTTCCATTTATAGCTAATATACTCTTTTTTACAATAGCTTTCCACTCTTATATTGTGTTTTACTTGTGCAGCGTGCATCATAAAATCCACAATCAGTGGATAATGCCCGCTAGTTGAGCTTAAATTTAATACCTTAAAATTACTTAAAATATGTCCTAAATTCAGAGGCCACAACACAAAATCTATTACACTCTGCCCATTATTGCTAACAAAGGTAAATTCTCCTTGTTCATCTTCCCCACATTTTCCATTCAAAATTTCTAAAGCATTCAACTCACAAAAATCAATAAATTTTTCACACTCTTTATCAACAAATTTGTCCTTGCTTTGCCTAAGTTTCTCACTTTTAAACACAATTTCATCACTCATCCAATCATTTCCAACATATGTATCACTTTCCCCAATCCTGATATTAAAATCTCCCATTAGTATTACCTCTGCAGTTACAAATTTCTCCTTCAGGCTATCTATATCTTTTCTTATTTGATTAAGGAGATCAGGATTATGAAACCGCGAGGATGCAGGGGGGTTATATATTATTCCTACACAGAGTATATACTTAACATCCATTATAACCCACAGTATTTCTTTACTACTAGACCATGTTTCTTTAATTTCCTTACTTAAGCTGTTCCTTATAAAGAAACCTATACCTCCAGATACTCTTCCCTTTCTAGCTATCACCTCTCCTTTCCTACCAATGTATTCAAAGTCCTTTATACTTATCTGTTCCTCTTTTAACCACGTTTCTACTACCACTAAATAATCCACTTTCGCCAACAGCTGTTTCAAAACTCCCACATATAACTTATTTTTTAAACCCTCACAGTTCCAGAAGCCCATTCTCCTTGTTGTCCCTTTTTCCTATTGTGAACCTGCTCTGTATCTAAAACCATCTAATCTTTTCCTACTTCTTAATTCAATTCCTTCTTTCGGCATTAACATTTTATTTTTATCTGATACCACAATGCTCCCATGTTCGGATGAAACAATACTATCTTCTTCTCCCTCTTCCATATTCTCCCCACTACCTTGATACCATATCTTCTTTCTCCCCTCCGTTAGCGCGCACGCAACTTCTGCCTCTTCCCTCCTTGGTGAAACAATTCTCTTGGGTGACGTCACTTCTCTGGCTCCTCCCTCCGCCACTGTTGTCGCCACCATTGCAGTCCTACCGCGCCGAGCTGCTTCAGCTGTTTGGGCCCTCCTTCCATTTGACGTCATCACAAGGTCATCAACTTTTCCCTCTCTGCTGTTGTCTACGCTGTTTGGATTAGCCTCGCCATTACGTACTTCATTCTCCATGTTTGCTGCAAATTGTCGAGTTGTGAACTTTGATCTTCCTGTTTCATTTCTTAAAGCTATCGCTGACACCTGTTGATTCATTTCTGCCCTTTCATGTCGATTTTCTCTTGAATCTATATTGTCCGTATCACGTACCCTTTCATTGTCAATCCACAGCTGAAAGTTTGTAATATACGCCATTTTTCCCAAAGATCTTGCGTCTTTCATTTTCTGAATTAAATTTCATTGTAATGCTCTCTTATTTGGTGAAAGGTCTTTGTTAATAAAGATATTTGTTCCTTTCAATTTTTGGCTCTCCTAAGCACTTCATGCACTAACTGTATTGTTGCTAGCTTCACCATTATTGCCCTCTTTCCAACTTGTCTCCCAAATCTAAAAGCCTCAACAATTTCCTATCCGTACATCTCTAATTCAAGCTTCTCCTTCAATATCTGCGTTATTTCTTCAGCTGGCCATATCCCTCTTCTCTCACTTACACCTAGAAACACCAGATTGAATCTTCTTTCCCTCTCCTCCATTCTTCCCATTCTTTCCTTAATTTCATTTACTTCCTGCTTTGCTTCATACACTTCATCTATAATGTCCTCCTTGATATCCCTAATCATAGAGCACAATTTATCACTCAATCGTTGTTCCATACCTTCCATTTTCTCATTTAGGTTCCCCAACAATTCTTGAATATCCATAGGGCCTGGATTCACTTCCACTCCTCCAATCACTAGTAGAATAGTTAATACACTCCCAATAATCAAAACATTAACCATTTCTTTGCCAAAATGTATTCCTCTTGTTCCCGCGAATTTCATTCTCAAAATTTGCTCAATTCTCGCTCTATACACAGCTATATCCACACCCATTGTTACTTAGCTGCTTCTTGCTTCAAAATCACGAGCTCCTTCCCAAAACAACCCTCCTCTCTCGCTGCTGGCCTAGCACTCATGTCATAGTAACTATACTGTTTCTCATGGTAACTGGTTTATGTACACAAACTTGTGTCTCTTCCTTACACTTATAATGTCATAGTAACTATACTGTTTATCATGGTAACTGGTTTATGTACACAAACTATTGTCTCTTCCTTACACTTGTAATGTCATAGTAACTATACTGTTTATCATGGTAACTTGTTTATGTACACAAACTTGTGTCTCTTCCTTACACTTGTAATGTCATAGTAACTATACTGTTTATCATGGTAACTGGTTTATGTACACAAACTAGTGTCTCTTCCTTATGCTTATAATGTCATAGTAACTATATTGCTTCTCATGGTAACTTGTTTATGTACACAAACTTGTGTCTCTTCCTTACGCTTGTAATGTCATTGTAACTATATTGCTTCTCATGGTAACTGCTTTATGTACACAAACTTGTGTCTCTTCCGTATGCTTGTAATGTCATAGTAACTATATTGCTTCTCATGGTAACTGGTTTATGTACACAAACTAGTGTCTCTTCCTTATGCTTATAATGTCATAGTAACTATATTGCTTCTCATGGTAACTGGTTTATGTACACAAACTAGTGTCTCTTCCTTATGCTTATAATGTCATAGTAACTATCCTGCTTCTCATGGTAACTTGTTTATGTACACAAACTTGTGTCTCTTCCTTATGCTTATAATGTGATAGTAACTATACTGTTTATCATGGTAACTGGTTTATGTACACAAACTTGTGTCTCTTCCTTACGCTTATAATGTCATAGTAACTATACTGTTTATCATGGTAACTGGTTTATGTACACAAACTTGTGTCTCTTCCTTACGCTTATAATGTCATAGTAACTATACTGTTTATCATGGTAACTGGTTTATGTACACAAACTTGTGTCTCTTCCTTACGCTTATAATGTCATAGTAACTATACTGTTTATCATGGTAACTGGTTTATGTACACTAGTTTAGTATTTAGTATTTATTGTGCTAAGAGTTTTACAAATTTGATTGTCTACTGCATTTTGACCCTGGTCACTTCTTCAGTAGACAATCACTACAGTTTATTTACATTTTACAATCTCATGTCACTAAATTATCTTGCTCTTCTTTTTTTTTGTTTTTTTTCATGTCCCATTTCCACTTTTTTTTTTTTTTTTTTTTTTTCACTTTCCACTTATTGATTACTTAACCATCACACATTCACTATAGTTTTCCATTCAAAGTAAGATGCACTACCTCTTACTTTTCTCTTTCCACAGTCCAAAGCCATTTATTTTTTACTTTACACAAAAACTGTCCAATGCTTCTAGCGTCCTTGCATATCATTTCAATTATAAGTGTATTTCTATCCCCCTTCAACCACTTCTTATTAAAAAATTCTTTTTTCCAATTTTCTGTCCCTTGGCACTTAAATACTATGTGTTCAATGTCTTCATTACCACCACATATCGGACATTGGTTCTGAGGAATACCCTGTCTTAGCCCTTTTAGCCTCCATGTTCCGGTTCTTAACCATGCAATAGATTCTCTCTCTTCTTTATTTACTATGTCTATATATTTTTCCCTACCCCATGTATTTTTCATTGGCCTATAATAAACTAATGAGCTCTTTTCGGCAATCTCACTGAACATGATTTGTATTTCTATATCTTCCAGTCTTTTCCTTGCCTTTTTCCAAAAATGTTTGACGTTATTTTCTCTCCTTCTCCATATATCTCCTAACCCATTTTTCCCCAAAATATTCTGTAATTTACTTACCCATCCATCATTCATTAAGCTCTTCTCTTGGTATTCAATACATTTTTTTTTTTTTTTAAATAGAGAGTTGAGGGTTGTTACACTACATCACTATGATATTCTTACTTGAACGCATTTCGGGAGATGGCTTGTTCCCATCGTCAGCATTTTCTCTCAATATTATGACACATCACTGTTACCAGCTTCTAAATCTTCAAAATTAGTCAATTCAATACATTGTCTTAACACATTACTTTTTCCTAGATTTAAAGTTCTGAACCAAAATTTCAAAGCTCTTTCCATTATCTTCCCCTTAGTTGGCACCCTGCATCTCTAATTGTGCTACCTGTTTACAATTGACTTCGGTAGCCCTAGTATATCTCTACAAAACATCCTGTGCACCACATCTATACATTCCCATCCTCTATCTAATCCCCATATTTCTATACCATACATCATTTTTGCCTCCACAACCATCTCATAAACTTTTTCCAGCCATTTAACATTTATATTAGGTACCTTATATTTGCAGCTTCTAATTGCTGCCATCACCCCTTTACCTTTTGCCAATGCAAACTTCTTTTGTTTCTCCCATTTATTACCTCCATCTATTTTTACTCCTAAATAGATACAGTCAAGCTCTACCCTGTAATCTTTATTCTCTCCCTTCCACTTTTCATATTTGCCTAATTTTCCCCCCTTTTTGAAAACCGCAATCTGTGTTTTCTCTTGATTCACTTTTAACCTTCATTCTTTACAATATACATCAATTGCTTGTAACGATTGTTTTAAACCACTTACTGTAATAGATCCTACCACTAGGTCGTCTGCAAAAAGAAGTCCTGGAATTTGGATGTTGTTAATTACTGGTGCACAGTTATTATTCCTTCCAATTTCTAGTAAGACATCATCTATGTATAAATTAAATAAAACTTGACTTAGCTTACATCCTTACCGAAGACCTTTCTTTTCTGGAATTTCGTTTGTTACACAGCCTGTCTCCACCCTTACACAGAAGGTGTTCTCAAAATACAGTGCTTTTAGAATATTCACCAATTGCTGACTTACTCCCTTACACACTAATTTATGCCACAGAAGTTGTAGCTCAATTCAGTCATAAGCCTTCTCTAAGTCTACAAAAGCCAATACAGTTTACCCCTTTTTTCTTTTAAATATTTGTCTGCTAATGTCTTTATAATAAATAAATCCGCTAGTTGAGCTTAAATTTAATACCTTAAAATCACTTAAAATATGTCCTAAATTCAGAGGCCACAACACAAAATCTATTACACTCTGCCCATTATTGCTAACAAAGGTAAATTCTCCTTGTTCATCTTCCCCACATTTTCCATTCAAAATTTTTAAAGCATTTAACTCACAAAAATCAATAAATTTTTCACACTCTTTATCAACAAATTTGTCCTTGCTTTGCCTAAGTTTCTCACCTTTAAACGCAATTTCATCACTCATCCAATCATTTCCAACGTATGTATCACTTTCCCCAATCCTGATATTAAAGTCTCCCATTAGTATTACCGCTGCAGTTACAAATTTCTCCTTCAGCCTGTCTATATCTTTTCTTATTTGATTAAGGAGATCAGGATTATGAAACCGCGAGGATGCAGGGGGGTTATATATTATTCCTACACAGAGTATATACTTAACATCCATTATAACCCACAGTATTTCTTTACTACTAGACCATGTTTCTTTAATTTCCTTATTTAAGCTGTTCCTTATAAAGAAACCTATACCTCCAGATACTCTTCCCTTTCTAGCTATCACCTCTCCTTTCCTACCAATGTATTCAAAGTCCTTTATATTTATCTGTTCCTCTTTTAACCACGTTTCTACTACCGCTAAATACTCCACTTTCGCCAACAGCTGTTTCAAAACTCCCACATATAACTTATTTTTAAACCCTCACATTTCCAGAAGCCCATTTTCCTTGTTGTCCCTTTTTCCTATTGTGAACCTGCTCTGTATCTAAAACCATCTAATCTTTTCCTACTTCTTAATTCAATTCCTTCTTTCAGCCTTAACATTTTATTTTTATCTGATACCACAATGCTCCCATGTTCGGATGAAACAATATTATCCTCTTCTCCCTCTTCCATATTCTCCCCACTACCTTGATACCATATCTTCTTTCTCCCCTCCATTAGCGCGCACGCAACAAACTGGTGTCTCTTCCTTACGCTTATAATGTGATAGTAACTATACTGTTTATCATGGTAACTGGTTTATGTACACAAACTTGTGTGTCTTCCTTAGGCTTATAATGTGATAGTAACTATACTGTTTATCATGGTAACTGGTTTATGTACACAAACTTGTGTCTCTTCCTTACGCTTATAATGTGATAGTAACTATACTGTTTATCATGGTAACTGGTTTATGTACACAAACTTGTGTCTCTTCCTTACGCTTATAATGTGATAGTAACTATACTGTTTATCATGGTAACTGGTTTATGTACACAAACTTGTGTCTCTTCCTTACACTTATAATGTCATAGTAACTATACTGTTTATCATGGTAACTGGTTTATGTACACAAACTTGTGTCTCTTCCTTACACTTATAATGTCATAGCAACTATACTGTTTATCATGGTAACTGGTTTATGTACACAAACTTGTGTGTCTTCCTTATGCTTATAATGTGATAGTAACTATACTGTTTATCATGGTAACTGGTTTATGTACACAAACTTGTGTCTCTTCCTTACACTTATAATGTCATAGCAACTATACTGTTTATCATGGTAACTGGTTTATGTACACAAACTTGTGTGTCTTCCTTATGCTTATAATGTGATAGTAACTATACTGTTTATCATGGTAACTGGTTTATGTACACAAACTTGTGTCTCTTCCTTACACTTATAATGTCATAGTAACTATACTGTTTACCATGGTAACTTGTTTATGTACACAAACTTGTGTCTCTTCCTAACGCTTATAATGTGATAGTAACTATACTGCTTCTCATGGTAACTTGTTTATGTACACAAACTAGTGTCTCTTCCTTACGCTTATAATGTCATAGTAACTATACTGTTTATCATGGTAACTGGTTTATGTACACAATTTTGTGTCTCTTCCTTACGCTTATAATGTCATAGTAACTATACTATTTCTCATGGTAACTGGTTTATGCACACAAACTTGTGTCTCTTCCTTACACTTGTAATGTCATAGTAACTATACTGTTTATCATGGTAACTGGTTTATGTACACAATCTTGTGTCTCTTCCTTACGCTTATAATGTCATAGTAACTATACTATTTCTCATGGTAACTGGTTTATGCACACAAACTAGTGTGTCTCTTCCTTACACTTATAATGTCATAGTAACTATACTGTTTATCATGGTAACTGGTTTATGTAAACAAACTTGTGTCTCTTCCTTACACTTATAATGTCATAGTAACTATAAAGCTTCTCATGGTAACTTGTTTATGCACACAAACTAGTGTGTCTCTTCCTTACACTTATAATGTCATAGTAACTATACTGTTTATCATGGTAACTGGTTTATGTACACAAACTTGTGTCTCTTCCTTACACTTATAATGTCATAGTAACTATAAAGCTTCTCATGGTAACTGGTTTATGCACACAAACTAGTGTGTCTCTTCCTTACACTTATAATGTCATAGTAACTATACTGTTTATCATGGTAACTGGTTTATGTACACAAACTTGTGTCTCTTCCTTACACTTATAATGTCATAGTAACTATACTGTTTATCATGGTAACTGGTTTATGTACACAAACTTGTGTCTCTTCCTTACACTTATAATGTCATAGTAACTATACTATTTCTCATGGTAACTGGTTTATGTACACAAACTAGTGTGTCTCTTCCTTCTTCCTTACACTTATAATGTCATAGTAACTATACTATTTCTCTTGGTAGCTGGTTTATGTACACAAACTAGTGTGTCTCTTCCTTACACTTATAATGTCATAGTAACTATACTATTTCTCATGGTAACTGGTTTATGCACAAAAACTAGTGTGTCTCTTCCTTACACTTATAATGTCATAGTAACTATACTGTTTCTCTTGGTAACTGGTTTATGTACACAAACTTGTGTCTCTTCCTCACACTTATAATGTCATAGTAACTATACTATTTCTCATGGTAACTGGTTTATGCACACAAACTAGTGTGTCTCTTCCTTACACTTATAATGTTATAGTAACTATATTGTTTATCATGGTAACTGGTTTATGTACACAAACCTGTGTCTCTTCCTTACACTTATAATGTCATAGTAACTATACTGTTTCTCTTGGTAACGTGTTTATGTACACAAACTTGTGTCTCTTCCTTATGCTTATAATGTGATAGTAACTATACTGCTTCTCATGGTAACGTGTTTATGTACACAAACTTGTGTCTCTTCCTTATGCTTATAATGTCATAGTAACTATACTGTTTATCATGGTAACTGGTTTATGCACACAATCTTGTGTCTCTTCCTTACACTTATAATGTGATAGTAACTATACTGTTTATCATGGTAACGTGTTTATGTACACAATCTTGTGTCTGTTCCTTACGCTTATAATGTGATAGTAACTATACTGCTTCTCATGGTAACGTGTTTATGTACACAAACTTGTGTCTCTTCCTTATGCTTATAATGTCATAGTAACTATACTGTTTATCATGGTAACTTGTTTATGTACACAAACTTGTGTCTCTTCCTTACGCTTGTAATGTCATTGTAACTATATTGCTTCTCATGGTAACTTGTTTATGTACACAAACTTGTGTCTCTTCCTTACGCTTGTAATGTCATAGTAACTATCCTGCTTCTCATGGTAAGTTGTTTATGTACACAAACTTGTGTCTCTTCCTTACACTTGTAATGTCATAGTAACTATACTGCTTCTCATGGTAACTTGTTTATGTAAACAAACTTGTGTCTCTTCCTTACACTTGTAATGTCATAGTAACTATACTGCTTCTTATGGTAACTTGTTTATGTAAACAAACTTGTGTCTCTTCCTTATGCTTATAATGTGATAGTAACTATACTGCTTCTCATGGTAACTTGTTTATGTAAACAAACTTGTGTCTCTTCCTTACACTTGTAATGTCATAGTAACTATACTGCTTCTCATGGTAACTTGTTTATGTAAACAAACTTGTGTCTCTTCCTTATGCTTGTAATGTCATAGTAACTATACTGCTTCTCATGGTAACTTGTTTATGTAAACAAACTTGTGTCTCTTCCTTACACTTGTAATGTCATAGTAACTATACTGCTTCTCATGGTAACTTGTTTATGTAAACAAACTTGTGTCTCTTCCTTATGCTTATAATGTGATAGTAACTATACTGTTTATCATGGTAACTTGTTTATGTACACAAACATGAGTCTCTTCCTTACGCTTGTAATGTGATAGTAACTATACTGCTTCTCATAGTAATTTGTTTATGTACACAAACTTGTGTCTCTTCCTTACGCTTGTAATGTGATAGTAACTATACTGCTTCTCATGGTAACTTGTTTATGTACACAAACTTGTGTCTCTTCCTTACGCTTATAATGTGATAGTAACTATACTGCTTCTCATGGTAACTTGTTTATGTACACAAACTAGTGTCTCTTCCTCACACTTGTAATGTCATAGTAACTATACTGCTTCTCATGGTAACTTGTTTATGTACACAAACTTGTGTCTCTTCCTTACGCTTGTAATGTCATTGTAACTATATTGCTTCTCATGGTAACTTGTTTATGTACACAAACTTGTGTCTCATCCTTACGCTTATAATGTGATAGTAACTATACTGCTTCTCATGGTAACTTGTTTATGTACAGAAACTTGTGTCTCTTCCTTACACTTATAATGGGATAGTAACTATACTGCTTCTCATGGTAACTTGTTTATGTACACAAACTTGTGTCTCTTCCTTACACTTATAATGTGATAGTAACTATACTGCTTCTCATCGTAACTTGTTTATGTACACAAACTAGTGTCTCTTCCTTACACTTGTAATGTGATAGTAACTATACTGCTTCTCATGGTAACTTGTTTATGTACACAAACTTGTGTCTCTTCCTTACACTTATAATGTGATAGTAACTATACTGCTTCTCATGGTAACTTGTTTATGTACACAAACTAGTGTCTCTTCCTTACACTTGTAATGTGATAGTAACTATACTGCTTCTCATGGTAACTTGTTTATGTACACAAACTTGTGTCTCTTCCTTACACTTATAATGTGATAGTAACTATACTGCTTCTCATGGTAACTTGTTTATGTACACAAACTTGTGTCTCATCCTTACGCTTATAATGTGATAGTAACTATATTGCTTCTCATGGTAACTTGTTTATGTACACAAACTAGTGTCTCTTCCTTACACTTGTAATGTCATAGTAACTATACTGTTTATCATGGTAACTTGTTTATGTACACAAACTAGTGTCTCTTCCTTACACTTGTAATGTGATAGTAACTATACTGTTTCTCATGGTAACTTGTTTATGTACACAAACTAGTGTCTCTTCCTTACACTTGTAATGTGATAGTAACTATACTGTTTCTCATGGTAACTTGTTTATGTACACAAACTAGTGTCTCTTCCTTACACTTATAATGTGATAGTAACTATACTGCTTCTAATGGTAACTTGTTTATGTACACAAACTAGTGTCTCTTCCTTACACTTGTAATGTGATAGTAACTATACTGCTTCTCATGGTAACTTGTTTATGTACACAAACTAGTGTGTCTTCCTTACACTTGTAATGTGATAGTAACTATACTGCTTCTCATGGTAACTTGTTTATGTACACAAACCTGTGTCTCATCCTTACGCTTATAATGTGATAGTAACTATATTGCTTCTCATGGTAACTTGTTTATGTACACAAACTTGTGTCTCATCCTTACGCTTATAATGTGATAGTAACTATATTGCTTCTCATGGTAACTTGTTTATGTACACAAACTAGTGTCTCTTCCTTACACTTGTAATGTCATAGTAACTATACTGTTTATCATGGTAACTTGTTTATGTACACAAACTAGTGTCTCTTCCTTACACTTGTAATGTGATAGTAACTATACTGTTTCTCATGGTAACTTGTTTATGTACACAAACTAGTGTCTCTTCCTTACACTTGTAATGTCATAGTAACTATACTGTTTATCATGGTAACTTGTTTATGTACACAAACTAGTGTCTCTTCCTTACACTTGTAATGTGATAGTAACTATACTGTTTCTCATGGTAACTTGTTTATGTACACAAACTAGTGTCTCTTCCTTACACTTGTAATGTGATAGTAACTATACTGTTTCTCATGGTAACTTGTTTATGTACACAAACTAGTGTCTCTTCCTTACACTTGTAATGTGATAGTAACTATACTGTTTATCATGGTAACTTGTTTATGTACACAAACTTGTGTGTCTTCCGTACACTTATAATGTGATAGTAACTATACTGTTTATCATGGTAACTTGTTTATGTACACAAACTAGTGTCTCTTCCTTACACTTGTAATGTCATAGTAACTATACTGTTTATCATGGTAACTTGTTTATGTACACAAACTAGTGTGTCTCTTCCTTACACTTATGTCATAGTAACTATACTGTTTATCATGGTAACTTGTTTATGTACACAAACTTGTGTCTCTTCCTTACACTTGTAATGTGATAGTCACTATACTGTTTATCATGGTAACTTGTTTATGTACACAAACTAGTGTGTCTCTTCCTTACACTTATGTCATAGTAACTATACTGTTTATCATGGTAACTTGTTTATGTACACAAACTTGTGTCTCTTCCTTACACTTGTAATGTGATAGTAACTATACTGTTTATCATGGTAACTTGTTTATGTACACAAACTAGTGTGTCTCTTCCTTACACTTATGTCATAGTAACTATACTGTTTATCATGGTAACTTGTTTATGTACACAAACTTGTGTCTCTTCCTTACACTTATAATGTCATAGTAACTATACTGTTTATCATGGTAACTTGTTTATGTACACAAACTAGTGTCTCTTCCTTACACTTGTAATGTCATAGTAACTATACTGTTTATCATGGTAACTTGTTTATGTACACAAACTAGTGTGTCTCTTCCTTACACTTATGTCATAGTAACTATACTGTTTATCATGGTAACTTGTTTATGTACACAAACTTGTGTCTCTTCCTTACACTTGTAATGTGATAGTAACTATACTGTTTATCATGGTAACTTGTTTATGTACACAAACTTGTGTGTCTTCCTTACACTTGTAATGTGATAGTAACTATACTGTTTATCATGGTAACTTGTTTATGTACACAAACTTGTGTCTCTTCCTTACACTTGTAATGTGATAGTAACTATACTGTTTATCATGGTAACTTGTTTATGTACACAAACTAGTGTGTCTTCCTTACACTTATGTCATAGTAACTATACTGTTTATCATGGTAACTTGTTTATGTACACAAACTTGTGTCTCTTCCTTACACTTATGTCATAGTAACTATACTGTTTATCATGGTAACTTGTTTATGTACACAAACTTGAATCTCTTCCTTACACTTATGTCATAGTAACTATACTGTTTATCATGGTAACTTGTTTATGTACACAAACTTGTGTGTCTTCCTTACACTTATGTCATAGTAACTATACTGTTTATCATGGTAACTTGTTTATGTACACAAACTTGTGTGTCTTCCTTACACTTATAATGTGACAGTAACTATACTGTTTATCATGGTAACTTGTTTATGTACACAAACTAGTGTGTCTTCCTTACACTTATAATGTGATAGTAACTATACTGTTTATCGTGGTAACTTGTTTATGTACACAAACTAGTGTGTCTTCCTTACACTTATAATGTGATAGTAACTATACTGTTTATCATGGTAACTTGTTTATGTACACAAACTTGTGTCTCTTCCTTACACTTATGTCATAGTAACTATACTGTTTATCATGGTAACTTGTTTATGTACACAAACTTGTGTGTCTTCCTTACACTTGTAATGTGATAGTAACTATACTGTTTATCATGGTAACTTGTTTATGTACACAAACTAGTGTGTCTTTCTTACACTTATGTCATAGTAACTATACTGTTTATCATGGTAACTTGTTTATGTACACAAACTTGTGTCTCTTCCTTACACTTATGTCATAGTAACTATACTGTTTATCATGGTAACTTGTTTATGTACACAAACTTGTGTCTCTTCCTTACACTTATGTCATAGTAACTATACTGTTTATCATGGTAACTTGTTTATGTACACAAACTTGTGTGTCTTCCTTACACTTATGTCATAGTAACTATACTGTTTATCATGGTAACTTGTTTATGTACACAAACTTGTGTGTCTTCCTTACACTTATAATGTGATAGTAACTATACTGTTTATCATGGTAACTTGTTTATGTACACAAACTAGAGTGTCTTCCTTACACTTATAATGTGATAGTAACTATACTGTTTATCATGGTAACTTGTTTATGTACACAAACTAGTGTGTCTTCCTTACACTTATAATGTGATAGTAACTATACTGTTTATCATGGTAACTTGTTTATGTACACAAACTTGTGTCTCTTCCTTACACTTATGTCATAGTAACTATACTGTTTATCATGGTAACTTGTTTATGTACACAAACTTGTGTGTCTTCCTTACACTTATAATGTGATAGTAACTATACTGTTTATCATGGTAACTTGTTTATGTACACAAACTAGTGTGTCTTCCTTACGCTTATAATGTGATAGTAACTATACTGTTTATCATGGTAACTTGTTTATGTACACAAACTTGTGTGTCTTCCTTACACTTGTAATGTGATAGTAACTATACTGTTTATCATGGTAACTTGTTTATGTACACAAACTTGTGTCTCATCCTTACGCTTATAATGTGATAGTAACTATATTGCTTCTCATGGTAACTTGTTTATGTACACAAACTAGTGTCTCTTCCTTACACTTGTAATGTCATAGTAACTATACTGTTTATCATGGTAACTTGTTTATGTACACAAACTAGTGTCTCTTCCTTACACTTGTAATGTGATAGTAACTATACTGTTTCTCATGGTAACTTGTTTATGTACACAAACTAGTGTCTCTTCCTTACACTTGTAATGTGATAGTAACTATACTGTTTCTCATGGTAACTTGTTTATGTACACAAACTAGTGTCTCTTCCTTACACTTGTAATGTGATAGTAACTATACTGTTTATCATGGTAACTTGTTTATGTACACAAACTTGTGTGTCTTCCTTACACTTATAATGTGATAGTAACTATACTGTTTATCATCGTAACTTGTTTATGTACACAAACTAGTGTCTCTTCCTTACACTTGTAATGTCATAGTAACTATACTGTTTATCATGGTAACTTGTTTATGTACACAAACTAGTGTGTCTCTTCCTTACACTTATGTCATAGTAACTATACTGTTTATCATGGTAACTTGTTTATGTACACAAACTTGTGTCTCTTCCTTACACTTGTAATGTGATAGTAACTATACTGTTTATCATGGTAACTTGTTTATGTACACAAACTAGTGTGTCTCTTCCTTACACTTATGTCATAGTAACTATACTGTTTATCATGGTAACTTGTTTATGTACACAAACTTGTGTCTCTTCCTTACACTTATAATGTCATAGTAACTATACTGTTTATCATGGTAACTTGTTTATGTACACAAACTAGTGTCTCTTCCTTACACTTGTAATGTCATAGTAACTATACTGTTTATCATGGTAACTTGTTTATGTACACAAACTAGTGTGTCTCTTCCTTACACTTATGTCATAGTAACAATACTGTTTATCATGGTAACTTGTTTATGTACACAAACTTGTGTCTTTTTCTTACACTTGTAATGTGATAGTAACTATACTGTTTATCATGGTAACTTGTTTATGTACACAAACTTGTGTGTCTTCCTTACACTTGTAATGTGATAGTAACTATACTGTTTATCATGGTAACTTGTTTATGTACACAAACTTGTGTGTCTTCCTTACACTTGTAATGTGATAGTAACTATACTGTTTATCATGGTAACTTGTTTATGTACACAAACTAGTGTGTCTTCCTTACACTTATGTCATAGTAACTATACTGTTTATCATGGTAACTTGTTTATGTACACAAACTTGTGTCTCTTCCTTACACTTATGTCATAGTAACTATACTGTTTATCATGGTAACTTGTTTATGTACACAAACTTGTGTGTCTTCCTTACACTTATAATGTGATAGTAACTATACTGTTTATCATGGTAACTTGTTTATGTACACAAACTAGTGTGTCTTCCTTACACTTATAAAGTGATAGTAACTATACTGTTTATCATGGTAACTTGTTTATGTACACAAACTAGTGTGTCTTCCTTACACTTATAATGTGATAGTAACTATACTGTTTATCATGGTAACTTGTTTATGTACACAAACTTGTGTCTCTTCCTTACACTTGTAATGTGATAGTAACTATACTGTTTATCATGGTAACTTGTTTATGTACACAAACTTGTGTGTCTTCCTTACACTTGTAATGTGATAGTAACTATACTGTTTATCATGGTAACTTGTTTATGTACACAAACTAGTGTGTCTTCCTTACACTTATAATGTGATAGTAACTATACTGTTTATCATGGTAACTTGTTTATGTACACAAACCTGTGTGTCTTCCTTACACTTATAATGTGATAGTAACTATACTGTCTATCATGGTAACTTGTTTATGTACACAAACTAGTGTGTCTTCCTTACGCTTATAATGTGATAGTAACTATACTGTTTATCATGGTAACTTGTTTATGTACACAAACTAGTGTGTCTTCCTTACACTTATAATGACATAGTAACTATACTGTTTATCATGGTAACTTGTTTATGTACACAAACTAGTAAGTCTTCCTTACGCTTATAATGTGATAGTAACTATACTGTTTATCATGGTAACTTGTTTATGTACACAAACTAGTGTGTCTTCCTTACACTTGTAATGTGATAGTAACTATACTGTTTCTCTTGGTAACTGGTTTATGTACACAAACTTGTGTCTCTTCCTTACACTTGTAATGTCATAGTAACTATACTGCTTCTCATGGTAACGTGTTTATGTACACAAACTTGTGTCTCTTCCTTATGCTTATAATGTCATAGTAACTATACTGTTTATCATGGTAACTGGTTTATGCACACAATCTTGTGTCTCTTCCTTACACTTATAATGTGATAGTAACTATACTGTTTATCATGGTAACGTGTTTATGTACACAATCTTGTGTCTGTTCCTTACGCTTATAATGTGATAGTAACTATACTGCTTCTCATGGTAACGTGTTTATGTACACAAACCTGTGTCTCTTCCTTATGCTTATAATGTCATAGTAACTATACTGTTTATCATGGTAACTTGTTTATGTACACAAACTTGTGTCTCTTCCTTACGCTTGTAATGTCATTGTAACTATATTGCTTCTCATGGTAACTTGTTTATGTACACAAACTTGTGTCTCTTCCTTACGCTTGTAATGTCATAGTAACTATCCTGCTTCTCATGGTAAGTTGTTTATGTACACAAACTTGTGTCTCTTCCTTACACTTGTAATGTCATAGTAACTATACTGCTTCTCATGGTAACTTGTTTATGTAAACAAACTTGTGTCTCTTCCTTACACTTGTAATGTCATAGTAACTATACTGCTTCTTATGGTAACTTGTTTATGTAAACAAACTTGTGTCTCTTCCTTATGCTTATAATGTGATAGTAACTATACTGCTTCTCATGGTAACTTGTTTATGTAAACAAACTTGTGTCTCTTCCTTACACTTGTAATGTCATAGTAACTATACTGCTTCTCATGGTAACTTGTTTATGTAAACAAACTTGTGTCTCTTCCTTACACTTGTAATGTCATAGTAACTATACTGCTTCTCATGGTAACTTGTTTATGTAAACAAACTTGTGTCTCTTCCTTATGCTTATAATGTGATAGTAACTATACTGTTTATCATGGTAACTTGTTTATGTACACAAACTTGAGTCTCTTCCTTACGCTTGTAATGTGATAGTAACTATACTGCTTCTCATAGTAATTTGTTTATGTACACAAACTTGTGTCTCTTCCTTACGCTTGTAATGTGATAGTAACTATACTGCTTCTCATGGTAACTTGTTTATGTACACAAACTTGCGTCTCTTCCTTACGCTTATAATGTGATAGTAACTATACTGCTTCTCATGGTAACTTGTTTATGTACACAAACTAGTGTCTCTTCCTCACACTTGTAATGTCATAGTAACTATACTGCTTCTCATGGTAACTTGTTTATGTACACAAACTTGTGTCTCTTCCTTACGGTTGTAATGTCATTGTAACTATATTGCTTCTCATGGTAACTTGTTTATGTACACAAACTTGTGTCTCATCCTTACGCTTATAATGTGATAGTAACTATACTGCTTCTCATGGTAACTTGTTTATGTACAGAAACTTGTGTCTCTTCCTTACACTTATAATGTGATAGTAACTATACTGCTTCTCATGGTAACTTGTTTATGTACACAAACTTGTGTCTCTTCCTTACACTTATAATGTGATAGTAACTATACTGCTTCTCATGGTAACTTGTTTATGTACACAAACTAGTGTCTCTTCCTTACACTTGTAATGTGATAGTAACTATACTGCTTCTCATGGTAACTTGTTTATGTACACAAACTTGTGTCTCTTCCTTACACTTATAATGTGATAGTAACTATACTGCTTCTCATGGTAACTTGTTTATGTACACAAACTAGTGTCTCTTCCTTACACTTGTAATGTGATAGTAACTATACTGCTTCTCATGGTAACTTGTTTATGTACACAAACTTGTGTCTCTTCCTTACACTTATAATGTGATAGTAACTATACTGCTTCTCATGGTAACTTGTTTATGTACACAAACTTGTGTCTCATCCTTACGCTTATAATGTGATAGTAACTATATTGCTTCTCATGGTAACTTGTTTATGTACACAAACTAGTGTCTCTTCCTTACACTTGTAATGTCATAGTAACTATACTGTTTATCATGGTAACTTGTTTATGTACACAAACTAGTGTCTCTTCCTTACACTTGTAATGTGATAGTAACTATACTGTTTCTCATGGTAACTTGTTTATGTACACAAACTAGTGTCTCTTCCTTACACTTGTAATGTGATAGTAACTATACTGTTTCTCATGGTAACTTGTTTATATACACAAACTAGTGTCTATTCCTTACACTTATAATGTGATAGTAACTATCCTGCTTCTAATGGTAACTTGTTTATGTACACAAACTAGTGTCTCTTCCTTACACTTGTAATGTGATAGTAACTATACTGCTTCTCATGGTAACTTGTTTATGTACACAAACTAGTGTGTCTTCCTTACACTTGTAATGTGATAGTAACTATACTGCTTCTCATGGTAACTTGTTTATGTACACAAACTTGTGTCTCATCCTTACGCTTATAATGTGATAGTAACTATATTGCTTCTCATGGTAACTTGTTTATGTACACAAACTTGTGTCTCATCCTTACGCTTATAATGTGATAGTAACTATATTGCTTCTCATGGTAACTTGTTTATGTACACAAACTAGTGTCTCTTCCTTACACTTGTAATGTCATAGTAACTATACTGTTTATCATGGTAACTTGTTTATGTACACAAACTAGTGTCTCTTCCTTACACTTGTAATGTGATAGTAACTATACTGTTTATCATGGTAACTTGTTTATGTACACAAACTAGTGTGTCTCTTCCTTACACTTATGTCATAGTAACTATACTGTTTATCATGGTAACTTGTTTATGTACACAAACTTGTGTCTCTTCCTTACACTTATAATGTCATAGTAACTATACTGTTTATCATGGTAACTTGTTTATGTACACAAACTAGTGTCTCTTCCTTTAACTTGTAATGTCATAGTAACTATACTGTTTATCATGGTAACTTGTTTATGTACACAAACTAGTGTGTCTCTTCCTTACACTTATGTCATAGTAACTATACTGTTTATCATGGTAACTTGTTTATGTACACAAACTTGTGTCTCTTCCTTACACTTGTAATGTGATAGTAACTATACTGTTTATCATGGTAACTTGTTTATGTACACAAACTTGTGTGTCTTCCTTACACTTGTAATGTGATAGTAACTATACTGTTTATCATGGTAACTTGTTTATGTACACAAACTTGTGTGTCTTCCTTACACTTGTAATGTGATAGTAACTATACTGTTTATCATGGTAACTTGTTTATGTACACAAACTAGTGTGTCTTTCTTACACTTATGTCATAGTAACTATACTGTTTATCATGGTAACTTGTTTATGTACACAAACTTGTGTCTCTTCCTTACACTTATGTCATAGTAACTATACTGTTTATCATGGTAACTTGTTTATGTACACAAACTTGTGTCTCTTCCTTACACTTATGTCATAGTAACTATACTGTTTATCATGGTAACTTGTTTATGTACACAAACTTGTGTGTCTTCCTTACACTTATGTCATAGTAACTATACTGTTTATCATGGTAACTTGTTTATGTACACAAACTTGTGTGTCTTCCTTACACTTATAATGTGATAGTAACTATACTGTTTATCATGGTAACTTGTTTATGTACACAAACTAGTGTGTCTTCCTTACACTTATAATGTGATAGTAACTATACTGTTTATCATGGTAACTTGTTTATGTACACAAACTAGTGTGTCTTCCTTACACTTATGTCATAGTAACTATACTGTTTATCATGGTAACTTGTTTATGTACACAAACTTGTGTCTCTTCCTTACACTTATGTCATAGTAACTATACTGTTTATCATGGTAACTTGTTTATGTACACAAACTTGTGTCTGTTCCTTACACTTATGTCATAGTAACTATACTGTTTATCATGGTAACTTGTTTATGTACACAAACTTGTGTGTCTTCCTTACACTTATGTCATAGTAACTATACTGTTTATCATGGTAACTTGTTTATGTACACAAACTTGTGTGTCTTCCTTACACTTATAATGTGATAGTAACTATACTGTTTATCATGGTAACTTGTTTATGTACACAAACTAGTGTGTCTTCCTTACACTTATAATGTGATAGTAACTATACTGTTTATCATGGTAAATTGTTTATGTACACAAACTAGTGTGTCTTCCTTACACTTATAATGTGATAGTAACTATACTGTTTATCATGGTAACTTGTTTATGTACACAAACTTGTGTCTCTTCCTTACACTTATGTCATAGTAACTATACTGTTTATCATGGTAACTTGTTTATGTACACAAACTTGTGTGTCTTCCTTACACTTGTAATGTGATAGTAACTATACTGTTTATCATGGTAACTTGTTTATGTACACAAACTAGTGTGTCTTCCTTACACTTATAATGTGATAGTAACTATACTGTTTATCATTGTAACTTGTTTATGTACACAAACTTGTGTGTCTTCCTTACACTTATAATGTGATAGTAACTATACTGTTTATCATGGTAACTTGTTTATGTACACAAACTTGTGTGTCTTCCTTACACTTATAATGTGATAGTAACTATACTGTTTATCATGGTAACTTGTTTATGTACACAAACTAGTGTGTCTTCCTTACACTTATAATGTGATAGTAACTATACTGTTTATCATGGTAACTTGTTTATGTACACAAACTAGTGTGTCTTCCTTACACTTATAATGTGATAGTAACTATACTGTTTATCATGGTAACTTGTTTATGTACACCAAACTTGTGTCTCTTCCTTACACTTATGTCATAGTAACTATACTGTTTATCATGGTAACTTGTTTATGTACACAAACTTGTGTGTCTTCCTTACACTTGTAATGTGATAGTAACTATACTGTTTATCATGGTAACTTGTTTATGTACACAAACTAGTGTGTCTTCCTTACACTTATAATGTGATAGTAACTATACTGTTTATCATTGTAACTTGTTTATGTACACAAACTTGTGTGTCTTCCTTACACTTATAATGTGATAGTAACTATACTGTTTATCATGGTAACTTGTTTATGTACACAAACTATGTGTCTTCCTTACGCTTATAATGTGATAGTAACTATACTGTTTATCATGGTAACTTGTTTATGTACACAAACTTGTGTGTCTTCCTTACACTTGTAATGTGATAGTAACTATACTGTTTATCATGGTAACTTGTTTATGTACACAAACTTGTGTCTCATCCTTACGCTTATAATGTGATAGTAACTATATTGCTTCTCATGGTAACTTGTTTATGTACACAAACTAGTGTCTCTTCCTTACACTTGTAATGTCATAGTAACTATACTGTTTATCACGGTAACTTGTTTATGTACACAAACTAGTGTGTCTCTTCCTTACACTTATGTCATAGTAACTATACTGTTTATCATGGTAACTTGTTTATGTACACAAACTTGTGTCTCTTCCTTACACTTGTAATGTGATAGTAACTATACTGTTTATCATGGTAACTTGTTTATGTACACAAACTAGTGTGTCTCTTCCTTACACTTATGTCATAGTAACTATACTGTTTATCATGGTAACTTGTTTATGTACACAAACTTGTGTCTCTTCCTTACACTTGTAATGTCATAGTAACTATACTGTTTATCATGGTAACTTGTTTATGTACACAAACTAGTGTCTCTTCCTTACACTTGTAATGTGATAGTAACTATACTGTTTCTCATGGTAACTTGTTTATGTACACAAACTAGTGTCTCTTCCTTACACTTGTAATGTGATAGTAACTATACTGTTTCTCATGGTAACTTGTTTATGTACACAAACTTGTGTGTCTTCCTTACACTTGTAATGTGATAGTAACTATACTGTTTAACATGGTAACTTGTTTATGTACACAAACTTGTGTGTCTTCCTTACACTTGTAATGTGATAGTAACTATACTGTTTATCATGGTAACTTGTTTATGTACACAAACTAGTGTGTCTTCCTTACACTTATGTCATAGTAACTATACTGTTTATCATGGTAACTTGTTTATGTACACAAACTTGTGTCTCTTCCTTACACTTATGTCATAGTAACTATACTGTTTATCATGGTAACTTGTTTATGTACACAAACTTGTGTCTCCTCCTTACACTTATGTCATAGTAACTGTACTGTTTATCATGGTAACTTGTTTATGTACACAAACTTGTGTGTCTTCCTTACACTTATGTCATAGTTACTATACTGTTTATCATGGTAACTTGTTTATGTACACAAACTTGTGTGTCTTCCTTACACTTATAATGTGATAGTAACTATACTGTTTATCATGGTAACTTGTTTATGTACACAAACTAGTGTGTCTTCCTTACACTTATAAAGTGATAGTAACTATACTGTTTATCATGGTAACTTGTTTATGTACACAAACTAGTGTGTCTTCCTTACACTTATAATGTGATAGTAACTATACTGTTTATCATGGTAACTTGTTTATGTACACAAACTTGTGTCTCTTCCTTACACTTATGTCATAGTAACTATACTGTTTATCATGGTAACTTGTTTATGTACACAAACTTGTGTGTCTTCCTTACACTTGTAATGTGATAGTAACTATACTGTTTATCATGGTAACTTGTTTATGTACACAAACTAGTGTGTCTTCCTTACACTTATAATGTGATAGTAACTATACTGTTTATCATGGTAACTTGTTTATGTACACAAACTTGTGTGTCTTCCTTACACTTATAATGTGATAGTAACTATACTGTCTATCATGGTAACTTGTTTATGTACACAAACTAGTGTGTCTTCCTTACGCTTATAATGTGATAGTAACTATACTGTTTATCATGGTAACTATTTTATGTACACAAACGTGTGTGTCTTCGTTACACTTGTAATGTGATAGTAACTATACTGTTTATCATGGTAACTTGTTTATGTACACAAACTTGTGTGTCTTCCTTACACTTGTAATGTGATAGTAACTATACTGTTTATCATGGTAACTTGTTTATGTACACAAACTAGTGTGTCTTCCTTACACTTATAATGTGATAGTAACTATACTGTTTATCATGGTAACTTGTTTATGTACACAAACTAGTGTGTCTTCCTTACGCTTATAATGTGATAGTAACTATACTGTTTATCATGGTAACTTGTTTATGTACACAAACTAGTGTGTCTTCCTTACACTTATAATGTGATAGAAACTATACTGTTTATCATGGTAACTTGTTTATGTACACAAACTAGTGTGTCTTCCTTACACTTATAATGTGATAGTAACTATACTGTTTATCATGGTAACTTGTTTATGTACACAAACTAGTGTGTCTTCCTTACACTTATAATGTCATAGTAACTATACTGTTTATCATGGTAACTTGTTTATGTACACAAAGTAGTGTGTCTTCCTTACGCTTATAATGTGATAGTAACTATACTGTTTATCATGGTAACTTGTTTATGTACACAAACTAGTGTGTCTTCCTTACACTTGTAATGTGATAGTAACTATACTGTTTCTCTTGGTAACTGGTTTATGTACACAAACTTGTGTCTCTTCCTTACACTTGTAATGTCATAGTAACTATACTGCTTCTCATGGTAACTTGTTTATGTACACAAACTAGTGTGTCTTCCTTACACTTGTAATGTCATAGTAACTATACTGCTTCTCATGGTAACGTGTTTATGTACACAAACTTGTGTCTCTTCCTTATGCTTATAATGTCATAGTAACTATACTGTTTATCATGGTAACTGGTTTATGCACACAATCTTGTGTCTCTTCCTTACACTTATAATGTGATAGTAACTATACTGTTTATCATGGTAACGTGTTTATGTACACAATCTTGTGTCTGTTCCTTACGCTTATAATGTGATAGTAACTATACTGCTTCTCATGGTAACGTGTTTATGTACACAAACCTGTGTCTCTTCCTTATGCTTATAATGTCATAGTAACTATACTGTTTATCATGGTAACTTGTTTATGTACACAAACTTGTGTCTCTTCCTTACGCTTGTAATGTCATTGTAACTATATTGCTTCTCATGGTAACTTGTTTATGTACACAAACTTGTGTCTCTTCCTTACGCTTGTAATGTCATAGTAACTATCCTGCTTCTCATGGTAAGTTGTTTATGTACACAAACTTGTGTCTCTTCCTTACACTTGTAATGTCATAGTAACTATACTGCTTCTCATGGTAACTTGTTTATGTAAACAAACTTGTGTCTCTTCCTTACACTTGTAATGTCATAGTAACTATACTGCTTCTTATGGTAACTTGTTTATGTAAACAAACTTGTGTCTCTTCCTTATGCTTATAATGTGATAGTAACTATACTGCTTCTCATGGTAACTTGTTTATGTAAACAAACTTGTGTCTCTTCCTTACACTTGTAATGTCATAGTAACTATACTGCTTCTCATGGTAACTTGTTTATGTAAACAAACTTGTGTCTCTTCCTTATGCTTGTAATGTCATAGTAACTATACTGCTTCTCATGGTAACTTGTTTATGTAAACAAACTTGTGTCTCTTCCTTACACTTGTAATGTCATAGTAACTATACTGCTTCTCATGGTAACTTGTTTATGTAAACAAACTTGTGTCTCTTCCTTATGCTTATAATGTGATAGTAACTATACTGTTTATCATGGTAACTTGTTTATGTACACAAACTTGAGTCTCTTCCTTACGCTTGTAATGTGATAGTAACTATACTGCTTCTCATAGTAATTTGTTTATGTACACAAACTTGTGTCTCTTCCTTACGCTTGTAATGTGATAGTAACTATACTGCTTCTCATGGTAACTTGTTTATGTACACAAACTTGCGTCTCTTCCTTACGCTTATAATGTGATAGTAACTATACTGCTTCTCATGGTAACTTGTTTATGTACACAAACTAGTGTCTCTTCCTCACACTTGTAATGTCATAGTAACTATACTGCTTCTCATGGTAACTTGTTTATGTACACAAACTTGTGTCTCTTCCTTACGCTTGTAATGTCATTGTAACTATATTGCTTCTCATGGTAACTTGTTTATGTACACAAACTTGTGTCTCATCCTTACGCTTATAATGTGATAGTAACTATACTGCTTCTCATGGTAACTTGTTTATGTACAGAAACTTGTGTCTCTTCCTTACACTTATAATGTGATAGTAACTATACTGCTTCTCATGGTAACTTGTTTATGTACACAAACTTGTGTCTCTTCCTTACACTTATAATGTGATAGTAACTATACTGCTTCTCATGGTAACTTGTTTATGTACACAAACTAGTGTCTCTTCCTTACACTTGTAATGTGATAGTAACTATACTGCTTCTCATGGTAACTTGTTTATGTACACAAACTTGTGTCTCTTCCTTACACTTATAATGTGATAGTAACTATACTGCTTCTCATGGTAACTTGTTTATGTACACAAACTAGTGTCTCTTCCTTACACTTGTAATGTGATAGTAACTATACTGCTTCTCATGGTAACTTGTTTATGTACACAAACTTGTGCCTCTTCCTTACACTTATAATGTGATAGTAACTATACTGCTTCTCATGGTAACTTGTTTATGTACACAAACTTGTGTCTCATCCTTACGCTTATAATGTGATAGTAACTATATTGCTTCTCATGGTAACTTGTTTATGTACACAAACTAGTGTCTCTTCCTTACACTTGTAATGTCATAGTAACTATACTGTTTATCATGGTAACTTGTTTATGTACACAAACTAGTGTCTCTTCCTTACACTTGTAATGTGATAGTAACTATACTGTTTCTCATGGTAACTTGTTTATGTACACAAACTAGTGTCTCTTCCTTACACTTGTAATGTGATAGTAACTATACTGTTTCTCATGGTAACTTGTTTATATACACAAACTAGTGTCTCTTCCTTACACTTATAATGTGATAGAAACTATCCTGCTTCTAATGGTAACTTGTTTATGTACACAAACTAGTGTCTCTTCCTTACACTTGTAATGTGATAGTAACTATACTGCTTCTCATGGTAACTTGTTTATGTACACAAACTAGTGTGTCTTCCTTACACTTGTAATGTGATAGTAACTATACTGCTTCTCATGGTAACTTGCTTATGTACACAAACTTGTGTCTCATCCTTACGCTTATAATGTGATAGTAACTATATTGCTTCTCATGGTAACTTGTTTATGTACACAAACTTGTGTCTCATCCTTACGCTTATAATGTGATAGTAACTATATTGCTTCTCATGGTAACTTGTTTATGTACACAAACTAGTGTCTCTTCCTTACACTTGTAATGTCATAGTAACTATACTGTTTATCATGGTAACTTGTTTATGTACACAAACTAGTGTCTCTTCCTTACACTTGTAATGTGATAGTAACTATACTGTTTATCATGGTAACTTGTTTATGTACACAAACTAGTGTGTCTCTTCCTTACACTTATGTCATAGTAACTATACTGTTTATCATGGTAACTTGTTTATGTACACAAACTTGTGTCTCTTCCTTACACTTATAATGTCATAGTAACTATACTGTTTATCATGGTAACTTGTTTATGTACACAAACTAGTGTCTCTTCCTTACACTTGTAATGTCATAGTAACTATACTGTTTATCATGGTAACTTGTTTATGTACACAAACTAGTGTGTCTCTTCCTTACACTTATGTCATAGTAACTATACTGTTTATCATGGTAACTTGTTTATGTACACAAACTTGTGTCTCTTCCTTACACTTGTAATGTGATAGTAACTATACTGTTTATCATGGTAACTTGTTTATGTACACAAACTTGTGTGTCTTCCTTACACTTGTAATGTGATAGTAACTATACTGTTTATCATGGTAACTTGTTTATGTACACAAACTAGTGTGTCTTCCTTACACTTATGTCATAGTAACTATACTGTATATCATGGTAACTTGTTTATGTACACAAACTTGTGTCTCTTCCTTACACTTATGTCATAGTAACTATACTGTTTATCATGGTAACTTGTTTATGTACACAAACTTGTGTCTCTTCCTTACACTTATGTCATAGTAACTATACTGTTTATCATGGTAACTTGTTTATGTACACAAACTTGTGTGTCTTCCTTACACTTGTAATGTGATAGTAACTATACTGTTTATCATGGTAACTTGTTTATGTACACAAACTAGTGTGTCTTCCTTACACTTATAATGTGATAGTAACTATACTGTTTATCATTGTAACTTGTTTATGTACACAAACTTGTGTGTCTTCCTTACACTTATAATGTGATAGTAACTATACTGTTTATCATGGTAACTTGTTTATGTACACAAACTTGTGTGTCTTCCTTACACTTATAATGTGATAGTAACTATACTGTTTATCATGGTAACTTGTTTATGTACACAAACTAGTGTGTCTTCCTTACACTTATAATGTGATAGTAACTATACTGTTTATCATGGTAACTTGTTTATGTACACAAACTAGTGTGTCTTCCTTACACTTATAATGTGATAGTAACTATACTGTTTATCATGGTAACTTGTTTATGTACACAAACTTGTGTCTCTTCCTTACACTTATGTCATAGTAACTATACTGTTTATCATGGTAACTTGTTTATGTACACAAACTTGTGTGTCTTCCTTACACTTGTAATGTGATAGTAACTATACTGTTTATCATGGTAACTTGTTTATGTACACAAACTAGTGTGTCTTCCTTACACTTATAATGTGATAGTAACTATACTGTTTATCATTGTAACTTGTTTATGTACACAAACTTGTGTGTCTTCCTTACACTTATAATGTGATAGTAACTATACTGTTTATCATGGTAACTTGTTTATGTACACAAACTATGTGTCTTCCTTACGCTTATAATGTGATAGTAACTATACTGTTTATCATGGTAACTTGTTTATGTACACAAACTTGTGTGTCTTCCTTACACTTGTAATGTGATAGTAACTATACTGTTTATCATGGTAACTTGTTTATGTACACAAACTTGTGTCTCATCCTTACGCTTATAATGTGATAGTAACTATATTGCTTCTCATGGTAACTTGTTTATGTACACAAACTAGTGTCTCTTCCTTACACTTGTAATGTCATAGTAACTATACTGTTTATCATTGTAACTTGTTTATGTACACAAACTAGTGTCTCTTCCTTACACTTGTAATGTGATAGTAACTATACTGTTTCTCATGGTAACTTGTTTATGTACACAAACTAGTGTCTCTTCCTTACACTTGTAATGTGATAGTAACTATACTGTTTCTCATGGTAACTTGTTTATGTACACAAACTAGTGTCTCTTCCTTACACTTGTAATGTGATAGTAACTATACTGTTTATCATGGTAACTTGTTTATGTACACAAACTTGTGTGTCTTCCTTACACTTATAATGTGATAGTAACTATACTGTTTATCATGGTAACTTGTTTATGTACACAAACTAGTGTCTCTTCCTTACACTTGTAATGTCATAGTAACTATACTGTTTATCATGGTAACTTGTTTATGTACACAAACTAGTGTGTCTCTTCCTTACACTTATGTCATAGTAACTATACTGTTTATCATGGTAACTTGTTTATGTACACAAACTTGTGTCTCTTCCTTACACTTGTAATGTGATAGTAACTATACTGTTTATCATGGTAACTTGTTTATGTACACAAACTAGTGTGTCTCTTCCTTACACTTATGTCATAGTAACTATACTGTTTATCATGGTAACTTGTTTATGTACACAAACTTGTGTCTCTTCCTTACACTTATAATGTCATAGTAACTATACTGTTTATCATGGTAACTTGTTTATGTACACAAACTAGTGTCTCTTCCTTACACTTGTAATGTCATAGTAACTATACTGTTTATTATGGTAACTTGTTTATGTACACAAACTAGTGTGTCTCTTCCTTACACTTATGTCATAGTAACAATACTGTTTATCATGGTAACTTGTTTATGTACACAAACTTGTGTCTCTTCCTTACACTTGTAATGTGATAGTAACTATACTGTTTATCATGGTAACTTGTTTATGTACACAAACTTGTGTGTCTTCCTTACACTTGTAATGTGATAGTAACTATACTGTTTATCATGGTAACTTGTTTATGTACAAAAACTTGTGTGTCTTCCTTACACTTGTAATGTGATAGTAACTATACTGTTTATCATGGTAACTTGTTTATGTACACAAACTAGTGTGTCTTCCTTACACTTATGTCATAGTAACTATACTGTTTATCATGGTAACTTGTTTATGTACACAAACTTGTGTCTCTTCCTTACACTTATGTCATAGTAACTATACTGTTTATCATGGTAACTTGTTTATGTACACAAACTTGTGTCTCTTCCTTACACTTATGTCATAGTAACTATACTGTTTATCATGGTAACTTGTTTATGTACACAAACTTGTGTGTCTTCCTTACACTTATGTCATAGTAACTATACTGTTTATCATGGTAACTTGTTTATGTACACAAACTTGTGTGTCTTCCTTACACTTATAATGTGATAGTAACTATACTGTTTATCATGGTAACTTGTTTATGTACACAAACTAGTGTGTCTTCCTTACACTTATAAAGTGATAGTAACTATACTGTTTATCATGGTAACTTTTTATGTACACAAACTAGTGTGTCTTCCTTACACTTATAATGTGATAGTAACTATACTGTTTATCATGGTAACTTGTTTATGTACACAAACTTGTGTCTCTTCCTTACACTTATGTCATAGTAACTATACTGTTTATCATGGTAACTTGTTTATGTACACAAACTTGTGTGTCTTCCTTACACTTGTAATGTGATAGTAACTATACTGTTTATCATGGTAACTTGTTTATGTACACAAACTAGTGTGTCTTCCTTACACTTATAATGTGATAGTAACTATACTGTTTATCATGGTAACTTGTTTATGTACACAAACTTGTGTGTCTTCCTTACACTTATAATGTGATAGTAACTATACTGTCTATCATGGTAACTTGTTTATGTACACAAACTAGTGTGTCTTCCTTACGCTTATAATGTGATAGTAACTATACTGTTTATCATGGTAACTTGTTTATGTACACAAACTTGTGTGTCTTCCTTACACTTGTAATGTGATAGTAACTATACTGTTTATCATGGTAACTTGTTTATGTACACAAACTTGTGTGTCTTCCTTACACTTGTAATGTGATAGTAACTATACTGTTTATCATGGTAACTTGTTTATGTACACAAACTAGTGTGTCCTCCTTACACTTCTAATGTGATAGTAACTATACTGTTTATCATGGTAACTTGTTTATGTACACAAACTAGTGTGTCTTCCTTACGCTTATAATGTGATAGTAACTATACTGTTTATCATGGTAACTTGTTTATGTACACAAACTAGTGTGTCTTCCTTACACTTATAATGTGATAGTAACTATACTGTTTATCATGGTAACTTGTTTATGTACACAAACTAGTGTGTCTTCCTTACACTTATAATGTGATAGTAACTATACTGTTTATCATGGTAACTTGTTTATGTACACAAACTAGTGTGTCTTCCTTACACTTATAATGTCATAGTAACTATACTGTTTATCATGGTAACTTGTTTATGTACACAAACTAGTGTGTCTTCCTTACGCTTATAATGTGATAGTAACTATACTGTTTATCATGGTAACTTGTTTATGTACACAAACTAGTGTGTCTTCCTTACACTTGTAATGTGATAGTAACTATACTGTTTCTCTTGGTAACTGGTTTATGTACACAAACTTGTGTCTCTTCCTTACACTTGTAATGTCATAGTAACTATACTGCTTCTCATGGTAACTTGTTTATGTACACAAACTAGTGTGTCTTCCTTACACTTGTAATGTCATAGTAACTATACTGTTTATCATGGTAACGTGTTTATGTACACAAACTTGTGTCTGTTCCTTACGCTTATAATGTGATAGTAACTATACTGCTTCTCATGGTAACGTGTTTATGTACACAAATCTGTGTCTCTTCCTTATGCTTATAATGTCATAGTAACTATACTGTTTATCATGGTAACTTGTTTATGTACACAACTTGTGTCTCTTCTATACGCTTGTAATGTCATTGTAACTATATTGCTTCTCATGGTAACTTGTTTATGTACACAAACTTGTGTCTCTTCCTTACGCTTGTAATGTCATAGTAACTATCCTGCTTCTCATGGTAAGTTGTTTATGTACACAAACTTGTGTCTCTTCCTTACACTTGTAATGTCATAGTAACTATACTGCTTCTCATGGTAACTTGTTTATGTAAACAAACTTGTGTCTCTTCCTTACACTTGTAATGTCATAGTAACTATACTGCTTCTTATGGTAACTTGTTTATGTAAACAAACTTGTGTCTCTTCCTTATGCTTATAATGTGATAGTAACTATACTGCTTCTCATGGTAACTTGTTTATGTAAACAAACTTGTGTCTCTTCCTTACACTTGTAATGTCATAGTAACTATACTGCTTCTCATGGTAACTTGTTTATGTAAACAAACTTGTGTCTCTTCCTTATGCTTGTAATGTCATAGTAACTATACTGCTTCTCATGGTAACTTGTTTATGTAAACAAACTTGTGTCTCTTCCTTACACTTGTAATGTCATAGTAACTATACTGCTTCTCATGGTAACTTGTTTATGTAAACAAACTTGTGTCTCTTCCTTATGCTTATAATGTGATAGTAACTATACTGTTTATCATGGTAACTTGTTTATGTACACAAACTTGAGTCTCTTCCTTACGCTTGTAATGTGATAGTAACTATACTGCTTCTCATAGTAATTTGTTTATGTACACAAACTTGTGTCTCTTCCTTACGCTTGTAATGTGATAGTAACTATACTGCTTCTCATGGTAACTTGTTTATGTACACAAACTTGCGTCTCTTCCTTACGCTTATAATGTGATAGTAACTATACTGCTTCTCATGGTAACTTGTTTATGTACACAAACTAGTGTCTCTTCCTCACACTTGTAATGTCATAGTAACTATACTGCTTCTCATGGTAACTTGTTTATGTACACAAACTTGTGTCTCTTCCTTACGCTTGTAATGTCATTGTAACTATATTGCTTCTCATGGTAACTTGTTTATGTACACAAACTTGTGTCTCATCCTTACGCTTATAATGTGATAGTAACTATACTGCTTCTCATGGTAACTTGTTTATGTACAGAAACTTGTGTCTCTTCCTTACACTTATAATGTGATAGTAACTATACTGCTTCTCATGGTAACTTGTTTATGTACACAAACTTGTGTCTCTTCCTTACACTTATAATGTGATAGTAACTATACTGCTTCTCATGGTAACTTGTTTATGTACACAAACTAGTGTCTCTTCCTTACACTTGTAATGTGATAGTAACTATACTGCTTCTCATGGTAACTTGTTTATGTACACAAACTTGTGTCTCTTCCTTACACTTATAATGTGATAGTAACTATACTGCTTCTCATGGTAACTTGTTTATGTACACAAACTAGTGTCTCTTCCTTACACTTGTAATGTGATAGTAACTATACTGCTTCTCATGGTAACTTGTTTATGTACACAAACTTGTGTCTCTTCCTTACACTTATAATGTGATAGTAACTATACTGCTTCTCATGGTAACTTGTTTATGTACACAAACTTGTGTCTCATCCTTACGCTTATAATGTGATAGTAACTATATTGCTTCTCATGGTAACTTGTTTATGTACACAAACTAGTGTCTCTTCCTTACACTTGTAATGTCATAGTAACTATACTGTTTATCATGGTAACTTGTTTATGTACACAAACTAGTGTCTCTTCCTTACACTTGTAATGTGATAGTAACTATACTGTTTCTCATGGTAACTTGTTTATGTACACAAACTAGTGTCTCTTCCTTACACTTGTAATGTGATAGTAACTATACTGTTTCTCATGGTAACTTGTTTATATACACAAACTAGTGTCTCTTCCTTACACTTATAATGTGATAGTAACTATCCTGCTTCTAATGGTAACTTGTTTATGTACACAAACTAGTGTCTCTTCCTTACACTTGTAATGTGATAGTAACTATACTGCTTCTCATGGTAACTTGTTTATGTACACAAACTAGTGTGTCTTCCTTACACTTGTAATGTGATAGTAACTATACTGCTTCTCATGGTAACTTGTTTATGTACACAAACTTGTGTCTTATCCTTACGCTTATAATGTGATAGTAACTATATTGCTTCTCATGGTAACTTGTTTATGTACACAAACTTGTGTCTCATCCTTACGCTTATAATGTGATAGTAACTATATTGCTTCTCATGGTAACTTGTTTATGTACACAAACTAGTGTCTCTTCCTTACACTTGTAATGTCATAGTAACTATACTGTTTATCATGGTAACTTGTTTATGTACACAAACTAGTGTCTCTTCCTTACACTTGTAATGTGATAGTAACTATACCGTTTATCATGGTAACTTGTTTATGTACACAAACTAGTGTGTCTCTTCCTTACACTTATGTCATAGTAACTATACTGTTTATCATGGTAACTTGTTTATGTACACAAACTTGTGTCTCTTCCTTACACTTATAATGTCATAGTAACTATACTGTTTATCATGGTAACTTGTTTATGTACACAAACTAGTGTCTCTTCCTTACACTTGTAATGTCATAGTAACTATACTGTTTATCATGGTAACTTGTTTATGTACACAAACTAGTGTGTCTCTTCCTTACACTTATGTCATAGTAACTATACTGTTTATCATGGTAACTTGTTTATGTACACAAACTTGTGTCTCTTCCTTACACTTGTAATGTGATAGTAACTATACTGTTTATCATGGTAACTTGTTTATGTACACAAACTTGTGTGTCTTCCTTACACTTGTAATGTGATAGTAACTATACTGTTTATCATGGTAACTTGTTTATGTACACAAACTTGTGTGTCTTCCTTACACTTGTAATGTGATAGTAACTATACTGTTTATCATGGTAACTTGTTTATGTACACAAACTAGTGTGTCTTCCTTACACTTATGTCATAGTAACTATACTGTTTATCATGGTAACTTGTTTATGTACACAAACTTGTGTCTCTTCCTTACACTTATGTCATAGTAACTATACTGTTTATCATGGTAACTTGTTTATGTACACAAACTTGTGTCTCTTCCTTACACTTATGTCATAGTAACTATACTGTTTATCATGGTAACTTGTTTATGTACACAAACTTGTGTGTCTTCCTTACACTTATGTCATAGTAACTATACTGTTTATCATGGTAACTTGTTTATGTACACAAACTTGTGTGTCTTCCTTACACTTATAATGTGATAGTAACTATACTGTTTATCATGGTAACTTGTTTATGTACACAAACTAGTGTGTCTTCCTTACACTTATAATGTGATAGTAACTATACTGTTTATCATGGTAACTTGTTTATGTACACAAACTAGTGTGTCTTCCTTACACTTATGTCATAGTAACTATACTGTTTATCATGGTAACTTGTTTATGTACACAAACTTGTGTCTCTTCCTTACACTTATGTCATAGTAACTATACTGTTTATCATGGTAACTTGTTTATGTACACAAACTTGTGTCTGTTCCTTACACTTATGTCATAGTAACTATACTGTTTATCATGGTAACTTGTTTATGTACACAAACTTGTGTGTCTTCCTTACACTTATGTCATAGTAACTATACTGTTTATCATGGTAACTTGTTTATGTACACAAACTTGTGTGTCTTCCTTACACTTATAATGTGATAGTAACTATACTGTTTATCATGGTAACTTGTTTATGTACACAAACTAGTGTGTCTTCCTTACACTTATAATGTGATAGTAACTATACTGTTTATCATGGTAAATTGTTTATGTACACAAACTAGTGTGTCTTCCTTACACTTATAATGTGATAGTAACTATACTGTTTATCATGGTAACTTGTTTATGTACACAAACTTGTGTCTCTTCCTTACACTTATGTCATAGTAACTATACTGTTTATCATGGTAACTTGTTTATGTACACAAACTTGTGTGTCTTCCTTACACTTGTAATGTGATAGTAACTATACTGTTTATCATGGTAACTTGTTTATGTACACAAACTAGTGTGTCTTCCTTACACTTATAATGTGATAGTAACTATACTGTTTATCATTGTAACTTGTTTATGTACACAAACTTGTGTGTCTTCCTTACACTTATAATGTGATAGTAACTATACTGTTTATCATGGTAACTTGTTTATGTACACAAACTTGTGTGTCTTCCTTACACTTATAATGTGATAGTAACTATACTGTTTATCATGGTAACTTGTTTATGTACACAAACTAGTGTGTCTTCCTTACACTTATAATGTGATAGTAACTATACTGTTTATCATGGTAACTTGTTTATGTACACAAACTAGTGTGTCTTCCTTACACTTATAATGTGATAGTAACTATACTGTTTATCATGGTAACTTGTTTATGTACACAAACTTGTGTCTCTTCCTTACACTTATGTCATAGTAACTATACTGTTTATCATGGTAACTTGTTTATGTACACAAACTTGTGTGTCTTCCTTACACTTGTAATGTGATAGTAACTATACTGTTTATCATGGTAACTTGTTTATGTACACAAACTAGTGTGTCTTCCTTACACTTATAATGTGATAGTAACTATACTGTTTATCATTGTAACTTGTTTATGTACACAAACTTGTGTGTCTTCCTTACACTTATAATGTGATAGTAACTATACTGTTTATCATGGTAACTTGTTTATGTACACAAACTATGTGTCTTCCTTACGCTTATAATGTGATAGTAACTATACTGTTTATCATGGTAACTTGTTTATGTACACAAACTTGTGTGTCTTCCTTACACTTGTAATGTGATAGTAACTATACTGTTTATCATGGTAACTTGTTTATGTACACAAACTTGTGTCTCATCCTTACGCTTATAATGTGATAGTAACTATATTGCTTCTCATGGTAACTTGTTTATGTACACAAACTAGTGTCTCTTCCTTACACTTGTAATGTCATAGTAACTATACTGTTTATCATGGTAACTTGTTTATGTACACAAACTAGTGTCTCTTCCTTACACTTGTAATGTGATAGTAACTATACTGTTTCTCATGGTAACTTGTTTATGTACACAAACTAGTGTCTCTTCCTTACACTTGTAATGTGATAGTAACTATACTGTTTCTCATGGTAACTTGTTTATGTACACAAACTAGTGTCTCTTCCTTACACTTGAAATGTGATAGTAACTATACTGTTTATCATGGTAACTTGTTTATGTACACAAACTTGTGTGTCTTCCTTACACTTATAATGTGATAGTAACTATACTGTTTATCATGGTAACTTGTTTATGTACACAAACTAGTGTCTCTTCCTTACACTTGTAATGTCATAGTAACTATACTGTTTATCATGGTAACTTGTTTATGTATACAAACTAGTGAGTCTCTTCCTTACACTTATGTCATAGTAACTATACTGTTTATCATGGTAACTTGTTTATGTACACAAACTTGTGTCTCTTCCTTACACTTGTAATGTGATAGTAACTATACTGTTTATCATGGTAACTTGTTTATGTACACAAACTAGTGTGTCTCTTCCTTACACTTATGTCATAGTAACTATACTGTTTATCATGGTAACTAGTTTATGTACACAAACTTGTGTCTCTTCCTTACACTTATAATGTCATAGTAACTATACTGTTTATCATGGTAACTTGTTTATGTACACAAACTAGTGTCTCTTCCTTACACTTGTGATGTCATAGTAACTATACTGTTTATCATGGTAACTTGTTTATGTACACAAACTAGTGTGTCTCTTCCTTACACTTATGTCATAGTAACTATACTGTTTATCATGGTAACTTGTTTATGTACACAAACTTGTGTCTCTTCCTTACACTTGTAATGTGATAGTAACTATACTGTTTATCATGGTAACTTGTTTATGTACACAAACTTGTGTGTCTTCTTTACACTTGTAATGTGATAGTAACTATACTGTTTATCATGGTAACTTGTTTATGTACACAAACTTGTGTGTCTTCCTTACACTTGTAATGTGATAGTAACTATACTGTTTATCATGGTAACTTGTTTATGTACACAAACTAGTATGTCTTCCTTACACTTATGTCATAGTAACTATACTGTTTATCATGGTAACTTGTTTATGTACACAAACTTGTGTCTCTTCCTTACACTTATGTCATAGTAACTATACTGTTTATCATGGTAACTTGTTTATGTACACAAACTTGTGTCTCTTCCTTACACTTATGTCATAGTAACTATACTGTTTATCATGGTAACTTGTTTATGTACACAAACTTGTGTGTCTTCCTTACACTTATGTCATAGTAACTATACTGTTTATCATGGTAACTTGTTTATGTACACAAACTTGTGTGTCTTCCTTACACTTATCATGTGATAGTAACTATACTGTTTATCATGGTAACTTGTTTATGTACACAAACTAGTGTGTCTCTTCCTTACACTTATGTCATAGTAACTATACTGTTTATCATGGTAACTTGTTTATGTACACAAACTTGTGTCTCTTCCTTACACTTGTAATGTGATAGTAACTATACTGTTTATCATGGTAACTTGTTTATGTACACAAACTAGTGTGTCTCTTCCTTACACTTATGTCATAGTAACTATACTGTTTATCATGGTAACTTGTTTATGTACACAAACTTGTGTCTCTTCCTTACACTTATAATGTCATAGTAACTATACTGTTTATCATGGTAACTTGTTTATGTACACAAACTAGTGTCTCTTCCTTACACTTGTAATGTCATAGTAACTATACTGTTTATCATGGTAACTTGTTTATGTACACAAACTAGTGTGTCTCTTCCTTACACTTATGTCATAGTAACTATACTGTTTATCATGGTAACTTGTTTATGTACACAAACTTGTGTCTCTTCCTTACACTTGTAATGTGATAGTAACTATACTGTTTATCATGGTAACTTGTTTATGTACACAAACTTGTGTGTCTTCCTTACACTTGTAATGTGATAGTAACTATACTGTTTATCATGGTAACTTGTTTATGTACACAAACTTGTGTGTCTTCCTTACACTTGTAATGTGATAGTAACTATACTGTTTATCATGGTAACTTGTTTATGTACACACACTAGTGTGTCTTCCTTACACTTATGTCATAGTAACTATACTGTTTATCATGGTAACTTGTTTATGTACACAAACTTGTGTCTCTTCCTTACACTTATGTCATAGTAACTATACTGTTTATCATGGTAACTTGTTTATGTACACAAACTTGTGTCTCTTCCTTACACTTATGTCATAGTAACTATACTGTTTATCATGGTAACTTGTTTATGTACACAAACTTGTGTGTCTTCTTTACACTTATGTCATAGTAACTATACTGTTTATCATGGTAACTTGTTTATGTACACAAACTTGTGTGTCTTCCTTACACTTATAATGTGATAGTAACTATACTGTTTATCATGGTAACTTGTTTATGTACACAAACTAGTGTGTCTTCCTTACACTTATAATGTGATAGTAACTATACTGTTTATCATGGTAACTTGTTTATGTACACAAACTAGTGTGTCTTCCTTACACTTATGTCATAGTAACTATACTGTTTATCATGGTAACTTGTTTATGTACACAAACTTGTGTCTCTTCCTTACACTTATGTCATAGTAACTATACTGTTTATCATGGTAACTTGTTTATGTACACAAACTTGTGTCTCTTCCTTACACTTATGTCATAGTAACTATACTGTTTATCATGGTAACTTGTTTATGTACACAAACTTGTGTGTCTTCCTTACACTTATGTCATAGTAACTATACTGTTTATCATGGTAACTTGTTTATGTACACAAACTTGTGTGTCTTCCTTACACTTATAATGTGATAGTAACTATACTGTTTATCATGGTAACTTGTTTATGTACACAAACTAGTGTGTCTTCCTTACACTTATAATGTGATAGTAACTATACTGTTTATCATGGTAACTTGTTTATGTACACAAACTAGTGTGTCTTCCTTACACTTATAATGTGATAGTAACTATACTGTTTATCATGGTAACTTGTTTATGTACACAAACTTGTGTCTCTTCCTTACACTTATGTCATAGTAACTATACTGTTTATCATGGTAACTTGTTTATGTACACAAACTTGTGTGTCTTCCTTACACTTATAATGCGATAGTAACTATACTGTTTATCATGGTAACTTGTTTATGTACACAAACTTGTGTGTCTTCCTTACACTTATAATGTGATAGTAACTATACTGTTTATCATGGTAACTTGTTTATGTACACAAACTAGTGTGTCTTCCTTACGCTTATAATGTGATAGTAACTATACTGTTTATCATGGTAACTTGTTTATGTACACAAACTTGTGTGTCTTTCTTACACTTGTAATGTGATAGTAACTATACTGTTTATCATGGTAACATGTTTATGTACACAAACTTGTGTCTCATCCTTACGCTTATAATGTGATAGTAACTATATTGCTTCTCATGGTAACTTGTTTATGTACACAAACTAGTGTCTCTTCCTTACACTTGTAATGTCATAGTAACTATACTGTTTATCATGGTAACTTGTTTATGTACACAAACTAGTGTCTCTTCCTTACACTTTAATGTGATAGTAACTATACTGTTTCTCATGGTAACTTGTTTATGTACACAAACTAGTGTCTCTTCCTTACACTTGTAATGTGATAGTAACTATACTGTTTCTCATGGTAACTTGTTTATGTACACAAACTAGTGTCTCTTCCTTACACTTGTAATGTGATAGTAACTATACTGTTTATCATGGTAACTTGTTTATGTACACAAACTAGTGTGTCTCTTCCTTACACTTATGTCATAGTAACTATACTGTTTATCATGGTAACTTGTTTATGTACACAAACTTGTGTCTCTTCCTTACACTTGTAATGTGATAGTAACTATACTGTTTATCATGGTAACTTGTTTATGTACACAAACTAGTGTGTCTCTTCCTTACACTTATGTCATAGTAACTATACTGTTTATCATGGTAACTTGTTTATGTACACAAACTTGTGTCTCTTCCTTACACTTATAATGTCATAGTAACTATACTGTTTATCATGGTAACTTGTTTATGTACACAAACTAGTGTCTCTTCCTTACACTTGTAATGTCATAGTAACTATACTGTTTATCATGGTAACTTGTTTATGTACACAAACTAGTGTGTCTCTTCCTTACACTTATGTCATAGTAACTATACTGCTTATCATGGTAACTTGTTTATGTACACAAACTTGTGTCTCTTCCTTACACTTGTAATGTGATAGTAACTATACTGTTTATCATGGTAACTTGTTTATGTACACAAACTTGTGTGTCTTCCTTACACTTGTAATGTGATAGTAACTATACTGTTTATCATGGTAACTTGTTTATGTACACAAACTTGTGTGTTTTCCTTACACTTGTAATGTGATAGTAACTATACTGTTTATCATGGTAAATTGTTTATGTACACAAACTAGTGTGTCTTCCTTACACTTATGTCATAGTAACTATACTGTTTATCATGGTAACTTGTTTATGTACACAAACTTGTGTCTCTTCCTTACACTTATGTCATAGTAACTATACTGTTTATCATGGTAACTTGTTTATGTACACAAACTTGTGTCTCTTCCTTACACTTATGTCATAGTAACTATACTGTTTATCATGGTAACTTGTTTATGTACACAAACTTGTGTGTCTTCCTTACACTTATGTCATAGTAACTATACTGTTTATCATGGTAACTTGTTTATGTACACAAACTTGTGTGTCTTCCTTACACTTATAATGTGATAGTAACTATACTGTTTATCATGGTAACTTGTTTATGTACACAAACTAGTGTGTCTTCCTTACACTTATAATGTGATAGTAACTATACTGTTTATCATGGTAACTTGTTTATGTACACAAACTTGTGTCTCTTCCTTACACTTATGTCATAGTAACTATACTGTTTATCATGGTAACTTGTTTATGTACACAAACTTGTGTGTCTTCCTTACACTTGTAATGTGATAGTAACTATACTGTTTATCATGGTAACTTGTTTATGTACACAAACTAGTGTGTCTTCCTTACACTTATAATGTGATAGTAACTATACTGTTTATCATGGTAACTTGTTTATGTACACAAACTTGTGTCTCTTCCTTACACTTATGTCATAGTAACTATACTGTTTATCATGGTAACTTGTTTATGTACACAAACTTGTGTGTCTTCCTTACACTTGTAATGTGATAGTAACTATACTGTTTATCATGGTAACTTGTTTATGTACACAAACTAGTGTGTCTTCCTTACACTTATAATGTGATAGTAACTATACTGTTTATCATGGTAACTTGTTTATGTACACAAACTAGTGTGTCTTCCTTACGCTTATAATGTGATAGTAACTATACTGTTTATCATGGTAACTTGTTTATGTACACAAACTTGTGTCTCTTCCTTACACTTATAATGTGATAGTAACTATACTGTTTATCATGGTAACTTGTTTATGTACACAAACTTGTGTCTCTTCCTTACGCTTATAATGTGATAGTAACTATACTGTTTATCATGGTAACTTGTTTATGTACACAAACTAGTGTGTCTTCCTTACACTTATAATGTGATAGTAACTATACTGTTTATCATGGTAACTTGTTTATGTACACAAACTAGTGTGTCTTCCTTACACTTATAATGTGATAGTAACTATACTGTTTATCATGGTAACTTGTTTATGTACACAAACTAGTGTGTCTTCCTTACACTTATAATGTCATAGTAACTATACTGTTTATCATGGTAACTTGTTTATGTACACAAACTAGTGTGTCTTCCTTACGCTTATAATGTGATAGTAACTATACTGTTTATCATGGTAACTTGTTTATGTACACAAACTAGTGTGTCTTCCTTACACTTGTAATGTGATAGTAACTATACTGTTTCTCTTGGTAACTGGTTTATGTACACAAACTTGTGTCTCTTCCTTACACTTGTAATGTCATAGTAACTATACTGCTTCTCATGGTAACTTGTTTATGTACACAAACTAGTGTGTCTTCCTTACACTTGTAATGTCATAGTAACTATACTGCTTCTCATGGTAACTTGTTTATGTACACAAACTTGTGTCTCTTCCTTACACTTGTAATGTGATAGTAACTATACTGCTTCTCATGGTAACCTGTTTATGTACACAAACTAGTGTGTCTTCCTTACACTTGTAATGTGATAGTAACTATACTGTTTATCAGATTAGATTAGATTAGATTAGATTAGATTGTATTCTGTGAGTTCACTAGCAGCCATAAAGACTTGTGAACATAGAACATGTCAAGGAAATGTACAAAAATTATATATAAACATAAATATTACATAGAATATGGAACATTTGAAATAAAATACAAATACTATATGGTTGTTAAGGAAATGTACAATAAAGTTACATATATACATAAATATTACATAGTATACAGAACATTTAAAATAAAATAAGGACATATTATATACAAAATGAAAGAAACCAAGTGTAACTTATTACAGAGTTGTATACCTCCTTACTGTTATAAGGTTAACATACGTATAGGCAAGAACAGTTATTTTAACATTCACTACGATTTTACCTTTGTTAGTCTGATCATTTTGTTCTATTTGATGTGTAATGCATAGCATTTACTATCAGTTCTTAATATACATACATTTAAATAGCTTCATTAATTCTAGAGCAGATATCAAATATGACTGGCAATTGTCATTAATATTTACTAATACTACTTACAGAGCTATATAAGTATTATCAGTAGGATAATTTATCATTAAGATAATCTTGTACAGAATAATATGCTTTTGAACATAGGTACTCTTTAACAGCAGTTTTAAAGACATTGAAGTTGTCAACTTTTCTCTTAAGATCATTAGGGAGAGTATTAAATATTTTTATGGTCTCATAATATACACCTTTCTGGAAGCAAGAAAGCTTTGTACTGGGACGATGGATGTTACCCTTTTGTCTAGTGTTTATCTCATGAATTTCCATGTTTGTAATAAATGTGGTTCGATTGCATACATAGAATTTTAAGATTGAAAATATATACATGCAAGGTAGGGTTAATAACTTTAGTCTTCTAAAAAGATGTTTACAAGAGTGTCTGCTATGAGTACTGGAAATGATTCTTATAACCTTCTTTTGCATGAGGAATATTCGTTGACTTTCTACCGAATTTCCCCAAAATAATATTCCATATTCAATGATAGAGTTAAAATATGCATAGTATACTAATTTAAGTGTATCTATAGAACTGACATTTACCAATGCTCGGATAGCATAACATGCAGAACTGAGTTTGGGTATGATATACCTAATGTGAACTTTCCAATCTAAATATCTGTCTACTTGGAGGCCCAGAAATTTAATGTTGTCTATTTGTTCTAGTGACACGTCATTAATCCCAATTTCTATTGGAGTGTGTAGTGATTGATGGGTTATAAATTTAACAACTTTTGTTTTGTCTAAATTTACAGACAATTTGTTAGCTTTAAACCAGTGTGACATACAGTTCAAAACATAATTCAATTTAATTACACACTCATTCAAGTTTTTACTAGTCACCAGAACACTCGTGTCATCAGCAAACAGAATTATACTTGCAATATCCTTTATATAAAGTGATAGGTCATTTATGTAGATCAAGAATAATAAAGGTCCTAGGACTGAACCTTGGGGCACTCCATGTGTTACTGTTTTCCATTTTGATGTCTGTTTTCCAAATTCAATATCATTGACAACTTCAACACTTTGTTTTCTTTCATTTAGATATGATACAAACCAACTTAGAGTTTCATTTTTTAGTCCATAGAATTTCAATTTTGCTATCAGAATATCATGATTAACACAGTCAAATGCCTTTGCTAAGTCACAAAAAATCCCACCTACATGCATTTTTTTGTTTAATGCAGTTAACACTTCATGAGTAAGTTTATAAGTTGCATTATTGGTCGACATTCCTTTTCTGAACCCGAACTGATCCCTGACAAGTATGTTGTTACATTCAAGGTATTTATAAAGTCTATTAAACATCACCTTTTCAAGAACCTTTGAGAAAATCGGCAAGAGAGATATTGGTCTATAATTTGAAACATTATTGCGTTTGCCTTTTTTGAAAAGTGGTTTAACAATGGAAAATTTCATTCTGTCAGGGAAAATTCCTGACCTTAGTGACTCATTGCACAAATAACTAAGGGGAGTGGAAATTTGAGATGAGCATGATTTTAAGACTTTTATTGTTATTTCATCATAACCAGAAGAGTTTTTTGTTTTGAAAGAGTTAATAATTTTGTTTATTTCAGAAGGCGTTGTCAGGCTAACTTTAAATTCAGGCACTTCATTAGTGAAATTTGATCTTAGAAATTCCAAAGCTGCCTCTTTACTTCCAAAATTAATACTCATTTTGTTTGTTACACCCAAAAAGAATTTGTTAAATATTTCTGCAACTTCATGAGGTTTACTAATTTCTTGATTATCAATGTTTAGTGTTATTAAGTCATTTTGTAATGAGGATTTACCGGCTTCTCTTTTTATTATATTCCAAGTAGTTTTTATTTTATTGTCAGAGAGTTGAATCTGTTTATTGTAATGCAATATTCTAGCCGCTTTTATTACCTTCTTTAGAAGCTTACAATATTTTTTGAAGTAGTGTTTTAAATCTATATTATTACTAATTCTTACTTGCTCATATAATTCTCTTTTACGTCTACATGACGTCCTAATTCCTAAAGTGATCCAGGCGTTCTCTCTTTTGAAGTTAGATATTTTGTTTAACTTGACCGGGAAGCAAGCTTCAAAGTGGGTTTTGAAACACTGAAGAAAGATGTTATATTTATTATTGGTTCCATTCGTTTGGTAAGTTTGATTCCATGACTCAAGTTCAAGTATTTTGCTAAACTCACTCAGAGTATTTTCATTTATTTTCCTAGATTTCTGATAAGTATATTTAGGTTTGGATTTTAAATTTAACTTTTTAATGTGTAGAACTTGTGCATCGTGATCCGACAAGCCATTAGATTTTGATGAGACATTGCAAAAATTAATGCTATCTGAGTTTACAAATATATTATCTATAGCTGTAGAGGAGCTGTTTTGGATTCTTGTTGGAAAGTTTACTGTATGTGTCATGTGGTATGTTGTAAGTAAAGTGCTGAGTTGTTCCCTTTGAGGACTAGGTTTCAAATAATCAACATTTATATCACCACATATGATTAATTCTCTTTTTGGTTTGAATAAAAATTTTAGAAGATGTTCAAGTTGCTTTCTGAATATTTCAAAATTGCCTAAGGGAGATCGATAAAGGGCTACTATAGTTAAATTTAATTTACCTTCATTTAGCTGAACTGCACAGAGTTCAAGGTTTTGTTCACTACAAAACTTGGATAAATCCAAAACTTTATAAGTCACATCATTTCTGACATATATACAAACCCCACCTTTATGTAAGATTTTTCTTGAAAACTCTGCTGCTAAAGAGTACCCATGCAGTAAAATTGGCTGAAATTCCTGTTGTGTCAAGTGGTGTTCGGATAAACACAAAATGTGTGGCAGTGAGTTTTCAGTATTAAGACTAATAGTAAGTTCATCTACTTTGTTTCTTAAGCCTCTTATATTCTGATGAAATACAGACAGGCAGTTTTTATTTTTATTATTATCATTATTACTATTGATGTCAGAAGCATTATTTCTATAGTTACTTGTGGATACAGAGGTATTTGGGATGGTTATCTCAATTTGCTTTAAGTGTCGATGATTATGTTGACTATGGGACATACTTAACCTAAAAAAGACCTCCTACTAGTGACAACAGGAATTTTACCCTTAATTCTGTCAGCAATAAGAAGAGAAAGCTTCTCTTTGCCTCTAGAATTTAGGTGTAGGCCATGAGAGGTATAACCATTCCTGCCTATACCGTCGACATCTATCATACACATGTGAGATGCAGCAGGACTTAACAAGGCACGCTCAAGTCTCAGATTCATATCCCTCACCCTCCAATGAAGCTGAGGCTTGTCATGCCTATGTAAAAGACCCACTACCTTCACATTAGTATGGCTGCTGGTCTCACTGATGTCACACAGATCCTTTTCAATAATATAACTACTATTTCTATCCAGGCTATTCCCTGGCCCACCCACTATCACTACATGATCCCTCTTGGTAAAACCTGCAGTTAGCTTTACCAGGTCTTCAGTGACATCAGAGAGCGCAGCACTGGGTTTAACTATGCCTACTACATCATAATCACACCCCAAGTCCCGTTTGAGCAGGGATGCCATGCCCCTCCCATGACTACTCCCAAGCAACAAGACCTTGCTTTTTGTGTGATTTACAGATTCATCTAAGACCTGCTCTTGGGGATTTGTGGCCTGATCAACATTCAGCGTTTCAAGAACACTGAATCTGTTGCTCAGTTGGACAAGATGTTGATCATCTGCAGAGAAACGCCTTTTCCTCCTGAGATTCTTCTTAGAAACCATCCTGAAGTCCTCAAAGTCATTAGCCAAAATATTTGAAGCCGAAACAGTGCTTCTAGTTTCTTTTTTGAAAAATTCTAGTTCTTTTCTCAGGTTGGAAATGGTTTCCTCGTGCTTTCTGACCAGTGCCTTATACTTACAAAGTTCACAAAACCACTCCGCACAATTACTCACATTCTCACTAACAATGTTCGCACACGCCCAGTGAAACCAAAACTTACATCCTGCACAGAAAACACCCTGGCTAACCCTCCGGCGACAAGCACCACAATTACCACTAAGATCACACGATTTACCACTCATTATTAGCACACTGCACTGACAGACACAATAAAGCTAAACTAACACCGTCAGAAGATTAGTACAATCTGCAAGCACTTATGTTACGACTACAATGTTTACTACAGTTATACCAATTTATAATACACCTACAGCTTTATATCTTAATAAGTTACTCTACAACACACACACACACACGCACAGAAATCACATACAATTACAAAAAGATAATCTAACACACGTCTACCTTACTTAAACCACTAGTAACGCACCAAAACACTTATTTCACTTCTTAAACTACTGGTAATACACCAAGCACTAATTTCACCTTTTAAACCACTAGTAATGCACTAAGTAATTTCCTAATTAAGCACAAACACAAGTCACTAATCGTCCAAAGACAGAAAACACGAAAAAATAGGCTATACAAACACAAACAGATCAATTCAATATGGCGGACGTAAACAGCTGATATTAACACATGGTATTATTTGTTTTTTTTACACTACAATGTATAATAAAAATATATTCTTATGTGAAAGCAGCTGCAATTTAAACTCGACTACACTCCTAAAAGCTTACACTACTGAGAGATGAAAGTTTTAAGAAAATATAAGTATCATGGTAACTTGTTTATGTACACAAACTAGTGTGTCTTCCTTACGCTTATAATGTGATAGTAACTATACTGTTTATCATGGTAACTTGTTTATGTACACAAACTAGTGTGTCTTCCTTACACTTGTAATGTGATAGTAACTATACTGTTTCTCTTGGTAACTGGTTTATGTACACAAACTTGTGTCTCTTCCTTACGCTTATAATGTGATAGTAACTATACTGTTTCTCTTGGTAACTTGTTTATGTACACAAACTAGTGTGTCTTCCTTACACTTGTAATGTCATAGTAACTATACTGTTTCTCTTGGTAACTTGTTTATGTACACAAACTAGTGTGTCTTCCTTACACTTGTAATGTCATAGTAACTATACTGCTTCTCATGGTAACTTGTTTATGTACACAAACTAGTGTGTCTTCCTTACACTTATAATGTGATAGTAACTATACTGCTTCTCATGGTAACTGGTTTATGTACACAAACTAGTGTGTCTTCCTTACGCTTATAATGTGATAGTAACTATACTGCTTCTCATGGTAACTTGTTTATGTACACAAACTAGTGTGTCTTCCTTACGCTTATAATGTGATAGTAACTATACTGCTTCTCATGGTAACTTGTTTATGTACACAAACTTGTGTCTCTTCCTTATGCTTATAATGTGATAGTAACTATACTGTTTATCATGGTAACTTGTTTATGTACACAAACTAGTGTGTCTTCCTTACGCTTATAATGTGATAGTAACTATACTGCTTCTCATGGTAACTTGTTTATGTACACAAACTAGTGTGTCTTCCTTACACTTATAATGTGATAGTAACTATACTGCTTCTCATGGTAACTTGTTTATGTACACAAACTAGTGTGTCTTCCTTACACTTGTAATGTGATAGTAACTATACTGTTTATCATGGTAACTTGTTTATGTACACAAACTAGTGTGTCTTCCTTACACTTATAATGTGATAGTAACTATACTGCTTCTCATGGTAACTTGTTTATGTACACAAACTAGTGTGTCTTCCTTACACTTGTAATGTGATAGTAACTATACTGTTTATTATGGTAACTTGTTTATGTACACAAACTAGTGTGTCTTCCTTACACTTATAATGTGATAGTAACTATACTGTTTATCATGGTAACTTGTTTATGTACACAAACTTGTGTCTCTTCCTTACACTTATAATGTCATAGTAACTATACTGCTTCTCATGGTAACTTGTTTATGTACACAAACTAGTGTGTCTTCCTTACACTTGTAATGTGATAGTAACTATACTGCTTCTCATGGTAACTGGTTTATGTACACAAACTTGTGTCTCTTCCTTACACTTGTAATGTCATAGTAACTATACTGCTTCTCATGGTAACTGGTTTATGTACACAAACTAGTGTGTCTTCCTTACACTTGTAATGTGATAGTAACTATACTGTTTATCATGGTAACTTGTTTATGTACACAAACTAGTGTGTCTTCCTTACACTTATAATGTGATAGTAACTATACTGTTTATCATGGTAACTGGTTTATGTACACAAACTAGTGTGTCTTCCTTACACTTGTAATGTGATAGTAACTATACTGTTTATCATGGTAACTGGTTTATGTACACAAACTAGTGTGTCTTCCTTACACTTATAATGTGATAGTAACTATACTGTTTATCATGGTAACTTGTTTATGTACACAAACTTGTGTCTCTTCCTTACACTTATAATGTCATAGTAACTATACTGCTTCTCATGGTAACTTGTTTATGTACACAAACTAGTGTGTCTTCCTTACACTTGTAATGTGATAGTAACTATACTGCTTCTCATGGTAACTGGTTTATGTACACAAACTAGTGTGTCTTCCTTACACTTGTAATGTCATAGTAACTATACTGCTTCTCATGGTAACTGGTTTATGTACACAAACTAGTGTGTCTTCCTTACGCTTATAACGTGATAGTAACTATACTGTTTATCATGGTAACTTGTTTATGTACACAAACTAGTGTGTCTTCCTTACGCTTATAATGTGATAGTAACTATACTGCTTCTCATGGTAACTTGTTTATGTACACAAACTAGTGTCTCTTCCTTACACTTGTAATGTGATAGTAACTATACTGCTTCTCATGGTAACTTGTTTATGTACACAAACTTGAGTCTCTTCCTTACGCTTGTAATGTGATAGTAACTATACTGCTTCTCATGGTAACTTGTTTATGTACACAAACTAGTGTGTCTTCCTTACACTTGTAATGTCATAGTAACTATACTGCTTCTCATGGTAACTTGTTTATGTACACAAACTAGTGTGTCTTCCTTACACTTGTAATGTGATAGTAACTATACTGCTTCTCATGGTAACTTGTTTATGTACACAAACTTGTGTCTCTTCCTTACACTTGTAATGTCATAGTAACTATACTGCTTCTCATGGTAACTTGTTTATGTACACAAACTTGTGTCTCTTCCTTACACTTATAATGTGATAGTAACTATACTGCTTCTCATGGTAACTTGTTTATGTACACAAACTAGTGTCTCTTCCTTACACTTGTAATGTGATAGTAACTATACTGCTTCTCATGGTAACTTGTTTATGTACACAAACTAGTGTGTCTTCCTTACACTTGTAATGTCATAGTAACTATACTGCTTCTCATGGTAACTTGTTTATGTACACAAACTTGTGTCTCTTCCTTACACTTATAATGTGATAGTAACTATACTGCTTCTCATGGTAACTTGTTTATGTACACAAACTAGTGTCTCTTCCTTACACTTGTAATGTGATAGTAACTATACTGCTTCTCATGGTAACTTGTTTATGTACACAAACTAGTGTCTCTTCCTTACACTTGTAATGTCATAGTAACTATACTGCTTCTCATGGTAACTTGTTTATGTACACAAACTAGTGTCTCTTCCTTACACTTGTAATGTGATAGTAACTATACTGCTTCTCATGGTAACTTGTTTATGTACACAAACTAGTGTCTCTTCCTTACACTTGTAATGTCATAGTAACTATACTGCTTCAAATGGTAACTTGTTTATGTACACAAACTAGTGTCTCTTCCTTACACTTGTAATGTCATAGTAACTATACTGCTTCTCATGGTAACTTGTTTATGTACACAAACTAGTGTCTCTTCCTTACACTTGTAATGTGATAGTAACTATACTGCTTCTCATGGTAACTTGTTTATGTACACAAACTAGTGTCTCTTCCTTACACTTGTAATGTCATAGTAACTATACTGCTTCTCATGGTAACTTGTTTATGCACACAAACTAGTGTCTCTTCCTTACACTTGTAATGTGATAGTAACTATACTGCTTCTCATGGTAACTTGTTTATGTACACAAACTAGTGTCTCTTCCTTACACTTGTAATGTGATAGTAACTATACTGCTTCTCATGGTAACTTGTTTATGCACACAAACTAGTGTCTCTTCCTTACACTTGTAATGTGATAGTAACTATACTGCTTCTCATGGTAACTTGTTTATGTACACAAACTAGTGTCTCTTCCTTACACTTGTAATGTGATAGTAACTATACTGCTTCTCATGGTAACTTGTTTATGTACACAAACTAGTGTCTCTTCCTTACACTTGTAATGTCATAGTAACTATACTGTTTATCATGGTAACTTGTTTATGTACACAAACTAGTGTCTCTTCCTTATGCTTATAATGTCATAGTAACTATACTGCTTCTCATGGTAACTTGTTTATGTACACAAACTAGTGTCTCTTCCTTACACTTATAATGTCATAGTAACTATACTGTTTATCATGGTAACTTGTTTATGTACACAAACTAGTGTCTCTTCCTTATGCTTATAATGTCATAGTAACTATACTGCTTCTCATGGTAACTTGTTTATGTACACAAACTAGTGTCTCTTCCTTACACTTATAATGTCATAGTAACTATACTGTTTATCATGGTAACTTGTTTATGTACACAAACTAGTGTCTCTTCCTTATGCTTATAATGTCATAGTAACTATACTGCTTAACATGGTAACTTGTTTATGTACACAAACTAGTGTCTCTTCCTTACACTTATAATGTCATAGTAACTATACTGTTTATCATGGTAACTTGTTTATGTACACAAACTAGTGTCTCTTCCTTACACTTATAATGTCATAGTAACTATACTGCTTCTCATGGTAACTTGTTTATGTACACAAACTAGTGTCTCTTCCTTACACTTATAATGTCATAGTAACTATACTGTTTATCATGGTAACTTGTTTATGTACACAAACTAGTGTCTCTTCCTTACACTTATAATGTCATAGTAACCATACTGTTTATCATGGTAACTTGTTTATGTACACAAACTAGTGTCTCTTCCTTACACTTATAATGTCATAGTAACTATACTGCTTCTCATGGTAACTTGTTTATGTACACAAACTAGTGTCTCTTCCTTACACTTATAATGTCATAGTAACTATACTGTTTATCATGGTAACTTGTTTATGTACACAAACTAGTGTCTCTTCCTTACACTTATAATGTCATAGTAACTATACTGTTTATCATGGTAACTTGTTTATGTACACAAACTAGTGTCTCTTCCTTACACTTGTAATGTGATAGTAACTATACTGTTTATCATGGTAACTTGTTTATGTACACAAACTAGTGTCTCTTCCTTACACTTATAATGTCATAGTAACTATACTGTTTATCATGGTAACTTGTTTATGTACACAAACTAGTGTCTCTTCCTTACACTTATAATGTCATAGTAACTATACTGTTTATCATGGTAACTTGTTTATGTACACAAACTAGTGTCTCTTCCTTACACTTGTAATGTGATAGTAACTATACTGTTTATCATGGTAACTTGTTTATGTACACAAACTAGTGTCTCTTCCTTACACTTATAATGTCATAGTAACTATACTGTTTATCATGGTAACTTGTTTATGTACACAAACTAGTGTCTCTTCCTTACGCTTATAATGTCATAGTAACTATACTGCTTCTCATGGTAACTTGTTTATGTACACAAACTAGTGTCTCTTCCTTATGCTTGTAATGTGATAGTAACTATATTGCTTCTCATGGTAACTTGTTTATGTACACAAACTTGTGTCTCTTCCTTATGCTTATAATGTGATAGTAACTATACTGTTTGTCATGGTGACTAGTTTATGTACACAAATTTGTGTCTCTTCCTTATGCTTGTAATGCGATAGGAACCTATACTGTTTATCATGGTGACTAGTTTATGTACACAAATTTGTGTCTCTTCCTTATGCTTGTAATGCGATAGGAACCTATACTGTTTATCATGGTGACTAGTTTATGTACATAAATTTGTGTCTCTTCCTTATGCTTGTAATGTGATAGTAACTATACTGTTTGTCATGGTGACTAGTTTATGTACACAAATTTGTGTCTCTTCCTTATGCTTGTAATGCGATAGGAACCTATACTGTTTATCATGGTGACTAGTTTATGTACACAAATTTGTGTCTCTTCCTTATGCTTGTAATGCGATAGGAACCTATACTGTTTATCATGGTGACTAGTTTATGTACACAAATTTGTGTCTCTTCCTTATGCTTGTAATGTGATAGGAACCTATACTGTTTATCATGGTGACTAGTTTATGTACACAAATTTGTGTCTCTTCCTTATGCTTGTAATGTGATAGGAACCTATACTGTTTATCATGGTGACTAGTTTATTGTATACAAACTTGTGTCACTTCCTTTTGCTTGTAATGTGGTAAGAACCTATACTGTTTATCATGGTGACTAGTTTATGTATACAAACTTGTGTCTGTTCCTTTTACTTGTAATGTAATAGGAACCTATACTGTTTGTCATGGTGACTAGTTTATGTACACGAACTTGTGTCTCTTCCTTTTACTTGTAATGTGATAGGAACCTATCTGTTTCTCATGGTGACTAGTTTATGTATACAAACTCTGTCTCCTGCTTATGCTTTTTATGTAACTGGTACTAACATGTTGCCAATGGAACTGGTTTACTTACATAAACAATAGCAGTGAAAAATTGTTAGGACTTCTTAAATATTCATACTATTAAAAAGGTTTAATTAACAACACTTCTCAGAAACATTATGCTTATAAACTTTTGTCATGTAACATTTTGTCCAAAAAAAAAAAACCAATTTTCAGCAACATATCTAAATGTATTTATGTTTGCCTCATTAGAACTATCCTTTAGGGCCATGATGTGGCTTCATAAGGTTGGATGATTAAATTTCAGTATTTGTTACTTGATTATAAAACACGAGAAATTCAAGCATGTTTGATGGATACAATTTTTAACAAACAATAAGTTACCAGGGTCAAAATGCAGTAGACAATCAAATTTGTAAAACTCTTAGCACAATAAATACTATACTAAACAAACAGTTTGATATGGCCGGGTAACATAATCAGAGTCAGCAATTGTGTGGTCATCCTTAACATAACATTGTGCTGGGAAACAAGGAAACTAAAGTGGCTTGACAATGGTGTATGTATATAAAAAGTGTAGAACCAGGAAAATGGGAAAAGTCAAATAGAGATACTGGGCAGACACCAGTGCATATCTGAGCATCACATTGTTGTTCTTGGGCTTCTAACTGCCACCCTTAATAGTGCTACAAATTTTAACTTCAGCGGGTATGTCATTATTAATTTATAAGTTGGGAAGGTGATCTCATGCAGAAATGAATAGGAATAAAAGCATTATGTTTGGTAAAAGTACAGTTATCATTTCCTCTAGCTTACTCTCTCTAAGTCCACATCCCTCCCATGACTCATAGAGTCTCCAGGTTCATTATTATGTTTGCTGAAGGCTCTAGTTCAACATTGCTTATTTCTAAGTAGGACCTAAAGTATATTATGCTCCAAGTTTTATAACAATCAGTTTACCCATTCCCCAGATACACAACCTTTTACTAGAAATGCTCTTGTTCAGGAGGCCTCAAAGCATGTATTTCCTGTGAAATCTCAAAACAAAATTTTTTGGGTGGAATACAATAGTTCCTCTACTAATCAACGAAAGTAAAAAATGTTGTTTGGTGCTTATAATCTTTATTGCACTTGTAACGTTTGTTAAAAATGACAGGTTGGATATCTTGTATGAGACCAGTTTGGAAGCAATAAAATGATTATGATTGTTAACAATTTATATCAGAGCCAAGATATGTACTTACAGCTATGTTATGTGATTCCAGAAGTCTATATGTGCTCTGATATGTTGTGTATTTAAGTTCAGCTTCTACGGTTGTCTTCTGAATATCTGTTATTACTGTAAGCACCTCTTTGAAAGTTTTCAAATCCACAATCTTCAATTGAAGCCCAGCACGTGATTTCTACAAGTGATACACATCAAGTATTAATAATCAAGTTGAGTAACTGTACAGTATCACAGCTCAGGCTGTAACATACCCTCCCTTGAAACATTTTAGTAATTAACTTACTGCAAGATATTTACTGAATTCTTGAGCTTGGTTTCTTGTTTGCTCTGTTTCACGTTGTCCTATCATCATCTTCCATTCATTGCAATGCATTTTAACTGCATCAATCAGTGGAAGAATATTTAATCTGAAAACGTAAGAGATGTAAGTATAGAGGTGAGTTTTATTGGCTGAAGATTTCTGGGTGTAGAAAGCAATAATTATAAATGTAGGGAAAGTAAGCAGTAAACACCTACGTCTTTATGCCTGTGTTTGCATTAATCTGCTAAAGCTTACCTTATGCAGTACATATCTTTGTAATGCTCTTCCTCGTCAATAGTTTTTATTGTATCTGAATATTTCTGCAGGATATAGTCCAAATCTTCCAAGGTGTTACAGTGTGCAAGTATTCTCTCGCTCAGGCTGTACTTGTCCCCTGTCCAAACACTACGGTATCTCTTCCACCTATGACATTCAAACAAACATTTCTGTTAGCCCAGTCCATGCTGTGAGCTTTAATTTAATTAATTTCATTTATCTTCCTTTTATTCTTTATAAATTATTGTGCAGTAATCTAGAAGACTTTTATGGTAATCCTCCCCAATATTCATGGAAATGAGTATGACTGATTTTCTTAACCTCCCCAACAGTCTTCCAAGTTCTGGACGTAAATATCTTTTGGCTGTGAAACAATTATCAGTAATGTTTTAGATAATCACTGGAAATTAAATTTTAAAACTTTGTATCTTTCCTTTGGTCATATAGTTATTTAATAACAATAGCTGTATAGTTTTCACATAATACAGAAACCCCTAACATCAACTACAACAAAATAGAGGTGAAATTGGTGAATATGAAGATTCCCCTCCGCCAGGCCATCAAATTTGACACTTTAGGAATGGCATAGCCTTTAACCATCACAAAAACTAATATTCTCAGTTGTTAATTATACACACTGGTTGAGCAATTTCTGATGCTATCTAAGCTGGGCACAATTGTCTTTATATAATTATTTAGCATACATTGGTAAAGACTTGATTGAAACATACATAAGAAATACAATGAAACCTTTTTATGCAGCAGAAAACAAAAAGTGGCCCAAAGTGTAACTTGTGGATTTGTAAGTATCTTTTATAATTGAATATGGAGCAATGAGATCTCCGTATATTCTCAGGGTGTTACAGGAAAGATTTTTACGTTTGTATACTATCAGTATGAAGTATAATTTACTTTTCACAAATTTAATTCTTTTTATTTTTTTTTCTTAATAATTTTCTGCTTTACATTTTTACATTGATACAATACTAGTTTTCTTATAATGCTAATCTTTCACAACTGCTCAGCATGGGCACTAATGACTTTCTTCAAAGGGGAAGAAGACTATTCCTTGGAAACATTCATTATTCTATTGCTATTTCACTTTTTATTTGTTTATTCCATGGCCATGTATACTGCCTTCTACAGATATTTCTTTACATATAAATTTTAACCAAAGTTAGCCATGGTTGCTATCTAAATAAATTTAATTTCTCTACATATAAGGTTAACATAAAAGAAATTCACAATCCCATAAAAAGTATAATACAATAATCATGATGATAACATCAAGAATGTGCATATAGCATAGTATATACATAAATGTAACATTAAGTTGAACCAATTCTGTATATTTCATATTCTTACCCAAACAAGTAAGGTAAATATAATTTGTATTTAACCCTTCAGCTTCACTTACATAAGAGTTATTTAAACATTTTGACATAACCATCACATACATACCTATATAGCTATAAGCAGATCCAACTGTCTTATCACCTGCTGTTTTTACTGTTTTCTAGTTGCTAGATTGTAAAAAAAATAAATAAAATTGGGTTTTATTTTTGGATGCTCTTTAACTGCTGTGGTCCTTAGTGTCCCATTGATACGGTAATTTGTATCACAAATTACTCAGATGTAATTAATGATAATAATATGAATATGTATTTTTATGTAACATTGATTTCAGAGGTTTATTAATTGTAATTATTATTGGTAAATAATAATATACAGCTTTACTGAAACTGTCAACAATAACGCAATAATGCAGTAAGGGGGTGAGTTGTTTGTCATTGCCGGGAACCAGGAAGTTACGTAATGTTTCGCGCCTTTTCGGTAAAATGCTTCTAGAATGTTCCCTAAAAGAAATATGTATTAGTGGTTTTCATTGGATATTAAAATAGACGCTAATGTTGGCGCGTTTTATTAGCCAATAGCAGTTCATTTATAATCTTTAGGCGTATCTTGAGGCAAGCCTATAAATAGTGTAGGTTCAAGGGAGCGTTCCCCCCAGTTCAACAAGATTCTCAACACATTACACGTCAGCTACCAGTTCAACGGAATTCTCAGTACACTACATATCGTCAGCCAGTCCTTCATTTCGTCAAGTTACACGAGAATTATTATAAAATATTATACAGTTAAATATACACAAAGTCGAAGTACGTGAGTTAAAAAGTGAGAAGTTATTACAAACAGTTTCAGTTTGGCAAGTATCCAGATAAATATGTAAAAAGTGTTAGTGAATGTGTTCGGCAATAAATGTTATAGAACCAATTTCTTCGTCAGTATAATTTCTGGATAAAAGATTCCTTTCCGATTCACACCCTGCATGAGAAACATATTCGACCCAAAGAGCTAGCTGGAGAACATTTAAAGTGAATTATTTCAAAACTGATACAAATTGCTACGCCAGATGGAGCTAAACAAACCAACAAGAAGTGACGTCACAAGGAGGCTTCAACACACGTGATGTAAACAACATTACGTAAAGCAGCAACCGTCGCATATTGGCTTCCAAACGCGGAGCTACAATTAATGTTAAATAATTACAACATTAATACCGCATCACCATTTATACTGGGCGTGAAAGACCGGTAATTTCACTCAGAGGTCTCTTTATCAGGCTTGAGGTTCTTTTACGTGCCGTAATCTATGACATGGGACCACCAGCTTTACTTCCCTTCCAAAAGAAGCCATGCTAAGGATTTTTATGCCCGAAAAAATCCATCGTCCTCCGCCAGATTTCAACATGCGACCTTGGGAGAAAATGTGTGTATTTGTGTGTGTGTGTGCATGCTAGAATACAAACACATTGGAGTTATAAAAAAACATACTTACAAAGAAGGCTTTGACTTTTTATTGAGATTGCCACTGAGTTGTTGCTACTCTACAGAAAATGCATATACAATAAGATGCACACATGCACGCACACACACATCCCTCTTAACTGCCTTACATCACCTTGGAACTAGGGCCTGTATAACCAAAGTTATCAGTTCCTGAAGAAGGTCACAGAGTCAAGATGGCCGAAAGCTTGAGTAACTTCATCGATATAACACGGCTGATAACCCAAGAAGCTCTAATCAGTAACCATCACCGTGAACGTTTTAAGTATTTTTGTCCATCCAAGTTTGCTGATCTCATCCATGTTTTCTGACTGACATGTGGCTGTGCATTGTCGTGCAACAGGAAAACATCCTGCTTCTGTCGATTTGGTCGAACATGTCTCAGTTGAGCTTGAAGTTTCTTCGGAGTTACCCATATGCATCAGAATTAATTATGGTTGCATGTGGCATGATGTCCACAAGCAAGAGCCCTTTGGAATCGAAAAACACTGTAACCATAACTTTTCCAGCTGAAGATACAATTTTTAATTTTTTTGTCTTCATAGGTGAGTTTGCATGATGCCGCTCCATGGATTAGCTCTTCGTCTCTGGTTCAAAGTGGTGGAGCCACATTTCATCTCCTGTCACAATTCTTGGAAGAAAGTCATCTCCACCATTCCCTTACTGTACCAAATGTCCACTGCACAACGTTTTTCGTGTTTCTTTGTGAGCCTCTGTCAAACTCCTTGGAACCCATCTGGCACAAACCTTCTTCAACCCCAAATATTTCATTATTCCACAAACACTTGCTTCCCCTATTCCAACATAGTGTGGCAATTTTTTCACTGTGATACTTTTGTCAGCCAAAACCATGCCGTTAACTCTCCGCACATTGTTAGGAGTTTGTGCAGTGTGGGGTGTGCCGCTGCAAGGAGCATCCTGAATATTGGTGTGCACACTTTCACCACGTACCCTGCTTGCCCACCAACTAGCTGTACTGCATCTCCATACACCTTCTGCAACCTCTTGTGGATGTTTCCCACTGTCTCATTCTCACAGCGCACGTTGCTTTTGACGAATGTCAAGTGCAGCAGCCATTTTGAAGACATGCTAGGACAGTGCGACTCATGGGAATGGGTTGAACTAAATTTGAACACAAGCGTGAAGGATGTGTCTATGAACTCCATAAATTGCAAAGATGTAGATGAAACACAGATTTAAAAAAATAGTATGCAATATTTTTGGAGTAATACTACATCTTGTATATACTACAGATGTCAAGATTTAGCAACTATGACATAGCAAAACAAAAGGGAATTGAATTAAAACGGTCCGATACACATGCCGTATCAATGCCAAAATATTTTAATAACCTTCATGTAAGAAATGTTTGCTTTATTTGATTAATAGTTATGCTGTAATCAAGTTCGTTAGCAGGGCATGTTAAATAATTGTTTAAAGAGAGAAAATTAGAAATCACTGAACTGATATTTTATAATTAATTACTAAGAAGATTATTTTTCTCAGTGGTCTCTTTTCCAAAGAGATTAACTTGGTGACCTGGGAGTGGGGAATCATTCACCAGCTTCACTTCTATTTTGTTGTACGTGTTAAGGATTTGTATTACCTGAAAATGATGCAGCTTTTTATTACTAAGTAACTATGTAATCAAAGAGAAGTACAAAGGTTTAAAATTTCACTATTGTAATTATCTAAACAATTACTCGACCATTCTGACTGAGTTTGTTCCACCATCAAAGGGTACTTATAGGCTCTGCAAATTTCCACAACTTGGAAGACTGCCAGAGGAGGTTAAGGAAGTCAGATGTTCCACCGATGTTTCACATCCTTTAGCATGAATTTCAGGGGATTTTTGATCCATTAGTAGGAAAAGCCAAAGCTATATGAAGTTACAATTATAAGGGGTAAAGAGAAGGATTCAGCATAAAAATCCTTAAATTGCTGTATAATAATTGGATAAAGAACAAAAGGTAAATGAAATTAATTAAACTGTCCTAGTCTAGAAAGCTCCCTGTGAAATGTTGGGTAAGCCATCTAGTACTATATATAAAACAGGTCTCCATAAAATCAGAATGTTCAATACAATTTAACATTATGGCTTGGTTAGCACCCTGGAAAGAGCCATGACATGTCAAATATTTGTGTAGAGTACTCTTCAAGGTAGGAATGGTGAATCACACTTACCGTCTCAAGTATCTCTGAACATTTTCAATCATACGCCGCATTGTGTCTTGTATTTGCAGAATGTGGTCATGTACTTGTTGAATTGAGATAATATCCTCATGGAAAGAATACACATAAAGATCCTCTGTACCTTCTACAGCCTTTTCACAGATGACGCAGGTGCCATTCATCCAGCGAGGTATCATTCTGAGCCTGAAAACACCAAACATCAGGTCAACTAGTACATACTCACATCAATTTTTTAACTTCTCTACCACTTGCAGTAAGCAGAGCAAGTATAGATTCCACCCAAAAATTGAATACCAAGATTTCATCAGATATACACATTTTGAAGCTCCCTCAATCCAGAAAAACCAGTTTTAGAAAAAAGTGTGTGTGTGTGTGTGTGTGTGTGTGTGAGAGAGAGAGAGAGAGAGAGAGAGAGAGAGAGAGAGAGAGAGAGAGAGAGAGAGAGAGAGAGAGAGAGAGAAGCCTAACTCAAAAATGAAACAATAGTTACATACCAATCAGATTTTCAAGAAAATCCTCCCACCTCGAACTACGCTTAACATGCAACAATTTTCACTACTTTTGATTTTCTCAAAAATGGCTCTGACAATTTGGAATAAAATATGTTTAAAATATTTACATAACAAATAAGATGTATATCTTGAATTTTCTGGGAATAGCCTGTGAAATCCTCTTCACTCTGAATGACTTTGGTATAACTGGTAAATTGTAAGAAATAAACAAAATCTTAAAATTATATAGAAAATTTGAGTCGAAGTTGAAACACTTAACATCACTTCATGTTTTACAACTTGACTGGCTTCATCGGAAGTGGCCTACTGGTTCCTCTTGATGCTGTCCCGTATGCATCTGTGTGTGGTGGAATCTGGTGTAGTGATGAAACTCCATAGCGGGTTCGGTGGCAGCGATTCAAAAATTCATCACATGGTGTTTATGTTTTGTGATTAATAACTTTTCCCAAGTATCCAACTCTGCTGTGTGTTTTGTCTGTTTTAAGAGTGTTATATTTGGTGTGATGATGTGATTTGTTGTCCAACTGCAGATTTGTCCATCTGTTTGTATTTGATGTGTGTCATATGTTCTTTTAATCTGGTCTCTAAATTTCTTTTTGTTTTACCTGTGTATATTTGGTCACATTCTGGGCAATTAATTTGATAGATTCCTGCTTTCTTGTTCTGAGGTATTTGGTCCTTTGATTTGTTGCAGAGTAATTTCTCTATACTAATTTGTTTTGTGGAGCTAGGCAAATGTTGTGTTTTTTTAAGATATTGAGGAATTTGTAGTGAGTCCTTGGGTGGAAAGTGAACTTCTTGAAAATTATTTTGCATTTTTATTGGGCAAGATTTATGGTGTCCTAATGTGTTTCTTGAAATATGCTATTTTTTTATTGATGATTTGTCAGCCACTTCCGATGATGGGAGCAATTAGCTCCTGAAACCGGTCAAGTTGTAAAACATGTAAGTGATGTTAAGTGTTTTAACTCCGACTCAAATTTTCTATATAATTTCAAATTCACATCACTGTTGCTAGCTTATCCATATTTTATAACAAACAAAATCTTACTACACAAAAAATGTAGATATTATTAAAACACAATATTTATGTTGAATAATTTTTTTGTGTCATTTACCATTTGTGAGATACTTCTTCTTATTGGATTGAACTTTCAAATATATATAGTTATTTAAAGTGGTAAGTTTTTTATTGTGGTCATACAAAGGGCATGGAATTTCAAAATCATCACATAACTCTGCTCTTTAAAAATTTGACTGTCACTTTAGTCTACTGTAATCCTCTTATACCTAAAACGAAATTTGTAAATGTGCAATAAAAGTTTATCTCTATTAAGAAATAGCTACAAGAATAAGCTTTCATAAGAATGGTCTGTAGAAGTCATGTGAATGAAATACATCAGATTATTATAAGTTATAATACCTGAAATGATAAAATTCCTATTGCATATTTTATAAATTCTAAAAGAGCAGTAAAGCTACAAGCAGCTTATAATAGAATAGTATTCATATACTCTCAAATACACAAAACATGTACTTCATCACTTGTGGGAGGATGGCATCAAAAATCATAGCACAGAAGAATGTGAACATTCATCCGGACAACTTCTGGCACACAATGTCAGACATGCAGTGCTCCATGTCATTAATCATCATGATTTTAACATGAAAAATCCCATGTACATGCATAGGACTCCTCATTCTTCCACAAAAGCTTGTTTTTCTATCCACTCTATTTCAAGATGTACATTTACACAAATGGAATTGATTGTTCTTCCACATAAGGCATGTGTAGGTCAAGGTTGGAAAGGTAGAATAAGAGAACATTAAAAAATTCAATGCCATAGCTACAATTTGAACCACGGTTTCTGTCCAGTTGCTGTAACCAACTGAACTACCATGGCAACAAGCCAGTAGGACATTAAATTGTCTGATTCTAACTTTCCAACCTTGTCCTACACACGGCTTGTATGGAAGAACAATTAATTCCTTTAATTGACCTAAACAGAGGCTTAACTATGAAGCCTGAGACAACTACTTACAGGCACTGTTAGTCGCCACTGGGGTATGTCATCTCATAACAATTTGATACCTCCTTGTGGTTTACCAGGAAAAAATTCAAGTTAACTGGAGAATTAATCTCCTACCGGCATGTTGCCATGGTAGGTCAGTTGATTAGAGTAACCAGGTGGAAACCGGGAGATCCGTGGTTCAAATACCAGCTCTGGCATTGAATTTTTCAGTCATCTAATTCTACATTTACAGAAATGGTTTCATTACAGACTTTGTTGTAGGTATAACAGGGCTGCAGTGACAGTCAAATGGTTGAAAAGCAGGTCACTATATATGCTGTCTTTGAAATTCCACTCCTTGCATGACCATGAGAAAAAATGAATAGTGATTTAGCGCTTGAAAAAGATATAAACTATTCAAAAATTCAAAACAATAACAAAGAATATCTTGGAAATGGTAAATGTCACAAAAGTCTGAAATAAATTTTTTCTGTACTAAGCTTTCGTCTTATCTTTTATGGTTTATTAGTTATACAAAACTATACAAAATTAATTCAATACAGGCTTCACAAAAATTCAAGGGATACATTTTGTCATACAAATATTTTAAATGTGTGGTATTCTAATTAAAATTGTTACAGCCTTTTTGAGAAAATAAAAAATAATGAAAAATTTTCTATGTGAAGGGTACTTGAGGTAAGGAGAGTTTCTTGAAAATCTTCATGTCAATCCTTGAAATGTGCTGAATTTATGTTACCAAGTTTGGCATTCATCCAACATTTCATTTTTTTGTTCACAGCCAGATACACATGCACGCATGTGTGAATGAACCTTTTTATAAAAAAATTTTTTTTTGATTCAGGAGACCACTTCAAAATATATTTCTAGTAAAATCTTGAAACTGAAGTTTTGAGTGCAATACAGTGCTTCCTCTACTTACTGTGGGTATGCAGTAGAGAAAGTAACATACATTTCATTCACCACTAACAGCTCTGATCATTTTACTACATAAAATGTAGAAATTCTTCACTTAACCCTACTCCTTTGCCCCTGAAGTGGCCTAACAACCCACAAGCCCTTAAAACTGGACCTTGAGTGGGTACTGGACATGTCAGCAGATGGTAGATAGCCGGGACCTGATCAACTGACTACCAACATGCTGATCAGATCTGTCTCTGAATAACCAATAGGTGACCAACTCCCCAACCCCAAGGTGTTATGCAACCCGTGCCGAAAGAGTGCATGGTACATATGAGATGTGACGCTAACATATACCTGACAACCTCTCAGAGCATTTAGTCTTATCCAGGCATGCAGGGCTCTGCCTGGGCAGACCTGAGATATCTCCAGTTAAATGTGGGAATTATAGAGGTTTATAATTCCACCAAAATGGAGAACTCCTCAACAGGGGGCTCCAAGAGAACCAATAATAAAGTTGAAGTAGCAGAGGCCTTGAAAGGGGACCCTACCACCAAGACTATAGCAATGGGGACAGGAACTGTGGAGAAGCACAGTGGCTGGGGCACCAAAAGGGGACTCAAATGGTGGTGGGAACTTATTCCCGGAGATGTGTCTCCAAAACTGGAAGTCCTGTATATGAACTCTGGAAGTATTATAGCTAAAAGCAAGGTGGCTGGGGTCCCAAATGTGAACAAACGGAGGTGGGAACTGCAACTCACAGAGATGTGAAGATGCAGGCCCCACCTCCAAAAAAGGAGGATCAATATTCCTCAGTTATCCCAGAAGAAACGAGGTATCTTTCTTTAGAATTGGACTCTAACAGAAAAGGTTTAAGTGAGGAAAGTTAAGCTGGTGACTTCATTCATTCAGGCTAACTTGCAACACAGTATTACTGTCTCCCAAGTTCTTTCTAGTAATGTAATGAAGCATGATCTGCATGCTGCCGTGACTTCAGTAGGATCATATTATGGGATTCAATATCAAGGGTTTTACCATTTTCAGTGCTTTGTCTGATGCAAAACCCAGAGCATGTGTCTTGACAAGACTCAATAACATCTGGGCTCAGCTGGGCTTTCTTTCAAAAGATCTAGCAGGATCTCAGTGAGGTATGAGGAGGGCAGAGTGCCACATCACGTGGTAATCTAATCAGCCTATTTCCCATAAGACTCTGAGGAATCTCCTCCTCATCATCATGAGTTCACAAATCCCATGCTTTATTGCAAGGGCAGAACCCTCATTCTGTTGATTGGCTGTTACTCCAACACCCATCATAGTGTTTGGGGTAGTACAGACATCAACGGGAGAGGGGAGATGCTGCTCGAGTATTTGAGCACAACAGATCTCGAGATCTTGAACCAAGGGGACGTTCGAACTTTTGTGAATTGTCAAAGGGAGGAGGTCCTAGACTTGTCACCAGCGTCCTTTGGGATTCTAGAGGAAATCGAGGATTGGGGAGGTTTGTTTGGAACCTTCTCTGTATGACCAGACATATTTGCTTAGATCTTGAGGAAAAAGAAAGGACTACCTGTACAGGTAGTAGGAGGTCCTAGAAGCATCAATTGGGACTCCTTTAGAGGGGACCTGGATGGCAGGCTTAAGAATGGACCCCAGATCAAGTTAAAAAATCTGATGTGTTACACTCACATGACTTTCTCTACTCTTGTACAAACTATTTTTACAAACGTTTATTCTCCATATGCTTCATGTTACTCGAGATATCGAGATGTCAATCTTATTGGTAATTTTATTGTAGATGCAAGGGGAACATGGTAGGTTATAAGCGATAGTCAAATCTTTTAAGCGCTGGTTGCTATGTGGTGCATTCTATTCTGTTTGCATATCCAGGACATAAAAAATTGAATAACGAATTTGAGAAAAAGTATAAGTATTGGAAAATTTAAGGAAATAACAAGCAATATCTCGAAAATGGTTCACTCAACTAAAAAAATGTATATGACATAAATTGTGTATTTTAACGCGATCTACATTTTTTGTGTAGTAAAATTTTGTCTATCTCTTATGGTTTACCAGTTATGCAAAAGTCGTTCACAATGAAGAATACTTTTGGAGACATTCCCAGAAAATTCGAGATATACATTTCATTTCTCATGACATGTTAAACATATGATATTTTCATCAAAATCGTTAGAGCCATTTTTGAGAAAATTAAAATTTTCGAAAAATCTTCCATGTAAAGGGTAGTCTGGGGTGGGGGGGATTTTCTTGAAAACCTTCGTGTCGCATCTCTGGAAGATACTGAACCTAAATACCAAGTTTGGTGCTTATCCGACTGTTCGTTTTTGAGTTATGCTGTTCACAGACACACACACACACACACACACACACACACACAGACACACACACAGACATGTTTCCAAAAATGCTTTTTTTGGTTTCAGGAGGTCTCAAAACATGTATTTCTGGCAAAATCTCGGTATCGAATTTTTGGGTGGAATGCAATACTTCCCCTACTTACTATACGTAGTAGAGAAAGTAAAAATCTGATGTGTTACACTCACATGACTTTCCCTACTTTTGTACAAACTATTTTTACAAACGCTTATTCTCCATATGCTTCATGTTAATCGAGATATCGAGATGTCAATCTTATTGGTAATATTCATGTAGATGCAAGGGGAATATGGTAGGTTTTAAGCGATAGTCAAATATTTTAATGCTGGTTGCTATGTGGCACATTGCATTCTCTTTGCATGTCCAGGACATAAAAAAAATGAATAACGAATTTGAGAAAAAGTATAAATATTGGAAAATTTAAGGGAATAACAAGCAATATCTCGAAAACGGTTCACTCAACAAAAGAAATGTATATGACATAAATTGTGTATTTTAACGCGATCTACATTTTTTGTGCAGTAAAATTTTGTCTATCTCTTATGGTTTACCAGTTATGCAAAAGTCGTTCACAATGAAGAATACTTTTTGGAGACATTCCCAGAAAATTCGAGATATACATTTCATTTCTCATGACAATATCTTAAACATATGATATTTTAATCAAAATCGTTAGAGCCATTTTTGAAAAAATTAAAATTTTCGAAAAATGTTCCATGTAAAGGGTAGTCTGGGGTGGGGGGATTTTTTTGAAAACCTTCGTGTCTCATCCTTGGAAGATACTGAACCTAAATACTAAGTTTGGTATTTATCTGACTGTTCGTTTCTGAGCTATGCTGTTCACAGACACACACACGGACATATTTCCAAAAATGCTTTTTTTGGATTCAGGGAGTCTCAAAACATGTATTTCCGGTGAAATCTTGGTATCGAATTTTTGGGTGGAATACAATACTTCCCCTACTTACTATACGTAGTAGAGAAAGTAAAAATGTGGAGGACCTGGAGTGGTACAGGGAGATTTTCGTGAACACCTGGTCTCTGCTTATGAAAGAAATTGTCCCCTCATACATGAAGTTTGGGCTAAAAATAAACGTAGATGGAATTCTTTTTTAAGGCCCATCAAGAAAAAGACATGTAGGCTCCATAATGTGTATATGGCCAATAAGTGTTAGGATTCCTATAAGGAATCCCAAAGAATATATAAAAAGGAAATCAAGAAGACCTCCAGGGAATCTTGGAGGGACTTCTGTGGCAATAAAGAAGCAGTCAAGATGCTTGCTTGCAGATATTGCTGATCTCTGGAGGTAGGGCTATCTGGTGCTATGATGCAGTTGGAGGAGAGACCTTGAGGCTGTTGCTCGAAACCCACTTTCCAGAGAACTGAATAACAGATCAAGAACCATCCTTGGTTAGGGCACACAGGCCTTTGCAAGAAGGCTGGTTAATGGCCACTGATATTGTTACTTTTAAAAAAGCTAAATGGGCCATTTTTTCTTTTGAGCCCTATAAAAGTGTGGGTGAGGATGGGGTCTTCCTGGCTTCTTCTGCAGGAAGGCTGGGAGGTCGTTTCTTCCCACCTGGTGAAGATATTTAGGGCCTGTCCTGCTATGAGGCATGTTTTTTGCCTCTGGAGGCAGACCAAGGTGGTGTTATACCTATGGCAGGTAAATAAACCCACTGCAGACTTAGGGATTTTCAGCCTATCAGTTTAACATCCTTTTTGCTGAAGGCTCTGGAAAGAATGGTAGATAGATATTTGAGGGATGAGGTACTGGTTGACAGACTCATACATCTTTATCAGTATGCCTATGTAAATCCATACTACATCAGCTCTTGGCGATACTGGAGGGTGCTGGACTGTGGAGAACTGACCATGGCAGTTTTCCTGGACATTATTGAAGGTGCTTTCAATAATATGACTTTAGGCATCATTAGGAAGTGTCTGGAGAGTAAGGTTGTCAGCACGGTAGTCATAGACTGGATTATGACCTTCTTGGAAGTACGTCATTTAGTGGTGATCCTGGGGAGTGAGACCTTGAGGGCAACAGTGCCCCTGCCCATAAGAGTGAGTTTTGTACCTACCCTGTGGTATCTGATGGATGATCTGCTGAACAGATTGAACAGGGGAGTGATTTATGCTCAAGGTTATGCCAATGGCATACACCTTGTAGCAGTGAAAAATTCCCAAGTATTGTTTCAGAGCTCGTACAGGGCTCTCTAAATACTCTAGAGGAATGATGTAAAGAAACGGAAAAGACTGAAATAATAATTTTTACAAAGAGGAGGAGGCTGCCAGATTTGGCAGAGCTCCATCTGTCTCAGAAGAAGTTGAAGCTTTGCGGAGCAATTAAGCATCTAGGGGTTATTCTGGATGCTGGGCTGAGTTGGAAAAAGCATGTAGACTATAAAATAAAGAAGGCCTACAATGCTTTTTGGGCCTGCAGGAGATATATAAGATTTAGATGGGGCCTAAGACTAAGAAAGAAGTATGGCTTTTTCCGAAATGAATTTGAGGCAGAATGTACAGTTTGCAGTGCTGGTACTTACATATTGGTGGCAAACAAAGGAATGATAGATCTAGAAGCCCACATGCAGACTGCAAATCACAAAAGCAATGTCCGAGATGAAAGCAGTTCATCGAAGATAACAAGCTTCTTTGTGCAGCCAGGATTAAGTGACAAAATTCATGTAGCTGAAAGAACATTAGCATTCCATTGTATCAAACATCACAGCAGTTAAAATTCAACAGAATGCACCAATGTGCTTATTAAAAAAATCTGATGTGTTACACTCACATGACTTTCTCTACTCTTGTACAATCTAATTTTACAAACGCTTATTCTCCATATGGTTCATGTTAATCGAGATATCGAGATGTCAATCTTATTGGTAATTTTCTTATAGATGCAAGGGAAATATGGTAGCTTTTAAGCGATAGTCAAATATTTTAACGCTGGTTGCTATGTGGCGCATTCCATTCTCTTTGCATGTCCAGGACATAAAAAAAATGAATAACGAATGTGAGAAAAAGTATAAGTATTGGAAAATTTAAGGAAATAACAAGCAATATCTCGAAAACGGTTCACTCAACAAAAGAAATGTATATGACATAAGTTGTGTATTTTAACGCGATCTACATTTTTTGTGTAGTAAAATTTTGTCTATCTCTTATGGTTTACCAGTTATGCAAAAGTCGTTCACAATGAAGAATACTTTTGGAGACATTCCCAGAAAATTCGAGATATACATTTCATTTCTCATGACATTATCTTAAACATATGATATTTTCATCAAAATCGTTAGCCATTTTTGAGAAAATTAAAATTTTCGAAAAATGTTCCATGTAAAGGGTAGTCTGGGGTAGGGGGATTTTCTTGAAAACCTTCGTGTCGCATCTCTGGAAGATACTGAACCTAAATACCAAGTTTGGTGCTTATCCGACTGTTCGTTTTTGAGTTATGCTGTTCACAGACACACACACAGACACACACACACACAGACACACACACAGACACACACACACACAGACACACACACGGACATGTTTCCAAAAATGCCTTTTTTTGGATTCAGGAGGTCTCAAAACATGTATTTCCGGTGAAATCTCGGTATCGAATTTTTGGGTGGAATGCAATACTTCCCCTACTTACTATACGTAGTAGAGAAAGTAAAAAACAATTTCCCAATTATGAAATTGCACGAAAAATATCTAGTGCGCATACCAAGATAGAAGCAATGATTAATAACATTATTTCACCATATGCAGTTGAGACTGTATTGAATACAATTTCCCATATTCCTTTTTGTGGCATGTGTACTGATTCAAGTAATCATCTTGCTATAAAGATGTTTTCTTTAATTATTCAGTAGTTTGATTGGACAAATGGATACAGATGAAACTTATTGATCTTCAAAGCAAGCCAAATGAGACTGCACAAACTGTTGCAAGTTATGTGTGTGCTTCTTTGGAAAAATTTAATCTTTAAATAAAACAATGTTTTTTGGGGGGACAACTGCAACACAGTGTTTGAGGGAGGGGAGTAGCTAGAGCTTCCACAAATATGTATTTAAAAATTAAAACTTTTTTAAATGGTAAACTTATTGAAGTGGGTTGTCCAACTCACAATCTAAATAATTGTATACAGCATGGAATGGATTCACTTGATATTGAAGTACAGTTCATCATTTTGAAAATGCACAACTATTTCTCAAATACACAATAAGAATACACTCAAAGATTTCTGTGCATTTGTGGACATGAAATATAAACAATTATTGTGCAACTAAGTGGTTGTCAATATTTCCTGCTATTGGGAATTTGACTAAAATGTTCTCCTTTTCTCTGTCTGTCAAAACCATCATTTGCAATTAGAACATTTTTTGAAAAGAATTCTCAGAAATATACATGTTATTTCTTCATTCATGGCTATGTTCCAAACGTCAATTGATTAATTACAAAGAGGTGGTTGAGATGCAATCAATAGTCTTAAATGTCAAAACATAAATAGAAAATAGGTTAGCTTCCAAATTCTTACCTTTGAAAGTAAGAAACTATTGTCACCTATGGAGGAGGATGGGTACAAGAAGTTCCATCAGCAAGCTGAGGAACTTTGCTCTTCATGTCTTAATTACTCAAATATGTGAATTACACAGTTTGAAGAAATATCTCCTCTTGCTTGTGTGAATTTGTTCATTAACATGCGATAAGTTTGAAACTGTTATGCAGCATGGGCAAACATTGATGATCCTAAATGTTTTGATGAATTTTGCCACCTTCTCTCACTGCTAGCTCATGAAAAGTGGACATTGTACTTTAGATGAAGCAATAATGCAACAAATCAGCCTAAATTGTTGAACATTATATAATAATTCTGTTTTGCAATCCCAGCTCATAACAGAAATATTGAAAGAGTGTTTTCCTTTATGCAAAGCCAGAAACAGGTTGACTCCAGATTCAGTTGTAAACATTCTAATTGTTCAGTATAACTTCAAAGACATTTCATGTCAGCAATTTCAATCATACATAAAGGGAATCCCCAAACTTCTGAAGCAGATTAGGTTCAACTGAAAAAAATATTATACATTCACATAACTTTCTCTACCATCTATTTTTATTAGTAGGCATACAAACTATTCTTATTAAAGCTTATTTTTCTACCTACTACATTTTAATCCAGATAAACCTTTGCAGAAATAGCTGCATTACACATTTCATTATAGATACAAAGGGAACAGCGATAGTCAAATGTTTAACTGGATGCTATATGCTGGCCTTAAAATTCATACTGTTTCCATGACAGCGCGAGAAACAAATGAATGTTGATAGGTCTTCAAGAGAATGACCAAGAAATGAACAATTTGAACTTTTAATAACGAATATCTCAAACAAGGCTTATGCCACAAAAAAAACTTATTTGAAATAAATTGTGTGTTTTAAACAAATCTACATTTTTTGTGTAGTACGTTTTTGTCTATTGCTTAACATTTATCAATTAAACAAAATTATACAAAATTCCTTCCAAATGAAGAGGACTTTGCAGGTTATTCACAGAAAATTCAGGATATGTATTTTGTCGTATAAATATCTTATTTTAATCAAAATCGTTAAGAGGCATTTTTAGAAAATAAAAGATTTCAAAAAATGTTCCATATAAAGGGTAGCTTGGGGTGGGGGGGATTGTCTTGAAAATCTTTGTGTCACATTTTTGGAAGGTACTGAATCTAAATACCAAGTTTAGTATTTATCTGACTTTTTGTTTTTAAGTTATGCTGTTCACGGACACACAGATGGACCTGGTATTAAATTTTTGTCTGGAATGCATACCTTTTCTATCTACCATGTACGTGGTACACAAAATAAAAAAAATACCTACGATGGAGCTGCAGTCATGACAGAACAAATTGCTGGCCTACAACTCAGGTACAGCAGATATATTCTTCAGCCACATTTATCCGCTGTTACAACCATGTTTTAAATCTAGTATTACAGCAGTCTTCTTGTGCAATTTGTGCAAGGACTGTCGTATATTTTTTTAAAACACTATCTGGGTTAGCTGCAGTTTTCAACACCATCCAAAAGAACTCATCCCTTAAACAGTTCATAGAGAAAAAATTACCCAGGGCAGCTCTTACCTGATGGAACTTCTGTTTAGGACTTGTGAACACAGTTCATGGAATGAGGAATGATTTAATAATGTTCTTTAACACAATGTATAGAACTGTGAATACTGGGATTGTTCTTCAAATTCATGGATTCATTAATTTTTTGTCAAATGTCAAGAAGAACTCTTGTGGAGATTTTCTCAAAAATATTTTGTCATTCAGACATACTTTATAATGTACTTCAGAAGAAACACCTCAATATTGAATATTATAAAAAAGAAATTTCAAGACTTCAAGAACAGCTGTTGTTGCAAAGAAATGATTTTGAAGAAGTATGGGAAAAGTCCAACCCACAGGAAACAGATGAACCTCTTGCAAAAAGGTTATATAGTAATGAAAATGAAAATAGGTGGTTATATTATGAATTAATACATTAGATAACAAATCATAGCTGAGCAATTTTACCTAACTGGAATTTATGACTCTTCTAAATGAAAACAAATTTTCCTCTTACAAGTCTAATTTTCCTGACACCCTGTTAAATAAACACAATATAATATAATATAATATAATATTTGGCTCTATTAACCAAAAAAAAAATAAGCTGATTGCTCTCTATCTTCCCCTGATTTTGAAAATAAACCATCCAAGAAAGATTAAGCTCCCCTGGAATATTATCCTTCAAAAAAGAACTGTTTTTCAAATTGAAATCACTTTATCACATCTTTATGAAGATAGGAGTTACACAGCAAGCCCTTTACAAAAGTTCAGAATACATCCATGCTGGTTTATGTACACAAAATTATCCCTCTTGTTATGTTAAAAGAACTAAACTGTTTCTTATGGTAACTGGTTTATGTAACAAACTTATGTCTCTTGTTATGTGATAAGAATTACACTGTTTCTCATGGTAACTGGTTTATGTAAACAAAATTGTCTCTCTTGTATATGATAAGAATTACACTGTTTCTCATGGTAACTGGTTTATGTACACAAAATTGTGTCTCTTGTATGTGATAAGAATTACACTGTTTCTCATGGTAACTGGTTTATGTACACAAATTTATGTGTCTTGATATGTGATAAGAACTCTATTCTTCTCATGGTAACTGGTTTATGTACACAAACTAATGTCTCTTGTATGTGATAAGAATTACACTGTTTCTCATGGTAACTGGTTTATGCACACAAAATTGTGTCTCTTGTATGTGATAAGCATTACACTGTTTCTCATGGTAACTGGTTTATGTAAACAAAATTGTGTCTCTTGTATGTGATAAGAATTACACTGTTTCTCATGGTAATTGGTTTATGTACACAAAATTGTGTCTCTTGTATGTGATAAGAATTACACTGTTTCTCATAGTAACTGGTTTATGTACAAAATTGTGTCTCTTGTATGTGATAAGAATTACACTGTTTTTCATGGTAACTGGTTTATGTAAACAAATTTATGTGTCTGTTGTATGTGATAAGAATTACACTGTTTCTCATCGTAACTGGTTTATGTACACAAAATTGTGTCTCTTGTATGTAATAAGAATTACACTGTTTCTCATGGTAATTGGTTTATGTAAACAAAATTGTGTCTCTTGTATGTGATAAGAATTACACTGTTTCTCATGGTAACTGCTTTATGTAAACAAAATTGAGTCTCTTGTATGTGATAAGAATTACACTGTTTCTCATGGTAACTGGTTTATGTAAACAAAATTGTGTCTCTTGTATGTGCTAAGAATTACACTGTTTCTCATGCTAATTGGTTTATGTAAACAAATTTATGTGTCTCTTGTATGTGATAAGAATTACACTGTTCTCATGGTAATTGGTTTATGTACACAAAATTGTGTCCCTTGTATGTGATAAGAATTACACTGTTTCTCATGGTAATTGGTTTATGTAAACAAAATTGTGTCTCTTGTATGTGATAAGAATTACACTGTTTCTCATGGTAATTGGTTTATGTAAACAAAATTGTGTCTCTTGTATGTGATAAGAATTACACTGTTTCTCATGGTAATTGGTTTATGTAAACAAAATTGTGTCTCTTGTATGTGATAAGAATTACATTGTTTCTCATGCTAATTGGTTTATGTAAACAAATTTATGTGTCTCTTGTATGTGATAAGAATTACACTGTTCTCATGCTAATTGGTTTATGTACACAAAATTGTGTCTCTTGTATGTGATAAGAATTACACTGTTTCTCATGGTAACTGGTTTATGTAAACAAAATTGTGTCTCTTGTATGTGATAAGAATTACACTGTTTCTCATGGTAACTGGTTTATGTAAATAAAATTGTGTCTCTTGTATGTGATAAGAATTACACTGTTTCTCATGGTAACTGGTTTATGTAAACAAAATTGTGTCTCTTGTATGTGATAAAAATTACACTGTTTCTCATGGTAATTGGTTTATGTACACAAATGTGTGTCTCTTGTATGTGATAAGAATTACACTGTTTCTCATGGTAATTGGTTTATGTACACAAAATTGTGTCTCTTGTATGTGATAAGAATTACACTGTTTCTCATGGTAACTGGTTTATGTAAACAAAATTGTGTCTCTTGTATGTGATAAGAATTACACTGTTTCTCATGGTAACTGGTTTATGTACACAAAATTGTGTCTCTTGTATGTGATAAGAATTACACTGTTTCTCATGGTAACTGGTTTATGTAAACAAAATTGTGTCTCTAGTATGTTTTAAGAATTACACTGTTTCTCATGGTAATTGGTTTATGTACACAAAATTGTGTCTCTTGTATGTGATAAGAATTACACTGTTTCTCATGGTAATTAGTTTATGTAAACAAAATTGTGTCTCTTGTATGTGATAAGAATTACACTGTTTCTCATGGTAATTGGTTTATGTAAACAAAATTGTGTCTCTTGTATGTGATAAGAATTACACTGTTTCTCATGGTAATTGGTTTATGTACACAAAATTGTGTCTCTTGTATGTGATAAGAATTACACTGTTTCTCATGGTAACTGGTTTATGTAAACAAATTTATGTGTCTCTTGTATGTGATAAGAATTACACTGTTTCTCATGGTAACTGGTTTATGTACACAAATTTATGTGTCTTGATATGTGATAAGAACTCTATTCTTCTCATGGTAACTTGTTTATGTAAACAAAATTGTGTCTCTTGTATGTGATAAGAATTACACTGTTTCTCATGGTAACTGGTTTATGTAAACAAAATTGTGTCTCTTGTATGTGATAAGAATTACACTGTTTCTCATGCTAATTGGTTTATGTAAACAAATTTATGTGTCTCTTGTATGTGATAAGAATTACACTGTTTCTCATGGTAATTGGTTTATGTAAACAAAATTGTGTCTCTTGTATGTGATAAGAATTACACTTTTTCTCATGGTAACTGGTTTATGTACACAAAATTGTGTCTCTTGTATGTGATAAGAATTACACTGTTTCTCATGGTAATTGGTTTATGTATACAAATTTATGTGTCTCTTGTATGTGATAAGAATTACACTGTTTCTCATGGTAGCTGGTTTATGTACACAAAATTGTGTCTCTTGTATGTGATAAGAATTACACTGTTTCTCATGGTAATTGGTTTATGTACACAAATGTATGTGTCTTGATATGTGATAAGAACTCTATTCTTCTCATGGTAACTGGTTTATGTACACAAAATTATGTCTCTTGTATGTGATAAGAATTACACTGTTTCTCATGGTAACTGGTTTATGTAAACAAAATTGTGTCTCTTGTATGTGATAAGAATTACACTGTTTCTCATGGTAACTGGTTTATGTAAACAAAATTGTGTCTCTTGTATATGATAAGAATTACACTGTTTCTCATGGTAACTGGTTTATGTAAACAAAATTGTGTCTCTTGTATGTGATAAGAATTACACTGTTTCTCATGGTAACTGGTTTATGTAAACAAAATTGTGTCTCTTGTATGTGATAAGAATTACACTGTTTCTCATGGTAATTGGTTTATGTACACAAAATTGTGTCTCTTGTATGTGATAAGAATTACACTGTTTCTCATGGTAACTGGTTTATGTAAACAAAATTGTGTCTCTTGTATGTCATAAGAATTACACTGTTTCTCATGGTAATTGGTTTATGTAAACAAAAATGTATTTCTTGTATGTGATAAGAATTAAACTGTTTCTCATGGTAATTGGTTTATGTACACAAAATTGTGTCTCTTGTATGTGATAAGAATTACACTGTTTCTCATGGTAATTGGTTTATGTACACAAAATTGTGTCTCTTGTATGTGATAAGAATTACACTGTTTCTCATGGTAATTGGTTTATGTACACAAAATTGTGTCTCTTGTATGTGATAAGAATTACACTGTTTCTCATGGTAATTGGTTTATGTAAACAAAATTGTGTCTCTTGTATGTGATAAGAATTACACTGTTTCTCATGGTAATTGGTTTATGTAAACAAAATTGTGTCTCTTGTATGTGATAAGAATTACACTGTTTCTCATGGTAATTGGTTTATGTACACAAATGTATGTGTCTTGATATGTGATAAGAACTCTATTCTTCTCATGGTAACTGGTTTATGTACACAAAATTATGTCTCTTGTATGTGATAAGAATTACACTGTTTCTCATGGTAACTGGTTTATGTAAACAAAATTGTGTCTCTTGTATGTGATAAGAATTACACTGTTTCTCATGGTAACTGGTTTATGTAAACAAAATTGTGTCTCTTGTATGTGATAAGAATTACACTGTTTCTCATGGTAACTGGTTTATGTAAACAAAATTGTGTCTCTTGTATGTGATAAGAATTACACTGTTTCTCATGGTAACTGGTATATGTAAACAAAATTGTGTCTCTTGTATGTAATAAGAATTAAACTGTTTCTCATGGTAATTGGTTTATGTACACAAAATTGTGTCTCTTGTATGTGATAAGAATTACACTGTTTCTCATGGTAACTGGTTTATGTAAACAAAATTGTGTCTCTTGTATGTCATAAGAATTACACTGTTTCTCATGGTAATTGGTTTATGTAAACAAAAATGTGTCTCTTGTATGTGATAAGAATTAAACTGTTTCTCATGGTAATTGGTTTATGTACACAAAATTGTGTCTCTTGTATGTGATAAGAATTACACTGTTTCTCATGGTAATTGGTTTATGTACACAAAATTGTGTCTCTTGTATGTGATAAGAATTACACTGTTTCTCATGGTAATTGGTTTATGTACACAAAATTGTGTCTCTTGTATGTGATAAGAATTACACTGTTTCTCATGGTAATTGGTTTATGTAAACAAAATTGTGTCTCTTGTATGTGATAAGAATTACACTGTTTCTCATGGTAATTGGTTTATGTAAACAAAATTGTGTCTCTTGTATGTGATAAGAATTACACTGTTTCTCATGGTATTTGGTTTATGTACACAAAATTGTGTCTCTTGTATGTGATAAGAATTACACTGTTTCTCATGGTAACTGGTTTATGTAAACAAATTTATGTGTCTCTTGTATGTGATAAGAATTACACTGTTTCTCATGGTAACTGGTTTATGTACACAAATTTATGTGTCTTGATATGTGATAAGAACTCTATTCTTCTCATGGTAACTTGTTTATGTAAACAAAATTGTGTCTCTTGTATGTGATAAGAATTACACTGTTTCTCATGGTAACTGGTTTATGTAAACAAAATTGTGTCTCTTGTATGTGATAAGAATTACACTGTTTCTCATGCTAATTGGTTTATGTAAACAAATTTATGTGTCTCTTGTATGTGATAAGAATTACACTGTTCTCATGGTAATTGGTTTATGTACACGAAATTGTGTCTCTTGTATGTGATAAGAATTACACTGTTTCTCATGGTAATTGGTTTATGTAAACAAAATTGTGTCTCTTGTATGTGATAAGAATTACACTTTTTCTCATGGTAACTGGTTTATGTACACAAAATTGTATCTCTTGTATGTGATAAGAATTACACTGTTTCTCATGGTAATTGGTTTATGTAAACAAATTTATGTGTCTCTTGTATGTGATAAGAATTACACTGTTTCTCATGGTAGCTGGTTTATGTACACAAAATTGTGTCTCTTGTATGTGATAAGAATTACACTGTTTCTCATGGTAATTGGTTTATGTACACAAATGTATGTGTCTTGATATGTGATAAGAACTCTATTCTTCTCATGGTAACTGGTTTATGTACACAAAATTATGTCTCTTGTATGTGATAAGAATTACACTGTTTCTCATGGTAACTGGTTTATGTAAACGAAATTGTGTCTCTTGTATGTGATAAGAATTACACTGTTTCTCATGGTAATTGGTTTATGTACACAAAATTGTGTCTCTTGTATGTGATAAGAATTACACTGTTTCTCATGGTAATTGGTTTATGTAAACAAAATTGTGTCTCTTGTATGTGATAAGAATTACACTGTTTCTCACGGTAATTGGTTTATGTAAACAAAATTGTGTCTCTTGTATGTGACAAGAATTACACTGTTTCTCATGGTAATTGGTTTATGTACACAAAATTGTGTCTCTTGTATGTGATAAGAATTACACTGTTTCTCATGGTAACTGGTTTATGTAAACAAATTTATGTGTCTCTTGTATGTGATAAGAATTACACTGTTTCTCATGGTAACTGGTTTATGTAAACAAAATTGTGTCTCTTGTATGTGATAAGAATTACACTGTTTCTCATGGTAACTGGTTTATGTAAACAAAATTGTGTCTCTTGTATGTGATAAGAATTACACTGTTTCTCATGGTAACTGGTTTATGTAAACAAAATTGTGTCTCTTGTATGTGATAAGAATTACACTGTTTCTCATGGTAATTGGTTTATGTACACAAAATTGTGTCTCTTGTATGTGATAAGAATTACACTGTTTCTCATGGTAACTGGTTTATGTAAACAAAATTGTGTCTCTTGTATGTCATAAGAATTACACTGTTTCTCATGGTAATTGGTTTATGTAAACAAAAATGTGTCTCTTGTATGTGATAAGAATTACACTGTTTCTCATGGTAATTGGTTTATGTACACAAAATTGTGTCTCTTGTATGTGATAAGAATTACACTGTTTCTCATGGTAATTGGTTTATGTACACAAAATTGTGTCTCTTGTATGTGATAAGAATTACACTGTTTCTCATGGTAATTGGTTTATGTACACAAAATTGTGTCTCTTGTATGTGATAAGAATTACACTGTTTCTCATGGTAATTGGTTTATGTAAACAAAATTGTGTCTCTTGTATGTGATAAGAATTACACTGTTTCTCATGGTAATTGGTTTATGTAAACAAAATTGTGTCTCTTGTATGTGACAAGAATTACACTGTTTCTCATGGTAATTGCTTTATGTACACAAAATTGTGTCTCTTGTATGTGATAAGAATTATACTGTTTCTCATGGTAACTGGTTTATGTAAACAAATCTATGTGTCTCTTGTATGTGATAAGAATTACACTGTTTCTCATGGTAGCTGGTTTATGTACACAAAATTGTGTCTCTTGTATGTGATAAGAATTACACTGTTTCTCATGGTAATTGGTTTATGTACACAAATGTATGTGTCTTGATATGTGATAAGAACTCTAATCTTCTCATGGTAACTGGTTTATGTACACAAAATTATGTCTCTTGTATGTGATAAGAATTACACTGTTTCTCATGGTAATTGGTTTATGTACACAAAATTGTGTCTCTTGTATGTGATAAGAATTACACTGTTTCTCATGGTAACTGGTTTATGTAAACAAAATTGTGTCTCTTGTATGTCATAAGAATTACACTGTTTCTCATGGTAATTGGTTTATGTAAACAAAAATGTGTCTCTTGTATGTGATAAGAATTAAACTGTTTCTCATGGTAATTGGTTTATGTACACAAAATTGTGTCTCTTGTATGTGATAAGAATTACACTGTTTCTCATGGTAATTGGTTTATGTACACAAAATTGTGTCTCTTGTATGTGATAAGAATTACACTGTTTCTCATGGTAATTGGTTTATGTACACAAAATTGTGTCTCTTGTATGTGATAAGAATTACACTGTTTCTCATGGTAATTGGTTTATGTAAACAAAATTGTGTCTCTTGTATGTGATAAGAATTACACTGTTTCTCATGGTAATTGGTTTATGTAAACAAAATTGTGTCTCTTGTATGTGATAAGAATTACACTGTTTCTCATGGTATTTGGTTTATGTACACAAAATTGTGTCTCTTGTATGTGATAAGAATTACACTGTTTCTCATGGTAACTGGTTTATGTAAACAAATTTATGTGTCTCTTGTATGTGATAAGAATTACACTGTTTCTCATGGTAACTGGTTTATGTACACAAATTTATGTGTCTTGATATGTGATAAGAACTCTATTCTTCTCATGGTAACTTGTTTATGTAAACAAAATTGTGTCTCTTGTATGTGATAAGAATTACACTGTTTCTCATGGTAACTGGTTTATGTAAACAAAATTGTGTCTCTTGTATGTGATAAGAATTACACTGTTTCTCATGCTAATTGGTTTATGTAAACAAATTTATGTGTCTCTTGTATGTGATAAGAATTACACTGTTCTCATGGTAATTGGTTTATGTACACGAAATTGTGTCTCTTGTATGTGATAAGAATTACACTGTTTCTCATGGTAATTGGTTTATGTAAACAAAATTGTGTCTCTTGTATGTGATAAGAATTACACTTTTTCTCATGGTAACTGGTTTATGTACACAAAATTGTATCTCTTGTATGTGATAAGAATTACACTGTTTCTCATGGTAATTGGTTTATGTAAACAAATTTATGTGTCTCTTGTATGTGATAAGAATTACACTGTTTCTCATGGTAGCTGGTTTATGTACACAAAATTGTGTCTCTTGTATGTGATAAGAATTACACTGTTTCTCATGGTAATTGGTTTATGTACACAAATGTATGTGTCTTGATATGTGATAAGAACTCTATTCTTCTCATGGTAACTGGTTTATGTACACAAAATTATGTCTCTTGTATGTGATAAGAATTACACTGTTTCTCATGGTAACTGGTTTATGTAAACAAAATTGTGTCTCTTGTATGTGATAAGAATTACACTGTTTCTCATGGTAACTGGTTTATGTAAACAAAATTGTGTCTCTTGTATGTGATAAGAATTACACTGTTTCTCATGGTAACTGGTTTATGTAAACAAAATTGTGTCTCTTGTATGTGATAAGAATTACACTGTTTCTCATGGTAACTGGTTTATGTAAACAAAATTGTGTCTCTTGTATGTGATAAGAATTACACTGTTTCTCATGGTAATTGGTTTATGTACACAAAATTGTGTCTCTTGTATGTGATAAGAATTACACTGTTTCTCATGGTAACTGGTTTATGTAAACAAAATTGTGTCTCTTGTATGTGATAAGTATTACACTGTTTCTCATGGTAATTGGTTTATGTAAACAAAAATGTGTCTCTTGTATGTGATAAGAATTACACTGTTTCTCATGGTAATTGGTTTATGTACACAAAATTGTGTCTCTTGTATGTGATAAGAATTACACTGTTTCTCATGGTAATTGGTTTATGTACACAAAATTGTCTCTCTTGTATGTGATAAGAATTACACTGTTTCTCATGGTAATTGGTTTATGTACACAAAATTGTGTCTCTTGTATGTGATAAGAATTACACTGTTTCTCATGGTAATTGGTTTATGTAAACAAAATTGTGTCTCTTGTATGTGATAAGAATTACACTGTTTCTCACGGTAATTGGTTTATTTAAACAAAATTGTGTCTCTTGTATGTGACAAGAATTACACTGTTTCTCATGGTAATTGGTTTATGTACACAAAATTGTGTCTCTTGTATGTGATAAGAATTACACTGTTTCTCATGGTAACTGGTTTATGTAAACAAATTTATGTGTCTCTTGTATGTGATAAGAATTACACTGTTTCTCATGGTAACTGGTTTATGTAAACAAAATTGTGTCTCTTGTATGTGATAAGAATTACACTGTTTCTCATGGTAACTGGTTTATGTAAACAAAATTGTGTCTCTTGTATGTGATAAGAATTACACTGTTTCTCATGGTAACTGGTTTATGTAAACAAAATTGTGTCTCTTGTATGTGATAAGAATTACACTGTTTCTCATGGTAATTGGTTTATGTACACAAAATTGTGTCTCTTGTATGTGATAAGAATTACACTGTTTCTCATGGTAACTGGTTTATGTAAACAAAATTGTGTCTCTTGTATGTCATAAGAATTACACTGTTTCTCATGGTAATTGGTTTATGTAAACAAAAATGTGTCTCTTGTATGTGATAAGAATTACACTGTTTCTCATGGTAATTGGTTTATGTACACAAAATTGTGTCTCTTGTATGTGATAAGAATTACACTGTTTCTCATGGTAATTGGTTTATGTACACAAAATTGTGTCTCTTGTATGTGATAAGAATTACACTGTTTCTCATGGTAATTGGTTTATGTACACAAAATTGTGTCTCTTGTATGTGATAAGAATTACACTGTTTCTCATGGTAATTGGTTTATGTAAACAAAATTGTGTCTCTTGTATGTGATAAGAATTACACTGTTTCTCATGGTAATTGGTTTATGTAAACAAAATTGTGTCTCTTGTATGTGACAAGAATTACACTGTTTCTCATGGTAATTGCTTTATGTACACAAAATTGTGTCTCTTGTATGTGATAAGAATTATACTGTTTCTCATGGTAACTGGTTTATGTAAACAAATCTATGTGTCTCTTGTATGTGATAAGAATTACACTGTTTCTCATGGTAGCTGGTTTATGTACACAAAATTGTGTCTCTTGTATGTGATAAGAATTACACTGTTTCTCATGGTAATTGGTTTATGTACACAAATGTATGTGTCTTGATATGTGATAAGAACTCTATTCTTCTCATGGTAACTGGTTTATGTACACAAAATTATGTCTCTTGTATGTGATAAGAATTACACTGTTTCTCATGGTAACTGGTTTATGTAAACAAAATTGTGTCTCTTGTATGTGATAAGAATTACACTGTTTCTCATGGTAACTGGTTTATGTAAACAAAATTGTGTCTCTTGTATGTGATAAGAATTACACTGTTTCTCATGGTAACTGGTTTATGTAAACAAAATTGTGTCTCTTGTATGTGATAAGAATTACACTGTTTCTCATGGTAACTGGTTTATGTAAACAAAATTGTGTCTCTTGTATGTGATAAGAATTACACTGTTTCTCATGGTAATTGGTTTATGTACACAAAATTGTGTCTCTTGTATGTGATAAGAATTACACTGTTTCTCATGGTAACTGGTTTATGTAAACAAAATTGTGTCTCTTGTATGTGATAAGAATTACACTGTTTCTCATGGTAATTGGTTTATGTAAACAAAAATGTGTCTCTTGTATGTGATAAGAATTACACTGTTTCTCATGGTAATTGGTTTATGTACACAAAATTGTGTCTCTTGTATGTGATAAGAATTACACTGTTTCTCATGGTAATTGGTTTATGTACACAAAATTGTGTCTCTTGTATGTGATAAGAATTACACTGTTTCTCATGGTAATTGGTTTATGTACACAAAATTGTGTCTCTTGTATGTGATAAGAATTACACTGTTTCTCATGGTAATTGGTTTATGTAAACAAAATTGTGTCTCTTGTATGTGATAAGAATTACACTGTTTCTCATGGTAATTGGTTTATGTAAACAAAATTGTGTCTCTTGTATGTGACAAGAATTACACTGTTTCTCATGGTAATTGGTTTATGTACACAAAATTGTGTCTCTTGTATGTGATAAGAATTACACTGTTTCTCATGGTAACTGGTTTATGTAAACAAATTTGTGTGTCTCTTGTATGTGATAAGAATTACACTGTTTCTCATGGTAACTGGTTTATGTAAACAAAATTGTGTCTCTTGTATGTGATAAGAATTACACTGTTTCTCATGGTAACTGGTTTATGTAAACAAAATTGTGTCTCTTGTATGTGATAAGAATTACACTGTTTCTCATGGTAACTGGTTTATGTAAACAAAATTGTGTCTCTTGTATGTGATAAGAATTACACTGTTTCTCATGGTAATTGGTTTATGTACACAAAATTGTGTCTCTTGTATGTGATAAGAATTACACTGTTTCTCATGGTAACTGGTTTATGTAAACAAAATTGTGTCTCTTGTATGTGATAAGAATTACACTGTTTCTCATGGTAATTGGTTTATGTAAACAAAAATGTGTCTCTTGTATGTGATAAGAATTACACTGTTTCTCATGGTAATTGGTTTATGTACACAAAATTGTGTCTCTTGTATGTGATAAGAATTACACTGTTTCTCATGGTAATTGGTTTATGTACACAAAATTGTGTCTCTTGTATGTGATAAGAATTACACTGTTTCTCATGGTAATTGGTTTATGTACACAAAATTGTGTCTCTTGTATGTGATAAGAATTACACTGTTTCTCATGGTAATTGGTTTATGTAAACAAAATTGTGTCTCTTGTATGTGATAAGAATTACACTGTTTCTCATGGTAATTGGTTTATGTAAACAAAATTGTGTCTCTTGTATGTGACAAGAATTACACTGTTTCTCATGGTAATTGGTTTATGTACACAAAATTGTGTCTCTTGTATGTGATAAGAATTATACTGTTTCTCATGGTAACTGGTTTATGTAAACAAATTTATGTGTCTCTTGTATGTGATAAGAATTACACTGTTTCTCATGGTAACTGGTTTATGTACACAAATTTATGTGTCTTGATATGCGATAAGAACTCTATTCTTCTCATGGTAACTTGTTTATGTAAACAAAATTGTGTCTCTTGTATGTGATAAGAATTACACTGTTTCTCATGGTAACTGGTTTATGTAAACAAAATTGTGTCTCTTGTATGTGATAAGAATTACACTGTTTCTCATGCTAATTGGTTTATGTAAACAAATTTATGTGTCTCTTGTATGTGATAAGAATTACACTGTTCTCATGGTAATTGGTTTATGTACACGAAATTGTGTCTCTTGTATGTGATAAGAATTACACTGTTTCTCATGGTAATTGGTTTATGTAAACAAAATTGTGTCTCTTGTATGTGATAAGAATTACACTTTTTCTCATGGTAACTGGTTTATGTACCAAAAGTTGTATCTCTTGTATGTGATAAGAATTACACTGTTTCTCATGGTAATTGGTTTATGTAAACAAATTTATGTGTCTCTTGTATGTGATAAGAATTACACTGTTTCTCATGGTAGCTGGTTTATGTACACAAAATTGTGTCTCTTGTATGTGATAAGAATTACACTGTTTCTCATGGTAATTGGTTTATGTACACAAATGTATGTGTCTTGATATGTGATAAGAACTCTATTCTTCTCTGGGTAACTGGTTTATGTACACAAAATTATGTCTCTTGTATGTGATAAGAATTACACTGTTTCTCATGCTAACTGGTTTATGTAAACAAAATTGTGTCTCTTGTATGTGATAAGAATTACACTGTTTCTCATGGTAACTGGTTTATGTAAACAAAATTGTGTCTCTTGTATGTGATAAGAATTACACTGTTTCTCATGGTAACTGGTTTATGTAAACAAAATTGTGTCTCTTGTATGTGATAAGAATTACACTGTTTCTCATGGTAACTGGTTTATGTAAACAAAATTGTGTCTCTTGTATGTGATAAGAATTACACTGTTTCTCATGGTAATTGGTTTATGTACACAAAATTGTGTCTCTTGTATGTGATAAGAATTACACTGTTTCTCATGGTAACTGGTTTATGTAAACAAAATTGTGTCTCTTGTATGTGATAAGAATTACACTGTTTCTCATGGTAATTGGTTTATGTAAACAAAAATGTGTCTCTTGTATGTGATAAGAATTACACTGTTTCTCATGGTAATTGGTTTATGTACACAAAATTGTGTCTCTTGTATGTGATAAGAATTACACTGTTTCTCATGGTAATTGGTTTATGTACACAAAATTGTGTCTCTTGTATGTGATAAGAATTACACTGTTTCTCATGGTAATTGGTTTATGTACACAAAATTGTGTCTCTTGTATGTGATAAGAATTACACTGTTTCTCATGGTAATTGGTTTATGTAAACAAAATTGTGTCTCTTGTATGTGATAAGAATTACACTGTTTCTCACGGTAATTGGTTTATGTAAACAAAATTGTGTCTCTTGTATGTGACAAGAATTACACTGTTTCTCATGGTAATTGGTTTATGTACACAAAATTGTGTCTCTTGTATGTGATAAGAATTACACTGTTTCTCATGGTAACTGGTTTATGTAAACAAATTTATGTGTCTCTTGTATGTGATAAGAATTACACTGTTTCTCATGGTAACTGGTTTATGTAAACAAAATTGTGTCTCTTGTATGTGATAAGAATTACACTGTTTCTCATGGTAACTGGTTTATGTAAACAAAATTGTGTCTCTTGTATGTGATAAGAATTACACTGTTTCTCATGGTAACTGGTTTATGTAAACAAAATTGTGTCTCTTGTATGTGATAAGAATTACACTGTTTCTCATGGTAATTGGTTTATGTACACAAAATTGTGTCTCTTGTATGTGATAAGAATTACACTGTTTCTCATGGTAACTGGTTTATGTAAACAAAATTGTGTCTCTTGTATGTCATAAGAATTACACTGTTTCTCATGGTAATTGGTTTATGTAAACAAAAATGTGTCTCTTGTATGTGATAAGAATTACACTGTTTCTCATGGTAATTGGTTTATGTACACAAAATTGTGTCTCTTGTATGTGATAAGAATTACACTGTTTCTCATGGTAATTGGTTTATGTACACAAAATTGTGTCTCTTGTATGTGATAAGAATTACACTGTTTCTCATGGTAATTGGTTTATGTACACAAAATTGTGTCTCTTGTATGTGATAAGAATTACACTGTTTCTCATGGTAATTGGTTTATGTAAACAAAATTGTGTCTCTTGTATGTGATAAGAATTACACTGTTTCTCATGGTAATTGGTTTATGTAAACAAAATTGTGTCTCTTGTATGTGACAAGAATTACACTGTTTCTCATGGTAATTGCTTTATGTACACAAAATTGTGTCTCTTGTATGTGATAAGAATTATACTGTTTCTCATGGTAACTGGTTTATGTAAACAAATCTATGTGTCTCTTGTATGTGATAAGAATTACACTGTTTCTCATGGTAGCTGGTTTATGTACACAAAATTGTGTCTCTTGTATGTGATAAGAATTACACTGTTTCTCATGGTAATTGGTTTATGTACACAAATGTATGTGTCTTGATATGTGATAAGAACTCTATTCTTCTCATGGTAACTGGTTTATGTACACAAAATTATGTCTCTTGTATGTGATAAGAATTACACTGTTTCTCATGGTAACTGGTTTATGTAAACAAATCTATGTGTCTCTTGTATGTGATAAGAATTACACTGTTTCTCATGGTAACTGGTTTATGTAAACAAAATTGTGTCTCTTGTATGTGATAAGAATTACACTGTTTCTCATGGTAACTGGTTTATGTAAACAAAATTGTGTCTCTTGTATGTGATAAGAATTACACTGTTTCTCATGGTAACTGGTTTATGTAAACAAAATTGTGTCTCTTGTATGTGATAAGAATTACACTGTTTCTCATGGTAATTGGTTTATGTACACAAAATTGTGTCTCTTGTATGTGATAAGAATTACACTGTTTCTCATGGTAACTGGTTTATGTAAACAAAATTGTGTCTCTTGTATGTGATAAGAATTACACTGTTTCTCATGGTAATTGGTTTATGTAAACAAAAATGTGTCTCTTGTATGTGATAAGAATTACACTGTTTCTCATGGTAATTGGTTTATGTACACAAAATTGTGTCTCTTGTATGTGATAAGAATTACACTGTTTCTCATGGTAATTGGTTTATGTACACAAAATTGTGTCTCTTGTATGTGATAAGAATTACACTGTTTCTCATGGTAATTGGTTTATGTACACAAAATTGTGTCTCTTGTATGTGATAAGAATTACACTGTTTCTCATGGTAATTGGTTTATGTAAACAAAATTGTGTCTCTTGTATGTGATAAGAATTACACTGTTTCTCATGGTAATTGGTTTATGTAAACAAAATTGTGTCTCTTGTATGTGACAAGAATTACACTGTTTCTCATGGTAATTGGTTTATGTACACAAAATTGTGTCTCTTGTATGTGATAAGAATTACACTGTTTCTCATGGTAACTGGTTTATGTAAACAAATTTATGTGTCTCTTGTAAGTGATAAGAATTACACTGTTTCTCATGGTAACTGGTTTATGTAAACAAAATTGTGTCTCTTGTATGTGATAAGAATTACACTGTTTCTCATGGTAACTGGTTTATGTAAACAAAATTGTGTCTCTTGTATGTGATAAGAATTACACTGTTTCTCATGGTAACTGGTTTATGTAAACAAAATTGTGTCTCTTGTATGTGATAAGAATTACACTGTTTCTCATGGTAATTGGTTTATGTACACAAAATTGTGTCTCTTGTATGTGATAAGAATTACACTGTTTCTCATGGTAACTGGTTTATGTAAACAAAATTGTGTCTCTTGTATGTGATAAGAATTACACTGTTTCTCATGGTAATTGGTTTATGTAAACAAAAATGTGTCTCTTGTATGTGATAAGAATTACACTGTTTCTCATGGTAATTGGTTTATGTACACAAAATTGTGTCTCTTGTATGTGATAAGAATTACACTGTTTCTCATGGTAATTGGTTTATGTACACAAAATTGTGTCTCTTGTATGTGATAAGAATTACACTGTTTCTCATGGTAATTGGTTTATGTACACAAAATTGTGTCTCTTGTATGTGATAAGAATTACACTGTTTCTCATGGTAATTGGTTTATGTAAACAAAATTGTGTCTCTTGTATGTGATAAGAATTACACTGTTTCTCATGGTAATTGGTTTATGTAAACAAAATTGTGTCTCTTGTATGTGACAAGAATTACACTGTTTCTCATGGTAATTGGTTTATGTACACAAAATTGTGTCTCTTGTATGTGATAAGAATTATACTGTTTCTCATGGTAACTGGTTTATGTAAACAAATTTATGTGTCTCTTGTATGTGATAAGAATTACACTGTTTCTCATGGTAACTGGTTTATGTACACAAATTTATGTGTCTTGATATGCGATAAGAACTCTATTCTTCTCATGGTAACTTGTTTATGTAAACAAAATTGTGTCTCTTGTATGTGATAAGAATTACACTGTTTCTCATGGTAACTGGTTTATGTAAACAAAATTGTGTCTCTTGTATGTGATAAGAATTACACTGTTTCTCGTGCTAATTGGTTTATGTAAACAAATTTATGTGTCTCTTGTATGTGATAAGAATTACACTGTTCTCATGGTAATTGGTTTATGTAAACAAAATTGTGTCTCTTGTATGTCATAAGAATTACACTGTTTCTCATGGTAATTGGTTTATGTACACAAAATTGTGCCTCTTGTATGTGATAAGAATTACACTGTTTCTCATGGTAACTGGTTTATGTAAACAAAATTGTGTCTCTTGTATGTGATAAGAATTACACTGTTTCTCATGGTAATTGGTTTATGTAAACAAAATTGTGTCTCTTGTATGTGATAAGAATTACACTGTTTCTCATGGTAACTGGTTTATGTAAACAAAATTGTGCCTCTTGTATGTCATAAGAATTACACTGTTTCTCATGGTAATTGGTTTATGTAAACAAAATTGTGTCTCTTGTATGTGATAAGAATTACACTGTTTCTCATGGTAATTGGTTTATGTACACAAAATTGTGTCTCTTGTATGTGATAAGAATTACACTGTTTCTCATGGTAACTGGTTTATGTAAACAAAATTGTGTCTCTTGTATGTGATAAGAATTACACTGTTTCTCATGGTAATTGGTTTATGTAAACAAAAATGTGTGTCTTGTATGTGATAAGAATTACACTGTTTCTCATGGTAATTGGTTTATGTACACAAAATTGTGTCTCTTGTATGTGATAAGAATTACACTGTTTCTCATGGTAATTGGTTTATGTACACAAAATTGTGTCTCTTGTATGTGATAAGAATTACACTGTTTCTCATGGTAATTGGTTTATGTACACAAAATTGTGTCTCTTGTATGTGATAAGAATTACACTGTTTCTCATGGTAATTGGTTTATGTAAACAAAATTGTGTCTCTTGTATGTGATAAGAATTACACTGTTTCTCATGGTAATTGGTTTATGTAAACAAAATTGTGTCTCTTGTATGTGACAAGAATTACACTGTTTCTCATGGTAATTGGTTTATGTACACAAAATTGTGTCTCTTGTATGTGATAAGAATTATACTGTTTCTCATGGTAACTGGTTTATGTAAACAAATTTATGTGTCTCTTGTATGTGATAAGAATTACACTGTTTCTCATGGTAACTGGTTTATGTACACAAATTTATGTGTCTTGATATGCGATAAGAACTCTATTCTTCTCATGGTAACTTGTTTATGTAAACAAAATTGTGTCTCTTGTATGTGATAAGAATTACACTGTTTCTCATGGTAACTGGTTTATGTAAACAAAATTGTGTCTCTTGTATGTGATAAGAATTACACTGTTTCTCATGGTAATTGGTTTATGTAAACAAAAATGTGTCTCTTGTATGTGATAAGAATTACACTGTTTCTCATGGTAATTGGTTTATGTACACAAAATTGTGTCTCTTGTATGTGATAAGAATTACACTGTTTCTCATGGTAATTGGTTTATGTACACAAAATTGTGTCTCTTGTATGTGATAAGAATTACACTGTTTCTCATGGTAATTGGTTTATGTACACAAAATTGTGTCTCTTGTATGTGATAAGAATTACACTGTTTCTCATGGTAATTGGTTTATGTAAACAAAATTGTGTCTCTTGTATGTGATAAGAATTACACTGTTTCTCATGGTAATTGGTTTATGTAAACAAAATTGTGTCTCTTGTATGTGACAAGAATTACACTGTTTCTCATGGTAATTGGTTTATCTACACAAAATTGTGTGTCTTGTATGTGATAAGAATTACACTGTTTCTCATGGTAACTGGTTTATGTAAACAAATTTATGTGTCTCTTGTATGTGATAAGAATTACACTGTTTCTCATGGTAACTGGTTTATGTAAACAAAATTGTGTCTCTTGTATGTGATAAGAATTACACTGTTTCACATGGTAACTGGTTTATGTAAACAAAATTGTGTCTCTTGTATGTGATAAGAATTACACTGTTTCTCATGGTAACTGGTTTATGTAAACAAAATTGTGTCTCTTGTATGTGATAAGAATTACACTGTTTCTCATGGTAATTGGTTTATGTACACAAAATTGTGTCTCTTGTATGTGATAAGAATTACACTGTTTCTCATGGTAACTGGTTTATGTAAACAAAATTGTGTCTCTTGTATGTGATAAGAATTACACTGTTTCTCATGGTAATTGGTTTATGTAAACAAAAATGTGTCTCTTGTATGTGATAAGAATTACACTGTTTCTCATGGTAACTGGTTTATGTACACAAAATTGTGTCTCTTGTATGTGATAAGAATTATACTGTTTCTCATGGTAACTGGTTTATGTAAACAAATTTATGTGTCTCTTGTATGTGATAAGAATTACACTGTTTCTCATGGTAACTGGTTTATGTACACAAATTTATGTGTCTTGATATGCGATAAGAACTCTATTCTTCTCATGGTAACTTGTTTATGTAAACAAAATTGTGTCTCTTGTATGTGATAAGAATTACACTGTTTCTCATGGTAACTGGTTTATGTAAACAAAATTGTGTCTCTTGTATGTGATAAGAATTACACTGTTTCTCGTGCTAATTGGTTTATGTAAACAAATTTATGTGTCTCTTGTATGTGATAAGAATTACACTGTTCTCATGGTAATTGGTTTATGTAAACAAAATTGTGTCTCTTGTATGTCATAAGAATTACACTGTTTCTCATGGTAATTGGTTTATGTACACAAAATTGTGCCTCTTGTATGTGATAAGAATTACACTGTTTCTCATGGTAACTGGTTTATGTAAACAAAATTGTGTCTCTTGTATGTGATAAGAATTACACTGTTTCTCATGGTAATTGGTTTATGTAAACAAAATTGTGTCTCTTGTATGTGATAAGAATTACACTGTTTCTCATGGTAACTGGTTTATGTAAACAAAATTGTGCCTCTTGTATGTCATAAGAATTACACTGTTTCTCATGGTAATTGGTTTATGTAAACAAAATTGTGTCTCTTGTATGTGATAAGAATTACACTGTTTCTCATGGTAACTGGTTTATGTACACAAAATTGTGTCTCTTGTATGTGATAAGAATTACACTGTTTCTCATGGTAACTGGTTTATGTAAACAAAATTGTGTCTCTTGTATGTGATAAGAATTACACTGTTTCTCATGGTAACTGGTTTATGTAAACAAAATTGTGTCTCTTGTATGTGATAAGAATTACACTGTTTCTCATGGTAATTGGTTTATGTACACAAAATTGTGTCTCTTGTATGTGATAAGAATTACACTGTTTCTCATGGTAACTGGTTTATGTAAACAAAATTGTGTCTCTTGTATGTGATAAGAATTACACTGTTTCTCATGGTAATTGGTTTATGTAAACAAAAATGTGTCTCTTGTATGTGATAAGAATTACACTGTTTCTCATGGTAATTGGTTTATGTACACAAAATTGTGTCTCTTGTATGTGATAAGAATTACACTGTTTCTCATGGTAATTGGTTTATGTACACAAAATTGTGTCTCTTGTATGTGATAAGAATTACACTGTTTCTCATGGTAATTGGTTTATGTACACAAAATTGTGTCTCTTGTATGTGATAAGAATTACACTGTTTCTCATGGTAATTGGTTTATGTAAACAAAATTGTGTCTCTTGTATGTGATAAGAATTACACTGTTTCTCATGGTAATTGGTTTATGTAAACAAAATTGTGTCTCTTGTATGTGACAAGAATTACACTGTTTCTCATGGTAATTGGTTTATGTACACAAAATTGTGGCTCTTGTATGTGATAAGAATTATACTGTTTCTCATGGTAACTGGTTTATGTAAACAAATTTATGTGTCTCTTGTATGTGATAAGAATTACACTGTTTCTCATGGTAACTGGTTTATGTACACAAATTTATGTGTCTTGATATGCGATAAGAACTCTATTCTTCTCATGGTAACTTGTTTATGTAAACAAAATTGTGTCTCTTGTATGTGATAAGAATTACACTGTTTCTCATGGTAACTGGTTTATGTAAACAAAATTGTGTCTCTTGTATGTGATAAGAATTACACTGTTTCTCGTGCTAATTGGTTTATGTAAACAAATTTATGTGTCTCTTGTATGTGATAAGAATTACACTGTTCTCATGGTAATTGGTTTATGTAAACAAAATTGTGTCTCTTGTATGTCATAAGAATTACACTGTTTCTCATGGTAATTGGTTTATGTACACAAAATTGTGCCTCTTGTATGTGATAAGAATTACACTGTTTCTCATGGTAACTGGTTTATGTAAACAAAATTGTGTCTCTTGTATGTGATAAGAATTACACTGTTTCTCATGGTAATTGGTTTATGTAAACAAAATTGTGTCTCTTGTATGTGATAAGAATTACACTGTTTCTCATGGTAACTGGTTTATGTAAACAAAATTGTGTCTCTTGTATGTGATAAGAATTACACTGTTTCTCATGGTAATTGGTTTATGTAAACAAAATTGTGTCTCTTGTATGTGATAAGAATTACACTGTTTCTCATGGTAATTGGTTTATGTAAACAAAAATTTGTCTCTTGTATGTGATAAGAATTACACTGTTTCTCATGGTAATTGGTTTATGTACACAAAATTGTGTCTCTTGTATGTGATAAGAATTACACTGTTTCTCATGGTAATTGGTTTATGTACACAAAATTGTGTCTCTTGTATGTGATAAGAATTACACTGTTTCTCATGGTAATTGGTTTATGTACACAAAATTGTGTCTCTTGTATGTGATAAGAATTATACTGTTTCTCATGGTAATTGGTTTATGTAAACAAAATTATGTCTCTTGTATGTGATAAGAATTACACTGTTTCTCATGGTAATTGGTTTATGTACACAAAATTGTGTCTCTTGTATGTGATAAGAATTACACTGTTTCTCATGGTAATTGGTTTATGTAAACAAAATTGTGTCTCTTGTATGTGATAAGAATTACACTGTTTCTCATGGTAACTGGTTTATGTACACAAAATTGTGTCTCTTGTATGTGATAAGAATTACACTGTTTCTCATGGTAACTGGTTTATGTACACAAAATTGTGTCTCTTGTATGTGATAAGAATTACACTGTTTCTCATGGTAACTGGTTTATGTACACAAACTAATGTCTCTTGTATGTGATAAGAATTACACTGTTTCTCATGGTAATTGGTTTATGTGAACAAAATTGTGTCTCTTGTATGTGATAAGAATTACACTGTTTCTCATGGTAACTGGTTTATGTACACAAACTAATGTCTCTTGTATGTGATAAGAATTACACTGTTTCTCATGGTAATTGGTTTATGTAAACAAAATTGTGTCTCTTGTATGTGATAAGAATTACACTGTTTCTCATGGTAACTGGTTTATGTACACAAAATTGTGTCTCTTGTATGTGATAGGAATTACACTGTTTCTCATGGTAACTGGTTTATGTAAACAAAATTGTGTCTCTTGTATGTGATAAGAATTACACTGTTTCTCATGGTAACTGGTTTATGTAAACAAAATTGTGTCTCTTGTATGTGATAAGAATTACACTGTTTCTGATGGTAATTGGTTTATGTAAACAAAATTGTGTCTCTTGTATGTGATAAGAATTACACTGTTTCTCATGGTAATTGGTTTATGTAAACAAAAATTTGTCTCTTGTATGTGATAAGAATTACACTGTTTCTCATGGTAATTGGTTTATGTACACAAAATTGTGTCTCTTGTATGTGATAAGAATTACACTGTTTCTCATGGTAATTGGTTTATGTACACAAAATTGTGTCTCTTGTATGTGATAAGAATTACACTGTTTCTCATGGTAATTGGTTTATGTACACAAAATTGTGTCTCTTGTATGTGATAAGAATTATACTGTTTCTCATGGTAATTGGTTTATGTAAACAAAATTATGTCTCTTGTATGTGATAAGAATTACACTGTTTCTCATGGTAATTGGTTTATGTACACAAAATTGTGTCTCTTGTATGTGATAAGAATTACACTGTTTCTCATGGTAATTGGTTTATGTAAACAAAATTGTGTCTCTTGTATGTGATAAGAATTACACTGTTTCTCATGGTAACTGGTTTATGTACACAAAATTGTGTCTCTTGTATGTGATAAGAATTACACTGTTTCTCATGGTAACTGGTTTATGTACACAAAATTGTGTCTCTTGTATGTGATAAGAATTACACTGTTTCTCATGGTAACTGGTTTATGTACACAAACTAATGTCTCTTGTATGTGATAAGAATTACACTGTTTCTCATGGTAATTGGTTTATGTGAACAAAATTGTGTCTCTTGTATGTGATAAGAATTACACTGTTTCTCATGGTAACTGGTTTATGTACACAAACTAATGTCTCTTGTATGTGATAAGAATTACACTGTTTCTCATGGTAATTGGTTTATGTAAACAAAATTGTGTCTCTTGTATGTGATAAGAATTACACTGTTTCTCATGGTAACTGGTTTATGTACACAAAATTGTGTCTCTTGTATGTGATAGGAATTACACTGTTTCTCATGGTAACTGGTTTATGTAAACAAAATTGTGTCTCTTGTATGTGATAAGAATTACACTGTTTCTCATGGTAACTGGTTTATGTAAACAAATTTATGTGTCTCTTGTATGTGATAAGAATTACACTGTTTCTCATGGTAATTGGTTTATGTAAACAAATTTATGTGTCTTGATATGTGATAAGAACTCTATTCTTCTCATGGTAACTGGTTTATGTAAACAAAATTGTGTCTCTTGTATGTGATAAGAATTACACTGTTTCTCATGGTAACTGGTTTATGTACACAAGCTAATGTCTCTAGTTATGTGATAAGGACTATACTGTTTCTCATTGTAACTAGTTTATGTATATCTCTTATGTGATCGGAAGTATCCTTTTTCTCATAATAACTGGTTTATGCACACAAACTTGCGTCTCTTGTTATGTGATAGGAACTGTACTGTTTCTCATTGTGACTGGTTTATGTACAAGGGTGTATCAATAAGCAACTGGACTGATTGAACTGTATTTAAATAAACCACCCTGGAGCACAACGGCTACTAGTAGCAGAAAAGTGAAACCTTCATCTAGCAGTGCTATGAATGCCAGCCATGCAGAACAATTCAGTTGGGAGTTAGACTCGGATACTGCAGGTGGTGTTCACTGTACCCACCATGGAACTGAAACTGCCGCAATGCGCATCAATAAAGTTTTGTATACTTCTAAACAAAACTCCTACAGAAACCTTAGAAATGGTGCAGCAAGCATATAAATACTATGCTTTAGGCAGAACACAAGTCTTTGAGTGGCACAAATGTTTCAAAGAGGGTTATGAAGACCTTAAAGGTTCTCTGCACACTGAAAGACCCGTAAAAGCAAAAACAGAAGCCAACATCAACACAACTGTGCAAGAAGATCATCACATAACAATTTTTATTTTGGAACCATAGAAGACATAACTCTTCGCTATCGAAGAGTTGCAGCGAAATGGATACTGCATATGCTGAGGGATGAAGGGAAGGCTCACCGCATCGTGATGTGTCAACAATAGCTTGGAAAGTTATGACAGGAGCCAGATTTCTGAACAGGGTCATCACTTGTGATGAGAGTTGGTTCCATCACTATGAACCCCTTAACAAAACAGGAGAGTTCGCAGTGGAAACATCCATCGAGCCCTAGGTCTAAGAAAGCAAAAGCTCAGAAAAGGTCATGCACCTCATATTCTTCGACAAACAGGGCATTCTCTATGGCCATGTTGTAACTAATCAACACACAGTAACGGTTGCTTACCATTGTGAGAAGAGAAGAGAAGAGAAGAGAAGAGAAAAATTGCTGAGAAGCGACCAGATCTTGCCAGGACAGGATGAATCTTGCACCAAGACAATGTGCCAGCTTATCGAGTGCATACAACTCAAATGTCATCGAAGAAGTGGGCATTGAGATCATGCTTCATCCACCGTATTCTCTGGATCTTGCACCTTGCGATTTTCATCTCTTCTCTAAAGTGGAAAAGGAGTTTCATGGTCACCATTTTCAAAGTGATAAGGAGTTGAACAATGTTGTGGGTATACTGAACAGACTGTAAAAAAAAGGGTTCAGTGAGTGTTTCAAACAATGGGTTAATCATTGGAATAATTGTATTTCAGTAGAGGGAGAATGCTTCGAAAGTTTGTAAGTAAATTTGAATGAAATAAAGTGAAATTAATGAAATAATTACAAAATTAGTCCAGTTATTTATTGATACAACCTCATACACATACTTGTGTCTCTTCCTTATGCTTGTTATGTGATTAGAACTATACTGCTTCGCATGGTAACAGGTTTATATACATGAATCATAGGAACAAAAATTGCTATAATTTTTTAAATAATCATACGATCAAAAATTTGTAAACAAAACATATTTGTCATAAACACTATGCTTACAAACATGTTATGTAATAAGTTTGCTTAATAATAAACAAAGTATTTCACTTTTTGTTTCATTCCCCATTAGAAATCTGCCCCTTTTGGGACAAGTAATTAAGATAATTTTCTAAGTGGAACACATGCACTTACCTTTCAATGAAATCCCTCAAGGATCGCATAACAATACTGTACATCTCTGAGGGAGTAGGACGTAAAACAGCATCAGGAATAGACAACATTGTCTCTATTCGGAACACAGCTACACTCTTCTCTAGAAATACATTGAAGTTGCTCAGGTTGCTCAACACCATCCTGAAACAATGTTTGTGTGTAGCATTTCCTGCACGTTTTTACTGCTCAGCTCTTGTTAGATACAAGTATTGTATTCTCCACCCAAAAATTTCATATTGAAGTTTCACTGCACATAAATGTTTTGAGGTTCCTTGATTCCAAAAAGGCACACAGGTGAGTGTCCCTGCACATCCAACAGCCCACTTTCGTTTATTTTTAGATCTGTTCTACAAGCTATTTTTATAAAGGCTTATTTTTCTACCTACCTCATATTAATCAAGATAAATGTTTACATAAACAGTTTCATTACGCATTTTATTGCAGGTACAAGAGGAATACAGGAGACTGAAGTGATAGCCGATTCTTGAAAAGTGAGTTGCTGTATGCTGCCTTTAAAATCTCATTCACCTTGCATGACATCATGAGAAATAAAAGAACAGTGATTCAGCACTTCAAAAACTGTAGAAGTACTGGCAAACTCAAACCATAACAACAATACATTGCAAATGATTAATAACAAAAAATATTTTATTTAATATAAATTGTATGTTTTAGCAAGATCTATACTTTTTGTGCAGTAAGTTTTTGTCCATCTCTTATAATCATACAAAATTGATTTGGAATGAAGAGGACTTCACAGGCTGCTTGCAGAATATTCAAAATATACATTTTATTGCTCATGCAAAGATCTTTACATATACATATACATGCCAACTTCCTGAAACTGAAACCCGTAAAACGTTTCCTTGTCCAGCAAAGCAAAATAATTTTGTGTGAAATTTAAAATGGTAAAATGTTTCTTTACAGTAAACATACAAAGTTACCTACATGTAAAATAAAAAAGAATTCCATTTTATAAGAATCCTTGAAGACCTGATAGTACTGCTTTTTTCTGTTATAGTGAAATTCTTCCTGATGCTATAATAAACACATATTAAGAAAAATAACACTTCGTAGGCTATACAGAATTTCTAGTCCATATTTTACACTTGATAACTTCAACTATAAACAAAAACTGTCACAAAAAATAGGAAACTTATATCCCACAGCCATAGAATGCAAATAAAATAAACAATTTACTTGAGGGAGTGGACTTTACAATTCACGTCATCCATTACTGAATGTTTGCACCCATTTACTGTTGGTTATAGAGGTTACTAGTGGTATAATCAAATTTTAAATTTGCAAGCTATGCATTTTGTTGGAGCCAGTGAAGGGCGAGCATGGTCATGATGAAGGATAGATGCACACATAAGCTCTGGTCTATCACAGAACTGTATAAAATTTACTAGAGGTCACTAGTGGTGCATGCTATACATTTTGTTGCAGCCCACTGAAGGGGGACCATGATCATGATGAAGGATAGACACACAGATAAGCTCTGGTCTATCATAGCACTGTATACCATTTACTAGAGGTCACTAGTGATGCTACATTTTGTTGCAGCCCAGTGAAGGGGGACTATGATCATGATGAACGATAGACACATAGATAAGCTCTGGTCTATCATAACACTATACCATTTATTAGAGGTCACTAGTGATGCTATACATTTTGTTGCAGCCCAGTGAAGGGGGACCATGATCATGATGAAGGATAGCCACACAGATAAGCTCTGGTCTATCATAACACTGTATACCATTTACTAGAGGTCACTAGTGATGCTATACATTTTGTTGCAGCCCAGTGAAGGGGAACTATGATCATGATGAAGGATAGACACACAGATAAGCTCTGGTCTATCATAGCACTGTATACCATTTACTAGAGGTCACTAGTGATGCTATATATTTTGTTGCAGCTCAGTAAAGGGGGACCAAGATCATGTTGAAGGAGAGACACAAAGAGAAGCTCTGGTCTATCATAACACTGTATACCGTTTACTAGAGGTCACTGGTGATGCAATATATTTTGTTGCAGCTCAGTAAAGGGGGACCAAGATCATGTTGAAGGATAGACACAAAGAGAAGCTCTGGTCTATCATAACACTGTATACCGTTTACTAGAGGTCACTTGGTGCTATGCAGTTTTTTGCAGCTCAGTGAAGAGGGACCATGATCATGATGAAAGATAGACACTCAGATAAGCTCTGGTCTATCAAAACACTGTATACCATTTACTAGAGGTCACTAGTGGTGCTATACATTTTGTTGCAGCCCAGTGAAGGGGACCATGATCATGATGAAGGGTAGACACACAGATAAGCTCTGGTCTATCATAGCACTGTATACCATTTACTAAAGGTCACTAGTGGTGCTATACATTTTGTTGCAGCCCAGTGAATAGGGACCACAATCATGATGAACGATAGACACACATAAGCTCCGGTCTATCATAGCACTGTATACCATTTACTAAAGGTCACTAGTGGTGCTATACATTTTGTTGCAGCCCAGTGAAGGGGGACCTCAATCATGATGAACGATAGACACACATAAGCTCCGGTCTATCATAGCACTGTATACCATTTACTAAAGGTCACTAGTGGTGCTATACATTTTGTTGCAGCCCAGTGAATAGGGACCACAATCATGATGAACGATAGACACACATAAGCTCCGGTCTATCATAGCACTGTATACCATTTACTAAAGGTCACTAGTGGTGCTATACATTTTGTTGCAGCCCAGTGAAGGGGGACCACAATCATGATGAACGATAGACACACATAAGCTCCGGTCTATCATAGCACTGTATACCATTTACTAAAGGTCACTAGTGGTGCTATACATTTTTTTGCAGCCCAGTGAAGGGGGATCATGATCATGATGAAGGGTAGACACACAGATAAGCTCTGGTCTATCATAGCACTGTATACCACTTACTCGAGGTCACTAGTGGTGCTATGCACTTTGTTGCAGCGCAGTGAAGGGGGACCATGATCATGATGAAGGATAGACACACAGATAAGCTCTGGTCTATCATAGTACTGTATACCATTTACTAGAGGTCACTAGTGGTGCTATACATTTTGTTACAGCCCATGAAGAGGGACCATGATCATGATGAAGGATAGACACACAGATAAGCTCTGGTCTATCATAGTACTGTATACCATTTACTAGAGGTCACTTGGTGCTATGCATTTTTTTGCAGCTCAGTGAAGAGGGACCATGATCATGATGAAAGATAGACACTCAGATAAGCTCTGGTCTATCAAAACACTGTATACCATTTACTAGAGTTCACTAGTGGTGCTATACATTTTGTTGCAGGCCAGTGAAGGGGGACCATGATTATGATGAAGGATAGACACACAGATAAGCTCTGGTCTATCATAGCACTTTGTACCATTTATTAGAGGTCACTAGTGGTGATATACATTTTGTTGCAGCCCAGTGAGGGACCATGATCATGATGAAGAATAGACACACAGATAAGCTCTGGTCTATCATAACACTGTATACCATTTACTAGAGGTCACTAGTGGTGCTATACATTTTGTTGCAGCCCAGTGAAGGGGACCATGATCATGATGAAGGATAGACACACAGATAAACGCTGGTCTATCATAGCACTGTATACCATTTATTAAGAGGTCACTAGTGGTGATATACATTTTGTTACAGCCCATGAAGAGGGACCATGATCATAGACACACAGATAAACTCTGGCCTATTACAGCACTGTATACCAATTAGCATTTTAACCTTAAGTTACAATATAATGCAATAGAATTTAATGCTTTGTCATGTCTGTGGTGAAAATCTGTAACACTTTGAATCTGCCCACAAAACCATAAAAACACCTCCTTTGTCATAAAGTTGTAAAAAGGCCTCTGCTCACACATTTTATAGGTAAACCGCAAAAGTTGGCAAGTACACGTGGTATTTCAATCAAAATCATTACAGCCATTTTTTATAAAATCAAAAATAAATTAAATCTTTCCATGCACACAATAGTTTGGTGTCAGGGGTGTTTCTTGAAAAATCTTGGCATCATTGATGCTGAAGTTAAACATATACGCGCATGAGTGCGCACAAAAACAAATACACACAAAGTGTATGTTCTTCTTAAACAGCTTTTTCTGGGTTCAGAGGTTGTATTCCTAGTGAAATAAGTACATGAAATTTTTGGTGTGAATAGAATACTTCCTCTGCATACTGGTAGGTACTAGAGAAAATAAAAGCAGTAGCATAACATTTTTGGAAGGAAAACTCAATGCTATTAAAAAGCAACAGTTAGCACAAAACTTGTTACATGGGAAACATATACATTTGGAGAAACAAAGACTGAATTATGACATTAAATCCCACCTGGTGACATCCTGCTACAAAAGGTCATCCATGCACCACCAAGGAAAAGTACATTCATATCAGGGAACACAGCAGTTGTTCCGAAGTTGATAATGAAAGTAATTAGTTTTTGAAACATTAAGTTAATAATACGTACCTAATAAGTTAGTATTGTATGTGTATTGCAAAATTGACTGAACATTTTATTTTAACTGCAACAGTGAGAACGTCTCATGCATAGCACTAACTGCCGTCCTAGCATATTAACAGTCACCAAATCTTACTTGATTAACGAATCAAATATTCTCGACTCCCAATGCCTGTAGTAGTTTGACATCAAAGGACATTTTCCAGTACTGGTAGTTAAAATAAAAGCTTCCATTTTCATTAATAGAGGTCCTAAAGAATAATAATTTCTTGTTAACTGGTTCACTGTCTCAGCTCTTTTCTTCTCCATTTCGCTAAAGAACATCTGAAATGACAGAGTGCTTGTCATACATAGTGGTTGTGTTTACACATAATTGCAATTTTATACTTATAAATGAACTGAAGCAATAAGAGAATAAAGGGAATTAGCAGATTTAGAAACTCTCATAATAGAGGTCTGCACAGGCTCAGGCCTCAGCCCAGCATGGCATGGCATGGCATGGTCAGTTCCAACTTCATTTCAAATATGTCAGGCTCAGGCTTGAAAAAATTGCTTTCTAAACTTTCCCATATCTCTTTTTATGTCTTTCTATGTCTTCTCTTCTGCTTTCTACCAGTTTACTTACATCACTTTCATTCCTTTCTTCTAGTTTTCATATATCTCCCATTCCTACTTTCCCCATAATTCTTCCTATCCCTGCCCACCAACTGTTTGTGCTCTCTAAGCTTCTTTGCTGCTTCATGTATAACTTCAAGATTTCTCCGTCTTGTTTAACCAAACATCCATACCAGAATTTTACTATTCTCTCCATTATTATTATTGTTTATCCTAATTCTATTACTGCTTCTCTTGGCGCTGATCTTGGTAACCCTAATAGTTCTTTACAGAACATTCTGTAGATATGATCTACCTTTTCACTTATATCTGTGCTAAAATAGATAAACTTATTCCCCTGTAATTTTCTGGTTTATTTGGTCCTCCCTTCCCCTTATATATAGGCACTATCATGTTTATTTTCCAACTTTCTGGGATCTCATCGCCTCCTGGTGTATAATTTAGTTACAACAAGAATTAATGACCAGCATCCACCAAGGTTCAGAAAGCGGATTAAGAAGTTTTTAATTGATCCCTGTTTTCATAATATACAAGAGTTGTTTGAGTTCTTTAGCTACAATGTAAAAGGATCCTTACAGCATTGTTTAACTATCTCTTTAAGTATATAGTAAGTTATTGAATTATTAATATTTATAATTATTTGTAGAAATGGATTATTCTACTGTACTTGATGAAACCATAAGATTGTAACAAATTTCCAATCAATGAATAAAAAAAAAGCCACACATGCACACACACGTTATAATATAGCATTTCCCCCTTGTCTATTTTTACTTTCTCTACCACGTACATAGAAGATAGAGAAGATATTGCATTCCACCAAAAAATTGATACCAAAATTTCACCGGAAATACATGTTTTAAGACCCCCTGAATAAATAAATAAATGAAATAAAATTAAAAAAAAGAGCATTTTTAGGAAAAGATCCATGTATCTGTGAACAGCACAACTCAAAACGAAAAGTTGGATAAATACCAAACTTGGTATGTAGGTTCAGTTTCTTTTAAAGATGTGAGACAAAGTTTTTCAAGAAAGTCCCCCACCGCAAACTGTGCTTTACATGGAACATTTTTTGAAATTTTTATTTTCTAAAAACAGCCTCAACGATTTTTTATTAAAATACCATATATTAAAGTTATTTGCATGTCAAATAAAATGTATAACTTGAATGTTTGAGAATAACCTGTGAAGACCTCTTCATTAGGAGGGAATTTTTATAATCTTGTACAACTGGTAAACATTAAGTAATAGACAAAATCATATTACACAAACAATTCAGATCTCTTTAAAACACACAATTTATTTAAAATATGTTTTTTTTTTTTGTGGTGTAAACCATTTCTGAGATACCAGTTATTAAAAGTTCAAAAGTTCATTTCTTGGTCATTCTCTTGAAGTCCTTTCAACATTCAGATGTTTCTCACGATTGCAGAGAAACAGTAAAGAATTTCAAGGCAGCATATAGTGACCAGTTCTTATACATCTGACTGCCACTGTTCCCTTTGTATATATAACAAAATGTGTAATGTAGCTATTTCTGCAAAGGTTTATTTGGATTAAAATGTAGATAGAAAAATAAGCTTGAGTAACAATAATTTATTAACCCACTAATAAATGATAGAGGGTAGAGAAAGTCATGTGAATGTATAACTTCAGCTGTTTTAAAGTGCTGTAGGTATTCAATTTTTCAGGCAATGTCATAGAAAGAGTGCCCGATGCACTATTAAACATTTCACTATGTCTAGTCAACCACAACCAAACTGTAATGAAACTATATATGTAAATGTCTATCATATTTAAATTGAAGAAGAATAAGCTTTCGTACAGGCTATATCAAAATAAATGATTGTGGGTAGAGAAAGTTATGTAAATGTAACACATCAGAATTTAACCTTTATACCTATAACTTGAAAACAAAGCATCTCCAGACATTACTTCCTTATGAAAAAACGTTTAATTTTATGCCCTTTATCACATCAGAAAATCTGCAATAAGTTATTGTATAAACTTTAATATTGTAGCAAGAAAATAAATATGTTAACAGAAGTAATAAACACTTAACACTAGAGGATGTAATAATTATCACGGGGATTCACCAAGAAATAGATATACAGAGAAACATCAATGAATTGAGAGCATTGTTTAATATAAGCTACCTTGTCAAATAAAAGTATTAAATGCAAAAATCTCATACGCTTCATTTACAAGACATTCTCTACTCACTCTTCTACAATGTTCTTACAAAAGCTTACTGTTGCATCTGCTTCTGTTAATTGAGATAAACTTTTATTACACATTTACATATTTTGTAATAGGTATAAGAAGAATACAGTAACTAAAGTGATAGATTTTTTTTAAAAAGAGATTGCTGTGACAGCTTAAAAATTCCGTTCTCTTTGTATGACCATGACAAAAAAGAAATAATGACTTACCAGTTGCAAAAAGTATAAGCATTTGAAAATTCAAAACAATAACACAGACTATCTCAGAAATGGTTAATGCCACAAAAAACTTTATTTGATATAAGTTGTGTGCTCTAATGATACCTACATTTTTTGTGTATAAGATTTTGACACTCTTATGGTACACCAATTGTATAAAAGTAATTCATAATGAAGAGGACTTCACAGGCTATTCCCAGAAAATTTAAAATATACATTTTATTCATCATATAAGTATCTTAAATGTATGGTATTTTAATCAAAATCATTACAGCAATTTTTGAGGAAATCAAAAAAAATAATAATTGTTCCACATAAAGGGGAGTTTGGGGTGCGGGATTTTGTGTCACATCCTTGAAAGATGAACTTAAACACTAAGTTTGGTATTCACCAAACGTTTTGTTTTTGAGTTGATGCTGTTCTCTCTTCCTCCCTCTCTCTCTCTCCCCTCTCCTCTCTCCTCTCCTCTCCTCTCTTCTCTTCTCTTCTCTCTCTCTCTCTCTCTCTCACACACGCACGCACCGCACACACGTGCACTTTTTTTTAAAATAATTCTTTTTTATTCGGAAGGCCTTTTTTATTTCTTTTTATCTCTTTTGGAGAAATTTTGATATCAAATTTTTCGGTGGAATGCAATACCTGCTCTACCTACCATTATATGATACACAAAGTAAAAATGGTTGATTATGACTTTGTATGAATTACATCCAATGGAATTTACTCACCTTCATTGAGAGTTTAACTGATTCCTCGGGTGGAATGCTAACACCAAACATATCCAGCTCTTCTATTGATTTAAGTCTCATAGTAAGCTCGTGATTGATTTGGGTGATGCGTTCAACTTGCGAGGTCAGTGTCTTGAGATGCTGGTGACAATTCTCGGCCCAGTTACTTATGTTCAGGGAATTCCAGGTTAATCTCTTTACTCCTGGCTGAATAAAATCCTCAAGGGCTAACAGGTTCTCTTTCAGAAATCTTATCTGCAAGCATAAAGCAAAATACTTGTATCAAGGTTCAGATATCTGTAAATGATGCTATATTTTTACCAATCAATTATTTTGTTACCTCAGCTGCACTCAGTTTCTGCATTTTCTTGTTATATTCCTCTATAAATTTAGAAACAGCTTTTAAATCATCACGAAGTTGTTCCTTCTGATTACAAATATTACGTATTTCAGGGGGCAAGTTGATGCCCAAGAATTCCAATAGCTCTGCTTCTGCTATCACATGGAACACTTCAGGCAAAAAGTTGACCTAGAAAAGTTAATTTTTCAATGAGAAAAGAACATAAGCACTTCTCTGTAACTAATAAATAAATGAGAAGTACATCCATCTGTTGTGCAATGCAAGAAGAAAATATCTTATGGTTGCATTCACATGACTTTCTCTACCCAATATTGTTTATACAAACTATTCTTGCAAATGCTTATTCTCCTATCTACTTAAAGTTAATTAGATAAACATTTGCATAAATATTGGAATTAATTGTTCTTTCACACAAGCCGTGTGTTGGACAGGGTTGAAAAATTCAATGCCATAGCCGGCATTTGAACCACGGATCTCCCGGTCTCCATCCAGTTGCTCTAACCACTGAGCTACATGGCAACATGCCGGCACGCCATTAAATTCTCCAGCTGACTCACATTTTTCCCGGTAAACCACAAGGAGACCTCAAATTGTATTGAGATGTCATACCCCAATGGCAACTTACATTCTTTGTAAGTACTTAAGTCCCGGGCTTTTAGTTTCAACCACTATTAGGTCAATTAATGGAATTAATTGTTCTTTCACACAAGCCGTGTGTTGGACAGCGTTGGAAAGGTAGAATCAGATGACTGAAAAATTCAATGCCATAGCCGGCACTTGAACCACGGATCTCCCGGTCTCCATCTGGTTGCTCTAACCACTGAGCTACCATGGCAACATGCCGGCATGCCATTTGCATAAATAGTTTCTTTACACATTTTGTTATAGGTACAAAGGGGACAGCGACAGTCAAAGTTTAAAAACTGGATGTTATATGCTGGCCTTCAAATTCCATGCACTTTCCAGGACATCACAAGAAACAATAAATAGTGACAGCACTTTACAAAAATGACAAAAGTATTGAAAAGTCAGAACCAATAATAACAGGCGTCTTGAAAATGGCTGAACCACAAGAAAAGTTATTTCAAATAAATTGTGTGTTTTGAAGAGATCTACACATTTTGTAAATTACATTTTTGTCTCTCTCCTATGATTTATTAGTTACACAAAATTATACAAAATTTCAACTGAATGAAGAGGACTTCATAGGCTATTCCCAAAAAATTCAAGATATATGTTTTATTTGTCATATAAATATCTTGTTAATCAAAATCACTTGAGCCATTTTTGGAAAAAACCAAAAGTATAGAAAAATATTGCACGTAAAGGGCAATTTGGGGCAAAGGGATTTTCTTGAAAATCTTAATGTTGGATCTTTGGGAGATGCTGAACTAGAATATCAAGTTTGCCATTTAACCAACATTTTGTTTTCGAGTTATGCACGTGCACACACCCACACCCACCCCCACACTTTTTCTAAATATTTATTTATTTATTTATTTATTTATTAGGGAGCCTCAAAAGATGTGTTTTTACGAGGGCTGATCAACAAAGACTGAGACTGATTTTTTCCTGTAGCTTCCGTGATAGTTTCGTATCTGTAACATAAATGTTTGAAAAGAGCGGGTTTTTATGTATAATGTTGGTAGGTGGCAGCACTCTCGTATTGGTAGGTTGGTAGTAATGCTCTATTTTGTAGACCCTACGTGCATTTCGCATACCAGACAATGAAGGTGACGCAAGAGGAGCAGTACAGCGCAATCAAATTCTGTTTTCATTTAAACCATACAGCCACCGAAGCTTATGAAAAGCTGAAGCAAGCGTACAGTGAAGATGCACTACCTCGTGCAACAGTGTTTAGGTGGTTCAAGGACTTCAAAGAAGGCCGACTTGTCAGTGTTAAGCAAGGTGGGCCTGGTTTTTGGCTCCTGCTGTGACTGAAGTCAACATCAACACAGCTGCTGTGATTGTCCGAGAGGATCGGCGTATAACATTACGTAACCTCAGTGAAGTGTTGAGAATTTCATATGGCAGTGTGTTGACAATTATGCACGACCATCTCCATATGACACGAGTTTGTGCTCGTTGGGTGCCATGTCTGTTGACTTCCGAACAAAAGGCTGTGCGAACGGAGACAAGCCATGAGGTGCTGCATCTCTTTGCTGATGGAGGGGATGCATTTTTTAAATCGATTATCACCGGTGATGAGTCATGGCTGCATCATTATGATCCTGCAGGAAAACAAGCCAGCACAGTGTGGAAATCGCCAGGTTCTCCAACACCAAAAAAGGCAAAAGTTGTTCCATCTGCAGGGAAAGTGATGGTGATCACATTTTTTGACTGTAATGGAATGATTTACCAGCATGCAGTTCCCCCTCACACTACTGTTACAGCAGCATACTACACGTCAGTATTGGCTACACTGAGGAAGCACATTGCAAAGAAACGACCAGAGCTTTCTCGGACTGGGTGGTGACTTCATCATGACAATGCACGGCCTCACGTTGCAAATCAAGTCATGCAGTTTCTGGCTCGATTCAACATTACCTGTGTACCACATCCACCTTATAGCCCCGATCTTGCACCCTGTACTTTTTTTTCCCCATCACTAAAGGCAAAGCTTAGGGGTATTCGATTTGAGAACTCTGAAGCAGTGCTCAAGAAAATTGTGGCGATTCTCAAGGACCTGACAAAGAATGGTCTGAAGCACGTGTTCAAGGACTGGCAGAGACGCTATAAAAGGTGCATTGAAGTAGGAGGGGACTACTTTGAAAAGATCATGTAAACATTGAATTGGAGTAATAAACATCTGTGAAAAAAAATCAGTCTCAGTCTTTGTTGATCAGCCCTCGTAGGAGTCTCAAAACCTATTTTCCTGGTTAAATCTTGGTATCAAATTTCTAAGTAGAATACAATACTTCCTCTATTTACTATAGGTAAGTACTAGAGAAAGTAAAAAGAACATAACCACTTTGTATATCCACAAAAGCTGGTCAAATACAATGTACAGACTAGTGCTGAGGAGGCAACACAACAAATACACAACTGAAACAATGCAATATAAGCTTATTCTTCCTTTTGTAATACAGTAAACTAATGCAAATAAACCACTTTTTACTTTCTCTACTACTCACCTATGGATGTATTCCAGCAAGAGTTGAATATTGAGAAATACCCATTTTAAGGTCCAATGAATCTAAACTATTTTGTGTGGTGTGTGTGCAAGAGTCAGGGAAGGTGGAGAATAATTCAGAAATGAAAATTTGGATAAATACCAAACTCTGTATTTAAGTTCAGCATTTTTAAGGTTGCAATTCAAAAATTTTCACAAAATTCTCCTCACCCAAAACTATTCTTTACATGGAAAAATCTTCATTATTTTTTTATTTTCTCGAAAACATTTTTAACAATTTTGATTAAGACTGCTTCTGTGGTCGAGTGATCAGTACTCTGACTTTTCAATCCAGAGGTCCTGGGTTCAATTCCCGGTTTGGATGAGGAATTATTCCTTGTTCACAATCATTCCCTATCCCCCCACAGAATCTGGAAGTATGAATGTGAGTGTGTTTAATAGTTGAGAAATGATACAACCAAAGTTAAGAAACCCTACAGTTCAGCAAATAAATTAAAGGGGACTATAAAATGAAACAATAAAAAAACAATACAATTACATATATCACATGATCAATGAATATGCACTTTGATTTTGTGTGTATAGTCTGAAGGCTTGTCATTATGACTGAATTTTCTATAAGTGGGAAATCACAAGAGATAGACATAAAGCTTAAAGCTGAATTTAGTAAAAACACAGAGCTCATTGAACATGTGGTTTATGTCACTAACTTTTCTGTAGCATTAGCAATTTTCAAACATCACTGAAAGTTTAGCTATTAAAAACAGAAGTACTACAAACAATAAGTTTTCTTCGTGTTGAATTAGGAACGTGTCACACTATTTTTACACAAAACCTGCCAGGAGAGGAGGAAGGGGAAGGAAGCAGGAACATGCTTCAGTCGCCAAACTGCTGATGATGAGGATGAATGCCCTCGAAAACGTTTGTTTTATTAACTTGGTAACTGAATGTTTTGTGTAAAAATAGCATGTGCACGAACACATGCACGCATGCACACACACAAACAAAATCTTTTTCTAAAAATGATTTTTTTGGAGTTCAAGGGACCACAGAACACATATTACTGGTGAAATCTCAATACCAATTTTTTTGGGTAGAATACAATACCTCCTTTATCTATCACAGGTATGTGGTATATAAAGTAAAAATGGTTCACAGGACCTCAAAATGTGTAGATCTGGTGAAATATTGATACCAAATTTTTGGATGGAATAGAATAAAGTATATTTGATCAATTGAAGTGCTATTTGGAAGTTAGAGAACATTGAAGCAAAACAATAATTTAATTTAATTTTGATCGGTGGATACACTAAAACTTTACTTACTTGAAACTAATCAAACACCACAAACCACATCCTCCACATAGCAGATGTAAATGTCTACAACACGCATATATGCACAGCAAAATAAAAAAGCTCTGGAAACAAAAAAGCATCAGAGAAAATACATCCCTCTGTACACAGGAACCAAAACAACAAATCATAAAATTCACATACCATCCTCAGCTTTATCACAAATTTAGTAAAGTCTTAAACAAATACAACATATCATTGGCACCACAGAATAAACATACAGTTCAGAATCTACTAGCCTCCTCTGTCAAAGATAAAATTCCACAATAACAAAACTCTGTCATCTACCTAATTAACTGTGAAAATTGTGACTTAGTGTATGTTGGCAAAACAAAAAGAAATATTGAAACCAGGAGGAAAGAACACTTCAGGTGTATATCCAATAAACAGATAGATAAATCTGCCATAGCAAGCCATTTTTGAACCACAAACCACAACATCAATCCCAAAGTCAGATTACTGAAATGCACCACCAATCCAACAGAACTAAAAGTTTGGGAAAACATATACATAATCAAATGCATGAAAATGGTAATGAACTTTGAAATCCCGCCACTCAACAATCTAAGTAGCTTCATCATGGACACACCAGATGACACCATTTCCACACAACCTACATCTACAGACCCGAATTCCTGGCATGCTCAGTCGGAAAAAAGCTGAAGATGAAAGCAAGCGGTGCTTTTGAAACATGTTCAATTAATTTCAAGTAAGTAAAGTTTTAGTGTATCCACCGACTCAAGATTCAATTAAATTATATTTGATGAGCCCATTACAAGCTTATTTAAACACTTCTCTCTGTACCTGAAAGCAAAGCTTCCTCTCTATTAGAGAGAACTTCTTGCCTAGTTTACCAGGATCACCACCAGCAAATGCCTCCGACTTGCTGGCTATTGAAGGTGCAACACTTTCAGCTTTTGATGACATAACCTCCGACGATGCACCATCACCTTTATCTAATCTAGAAGGCTGATTCATCTGAGCTGTTGATGCTACAAGCCGTTTCTGGCTGCGTGACTTAGCCCTCTCTGCCAGTGCATCAAATTTGTAAGTGACCTTCACGGACTGCTCTGAAAAATATTCCCAGTACTTTGTCAGATGAAAATCTCACCATAACAACATCCTCTTTAGAGTGACTCTTACTGCAACAATGCATATTCATCTGGAATATCGTGATTTACATCCGTAACAATATACACTCCTTTCATACAAACTCTGATGTTCTTTCTCATGAAACCATAAGTAGAAATTGTGTAAGATTAATTGCTCATAATAACACAACATATTTCTCAGGTAGTTTCATATAATTGGGATTAAAATTACACAATAACTTGTCAAATAAATTCAAAGCAAATAACAGCAAATTAGATTCAAAAATATAACTAACTAAACATTGTTTCTATACCACAATAAGTTCTTAGACTATGTAAACCTGTTAAAATAAGATAACAATTGAACTATTGTATGTATCATTTAAATAGTTATCATCTAGGTATTAATTCTTTAAATGTTTATTTTGATTTATTCAATTATTACAGCCATGGTGACCAATACGGTGCACAGACAATGTCCCGAAGAAAGAAACAAAAATATTACATTTATGGAGGATGCAAAAAAATCTCTCTTAAGTCACAAAAATGGTCACTGATTAACCAATCCTTAATTATAGCTTTAAAAAAATTGATATGTAAAACATTAGCTTCTTGTAGTAATTTATTAAACAAAGAAATGCCTAAATGTTTATACCAATGCTGGGACTTAGTTAACCTAACCCTGGAGCAACAAGGAGGTAACTGTGCCTTGTAGAGTAATGATGTTAAATTATTATTATTATTATTATTATTATTATTATTATTATTATTATTATTATTATTATTATTACATTCCACTTTCATTAGGCACTGAAATATATATAGGTTAATAACAGTTAACTGTTTGCATAATTGTCCCGCAAGTGAATGCCATAGCGCTTTTAAAAAATACTAATAAATGTTATCGTGAAACTGCTTCAGCACCGAGTATTTTAATTGTCACAATACATGGATTACTCTTGACAGTCTTAAGCAAACTTCATTTATGTAGAACATCGAAACTGTAACCAATCCCACTGAAACAAGTTGCCTGACAAATTATAATTCTCTAAAAACATCACAGAAAAGTGGATAGAATTACCAACACTGTTTTGAAGTTGCTTGACTGAATTGATAAAATATCAGCTAAAATCTTTTGGATGTAGAATATTATGTTTTACGCATTAAAGGCATCCTATGTTCACTAATGATTTTCAAGATGTTTTGCATTTGTTCTTAGAATTATTTATATAATTTTCATTTTACTTGAGTTTAGCTTCAAATACAGCAAGTTTGTATTTTTTCAAAGCATTAGTATATAAATTTCTTGCTTTAACAGAATTAGTTTTAAAGTATTCTACCCTCCACATAAAGTGAGAGAAAGAATCTTTTAATATTTTCAGGTCATTAGTGTACCACTTTGTTTTACAGTTAGACATGTTATTATGACTGGCCATTTTGACAGTTCTCAAAGAAAAAGAGTCTATGTGTGTGTGTGTGTGTGTGTGTGTGTGTGTGTGTGTGTGTGTGTGTGTGTTCTAATGCACAAAACCCAAAGAAAAACCAGATATCTAATGACAACTGTATATGAATTAACACCATTGCCATAGTATATTCCAAAGGTAAAAGCCTGCCAATATGACCATTGCAGTTAAAGGCAGGGTACAAATAGAACAGAAAATAATTTAAAAAAATAAATATTAATCTGGGAGAACAGATTCATTTTGAAAAACAAAGATTGAATATTCAATTCTGAGTTACTGCTAAGCGACACTCTCAGCAGGAAATTTCTCAAAAAGGCACCAGAAGACATCAACAGCACAGCAATCTCCAGCAAAAGGACACCACACTCTGGCAGCTGATATCAGGTTTATGATGGGAGCAGAGGTCGTAGGCCAGCAGCGAGAGGGGAAGGTTGTGTAGCAGAGTGAGTACAAGAGAACACGATAAAATGGGAGTGGATGTTCAAATGTACCAATGCAGAATTGGAAGTTTCAGCACAAAAAAAAAATCTGATGTGTTACACTCACATGACTTTCTCTACTCTTGTACAAACTATTTATACATACGCATATTCTCCATCTACTTCATGTTAATCGAGATAAACATTTGCAGAGTCTATCTTATTGCTAATTTTCTTGTAGACGTAAGGGGAATATATATTTACAAGGGCAATATAGAAATACAGTAGCCTTTAAGCATATACATATCTCTTAATAGGTGGTTGCTAGGTGCAGCACCATTCCCTTTGCCACAGATTAATACTCTTTGCATATCCAAGACAAAAAAATGAATAATGAATTCCCATTTGAGAAAATAAGTATTGAAAAATTTAAGGGAATAACAAGCAATATCTCGAAAATGGTTCACTCAATAAAAAAAATGTATATGACATAAATTGTGTATTTTAATGCGCTCTACATTTTTTGTGTAGTAAAATTTTGTCCATCTCTTATGGTTTACCAGTTATGCAAAAGTCGTTCACAATGAAGAATACTTTTGGAGACATTCCCAGGAAATTCAAGATATACATTTTATTTGTCATAAAAATATCTTAAACATATGATATTTTAATCAAAATCGTTAGAGCCATTTTTGAGAAAATTAAAATTTTCGAAAAATTTTCCATGTAAAGGGTACTCTGGGGTGGGGGAATTTTCTTGAAAACCTTCGTGTCGCATCCTTGGAAGATACTGAACCCAAATACCAAGTTTGGTGTTTATCCGACTGTTCGTTTCTGAGTTATGCTGTTCACAGACACACACATGGACATGTTTCCAAAAATGCTTTTTTTGGATTCAGGGGGTCTCAAAACATGTATTTCCGGTGAAATCTCGGTATTGAATTTTTGGGTGGAATACAATACTTCCCCTGCTTACTATACGCAGTAGAGAAAGTAAAAATCTGATGTGTTACACTCACATGACTTTCTCTACTCTTGTACAATCTATTTTTACAAACGCCTATTCTCCATATGCTTCATATTAATCGAGATATCGAGATGTCAATCTTATTTGTAATTTTCTTGTAGATGCAAGGGAAATATGGTAGCTTTTAAGCGATAGTCAAATATTTTATCGCTGGTTGCTATGTGGCGCATTCCATTCTCTTTGCATGTCCAGGACATAAAAAAATGAATAACGAATTTGAGAAAAAGTATAAGTATTGGAAAATTTAAGGAAATAACAAGCAATATCTCGAAAACGGTTCACTCAACAAAAAAAATGTATATGATATAAGTTGTGTATTTTAACGCGATCTACACTTTTTGTGTAGTAAAATTTTGTCTATCTCTTATGGTTTACCAGTTATGCAAAAGTCGTTCATAATGAATACTTTTGGAGACATTCCCAGAAATTTCGAGATATACATTTCATTTTTCATGACATTATCTTAAACATATGATATTTTCATCAAAATCGTTAGAGCCATTTTTGAGAAAATTAAAATTTTCGAAAAATGTTCCATGTAAAGGGTTGTCTGGGGTGGGAGGATTTTCTTGAAAATCTTTGTGTCGCATCTCTGGAAGATACTGAACGTAAATACCAAGTTTGGTGTTTATCCGACTGTTAGTTTTGAGTTATGCTGTTCACAGACACACACACACACACACAGACACACACACGGACATGTTTCCAAAAATGCTTTTTTTTGGATTCAGGAGGTTTCAAAACATGTATTTCCGGTGAAATCTCGGTATCGAATTTTTGGGTGGAATGCAATACTTCCCCTACTTACTATACGTAGTAGAGAAAGTAAAAATGGATACAGAGATATAGAGTGTCATTATGATTGTAATTGCGATGCTGTTGATAATAGGAGTGGAACAAAACCCAGAACCAGTGGAAATGAACAAGTTAATGGAAGAAATTAGGGAGATGGGAAAGGAACCAGGAAGAAGGATGGACAACAATACAAGAGAGTTGAAACATGCAATGAAAATACAGAGAGAAGAAATGGAAAAACAGATTTCAGAATGTAGATGAGGCAGTATTTTTAACACTTAAATAATATCAGTCTAATTATATAATATATAAATTCAATAACAGCCCGCCTTAAAGCAATATGTGTATAATATATAAAATGTATATAACAGTCATTGTATTATGTTTATATTATTGTGTACATGTATCATAATGTTATGTGAATGTATTAAGTAATTTAACAATATAGGAGCTGTGAGAATAAAAGCCAAAAGTTGCTAGCAATGAGGAACCTTGAGGCAATAATGAATTACAAAGTTTAATAATGCTACTAGTAATTCTTGAAACAATAATGTAATATTTAAAACAGTTTATAAATAGCCAATCAAACAACTAGAAAAGCTGAAAGTTAATAAAAGTATTCTACTGGAGTAAAATTAGCCAATCAGAGACTTGAAATAGAGAAATTTACAAATTTAAGTGCTAGACGCCAGTTACTAATAGACAGCGTTTCCAACCAGATGCTAGATGCGTTCCCGAGCAGTTAAATACATATTCAGTGTGAGACATATAAAATTCATTATGGCGTGAATATTATAAAGTTTACGTTTTAAAAAGTGCAAGTAATTAATAAATAATCTCACAGCTCTCTATATCAGTGAAGTGTTATTTAATCATGTGAAGGATTAATAAAAGGAGTGAAGTAAAAATTATAATTTGTGTGCGCCTACATTCTTTAGCAGCATCACCCCCTGCTAAGAGATACATGTTTTAAAAATTAATACTGACGCAGCCGAGGCAAACATAAATATATATATATATATATATATATATATATATATATATATATATATATAATTTAAAGAAACATTAAAATCAAAGTTGATTCCTGAACATTGGGGCGAAGGCCACCGGAAAGTGAACGTTGGGGAGAAGGCCATCGGAAAGTGAACGTTAAAGTGAAGACCACTGGAAACTTTGTTCCATATGTGGGCATTGTACTCCTTCAAATTGCAGTTACTTCATCAAGTTTGGCTCCCCAACAGTGGAACTACAATACAACTCCTCCTTCAAATTGGCACTTCAACATGAGGTTACAACCTTCTCAAATTGGCACCTAAACTTGGGGCTAATAACAAAGATATTCTATCTCATAGAGAAAGAATAGATGGGATGGAAAAAAGATATAAAGCTGACAAGAGAAGAAAAAACTGTGTAATATTCGGGGTGAGAGAGGACAGAAGAGAACACAGTGTATGAAATCATAGAGGATGAACTGAGAATACGGATGTATGGCCGGGAAATTGAAGATATGTTTAGGATAGATAAAAAAGGAAGAAGACCAAGACCTATTATTTTGAAACTGACAACAATGAGGAAAAAATGGGGAATTATAAGACAAGCAAGAAGACTAAGGAGGACAAAAGTATTTATAGAACAGGAATATACAAAAGTGAAACAAACCTAAGGAAGGAATTAATTCAAAGAATAAAGGAAGCAAGAGCAGAGAGGAAAAAAAAGCACTTTTAGGGGTCTACAGTTAATAACAGAAGGTGAAAAATGGAGTCTGAATATAAAAAGAAATGAGGCATGGAATTTCCTCCATAAAAGGAATGCATGGACCGCAGCAAACTATAGAATGGCCGGAAAACACAGGACAAAGACCTGAGCAGAAAATGGGAACATCAGCAGATTTCAGCAAAGTCAAACACAGGTAAGAGGAGGGCATCTACACGAGAGAACAAACAGAATACGACAGCTGATCAGGAGGCAGGAGAGTGGGAGAATCAGCTTTGGGGAGAGACAAGAGGAGACAAGGAAGATATATCAACAAGAGACAACAAGGGGAAGGCAGAAAGAAGAGTTGGCAGTGGGAGTGGATGGCGAAGAAGCAACATTGGTGAGTGAGGTGACGGAGAGGGAGGGGCCAGAAAAAAAAAGAGGGGAGGCAGCAGGAGTTGTGAGGAGTGATGGAAAGGAGACAGTGAGAAGTGAAAGTGTGGGAAGGGGCAAAGTGCAGAGGGAAGTGATGTGGGTAGGATCCATGAGTGAGGCAGAAGAAATAATAAAAAAGAAGGGTTTAGAAATTATATCCAAGGAGGATTATATCAGCTTAGGAGTGAAAGGGAATTGGAGCCTAGAACTACAAGATACAGGAAAATGATGGAGAGATTTAAGTTTAAACAAATAAATAGGAAAAGGGGTTCAAATTAATGTTTTGGAATGTGGAAGGGTTAAGAAATAAGATAGGCAGCAGTGAAATTAAAAACATTATGTGCTCTATGGATATTGTAGGAGTGGCAGAGACATGATTGGGAAAGGAAGAAGTAGCAGGATTTAAGTTTCTAGAGAAAAAGGCAAGGAAAGAGCATCAGGAGGAGTAGCAGTGTTTGTAAAGAACAATATGGAAACAATTATTAATATAGAAAAAGTGGAGAACACAGGTTCCAATGTGTTATGGTCAATAATTAAACAGAATAACAGAGTAAGAATAGGAACAGGGGTGGCATATAACCCTCCAGAAGCATCATATTTTTACAACAGCAATTTTTATAGTAACCTAGAAGACTGAATGCAAGAATACGGGAGGAAAAAGGAAGGCTATTAGGAAAAGAGTAGGTAGAAGAGGATAGGGATGTGATAAGGCCAAGAAAAAGCAGGGACAGAGTGAGTAATAGGGAAAGGAAAAAATTACCAAATTCTGTGAGGTAAACAACCTGTTAATATGTAATAGAACAATGGAAGGAGATGAGGAAGGGGAGTTTACATTTGTAAATGTAAACGGGTCTATATGTTATGTAGTGAGGAACTGGAGGAGAGAATCACTACACTTAAAATAATAAATGAAGTAGTAAGTAGTAGCCATTTTCCACTAATGATGGAAATAAATGTTTTGGAGCAAAAGGTAAAGAAAAAGGAAATAGCTCAAATAAAGAAAATAAAAGTGTATAAATGGAGGGAGGAACTAAAAGAGGAGTTTTCAAAGGAACTAAACTCAAAGGTAAATCAGATTTTGGAGTGCGGAATAAAAATGGTTATGAATAAGAGAAAACCATAAAAAGCATTAGAGCTGCTAAAATTATTACTAACAAGTGCAGGGGCAGGGATGGAAAAAAGGTAGAGAAAGGGCCAGGAAATTAAGGGATGGTTTGATGAAGAGTGTAGAGCAAGAAAAAGGTATTTAAAGAGCTTATTAGATGGAAGAGATCAGAGATGGAATGTGGTAGACAAAACAAGGGGGATATACAAGTTTGCTAGAGGCTAAGAGGAAAGAATGGCAGGGAAATATAGAAAGGAAACTAACGACAGTGATAGATGGAAAGGATAGTAAAAAATTAGGAATTAATGAGAATGATGAACAAGAAAGGAGGGAAGAAAAACGAAATCACACCCAGTGATTGGTTAGATATTTTAGAAGCTAATTGGAGAAGGGAAGAGAGTAAGTTAGAATCAAGAAGTAGGACAAGGATAATTATTTAACGAAAAATTAGATGGTAAAATCACAGAGCCAGAAGTTTACCAGCAAATAAGGAACATAAAAAAGGGAAAGGCAGCAGGGATAGATGGAATACCAGGGGAATTTTGGAAAAGTATGGGGAAATGCAAAACAGTTTAAAAGTGATGACAAAATTACTAAATAAAATTAAAGAAAAGAATGGTGTGCCAGAATGTTGGAAAATAAGTATGGTGGTATCAATCTACAAAGGGAAGGGAGGAGCAAATAGACCAGAGATTACAGGGGAATAAAGTTTATTATCAATACTAAGAAAAATATACACAGGTATATTGGCCGATAGATCAAGAAAATGGGTGGAAGAGGAAGGAAAACTGTCAGAATACCTAACAGGATTTAGGAAAGATAAGCAAACAATAGATCATGTATTTATAATAAAGACTATAATAGATAAGTATCTGAGTAGGAAAAGAGGAAGGATATGCATGTTTTTGGCAGATTTTGTAAAAACATGATACAATAAATAGAAAAGCATTAGCTTATAAATTAAGAATGAAAGGGATAAGTGAACATTTTATAAAAGAAATCAGAAAAATCTACAAAGATATAAAATTTTTTATGAGACGTGGAAGTGTGAATTACAGAAATGAGAGCAAAAAACAGGCTCAAGACAAGGGTGCCAACTGAGCCCCATATTATTTCATATATTAGATAGAGCAAAAGAAAAAATCTACACCGTCCCATAATAGCAAATAGAGAGATACCAGGTTTACTATATGCGCATGATCTTATGGTTGGGGCTATAATGGTAATTGGGCTACAGAAAGCAATCAATGGAATACAGGAATTCTGTGAAAAATGGGGGAATTAAAGTAAATAAAAACAAATCAAAAGTTATGGTATTTAAAAGAGGAAATAAATTTTAAAAAGAAGAGAAATGGCAGATGGGGGTTTAAAGTTAGAAGTTGTCAAGAAGTTTGATTATTTGGACGTGAGGATGAGCAGTAATGGAGAATGGGTGGCGCATAGTGAGAAGGTTATGGCTAAAGGAAAGGCGGCAATGACAGGAGTAAGGATGTGCAAATATAAATTAGAAATGCCAACTAAATGGATAGAAAGAATGTATGCGGCATTGGTAGAGGCAAGAATGCTATGTGCAGTTGAAATTTTGGGGGGAATCTGAATTAACCAGAAAAATAGACCAGAGCTATAGAACGTTCTGTAAACAGCTATTGGGGTTACCAAGATCAGCACCAGGGGAAGTAGCATTAGTGGAATTAGGAAGAACAAGAAGAAACGGAGCGATATTGGAAAGGGTATTGAAATTTTGGTTTAGATGCTTGAAAAAGATGAAGGGGAAATTTTAAGGAGGTGTATGGACCAACAAAGGAATACGAAAAATAAAAATAGCTGGTGGACAGGGGTGGAAAAAATTATGGGGAAGATAGGAATGGGAGATATTTGGAGAACAGGAGAAAGAAATAGCAACAGCTTCTGGATAACAGTAAGAAACAGAGTAAAGGACATAGAAAGACAAGAGATCTGGGGAAGCTTAGAGAATAAAAAATCACTAGGGTTCTATAGATTAGTAAAAAGGAAATGGGGAAGAGAAGGGTATGTGGATTATTGTAACATAGTGGAAAAAGAAGCATTTGCATGGATGAGAACAGGATCAATGTACCTGAGAGGGCTAAGAGGCAAAAAAAGCGGAATTTATGAACTATGCGGAGGCAGTGAAAGCACAGAACATTGTATGATAGAATGCAAAGAATTAGTGGAATGGAGACAAAAAGTATGGAAGGAAAAATGCGAAAAAATGGCAGCAATTAAAATGTTGACAGGAAAAGAAGAAAACAAAAATAAGAACATTGGGGAGTTTTTAAAGAAAGTAAAAGAGAAATGGATTAGAAAAGTAAGGAAGATAAGAAGTTATGTAGTATCAATAAACTGACTCACGATAGTGTTATTAAAATGTACATGCCTGTTTCACATTCCTGTGTAGATATGACAATAATTGTAATATGTAACAATTGTACACTGTCAAGATTCTCTGTTGTTAAGAAGTGGTTTGCGTGGGGCATTTTAAAAAGTATAACATAAAATTTGTATGACTTTTTTGTAAAAAAATGTGATTAAGTTTGTTACAATTCCCATATATCAGTAGCCCATGGCTGAAAACACTTTCAATAAATGCATACATTTGCATGGCTCTGAATATACAACTTTAGATAGCTATTTACAGACCATTTCAACATGTGAGTTCCAATTCAATTCTGGATATAGCAACATGCCTAAAAGCATGTACCACAGCATTATTTAAACAGACTACATTTGATACTGGCCAACTTGTGGGATAAGAAGTTAATACTTTCTTTAATTATAAGCATTTCATTAGAACATGAAAATGACATACTTTTTGCTCTAGGATCATCAACTATCTTCAAAATGTTGGTCTTCATCACAGATCTCACAAGTGGCAAAGCTTTGGTCTCCCATTGATTGAACTGTGTCTCCTCAAATTTCCTCATTTCTTTTGACAAGCTACCATACATTCTGAATGCCTACAAAGATAAATCAGCACTATTAACCAACTTGCCTTTTGATTATTGAAGAGCAATGTAAAATGGTGATGAAAGGAGGAGCAGCAGCATTTTGATAACCTGGAATATCACTTCCATAGAAATTATTACAACTGGGGAAATTCTACAGTAGTTGGGTTAGGGCATCCGTGGAAATTTGTTTATAAAACAAAAACCTGCAAGCAAGATGATCAAGAGAAGTAAAAAAACAAGAAACTTGTTTAAAAAACCAATGAAGCTAAAAACAACCCATCCATATGGATCAGAAGGGCCAAGCTCTCCCTAAAAAAATTCTAGAATATTGCTTGTTGTAATTATCCTTCTGTTTACAATTTTTTACATTCAAAATTTATTGAACACAGCTTATAATGTAAATAAATTATAGTTTCTTAGATCTGTATGGCCTGGGCACAATACACATAATTGCTAGTTTCTCAGATCTGTCTTGTGCAGGCACAGTAGACAAAATTCCTCTCCATGGTAGCATGCTGCCATGGGCCAGTCTAGGACATCTAGCCTGGAGATCTGTTTATGGTCTAGAGTGTGTTTAAAATGACTTATAACTGTCTTCCCTTAAGAAGGGGTTCCCTTTTCTGCTTATTTTTGTGCTCTTGTGGTCCAGCCCTTGTATCTCATTCTCTGTCTTGTACTGGAATCATCTTCAAAACTCAGAACCATCAGCATCACATACTTAGTTACTAGAGTGATACAATACAGAGACAAAACATTTCCCCATTCACTTCCATTCTCTAAAAGATTATGTACATACCTGGAAACCTTTGGTGAGTTCCAAGAAAAAAATGCCAAATGGCTTTGTCCCACATTAATTGTAAGTGCTATGCTTTTCCTCTGGAATGTATCATAACAGTAATTATGTTGTTCTTGTTGTTGTTCACCAATGGCACTGGGGATTAATTGATCTGCATTCCCTCTGGCTTCCCAATATAAAGTCTGTAAGTTATCACTTTGCATTTGGCAAGATGAGATGGGGAACAACGTAGTCCGCCTCCACTTGGTGTTCCCTGGGTAATACTAAATGGACTACAACACAGGCATGCTTCCCAAGCCAAAAAAGGTAACAGTAATTATTAATGAAGAGAAGACATTTAAAGATCAAGTGTCTATCATGTCATGAATTTGTTCTGTTATTGCTGTGGTGGCTGTATGTTTTATTTTCCCAGCTTTTACTCATAAAAAAATTCTGCATGCAAAATGTACCCATGTATTTTGCAAATTAGGAAAACCATAAAAAAGCAAACAGTTGATTAGCCAATTACTTTTTCCTTGTATAGTTAGAAATTGCATAATTACAATTGGTAAACACCTTATAACTCTGTTGAAATAAAAAAAGAAGATAACTTTAGTTATATAAATAATTTGTTCATTTCAGCCAGTTACTGTATTAAATCTGCAAAGTTTATGCTGTGAAAATTAATTAATTAATACTTATAATCTTTAATGAATGATTTCTTACCTGTATTGTTAAATAGTTCAACTCTATATGTATCGATCAGTTATTATGGGGAGAAGGGAGGAGGTTGCCAACACTATTTACTGGCCCATCTTTCTTTTGGGACCAGTAGCTGTCACTGAATAAAGTTAAGGAAATGAGAAACTAGTGCGCTAGAAGATCAATAAAGCTAAGAAAACTAGAAACTAGTGTACAAGCAGCCCAATAAAACAAAACAAACAAGAAAATAATACACAACAAAAATCTAAAAAGATAAAAAACTAGTATACAAGAAGATCAACAATGAAAGAAAAAGAAAAAATTTAGGAAACTAATGTACAACAAGATCAATAAAGTAAACAATACAGGAAACTAATGTACAAGAAGATAAAATGAAAACAAGAAACTAGTGGATAAGAAGATCAATAAAGCTAAGAAAACAAGAAACTGATGAACAACAAGATCAATAAACCTAAGAAAACAACAAGAAACTAATGTACAGGAAAATCAGTTGAGCTAAGAAAACAAGAAACTGGTATACAGGATAATCAATAAAGCAAACACAACACAAAACCATTATTTAAAATCAATAAAACATTGAGAACAGGGAACAGGCATTAAGGTCAATAAAACAATGAAAACAAAGAAATTAACATACAAGAAGACCAACAATGCAAAGAAAACCGGAAACTAGTTTACAACAAGACAAATAAAGCAAATAGAACAGGAAACTAGCTTATAACAACACATATAAAGCAAAGAGAACAGGAAACTAGTTTACAACAAGACAAATAAAGAAAATAGAACAAGAAACTAGTCTACAACAAGACAAATAAAGCAAATAGAATAGGAAACAAGTCTACAACAAGACCAATAAAGCAAATAGAATAGGAAATTAATCTACAACAAGACCAATAAAGCAAATAGAATAGGAAACTAGTCTACAACAAGACCAATAAAGCAAATAGAATAGGAAACTAGTCTACAACAAGACCAATAAAGCAAATAGAATAGGAAACTAGTCTACAACAAGACCAATAAAGCAAATAGAATAGGAAACTAGTCTACAACAAGACCAATAAAGCAAATAGAATAGGAAACTAGTCTACAACAAGACCAATAAAGCAAATAGAATAGGAAACAAGTCTACAACAAGACCAATAAAGCAAATAGAATAGGAAACTAGTCTACAACAAGACCAATAAACAAATTAGAATAAGAAACTAGTCTACAACAAGACCAATAAAGCAAATAGAATAGGAAACTAGTCCACAACAAGACCAATAAAGCAAATAGAACAGGAAACAAGTCTATAACAAGACCAATAAAGCAAATAGAACAGGAAACTAGTCCACAACAAGACCAATAAAGCAAATAGAACAGGAAACAAGTCTATAACAAGACCAATAAAGCGAATAGAACAGGAAACTAGTCCACAACAAGACCAATAAAGCAAATAGAAAAGGAAACTAGTCTACAACAAGACCAATAAAGCAAATAGAAAAGGAAACTAGTCCACAACAAGACCAATAAAGCAAACAGAACAGGAAACAAGTCTATAACAAGACCAATAAAGCAAATAGAATAGGAAACTAATCTACAAGACCAATAATGCAAAGAGAAGAGGAAACAAGTCTACAACAAGACCAATAAAGCAAATAGAATAGGAAACTAGTCTACAACAAGACCAATAAAGCAAAGAGAACAGGAAACAAGTCTACAACAAGACCAATAAAGCAAATAGAATAGGAAACTAGTCTACAACAAGACCAATAAAGCAAACAGAATAGGAAACTAGTCTACAACAAGACCAATAAAGCAAATAGAACAGGAAACAGGTCTACAACAAGACCAATAAAGCAAATAGAATAGGAAACAAGTCAACAACAAGACAAATAAAGCAAATAGAATAGGAAACTAATCTACAAGACCAATAAAGCAAATAGAATAGGAAACTAGTCTACAACAAGACCAATAAAGGAAATAGAATAGGAAACTAGTCTACAACAAGACCAATAAAGCAAACAGAATAGGAAACTAGTCTACAACAAGACCAATAAAGCAAATAGAACAGGAAACAGGTCTACAACAAGACCAATAAAGCAAATAGAATAGGAAACAAGTCAACAACAAGACAAATAAAGCAAATAGAATAAGAAACTAGTCTACAACAAAACCAATAAAGCAAATAGAAAAGGAAACTAGTCCACAACAAGACCAATAAAGCAAATAGAACATGAAACAAGTCTATAACAAGACCAATAAAGCAAATAGAATAGGAAACTAATCTACAAGACCAATAAAGCAAAGAGAAGAGGAAACAAGTCTACAACAAGACCAATAAAGCAAATAGAATAGGAAACTAGTCTACAACAAGACCAATAAAGGAAATAGAATAGGAAACTAGTCTACAACAAGTCCAATAAAGCAAAGAGAACAGGAAACAAGTCTACAACAAGACCAATAAAGCAAATAGAATAGGAAACTAATCTACAAGACCAATAAAGCAATGAGAACAGGAAACAAGTCTACAACAAGACCAATAAAGCAAAGAGAACAGGAAACAAGTCTACAACAAGACCAATAAAGCAAATAGAATAGGAAATTAATCTACAAGACTAATAAAGCAAAGAGAACAGGAAACAAGTCTACAACAAGACCAATAAAGCAAATAGAATAGGAAACTAGTCTACAACAAGACCAATAAAGGAAATAGAATAGGAAACTAGTCTACAACAAGACCAATAAAGCAAATAGAACAGGAAACTAGTCCACAACAAGACCAATAAAGCAAATAGAAAAGGAAACTAGTCTACAACAAGACCAATAAAGCAAATAGAAAAGGAAACTAGTCCACAACAAGACCAATAAAGCAAACAGAACAGGAAACAAGTCTATAACAAGACCAATAAAGCAAATAGAATAGGAAACTAATCTACAAGACCAATAATGCAAAGAGAAGAGGAAACAAGTCTACAACAAGACCAATAAAGCAAATAGAATAGGAAACTAGTCTACAACAAGACCAATAAAGCAAAGAGAACAGGAAACAAGTCTACAACAAGACCAATAAAGCAAATAGAATAGGAAACTAGTCTACAACAAGACCAATAAAGCAAACAGAATAGGAAACTAGTCTACAACAAGACCAATAAAGCAAATAGAACAGGAAACAGGTCTACAACAAGACCAATAAAGCAAATAGAATAGGAAACAAGTCAACAACAAGACAAATAAAGCAAATAGAATAGGAAACTAATCTACAAGACCAATAAAGCAAATAGAATAGGAAACTAGTCTACAACAAGACCAATAAAGGAAATAGAATAGGAAACTAGTCTACAACAAGACCAATAAAGCAAACAGAATAGGAAACTAGTCTACAACAAGACCAATAAAGCAAATAGAACAGGAAACAGGTCTACAACAAGACCAATAAAGCAAATAGAATAGGAAACAAGTCAACAACAAGACAAATAAAGCAAATAGAATAAGAAACTAGTCTACAACAAAACCAATAAAGCAAATAGAAAAGGAAACTAGTCCACAACAAGACCAATAAAGCAAATAGAACATGAAACAAGTCTATAACAAGACCAATAAAGCAAATAGAATAGGAAACTAATCTACAAGACCAATAAAGCAAAGAGAAGAGGAAACAAGTCTACAACAAGACCAATAAAGCAAATAGAATAGGAAACTAGTCTACAACAAGACCAATAAAGGAAATAGAATAGGAAACTAGTCTACAACAAGTCCAATAAAGCAAAGAGAACAGGAAACAAGTCTACAACAAGACCAATAAAGCAAATAGAATAGGAAACTAATCTACAAGACCAATAAAGCAATGAGAACAGGAAACAAGTCTACAACAAGACCAATAAAGCAAAGAGAACAGGAAACAAGTCTACAACAAGACCAATAAAGCAAATAGAATAGGAAATTAATCTACAAGACCAATAAAGCAAAGAGAACAGGAAACAAGTCTACAACAAGACCAATAAAGCAAATAGAATAGGAAACTAGTCTACAACAAGACCAATAAAGGAAATAGAATAGGAAACTAGTCTACAACAAGACCAATAAAGCAAATAGAATAGGAAACTAGTCTACAACAAGACCAATAAAGGAAATAGAATAGAAAACAAGTCTACAACAAGACCAATAAAGCAAATAGAATAGGAAACTAGTCTACAACAAGACCAATAAAGCAAATAGAATTAGAAACTAGTCTACAACAAGACCAATAGAGGAAATAGAATAGGAAACAAGTCTACAACAAGACCAATAAAGGAAATAGAATAGGAAACAAGTCTACAACAAGACCAATAAAGTAAATAGAATAGGAAACAAGTCTACAACAAGACCAATAAAGGAAATAGAATAGGAAACAAGTCTACAACAAGACCAATAAAGTAAATAGAATAGGAAACAAGTCTACAACAAGACCAATAAAGGAAATAGAATAGGAAACTAGTCTACAACAAGACCAATAAAGGAAATAGAATAGGAAACATGTCTACAACAAGACCAATAAAGCAAATAGAATAGGAAACTAGTCTACAACAAGACCAATAAAGCAAATAGAACAGGAAACAAGTCTACAACAAGACCAATAAAGGAAATAGAATCGGAAACTAATCTACAACAAGACCAATAAAGCAAATAGAATAGGAAACAAGTCTACAACAAGACCAATAAAGTAAATAGAATAGGAAACTAGTCTACGACAAGACCAATAAAGCAATTAGAATAGGAAACTAGTCTACAACAAGACCAATAAAGCAAACAGAACAGGAAACAAGTCAACAACAAGACCAATAAAGCAAATAGAATAGGAAACTAGTCTATAACAAGACCAATAAAGCAAACAGAACAGGAAACAAGTCAACAACAAGACCAATAAAGTAAATAGAATAGGAAACTAGTCTACAACAAGACCAATAAAGCAAATAGAATAGGAAACTAGTCTACAACAAGACCAATAAAGCAAACAGAACAGGAAACAAGTCTACAACAAGACCAATAAAGGAAATAGAATAGGAAACTAATCTACAACAAGACCAATAAATAAATAAAAGTCATCATCTGTGGACTAGTGGTACCATGCTAGCCTCTAATTCCCAAGGTCATGGGTTCAAACCCGGCAGAGGGCGATGGATTTTTGCGGGCGTAAAAATCCTTAGCATTGCTTCCTTCGGAAGGGAAGTAAAGCCGGTGGTCCCGTGTCGTAGATTTACGACACGTAAAAGAACCTCAAGCCTGATAAAGAGGCCTGTGAGCAAAATTACCGATCTTTCACGCCCAATATAGAATGGGACGCTAAGGACCATAGTAGTTAAAGAGCGTCCATAAATAAAACTCAATTTAATTTTAAGACCAATAAAGCAAAGAGAACAGGAAACAACTCTACAAGAAGATAAAAAAAATAAAGCAGAAACTAGTATATAAGATCAATAAAGCAAAGACAACAGAAAACAAGTATACAAAAGTATCAATTAAACAAGACAACAGAAAAGTAGTGTACAAGATCAAAAGACTATTATACAAAAAGATGAATACAATGTCAATAACATGAAAATAAATACAACTATGATGGAAAATTTGGCTTACCAGATCCATAATACAGTCAAAAATGAATACACAAAAAAAATTGAATAAAGGAGATGTAAAAAAGCTGAAGTGCAAGAAGATCAATCTACCAAGCAAAGTCATAAAAATATCAAGCACCCTTGCTTTTGTAAGGGTCAGACATGTTAGACTAAAACAAGGATATTTTTAAGGATACTGACCACATCCTAAGCAACATCAAACTTATGACATGTCAGATCATCATAATTTGGAAACACATGAACTGTTTGTTCAAATTAAATTAAATTGAGTTTTATTTACAGATGCTCTTTAACTGCTGTGGTGCTTAGCGTCCCATTCTATATTGGGCATGAAATACCGGTAATTTTGCTCAGAGGCCTCTTTATCAGGCTTGAGGCTCTTTTACATGCTGTAAATCTACAACACAGGACTACCGGCTTTACTTCCCTTCCGAAGGAAGCCATGCTAAGGATTTTTACACCCAAAAAATCCATCGCCCTCCGCCAGGTTTGAACCCGCGACCTCAGGAACTAGAGGCTAGCATGGTAACCACTACACCATGGAGGATGACTGTTCAAATATGAGATTTCACTTAAAGATAACTTGCTATAGAAGTTCATCATTCCACCACTTACTGATTCCAGTAGTGGAAACAATGATGAAGATGGAAGCAATAGTTTCTGAAACGTATTGCTTGTAAGTAATGCATGACAAATGCATCATCAACTTACCTCTTGTCTATCAACAGATTTATCTAGTTCATGGATATTTTTATACATGAGGACTGGACTTTTCAACTTGAAGAATAACATACTTTCCCAAAACAGTGACCCTGAAACTGGAGGATGGTTCCTTAGCAGAGGAGGATTTCGTTTTCCAACCTGGTAACAACACAATATACATATTATTAAATGAAAACATATTCAGCAATGAATACTTAATTTTCTTAAAACATTTCAATTCACAGCATTTATATATCTACAAGCAAATCACACTCTTGTGGTTTACTTGCTCTTTATCTTTGACAACCACTTATAAACAACAAATATGTATTTTCTTTAACATTAAATATTAGTTGGCCTATGTTTTATTGTATGGGTAGCTTTTTTTAAATCTCAGATTACAACTAATTTCATTTACTCCCCCCACTGTTGTAATAACAGAACAAAGATTCCCTTTTATTCACAGAAATGGGAATGAAATATCAGCTGATGTTGTATTTCACATCTCCTTAACCTTTCCCAGACCGTATTCCATTTTTTTTATCATAGTCCAGATCCTTATGAAATTAAATTACTTTACAAGGACTGACTTAGCTTCAGATGGTAGATTCTTTATATGTCAAGGTTGATGGGGAAGATGAGTAAATTAATAAGCTCAGGATTCCTCTATTTAGTTTGCTGTATTGAAAGACAACACTATTTTATGTAATATACCACAAAATACTAACAAGATTAATACAATTTATGTTGGTGCTTCAGATGCAGCAAAAACAGATTTGATGTTAATCATAGGAATTATTCTTCACCCATTTGATATGTAAAGTTATGACATTTTTGTTCCCATAATGCAACAAAAAACACAAAACTCAGCAATCAATACTTTTTAATTAATAATTTGCAATCTATGTATGCAGCAACCACCAAACTAATAAATACTTTATACTTCAAGGATTCATCCATTTGTTTACCCTCATTTATCTAGCAAATAGATTACAAAATTGAGTAGAGAAGGAGAAGAAGTTATCAGAGTTCCAAGTAGGATTTAGAGCAGGTAGGAGAACATATTCATAATCAAGACAATTGTCGACAAATATTTGAGCATCAAAAGGGGAAGGGTATATATGAAATTTATGGATCTTGAGAAGGCATTTGATACCATAAACAGAGAGGCATTATGGATAAAATTAAAAAGTAAAGGGGGTAAGTTCTACATTTATAGAAATCCACTTAAAATACATCAGGAGAATGAGTTTTGTATAAAACTACCGGACAATAAGGTAACTGAATGTGTTCAGAGTAAGGCAGGGGTAAAACACGGATGTAAACTTAGTCTAGTGCTATTTAACCTTTACATTATTGACATCTCAAGATATAAGGGTCACTCGCCAATTATTAATAACAAAGAAATTCCGGACTATTGTTTGCTGATGACTTAGTAGTTGGGTCCATATCTTGTAGAGGGCTGAAGAGGGCAATTGAGGCAGTAAGGAATTTTTGTAGAAAATGGGGAATGAAAGTAAACGAAAACGAAGATTATGGTTTTTAAAAAAGGTTATCAACTACGTAAAGATAACAAATGGCAGATAAATGGAAGAGAAATAGAAGTGATAAGGAGATTTGATTATCTGGGGTAAGACTAAGTTTGAACAGAAGTTGAAGTGAACAAAAAAAATATCTAGAGCAAAAGGTATAATGGTCATGAGTGTTATAAGATCATGTTTGCAAAAACTGCCAGACATAAATTTCAAATGGTTCAAAAGAATTTACACTGCCACAGAAGTAAGTAAGATGTTGAGTGGAGCAGAGGTGTGGAGAGTAGATGATGCTTGGAGAGAGGTTGACAAAGTCAATAGATCTTTTTGCAAATATGTTTTAGGTCTAGTGATAACATCACCAAATGGGGCGGTACAGAACTTCATAGGTACTCCACCAATATCAAAATTTTCACAAAAGCTATGATATATTTACATATAATTTCCAATCTGGAAGATAACAATATTATCAAAGAATGTTTTTTATATACATAAGAGAAGTGGAAAGGGTCATGGTTATTAAAAATTCAGGAAGTTATGGAACAGATAGGCATGGGAGATGTGTGCACAAATGCAGAATATCACATTACAGGCTTTTGGAAAGCAGTAGAATTAAGGCTAGAAGATATTGATTGACAGACAAGATATTTTTGGCAGTACAAGAGAGAAAAGCTCCTCGAGGATATGGGAAATTAAAACAGTATGGGAGAGAGAAAAGTACAAAGAGATATGTAATAAGCTAGGACGAGAAGGATTTGGATGGGCAAGAACAGGAGTTAGAAAATGAAAGGCATAAGGCATGACGAGAATATAGTAAAATGTCCAATGTATGGGGAAGTGAACACAGATTCCCCCTGTATATTATACTGTAATCAAACAAAAACATGGAGCAAACAATTCTGGCAACTGAAATGGAAAACGTTGGATGGGAAAGTATTAATAAGGAAGATTCTGACTGTAAAAGGGGATAAAAATATAAAAGCTATGGGTAACTATTTGGGTAAAGTTAAAGAGAAATGGTTAAGAATGACTTCAAAGAAGATGGGCTAAAGGCAGGCGAAATAGACAAATAATGCAAGCAAGTAGACAGTGGGTCATCAATACACGGAAAACCAGCAGTTGTGTGTATTGAACTGTAGTTTAGCATAGGCAAGCAACCAAAAAGTGAATTTATAGCGTGAATAGCCTAATAAGTTTTCAAGTATTATTATAGTCTAAAATGTATGTAATTGTGAGTATTGAAGAATAAATATTCAAATATTACTCTCATTCAAATTCTGCCAAATATTGTAACCATGATATTAATATTATCAAGTTAATCATTTACATTATTGTAATTTAAATAAGAGTACAATCTGGAATTACTTAAAGATCTGAGTTTGAAGAATATATATTTCAAACAGTGAACCAGAAGATTCTGTAGTGGTCCAGTGGGTACCATTAACGTTTTGGTTCCTTAGATCATGGATTCAAATCCAGTGGAGGGTGAAGGATTTTGTTTGGGTATTAAAACCTTAGCATGGCTTTCTTCAGAAGAGAAGTAAAGGTGTGTAATGATTATTTGCATGTAAAAGAAGGTCACTGAGAAAATTATCAGCTATTTCATGCTGATGGCATCTTGCTACCTATGGGTGGTGCGCTTATCCCCTGCCACAAGTGATGGATTACAGAAAACACCACAGCATGACATATCATAATGCAAGACGAGACATCCACCACATTCTAGATCGTAGTGTTACATTACAGCACAGCTTTCAAACAGTGTTTATGTTAATCACTGGTCTTGTTGTAGTAGCCATTACATGCTATTATAATGTATCACTATGTTGCTTGAGTAAATTTTACTCTTTTTCGTATACCAAGGTAATATTATTGTAGGATTAAATATTGTTTCAGTGATCTGCATTGAATCCACATACATAAATGACCCTGCATTTCTATTTTTATTTTTGTGAATCACCTAGATTTTGTGTGTAATGAATAAACACAGATTATATAAATGATTCCAGATTGTTTTATTTTATTTTTATAAATAAATCAAAAGTAGTTTAGCTTTATTAAAAGGTCCAGGTATTTATTTCTGATAAATGGCCCCAGATTTTCATTTGATAGAGGAGTCCAAATTTTTTCATCACCTAACTGTTATATGTAATGAACATAAATTTTTATAAATGATTCTAGATATTCAATTTTGGTAAATGACCTCATTTTACACTTTTGCAAAATAATTCCAGATTTTTTTATTTTTGTGAATTACCCCAGACTTTTATTTCTCTCCATCAAATTACCCCAGATTTTTATATCTACACAGGGTATTCTAAAATTTCTTGGTTTGACTCAGATGGCCAATTTACTATGATAGTTAAGTATCATCCCTCAGATGGCGCAATGTAAAGTTTCAGACACATAAATGTAGTTACTTGTTTGTGATGATTGTGTAAACAAACTAATGTTAACACTTTCTACAAACTGGATAAAACTGAAATCCAACTGTGATAAAGTATTTTGTTTTGAAAGGTTTAACCCCAACAGAAATAAAAAAGGCGTTAAGTCAACATTAAAGAATTCTTCCCCTTTGTTTCTGATAGTTAAAAAGTGGATTGCTGAATTTAAGCATTCAAGCTGACATAGCAAAGACCTCAAGGCCATGTCCACCACATTTTACACAAAGTTTTGGGCATGAGAAAGCTTTGCACTTGATGAATGCTGCATTTGTTAACAACAGACCAAAAATGCATTCCCGAGTTTGTTTATATTTGTTTAAAAGTAATTCCTGAGAGTATTTCTAACATTTCATAATAGTAGATGAAACAGGGGTTCATCACTGCATGCCAGAGAAGAAGGAGCAGTCCAAACAGTGGGTGGCACAAGGTAAAAGTGCACCAAAACAAGCAAAAAGGGATTCCATCTACACAAATATCATGGCTACAGTTTTCTGGGATTCTCATGATGTGATGCTCGCAGACAACCCCCAGAAGGGCTGAACCATCACCAGGGAATAATGCACTTCACTACTAGAACAATTATAGTATGCTATTCAAGCTAAACATCTGCACCTTAGGGAAAAGAAAGTTCTTTTTCATTACAATAATGCACCTTCACATACGTCTGGGATTGTTGCCACATACTCCATGACCTTCATTTCCAACTGCTTCTATAGGGTAGTTAAATTATATTCGAACGCACTCGCGGCCTCTCTCTACTGCATGAGACAGCTGGCAGTCGTCGGGGAAATTACACCAGCAGAGGCAGACTAAAATTCTTACCTTATAATAGATGCCGGAAATGCTGACCTGCTCTCAGACAGGCAGCATATCTCATGTAAATATTCTCGCTCACTCTCCGAAGCTCAGCAGCAGGAATTATTGTGATGAAACGCCTCATTATGATCAGAAAATTGGAGTGTGGTGTGCGATAAGTGCTAGAGGAATAATAGAGCCCATATTCTTTGATGAAACAATAAATGCAGAGCGATATCAGAGGTTAATTCTGAGGCCATTTTGTAATCACTTGACAGATGAAGAGAAATCGTATGGTTGGTTCCAGCAAGATTCTACATCAGTATATGGCTGCCGAATCATTACATGCAATAAGAGAGGTGTTTGATGACAGAATAATTAATGTTGATTTGTGGCCTCCTCCTTCTTCTGACCTAACAAGTTGTGATTTTTATTTATGGGGTTCTTTAAAAGACAAAGTGTATTGTTCCAATCCTCGCATACTACAGGAACTTAGAGAAAACATTGTGCAAGAAATCACAAGAATTCCTGCCGAGCTTCGGAGAGTGAGCGAGATTATTTACACAAGATATGCTGCCTGTTTGAGAGCAAAAGGTCAACATTTCCAGCATTTATTATAAGGTAAGGAATTTAGTCCGCCTCTGCCAGTGTAATTTCCCCGGCGAATGCCGGCTGTCTTGCGCAGTAGAGAGAGGCCGCGAGTGGGTTTGAATATAATTTAACTACCCTATACATCTGCCATATTCACCAGATTTCGCTCCCAACATTCACTTTTTGCTCTCAAAACCTGAAGAAACGGCTGGGGGAACAAAAATTCACATCAAATGATGAGGCTGAAGCTGGGACGGATGCTTATTTTTGCACACTTCAGCAAAAATAAGCTTCTCTTTTTATTCTTACTTTACTGACTGATGGTATTAACAATTTGGAAAACTGTTGGGCCACATGTATTGACTGACAGATGGCTATATTGGGGTGGGGGGAGGGAATTTCTCATAAATCTTCTGTTTTCTTGGTCAACCAAGACATTTCAAAACACCCATCGTAATGGCAAGTCCCAATGTTTTATTTTTGTGGATGACCCCAGATTTTTATTTTCCTTTGTTAAAAGACCCCAGATTTTTTACTTTTGATGAATGACTTTTCATTTTCATTTTATGAATGACTCAATTAATTAATTTTTGTGAATTATTCTAGATTTCTTCCTTCTTATTTCTTTTCTTTTAGTTCCATTTATACCCTGCCTTTAACTGTGTTTGTCTTATTGGCAGCACCTTTTTTTTTTAATTGATACTTTCTACTAACTATATTATATGAGGGCGGAACAAAAAGCAATGCACAATAATTTTTTCCAAAAAAGTTTAATAGTTAAAACAAAACAAAAAAAATCACAAATGAACTTAAACCGTTTACCTACTTTTCGACATAGTCACAAAGTTTCTCAACACATTTCTCCCATCATGATACCGATTTCAATATGCCCTGTTCATAGAAGTCCATTTCCTTGGAGTATAGCCATCTGTGGACTGCTGATTTCACTTCCACATCTGTCGCAAAGAGTTACCCGGCCAGGAATTTCTTCATGGGACCAAACAGATGAAAGTCTGATGGTGCAAGGTCTGGACTGTATGGTGGATGCTGGAGTACCTCCCAACCAAATTTGGTGATTTTCTGACGAACAGCAGCAGCAACATGGGGGCAAGCATTGTCATGAAGAATTTTGACATCATCAGCATTCATGCTGTGGCGTTTCTCACGAAGGGCATGACGCAACTTGCGATATCTTTATTTGTATATGTTTGACATTATTGTAGCCCCACGTTGTGGTAGCCAATTTGTAACGGTATTACTTACAAATGTTTGTTTACATCAGTGTTGAAGCCATCTTGTGACGTCATTCATTTGTTCGGTTTGTAGCTCCATCTTGTATTAGCAATTTGCATCAGTGTTTGAAAGAATTTTAAGTTTTGTTTACTGTCCTCCGGCTAGCTATTATTTCAGTCGAACATGTCTCTTGATCAGGGTTGTGTAAACGGAAAGGAATCTTTTATCCAAAAATTACACTGATGAAGAAATTTTGTTTTACACATTTATTGTCGAACACGTTAACTATCACATTTACACATTGATCTTAACACTCGCCAAACTGAAACTGTTATAATAACTTCTTTACTAATCACTCTTAATTCGCGTACTTCAACTTTGTGTATAATTAACTTTATAATACTTTAGATTTTTGTAACTTGTGAATCTATAGCCGACGTATCTCATACAAATATTTTGACGAACTGACGAACTGAAGACGACGTGTAGTGCACAAAGAATTTTGATGAACTGGGCAACTGAAGGCGACGTGTAATGTATTGAGAATTTCGATGAACTGGGCGACTGACTGACTTTACCTCTAACCTAGCTTATTTATACTCCTGCATCCAGATACGCCTAAAGATTATAACTGAACTGCAATTGGCTAATAAAACGCGCCAACATTAGCGTCTATCTTAATATCCAATGAAAATTATGAATACATATGCTTTAGGGAGAAAATATTCCAGAAGGTTCTAAACGGAAAAACGCGCCAAACATTATGCAACTTCCTCGTTTCCAATAATGATAAACAGCTCACCCCCCTCTTTGCATTATTTCGCTATTATTGACAGTTTCAGTAAGGCCGTATAAACTTATTTCCCAATAATAATTACAATTAATAAACATCTGAAATCAATGTCACATAAAAATGCATATTCATATTACAATCATTATTTACATTTAAGTAATTTGTGATACAAATTACTGCATCAAACTTCACCAAAGTTTTCATGTAGGCTGCAGCATTCACAGTGGTCCTGTGTTCAGCAAAGTCCACCAATATAATACCATGCACATCCCAGAACACCATCACAAGCACTTTCCTAGCAGATTGAGTTACTTTGAATTTTTTCTTTACTGGGGAACCAGCATGTTTCCACTCCATACTTGCCTGCTTGGTTTCGGGCATGTAGTGGTATGTCCACGACTCATCACCAGTGATGATTCCTTTCAGAAAGTCATGCCCTTCTGCAGTGTACCACATTAGGTGATCCAAGCTCGTCATCATTTGCTGGCCCTTGTGGTTGGTTGTCTGTCAGGTTCTTAGGCACCCAGCGAGCACTAACTTTACGAAATTTCAACGTGTCATGAACAATATCATACACTGCACCATAGGAAATGTTGAATTGTTGCATTAAGGTTCACAGTTGCACATGCCAGTCGTTCAAAATTGCCACCTCAATGCCTCTGACATTCTGTAGGATTGCAGCTGTTACTGGTCTCCTGGAGCACGGTGAATCACTAAGGAAGAATGCACACCACCTGGAGACATTGCTATGGTACATAGAATCATCCCCTTACACGCCACACATGTCCCTGTGAATATCACTTGGTTTATGCCCTTTGGCCCACAAATATCAAACCACACCTCTCTGCTCTTCACAAGTGGATGACAGTAACATGCGTGCCATCTTTGTTGCGTAGTTCACGCTTCTCTCGCTAGAGCTATGAAACAAAAACTACCCTCTGCAGTGAAAACTTCAAACTATAACTGTGAAATTGCAACATTCCAGCTGCAATACCACAGCAAAAAAAAAAAAACTATTGTGCGTTACTTTTTGACCCGCCCTCATATAAAAGGTAAAACCAAGCACATTTTATAGCAGTATTATGAATGTCACAACAATTTATAGTTACTAAGCTATTTTGACAAAATACAAACATTTTGTCATTTTTATGCAACTTCTAGATATTTTTGTTGTTCAATTGTCCTTTTTGTGCTAGTCATTATTATAGATTTTTAGTTTTTGTGGTTAAGATGGATGCATGAAAGGCCATCCCTGCATTTAAATATACTGCTGTCTTATCCAATATTGCATGGTTAGCGTTTTAAAATCAAATGATGAATTAATTTCCAATTTCACTTTCTTCCTCACCCCCACATTCTTTACGAAATTATTGTACAATGATCTAGAGGACTTTTTATGTTTAATCCTATCTTTACCCCTTATAATTTTATTTTGTATAGCCCTGGCTATTCCTAATAACGGATGAAAAATCCGATATGCACACAAAAGAATTTGAAACATTGGCAGAATGTCTAACTTCCTTAACTTTCCCTCGACAGTCTTCCAAGTTCTGGAAATGCTGCATAACCTATAAGTACCCTTTGGTGTTGGAACAATCATCAGTCAGAATGGTCAACTCATTTTTAGATAATTATAGCAGGCGAAATGTTAAACCTTTGCAGCTTCTCTTTGTTCCCATAATTATTTAACATAAAAGCTACATAGTTTTCACATAATACAGAAATCCCTAATATATAAAATGAAATAGAGGTGAAGATGATTCTGTACTCCCAGGCCACCAAATTAACCTCTTTGTAAAAGACAGACGGTCTGCAACCACTGAAAAATATATCTCAAGTGTTAATTATTATAAAATATGGGTTCATTGGATTCTAATGTTAGCAATTTTCTCTTTTATGCAATTTTTTGGCATGCTCTGCTACAAAAGTTTATGAAAACATAAATACTGAGTAAATAAAGCAAACTTTATTACTTGAAGGTTATTGAAATATTTTGGCATAGATATCGCATGCATATGCGATTTTGGATGTAAAAATCCTTAGCACGGCTTCCTTCAGAAGGGAAGTAAAGACAGTGGTCCCGTGTCATAGATTTATGCACGTATAAGAACCTCAAGCCTGATAAAGAGGTCTCTGAGCAAAATTACTGGTCTTTCACGTCCAATATAGAAGGGACGCTAAGGTCCACAACAGTTACAGTGTGTCCATAAATAAAACTCAATTTTTTTTCCCCACAGCATTTAACTTATTTTATGTGCATTTTCTGTGGATTAACAACAACTGTTTTCTACTCCATGGCAATCTCAACAAAAAGTCAAAACCTTCATGTTCTTTTACGAGGGCAGATTGATAAGTCCATGACTTTGATGCGAGATAGCATTGCAATCACAGGTCTCTTGTTTGCACCCAAGTCTTACATCTATTTTGGGTATAATCACAGAAATCTGTTGTCATTTGTTTCTTAGAACATTGTTGAGAGCATCTAAAATAAGCATATGTGTGTTGCTTCGTAGAAAATGGAGAAAAGTAAATTTCGTGTTCCGATAAAGCACCACTTTTGCTTGGTAAGACGGTAAAGGAAACAGAAGAAAAGCTGAACAAGTATTGTGGGGACTCTGCTCCATCACATGGCATAGTTCATAAGTGGTTCACAGAATTCTGATGTGGCCATTCAAGCACAAGAGAGGCGATGTGTACAGGACAGCTGGTTGAAGTCACAACAGAAGAAATGGTGAACAAAGTTCATGATATTGTGTTGGAAGACAACTGAGTGAAAATCAGTGAGATAGCTAAGACTGTAAACATCTTGAGTGAACGGGTGTATAACATTCTGCACGAATTTTTGGGTATGAGAAAGCTGTCAGCAAGATGGGTGCTGCGACTTCTCACAGTTGAGAACAAGCGGAATCGTGTGACCATTTCAAAGGATGTTTGAACATGTGCCAGCACAACCCAAATGAGATTTTGCGCTGTGATATCACGGTTGATGAAACTTTGATCCAATACTATCAACCTGAAACCAAACAACAATCAAAGCAGTGGATTTCCTTTGGTGAACCTGCTCCAAAGAAAGGGAAAACCATTCCGTCAGCAGGAAAAATCATGGCAGCTGTCTTTTGGGATTTACAAGGGGAGATAGACATCCACTACCTGGAAAAGAGTAAAACAATCACAGGTTCATATCATGCCACAATGCTGGATCAGTTTCACAAGGAATTGTTAAAGAAACGACCCCATTTGGTGAAGAAAGAGGTACTCTTTCACCAGGATAATGCACCGACACACGTCAGCCATTGCCATTGCAAAATTTGTGGAATTGGGCTACGAACTGCTACCTCACCCACCATATTCTCCAGATTTGGCTCTGAGCGACTTCTTCTCTTCGTACACCTGAAAAATTGGCTCGCTGGGAAGAAATTCACGTCCATGAACACATCATGGCAGAAACCACCACATATTTTGCAGACTTCAAAAAATCATATTTTTTGGAAGGGTTAAAAAAATTGGAAAAACGTTGGACGTGTATTGAAGTGAAAGGAGACTATCTGAGAAATAAAATTGATTTTTTTAGAAAAAAACTGTTATTTTCTTTAAAAAGTCACTAACTTATCAATCTGCCCTTGTATAACTCCAATGTGTTCATATTCTAGTACATAAGCTTTGTAAATCCTTTTTAGACTTTTAATAATTTATGAATTGAATTAGGTGTTTTATGACCATGTCTGACAGAAAGAAATTAAACTCAGTTTTATTTATGGACACTCTTTAACTGCTATGGTCCTTAGTATCCCATTCTATATTGGGCGTGAAAGGCCGGGAATTTTGCTCAGAGACCTCTTTATCAGGCTTGAGGTTCTTTCACGTGCCATAAATCTACGACATAGGACTACCAGCTTTACTTCCCTTCTGGAGGAAGCGTGCTAAGAATTTTTATGCCTGAAAAAAATCCATCACCCTATGCCGGGTTTGAACCCACAGGAACTGGGGGTTAGCATTGTAACCACTACACCACAGAGGACAACAATCAGAAAGAATAGGGTTTTTCAATGCTAAAAGAATTAGGAGAATCAGTTGAGTGGGTTTTGAAATCACACACAAATTTTCTCTCTTTATAATATTAGAATAGATTTACACATGTTCTCTTTAGAGTTACAGCTCCATTAAGTACAAGTAAATGAAAAGTGAAAGCCATCTTGCATATTCTCACTTATGACTTGCAACTTGTATGTGTTCTAATTTCTAGGCCTTGTAAATCCTTTTAGTTTTTTACTCTTTTAGCAGTTGAAATTGGAAGTTGTTTTACACCCTATACCTGTCAGGAAGATCAAGGTTTTCAATGGTGTAAGAAAAAGCAAAATTGATTGAGGGGTTTCCAAGGTTACCCTATATACAAAAACACACAAAAGTTTTTTCTTTATATAATCACACATAAACATTACTTTAGTGTGAAACACATATTTTTACATGCTTATAAATATGAGGCAGTATTTTTAATATTTGAATAATTTCAATTGTATTTTATAATAAGTAAATTCAATAACAGCCCCCTTGAAACAATATATATGTAATAATTATTTTTAAATGTATGTAACAATCATTGCATATGCTTATTTTTATTATAAACATGTTTAATAATGTTATGTGAATACATTACATACTTTAATAATGCAAGAGCTGTGAGAATAATAAGTTTTAAGTTGCTAACAATGAGGTAACCTTGTTACAATAATGAGTTTGAGAGTTTGAAAGTTACTAGTCCTGATTAGAGCAACAATAATGTAAATTCTGTGACAGTTTAAAATTAACCAATCAATAGCAAGGAAAAAGCTTTAAATAAAATGCAGTTATTCTATTGGACTAGAATTAGCCAATTAGAGACTTGAAATACAGAAGCTTAAGGGTTTAACGGTTGAAATAGTGTTCAGTTGCTGGCAAACCTTGATAGTGACCGGATGGAAGATGTGTTCTCTACAGAAATATTACGTGTGAATAGTAAAATATGTCTACGCATTAACTAAGTGAAAGTATTAAAAAAAATCTCACAGCTCTTAATATCAGTGTAGTGATATTTAATTTGTGCGAAGGATGAATAAAAGAAGTAAAATTTGAAACTTAAAATTTGTGTATGTCTACAATTATTGTCGTACCGCACCATGCCTAAAAGAAACGTGACTCTACAAACATTACTGAAGCAGCCAAGGCAAATACAAACATAAATAATATATAGAAGCAGTTTTAATACCAAAGTTAATATTATAGTGTAAAACTTGGAGTGTAACAAAAAAATCACATCTTAAAATCAGCTTCTCATATGTAGCAGCATATTGCGTAACAACAGTAACTATTACGTAATCAACAATTTCAAACTGACGCCCAAAGCGTGTTGCAAACAAGCAACTAATAAATTACATAAATAAATATTACGTAACAAAATACCTTCTTCAAATACGAGGGTTGTTTGAAAAGCTCTTGGAATGACATGCTAAATAACAACTGACCTCATCCAAAATATTTTTATTTTTCAATGTAGTCTCCCTGTACACTAACGATGTTCGAATGCCTTTATTCCATCTCCAAAATGAGACTCTTCCAGGCCTGCAAAATGCTCGCCAACCATCTCCATCCACCAAGGAAATTTTTGAGCTTAAGGAAGAGATGGAACCATATCAGGTGAATAAGGTGGGTGTGGCAACAATTAATACCTCTGCTCATGAATTTTTGTCATGGCAAAGACACATGTGTGCAAGCGCACGTCTTGATGGAGGATGATTTTCTTCTGTGCTAAACCTGACCTTTCTTTAGTATTTTTTGCTGTAGTTGGTCTAGGAGGTAAGCATAGTATTTTTCCATAATAGTTTGACCATTGGGAAGATAATCTATCAGAATTCCTTCTACATCCCAGAACACTGATGCCATGACCTTTCCGGCTGATGGCATTACCTTTGTTTTCTTTGGTGGTGCAGAATCAATATGTTTTCACTGCTTTGACTGTTGGTTTATCTCTGGGATATAGTAGTGGACCCATGTCTCATCTGTGGTCACATACCAACACAAAAAATCTTGTGGTTTTTTGTAAAAATCGGACAAACATTATTCAGACATTTGCATTCTGACACATTTTGGATCCTATAACAGTCGCGGCATCCACCTATAAGATAATTTTTTCATAACCAATTCCCTAGTCAAAATGTGATAAGCCCATTCAGATGATATCCTAGAGCAATTTCTCACACTTTTGAGTCTGCGATCCTCCAAAACCATATTGTAATCATTCCTGGGGTGGTGACACATCTTGGCTGACCACTATGTGGATCACCTTCTAAGCTCTCCCAGCCACTCATTTGCTTTCATACCTTTCTTTATAAAGTACTTTATCACTGCTCGAATCTCAGTTTTTTTTCATCTTCAAAAATTGCTGCATGGGAACAACAATAGAAAGGCGTCAGCACCACAAACGTATACCCTTAGCACTGAAACGCCACCTGTTTACTCAAGAAGGATGACTAATTATTACATCAGATCCAGATTGCACTAACAGTGACCTCTGTTGGTGATTCCAAGAACTTTTCAAACAACCCTGTATAATTTTTAACTTTATCCTCTTATACCATATACAGGATGCTCCACTTAAAACTTTCACCCCTGATACTGCAATAAATATTTATGATACACACAAAATGGCAATTTCATGTTAAATTATATTGAAAGGGACATTGGTACATGTAATATGAAACAATGTAAGATATGAGAATCAACTTTGTAGTTTTAAATAGGAACGCACTATGTTTTGTATTATAAATGTTGAGCTGACTGTAAAAGTAAACCTAAGCAATGGATGATCAAGGATCTTACAAAGGGAGAACTGTGTTACATGACAACACAGAAATTATGTTAATGTAGTACATTTTAATACTGAATGAAATGTTGCACATGGTGTACTGATGACAGAACAGTAATGTTCAATAATAAACATAATTCTTCTCAATGAGCAAAACAGAAAATACTGTATCTGATTTCTCACAGTTTAAACTTTAAAATTCATATTACAACTGTGCTTAGTCACTTACTTCACTCATTGTTTGATGTTAAAATAGGACAATTTTCAGGGATGTATACTCTTCCTTCAGTTGAGTGCAACCCTGCTGACATCTGGTGGTAGACTTGCAAAGTTATACACATTCACTGACTGACAGGATCTCAAAGTTTAAAAGTTCTTTAGAATTTTTAAAATAAAAATATTTCCCCAAATGATTAGTTCAGCTGTAGAAGTGACAGGTTTTAATAATTTGATATTTTGTCCTATGTTATGATTGTCTATCCAGAAGTGGTACGCTACAGCCCATCTATCTGTTTGTCTAAACTACGTATTTCTTTAGTGTTGTTTCAATCTAATATTTAAATTTATTTTTGCCTTTCTTATATAAAATGTTTTACCACAATTAATATGGTAAATAGATGATAGTGTTCTTGGGTGGTTTATTCAGTAAGTTGCTCAAGCTGAATTTATTCTGTGGAGCTAATCACATATTAAAATTCTTAAAAATCCTTTCAAATTTCCTACAAGGCCCAAGTTGAAAAGGTATGTCCAGTCCTTCTCTTCTATTTTCTTTGCTCTCTTTTGTTTAATATCTTGTTCAGTCATTTTAATTATGGAAGCAGCTCAAAACCATTAAACTGTGCTATGTCAAGAATGTAATGGTATTCATCAAATATTCTATTTTTTCCAATGTGACACTATTAATTCTGAGAATCAAGCTTCTGAAAACAGCATACTGATGTGACTTTGGGTTACAGTTTTTCTTCTTAGTATAACTATCCACATGAGTGGGTTTTCGATACATTCTGAATTTTATTCCATCCTTGTTTCCCATAATTTCAAATCTAAAAAGGGTAAATAACCCTTGTTCTCTATTTCACATATTCATCTTGCAAGTTAAGTAGTTTTAAAGCAGAAGCTTTCAATTTATAGGGAATCATAGCAAAAATGTCATCAACATCTCTGATGAACCACAGTTTAAATATGTGAGGAAAGGCTTTTACCCATATACAAATTAGCTAATAAAGGTGACAACGGATTACCCGTAGCTAACCCATATGCCAGTTTATAGTATTTATTATTGAAAAAGCTTTCGTTTATGTGAACTTCTGCTAGTTTGATGATGGCTTCTCTTTCTTTGGTGTTTATATCAATATAATTAAAGCATTTCTTTAAAAGTGCTGGAATTTTATCTATGGGGATGTTGGTAAATGATGCTTTCACAACAAAACAGACCATTATGCCAATTTTTTGTATTTTGACAAGTTGTATATTTTCAACTGGCTTCAAGAAGTTGTCTATACCCAAGCTGTCAAATTTGATAAAAGTATTATATTTCTTAACCAACCAGTTAGCTATGTAATAGGTTGGAGAGTCAATATCATTAATGTAATTGGTCAATATTATTATACATTAGATTGAAATAGCTCCAAAGAAACACAAAGTTTAAATAAGCAGATAAGTCACCATCACACACCAAATCATATGATAAGACAAAATATCAAATTATTAAAACTTGTTGCTTCTACACTTGAACTAACCATTTGGAAAATATCTTTATTTTTAAAAATTCTAAAGAAGTTTAAACTTGCAGATTCTGTCAGTCAATGAATGTATATAACTTTGAAAATCTACCACCACATGTCAGATACAACAGAGAATACCTTCAGTCACCAGAAAAGCTGAAGATGGAGGCAAACATTCCTATTTTAACACTAAACAATGAGTGAAGTTAAGTTTTTAAAAATGTGACTAACAACACTTTTAATATGAAAGTCGCTTCAATGCTAATAGTGTTTCTAATTTTCATAATTTTACACTTCATGTTCAAAGGGATGGTCACTTGCATGGCTCCACTCTTGTTGTAACCTGCTGATATATACATCTAACAAGGCGAGGTCAGGCAATCTCTGAACAGGACTGCCTCATCCTATCCATCAATTTGGGAATTGTCAGTTTAATGCATTTGTTGCCACTGTGGCGTTATGAGCAAGGCATCCATCATGCTGATACCACATTATTTGATGCAAATTCAATAGTAGGTCCTTCATCTATGCATCTCATCTTTCATCCAAAAAGTATCCACACCATACATTGATGCACCACTGATGTTGAAGTTCTACCTGACAAAACCAATGTGAGTTTTCTGTTCTGTAGATTTATATTCCCATGGTTTTTAAAAGTGCTTCATGTGTAAAACAGTATCCTAGTCATAAAGTCATGCCTTTGCTGCAGAAACCACCGGCAATATTTCATATGATTTTGAAAAACGTCACTGCAAAGCTCTTGATGTTATGAGATGTGAAATGAGTGATAATTATGCCTGTAAAGAATGCACAGCACACTTGTTTGACTGATCCAATCTGCCTTTATATTTCGTGAGAATTGCATCAGGGTTTATTGCAAGAGCAGCTACTTCAGTTGTCACTCTGTTGTTTTGAACCTATTGTGTAGACAAGCTTCCAGTCTCATGAAGTTTTCTAACAATATCAGTTAAGGTAGGCTGGGTTGAATGATGTCTATCAGGAAAACATTTGTCATACAGCTAAACTGCTTGTGTGCCATTTTTGTGATATGTTTATGTTCACTCTTACTGGTGATATTCGAACAATGTCACCATAAAGTGTAAATGAGTAAAGTGTTTAGTTGTTATTTGATGGAGAAACTCAACATTTGCAATACAAAACATACAGAGTTCCTTTTAAAAACAGAAAGAAGGTCTTGAAAATTATTTATTTTACAAAATAAACATTACATATATCAAATGTTCCTTCTGATATAATTTAACACGTAATTGTCATTTTGTGTGATGTGATATTATAGTTTCAAGCAGCAGCAACGAAGCTAAATGCCCTCTATACCCACAAAAGGAACTACTTTATTCACTTACAGAAAAGTCGTATTCTATTTTCAATATTTCCTTTTTGAAAAATTGCATGACATACTCAAACTTCGTTGCAAGTTTGTCTGAAAGTGCTGGGCTGGTCTTCAAGTGCTTGAAGCTCAAGAGTATCTCCAGGGCTTTTCCTGAAGACCTTGAGGAGCACAAGGATATAATGTTAAACAAATATGCTTATAATGCTGATTTTTTGTTGCTATATTAAATTAACTAAATGTGGCAATTTCTCTGTTACTATGATGTCATTAGTCATATATGGAAGAAAAGTATCTCATGTGTCACACTCACATAACTTTCTCTTCCCAATACAATTTCACATAATCCCTCATTATTATAGTAGTTATATAGTAAGTAATTCTTCTTTTCACATTACATTATTGATGATAAATTTTTTACTAGAAATAATCTCAAATTAAGTAAACTGGACTTGGTTATATGCACATGGAAAACAAAACACAACTGCAGAACAAAGAGAATTTTGCAGGCTTATCACAGAAAATTCAAGATATATACTTTGTCATGTAAATATTTTAAACATATAGTACTTTAATCAAAATTGTTTGAGCCATAACTAACAAAATGTTTTCCATGCTTTGGGATGGGGATATTTTTGAAAATCTCTGTTACATCCCAGAAGATGTTGAACTTAAATACCAAGTTTGGTTTCTCTATGTTGCGAGACTTTTAATAGCTTTGCTGTGTGAAAGTTCTCACACAATTGAAGTTTTAAAACTAATATACATACTGAGGCTTTCACGGCCAGCGTCATGACTAATAATTGAATTGCTACTATCCAGGCTTGTAGGCCGTGGCCTAGAAGGCATCGTAGATACCGACATTTCGCCAAGCACAGTGCTTGGCATCTTCAGGGTGATACGGTAATTTGTATCACAAATTACTTAAATGTAAATAATGATTGTAATATGAATATGTATTTTTATGTGACATTGATTTCAGAGGTTTATTAATTGTAATTATTATTGGTAAATAATAATATACGGCTTTACTGAAACTGTCAATAATAACGCAATAATGCAGCGATGGGGTGAGTTGTTTATCATTACCGGGAACAAGGAAGTTACGTAATGTTTCGCGCGGTTTTGGTAGAACCTTCTAGAACATTTCCTAAAGCATATGTATTAGTGGTTTTCATTGGATATTAAAATAGACGCTAATGTTGGCGCGTTTTATTAGCCAATAGCAGTTCATTTATAATCTTTAGGCATGTCGAGGAGTGGGAGTATATAAGCCAGGTCCGAGGTAAATCGCCCCCAGTTCAACAGAATTCTCAATACTCTACACGTCGGTCTCTCAGTTCATCGTCAGTCAGTCCTTCAGTTTGTCAAGTTACACGCAGCATAATTACGAGAATTATTATAAAGTTAATTCTACACAAAGTTGAAATACATAGTTAAAAGTGATAAGTAAGAAGTTATTACAAACAGTTTCAGTTTGGCGAGTATCCAGATTAATATGTAAAAGTGTTTGTGAACGTGTTCGGCAATAAAAGTTATAAAACCAATTTCTTCATTAAGTATAATTTCTGGATAAAAGATTCCTTTCCGATTCACACCCTTACATAGAGATACATGTCCTACCAAGATAAGATGATAGCTAGCCGGAGGACAATATACAAAACTTTAAATTCTTTCGGAAACTAATTGATACAAATTGCTACGCCAGAGGGAGCTACGAACCAAACGAATGACGTCACAAGATGGCAACACATGAAGTCACACAACCTTAATACCGCATCAAATTGGCTTCCAAACGTGGTGCTATAATAATGTTAATCACATTTGTAACATTAATACCGTTACAAATTGGCACCCAGGACGTGGGGCGAAGTGACCAGGAAAGGAACACGATGACTAGGAATGAAGCAGAGTAACCAGGAATGCAGCGGTGAAATGATCTACAAGACGCAGATTCCAGAAACAACAGGCAGGACAGATTACATGGATAATTGGACATCGTGAAAATTCAAGCTACAGGACAATAAAACTACGCAGATTCATCGAAGCGACATACAAACCTAGGAGAATGGGGCAGAACGCTGGACATCAAAGCTACATCAACAGACAGCATCACAAAGGTCAGGTGATTGTAATTTTTTTTTAGAAAACAAAAACAATGGCTACTAGTAATACAGAAGAAATAATGATGGAAGGGGATAGTGTAACAGTTAGCTGTAATTCAATACAGGTTACAGAAAGAAGCCCAGACTTTATAGGATTTGAGGATGAAAATGTTAGTACAGAAAGTAGCCCAGATTTTTTAGGATTTGAAGATGAAAATCTTAGTGCAGAAAGTCAGAATAGAATAGCAGGAAATGTTAATCTTGATACTATTATGATTATGGAAATGCTGAGAAATATGAGGGAAGATATGTAAAAAAATAAAGAGAGAATTGAGGGAAGATCTTAGTAAGAGTATTACAGATCAATTAAGGGGAGATATGCAAAAGAGTAGTGAAAAATTAGAACAAAAACTAACTCAGAATATGGAAAAGAATAATAGGGAATTGAGGGAAGATATTCGTAGGAGCTTTGAACAAAACAGAAAAGATATTGGTAGGAGTAATGAGATATTAGAGCAAAAAGTAGATCAAAGCAGTGGAGAAATTGAAAAGAAAGTTATGAAGCTAGATAGTAGTATGCCAAAAATGATAGATAAAAATGAGGAAGTAATAGCGAGTGAGACAGGAGAAATTTCAAAGAAAATGTTAGACATGAGCAAGGAAATAGATAACAAAGAAAGTGAGGTTAATACTAAAAGTGAGGTTAATGTAGAATGTACAGAGTTAGGAAGTCAAGTGAGTAATATTTCAAGTGAGCTAAGAAAGATAAAAGAGGTTAGGAATGTAGATGTAAATCAGGCGCAAGTTAATTTCAGAGGGGAAATATCAGAAATACAGAATGAGTCAGTAATGCAAAGAAATAAACTGTACCAAGATGTTCAAAATGAAAACTCCAGTCCAGTACAGTTTAGTACAGATTTGTCAGAGTATTCTCAAGTTAAAAAGATAGTAGAAGAATTGAAAATGAAAGTTGTTAAAAGATGTGTTGTTCAGGAAACTTTAGATTGTTTTCAAATATTATCAGGGAACGAAATGTCATATGAATACAAGAGGTTATTCATGAACAAAAATTTGAAGGTTAGGATACGGCTACGAGTAATGTTTAGCCACACACAATTTGATCCAGGAGGGTAAATAGCAATGAGATGTAAAGTAAATGCTGGATAGTTAAAGATGACTTGCAGAGAAATGTATTGGAACGTAAGAGGGTTAACTATTTATATATGTCATTTGAAAAGAGAAATAAATTATAAAAAAAAAAAAAAAAGAGAAATGTTTAAATTTTTAGTAACTGTAACAGTATTTGAAAAGAAGAAGGTAATAATTGAAACTTAATATGATATTAAATACGTAAATACAATTCCAAGAGTATTGTTCAAAGAAAGTACAAAATAACAAAAATGGGTAAATATAATTAAAAACAAATATTTATGTAGCAAACAAAAAAAGGTGAAACATTGTCTAGATTTAAGAGATGTAAATATATGTAGAGGGTGAATATTTTGGTAAATATGTATAATAATTACAAAAAAATCTTAAATGTATAAATTTTTGTCAACAACTTAAAGTAAACAATTTGGTAACATTAATTAAATAATTTAGGGTAAAGTATTTGCTATAAAAAAAAAAAATTTGTGATGTCAGATTAATATCTAAATTAATTAAACCAGAGCCAGTAAGTAGTGGCGAGATAAAACATATGTCGTGTGTTAAATGCGTGTGAAGTGTTTAGTGAAAGTGATAGCGTGTGTTTCAAGATTTAGGAGACTAAAAACACAATTATAAAATTTCCAAACAAGTTATAAATATTTATAATTATGTTTCTAGTGGGGCATATGATACGGTAATTTGTATCACAAATTACTTAAATGTAAATAATGATTGTAATATGAATATGTATTTTTATGTGACATTGATTTCAGAGGTTTATTAATTGTAATTATTATTGGTAAATAATAATATACGGCTTTACTGAAACTGTCAATAATAACGCAATAATGCAGCGATGGGGTGAGTTGTTTATCATTACCGGGAACAAGGAAGTTACGTAATGTTTCGCGCGGTTTTGGTAGAACCTTCTAGAACATTTCCTAAAGCATATGTATTAGTGGTTTTCATTGGATATTAAAATAGACGCTAATGTTGGCGCGTTTTATTAGCCAATAGCAGTTCATTTATAATCTTTAGGCATGTCGAGGAGTGGGAGTATATAAGCCAGGTCCGAGGTAAATCGCCCCCAGTTCAACAGAATTCTCAATACTCTACACGTCGGTCTCTCAGTTCATCGTCAGTCAGTCCTTCAGTTTGTCAAGTTACACGCAGCATAATTACGAGAATTATTATAAAGTTAATTCTACACAAAGTTGAAATACATAGTTAAAAGTGATAAGTAAGAAGTTATTACAAACAGTTTCAGTTTGGCGAGTATCCAGATTAATATGTAAAAATGTTTGTGAACGTGTTCGGCAATAAAAGTTATAAAACCAATTTCTTCATTAAGTATAATTTCTGGATAAAAGATTCCTTTCCGATTCACACCCTTACATAGAGATACATGTCCTACCAAGATAAGATGATAGCTAGCCGGAGGACAATATACAAAACTTTAAATTCTTTCGGAAACTAATTGATACAAATTGCTACGCCAGAGGGAGCTACGAACCAAACGAATGACGTCACAAGATGGCAACACATGAAGTCACACAACCTTAATACCGCATCAAATTGGCTTCCAAACGTGGTGCTATAATAATGTTAAACACATTGTAACATTAATACCGTTGCAAGGGTGAGGTGATTCAGTTGCTGCAGTGGTCAGAGCTTGAATGCGGAGATCGAAGAATAGTGCTCTTATATAATGGGGGTGGGCGGGGCTTACTGTGAGGTTCTGTGCAGTGATTGGCTCTAGGAGTGGGTGGGTTTGGCAAGGTATTATTACATCTGCGGTTTTTGTGTACATATTTCTCCAAGATAGGTATCCAGGCCTTATGCACACGAGAGCCTCTTCTTTCCGGTTAAAATTGTTTTTTTGTGTTTATAAATTTCAATAGCCTCTCTCTGTAGTCGAGCATGGTAGTTTACAGTTGTAGATAAAACTTTAGTTTCTTTGAAGCTGATGTCATGGCCGCATAACAGTGAGTGTTCCACCATGGATGATTTTTCTGTATGTCCCAATCTGCTGTGACGCTTGTGTTCTTTCAGTCTTGTGGCCACGCTGCACATAGTAGTGCCTATGTAAACCTTGCCACAGCTACAGAGCACTTTGTATACACCCGCAAATGTATGCGGGTGATGCTTATCTTTGGCTGATCTCAGCAAGTTCTTGATTTTATGTCTTGGTCTATAGATTGTGTCAATCCCGTATGAGTGCAGAAGTTTGCCTATTCAGTCGGAAACATTCTTAATGTAGAGGAGGAAGGCCGTCCTTGTTGTGCAATGGTCCTTCTTTTTCGTAGGGTGCCTAGGATGAAGCAGCACCGGATTTCTTTCCGTGTGTAGCCATTGGACTGGATGGCTGAATTTAGATGTTCGAGTTCTTCTTTCAAGTATTTTTCGTTGCATATTCTTGTTGCCCGTTCTGTGAAAGTTTTTATCACTCCTTGTTTCTGCCTGGGGTGGCTCTCACCACTGCAGACAACTGAATCATCTACCCTGAAGATTCCAAGTGCTGCACTTGGCGAAACGTCAGTATCTACGATGCCTTCTAGACCAGCCTACAAGCCCTGATAGTAGCAATTCAATTTTAAAACAAAGTTTGGTGTTTATCCAATATTTCATTTTTGAGTTATGTTATTGACACACACACACACACACACACACACACACACGAATGGACACTTGTCTAAATATACCTTTTTTGGACTCAAACTGTCTCAAAACATATAAGCAATATTTTTAATTATTTTTTTCCAAATCTGCAAACCTTGCTCTGCTTGATGAAATGGAAGGGATTGTAGATCCTACCTTATGCTCTTGAATGCTTCATCAATGAAGTATGCACCTTTATTTTCAAAGGCGATAACATTCTTGCGAAAGAGCAGCATAAGCTCCTGCCAGCTCAGTTTAAATGCTTCGTCATATACATCAAAATCTGCCTGCTGGAAAGGGATTGTCAATTTGCGCAGATCATCCACAATAGCATCAATCTGCGCAGGATTGTTTGTTATGGATTTGAGTTCTGGTCCAAAGATGTTGGAAAACACTAGCAGATTCTGAAACAAGGAAAGCAATAACATTAAAATGGATCTCTTGTTTTTAAATTTCAGATTTTGCTCTTTTTTGGGGGGGGACTTTATGAAAATATCTTTTTACTTTCTTTATCAGCTCCTATAGTAGGTGGAGTATGTATTGCATTTCATCCAAAAATTTGATATCAACATTTCACCAGAAATTCATTTTTGAAGCCCCCTGAATCCATAAAAAGCCTTATTAAAAAAATACGAAGGCGGAATGATAAGTCAGTGACTTTTTAAAGAAAATAACAATTTTTTCCAAAAAAAATAAATTTTATTTCTCAACATTGTCTCCTTTCAATTCAATACACATCCAACGTTTTTCCAATTGTTTCCAATTATTTTTGGAAGTCTACAAAATATGAGGTGCTTTCTGCCATGATGTGTTCACTGGACATGAATTTCCTCCCAGCGAGCCAATTTTTCAGATTTGCGAAGAGGAAAAAGTTGCTTGGAGTCAAATCTAGAGAATATGATGGGTGAGGTAGCAGTTCATAGCCCAATTCCACAATTTTTGTGATGGCAATGGCTGACTTGTGTGTAGGTACATTTTTCTTTACCAAATGGGATCGTTTCTTTAACAATTCCTTGTGAAACTGATCCAGTATTGCGCATAATATGAACCTGTGATCATTTTACCCTTTTCCAGGTAGTGGATGTCTATCACCCCTTGTGAATCCCAAAAGTCAGCTGCCATGATTTTTCCTGCCACGGAATGGTTTTTGCTTTCTTTGGAGAAGGTTTGCTGAAGGAAATCCACTGCTTTGATTGTTGTTTGGTTTCAGATTGATAGTAATGGATCCAAATTTCATCAACCGTGATATAATGCTGCAAAAACTCATTTGGGTTGTGCTAGAACATGTTCAAACATCCCTGTTAAATGGTCACATGATTCTACTTGTTCTCAACTGTGAGCAGTAGCGGCACCCATCTTGCCGACAGTTTTCTCATACCCAAAAATTCGTGCAGATTGTTATACACCCATTCACACGAGATGTTTACGGTCTTGGCTATCTCACAGATTTTCACCTGGCAGTCTTCCAATACAACATCATGAACTTTGTTCACCATTTCTTCTGTTGTGACCTCAACCGGCAGTCCTGTGCGCACGGCATCTCTTGTGCTTGAACAGCCACATCAAAATTCTGTTAACCACTTTTAAACCATGCCATGTGATGGAGCAGAGTCCCCATAGTACTTGTTCAGCTTTTCTTCCGTTTCCTTCACCGTCTTACAATGCAAAACGTATGCTTTATCAGAACACAAAATTTAACTTTCTCCATTTTCTACGAAGCAATACACATCTGCTTATTTTAGACGCTCTTAACCATGTTCTAAGAAACAAATGACGAGGAATTTCTGCTATTATACCTAGAATAGAAGTAAAACTTGGGTGCAAGCAAGAAACCTGTGATTAGAACGCTATCTCTTGTCAAAGTCATGGACTTATCAATCTGCAGAGAGAGAGAGAGAGAGAGAGGAGAGAGAACGTGTGCGTGTAGAGAGAGAGAGAGAAAGAAAGAATTAAAGAAAGAACTTCATTACTCAAAAACAAAAATTCAGATGAATGATAAACTTGATATTTAAATTCACATCTTCCAAGGATATAAGATATTTATAAGTAATCTAACAAAAGGCTGTGTTATTCCAAAAAAAATTGCAAGCGACTGCAAGTTGCAAGTATTTTTGTCTAAGGAATAACATAACCACTTGTTAGATTTGGTTTGACTATTTTAGCAATTAATACAAGAGCAGAAACTAAAAATAAATCTAAGAACTACTTAAAGAATATATTAAATTACTTTAGTTGTATATTTGCCATGCAAGGCCCTCTGAAGTTTAGTGGATTAACACAAATAGCATATCTTTACTGCTAATTGTCTTGGGAACTATACAAAATGAAATCCTATTTTTAACAGTTAAATGGCAGTAAACTAAGGTTATATAATATAATCTATAAGTAATTGGTTTTTATATTTATTTTTAGTTTCTTCTCTTGCATTACTTGCTAAAATAATGAAAATGTAGGTCCATTGAACAAAATTTACTGGGGAACTTTAAAACGTACAATTATTAAAAACACAATTATTGAAATTAAAAGTTGATGGAATATCTTTCTTGTTGCAAACAACAGATGTACTATTGTTAGAGATGGAAGTGGAAATACAGGATTATTCATAAGTCAGTGTCACATTTGGAAAACATCTTGTGTGTGATGTATGAGACATGCGAGTCCAAATCATGTATATAGGGAAACAGAAACTCTCCAAGTTTGTGTCACATGAAGCGCGCATGTTGTGGTGACACAGTTGGCCGCTAGGTGGCAGGAGTGTACAAAATGGCATTCGCAGGTAACGAGAGAGCGTTTTGCGTAATACAATTTGCAAAAATAGAGGTTATTGTGACTGTTCAGCAGCAATTTCGCACTTGTTTTCACAATGATACGCCAGATTGCAGGACCATCAAGAGGTGGTATGAAACGTTCAAGCTCACTGGTTGTCTGTGTCCACCCAAATGACCCAGAAGGCCAGGACCGTCAGATGCCACTGTTGCAGGTGTTCGTGAGTTGTTTGCACGCAGCCCACAGAAATCAACAAATCTTGCTGGGACTGTCTCGTTGACTGTGTGGCAGATTCTTTCCAAGCAACTGAAGGTAAAACAGTACAAACTGGAACTCCTGCAGGCGCTCACAGAGGTGACAAGGAGATTATCATGCAATTTGCAGGCTGCAATGCCAAATGATGATGGTTTTGGTGACAGGCTCGTTTTCAGCAATGAAGCAACATTTCACTTGTCAGGGAAAGTGAACTGTCACAATGTCTGCATTTGGAGAACCCAACACCCACATGTGACAGTCGAGCATGTGCGCGACTCCCCAAAAATCAACGTGTTCTGTGCCCTCTCAAAGGACAAGGTTTACGACCCCTTTTTCTTTGCCAAATCTACAGTGACTGACATCACTTATCTGGACATGTTAGAACAATGGCTTATACCACAACTGACAGGCAGAGGAAACTTTTTTTTCCAACATGACAGGGCCACACCCCGCTTCCATTGGCTCGTGTACACGTACCTGAACCAGAACTTACCGCGACTTTGGATTGGACGAAATGCTGACAATGACATCGCATTATTTTGGTTGCCGCCCCAATTCCCTGGACTTTAACACCATGCGATTTCTTTCTCTGGGGATATGAGAAGGATAGGGTGTTCATTCCACCACTCCCAGCTGATTTGAAGGACCTCCGAGGTCACATTACAGCAGCAATAGCAACGATCGACCGTGACATGCTGGTACGAGTGTGGGCAGAATTGGACTATCGCCTGGATGTCTCCCGTGTAACCAGAGGCGCACACATTCAACACTTGTAAGGTATACCAAACAAACTTTGAGAGATAGCCTTTCATTTGGTATATCATTCACACTGATATGCCCAGTATTTATTTCACAACAAACTTCCGAAATGTGACATTGACTTAAAAATAACCCTGTATGTTGATGTACAATCTCTTGTAGGCTCTGGTTACACAATTTGTTGATTATTCTCGAAAAATGCTGTTCATTAATTTGTTACTCTATTGGTAGTTTGGGCCAAGTTATTTAGTCCAAGAAGTTATGTGACGAGATATGCTTTTTGGCAAATTTTAACAATTTATGTTGGCAACACTGACTGGAAGCCTTGGATTATCAGCAGGAAGCTGCAAATTATCAGAAAGCTGTTGATTATCAGGACAATGAGCTAAACAGTCAACAAAATCCTCCTCTGGAAAATTTGTGTTATTTTTTTATGTTCCCAAAAATGACTCTTAACAATTTTGATTAAAATACCATACGTTTCACATATTTACATGACTAATAAAATGTATATCTTGAATTTTCTGTGAATGGCCTGTGGAGTCCTCTTTATTCAGAATTAATTTTTAACAAACAGACAAAAATATACTACACAAAAATGTGAACCTGCCTATGTGGTGTGGGGGTAATGTGTCTGCCTCACATTCAAGAGGCCCCAAGTTAGAATCTCGGTTAGGGTGAGTTACCTGGATACAGTTTTTTCAGGGGTTTTCCCTTATCCTAAAAAGGTGAATGTCGGGTAACTTTAAGCCTATGGACCCAGGTTCACTTGAGCATCATTTCACCATTTCATCCATCATCTGATATGACCTAACTGATTAAAGGATGCTAAATTAAATAAACACAAAAAAACTGATGTGTTGCACCGACATAACTTTCTCTACTCTTGTACAAACTATTTTTACACTTATTCTCCATCTACTTCATGTTAATCTTATTGCTAATTTTGTTGTAGGTGCAAGGGGAATATGGTAGGCTTTAAGCAATAGTCAAATGTTTTAAGAGCTGGTTGCTATGTGGACCATTCCATTCTCTTTGTATGTCCAGGACATAAAATCTGATGTGTTACACTCACATGACTTTCTCTACTCTTGTACAAACTATTTTTACAAACGCTTATTCTCCATCTACTTCATGTTAATCGAGATAAACATTTGCAGAGTCTATCTTATTGCTAATTTTCTTGTAGATGTAAGGGGAATATATATTTACAAGGGCAATATAGAAATACAGTAGCCTTTAAGCACATACATATCTCTTAATAGCTGGTTGCTAGGTGCAGCACTATTCCCTTTGCCACAGATTAATACTCAATGCATATCCAAGACAAAAAAATGAATAACGAACTCCCATTTGAGAAAATAAGTACTGAAAAATTTAAGGGAATTACAAGTAATATCTCAAAAATGGTTCACTCAACAAAAAAATGTATATGACATAAATTGTGTATTTGAACGCGATCTACATTTTTTGTGTAGTAAAATTTTGTCTATCTCTTATGGTTTACCAGTTATGCAAAAGTCGTTCACAATGAAGAATACTTTTTGAGACATTCCCAGAAAATTCAAGATATACATTTTATTTGTCATGAAAATATCTTAAACATATGATATTTTAATCAAAATCGTTAGAGCCATTTTTGAGAAAATTAAAATCTTCGAAAAATGTTCCATGTAAAGGGTAATCTGGGGTGGGGGATTTTCTTGAAAACCTTCGTGTCACATCTCTGGAAGATACTGAACCTAAATACCAAGTTTGGTGTTTATCCGACTGTTCGTTTCTAAGTTATGCACACGCACGCACGCACGCACGCACGCACATATACACGGACATGTTTCCAAAAATGCTTTTTTTGGATTCAGGGGGTCTCAAAACATGTATTTGCGGTGAAATCTTGGTATCGAATTTTTGGGTGGAATACAATACTTCCCCTACTTACTATTCGTAGTAGAGAAAGTAAAAAAGAAAAGGATAATCAATCCCCATTTGAGAAAAGTATAAGAACTGAAAAGTCCAAACAAATAACAAGGAATATCTCAGAAATGGTTCACTTGAAAAAAAAAAATGTATATGACATAAATCGTGTGTTTTAATGAGATCTACATTTTTTGTGTATACAAATATTATTTATCACTTACAGTTTACCAGTTATGCAAAAACCATTCACAATGAAGAGGACTTTTGAGGACATTCCCAGAAAATTCAAGATAAACATATCATTTGTCATGAAAATATCTTAAACGTATTATAGTTTAACCAAAATCATTGGACCATTTTTGAGAAAATCAAAATTTTCAAAAAATGTTCCATGTAAAAAATAGTCTGGGGTTGGGTTGTTTTTCAAAAATCTTCGTGTCACATCTTTGAAAGATACTGAACCTAAATATCAAGTTTGGTATTTATCTGACTTTTCCTTTTTGAGTTATGGCACGCACGCACAGACCTTTTTCTAAAAATGCTTTTTTTGGCTGTGGGATGCCTCAAAAAATGTATTTCTGGTGAAATCTCGGTATCAAATTTTTGAGTGGAATGCAATACTTCCCCTACTTATTATATGTAGTAAAATAAAAATGTGGATCTCTTTAAAACACAAAATTACTTCAAATAACCTTGTTTGTGCCACCAGCCATTTCATAGATATGTATTGTTATTGGTTGAAATTTTCACTACATCGTTGTAGTCATCATTCAGTTGTTTCTCACAATGTCATGAAAAGAGTATGAAATTTCAAACCCAGCAAATAGCAACCTGCTTTTTAAATACTTGACCACTGCTTCAGCCTCCTGCAGATGTAAACCAACCATTCAGTGGATTTATAAAATATATTACTTTCTTGTAATGCCAAGATATTTGAAAAAAGAGCTTATTTTTCAAGTTTTCAATCCTTTACATTTGAAAAAAAAAAAAAAGCATTTTTGTTAAATATTTAGCTGAGTGAGACTAACAAGAGGCTGCATCACAATAACTGGGAACAAAAACTAATTCAGAATAAAGAGGACTTCACTGCCTATTCACAGAAAATTCAACACATACATTTTATTACTCATGTAAATATTGTGACACAGTTATCGCATAATATGTGCTGACCAACCAACTGACTGCCGGTTGTAAAGATAAGTGCTCTCACCTGGCGTAAACTCCAGAACTATTCAGACATAAAGGGATTGTTCTGGAACGTTCTTTTTCCCCACTTCCCTGATTGGTTTTCTGCCCAGGCGAGGTTGTGAGATGCCTAGATGATCTCACCATGAGTGAGAGCTGGTATACTGTCGGTCCCACTGAGGTTCTTCAGTAGTCTTCCCTTGATAGGGTTTTCCCTATTGGGCTGATGCTTGTAAGTGGCGTATCCACTTCCGTCCCTGTGTGGCAGGAGACGAGAGGCTGGTGTCCTGACCCAGTCTTAGCCACGCAGGGAGGGCAGAATATAAAACAGTGCTGCCTTACTGGAAACCCCGCTAGCTTGGCTCCCGGGGCCCAAGGGTGCGGACTGAGTAGTCAGTCCCAGTCTCATGGTTCCCCACCTCCCTATGGATAGCTGGTAGACAGTCCGCTAGAGTGCTGTCGGCCCTGCCAAAGTTCTTTGGTAGTCTTCCCCTTTTGGGGTTGATGCACATAAGTGGCATATCCACTTCCACCCCTGTAATGGGGAGGCCAAATTAAAATTTTTAGATGCCGGCCCAAAGGAAAAGCTCTCAGGGGTGGGAGAGTCACTCGGTTGATGCCCTTCCCCCTGGGTCACATGGAGCAGTTTGACTCCTGGTGCCGGATCCCACCTTCCTAACATTCTATAACTCTTGGGAAAATTCCAGCAGCTATATAAATGAGTGTGCTTGCAAGTCAGCTAGTGAGATAGTGAGTTGTTCTTGATGCAACAAGTGCTGGTAATTCAGTGCATTCTCCGAGTGAGGTTGCAACAATAATTGAGATGTACAGTGAGTGCTGCTACTGCGAGAGATTAGAAAGTTGTAGTGTTCCACTCCCTAGCGGGTGAACCATCCAAAGAAGAGGTTGCATTGCCATATTTCATTACACCACTATGTTGCAAAAAAAAAATGAAAATTTAACTGGATCACATTAGTGAAGCAACAGTAAACGCTGGAAAAAGTCACAATATCTTAAAACACATGGTATTTTAATCAAACTTTTTAGAGCTATTTTTGAGAAAATAAAAAATGATAAAAAACTGTCTATGTAAATTTAGGGGAGAAATTTAATGTGGAGGAGAGGTTATTTATCCAAAAGTTTGTTTTTGAGTTATGCTGCTCACAGACATACATACAGTATCTTTTTTCCAAAATTGTTTGGATTCAGGACACAAAATATGTGCTTTCAGTGAAATCTTAATGTTGAATTTTTGGATGGAATACAATACTTCCATACTTTTCTTACCATAGGAATGCGATAGAGAAAGCAAAGCGTGCATTGCAGTATGTATGTCACCCTCAAGTGCTACTGGTTCTGAAGGTTATAGTTTACCTCAGCGATGTCCTGTAGGTCCTTACAAACAACACAAATGTGATCTGTCAGCAGGAACAGTCGTTTCTTATCAAACTCCCATCTCTTTCCTTTCCCAGAAAGTTCAATTGCCATTCGCTTTTCATAATATTCCGATTTCCAAAGTGTCATCATATCTATTGCTTCCTGAGCAAGTTGTGCAATTCTCTGTGGAGAATACCTGTAAAATATTTAGAAGATAGATGAGACTTCAATGAGATACCTTCTGTTGAACGTTAATCACAGAACATGAGGTTACCAATCTTGTATAGGAGAGATTTATTGAGATAACGCTTTTAATTATAATCATTTCACTTTTCAACCTAAACTTGAAAACAATAAGAACATTTAAAGAGACTATGTTGCCCATAACTTCCTATCATATAGCATGCTTACTAATTTCATGAAATTGAAACATAAAACTTTCCCTCATTCAGCAAAGCATAATTTGCCATGACACAAAATTTAGAATGCATAAAAATTGTTACTCCAGTAAATGTACAACAATTTCATATAAAATAAATGGTAATTCCATTTTATAAAATTTTTGAAGACCCAGTAGTACTGCTTCTGAAATTCTTCCTGGTAACACAATAAAGATGTATTAAACAAAAGAACACCGCTTCCTAGGTTACACACAAATTCCTAGTCTGCATTTTACATTTTATAACACCAATTATAAACAAAAACTGCCACAACACACAGAAAACGTATATCCCACAGTCATAGAATACAAATAAGATAAACAATTTATGTGAGGGAGTTGACTTTACAATTTATGCTATCCACTACTAGATTAGTAAAGGTCACTAGTGGTGCAATCAAATTTTAAATCTGCATGCTATGCATTTTGTTGCGGTCCACTGAAGAGGAAATATGATCGTGATAAAGGATACACGTGCACGCATACACACACACATAAATGTAAATATATATGTAAAAACTGAAGTTGCAAATCTTTTATAACAGCATGCCAAGTATCACGAGGGTACAATCTCTGGTTCATTTGAAACTGAATTATTTGCCTTGTCATGTGGCGCACTGAACTTGACCCGGGGCTGGTGGACATCCAGAGTGCTACCTGTCAAGTCAAGCTGACATCCAATGTTGCTGACAATGAATGGGAGGAATGATGCACAAGGTGTTCAAGTTCATTTCAAGGCACAGTGCTCTCAGGAAACATATAGGCCTAAATCTCACCCAGCACGATTCGTTTAAATGGAAAACATTTTTCCTTCACTTTGAGAGGAATGGTTTTACTACAGTTTCAGGTACTGATAATGGTACAAAACAACAAAGCTTTAACATGCCAGTTACTGGTTTCAGTTTTCATACAATTCTCTACCCCTAGAAGCTGCAGGACCTTGTAGTTGGTGGAGGAACTTCCATGCACCTGTGAATCTGTGGGCTGTACTGGAGCTGATATGACCAGTAGAGTTCTCATGCCAGGGATACTACAGGGAAGGTAGCACACAAAGAAGTTGTTTACTATCTCAAAATCCAATCCAAGGGCTCCTAGTTGGAAAACCTTGATGGGGCTCCCAGCTGGAGAACTATCCTTTGTGTAGGGGCTCTGGTCTACCCAAACCAAGATGGATGTGTGGCACTAGGGTGGTTAAAAACAGTACTGTGAACAATCTCTGCAGGGCACCAGATGACACCTTGTAGTATTTAGCCTTCCCAGCATAATTGGGGCTCTGTGGTGGGTGACCTACATTTGCCTGGTACTCATGTGACCTTTATGAAAATATTTAATCCAAAAAGGAATGATAGGGACCCTCCAGTTCAGGGAGACCTATCATCAGAAAAAGAGATGGGCAAAACTGCATCATCTTGAATAAACTACACCTGGATAAAAATTTGTCTAGTGTACCAAGAAGGATGAAAAGGAAGTCCAGAGGACCAAGGAGAACTGGGGATAATTTGCATTCAGGACCCTCAACTTGTGCTGGTATAAGGAAAGTGATGATTAACCTTACTATGAAAGTAGTTCAGATTAACTTGCAGTACTGCTGGCAGAGGAAAACATTGATATAGCACTCATACCTGTACAAGCGCACTGTAAGGGGAGTAAGCTGTGCTGGGGGTGTATTGTTTACCTCCAAGAACTTGCATCTGTACTAGGAATTGGTTAAATCCATTGCTAAATGTATAGTACTGTTCTGGTTGTGAGCATTGTTGAAACATATTTAATGGTATGGGGCAAGAAGAGAGTCATAGTGCTTTCACCTATGTTATAATGAACCTAATTTGCCATTACTTCCCAAAGAAGGGAAGTCTTGATACAACACTACGGACCACACTTATTGAAAACTTAGGTTCTAACTAACGTGTATCTTCAGATGTTTCAGCATCTGTTCACAGACACAACTGCTTTAAGATTACTGGAAATATAATTTTATTTTTGCTGCCATAACTCTGCTTACATCAACAGAAACATAAAACTACTACTTTTTCCAACATGGAATATTCTAATGGTTTACCAGATTTAGTTTCAGGGTTAAACAGAATGCCCCTCTCTAAAGCAAATGTTTTTGCTACCTTTAAAATGTGGTTTGAAAGATTATTGCCCTGTTTTTCTTTTGGGACCAATTCTCCTCCAATATGAAATGCCTTCTCCTGAACTTTCCTGTTATTTTTAGTAGTTTCTGGGATGAATATTTTTGAGACAGTTTTCATTTCTTTTTGAGTGATTTGCCTAAGATTGATACTAAACTAGTATTAAGATTTGAAACATCTAAACCATTTGAAACAAGTTTCCTTGATCTCCAATGTGAAGGTGAGTTATCAACTTCTGAGCTACTTTCATTTACTTGACCTACTGGGCTATATTAGGTATTGGGTCCAACAACGCTAGATTCACAAACATCACGCTTGTTTTTACTCATATCTGGAATTTGAAAAATTCTTATACAACATGAGACACATACTCTTAGTTGTGGGACAGTTCTACGTTCTCCATTTTTAGTTTTAAAAACCTTTCAGAGTCACTGGTCGCAAATTCTTTTTTTCTCTTGAACATGTGTTTGCTAATTTTGAACATATTAAAACAGTCATACTGTTTTATAGTGGTATTGGTACTACTCAAAATAACTATTTAAGAAATATTTACAACTAAATTTAACAGATTAAACTCATAAATGGCACATGTGGCTTCTCCCTCTCCACAAACTAAATATTCTGGACTAGTCCTTGAGGCAGTATTTTAATGCCTAAATGATATTAATTGTATTTTTACTTTCTCTACTACGTATAGTAAGTAGGGGAAGTATTGCATTCCACCCAAAAATTCGATACCGAGATTTCACCGGAAATACATGTTTTGAGACCTCCTGAATCCAAAAAAAGCATTTTTGGAAACATGTCCGTGTGTGTGTCTGTGTGTGTGTCTGTGTGTGTGTCTGTGTGTGTGTCTGTGAACAGCATAACTCAAAAACTAACAGTCGGATAAACACCAAACTTGGTATTTACGTTCAGTATCTTCCAGAGATGCGACACGAAGGTTTTCAAGAAAATCCCCCCACCACAGACTACCCTTTACATGGAACATTTTTCGAAAATTTTAATTTTCTCAAAAATGGCTCTAACGATTTTGATGAAAATATCATATGTTTAAGATAATGTTATGAGAAATGAAATGTATATCTCGAAATTTCTGGGAATGTCTCCAAAAGTATTCTTCATTATGAACGACTTTTGCATAACTGGTAAACCATAAGAGATAGACAAAATTTTACTACACAAAAAATGTCGATCGCGTTAAAATACACAACTTATATCATATACATTTTTTTTGTTGAGTGAACCGTTTTCGAGATATTGCTTGTTATTTCCTTAAATTTTCCAATACTTATACTTTTTCTCAAATTCGTTATTCATTTTTTATGTCCTGGACATGCAAAGAGAATGGAATGCGCCACATAACAACCAGCGATAAAATATTTGACTATCGCTTAAAAGCTACCATATTCCCCTTGCATCTACAAGAAAATTACAAATAAGATTGACATCTCGATATCTCGATTAATATGAAGCATATGGAGAATAGGCGTTTGTAAAAATAGATTGTACAATAGTAGAGAAAGTCATGTGAGTGTAACACATCAGATTTTTTATTAATTAAATTCAATAACAGCCCACCTAGAAAACAGTATGTATATAATTATTATTTATATTGTATGTAAAGTCATTGTAAATACTTATTTTTATTGTAAATGTATTTATTAGTGATAAGTAAATGTTTATATACTCTAATAGTGCAAAAACTGTGAGAATACTATGTTTTGGGATGTTAATAATGAGGCAATAATGTAATTTTGGTGACAATAATGTGTCTGGAGTTTTAAAGTACTGGTTATGAAAAAGATCGGTAATAACGTAATTTCGCTTACAGTTTGGAATTAGCCAATCAAAAGTAAAGAAAGATTTTTAGTTTGAATACTTAAATTCTATTGGACTAGAATTAGCCAATAAAAGACTGGCATTACCGAAGCTAAAGGTTTTCACCGTTGAATCTAGTCAGTCTTGGGCAAGATATTAAACAGAGCAGACGTGAAAGTCGTGGGTAAAAATGTTGTAAATTTTATAAATGATAAAATTTGTGTTCTCCGCCAAAAATGTATTAAGTGCTTACAGTTTTATTTTATAAAGTGTTGTGTTTAAAAAAATGTGCACATATAAAGTGAAATAAAAAGAAGTAAAAATTAAAAAAGTAAATTGTGTGGCATCTTATAATTTGAGTCTTATCACAACCCTACAAGAACTCGTGTTTCTATAGTGCGATTGAAAGCAGCCGATGCAAATAACTTTAATAATATTACGTAAAAACAAGCATCACCTTCACTATAAAGTTTGGCATCCTAAAATTCAAACAACATCAAAGTGTATCTTCATACGTTACCTTAATAATATTTACGTAACCAAAAACCTACCGCAAATTGGCGCAAAACGTTGGGCTTACAAGAAACATCTCACATAAAAAAAAAAACATCGCTAAATTGCCTTCTTCAAATTGGCATACAACTGTGGGGCAAACTCCTCCAAATAATTACGTAACCTACAAACTGCAAGTTAAAGAACAATACATTCTTCATCCTCTGTGGAAGGAAATGCCTAATCTGTTTGCCGTGATAAGGGTTTGTTTGTATTTTAAATCACAAGTGATTCAGATGAATAATCTTGAGCAACTCATAACAGCTGCCAAGTCGCCGCACCCTCCCCTCTGCTTTCATATTCCAGGCAGAAGCTACCGCCCTATCTTATCATGAGGAGGGTTCCAGCTGACAGAATATTTTCTTATAAATATATTTGAACAAATTGCTTCCAGAAACTTTGCAAATGAATATACTACTATACCCCCGCTGCTGAATCTTTGCACTTGACAGTTCATGTGGCTTCGCGTAAAGTTGGCTACATTGTGGTTGCGACGTTGCCAGAGTGGCTAGTAAACAACAACAGCTGATAGTTCTGTCTGTGTCTAAGCCGCATACAAAAGTGTACGTGGTAGCGAACGTCAATGTATAATAACTATTTTGTATTATTATTGTTAATTGAAAATAACTTTGCATAAACATTGCAGCGTATGTAGAATAAATTACGCACTTTTGACAATATAGAAACAGAACAATGCAAACTTGCCTGCCACATTGAGGAGAAATAAAACAAATTATCAGCACGCGATAACAAAAGTTATTTTCATTCACGATTTAAAACTGCAATGGCTCAATTCCATCCAAATCCCGTCATCATTATCTTTACCAAGGCATATCATTAATGGTTCACACTCACTAATAATTCCGTCTATTTCTTGTGTTTTTCGTATTAGCTTATTCACATGATCTACTTTTTTCTTCCACGAAGCCGCGTCCACCGTCACCACACCTTCCCACAAAAGCCTTTCCACCTCGGTAATGGTAAATGACTTATTGTTCTCCCTCACATAAACCTTAATGTCGTTTCACACTAATTTGATAGGGTTGAAGTGACAGTGTACGGCTTTATCAGCAGGAATAGAGGGATGGCCGTGAAGCTTCACGTACTCCTTTGTACTTAAGTGGCGCAAAGGATTTTCACTTTGTGAATCAGCACTCGGCGATAGACGTCGTTTTTCAGACATTGTCACACTTAAATCTTGTATAAATAAATAATATGACTTAAATGTATATAAAACAGATAAATACCTATATAAATATATATATATATATATATATATATATATATATATATATATATATATGTATAAACGAACAATAACTAAACTATAACACAATAACCACAAATAACAAGAACAATATGTAGCTTGCAAAGAACAACTCGACGTTTGTGCTAGAGATTCACAAACTGAAGCACGTGGTTGGGGATAGCTACATCCAGCAACAGAGCCGCTTCCAGCTCCGGTTCCGCTTCCGCTTTGTCATCGACCATCCGGAATGCTGCCTTGTGATTGGCTTAGAAAGTCAAACGGTGAAAGCTTTTCATCTGTTTTGTTGCAAGTGTACCAACTTAAACGCGAGCTGTCAAGTGCAACGTTTCAGCGGTGGGGGTATAAACAGAGAATATGTGTGTATTTAAAAAATACTTTTAGGCTCACGATATATAAAACAAAATCAAATTTTAAAAGTCCAAATTTCTGTAATAAGTAACTATACCATTAAATCAGATTCAATCTAGTATATGTTTAAAGTAGATTCCATAAGCTTTAAAATGAGCCTAATATGAAGTTTATACAAGAATATGAACAGGATATAAAAGTGATTATGTATGGGGGTGCAACCACTTTTTTGAAAATTTTCACTTTTGCTGGTATTCAAAATACTGTCCAGGGCCAGGGGGCTTGAACACCTGTAAGCCCTTAAAGACCCAATCTTGAGCAGATACCAGATGTGTTGGGAGTTTGTGGATAACCGTCATGTGTAGACACTACTTGGCACAGGCTTGTCTCTGAATTAAATAGGAGACTGCGAACAAACTGCCCAATCACAAGGTGTTATGCATTTCCGTGCCTATGGGATGCATGGCACATGGGAGACGTGTTGCAAATGGAGCCTCTGAGATACCTGACGACCTCTCAGAGTATATAGTCTTACTCAAGCATGTGGGGCTCTGTCTGGGTGGATCTGAGTTATCCCCAAAACTCTTTCAAAACTAAAGTTGAGGTGGACCCTGTTACCAGAACTGAAGTAAAGGAGACAGGAACTGCAACTCCCAGAGACGTGGAGAAGCAGCCCTGTGCCCAAAGAGGAAGGGAAAAAGGACTAGGCTACTGGCCAGGATTGTGGGGGAAATTTGGAACCCCCACTGTTCAAGTGGGGCAGTTTAAGCTATGGTATTTTCATTCATTCAGGTTAACCTGCAACACAGTATTACCGCCTTGCAAGTTCTCTCGAATAACGTAACAAGGTATGATTTATATGTTGCCATGATACAAGAACCCTGGCTTTGGCAGAGTCTTATCATGGGGCTAAATATAAAAGGTTTTACTATCTTCAGTGCCTGATGTAAAGCCCAGAGCATGTGTCCTTACAAGACTCAGCAACACCTGGACTTTCTTTCAAAAGACCTGGCAGCAGTCCTAGTGAGGTATGAGGAGGACGGAGTGTCACATCACGTGGTAGTCTGCTCTGCCTGTTTCCCATATAGCTCCAAGGAATCACCACCTCCTCAGTAGATCAGAGATCTTGTGATTTATTGCAAAAATAAAAACCTCAACCTGCTGGTTGACTGTGACTCCAACGCCCATCACAGCATCTGGGATAGCACGGACATCAATGGAGAGGGAGAAGCTGTTCGAGTATTTGTGTTCAACAGATTGTGAATCTCGGGAACATTCTGACTTTTGTGAATTATCAAAGGGAGGAGGTCCTAGATTTGTCATTATGTCCCTTGGGATACTAAAGGAGATCAAAGACTGGAGGGATTGTTTAGAACCTTCCATGTCTGATCATAGACATTTACCCTTTGGTCTTAAGGGAAAAGGAAAGGACTGCCTGTACTTTTTTTTTTTTAATTGAGTTTTAGTTATGGACGCTCTTTAACTACTATGGTCCTTAGCATTCCATTCTATACTGGGCGTGAAAGGGAACCCTAGGAAGACCAATTGGGACTCCTTTAGAAGGGACCTGGAAGGCGGGCTAAAGAATGGGCCCCAGACCAAGCTAAAAAATACGGAGGACCTGGAGGGGTACATGGAGTTTTTCACGAACACCCTGGTGTCTTCCTATGAAAGACACTGAGGTATCAGCTAAAGATAAATTCAAATGGAATTGTTTTTTTAAGATCCATCAGGGAAAAAAAACCACAAAGTCTATACAAGGCTAACAAGGTCAGGCAACTTGGAACTCCCATAAGGAGTGTACCCTCATACTTCTGAGCCCTATAAAAGTGTGGGTGAAGATGGGATCTACAGTAGGAGAGCTGGAGATTGTCTCACCTAGTGAGAATATTTAGGACCTATATGGCTATGAGGCAGGCCAAAGTGGTGTTCATACCTAAGCCAAGTAGGCAATCCTACTGCAGCCCCTTTCTGTTGAGGGCTCTGGGAAGACTGGTAGATAGATATTTGAGGGATGGGGTACTGGTTGACAGATCAGTACACTTATTGGCCGGGTAACCACAGAAAAGGTGGTGGGACTGGAGAGGATGCTGGACTGTGGAGAACTCGCCATGGTGGTTTTCTTGGACATCGAAGGTGACTTTAGGCACCATTTGGAAATATCTGGAGAGCAGGTAATCAGTCCGTAGCTACGGAATGGATTATGACTTCTTTGGAAAGCTGGCAAGCAGTGGCAATCCTTGGAAGTGAGTCTTTGAGGGCAATGTGCCCCGGGGGCTGCCCACAAGGGGAAATTTTGTCACCTACCCTGTGGTGTAGATATACACCTGGACAGACTCAAGAGAGGGGGGAGGGATTCATGTTCAAGTCTATGCTGATGACAAATGCCTTGTAGCAATTGTAAAATTCCCAAGTACTATTTTGGAACTCATTCAGGGCTCCCTACACACTCTAGAGGAATGGTGTAGAGAAACTGACTTGTCGGAATGACAAGACTGAAATAATGATCTTCACAAGGAGGAGAAGGCTAGTATTGTATAGCCTCACCTGTCTGGGAAGAAGTTGAAGCTTTCCGGAGCAGTCAAGTATCTAGGAGTCATTCTGGATGCTGGATTGGGCTGGAAAAAGCATGTTAATTATAAAGCTGAGAAGGTCTAGAATGCTTTGTGGGCCTGTTGAAGATCTATATGACGAGATGGGGCCTGAGACCTAAGGTGGTCAAATGGCTATACACCTCGGTTATAAGATTGTCAATAACTTTTGTGGCACTAGTTTGATGGCCTGCCTCTCAAGATAGTGGCTGCCAAGATTGTCCTCCATAGAGGAATGCCATTAATAAAGGAATGAAGTTTGGTACACCTAGAGGAATCGAAAGTAGTAATAAATGTGCATTTAAAAAATGTTTATTCTAATGAGTTGACATTGGCTAACCCGCTTTATGTTGCCTAAATTGGAAGCACTTAAAAAGATATCACTGGACAGTTAGAAACAAATGAAACCCCAAAGCACAAAACTGACTTTCCATTTTGTTATCAATATGGTCATTAATATGCATTCCCGTTCTCATCAGGCACATGAACCAAAATGTTGTATGCTATTTTGCTTTCCATTTTTGTTTCTATTTGGGTTTCTGTTCTCCGGCTATGTGAAACTGCCTTAAAGATTAATACTACATTATTTCTAACACTATCTTGATTTTAATTGACATAGCATGTCCATACTTGAAGAGTTGCTTATTGTCCATTATGGTTTTCACTCTCTCACACAATTGCCAGGCGACCCTCTCCATGAGCGAACACATGATGGCATCACCACAGTAATAGTGGGACAGTACCCACAACATGTGAAACCCCTCCATTAGGTCTGCCATTATGTCCCTCAACTCTCGAAATGATGTTGCCTCTGCTGTGATCTGCAACACACAAGGGTAGTTCACATGACCTTAATAAAACTTGAGGTGCACAACCCTCTCATGCACATGAGTTCCAACCCACAACAACGTATGATACACAAACTACTCTGTTTTTGTGTGAAAAGACATATTTATCGCATATCAACAACCCCACTTCAGAACAATCAGAATGTAAGTAGATAATCTTGATTAGTTATGATTAGAACATAACCACAAAGGGGATGCTGCAATAATTCAAAGCTTCACCACCAATGTGTGTACGTTTGCACATGCTTTTGCCTTTCATTCAAGATAAGCCAAACTAGGTGGTGCGGTGGCAGCAGCGGTTTTTGTTTGTCGTATATTTGTTTACAAATCTCTGACATTGTCAAAAGTACAGTAATTTATTAACATTTTTCTAAATATTTTTAGGAACCCACAGTGAAGTTTATTTAACACTTCTATGCACAAATCAAGATTTTTATTACCCTAGCTTCACTTTTTATACCAGAACTTACTGGGACATGTTTCAGAGACTATTGTCTCCATCTTCAGCCTAGATTCCTGCCGTGCTTCCTCTTGTGACTTGTAGATGGTGCTTTCTGGCTGGACGCACTGCACAATGAGAACCTTTTCATATGGCACATCAAACTTTAATAATCGCTTATTCTTATGTATGAATAATTTTTCCCAAATGGAGAGTTCTGCTGGTTTTCTAAAGGCCTTTAAGAGCTTCAGTTTCTCTTTCAGCAGATGAAATCTCTTCCAGCACGCAATGGGTCGCAAATGAAATTATTTAAAAGGAGTCCAAAGTATAAAGGAGTTAAATTGTATAATAAACTTTTGAAAGAGCTGAAGTCAATAAACAATGTAAATACATTTTAAAAAAATCTGATGTGTTACACTCACATGACTTTCTCTATTCTTGTACAATCTATTTTTACAAACGCCTATTCTCCATATGCTTCATATTAATCGAGATATCGAGATGTCAATCTTATTTGTAATTTTCTTGTAGATGCAAGGGGAATATGGTAGCTTTTAAGCGATAGTCAAATATTTTATCGCTGGTTGCTATGTGGCGCATTCCATTCTCTTTGCATGTCCAGGACATAAAAAAATGAATAAAGAATTTGAGAAAAAGTATAAGTATTGGAAAATTTAAGGGAATAACAAGCAATATCTCGAAAATGGTTCACTCAACTAAAAAAATGTATATCACATAAATTGTGTATTTTAACACGATCTACATTTTTTGTGTAGTAATATTTTGTCTATCTCTTATAGTTTACCAGTTATGCAAAAGTCGTTCACAATGAAGAATACTTTTGGAGACATTCCCAGAAAATTCGAGATATACATTTCATTTGTCGTAAAAATATCTTAAACATATGATATTTTAATCAAAATCGTTAGAGCCATTTTTGAGAAAATTAAAATTTTCGAAAAATGTTCCATGTAAAGAGTAGTCTGGGGTGGGGGGATTTTCTTGAAAATCTTCGTGTCGCATCTCTGGAAGATACTGAATGTAAATACCAAGTTTGGTGCTTATCCGACTGTTAGTTTTTGAGTTATGCTGTTCACAGACACACACACACACAGACACACAGACACACACACACACACACACAGACACACACACGGACATGTTTCCAAAAATGCTTTTTTTGGATTCAGGAGGTCTCAAAACATGTATTTCCGGTGAAATCTCGGTATCGAATTTTTGGGTGGAATGCAATACTTCCCCTACTTACTATACGTAGTAGAGAAAGTAAAAACTGGGTAAATAAGGCATTCTATTTGATTGACGAATGTTTTAGTAACTGATGTATTTCTTGTATTTTAAACAAGTCCAAGTATAAGGAGTTATATTGTAAACAAAATAACTGTGTAAATATTCAGTAAATAAGGCATCTATTTGATTGATTGTTAGTAACTGATGTATTTCTTGTATTTTAAATGAGTCCAAGTATAAGGAGTTATATTGTAAACAAAATAACTATGTAAATATTCACTAAATAAGGCATCTATTTGATTGATTGTTAGTAACTGATGTATTTCTTGTATTTTAAACGAGTCCAAGTATAAGGAGTTATATTGTAAACAAAATAATTGTGTAAATATTCACTAAATAAGGCATCTATTTGATTGATTGTTAGTAACTGATGTATTTCTTGTATTTTAAATGAGTCCAAGTATAAGGAGTTATATTGTAAACAAAATAACTATGTAAATATTCACTAAATAAGGCATCTATTTGATTGATTGTTAGTAACTGATGTATTTCTTGTATTTTAAACGAGTCCAAGTATAAGGAGTTATATTGTAAACAAAATAACTGTGTAAATATTCACTAAATAAGGCATCTATTTGATTGATTGTTAGTAACGGATGTGTTTCTTGTATTTTAAACGAGTCCAAGTATAAGAAGTTATATTGTAAACAAAATAACTGTGTAATATTCAGTAAATAAGCCATCTATTTGATTGATTGTTAGTAACTGATGTGTTTCTTGTATTTTAAACGAGTCCAAGTATAAGGAGTTATATTGTAAACAAAATAACTGTGTAATATTCAGTAAATAAGCCATCTATTTGATTGATTGTTAGTAACTGATGTATTTCTTGTATTTTAAACGAGTCCAAGTATAAGGAGTTATATTGTAAACAAAATAACTGTGTAAATATTCACTAAATAAGGCATCTATTTGATTGATTGTTAGTAACTGGTGTGTTTCTTGTATTTTAAATGAGTCCAAGTATAAGAAGTTATATTGTAAACAAAATAACTGTGTAAATATTCACTAAATAAGGCACCTATTTGATTGATTGTTAGTAACTGATGTGTTTCTTGTATTCTAAACGAGTCCAAGTATAAGAAGTTATATTGTAAACAAAATAACTGTGTAAATATTCACTAAATAAGGCATCTATTTGATTGATTGTTAGTAACGGATGTGTTTCTTGTATTTTAAACGAGTCCAAGTATAAGAAGTTATATTGTAAACAAAATAACTGTGTAAATATTCACTAAATAAGGCACCTATTTGATTGATTGTTAGTAACTGATGTATTTCTTGTATTTTAAACGAGTCCAAGTATAAGGAGTTATATTGTAAACAAAATAACTGTGTAAATATTCACTAAATAAGGCATCTATTTGATTGATTGTTAGTAACGGATGTGTTTCTTGTATTTTAAACGAGTCCAAGTATAAGAAGTTATATTGTAAACAAAATAACTATGTAAATATTCACTAAATAAGGCATCTATTTGATTGCTTGTTAGTAACTGATGTATTTCTTGTATTTTAAACGAGTCCAAGTATAAGGAGTGATATTGTAAACAAAATAACTGTGTAAATATTCACTAAATAAGGCATCTATTTGATTGATTGTTAGTAACTGATGTATTTCTTGTATTTTAAATGAGTCCAAGTATAAGGAGTTATATTGTAAACAAAATAACTGTGTAAATATTCACTAAATAAGGCATCTATTTGATTGATTGTTAGTAACGGATGTGTTTCTTGTATTTTAAACGAGTCCAAGTATAAGAAGTTATATTGTAAACAAAATAACTGTGTAAATATTCACTAAATAAGGCATCTATTTGATTGATTGTTAGTAACGGATGTGTTTCTTGTATTTTAAACGAGTCCAAGTATAAGAAGCTATATTGTAAACAAAATAACTGTGTAAATATTCACTAAATAAGGCATCTATTTGATTGATTGTTAGTAACTGATGTATTTCTTGTATTTTAAACAAGTCCAAGTATAAGGAGTTATATTGTAAACAAAATAACTGTGTAATATTCAGTAAATAAGCCATCTATTTGATTGATTGTTAGTAACTGATGTATTTCTTGTATTTTAAACGAGTCCAAGTATAAGAAGTTATATTGTAAACAAAATAACTGTAAATATTCACTAAATAAGGCATCTATTTGATTGATTGTTAGTAACTGATGTATTTCTTGTATTTTAAATGAATCCAAGTTATAAGGAGTTATATTGTAAACAAAAGAACTGTGTAAATATTCAATAAATAAGGCATCTATTTTATTGATTGATTGATTGATTGATTGATTGTTAATAGCTGATGTATTTCTTGTATTTCTACTGTATGTAATTGGTTTGTTGCATATAGGACTTAACTGACAATGTCTAATAAATTTCTGTAATCTTTATCGACAATAAATTGAATTGTATCTGCGGACCAGAAATGCTTTGCAACTGCTGATTTTTCCATTTGTTTATGTCTAACATTCATCATGTATTCTTTAAACTTTGTGTTTATATTCCTCTTTGTCTTACCTATGTACACTTTCTTGAAATCTTGACATCCAATTACATAAAAAATTTTCCCATTGGAATTTTGTCTTTTGTGTTGGTCCTGAGTATGTTTATTATGAAATATTTGTTAATTGGGACTAGGGTTGTAGCATATTCTTTTAATTTTTTTGTGAATTTCTGGAAAGTTAATTTTTACAACTCTTTAGTTCCTTTAGTGTTGCTTAGTGACACTTAAAGTACTTACAAAATTGTAAGTCACCATTGGGGTATGTCATCTCAATACAATTTAAGATTTCCTTGTGGTTTACCAGGAAAAATGCGAATCAGTTGGAGAATTTAATGGAATGCCGGTATGTTGCCATGGTGGCTCAGTGATTAGAGCAACCGGACGGAGACCGGGAGATTTGTGGTTCAAATCCCGGCTATGGCATTGAATTTTTCAGTCTGATTCTACCTTTCCAACCATGTCCAACACACGGCTTGTGTGGAAGTACAATTAATTCCATTTCCTTTATTTGTTTCTTCTTTTTGAATTTCTATATCTCCTGTCTACTATCTCTTTGGTGAAGCCATTTTTATGAATGATTTCTAGGATCTTGTTTATTCTTTGTTGTACTCTTGTACTTCATCGGTGTGTTTACCAATCTGTAAGGTTTATTATTATTAGGTATTTGTGTTCCATGGTGTTGTAGCTGTCATTTTAATATGCGTGCGTGTGTCAAAACTTATTTTAATTTGGTTCCTAATGATTTTTATGTCAAGAAAGGGGAGTATGTTATTGGATTCTGCTTCTATTGTAAATTTAATTGATGTATCTTGTAAGTTCAGTAGAGTTGTTGCATCCTTCACAAACTTGTCTACTATGGCAAAAATGTTATCTACACATCTATGCCAGAGTTTATATATCTGTGGAACTGCTTCTGTTACATGTCTTCCAACAAACTCATGTATAAGTTTGCCAGAAAAAGGGAAAGTGGGTTGCCCATTGCTAAACCATTCTCCTGGAAGTATAGTTTGTTCCTGAATGTTAAGTAATTTTGATTGAAGCATAGTTTGGCAGTATCAGGTATTCCTCTATTGCTTCCTCATCAATCTGTGGAGTGTAGTCATTTTTTCAAAATTTCTTCCAGCTTATCTTTTGGTATGTTGTAGAACAGTGAAATGATGTCAAAAGAAAGAAGTATATCATTTTTTCTATTTCTATATCTTTTAATTTTCCCAAGGAGGTCATAGGTGTTACTTAAGCTCAGACTTTTTGGTTTGGGAGCGTTCCTGAAATTTTCTGAGGAACCAATTTGCCAGATTGTATGTGGATGAGTCTATTGTATTGATGATTGGGCACATTTTATTGCCACGTTTGAGAGTCTTTAGTAACCCATATATCCTGGGTGTAGCTGGGTTGCTTGGTATTACAATTTTCTTTTCTTGCTTTCTTATAACAGTTTTTACCTCTTTCAGAATGGATAGAAGTGTTTTTGTGTATTTCTGTGTGGGATCTGTTTTTAATGTATCAAACTTGTTGCCATGCAACATGGTTCCCATCTTTGTTTTCATAATCCTATTTGCCCATGATCACCAGCTTCTTTCCTTTATCCACTCATGTATAAAATACATCTTTTATATTCAGATTTATGATCTTCTTCTTCTTCTTTTTTTTTTTGGTGTTTCCATGGTTGGTTTTCTCCTTTTATATTCATGTCCCAGTATGTTCTGGTGTGAAAGTGAAGCTAGAATAATAAAAATCTCAATTTGTGCACACAAGAATTTACTAAAAGTTAAAACTTTAAGAAAATGTTTACAAATATCATATTTATGCAATCCTAACACTGTTATTAGGTAGTTATAGCTTTCAAAATCATGCATAAATGGCAAATTATGACATGCATGCCATAAAGGTTGCTAAGGAAGTGACACCATTACTGCCACCTAATTCAAGTCATCTGCAAAAATAAATAAAAATGTTCAGCTAAAATTTCCATCCTAGATGTCATCTCACCTTCTTCTAAACAACTCTACAAATAAAGTTGAACAATGACAAATACATTTTTAGTTTAAGACCAATGTAAAAACATTAAACTTGAAATTTACATAAATTTTAAAATATACAAGCTATGTACCTACCATAATCAAAATGTATCAAAGTAAAAATTTGTTTCACAATACCTAATTTCATACTCGATATGTAGCACTTCTTGAATCAAATAATTAGAGAAATAAACTCATTAGTTAACACATTCAATATATTAAACCAATCTGATGTGTTGCACTGACATGACTTTCTCTACTCTTGTACAAACTACTTTTACACATGCTTATTCTCCATCTACTTCAGGTTAATCTTATTGCTAATTTTCTTGTAGGTGCAAGGGGAATATGGTAGGTTTTAAGCGATAGTCAAATATTTTAAGAGCTGGTTGCTATGTGGCGCATTCCATTCTCTTTGCATTACCAGGACATAAAAAAAAAAACGAATAATGAATTCCCATTTGAGAAAAAGTATAAGTATTGGAAAATTCAAACAAATAACAAGAATATCTCGGAAATGGTTCAATGGACAAAAAAAAATGTATATGACATAAATTGTGCATTTTAACAAGATCTACATTTCTTGTGTAGTAAAATTTTCTCTATCTCTTAAGAGTTTACCAGTTATGCGAAAGTCATTCAGAATGAAGATGACTTTTGGGGAAATTCCCAGAAATTCAAGATACATTTCATTTGCCATGAAAATATCTTAAATATATGCTATTTTAATCAAAATCATTAAGACATTTTTCAGAAAACCAAAATTTTCTAAAAATGTTCCATGTAAAGAGTAGTCTGGGGTGGGTGGATCTTCTTGAAAATCATGTCACATCCTTAGAAGATACAAAATTCAAATACCAAGCTTGGTATTTATCTGACTTTTCGTTTTTGAGTTATGCTGTTCACAGACAGACAGACAGACAGACACACAGATGGACATGTTTCCAAAAATGCTTTATTTGGATTCAGGGCACCTCAAAACATGTATTTCCAGTGAAATCTCTATATCAAATTTTTGGGTGGAATGCATTACTTCACCTACTTATTATACGTAGTAGAGAAAGTAATAACTCAATTAGCATAGTGTAGGCCATGATATAAAATACAAACTAATGATATCACACATATCCGCCATTTGCATTTTAATTTATTTATAAATATAAATTGTAAATTATATTTGTAATTTATGATGATAGGATTGCATAAAATGTTGTAAGCAACTTGTGTCAATTAGGTGCATTTGCTAATACTCATATGCTTAAGTTTTTTTTAATTAAAAGTCTTTATTTAAATTTGTTTAGCCAGTTAAATTTACACAGGATATATGAGACAGTATATTTTGTACTAGATTGCACCATTCCACTTTTGCTGGAGGTGGTACTGACTCTAGCATGCAGCTCTAAACAGTTTCCCAGGTCGAACAGAGAGCACTAACATGCATGTTTTTGTTTGTTCTTACAATCATGCACACTGTACTGGTTACAGCAGTTGGCTGAATGAGCCACAATATACGGACACTGCAATACATAACGTGCCAAAGCAACTGGAACAATCCCGCAATTATACACTAGTTGCACAAACTACTATTGTTATCAAATAATGTTACTATCAAACTTGGAATATAACATATTTAGGTTCCACTTTTGGCCAAAGTTAATTTTCACAAAAGCAGTGTTTCTAGCAGACATGAAATTAATAAATAAAGAAAAGTTCTACTGGGAGTAAAACAAGTTTGTCCTACTGAATTTATATTTTTAAAAAGGATAAGTGAAGCATTGTCACAAGGTATTTAAAAGTAATTTATTAAATAATAGTGACTTAGTACTTTAAAATATTATGATAAAATGTTGGAAAATTCAAACCAAAAGTAACAAGTATCTGGAATTGTTAATACCTTAAAGCAAAATTTCATATAAACTGTATGATTCAATGATGTCTACATTTTTCATGAGGTAACTTTTTGTCTATCTCTTACAGTTTGCCAGTTATAAAAAAAAATTATACAAAATTCATTCAGAATGAAAAGGACCTCACAGCTATTCACAGAAAATTCAACATGGGTATCTTTTTATTAGTCACACATATGCACACACGCGCACACATGCTTGCTCACGCACACGAGGACCTTTCATAGTTTTAGGCCAATATTTAAACACAAGGGGAGTAAAAAAGACATAGAAAATTATAGGCCAATTACTCTATGTTCTGCTATATCAAAAGTAATGGAAGGTTTATATATAATACAGTTGCAAAGTTATTTTAAAAAACTAGATGTTGTATCAAAAGGGCAATATGGATTTCAAAAGCACAAGTCAACCATAAATGCGATTGAAAAGGCAAATAATATAATTGTAAATGCAATAAATAACCATGAATCAGTGGTGGCTATCTTCTAGATTTATCAAAGGCCTTTGATTGTATGAATATAAAAATATTACTAAATAAATTAGAAACATGTGGTATCCGAGGTTTGGCGCTGGATTGGATATCAACATATCTGGAAAATCGAACACAATGTGTCAAAATAAATCATCTAAATACAAGTGGTATCCTATAAAATATAAAGTCAGATTTTAAAATAGTAAAACAAGGGGTCCCGCAAGGCTCAAAATTGGGGCCATTTTTATTTCTTATATATATAAATGAAATTTTCGAGGTCATACAAGAAAATGGAGGCATCACTATTGGATATGCAGATGACATCACTGTCATAAAATTAAGGTCAAACAGCAAAAGACAGTTGAAATTAGAGCACATTCAATTTTAAAAATTATAAAACAATATTATGCTAATTTAGATATGATAATAAATACACAAAAGACAGCATGTATTAACTTTGAATTAACAAAACTTAACCCGAGTAGTATTAAACTAAGTATAGATGAGGAAAACATATCAGAAAATAAATTGCACTAATTTTCTTGGAGTAATAATTGATAAACATTTAAATTGGCAATCTCATGTAGCATCAATTAGTAAAAAGATAAATAAGGGCATTTATATAATGAGGCAATTAACTAAAATAATGGACATTAAAACAATGAAACAGGTCTATTATGCTTTTATATATTCACATGTAAGATACAGAATTACATTATGGGGAAATATTACAGCAAGAGAAATGGATAAAGTCTTTAAACTGCAAAAAAAGCCATTTGAATAATAAGAAAAATGGAAAACAAACAGGGGGGTGTTTAAGAATCAAAACTGTTAACAGTGCCATGTGTGTATATATATGAATGCATAAAAACTGTGATAAATATAAATATGCAAAAAAATTCCAGTGTACATAACCATAATTTAAGAAACAATGACGATTATTATAGAATAACATTAAGGGGAACTCTTGGTGCCATAGAAGTTAGAGGAAGAGAATTATTCAATAAATTACCTAGAGAAATAAAGAACATAAACGAGCCAAATGTAATGATGAAAACAATAAAGAAATACTTAATAGAAAATGAATTTTATAGTGTAGATTAATTTAGACATGGTAAAGCAATGTAAAGTGAAAATTGATATTTAAGGTAAACTTCATGTAAATGCAATGTAAAAGGATAATTGATACTTAAGGTAAAAATGTTAATGAAAAGTAATGTAAAATTATAAGCTGTATTTGTTAAATTATTTTATATTTGTAATTGGATGTGTGCTTTAAATGTATTTAAAAGGATGATAATAAATTGTATGAATGAATGAAAAACACTTTCTGTGTTCAGGAGATATCAAAATTTTTGTATGTATTCCTCTGCCTACCATAGATAACTGATACAAAAAGTAAATAAATGTCTCACCTATATTGAGGACTGTTTTAAAATATATATAACAGAAGTTAACAGGCATGGTGATTCTAACAGTTATGTTATTTACAAAATTCTGACAGGATAAATATTTCAGAAGTTATACCAATTGTTTGTTACTATTATTTGCATGCATAAGCCAGTTATCTTGGTAAACAGCATAGTTATCATACACTAACATAAGAATGGACACAAGTTACAAATGCTTTGGGTTTTATTTCCATTTTCAAATCATTATAGAGGGTGTCTGGCCCATATGTTTAACATTACAAACTTTTATAACTTTAGTTGTATCAGATCCATATAAAAACATTTGATATATGATTAGTAGGTCTCTTGCCATTTATGATTGTAACAATAACAATTACAACAATGATCACATTAGATTAGAATATGCAAATATATGCAGACAGTTTACATTAGTGCACACTACACATTTAATTTTGACAAGTCTCTTTCGACTTCACAAATCTTACAAGGATTTTACTACACAATTATATCTGTTAACTTTCCCATTCAAATGAAAAGTTGCTTCATCAAAGAAGCACGCTTTATCCAAGAAAGCACTGCCCTTTTAAATTTTATCCAAATCATCTGCAGAGAACGTCTTCTATTTGTTTTTGTGCTGGGGATAGATTTTCCAGCATAACTGAATCTTGTAGGCCCATAGACGTACTGTTTTGTGGATTACATCATGAACCATAGACCAAGAAATGGCAAGTTCCACACTGGCACATCAAATTGACTTCTTCGGACTTCTTACAAAGGCCGTATGAATCCTTTCCACATTTTCTGCAGGCACATTCCATTTGTTCTTTTCCACATGCTTTCTGGTTCCTCATAACTGTCTGTCCCATTTCTTAATGCTTACATAGTGTTAGTATAGTATTAGTATAGTATTTATTGTGCTAAGAGTTTTACAAATTAGATTGTCTACTGCATTTTGACCCTGGTCACTTATTCAGTAGACAATCACTACAGTTTATTTACATTTTACAACCTCTTGTCACTAAATTAACACATTCACTATAGTTTTCCATTCAAAGTAAGATGCACTACCTCTTACTTTTCTCTTTCCACTGTCCAAAGCCATTTATTTTTTTACTTTACACAAAAACTGTCCAATGCTTCTAGCGTCCTTGCATATCATTTCAATTATAAGTGTATTTCTATCCCCCTTCAACCACTTCTTATTAAAAAATTCTTTTCTCCAATTTTCTGTTCCTTAGCACTTAAATACTGTGTGTTCAATGTCTTCATTACCACCACATATCGGACATTGGTTCTGAGGCATACCCTGTCTTAGCCCTTTTAGCCTCCATGCTCCGGTTCTTAACCATGCAATAGATTCTCTCTCTTCTTTATTTGCTAAGTCTATATATTTTTCCCTACCCCATGTATTTTTCATTGGCCTAATGCTTACATAGGAGGGGACATTGTCATGACAGCCAAGGTTAAATTCACGGCAAAAATTTCATTGTACATGCTTCACAGATTTTGTTTCAGCCACTTGAATACAGAAAACCTTCTGCTGTGTGTCCCGTTGCCATCTTTGCACATTCTAATCTAACCTAATAATGTGATCTTTGCTGTCACTGGTGTTGTTGCAATCATAAATGGCAGAGACATACTAATCATATGCCAAACGTCTTTTTTATCTGTATCTGATAGAACTAAAGTTATAAAAATTTGTAATTTTAAGCATATAGGCTGGACACCCTGTATGTACAGTACACAAAAACAGAGAAAGAGAAGAGAGAGAGAGAGAGAGAGAGAGAGAGAGAGTTCTTGTATAATCTGTAACCATAAATAAGAAATACATATAATTCATCACAAATCTAAGTAAGAAAGAGAATTATGTACCTTAAAGAACCTCAACATGCTGGTCAGCACTCTGACATTGTCTTGAGCTTCCTCGTGGTATTTGTAAAGATCTGCTTGGTAAGAAACAAAACCCTGTCCAATCTGCGACTCTGCAGCATCCAGTATAGCAACAACAACTGCCACAATCGGTTGATTAAGTTGCTCCATAACCGTCCCCAAGCCAGCTTCACGATCGTGCCAGTAGCTGTATTCTGCCAAAGGTCCTGGTCCCTGGGGAATCTGACAGAAATGGGTTGTTAGTTTACTCTACATAGTTCCCTTATCAACTGATGGTCATGCACATGGTCATGCCAGTAGCTGTATTCTGCCAAAGGTCCTGGTCCCTGGGGAATCTGACAGAAATGCGTTGTTAGTTTACTCTACATAGTTCCCTTATCTACTGAGTTCATGGTCATGCACATGAAAGGTCTTGGTCCCTGGGCAGTCTGACAGAAATGAGTTGTTGGGTTACTCTACTCCACACTTCCCTTATTAACTGAGTACTGGTCATGCAAATGGTTGTGCACATGGACATTGGTCTTTTATGCACAGGATCATGCACATGGTCGTGCACAAGGTCTTGCATGCACATGATTGTGCACACAGTCATGCAAAAATCTAGCATGCACATGGTCTTGCCATTTGTCATGTACATGGTCGTGCCATTGGGGGCTCTGCCAGGGTTGACTGTTTTTCCTCCATCCTCGTGGGATTAGAAACACAAGGAGTTCGAGGATTAGCACAAAATTGGATAGAACCATATTTGAATAATAGAACACAGTGTGTGGAACTAAATCATAGAAATAGCAGTGGTACAGTAAACAAAGTCAAATCAAATTTTCATATGGTGAAGCAAGGTGTTCCACAAGGTTCTAAGTTAGGGCCATTTTTGTTTTTAGTTTATGTGAATGATATGTTTGAAGTAATACAAAGAAATGGAGGTATTGCAATCGGGTATGCTGATGATATGACTATAATAATTAGAGATAGAGAGGTTGGAAGCTAAAGCTAAGACACTAATCGAAATAATACAACAGCATTATTTAAATCTAAATATGATATTAAAACACCTAAAAAACAGCTTGGATATATTTTGAAATAGGGAAATGCAGTAAAAATGATATAAAAATTGAAATAGATGGAGAAAAAATACCAGAAATAAAACATACAAAATTCCTAGGGGTAATAATAGATAAACATTTGAACTGGAAACCATATATAGCGCATATAGCCAAAAAAATAAACAAAGGCATTTTTATATTGAGTCAAGTGAGAGAAAACATGAACAGTAAGACATTAAAACAGGTATACTATGCATTTATATATGCACACAAAGTATGGGATCACAGTATGGGGTAATATTACAGCAACTGAAGTAAAAAGAATATTTAAATTACAAAAAAAGGCAAAAATAAATAGTAAACAGTCGTGCAGATTGAATTTCAAACAATACGGTATTTTAACTGTTTCTTGCCTCTAAATATATATATATGAAACAATAAAGATTATTTTACAGGAAATAGACAAACCTAGAAATAAAGGTATTCACATGCATAATTTAAGAAACAATGAGGATTACTTCAGAACTGTATATAGGGGTACATTAAACAACCGTAGTAGTAAGAGTATGGGAAAGGAGCTGTACAATAAGCTACCTGAAGAAATAAAAGCAATTAATAGAATAGAACTTAAATTAAAGAAAATACAAACATATTTAATAACAAATGCTTTTTATAGCCTGGAGGAATTCAAGTGCGGAGTTGTATAGGAGTAGATAAAGATTGTATATATGTAAATTTATTGTATTACATTATATCAAACAGTTGACGTGTCCCTAAAATGATGTATTTAAAGGACGAATAAAAGTATCTTATCTTAATTAAATGGACACTGTAAAACAAAACCCTGAAACTGTTCAAGGATCTCTAGAAGAAAACTTAGCAGTACAAAACATCTCTGATCTGTAGAGGATCTGGCTGTAGGCATTGCAAAAGCGAGACTACAGGCCAAGAGACTTTCAGGGGCTCAAAGAGTGATGAGGATACTGCAGGTGAATTTTCAACACAGTAGAAAGATTCTTCGCAGTAGTGTGTGAAGATGAAGACCTGTGATGTGGCATTCATCCAGGAACCCTGGTGTTACAAAGGGGAAATTAAGAATGTTAAGAAGGTTGGTGGGAAATTAATTTATAATAGAACCGACAAGGCTCCAAGAACCTGCATCTTAGTTAAAAATGACTTAAACATACTGCCATCAATGAATCTCTGTTCCAGGGACCAATTAAAGGGGAAGATGGACCAAGTGTTTATACTCAGATCAGTCTACCTGCCATATAATGTTGTCATTTTACCCCCTAAGAGGGAATTAGAACAGCTGGTAGCCACCTGTTGTTCTAAGGGACTACAATGGTAATTGGCTGCGATGCCAACTCTCATCACATTACATGGGGGAGTACGGATACAAATGAAAGAGGTGAGTCTCTTTATAATTTTATTATACCAAGTAATCCTGAGATACTCAATGTGGGTAACAAATCTACCTTGTTACTAAGAAGGCAGGAAGTTATCAACATAACTTTCGCAACCAATTACATGGGAAATCTTATTAAAAATTCGTATGTGTCTAAGGATGAAGGTTGTTCAAACCACAGGTACATTAAATTTGCAGTAAGATGTATTTATAAACAAATTAGAACTTATCAGGATCCAAGAAGAACTGACTGAGATTCCTACAGGAAATCCTAGTCAGTAATTTGAGTAAGATGGACAATAAGATTCATGATTGTGGAGATTTATAAATTGATGTGGAGCATTTGCAGGATGCAATAATCTCAGCATTTAATGATAACTGTCCTCTGAAAACAAGCAAGGCAACTAGAATGTGTCCTGGCAGAATCAAGACCTTACAAGTAAAAGGAAGAAAATTTGCAGATTGTTTAACTTTGCAAAAAGAACCGAACAGTGGACTGCTTATAGCAGATCATTGACAGAATACAATGAACCTTGAGGAAGGCTAAGAAGGACTCCTGAAGGAAGCACTATGAGGAGATAGAAATGGCTCCAGAATGTGCTAAACTTCAGAAGGCTCTTAGAAAAGATCCACAAACCTTCATTAGCAATCTTCAATTGGAAAATGGAGAAAACACTAAAACAGAGGAGACAATGGAAGAACTTCATGTTCACTTCCTCTTATTGATTATGCTTGATGAACCTGAGGGAGAATGGGACAGTCTGGAATTGAGGCTCTCTGGGAAGAGAGCATCCAGGGCAGACTTGGAAATCGCCAAGGAAGTCATCAAATATGTAAAATTAAAATGGGCAGTGTTTTCATTTCAACCCTATAAATTTTCAGGAAGCGATGGAATAATGCCCATTATGCTTCAGTGAGGTTTTGATGAGTTATCAAACATTTTGATACCAATTCTAAGAGTAAGTTTGGCCTTAGGATACATACCAATAAACTGGAAGCATCTTAGGGTGGTATTTATAACAAAGTCAGGGAAACCCTTGACCCTGGCTAAGTCCCTAAGACCAATCAGTTTAATGACAACAATTCTCAAAACTCTTGAGAAATTAATAGATAGGCATATAAGAGGAAGTGCTTTGGAGACATATCCTTTGCACCAGAATCAGAATGCCTATCATACAGACAAATAAGCTGAAACTGCCCTATATACTGGAAAAGGAGGTGGCACTTGGTGCCTTCATTCATATTAAGGGTGCCTTTGATAACACTGTTAATGCAATAACTACTTCTGCAAGGAAACATGGAATTGAAACCTGTTGTCACTGGATTCAATCAATACTGAGAGGCAGAATAGTTCATACAAGTCTCATGGACAGTAGTCTAGCTGCAAAGGTCATGAATGGTTGTCTACAGGATGGAGTGATATCAGCCCTACTGTGGAACCTGGTGGTTAAGGGCTACTTGTTGAAGCAAGTAACCTACGCCTTGATATCATGGGCTATGCTGATGATATCGTCATCATAGTTCGAGGTAAATACACAGGAACAGTCAGGGAACTCATGCAGTCGGCCCTGAATATGGGCTGTGAATGAGGAACTTAATTATTAGTCCTTATACAACAGCCATAGTGCCATTTACCAGAATAAGAGACATAAAAGGATTAGGACCTCTATATCTTCAAGGTAAAGAGTTTAAAATGTCTGAGGAAGTCAAATACTTGGGAATCAGCAAATGCACACAGTGCACAGCCCGTTGAGTCACAGGAAACCAAGAATCAACTTAAGGCCTGTATTCCATACATGGATAATTTGTCCGGTAAACTGAACAGATTTGTGTAAATATGTCATCAAGATAATCCAAAAACCACCTACTGAAACACGCTATGACAGGTCAAAGATTCCCTGGCTTTAAGACTCCCATCCCATGTGAATGTGGCAGGGCCTAAATTGGAGAGACAAGAAGAACCATAAAACTGTGATAAATAGAGCATGAGAGTTATATCCATCTGATGTACCCAGAAAAATTTGGCCTTGCACAGCACTGCACCAAAGAGGGACACAAACTGAAACAACCATCATCTTTAAATCTGCAAGCTACTGGGCTGCTCCATTTAAGAAGCCATAGCTATCAGGCACGAACCAAGTAATATTAATAAGGATAATAGCTTACAGATGAATAGCATATGGAGTTCAGTGCTCGACAAACATGCAGGAAGGCCAATCAAGAGCTTGTCCGTTGCTGCAGCAGCCTGAGTGCTTCTTCTGTGTGCCCACCCTCAACAGGGTTTTACTGCAGGATGTTTTATTCTAGAAAGGGTACTTATGGATGGTGTCTTTGTATTAGAATGGTGTGACATGATAGCAGGAAGATATTACTCCTTGACAGCTGTCTATTAGGATGCAGCATCCCTTCTGCACCCTGGTGGGAGTGGTGCCAATCAGGGAGCTTTGACTCCGCAACATATGCCATTGGTCCCCAATCAATGCCTCCCATGCCCAGACCTGAGCCTATCACAGAGCGGCATCTGGCCTGTTATCATTCCCTGAAGAGGGCAAAGCTTGGAAATCCTTCCAGTGTTCACCTGGCTGATAGCCCAACGGAAGTTATTTTCATATCACCACCAGGAAAGCTTCAAGCCATGATACATAAAGTTTATTTTTGGAGGATGTCTATAGTCTTATCTCATGAACTACCAGTACTTCCCCAAACTGCTTAAGACTGAAAAAAGACCTTTCATTTTTTGCAAGTGTGACTTCAATAATTCAATGAACATATTCACATTAATAGTATAATGAGAAAATTTGTGTGTATATGTGTGCATGTAATTAAAAAAACTGAGAGTGTAAATCATTCAGTAACCAATGTTGTTATCTCTAGTTGTCTTATTACCAACTTGATGACTTATTATACTTATTATACTTATTATGACTTATTATATCGCTACTATGTTCCTCTTGTTTTGTATTTGCAAGGGCAATATAGAAATACAGTAGCCTTTAAGCACATACATATCTCTTTCATTTTTTATTTTTTATTATTTGCTTAAAGAAATACATACGTATTCATAGCATCGTCAAGGAAATATGTACAGAATCATACAGTTTTATATATACATAGATAAAATTTGTGGTAACATATTTACAATAAAAGTTACATATTATACACTATTACAGGTTAATATTATATCAATACTAAATTATTTGTCCCATATTATCTGAGATATTCATCAATTGAGTAGTAGCAACCTTCTATGCAAAATTTCTTTAATTCTTTCTTGAATACATTAAAGTTATTAATATTTTTCAAATAGGCAGGGAGTTTATTATACTGTTCATGGGCTGCAGTAGTAGGTTTATTTTTATGCATTTCTAGCCTATGTGACTGAACGTGAAAGTTTGTGTTTCCTCTGGTATAATGCTCATGTATTTGTCTGCTTGTTTGACCTGCATCTGGCCTATTGAACAATTGTACTATTACTTCATACATAAATAGGGAGTATAGCGTTAGAATTTTTAGATCTTTGAAGGCTTGCCTACATGAATCTGTTTGTTTCATTCTCAGAATTATCCTTATCGCTCTTTTTTGAAGTAGGAATACTCGTTTAGTATACTTTTTAGCACAGCATCCCCACACTGTTATCCCGTATGATAGGTGTGGGTAGATTAATCCATAATATAGCATTATTTGTGTACTAACGTCCACTATATTTGTCATTTTTTTCATTACAAATAACCCTGAGCTTATTTTATTACAAATATAATTAATGTGTTCGCTCCAAGTAAGGTTTTTATCCACAATTACCCCTAGAAAATTTGCCTTATCGACTGCATTTATTTCTCTATTTTCAATGACTATTTTTGTATTTGCCATTAATCTATTCTGAGGAGTTTGAAACTGAATGTAATTTGTCTTATCTAAGTTTATGTGTAGATTATTAGACCTAAAATATTGTATAATTTGTGTTGTGTTACCTATTGTCACGTTTTCCAAAGCCTGAGAACTTATACCCGTGTTTACTATTGAGGTATCATCAGCATACATAAATATCTTTCCATCAGAGATATTTGGGATATCATTGACATATATTATAAAAAGAAGGGGGCCGAGAACGGAACCTTGTGGAACTCCAAATGTCACTAATTCACTATTTGAGTAGTATTCATTGATATGTTGATTCCTAGTATGTACAATTTTTACTTGTTGGGATCGTTTGCTCAGATATGTCCTAATTAATTTGTTCGGTATTCCACGTATTCCATAATGATTCAGTTTATCTAGTAAAAGCTCGTGTTCAACACAATCGAATGCTTTCGAGAGATCCAGAAATATACCACAGTTGTTTTCATTGTTGTCTAGCTTATCGATTATGTGGTCTATTATTTCTGATATGGCATGTTTTGTTGACTTATTTTTTCTAAACCTGTATTGGAGGTTAACCAGAATTTTGTGTTTGTCTATAAATGATACGATTTGATCAGCTATTATTCTTTCCACCAATTTGGAGAGTGATGAGATAAGTGTTATCGGTCGGTAGTTACTTGTTTCACTCTTGTCTCCTTTTTTATGTATAGGTATGACTATAGATTTCTTCAGGCAATCCGGGAATGTACCTGACATAATAATAGAATTGCTTAGATTTAATAACACTTCTAACATAAAAGGAGCACATTGCTTCAATATAGTATTAGAAATACCATCTAATCCAGAAGAGACTTTGTTTTTCAATTTTTTTATGGCTACAACTAATTCTTCCATTGTAATTTCCCTAAGATACATAGAGTTACTAATTGTCTTTGTTTTATAAGGATGTATTTTATTCCTGTCTTTATTTAATATTAACTGATTTACACTTCCTAAAAAATAGTGATTAAATGCATTACTTATTTCTATTGGATCCTCAATTCTTAGTTGGCCTTTGTTTATTTGCATGTTATTATATTCATAATTATTTTTCCCACATTCATTGTTGATAATGCTCCAAGATTTTTTAACTACATTATTACTAACACTTAGCATGCTTTTTATCTGGTTTGATTTTGTTTTCTTTAATAAATTTTTATATTCCTTCTTATAACTACAAAATACTGCCTTACTTTTCTCATCATTAATGGTTTTATATAAGATATAATATCTGTTTAGTACTTCTTTAGCTTGCTTAATCTCTTGGTTTATCCAGGGTTTATTTGTGGGACATTTCACTACCTTGGTGATTATGGGGCAGGCGATATCTAGGTAGTAGTTGAAAATAGTATAAAATGTCTCCCATTTAGCATGAATGTCATCTTTATTAAATACTTCTTTCCATGTTTCATTGGCTAGTAGGGAGCATAGACCATTTACACTTGCTTCATTTGTATTTCTAACTTTTACATAGCATTTCTGCTGTCTTGGTGTATAGCAGTCAATTTCTATACTTTGCGCGTAATGATCAGAGAGAAGGCATTTTATTATATTTGTCCTGTACATATTGACGGGGAGGTTTGTAATAACTTGATCTATTATAGTAGCTGATGTATCTGTTACCCTAGTTGGTTCATTAATCGCGAGCTTTAATTTGAACATATTTGTTATGTCTAATAACTTTTTTGTAATTGCTGCTGTTTTCGTCCTTATTTATATTAATATCGCCAAGTAATATTATATTCTGTCCATCCAGTTTATCTAATGTTTATCTTAATAGCTGGTTACTAGGTGCAGCACCATTCCCTTTGGCACAGATTAATATTCTTTGCATATCCAAGACAAAAAAATGAATAATGAATTCCCATTTGAGAAAAAGTATAAATATTGGAAAATTTAAGGGAATAACAAGCAATATCTCGAAAATGGTTCACTCAACAAAAAAAATGTATATGACATAAGTTGTGTATTTTAACGCGATCTACATTTTTTGTGTAGTAAAATTTTGTCTATCTCTTATGGTTTACCAGTTATGCAAAAGTCGTTCACAATGAAGAATACTTTTGGAGACATTCCCAGAAAATTCAAGATATACATTTTATTTGTCATGAAAAGATCTTAAATATATGATACTTTAATCAAAATCGTTAAGAGCCATTTCTGAGAAAATTAAAATTTTCAAAAAATGTTCCATGTAAAGGGTAATCTGGGGTGGGGGGATTTTCTTGAAATTCGTGTCGCATCTCTGGAAGATACTGAATCTAAATACCAAGTTTGGTGTTTATCCGACTGTTCGTTTCTGAGTTATGCTGTTCACAGACACAGACACACACACGGACATGTTTCCAAAAATGCCTTTTTTGGATTCAGGGGGCCTCAAATCGTATATTTCCGGTGAAAACTTGGTATTGAATTTTTGGGTGGAATACAATACTTCCCCTACTTACTATACATAGTAGAGAAAGTAAAAATAACTCTTCTATTCTCGCTAGTACAACTTTTTTTTTGCTTAGGAATGACTTCAAATTAGCCAGACATGCTTAGTTACAACATACGGAAGCAGCATTCAAATGTTTGTGGTAGCAAGTTCTTGTGATGGAAAAAAAACAAAGTGAGAAAAAACAAAAAGAATTGCAAATTTCAATCATGTCCATTAGGTTGCACATAGTATGGAATACTTTATCATGGAATATTTCGAAAATGGCTAACACTAATAAAAAGTTTATCACAAATTATACAAAATTCAACCAAATAAAAGTGACTTCACAGAAAATTCAAGGTATACTGTTTATTTCTAATAGTATAAAATCAGACAATGAGGTTCATCACTGGAGCAGTGAAAAATACACATACAGATGCTGTGCAAATTTTAGTAAACTACAATCCAACTGAACAAAAAATTAGAATACTGGCCCTAATACAATATGAAAAAAGAATAGTAATGAAAATTACTGGAGCAATTATAAACTATACTAAGAAAACTCAAAAACCAAGGTGGCTATTTTCGGTTAATTCATGAAATATGACCTAGTCAACCTGCTAATGCCAAGATGGAATAAATCTGATGTGTTACACACATGACTTTCTCTATCTTTTATTGTTTATTAGTGGCTATACACACTATTTTTACAAAAGCTATTTTTCTATATACTTCATTTTGGTACAGATAAATGTTTGCAGAAATAGCTACATTACACATTTCATTATACATACAAACAGAACAGCAGTAGGCAAATGTTTAACAACTGTACAATATATGCAGATTTTTCTACGTAGTAATACCAACCTTAGCAAGATAAGATTCAGTAACATTGATAATGCGTTTCTCCCATAACATGATTGCTTCTTCTAGATCTGCCACTGTCTTGGGGTTTCCTGCCAGAGCTGCAACATTCACATTCTCGTCATAGAGTCCTTCGATGTATGGGATTGGCAATTTCACATCACTTACTAGATGCTGCACTGTCCTGCACACAATAGCAATGCAACCATTTAAACCTAATACCTGGTAGGAAAGCAAATACATATTGTATTTCACCCAAACATTTAGTTAGCAGATTTCGATTTTAATAACTTTAATACATGTTTTGAGGTCCACTGAAACAAAAAAATCTGTGTTACATTCGCATTACCCATTGTGGTTTGTTTTTATGCAGTTTTTACAGACTATCCTTATGAATCCTAATTTTTCAATCTAGTCTATGTTAATTGAAATACACATATGCAGCAATAGTTTCGTTACACATTTCATTGTAGGCACAAGGGTGATAGAGGACACCAAAATACTAGTCACATGTTTAAAAGCTACTCAGTTTAAGATTCTTCGTTCAGTTATGACACTAATTTCCTTGGTGCCTCAATTAACAAAAATGGCTATATAAAGCATGAAATAAAAAGAATAGGATCAGGTAAAGTGGCTATGACCAAATCATCAAAACTCATGAAGCACCCAGGTATATCCAGGAATACTAAAACAACAAATTGTTAAGACCATGTTGTTCCCAATCATATTATATGGAGTGAAAGATGAACTTTTTGTAAGAAAGATAAAAAAAGACTAGACTCTTTTGAAATGTGCACATGGAGGAGAATGATGCAAGTGTCTTGGAAAGAAAAAAGAGCAAACTCATCAACTTTAGAAGTAGTAAATCTGGCCAGTTCCTTGACAGTAATTGCCACAAAAAATAAATTGACTTATTTTGGTCATCTGATTAGAAGATATGTGTCCATGTAGAAGGGTCTGATGACAGGCATCCCAGAAGTCAAGTGCAGATAGAACCAAAGACACTTTTATGGCCACAGATCATTATTAGGCTCGCAGAATCCAGATCTGAATAGAGACATGCCTTGCAACAGGCCATGCAGAACCTAAACTGCTGTGCATGTCTCAATGGATTTCCAGAGCTTGTGCAAGGGCCTCCTACTACTACTATATGCTGGCCTTGAAATTCCATACTCTTTACATGACATTGTGACAGCACTTTAGAAAATTGACAAATTGCTCAAAAATTTAAACTAATCATAACAGATATTTTGGAAATGACTGATGCCACAAAATGTTATTTAAAATAAATTTTGTGTTTTAAACAGGTCTACATTTTCTGTGTAGTACACTTTTGTCTTTATCTTAATGTTTACCATTTATACAAAATTTTACAAAAGACATTCCGAATAAAGAAAGACTTCACAGGCTATTCCCAGAAATTCAAGATATACATTTGATTTGTCCTGTAAATATCTTAAACATACGGTATTTTAATCAAAATCGTCAGGGCCATTTTTGATAAAATCAAAAATATAAAAAATGCTTCCATCTTAAGGGCTGTTTGGGGTGGAGGATTTTCTTGAAAAGCTTGTGCTGCAGCTTAGGAAGATACTGAACTAATTTATTTGACTTTTCATTTTTGAGTCAGATAAATTCCAAGCTTATTTTCTTAAGCTTAGTATCTTCCTATGCTGCATAACGAAGCATAGAAAATCCTCCACCCTAAACAACCCTTAAGGTGGGAAAACTTTTTGGGGTTCAGGGGCCTCAAAACGTGTATTTCTGGTAAAATGTCGACATTGAGTTTTTTGGATACTACCCACTGTAAGTATGTAGTGGAGAAAGTGCACACTTCGCTTCGAGCTCTCAAGCGGTCAACATAGGGAAGAAGATCACCAGCTCCGCACCGCCAAGCTTCCCTCCCGAAAGGGAAAGGGAGATAACAACGCAGCTGAACATCTTCCCGATACTTTGCCGCCGCAAGCAGAAACAACCAGCGCTCACTCGCCAACCTGCTCAGCCTGCTGCACACTGCTGCTTCGCTTCTCTGCTGTTGTCCAGGGGTGCATTGCCAACTCCTGGCCAACCTGCTCCTCAACGCTGCACAACACTTCTGGCCGTCTGCAGCCAGGGCTACGAGGATCAGGAATGAACGAGATCCTACACCGCTGGTTAGATTGCAATCCCTGGAGGAGGGTGAGTACTCGACTCCTTGGACGCAGGGCTGCCTTTGTTAGGGCAAACCATGCCGCTTGAGGCTAGCCGCAGTGTTTGCCATACGATGCCACCGATGCTGCCAGTATGGTCATCTCGCCTCCGCCTGTGACGCCACTCCCCGCTGCCATTACTGCGGGAATGAATCACTCACTGCCGATTGCAGGGCACATGACCTCACACATCGCCGCTGCTTCTGCGCCTCTTGTAGAGGCCAGGACCACTACACCGCCCAGGCCACGTGCCCACTGCATCCACACCAAGCTCCACCAACGCAGACCATCTCACTGCCTCCCCAGGCTCAGGCTCCACACATCACATGCGATACTGCCCCTGTACTACTCCAGAAGATGGAGGACATACAGGCGGAACTGCTGCACCTTTCGGAGAAGATCACAGCCCTGGAGGAGGATATCTCCAAAATCCGACAATACATCAACCCTAACCAAGACTCAGATGCGCTAAGATTTCCGCTCATCAACTCAGTGATGATGATGGAAAAAGTGGCGTACATAACCACCACAATCAGAAGGTACGTCAAGGAGGAGGTGGCAGCTCTTCAGACCATGTTGGACGAACGACTTTCAGCCAGCTTCCAGCTTCAAAGACTCGCAATGGCCAGTTCGGCCGCTAGCGCACTCACACCCAACTACTTCCTCGACACCCTAACACTACACTTCCTATATATTCCTCATACTCTGAATTCCCAAGGTCGTAAGTAGGGCCTTGGTCATGCTTGCGTCCTGGCTCCTTACCTTCACCTTGCTTAGGCCCTTGTGGCCGGCCAATATATCCCTACCTTGAATATGCTGGTGCAACAGCGGTACAGCCAAACGAACATGAATTCCTTCCGGTGGAGGAGTGTTTAGTGGGTATGCCATTCATTGGTGAGCCCCACACTCCCAGTTCCGACTCCCATCGGGACTGGGGTTAGTGATTAAATCATTTTCTCCTCCACTCGGAAAAAAAAAACAGTACAAATGCTTTTTTTAGGATTCAATGGATCTCAAAGCATTCATTTCTGGTAAAATCTCAATATTAAATTTTTGGGTAAAATACAATACTTCTTCTTTTGGCAAAGAAAGGAAAAATATATTATGTATTACCTCACATGAGTTCCTCTGTACATTCACACCACATACACACACATAAGCCTTTTCCTAAAACTTTTTTAGGTTCAGGGGACTTGGTAAACTTTTAAGTACAATTTAAGACAAATAGAAAATAAGCACATCCTACCATATTACCATTTGGTTCATCTTGTCAATCTCTTTAACAAAAGCCTCTTCTGTAGGTGACGGAGTTGGTTTCTGTTTGTGAGGTTCATCACCCTTCTGAGCATGCACCGATATTTGTCGGTAGGCAGAGGGTCTCTTCAATGATGCATCTGTACCCTCTTCTTGGGGACCAGAGTCGCTAGCTTCAGAAGGATCTCGAAACTGCATCTGCATCAGCGGTCTGTATGCCTTCAAAACAAGTTTCATCAGTAAGCTAGCTTGCAGCATCCCTCACATAGAAAATGCCCCTTGTTATTGGAAGTAGGTTACCTGTTTGAGAATCCAACTCAAGTTCATCAGAAAATTGCCACTCACAGAGCCCACCAGACAGTTTCTCGGCATGTCTGCATTAGCCTCATATGCATTATCATATGAAGGTAATCCTTCCTCACAGGTACGCAGGAAGTAAACATAATGTGTTGTTTTCTCTATCTCTTCTTGAGGAAGGGCACCAAAACATCCTAGTATTCTAACAGCATCAATCACTCGCTCCACCATTTGCTGAGTGGGGAAAATAGAGTATGCTTTTAATGAAATCACTTTTCACATGACTTTCTCTAGCCACTCCTCTATAAACATATTTTTATCTACTTCATGTTAATCGAGATAAACGTTTACATATATGGTTTCATTACACATTTTGTTACTGGTATAAGAAACATACAGGTGAAAGAAGCGAGTCAACTTCTTGAAAAGCAGGTGACTATAATGTTAGCTTTCAAATACCATACACTTTGCATGACATTACAAGAAAAATAAAACTTTAAAGAAAATGGAAACTGCTGGAAAATTAACACCATTAACAACAAATACCTTGCAAATGCTGAATGCCATAAAAAAAGGTGTTTTAGCATAAATTGTGTTTTATATCTACGTTTTTTGTGCAGTAAATTTTTGTCTACCTATTATAGTTAACCAGTTATACACACTTATACAAAATTAATTCAGAATGAACAGGACTTCACAGACTATTCACAGAAAATGCCAAGATATAGGTTTTTTGGTATGCAAATATTGTAAACATATGGTATTTTAACCAAAACTGTTACAGCCATTTTTTGAGAAGATCAAAAATAATGAAAAATTTTTCTTATAAAGAGTAGTTTGGGGTGGGGGAATTTCTTTAAAATCAAATTTAAGTTCTTTATTCATCTAGTTTTAATCATTACAATGATATTGGAATAATCACATTCATTACAAAAGTTACATAAAATATAATCAGTTGACATCAACAAACGTTATTTACAGTCTATCATCTTACATGTTTCTATAAACTATATGTATTATAAAAACAATTTTGTAACATAAAATGAAATCATTTATTTTTAAGCAATTTTATCTTTGAATATTCTTGTACACAGGTACCAAAAGGTAGTTGTAATTTAATACCTATATACATGAATCCCCCTTCACAAAAAAGTATATATATATATGAGGTGTGATCAAAAAGTTTCCGGAATGACATCATAAATACTACACAACAGTTTGTTTTGTCTAATCTTCACTGTCACCCTCGAAGTAGTCTCTTTGGGAGTTGATACACTTGTCCCAGCACTTCTGCCACTGCTGGAAGCACCTCTGGAAGTCCTCTTCTTTCAACATGTTCAGAGCCTTCTGCGATTCATGATGGATGACATCAATGTCCTCAAAATGGTGTCCTCGGAGCCGCATTTTAAGTTGCAGGAAAAGAAAAAAGTCTGCTGGTGCCAAATCTGGAGAATAGGCGGGATGGGGAACAGTATTCATCCTATTTTTATCCAAAAATTGGCGAACAGAAAGGCTTTGTGCGCAGGTGCATTGTCATGATGCAGGAACCAGTCACCACTCCTCCATTTCTCCTGCCGTTTGCGTTGCACATTCTCCCTTAATCTTTGCAGCACTTGTTTGTAGAATACTTGATTCACTGTTTGACCCTGTGGCACAAATTCTTTATATACAAATACTTTAATGTCAAAAACGCAATCATCATTGACTTCACTTTGGATCGAGCTTGTCTGGCCTTTTTCAGGCGTGGAGATGAAGGACTCTTCCATTGTGAAGATTGTTGCTTCGTTTCTGGATCATACCCATAAATCCACGTTTCATCACCAGTAATAATTCTCTCCATAAACTGTGGGTCATTTTGTAGCTGTTCTTTAAGATCTGTGCAGGCAATCACACAGCTTTCCTTTTGGTCATTTGAAAGCAGGCGGGGCACAAACTTGGCAGCAATTCTTCTCATGTCCAAATTGTCTTTCAAAATGCTTTGAACACTTCCAAAGGAGAGTCCTAATGAGTCAGAAAGTTCTCTTATTGTAATGTGCCTATCATTTAAGACCATTTCCCTCACTTGATTGATATTTTCATCAATTTTGCTGGAACATGGTCCCCCCGAATGATCTGCATCTTTAACTGATGTCACACCACTTTTAAATTTAAAAAACCACTCAAAAGCTTGAGTTTTGCCCACAATTTCCTCCCCATAAGCTGTTCTTAACATTTCATAGCTTCTGTTGCAGTTTTACCGAGTTTAAAGCAAAATTGATGTTCGTTCTTTGTTCTTCGTAATCTGACATTTTTGCTACGCAGAAAAATTGCAGCACATGCAAAACACGTGTTCACTTCAGAGCGTCTACCTTGTCACTGCATGGTCATAGGAAGTCACGTGACCTCTCATTTTTATCGGGAAGGAATGCTGCATGTATAGTCTGGGTAAGAATTAAAGAAATGTCAGCATCAGCATTGTTGTGAAGCCATTCTGGAAACTTTTTGATCACACCTCATATATATATATATATATTCTATTGTTTATATCATCCTACACCGCCACTTGTTTTGCTACTATACTGCAATTTATTAAGATACCGAAAATGTAGTGGAATCACACACAGTGAAGCAATTGATAAAATACACTTGATGAACACTCTTACTAGCTTCACTCACTTATTTATTTTGCAGAACATGTATCGTGAGCATGAGCTAGCATCATCAGCTGCCTTTGACTGCCAGATCAACTCTTGAGCCATATTGTTGAAAGCCTGGGGTGTCCTCTGGTGGCCTATGGATGAATCTAAATAAAGGGTTGTCTGCTTCTGGCAAATCAAAGTTCATAATAGAGCTTTCAAACTTCTTCATGTAAATCTTCTCCCATATTTCAAGCTCTTTGGGTTTCTGGGCTGGTTTCAGCAAAGCATGTTGGTGTCTGTTTCGTGGTGAAGTGAAAAGCGACTGCTGAGTCGGTCTGTTTGAACTTTATGCAACACCGGTATTCCTTGAAGCAGGTGCCTATGTTCCTTTTTGTTTTTCCAATGTAAACTTTCTCGTAATTTTCACACTGTATCTGGTAGATTCCTGACTTTTTCTCTTGGGTATGAGATCAGATTTTCTTGCTTTAATGAGATTCTTGATGCTAAATTTGTTGTAAGCTGCCAGGGTAATGTTGTGGTTCTTGAAAATTTTCTGAAATTTGCAAGAGACCTGGGTGGTATGTGAACTTCCTCAAGTTGATCTTTTCAGCTATGTTAGAAAGTATGGTGATCTGCTTGTCTCTCATGACTCAGCATCCTTCCCTGGCAGTGGAGGCTTCAGCAAATTCACATATCTATGCACATCCATATGAATATTGAAGTTCATAAATTGAACATCATCCTTCTTGATGAAAATTTTCTTCCATATGTCCAACTCCTTGGCATTTCTCATAATTTTTAACAGTCTTATACCATTGTTTCTGCTGTAATGTGTGTTTTAAAAATGATCAACTATAGCAGATTTGTCCATTTGCTTATATTTAATATTTTTTAGATGTTCTTTGAATCTGACATTCAGACATCTTTCAGTTTTTTCCAATGTATACAAGAACACACTCAGAATAGTTAATCTGGTATATTCAGTCTTTTGTTTACAAGTTTTAAATGTTGTAATTTCTTTTAAACATTTCTACTTTTCGAAATTGCAGGTTTTGTTATTTATTACTATTTTACTATTTATTAAATCCTTACCGAAGTCATTATACTCAGCTGTCTTTACAATTTTAGAGTATTAAATATCATATTCTGACCATCTCAATGGTATATTTATCAATCTAAGGGTTAAGCTGTCAATAATCACATTAATCGCTGTTGGGAGTTTAAACCCTGGTTTTGATGTAATTCTGGATTTGTGTGGAATTTCTAAAGACACCAAATTCAATTCTATCAGCATTTCTTATTAACTTCAAGTCCAGAAACAGTAGCATTTTGTCAGTTTCTATTTCTGTGGTGAAATTTACAGATGATTCCTGGAGGTTTAACAATTGGGCATCTTGTAGGAATTTATTGTTTACTGCAGCCACCACATTATCCACACACCCAATGTAATGTAATTGATGAATTAAAGCTTCTATTTAATATTTACACAAATAAATATGTATTTTGTTCACAATCATATTGACAGGTATATTAATAAGTAAAATAGTTGCAACAAATACAATTCTATTCTCTCAAGCCTTAATGCAGATTCATGAAAGTTTCTGATAGCCACCTTTTTTGCAGAGTTGTAAAAGTTCCAAATCAAGTGACGACATCCTTGGCTGAAGCTAAGACAGGACTGGCTATGTCCTGAGATGGCTATCACAAACACAACCAAGTGGCAATAGAAATGTAACATTAATATCTTCTAGAAGACATTTTGAAAATTACAAACATAAAATCACATAACTAAACCAAATAACATATTATTAAAATATGCTGACTCGAATATGCATAGTAAAATTCATTCATTCATTATCTGTTTACCCTCCTCTTATGTAGGACTTACACCCCCCAGGACTTACAGGCGGGTGCCTGGGGTCAGAGGCCCGTCGAGGAGCAGACACTCATGGATCAGACAGAACATCCAGGATGGGTGATCAGCCCGATGCCTGGTATGGGATGAAGGAAGTAGATGAAGCGAAATGTAGGTGAAATGGATGAAAGGAAAGATGATGATGGAGCAGTTGGTGGAATGAATGGCGGGGGAAAGCGGAGAACCCGGAGAAAACCCGCCCAGACGCCGCTTCGTCCACCACAAATCCCACATGCAGGTCCCAGGGATTGAACCCGGTCCGCCTCGGTGGGAGGCGAGCGGTCTAACCACTCGGCCACGGCGCCGCCCATACATAGTAAAATAATGATGATAAATGCAGGACAGAATTAATTACATATAAAGCTAATGGGGGCATGGGGTACCAGAGTAATAAGTTAAAATACCAAAGGCTCGGTACTTACAGGGACCATGATATATACTGGTTCTGGTTCAGGGACAGGTTCCACTTCGACTACAGGTTCTGCAATACATCACCAATATCTATATGAGAAATTTGCTGACACATTTCCATGGTAACACAGGAGGTTACTCTAATCATTAGACATCACATCTTTAGGTTTTTACCAATTGTTTTCACTAAGACCTTAACATACCTATCTATGACAATTATCCACTTTATGTAGCTTCCATAACAGTAAATTAAATTTTATAGAGCCTATGTGTGCCTATTTTAATGTTATGATTTATCTTTTTTCCTTTTCTGAATCTATAAGAACTTTTTTTTCTTTTAAATCTTGTGTATTTCATAAAAAAAACAGAGATATTATCAATTTATTATATTCTTAAGTTTTCTTTAGTAAGCATCTAAAGCCTCTTGTACATAATCAAACTTTTTTTTTCAATTCAAGAGTTTACAAGAAAAACTGTAATGTTTTTCAATATTTGACAAGATTGGACAAGACTTGACAGTGTCATAAATGTGTATTTACACATTGTCTCTTTGCCAAACCTAATCTCTTCAGAAAACATCAATAATTTATCAAGTATAAAGTAAATTACTATTAGCATCACAATATAACAATTTGCAATGAAGTATTGTTTTCTATATATTACATAGCACTTTCACATATTATAGCACATGAAATTAGATTACCATTAAAGAATGCAATGGAAATAATACAATAGATTAACTACACTCTATAGCATAATATTAATGCATCATTGTACACTTCGCAAGTATGCCTGGCAATTTCTTCATATGCTCTTGCTTTCATCTTGTGGTAATCCACAAAAAGCCCATGATGTACAGGCATGGCCAGTTTTCGTAAAACCTAATCAGCTCGCATATGACATCCCTTGTCCAGGTAGCCATTTTGCTTACTTTCCATTTTCAGTCATGTTGCAGATTTCGTGATACATTGTAAATAGTCTCATTTCATTGGCCAAAGCCATCAAATCATTTTCAAACCTTTGATCGTTTAGAGCATGTCCTTATTTGCTTCCAAGACTTCCAAAGACTTTAAAAGTATTGGAAGCAATCTGACAAGAAAAGTTATGAAGCTGTTACAACTCTTGGAAAGTCTTGTAAAGCACTGAATTTGACAATAATTTGATCATGTACAAGGAGCTTAAGATAAAAATGCAAGCCATACAGCAATATTATTATTAATAACAAACAGTTGTTTTGTGGCCTGGCCATAATCGCATGCATGCGTGATTTGCTTGCACTGCTGTAACCTCGGTATTGTTCCATTAGCACACTAGCAGTAAATGACCCACTCAAGGCTATGCTTTATTGGCTGTTACTGTCAACTGTCAATTGCTGCCTCCTGTTTGTGCTGTAAAGACTAGAGTTTCTTCATTGTGCATCTCAAAAGTGAAATCTTATCTGTATTGTGTGTGAATTACTTTAAGAGTGTCCTTATTATGTTGCTGCTCTTGACTTGTTATTAGTCCGCTGAAATATCTACCAAAAAGTTCAGGCTTAACCAAAAAAATTTTATCTAGGAGGTATGATCAAAAAGTTTCCAGAATGACGTCATAAATACTACACAACAGTTTGTTTTGTCTAATCTTCACTGTCACCCTCAAAGTAGTCTCCTTGGGAGTTGATACACTTGTTCCAGTGCTTCTGCCACTGCTGGAAGCACCTCTGGAAGTCCTCTTCTTTCAACATGTTCAGAGCCTTCTGCAATTCGCAATGGATGACATCAATGTCCTCAAAACGGTGTCCTCGGAGCCGCATTTTAAGTCGCGGGAAAAGAAAAAAGTCTGCTGGTGCCAAATCTGGAGAATAGGCGGGTTGGGGAGCAGAACTCATCCTATTTTTATCCAAAAATTGGCGAACAGAAAGGCTTTGTGTGCGGGCACATTGTCATGATGCAGGAACCAGTCACCACTCCTCCATTTCTCCTGCCGTTTGCGTCGCACATTCTCCCTTAATCTTTGCAGCACTTGTTTGTAGAACACTTGGTTCACTGTTTGACCCTGTGGCACAAATTCCTTATGCACAATGCCTTTAACGTCAAAAAAACAATCATCACTGACTTCACTTTGGATCGAACTTGTCTGGCCTTTTTCGGGCGTGGAGATGAAGGACTCTTCCATTGTGAAGATTGTTGCTTCGTTTCTGGATCATACCCATAAATCCACGTTTCATCACCAGTAATAATTCTCTCCATAAACTGTGGGTCATTTTGTAGCTGTTCTTTAAGATCTGTGTAGGCAATCACACAGCTTTCCTTTTGGTCATTTGAAAGAAGGCGGGGCACGAACTTGGCAGCAATTCTTCTCATGTCCAAATTGTCTTTTAAATTGCTTTGAACACTTCCAAAGGAGAGTCCTAATGAGTCAGAAAGTTCTCTTATTGTAATGTACCTATCGTTTAAGACCATTTCCCTCACTTGATTGATATTTTCATCAGTTTTGCTGGAACAGGGTCGCCCCGAACGATCTGCATCTTTAACTGATGTCACACCACTTTTAAATTTCAAAAACCACTCAAATGCTTGAATTTTGCCCATAACTTCCTCCACATAAGCTGTTCTTAACATTTCATAGGCTACTGTTGCAGTTTCACTGAATTTAAAGCAAAATTTGATGTTCGTTCTTTGTTCTTCTAATCTGACATCTTTGCTATGCGGAAAAATCACAACACATGCAAAACATGTGTTCACTTCAGAGCGTCTACCTCATCACTGTAAGTTCACAGGAAGTCACGTGACCTCTCATTTTTATCGGGAAGGAATGTTGCATGTACAGTCTAGGTAAGAATTAAAGAAATCTCAGTGTCAGCATTGTTGTGAAGCCATTCCAAACTTTTTGATCACATTTCGCATAATACATAAGCAAAAACCAAATCATATAGACAATTTCAGGAGACATTTCCTGGTATTCCAGTTCCAAATAGAGATACCTACTGTCAGATGTCTGGTTAATAAGTTTAGCACAATGGGATTGCTAAACCTAAGAAGCAAAAGACATGTTCTAACGGAAGAAAAAATTGACAACATTGGTGCATCATTCGAATGCTCTCCAAAGAAGCCTCTAAGATGTGTGGCACAACAAGTGGGTGTTTCAAAAAACCTCTGTTCATACAACTGCTAAGCTTTTAAAATTGAAACCCTACAAAGTAACTACTCTTCATGAATTACAATCTCATGAAGACGAGGAATGTCTTCATGCCGATGGACACCGCTTATATCAAGATTGGTACTCATTATAGTGCATGATACTGTTACTCATGAGTAAGTTAATGTGGGAGTTTTAAAATGGAAAACCACCCAGTGTAGCAGAGCACGCATACATGCACTCCAGGCTGGGCCATAAAATTACCGCTGCTCTGTATTATTATATTTATTAGGTTTTTAAGTATTCCTCTAAGATGGTGTTTTCCCTTAACTTAATGCATGTTACTTGTCTTGCACATGCAGTACACAGAGCAGCAGAGAAGTTAGAAATCAGTTCCCAAAAGTGAATCATTTAAATCTCTTCAGTAATGGATGCATTTTTAAAATCAAATACTTGAGCTGCTGCTTTTAAAAAAAAAGTGCTCATATCTGCCCCTACTTCCAGTACCTATTTTAAAAAGGTGGGTTAATGCTATTCGGTGTATAGAAAAGCCAACAGTTTCTCGGAAGAAGACCCACAGCTATTAAGATGCCCCAGAGTGTATTATGAGAGAAGAAACTAAGGGATGACCTGGCATATATTCAAGATAATTTCACATTCTTGGCAAACACTATAAAACTATTAGTCATCCAAAACTCAATCTCACTGAATTAATGTCTGTTTACAGAAGCAGTTTGTCTGCTGAGAAAAGCTACAGACAATGTTGCAGAAACTGTTTTGAAGAAACTACAAATGGTACTTGCCAGTACTGGAAAGTGTGTCAGATATTATGAAAGTGTGTAATGCAGATCTACCAGAAGGAATTTCACTGTTCAAGTACGAGAGCAGATTGATAAGTCCATGATTTTGAGAAGAGATAGCATTCTAATCACAGGTTTCTTGTTTGCACCCAAGTCTTACATCTATTCTGTGTATAATCGCAGAAATTCATCGTCATTTGTTTCTTAGAACATTATTGAGAGCCTCTAAAATAAGCAGATGTGTGTTGCTTCATAGAAAATGGAGAAAAGTGAATTTCATGTTCTGATAAAGCACTACTTTTTGCATGGCAAGACGGTGAAGCAAACAGAAGAAAAGCTGAACAAGTATTATGGAGACTTTGCTCCATCACATGGCATGGTTCACAGAATTTCGATATGGCCGTTCAAGAAGAAGAGATGCTGTGCACACAGGACAGCCGGTTGAGGTCACAACAGAAGAAATGGTGAACAAAGTTCATGATATTGTGTTGGAAGACCGCCGAGTGAAAATCCGTGAGATAGTCAAGACCGTAAAAATCTCGAGTGAATGGATGTACAACATTCTGCATGAATTTTTGGGTATGAGAAAGCTGTCAGCAAGATGAGTGCCGCGACTGCTCACAGTTGAGAACAAACAGAATCGTGTGACGATTTCAGAGAGATTTTGAGCATGTTCCAGTGCAACCCAAATGAGTTTTTGAGGTGTTATATCACAGTTGAATGAAGATCCATTACTATCAACCTGAAACTAAACAACAATCAAAGCAGTGGATTTTCTTCGGCAAACCTGCTCCAAAGAAAGCAAAAACCATTCCATCGGCAGGAAAAATCATGGCAGCTGTCTTTTGAAATTCACAAGAGGTGATAAGACATCCACTACCTGGAAAAGGGTAAAACGATCTCAGGTTCATATTATGCTGCAATGTTGGATCACTTTTACAAGGAATTGTTAAAAAAACGACCCCATTTGGTGAAGAAAAAGGTTCTCTTTCACCAGGATAATGCACCCGCACACAAGTCAGCCATTGCCATTGCAAAATTTGTGGAATTGGACTACGAACTGCTATCTCACCCACCATATTCTCTAGATTTGGCTCCGAGCGACTTCTTCCGCTTCACAAACCTGAAAAATTGGCTCGCTGGGAAGAAATTCATGTCCAGTGAACACATCATGGCAGAAACCACCTCATATTTTGCAGACTTCAAAAAATCATATTTTTTGGAAGAGTTAAAACAATTGGAAAAACGTTGGACATGTATTGAATTGAAAGGAGACAATGTTGAGAAATAAAATTTATTTTTTGGGAAAAAATTGTTATTTTCTTTAAAAGTTACTGACTTATCAATCCGCCTTTGTATATTTAGGTCACTTCAGCAGATGCATTCAAATTAATCCTCTCCACCAAAAGATAAACTTATACTACATAGAAATGTTTGTGATTTACTGTGCACAAAATAATAAGGGCAGAAATGACAACAATACCTGAACAAATTTGTTGTTGCAGTGATCAGATATTTCCCACTTTTGGCCATTTCATCTCATCCAGATTTAAACTACTGTACACAAATGCTGCAGTAATTTATAAAGCCCTGAATACTTTATTTTAGTATTGTTTACAAATATAAATGCACTGCATTATTTCTACTTGTAAAGTATTGCTTTAGATGTTTTTGTTAATTTTACTTTAAAACAACAACAGCCTGTTTTATACATTTTTCCAACCTATATAGGTGCCTAAAGTGTATTTTTCAGACCAAAAGATACAATTTTTATTAACCACAGTAAGGAATGGTGACTTAGCAATGCAAAAAATTGACAAATTGTGCATTTTAATGAGATCTACATTTTTTCAGAGTAAGCTTTTATCTTTCTCTTATGGTTTACTAGTTATAAAACAGTCATTTAGAATGAAGAGGATACTCACAGGCTACTCCCAGAAAATTCACTTTATTTGTCATGTTAATATCTTTAATATATGGTATTTTAATCAAAATATTTAAAAGCATAATAAAAAGTTTTTCATGTAAACAGTAATTTGGGAGGAGGGGATTTTCTTGAAAATCTTCTTGTTGCAAACTTGGAACTTACTGAACTTTTAAGTTTAGTATTTATCTGACTTAGTTTCTAAGTTATACTATTCATATACACATACATACGGAACTTAAAACTAAAAAGGCTTTATGGATTCAGGAGACTTCAAAACATATATTTCTGAATGAACTCTTGATATCAATTTTTCGGATGGAATATAATACTGACTCTTCTTGCTGTGAGTAAGTGGAACAGAAAATAAAAATTGGATTTTTGGCATAGAATGTTGGTATCAGTTATCCATCCAAAAGTGAAAATTACCAGAAAAATTTCAGATATAGTTTTATTTCATTTAAAGGAAATATTACTACACTCAAAATGGTAACTACATTCAACAGTATAAACATGAACCTAATTTTAGTTACAGTCACCCTGTATAACAATGAATCATCTAAAACTTGCACTGCAAATATTTCGGAAATGAAAAGTGTCATTTATGTGCGGTAGTCAGGGGCTCGTATTTGCTGCCTATACACAGATTTTAATAATGCTTAGAAAGTGTATTTTTTGAACAAACATATAATTTTTTAAATGGAATAATGCCCATTGAGATCAATAAAATAAACGTACAGTAAATTAGAATGTCAATGGTGCTTGTCGCGGGATTTAAGTGCATGTAGTCTACGAGAAATCTTATTTTGAAAATTTTTCACACCGACGCTTGTGGTATACCTGTGGTAGCGCAAATTAAAGAAAAGCAAACTTGATACACTACTTCTGTGGATTCTGACACGTAAGGAGAAAATTGACATTTAATGGTTGTGTTCAAAATGAACACTGCCAGTTTCAATACATGCTTCCAGTCTGTTGTGGAAAGACTGCTGCACACGTTCTAGCATTTTAGTGGAAATTTCAGTGCAGGCAGCAGTAATACGCCGTTCCATATCATCTGGTGTAGTTGGTATGTCCTTGTAGACAGTATCTTTTAGACAAGCTGTGGTAATTCGTGCACTATGGGCCGGACAGCCATGTTTGGTACCACAGTTCCTCCTAGTCTGCAGGGGAATGTCATCTAGCATCTGTGGAAGATGATCTGTTAAGAGGCTGCGATACTTGTGCAAATGCAGTTTCCGTCTACGCATAAAGGACCTATGAGGTTCAGTATCCCACACCACACGTTTAAACTCCATGGACGCTGACGTTTCACCTGACGAATCCAACAGGATTGTCAGCAGACCAATAATGCATGTTTCTGCAGTTTACCTGGCCATGATTAGTAAATGTTACTTTATCACTAAACAAAATACATGATAAATTTGGGGTAACATGTCATAATGCCCATGTACAAAAGCTAACACGATACTCAAAATCATTTCCATGCAGCTCTTGACGGAGAGAGATGTGATAGGGATGGAACCTACGTTGATGGAGAATGCGCAGTACACTTGCCTGACTTATGCCACTTCCTCGTGCAATTACACGGCAACTAATTTACAGATCTACTGCAACAGAGGCCAAAACATAATTTCTCCCCCCTCACTGGTCACTTATTTGTTTCTGTTACGCTTTTAGGTGTTACACTACCACTTTCATGTAACTGTTTGAAGAGGCTGATAAATAATTGCCGAGATGGTTAACGTCTACTGGGATATGTTTCCGTGTGCACGGTACAAGAACGAACTGCATTCTTCCTACTTTCTCCATACACCATGAGCATGTCTGCTTTTTGTGCATTTGTAAATCCTAACTTCCACTCACGACCTGCTTCTTGAACTGTCACAAACTGACTAGAAAGTCGCAATCACAGAACACCAAAGTATTGCCGCAATGCAATCAATGGACAGAAAACACAATGTAAACAAACATAACAACATCATATGGAATAAGCAACTGTCGATGTGATACGAGTCCCTGACTACCACATGCCAATAGCACTTTTCATTTCCGAAATATTTGCTATGCAAGTTTTAGGTGATTCATCCTATATGTGTAAGCAGTATTTAAAAATAACTATACACACCTTCATGTTTCCCTTTCTTTCCTTTTTTACCCTTGCCTTTATCCTTTTCCTTTTTCCCTTTATCTTTCTCTGGAGGTTTCTTGGCTCCCTTTTTATCTTTTTGCTTGCCACGCTTCTTTGGTTCCTCAGTCACTTCCTCTGGCTCTGTTTCAGGCTGAACCTTTTCTTCCTGTTTCACTGAGAACAGTAACCAAAGACAATTGTGGTGAATGCCTTCCTCATTCCAAGTCAACTTATGCTACCATTACACCTTGGATATTAAAGCAAATATGTCTCTGCAGGTGTTTATTAATAATGAATAAAATCATTAATGTACCAGAATATTAAGAACCGGAGACAACACCTGCATATGATGGGTCAAGAACACATTCCCAAAAGGTGTAATACAGTACATTCCTAGGAGAAAGAAGATCACTCAGTTGTCCCAAGAAGGGATGCAGGGAAATTTTCTTAGTGAGATTGTAACAGGCCTGATGCCTAACCTTGGTTGGATGAAGAAGAAGAAGAAGCATTAATGTAAACCCTACATTATATTTTAAATGCATTTGCATCACTTTATGTCTTGTGTTCCAGTATCTAGTAGACATTTTGGTAAACAATTTAAAAATTATAATTGTCGTCCTTCGTGGTCTTAGGGGTACCTCTAGTTTCCAAGATCACGGGTTCAAACCCAGCAAAGGCAATGGATTTTTTCAGGCATAAAAATCCTTTGTGTGGCTTCCTTTGGAAGGGAGTAAAGCCAGTGGTCCCATGTCGTAGATTAACAGCACGTAAAAGAACCTCAAGCCTGATAAAGAGGCCTCTAGCAAAATTACCGATCTTTCACACCCAATATAGAATGGGACGCTAATAACCATAGTCGTTAAAAGAGTGTCAATAAATAAAACTCAATTTCAATTTAAAAATTGTGCATTTTTAGGAGCACTACTCTTGATATTCTATATAGAATGGGGAATTCAATAAAAGTAAATAAACCAAAAGTTATAGTTTTAAAAAACAGAAATAAAGTAAAAAATCTGATGTGCTACACTCACATGACTTTCTCTCTTGTACGAACTATTTTTACAAACGTTTATTCTCCATATGCTTCATGTTAATCGAGATATCGAGATGTTAATCTTATTGCTAATTTTCTTGTAGATGCAAGGGGAACATGGTAGGTTATAAGCGATAGTCAAATCTTTTCAGCGCTGGTTGCTATGTGGCGCATTCTATTGTTTGCATATCCAGGACATAAAAAATTGAATAACAAATTTGAGAAAAAGTATAAGTATTGGAAAATTTAAGGAAATAACAAGCAATATCTCGAAAATGGTTCACTCAACTAAAAAAATGTATATGACATAAATTGTGTATTTTAACGCGATCTACATTTTTTGTGTAGTAAAATTTTGTCAATCTCTTATGGTTTACCAGTTATGCAAAAGTCGTTCACAATGAAGAATACGTTTGGAGACATTCCCAGAAAATTCGAGATATACATTTCATTTCTCATGACATTATCTTAAACGTATGATATTTTCATCAAAATCGTTAGAGCCATTTTTGAGAAAATTAAAATTTTCGAAAAATCTTCCATGTAAAGGGTAGTCTGGAGTGGGGGGATTTTCTTGAAAACCTTCGTGTCGCATCTCTGGAAGATACTGAACCTAAATACCAAGTTTGGTGCTTATCCGACTGTTGGTTTTTGAGTTATGCTGTTCACAGACACACAGACAGACAGACACACACACGGACATGTTTCCAAAAATGCTTTTTTTGGATTCAGGAGGTCTCAAAACATGTATTTCCAGTGAAATCTCGGTATCGAATTTTTGGGTGGAATGCAATACTTCCCCTACTTACTATACGTAGTAGAGAAAGTAAAAATCTGATGTGTTACACTCACATGACTTTCTCTACTCTTGTACAATCTATTTTTACAAACGCCTATTCTCCATATGCTTCATGTTAATCGAGATATCGAGATGTCAATCTTATTGGTAATTTTCTTGTAGATGTAGATCTCTTATAGTTTACCAGTTATAAGAAAGTCATTCAGAAAGAAGAGAACTTTTGGAGACATTCCCAGAAAATTCAAGATATACATTTCATTTGCCATGAAAATATCTTAAACAAAATCATTAACCAGTTTTGAGAAAATCAAAATTTAGAAAAATGTTCCATGTAAAGAGTAGTCTGCGGTGGGGGGACTTTCTTGAAAATCTTTGTGTAGCATCCTTGGAACATACTGAACTCAAATATAAAGTTTGGTAATTATCCGACTTTTCATTTTTGAGCTATGCTGTTCAGACTAACAGAAAACAGACACACACATGGACATGTTTCCAAACATGCTTTATTTGGTTTCAGGGCACCTCAAAACGTGCATTTCCAGTGACATGTCTGTATAAAGTTTTTGGGGTAATGCAATATTCCCCTACTTACTATGCATAGTAGAGAAAGTAATAATGTAGTGTGGGCACAAAAAAAGGGTAACCAATGACCATTGTTTACGTATTCTACAGGAAATGCTAAACTTTGAAAACTGGGATTCTGACACCCAGTAGCTGATCTAATGAAAAATGGGATGCCTTTTTTAAAATTCTTTTGGAATACTTCAGTCTTGCTTGCCCTTTAAAAGTAAAGCAAATATAACAAAAGCTAAACAAACAGTATGTTGAGTAATGAATTAGCAATTCTAAGAGAGAGGATGAAATCCTATATGAATTTTACTCTATAACAAAATTTGAACTGTATATGTACTGAATGCTATCAAACATTTAAAAAAGAATATGGTACAGCTCTTGCTAGGCTATTATTGCTAAACCAATCAATAAATAAAACTAAAACAGCATGGAACATAAATAATAATCAAAAGAAAAACAAAAAGCGAAGAACGTAATATAATCTTACAAATTAATGGACTAAGGCTATAAAACCTTAAAGAGATGTAATATATTTAACCATTATTTTACAAACATGATCAACCCATCACAAGACATACCAATTAACTATGAACATAAATGTACTGTTGAAGAATCAATCTATCTTACACCTACTACTGACATTGAAATTAGTAAAAAAAATCAATATTATTGTGGATGGGATAATATCTCCTCTAGAGTCCTATTATTTTGTAAAATGAACTGGTTGATATTATTGTACATTTAATAAACATGCCTGCAGAATAAAATATTTTCCCAGAGCGCTTAAAGAATAGTATAATATGACTAGTTTTCAAAAAGGAAGCTGAATGCCATATAGCAAATTACTGACCCATAACTCTTACTTCTGTTTTTAGCAAGATACTTGAAAAAAGTTTCAAATTCATGATTGGTTGCTTTCTTACAAAAACATGAATCTTAGTTAAAACACATCATGGATTTGGGAAAAATTACTAACAAGCACTGCAGTTGTGGAACTTCTGCATGAAATATATACACAATTAGATAAAGGCATTCATGCTATAGCGCTTTTTCTTGATGATAGTATATCAATAAAAACGTTATTGGATAAACTAGAAAATTATGGGATAAGGGGCAAATACACGAGTTAATAAGATATTACTTAACGAATCAAAAGCAATGTACAGTGATAACAAGTAAACTGAATGGTTCGATTAAATGTTTTACATCGACATATGACACTGTAAGGTTTGGAGTGTCACAAGGATCAGTTCTGGGGCCTCTCTTGCTTTTATTGTACATAAATGACATACTTGAGTTTGAAAATTGTATCTTATGCTGACGATACCACACTTCTGTATTGGAATAATTTTGTTGCAGCACAGTGAAGGGGGACCATGATCGTGATGAAGGATAGACACAAGATAAGCTCTGGTCTATCATAGCACTGTATACCATTTATTAGAGGTCACTAGTGGTGCTATACATTTTGTTACAGCCCAGTGAAGGGGGACCATGATCGTGATGAAGGATAGACACAAGATAAGCTCTGGTCTATCATAGCACTGTATACCATTTATTAGAGGTCACTAGTGATGCTATACAGCCCAGTGAAGGGGGACCATGATCATGATGAAGGATACACACACAGATAAGCTCTGGTCTATCATAGCACTGTATACCATTTATTAGAGGTCACTAGTGATGCTATACAGCCCAGTGAAGGGGGACCATGATCATGATGAAGGATAGACACACAGATAAGCTCTGGTCTATCATAGCACTGTATACCATTTATTAGAGGTCACTAGTGGTGCTATACATTTTGTTGTAGCCCAGTGAGGGAGGACCATGATCATGATGAAGGATAGACACACACAGATAAGCTCTGGTCTATCATAGCACTGTATACCATTTACTAGAGGTCAGTAGTGGTGCTATACATTTTGTTGTAGCCCAGTGAAGGGGTGCCATGATCATGATGAAGGGTAGACACACAGATAAGCTCTGGTCTATCATAGCACTGTATACCATTTACTAGAGGTTACTAGTGGTGCTATACATTTTGTTGCAGCCCAGTGAAGGTGAACCATGATCATGATGAAGGATAGACACACAGATAAGCTCTGGTCTATCATAGCACTGTATACCATTTGCTAGAGGTTACTAGTGGTGCTATACATTTTGTTGCAGCCCAGTGAAGGTGAACCATGATCATGATGAAGGATGGACACACAGATAAGCTCTGGTCTATCATAGCACTGTATACCATTTATTAGAGGTCACTAGTGATGCTATACAGTCCAGTGAAGGGGGACCATGATCATGATGAAGGATAGACACACAGATAAGCTCTGGTCTACCATAGCACTGTATAACATTTACTAGAGGTCACTAGTGGTGCTATACATTTTGTTGCAGCCCGGTGAAGGGGACCATGATCATGATGAAGGATAGACACACACAGATAAGCTCTGGTCTATCATAGCACTGTAAACCATTTACTAGAGGTCACTAGTGGTGCTATACATTTTGTTGCAGCCCAGTGAAGGGGGACCATGATCATGATGAATAATAGACACACAGATAAGCTCTGGTCTATCATAGCACTGTATACTATTTACTAGAGGTCACTAGTGGTGCTATACATTTTGTTGCAGCCCAGTGAAGGTGAACCATGATCATGATGAAGGATAGACACACAGATAAGCTCTGGTCTATCATAGCACTGTATACCATTTACTAGAGGTCACTAGTGGTGCTATACATTTTGTTGCAGCCCAGTGAAGGGGGACCATGATCATGATGAAGGATAGACACACAGATAAGCTCTGGTCTACCATAGCACTGTATACCATTTACTAGAGGTCACTAGTGGTGCTAGACATTTTGTTGCAGACCAGTGAAGAGGGACCATGATCACAATGAAGGATAGACACATAGGTAAGCTCTGGTCTATCATAGCACTGTATACCATTTACTAGAGGTCACTAGTGGTGCTATACATTTTGTTGCAGTCCAGTGAAGGGGGACCATGATCATGATGAAGGATAGACACACAGATAAGCTCTGGTCTATCATAGCACTGTATACCATTTACTAGAGGTCACTAGTGATGCTATACATTTTGTTGCAGCCCAGTGAAGGGGGACCATGATCATGATGAAGGAAATACACAGATAAGCTCTGGTCTATCATAGCACTGTATACCATTTACTAGAGGTCACTAGTGGTGCTATACATTTTGTTGCAGTCCAGTGAAGGGGGACCATGATCATGATGAAGGATAGACACACAGATAAGCTCTGGTCTATCATAGCACTGTATACCATTTACTAGAGGTCACTAGTGATGCTATACATTTTGTTGCAGCCCAGTGAAGGGAGACTATGATCATGATGAAGGAAATACACAGATAAGCTCTGGTTTACGATAGCATTGTATGTTATATTAGCGTGGTATATTTGAGGATGTTATCTTAAGTTAGCAAAACGTTTTACATTGCTCATAAAACTAATTACCTTATAATGCAATACAAATTAATGTTTTGTTATGTCTGTGATAACAACAACTTCGAATCAGCCTAAAAAAAGCCATAAAAGAGGCATCTATTGCCATTAATTCATAAAAAACCTCCACTCCTATAAATTTTACAGGCAAACCATAAAATTTAGCAAGTATGTTAATGTCATGAATCCAAGGCCCTCAGATAAGGCTATTGTAACACACCTTCTACTTGAATCAGCTGTTCTTCCTGTATTGTCTTTTTGTAATTAATGGTGTAGAGCAATAAACAGCGTCTCTCAAGGTCACAACTGCTCCTCTGTTCGTTGTCTAAGAAAGAAACCAACTTGTCTTCCATTGCACCTTCATTCTCCGCTAAGAAATCGTTAAACACACTTTCATCTGTTAAATTCAAAAAAGTGACGGCTTTCTTTTTCACCCACTCAATTCTGTAGTCCACCATGATCCCAAGTGAATAAACCTGCAAAAAAATTGGAAACATAACCATGGGAATAAGAAACAGCATTCTTCTACAAACTATTCTTAGGAATGTTTACTTTTTATCTACTTAATGTTAATCGAGATAAATGTTTGCAAAACTAGCTTCATTACACATTTTGTTGTAGGTTCAAAGGGAATACGGGAGATGGAGTCATTTAAAAGTGGGTGACTATATACTGACTCCCTACTTCTTCTGTGGTGCTACAGCCCAATTCAGGCCTTTGTTTCCTTCGGACATTGCCTCCATTCTTCCCTATTTAAGACATCCCTTTCCAAGCTCCTACTCTCCAACATACTTCTCCCATAACATCTGTCTCTTGTTCTTCACACTGGTCCATTGCCACACATTTTTCACTTTAAGGACTTCAGGGGTATATCTTGTTGGTTCATCTTTAGCACCTGCCTGCCCACTGTAAACTTCTTAATTTAACTACCTTCATTACGGCAGGCTCTTTACATATCTCCTACATTTCATTAACTGTATCTGATTCTCCACAAATAAAGTTCATTCACTGGACCCAAAATGCTCTTCAATATCTTTCTTTCAAAGGCATTTAACATATTTTCTGTGTTCCTTGTTATTATTCATGTTTCCAACCATATATTAGTATTGCACGTTTTATTGTTTTATATAATCTTATTTTGGTTTGTCTATGTATATCTTTAAACTTAAATGTGAATCCACTTATGTGCTGCATTCACGTGGCTTTCTCTTCTCACTCCCCAAAAAACTATTCCTGTAATCTACTTTGTGTTAATAGAGATACCTTTCATTACATAGATTGTTGTAGGTATAAGAAGAATACAGTAGGCTAAAGCAATAGTCAGAGTTTTATAAAACCTGTGACAATGTGATGTCTTTGAAATTCCATGCTCCTTGCATGATTACAACAAAAATTGAATGGCGACTTACCACTTGAAAAAGCTCTAAGTATTTGAAAATTCACACCAATAACAAAAAATATCTTGGAAATGGTTAACATAACAAAAAAAATTATCAGGCATAAATTTTGTCCTTTAACAAGGTATACATTTTTTGTGTAGTAAGATTTTGTCTATCTTTTATGGTTTACCAATTATACAACAGTCATTCAGAATGAAGGGCACTTCACGACTATCTCCAGAAAATTCAAGATATACATTTTATTGGTTATATAAATATATTAAACATATGCTATTTTAATCAAATTTGTTAGTATATATTTTAACAAATTTGTTTGTTAAAATATATACTAATTCTTTCCATGTAAATGGTAGTTGGGCATGGGGGGATTTTCTTGAAAATCTTCTTGTTGCATACTTGGAAGATACTGAACTTGAATTCCAAGTTTGATATTTATCCAACTTTTCATTTTTGAGTTATAGTGTTCACAGAAGACAGATAGACTCTCAGCCAGACACACACATGGACCTTTTTATAAAAATTCTTTATTTGGATTCCCTGCATCCCAAACTACCCCTTACATGGAAACATTTTTGTTACTTTTTATATTTCAAAAATGGCTCTAACAATTTTTATTGAAATACCATATGCTTAAGATATTTACAAGTCAAATAAAAGGCATATATAGAAAGAATAATAAGCTTTTGTAAGAATAGTTTGTAGAAGAGTGAGTAAAGAAAGTCATGTGATTGCAACATATCAGAATAATTTTTTTCTTGAATTACATCAGCTTTTTATTTCCAGTAAATGATCCCAGATTTTTACTTGTATAAATAAACCCAATTTGTTTTACTTTGTGAATGATTTCTTTGTCAAATGACCCCATATTTTTATTTTCATGGATGAATTAAGATTTTTCACTTTTGGTAAACGATCCCAGGTTATTATTTACATGTAATGACCCCAGATTTTAACTTTGGCAAATGTTCCAAATGTTTATTTCTGTGAATGATTCCAGGTTTTTATTAAATGCAATGATTCAAAATTTTAATTTTGTGAATACTCCAGGTTATTTTTGTAAATGATCCCAGATGCAATGTTGTGAATACTCCAAAACTTACTTTTCTAAATTGCTCCAAATTTTTTAATTTTTTGAATGACCCCAGAGTTTTTGAATTTGTGAATGATCCCAGATTTTTATTTGCCTTTGTCAAATGACCCTGGATTTTAATTATTGGTAAATGACCCCAGATATTCCTTTTAATCAAATGTGAATGAGCTCATTGTTTGAGGGGAGGGGGGGCTCTTTGGGAAATGATCCCATATTTTTTTTTTAAATTTGTTTCATTTATGTTTATCAATTAACTCCAGAATTTTATAAAATCTCATTTTTTACTTTTTTTCACAGAAGTTTTTTCACTTTTCGTGAGTGACCCCTGATTTCTTTATTTAATGGATAACCCAATGTTTTATAGTTTTGCAAATAACTTGAATTTTTTACTACATATTGGAATGTTAATGCAACTTCTTGGTACTTTTGTTGTTCAAATGCCATTTTTATATGTCTTGTTCGATTTTGTGGATCACTTGAATGAGTAGGGGGGTACCTAGTAGGCATATAATTTTGGGTCCACCCCGCGATATATACTACTCACCTTAAGCTATAAATATTCTAGGAAATCTGTTATCCTCATACATTATTCCTTATCGGGATAGGAGCTTTTGTTAAGTATTAGAGGTGCTACCTGGATAAGAAAATAATGTCCAATTTTTAAAACCTCTGCGTACATGTTTGTACATTTGCAATATTTTTAATGTTGCAAGATGAATGGGTTTTAAATGCTCCTGTGCTAGGGCATCTAACGATTTCAACATCATGCGAAATGACCTGAGTGGTAAAAGGTATTCGAAATAGTCTACAAGCACTTACAATGAATAGTTCTCCAGGGACAATTAGCTTACTTGAAATGCTTATGTACAACATAGGGTTGCCATAAGGCACGAATTTTCGAGAGAGTCCGGAATTTTATGGTAAATGAAAACGTCCAGGCTGAAAAGAGAAAAGTCTGCGATTTTTGCTATATTTGAACTCAGCTACAACAAATTTAAGGTTGTTCAAGGGATGGCCAAGGATGATAGTTTTGAGAATTTGTTGTCACATAAGAAATGGGTTGGCTTCATTCATAATTGCATTTCTTGGGAGCAGTATCCAAAGTTGCTAAAAATTGTAGGTTATTATTTCTCCATCCCTGGTCATAACACCAATGTAGAGAGAGGTTTTACCTCACGAGTGCCCAGTGGAAGAAAGGTATAGGTTAAAAGTAAAATCTGTAAATGCAATGCTGCAAATACAACACAATATGAAAAATATATGTTGTAGTGTTTCCGAAATGAATATTAATATGAGCAATACCAAGTTCCTTTCTTCTGTTTCAGATCCTGAGAAATACAATTGGTATTAAAAAACTTAAATGCTTTTACTGAATGTTTTACATTTTTTATGTGCTTACGAAAGGTAAAATATAATAAAGCAGTCCTTCCAAAACTCTGGATTATTAATTAAATGGACATTTTTCCTACATTAGGGCTCCTGAATTTTCTTAAATCGATCAAACTAACATTTAAAATGTTTTGGTTTTGGATTATCAGATTATAGCAACCCTAATACAATATAGTTTTGAAAATCCTCTGATATATAAAAATGTTGAGAATCGTACCGAAGTAAAATGCGAAATGCCTGAATAAAGCTCCAAAATGGACCTAATTTTGCGTCATCCTTGTTAGTAACTGGGGCACTTATTAGTGCAACTAATCATTACGATAATAATAGTATGCAACACATTTCACTGCTCTTTTCTTACCTTATTCTATTAGACGTACACAAACGTTATTTCAGAAGTTTACACAGTTACTGAATATATGCAGTAAGCGACTTAAGTTACTATATGTAGAAAGAATTAATTTTCATACATTTCTGGTGTATTTGAGATGAAAAGAAAACGTTTATTGTTGCACATATTCATTGTTGCTGTCATGGGTAACTGCATGAAAACTTTCCATTTCTTAGGTGGGTGGGGATCGACGAATAGAATCAATCGTTGGTGGCGATAAAACAATAAAGGGTGAATGAATTTGTACAAATGAAAAATAAAATACTGGAATTTAAAACTCAGCACGATTATCTAAATACATTACTATAAGAGGGGAGATAAAACATAAGAGCATTTTTTTCAGAAACAGATTTTAGGTACCAATAAGAATTGCAGTTGCTAGGTACGCTTAAGTGTTTTGATAGTTATATTAAGTTGTAAAGTAAAGAGCTCAAGAATTAATGGTTTAATAGAGTTTCTAAAGTCAGAGCTTTGTGTGGAAGTGTCAGAGAGTAAGCTGCACTGTACAATTGTGTAAATTCACGGTAAATTGAAAGTCTGTAGATGTAAAGCAGACCTCGAAGATGCCGCTCCAACGAGAAAACAACAGCGCTACCAATACCGAGGAGGAGGACGACGAAACTTTCCCATGTCTTAAATGCATGAAGGAAGTTGGTAATGAATTCCAAGCAGTGGGATCACAGATTGATGGGATGATTGGGAAATTATGGTCAATGTGAACAATGGTTTCACAGAGAATGTGCTGGAATAAATATGGGACAGTACAACATAACTTCACTCCAGGAAATGTGCCCTGTTACGGTTATACCCTAACTACAGCAATGATTGTATGAACGTAAAAATACCCAAGAGAGGAAGATGCAGAAGTATTCATTTCCCTGTTTATTTTAAGTCCACGAATACAAACAATAGAGTTAAAGTCAAACAAAGCCTACACAGGATTATAAATATAGACTAGAGATGTATGTATACTACCTTCTTAAGCAGTCAATGAAGTGAGGAAGACCATACGGCGGATATAAATACGGTAGATTACATCTATAACCAAATCAATAAATACCTGGACTTGTATCATCCAATAAAACCTATATACAATACAGAACATAAAAAACCAAAATGGTGGACAGTTAACTGTAATAGGGCAATAACTTGAAAGAGAAGCATATACAATTTTCTGAAGAACAAAAATAGGGATATTTAATTGGCCTATAAACGAGGGGATGCGATAGCAATAAAAGCAATCCAAACAGCTAAGAGAATAGTTTGGGATAATTTTGCAATAATATTACACTACAGAATCAACTTATGCAAATGCAAAAGTATACGGTTCTTCAAAAATATCAAAGATCATTTTTGTCCTATACAGATAATCCTATCGTACAGCAAGACTTTCTCAACCCAGTTACTCCTGATTATGTTTCACAGGGTATTATGCCAGCTATACACAATTACGGCCCCATTCACTTACATGTCAAACACGTATGCAACATCTAATAACCCCATGTAAAAAGAGGAAATCGTACAGAACTATAATACTAACTCTCCTGCAACTGACAATTTCATAAATATGGTTAAACATCTACCAGAAGAATACATTCAGCTATTATGCAACGGGTACTCACACATTCTACAATATCCATAATTTCCTGGCATCTGAAATGAATTTATGTTAATTCCAGTACAAAAGCCCAATACTGAGCCTAGGCTGATTAATAGTTGTAGACCAACATCAGCTTGTGTTTTTAGAAAAATGTTGGAAAAAATCATTACACACACAATTACTTTTTATCTTGAACGCTATGGATTTTGGCCAATAAATCAATATGGGTTCAGAAAAGCATGCAGCATAACCTCTCTGTCTTCACGTCAGAAACATTATCAGTCATAGTTAATAAATAAAATCTTAGAAGTGATGAGTCTTGATATATCTAAGGCCCATTAAAATGTCTAAATACCAAATTATTAAGCTTCTTATGGATTTAAAAGTTTTATATATGTATAGTAACATATTATATAAACTGTTGATTAATAGAACGTATATCTCCACCCAAAAGACTACATACATAATCTCCTCTTATGGACTGCTATGAGGCTCATCTTTAAGGCCTCTAGTGTACAGTTTATACATTTCCAAATTGGATGATACATGTCATGAAGATTGCCAATATCTAGTCTATGCTGGCGATCTTTTCATTTTAACACAATTACTCAGAATGAATTAATAGAAGATAATACAAAATTTAGAAACACATTAAACACAGTGCATCAGTTCTTTTTTGGATCTAGGGCTAGAGTTTAATGCGTCTAATTCTAAATGGATCATCTTCAAAACAGCCAAAATAATACATAATATTGACATTAAAATTAGCAATGTAACAATCTTTCCTTCTAATGAAATAATATTCTTAGGTATTACCTTCGACTACTGATTGAATTGGATGAAATTTTCAAAATGTAATTTCCAAAGTAAAATATTGTCTAATATTTTCAGATACTTATCTGGACTTAAATGTTGAGCTCAGACAAAATGCCTGTTAATTTTTTACAGTGAACTTATAACTTCAATTCTTGACTATGGAAGTATAATATTTCATAAAATTCCCAAATTAGTTGATTCAAAACTAATATCGGTGCAATATAACATAGCAAAACTGATATTAGGAATGCAAGGGAAAGCCAGCACAACTCTCACAGTAGAGGAAATTGGATAGAAACCGTATCAAAAAGGCAAATGAAATTAACAAGCAATTTTGTTGGAAAAGTAAGGCAAAATTCTAGCGACCCTGTATATCATAAACTACAGCGTTTTCAATCCAATGTTAAAAACCGTCTTAAATTAAAAAAATATCCCATTATAAAAGTATGGAAGATATTTATAAATCATCCGGAAATATACCCCATCCTCAAGGACTCTGGGAGGTTCTGCATACTGCATCTGATATTGATTTTTCATTTTTTAACAAACAGAAACCGTGCATTTTACAAAAACGTCATCATACCATAAAGCACCATTATGCAACACTTCTACAGCGATGGATCTAAGGATAGACAGGGGACAGGATCATCAGTATACCACATGAACAACCACTCTGATGAAGTAATAAAACTGAGTGCATCCTGATCATATACTCTGCTGAATTGGTAGCCATACAATCAGCGATAAAAATTGTATGGAAAAACAAATTTTCCCATAGCCTAATTTTTTCTGATTCAAAAAGTGGTTTGCAAATCTAGCTGTGTTTACAGCTTTTGAAATAGAAGTAAAATATTTTCTTTTCAAAGCCCAACATGAATATATTAAAATAAAGATTGTCTGAATACCAGGGAACAGTAACATCTTAAAGCTGATTCGTTAGCGAAAATACCTCAAACTTCAGGTACACCTGCTAAAATCCAACTTCCTTTTAAAGATGATGTTGGAGACGTTATAAAACAGTTGCTGACAGAAGATTCGCCTCAACAAGAATACATTAACAAGCTATGCTGGTTTGCTGGTTTAATGAGCAAAATTAGATTGAAAGTAGCAAATACACCAGTATATGAATTTAAAATCAATAAAAGAAACACGCATTCTTGTGACTGTGGTAAATACGGAGATCTAGACCATATGTTGTTTGCTTACCAAATACACCAGAATAAAAATTATCAACTGTTAATAAATCTATACAAAGCAGCATTTACTGGTCCAATCAAAATAAGTAATATAATTACACTGATCCAAAGAAATTAAGCTCCTTATTATACAACCATGTCACTAAATGTAAAATAAATCTATAAGAGTGAATAGATTTCTTGCATAATTCAAATGTTAAAAACATATACGAGGCTGTCCCAGAAATACCCGAGCTAACAAAGAAAACAACAAAATTGGGAAAAAACATCTTTATTTCTCTACATAGACTCCTTTCAGCTCTAAACACTTTTCCCAGCGTTGTTCAATAGCTTCGATATCCTGTTTATATTGAGAACCGTTGAGGTCTGCAAAATAGCCATCAATTACAAATTCCACCTTTTAATTGATGGCAAATCTTTTACCACCAAGCCATTTCTTCAACGTTGGAAACAGAAAATAATCAGAGGAGGCTAAATCTGGTGAATAGGGTGCATGGCGAAGCAATTTGAACTTTAACTCATTGATTTTGGCCATGGCGATAATGAATGTGTGAACTGGCGCATTATCTTGATGAAACGGAACTTTCTTTTTTGCTAAATGCGGCCGTTTTTTGCTTGATTTCATCATTCAAACGCTGCAATAAGTTTGCATAATACTCGCCATTGATTGCTTTTCCTTTTTGAAGATAATCAATGAACATTATTCCACGTGCATCCCAAAAAACTGACGCCATGACCTTACCTGTAGATGGAACTGTCTTCGCCTTCTTTGAAGCCGATTCTCCCCTTTAAATCCACTGTTTTGACTGTTCCTTCGTGTCAGGTGTGAAGTGATGGACCCATGTTTTATCCATGGTTATGAATCGACGCAAGAAATCGGCTTTATTGCAGCGAAATATTGCCAAACACTCGACTGAAACATCCTCATAATGCTGTTTTTGTTCCATTGTGAGTAAACGCGGCACCCATCTTGCGCACAGCTTTCGCATGTCTGAATTTTCAGTTAGTATGCGATGTACAGCACTTTTTGAAATTCCTACGATGTCTACTAGCTCGCGAACTTTCAGTCGACAATCATCCAATACCATTTTATGGGTTTTCTTCACGATTTCTGGCGTGGTCACCTCATTTGGTCGACCACTGCGATGTTCGTCTTGGCAGCTCCTACAGCCTCGCTTAAGCTCTGCCACACGATATTTTACTGTTGTAACCGTAGGAGGAGACTCCCCCAGAGCATAATCTAGATTAGCGTTAATATTAGTTGGACTAAGACCTTTCAAATGAAAGTATTGTATCACATAACGATGACTGGTTTTATCTATGTTTACAGATTCGCTGAGAGAGTTCACTATTAATGGCTGACAAACAATTACTAAACAACGTAGCATCGTCAAACTTGAACTTAAGTTTTATAGGACTGGTCCTTTCTACCGTAGTCATTTGTTTGAAACAACAACCACTATCCATACGTCAGGTCGCGTACTTCTGGGACTGCCCTCGTAGTTGGCTATTCTGACGCCAATTCTTGGCGAGTCGTTAAACAACAGCAACAACAATAAGCCGGCTCAAGAACAGACTCGCAATGAGTTGCTATGATGAAGGAAATTATCAAAATACTACACAATAATATGATGTAGCAGCGTGGGGCTGCAACCCGAAATATTATAAACGAAGGAAAGAGAAAGAGAAATGAAACTGAGTTTTACTTATGAACGCTCTTTCACTGCTATGGTTCTTAACGTCCCATTCTATTTTGAGCATGAAAGACTGGACATTTTGCTCAGAGGTCTCTTTATCAGGCTTGAGGTTTTTTTATGTAACGTAAATCTATACACGGGACTACCGGCTTTACTTTCCTTCCGAAGGAAGCCATGTTAAGGATTTTTACACCCGGGTTTGAATCCGCGACTTTGGAAAGGGAATGAGAATGCCTCCTTATACCACATATCGTGTGACGAAGCAATCCAGGTCCACACCCAGACTAGATGTCAGAGGCACGATGAGACTTTTCACGAATAAAGCAGGAACGCCCCTTACCTATCCAGCTGCAGTTACAGATTCTGTTGATGAACAGAACAAGGAGAGCACCACAGTCGCTCAACGAACTGAAGATAGAGAGGATAGAGGTTCATATCAGATCAACCAAGAACTCAGAAGGGCTTCCGATGGAAACCTAAAACAGCTAAGAGCTGCAAATAAGACTTGGTTGTACACAGGGTGCTTAAACCCAGGTATATCTTCAAAGGCTATATAAAATAAGAGGAACTCAGAACCAGGGGGAATAAGAATTTCATTGTTGGTATACCATTTGAAAGGAAAGATGAGGTGCCTGTATGAACCAGCTTTTTGGCCAAGAGATGTAGTTTCTGGCCATTTCGCTTTCGCTCTAACAAGAAGTCATCAGTAAACTGGTAAACTTTGAAGTGAAAGTATTGCTTTGGAACGTCGAAGCACTGTCAAGAGTCACCAACTCAGCACCAGATATTGCAATGCAATAGAACCTCAGAGTGCACCACAAATATACACTATACCTACAGTAAATAAGCTGGCAGAACATGGACTGTTGGGGGGGCCAAAAGGAGGCACCACATGACCTTTAAAGCCTAAACTTATTCCCTTTAGTTATAAATTGAATTAATAATATATTAACAGTGAAAGTTAAGTTATGTGTGAATTTCCTCCAATCGGAATTCTTGTCCCAATTAATTACAGATGTAATAGGAGATGCTTTTAACGAAACAAACCAGAGTGAAGGAGTTGTGCTTGCACGTGACCTAAATTGTAGAATCGATGCCTTATTGCAGAAGACAAAAGAAGTTCTTTACTATCTAAAGGAGGAAGGACCATCACTTGCACATAATATGATGCAGTAATTTGTATCACAAATTACTTAAATGTAAATAATGATTGTAATATGAATATGCATTTTTATGTGACATTGATTTGAGATGTTTCTTGACTGTAATTATTGTTGATAAGTAAGTTTATACGACCTTACTGAAACTGTCAATAATAGCGCGCAATAATGCAGCGAGGGGGTGAGCTGTTTATCATTATTGGAAACGAGGAAGTTACGTAATGTTGGCGCGTTTTTCCGTTTAGAATCTTCTGGAACGTTTCCCTAGAGCATATGTGTTCATAATTTTCATTGGATATAAAAATAGACGCTAATGTTGGCGCGTTTTATTAGCCAATAGTAACTCAGTTATAATCTTTAGGCATATTGGGGAGTGGGTGTATAAAAAGCCAAGTCAGAGGTAGATCGCGGTCAGTTCATCAAAATTCTTAGTACATTACACGTCGCCTTCAGTCGTTCAGTTCATCAAAAATCTGTGTACACTACACGTCGTCTTCAGTCAGTCAATTCGTCGAAAGTATTTGTACGGCAAACGTCGGGTATCGATTCACAAGTTACGCGCAGCAGAATTATGAATAATCTAAAGTGTTGTAAGGTTAATTCTATAAAAGGTTGAAGTACGTGGATTAAAAGTGATCAGTAAGAAGTTATTATAACAGTTTCAGTTTGGCGAGTATCAAGATCAATGTATAAATGTGATAGTTAACGTGTTCGACAATAAATGTGTAAAACAAATTTCTTCATCAGTGTTATATTTGGATAAAAGATTCCTTTCCGTTTACACACCTTGATCAAGCGACATGTTCGGCCGAGAAATAATAGCTAGCCGGAGGACAGTAAACAAAATTTAAATCAAATAACAGTCGCATTCTTTCGAACACTAACACTGCTGCAAATTGCTAACACCAGATGGAGCTACAAACCGAACTAATGAATGACGTCACAAGATGGCTTCACATGAAGTAAACACACATACACAAACATCACAAGTAATAACTTTATAAAAAGGAATACCGTTACAAATTGGCACCACAACGTAGGGGCTACAATAATGTTAAACAAACAATATAAGAAATACACTCACAAATTGGCGCCCAACGTGGGGCAGTTAAAATTATGTAACCAAACAAAACAAAAGCAGCACAATATAAGATCTTCAAGTTCTAATAATTTACGTAAAACCATATTACGTAAACATTAAACCAGCTACAAATTGGCACCCAGAACGTGGGGTAAAGTAACCAGGAAAGGGGCAAAGTAACCAGGAAAGTAGCAGAATTAACCAGGAAAGTAGCAGAATTAACCAGGATGTGGAACGAATGGAGAAGTGAATTGAACTACAAGACGCAGATTCCAGAAACAACAAAAGGGACGACAGACTACGCGGATGATTGGACATCGTAATTCCGAGATTACAAGGCAACAAGGAATTCAACTACAAAACAACAAAACGACGTAGATTCATCGTAATACAACGCAGAAGCGACATATACATCTAGGAGAGAGGGGCAGAAAGCTGGACATCAAAGCAACATCAGCAGATACCATCAGAAAGGTTAGAAACGTGTGATTTTTATTCTAAAAAAAAGGGGTAAAAAAGTTTTTTAATGTACCTTAGGAGCGGTAGGATAAAGAAAACAATGTCCACTAATAATACAGAAGAAATAATTATGGAGGGAGATAGTGTAACAGTTAGCTGTAATTCAGTACAGGTTACTGAAAATAGATCAAACAATGTAGGAATTGAGGGAGGAAATGTTAGTGCAGAAAGTGAGAATAGAACAGCAGGAAATGTTAATTTTGATGCTGGTATGATGATGGAAATGCTGAGAAATATTGGTAAGAGCTTAGATCAAAACAGGGAAGTAATGAAAAAGACTAATGAGAAATTAGAAAGACTAACTCAGAGTTATGGGAAATTACAGCAAACAGTAGATCAAAGCAGGGAAGAAATTGAAAAGAAATTCATGGAGCTAGATAGTAATATGCCAAGAATGAGAGATGAAAATCAGGAAGTGATAGCAAGTGAGATAGGAGAAGTTTCAAAGATAATGCTAGACATGAGCAGGGAAATAGGTAACAAAGAAAATGAGGTTAATACTAAAAGCGAACATGTTGATGTAGAATTTACAGAGTCAGGTAGTAGAATGAGTAGCATTTCAAGTGAGATAAGAGAGATGAAAGAGGTTATGAATGTAGATGTGAATCAGGCGCAGGTTAATTTCAGAGGGGAGATATCAGAAATACAGAATGAGTCAGTAATGCAAAGAAATAAATTGTACGAAGAAGTTAAAGTTTTGCCTGTAAATAATCAAAAGCAAACTTCTGAAATTAACAAGTACCAAGCTTTTCAAAATGAAAACTCCAGTCCAGTACAATTTATGACAGATTTGTCAGAGTATTCTCAGATTAAAGAGATAGTAAAAGAATTGAAAATGACAGTTGTTAAAAGATGTGTTGTTCAGGAAACTTTGATTGTTTTCAAATGTTATCAGGGAACGAAATTTCATTTGAATCCTTTAATAGGTTATTCATGAACAAAAATTTGAAGGTTAGGATACAGCTACGAGTAATGTTTAGCCACACACAATTTGATCCAGGAGGGTAAATAGCAATGAGATGTAAAGTAAATACTGGATAGTCAAAGATGACTTGCAGAGCAATGTATCGGATTGTAAGAGGGTTAAATAAATATGTACGTCATGATAATGGAGAAATAAGGCTTTGGACCTAACTAAATGTTTAAAAGAAAAAAATAACTTTTTTTTTTAGTAACTGTAACAGCATTTGAAATAAAGCATGATGTTATATTAAAGTAAAGTACGTAGATATAATTCCAAGAATATTGTGAATGTACAGTACAAAATAACAAAAATGGGTTAAAAAATAATTAAAACAAATACTTATGTAGCAAACAGAAAATGTGAAACAGTACTTAGATTTAAGAGATGTAAATATATTTGTGTAGAGGGTGAATATTTTTGGTAAAAATGTATAGTAATTACCAAAAATTCTTAAATGCACAAATTTTTGTTAACAATATAAGAAAGTAAACCAATTTTTGTAACAGTAATTAAATAATTCATGGTACAGTATTTGCTATAAAAATTGTGATGTCAGATTAATGTCTAAACACATTAAACCAGAGCCAGTAAGTAGTGGCGAGGTGATGTCAGATTAATGTCTAAACACATTAAACAAGAGCCAGTAAGTAGTGGCGAGATAAAAAAAAATATGTCGTGTGTTAAATGCGTGTGAAGTGTTAAGTGAAAGTGATAGCGTGTGTTCCAAGATTTAGGAGACTAAAAACCCAATTATAAAATTTCCAAACAAGTTGTAAATATTTATAATTATGTTTCTAGTGGGGCATATGATGCAGTAATTTGTATTACAAATTACTTAAATGTAAATAATGATTGTAATATGAATATGCATTTTTATGTGACATTGATTTGAGATGTTTCTTGACTGTAATTATTGTTGATAAGTAAGTTTATACGACCTTACTGAAACTGTCAATAATAGCGCGCAATAATGCAGCGAGGGGGTGAGCTGTTTATCATTATTGGAAACGAGGAAGTTACGTAATGTTGGCGCGTTTTTCCGTTTAGAATCTTCTGGAACGTTTCCCTAGAACATATGTGTTCATAATTTTCATTGGATATAAAAATAGACGCTAATGTTGGCGCGTTTTATTAGCCAATAGTAACTCAGTTATAATCTTTAGGCATATTGGGGAGTGGGTGTATAAAAAGCCAAGTCAGAGGTAGATCGCGGTCAATTCATCAAAATTCTTAGTACATTACACGTCGCCTTCAGTCGTTCAGTTCATCAAAAATCTGTGTACACTACACGTCGTCTTCAGTCAGTCAATTCGTCGAAAGTATTTGTACGGCAAACGTCGGGTATCGATTCACAAGTTACGCGCAGCAGAATTATGAATAATCTAAAGTGTTGTAAGGTTAATTCTATAAAAGGTTGAAGTGCATGGATTAAAAGTGATCAGTAAGAAGTTATTATAACAGTTTCAGTTTGGCGAGTGTTAAGATCAATGTATAAATGTGATAGTTAACGTGTTCGACAATAAATGTGTAAAACAAATTTCTTCATCAGTGTTATATTTGGATAAAAGATTCCTTTCCGTTTACACACCTTGATCAAGAGACATGTTCGACCGAGAAATAATAGCTAGCCGGAGGACAGTAAACAAAATTTAAATCAAATAACAGTCGCATTCTTTCGAACACTAACACTGCTGCAAATTGCTAACACCAGATGGAGCTACAAACCGAACAAATGAATGACGTCACAAGATGGCTTCACATGAAGTAAACACACATACACAAACATCACAAGTAATAACTTTATAAAAAGGAATACCGTTACAAATTGGCACCACAACGTAGGGGCTACAATAATGTTAAACAAACAATATAAGAAATACACTCACAAATAAAGAAGACAAGACGTGTATTAGCATAATGGCTCCAGTACCATAGATCTGTTTTCACAACCCTAGACATAGTAAACCCAAAGAGCCAGGGAATTGTACCAAAGGCGTTTAGAAAACACCAACCGGTAGAAACTGTGCTCCAGTTCAAATAGTAGAGAGCAAGATACTGAAAACCGTAGGATCTCCAGGAAATCCCTACAACCAGTAGCGTAGCCAGACAATTATTAAGGGGAGGGCGGTTATGTATAGGGATCCGTTTTTTAAACAATTTGTATCAATTCAAATTACAAATATTAATTAATAATTTAAGTTGGAATATTTAAATACATCGGTTTTATATTTACAGATTAAGGTACAGTAATTGCAATAAGTCGGTTTGGATGGCTCAGTTGGTTAGGCGCTAGCCTTATGATACCAGGGCCACGGTTCAAACCCGGCCCAGATCGATGATTTTTAAGTGTGGTTAAAAGTGTCGGTAGATTTGCTAGGATGTAAAAGAATTCCTGCGGAACGAAATTCCGGTACACTGGCGGCGCTGATATGATCTTGGCAAATGACAGCTTCGTTAGGAAACAAAAACATGTTTTACAGTTGAAATTAAAATAGGACGTTTTACGTATTCTAAGCGGCAAATGTGTTGTGGTTGAGAATTAATGACCACTTGAAGTATTTTATATTACCGCTGCATGCCATTTTATCTTACTGCAAAATAGGGTTTGTAGTTATGTTCTAAATTGAGAGATGTTGCACTCATTTGGAAACCACTCAAATTTAGCACCCGAACGAAAACATCCCCCATATTTAATAAGGCTGTACCAAGGCTATCTAAAGTCGGTTTCTGTTGCTGCCACCTTTGGCGATATTGTCTATGCATGCGCGTGAATATAGTGCTACCAGTGACATGTCTACGAAGTATCCCGTTCCCGCCAACTCAGAAAGATATTATTATTATTATTATTATTATTATTATTATTATTATTATTATTATTATTATTATTATTATTTTAATAAAGCTACCTTTGCCGCTAATTTTTACATTCTATTTAGCAACGGAGTTCCAAACTCCAAAAACCCTCCGTAACTATGTCTCTGCCTATAACAGGACATATGTGAGGCAGTCAGGCAGTTGCGAAGATGGCTTGGGAAGCAACAAACAAGCTGGGGGTCTACTATAAGGCAAAATAATTCCGAAAGCGTTCGCAAAAGGGAAAGTAAATGCTTGGTTTAGGAAAGCCTGCTACATTGGTAGCTTTGTACGCAGCCCTCAAAGTTCCAAGTACCGATCCTCTACAAGAATATGCCAGTAAGAGGTGGAACTATAAGACGCTCATTAGAGAACCGAAAAAGCGTTTCCAAGAATAGGAGAAGCAGACATTGGTAAAAGAAGCCCTAAACTCAATACAGCCAATATATCCTCGAAAGATTGCAATGGAAGTGTAGGAGACCCGTACTAACAGACACACCCGGCCTTGTAGCATGTCAGCAAGTGCGTCAGGAGCAGACGTAGAACTAGAACCAGAAATGTTCACAGACAAGGAAATGGAGGATACTAACAATAGCTCCAAATATAATAAGGCTTGTGGCCCAGATAATATTTGTAATGAACCTTCAAAATTGCATTGCCGGTCCTGAAGGAACCAATTACACGTATATTGAATCGGTGCCCTCAACAAGAAAAGATGCGAATAATTTGAGGAAATCCCAATCAAATTTATTACAAAGGGAAAGGAAACACCGAGGACCCTACAAAGGCACTGCTCTTGAATGCACTCTGCTCATGACACTAACAAAGCTACTGTGCCAACGTCTAATCAGTGAAGTAGATACCAATCAACCAGAAATACAATTTGGATTCAGGAGAGGTAGAAGCACGACACAGGTTTCCAAAAGGGTATCGATGTACTCATAGCAATCCCATGGAGGCAAGCTGTATGCCTTATTTATCGAATTCTCGAAGGTTTTTAACTTTATCAGCAGAATGATTCTTAGAGAGAAGATAGAGAAACAAATGAGAGGATATGCAGACATGAATATACTTACCTCAAAGTGCATAGACATTAATGATGGAATTATAAAATCTAGACAGTTAAAGTACGGGAGCTTTAGAAGGGGGCCCATTAAGTACTGTATTCCTCCCACGAGAATGTGTCTGTAAGGAATGTGTTGACATCAACAATTCTATCGCTATTTGAGGAAGATTACGGCTCCACTTTCAATATATCAACAAGATTTAAGGCCTCTTAGAAAACATACGCTCTTCTGCTAGTAATGCTGAATGAACAGTTGCTTTTGTTTGCTTTCTGGTCACAGGTTTTAACAATGTTAGCAAGTATTTGACTGTGTAGAGTTCTTCCTTTCTTACTGGGCATTTAATAACTTTGTAAGTCACTAGAAAAACACTTACACACTGCTCCAAGTGAAACACGCTGGAATACTAACGTCAAGCGATGCTTTTAACGTAGATAGTAGATCTATTTACATCATCGTGAGGTGTCACGTGGCACCTCCCTAGAACACCCCGTAAACGTTTCCTCGTCAGAGAGCTATAGTGCATTACTATTTATGAATGCCACGGCTGTTATCACAAAGATGATCCCGGAAGGAGCAATTTTATATATATATATATATGCTGACGATATTGTGATGGTCTCGAGACCCAGAAAGGACGTCCTCCTTACCATGCTAGCCTCTAGTTCCTGAGGTCACGGGTTCAAACACGGCGGAGGGCGATGAATTTTTTTTCGGGTTTAAAAATCCTTAGCATGGCTTCTTTTGGAACGGAAGCACAGTCGGTGGTCCCGTGTCGTAGATTTACGGCACGTAAAAGAACCTCAAGCCTGGTAAAGAGGCATCTGAGCAAAATGCCCGGTCTTTCACGCCCAATACAGGATGACACGCTAAGAACCATAGCAGTCAAAGAGCGTCCATAAATAAAACTCAATTTAATTTACAGAGGAGCTACAAAGTATATTTGACTTGCTACTGAAATGGGCAGAAGAAAACACACCGCACCTAAATGAAGACAAGATTGTGTCAATGATATTCAATAAAACCATCAATGTTCCACATACAAGAAATACCTCTAAACAGCTCATGGGTATACATTTTGGATGTTCACAAAATTTTAGTCAGACAGCCCTGAAAATGTGAAGTAGTATCTGCTGCATAATAGTTATGGTTATGAATACAACCGCAGCCGCGCTTAATAAAAACAGCAGCAATAATTATAATACATAACTTGTCTGACGAAAGAGTCCTTTTATGATCATTGTTGTGTACAGGACACCGTGTTAGGACAAGAACGAAGTAGTGTGTAAATTAAATTGTAGTTGAGATTATGGATGCTATGGAGAAACCGGGAGAAGTTTCCGCTCTTGTGCAAGTTGTCTACTTCTGCTACAGTGACTGACATCTGCCATACTTTGCTACCATGGCTACCACCTAGTGGCATTGACATTAAATTGTAATGACCATGTGAAAATAAAGTTCGGTAACAGCTTCGCCAGCTCGTGCACTTCTTCAAGTGTGCACGGCCCGTATGTATTTTGCTCCATTTTTATTTATTTCGTCCATAATATCATATACATGTTGTGGGACACACAAAAATAGTGGGGGAAGACAAAATCATAACATTCCATGTACAACTCCCTTAAAAGCTATTGATCCAGTGAAATTGTTTTGTACAAAGTAGGTTCAATATTGGACAATAAACATTAAGCTACATAATATTACAGAGTAATAAAAGAAATTAATTACAATGTTAGCATTCACAACTATTTACAAATTACACATGCGTTGCCAGTGGTGCAAGTTTATACATCTTCAGTCGAGTATATAGCTTTCATTATTATGAATTATTTTAACTTCTTTTTAAATACATTTGCTTCGTGTATTTTTAAGTGTTTAGGTAATTTGTTATAATAATAGGCCCCTACAACGTATGCATATTTCATTATTGATTTAGTATTGCATGTGGTTTTATGGCTATTTTGCTTATGTCTGGTGGGTGTCATGATGATGCATTTCCTCGTTCCTTATGCGTGCGTGTGTGTGTGTGTGTGTGTGTGTGTGTGTAGTAGTAGTAGTAGTAGTAGTAGTAGTAGTAGTAGTAGTAGTAGTAGTAGTAGTAGTAGTAGTAGTAGTAGTAGTCGTCGTCTTGAGTGGGCAAGCAATATAATTGTGTATGGGTATAATGAGTAGACTGTAAACAACTACTTATTTTTAAAAATGTTTGCACAACTTTCTTTACTTTTTAACTTATACATCTCTTCTGAAATATGAACCTTTTCAGGTGAGAGTCTGCACAATATCCCCATACTTCTATACCATATACAATGTGTGGATAAATTACTCCATAACATACAGTATTTAATAGGTCATTGTCATTATCAACATATTTAGATAGCTGACTAATCAAGTATATTCCTTTAGCTAGCATTTTGCAGACTTTATCCAGTGGCGGCTCTTGATTTGTAAGTTAGGGAGGGCGCCAGGTGATGTTTTCGTATTAAGCACGCTTTGCGCAACAGGTTTTAATCTACAATTTGCCCAAAAATATACGTAAACAAAAACAAACCATATAAACCAAAATATTCTGCATATAATTTCTCGTTTGTTCAGTTTACTGCATGTAATTTTCAGTACGATAAAATCCTATGCATTACTGCAATTCAGAAATAAGCCGTGCAATAAAATGCATTTATCAAAGCGAACGTAAATGAAACTATATTAATAATTATTGTATTATTCCCTTCAGTATCAGTAAGCCTTTTGTCATTTATATTATACGGTGCACCCATGCTTTAATGAATATCGGTTACAATTTCCATGGAGAACACACCTTTATAAGAAACGAATTTTCTGTGCTTTATTTGCACAAAACAAATTATTCACAAATGTTAATCACACACACACACCTGCACATCGATAAGCCTGTGTTTCGTAAACATATTTCTTCTAGGTTTCTTTTAGTTCTAAGTTCAACACCTGCACACCTTCTATAATAATACGTATTGAGACGTCAAAGTAACATCATAAACTCTTAAGTGATAAAGCGTATTTTTGCTTGTTGCCCAGCCTTGTCCCGTGTCTAAACGTGTATGTTATGCAAGCAATCAATAACGCGCTTTGGGAAAATGTTCAAGAGTATAAAGTGAACTGTAAGAAATTATTATGCATCTACTTGCCTTCAAACAAAATAAAATAAATAAACTTAAAAGCTTCAGTACAACTAAATTAGCCTAATTAATATTCTTGTACGTGAATTCCATTCTTCTCTATTTTGTTCAGCTAAATGGTTTCAAATCAGGGTCATCTCAATATAACGTATGGCTAGCGCATTAAGTCTATCTTTCTGCTATTTGCACTGTGCATTACGATTCTTTAACTGATTAATTTAACGTTAAATGCTCACTTACAGATTTTTAATGGTCTCCACCAAGAGCACACCACTTGCACTGAGTCCGCTAGTTAAGTTAGGTATTTTACACAACATGTGCTTCCAAACCCCGTGTGCGTTGTGATTATGTGACGCGCAAACAAACGTGACCAACATAGATTGTAGTATAAGGGGAATTAGTTATTTTCTGCTTTGAATTGTTTGTACTCTACAATTCTGTGCTGTAAATCGCAGTATAGCTTTAGAGTAGAATTAAAGTTGAGGCAGTACTGAGTTAGGTTTTTTCATACATTGATGGCAGTGAAACTAGTGGAGAAAGAACCAGTGACGAAGCGCTTCAGACTCCGCCAAGCTGCTGTTACCTCTTTGCACCCCATGCCCTCATTCGAAGCATTCCCCTCCGTACCTCTCACATCTAGCAGTATCGACAAACGCGAGGTTTCCTGGATGGACTTGATGTAGTCCAAAACAGACATTCCGTAATGAAAACATTCGCGCTAGTCACCGTATAAGCGTTGCAAAAGCATTTCAAACAAAACAAAACCTATAAACTAACTCGGAGAGTGCAGAAATTAATACTGCAACGACGTCTGATGTTATCCTTGCTTTCCTGTTTTTATTTTTTATTTACGGGACGTTTATTTATGGGGAGGGCATCGCCCTAGATTCTCCATCGCCAGCCGCCACTGACATTGTCTATATGTTGTTTCTAGCCCAGATGTTTATTTAAGCATCTACCAAGAAACAGACGATTACTTGTCTGTGGAATTTTATATTTATCTAATGCTAGTTCAAATTGTTGTATATCACTCCGGTGTTGTAGTTCAAACCTGATTACAGCAGTGCTGACAGAGTCCTTCAGTTCCGAATCAGATTAGTTCCAACATGTGGCAGTGCTGTCATCGGTATAGGTGGTAATCCTGCTATTTACCGGACCACCGATATTATTTATATAAACTAGAAACATGTATGGCGCCAGTACCGAACCTTGAGGTACTCCGCAATGTAACAATTATTCCCTGTTCAGATTTAATTCTCTTAACTTCACTACCGCTTTGGTGGTGTATTTCTGTATATTGTCTTCTGTTTGAAAGATGGAAATCCACCTATAAGTTTATTGACTATCCCAGGTACGTCATAATGTTCCAGCTTCTGCATCAATATGTTGTGTTGAACACAGTCGAAGGCCTCAGATAGATCCAGGAACAATCCTACAACTTTATTCTTTTCACCTAGTCGATCCATGCTAGTCTCTAGTTCCTGAGGTCGCGGGTTCAAAACCGATGAACGGCGATGGATTTTTTTTCGGGCGTAAAAATCCTTAGCATGGCTTCCTTCGGAAGGGAAATAAGCCGGTGGTCCCGTGACGTAGATTTACGGCACGTAAAAGAACCTCAAGCCTGATAGAGGTCTCTGAGCAAAATTACCGCTCAATATACAATGGGACGCTAAGGACCATAGTAATTAAAGAGCGTCCATAAATAAAGCTAAAAAAAATTAGTCAATTTACTACTTCATACACGAAATTCACAGCGGCAAATATAGTTGATCTGCCTGTTTGGAGTCCTTGTTGTTGAGGGTTTAAACCATAAGGTTATTACGTCATATTAGATGCGCATGCACAGAAGCTTCTTAAAACGTGCACAAATGAAATTGTGCCTGATCTTGTCAAATCTCAAAGTTTAGAGAACTAGCGCCATAGATTAAAATGCCGTAGGTTTTTAGTTATCGCATATGCGTTACGTTTAATGGCACTCAAAGAAAAAATAAGTAATAAATGCTCGAGGTGTCAAAATTAGGGCATTCACGTGCTCTTATGCAACAGCCGCCACTGCCTCTAATGTTTCGAGCTTCAAGTATCTAGGAACCATATTACAGATTACACGTACTGTAGCTATAAATGACGACAAAAGTATGAATAAAATATCTGTTAACACAGCCTTAAACGTTTTTTGAGTTGAAGGTGGACACATACAGGTAGGGAAATGTCTGGCATCATCTAAAACAAACATACAGAGAAACTGGGAAAACTGAAAGCAATCTTTTGAAAGATCTTTGTTTCAAAGCATACACCATAAAGTATTGCATATATGAGTTAACCCGTGAAAAGTTCTACGTGGAGGACGTGTCGATTCTATCACGGCTGCCATCTACACAGAATTATGTGAACCTGGTGGAGGAACTACATGAAAAGAAGAGGGACATATGGAGCGAACCCTACTCCAGTTATTCTACGACGACTACAGGCTTCCCCTATAAAACTGTGCAAAATTAAAAAGTTCTATAATCCAGGCTCTGACTGTGCTTGTGAACATTATAGCAAGAGCTGCGAGCTGTACACAAGACACTAATAGTGTTCTGTAGTGAAGATTAATAGTATTTTGTACCCAGAACATCGACGTACAGCTAGCTAAATAATTATGCTGACACATAATTTCGCCGAGCGGCCAAAAACGTTTTCGTTCACCTTATTGGAACAGTCGATTCACAGCCTTGTAAAAGTAAACTAATCCTATTTGAACATCGTCATGTTAATAAAGAAAAGAATAATGTATTTTTAAATAACACTAAAATTGAAAAAGTTGACATCCATAATTTCTTGGACATACACACAGATAGGTAGTAAACTAACTTTGGAAGCTCATACTGATTATGTATGTAAAAAGATAAGTTCTAATATATATATATATATATATATATATATATATATGCATATATATGCATTAAGACAATTATCATTGTATTTAGATAAAAAGATGTTACAAACCTTATATTTTGGAATCATATATACCCCTATATCTCCTATGGCATAGAATTGTGGGGAAGTACCAGCATCACTAATATGAATAGGGTACTGGTACTGTAAAAGAAATGCTTACGAGGTATATATGGGCTAGCAAACTCAGAATCATGCACAAATGTATTTATAGATAAAATTCTTACAGTAGTGGGATTATATGTATATAAGGTAATAGTCATTGCAACAGACAAGGTAAATAATAGGCTAAGTAAAGTGTACTTTACACTTATCATACTAGAGACTAGGGCAATTATCACAGGACACACGTTAACCTTAAATCTACCTGCAAGGACCATTGATCAAGGGATTGATACTATTCAATAAATTACCAATGGAGGTTAAATTACATAAAGGAAAGAGATTTTAAAATGAACTTAAAGCATATCTAACTCAAAAACGCTTATATAGGGTGGATGAACTATGATATTTATGTTAATATAAGTTAATTATAGTGGATAAAGATTTGTAAAAATGTTATGTTATATAAGTGAAAGAGATTGAAACATATCTAACTCATAACTGTATAGCAATTAAATATGTGACCAAGACTTGTTCAATGTTAAACAGCACAAAGAAAATAGTGTGTATGTAATTTAATGTAATTTGATAATGTAGAATGTATGACAATGTCCGAAACTTGTATGAAGTCTATGGACAATAAATAAATAAATAATTAAATTTCACGTTTTCGAATATTACTGCCGGTTGCGCAACTCAGTTTTAGGACCATTGTTGCGAGGCTAGTTAAATGTAGCTTGCAACAGTGGTTGTGCAAAGCTCCAAGAGAGGGCACACGCTGGCAGAGACATGCCAATGTTGATTACCGCAACCTCCACCAGAGATGCTTGCCAAAGGATCTTGATACGTCACAGATCTTGCCATTGGAAGAGACAGATAAACACGGAAACAGACATGCAGACTGACTGACTTTAACGAAGGTTTCCTCTGATTTTAATAGTGTTCCACTTTGGCTTATATCTTTGCTTTTGCTGGTAATTACCTTCGAGTGTAATGCTATCGATCAAGTTATCGATTATTCGTCAAGAGAAAGCCAAGGTTAAAGAGAGGATGGAAAGTTTTTAAATAGCGTTTCAGGTAACATGGACAAGTATTTCGCCGATGAAAAGCCCCTTCCTTCCGATAGACGGACATAAAATGTGATTAAATTCAAGGAAAATTTCCAGAATACCGATTCCAGTTTTAAAACTTTGTTTTAACCTGTTGGTCATGTCTGACGGTGAACGAAGTGGGTGAAATAGTGCTCAAATGGAGCTAGAAGTTACTTGACATTCATCTTCTCAGGATAAGGAATCAAATCGGTAGAGAAAAAACGTTATCAGAGTATCTCATCCTCACCGATATTCGGATTCGGGACCTCTTGAATGTGAAACAGAGACTCTACTACTTGCTCCAGAGGCGCGCGTTTGATACTTTCTAAAATACTATTCAGTGTATAAATGCCAGGAAAATAAAACTTATAAAAATCCTACAATAGTTTCTGAGCTAGGTGCTGAATTCTAAAATGTTGCAACCCTGTCCTCTTAGCATATTCAAGTAAGAATACCAGTGAACATATATGAAGTTGCCCGCCATCTTTACGAAAACCTTGTTTGCATTGTTACTCCGACACAACTGCTGATTAATGTCTTTTAAGTACGGACGCACGCAGTGGAAGTTGATTGAGGAAGTCTGTAGCAAGCCCAGGGTAGCCAACTTATTATTTGTCCTCGGAATTACTGCAGTTTACATCGGCGATGGTATCTTTTCGTAATTCAGAGTTCCCATTAAGGCTTGCCGGATTGATATTTTGTATTCCAAGGTATTATCACCGTGCAAAAACAAAATAATTGTAAAATAAAATACAGATAAGTTATTCGTATGTTTCAATGAATCTATAAAAACAGAAAAGATTGCTTTCTTTTTTAAAATCTTTTTCTCAATTCAACAAGACATATTCCTTAAGCAGTATAATATGAAAGATATGTTTTCAAACTATGTTTTTGTTTTTTATACGAACCATTTTCTTGGAACTATTAAAGATAGAGCCCTGCCCCTTTACATGTTTACTTATCCCTTATATTTTCACTTTATTCAAATATGTGATTCCTTTGTCTTTGTTACATTACAACAATTAATGTTTTAAATTAGGAACATACAGCAACAGCCCTAGTCATAGGCGCCGACAGGGTTGTGGAATAAAGTCGGGTATTAATAAACACTTATTAAAGTAAAACGTATTTAAGATAGTAAAGTACAGATGCTTTCAGTTGCCTAAAAATAAATAAATTGTTCAATCATTTAAAGTTTTAAGAAAATGTTTTCAGACTGATGAGCCTTATCTTACTGTGTTGTGTCTCAGTTCATTTCTACCGAGAGGTGGCCGAGATCATTAAGACACAGAGTGAGCCAAAAGACTCCGAACCGTCTGCGCGGTGTTTTTCCTGTCCGCGTCCTCGGCGCTCGTTGCCGTCTGCTGCTATCAAATAAAGGCGCGGATGAAACCATACAAAATTTTTAAAACTACTTTTAAAGGCTTTGCTTGCCAACTTTATGAAAGGAGATGCTGAAACTGGCCACTGTCATTGTGCATACATTTTTGACACCTCTTTAGGAAACTATCCATCGTGGAATTTTTTGGGGGAGAATTTTCCAAACGATGACCGATGTCGTCTAATGTTTCTTCGGTAAAAACCGAACGCCGTCTTTTAGATTTCTTTGCCTGAAAGCTTCCTGTGGCCTGAAGTTCATGGATTGTTGTACGGCCTGGACCTTTTACACCTGGAAATCTTTCTGCAAATCGTACTTTCACTTGGCGAGCTGACTGAGTTAACACATACGAATCATAAATAAATACACGCTGTGCAGTAGAAAATAAATACTGAGACTTTGTGACTAAGTACAGGACAAAATAATAAATAGCTCGTAATAACTGAATTACATCACATCACCGTCAACTCAATACTGCACTTCACACTGCACAGCAAAATCACAACAACGTGACTTTGTTTATAGCAGCAGTGCGTTATCATGTTTTTATCATATTTCCACGCGCCCAGTGGAAAAACACCGCGCAGCCAGTAATATTGTTCATAAAATACTCCTCAGGGGTAACTTGAACCATAAAGTGTACAAGACAAACCCACACACCCTGGAAGAATTAAAACAAAATATCCGCTAGGAAATTTCTTAACGTGAAATACGGCGAGTGATGATAGTTTCCTAAAGAGGTGCCAAAAATGTATGGACAACGACGGTGGCCAGTTTCAGCATTTCCTTTCTTAAAGTTGGTAAGTAGAGCCTTTAAAAGTAGTTTTAAAAATGTTGTATGGTTTCATCCGTGCCTTTCTATGATATCAGCAGACGGCAACGAGCGCCGAGGGCGCGGACAGGAGAAACACCGCGCAGGCGGTTCAGAGTCTTTTGGCTCATTCTGTAGTTTGCGGTTCTAAGCCCGCCAGGACCATGCTCGCTGACTGAAGTTTTGTTTAGTCTTCATAACTGCTAAATGCCGGGGAGGTAACCTAAAGTTAGGCCCTCCCAATTATCACTTACTGTATCATCAGTGACACACCGCCTGTGGTGAAGTAAGAAGTTGACTCCCGCTTATAGGTAAACTCGTCTACCGATGAATGGTCTAAGTTCGTGGCTTCTTCACGTTAACAGCAACAGCGTTTGGGCGAAGACCGTGACCACACAAAGGACAAAAATCTGATGTGATACATTCACATCACTTTCTCTGCCCTCTGTCGTTTATTAATGGGTACACAATCTACTCCCACGAAAGTTGATTTTCCTATCGACTTCATTTTAATTCAAATAAGCCTTTGCAGAAATAGCTACATTACACAGTTCGTTATACAGAGTGATTTATGAAGAACTGATACATTTCTTTCTTTAATTATTCTGTTTGAAATTCACCCAATCCCCCAATTTTAGCACTAAATTAAGCAGAATGTTCTGGAGTTTCGATTGCCTGTCACTAGTTTCGATTGCCTGTTCATGTTTCATTCGTAATTGTTAGTTTTATTGTCAGCAATTGTTTTTGAGATTTTGTTCTAGTCAGCGTGAAAATGGAGTACACATTAAATGAACAACTCTTCCTTGTAAGGCAGTGCTGGATTACGAATTCAATTACAGCTACTCAAAGGGTATACCAGAGAGAATTTGATGTTCCGAATCCTCCCAAAGAAACACAATATTGGGACTGGTAAACAAATTGGAAACAACTGGATCTCTGGTGAGTGAAAAAGGTAAAACTCGTTCATCTAGGCTTCCTATGGTGGTTGTTGACAAAGAGCACGACTGGATCAGTCACCCAAAAAATCATTAAGATGTTTGTCGCAAGAGACAGGGTACAGCTACGCAATGTGTCAGAGAGCTGTGAAAAGTGCAGGCCTAAAGCCGTATAGGATTACGGTTGTCCATCAGTTTCAGGAACCAGATAAGCATAGACGACTGAATTATTGTCGTTGGTTTCAGGCGTTCATTGTGCAAAATCCTGTCCATCACATGATTCATAGATGAAGCATGGTTTCATTTATCCGACTATGTGAACTCAAATAACTTACGCTATTGGGCCAGCGAAAATCCATATATTTATTCCTGAAGCACCTATGCACCCAATTAAAATCGGAGTTTGGTGCGCAATATTTACAGAGAGAATAGTGGGACCGATTTGTTTTTAAACAATGTGAACACTGCAGAGTACCGACGGATTTTCATGGAGTTTGCTGAGCAACCAGACGATGTAGAGCTGAGTCAAGGATATTTTCAGCAGGACGGCGCTACATGCCATGCATCAAATGAATCCATGGCACTAATTGCAAGTTTGTTTAACGACCGGATAATTTCCAAGAACCTGTTGCCACCGAGATCTCCTGATTTGACATCGACGGACTTCTTTCTATGGGGTTACTTAAAAGACAGGGTTTATGCCACACGTCCCCAGACATTGGACGATCTGAAACACAACACAACACAGGAGATTCAAGGTATTGACAATAGAATCCTCCAACGAGTGGCCAGTAACATGGAACAACGTGTTGAGTTGTGCCTTATGCAGGATGGAGGACATTTTCAAAATTTGCTATAGAGGTAAATAATCTCCCAAAATTTCTCGGCATTTCAGGTATAATAGTTGTCGCTAGTATAACTCGTTTTGAAACAAGGAAATAAACGTGTCAGTTCTTCATAAATCATCCTGTGGATACAAAGAGAACAGCGATAGTCAAATGTTTAAGAACTGGACGCTATATGCTGGCCTTAACATTCCATACTGTTTCCATGACATCGCGAGAAACAATTGAAAATCGACAGGACTTTAAAAGAATGTCTAAGTATTGAACAATTCGCACTATTAACAATGGATATCTTGAAAACGGCTAATGTCATAAAAAAGTTATTTGGAATAAACTGAGTGTTTTAAACAGATCTTCATTTCTTGTGTAGTAGATACGTTTTCGTGTTTGGCTTAACGTTTACCAGTTATTCAAGATTATACAAAATTCTTTCCGAATGAAGACAACTTCAAAGGCTGTTCCCAGAGAATTCAAGATATACATTTTGTCATGTAAATATCTTTAGTATATGATGTTTTAAGGGGGGATTTTCTTGAAAACCTTCGTGTCGCATCTTTGGAAGGTACTGAACCTAAATACCAAGTTTGGTATTTATTCGACTTTTCGTTTTTTACAGACACGCATATACGGACCTTTTTCTAAAAATGTTTTATTTTATTCAGGAGACCTCATAAGATGTATTTCCGGTGAACTCTCGGCACTGAAATGTAACACCTACGTATATGTACGTGGTAGATGCAATGCGATGATTTCTCATACCTGCTAGGGGACGAGTCAAGTGTGATCCGTTGCTAACTGAAAACCCATCATTACTTTTGTTTAATGGTGAACTCTGAAATGAACGTACCTAATCCTTTGCAACTCAGTTAAGTCTATTTAAACAAGTTATTTTGTTTCTTTGTTTAATGAGAGATCTATCTTGGAATTTTGGAGGGGTAAAGGTGCTGACGAACGGAGGGGCAGAGCACCGCATGCAGCCAATCGGCCTCTTGTGCTTGTACCATGACCCCGGCAGGGAGGGATGACGACGGGCGCAAGCATGGAAAGGGTCCCTAATGTTTCCATATTGAACGCCTCCAACGCCGCCCCAGCCCACCTATTGTGTCCCGAGGGGTTCCAGCGGAGCAGTCAAGGAAGACGATGGGTACAAGAGAGTCGTGGTAGAAGATGACTACTCCAGCATTCGCCTGTCGATCCGAAAAAGCCATGGGTCAGAGTGGGCGGTCGCCGGGGACCGAATCCAGGACCTCCCGCATGCGAGTCGCACGCTTTACCTTGCTCTGCAATTAGTAAAATTGTTGGGGGGGGGGCGATGCCGGTGGCTTTGTAAGCTAGGGGAGACAGGAAATGCCTTGGCCATACTCTAAGTCGACGCCTATGCCCTCAGTGTTTATATCACAAATAGATTTTTATTGATAATGAGCCCCCTCCTCTCTATTTCGATCGTAAGGTTTTATTGACAGTCTCTTGTTTCCTCCTCACACAAAGCTGCAGGTCTTCACAGTAAATTCGACACATACACTTGGTGAGTTATGCCAAATTTCTGCAACATGTTATATTTTAATGCCTGTATCAAAACAATTTTCTATATTAAGTTTCTTTATGGAAGGGATTTCCTCTTCGCTTGATACATACCTCTAGTTCCAGAGGTCGAGGGTTCAAACGCAGAGGAGGGCGATGGATTTTTTCGGGCGTAAAAATCCTTAGCATGGCTTCCTTCGGAACGGAAGTAAAGGCGGTGGTCCAATGTGGTAGATTTACGCAGTAAAAGAACCTCAAGCCTGATAAAGAGACCTCTGAGCAAAATTACCGGTCTTTCACGTCCAACATAGAATGGGACACTAAGGACCATAGCAGTTAAAGAGTGTCCATAAATAAAAAAATAAAAATTATACCTCTCACCGAATAGAAGAAAGAACAAAGCTTCTTTGCAACACCAGCCCATTAAAACCTCGCATATATTATGTTATTCATATAAAAAGTTTATTGCTTTGTGCACGCTACTTTATTCGTGATAATCGCTCTCCTAGGAATTATTTTAATATACCCTTATTTACATACAACACGTGCGAACAACATTCACCTGTTTATATCAAACGGTCTTGCGAAGGACAAGCAAACTTTCAAACATCTTTCGTAGATAAAGCACTCATTTTTTTGGAAAATATAAGCATTACAACAAAAAATACTTTGGAATAGTGTAAAGATACGAAAACAAATATTACTTCACATATATTAAGTATTTTAATGAGCTTTGTAGTTACTTATGTCTATTTTTACAAGTAATAAAAGTTATGTAATTAAGTTTAACATAGTAGTATCCCAAACTTATGATATTTTAATCATAATTCTAATGTGTCTTTGATAAAATAAAACATAATGCTCATAGTCCTAGTAAAATGTGTCTTTCTTTCTTTGTTTCTTTCTTCTTTTTTTTTGGATGGGAATATTCTAAAATTTTCGCTTTGCGTCCTCTTTTAAGAAAGATGCCACATCTTATTATGGAATCTTTGGGTCCAAAGCAATTGGTACTTACTTGCCGTGTTAACTAGGAGAGAAAGTAACAATCAGTCTTCTCGTATATTGAGGATCAAGGCTAGTATTAATTGCACAACTCTTATTTTCATTCAGAAATATAACACACCCTGTCACTGAATTTGTCATTTTTTACAATTCTGATGCTAAGTTAAAATTTTGTAGGTAGTTTTCTTACAAAAGGTATACTTTTGTGCAAAATTTAATTTTTATGTGACAATTTTCGAAGACAAAAATATTTCATAAACATTTTTTTTATGTTTAAAACAACACTTAGGGCTAGTTGTTGGATTTTGGATCATACATTATTTGTTTATTTAGATATTAATTTTTGTATATTTTTTATTTATCTAAACAAAAAGTGCAAATTTCCTGTAATTAAATTTTATTTTGAACAAATTAGTCGCATTAAATAAAAAAAATAACAACTGTTTTGTATGTGAAGATCAAGCATACAATTTTTTATAAAACTCGGTCACTATTGATAACCAACGAAGAGTTAAACGTTTGAAAAGTGTATATACGAGAAAAATACAAAAGAAAAGATGGTGTAAGTACTTAAAGGCCTATTCACCGTCCTTACATTTTTAAAAATTACTAAATACAAAAACATACGATATTATGCCACATGATGTTTGTTGGTCCAAAGTGTATTTCGTGTATAGATCTAGTATCGACAGTTTGGTTCCCTTAAAGAGCACTGAAGTACTCTTATTGCAGCGTAGAGAGAGCCAATTATTAAATGCCTTTTTCCGAATCACTGATCGTCACATGTTTGTTACGTAACAAAAGACTGGAAAGGTATCCGGAAGGAGGCCGGATGTGGATGAATCATACAGGCACGTTGCTGCGTTTGCTCGGAATGTGGGCAACAGGTGTTTCTCGGAACATGCGTCACACTTCCAGGGTAGCAAGATCACGGCCAATATGAAAACTTGTGCTAAGATCCAGCACACCTTCGCCAACTGCTGCACGCTGTTCATCGCCTACCCTTATTAATGAAACATCAATGCTTTTGCCTAAGTGCGTCCAGAGCAAGGGTGAGCCTAGGAAAGTGACCCTTAAATTTTGAGGCCAGTTTTGTCGGACCTATAATTTATCATACGTGTTAGCTTCCTGGAATTAAAACCCGAAAAACCTTCCCTCGTTCAGCAAAGTGTAGGTAGCAAATTTGCAATTATATGAAATCTAGAATGCATAAAATCTTCAGTGAAGTAAAAGTTAAAAAATTCCAAGAAAAAATGGTAATTCCGTTTCATAAGAATCCTTGAAGACTACTAATGCTGCTTCTGAAATGCTTCCTGGTACACTCGCTTCCATTTATGCTGTCCCCGTTGTGCGGCATTCTACTGGCCTTCCCAGATGAGTATGTAGACATAGGAAGGAGGAGGTGCATCTATCTGTTTACCTTTTCGCGCATGCAGTTGCGTCCTGTCTTACGTGCAAACTCCAGATTTATCACATATGAACATATAACTTACAGCAATAGCCTTACTTGTCATCACTTACAATAACCACGTCTAAATATATCACTAAACAAAACCCTGTTTTACACAATATCTCCATGAAAACTTATTTTATTGGCAACATACCGTAAAACTGAAATACATACTTTTTACCCTCAAAAAGAACACATTTACTAGACATTATTTTAATAATCCATCCAATCTCCATTCTTGTCCAATATCCTACTTGCTACACATACTCACCTGTGGAGGTCACTAGAATGACTCCCAAAGCTGCGAGGACGGCATAAATGGAGGCGAGTGTACCACAATAAACACCTATTAAACCAAAGAACACGTATTCATAGACTATATACAGATTCCTAGTCCATATTTTACACTTCCTAAAATTAATCATAAACAAAGACTCCAACAAAAAAAATTGGAGAATTTCTACATTGTAGCCATACAACGCGAATAACATAAACGACTTACATGAGGGAGTTAATTTTACAATTCACGTCGTCCATTACTGAAAACTCGCGCATTGGTAACTAGAGATCACTACTAGTGCATGCTATACATTTAGTTGCAGTCCGGTGAAGAGGGACCATGGTCATGATGAAGGATAGACACACAGATAAGTTCTGCTCTATCATAGCACTGTATACCGTTTACTAGAGGTCACTAGTGGTGCTATACATTTTGTTGTAGCCCAGTGAAGGGGAACCATGATCATGATGGATAGACACACAGATAAGCTCTGGTCTATCATAGCACTGTATACCATTTACTAGAGGTTACTAGTGATGCTATACATTCTGTAGTAACCCAGTGAAGGGGGACCATGATCATGATGGATAGACACACAGATAAGCTCTGGTCTATATCACTGTATACCATTTACTAGAGGTCACTAGTGGTGCTGTACACTTTGTTGTAGCCCAGTGGAGAGGGACCATGATCATGATGAAGTATAGACACACAGATAAGCTTTGGTCTATCATAGCACTGTATACCATTTACTAGAAGTCACTAGTGGTGTTATACATTTTGTTGCAGCCCAGTGGAGAGGGACCATGATCATGATGAAGTATAGACACAAAGAGAAGCTCTGGTCTATCATAACACTGTATACCGTTTACTAGAGCTCACTGGTGATGCAATACATTTTGTTGAAGCCCAGTGAAGGGGGACCTTAATCATGATGAAAGATAGACAAACAGATAACTTCTGGTCTATCATAGCACTGTACACCATTTACTGGAAGTCACTAGTGGTGCTATACATTTTGTTACAGCCTAGTAATAAAGGGGGATCGTGATAATGATGAAGAATAGACACACAGAGAAGCCCTGGTCTATCATAGCACTGTATACCGTTTACTAGAGCTCACTGGTGATGCAATACATTTTGTTGCAGCTCAGTGAAGGGGGACCATAATCATGATGAACGATAGACACACATAAGCTCTGGTATATCATAGCTCTGTATACCATTTACTAGAGGTCACTAGTGGTGTTATACATTTTGTTGCAGCCCAGTGAAGAGGGACCATGATCATGATGAAGGATAGACACACAGATAAGCTCTGGTCTATCATAGCTCTGTATACCATTTACTAGAGGTCACTAGTGGTGTTATACATTTTGTTGCAGCCCAGTGAAGAGGGACCATGATCATGATGAACGATAGACACACATAAGCTCTGGTATATCATAGCTCTGTATACCATTTACTAGAGGTCACTAGTGGTGTTATACATTTTGTTGCAGCCCAGTGAAGAGGGACCATGATCATGATGAAGGATAGACACACAGATAAGCTCTGGTCTATCATAACACTGTATACCATTTACTAGAGTTCACTAGTGGTGCTATACATTTTGTTGCAGTCTAGTGAAGGGGGACCATGATTATGATGAAGGATAGACACACAGATAAGCTCTGGTCTATCATAACACTGTATACCATTTACTAGAGTTCACTAGTGGTGCTATACATTTTTTTGTAGCCCAGTAAAGGGGGACCATGATCATGATGGATAGACACACAAATAAGCTCTGGTCTATATCACTGTATACCATTTACTAGAGGTCACTAGTGGTGCTATACACTTTCTTGTAGCCCAGTGGAGAGGGACCATGATCATGATGAAGTATAGACACACAGATAATCTCTGGTCTATCATAGCACTGTATACCATTTACTAGAGGTCACTAGTGGTGTTATACATTTTGTTGCAGCCCAGTGAAGGGAGGCCATGATCATGATGAAGGATAGACACACAGATAAGCTCTGGTCTATCATAACACTGTATACCATTTACTAGAGTTCACTAGTGGTGCTATACATTTTGTTGCAGTCTAGTGAAGGGGGACCATGATTATGATGAAGGATAGACACACAGATAAGCTCTGGTCTATCATAACACTGTATACCATTTACTAGAGTTCACTAGTGGTGCTATACATTTTTTTGTAGCCCAGTAAAGGGGGACCATGATCATGATGGATAGACACACAAATAAGCTCTGGTCTATATCACTGTATACCATTTACTAGAGGTCACTAGTGGTGCTATACACTTTCTTGTAGCCCAGTGGAGAGGGACCATGATCATGATGAAGTATAGACACACAGATAATCTCTGGTCTATCATAGCACTGTATACCATTTACTAGAGGTCACTAGTGGTGCTATGCATTTTGTTGCAGCTCAGTGAAGGGGGACCATGATCATGATGGATAGACACACAAATAAGCTCTGGTCTATCATAGCACTGTATACCATTTACTAGAGATCACTAGTGGTGCTATACATTTTGTTGCAGCTCAGTGAAGGGAGACCATGATCATGATGAAGGATCTCGTACAGTTCACAGCAACTGTAAAAATGTCAAATGTGATTTCTAAATTACACGAAGTAAACGGTTATCGGCAGATTGAATAAAACGCGAATACTTTATCATGCAAAATCTGAGACAATAGTCCAGAATTAAACTGTTCCCATACCTTCTGTATCAAAGAAATGGCATTTTATATGCAATAGGATACAAGTCTATGATAAATTATGTTATGATACATACACATGTTTTTCTTTACCCGCTATTGTTTATTGTTATTACTCTTCTATAAACTATCCTTATAAAGGCTTGCTGTTTTGAATCTGTGTCACGTTAATCGACGTAAACGTTTACAGAAATATTATGAAATGTTTAAAAAGCGGGTCGTTATTTCGAAATAAATTTGACTTCGAAATATATTGAAATTACAAAGTATTGTATTACATAAATATTACATAACATATAAATATATTACAATATATAATATGCATAACATTTATGGAGGAAGGTCATTTTAAAAACTGTATGTGGCCCTCCGTGTAAAGGTTTTGCTCAGCAATTTATGAAGATATTTCATTAGTAAGAAGTGTGGAAGCAAATCAATTAGTCAATGGGATTATTTGATACTTCCTTTATTGTACTGTATATGAATTTAATATACCTAGTTGTTTGTTTGATGCCTAACATGTTTAGTATTTTTAAAATTGAAATACCTACTTCTTGCATATTTGGAAACAGTTTTGTTGATACAGATAGGTATTCATAGCATTGTTAGCTTAATGATTTTCAGTTCCTTTACCTCATCATTTACTCGTACTTTGCTTGTAAATATCCTATAGTAATTGTCCAAGATCTTTAAATGTTTCTATTTACTTTCTCTCCAGTGTACATACAAGGAGAAAGTATTAATTCCACCCAAAACTTCGATACCGAAATTTCACCGGAAATACATGTTTTGAGGCACACTGAATCCAAAACAGTATTTTTAGAAAAATATCCATGCATGTGGACAGTATAATACAAAAACGAAAAGTCGGATAAGTACCAAACTTGGTATTTAAGCTCAGTACCTTCTACGAATGCGACACAAAGATTTTCAAGGAAATCCCCCCACTCCAATCCTTCTTGGAACATTTCTCAAAATTTTTGATTTTCTAAAATGTGGCTCTAACGATTTTGATTAAAATACCACACATTAAATATATTATATTATAAACGAAATGTATATCTTGAATTTTCTGGAAATAGCCTTAAAGTGTTCTTTATTCGAAAGGAATTTTGTATAATTGGTAAACGTTAAGCAGTAGACAAAAACCTACTACACAAAAAATGTAGATCTCTTTAAAAACTGAAGAAAGGTTTATTGTATTGCTGCATTTGGAGAGCCAAACTTGAAGTAGTTACAACCCCACGTATGGTACAAAGTTCCGGTGGCCTTCGCCCCAATGTTTAGGAATCAACTTTCTATTTTTATGTTTCTTTAATAATATATATATATATATATATATATATATTGTCATATATATATGATTGTCTCGGATGCGTCAGTATTAATTTGTAGAAACATGAATTTCTTAACAAGGTGTGATGCGGCTAAAGAATGTAGGCTTACACAAATTATAATTTGTACTTCACTCCTTTTATTAATTTTTGACACGATTAAATAACACTTCACTGATATAGAGAGCTGTGAGATTATTTATTAATTACACTTTTAAACACGTAAATTTTATAATATACTCTCCGTAATGAATTTTCGTCTCACACTGAATACGTATTAAATTTCTTGAGTTCGCGTCTCGCGTCCGGTTAGGAACGCTGTCTACTAGCAACTGACTTCTACTGCCTGAATTTGCAAATTTCATCTATTTCAAGTCTGTGATTGGCTAATCCTACTCCAATAGAATACTTTTATTTAGCTTTCAGGTTTTCTGGTTGTCGATTGGCTATTTATAAGCTGTCTAAAAAATTACATTATTGTTGCTCCAAGAATTACTAGTAGCATTATTAAATTTTCCAATTCATCATTGCCTCAAGGTTGCCTCAAGGTTACCTCATTGTTACCTTATTGTTAGCAACTTTCGGCCTCTATTATCACAGCTCCTACATTATTAAATTACTTAATACATTCACATAACATTATTATACATGTATACAATAATATAAACATTAATACAATGACTGTTACATACATTTTGTATGTTATTTTATACACATATTGCTTTAAGACGGGCTGTTATTATATTTTATATTATATAATTAGACTGAAATTATTTAGGTGTTAAAAATACTGCCTCAAAACACACAATTTATTTCAAGTAACTTTTTTGTGGTATAAGCCATATCCGAGATATCAGTTATTAATCCTTCGAATGTTTCAATAATTAGCGATTCTTTCGAAGTCCTGTAGATTTTCAATCGTTTCTCGCGATGTGATACAAAGAGTATGGAATGTTTAGGGCAGCGTATAGCGTCCAATTCTAAAACATTTGACTATCGCTATTCCCTTTGAATCTATAACGAAACGTGCAATCCAGCTATTTCCGGAAAGGTTTATCTGGATTAAAATGAAGTAGATAGGAAAATATACTTTCGTAAGAATAATTTGTATACCCACTTGTGGCAGAGGATAGAGAAAGTCATGTGAATTGTAGGACATCAGATTTTTGTGTATTAATTTTTAAAGAATCGCCCCTCCAAGAGCCCCCGGAGCCACGGGATCTAGATATTGCAAGTAGAGTGGAGTTATTTCCGCATGATTTGCGAATATGTGGCCCCTGGCAACTCCACGACATGCCACACAGCAGAGAAAGTTCACTAACTCAGGTTTCACCAGGATGTATGTAACTCGAGGGTGTCTGCTGCTCATGGACCACATCCTGCTTTACAAATACCTCTTTAACAATTATTTTAATATTTTCTTTCTTTCTTCGCTGTTAATGCACAGTTAAATAGGGATCTTCGACCTCTCAAACTTGAAGTAAATGTCATTGACAAATCTGATGTCTTACATTCACACTACTTTCTATACTCTTTTACAAACTATTCTTACAAAAGCTTATTTTTCTATCTTCTTCGTGTTAATCGAGATAAACCCGCGCAGAAAAGGTTCATTATACGCTAGTTGTAGATACAAGAGGAATAGAGGAGGCTGAATTATGAGAGTCAAATGTTTATAAAGTGGGTCGCTACATACTGGCTTTGAAATTCCACACTCTTTGCATGACAACGTGAGAAACAGACAATTAACGACTTAACAATACAATAAATACGCAGTATTGGAAAATTCAAACCAATTGCTACGAATATGTCGGAAATAGTTAACGCCACGAAAACAAAATTGGCATAAAATTGTGTTTTAGCGATAAACACATTTTTTTTTGCATAATAAGTCTTTACCTATCTCTTATGATTTATTAGTTCTACAAATTATACAAAAGTCATTCAGAATGAAGACGACTTCAAAGAATATTTCAGAAAATTCAAGATATTCATTTTATTTGTCATGTAAACAGCTTAACCTCTTCATGCATGAAGGTATCATATGATAACACATGATTTGATTTCCTTTTATTTCACAAGTATGGCATTAGGACCACCCATGAATGCATGAAGGTAACGTTTGATACCAGTGCGTGTTGCTACAAAAGTGCACAAGAGTGCAGCACTCCCTGTGTGAAGCAATATATCTCGAAGGAAGCAATGTGCAACATCTGATTGCAATTTCTAATTTGCAGGATTTTGGAACCATTTTTACATAAAAGTTCATATTATAAAATAGCAAAAAAATATTATTTGAAATGTACGTATCTATTATTAGTTACTACGCATAAATAATTTGAAATTAATTAATGAAAATATTAATAATATCGGAAAATAATGATGTACATAAATTATAATATTACGCATTTAGGTGTGCTGAAGATTTTGAGGTTATGTATCCATTCGTAATTTTACACCATAGTATTTCGATCTAATAATCTTGTATTCTGCTTATGAGAGTTATATGAGTATTTCAACTACGTTATTACAAATTTTCAATGTAGTAAAGGACATGAATGTCAATTATCAAAGGAGGAGATTGTGAAATTACTACCACCTTCAGATTCTGAAAGGAAGCATCTTCTAAGAACTGTTATAAGGGAAATGGGAGAAGAAAGATTGCTTCCTGATGAACAAGAAGTACCACCTACATTAGAAGCGGAAGAAAATGAAGCTAAAAGGTGGAATAAAAAGAAAAATCCATGATTTCTATTTCTGGTCCATTTAGTCAACATGTATGTGGGTAGAGTGGACCTTCTGAATCCTATGGTTGATTGCCCGTTGGCCCCATTAATTCAAAAGTAAGAAATGGTACTTGAAGTGTTTTTCACATGGTTAATATCGTACTGGTAAATATATAAATAATTTCTAGAGATATTAATGGCAAGAAATGTGATTTTGTGAAATTCAGATTTATTGTACTTGATTATGAACATGAAAGGAAGGGAGGGCGACCTTGAAATGATGCTGTTGCTGATCCACCACCTAAGAAACACACAGCTGTTTTAAATACAGCAATTGCTAACTAAGATTCTAAGGAAGAGGTTATCATCTTATGGAAGGTGACTAAGAAAAGGTAATGCATTGTCATGATACACATGTAAACGAAGAACGAGATGTAAGAGCAAGAAATGTAATACGCCCTGAATGTATTGAGAACTTCCACTTGAAGTAACATACGTGCTGTTCAAGTTTTTCACTTTTGTAAACTTTTTTGCATGTTCGTATTAGAGCCTCAAATGCATAATGTACACATATGATACCATTGACTAATTTGTTAAAAAAGTAATAATATACACTGATGAGCCTGAAATCGTATTATTGAATGTAGATTTGACAATTTTAAAGTATTAAATATTTTTTTGTCATGTTCCTTCATAATTCATGCATGAAGAGGTTAAAGATTTGGTATTTTAATCAAAATCGTTACAGGCATTTTAGAGAAAATAAAAATGTTCCACAATTTTTCCATGTAATCTTAGTTTGAGGAGGGGAGATTTTCTTGAAAATCTTCGTGTCGCATCCTTAGAAAATGCTGAACTTAAATAACAAATTTGGTATTTAAGAGCCTTCTCGTTTTTGAGTTATGCCGTTTATATATAGAGACAGACGGACGTTTTTCTTTTAAAAAAAAAAAGGATTTCTTTTTATTTTTATTCAGGAAGTCTCAAAATATGTATTTTCCATGAAATCTGGATATCGAAGTTTTGGATCGATTACAACAGTTCCCTTACTGATATCGTAACGAACATTGGTTTTGCTGAAATGAAGGTGGTTCTCGAATCGCTGGCTGCGTTCAAGTGTCTTGGCTACTTTCCATTCCGAGAAACAAACCCACGCCTAGCCGAAGGTCACCGGGCTGTGACGTCAGACTACGTCACGGATATGACGGTATCGCGAACACGTCATTCTTGGAACCGGAGATAGCGACGTCATAAGGACAATCACGTCATTACTGAATATACTAGTGACGTGTTAGGTGCGGCTCTGCCGCAGGCGAAATATAATAGCCTTTCGTCGATCACGTCACATTATAAAATAACTAACGTTCGAAATTTGTAGCTCAGTTCCATCTCTTGTAACGTAAAACAGTTTAAAAACACCAAATGTTTCAAATTCCCTACTTTCCAATACAGATAGATACACAGGAAATTTGAACAAAGACCAAGGCCTGCTGGACGTTCATGACTTACTGTGACCGCACCGACAAAAAGAAACAAGAATGTCGTTTTGTTTGCGCGTGTGTAAAGGCCTATATTTCTCATTATTAAGTAACTCCAGGGGACTCATAGCTCCATGTAGTCAAGACGACAACAGCAAACTATCTTCCTGTCATTTCTCAATATACACGGGGAACATTTTATCAGGTATTGCTATATTCAACACTTTCCCACGTTATCTAAAACACAACTTTAAAATTATCCTTATTTATAAAAGTATTGTTTTTGCAGCTTTTAACATGAAATGTTATACAATATTTTAATTACTTCTTTCATTCTATTAGTTTTTTGACTAGCCAACATGTATATTAGCTCATTTTATTAACCTTTTGCTTGTCTTAGATATTAGATTTTAGTTTTTTATCAATAGTATGTGCTTCTGAGGACTTCTAGTCACAGATTTCATAATTGCGTATATTGGAAAATGTCATTTAATGCGTTTTATACGCTTTTGCTGGTTTTAAATAGTATTACACTTCTTTTTTTTTTTCTCACAGGCGATATATTTTGTTCTCATATTTTTCAGTATATAACAAAAAAATCTGATGTGTTACACTCACATGACTTTCTCTACTCTTGTACAATCTAATTTTACAAACGCTTATTCTCCATATGGTTCATGTTAATCGAGATATCGAGATGTCAATCTTATTGGTAATTTTCTTGTAGATGCAAGGGAAATATGGTAGCTTTTAAGCGATAGTCAAATATTTTAACGCTGGTTGCTATGTGGCGCATTCCATTCTCTTTGCATGTCCAGGACATAAAAAAAATGAATAACGAATGTGAGAAAAAGTATTAAGTATTGGAAAATTTAAGGGAATAACAAGCAATATCTCGAAAACGGTTCACTCAACAAAAGAAATGTATATGACATAAGTTGTGTATTTTAACGCGATCTAAATTTTTTGTGTAGTAAAATTTTGTCTATCTCTTATGGTTTACCAGTTATGCAAAAGTCGTTCACAATGAAGAATACTTTTGGAGACATTCCCAGAAAATTCGAGATATACATTTCATTTCTCATGACATTATCTTAAACATATGATATTTTCATCAAAATCGTTAGAGCCATTTTTGAGAAAATTAAAATTTTCGAAAAATCTTCCATGTAAAGGGTAGTCTGGGGTGGGGGGATTTTCTTGAAAACCTTCGTGTCGCATCTCTGGAAGATACTGAACCTAAATACCAAGTATGGTGCTTATCCGACTGTTCGTTTTTGAGTTATGCTGTTCACAGACACACACACACACAGACACACACACACACACACAGACACACAGACACACACACACGGACATGTTTCCAAAAATGCTTTTTTTGGATTCAGGAGGTCTCAAAACATGTATTTCCGGTGAAATCTCGGTATCGAATTTTTGGGTGGAATGCAATACTTCCCCTACTTACTATACGTAGTAGAGAAAGTAAAAACGAGTAGCGAGCCTATCTAACATAACCTATATAAAATCAAATCGATTGATATACAGTTACGCCAGAATGCATTCATCTCCATTTAATCTTATGCGTTACATTTACATGACTTTCTCCACCCTGTAACGCTTGTTCATGTGTATACAAAGTATTCTTATAAAGGCTTATTTTTCTGTTTACTTCATTCTAAGCGAGAATAAACGAGAAATAAAAGAACGGTGACATAGCACTCCAAAAAATATATCATAAGGTATTGGAAAATTCAAACCAAGAGAAATAAATATCTCGGAAATGGTTTATGTTACGAAAAAAAAGTATTTGACATAAATTACATTTTTAGCGAGATCTACATATTTTTTGTGTAGTAAGTTTTCGTTTATCTGTTATGGTTTACCTGCTAATTAAATTACACAAAATTCATTGCGAAAGAAGAAGACTTCACAAACTATTCGCAGAAAATTCAAGATGTACGTTTCATTAGTCATGCAGAATACCTTAAATGTAGTCATTTTAATCAAAAGTTGTAAAGCCAGTTTTGAGAAGATAAAAAATAAAGACAGTTTCAATGCAAAGTCTAAGGGGAGAGCGATTTTCTTGAAAATACTCGTATCTTATATTTGGAAGACGCTGAGATTTAATACCAAGTTTGACATTTATCACACATTTCGTTTTGAGTTATGCTGTACACACACACGAACTTTTTTCAATAAGTCTTCTTGTTTATTCAGGGGAAATCAAAACATGTATTTACGGTGAAATCTTTATACCGAAATTTTGGGTGGAATATAGTACTTCCCCGCTTAGTATAGGTAAGTAGCATGAAAAAGTAAAATTGTGAATTTAATACATTTTTAAATCACTGTTTAGTTTTTGTCGCTGCCCATAAAATGGGCCCACTTTGCTCTGTCCCGTTGAAGTCCTTGTGGAGCACGTGCTGCCCAAGTAGGTCACAGCTGCGGCTGTGGAATGTAACAGCTGCAGTTCTTTGTGAAATGTCCTTCTCTGCTTCTCACCATGTCTTGTATTTAGTACAAAAGCATTTCATTTTTTACTTTCTCTACTACGTATAAGTACGGGAAGTATTGTATTCCACTCAAAAGTTTGCTACCGAGATTTCACCGGAAATACACGTTTTGAGGCCCTGGAATCCCAAAAAAGCATTTTTAGAAAAAGGTCAGTGTGTGTGTGTGTGCGCGCGCGTTTTTGTCTGTGAACAACATAACTCAAAAACGAAAAGTGGGATAAGTACCAAACTTGGTATTTAAATTCAGTATCTTCCAAGATTCGAAAATTTCCAAGAAAATCCCCCAACCCCAACTTCCCTTTAGATGGATAATTTTTCGAAAATTTGGATTTTATAAAAAAGGACTAACGATTTTGATTGAAATACCACATATGAAAGATACTAACACAACAAATAAAATGTATATCCTGAATTTTCTGCGAATAGTCTTCGAAGTCGCCTTCATTCGCAAGGAATTCTGTATAACAGCGATAGAAGAAAACGATAGAAGAAAACGTACTACACAAGAAATGTAGTTCTCTTTAAAACAGCAATTTATTTCAAATAAGTTTTTTGTGGCATAGCTATTTCTGAGATATCTACTATTAATGGTTCGAATTGTGCATTTTTTGGTCATTCTTTAAAACCCTTTCAACATTCAGTTGTTTCTCGCAATTGTATACAAATAGTATGGAATTTCTTGTCGTCCTCCGTGGTGTAGTGGTTACCATGGTAGCCTCTAGTTCCCGAAGTCGCGAGTTCAAACCCTGCGGAGGGCCTATGAATTTTTTCGGGCGTAAAAATCCTTAGCATGGCTTCCTTCGGAAGGGAAGTAAAACCGGTGGTCCCGTGTCGTAGATTTACGGCACGTAAAAGAACCTCAAGCCTCTGAGCAAAATTACCAGTCTTTCACGTCCAATATAGAACGGGACGCTAAGAACCACAGCAGTTAAAGAGCGTTTAAATTTTTATTTTTATTTTAAAAAATTTTAATTTGTATGGAATTTTAAAGCATCCAGTTGTTGAACATTTGACTATCACTGTTCTCTTTGTATATATAACGAAATGTGTAATGTAGCTGTTTCTGTAAAGATTTATTTGGATAAAAAGTAGTAGATAGAAAAATAAATTTTAGTAAGAATAGTTTTATACTAACTAATAAACGATAGAGGATAGAGAAAGTCATGTCAGATTTGTAACTTTCTCTAGTACGTATAGAAGTATGGGAAGTATTGTATTCCATCCGAAAATTTAATGTCAGATTTCATCAGAAATATATATTTTGACGCCCCCTGAACCCCCCAAAAAATGAATTTTTAGAAAAAGATACGTGTAAGTCTGTGTGTGTTAGTATGTGTGAATAGCGTAATTCACAAACGAAAAGTAGGATAAATACCAAACTTGGTATTTAGGTTCAGTATCTTCCAAAGATGCGACACGAAGGTTTTCAAGAAAATCTCCTGACTCCAAACTACCGTTTACATGGAACATGTTTCGAAGTTTTTTATTTTCCAAAAAAAAAAATTGCTCTAACGATTTTTATTAAAACACCATATGTTTAATATATTTACATTACAAGTAAAATGTATATCTTGCATTTTCTGAGAATAGCCTGTGAAGTCCTCTTCATTCACAAGGAATTTTGTATAATCTTGTATAACTGGTAAACGTTAAGCGATAGACGAAAACGTACTACACAAAAAATGTAGATCTCTTTAAAACACACAATTTATTTCAAATAACTTTTTTGTGGTATCAGCCAGTTCTGAGATATCCGTTATTAGTGTTTCGAAGTCTTCAATATTTAGCCCTTCTTTTCAAGTTCTGTCAACATTCAGTTGTTTCTCGCGATGTCATGGAAACAGTATGGAATTTTAAGGCCAGCATATAGCGTACAGTTGTTAAACATTTGACTATCGCTATTCTCTTTGTATCTATAACGAAATGTGTAATGTAGATATTTCTGGAAAGGTTTATCTCGATTAAAATGAAGTTGATAGGAAAATAAACTTTCGTAAGAATAATTTGTATATCCACTAATAAGGGATAGAGAGTAGGGAAAGTCATGAGAATGTAACCCATCATATATTTATTTTCTAAAATGGCTCTAACGACTTATTTTAAAATAAATACGATATCTATACTAAAGTTATAAAGAGAGAAAAGTTTATGTATCTGCGTATAGTGCACTTGCTTTAAGTTGATACGTGCAAAGTAGAAACAGATAGCACTATAGTCCACTCCTTAATTCCTATTCTCAAAACCTTCACTATTGAAACTTAGTATTTAAAATCTGGGTTAACAATGTCACAATGCTCAGCGAAGCAAGGACGGCCGAAGATATCAAGAGATTCTCCACATTTCACTGGCAACAGGTACAACTGTACTGAGAGACTAGGCAGTGACAGGGCTTGTCAACACTCCGACCGCCGCCGTTAGCGCCCCCGCTCGTAACGGTCAGGTAGCATCAAGTTTCAACGCACACCTCACGTACTGTGAGCGAGCTGGCTCCCAATCTGACTTTGGGTTTTCACTGGTCGGCAGTCTCTCATTTGCCAGAATCCGTTTGCTTGTAGGCTTGGTGGTGTCGGGTGTTTGGTTGACGGGTTGCTCAACGCCCTCCCTAGGCAGCATCAGGAGTGGGGCGGTCTTAAGGGCCAGGAATTGTTAGTGACTTCCGCGCGTCTCTGTGGCCTGTAACCTCCTTCACTTCGCCCCTTCCTTCTGGGGGATGGCAGATGTCGCCCTCCCTAGGCAGCACCAGGAGTGGGGTGGTCTTAAGAGCCAGGAATTGTTAGTGACTTCCACGTCTCTCTGTGACCTGTAGCCTCCTTCACCTCACCCCTTTCTTCTGTGGGATGGCAGTGTACAAGATGTCGCCTTATACTCTAAAAACTCTATGTATGTACAGAATTTCAGAAACGACTCAGCAGATTTTGATAACTCTTTCGTTTCCATAAAAGTGCACAAAGTTAAATAGAATGACTTACGCATGCCCAGTATGTGAGGAAAGTGTTACTTGTACATTATGTCAACAGCCGACTGTGATCTCGGTCCGAAACACATGTATTTTCAATTTGGGGCATTTAGTAGAATGAAGTGATAGAGAAATTCTTAGAAGAGTTACACATCAGAATTTCGCTGATCATATTTACCGCAAAATCCGGAGGCAGCTTACAGCAGCATAACAAGTTGGATGTTTGGAACGTTCTGTGTGATGATGGATTGTCAACAGTTTCCGCTTCCTTCAGATAACAAAACTCTGATATCTGGCGTCCGTCAAGTCATAGGAAATAATTGTCTTATGATAATGTGTTATCTACAGGCGTTACGTAAAAGTGTTGTGGTTCAGTTAAATGCTGATGCTCGTCAACTGGAGCAAACACATTCTCTTCCTCTGAACACTGAGAGAAATTATTAGTCTATTATGTAGTGCGAAGTGAAGAAAAACTTTCTACATTTTTCAAGTAAATTAAAGAAGACAATACTTCACCATTTTCCGGTTTACTTGGATGTGCTGGTAAATTCATGGATGACGAATTGTTGGAATCATCCGCAACAATTGAGTCTCTTGGTATCTCTACGTGGGCGCAGTCCAATGCACCAATCACCGTGGGAATTTGACTATTTTCTTCTTGCTGTGTCAATTCCCTCTAAAGTATTTGGGCTGCGCAATTCTTTCAGGAACAATGATACCATATTACAAACAGCAGTGCGATGAATCGCGAAATCTTCGGTCGCTTAGGTAGTGAAGACATACTTCCTCGCTGGAGAAGAAAATAGTGCGTTGAATATAATCAATACCTTCATCTTCAAACCTTTAAAGTGGTGCTTTATACCTTAGATGTCTCCTTTTTCGATAGGCTTTGCCTCCCGAATATGCATTGAAGCTGCCATTTTAACAGAAACTTCAGCAGTGTACGGTCGACGAGGTAGCCTCTGACCAACCTTGCAAATGGCCAAGTATTTACTTGTAAAAGTGCAAGTAAAAGTAAATAGGCACCTGTTTTTGCTCACTTCACCCAATATGTATAGAGAACATGCATCGGTTTTATATTAGTACTCCTGGTGATCATCTCAGCAAACTTCCGTTATCGTGTTCTTTTAGAAAAATGAACATCTTCCTCCATTAATTCAGCATTACGGAGCGTATTTAATTTAATATTCTAATGAAGTACAATCAATTTCCCCCATAAACACGAAGACTGAGAAATAATAGCAATAGTAATTATTTTCAGGTGCGTGGGGCATAATGACATTTACTGTTACTGTCAACCACAACTGGAACATTAATAATACTTTTATATTTTAACGCCTTATTAATTAATCTTACTACAGAGTGAGCCAAAAGACTCCGAACCGCCTGCACGGTGTTTTTCCTGTCCGCGTCCTCAGCGCTCGCTGCTATCATAGAAAGGCGCGGATGAAACCATACAGCATTTTTAAAACTACTTTTAAAGGCTTTACTTACCAACTTTATGAAAGGAAATGCTGAAACTGGCCACCGTTGTTGTCCATACATTTTTGGCACCTCTTTAGGAAACTATCCATCATGGAATTTTTGGGGGGAATTTTCCAAATGATGACTGATGTCGTCTAATGTTTCTTCGGTAAGAACCGAACGCCGTCTTTTAGATTTCTTAGCCTGAAAACTTCCTGTGACCTGAAATTTACTGTAAAGTTCATGGATTACTGTACAGCCTGGAACTTTTACACCTGGAAATGTTTCTGCAAATCGTACTTTCACCTGGTGTGCTGACTGAGGTAACACATACGAATCATAAATAAATACACCCTGTGCAGTAGAAAACATATACTGAGCCATAATATGCTTTGTGACTAAGTACAGGAAAATAATAAATAACTCGTAATAACTGAACTACATCACACCACTGTCAACTCAATTTTGCACTTCACACTGCACAGCAAAACCACAACAGCGTGACTTTGTTTATAGCAGCAGTGCGTTATCATGTTTTTATCATATTTCCACACGCCTAGTGGTAAAACACCGCGCAGCCGGCAATATTGTTCATAAAATACCCCTTCGGGGAAACTTAAAACATAAGACAAACTCACACACCCTGGAAGAATTAAAACAAAATATCCGCCAGGAAATTTCTCAGCGTGAACTACGGCAAGTGATGGATAGTTTCCTAAAGAGGTGCCAAAAATTTATGGACAACGACGGTGGCCAGTTTCAGCATCTCCTTTCATAAAGTTGGTAAGTAAAGCCTTTAAAAGTAGTTTTAAAAATGTTGTATGGTTTCAATGATAGCGGCAAATGGTAACTAGCGCCGAGGGCGCGGACAGGTAAAACACCGCGCAGCCGGTTCGGAGTCTTTTGGCTCACTCCATAGAAGAAGGATAAATCTGACCTATTTTTCTGAATTCTTAGTACAATTTACAGCACGATTTTATTTATACGACGATGAAGTGCGTTATGTTTTCCCATAACACCACAACCTTTGACCTTTATTGCATGAATCTCCCATCTTTATAGTTTTAGTTAAATAATGGACTCTTTAACTAAATTGTTTGTAGAAATACCTTCCTGTGGGTTTACAATACCCAATAGGCTGTATATTTTCGTGCCTAGATCTTTGCATTTAAAGATTCTACGAGAAGCAGACTTCATTGCATAGGCTACATACCTACTCTTGTTTAAAGATTCCATTGTATGCAGGTGTTCCCTTAATGTCCCGTTATTACGTTTATTTGGGATCTATTGAGGTTTAGTACGTCTTCAGCAACGAGGAGGGTACTTTACTATCATTCACTTACTGTGTTTGAAACCACTGCATTTTGTGGGAATATCTATTCCACTCAGCAATTGCTCTTCGAACAATATTTAAAGGCATACCAAAAAACTGGTTCTAGTCCAGTCCTTTCCTTGCCTAAGACTCCCTTATGTCCAGTCACCCACTCTTGTTTGTGTTTTGTCACCTGTATAAGGTTCGTTAGGCAGTTCCGGATTTGGTGTTACATTTACAGCACTACAAACCTCTCTTCCTCGTCCCATATTATTATTTTTAACAAAGTGTCCTTTTCTCTCAAACATCAACTAACGCAACTGTTTGGTTAGTAAAAACATTCCGCTAGGAGCGCTATAATCACACCCCATCCTTCATGACTGTATAACAGTAGACTGCGATATTATGTTGTTCTGCACTCTCTGAACAAGATGGTCAACTAAGTGTCCATTGAAGTTATTGTTTGGAGGAAGAAAATGAGGCTGCTCCCTAATGTCAAAAACAAAACAATAACACAAGAAAAAAGCCTCTTAGCACCAGACGCAAGAGGATCAAATCTGATATGTTACGTTCACAGACGTCCCGTAACCTCCATCGTTTTATTAATGGATATGCAAATTATTGTTACAAAAGTTTATTTTCCTGTCTACTTCATTTTAATCGTGATCAACCTTTGTAGAAACAGCTACATTACACATTTCGTTATGTATACAAAGAGAACAGCGACAGTCAAATGTTTAACAACTGAACGCTATATGCTGGCCTTAAAATTCCATACTGTTTCCATGACATCGGGACAAACAACTGAAAATCGACTGGACTTTAAAAGAATATTGAACAGTTGGAAAATTAATAACGGACATCTTGAAATGGCTGATGCCACAAAAAAAAAGCTATTGAAGATAAATTATGTGTTTTAAAGAGACCTACATTTTTTGTGTTTATCGTTTACCAGTTATACACAAAACTCCTTCTGAATAAAAAGGGAAGGTACTGAACCTAAATACCAAGTTTGGTGTTTATCCAACTTTTCATTTTTGAGTTATGCTGTTCAAAGACACATGGACAATTTTCTAAAAATGCTTTTTCTTTGGATTCACGGAGCCTCAAAACATGTATTTTCGGTGAAATCCGGTGAAGTATAGAATTTTTGGGTGGAATGTGATACGTTCTCTTTACTAGGACAAGGAGCAGAGGGGGGGCTTAGCACCTCGACCTACGAACATCTTTTGTGCCTAAATCTCTAATGGAGTGCCCCCAGGAGGGAGGGGTGAGGCGAGAGGAGACAGAGGGCAGCCGGACCAGGAGGCACGACAAGGCATAGGGCAGGGCCCCTACCTTTTTCCAGATTGAAACTCCCCGGATGGCAGCTGGTACAAACGGCTCCCCTCCCTCCTGCAGGCTTGCACTTCCCACTGGGGGGCCCGGGACTCGTAGAGCGCCCCTATTCCGGGGACAAAGTGTTACAAGAGCATCCTTTTCCCCTGTCATACAACGTCGTGATTCCCGCCAACACTTTCAACCCCGGAACAGACCAAGCAGATGAAAAGAGAATGGAGGTGAAAGGGAGGTATAGGAAATAATGAACCTTCACAGCTCTTAGTGACCCGGGGAAACCCCGAAAAAGCCCACGGGTCAGGAAGTCGGCCGCAGGAATGGAACCCACGGCCTACCCACAGACGTTGCCACCTGAGCTCGGTTCTCTACTTACTATGTATACCAAAGGGCAGGCTCTTCATCCCACAAAACCTCTTTTGTCTTGCAGGCTAATTTAACTACAAAACTTTCTCCACCTCTGCCCACACATTTTCAATAGGATTCAAATCTGGTGAGCAGTCTCAGTCAGATATCTTGCCTTTGTGAGAACCAGTTTGAAACCTGCTGACTGTGTGGACAGGGTGGTTATCCTGCTGGAATTCAATCATTCCATCGGGATGTCTAGCCCTTACAGAAGGAACCATGATGTTTTTGAGGTTGTCGTTTTAATGCTGGCTATAATTTTAATGTGCCATCAAGCTACCACAACACACCTAGACCATCTCGTGACATCCAAACCCAACACGACACAGATACATAACCTTGGCGATCCATTTATATTTTGCGTCGTAACGTTTTCCTTTGGGGCGGTACATGATGGTTTCCCTCCCCATTTGTAGATGAAAGTGTCACTTCGTCTATGAATATAATCCTATTCCAATTATGGTTGACATTTTCTTCCGCAAATGCGAGGCCAAATAATGTATGATCGTCTGTAAGACTCTGCTTCTTAGCTGCCGATACAGCTCTGCTGTAGTCAAACGACGAGAGGCTGCGCGGTTCGACCGAGGGAAATTAGAATTACTTCTAACTGTAGACGAATGCTGGAAGGGATTGCTGTCTGCCTCTTCTAGAAGTGCAGTGTCCTTCTGGGGAGTGAAAAAACGTTTTCGACCCGAACCAGGTCAACGACGAACAACCCCTTCCCTGGATAACCGCACCACCCACCTTGTAATCGTAGATATATGGACTTCACGTGTTCTTGCAGCCTGTGACACAGAGTATCCAGCAACATTCACTAACGTAAGGGGAGATCTCTTTGTAGCTTGGTCTTTATGTGCGCGCTAAGTCATACAAAGTCAGTATGATTGCTAACATACAGTGCCTTCGTTTTATGCCAAGGCCACAACCGCCTTATATGCGTGCAGTGACCTCGGTATCATGCAACTACGTAGCAGTGGCGCAGGACGTATCAAGGGTACTTTATCAGCTCTGAGCTGTCTCAGTCGTTGCTTTGTCTTCGTGTTGTGAAGTGTTTCGACAATACGTGTGTTGTGTGTGATCTCCTTAGGAATGTTATTCTCTTATTAGTCCATGGAAATGCCTGCCAACAAATTCACACTTGAGCAGCGTATTTTTATGTATGATACATATGTGAAAACTGAATCATGTAGACAGGTGTGTACACAATTTCAGCAGGTTATCCTTTCCGGGTAGAGACACTGTGAGATGTTTGGTATATAAATTTAGAACAACGGAATCGCTAAATGCTAAATAATAAAGTTTATAGGGACAATCACCACACCATAGACGAGAAATTATGAACACCACGCAAGAAGAACTTATGCGTGAGAATGATATTTTCATCCGACGATGTCAAGAATGTCTTTCCGCAGATGGACACCACTTTCAACAACAGTTATAACAAGGTTAGTATGTGTGTGTGTGTGTGTGTGTGTGTGTGTGTGTGTGTGTGTGTGTGTCTTACTGACACTCGTGAGTAAGTAACGTGGGAGTTGCGAAACAGAAAACCCCGCACTGTAGTAGATAGTGTGCGGAGCACGCATTCGCGCGATCTGCGGCCTTGGCATAAAACGAAGGCACTATATCATGCAGAACTACAAGGCTATGAGGTGCGCGCGCATGATCACGCCAGCGCCATTCATAACTGAAGAATGAGACAGAGAGTTTGCACAATCCAATATTAAGCCAATTAAATATTTGGTTTAATTTTTCACTTTAGAAATTGTTGCTAGTACGATACTTATTTTGAAAACTAAAAATCTCCTTGTGGTTTACCGGGAAAAATGCGAATCAGCTGGAGAATTTAATGTCGTGTCGGCATGTTGCCATGGTAGCTCAGTGGTTAGAGCAACCGGACGGAGACCGGGAGATCCGTGGTTCAAATCCCGGCTATGGCATTGAATTTTTCAGTCATCTGATTCTACCTTTCCAACCCTGTCCAACACACGGCTTGTGTGAAAGAACAATTAATTCCATTAAAAGATAATTTGTTAGTGTTTTTAGGTATGAAAGTCTTAAAATTAATAGACACCTTATGCATGGAAAACATACGGCAGTGCCAAATATTTCAGAAATTAAAATGTAAATAATAATAATAATAATAATAATAATAATAAATACACATAAGCAAAGGATTCCAATCCAGGTTGTTCTAATTACAAGGTACAGGTGTTTCATGCAAATTGAAAGCCATCTTCCTACTTATCGCATACCTTTGAAATGAATGCAATAATATTAATCGTGTATTGTAAACGCAGCGTCAGCGAATGCTCCCGACGTTTTCCGAATCGAACTCCGGCCGTTGCTCATTTATTTTGTCTTAGGTTGTACGTGGTAGAGATAGTAAAAATCTGACATGTGAATGTAACACATCAGATTTCTTACACACACACACACACACACACACACACACACACACACACACACACACACACACACACACATTTTCTGTGGAGTAACAACAGCTATTTGCTACTCCATGGCATTCTTAACTACAGAGTGAGCCAAAAGACTACGAACCGGTTGAGCGATGTTTTCCCTGTCCGCGTCCTCGGCGCTCTTTTCTGTTGCCTCTATCATACAAAGGCGCAGATGAAACCATACAACATTTTTAAAGCTACTTTTACATTTTTTACTTAATTTTATGAAAGGAAATGCTGAAACTGGCCACCATCGTTGTCCTACATTTTTGGCACCTCTTTAGGAAACTATTCATCACTCGCCGTAGTTCACGTTGAGAAATTTGCTGGTGGATATTTTGTTTTAATTCTTCCAGGGTGTGTGGGTTTGTCTTGTACACTTCATGTTTTAAGATACCCCGGAGGGGTATTTTATGAACAATATTACCGGCTGTGTGGTGTTTTTCCACTCGGAGTGTGGAAATATGATAAAAACATGATAACACACTGCTGCTATAAACAAAGTCACGCTGTTGTGGTTTTGCTGTGCAGTGTGAAGTGCAGTATTGAGTTGACGGTGATGTGATGTAGTTCAGTTATAACGAGTTATTTATTATTTTGTCCTGTACTTAGTCACAAAGCATATTATGGCTCAGTATGTGTTTTCTACTGCACAGCGTGTATTTATTTATGATTCGCATGTGTTAACTCGGTCAGCTCGCCAAGTGAAAGTACTATTTGCAGAAAGATTTCCAGGCCGTACAACAATCCATGTACTTTACAGTAAATTCCAGGCCACAGGAAGTGTTCAGGCTAAGAAATCTAAAAGACGGCGTTCGGCTCTTACCAAAGAAACATTAGACGACATTGGCCATGATGGATAGTTTCCTAAAGAAGTGCCAAAAATGTATGGACAACGACGGTGGCCGGTTTCAGCATCTCCTTTCATAAAGTTGGTAAGTAAAGCCTTTAAAAGTAGTTTTAAAAATGTTGTATGGTTTCATCCGCGCCTTTCTATGATAGCGGCAGACGGCAACGAGTGCCGAGGACACGGAGAGGAAAAACACCGCGCAGCCGGTTCGGAGTCTTTTGGCTCACTCTGTAGAAGTCCAGGCCTTCTTTACAAGCAAGCTCTTTCATTTGTATTCGTATTCTAGTACACAGGCTTTGTAAATCCACTACGTATAGTAAGCAGGGGCAAGTACAAAGATTCAATGTCGAGATTTCACCGGAAATACATGCTTTAAGGCCCCCTGAATAATTTTTCTTTTTTAGTGTTTGTATGTGCGTCGGTGTATGTGAACACATAATTCAATAAAAAAGTCAGATAAATACCAAATTTGGCATTTAAGTTTAGTGTCTACCATAGGCGCGACACGAAGATTTTCCAAGAAAAATCTCCACACTACCCTTTACATGGAACAGTTTTTCGAAATTGTTTATTTTCTAAAAATGACCATAACGATTTTAATTAAAATACCATACATTAAATACATTTACATGAGAAATAACATGTATTTTGAACTTTCAGAGAATATCATATGAAGTCCTCTTCATTCGGAAGGAATTTTGTGTAATTTTGTATAACTGGTTAAGTGATAGACGAAAACGCACTACCAAAAATGTAAATCTCTTTAAAACACACAATTCACTTCAAATAACCTTTTTTTGTGGCATAAGCCATTTAGGAGATATCCTTTATTAAAAGGAATGTCAACATTCAGTTGTTTCTCGTGATGTCATGGAAACAGTATGGAATTTTAAGGCCAGCATATAGCGTTCAGTTGTTAAACATTTGACTATCGCTGTTCTCTTTGTATTTATAAGAAATGTGTAATGTAGCTATTTCCGGGGAAGGTTTATCTCGATTAAAATGAAGTAGATAGAAAAATAAGCTTCCGTAAGAAGAATTTGTATACCCTATAATAAACGATAGAGGATAGAAAAGTAATGTGAATGTAGCACATAGCGTATTCTCCGGGCCAGTGACTTGGGATGGGACACATTAATTTGCATATAATGATAACGACGCACCGCACCTGCGTAGTGACATCACGAGTTGGCATTGCAACATGTTCTGGCAATGCAAGAAATGATCACCTGCACTAGAAGGTTCTAACAGCCTCCTGGCGAGTATCCACCTGATTCATCCTCACGTGTGGGATTACTGCAGGTCTTACACCGAATCCTAGCCGCCTTCATTCTTCCTCTTTTTACTTTCTCTACTACGTAGGTATAAGTTGGGAAAGTACCAATTGCGTTCCATCCAAAATTCAGTATCGAGGTTTCACAGGAAATATGTACATGTTTTGAGCTCCCTGAAACCAGAAAAAAGTATTTGTTTGTGTGATCAGCATAAATACCAAACTTAGTGTTTAAATTCAACATTTTCCAAAGGTACAACTCAAGATTTTTCAAGAAAAATCTCCCTACCGAAACTACCCTTTAAATGAAAATGTTTCGTTATCTTTTATTTTCCCAAAATGGCTCTAATGATTTTGATTCAAATGTTATATACTTGAGATATTTACATAAATAAAATGCATATTTTAAGTTTTCTGTGAAAATTCTAAAGTTTTCTTTATTCTCGCTGAATTTTGTATACTAATTATCGGTACCCCATAAGAGATAGAAGAAAACTTACTGTAGCTCTCGTTACAACATGCAATTTGTTTTGAAGAAATGTTTGTAGCATTAGCTGTTTCCGAAATACTCTATGTTACTGGTTTGAATTTTCAAATACTTCGTACTGTTTTCAAGAGCTAAGTCGTTATTTGTGGTCAGGCAAAGAGTATATGAAATTTCAAAGCCAGCAACTAGCGACCCGCTTTTAAACATTTGGCTGTCACTTTAATTTCCTGCATTTCTACATACAACGAAATGTTTAACGAAAATTTATTTCGATTAACATGAAGTACGTAGATAGGAGAATACATTTTTGTAAGAATAGTTTGTAGACGAGTGGGTACAGAAAGTCACGTAAATGTAACCAATCTTAACTTCTTTTGGGGGGAAGTAATTAAGATGTCATATTATCTTACTGGGACTTAAGGATTCTTCTTGCATGAAAACAAACACAAACACGCTGCTTTTTTGTAAAAATGTTTTTAAAATGTATCCAGGGACCTCAAAGCATGCATTTCAGGGGAAATACAATAGGTAGGCGGTAGAGAACGTAAAAATGTAGGTATCTAAAACAAAATGTATTTTGCGAATTTACGTATTCTCAGTCTTTTATAACATTTACCTTTCTAGCTATTAAAATAAATGTTAGTTGGTTGTTAAGACTTTTATATCATCCCAAATAAAAGTGTCGGCCCAAGCCGATGCGTTGGCACAGTCTCAGAGGCACCGATTAACGTGAAGTTGGCGGCAAGTGAATGTCGGGCTGCGGTTTTCCTTCTCCTCCTACATACAACATTCCCCTCCTGCGATGTGTTCTTGTTTCTTTATGCCACAGCCTTCCCTTAACGTTTCCATGACAACGAATGTTAAAACGTGGAGCCAAGGCGTCGCTTGCTCTTCAAATAAAAGTATTTAAATAGACAAGCTGGGCAACTTGGTGTGCTGCATTCACATGACATACTTTCATATCTTTTCTGTAAACTATTTCTACCTTCCTGAAGTTGTTTATCGAAATAAACCTTTGCAGAAATAGTTCCATTATAGGTACAAGGAAACCAATCGATAGTCAGATGTTTAGAAGGTAGTCGAGTGCTAGGCTTAAAATTCCATAGTATGTTCATAAAATCGTGAGATACAACCGAATAGCGACAGCGCTTAAAAAAAGACGAAGTATAATTCGAACCAATAATAAAGGACATCTCGTAAATAACTAATGCCAGAATAAAGGTTATTTCAAATAAATTGTGTTTCTTAAACATATGTACAGTCTTTGTCGAATAAATTTTTGTCTATCTCTAATCGGTAATCACACAAAATTCTTTACAAATGAAGAGGGCTTCACATCTTATGTCCAGAGAATTAATTTGTGATGCGAATATCTTAAACATGATTTTAATTAAAATCGTTGTAGCTATTTTCAAGAACATGAAAAATAATGACAAATTTTCCGTGTAAAGTGTAATTTGGGGTGGGAAAATTCTCTTGGAAATCTTTGGAGGATTTTGGAATTCATTACCAAGTTTGGTTTATCTGACTTTTAGTTTTTGAGTTATGCTGTTCACAGACACGCGCGGGCGCGGGCGGTTCCTTTCGTAAAAGTGCTTCTTTTATTCAGGTGCCCTCAAAAACTGTGTTTTCGGAGTTGCGATATTGAATTTTAGGGTGGGATGCAATACTTCTTCTACCCACTACAGATAGGTGATAAAGAAAGTAAACATCGTGACATCTTCTCAACATCAACTACCCTTAATTTTCTGTCGATTTCAACTAAATGTGAAATGTGTCCAGTTTTTATCTTCAAACTCATGTACCTATATCAAATGTCATGCAGTGGTTCGCCTAAAAGTCCAAACAAAATACCTACCTTTAGTTTTTTACTTATTCAACCAAATTTGATGTGCGACAAAGTTTATTCGAAGTCTATACTGAATTTTGAGACAGCAAGATTTCCTGAATTGATTCATTCATAAAGAGGGACAGAAGAGCAAAAAAAGAATGTTACTAGAGGTGCTCTGCAGTAGCAAACGAACCTAACATCTAAAGAAAACAAACGTAATGACGTCAAAAGAGTTATTTTCGATAGGTTTACCAACGTCCTGTTTCTCTATAGGTCTTCAAGTAACCCACTCGTAGGAAGTTTCCAAATTATACTCTGTTCTAACTGGCGAAGCAGTTTTTGGGTGTTCTATGACGTCACCCCTGACTATCATACGAACGGACTCCGTTTCGATTCCCAGCCAGACTGGAGTGGTGCGAAATTGTCGTGTGTTATGTTTTTGTTTAGTTGTTCTTTCTCTCTGTCTCTCGTTGCCTTGACAACAGAGTAAATAAGTGAAGAACGAGTATTTTTCTATAATGTATGGGCTAATGATCGGAATAAAGTTTGTTTTATACCAGAATTAGTTTATTTAAAAGACAATTAGAGCCTGTAGACAAGCGGGTAGCATAAGCAAGGGGCGATCGCGTGTTCTGAGAGTTTTAAACCTGCGATAGCAGGAAGCCACTGTTGAGATCATGGAGCAAGAGTTAGAAAAACAAGTGAAACTACACACAGCTCAGAGGAGAGTTCGGATTAAGAGGAGAACATAAGAAAGATTATTTCCTTCTCTTTGTTGCAGAGGAAAAATTAAGATATGCTGATGCTAGATGATAACAACTTAAACTTGAAAATTGATGTCGGCCAGGAGGAAAAATGCCGCCTCGCCGGCGACTACCAGCGTCAGTTCCTGGATACGGAGGTGAGTGTGAAAAAAATGCTAATTTCGTCAGCGGACTCGCCGGATGCTGAGAATGTCAACGATAACGTTGATATGGTAAATAACACCAAGTTCAAACTATCAAAACTGGAGCTTAGAAATCTTGACTGGTTGTAGTTCTGGGGTAAATTTGAAAAAATAAAGACACAGACATCGTATTAGAGGATACATTTCAGTATCTAGTCCAAACCACTGTCAAAGGAACTCGTGCCACAGAAGTGGTTGAAAGTTTCCTACCTACTGGACAGGACCACGTTTAAGCCATAGACAGCTTAAAAAGGTAGGTTTGGCAGATAAGATTTGCTTGTAGAGAAGTGTTAACTTCAGTATTGAAGTTCAATGTATAGCTTGTATGACAGTTTGCAATCTCAAATAAGAGTCAAGAGTTGCCTCTGACAAGTGTGCTGCTATGCTATACCCTCTGGTTGAACCATGTTTACCTGAGGAAATCCTCAGGGCTTGGCAAAGAAGCCCGAACTTTGTAAACACTGGGGGCTCTAAACACAGGTTAGAAAAAAACAATGCAATTTCTAAAACTAGAAGTACAATCAGAAGAAAAGGTTAGCCTGGCTGTAGCAGGTTTATGGTTATAGTAATGTTCAAGCTAAATGGGTGTGTAACAAGTCTGCAATAGTTACTGAGTACTAGTGATGGAAAACAGAATTATACTTCATGTACTGGCCGCATACTACTTCAAATTATTATTTTAACAGAGTAACAAAAAGTGCTGAAAGATAAGGGTGGTTGCTTTCGGTGCTTTAAGGGGACAAGGTAGGTACTCTGAAATGGTCAAAAATCACATTTTTTGTTTTAGGCACTAATAAAATCTCTATTATTTCCAATTTCAGAAAATATATACTTTTGGGGTGTTAAGAGGTTTTTAATACATATAAATACCATTTAAAAGCTAGTCTGCATTCCTTTAAAGTTGTCATGCAACGCCCCTTTTTAGAACATTTTTGTATCTTTCAACAACGAACGACTTTATCATGCCCAGCGAGCAGTTCAGCAATTAACAAAAGAGGCCAGGACCAAGAGAAGGCAATCAGAAAAGCTGAAAAGGTACATGAATTCACATGTTTCAAGAGCACATTTTATTATTTTTCTGCTGAATGAAATAATTTTTACAGACTCAATTACATAAACTATCAATGTAAACAACCACTTGGAATAATTGTCATAATTTATAGAATAATTCATAAAAATTTCAGGAAAAACCATTGAGAACGTTAAGAGCAGTGGTAATTAAGGTGTAATTTCCACGTGTTCAGACTACCTTATCTCCTTAAGAAGGGGCACTACCTAAATAAATGTAAAATTGCGTTGAGATGTCTTGTTTGTGGTAAGAATCACAATGCATTGGCGTGTTCTGTTATACCTTCTAACAAAAAGAATTCTAAGACTAGTTTAAACTACAAACAAGGCAGAGATGAGCAGAAAACAGCTTTCTTAAACAATACCGCACATCGCCATGTTCTCTTATAAACCTCAATTGTTAACATACAAGGGCCTGTCGCCTTTCTCTGCGCGAGCATTCATAGACTCGGGGCTTCAGAGATCGCATATCAAAAAAGAAATTGTAAGTAAATTGGGCGCTAAGCCATTAAGGAGCGAAGCACTTAAATATGCCCTGTTCGCGGGTGTCAAAACGAATTTGAATGAACATTTATGTCACAAAATAGAACTACAGAGTTTAGATGGTAAATACAAAGCATTAGATCAACCAATCATTTATGATGGGATCTTTCGATCGCGAAAGGACCTTTATTAGAGGAACTAACAAAAGGAAATAAACTTCCTAATCGGGGCAGATTTTTGTGGTAAGTTAATGGCAGGGAAGCTCAAAGTGTTAGATTGTGTATTAGTTGCCATTGAAACTAAATTAGCCTGCACTATAATGGGGAAAATCCCTCTTCAGTCTTCGAAAATGTTAGCAGTAGAGGCTACTTACTGATTACCTTAGTGGACTCTGGAGACTAGACAGCATTGCTATCTCAAAGTCAGCCATTCAAAAGCCCAAAGCAGAACGAGATTTTGAGATTCAAACTAGGAATGTATTGTCAAAAATGATGAGAGACGCTATGAGGTGTCCCTGGGATGGAAAGAGGACCACTTACGTCTAGCAAGTAACAGGGATTTGGTATTAAAGAGGCAAGAGTTCACAACAAGAAAACTGCATGCTCAACATTGTTTGATACACACAAGGATGTCTTGAGAGGTTGGGAGCAAATCGGGATAATTGAAGACACTGGATGCTCAGACATCGGGCAGTCGTGAAGGTGAACAGCAATGTGAGGGGGCGCCCTGTGTTTGCCGCTCCTGCTAGAGAGCGATGTTCACCTTCTCTGAATCAATGTTTGGAACGTGGGTACACTTCATTAAATTGATCCCTTCCATGATACTCAAATTTCGAGAGAAAGATAGTTTGGGATGATAACAGATGCAGAAAAGGCGTTCCTAAGTATTGGACAAGAAGATAGAGATGGCGTTCGCTGCTTTTGGTGGAATAAAGAAGAGAGAGAGGTCAGTTGTCCTGCACCTTCGGGTTCTGTTCGGATTGGAATGCAGTCCGTTCATTCTGGATGCAGTTTTTGGGTACAATACAAGTGAAGCAATGCTCTGTTTCCACTACAATAAAGACATTACCTTGAGACTAAAGCGAAGTCTGTATGCAGATAATGTGGTAACTAGCGTTAACTACAGTTAAAACAATTCATTACGATGCCAGTGATGTAATTAAACTTGATAAATTCAGTTTAAGAGGATGGCAGTCCAATCACCTTAGTTTTGTTTCTACTGCAAAGATTGCGGTGTTAAGTTGCTGTGGATACCACTTTGTCTTTAATTTAGAATGGCTGGAGCATTTTGTGCTAAATGGTGTGACGAAATGTACTACCCTTTCAGTTGCACAAAAGATCTTTGACTCTGTTGGCATAGGGTATTGTTAATTCCTAGATTATTGTTACAGAAACTTTGGAAAAACTTCATAACTTGGGATGAAGAGTTTAATGTTGGTACAAACATGGAATTTTTAACGTGGTACCTTTTCTTCTTAAGGAGTTGAAAGCTTAATGGTAGTTCAATTATCTCCAAGACTACACCGATATAAGCACTCACACTTTCAGTGAACTAGCCTGTGCTGCGGCTGTATTTATAAGACCAGAGAACAACGGTGCAGTAAATATATATCTTCTGGCCGCCAAAACAACAGCAGCTACTATGAAAGCTGTCACCATTCCTCGTCTGCAGTGGTGTAAGTCTGTACTGGGAGCAGTGCCTGGTCACCTGAATCCTGCACATATTGTTTCCAAAAGATGCCATTCAGATAAATGTTTATACTGAAATGGTGGGAGGGGCCAAGTTGGCTGAAGAGGCCGTCGCAAGAGAGGTAGTGGACGAGCAATCATGTTTTCAGGAATTAAATCGATCGACGAAGTTGTCTCGTAAAGATTACCTGTTATTGGTGCAGTAATCCTAAGGAGAAACACAATCAAAATTGTCTTACTTGGTACTGTAGGTATTTTCCAACTGTGACAAAATCTTCAAATGATTGGATGGATGAAAAGATTCTTCTATAATTCACACAGCTCAAAATCAACGACAAGAGAAGGAAAATTATCATATGAAGAAACACGCTTGGCTGAAAACATCTGACTCGTACAAGGAGTAACCTTCATTTCAGAGGACGACAAACGCTTCAGTAACTTCAAGATATTTAAGAAGGAACTTATAGATTAAAGTCAACAGACAAGATGAGTACTTTTGCACACCTGCCAAAGAATTCGCACGTAGGTCTCAAAACTCTACTTAATATTTTGCGAGACCAGTATTGGCTGCTGAAAGCCAGAAAAACCATTCGAAATGTTCTTTCAAAATGCGTATGTTTGAGACAGGAAGGACGTGCTTTAAATTCTCGTACGGCATCTCTGCCAGTGGATCGAATCAAACACTCAGCTGTATTTGAAGTAGTGGGAATTGATTTAGTTGAATCACTTTATCTCAAAGGCGGCTTGAATTTGTTTGTGCTGTTTTCAGAGCTGTGCACGCTGATTTGCTGTCCTCACGTTCTGCATGGACTCAAAAGATTTACTGCTCGTCGTGGGAGACCAACAATAATTTAATCTGATAACGCCAGTAATTTTACTGGAACCTCTAGTGTGTTTATGGGAGCGAATTGCACAGTATAGTAGCATTAGGCAAATTGAGTGGAAGTTTATTCTCCCTACAGCTCCGTGGTGGAGGGATTTTGGGAGAGGTTGACTGGAGTTATGAAGCAGATTGTGCGAAGGGTTCTAGGACTTTCTTATAAACAAATGACCATTGTTCTCTGTGACACAGAGTCGCTGGTGAACTCCAGACCACAAACCTATATTTTGAGACTGATGGTGAAGTGCTCCTGTTATCACGGAATTGTTTTTGTATAATGTCTCTGAAACTGAAGTTCCAGATTGTGATTTCATTTGAGGAAAATTCTCTCAACAAGAGGTTGAGATACCGGTAAAAGATAAGAACTGATTTACGCAACAGGTTTAGATCTGAGTATTTAGGCTGTTAATCCAGAGATCAACAGGTAAAAAATATAATTTCAGAATGGAATTGGGAGACATAGTGTTTATAGGAAATGATAATTGAATATACGAGATAAAATCATTGAAATACGTAGTCATTCCTCGAAGGAAGCAATGCCAAGAAGTACTAGAAGTGGTAGGTCGGTCAAAGTGCCTGAAAGACTCAGTTGGTAATTATTCAGGGTAATGTTTGGTTTTTCAGGTTGTTACAATGTTAGTTTAGGGTTAATTTGTTTACCACCAAATGAAGGTGGGAGGATGTTATGTTTTGTATAGTCCTCTCTCTTTCTCTCCCGTTTCCTGTTTCCTTGTTAACAGAATAAATTAATGAAGAACAAGTATTTTTCTATAATGTATGTGCTAAAGACTGGAATAAAGTTTGTTTTATACCAGAATTGCTTTATTTGAAACACAATTACAGCCTGTAGATACGCGGGTAGCTAAGTAATAGCTGGGTTCAACAATGACATAGGTATTATGTTAACAGGTAGAACCTGCCCTCAGGCAAAACACCATCAACATTGTACATAAACAATGAAGTGTGAAACAAAAGACCATAATATAGTTATAGGCACAATTTATGACAAATAATCCATTTGGCACTGATGATTCAAGTACTACCACATAAGAAAGATGTACAAGGTTTTATTTAAAAGTCCCTTTGTTTATGTAACTGCGTCAGTTACGAAAAAGTTCCTTCTAATGGTTTCTGATATTTGCGCGAGCACACAGAAGATGTATACAAAACATTGCGCAGGTATTAACTACGCTTTGCTGCAACAGAATGCAACGATGAATCACGTTATACTATATATACTATGCATATTGCAACTCTATCATGGAATATTATTTTGGGGAAACTCGGCAGAAAGTAAACGAATATTCTTCATACAAAAGAAGGTTATAAGAATCATTTCCAGCACCCATAGCAGACACTCTTGCAAGATATTAACTGAAGATATTAACCCTACCTTGCATGTACATATTTTCAATTTTAAAATTCTGTATGCAATCGAACCATATTTTTTACAAACATGGAAATTCATGAGATAAATGCTAGACAAAAGGGTAACATCCATCATCCCAGTGCAAAGCTTTCTTGCTTCCAAAAAGGTGTATATTATGAGACCATAAAAATATTTAATGCTCTCCCTAATGATCTTAAGGGAAAAGTTGCCAATTTCAATGTCTTTAAAACTGCTGTTAAAGAGTACCTATGCTCAAAAGTATATTATTCTGTACAAGATTATCTGAATGACAAATTGTCCTGATGATAATACATATATAGCGCTCTAAGTAGTATTAGTAAATATGAATGACAATTGCCAGTTTTCCAGTTGCCTGCTCTAGATATTTAATATGTATATTAAGAACTGACAGTAAATGCTATGCATTACAAATCAAATAGAACAAAATGATGAGACGAACAAAGGTACAAGCCTAGTGAAAGTTAAAATAACTGTTCTTGTCTATAAATATGATAACCTTATAACGGTAGGGAGGTATTCGATTTTGTACAAAATTACACCTGATTTGTTTCATTTTGTATATAATATGTCTTTATTTTATTTTAAATGTTCTGTATTCTATGTAATATTTATGTATACATGTAACTATATTGTACATTTCCTTGACACGCATATAGTATGTCTCTATTTTATTTCAAATGTTCTATATTGTGTGTAATATTTATGTTTATATGTAATTTTTGTACATTTCCTTGACATGTTCTGTGTTCACAAGCCTTTATGGCTGCTAATGATCTCACAGAATGCAATCCAATCTAATCTAATTAGTCTTTAGTTTATACTTTGTAGAAAAGGTAACAGAAAGGTAACATCGTCACATAAACAGTTTAACACTAGAAGCGCTGCATAAATTGAATACCTAAAAGCGCCGTTAGAGTCATTTTGACCTAAGGTGAATATTGAGCCAATTTCGTGAACTATAGTTATAATAACACATAATAACTAGCATTTTTTATATAATCTGCTGCTGTGTTACTATCTTTTATTTAGCAATTGAAAATAACATTAATAATGCAAAGAACTAAAGAGCATGTTAATACAGAGTGACCAAAAGTCCCAGAAATACGGAATTGTCCAGTTCTTTACTCTCAATTCTGGTGTTTTTGCAGACACTGCAAACCTTCACTGCCTTCTTTTTTTTAATATTGGCAACCTTGACCTATTAAATAAGATTTCAGAGCTTTTCTGTCTTGTCAGTTTGCGGTTGAAAAATGGCGTAGTTTTGTGTGGTTGTTAATTTGTAAATCAAGAAAAGGATGCAATGGAGTATTTGGCTATCTGAATTTATAAAATGGAGTATTCAAATAGTAAGAAGAATAGTTTAAAATTTTAAAATCATAAAAACAAAAAATGTTGTGTTGAAGCTAAGTAAATAGAATTTGTCTTTCCTAAAACTATGGGATTGTTTGAATCAAGGAAGAAAGCAAGAAAGTTCTAGATTAAAAAATACGTATGTGAGCGCTATTAACAAAATCAAAAATATATGTCAATACTTGGAGGTGATATGATTACTGATGGTAAAAGTGAAGATTTTTAAAGGTTAAGATGTATTTAATTAAGTAATTTGTCAATTTAAGGCAAATACAACAAAAGGCATCGTTAACAATGACAAGAATCCTGCAACTCAAAGTAGGATAAAGCACGTGGCTTGTCATTTAATTTAAAACAAAAGAAATGTTTTATAGTAATGAATAGCAAATGGATTAATGGTCCAACACACGAGTTTCAATCCATGCACATTTTTATTTTTGTATATTGTGTTAGAATTAGGAGTGTGCGCAATGTTTGCAGGCTACCTTAACCTCCAAATATGTATTTTAATATTGGGTCCATCATACATCACTATCATGGTAATTTTCGAATACGTTAATTATGTTAAAATAACACCGATATAGCCTGATTTGCTTATAACTTTCATGCTCTACGTATACCTAATTCATTATCGATCCCTCAATGTTTACAAGCTATCCTAACCTCCAAATATGTCACTTAACCTGAGTCCTTTTTACACCAAAATACAAAGAACTTTAGAAGGTATTCTGTGTTAACACGATTAGTAATCCTAAACCAACACAGATATAATCGTGATTTATGTCCAAGTTCCATAATATAGCTATAATTCGTAATTATTAACTCTGACAATTATTATCCAATTTACAGCAATGGCAGTGGTATGATCGAGCGATCCTAGTAGCAGTAAATGCAAACGTTCAGAGACACGATCAGAAATGTGAATACGCCAGATCGATGTATGTATCTAAGAAGTGGTTTCAGTACAGAAGTTGAAATACATATAGAATATTCCATGGGTTAACTATCATATGTAACATTTTAATATAAAAATTAACATAAGGATTCCGCAAATCCTTCTCTACCCAACAGCTATAGTTACGTTCATCCATGACATAATGGTAAAAATAAATCAGAATATAAAAGTAGCCAGTCTAATGGTGGACTTATCTAAAGCTTCTGACTGCGTAAGGCATGGTATTTTATTAGATAAGCTTGAATTGTATGGAATTAGAGGCCTACCTCACAAATTAATTGCATCTTATCTAACGGGAAGATTACAATGCTCTAAAATTAACTTTCTTACAGGTAAAACATGGAGTGCCTCAGGGTTCTGTTTTGGGTCCTTTACTGTTTATTATTTATATAAATGATATCCCTAAAGACAATAATTTCACTACAATCAGCTATGCAGATGATACCACAGCACTCTGTTGGAATGAAAACTTAAAGTCTTTGGCTAATACCATTCATTAATACGCTATTTTGAATCTAATAAACTAAAAGTAAATGAAGAAAAATCCAAGGTCATGATATTTAGTCTAGGTGGTAGAGATAAAGTAAAAGAATTTAGTTCCCCCAGAGATAGACTTACTTTGACCATATCCCATCCCTTGTTAGGTTTAAAAATTAACAATAGGCTATCCTGGTCAGAACAAGTTAATAATGTTTGTAGTAAAGTTAGTATATATATATATATATATATATATATATATATTTATTTAGATTTATGAGGAGGTATGTGAATGATCACACCATGAAAATTATGTATTATGGGCTTATAGTTCCACAACTGAGCTAGTGCTTGGAAGTTTGGGGTGGAACTGCACAGGTACATATGAATAGAATATTTAATTACAGAAAAATGTATAAGAATTATGTTCAATATTAAAAGATTAGAAACATGTAGAAATGTATTTATTAAGGAAAACATTGTAACTCTTGTTTCATTATATGCTTATCAAACAATACTCTTAACTGTAAATACTAACAGATTGTGATGTACATCAGCATAACACCAGACTTAGAGTAGCTGTGAATAAAAACAAAGTCAATACTGATCCTTATATTGTAGGTAGTATACTTTATAATAAGCTTCCTTTAGAAATTAAGTCCTGTAAAAAGAATTGTTTTAAAAGAAATCTAAAGAAGTATCTCATTCACAAATGTTTGTATAATATTGATGAACTGTAAATCTATCTACTCCTTAATCACTGTAAATACTATAATTAGCTCATGACAATGTCAGATGTTCTGTATGAACTTATTGACAGTAACGAACTTACTTACTTACGAAGGTAAACAGGTAAACTTCATATATGACTACTATTTATTAGCCATAATATGGAATTTGAACATTCCATACAAAAGAAACGTTCCATTAATTTATGCAATGTAACAAGACAACTCCAAACACATTAACAATGCAACAATACTCTTGGTGGAAATCTTTAAATGGGTCAGACAGTTATAGGTAAAAGTGAAAACCTTTAAAAATTGGAGGTAATGGTTTTCCCTCCAAATTTGAGGTAAACACTTAACATCACATTATAAGAAAACTAGTAGTTTTCATTTCCTAGCCTTTTTTTTTTTTTTTTTTTTGAAAAGGAAGCAATAAGCAGTTAACGTTTCAGATAGATCAAACAATAAAAGGTGAAGACAGGATATAGCACAAGAAACATTGAATAAAAGCGTCCAGGTATCACGTCTCCAATACTGGAAGAACAGTGAAATTAGCAAATGAATGCGAGTGTTTATGAAGAGACCGGCCAGCTCATTGACATGCAAGACTCGCAGACCACCTCTGCCTACACACACATGAAGGATCAACGGATGTTCTCCGCTGCAGGCGATTTAGCCAAACCTCTTCAGCCAGCTCTCCACGCCCGCTCTGTGCTAGCATTCCTTTTCAACTCGTATCTATACTAACGTACACGGACGTGGGCTATAAAACATATTCTAATTTCAATTTATAAATTAATAAAAGACTAAAAACGATTTACAAAGCGAATACGAACATACTGAAGTTGTAAAAGAACTTGCTTGCAAAGACTTGACTTTTGTTTAGAATGCCGTGGAGTAGAAAATAGTTTTGTTACTCCACTATGCATTAGGATAAATGCTTCCGATATCTCATCCAAAAAATATAATAGTATACAGCTGGTCAGGATCCAGCACCTAAGACAAAGGAGAATCTAATCTGCTTATAACGCTACGATTACCAAAATATCTTAATAATCCTCAAGTTTGAATGAATGAACTTTATTTGCACATCTTTTTATACACAACACTTTTTTAGAATATTTCACTTGTAAAGTAACTTAACGTATATGTGCTTTCACTGCCTCCACATAGTTCATAAATTCCGCTTTTTCTGCCTCTTAGCCCTCTTGTTCTCATCCATGCAAATGCTTCTTTTTCCACTATGTTACAATAATCCACATACCCTTCTCTTCCCCATTTCCTTTTTACTAATCTATAGAACCCTAGTGATTTTTTATTCTCTAAGCTTCACCAGATCTCTTGTCTTTCTATGTCCTCCACTCTGTTTCTTACTGTTATCCAGAAGCCATGGCTATTCTTTCTCCTGCTCTCCAAATATCTCCCATTCCTATCTTCTCCATAATTTTTTCAACACCTGTCCACCAGCTATATTTTTCATACTCTTTTGTTGTTCCATGTATATCTTTAAAATTTCCCCTTCATCTTTTTCAAGCATCTAAACCAAAATTTCAATATCCTTTCCAATATCACTCCTTTTCTTCTTGTTCTTCCTAATTCCACTAATGCTACTTCCCCTGGTGCTGATCTTGGTAACCCCAATAGCTGTTTACAGAACGTTCTATAGCTCTGGTCTATTTTTCTGATTAATTCAGATTCCCTCCAAAATTTCAACTGCACATAGCATTCTTGCCTCTACCAATGCCGCATACATTCTTTCTATCCATTTAGTTGGCATTTCTAATTTATATTTGCACATCCTTACTCCTGTCATTGCCGCCTTTCGTTTAGCCATAACCTTCTCACTATGCGCCACCCATTCTCCATTACTGCTCATCCTCACGTCCAAATAATCAAACTTCTTGACAACTTCTAACTTTAAACCCCCATCTGCCATTTCTCTTCTTTTTAAAATTTATTTCCTCTTTTAAATACCATAACTTTTGATTTGTTTTTATTTACTTTAATTCCCCCATTTTTCACAGAATTCCTGTATTCCATTGATTGCTTTCTGTAGCCCAATTACCATTATAGCCCCAACCATAAGATCATGCGCATATAGTAAACCTGGTATCTCTCTATTTGCTATTATGGGGCAGTGTAGATTTTTTCTTTTGCTCTATCTAATATATTAAATAATATGGGGCTCAGTTGGCACCCTTGTCTTAAGCCTGTTTTTTGCTCTCATTTCTGTAATTCACACTTCCACGTCTCATAAAAAATTTTATATCTTTGTAGATTTTTCTGATTTCTTTTATAAAATGTTCACTTATCCCTTTCATTCTTAATTTATAAGCTAATGCTTTTCTATTTATTGTATCATGTTTTTACAAAATCTGCCAAAAACATGCATATCCTTCCTCTTTTCCTACTCAGATACTTATCTATTATAGTAAATACATGATCTATTGTTTGCTTATCTTTCCTAAATCCTGTTAGGTATTCTGACAGTTTTCCTTCCTCTTCCACCCATTTTCTTGATCTATCGGCCAATATACCTGTGTATATTTTTCTTAGTATTGATAATAAACTTTATTCCCCTGTAATCTCTGGTCTATTTTCTCCTCCCTTCCCTTTGTAGATTGATACCACCATACTTATTTTCCAACGTTCTGGCACACCATTCTTTTCTTTAATTTTATTTAGTAATGTTGTCATCAATGTTTGCGTTTCCCCAAACATTTTCCAAAAGTCCCCTAACCCTCAAGTAAGAAAGTTTTGCTTTATTTCCTGTGTACTTATGTTGTAATCAACTTCGTTAGCGGGGCACACTAAATAATTGTAGAAAGAGAGAAAACTGTTAACATTAGAAATGAGAAAACCAATATTTTATAATTAACAAATGGGAAGATTACTTTTATCGATGGTCGCAGATTATATGTCCTTTTTAAAGAGGTTAACTTGGCGGCCTGGGAGTGAGAAATCTTCATATTCACCAGCTTCACCTCTATTTTGTTGTATATGTTAAGAGTTTTTATATTATATGAAAACTGTGTAGCTTTTATGTTTTTGAATAACTATAGGACCAAAGAGAAGGTGGTGCAAAGGTTTAAAATGTGATTATCCAAAATTACTCGACCATTCCGAACGATATCAATATCAATTTTATTGTCATTAAACAGTTATATAACTACAATAGACATTGTCAGTATATACAGTAAAATACAAATCAATGATATAATATAAACTACACCTTGTACAACTTTACAGTAAAAAAGTAAACATTAAATATCAATATCAGCTACATTAAGATCAATAAATTCATTAATAGAATAAAATGGATTATCCACAAGCCAAGACAGGCAAAACATTTACAATTTGAGGCAGCTTATTAAAAAGTTTAATGCCAACATAGGAGTAACTTTGAGAAGTTTTCTTAAATCTGTGTTGAGGAATATCAATCATTTGACCATTTCGGATATTATAATTATGAATGTTGGATCTCGTGTCATACATATGTTGATTCTGCTTCATAAAATGCAATACAGTATAAATATACACATTTATAACAACAATGTTTTAAATAGGGTTTACAACGTGTTCTAGTAGATATCTTAGCCATAATTCTTATAGCTTTCTTTTGCACAAGTAATACAACTTGGATATATGAGTTATTACTCCAAAGAAAAATACCATAATTAATAATACTGTGAAAGTATGCAAAATGTGAAACACGCATGTACTCAAAGGGTACACAACTAAGTTCCTAAACAAGAGTTCACCGACAAAGGGCATGTATACGCTTGGTGGACTGCCGCAGGGAGTTGAGGAAGTTTCACATCCTTGTGCGTGAAATGTTTCATGCGTTATTAGGAATAGGGAAGCAAAGTCTTCCTGATAATTGTGCAATAATTTGATAATGAACGGAGGAGGTAAATGAAATTGGAGTTTAAAAAGCTATCCAGATGAATACACATTTCCTAATAGATACAGGAGGCCGAAGTGATAGTCAAATAGCTATATGTGGGCTTTCAAGTTCCATATTCGGAGCACTTAACAACATGTCTGATTAAAGTATTGTAAAATTCAATCTCAAAAATAGTTACCAATTGTGTATTTCAATGAAAGCTACTTTTTTTGTGCAGTATATCTCTTATGGTTCACCAATTATACAAACGTGGTTCAGAATGAAAGCTATTCCCAGAAAATTCAGAATATTATACATTCTATTTGCCATGAACATATTCTCAACATATGGTATTTTAACAAAAATCGTTAGAGCAATTTTTGAGAAAATAAAAAATAACAAAGGGTAGTTTGGAGTATTTTCTGAGTGTCTGATTTGGTTACGCTGCTGGTAGATACGAACGCTATATTATTTCTGGTGAAATGCAGTAGCTACCACAGGCAAATGGCAGTAGACTTTGAGGGTAGGAGTCGTTGTCACGGTGCCAGACTTGGGGGCTTCCCTCTGACACCCGGCCCGGCGTCTCCGTGCCCGTCAGACTTACGGCGTCTTGGCGCCCACCTTCGTAATCGTGTCGAGTTTACTACTTGCTTATCTTTGTCTGTGAACTCTACATTCACATGACTTTCTATTGCAGCTACTACCAAGCGGGGGCTTAACGAGCCACCCCTCGCCCTTTAAGGGACACGATGGCAAATTCATTCACTCACGGTAAACTATTTCTATTTATCTATCCATTTCATGTTAAACGTTTGCACCAATAGTTTCATTGCACGTTACATGTAGATACAAGAGTCCACTTGAAACTCCATCGCCAGAAACAATTGAATAGTGATAGCACGTAACAGAAATTCACACCAACAATAACAGGTATCTTGGAAATGGCTGATGCCACAGAAAAAGTGAACTGAAATACTGTGTTTTAAAGGGATCTGCATTTTCTGTTTGGCACGTTTTTGTCTAGCTCTTAAGGTTTATCAGAAAAAAAAATTATACAAAATTAGTAACTAATTGCAGGGAATTAAACACTGTAAATTATTGTTGAAAGCAGGAGCTATTTATCAAGAATGTTCATATACTCATTGCACATAACTTAAAATACAACATTGTGAGTAAATTTCCACTCTGCAATAGAGTGTTGCGGTCTAAGGAACTTGCACGTCTTTCATGAATATTTTATACCATATTCGTGTTCTGTCTCTCGCTGCTGAAGAATCCCTTAGCACTACACCAGGCCGCCGTGGTACACGATGACTCGTTATTAAACAAACCAATATAGCACAACGATCAGAACAAAATAATGTAACAACACTTCTGGCGACTGCTTACCAACGCAGGATCAATATATCAGCTACAATTTAATATTTTTGCGACATTGCAACTTCTCTTAGTCCGTACTTTCAGGATTAACAAATGGAGCATGTAAACCAATATAACAAAACGATCAGAGCAAAATAACTTAGTTTTAAGCTTGTGGCATCCTCTTCCATTTAGCGGATAAACATTTGGTGACATGGTTATCAACGCTGTGATCAGTTTCTTCTGTTTGGTTACAACAAATGTAGGTGGCTATGAACAGCCAAATGTTGTAAACTTGAGGCACAGCCTCCTGCGTCCCTGGACACTAGTTCGAGACAAAGTAATGACGGCTGGTGGTATCATTTCATACATTCTGCATTTAATGCTCATATTTTTCTATCTCTCCCTCTCTCTGCTTTGTATCGATGGTTGATCTAAAAGAAACATGAAAACTTAGATGTAGATCCAAGGTATACCACCCACAAAACCCCCTCAAAATAAAATCAAAATTTGATCTTTTGAATGTGCGTGTTGTTTTGGTCATTAATGACACACATTACTCCGCGGAATAAAATTTATAGGTATTTAAATATCATTTTAGACCCCTAAGAAGCCCTTCGCCCCATTTTAAAAAATTGCAAATTTGTTATACTTCGACCCATAGAAACACATTAAGCATTAAAATATACAACTTTCCTAATTTGATCTCGGGACTCTGGATGTTAAGCGCATATTTACTTTTAAGCTCGGGGCACCGTCTTCTTTTTAGAAGATAAACATTTGGTGACATGGTTACCACTGCTGAATCAGCGTATTCTTCTGTTTGGTTGCAACAAATATAGATGGCTATGGACTTATAACAGTCAATTGTTGTGAAATCGCGCGTGTTTTAAATGTTTGGCAATTAAAGAAGGGGTTTTATAATTTAATATTTTTGCAACATTATAGAGACAGCAGCTTTAATTGGTATGCTACACTTAGTCCGTAAATTCATATACGTACAATTTCAAATTACATATATAGAAGACTCCTTCTGAATGAAGAGGACTTCATAGCAAATTTAAGATATACATTTTATGTATCACGTAAATATGTTAAATGCATGTACACTGTTTTAAAAAATTGTTACAGACGTTTAGAAAGTTACATACCAAGTTTCGTACTTCAGTTATCTGTTCACACAGACACACAAAAGGTTTTTCTAAAAAGGCGTTTTCTTTTTTTTGGATTCAGGGTGCCCCAGAACGTGTATTTCCGGTGTAATCTCGACATGAAATTTTGGGTGGAATAGGTTAGGCACGTGGTACAGCAAGTAAAGAGGTTATACTTTAACGGGCTCTACATTTTTATTTGTCACTGGTTACATTTATGATAAATAAAAATAAGGAAGCGTTTTCTGTGTAAATCCTTACTTAAGATATGAGAAATTTCGTTGAAATCTTCTCTTCAGTTCTGTCAAGTTGCCTGGTCGATTTCATGTTTAACTACCTTTTCGTTTTTGGGTTGTGCTGTTCACAAACTACACACGCACGCGGAACCTTCTTCTTAAAGTATTCTTATGGATTTCAAAACGTGCAGTTTTCGAGAAATCTCTAAATTTAAAGACGCAAGTGCGCACCAAACAGTAGTACGTTTGAAGGTTCGGCATCATAATGTTGGGCATGCCATGTAGTTTAATAGTCCTATCCTACCATCGTCTCAGACTGAAATGTTTACAGTATGCCTCCTAAGTTCGCTGATCTACATTTATACAATAAGTTTGTTTATTAAAGAAGATAGAATGTTTCATGTCGGCTATACTATCTTTTGATTAAAATGCATCACCAGTTATTATTACTTTCTCTACTACGTATAGTAAGTAGGGGAAGTATTGTATTCCACCCAAAAATTCGATACCGAGATTTCACCGGAAATACATGTTTTGAGATCCCCTGAATCCAAAAAAAAAACATTTTTGGAAGCATGTCCGTGTGTGTGTCTGTCTGTGAACAGCATAACTCAGAAACGAACAGTCGGATAAACACCAAACTTGGTATTTAGGTTCAGTATCTTCCAGAGATGCGACACGAAGGTTTTCAAGAAAATCCCCCCACCCCAGATTACCCTTTATATGAAACATTTTTCGAAAATTTTAATTCTCTCTAAAATGGCTCTAACGATTTTGATTAAAATATCATATGTTTAAGATATTTTCATGACAAATAAAATGTATATCTCGAATTTTCTGGGAATGTCTCCAAAAGTATTCTTCATTGTGAACGACTTTTGCATAACTGGTAAACCATAAGAGATAGACAAAAATTTTACTACACAAAAAATGTAGATCGCGTTAAAATACACAATTTATGTTTTTTTTTTTGTTGAGTGAACCATTTTCGAGATATTGCTTGTTATTCCCTTAAATTTTCTAATACTTATACTTTTTCTCAAATGGGAATTCGTTATTCATTTTTTATGTCCTGAACATACAAAGAGAATGGAATACTCCACATAGTAACCAGCTGTTAAAATATTTGACTATCGCTTAAAGCCTACCAATTCCCCTTGCATCTACAAGAAAATTAGCAATAAGATTAACATCTCGATATCTCGATTAACATGAAGCATATGGAGAATAAGCGTTTGTAAAAATAGTTTGTACAAACGTAGAGAAAGTCATGTGAGTGTAACACATTAACCAACCAAACAATTGTTAACAAAGCAGACCAAAACAACACTTACAAGTTGTTTATATCATCCTGAAATTTAATTTGTCTATCTTCAACAGTTTCTTAGGAAACGGATCATCTATATCAGAAAATGTCATTCAGAAGCTGTTCAAAGGAAAAATGGAGAAAACAAACTCGTCAAGAAACTACATGGCTTGAGTACACAGAAGCTGCCATATTTAACAGCAGTGCCAATCTGTAGAGCAAACGTTCCCCTAAAAATAGGCTAAAGTTTACCTCTACTCCTACGTGGCAGTAGTTTTGCAGATTTCACAACATAAAATGAAGGATGCAGTATAATTGTTAAACATGTGGTTAAAGTACAAGATTTGTGGCTATAATGATAAAGTAGGGCTGCATCGCAGCGTTTCCCTCTTCACTGATACTGATGTAACAGTTGGAGTTTGTTGTAACTCATAGCGAACGTTTCAAGTTTGTGAATTAAAATTCCATTATTGCCGCTTGCTTTCGTAGCCAATGGCGTGTGTGTGACCCAGATTTGTGTCTGCAGACATGTTGGGCAACAGAACCCCAGGGTCACGACACGGTATCAGGATCTGGGCTGGCTTGAGTGTACCCTTTCATTCATTATCCCCATCTTATACCCCAACTTGTTTTTATAAAAATTGATTAAGCTCCTTTTAACCCATTTTCTTTATTTTAATATAAAAGTCTCATCATTTTTATTAATCTTCATTCAGGCGAATCCAGTTATTCATAACAATTTGACATTTTACATTCACGTGACTTTCTCTACTTCCTCTTCTACAAGCTATTCTAATAAAAGGTTGTTTTTCTATTTCCTTCATGTTAATGAGATAAACCATCACGGAAACTGTTTGATTAACATGTCGTTGAAAGTACAAGGTGGACGAATCGATAGTCACATGTTTAAAAACCGGGTCGCTATACCCTTGAAATTCCATACTCTATTCATTACAAGCAACTGAATAGCGACAGAACTGACAAAAGTATTGAACAATTCTAACCAATAATATCCCGGATATAGCTACTAACAACGGATATCCCGGAAATAGCTATTGCCACAAAAAAGTGTTTTGTAATAAATTGTGTGTTTTAAGTGATTAATTATGAATAAAAACATGTGATATATTACGCTCACATTACCCTGTATTCTTTATTAGTGCGTATACAAACTATTCTTACGAAAGCTTATTATTTCTCTACTACGTATAGTAAGTATTGCATTCTACCCAAAAGTTCGATACCGAGATTTCACAGGAAATACGTGTTTAGAGCCCCACCCGGATAAGTACCAAACTCGATATTTAAGTTCCATATCTTCCACGGATGCGATACGAAGATCTTCACCAGCCTCAACTATCCTTTACGTGCAGCATTTTTCTAAAATTTTGATTTTCTAAAACATGGCTATAACAATTTTGATTAAAATGCCGTACATTAAAGATACCTGCATGATAAATAAAATGTATATCCTGAATTTTCTGGGAATAGCCTAAGAAGTCCTCTTCATTTGGAAGGAATTTTGTATAATCTTGTATAACTTCATTTGGAAGGAATTTTGTATAATCTTGTATAACTGGTGGACCTTGAGGAATAGAGGAAAACGTACTACACAGAAAATGTAGACCTCTTTAAAACACTCAACTTATTACAAATAATTTTTTGTGGCATAAGCCATTTCTGTGATATCCGCTATTAATGGTTCGAATTGTTCATTTCTTAAGTCTTTTCGACATTCAGTTGTTTCTCGCGATGTCGTGGAAATAGTATGGAATTTTAAGGCCAGCATATAGAGTCCAGTTGTTAAACATTTGACTATCGCTGTTCTCTTTGTATCTATAACGAAATGTGTAATGTAGCTGTTTCTGTAAAGGTTTATTTGGAGTAAAATGTGGTAGATAGAAACATAAGCTTTATTAAGAATAGTTTGTATTATCCACTAATAAAGACAGAGGGTAGAGTAAGTCATGTGAATGTATCAGATTTTTTCAATCTACTTCATTGTAGTCGAGATAAATCTTTACAGAAATAGCTACATTACACATTTCGTTATAGATACAAAGAGAACAGCGACAGTCAAATGTTTAACAACTCGACGCTCTAAAATGCCATACTGTTTCCATGACAACTGAAAATCGACAGGACTTTAAACGATAAACTATTCAACAATTCAAAGCATTAATAAGGGATATGTCTGATGGCACAAAAACGTTATTTGGGGCAAATTATGTTTTAAAGAGATCTACATTTTTTCTTTAGTAGGTACGTTTTCGTCTATCGATTAACGTTTCCTAGTTATACAAGATTATAAAAAATTCCCTTCGAATGAAGAAGACTACACAGGCTACTACAAGAAAATTCAAATTTTATTTGTAATGTAAAAATCTTTAAAAATGTTATTTCAATCAAAATCCTTAGAGCCAGTTTTTAGAAAATCAAAATTTTCTAAAAACGTTCCATGTAAAAGGGTTGGTGTAGGGATTTTGTTGAAAATCTGCGTGTCGCATCTTTGGACCAACTTTTATATTTATCCATGTTTTTGAATTGTACTGTTTACACACACACATACAACGCTTTTTTTTGTTTTGTTTAGGGAACATCAAAATATGTATTTCCAGCGACATCTCGGTGTCGAAATTTTTGGGTGGAATGCAATATCTTCTCTACCAACTATGTACTTACGTGGTAGAGAAACTAAAAAGTAACATTTTGAAAACGGTTTGTTAAAATGTTGCTCTGAGTATAGGTATGGATTTTCACAGATATATTGGCTTAACATGAAATAGATGACTCCCCTAGTAGCATGAAGGAGGCAGACAATAGGGTGCCCAGACGCCCGACAGTCTGCCTGTACAGTCCTGCCCCTCGAGAGAGCCAGACACTTTAATTATGGGAACAGCAACAAACAGTCCACTTCTCCTAACTTAGCCAAGTAAAATAATAACAACTGTTACGTAAGCATATGCCAATAAATAAACTTCTGTCTTCTTCCTCTACTTATTTATTATTTTGCCATTTTCGTCTTCTTTTATTCACTCCGATTGTAAATTTCTATTTGAATTTTTAAGGGGTGTTCTTTACTCTTTCTATAGTAAGTAGAGAAACTATTGTATTCCTAAAACTTATACCGAGATTTCACCGGAAATACACGTTTTGATATCCCCTAAACAAACAAACAAAAAACATTTTAGAAAAGTCGGTGCGTCTATGAACGCCATAACTCAAAAAGAGCACGTCGATTGGTGCTGAAGCTCAGTATCTTTCAAAGATGCGACACTAAGATTTTTAGGAAAACCCCTCACCCCAAATTTACCCTTTACTTGGAAATGTATTCGTTATTTTTAATTTTTCTCATTTTTTCAAGTCCTATCGATTTACAGTTGTTTCTCTCGATGTCATGGAAACAGTATGAATTTTAAGACCAGCATATAACGTCCAGTTGTTAAACATTTGACTATCGATGTTCTCTTTGTATCTATAACGAAAGGTGTAATTCAATACCGAGATTTCACTAGAAATACTTGCCTTGAGTTCCCTAAGCAAAACAAAAAACAAAACAAAAAAAGCATTTTAGAAAAGGCCCGTGTATGTGTGATGTGTGAACAGCACAATTCAAAAACAAAAGTCGGATAAATATAAAAAAGTTGGTATTTAAGTTCATCACCTTCCAAAGATGCGAGACATTTTCAACAAAATCTCCCTACACGAACCCTTTTACATGGAACATTTTTAGAAATGTTTTATTTTTTAAAAAATGGCTCTAAGAATTTTGATTAAAATAACATTTTTAAAGATGTTTACATGACAAATCAAATGTATATCTTGAATTTTCTGGGAATAGCCTGTGAAGTCCTCTTCATTCGGAGGGAATTTTGTATAATACGGTATAACTAGAAAACATTAATCGATAGACGAAAACGCACCTACTACAGAAAAACATGTAGATCTCTTTAAAACACACAATTTATCCCAAATAACTTTATTGTGGCATCAGTCATTTCCCTTAATACCCCTTATTAATGGTTTGAACTGTTGAATACTTTGTCGCTTAAAGTCCTGTAGATTATCAGTTGTTTCTCGGATGTCATGGAAACAGTATGTAATTTTAAGGCCAGCATACAGCGTCCAGTTGTTAAACATTTGACTATCACTATTCCTTTTGTATGTATAACGAAATGCGTAATGTAGCTGTTTCTGCAAAGGTTTATGTAAGTTAAAATGAAGTAGATAGGAAAATAAACTTTCGTCGCAATTTCTATACCCAGTAATAAACGATAGTGGGTAGAGAAAGTAATGTGAATGTAACACCAGATTTGGTTTTGTTGTGATGTTAAAAGAGAGGAGTTTCAAAGCCAGCATATGGTATCCGACGTTTTAAACAACGAAATGTGTAATAAAGCTAATTCTGTAAACGTTTATCTCGATTAACGTGAACTTTTGTAATAATAGGCACACATGACGTTTTTGATGCTTTTAAGCGCCTCATCAGAATGAAGCCGCCGTGTAAAGTTCAAGGTTGCGAGATAACTGGAATAAAAAGTGCCTGCCATAATATCAGAACAGCAAATTATTATTAAGTTGTAGGCAGGCACGTGCAGATTGTCACGAGGGGCTCATTGAAGGTATTTCCTGTAGCGATGGCAGGCCGAGACCACCAGCGCCTCTCGTGGCTATTTGCTAATCAACTTCGGTCGTCTACAAAACCTTGCGTATGAATGTTTATTTCGCCAGACTATACCGATGTTGCACAATAAATTTAATTATCTTTTATTGAATTATTGTACAGTGGTTAGAAAATCGCCGGATATACACACACATGGATTTGAAATATATTTTGCGAAAGACGTATTTGATACCTTTAACCTTCCCACGAAAATCTAACGAATTCTAGAAATGGTGAAACAATCATCGGAATGGTTATTTTCGTTACCCATTCTTCTAAAAGTATTTTTACATAAGGTTTACAGAAACACTTTCATTAAACATTTCGTTGTAGATATTAGAGGGATACCTATTGGCAACTGAAGAGACAGTCAAGTTGCTATATGCTGGCTTTGAGATTCCATGACAATGTGAAAAGCAAACGAATCACGACTTAAAGGTTAATATATTTTTTATTTTTTAAATCATACAATACATAAAGTAGAACAGTGTTATTGTAGATCACGTCAAAGTGTTAATTACAATAATACAGTAATAATAAATAATATATGCAGGCTAATAGTAGGCATTATAACTAGTACAATGCCAACGCTAAAAATCTGATGTGTTACTCTCACATGACTTTCTCTACTCTTGTACAAACTATTTTTACAAACGCTTATTCTCTATATGCTTCACGTTAATCGAGATGTTAATCTTATTGCTAATTTTCTTGTAGATGCAAGGGGAATTGGTAGACTTTAAGCGATAGTCAAATATTTTAAGAGCTGGTTGCTATGTGGAGTATTCCATTCTCTTTGCATTACCAGGATAAAAAAAAATGAATAACGAATTCCCATTTGAGAAAAAGTATTGGAAAATTTAAAGGAATAACAAGCAATATCTCGAAAATGGTTCACTCAACAACAAAAATGTATATGACATAAATTGTGTATTTTAACGTGATCTACATTTTTTGTGTAGTAAAACTTTGTCTATCTCTTATGGTTTACCAGCTATGCAAAAGTCGTTCACAATGAAGAATGCTTTTGGAGACATTCCCAGAAAATTCAAGATATACATGAAAATATCTTAAACATATGATATTTTAATCAAAATCGTTAGTGCCATTTTTGATAAAATTAAAATTTTCGAAAAATGTTCCATGTAAAGGGTAATCTGGGGTGGGGGGATTTTCTTGAAAACCTTTATGTCGCATCTCTGGAAGATACTGGACCTAAATACCAAGTTTGGTGTTTATCCGACTGTTCGTTTCTGAGTTATGCTGTTCACAGACAGAGACAGACACACAGACACACACACGGACATGTTTCCAAAAATGCTTTTGTTTGGATTCAGTGAGTCTCAAAACATGTATTTCCGGTGAAATCTCGGTATCGAACTTTTGGGTGGAATACAATACTTCCCCTACTTACTATACGTAGTAAAGAAAGTAAAAATAAATTATATACACAGAACACTTATTACTTATACAATTTATAAATATTAGCACACAAGAATAACAAGAGTATAGGATATAGATGCAACCAAGTTAGCATATTAAAGAATATATGTGCTGTGATTTAAAAACTCTTGCGAGTTATAAAAGCAGTGCGTTAATAAATACTTTTTGGGTGCCCTTTTAAAATGATTTATATCATATATTCTCTTTAAATGTGTTGGCAGTGAGTTAAAGAATTTAGAACCTGTATGGATGATATTTTTATTTCCAAAAGTACCCCTGTATAAATTCGTAAAAAAGTCATTTTGACTTCGAGTAAAATGTCTGTGCACATCTTTGTTTAATTGAGGGGTTTCACTACAGTTCTTAGCATACATAATAACATAATTTTTATATATATATATATATATATATATATATATATATATATACAAAATAGTGGTAGAATTTTAAACTGTTTAAAGTACGGTCTACAAGATTCATAACTATTTATTCTGGCTAGAAAGATCTCCATGAAGTATGTTTTTGATAAAGATGCCCATAACATTGCCCCGTATTCTAAATGTGAGTGAAATAATGCAAAGTAGGTACACCATTTGTAGAGGTAACGTGTTGATGTAGCAAGACTATGGTCTTATTAAGTTTACAATGAATTACACTAATATGGTTTTGACATGAAAGATTATCGTCAATATAAATGCCTAAAAACTTTGTATTTTGAACTCTGGATATAGTTTGACTACTATAAACCAGTTTTAGAGCTTCACTGCTGTGATTATTTCTGTAATTATACAATATTAGAAACCAGCGTCTGGAAATAGTTAAATCTAGAAACAATATATTGGAATAAGCATATCCACATTCGCGTGTATCTTTTAGCAGTTATTAAAAAATGTACACCTCACGGACTAGACATACAAAATTGAACACATATATTTTGGCAAACGCATATCTTAAGCATATGGGTTTTAATGAAAGTCCTTACAGGCAATTTTGAAAGAATCAAAATTAACGAAAATATGTTGTATATGAACGGTATCGGGGGGGGATTTTGTAAAACATGTGCGTGCCGCATCGTGGAAGACCTCGCGTAGACTTTTAGAGTATCATCATTTGTTAACTAAATATCGGTGTTCTTTCAGTACGCTGGTCATACACTCGATTAGAAACACACAGAGCAAATACAACAATACCTTCTTACCACCAGCTAAGTGGTTAGTTTGCTAGCTTCCAAATCCAGAGGTTCCTGCTTCGATTCCTTGCTAGAGGATGGTGCTCCCTAGAGTCTGAGAGAGTGAGTGAGAATGTAAATATGTGTGCGTGCGCGAATTTAATGCTTATAAAGAAAACCCACAGATTATCTCTATAGTAAACAAGTGAACATCAATGTCCATGAGCATATGTTTCAAAGGCAAATCCGCCGATATCACCTTAGATTTAAAGGCGGCATATAAAAAGAGTTATTACGAGTTTTTGGAATAAACATTACAAACATATAAGACTGTTATTAACAGATTCGATTCTATTAAGTTTTGCTGTGTGTTTTATTTTCTTAATTGCTAAACAATTCTAGAATGAATAATCCGCGGCTTTTGCCTTATTTAAACGGCCCTATATAGCAAAGTCATTAACACACGGACTAGTGAACGGGAGGTCTGCGGTTCAAATCCCGCCAGGATCGTCCTCTTGACTGAGGTATTCTCTAGAACTCGTACTTAGGCCTGGAACAACATTTCAATTCCCAGTTATCATTTAGTTTTATGTGCACGCCTGTAGTAAGACCGGCAGAAACAGTATTGAAAAGGAAATTCATCGAGATTTGACAGTTCGACACTGTTTATTCCTTTAAAGGAAGGTGAGTCCTTGATTACGAATGTAGCATTGAGCTTCTGCCTTTGTGAAGGACAAACCTTGAGGCTTTATTGCGTATCTCTCACTACTTTACTGATAATATACACTTGTCTGTTTCTCCTACTCGCCCCTGTTAATCGAGACAGGGTAAAACGATAGATATTTAAAACCCGGCTCGCTATGTCATCACTTCCTTACATGACCACGAGAAAAAATTAATACCGGCTTACCACTTGAAGAATGTACAAGTATTTGAAAATTCAAACCATTAATAAATGCATATTTCATTCCTAAAATAAACAAAATGTATACTTTTATATTTGGATCAAAATCGTCACAGACATTTAGAAAACGAAAGATTTTCCATGTAACGAGTAGTTTGCAGTGGGGGATTTCATTGAAAATCTTCGTGTCTCATGCTAGAAAATGCTGAACTTAAATACGGACACATATGCTGTTCACAGACACCTCAAAACATGTATTTCAGTGAAATATTGATATTGCATTTTTGAGCGAAATATAATACTTCCTCAGAGCAAGTAATTATACGCTACCCAACAACTCTCAAAAGCTACCGCTACCATATTTTCAGTCTCTTACATAGAAGTCTGCGCACTAGTCAAAATATTGTACGATACTCCAGGACGTGGCAAAATCATAGTTTACAAGTTTAAACTATTTACCTGATACAGTCCATCCATGCAATGTTGGTTAAGAGGCTAGTAGGTGTATCTGAAGTTGTCACGCACTGGAGTCAATATTTCGATTTGAGGCAGTATTTTTATCACTTAAATGATATCAGTCTAATAATATAATATATAAAATGTACTTAAAGTCATTGTATTATATTTATTTTATTATCTACATGTATAATAGTGTTATGTGAATGTTTTACGTAATTTAACAATGTAGGAGCTGTGAGAATAGAAGCCGAAAGTTGCTAACAATTAGGTAACCTTGAGACAACAATAAATTAGAAAGTTTAATAAGGCTACTAATAATTCTTGGAACAATAATGTAATATTTAAAACAGTTTATAAATAGCCAATCAACAACTAGAAAAAGCTTAAGTTAAATAAAAGTATTCTATTGGAGTAAGAATAGGCAATCAGAGACTTGAAATAGAAAAATGTACGAATTTAGGCGGTAGACGCCAGACACTACAAGGAAGCGTTCCCGAGCAGTTCGATTTTACACGTATTCAGTGTGAGACATAAAATTTCATTACGGCGAGAATAGTATAAAGTTTACGTGTTTAAAAAGTGCAAATAATAATAATAATAATAATAATAATAATAATAATAATAATAATAATAATAATAATAATAATAATAATAATATCACAATCTCACTTCGCAAAATGTTCTATGTAAAGGGTAGTTTGGAATGAGGCGTTTTTTTTTTAAATCTTCGTGTCGCATCTTTGGAAGATACTGAACCTGAATATCATGTTTGGTGTTTATCCCACTTATTTTGAGTTATGTTGTTCACGGACACACACACAGGTACATTTTTCTAAAAATGCTTTATTTCCAGTCAGGATGAAACCTCCGTGTAGAATTTTGGGTGGAATGTATTACCTTCTGTACCTATTATGTAGGTGGTAGAGACAGTAACAATGTCTCCGTTACCATGGAATTGCTACACTTAATTCTGTGAAATTGGAGATGTGTTGATAGATCTTCAACTACGGTTCGTGAATTTTTTTTATGCGTACACACAGACGGCAATAGAGAGGCATTTAAAGGAATGAGGGGAAATGTTTATATTTTACTTTTCTAGCACATTACAGTGTTCTGTTGCTAGATACCAAGATTTCAACGGAAATACACGTTCCGAGGCGGCCCCCTGAATATAAAAGCAACTTTCAAGGAAAAAACATAACCTCAAAGTTGGTATTCAAGCTCAGCATCGCCCAAGGATACGGCATGAAGATTTTCAAGAAAACCCTCCAACCCCCAAACTGCCCTTTAGATGAAAATGTTTTGATTTTCAAAAAATGGCGGTATCATGATACATTTACGATATTTATATGACAAATAAAATGTATAGGTTGAATTTTCTGGGAATAGGCTGTAAAGTCCTCTTCATTCTGAAGGAATTTGTATAATTAGTAAACTGTAAGAAAAAGTTGGACAAAAGTTTACTGTCAAGAAAATGTAGATCGCGATAAAACGCAGATTTTCATGAAATAAAACTTTTTGTTGCTTTAAGCATTTACGACATGTTCGTTATTTGGTTTGAATTTTCCAGTACTTTATACTTTTGGAAGTGTAAGTCACCTTTCATTAGTTTCTTATGTTATACAAAGAGTATCGATTTTCAAGGTGAGCATATAGCAAGCCGCATTTTAAACATCTGGCTACAGTTCACGTCTATCCATTTTTTACCTACTTTTCTGAAAAGGCTTATCTCCATTAACACGAAGAAGATGTAGTAAAATAAAGGTTTTGTAAGAACGAGAAAGACCATGATCCCTCGCAGAGAAGAAGGAGCAATAATGCTATAGATCAAGGTCCATGTTGCGGTTATGCCGCGTGTATGACTCACTCGTTGTGCGCCTGCGCCGCCAACGGAAACAGCTGCTAACAGGGCCTCATTTAATTTGCTCGAATAACCGGATTAAATTCTGGGAAACGGCGGAGGAATATGTGTGTGTGTGTATCCAAACTTAAACAGAAAGTTGGCACTATGTAATCCTGAACACCTTCACTAATTTCACTGTTAATAATTTGATATGCAGTTCCTTGAAAAACAAAAAGAAACACTTGGGGGTAAATAGCTGCTGTTGCTACACTCACATGTCATTTCGTTGTGTCAAATGTTAAAAAAGTGGGCGTGTTGCACATTATTTATATAACATCACGAGAAACAAAAGAACGGCGACTTTGCGTTTTAGAAAAATGCAAAAGTGTTGAAAAACAAATATCTCGGAAATTATTCTCCTCACAACAAAATTATTTCGCACAAATTGGGAGCTTTGACGAGATCTACATTTTTTGTAGTAAGATTTTGTCCATCTCCTACGTTTGCCAGTTATACAAATGTAATTCAGAATGAAGAGGACTTCACAGGCTATTGCCAGAAAGTTATTTATGTAAATATCTTAAACACATGTTATTTTAAAAAAAATCGTCAGGGTCATTTTTGAAAAAAATCTGATGTGTTACACTCACATGACTTTCCCTACTCTTGTACAAACTATTTATACAAACGCTTATTCTCCATCTACTTCATGTTAATCGAGATAAACATTTGCAGACTCTATCTTATTGCTAAGTTTCTTGTAGATGTAAGGGGAAAATATATTTACAAGGGCAATTTGGAAATACAGTAGCCTTTAAGCACATAAATATCTCTTAATAGCTGGTTGCTAGGTGCAGCACCATTCCCTTTGCCACAGATTAATACTCTTTGCATATCCAAGACAAAAAAATGAATAACGAATTCCCATTTGAGAAAATAAGTATTGAAAAATGTAAGGGAATAACAAGCAATATCTCGAAAATGGTTCACTCAACAAAAAAAATGTATATGACACAAATTGTGTATTTTAACGCGATCTACATTTTTTGTGTAGTAAAATTTTGTCTATCTCTTATGGCTTACCAGTTATGCAAAAGTCGTTCACAATGAAGAACACAATGAAGACATTCCCAGAAAATTCAAGATATACATTTTATTTGTGATGAAAATATCTTAAACATATGATATTTTAATCAAAATCGTTAGAGGCATTTTTGAGAAAATTAAAATTTTCGAAAAATGTTCCATGTAAGGGTAATCTGGAGTGGGGGATTTTCTTGAAAACCTTCGTGTCGCATCTCTGAAAGATACTGAACCAAAATACTAAGTTTGGTGTTTATCCGACTGTTCGTTTCTGAGTTATGCTGTTCACATACACAGACACACACACACGGACATGTTTCCAATAATGCTTTTTTTGGATTCAGGAGGTCTCAAAACATGTATTTCTGGTGAAATCTCGGTATCGAATTTTTGGGTGGAATACAATACTTCCCCTACTTACTATACGTAGTAGAGAAAGTAAAAATCAAAGATAACAAAAACGTTCCACTATAAAGGGTAGCTTGTCGGCATGCTTCAAAGATGTTTAACTTGAGTATGTATTTATCTAACGTTTGTGATCCGCGCACAGATCAATTTCTAGTTTTAGAATAGGTACCTCAAAACAAGTATTTTCAATGGAATGTCGATATGTTCAATATTTGTTTCTAGTTATCACAAGTATGTGTAGATGGTTCCGAAGCGCGAGGTTGGGTCGCAGTAGAAGGAATGCCCTTGGAGGTGTGCTGGAAAGGAGGTCACCAAGATTTGGAGGAATTATTGCAACATTTGCTTGCTCCTTTCACTGTTGACGACATTGGAGGGTCGCAGGTCATGGGTTGAGAACCTCTTTCTCATGTCAAGGGCCTTTGTAGTCACGACAGAAACACTACTTTGTTTTTAATCCTCACTTGTTGCTTCATGCTCGGGTTTCAATCCCAGCTGCTTCACCATGCAAATATCATTGTCAGGGGCGGGTTTTATTGGCGATAGTTTTTTAGGATTCGCGTTTAATTTTTAAATTTTCGTATTTTCTTATTAATAATTCATCAAAATTTCGCGACAAAATAAAACAAAAAAATATATGAGGTTCGTATACTAACCGACTTTGAAATTTATTTGGACAAAAAATATTAACTTATACAAAATTATGTTATTGCCCATAAAAACGAATTATTAATACGACCAGTAGTTTATATGAGGTGTAACAGGGATGCAAGTTTTTTTAAGGGAATTAATTTTTGGTAGGAAACATTAAATTAAATATTATTTAGCCCAACGTTTTATTACATGACCCAAATTAGAACATACAAGTTGTAGTGCTTTCAGGCAACTGAAATCAGTGCGAAGAAAATGCTTCACTGTACGCATTTGGTGGTAGTCCTCAGGCTTGAACAGATACCTACTTATCTCCTAAAATCTGTGAAACGGGTTACTTTTAGCTTTAAACGTTAACAAAGCATGTAATACATGAATTTCATTATTATCCTGATATAAATTTCGAACATACGAGGGCAGTTCCAGAACTACCCGACCTGACGTATATATAGCGGTTGTTGTTTCAAACAAATGACTATGGTAGAAAGTACCAACCTTATAAAGCTTAAGTTTGAAGTTTCACGATGCTACGTTGTTTAGTAATTGTTTGGCAGTCATTAATAGTGAACTCTCTCAGCGAATCTGTAAACATGGATAAAACTGGCCATCGTTATGGGACACAATACTTTCATTTGAAAGGTCTTAGTCCAAATAATACTAAAGCTGAGGTATAGTCTACTCCTTCGTTTACAACAGTAAAATATTGGGTGGCAGAGTTTAAGCGAGGCCGTACGAGCTGCCAAGACGAACATCGCAGTGGTCGACCAAATGAGGTGACCACGCCAGAAATTGTGAAGAAAATCCACAAAATGGTATTGGACGACCGTCGACTGAAAGTGCGCGAGCTAGCAGACATCGTAGGCATTTCAAAAAGTACTGTACATCACATAATGACTGAAAATTTAAACATGAGAAGGCTGTGCGCAAGATGGGTGCCGCGTTTACTCACAATGGAACAAAAGCAGCATCGTTTCAGGATGTTTCAGTCGAGTGTTTGGCGATGTTTCGCTGCAATAAAGCCGAGTTTTTCTGTCGATTCATAACCGTGGATGAAACATGGTCCATCACTTCATACCTGAGACGAAGGAACAGTCAAAACAGTGGACTGAAAGGGGAGAATCGGCTTCAAAGAAGGCGAAGACAGTTCCATCTGCAGGCAAAGTCAAGGCGTCAGTTTTTTGGGATGCGCGTGGGATAATTGTCATTGATTATCTTCAAAAAGGAAAAGCAATCAATGGTGAGTATTGTGCAAATTATTGCAGCATTTTAATGATGAAACCAAGCAAAAAAAGAAAGTTCTGTTTCATCAAGACAATGCACCAGTTCACACATCCATAATCACCATGGCCAAAATCAATGAGTTAAAGTTCGAATTGCTTCCTCATGCGCCCTATTCGCCAGACTTAGCCCCCTCTGATTATTTTCTGTTTCCAAAGTTGAAGAAATGGCTTAGTGGTAAAAGATTTGCCAACAATGAAGACGTGGAGTTTGCAGTAGATAGCTATTTTGCAGAACTCGACGGTTCTCAGTATAAACAGGATATCGAAGGTATTGTATCAAGGTGAAAGGAGACTATGTAGAGAACTAAAGATGTTTTTTCCCCAAAATGTTTGTGTTTTCTTTATTAGGTCGGGTACTTCTGGGGCAGCCCTCATAGTTGCACAATTCTGTATAACATAAAAATACATGTTTTTGGCTCTGAAACTCAGGTATTGGTTACATATAATCTTTACCAAATCGAGATTGCTATCAGATTTTATAATCAATTTTGATGGCCCAAAAAGAAAATCCAGTGCTGCGATTACCTCTGTATCGACAATATGTAAGTTATGTAATTAATTTTTAAAATATGCTAATTTATCGCGGAAATAAGGACTTTCGCGGAAACGCGAGAAATTCGAGAAAGTTCGCTTGAAAAACTACAGGTTTAAATCGTATACATTTATTATGAAGCATATAGACACTTCCAGTCGAAGTCGTAAAACAAAAAACAGGCTCTGATCATTGCTTTACTTTTCTTCCAACAAAATTAATTCCAGTGTTTATAAAAAAACCTGATATGTTACATTCATATGGCAGATCCTACTCATTCTTCTACAAACTATTGTTATAAAAGCTACTTCATGTTGGTGGAGATAAACTTTGATTACACATCACGTAGGTGTGAGAACGATACGTAGGCTAAAAGGATAGCAGTGATGAGATGACTTTCAAACTCCTTGTTCTCTGGACAATCCCGAGGAAAACAACGAATAGCGACTTATTCGTTGAAAAAGATACCTAAGTGTTTGAAAATTAAAATGAATAACAAAGAAATGGTGAGTGAAGAGGACTTGGCTGGCTGTTCCCAGACAGTTTATTGGTCACGCAAATGTCTTAAAGGGTTTAGTTAATATGATTTGAACAAGTTTTGAGAAAATTAAAAAACGAACACTCTTCTACCTAAAGGATAGTTTGGGGCGGGGAACTTCCTTGAAAATCTTCGTATCGCATCCTTAGAAGAGAGTGAATTCAATTTGAGTTATATTGTTCACAGACACACGGAGTTTTTTGTAAAAATGTTCTTTTTAGGGATTCAGGTGAATTCAAAACATGTATTTCCAGCGAAATGTCAATCACAAATTTTTAGATGGAATACAAGTGTTCGTCACATTTGTAGTAGTCTTCTGTCGATTTCAAACAAATTACGTCGATGAAATAATTGCTTACCATTTTGTAAATGTATGAGATTCCCCAAGGTTTTATTTACTTTTAATGGTAACATTTGCATGAAGGCAAAAATAAAAATCAAACTTCTATCTGATAATAATAAAAACAAAATCAGATGTGTCTACAAGAAACTTATTGCCATACAAAGGTTGGCCTGCGACGAGCAATGATTTATTTATTGTTTTAGGAATTTTCTTTTTTGTACAATTTTTCTGAACACAGTAGTCTTACCCCGAAGACGGGCGGCTACATGTGTGGCCCGGTTCGATCCCTGCGACCACCCACTCTGGCCCATGGGTTTTCCGTGGTTCCCCCGGGTCGAAAGGTGAATACTGCGATGGTTCATCTTCACTACGACTCTCCTCCTCCTCCTCCTCCTCCTCCTCATTCCCTGTACCTATTTGTCATCTGTTTCAGGGTTATAGGACCAGGCACGGTGTTCGGCTGGGGATGAGCGTGCCCTCTCTGCAGATTTCTTCTCTGGCGTCGCGGCGGGGTCTGCTTAGTTAGATCTCTTCTCCAAGCAGGGGGGGGGCTGCAGAAGGTTGGTGGCTTGTGGGCGGACCGGGGTTACATCTGGAAACGTCAGGGACCCCGTCGTCATCCAAATCTGGTCTCCTCATCATTCCCCTCTGGGGGTCACTGGTCTACGTCCGGTGCTCTGCCCCGGTTTCGGGGGCCGCCTCCGCTGATTCGCACCTTGCCCCGACGAGGGCTACCCAGGCCAGCATGGCATTTCTGTCTGCATACTGATGGACCTGAGATCTTTTAAAAAGTTACACTTCATGGCAATAAATTTAAAAAAGTTAGTAACGCTCTTCAAAGCTTAATAAACTAGTTTAAAATTGTAATATCGGGTATGGTGGAATCGAACCCTGGTCTCCCACGTTTAAGAAGAGGGAGCACAGAACTTACACCACGCAGCAGCAGGAATCTATAAACATATAAACAGCGTTTCAGCCACTGCCCTGTTGTAATTCACTTCTAAACGTAATGAAAATTAAAATAAAAGCAAAAGAAGTACATTTACTTCCTCCCGTCGGTTTGCAGTCAATTACAAAGAGAGCCAAAAGACTACGAACCGGCTGCGCGGTGTTTTTCCTGTCCGCGTCCTTGGCGCTCGTTGCCGTCTGTCGCTATCATAGAAAGGCGCGCATGAAACATTTTTAAAACTACTTTTAAAGCTTTACTTAACAACTTTAGAAAGTGTGTTTGAGAACAGAATTATTAGTAGAGATTTGTGGCCTCCTCGGTCCCCCGACCTAACCCGCTGTGATTTTTATCTCTGGAATAACTTAAAACACAAAGTGTACAAGACACACCCCGGAAGAATTAAAACAAAATATCCGCCAGGAAATTGCCAGCATGTCTCAACGTGAACTACGGCGAGTGATGGATAGTTTCCTAAAGAGGTCCAAAAATGTATGGACAACGACGGTGGCCAGTTTCAGCATCTCCTTTCATAAACTTGGTAAGCAAAGCCTTTAAAAGTAGTTTTAAATATGTTGTATGGTTTCATCCGCGCCTTTCTATGATAGCGACAGACGCAATGAGCGCCGACGACGCGGACAGCAAAACCACTGCGCAGCCGGTTCGTAGTTTTTTGGCTCTTTCTGTATATTTCATTGCAGTAGCCTCGGTTCGGAAATACTGAGCTGCAAACTTAATCCCATGGCTCCTTACCTGAACTGCGCTTAATTTTGTGCATATTTCAACAAATTTTGAAGTATGTGAATAAATTTTCTTCAAAGTCCTGTACTTGCGGTTAGCGAGCTGTTTCCTGCGTACGGACGGACAAAGCTACGTTAATATGCGCTCAGCAATAGCATATGCACCTTGAAATAAGTTTATACACCCTGATTCAGTTAAAGATTTGATTAACATTTACAAAAATTGTCATACAATTTGTAACCATTATTAATTTTAGTAGCTTCTGCAATCACGGCCTCCTGACGTGGTTATTGTTAACAATGGACAATCGCTTCTCGCGCATGCTCAATTCATTAGTACATTATTTCTCGTCCAATATGGAACACAAAGTATAATATTCCGACTGTTTGTTTACTTCCGTGCAGATAATTTCCGTTACTGGGCAAGGACTTTGCCCTCTACCAAATCCTAATGGTATATAAATAATGATTACAGCTGTGCCATTAGCGGCTCATTTGTTTCTCTGGCTGACTCATCTACTGGCAACTGTTTTGTTTGTTTGCTCCACTTTTCCTGGCCACCTGGAACAATCATGGGGTGTAATACATATATAAAATAGGATGTGATTTTAACGTTTTCCTCGCAATTTTCGAGACTTGCGCCGATATCGCGCTGTACTTGTACTAATGTAAAGTTTATTTGTCAATAAAGAGGTTATCGGGACGCAGTTTTGGCACGGGAATCTGCACCACCTCACTGCGCAAGTCTGCTGCGTTTTATTTTCAAACTGGACGGGGTCTTGGGTTTGTCCGTCCTCGACAGATTGCCAACTGTACTTACTGCCTCGAGAATTTCAACATTACCGGAAAAAGAACTCGTTAGCGCATCGCCATTAATTCACGTCTTTTAACTTGTTGGCTACTCTGCTCTCATACGACCGACCACGTCAGAAAATATTCTAGTAGCCTAATTCTCATTTTCAATAAGCACTATACTATTACAGTTTACATGTTCTGGCATTTTTCAACTTTTTCATGTCTAGTGTTTGCAAAATTATTTTATGTGCGTTTATAACAGCAGCTTTTTACTTTATCTTAAGGAACTTGCATTCCAGCCAAAAATAATACATCGAGACTTCATTGGAAATACATGTTTGAGACTTCCCGAACGAAAGAAAAACATTTTTAGAAAAAAAACCCGTGTGTGTACGTGTTTGTGAACACCGTAACCCAAAATGAAATACCAAACTTGGTATTTAAGTTCAGTATCTTCAAAGGATGCGGCACAAAGATTTTCAAGAAAATCCCTCCGCACCTCAAACTGCCGTTTATATGGAGCATTTTACGAAATTTTTTATTAAAAATGGCTCTAACGATTTTGATTAAAATACCGTATATTAAAGACATTTAGATAAATAAAATGTATATCTTGAATTTTCTGGCAATACCCTGTGAAGCACTCTTCATTCTGAAGGAATTGTGTATAATCTTGTATAACTGGTAAGCGTTAAACCGTAGACGAAAACGGCCACACAGTAGACGTAGATCTCTTTAAAACACACAATATATTTCCGATAGTTTTTGTGACAACGTTATTAATGGTTCGAATTGTTCAATACTTTGTCATTCTTTTAAAGTCCTATCGATATTCACTTGTTTGGAAACAGTACATAATTTTAAGGTCAGCATATAACGTCCAGTTGTTAAACATTTGACTATCGCTGTTCCCTTTGTATATATAACGAAATGTGTGTAGCTAGTTTCTGCAAAGGTTTATCTCGATTAAAATGAAGTAGATAGGAAAATAAAATTCTAATAAGAATAAATTGTTCTTGCATACAAGCCGTGTGTTGGACGGAGTTGGAAAGGTAGAATCAGGCGACTGAAAAATTCAATGTCATAGCGAGTATTTGAACCACGTATCTCCCGGTCTTCGTCCGGTTGCTCTAACCACTGAGCTACCATTGCAACCTGCCGACACGATACTAAATTCTCCAGCTGATTCGCATTTTTCTATGAAGCCCGGGACTTAAAGTTCTTACAGCATTGTAAGTCGCCATTGGGGTATGTCATCTCAATACAATTTGATATCTCCTTCTGGTTTATTGGGGAATATGCGAATCAGTTGGAGAATTTAGTGTCGCACCAGTATGTTGCCATGGTAGCTCAGTGGTTAAAGCAACCGGGCGGAGACCGGAAGATCCGTGGTTCAAATCCCGGTTATAGCATTGAATTTTTCAGTGGCCTGATTCTACCTTTCTAATAAGAATAATTTGTATATTCACTAACACACGATATATGGTAGAAAAGGGCTTATGAATGTAACACGTCAGATTGTTTTAAAGACGACTATTATTTCAATCTCCCGTATTCATCTTTCACCTTCAACGAAATCTGTAATAAAACTATTAATCTCGGTTAACATCAAGTAGATACAAAAATTACCTTTTGCAAGAATGCTTTCTAGAAGAGTGGGCAGGGAAAGTCATGTGAATGCAACAATATATGCATTCAGAACTTAATTGTTCTGTATTTCTTCTTTCTTTCTTGTTATGTATGGCACATGTAGCTACGTTCATTTCTCGTCTTGTACCGAGCGCCTCTTGTTGACTGGGTCAGGGACATTCTCCAGTTGAGCCAGTCAGTCAGTCACTACCTTGGGTCATGGATGTGAACTCATTTTGTGTTGGACCACGTAGTAAAGTCAAATGTCCTCGAGTGGTGATACCTTTTCGTTAATTTAATTGAGGTTAATGAATTCTGGTCATTATATCTAATGACAACAAGCGTGGCTTTAAAATCTCAATTAAATTATAAACAAGAGGGAGATTCGGTAACGTTTACGAGAACGCTTTGTTCCTTTAGTATAATCACCGAAGTGTCTTACCTGTTCCATCTCGTATTATGAACTTAAATACCAAGTTTGGTGTTTATCGGACATTTCAGTTTTGCTGCACACACGCATCTTTTCTAATTTTTTGTGTGGATCCAAGGGCCTCAAAACATGTATTTCCGTTGAAATATCGATATAGAATTTTTAGATGGAATGCAATAGGTACCTTCTCTACCTAAGTTAAAAATGTTTGAATCTGTCGCTAAGTTGATTGATATTGGTGAATAAAGCATCAATTGACTGAAAGACGCTCGAATGTAATTGCCATTATCATTGCTGAGTATAATTCCAGGAAATTCTGTTGGCGCCAAGTGTGATGATAACGCTCGACACATGCCAGCTCACCCGGATAACGTCGGCGTCTGTAGGCGAGCCACAGCTAGCCCGCCGACCCCATCACATTTACTTTATGTACCACTTACCTAGTATTATATTACACCCAAACAAGGACACGTTTTGAAGTCCCTGAAGCATCTTTCAAGAACCCCCCCCGTCACCCTTTATATGGAAAATTATTCATTATTTCTGATTTTTTCCAAAAATACTACTTTGATTCAAGTATCATATGTGTTTAATTTATTTGCACCCAAAAATTAAATAGCCGATTTCACCGGAAATACCTACACGTTTTGAGGCCCCCTGAATACAACACAAGCCTTTGTTTTAGAAGGTGATCCGCGCGCGTCTACGATCAACAGTAGCAGTCGACCATGATATGAATGCGTGTGGTGGGAAGAGGAATTAAACGGTTACGAAACAAGTGGGCGGAAGGACACTCACGTAAAGAAAACATCCGCATTTCCGAGACTGAGGCCTGTGCTACTGTTGTCATTATGCGACTGTACATTCCCCTTGCCCCTTAGTTGTCAGCGCCCTCCTCCAAGCGCATTCATATCATGGTCGACTAGTACTCAAAAAACGAAAAGTCTGTTTAACAGGAGAAGCTTGGTATTTAAGCCTGCGTCTTCCAAGGATACGATGCGCACATTTTCAAAAATTTACGCGACCCCAAACTACCCTTTACATGCAAAATGTACGTTATTCTTGATTTCCCCAAAAATGGCCGTGACGGTTTTGATTAAAATAGTATGTTTAAGATATAGGGTAGTTAAATTATATTCGAACCCACTCGCGGCCTCCCTCTACTGCGCGAGACAGCCGGCAGTCGCCGGGGAAATTACGCCAAAAGAGGCGGACTAAAATCCTTACCTTATAATAGATGCTGGAAATGTTGACCTTCTGCTCTCAAACAGGCAGCATATCTCGTGTCCCATATTCTTTGATGAAACAATAAATGCAGAGCGATATCAGAGGTTAATTCTGAGGCCATTTTGCAATCGTTTGACAGAAGAAGAGAAATCGTATGGTTGGTTCCAGCAAGATTCTGCAACAGCACATACGGCTGCCGAATCATTACGTGCAATAAGAGAGGTGTTTGATGACAGAATAATTAGTGTTGATTTGTGGCCCCCTCGTTCTCCTGACCTAACGAGTTGTGATTTTTATTTATGGGGTTCTTTAAAAGACAAAGTGTATCGTTCCAATCCTCGCACACTACAGGAACTTAGAGAAAATATTGTGCAAGAAATCACAAGAATTCCTGCTGCTGAGCTTCGGAGAGTGAGCGAGAATATTTACACGAGATATGCTGCCTGTTTGAGAGCAGAAGGTCAACATTTCCAGCATCTATTATAAGGTAAGGATTTTAGTCCGTCTCTGCCGGCGTAATTTCCCCGGCGACTGCCGGCTGTCTCGCGCAGTAGAGAGAAGCCGCGAGTGGGTTCGAATATAATTTAACTATCCTATATTTACATGATAAATAAAATGTATATCTTGGATTTTCTGGGAATAGCCTGCGGTTCTCCTCGTTCTAAATAACTTGTATAACAGCAATATCGTAAGAGATAGACAAAAGCGTTACTATTCTTTGTTCAGTGTCTTTTGAGACAGCGGATAGGGGAAGGTTGAAAACCGGTTGCTCGTGCAGAGATCGGCTCTTTGTGATAGCTACTGCACCGGCCGCGCGACGGCCTTCTGAAGATTTTAAACAGAGAATACACACAGAAATGTAGACGTCGTTAAAGTAGACAATTAATGCCAATGAAGTTTTTTGTGGTGTTAACCATTTTCAAGATATTTGTTGTTGGTTTGAATTTTCAAATACGTACTTTTACTTTTCTAAACGGTAAGTCACCATTGGATTTGTTACTCTCTCTCTCTCTCTCTCTCTCTCTACTGCGTACTTACTGTATGACGTATGACCTGGGGCAGGGGACTTAGCACCTCGACCTAAGGAAGTCTTTTGTGCCCAAGCCCCTAACGGGGCGCCCCCGGGAAGGAGGGGTGAGCTGAGATGAGACAGAGGGCGGCCTGATGAGGAGGCATGGCAGAACAGAGGGCAGACTCCCTACACTTTCCAGGTTGAAACTGCCCGAGTGGCAGCTGGTACAACCGGGTCCCCTCCACCCCAGCAGGCTTGCACATCCCACCTGGGCGGGGGGCCTCGGGACTCGTAGACCGCCCCCATTCTGCGAGACAAAGTGTTACAAAGAGCATCCTTTTCCCATGCCATACAACGCCGAGACTCCCGCCGACACTTGCACCCTGAAACAGACCAAGCAGATGAAAGGTGAAGTGAAGTGAGAATGGAGGGACAGAAAATTCGGTGGATGTAATAAACTCGCCTAGCGACCCGGGGAAACTCCCGAAAAAAAACATGGGTCAGGAAGGTCGGCTTAGGGAATCGAACTCACGACCTCACGAATACGAGTCACACGGGCTACCGCCTGCCACGCCTCGCTCGGTAAGTTACTGAAAGTAGAGGAAGTATTGTATTCCACCCAAAAATTCCGACACCGAGATTTCACCGTAAATGCACGTTTTGAGGCACCTTGAACATCCGCAGTTTTTTAAAAAAGGTCCGTGCGTATGCGTATGTGTGTCTGTGAACAGCATAACTCAAAAACGAAACACCAAACTTAGTATTTATGTTCAGTATCTTCCAGAGATGCGACACAAGATTTTTCAAGAAAATCTCCCACCTACAAACTACCCTTTACATGGAACATTTTTCGAATTCTTTTATTTTCTAAAAAATGACTAACGATTTTTATTAAAATGCCGTATATTAAAAATATTTACATGACAGTTAAAATGTGTATCTTGAATTGTCTGGGAATAGCCTGTGAAATCCTTTTCATTCGGAAGGAATTTTGTATAATCTTGTATAACTGGTAAACGTTAAGCGATAGACGAAAACTTACTGCACAAAAAATGTAGATCTCTTTAAAAAAACACAATTTATTTCAAATAACTTTTTTGTTGCATCAGCCACTTCCGAAATAGACGTCATTAATGGTTCGAATCGTTCAATGCTGAGCCATTCTCTTTAGTTATGTCAACATTCAGTTGTTTCCCGCGATGTCATGGAAACAGTATGGAATTTTAAGACCAGCATATAGCGTCCAGTTGTTAAACATTTGACTATCGCTGTTCTCTTTGTATCTATAACGAAATGTGTGATGTAGGTATTTAAACTGAAGTAGATAAGAACATAAACTTTCGTAAGAAAAATATGTATACCCACTAGTAAGCGATAGAGGATAGAGAAAGTCACGTGGATGTAACACATCAGACTTTTTCCCGTGGCCATGCAAAGAGCATGGAATTTCAAAGCCATCAAAACGCCATTAAAAATCTGACTATCGCTTTAGCCTACTGTATGCTTCTTATATCTACAACAATGAAAGTTGTGACTATCGCCTTAGCCTACTGTATGCTTCTTATATCTACAACAATGAAAGTTATCTCGATTAACCAGAAGTAGATAGAAGAATTAAGCTTTTGTAGGAATTGTTTGTAGAAGAGGGAGCAGAGAAAGTCATGTGAATGACGTTTGTATTGAGAGGATCTCATTAGGGTATTTCGTGTGAAATCTCCGTATCAATATTGTTGGTACAATATCGTGTTTGTTCCTTGTAAGTGGTAGCGAACGTAAGAAAGTTTGAATGTTACCGTCATGTACGTGGTCCATGACCCAGGACCAGTATGATGACGATGACCCACTTACATATGCTGCTGCGTAGCTGCTCTCGACTCCCTAGCCTATCAACTTGATGGTAATCACGATCACGGCAAATGTTCTGTTTCGAGAGTTCCATGTTCCAAATATGGCTTTCCTCTGCGAGCACGAGAGAAAACATATCCAAAAGCGAGACTTTGATCGTAGAGAGTACGTTACAATACAGGACAAAGATTTTCCACTAGAAATCTTCACATTTAATTGTGCTACTGAGCTCTAGCAATAGCGAGATGCCGTTTTGGAACAGTAATCATGGAAACTGATACAAGGACGGTTACTACGATGATGATGGACGGAATTCCTGTAACGTGAGTTAAGTTAAGAGTAACTAAGAGAAATGGCTCTGCGGTAACGTGTGAGGTCTTGCATTCGATTCCCGTCGATCACCCACTTAGAACTTGTGTTTTGCATGGTTGATAGGGGAATGCTGGGGTGGTTTCCATCTACCACGGCTTCTTTCTTTCCATAATTTCCTGTAAATACACCAGCTAAATTACAGTTCACAATATGAACATAGAAAATTCCTTAGGGCTCCATTTTTGTTTATAATCTGTTTAAATGATCTACCGTTGGTATACCTGATAAAACGGTTGTATATGCTGGCGATACTACGATTTTGGGGGCATTTGATAACAACAGTGTGGATATGGAAAAACTTAAAAAATACATCTGATTCGTTTAATGCTAATGGCTTAAGCTTGAATCTGAATAACACTGAGACTTTTAGTCTTTGTAATAAAGTAATAATTTATTAAATAGGTAACTTACTGGGACTTCATATTGACAGCGAAGTTTCTTGGAAATATCGCACTGACTGTCACTAGCTTATGTAAGGGGAAGCGAGCACAGAAAGGATAGGGAAAACGAAGAGAGATCCGAGGTAGAGCAGGTGCTGAAGGAGAGGGAATGCGCTTTATACGAGAGAGGTAGAGAATACGAGGAGAGGTGCTCGGTTAGCGAGGTAGGAGGTTTTATGTGGAAGAAGTACGAAGAGAGATACTAGGCTAGACAGGGTTTGAATGGTAGTCTATGCGTTTATATGGGAGAGGCGGGGAAAACGAGGATAGGTTCTAGGGAGGCTAGGGTTGCTGCATGTAGAATATCAACGTCTTCTCTAGGATAGCGACATCTAGTATTCAGCAGGTGAATAGATTCCATGGTTGGGATGCAGTATGGCTCCGTATGGTTTCACAGCTAGTTCAGATAATATCTTAGGTATTTAGGGTAAATTCAGGTAGTATCACAGGAGGGCAGATTCCATGGTTTGGTTGCTGTATGGTTTCACAGCTAGTTCAGATAATATCTTAGGTATTTAGGGTAAATTCAGGTAGTATCACAGGAGGGCAGATTCCATGGTTTGGTTGCTGTATGGTTTCACAGCTAGTTCAGGTAATATCGTAGGTATTTAGGGTAAATTCAGGTAGTATCACAGGAGGGCAGATTCCATGGTTTGGTTGCTGTATGGTTTCACAGCTAGTTCAGGAAATATCATAAGTATTTAGGGTAAATTCAGGTAGTATCACAGGAGGGCAGATTCCATGGTTTGGTTGCTGTATGGTTTCACAGCTAGTTCAGGTAATATCGTAGGTATTTAGGGTAAATTCAGGTAGTATCACAGGAGGGCAGATTCCATGGTTTGGTTGCTGTATGGTTTCACAGCTAGTTCAGGTAATATCGTGGGTATTTAGGGTAAATTCAGGTAGTATCACAGGAGGGCAGATTCCATGGTTGGGATGCAGTATGGCTCCGTATGGGTTCACAGCTAGTTCAGGTAATATCGTAGGTATTTAGGGTAAATTCAGGTAGTATCACAGGAGGGCAGATTCCATGGTTGGGATGCAGTATGGCTCCGTATGGTTTCACAGCTAGTTCAGGTAATATCGTAGGTATTTAGGGTAAATTCAGGTAGTATCACAGGAGGGCAGATTCCATGGTTGGGATGCAGTATGGCTCCGTATGGTTTCACAGCTAGTTCAGGTAATATCGTAGGTATTTAGTGTAAATTCAGGTAGTAATGAGGAGAAGTTGTGAAAGTGGTGGGGGAGCAAGGCAACGGAACAGAACTCGGAGGCGGTCGCTGATCCCCACCTCTCTTATTATGAAGTGGGCTGGTCAGTGGTATTGCGCATCTATGCTTCAGGAGTGGGGGACTGTCACGACGTTTTACACTATCTGTACATGACAGTCAATAATAATCAGAAACCAGCGTGGGAGTGTAAAATGTATTTAAGAGAGAAATTACTTAAAAAAACTGATAATAGGGTTTGCCATAAAAAACAGATAGTGACTGAAGAGTGTAAATTTAAAGAAATAATGCTTACTGTTTATTAAGAGAATGGTAAACGTAATATGTGGGATATTTCTATACTGTTCTGTGTGTCAAAATGTGTTTTAAGTGATAAATTAATAAAGAATTGTGCCTACTCCAATAGGTACTTATCATTGCCTATTTTGAACTTGTGGGGCCTATTGCGCCGGGCTCTAATAATGACTTTTGTATTTAGCATGCCACTGAACATAATTTATGACATAAACCTATTGCAATCTTGTATTATCTAATAGTGAAAAATAAATTATTATTTCCATGTATTGTAAAGGGAAGTTTGAAGCGGGAGATTTTCTTGAAAACCTTCGTCTGGTAATCTATCACTTTTTACTTTCTCTACTACGTATAGTAAGTAGGGGAAGTATTGTATTCCACCCAAAAATTCGATACCGAGATTTAGCCGGAAATACAGAGACCCCCTGAATCCAAAAAAAGCATTTTTGGAAACATGTCCGTGCGTGTGTCTGTCTGTGAACAGCATAACTCAGAAACGAACAGTCGGATAAACACCAAACTTGGTATTTAGGTTCAGTATCTTCCAAGGATGCGACACAAAGGTTTTCAAGAAAATCCCCCCACACCAGATTACCCTTTACATGGAACATTTTTCGAAAATTTTAATTTTCTCAAAAATGGCTTAACGATTTTGATTAAAATTTCATATGTTTAAGATATTTTCATGACAAATAAAATGTATATCTTGAATTTTTTGGGAATGTCTCCAAAAGTATTCTTCATTGTGAACGACTTTTGCATAACTGGTAAACCATAAGAGATAGACAAAATTTTACTACACAAAAAATGTAGATCGCGTTAAAATACACAATTTATGTTCATATACATTTTTTTGTTGAGTGAACCATTTTCGAGATATTGCTTGTTATTCCATTAAATTTTTCAATACTAATTTTTTCAAATGGGAATTCGTTATTCATTTTTTTGTCTTGGATATGCAAAGAGTATTAATCTGTGGCAAAGGGAATGGTGCTGCACCTAGCAACCAGCTATTAAGAGATATGTATGTGCTTAAAGGCTACTGTATTTCTATATTGCCCTTGTAAATATATATTCCCCTTACATCTACAAGAAAATTAGCAAGATAGACTCTGCAAATGTTTATCTCGATTAAGATGAAGTAGATGGAGAATAAGCGTTTGTAAAAATAGTTTGTACAAGAGTAGAGAAAGACATGTGAGTGTAACACATCAGATTTTTTTATTTATTAAAGCATGTATAATCAAAGTTTCTTGGGCATTTTACTTTAAACAATAGAGAACAATGGAAACTGAAAACAGCTAGTTTCAATAGTCACGGCTATTTTAGCCCTACTCCAGTGGCGTAGTGTAAGGGTAGACTTTGAGACTGAGTCTATCTAAATAAATTGTCAAGAAAGTAAGTAAGATTTTAAACATATAAATAAAGACAGCCTCAAACAAGTGATGAAAAATTAACTAATACAATCAACTTCACCGCTGCTTACCCCAACGTCCCAACTCCTACTCGAAAGTGTCAGATTGTAGTGCTGCGTTCTTAGGCAGCTTTGAAATCTCATGATGCGGCAACTGGGATGGCTGAGCGAGTGCAAGTCTCATCAAGAGTGGACTTATATAGCTTTTCCCAATAAATTTCGACCTCTCGTTGTAGGAAGACAAATCTATATTTGGTTGTGCATTAAGGGCACAAAGGCAGCAGCAGAGACTTGACACGTTTAATGAGGTATTTAGTCTCTGTGTACCTGCTCTCTCCAAGGTCCGGAAACAGGACAATAGGGGCTGGAGACAAGGGTAGGGCAAGGCAGTGTAACAAACATTTCATTCCTCAGTTATTGGTGAACCAGCACTATGTGCGTGCAGTGCAGTAAAGTGTTAATTTTAGGTAAACCTGTGTATTGTTTTCATGTGCGTGTTTTATTTATGATTTTAGAAATATGGACAATTCCATCGATTTAGTGGATTGCTAATTAAAAACTCAGGAACAAAGGCAATTCTTAGAGTTATTAGATTAAAGTTACTTGGTGAACAATAACTTTGGATAAGGTGTGCACAGAGACCACTAAATTATTGCAACTAGTGTTAACATTGCCTGTCACTACAGCCAGCAGTGAACGTAGTATGAACACACTTAAAAGAATTAAAACTTATTTGAGGAACTCTATGACAGACAAAAGACTCTCATGTTTAGCGACATTAGCAATTGAAAAACAGTTATTAAGTGAAATGTGTGGTGACCATACTTTTAAAGAACATTATATTGACGTCTTCGCGGAGAAGAAAAATCGCCGACTGGAGCTTATATACAAGAAAACCTAAGTGAGTACCCACATTGTTTTATGATTTACTATCTTACAATGGTTTGTCTGTATTTTGTAAAGTTACACCTAACGCTATATTTTGATAATCTAGTTTAGTTTAAAATGCATGTTCAGTCAATTTCAGCAATTAGCAGTGATGGTAATGACTACTAAAACAACAACAAATAATAATAATAACAATAATAATAGTAACAATAATAATCGAATCGATATGGAGAATTCACACTATTTTATGAAACACTAATGTATGGGAATTTGTGCATCATTTAAAAAATTCTAAATTCAATTTTTAAAATCTAATATACCGAGAACACGGCACTGTCGTATTCTGAAAAACGGCTGAAACTTGCATCACTGGGAATAAGTACTTCCTCTACGTGTATGAGAAAGTAGAAATGTCGAAAGAAGGTTTAATCGGCGTAAAAATGCTTTGGGAAGCTGAGGGTAACATCTACCCCAGACTCAGGAACAAATGTCAAGGTGATAAAGCTCTAAAGTGATGTTTCAAGGTTTGCACATTGTGTATTGTTCTGTACGGTCCGTTGGAAACCTTGCGATTACAAGGACTGGCAGTGTGACCAACTGCTGAAACTCGCTCCTTTTGGTCAGTCAAGTAGCTTTCTCTACATCACCATGCATGCGCTGAATAAAATTAATGACATACATTCACATGACTTTCGCAACCATACCAAACTAACACATATCTCAAAGTATTCACATAAAGTTATTCTTCTATCCAGGTTACGTTACTCACATTGCTCAGGAATAGTTTCAAAATTGAGCAAGACGTGCTTAGTTGTGGAAATAGCGTTCAGATGTTTTTTCACGGTTAACAAACTGTCGCCATGGAAACGAAAGAAAGCACATCACTATATGCTGCCATTGAAATTCAAGTCTTACATGACATTGGCAGAAACAACTGAACGTCAACAGGACTTTAAAAGATGAAAAGTATTAACAAATTCAAACCATTAACGACAGGTATTTCGGAAATATCTGATGCCACAAAAAATGTTATTTGAATTAAACTCCTGTTTTAAAGAGATCAACATTTTTACGTAACCTATTAAATTCCTTTAGAATGAAGAGAATTTCACAGGCTATTCCAATAAAATTCAAGATCTAAATTTTCTTTGCCATGTAACTATGTTTATGTGATATTTTAATCACAATCGTTTGATCCATTTTTAAGAACATAAGACGTTTCGAAAGGAATGATTTCAAGCGTAGTTTAGGGTGGGGGGATTTTGTGGAAAATCTTCGTGTCGCATCTTTGAAAGATGCTCTTAAATATCAAGTTTCAGAGTATTCATCCGACATCTCGTTTTTGCGTTGCTGCTCACGCGCGCGCGGAGTTTGTTTATAAAAATGCTTATGGGGAGGGGTCAGGGAGCCTTAAAACGTGTGCTTCCCGTGAAATCTCGACATCGAATTTTTAGGTAGAATGCAATATTTTCCCTACTTAGTAGCGAGTAGTGAAGTAAAATGAATTAAAAGGCTGCGTATCAACTTTAGTTTGATAATGACCACAAAGATACAGATAACATTAAACACCTCTACTTTATTTTCCAATAATTTGTATAATGTTCATGAAAGGCAGTTTCTCGTTGCGTTGACGTGTATTAGCGTTTATCAAGCAGAACATTTTGCAGCGCTGTTTATTGACATAGAATAAAGGCAAGGAAGGCATTTCGCCAGCAGTCAAGTCAGTCAGTTGGCAAGGTCATGTCTTCCTTGTTATCTTATCTGGCGTGCAAAACATCGCCGGCAGTAAACACATAATGACTTTCATTCTATCACAATAACATTCTGGTAAAATTGCACGAGAAACGAAAAGCAAGCTTAGTACAATGCGAAACAGAAATAGTGAACTTAGATGGCAGTGCTATCGTCACAATTCGACTACGTTTTGTTTGCTGTAAAAAGTTATACGTTATCACCGTACTTTGCATATAATATTAATTAATTAATTAATTAATAATAATACACTATGTTTTGGACGGATTATGAGAACTACCGACATTTGAAAAGATTTAAAAAGACTACGAATTGGCGAAGTTAACAACTGCCCTTTAATATCCTCCAAATCTAAATAAAAGGCGTTCCCTTAAACTAAAGCATGTGCAGTGAATCACGGCGTACCTACATAATTATAATCCGAAAAGTCCCGAACTCGAATACCTTGAATGAATGTGTATTTGAACGCTATAAATACAAGGTTGTAAATTCATTTATTGCAACCAATAGACTATTTACATTGTCATTGTCATTTAACATTAAAAATTAAAATTAACAATTACTTATAAATATTCATCTGTCATAAAATGCACAATTTATGAGGTAATTCTTTAACTCTTTAATGAATTTGGAACCTGTTATTTGTATAATCGAGGAATGTAATTTATTGTATAATACTTTACCAATCACATAAGGATTTTTTTAAAAAAAATTCTTACTTTTCCCTTTCCTATACATGTTATTTTTTGTTCTTGTGTCATATGTATGTGTATCTTTATATCTGACTTTTGTCTGACTAAAAGAATAACTCTAAAAATATATAATGAAACCACAGTTAATATTCTTTCTTTTTTAAATACCTCCCTGCAAGAATCCCTGGATTTTAATGAGCATACAATTCTTAGACACTTCTTCTGTAGTACTAATAACCGCTTTAAATTATCTTTATGCGTTGTGCCCCATAATTCAATACCATAGTTCAAATGTGTTTGGATAATTACATAATAAATCAGTTTTAAATTTGTTTTTTCCAAATAATGAGCCATATACTTCAACAAATACACACCCTTGCTAATTTTATTAGATATATAATTTACATGCCTTGTCCACGATAAAGTTTTGTCTATATGTAGCCCTAGAAATGGTCATCCGAGGTGTCAATTTCTTCATTTCCAATTTTAATTTGCACATTCCTATATAGGAACTTATTAATTTTAAAATATATTACACTTGTCTTATCCAGATTATTAATTCAGTTATTATTAGCAAGAAATTTAATTATTATATCTGTACCTGAATGTATATTAGTAATTAAATTATCGAGTGTCTTTCCCCAGCAAATAATTGATGTTTCATCAGCGTATGACACTGTTTTAACATTATTAATAACAGGTAAGTCATTAGTATACAATGTAAATAATAAAGGCCCAAGCACAGACCCTTGTGGGACCCTATACTTTACCACCGCTAATGAGGACTCATGTTTTGTCTCTAATTTATTTTTTTACATACCATTTCTGTACTTTGAACACGTCCTTGTACATATGTTTTGATTGATTGACCTGCAATCCCCCTTATACCATAATTCCCTATTTTTTTAATTAATTTTTGATGATAGGTTATTTAGAAGAGATCGAACACAGTTTTTTGGGCATATATGGGAAAGGATAGGGAAAACGAGGCTAGATGGGGCGGTTCAAGGAGGAAAATGGGTTTATATGGGAGAGATAGGGAATACGACGTCCGATACTATGCTAGACAGAGTTGAAAGGTAGAGTTTGTCTTTTATATGAGAGAGATAGGGAACAGGGGTAGGGGTGTTAGGCTAGACAGAGGACGAGGTGTAGAGTGTGGTTTATATGAGAGATATAGGAAAACGAGGAGAGATATTAGGCTAAGCAGGTCGAGTATGCGTTTATAAGGAGAGACGAGAAAACGGAGAGATCCTATGCTACGATAGACAGGTGTTAAAGGTAGAATGTGTTGTATATATGTTAGATAGGAAACCAAAGAGATACTCAGCTAGACAGGGGGGGCAGGAGGGGGAACACGCTTTATGAGAGGTATGGGATACGGGGAGAGATGCTAGACTAGACAGTGGTTGAGAGTAGAGTATGCGTTTATATGTAGGAGAAGTATAGGAACTGGATGAGGGGTGTTAGGCTAGACAGATGTTGAGGAGTAGAATGCGCTTTATATGAGAGCGGTAGGGATACGGGGAGAGGTGCTAGACTCGACAGAGGTTGAGGAGTAGAGTATGGTTTATATGAGAGGTATAGGAAAACGAGGAGAGGTGTTAGGCTAGACAGAGGTTTAGAGTAGAGTATGCTTTATATGTATGAGAGGTATAGGATCAGGAGGAGAGGTATTAGGCTAGACAGATACTGAAGGAGTAACAATATGGGTTTATATACAGGAGAGATAGGGAATAGGAGAGGACGTGCTAGACCTTGAAATCGACTTTAGACGTGAACTTCGTGAAAAACTGTTTCATGTCAATGTTCTAGACATGCCCATCACGTAACATATTCAGGGAAAAGGTGACACGTTCAGGGGAAAAAGGTGACCAGCAAAGGGAATATGGTGACCAGCATAGGGAAAAAGGTGACCAGCATAGCGAAAAATGTGACCAGTAAAGGGAAAAAGGTGACCAGCAACGGGAAAAAGGTGACCAGCAAAGGGAAAAAGGTGACCAGCAACGGGAAAAGGTGACCAGTAAAGGGAAAAATGTGACCAGTAAAGGGGAAAAGGTGACCAGTAAAGGGAAAAAGGTGACCAGCAAAGGGAGAAATGTGACCAGCAAAGGGAAAAAGGTGACCAGCAAAGGGAAAAATGTGACCGGCAAAGGGAAAAAGGTGACCAGCAAAGGGAAAAAGGTGACCAGTAAAGGGTAAAATGTGACCAGCAAAGGGAAGAAGGTGACCAGCAAAGGGAAAAAGGTGACCAGCAAAGGGAAAAAGGTGACCAGCAAAGGGAAAAAGGTGACCAGTAAAGGGAAAAAGGTGACCAGCAAAGGGAAAAATGTGACCAGCAAAGGGAAAAATGTGACCAGAAAAGGGATACAGGTGACCAGCAAAGGGAAAAATGTGACCAATGAAGGGAAAAATGTGACCAGCAAAGAGAAAAATGTGACCAGCAAAGGGAAAAAGGTGACCTGCAACGGGAAAAAGGTGACCAGTAAAGGGAAAAATGTGAACTGCAACGGGAAAAGCTAACCCACTCACACTAACAGGTAAGTAATTCAACTAGTATTGCAAGAGGCTGACTGCATCATAGCAGTGTATGATTTCGCAGGTAATTCAGCTAGTATCGTAGGTATTTAGGCTAATTCACTAGTATCACAGGAGGATAGATTCCAGAGGCTAACTGCATCATGGCTCTGCATGATTTCACAGGTAATTCAGCTAGTATCGTAGGTATTTAGGCTAATTCAGCTAGTATCACAAGAGGATAGATTCTAGGGTTGGGTATAGCTTAGTGTCGTATTTCACAGGTAATTCAGAGAGTATCGTAGGTATTTAGATTAATTCAAGTATCACAGGCGTTTAGAGTAATTCAGCTAGCATTACAGGAGGGTAGGTTCCAGGGGTTGGTTATAACATAGCTTCGTATTTCACAGATAGTTCAGGTAATATCGTAAGTATTTGAGGTAATCGACATTGCTTCACAGATATTATTGATAATTTTGATCAGCGATTTGTATCACAGCTATTTAAGGTAAATGCAGGTGATTCAGATTGTATCAATGCTATTTGAGTCATTTTAACAGGTAATTCATCTAGTATCATTGATATTTAGGGCAAACCAGATAGTATCACAGGTGCTCATGCTAATTTAGAGCAGGAATTCGTATCAGAGCTAGTTAAGGTAATTTCACATGATTCGGGTAGTATCACAGGTATTTAAGTCATTTTAACAGGTAATTCAACTAGTATCACAGGTACTCATGGTAATATAGAGAGTAATTAGATCATAAACATTTCTCATCCAACGTTACAACAATTTATATACTTTTTTCTAAATCTTACAAACTTATTATATGTTAAACAGTTATTTACGATGCGGAGAGGGATAAACTGCATATTGGTTCACAAATTGAAAAGCTTTGCGTCGACATACCTTTATTTAAGTTCGTTGTAGATGTCTCTCCCCTTTTATCTAGGCTTGAGACTAGCACTAGGATTGCTCCTAATGGCAGGGTTACCACCTTCCCTTCCATCTTCTTCTTTCTTCATCAGGCGTCTGCTAGTTGCATACACAGCACACGGATAAACTTCATTTTTAAGATTGTAGACTCACGAGAAAATCTTCATCTTCGACTTACATTCTCTTAAGCACTGTTTGTAATACTGTAATGTCCATACGCATAGGTAGTTATTCCATCCTCAGCAATAATTCTTTTATCATCAAAGGGATTCAATGTAATTTTATTCACTTGCACTGTGGTAACAGCATGCTTTCGTGATAGGATTAGATTCATGGGCGTTCTGATGATTTCACAGGTTTTAAGACAGTCTGTATAGCTGTCAAACGAAATGTACTGCTTAATAGCGCTACGTTTTATACCTTTAATCTTTTTTATCATTGAGCCTTGAATATCTAAGGCATACATCTTAGGACGTAGTCCAACAAAGCGTAGGATGATTTTGCTATTAGCCTCATCTTTAAATTTTCCCAATACCTTCTTGTTCTGAGTAGAGTAACATATATGGTTGGCAGGGTAATCAGCTGTATCGAGATGCTCAAGAAAACGTAGCTTGTCCTGGTACACATCTTCAGTTGTAACACGATGAATGAACGAATCAGTGTCCATATACATAAGCTTCAGGTTTTCAGCTCCATAATAAGGCAACAACACGTCGTAATGATAGTTATACATTAATGTCTTGGAGATGTCCAACACACTCATACCAATGTATATAGGCTTGTTGAATACAATCTGACGAGAGGCCATATGTACAGCAGCTAGATTAGCAGCATATATCGTCCTGTCGATAAACGTAGGCTTGGCGATCAGCTTCTCTAGAGTTTTTTCATTGGTCACCAGTCGTATATCCATACGGTTACGCAGGTTCTCCATAGTTTTTCCAAACATGGCGTTGTTAAAGAGCTTGTAGAGATCCTTCTCGAAATCATTTGCTGCCTGTTGTCGTAGCCTGTTGTTAAATTCTACGTAAGGTTTCAACCACCGAGACTGCCGGAATTGTAGCACACGATGGATTTTTGTTAGTCGTAGTCCATGATCAAGAGCTTGCTTCAAAGCCATGTAATGCACTACATACTTCTGTCGAGGTCCAAGATGGGGTATCAGTTTCTTTGTAGCTGATTCCAATGGCTTCATACACTCAGGCAGGAAAGGTAGATCGTTGTGTAGATCGTGAAGTTCTGCAGGATACTCGATATCGACTTCTAATATGTAACCATGAGAATCATCTTCTTGTAGTCTTTCTAAGCTGATTTCTTCAGGCGAAACCCACTGAAATCCACCAAAAGGAAGGGCGTGACACATTGCCCAGCCATATTGGTTATTAGCGTCCTCGTATGTGATAAATTGGGTTGGTCTCGACGGATCAAACGTCTCCATATAAGTGTTATTAGCCTCTGCATATCGATGGGAAACTTGGCATAAACCTCCTCTTATACCTGATTCCACCATGAGTAGTTGATCATAATCTTGTAACAGCTCTAACTTAATTCCAGTATACAGTAACATAGCGTCCCATGTAAGTCCTGGAGAGGTAAAATAATGGGCAGGATCGACTTTGTGTGTTTTAAGGGTTTCTCTGAACGTCTCAAAGACATCAGCTAGGAGAAGTACATCCGAAGTTAAGTAGAGATCGCTATACTCTCCCAGGTTTCTCACATTAAACAGCTCCCATACATTTCTAGCATGATCGTAGTCAGAATCAGTAATTTCTTCTTCATTTAATCTATTGTAGAAGGAGTTCTTAGGAGGCAAGCAGGTCTCGTTCAGGGCATCCCATGACGTAACAAAATCATATGGAAATACACCCTTACGGGTCATCAACTTCAATTTGTCTTCTCCAAAGTACTTTAGTGTTTCAGGATACGAGGTTAGATTTTTTACCAACTTATCCAAGCTTGTACTGAGGAATCGGAAGCTGTCCACAAATCGAAGCTTTATATCTCCCACATACTTGGTGAATGAGATGTAGCTTTCTCCAGAGTAAGGAATTACCTCCACACGTTCACTTGTACAACCCAGCTCCTTAACAATGAAATGAGAGTCATATCCGCTAAGGTTATGCATGAAGACTGGTATATATTTAGGTGTTTTACAGGCTAAATTACATTCATTATGGAGACTTCCACGATATTCACCGCTGATGTGATCATGGTCGCGTACTTTATAGTTTTCTCCTGTAAAGGGTTTTCCACACAGGTAGCATGTCGTAGAAGACTCAAAATCCTTTTGCTGTTGATCCGTAAGTTTCAGAGGCTTAGCAGATTTGTATATGTCATCAATCATTTTTGCAAGAGATGTCAGGTACAGCATAAACTTCTGAGCAGCATCAGCACCACGATACACATAGGGTTGCTTAGGAAGACCAGTTTCGAGATGTTCAACACTGGATGTAGGCTTCACGTAAACACAGAAGCTCATTGGTGTGTGCTCTTGATAAGGGGTTGTATAGGAAGTTTCAGGATTGGGTATGCACGTATGGCATGGAGTGAGAATACTCTCAAAATCAGCATAGATGACATAAGGTACTTTCAGCATCCTCTCAACATTTTTAAACTGTACAATTGATTTATCCTTGGTAGGCATAACTACTCTTGCAACACCATGTTGATTACAGGTGGCTGCATGATGTTGTAGTTTTTCCTGTCCACTTCGTCCATATCGATCATCAAAATGTGTAAAGCAGAGCTTACAAGTATAAACCCGTCCATTACATTTAGTTTTCTGGCGTCGAATGAGTTTCTCAAAATTCTTTATATATACGTAGTGATGTTTTCCACTACTATCATTCAATAGTAGCAGGTCGCAGTGTTCAGGTAGTTCAATATCAGCAACCTTTATCGGATACACTTCATGCTTCTCATCTAGTCCGAAAACGTTAATAGACATATTGCTAAGCTTCTCAAATTTAGGTATTTGAGAAAGTGGAGTAGGATAGGAAACACAGCTGAAGTCGTACTTGTCTTGAAGTTGTTTGTATTGGTTCACACGCTGTGCATTCTTCCCTATGAATTTAGCTAATATAGAGTACATGAAACATTTCTCGTCGGTAAAGTTCTGAATGTTTATACACGCTTCTTTAGCTCCAACAGATGACGGTAGTGGTATGTAGCTACTTCCTCGTAACGGGTTGTACTTGTTGATACGAAGTCGAAGTCCTTCCACTGCAAGCAAAGCCCAGCTGCTACCCTTAAGCTGAGACTCCTCCATTTCAGTCACCAATTTCTTGAATTTCACTTCCATCGTTGAGTCCAGATCAGTTTCCAGGAAAACAGCTTGATTCCTTGTTTTAAATGTTTTGTCACAGGTTTCTCCAATACTGTTAACAAATCGACACTCAACCAGCAGATTAATTTTAACACTCTTGTGAATACCAAGCTCTTTATGCACAGCCTGGATTATGCGTTGTTTTGCTTCATGCAGATACATATTTAGGTCCTTAGCTGATGCGCATCGTATAAAATACGATTTCAATCGCCCTTCGAATGAAGTTTCGTATTCTTTCATATCACAGTCCTCCATTGCAGATATTAGCTGATGTTTAGTTGGCTCCAATCTTCTTTTCTTCTGAGGGCTGCTCATTTCACATATATCTTCGTGTCGCTGCTCCTTATAACCATCATTGAAGGTCAAGCTACAATGTTTACATTTGAAGAGCTTCTTACAAGTCATCTCGTGTCTTCTCTTGTGATAACCTCGGAGGAACTTCTTCCCACATTTTCCGCATGCATATCCAGTAGCGCTTGGAATAATATCCTTATACGCTGAGTTATTCATCTTTATTCTTGATGTAATAACGTATTAATCACTGATCAATGAAATGTAGACCTCTTCACCTTGACACCACTTTAGAAAGCTGATTATTCTTGGAGAGAACACAATGTTAACACCTCAAGACTAATTAGCGCAATGAACTCCAATGCCCTAAATCACCGTTTTTATGGAGGGAGCACGAGCCTTTTAGATCAATCATAAACTCGCTTCATAGCTACCTGTATATGTTTGCTCCACGCGTATTAACCTCACGCCCAGAGTCAGGATGTTTATGACGTCACACCCAGAGACAGGATGTCTGGCAGTATCAAACACGTTTAAACTCGTCTCGTAACTACCTGTATGTGCTGTCACACCAACAAGAGAAGTATTCCCACACGCTCATTCAGTCAAATGTTCCATTCAAAGCCTACCACAACCACCACCACCACCGCCGCCACCACCGCTACCACCACCCATTATACCAAAGCTAGCACAATCTCTATTATCACAATACTTAAAAGTAAAGGCTTAAAAGGTAACGTAGAAGATTTTCTCCCTTGTTTAGTTAAATGTATGTATATACTACATTATTTCACGTTTTCATTCCCTTTTCAATTCTTCCTTTCCACCTTCCCACAGAAAGACCACTACAATCACAAGCAAAGCAATTTTTCCGGAGTTAGAGATCCTAAGCTTCTAGAATCGAACTCGGTAATACTTTTAATAAATGTGTTTTAGTAATTTAGCTCCCCCGCATCAGCATCTACCATTTAATCTTTACTCGAACCTGATATGATCCATAGGCTTGATGATATATGAAATCACCCCTTCGGGATTCAATATGAGTACTTTAAAGTAGTTATTGTCATGATAACAATATTTAGGGACTAGGTACTCTGTTTACGGTTTACTTGACGCATCTATCTAAACTAAATTACGAGTTATTAAATTTGCAAGTAAATTTCATTGAATCGGTATTCGAACCCAGAACACCAGGAACAAAATAATTTATAATATTAGCTTGACATGTTAAACAAAGCTGTGTGCAGTTACGCTATCAATCTAAGTGATATATTCTAGTGTACAGAGGAAAATTAAGGAACTCATTAAAAGATGGGGAATCGAACCAAGCACAACTGATTGACAATTATATACAGCATTAATTACCTATTATAAGTGCTATCAATCATGCTTTGGTCCACTCCTCTACCTCTCTTAGTTTCCGAGATAATGAAGATTTAAAATTAAGGATCGAACCCAGGACGTCAGGTATCTAATTACACATAAGATACTACCTAACAACATAAACGTAACAAAGTTTATTTGGCAACTTTATCTTAATTGGTTTAGGAGTTATTAAATTTATAATTAAATTACATTTTATCGGTATTCGAACCCAGAACACCAGAAACAAAATTATTTACAATATTAGTTTGATATGTTAAAAAGAGCTGTATGCAGTTACAGCATCAATCTAAGTGTTATATTCTAGAGTATAGAGAAAAATTAAGGAAGTCACTGAAAGATCGGGATTCGAACTAGGGACAACTGATTGAAAATTATATACATTATTAATTGCAAATTATAACAGCTATCAAACGTGCTTTGGTCCATCCCTCTAACTTTCTTAACGTGACGTCATAAACATCCTGACTCTGGGCGTGAAGTTAATACGCGTGGAGCAAACATATACAGGTAGCTATGGAGCGAGTTTATGATTGATTTAAAAGGCTCGTGCTCCCTCTATAAATACGGTGATCTAGGGCATTGGAGTTCATTGCGCTAATTAGTCTTGAGGTGTTAACATTGTGTTCTCTCCAAGAATAATCAGCTTTTTAATGTGGTGTCAAGGTGAAGAGGTCTACATTTCATTGATCAGTGATTAATACGTTATTACATCAAGAATAAAGATGAATAACTCAGCGTATAAGGATATTATTCCAAGCGCTACTGGATATGCATGCGGAAAATGTGGGAAGAAGTTCCTCCGAGGTTATCACAAGAGAAGACACGAGATGACTTGTAAGAAGCTCTTCAAATGTAAACATTGTAGCTTGACCTTCAATGATGGTTATAAGGGGCAGCGACACGAAGATATATGTGAAATGAGCAGCCCTCAGAAGAAAAGAAGATTGGAGCCAACTAAACATCAGCTAATATCTGCAATGGAGGACTGTGATATGAAAGAATACGAGACTTCATTCGAAGGGCGATTGAAATCGTATTTTATACGATGCGAATCAGCTAAGGACCTAAATATGTATCTGCATGAAGCAAAACAACGCATAATCCAGACTGTGCATAAAGAGCTTGGTATTCACAAGAGTGTTAAAATTAATCTGCTGGTTGAGTGTCGATTTGTTAACAGTATTGGAGAAACCTGTGACAAAACATTTAAAACAAGGAATCAAGCTGTTTTCCTGGAAACTGATCTGGACTCAACGATGGAAGTGAAATTCAAGAAATTGGTGACTGAAATGGAGGAGTCTCAGCTTAAGGGTAGCAGCTGGGCTTTGCTTGCAGTGGAAGGACTTCGACTTCGTATCAACAAGTACAACCCGTTACGAGGAAGTAGCTACATACCACTACCGTCATCTGTTGGAGCTAAAGAAGCGTGTATAAACATTCAGAACTTTACCGACGAGAAATGTTTCATGTACTCTATATTAACTAAATTCATAGGGAAGAATGCACAGCGTGTGAACCAATACAAACAACTTCAAGACAAGTACGACTTCAGCTGTGTTTCCTATCCTACTCCACTTTCTCAAATACCTAAATTTGAGAAGCTTAACAATATGTCTATTAACGTTTTCGGACTAGATGAGAAGCATGAAGTGTATCCGATAAAGGTTGCTGATATTGAACTACCTGAACACTGCGACCTGCTACTATTGAATGATAGTAGTGGAAAACATCACTACGTATATATAAAGAATTTTGAGAAACTCATTCGACGCCAGAAAACTAAATGTAATGGACGGGTTTATACTTGTAAGCGCTGCTTTACACATTTTGATGATCGATATGGACGAAGTGGACAGGAAAAACTACAACAACATGCAGCCACCTGTAATCAACATGGTGTTGCAAGAGTAGTTATGCCTACCAAGGATAAATCAATTGTACAGTTTAAAAATGTTGAGAGGATGCTGAAAGTACCTTATGTCATCTATGCTGATTTTGAGAGTATTCTCACTCCATGCCATACGTGCATACCCAATCCTGAAACTTCCTATACAACCCCTTATCAAGAGCACACACCAATGAGCTTCTGTGTTTACGTGAAGCCTACATCCAGTGTTGAACATCTCGAAACTGGTCTTCCTAAGCAACCCTATGTGTATCGTGGTGCTGATGCTGCTCAGAAGTTTATGCTGTACCTGACATCTCTTGCAAAAATGATTGATGACATATACAAATCTGCTAAGCCTCTGAAACTTACGGATCAACAGCAAAAGGATTTTGAGTCTTCTACGACATGCTACCTGTGTGGAAAACCCTTTACAGGAGAAAACTATAAAGTACGCGACCATGATCACATCAGCGGTGAATATCGTGGAAGTCTTCATAATGAATGTAATTTAGCCTGTAAAACACCTAAATATATACCAGTCTTCATGCATAACCTTAGCGGATATGACTCTCATTTCATTGTTAAGGAGCTGGGTTGTACAAGTGAACGTGTGGAGGTAATTCCTTACTCTGAAGAAAGCTACATCTCATTCACCAAGTATGTGGGAGATATAAAGCTTCGATTTGTGGACAGCTTCCGATTCCTCAGTACAAGCTTGGATAAGTTGGTAAAAAATCTAACCTCGTATCCTGAAACACTAAAGTACTTTGGAGAAGACAAATTGAAGTTGATGACCCGTAAGGGTGTATTTCCATATGATTTTGTTACGTCATGGGATGCCCTGAACGAGACCTGCTTGCCTCCTAAGAACTCCTTCTACAATAGATTAAATGAAGAAGAAATTACTGATTCTGACTACGATCATGCTAGAAATGTATGGGAGCTGTTTAATGTGAGAAACCTGGGAGAGTACAGCGATCTCTACTTAACTTCGGATGTACTTCTCCTAGCTGATGTCTTTGAGACGTTCAGAGAGCAAACCCTTAAAACACACAAAGTCGATCCTGCCCATTATTTTACCTCTCCAGGACTTACATGGGACGCTATGTTACTGTATACTGGAATTAAGTTAGAGCTGTTACAAGATTATGATCAACTACTCATGGTGGAATCAGGTATAAGAGGAGGTTTATGCCAAGTTTCCCATCGATATGCAGAGGCTAATAACACTTATATGGAGACGTTTGATCCGTCGAGACCAACCCAATTTATCACATACGAGGACGCTAATAACCAATATGGCTGGGCAATGTGTCACGCCCTTCCTTTTGGTGGATTTCAGTGGGTTTCGCCTGAAGAAATCAGCTTAGAAAGACTACAAGAAGATGATTCTCATGGTTACATATTAGAAGTCGATATCGAGTATCCTGCAGAACTTCACGATCTACACAACGATCTACCTTTCCTGCCTGAGTGTATGAAGCCATTGGAATCAGTTACAAAGAAACTGATACCCCATCTTGGACCTCGACAGAAGTATGTAGTGCATTACATGGCTTTGAAGCAAGCTCTTGATCATGGACTACGACTAACAAAAATCCATGTGTGCTACAATTCCGGCAGTCTCGGTGGTTGAAACCTTACGTAGAATTTAACAACAGGCTACGACAACAGGCAGCAAATGATTTCGAGAAGGATCTCTACAAGCTCTTTAACAACGCCATGTTTGGAAAAACTATGGAGAACCTGCGTAACCGTATGGATATACGACTGGTGACCAATGAAAAAACTCTAGAGAAGCTGATCGCCAAGCCTACGTTTATCGACAGGACGATATATGCTGCTAATCTAGCTGCTGTACATATGGCCTCTCGTCAGATTGTATTCAACAAGCCTATATACATTGGTATGAGTGTGTTGGACATCTCCAAGACATTAATGTATAACTATCATTACGACGTGTTGTTGCCTTATTATGGAGCTGAAAACCTGAAGCTTATGTATATGGACACTGATTCGTTCATTCATCGTGTTACAACTGAAGATGTGTACCAGGACAAGCTACGTTTTCTTGAGCATCTCGATACAGCTGATTACCCTGCCAACCATATATGTTACTCTACTCAGAACAAGAAGGTATTGGGAAAATTTAAAGATGAGGCTAATAGCAAAATCATCCTACGCTTTGTTGGACTACGTCCTAAGATGTATGCCTTAGATATTCAAGGCTCAATGATAAAAAAGATTAAAGGTATAAAACGTAGCGCTATTAAGCAGTACATTTCGTTTGACAGCTATACAGACTGTCTTAAAACCTGTGAAATCATCAGAACGCCCATGAATCTAATCCTATCACGAAAGCATACTGTTACCACAGTGCAAGTGAATAAAATTACATTGAATCCCTTTGATGATAAAAGAATTATTGCTGAGGATGGAATAACTACCTATGCGTATGGACATTACAGTATTACAAACAGTGCTTAAGAGAATGTAAGTCGAAGATGAAGATTTTCTCGTGAGTCTACAATCTTAAAAATGAAGTTTATCCGTGTGCTGTGTATGCAACTAGCAGACGCCTGATGAAGAAAGAAGAAGATGGAAGGGAAGGTGGTAACCCTGCCATTAGGAGCAATCCTAGTGCTAGTCTCAAGCCTAGATAAAAGGGGAGAGACATCTACAACGAACTTAAATAAAGGTATGTCGACGCAAAGCTTTTCAATTTGTGAACCAATATGCAGTTTATCCCTCTCCGCATCGTAAATAACTGTTTAACATATAATAAGTTTGTAAGATTTAGAAAAAAGTATATAAATTGTTGTAACGTTGGATGAGAAATGTTTATGATCTAATTACTCTCTATATTACCATGAGTACCTGTGATACTAGTTGAATTACCTGTTAAAATGACTTAAATACCTGTGATACTACCCGAATCATGTGAAATTACCTTAACTAGCTCTGATACGAATTCCTGCTCTAAATTAGCATGAGCACCTGTGATACTATCTGGTTTGCCCTAAATATCAATGATACTAGATGAATTACCTGTTAAAATGACTCAAATACCATTGATACAATCTGAATCACCTGCACTTACCTTAAATAGCTGTGATACAAATCGCTGATCAAAATTATCAATAATATCTGTGAAGCTATGTCGATTACCTCAAATACTTACGATATTACCTGAACTATCTGTGAAATACGAAGCTATGTTATAACCAACCCCTGGAACCTACCCTCCTGTAATGCTAGCTGAATTACTCTAAACGCCTGTGATACTTGAATTAACCTAAATACCTACGATACTCTCTGAATTACCTGTGAAATACGACACTAAGCTATACCCAACCCTAGAATCTATCCTCTTGTGATACTAGCTGAATTAGCCTAAATACCTACGATACTAGCTGAATTACCTGTGAAATCATGCAGAGCCATGATGCAGTTAGCCTCTGGAATCTATCCTCCTGTGATACTAGTGAATTAGCCTAAATACCTACGATACTAGCTGAATTACCTGCGAAATCATACACTGCTATGATGCAGTCAGCCTCTTGCAATACTAGTTGAATTACTTACCTGTTAGTGTGAGTGGGTTAGCTTTTCCCGTTGCAGTTCACATTTTTCCCTTTACTGGTCACCTTTTTCCCGTTGCAGGTCACCTTTTTCCCTTTGCTGGTCACATTTTTCTCTTTACAGGTCACATTTTTCCCTTTACTGGTCACATTTTTCCCCTTTGCTGGTCATCTGTTTCCCTTTTCTGGTCACATTTTCCCCTTTGCTGGTCACATTTTTACCTTTGCTGGTCACCTTTTTCCCTTTACTGGTCACCTTTTTCCCTTTGCTGGTCACGTTTTTCCCTTTGCTGGTCACCTTCTTCCCTTTCTGGTCACATTTTTCCCTTATCTGGTCACCTTTTTCCCTTTGCTGGTCACCTTTTTCCCTTTGCCGGTCACATTTTTCCCTTTGCCGGTCACATTTTTCCCTTTGCTGGTCACCTTTTTCCCTTTGCTGGTCACATTTCTCCCTTTGCTGGTCACCTTTTTCCCTTTACTGGTCACCTTTTCCCCTTTACTGGTCACATTTTTCCCTTTACTGGTCACCTTTTTCCCGTTGCTGGTCACCTTTTTCCCTTTGCTGGTCACCTTTTTCCCTTTACTGGTCACATTGTTCCCTATGCTGGTCACCTTTTTCCCTATGCTGGTCACCATATTCCCTTTGCTGGTCACCTTTTTCCCCTGAACGTGTCACCTTTTCCCTGAATAGGTTACGTAATGGGCATGTCTAGAACATTGACATGAAACAGTTTTTCACGAAGTTCACGTCTAAAGTCGATTTCAAGGTCTAGCACGTCCTCTCCTATTCCCTATCTCTCCTGTATATAAACCCATATTGTTACTCCTTCAGTATCTGTCTAGCCTAATACCTCTCCTCCTGATCCTATACCTCTCATACATATAAAGCATACTCTACTCTAAACCTCTGTCTAGCCTAACACCTCTCCTCGTTTTCCTATACCTCTCATATAAACCATACTCTACTCCTCAACCTCTGTCGAGTCTAGCACCTCTCCCCGTATCCCTACCGCTCTCATATAAAGCGCATTCTACTCCTCAACATCTGTCTAGCCTAACACCCCTCATCCAGTTCCTATACTTCTCCTACATATAAACGCATACTCTACTCTCAACCACTGTCTAGTCTAGCATCTCTCCCCGTATCCCATACCTCTCATAAAGCGTGTTCCCCCTCCTGCCCCCCTGTCTAGCTGAGTATCTCTTTGGTTTCCTATCTAACATATATACAACACATTCTACCTTTAACACCTGTCTATCGTAGCATAGGATCTCTCCGTTTTCTCGTCTCTCCTTATAAACGCATACTCGACCTACTTAGCCTAATATCTCTCCTCGTTTTCCTATATCTCTCATATAAGCCATATTCTACACCTCGACCTCTGTCTAGCCTAACACCCCTACCCCTGTTCCCTATCTCTCTCATATAAAAGACAAACTCTACCCTTCAACTCTGTCTAGCATAGTATCGGACGTCGTATTCCCTATCTCTCCCATATAAACCCATTTTCCTCCTTGAACCGCCCCATCTAGCCTCGTTTTCCCTATCCTTTCCCATATATGCCCAAAAAACTGTGCTCGATCTCTTCTAAATAACCTACTGATGATCAACACTATCAAACGCCTTAGATAAATCAAAAGGAGTTCTCATAACTTGATTATCACTTTCCATTTTGCTAAGTAATTCATCTATAAATTCTACTACAGCACTAATAGTCTAGTAGCCCTTTCTAAAACCATGTTGGGATTTAGGCATGATTTTGTTTTTGTCCAAAAAACTTATAAACCTTTTTAATGTGAAGAATGTATTTGTTCTTCAATTTGCAGTTTGTATATTAATCCCCACGCTTTGGGAGCCAATTTGCGGGTAGTTTTTAGCTTACGTAAATATTATTACGTATATTTGCAAAAGTGTTATGTAATTATTTAGCTCCACGTTGAGGGACGCCACTTTGAGAATGTTATTGAGCCTCGTTGTATTTTTGCCAACTTTGAAAAAGTTATTTAGCTGGATGCTGGATATGAGATGTGAGAATTCCCGCGTATGTGCATCACTTACGAAGAAGTATTTAGGTTACGTAATGAAGATACACTTTGATGTTGTTTAATGCTTGGGACGCCAAAACTTTATAGTGAAGATGATGCTTGTTTTACGTGATATTATTATAGCTATTTGCCTCGGCTGCTTTCAGTCGCACTATAGAAACACAAGTTCTTTTAAGGTTGTGATAAGACAAGAATTAAAATACGTCACAGAATTTACTTTTTAATTTCACTTCTTTTTATTTCTTTTTATACTTGCACATTTATAAACACAACACTTTATAAAAAGAAAAACTGTGAGCACTTTATATATTTTAGCGGAAAACACAATTTTTAGCATCCGTACTCTCAAACATCTTACCCGCAACTTTTACGTCTGCTCAGTATAACATCTTGCCCGCGACTGACTAAATCCAACGGTAAAAATATTATAGCTTCGTTGATGCCAGTCTCTTATTGGCTAATTCTAGTCCAATAAAATTTAAGTATTCAAACTATAACTTTTCTTTACTTTTGATTGGCTAATTCCAAACTGTAAGCGAAATTGCGTTATTACCGATCTTTTCATAACCAGTATTTTTTTTAAAACTCCAGATACATTATTGTCACAAAAATTACATTATTACCTCATTATTAACATTCTAAAGCATATTATTCTCACCGTTTTTGCACTATTAGAGTACATAAACATTTACATATCATTAATAAATACGTTTACAATAAAAATAAGAATTTACAATGACTTTACATACAATATAAATAATAATTACATACATACTGTTTTTCAAGGTGGGCTGTTATTGAATTTAATAATAATAATACAATAAATATCATTTAGGCATTAAAATACTGCCTCAAATATAACTTTTTCAACAAGTTTAGCAAATGTTGACGTCAATGTCATTGGCCGATAATTGCTCACGCTGGTAGCATTACCCTTTTTATACAGTAGTTTTATAACCCGTTTTTTAAGTAGTCTGGAAAAATACCTTCAGATATGCTGGCATTTATCAAATGACACCAACTAATTCATCCTTGCATTGCTTAAATGACGTGTTTTGAGAGCAGAAGGTCAACTTTTCCAGCATCTATTATAAGGTAAGGATTTTAGTCCGCCTCTGCCAGCGTAATTTCCCCGGCGACTGCCGGCTGTCTCGCGCAGTTGAGAGAGGTCGCGAGTGGGTTCGAATATAATTTAACTGCCGCCTTGAATAGCCCGTGAAGTCCAGTTCGTTCTCAATGCCTTCTGTATACGTTTCTTTATCTTTAAACCATAAGAGATAGACAACAAAAACTTGGCTACACGGAAAATGTAGATCTCTTTAAAACACACAATTTGTTTCCAATAACTTTTTCTGCGGCTTCAGCCATTTCCGTCAAGTCCGTTGTTATTGATTTGAATTTTCAACATTTCATTTAACATACTGTTGTTGTTCAGTTGTTTTTCGCGATGTCTTGGAGTGTGGAATTTCTAGGCCAGCATACAGCGAGCCGACTTGGAAAACATCTGACTATCGCTTCCGTTTTCTTTGCTCCTTCAACGAAATGTGTAATGAAGTAGTTACAAAAATAAGCTTTTGTAAGAATAGTTTGTGAAAGCTATATCAAAATAAAGGATAGTAGGTAGAGTAAGTCATGTGAATGTAACCCAAAAGACTTTTTTACTTAATTCTCTGCTAGCAGGATAACCTAATTTTTATGGAATTAACGTTCTTCTTGCATCAATTTCTTTGCCACATACTATTTCAATACTCTCTTTTCAAATAACTGTTTCTATGAAACAATTGGCTATTCCTTTCAATGCTTACAGATAATGGTTAATTCAATATGCTCTATACGAAACACAAAATAGTGGTTCGATAGTCTGCTGTTTTGACTTTCGCTACCTCCGTGTATAAAATGAAACTGCACTTATGATAATAACAAACAAGTTCAGACAGGTCCGCCTCCGTGGTGTGGGGGTAGCGTTCAAGAGGTCCCGAGTTCGAATCTCGATAAAGGGAATTACCCGGAGTTTTCCCTTAACCTGAGAAAACGAATGTAGGGTAACTTTAAGTCCCCCGGACCAAGAGCTCATTCATTCATCATCCAATATCACCTACTAGGTTAAGTTGCAACAAAAACCGCAGCACTTCTTTATGATGTTGATGAAATTAAAAGCCTGCAGACACGTCCCCTGTTATTTGGGTGAAGCCAGATGAATTATTTGCGAGGGAGTGATCAAGGCGATGTTCAGCAGCGCATGCAACAGCAGGCAACTAAGTGGAACGGCCGGAAAAGGTGTGTCATTAAAATTCTTACGTAACACAACTGCTATGTGATTATTAAACAATAACAATATTTCAATTGTTGGTTCTAAAACACTCCTATATGTGGATGCGAAACGCGTTGTAATTTTCAAACATAATATACCTATATATATATCTGATGTGTTACATTTATCTACATGCCTATCTCTACCCCCTTACGCTCATTACTGTGTATACAAAGTATTCGTTATAGCAAAAGCAACAGTCATATGTTTAAGAACTGGACGCAGAATTAAACTGAGTTTTATTTATATAACTGCTATGGCTCTTAGCGTCCCATTCTACAGAGTGAGCCAAAAGACTCCGAACCGCCTGCGCGGTGTTTTTCCTGTCCGCCTCCTCGGCGTTCGTTGCGGTCTGCCGCTATCATAGAAAGGCGCGGATGAAACCATACAACATTTTTAAAACTACTTTGAAAGGCTTTACTTGCCAACTTTATGAAAGGAAATGCTGAAACTGGCCACCGTCGTTGTCCATACATTTTTGGCACCTCTTTAGGAAACTATCCATCACTCGCCGTAGTTCACGTTGAGAAATTTCCTGGTGCATATTTTGTTTTAATTCTTCCAGGGTGTGTGGGTTTGTCTTTTAAAATTTATTTTTAAGTTACCCCGGAGGGGTATTTTATGAACAATATTACCGGTTGCGCGGCGTTTTTCCACTGGGAGCGTGGAAATATGATAAAAATATGATAACGCGCTGCTGCTATAAACAAAGCCACGCTGTTGTGATTTTGATGTGCAGTGTTGAGTTGACGGTGATGTGATGAAGTTCAGTTATTACGAGTTATTTATTATTTTGTCCTGTACTTAGTCACAAAGTTCTGTCTTCCACAGCAAAGAAAGTCCCCGGGGAGTGAAGGGCAGAGGGGAAATTGCAGATTAGACACGGTCAGAACCCTGCCTACTTGCTTATGTTACCCTTGTTTATGACACACACGACAGCTCAGTTACAGCCCAATGAATAGTTTTACTCCTTGTGTAGCATGCGTTCTCCGTCGCACACATTCACTGTCCTTAGGTTTGTTCCCACACGATTCAGAATCGATTCCGAATTATCTGAGTGCGCGCAGTAGCTAAGTGGCGTTCCAACACGACAGAGAATCAGTTCAGAACCAATTCTGAATTTCCAGTTTGCTGTTCCAACGTATTTGGGAACTAGTTCGGAACGAGTGAAATCGGTTCGTGATTAAGAATAGGAACTGAAAATTCCAGACATGCGCAGATTGTATGGTCTACAGCGCATACTCAGTTAATTCAGAATCGATTCTAATCGCTTGGAACAAACCCGACAGAGAATATTGAAAAAGCGACATACTCTCTGTATTCAGTAGAAAATAAATTTGAATACGTAGTTTATTCCTCCATTCGTGTTTATTTCTCAATACGGAATAGCAAAGGTGTTTGGTAAGCAGTTGCTCGCTGTTGAGTAGTATGGCGACATACTTGAGGAAAAGAACAAACGTCTAACAAAGCCAGGGAGCAAAACAGCGTTCGAAGATAACAATAAAAAGTGATTTAGAAGGTGACAGTGATCTTTTTAATGATGCATCGACTTCCGAAGAAGAGGATTATTTCCATTTAAACATTATTCCGTTATTTTGGGACCTTTACCCCTTTTTGGCACCTTTATACCATTTCCCCCCAACCATGCCCATAATCCCCTTTTTTCATTTAAGTTTCATTCCAATTTATTCTTTAAATTTCAATTAACGTCTCCTCAGCTTGCTGTGTACGTGCGAATAGTAAGTCTACCTCTTTCAGTAAACGCCGCGCGGGAATTGAAAGCACACCCGCAACAATGGAAAATAATTGTGTTCGACGAAAACCTCTTTCTCTCACTTTACTGCTATAAAGTAGCCCGCAATAATGCAATTGACAATGAGTGATTTTATCCCACCAGAATCAGTAGCCTGCTGTTCGTGAATGTGAGTTTGTTGGTGTGAGAGACGTCATCTGTTTGCGTGGAGACGAAGCCTGGGCAGGCAGAGACGACAATAACCTCAACCGCGCAGTTCTGAGAATTATTAAGACTGGGTTATAATTCACAAAACAATTATATATAAAGAAATAAAAATTTCAGCCCAATTGAATGGATAGTTTAGAAAATAGCACTTTCAGTTGTGCATCCCCTTAAATAAACCAGCACCTTATTGTGCCTTTTTTCACCTTATTTGAGCACCTTTTCCCTTCCTTTTTTCATCTGAAATTTGCAACTAAAAATCCTAACCCTGATCATAAGCATACATTGGTACCATGTAGTTTTGTATTATTTGCATTACGTTCGGAATAGAATTTATGTGGGGTGTCATTGTCTCAGAGTATTGGAGTTTTAAATTAAACATTGTGTTTAGAAGTTTCTGTACCAGGAAACCTAATGTTAAATTGGAATTGTGTTAAATTACTTTTTCCGGGTTCTGGTTTAAATACAATATATTACAATTGTTATTCGCAATAACTCAGTATCAATGGCTTTAAGCCGATAAACGAACGCGATTTATTTTTGCTCGAATATTAGGACTGGAATCAGTATGAAAGAAACGCTTACGATGTATGTATGTGTATGTATATATATATATATATATATACACATACGTACATCGGTGGAGTTTTATTTCATTCATCAACGCTGTAAACGTAGATATTTGATCGTCTTCTGATTGACCGTGCAACGCAGAAGGCCGTGACAGAACGCGAATGGTTTAAGTAGTGTTCCAACCACACAAAATTCCGAATTAGTTCTGTGAGCGTACCGGACTGGCGCATGTGCATTAGCATGTGTTGGAATTAGTTCGGAACCCGTTCAGAACCGTATGTTGGAACAGACCTCTTGTCGCACTGTTTCCAAACAGATAAGGACAGCACATTCCTGTGAAGGACTTTCTTTCCGTTGGTGAACAGTATATTATGGCTCAGTATATGTTTTCTACTGCACAGCGTGTATTTATTTATGATTGGTATGTGTTAACTCGGTCAGCTCGCCAAATGAAACTACGATTTGCAGAAATATTTCCAGGTGTAAAAGTTCCAGGCCGTACAACAATCCATGAACTTTACAGTAAATTTCACGCCACAGGAAGTGTTCAGGCTAAGAAATCTAAAAGGCGGCGTTCGGTTCTTACCGAAGAAACATTAGACGACATCGGTCATCGTTTGGATAATTTCCCCCAAAAATTCCATGATGGATAGTTTCCTAAAGAAGTGCCAAAGGTATATGGGGACGACGGTGGCCAGTTTCAGCATTTCCTTTCATAAAGTTGGTAAGTAAAGCCTTTTAAAAATGTTGTATGGTTCCATCCGCGCCTTTCTATGATAGCAGCAGACGGTAACGAGCGCCGAGGACGCGGACAGGAAAAACACCGCGCAGGTGTTTCGGAGTCTTTTGGCTCACTCCGTATATTGCACGTGAAAGACCAGGAATTTTGCTCTTAGGTCTCTTTATATCAGGCTTGAGGTTCTTTTATGTGCTGTAAATCTACGACACAGAGTACCGGCTTTACTGCCCTTCCGAAAGAAGCCATGCTAAGGACTTTTACGCCCTAAACAATCCACTGTCCTCCGCCGGGTTCGAACCTGCGACTCGGGTAATAGAGGCTAGCATGGTACCACTAGACCACGGAGGACGACAATAAACTGAACGCTATATGGCCTTAAAATTCCATACTCTATGTAGCCACGAGAAACAAGTGAATGTCGACAGGGCTTTAAAAGAATGACAAAAGTATTGAACAACTCGAACCATTAATAATGGATATCTCAGAAAAGCTGATGCCATAAAAAAGTCCTTTAAAATAACTTGTGTTTTAAAGAGATCTACATGTTTAATGAAGTACGTTTTCGTCTATGGCTTAACGTTTGCCAGTTATACAAGATTATACAATAGTCCTTCGAAATGAGGAGGACTTCGCAGGTCCGAAAATTCAAGACATGTATTTTGTTTGTCATGTAAATATCTTTGATATACCTATGCTGTTTTAATCAAAATCGTCAAGAGCCATTTCTTACAAAATGTCCCATATAAAGGGTACTTTGGGGTTGGGGAATTTTATGTATTATATCTTTGGAAGATACTGAACTTAAATACTAAGTTTAGTATTTATCCGAATTTTCGTTTTTGAGTTACGCTGCACGCACAAACACACACACGGAGCTTTTTCCAGAATGCGTTTATTGGATTTAAGGGGCCTCAAAACATGTATTTCAGGTGAAATCTCGGTATCGAATTTTTGGGTGGAATGCAATGCCTTCTCTACCTACTATATATGTGGTAGAGAAAGTGAAAAAAAAAAAATTTGCATTACATTCACATGACTTTCTCTACACACTATCGTTTACTGTTATATACCTTCTACAACTTCTATCTATTCATGCTAGTCCAGATAAACCTTTGCAGAAATATTTGGGGTATTACAAGGGGATAGAGGAAATGGAATTGATAGATGTTTAAAACCTATTGCTATATGCTGGCCTTGAAATTCGATACTCTTTCCATGACATCATAAGAAAGAGCTGAATATTGACAGTACTTTAGGGGGAGATGTCAATAAAAATGTAGGATATTACAAAAAAAATTCACAATTTTCCTACTTTTAGTCACACAATTATGAAATTTGGATACCCTTTACACTCTTGCATGATACACATGTGTGATACATTTCATTAAAATTGAACAAATATATCTGACAAAACCAGGTAAGTATTTTTTTCAAAATTAGAATTTTGTTTACCATTTTACAAATAACCTTTACAGGTAGGTAATTACTTGAAATTTTGCAATCTGTTAATTTAATTATATTAAAATAATTACTTGTCAGATTTTTTTCTCCGGCAGATTATTTTGATTTCTTAAAAATTAAATATCCAAAATTTCCTTGCATGTAATTAAAGCTTATGTATGGTTACATAAGTTTGCAAAGTTTCATCAAAACCTATAATGTAGTTTGTGAAATATGGGTAGGTCATACATTTTGAAAAATAATAACGTTTGGATGACAAAGGGCAAAGTTTAAGTTCATATGACAATAAAAAACAACTTTGTTATTCTTGATTTTAGAAAACTCCATATGAACTGAGTCATCAGACAAGAAGATGCTCACATAACAACAAAACCGTCCATCGTTCTGTACCAAGAAATCACTGCCAATAGTAAAACATCTGTGGCTACTTGGACGTTTATTAAAATATGACTCTGGAATTTTGAAATACGGTTTTTGGGACATGTTATTTAGGCATCACAGAACAAAAAGAAAAGCAAATATAACAATTTTGAGCATTTTGACATCTCCCATTAAGAAAATGACAATAGTATTTAAAAATTCAAGCCAATAATAATGAATATCTTGGAAATGGCTTATGCTACAAAATAATTTACTTGAAATAAATTGTGTGTTTTAAAGCGATCTATATATTTTACTTTCTCTTCTATCATGTACATAGTAGGCAGAGAAAGCATTCAGTACTGAGATTTCACCGGAAATACATGTTTTGAGGTTTCCTGAATCCAAAAAAGGCATTTATAGAAAAATGTCTGTGTGTCTGTGAACAGCATAAACTCCACAATGAAAATCCGGATAAATGCTAACTTGGTATTTAGATTCAGTACTTTCCAAAGGTGTGACACAAAGATTTTCAAGAACATCCCCAACTGCAGACTACCCTTCATATGGAACATTTTTCTAAATTTTTTATTTTCTTACAAATAGCTCGATTTTGATTAGAATACTATATATTAAACATATTTACCTCACAATAAAATGTATATCTTAAATTTTCTGGGTAAAGTTCTCTTCATTTGGAAAGAATTTTGTATAATCTCGTATAACTGGTAAATGCTAAGCGATAGACGAAAACAGACTACACAAAAAATGTAGTCTCTTTAAAAATTTAAAATAATATTCTTTTCTGTGGTGTCATTCATTTAAAGTGTGTCTAAGAGGAGCCAATGATACTACACCAACCATGACATTCCCGACTTACAGAGCAAAAGGTTTTGTTATTCCTCATTCTCTCAAAAATCTTTTACATTACTGGGAAAACATAGGAAATACAACAGCATCTAATTAGTATCTGTGGAGTTAATCGTTTTGGAAACATCTGTTGTTGAGTTCAACTTTTCCAAGGTACACATCAACAAACATTTGAAAATGAGCCATTAATGACCTGGCCATAAACAATGACTTCCCTAACACTAAATTTACTCTTTTTGCAGATAACACAAGCCTTTTAATTTCTGGTAAAGATAAACAAGAACAAATTAAACATCGATATGGTAACAGATTATGTGATAAATTGGTTTAGTAACAACAAACTTTTCATTAATACAAATAAAACTGTTGCCATAGGATTCTATCATAAAGTTAACAAAAACTTAAATTTTGCCAAAGTTTATTTAGAGAATGAATTAATAACAATGTCTAACAAAATTAAATTTCTTGGAATCTGGGTTGATAGTAACCTTGACTGAGGAATCCATATTGATGTACTATCTAAGAAATTATCCCAAACATGTTTTGGATTATATACCCTTAAAACTTCAGTTAATCTTGACGTACTTAAAATGGCCTACTTTGCATATTTCCATAGTCATTTATCATACAGTATAATATTCTGGGGAAAGTCTGGTTATAAAAATAGAATCTTTATATTACAAAAAAGGGCAATCAGAATAATGTTTAACCTTTGCAGCAACACAAGCTGCAAACCTTACTTCATACTGTTAAATATCTTGACTGTTCTTTCGCTCTACATTTTTTGAAACTGTGGTAACAATGTTTTTAACACAAATGCTGATATTCATGACTATAATACAAGAAACAAATCTAAACTGCACATTACACGTCATAAAAGAACCTATATGAAAAAAGTTTGTTATAATGGCATTCAATTGTTTAATAAACTCCCCACATATTTAAAAAAAGTTAAAACCCTAACAGTCTTCAAAAAAGATTTGAAAAAATTCCTAATACAGGCTTGTTTCTATTCAGTGGAAGAATACTATAAATGAATTAGTTTATAAGCTTTCTTATGGAAATATACTATGTTTACAATTCCAAAATTTAGTTTACGTACCCACTCATGTAATAAATTAGATTTCTGTATTACATCTAATTTAGACCTGTTCGTTTTGTACTAATAATTGGATTGTTGAAATGATGCCAATATTTCTGTATTGAAATCAAACGGTGAATAAATTTGAGTATAGTTTCTTGAACGCAAGTTACAGGCCGTTAAGTGCTGTCTCTGCATGGAATAAAGCTAAAAAAACATTTCTTCACAGATAAGCTTCTTGTATGAATATTGAACATTGTTGCAACTCCTCTGGCAAAGTGGTGAAACTGAAGTATGTACACAATCAGGTATTTCAGTTATGTGAGTTTTCTCCCTTCGGCCAGCACACTCAAGGAGGTCATGTAGTGCAAGTAGACGTGCTATACTCTTTGTTAAACCTAAAAGAAGTTACGTTGATATTGTAATGAAAAGAAGCTAGAAACAGTGATGTGTATTGAATTTATTTAAAGGTGAGTCGGAATTGTTACACTAACATCACTTAAGTTTACTCACTTAACATGTTTCGGGAAACGGTTGTTCCCATCCTCAGAAGTTAATTCGACTGACTTCTGAGGATGGGAACAACCGTTTCCCGAAACATGTTAAGTGAGTAAACTTAAGTGATGTTAGTGTAACAATTCCGACTCACCTTTAAATAAACTAAAAGAAGTTGCTTTTGTATACGACTTCTAGCTTGACCATGCACAGTACAGACCACATAATATTTAATTTTTCACAAGGAATTGAATCTCCTGAGTAACATATCTGATGAATTACATTTATGTGACTTTCTCTACATTTTTTTTTTTACAAAAGCTTACTTATGTTAATCAAGATAAACATTTACAGAAATACTTTCATTACACATTCTGTTGTAGGCATTAGCATAACCAGAAAATTATTAAGGGGCGGTTTGTGTATAGGGGTCCATTTTTAAACAATTTGTGTCAATTTCAATGACAAATATGAATTAATTCTTAGTTGGAATATTTAAATAAATCGATTTTGTATTCACAGATTAAAGTGTAGCAATTGGAATTAAAATTAGGATAGTATGTTTTAGTGTATTCTAAGCAGCAATTTGGGCCATGAGAATTAATGACCATTGTGGAATATTTTATATTACCGCTGCAGACCACTTTATTTCACTACAAAATGGGGTTTCTAGTTATGTTCTAAATTATGAGATATTGCACTCATTTGCAAACCACGCAAATTCAACACCAAAATGAAAACATTGGCTGGATATCTTAACATCATCTAAATAGAATTTCTGTAGCTGTCACCTTTGGTCATACTGTCCATGACATGCAGCTTAAATATAGCACTACCAGTCGTATGATTAGGAAGTATCTTGTTCCTGCCTACCTAGAAAGGCTTAACAAAGCTATTTTTGCTAGTAATTTTTTTAGCAAGGGGGGGAGGGTTCCAACCCCCAAAACCCTCCTGGCTACTTGTCTGGTTGCAGGTACAGGGGAATGAAGCTATAGTCAGATGTTTAAGAAGTGGGTCACTATATGCTGGTTTTGAAATTCCATACTCTTTGTATAACATAACGAGAAACCAAAGAATGGGGAGTTTAATCAATCAGTTTCCTGTATCTCCTTATGAGGAGCATAGGGCATTCACAAAGTATTTTCATCAAATTTGCTTTAAATGATTTTATTTTCCACGTTTCACAACGATATACTTAAACTGATTTCACATTACTATTCAACATTTTAATTTCTGTATGTCTTGATATAACGTTAGATTTCCAGTTTGGATAGAACAGGACAAACACACTGTTTGCTTTCTTTGTTCTATTATTAACATCTTCAAGGATTCCACTATCCTTATCAATTATACTGTCTAGAGTTTAGAATTGCTGAACAGTATAAATATTTTTTATTATGTATTATAACCTTGTTTGTTTTCTATTTAGTCTTATTTCTTTATATTAATTTTCATATGTCTTCTTTATTACTCCTAATACAGTATTCAGTTTACTTTGCATATCATCAAAATTATGGGCGAAGTTTGTCTTCCATGGTATCATTCAGTTCCAAAAAACTGCCTATTGACCTTTCCATAATGTTATTCATAATAATTAAAATATAATTGGAGAGGGAATATAACAGAAAGAATAAATATATTATAGTTTACTTGTTTTGGCAGCTTTCAATATCTTTCAGTTTTAGAATGTATTTTTTTATTTGAAAAATGTGCAGATTTTTCAACATTTCTGTACGTGGTGTTTACATAATTATTGTCATGCATTAAATAGAGCAATGTTTTTTTTTTTTGAGATACCTGATTTTGCAGTAAAAAGAAGTTTTTCATTTGTAGGAAGAATAAAATGTCAGTTAGGAATTTTCAATGTTTTTCCTGAACTTCCTCTAAAATGGTTCAAACGTTATGACCACAAATTTATTTCTCTGAAAATTTAAATCATATGCCAATGAAAATATCAGGTAATATACACAAAAGATTGACTACTAAGCGCAAGTAAAATAATTTTGTAAACACTACAGATGAAAAGGGTGAAAAATAAGTGCAATTTTCAAAACATCATAAAACTAATAATGCAACACGTAAAATGTAACACCATTTGTTATGTGTACTAAAAAAGATAATTTTATCTCAATTAATTTGCCTGCTAGTTTTTCTTAAAATGAAGATGAATACTTTTGTCCACCTGTGTACATTTTACTGGTCTGTAAATATGTTGGGAAATTTTACAAATTAAGTTTTAAAAAATCCATGTAATGGGTAGTTTGGCTCAAGAAAATTTTCTTGAAAATCTATGTCATATCTTGTGAGATGTTGAACTTAAATAATACAAAGTTTGTTATTTATTCAACTTTATGTTTTGATATTCACACACATTTTTTATTCTCTTCTTTTGTTTTAAAGGAAAGGGGGCAGTTAAAACTAGTTTCTCAGAACAATGACAGTGTTTTGGGTAATCTTGCTGCCAGCCTGTCCCTTTGCTACTCCACGGTACAGAAGCAACCTTTGAGTCAACATTTAGAAAAATAAAATACAATGTTAAGATTAAGCAAGAAGGATGAGGAATGTTGGCCAACCTGGTACATGCTTACTGACTCTGGCAAGGAAAACTTCAAATAAAAACCATTTAGTATAAGTTTGACATATGAATTTTATTTGTCAAAAATAAAACTGTTGATAAAAAAAGTTTTTATAGACTCTATACTCTAAATCACATACCAGCATACACAAAAATATCTTATTGAAGGAAAATACAAAAATGTTTTCAACTTTATATACATAATAATCTGCAGCAGAACATGATGGCGGCAATACAACTCAAATTATTTTTTCTAAAGGCACGTCGCGTATTGGAAGGTTTTTTTATTCTTTCTTTAGAAACAGTGAGTGCCAAATGGCAAAATACGATCTACATTCTGTTTTGAAAGCACTTTCAAGTAGGAAATCACACTGTGGGGGCCAAACCCCCCACTTAGCACTTTTATATATAAAAATTATTACTTTATATTCCACTAATTGGAGTCGTTCTGCATAGCAAACCATTCAAAATAATAAGCAAACATTGTTATGTAAAAAAGATCACATATATACAAGAGTGAGTCCCACAATGGGCCTGACTAGATTAACTGGGCCTCTCCAGATTCAGGAATGTGTAATAATCTTTGGTTTTGCACACACAGTTTTCTCAGAAGTGGTTGGCAAGCATGATCTGACACCCACTATGCACGTGATCCATCACCTGTTCCTTAAGTTGGCACACCTGTTCCTTGAGCTTGTGCACGACACTGCCCAATTCTGAGTTCTCCCCCTTTAGCAATTTAACTTTGTCCTCGAGACGAGAGATTCGCTCCAACTTGCGACGTCTGCACTTAGAAGCCGCTATCCTGTTCCTCTGTCGCTTCCTCTCGAGCTTGATCTTCTCCTGGCACTCCATGTTGATGGGGGAGAGCGGCGGCGTGGACCCCAGGCTGGGGACGGTCTGGGGCTCGTCCTTCACGATGATGTCGTTGAGATGGTGCGATGTTGGCGGTGGCGGCGGAGACAGCACCAGACCGTACGTCGAGCCTGCGGACGATATGGGGGGGAACGTTGTGGGCCCGGTGTTCTGTTGGGGCTCCAAGGTGGTGTAGGTGGCACCCGCGGTCACTGGCACCACGGTGTCCACCCCCGAAACAGGTTGCTGCACGCCGCTCATCTGGCTGCTGGAGTCGCAGCTACCTCCGCCGCCATGCAGCTCGTTCAGGGCCTCTACGAAACCTCTCGCATACAGCTCTTGTTCCTCGGTCACCAGCCGCGGAAATAGGATCTGCGTCGCCGGGGCAGGAGTCGTCGTCACCATCCCGTTGTTCGAGGAGATGATGAGCTTCTCCAACTCGGGAGATGCCAGCTTCAGGAGATTCAGGTCTGGAGATGACAAGACGGGAGCTGCCGTGACGGCGGGGTTGAATTTAGGTCGCTTGGAGGCGACAGGTGCACCGCCCCTCAGGTCCAGAGTCATGCTACGTTTTAACTGGTTAACATCGCTGTTACCGAGTCGTTGTTGGAAAGACTGATCCTCGTAGAAGGTTGTCTCCATTTTGGAACCGGGGCAATTGCGAACCATCAGACGCCAGATCAAAACAATATGAGTCACTTTGGATCAATAAGCAAACCCTCGCCCGTTCCCCAGTTAACACTCGCTACGTCTTCACACTTCACGATCTGCTATTCAACAAACCAAACGGCACACAAGCGCTCCCCTTTTGTCTACTGACTCACGCGTTCTATTTCTGGTACATAACGTCATACACGAGCTGCTATTGGTTGAGGTGACGTAATCCCTACTCGCGATTGGCTGCTGTCGCTTAACAATGTCGTCATGGAGTGGGGGAGCCTCGCTCATGCGCAATACACGGCAGGCGGGCGGGTCGCTCGAAAACACACACGCCACGATAAAATGGGTTCGCTCCAGGGTCAACTTCTTCGCTAACATAATGTGTATAAAATTATCGATTACTGAATTAAACGTGCGAGCAGTTTCATTTATTATACATCTAAATTACAAGATATGCCCGAGAGCTTCTGGCAAAAGTTACAGGGTCAAATGAGCAAGGGTATCCCAACCAGAGAAACAGCGCTTTATCGTCTTCGAAACCGCGTTTTCTAATGTTTACAGAAAAGTTTCATTCATTTTAACTATTCGTATGTAACAATAATTAAAACTAAGAAATGTATAATAAATAAAATACGTCATTACAAAAAGTAAAGTAAAGCAGCTGCAACAACAACAACAACAATAATAATAATAATAATAATAATAATAATAATATTATTATTATTATTATTATTATTATTAAACAGCTAAGGTTAGAATTACTTATAAGAGATAAAATGTGCTGCCGGAATTCAATAGAGATTATGGAAGGAAGATTTTTTTTTTGTCTACCATGTATCTAGTAGGCAGATAAGGTGTTGCATTCGACCCAAAAATTCGAGATTTCTCTGGAATTACATGTTTTGAGACCTCTATGAATCCTAAAATCAATTTTTTGAAAAAGGCCCGTGTGTGTGTACAGCATAACTAAAAATGAAAAGTTGGATAAACACCAAACTTGGTTATAATGGACAGAAGTATTGTTAATTGTGATGTTATCATACTATGAATTGAAGCAAGTTGTTACATATTAATTCTCATCACAATGGCACCATTGTGATGAGAATTAATATGTAACGACTTGCTTCAATTTATAACCAAACTTGGTGTTTTAGTTCAAAACCTTACAAAGATACGACAAAGATTTTAAGAAAAAATCCACCTCCAACTGCCCTTTACATGGAACAATTTTTGACATTTTTTATTTTCTAAAAGCTCGCTCTTAATGATTTTTATTAAAATACCATATATGTGAAAGATATTACATGACATATAATATGTTTAATTTTAATTTTTTGGAAACAGCTTTCAAAGTCCTCCTCATTTGGAAGGAATTTTGTATAATCTTGTACAACTGATAAGTGATAGACGAAAATGTACTATATAAGAAATGTACATCTCTTTAAAAAACACAATTTATTTCTGATACCTTTTTATGTGGCCTCAGTTATTTCCAAAATATCTGTTATTAATGGTTTGAATTGTTCAATACTTAGTCATTTTTTAAAAGTCATGTTGAATTTCAGTTGTTTCTCGCGATGTCATGGAAACAGTATTGAATTTTAAGGCTAGCATGTAGCGTCCAGTTGTTAAACATTTGACTATCGCTGTTCTCTTTGTATGTATAACGAAATGTGTAATGTAGGTGTTTCCAGAGAGGTTTAACTTGATTAAAATTGTTATCTATACAATATTACATTAGTCAAACCAGCCAAATTTGCAGCCGAATTAGATGCATGGGAGAAGATCACCATTCTAAAACACAACACACATCTAATGAATTTTGATTTGCCGCCACCAAATCCTCTCTGGAAGTACATTTCTCCACCACAAGATGCCACCACAGTATCCAGTCCAAAAAACGGAAACACCAACAACACGGGCCAGTCGAATTAACCTTCTGAGGATGGGAACAACGGTTTCCCGAAAAATGTTAAGTGAGTAAACTTAAGTGATGTTAGTGTAACAATTCCGACTCACCTTTAAATAAATTGTTATCTAGAGTTTATCCATCCTTTACAAAGTTATATGTTTATATTCATTTTCTGATGAACCTAAATATGCAACATTTGACCACTTGAATAGATTAATTTGCAATTACAGGAAGTATATTGTGTAATGATTGACATTCTCTATACCAGATATTGCTATAGTTGCACTACAAATTAATTATGCAAAAATCCTTTTTTATTTCTCTATCTTCTAACCATGGCAAGGGAGAGGAAATACTGTATTTCAACAAAATATTCAATATTAAGGTTTCACCAGAAAAACACATTTTTAGCAAACTTGTCCACTGAAATGTGGAACAGTTACCAAATTTGGGAATTGAGTCAGATAATGTTTAAGGATACAAGGCAAACATTTTCTTGAAAATCTCCACATTCCAAACTATACTTTGTAATGAAAAGCTTTTTGTTTTCTCAAAAAGAGCATAGTGGATTCATATTGTGAGTAGCTGTACAAATTGCTCAAGGAGGCCATGGACTAACTGTTGGTAAAGCTTAATTGCAAGCCTGAAAAACAATATAGAAACAACAAACAACTAAAAAACAGCACAGAACAGACTTTAATGCACACCATTCATTACGATGATGCTTTCACAACAGAAATTAGAAATACTAATTGTATGGCTTTTAGAAAAGTTTATTTGAATTTCCAAGTTGGTCAACCTGTATTACATTTGTTGAATTGCAAGAGGATGAGAAAATATATAATTGGTCATTCATAAACAAATAACATTCCCTATATTATGAACCGGCCTTAAATAGGAAGCCATGAACAGTAGACAAAAGCTTACTTAAGGAAAAATGTACATCTTTTTAAAATATGCTCACAGGGTTCCCACTTTTGGGTTTTGAACATGTGTAACCTGCACTTAAGACCAAGGAGGGAGGGTCTGTGGAAGGAGTGGCTTGTACACAAGATCTTTTACATAACTCCATAAAAAATATCTGATGTGACATATTCACATAACTTTCTCTACCCTCTAATTTTATTAGTGGGTATACAAACTATTCTTACTAAAGCTTATTTTTCTATCTACTACATTTTTATCCAAGTAAACCTTTGCAAAAACCTATGTAGATGTTCCACCAGACGTCATGTCTAGTGGCTAATCTGAAATGAGCAACAGCTTCTTTCCTTGGAACATTTTTTATTTTTTGCACTGGTTCTTTTATGTTGGAGAAATTTTTATTAGTAATTTCCTTTTGAATATTATATTGGTATTTTTGCTCTATATTAATTTTGACATTTTTTAGTTTCATATCTAGTCCACAAGACTTTATAGGTTTTGAATATAACACTCCACCCTTTTTGGGCAGAAAGTTTGCAGTCTTGTTATCATTCCCTCCCACATGTGCTGGTATCCACAGTAATATTATCTGTTAAAATTTTATTTGGAGTAATCTATAATATGATCTCACATCCTAGAATGCCCAGAATTGAGGAAAGCTGTATCAGATACACAATTTATATTGGCTATTTGATGGATCAAAATCCTGCACATTAGGTCAACAACAACACTTTTGCAGTAACAGCTACATTACACATTTCGTTATAGATACAAAGAGAACAGCGATAGTCAAATGTTTAACAACTGAACGCTATATGCTGGCCTTAAAATTTCATACTGTTTCCATGACATTGCGAGAAACAACTGAAAATTGACGGGAGTTCAATGTTTTTAGAAAATCAAAAGTTTTGGTAAATGTTGCATGTAAAGAGTAGTTGGGGTGGAGAATTTTCTTGAAAATGCTCATGTTGCACTTTTGGAAGGTACTGAACCTAAATACCAACATTGGTATTTATCTCAATTTTCATTTTTGAGTTATGCCATCTACAACCAACACCCACATGGACATTTTTCTAAAAATGCTTTTCTTGGGTTGAGTGACCTCAAAACATATACCGTATTTACGTGAATCTAATGTGCCCCCTTTTTGACAAAATGTAGTACTGAAAATCATGGTGCGCATTAGATTCAAGTGCAAATCCATTCTGTAGAATGTCAGTAACTTTATTCAAATTTTTCATTTATTACATCACATTGGATTGCTGGAGTTAACATACATCTGGAAGTTAGCCCTCATTATCATTGGCCTATTATTGAGTGTTTTTAGTTACGATTTGGAGGGCAAGGACAAACAGAGAAGAACATCTTATGATGTTTTTTTAAAGCGTAAAGTAATCCTTTATGCTGAAAAAAATGGTAATAGAAAGGCAGGGAGGAAGTTCAATATATTAGAGAGCAATGTATCACTTGTGGTGAAAACAGAAATTGACATTATTTGCTACTAAAGCTAGTAGGAAGAAATTTACAGGTCCTCACAAAGGAAGACATCTTGAAGCTGAAGAAAAAGTGTTGGAATTTGTGCGTGAAAGGAGAAAGAACGAGCAACCTGTGACTAGTGACGCTATATGAAAGAAAGCTAAAGAGGAGGCTGAAGTTCTTGATATTCCAAAACAAGTGTTTAAGGGTAGCCGTGGATGGATTTATCTCTAAGATGCTGTACAACAAAGTGCCAGAAGCTTCCTGCAGATTTTGAGGACAAACTACAAACATTTCAGCAGTATATCATTTTACTTCGGAAGAAAAAAAATTTTTTCCATGGGGCAAATAGGCAACGCTGATGAGACACCAATTTGGTTTGATATATGCCATGGAACTATACCATTACTGAGAAGGGGACAAAGGAAGTTGTCATCAAAACAACAGGGTGCGAAAAACAGTGCATAACACTAATTTTGTTCTTTAACAATGTGTCACCTAACAATATTTCAATTCTATGATCTGATGGTTTATATATTCGATAAATGCATTGTTGTATTAAATAAATTTAAATAAAATTCTGTCACTGATGCTCTTTACATTCGATACAAACCCTTTTTTCATAATTTTAAGTTTCAAATATGGGGTGCACATTAGATTCACGTAAATACAGTATTTCTGGTGAAATCTTGACATCAAATTTTTGGGTAGAATACAATACCTCCTCCTTACTATAGGTAAGTAGTACAGAAAGAAAGATCACAATATGGATAGAAGAAGTCATGAGATTTTTGTAAAAGAGGTTCTGGTATGCCGTTCCAACAGATATACTAGGTCAGTCAGCTGCCCCTAGGTATTCGTATCTATGCAACCTGCAGTTTATAGTCTAATGTGAAAACATTGACCCTTTTAGCAAACAGTTATTGTAGCTCTGCCCTTCTATTTGGTACTATACACAATCCCCCTTAATGACTAAAGGCCTTGAATGAGAACCAAAGAGCTGCGAAAGCCTTAAAAAAGACAGCATTTTGGGATATAATGCTTGCAAGGAGATAGAGGAATGTTTTCATGAAGAGCAGGATAGACTACATGGGTTCTGGCCGAGTGGGTTAGCTGCCGGAATGTGGTGAAGCAAAGGTTAGCTTCAGAGGTTCAAATCTGATACAAACATAAAATTGTTTTGGTTCGTTTTTCCTCTCCCCTTGTGCTTATTTTCTGTATTTTAGTGTACTAATTTATTTATTTTTGTTACTGGCTCTCCTGTGAGCCAAAGACACAAGAATTACAATCAGACAATTGTGTATCTTGTTTACCCTAATAATCAGTACCGTATCTCGTGTTGTAAACCACCTTATGTAGTTAGTTTTCATTCTTTTGGGCGCATATCGACAATATTAAATATAAAAATTTTTGTTTCATGTTTAAACCTTTTGTTTCACTTCTTCTATTGACAAAGGAGTTGTAAATGTGCTAAGTTCACAGGTAAACAGAATAATAAATTGTTAAAGAGCGTGGATTTCATCAACAAAGGAAATGTTCAAAATGATGACCCCGTTCATCAATGCAATTTGTGTGTGTTGCCAGAGAGACCTTCTTGAATGCTGTAATATGCATGGTGTAATCTGCCTGCATTCTTCACGTATGAGTGCCCATAAATGATTTGGGCTTTGCAATGGAAAACATGGTGATTATTCTATTTTGTACACACTTATAATGTTATCAAAAATGTTATTTATATCATATCAAATTGTAGGTCCAAAGAGATAAAACAAATAATAAAAAGTTTGAACTTAACCGAAGGAATTTCAACCCAAACTGAAGTGGCACAGTGTTAAAGCAACCATAATAATACCATTCGGCCAATGCTGCCTTGCGAGCTCAGGTTCCTATATGAATTAATAATCGCAGAACTAGAACCCACCTCGAATCTTTACACGCTTTTTGCAGCGTCATACAGTGTTTTGAGCTCAGTTTGGTAGTTTTAATTCAAACAAATAAAGTGCATCAGTCATTACAATTACTGTATGACCTGAAATACGTCACAGTTTGTGACATACGAGAAACTATCTACCTAACACTTAGCATTTTTTGACAAGGCTGTTCAATGTTGACTGACGGCTTAAATCCAATTGGTTGCACTGCGTACATATGCCATTTTGTTTTCAAATGGTTTTGTCAACCGCCATGGTGTAGTGGTTACCATGCTAGCCTCTAGTTCCCGAGGTCACAGGTTCAAACCTGGTGGAGGACGATGGATTTTTCAGGCGTAAAAATCCTTAGCATGGCTTCCTTCGAAAGGGAAGTAAAGTCGGTGGTACCGTGTCATACATTTACGGCATGTAAAAGAACCTCAAGCCTGATAAAGACGCCTCTGAGCAAAATTACTGGTCTTTCATGCCCAATATAGAAAGGGATGCTAAGTAGTTAAAGAGCGTCCAAACATAAAATTCAATTTAATTTAACCGATGCAATTGAAAAGTTGTTCCTTCAGGGGCATTTTCTAAGGTGTGTATGAATGTATGCTACATAGTAAAAGTTTGTAAAATTGACTAAAAGTGCTACTGCAGCTCCCAGTGTCAAGGTGGGATGTTTTTTGTATTGACATACATAGTGATTGCATTCTGTCCTGTACAACACTTATGCACTGAGTTATCTATCCCTCGTCTATAAAGTGTTATGCAAATCAGCCATTTCATATGTTGCTTAGCACGTTGCATAAATTAACAAATAAATAGGGGCAGCTGGTATAACCCAGTTTTTATCTATAGAGTCAAAAGTGAATGGCTTTCAGTGTTCTCAAAGACATGTTACATGGCAGTGTTTTCTTAAGAGAAATAAAACACAATAACACGTACTTACTGTAAAGAAATATTGCTGACCCTGATATATCATACTGCTCTCTGCATTTTCAATGTTACCAACTCTGTAAGTTCATCTTTGGAAGACTCGTCTTATAATTCTGTAACATTAAAAACTATTATTTGTTCAAAGAATCAAGGAACAAATAGATGGACTATGTAGGGTGACCAGATGACCATAACTCTGAGTTCTGAAATGTCGTAGGAGACCTTGAGGAGCAATATCATTTTACTGCAGTAGAGCACAGATTATCCGAATACCGATCAACCTAAAGCATTCCAATTAGCAATTTCAAATTGTTCTGATCGAGGAAAAAATGATTCAGCATCTGTATAAAGAAATTAATTTGAAGGATGGTAACGTAAGCTTGGGCTACCATCAACGGCACTACACTAGCAAAAGCTCGTTGCATGAGATGAATCTATCACTGGGCCTGAAGAGCCACCAAACAGCCAATTTGTATCAGAACTCGCTGGGCTGATTAAAGAATCTTCAGGATTTGAAGAATGCAGCCAGGAAAACATTCAAAACTGACTTAAATGTGATGTTGATGACTGGGTATCAAATATTAACAGATGATGGAATCATTGCCAGTGTCATTGATGACCAAGACACTTGCGAAAAAGTACCATCCAGGAGGAAGCTTTTCACTGCCTTGAGACAGATATGAAATGGTTAAAACAACAAGAATGTGATGCTCTCTTTAAAACATCTGCAAGATTTAACAGTGCCCCCAAAAAAGAAACAAACATGTACTTCTTTTCCTTTATTATAGACCTACTTTAATTGCCATTTTGAACTTGCCAAACTAGGCTAGTCAGTTCTTATATTATTTATAAGAGAATATCAGTGTTTCTTGTTTCATATTGTTCTCATTATGCCTGGTACAATTTGTTTTCATAAATGATTGGTTATCCAAAAAATTAGTTATCCGAACACGCCCCATCCTCAATTGTTTCGGATAATTGATGCTCTACTATACTTCTAGTAGACAGAAGAGGAATTATTGCACTCCACCCAGAAGTTCAATTTGTATATTGCACTGGAAGCACATGTTTTGAGGTCCCCTGAGTAGAAAAAGTTTTTTCAAAAACATTTCTGCACATCCATTTGTGAACAGCATAACTCAAAACCCAAAAGTCGCTTAAATGCCAAACTTGGTAGTTAAGTTCAACAGCCTCCAAGGATGTGACACAAAGATTTTAAAGAAAATTCTCTCAATCTAAACTAGACTTTAATGGAAAAAATTTCATTATTTTTTAAAAAATGGCTCAATTTTGTTTAAAATATGATACATTTAACCCTTCCTGGGCAAAATGTGAAGTTGGCTGTGTGTCAGGTTCATTTGTGTATTTATTGTGCATTCAATTAAGTCATCGCAGCTGTATTTTGTTTACCTAAATGGTCACTAGATTCATATTTCTGTGCTTCTGATTTCATTTTGTCAGTTGTAGGAAGACGATACATCACAAAACCTAGAAAATCCTGAAAATAATTCTACCCAGGAAAGGTTTAAGACATTTGCATGACAAATTGAATTTTCTGGAATAGCCTGTGAAATCCAAAAGTTTGTGATAATTCTGTATAACCATAAAACAGAGAAAACACTTACTGCAAGAACACTGTAATATTTATGTCAAATACATTTTTTGTGAGAATAACCATTTCTGAGATGCTGCTAATGGTTTGACTTTTCCAATACTAATGCTAAGTCACCATTCTTTTGGTTTTTGTGATGTATGCAAACAAAAGTATGGAATTTGAAGGTCAGCATACAGCAATTCACTTTTTAAAGACTTCAGTTTCCTCTATCCCTCTCTGTCTAGAACAAAAGTATTTCTATAAACCTTTATTTTTATTACCATAAAGTAGATACAAACATAAGGTTTTGTAAGAGAGGTTTGTAAAACAGATATTTTTAAAGCAAATGCTTCAATCTCGGAGATGTAAGACATCTGGTCACCCTAGGCTATGGAATGTTCAGGAAATGAGGAATGTTCCTTACACATAGAACAAGTAACTCTTATAACATTCACATTTATTGTGTTGATATGGAAATGACATTGTTAATATTAATAAAAAGCAACAAATATTACAAATTGTTTGTTCTGATACAAAGATGAGCAGGTCAGCATGTGGACCTTGGTTCTTCAGATACTGTGTCACCTGCAATCAAAGCATACATACATACATATCTTAGAGACGAAGGCATCACAAACAAGGAACAAGTGTCTGAACTCCAGAAAAACAGCCATGAGAAAGTGAACATCTCTGAACAACATAATGCTAGAATTGGTCTTTGAAGCAGCATTTCTCTATGTTTAAAACTGTAGATAATACCAAATGTTTGTCATTTTCACTTATTACTCCAGAACCCTCAATCCCGAGGGAGTACATGCCATCAACATACAAGAACAATTAACAATAATGTGATGCAGTGGCTAAGGCCCAAGGTTATAGGGAGATCGACACCAGGCAATTGGAATTAACAAGAATAAGTACTTAATTAGTAATTATTGAGTCGATTGTAACACTACATCACTTACTTGTTTTTATAACAAATACATGTTTCAGGGGCTAATTGCTCCCATCCTCAGTTTCTTGTCGACATTCATTTTTTCGTAGATTAATACAAATATTGAAATTAGAAATAGTTTTATAATTACCATGTTATCTTCTCTTTTCTTTCTTTTCTTTTTCTGGTTGTTTAATATTCCTTACTTTTTTATTTCGTTCCATTTCTTCGGAACCTTTTATTGTTATTCATAATTTCTGTTTGTTTCTTCTGTATAAGTTAGATTTATAAATGATTGTATGTTACTATATTTTTGTAATGAACAATTTAATTGGGCTTATGCCTGTTATGTTCAGAACAGAAAATAAATACATAAATAAAAACAAGTAAGTGATGTAGTATTACAATCGACTCAATAATTACTAATTATAGACACATCTCTGTCACAAAGTCCACCAAAGCAATTTTATTGTAAATTAAAAACAATAAGTAATGTCTGCTAACATAAACACTGGGTGCGCTATCGACAGAAAACTGCAACCTTTTGAAAATTTCTCCCCCTCTCCTCCAGAATGTGTGTCGAGATAGTTCTAGAATGTTTTGTGGAAAATTCCTTTGTCTATATAAACAAGCATTCTCGTGAGAGGAGTTAGTTGAGTTGCGTCAGTGAGTGAGCAAGTGTGGTTTTCCAAGGGAGCTTGTGTTGACTGTTGTGGCATACAACCAGGGGTAGTGCCTCCGTGCCATGACACTATCTTAATAAAATGAGCAAATACATATTTTAAATTATTTATATACTCCACAATTGCATCAAGAATGCAGTCATGCTTATTATTCCTAAAGGCGCAAGAAATGACTTGTCTGAGAATAGAAAACCATAGAAGCTGCCGGAAGCGAGTGGAGATTGTGAATTTGCAACCTTATTGCATTATGTGCCACTTCTGTCCTGGCACGGATTCATAGCAGTCTGGCTTTCAGTCTAGACTCTAGTGCGGATTGGACGGGCAAGAAGTTAGCCCACATTCATAACAGTTAGTACCTGTCACGGCTTATCTTGGCAGCACATGCAAATCATAAGTATGAAGTTTATCATACAGCTATGACAAAGTGTGCTATACTGAGAAATGAGAAATAAGGTACCATTCACTTGCAGTGTAAAAGTTAGCAGAAAATTGTCCTTTGTTATATCACATTTGTCATTAATTTTCCATTGTTGATACTTAAAATTAAATTAATATTTTTATAACGCTGTCTACACTGTCAGCAGTCCAGCACATGATTGAAACAGAAGTAAACCTCTACAGACAGCACCTGCAACCGGGCAGCTGTGAGTTTACGTGTGCAATTTGAACGGGAACTGTGGTGTTCGACTTAGTTTCATTAATGTGTGTACTTGCACTCTATAATAGTGCCTCTACCATTAAGAACATGTATTACGATCTCTGGCTAAGGTTCTGCTTAGATATTAACTGAGAGTCAGGGGAAATTCTTGTATTATGACCTTTAGTTAACAGCTAACTGGGAGTTATTCTTAGTGATAAAGTAACTGCCGCCTCAGATAGAGGTTAGGGTACTAACTTGGAAAAAAAACATATAAAAATGATGCAGTGGTGGTATATTTATTGCACCATATGAACTTTGGAGACGTATTCCTGCCGCTACCAATGCATTCATGCTTCAGCCGCCATTGCATACAACAGGGGGTGCTGCTGTGGAACAAGGGATTGTGTTCAACTCCCCAGCGAGTGGACCATCTGGAAGAGGAGGCTACATCATGAAGGAAGCAAAGTGACAGAGAACTGATCTTAGTGAACTCCCAGTAAAGCTGAACCAGAAAACAACTAAACAGCGACAGTTGGAAAACTGGACAAAGTCACAATATGTATGTGCATAAGGATTGTGAAGAGCGTTGAGCAAAATATGTAAAGAATGCATATACTACACAAAATCACATTTCAAGGTGGGAAAAAGAGGCTCAGGGCGACAAATGCAGATTTCCAGTATCCACCACAGTCCAAGACTTCGGAACGATAAAGATCCTGTTTACCTGTAAAGACTGAATGGTTTATGAAAAGGAAAGTTCAACGCTCCTTTGCAAATGCGTTCAGAATATAAATTTAAAAAATTGATCAATAGGACAGAGTTATAAGTCATATGTTATAATGGAAGGTGTATTCAAAATCTAAGTTGGGGAGTGATAATTCTGGGAGTGCACTAAGAATTACTTTTATGACAGCTGTCATCATTGGTGTAAGCAAGTCACATCCGCGTCGGGCACTATAGCAGTGTTATGAGACAAATACATGACAAAAGTATTGTATAATGCAGTGCGTGTGTGTTAGACAGCAACAAGGCAAGAGGAAAGATGACGGCCAAACAAACAGCAGTAAAAGACAACTGTCAAGCTTTTTTACCATCCCTGAGTAAACATCCATGCACATCTACATAAAAATCAAACTGTCCCACCAAAGACCTGAAACAGGACATTTCCTGAAACTAAGTTAGCCCGAAACGCGTTCAAGTAAGAATATTATAGTGATGTAGTGTAACAACCCTCAACTCTCTATTTTAAAACATGTCACCTTGTAATGTCCAACCCCCCCCCCCCCCCCAATGTATATTGGGTGAGTCAGCTGAAGCTCTTCTACCACAAATATCTTGGAACAAAAACATAACATTAAGGGTCGAATTCATAGTTATTGCTTATTTCAAGAAAGTTCTTAGTGAGCGGTTTTCAATTCACTTTTAATGCAGCCCTCAATGTTATTTTGTGTGCCTAATGTGACTGTGCACGCTCAGTTACCTATGGATCGGCAGCAAGCATCTCCTGACTTATCTAACTGGCTGCAGGTTAGGCTAGTGGCCAGTCCCCCCTCCAAAACAATAGCTGGTGTGTCATAATAGTCCATTATGTGCTGCTTAGCTGTTCTGGAACATTTGTTTCAGCATGTTCTAGTAGATTTCACCTCTAGAAAGCTCCACTTTGTATGCGCGGCCTATATAAGGAGCTGCACAAGAAGTTGGAAAGTGGACAGTGCCAATGCCATTCAGTTGTGACTTGACTTGGTGGATCAGTTGTGTTGTGTTCCAAGTGTGTGTCAAAAGTGACTACTCAAGTGTAACTGTCGTGCTACGCTGAGTGCTTAGTGGTAAATTAGGTGTGTTTTGCAGTAACTGGTATTCTCATTTGTTAGTCAAGTTTTGGCTTGTTGTTTGAAGTGGCAGCATCTGGTGATAGTGAAACACATTCAAGATGCCCTCTACCAACACCACCAAGAACCAGCTGGACAACTTCTGGCTCTCGAAACATATTAAGTTAATAATACGAGGGCAGTCCCTGACATATAGATAGCGGTTGTTGTTTCAAACAAGTAACTGTGGTAGAAAGTACCACCCTTATAAAGCTTAAGTTTGAAGTTTGACGATGCTACGTTGTTTAGTAATTGTTTGGCAGCCATCAATAGTGAACTCTCTCAGGGACTTTGTAAACATGGATAAAGCTGGTCATCATTATGTGATACAATACTTCCATTTGAAAGGTCTTTGTCCAACTAATATTACAGCTGAGCTAGATTCTACTCTGGGGGAGTCTGCTCCTTCGTTTACAACAGTAAAAGATTGGGTGGCAGTGTTTAAGCGAGGCCATACGAGTTGCCAGGACGAACATCGCAGTGGTCGACCAAATGAGGTGAGAATTGTGAGGAAAATCCATAAAACGGTATTGGATGACCGTTGACTGAGTGCGTGAGATAGCAGACATTGTAGGCATTTCAAAAACTGCTGTACATCGCATACTAACTGAAAATTTAGACATGAGAAAGCTGTGCGCAAGATGGGTGCCACGTTTACTCACAATGGAACAAATGCAGCATCGTGAGGATGTTTCAGTCGAGTGTTTGGTGATGTTTCGCTGCAATAAAGCCAAGTTTTTGTGTCGATTCATAACCATGGATGAAACATGGGTCCATCACTTCACACCTGAGACAAAGGAACAGTCAAAACAGTGGATTGAAAGGGGAGAATCGGTTCCAAAGAAGGCAAAGACAGTTCCATTTGCAGGCAAGGTCATGGCATCAGTTTCTTGGAATGTGTATGGAATAATTTTCATTAATTATCTTATAAAAGGAAAAGCAATCAATGGCGAGCATTATGCAAAACTATTGCAGCATTTGAATGAAGAAATCAAGCAAAAATGGCCGCATTTAGTGGAAAAGAAATTTTTGTTTCATCAAGACAATGTACCAGTACACACATATATTATCGCCATAGCCAAAATCAATGAGTTAAAGTTCTAATTGCTTCCTCATTCACCCTATTCGCCAGATTTAGCCCCCTCTGATTATTTTCTATTTCCAAACTTGAAGAAATAGCTTGGTGGTAAAAGATTTGCCAACAGTGAAGAGCAGGAGTCTGCAGTTGGTGGCTATTTTGCAAAACTCAACGGTTCTCATCATAAACAGGGTATCAAAGCTATTGAACATCGCTGGGAAAAGTGTATTGAGCTGAAAGAAGACTATGTAGAGAAATAAAGATGTTTTTTCCCAAAATTTTTGTGTTTTGTTTGTTAGGTCGGGTACTTCTGGGACAGCCCTCGTAGTATGGAAAGCTTGTGTTTTGTGCAACAAAGTTCATAATTTTGCGCCAGATTTTGGGTACCTAAATGTCACCTATTTATGCTTTAATGTGAGGTATTTTGATAGCTTACCTAGGTTTCCTGATCACTTCAATGAGATGCTGATGATCTGGATATCGTCATAAGGTTTATCTGTTTTAGGATTTGTCTTTACTGTGCTTATATTCTGCACCACCTCCATGCCTTTCACCACTCGACCAAACACAGTGTGTTTATTGTCCAGCCAAGGCTGAAACAGTCACACAAACTTGATAAATGTTAAATAGTAATGGCTTCATTTAAGTGATAACTGCACAAATATGAAGAGCCTCCTGAAGACAATAACAAAATCTCCCTTATTAACCAACATTTTAAGTTGAGTCACTAGCTACACAGGTTTAGTTAAAAGTCCTGCACCACCTAATGTCATGTTTTTGGATTCAGGAACCTCAAAACTTGTATTTCCAGTGAAACCTGGTATCAAATTTTTGGTTAAATGAAATACTTCCTCTACTTACTATAAATAACCATTCAAGCTATATTTTAAATGCAAATATCTCAAACATATTTTATAGAAATATTTTATCCAAATTTCTTGGTTATGAACACAAACCTTTTACTAAGCATGCTTTTCTTTTAGTCATGGACATCAAAACATGCAGTTCAAGTACATCTAAAACTCAAATTTTTTGCTTGAAGTACTCCCGGTCAATTTAAAACTGACTGGCGTCTGAGAGATGGAGCTTGATTCTGGTATTTCTGTGAGTGCTTGGGACAGTCAGGCTTTGTTCAAACATTGCTTATATTCTTATACAGGATGATTTATGAAGAACTGACACATTTATTTCTTTAATAGTTTCAAAACGAGTTATGCTAGCGACAACTTATTATACCTGAAATGCAGAGGAATTTTGGGAGATTATTTACCTCTATAGCAAATGTTGAAAATGTCCTCCATCCTGCATAAGGCACAACTCAACACATCGTTCCATGTTACTGGCCACTCGTTGGAGGACTCTGTTGTCAGTAGCTTGAATCTCTTGTGTCATGTTCTGCTTCAGATCATTCAATGTCTGGGGACATGTGGCATAAACCCTGTCTTTTAAGTAACACCATAGAAACAGTCTGGCGATGTCAAATCCAGAGATCTCAGTGCCACAGGTTCTTGGAAATTATCTGGTTGTCAAAGATACTTGCAATTAGTGCCATACATTCATCTGATGTATGGCATGTAGCGCCGTCTTGCTAAAAATATCCTTGACTCAGCTCTACATCGTCTAGTTGCTCAGCAAACTCCATGAAAATCCGTCGATACTCTGCAGTGTTCACATTGTTTTAAAAGAAATGGTCCCACTATTCTCTGTGTGGATATTGCGCACCAAACTCAGATTTTAACCGGGTACATAGGTGCTTCATGAATAACATGTAGATTTTTGCTGGCCCAATAGTGTTGAGTTATTTGAGTTCACATAGCTGGATAAATGGAACCATGCTTCATCGTGATGGACAAAATGGCAGCATTTCGCACAATGAATGCCTGAAACCAACGACAATAATTCAGTCGTCTATCTTTATCTGGTTCCTGTAACTGATGACAGCCATAATCCTATATAGCTTTAAGCCTGCACTTTTCATAGCTCTCTGACACATTGAGTAGCTGTACCCTGTCTCCTGCGACAAGCGTCTTAATGATTTTGGGTGACTGATCCAGTCGTGCTCTTACGTCAACAACTGTGGGGCCTAGATGAACAAGTTTTGCCTTTTCACTCACCAGAGATCCAGTTGTTTCCAATTTGTTTACCAGTCCCAGTAATGTGTTTCTTTGGGGAGGATTCCGAACACCATATTCTCTGTGGTATGCCCTTTGAGTAGCTGTAATTGAATTCGTAATCCAGTATTGCTTTACAAGGAAGAGTCGTTTATTTATTGTGTACTCCATTTTCACGTTGACTAGAACAAAATCTCAATTCTCAGTTGCCAACAATAAAACTAGCAATTACGAATAAAACATGAACATTTGTGCATCTAGAGACAGGCAATCAAAACTCCAGAACATTCTGCTTAATTTGGTGCTAAAATTGGGGCATTGAGTGAATTTCAGACAGAATAATTAAAGAAAGAAATGTGTCAGTCCTTCATAAATCACCCTGTAGTAGTTTTAATGGGGAACACAACTATAATTACAAAAGTCTTCTGAGAGACTAACATATGCAAAATTTCAAACAGACAAATGTGTAATCAAAACACATTTTATTGATTTATGGTTCTCAAGTGGAGTACGACTAAAGTTCGTTACAGTGCCACGCTTACTGTAGCACTCTTAGCTCAGTGGTAATGAGTTAGCTTACTGTTCCTGAGGTTGCAGTTCAAATCTCTGTGCAGCTACACAAGTTTTTTTCCCTTTCAATTTAAATATTGAGTACAAATATAACAGGTTTTCTTCATTTTTTATACATGTGGTGTTTATTGTATTTGTATTTATTTGTACTAAGCCACCATACACAGAATATGGCTAACATCAGCCCAGACTGTTATCATATCCATGTTCCGGACCCAATTTTCCTTGTATCTAGTCTATAACTAGTACTACCACTACAAAGATAATAATAGTAATAATTATAATATTAACAATGACACAATGTTGCTAATGTTATTTATATACCAATCTTAGTAACAACATTAATGATGAGGGTTTAAACGTGTGCAATGTTCGAATTAGTGCTACTAAACTTTTATTTTCACACACATTGCAATCTTATTTTGTTCTCTTCTTTAGAAGAGAAGGACCACAACCATTTCTTCATAACACTCACCTGTCTTCTTGCTGTCTTTGCTAAAAAGTTTAATTAAAGCTACTTTCCTGTCTAATTTAAACAATTTCTCACTTAAACACTCTTTCCTCCAAAGCTCTGTTCCTTTACATTCAAACACTAATGTTCCACATCTTCCTTCCCTCCACATATTGGACACAAGTTCTGTTGGAAACCTTTTCTCATCGCTTTTAACCTCCACAGGCCTGCTTGAATTCAAGCAATACTCTCTCTTTGTTCTTTATTCAGTTTGTCCACATATCCTTCTCTTTCCCATGTATTTTTTATTTGTACATATGATTCTAGTGATCTTTTATCACCTGTATTCCTAAACAACTCTTGTATTTCTATATCTTCGAATCTCCTCCTAACTTCTTTCCAAAACCCATTTACATTATTTTCTCTCATTCTCCAGATATCGCCCAGCCCATTTTCCTCTAATATAGTTTGTATACTGTAACTCCATCCACTATTCCTTTAAATTCTTTTCCTGGAAATCCAGGCTTTGGTGTTTATTTAGTAGTCTATCATACCAGTGTATGGCAACCATGACATTAATTTATCAGTCGAGAGGAGGTTTCATACTTGTCAATTTCATCTTATAACCACAAATTTCACCATTATTATAATCATATTTGTAAGTAAAATGAATTAATTCAAGCAAGATTATGTAATGATATTACAGTAAAATCAGTTGTACAAATAAAAGATAATAATCCACTACGATGCATCGAAATCAACCTGCTCGCATGGGAGTTAAGTAGCTTCTTAACCAGCACTCCACGCCAAGATCAGTGTAGAGGTAGCCCAAATCAGTGACTTGTATGCTCACTGGAAGGGACCAACCACTTTTAGTTTGACTGAATGTACAGTGTGAAGCAAGCCAGCTCATACAAGTAAAATGCCAGTGGAGTGAACCTACTTATTAAACAAGAATGTGTAAAGGTACTTACCGTAGGAATGACGGTGACAAAGAACTGACTTCCGTTTGTGTTGGGTCCAGCATTTGCCATGCTAAGTGTATACGGTCTGTCGTGTTTCAGGTTCGACCGGAATTCGTCTTCAAATTCACCTCCCCATATACTCTCTCCACCAGTACCTGTTCCTGTTTACAAGAAACATAAATGTATCAGACCAGAAGTACACACAGAGCTCAACACCATCTCGTCTCATTTTTTTCCAAAAGAATGAAGAAAGTGTCCTGTAGTCAGAGCATCTGCGGTTCAAATCCTGCCTGGACTGTCCTCCCTGACTGAGGTTTTTGCAAGTTCCTTCACTCCTTAACTGGCAAATGTTGAGAAGATACTCTACTAAACTTAGGCCTGGAATGTTTCCTCCCCAATTTTTCTTTACCAATTTTCATTTCACTTCATGTATCACCAGCATGCCGCCTCTTGTACGGGATGCAATAAGAAGGGGAACTTATTAAAAAAGAAATTCTGATGTGATACATTCACATAACTTTCTCTACTTGCTATTGTTTATTAGTGAGTATACAAACTATTCTTACTAAAGCTTATTTTTATATTTACTATGCCTTAATCCAAATAAACCTTTGCAGATATGGCTACATTACACATTTCATTATCTATACAGAGAGAACAGCGATAGTCAAATGTTTAACAACTGGACGCTATATGCTGGTCTTAAAATTCCATACTGTTTCCATGCAATCACGAGAAACAACTTTCTAAGAAATGAAAAATTCCAACCATTAATAACAGATTTCTCAGAAATAGCTTATGCCCCCCTCCCAAAAAAAAAAGAAATAAAAATTGTGGTATTTCAACAGATCTACATTTATCGTGTAATACGTTTTCGTCTATCAGTTAACGTTTACCAGCTATACAAGATTATACAAAATTCCTTCCAAAGGAAGAGGACTTCAAGGCTATTCCCAGAAAATTCAAGATATACATTTTATTTGTCATGTAAATATGTTTAATACATGGTATTTTAATCAAAATTGTTGCAGCCACTTTTTTAGAAAATCAAAATTTTCGAACAATGTTCCATAAAGTGTAGTTAGGGGTGGGAAAATTTTCTTGAAAAACTCTGTGTCGCATTCTTGGAAGATATTGAACTTAAATACCAAGTTTGGTACTTATCTGAGTTTTAGTTTTACAGTTACATAGTTTTCACTATCTCACTCACACACTTGCATGCACTCACAGAACCTTTTTCTAAATATGTTTTTTTTTTTTTTTGGATTCAAAACACCTCAAAACATGTATTACTGGTGAAATATGGGTATCGAATTTTTGGGTGGAATACAATACTTCCCCTACTTACTATATGTAGTACACAAAGTAGTAGTAGTAGTAGTAGTAGTAGTAGTAGTAGTAGTAGTAGTAGTAGTAGTAGTAGTAGTAGTAGTAGTAGTAATAATAATAATAATAATAATAATAATAATAATAATAATAATAATACAAAGAAGTTGATTTTTATACTTAACTTGCTTCACTACACGACATATTTCATAGATATGTTGTCTGGTTCCTCAACTGATTTTGACTGTTATTGAAATTGAATTTTTTATTTATCGACACTCTTTAACTGCTGTGGTCCTTGAGTATCCCATTCTATATTGGGCGTGAAAGACCGGTAATTTTGCTCAGAGGCCTCTTTATCAGGCTTGAGGTTCTTTTACGTGCCATAAATCTACGACACGGGACCACCGGCTTTACTTCCCTTCCGAAGTAAGCCATGCTAAGGGTTTTTAAGCCCAAAAAAAAATCCATCGCGCTCCCCCAGAATTTTCGCTGTTGAAACCGTTCCTGGTGTGCTGGATGCAATCTGTGAGGCATCTTACTGGCTTGACGTGGTGTGACTAATGCTCAGGAGTTAATAATGAAATCACTGAGATGTTGTATGTCCATTTCTTCTTCCTCAGAGCACAATAAACAATTTGGAGATGTTACTACTCCAGTTTTTAAGATGTTTATTCAAACAATCATGTGCTGTGATGAATCGGAATGTGGCAACAGAAGATTTTCTGGTAAATCAGGAACTATTGATGGACCATTTAAAATTTTCTTCCATTTTGAGTGTTCATTTTCAAGTGTTATCTGGCGGTTATAGCTAGAAATGATTTTTCTTCTTACAATTCATTTAATTGATTTATATGAAAAGTTTTGTTTCTTCACAAAGTTTATTTTAGTTCCTCTCTTTGCTAAAATATCCACCATTTCATTTCCAAAAACACAGCAGTGTGTGAGAATCCATTGTAAGACTATACTTTTATTTAGGTTCTGTATTTGTCTAATCACATCATGTATTTGCTTAATCTTCATCATTTTGGGCTGCGTAGTGGAACCAATAGCTTGGAGTGAAGCTTTAGGATCAGATAGAATAACTACATTTTTGCATTTATGTAACCATGGAAATAGATTTTGAGGTGATGCACATATGGCATCAATTTCCCCATCAAAATTCACTGTACAGTAAAACCACTCTTCACGGAATTGAACAGGGCTCTCGAACATTTCCGTTAAAGATAGGTTTCTGTTTAACGAAGGTAGGCCTAGGCTATTAACAAAATTAAACCATAAACATACATGTATTCTCACGTTTTAAACACAATGATTTATTCAGTAATGCGCACAAGAATAGTCCTGTCTTAGCGTCGTTTGCTGTGTTTTCAGTTCGTATCCTTTGATTATTGCAGGTAGTTTAGCAATCCAATCAGCGATGCTTTCAATATTAACATCACTCGATTCACCACAAGGTTCGTTAAAAATTATCTGAGGTCTTTTGTGGAAACTCTCTAACCAACCATTAGATGCTTTGAATTCAGTCTTACCCAGCTTTTCAGCGAGTTTTTTAGCATATTCCTGTAACATAGGCCCCGATATGCAGTGATGTTTTGACCTAACACTAACAAACCACTCCCACACTATTTCATTAATGTCATGTTTTCAGTTTTCTTAAGTTCTCTCTTTATTTTTACTTTCTCTACTATGTATAGTAAGTAGGGGAAGTATTGCATTCCACCCAAAAATTTGATACCGAGATTTCACCGGAAATATATGTTTTGAGACCTCCTGAATCCAAAAAAAGCATTTTTGGAAACATGTCCGTGTGTGTGTGTGTCTGTGAACAGCATAACTAAGAAATGAACAGTCGGATAAACACCAAACTTGGTATTTAGGTTCAGTATCTTCCAGAGATGTGACATGAAGGTTTTCAAGAAAATCCACCCATCCCAGATTACCCTTTACATGGAACATTTTTCAAAAATTTTAATTTTCTGAAAAATGGGTCTAACGATTTTGAATAAAACAGCATAAGTTAAAAGACATTTTTATGGCAAATGAATTGTATATCTCGAATTTTCTGGGAATGTCTCCAAAAGTATTCTTCATTGTGAACGACTTTTGCATAACTGGTAAACCACAAGAGATAGACAAAATTTTACTGCACAAAAATGTAGATCACGTTAAAATACACAATTTATGACATATACATTTTTTTGTTGAGTGAACCATTTTCGAGATATTGCTTGTTATTTCCATAAATTTTCCCATACTGTACTTTTTCTCAAATGGGAATTCGTTATTCATTTTTTTGGTCCTGGTAATGCAAAGAGAATGGAATGCTTCACATAGCAACCAGCTCTTAAAATATTTGACTATCGCTTAAAGCCTACCAATTCCCCTTGTATCTACAAGAAAATTAGCAATAAGATTAACATGAAGCATATGGAGAATAAGCGTTTATAGAAATAGTTTGTACAAGAGTACAGAAAGTCATGTGAGTGCAACACATCAGATTTTTCCATTAGCACGCTCTTCCCACCACTTCAGAATTTCTGTTTTCTTTTTTTAGAATCTCATGAATTTGAGTTTTGCCTACGTTAGACATCTTCATGATCTGCTTTACACTCAATTTATCACGTTCACTAGCATAAATCACTGCTCTCATGTTAAGATATAGCACAACTCTCGTTTTCGAAGCCATGGTGACTATTGCTGAACTAGATCATCACCACCTATGTAAATTTAGAGATGTATGTTAAGAGCTGACAAGTCATTAGAGCAGGAAATGGAAAGGGAAGAGACAACAATAAAAAACAATCACCCATGCTTATTGTTAACTTAGCTATGCAGTGAAGATGAGTGTGACTGGTTTCTCGATATTTGGACCACCAGTAGCGCACCCCCTCCTAGACTGGTCAGGTAGCAGCAAAATGTTCATGATTCAAACTTAAACTTCACATACTTACAGCAGACAATGCAGACTTTCACAAGGTGCCTGAAAATTTTCTAAACTCTGCATTCCAGAATTGGAAACTTTCCGTTAAAAGGCATACATTGATTTCTGTTGTCCGCATAAGACAGTTTCAGCTTAATAAAGGGAATTTAGCATGTTTTACGCAGCAAAATTCATAAGACCATGAAACATTTCCATTTAAGACAGATTTCTGTTTAACAAGGGGCCCACTGAAGGCAGGTTTTACTGTATATGGTTCCAATATTGGTTTTATTTCTCTTTCTTGTTTTAACAATGTAGATTTTTTCCCCCCATTCTTTGCAACTTATTATCTGTCTCCCCAGATTATTTGATGACACTATTTTTTTCTTAACTGCTAAATCTAATTTGGGCTTTTGTGCTGCACTTGTTTTGTGGGGCCAGAACTATGTGATAATCCTTTGAAACTTTCTCACAGCCCCAGGGGGAGACTGAATTTCTTATATTGTTTTCTTTGTTCCTCTGCTGTAAGTGTGGTTATGTTTGCAGTTATTTTCTAGCTTTTGATCTTCTGTAGCTTTTTGTCTGCCAGGGGTTTTATGCAGCCATTATTCTCTGACATTTTGACTACTTGGGCATATTCTGTCTTGCTTACTTGAATGTTTAATAGTTATTGATGATTATATACCTGTGGCTCACTGGATCAAAGCTAGTCTTTTACTTGGTTGTCTCTCATCTATATTCCAGTTCATAATGAAAGTTGGAAATGATCCCTAACACTTCTTTACACATCTTAACAGGCTCACACGTACATATGTGAATTCGTTAGTGGTGATACTGCAGTTTTCATCCTGAGATCTGCAATAACATAGTTGCCAACTTCCCAACATTGAAACCAGTAAAACTTTCCTTGTCCAGCAAAGTCTAATAGTTTTACGATGACATGAAATTTAGAATGCATAAAATGTTCCCTGCAGTAAATGTACAAAAATTCCATGTAAAGTAAATAGAAATTCCATTTCATAAGAATCCTTGAAGCCCTGTTATTACTGTTTCTTGTTGAAGTTCTTCCTGGTGCTGCAATAAATTTACTACAGCAAAGAACACCATTCCTTGGCCATACATTTCTAGTCCATGTTTTATGCTTCATAAAACTTATATCCTGGAGCCATAGAATACAAATAATATGAACAATTTATGTCATCCATTATGAATGCTTGCAGCCTGGTTGCTAGAGGTGGACATTATACATTTTGTTGCAGCCCAGTATAGGGGGACCATGATCATGATGAAGGATAGACACACAGATAAGCTCTGGTCTATCATAGCACTGTATACCATTTACTAGATGTCACTAGTGCTGCTATACATTTTGTTTGATACGGTAATTTGTATCACAAATTACTTAAATGTAAATAATGATTGTAATATGAATATGCATTTTTATGTGACATTGATTTCAGATGTTTATTAATTGTAATTATTATTGGAAAGTAAATTTATAAGGCTTTACTGAAACTGTTAATAATAGCGCAATAATGCAGCGAGGGGGATGAGCTGTTTATCATTATTGGGAACAAGGAAGTTACGTAATGTTCGCGCGTTTTCGGTAGAACCTTCTGGAATGTTTCCCTAAAAGCAATATGTATTCGTGGTTTTCATTGGATATTAAAATAGACGCTAATGTTGGCGCGTTTTATTAGCCAATAGCAGTTCATTTATAATCTTTAGGCATATCGGGGAGTGGGAGTATATAAAGCCAAGTCCGAGGTAGATCGCCCCCAGTTCATCAAAATTCCTAGCACATTACACGTCGTCTTAAGTTCTTCAGTTCGTCAAAATATTTGTATGAGATACGTCGACTATAAATTCACCAGTTATGAAAATCTAAAGTATTACAACGTTAATTATACACAAAGTTGAAGTACGTGAGTTAAAAGTGATAAGTAAGAAGTATTATAAACAGTTTCAGTTTGGCGAGTATCCAGATCAATATGTAAAAGTGTTAGTGAATGTGTTCGACAACAAAAATTATAAAACAAATTTCTTCATTAAGTGTAATTTTTGGATAAAAGATTCCTTTCCGTTTCACAACCTGTATAGAGATACATGTTCTACCAAGATAAGATGATAGCTAGCCGGAGGACAATATACAAAACTTAAAATTCTTTCGAACACTAATTGATGCAAATTGCTAACGCCAGATGGAGCTACAAACCAAACAAATGAATGACGTCATAAGATGGCTTCCACTCACATGAAGTAAACACAATATAAAATCTCCAAGTTCTAATAATTTACGTAAAACATATTACGTAAGTACATTTGCAAGTACATCGCAAATTGGCACCCAGAACGTGGGGCTCGAGTAACCAGGAAAGGAACACGATGACCAGGAAAGGATCAGAATTAACCAGGAAGAAGTGAGATGACCAGGAAGGGGCGAATGCAGCAGTGAAATGATCTACAAGACGCAGATTCCAGAAACAACAGGGACGACAGACTACATGGATGATTGGACATTGTAATTCCGAGATTACAAGGCAACAAGGAATTCAACTACAAAACAACAAGACGACGTAGATTCATCATAACACAACGCAGAAGCGATATACAAACCTAGGAGAGCGGGGCAGGAAACTGGACATCAATGTAACAGCAACAGACAGCATCATAAAGGTCAGAGTATTGTAATTTTTTTTTAGAAAACAAAAACAATGGCTACTAATAATATTGAAGAAATAATTATGGAGGGAGATGATGTAACAGTTAGCTGTAATTCAATACAGGTTACAGAAAACAGCCCAGACTTTTTAGGATTTGAGGATGAAAATGTTAGTGCAGAAAGTGAGAATAGAATAGCAGGAAATGTTAATTTTGATGCTAGTATGATGATGGAAATGCTGAGAAATATGAATAGAGAATTGAGGGAAGAATTGAGGGAAGATATGCAAAAGAATAATGAGAAATTAGAAAAGAAAATAGATCAAAACAGGGAAGATATTAGTAAGTATAACGAGAATTTAGATAAACTAATTCATAGTTATGAGAAATTAGAGCAAACAGTAGATCAAAGCGGTGAAGAAATTGAAAAGAAAGCTATGAAGCTAGATAGTAGTATGCCAAAAATGAGAGATGAAAATGAGGAAATGATAGCAAGTGAGATAGGAGAAGTTTCAAAGAAAATGCTAGACATGAGCAGGGAAATAAGTAACAAAAAAGTGAGGTTAATACTAAAAGTGAGGTTAATGTAGAATGCCCAGAGTTAGGAAATCAAATGAGTATCATTTCAAGTAAGATAAGAGAGATAAAAGAGGTTAGGAATGTAGATGTAAATCAGGCGCAAGTTGATTTCAGAGGGGAAATATCAGAAATACAGAAGGAGTCAATAATGCAAAGAAAGAAATTGTACCAAGATGTTCAAAATGAAAACTCCAGTCCAGTACAGTTTAGTACAGATTTGTCAGAGTATTCTCAGATTAAAAAGATAGCAGAAGAATTGAAAATGAAATTTGTCAAAAGATGTGTAGTTCAGAAAACTTTAGATTGTTTTCAAATGTTATCATGTGATGAAATTTCAAATGAATACAAGAGGTTATTCATGAACAAAAATTTGAAGGTTAGGTTACGGCTACGAGTAATGTTTAGCCACACACAATTTGATCCAGGAGGGTAAATAGCAGTGAAATGTAAAGTAAATGCTGGATAGTTAAAGATGACTTGCAGAGAAATGTATTGGAACGTAAGAGGGTTAATTATTTATATATGTCATTTGAAAAGAGAAATACATTACAAATAAAAAAAAAAAAAAAAAAAAAAAGAGAGAAATGTTTAAAAAAAAAAAATTAAATTTTTAGTAACTGTAACAACATTTGAAAATTAAGAATGTAAAGATTGAAACTTAATATGATATTAAAGTAAAAGTACATAAATACTATTCCAAGAGTATTGTTAAGATAAAGCACAAAATAACAAAAATTGGTAAAACTAATTAAAAACAAATATTTATGTAGTAAACAGAACATGTGAAATATTGCCTAGATTTAAGAGATGTAAATATATTTATGTAAAGGGTGAATATTTTTGGTAAATATGTTTAATAAATACAAAAATCTTAAATGTATAAATTTTTGTCAACAACTTAAGAAAGTAAACAATTTGGTAACAGTAATTAAATAATTTAGGGTAGAGTATTTGCTATAAAAAAAAAATTTTTGTAACGTCAGATTAATGTCAAAACAAATTAAACCAGAGCCAGTAAGTAGTGGCGAGATAAAACATATGTCGTGTGTTAAATGAGTGTGAAGTGTTAAGTGAAAGTGATAGCGTGTGTTCCAAGATTTAGGAGACTAAAAACACAATTATAAAATTTCCAAACAAGTTGTAAATATTTATAATTATGTTTCTAGTGGGGCATATGATACGGTAATTTGTATCACAAATTACTTAAATGTAAATAATGATTGTAATATGAATATGCATTTTTATGTGACATTGATTTCAGATGTTTATTAATTGTAATTATTATTGGAAAGTAAATTTATAAGGCTTTACTGAAACTGTTAATAATAGCGCAATAATGCAGCGAGGGGGATGAGCTGTTTATCATTATTGGGAACAAGGAAGTTACGTAATGTTCGCGCGTTTTCGGTAGAACCTTCTGGAATGTTTCCCTAAAAGCAATATGTATTCGTGGTTTTCATTGGATATTAAAATAGACGCTAATGTTGGCGCATTTTATTAGCCAATAGCAGTTCATTTATAATCTTTAGGCATATCGGGGAGTGGGAGTATATAAAGCCAAGTCCGAGGTAGATCGCCCCCAGTTCATCAAAATTCCTAGCACATTACACGTCGACTTAAGTTCTTCAGTTCGTCAAAATATTTGTATGAGATACGTCGACTATAAATTCACCAGTTATGAAAATCTAAAGTATTACAACGTTAATTATACACAAAGTTGAAGTACGTGAGTTAAAAGTGATAAGTAAGAAGTATTATAAACAGTTTCAGTTTGGCGAGTATCCAGATCAATATGTAAAAGTGTTAGTGAACGTGTTCGACAACAAAAATTATAAAACAAATTTCTTCATTAAGTGTAATTTTTGGATAAAAGATTCCTTTCCGTTTCACAACCTGTATAGAGATACATGTTCTACCAAGATAAGATGATAGCTAGCCGGAGGACAATATACAAAACTTAAAATTCTTTCGAACACTAATTGATGCAAATTGCTAACGCCAGATGGAGCTACAAACCAAACAAATGAATGACGTCATAAGATGGCTTCCACTCACATGAAGTAAACACAATATAAAATCTCCAAGTTCTAATAATTTACGTAAAACATATTACGTAATCACAATTGCTCTCGCATGTTGCAGCCCAGTAAAGCGCGACCATGATCATGATGAAGGATAGACACACAGATAAGCTCTGGTCTATCATAGTACTGTATACCATTTACTAGAGGTCACCAGTGGTGCTATACATTTTGCTGCAGCCCAGTGAAGAGGGACCATGATCATGATGAAGGATAGACACACAGATAAGCTCTGGTCTATCATAGTACTGTATACCATTTACTAGAGGTCACTAGTGGTACTATACATTTTGCTGCAGCCCAGTGAAGAGGGACCATGATCATGATGAAGGATAGACACACAGATAAGTTCTGGTCTATCATAGTACTGTATACCATTTACTAGATGTCACTACATTTTGTTGCAGCCCAGTGAAGAGGGACCATGATCATGATGAAGGATAGACACACAGATAAGCTCTGGTCTATCATAGTACTGTATACCATTTACTAGATGTCACTACATTTTGTTGCAGCCCAGTGAAGAGGGACCATGATCATGATGAAGGATAGACACACAGATAAGCTCTGGTCTATCATAGCAGTGTATACCATTCAGTCTGTAATCTTAAGTTACAATACAGTGCAATAAAATTTAATGTGTCATGTCTGTAGTGAAAATCTGTAACACTGAATCTACCTACAAAGCTGTAAAAAGCCCTATGTTCCCAAACATTTTTCAGATAAGTACGCAACAGTATAGGGATTCTGCCTATCAGTTTTCCTTCAAGTACACCCATATCAACATATCTGACATCTTGGTGAAAGACACAATGATTACACGCTTCTCTGTTATTGGGGGATAAAGTTCAACCAAGAAGGTCAAGTATACATCACTGTTGACTGGGGACGCGAAGAATATTGGAATGAGAATGCATTTTGCAATCATAGTGCACCACATATTGATCTTTTGGTTGTGTAGAGTTTCCTTGTAAAGTTCTGTTGTCCAACACCTGCTGTTCTGAGAGCTTACATATCACAACAGAATGTACAAACTGTCAGTGGCACAAATTTAATCTTTATCAGACTCCTTTAGTTATTGCACAGCTCAGTAAGGTCAAAGCCTTCAACACACATCCACAATTTCTCCTACTTGCATGAATCTGCTGAGCTAACGTTATGATGCACTTTTGGATTCCTAGTTGTCATTTCATTATTTGCGCTGTAAGTTGGAGTGTCTAGACAGAAGGCATTTTGTTCCTTGGTGCACGCGATTTCCTCACATAATCTTGAATGTTGCTTTTTGTTGGCATTGGGCAAAACACAAACTTGTCCCTCTATAATTCCTGTTTCCTTGATAGAACCGCTATGTATGTACACTGCTATATGTCATGCTTACTCAAAAAAGCAACTCTTTTTATAACAACACTTATAAGCAGTTGACGTATTCATATTGCTCCACTTCCCAAATTACTGGCAAGACATATTTTGAGGACCTGTTGTCCCTATTCTCTGGTGTTGGTCAAACAGGGTTCAAAACTGAACCAGTTAAGAAGAAAATTAAAAGTTCAAGAAACAGAAACAACTCAAAGAAAGAACTATGCTAATCCCCAAAAGGAGAAATCTAAGTTTAAGAAGTTCACATACTACCCCTCGACATTTCACAGATTCCAAAATATGTTTAAAGAGTTTAGCATAGCTGCATCACAAAATAAATGCAACATAAAAAAACATGCTGAAATCAGAACAGGGACAGAATCCCACCAGAAAAGAAACCAGGCAAATATACTGTTTAGATTGCAATAAAACATACGTCGGAGAAGCCAAGAAAAATGTATGCACAACGCTAAAACAAATATCAGATACAAACAGTTAGATAAATCAGCCATAGCTAGGGATGGGACCGTTGATACTCTCCTTACTTGGTGGTATCTAAGTATGCCTAATACTTTGAGATAAAGCTTTAATACTTTTAAAATGTTAAGTTTTGCATTATTGAAAGTTGCTGCATTTAACTTTTATTCTATTTGATATTTTATTCAGTGCTAAGATCAATACATCAGTGGCTACCACTTTTGGTCCTATTGGGTATACCACCATAATCCATTTGATAAGTGCACTTATTTACTAGAGGACCTCTACATTTATTTATTTGTACTAAGCTACCATATACAGAATATGGTTATCATCAGCCCAGGCTGTTATCTTAGCCATACTCAAAACCCAGATTTTCCTTGTATCTACTGTCCATTCCAAACCAGAGTGCCTTTCACCGAAAACAAACTCTTTGTATTATCTGCACGAAAGTAGTTCGCAATCCCCGCCCTTAATGGCTGTTTTTTCCCCTCTTACGTGCATGTTGAACACTATTGAAATCTAAAAACGCGCCCTGCGTGAGAATCATAGTTCAAAATGCAACCTGAGGTAACAATCGATTTTATAAGTATGCGGTAATGAACATTTTACTTACGTTAATCACAATCCTCAGGCAAAAGTGCAACATCCAAATCCTCCGAAGATGATTCAGCTGCCATATTGGAATCAGAACTACTCTCCAAAATAATGACAAGCTTATCCACAATTCCACAGCACTGTCACTCTTAAAACAAGTTCCCACATTTTATCCTCTTCTATGTTTTATTATGCCTGTTTATATTCTCTGCTTGCTTTCGTTACACTTCTCACTGAAACGCCTGTAAAATCCAATATTAGTTTCGTAATATGCAATAATGCAAGTGTCGGGTATTTTTCTAATAGTGAGTTGAATATATGAAGTATTGTTTGTTTTTAGCCACTTTTTAACTGTTTCCCGCTTTTGTGCTTGAACAGTTTATTCGCACTACCTTCCTCTACCATGTGAGCTCAAATACCAACTGACTAAATCACAAGATTTGACCTGAGCAGAGCATATGTGTGTTAGCGTATTATGAATGACTGTTCACTTATATTTCCTGTGTTACGCAAAGTGTTTATTCGGTACTCAGATAGCACCTCCGGGAATTCATTGCTGCATTTTTTGTATATGTAAGAGTTTCAGTCATGCATACAGTTGGTATTAACAAGCCAGATGCTCTCGGCGTTAGCGCAATAGCAGATGAAAATCATAGTTTGTAATCTCTTAACAGCTAGTATATATCCATTACCTTTAACGATGAGTTTTTATGATAACCGCAATAAAATGTGCAGTTCTATACCTTTCCTGCTCCAATATTTCATAATACAATACATGTATTAAGGAACTATTTACGTTGGCGTAAAAGTGTGTTCTTGGGTTCGTGACAAGCAGAAGCAAGTGCTTCTGTTTACAATAGAGGGAACTCTGGTTTGGAATGGACAGTAGTTACACTACCCCTACTACTAATTTTCGCTTAATATTCTAAAATCAGAAGACTCTCCCACTTTTTTCTCCACTCCTGTTTCTTATCTTCTAGCAGTAAACTGTAGAAATTTTTACTACTTAAATACTGCTACTATACCTCATTGCCTCCTACCTCTCTACATTTAACTAATATCTGCTTCATCACTCTTTTTTCTAATTTACATTCCTTATCGAACCACATGTCTCCCTTTTCTATACCTCCCCTCTCCTTTCTCATCTCATCTCCTGCTCTTTGCATTAAAGTATTGAATATTTTCTGGTTCTCTAACATGAAATTTACTCCCTGTTGACAAATTTGCCCGTACCTAGAGTCTAAAATAAACTTAGTTATTTCGTTGATCCTCATTCCATTTAAACTCAGTATATTGCCCAGTATCCCCTTCCCCTGACAATTTCTCCTCTTCCTTTTGTTGTATTTTCATTTCTACCATCAACGGGAAGTGGCAACTATTTGAAATAAAACTTAAAATTATTTTATTCTATATAAGGAATGAAAGGAGCTGAGACTATTATGCCTTGCAGTGTCCCCAAAGAGGACTATAGTTCTTGATAGACCTTGAGTGCACTTCCTGTCGATCAATTAATGCACTATTCCATGGACTCTTATGTCTAAATGAAAACATACAAAACAATGGGGTAAGGAGTAGAGGTACTGGTGTAACATGCAGCACTAACTGAGTTCTGAATGAAGCTGATTTAGCTGGCGCACTAAATCACATTTCTGCAACAGCCTGGCTTGATGACTCACTCTCAGCCATTGCATTTACCTACTCTGGTGACCAAAACCTGCGAATCCAGCAGGAACAAATCAGAACTTAAGACGTGAGACAATACAGCGCTTGGAAGTATTTGCTATTTTTAGTTGAGTTTCATATAAAATATATATTAGTTTATATTTTCAAGATTGCAGAATAAAGAAGAATTGCTAGCATTTGTTTTTCTATAGATAGAAAAACCTTTAAAAGAAAATTTTCAGCACAAAATACAGTTACATAAAAAATGAAGCAAAGAAGCTGTTGTATTGGAGAATGTCAAACAGGAACAATTTTGGAATTAGCATACAATACAAAATTGGTTACACAGAAAACTACTGATAAGAACATAATTCAGTGAACAAGCTATTGCGTTTGCAGTTTTTTATAAAGTGAGTGTGTAGTATCAGTGCCTATAAGTCAGTATTGTATCGAGTACACAGAAATAGTGGTAATGTCCCATCACTAGCCGTAGTCAATCACTTCTGGGAAGAAAATTCACAATATAGAACAAAGTTGCTAAAATCACTGCATAACCAAGTAGAAAGAAAACATGGGAAAGAAAGCATCAACATTTTCAAACCTCGAAATTCCAGTAGACTATAGTTTAATCTCTAAATTCACCACTTCCATGCCAGATGACGCTACAGATACCCAGGAAGGAAGACCGGGGAATCACCAGTTAGTTGAGCAGCAGCTGAAAATGGTCTTCGAAACATGTCCTGCCAATAATTGGTAAGTGGAGCAATATGAGTGTTTAACGTCAATTCATTCTCCATCATTAATTATTTAATTCCATGTGTGAAAGTTTTACAAGCAACATAACAAAGGAATAACTGCAAGTGGAAGAAAGAATAGTTAACACAAGTGAGACAAGAGGGCCCAAGAGAAAAGCAGTTATAAATTCTTGCTATATTTTATAATGTGATGTTGGCAGCAAGTAGAAGCTACACATACCTGTAGGGTCACCGGTCTGCACCATGAAGCCCTTTATGACTCTGTGGAAGATGTGTCCATTGTAATATCCATTTTTGCTGTGAACACAGAAGTTCTCCACGGCTTTAGGACACTCCTTAGCAAACAACTTCACATGGATATCACCCATGGCAGTGTGGACGATGGCATTCTCATACAGACGCTGAACAGCTGTGGAAAGTTAATGTAAGTAAAATCATTTTGTAAACAGTACATACAAAAAAGCTTAAAAACTGATGCAAAAGAAAAAAAGCTAACAAATTGAAGAAAGAAAGAAAGAAAGAAAAAAAAACAAAAACATGTAATGAGTAATATTGTTTGTTCTTTCTGCATATTAAAAATCATCCATTAATTTTACTGCTAGAATTTTTTAAAGTGGGGACGAATGCTTTCTAAGTCACATGTTTGTATCAAAGTTTGCTTTCTATGCATCAATATTGTGATGGGGCTATTGGAGAGAGGGAAGGGGGAGGTTTCCTCAGCTTTCAAACTGTCCAGAGCTACTATTGGGATGCAGGTATAAGCTTCCAGTATTCCATTCCCCCTCTGCCTTGGTGTGAAGGAGAAACTTGAGTATAAAAGGAAGGCGATTGCTCTGTGTATTTTATTAAATTCTCTACTGCTGTTTCCTTACTGATTAATTAACTGAGTTTATATATTGACGCTCTTTAATTGTTATGGTCCTTAGCATCCATTCTATATGGTTGTGAAAGAACTGGAAATTTTGCTCAGAGGCCAATTTATCAGGCTTGAGGTTCTTTTACATGCTGTAAATGTACGACATGGGACCACCGAGTTTATTTCCCTTCGAAGAAACTAATGCTAAGGATTTTTGTGGCTGAAAAAAATCTATTGCCCTCCACTAGATTTGAACTTGTGATCTCGGGAACTACAGGCTAGCATGGCACCCCTAGACCATGAAGGACAATTCCTCACTGAGATCTTGCAGTGTGGAGGTAAAAAGAGGAGATTCCCAAATTTGACACATTAGCAAGGAACTAGAAGAGAGAAGAGGTTAAATGAAGAAAAACCAAATAGTGGCTACTGAAAGAGGAGACTGTCGTAATATAGTCATCCTGATGTTAATTTGTTTAAACACAAGAGTTTTACGTGAAAATGGATAGTATTGGAACCTGTGGTCAGTTCTTTTTTCCAGGCGGGAAAATAGCAAAGGAAACTGATGCCTGACATAAGCTTCCAATTATTTCTTGGTAATAACTAGAGGGCCGATTCTTGCATATTTGAATGTGTTTTTGCATGGAAGAGATAAATGCAGTTCATGATATGAGGAAACGACTGGAGAAGTTTTACAATGCATATAAATGTGTATTGTGATGAGCAGCTATGTCCCAAGGTTATCAGGAGGTTGTTGCTGGGCAGTAGGAGATAAATAACAATAATTGGCACTCGCCAGCGCTATCACTAGATAACCAGGATCTTCTGGATGTTCAAGAATCCTGTGGGAGTTTACATTGCGAGAGGAACAAGTCAGTGATTGCTGTGACATCAAGTGTGATTCTTTGAGCAGCAACTGCTGTGAAATGTAGCAGGTGCTACTGCAGAGCGAGGATTTGTACAAGTCCTGTGTTCAACTCCCTAGTGACTCAACCATCTGGAAGAAGAGGCTATGTCACGAACAAGTAAATGAACCAGATAAAATAGTGAAGTGAGTCTGAGAACATAAGAGAAATGACAGTTACAATACATACGGAGAGCCAAAAAACTACGAACCGGCTGCGCTGTGTTTTTCCCATCCGCATCCTCGGCGCCTGCTGCCATTATCATACAAAGGCGCGGATGAAACCATACAACATTTTTAAAACTACTTTTAAAGGCTTTACTTACCAACTTTATGAAAGTGTGTTTGAGGACAGAATTATTAGCAGAGATTTGTGGCCCCCTGGTCCCCCGACCTAACCCCCTGCAATTTCTATCTCTACGTAACTTAAAACAAAGTATACAAGACAAACCCACACACCCTGGAAGAATTAAAAAAAAATATCTGCTAGAAAATTGGCAGCATTTCTCAACGTGAACTACGGCGAGTGATGGATAGTTTCCTAAAGAGGTGCCAAATATGTATGGTCAGCATCTCCTTTCATAAAGTTGGTAAGTAAAGCCTTTAAAAGTAGTTTTAAAAATGTTGTATGGTTTCATCCGCGCCTTTCTACGATAGCGGCAGACAGGAAAAACACTGCGCAGCCGTTTCTCTCTGTATTACGTTTTTTCTCTACTTGTTATTGAAATACACACTTTGGTTCCATAAAACAGCAAACTTTTGCTTTTATTGCTGGGAGGGAGAGGTAAATCATGTTTTCATATAGTCCAACTACCATTCCTATTGGTATAAAACATTCACATTTCCACTCCATAATAACAACGTTGCACGTGTCGGGTATATTCTGCCACTCTAAAAGTTAACATGTGACTTGCTTTAGCTTCTTGGGAGCGATTCAGCTATTTCTAACTCCACGTGGAGTGAAGCCGTTTCTTTGTTTTCATTGGCTGAAGGGACATGCTCATTGGTGCAATATGAAAGATCAGCAATGCACTGGGAAGTCGCTGAATCCTTGCAATGAGAAGGGTCTCCATTTCTGTTATTGGAGACAAACTACCAGCTGCAACCACACGTCTGGAAGAAAGAGGGGTGCCATAGTGTGAAACTGCTATCACTAAAGAAATTGAAAGAGCCTTTGTCACAAAACGGAATTCTTTGGGATGTTAAGAATATGTTACAAGAACAATCTGGAAGAGAGTTTAATTCATATTTTGTGAATGACATAGCCTGCTTGTGGTGCTGCCCTGACAGATTGTGTGAAGGAAGAGAGCATTTCCTTCACATAAAATGGTTTTAAGTGACAGGAGGAAATGCCAGAAAACCTACAAAAATACTTGGTTGTTTATTGCAATAAAAGCAGTTGATAAAATTATTATTAAAACACTGAGTAATATTTTGTGCTATGTTATTGACCATAAAGAATACAGGAGATCATTATTACTATGTTCAATAATCAATATACTTATTACTTAATAAAACTAATAACATTATGTGAGAAAATTGTTTAGTTCTTTATGCTATTAAAATATTTCTGGTGTATATTTTTCTAGCTATAGGGCACATTTTCAACTTATTTACTGCATAAATGCATTTCATGAGTTTTAGTGCATATAAATCCACCCTATAATAACGATTTGTCTACTGACAATATTCTGATTATGGATAACACATTCAAGCCCATATGTTGTAAATGCAAGAATGTGGTTCCAATTACTGAAGCAGTGTGGTTCTGGTTGAAACTATGGTTAAGGGCAGTTTTTATAAAAGTCATGCACTACAGATTTGGGGTAGTCTTTGTAAGGTAACATGATTTTTTGCCAGTTTCTGGAGTATATTTTGGTCAAATGGGTTAAACAGTGCAGATTTCTATACAGAGTAGTTTTTAAGACTTGTAAGGTAGTTTTTTACTATTTTCACTGGGTCCTATAGTATAAGTGTACAAACTTCTCTCTAGATACACGAAATAGTATTGATTTGTGTATAAGGGTAGGAGAAGTTTTTGAACACTGTGGGATTAAATACGATTTTTACAAAATTATAAAACCCTTTAAGTGCAAGAGTTAAAGGCAAACGAAGGCTTGCCTCTCCTACCAGTGCTGCCAAATGTAATACACACATCTTATGCACCTAAACTGAGAACATCATCTTCATTAGGAAAGTAGAATCAGATGACTGAAAAATTCAATACCATCGCCAGGATTTGAACCACGGATCTGCTGGTTTCTGTCCAGTTGCTCTAACCACTGAGCTACTATGACAACATGCCAGTACAACATTAAATTCCCCAACGGATTCACATATTCCCCAATAAACCACAAGGAGATCTCAAATTGTATTGAGATGACATACCCCAATGGCGATATACAATGTTGTAAGTACTTTCAGTCCCAGGCTTCATAGTTTCAACCACTATTAGGTCAATTAATGGAATTAATGCTTGGATTAATAATGGACTTAAGTATTTACAGCATTGTAAGTTGCCATTGGGTATGTCATCTCATTACAATTTAGATCTCCTTGTGGTTTCCCGGTGAATATGTGAATCAGTTGGGGAATTTAATGTCGTACTGGCATGTTGCCATGGTAGCTCAGTGCCTAGAGCAACCGGACGGGAACCGGGAGATCCATGTTTCAAATCCCGGCGATGACATTGAATTTCTGCAGTCGTCTGATTCTACCTTTCCAACCCTGTCCAACACACGACTTGTGTGGACGAACAATTAATTCCATCATCTTCATTAATTACGCTTTGACATATATTTTGAAAACATGATGCCAATGTTATAATTAGACAGAATTTTTATTTTCTGTCATGGCTGTACCAAAATCTATCTCTATGATACTTAGAATGCGAGCTATGCACCTTTTATCTTCACATGTTTATCATCACTCAACATTGAAAAGCCTGAGAAACATGACCACTCCTTTGTCACAATGCTTATCTCAAATATAAACATACAGTACGGTATGAAAATACAAACCACGCAGTCTGAAAAGGAAGAGTTAATGTTCAGAGTAGTGGTGAGTTATTTTATTATCAAAGTGATTGGGTGTTTCAAAGCCGAGCTGAAATATGTTCATATATAGATGAAATTATTACATTTCTCTTTTCCGCTGTGTTTGTGATACAAATATATGAACATGTAATTGGAAGCTGGGACAAGTGATTTAATGTATACAACTTAGGGGATGAAAGTGAAGAGGACATCCTGAACTGCTTGCTGTCCCACTGATGTTATGTGTGTCATGGGTTAACGCTATCAAGGATATCTAATGTGTTTGATGTACACTGGGACACGTCTGCTGTGCTTGGCAACAGCACTCCAGCAAGTGTTCATGTCTTTAACTTTTGCACTTACTTTAGTGTCAAAATCATACCAAAAATACACCTTGAAAACAAAAGTTCAGAGGAAAATTTTGATGATACGAACACAATATGGAACTCCCCCTATCTAATAACCCACTTTTATCAATTTACCCCTTTGGGCTGGAAGTCATCAAGCCCTGCCATGTCCGCAATGAGTCCAAAAACATCCTCTGATATATTATTTACATTCAACAAAATGAGATTGAAATTGGATGACATGAATATGAAAACCGCTCACAAACCCCTGAGTTTAAAATTTTTTGGAAATATTATATAGCCTATGTCTGTCAGGAAGAACAGTACGTTTTCAGTGGTGAAAGGGTTATCAGAATTGGTTGAATGGTATCCAAGATTACCACACATACATTTTCTATTGTTATAATATTAGGCACTAGTACGGTATGTGAGTAGGAGTGTAATGTAGCGTAAATATTTACCGAACCAAGATGTTTTGATATCCAGAGGTGTCAGCACGGAATGGAGATTTGTTTTATGTAGGAGTCGTTGCTAGAACAAAGTCATACTACCCACCCACCCTCCTTTTTTAGTGACCGTTCTTATATAGTGGCTACTGGCAAATTTTGTGATGAAGAGCTTCTACCCCTCCGCCCCCCCCCAAAAAAAAAAAATGTTGCTAACAGATTGTTGCCATAAAAGATTCATTGGGGTTTAGCCCATTACTGTAATTATTAAAAAAAAAACCTCAGCTATGCATTTCAGTCCCTCATTGTTGGCAGCAATATGCTAACCACAAGGTCCTCATGTTTAATATTGTTATTAAAGTAATAAAGATAATGCTGCTCCTTCTCATATACACTACGTTATACTAGCACAGATGAGGAAAACAAAAGACCCTACCTGAAGCTTCTGTGGCTGCAATAATATCTTCCTTTGAAGGTTTTTCATTGAAGATATCTCTGTCAGCGTCCTGGCCCTTGGTATCTTCTGGCTCCCTCCTGGTTAGCAGTTGTTGGTGTTAGACAATTACAACAGTATATCTAGACATACATTATCCTGAGTGTAAAGGAAAAGTGAACGAGATTCCAATACTTGGGTCAGTTCCTTTGCTAGAGCATACACAAGCTGTGGCGGACCGGTTCCATAAACAATATCAGACAAAGTTTAAACCTCAACAGTGTCCGAGTTTGACAGCAGCTAGATGAGAACTTTTTACTTTCTTTACTACAAGGAACCCAAGAATCACTGTTAAGTATGCAATATTACTTAAAAAAAATCTGATGTGTTACACTCAAATGACTTTCTCTACTCTTGTACAAATTATTTTTACAAACGCTTATTACCCATCTGCTTCATGTTAATCGTGATATCGAGATGTTAATCTTATTGCTAATTTTCTTGTAGATGCAAGGGGAATTGGTAGGCTTTAAGCTATAGTCAAATCTTTTAAGAGCTGGTTGCTATGTGCTGCATTTCATTCTCTTTGCATTACCAGGACAAAAAAAAAAAAAAAAATGAATAACGAATTTGAGAAAAAGTATAAGTATTGGAAAATTTAAGGGAATAACAAGCAATATCTTGAAAATGGTTCGCTCAACAAAAAAAATGCATATAACATAAATTGTGTATTTTAATGCGATCTACATTTTTTGTGTAGTAAAATTTTGTCTATCTCTTATGGTTTAACAGCTATGCAAAAGTCGTTCACAATTAAGAATACTTTTGGAGACATTCCCAGAAAATTCGAGATATACATTTCATTTGTCAAGAAAATATCTTAAACATATGATATTTTAATCAAAATCGTTAGCCGTTTTTGAGAAAATTAAAATTTTCGAAAAATGTTCCATGTAAAGGGTAATCTGGGGTGGGGGGATTTTCTTGAAAACCTTTGTGTCGCATCTCTGGAAGATACTGAATCTAAATACCAAGTTTGGTGTTTATCTGGCTGTTCATTTCTGAGTTATGCTGTTCACAGATACACACACATGTTTTTTGGATTCAGGGGACCTCAAAACATGTATTTCCGGTGAAATCTTGGTATTGAATTTTTGGGTGGAATACAATACGTCCCCTACTTACTATACGTAGTAGAGAAAGTAAAAATGTATAAGTGTTTAAAGCACACAATGTATTTAAAATAACTTTTTTGTGGCTTCAGCCATTTTCAAAGTATTCTCTATTATAAGTTTGAATTTTTCAACACTTTATCATTCTTTTTAAAGTGCTGTCACATTTTCAGTTGTTTCTCAAGATGTCATAGAATTTGTAGGCCATCATATAGCGACCTAAGTTTTAAACATTTTATTATAAATTTCCTCTATCCCCCTTATACATAGAACAAAATATGTAATGCAATTATTTCTGCAAAGATTTATGTGGATTAACATGAAGTAGATGGAAAAATAAACTTTTGTTACAATTGTTTGTAGAACAGATATATAATAAATGATAGTGGGTAGACAATTATAAACTTTAATTTTTGCATTTTGCCTTTACACTTTTATTGAATGTTTCTATTTATGTTCCTGACAATTATGACATTTATTGAGGTCATCTATAGCACCAATCAGGGGAAAGAAAGGCAGCATGGAAGAATCCATGTCAGGAGGGCAAGGCTATAAGAAATAGGGTGTAACATGTCACGCTAAGAGAAAACTGTTAAATGTTTGTTATTTTTTGTCCCGTTGCTTTCTTCTCTTGCTATTGCAGCTTGTACTGTGCACAACTCTCATGCTTTTCTTCAATTTAAATGTTTACTACCCATTTAGTCATAAATTTCATAGAAAGCCATCATTGTAAACAGATATTTGTCAGAGTTTGATGCTGTTTGCATTAGTGTAACAATTCAGTTGGTGCAAATTAACAAAGAATTTAATGAAATTCTTATCTAATTTAAACGTGGATTAAAAATGATCATTTCTGTCAACCAGCCATGTGTTTAAACAAAATGTTTTAATACGCACCTTGTGAACATGTAGAACCTGTTCTTTTTGAATGCTGTACAGAAAAGAGTGGGATCTGAGCGAACAGAGTCGAGTGTAGGATTTTCTGATGCTTCCATCTCAACAGTTACTGCTGCCTTCGACTTCCTAGCTCTGCCCTGTAAACACAGTACCACTGTTGGTAACCACTAGTCTTGATACTGCAGGTCTATGTATAAAATTAACAAAAGAGCAGCTTCATGTAAATCCTTCAAACACACTATGTTTATAAAATAATTTTATAAGCATGTAACAGTGCACACTCAAACAACTGTAATAATAACAGCTACAGGCTGGTTCACAACCAACCATCCGAGAACAGTAACCAAAACGGAAACGAGAATGGGAAGCAATACAGCATACAAGATCTTGGTTCACAACAGCCTGGTAATGAGAACGGGAATGCATATTGATAATCATCTCATTCACAAACTGGAAAGTCAATTTTGTGCATTGGCATTTCATTTGTTTTTAGGCGACTAATGATATTTTTTACCTGCTTCCAATTCAGTCAACATAATACGGGTTAGCCAATATCAAAATTTGATAGAGTAAACGTTATCTAATTGCATATCCATTGCATTTCTGATTTCTCTAGTCGTACAAAGCTTTCATTATTTTATTTATGCATTAATGTTGTTTATTATTCTTTATTAATTTCTACTGGTTTTTGCAGTTCTTTGTTGCCACTGTCTTTGAGGCAGTGACTTGTTCTGAGTTACATGTAAACAAACTACAGATGACCCTTTCACTATAAGAACCAACGTTCAATGCATCTGTGGGTGTCAGTATCTTAGGTTAGGAAGCACATATGCCACTAATTTCTTACAGCTTCATGTTTCCAGCTTGCGACTATAACAACTGTTTCATGTCATGGTTGTCTAGAATAACCTCCACAGTGAAGAGTCTAATAGGCACAACATGGATGTAATATGCCATGGCCGGGGATGAGAATGTTAAAACTTGGCCAAGTTTTCTTTTCCATTCCCAGGGCCCAGGAAACCTTCCTGTCGACTGTGAACACTTATATTACAATAAATGTATTTCAACTTTGTCGTTCTCGTCCTGGTTACTGTTCTCGATGGTTGTGAACCAGCCTTATTTGCTTAAAGTATAAGTATTTCAAAATTCAAAACCAATAACAAGGAGAGCTTAGAAATGGTCAATGCTACAAAACATTTTATTCAACATGAATTGTGTCATTTAATGAGATCTACATTTTTTGTATATTAAGATTTTGCCTCTCTCTTATGTTTAACGAGTTATACAGAAGCCATTCCAAATGAGGAGAACCTCACAGACTATTCCTAGAAAATTCAAGACATAGATTTTATTTCTCATGTAAATATTTTTAATAACTGTGATAATTATAGAGGAATAAGCATACTTAATACTTCCTATAAACTATATGCTGCAATAATAAAAAACAGATTAAATATCATAATGGAAAGCATAGTACTGGAAGCTCAAAATGGATTTATAAAGGGAAGATCCTGTATGGACTGTGTATTTATTCTAAATCAAATAATTGAAAAACATACAGAGTACGATATTCCTACATATATGGTGTTCATAGATTTTGAAAACGCATTCGACAATGTACATAGGAACATACTGTGGCAAATAATGGAAAACAAAGGCATACCAAAACATTTGATAACAATAATTAGGAATTTATATATGAATAACTCAATAATCATCGATTCCGACCAAAAAAGTCAAAAGAATACAGCAATAATAAACAAAGGTGTCAGACAAGGGTGTCCATTGTCACCCACGTTATTTAATTTATATATAGATGACATTGTCAGAGAATGGCAGAATAGCTTAAACGCACATTTTAAGACAAATAGGTAATATAATTTTAGATGCCATGTTATTTGCAGAGAATCTGGTCTGATGCAGTAATTTGTATCACAAATTATTTAAATGTCAAGAGTAATTGTAGTGTGAATATGCATTTTTGTGTGACATTGATTTGAGATGTTTGTTGATTGTAATTATTGTTGAGAAGTAAGTTTATACGGCCTTACTGAAACTGACAATAATAGCGTGCAATAATGCAGCGAGGGGGTGAGCTGTTTATCATTATTAGAGACGAGGAAATTACGTAATGTTGGCGCGTTTTTCTTTAGAATTTGCTGGAACATTTTCCCTAGAGCATATGTGTTCATAATTTTCATTGGATATAAAAATAGACGCTAATGTTGGTGCATTTTATTAGCCAATAGCAGCTCGGTTATAATCTTTAGGCGTATCGAGGTGTGGGAGTATAAAAAGGGCTAGATTAGAGGTAGGCTTCCTTCAGTCTACCAGAAATATTTGTACAGTACACGTCGGCTCCAGTCCATTATACGTCGTCGAGCAGTCATGGTGAATACCTCGCATAGTTTATCGATTCGCAGGTTACGAGTAGCAGAGTTATAAAAAAATCTCAAGTGTCGTAAAGTTAATTACACAAAAGTTGAAGTACGCGAATTAATAAAGGGCAATAATGAAGTTATTATAACAGTTTCAGTTTGGCGAGTGTCAAGATCAATGTGTGAATGTGAATAATGTGTTAAGACAATAAAAAGTGTAAAACAAATTCTTTCATCAGTGTTATCTTTGGATTAAAGATTCCTTTCCGTTTACACAACCTGTATAAAGAGAAGCGCTCGACCAAAAAGATCATAGCTAGCCGGAGGACAGTAAACAAAAATTAAATAAAATAACAGGCGCTTAGTAAAAGATAACATGAAGTGACCGCGACAAATTATATTCAATACGTGCGGCAAATAAACAGTAGCATTCTTTCAAACAAACACTAATACCGCAGCAAATTGCTACCACCACGTGGAGCTAACAAACCTAACAAAGAATCACGTCACAAAATGGCTTCACAACGTGGGGCTCAGTAAACACAAATACACAAACTTTACAAATAACATCACCAAAATTACCGTCGCAGGTCTTAATAAGTGGTTCAGAATTAAATATACAAAAAGTTGTATAGCAATTAAACAAAATAAGCCAAAATTACAAAACAAAAATATCACCACACAAAAGTAAAACAATGGCTTTCAGAGGACCCGAAACATTAAGAGTAAAAATAGTAATACAAGAGACAATATTAGAACAAATAAACTGTTTTAATTATTTAGGCTGTAATGTCTCATACTTAAAAAATGACATGATAAATAAAATCAATAAATTCAACCAAATATGCAGCACCATCAAACGAAATTTAAAAAATACCAAGCAAGATCAAAAATAAAATTTTATCAAGTGATGGCAGTTCCAGTGTTAACATATGGATCCGAATGTTGGACAATGACCAAACAAATGGAAAGAAAGAAAGAAGCAGCAGAGATGCACTTTTTAAGACAAGTAGTAGGATATACTTTAAAAGACAGAAGGAGAAGTGAAGACGTACGTAAAGAATTAAGAATTTCAAATTATTAGAAAGAATTAAAGAAAATGAAAACAACTGGAAACAACATATGGAGAGGATGGATGATAACCGTTATACGAAGTTGGTTTTAAGCTATACACCAAAAGGCCAAAGAAACATCGGCAGATCTAAAAGAAGCTGGATGGAACAGTTTAAATGATAGAGACCGGAACAAGCCAACCATGAAAGATAATGATGATATATATGGTATTTTATTCAAAATCGTTAATGCCATTTTTTCAGAAAATAAAAAAATAATATAAAATTTTTCCATGTCGAGGGTACTTTGGGTTGAAAGGGGATTTTCTTGAAAATCTTTGTCACATCCTTGGAAGATGCTCAACTTAAATACCAAATTTGGTACTTATCAGAGTTTTTGTTTTTGAGTTATGCTGTTTACAGAAACACATGCAGACCTTTTGCTAAAAAAAGGTCAGGGGGGCCTAAAAAGTACGTATTCCCAGTGAAATATGGTTATTCAAATTTTTAGGTGGAATACAATATCTACTAGGTACATGGTAGAGAAAATAAGAATTTCTGTCTGTCTGTCCGTCTGTCCATCCATGCGTGTGTACAGCTTAACTCAAAAAGAAAATCCGCCAAAGATGTAACATGAAGGTAACTCAAACTATCCTTTACATGACAAAATGTATATCTTGCACTTTCTGTGAAGTTCTGTTCATTCTGAATGTCTTTTGTATAACTGCAAAATCCTAAGAGAATGTTAATTCATGAAAACTGTAGAGTTAATTAAAATACAGAATTTGTATCCAATAAATGTTTTCATAGCATTAGCATTTCTGAAATATTTTATATTGTATGTTTATGGTTTGAATGGACATATTTGAAAGTTTGGCATTTTTCTTCTTCTGTTTTTAAGCGTTTGTTACCATGCAAATCTGGCCACATGATGTAACCAAACACTTTTTGCTTCATTTGAAATCATACCTAGGTAAAAATATATTGTAACACAAGATGGATGGATTAATCATTTTTATATGAGTAGGTACTACAGAGATTTTATGTAAAAAGTAACCTGCACCAGCAGTGTTTTGATTCTCAGCAACTGGGTATGTCACAACTACCAGAGAACGTACTTTAACTTCGCTCCTAATATTGTGTGTAAAATCTTTCCTGATAGAAAATGCTAGAAATGTCATCTCCCTTCAGGAAAACATGCTCAGACTGACATGTTGAAGTTTGGCAACATTACCAAAATTATGTTTTGACAAGCCATTTAGCATTGCGTTAGAATGGAGTCAGAACAAGATGCAATGTCCCGAATCTGGTACACAGATGGCTCTAAAATGGATCTGGAGCTGGAATATACGGGGAAGCACCAAAGTGTGATATTTATGATGCTCTTGGTCGCAATACCACTGTATTTCAAGCTGAAGTTTATGTAATGGAAACCTGTGTCAGGGAGGATCTAAAAAGGCACTACAAGGAAGCAACATTTGGTATTTCTCTGACAGTCAGGCTGCGCTAAAAGCAATTGCAAGTTATGAGATAACATCTAAGTTGGTCTGGAACTGCCTAATAAACTTAAGGAATTGGCAGAAAACAACAAAGTTAATTTTGTATGGGTGCCTGGACATAAGGAAATTTAGGCAATAAAAAAGCTGATGTCCTGGAGTAAAGGATCTGCTCAAACATTTACTGGACCTGAACCAGTTTTGGCATACAGTAGAATCTCGTTAGTACGTTTTTGCAGGGACCTAAGGATTTGGACGTCATAGGCGGGAAAACGTGTTAACGAAAATGCAAAATCTGTAATTTAAGAACATAGGTAATAAAAATGTAATAATTACTACGTCTCCATGGGCAATTTAAATCGATTTTGAGTACAATTTCATACTAAATACGATCCGCGTTTCCATGTTAAATTCAATATGTTTAAATGGATTTGGATACACAAAGCCTGAGAATAAATAATTCAAGCTTTTATTTTGGTCAACTTGGATTTTTTAGGTTATGAATGTTTTTGAGAAAATAAATTGCGAATTGTGGAATCGGCAATAGTGGTTTTGCTGTGTGTTTTATTACACACGTGATAACAATTTCTGATAAAAAAGAAAAAATTATGAGCGTGCATCGTGTTACGAGTACAATAGACGATATTATCTTTGGTGTATACAAGACGATTTGAATACGGAGGTGTTTCCATGCAACAAATTTCGTTCCGGTCCTCTTCTGATCCTATTTTCCAAGAGAAAAGTTTTGTTTTAGTATTTTTCCCTTCTTTAAAAGCAGTTTCAATCAATTTAGGTTTGCTAACAATCGTTTTTAAGGTTGACGGAGGAATGTTTAACTTCCGCACTATATCGACATGTTTTATATTTGGATTGTGATTACATCGAGGATTTTCAGTTTTTCACTGTTGGTTATTTACCTACTACACTTTCTGTTTTTCATTGTAAATGAAAAGTTAAAATACAATCTACGGTTGTTTGGTCATCACTCAACATTAGAAACTATCGTTAGCGTTTACCATGCCAAGGTAAAGCATTCTCTAACCCGCCATTCCCGCCCACAGAAATCGTGTCACACAAATATTTAAATGCATGTATGTGATTGGCTGCTGATTTTCACCCCGTGACCAAGGATTGACCAAAGTAGCAAATGAGGACGTCAAACTATGAACGTGTTAAACGCCTACTCCCACTGTGCCGAATTGCCGATCAAGGATTGGCCAAAACAGCGAATGAGGACGTCAAACTTCAAACGTAGTAAGCGGGACCGGGAAAACGCACTAAGCAAACATTATTTATTATATTTGGTGATTTGGTACCGGGACTTTTATAATTAAACGTAATACACGGGAAAACGTGTTAATGAGGAACGTGCTAACGAGATTCCACTGTACCCTTAAACTCTGTCTGAAGAACCGTTGCTGAGTGGATTAATCATAACCACCAATTGTGATGGGATGCAAGCACAGGGGCAGTATATCCTGAAGATGTACTTGATCTGAAAATAAACCTGATGATGGGACATTGTAGATTACGGAAGCATGGAGACAGTAGGCAGGCTATGTGACAAAGAGAATGAAACTGCCTGTCATATAATCTTCAAATGTGAAGTACTGTTTTGGGTCTGATAAACCCAAATGATGATTTTCCTAAAGAGAACTTAGTTAATAAACTGCTGTCCCTATTTAACTAAAACAATAGTGATAGGAGATAATAGGTCATTTGTAGTTTGTTTACATGCAACTCAGAACTGGCTATTACCTCAAAAAACAATGGCAAAAGTTACAAATATCAGCACAAACCAGTGGAAATTAAAAAAGAATAAACACCTTTAATGAACACCATTAAATAAAGGAATGAAAGCTTGGCACAACTAGAGGAATTGGAAATGTAATGGATATGCATTTAGATAATGTTTACTGTATCAAATTTTGATGTTGGCTAACCTGCGTTATGTTGGCTAAATTGGAAGTATGTGAAAAATATTATTGTTCAGTTAAAAACAAATGAAATCCCAATGCGCAAAATTGACTTCCACTTTGTGATTGATATGCACTCCTATTCTCGTTACCGGGCTGTTGTGAACCAATATATTGTATGGTGCATTGCTTCCCGTTCTGGTTACCATTCTCAGGTGGTTGTGAACCAGCCTTAACATACAAAAATATACTGCTCTACAGCCATTTGTCCCTTCTTGGCACTACTTTGAAGTGACAGGAGGGAAGACTTGTAGCAGGGGCTGCCACTAGCAGCCACCAACAATCAAAACACTTTGTGTGTGTGTGGGACAGTTCTTACATGAAAGCTATGTATATGTGGCTAAGGTCCAAGGTTATTGTGAGGTCGGGCATCAAGTGGTCCAATTAAACAATGATAACACCACTTGCCAGCGTAATCACTGGGTGTGCTATCAGGAGATTCTGGGAGCTTTATCTTCCCCCCTTCTCCAGAAAGTATGTCAAAATAGTTCTAGAATGTTCGGGAACCTTCTTTGGAAGCTTCCACTGTCCATATGAGCAAGCAGTGCCAGTTGAGAGTTGAATGTGAAGAGTGGAGTGGGTGCAAATCCAGTGCATGTCGAGTCGTGAGGTGGCAACAGTAGAGTGAGTCACATCGGTCAGTGAGTGAGTTGCCACGTGAGCTTCCTGTGCAACATCAAGAGTGATTCTCCAAGTGAGTTGGTGAAGGCTTCTGCAGCGAGTGTTACTATGGAGTGACTTGTGTTTGACTCCCGAGTGAAGTGAACCATTCAGCGTGAAGAGGCTGCATCACGAAGAAAGTGAACTGACAGAAAATTGAACTACTTCACCTGAGTGAAGTGACATTGGTGAACTAAACAGATAAGAACTTAGAACAGTGACAGTTGAAAAACTGGAGACAAAGTCGCAATATATATCAACTTGTAATTGTCACTGGTAGAGAAAGTCATGTGAAAGTAGTTCACATCACAAACTCCTAATGATTTTGATTAATTATTTTTTATTTAATACCAGTTTATGTCTTTCTCTAAATTTTAATTCAATAAGTTTTAAAATCAGGATAACTTAGTGAACTTTTATTTTAATATTGATGGTGCAAAAAACTACTGCACTTTGCAGTATATAACTCATGCACACACATCCAGAAACTTACAGCTTTAGAAGCAACAGATACTTGCCTGATACAAGGTCAGCTTTAATGGCCTGAAGTTTTCCGACTTTCCGATAATTCTCACACAACGGTTTGTATGCAAGTTCACAACTTTAACTCCCAGCATTGTTGCATACATAATGAAATATCCACTCTCATCAAATATTATGTTTGCCAGGTTTATGGCTTCAGACTTCTCCAGATCACGTTCTGCGGCCATCCTAAAAAGTAAAAGTTTCATGCGTGAGGACGAAATATCTTAACAACACAATAAACGATTTCACATATAATTGATGTTAAGCACTCATATTGCTCAATTTTACTGGCATGACTTGTTTCGAGAACCTGTTGAATCCATTCTCGACTAACCAGTAATTACCCGATCTTCTTCTTCCCTGGGTATCTGTAGTCATCTGATGCAGTAGTGAATCTATTGTTTGCTGCAATTTCAAAGTTCATCACTCAATGTTTAAAACTTCTGTTATATGTTCTAAGGGACTATGCAATGATTTTAGCAGTTTGATTTTTTCTTCTTTATGATTTTCTGTGAAAAAATCTATATGACTCGCTTAAACTTCTAAATCTTCAGCAACCAGCCATCAAATTGGCTTTAGGAAAAGAAATACTCACTACGTTGATATTGTAATGAAAAGAAGCTAGAAACAGTGATGTGTATTGAATTTATTTAAAGGTGAGTCGGAATTGTTACACTAACATCACTTAAGTTTACTCACTTAACATGTTTCGGGAAACCGTTGTTCCCATCCTCAGAAGGTTAATTCGACTGGCCCGTGTTGTTGGTGTTTCCGTTTTTTGGACTGGATCCTGTGGTGGCATCTTGTGGTGGAGAAATGTACTTCCAGAGAGGATTTGGTGGCGGCAAATCAAAATTCATTAGATGTGTGTTGTGTTTTAGAATGGTGATCTTCTCCCATGCATCTAATTCGGCTGCAAATTTGGCTGGTTTGACTAATGTAATATTGGGTTTGATGTTGTGATTAGTGATCCAAAAATGGTGTGAAACTGCAGATTTGTCCATTTGTTTGTATTTAATACATCTCATGTGCTCCTTTAGCCTAGTTTCTAGGTTTCTTTTTGTCTTACCTATGTATACTTTATTGCAATCTGAACAATTGATTTTATAGATTCCAGCTTTTTTGTCCTGTGGAATGGGGTCTTTTAACTTGTTACAAAGTAATTTCTCTATGTTAAATTTGTTCTGTGGAGCTAGGCTGATGTTATGTTTCATGAAAATCTTCTTAAATTTGTGAAAAGTTCCTGGGTGGTATGTGAATTTCTTGAACTTTAGCTCTTTATCTTGCTGGCTGAGATTTGTTGTGTTTCTGATGTGCATCTGTCGTTTGAATTTTGCAATTTTTTTGTCAATAGTTGTTTTGTTGTACCCATTATGTATTGCTGTGTCTACTATATGCTGGTATTCTAACTGGTATTCTTTTTTATTTAAGGGGGTATATACCAGTCTATGTGTTAGGCTGTTTAGTACTGCATGTTTGTGTGTGGTTGGATTGAAACTCTTATTTTTTATGTAATTAGTAGAGTGTGTTGGCTTCCTGTATATGCCAAAGGTTAGGTTCTTTTGTTCTCTGATGATTTTTAGGTCTAAAAATGGTAGCATGCCTTCTTTTTCTATTTCTATGGTGAATTTTATTGATTGGTTCTGTAGGTTTAGTAACCTTAGCCTTACTAAACCTACAGAACCAATCAATAAAATTCACCATAGAAATAGAAAAAGAAGGCATGCTACCATTTTTAGACCTAAAAATCATCAGAGAACAAAAGAACCTAACCTTTGGCATATACAGGAAGCCAACACACTCTACTAATTACATAAAAAATAAGAGTTTCAATCCAACCACACACAAACATGCAGTACTAAACAGCCTAACACATAGACTGGTATATACCCCCTTAAATAAAAAAGAATACCAGTTAGAATACCAGCATATAGTAGACACAGCAATACATAATGGGTACAACAAAACAACTATTGACAAAAAAATTGCAAAATTCAAACGACAGATGCACATCAGAAACACAACAAATCTCAGCCAGCAAGATAAAGAGCTAAAGTTCAAGAAATTCACATACCACCCAGGAACTTTTCACAAATTTAAGAAGATTTTCATGAAACATAACATCAGCCTAGCTCCACAGAACAAATTTAACATAGAGAAATTACTTTGTAACAAGTTAAAAGACCCCATTCCACAAGACAAAAAAGCTGGAATCTATAAAATCAATTGTTCAGATTGCAATAAAGTATACATAGGTAAGACAAAAAGAAACCTAGAAACTAGGCTAAAGGAGCACATGAGATGTATTAAATACAAACAAATGGACAAATCTGCAGTTTCACACCATTTTTGGATCACTAATCACAACATCAAACCCAATATTACATTAGTCAAACCAGCCAAATTTGCAGCCGAATTAGATGCATGGGAGAAGATCACCATTCTAAAACACAACACACATCTAATGAATTTTGATTTGCCGCCACCAAATCCTCTCTGGAAGTACATTTCTCCACCACAAGATGCCACCACAGGATCCAGTCCAAAAAACGGAAACACCAACAACACGGGCCAGTCGAATTAACCTTCTGAGGATGGGAACAACGGTTTCCCGAAACATGTTAAGTGAGTAAACTTAAGTGATGTTAGTGTAACAATTCCGACTCACCTTTAAATAAATACTCACTACCTTTTTTGGACCTAAACCTCACCAAGGTTAACGACAGAATACAGTTTGGAATTTGCTGACCATAGTAAAGCCAAAACACCACACAAACATGATGTAATAAACAGTCTAATTGGTAAACATGCCAATTAAACAAGCAGGAAGAGACAGCGGCTGTGGTCCAAGGCTATTGGGAGGTAAGCCAGGAGCTGGAATAAACAATGATAAGTAGTGCTCACCAGCATAAACACAGCAGATAACCAGAGTTTTCTGGAAGTTTCTTTCCCCTACCTCCAGGACGTGGGTTGAGATAGTTCCAGAATGTTCTGTAGAAGATTCCACTGGCCACATAAAAGAGTGTTCTCAAGAGAGGAGTTGGTCAGTGAGTGAGTAGGCGAGCTGGTGAGCGCTTTTCTGCTGTGACATGAAATACGGTTCTCTGGACGACTGCTGTGATGTGCAGTGGCAGAGCGAGAGAGTGTACAAGTCCTGTGTTTGACTCCCCAATGAGTGAACCATCTGAAAGAAGAGGCTACATCACAAAGAAACTGAAGTGACAGGAAATTGAAGTGTTCACATTACTGAAGTGATAGTGTGAACTAAGTGAAGCTGAACCAGATCAAAACTGGTCAAAGTAACAAAACAGATACATAACGTGATGGAGCTGCTATGGCGCAAGCTTATTGTGTGGATAATAGTGTCCTTAAGCGCCAGCCGCTTGGTTGGTTGGAGAGGTAAGCAGAGGTGCTTTCTTGGACATAAATATCACGAATGCCTTTGTAAAGCAGCAAGATGATTTTGAAAGCTCCTCACCCGTCTTTGCTAGCCTCTAGTTCCCAAGGTCACGGGTTCAAACCCAGCAGAGGGCGATGGATTTTTTTTTGGGCGTAAAAATCCTTAGCATGGCTTCCTTCGGAAGGGAAGTAAAGCCGGTGGTCCCATGTCGTAGATTTACGGCAAGTAAAAGAACCTCAAGCCTGATAAAGAGACCTCTGAGCAAACTTACCGGTCTTTCACACCCAATATAGAATGGGACGCTAAGAACCATAGTAGTTTAAAGAGCTTCCATAAATAAAACTCAATTATTTTATTTTTCACCTGCCTCCTGCCACTATACATCAGCTAGTGTACTTGTATACAGTCAGTCAGTGACTTTTTGTTATTGATGCCATATAAAATGTTGGTTACTCGTGTTCTAGGAGTGAGGTTATGGCTTAGTAAGTGCTGCTATACTGTGAGACATTAGAACAGAAGTCTAACAATCAGTGAGTGAGGCAGACAGAAAGAAGATGTTTAAAACTGAAAAAACTGAAGTGTCACAATATCCTGAACATAATGGACCCAAAACTGCACTACTTTAGAAAAAAAAATTTAGACGTTCAAAAACCAGAAACAGCTCAAAGAAGGAACTACACTAACCCCCAACAAAGATAAACATAAATTCACATACCACCCCTGGACACTTCACAAATTTCAAAAGACCTCTAATGAGTTCAATGTACTCCTAACACCACAAAATAAATACAACATAAAAAATGTTTAAATCAGAATACAAAGACAGAATCCCATCAGAAAAGAAACCAGGCATATATAAAATACACTCCAAAATGTTGTGATATCAAACATAGTGAAACAATTCAACCAGATCTCTTTCATAAATTTCAGAAAATTTTCAAGAACTACAATATCATCATCCTGGCACCTTGCAACAAATACAGCATCAAGAATCTCACTAAATCAAAAAAATCTCATCCCATACCACAGGAGAAAAAGTCAGGAATGTACTGGATCCAATGTGAAAGTTCCATGAAGGTTTACAGTGGGAAAACTAAAAGGAACATAGGCACCCACTTCAAGCAACACTGGCATTGCATCAAATTTAAACAGACCAAAAAATCAGCAGTTACTTCACACTTCTGCACTCAAAACCATGAAATAGGAATAAACATCAAGCTGCTGAAATCAGCCCAGAAATATAAAGAACTTGATACATGGGAGAAGATTTAAATAAAGAAATTTGAAAACCAGATCATGAACTTTGACTTGCCAGAAGCAGACAATCCCTTATATAGGTTCGCCCACAGGCCACCCCATGCTTATAGCAACATGACTCGAGAGTTGATAGGCATAATAAATAGATGAGTGAAGCTAGTAAGAGTGTTCAAGTTGACTGCACTTTCATAAAAATAAGTATTTATATTGTATAAAACCAAGAGAAACATAAGCACAAGAACACTTCAGAAATATCAGACACAAATCTGCCTTAGCCAATCACTTTTGGGAAGAAAATCACAATATACAGCAAAACATCAGGTGCAAAAATCAGTGTTGTCCTTCAGAGCATGCTAACCTCTAGTTTCCGAGGTCGTGGGTTCAATCCCGGTGGAGCGTAATGGATTTTTGGGGGTACAAAAATCCTTTGTATGCCTCCTTCGGAAGGGAACTAAAGCAGTGGTCCAGTGTCATACATTTATGCCATGTAAAAGAACCTTAAGCCTGATAAAGAGGCCTCTAAGCAAATTTCTGGTCTTTCACGCCCAATATAGAATGGGACACTAAGAACCATAGGAGTTAAAGAGCGTTCATTAATAAAACTCAACTTTTTTTTTGCTAAAATCAGCACATAACCACATAGAACTAAACTCGTGGGAAAGAAAATATTGAAACTTTCAAACATTGAATTACGAACTTTGAAATTACAGCAGTTGATAGCTTACTCCCTAAATACACCAATGCCACACCAGATGATGCTACAGATTCCTAGGGAAGAAGAACAACAGGAATCAACCAACAGCCAAAAATGGGGACATCAGGTGCTGAAAACATGCCCTACCAAGTGCAGCAATATGAGTGCTTAATGCTGATTCATTTTGTTTGCTCCCCTGTGTGATTTTAAATTTAAAATAAATGTATGACATTACTCGTTTGTTTCCTTTCGTTTGCTGCATATTCAATAAATATTTCAGAAGTACTGTTATGAATAGGTTATTAGGGATGGAAGTATTACATCATTCCAGCTATTTCTAAGAAAACAGCTAAAGAGTATTCACTAAAACAGCATTGGAACACAAGTGTTGTCTTTGAGATCTAGAAACGCTAGTTAATGAGATAACAGTCTCATTTTATCAGAAAAATACTAAAATTATTTTTTTTGGTGTAAATATGCTGTGTTATAAAATGTACTAAAGTTTAAGATACAGAAATGAAAAGAAGTCTCTGTTCTGTGTGATGAGCGTTTCAAAAAAGGTCACTTGCTATTTATCACTGCCGAGTGCTATTAGTTTCCACACAATTGTTTAACAAAACTTAAGAGTAAACAATAGTTTAAGTACTTGCATGAAATGTAAGACAACATTCCCTTAAAATAAAAAAGAAATACATATATCAATAAACGAAACCCCATGTATCCAGTTTCTTTAAGCATCATTGTACTGATACACCAGAGCTAATACACAAGTTTAAATTTGACATATTGTATAACATTTTTTACAACTATTTTGGGAATCACGGTAAAGTTTTTATTATTCTAGCTTCACTGCTTTACCAGAACTTACTGGCACATGTTTTGGAGGCTGATCATCAGCCGTGCATTCTCTTGTGGTAATAGATGGCATTATTTGGTTGAACATTGCTGTGTAATGACATCCTTTTCAAATGTGCTTCTTCTTATAAATGAACAACTTTTCCCAAATGGAGAGTTCTGCTGCTTTTCTAATCAAAAACCCACTAAACTCAAAACTAAAAGATGACAAACCAGGAATATACCAGATCAGCTGCAATGACTGCAAAAATATCTACATTGGGAAAACCAAAAGAAATATAAAAACAAGAACAAAACAACACTTCAGTTACATAAAGTAAAAACAGGAAGATAAATCAGCAGTAGCTTGGCACTTTTGGAGAGACAAACACACCATAGACAGAAACCCAAAAATACTAAAAAACATCTCAGGAAAAACAGAACTTACAACTTGGGAAAATTTTTATATTTGGAAAAACAGACACTGCACTTATAATTTTGAAACCCCACCAGGAGACTTACTTTTGAAGAAGTTCTTCCAACTGCCACCAGAGATCAAGCTTACAACTAAGACGAAGGATGCAGGCAGTCGACAAGGAACTGAGGATGGGAGCAATTAGCTCCTGAAACATGTATTCGTTATAAAAACAAGTAAGTGATGTAGTGTTACAATCGACTCAATAATTACTAATTATTTGAAAAAGTTAAAATTATTGATATCGGTCTGTAATTTTCTGCCTCTCCTTTGTTACCCTTTTTATAAATAGGTTTCACTTTTGCCTGTTTTAACCTCTCAGGAACACTCCACACGACAGTGAAAGACTTTTATTTTAAAATAGAGAGTTGAGGGTTGTTACACTACATCACTATGATAATCTTACTTGAACGCGTTTCGGGAGACGTTGAGAGAGCATGTTGAGAGAAAATGCTGACGATGGGAACAAGCCGTCTCCCGAAACGCGTTCAAGTAAGATTATCATAGTGATGTAGTGTAACAACCCTCAACTCTCTATTTTAAATTATGACACATCACTGTTACAAGCTTCTAAATCTTCAAAAATTGAGTGAAAGACTTATTACATAAGTCAGTGGTCCTATTAGAAATAAGGAGTATACTTTGTGATGCAGTTTGAATGCCCTCCTGTTCCTGCTGACGTTTTTATTCTTGAATTTTGTTATAACATCTTTTACTTCATCCGCTGTTACTGGTTGTAAAAATATAGCATGTTTACTCTGCTTTAAGTTTAACCTGTCTTTCCTTCCTAAAGAATGCGTTTTTGACAGTCGTATAAAACTTATTAAACAATTCCGAAATATCTTTAGGATCACTTAGACATTGGCCATTACTTTCCAAACAATCTGCCCTTGGATTAATGTGCAAACTGTTGGATAATTTTAAACATTTAAGTTATCTGCCAATTGTACGAGGGCTGATCAATAAAGACTGACACTGATTTTTTCCTAAAGCTTTCTTAAGAGTTTCCTGTCTCTACTATAAATATTTGAAAAGATCGGGGTTTCATGGATAATTTCCATAGGCGGCAGCACTCTCGTATTGGTAGGTTTGTAGTATTGCTGTACATTGTTGACCCTACTTGAATTTCGCATACCACAAAATGGAGGTGACACGAGAGGAGTAATACAGCGCAATAAAATTTTGTTTTCGTTTAAATCATACAGCCTCTGAAACTTTGGAAAAGCTGAAGCAAGCGTACGGTGAAGATGCACTACCTCGTGCAACAGTGTTTAGGTGGTTCAAAGACTTCAAAGTAGAGCGAGTCCTCTGTGCTAAGCAAGGAGGGCCTGGTGCTTCGGCTTCTGCTATGACTGAAGTCAACATCAACACAGCTGCTGAGATTGTTGTTCCCCCGCACTCTACTGATACAGCAGTGTACTACAGGTCAGTATTGGCTACACTGAGGAAGCACATTGCAAGGAAACGTCCAGAACTTTATTGGAATGAGTGGCGACTTCATCACAACGTGTGTCGCCAATCAAGTCTAGGCATTTTTGGCTAAATTTAACATTACCTGTGTGCGTATCCGCCTTATAGCCCAGATCTTGCCACCTGTGATTTCTTTTTCTTCCCATCACTAAAGGCAAAGCTCCAGGGCATTTCAGGGACTGTTCAGCAGTGCTGAAGAAAAGTGAGGCAATTCTCAAAGACCTGACAAAGAATGGCCTGCACCATGTGTTCGAGGACTGGCAGAGACGCTATAAAAAGTGCATTCAAGTAGGAGGGGACTACTTTGAAAAATAGCGGCACAACATTCAAATGGAGTAATAAATATCTGTGAAAAAAAATCAGTCTCAGTCTTTATTGATCAGCCCTCGTAGTATTGGCCTTGAGTCTTTTGTTTCTGCTACTTGCTTACCAATCTAAATGCTAGGGAATTTAAAGTGGCCTGCTAGATTGCAACTATTGCTCTTGATGTTTGTGTATCTTTCCCATGAATCATTGGGTAGTACCATATTCTTATACTACAGCAAAAACATCATCCAAATATCTATATAATTGTGGATGACATACTGCTAGTAACACGTAGGTTGGGAGACTAGGAAATTCCTCAAAAAGCAGTAGAAATTAACAAACAACAACAAATAACTTTAATGTATACTATTAAAAAAGGAGTGAAGCATTGTACAACTCAAAGAATTAGAAATAATAGTGGATCTGCATTTAGAAATTAATGATGTTGACTGAATTGGAAACAGATGAAAAAATATCATTAATCAGTTACAAACAGATGACGTGCCAATGTACAAAACTGACTTTTCACTTTGCTATCAATACGGTTCCTGGGCGTTGTGAACCTGTCTTAACTGTAATATTATAATCTGTAGTTGAATTTTTGTAATTCTGAATAAAATATTTATTTATCTATCAACTTAGAGAAATATGGTGGCTGAATAAAATCTGGGCCCACGTTATCAACAGACCACATTAGTTCTCTAAGCCAAGACATGGACTACAAGAATATAAAACTTACAAAACTTTTACCTCCTTCCAAACTCCATGTTAGGAAGTTGTTGTTTCAGCTGCTGCAGTTCTGAAAACCGTTGTAAACTCTCGTCCAAAACTCTGTTTAACTTCCCAGTTTGGAATCTGAACACTCGAACCTGAAATATTTAATATACATACTTAAGCTTTCACGGCCGGCATCAACAGTATAAAAATTATTATTAAAATTCTTAAAACAAACCGGACGTTTTGGCCGTGGTCTAAACAATAAAACATCACCTGACATTCCGGCAGGCATCTTCAGAGAACTCACTGAGCGGCTTCTGGCACTAACTGTTCATTAATCGGTAACCAATCTGTATTTATACCAGGGACAGTACAACGTGCACTAATCTGATGGAATGACGGTAGTCATTGCATTACCGGGCCTAGAATTTGGCAGTTAGAGCGAATGTGTTTTTGTGGTTTAGTATGCAGAAGAATTAAACCAATTGCATAAAGTCTGGTTACCAGCATTGAAGAAATTGCAGTGATATGGGATAAATGTTAGAAATTATGGGATCCAGGATTTGGAGCAAAATAGATGTTGAAATACATGATTTACTTGGGAATATGGGAGAGTTGTCAACGCTAGATGTACACCAGTGAAAATTGTGTTTAGAAAATATACACATGTGATGAGCAACAAGAATGGACACAGCATTTCAAAAATAGGTAGCTTGTTATGTTTGGAAAATTCTGACCAAAAACAGGAAATATCTCACAAACAGCTAAAGCTACAAAAAAATTATTTAATACAAATTTCATATTTTAAAATCTTCTATATTTTTTTAATTGTTATAACTTGAGTAGTAGGTAGAAAACATATTGCATTCCACCCAAAAATTCAATACCAAGATTTTACTGGAAATACATGCTTTGAGGTCCTCTGAATAAAAAAAAAAAAGCATTTTTACAAAAAGGTCCATGTGAGTGTGTCTGTAAACAGCATAACTCAAAAATGAAAAGTCGGATAAATACTAGACTTATTTAAGTACAGCAGCTTCCAAAGATGTGACACAAATATTTTCAAGAATATCCCCCGCCCCAGACTACCTTTTACATGGAACGTTTTTAGAAATTTTTGATCTTCTAAAAAATGGCTTTAACAATTCTAATTACAATATCATATCTTCCAGACATTTACATAAAATATAAACTTGTATGTTTTGAATTTTATGGGAATACACTATTAAGTCTTCTTCATCTGAAGGAAGTGGTGTTTTTACTTATTCGTGTTAGTGGCAAAATAAATATTTGTTATAGATAAGTCGTTTATACTCATTCAATAGTTTGTTTCCAGATTACCTCAGGTCTGGATAAACAAGGCTCTTGGGATATATACTGAGTGTTCATTTTTATCTGTGATTTCCTGTATACCGATACAAAATAAATAACATCAAAGTGACAGGTTAGCCTACATTGACGCGATAGCATGGGTAGGCTAGTTGTATTAACTAATCTTTGACTGTCTGTGAATTTAAAACTATGTAATATTGGCTATATTGTAAATCATTCATGGCCAGCTTGATATGTAATCACCTGCTTTGTTTTGCTGAAACTTGTAAGCAATTTCGCACTGTTTTCATAATCTGCTCCTTCTTAACTATTATTATTATTATTATTATTATTATTATTTCTTATTTGAACTGTTTACCATGCTGTGAAATAATTATGAATGCTCACAAGCATGTCTGAATGCAAAATTTGATTTTACAACTACTTTATAGCACAGAAGCTGTGATTTGTTGCAATAGGGTAAGAATATGGGAGCCTATAACTTCACTTTGTCTGCAAAGTTGTATCTTGTGCTGATATTATACGAGTTTATGGTATCTTTCATTTTCTATGCTTAAAACACGCAATGCACTTAACCTGGCTTCTTTCATTGTATTCCTTAAAATAAATATTAATTGAAGTTTTGAAAATTACATCTTAACTGTTGCCAACGTCACTGTTAACTAAAGATATAATTGAATCACTGCACTGAGATCAATTACCCAAAACATTTGCTAAGCAAGTATTATTAACCAACAGAAATATTAGAATGCTTTGTATGTGCAGGTTATTAGAAAAACATTCCCATTACAGCTCGCATTTTGCTAATGACAATACTTGAATGCTATTATGTTCATTGCCCCAAAAGTCCGACATGAGCTGGGATTCATTGTAGAGTGACATGATTTCTAGTTTCAACTGCTTTAATTAGGCTTCTTATTTCTTGAATATTTCTTGTTGTTTTATTATTGTAATTTACTGTCCCATCTATGCCTGATTTTGAGTCTGATAAGATGACTATTTTTTGTTTTATGTATGGTCTATATAAAATGTTCTGTAATGCTGCTTTTATAGCTGTTAATTCTCCATCATAGTGGTTTGATGTTTCATCTAATGTTAGATACTATGCAAAATGTTTACAACTCCTGCACCAGCATTTGTTTTATTGATGAGGGAGGCATCTGTATATATTCAGAGCCATTCTTTTTCTGGGTATCTTTCATTTTCCGCAGCTATTGCTATGGCTCTCATTTCATCTGGTATATTGTTTTGTTTGTATATTGTATATATCAAGTCATTCTGATATTGTATATCAATGTATTCTATTGGACTCGTTACCTCTGTTGTAATTATGTTTGTTGCAATTATATTCTTGTATTTTAAGTTATTAATATATGTTCTGAAGCTTATTTGAGTTTTTAAATTACTTATAGTATCTGCTGCATGGTGCCACTTGTATCTGTTTCTATTGATTTGCAGTTTTTGTGCTAGAGTAATTGCTTTCAACTCATGTTCCCATTCTATAGTCATGCTTTTGTGAAGCTTTGTAGTACCATGATTGGTGTTGTTTTTACAGCTCCTGTTATTATTCTTAGTGAATTATTTTGTGAAATTTCTAGTCTACTTTTAAGTCTCTTGTTTACTGTTGCTAGTAGTTCTCCTCCATACAATAGGTTGGGTTTTATGTACGTTTAATATGTATTATTAAGGAGGTCCATGTTTCCAACTCATTTTATTCCTGCTAAACGTTTTAAAACATTATTCTTTTTACGTATGTATTGTAATGAAAAGAAGCTAGAAACAGTGATGTGTATTGAATTTATTTAAAGGTGAGTCGAAATTGTAACACTAACATCACTTAAGTTTACTCACTTAACATGTTTCGGGAAACCGTTGTTCCCATCCTTAGAAGGTTATTAACTCGACTGGCCCGTGTTGTTGGTGTTTCCGTTTTTTGGACTGGATCCTGTGGTGGCATCTTGTGGTGGAGAAATGTACTTCCAGAGAGGATTTGGTGGCGGCAAATCAAAATTCATTAGATGTGTGTTGTGTTTTAGAATGGTGATCTTCTCCCATGCATCTAATTCGGCCAATTTTGCAGCCGAATTTGCAGCCGAATTAGATGCATGGGAGAAGATCACCATTCTAAAACACAACACACATCTAATGAATTTTGATTTGCCGCCACCAAATCCTCTCTGGAAGTACATTTCTCCACCACAAGATGCCACCACAGGATCCAGTCCAAAAAACGGAAACACCAACAACACGGGCCAGTCGAGTTAATAACCTTCTGAGGATGGGAACAACGGTTTCCCGAAACATGTTAAGTGAGTAAACTTAAGTGATGTTAGTGTTACAATTTCGACTCACCTTTAAATAAATTATTCTTTTTGTTAATTTTATTTTATTTGTTACTTTTACAAGATATGATGCCTACCTACAAGTGCACTTTCTGTGAAGAAGATGTCATCCTGAACAAACAGCACCTCGCCAAATGTAAAGGCCTTAAAAGTGATAACTTACAGAGTTTATATTGGGAAGCCAGAGGGAAAATGATGCAGATCAATTAATCCCCAGTGCCATTGGTGAACAACAACATACTTAAATGCAATAGCTAGAAAAGCTCCATCAAAGCAGTGATATTGAGAGCATTATTTGTTTACTGGCCATGTTCTCTATTCAACCAAAACTTGTTTCTAATGTTATCCACTCCTTTGCATTGTACCCAGGCAATGATTGTGATAAAAGTGAGTTCATCCTCGCATTTGTTTGGAGTAAACCCACAAAAATTATGAATTTGTTTTCAAATAATTAAACTTAATTGTGGATTAGATATGGAGCTCTGAAGGCCTCTACTAATCTTGTCATCACCAGCACCTCCTCCCCACATCGCGAAGTTTGTAGTGCCACTAGCTTCACCACTGTAAACTTATACATAACCTCCAAGTACTGAATATCACACAAAACATTCAGACTTGTGGCTGTGTTACATTTTTAGTGATGTTTACAGTCCTATATGTTTTGTCAATAATAACTTAACCTCACTCTTTACATTGCTATGAATCATACTAGTGAATTGCTACACTGTATTCTGTATTTATCTTGGTAGTATTTAACTTCACTGTTATCACAAAACTAGATGGTTTTGCTGATAATATTCTAGGTACGTTATACTGTTTTAAATAGTAGCTTTATTTTATCTGTCTGTCTGCTATAACCATCACATTATTTTAGTGCAATGTCCATTCTCAACTTAAATCTCATTGCTGTCGTATTCATTTATAGGACCACCTCTGCAATGTATTATATTATGCTTTCTGGTTCTTAAAAACATATTGCACAGAAATTTGTTGTTTATACTGCACAAAATTGTGTCCAGTGACCAAGCAGCCATTTTACTTTTTACTCTGTATTTGTGGACAGTGCATACACTCATTTCATCAGTGTAGGTATCATTGACAACATTTCCTGCGCAGGATCATGGATAAAAATGAATACCCAATATACAGAACATAATGACCTGTCTTAAGCAAAAATAGTAGTCTTACATTTTAAAGCAATATTTTTAAAATGGCGATTTACTCTTACATGCATATTTAAAACTCTTTTTGATTTTAGATGAATGTCACTATACCTTCCTGTCTCCGGACAGTGTGGCAAACTTTGTGCCATCTGGAGAAAAACACAGTCCACTTGGAAAAGTCTTGCACTTTGCAAACTCATAGAGGTCCGTGTCCAGTTTGGATTCAAATGAAACACATTTTGGAAACTTGTAGTCTTTCTTTGGACCCGTCCAGTACTCTAATATTCCTGCTCTGTCAATGGACACTGCCACTTCAAACACAGGGTTGTACTGCAACAATTAAATAGTTTGTTCTTCTTGAGAAACGGACACAAACATGAGCATGAAGAAATATAATTTGTGTATCAAAAGAGGCTTCTGTGGGCAAGAAAAGGAAAAGAAAGGGGCAGATTGTCTAAAAGCAAGAGCACACAACTAGAAATGAGACAGAAGTGTTGGGAATCTGATACAATCTACATAGCCATTCACATTGTGTATCAAAACACACTATGATTTCAAATAAACTGGTGATATTTTACCATGGTTACAAAACTACACTATGGGAAGAGGCACTAGAATCTGGTGATATTTGAGTTGTTTGATTAATTTAAAGTAAGTGAAGTTTTAGTGTACTCACTGGCTCAAGATTCAATTAAATTATTGTTTTGCTTTACTGTCTCTAACTTCTGAATAAGACTTCAACCATAAGATTGCATTTATTCCCTACTGCAAAAAAATTGAAAATTATCAAAGAAGCAGAAGAATTAGGAAATTAAGTTGTAGGAAGAAAATTCGATGTTCCAGAATCTTGTTTAAGAGATTGGAGGAAAAATAAGGACAAATTGTAAGCAACCAAGAGCAACAGACAGTTTTTTCTGAGGATTACCAGCCATGTATCCACAAGTGAAGGATAGACTTGGAGCCTTCATAAGTTCAAGATATCAGTATGGTTATGCTGTGACCTCAGAAATGTGCCACCTACCTTCAAGCAATGAATATTATGTGAGAGATCAGTGTTGCACAGAATTTCAAAGGAACCTTGCGCTGAATTCGATGCTTTTTTTTTTGTACAGAGCGGGTTTTCAATTCATAGGCATACCAAAATAACACAATGTATGGCAGAAGCGTATGAAGACAAACTTCTGGCCTTTCAAAGGCATGTTATACATCCTTGTAAACAGCGTGAATATCTGCTTTCGCAAATAGGAAATGTCAATCAAAAGCTGGTTTATTTTGGGATGCCATGTGATAACCACCAATGAAAAAAAAAAAAAAAGCTCAAGACTGTGGCAAATACGTAAGGTGGTTGCAAAAAGCAATGCTGTATCGTTATGTTGGCTATGCTTGCAGGAAACTTCCACTGTTTGTATTATTTATGCAGAGAACCATTCCCAAGGAAGAGAATTTTCCTGCTGGTGTCTTGTGAGAGCCCAAGTAAAAGGGTGGATGGACAATAGCTAGTTATTGACTGGATTAAAACTGTATGGGAGTGACATCTGGAGCACTTCTGTCACACCAGAGAAACATGCTAGTACTGGACAGCTTTTACGGGCATCAAATAGAAGATGATAAGAAGATTAGCTGCAGGAAATTCAGACCTGATTATGATTCCTAGCGGAATGACCTCACTGCTAAAGCCACTGGATGTTTACAAAAACTGCCCATTTATGGCTCATCTGAAAAGACTGTATACAGAATGGATGACAGCAAGCAACAACCACAAATTAACACCCACCGGGAAAATGCAAATTGTCTTTGTTATGCAACTGCCAGTCTTGTTGAGACGTCATTCAAGAAGTACTGCATATCCAATAAAATGTATGGGACAAAGGATGGCTCAATCTAGAACTTCAATGATGGTGGTGATGAACCAACTTTGCATGGGAGTCCAGCACTATTAGCTAGGATTAATTATCTATATAGGTATGATACAACATAAAAATGTGAGTAAATTAATTAGGCATTAGTTACATTAACTATAATGTAGCATTTTAATAGGTGCATATTTTATTTGTTTTAGGTCGCCGGCTTGCATGGAACATTCTTCTTGCCATATAGAATACTATGGGCACAATTGAGAATGATTCTTTCATTCTACATTTGTAGATAGTTTCTAAATAATAAATATTAATTTTATATGTATGAGTTTGTCTTTGTATAGTTCACCACAATTTTTTTGGGGAGGGGGGGGCTTGAAAAATTGGGTGCATGTCTTACTCGTGTGTGTATGGTACATGAGTAAATATGATAACAGTATTTTGTTGGTACTGGCTCAATTGCTCTGCACCTGCAAACAACTCAGCATTAGCAAGTCTGAATATGCAACAAAATTTACCTTTATAATAACTACAGGTTTTGTGTGCAACTTCTCAAAAACGTGCAGAGGTGTATTTGTTCCTTGTCCGTTGTAAACACAGATTTTGTTAGAAGAGGCATCGGACCTGAAACATGCAGTACAAAATGCTGAATAATTACGTTTATAGGTGGCTTTTTAAGTCTCTAATTATTGCACCAGGATATGTGAATGTTATTTTATGAGTTACATTTAATTGTGAATATTTGAGGCAGTATTTTAATGCCTAAATAATATTAATTGTATTTTTATTATAATTAAATTCAATAACAGCCCACCTTGAAAACAATATGTATATAATTATTGTTTAAATTGTATGTAAGTCATTGCAAAAACTTATTTTATTGTACAACATATTTTATTAATGTTATATAAATGTTTATATACTCTAATAGTGCAAAAACTGTGAGAATAATATGTTTTAGGTGGTTAATAATGAGTAACAATGTAATTTTTGTGACAATAATGTATTGGAATTTTGGAAAATACTGGTCATGAAAAGATCAGTAGTGACGTAAGTTTTGCTTACAGTTTGGAATTAGCCAATCAACAGTAAAGAAAAGTTTCAGTTTGATAACTTAAATTCCATTGGACTAGAATTAGCCAATAAAAGACTGGCATTACCAAAGCTTTAGGGTTTTTACCGTTAAGATTAGTCAGTCGCGGGCATGATGTGATAGCGTGTAGATGCCAAAAATTTGTGTTCTCCACTAGTAAATACATTAAGAATATGTAAAGTGCTCACAGTTTTCTTTTATAAAGTGTTGTGTTTTATAAATGTGCAAGTATAAAGAGAAATAAAAAGAAGTGAAATTAAAAAGTAAATTCTGTGACGTCTTTAATGTTTATCATATCACGACCTGAACAAGAACTTTTGATTCTATAGTTCGAATGAAGCAGCCGGGGCAGATTTAAATAATATTACGTAAAACAAGCATCATCTTCACTATAAAGTTTGGCGTCCCAAGCATCAACCAACTTCAAAGTGTATCTTCATTACGTGGGGTAAAGTGACGCTCATACGTGGGGGTTTCTCACATCCAGCATCCAGCTAAATAACTTCTTCAAACTTGGCAACAAATACGAGGCTCAGTACTTCTCAAAGTAGCGTACAACTGTGGGGCAAACTCCTCCAAACAACTATGTAACCTATAAACTATCGCATAGTTATTTCTTATATGATTCATGTTAAATATTAATTGATATTGTTATAGCTCAGTATTTATTTATCCTAAGCAATTTATTTATTTAGCCTAGGCTCATTGTCTGTCATATCTTATTTATATTCTGAAAACATGCATTTTAAGATCTATTCTCTACTGTGGGTGACTATTTGTGTTCTCCTTTTTCACCGTCCAATTCCTCTTGCTTTTCACTTTGTCTAAAAACTGACCTACTTTCTTATTGTCTTTACAGAATCAACCACTTATGGCAATTCTCTGCTAACTTTAAACCGTTTTTCAGATAGAAATGTTTTTCTCCATACATTGGTCCCTTTACTTTAAAATATAATATACTCAGTATTCTCCTTATGACCAACCATTGAAACGTTGCACTTGACAGCTAACGATTAAGTCGGTACACTCGCAAAAAAACAGATGAAAAACTTTAACCGTTAAGACTTCCTAAACCAACCACAATGCAGCATTTTGGGTGGTCTACGACAAAGTAGAAGTGGAACTGGAAGCAGCTCTGTTGCCGGATCTAGCTATTTCCAACCATGTGTTTCAGTTTGTGAATCTCTAGCATGTGCGTTGAGTTGTTCTTTGCAAGCTAATATTGTTCATTGCTATTTATATTTGTAGTTTTTGTTGGTGTTCGATTATACATATATATTTCGTTCATATTATTTATACAAGATTTGAAGTGCGACAATGTCTCAAAAACAACGCCGATCGCCAAGTGATGATTCATGATGTGAAAATCCTTTGCGTCGAGATGTGCCACTTATCAGTCAGGCATTGGAAATGTTAAGAAGGATCTGGGAAGTCTTTGAACAGGAGGTACGTGAAGGTTCATGGGCATCTCTCTATTCCTGCTGATAAAGCCGTACAACAAACTGCAGCAGCTCTTGAACTAATCATGAAAGCTGTTATTTACAAGGGAGTGAAACTCCAAGAGAAAGACGACAAAATTCCTGAACCATCTGAAACGCAGCATGAATGAAAATAGCTTTGCAATCGCAGATTATAATTTGTTTTACTTCTCATTGTAGCAGGCAAGTATACATTATTCTGTTTGTATATTGTCAAAAGTGCATATTTTATTCTACACACGTTGCAATGTTTATGCTGAGTTATTTTCAATTAACAATAATAATACAAAATAGTTATTACTCATTGATGTTCGCTACTTACGTACACTTTTTGTATGCAGCTTAGACATAATAGAAAGGAGAACAATCAGGTGCTGTTGTTTACTAACCACTCTGGCAACGTCACAACCACAATATAGCCAACGTTACACGAAGCCACACAAACTGTCAAGTGCAAAGATTCAATGGCGGGGATATAAGGGACACTGGTTCTGGAGTATACCATTTCTAAATCCTTTTAATCTCCAAACACCAGTTTTCAACCATGCAATGCCCTATCATTCCTCTTTATTTACCTTATTTAAATATTATTCCCTTTTCCATGAACTTTTTAATCTGAGCAAAGAAAATCAAGGAGCTCTTATCCAATATTGCACTAAAGAGTTTTTGTATTTTATGTCCTCAAATCTTTCTCTTACAGCCTTTCAAAATCCCTTTGTGTTATCCAAAAGGTAGTGGAATCACACAGTGAAGCAATTGATAAAATACACTTAATGAAAGTGGAGTTAACCTGAAAACTCTTACTAGCTTCACTCACCTATTTATTTTGCAGAACATAGAAGGAAATGCAACTGCTGGTTTGTCTGTCTGTTTGAACTTTATGCAACGCTGGTGTTCCTTTTTGTTTTTCTGATTATCGGATTTACAATTTATTGGAAAAACAAAAAGGAACATATGCACCCGCTTGAAGCAATATTGGCATTGCATAAACTTCAAACAGACCGACAAATCAGCAGTGCTTTTCACTTCCGGACTCAAAACAAGGAAAGAGACACCAATATCCAGTTGCTGAAACCAGCCCAGAAACCCAAAGAGCTTGGAATACGGCAGAAGATTTACATAAAGAAGTTTGAAAACCACATAATGAACTTTGATTTGCAGGAGTCGACAACCCTCTATTTAGTTTCATCCATAGGCCACCAGAGAACACCCCAGAGAATGTATATTCAGTGTGCAGATATGAAATTCATGAGATAGGTCTGTTCAAAAAATTCCGGTACATTCATAATTTCACGCCAATAGTGTTTTGGAGCGAAATGTGGTTGGCATCCCTGCACACATCTGTATTTAATGTGTAACTGCCAGAAGTTTCATTATTATATGTCTGTTAGTTATTGTTCAGTGCTGTATTGAGTAGAACGCTGTGTCGTACAGTTTGCTAATTTCGAGATGGCAGAGTTAGAGGAGCAACGCGTAAAACTCAAGAAAACCTTTACAGAGACACACCAAATGATGCAGGAAGCCTGCGGTAATGGGTGCTTAAGCTGTACTCTGTGTTACGAATGGTTCATGCAGTTTAAAAATGGCCAGATGGAAGTTAAAGATGACCCTCGTTCAGGACGCCCTTCGACATCTACTGACAATGCTCATGTCAGGAACGTCAACGAAATTGTGCATGCCAATCAAAGACTGACTACCTGGACGTGTTGCGACACCTGTGAGAAAATGTGATAAGGAAACGACCTGAAATGAGACAATTCATGGGTCTTGCATCATGATAACGCACCCACAAATTCATCACTGTGCTGCCTCATCCTCCGTACTCTCCAGACCTGGCACCTGCAGACTTTTTTTTATTTCCAAAGTTGAAAAGCCTGTTGAAAGGACGAAGATTTGCAACGACAGACGAGATAAAAGAAAATTTGCAGATGGTGCTTCACGCAATCCAGAAAGAGATGTACCAAGACTGCTTCCAGAAGTGGAAATGGTGTATCAATTGTGGAGGAGAGTATTTCGAAGGAGACTATGCACGATAAGTAAAAGCTAGGCGTAGAAAAATGTTGTGGATAAAGTTCCAGAATTTTTTGAACAGACCTCGTATGTATAAGAGCTGATAAAATAAGATATAAAGCTGTAACATCCAATTTCAAAATGTTTGTTTCATGCTGGAATTTCGTGTTTTTCTGTCTCCATACCAGTATGGGAAATTGAAGTTTCTGCACTCCAACCTTGTTTAATGAACAACTTAACTGAAACATATGACTGTGTCTATGTCTAATATAATATGCAGTACAATATTTAAAGTGTTTTGATATAACATGAAACAAAATATTGTATGTAACTGGAGGAAAGTGTTTTTTTCAGGACTCATTGTCAGCCAGTTTCCTATGATGTTACATAAATAAGTATTTCAGTTAATAAAATGATGATGGTAAAATAAAATGGGAAGAACACATTGAGAACATGTCAGTTAATAGAATAGCTAAGAAGATAATCAACCAACTGAAGGGGATGACTTGGGTAGATGGCTTGATATTAGACAGGAGACATATGAAGCCCGGGACTTAAAGTACTTACAATATTGTAAGTTACCAATGAGATATGTTATCTCAAAATGGATTTGAGAACACCTTATGGTTTACCAAGATATGTGAGTCAGTAGCAGGATTTAATGTTGTGTTGGCATGGTAGCTCAAACTGTTAGAGCAGTGCCAAAGTAAGTTAAAGATCCATGGTTCAAATGCTGACTGTGACATTAAATTTTTCCACCTGATTCTACCCTCACAAATAATGGATTTATCTGCATCAAAATTTAACGCACCTGTATTCTGAGATGTTTCCAAGTTCTTTTATCTGTGGACTACTTGACTAAAATGATACTTACACGGCCAGAGCTGGTACTGCATCTCCAGCGTTATGAATCCACTCACAGCACAACGGAACATATTCCAACCTCATCATGTTTATCATATCTGTAAATTATCACATATTTTAATTCCAGAATGAAGTCAACAGTGCAAATATATTAATTTTTGTTACTTCAACCCTTTTAAAAGTGTCATACAAGTGTTCTTAAAAGATAGAAAATAAAATACTACAAGGGCAAATCAAAAAGTCTTTGCCCCTATTTTTTTTGGCCAAATTACGAATGTAAAACAAAAACCAACATATACATTCGAAGTAGTGGACTTTTCATGGGCCGGTCCTCGTAGAGTTTCCAGCTGCTGCCAGCGGTAGCGCTGCTGTCAGTGCATTCAAAATGGCAGATGTGCTTAACACATCCACGGCTTATGAACAACTAAGTGTGATCTGTTTTCTATGGAGTAAGGGACGAACGCCCATCGAGATCCACAGGGAAATGCAGACATCATATGGGGAAAGGTGTCTTGCTTTGAGAAGTGTGAGATGGTGGTGTTCTGAGTTTGAAAATGGCCGTGCAAATCTGCATGACAATGAGTGTGCGGTGAGACCACGTGTCTCGGTAACTGATGACAATATTGCCCGTGTGGATGTGACGGTGAAAGCAGAGCGGCGCATGCGTATCAAAGACGTTGCTCAGGAGCTCAACATTTATTTTGAGAGTACTTTTGACATCATTCTAGACTGCTTAGGGTACAGGAAGGTGTCATGTCGATGGGTTCCTAAGCAGTTGGATGACGTGATAAAAGGGAAGCGAATGATTGCTTCTTTGAATCATCTGCAATGATATGCCGAGGAGGGTGACAATTTCCTGGATCGTATTGTTACTGACGATGAAACGTGGGTACTGCATTACACGCCGGAATCAAAACAGCAGAGTATGATGTGGAAACATCTGCAGTCTCCTGTGAAAAAGAAATTCTGTACTGCGCCATCTGTTCACCAAAGTGATGTTAACAGCATTCTGGCATTGCAGTGGACCGCCCGTGCTGGTTTTTATGCTGCAAGGTGACACCATCAATGCTGACAGATATTCTTCCACATTGTCACTTCTGTGAGCTGCGATCAGAAAGAAGCGCCGTGGGATTCTCGATGTTGACGTGATAATCCTCCATGACAATGCGAGACCACATGTGGCAAACAAGACCGTCGACAAGCTAAGGAACTTTCACTGGGAGTTTCTAGAGCATCCACCATACAGCTCGGATCTTGCCCCTAGTGATTTCCATCTTTTCAGTCCGCTGAAGAAGTTCCTGGCAGGACAGCGACGTCGAAATCAAGACAGCAGTGCGACAGTGGTTCCATAGTCAGACAGTCGACTTCTACCGCAGCGGCATCACAAAATTAGTGCTGCAAATGTCTGAACCGGCGCGGGGACTATGTGGAAAATAGTGAAAGGTACAAGGAATAATATCTACATGTTTAGTTGGCTGTATGTATCTTATGTTACCAGAAAAAAAATAGCGGCAAAGAATTTTTGATTTGCCCTCGTACATAGTTCCTTGAAAGAGTTTTAAAATGAAAGGTTCAGTACGCCAGTTTTTTGTTTGTTACCTTTCTACAAAAAATCACTACTGCAAGTGAAATTTCATTGTAGGTTTTGGCATGAAGGGTGAAGTAGTGTACAGTAGGTACCAAACTTTTGCCCTGTTCATATCCAGTTGTACTTTGTTAAAATGACATCTGTTTTAGCAACAACTAGGCTATAATGTCAGGATGTATGCCTAATAAGGAGTGTGTTTCTCAGCCTTCCATAATACGAAAAACATATATGCATCTACCTCATATACATAATTTTCAGACCCAGTTTGCAATAAGATATTCCAAGAAGCAACGACTTTAAGAAATGTGTTGTTGAAATCTGGCAACTTGGTAAATTCTTTACCCTCTCCGCCTGTCATTAGCCTCATTGTAACCCTTGTGCATTCAACAGTACTAATAACGACTGTGACAAACAGTTATTTTTGAGTAATGGTTATAACTATTACAGTTACAATGCATTAATGGTTATATGTAACGGTTACCAGTACCAATCAAGTTTTATCACGTTCGTAATTACATTACATTAATGGTTACCAGTAACAATTAGCTGTAACTACATTTCAACATGAACAATCTTACTTTATTAATTGCTGCAAGTTTCTTTAGCTGTGTCAACACTTATAATTTATGAGTGCTCTTTAACTACTGCTGGATCTTAGTGTCCCATCTATATTTGGTGTGAAAGACCGGAAATTTTGCTCAGAGGGCTCTTGAGGTTCCTTTACTTGCCATACATCTACAACACTGCTTTACTTCCCTTCCAAAGGAAGCCATGCTAAGGACTTTTACGTCCAGGAACTAGATGATTACTATGGTGGTTTTATAATCACAAAACGTACTCCCACTTGCTTCTACATGCACGCACAAAGATGTATTCTCTCGAGTTCCCTTCTCCCTACTGGTTAAGCTATTCGTGCCATAACTGCACGTCTCTTAGCATGTGCAGATGGGAACACCCATGAGTAGATGAAGAAAAATCATTACATTCACGCAAATCAAGGTTGGAAGCATGCAGTTGTACAATATTAATAAATAATATTCAACTTACAATAATGGTGCGCCGCTTGTTAATGAGGCAGCCTTTTCAACTTCACAACAACAGTGTACACTAAAATGCTATATAAATGTGAAACCCATGATTTTTTTTCATATAAAACATTTTTCTTTTTTCTGGAAACTTCAACTGTGGAGTTTGTACATTCTTGGAATCTTTATGATGCACTTGACCAGAAGGCAGAATGGTGATATGAAAAAAGGAGCAGTTTGCTTTATTTGGTGAAATTAGCATAATTAACAAATTTTACATATTCCATTGATTTAAAATAAATTGTCTATTTAAAATCTGAATTTTTGAGTGTATAGAAAACAATCAGAGTGTGATCCTAATGACAGTGTAATTATTTCTAAGTAAAGTGATAGGCTAAATTTTATTACTTGGCTTGGCCAAGGTTTTTTTAGGTTTTTTATGAATTTTTTCTCCTTTGGGATTTAATATAATTGTGATTAATTTCAAGTTATAATCGTTATTGATTTTCTTCTTAAATGGTACGTTTAATTGATTCCATGATATTTTTGGTTATACTTTATTTTGAATTTTGGTTCCCCTTTTCACTAAGATGTCTGCTTTCTCATTTTACTCAATGCACAATGAGCAGAAATCCATTGGAAGACTATGTTCTTTTTTAAATTTTGTATCTGTTTAACCAAACAGTAAATTTCTCTTTTTACTTTCTCTACTACGTATAGTAAGTAGGGGAAGTATTGCATTCCACCCAAAAATTCGATACCGAGATTTCACTGGAAATATATGTTTTGAGGCCTCCTGAATCCAAAAAAAGTATTTTTGGAAACATGTCCGCGTGTGTGTCTGTCTGTGAACAGCATAACTCAGAAACGAACACTCGGATAAACATCAAACTTGGTATTTAGGTTCAGTATCTTCCAGAGATGCGACACGAGGTTTTCAAGAAAATCCCCCCACCCGAGATTACCCTTTACATGGAACATTTTTCGAAAATTTTAATTTTCTCAAAAATGGCTAACGATTTTGATTAAAATACCATATATTTAAGATACTTTCATGACAAATAAAATGTATATCTTGAATTTTTTGGGAATGTCTCCAAAACTATTCTTCATTGTGAACGACTTTTGCATAACTGGTAAACCATATGAGATAGACTAAATTTTACTACACAAAAAACGTAGAGATCGCATTAAAATACACAATTTATGTCATATACATTTTTTTTGAGTGAACCATTTTTGAGATATTGCTTGTTATTCCGTTAAATTTTCCAATACTTTTTCTTAATGGGAATTCGTTATTAATTTTTTTTTGTCCTGGTAATGCAAAGAGAATGGAATACTCCAGATAGCAACCAGCTCTTAAAATATTTGACTATCGCTCAAAGCCTACCAATTCCCGTTGCATCTACAAGAAAATTAGCAATAAGATTAATAGACACAATACAATTTGAGATCTCCTTGTGGTTTACCGGGAAAAATGCGAATCAGCTGGAGAATTTAATGTCGTGTCGGCATGTTGCCATGGTAGCTCAGTGGTTAGAGCAACCGGACGGAGACCGGGAGATCCGTGGTTCAAATCCCGGCTATGGCATTGAATTTTTCAGTCATCTGATTCTACCTTTCCAATAAGATATTAATATGAGGCATATGGAGAATAAGTGTTTGTAAAAATAGTTTGTACAAGAGTAGAGAAAGTCATGTGAGTGTAACACATCAGATTATTTTTCTATTTTTTGATCTTAGGTTAATGCTATTGCTTGGATTACAGCTCTAGAATCTGATAAAACAATGATTTTCAATTTTTATAGCCAAATAAGAGGACATTTAAGAGCGGTGTGGATTGCATCAATTTCTTCATTAGCTCAAATAAAAATAAGAGATTTGAATGTAATGTAAGAGCTGTGAAGCAATATTGAGTTGCTGATGTGTAATCAATATAAGTAAAATGTGTTACATTTGTTCCAATTCTGTAGTCAGTTTCCTATCTTAAAGACAAGAGTTCTCTATGGCTGGAGAAAGATCAGAAATAGTTGACTGAAACATATTACTTTCTCTATTAGTTACCATTCCATCCAAAAATCCAGTAGCAAGATTTCATTGGAAATACACATTTTAGACTGCCTGTATTCAAAACAGCATTTTTTAGCAAAAGGTCTGTCTGTGAAGAGCATAACTCAAAAATGAAAAGTTCGTTTTTTAAGGATGCGACATGTAGGTTTCCAAGAAAATCCCCCACTTACATGCATTAATTTTCAATATCTTTTTCTAAAAAAATTGCTATAATGAATTTGATTAAAATGATATGTTTAAGATATTTTTGCATGACAAATAAAATGCATATTTTGAATTTTCTGGAAATTTTTAAGCTCTCTTTATTCTGAATGAAACTTGTAAACTGTAAAAGACAGATAGAAACTTATGTTCAATAATTTTTTTTCTGTGGAATTAAACATTTCCAAGATACTCTTCATTATTTGTTTGAATTGTCAAATACTTTATATTTTATCAACTGCAAAGCCACTATTCGTTTCTTTCTCGTGGCCATGCTAAGAAAATGGAATTTCAAAGCGATTTGTTCTTGATTTGACTATCACTTATGCTTGCTGTATTCTCCTATTCCCCTTGTACCAACAAAGAAGTTTTATCTCGTTTGAGATGAAGTGGATAGAAGTATAACATTTGTAGCAATATTTTGTTGAAGAATGGGTAGAGAAACTCATGTGAATATAACACATCCTTCTTCTGCTCTTTTTTGGCTTAAGGTTGTGTGTGACAGTGTCGCGGTAACCTGTCGTGTTATCTTTTTTTACTTGGCATCTGTTATTGTTTTACTATTTTGAATTTTGGGTTCTTTGTCCTCCGGCTAGCTATTATTACTCAGTCGAGCAAATATCTCTTGAACAGGGCGTGTAAACGGAAAGGAGTTGTTACTAAAAGATAACACTGATAAAAGAATTTGTTTTTACACTTTTATTGCCGTCACACTTAATTAATTTCACATATTTAATCTTGATACACGCCTGACTGAAACTGTTATATTTTCAAATGTAACTACAATCACTTATTTGCCGCGCACTATTAATTCGCATATTTCACACTTTGTAACTAACTTTACGACGCGAGAGATTCTGTAGAATTGCATAATGTGTACCTCATGAATGCTTCCTTAGAACTGCCTGATGTGTAACTCGCGAGAGAGATTCTTAGAACTGCGCGACGTTTACCTTGTGAATGATTCTGTAGAACTTGTGCGATACTTGCTTTTGGCTCAAGAATTTATACTCCCTCACCCCAATATGCCTAAACATTATAATCGAGCTGCTATTGGTTAATAAATCGCGCCAACATTAGCGTCTGTTTTGTCAGCCAATCATAATTACTAAAACATATGCTCTAGGGAAGATATTCCCTCCAGTTCTAAAGAAAGGTGCGCTACCCTGACGTCATTTGTTTGTCTCTTCTAAGTGATAAACAACTCACCCCATCGCTTCATTGTTACCCACTCCTATTGTCAGTTTCAGTGAGGCCATGTAAACCTATTTCCTAACAATGCTTATACCTTACAAACATACAAAATCATTGTCATACAATAATGTTAATTTACACTACAATCACTCTGGCATTCACAGTGTTGTGATATAAAATACTGCCTCAATCTCGTTTGAGATGAAGTGGATAGAAGAATAAGATTTGTAACAATATTTTGTTGAAGAATGGGTAGAGCAACTCATGTGAATATAACACATCCTTCTTCTGTTCTTTTTTGGGTTAAGGTTGTGTGTGACGGTTATTAAAAAGATGCAACCATTAGCATTAAGAGGACTTCGCATCCACTTAGCTAAACTAATCAGAAGATAACACTGTCATTTGTATTGGCCGAGAAAACTGGAAGACTGCTGCACGTTACGAGACAGGAGTGTAACCACCACTACTCTACTCCTCCCTCGGTTATGTGCCTCAATGTAACTAAACCATTGACATTCTGAATGTTCATACTTCTATATGCATGATTTTCAAAACTTGAGTTGCCAATGAAATTACTTACCGAAATTAACGACGTCAAACACTTTGAGAGATTTATCACTGGATATTGAGCAGAGAAAGGTTCCACTTGAGTTTGCGGCAAGATCCTGTATGGCTCCCAAATGGCTACGGAAATGTTTTACAAATTCTATCATCTCTTCCTGTTTCTTCCAGAACTTGATGTGGCCGTCACAGCTTCCAGTGATAACAAAGTCTGTCCTGAAACAACAGAATCATCAAGATAAGTGCTCCATAACCTTAAACCTGGTTATACTACGTTTCTAATTGCCTATGATGTGACTAACATCGACCAAAAAAAACAACATATATATATAATCTTGTGTGTTGCATTCACATAACTTTCTCTACTCACTCTTATACCAACTATTCTACAAAAGATTGTTGTTCTATTTACTTCTTGTCAATCCAGACAAAACTTTCAATACAAATTTCGCTGTACAATACAGTAGGTAAAGCGCTGTCAGATTTTTAAAAAGCATGTCGTTGTGTGATGGCTTTGAAATTCCGTACTCTTTTACAATTTTAAACTATTACCCCGCCGCTATAACGTTGCACTTGACAGCTAGCGTTTAAGTTGGTACACTCGCGAAAAAACAGATGAAAAGCTTCAACCGTTTGACTTCCTAAGCCAATCACAAGGCAGCATTCCAGATGGTCGATGACAAAGCGGAACCGGATCTAGAATCGGCTCTGTTGCCGGATGTAACTATTCCCAACCATGTGCTTCAGTTTCTGAATCTCTAGCAGAGCGTCGAGTTGTTCTTTGCAAGCTACATATTGTTCATTGTTATTTGTTATTTAGATTTGTGGTTATTGTTTGATAGTTTTGTTATTGTTCGTTTATACATTTATTTATTTATATTTATCTATTTTATATATATTTCATTCATATTATTTATTTAAACAAAACTTAAGTGCGACAATGTCGGAAAAACGACGCCGATCGCCGAGTGATGATTCACGAAGTGAAAATCCTTTGCGCCGAGGTGTGCCACTTAAAAGTCAGGCATTGGAACTATTAAGGAGAACCAGGGAGTTCTTTGAACAGGAAAAGGAGTACGTGAAGCTTCACGGAAATCCCTCTATTCCTGCTGATAAAGCCGTACAACGAACTGCAGCAGCTCTTGATTTAAGTACGAGAACTGTTGTTCACAAAGGAGTGAAACTACAAGAGAAAGAGGACAAAATTCCTGAACCATCTGGAACACAACAGGCATTTCTATCAACTCCAGGGAAGAAAAAAAAGAAGCCTCGTCCAGTCACAAATATTGATGCTTTCCAATTAGACGCCATACGTAGACACATTTATGCCTATTATCATAGAAAGGAGTATCCGACCATACCAAAGCTGCTTATATCGCTTATTTTCAATTAACAATAATAATACGAAATAGTTATTATTCAGTGACGTTCGCTACTTACGTACACTTTTTGTATGCGGCTTAGACACGATAGAAATGAGAACAATCAGCTGTTGTTGTTTACTAGCCACTCTGGCAACGTCGCAACCACGATGTAGCCAACCTTACGCGAAGCCACACGAACTGTCAAGTGCAACGTTATAGCGGCGGGGGTATAGGAAACATTTGTAATAGCAGTCACCAAGTGCTAACATTCTGCATTAAATATTTACATTTTAAGTAATCAACTGAATAATAGCATTTCCACGAGAAAAGCATTCAATTACTATTTATAGGATGATACTTAAATGCTGGGCCCATTTTACTACAATACTTCAGACATGAAAGGTTACAAATATTTTTAAATTTAAGTACAAGTATAAGTAAGGAAAGGATTTCTCAAAACTAAAGAAACTGTACACAACAGAAACGGATATCAGCTTTTTTATAGCTATATAAAACTATTATATTCTTTTGAATAACAAGTACGTTACAAACTTGGCTACCATACAATGAACAAAATGTGTAAATGTCTGCTATCTCTTGCACTTTAAATTACTGATTATGACTTTACAAATATTTCAAAATTAAATATCATTTTCAGCCTAACCCTCTGTGTTAAAAAAATTCACCACATGCCCGAAAGTTAAATTTAGTAGTACTGCTTACGCTAAAATGAATGTATTTATACGAAAATTTTGAATAAGGCAACAACGGCATGGGCAAAAGCACTTCTCAAACCCCAAAGCTTTGAAGTCTCATCCACTACACTTGGTGAAATGCAACTCTTCTTTTGATTGCAGCTAAGATGTGCTGGCCGATAAGGTAGGTATTTTCATATTGGTGGTACCAACATTGGCTCAGGCAAATGACATAACGCATCCTTTGCCGGCAATGCAGTGGGAAAGGCCAGTGGTAAAACTGGTACTAGCAATGAAGATACTGTGAAAAAGGGAGCCAAACTGGCTCAACGAGAAGGGAAAAGTTACGTGATTTGAGAAAGTTCAAACAAATAACATGGAATATATCTGAAATAGTTAACTCCACAAAACAAATTTGTCATAAATTTTATGCTCTAACAAGATCTACATTTTGTGTGCATTAAAATTTTGTCTATCTCTTATGGTTTATCAATAACTAAAGTTATTCAGAATGAAGATGACTTCGCAGGCTATTCTTAGAAAATTAAACATATACATTTTACTTGTCATGAAAATATGTTAAACATGTGGTATTTTAATCAAAATCCTTAGTGATTTTTGAGAAAATAATAATAATAATAATAAAAAAAACACAATTTTTCCACATAAAGGGTGGTTTGGGCAGGGGATTTTCTTGAAAGTCTTTGTATTGCATCCTTGGAAAATGCTGAACTTAAATACCAAGTTTGGTATTCAACTTAGTTTTCATTTCGGATTAGGTATGCTTTTCACAGAGAGATACACAAACATACACACTTATATATTTTTTGACTTTCTCTACTACGTATAGTAAGTAGGGGAAGTATTGTATTCCACCCAAAAATTCGATACCGAGATTTCACTGGAAATACATGTTTTGAGATCCCCTGAATCCAAAAAAAAGCATTTTTGGAAACATGTCCATGTGTGTCTGTCTGTGAACAGCATAACTCAGAAACGAACAGTCGGATAAACACCAAACTTGGGATTTAGGTTCAGTATCTTCCAGAGATGCGACATGTAGGTTTTCAAGAAAATCCCCCCACCCCAGATTACCCTTTACATGGAAGATTTTTCGAAAATTTTAATTTTCTCAAAAATGGCTCTAACGATTTTGATTAAAATATCATATGTTTAAGATATTTTCATGACAAATAAAATGTATATCTTGAATTTTCTGGGAATGTCTCCAAAAGTATTCTTCATTGTAAACGACTTTTGGTAAGCTGATAAAGCATAAGAGATAGACAAAATTTTACTACACAAAAGATGTAGATCACATTAAAATACACAATTTATGTCATATACATTTTTGTTGTTGAGTGAACCATTTTCGAGATATTGCTTGTTATTCCCTTAAATTTTTCAATACTTATTTTCTCAAATGGGAACTCGTTATTCATTTTTTTGTCTTGGATATGCAAAGAGTATTAATCTGTGGCAAAGGAATGTTGCTGCACCTAGCAACCAGCTATTAAGAGATATGTATGTGCTTAAAGGCTACTGTATTTCTATATTGCCCTTGTAAATATATATTCCCCTTACATCTACAAGAAAATCAGCAATAAGATAGTCTGCAAATGTTTATCTCGATTAACATGAAGTAGATAGAGAATAAGCGTTTGTATAAATAGTTTGTACAAGAGTAGAGAAAGTCATGTGAGTGTAACACATCAGATTTTTTTTTTAACTTTTTTTTTTTATTCAGGTGAAATATTGGTATCAAATTTTTGACTGGAATACAATGCTTATTACAGGTAAGTAACCTCTGATGTCACATACTTGTACGTGTTGTATTGTAACACAGGACTCAGGTACAAAAGGTAACACTTTTGAAAGCAGTTATAAAAACACTTATGTTAGTGTAAAGTTGGACTTATTGTTATTTTTTCCTGGCTGTATTCACATCCTGAGAGAACAGCAAGGGTGGAATGTTGTCACGATGAAAGCAATAAACAGGTTTCGTCCCCTTGTGAAGATGAAGACTGTTTCTTCTCTTCAAGTGACAATTCTGTTGAGGAACAAACCACCAGCTGCTACATCACAGAAGGAATGGCTCTGAAAACAATGAAGCTCCTAAAAGAAACAGCTGAAGTGCTGTTGCATCTTGCTAGCACAGCAAGGCTGTGGGGGGGATCATTTTGAGAAGAAACAAGCATTGCTGCTAAGTCACAGACATTAATTTAGTAGAATTTATAAAGTTAAATAATGATCCTCATATAAACCTGTTAATTAAAGCTAAAGTACATGATCAAGTTCAATACTTTAAAACACTTTTCAGAAGTGTCAGAACTTCACAACTTTCCTTGCTCTCAAATTGCTTCCAATGCTTTTAAAGTGTTTCAAAGTCTTGAAAACAAATAAGGACATGCTCTAAACAGTCAAACATTTCATGGCTTTGGCGAATGAAATGTCAGTATTTACAGAACGCCATGAAATCTGCAACATGGCTGAAAATGAAAAGTAAAAAGGAATGGCTACCTTGCAAGCTGACCATGTCTGTACGTTGTGGGCTCCATGGTGGATTACCACAACAAGAGGAAAACAACGAAAGCATAAGAAGAAATTGCCAGGCAGATTTCTGAAGTATGCAATAATGCATTAATGCAATGTTATATAGTGTAATTAACCTTTCCATTATATTCCTTAATCGTAGTCTGATTTAATGAGCTATAACAGCGGTTCGCAAACTTCTTGCACACATGATCCCCTTTTGGATAGTGAAATTATTGGCGGCTCCTCCATTCACTTTGCTGCTTAATCATTGATTTGCAAGTTTTCGCGTGATGATAAATTAATTGAGCTTTCTTCAGATTAAAGCTTAAAACTGACCTTCCAAAAGGAAGATGTGAATCAGCTTTGGCTAGCAAGAAGAACAGAATACCCTGGTGTCTGCCACGCTAAACATGTTTATTCACCTTATATCTCAGTGAAATTGGATTTTCATCAATGATGAACATCAAGACTAAATCTACGAATAGAGTGCAGTTAGAAAGTGGCTTAATAATGTGTGCAACTAATATACGATTAATTAATAGCAAACAGGCTCACACTTATCACTAATCATTCTGATTTGCAGAGTAATAATTTAACGGTTTTCAATTTACATAAAATTGTAGTATTAATATGCTTCTTAAATCCAAAGATGATTCTGTTTAAATGTAATATGTAATAGGTGACTAAATTCCATTTTCCCCATTGTTATAATAATAATTAACAATAAAAATGATTTATTAATAATTCCAAATATCCACTGCGGCCCCCTTGAGGGTCACGACCCACAGTTTGGGAACTGCTGAGCTATAACATAGGTAATTATGTAAACAACAATGTCATTGCAAATTGCTATATGCGATGCTAATAGTAAATTACTTTGCATGTGATAAATTATTAATGTGTTCTGAAGGGGTTCAGTTTGGCAAAAACACAATGTGTAAGTACACATTTACGACATTGTCAAGTCTTCCCAGGTCTTCTCAACTCTTGTCCAATATTGTCAAATTTTTCAATATTTGGCAATTCTTCTTGTAAACTCTTGAAATGAAAAACAAGTCTGGTCATGTATAGGGGGCATTACAACAACACATATTTGTACTTACTTGGTGACCACAACGTGTGTGATGACGTCACGATGCATGTAACTTCTCTCATAAGATTCTGCACATGGTAAGTTATCCAGGTACAGCTGTTCGTGCTCCAGCACTGTAACATTTCATACTAATGTACTGACAATAAGAATCTCATTTCTTATGTACTTCATGTTAATCAAGTTAAATACTTACATCACACATTTTGTTGCAAATACAAGAGTGGAACAGAAGACTGTATGTTTAAAAAGTGCGTAACTATAGGCTGGCTTTGAAATTTTCATACTCTTTGTATGACATCACAAGAAACAAAAGAATGGTGGATTAGCACTTCCAAAACCATACAAAGTGCTAGAAAATTAAGAAAAATAGCCACAAATATTTTAAGATTAATGCCATAAACAATTTGACATATTTTAAAATAAAGAGAGTTGAGGGTTGTTACACTACATCACTATAACATTCTTAGTTGAACGCGTTTCGGGAGACGGCAGCATGTTCTCAACTAGCTTCTAAATTAGTCAATAATTTGACATAAATTGTGTTTTAATGAGACCTACACTTTTTGTGTCTGTCTCTTGCAAAATGAAGGGGACTTGCATATTCAAATATCTTAAACAAGACAGTAGCCATGCTTCAAAAAATAAAACATAGCAGAAATATTTAAGTCATGCAGCGACTATGGTTCAAGGTTACCGAGAGGTTGGTACTGCCAAGTTAGAGGTAAACAGTGGTGTAGTGGTTGCCATGCTAGCCTCAGTTCCTGAGGCCGTGGGTTCAAACCTGGCGGAGGGCGATGCACTTTTTCGGGCGTAAAAATCCTTAGCATGGCTTCCTTCGAAAGGGAAGTAAAGCCGGTGGTCCTGTGTCGTAGATTTAGGGCACGTAAAAGAACCTTAAACCTGATACAGGCCTCTGAGCAAAATTACCAACATTTCACACCCAATATAGAATGGGATGCTAAGGACCACAACAGTTAAAGAGCGTCCATAAATAAAACTCAATTTAATTTTTAGAGGTAAACAGAGATAAGCAACACTCTCACTGGCGTAACTGTTGGAAGTGCTATTGGCAGATAACCAGAATTTTCTGGAAGTTTCTCTCACCTCCCGTACTCCAGAATATGCATCGAGGTAGTTCTACAATGTTCTGTGGAAGATTCCACTGGCTATATATGTGAGCGTTCTCCTGAGAAGATACAGTCAATTGAGTTACTTAGTGAGTGAGTGAACGAGTATGACATCAAGTGCAGTTCTACAAGTGAGTTTGTGATGACAACTGTGATGTGCAGCTACTACCACTACCACTACTGCTGCTGTTGCAGGAAGAAGTCTTGTGTTCGATCCCCCAGCAAGTGAACCGTCCAGAAGAATTGGCTATATTATGCATATTGGACTATGCTACTATCAAGAAGGAAATAAAAGTGACATGGAAACTGAACTAGTTCACATTAGTGAAGTGACACTGTGAACTAAGTGAAGTCCCAGTGAAGTGACATTGAAAACTGAGATGTGTTAGTTGAAAATCTGGACAGTCACAATATTAAGAGCAGTGAGTGGAGGACAGGTTTTCCTTAAAAGTCTTTGTATTGCATCCTTGGAAGATGAACTTAAACACCAGGTTTGGTATTTATCCGAGATTAATTTTTTAGTTATGTTGTTTTTCTCAAGAGCACACTGCCAGGAATGTAGCCACTGTTACAATAGTAATAAGCTTCCAATATTTACTTGCTTTTCTGACCATTAGCACACTCTGAAAATTAGTGTTCTAATCCTTACTTTTGTAATAAATGTCACATGCTGTTGGTTGTATCAATTATTTAAAACATGTTATTTATTCGGATGAGCTGTCTGTTTAGGAAAAAACTGTTTATACATAAAAATAAACATAATTGTTAAAATTTTGATCTCCCAATGAAAATGGTCTAATCACACAGTAAATGCCCTTAGCTGTAATGGTTTTAGTTCAAGAATCTTCTGTTCCAAACAGCTAGAACAAAACAAAGGGCTTCCAAAATGTTGGCTGCTCCAAAAGTGCTCAGAAAATCTCATTCGACTATGACAATATATACAAAGGTGTTTCGCACCCAATGTGATGGGATTTATATATAAACATTAGCACCAAAATAAGAAGAGAAAGTTGGTATAGGGATTGAAATGGGGTATGTTTGGCAACAGGGGGGAAACAATAGTGGATATTGAAAAGAAGACAGAGAGTGGAAGATGTAGAAAAGCAGGAGATTTGGACAAGCTTTAATAACAGAGGTTCTTCAAATCTGTATAAAATAGTAAAACGAAATTGCAGAGGGGAGAAATACATAATAACTGTGTCAATTTGGAAATAAATTGAAATTGAGTTTTATTTACGGACGCTCTTTAACTGCTATGGTTCTTAGCGTCCCATTCTATATTGGGCGTGAAAGATAGGCAATTTTGCTCAGAGGCCTCTTTATCAGGCTTGAGGTTTTTTTACGTGCCATAAATTTACGACACGGGACCACCGGCTTTACTTCCCTTCCGAAGGAAGCCATGCTAAGGATTTTTACGCCCAAAAAAATCCATCGCCCTCCGCCAGGTTTGAACCCGCGACCTTGGGAACTAGAGGCTAGCACGGTACCACTAGTCCACGGAGGACGACATCAATTTGGAAGAAGAGGTTTTGCGTGGATATGTACTGGGGCATTATTCCTAAAAGGATTCAGGAAGAACTTTGCAAAAAGATGTGTTTTATGTGGAAAATTAGATGACAATTTCCATTCTTTAATAGGGTGTGAAATGGTAAAAATGTAGAGACAAGTGTCTGGGGCAGAAAATGGGATGCTATAGCACTTAAAATGTTGCTAGGGAACATTAACAAGATGAGGGATTTTCTAAGAAAAGTAATGAGGTTTAAAAAGCACATGATGTACTGTAGAGGCTCTTTACCACATAAACAACCTGGGAGATAAGGTAAGCGACAGACTTGTACAGAGGTCTTTTTCATACATGATTTGTTGTGTTGGTATTTGTTTTATGTTATAAATCAAAATACACAAAACATCAAAATAAACATTTGGTAATAACACACACTTAAAAAGAGGATTGCATAATACATTATGAACTACTTTTGGCTATTTTGCTTTTAGGTCGTCTTCATTGAAAACGCTGAAAAAAGCAAGAAGGAATGGAGTAAATTACCTTCAGAGTGCATTTATGAGTAGATGTGATCTCGTCAATACCTGGTGCCCACCTACCCGCCCCTTTTAGTTGTTTTACTTTTATAGGAAAATTGCGATATAAACACAACAAACGTAGCCATCTTCCTGCTAAAACAGATGCTGAATGGAAAGTGCCAAACTAAATAAAAAGTGAAATCCGCAAAATAAGGAATTTCTGCAAACGTGAATCATTTGCCACAACTGTGCTACACTTATCTCCTTCTAAAAAACATCCCTCAGGTACGCTTTGAGGCTGAGGGCCCTCAAATACCTTGGCTACGCCTTGAGGCTGAGCATCTTACCGACTTTAGCGGCATTAGTTATTCATATGTTGCCAGCATTGCATTACAGCTAGAGAATGACATAGAGTGACATCTTTAGGAAATATAAGACATCACTTCCATCGCTGTTGAAGACCACCTAAAAACCAACTTACCCCTACTTGACTCACACGAAAGGTGTCTTGTATGATAGATAATTCTGCTTAAATATAACACTTATAGTGTAAATGTGAAGATGTGCTGTACTGGGTGCAAGTTTAAAGTACAACTACAACCACATCAATATCACACAGAATATTCTTTCTAGTGAATTAGTTCTTCTGAATAGGTTACCTACCTGAATAATTAAGTACGAAATTGATTAGACTGTTACACATACCTTTTCGCTTCTTTGGTTTAGCAGCTTCTGAAGGTAAAGGTCCAATACATTCATTGTCTGAATCCGGCTTAGCAGCTTCAGAAGGCAAAGGACCCACCCAGTCATCATCCGAGTCTCCACTGTCTTCAAGAAATCTCTTTCTGCTATCTGCCATGCTGGATAAGAAAGTAGATGTTAAGGTAACCATAAAATTCATATCCTTACCCCTATAAGTGGACGCAAAGGCAGCAACATTACCCAATAAACTACATGTAACATGAAGAATGGCTTTATAATTATACAGACATTGCAATATTTCATTAGCCTGTAGTTTCTAATGTACCTACCTATTTTAGGGCAATTTTGCTTTTAGTACCTATTTACTATACATATTAAAGAAGTTTCAGTAATCTTTTCTGGCTGTAACATACGTGATATGGTTATTTCTGAAGTTATCACAAAACCCCAACGTGTACATATCACTCAACCCGTACTGATACTGGCTGCAAAATGATCACAACTTTGCCCGCTCCAAATTTTACGCATTTAAATGTGTAAATGGACAAAAATATAGTGTATATCCCTCCATCTGACAAGATCAAGGGTAAGGTTAGGTACGGCTGTTTCATGAGTTCTGTTAAGGACAAATACAAAAGTACTCACATTATTCACTTTTATGAAAGCGCCATAAGTGTATCCAACATTTCTGTATAATACTAACACTTTAAAATTAATTTTCTTGTAATTAATATCTAGATTACTTGAGCCAACTTTCCTCACACTTAACGCGACAGGTTGGCTACCCCCACAAAACACCAAAGCACACACCAAAGCTACCCTCTCTCCTTGAGTTAATATGATCTGTCTTTGTATCACCTTGAGACTGATTGTAATCTCGATCTTTAAAGATTCTAATAGTCATAATTTAGTTATTGTACGTGTAAAATTAAATTATACTACACATTTTATGTGTGTATTCAATGTTCTCTTTCTTCTCAATTTGAATTTCCGTAAGGTTGCCTGTACAGAATGTATACCTCTTTTATTTGATAAGATATGGAGTTGGCGCCAATTAAGAAAAGTGTACAGAGGAGTCCGTGGTTTTCTCGCTAGGGATGGCTAGCCAGAAGATAAATGAAAATGTATCTACAAATGAAGTCTCAACTAATGATGTCGATGCCAATGATGTTAGCGAACACATAAAAGAGGATTCCAAAAATGTAAGCAAGAAGTTCACTTATAATTTCAAAGATGCTGGGTCTTATGTTGTAGGTATAATTGGTAACCATGAAAATTTAAATAAAGTGTTCTCTATAAAATTAGGTAAATGGCCTTATGAAGACAAACTTAATTCTGAGTCTGTCCTTCCAGGAGGGAAGAACAGGTTTGAGGTGAATTTTAACTCATTTTTAGAAGCAAAATCAAATGCCTTCCTAAACTCAAAATTTGGTGACAAACAATTTAAAATCTTACATTGTACGGTGAAGAGAACTGTAAGAAGAGTGAATCTAGATATGTATTAGTAAGGAAGAAATAAAATATAGCAAAAAATGCTGAGATAATTAAGGTTTACAGGCTTTAAAAAAAAAACAAAAGAAGGATTATTGGGGAGGATAAATAAAACCAGGTATATACCTATGCAATCTGTGCTGGTTACTTTTAGAGCCCAGATGCTGCCTTGGATGGTATTCCTTTATGGAATAAGCCTTAGGGTGAATCCGTTTGAGGAACAGCCTCTTCAATGTAATAACTGTTGTATGTTTGTCCATTTTGCAAGGCATTGCGGAAATAAAAAATGTGTAAATTATGGAGAGGAACATGAAATAACTGATTGCAAAGAAAGTTTTGAATGTTTACATTGTGGGGGGATCACCCTGCCAATGGTAAAAAGTGCTCTAAATACATTTTCGGACAGAAAGTAATAACAAAAATCCAAAACCTTAGAGTTTCTAGAAGACAGGCTATTAATATGCTAAAAGATAAGTCATCATATGCTGATGCTGTGATTTCTAATAATGAGCACAGTTGTAATCTATAAATTTTATGCAGTGTAGCAGAAAAGTGCTCAGAAGCTTTTTCTAACCAAAGAAGAATGTTGATAAAGAACCCAAACATAGTTTCCTGTAGGTAGGAAAAGATACAAAAATGTCAAACAGTCTTGAAGCAATCCCAAATTATCACTTCTGCAATGAAAGACATTTTGCAATGGTAGGGAGAAGTATGTGAAGAATCCATTACTAAAATAGGTGACCAGCAACAAATAATCAAAAAGAATACACTGCCCCGAAAGAAGGAAAAAATTAACCTTGGACAATTTCAAGGCTAAGGAAATACCTGAAGAGTTATTCAAATTCAAATTTTATTCACCACTTGATTTCAATACAGAAATATTGGCTTCATCAACAATACAATTATCAGTATAAAAAGAACAGGTCTAATTAGATGTAATACACAAATACAGAAATCCTAATTTATTACATGAATAGATACCTAAACTAAATTTTGGAATTGTAAACATAGTATGTTCCATAAGAAAGCTTATAAACTAATTCATTTCTCTAGATATTCTTCCACTGAATAAAAACAACCCTGTATTAGGAGTTTTTTCAAATCTTTTTTGAAGACTGTTAGGGTTTTAACTTTTTTTTTAAATATGTGGGGAGTTTATTAAACAATTGAATGCCATTATAATATAAACTTTTTTCATATAGGGTTCTTTTATGTCCTGTAATGTGCAGTTTAGGTTTATTTCTTGTATTATAGTCATGAATATTGACGCAGTAATTTGTATCACAAATTATGTAAATGTCAGAGTGATTGTAGTGTGACATTGATTTGAGATGTTTGTTGATTGTAATTATTGTCGAGAAGTGGGTTTATACGGCCTTACTGAAACTGACAATAATAGCGTGCAATAATGTAGCGAGGGTGTGAGCTGTTTATCATTATTAGAGGCGAGCAAATGAACGTCAGAGTGGCGCGTTTTTCTTAGAATTTGCTGGAACATTTTTCCCCAGAGCATATGTTTTCATAATTTTCATTGGATATAAATATAGACGCTAATGTTGGCGCGTTTTATTAACCAATAACAGCTCGGTTATAATCTTTAGGCATATTGGGGCGAGGAAGTATAAATTCAGTGTCAGGGTCAAGTTTCACGTAGTTCAACGGAGGCATTCATGGAGTATGCATCGCACGAAGTTCATCAAGGTTATGCGTAGCAAATTTGCGAAAAATCTCTCGTGTCGTAAAGTTAATTACACAAAAAGTTGAAGTACGCGAATTAATAATGTGCAGTAAATAAGTTATTATAACAGTTTCAGTTTGGCGAGTGTCAAGATTAATAGGTGAAAGTGAATAATGTGTTATGACAATAAAAGTGTAAAACAAATTCTTTTATCAGTGTTATCTTTGGATAAAAACTCCTTTCCGTTTACACACCTGTACAAGATAAGTGCTTGACCTAGAAATCATAGCTAGCCGGAGGACAGTGAACCCAAAAATTAAATACAATAACAGGCGCTCAGCAAAAGATAACACGAAGTGACTGCGACAAATTGTCTTTTATACGTGCGACAAATAAGCAGTAGCATTTGTTTCCCCAAAGGTGAGGCGAACAATAATAATACCCCCGCAATATCAGCATTTGTGTTAAAACTATTTTGCAGCTTATACATTGTTACCAGAGTTTCAAGCACATAAATCATTGCACAATTTCTTGGTTTAACAGCAAAATGCAGATGCATGAGTTGGTAAATATCAATATTTTCATGCAGAATGCAAGAAGTTTGAATAACAAAAAAACTGAAGTTATCAACCATATCTCTAAAATAAAATATAATATTTGTTTTAATCTCTGAAACATGATTTAAGGAGAACAGAAAATTTAATGTATTAGGTTATAAAACAATAAGATTTGATAGATCTTCCAATGGAGGAGATGTAATTGCTGGAATTAAAGATCATATTAAAATTATTTCATATGAATTGATTGAAAATAAGCAGGTAGATATTCAAGGTATCTCTATTGTTTTTGGTATATTTAAATTAGTTTTTATCTATAAAGCCTTAAACAAAACATTAAGTAATTTTATTAAACAATTGTTACAGTACAAAACTCACCAACATATTATTATTATTTGTGGAGATTTTAATTTTTATGCTTTGGAACAAGACAGAAACAATTCTTTTTCAAATATCTCCTTGGTCAGATTTCTTGTTATATCTAAAATATATATTCTGAGTGACAGTACTCCAACTGAACTTGGCAGAAGGGATCAAAATGATTCAGCTCCTGATCTTGTTTTTGTTTCTAATTCTATATTTAATAATTCCGATATGGAAGTTATGGAAGAAACCTTAGGTAGTGACCACTTTCCTATTTCTATTAAGATTACATCCAACAAAATCAAATTGGATACTTTCTGCAAAATTTTTGATGGAGAATTAACAGCTATAAAAGCAGCATTACAGAACATTTTATATAGACCCTACATAAAACAAAAAATAGTCATCTTATCAGATTCAAAATCAGCCATAGATGGAATAGTAAATTACAATAATAAAACAACAAGAAATATTAAAGAAATAAGAAGCCTAATTAAAACAGTTGAAACTAGAAATCATGTCACTCTACAATGGATCCCAGCTCATGTCGGACTTTTGGGCAATGAACATGTGGATCAATTAGCAAAGAAAGGTGCAATACAACAAATAAAACCTGCAGGACAAATAGAAATAAATAGACAAATAACATTAGACAACATTTCAAAAGACAGCAGAGACTTGATGAAGAAGTTAAATTAAAAGATAAAGATTATATGAATATTAAAAATAGAGTTTATATGCCAAGGAAGACTGCGGTGGTCTTATTTAGGATGGCAACTGGCCACGATTGCTTCGCTGAACACCTCTACAAGATACGATGCCTACCTATACACAAGTGCACTCTCTGTGAAGAAGATTTCATCCTGAACAAACAACATCTTGCCAAATGCAAAGGCCATAAAAGTGATAACTTACAGACTTTATATTGGGAAGGCAAAGGGAAAATGATGCAGATCAATTAATCCCTTTGAAATTTTGGTTCAGAACTTTAAATCTAGGAAAACGTAATGTGTTAAGACAGTGTATTGAATACCAAGAGAATAGCTTAATGAATGATGGATGGGTAAGTAAATTACGGAATATTTTGGAGAAAAATGGGTTAGGAGATATATGGAGAAGGAGAGAAAATAACGTGAAAAATTTTTGGAAAGAGGCGAGGAAAAGACTGGAAGATATAGAAATACAAAAATGTTCAGTGAGATTGCTGAAAAGAGCTCATTAGTTTATTATAGGCAAATGAAAAATACATGGGGTAGGGAAAAATATATAGACATAGTAAATAAAGAAGAGAGAGAATCTATTGCATGGTTAAGAACCAGAGCATGGAGGCTAAAAGGGCTAAGACAGAACCAATGTCCGATATGTGGTGGTAATGAAGACATTGAAGATAGTATTTAAGTGCCAAGGAACAGAAAATTGGAGAAAAGAATTTTTTAATAAGAAGTGGTTGAAGGGGGATAGAAATATACTTATGATTGAAATGATATGCAAGGACGCTAGAAGCATTGGACAGTTTTTGTGTAAAGTAAAAAAAAATGGCTTTGGACAGTGGAAAGAGAACAGTAAGAGGTAGTGCATCTTACTTTGAATGGAAAACTATAGTGAATGTGTGATGGTTAAGTAATCAATAAATGAAAAGTGAAAAACAAGTGGAAATGGGACATGAAAAAAAACTGAAAAAAAAAAGAGTAAGATAATTTATTGACATGAAATTGTAAAATGTAAATAAACTGTAGTGATTGTCTACTGAATAAGTGACCAGGGTCAAAGTACAGTAGACAATCAAATTTGTAAAACTCTTAGCACAATAGTGCCATTGGTGAACAACAACAACAACTTTCTGCAAAAGCTTTAGAATCAATAAAATGATTTGGGATGATTTCAAGGCATTTTTGAGTTCAGAATTAGAAAAGTTTTATCCTTTGGAAGATTTGGAAATTTTTAATTTTAAACACAAGTCTATATAAATACCTTAATGACAGACATTCAGTAACAGTTAAATACAAAGGTAATGGTATAAAAAAACCTATTTGGTGGAATCATGAGCACAACGAAACCATAAATCTTACAAAACAAGCTATTAAGGAGTTTCAAAAAACAGATCTATGGAAAATTATCTTAACATGAAGAGACAGGTTGCTTCTGCTAAACTTTTTCTTAGTCTATATAAGAGAAAAGGATGGTGTGAATATTGCAATAATATATATTATGAAGGACAGAATATTTCACAAATTTGGAAAGCTGTAAAATTTGTAGTAATAATAAAAAGTATAACTGTAACCCTATAAATTTCAAGTTGGACCCGCAAAATAAATTTATGGATTGTATCTCTTTCCCTCGACAGCAACTCCAGATATTGATTTTGAATTATAAAAAATGCAGTAGTAAATGTATGGTTATGAAGGAAATTGAGCAACCTATTAAGATATATGAAATCTCACAAATCATTAAGAACCACAAGAATACCTACCTGTCCTGGACCTGATGGAATTTCATTTCATTATGTATTGTAAGATGATCCAAAACTTTCCTACAGAATATTTAAACCTATTAGATAGAAGTTATAACTTCTGTTTATTTCAACAATTCATTCCTGAAGAATGGAAAAAAAATTATATTATTCCCATTCCTAAAGCAGGGAAAAGTTTATTTGAGGTTAAAAAGTATAGACCTATTGTTTTGTCATGTGTATTAAGGAAAATATTTGAAAACATTTTGTCCAAAAGATAATTTTTATCTAGAGAGATATGGTTTATGGCCGAGGAATCAGCATGGTTTCAGGAATGGTTATGGTACAGTTAACAGTCTAGCAGTAATTACCTCTGAAATCCAAATAGCATTTAACAATAATGAGGTAGTTCAAGATTAAGCTTAGATATTTTACATGCTTATGATTCAGTAGTTTGATTAAGGATTTAATAAAGTTGAATTTTCCTTCAGATTACACCTATTTATTACTCAAAGATAGAGCCATATCTCTTCGTCCCAAATTTAATAACCACATAGTAAGAAAAACTTGTGATGGCTTGCCTCAAGGTTCATCCCTAAGTCCAATTTTATATGTGATGTATGCTGTCAATGTTTGTAAGTTTATTGCAAATCAACTTAATTACCTTATGTATGCTGGTGCTCTATTTTTGTACTCCACTGTTACATACTCCAAGCTAATGAAACATAATTCAGAGTTCAAAAATAAGGTTAATGACACAATAGTATTTTTCAAGAATTTTGGCTTATAGAAATTAAAGTTCCAAAGTCAAGAATAGTAAAATGCCACACAACATTAATTTAGAAATAGAAGGCCACAATTTGTCAAGTTCTCAGATCATGTTTTTAGGAATTAGGATTGACAGGAAACCTCACTTCAACAATATTATAAGCAAATGCAAAAACATATGTAATCTTTTAAATATATCACAGGCAAAAACTGGAAAACTCATCCCTATGCCCTATACCTACTGTACAACAACCTATTGAATATGGTAACACTATTATTAATAATCCTCTAAAATCTTCCATTAAAAGTTTAGATTCAATTATATACAATATTGTTGGTATTATTCTAGGCAGACACTGCAGCCTAATACTCAGTGTTTATTTAGAGAATTGGAATATGCCCATTTCCTCTAAGGCAAAAGATCGTGGTCATAAAGTTTGTTGGTAAGATTATCATTAATTATGAAGATATTCTTTTTGAAAATTAATGGTTTTATGGGATACTTGTAAAACGGTTACTAGAAGGAAGAATGAAGCTCTCAATTTTCCTTTATCATATGCAATTAATAAATATTATGCAGAAAGTAATCTTTCCTACTCTCCAAGACTTCCTAGATATTTAATTGATTGGGATGTTCATCTCCAAGAAGTTGAAGTGCATCTTCAATATTTTAAAAGCAATGTTCATGACATAAGAACCAATATATAATACATTTTATGAGAAATTCCTTACGAATATATGGAATTACTTTTCACAGATGGTTCTAACGGTGAAAACAACTACACAGGGGCAGCAGTATATCACCAATTGGCAAATAAAGTTAAATAAAGACTGGTCAGTATACTAGTGGAATTTCTTGCTATCAGGATGGTAGTTCAAATTTATTAAAGAGAACAAACTTAAGCATAATAGGTATAACTTTTTCAGATTCTCTCAGCTCCCTTATAACTAAATCTTCTGGAAATTGAAATTAAGTATTTCCTATATCAGGCCATCAGAAATAAAATGGGAATAAAAGTAGTTTGGATTTCTGCACATAAAAATATACCAGGTAATGAAATGGAAGTGCAAATTGCTGTATATGATATACATTTCATGAAATTGTGGATGAGAGAATAAGGATAATTTGTCTGCTTGGTTTCAAAAATGTAATTTAAATAGGGAAGATATTAAAATGTTTACCAGGCTTAAGTTAAATGTTGCATTCACTCCTTCTTATTTGTATAAAATAAGAGTACGTGAATGTGGAGAAAATAGGTAATTATGTCATGTTTTATTTGGTTGTAAAATAAATGATTATGAAAATAATCAATTGTTAAGAGAATTATACAGTCTAGGTCTCTGGACCGATTAAAATCACAAATGCTATTAGATATAATTCTAACAGAGTCTTCAAACACATTCTGAGACACATTAAAAAATGTAAAATGAAAATTTAAGCAAGAGTACCTTTCAGTTTAATTTTATAATTCAATCCTTAGGCAGAAAATGAGACTGTAAATGGAATGAAAGTTTACAAAAGCGTCTATGAACAAACAGAAGAAGAAAATATTATATAGAGATTTTTGTTTTGCATTTTAGAAATATAACATTATGACAAGGACACACAATAAAAACTTAATTGAGGCTTTGAGTTTGGCTTCGGGTCAAAATAAGCTTTTTGTCCAGTAGATTATTATTCTTCATTGGTAAGTACTTCTTATTTTATAAGCATATTATAATGGTCTGAGAAAAAATATTCACCAAAAACTAATGTAATTATGAAAAATAATAAGAAAATGTACCACTATAGAGATAGTGGTCCCCTGTAGTTAATACACTTTGTAACAAACGCATGAAGTGGCAGTGTGAACTAAGTGAAATTTCAACAAAAGTTGAACTAGAGCAGTTAAAAACTGGACAAAGTCATGATGTTTTCAAGAAAATGTCCCCCAGCCCAAACTACTTTTTACATGGAAAAATTTTAGTTATTTTTTATTTTCTCAAAAGTAGCTGTAACAATTTTGATTAAAGTACAACATGTTTAAGATATTTACATGACAAATAAAATTTGAATTTTCAGGAATAGCCTCTGAAGTCCTCTTCATTCTGAATGACTTTTATATACTTAGTAAACTGTAAGAGATCCCGTTAAAGCGCACAATTTATGTCAAATAATATTAATTGTGGCATCATCCATTTCTGAGATATTCTTTGTTATTGGTTCAAATTTTCAAATACTTCAACTTTTTTCAAGTGGTAAGTTGCTACTCAGTGGAATTTCCAAGCCATCACATAGTTATCTGCTTTTTAAAAATCTCAATATTGCTTTAGCCTACAACAAAATGTGTAAATATGTAGTGATAGTTTATCTTGATTAACAAGAAGTAAACAGAAGAATAAGCTTTTGTAAGAATAGTTTGCAGAAGTGAGTAGAGAAAGTCATGTGAATGCAACACATCAGATTTTAGTAGCACCTCACAGTTGTATCACATATGTCCCTCCTGATTCTAGGACGTTGATTTGTTTTTACTTTTTAGTCAAGTATGATACAAGATTGCAGTTTACTGTGCATTACAGTGGTGCAAACTTTCTACTTCAAGAAAGTGTATTATTTTATATTTCAGCCCTTGAAATTGACTCACTGATTGGTATGCTGCTGGCTGGAAAAGCGATGAAGTCAAACAAAACACCAGCACACTGTCGGAAGTTCTAAGGGTTGTAAAAACTATATGCATGGTGATGTTGAAACAGGTGAGTGTAGATTTTCTTCTATCATTAATCAACTGTATTACCTGACATTGCATCAGTGCAAGGGGTTGAAAATATGACCAAAGGTAGTTTTTACTTTCTGTACTATGTAAGTATTGTATTCCATCCAAAAATTTGATGTCGAGATTTCACATGAAATATATCTTTTGAGGTGTCCTGAACCAAAACTAAAAAAGCATTTTTAGAAAAATGTGTGTGTGTATGTGAACAGTATAACTCAAAAATAAAAAGTTGGATAAGTACCAAACTTGGTATTTAACTTCAGTATCTTCCGAAGAGTGGCATGAAGATTTTCAAAAACATCCCTCCACCCTCAACTATCCTTTATATGGAACATTTTTCGAAATTTTTGATTTTCTAAAAAATGGCTATAATGATTTTGATTAAAATACCATGTATAAAAATATTTACAAGACAAATAAAATGTATATTTTCAATTTTCTCAGAATAGCCTGCGAAGTCCTCTTCATTCGGAAGGAATTTTGTACAATCTTGTATAACTGGTACACATTAAGCGACAGATGAAAATGTATCACACAAAAAATGTAGAGTTCATTAAAACACACAACTTATTTCAAGTAACATTTAATGTGGTATAAGGAATTTCAGAGATATCTGCTGTTAATAGCGCATGTTGTTTATTACTTTGGTCATTCTTTTAGTCCTGTCAACAGTCAGTTGTTTCTAGTGATTGCATGGAAACAGTAGGCCAGCATATAGCATCTAGTTCTAAAACATTTGACTGTTGTTGATCCCTTTGTATGTATGATGAAATGTGTAATGCAGCAATTTCTGCAAATGTTTATTTGGATTAAAAACTAAGTACATAGAAAAATAAGCTTTAGATTAGATTACAATGTAGGTTCTTTGATGGCCAAGAGACCTTCAACATAGAACATGTCAAAATATTAATATTTCTGTTGTATTGAACTTAATATTACTTGGGTTTTACAGCCTGTGTCACATCCTTACTTGCATACAAGGAGTGTCAGGATTTTATAAAATTGTCAATTTAAACTTATTATTTTTGCACACATAAAATTTACAAGTTATGATGCTAAAATGTAAACAGTAAACATCAAATATCTATTACATTAAAAAATTGTCAGGTCTACTGAATACAAAATTTCTCCCCTTCAATGCTTAAATCTTTGCTTATATGCAAAGAGTGTCAGAATTTTAAGATATACATTTAGGAAATATTAAATATGTACAATAAAACTATTTTGCATATATATATATATATATATATATATATATCAAGTGCACAATGTTTCAGATTATGGAGCTACAAATATACAGTAAATATCAAATTTCTACTACTTTGAAAGTTAGCATGGTTAGGTACTGAGTATAAAATGCACTTCTTTGCTTAGCCTTTACAGCCTGAGTCAGTGCTCAATATTTACATCTTTACTTCTATGAAAAGATGGTCAAAATTCAGTATTAAGATAAAAATATCAAATATATAAATGTATTAAAGGTATTTCTTATTTGTCTTAATACAGTACCTTAACATTATAGGAATATATAGTATACGAGAACCTAATTGTCAACAGGCTAAATTGTGGTTTAAATATTCTTCTAGAGAGTAAAAAGATTTATCACAGAGGTACTCTTTTAGGGAGGCTTTAAAATCTTTGAAATTGCTAATTTTTTCCATCAGATTACTGGGTAGAGCATTATGTATCTTAATTGTCAGCTTTTTGGATGCAAGATAGTTTTGCATTTGGACGATGGATATTTCTCTTTTGCCTAGTGTTAAAATTATGTATTTCAATGTTTATAATAAACTTATGTCGATTATTTGCATAAAATTTTAAGATGGAGAATATATAAACACAAGATAAGGTTAGTATACCTAGTTTCTGAAATAGTTCTTTGCATGACTACCTGTTATGAGTGTTGCAAATTATTTGTATAACCTTCTTTTGTATTACAAATATGCGTTTACTATCCACTGAGTTGCTCCAGTAAATTATCCCATATTCCATGATGGAATTAAAATAAGCAGAGTAAACTAACTTAAGCGTAGCAATTGAATGAAAGTTTGAATGGCATAACATGCTGCATTAAGTTTAGGTGTGATGTGTTAATATGTGGCTTCCAATCTAAGCGCTTGTCTACTAAAAGACCTAGAAATTTGACTTCGTTAGGTTGTTCTAATAATGAATTAATTCCTATTTCTACTTGGGTTTGTGGTGACTGGTTAATTGTGAATTTGACTACTTTTGTTTTTTGAAGGTTTACTGAAAGTTTGTTTGCTTTTAACCAGTCTGACATGCAATTTAGGACATAATTTAATTTTATAACACACTCATTTAAATGTTTACTTGATACTAGAACACTGGTATCATCTGCAAACGGATATATGCTAACAATGTGTTTAGTATACAACGGGAGGTCATTTATATAAATTAAAAATGACAGAGGTTCCAATATCGACCCTTGGGGACCTCCATGTTTTATTAATTTTGATTCTGAGGTGTTGTTATGGTACTGATTGATTTCTACACTTTGTTTTCTATCTTTTAGACAGGAGATAAACCAATTTAAATTTTCAGTTTTTATTGCATAGTACTGTAGATTTGCTATCAAAATCTCGTGATTTACGCAGTCAAATGCCTTTTCTAGGTCACAAATGATGCCTGTCACATGTAAATTTTCATTTAGTGCTGTTAACACTTCATGCGTAAATTTGTTGATATTCCTTTTCTAAAACCGAACTGTTCGCTGGCAAATACTTTGTTATTTTCCATATAATTATACAGTCTGTTAAACAAATACTTTTGAGAATACTGTCAAGAGAGATGTTGGTCTGCCTTTTTTGAAGAGGGGTTTGACAGTTGAGTATTTCATTGTATAAGGAAATATTCCAGCCTTTAGTAAGAATAGTCTGTATATTCACTAATAATGATAAAGGGTGGAAAAGCTATATGAATATATCACATCAGATGTTTTTTAAGATGTCAGCTATCCTATAATTTTCGTCAAATCCTATAACTGAAGTGCTGAAATTTGTGTTCTGTAAAACAGGAAAGTTTTGTCTGTAAGGAGCTGAAAATAAGGTTTGGCTAGTAATTGGAAGTTGTAAGGTAATGTATGATTTTTGCTAGGAAGAGGAAACATAGTGACTGGCAGGAAGGAATGAACAAAGTTTTGTAATGGAGGCAAACAAGCTGGCTAGCCTGTTGGTTGTAATGGGATAGCTCTCCTAATTTTGTTTTTGTTGGGGCTACTGGCTGGGGCCTGTTTTATAAAACTCAATAATAAGAATATTAGCTAATGTTATTAGACCATGGAAAAGAATTACTAGTTAACAAAACTCTGTTTCATAAACATTCTTGGCAACTAATAAAATAACCTCACTAATATTATTAGTTGTCATAAAACTGTCTTTTGCTTCTAGCTTCCCCTTTCATTACATACTGGACATATTCATTATGGTTTTTGTTAACAAGCTCTTATGTTTTGAATAAAAATGGTAAAATGAGTGAAAGTAGTTTGAAAAAACAATCTTTTCTGCGCAAGGTGCTAGAATTAAGAATTGAAGTTTTTGAAGGCTTTTCTCCTACAATAACGAAAGAAAGAAAAACGAAAGCTTGGATGAAAGTGAGAGATTTTTGCAATATCATTTGGCTTCATTTCCAGTGCTAAGAGAGTTTGGTTATGTACGTGCTGCAACATTGCCAAACCTGAGGACTAGAGCAGTTGTCCAATTATAGCTTATTCTTGAATATGAACATTTACCATGCCTTCATCACTATCTGAGTCGGAATTACACATTATATGGATTTTCTGAGTAGTATTGTACAAACTTACAGAAACAATTCAAGCAGCTTCCACTAATAGTATTGTTATTAGAGTGGACTTATTCATGAAATTGAGCCTAATAAAATTAGTGGATTTATTACCCTTGCTCTTTTATGAAAAGGCTTACTGATATTATTAGTAAAAGGTACTAATATCATTAGGTAATACACTGATAAACAGTATTAACTAATAGATTTATGAAACAGAATCCTAATATTATCAGTTAATATTGTGACATTGTCCAGTTTTTTCAACTGTCACCATTTCATTTTTACTTTCTCTACTACGTATAGTAAGTAGGGGAAGTATTGTATTCCACCCAAAAATTCGATACCGAGATTTCACCGGAAATACATGTTTTGAGACCACCTGAATCCAATAAAAGCATTTTTGGAAACATGTCCGTGTGTGTGTGTGAACAGCATAACTCAGAAACGAATAGTCGGATAAATGCCAAACTTGGTATTTAGGTTTAGTATCTTCTAGAGATACGACATGAAGGTTTTCAAGAAAATCCCCCCACCCCAGATTACCCTTTACATGGAACATTTTTCGAAAATTTTAATTTTCTCAAAAACAGCTCTAACGATTTTGATTAAAATATCATATGTTTAAGATATTTTCATGATAAATGAAATGTATATCTTGAATTTTCAGGGAATGTCTCCAAAAGTATTCTTCATTGTGAATGACTTTTGCATAACTGGTAAACCACAAGAGAAGACAAAATTTTACTACACAAAAAGTGTAGATCGCGTTAAAATACACAAGTTATGTTATACACATGTTTTTTGTTGAGTGAACCATTTTCAAGATATTGCTTGTTATTCCCTTAAATTTTCCAATACTTATACTTTTTCTCAAATTCGTTATTACTTTCTCTACTACGTATAGTAAGTAGGGGAAGTATTGTATTCTACCCAAAAATTTGATACCGAGATTTCACCGGAAATACATGTTTTGAGACCCCCTGAATCCAAAAAAAGCATTTTTGGAAACATGTCCGTGTGTGTGTCTGTGTGTGTGGTGTGTGTGTGTGTGTGTGTCTGTGTGTGTGTCTGTCTGTCTGTCTGTGAACAGCATAACTCAGAAACGAACAGTCAGATAAACACCAAACTTGGTATTCAGGTTCAGTATCTTCCAAGGCTGCGACACGAAGGTTTTCAAGAAAATCCCCCCACCCCAGAGTACCCTTTACATGGAAGATTTTTCGAAAATTTTAATTTTCTCAAAAATGGCTCTAACGATTTTGATTAAAATATCATATGTTTAAGATATTTTTATGACAAATAAAATGTATATCTTGAATTTTCTGTGAACATCTCCAAAAGTGTTCTTCATTGTGAACGACTTTTGCATAACCGGTAAACCATTAGAGATAGAGAAAATTTTACTACACAAAAAATGTACATCGCATTAAAATACACAATTTATGTCATTTGCATCTTTTTTGTTGAGTGAACCATTTTCGAGATATTGCTTGTTATTCTCTTAAATTTTTCAATAATTTTCTTAAAAGGGAATTCGTTATTCAATTTTTTGTCTTGGATATGCAAAGAGTATTAATCTGTGCCAAAGAGAATGGTGCTGCACCTAGCAACCAGCTATTAAGAGATATGTATATGCTTAAAGGCTACTGTATTTCTATATTGCCCTTGTAAATGTATTTTCCCCTTACATCTATAAGAAAATTAGCAATAAGATAGAGTCTGCAAATGTTTATCTCGATTAACATGAAGCATATGGAGAATAAGCGTTTGTAAAAATAGGTTGTACAAGAGTAGAGAAAGTCATGTGAGTGTAAGATCAGATTTTTCATTTTTTTTGTCCTGGACACACAAAGAGAATGGCCACATAGCAACCAGCTCCTAAAAGATTTGACTATCGCTTAAAGCCTACCAATTCCCCTTGCACCTACAAGCAAATTAGCAATAAGATTAACATCTCGATTAACATGAAGTATATGAAGAATAAGAGGTTGTAAAAATAGTTTGTACAAGGGTAGAGAAAGTCATGTGAATGTAACACATCAGATTTTTTTATGTAGTTCACTTCACTAATGTCACTTTGTCCAAGGTGAACTAGTTCAATTCTCTATCCCTTCATTTGTTCCTTTGTGATGCAGCATCTTCGGACTGAATGGTTCACTTCACTCGGGAGTCAAACACAAGACCTCCACAACTTATTGCTCTACAGTAGCACTCGATTACATCACAACATTCACACCACTTCACTCAGAGAATTACTCAAAGTTCTCAACAACCACAACGCCTTATACTCGATTTGACTGCAGCGAGAGCGCTTGCTGCAGAGCTCTTGGAAAGTCACACTGAATGTGCACCTTACAGCTAGAAGGCCTTCCTGGAAGTGTTTAAATGAGCTGGAAACTCTCCCCACTAATATGCTGGCTGGCTTCATCACAATATTATTAATTATTAGTGTAAAAGTTTTGTGAAACAGGCTCCTGTTTGTATGCTGCACAGGTGCTAGCATGATGGACTGCAAACAGCTTATTTCATTTCTCTGTGCAACCAGACTCATCTTAATCACCAAACAGATATGTTGAAGCTATGGAAATAAACATCAATAGCAAGCATATTAAAGTTTGCATTCCGTTGCACATTTAAAAGAGGACGTGCAGAAAAAATGGAAATATTTGAGACATTATTTTTGCTCTGAAAATGCTAAGCTAACCAAGGTATGATCAGGAGATGCAGGAAATAAAGTCAGGGAAAGTCTTTCAAACTTTTATATAAATGTTGAAATTCACAAAGGTGACTCTAGGTGCACTGAATTGACAACCCATTTTCTCGTGGTGGATTGTAATGCTACACATTTAGTGCATTGCTATCAAAGCGTTTTATCTCACTGCTTGAGGAATGTGCTATTAGATAAGCTAGGTAATCAGTGAACAACCAGGCTTCATTTTACTCACTTAAGATTTCTGCCTAGCGATCAACTGTTATCCTCCATGGTGTAGTGGTTACCATGCTAGCCTGTAGTTCCCAAGGTCGCGGGTTCAAATCCGGTAGAGGGCGATGGATGTTTTTCGGCGTAAAAATCCTTAGCATAGCTTCCTTTGGAAGGGAAGTAAAGCCGGTGCTCCCATGTTGTAGATTTATGGCACTTAAAAGAACCTCAAGCCTGATAAGGAGGCCTCTGAGAAAAATTACCGGTCTTTCACGCCCAATATAAAATGGGACACTAAGGACCACAGCAGTTAAAGTGCATCAATAAATAAAGAACTCAATTTAATTTAACTCAGCAAACAACCTGGTTTCATTTTGCTCATTCAAACTTTCTGCTCAGCGACCTGCCAGGCTTTCTCTTGCTCACTCAAGGTTTCTGCTCATTGACCAGTCAGATTTCATCTTGTACGTACCCTAGTTGCATAATATTTTGTTGAGATGCGTTAAAACAGTGCAGATTTCTACATAAGGGGTTTGAAAATGTTGTAGGAATGCTTTTTACTTTCTCTACTGCTTACCTGTAGTAAGTGGACAAAGTATTGCAGTCTGTAGCATTAACCATTTCCATGATGTTATTTGTAATTGGTTTGAATTTTTAAAGACTTTTCATTTTTGAAAGTGTTAAGTCAGTATCTATTTTTTCTAGGTAGAAAAAATGTAATGGGCAGTTTGGAATGGGTAGATTTTATTGAAAATCTTTTGTCATGTTCTCGGAAGATGAACTTAAATACCAAGTTTGGTATTTAACTGACTTTTAGTTTTTGGATTATCCTGTTCACAAACATACTCACAGACTTATTCCAATTTTATTTATTTATTTAGGGGACCTCAAATTGTGTGCTTCCAGTGAAATCTTGATATAAAATTTTTGGGTGGAATGCAATACTTCCTCTACTTAATATACATGAGTACTAGAGAAAGTAAAAAGGTGTGTATGTGTCTGAAAGGTGTAATTCAAAAGTGAGCATTCGGATAAATACTAAACTTGATATTTAATTTCAGTTTCTCTTAAGTGTACAAGGTGAATATATTCATGAAATTTCTCCCATTCCAAGCAATTCTTTGCATTGAAACCCATAAAAAGTGGTTCTAACAATTTTAATTAAAATACTACATGTTTTATATACCTGCATGACAAAATATAAAATGTATATCTTGCATTTTCTGGATATATCCTTGCGGATATCTTCATTCTGCTATAGCTATAAATATTTCTTTTAGTCTGTTTCTTTCTATCAATATTTAATTGCCACCTGATTTTATAAATATTTTGCTTAAGAGATGGCAGTGCCTCACTTCCACAATGAAAATAGCTGTTGACAATGCTAAGCCAGCTGCCAGGATGTAGAAAGCACATTGCAGGTGTTTGAACTGAATTGGTTTAGGAGCCAAATGATGCTGTGGATCCATCAACTCTCCACCAAGGATTTCCTCAAACTCCGTGTCCTTGGTCCACTTAGAATACAGGCCTGCCACAGCCACCCGCTGAACAACTCTGTTTAAATGTGGCAGCACTGGAGATCCAGATACTACCTCAAAATTTGTATACTTCATCAGTACACTTTCTTTCATCAGGTGCAAAAGTGGCTGTCCATCGCTTCCAATAAACTTTGTCCTGGAACAAGCGTACAGCTAGACTCACAATGTTACTCTGCCGGGATCAGCTTCAAAAATAAAGGCAGATAAACAGGGTTAGTTAAAAGTCCCACACCTCCCAAATAACTTTTTAAGCATGTGTCTAACTACACACAACTCGGTGTGCAGAGATAGTCATGTACAGGAACTCAAAATGATATTATAGATTTTTGGCTACTTCCAGTTTGTGTCTGCAACTTTCTTATCTTAAATGGAACACCATAAATTATTTTATAGGTTGGGATAGTGCTCTTCAATGGCTTTTCAACAAGCACCCACAATAGATACTTCTGTGCAATTCATCGCTGCTAAATAAATAAATAAATAAAAAAAAAAAAAAAGAAAAGTGTAGGCTTAATGGAGTAAAACGTTCCTTTTTTTCTGTAACTTGACTGCACTTTGTTTATATCCGTGAAAGCATGATTATTTGACTGTCTTTTGTTTATGTCCATGGAGACATGTTTATTGATACTCATTGATTTACTGATTTACAGGATTGAATCTATGTTAAATAATATTGTCTCTGATGTTGAGTGAAAAGGAAAGGATTCTAATTTCAATGATATTTGACTTTGGAGACAGGCAGTGATTTCATCTCGAGGGACAAATTTATTTAATGATACACATCTGTACCATGCTCCAAGGATTGTAAGAAAGCTTACTGAAACTAGTAGACTTAACAAGATCAGATTGCCTGAACAATGCAACTGATGAGAATATTTCATTGGATTTTCTTCTCCATGTGCAAGAAAATACAAAAGTATCTACAACAAATTTGGCATTACAATCCAATATAAACCTAAGGTCTGTGATGAAAATCCTTAAAGTCCAAGCAACATCCTTATAAAATTCAACTTTTGCATAGGTTTCAGAAGACGATCTTAATAATTTTGTGAATCAATGATGGAGTTCATTATTAATGATCCACTTTTTTAAGACAAATTGTATTCCCAGATGAAGGCGTGAATGGATTTGTCAACAGACACAACTGTCTGATACTGGTCAGAGTAAATCCACAATGGATGGAGGAGAACGACATGCAGTATCCACAGAAACTTAATGTTTGGATTGGTATTACTGGTGACCATTATTGGTTATTTCTTCTTTAGAGAAACGCTAATGATACTTGGAGTTGTTTCGAAATCAAGTACTACCAGCGATTGCAAACCTGTTTTCTATACCAACCTTCATTAAAATTAGAATCCTTTCCTTTTCACTCAACATGAGATAGAATATTATTTAACACAGATTCAGTCCATAAATCAGTAAATCAATGAGTATCCATGGACAGAAATAACGGACACTCGAGTAAACATGCTTTGATAGATATAAACAAAGGATATTCAAATCACAGAAACAGTAAATGTTTTACTCTCTTAAGCCTACACTTTTCTTTTGTTTATTTAGCAGCAATGAATTGCACAGAAATATCTATTGTGGGTGCTTGTTAAAGAGCAGTGTCCAAATCTGTAAAAAAATACAGTGTGTTCTACTTAAAATAAGAAAGTTGCGGACACTTCCAGTTAAACCAGAAGTAGCCAAAAATATGTAATATCGTGTTTGAGTTCCCTGTACTGACTATCTCTCTACACTGAGTTTCATGTTAATCAGACACATGCTTCAAAAGTTATTTGGGCAATGCAGGACTTCTAACTAACCCTGAACACCTAGCTTAAAGTGGATTACTGCTACAAACTCTTAAAAGTAATGGGAGTTCAACAGGTGACAAAACTGAAGTTGGTAAATAACATCTGTGTGAGTGATAAGATCATATTGTTTAGTTGCTGCTTTTCCTGATTTTGCATGGGGTCCCCTTCTTCATATTTCAAATTTTATTTAAACCCCTCCATACTCCATGAAATTATTATACAATGATCTAGAAGACTTTTTTCCTTCCTATAGCACATACTTATGGCAGGTAGAAGAAGTATTGTGTTCCACCAAAAAATACGATACTGAAATTTTGCTGGAAATGCATGTTTTCAGATTCTAAATCCAAAAACAATTTTTAGAAAAAAGGTCTGTGTATCTGTGAACAGCATAACACAAAAATGAAAACTTGGTATTTAATTTGAGTATCTTCAAGGATGCAATGTTTAAGATAATTGCATGCCTAATAAAGTCTATATCTTGAATTTTCTACAAATAGTTTGGAAAGTTCTCCATTCTGAACAAATTTTGCATAATGTCACATTGCTGGTAAACCATAAGAGACAAACTAAAACTTTACTGCAAACAAATGTGCCGTTAATTTAAATTTTCCAATACTCATTTTGCACTGTAAGTCACCATTTGTTGTTTTCATGTGATGTTATAGAAAATATTTGAAATTTGAAATTCAGCAGACACTGATCCACTTTTTAAAGATTTGACTTAGCTTCTTGCAGGTGTACTTTCCCATTCAAAGTCTGCTAAAAGTATATTTATATGTAAACTAACATTTCTATTTGGTAACAACAGGATGAAATGGGTCAAAAAATAAAATTTCTCTGAATACAATAAGGTTGTCATCTGATACAAAACACCTACCTGGATATTTGAACCTCAGAGACAGGCTACATGCTGGAAAAACATTACTCTGGATATTACCAAAATAAACTGTTTGGGCTGTGTTCTTATGATGGAGCTGTATTCCAAATTACACCTACCTGCAGAACTCATGGGCCACTATTATTGACTCTTGTAACCAGGTCACATCCTTGACAAACACCAGTCAAGACATCAACAGGAATGAATGCTGAGCTAGTTCAAGCGACTCCCTGAATGATACACCTACCTGCAGAACTCGAGGGCCACTATTATTGACTCTTGTAACCAGGTCACATCCTTGACAAACACCAGTCAAGACATCAACAGGAATGAATGCTGAGCCAGTTCAAGTGACTCCCTGAATGATACACTACCATCAGAACTCGTGGGCCACTATTATTGACTCTTGTAACCAGGTCACATCCTTGACAAACACCAGTCAAGACTTTTTTTTTTTAAAATAGAGAGTTGAGGGTTGTTACACTACATCACTATGATAATCTTACTTGAACGCGTTTCGGGAGACGGCTTGTCCCCATCGTCAGCATTCTCTCTCAACTACTATGTTGAGAGAGAATGCTGACGATGGGGACAAGCCGTCTCCCGAAACGCGTTCAAGTAAGATTATCATAGTGATGTAGTGTAACAACCCTCAACTCTCTATTTTAAATTATGACACATCACTGTTACAAGCTTCTAAATCTTCAAAAATTGAACCAGTCAAGACATCAACAGGAATGAATGCTGAGCTAGTTGAAGCGACTCCCTCAATGATACACCTACCTGCAGAACTCATAGGCTGCTATTGTTGACTCTTATAACCAGGTCACATCCTTGACAGACACCAATCAAGACACCAGGAATGAATGCTGAGCCAGTTGAAGCGATTCCCTCAATGATACACCTACCTGCAGAACTCATAGGCTGCTATTGTTGACTCTTATAACCAGGTCACATCCTTGACAGACACCAATCAAGACAACCGGAATGAATGCTGAGCCAGTTGAAGTGATTCCCTCAATGATACATCTACCTGCAGAACTCATAGGCCACAATTTTTGACTCTCATAACCATTCTTGACAAACACCAATCAAGACAACATCAGCAGGAGTGAATGCTGAGCCAGTTGAAGGAACTTCCCAGTGATACACCTACCTGCAAATTTTATAGGCAGCTATTGTTGATTCTCGTAGTCAGGTTACATCCTTGATAAATGCTAATCAAGACATCAACAGGAGCGAACGCTGAGCCAGTTGAAGGGTCTCCCCCAGTGATAAACCTACCTGCAGATCATAGGCTGCCATTGCTGACTCTTGTAGCCAGGTCTCATCCTTGATAAACACCAATGAAGATAACATCACTAGGAGTGAACTGCTGAGCTTGCTATGATGGCATTGTTCCCCAGTCTCACACCTACCTGGAGACCTGATAGGAAGATACCTTTGACCCTCGCAGCCAAGCTGCATCCTTTAAGAATGCCACTCTGGAGACCATTTCATCTGTGTCGACTCCTGGAGTGAATCTTTGCGAGAGACTTGTGAGAATGGGGTTGTCGCCACTCAGAACGAGTCTGCCCGCCTGTGCGCCGAGCAGGATGAGTCTGCTGGAGTTGAGTTGCTGTAAAGTGTCGATATTGGGCAGATTCTGAGGCACCACTAAGTAGCTGGTCAGCGAGCCTTGATAGGCACTGGTTAGTACCACTGAACAGAACACCCATACGATCAGAAACATTCTCTGTGGTGTAGTTCTGGTGTTGGGAGGCATTGCTCCTGTGAGGAAGGCTTTGAAGGAGCTCAAGAGAGACCGTGATAAACTACTGTTTTGAAAGAGTAGGAAGAAACATATTCCCACGCTGGGTATGGAGCAGAGCAAGGCGATCCAGGTGTAAAACGTAAAGGGTAGAAACAAGTTCTTGTCCATGGACACGAGACCAGCCTTGGGTACCACCACAGTAAAATCGTCTTGGAAATGTGGATAGGAGAACTCTAGGCAGTCCGAGAGATTCAGCTTCCGATAGCTCGAGTTGACGGTGACATTAGCACGTCCATAGGCCACGTCACCGGAGGAACCGCCGATGCGACCATTCTGTTTGCGAAAACCATACGTTAGTCCATCGGCTGGTAGAAGCTGAGGTGTGGCGTTGAGGTAACGTGCAAAGGCAAGGAAGACGTTTACGTCAGGACCCACGTAGCTGCCATCAGAATGTTGTATGACTGTGGGTTTGCTTGGGAACACACTGCCTATCAACAGGTGTCCATGCAGATCCCTCGCCTTATCCGGGAACAGATCCTGGCCGGTCACTGGATGATACAAACAACATGTAGTGAGTAGACATGTCATATTTCTGTTTGGTGGAACTGTTTCCTTCCTGTAAACACATCCGTAATCTTCGGGTCAATAGTGTTGATTTTCTTCAAGTCTTCACTGGTTGCTGACTCGATATTTGAGTGATTTTTCAAAAGAGGGACGCGGTGGTGCCGGGCACGGGGAATACTGCATGCTGTTGTTAGATTCAACAGAGTCACTGACGTCTCAGAATACCGCTGCATGCAGGAAATATTGGAGTTTGATGTACGAGGGCAGTCACAGAAGTACTCGACCTGACGTATATATAGTGGTTGTTGTTTCAAACTAATGACTATGGTAGAAAGTACCACCCTTATAAAGCTTCACTTTGAAGTTTGACGATGCTACATTGTTTAGTAATTGCTTGGCAGCCATTAATAGTGAACACTTTCAGCGAATTTGTGAACATGGATAAAAATGCCATCGTTATGTGATACAATACTTTCATTTGAAATACTCCAACTAATATTAAAGCTGAGGTATATTCTACTCTGGGGAGTCTACTCCTTCGTTTACAACAGTAAAGTATTGGGTGGCAGAGTTTAAGCGAGGCCTTACGAGCTGCCAAGACGAACATCGCAGTGGTCAACCAAATGAGGCGACCACGCCAGAAATTGTGAAGAAAATCCACAAAATGGTATTGGATGACCGTCGACTGAAAGTGCGCGAGCTAGCAGACATCGTAAGCGTTTCAAAAAGTGCTGTACAACGCACACTAACTGAAAAATTAGACATGAGAAAGCTGTGCGCAAGATGGGTGCGGCGTTTACTCACAATGGAACAAAAGCAGCGTCGTTTCAGGATGTTTTAGTCGAGTGTTTGGCGATGTTTCGCTGCAATAAGGCCGAGTTTTTGCGTCGATTCATAACCACGGATGAAACATGGGTCCATCACTTCACACCTGAGACGAAGGAACAGTCAGACCAGTGGATTGAAAGGGGAGAATCGGCTCCAAAGAAGGCGAAAACAGTTCCATCAGCAGGCAAGGTCATGGCGTCAGTTTCTTGGGATGCGCGTGGGATAATTTTCATTGATTATGTTCAAGAAGGACTAGCAAATAAATGGCTAGTGTTATGCACACTCATTGCAGCGTTTGAATGATGAAATCAAGCAAAAACGGCCGCATTTAGCGAAAAAGAAACTTCTGCTTCATCAAGACAATGCACCAGTTCACACATCCATTATCGCCTTGGCCAAAATCAATGAGTTAAAGTTCCAATTGCATCCTCATGCGTCCTATTCGCCAGACTTAGCCCCCTCTGATTATTTTCTGTTTCCAAAGCGAAGAAATGGCTTGGTAGTAAAAGATTTTCCAACGGTGAAGAGGTGGAGTCTGCAGTTGATGGATATTTTGCAGAACTCGACAGTTCTCACTATAAACAGGGTATCGAAGCTATTGAACATCGCTGGGAAAAGTGTATCGAGCTGAAAGGAGACTATGTAGAGAAATAAATATGTTTTTTCGTAACATTTTTGTGTTTTCTTTGCTAAGTCGGGTACTTCTGGGACAGCCCTCGTATGCTGGGCCCAAATTTCTTGAGGACACGATGTATGCTCTCCGATGCAGACAAATTCTTCCTGCGCAGGCTTTAAGTATGGATTGAGATTTATATATAGGGATTTGTATATGATGTGTCGACAAATGAGAAATTTGGATGAAATTGGTACAAAATTAAGGGTTGTGTAGTCTCCAATTCTTTTTATAATATATAGATTACATAGACGAATGCATTTGAACTGAGGTTGCAGTCGAAGTTTTCCCAACCGAGGCTAAAAGGAATACTGCATTCAAATAAATACACAATTGACTGAAACTCGGCCGAAGGAAGTGAACACACTGTTTTATTTGTTATTTTCATGATACAATCCAGTACAACAGCCGAAAAAGGGTAAAACGTTTAGACTCACTTCCTAGCCAGTATCTTCATGGTGTAATGGTTTATGTATGGACATTCCACAGTTAAGATTAGGGTTCAGCTTCTCACCGGGGATATTTTGCTGTACGCAATGAAGCAACAGATAAACGCACTTAGAACTTTTCATTTTAAATTTATCGCCATGAAATGAGACGTTTTAAAACTCAGATCAATCGGCATGCATCCAGAAACCAGATTTTGTTGAGATGTTTTTACAAATTAAAATAATACAAACTAGCATGGACTGGACTGGTGGGTATATCCAGCACTGCGACTCTCAATGGAACTATTTTGCGTACACTCCCGGGAGGAACGGATGGGTGAGGGAACCGCAGGAGGCATACGGGAGCGAAGCCGGCGCAAGTGGACAAAGACGCGCAGAGTTCACTAACAATTCCAGGCTTGACCACCCGGCCACGGGAGGGTCCCTCGGAGACGTCCCTGCAGTAGAACCAGAGCAACATTTCCAAATCGCAAGGCCTTGCGCCATCTGCTCGACATACATAGAAAAATCACTTAGGCTCACCACGAGCCTGCCAGACCGGAGTTCGAGTTCCCCGCATTCAAGCAGACAACTGAATCACCTCACCCTGAAGATTGCAAGCGCTGTACTTGGCGAAACGTCGGTATCTACGATGCCTTCTAGACCATGGCCTACAAGCCCGGATAGTAGTAATTCAATTATTAGTCATGACGCTTAGTATGTACACTAGTATTGTGAGTGAATAAAACCTTGGGAATTGGGGACCTCCTGTTACATAACGTAACTCCTGTAGGTAGACTTGCAAACTGAGTCTTATATCGGATATGCTGGTATTATTTGAATGACGAGAGAAGGTAACCAAATATAGAATGTTGCGCATATTCATGGCTGCAAGTTGTTCGAAATCGGTAGAAATATAAGACTGGTTTATATGGGGAGTTCGCTAAAATTGTGCGATTTTAAGGACTGTTTACTAAAATGTCAGTAAACACCTCAATGCAAGACAAAATACATATATTGCGAGAACACCTACATGATATGATCTTGTTATCATTTAGATGGCTGTGAAGTGAACCATGAAACAGTGAAATAATATCATAAATCGACCAAACATATCCTAAAATTATATCTAATTGAAGTCCACAGCTAGACTTGTGCTACATTTCTTAACATTTATATTGCATCTATGAGTAAGATAGCTGAAAAACACATAATTACCTAAATGTTGGTCGTCGCCTGCTACCTATTTCATATGGCAGTTATGGATATGTAGAGGAACGTCTGCCTGTGCTTCATGTGCCGGATCCTGCTAGAGTGGACCATCTAATAAACCCATAGAACCGCCATCGGGCTTTCAAGAACACTACAGCGTTCGTTCATTTGAGCGTGTGGCCGTATTGTAGGGCAGTCCTTGCCCTGCACTGCGCTGTTTCTAAGTGGTTCTGTTCCCTCTCCGTGTGCCGGCTAATCAGTTGACGCCAGGTCTGTTGATACGTTGTGAGCCCAAATGTTTCAGTGTAATAGTGTACTTGTGTTGTTTTAATACCACAAAGTTGGCACGCAGAATCTTCATGTATGATTCCTATGTAACAACAAACTCTTGTAGAGAGGTGAGACAGATTCCCTGTTGTTATAATGCCAGCACACAGAATCTTCATGTATGATTCCTCTGTGACAACAAACTCTTGTAGAGAAGTGAGACAGATTCCCTGCTGTTATAATGTCAGTACACAGAATCTTCATGTATGATTCCTCTGTGACAACAAACTCTTGTAGAGAAGTGAGACAGATTCCCTGTTATAATGCCAGCACACAGAATCTTCATGTATGATTCCTATGTGACAACAAACTCTTGTAGAGAAGTGAGACAGATTCCCTGTTGTTATAATGTCAGCACACAGAATCTTCATGTATGATTCCTATGTAACAACAAACTCTTGTAGAGAAGTGAGACAGATTCCCTGTTGTTATAATGTCAGCACACAGAATCTTCATGTATGATTCCTATGTAACAACAAACTCTTGTAGAGAAGTGAGACAGATTCCCTGTTGTTATAATGTCAGCACACAGAATCTTCATGTATGATTCCTATGTGACAACAAACTCTTGTAGAGAAGTGAGACAGATTCCCTGTTGTTATAATGTTAGCACACAGAATCTTCATGTATGATTCCTATGTGACAACAAACTCTTGTAGAGAAGTGAGACAGATTCCCTGCTGTTATAATACCAGCACACAGAATCTTCATGTATGATTCCTATGTGACAGCAAACTCTTGTAGAGAAGTGAGACAGATTCCCTGCTGTTATAATGCCAGCACACAGAATCTTCATGTATGATTCCTATGTGACAACAAACTCTTGTAGAGAAGTGAGACAGATTCCCTGTTGTTATAATACCAGCGCACAGAATCTTCATGTATGATTCCTATGTGACAACAAACTCTTGTAGAGAAGTGAGACAGATTCCCTGTTGTTATAATACCAGCGCACAGAATCTTCATGTATGATTCCTATGTGACAACAAACTCTTGTAGAGAAGTGAGACAGATTCCCTGTTGTTATAATACCAGCGCACAGAATCTTCATGTATGATTCCTATGTGACAACAAACTCTTGTAGAGAAGTGAGACAGATTCCCTGTTGTTATAATACCAGCGCACAGAATCTTCATGTATGATTCCTATGTGACAACAAACTCTTGTAGAGAAGTGAGACAGATTCCCTGTTGTTATAATACCAGCGCACAGAATCTTCATGTATGATTCCTATGTGACAACAAACTCTTGTAGAGAAGTGAGACAGATTCCCTGCTGTTATAATGCCAGCACACAGAATCTTCATGTATGATTCCTATGTGACAACAAACTCTTGTAGAGAAGTGAGACAGATTCCCTGCTGTTATAATGCCAGCACACAGAATCTTCATGTATGATTCCTATGTGACAACAAACTCTTGTAGAGAAGTGAGACAGATTTCCTGCAGTTTGTGCGCCGTACATCATAATCTTCTGGACAGATTTAGAGAAACGGAATTTGTTCTTGAAGGAAAGCTGTTCTTACAGAGGAAAAACTTGATGACATCTAAGAAAATTTAGAAACGAAATCCAAAGAAATCTTGCACAGGAATCAGTAATTTTGCTTGGAATACCACTAAACATTTAAAATTAAAATCCTATAAGATAACTGTAGTTGGGGACTGCAATAATGTGATTAGAGTTAATTTGTGCAAGTGGGTATTGGATAATGTCAATGTTCGCTCGTTTGACCCCCGTGATTTTATTTGCATGTCCGTGAAGAATTAATACAAATGTTAAAAGGTGTGAGAGATGTGTGGGCATCATCTTCCACGACGAAGGTATATGGTTATTGTGGTTATAATTTTCATTAGAAATCCATACGTTTCAATTTAAGGGTCTATGAATATTCAACTCCGTCGGCAAACAGCGTGCTTTTCGTTAGACCCGTCAGAAGCCCAAACGACGGCCGTAACTTCCGAACAGATCCGTGAAAGCACATTCCCGTTAGCCTGGTGACAAACACTAAACTAACTTTATTCTGTGACTTAAGAAAACAGGTCTTATATTTATGCTGCACGAATCGTTATGTTTACCCTGATCGAACGTTTTCATGGTCGCCACGTAACTCCAAAATCCAATCGGCTCACAGACACACGATCTTACCATCAATTTTTTTTCTTCTATCTTTAAGTCCTCCTCCGTGGTCTAGGGGTAACATGCTAGACTCTAGTTCCGAGGTTGCGGGTTCAAACACGGCGGAGGGCGATGGATGTCTTTGGGCGTAAAAGATCCTTAGCATGGCTTCCTTCGAAAGGGAAGTAAAGCCGATGGTCACGTGTCGTAGATTTACGGCACGTAAAAGAACCACAAGCCTGATAAACAGACCTCTGGGAAAAATTTCTGGTCTTTCATGCCCAGTATAGAATAGCACAATAAGAACCACAGTAGTTAAAGAGCGTCCATAAATAAAACTTGATTTAGTTTTTAATTTTAGAAACAAGTGAAGGTTTGAAGACGATCATCACCAACATGATTGATCCGGAGGCACTGCAGAGGCAGGCTTGGATTTCCTTTTAGGAAAGAGGAGGTCATATTCAGAGGTGCTAGCAGGTTTATAGTTACCACCAAACAGCCATACGCCAGTTTAAAAAATCATCCGCCCATAAGAATCAAAACTATGCACACCTGTTATAAGGGTGCCGTCTTCTCCCTTAAACGGATTGTACGTGAAGGCAGAGCTGGAGAGTATCACTGTCACATTTAGGACGTACAGTGTGACCCAGACCTCCCTCAGCACCGACTCTATGCTGGAGTTATAATCGTTGGTAGGCACGATTAGAAATCTCGTTCTGGCATTCCAACAAGTGGCTGAACTCATTCTCTTGAGGAGAGGTATCAAATACTTCAGATCCTGTATTAGGATTAGGATCACCTGAGGTGGCTGTTCACACATCTACAACAGAAACATCGTCATCAACAAAACCTGCGGTGTTTATAAGTTAATCTGCTCTGACACTCCAACAAGTGGCTGAATTCGTCGCCTTGAAGGGTCGTACAAGAATCTTCAGATCGTGTTTTGGGACGGTAATCCCCTGAAACGGCTGTTTACAATTCTGCAAGAGAAATTATATCTTCAAGAAACCAAGAACACTTGCTTGGGCATTTAAACAATTGGCTGAACTCATCCTCTTGAGATGTACCAGAAGCTTCAGATCGTGTTTTGGGATGGTAATCGACTGAGGCGGCTGTTCACCTATCTGCAAGAGAAATATTATATTTAAGAAACCAAGAACAACCGCTTTGGCATTCCAACAAGTGGCTGAATTCATCATATTGAAATGTACCAGAAGCTTCAGATCGTGTTTTGGGATGATAGTCGACTGAAACGGCTGTTCACCTATCTGCAAGAGAAATTATATATTTAAGAAACCAAGAACAACCGCTTTGGCATTCCAACAAGTGGCTGAATTTATCCTCTTGAGATGTATCAGAAGCTTCAGATGGTGTTTTGGGATGGTAATCGACTGAAACGGCTGTTCACCTATCTGCAAGAGAAATACTATATTTAAGAAACCAAGAACAACCGCTTTGGCATTCCAACAAGTGGCTGAATTTATCCTCTTGAGATGTACCAGAAGCTTCAGATGGTGTTTTGGGATGATAGTCGACTGAAACGGCTGTTCACCTATCTGCAAGAGAAATACTATATTTAAGAAACCAAGAACAACCGCTTTGGCATTCCAATAAGTGGCTGAACTGATCTTCTTGAGGACATGTGACAGAAGCATGTTCAGCTTGAGTAAATGTATCCAATGCTTCAGATCCTGTGTTAGAATGAGATTCAGCTGAGACGGTTGCTCACATATCTGCAAGAAAGAGATTGTCAAAAACAAACTAGTGTTCATAAAAAAATACGCTACTGCAACAAATGCTGAAAATAACAAGAAAATAAGAATAATACACGCTTTGTTTCCCCTTACGTATAATAGACACAGGAAGTATTGTATTCACCCAAAATTTAATATAGATGTTTAACTGGGAAGACAGGTTTTAAGGTTCCCTGACCTAAAGAGACATCCAATAAACTCATTAGTTATATACATTTTATTTATCGTGTAAAATCTTAATCATATGGTATTTTAATGAAGTTAAGCCATTTTTGAGAAAATAAATTTTGAAAAAGTTCCATATAAAGAGTAGTATGGGGTGGAGGATTTTCATGAAAATCTTCGTGTCGCGACCTTGGTAGATAAGTTCCTTTTTATCCTGGGACCTCAAAACATGTATTTCTGGTGAAATCTGGGTGCTGGATTTTCGGGTGGAAAACTTCCAAACCTCTTTTTTTTTTATTTTGGTTGGCGTTAAACCTTTTAATACGAGGTATTTAATCAGTGCACAAGGATGGATTTTATCCATTTTTGGTGGAAACCGCAATTTGTTTATTTTGCACCAGTATAACAACCAAACATATGAAAGTGCACTATGCGCGGGTTGTGATTGAAAATAATTGTTGGTCTCGGTACTGCCGGCACCATCTATGTGTCAGACCGAGAATTTAAATGTTATTCAAAGCTCCGAGCTGTTCGTGTACCGGGCAGTGTTGTGAATCGTAGCGAAATTTGAGAACCAGTTAAAGAAGAGAGTGCAAAAGGAAATTGCAGTAGGTACACGTATTCGTTTTGGGGGGCGCAAAAAGAAGTGATATATTCAAACACCGTGAAAGCCAGAAACAAATGAAGAATCGTAAAGCTACTGACAGCACAAACATTTCTTAGTAAACTATATTATTTACATTTTACTATCAAATGTACAATGAACCAATGATTACATTCATTTTAAGTTAATCAAAAGATTAATTAGGCCTACATTACCAACAGAGAGATTATAATGTTTTTGCTATGACTTAAAGTAGTGGTATAATGTACTATTTTGGTAGCAGAATTTTGTCCGGCCTGTAACGAGTTTCACTAGTTTTGGTTGGCAACACTGGTACCGGGTTACATTAGTTGGAGAGCGAGCGGTGTTCATTGCGCCGCATATGGGAGGACTAGTTCACTAGCTTGTCGTTAGGACCAAAATCGTGAAACAACACTGAAGCTATGGGCACCTGCGTTTCCGTTGTTGTTTGTTTAATGTAGCTAAGGAATGCGTGGCGATAAAAATGAGACGGATGTTTTAATGCCATTTGGACATGGCAATGTGTTAAAATTAGTAGATACCAAAAATATGGGGATAGCTCACAGAACGTTAAGTAATGTTAAAGGTACATATCACGGAGGGCAGAGCATCGCAAGTAGGCTTGCTTTCAACGTGACCCCTGGGAGGGACATATCCGGGCGCAAGCATGGACGGGGTCCCTAACGTTTCCAGACTGAACGCATCCGGCGCCGTCCGGTCCTACCCACAAGGCAGTCCCCTGTCGGGTGGAGCCCACTCGGGTAGAGACCTAATTGAGAGTTCCCGCAGCGACTCCAGAGCGCAAGCCGCAACCCGCCGAGCACCGTCGCCTGGTCCTACAACCCTGAAACAGATGACAAGGAAAATTATGGATACAGGAGAGTCGTGGTAGAAGATGAACCACTCCAGCATTTGACTGCGGACCCGAGGAAAGCACGAAAAACTCACGAGTCAGAGTGAACGGTGGCCGGGAATCGAACCCGGGACCTCCCAAATGCGGGCCAGAGACGGTGCCGCTGTTCCAACCCCCTCGGCTTACGCTGCTTACAAAATAACTGCATCTCTTGACTTTTGCGTTAGGCGAGCGCGTACATCTATCGCGTTTTGAGAAAACCGACATTTCTTATTATCTACACACGACATAGATCGAGATACGCAAACTCTGTATGTGTTTAAGCTGAATATAAATCTTAGATGTTGTATCTATCGAGTTGGGGGACAAAGTGTTCGTATTTTCAGAAGAAACAGTTACGATAATACGTGGGGCCTGTATGTCCAGTTTCCGTTATAAGATTCAGGGAATCTGGTGGCAGAAATCTTGTTGACCATCCACCAACAGTCGGAGTACACGGTCATTTATACAGATATGTGAATATAACAGAGATCTGCACCGGCTCGGGCTTGAAAATGAAGACGAAGAAAAATTAATTTATTATATTCAACATAGCGTTTTATTTTTCATGTGAAGGTTTTAAACGTATGGAATTTGAAATCAAAATTATGAGCGTCATTTTTAAGAAAATAAAAAAATATCGAAATATTTTTCATGTTAGGGGAAATAAAGAGAAAAAACATTAATTTATCACAATTATTCGGGCCCGATGTTGAGGTGAACGGAATAGCACAGATTATCGCAGCATGCAGTAGTAATAATAAATAAATCGTCTCTATTGCGAATAACGTTACAAGAGCACGGCAACTGCACACTCACCTCCCTCCCTCAACCCACACCCAGGACAACCTGGGCACTGTACAGTAATAATGGCGCCACGAGGTCAATAACGCAGTCTAGGTGATAGCTGCGAAATAAGTTTTGTTTAAAACCAAATTAGACAACCCTGCAGACCTCTGGTATATACGTAGAGTATACCTGATCATGATGATCGCTGTACTGCAGCACTGTCGTGCCCTCCCCGTAGTGGACCCTGACCTCGACACAGTCCACGTCCAGGACAACGAGACGACGTACCTTGGCTGGTACTACCACAATCTTGTCCTCCTTGGTGGAGGGTATTCTCGAACCCAGACATCCCGCTACAGTCATCACCAACCACAATATCAGCAGCATCTCAAGCATTTGACAGAGCACATAGAGACCTCACCTGCATTAGCTTTTAAGATTAATCGATAAGTGTGATTTTTATCTGAAAAACACTTTGTTCGTCACATGCAGGGAGTTGGTTGCGTGGTTCTGCCATCATTTAAACTGCGGCAATAAATAACACCAAGGGACATGCAACACATTTCTGATAATACACAAACATATTTTCACAATATATGGCTTTTCTGATTCAACTCAGATTTTTAACAGGTTTCCTATCTCAAATAATCATTATTATAATTAATGTTAACACATTTTCAACAGGAGAAAGTGAAGCACCTTTTAGCGTCACGAACTGCTGCGCTTACTGATTTGAAAAGATTTATACTAATATTATAAAGACAGAAAATCTGTGTCTATCTATGTAGGGTAATATAATAAACCACCCAACCGATTTTGATAACCCTTTCGCCATTGAAAACCCCTATTCTTTCTGACTGCCATACGATGTAAGACACCCAATTTCAGTTCATAAATTACAAAGAGTCTATAAAGTATTTACAGAGCTTTCTTTAAGAATGTCATGGAGTAGAAAATAATCGCTATACTCCAAAGAGAATGCGTATAAAATAAAAGCCGGCTAGTTGCTGTACTCCACAGAGAATGTGTGTAAAATAAAAGCTGGTTAGTTGCTGTACTCCACAGAGAATGTGTGTAAAATAAAAGCTGGTTAGTTGCTATACTCCACAGAGAATGTGTGTAAAATAAAAGCTGGTTAGTTGCTGTACTCCACAGAGAATGTGTGTAAAATAAAAGCTGGTTAGTTGCTGTACTCCACAGAGAATGTGTGTAAAATAAAAGCTGGTTAGTTGGTGTACTCCAAAGAGAATGTGTGTAAAATAAAAGCTGGTTAGTTGCTGCACACCACAGAGAATGCATATAGAAACAAAAGCTGGTTAGTTGGTGTACTCCACAGAGAATGAACAAATAAAGAGAAGCCGGTTAGTAGCTGTTCTCTACTCAGAATACATGTAGAAACAAAAGCCGGTTAGTTATAGTTCACGCAGAATGTATATAGAAAGACAAATTCTGAAATTAAAATTGAATTTTATTTATGGACGCTCTTGAACTACTATGGTTCTTAGCGTCCCATTCTATATTGGGTGTTGAAGACTGGACATTTTGCTTAGAGGCCACTTTATCGGGCTTGAGGTTCTTTTACGTACCTTAAATGTACTGTACGGGACCACCGCGTTCACTTCCCTTCCGAAGGAAGCATATTAAGGCCCGAAAAAAATCTGAGGTGTTGCACTCACATGACTTTCTCTACTCTTGTACAAACTATTTTTACAAACGCTTATTCTCCATATGCTTCATGTTAATCGAGATATCGAGATGTTAGTCTTATTGCTAATTTTCTTGCAGATACAAAGGAATTTGGTAGTATTTAAGCTATAGTCAAATATTTTAAGAGCCGGTTGCTATGTGGAGTATTCCATTTTCTTTGCATTACCAGGACAAAAAAATTGAATAACGAATTTGAGAAAAAGTACAAGTATTGGAAAATTTAAGGAAATAACAAGCAATATCTCGAAATTGGTTCACTCAACAAAAAACTGTATATGACATAAATTGTATATTTCAACGCGATCTACATTTTTTGTGTAGTAAAATTTTGTCTATCTCTTATGGTTTACCAGTTATGCAAAAGTCGCTCACAATGAAGTATACTTTTGGAGATATTCCCAGAAAATTAGAGATATACATTTCGTTTGTCATGAAAATATCTTAAACATATGATATTTTAATCAAAATCGTTAGAGCCATTTTTGAGGAAATTAAAATTTTCAAAAAATGTTCCATGTAAAGGGTAATTTGGGGTGGGGGATTTTCTTGAAAACCTTCGAGTCGCATCTCTGGAAGATACTGAAACTAAATACCAAGTTTGGTGTTTATCCGACTGTTCGTTTCTGAGTTATGCTGTTCACACACACACACACACACACACACACACACACACACACACAAACGGATATGTTTCCAAAAATGATTTTTTTTATTCAGGGGTCTCAAAACATGTATTTCCGGTGAAATCTCGATATCGAATTTTTGAGTGGAATGCAATACTTCCCCTACTTACTATACGTAATAGAGAAAGTAAAAATCCATCGTCTTCCGCCGGGTTTGATCCCTTGACCTAGAGAACTAGAGGCTACCATAGTATCCCTGACCAGGGAGGAAAACGTATTCCCACATGGATTCATAGAATAAGTTATTCCACTGTTATTCTCTTGATAAGCCCTCTACTGGTGTCGTACAACATAATTTAGCGCCTAACCATGTAACAAAGGTTTATTGCGAGCTCGTACAACTGTCCCGCAGGGTATACAATTTATGATATGCTAGAGCTTATCTGTGTGTCTATCTATCATGATCTTGATCCCTCTTTACTGGCTGCAACAAAAGGTATAGCACCCCTTGTGACCTCTAGTGAATGATACACAGTACTATGATAGACGAGAGGTTGGTTATCTATGTGCCCATCCATCATGATCCCCCCTCATTGGGCTACAACAAAATGTATAGCACATCTTGTGACCTCTAGTGAGTGATACACAGTACTATGATAGACGAGAGGTTATCTATGTGCCCATCCATCATGATCCCCCCTCATTGGGCTACAACAAAATGTATAGCACCACTAGTGACCTCTAGTAAATGATATACAGTGCTATGATAGACCAGAGCTTATCTGTGTATCTATCCTTCATCATGATCATGGTCCACCTTCACTGGGCTGCAACAAAATATATAGCACCACTAGTGACCTGTAGTAAACGGTATACAGTGCTATGATAGACCAGAGCTTATCTGTGTGTCTATCCTTCATCATGATCATGGTCCACCTTCACTGGGCTACAACAAAATGTATAGCACCAGTGGTTGACCTGTAGTAAACGGTATACAGTGCTATGATAGACCAGAGCTTATCTGTGTGTCTATCCTTCATCATGATCATGGTCCACCTTCACTGGGCTACAACAAAATATATAGCACCAGTGGTTGACCTGTAGTAAACGGTATACAGTGCTATGATAGACCAGAGCTTATTTGTGTGTCTATCCTTCATCATGATCATGGTCCACCTTCACTGGGCTACAACAAAATGTATAGCACCACTAGTGACCTCTAGTAAATGATATACGGTGCTATGATAGACCAGAGCTTATCTGTGTGTCTATCCTTCATCATGATCATGGTCCCCCTTCATTGGGCTGCAACAAAATGTATGGCACCACTAGTGACCTCTAGTAAATGGTATACAGTGCTATGATAGACCAGAGCTTATCTGTGTGTCTATCGTTCATCATTATCATGGTCCCTCTTCACTGTGCTGCAACAAAATGTATAGCACCACTAGTGATCTCTAGTAAATGGTATACAGTGCTATGATAGACCAGAGCTTATCTGTGTGTCTATCCTTCATCATGATCATGGTCCCTCTTCACTGGGCTGCAACAAAATGTATAGCACCGCTAGTGACCTCTAGTAAATGGTATACAGTGCTATGATAGACCAGAGCTTATCTCTGTGTCTATCCATCATGATCACGATCCCTCTTCACTAGCTCTAACAAATTGCATAGCGTGACCTCTTAGTAGTAAGGGGGAAACATTCAGTAATGGACAACGTGAATTCTAAAGTGAGCTTTTTCATATAAATTGTTTGTTTTACTCGTGTTTTGTGGTTGCAAGATGTAATTCAAATTTTTGTGAGAGGTTTTGTTTATAATGATGTTATGAACCGTAAAATATGGACTAGAAGTGTGTGCATAGTCTAATAAGTAGTGTTCGCTGCTTATTTATATGTTTATAGGGGTACCAGGAAGAATTTTTGGAAGCTGTACTACCAGGTCTTCAAGGATTGTTGTAAAACGGAATTCGCATTTATTTTACATGGAATTTTTCTAGATTTAGGTACTGAAATGGCCGTTTTATGCATTCTGTATTTCATGTCATCGCAAAGTTACTTTGCTTTGCTGGACGAGGGATACTTTATTATTTTAAGTTTCAGGAAGTTTACAGGTACGTCTATTTCTGAGATATTCGTTACTATTTGTTGGATTTTTCAAATAGTTGCCTATACCGTTTTTGAAGTGCTAGTTTACCATTCTTTTGTCTCTCGTGAGACAAGTACCGATAATTTTTTAAAGAACAGACAATTATTTTCCAAGTATGTTATTATAATTACAGTACTTTTCTACATAGTCACCGCTGTTATGCAGGCACCAGTCTTAACGGGAAACCAGTTTTTGTATACCTTCGTCAAAGAATGATGCCGCCTGTGATGAAAGCTAAGTCTACGCTTCTTATCTGACAACACCATCGTCGATGATATGTTTTCCACCATGGAATTTCTTCAAATGAAGAAACAGACGAAACTCGGTTGGTGCCAAATGCTAGTTGTGGGGGGGTGGTCGAATTGTTCCCAGTTGTTTGGCTGTGTGTGTGGGCATTGCATTGCTCATTATTGTTTCCCTATAAGCCTCACACAATTGGCGATGAATGTTTCCTGGCGTAACATTTCTCACATTCAAAAAAGAAATCACTGATCTGACTTCACAGTCGGTGGGTCGTTCGATTGTTTTGAACATTTCAGAACACTCTAGCAACAGCAAAACACAAAGTGACGATCGCTGCGTCTGGCTTCTTAATGAATGGAGGAAGTGATCGCGACTGCAACGACAAAACATTAAAACGGTACTTACTTTAAAAACACGCCTCGTAAAAAGGATATGGAATTTCAAAGCCAGCCTATAGCAATGCGATTTTTAAATAGCTGACTATCACTTCAGTGTCCTGTATCCCTCTTTCACCTACAAGGTAATGTGTAATAAAATATTTCTGTAAACGCTTATTTCGTTTAACATGAAATAGAGAAGTAAACGGACAAGGAAAGCGATCATCAGATGCTTTTAGTAACTGTGGTTACCCTGAACTACAGGGGCTAGCACATTGGTAATACGGGGTGTTCAAATTTATTCGGCCGTTGTCTGCGCATAACGTCTCTGTCAGAGGATTAGAGAAATATCAGTGGAAGAGGTGCAGTCAACAGTTTCGAGGTCACCTTAGTAAAATGGGACTTGTGTCATACCTTTCAGGTATTTACATTTGGAACTTCTTTCGTTTGTGTCTCGTAAACTCGCAATCTCAGCCTTTAGCTAGGCTGGCATTAACTCAAATAACGACTTTTCTTGTAGCGTAGAGTGTCTTGTTTAGCACTCAACCATGAAAATTCGTGATCGGTGGTCACTTCCATCTCGCATGCAAAGAACCCACAAAATGTTCTGGTGAAAAACATTTCTGCACCGCCGCACTACATCAAGGTTCAATTCCGCACCTCCCCTTTGAAACAACGGGCTCATTGAACTAATAATGACGTCATTCATTTAAACCGACCGGCGATAAAGGCTGAATAAATCTGAACACCTATAAATACCTATATACACTGGTGTGCAAAACCTAAGGACGAAAGTAATCTTCGCATGCTGTGACACTGCCAAGTAACATAGTTCGATGAAACTTGAATCATACATAGAGGGAAGTGCCACTAACTAAACGAAATATGCAATCAGACGAACAGAAATTCCACTTTTATTCATAGACCATAGGTTACACTAAAGTTAATACGACATATGATGGCTCTCTAGATTTACAGAAACAGGTGCATAGTGCTTAAAAGGGTGTATGTTCACCACGGACAGCAATGCATGCTCCGCATCGTGCTCCTATGCTGGTCACAGGGTAGGCAAGTAGTTCTTGTGGTAGGGCGTTCCATTCCTCCACCAGCGCTGTTGACAACTGTTGGATGGTCGTTGGTGCATGTGGATGTGCTGCAATGCGTCTCTCCAAAGCATCCCACACATGGATGGGATTTAAATCGGGGAACGGGCAGGCCAGTCCATTCACCGAATATCCTCTCGATCCAAGAGATCCTCCACCTGCGCTGTTGGATGTGGTCACGCATTGTCATCCATAAAAATGAAGCCAGGGCCGACTGCACCCCTGAAAAGATGTAAATGGGAAAGTAGTACAGAATCACAATGACATTGACCAGTGAGCGTACCGTGTTCAAAGATTTGGAGGTTGGTGCACCATGCAACATCATACCTCCTCAAACCATAACACTCGGACCACCAAAACGATCATGTTCAAGGATGTTCCTGGGTTCATTACGTGTTCCCACCTCTCGCCAGATGAGGGTACGTCGAGAATCGCAACTTAGACTGAATCTGCTCTCATCCGAGAAGAGCATGCAACCCCATTCCTCGTTGGTCCAATTTTTATGCTCTTGGGACCATCGCAAACGGTGCCGCCGATGTGTGGATGTCAATGGAACACAACGCACTGGCCGTCGGGCAAAGAGACCACCTCTGTGTAGTCGCCTTGCCACCGTATATCGTGAGATTGCGTGCCTAGCTGTCCTGTTAAATGTGGTTGCAAATGCACCCGCCGTTTGGCGTGGATCCCTTCTTGCCTGTTGCACAATGTAGCGGTCATCTGCAGCTGTAGTTGAGAGTGGTCGACCACCACCTCTACTTGGGAAAGCAGTGCCTGTGGTTTGGAAGGTTCCCCATGCACGTAGAACAATGCTGTGAGCAATTCCAAACTCCTGAGCAACATTCGTCATACTTCGCCTTTCTTCCAGCTTCTCGATGATTCTTCTTCGTGTGAAGTCATTCAGATGGTGTCTAAGGGCCATGTTGCAATGAAGAACACCACTACAGTGCACCGTAACAGCTCGGGAATTGCCACACACCGTCTTGTCCTGTTTCGTCAACTGCCCCGGGACCATACCCATTTGGCATTATAGGCTCGCTACACTCACACCATGTGACGTCCAGCTTTCTGTGTACTGTGAGAGATCTCTGGCAACATGCTCCTGCATCTTCATCTACTTCCACCAAGTAGTTCATTTGTTATCTTACTTTACCCATCTCGTCCTTAGGTTTTGCACACCAGTGTATAATGTATATGTACATATAAATAAATTCTGGACTATCTTAAACATCCTTCAGTTATTCATATTTTTATCCACTTACGTACAAAATGAATTCACGCTATGTCCGGTAAGACAACTGGTAGCTGGCAAATTCATCTCCAGTGTTCTTCAAAGGTGTATGCATAAATTCAGCAAATTAGTTTTAAATTAAATTAAGCAGGGGGGGTGTTCTAAAGATGAAAAAGGTAATCTTTGCTGAAGTTTAAAGGTAGGTTTAAATGATTGGTGAACGGAAGGTAGGTAGATGATACGCAGGCATAGTAAAATATGTGTAACCTTGATATAACAGGTATGGGGTCATCTGCTGCTGAGGAGCACGCTGAATGTAGGTAAGGTGGGTTAAGGCTGTCGGATACCGTACACCGTCTCCAACTAGCATTGACATAATATGAAACAAATCTGATCTGTTGCATTCACATGACTTTCTCTATCCACTACCCTTATATACTTCTACAAACTATCATGAAAGCTTATTTTTCTGTCTACTTCAAGTTAATCGAGATAAACCTTTTCAAAAATATTTCATTAAGTAGAACGGGGTAGAGGAAACCAAATCGAGAGTCAGATGTTTAGAAGCGAGTCGCTATATGCTGTCCTTTTTTGTGTATCACTTAAGGTGTAGCAGTTATAGAAAATTTATTTCGAAAGAAGAAAAACTAAACAGGCTGTTCCCAGAAAATTCAAGATATACATTTTATTTGTCATGTAAATATCTTTCTTATAAGTATTTTAATCAAAATCATTGGAGCCATTTTTGAGAAAATAACAAATTTAAAAAATGCTGCATATATAGGGTAGTTTGGGGTGGAATGATTTTCTTAAAAATCTTCGTGTCGTATCTTTAGAAGATGCTGAAACTAAATACCAAATTTAGTATTTATCTGTCTGGTCACAGACGACACACATACAGAGAGACCATTTTCTGAAAATTCTTTGTTTATTTTTTATTCATAGAATCCCAAAACATGCGATGAAATCTCGGTATCAGAAGGCAATGCATTCTCTGACTACTAGGAGCGTGGTAGAGAAAGTAAAAAAGGTGGAAAAAAGTTTTGCAGGTATTGAGGAAGACGCTAATAACAATAATGGTAACAATTTGTTAGAAACATGTGAAATGGAGCACTTTCTGAGTTCATGTAGATCTCTTTGTTGAGCACATGTAAGACTGACGTATGCTTCTGATAGACTCCAAGCCGAGCTGCTTCTTTCCTTGGACTTTGCATTAACGAAAATACTTATTCAACGTGGGGGTGTGCTGCAAAGAAATATTGCAATATCTTGGAAACAGTCAAATGTTTCTTGATTTCTCAGAGTGTTTTGTCCATTTCTTGTAATTATTTCAAGTCCCCAATTTCCCGGTCAAAGCTTTTATCAGCTACCAACTTGACAGCCTTTCAATGTTATCGCATTTAGGTATTTGACAGATCCATAAGGTGGGATGAATACATTTGAGGCGCTCTACATAATCGTTTGAAGTGATACAGTGTTGTTAAAACTGAAATTTGAGGAGAAAATAAATAATATACTTATAAGAAGTTAAAGAAAGAAACAAGCCATTATCTTGGACATTTCCAAAAACTTAAAAAATGGACCCGGACATAAAATTGTGAAAAGAGGACATGTCCGGGGCGTGAGGTAGCCCCAAGTTAATGTAAACATATATTTGTTGGACCACCTGTTGCTGACACGGACGGTATCCATCAGCCTTAAGCGGACCGGGTTGCAATTCACGACGACCCAGCAGCACCAGAAGGAGAAAGATGAGGGCGGCCATCTTGCGCATGCGCACAAGTGCAGGTTTTCACCAGACGCAACAGGGCCAGCCAGTTTCTTGTCGTCTTTAGTTGAAGACGTTGTCGAGTGAAAGCATAACATACGTGTGACTATTACTTGTGTTTTGTGTTTGCCCTTTAATTGGAGCTGCTGATATTTATTGAGTAAGTTTAACCGTTATTACTGGTGCTGGCAACAATAGCATGAGTATTTTAATTGTCTTGTTGGCAATTGTTGCAAGTATGCGTGTAACAATATGGCAAGATATGTACACATATAGGGTGTGTCAACTAATGAAACTCTAGTTACCATGACAACCGAGTCTCTTTATTTATATAAATTTAACTGCGCATGCTCAGTTGCAAAATCTGTCATAAGACACGTACTTTTTTAAACTTTCAAACTGAACAGCGCTTATCACAGTGTTACATTCACATGAACTTATCTACCTAATCGTTTATTCTTATATAACTCCTGAAACTATTTGAGTTTCGTTGAAGGTACATGAGGGATCGAGGAGAAACAATCTAAAAACCGGGTCGCTGTAAGTTGCCCTAGAAATTCCAGTCTTTTCACGAAATCGGGAGAAACAACCGAATAGCGACATTACTTTAAAATGAGAAAATATTAAAAAATGCAAACTGATAATAATGAACATTTCAGAAATGCCTGTGCAACAAAGAAAAAAAGTTATTTGAAATAAATTGTGTTTTAAGAAGAGATCTAGATAATTTTTTTATGTATTAGGTTTTTTGCCTCGCTCTTATTTATAAGTTATATAAATTTTTTTAAAATTTCTCCCGAATGAAGAGGGCTTCACAGGCTATTCCCAGAAAATTTAAAATATAAATTTTATTTGTCATGTAAATTCCCCCCCCCCCAAAATGTATTTAAACGGAATTGTAAGAGATTTTTTAAAAAAATATAAAATAACAAGTATAGGGTGAGTTTCTTAAAAATCTTCGTGTCACATCCTTGGTAAGCGTTGAACTTAAATACCAAGTTCGGTACTTGACCGACTTTTCGTTTTTGAGTTATGATGTTCACGGACACACACATACAAGGGCTTTTCCTAAATATGTATTTTTGATTCAGGGAGTCTCAAAACATGCATTTCCGGTGAAATCTCGTTATAAAAATTTTGGTTGTACTGAAATACTTCCTGTACTACTGTAGGTAGGCATTAGAGAAACTAAAGCGCCTTGGACATTACTTTTCCCAATAAATGATACTTAAACAGGGTCTGATAGGAGTGAACATTTTTTGCAGCGTAATATCAAATGCCTTATCAGGCTTCGATATCTCTTTAAAAATTACCATTGTGGCTTACATCAATAGACTTTTCTAGAACGTATAACTCGGAGGGAGTACATTTGTTTTTAACCCCTTCACCCCCAATTTATGTTGACCAAAATAATTTTTCGAATTTAGACAATGTTTCGTAATGTTTATGCCATTAATCTTAAAGGCTAGTTAGTCTGTAATACTTGCTGCGGCGATAAGTCTATGGTAAGAGACAGGCTGGGCTCACGTTATATAAAAGGCGATTGCCATACGTGAATATACGGCTGAAAATTCTGCTTTCTAAACTTTTAAGTCAATTTGTCTGAAAATTTAATCTTAAATTTGCCTTATGTAAACATCGATCGGTTTTAAATCCCGTTTCCACATATGTTTCAATTCTCAAGTACTCGATTTCAAATATGAAATTTATTATTCTATGCCAAATGTTCCAGAGGATGAAATTTTACAAATAATGTGTTTTAAATATGTCATTTAGCTGATCATAGTGCAATTTTTTTTCTCATATTGTTTTCTGCTAGTTTTAGTAGAATAGAAAATAATTGTTTAAAAATCTGATTACATTCACATGAGTTTCTTTATTCACTTATTCACTATGGCTTATTTTAATATGTATCTTTTCTACAAGCTATCTTTGAAATAGCTTATTCTTTTTTCTAGTTCATGTTAATGGAGATAAACAGTTGCAGAAATACTTTAATTTGCTATACTCCAGTATTGGTTTATGAGCAAAATTGAGGTGTTTTACTTACCAAACCGCGGTTTTCGAGTAATCCTTGGAGCATGGGGAATGTTTTAGTGCCCCCACCACCAAAATAAGAGGTACGAATATTCGTTAACGCGAGTCATTCGTGTTTTAGTCGCGCCGATGATCCTACGGCTATCGTCACTTCGCAGTTGCGGCCTTACTTCTAAAAATACGATGTGATACATTCACATGACTTTCTCTACCCCTATCGTTTATTAGTGGTTACACAAGTTATTCTTAATCAATTATTTTTCTATCCATTACATTTTAATCCAAATAAACCTTTGTAGAAATAGCTACATTACACATTTCATTATAGATACAAAGAGAACGCGACAGTCAAATGTTTAACAACCGGACGCTCTATGCTGGCCTTCTAGTTCTAGATCTAGTTTGAAAAGGGGTGGATTTTATGCCGAAGCACTGCGACCTTTAAGATCTATTGCGCATCCCCCCTTTTATCAGTTAAGTAGTCTGTTGCTCGATATGAACTTAACCAGACTGCTAACTGAGGCTTTCGATAGTTCATCTATCTTTGGAAAGTGATTGCCAAAAATACTTGGTCTTTGATTCGCAAGAGCAGGGCAATAACATAGTAGATGAGTAACAGTCTCATCTCCTTCTAAGCATCTACTACAGATAGGGTTGTTAAACAATCCCATTCTGTATAGATTAAACTTTAGGGCACAGTGTCTTATAATGAATCCTGTTGCCCATGCAAGTCTTCTTCTACTAAGACCGCGCAAGTACTTTGCCCGGCTGTTATCCAGGTCTGTAATAAACAACTTGGAATGTCTGCAACCCTCAATGGAGTTCCAGTAGTTCTTGTGTTCTGCTTGAGCCCAGCACTTAATAGCCTGTTTCACTGGTATGTAGGACACTCCCAGTACAGACTCCGGACCAAAAAATGGGATTACACTGCCAATCTTGGCTGCTTCATCTGCTTTCTCATTGCCTGGTATACCTATGTGTCCTGGCACCCACATAAGTTGAACCTTATTGTGTTCAGCCAGTGTCATTAAGGATTTCCGGCATTCTGAGACGAGCTTTGATTTTATTGATGGTGATTCAAGTGCTTTAAGAGCAGCTTGACTGTCTGAGAGGATAAGAACACATCTATTCTTATCTCTCTTTTTAATGCTTTCCATGACACTGGCTAGGATTGCATAAACCTCAGCCTGGAAAACTGTAGCTAAGGTACCAAGACTATAAGAAATCTTGGTGTCATTACCATAAATATGCTGGCCTTAAAATTCCATACTGTTTCCATGACATCACGAGTAACAAATGAGTGTTGAAAACACTTCAAGAGAATGACCAAGAAATGAATGGTGCCACCCTTTAATAACGATATCTCAGAAACGGCTTATGCCACAAAAAATCTTATTTTAAATAAAGTGTGTGTTTTAAAGAGATCTACATTTTTTATGTAGTACGTTTTCGTATATCACTTAACGTTTACCAGATATTCAAGATTATACAAAAAATACACCCGAATGAAGATCACTTCATAGGCTATTCCCCGAAAATTCAAGATATACATTTTATTTGTCATGCAAATACCTATAATGTATGGTGTTTTAATCAAAATCGTTTGAGCCATTTTTTAGAAAATAAGAAATTTAAAAAATTGCTCCATTTAAAGGCTAGTTTTGGTTGGGAGATTTTGTTGAAAATTATCGTGTTACATCTTTGGAAGATATCCAACCTAAATACCAAATTTGGCATTTATCCGACTTTTCGTTTTTGATTTATGCTGTTCACAGATAGAGACGCATACGGACGTTTCTAAAATCCTTTATTTGGATTCAGGGCGCCTCAAAACATATTTTTCCGGTGAGATCTTGATATCGAATTTTTGGGTGGAATGTAATACTTGCTCTACTTAGTATATGCAGTAGAAAAACTAAAAAGCATCCCTTGGCTACGCTTTGCGGCTTAGGGTCCTCAATGTTGGGCTACATCTTGCAGCTTAGGGTCCTCAATGTTGGGCTACATCTTGCAGCTTAGGGTCCTCAATGTTGGGCTACATCTTGCAGCTTAGGGTCCTCAATGTTGGGCTACATCTTGCAGCTTAGGGTCCTCAATGTTGGGCTACATCTTGCAGCTTAGGGTCCTCAATGTTGGGCTACATCTTGCAGCTTAGGGTCCTCAATGTTGGGCTACATCTTGCAGCTTAGGGTCCTCAATGTTGGGCTACGCCTTACGGCTTTGGGCCCTCAATGTTGGGCTACATCTTGCGCCTTAGGGCCCTCAATATTGGCCTACACCTTGCGGCTTAGGGTCCTCATGTTGGGCTACATCTTGCAGCTTAGGGTCCTCAATGTTGGGCTACGCCTTACGGCTTTGGGCCCTCAATGTTGGGCTACATCTTGCGCCTTAGGGCCCTCAATATTGGCCTACACCTTGCGGCTTAGGGTCCTCAATGTTGGGCTACATCTTGCAGCTTAGGGTCCTCAATGTTGGGCTACATCTTGCAGCTTAGGGTCCTCAATGTTGGGCTACGCCTTACGGCTTTGGGCCCTCAAAGTTGGGCTACATCTTGCGCCTTAGGGCCCTCAATATTGGCCTACACCTTGCGGCTTAGGGTCCTCAATGTTGGGCTACATCTTGCAGCTTAGGGTCCTCAATGTTGGGCTACGCCTTACGGCTTTGGGCCCTCAATGTTAGGCTACATCTTGCAGCTTAGGGTCCTCAATGTTGGGCTACGCCTTACGGCTTTGGGCCCTCAATGTTGGGCTACATCTTGCGCCTTAGGGCCCTCAATATTGGCCTACACCTTGCGGCTTAGGGTCCTCAATGTTGGGCTACATCTTGCAGCTTAGGGTCCTCAATGTTGGGCTACATCTTGCAGCTTAGGGTCCTCAATGTTGGGCTACGCCTTACGGCTTTGGGCCCTCAATGTTGGGCTACATCTTGCAGCTTAGGGTCCTCAATATTGGCCTACACCTTGCGGCTTAGGGTCCTCAATGTTGGGCTACATCTTGCAGCTTAGGGTCCTCAATGTTGGGCTACGCCTTACGGCTTTGGGCCCTCAATGTTGGGCTACATCTTGCGCCTTAGGGCCCTCAATATTGGCCTACACCTTGCGGCTTAGGGTCCTCAATGTTGGGCTACATCTTGCAGCTTAGGGTCCTCAATGTTGGGCTACATCTTGCAGCTTAGGGTCCTCAATGTTGGGCTACATCTTGCAGCTTAGGGTCCTCAATGTTGGGCTACGCCTTACGGCTTTGGGCCCTCAATGTTGGGCTACATCTTGCGCCTTAGGACCCTCAATATTCGCCTACACCTTGCGGCTTAGGTACCTCAATGTTGGGCTACATCTTGCAGCTTAGGGTCCTCAATGTTGGGCTACGCCTTACGGCTTTGGGCCCTCAATGTTGGGCTACATCTTGCGCCTTAGGGCCCTCAATATTGGCCTACACCTTGCGGCTTAGGGTCCTCAATGTTGGGCTACATCTTGCAGCTTAGGGTCCTCAATGTTGGGCTACGCCTTACGGATTTGGGCCCTCAATGTTGGGCTACATCTTGCAGCTTAGGGTCCTCAATTTTGGGCTACACCTTGCGGCTTTGGGCCCTCAATGTTGGGCTACATCTTGCGCCTTAGGGCCCTCAATATTGGCCTACACCTTGCGGCTTAGGGTCCTCAATGTTGGGCTACATCTTGCAGCTTAGGGTCCTCAATGTTGGGCTACGCCTTACGGGTTTGGACCCTCAATGTTGGGCTACATCTTGCAGCTTAGGGTCCTCAATGTTGGGCTACATCTTGCAGCTTAGGGTCCTCAATGTTGGGCTACATCTTGCAGCTTAGGGTCCTCAATGTTGGGCTACATCTTGCAGCTTAGGGTCCTCAATGTTGGGCTACATCTTGCGCCTTAGGGCCCTCAATATTGGCTTACACCTTGCGGCTTAGGGTGCCCTCAATGTTGGGCTACATCTTGCAGCTTAGGGTCCTCAATGTTGGGCTACACCTTGCGGCTTAGGGTCCTCAATGTTGGGCTACATCTTGCAACTTAGGGTCCTCAATGTTGGGCTACGCCTTACGGGTTTGGACCCTCAATGTTGGGCTACATCTTGCGCCTTAGGGTCCTCAATATTGGCCTACACCTTGCGGCTTAGGGTCCTCAATGTTGGGCTACATCTTGCAGCTTAGGGTCCTCAATGTTGGGCTACGCCTTACGACTTTGGGCCCTCAATGTTGGGCTACATCTTCCGCCTTAGGCCCTCAATATTGGCCTACACCTTGCGGCTTAGGGCCCTCAATGTTGGGCTACACCTTGCGCCTTAGGGCCCTCAATGTAGGGCTACATCTTGCGGTTTAGGGCCCTCAATGTTGGGCTACGCCTTGCGGCTTAGGACCCTCAATGTTGGGCTACGCCTTGCGGTTTAGGGCCCTCAATGTTGGGCTACATCTTGCGCTTTAGGACCCTCAATGTTGGGCTACGCCTTGCGCCTTAGGGCCCTCAATGTTGGGCTACATCTTGCGCCTTAGGACCCTCAATGTTGGGCTACATCTTGCGCCTTAGGACCCTCAATGTTGGGCTACATCTTGCGCCTTAGGACCCTCAATGTTGGGCTACATCTTGCGCCTTAGGGCCCTCAATGTTGGGCTACATCTTGCGCCTTAGGACCCTCAATGTTGGGCTACATCTTGCGCCTTAGGACCCTCAATGTTGGGCTACATCTTGCGCCTTAGGGCCCTCAATGTTGGGCTACGCCTTGCGGTTTAGGACCCTCAATGTTGGGCTACGCCTTGCGGCTTAGTGCCCTCAATGTTGGGCTACGCCTTGCGCCCTAGGGTCCTCAATGTTGGGCTACATCTTGCGATTTAGGGCCCTCAATGTTGGGCTACATCTTGCGGTTTAGGGCCCTCAATGTTGGGCAACATCTTGCGGTTTAGGACCCTCAATGTTGGGCTACGCCTTGCGCCTTAGGGTCCTCAATGTTGGGCTACATCTTGCGCCTTAGGACCCTCAATGTTGGGCTACACCTTGCGGTTTAGGGTTCTCAATGTTGGGCTACATCTTGCGCCTTAGGACCCTCAATGTTGGGCTACATCTTGCGGTTTAGGGTCCTCAATGTTGGGCTACATCTTGCGGTTTAGGGCCGTCAATGTTGGGCTACATCTTGCGCCTTAGGGTCCTCAATGTTGGGCTACATCTTGCGGTTTAGGGCCCTCAATGTTGGGCTACACCTTGCGGCTTAGGACCCTCAATGTTGGGCTACGCCTTGCAGCTTAGGACCCTCAATGTTGGGCTACGCTTTGCGGCGTTGGGCCGTCAATGTTGGGCTACGCTTTGCGGCTTAGGACCCTCAATGTTAGGCTACGATTTGCGGCTTAGGGCCCTCACTGTTGGGCTACGGTTTGCGGCCTAAGGCCCTCAATGTTGGGCTACACTTTGCGGCTTAGGGCCCTCAATGTTTGGCTACGCGTTGCGGCTTAGGGCCGTAAATGTTGGCGGCGTATTGCGGCTTAGGGCCCTCAATGTTGGGCTACACTTTGCGGCTTAGGGTCCTCAATGTTGGGCTACACTTTGCGGCTTAGGACCCTCAATGTTAGGCTACGATTTGCGGCTTAGGTCCCTCACTGTTGGGCTACGGTTTGCGGCCTAAGGCCCTCAATGTTGGGCTACACTTTGCGGCTTAGGGCCCTCAATGTTTGGCTACGCGTTGCGGCTTAGGGCCGTAAATGTTGGCGGCGTATTGCGGCTTAGGGCCCTCAATGTTGGGCTACACTTTGCGGCTTAGGGCCCTCAATGTTGGGCTACACTTTGCGGCTTAGGGCTCTCAATGTTTGGCTACGCCGTGCGGCTTAGGGCCGTAAATGTTGGGCTACACTTTGCGGCTTAGGGTCCTCAATGTTGGGCTACACTTTGCGGCTTAGGGTCCTCAATGTTGGGCTACACTTTGCGGCTTAGGGTCCTCAATGTTGGGCTACACTTTGCGGCTTAGGGCTCTCAATGTTTGGCTACGCCTTGCGGCTTAGGGCCCTCAATGTTGGGCTACACTTTGCGGCTTAGGGCCCTCAATGTTGGGCTACACTTTGCGGCTTAGGGTCCTCAATGTTGGGCTACATTTTGCGGCTTAGGGCTCTCAATGTTTGGCTACGCCTTGCGGCTTAGGGCCGTAAATGTTGGCGGCGTATTGCGGCTTAGGGCCCTCAATAAGTAGCAACGATCAGCTTCGTGTATAGTGGTTGTGCCCTGGACCCCGATACTGAAGTATGTCCCCTTAATTACACACTTCGTTGAGGGAATCAGGATATAGAGGCTGAAGGGGTTGTCAAATACTTAAAAAGTGGGTAGCTACGTACTGGCTTTCAAATTCCACACAGCTTTTATGGCTTCACGAGAATCAAACCAATGGTGACTTAGTATTTAAGGAAATGTAAAGGTATTGCAGCGAATGTCAGAAATGTTTTTGACATAAATTCTATGCTTAGAGATTTACATTTTATGACAGGTAAAGTTTTTGTCTATCGCTTATGGTTTTTCCCCACTCAAAATTAATTGAGAACGAAGTCGACTTAGTGGATAATCACAGAAAATTCAGTTTGAGAGTGAAAAGATTTTTTCCATGGAAAGGTAATTTGTGGAGAGGGAATTTTCTTGAAAAGCTTTATGTTGAATATTTGGATTTATCTGTCATTTCGGTTTTGATTTGTGCTGTTCATAGACACAAACGTTAAGAGGGCCATTTTCTAATATCATTTCTTTTTTTAAATCAGGGGACAGAAAAACACGCATTTCCGCTGCAGTCTCGGTATCGAATTCTTTTATGGAGTGCAATACTTCCTCTACCCAATATAGGTAAGCAATGAACAGTTGAAAAGCCCTTCACATTCGAGACAATTTGTACGAGTTTTAGTTGCTGGACTTTTCTGAAAGTACATGAAGCATATGAGAGGAATTGAATGAAAACTCCAGCGTGTTAAACATTTTGATTTTCAATCATTATCTACCATATTGTTTATAAGGTAAGCATCTACAATATGAAGTTGTCCTCCGTGGACTAGTGGTAGCGTGCTAGCCTCTAGTTCCCAAGTTCATGGGTTCAAACCCGACGGAGGGCGATGGGTTTTTTGTGCGTAAAAATCCTTACCATGGCTTCCTTCGGAAGGGAAGTAAAGCAAAGCCGGTGGTCCCGTGTCGTAGATTTACGGCACGTAAAAGAACCTCAAGCCTGATAAAGAGGCCTCTGAGCAAAATTACCGGTCTTTCACGCCCAATATAGAATGGGACGCTAAGGATCATAGTAGTTAAAGAGCGTCCGTAAATAAAGCTTAATTTAATTTCTACAATATGAAAGCTGAAAATGAATTAACAAATTTTATTATAGTGCTGAATATTTTTGAATACGTAATCGAGATGTCCATTTTCCAGAGATTCTTAAGAAAATTAAATGGTGCATTCCTTCAAATAGAATACATGCTGTGCATTTGTATAAGAAAGCATCAACAATATTTTAATTTATGTTTTTGTAACATTATATATCAAATTAATACGTGTAAATTTAATCAAATTGCCGAAATATGTAACATTGGAGACAGAGAAATGTGTCCACAGTTAAAATTTACTTCCAACAAAGTTATTTGTAACTAAGTGTAAATTGTAATGTATTTGCGGACAAGGGGCGAGGAATAATATTTTCATATCTTTGGTGCAAATTATGTATGTTGTATTGCTTGTGGTTATTATTCCAATGAAGCTATAAGCAAGCTCATTACCTACTCTGGCTATATGTTGATCTGTTTTTATATGTAACAATACAACCCAACTCGAGTTGCATTTATTTTCATTATTTAGCGAATAAATACAGAATTAAATCAGTAAAGACATTCACATGACTTTCTCTGCTCTCTAGTACTTATTAACGGGTATACAAACTATTCTTACAAAAGTTTACCTTCCTATCTTCTTAATTTTAATCCAGATAAACATTTCCGGAAAGAGCTACATTACACATTTCGTTATTCGTACAAAGCGATCGTCAAATGTTTAACAACTGGACTGTATATGCTGGTCTTAAAATTCCATACTCTTTGCATGCAACAAGAAACAAACTGCTTATAGAAAGGAATTACGAAAGCGTTGAATAATCGAACCATTAACAACGGCTATCTCGGAAGTGGCTGATGCCAAAAAAAAAGTGCTTGAAATAAATTGTGTGTTTTAAAGACATGTACATTGCTTGTGAAGTATCTATCGCTTAACGTTTACCAGTTATACAAGATTACACGAAAAGAAAATCATTTTGAAAATCATTTAAGAAAATCTTCGTGTCGTATTTTTGGAAGGTACTGAACCTGAATACCAAGTTTGGTATTTATGCTATTGTTTTTATTTATGCTGTTTACAAACACACACAGACCTTTTTCTAAAAATGTTTTTTTTTGTATTCAGAGGGCCTCAAAACATGTATATCCGGTGAGATCTTGGTATTCAATTTTTGGGTGGAATGCAATTCCGTGTCTGCCTACTATGTATGTGGTAGGGAAAGTAGTAAAAATGAATAAATATAAAACAAATGAAATAAGTTGGTGTTTGATTTGTTAATATGGATGATTACTGCCAGAAAACTTTGACCACACAAATACACAGTTTTGTTCTTCCATTTAAACTCTTTGCTTTATCTTTATGGAAGATAATTGAAGTAATTAAATGAACACAGAAAATATAAGAATGTTTCAGTGTCCTTTTAGCTGAATTAACATGAATAGTTTGCGTAAAATATTTTCCAAACATTTCGTGTTGTACGCTTACACTTTCCGAAGTACGTCACCTGACTGAAATAGTTGAAAGTTGTCATTCTTCTTTCTTTCCTTCCATCGAAAGAATTTTTTTTTTACCAGGAATTAACTTCAAAATACTGTTTCTCCATGTTGTAATTAAGCACGTCTTGTTTAATTTGAAAGAAAAAAATTCTTAAGCAAAAGTTTATCGTAAGTAACGTAACGTGGTTAGAAGAATCATTTTATATGAATAGATAGTAATTAGGGGATATATGTGATGGATGTCATGGATAGAGAAAGCTGTTTGAATGTATCACATTATATTTTTATAATGACGGTTTACGCGTCTTTAATGAAGCTTGTTGTTTTATTGCATACTTTTAAAGATGAACGTAAAATGTCAGATCTGCAGGACCACAAAGCAAATGATTAAGGCTGGTGAGCGCTCAAATGAGCTGAGAGCTACTCGCCATGTGAAGGTAAAGGTACGGACGAACGAAGGGGTGCAGAGCACCGCACGCAGGCCAGTCTGCCCTTTGTGGTTCTACTGTGACCTCCGGGTGAGGGGAGAGACCAGATCCGGCGCAAATACAGACGGCTCCTGTTTCCAGATTTAACGTCTCCAACGCCGTCTGAGTTCATTCTAATGGGCCCCGAGCCTCTGGGGGGTCCTCCGAAGGCGGGTTTCAGTCGAGCAGTCCCTGAATGACGCCAGGATGAAACTTCTACACAGCGCCGTCATCGCCCAGCCGCAACCCGCCGAACACCGTCCTACAACCCTGAAACAGATGACAAGGAAGACGTGGGTACAGGAAATGAGAGACGTGGTAGAAGATGAACCACTTCAGCATTTGCCTGCCAACCCGGGGAAACCATGGGTCGCCGGGGATCAAACCCGGATGTCTAACTAATGTATAAACTTAGCTGTTCAGAAACACACACTCATACCGTTACAAATTCGCACGTTACGTTAATCACAATATAGTTTTGTATAGAAAGGACTTCAAATTAAGCAATAAGCACTTAGTTACATACAACATGCAGAAACAGCATCCAGATGGAGGGATACATTCACATGCAAAGTAACGACTTCTTGCGAAGGAAAAGTATATAATCTAACGTGATACATTCACATGACTTCCTCCACCTCTACCGTTTATTAGCAAATTATTCTTACGAACATCTATTTTCCTGTATACTTCATTTTAATCGCGATAAGCATTTCCGAAATAGTTGCATTACACATTGTAGATACAGAGGGGATAGCGATAGTTCAAAGGCTATTCTTGGCCATAATTCCACACTCTCCATTACATCGCGAGAAACAGCTGAAAATCGACAGGAGTTGAAACGAATGACTTAAGCATTGAGCAGTTCAAACTATTAATAATGAATATCTCGGAAATGGCTAATGCCACAAAAAGTTATTTGAAATAAATAGTATGTTTTAAAGAGATCTACATATTTCGTGTAGTACTTTTTCATCTATCTTTTAACGTTTACAAGCTATACAAGATTATATAAAATTCCTCCCGAATGAAGTGAACTTTGTAGTCTATTCCCAAAAAATCCAGGATATACATTTTATTTGTCATTAAAAAAATTTTAATATATTGCATTTTAATCAAAATCGTTTGACCCAAATACAGAATTTCGAAAAATGTTGCATGTAAACGGTAATTGGGGTGGAGGGATTTTCTTGAAACTCTTCGTATCGCATCTTTGGAAGGTGCTGAACTTAAACCTCAAGTTTGGTACTTATCCGACTTCTCATTTTTGAGTTATGCTGTCCACAAACACGTTCGCGCGCCTTTTTCCTAAAAATGTTGCATGTAAACGGTAATTGGGGTGGAGGGATTTTCTTGAAAATCTTCGTATCGCATCTTTGGAAGGTGCTGAACTTAAACCTCAAGTTTGGTACTTATCCGACTTCTCATTTTACTTTCTCTACTACGTATAGTAAGTAGGGGAAGTATTGCATTCCACTCAAAAATTCGATACCGAGATTTCACCGGAAATACATGTTTTGAGACCTCCTGAATCCAAAAAAAGCATTTTTGGAAACATGTCCGTGTGTGTGTCTGTGTGTGTGTGTGTGTCTGTGTGTGTGTGTGTGTCTGTGTGTGTGTGTCTGTGTGTCTGTGAACAGCATAACTCAAAAACGAACAGTCGGATAAGCACCAAACTTGGTATTTAGGTTCAGTATCTTCCAGAGATGCGACACGAAGGTTTTCAAGAAAATCCCCCCACCCCAGACTACCCTTTACATGGAAGATTTTTCGAAAATTTTAATTTTCTCAAAAATGGCTCTAACGATTTTGATGAAAATATCATATGTTTAAGATAATGTCATGAGAAATGAAATGTATATCTCGAATTTTCTGGGAATGTCTCCAAAAGTATTCTTCATTGTGAACGACTTTTGCATAACTGGTAAACCATAAGAGATAGACAAAATGTTACTACACAAAAAATGTAGATCGCGTTAAAATACACAACTTATGTCATATACATTTCTTTTGTTGAGTGAACCGTTTTCGAGATATTGCTTGTTATTTCCTTAAATTTTCCAATACTTATACTTTTTCTCAAATTCGTTATTCATTTTTTTATGCCCTGGACATGCAAAGAGAATGGAATGCGCCACATAGCAACCAGCGTTAAAATATTTGACTATCGATTAAAAGCTACCATATTCCCCTTGCATCTACAAGAAAATTACCAATAAGATTGACATCTCGATATCTCGATTAACATGAAGCATATGGAGAATAAGCGTTTGTAAAATTAGATTGTACAAGAGTAGAGAAAGTCATGTGAGTGTAACACATCAGATTTTTTGAGTTATGCTGTTCACAAACACGCCCGCGTGCCTTTTTCCTAATTTTTTTTTATTCAGGGGGGCCTCAAAACATATTTCTGTGAAATCTCGATACTGGAATTTTTGACAAAACGTAGTTGAAACTTTTCGATTCTTCTTTTTACTTTCTCTACCACGTATATAAGTAGGGGAAATATTGTATTCCACTCTTATAGTGTAACCAGTTAAAATTGATTCAGAATGAAGAGGACTTCACAGAAAATTGAAGATATTTATTTCATTAGTCATGCAACTCTCTTACCCAATGGTATTTTAACCAAAATCGCTAGAGCAGTATTTGGGAAAATAAAACTCAAAAACGTTTCATGTGATCTGTGATGGGGAAATTTTTGTTTGTTGCTGTTTACAAACATCCACAGTGTTTTTCTAAAAATTCTTTTCGGATTCAAGGGATCTCAAAACGTATGGCATACGTATAGAAGTTTGAGACAACAAGGAGGTGTGAGGTTGTAATGGTCGCTTTACCATTGCACTGTTTGCTATTACGGTGCCCTACCGAAGAAGGAAAGGAAACCTTCTAACAGTTGTTGTATCGCCTGCAGGTGCCGCTTCCTTTTCCGTTAGAATTAACATTCACAAGGTGCTTGTCGACTTCCTGCACTTCGGTTACATGGGCATACCGGTAGTTGAACCCAGGATACCTTGGTGCATTGCATAACCAACACTTTCTAAGTTAAATGTCTCGGAACAACTGCCACTTCTTCGACGTCACCGACAGGTCAATCTTTTTCCTTCCTTAAAGGCTCAAGCATTCTAGAGAAGCACCTATATGAAGGGTCAAGGGGCATCCTGGCTTTCATTTCAGTTTCAGCTTACAAACAAGTATTTGGAGGCACTTCCAATAAAGACAGATCAATTTAATGAAATGGGTTATACATTACTGCTATAAAACCCTCAAATGTAATGAAACTGAAGTGGAATAATCATGAAAGTATGTTAAATTTAAAACAAGGTAGCAATTTTTAAGTACATTAATTGAATTTATTACTTCTAAGGGTCCACAGAAGGTTCCCGTTTTTTGCTTTTTCTACCACATATCTATAATAGGTAAAGCAAGTAATGTATTCCACACGAAAGTTGAACATCGAGATCTCATCGGAAATACTTGTTTTGAGGTCCCGTGAACTGCAAACTTGTATTAAAAACTTAGCATTTAAGTTCAATATGTTCCATGGATGCGACACCTCACCCTAAATTATCATTTATATGCAAGATTTTTAAACTTTTTTTGATTTTCTCAAAAATGGTTGAAACTATTTTGAATAAAATGTGTGTAAGATATTTACATGACAAATGAAATAAAAGATATTTCAACAAGAGTGTCCCATCTTTAACATATGATAGCTGCCGTTGTTATTGAGTTAGAGCAGTCATTTTTTTTCATGTGGTTACAGTTGTTATTGACAAATAGCCATGGAACGTTACAGCATTCAGCAACGCGTGGAAATTGTGAAAATGTATTATCAAAATGGATCATCTGTTCGCCAAACCTTCCGTGCATTGCGTGAAGTTTACGGTGTGCATAATCGTCCCTGCAAGAGAACGATTCGGCGTTTGATCGATAAGTTTGAAAGAAGTGGTTCTGTCAGCGATCAAAGAACGCCTGTACGTAATCGACATAAGCGCTCCAACGAAAACATAGACGCCGTTCGTGAGAGTGTACGCGAGAACGGAAACAAATAAGTTGCTCGCCGACCACAACTTGGCGAATTCTGCATCTGGACTTGAAGTTTCACGTTTACGAAATGGTGTTAACTCAAGAACTAAAGCCCAACGACCATAGGTTGCGCCGTGTATTCGCTTACTGGGCTATGGAGCAATTGGAAGCTGACCCGGATTTTTGTCGAAAAATCATCTTCAGCGGCGAAGTCCACTTTTGGATGGATGGTTGTGTTAACAAACAAAATTGCCGCTATTGGAGCAATCACAATCCAATGCAGATTCAAGAACGACCACTTCATCCCTAAAAGGTTACTGTGTGGGTTGGATTTTGGTGTGGTGGAATCATTGGTCCATATTTTTTCCAAGATGAAGATGGAGAAGCTCTGTCAATGGAGAAAGATACCAGGCTATTTTTGGCCTCAATTGGATGGTATGGATCGCAGAAACATCTGATTCCAGCAAGAATGTGCCACATGTCATACTGCTCTCGAAACAATCGATCTTTTGTAGGAGAAGTTCAGAGGTTTCATCATTTTCCGTGGTGGTGATGTTAATTGGCCCCCGAGGTCATGTGATTTAACGCCGTTGGATTAATTCTTGTGGGGTTATGTTAAATCTCTAGTTTATGTCAACAAGCCAGAAACAGTAAATGATCTTATGAATAACATCACGCGTGTTATTTGTGAAGTTGGACCTAATTTACGTTCTTCTGTCATTGAAAATTGGGTCAACCGTATACGCGCAACCCAACGAAATCGCGGCGGACACTTAACTCATGTTCTTTTCCACACGTAATGACATTAATTATGTTCCAAAAAAAAAACATTTTCAAACCTCTATCATTTATAGAACGTGTTTTATTTAAGTTCAAAGATAGGACACTCTTGTTGAAAGACCGTATATATATCTTAGTTTTCTGGGAATAGCTTGTTCATACTGAATTAATTTTGTAAAGCATAAGAGCTTTTATTCTGCATTACTAGGACAAGATTCTGTACCAGGGTGCTTATTTAACTTTATTACTCGATATTTACAAATGTTATACATTTTAGTTTTGCGGAAACGGTATAGATGCTAACCTACTGTTACTGAAAAACCACTAGCTTACAAAGCATAATCTAACAAACAGTCAAAAATGAAACTCTAACTGAAATATAATACAGCTATTTGTATCAAACAATTTATCAGCAAATTCTAACAAACTTTTATCAACTTTTAAAAGAAACTCTTTAGTTTTAACAAATACCTCTTAAGATAAACTTCTCAACTACTATACTATTCTCAATAATTTAGATAATCATCATCTGTGCTTCTTCCGCTAACATCACGTTAACTATGTAACTCTTAAATTATTGTGTCGGTCTTTCTTCTCCTTTCTGCCGCTTCCTCCCTTTATTCCATATAAACGGTAGTACGTCATCTTCATTATTCTCTCTTGTATCATTTGCATTTTATCTTTTTCCAAATGTTGTTTCTGTTGCTGCATTGTCCTTATTGATCCCCTAACTTGTGTGCCATTTTCTTCCTCTATCTCGTCCTCTAGTCCTTCTTGTAGTCATATATTCCTCCATCGCTAACCATTAATGGATAGCCACAAGGGATTGACAAAATCCTGCTACAAAAATGTATATTTCTCTAAAACACGCAGTTTATTTCAAGTATTTTTTGTGGTATTAGCCATTTCCAAGATATTCGTTGTTATTGCAATTACTTTCGTAATTTTTAAACATGCTATCACTATTCAAATTCTGGCTATGTCATGGAAAGAGAATGGAATTTCAGGTCCAGCATATTGCGAACCCGTTTTTAAACATCTGACTATCGATTAGGTTGGCTTCCTCTATCCCTCTTGTACCAGAAATGAAATATGCAATGAAACTCTCTGCAAAGCTTTATCAGATGAACAAAAAGTAAATAGGAAATTGAGGTTTCGTAAGAATAATAATTTATAGAAGCTCTGTAAAAGTAAATGATAGTGGGTAGAGAGGGTCATGTGAATGGGATTTTTCTGTTATTCTGTGAACAGTCAGGTTAACGTATGTAAAGTGCGTGCAGAACGCCGTTTGAATGCCGCAGTATCACTCTAGCACCTAGTCTGACCCCATTTTTAGACATGTGTATGTGACCGAGAGGTCTTTGCCCCGCTCAGCGACATGGCACCTGTTCCGGGTCTACCCCTACAACCTGCTCAAAGTATTGCCAACCGCACATGCATCTTCACTTTATCAATGGACAGTATCTTGCTGGATGATCACAAATTGGACGAAAAATTTTAAGTAGGTATAAGTTTGTGTTTTATTCAAATACTTGATATTTAATTGATCAGTTGAACTTAGATTTAAATATATTTAGAGATGTATATGTAGGGTTGTGTACCCTGAGGACGACGTGCTCATACGAGACACATTCTTAATCATTTCTATGGTTTAAGGAATAAATGAATAATTTAGACAAAAATTGTATATTAAAGATTGGAAAGTATATCTAGGGAATTAGAATCGGAAGCTAGTGTTAGGCGTACTAAACCTCCAGGAGGAAGAGATTGAGGTGTGTCCCTGCCCGCAACTCATCAATGCCTCACCTATCCCCATGGACATTTTTGTGCAGGAGTTTACGTGCCAAGGAGGAGACACCAACTCCCGTCAAAGGACATGCATCGTCCACCTGGCTCCCTGCAACATTCGTGATGGCGTGTAATCCATCCCAGCGTTCGATTACTGACCTGGGAAAACGAGGCCGGTCCAATCGAACTCTGGGACCTCTAGAATGAAAGCTGAACATTCAGGAATCGATGGCCTCTGTATTTAATTGTAATTAAAGGTAAAGAAGCTGTAGACAGTGACAGGCATCTTAATGAAACAAAACATTTTCTCCAAGTATTCAAATGTGAAACTACAGCAAGTTGTGTGGGGTTCTAAAGGATATAAAAAGTGAAGTTTTGACCAGAGAGGAGCGGTAGGTTATCGTTGTGAATATACCTGATGAGAAGCGAGTTTTCACTAAAATAGATGGGAAAACAAAACACACAGGGAAGATTCTCGGTGAGTATCTGGGTTTGGCTAATGCAGCAACTGTGCTGGAGCAAGAGCTGCCGCACACCTCTTTCTGTCTCTACATGGGGTTCTTTAATTATTGTAATTTCCATCTCAGCTCTAGTTAATTATAGTTAATTGCGCGTTAAGGGCTTACTGGAAATATTTATACCGAAGGCGATATTTTTGTTTGTTTGTTCCATTTCACTGCTATGGTCACATCGGCGTTTTACCTTTGGAACATATCGACAATGGCGTTAACTCGTGCACTTGTCGTTGGATTTCTAGATTTCTTTACATTAGATCACTCACACATTCACACTTCCAGGCTCTGGAGAGGATAAGGAATAATCTTGGCTAAAGAAAGATCCTCATCCTCTAGCCGAGAATAGAACCCGGCACCCCTCGCACAGCATGTAGGTGCTCTAGTGTCTGAGGTCTACGTGCCAGCGGCGAGGGTTTTGACTAATTAACTGTTTAGTTTTCGTAAAATGATTGCATAGATTGAACGCATTAAAATGGTTTTAGTTGTGTTACCATGATAAATCTGAGTGTAAAATTTTCTAAAATATATTTCTTATCTCAGACATAAATATTCAACAACAAACTAGTCTGCCAGAAAAAAAAGTATTGGCAACGTACATAGCCCTCGTTTGAACGCGTGGCCAGCCTAACGGGAACTTTCTTGGCATCGGGAAGCACGCTGTTTTTTTTCAAGCACATGCAAGCTGCGTATAACTACAATAACCACATAAAAGATGATGTCCACACCTTTTAACACGGTCATGTAAATAAAACCATGTGAATCAATAGAACGACCATTAACATTATCAACACCCAAATGCACAAATTAACCCTACTCACAATTCCTTAACTACAGTTATCTCATAAGGTTTCAATTTTAAAACTTTGTTTAGTGACATTTCAAGCCGAGGTTTACCAAATTCCTGATTAATGTGCAAGCTTTCTCAGAGATTTCTTTGTAATTCGTTCTAACGTTTCTTGAATAATATCATCTAGTATTTCCTTATAAGATCACGATAGTTTATCAAGAATAGATCCTGTTTCCCTAAATCTATTTACAATATACGATGTGAGGCGCATGGACAGCACGGAATCTGTCTCACTTCTCTACAAGAGTTTGTTGTTACATAGGAATCATACAGGAAGATTCTGTGTGCTGACATTATAACAACAGGGAATCTGTCTCACTTCTCTACAAGAGTTTGTTATAACATAGGAATCATACATGAAGATTCTGTGTACTGACATTATAACAGGGAATCTGTCTCACTTCTCTACAAGAGTTTGTTGTCACATAGGAATCATACATGAAGATTCTGTGTGCTGGCATTATAACAGCAGGGAATCTGTCTCACTTCCCTACAAGAGTTTGTTGTCACGTAGGAATCATACAGGAAGATTCTGTGTGCTGACATAACAGCAAGGAATCTGTCTCACTTCTCTACAAGAGTTTGTTGTCACGTAGGAATCATACAGGAAGATTCTGTGTGCTGACATTATAACAGCAGGAAATCTGTCTCACTTCTCTACAAGAGCTTGTTGTCACCTAGGAATCATACAGGAAGATTCTGTGTGCTGACATTATAACAGCAGGGAATCTGTCTCACTTCTCTACAAGGGTTTGCTGTCACGTAGGAATCATACATGAAGATTCTGTGTGCTGGTATTATAACAGCAGGAAATCTGTCTCACTTCTCTACAAGAGTTTGTTGTCACATAGGAATCATACATGAAGATTCTGTGTGCTGGCATTATAACAGCAGGGAATCTGTCTCACCTCTCTACAAGAGTTTGTTGTCACATAGGAATCATACATGAAGATTCTGTGTGCTGGTATTATAACAGCAGGGAATCTATCTCACTTCTCTACAAGAGTTTGTTGTCACATAGGAATCATACATGAAGATTCTGTGTGCTGGTATTATAACAACAGGGAATCTGTCTCACCTCTCTACAAGAGTTTCTTGTCACATAGGAATCATATAAAAAGATTCTGTGTGCTGACATTATAACAACAGAGAATCTGTCTCACTTCTCTACAAGAGTTTGTTGTTACATAGGAATCATACAGGAAGATTCTGTGTGCTGACATTATAACAGGGAATCTGTCTCACTTCTCTACAAGGGTTTGTTATAACATAGGAATCATACATGAAGATTCTGTGTACTGACATTATAACAGGGAATCTGTCTCACTTCTCTACAAGAGTTTGTTATAACATAGGAATCATACATGAAGATTCTGTGTACTGACATTATAACAGGGAATCTGTCTCACTTCTCTACAAGAGTTTGTTGTCACATAGGAATCATACATGAAGATTCTGTGTGCTAGCATTATAACAGCAGGGAGTATGTCTCACTTCTCTACAAGAGTTTGTTGTCACGTAGGAATCATACAGGAAGATTCTGTGTGCTGACATAACAGCAAGGAATCTGTCTCACTTCTCTACAAGAGTTTGTTGTCACGTAGGAATCAAACAGGAAGATTCTGTGTGCTGACATTATAACAGCAGGAAATCTGTCTCACTTCTCTACAAGAGCTTGTTGTCACGTAGGAATCATACAGGAACATTCTGTGTGCTGACATTATAACAGCAGGGAATCTGTCTCACTTCTCTACAAGGATTTGCTGTCACGTAGGAATCATACATGAAGATTCTGTGTGCTGGTATTATAACAGCAGGAAATCTGTCTCATTTCTCTACAAGAGTTTGTTGTCACATAGGAATCATACATGAAGATTCTGTGTGCTGGCATTATAACAGCAGGGAATCTGTCTCACCTCTCTACAAGAGTTTGTTGTCACATAGGAATCATACATGAAGATTCTGTGTGCTGGTATTATAACAGCAGGGAATCTGTCTCACTTCTCTACAAGAGTTTGTTGTCACATAGGAATCATACATGAAGATTCTGTGTGCTGGTATTATAACAACAGGGAATCTGTCTCACCTCTCTACAAGAGTTTCTTGTCACATAGGAATCATATAAAAAGATTCTGTGTGCTGATATTATAACAACAGAGAATCTGTCTCACTTCTCTACAAGAGTTTGTTGTCACATAGGAATCATGCATGAAGATTCTGTGTGCTAGCATTATAACAACAGGGAATCTATCTCACTTCTCTATAAGAGTTTGTTGTCACATAGGAATCATACATGAAGATTCTGTGTGCTGGCATTATAACAAAAGGGAATCTGTCTTACTTCTTTACGAGAGTTTGTTGTCACATAGGAATCATACATGAAGATTCTGTGTGCTGGCATTATAACAGCAGGGAATGTGTCTCACTTCTCTACAAGAGTTTGTTGTCACGTAGGAATCATACAGGAAGATCTGTGTGCTGAGATTATAACAGCAGGGAATCTGTCTCACTTCTCTACAAGGGTTTGCGGTCACGTAGGAATCATACATGAAGATTCTGTGTGCTGGTATTATAACAGCAGGAAATCTGTCACACTTCTCTACAAGAGTTTGTTGTCACATAGGAATCATACATGAAGATTCTGTGTGCTGGCATTATAACAGCAGGGAATCTGTCTCACCTGTTTACAAGAGTTTGTTGTCACATAGGAATCATACATGAAGATTCTGTGTGCTGACATTATAACAACAGGGAATCTGTCTAACTTCTCTACAAGAGTTTATTGTCACATAGGAATCATACATGAAGATTCTGTGTGCTGGTATTATAACAACAGGGAATCTGTCTCACCTCTTTACAAGAGTTTGTTGTCACATAGGAATCATATAAAAAGATTCTGTGTGCTGACATTATAACAACAGAGAATCTGTCTCACTTTTCTACAAGAGTTTGTTGTCACATAGGAATCATACATGAAGATTCTGTGTGCTAGCATTATAACAACAGCGAATCTGTCTCACTTCTCTACAAGAGTTTGTGGTCACATAGGAATCATACATGAAGATTCTGTGTACTGGCATTATAACAGCAGGGAATCTTGTCTCACTTCTCTACAAGGGTTTGTTGTCACATAGGAATCATACATGAAGATTCTGTGTGCTGGTATTATAACAGTAGGGAATCTGTCTCACTTCCCTATAAGAGTTTGTTGTCACATAGGAATCATACATGAAGATTCTGTGTGCTGACATTATAACAGAAGGGAATCTGTCTCACTTCTCTATAAGAGTTTGTTGTCACATAGGAATCATACATGAAGATTCTGTGTGCTGGCATTATAACAACAGGGAATCTGTCTTACTTCTCTACGCGAGTTTGTTGTCACATAGGAATCATACATGAAGATTCTGTTCGCTGGTATTATAACAGCAGGGAATCTGTCTCACTTCTCTACAAGAGTTTGTTGTCACATAGGAATCATACATGAAGATTCTGTGTGCTGACATTATAGCAACAGGGAATCTGTCTCACTTCTCTACAAGTGTTTGTTGTCACATAGGAATCATACATGAAGATTCTGTGTGCTGACATTATAACAACAGGGAATCTGTCTCACTTCTCTACAAGAGTTTATTGTCACATAGGAATCATACATGAAGATTCTGTGTGCTGACATAACAACAGGGAATCTGTCTCACTTCTCTACAAGAGTTTGTGTTACATAGGAATCATACATGAAGATTCCGTGTGCTGGCATTATAACAGTAGGGAATCTGTCTCACTTCTCTACAAGAGTTTGTTGTCACACAGGAATCATACATGAAGATTCTGTGTGCTAGCATTATAACAGCAGGGAATCTGTCTCACTTCTGTACAAGAGTTTGTTGTCACATAGGAATCATACCTGAAGATTCTGTTTGCTAGCATTATAACAGCAGGTAATCTGTCTCAGTTCTCTACTAGAGTTTGTGTCACATAGGAGTCATACATGAAGATTATGTGTGCTAGCATTATAACAGCAGGGAATCTGGCTCACATCTCTAAGAGTTTTGTTGTCACATAGGAATCATACATGAAGATTCTGTGTGCTGACATTATAACAACAGGGAATCTGTCTCACTTCTCTACAAGAGTTTGTTGTCACATAGGAATCATACATGAAGATTCTGTGTGCTGACATTATAACAGCAGGGAATCTGTCTCACTTCTCTACAAGAGTTTGTTGTCAGATAGGAATCATACATGAAGATTCTGTGTGCTGGCATTATAACAACAGGGAATCTGTCTCACTTCTCTACAAGAGTTTGTTGTCACATAGGAATCATACATGAAGATTCTGTGTGCTAGCATTATAACAGAAGGGAATCTGTCTCACTTCTCTACAAGAGTTTGTTGTCACACAGGAATCATACATGAAGATTCTGTGTGCTGGCATTATAACAGCAGGGAATCTATCTCACTTCTGTACAAGAGTTTGTTGTCACATAGGAATCATACATGAAGATTCTGTGTGCTAGCATTATAACAGCAGGGAATCTGTCTCACTTCTCTACAAGAGTTTGTTATCACAGAGGAATCATACATGAAGATTCTGTGTGCTGACATAGCAACAGGGAATCTGTCTCACTTCTCTACAAGGGTTTGTTGTCACATAGGAATCATACATGAAGATTTTGTGTGCTGACATTATAACAACAGGGAATCTGTCTCACTTCTCTACAAGAGTTTGTTGTCACATAGGAATCATACATGAAGATTCCGTGTGCTGGCATTATAGCAACAGGGAATCTGTCTCACTTCTCTACAAGATTTTGTTGTCACAGAGGAATCATACGTGAAAATTCTGTGTGCTGGCATTATAACGCGGAATCTGTCTCACTTCTCTACAAGAGTTTTTTGTCACCTAGGAATCATACATGAGGATTCTGTGTGCTGGCATTATAACAGCAGGGAATCTGTCTCACTTCTCTACAAGAGTTTGTTGTCACATAGGAATCATACATGGAGATTCTGTGTGCTACATTATAACAGCAGGGAATCTGTCTCACCTCTCTACAAGAGTTTGTTGTCAGATAGGAATCATACCTGAAGATCCTGTGTGCTGGCATTATAACAACAGGGAATCTGTCGCACTTCTCTACAAGAGTTTGTGTCACACAGGAATCATTTATGAAGATTCTGTGTGCTAGCATTATAACAGCAGGGAATATGTCTCACTTCTCTACAAGAGTTTGCTGTCACACAGGAATCATACATGAAGATTCTGTGTGCTAGCATTATAACAGCAGGGAATCTGTCTCACTTCTGTACAAGAGTTTGTTGTCACATAGGAATCATACCTGAAGATTCTGTGTGCTAGCATTATAACAGCAGGTAATCTGTCTCAGTTCTCTACTAGAGTTTGTGTCACATAGGAGTCATACATGAAGAATATGTGTGCTAGCATTATAACAGCAGGGAATCTGGCTCACATCTCTAAGGGTTTTGTTGTCACATAGGAATCATACATGAAGAGTCTGTGTGCTGGCATTATAACAACAGGGAATCTGCCTCACTTCTCTACAAGAGTTTGTTGTCACAGAGGAATCATACAGGAAGATTCTGTGTGCTGACATTATAACAACAGGGAATCTGTCTCACTTCTCTACAAGAGTTTGTTGTCACATAGGAATCATACATGAAGATTCTGTGTGCTGACATTATAACAGTACGGAATCTGTCTCACTTCTCTACAAGAGTTTGTTGTCAGATAGGAATCTGCGATAGGAACAAATTGCAAATTGTATGTTTACTTCACTTTAACTGCCCCACGTATGGGAGCCAATTTGTGATAGAACAAATAGTATATATGTTTTAGAGGACCTCGTTGTGGATGTTTCTCACGTAATGTTGCTTACCTCACGCGTGCAGCCATCTTGTGTGACGTCCCTCGTTGCTCATTTGTTAAATCCATCTGGCGTAGCAATCTATATGAATTAGTTTTAAGGTTATGTATATTGTCCTCCGGCCAGCTATTTAGGTAGGCATTTAACTCTTGCAGGGTGTGAAGCGGAAAAGGAATCTTTTATCCAAAAAATTACTAGTGAAGAAATGTGTTTTATAATGTTTTATTGTCGAACACGTGCACTAACACTTTCACAGGTTTGTCTAGATAATCGCCATACTGAAACTGTTTATCATAACGTCTAACTTTTAACTCACGTACTTCAATTTTTGTATATAAGTGACTTTGTAATATTTTAGATCTTTAATGATTTTCACTGCGTGTAATTTGACGAACTGAAGGACCGCTAGGCGACATGTAGTCACGTAGTGTACACGAATCTTTGATGAGCGGGAGACGATGTGTAATGCTTCGTGAATCTTGCCGAACTGGGGGACGCTCACTTGAATCTACACTATTTATAGACTTGCCTCAAGATACACCTAAAGATCATAAATGAAATGCTATTGGCTAACAAAACGCGCCAACATTAGCGTCTATTTTACTATCCAATGAAAACCACTAATACATATTATTTTTATAGAATGTTCTAGAAGCTTTTTTTTTACCGAAAAGGCGCGAAACATTACGTAACTTCCTGGTTCCCGGTAACGATAAACAACTCACCCCCTTGCTAAAGTATTATGTTATTGTTAACAGTTTCAGTAGAGCCATATATTATTATTTACCAATAATAATTACAATTATTAAACCCCTGAAATCAATGTTACATAAAAATACATATTCATATAAAAATAATTATTTACATTAAAGTAATTTATGATACAAATTACCGTCTCATATGCCCCACTAGAAACATAATTATAAATATTTATAACCTGTTTGGAAATTTTATAATTTTGTTTTTAGTCTCCTAAATCTTGTAACACACGCTATTCACTTTCACTTAACACTTCACACGCGTTTAACACACGACATATGTTTTATCTCGCCACTACTTACTGGCTCTGGTTTCATTAATTTAGATATTAATCTGATATCACAAAAAATTTTTTTTATAGCAAATACTATACCCTAAACTATTTATTTACTAATACCAAATTGTTTACTTTAAGCTGTTGACAAAAATTTATACATTTAAGATTTTTGGTAATTATTATACATATGTACCAAAATATTCACCCTCAACACAAATATTTACATCTCTTAAATCTAGACAATGTTTCACATGTTCTATTTACTACATAAATATTGGTTTTTAATTTTTTTTTTTTTTTTACCAATTTTTGTTATTCTGAATTTTATTTTAACAATACTCTTTGAATTGTATTTACGTACTTTTAATTTAATATGATATCATGCTTTGTTTCACATGTTCAGTTACTAATAAAATGTTATTTTCCTCTCAAACATTTAGTCATGTCTGAAATTTATTTTTCCATTCCTATGACATACATATTTATTTAACCCTCTTACGTTCCAATACATTATTCTGCATTTCGCCTTTAACTATCCAGCATTTACTATTTATCATCATTGTCTTTTATTTCACCATGATCTTCATGGTTGTATGGTTTAAGCATCTCAATATGGAACTTTCCTATGCTTTTTCGAGTTGTTGGATTACATAACTCATATGTGTTAGTTCCATACACTTCAACAACTTCATATGGTCCATGGTATTTGAGAAACATTCGCCAATAAAGTTTATTTTCTTTGTCCGACAATTTCTTGGTTTTAACCAAAACTAAATCTCCTATTTTGATCCTCCATTCCTTTCTCTTCTTTTCTTCATGTTTAATTTTTCTTTTTATGGCTTTTTTCTTCATCCTCTCGAATGCTTTTCGGAACATCTCTTCTTCTGTTGGTGGTATCGAATGCGCCTCTGGAATGGCTCCTGGGATTGTTTTACACATTGTATTGATCTTCTTTCCCAACTTAAGTTCACATGGTTTATATCCTGTCACATTGTTTATGGTTTCATTTAGTAGATTCTGAACGAAGTTCACGTATCCATACCATTGGGTGTGTTTTCGATGACATAACACCCTTAAATAATTTGAAATTTCCTTAATTTCCCTCTCCACTGGGTTGGAGTTCGGTCTGTATCTTGACGAAAAATATTGTTTAATGCCATTTTCTTTCAGTCCATCCATAAATTTTTTTCCTGTGAAGTACGAAGCATTATCGCTCAATACAGATTGAATAGGTCCTTCTTCTATCACATATGACTTAAGTAATCTATTCAAACATGCTAAACCTGTAGGTTTTCTCAAAGGGTAGATTCTTACATATTTGCTGAATATATCATAGCAGACAAATATATATTTATTTCCAAATTGACTTGGAGGCATCGGACCATGAATATCAATACTAATTACACATCTCGGCTTATCCCTTATAACCGAATTAGTTTCAAATGCATATGCTGCATTTATTTGCTTTGCCTTCTGACACAGGTTGCAGCACGATATAAATTTGCGAACTTTTTGACGCAATTTGGATATGTATAAATTCTCTAAAATCATAGAAGTTGTTCGGTCCGTCCCTGAGTGTGCTAACCCTTCATGAAAATTCTTAATTAGTTCCCTTTCCATGCTTTTCGGAACTATTATCTTCCAACTAGGCATTTCTTTTCCATGCTTCTTGTATAATGTCCCATCTCGAATTGCTATAATTTCTTTCTTTGCCTCCTCAATCAATGGTACTTTTTCTTTAAGTTCAAATAATTTTGCATCCTCATTTTGAATTTCCCCGATATTTTTCAATTTTCTAATCATTTCTTTGCTTAAAGGAATTTCAATTGTCAATATTTTGACTTCATTTCTAGGCCTTTCAATATTTTCGGGAATTTGTGGGTTGTAGTTCAATCTTGACAGCAAATCGCTGAAGGTATTATTTTTGCCAGGAATGTGGATAATCTCAATATCGAATGCAGATATTGCATGAATGTATCTAGCAAGTTTTCCACTACATAATCTACACCGTTGTATGAAAGTTAAGCTTATGTGGTCTGAATATACTTTCACCTTTTTCTGATAAATATAGGTTTTAAAACGAATTAATGAGAAATATAGTGCTCCAATTTCTAACTGAGTCACTGAAGAATTCCTCTCAATATTTGTAAGTCCTCTTGAAGCTGTACTAATGACGTGAAAGTCATTGTTGATGTCTCGCTGTCCTAAAATTCCGGCGTATCCTTGCATTGATGCGTCGACATAAATTTCATATTCCAAATCTTCTCTGGGCCTTTCAAGTAATATGGACTTAGCAAATAGTTCCTTTACTCTCTCAAAACATTTTTGATGCTCCTCTGTCCATCTCCACTTATTGTTCTTTCGGAGTAGCTGCCGCAGTGGTTCTATCTCCGCCGAATATCTTGGTACGAACTTACTCTGAAAGTTCAATACCCCTAAGAGACGTCTAATTTGTTTTACGTTCCTTGGTGGTGGAATTTTCATTATTGCTTCTATTCTTTTCTGATCAGGTCTTATACCTCGTTCATCCACTACATAACCCAGAAAATTTATTTCCTTAACACAAAATTTTGATTTTAGTATGTTCACAGTCATACCATGTTGTTGTAGTTTATTTAACACATAATGGACATTATTCATGTGCTCTTCAAATGTTTGACTAATGATTAAGAAGTCGTCAATATACTTTATTAAAAAGTCATCTGCAGAATTTCCAAAGATATTGTGAATGGCTCTCAAAAATCCACTTCCTGAGTTTTTTAAACCAAAAGGATTTACACAAAAGCGATACTGAATCCCTGAGTACTGAAATGAAGTATAATCACGCACTTGCGGATCTAATTCCACTTGCCAATATGATGCAGTGAGGTCGATGGATGTCAAAAATCTCCCTCTTGAAAGTTTTGTAATTAGTTGTTCAATTCCCTCACTTTGAAAATGATCTGGTTTCATATACTTGTTGACATATCTGCCGTCTAAAGTTAATCTCAAACTACCATCTCGTTTAATACTCCAGCAGATTGAATTTATGTATTGAGAATTACTTTGCTCAATAATCCCATTTTCTAGCATGCTATTTATTAATTGTCTAGCTTTGTCTCGAAGACTTATAGGTAAATTGTCATACTTGTGCCTATATGGTGGTACGTCTTCTACTTGAAATGTATGCTGATATACATTACATCTGCCTGGGATATTACTAAATACTGAACTATTGTTCATCAAAACATCATGAAGGATTTGTTTTTGCATTATCGTAAGATTATAAGCTTCTTCACACTTGTGTATTATTTCCTCATTTCTCTTCTCTTTCCTGCTGTTGTTTGTCTCGCTCACATGGTCGTCTTTTGTTTGGATTACACATTTCTCTACTTCTTCTGGCATTTCTGCTAGCTGTTGAAAATATGGCGTGGTATTCCCTTCATATTCTGTGACTACCTGCTTTATTTGATTATTTCTATCAGTTTCTGTTATTTGCACAAAAAATTCTTGGTCACAAATATTTTTCTCATCCTTTGTCATCTCGATTACAGAAATTTCTTCTTTTATAAATGGTACCCTTATTTCTCTACCTTCTTTTGTTATTTTTAACTCTTCATGTTTAAAATCTATACATGCTTCATATTCATGTAGGAAGTCACATCCTATAATTATGTCACAAATCAGATGGTTTACAATTAGAAACATAACCTCAAAATTCTCTCCGCCAATAAGTATGCTAAGTAGAGCTTGTGTTTTTATGACCTGTGTAGTTCTTCCAATTGCAACACGACAAACTAAATTACTAGTGGGAAGAGCCATAATTTTGTTACCTTCATTAATCAAATTTATGTAAAATTTCTGTGAGCAAATTGAAGCTGATGAACCAGAATCTATAGTTGCAATGATTTCTTTCTTCGCAATTTCCATTCTAACATGAGGTGACTCAAAATTTTCTCCCTTATCTTTTGTTGCTGTAATCTTATTACAGGGTGTATGTGTAGGTGTATGATTTGTATTGGTAATGGATACTGAATTATTAAAGACGTCCTGAGAACCTACTACACAGGAGTCTGTTAACAGTTTTCCTGGTTATTTCCATGTTCACGTACGGGACTGCCATTCCTAACAGGCGCTAAATCTATCTCAGTGTCGCCACCATTGTTTTGAGTTCCCCGTCCTCGAGTTCGAAATCCTCGATTTCTGACATTATGTCCCCTTGGCACGTAATTTTCTTGCCGTTCCTCAGATCTTTCACGGTTATTATTTTCCCTCCAGTGAGTGAAATTTCCCCTCTGTCTAATATACCTCCTTCCATAGTTTTGCCCTCTTTCAGGTAATCTTTCTGTCCTGACATAATTTATTTGTTCCTGCCGCCCTGGTCTCCTATCTATCCTTGATCTTTCAAATTGTGGAACATATGATTGATACCGTTGTCTGGTATTAATTTCATGATGTCTGTCTTGTCCTCTTATTTGTTGATAACTACCTTGGTAATTTCTTCTATCTCGTACATCTAAAAATCTATGTTCCCACTCCCGAGACATATCTTCTTCCTGTTGTTCCAAAGCTGTTATTAATTCTGTCATCTCATAGATGTTCCGTGGTTTTGCAATCAATAAGTAATTTTGTATCCTGATAGGATAATGCCTTGCGAGCAAACTCACAAAATCTTCCTCACTGATTGGAGGTGACAAGTTTCTAACCTGACTTGCATGTTTTAGTAAGTAATCAGTCATCGATATTCCCTCTCGTGGATTAAATTGACCATGACTAAGCATTGCTCGTATTCTTTGCTGTACCGTTACATTCCAAAATCTGTTCATGAATAATCTCTTAAAGGATTCATATGAAATTTCGCCCCCTGATACCATTTGTAACCAATCTAAGGTTTTCTGGTCCAAACATCTTTTGACAACTATCATTTTCAATGCTTCAGGTATCTTTTTAATTTGAAAATACTCTGATAATTCTGCAATGAATTGTACTGGACTGGAGTTTTCATTAAATTTTGGAAGTGGAAAATCACTTAAGATATGATTGTAATTTTGCAAATTCCCTATTCCCATATTTAAATTCTCTAGTGTAACTTGTGCACTCTGAGTTTCAGCATTAGCTATAGATGAAGCTGCCGCATCACTCACATTATTTGTCATACCTGAGGAACTACCTCTATCATTATTTTGTACATCTGACACATGCACATCACATATATTTGCCCTTGAATTCAATTCTAACCTATTTACAGTACCCTGCAGATTTTCTATTGTTTGTTCCAATTTTTTATTATTCTCATTTTGAACAGTTTGGTGTTTGTTAATTTCAGAAGTTAGCTTTTGATTCAAATCTTTAGACAAATCTTTAACTTCATCAGACAATTTATTTCTCTGTTTTTCTGACTCCTTCTGAACTTCAGATATTTCCCCTCTGAAATTAACTTGCACCTGTATTAAATCTGCATTTGTAGCCTCCATCATCCCTTTTAACTCACTTGAAATGCTACTCATTCGGCTACCTAGCTCTGTACATTTTACATTAACCTCATTTTTTTGGTTAGATATTTCCCTGCTCATGTCTAACATTTTCTTTGAAACCTCGCCTATCTCATTTGCTATCATCTCCTGATTTTCATTTTTCATTTTAATCATACTACTATCTAGCTCCATGAATTTCTTTTCAATCTCTTCCCTGTTTTGCTCTAAGCTTTTACCAATATCTTCCCTCAATTCTCTCTTATTCTGATCTAGTTTTTGTTCTAAACTCCTATCAATATCTTCTCTCAATTCCCTATTATTCTTTTGCATATCTTCCCTGTTTTGATCTATTTTCTTACTAAGATCTTCCCTGTTTTGATCTATTTTCTTACTAAGATCTTCCCTCATTTTCTCATTACTCTTACTACTATCTTCCCTTAATTCTTCCCTCAATTCCCTCTTCATATTTCTCAGCATTTCCATCATCACAATAGTATCAAGATTAACATTTCCTGCTATTCTACTCTCACTTTCTGCACTAACATTTTCATCTTCAAACCCCAAAAAGTCTGGACTATTTCCTGTACTTTGTATTGGATCACAGCTAACTGTTACACTATCTCCCTCCATAATTATTTCTTCCGTATTATTGGTAGCCATTGTTTTTATTATCCTACCGCTCCTCAATATCATTTAATTACCTTTTTGATGCTGTCTGATGCTGTAGTTTTGATGTCCAGCGTTCTGCCCCATTCTCCTAGGTTTGTATGTCGCTTCTGCGTTGTATCGTGATGAATCTACGTCGTTTCGATGTTTTCTTGTAGCTGAATTACCCTTCTGTCTTGGAATCTGCGTCTTGTAGGTCGTTTCACTGCTGCTTTCGCCTCTTCCTGGTTATTCTTGTCCCTTTCCTAGTCGTCTAGCCTTCCTTTCCTAGTTGTCGCTCCACGTTGATGCGCCAATTTGCGATAGGAACAAATTGCAAATTGTATGTTTACTTCACTTTAACTGCCCCACGTATGGGAGCCAATTTGTGATAGAACAAATAGTATATATGTTTTAGAGGACCTCGTTGTGGATGTTTCTCACGTAATGTTGCTTACCTCACGCGTGCAGCCATCTTGTGTGACGTCCCTCGTTGCTCATTTGTTAAATCCATCTGGCGTAGCAATCTATATGAATTAGTTTTAAGGTTATGTATATTGTCCTCCGGCCAGCTATTTAGGTAGGCATTTAACTCTTGCAGGGTGTGAAGCGGAAAAGGAATCTTTTATCCAAAAAATTACTAGTGAAGAAATGTGTTTTATAATGTTTTATTGTCGAACACGTGCACTAACACTTTCACAGGTTTGTCTAGATAATCGCCATACTGAAACTGTTTATCATAACTTCTAACTTTTAACTCACGTACTTCAATTTTTGTATATAAGTGACTTTGTAATATTTTAGATCTTTAATGATTTTCACTGCGTGTAATTTGACGAACTGAAGGACCGCTAGGCGACATGTAGTCACGTAGTGTACACGAATCTTTGATGAGCGGGAGACGATGTGTAATGCTTCGTGAATCTTGCCGAACTGGGGGACGCTCACTTGAATCTACACTATTTATAGACTTGCCTCAAGATACACCTAAAGATCATAAATGAAATGCTATTGGCTAACAAAACGCGCCAACATTAGCGTCTATTTTACTATCCAATGAAAACCACTAATACATATTATTTTTATAGAATGTTCTAGAAGCTTTTTTTTTACCGAAAAGGCGCGAAACATTACGTAACTTCCTGGTTCCCGGTAACGATAAACAACTCACCCCCTTGCTAAAGTATTATGTTATTGTTAACAGTTTCAGTAGAGCCATATATTATTATTTACCAATAATAATTACAATTATTAAACCCCTGAAATCAATGTTACATAAAAATACATATTCATATAAAAATAATTATTTACATTAAAGTAATTTATGATACAAATTACCGTCTCAAATCATACATGAAGATTCTGTGTGCTGGCATTATAACAACAGGGAATCTGTCTCACTTCTCTACAAGAGTTTGTTGTCACATAGGAATCATACATGAAGATTCTGTGTGCTAGCATTATAACAGAAGGGAATCTGTCTCACTTCTCTACAAGAGTTTGTTGTCACACAGGAATCATACATGAAGATTCTGTGTGCTGGCATTATAACAGCAGGGAATCTATCTCACTTCTGTACAAGAGTTTGTTGTCACATAGGAATCATACATGAAGATTCTGTGTGCTAGCATTATAGCAACAGGGAATCTGTCTCACTTCTCTACAAGGGTGTGTTGTCACATAGGAATCATACATGAAGATTCTGTGTGCTGACATTATAACAACAGGGAATCTGTCTCACTTCTCTACAAGAGTTTGTTGTCACATAGGAATCATACATGAAGATTCCGTGTGCTGGCATTATAGCAACAGGGAATCTGTCTCACTTCTCTACAAGAGTTTGTTGTCATACAGAAATCATATATGAAGATTCTGTGTGCTAGCATTATAACAGCAGGGAATCTGTCTCACTTCTCTACAAAAGTTTGTTGTCACAGAGGAATCATACATGAAGATTCTGTGTGCTGGCATTATAACGCGGAATCTGTCTCACTTCTCTACAAGAGTTTTTTGTCACCTAGGAATCATACATGAAGATTCTGTGTGCTGGCATTATAACAGCAGGGAATCTGTCTCACTTCTCTACAAGAGTTTCTGTCACATAGGAATCATACATGAAGATTCTGTGTGCTAGGAGTATAACAACAGGGAATCTGTCTCACTTCTCTACAAGAGTTTCTGTCACATAGGAATCATACATGAAGATTCTGTGTGCTAGGAGTATAACAACAGAGAATCTGTCCCACTTCTCTACAAGAGTTTGTTGTCACATAGGAATCATACATGAAGATTCTGTGTAATGGCATTATAACAGCAGGGAATCTGTCTCACTTCTCTACAAGGGTTTGTTGTCACATAGGAATCATACATGAAGATCCTGTGTGCTGGCATTATAACAGCACTGGAACACTATAACTCATCATCTGACATCGTAGATAAGGACTTTGCCACGGAGAGGTTACAGGACCGTTTAGAAACAGCGCACTGCGGGGCAAGCAATTCCCCGGCTACGCGACCAAACAAGTCTGTGTTAGGTTTGCTTTGTCCCTATGCATGATACGACTCGGCAACCGCTGGAAATACTGACTTGAGTTTGAGGTTATATACGAAGGACATCCAGAAAGTAAAACATTGTTTTGCATAAGTAAATAATAACGAAAGTAATCAACACAAAGGTTTGCTTACAATACCTTACTCTATTTCTCAATGTAATCGTCACTACTGTCAAAGCATTTACTGTGACGTGTTACCAATTATTCAGCGCTGATGTTATACTATTCAACTGTCAAAGAGTGTCACTGCCTCTTTGTGGTTTTCATCGGTTGGAATCTCTTTTCCACCCAAAAAGTGCTTTAGTTTCGGAAACAAGATAATATTGTGAATCCTTTCATCAACATTTACTTTCAACTCATACGTAATGAGTGGTGGCCGCCCACTCGTGCACACTGGTTCTTCCTTAGTTAAATATGTGCACCATTTCCTCACCGAAGACACATTATCACCATGCACTTGTATTATTTGCCTATACATTTCTATTGGCCGCATATTTTGTGCATTCAGAAAATGAATCACACTACGTACTTCACATGTGGCGGGATTTTCAATTGTTGCCGCCATTTGGATATGTTGTAGAACAGATAGACGTGACGAAACTCGACTCACACTGAGGTGGAGTAAGGAGCTAACTAGCGTGGTGGTGGGGGACCGGCACCGAGCGTGATGTGCAATTTTTCTTAGTTTTTGAATGTCCCTGGTATATACCTCGTATTTGGTTGGTGACGGTTCAAAATTAACGGGTCCCACCCCTGTATGGAGTGGTCGATGTAATATTTACATGGCAAGCAAAAGGTCGCCAAATGAATGTCGCCAACATATGAAAACGCTGCGAAACTAAAGTGTTTAGCCTCACAGATCCTATTATTATTATTATTGTAATAAAATATGCTGTTCATAAAAAGAGGAACACCAAGAACACACGGAAGAGAAGAGTTATCGATGAAATTGCTAAAGAAGGAAACACATGGAATGAAGTAAAGAAGTTGGCAAGAAATAGGGTCCGATGGTAATACTTTGTGAATGCCCTAGGCTCCTCATAAGGAGATGCAGGAAATTAATTGATTGATTGTGAAAGTGAACAAACCATTCAGGAGATGGCCTCAGGAATCTTCAAACACTAAATTAGTTACATAGCAGCAGAAAAACACGAAGGATTGTGTGTGTACGTAATAAATGCTTTTTAAACAGCATAAAGTCAGAAACAGTGGCATTTTAGTGTTAATAGTACATTATGGTACAAGGGTAGGGTTTTGTTTTGCGAGTAGGAATGTTTAAGAACTCAATCCTATGAGCAAAATATAACCACTTTTAACACGTGTGATATATACTATTTGTAGACGGCGCTCGAATTTGTAAACTATCAATAGTATTACAATGATCAACAGAGATCACGTTTAGAACGCGTTCTTGAAACAAGAGAAATGACGTTAAAAAAGCGAGATGTCACACGTTTTGCCTTACACCAGGCAATGAAGCGATTGAATGCTGTATCATATTGCTTTCTGGATTTTTTGTGTAAGCACAGCTATTGTTATTGTTTTTGCTGCTTCTGCAATTTCACTTCCATTTCAGTTTCTTCTAAATTCCTAATTTCCGCAATTTTAGCCGTTATGTAGGTTAAATACGCGAGTAACGTTTCAGATCAATGGAAAGTAAAGCCTAATCAAAGCAAGTCGAGTTATTAAACATTTGTAAATACAAAGGGTACCTGTCATGTGATTGGTCAAACTGAAGAGTGCGATAATCTAAAACTCGTGTGCTCTGTGTTAGAAGTTTTACTTTTAGGCCATGCTGTCTAAAAACACGTGGTTTTCATTTATCGGTACGTTCTCATTTTCAATTGTTCTGTGTACTGTGAGGATATACCGTTTTGCATAAATAAATAAATAACAGGATAAAAATGATGAGATGAATTTTTGTTAATATCCTTAGTCGTGCTGTTAAAATTATTATTTTTTAAAATAAATGATTGCATCGTGCGGTGCAATTCCGCAAAAGAGTCAAAATAGTAATAAAAACATCTGTGTTACATTCACATGACTTTCTCTACCTACAATCGTTTATTTTGATATACCTTCTACAAACTATTTCTACGAAAGCTTATTTTTCTATGTACTTCATGTTACAGAAATAGTTTCAATACGCATTTCGTTGTAGGTACAAGGCGGAGAGAGAAGACTGAATCGACATGGCAGGATTAAAAACCGAGTTGCTATATGCTGCCCTTGAAATTCTATACTGTTTCCATGGCATCCCGAGAAACAACCGAATAGCGACAGTATTTACGAGACCAATAACAACCTATATCTGATGCCACAAATAAGATATTTGAAATAAATTGTGTCTTTTAAAGTTATATTTTTTTCAGTAGTAACTTCATGTTTATGTCTTATCGTTTACCATTATGCAAAATTCTTTCTGAATGAAGAGGACTTCACGGGCTATTCCCAGAAAATTCAAGATACACATTTCATTTGTCAGGTAAATATACACATGGTATTGTAATTAAAATCATTAGAGCCATTTTGGAGAAAATAAAAAAAAACAACGAAAATTTTTCCATGTAAAGAGTAGTTTGGGGTTAGGCATTTTGTTGAAAATCTTCGTGTGGTATTTTTGGAAGATATTGAAATGTAATACCAAGTTTGGCGTTTATCACACTTTTCGTTTTAAAATTATTCTCTGCGCGCGGGCACACATACACACGAAACTTCTTGTAAAATGTTTGTATTTATTCAGGGGCACTTTAAAACATGTATTTGCGGTGATGCCTCAGCATCGAATGTTTGATTGGAAGATAAACTCAGTTGTATATGTGAAAATAAGTTTGAACATGATGAGCTGTGAGACATACACTCGTGCGGCCGTTGAACAGAAGCAGATGAGATTCCTGTGGTCCTGTTACATATATTTGGGCAGGATCTCAAATTGTTACCAGAATGCTTCACAACACGACCCGTGCTGTCTCAATTGCGTAAAAAGCATCGTTAGCTTGTGTAAATGCCAATGTTGCGGTGATTTCTCAAGCATCTTCGTCTGGAAGAAAAAGCGCTACTACATTCTTTGGTGATAGCGTTCATTGACCTTTACACTGATGAGTTGCATTCACATGTCTTTCTCTGTTCACTCTTCTACAAACTAATCTTACGAAAGCTTGTTCACCTATCTGCTTCTTGTTTCCCCCCGTGATGATCGGAGGGGACTCGGCACTGCTCCAGCGAGGGTATTGTACCTAAGCCCCGCTAGGGAGGATGACACGGCAGTGACGGAGTTGCTACAGTTTCCTCATTGAGACTCCCCGACAATCTGACCGGCAGACCGGTGACCTCACACTACACAGAGGGTCCAACACCCCGCTCCGAAGGGGCAAGCAGCCGATGAACCGAGAAAGTTCCACAGAGAGCATCCTTTTCCGTGCCACGCCGCACCGAAATACATTTGCCGACTCTTTCAACCCTGAAACAGACCTAACGGGGTGACGTATAAACAAAATGGAGGGACAGGAAATTCAGGGGATGAAAGAATCCATTGCAGCATTCGTCTGACGACCCGGGAAAACCTCCGAAAAAAACCCACAGGTCAGAGTGAGCGGTCGCCGTTAATCGAACCCGGGACCTCCCGTTAACACGGTGCTCGGTTGCTTTTTGTTAATACAAGCTTTGATTATACATTTACACATTTCGAAGTATACAGTAGTCGGTGAGATTTTTAAAAAGTAGATCGCTATGTGATAACTTTGAAATTCCTGTTGTTTGTAGCTGAGAAAAGTATAAGATTGGAAAATTCAAACAAATAACAAGGAATATCACTGAAATGGTTAACTCCACAAAAATATTTGACAAATTATGTACATACTTTTAGTACGGTTTTGTCTCTCTTACGGTTTGTCGTTACACAACACAGGATATACATTTTATTTGTCATGCAAATATCTTAAACGTATGTTATTTTAATAAACATCATTACAGCCATTTTTGGGAAAATCGAAAATCTCGAAAAAATTTTCGTGTAAAGGGTAGTTTGGGGTGGAAAGATTTTCTTGAAAATCTGCGTGTGGCATCTTTGGAAAATAGGTATAGGTTATACAACGGAGGGGAACCCTCGCGATCTACAGAGATCTATTGTGGCTACCACCCCCAGGAGAAAGGGATGAGGTGAAGGAACCATAGCAGGCTACAGGCCACAGAGACGCGCTGAGGTTCCCAACATTTCCGAGCTCGCAGACCCGTCCCACTACTGGAGACGCCGGGAGAGGGCGATGAACGACACATCACGAAACCTAGAAGCACACCTACAAGATGAGACGGAAACGGAATGAAAGGGAAACGTAAAGGAAATCGTGGTTGAGAAGTAACCTCCTCGGGGAAACCCATGGGTCAGACTGGGCGGTTGCAGGGGATCGAAGCCGAATGCGAGTCGCACACCTCGCTCGGATCTCTGCAAGATGGGTACTAAACTTAAATACTAAATTTGGTATTTATCGGAAGTATCGTTTTGGAGTTCAAAACACGCGCGCATTTTTAAATTTTATTTTGTTCTGTTTGTTCAGGGAGTCTCAAAACATATTTCTGCTGAAATGTCAACATCGAATCTTTAGGTGAAATACAGTACCTCCTGTAAGCAGGTTGTAGACAAAATAAATATATTGTAAGTAACGTAGTGTCTATTTATATATGAACGTTATATTAAGTGATTTTGTCACCGGTAGAGGAGTATGGCACATTAAAACGCCGAAATGGGACTAGATTGTGAGATATGGTTGCGAGAGGCATGCCCCGACTTTCTCCCAGAGAACAAAATGATATCTATGTATTGTTTGTCGCCGCAGAAGGAAGTTTGGTGGCGTAAGCATTATTTAATATGTGACCGCTGTGTTACGTCACGCTGTTTCCACACAGTAGTGCACTTCGAGGGGAATAACAATTTTTAAAGTTGAAATTCTCAGAAAATAGACCTTTTTCAAATCACTCAGTTTTAACTATTGCTCCATTATTACACTTCTCTACCACTTAGGTACCACCTAAGGTAACGTGTGCGACGCGGGAGGTCCCGGATTCGACCCCCTGCGACCCATGAGTTTTTCGTGGTTTCCCCGGGTCGGCAGGCGAATGCTGGGGTGGTTCATCTTCCACTACGCTTATCCTGCTCCATTTCCATTTCATCTTCCTTGTTATCTATTTTAGGGTTGTAGGACCAGGCGACGGTGTTCGGCGCGTTGCGGCTGGCGGTCTGTAGAAGTTTCATCCTGACGTTCAGTGGCCGCTCGGTTCAGTACCCACCTCTGGGTGCTTTCGAGCACGCGCTCCGTCGGAGTTTCGGGGCCGAATGGATGGGCTCGGTAGGCGTTCAACCTGGAAACATTATCGACCCCGTCCGTACTTGTGCCCGTCGTCATCTAGATCTGTTCTCTCTCATTCCTCCCTCCCAGGTGTCAAGGGGCCCGATGGCCTGCGTGCCGCGGTTTCAGGAGCCCCTGGCGTTCGTCAGTACCTTTACCATCTAAGGTAGAGGATACCTTCATACCCAAAAATTCGATTTTGAGCTTTCAGAAAGTACACATTTTCAAGTCGTCAGAATCCCCTGCGTGTTGTCAACGCATAACAAAAAAATTGTGATGTGTTGCATTCATATGGCTTTCTCTACTCACTCATGTAGAAACTACTCTTACAAAAGCTTACTATTCTATCTACTTCCTGTTAATACAGATAAACATTTCGTGTACGTATAGGAGGAATACAGTAGCTTTAGCGGTAGTGAGGTTTAGAAAGAGGCTTTGAAATTCTATCCTTTTGCATAAACACGAGATAAAACGTATAGCAACTTACCACTTGAAAAAAAGCATAAGTAACAAAGAATATCTCGGAAACGATTTAACGAACAAAAATTTAATATGAAATGAATTGTGTGTTTAATGAGATCTACATGTTTCGTGTAATAAGATTTTGTGTATCTCTTAGGGTTACCAGTTATACAAAAACCATTCAAAATTAAGAGAACCTCACAGGCTATTCCCAGAAAATTCAAGATAGTACATTTCGTCATGGAAATATCTTAAACTGTGGTATTCTAATCAAAATCGTTACAGCCAGTTTTGAGAAAATTAAAATATAAACGAAAAATGTTGCATGTAAAGAGTAGGTTGAGGTGAGGGAGAAAATCTTTGTGTCGCATCCTTGGAAGACGCTCAACTTAAATACCAAGTTTGATATTTGACCAACTTTTCGTTTTAGTGGACCTCAAAACATGTATTTCTGACGAAATCTCGATATAGAGTTTTTGGGTGGATACAACACCACTATCTTCCTGCTATAAGTAAGTGACAGAGAAAAATACACTAAAATGCGTATAAATAACTTCTGAAAAGCACTAGTTATAAGCAGCGTCAGTTTTATTATTATTATTATTGCACGTATGGTGAGTGGTTTTGACCCCACCTCCAGGAAATGAAAACCAACATGACCAGGAATCCACTATTTGCTGTTTGTTGCCAGGTTATCTTTCTTTTCCAAAGCAGACGGTTTTATAAACCACAAAATGAAGAAGAAGCAAAGAATGCCAACAGAATCGATATTCCCTGTGGTTTCTCGATCACTCACATCCAATAATTTCGTCTTGCGGTTTGCAGTTGGATTCTGAAATAAACAGTTTACTCCGCCTTCTCGTTTTTTGTTTGTCAGTTGCCAACGTGGTACCGAAGGTCATCCTCATCTATTGGCGCGGTTGTCTGCAGACTTGGGTTCGCAGCCAAATGTTCTGATACTGCTGAAGGAGAAATAACAACCACAGTTTTGTGATTGTTTCACTGAAGGAAATACTGACAGACTAAAAGTAACGAAATGAACATAAGCTCTTAGCTCGTCCGTGTTAACTTTTTTCTCAGGAGCTAAGTAAAATTACATTTTACTTTATTTCCGCCTAGCTGTAATAGCTAAAGGAAGTATTGAATTACATCCAAAAATTCTATATGGAAATTTCACCTGAAATACACGTTTCGAATATGTGTGTGTGTGTGTGTGTGTGTGTGTGTGTGTGTGTGTGTGTGTGTGAGCAGCGTACCTTAAAAACGAAATATCGGATAAATACTTAGTATTGACTTGGCATTTAAGTTCAAAATCTTCCAAAGATGCGACACTAAGATTTTCAAGAAAATCGCTCCACCCGCAACTACCCTCTACATATAAGATTTTTCGAAATGTTTTATTTTCTAAAAAATGGCTCTAATGATTTTGATTAAACTACCACATATTAAAGATATATACATGACAGATAATATACATATCTTGAATATTCTGTGAAGTATTCTTCATTCGAAAAGGATTTTGTATAATCTTGTATAACTGGTAAAGTTAAGCAATAGGCGAAAATGTACTACATAACAAATTAGATCTCTTTAAAAAATACAATTTATTTCGAATAACTTTTTTATAGCATAACCCATTTCTGAGTAATCTGATACTTTTTGTACAATACTTTGTCATTAAGTCCGTCAACATTCAGTTGTTTCTCGTGATGTCATGGAAACTGGAATTTTAAGGCCAACATATACAGGGAGAGCCAAAAAGCTACGAACCGACTGCGCGGTGTTTTTCCTGTCCACGTCCTCAGCGCTCGCTGCCGTCTGCCGCTATCATAGAAAGGCCCGGATGAAACCATACAACATTTTTAAAACTACTTTTAAAGGCTTTACTTACGAACTTTATGAAAGGAGATGTTGAAACTGGCCACCGTCGTTGTCCATATATTTTTGGCACCTCTTTAGGAAACTATCCATCACTCGCCGTAGTTCACGTTGAGAAATGCTGGCAATTTCCTGGGGGATATTTTGTTTTAATTGTTGCAGGGTGTGTGGGTTTGTCTTGTACACTTTATGTTTTAAGTTACCCCAGAGATAAAAATCGCAGAGTGTTAGGTCGGGAGACCGAGGGGGTCACAAATCTCTACTATTAATTCTGTCATCAAACGCACTTTCAATTTTTCCCATCGAAATATTGGCCCTATAAGCTGTTTCAGAGTCTTGTTGAAAAAAGGCAAAATCACGCTCCTTGGCTGTTAATTCTCTAAAAACAGGGGACAAAATTGTATTCATATGTGTACGGGCGTCAACTATTGACTCCAAAAAAATTGGCCCTTCATAAAGATGGTAAGTAAAACCTGTAAAAGTAGTTTTAAAAATGTTGTATGGTTTCATCCGCGCTTTTCTATAATAGCAGGAGACGGCAACGAGCGTGGAGGACGCGGACAGGAAAAACACCGCGCAGCCGGTTCGAAGTTTTTTGGCTTTTTCTGTAGCGTCCAGTTGTTAAATATCTGACTATCGCTGTTCTCGTTGTATTTATAACGAAATGTATAATGCAGCTATTTCTGTAAAGGTTTATCTCGATAGAAAAATAATATTTCGTAAGAATAATTTGTATAGCAACTAATAAACGATAGAGGGTAGAGAAGGACATGTGAATGTAACACATCGGGCTTTTATTTTTATTTTACCACTCTTTAGAGCCTCCTATCTGCCATACATTGGTGAAAACATAACACACACGTTATTATCAGTTACTAATATGAAAAATACCTATAATCTGAAGCAGTTTATTTTCTCTACCGCTTAAATGTAGCAGGTATACGAGTTGTATACACTCAAAAAAAATTCGACATTGAAGTTTCGCTGGTAATACGCGTTTTGAGATCCCTGAATTGAAAAAAGCATTGTTTAGGAAGATCCTTGTGTGTGCGTGCGTGTGTGTGAAAGAGAGAGAGAGAGAGTGACAAAATAAAAAAATTACAGTGCCTTATGTTGAGATTATTTGTATTTAACTTGAAATACGTGGCAAGAGAATGTAGCCAGCGAGGTGGGAAGCCAGCATGGAGGAAACGTTGGACTACTGCATGTTCCAGTTGGTACTTTCCGGTTCTGAACATGGTCTGTAGTTACACAAACATAACGCGACTTTCTCTTTTGTTGGAAAGCGGACGGCTGTGAGATACCGGCCAAATGATATACTACTCTAAATGCATATATTGACTTAGTTCTTATAACTAGACCTCCAATTTTTACGGTCTTAAAAACAAGCTTTAGGCATCTAAAAGTATTAAAATATGTGTTACATTCACATAACTTTCTTTACCCTTACTGGGTATACAAACTATTCTTACGAAACTTTATTTTACAGTCTACTTCATTTTAATCCAGGTAAACCTTTTCGGAAACAGCTGCATTACACATTTCGTTATAGATACAAAGGGAACAGCGACAGTCAAATGTTTAAGAACAGGACGCTATATGCTGGTCTTAAAATTGCACACTGTTTCCAGGACATCGCGAGAAACAACTGAAAATCGACAGGACTGAAAAGAATGGCGAAGTATTGAACATTTCGAACCATTAATCATGGATAAGAGATCTACTTTTTGTGTACTATGTGTGTCTATCACTTAACGTTTACTAGTTATGCTTTAAATGTCTACTAGAGACGAAGAAGAAAAACATGGCAGGAAAATACAGGGGAAAAGATACAAGAAGCAATAGAGGGAAAGGACAGTAAAGAAACATGGGAAGTAGTAAGAAGCTAAACAAAAAGGGAAAGGCCAAAAATGAGATCACACCAAATGAATGCCAGAGATATTTCAGAGAAACGATAGGAGAAGGAAAAAAAGACGAAATTATACATAACAGAGATAGGAACAATAGAAATAACAAATGACGAACCAGACGGGCAATTCACAATGCAAGAGGTCTACCAGCAACTAAAGAGTATAAAAAAAAAAGAAAAGGTGGTGATATGATGGAATACCAGAAGAATTTTGGAAAGTATATGGTGAAACAAGAAAGGGCTTAGAAATGATGACAAAGATATTAAACAAAAAGAAGAAAATGTTGACATCCCAGAAATTTGGAAAATAAGCATATGTAAGAGAAAGGGAGGACCAAATAAACCAGAAAATTACAAGAAAATAAGTTTGTTATTTATTTTAGGAAAAATATACACAGAGATATTAACAGAGACGTTGAAAAAGAACAAGAAAAGAAGCTGTCAGAATTTTAAGGACATTTCAGGAAAGGGAAAGAAACAATAGATAATGTGTTCATAATACCCCAGTAAGAAGAGATGAAGGGTATACCTGTTCTTTGAGAAATCATTTGATATGATAAACAGAATAGCTATAGTATGGAAATTAACGAGAAAACTACATAAAGGAAGTAGAAAAAATCTATAAAGGGACAAAGTTTTGTACAAGATATGAAAAGAACGAAATCAGGAGATGACAGAGGATTAAGATAAGAATGTAAATTGAGTCCAATTTTATTTAATATATTGATAGACGATATAAAGACAAAATCCAAAAAGGAAATTAACACTGCTCGGTAATAGCAAATGAAGAAATTCCTGGATTATTATACGTGGACGATTTAATGGTAGGATCTATAACAGTAGTCGGGTTACAAAGGGCAATAAATGAAGTTCAAAAATTTTGTGAAGAAAGGGAAATCAGAATAAATATAAACAAGTCAAAAGTTATGGTTTTCAATAAAGGAATTAAACTGAGAAAAGAAGTAAATGTAATAAACAGGAAAGGATTAGAAGTGGTCAAAGAATCTGAATATTTAGAAGTGAGGCTGAATAACAAAGAGGAATGGGAGGCACACAATAGGAAAATAGAAGCAAAAGGGAGGGCTGCCATGTCAGGAATAAGAATATGTAAATACATGCTAGAAATGATAACCAAAGAATGTACGACGCTGTAGTGGAATCAAGAATGCTTTATGTGGTAGAGATCCGGGGGAGCCACAGAAGGTAGATCATATCTACAGAATGTTCTGTAAAGAACTACTAGGGGGATACCAAGGGAAGTAGTAATAGAACAAAAAGGAAAGGAATAATAATGGAGAGAATAACAAAATTCTGGTATAGATGTTTGGTTAAACAAGAGGGAGAAGTCTTAAAGTTATGCATGAAGCAGCGAACAAGCTTAGAGAGCACAAACAGTTGGTGGCCAGGGATAGGCAGAATTATATGGAAAATAGGAATGGAAGCTAGAAGAAAGTGATGTAAGTAAACTGTTAGAAAGCAGAATAGAAGACATAGAAAGGCAGGACGTATGGGAAAGTACAATTTTAAAAAACAAATAAAAGGAAACTGGGGGTGAGAATCATGTATAGAGTACTGTAATAGACAAGAAAAAGTAGGGATAGGTTAGATGAGAACGGAGCAATATTTCTAAGAGGGATAAGAGGTAGAGATAAAGGAATGTGTGAAATATGCGGTGAGAAAGAAAGTATAGCACATTACATGACGGAATGTACGGAGTTAGCGTTATGGAGAAAAAAGGTTTCGGAGGAAAATTGGGAAAAAATAGAGGGGAAATTGTAACTATAAAAATGTTAACAAGGAAAGAAGTAAGGAAGACTAGAAGTATAGGCGAGTTTTTACAGAAACAAAAGAAGATGGGCGAGGAAAGTAAGGGAGTACAAGAAAAGAAGACAGAGGGAAGGAGGGGCATAATTAAGATAAAGGAGAAGGGACATCTGAGCTACCGGGGCCTGGGTGCCATGCAAGTCGAGATAGCAACAAGGTTAATTTAATTTGTACATAGTTTATATTAGACAAAAGAAAACGAAATTGTAAAAGCTATGTAAAAAAAGTTGTCCAAATAAATTCATTTATACTACTTATACGAGATTATACAAAATTTCTTCTGAATGAAGAGCACTTCAGACTATTCCCAGAAAATTCAAGATATAGTTTATGTATATATTTACAATATATCTTTAATATATGCTATTTTAATTCAAATCGTTAGCCATTTTTAGAAAATAAAAAAGTTTGGAAAAATGTTCCATGTAAAGTCTAGTTTGGGGTGGGGGGTTTCTTGAAAATCTTTATGTTGCATCCTTGGAAGGTACTAAACTAAAATACCAAGTTTTTATCCGACATTTCGGTTTTGAGTTAAGCTGTTCATAGAGACACACACGTGCGGTCATTTATATAAGAATGCTTTTTTTATGGAATTCAGGAGACCTCAAAACATATATTTTCGTTGAAATCTCGGTAATAGAATTTTTGGGTGGAATACCTTCTGTGCCTACAGTTACGTGGTACAGAAGATAAAAACAACGCGCTAAAGGTACAGTTTTAGGTGGCAAAAATTGAACATTTAGATTTTAGTTTCTGAATTTTAGTTTATATATTATAACTTAAATAGGGAATTATGGTTCCTGATCTGTAGTAATATTATAAAGACAGAAGACTTGTGGTGTATGTAGGATAATCTCAAAAATCACTCTACGATTTTGATAATATCTTCACCATTGAAAACGTGCTTACCTCCATGATGACCTTTGAAAATCACTTGGGAAAAGATCTGGTGAATATGGAGGATGCGAGAAAACTTACCAGTTGAATCTTCTAAGCTCCGCCTGGTTCAAGATTTAACTTGGAAGTTTTCTCGTATTCACCGGAGCTTGCCCCAAGCGATTTTCACATGTTCCTCCAACTCAAACGTAAGCATTTTTAACACCGATAATGAAGTCAAATCAGTGAACAGCTGGTTGCGAGCACAGGACTCGACCTGGTACAACACTGGCTTGGAAAAACTTGTGTCACGTCCCCAAAAATGCTTGAAAAAACATGTTGACTATGTAGAAAAGTAACAGAAGGTTTGTACAATGTAAATAAAATTAATTCAACGTGTTCAATTGTGTGTAATGTTATAGGTAAACTTACTTATTGGACGAATCTCTTAAATAACCGCTTATCTCCACAGAGCATAGAAACAAAAGCCAGTTACATTTTATTGCAAGGAATATACATAGATGAGGATAAACCCTAATACATTTTCATGTTCCTGGTCTGCTGTAACACAATGAACATTACATTAGGATAGATTAGGTCCTTATAAAGCCTAATGCAGTCTACCTTCATCATCACAAAACAATTACCTGGACATGTCGCAGGATGATATCCTTGTCATTATCAACAAAATGGGGCACCGCATCACTATGCAAACATTGTGCGGGACTACCTATCCTAAAGGTGGATCGCACGTGGGCTCCACGTTCTTTCTTGTTTTGGGTAGTGACGGGAATAGGTAGGTGAAGTTAAGGAGGGGAATTGACAGAAGAAGTGAGGAAAGGTATTGGGGTTCCGCCTGTGTACCCCCCGATACTGCAGAAGGTAACTGACAGCTTATTGCCCTGGCAGTGGGTGAAGGAAATGTCCGGGTGACAGCAATGACCGTGCCAGGGCCCTGGCTGCCGCCGCGGGGAGTGGATCGGGATTGGATAGGGATTTTAGTTTGTCTTTAATGAATGAAGTTAAAGTTTTCCTGAGCGCCCCTCGAGAGGAGCGCTCAGTTTTGCCGTTGGTATCTAGTACCTTATGTCCAAGAGCTTGCTTGTGCAAGCATGTAGTTTCGCAGTCTTTCCTGCCCACTTTTCAGGTCGGCGAGTACCGGAGCCCATTCGGCCGTCGTCGTGAGCAGGATTTTAATCAGGTCAGCAAGGCCTGTCAGCATACGCCTAAACTCCTCCAGAGTATCTGTTGGAGCTGGCGGTGGTGTGTTCTGTGACAGGCAGGTGATGACTTCACCCAGGCCACTGATTGTGGTGTCCATTCGCTGAAGGCAACTGGTGGCAAAGGTGTGGAAGGCAGTTGAGAAGGCGGTGGTGATGGCGTGAAGGTCCTGGATTTCTGATTCTATGGCGGCAAGTCGACGGATATGATGATCTGAGTTGGCTGAGTTGACGGCGGTGATGAGCGATGACAGCATTACATCTTGCAGAGAGATGCGGGAACCTATGTTAAGGGCCTCTGTGTGGAGATCCTGGACTGCATCTCGAAGAGTGTTGTTTGTTGCGGTCGGTGGTGGCGGTGTTGGCGTCGGAGGAGCTGGATCTGTGTGTACGGTTGAGGCCGGAGTATGTCGACGGCTTCTTGGATAGAGGGGGCACTGCGCCTGCCCGGTGAAGTAGTCGTGGCCGTTGTAGGAGGCACAGTACCGGCGGCGTCGGCGGAGGTCAAGCTGGGTGCACCGCAGTAGTGGCACCTGGGAGGTGCAGCTCAGGTTGTCGTCTCGTGTCCATATCAGTAGCATCGGCGGCATGGCTGGTGGCTTCCCAACCTCGATCAGGAACGGAGTTTATGCTACCAGGGTGCTAGGTATGAATAAGCTGAAACTAAGAATAAGGCAGGCATGCTTACTAATAATCTTGCGGCGGTTCTGTACAACCACAAGGCGATGGAAACAGTGTGTTGATAATGAATGTGCACATGCATTAGGACTAAAAGGCGCTACTCTATCCTAATGCACTGTTTATTGTGTTATAGCAGACCAGGAACGTGAAGATGTATTGGGAGCCTGTACAGAGATGGCTATGATGTAGCATTTCAGCAAACAGAAGACAGACAATCGTTCCTGTGTTATATTTGTTTCTTTAATTGCCATTTATCAAATACTGCAGATGTGTGTGTATTGAAACAGTGTCAAAATCACTGAATAACTTTTATTGTAATTCTATAGATGTACGCACTGAAGTTTCTGGATGCCAAAAGCTTTTAATAACTGTCATGTAAGAAAACTTTGCTTTATTTCCTTTGTATTTATGCTGTAATCAAGTCGTTAGCAGGGCATGCTAAATAATTGTATAAAGAGAGAAAACTGCTGACATTAGAGATGAGTGAGCCGATATTTTATAATTAACAACTGAAAATATTATTTTTCTCAATGTTCGCAGACTATAAAGAGGTTAACTTGGTGGTCTGGGAGTGCGGAATCTTATTTCGTTGTGTATGTTAAAGCGTTCTGCATTGTGTAGCTTTTGCTATTAAATAACTATGGGACCAAAAAGGAGGCACAAACGTTTAAAATTTAACTTACTGTAGTTATCTTACAAATTAATCGACCATTCCGACCGATGATTCGTTGTCCTCCATGGTCTACTGATAACATGCTAGCCTCTAGTTCCCAAGGTCGCGGGCTCAAACCCGGCGGAGGACAATGAATTTTTTCGGGCGTAAAAATCCTTAGCATGGCATCCTTCGAAAGGGAAGTAAAGCTGGTGGTTCCGTGTCGTAGATTTATGGCGCGTTAAAGAACCTCAAGCCTGATAAAGAGGCCTCTGAGAAAAATTACTGGTCTTTCACGTCCAATATAGAATGAGACGCTTGGGACTACAACAGTTAAAGAGCGTCCATAAATAATGCTCAAGTTCAATTTCACGACCGAGGATTCTTCCAGCGCCAAAGGCTATTACAGAGCCCATGCAGACCCAGGAAGACTGTCGCGGGGGAGGTTAAGGAAGTCAGACGTTCCAGTTGTGAACACCACATCCTTCTACGTGAATGTCGGGGGATTTTTCATCCGGTATTAGGAATCGCCGAGTCTGTAGGGGAAGATTGTAAAATAATTTCATAAGCACGGGGGGATACCAGCTACCCGTTCAACGTCAGGCAGCTACCTAGTGTTCAATAACACATGAAGATATCTAATTAGCTTTAGTTTGTTCCTACACATGTTTAGACTAAACTCTCAGGTATAGCTATAACACTTGTTTCACGTGACGCGCCCTATTACAGTATTTTCAAATAAAATAAAGAAATATGATGTGTTACATTCACATGACTTTCTCTACCCCTATCGCTTATAGGGCTTATCGGCTATAGAAGCTATTGTACGAAAGTTTATCTATTTCATTTTAATCGAGACAAACCTTCCTGGAAAAGCTACCTTACACATTTCGTTATAGATACAAAGAGAACAGCGATAGTCAAATGTTTAACAACTGGACGTTATATGCTGGCCTTGAAATTACATACTGTTTCCATGACATCGCGAGAAACAACAAAATCGACAGGACTGAAAAGAATGGCGAAGTATTGAACAATTCGAACCATTAATAACGGATATATCAGAAATTGTTGATGCCACAAAAAAAGATATTTGAAATAAATTGTTTGTTTTAAAGAGATCTAATTTTTTTGTGTTGTACGTTTTCGTGTATCACTTACCAATGTGTACCAGTTATACAAGATTATACAAAATTCCTTCCGATTGAAGAGGAGTTCACAGGCTGTTCCTAGAAAATTCAAGATATACGTGTAATTTCTTAAGTAAATATCTTTAATATATGGTATTTTAAAAAAAATCACCAGAACAATTTTTTAGAATTTTTTTTAAAATGTTCCATGTGAAGGGTAGTTTTGAGGTGAGGGGATTTTCTTGGAAATCTTCGTATCGTATCTTTACGAGCTACTGAACTTAAGGGGACAAGGTACTCTGAAATGGTAAAAAATCACAGTTTTTGTTTTATACAGTAATAAAATCTCTATTGTTTCTAGCTTCAGAAAATATATACTTTTTGGGAGTTAAGAGGTTTTTAAGACATTTAAATGTTAGTCTGCATTCCTTTAAAGCTGTCATGCAACGCCCCTTTTCAGAACATTTTTGTGTCTTTCAACAACGAACGACTATATTATGCCAGCGAGCAGTTCAGCAATTAACAAAAGAGGCCAGGACCAAGAGAAGGCAATCAGAAAAGCTGCAGTAATCCAGGAATGAAGGTGCAGATGATTATGACCCTGGATGTACTGAAGTGTGTCACAATTTTAACGTTCAAACTTGAAATCCAGTTTTCTCAAAACAACATTTTTGGATACTTATGTACCTTTTTCTCAGAAAGTATGAGAGGTAGAGAACTGAAATTTTCAGTGCATGTATACAACACATAGTTAAATTTCTTGAACCACAATCATAATTTTATAATGTATATTAGTGATATTAAGGAAGCAATAACGTTGCAAATTTTCCACATTTTTACTTTGCAATTATTTTTTTTCCAATTTCTAGTGAACTGATATACATAACTGAGTAATTGAGATTCAGAAGATAGCTGATTATACTAAAAACAACATGCAGAAGTGTGATTCTGTATTGTGAGTAGTATCAGATTAAAAGGTACATGAATCCACATGTTTTAAGAGTAAATTTTATTATTCTTCTGCTGAATGAAATAATCTTTATGGACTCAACTACATAAACTATCAATGCAAACAACTACTTGAAATAATTGTCATGATTTATGGAGTAATTGATAAAATTTCAGGATAAACCATTGAGAAATTTAAGAGCAGTGGTAATTTAACACACTTAAGGTGTAATTCCATGAGTTCAGACTACCTTGTGCTCTTAAGTGCTAAGTTTGATATTTATCCCACATTTCGTTTTTGATTATGCTGTCCGCACACCACACAGGCACTCGCGCGCCTTTTTTTTTTTATTTAAAATGGTTTTATTCTTATTGAGGATATCTCAAAACAGATATTTCCTGTGCAATCTCGATATCGAATTTTTTAGTGCTAACAATACCTCCTCTAGTTGCACGGTACAAGGTTACGTGTATCACTTCCTTACTCCATGGATGTTTTTATCGAAGATGCGGAAACCATAGCGGGCTGTTTGTGCCACGAGTCAGCTCTCCTTTGTCATGAGCTCGGAAAAATCAAATCTTAGCTTCACCCCGAGCAAACTTAAATGTAAAGTAACGAATATCTAGGAAACGTTTAATGCTACAGAAAATGTTGCTTCGTATAAAGTGTATATTTCAGTTTACATTTTTTGTCAATAGAATTTTTCTATGCCTTGTGGGTTCCAAGCTGTACAAAACAAAGAGAACTTCACAGAAAATTCAACATGTACAATTTATTAGTCGTGCAAATCTCTTAAACATACTGTATTTTAATCAAAATAGTTAGAATAATGTTTTTTCAAGAAAGAAAAGGAGGGAAAACAAAGGAAACAGTTTCCATCTTGGAAGGTGCTGAATTTAAATGGTTTTTATCCGACATTTCGTTTTTGTGTTATTTAGTTTACAGGCGCGTGGATCACTTTTCTTAAGCTGCTTTGAAGGGGATGGTTTCAAGTTACTTTAGAATAGTATTTTCGGTAAAATCTCGGTACCAACATTTTGGATGGAATGCAGTGCTTCTTCTACCTAAGTGTATAAAGCGTAGAGAAAGTAAAAAAAAAAAAAAAAAAAAAAAGGTTTTCGCTCTGATTTGGTTAAAATGAGTACAACGTTAAAGGTAATTTATATTCAGACATTTGTAATTTTGAAAACAATTTCGCAAAACACCCTTCCGCTACAAAACGAGCGAGCTCTCTTGAAATGTAACAGTTACGATGCTGTTGTTATTAATTCTGGAAGCTATGAAGCGCGACCGTGAGATGTCACGAGGTGTCTGTTGAACTTCACTGTCATTGACGTAATAAGTGGATTGACTGAAACAATAGAATGGGTAGGTAAATAATTTCCATCCGCTGGGAAGGCAGCGTTGAACATCTCTGTGGGAAAGTAATGTCCAAGGTGAACCACTTGACGTGGCTTATTGCACCTCTGAGATCTCCCAAAACTCATGGTGACGAGAAGATAGTCTTTCGTGAAAAAGTACTGCTATGAGAAAACTAAATGGAATGGCGAATTGTTTTAATTTTATTGTAGCAGATGTCTTCATTGAAACCTATCCTTTTTTACCCATTTAGAGTGAAATAACTTCCAGTAAATTCCAGGCAATTCTCAATAGGCAAGCAACCCACAATATAGTTGATTCTGAGGCTGTATTTCATTAAGTGACATGCTCATTACATTAAAATCAGTACCTTAACTGAAATAGGACCCAAATAGTGAGATGTGAAACCCCATTTGCAATATATTTGAAGAATAATGTCTTCCAAGGTGAAAACTGTTTCTGGGGTAACAAGAACGCGGTACCGGGGTCTGTATAATACGAGTATTTGCTATTACTAGTGTCATTCAACAATGATTAGTAAAGCGGAGTGAGGATGTAACCCTGGAGTCCTGCCTGTCCGTCCGCCACGCCTAGCAGGGCCTTGGGAAAGCAAACCTGTTGGTCTCGCATACCAATGCACCGTCTTGGCTCGGTGCAAAACCGGTCATCACCTTCTTCCAGTGGCGAGCAGCGCGCTTTCTAACTGCAAACAATCCGTGTCATTCTGTTGAGACGTTTGTAATGTTGCGGAGACTTCAACAGAATGTAATTGCGAGTTTATGGGACTTCGATGCGTGGTTAAGAACGAAATCGAAAGACATTTTTATTAGGATATTAATGCAGAAAGGTTGTATTATGGAAAAAATGTTATATTCTACTAGCGCGTTGAAATGTAAACGATGCTTGTCATTCGGTTTCAACAGATTCAATGTCGCGGAGACTACAATACGTGGTTAAGAACGAAACGTGAAGCCACAGAATTTTGTAAGGAGTTGAATGTAGAAACGTTGTTCTACAGAACTGACATCTTCTGGCAGCACCTTCTAACTGCAAACAATTCATTTGTTTCTGTTTAGACTGAGTAACGCCGCGGAGGCGACTACAACGCGTGGTTAAGAACGGAACTACTTAGTTAATGCATCTGCAAGCTTATGGAGATTTCAAAGCGTGGTTAAGAACGGAACTACTTAGTTAATGCAGCTGCAAGCCTTATGGAGATTTCAACGCATGGTTAGGAACATAACTACCTAGTTAATGCAACTGCAAGCTTACGGGGATTTGAACACGCGTTTTTTTTTAGTTTTATTTATGGACGCTCTTTAACTACCATGGTTCTTAGCCTCCTATTCTATATTGGGCATGAAAGACCGGCCAGTTTGCTCAGAGACCTCTTTATCAGGGTTGAGGTTTTATTTTTACGTGCCGTAAATCTACGACGGGGACCACCGGCTTTACTTCCATTCCGACGGAAGCCATGCTAAGGATTTTTACGCCCGAAAAAAATCCATTGCCCTCCACCGGGTTTGACCCTACGACCTCAGGAAGTAGAGGCTAGCATGGTTAATAATGCAACTGCAAGCTTGTGGAAATTTCAACGTGTTGTTAAGAACGCAACTTGGTAGTTAATGGAGCTGCAGACTTGTAGAGACTTCAACACGCGGTTAAGAACGTAACTAGTTAATGTAACTGCAAGCTTGTGAAGACTTCAACACGCGGTTAAGAACGTAACTAGTTAATGTAACTGCAAGCTTGTGAATACTTCAACACGCGGTTAAGAACGTAACTAGTTAATGTAACTGCAAGCTTGTGAAGACTTCAACACGCGGTTAAGAACGTAACTAGTTAATGTAACTATAAGCTTGTGAAGACTTCAACACGCGGCTAAGAACGTAACTAGTTAATGTAACTATAAGCTTGTAGAGACTTCAACGCGCGGCTAAGAGCGTAACTAGTTAATGTAACTATAAGCTTGTGAAGACTTCAACACGCGGCTAAGAACGTAACTAGTTAATGTAACTATAAGCTTGTAGAGACTTCAACGCGCGGCTAAGAGCGTAACTAGTTAATGTAACTATAAGCTTGTGGAGACTTCAACGCGCGGCTAAGAACGTAACTAGTTAATGTAACTATAAGCTTGTGGAGACTTCAACACGCGGCTAAGAACGTAACTAGTTAATGTAACTGCAAATTTGTGGAGACTTCAACACGCGGTTAAGAACGTAACTAGTTAATGTAACTATAAGCTTGTGGAGACTTCAACGCGCGGCTAAGAACGTAACTAGTTAATGTAACTGCAAATTTGTGGAGACTTCAACACGCGGTTAAGAACGTAACTAGTTAATGTAACTATAAGCTTGTGGAGACTTAACGCGCGGCTAAGAACGTAACTAGTTAATGTAACTATAAGCTTGTGGAGACTTCAACGCGCGGCTAAGAACGTAACTAGTTAATGTAACTGCAAATTTGTGGAGACTTCAACACGCGGTTAAGAACGTAACTAGTTAATGTAACTATAAGCTTGTGGAGACTTCAACGCGCGGCTAAGAACGTAACTAGTTAATGTAACTATAAGCTTGTGGAGACTTCAACACGCGGTTAAGAACGTAACTAGTTAATGTAACTATAAGCTTGTGGAGACTTCAACACGCGGTTAAGAACGTAACTAGTTAATGTAACTATAAGCTTGTGGAGACTTCAACACGCGGTTAAGAACATAACTAGTTAATGTAACTATAAGCTTGTGGAGACTTCAACGCGCGGCTAAGAACGTAACTAGTTAATGTAACTATAAGCTTGTGGAGACTTCAACACGCGGCTAAGGACGTAACTAGTTAATGTAACTGCAAATTTGTGGAGACTTCAACACGCGGTTAAGAACGTAACTAGTTAATGTAACTATAAGCTTGTGGAGACTTCAACGCGCGGCTAAGAACGTAACTAGTTAATGTAACTGCAAATTTGTGGAGACTTCAACACGCGGTTAAGAACGTAACTAGTTAATGTAACCATAAGCTTGTGGAGACTTCAACGCGCGGCTAAGAACGTAACTAGTTAATGTAACTATAAGCTTGTGGAGACTTCAACGCGCGGCTAAGAACGTAACTAGTTATTGTAACTGCAAATTTGTGGAGACTTCAACACGCGGTTAAGAACGTAACTAGTTAATGTAACTATAAGCTTGTGGAGACTTCAACGCGCGGCTAAGAACGTAACTAGTTAATGTAACTATAAGCTTGTGGAGACTTCAACGCGCGGCTAAGAACGTAACTAGTTAATGTAACTATAAGCTTGTGGAGACTTCAACGCGCGGTTAAGAACGTAACTAGTTAATGTAACTGCAAATTTGTGGAGACTTCAGCGCGGTTAAGAACGTAACTAGTTAATGTAACTGCAAATTTGTGGAGACTTCAACGCGCGGTTAAGAACGTAACTAATTAATGTAACTGCAAATTTGTGGAGACTTCAACGCGCGGTTAAGAACGTAACTAGTTAATGTAATTGCAAATTTGTGGAGACTTCAACGCGCGGTTAAGAACGTAAATACTTAGTTAATGCAATTGTAAGCTTAAGGTGACTTCAACGCGCGGTTAAGAACGCAAGTACATAGTTAATGTAACTGCAAGTTTTTGGAAACTTCAACACGTGAAGAACGTAACTACGCAGTTAATTCAGGAGATTTCAACGCGCGATTAAGAACACAAATATTAGTTTATGGAAGAGAATTTAACGCCCGGTTAAGAACGCGAGATAATGTGAGAGTTTTATTGGGTTAGCTATATTTTACGGGATTTTCCATTGCCTCCGATTAGAGCTTTCTAATTGCAGACATTTAATGCATTTTTTTTAATTGCCGCAGAGTTCGAAGGATGGTTGAAACGAAATCTGTTGTGCTAGGGTGTTGTTAGTATTTGAGCGCAGTCTTTGAAGTCCTCTTCAGTTTGAATAAACTTCATGTAACTGTTAAACCACGATATATGGACAAAAACTTTCCACTTGAATAATATAGATGTCGTTACAACACACGACTTATGGCAAATACATTCTTTGTGCCACTAAACGTTTCCAAAATATTCGTTCTTAGTTTCAATTTTCATTTGAAGTGCCAAGTCACTTTTGTTATTTCTGCTGAAGAAAGGAAGGAGGATGGAATTTCAAAATCAGTGTACAGCGACCCATGTTTTAAACACTTGACTATCGTTTCAGTATCCTAAAACTCCCTTGTACCTACTACGAAATGTTGAATGAAAATATTTCTGCAAACGTTTATCTAGATTAACATGAAGTAGATAGAAAAATAAGCTTTTTTAGGAATAGTTAGTGGAAGAATGGCAAGAGAATGTGATGTGAATAACGCATACAATGCTTATTTTCTAAAAATAGCCCTTACATTTTTTTTATTAAACTGTAACATGTTCGAGATTTGGCTTGATCAATAAAATGTATATGTTGAATTTTCTGAAAATAGCCTGTGAAGTACTCTTCATTCGGAATGAATTAACGATGGTAGGAGAAGTTATCAAATGTTTCTGTGCAGCAACAACAGCTCCATGACATTCAACAAAAAGTCAACACCCTCTTCACAAGTATGTTTTTTTATAAATCAAGATGTTCGTAGCACTTAGGCTTTGCAACTTCTTTGAAGATTTGAAATAGAGGTTGTCTTTTAGGGCATATACCGAGTGAGGTGGCTCCACGGTACCGTGTTCGATCCCTGGCGGGGTGGTTTCTTCTCTACCACGATTTACTTTACATTATTTCCCTTTCATTCCGTTTCTTTCACATCTTTAAGGTGTGCTTCGTGCGTATGGCAGTGCCGGACAGATGGCGCGGATGATTGCTGAAAAGAAAGAGTACTCCCGTGTGTCATTCATCGCGGCGCCTCCAGCAGTGGGACGGATGTGCGAGCATCTCGCGGTCAGTGTGTCTCCTGTGGTTCCTTCACCTCATCCCCTTCCTGTGTCCTGTGTGAGCAGACTTGCAGCCACATTAAAACATATTGTATAGTATACTAGCTGCCTCCACGTTGCACTGTTAGCTTTTTAAACTCCAATGATGAATCAATTAACTTCTCCCGTTCTTTATGAAATTATTACACTGTTGTGATCTAGAAGACTCATCTCCACTTACCCCTTATTTTATACATCTCCGGCTAATCCTAATAACGGACCACAAATGCCTTGATGCTCACGCAAAAGAATATGAAACGCTTGGCTTCCTTAACCTCCTCCTATCGGTCGGAACGGTGCGGTAGTACATAGTAGGTAGAGGAGGTATTGTATTCCACCCAAAAATTCGATACAGACATTTCACCGAAAATACATGTTTTGAGGCCCCAGAATTTAAAAAAAAGCATTTTTAGAAAAAGGGCCGCATGTGTCTGTTTTACTGTGAGCAGCATAACTCAAAAACTAAAAGTCGGATAAACACCAAACTTGGTATTTAAGCCTAGTACCTTCCAAAGATGTGACACAAAGATTTTGAAGAAAATCCCCCACCCCAAACTGCCCTTTATATGTAAGAATTTTCACAACTGTTAATGTTCTTAAAAGTGGCTAGTGTTTTTTTTAAATACCATAATATATTAACGATATACACATGATAAATAAAATATATGTCTTGAATTTTCGAGAATAGCCTGTGAAGTCCTGTTCACTCGGAAGGAATCTTGTATAACTGGTAAACGTAAACAGACGTAAACGTCCTAAACAAAAAATGTAGATCTCTTTAAAGCACACAATTTATTTCAAATAACTTTTTTCTGGGATCATCCATTTTCGAGATATCATTATTATTGCTTCGATTTCTTCAATACTTTGTCCTTCTTTTTAAGTCCCCTCGGTTTTCAGCTGTTTCTCTCGATGTAATGGGAAGGGTATGGAATTTTAAGACCAGCATATAGCGTCCAGTTGTTAAACATTTGACTATCGCTGTTCTCTTTGTATCTATAACGAAATGTATAATGTAGCTGTTTCTGAAGAGTTTTTTTAGTTGAGTTTATACCTCGCCTTTAACTACGCTGTTCTTATCGGCGGCCTTTCCTTTGGAACTTATTGACAATGGTGTTAACTCGTGTAACTCTCGTCGCTGGGTTTCTTGCTCTAGATCATACACACTCTCATTCATACTTCCAGACGATAGGGATTAATATTGGCTAGATAAAAATTGCCACTGCCACAGCAGGGAACCGAACCCGGGACCTCTAGCACAACAGGAAGATGCTCTATCGACTGAGCTATCGGGCCAGCCTGAGAAAGCTTATCTCGATTAAAATGAGGTAGACAGAAGAATAAGCTTTCTTAAAAAATAATTTGTATACCTACCAATAAACGATAGAGGGTAGAGAAAGTAGTGTGAATGTAACACATCAGACTTTTTAGATAATTACAGTAGGTTTACCTTTGTACCTTCACTTTAGTCCCATAATTATTTAACAACATAAGAGCTACATACGAGCGAGATGACTGCGCAGTAATCTGTGAGGTCCCGGGTTCGATTCGCTGTGACCGCCCACATGGGGTTTCCTCTGGTCGCCTAGGCGAGTGCTGTCCGTGCGTCTCTGTAATCCCATCTGCAACCTCCTGCAGCTCCTTTACTTCATCCCTGCCTCCCGGGGGTGTAGCTACAATACATTTAGTTGGTCGCAGTGGCGAGGTGTCCTTATGCCTCTCAAGCTACATAGCTTTCACGTAATACAGAAACCCTTAGCATATACAACGAAATAGAGGTGAAGCTGGAGAATATGAAGATCCTTCACTCCCAGGCCACCAAGTTAACCAGTTTGGAAAAGACACACAGTCTGCGACCGTTGAGAAAAATAATCCGCTCAATTGTTAATTATGAAGTATTGCTTCTTCAAATGTTTTCTCTGTTGATACAGCCTGCTAACGGACTTGATCATAACTTAGGTACAAAGGAAACAAAGCAAAACTTTATTTGAGGGCTATTAAAATATTTTGTCATCCGCATCGTACGCGTATCGTAGCGTTATAAGTTTTACTGTGTCTTACATGCTAAATCTATATACACAGGAATGAAATATCGGCGAGTTCGTGTCTATTCTGTGCAGTAACAACAACTATTTTCTGCTTCATGACATTCTCCACGTAAGTGTGTTGTTTTATGACAATGACAATGGCAATGGCCAGCACACCTAGCACCTCGACCCCCGATGACCGCCGGGAGGAACGCATGAACTGAGGGAACCGCAAGAGGCGTGTAGGCTGCAGAGTAGGCCGGCGCAGATTGACAGAGATGCGCAGAGTTTCCTAATAGTTCCAGGCCTGACCACGCGGCCGCGGGAGAGTCGCTTAGAGATGTCCTCTAGCGGGACTGGGGAAGCACGAGGGAAGAAGTTCCAAATCGCAAGCCCTTACGCCATCTGTCCGACACCGATTCGGAGTGAACCTGAAACATGAACGAGGTAAATGAAATGACAGGAAATCGTGAAAAAATTAAAATATTATTGAGTTTTATTTATGGACGCTCTTTAACTACTTTGGTCCTTAGCGTCCCATTCTATATTGGGCGTGAAATATCGGTAATTTTGCTCAGAGGTCTCTTTATCAGTCTTGAGGTTCTTTTACGTGCCGTAAATCTACGACACGGGACCACCGGCTTTGCTTCCCTTCTGAAGGAAGCCATGCTAAGAATTTTTACGCCCGAAAAAATCCATCGCCCTCCGCCGGGTTTGAACCCGCGACCTTGGGGACTAGAGGCTAGCATGGTAACCACTACATCACGGAGGGCGACTCAGGAAATAGGTAGAATACAGCACTCGCCTTCGTCAACCAGGGAAAACCACGAAAAGCCTTGGTCAGAGTGAGCGACCAGCGGGACCGAGCTCGGTTGTGTTCTTTTATAACTCCAGTGTGTTTGTGATCTAGTACATAGGCTTTGTAATCCTGCTTAGTTCCTTTGGTAAGGTATGGATTGAAATTAAGTGTTTTATAGACCATGTCTGTCAGAAAGAATGGAAGTTTTCAATGGTCAAACAAGTTGAGATTGCACTACATGCATATATGCGTGTAGCACCTGCAGTGACGGATATTGATAATGAGGTAAATAGACCGCCTGCGTCCCCTCCTTCTTCAACCAACTGGTCTGGTCTGGTCGGCAGATGTCACAACTCCTTCTGCGTGTCAACGTTTCAGCTTCTATGAATTACACATAGCATTTGAGGTGCGCTCTGGTATTCAGTAGACATCGCTTTCTCTACTCACTCTTCCACAAAAGCTCAGATAAACGTTCATTACGTTGTATCTATAAGGATACAGTAGGCTAAAGTAATAGATTGTTAAAAAACGGGTCGCTGTGTGATGGTCTTGAAACTCCGTTCTCTTTGTATGACAACAAAGCTTACCAGTTCAGAGGTGTATAATTATTTGAAAATTTAGACCAGTAACAAAGAAGTGCTCGTCTACACAAACATTTTATTTGGCATAAATTGTTTGCCTGAACGAAATCTCTTTTTACTTCTCTACTAAGTAGAGAGTATTGCATTCCACAAAAAATTCTATACCAAGATTTCGCCGGAAATACATGTTTTGAGGTGCCCCGAATCCAAATAAAGCATTCTTGAAAACATGTCTGTGTCTGCCAGTCTATAAACAGCATAACTCAAAAACGAAAAGTTGGATAAATACCAAACTTGGTATTTAAGTTTAGTGCCTTCCAAAGATGCGCCACCAAGATTTTAAAGAAAATCCTCCCATCCCAGACTACCCTTTACATGCAACATTTTTCGAAAATTTTGATTTACTCAAAAATGACTCTAACGATTTTGATTAAAATGTCACACTTTAAACATATTTTCATGACAAATGAAATGTATATCTGGAATTTTCTGGGAATGTCCCCAAAAGTCCTCTTCATTCTGAATGACTTTTCCATAACTGCTAAATCGTAAGAGATAGACAAAATTTTACTACACAAAAAATGTAGATCTCGTTAAAACACACAATTTATGTAATATATATTTTTTTTGTCGAGTGAAATGTTTCCGAAATGTTCCTTGTTGTTTGTTTGAATTTTGCAATACTTCTATTTTTCTCAAATAGGAATTTCTTATTCGTTTTTTTTTTGTCCTGGTAATGCAAAGAGAATGCAATGCTCCACATAGCAACCAGCTCTTAAAATATTTGACTATCGCTTAAAGCCTACCAATTCCCCTTGCATCTATAAGAAAATTAGCAATAAGATTAACATGAAATAGATGGAGAATAAGTGTTTATACAAATAGTTTGTACAAGAGTAGGGAAAGTCATGTTAGTGTAACTTTTAGTGAACCAGAAGTCGGGTCCTGTGCTCGTAACCAGCTGTTCACTTCTGATTGATCTTCGTCACGGTGTTAAAGTGATGACCTTGAGTCAGGGGAACATGTGAAAATCACTTGGGAATAGATCTGGTGAGTATGGAGGAAGCGAGAAAACTTCCCAGTTGAATCTTCTGAGCTCCGCCTGGGTCCAGATTCAACTTGGAAGTTTTCTCGTATCCTCCGTATTCACCGGAGCTTGTCCCAAGCGATTTTCACATGTTCCTCCAACTCAAAGGTAAGCACTTTTAACACCGATGATGAAGTCAAATCAGTGAACAGCTGGTTGCGAGCACAGTACCCGACCTGGTACAACACTGGTTTGGAAAAGCTTGTGTCACGTCCCCAAAAATGCTTGGAAGAACATGTTGACTATGTAGAAAAGTAACAGAAGGATTGTACAATATAAATACAATTAATTCAACATGATCAATTGTGTGTAATGTTTTTTATAAAATAGGGAAACTTACCTATTGGACGACCCTCGTGAATTGTGTGTTTTAAAGATATCTACAATTTTTGTGTAGTACGTTTTCGTCTATCTCTTATGGTTTACCGGTTGTTCGAGGTTATACAATATTGCTTCCGATGAAGAGGTCTTCACAAGCTATTTCCACAAAATTGAAGATATAAATTTTATTCGATACGCAATTATCTTTTAGTGTGTAATATTTTAATCAAAATCATTACAGCAATTTTTCAGAAAGTAAAAATGTACATCTTCTTGAAAATCTCAGTGTCGTACCTTTAGAGGATACTTAACGTAAATACCAAGTTTGGTTTTTATCGGAAACAAAAATTCAGTTGATCCGCGCGGGCGTTTGTGTGTCTGTGTCTGTGAATAGCGTAACTCAAACTTGATATCTAAGTTCTACAAGGATGCGATATGAAGATCTTCAAGGAAATACGCCACCCCAAAATAGCCTTTACAAGAAAAAAAAGAATACTTATTTTTTACGTCAAACGATTTTGATTACAATACCACATGTTTAAGGTATTTGCATGATAATTGTGTATCTTAATTTTCTGGGAATAGCTTCATTATGAATAGTTTTTGTATAATTGTTAAACCATAACAGATATAAACATTCTTACTATTGAGATAGAATGTGTATCTACTTAAAGCACACACGTTTGTCATATGTATATACATAACTATTTCCAAGATATTTCTTATAATTGGTGCGAGTAATTCAACTATTGTCAAATAGTTATACTTTTTTCAACTGCTAAATCGCTATTTGCTTTTTCTCGTGGTTTTGCAAAGGGAAAAGAATAATTTCAAATCCATTTTATGGCTTAAATGATGTTAGCTTGAATTTGTTAAATTAAACTTTTAAATTATTAATTGCACTACGACTATACAGGATGGACCATTTAAGTTGAGACTGTACAATATCTCCAAAACTAAGCGTTGTATAAGGAAATGTGTTTTATAAAAGTTGCTTGTTGTTATGGAGGAAAGTAAATGCCATTAGTCGTGTTGTATTGTTTGGAGGGCGTTATGATGGTCATTTTGGGGTAAATTTAATTTTTTTTAAACGGGAACTTACAATTTTTGTGTTTTCTCCTTAGAAAATAGTTTATAAAAGCTGTTTATTTTGTGATGAGGAATAAGAAAACAACATAAAAAATGTAGGTTCCCATTTAAAAAAAATTAAATTGACCCTAAAATGACCATCATAACGTCTTCCAAACAAAACACGATTAATGGCATTTACTTTCCCCCATAATATCAAACAACTTTTATTAAAGACATTTCTTTATACAACACTTAGTTTTTCGAGATATTGTACAGTCTCAACTTAAATGGTCCACTCTGCACAAGTTCTGATTTTAAACTGATTAATTTAGTTGTTTCTCAAGAATGTTTTTGGGCCCTTGCTTTTCATAATGTGTGTTAACAACCTTCCCTATAGTGCAAAAGAAACTTTTGTTACTACGAGGGGTGTCCAATAAGTAAGTTTCCCTATTTTATGAAAACATTATACACAATTGATCATGTTGAATTAATTTTATTTATATTGTACATTCCTTGTGTTACTTTTCTACATAGTCAACATGTTTTTCCAAGCATTTTTGGGGACGTGATACAAGTTTTTCCAAACCAGTATTGTACCAGGTCGGGTCTTGTGCTCGCAACCAGCTGGCTTCATCATTGGTGTTAAAAGTGCTTACCTTTGAGTCAGGGGAACATGTGAGAAACACTTGGGACAAGCTCCGGTGAATACGGAGGATACGAGAAAACTTCCAAGTTGAATCTTGACCCAGATGGAGCTCAGAAGATTCAACTGGGAAGTTTTCTCGCATTCTCCATATTCACCAGATCTTTTCCCAAGTGATTTTCACATGTTCCCCTGACTCAAAGGTCATCTTGGAGGTAAGCACTTTAACACCGTGACGAAGATCAATCAGAAGTGAACCGCTGGTTGCGAGCACAGGACCTGACCTGGTACAAAATGGCTTGGAAAAACTTGTGTCACGTCCCCCAAAATGCTTGGAAAAACATGTTGACTATATAGAAAAGTAACAGAAGGATTGTATAATATAAATAAAATTAATTCAACATGATCAATTGTGTGTAATGTTTTTTTATAAAATAGGGAAGGTTACCTATTGGACGACCCTCGTGCATGTAGGTATGTATGCTGACGATCTTGTTTTAAATGTGTCACATCCAAACATAGATCTTTCTCAAGGTACTTCAGCTAAAATTACTGAATAATGTAGTGCTCATAACTTATGTTTGAATTTTAATGAAACTATTGATATATAGTTGAACTATGGAAAATCTGCTTCAATCTAACTTACAGTGACAGTCTCATATAGCGTGTTGCTGGTCAGAGTGCTTAGAAACTGTGTCGACTTAAAATAACTTTAAATGGCATATTATGGATATGTACATTGTCATCTTAGTTATGCGGAGCTCACTCGTGTGCAAAAAAGGTCGTTAGTGATGCCTCACATTTGTCTCATTGTAAATCCACTCTGTATTATAACTTTGACATTAGTCTTTGTCCGCTCGGGTGTTATGTATGTTTAAAACATTATACGTAGATACGAGTGCTTTAATATTCACCAACTAAAATTAACTTATTTTTAAAAAAATGCTCAGACACTTCAAATTTAATATTTTTAAATGAGAAGTTTTAAAAAAGAAACATTATTTTCAGCCATTATTGTGCAAGTGTGACGTCATCGACAAACATTTTAATGGCAACATATTATTTTTTCATTTTTTAAATTAAGTTGCATGAAAAAGTCATCTGTTTCATACAAAAAGTTTTGGAACAATCTAATTGTTAACTTGTTTATCAAATTTCTCCACAGTTTACACAACTATTATAACAAATGAAATTCTAATTATTTAATAAGCTGCTCAAAATGCTCCCCATTTAGAATGTGACAGCGGCTAAGTCAAGAAGCGTGTTGAACATTTTCACTCACTGCTGGTGGTACATCTCTGATCCTCATTTTTAACTCTTCCATATCAGCAGCCTCGTAACAAAGACTCCACATTTCAAATATCTCCATCAACTGCAGAGAGATCCGTTCCCATAGCAACCAAACCTTTACAATAAGACAAATAAAATGCTTCATAACTAGCTTTCAGAAAAAAAAGGTTGCCATTTAAAATTTTTCTCGATTACAACACATCCCTGTGCAATAGTGGATGAATTTTTTTTTTTTTTTTTGCAAAATTTCCTTTAAAAATATTCAATCTGACGTGTCCTGGCATTTTTAAACACGGAGTCAATTTTAGTTTTGTTTGCACCATTTCTTACTTATAAAAGACCCTGCGTATTGGCAAATGTAAATAAATATTTTAAAACTCAAATTAACCTTGATATGTAGCATTGCCTTTATTTAATCACTTATCTGTGGAGATTAGACAATTAAATTCTAATTCCTTTCAAAAATATTTAATCCATTCTCTTGACTAATACTCTTGTGTCCATGACTTTTACTTTCAGTATATATCCTATTTGTGACGTTGTAAATGTCCTTGGCATAAGGTATACTGTATTCATCATATAGCCACCCGCTTTCAAAAGATTTTGACTATCGCTTAAGCCTTCTGTATCATCTTGTGTCTAAAAGGAACTGGTAATCGAAGTATTTTAACTTTTATCCTAACTAACATAAAGTAAAACAAAACTCGGTATACAAATTATTCTTATAAAATTATTTTTTTATCTACTTCATTTCAATCCAAAGAAACATTTGCAGAAACAGCTACATCACACATTTCGTTATAGATACAAAGAGAACAGCGATAGTCAAATGTTTAACAACTGGACGCTATATGCTGGCCTTCCATACTGTTTCCATGACATCGCGGGAAAACTATGCACATCGACAGGACTTTAAAAGAATGACCGAGGATTGAAAAATCTTATGTGTTGCACTCACATGACTTTCTCTACTCTTGTACAAACTATTTTTACAAACGCTTATTTTCCATGTACTCCTTGTTAATTGAGATGTCGAGATAATCTTATTCCTAATTTCTTATAGGTGCAAGGGGAATTGGTAGGCTTTAAGCGATAGTCAAATCTTTTAAGAGCAGGTTACTATGTGGAGTATTCCATTCTCTCTGCCTGTCCAGGACATAAAATAAATCTGATATGTTACACTCACATGACTTTCTCTACTCTTGTACAAACTATTTTTACAAACGCTATTCTCCATATGCTTCATGTTAATCGAGATATCGAGATGTTAATCTTATTGCTAATTTTCTTGTAGATTCAAGGGCAATTCATAGGCTTTAAGCGATAGTCACATATTTTAAAAGCTGGTTGCTATGTGGAGTATTCCATTCATTTTGCATTACCAGGACAAAAAAAATCTGATGTGTTACACTCACATGACTTTCTCTACTCTTGTACAAGCTATTTTTATAAACGCTTATTCTCCATATGCTTCATGTTAATGGAGATATCGAGATGTCAATCTTATTGATAATTTTCTTGTAGATGCAAGGGGAATATGGTAGGTTTTAAGCGATAGTCAAATATTTTAACGCTGGTTGCTATGTGGCGCATTCCATTCTCTTTGCATGTCCAGGACATAAAAAAAATGAATAACGAATTTGAGAAAAAGTATAAGTATTGGAAATTTTAAGGAAATAACAAGCAATATCTCGCAAACGGTTCACTCAACAAAAGAAATGTATATGACATAAATTGTGTATTTTAACGCGATCTACATTTTTCGTGTAGTAAAATTTTGTCTATCTCTTATGGTTTACCAGTTAGGAAAAAGTCGTTCATAATGAAGAATTCTTTTGGAGGCATTCCCAGAAAATTCGAGATATACATTTTATTTGTCATGACAATATCTTAAACATATGATATTTTAATCAAAATCGTTAGAGCCGTTTTTGAGAAAATTAAAATTTTCGAAAAATGTTCCATGTAAAGGGTAGTCTGGGTTGGGGGGATTTTCTTGAAAACCTTCGTGTCGCATCTCTGAAAGATACTGAACCTAAATACCAAGTTTTGTGTTTATCCGACTCTTCGTTTTTGAGTTTTGCTGTTCACAGACACACAGACAGACACACAGACAGACACACACACGGACATGTTTCCAAAAATGCTTTTTTTGGATTCAGTTAGTCTCAAAACATGTATTTCCGGTGAAATCTCGGTATCGAAATTTTGGGTGGAATACAATACTTCCCCTACTTACTATACGTAGTAGAGAAAGTAAAAAAAATATGAATAACGAATTTGAGAAAAAGTATAAGTATTGGAAAATTTAAGGGAATAACAAGCAATATCTCGAAAATGGTTCACTCAACCCCCCAAAAAAAGTATATGACATAAATTGTGTATTTTAACGCGATCTACATTTTTTGTGTAGTAAAATTTTGTCTATCTCTTATGGTGTACCGGTTATGCAAAAGTTGTTCACAATGAAGAATACTTTTGGAGACATTCCCAGAAAATTCAAGATATACATTTTATTTGTCATGAAAATATCTTAAACATATGATATTTTAATCAAAATCGTTAGAGCCATTTTTGAGAAAATTAAAATTTTCGAAAAATGTTCCATGTAAAGGGTAATCTTGGGTGGAGGGATTTTCTTGAAAACCTTCGTGTAGCATCTCTGGAAGATACTGAACCTAAATACCAAGTTTGGTGTTTATCCGACTGTTCGTTTCTGAGTTATGCTGTTCACAGACACACAGACATGTTTCCAAAAATACTTTTTTTGGATTCAGGGGATCTCAAAACATGTATTTCCGGTGAAATCTCGGTATCGAATTTTTTGGGTGGAATACAATACTTCCCCTAGTTACTATACGTAGTAGAGAAAGTAAAAATTGGAACCATTAATAACGGAAATGGCTGATGCTACAAAGAAGTTATTTGAAATACTTTAAAGAGATTTACATTTTTGAGGTACATTCTCGTCTTTCACTTAACGTTTACCAGTTAACAAGATTATACAAAATTCCTTGCGAATGAAGAGGACTTCACACGCTGATCTCAGAAAATTGAAGATATACATTTTATTTGTTATGTAAATATCTTTAATATGTGGTATTTTAATCAAAATTGTTAGAGCCAGCTTTTAGACAATAAAATAATTCGGAAAATGTTCCATGTAAAAGGTGGTTTGGGGTTGGAATATGTTCTTGAAAATCTTCGCGTGGCATGTTTGGAAGATGCTGAACTTGAACACCAAGTTTGGAAATTATCGGACTTTTCATTTTTGAGTTATGCTGTTCACAGACATACACACATACGGACCTTTTTTCTAAAAATGCTTATTTTGTGTTCATGGGCTACATAGCATATATTTCCGGTGAAACCTCGACATCAAACGTTGGGCTGGAATACAATGCTTCGCCTACTTGCTATACGTAGTGGAAAAAGAAAAAAAATTGTAAGAATGGTTTGTAGAATAGTGAGTAAAGAAATACATGTAAGTGCAACACATCAGATTTTTGTAAAAAGTGTCACGAAGGAGAGTGTGTTTGTTACATTGCAGAGTCTGGACATGCAAGGTTTTGTCCCTCTGTGAACCACATCTGTTTTTCCTTGCAATAAGAGAAATTGTGCTGACATGTAGGTCATTATCGGGCGAAGAGAAAGGAGATTGAGGCTTTACATAAAATAAAGGAACTGATGCCAGAGCGCAACCTTGAGCAAATATTTCTGCTGCGTACACACCCAACAAGCACTTAGGCAAAGCGCCAGACACGCTTTCTTAAATTCACGTGCGGCATCACTCTGTGCACGGTCAGCTTTACAAACTAACTGATCTAGAGGACGTTTATGCTGAATTCTCCCCTTATAGCTGTACTTTTATACATTCCCGACTATTCCTAGTAACGGATGAAAAATCTCCTGATAATCATGCGAAAGGATGTGGAACGTTTGATATCCTTAACCTCCCCGACGGTCTTCCAAGTTCTGGAAATGCTACATAGCTTGTAAGTGGAACAATCATCGTAACTACAGCAGCTGGCCTTCTCTTTGATCTAATTGTTATTTAATAACTAGATGGCTTTCAAATAATATCAAATCTCTTAACATATGCAATGAAATATAGGCGAAGCTGGTGAACACGTAGATTCCGCACTCCCAGGCCACCAAGTTAACTTCTTAGTTGTCACAGACACTAGATCGGTTCACTTTTTTCTCTGTATACATTACTTAGCTAACGAAATTGTTTACACCATAAGTACAGAGGAAATAAAACAAAACTTTCTTACCTGAGGGATATTACAATATTTTGGTATTGGTATGGCATGTGCATGATTCGATTATCTTTTGTTATGCTACATATTAGTTTCTAAAGCGTGACCATCAGTATAGTTTGGAATTAAATATCTAGGTGGGTTATAGCCTATGTCCGTTATAAAGAATAGGGCTTTTCAGCGGCGAAAGTGGTTTTTGACACATTTTCTGTCTTACATATTCACTTACAGCTAACATAACCAGCGAGGTGGTGCCTCAGCAACGTGTGTGACTGGCATTCGGCAGGTTCCTCGTTCGATTGCCCACCCTAACCTTGGATTTTTCGTGGTTTTCTCTGGGCGGTAGACGAATACTGGGGTACTTTCTCATCTACTACGATATCATTTCCTTTCTGATGTTTCAGGAATGCTTCTAGATTTTGTGACGTATGGCGGTGGCGGACAGATAGTGCGGACGTTTGCTCACTGTGGACACTAGAGGGCTCCTTGGTCGTTCATCCTCTCTCTAGGAATCTCCAGCAGTGGAACCTGCAACTGTTAGTGACTTCAGCGGTCTGTGGATCTGTGCCGGTCTAAGTGTGCGAGGTGTCTCCCTCCGTTTTGTAACCTATTGCATTCCACTTACATTCACATGACTTTCTCTTTATTGAGGTATACAAACTACTCTTACTAAAACTTATTACTCTTTTTTCTACCTACTTCATTTTAATCGAGATAAACCTTTACAGAAACAGCTACATTACACATTTCGTTATAGAGAACAGCGATAGTCAAATGTTTAACAACTGGACGCTATATGCTGGTCTTCCATACTGTTTCCATAACATCGCGACAAACAACTGAAAATCGATGGGACTTAACGTTAGGCCAAAAGTTTTATAAAACAAAAAATTGCGAATAACGTTTCATGTAAAGGGTAGTTTGAGGGGGAGGGATTTTCTTGAAAACTCAAGGGTCAATCTTTGGAAGATACTAAACCCAAATACCAAGTTTCATATTTATCCTAATTTTCGTTTTTGAGTTATCCTGTTCACAGACACACGGCCTTTTTCTAAAAACCTTGATGTGTTGCACTCACATGGCTTTCTCAACTCTTGTACAATCTATTTTTACAAACGCTGACTCTGACCTACTTCATGTTAATCTTATTGGTAATTATCTTGTAGATGCAAGGGGAACATGGTAGGCTTTAAGCGATAGTCAAATCTTTTAAGCGCTGGTTGCTATGTGGCGCATTCCATTCTCTTTGCATGTTCAGGACATAAAAAAACGAATAACGAAACAAATAACAAAGAATATCTCGGAAATGGTTCACTCCACCCCCCCCCAAAAAGTATATGACATAAATTGTGTGTTTTAAAGAGATTTACATTCTTTGTGTAGTAAAACTTCGTCCATCTTACGGTTTACCATTATGCGAAAGTCCTACAGAATGAAGAGGGCTTTTGGGGACATTCCCAAAAAAATTCAAAATCGTTAGAGTCAGCCATTTCTGAGAAAATAAAAATGTTCGAAAAATATTCCATGTAAAGGGTACTTTGTTTTGGGAGATTTTCTTAAAAATATTCGTGTTGCATATTTGGAATATACTGAACCTAAATACCAAGTTTGTTGTTTATACAACTTTTACTTTTTGAGTTATGCTGTTCACAGACACACACTCATGGACATGTTTCCAAAAATGGTTTATTTGGATTCAGGGCTCCTCAAAAGATGTATTTCCGGGGAAATCCCGGTATAGAAGTTTTGATGGTATACAGTACCTTCTCTACCTACCATATACATGGTAGAGAATGTAAACAGTGGTGTCCAGATTTCACCAGAGGCATGTTTTGAGGCCTGCTGAACCCAACAAAAAGCATTTTTAGGAAAAAAAGATCGCTGTGACTGCGTGTGAACAGTATAATTTTAAAAGGAAAAGTCTGTTAAATACCAAACCTGATACATAAGTTCAGTATATTCTAAAGTTGCCACACGAAGATTAAACAAAAACAAAGAATCCTCCACTACAAGCTACCATTTACACGAACAGTTGTCGGTATTTCTTGAATCTCTCAAAACTGGCTCCAACAATTTAAATTACGAGGGCAGTCCCAGAAGTACCCGACCTGACGTATATATAGCGGTTGTTGTTTCAAACAAATCACTATGGTAGAAAGTACCAACCTTATAAAGCTCAAGTTTGAAGTTTGACGATGCTAGGTTGTTTGGTAATTGTTTGGCAGTCATTAATAGTGAACTCTCTCAGCGAAGTTGTAAACACGGATAAAACTGGCCATCGTTATGTGATACAATACTTTCATTTGAAAGGTCTTAGTCCAACTAATATTAAAGCTGATCTAGATTCTACTCTGGGGCAGTCTGCTCCCAACAGTAAAATATTGGGTGGCAGAGTTTAAGTGAGGCCGTACGAGCTGCCAAGATGAACATCGCAGTGGTCGACCAAATGAGGTGACCACACCAGAAATCGTGAAGAAAATCCATAAAATGGTATTTGATGTACATCGCACACTGACTGAAAATTTAGACATGAGAAAGCTGTGCGCAAGATGGGTGCCGCGTTTACTCACAATGGAACAAAAACAGCGTCGTGAGGATGTTTCAGTCGAGTGTTTGGCGATGCTTCGCTGCAATAAAGCCGACTTTTGCGTTGATTCCTAACTATGGATGAAACATGGGTCCACAACTTCACACCTGAGACGAAGGAACAGTCAAAACAGTGGATTGAAAGGGAAGAATCAGCTCCAAAGGGGTGAGACAGTTACAGCTACAGGCAAGGTCATGGCGTCATTTTTTTGGATGCGCGTAAGATAATTTTCATTGATTATCTTCAAAAAGGAAAAGCAACAATGGCGAGTATTATGCAAACCTACTGCAGCCTTTGAATGATGAAATGAAGCAAAAACGGCCGCGTTTAGCGAAAAAGAAAGTTCTCTTTCATAAAGAGAATGCACCAGTTCACACATCCATTATCGCCATGGCCAAAATCAATGAGTTAAAGTTCGAATTGCTTTCTCATGCACCCTATTCGCCAGACTCAGTCTCCTCTGATTATTTTCTGTTTCCAAAGTTGAAGAAATGGCTTGGTAGTAAAAGATTTACCAACAATGAAGAGGTGGAGTTTGCAGTTGATGGCTATTTGCAGAACTCCACGGTTCTCACTAAGAAACAGGGTATCGAAGCTATTGTACCGAGCTGAAAGGAGACTATGTAGAGAAATAACGATGTTTTTTTCTTAAAATGTTTGTGTTTTCCTTGTTAGGTCGGTTACTTTTGGGACAGCCCTCGTAAAATACCTTATGTTCAACACATTTACACAGGGGAACCCTTCTCTCCCCCAAAGGCTAATGTGCTTCTCTCCAAAACAATGATTCTCCCCCCAATTTTCCTGAGAACTGAATTTAAACTATTCAGTGGAAAGTGACTGTTCTTATAGGTAGCTATTGTAATACTGGCACACAATAAAAGCTTAAATAAATAATTGAAAAGTTAAAATCAATAAAAATCGTAATATTTATACAAAAAATTACAAATAAAGATATTTGTCAGTGGTGTATTTTATAACTTGGCATTTCAATGTAACTATCTAAATAGAGCAATATAGTAAGTGTAATAATGTCATACCTGCACATAATGTTATAATTCCTTTTATATATTTCCAAAAACTTGATACGTCACTTTGTACTATACAGTATGAATTGTACTTAACATTACTTTTGGGGGGGGGTACAGCACATTTAGATTAACAAACTGAGTTAACAGTTACAGTACTGAATTAAAAACTGCAATAAATGTCTTTATATTATCTACGTTAGTTTACGTTTCCCAAATTTTGGAAACCTCCCTAAAATGTTGCTGATGGCACAACTTGGGTCAGCATCTCCCGCTTGGGCGGTCCTGCATTTACATTACAAATAAAATATATAGGCATCTTAAATTTTTACTTTCTCTATCACGTACCTAATAGGTAGAGAAGATATTGCATTACAACCAAAAAGTCAGTAGAGATTTTACTAAGAAAAGCATGTTTTGAGGTCTACCTGAATTTAAAAAAAAAAGCAGTTATAGAAAAAGGTCCGGATAAGTACCAAAGTTGGTATTTAGGTTGAGTATCTTACAAGAACGTGACTTGAAGATTTTCAAGAAAATTCCCAACTATCCCAACTACCCTTTGCATGGAACATTTTTCGAAAATTTCTATTTTCTAAAATATCACTGTTAACGACTTTGATTAAAATACCTCATATTAAAAATATGTATATGACAAATAAAATATATATCTTGAATTTTCTGGGAATAGCCTGTAAAGTCCTCTTCATTCTGAAGGAATTTTCTGTAATCTTGTATAACTGGTAAACATTAAGCGATAGACGAAAACGTACTATAGAAAAATGTAGATCTCTTTAAAACACAGTTTATTTTCAATACTTTGTCACTAAGTTCTGTCAACATTCAGTTGTTTCTCGCGATGTTATGGAAACATTATGGAATTTTAAGGCCAGCATATAGCGTCCAGTTGTTAAACATTTGACTATCGCTGTTCTCTTTGTATCTGTAACGAACTGTGCAAGGTAGCTGTTTCTATAAATGTTTATCTCGGTTAAGTACATGTAAAAGATGCTTCGGCAAAATTAGTTTGTATACCGACTAATAAAGGTAAAGGATAGAGAAAGCCATGTGAATGTATCACATCAGATTTTTTGGGAATAGCCTGATAAGTTTTCTTGATTGGGAAGGAATTGGTAAACCGCAAGAGATAAACAAAGTCTTGCTACCAAAAATGCTCATCTCTTTAAATCGCTCAATTTATATAAAATACTTTTTTTGTTGTGGAGTAAATCATTTCTTAGGTATTCTTTGTTATCGATTTGAATGTTTAAGCCATCATTCATCGTCCCGCTTTTTAAGAGTGTATCGTTTTAGTCTACTGTGTAAAAATAAGCTCTTGTAAGAGTGATGTGAAATGTAACACATCAGGTTTTTATAAGTAAATATTGTCTGAATTGAAATTAATTCTAGGCAAATGTTTTGATCGTGATTAAGTTGCTAGAAGAATCGATTTTATGGGATACGTACTTATTGAATACAGTTTGATGGCGTTGTCACCAGGTGACGGAATGTAAATGATGCAGAACCAGTAAAACGGCGCACATTTTATTTGAGACCGATTCCTGTGCTCGATAACCTTGGTTGCAAACGATACCGTTATCTGAACAGTTTGGCGGTCGCTCTCATATCCATCCACTCGTTCCTTATTTTTTACAAATCTCGCAACTTCTTGTCAAGTATTCCTCCTTTTCTGTTTCCCAGAAGCGGCTGCAACACACACAATGTCTTTATCTTCACAGAAATATTGATTTTAATGCATTTATATGTTATCCTAAAATGACTTAATTTCTTTTTTAAAAAATAAAGCCTGAATACAAATAATAATAATAATAATAATAATAATAATAATAATAATAATAATGAAAATATGTTCGTGTGTATGTGAACAGCACAATTTAAAATAAAATGTCCGATAGAAACCAAACTTGGAATTTACATTCATTATCTTCCAAAGATGTGACACGAAGATTTTAGAGAAAATTCCCCCATTCCAAATTAGGTACCCTTTAAAATATATATTTTTGGAAAATTGGATTTTCTCAAAAATGATTCTAGCGATTTGATTAAAATCCTTTATGCTTAAGATATTTACATAATAAATAAAATGCATATCTGGAATTTTCTGGAAATAGCCTGTAAAGTTCTCTTCATTGGGAAGGAATTTTCTGTAATCTTGTATAACTGGTAAACGTTAAGCGATAGACGAAAACGTACAACACAAAGAAATGTAGATATCTTTAAAATACACAGTTTATTTCAAGTAGGTTATTTTGTAGCATAAGCCATTTCCGAGATATCCATTACTAATGGTTCCAGTTGTTCATATTAATTTTACTATGACAGTTCCTTAACGGTGTTTTATTATAAAATGCTTCGTCTTCTAAGTACCTGTAGCATATGTGGTGTTCATTTCATTTGAAATAGCTTGAAGTTTTTACTGTGTGACTCAAAACCGCTAATTGCTGTTGTACAAAAAGTCGATACACATTCCATTGTATTTATAAGAAGAGTGCAGTAGACTAAGGGATAGTCAGATTTTTAAAACATCGGATCGCTATGTGATGGCTTTGGAATGCCATCAAGAAAGTATAAACGGACATTTAGAATGAAAGTTTGGCATTAAGATAAAGGGCGTGAAACTTTAAGGCGATATGTTGTCATTCACAAATCATAAGCAGCAACTAATTGCTGAGTTAATACGTACAGACGACAAAGGAGGTAATGTACGTGCATCAAAATGAACGAGAGCTAGCTACTTGGCTAAAGGACGTCACACTCTACCATCACAGTTTGTTTTGCTCAGTGTTTCCTGGCTGGTGATGTTACACAGCACATGCCGAAGGAGATGACAGCATGATCACGTGACGAGAATCACTCTCTGACTGGCTAGTTTCTTGTGTCTGACTTAGACATAAACATGAAAGCTTGGACCTTGCAAGTTTCTTAGTTTACATTTAATTCAATTTTTATGTTTAGGTGGTTTATTGTGAATTTGAAAAATTCAAACCAATACAGAACATCTCGAAAATGTTAACACCATAAAAATTGTTTTTGACATAATTTGTGTGTTTTAACGACATCTAATTTATGTGTATTAAGGTTCTGTCCATCTCTTGGGGTTTACTGGTTTTACAAAGGTGACTCCGAATGAAGAGGACTTCACAGGCTATTCTCCCCCCCCCCACAAAAAAATCAAGATATAGGTTTTGTTCGTCATACAAGCTTCTTTAATATATGGTATTTTAATTCAAAATCTTTAGTCTTGTTTTGGAAAATAAAAAATCTGATGTGTTACACTCACATGACTTTCTCTACTCTTGTACAAATTATTTATACAAACGCTTATTCTCCATCTACTTCATGTTAATCGAGTAAACATTTGCAGAGTCTATCTTATTGCTAATTTTCTTGTAGATGTAAGGGGAATATATATTTACAAGGGCAATTTGGAAATACAGTAGCCTTTAAGCACATACATATCTCTTAATAGCTGGTTGCTAGGTGCAGCACCATTCCCTTTCCCACAGATTAATACTCTTTGCATATCTAAGACAAAAAAATGAATAACGAATTCCCATTTGAGAAAATAAGTATTGAAAAATTTAAGGGAATAACAAGTAATATCTCGAAAATGTTCACTCAACAAAAAAAATGTATATGTCATAAATTGTGTATTTTAACGCGATCTACATTTTTCTGTGTAGTAAAATTTTGTCTATCTCTTATGGTTTACCAGTTATGCAAAAGTCGTTCACAATGAAGAATACTTTTGGAGACATTCCCAGGAAATTCAAGATATACATTTCATTTGTCATGAAAATATCTTAAACATATGATATTTTAATCAAAATCGTTAGAGCCACTTTTGAGAAAATTAAACTTTTCGAAAAATCTTCCATGTAAAGGGTAATCTGGGGTGGGGGATTTTCTTGAAAACCTTCGTGTCGCATCTCTGGAAGATACTAAACCTAAATACCAAGTTTGGTATTTATCTGACTGTTCGTTTCTGAGTTATGCTGTTCACAGACAGACACACAGACTGACAGACACACAGACAGACACACACACGGACATGTTTCCAAAAATGCTTTTTTTGGATTCAGGGGGCCTCAAAACATGTATTTCCGGTGAAATCTCGGTATCGAAATTTTGGGTGGAATACAATACTTCCGCTACTTACTATACGTAGTAGAGAAAGTAAAAAGTAACCAACCTTTTCATGTAAAGAGTAGTTTGAGGTGCGGGATTTCATTAAAAATCTTCGTGTCGTATTTTTGGTAAACGCTAAACTTAAATACTATTCCCTCGTAGATTGATCCGCGCGAAAACAAACCCACGTGACCAGTGCACCGTCGTATGACACGGTAGCAATGCGCGCAGGACAGTAGTCCCATGCTAATAATTTAATTTTAGAATGAATTTATCCTTAAATGGTATAAAATGTTATACAAATACCTAAGAGTTTAATTAACACTGGTCCGTACTGACTGTTAAACAGAGCTACAAGTCCCAGCATGCAATTCGTATGCCACCTGATGCGAGTATGCGCAGAATACAGTTTACAGCGTGAAACCCACAGTTTCTGTTTAGTATCATAGAGGACGATGGATTTGCTCTCGTGTCTTCATCGAGTTACATAAGCATAAGCCGGGCAAACCATCGATTAGTGGTGGAAAAAACAACAACAGTAGTGTTAAATGTTTATTATAAGTTATGTGTCAAATATCCAACACTAACGGTGAAACTAACTTCTGAGTTCACCAGTGTTTCGAGTACAATTACAGAGTGAGCCAAAAGAGTCCAAACCGGCTGCGCGGTGTTTTTCTTGTCCGCGTCCTCGGCGCTCGTTGCCGTCCCCCGCTATCATAGAAAGGCGCGGATGAAACCATACAACATTTTTAAAACTACTTTTAAAGGCTTTACTTACCAACTTTACGAAAGCATATGCTGAAACTGGCCACCGTCGTTGTCCATACATATTTGGCACCTCTATAAGAAACTATCCATCATGGAATTTTTGGGGGGAATTTTCCAAACGATGACCGATGTCGTGTAGTGTTTCTTCGGTAAGAACCGAACCCTGTCTTTTAGATTTCTTAGCCTGAACACTTCCTTTGGCCTGATATTTACTGTAAAGTTCATGGATTGTTGTACGGCCTGGAACATTTACACCTGGAAATCGTTCTGCAAATCGTACTTTCACTTGGCGAGCTGACCGAGTTAACACATACGAATCATAAATAAATACACGCTGTGCAGTAGATAACATATACTGAGCCATAATATACTTTGTGACCAAGTACAGGACAAAATAATAAATAACTCGTAATAACTGAACTACATCACATCACCGTGAACTCAAAACTGCACTTCACACTGCACAGCAAAACCACAACAGCATGACTTTGTTTACAGCATTAGTGCGTTTTTATCATATTTTCACACGCCCAGTGCAAAAACACCGCGCAGCCGGTAATATTGTTCATAAAATACCCCTCCAGGGTAACTTAAAACAAAGTGTACAAGACAAACCCACGCACCCTGGAAGAATTAAAACAAAATATCCACCAGGAAATTTCTGAACTTGAACTACGGCGAGTGATGGATAGTTTCCTAAAGAGGTGCCAAAAATGTATAGACAACGACGATGACCAGTTTCAGCATCTCCTTTTGTAAAGTTGGTAAGTAAAGTCTTTAAAAGTAGTTTTAAAAATGTTGTATGGTTTCATCCGCGCCTTTCTATAATAGCAGCAGACGGTAACGAGCGCCGAGGACGCGGACAGGAAAAACACCGCGCAAGCGGTTCGGAGTCTTTTGGCTCACTCTGTATAAACAGTGCTCATAAAGAAAAATATGAAACAGTAAAACTGTTATACCCGAAAAAAAAGAAAGCGTGTGAAATACGCGATGCAAGGATGTAACGATTTTGTGAAGAATGCAATTTGCGTAACAGTGTACAAATTCGTTTTTTAAAACTGAGCCGCCAACATTTGATAAAGTGCGCTTCCAGAGACCGAAGAAATGTAAGTTGTAGCATATCTTTACTTTTCTTTTCGCTGTTTCCTTTCAAATTAACCATTATTGTATGTGCAAACTTTTATTTTATTGTAACTGTCAATCTTATCTGCTTTAGCTCCTAACAAAATATGCTAGTTACCGTTTGAGTTATCCGAATAAGGGCTCTGTTTGTTTTACATTAGTGCAAATGGTCGTGAAAATATGACGGTATTTCTGACGCGAGTGGTGCAAGGATACATTATAACGGTGCACTGGTCACCTGGATTTTGTTTTGGCGCGGATCAACCTAAGAGTGAATACAGTTTAATTGTATAGGTTCTTTTGTTTTTGATTGAGGGTCCTCTAAACGCGTATTTCTGGTGAACGCTCGATATCAAATTTTTCATTGGAATACAATACTTCCTCTGTTTACTATAGGTGAGTAGTAAACGCTTGGGAATGTACCATTTCAGGATTTTAAACGTTTAATTACATTCTCTCTGTAGAGAGCAGCAGTGAGACAAGGTGGAAGCCGAGCCAAGCAAGACCATGATGTATAACTCTAACGGTTCATAAGCTCCAAAAATTATGCGAGTGTAGTAACGGAGTCTTCAGACTTTCCCTACTGCAGCCAAAGTTCTGGGTTCGGATCGCACTCCATTACAAAAGTGAAACCTATGGAAATGTCTCGGATGATTTCTCGACGAGAAAGGCGGTGCCAAGGTTTTGTCGTGGTTTCGTCTTTGTTCACGCAGTGACATCACCGTAAATATGTCTTTTCTCTTAGAAATACACGAATACATGAAGTCCAATCTTACAGCTGAGCGGGGTGGCCCAGGCGGTAACGTCTCTGGTCAGCATTCGGGAGGTCCCGAGTATAAATCCCTGAATGTTTTTTTATTTATCGTAGTTTCCCCCAGTTACCAACCAACCAAAATATCGGATTGGATATTTAATACCACGACCCAAAGTTCCACTTTAACCTAAAACAATAGTAAAAATGAAAATAGGTGATAATAGCGCATGCTGTGCCATCTGCACGTCAGAGAAGTAGAAGTACAGTTGCCTAACACTGAGACCTCTGTGGACACGTTACGAAGCAATATGGTATGGCACAGGGTGAGACCTAGAAGGCTAACTGGCCGCCACACACCGAACCACGAGGTATCCTCTAACGGATCCGTCGCGATACGATCACGTACTTTAAGCGGCGTAAAATAAAATATAAAAACACATCTGTCAGCACACCTTTTATGTCTTACATTCATATGACTTTCTTTACCCACTACTGCTTATTTTTATATAGTTTCTACGTGTATTCTTCCGAAAACTTATTATTTTCTCTGCTACGTATATCGGCATTTCACCGGAAATATATATTTTGAGGCCCCCTGAATCCAAATAAAGCATTTTTGAAAACAAATCCGTGTGTATGTGTGTGTCTGTCTGTGTCGTGAACACCATAACTCAAAAACGAAAAGTTGCATAAATACCAAACTAGGTATTTAGATTCAATATCTTCCAACGATGCGACACGAAGATTTTCAACAAACTCCCCCACCCAAACTACCCTTTACATGTAACATTTTTCTAAATTTTTTATTTTCTAAAAAAGGCTTTAACGATTTTGATTAAAATATGTAACATATACGAAACACATTTACATGACGAATAAAATGTGTATTTTGAATTTTCGAGAATAGCCTATGAAGTCTTCTTCATTCGGAAGGAATGTTATATAATCTTGTATAACTGGTAAACGTTAAGTGATAGACGAAAACGTACTACACAAAAAATGTAGATCTCTTTAAAACACACAATTTATTTTAAATAACTGTTTTTATGGCATCAGAGATATCTGTTATTAATGGTTCCAATTGCTCAACACTTAGCCATTCTTTTAGACTCCTGTGGATATTCACTTGTTTCTCGCGATGTCATGGAAACAGTATGGAAGACCAGTATATAGCGTCCAGTTGTTAAACATTTGACTATCGCGGTTCTCTTTGTATCTATAACGAAATGTGTAATCAAAGGTTTATTTTGATTAAAATGTAACAGGTAGATAAATAAGTTTGAGTAGGAATAATTTGTATGCCCACTAATAAACGATAGAGGGTAGAGAAAGTCATGTGAATATATCACACATCAGATATTTTTCTATGTAGTTCATGTCGATAGAGAGAAATGTTTACAGAAATAGTTTCATATCACATTTCCTTGTAGTGTAAGACTGATACAGGAAACCGAAGTGATAGTGAGTCCCTTTCAGCCAATGTAGGGTCTCAATGATACCCTATTCAGCAATCAGCATGGTGCTCAAAAACTAATAGCTCATACTTTTTTACTTTCTCTACTACGTATAGTAAGTAGGGGAAGTATTGTATTCCACCCAAAAATTCGATACCGAAATTTCACCGGAAATACATGTTTTGAGACCCCCTGCATCCAAAAAAATCATTTTTAGAAACATGTCCGTGTGTGTGTGTCTGTGAACAGCATAACTCAGAAACGAACAGTCAGATAAACACCAAACTTGGTATTTAGGTTCAGTATCTTCCAAGGATGCGACACGAAGGTTTTCAAGAAAATCCCCTCACCCCAGAGTACCGTTTACATGGAAGATTTTTCGAAAATTTTAATTTTCTCAAAAATGGCTCTAACGATTTTGATTAAAATATCATATGTTTAAGATATTTTTATGGCAAATAAAATGTATATCTTGAATTTCCTGGGAATCTCTCCAAAAGTATTCTTCATTGTGAACGACTTTTGCATAACTGGTAAACCATACGAGATAGACAAAATTTTACTACACAAAAAATGTAGATCGCGTTAAAACACACAATTTATGTCATATACATTTTTTTAGTTGAGTGAACCATTTTCGAGATATTGCTTGTTATTCCCTTAAATTTTCCAATACTTTTACTTTTTCTCAAATTCGTTATTCAATTTTTTATGTCCTGCACATGCAAACAGAATGGAATGCGCCACATAGCAACCAGCGCTTAAAAGATTTGACTATCGCTTATAACCTACCATGTTCCCCTTGCATCTACAAGAACATTAGCAATAAGATTGACATCTCGATATCTCGATTAACATGAAGCATATGGACAATAAACGTTTGTAAAAATAGTTTGTACAAGAGTAGAGAAAGTCATGTGAGTGTAACACATCAGATTTTTTCGCTATAATCTCTGCTTGGATTCAACTAAAACTGGTTTCTTATAAGCTTGCCCCGCTGACATGTATTCTTCTGCGTTCCATTCCCCCTCATTCGCTAATGCACAACTTCGAATAGTGACAAACAAGGCTGTGCAATGCGGGAGAGACGAAAAAATCGTATAAACCGTCTGTCACGATAGAGGCAGGTTTAAACCGAAGGATCCTCCTTTCTATTTGTTGATAAGAATTCACATGTATGTAGATGCACTTACTTCATACGCAATGGATATCAAAATGTAAATGTGACTTTTTCCCCGAATATATTAAGGTTAAATAAGGAACTATTTTGTGTCGCATAACAACCAATTCCACGACAGCAGCCAATGAGAGGTAACAGATACATGGAGGAGACCTTAGGAATCTAGGAAGTCAATTCTCATGCTACTACTAGGGGAAGTATTCCACTCCAACCAAAACTTCGATACCGAAATTTCACCAGCAATACATGTTTTGAGGCCCCTGAACACAAAAAGTAACATTTTTAGAAAAAGATCCGTGTGTGTGTCTTGAACAGCATAACTGAAAATAAAAATTCGGATAAACACAAAATTGGTATTTAAGTTCAATATTTTCCAAAGATTTTCAAGAAAATCCCCACCCCAATTCGGAAGGAATTTTATATAATCTTGTATAACTGGTAAACGTTAAGCGACAGACGAAAACGTACTACACAAAAATGTAGATCCGTTTTAAACATACCATTTATTTAAAATAGCTCTTTATGGCATAAGCCATTTCCGAGATATCCGTTGTTTATAGTTCGAACTGTTCAATACTTGACCATTCTTTCAAAGTCCTGTCGATATTCATTGTTTCTCGCTAGGTCGTGGAAAGAGTATGGGAGTTTAAGGTGCGCATACAGCGTGAAGTTCTTAAGCATCTAACTATCGCTACTCCCTTTGAATCTACAAGTATAACGAAATGTGTATTCAGCTACTTCTGCAAATGTTTATATCGATTAAAATGAAGAGTAGGTGCTGCCCAACTTTTCCGGTGGCCTTCGCCCCCAAGTTTAAAAATCAACTTTGTATTTTTATGTTTATTTAAATATTATATATGTATGCCTCGTCTTCGTTAGTAGTAATTAGCAGAAACACGTATCTCTTAGCAGGGGTAGTACGGCTAAATAATGAAGGCTTACACAAATTATAATGGTATTTAACTTCGTTTTATTAATCCTTCACACGATTAAATAACACTTCACTGATGTATCCTACTGTACAGCTGTGAGATTTGAAGATAGTAGTTGTTTGTTGTTGAAGGTATCCCAACGTTTGGGAACCCAATTTGAAGATGATTGTTTTTGAAGTTTGCAATTCGCTTTGGGCGTTAATTTGAAGTAGATTATTCTTACGTAATATGCTGCTACGTATGAAAAGCTGATTTGAAGATGATGTATTTTTGTTGTTACGCTCCAAGTTTAAAAAAAATTATTAACTTTGTTATTAAACTGCTTCTAGAGATATTATTTATGTTTATGTTTTCCTCGGCTGCGTCAGTAATGTTTGTAGAGTCACGTTTCTCTTAGGCAGGGTGTGGTGCGACAAGAATGTAGGCTTACACAGATTTTAAGTTTAAATTCACTTCTTTTTATTAATCATTGACACAAATCAAATAGCACTACACTGATATTAAGAGCTGTGGGATTCTTTCATTTAATACTTGCTCTTTGTTAACGCGTATACATAAGTTTACGATTCACACGAATACGTAATATTTCTTTAGAGAACACATGTTCCATCCGGTTACTCCAAGGTCTGCAGAAGTGAACATATTTCAACCGTCCAAACCCGTAAGCTTCTGTATTTCAAGTCTCTGATTGGCTAATCCTAGTCCAATAGAATACCTGCATTTTATTAAAGCTTTTTCTGGCTGTTGATTGACTAATTTTAAACTGTCACAAAATTTACATTATCGTTGCTCTAATCATGACTAGTAACATTTAAACTCTCAAACTCATTATTGCCTCAAGGTTACCTCATTGTTAGCAACTTTAAACTTATTATTCTCACAGCTCTTACATTATTAAATTACATAATGCATTCACATAACATTATTAAACATGTTTACAATAATATAAGCATATGCAATGACTGTTACACACATTTTTACAAATTAATACATACATATTGCTTCAAGGCGGGCTGTTATTGAATTTACATATTATATAATTTAATTGAAATTATTCAAGTATTAAAAATACTGCCTCAGATTATTGTTACTTGTACGTTTTAACACGTAAACTTTATATTATTCTCGCCGTAATGAATTTTTTTGTCTCACACTGAATACGTATAAAATCAAACTGCTCGGGAACGCTTCCTTGTAGCGTCTACCGCCTAAATTCGCACATTTACTCTATTTCAAGTCTCTCATTGAATAATCCTACTCCAATAGAATACTTTTATTTAACTTAAGCTTTTTCTAGTTTTTGATTGGCTATTTATAAACTGTTTTAAATATTGCATTATTGTTCCAAGAATTATTAGTAGCATTATTAAACTTTCTAATTTATTGCTGTCTCAAGGTTACCTCATTGTTAGCAACTTTCGTCTTCTATTCTATAATTCTGTTTGCTACGGAAAGCAGCTTGTTTCTATTCTCACAGCTCCTACATTGTTAAAACTACGTAATATATTCACATAACATTATTATACATGTACATAATAAAAATAAACATAACCAATAACTGTTACATACACTTTAAATATTATTATACACACATATATATATATATATATATATATATATATATATATATATATATATATCTTTAAGGCGGGCTGTTAATTTTTATTATTATGTAATTAGACTGATATCATTTAAGTGTTAAAAATCTGCCTCATAGGAAAATAAACTTTCATAAGAATAAGCGATAGAGGGTAAAGAAAGTCATGTGAGTGTAACACGTATGTTTTGTGTAGCGATTTATCCGTGTTGAGTTGGCGCAATACTCGGGCGTGGTATCGTGGTTCTGCTACAAAGAGACTCAGTAAACGTGCCAGGGTCACATCGCCGATGTTGTCTGCTAATGCGGATTTCCGTTTAATAAACCGAAACATGGATCTTTGTAGGAACATGCCGCTTACCTATAGTAACTAGAGGAAGTAATGTATTCCACATACCGAGATTTTACCGAAAACACACATTTTAGGATCCTTAAAAATGTATTTTTAGAAAAAAAAAGTCTTTGTGTATGTAAATAACATAGCTAAAAAAACTTGTATTTAAGTTCAGGATCTTCTAACTATATGATAAAGATTTTTCCCCTACCCCAAGCTAAATTTTACATGGAAGAATTGCCATTGCTTTTTATTTTTACTTTCTCTACTACGTATAGTAAGTAGGGGAAGTATTGCATTCCACCCAAAAATTCGGTACCGAGATTTCACCGGAAATACATGTTTTGAGACCCCCTGAATCCAAAAAAAGCATTTTTGGAAACATGTCCGTGTGTGTGTCTGTGTGTGTGTGTGTCTATGTGTGTGTGTGTGTATCTGTGTGTCTGTGAACAGCATAACTCAAAAACGAACAGTCGGATAAACACCAAACTTGGTATTTAGGTTCAGTATCTTCCAGAGATGCGACACCAAGGTTTTCAAGAAAATACCCCCACCCCAGACTACCCTTTACATGGAACATTTTTCGAAAATTTTAATTTTCTCAAAAATGGCTCTAACGATTTTGATTAAAATATCATATGTTTAAGATAATGTCATGAGAAATGAAATGTATATCTCGAATTTTCTGGGAATGTCTCCAAAAGTATTCTTCATTGTGAACGACTTTTGCATAACTGGTAAACCATAAGAGATAGACAAAATTTTACTACACAAAAAATGTAGATCGCGTTAAAATACACAATTTATGTCATATACATTTTTTTTTGGTTGAGTGCACCATTTTCGAGATATTGCTTGTTATTCCCTTAAATTTTCCAATACTTATACTTCTTCTCAAATTCGTTATTCATTTTTTTATTGCCTGGACATGCAAAGAGAATGGAATTCGCCACATAGCAACCAGCGTTAAAATATTTGACTATCGCTTAAAAGCTACCATATTTCCCTTGCATCTACAAGAAAATTACCAATAAGATTGACATCTCGATATCTCGATTAACATGAAGCATATGGAGAATAGACGTTTGTAAAAATAGATTGTACAAGAGTAGAGAAAGTCATGTGAGTGTAACACATCAGATTTTTTCAAAAATGACTCCAACGATTTTGATTAAAATACCACATGTTTAAAACATTTGCATGATTTATAAAATGTATATCCTAAATTTTGTATAATTTTGGTATAACCGATAAACCATAAGAGATAAACAGAAATTTACAACTGGAAAATGTAGATCTGATTAAAACACTTGATATACGTGTAATGCATTTTATGGTGCTTTTGGTTTGAATTTTCCAATGTTTTATATTTTTTGAAGAGCTAAGTCACCATTCTTTTGTTTCTCGTAGTTATGGAAAGACGCCAGAATATAGCTATCCCCTTATCTACAACGAAGTGTGTATTGGTGTATCTCGATTACCATGAAGCACATAGAAAAACATTGGATGTTAAATTCACATTACTTTGTCCACCCGTTTTTCTACAACATATTCTTACAAAAGCTTATTCTTCTACCTACGCCATCTCAATCGAGACAAATATTTGCGGAAATGGTTTTATTATGTATATCGTTGCAGGTACAACATTTACACTATGTGATGGCTTTAAAATCCTTGCTCTTTGCATGCACACGAGAAAAAACATATAAGCAATAACAAAATATATCTCGGAAATGGTTAACGTCACAAAAAGATTTATTTGACATTAACGGTGAGATTTCACATCTAAACTTTTTTTATGTAGTGAGATTTTATCTACGAGGGCAGTCCCAAAAGTACCCGACCTGCGTGGTTGTTCTTTCAAACAAATGACTATGGTAGAAAGTACCACCCTTATAACGCTTACGTTTGAAGTTTGACGATGCTACGTTGTTTAGTAATTGGCAGCCATCAATAGTGAACTCTCTCAGCGAATTTGTAAACATGGATAAAACTGGCCATCGTTATGTGATGCAATGCTTTCATTTGAAAGGTCTTAGTCCAACTAATATTAAAGCTGAGCTAGATTCTACTCTGGGGGAGTCTGCTCCTTCGTTTACAACAGTAAAATATTGGGTGGCAGAGTTTAAGGGAGGCCGTACGAGCTGCCAAGATGAACATCGCAGTGGTCGACCAAATGAGGTGACCACGCCAGAAATTGTGAAGAAAATCTACAAAATGGTATTGGATGGCCGTCGATTGAAAGTGCACGAGTTATCAGACATCGTAGGCATTTCAAAAAGCGCTGTACATCGCACACTAACTGAAAATTTAGACATGAAAAAACTGCGCAAGATGGGTGCCGCTTTACTCACAATGGAACAAAAGCAACGTCGTGAGGATGTTTCAGTTGAGTGTTTGGCGATGTTTCGCTGCAATAAAGTCGAGTTTTTGCGTCGATTCATAACCATGGATGAAATATGGGTTCATCACTTCACACCTGAGACGAAGGAACAGTCAAAACGGACTGAAAGGGGAGAATTTGCACGAAAAATGGCGAAGACAGATCCATCTGCAGGTAAGGTCATGACGTCGGTTTTTTGGGATGCGCGTGGGATAATTTTCATTGATTATCTTCAAAAAGGAAAAGCAATCAATGGCGAGTATTATGCAAACTTATTGCAGGTGTGAGTGATGAAATCAAGCAAAAACGGCCGCATTTAGCGAGAAAAAAAAGTTCTGTTTCATGAAGACAGTGCACCAGTTCACACATCCATTATCGCCATGGCCAAAATCAATGAGTTAAACTTCGAATTGCTTCCTCATGCACCCTATTCGCCAGATTTAGCCCCCTCTGATTATTTTCTGTTTCCAAAGTTGAAGAAATGGCTTGGTGGTAAAAGATTTGCCAACAATGAAGAGGTGGAGTTTGCAGTTGATGGCTATTTTGCAGAACTCGACGGTTCTCACTATAAACAGGGTATCGAAGCTATTGTACCGAGCTGAAAGGAGACTATGCAGAGAAATAAAGATGTTTTTTCCCGAAATGTTTGTGTTTTCCTTGTTAGGTCGGGTACTTCTGGGATACCCTCGTATCTCTTACGCTTTATCAAAAGTCATTCAGAATGAATAGAACTTCTCAGGTTATTGGCAGAGGATTCAAGATACACATTTTATTTCACGTATTTAATATATGGAGTCTTAATGAAATTCCTTAGCCATTTTTGAGAAAATTAAAAATAACGAAAACTTTTCTAAGGATGGTTTGGGTTGGGGATGTTGTTGAAAAACTTTGTGTCGCATCCTTGGAGGATACTGAACTTACGTAAATGCCAAGTTTGGTATTTATTGTGGATTCAGGAAGTCTCAAAACGTGCATTTCTGGTGAAATCTCAGTATTTAATTTTAGGTAGAATGAATAGTTTGCAAAAGAGCGGACAGGGGAAGTTATGTGAATGTATTATTAGATTTTTTTCTAAAACTTGCTTATGTTGAGGAGATGACAAACATGTAGGTGGCCTCGATATCAATGCTTGTTGTGGAATACACTTGCTGTACTTTGGTAACCTAAGAGCATATAAAAGGACGGCAGTAAGATGCACCAATTAGCAGAAGATGGGTGCATAGCCGTCCGTTACTTCATCCGATCCTGCAGTTCCGCCTTCCTGAACAGCTAGCGCTCGCTGTGACCGGCGAACAATGACGTTTTCTCTGAGCCCATTAACTGTAATTTCGCTACGGAACTGCGATAAACGCTCCGTTTATTGGTTTTACGTAACCTCTTGGTGTCAATGACTTTATGATTTTAAGGGGTCGTGTGCACATATCAATCTTTCCGTGCTACAAATTTCATTGGTCATTAATACTGTTTGCCTTCTGTACAACGTACATAGAAGGTATTGCATTCCACCCAAAAATTCTATATCGAGAGTTTAAAAATTACACGTTTTGAGGCCCCCTGAGTCAAATAAACATTTTTGGAAACATGTCCGCTTGTCTTTGAATAGCATAACTCAAAAACGAAAAGTCAAATAAATACCAAACTTAGTATTCAAATTCAGTATCTTCCAAGGACGCGACACAAAGATTTTCAATAAAATTCCCCACCCCAACTACCCTTTACATGAAACATTTTTCGAAAATTTTGATTTTCTAAAAAGATACTTTTAAAGATTTTGATTAAAATACCATATATTAAAGATATTGACACGACAAATAAAGTGTATATCTTGAATTTCGTGAAGTGCCCTTCATTCGGAACGAATTGTGTATAATCTTGTATAACTGGTAAACCCAACGATAGACGAAAACGTTAATTTAATTTTGTAAAATGGGAAACCTACAATTAGGGTCAATTTAAATTGACCGTAAAATGACCATCATAAGGTCCTCCAAACAAAACACGACTAATGACATTTACTTTCCCCCATAATATCAAGCAACTTTTATTCAAGACATTTCTTTCTACAACGCTTAGTTTTGCAGATATTGTACAGTCTCAGCTTAAATGGTCCACCCTATATATACAGGGTGAGCCAAAAGATTCCGAACCGCCTTCGCGGTGTTTTTCCTGTCCTCGGCGCTCGTTGCCGTCTGCCGCTATCATAGAAAGGCGCGGATGAAACCATACAACATTTTTAAAACAACTTTTAAAGACTTTACTTACCAAATTTACAAAAGGAAATGCTGAAACTGGCCACCGTCGTTGTCCATACATTTTTGGTACCTCTTTAGGAAACTATCCATCATGACCGATGTCGTCTAATGTTTCTTCGGTAAGAACCGAACGCCGTCTTTTAGATTTCTTAGCTTGAACACTTCCTGTAACCTAAAATTTACTGTAAAGTTCATGGATTGTTGTACGGCCTAGAACTTTTACACCTGGAAATCTTTCTGCAAATTGTACTTTCGCTTTGCGAGCTGACCGAGTTAACACATACGAATTATAAATAAATACACGCTGTGTGTAAAATATAAACTTTGTTTATAGCAACAGTGCATTATCATGTTTTTATCATATTTCCACACGCCCAGTGGAAAATACATCGCGCAGCCGGTAATATTGTTCTTAAAATACCCCTCTGGGGTAACTTAAAACATAAAGTGTACAACACAAACCCACGCACCCTGGAAGAATTAAAACAAAATATGCGCCAGGAAATTTCTCAACGTAAACTACGGCGAGTGATGGATAGTTTCGTAAAGAGGTGCCAAAAATGTATGGACAACGACGGTGGCCAGTTTCAGCATTTGCTTTCGTAAAGTTGGTAAGTAAAACCTTTAAAAGTAGTTTTAAAAATGTTGTATGGTTTCATCCGCGCCTTTCTATAATAACGGTAGACGGCAATGAGCGCCGAGGACGCGGACAGGAAAAAGCCGCGCAGGCGGTTAGGAGTCTTTTGGCTCACTCTGCCTTATTTGCCATGTGAATATCTTAAACATTTCCAATTTTTATCATATGTTTAGCCATTTTAAGGCAAAAATAACGGAAAATATTCCGAATTAAGGGTAGTTTGAGTTGAGGATTTTTTTTTGAAAAATCTTCCTGTCCATCCTCAGAAAATGCTGAACTTAGATACGAAGTTGGTAGTTATACTTTTACTGTTCCGAAACACACACTCGGACGTTTTTATAAAGACGTGTTTTTCAAACTCGAGATTTCAGTGGAAATACATGTTTTGAGACTCCCTCAATCCAAAGATCCATGTTCGGAACAAAAGTGCATGTTTGTGTCTGTGAATAGCATGTAATTAAAAAACGAAACGTCGGTTTTAAGTTCAGTGTCTTCCATGGTTGCAACACAAATATTTTCAAGAAAATCCCCCATCCTAAACTACCCTTTATATGGAATATTTTTCGTTATTTTGTATTTTCTCAGAATTGACTCTAACGATTTTGGTTAAGATACAACACATATAAGATATCTACATGGCAAGTAAAATGTGTATGTTGAATTTTCTGGGAATGGCCTGTGAAGTCATCTTCATTCAGGAGAAACTTTGTATAACTGGTAAACCACAATGTTAACCATTTTCGGGATATTCTTTGTTATTCGTTTGAATTTCCAAATACTTACACATTTTGCAAGAGAGTAAGTCGCTATTCATTTTTTGTGTGGTCATGCAAAGACCATGGAATTTTAAAGACATTACATAGTGACCCGCTTTTTAAAAATCTGCCTACTGTATTCTTGTTGCACCTACAACGAAATGTGTAATTTATTTCGATTAACAAGAAGTAGGTAGAACAATAAGCGTTTCTTAGAATATGTGTGTAGAAAAGAGAATAGAGAAGGTAATGTGAATGTAACGCAACAGGTTTTACAAAGGACCTCAAAACATGTATTTCCAATGGAACCTTTAAATGGAATTTTTGGATGGATACTTGCTCTGCCTGTCATTGGTAGATTAGTGACAGAATAGCACTACGTCACCTACAAATGCAACATTGGAGAAGACAGCTAGTGTGTTATACGATCGTTGAAATCTCTGTGGTAGATATTTGCTGTATCTGTCACAGGTAGATAAGTGACAGAATAGCACTACGTCACCTACAAATGTAACATTGGAGAAGACAGCTAATGTGTTATACGATCGTTGAAATCTCTGTGGTAGATACTTGCTGTATCTGTCATAGGTATATTAGTGACAGAATAGCACTACGTCACCTACATATGCAACATTGGAGAAGACAGCTAGTGTGTTATACGATCGTTGAAATCTCTGTGGTAGATACTTGCTGTAGCTGTCATAGGTAGATTAGTGACAGAATAGCACTACGTCACCTACAAATGCAACATTGGAGAAGACAGCTAGTGTGTTATACGATCGTTGAAATCTCTGTGGTGGTTATTTGCTGTATCTGTCATAGGTAGATTAGTGACAGAATAGCACTACGTCACCTACATATGCAACATTGGAGAAGACAGCTAGTGTGTTATACGATCGTTGAAATCTCTGTGGTAGATACTTGCTGTATCTGTCATAGGTAGATTAGTGACAGAATAGCACTACGTCACCTACATATGCAACATTGGAGAAGACAGCTAGTGTGTTATACGATCGTTGAAATCTCTGTGGTGGATATTTGCTGTATCTGTCACAGGTAGATAAGTGACAGAATAGCACTACGTCACCTACATATGCAACATTGGAGAAGACAGCTAGTGTGTTATACGATCGTTGAAATCTCTGTGGTGGATATTTGCTGTATCTGTCACAGGTAGATAAGTGACAGAATAGCACTACGTCACCTACAAATGCAACATTGGAGAAGACAGCTAGTGTGTTATACGATCGTTGAAATCTCTGTGGTGGATATTTGCTGTATCTGTCATAGGTATATTAGTGACAGAATAGCACTACGTCACCTACATATGCAACATTGGAGAAGACAGCTAGTGTGTTATACGATCGTAGAAATCTCTGTGGTAGATACTTGCTGTAGCTGTCATAGGTAGATTAGTGACAGAATAGCACTACGTCACATACAAATGCAACATTGGAGAAGACAGCTAGTGTGTTATACGATCGTTGAAATCTCTGTGGTGGATATTTGCTGTATCTGTCATAGGTAGATTAGTGACAGAATAGCACTACGTCACCTACATATGCAACATTGGAGAAGACAGCTAGTGTGTTATACGATCGTTGAAATCTCTGTGGTGGATATTTGCTGTATTTGTCATAGGTAGATTAGTGACAGAATAGCACTACGTCACCTACATATGCAACATTGGAGAAGACAGCTAGTGTGTTATACGATCGTTGAAATCTCTGTGGTAGATACTTGCTGTAGCTGTCATAGGTAGATTAGTGACAGAATAGCACTACGTCACCTACATATGCAACATTGGAGAAGACAGCTAGTGTGTTATACGATCGTTGAAATCTCTGTGGTGGATATTTGCTGTATCTGTCATAGGTAGATTAGTGACAGAATAGCACTACGTCACCTACATATGCAACATTGGAGAAGACAGCTAGTGTGTTATACGATCGTTGAAATCTCTGTGGTAGATACTTGCTGTAGCTGTCATAGGTAGATTAGTGACAGAATAGCACTACGTCACCTACATATGCAACATTGGAGAAGACAGCTAGTGTGTTATACGATCGTTGAAATCTCTGTGGTGGATATTTGCTGTATCTGTCATAGGTAGATTAGTGACAGAATAGCACTACGTCACCTACATATGCAACATTGGAGAAGACAGCTAGTGTGTTATACGATCGTTGAAATCTCTGTGGTGGATATTTGCTGTATCTGTCATAGGTAGATTAGTGACAGAATAGCACTACGTCACCTACATATGCAACATTGGAGAAGACAGCTAGTGTGTTATACGATCGTTGAAATCTCTGTGGTGGATATTTGCTGTATCTGTCATAGGTAGATTAGTGACAGAATAGCACTACGTCACCTACATATGCAACATTGGAGAAGACAGCTAGTGTGTTATACGATCGTTGAAATCTCTGTGGTGGATATTTGCTGTATCTGTCATAGGTAGATTAGTGACAGAATAGCACTACGTCACCTACATATGCAACATTGGAGAAGACAGCTAGTGTGTTATACGATCGTTGAAATCTCTGTGGTAGATACTTGCTGTAGCTGTCATAGGTAGATTAGTGACAGAATAGCACTACGTCACCTACATATGCAACATTGGAGAAGACAGCTAGTGTGTTATACGATCGTTGAAATCTCTGTGGTGGATATTTGCTGTATCTGTCATAGGTAGATTAGTGACAGAATAGCACTACGTCACCTACATATGCAACATTGGAGAAGACAGCTAGTGTGTTATACGATCGTTGAAATCTCTGTGGTGGATATTTGCTGTATCTGTCATAGGTAGATTAGTGACAGAATAGCACTACGTCACCTACATATGCAACATTGGAGAAGACAGCTAGTGTGTTATACGATCGTTGAAATCTCTGTGGTGGATATTTGCTGTATCTGTCATAGGTAGATTAGTGACAGAATAGCACTACGTCACCTACATATGCAACATTGGAGAAGACAGCTAGTGTGTTATACGATCGTTGAAATCTCTGTGGTGGATATTTGCTGTATCTGTCATAGGTAGATTAGTGACAGAATAGCACTACGTCACCTACATATGCAACATTGGAGAAGACAGCTAGTGTGTTATACGATCGTTGAAATCTCTGTGGTAGATACTTGCTGTAGCTGTCATAGGTAGATTAGTGACAGAATAGCACTACGTCACCTACATATGCAACATTGGAGAAGACAGCTAGTGTGTTATACGATCGTTGAAATCTCTGTGGTAGATACTTGCTGTATCTGTCATAGGTAGATTAGTGACAGAATAGCACTACGTCACCTACATATGCAACATTGGAGAAGACAGCTAGTGTGTTATACGATCGTTGAAATCTCTGTGGTGGATATTTGCTGTATCTGTCATAGGTAGATTAGTGACAGAATAGCACTACGTCACCTACATATGCAACATTGGAGAAGACAGCTAGTGTGTTATACGATCGTTGAAATCTCTGTGGTGGATATTTGCTGTATCTGTCATAGGTAGATTAGTGACAGAATAGCACTACGTCACCTACATATGCAACATTGGAGAAGACAGCTAGTGTGTTATACGATCGTTGAAATCTCTGTGGTGGATATTTGCTGTATCTGTCATAGGTAGATTAGTGACAGAATAGCACTACGTCACCTACATATGCAACATTGGAGAAGACAGCTAGTGTGTTATACGATCGTTGAAATCTCTGTGGTGGATATTTGCTGTATCTGTCATAGGTAGATTAGTGACAGAATAGCACTACGTCACCTACATATGCAACATTGGAGAAGACAGCTAGTGTGTTATACGATCGTTGAAATCTCTGTGGTAGATACTTGCTGTAGCTGTCATAGGTAGATTAGTGACAGAATAGCACTACGTCACCTACATATGCAACATTGGAGAAGACAGCTAGTGTGTTATACGATCGTTGAAATCTCTGTGGTAGATACTTGCTGTATCTGTCATAGGTAGATTAGTGACAGAATAGCACTACGTCACCTACATATGCAACATTGGAGAAGACAGCTAGTGTGTTATACGATCGTTGAAATCTCCGAGCGGTGGTCAGATATCGCTGTAATAACATTATACTAAAGGTTACAAACAACTGAAACACAAGTTTTCGGCTTTAAAATGTATCACTAAGCGCTTTTTGCTGTGATACGTTATCCTCGTGGGTGCATTCAATCAAGACGTGGGCCTGTAATTTGAAGATGATGATTTCTTCCTCAAGTCCTTTGTGATATCGGATCCCATTGTGTTTGCGAGAAGACCTTGCAGTCTGGGTGGTAACGTGTCACACCTTTACAACTTTTACTGTTCACGGAGTACATGTGGGCGCCCTGGGTGCTCGCTTCCTTCCTTTCGTTTGGTTCAGCGAAATAAAGGTTGGTGCGGTCCACTGACTCATGTTGTCTTCAGTCTCCAGCATCGCGCATTGTTATTTAATTTTCTTTATTGTGAAATGGATTACAACAACTGTGTGCTATACATGTTAGAGGTCTGCCTGGGCTAGGACTGTGTTCGGGCTTGAGTGTGTATAAGAGAAAAGTTATTTTATCAGTTCCATATATGCATTTTATTTGTAAAGAAACATTTTAAACATACGGTATTTTAATCCAAACCATTAGCGCAATTTTTTGAGAAAATAAAAAATAGGGAAAACTTTTCCATGTACGGGGAAAATAATTATGAATAAATTTAATTATGATATTTTTGGTCCGCTATATTCTCCCTATTTATTTTACGTCGCTTTAACTGCATGATCATATCGCGACGGATCTGTTAGAACATGCCTCGTGGCTCGGTGTGTGGCGGACAGTTACCCTTCTAGATCTGATCCCTTTACCATACCACCTTGCTTGTACACGTGTTCACGGAGGCCTGTGTAGAGCAACTGTACCTCTGCTTCTATGACGAGCAGATGGTAGCTCTGACACGTGTTCACGGAGGCCTGTGTAGAGCAACTGTACCTCTGCTTCTATGACGAGCAGATGGTAGCTCTGCCGCGTGTCCACATAAGCCTGTGTAGAGCAACTGTACCTCTGCTTCTATGACGAGCAGATGGTAGCTCTGCCGCGTGTCCACATAAGCCTGTGTAGAGCAACTGTACCTCTGCTTCTATGACGAGCAGATGGTAGCTCTGACACGTGTCCACATAAGCCTGTGTAGAGCAACTGTACCTCTGCTTCTATGACGAGCAGATGGTAGCTCTCACACGTGTTCACGGAGGCCTGTGTAGAGCAACTGTACCTCTGCTTCTATGACGAGCAGATGGTAGCTCTGACACGTGTTCACGGAGGCCTGTGTAGAGCAACTGTACCTCTGCTTCTATGACGAGCAGATGGTAGCTCTGACACGTGTTCACGGAGGCCTGTGTAGAGCAACTGTACCTCTGCTTCTATGACGAGCAGATGGTAGCTCTGACACGTGTTCACGGAGGCCTGTGTAGAGCAACTGTACCTCTGCTTCTATGACGAGCAGATGGTAGCTCTGACACGTGTCCACATAAGCCTGTGTAGAGCAACTGTACCTCTGCTTCTATGACGAGCAGATGGTAGCCCTGACACGTGTCCACATAAGCCTGTGTAGAGCAACTGTACCTCTGCTTCTATGACGAGCAGATGGTAGCTCTCACACGTGTTCACGGAGGCCTGTGTAGAGCAACTGTACCTCTGCTTCTATGACGAGCAGATGGTAGCTCTGACACGTGTTCACGGAGGCCTGTGTAGAGCAACTGTACCTCTGCTTCTATGACGAGCAGATGGTAGCTCTGACACGTGTCCACATAAGCCTGTGTAGAGCAACTGTACCTCTGCTTCTATGACGAGCAGATGGTAGCCCTGACACGTGTCCACATAAGCCTGTGTAGAGCAACTGTACCTCTGCTTCTATGACGAGCAGATGGTAGCTCTCACACGTGTTCACGGAGGCCTGTGTAGAGCAACTGTACCTCTGCTTCTATGACGAGCAGATGGTAGCTCTGACACGTGTTCACGGAGGCCTGTGTAGAGCAACTGTACCTCTGCTTCTATGACGAGCAGATGGTAGCTCTGACACGTGTTCACGGAGGCCTGTGTAGAGCAACTGTACCTCTGCTTCTATGACGAGCAGATGGTAGCCCTGACACGTCACGGAGGCCTGTGTAGAGCAACTGTACCTCTGCTTCTATGACGAGCAGATGGTAGCTCTGACACGTTGTCACGGAGGCCTGTGTAGAGCAACTGTACCTCTGCTTCTATGACGAGCAGATGGTAGCCCTGACACGTTGTCACGGAGGCCTGTGTAGAGAAACTGTACCTCTGCTTCTATGACGAGCAGATGGTAGCCCTGACACGTTGTCACGGAGGCCTGTGTAGAGCAACTGTACCTCTGCTTCTATGACGAGCAGATGGTAGCCCTGACACGTTGTCACGGAGGCCTGTGTAGAGCAACTGTACCTCTGCTTCTATGACGAGCAGATGGTAGCTCTGACACGTGTTCACGGAGGCCTGTGTAGAGCAACTGTACCTCTGCTTCTATGACGAGCAGATGGTAGCCCTGACACGTCACGGAGGCCTGTGTAGAGCAACTGTACCTCTGCTTCTATGACGAGCAGATGGTAGCTCTGCCGCGTGTCCACATAAGCCTGTGTAGAGCAACTGTACCTCTGCTTCTATGACGAGCAGATGGTAGCTCTGACACGTGTTCACGGAGGCCTGTGTAGAGCAACTGTACCTCTGCTTCTATGACGAGCAGATGGTAGCTCTGACACGTGTTCACGGAGGCCTGTGTGGAGCAACTGTACCTCTGCTTCTATGACGAGCAGATGGTAGCTCTGACACGTGTTCACGGAGGCCTGTGTAGAGCAACTGTACCTCTGCTTCTATGACGAGCAGATGGTAGCTCTGACACGTGTTCACGGAGGCCTGTGTAGAGCAACTGTACCTCTGCTTCTATGACGAGCAGATGGTAGCCCTGACACGTGTTCACGGAGGCCTGTGTAGAGCAACTGCACCTCTGCTTCTATGGCGAGCAGATGGTAGCTCTGACACGTGTTCACGGAGGCCTGTGTAGAGCAACTGTACCTCTGCTTCTATGACGAGCAGATGGTAGCCCTGACACGTGTTCACGGAGGCCTGTGTAGAGCAACTGTACCTCTGCTTCTATGGCGAGCAGATGGTAGCTCTGACACGTGTTCACGGAGGCCTGTGTAGAGCAACTGTACCTCTGCTTCTATGACGAGCAGATGGTAGCCCTGACACGTGTTCACGGAGGCCTGTGTGGAGCAACTGTACCTCTGCTTCTATGGCGAGCAGATGGTAGCCCTGACACGTTGTCACGGAGGCCTGTGTAGAGCAACTGTACCTCTGCTTCTATGACGAGCAGATGGTAGCTCTGCCGCGTGTCCACATAAGCCTGTGTAGAGCAACTGTACCTCTGCTTCTATGACGAGCAGATGGTAGCCCTGACACGTTGTCACGGAGGCCTGTGTAGAGCAACTGTACCTCTGCTTCTATGACGAGCAGATGGTAGCCCTGACACGTGTTCACGGAGGCCTGTGTGGAGCAACTGTACCTCTGCTTTTATGTCGAGCAGATGGTAGCTCTGACACGTGTTCACGGAGGCCTGTGTAGAGCAACTGTACCTCTGCTTTTATGTCGAGCAGATGGTAGCTCTGACACCTGTCCACAGAAACCTGTGCATAGTAACTGTATCTCGCCTTCTACACGTGCCGGTCTGGTGGAATTGGGGTGCCGTCCAGTCTTTCTTTGATTATCTGTGGATACATGGTAGAAGATTCGCTATTACCACCTGTTTTTGTATTTTACTGTTGTTTTAGACTTAGATGGAACTTTGGGTCATGGTATTAAATATCCAATCCGACAATTACCTTTGCGACTGGGGGAAGCTCAGACATATTGGTCGGCCCGCGGGATTTGAACCCAGGAGCACTTGAATGCGAGCCACAGACGTTACCGCCTGAGCCATCACGCTCGCTTCCGCTATGTTGAGATGCTAGGAATAGCACAGATGTTGCAACATGCACACAGCCATACCAGTGGTAATGCTCGCTTCAGTCAGTTGCGGATAACGTTACAATAGCACGGCAGCTGCAAACTCCGCCTCCCTCAGCACCCAGAACATTGTGGGCAGAATGCCGTAATAGGGGCGTCATGTGGTCAAGAAGTCCTCTAACTGCATGTGGGTTCCAGGACCTCAGCCGCCACTGTTTCTCTCAAGTGGCTCCTCTGTTGATCCCAAGAACTTGAGTGCATTGCCAGGCCTCATGTGGGTACCGGAAATAGAAACCTAGCCCCTTCGCACTGCAGGCAGTAGCGCTTCCTCGAACAGTAATGATGATAAACAAGAACGGAGTTCAGGCCCCTCTGGCACTAAACATATTAGATAAAAGCAAAGGTCGTTGTAGCTATCAGAAGACGATTCCTGATACGGGGAACTGCACAAAGCTGAATTGAATGAGTATGAGAACGAACGTATACAGAGATGTTGCTGTTGGGGCGCTCAGTATGAGTCGCGCAGAACTTTATTTGGAACACCTGTAGCGAAGTGGCGACTCGTGATCTGGAGGTCCCGAGTTCACCTCCCACACTGACTCGTGGGTTTTTTGAGGTTTCCCCGGGCTCAGCAGGCGTGGTTTATTCTCATCTTTCAGGTTTCCTGGGTGCATGTTCAATGGAAAGAGTATTCCCCGTGGATACCAGAGGGCGGCTCCAGCATTGGGACAGGTCTGCGAGCTTGGAAATGTTAGGGACTTTCGCGCGTCTCTGTGGTTTCATTCCTTTCTCCTGGGGGTGGTAGCTGCAGCGCGTGAGCTGTCCCCCTCCGTAGCCGCAGTTGATCCAGCCAGCTCGAAATGCAGTCAGTAGCAAACACTTGTGCGTTTACTTAAATGAACAAGTATTTTATTTTTTATTTTTCTACCATTCTACCTAAAGTAAGTAGAGGAGTATAGTGTTCCAAAAACTCGACGTTGTGATTTACCGGAAATGTATGCTAGTTTTACAAAAACGTCTGTGAACGGCATGGCCCCAAAAAGGAAAGGTGGAATAAATACCAAACTTGGTATTTCAGTTCAGCATCTTACAAGAATGCGACACCAGGATTTTCAAGAAAATCCCTCCAACACAAACTTTCTTTTATATGGATTCTCTCAAAATGTCCCTAAGGATTTTCATTAAAATGCATATGATATTAATTTGCAGACAAATAAAATGCATCTATTGAACTTCCAGGAATAGACAAAATCTTACTGCACAAAAAATGTAGGTGTCATTAAAACACACAATTTATGTCAAATAAAGTTTTTCTTACGTTAACCATTTCCCAGGTACTCTTTGTTATTGGTTTGAATTTTCAAATGGTGTAATTTTTTTTAAACTGCAAAGCCGCTATTTGCTTTTTATGGTGGTGGTGCGCGGAATTTCAAAGCCATCACATAGTGATCCACTTTATAAAAATGTGACTATCGCTTTAGCCTACTGTATTCGTCTTACACCTACAACAAAAAGTGTAATCAAAGTTTATCTGTACTAACAAGAAGTGGGTAGAAGAATACGCTTTTGTAAGAACAGTTTGTAGAAGAGTGAGTAAGTAAGTAATTTTATTGTTAACCCAGTTAATTGTACAAATTTACAACAACAATTTTACAAATTTATTCTTAACCCAGTTTCTAAAAATAACAATAAAATAAAATATAAAGAAAACTAACCTCTTAACTACTGGTAGCCAGTATTCCTCCTAATCTAAAAGTACATTTATCAATTTATTTAATCTCCAATACTAACTCTACTTTGAGTTGCTTTACCTTGGACCCCAACAAATTCAAACCTTGAGGCTGTCGAGTTGTTGGGTCCTACTTGGAACATATCAAATAAAAACTACTGTAATTTAATACTCATTTACCTCTTCCTTGCTAATTTTCCTCATCCATTTTGCTCTTACTCTGCCCAAAAAGTTTCCTACTTCTATTATATTTTCCCTAGATTTTACATTTACTAACTTTTTAGCTTGAATTTCTATTGTTAAATTTAACCATTCTCTCTTCTGTATCCTCTTTCTAAGCAACTTTGTTTCTTCACACTCTAAAACTATATGCCACTCTTTAACTTTCCGGTGGCATAGTGGGCATTTCTCCAAATGAATCTCTTTTCTCAAACCTTTCAAATTCACCACCCCTGTCCTAGTACATGCAAATCCTGCTCTTGCTGTTTTATCACATATATCAACATACTGTTCCCTGCTCCATACTACTTTCATTTCTCTGTATAATCTCAATGAGCTCTTAAAAGTAAAACTCACTAATAAATCTTGTTTTTTCATATGCTCTATTCTTGTCCTAATTTCACTCCAGAAACCTATTTGTAATAGCTCTCCAAATCTCCCAAAACCTATCTTCATCAAGGTTTCCTTTATCTTACCTAGCCAAGACTCTTTATGATTAAGTCTTTCCTGTACTATCAAACATTGACGTAAAATGTTCTGATCATCGAAATTTCTAATTCTAATCCAATATTTTAGCACTCTTTCCACAATTTTTCCTTTAATTCCCATTCTCCCTAATTCTAGAAGAGTGAGTAAAGAAAGTTGTGTGAATTGTCGACCCTCGCCCACCAGGAGTCATAGTTAGCGCGGTCGGTTCTACAGAGAGAGCTTTCTCGTGACGTTGAGGCAAGGTGCGCACCCTGACCCGGATATAACGACTGCTGTTCATACCTTACCTCTTTCTCTAACACCGCGATGACGGGGACATCTTATTATTTTTCTCTCTACTTCATGTTGATCGAGATACGGGAGACTAAAGTGACAGTCGAATATTTAAAAAGTGGTTACTATATGCTGGTTTCAAACTCTACACTCTTTGCATTGCATTATGGGAAACAAAATAATGGTGATTTATCACATTATTTGAAAATGCAAACTAATAACATTATATTTCAATCAAAATCGTTAAAGACATTTTTGAGAAAATAAAACACATATAAAGCTTTTCCATGTAAAGGGTTGTGTGCGGTGGGGGATTTTTTAATCATGTCACATCCATAGAAGATACTGAAATTAAATACTAAGTGTGGAACAGATTTATTCAAAAACCAAAGGTCGGTTGACTTTTCAGTTCAGCATTTTCCAAGGGTGAGACACGAAGATTTTCAAGAAAATCCCTTTAAATTGAAGACTTTTAGTTGTTTTATTTTTCAAAAATGTTTGTAACAATTTTGATTAAAATACCACATCTTTAAGATATGCCTATACATAACATATAAAATGTATATCTTGAATTTTCTGGGATAGCCTGTGAAGGCTCTTCATTCGGAATGACTTTTGTATAATTTTGTATAACTGGTAAACCATAAGACTTACTACCGAAAAATGCTGATTACGTAAAAAAAAAGTATATTTCTTTTGTGTTGTATTAACCATTTCCAACTATTCGTTAGTATTGGCTTGAATTTGATTATTGAAGTGCTAATTCACCATTCTTTTGTTTCTCGTGGTATCATATAAAGCGTATGGAATTTCAAACCCACTTCAGCCTTCTGTAATTATAACCACATGTATAATGAAACTACACTGGATACAGAAAGTAAAGTGTTTGCTAAACCAAGAATAAGGTTCGTGTAGAATTAAAATGGTACAGGCGAGGGTTTGTGTCCAGGCGGTTACATTAGTAACAGTCAGTGCACTGTACTGTTATATTGAACAGCGGTGTGTTAACGTAACCGACGTGTCTGTTACAGGTGGAAGACTTCCGTTCCGCCAGGAGATCCAGGTACTGTCAGCAGCGTGAGCAGACATTCATGAAGATGAATAGAACCATTCTGAAAGTTAAGGACGGGTAGCCCACGAGATTTACAACACGTGTCTGTTACTGGTATGGCCTTGAGGATGAGGAAGGACATCAAGAAATCGTCATACTATGTCTGGTTCCTCGGAGCTCAAGAGTCCAAAGGTCTGCGAGGAGCGGAGTATATCCACCCCGTGGTCAAGAGTCTGGTACAGAGGGAGAGGGATGTAGAACCTTTCAAAGTCACGCTCCAGGTGAGCCACAAGGGGTTGAAGATCATCCAGAATATCCCACCACAGGCGGTCAAGCCTGGCAAGGGTGGTAGCGGCAAGCCCGAGGTGGTGAAGCACTTCATACCTCATCATGCTGTCACATGCGTGCTGCAGGACGAAGACATCGTGTCATGCATCCTGCTGCTGTACAACCCCGTCACCAAGTGTCCTGTCCACGTGCACGCTTACAGGTGCGACTCTGTAGAGACGGCTGAGATCTTGCGAGGTCAGCTGCAGACCCTCATCGAGCGTCCCGAGAATCAGAAGAAGCTGGGAGAGATCGAGACTCGTCTCAGAGCCAAGGGGTTGCTACCGCCTCCCCCACAACAACGGCAACCCGTATTGCCCCCGGGTAGTGCCGCCCCCGTGTCGAGGCGAAGTGGTGGTGGAGGTTCAGATGGCCGTAGCACCAGCACCCGGGAATCAGAGTCGTCAGGCGGCTCATCCTCTACGGCTGAGCGGCTCAGCGGGCATCAAGAGCGCATCGCGAATCTGTATGACTCTCTAGCAGCCGAATTGAGGGAGAAGCTCGGGACAGGCAGCAGTGACTCCAAGCGTGGGCGGCGTCAGCAACCTCACGCCCCCATATTGCTGCCCCCACGCGACTATGATACAGTGCACAGACAGAAGGGTAATCTCACGGCGATAGATCTCCGTAGATGTCTCAACACCAACATCGTAGGAGTCAACGTGCAGAATAACAGGAACCTGGCGGAGCAGCAGACCTCCAGGGGTGGCAGAGGTTCCAGTGGCGGGTCCAGCGGAATTGGCTCCGACCACGCTCCTAGCCCTGATGGTCAAGATCGGGAATCTGACCCGCGATACCTGGACAATCAGTCTTCCTCAGGTAAGTCGAATTCTTGAGCAATTCAGAGATATTCTCTCTAACCATTGCCGCAGTGTGGGGGAGAGCCGACCTGTCGTTTCCTTCCTCAATAATAATGTGATCAATTAAATATTGTAACATGTTCAGATGCAATTCTCCAGCTGCTTTTCCTGCAGTAAAATATATATGTCCATGTATTTGTATTTTGAGGAAATTCAGTGTGAGCACCACAAAAAAAAACTACAATTGTGTATATACACCTCACTGAAACAAATATTTTGCATCACATCTCAGTCATTTTCAGTTCTCTGAGACATTTGCTAACATAATATCATTTCTCTATCACAAACATCTGCGCTGAGCTGCTGATAAAGTTTGTATTTTAGAGGGACCAAATTTAGCACATTCTACAGAGCCTTTGTTTGGACGCGTGGCCGTATTACAGGTAATTGCGCTGTTTCTGTTCCCTCTGCGTGTGCCGGCTAATCGGTTGAGGCCACGTGTTTCAGTGTGTTAGTGCTGTTATAATGCTTCTTCATGTGTGATTCCTATGTTGCAACAAACTCTTGTAGATAGGTGAGACAGATTTCCTGCTGTTCGTGCGCCTCCTATCGTAATTTTGTGAATAGGTTTAGGGAGACGGGATCTATTCGTGATAAGAAACCCCCGTTTCCATACAGAAGAAAAACTCAAATGACATCGGAGAAAAACTAGAACGAAGTCTAAAGAAATTTCTGAGAAAGTTTGCACAAGAAACAGGAATTTCGCAAACCTCGGTTTGAAATGCCACTAAACTTTTAAAATTAAATCCATAAAAGATAACTGTAGTTGAGGAATTGTGATAATGTGGGTAAGTTAGATTGTGCAATTGGGTGTTGGGTAATGTTAACGATCGCCTTATTGACCCACGTGTTTTATTTTGTAGCGGGAAATGGTTGATCAGTGGCAGCTGGAAAGCGTCGTTCCTCTAGTTGATGCGCTCTGCTGCAGTTTTCTTGTCCTTGGCTGTGGATGCTCGTCGGCTGCTGTACTTTCCATTCCTAATCTTCACCTATATAGCTAATTCTTGGGTCTCAGGATTATCGTAGGTGAGGCAAATTAAAATATACTGCATTTCGCTTAATAAATGTGGTTTATTATCAAATCAAATATTTTATGGGCGGATAGCTTTTCTCATTATACCAATTCCCAACACTATAATAAATCAGGAGCCTAAACTACTTGCACACGTCTTCCCACCCATATGCCCACACGTGCATTTGTCGTCCAGAGCGTAGCACTTTGTTTCGACGAGATTCTAGAAGAGAGTGAAAATCTGGGGCTTTGTTCCCCTTTTATATACCTAAGCATAGTGACGCTTACCTCCGCGGCTCAAAATGTAACGACATATCTAATTGGTCGTCAGACCGTTACCTTAACATGTATGAGAATATTCTACTTCAAAGTTTTGCGCATACGCGACCCCATGACGCGTCAGGAAACGGATTCAGTATCTCCGTCTCTTTCTTTTCTATATGTGTCTCTTTCTATTTCTCCTTACCACTACCGGCTCCCTGTTCATTAGCTTGGTGAAGGGTGGGCTCTACCCAGAATTTGCTAGCTCGCCCGTTTCTTACAATCTGCTTTGTACAGTTCTTGGTTGTTGAATCTTTTAACATGTTTCTTGGTGAATTATATTATTACTATGTACAATTCTTATATATGTATGGTATATCCCCTTACAATTTACATGGCCGTGTTAAAAGGTGTGAGAGATGTGTCGACATCATCTTCTATGTGGTTATTGTAGTGATAATTTGCATGCGTGCTTAGACAGCCCGGCCACGTGACCAAAACAAAGGCTCTGTGTCACGTATAGGCTGCTAAGACGACAGAAAACAATGACAACAAATTAATGCTATTAAAAATAAACTCAGTATTCTGGAGGGTTTGAAACCTAAATTACAATTAATCCTGGTTTTATGCTTCCCCCTCAATATCTGAATGCGAGAGTTTTTACTTTACCACTTGCCTGTAGTAAGTAGAGGAAGTATTGTTTCATACGTTCTCCTGCATTTTTGCGTACTTGATCGACATTGTAGAGATGGCTATGCAACTGACAGTGTCCTGTTAATAGACCAATTGTCCGTTTTAGTGCAATTACACAGATTCTAAGCAGTGGTTGTTTCTTGTTTTATTATCTGTTTAAGTGCTTGTGTCCTGATACAGACGTCCAGTACTCATTGTGTTTTTTCCTGATCCATTCCCGGAATAACCCCCCCGCCCCGGACTGGTGCACAGGACAGCCCAAGTGTGGGTTCAGGACCCACAAAAGCACTCTCTGCTCCTTTCTTCGCCAAATCATCTGCTCTTTCGTTGCCATGGAATCCTGTGTGACCCGGCAACCACACCAACGTCATTGAATTGTGCAGGGTCAGTGCCTCCATATATTATTTTATATGCTACATCCACATGACTTTCTCTACCCAATGTCGTTTATTTGTATATCTCTTCAGCAATCTGTTGTTACGAAAGTGTTATTTTTCTGTCTACTTCCACCGAGTGATTTGGCTTCGCGGTAACATGTGCGGCTCGTGTTCGGGGGGCCCCTGGATTCACTTCCCGTTGACTGCTGGGATGGTTTCTCATCGACTAGGATTTTCTTTTCCTCATTTCTCTTTCATTCCATTTCCTACATATATTTCAGGTTTCAGGCAGATGGCGCGGAGCTTGCTGCAAGGAAAGACTACTCCCGTGGACAGTACAGGACCGGTCATTCATTGCCCTCTTTAGGCAGCTCTAGTATGGGACGGGTCCTCGAGCTTGCAACTATTAGGGACTTCCATGTGACTTCTGTGGCCTGTAGCCTCCTGTGGTTGCTTCACTACATACCTTCCTCCTGAGGGCTGGAGGTTGCAGTGCTCGAGGAATCTGCTATTTATCTGACTCTTCGTTTCTAAGTTACGCAGTTTACACACACACACACACGCGCGCGCGCGCACCTTTTTCTATAATCTTTTTGGGGAGGATCAGAGCTTCTCAAAACATGTATTTCTGGTAAAATGTCATTATTAAATTTTTGATTGGAACGCAATACTTTAATTACTAGGTACGTGGTGGAGGAAGTAAAAATGTCGGTGTGTGAACAGTGTATCTCAAAAACGAAAGATGGGACAAGCACTAAAACTTGGTATTTTAAGTTCATGCAGCTTCCGAAATACGATGTCCACCCTTTATGAAACTTGTTCGGTGTTTTTTATTTTATAAAAATGCCTCTTAACAATTTTGGGTAAAATGCCGTATATTTGAGATATTTGTATGGTTTGAGCTTTCTGTGAATATGAAGTTTTTTTTTATTTATTTATGGACGCTCTTTAATGGCTGTGGTCCATACGTCCCATTGTATATTGGGCGTGAAAGACCGATAATTTTGCTCAGAGGCCTCTATCAGGCTTGCGGTTGTTTTACATGCCGTAAATCTACGACACGGGACCACCGGCTTTACTTCCCTACCGAAGGAAGCCATGCTAAGAATTTTTACACCAAAAAAATCCATCGCTCTCCGCCGGGTTTGAACCCGCGACCTTGGGAACTAGAGGCTAGCATGGTACCACTAGTCCACGGAGGACGACAGAATATGAAGTTCTGCTCATTCTGAGTAAGAGACAATCAGTAACCTGACGTCACATCTTGTCAAAACAAACAATTTTGTGTCTAACTTTTTATTACATTTTACATCTTTTGAAATTCTAAGTCGTCCAGTTGTTTTTCATGACGTCATAGAAATATTGTAGCATATAAAAGCAAGTATGTAATGAATTTGTGCTAACCTCTAATGCCCGAGGTTGCGAGTTCAAACCCGGCGGGGGGCATGGCTTTCTTCACAAGGGAAGTAGAGCTGGTGATCCCGTGTCATAGATTTACGGCACGTAAAAGATACTCAAGCCCGATAAAGAGGTCTCTGAGCACAATTTCTGGTTTTTCACGCTCAATATAGAATGGGACACTAAGAACCATAGCAAGTAAAGAGCGTCCATAAATAAAGCTCAATTTATTTTAATTTAACAAGCAGCAGGTAGCAAAATATGCCCAAAATTAGAATAGAATTATTGATTGATTTAGACTGGGGTATTTAAAAACTGAAAGCCCTGTATAGAAATCCTATATTAGTTTTAGGGACATTAAAAGTCCTATACCACTAGCGTTAAAACTGCTAAATACATGACTCATTATCTCAGGAACCATATAACGTATGAGAGTGAAGTTGTTACAGCCTGTAGATTTGTATTTTCTAAGTTCATTTATCTATTTTTATACAATAAGTTTGCTTATTAAGGAAGATAGCTTTATTTCTTTTATTATATCATATTTTAATTAAAATTGATCAGGGATTGCCCTTCTTTAAAAACATACGACTGTGTTATCAACACCAACGTAGAAGTCGCGAGTGATTTGCTCTAAGAAATAACACAAGCTCGCGTTAGATTTTGTTTGACTATTTCAGCGAATAATACAAGGGCAGAACCTATTTATAAATTTTAAACTAACTACTCACGGAATATATTAGTTTTTTTTTGTTTTTTTTTTTTGCCATGTAAGACCCTCTGAAGTTTACCAGATTATTATAAGTAGCATGTATTTACTATTAAATGTCTTAGGAACGATAACAAATGAAGTTGCATGGCAATAAACAATTAGGGTTATGTAACACAATGCATAAGTAGTTAGTTTTAGCCTCCGCTCTTGTACTATTCGATAAAATAATGAGAATGCAACTTCATTGAACAAAATTTAATGGGGAACTTTGAAATTATTAAAATTAAAAGTTGCTGGAACTTCTTTCTTGTTGCAAACAGCATATGTACTGCAAGTGGAGGATGTTCATCCTCTTGTAGGCTCTGGATTCAAACAATTTGTTGATTATTCTCGAACGTTGCTGTATCGATAGTTTGGTCAAAGACATTGAAACCGGCAACTGAATTTGTGTTGGCAACGCTGACCGGAAGCCTTAAGATTATCAACAGGAAACCGTTGATTATCGGGACCATGAGCTAAATAGTCATCCTAAAATTTAACTTATCTCTCTTCTGAGAAAAGGGACATTTATACCAGAAAATGCCATTCACAGAAAAAGCTGTTCAAGGCAAAAATGGAGAAAACAAACCCTCATATGTTTGTAAAGAAAGGAACCACGTGGTTTGAAAACACAGAAGCTGCCACATTTTAACAGTGGTACCAATTTGTAGAGCACAATTCCCCTAAAGATGGGATAAGATTTATCTCTACTCCAAAGTTGTAGGAGTTATAAGTTTTTTTCTGTGAAGTGTTAGTTTAAATGTGAGGTGCACTAACATTTTAAAAATGTTATTATTATGGTGCATACAATAACAAAATATATGTCAAACCAAAAATGAAATTTCAAGTTATAATGCTGCACAAAAAACTTAAAATGTGACATTTTTGACAATTTTCGCGATTTGTCTAATGGGAGATATCCTTCAGGAGGTCCTTGCTAACAGTGATGTCACTTGAGAATCAAAGGTCGTAGGTTCACTTCTTCGGTGTCATCAAAAAAACAATAGCATTCTCGTCATGTTGTAAAGAACGTCTACGAGGAAAGAAGTGACAAAGCTATAATAAAAGATATATACGTAAATTAGTAAAAAATACATGTGCTGACGTCAGCTAATGGACCTTCAACTATGGCCGTTTGCATCATCAGTGTTGACGTAATCTTTGGCAAAATAATCATAAGAAGACATCCAGCAGGCGATAAAAACAAGCAAACTGCCCTTCTCTACTTCTCAACTAACGTATTGCATATCCATATCTCACCGAAATAAATGTCAATGCTTACTTTCTCTACTCACTCTTCTTACAAAAGCTTACTTCTTGTTAATCGAAATAAGTTTTCGTTCGTGGTAATTACAATAGTATAGTAAATGAAATGATTGTCAAATAAAAAAAGAATAGCGACTTATCAATTAAAAAAAGTTTAAGCATTTAAAAATTCAAAGAATAGCAAAGGATATCCCGGAAATGGTAAAAGCTACAAAAAATTTATTTGATATAAATTGTCTGCCTTAAAGAGATCTACATTTTTTTTGTAGTAAGATTTTGTCTATCTCTTACGGTTTACCAGTTGTATAACACTCATCCAGAATGAAGAGGTCTTCACAGGTTTTTCCCAGAAAATGTATGTCATGTAAATATTCTTAAACATTTTAATCGAAATTATTAAACTATTTTTGAGAAAGCAAAAACAATGGACATTTACCATTTAAAGGGTAGTTTGGGGTGGGGAGTTTTTTCTTCAACATTTTCCTGTCGCGTCTTTGGAAGATGCTGAATTTAAATACCAAATTTGGTTTTTATCCGATTTTTCGTTTTTCAGTTATGTTCAAAGACACACATGCATACGCACAAAGACACCTTATTAAAATATACTTTTTTGAATTCAGGGAGCCTAAAAACGTGTATTTTTGGTGAAATCTTGGTATCGAACTTTTGTCCGAAATGCAATACTTCCTCTACTTACTTTAGGTAAACACTAGGGAAACTAAAAACATGTAAAATAATGATATATTAGCTCGTGGAAGCTGGCTGTGTTCAAAACTTCATTTCTGAGGTAGGTGCGCGCATGAAAGTGGACAGGTTGCCCACCTGCAAAGCAGGAGGTGACTTTACCTGTTTGGCATGCAGTTTCTCCCACCGCCTGTTCTCTCTCGCCCACAACACAGTGCCGTTAGTTATCTGCCTCCTCTCCGTGTGCTGCCCAGCTGATGTTGACATTTCTCCTTTCCTGTCAAGTATTTGGCGACTTCCTGCAAATGTGTAAAATACTCGTGCTCTATCACTGAGATGTCGTGACTTACTAGAGCATTTCAATGAATGACAAATTATCCTGATGATAATACCCTGTAAGTAATATTAGTAAATATTAATGACAATTACCAGTTTTCCAGTTGCCTGTTCTAGAATTAATGAAGCTATTTAAATGTATGTATATTAAGAGCTGACAGTAAATGCTATGCATTACAAATCAAATAGAACAAAATGATGAGACGAACAAAGATACAAGCCTAGTGAAAGTTAAAATAACTGTTCTTGTCTATAAATATAATGTTAACCTTATAACGGTAGGGAGGTGTTCGATTTTGTACAAAATTACACCTGCTTTGTTTCATTTTGTATATAATATATTTTATTTTAAGTGTTCTGTATTCTATGTAATATTTATGTATATATGCAACTATATTGTACATTTCCTTGACACGCATATAGTATGTCTCTATTGTATTTTAAATGTTCTATATTCTGTGTAATATTTATGTTTATTTGTAATTTTTGTACATTTCCTTGACATGTACTATGTTCACAAGCCTTTATGGCTGCTAGTGAACTCACAGAATGCAATCGAATCTAATCTAATACACCCAAAATTTCTAATCGAGCTTTCACCGGAAATACATATTTTGAGGCACATTGAACCTACCCCTCTTAAAAAGGAAAGAAAGACAGTCAGAAAAAGAAACAAGGATGTTAAGCATTTTAAGAGAAAGCCAAATTCAGAATCTCTCAAGGATACGTAACAAAGATTTCCAAAAGAATTCCCCACCATAAACTATTGTTTACATGAAAAAGTTTACGTTAGTTTTAGTTTTCTTAAAAATGGCTCTAACGATCTTTAAGTACATTATGTTTAAGACTTACACATTACAAATAAAAAGCACATTCTGAATTTTCTGGAAATAGCCTGTGAAGTCCTCTTCGTTCTAAATTACTTTTGTATAACTGGTAAACCGTAAGACATAAACAAAACCTTACTACACAAAAAAATTTCTGTCTTACACTCACATGACTTTCTCTACTGTTGTACAAACTATTTTTACAAACGCTTATTCTCCATATGCTTCATGTTAATCGAGATGTTAATCTTATTGCTAATTTTCTTGTAGATGCAAGGGGAATTGCTAGCCTTTAAGCGATAGTCAAATATTTTAAGAGCTGGTTGCTATGTGGAGTATTCCATTCTCTTTGCATTACCAGAACATACAAAAAAAAAATAACGAATTCCCATTTGAGAAAAAGTATGTCTTGGAAAATTTAAGGGAATAACAAGCTATATCTCGAAAATGGTTCACTCAACAAAAAAAATGTATATGACATAAATTGTGTATTTTAACGCGATCTACATTTTTTGTGTAGTAAAATTTTGTCTATCTCTTATGGTTTACCAGTTATGCAAAAGTCGTTCACAGTGCAGAATACTTTTGGAGACATTCCCAGAAAATTCAAGATATACATTTTATTTGTCATGAAAGTATCTTAAATATATGATATTTTAATCAAAATCGTTACCATTTTTGAGAAAATTAAAATTTTCGAAAAATGTTCCATGTAAAGGGTAATCTGCGGTGGGGGGATTTTCTTGAAAACTTTAGTGTCGCATCTCTGGAAGATACTGAACCTAAATACCAAGTTTGGTGTTTATCCGACTGTTCGTTTCTGAGTTATGCTGTTCACAGACAGACACACACACGGACATGTTTCCAAAAATGCTTTATATATATTCAGTACACCTCAAAACATGCATTTCCTGTGAAATCTCGGTATCGAATTTTTAAGTGGAATACAATACTTCCCCTATTTACTACACGTAGTAGAGAAAGTAAAAATGTATATCTCGTTAACGCACACACTGTATTCATAAAATTTATTGTAGCGACGTGCTTTTTAAAAATCTGACTATCGCTTTACCCCACTGTATCTTACATGAAATGTGTAATGAAAGTTTATCTCTAGAAGTAGTAGAAAGAAGCAAAATATTTTGTGAGAGTAGTTTGTAGAATAGTGAGTAGAGAAAGTCATGTGAGTGCAACACATCGGGTATTTTAACTTATATTGGCAGCGAAAGTTGGGGCGATATTCCCACAGAGTTCCATGTTAGGAAGTCGTGATACGAAATCGCGCTCCTCGAGATGTAATGCTCACGTTCTTTGGGTGCAGCAAGGACAGACTCCTGCACTGTTGCCAATTGGACGAGCAGACAGTTCGATGAGGAGACGAAACTGCAGGATGTTCAAGGTCCATCTTGTTGCCCGAATGTTTAGGTAATGATGTAAGGGGGCCGTGACCCGCTTTGTTCCTTACTTTTGGAAACGCCTTTCTGCGTCATTTGTCGCGAACAAACTGATGTATATACATGCTTGCCAACTTTTACGCTTTGCCCGGAAAATGTACGAAAGTGGAACTTTTTTACGGTTTTCTGGGCAGATTCAAAGTGTTACAATTTTCACCATGGACACAACAAAGCACTAAATTTAATAGTATTATAATATAACTTAAGATTACAGACCGGTATACAGCGCTACAGAGCTTATCTGTGTGTATCCTTCATCACGATCATGGTCCATGCAACAAAATGTATAGCACCACTAGTGACCTCTAGTAAATGGTATACAGTGCTACAGAGCTTATATGTGTGTCTATCCTACATCACGATCATGGTCCATGCAACAAAATGTATAGTATGCACCACTAGTGACCTCTAGTAAATGGTATACAGTACTATGGTAAACCAGAGCTTATGTGTGTGTGTCTATCCTTCATCATGATCATGGTTCCCCTTCACTGGGCTGCAACAAAATGTATAGTACCACTAGTGGCCTCTAGTAAATGGTATACAGTGCTATGATAGACCAGAGCTTATCTGTGTGTCTATCCTTCATCATGATCATGGTCCCCCTTCACTGGGCTGCAACAAAATATATAGCACCACTAGTGGCCTCTAGTAAATGGTATACAGTACTATGGTAAACCAGAGCTTATGTGTGTGTGTCTATCCTTCATCATGATCATGGTTCCCCTTCACTGGGCTGCAACAAAATGTATAGTACCACTAGTGGCCTCTAGTAAATGGTATACAGTGATATGGTAAACCAGAGCTTATCTGTGTGTCTATCCTTCATCATGATCATGGTCCCCCTTCACTGGGCTGCAACAAAATATATAGCACCACTAGTGGCCTCTAGTAAATGGTATACAGTGCTATGGTAAACCAGAGCTTATCTGTGTGTCTATCCTTCATCATGATCATGGTCCCCCTTCACTGGGCTGCAACAGAATGTATAATACCACTCTAGTAAATGGTATACAGTGCTATGATAAACCAGAGCTTATCTGTGTGTCTATCCTTCATCATGATCATGGTCCCGCTTCACTGGACTGCAACAAAACGTATAGTACCACTAATGGCCTCTAGTAAATGATATACAGTGCTATGATAGACCAGAGATTATCTGTGTGTGTATCCTTCATCATGATCATGGTCCCTCTTCACTGCGCTGTAACAAAATGTATAGCACCACTAGTGACCTCTAGTAAATGGTATACAGTACTATGATAGACCAGAGCTTATCTGTGTGTCTATCCTTCATCCTGATCATGGCCTCCCTTCACTGGGCTGTAACAAAATGTATAGCGCCACTAGTGACCTCTAGTAAATGGTATACAGTGCTATGATAGACGAGAGCTTATCTGAGTGTCTATCCTTCATCCTGATCATGGCCTCCCTTCACTGGGCTGCAACAAAATGTATAGCACCACTAGTGACCTCTAGTAAATGGTATACAGTGCTATGATAGACCAGAGCTTATCTGTGTGTCTATCCTTTATCCTGATCATGGTCCCTCTTCACTGGGCTGTAACAAAATGTATAGCACCACTAGTGACCTCTAGTAAATGGTATACAGTGCTATGATAGACCAGAGCTTATCTGAGTGTCTATCCTTCATCATGGTCTATGGAACAAAATGTATGATATACACCAGCAGTGAACTGTGGTAATCGGGGCGTTAACATTCAGTAATGGAGGATGTGAATTGCAGAGTCAACTGCATGTGTTTATTATGGCACCAGGTCTTCAAGTATTCTTATGAAACGCAATTCTCATTCATTTTACGTGAAATTTCTGTAGATTTACTCCATTGAAGATTTTACACATTCTAGGTTTTCAAGAAAATCCTCCCACCCAAATTACCATTTACATGGAGAATGTTTCTTTATTTTCTCTAAAATGGTTGTAACCATTTTGATTAAAGTATCACATATTTAAGGAATTTTTCATGATAAATAAAGTGTATATCTTTAATTTTCAAGGAATAGTCTGTGAATTCCTGTTCATTCTGAATAACTTTTATATAATTGGTAAAACGTAAGAGAGGGACAAAATCTCACTACAAAAAAAATATAAGTCATATTAAAGCGCACAATTTATCTAAAAATATATTTGTTGTCGCATTAACCAATTAGGAGATATTCTTTGTTATTGGTTTGGTTCTCAAATACTTATATGTCTTTTTACTGCTAAGTCTTCTTGTTCATTCTGTGTTTGCCCTCCTGGTAAGAAGGACTTCCAAGCGGTTGCCTGGGGTCAGAGGTCTGTCGACGAGCAGACATTTTGGATCAGATAGTGTATCCAGGATGGGTAATCAGCCCGAAGCCTGGTAAGAGAGCGAGGATGGAGATGATATGAAATGATGGTGAATGGGTGAAAGGAAAGATGATGATGATGATGGAGCAGTTGGTGGAATGAATAGTGGAGGAAGCCGGAGACCTCGGAGAAGATCCGAACAGACGTCGCGTTGTTAATCATAAATTCCACATGCGGGTCCTTGGGATCGAGCCCGGGACGCGTCGCTGAGAGGCGAGCAGTCTATCCACTCTGCTACGGCGCCGCCCTGCTGCTAAGTCTCTCTCTCTCTCTCTCTCTCTCTCTCTCTCTCTCTCTATCCTGTTTAACTATAGTAAGTAGAGAAAATATTTCATTCCACCCAAGAATTCAACATGTACCGAGATTTTATCAAAATACACGTTTTGAAGTCCTCTGAATAAAACCTTTTAGAAAAAGGCGTGGTGTGCCTGTGAACAGTCTAACCCAAAAACGAAAAGTCGGTTAAATACGTAATTTGGTAAGTCCTCTAAGGATGCGACATGAAAATGTTTAAGAAATTCTCTCATCCCAATTTATTCTTTACACGGCATATTTGGTTATTTTTTATTTTATCAAAAATGGCTCTAACGGTTTTGATTAAAGTACTATACGTTTAAGATATTTACAAGAGAGATAAAATGCATATCTTGAATTTTCTGAATTTTTTTATAACTTGTAAGCTGTAAGAGAAACAAAAGGCTGCTACACAACTTATGTCAAATGAAATGTTTTCGTCTGACTGCCTCTGTGGTCTGGTGGTTAGCATGCTAACCTTCAAATACGGAGGTCCCGGGTTCGGCTCCCTGCTGGAGGGTGGGAATTTTTGTTTAGTTAGGATTATTTCTCATCCTACTTCGAGTCCGGAAGTATGAATTTAATGCAATAGCCCAAAGATTAAGAGCACTGTAAAGCGATTGAACATCGTTGCCGACGAGTAGCAACTACCATACTAGCCTCTAGTTCCCGAGGTCGCGGGTTCAAACCCGGCAGAGGGCGATGGATTCTTTCGGGCGTAAAAATCCTTAGCATGGCTTCGTTTGGAAGAGAAGTAGGTCCTGTGTCGTAGATTTACGACATGTAAAAGAACCCTGATAAATTACTGGTCTTTCACGCCCAATATAGAATGGGACGCTAAGGACTACAGCAGTAAGTAAAGAGCGTCCATAAATGTTAAAGGGGGGATTGTAGCGTTAACCATTTCCGAGACATTCTTTATTATAGGTTTGAATTGTCAAATACACTTATACATTTTCAACTGCAAAATCGCTGTTTTCCTTCTCTCTCCTGGTCAAGCAAAGCTACCACATAGCGTCTTAAAAGATTCGACTATCACATAAGCCTACTGCATTCCCGTTGTACCTAGAAGGAAATATCTAATGAAACTATTTCCTCAAATGCTTATACCGATTAACATCAACCAGATATCAAAATAGGCTTTTGTAAGAATAACTCGTTAAAGACTGGGTAGAGAACGCCATGTGAGCTTAACACATCAGCTTTCTTTAAATTGGATCAATTGTTCAATATGAGTTTATCAACTAAGTATAGAACTTTTCGTATCAGTAGCAGTTACCGAAATGTTCACCACTGTAAGTTTGGTGTACCCTGAATGTGGCTACGATCATCACAAGGCAAGCGACTCGCTCTCAGAGGATCGAACCAAGTGCATGTGTGATCAGTTTGCACACACAGAAGGTTAAACATGGTGGTATGCTGGATAACGGTACCTAGCTGACAGAAATGTGTGTTATAAGGCTGCCCTTGATGCTGAGCACACAATGGCGTGAGAAGGACACACGCACGGCAAACTTAAACGGTCATTTTCCGCACATGAAATCATATGTTTCTATCTGCTTCTTGTTAAGCGAGATGAACGTTTACAGAAATAGTTTTATAACATACCTCATTGTACAGGGTGAGCCAAAAGACTCCGAACCGCTTACGCGGAGTTTTTACTGTCCGTGTCCTCGGCGCTCTTTACCGTCTGCCGCTATCATAGAAAGGATAATACCATACAACATTTTTAAAACTGCTTTTAAAGGCTTTACTTACCAACTTTATGAAAGGAAATGCTGAAACTGGCCACCGCCGTTGTCCATACATTTTGGCACCTCCTTAGGAAACTATTTATCATGGAATTTTTGGGGGGAATTTTCCAAACGATGACCGATGTCGTCTAATGTTTCTTCGGTAAGAGCCGAACGCCGTCTTTTAGATTTCTTAGCCTGAACACTTCCTGTCGCCTGAAATTTACTGTAAAGTTCATGGATTGTTGTACGGCCTGGAACTTTTACACCTGGAAATCTTTCTGCAAACCGTACTTTCACTTGGCGACCTGACCGAGTTAACACATACGAATCATAAATGAATAAATACACGTTGTGCAGTAGAAAACATATACTGAGTCATAATATACTTTGTGACTAAGTACAGGACAAAATAATAAATAAATCGTAATAACTGAACTACATCACATCACCGTCAACTCAAAACTGTGACTGTTTATAGCAGCAGCAGTGCGTTATCATGTTTTTATCATATTTCCACACTCCCAGTGGAAAAACACCACGCAGCCGGTAATATTGTTCATAAAATACCCCTCCGGGGTAACTTAAAACATAAAGTGTACAACACAAACCCACACACCCTGGAAGAATTAAAACAAAATATCCGCCAGGAAATTTCTCAACGTGAACCACGGCGAGTGATGGATAGTTTCCTAAAGAGGTGCCAATATGGGCAACAACGGTGGCCGGTTTCAGCATATCCTTTCATAAAGTTGATAAGTAAACCCTTTAAAAGTAGTTTTAAAAATGTTGTATGGTTTCATCCGCGCCTTTCTATAACAGCAGCAGACGGTAACGAGCGCCAAGGACGCGGACAGGAAAAACACCGCGGAGGCGGTTCGGAGTCTTTTGGCTCACCCTGTAGGTACAGGAGGCTGAAGAGATGACTTATGCTGACTTTCAAATTGCATAAGTTTTCTATCACATCGTAAGAAACAAAACAATGGTAACTAGCACTTCAAAAGTTATGATAAAAGCATTGGTAAATTCAAAACAATAACAAAAGAAACATGGAAATGCTTGACAAATGTAAAGTATACCTTAAATTTTCTGGGCAGTCCTCTTCATTCTGAATGATTGTTATATTACTGGTAAACTGTAAGAGATACACAAAAAACGTGAGCATACAATTTATGTCAAACAATCGAATTTGGGGGACTGCCCACTCCGACCCATGGGTTTTTGGTGCTTTCCCCTGATCGGTAGGCAAATACTGGGGTGATTCATCTTTTATCACGACTCTCTTGCCCCCATTTCCTTGTCATCTGTTTTAGGGTTGTAGGACCACGCGACGGTGGCTGTGTGCTCTGTGGAAGCTTCATCCTGACGTTGTTCAGGGTCTGCTCGGCTGGAACCCGCCTCTGGGCGAGAGCTCCTTAGGAGGACCCCCGGAGGCTCGGGGCCCAATAGAGCGGGCTCGAACGATGCTGGAAACATTACGGACCCCGTCGTTATCCAGACCTGGTCTCCCCCCTTACCCCTCCCTCCCGAAGGTCACGGTAGAAGCACAAGCGGCCGTCTGGCCTGTGTGCGGTGCTCTGCCTCTCTGTTCGTTCGTACCTTTACCTTTGTATTTCAATCATTACTCGTTTTTCTCGAGGTCATACAAAAACAGCATGCAACTGTGCCTACTGAACCCTTGTTACACACACAACCTCTGTGGCGTGGGGGTAGAGTGTCTACCTCACATTGAAAGGGTACCGGGTTCAAATCTTGATTACGATACGTTATCTGGATAAGGTTTTTTCCGTAGTTTTCTCTTATCCTGATAAGAGAGATCTAAGCTCTAGGGGACCATTTCGTTCATTCATCGCCCTATGTGACCTACGTGATTAAACAACATCAAACTTAATAAAAAGGTACAAAAATAAGCTTTAGTAATAATAGTTTTAGAAGAGTGCGTAAAGAAACCATGCAAATGCAGCAGATTAGAATTTTGCTTTCTCTCCTACGTATAGTAAATAGGAGTATTGCATTCCACCCAAAAATTGGATAACAGGATTTCAACGGAAATGCATCTTTTGAGACCCACTGAATCCATATAAAACACTTTTGTAAACATTCCAAGTGTGTGTGTCAGTCTGTGAACAGCATAGCTCAAAAACGGAAAGTCGGATAAACACCAAACTTGGTATTTGAGTTTAGTATCTTCCAAGGATGCGACACGAAGATTTTCAAAAAAAATCCCCCACTTTAGACTACCCTTTACATGGAACATTTTTCGAACATTTTTATTTTCCCAAAAATGGATGTAACGATTTTGATTAATATATCATAGTTTAAGATATTTTCACAGCAAATAAAATGTATATCTTGAATTTTCTGGGAATGTCCCCCAAAGTCCTCTTCGTTCTGAATGACTCGCATAATTCATAAACTGTAAGAGAGAGACAAAATTTTACTACACAAAAAAAATGTATATCTCGTTAAACATACAATTTATGTCTATACGTTTTTTTGTCGAGTGTACCATTTCCGAGATATTCCTTGTTATTTGTTTGAATTTTCCAATACTTATACTTTTTCTCAAATGAGAATTTGTTATTAGTTTTTTTTATGTCCTGGTATTACAAAGAGAATGGAATACTCCACATAGCAACCAGCTCTTAAAACATTTGACTATCGCTTAAAACCTACCAATTCCCCTTGCACCTACAAGAAAATTAGCAATAAGATTAACATGAAGTAGATGCAGAATAGGCGCTTGTAAAAATAGTTTGTATAAGAGTAGAGAAAGTCGTGTGAGTGCAACACATCATATTTTGATGTGAATATCTAATGTATACATGTGAATTTGTAATGGGCAGATTATGTGGTGCGAATGTTTGAACATACTGTTGTATGGAAGAGGATTAGGCCTGTAAGGTAAGGATCGTGACGTGAAAGGTGAAGAAGAATAAGAACCAGAGTCAGGGAAAGTTGCTGAATCCGAAAGGTCACGCGTAATGTTGCACGATGGAACAACACAGAACATTACTCACCCTGGGCACCTGGTGTAGCAATATCCTAAATATAGAAAACTAACTCGACATTCTTGTGTGTTCTGTTTGTTTCTTGTTTTCTTCCGTTTAGCTATTACTTACTAGAGGAAACATTCATATTGAGGTTCACACCGGAAACACCTGAGTCCAAAACAAGAAGCTGTTTTAAAAGATTTCGTATGTGTTTGAAACAACAAAACTCGAATAAGTGCCAAACTTGATATTAATGTTGAACGGTTTCCAGGGATGCGACATAAAATCTCCCTACCCCAAACTGGGCTTTACATGCAAAACTGTTCCTTATTTTTGATTTTGTCAAAAAATGCCTCTAGCGATTTTGTTTAAATTATTTTTATGACAAACAAAATGAATTGTGTTTAATTTTTTAGGAATACCCTCTGAAGCACTCTTAATTTTAAATGGATGTTGCATAACTTGTAAAGGTAAAGGTTCGGACGAAAGGAGGGGCCCCCAGACCTCCCCACGGCCCCGGGAGAGGTTTCCAGATTGAACGTCTCTAACGCCGCCCGAGTGCACTCTATCGGCCCCGAAGGAGCTCCCAGAGGCGGTTCTAGCCGAGCAGTCCCTGGACGAGTCAGGATGAATATTCCACAAAACACACAGCCGCAACCTGGCCCTACAACCCTGAAACTGGTGCCAAGGAACAACAGAGTCGTGGTAGAAGATGAACCACTTCACCATTCGCCTGCCGACCCGGGGAAACCACGGAAAACCATGGTCGCCGAGGATCGAACGCTGGACCTCCCGTATTTGAGTCACACACATTACCCCGACGCCATCTCCCTTGATACTTGTAAACCATAAGAGACAGAGTAAAACGTACTATCCCCCCCAAAAAAGCTGCAAATCCCCTTAAAACACTAAATTTATATCATAATCTTTTGTGCGTTTCACAATTTCCGAAATATTTATTTTTATTGTTTGAATTTTGAATTGATTTATACTTCTTTTAAGTGCTAAGTTAGCATTCATTTGTTTCTGGTTGCCATGCAAAGAGTATGGATTTCACAGCCAGTGTATTTAAACATTTGGAAGTGTATAATGAATATGTAAGAATACTTGTAGAAGCTGTATCAAAATAAACTATGGTGGGTAGAGAAAGTCATGTGAATTTTTGCGTAACTTTTTTCCCGTAGCGAAAGTCGTTTTCGAAATATTCCCTATAGGTAAGTGTATCATCTCATCCCTAGCGATTGCAAGCTTGATCACGCTGGCGGGACCAGCAAGCATCTGTCCGACACTGGACAGCCTCAGACATGAAAGTGGTAGTGAAATAAAAGGAACCTTCTCACCAACCAGGGTGGCGCCGCGGTAACGTCTGCAACTCGCATTCAGGAGCCCCCGGCCACTCTGACCCATGGGTCGGCACGTGAATACTGGAGTTGTTCATCTTCTACCACGACTCTGCTGTATACATCATCTTCAGGGTCGTACGATCAGGCTGAGCGTCCAGGAACTGCTCGGCTGGAACCCGACTCTGGGTGCTTCCGGGCGGCGTTGGAGGAAACACTAGGGACCCTGGATGACCTGCGTGTGGTACTATGTCCAATGTCGGGGGCCCCTTTACCTTTTATCAGAGGAAACGACGAAAAAGCCATTGTGAGAGCGGCCGAAGGACCTCTCACACGTTATCGCGGAGTCACCTAGCCCATATATTGCAAACGCTTGTTGCTCAATTTAAAGTCACTGCCAGACAAAAATGGAGATACATGGACAACATAAATGTGCAGAAAGTTAACTCCAGGAAATGACTTTCCAAACAAAGGTCGAACGCTGACCACATTCCTGCCTTGTCAGGGACAACAATTATGGCCTCGTTGTATGAGGAAGAGAAATTCATGGACGTGGTTCGAATCTTCTTCTTCATATTCTCCATGCCCCACATACCACATCGAGGACGTCCGTAACGTTATTGTTATCGCATGCCTATGATAGAGGAAGTTTTGCATTCCACCCATAAACTCTATCCCGAGATTTCACCGGAAATTCATGCTTTTTTAAATAAAAAAAATGAAATTAAAAAAGGTCTGTGTCGGTGGAAACATAACTCACGGTATTTATATTCAGCATCTTCCATCGATGCGACGCCAAGATTTTCAAGAAAATCCTCCCGCCCAAATCTACGCTTTACATAGAGCATTTTTCGAAATGTTTAGAGCTATTTTTACAAATTCATGTTTAAGATATTTGCATGACAAATAAAATGCATATCTTGAATTTTCTGGGAATAGCCTATGAAGTCCTCTTTATTCTGAAGGGATTTTGCATTATCTTGTGTAACTGGTAAACGTTAAGTGATAGACGCAAAGGTACTGCAGCTCTCTTTATAACCACAATTTATTTCAAAATAACTTTTTCTTCTAGCATCAGCCAGTTCTGAGATATCCGTTATTAATGGTTCGAGTTGCTCAATACTTTGTCATTCTTTTAAAGCCCTCTGGCTTTTCAGTTGTTTCTCGCGATGTCATGGAAACAGTATGGAAGGCCAACATATAACGTCCAGTTGTTAAACATCTGACTATCGCTGTTCTCTTTGTGTCTATAACGAAATGTGTAGTGTAGCTATTTCTGTAAAGGTTTATCTGGATTAAAATGAAATACATAGGAAAATAAACTTCCCTAAGAGTAATTTGTATACCCACTAATGAACGATAGAGGGTAGAGAAATTTACGTGAATGTAACACCAGATTTTTTCTCTCTTGGCCCTGCAAACAGAAAGGAATTTCAAAGCCATGACATGTGACCCGCCTTTAAAAGATTGGACTATCGCTTAAATCTTACTGTATTCCCATTGTACCTATAAGGAAATAAATGTAATAAAAGTATTTCTACAAATCTGTATCTCGATTGACATGAATTGATAGAAGAATAGCCGTTTGTAATAGTAATGGGTAGAGAAAGTAATGTGAATATAATACATCAGAATTTTTTTTTTACCACATGCAGCTACGATTATATGTATCTAATTCGGAAATTTTAAGGGGAATGCACGAATCATTTTTTGAGGGAAAAAAAGAATACAAACAAGTTCCTTGCGGTGCAAGTTTTAACTTTTTGTAAAATTTAAGAGTTACATTCCTGAATATAAAAAAAGTTATCGTATGATTTTTTAAATGGAATAATGAGCATTTTGTGCACTGAAATGTTTTGGGAAAATGCATCATGAGAAAAATGACTTATAATGTTTAATTATGGCTCTTCGCCTTCCATTTAAATGGCTATGTGCAAATACTCATAATCCACAAAAACGAAAGTTTATCAACGTGCTAACATCCTAATATGTATATTTTTGAGACTCGATATCTGAGCATAACTAACGCCCACAGTTCGGTACCATATGGTGGTGAAAGTGATTCATTCTTCACATAAATAACGAGTGTGTGAAGAATGTTTTGGTGGTAACGTCCTCTCGTATTTACTTTCTCCGCTATTTATCTACAGTAAGTAAGGGAAGTGTTGCATGCCAATACACAGACTTCACTGTGAACAACGTAACTTTAACGAAAAACATTAATTTAAGATCGGCATCTTCCAAGCAGCAACACAAAGCTTTTCAAGAAAATCCCCCACTCCAAACTGCGCTATACATAGAACTTTATTTCTTATTTTGTGTTTTCTCAAAAATGGTTTTAAGTATTTTAAATAAAATACCGTATGTTTAAACCGAGCGGAATGGTTAAGGCGGCAAAGTCTATGGCTCGCATTCGGGAAGTCCTGGGTTCGATCTCCGGCGACCGCCCGCTCTTGCGCATGGGTTTTTCGTGATTTCCCCGGGTCTACAGGTGAATGCTGGGGGGGGGGTCATCTTCTACCACGACTCTCCTCCCTCTCATTTCCTGTAGCCATCAAATTCCTTGTCATCTGTCTCAGGCTTGCAGGAGCAAGGGACGGTGTTCGGCGCGCTGCGGCTGGGTGGTTGCTCTGCGGTCTGTAGGGGTTTCTTCCCTGGTGTCACTGCGGGGAGGGGACTGCCGGAGTTTCGGTGTTTTGTGGGCAGGACCGGGCGGCGTCGGATGCGTTCAACTTGTAAACATTAGGGAACCCGTCCGTGTTTGCGCCCGTCGTCATCCGGATCTGGTAGCCCTTCAGGTCTCTCACCTTACCCCTCCCTTCCGGGGGTCACAAGGGGCCCCCTGGGTACCTTTAACTTTACTATATGTTTAAGATATGTGCATGTCGAATGTTCGGGTCTTTCTCTACTCACTATACGTACACTCGCTCAAACTAAAAGTGGCCGGTTCACAACCGTCAACTTCTGTGCGCCGCTTTGGCTCACAAGGCCACCTCACGCCGTGCTTGGCGTGGAGCTACGAAAGCGGCTCGAGTTCGATTCTCCGTAGTGGATTGTTATCTTTTATTTGTTACAACTCGTTTCGCTGTAATATAATTAAATAATATTGCTTGAATTACTTACAAAATTATATAATTACAAATACTGTGAAAACTGCTGTTATAAAATTAAGTTCACTGGGTGTGAAACCTCCTCCCGATTGGTTGGCATCCACCGGTACGACGGACTACTAAACAAACGCCACATGTGATGTGTTACCCTGTACTAGTGGCTATACAAAGTCTGTTTTCTCTGCTTCGTATTAACGTTGCGTTTTAGTAATTTGTGTCTCCCAGCACACGCACATTCAGTCCCACAAACATACGGATTGATTCTGGTTAAAGGAGAGTTCCCGCCCCGGGACCTCTGGATTGAAGAGGCAAAGCGCTAACTACTCGACCCTCTTGTACGTATAAGGAACGTTGCCCCTTCCTTTGTGGCAAGTAAATCTCATAGGTTCGGAAACAGGGGGTAGCGTTCAAATCTCGTTTAGGGTGGGTAGGCATCCCGGGTCCATTCACTGACCGTCCGATATGACCTATCCTGCTAAAGGGCGTTAATTAATCAACAAAACAAAAACATTATACTCGTAAAAACGTACGCGCACGCTTGTATCAAGATTGATATAGTCTGTGGCCCGCGCCCATCTGGCTGGGGGTTTATCGTGGTTTCCCTCAGTCGTCAAGGTAAATACTGGATTAAATATTTAATGCCACGAGTCAAAGTTCCACCTCAAGTCTAAAACAATAGTAATATCGAGTGCTCTGCCATCTATCCACGGATAATGAAAGCAGGTAGATTGAAAATGCCATCTGCCCGTCACGTGTAGAAGAAGAGGCACAGCTGCCTGGCACTAAGGCCTTTGTGGACATGTGACGAAGATGGTATGGTACAGGGATGAGACCTAGAAGGCTGACCGAGCCTTAACTCCGTCGCGATATGACCACATAGTTAAAGCGACGTAAAATAAACAGGGAGGGAGAGAAGATTAATATTCAGCTGTTGTTAAGAGAGGCGGAGCCGTGGCCGAGTGGTTAGACCGCTCGCCTCCCACCGAGGCGTCCCGGGTTCAATCCCAGGGACCTGCATGTGGGATTTGTGGTGGACGAAGCGGGTTTCCCCCGCCATTCATTCCACCAACTGCTCTATCATTACCTTTCACCAACATTTCGTTTCATCTACTTCCTTCATCCCATACCAGGCATCGGGCTGATCACCCATCCTGGATGTTCTGTCTGATCCATGAGTGTCTTTTCCTCGACGGTCAGTTGTAAGTCCTACATAAGAGGAGGGTAAACAGAATGTTGTTAAGAGGGGCCGTGACTTTCGTCATAATATCAATTTCTGCGTGACACGTGCTTGAGAGGTCAGTCAGATGAGTGCTATTTATCACATTTGGACACAGATCGCCGCGTATAACTGTTCCAGCAACCAGTTACTGTCGATTCTTCACGCCTCTTTTCCTTTTTGCTTCTCTTCGCGTACTCAAACATCTGGAGCCGAGCCTTTCAGCTTGAAGAACAAACACTTCACCAAATATCCAGATTCAAATTAATTCGTTCATTACTGCTACAAAACTCTCAAATGTAAATGAGAATTCAGCATGTACGGGGGGGGGACAAAAGTATTCACGTAATTTTTACTTTCTGTACTACGTATAGTAAGTAGGGGAAGTATTGTATTCCACCCAAGAATTCGATACCGAGAAATATTTGTTTTGAGGCCCCCTGAATCCAAAAAAAAGCATTTTGGAAACATGTCCGTGTGTGTGTCTGTGAACAGCATAACTCAGAAACGAACAGTTGGATAAACACCAAACTTGGTATTTAGGTTCAGTATCTTCCAGAGATGCGACACGAAGGTTTTCAAGAAAATCTCCACACCCCAGATTACACTTTACATGGAACATTTTTCGAAAATTTTAATTTTTCTCAAAAATGGCTCAACGATTTTGATTAAAATGTCATATTTTAAAGATATTTTCATGACAAATGAAATGTATATCTTGAATTTTCTGGGAATGTCTCCAGAAGTATTCTTCATTGTGAACGACTTTTGCATAACTGGTAAACCATAAGAGATAGACAAAATTTTACTACACAAAAAATGTAGATCGCATTAAAATACAGAATTTATGTCATATACATTTTTGTTATTGAGTAAACCATTTTCGAGATATTGCTGCTTATTCCGTTAAATTTTACAATACTTTTTCTCAAATGGAAATTCGTTATTCATTTTTTTTGTCCTGGTAATTCAAAGAGAATGGAATACTCCACATAGCAACCTGCTCTTAAAATATTTGACTATCGCTTAAAGCCTACCAATTCCCCTTGCACCTACAAGAAAATTAGCAATAAGTTTAACATCTCGATATCTCGATTAACATGAAGCATATGGAGAATAAGCGTTTGTAAAAATAGTTTGTACAAGAGTAGAGAAAGTCATGTGAGTGTAACACATCAGATTTTTTAAAATTCCACTAGCCAAATTAATGGAGATAAAATTCTCATTGTAATAGACATAAACAACAAATGGTAATTCAGTTTACTTCTTTTGGCAGCTTTTAATATGTTGCGTATTATTAGTTTTACAATTGTTTGAAAAATATACAGATTTTTCACTTTTTTGTACGTGGAGTTTACAGAATTATTTTTCATGCATTAAATAGAGGGATACCTGATTTTGCGATGAAAGCTGGTTTTCATTTGTGGGAAGAATAAAAGGTCAAAGTTAGGGATTTTCCTTTTTCCTGAATTTACTCATTAACGCCTCCAATTTTACGATTTCACAAACTTATTTCTCCGCCAGTTTGAATCGATGTAAATCTCAGATAGTTTACACAAAAAATTGCGCCACTAAGTGCATGTAAAATAATTTTGTAAACACCACACATGAAAAGGGTGAAAAATCTGTGCAATTTACATAACATTATAAAACTAACAAAACATAAAATGTAGGCAATACCACTTATTCCTTCGTTAACCAAAAAAACAGAATTTTACCTCTTAATTTGGCTGCTGGAATTTTATAAAGTGAAGACGAATACTCGTACGTCTCTGTACCTAATGAAAGTAAATGTGTACATGATAATATATATTTTTAATTTGTTGCATTTATATGTGACTTAACATCGGCGGCTTTGCCTTTCATCCAGCAATGATGTTCAGTCGTTTTATTGTCGTGTTGATCTTTGAGCGTTCCACCTCACACACATTTACACTGTCACTCACAGTTCCAGACTCTAGGCAGTTAAAGAAAAACTCCCATCCGCCAGCCGGGTAACGAACCCGGGACTTAGGGATCTGAAAGCTATATGCTAACCACCATACCACAAGCAGTCGATAAGATTGTACAATTGTTGCGCGTTCTTACAACACAAATTATTATTAGGTAAATTTAATAAACGACATTACAGTCAAGTAATATATCCACAAAATTCGCTTAGTATGATAAATACATCACTTTCCCTACTCATTCTTACAAAAGCTTATTCTTCTATCTAAATTAATAACAATAATAGCGCTACAGCCCATGCAGGGTCTAGATCTGCCAACCCGATTGCCGACCTCACGCCCACGTACGCACGACAGAGGTAGGCGATCGTCTAACGGGGAAGTAATGTGGTCAGTAGCGCGCATCCCCAGCCAGAATGTTGGCCTCCGTGCCTATCGCAGCTCCTCACTTTCCTGAGTGGGCACCCCCACATAGGTAGGACCGAACGCGGGCTTATTCCGTGGCCGGGACTCGTAGAGTACGATAGGTAGAGCCAATTGAATTTTCTGGGAATAGCGTGTGAAGTCCTCTGTCCTGAGTATAACTGGTAAACGTTAAGAGATATACACACCAAAAAGTAGAGCTCTTTAAAATACACAATTTATTTGAAATAACTTTTCGTGGCATCACCATTCCCGAGATATCCGTTATTATTGGTTTGAAATGCTTAATACTTTGTCCTTTTTAAAGTGCTGTTTTTCGCGATGTCATGGAAAGAGTATGCAATTTCTGGATGTTGATAGTGAGTAGAGAAAGTCATGTGAATGTAATAGCAGGTAGCTTTTGTTTCTTGTGAAATCCCGATATTTCATTTTTGTATGACGATATTTTGTGAAAGTATGTTTCTTATTAGTGTATTTTAGAAAATAATGATAAGATTTTGTAGAGATTTGGTGTCTTCATTTCTGGAAAGGACCTGGCGGTCATATTGAACTATGAAGTGTCTGCTATCTGATGTTTATGCCTTGACTCAGCCAGGATACGAACCCGGAGCGAGCGTGAGCGCAAGGTGAGCCAGATATGTTTATAGGTTTTCTCTGGAGTCCCCACGTTGTGAAATGTTTGTTTTAAACAAATGATTGTAATGCTGCCCATTTCTCAACATATTACCTTGTTAATTCTTTTCCGATGTCGACAGTGTGTTTCTCTCATAAGATGTTTAAACGTGTAAATGCAATCGGCACTCGACGCATCATTTCTCTGTCATTTATGTATAGGTAAGAGGAAGTACCGAGCGAGGTGGCGCCGTGGTAACGCGTGCGACTCGATTCTGGAGGTCTTGGGTTCGATCCCCGGCGACCGCACACTCTCACTTATGCGTTTTTCGTGGTTTCCCCGGGTCGGCAGGTGAATGCTGGAATGGTTCATCTTCTACCACGACTCTACCTGCCTCCCATTTCCTGCACTCTTTCGTCGTCATCTGTTTTTGGGTTGTAGGACCAGGCGACGGCGTTCTGCGGGCTAGGGCTGGACGCTGGCTGTGCGCTATGTGGAAACTCCATACTGACGTTCGTGCAGGAATCGCCTGGCTGGAACCCGTCTCTAGGTGCTTTCGGGGGATCTCTGGGCGTTAGAGGTGTTCAATCTGGAAACATTAGGGACCTCATTTGTGCTTGCGCCGGTCGTCATCTCTCCCCTCATTCCAGGTGTCACGGTAGAACCACAAGGGGCCGGCTGGTCATGGATTTGAAATTGCATGTTCTTTGCATGGCCACGTATACATATTTGAACAATAACAAACAATATCTCGGAAATAGTAACGCCACAAGAAGAGTCAAATTGTGGCCTTTGCCAGGTCTACATCTTTTGTAGAATACGATTTTGTTTATATTACCGTTTACAAATTATAAAACAAAATCATTCAGAATGAAAAGAGCTTCGCACTTTTTCTTTGTCATATAGGTAAATATCTTAAACAAATTCCATTGTAATGAGAATCGTTTTAGTCATTTTTGAGAAAATAAAAAACAACGAAACATTTTCCTTGTAAAGGTAGTTTATAATGGAGGATGTTTTTGTTCTTCAGAATCTTCGTGTCACATCCTTGGAAGATACTTAAATACCAAGTTTGGTGTTCAACCGACTTTTCGTTTCTGAGTTACGCTGTTCACTCTCGCTCTCTCTCTCTCTCTCTCTCTCTCTCTCTCTCTCTGACACACGCACACACACACGGATATTTTTGTAAAAATGGCTTCTTCTTTTATTCAGGATGTCTCCAAATAAAAATAAGAAAGCTGAAGGTTGTTTCTGCATGTTGTATGTGACTAGGAGCATATCGGTTAAGTTTAAATGATGTCTAGGAAGCTTATCGTGAACATCGTATCGTGGACGGAAGATTCACCTTTTATTTAAATTGTGTTATGGGATGCATGTGAATCTGTTATGGGTAGAGAACGTCGTATATATAATTTCCTAAAGGTTCAGAGACTATAAAAGAAAAGTTGTAAAGGTAAGAAATTTCCCAATAAAGCGATAACAGACACGAACGATTTAGTTTCTGACGTCATTTGGCTCACCTCCTGCAGAGAGAAGTCCAGATATCGAGCTCCTTTTTGTTCTCGAATGCCGCTATGTCCGATTGCACAAAACAAGTCTCGAAACCGCGACCACTCAAGAGGAACGAATGGACCTCTCTTCCTGCAGAAGTCAAGTTTTTATCATTTGAGTTTAGAGAGACCCGCTAACGCATTCTAAGTTAACGCTGGCCTGTTCGTGTCTCGTAACCTTCTCAGATACCAATGTTTCTAGATAAAGAGAGTCCTATCTCACGAATCTCCTCGGAAGCTGTTTAATCCACTGCGTCTGTGAAAATGAAGTTTTCTTCTGATTGCTGCGACTTTTTATCATACACTCGCAACAAAACAAAGTGAACACAAAATGTTAACGAGCTATGCCAAACCGTTGTTAGCATATTCATTTCTTCACTCATAATTAATAATTTGTTGAAATGCTCCTTGGGCACGCTCCCAAATTGTTAATTTCAACTTAAATATATTATTGTGCAGGCATTTCTTAATTTTCATTAGTTTAGGAGAAGCAAATTGTACATACAGGATGAATCACCTAAAACTTGCACCGCAAATATTTCGGAAATGGAAAGTCCTATTGATGTGCAGTTTTCACAGCTTTGATTGGTAGTCAGTGGCTTGTACATTTAGCCTATACACAGATTTTAATAATACCGAGAAAGTGTATTTTTTGAGCAAATACACAATTTTTAAATGGAGCAATGCCTAGTTACATCAACAGAATAAAGGTAGGGTAAATTAGAAGGTCAGTGGCGTTTGTTGTAGGATTCTAGTGCAGGTGTTTTACGAGAAATCGTATTTTGAAAAGTTTCCATCCCGACAATTGTTTATCCCATGCAACCTGCTTATTTGCTAGGTACGATGTTTGTTTGCATTGTGTTCTGTTCATTGATTGCATTGCGACATTCTGGTCAGCTAGTTTGTGACAGTTCAAGCAGTAAGTCGTGAGTGGAAGATGGGGTTTACTGATGCTCATGGTGTATGGAGAGTGTAGGAAGAATGCAGTTCGTTCCTGTACGGTGTATGCGGAAACGTATCCCAATAGACGTCAACCATCTCGGCAATTATTTATCAACCTCTTCAACCAATTACGTGAAAGTGGTACTGTAACATGTAGATAACGTAACAGAAACAAAACAAGTGACTGGAGAAGAGGCAGACATTAATGTTTTGGCTGCCGTTGCAGTAGATCCGCGAATTAGTTCCCGCACAATCGCACGTGGAAGTGGCATAAGTCAGGCAAGTGTACTGCGCATTCTCCATCGACATAGGTTCCCTTCCTATCACATCTCTCTCCATCAAGAGCTGCATGGAAACGATTTTGAGAATCGTGTTAACTTTTGTACATGGGCATTAAGACATGATACTCCAGATTCATCATGTATCTTGTTTAGTGATGAGGCAACATTTACTAATCATGGCCAGGTACATGCACTATTGGTCTGTTGACAATCCCCGTTGGCTTCGCCAGGTGGAACGTCAGCGTCTATGGAGTTTAAACGTGTGGTGTGGGATAGTGAACCATCAGCTCATAGGTCCTTTGTTCGCAGAAGGAACAATGAACTCGCACAAGTATCGCAGCCTCCTGACAGACCATCTGCCACAGATGCTAGAAGACGTTCCTTTGCAGACTAGGAGAAACCTGTGGTACCAACATGATGGCTGTCCAGCCCGTAGTGCATGAAGTACTACAGCTTGTCTTAACGGATTGTTTCCAAATCAATGGATTGGACGAAGAGGACCGGTACCTTGGCCGGCCCGTTCACCGGATCTGACACTTTTAGACTTTTTTCTGTGGGGAAGGCTGAAAGACACTGTCTACAAGGATGTACCAACTACACCAGACGATATGAAACGACGTATTACTGCTGCCTGCTCTGAAATGCTAGAACGTGTGCAGCAGTCTTTCCATAGCAGACTGGAAGCGTGTATTCAAGCTGCCGGTGGTCATTTTGAACACAACCTTTGAAGGGTTATGTTCTCTTTACTTGTAAGAATCCACAGAAGTATTGTAATTCCCTTTTGTTTTTCTTTAGTTTGTGCCACCACAGGTTGTACAAATGTCGGTGCGTAAAAGTTTCAAAATAAGATTTCTCGTAAACCACTTGCACTAGAATCTTGCAACAAACGCCACTGACATTCTAAATTACCCTACCTTTATTCTGTTGATGTAACTAGGCATTGTTCCATTTAAAAAATTGTGTATTTGCTCAAAAAAATACACTTTCTCGGTATTATTAAAATCGTTTATAGGCTAAATGTACAAGCCCCTGACTACCAATCAATGCTATGAAAACTGCACATCAATAGCACTTTCCATTTCGGAAATATTTGCGGTGCGAGTTTTAGGTGATTCACCCTGTATGTTATTGAATTTTTCTACATTTTCAACGCGAGTTACAAAAAGAATTAATTTCAAATACGCCGTTTAATATTTGTACTTATTCTACCACGTACTTAGTAGGTAGAGAGGGTGTTGCATTCCACCCAAAAATTCTATATCGAGATTTTGCCATAAATAAATGTTTTGGGACCCTCTGAATAAAAAAATTGCAGTTTAGAAAAAAGTCCTTATGTGTGTGTGTGTGGGGGGGTCTGTGAACAGCATAACCTCAAAAACGAAAAGGCGGATAAATATCAAACTTGTTTAGGTTCAGCGCCTTCTAAAGAGGCCACATGAACATTTTCAAGAAAATCCCCCACCCCAAACTACTCTTTACATAGAAAATTTTCAAATTTTTGATTTTCTAAAAAAAAGACTAACGATTTTGATTAAAATACCATATATTAAAAGTATTTATATGACAAAGAAAATGCACATCTTGATTTTTCTCGGAATAGCCTACGAAGTGCTCTTCTTTCGGAAGGAATTTTGTATAATGTTGTGTAACTGACAAACGTTAAGTGACAGACCAAAACATACTACACAAAAAGATGTAGATCTCTTTAAAACACAGTTTATTTCAAATAACATTTTTTGTGGCATCAGTCGTTTCCGAGATATCTGTTATTAATGGTTCGAATACTTGCCATTCTTTTAAAGTCCTGTCCTCTACAAAGCGCTCATCCACCGTCCAGCCGCAACCCGCCTAATACCGTCGCCTGATCCTACAGCCCTGAAACAGATGACAATGAAGGAGATGATGGACACATAAAAGTCTTGATAGAAGAGGAACCACCCCAGCATTCGCCTACCGCCCGGGAAACTACGAAAAACCCATGGGTTAGAGTGGGGGTCGCCGGGGGCCGAACCCGGGACCTCCCGAATACGAGTTGCACACCTTACCGCGGCGCTCGTTAGTATAGAGGTCAAGTTTGGTCCATCCTTTAGAGGAAGGTTTGCTCTACAAATCGGTACTACTGTTAGGTAGGATAGCTTGTGTGTGCAAATACAGGGTAATTAAAAATAATGGTGCAAAAGTAAAGGTTATTTGTTTTTCGCTGAAATGACATACAGAAACAAAAGTGGTACGAAATGATAGAACAACTTGTTAAGTTCGCGTTACCAGGGGCTACACGTGATTCATCATTTCTTCCCAACATGTCCTCGGTTATCAGCTCCACGAAACATCGGAGGCCAAGGCAGCATTGTGACATGGGGAGGAGCACCATCCTGTTGCAATATTGCATTAGGAGGAGCTTCATCTAGTTGAAACATTAACCATTTTGCAAACATGTTCAGGTAGGTGTGGCCAGTGGCAAAAAAGAAGGATCGATACACCTAGCGCCTCTAGCGGCTTTTACGTAACCTACAAACATAGACAAGCGAACTCATAAAGTTCTTCTATCATTCCATGCCACTCTGTTTTGTATGTCACTTCGTGAAGCATAAATAAGCTTTATTTTTGCACCGTTCTTTTTTAATTACCTTGTATATGTGACCTTGCTTTCTCCATTTTTCTTTGAATGGCTTTTTCTGCGAACGACATTTTCTGAGATAAATAACCCGTTTTGTTAGAATCTATTGAAGAAATCTAAATGAAATTTATTGTAGGATGATAAAAGCAACCTCTAAATGGTGCTGTGGATGAGAACTTTGGTTAATGTTTAAGAAAATTATTGGTGATAAATTTTATTCAAAAGATGGCATAATTAAGAAAATACTTCCTTAATATATAAAAGTAGATGAATGAACTTAGAAGACATTCACGTACACACTGTAAAAATGTCAGTCTGATAACCTAAACTGTGTGTCAGGCATTTAATAAAAATGATCCCCAAAAGTGAAGGAAAGCCATTTGTACCTAAAAACACAATGTGCAGTATTTCCTTGATGAAAACCGTACTACAAGCGAAGAGGATCATCAGATATGGAGGAATGAACTGAGATCGCGTGCCAGGCCAACCAACAGCAAATATCGAAACTTCTCTTCCGGATACCTCCCTCCCTTCCCTCCGCCCCTAGGCTGAAGAACCTGCTCTCAGGAATGTTGTCTTCAGTTGCACCTTAGAGGAACATCGATACGGCATTTTATTTCACTCCAACAAACCCTTCAAATTGATAGTATTCGGTTTATTTGACCCAGATCAATCTCAAGTGCCTATTACAGCAGATGAGAAACTGGCAGCCCAAACAAATTAAAAATTATAGTACAAAACAAGAAACAAGGATATTAGCTTCACATTGGCCGTCTGCATACATGAAGCAACTGCAAAAAAAAAAAAAAGTTGAACATAGGGGCTTTAAATTCTGAAATTTACAGAAACTGCAGGGTATTTAAGAAAACTGCGATGTGTTACATTAACATACGTTTCTCTATTTTTCTATAAAATATTGTACAAAAGTTTCTTTTTCTACCTACTTCATGTTCATTTAGATAAACGTTTACAGAAATACAGGGTGATCCGTTTGAGATGTTAGAAAAGTAAATCCTGATATATACACATCTCTGAGAAGTTTGCTGTAATATAAGCAGAAAGGATGGAAGTTAACAATGAGTGATGTTTCAGACTCCATCCGCATGGCATGGCAGCACTATCGTGCATAGGAGACAAAATGGTGGTCACAACACAACAGCGTGCTTAATGTGTCGCATGGTATGTGAAACGTGTGGGTTCTCAGTTCCTTAAATAATGCAGTTATGCTTGTTGACTCGGCCACTCACTTGAAATGTGACTCTGTCTATAAACATCCATTGATCGTCTGCTTCCTGCTTCTCACATATTATGACAGCAAACTTGAGACGAGCTTCGTATTACAGTACATCAAAGCTTGCTTTTGATGAATGTGGTATGGAAACATCATAAGGTACTGTCTATCAATCCTCCGGTACATTTTCTGCTGTGCTGATAAGCGGTGGAGTGACTTCCTCTCTGTTCATATCACGCATCCTGTGAGAGGCAGTTTGAGAGCATTCGCCAAGAAAATGTACTAGTTAAGAATGTGATGGGACATACTGAAGCCTGGAAGCTCCGTGTTACTCCTGAAAAGTTCGCATACCACATGACACACTGTTGTGGCATGACCGCCATTTTGTATCCTATGCAGGATAGCAAAGTCTTAAACACCACTCATTGTTAACTCACATCCTCTCCGCTCATATTGTCGTCCTCCGTCGTGTAGTGTAGCCTCTAGTTCCCGAGGTCGCGGGTTCAAACCCGGCGGAGGGCGAAGGATTTTTTTCGGGCGTAAAAAAACCTTAGCATGGCTTCCTTCGGAAGGGAAGTAAAGCCGGTGGTCCCGTGTCGTAGATTAACGGCACGTAAAAGAACCTCAAGCCTGATAGAGAGGCCTCTGAGAAAAATTACGGTCTTTCACGCCCAATATAGAATGGGACGCTAAGGATCACAGCAGTTAAAGAATGTCCATAAATAAAACCCAATTTCAATTTTTTTCGGCTTACATTACAGCAAACTTGTCAGAGATGTGTGCATTAACCTCTTGTGTGTAGCGTTTTACTTTTCTGAGATCTCAAACGTAGTCTCATTACACGTTTCGTTGTAGAAAGAACAGGGATATAGGAGACTGAAGCAATAGTCAGTTTTTACTTTCTCTACTACTATAGTAAGTAGGAGAAGTATTGTATTCCACCCAAAAATTCGATACCGAGATTTCACCGGAAATATATGCTTTGAGACCCCATGAATCCAAAAAAAGCATTTTGGGAAACATGTCCGTGTGTGTGTGTCTGTCTGTGAATAGCATAACTCAGAAACGAACAGTCGGATAAACACCAAACTTGGTATTTAGGTTCAGTATCTTCCAGAGATGCGACACGAAGGTTTTCAAGAAAATCCCCTCACCCCAGATTACCCTTTACATGGAACATTTTTCGAAAAGTTTAATTTTCTCAAAAATGGCTGTAACGATTTTGATTAGCGTATCATATGTTTAAGATATTTTCATGACAAATAAAATGTATATCTTGAATTTTCTGGGAATGTCTCCAAAAGTATTCTTCATTGTGAACGACTTTTGCATAACTGATAAACCATAAGAGATAGACAAAATTTTACTGCACAAAAAATGTAGATCGCGTTAAAATACACAATTTATGTCATATACATTATTTTTGTTGAGTGAACCATTTTCGAGATATTGCTTGTTATTCCCTTAAATTTTTCAATACTTACTTTCTCAAATGGGAATTCTTTATTCATTTTTTGTCTTGGATATGCAAAGAATATTAATCTGTGGCAAAGAGAATGGTGCTGCACATAGCAACCAGCTATTAAGAGATATGTCTATGCTTAAAGGCTACTGTATTTCTATATTGCCCTTGCAATGACAAAACAAGGGGAACATAGTACGCCTTAAGCGATAGTCAAATATTTTTAGAACTGGTCGCTATGTGTAAAATGTAATTCTCTTTGCATGTCAAAAAGATCGTTTCTGTAGATGTTTATCTCTATTAATATGAAATAGATGGAGAATAAGAGTTTGTAAAAATAGTTTGTACAAGATTAGAGAAAGTCATGTGAGTGTAACACATCAGATTTTTTAAAAAGTGGGGCCATAGATATATTACGAGGTTCGTCCAATAAGTAAGTTTCCCTATATTATATAAAAAAAAAACATTACACACTATTGATCATGTTGAACTAATTTTATTTATATTGTACAATCCTTCCTTTTTACTTTCTCTACTACGTATAGTAAGTAGGGGAAGTATTGCATTCCACCCAAAAATTCGATACCGAGATTTCACCGGAAATACATGTTTTGAGACCTCCTGAATCCAAAAAAAGCATTTTTGGAAACATGTCCGTGTGTGTGTCTGTGTGTGTGTCTGTGTGTGTGTGTGTGTCTGTGTGTGTGTGTGTGTCTGTGAACAGCATAACTCAAAAACGAACAGTCGGATAAGCACCAAACTTGGTATTTAGGTTCAGTATCTTCCAGAGATGCGACACGAAGGTTTTCAAGAAAATCCCCCCACCCCAGACTACCCTTTACATGGAAGATTTTTCGAAAATTTTAATTTTCTCAAAAATGGCTCTAACGATTTTGATGAAAATATCATATGTTTAAGATAATGTCATGAGAAATGAAATGTATATCTCGAATTTTCTGGGAATGTCTCCAAAAGTATTCTTCATTGTGAACGACTTTTGCATAACTGGTAAACCATAAGAGATAGACAAAATTTTACTACACAAAAAATGTAGATCGCGTTAAAATACACAACTTATGTCATATACATTTCTTTTGTTGAGTGAACCGTTTTCGAGATATTGCTTGTTATTCCCTTAAATTTTCCAATACTTATACTTTTTCTCACATTCGTTATTCATTTTTTTTATGTCCTGGACATGCAAAGAGAATGGAATGCGCCACATAGCAACCAGTGTTAAAATATTTGACTATCGCTTAAAAGCTACCATATTTCCCTTGCATCTACAAGAAAATTACCAATAAGATTGACATCTCGATATCTCGATTAACATGAACCATATGGAGAATAAGCGTTTGTAAAATTAGATTGTACAAGAGTAGAGAAAGTCATGTGAGTGTAACACATCAGATTTTTTTATGTCCTGGACATGCAAAGAGAATGGAATGCGCCACATAGCAACCAGCGTTAAAATATTTGACTATCGCTTAAAAGCTACCATATTTCCGTTGCATCTACAAGAAAATTACCAATAAGATTGACATCTCGATATCTCGATTAACATGAACCATATGGAGAATAAGCGTTTGTAAAATTAGATTGTACAAGAGTAGAGAAAGTCATGTGAGTGTAACACATCAGATTTTTTCTATAATGAACATGCTTTTCCAAGCATTTTTGGGACGTGACACAAGTTTTTCCAAGCCAGTGTTGTACCAGATCGGGCCGTGTGCTCGTAACCAGCTGTTCACTTCTGATTTATCTTCGTCACGGTGTTAAAGTGCTTACCTCCATGATGACCTTTGAGTCAGGAACATGTGAAAATCACTTCGGAAAAGATCTGGTGAATACGGAGGATGCGAGAAAACTTCCCAGTTGAATCTTCTGAGCTCCGCCTGGGTCAAGATTCAACTTGGAAGTTTTCTCGTATTCACCGGAGCTTGCCCCAAGTGATTTTCACATGTTCCTCCAACTCAAACGTAAGCACTTTTAACACCGATGATGAAGTCAAATTAGTGAACAGCTGGTTGCGAGCACAGGACCCGATCTGGTACAACACTGGTTTGGAAGAATTTGTGTCACGTCCCCAAAAATGCTTGGAAAACATGTTGACTATGTAGAAAAGTAACAGAAGGATTGTACAATATAAATAAAATTAATTCAACATGGTGAATTGTGTGTAATGTTTTGTTATAAAATAGGGAAACTTACTTATTGGACGACGCTCGTAACTCGGCACTTTAAAAATGTAAAGTGTTAGTAAATTGAAACCAGGAGGAACAATATGTCGAAAATGGTTTATACCGCAAACGGTTTATCTATACTGATATTATAAGCAGTGACAGTTTGTGTATGTGTGTAGGTTAAACTCAAAAACCACTCAACCAGTTTTGATAAGTCTTTTATCACTGAAAAAATGAAGTTTTCCTGACGGACATTGTCTATAAAACAGCTAATTTCATTTGAAGAATTACTAAAATATTTTAAAAAGATTTACAAAGCCCTTGTACTTGAATACGAACGCATTGGAGTTATAAAAGAACGTGTTTGCGAGGAAGGCCTTGACTTTTAGTAGAGAATATCATGGAGAGGAAATAATTGTTATAACCCCAGCGAATATGCATGTAAAATAAGATAAATGCCGGAAATATTTCATTCCAAGCAACATGTATGCAGATGGTCACAATTTAGCAAGTAAGGCACAGCAAAGTAAAAGAAAATCGAACCTGTTTATAAAGATATAATACAGATATGCCAAAATATTAATAATCCTCAAATAAGAAAATTTTGGTTTGTTTTGTTTGTATGTTGTTAGCAGGATGTGCTAAATACTTGCATAAAGAGAGAAACTTGCTAACATTAGAAATCAGTCAACTGATATTTTGTAATTAACAAATGAGAAGATTATTCTTCTCGAGGGTTACAGGCTATGTGGATTTTCCAAAGAGGTTAACTTGGTGGTCCGGGAATGCAAAATCTTCATATTCACGAACTTCACCTCTATTTCGTTGTATATGTTAAGGGTTTCCGTGTTATATGAAAGCTTTGTTGCTTTTATGTTATTAAATCACTGTGGCACCAAAGAGAGGGTAGAAAGGTTTAAAATGTCACCTACCGTAATTATATAAAACAATTACTGGATCATTCCGCCCGATTCCACCACCAAAGCGCACTTATGTGGAATTTCCAGAACTTGGAATTCCGTTGGGGGGAGGTTATGGTAGTATGTTTCACATCGCTTTATCGCGGGATTTATCATCCCTTATCAGGAATATCCGGGGCTGTACGGAAAGGGGAGGATTCAGCGTTGATCGTGGTACAATAATTTCATAAAGAACGGCGGGAGGTTGTTGTTCACCAATGGCACTGGGGATTAATTGATCTGCATCATTTTCCTTCTGGCTTCTTCCCAATATAAAGTCTGTAAGTTATTATTTAAGGCCTTTGCATTAGTTTGTTCAGGATGACATCTTCTTCACAGAGAGTGCACTTGGGTGTAGGTAGGCATCGTATCTTGTAGAGGTGTTCTGCGAGGCAATCATGGCCAGTTGCCATCCTAAATAAGGCCACTGCAGTTTTCCTTGGCATTTTTTGTGTATCAACTCTATCTTTAATATTCTTATAATCTTTATCTTTTAATTTATCTTCTTCATCAAGTCTCTGCTGTCTTTTGAAATGTTGTTTAATTGTTTATTTTTTCTATTTGTCCTGCAGGTTTTATTTGTTGTATTGCACCTTTCTTTGCTACCTAATTGATCCGCATGTTCATTGCCCAAAAGTCCATCATGAGCTGGGATCCATTGTAGAGTGACATGATTTCTAGTTTCAACTGCTTTAATCAGGCTTCTTATTTCTTGAATATTTCTTGTTGTTTTAGTATTGTAATTTACTATCCCGTCTATGACTGTATTTGAGTCTGATAAGATGACTATTTTTTGTTTTATGTATGGTGTATATAAAATGTTCTGTAACGCTGCTTTTATAGCTGTTAATTCTCCATCATAATGGTTTGACGTTTCATCTAATGTTAGATACTGTGCAAAGTGTTTACAGTATACTGCTGCACTGGTATACTCCACCTGTATATATTCGGAGCCATTCTTTTTTGGGGTATCTTTCATTTTCCGTAGCTATTGCTGAGGCTATCTGGTATAACGAACGGCGGGAGGTCATTCGAGTTTAAAAGAGCAACTGTACAACGTTGCCTAGCCATACACCAACTTAATGTTTTAAGGTGATCAAGATTGACTGACAACGAAGAGCACTTGTCTTAAACAGATTCTATTTCAATCAAATTCATTACAGTCATTTTTGACAAAATAAAAGTAATGAACACTTTTCCATACCAGAATGTTCTTGAGAATCTTTGTGGTATTGAGAACACAGCTGCTGCTAAACACACTTAGGTGCTCGGCCCATATAGCACACTTGAGACACCTCAGAACAGAACTGCACTTGACACTGATCACTGACTCCCGGGCAAGACCAGCTATTACTATCTCTCTTCTACGTATAGTAAGTAGGGGAAGTATTGCATTTCACCCAAAAATTCTCTACCCATATTTCACCGTAAATACATGCTTTGAGGCACCATGTATCCAAATAAACATGTCCTTGTGTATCTCTATCTGTGTGTCTGTGAACAGGATAACACAAAAACTAAAAGTCTGATAAATATCAAACTTGGTATTTAGGTTCAATATCTTCCAAATATATGACACGAAAATTTCCAACAAAAATTCCCCCGCCCTAAACAACATTTTTCGAATTTTTTTTTCTTTTCTAAAAAACTTTCTCTAACGACTATGAGTAAAATAGCATATGTTAAAAATATAAACATGACAAATAAAATGTATATCCTGATTTTTGGTGGAATAGCCTATGAAGTCCTCTTCATTCGGAGGGAATTTTGTATAACTGGCAAACGTTAGGCTATAGACGAAAACTTACGACAGAAAAAAATGTAATCTCTTTAAAATACACAATTTATTTACAATAATTTTTTTGCGGCATAAGCCGTGGAAACAGTACATAATTTTAAGGTCAGCATATAGCGTGCAGTTGTTAAACATTTGACTATCGCTGTTCTCTATAACGAAATGTGTAATGTAGCTGCTTCTGTAAAGGTTTATCTCGATTAAAACGTAGTAGATAAAAATAAGCTGGAGTAAGAATAATTGGTGTAGAGGGTAGAGAAAGTCTTGTGAATGTATTACATCAGATTTTTAAAGCAAGTACCGTTTTAATATTTTGCCGCTGTAGTCGCGATTTTGAGCATGCGCAATCACTTCTACCATTCTTTCTGGGAGGCCAGACGCAGCGATCGTCACTTTGTGTTTTCCTGCTGCTAGAGCGTTTCGAAATGTTCAAAACAGTCGAACGACCCACCGACTGCGAAGCGAGATAGGTGATTCGGGTTATGCCAGCAAACATTCATCGCTAATTGTGTGAGTTTATGGGGGAACAACAATGAGTAACAATGCCCGCCCACACACAGACAAAGAAATTCAACATCTCATCGCACCGTCCGGATTTGACACCAAGCGATGTTAATGTGTTTCTTCATCTGAAGAAATTCCTTGGTGGAAAACATCTCAACGACGATGATGTTGTGAAGCAAGAAGTACAGACTTGGCTTTCATCACAGGCGGCATCATTCTTTGACGAAGGCATACAAAAACTGGTTTCCCGTTACCACGAGTGCTAAATAACGGTGGTGACTATGTGGAGAAGTAGTGTAAGTTAATGAATGATAATAAAGTATTTCGAAAATAATGTTCTGTTATTTTTTTTTAAAAAAAAATATCGGTACTTACCTGAAGAACACGGTTTGTACTAGTCTCGCATACAAAGCGGATGTTCTAGAAAGGGAGGCTGTCAGAACATGCCGAAAGGAATTTTGTAGAACAGGGAAGCGGCACACAATAGTTATTGTTCCGCCCGACACACAAGCATTTTTCTCTAATAAGGTTTTCTTTCTGATTCAGTGAACTTTTTAAAACATGTATTTCCGGTAAACTCTTAGTATAGAATGGCAAAGAAAGTAAATATTCCCCGCGACTCAGCAGGGAATAGAACCCGCTCCTCTGGTTTGAAAAGCCGGTGGACTTTGTTCAAATCCCAGCTATAGCATTGAATTATTCAGCCTGATTCTACCTTCCCACAAAACTAGTCAGTTTGGAATGTTGTTTCTACATTTGTTCCCCTTTGATCTAGCGTTGTTCGAAGCAATGCCTTTAGGAGTCCTTAAACGTCGTGCAAGGCCTGAGAAAGCTACAGTCACAATCACCATTTGCAGGGTGCAGCTCTTCAAAAATGTATGCTTCTTGACGTAAATATAATTTATTCAATTATGCTTCTTTAACGAAAGGAAACAACTTCAAACGGATACATCCTGGCTTTTGTTTTAACACGAAGGTATTTCCGTGTGAAGAGCTGGTCAACATACGCAAGTCTTCCCAGTAAACTTGACATTCTGAGAGCATTCTTTTACCTACTAGATCATGTCTAATGAACAAATTATTAATTTAAAATATATTTCTCTATCTACTTTCTTTCAATCAAAATAAGTGATCCACATTAATGGTTTCACCATTCATTCCTTGTGGTTATACAAAATCCTACAGGAGAATGAGACGCCAGTAAACTGCTAACTAGCCTGATATACAGGAACGTTCATAAGTAAGGAACAATGCAAATAAAAGTAATATTAAATCATTTTTTAAAAAATCCTCGGACACATCAAATTTAATATTTTGAAAGAAAGGTTTCAGGTGTGTACAGGTGAAACGTCATAGACAAAAGCTTTAAATGGTAACATTGGTTTTTTTCTGAAAGGTAGCTATGAAGAGTTTCATTTTTGTCATACAAAAGGTGCTATGGGAACTTTTAATAGACGTATTTGAAATGTAAAATCTTTGCTACGAGGCCGGCTAAAATGAGGATCAGAGATATGCCACCAGCAGTGATTTAAAATGTTCAACACACTTCTTCGACTTGGCAACTGCCACATTCTAAATGTGGAGCATTTTGAACACCTTACTATATAATTAGAATTTCATTTCATGCAACTAAATCAGATACCTTTCAGGAAAAGAAAGGGATGTAATTTATAACTTTTGTAGATGACGTCACGCCCTGTACGATAATGATGGCACATTTTGTTTCCTTTTTGTAACAATTTCCTTTCATAATGTTAAGTTTGACATGTCCGAACAATTTTAAGAAACGAGTTAATTTTAGCTTTATCTGCACTATTCCTTACTTTGTATGAGGTTGTGAGAAATAAAAGAACGAGAGCACTTAACACTTCAAATTGTATTGCTTAATATCTGGAAACACACAAGCAGGAAGTAGTATTCGAATGTTTAACGCTACAAAAATAAAACGACGTAAATTACATGTGTTACCGAGTTCAACAACTGTGAATTGTGGGTTCTCAATTTTATAATTCAATAACAATGCTCAGACTTTTAGGACATAAACAGAATATCACACACATGAACTTTAATAAACATCGTAGAGTGTTATAAGTTAGAACGGGGGAGGGGGGACTTACACATTGCTAAGTAAATGGTGTTGGGATTAAAAGAACATTTTGAAGTGTTTAAAAGGTGACTTACTTAAATTGACATTTTATATTTACGTCTAATTTCGTTATTCAACACATTGTTACACGATGGGACATGTAGGGAAGTTGCCAGGAAGAACGTCAACTGCTCTCGTTGGATTGGTGAAAGCCCTCCCCCGTTCTGGAAACTGTAGCTGGGATGTGACGGTTGAACTCGACTCCTGTTTGGATAATTACAGGCCTGTCTTTCTAGGCCATACCTGGTCGCGTACCTTAAACTCTATGATTAACAGCCAAACAAGGTCACCAAGGTTTCCTTTCTGCCAGCATCATCTATCTGTTAAATCATATCAAATCATACGGTTTGGCCGTAAAATGCACGGGAGCGGAAGCTTAACGAAACTTGAATTTTATTGCATTGTATTGTAACTCAATATTACAGACTGCATGGTATACAGTGCTATGATAGACCAGAGCTTATCTGTGTGTCTATCCTTCATGATCATGGTCCCCCTTCATTGGGCTGTAACAAAATGTATAGCACCACTAGTGACCTCTAGTAAATGGTATACAGTGCTATGATAGACCAGAGCTTATCTGTGTGTCTATCCTTCATCATGATCATGGTCCCCCTTCATTGGGCTGTAACAAAATGTATGGCACCACTAGTGACCTCTAGTAAATGGTATACAGTGCTATGATAGACCAGAGCTTATCTGTGTGTCTATCCTTCATGATCATGGTCCCCCTTCATTGGGCTGTAACAAAATGTATAGCACCACTAGTGACCTCTAGTAAATGGTATACAGTGCTATGATAGACCAGAGCTTATCTGTGTGTCTATCCTTCATGATCATGGTCCCTCTTCACTGGGCTGTAACAAAATGTATAGCACCACTAGTGACCTCTAGTAAATGGTATACAGTGCTATGATAGACCAGAGCTTATCTGTGTGTCTACCCTTCACCATGATCATGGTCCCCCTTCATTGGGCTGTAACAAAATGTATAGCACCACTAGTGACCTCTAGTAAATGGTATACAGTGCTATGATAGACCAGAGCTTATCTGTGTGTCTATCCTTCATGATCATGGTCCCCCTTCATTGGGCTGTAACAAAATGTATAGCACCACTAGTGACCTCTAGTAAATGGTATACAGTGCTATGATAGACCAGAGCTTATCTGTGTGTCTATCCTTCATGATCATGGTCCCCCTTCATTGGGCTGTAACAAAATGTATAGCACCACTAGTGACCTCTAGTAAATGGTATACAGTGCTATGATAGACCAGAGCTTATCTGTGTGTCTACCCTTCATCATGATCATGGTCCACCTTCACTGTGCTGTAACAAAATGTATAGCACCACTAGTGACCTCTAGTAAATGGTATGCAGTGTTATGATAGACCAAAGCTTATCTGTGTGTCTACCCTTCACCATGATCATGGTCCCCCTTCACTGGAGTGCAACAATATGTATAGCACCACTAGTGACCTCTAGTAAATGGTATGCAGTGTTATGATAGACCAGAGCTTATCTGTGTGTCTACCCTTCATCATGATCATGGTCCACCTTCACTGTGCTGTAACAAAATGTATAGCACCACTAGTAACCTCTAGTAAATGGTATACAGTGCTATGATAGACCAGAGCTTATCTGTGTGTCTACCCTTCATCATGATCATGGTCCCCCTTCACTGGAGTGCACAAAATGTATAGCACCACTAGTAACCTCTAGTAAATGGTATACAGTGTTATGATAGACCAGAGCTTATCTGTGTGTCTATCCTTCACCATGATCATGGTCTCTCTTCACTGGACCGCAACAAAATGTTGCATCAAACAGTTTTTCTCTCCTGCTTGTTAACTAAGATAAATGCTAGTAGAAAGGTTTTCATTATATATTTTGTAATAAAACGAGGTGCCGCCGTGGTAATGTGTGCGACTTGCATTCGGGAGGTCTCGGGTTCGATCCCCGGCGACCGCCCACTCTAACCCATGCGTTTTTCGTGGTTACCTGGAGCGGCAGGCGAATGCTGGGGTGATTCATCTACCACGACTCTCCTGCCCCCATTTCCATCATCTTCCTTGTCCATGTGTTTGAAGGCTATAGGACCAGGCGAAGGTGGTCGGCAGGTTGCAGCTGGACGGAGGCTGTGGAACCTTCATCCTGACTTCGTCCAGGGACTGCTCGGTTGTAACCCGCCTCTGTGTGCTTTCGGGTGGGACCGCCTTCGAGGGAACCCCAGGGACTAGGGCTTAGTCTGAGGCCTTTAAATCCGGAAACGTTAGGGACCCGTTTGTGCTGGCGCCCGTCGTTATTCGGATCTGCTTGCCTTTCGGGTCTTTCTCCTCATCCCTTCCTCCTGCTCTTCCGTAGAAACACAAGGGCCCCGCTGGCCTGCGGTGCTGTGGTTTCCGTTCGTTCGTAATTTACCTTTTTACACATTTTTTAGCAGGTACAGGAGGCTGATACAACAGTCAACTGTTTTGTATGTGCATCAGCTCTGGAGAAACAAAAGATCCACACTTTAACATGTATCAGACAAAGAGAGAATGTGCTACGGAAAATCTTATTGACACAAACTGTATATTTTAATGGGCTCTACATTTTTCCTGAACTATGTTTGTGTCTATCTCTTTTGATAGATTTATACGGCTGCAGAAGTCTTCGCAAGCTACTTAGGGGAAATTGAAAGTATACATTTCATTTGGGAAGTCAATATTTTAGAGATATTATATTTTAAACAAAATCGTTGGAGCCAATTTTAGACAAAATCAAAAACAACTAAACATTTACAGATTTAATTGTGAGGATTTCTTAGAAAATCTTGCCTGAAATCCTTACAGTGTCTTCCCCAAGTGATAAAATTGTCGTTTTTTTTCTTCGATTTTTCGTTTTTTATTTATTCAGACTGTTTATAAAACTTAAGAGTATTTATTCAGGGACCTCAAAACATGCATTTCCGGTAACATCTGTATAACGAGTTTTTCAATGGAATACAATAAGATACTTTAAGGGTAGCAAAAGTAAAACAGGAAAGGAAAGAAACGAAAAAAAAGTGCGCAAATTTTCAAATATGTTTAATATACACACATATTGTTTTATATATAGCAGGTGGCCCAAATAAACCGTCTTTTGCAGATTTATGTTTCCCGAATGCATAGTTGCAAAAGAAGTTGCCGCATCCCTGTTGTTCAAAGGGACAGTGCAGGTACAAAGCTAAAGGTCACTGAAATAGTGCTGATGTCTGCAGGTGTTTACGCGGTAGTTTCATACTGATAAGCGTCGCGTGGTCGCCTGCTTGCAGTTCGACAATAACGAACACATAGTTACGATGCAACTGAGACTCGAAAGCTGCGTTCTGAACATTTTCAGACGCGACATCTGTCTTCTGCGCACTTTTTTGAGTACAGAAATAATATTAAGAAACGATGGGCCTGAGAGGTCCTTACATCAATTCGTTCACCAAGCCGGGCATATGCACTAATAGAAAATAATTTAATTCTGTCGCACCTTTAAGGGTACATAAATATAATAATTTTGTCCAATCTTGTGAACTTTGCGGCACCTGTCAATGCCATATAGTTGTAGGGATTGTAGGTTAAGTGTCATGGAACTAAATGACATATCACGTGTGCTCGGGTTTGCGTCAAGCAACAGTCCTGAATTCTTGTTAATGGGTGAATTGCTTATTAAATAACATATAACACCCCCCCCCCCCAACATACACATATAGGTACTCTCATATTCAAACACCAGACTCTTGGGTATACTTGAAATGTTTGTGTCTGGAGCCCAGCCGAGAACACCTCATATAGTAACAGTGTCTCTAGGAGCAATAATTCAATACAATTATATCATTAAAGAATATTTGCTTATGCAAGAAAGAAGTAAATGGAAGAGGTCATTGATAGTTAAACTTCAAGAGGTGACGGAACAGATAGGTATGGGAGATGTTTGGGTTAATAGCGAATATTGTATGAAGGTTCTTTGGAAAGATTTGGAAACAGGGTTACAAGATATTTTTGGTAGTATAAGTGAGAGAAGTAAATTAAGAGTACATAGAATAATAACAACAGTTTGGGAGAGGGAAAAGTATATAGAGATATGTAATAAATTAGGACGGGAAGGATTTTCTTGGGCAAAAACAGGAGTTAATAAACTGAAGGGTATAGGACAGGGTGTAGCAAATAAATGTCTAATGTGTAATGAAGAGAATACGGACTATCATTGTATATTATATTGTACGCAAACAAAGATGTGCAGAGATCAGGTTTGGTAAAAGAAGTGGGAAAATTTGGATGCGGAAAAGTAATAAGCAAAATTCTGATGGTAAAAGGGGAAAAAATAGAAAAGTATTTGAGTAAGGTAAAGAGAAAATGGTTACAAAGAGAGAGGGAAAAGACATAGATAATGGATGATTATTATGAGCAAAAGATAGTGGGCCTTCATTACGCAGATAACTTGACCTTGTGTATGTTGAGGCCATAAATTAATATAGGTAAGTAACTAAGAATTTATAAATGTAGTGTTTATCAGTACATAGTAAAATAGAAAAACAGGTATTTGTGTTATGTTCTATTGGGGTAACTATTAAGTAAACAAGTGTAAATTACTATGTAAAAGGAGTGATTGTATTAATTGAATAAATTGAGGACCAATAATAGCAGTTGAAGTGTTCAAGCATTGGTCTCCTCTCTATCGGTATGGAGTCCGGTATAAACTAACTTCAATTAAGGACGGCTTGTGTGGGGCACCTGGTATATGGATCGAAAACCATGTTTTGAAATTAATTGTTTATGTTGATGAGCTCTAAATTTTCTCTGCAACAAAGTTTTGCCTCTATAATTATATAAAATTCAATAAGAAGACGGAGGAGTTTACATTGTTCACAGAAAATTCAAGATATACACTTAATTTCGCACTATAAAACTTCAAACGTATCATATGTTAATCAAATTGGTTACGAGCATTTTTGAGAAAATACAAACTAACGAAACATTTTTCCATTAAGGGAGTAGCTTGGTGTGAGGGGGGGAGAGGGTCCTTCAAAATTTTGGCCTGTCATACTTAAAGGGAGATTAACGGATGGTTTTGTCAAAATGATGCATTTTCTGTTTTTGCTGAAATTAATATTTGAAATATTGTGTTTATTTTAACGTATTGTTTAAACTATTTTAAGTATATTTTTACTTTCTCTACTACGTATAGTAAGTAGGGGAAGTATTGCATTCCACTCAAAAATTCGATACCGAGATTTCACTGGAAATACATGCTTTGAGGCCTTCTGAGTCCAAAAAAGCACATTTACAAAAAGGCCCGGTGTGTGTATCTGCGAACAGCAAAACTCAAAAACGAAAAGTCCGACAAATGCCAAACTTGGTATTTAGGTTCAGTATCTTTCAAAGATGCGACACGAACATTTTCAAGAAAATCCCCCCACCCTAGACTACCCTTTGGATGGAACATTTTTCGAAAATTTTAATTTTCTGAAAAATACCTCTAACAATTTTGATTGAAATGTTATATATTTAGAATATTTTCTTGACAAATGAAATGTATATCTGGAATTTTCTGGGAATGTCCCCAAAAGTCCTCTTCTTTCTGAATGGCTTTCGCATAACTGGTAAACCGTAAGATATGGACAACATTCTTCTACACAAAAAATGTTGATGTCGTTAAAATGCACAATTTATGTCATATGCATTTTATTTTTTGTCGAGTGAACCATTTCCGAGATATTCCTTGTTAGTTGTTTGAATTTTCCAATACCTACACTTTTTCTCAAATGGAAATTCGTTATTCTTTTGGGGGGGGGTCCTGGACATGCAAAGAGAATGGAATACTCCACATAGCAACCAGCTCTTAAAATATTTGACTATCGCTTAAAGCCTTCCATATTCCCCTTGCATCTACAAGAAAATTAGCAATGAGATTAACATGAAGTAGATGGAGAATAAGCGTTTATAAAAGTGGTTTGTACAAGAGTAGGGAAAATCATGTGAATGTAAGACAGCAGATTTTTAAGGATGTCAGTGCGCTAGGCATTTGAAAATAAGTATGTGGGTTATATGCAGCTTTCAGGAAATGGTTGATAACTTTGGAACCGCTGACACTAGAAAGTTGGCGTTTAGCTTCACGATACAGTTATTGTATTCAAAATGGAAAACAGACTGAGTGAGTGAGTTAATGGAATATTTAGGTGAGGGGGCACCTCGTGCACTGCGTCCGGGAGGAAGGCCGCAGGTAGACAACACTTCTTGGCTCGAGGATCCGTCTCACTACTGAAACTGCCCAGAACGACCCTTCAGACCAAGAAGCTCTCTAGTGTCCACAGGGAATGCTCTTTCGTTCGAGCAAACACCGCCATACTCCACGAAACCTAGAAGCACACCTGAAGGATGAGAAGGAAACGGAATGAAAGGGAAATAAAATTGTAGTGGATGAGAAACCACCCCAGCATTTACCTACCGACCAGGGAAACCATGAAAAAGCCATGGTCAGTCGACGGGAATCGAACCTGGGACCTCCCGAATGCGAGCCTCACGTTGCCGCGGAGATACCTAGCAGGGTAGTGACAACATTAGGTGTCTGTAGTGCAAGTAGATGTCTAAAACAGCAACAGGGACATGTTGATGATTGTACAGTGGATTTTAATTTCTATCTAATATGCAATTTACGTTTTCTCAGAATTATATTTTTCGTAATAAATGCTTCATTTTCTCTGCAACTACGAGGGCAGTCCCAGAAGTGCCCGACCTGACGTATATATAGCGGTTGTTGTTTCAAACAAATGAATATGGTAGAAAGTACCACCCTTATAAAGCTTAAGTCTGATGATGCTACGTCGTTTAGTAATTGTTTGGCAGTCATTAATTGTGAACTCTCTCAGCGAATTTGTAAACATGGATAAAACTGGCCATCGTTATGTGATACAATACTTTCATTTCAAAGGTCTTAGTCCAACTAATATTAAAGCTGAGCTAGATTCTACTCTGGGGGAGTCTGCTCCTTCGTTTACAACAGTAAAATATTGGGTGACAGAGTTTAAGTGAGACCGTACAACCTGCCAAGATGAACATCGCAGTGGTCGACCAAATGAGGCGACCACGCCAGAAATTGTGAAGAAAATGCACAAAATGGTATTAGATGACCGTCGACTGAAAGTGCGCGAGCTAGGCATTTCAAAAAGTGCTGTACATCGCATACTAATTGCAAATTTAGATATGAGAAAGATGGGTGCCGCGTTTCCTTACAATGGAACAAAAACAGCGTCGTGAGGATGTTTCAATCGAGCGTTTGGCTATGTTTTGCTGCAATAAAGCCGAGTTTTTGCGTCGATTCATAACTATGGATGACACATGGGTCCATCACTTCACACCTGAGACGAAGGAACAGTCAAAACTGTGGATTGAAAGGACAGAATCGGCTCCAAAGAAGGCGAAGGCAGTTCCATCAGCAGGCAAGGTCATGGCGTCAGTTTTTTGGGATTTGCGTGGAATAATCTTCATTGATTATCTTCAAAAGGGAAAAGCAATCGATGGCGAGTATTATGCAAACTTATTGCAGCGTGTGAATGATAAAATCAAGCAATAACAGCAGTATTTAGCGAAAAAGAAGGTTTTGTTTCATCAAGACTATGCACCAGGTCACACATCCATTATCGCCATAGCCATAATCAATGAATTAAAGTTTTAATTGCTTCCTCATGCACTCTTCGCCAGACTTAGCCCCCTCTGATTATTTTCTATTTCCAAAACTTGAAGAAATGGCTCGGTGGTAAAGGATTTGCCAACAATGAAGAGGTGGAGTCTGCAGTTGATGGCTATTTTGCAGAACTCGACGGTTCTCACTACAAACAGGGCATCGAAGCTATTGAACATCGCTGGGAAAAGTGTATCGAGCTGAAAGGAGACTATGTAGAGAAATAAAGATGTTTTTTTCCCAACATTTTTGTCTTTTGTTTGTTAGGTTGAGTACTTCTGGGACAGCCCTCGTATAATTGATACAAGGATAACATTTTAAACACATGAGGTCAACATAACAATCATGAAACACACCCACTTTGAACTTAGTAGGTATGTGTATTAGTTTGCTCACAAAAAGGTCTGATGTGTTACAATCACATGACTTTCTCTACTCTCTATCGCTTAGTAGTGTTTATACAAATTATTCTTATGAAAGTTTATTTACCCATCTACTTCATTTTAACCCAAATAAACCTTTACAGAAACAGCTACATTACACATTTCGTTATAGAGAACAGCGATAGTCAAATGTTTAACAACTGGATCTTAAAATTCCATACTGTTTCCATTACATCGCGAGAAACAGCTGAATTTTGACAGGATTTTGAGAGAATGACTAAGCATTGACCAATTCGAACCATTAATAACAGATATCTCGGAAATATCTGTTGCCACAAAATAGTTATTTGAAATAGATTGTGGTTTTAAAGAGATTTAGTACGTTTTCGTCTATCGCTTAACATTTACCACCTGTACAAGATTGTACACAATTCCTTCCGAATTAACAGGACTTTACAGATTATTACTTCCAGAACATTTATTTGTCATATAAACATCTTTATATATGGTATTTTAATCAAAATTGTTAGAGCCATTTTTTAGAAAATAAACAATTTCGAAAAATGCTCCATATAAAAGTGAGTTTGGCGTGGGGGTTTTTCTTGAAAACCTCGTCGCATTCTTTTACAGTTATGCGTTTACAGAGACGCACACTGATGTTTTTTATTCCGGGACCTCAAAACATGATTTTCCGGTGAACTATCTATCAAATTTATAAGTGGAATGCAATACCTTCTCTACCTAATATGTACGTGGTAGAGTAAGTAAAAATAAAATTTTTCTAACATAAATTTCTTCAATTTGCTTACAAGTATTGTATGTTTATCCTGTAAAAATTTCAAAATGATATCTTGTTTAGTTGCTGAAATAACGGGTATTTAAAATAAGCTAATTTAACAGGGCGGTTATTCTCTTCACTCAAATGTAAAATGTGGCTTTAATTGCAACTTTCGCCTCTGCCCGCGGATGTATTTCCAGTGAAGTTAAACATGGAATACAATACTTCCTCTACCTAGTATAGGCAAAGTGGCAGAGAAAGTAAAAATGATGGAAGGACAAGAAACACAGAATAGCCCAGTTTGAACTTGAAAGAGAAACATGTGCTACTCTGTGTAACCAGGGCAGGTGTCTGACCAGACAGGTCTCTGCTGGGGGCTGTAGGTCATCTCCTGAGTTTTGGGCCTGTTTTCACATCGGTTGCTGACCTCTCTGCCTGTCTTCTTTTACAAAATGTCATCAGAAGTGGGAAAACGTTCGCTATTTTTTTGTTTCCTCAAAAACGGTTTTGACGACTTTTATAAACACATAATTTGTGTGATTAATAAAGTGTTGAATTTTCTGTAAAGTCCTCTTCTTTCTGAAAGACTTTACCATAGTGATACGTAGATAAAAATCTTACTGCACAAAAAATGTAGGTCTCGTTAAAATGTGCAATTTATATCTAATAGAATTGTCGATTTCCGAGATATTCTTTGCTATTAGTTTGCATTTTGTAGTAGTTTATAATTTTTGAAGTGCTAAGACACTGTTCTTTTGTTTCTCGCTGTCATACAGAGATTATGGAACATATAGCCACCCGCATTTTAAACATCTGAGCATCACTCTTGTAGGTACAATGAAATGTGTTACATTCACATGACTTTCTCTACAACAAACATAGTAGGCAGAGAAGTTATTGCATCCCACTTAAAAAGTCGATAGCGAGATTTCACCGGAAATAAATGTTTTGAGGTTCCCTAAACCTTTCTAGAAAAAGATCCGTGTATGTGTGTGCCAAAAACGAAAAGTCGAATAAATACCAAACTTAGTGTTTAAGTTAAGTATCTTTCAAAAGTGCTACACAAGATTTTAAAGAAAATCCCCCCACCCCAAACTACCTTTTCCATGAAAGATTTTTCAATATTTGTTATTTTGCAAAATATAACTAACGTTTTTTATTAAAATGCCATATATTAAACATATTTGCATGCCAAATAAAACGTATATCTTGCATTTTTGTGGGAACAGCCTGTGAAGTCCTTTTCTTTCGGAAGGAATTTTGTATAACTGATAAACGTTAAGCGATGGACGAAAACGTACTACACACGGAATGTAGATGTCTTTAAAATACACGATTTATATCAAATAATATTTTTGTGGTATTAGTCATTTCCGAGATATTCGTTTAATCCCAGCGTATAGCGACCAGCTCTAAAACATTTCACTATCGTTATTCTCTTTGTATCTATAACGAAATGTGTAATGTAGCTGTTTCTGAAAAGTTTTGGCCGGATTAAAATGAGGTAGATGGAAAAATAAGCTTTAATAAGAATAGTCTGTATACCCAGTGATGAACGATAGAGGATAGAGAAATTCATGTGAAAGTAACACATGGGATTTTTATTTTTAGTGTTGTGTCTTAAGGGGACAAGGTACTGTGAAATGGTCAAAAATACCATTTTTTCTTTTACGCACTAATAAAATCTCTATTATTTCTAGTTTCAGAAAATATATACTTTGGGCGTTTAAGAGGTTTTTAATACATTTAAATGCCATTTAAATGCTAGTCTGCATTCCTTTAAAGCTGTCATGCAACGCCCCTTTTTAGAACATTTTTGTATATTTCAACAACGAACGACTATATCATGCCCAGCGAGGTTTAGCAATTAACAAAAGAGGCCAGGACCAAGAGAAGGCAATCAGAAAAGCTGAAGTAATCCAGGAATGAAGGTGCAGATGATTATGAGCCTGGAATGTACTGAAGTGTGTCACAATTTCATTGTTCAAACTTTAAATTCAGTTTTCTCAAAACAACATTTTTGATACTTATGTGTCTTTTTCTCAGAAAGTATGCGAGGTAGAGAGCTGAACTTTTCAGTACATGTATACAACACATAGTTAAACTTTCTGAACCACCATTATACTTTTATAATGTATATTAATCATATTAAGAAAGCAATAATATTGCAAATTTTCTACATTTTTACTTTTTTTGCAAATAATTTTTTTTCAGTGTTTAGTGAACTGATATACCTAACTAAATAATTGAGGTTCAGAAGATAGCTGATTATACTAAGAACAAGCATGCAAAAGTGTGATTCTGTATTGCAAGAAGTATCAGAGAAAAAGCTGCATGTATTCCATGTTTCAAGAGTAAATTTTATTAGTTTTCTGCTGAATGAAATAATTTTTACGGAATGAAGTACATAAGCTATCAATGCAAATAACCACTTCAAATAATTGTCATGATATATAGAATAATTCATAAACATTTCAGGTAAAACCATTGAGAACTTTAAGAGCAGTGGTAATTTAACACCCTTAAGATGTAAGTTCCATGTGTTCAGACTACCTTGTCCCCTTAAACGTGTGGTGTTTTAATAAAAATCGTTAGAGCAATTTTTAGAGAGAGAGAGAGAACGAAAACGAAGCTTACTTTTTTTCTTGTAGAGGGTAGCCTGGGGTGCGGGTATTTTGTTGAAAATGTTTCCTTGTAAGACGCGAGTGAGCTGGCACCCGACTGGTATTACGTGGCTTTTGATGGGCGTATGCAGAATAAGGTCAGGATGTATTGTCATGATGGGAACTGGTGCAGTAACGGGCATACCAGCAGAAAAACTCTCATGACCTTAACAGCTGATGCTGAGGAGAAAAATAGGAAAGTAGTACCCTAGCCCAGTTGTTAAATATTTTAACTCGAAACAGCTTTGAAAAAACAAATCTGAAGTGAACACGCCATGGCAGTTCATGAAGTATGTAGACAAGTGTGTTTATTGTGTTAAGTTTTACTCGAATGGAGTCACACCCTTCCTAGGAAATACATAATTTATAGCTTGTTAAGCTGGGTGTCCTATTAGAAGCACAGAGGAAAACTTACGCGAGGTAGAGGCTGTCGTAGAAACACTCCAAGCAAATCGCTGTCTCAACGTGTTAGTTGGCCGTGTGCACCATCCTTGTTAAAGAAACCCTTCAGCTTACCGCGGTAAGAATTTGACCGGGGTAATCATTACGCAGCGGTACACCACAGTTTAGGTGAACGTGGCAGACGCTTACCGTCCATTCCAGGTAAACTCTACTGAACGCACCCGGATGTACATCATGTCGTCTGTTCTACCTCTTTGCTGAAGCGTGCAATGGAAGAAACCAAAAGCAGACCCAAGTTTCTCTGTTATGTTATTAAATGTAAGATGGACACGTGGGAAAAGATGATCTTACTAGTGATTAGAATTATATGCTGAACTATTATAAACTTTTATTCTTTCTTTCTACACTGACTAAATTCCAGTTAGCTTAGCCGATATCCCTGAAAGACAGACAGAAAAAGAAAGAAAAAAATATATTATTCCCAAACAAGACGAACCCGGAAGCTCCTGTGTAGGAGGTGCACATGCTTCCCCGACACCACGATGACGACTTCAGTCTTTAGGCTTCGTACTGATCTTTTTTTTGTTCTTTTTTTCCGTGGGGGGAAAAATGCAATACTGCATTCGACCCCCAGCCGGTGTATTGCTGTGTAAGAACGTGCTTGCATGCTTTAGTCGGGTCCCGCATAGCACCCCGGTTAGTATGTGAATCGCTACTTAGCCGGCATGCGAGCGCGTCAAATGTTACTTGCTGGTATTGCCCAGCAGTGGGTTATATGCATATTTTCTTATGTTGGTAATATATGCTTAAATTCTAATTTGTGTGTACCTGCGTGTCATAGACTTTACGTTAACTTACTGCTAAGTTAGATATGTATTATAGAGCTAATTCTATGGATAATTGAAAAATTGATGAGGTTACGTCCTGTGCTGTTCTTCCCAGGGGTTCCTATTCGTCAAGAGGGCAGAGGCGTCTGTCGTATCATCCGGCCTTCTAGGTCCTTCGTTGTACTCGTTGTCCTGATGGTTGCCATTGTCGTCTGTGTGAGCAACTCCATAATGCAGTGGCCCGTCGTTCGCGGTGGGAGGCCCTTTCTCCCGGGCCGCCTCAGCGGTTGCTGAGGACTTGAGGGCTCTGCGACGGGCGTGGGCTGAAACAAGGGTATAAAATAAGAGAAAGATTAGTGATGGGATATAGAAATTAGAAGTCCTGTGTCACGTTTGGAGTAGATTATCTGGAAACTGTTGGATTTGTTCTTCCGTGTTGTCTTGGGATAGCGTTCTATCGAATAGAGAAAGTGGTCTGTTATGTTTGTAGTTCCCTAACGCTTTAACTAAATCATTGTGATGTACGCGTAGGCTTTTATATATCGTAACTTAGATTCTTAATGAATTTTTCTACTGTGTGCATTTTAAGTTCCTCGTGGAGTATATCAGATGGCGCTAAGTACGGTATCTTAGCTACCATGCGCAAAATTTTATTTTGAAATGCTTGTAGTCTTTTGATGTATGTCTTGGCGGCATACCCCTAGACAGGTGCAGCATAAGTGAATATAGCGTGAGACCCATATTGAGATTTAGTTGGGTGTCCATGTTGATGAGATCTCTTCAGGCTACCGGATACTTATATCTGTGCTTAATATTCCTTAAAACGTACTAATACATTTATTACTCTCTTTACTTCTGCCTTGTTCTTGGAACTATGCTTCAACTGATATAATTGTGGTGTGAACGCCGTGATTGTGTGGTTATTCGTTACGTCTTAGGTTGGGATATTTAAGGCACCTGTCGCACAAAAAGACATTAAAAATTACGAAGTCCATTAAAGTAACTTTATCAGGATGTATTCGTTGGCCAAAATGGAATGTATCTATTAGTTGGGAATTCTAACCTATACCGTTCCGCCATTTTAACATTTCAGTACAAGTAAAATTGAAATAATCGAGAAAAAAAACCGGCCGATCATGGCCGGGCAGATTTAACCACGGTAAAATCCTCGATAAGCTTTTACCGGCGTCGATGCACCACAAATGACCGTTCATAGCTGTTAAGTACATGTTTTACCAAGTTAAAATCTTGATCGAGAATGGTGCACACGGCCATTAGGCTCGTTCTCCAGATCTAGATCCATGTGATCATTATCTGTAGGGGAAATACGAGCCGAACGTCTCGTGATAGGCGAATGCTGGGGCACTTTCTTATCTTCTACGATTACCTTTGCAACACTTTCCTTTCATTCCGTTTCCTGCTCATTTTTCAGGTTTCGTGGCGTAAGGTGGTGCCGGACAAATGGCGCGGATGCTTGCTCAAATGAAAGGTTTTTCCCCGTGGACACTAGAGAGCTGCAGCTCAAGTATTTGTTAGAGCTTCCGCGCGTCTCTGTAGCCCCCCGCGTGGTTCCCTCACTTCAATCCTTCCTCCTGGGGGTGGTAGTTGCGGTAGATCTCTCGCAGTGCGCAAGGTTCACCCTCCGTTGTATATCCTGTAACCTAGGGGATGTTTAAATATAAGGTTTATGAAATAAATCCGTGTACGCTTGACGAATCAGCATCGTTTTCCAATATTTCGACTGCACAACTGTTGCCGGACTTGTGGGACATAATCTCAAACAGTTGTTATAAGGTTGGGTGATCGTAAGATATTCAAATTGTTTCTCATTTAGCATTAGGAACCTGGAGAGGAAGGGCGGCCGGTGCGCCGCTACTGCACGTCTTGGAGCGGTGGGCTACCAGTCGCGTCATTCATGAGAAACTCCACCGTATTCCGGTACTCATATAAAAAGTGAGGGAGTCAGAATGTCTGTTACCGCTTCCCTCCACTACAGAGACAGCTCCAGGCCATTGGCAGAAGAAGTGAAAAGTGGAGAATGGCCATTAGCCGCAGAAGAGCTCAGCCCTACTGCTCGCTAAGGTTCGTTGCTGGCGGCCGGAAAGGTCCCTAAGGTTGAGGCGGAGGAGGATCCCCTGGGTTCACTCCGCCAAGTACCTCGGGGTTCTGCTCGACCGCGGTCTCACATTCATTCCCCATGTCATGGCTAAGGTCAGCCTGGGTCACGCTGCCCTTCGCCAGTTGTATCCCGTGTTCCGCTTCACCATGCCTACCTACCTTAAACTGCGCCTGTACCGGGCGATCATTCTGTAAGGCTGCAAGTTCTGGGGCTCGGTGGCTCCGCAGACTGCAGGTCGTGCAGAACCGGCCACCCCGGATGATCTACGGCACAGACCGCAGATTCCCATCACACATACTACACACCCAATCGGATCTCCCATACATAGTGGATGTTGTACGTGAGAGAGCTCGTACAATTTACACTAAGCTTGCCTCCCATCCTAACCGACTGGTTAATGTACTTGGTCAATACGACCATCGCCAACCGAGACGTCGCATAAGCTACCGCTTTCCCAAGGATGCCCTTGACTGGTAGAAACTGTCCCTTCATCCTTTCTACAACACATCCCCCAAGCTAAGCAGCAATGGGCCGGGTCACGGCTGGTCGGCTGACCACTCAGCTGCACTCCCCCAATTGCTTTCCTTGGCACTTACTCACCATTGTACCCACTCCCCTCTAGATGGCACTGCTTTACTTGACGGTTCCAGTTATTTATTGAACAGATCACCCTGTGACTGGTACAAAGAGGCAGACTGACAGGTTAAATTTACATCAGGTGATAAAATGAGGTACAATTACACAAAACAATAAATAGGAGCCCATACCTGAGCGGCCAAGCGCCCCCAGGAGAACAGTCCCACTTGAAGCAATAGAATAATACTCAAGAGAACAGAACAAACATGGCGGCACCCCGCCTAAAAAGTAAAGTAGGACCCACAAACACGTAGTAAAGTTTATACAAAATGTTATGCTACACTAAACAGAACACTCCGTAGCACCTATACACACGATGCGATAGAACAGCCGCCGCAGCGGGAACGCGCACAAAAAGAGCACAAAAGTTTAAAACTGACGCACACGGCGGTACCACACTCAACCAGCCAATGGAGCGGAAGCCCCAAGAAGCGAAGATCCAAGTCGAACGCTGAAGATCAGGACCGTCGAAGGCAGGCGAATGCCCAACAAGGCACAAAACTGCAGGAGAAAAGCCAGAGATACAACAGGTGTAACCTGACAAGTCGACCACTCGATCGAGAATGTTGACGGTTCAGCAAGCGGCCGGCCAAGTTAAACAGCATCGGGCTCGGTCACCGCCCAGGCGGAATCACCGACCCGCGCCAATACCAACGCGAGGAGCCAATAACCGCCATCATCAAGGTAACCACGACAAATACGCTTGCTACTAGACTTAAAACCATATTATCGCACCGGAAATCCGTAAATAAATGGATAGGTACCGTGGCGATAAACCTTCCGCCCGAGTAAACTTGGGGGGCCTGTTCTTGCTCCTGGCTCCTTCTACGAGTAGCTGGCTGGCTCTTCAACGCATTCAAAACCATAGTCTCCGTCGGATGCTCCGGGTCCGGCTGATCACCTCCAATCAGGCCATTCGAGCTGAGATAAGATGCCCACCTTGGAGGAAGTCGTGCACATTCGTGGCCGTCGCTTGTGGACTACTATTCGTCGGCACTCCAACCTCCCAATCAGAGATATAGGTACGGCAGAGCCTCGTCACCGGAAACACCGCCGCGTTCGACACTTTTAGATATTAGTTTTCTGTCGTTCGTGTTTCCGAAGCAGTGTTTATTCTTCGGTCGGCACTGTGCGTGTGAGTGATATTGTGTGTTTTATTTTTCTTTGTAATGTGAAATTTCTACTCCAATTTACCGCCTTTTTGCGGGACATTCCTACTTTTATTTGGCTGAATGCTGCCTTGTTTACTTGTGCTCTTGTACCCATTAGCATGTTTGGTTGGCCGCCCTTGTATGAGCTCCAATATAATTGTTTTGCTTGGTTAAGATGATGTTAAATTTACCTGCAAGACTGCATTGATTGTAACAGCCACAGGGCTATATTTCTCAGTAAATGGCATATCTAGCATCCTTCTACGACGGCGACATTGAAATTCTTTTTAAAAATCAAACAAGGATTAGTTTTAAAATGTTATTCAAAATATACACCTGTAACATCAATACATTCGATGAAACCAGTCCTTAAAGCAATGATGCCTCTCTTCCTGAGGCATTTCACAAACGAGGTTTTCTATAAAGGAAAAAATCGGCAGTAACTGTACGTCTCTCTTCTAATGCTATCGTAGCAATATGGCTCGTTTTAGGGAAAAAAAAAAAAAAAAACTAGCAACCATTTTCTTACCAACACTGCGAATTCATCGGAGGCCTGGGTTCTGTTCGAAAGACCCATTGAGTTTTTCTTTTCAGGATCATAACAATAACTTCAAGATTCATCACCAGTAACAACATTCCAAACCAAATTTGAAGTGCCGCCTTGGAATTTTTCCAGAGCTTTTCTGCATCAATCAGTGCTTGTTGTTTTTGATCGGGAGTTAGTTTATGTGCAATCCATTGATAACAAAGCTTTCTAACGTCTAACTGTTGATGTAAAATGTTTTGGATTTGACTGATGCCAACTTCCAATGTCGCTCAAATAAATTCATAAGATGTCCATCGATCTCCTTCTAGCATTGCTCGAACAACGGCAATATTTTTATCAGTAACAGCAGTTCTTGGGCGTCCTTCTCAAAATTCATCACTAAGAAAACCCCGATCTCTTTTGAATTCCTGTACCAATTATAAATTGTTTTCTTAGATGGAGCCTTTTCGCCAAATGCATTTCTAAGCCGATCTTCACACTATTTAGGCGTTAATGTTGTAAAATCACAGTCCAGAAATGTTCCCTAGTGTCAAATTAATTTTTGGGTGAACAAAAAATCTTTAAATGATGATCGAACAATCAACTCGGAAAACATAGCTGCCAAATATAAACAAATTTGATTTGTTTTTTAAAAACATGCCATTCTAAAAATTGTCAGAATCGTACTCATATTCGTGATATATTTTGTCCAGAAAAGATTCCAAATTAAACAAAAATTGCTTAGTTACAACATTCAAATGTTTATACCTGGTAATGAGCTATTATGATGGAAAGAACAATTACAAGCTTTCATTTACGTTCTTCAGATGACATACTTGGCTATTGTAAGTTTTCAAAGTGGAATATTTAAAAAAACAGCTAGTGCTACGAAGACAATTATTTGACATTAGCTCTATACTTATACGTTCTCTGCCACCTATCTATAATAGGTAAGAGGAAGTGTTGCATTGCATCCAAAAATTTCTATCGAGATTTCACCGAAAATACATGTTTGAGGTCCCCTGTATCCAAATAAAGTAGTTTTATAAAAATATGTGTGTGATCAGCATAACTAAAACGAAATGTTCGATAAATACCGAACTTATTATTTAAGTTCAGTACCTTCCAAAGATGTGACACCCCAAACTACGCTATACGCGAAAAACTTTACGGCATGCTTGATTTCTCAATAATTGCTGTAAACGATTTTTATTAAAATACCATATGCTTAAGATATTTACATGACAAATAAAGTTATATCTTAAATTTTCTGAGAGTAGTCTGTGAAGTCCTTCATTCGGGAGGAAGTTTGTATAACTCTTTAAAACACTTAGTTTATTTCAAATAACGTTTTTGTAATATCGGCCATTTCCGAGACATCCGTTGTTATTGGTTTGAAATCTTCAATACTTCTCATTTTTTGAAGTGCTGTCGGTATTCAGTTGTTTCCTGCGATGTCTGGAAAGAGTATGGCATTTTAGGCCAGCATGTAGCGACAACACATTACTATCACTTCAGCCCCCGTATCCCTCTTATAACGAAACGTGTAATGAAACTATTGCTGTAAACGTTTATCTCGATCAACTTGAAGCAGAGAGAAAAACAAGCTTTTGTAAGAATAGTTTGTAGATGAGAGAAAGTCATGTGAATGTAACACATCAGATATTTGAGAGAGGAGCTTGCTTCTACATACAATCCTGGTGATAACATTTTTTCATGTATTGTTCCAGATGAGGAATGGAACGAACAGCCATCAGAAGACTCGCTGTTTCTTGTTCAGCCCAGTTGGAGAGGACAGGACCTGAGTCTGCCTCGAGCTCGTCGAGTACACAGCAGTGGGATAGAGTCCCCATCTTCACCGTCGTCGCCCGTCGCCAACGTGTCCGGTACGTCCAAACACCTCATGGGAAATGTTGTTCATTCAAGCCCACTCTATAAACTTTCATAGTATTGACAGCCATTACACAACGGTTATAATATACCAAATCCATACCTGCCAACTTTTACAATTTACCTGTAACACGAACGGCAGTGAATGCCTCTATACGACTTTGCGTCTTTGTTGGCAGATTCAAAGTATTCACAATTTCATCACGGACATGACAAAGCAATAAATTATATTGCATTATATTGTGACTTAGGATTATACACTAAACCGTACACAGTACTATGATAGACCAGAGCTTATCTGTGTGTCTATCCATCATGATCATGGTCCCCCTTCACTGGGTTACAACAGAATGTATAGTACCACTAGTGACCTCTAGTAAATGGTATACAGTGCTATGATAGACCAGAGCTTATCTGTGTGTCTATCCTTCATCATGATCCACCATCACTGACCTACAACTAAATGTATAGCACCACTAGTGACCTCTAGTAAATGTTATACAGTGCTATGATAGACCAGAGATTATCTGTGTGTGTATCCTTCATCATGGTCATGATCCCTGTTCACTGAGCTGTAACAAAATGTATAGCACCACTAGTGACCTCTAGTAAATGGTATACAGTACTATGATAGACCAGAACTTATCTGTGTGTCTATCCATAATGATCATGGTCCCCCTTCACTGGGCTGCAACAAAATGTATAGCACCACTAGTGACCTCTAGTAAATGGTATACAGTGCTATGATAGACCAGAGCTTCTCTGTGTGTCTATCCTTCATCATGATCATGATCCCTCTTCACTGGGCTGCAACAAAATGTATAGCACCACTAGTGATCTCTAGTAAATGTTATACAGTGCTATGATAGACCAGAGCTTATCTGTGTGTCTATCCTTCATCATGATCTGATGCAGTAATTTGTATCACAAATTACTTAAATGTAAATAATGATTGTAATATGAATAAGCATTTTTATGTGACATTGATTTGAGATGTTTCTTGACTGTAATTATTGTTGATAAGTAAGTTTATACGACCTTACTGAAACTGTCAATAATAGCGCAATAATGGAAAGAGGGGGTGAGCTGTTTATCATTATTGGAAACGAGGAAGTTACGTAATGTTGGCGCGTTTTTCGGTAGAAACTTCTGGAATATTTCCCTAGAGCATATGTATTCATAATTTTCATTGGATATTAAAATAGACGCTAATGTTGGCGCGTTTTATTAGCCAATTGCAGCTCAGTTATAATCTTTTGGCGTATCTGGATGAAGGAGTATAAATAGGGTAGGTTAGAGGTAGTTTCACCTCAGTTCATCAAAATTCTTTGAACACTACACGTCGTCTTCAGTCCGTCAGTTCGTCGAAAATATTTGTATGAGACACGTCGGCTATAGATTCACAAGTTACGAAAAATCTAAAGTATTGTAAAGTTAATAATACACAAAGTTGAAGTACGCGAATTAAAAGTGATAAGTAAGAAGTTATTATAACAGTTTCAATTTGGCGAGTGTCGAGATCAATGTGTAAATGTGAGAGTAAAAGATTTCGACAGTAGAAGTATAAAACAAATTTCTTCATCAGTGTTCTCTTTGAATAAAAGATTCCTTCCGTTTACACATCCTGTTTAAGAGATATGTTCGACCAAATAGCTAGCCGGAGGACATTTAACTAAAAATTTAAAATTCTTTCAAACACAAAACTAATACTGCCGCAAATTGCTAACACCAGATGGAGCTACGAACCTAACAAAGAATCACGTCACAAGATGGCTTCAACACACGTGATGTAAACAAACATTATAAGTAATACCGTCGTAAATTGGCTACCACAACGTGGGGCTACAATAATGTTAAATAATATAACATTAATACCGTTGTAAATTGGCTCCCATACGTGGGGCAGTTAAAATTATGTAACCAAACAAAACAAAAGCAGCACAATATAAGATCTTCACGTTCTAATAATTTACGTAAAAACATATTACGTAAGCACTAATAGTGTTACCACAGATCATGGTCCCCCTTCACTGGGCTGCAACAAAATGTATAACACCACTAGCGACCTCTAGTAAATGTTATACAGTGTTATGATAGACTAGAGCTTATCTGTGTGTCTATCCATCATGATCATGGTCCCCCTTCACTGGGCTGCAACAAAATGTATAGCACCACTAGTGACCTCTAGTAAATGTTATACAGTGTTATGATAGACCAGAGCTTATCTGTGTGTCTATCCATCATGATCATGGTCCCTCTTCACTGGACTGTAACAAAATGTATAGTACCACTAGTGATCTCTAGTAAATGGTATACAGTGTTATGATAGACCAGAGCTTATCTGTGTGTTTATCCTTCATCATGATCATGGTCCCCCTTCACTGTACTGTAACAAAATGTATAGCACCACTAGTGAACTCTAGTAAATGTTATACAGTGCTATGATAGACCAGAGCTTATCTGTGTGTCTATCCATCATGATCATGGTCCCCCTTCACTGGGCTGCAACAAAATGTATAGCACCACTAGTGACCTCTAGTAAATGTTATACAGTGTTATGATAGACCAGAGCTTATCTGTGTGTCTATCCATCATGATCATGGTCCCCCTTCACTGGGCTGCAACAAAATGTATAGCACCACTACTGAACTCTAGTAAATGGTATACAGTGTTATGATAGACCAGAGCTTATCTGTGTGTCTATCCATCATGATCATGGTCCCCCTTCACTGGGCTGCAACAAAATGTATAGCACCACTAGTGACCTCTAGTAAATGTTATACAGTGTTATGATAGACCAGAGCTTATCTGTGTGTCTATCCATCATGATCATGGTCCCTCTTCACTGGGCTGTAACAAAATGTATAGCACCACTAGTGAACTCTAGTAAATGTTATACAGTGCTATGATAGACCAGAGCTTATCTGTGTGTCTATCCATCATGATCATGGTCCCTCTTCACTGGGCTGTAACAAAATGTATAGCACCACTAGTGACCTCTAGTAAATGTTATACAGTGTTATGATAGACCAGAGCTTATCTGTGTGTCTATCCATCATGATCATGGTCCCTCTTCACTGGGCTGTAACAAAATGTATAGCACCACTAGTGACCTCTAGTAAATGTTATACAGTGCTATGATAGACCAGAGCTTATCTGTGTGTTTATCCTTCATCATGATCATGGTCCCCCTTCACTGGACTGTAACAAAATGTATAGCACCACTAGTGACCTCTAGTAAATGGTATACAGTGCTATGATAGACCAGAGCTTATCTGTGTGCCTATCCTTCATCATGATCATGGTCCGTCTTCACTGGGCTGTAACAAAATGTATAGCACCACTAGTGACCTCTAGTAAATGGTATACAGTGCTATGATAGACCAGAGCTTATCTGTGTGCCTATCCTTCATCATGATCATGGTCCCCCTTCACTGGGCTGTAACAAAATGTATGGCACCACTAGTGACCTCTAGTAAATGTTATACAGTGTTATGATAGACCAGAGCTTATCTGTGTGTCTATCCTTCATCATGATCATGGTCCACCTTCACTGGGCTGTAACAAAATGTATAGTACCACTAGTGACCTCTAGTAAATGGTATACAGTGCTATGATAGACCAGAGCTTATCTGTGTGCCTATCCTTCATCATGATCATGGTCCCCCTTCACTGGGCTGTAACAAAATGTATGGCACCACTAGTGACCTCTAGTAAATGTTATACAGTGTTATGATAGACCAGAGCTTATCTGTGTGTCTATCCTTCATCATGATCATGGTCCACCTTCACTGGGCTACAACAAAATGTATGGCACCACTAGTGACCTCTAGTAAATGTTATACAGTGTTATGATAGATCAGAGCTTATCTGTGTGTCTATCCTTCATCATGATCATGGTCCACCTTCTCTGGGCTGTAACAAAATGTATGGCACCACTAGTGACCTCTAGTAAATGTTATACAGTGTTATGATAGACCAGAGCTTATCTGTGTGTCTATCCTTCATCATGATCATGGTCCGTCTTCACTGGGCTGTAACAAAATGTATAGCACCACTAGTGACCTCTAGTAAATGTTATACAGTGTTATGATAGACCAGAGCTTATCTGTGTGTTTATCCTTCAGCATGATCATGGTCCACCTTCTCTGGGCTACAACAAAATGTATAGCGTTTACTACTAGTAATCAGGGCGCGAACATTCTGTGATGGACGTCTCCCTCATGTAAACTGCTTATCTTATTCGCGTTCTAGGGTTGCGGGGTATAAGTTTCCCACTTTCTGTGACATGTTTTGTTTATAGTTGATATAATGAAGTGTAAAATATGGGCTAGAAGTAGTGTTCTTTGGTTTAGCACATGTTTATTGTGGCACCAGCAAGAATGTTAGAATCATTACTAGGTGCTCAAGGATTCTTGCAAAAGGGAATTACCATTGATTTTACATGGAGTTTTGAGCACTGACATTTTTCGCATTCTTATGTTCATGCCATGGTTAAACTATTACGCATTAATGAACCAGGGAAATTGTTGTGGTTTTTTCACTTTCAGGAATGAAACGATATGGGGCATATCACTCATTCTAGCTGTGACTATGAAACCTACGATGGATGCCTGCCTCACAGACTTGCATTTCGGTTTCACCGACAACTTATGAATGTTTCTGTGCTTGTTGGCATAAAGCAATGTTGTAACATAACCCCAAAGAAACCGGTTAAATCACATGACCTTGGGGCCATTACGCTATATGAGCCGATGTCTCCGAAGCCCCAAAACATAAGGATCGATGATGCTGCCACCGGCCAAACCGCCACTTGCATTTCCCTTTGATGTATCAAGCAAGGCTGTTTCTTACACGGCGATTCTGTTTAATCCCAAGGGAGGTATTTGTCGTGCTGTTGTCTTCCTTGAACCGAGACAACTGCTGCAAAGCTGGCAGTGGAGATGTTATCGGAGAGTCCCTAGGCCCAGTATGTACATTCACAACAATTCCACTCAGATCTTCTGGAGTGAATTGCAGAAATAATGGTTAAAGCTAGACTTTGTGTAAGTGTGACTGCTGCGTTGCGAAGATGATATTTAGTGTTAAAGGTTGTTTAAAGCCCTGTCTGCGCTGATTAACATTTAACAGTTTGCATGTTGGCCAAATTTCGATTGCAGAATTGGCTTAAAATGTTAACCGAAACACGTTGGATGTTTTCAGCTCTGTGTATGTGATTGGGTGAACTTCGGCAGTTTCCGGACTGTAACCATAGCAACGGCGTACTTCTGATTCCTTCACGCTATTGTGTTGGGTAGTTGTGTGTTGACTCGTTCTGTGCTCGTATCCTTGATTCGGTTTGCTTCATGTGAAGTTATGAAATGGACGAAAGAAAAGACGCTTTCATTACTAAAAATCTTTTTTGAGGCTATCGTTATGGAATATTGTAATGTATGTAATAAAAAGAATGGACAATTATACCAAACTATGTGTAATATATTGTTGTTCCAGAGGCAATATCAGAAAAAAAATAGCCTCACTTTGCCAGAGAATTGCAAAAAAAGGCTCAAGTCTGGCAGCTGGAATGGCTGCTCTAAAATATATGCCCTGTTTGTGAATTATAGGTTAGAAACCTTGCTCAAAACAAAGTTGATGCCAATTTGATTTGTTCTCAAGAAATTGAAGTCAACCCTGCCCTGAATTTTAAACTCACTGCTGTGCCAATTAACAAGATAGAGTCTAATCACCTTCTACTTTTCTTTTTATTGAATATCAAGCACAGCTACAAATACCAATGTCAAATCCTGAACACTAGAGTCCATTTTGCTTTTGGTTGAGATATTTTGTTGACCCAACAAGTCAACTGGTGTGGATGGAATGTTAAATGATCACAGTTACAACATGTTGAAGGCATTTGACATGTTGAATGTTAACTCTTGATATGTTGAAGAGTATGGACTCGCCTTAAGGGGACTATAGCTTGTCTCAACCTTGAAAGATAGTATGGGATATCTCTGTCTCTATCTAACACATACATGTTGCCATTAGCTTCGTCCTTTTCTACACTCGTGCTGTTGCCAAGTTGCTAACAAGATGGTGTAAATATTCATTTGGTACAATTCTCAGCTTTTAACATATGATTCTATGCAGAATATATCATATTATATCATTTTTGAGCCGCTCTAGGTTTCTGTAAGGCCAAATTCTTAAAGACAATGTGTTTTTCAGTAAAAGTCCATATTTGCCGTTTCTTTGCTTATCACGCAGTAACTATAAACTAAAACGTAACACCCAAAAATATGTATTTTATCTAGAGTGGCGATACCTGCCTAGTTCTCTGTCTTTAACAAGATGAGCGTTACAATTTTTTAAATTATTTTCGGAAAATTTATACCTATGCAGTAGAAAAGTCAGCCAGCGAGAAACTTTTTTTTGTTAAAGAGGGCTGGAGACAATTTTTGAAAGAAGCTGGAATCCTATAACTTTGTATTCATTGTGTATGAGAAACAAGGATCATGCATTTATTCCGTAACAGGCGCCAGGCAGAAGGCAGAATAGGTTAACACCAGTTTGTAACGAAGTGTGTGCGTTTACAGCGTTCAAAATGCTGTCAAGTATTGTGTAGATTATTTACGAGTGGCGTCTAATAAGTAAGTTTCCCTATTTTATAAAAAAATTACACACAGTTGATCATATTGAATTAATTTTATTTATATTGTACAATTCTTCTGTTACTTTTCTACATATTCAACATGTTCCCAAGCATTTTTGGGGACGTGACACAAGTTTTTCCAAGCCAGTGTTGTACCAGGTCGGGTCGTGTGCTCGCAACCAGCTGTTCACCTATTTGACTTCATCATCGGTGTTAAAAGTGCTTACCTTTGAGTTGGAGGAACATGTGAAAATCGCTTGGGACAAGCTCCGGTGAATACGGAGGATACGAGAAAACTTCCAAGTTGAATCTTGACCCAGGCGGAGCTCAGAAGATTCAACCGGGAAGTTTTCTCGCATCCTCCATATTCACCAGAGCTTGCCCCAAGTGATTTTCACATGTTTCTCTGACTCAAAGGTAAGCACTTTAACACGGTGACGAAGATGAATCAGAAGTGAACAGTTGGTCAGGAGCAGAGGAGCCCACTTCTGATTCATCTTCGTGTTAAAGTGCCTACCTTCAACACAGCTTTCCGTGCCTCGGCGATTTCTTGGTTCGATGTCCGCTAGGTGCTCTTTCCATATTTACCCCGCCAAATATTTCCGGAAATGCCATAAGTTTACAACTTGGTATAGTTCACTCATTAAAACATATTACTTTATTCAGCGTGTATATTTTCAATGTATTTAATCAAACCAGAACTTTTTTGGAATTCGCTACCATATACAGTTATTAGAAGTTTCATTCGGATTTTGTGATCTTCCATGCAGGCATTTCTCTAGTATCTTGAGGAGTCACTCAAACCCCTATATATAGACGAGTGAATGTTCATCATTGTAGGTTTCACCTTGAATTAGAACACTTTGAGTGGCTTCCATGTGGATAAAGTTGATGGGACGGTTTTTCATTTGTAGATGACTTATGGGAAAACGTAGTCCAAACTGTGTCCTTGTATTCAGGTTCTTTTTATTCTGTGTCCATAATATAACTGCAGCCTATCTGCAAGGCGTGCATATCCGCCAAGACATTTACCAGTGGCCAGCTTTTTGCCTTCAAGTCCTTCAATTTTCTTAAGCGTGTGCCTCATCTCTTTTCTACCTGACCTACATATTCTATTTTTTAAATCACCATAGGATCTGTCTTCACATAATACAGCGAGAGCCAAAAGACTGCGAACCGACTGCGCGGTGTTTTTCCTGACCGCGTCCTCGGCGCTCGTTACCATCTGCCGCTATCATAGAAAGGCGCGGATGAAACCATACATTATTTTTAAAACTATTTTTAAAAGCTTTACTTAACAACTTTATGAAAGTGTGTTTGAGGACAGAATAATTAGTAGAATTTTGTGGCCCCCTCGGTCCCCCGACCTAACCCCCTGCGATTTGGTAACTTAAAACAAAGTGTACAAGACAAACCCACATATCCTGGAAGAATTAAAACAAAATATCCGCCAGGAAATTGCCAGCATTTCTCAACGTGAACTACGGCGAGTGATGGATAGTTTCCTAAAAAGGTGTCAAAATGTATGGACAACGAGGGTGGCCAGTTTCAGCATTTCCTTTCACAAAGTTGGTAAGTAAAGCCTTTAAAAGTAGTTTTAAAAGTGTATGGTTTCATCCGCGCCTTTCTATGATAGCCCAGACGGCAACAAGCGCCGAGGACGCGAACAGGAAAAACACCGCGCAGCCGGTTCGTAGTTTTTTGACTCTCTCTCTGTACTTTCTGGTACCCTTTTAAATGTCCATCTCCAAGGTAATGCTGGCCTCTGGAATATCTTATCACCTTCAGACTCTACACTTGGCAAACCTTTAAGAGTGAAAAGGGGGCATAGCGCAAATGTACCGCCAGTTTTTTAAGCTTTAACTTTCGGGTTTCAGTCCTTTTAGGGTGCAAAAAGTGTATACAGAGTGGCAGATAAAAGTGGCCCGTCTCCCGTTTGAATGCAAATGAGACATTTCCGTTGTTTTTAATATAAATTTGTGTTAAAATTGAATCCAGCCACAGTACAACAGTGCGCAATTTTATGCGATATAAATTATCGATACCGGGTATTCCTTTGTCAGCATTTCTTACCTCATATATACGTTACTGTTCGCATTCAGGCAAATGCGATACAAGAAAGAATTCAAATTGTGGAACCATATATGAAGATAGGCTTGATTAACGGACGAGTCTGTGGCCACCACGTTCCTCGGATCTAACAGCATGGGGATATTATGAAACAAATCCTCACACAATACAGGAACTGAAAGACAGCATCAGTTACCGCCATCGATATCGGGTGTACCAGACGTGTACTGATGCTGCTTTCAACATCTTCAATAAATGATCAGTATTTACTCTATACTTACACGGATCACTCTTAACTGCGTCAACTGTCCATTATTCGCATTGCATAAAATTGCTCATTGTTGTACTGTAACTCGATTCAATTTTAAGGACCAGTTTTAACAGAAGTTAATTTTCTTATTCAGAAAAGTACAGAGAATTGTATTATGACAAAAAAATTAAATTTATTACATTATATTCATATCCTTAAGAGCTGATATTTAAACACAATCAAGAACAATGTTTAACCTCAAAATTCATACTGTAATGTGAAGTTAGTGCACGTATACATTAACCATATCGCTATGTGGAGAGAGGTGTATTGTTCTGCCTGATCTCGGCAATGAAATGACGAGTGAAATTCAAAGCATGCTCTCGGACGTGAGATCGGACTTCTACAGCACGATACCAGAAGTTGTTTATTGTAGCATCATCTGGCACAATTTATGGTGATATCACTAACGTTCATGTATCAACCGTCTGCTTGGCTCCGTGCTAAATTCTAGTTCTCGAGGTCGCGTAGGGCGATGGATTTTTTCGGGCGTAAAAATCCTTAGCATGGCTTCCTTCGGAAGGGAAGTAAAGCCGGTGGTCCCGTGTCGTAGATTTACGGCACGTAAAAGAACCTCAAACCTGATAAAGAGGCCTCTGAGCAAAATTTCCGGTCTTTCACGCCCTATATAGAATGGGTTAACAGCGTTAAAGAGCGTCCATAAATAAAACTCAATATCAATTTTTTCTGCTTGCCTCCTTTCATTAAACAGGAATACGCTGTCCTTTCCACATACGGTTAATTCTGACTATGTTATATGGGGTGTTCAGGTTTATTCCGCCAGTCGGCTGTCTGCGCATGACCTCAATACTTTGAAGCGAGTTTATCACCAGTGCCTCTGGCAGGGCACTAACGAAATATGAGTGGAAATATGAGGTCAGCTTAGCGAAATGGGACTTGTATCGAAACTTTCCAGTATTTACATTTGGAACTTCTGTCTCTTGCGTTTCGTAAACTCGCAATCTCAGCATTTAGGTAGGCTGACAGTAACTCAAATAACTGACTGTTCTTGTAGTGTAGCGTGTCTTGCTTAGCACTCAACCATGCAATTTCTGTGCTCTTTTCCACCTCCTGAAAAATAGTTCTGCACCTCCGCAGTACATTAAGCTGTTTACGAATTGAGAAGAAACGCACGCAGTCCAAGCTTCACTTCCGCGCCTCCCCTATGAAACAAGGGGCTCATTGAACTAGTAATGACGTAATTCATTTAAAACGACCGGCGGTAAAGGCCGAGTAAATCTGAACACCCGTTATAACGTCTTTATTATACTCGTCATTCTGCCCACTCGTCGAGCGCTTTAGAAATGGAATGAAACAAATGTATTTTATTTATTTACGCTATTCTTTCTTTTAAGGATAATTTTTCGAGATAATGCGTTCCATTGCTTGCACCATATCGGAATAAACTTTCCTCTGTGAGATAGGACTGCTGTAGCACATGAACTGGAAGGAATACTTTTAACAGCAACTTTCTTGAGAGCCCGCTATTGTAAGCTTTACTCTCCACGATCACTGTACGATTTCGGAAAGCACGGTCTTTTCTTCGACAGAAAAGTTGACGACTCGTTTGACTATGGCGATTTGTTTACAGAAACAAAAGACGAAGGAAATCTGAAAACAAAAACATGGCGCTGACCGAAAAACATTTGGTATAAATCACCAAACATTGTAAGGAAAGTTAACCATATTTCATATTCACAATTAATGTTCGAAAAAAAAGAAACACAAATGGAAATGTGTGTATTATCTGTAGATGAGCCTGGCTGAGTGCGACTACTCGCGCGTACACAGCAACAGTTCTCGGAGCCCGGGTGGAGGCTTGATAGGCAATACTTCCTGAGCGAAGTTGATAGCACAAGCTCTTGCGCTGGCCCATACGACAGCTTGCCCCACTGCCCAGCTGTATTACATGCTGCAGGCATACTCCTGCGAGAAGTGAGCACTCCGCTGCTCGCTGGTGGCAGCCAAGCTAGAAAATGTCTAAGGGTTTAAACTACTTACGGTTTCTATAATCAGCCCTTAATGTTGACTGTTGAACTGTTTATGAGTCTGCTGATACATTCAGTGTTTCACTACGCACTCTGCCAGATGCTGCATAACTTTGATAAAACATTTTGCCATTAACACATATAAATGTTATGGTGTGGTTTGGTTTACCGTGTATTGCAGACTAGCTAATGACGTCATATTTCTTGTTTTCTACAGGCACACCCCCTGAACCCCAGCCTCCAGCAGCGTTCCGGAGACGGCGACTGGCAGCAGAGGAGCGACAGAGGTCACCCTCACCCTCGTCATCGTGCAACAACAATAACAACAATAACCAAAACCAGATAAACAAGAAACCGTTGTCGCCCAGGGAGCGCTTCAAGGATGCTAAGGAGAAGTTCCTTCTGTTGGAGCGCGAAGAACTGCAACGTCGACAGACCAGGGAGCCCCCGATAGCACCGTCATCTTCATCCCAAGCGCACTCCAGAGGTCAGTCTCTTTGTCGATTGCACCATTGCAACCACGGAGTTGATGTATACAGTTTATTGTCAAATAGGTTTGAAATCAGTGCAAAACTAAGCGTTGCAACCGAATTTTAATTTTTATATTCATTAGAAGAAGAGCGTAATCATAATGAATTTAGAGCAATGGCCGAAACCTTGTTAGTCTGTGTACAGATGTATTTTAAGTAGTCGCTGTGCGCTGTAATGGATTGTGATCTCGCGGGAGACCACAACGAGTATGCCTTTTAATCTAGCTTCTTAACTCTTAAAAGGGTTAAGCGTATGTTTAATTATTTACAACTTAATTTAACAACATAACTATGTATTTTGTTTTAAATTTGTCATGGAAAGATTCTATCACCCACTCATGTTTGTAGGCTCGCAAAATGAAGCTTAAATGTTAAGAAATGCTAACCGAATATTTATGGATGTAGTTTGAAATGAATAGAAATTTAAGAGTAGTTATATTGGGAGAATATCAGGACGTCTATGTGTACCTTTGACTTGTCTAGTTTAGGTTGCTGAGGCTATGACGCCGAAGAAGGGACTTCGATGTTGTATCAAGCTATTTCATTCCGTATCTGTGGAAGAGACAAGGTCTCACGTAGTCCTCTGTTCATCGCCCATTGTAGCCATTGGAAGTGTACTTCCTTTCTCCAAGTCTCAAAGGCGTAAAGCATGAGCGGCATTGTCAGCGCCCGAACACTGAACACTGGATACGAAGTCCAGCTTCAAGCCCAAGTAAATAATGTAGACTCGCGCTGGTACACGTGAGGTTGAAGACTCTATTGCCATTCCTCTACAGCAGGACGTCATCAAGTATTGACATCCTATTAGGAGGAAAGTCAGAAAACCGCCTCTGGTATATGTTTTCCTCGCAATTGCGGTTGAGTATCTTCGGTGTCTATGGAAGGTACGAAGTTCACTGTACCAGTTTGTGAGTAAATGCAGTAAAAAAAACAACAACAAGATACAAACAAAGAAGAGACAAAGATAGATTTCTGATGACTGAATCTTTTCAAAGTATTCTCAAATACAATCTCTACCGCATTTCATCTATTTTAAATCCATTTTGTAAATACTGAACTCCAAGGATCTTTAAATACGTTGTTCATATATTATGTGGCCACTGCGGCTTTAGGTGGTTTAAATAGTTGATCACAAAGTTTTTGTCTTACTTTTCCGGATAAAAAGAAGTTGCATGGAGCCAGTCAGGATAAAAAAACTGAGTTTCATATATGGAGCTCTTTAACCATAGGTTCGAGGCCTCTTTATCAGGCTTGAGGTTCCTTTACGTGCCGTAAATTTACGACATGGGACCACCGGCTTTACTTCCCTTTCAAAGGAAGCCATGCTAAGGAGTTACGCTCGAAAAAAAATCCGTCGCCCTCCGCCGGGTTTGAACCCGCGATCTGGAGATAGCATGGTAACCATTACACCACTGAGGACGATTCTTTTAAATCAGGCGGTATACTCCAGTACAGTGTGATCTTACACCTGAAGAGGGGGCACTACGATGCTCATCAGAGATGATATATTCGTGGAATCCGTATTCATACAGTCAGTGACTGTAAGGATCCTATTTACCATTTGTAACATTTAACGGCCTCTCGCTCATTGATTTAGAAGATCTAGTTTCCCAATTACCAATATGCTGGTGGGAAACCTCAATGCGCTCCCCTCGGGCTTGTGCGAGACGCAAATTAATTAGTTGATTTTTTGGAGGCAACTACAACCTAGCTCTTCTGAACACAGGAGAGCCTACATTTCCTTCAGACACCTTTAATACTTTTTCACACCTTGATATAACAGTTTGTTCACTACATTTAGCAGTTTCTTTACAATGGAATGTCATCTCTGATTTACGTTCTAGTAGTCTCTTAACACAACATACATGTTGGACACACTGCCGCCTAACTTTACTCCCAGTTGGCTGTGTTTACTTATATTGAGCACGACTCTGTGAATGCTTTAGTCGAACATCTCAAAGAGACGATTCTTTCTGCCACTGAGCAATATATTCCTCGGTCGACTGTCCACTCCCGTCGATTTCCGGTACCTGGTGGACGGATGAATGACCGAATGGCAGGCGTGCTCTTACGGTTTTCCAGCGTCGTCTTACACCTGGAAGGACATTTTGTATTGATGCAATACAAAAAAAAGCGTGCCGGGTCTATACAAGTTATTAAGGATAGCAAAAAAGACATCAAGGAGCAGATTTGTAGGTTCATTTAATCGACATAAACCTTTCATGTGTCAATCGTGGGATTTAAAACAGCTGCAGGAGCTGTTGTTCATACATTTGACGTGGCTACCACATTTTCCCTTGTTTTCGCTCAAGCGTCTAGCTCAGATAACTATTCGCCCGAGTTCCTTCTAGCTAAGACTCAGGTGGAATCTCAACCTTGTAGATTACAATTGCTTTTCACCATGGCGGAGTTAGAACATGCTCTTTCATCCTCGCGACTATCAGCACCAGATGGTATCCACATACAAATGTTACAACAGCTCTCTCCTGAAGGTAAGGCTTTTCTAGAAAAGTGGCGGGAGGCCACTGTCATACACATATTGAAAGCTGGAAAGGTCCGTCATCTTCCGTCTAGGTAACATCCTATTTCCCTCAACGGTTGCCTTTGCAAGGTGTTGGAACGCATGATCAATGGACTGTTGGTACCGTGGCTAGAAACTCACAACCTACTGGCCAACATCCAGTGCGGTTTTCGACGACGCCGTTCAACAATGGACCACCTTGTGCCATTATCGACGCAGATCATAAACGGATACATGAGGAATTGTCAAAGCGTCGCGATATTTTTTACTTTGAGAAGGCTTATGATACGTGTTGGCGAGCAGAGATATACGTTCCCTACACACCTGGAATATACGTGGACGCTTACCACCGTTCATGCAGGAGTTTATGGAGGATCACGTTTTTTTTTAGTAAGAATTGGCTCCATTTTTTCGAACTTTTTTCTTCAGAGAATGGAGTGCCTCAGGGATCGGTGCTAAGTGTTATATTGTTTGCTATAGCAATTAATTCGATCTCTAAATGTGTGCCCCCAGGGGCATCGTCATGTTTATTTGTAGACGACTTTGCCGTCTATTGTGCGCCGGTTTTTGAACGCAGCAATGTTTAGACAATCTTCGAGAATGGGGTTCTAAAAACGGCTTTCGTTTCTCGGTTGAGAAGTCAATCAGCGTTAACTTCCGTCGCGCCGTAGGAGACGATTACCACTTTCGCTCAGATTCGGCCCAGCTCTACTGTCATTCGCAGATTCAACGAGATTCCTGGGGTGGATCTTTGATAGGAAACTTAGCTGGCCATCGCATATAGCACAGTTAAAAGCGCAAGGTGACGGTTCTCTGAATACCTTGCGGGTATTAAGTGGCAAATCTTGGAGGAGCGAATCGTACAGTTTTGCTGTGACTATATCGCGCACTGGTCCGGACCAAGATAGACCATGTGTGTATAGTTTATTCCTCAGCACGACCATCTGTGCTGGAGAGATTAGATACAATCCATAATCGGGGCATTCGAGTGGCTATCGGTACTTTTCCAACTAGTCCAGTTATGATCCTTTATGCCGAATCGGCAGAATTTCCTCTGCGATATTGGCATGATGTCCTCTTAGGAAATTATGGTTGTGTGCTTAAGTGTAAGCCTATACACCCAACGTTCGCTTCGATTTTCAATACCACGCGGGACGAATGTTATAGGAACAGCTCCATTAATCCAAGCTATGCTGGTAACCAGAGGCTAAAAAGCACGATATTGAAATGCCTAGTATGTTTCCTAAGGGGCAGAGGATGTTCGTGCGACGCCTCACGCAGATCTTGGATGGTGGCATACCGGAGGTCTACAGTGCCTGTGTTTAATATCCGCCATATACAGAGCCTTTTTGTACGTTCGCCATCGAAAACCGGGCGACTGCCTCATTTTGAGTGATTCCTTTAATGCACTTCAGGGTCTTCGTGAGCTGTACAGCGCATTCAGGATGCTCTCCATGTTTCACACGCATCTGGTGTTAATGTGAAGTGTACTTGGATACCTGGTCATACTGGTTTTGCCGGGAATGAACTGGCGGATTTGGCAGCTAAGGCGACGACCACAAAACTCAGTGTTGCAATATCTCGTGTAACGTCGGAAGACTTTAGGCTTTTTGTGCGGAGAGTGGTGATGACGCAGGAGTGGTTAGCTCTCCGCGGAAATAAGCTTAGAGTGGTGAAGAATATTCCTATAAACTATGTAACTTTCTCTCATGTATCTCGTCGTGAGAAGGTGATTTTGGCGCGGTTGCATATTGGTCACTGCCATTTTATGCACGGTTGCCTATTTAAGGGCGATCTTGCTCCTCCGTTGTGCAGTGAAGGTCTGTTGGTTCGTCATGTGTTGCTGGAGTGTATTGCTCTAGCACACTTTCGTCTCTGCAGAGGTGTTAGCTGGCAATAACGAAGCGGTAAGTTTTTATCTAAGATAAATCCTCATATTCGGATTTAGTCTCGTTGATATGTTTATCGTAGCTCTCGGCTTAGTTTTCAATATTCATCCATATCTCTGACGTTAGCGATATTTTCATATTGATCTTTATCTCTGGCATTTGCCATTATCTGTTTTCCTAAGGCGGCAATGTCCTTAAGTTGAGTACCCTTAAGCAAATAATCAATCAGCCTTTTCTCTCTTCCGGCAGTTCACTGTAGTGTCGAACACATGTCATCTTTTCTCTTTCAGGACTCCTCTCATCCGATCGCTCACTGAAGTGTCGAACAGAGGACTCCTTTTGTCTGCCAGCTGCTCACTGCAGTGCCCGAAACAGGACTTCTCTTATCTCTTACGGCCGGTCACTGAAGTGTCAAACACAGGACTCCTTTTCTGTCTTCCGGTCGCTCACTGGAGTATCGAACACAGGACTTCTCTTCTCGTTTCCTGCCGCTCACTGGGGTTTCGAACAGAGGACTCCCCTTCTCTTTTCCGATCACTTATTAGAGTGTCGAACACAGAACTCGTGTCATCCATACGCTCACTTCAGTGTGAAATACAAGACTCCTCTTCCTTCTTTCAGTCGTTCACTAACTGTCCAGCACAGGACTCTTCTCTCTTCGAGACGCTCACAGGTATGTCGAACACAGGACTCATCTTCTCTCTTCCAGCCGCTCAATGGAGTGTAGAACACAAGACTCCTCCCTTCCGGCCTCTCAAACTCAGGAGTCGTTTCATCCATACGCTCACTTCAGTGTAGAATGCAGGACTCATCTTCTCTCTTTCGGTCGCTCACTAACTGTCGACCAGATGACTCCTCTTTTATCGCTCGCTGACGGTCGTAGAGTGGAGCACCCGCTGTGAGTTACAACAACCTTTTGGGGGCAATGGATTTTTTCGTGAGTAAACATCCTTAGCATGGCTTCCTTCAGAAGAGAAGTAATTCCGGTGGTCTATAGTCGTAGACTTGCGGCACGTAAACGAACCCCAAGCATGATAAAGAGGTCTCTAAGCAAAATTGTCGTCTTTCGCTCCCAATATAGAATGGGAGGCTAAGAACCATAGCAGTTAAATATAACACCCATAAATAAAAACTCAATTTATTTTCAACTAGAACCTGCTCATCACAAGCACGCTGGTTGATATATTGCTGTAGGAAACTTCGCCGTAGGAGGGGAGGAAATATTCAGAAATATCACCTTGCGTCTCGATGGCGTTTCTGGAATTTATGTCGGCCGAGAGCAACCCTCGCTCCAACCAACTATGAGCCGGCTACCACTGAAGGATACACCCACTATTCAGGAAGCAAAGGCCCGTCTTTGTCACATTGTTACTGTCCAAATCTTCAAGATTCTATAATGGTAGTCGATGCCGATAAACCGTTTCCTTGTTTAATTTTATTTCTCGTAAGCCAAGTTAAACTGCTTGTTGTGCCTATTTGTTTAGTAAATTATAAAAACTTCAGTTGATTCTAACAAAGAAGCTGTGAATGTTCATTACCACTTAATTACCTGAAGCTGCTAACGAAATAAGACCTGATAAGAACAGACCTCTCCTATGGTTCCTCCTTGCAATCCTGGACCTACTCCATCATCTTATAACACATGTTTATAACTGAAGCTTATTCTTTACAGGAAAGGGATACGCAGCCCATGACAACTGGTCTCGAAGCCGAGACTCGGAGGACGACTTGGAGGACAGACCTCCCCGGGGTTACTATGGCAATGACACACCAGATGGGTTTGATACTCCGCCGGAGCCAGACCTTGACGACGAGGAAGACGATGTCCTCGAGCATGGGTACGGCAGCTACCCGCACCACGAGGAAGAGATGTTGCGACACCGTGTGTATCGTGGAGGAGGTCACCGAGCTGAGGGTAGATATCGGGAACGGCTGCTCAGCCCAACACGGCAACCACAGCATAGGGCCCTCTCCCGCGAAGATTCTGGACCGGGTATTCCTCTTGAGCGATATCGCAGTCCGATGCGAGGTAACCCACAGCCCGTCATTGCAAGTCCGGAAATGCAACGGCGAGTAGACCATCGCGGTCCGATTCGAGGTAACCCACAGCCCGTCATCGGAAGTCCTGAGATGCAACGGCGAGGAGACTCTCGCGGTCCGATGCGAGGTAACCCACAGCCCGTCATCGGAAGTCCGGAGATGCAACGCCGAGCAGACCATCGCGGTCCGATTCGAGGTAACCCACAGCCCGTCATCGGAAGTCCGGAGATGCAACGCCGAGCAGACCATCGCGGTCCGATTCGAGGTAACCCACAGCCCGTCATCGGAAGTCCTGAGATGCAACGGCGAGGAGACTCTCGCGGTCCGATGCGAGGTAACCCACAGCCCGTCATCGGAAGTCCGGAGATGCAACGCCGAGCAGACCATCGCGGTCCGATTCGAGGTAACCCACAGCCCGTCATCGGAAGTCCGGAGATGCAACGCCGAGCAGACTCCCGCGGTCCGATGCGAGGTAACCCACAGCCCGTTATTGCAAGTCCGGAGATGCAACGCCGAGCAGACTCCCGCGGTCCGATGCGAGGTAATCCTCAACCCATTATCGCAAGTCCGGAGATACAACGGCGTGGAGATCATCGCAGTGCGATGCGAGGTAATCCACAGCCCATCATGGCAAGTCCAGAGATGCAGCGGCGAGCAGATCCTCGCATACCACGTCCGGGTGCCTACCCCGACAAAAAGCGCCGTTCCATGTTTGATGCCCTGGAGGATGAACGTCGGCGGAACTCTAACGAGCTTGCTAAGGAGTTCAAGCGCCGCTCATATCAGGACGGGGGCGTTCTGAACCAGCCAGGGTACCAGGAACTGTCGGAACAAGAGAGGTTCCCGGGACTGGATCGGGAGACCGCCAGGATCCAGCACCACGTGGGTAACAGATACCGTCACAGCTATGCCGAGCCCCATTTGCACCACCATCACTACTCCCACGATATCTTACATCGTACTAACAGTTCTGTGTCTTCAGGAAGAGTGGGCATTGCCGCAGTGCATCCCTACTGAAGTGCCATGACGAGATCCTGCTGGACTGCGTTCACACAAACAGAACACATAACCCAGCGGGGCCAAGCTCAACCTTAAACTCTATATAACTTTTCTAATCTTTATTGTATGTATATGATCGTAAGAGTTAAATAAATAAATATATATGTATACATACTGCAGTCCTCAACGTTCTTAGTTTGAATAGTCTGCTATTCAAATACGGGGTGATTCAGCGAAATCAAATTTCTACATTTGTGTTGTAACAATAAATCATATGCTGTTTTCAACGCTCTCCATATGGTCTGTTACCCTCAGAAGCCTCGCACCACCAAGCTACACCATTTTTCCCCCGATGGTAGGATCATGATTATGATAGCGATAGAACGAGGGGATCTACAGCCTGAAGCTTTTGGGATACTTCACATCTGGATAGAGACGACTTAATATCACCACTCCATAGTCGGGAATCACACCATGAGCTGCGAGGGAAACTGCTGAGCTAACCTAGGGTCACAATTATATTTTTTATATAACTTAACAAATAAATGCGATTAATGCTAATAGTGTAGCATTTTAACAGCACAATGCAACATTTCATTTCTTGAAAATCTTTTACCTGCAGTTCTGCGACTTAGTCCGCTTTTTCTCTATCACAGTTTCGTTTATGCTGCACGTAGCACTTCATTTCGCAGGCGCGCAACTCAGAACTTCTCCTCCTCTATCGTAGACCACTGCTACTTGCCCGCACACTTTAAGAACAGAAATGAATCGAACCTGTATCAAGCTGACAGCCTTCTTTATATACTTGAACGACGTCTTCTCAAAGTTTCAAACAAAACCAGAATTGGACGACAGTCTGGAGGTTCCTACCGGCGCAGCGTCCTGATAGGAGTGCCGAATAGGCATTTCTTCCTTCCTCCCCTATCTCTGCAATCAACCACATGTCCTCTCCAAGGAGCCCATCAATATCGCCAAATGACTTTTGTAACATCGAGCGAGATGGCCCAAGCGGTAACGTCTGTGGCCCGCATTCGGTAGGTCCCGAGTTCAAACCCCGGGTTCGACCAATCTCTCTGAAGGCTTTTTTCTTGTTTTTTTCTCAGTCACTAAGTGAATGCTGGGTTGGATAATTTGATCCGCAAATTTTCCTATCATCCTTTTCATTTCCTTCTGCTTCACCGCCATATCAGGCACTGGGCTGATCACCCATCCTGGATATGCTATGATCCAGAGTTGCTCGCTCGTCGACAGGCTACTGACCCAAGACCTTGGCTTATAAGTCCTACAAAGAAGGTACTCTGTTAAAGAGATGAAGAATACTTTAACTGGAATATATTACTACAAGGTCTTGTGGGCAACTTGAATAAATCTTGATCTTCAAATACTCTAAGAGATACTAGTCACAGACAGATAAATCTGAAAATCTTGATGGCCATACAATGTCTCTGAGTTGATTTGACTACCAAAGAGGCGACACACAGCTGCCTGTGTGTGCTGTTGCACCATCTTGCTGGAACCATTTTGGCTGTTCTCTTATAGATCTTAAAACAAAAATGGTTTGATGACACGCTCGCAGCCTGGCACATTATTATTGAAATGAAGGCCGTTTGTGGGATATAATTTTCAAGAAATTAAACAATTTCCTATGTTGCAGATACATTATCAGCGTCTATATGCAGCTTAACAGTAAGGTATTGGCAAACTTTCAGGGCACCTTTCTCACATGTAGAAGAAAAAAATATGTTATGTGGACATGTGTACAGAAATACTTCATTTCCAAGTTAAAATTCATTCCCTACAACTCTTCATCGTACATTAATATAATCACAAACAGAACATACCACGTGAAATGTTTAATAATTACAGAAACATGCGAAATCAAACATTTAGGTATTTTTTTATACAAGATTAACTTGGAGAAAAGGCATTGATAATAATTGGAAAAAAACTACCAATATTAAAAAGACTAGCAGGAAGAAAATGGGGAAGTACAACACAAACTTGGAACACTTTAAAATATGTATGTTAAAGCAACTTTCAAATATTGTGATGAGATATTAATAATGGCAAATGTAGGAACACTTAATATTATACAAAACCAAATTTTTTGTTTAGTAGTAATAGTAATGCTGGTGGTATTTTTTTAAGTATAGGATAGTTAAATTATATTGGAACTCACTCGCGGCCTCTCTCTACTGCGCAAGACAACCGCAGTCACCGGGGAAATTATGTCGGCAGAGGCGGACTAAAATCCTTACTTTATAATAGATGCTTGAAATGTTGACCTTCTGCTCTCAAACAGGCAGCATATCTCGTGTAAATATTCTCGCTCACTTTCCGAAGCTCCGCAACAGGAATTCTTGTGATTTCTTGCACAATGTTTTCTCTAAGTTCCTGTAGTGTGCGAGGATTGGAACAATACACTTTGTCTTTTAAAGAACCCCATAAATAAAAATCACAACTAGTTAGGTCAGGAGAACGAGGGGGCCACAAATCAACACTAATTATTCTGTCATCAAACACCTCTCTTATTGCATGTAATGATTCGGCAGCCCTAAGTGCTGTTGCAGAATCTTGCTGGAACCAACCATATGATCTCTCTTCTGTCAAGCGATTGCAAAATGACCTCAGAATTAACCTCTGATATTGCTCTGCCTTTATTGTTTCATTAAAGAATATGGGCCCTATTATTCTTCTAGCAGTTATCACACACCACACTCCAATTTTCTGATCATAATGAGGCCTTTCATTACAAGAATTCCTGCTGCTGAGCTTTGGAGAGTGAGCGAGAATATTTACACGAGATATGCTGCCTGTTTGAGGTCAACATTTACAGGATCTATTATAAGGTAAGGATTTTAGTCCACCTCTGCCGGCTGTCTCGCGCAGTAGAGAGAGGCTGTGAGTGGGTTTGAGTATAATTTAACTTCCCTATATTTAGTATTAAATTAATTGCATAACACAGTTGCATGGGTCACAAGACCATACATGCAGTCTAGAAAAATACTTGTTCTGCTAAACCTGACTTGCAGAATCGACCAGGAGACACCTATTTAATATTCACAGCACTGTAAACATACACATAAAACAAAATGAATCACTCACATGACATATAAATGCTCAAGTACGACATACGTTTAAACAAAGTGTACTTCCATTAAATATGTGCCATGAAAATCAAGTCCCAGCATGCTGCCAAAATATGCAACCAGTCTTTCTGTTTCCCACGTAGTGGGCAAATCCTCCTCCAGCATCGTCAACAGTCTTATGAGCTTTCCACCCTCCCATCCTAAGCCATGCTATTCCCGCCCTGTGCTTCATACCTAATTCCAAAATATATGTTTCCTAACCCCATCTAATTTTTATTTAATTTTTTAGCTCCGATGATGATCTTTATGTACATTCAGATTCCATTTCCTGCCTATTTGTATCACATAGTCCTCCTTTGACTTTTTCATGGCACTGTATCTATTTTAAATACCACTCTGTCAGATATCATTTAAGCCAATTTTTGACTATTCCTGCTGTAATCCCGCCGCCCACCATTTTGGATACTCTATGTTATGCATTTGATGATTACAACATATTGCTGTCAGAGTTGTTTGGTCACCGTTAATTATTTGCAGCTAGGACCTAGCTACATTTATTTTATTAAATACAGCATCTTCCCAGCATCCTACCACATGAAGAACTCTTTTGAAGTACTTGCTCTGGAAATTCTAACAAATAACTCAAGACTTAATCTTGATATTGAAAAAGCAGCTATCATGCAATATGAAAAATTAATCAGAGTACTCTAGAGCAATTGGGGAAAAGCAAAAAAATCACAGGTGAACTTAAAACTCAACAAAACTTTCTTAATAAAGTCCAAGAAGTCAAACATAAATTAAACTCCCATACTTAAAAGAAAAATTACAAACAAAAATCAACCCTTTAAACTCATTTGATATTGAACACTATCTGCATTTAACAGAAGAATTTAAAAATTCTGAAATCTCTCCATGTGTAGTTGTAATATTATCTGACTCTAAAGTACTATAATTACCATATCATCTGTCCTGGAATGTCAAAAGACTATAAAATAATTAACTAATTTAAATAAGAGTACTACTTCAATGGATACTGCACACTGTGGAACACAAGATAAAGAAACAGTTGATTTTCTGGCCAAGAAAGGGAGTAACATTACATCAAAATCACTCTATCAAAAGAATTACACCAATATACAATATAAAAATTAAAGAAGAATATGTACGCACCACAAACAAAAAGACAACAATGGGAAAAATATACTAATAGGAACAGAACTGGAATTACTACACTGCCAAGAAAATCCTCCATATCAGTTTTTAGATTGTTACTGCCTCAACATACTATACAGTATTGGCATAGCAGAATCTACTATATGCCCTTTCTCTGAACTTGAGGGAATGGACCCTACTGGTCAGCTCTCATCAAAATACTGGAGTGCAAGACAGCAAATGGCTTCATTGCCAACTGCGCAACTATGTTCAATATACCCTCCATTAGCACTGATACATGCATCACATTGAATCTCAGATGTGCTGATGTATCCCTGGAGAACTGCATATTGTTTCGCAGCCTTCCACAATACGGGCACAAAGATTGCCAGAAGAAGTCAGCTGTACACGTCCATTGCACTGCACCGGAAACCCTGCAATGAACAGTAAACATTTGATGCCACATGAAGTGAGCCACTCGTTCAAAACTGGTGTGGATTAGCATGCTAGCCTCGGGTTCTATTCCCGGCTGGAGGTGCCAGGATTCTTCCCCATGCTCCCTAGAGTCTAGAGAGCATGAATTGTGTGCGCACCGAAGTAAAATCCAACGATTAATACTACAAGAAAACGAGTTAATGTTATTGTCAATAAGCCATCATTCCACTGACGTGAAATACAACTTAGCCAGAGGGCATTTTGAACATTTCATATGAGAAAGACTTTCATATGTTATACTGGTACGTTCTGTTCCGGTGTGTTTCCCATGGTTAATGTACTATGAAAGTTGTAAGTTATCTTGGGCAGTGAAAGAAATGGGCTCGGGATCTTTAGAACTTAGTGTTACCTGACATTCGTCTTCTCAGAAGAAGGGAAAGCCCTGGAAAAAAAACCTTATCCAGGTGACTTGCCCTGACCAAAATTCGAGCTCGAGACTTCTTGAATGTGAGACAGACCATAACCGAGCGGGATGGCTCAGGTGACAACGTCTGTGGTTCACATTCAGGAGGATCCGGTTCGATCCCGGCGACCGCTCACTCCGTCCCATGAGGTTTTCGTGGTTTCCCGGATCGACAGACGAATGCTGGGGTTCATCTTCTACCACGACTGTCCTGCCCATCTGTTTCAGGGTTGTAAGACCAGGCGACGGTGTTGGACGGGCTGCGCTCTGTAGAGGGTTCTTCCCTGGCGTCGCTGCGGGGACTGCTCAGTTAGGCCTCTCCTCCGAGTGGGGTACAGCCGGTGGCTTAAGGGCAGCTTCGGATGCTTCAATCTGGAAACATTAGGACCACGTCTGTGCTTGCACCTGTCGTCATCCGGATCTCTCCCAGGTCACTGGCAGAAGTACAGGGCGTTGCTCTGGCCCATTTTCGGGAACCCCATCCATTCGTTTGTACCTGTACCCCAGACCACGGAGTTGGGCTATGAAAAGTTTGTTACGTGGATATCCATGTAACACGTACGAGGAACGTGTCCTGACAGTTTGCCATTGTTACACTCTGTGTTTGTTAATTAGACCTTGCTGCTCTAAAAGTCTGCAGTTTGTGCTCTTTTCAAATCCCAACTCTCGACACAAAGCCTTCACCGTAACTTTTCTTCTTTGCTTTTACAAAAGCAGCAGAGGAAGTAATGTACTTCGCTCAACATTTCAGAAACACATTTTAAGTTCCGCTTAATAAACAAGTCTGATGTGTTGGAATCCACACACTCTTCAACCAGTTTTGCTTCACTCTACTTCTTGATAAACCTTCTTTACAAATTTCTCTTTTTTGAGGGGGAAGGGACTTTTTCAAAGTTTAATGTCGTTTAACCTGGTAGGGTCATATCGGATGATGAGTGAAACGATGCTCAAATGCTCCCGGGGTCCATAGAGCTTAGAGTTACTTGATAAGGGGAAAACCTTATTTGTTAACTCACTTGAACTCGGGGCCTATTGAACGGGAAACATACCGTACCCCCACACCATGTAAGTTGGCAGCATTCCATTGAATACAGCAGGAAAATGTTTAAAAATCAGATTGCTATGTTATATCTAGATCTCGGAAGTTTAAATCCTTAAAAACAATGTTTGCAGCTAAAAGCTTAGTTTCTGTAAGCTAAACATTTGATTTGATGAATCTAAAACATATTTCCAGCTTATAAAATACACTGCTGTTTGTGAAAATTGCAACACCAAGAAAGAAACGCATGAATTTAATACCACAGGTTAGATACATGACAAGTAGCAAATGATAAACTTTTCAAATCTATACTTGACCTTTGAGTCCTAATATTCAATATTTGGCGTGGTCTCCATGGGCTGCAATTAGAGCTGTTATACGCCTTGGCATTGATTAAAAATGTTCTGAACAAGTTCCTGACGGATTTCCCTCCACGCAGTTTGTATTCGAGCCCACAATTCCCTGACACTGGTTACTGGAGGACCGTGACGCACCAGGTGCCGACGAACCATATCCCAGACATGTTCGATGGGCGACATGTCAGGCGAACGTGAAGCCAGGGAAGCAATGGTACCCGTCGCTCTTCGAAGAAGGCTTGTACATTCCTCGCAATATGTGGCCGGACATTGTCCTGTTGAAATGTGGGCTGTGGAGATGCCTGAAGCAGGGGAGTACCTCAGGCTCTACAACCACCGTCAGGTACCGGTTGCTGTTCAAAGTGCCCTCAATTCGTAGGAGGCGAGATCGGCTGTTGTAACCAATGGTGCCCCAAACCATCACACCTGGTGTTTGTCCACTATGCCGCTCAACAATGCAGCCCTCCGGTACCGCCGGGCTCGTATGCGGCCATCACTGTAGGACACGTTGAAGCGGGGCTCGTCCGAAAAGACCACATTTTGCCACTCAGCACCCCAGCGACGGTGTTCACGTGCCAATTGCAGTCGGAGGAACTTGTGGTTTCTAGACAATGGAAGCCGACGTAATGGCATGCGTGCAATCAGTCCAACCTGCAGCAGACAACGACGAACCGTTGACACCTGTTGCAGTGCTCCAGCGTCGAGCCAACACTGTGGATGAAGCTGTACGGTCCATTATGGCCATGCGAACAAGATGACGGTCATCCCGTGCTGTGGTCCAGTACCCGCTCTTCGCTGTGTGCGACCTTCATCTATCCACTGCTTGCACACACGCATCACTGTCATAGCAGCATGCCCTGTACGAGCCGAAATGTCACGGTATGACAAACCCGATCATTCTGCCCCGTTTGAATTCATTCACATGCCGATATAGCTCCCTTTGACGTCGACAAGGCATACTGGCACTCAGTTTATTGTTTCCACCTTGCTTGACAGCTCTGCACTGACTACGCTGGCCTTGTCGGACCGACACAACAGGACTCTGCCCGGTTTACGTGTACCCTAAATCTAATCACTTATTGCTTGCACGCTTCCACCAAGTTTGGAGTTATTCGGGAAATTCTTTCTTAATGCTGCAATTTTCAATACGGCAGTGTAATTAATGCTGACTAATTCAAATAATTAGTGAGCATTAAAAATTACACAATAACAAAAACAGCAAATTGACTTAATCACTACACAATGCAACAAATTGCAAGGTCACAAAACTTTCTTTGAAAACGTAGGCGTTCTTTATGTGTTTCGACCTCCTGAATTCGAAAATGATACTCAAAGCATCGTATCACTCACAGATTTTGTACAAATCGCATACTTTGCAATAATGATATACACGAAAACACCCTCAGAATATTGCGTCCCTGGCGGCACACGGCGAACTGTCAGATTGCAAATGACGCTGCGTTGTACGTGTTAGTGTACAGTGTCTGCTCGAGGCTGTGTAAACTCTCCTGTTTTTGTTATATTTGTGGTGAAAACTACTGAAAAAGCATTACTCTCTTCGTGACAAAGGTCTAACACGCCTATTTCGGAGTGAAGCTAGGCGAAATCAATAAAGCATGGGCTCCACAGGTCGTGTGTGTACCAGATTTACGACGGTGAGTGACTGGAAAGAAGTCATTACGATTCGGCATCTCTATGGTTTGGCGGGAGCAACAGAATCATACCGACGATGCTCAGCGATTCGCCCTGTTCCACATGACCCGGATATAGCTCTGATGACACAGATACCTGCAGGAGACGGATGATACTGAGTCTGAAGTAGGCAGAGATGAGGGCCCTCTTCTGTCCACTCAGGCAGTTCTAAATGATCCAGTCCGTGATCTGGGACTGACAAAGGATCCTGGAGTCAAGACTGCATGAAAGCAACTGGTACATCCGTTACATTTTACAGAAAAAGGAACTTGATATTCACACAATATTTTGCTCAAAACGATGTGTTAGTGTGCTGCAGTGATGTACAAGGTTTGATGGGTCAGTTCAATATTCCGTATGCTCCAGGTGACTGGAGACTGTTTATTGACTCATCTAAAATAAGCTTCTTATTACCATTCATTATGAGGATCACAACTGGATCATGTGTGGTGATTTGAAAGTGTACTAGGGCAACAATCAGGATATACCAAGTTCCTCTGTTTCATCTGTCGGGCTCGTGACAAACATTGGGAGCAAAGAACAGTGGCACCGAAGGTTGGAATTGGTTCCAGTGTGACCCTCTAGTAGAAAGAGGCTCTTGCCACCTCTGCACATCAAACTGGGCATAATGAAGCATTACCTAAGTTTCAAATATCTAACCTGTCAGATGCTAAGAGGGCGTGTTCACTGATCCCGATATTCAGAAAGTAATCCTAGATGATGATGGAGCGAGAAGCCTGGACTGGGGAAACAACCGTAGCCCAGAGTTTATCGGCATAGTTGAGAGCATGCTCAATGAGTTTGAAGTTACAAATTCGCACCTTGACACCAGGATATCAAAGACATGGATACCAGGAAACTTGAGATGTTCGGATGATGTACGACTACCGGTGGATGCTTCACCGTGAGCACTAGAGGAAAAGCAGGGGTCACGCCATGACAACTAAGAAAACACGGAATGAATGATGTTAGTGCATGTTTTGTACCACATTCTCTGTTCACTGTATGTATAATTCAACGCGTTGTTGTTTTAAACTTGTATTCTACTTCTGCATGATTCGTGTGTCATTTATTTCTATATGTAATATCATTATTGCAAAATATGCAATTTATGCAAAAACTGTGGGTGATACGATATTTTGAGTATAATTTTCGAATTCAGGAGGTCGAAGTACATTAATTTACATTTCGGAAAAAGTTTTTTCACTGTTGCATTGTGCTATGGTTATAAACATTTTGTTATATGTTAAATTATGAATTTATTGTTGCTCATACGTAATATGAACTTCTAAAGTTTAAAAAGGACATCCTCAAAACTTATTGAATAGATCACGGTGGAAATGTACCGTACACCAGAGATATATCACTGTGACCTAAACCTTTAGGCTGCTATTGAGCCACGCCCCAAAATTTTGTTTGCAAAACACAATATATCGTTAAGAACAGCAATGTAAAACAACTGTTTGAAAAAATAACAGAAAAACATGGTGAAATCTTGTGAACGTGTGCATATCAACAGTCAATAAAGGGAACGAGGTACGTTTGTGAGTCACGAAACGATCAGAAATCCTACTGGCCTTTTCTGCTCTTTGGAAAGGATTTTTGCCGTACTGCAGTCACCAAATGAAGCAGAGAGACCCAGAAAGCGCCAAGTTCTCTGTTCCTAAAAGTAGAGTGAATAGTTCAAGCGCTAAAATAAGCCAGTATCGTTGCTGCAACCGCAATATTTTGAAGTCTTTGAATCAGAACCAACGCCATTTTACCAGGGCGGATCGAAAAGTAACGCACAATAATTCTTTTACAAAACCGTTTAATATTAAAACAACAAAAATCACAATTGAACTTGCACCTTTTACCTACTTATCGACTAGTCACCAAGTTTCCCAACATATTTCTCGGATTGTGATACCAGTTTCAACATGCCCTGTTCGTAGAAGTCCGTTTCCGTGGAGTATAGCCATCTGCGGACTGCTGGTTTCACTTCCGCATCTGTCGCAAAGTGTTGGCCGGCCATGATTTTCTTCATGGGACCAAACAGGTGAAAGTCTGACGGTGCAAGGTCCGGACTGCATGGTGGATGGTGGAGCACCTCCCAACCAAATTTGGTGATTGTGGGGCGAGCATTGTCATGAAGAACTTTGACATCGTCAGCATTCATGTTGTAACGTTTGTCACGAAGGGCGCGACGCAACTCACCATAGTTTTCATATAGGCTGCAGCATTCACAATGGTCCCGTGTTCAGCAAAGTCCACCAATACAACACCATGCATATCCCAGAACACCGTCACAAGCACTTTCCCAGCGGATTGAGTCACTTTCTTCACTGCGGAACCAGTGTTTTTACTCCATATTTGCCTGCTTGGTTTCGGGCGTGTAGTGGTATGCCCACAACTCATCACCAGTGACTATTTCTTTCAGAAAGCCACGCCCTTCTGCGGTGTACTGCGTGAGATGATCTAAGCTCATCATTCGCTGGCCCTTGTGGTTGTCTGCCAGGTTCCTAGCCCAGCGAGCACTAACTTTACAAAATTTCAATGTGTCATGAACAATATCGTACACTGCACCATAAGAAATATTGAACTGTTGCGATCAAGTTCGCAGTTGCACACGCCGGTCGTTCAAAATTGCCGCCACAATGCCTCTGACATTGTGCAGGATTGCAGCTGCTACCGGCCTCTCGGAGCGTGGCGAACCACTAAGGTTCACACGGCCCTCTAGGAAGAACGGAGGCATTGCTACGGTCCATACACGCCACGCATGTCCCTGTAAATATCACTCGGTTTATATCCTTTGGTCCACACCTCTCTGAGTTTCACACGTGGACGACAGTAACATATGTGCCATCTTTGTTGCGTAGTTCACGCTTCTCTCGCTAGAGCTGCACATTAAAAAATATACCCTCTGTAGTGAAAACTTCAAGCTATGTCTGTGTGAAATTGCAACATTCCAGCTGCAATACCAAGGCAGAAAAAAATATTGTGCGTTACTTTTCGATCCGCCCTCGTATCGCTGGTTTATCCTTCATTTACCATTGTAAATGGTAAAGACGCTTTTGGACTCTAAAACATTAAAATGGGTCTCAATGGTAAAAATAGGCATTTTAGACACCTCCAGCATAATTTATATTAAACATGAAGATGGCTTATTCGTGCCATAAAATAGGTATTTAGACTAAAATCCGAGGTCATTGAAATTCCATGCTTCTTGCATGGCCACGGGAAATAACTATAACAACTTATTCTCTGAAAGAAGGATATCTAAGCAACAAGGCAAGAGAGAAACCAGAGACGGTATGTAACCCAAAGACAAACACTCCTCTTACAATAAAGTCCCTCCATTGCATTACACAAGCTACTGCAAGTGCAGTGCAGACACTTGACCATTTAAGAGAGGGATAACACGATGCGATGCCATAACATTCAAACCTAAAATAGACATACTGTGACATATTAAATTATAACTTTCTAATTTATAAATACCCTAAACTGTATCTTCATTCTTGCTATTGTTGGCTTTAAATTCCATTCTCTTTGCAGGAACACAAAGAAAAATGAATTACCACATGGAAAAGTTTAAGTAGGTATTTGAAAATTCTAACCAATAACAAAGAATGTCTTGGAAATAGTAAATGCTGCAAACAGTTTTATTTGACATAAATTGTGTGTTTTAACGACATCTACATTTTTGTTTTTGTCTATCTCTTATGGTTTACCAGGTATACAAAAGTCATTCAGAAAGAAGAGGACTTTACAGGCTATTCCCAGAAAATTCAAGATATACATTTTATTTGTTGTGTAATTATCTTGAACATATGGCATTTTAATCAAAATCGTTAGAGGCACTTTTGAGAAAATAAAAAATAACGAGAAAGTTTCCATGGAAACAGCAGTTGGCGTATCTTTGTTTCGCAACCATGGAAGTTGCTGAACTTAAATGACAAGTTTGGTAGAATCAGACGAGTGAGAAATTCGAAGCCATGCCTGTAGGATATTAAATTCCTCCCGGTAAACCACAAGGAGATCTCAAGTTGTTTTGAAATGACATACGCCAATGGCGACTTAGAATGCAGCAAGTACGTTAAGTCCCGAGCTTAATATTTAAGACGTCTATTAATGGAATTAATTCTTCCTCCACACAAGCCGTGAGTAGGAAAGGTAGAATACTACCAACATGTTGCCATAGTAGTTCAGTTGGTTAAAGCAACCGCACGGTAACTGGAAGATCCGTGGCTCAAATCCCGACTATGGTATTAAATTTTTAGTAGTCTGTTTCTACCTTTCCAACCTTATCCTAAAGGCAGTTAATTCCACCATGTTTGGTATTTAACCGGCTTTTCGTTTTTGAGTTATGTTGTTCCAGATATAAAGCTCTTCTTGCTTTATTTATTCAGGAGATGTCAAAGTGTATATTTTTTCTGAAATCTAGATATCTAATTGTTTGGGGTGGAATAGAAAAGTTCTCAAATTGCCCCCATGCTGATGAATCCCTGGTGAATGTTGTATTCCCTCGATGCTAGCAAAGCACTGGCAGTGAATGTAACAATTACATGTTGTTACACTACTCCATCTCCATTTGTAACCTGACGTGGTGTGGGGTTGTTGTTACACGAAAGCTGTAATGGCATCTCATGCAGAAAACAGAACGGCTTGTGCATCAATAGCACTCTATCGTTTATATAAAAACAATTATCTGTTGTTTTACAACCATGCAACTTTCTCTACGTACTTCTTGTAAAACATGATAAATGTTGTTACACATCTTGCAGCAGTCCACACAAACATGCGGCAGTTGTTATGAATGTGCCTGCCTTAAAATTACATATTCTTTGCATGAGCTCAGGAGAAACAACAAACATTTTCTAGTACAATACGAGGGTACGGATCTCCCGTTTAGCGTGCTCCACACTAATTGGCGCAACAGTTCTAGACATGTGAAAATCTTAATGACAGCTATGAAGCGAGTTACATACCAGATCAGGTGGTGACCGGTCGTCTGCATGCTGCACGAGTAGTGCGTGAGACAGTCATTGTCAAATATCCGCTCTGCCCTACATTGCGCTGCACTGATAAACTTATATACAGTATATTTAAATCCACCGCTGCAAAAAGCGCTTAATATAAAAACGTGTCAATCATCTGGTACGTAGGTGGTTTGTCAATTTGAGTGTTATGGTAAGAATCATTGTCGATGACCAGAAAACGGACCCAGCAGGCATATTAGGTATCAACATGATGTTGATCAACTTCATGTAATTTTCTCATTCATTTCTGGATGAAAATCTCCTGTTTTTTGTTGCGAATTGTAAATCACTTATTTTTGTAACACATTTAGGAACCTTATGTTTCTTCCCAGGTAGGTAAAATGGTAATCCTTCATCCATGTGTTTTCCCTTATCTTTGAGAACTGTGGAAACTGAACTCGGTGAAACAACAGTTGCTTTGGCTACTCTTTCTTTCACTCTCTTAAGGCTTCTGTGTAACTCGGGTGAACATATATTTTCTTCCTTCATCTCTGTTCCTTGCTTCATGAAGTCGAGGACATTTGCAATTATTTCCCTGCTTTGAGTATGTTATACCTTACCACTTAACTTTGAAAACGTAGGAGCCATGGTTATAAATATAACAAATATAAAATAAGTACTATTTAGGTACTACTCTCTTTGAAATTACAACCAGATGCGGACATTTTCTATGCACACTGTATGTGTTACGCACTGTAAGCAAAGGTATTATATCACTTTCGTTGATTAAGCTAAACATAAACCATTCCTAGGCTCGGCAGCTGGGGTGGATATCAAGGTCACGATTCCAGAAGTTTTGCGCCAACTATACACTGGGAGTCTTTCGTTGCGTATCTCCCGTAGTAGTCACTCAGGAGTGATACCAACATGCGCTATGATGAGTACTAACCATGTTATAGGTGGTGTCCATCTGCGCGAAGACCGCTCTGGTATGTTCGAATGAAATTTCCATTCAGATGCATAACTTCTTGCGTTATGTTCATAATTACTGTTTTTATATTGTTCTTATAAACTTTATTTTTTTAGGGTAATCACAAATAGGTGCACCAATTTCGTCAATTTTTTCCTCCGTTAGAATAGGTTTTCGCTTCTTAGGTTTAGCGTTTAGCGATCCGGTTGTGTTAACCAGACGTCTAACAGTATCTCTACCTCGAACTAGAATACAAGAGAATTTCTGCTGAAGTTGTCTACACTCTTAAGCACATCACATACAGTAAAGTTTCACCTTTGAGATGCACAATGTACAAACTCTGCTTACAGCACGAACACAAAACAGAGAATTAAGTACAGCTGATAAAGATAACTTTGAACGCGTCATGCGCTGCCAGCTGCGCATCGGAAAAGTACCAAGGTAATTGCAGTACAGCGTGTTACGCATATAGCTCGTCTGTGGCCTTAACTTAAAGTGACCGCACTGTATTTTAAGCACTAGAGAGTGTTTAAAATACTAGAACATGTAAACAACATTTCTGGTATGGAAAAATAAATACTTTACACAAAGATTAGGTATGTTTTAACAAGCAATACATTTTGCTGTAATCCAGTGTTAATTGTCTCGTGTGGTTTCTGCATTACATAAAATTCAGTGAGAATGAAGCGGATTACTGAGGCTGTTCATAGAAAATCCTTTAATTTGGAAGACATTGTTGGAGCTATTTCGAGCTAATAAAAATAATGAAGACTGTTCCATGTAAAGAATAATTTGGAGTGGAAGAGTTTTCTTGAAAGTTTTCACCTGGCAGGTTTTAATTCTGTTTCACTTCGATTTGAAATTTGGTATTTATCCAACTTTTCGAGTTCACAGACGGACCTAACAAATACACATGCAAGGACGTCTTTTGAAAATATTTTCTGTTTTTTACGACGGCTGTTCAATAAAGGCTGAGACTGATTTTTTCACAGATATTTATTACTCCATTTCAATGTTGACATGATCCTTTTCAAAGTACTCCCTTTCTATTTCAATGCACTTTTTATAGCGTCGCTGCCAGCCCTCGAACACATGATGTAGACCATTCAGGTCTCTAAGAATCGCCTCACCTCTTCAGCACTGCTTCAGTGTTGTCAAAACGAATGCCCCAGAGCTTTGCCTTTAGTGATGGGAATAAAACGAAATCACAGGGGGCAAGATCGGGGCTATAAGGCGGATGTGGCACACAGGTAATGTTGAATTTAGCTAAAATTCCTGGATTTGATTTGCGACGTGAGGCCGCGCGTTGTGGACGTGCAATGTGCTTCCTCAGTGTAGCCAATATTGAGGTGTAGTACGCTGCTGTGAGTGGGAACAACAATCCCAGCAGCTGTGTTGATGTTCACTTCAGTCATAGCAGAAGACAAGACACCAGGCCCACAGAGGACTCGCCCTTCTTTGAAGTCCTTGAACCACCTAAACACTGTTGCACGAGGCAGTTCATCTTCACCGTATGCTTGTTCGGAGGCTGTATGATTTAAAAGAAAACAAAATTTTATTGCGCTGTATTGTTCCTCTCGTGTCACCTCCATTTTCTGATATGGGAAATTCAAGTAGGGTCATCAATATACAGCATTACTACCATCTTTACCGATACGAGAGTGCTGCCGCCTATGAACATTATACATGAAACCCCGCTCTTTTCAAATATTCATGATAGAGACAGGAAAAACCAGTGTCAGTCTTTATTGATCAGCCCTCGCACTTTCCCTACTGCTTATCTATAACAAGTGAAGGAAGTATTGCATTCCACAAAATTTAATACCGAGTTAAATACTTGTTTTGAGGTCCCCTGAATTACAACATGTTTAGAAAAATCTGTGTTCATGTGTGTGATCGAGTATCTAACAGCGTAACTCAAAAACGAATGCTAATTTAAGTTCAGCGCCCTCCAAGGATGCGACGTGAAGATTTTATAACAAAATCCCCCCACCCCAAACTACCCTTTACAGGGAAAAATATCGTTATTGTTTTATTTTCTAAAAAATGCCATATGTTTAAGATATTCGTATTACAAATAAAATGTATATCTTGAATTTTGTGAGAATAACCTGAGAAGCAGTCTTCATTCTGAATGAAATTTTTATAACCTCTAAACCGTAAGAAATAGATAAAAGCTTACTACATAAAGCATGTAGATTTGGTTAAATCACACAATTTATGTCAAATAAATGTTGTTATGGCATTAACCATTTCCGAGATATTCTTTATTATACATGGGTTTGAATTGTCACATATTTTTTATACTCTAGTTTATTTTACGTAGCTTTAAATCCCTGGTCACATCATGACGGATCTGTTGGTGGATAACTCTTAGAACGATATGTGATGGACAGTTAGCCTTCTAGGTCTCATCCCTGTAACCACTTGCTTCATGCCGTGCAGATGGCATTAGGGTGCCGTCCAGTCTAACCGCCGCTCACGCAGAAAGGCGAACAGTTAGCCTTCTAGGTCTCATCCCCTGCTTCATGCCGTGCAGATGGCATTAGGGTGCCATCCAGTCTAACTGCTTACATTGTCTGCGGATAGATGGCATAGCATTCGCTATTACCACTTACTTTTCGTTTTACTATTGTTTTTAGACTTAAGGTGAAACCTTGGGTCGTGGTGTTAAATATCCAATCCGGTATTTACCTTGGCGACTGAGGAAAATCACGAAGAAACCTCAGACAGATTGATCGGCCCACGGGATTTGAACCCGGGACCTCCCGAATGCGGGCCACAGACTTTACCGCCTGAGCCATCCCGCTCGGTTTGCAAATATTTTTCAACTACAAAATAGCTACCTTTTTTCTCGTGGCCAAGCAAACAGAAGAGAGTTTCAAAGCCATCACAGAGCGACAAGCTCCTAAAACATTTGACTATCGCTTAAGTCCACTGTATTCCCCTATCACTCACAAGAAAATATGTAATAAAAAAATTTCCTCAAAAAGTTATCTCGATTAACATGAAGTAGATGGAAGAATAAGCTTTTGTAAAAATAGTTCGTAGAAGAATGGGTAGAGAAAGGCATGTGTATGTGACATAAGACTTTTATTGTGACGCACATTTCATTAGTTGAATTTAGAACAGCGTCAGGTAATTCCGACAAATTGTTCACTACCTTTTGACGTTTAAGGTAGAGGTGGCATCGAGCACATTACAGAGGACTTTGGTTTATGGGTATGATTTGTTTTCCTCGATATTTTAATAAAAATCCGTTCGAGCTGCTTTTGAAAAAAAAACAATAATTTTACTGCAAATGGTTGTTTGATGTATGGAGAATTCCCTAAAACATGATTGGCTTAAAATATCACATTTAATGTGTATTCGAATTTTCTTTTGATTTCTGCCTCGGAGCCCTGGTAAATGTTCTAGGTAGTTCGGAAACATGCACTAAGGCTCGTGAGACAGAGGAGAACTTTAAGGATGTCTTAAAGTACACATTATAAGGATAGTGGTGTTTTCCTGCAACCAATAGAGGTACATAGCCGCAAAGTTGAGTTTATACAGTTCTGGTTAGTTAAATATAATGAACTATTGTGTCTCATAACGTGACCTGGCTACGACAAGATAAGTGAAAGGCACGAGCTATATAACGGTCTAAACGCAGGGCGTTCACAAAATGTCATGGTTGCAGCGGAAACAACAGTAAGATTGGTACAGGAAAATCGCTTCGACCGGAGAATGTTGCGTGTAACAATAACCTTGAAAATCAATAATCCCGAGTTTGTTTTATGTAGAAAACGCGAGTTCTAACTCAATCATCAGAAAAACAAACCGCGTATTTTTATCGTTCCCTCTGATGCTACATTCACATGGCTTTCTGTGCCCATTGCCATACTTTAACATTATGTAGAAAGGGTATTGTATTCCATATCCAGATTTCACCGGAAATACAGGTTCAAAAGCCCTCTGAATCCCGCCAAAAAGCATTCGGAAAAGTCTACAAACAGCACAACTCAAAAACGAAAAGTTCGTTAAATACCAAAGTTAGTATTTAAGTTCAGTATTTTCCAAAGATGTAACAAGAAGATTTTCAAGGAACCCCCTCCCCAAACTTACCTTCCTTTACATGAAACATTTTTTGAAATTTTCGGTTTCCTCTAAATTGGCTCTGACGATTTCTATTAAAATAACACGTATTAAAGATATTTACATGACAAAATGTATATCTTGAATTTCCTAGGAATGGTCTTCTCTCAGAATGACTTTTATATAACTGGAACGGTTAAGCGATAAACGTAAACGTAGTACACAAAAATGTAGATCTCTATAAGACACAATTTATTTCAAATAACTTTTCTGTGGCATCATCATTTTTTAGATATCCGTTTAATGGTTGTTCATTTCTTGGTCCTTGTCTTTAAGTGCAGGCAACATTCAGTTGTTTCTCGCGATGTCATGGAAACAGTATGATTTTTAAGACCAGCATACAGCGTCCAGTTGTTAAACATTTGACTATCGCTGTTCGCTTTGTATATATAACGAAATGTATAATGTATCTATTTCTGTAAAGGTTTATTTGGATTAAAATGTAATATAGGGTTGTCTCATAAGTTGGTTCGCTTTTCGTTGCGTTTCAATCACTAAGAACGCCTGGGAACACACTCACCCGCAGCACAGCTACGACAGCGTAGTTGCCGAACTTTCCGTTTACAAACTTTAAACACAGGGTGGTTCAAAAGATAAATAACTACGGCAGTTAGGTTTTGTAAACATACTATTTATTCCTGCAGCATACACCATTATTGTCGACAATATATTACCAAGTTCCTGACTACAGTAGCACGAGCTAAATTGAACTCCAATGCCAACACCCGAGTTGTAATCCGTGGATTGTTGACCATCGTTTTCATGAATTCTTTCCACGTCCGTAACCGTTGGCCGTCCAGACTGAGGTTTGTCTTTTAGGGAGAAATTCCCAGCTCGAGATCGACTAAACCACTTTTGACATGCTCGCTTCGTTACTACATCTTCCCCGTAGACAGCACAAATTTTCTGCTGGCACTGTGAGGCGGTTTTACCCATACGATAGTAAAACGGCATAAGGTGTCGGAAATGTTGCTTTTTGCTTTCCATAGTTTTTAAATACTAGTTCACGCCGTTCTATCCAACGACAGTCACAAATACACACTGACATATCCAATAGCCAATAGTGAGTCTGGTTGTTGTTCTCTAAGTCGTAGGATGTACAACTTGAGTGTACAGAGGGTTCAGGGTTTTCAGGCGCTATAGATGAAACTTGCGAACAAAACGAACGAACTTATGAGACAACACAATAGATAGAAGAATACATTTATGTAATAGGTATTAGTTTTTTGAAGAATGGACATAGAAAGTCGTGTGAACGTAGCACAAGATTATTTTTTCTTAAATACGCTCTTCACACTGTTGCTACGAAAGCTTATTTTTTTATCTAGTTCATGTTAATCAAGATAAACATTTGCAGAAATAGCTTCATTACACATTTCATTGTATGTAAAAGAGGGATACCTACAGGAGGCTGAATAGATAGACGTTTAAAAACGCGTCTTTGCCTGGCATCGCGAGAAACAACTGAATATAGACAGGACTTTAAAGGAATGGCTAAGTATTGGGCAATTGGAAACATTAATAGCGGATATCTCAGAAATGGCTAATGCTACAAAAAACTTGTTTCAAATAAATTGTGTGTTTTAAAGACATCTACATTTTTTGTGTAGTAAATTTTCGTTCATCGCTTATGTTTACCAGCTACACGAGATTATACAAAAGTCGTTGTGAATGAAGAAGTCTTCAAAGGCTATTCAAGATATACATTTTGTCATGTAGATATCTTTAGTGTATGATATTTTAATTAAAATCGTTAGAGCCATGTTTTGAGGAAATCGAAAATTTCGAAATATGCTTAATGTAAAGTGTATTTGGAGTTAGGGGGGTATATTTTCTTGAAAATCTTGTCACATTTTTGGAAGATAGTCAACTTAAATGCTAAGTTTGGTATTTAACCAACTATTCGTTTTTGAGTTATGCTGTTCACAAACACACACGTACATGCACCATTTTATAAAACTGTTTCTTTTATTTAGAGGGCCTCAAAACATGTATTTCTCGTTAAATCACGGTATTAAAGTAATTCCTTCTCGTGGCAGAGAAAGCCATGATGACAACCTATAAGAAGGGGTAAACGTCTGAGCTGGGTTATGTTGGCAACAGTGTCACGTTTTGAACAAAGCTATTGTGTTTCACTTTGTTGTTCCGCCGTAAACAGGTATACGTGTGAATTGATTTAAAGGCGTACGTATGCCTGTGAGGCTTGTATAGTCCCTCTCACTGCTGCGACTACTCCACACAAGCTGTTTAATACCTGTCCAGGTATTCTTTGTACAATGATCTGGTTCCCAAACTTCTTAACACACTTCGCTGCTTAATCATTAATTAAATTAATTGAGCTTTCTTCAGACCAAAGCTTAAAACTGACTTTCCAGAAGAAACATGTGTATCAGTTGTGGCTCCCTGGTGTCTGCTTATTCACCTCATATCTCTGCGAAATTGGATTTTCGTCAATGATGAACATTAAGACTAACTCTAGGAGTAGATAATGTGTGCAACTAATATACAACCAGAAATTGAACCATTAATTAACAGGCTCATACTTATCACTACTGCCCGGATTTTTAGGTTTTATCCTATAATTTTCCTCGTTATTTAATTAACACGTTTCAAGATATATATTCGTTTCAACTTCTTGGAGTAGAATGTGTGAATTTCATTACACCTAAAAAATCCTAAATGAGGAGTTGACATCTAAAATACCTAACCTAAATAGCTATTTTTCCTTTTTCGAAATTGTTTTCGAATTGAAACTCATGTAAAATTATTTCACCACTTATATAGCCAGTAGATAGTTGAAGTTACTACAGTTTAACGCAGCACATGTGACGTGGTGACATCTGGATGCAGCTGAGAAGGAGAGTCAACCTGCCTAACGGGATCACCTCCAATCGTTCACCGAGAGTACTTTTCTGATGTAATTGTTGTATAGTGAAACAATGCCTAAATCACATTAATTATTGAAAAAGTGGATTGCTGCAGATCCACTTAGTGACAGATAGTGCTGCCGCCGGGAGGGGGTTCTACAGTCCTTCCACATGCTTGCCCCACGACCTGCAGAAGAGATTAGAAGCCACATCGATGATGTGAACAGCTGATATCTTTGGTCAATAAGGTTTTCTTAAAAGCCCGAACACGCATACAATTACTCAAAGAGAAAGTATCGGCAGGCAACCCCTCTTCTATGCTGAGCACTAAAAGACATTGAAACAGACCTTCCTGCATTGCCAAGGATGAGAAATCACTCGAATGCCCCTTCCCTTACATATAATACGACACATTTTTCTTTTATACCAGAAGCTATTCCCCGGTTGGAAAGTACAACTTTGCCAGTGCAAAATGCTCAGATATCATTGGCAATGTTTCCACTAAATAAATACCTGGACCAGTTGCATGTTCTTCGAAGTTGCACAAGATTCTTCAACGAAATCCTGCTTTTGAAGATATGAAAATCAATTCAGTATTGCAGGGAGAAATCTATACAGGAAAACTACCCCTAGAACCCGCTGCACTGGCTCTATATTCTACGCTCCAATGACGGCATGTTCCGTTGAAAGAACCTTTTCTTCATCGTTTACACCAGAAAATTTGAGAATGTTTGTAACTATCTACTGCTAGCTAAAAAATAACTATTACAACTAAGTACCAGAAAAACAAAATTATTCATACCTGTATTGATCCACGAAGCACAACATAAAAAAACTATTTAATCAAGAACAACCTAAAAAAACCTATTTTAAGCATATAAGAAACCTAAAATGAAGTTTTGTTCCACCTAAAAATACGGGCCCTACTTATCACTAATCATTCTGATGTGCAGTGTAATAGTTAATGGTTTACATAAAATTGTACATGTGCATTTACTTTGAAAGTGTAGTATTAATATGCTTCTTAAATACAAAACATGACTCTGTTTAAATGTAATATGCGACTAAGTTCTATTTTCCCATTGTTTTAATAATAATTAAAAATAAAAATGATTTATTAATAGTTCTAAATATCCACTGCAACCCCCCTGATAGAATACCGTGGCCCCCTTGAGGGTCACAAACCACAGTTTGGGAACCGCTGATCTATACAATAGCTGCTCGTGAGTGTTCAGACAGTCCTGAAAATGTCTACAACAGTTGTGATTATGAGTTACCATGGCTAATAATAACAACAATGGCGGTCGCTGAGGTAGGTACTTTATTACCGGTGAAAAAAAATGAAAACAAATCCTCAAATTACCAACTTTGTGTAATAGCACTGAACGTATTAGGCAACAATAGGAAAGACGAACACGATTGGATATTAAGTCCATTTTTCATCTTTTTTGAGTAAATTATGAAAATACCGTTCCAGTCTTTCCATGCATTATTTTAAATGTGTGATACGAGGGCAGTCCCAGAAGTACCCGAACTGACGTATAGATAGCGGTTGTTGTTTCAAACAAATGACTATGGTAGAAAGTACCAACCTTATAAAGCTTAAGTTTGAAGTTTCACGGTGCTACGTTCTTTAGTAATTGTTTGGCAGCCATCAATAGTGAACTCTCTCAGCGAGTTTGTAAACATGGATAAAACTGGCCATCGTTATGTGATACAATACTTTCATTTGAAAGGTCTTAGTCCAACTAATATTAAAGCTGAGCTAGATTCTACTCTGGGGGAGTCTGCTCCTTCGTTTACAACAGTAAAATATTGGGTGGCAGAGTTTAAGCGAGGCCAAGACGAACATCGCAGTGGTCGAACAAATGAGGTGACCACACCAGAAATTGTGAAGAAAATCCACAAAATGGTATGGGATGACCGTCGACTGAAAGTGCGCGAAATAGCAGACATCGTAGGGATTTCAAAAAGTGCGGTACATCGCATACTAACTGAAAATTTAGATATGAAAAAGCTGTGCGCAAGATGGGTGCCGCGTTTACTCACAATGGAACAAAAGCAGCATCGTGTGAATGTTTCAGTCGGGTGTTTGGCGATGTTTCGCTGCAATAAAACAGAGTTTTTGTGTCAATGCATAACCATGGCTGAAAGATGGGTCCATCACTTCACACTTGAGAAGAAGGAACAGTCAAAACAGTGGATTGAAAGGGGAGAATTGACTTCAAACAAGGCGAAGACAGTTCCATCTGCACGCAAGAAAATGGTGCCAGTTTTTTGGGATGCGCGTCGGATAATTTTCATTGATTATCTTCAAAAAGGAAAAGCAATCAATGGCGACTGTTATGCAAACTTATTGCAGCGTGTGAATGATGAATTCAAACAAAAACGGCCGCATTTAGCGAAAAAGAAAGCTCTGTTTCATCAAGACAATGCACCAGTTCACACGTCCATTAACGCCATGGCCAAAATCAATGAGTTAAATTTCAAATTGCTTCCCCATGCACCATATTCACCAGATGTAGCCCCCTCTGATTATTTTCTGTTTCCAAAGTTGAAGAAATGGCTTAGTGGTAAAAGATTTGCCAACAATCAAGAGGTGGAGTTTGTAGTTAATTGCCATTTTGCAGAACACGACGGTTCTCACTATAAACAGTATCGAAGCTATTGAACATCGCTGGGAAAAGTGTATCGAGCTGAAAGGAGACTATGTAGAGAAATAAAGATGTTTTTTCCCAAAATTTTTGTGTTTTCTTTGTAAGGTCGGGTACTTCTGGGATACCCACGTATTTTACGAGATGCCTCAATGGGAAAACATTCAAAAGTCTGTTTAATTGTATATTTGTAGCACATGGCAGCATTTTAAATGTTTATATCGATTAATATGAAATAGACATATAAGGTTTTGTAACGAAGCTGTAGAAAATAAACGTAGTGGGTAGAGAACATCACGCGAATATAACACATCAAAATACTCCTGTGCTTTTAGTGCCTTATTCGAAATATTAGATAGTAATTGCTGAATTTAGTAAAAATGTGCTCCACAAGGCTGTAAATCCTAGTTTATCGGTATATATAAAGTTTATAAAACTACAGATAAGCATTGTTTCTGTTTACTATTCTTTATCACCATCAACAGCAACACTCATGTATACTTATCAACACCCTGAAACCTACCCATACCCAGCAAAAGTACAAAAATGAAAAGTAAAATAAATGGAAATTCCATTTTATAAGAATCCTTAAAAACCTCGTAGCACAGCTTCTGAAATTCTTCCCGGTACTCCAATAAACATGCATTAAAGCAAAGAACACCATTTCCTAGGCCAACACACATTTTACACTTCACAACATCAAAATAAGCAAAAACTGTCACACGTAATGTCAAACCTACATCCTTCACCATAAAAGACGAATAAAACAAACAATAATTTATGTAACGGAGTTGAATTTACAATTACTGAATGTTCGCGCCCTGGTAACTAGAGGTCACCAGTGGTGTAACCCACATTTTATGTACAATGTTGTAGCCCAGTGAAGAGGGACCATGATCATGATCAATAGCCACACAGATAAGCTCTGGTCTATCATAACACTGTATACCATTTACTAGAGGTCACTAGTGGTGCTATACATTTTGTTACAGCCCAGTGAACAGGGACCATGATCATGATGAAAGATAGACACGCAGATAAGCTCTGGTCTATCATAACACTGTATACCATTTACTAGAGGTCACCAGTGGTGTTATACATTTTGTTGTAGCCCAGTGAAAGGGGACCATAATCACGATGAAGGATAGACACGCAGATAAGCTCTGGTCTATCATAACACTGTATACCATTTACTAGAGGTCACTAGTGGTGCTATACATTTTGTTACAGCCCAGTGAAGGTGGACCATGATCATGATGAAGGATAGACACGCAGATAAGCTCTGGTCTATCATAACACTATACCATTTACTAGAGGTCACTAGTGGTACTATACATTTTGTTACAGCCCAGTGAAGGTGGACCATGATCATGATGAAGGATAGACACGCAGATAAGCTCTGGTCTATCATAACACTGTATACCATTTACTAGAGGTCACTAGTGGTGTTATACATTTTGTTGTAGCCCAGTGAAAGGGGACCATAATCACGATGAAGGATAGACACGCAGATAAGCTCTGGTCTATCATAACACTGTATACCATTTACTAGAGGTCACCAGTGGTGTTATACATTTTGTTACAGCCCAGTGAAAGGGGACCATGATCGTGATGAAGGATAGACACACAGATAAGCTCTGGTCTATCATAGCACTGTATACCATTTACTAGCGGTCACTAGTGGTGTTATACATTTTGTTACAGCCCAGTGAAAGGGGACCATAATCATGATGAAGGATAGACGCGCAGATAAGCTCTGGTCTATCATAGCACTGTATACCATTTACTAGAGGTCACTATTGGTGCTATACATTTTGTTACAGCCCAGTGAAGCTGGACCATGATCATGATGAAGGATAGACACACAGATAAGCTCTGGTCTATCATAACACTGTATACCATTTACTGGAGGTCACTAGTGGTGCTATATATTTTGCTGCAGTCCAGTGTAGAGGGACCATAATCATGATGAAGGATAGCCACGCAGATAAGCTCTGGTCTATCATAACACTGTATACCATTTACTAGAGGTCACTAGTGCTGTTATACATTTTGTTGCAGCCCAGTGAAAGGGGACCATGGTCATGATGAAAGATAGACACACAGATAAGCTATGGTCTATCATAACACTGTATACCATTTACTAGAGGTTACTAGTGGTACTATACATTTTGTTACAGCCCAGTGAACAGGGACCATGATCATGATCAATAGCCACACAGATAAGCTATGGTCTATCGTACCACTGTATACCATTTACTAGAGGTCACTAGTGGTACTATACATTTTGTTGTAGCCCAGTGAAGAGGGACCATGATCATGATGAAGGATAGACACACAGATAAGCTCTGGTCTATCATAGCACTATATACCATTTACTAGAGGTCACTAATGATGCTATACATTTTGTTACAGCCCAGTGAACAGGGACCATGATCATGATCAATAGACACACAGATAAGCTCTGGTCTATCGTAGCACTGTATACCATTTACTAGAAGTCACTAGTGGTACTATACATTTTGTTGTAGCCCAGTGAAGAGGGACCATGATCATGATGAAGGATAGACACACAGATAAGCTCTGGTCTATCATAGCACTATATACCATTTACTAGAGGTCACTAATGATGCCATACATTTTGTTGCAGCCCAGTGAAGGGGGACCATGATCATGATGAAGGATAGACACAAAGATAAGCTCTGGTCTATCATAGCACTATATACCATTTACTAGAGATCACTAGTGGTGCTATACATTTTGTTGCAGCCCAGTGAAGATGGACCATGATCATGATGAAGCATAGACACAAAGATAAGCTCTTCTCTAGCATAGCACCGCACACCATTTACTAGAGTTTGCTAGTGGTGCTATACATTTTGTTGCAGACCACTGAAGAGGGACCATGATCCTGATGAAGGATAGACACACAGATAAGCTCTGGTCTATCATAGCACCGTATACCATTTACTAGAGTTTGCTAGTGGTGCTATACATTTTGTTGCAGCCCAGTGAAGGGGGACCATGATACTGATGAAGATTAGACACACAAATAAGCTCTGCACTATCATAGCACATAGCATTTACTAAAGGTGACTAGAGCTGCTATAAATTTTGTTGCAGCGCAGTGAAGGGGCAGCATGATCATGATGAAGTATAGACACACAGATAAGCTCTGGTCTATTATAGCACCCTATACCATTTACTAGAGCTTGCTAGTGGTGCTATACATTTTGCTGCAGCCTAGTGAAGGTGAACCATGATCATTATGAAGAATAGGCAACAGATCAGTCCAGGCTTATCATAGCACTGTATACCATTTACTATAAGTCACTATTGGTACTATACATTTTGTTGCAGGCCAGTGAATAGCGACCATGATCATGATGAAGCATATACAAACAGGTAAGCTCTGGTCTATCATAGCACCGTATAACGTTTACTAGAGTCACTAGTGATGTTAAACATTTTGCTGCAGCCTAGTGAAGGTGAACCATGATCATTATGAAGAATAGGCAACAGATCAGTCCAGGCTTATCATAGCACTGTATACCATTTACTATAAGTCACTATTGGTACTATACATTTTGTTGCAGGCCAGTGAATAGCGACCATGATCATGATGAAGCATATACAAACAGGTAAGCTCTGGCCTATCATAGCATTGTATACATGTACTACAGGTCACCAGTGACGTAATCAGCATAGTTTACATTTTTTGCAGCCCAGTGAACGGGGTCGATGATCATGATGAAGTTTACACACACACAGATAAGCTCTGGCTTATCATAGCACTGTATACCGTTTACTAGAGGTCACTAGTGGTATTATACATTTTGTTGTAGCCCAGTGAAAGAGGACCATAATCACGATGAAGGATAGACACGCAGATAAGCTCTGGTCTATCATAACACTATACCATTTACTAGACGTCACTATTGGTGCTATACATTTTGTTACAACCCAGTGAAAGTGGACCATAATCATCATGAAGGATAGACACACAGATAAGCTCTGGTCTATCATAACACTGTATACCATTTACTAGAGGTCACTAGTGGTGCTATATATTTTGCTGCAGTCCAGTGATGAGGGACCATGATCATGATGAAGGATAGACACGCAGATAAGCTATGGTCTATCATAACACTGTATACCATTTACTAGAGGTCACTAGTGCTGTTATACATTTTGTTGCAGCCCAGTGAAGGGAGACAATGATCATGATGAAAGATAGACACACAGATAAACTCTGGTGTATCACAACACTATATACCATTTACTAGCGATTACTAGTGGTGCTATACATTTTCCTGCACCCCAGTGAAGAGGGACCATGATCCTGATGAAGGATAGACACACAGATAAGCTCTGGTCTATCATAGCACTGTATAGCATTTACTAGAGGTCACTAGTGGTACTATACATTTTGTTGCAGCCCAGTGAAGAGGGACCATGATCCTGATGAAGGATAGACACACAGATAAGCTCTGGTCTATCATAGCACTGTATAGCATTTACTAGAGGTCACTAGTGGTGCTATACATTTTGTTGCAGCCCAGTGAAGGGGGACCATCATCCTGATGAACGATAGACACATAGATAAATTCTGGTCTATCATAGCACTGTATAGCATTTACTAAATGTCACTAGTAGTGCTATACATTTTGTTTGCAGCCCAGTGAAGAGGGACCATGATCATCATGAAGCATATACACACAGGTAAGCTCTGGCCTATCATAGTATTGTATACATGTATTACAGGTCACCAGTGACGTAATCAGCATAGTTTACATTTTTTGCAGCCAGGTGAACGGGGACAATGATCATGATGAAGTTTACACACACAGATAAGCTCTGGCCTATCATAGCACTGTATACCGTTTACTAGAGGTCACTAGTGGTGCTATACATTTTGTTGCAACCTAGTGAAGGGGACCATGATCATGATGAAGCATAGACACACAGATATGCTATGATCTATCATAGCACTGTATACCATTTAGTAGAGGTCACTAGTGGTGCTATACATTTTGTTGCAACCCAGTGAAGAGGGGCCATGATCATGATGAAGGATAGACACACAGATATGCTATGATCTATCATAGCACTGTATATCATTTACTAGAGATCACTAGTGGTGCTATACATTTTGTTGCAGCCCAGTGAAGAGGGGCCATGATCATGATGAACGATAGACACACAGATATGCTATGATATATCATAGCACTGTATACCATTTACTAGAGGTCACTAGTAGTGCTATACATTTTGTTGCAGCCCAGTGAAGGGGGGCCATGATCATGATGAAGGATAGACATACAGATAAGCTCTGGTCTATCATAACACTGTATACCAATTACTAGAGTTCACTAGTGGTACTATACATTTTGTTACAGCCCAGTGAATGTGGACCATGATCATGATGAAGGATAGACACGCAGATAAGCTCTGGTCTATCATAACACTGTATACCATTTACTAGAGGTCACTAGTGATACTATACATTTTGTTACAGCCCAGTGAATGTGGACCATGTGCATGATGAAGGATAGACACGCAGATAAGCTCTGGTCTATCATAACACTGTATACCATTTACTAGAGGTCACTAGTAGTGTTATACATTTTGTTGTAGCCCAGTGAAAGGGGACCATAATCACGATGAAGGGTAGACACGCAGATAACCTCTGGTCTATCATAACACTGTATACCATTTACTAGAGGTCACTACTGGTGTTATACATTTTGTTACAGCCCAGTGAAAGGGGACCATAATCATGATAAAGGATAGATACGCAGATAAGCTCTGGTCTATCATAGCACTGTATACCATTTACTAGAGGTCACTATTGGTGCTATACGTTTTGTTACAGCCCAGTGAAGGTGGACCATGATCATGATGAAGGATAGACTCACAGATAAGCTCTGGTCTATCATAAAACTGTATACCATTTACTAGAGGTCACTAGTGGTGCTATATATTTTGCTGCAGTCCAGTGAAGAGGGACCATGATCATGATGAAGGATAGCCACGCAGATAAGCTCTGGTCTATCATAACACTGTATACCATTTACTAGAGGTCACTAGTGCTGTTATACATTTTGTTGCAGCCCAGTGAAGGGAGACCATGATCATGATGAAAGATAGACACACAGATAAGCTCTGGTGTGTCACAACACTATATACCATTTACTATCGGTCACTAGTGGTACTATACATTTTGTTGCAGACCAGTGAAGGGGGACCATGATCATGATTAAGGATAGACACGCAGATAAGCTCTGGTCTATCACAACACTGTATACCATTTACTAGAGGTCACTAGTGGTACTATACATTTTGTTTAGCCCAGTGAAGAGGGACCATGATCATGATTAAGGATAGACACACAGATATGCTATGATCTATCATAGCACTGTATACCATTTAACTGAGATCACTAGTGGTGCTATACATTTTGTTGCAGCCCAATGAAGGGGGACCATGATCATGATCAAGGATAGACACACAGATGAGCTCCAGTCTATCACAACACTATATACCATTTAATAGAGGTCGCTAGTGGTGCTATACATTTTGTTGCAGCCCAGTGAAGGGTGACCATGATCATGATGAAGGATACACACACAGATAAGCTCTGGTCTATCATAGCACAATATACCATTTACTAGAGGTCACTAGTGGTGCTATACATTTTGTTGCAGCCCAGTGAAGGGGGACCATAATCATGATGAAGGATAGACACAAAGATAAGCTCTGGTCTATCATAGCACTGTATGCCATTTACTATAGGTCACTATTGGTACTATACATTTTGTTGCAGGCCAGTGAATAGCGACCATGATCATGATGAAGCATATACAAACAGGTAAGCTCTGGCCTATCATAGCATTGTATACATGTACTACAGGTCACCAGTGACGTAATCAGCATAGTTTACATTTTTTGCAGCCCAGTGAACGGGGTCGATGATCATGATGAAGTTTACACACACACAGATAAGCTCTGGCTTATCATAGCACTGTTTACCGTTTACTAGAGGTCACTAGTGGTATTATACATTTTGTTGTAGCCCAGTGAAAGAGGACCATAATCACGATGAAGGATAGACACGCAGATAAGCTCTGGTCTATCATAACACTATACCATTTACTAGACGTCACTATTGGTGCTATACATTTTGTTACAACCCAGTGAAAGTGGACCATAATCATCATGAAGGATAGACACACAGATAAGCTCTGGTCTATCATAACACTGTATACCATTTACTAGAGGTCACTAGTGGTGCTATATATTTTGCTGCAGTCCAGTGATGAGGGACCATGATCATGATGAAGGATAGACACGCAGATAAGCTATGGTCTATCATAACACTGTATACCATTTACTAGAGGTCACTAGTGCTGTTATACATTTTGTTGCAGCCCAGTGAAGGGAGACAATGATCATGATGAAAGATAGACACACAGATAAACTCTGGTGTATCACAACACTATATACCATTTACTAGCGATTACTAGTGGTGCTATACATTTTCCTGCACCCCAGTGAAGAGGGACCATGATCCTGATGAAGGATAGACACACAGATAAGCTCTGGTCTATCATAGCACTGTATAGCATTTACTAGAAGTCACTAGTGGTGCTATACATTTTGTTGCAGCCCAGTGAAGAGGGACCATGATCCTGATGAAGGATAGACACACAGATAAGCTCTGGTCTATCATAGCACTGTATAGCATTTACTAGAGGTCACTAGTGGTGCTATACATTTTGTTGCAGCCCAGTGAAGGGGGACCATCATCCTGATGAACGATAGACACATAGATAAATTCTGGTCTATCATAGCACTGTATAGCATTTACTAAATGTCACTAGTAGTGCTATACATTTTGTTTGCAGCCCAGTGAAGAGGGACCATGATCATCATGAAGCATATACACACAGGTAAGCTCTGGCCTATCATAGTATTGTATACATTTATTACAGGTCACCAGTGACGTAATCAGCATAGTTTACATTTTTTGCAGCCAGGTGAACAGGGACAATGATCATGATGAAGTTTACACACACAGATAAGCTCTGGCCTATCATAGCACTGTATACCGTTTACTAGAGGTCACTAGTGGTGCTATACATTTTGTTGCAACCTAGTGAAGGGGACCATGATCATGATGAAGCATAGACACACAGATATGCAATGATCTATCATAGCACTGTATACCATTTAGTAGAGGTCACTAGTGGTGCCATACATTTTGTTGCAACCCAGTGAAGAGGGGCCATGATCATGATGAAGGATAGACACACAGATATGCTATGATCTATCATAGCACTGTATATCATTTACTAGAGATCACTAGTGGTGCTATACATTTTGTTGCAGCCCAGTGAAGAGGGGCCATGATCATGATGAACGATAGACACACAGATATGCTATGATATATCATAGCACTGTATACCATTTACTAGAGGTCACTAGTAGTGCTATACATTTTGTTGCAGCCCAGTGAAGGGGGGCCATGATCATGATGAAGGATAGACATACAGATAAGCTCTGGTCTATCATAACACTGTATACCAATTACTAGAGGTCACTAGTGATACTATACATTTTGTTACAGCCCAGTGAATGTGGACCATGATCATGATGAAGGATAGACACGCAGATAAGCTCTGGTCTATCATAACACTGTATACCAGTTACTAGAGGTCACTAGTGATACTATACATTTTGTTACAGCCCAGTGAATGTGGACCATGTGCATGATGAAGGATAGACACGCAGATAAGCTCTGGTCTATCATAACACTGTATACCATTTACTAGAGGTCACTAGTAGTGTTATACATTTTGTTGTAGCCCAGTGAAAGGGGACCATAATCACGATGAAGGGTAGACACGCAGATAACCTCTGGTCTATCATAACACTGTATACCATTTACTAGAGGTCACTAGTGGTGTTATACATTTTGTTACAGCCCAGTGAAAGGGGACCATAATCATGATAAAGGATAGATACGCAGATAAGCTCTGGTCTATCATAGCACTGTATACCATTTACTAGAGGTCACTATTGGTGCTATACGTTTTGTTACAGCCCAGTGAAGGTGGACCATGATCATGATGAAGGATAGACTCACAGATAAGCTCTGGTCTATCATAAAACTGTATACCATTTACTAGAGGTCACTAGTGGTGCTATATATTTTGCTGCAGTCCAGTGAAGAGGGACCATGATCATGATGAAGGATAGCCACGCAGATAAGCTCTGGTCTATCATAACACTGTATACCATTTACTAGAGGTCACTAGTGCTGTTATACATTTTGTTGCAGCCCAGTGAAGGGAGACCATGATCATGATGAAAGATAGACACACAGATAAGCTCTGGTGTATCACAACACTATATACCATTTACTATCGGTCACTAGTGGTACTATACATTTTGTTGCAGACCAGTGAAGGGGGACCATGATCATGATTAAGGATAGACACGCAGATAAGCTCTGGTCTATCACAACACTGTATACCATTTACTAGAGGTCACTAGTGGTACTATACATTTTGTTTAGCCCAGTGAAGAGGGACCATGATCATGATTAAGGATAGACACACAGATATGCTATGATCTATCATAGCACTGTATACCATTTAACTGAGATCACTAGTGGTGCTATACATTTTGTTGCAGCCCAGTGAAGGGGGACCATAATCATGATGAAGGATAGACACACAGATAAGCTCCGGTCTATCACAACACTGTATACCATTTAATAGAGTTCACTAGTGGTGCTATACATTTTGTTGCAGCCCAATGAAGGGGGACCATGATCATGATCAAGGATAGACACACAGATGAGCTCCGGTCTATCACAACACTATATACCATTTAATAGAGGTCGCTAGTGGTGCTATACATTTTGTTGCAGCCCAGTGAAGGGTGACCATGATCATGATGAAGGATACACACACAGATAAGCTCTGGTCTATCATAGCACAATATACCATTTACTAGAGGTCACTAGTGGTGCTATACATTTTGTTGCAGCCCAGTGAAGGGGGACCATAATCATGATGAAGGATAGACACAAAGATAAGCTCTGGTCTATCATAGCACTGTATACCATTTACTATAGGTCACTATTGGTGCTATACATTTTGTTGCAGCCCAGTGAATAGCGACCATGATCATGATGAAGCATATACACACAGGTAAGCTCTGGCCTATCATAGCATTGTATACATTTACTACAGGTCACCAGTGACGTAATCAGCATAGTTTACATTTTTTGCAGCCCAGTGAACGGGGACCATGATCATGATGAGGTTTACACACACAGATAAGCTCTGGCCTATCATAGCACTGTATATCGTTTACTAGAGGTCACTAGTGGTGCTATACATTTTGTTGCAGCCTAGTGAAGGGGACCATGATCATGATGAAGCATAGACACACAGATGTGCTATGATCTATCATAGCACTGTATACCATTTAGTAGAGGTCACTAGTGGTGCTATACATTTTGTTCAGCCCAGTGAAGAGGGGCCATGATCATGATGAAAAATAGACACACAGATATGCTATGATCTATCATAGCACTGTATATCATTTACTAGAGATCACTAGTGGTGCTATACATTTTGTTGCAGCCCAGTGAAGAGGGGCCATGATCATGATGAACGATAGACACAGAGATATGCTATGATATAACATAGCACTGTATACCATTTACTAGAGGTCACTAGTAGTGCTATACATTTTGTTGCAGCCCAGTGAAGGGGGGCCATGATCATGATGAAGGATAGACATACAGATAATCTCTGGTCTAGCATAGCACTGTATACCATTTACTAGAGGTCACTAGTGGTGCTATACATTTTTTTGCATCCCAGTGAAGGGGGACTATGGTCATGATGAAGCATAGACACGCAGATATGCTATGATCTATCATAGCACTGTATACCATTTACTAGATGTCACTAGTGGTGCTATACATTTTGTTGCAGCCCAGTGAAGAGGGGCCATGATCATGATGGATAGACATACGGATAAGCTCTGGTCTATCATAGCACTGTATACCATTAACTTGAGTTTACTAGTAGTGCTATACATTTTGTTGTAGCCCAGTGAACGGGGACCATGATCATGATGAAGCATAGACACACAGATATGCTATGATCTGTCATAGCACTGTATACCATTTACTATAGGTCACTAGTGGTGCTATACATTTTGTTGCAGCCCACTGAAGAGGCGCCATGATCATGATGAAGTATAGACATACAGATAAGCTCTGGTCTATCATAGCACTGTATACCATTTACTAGCGTTTACTAGTGGTGCTATACATTTTGTTGTAGCCCAGTGAACGGGGACCAGATCATGATGAAGAATAGACACACAAATTAAGTCCGGTCTATCATAGCACAGTAACGATTTACTAGAGGTCACTAGTGATGTAATACGCATGTTATACATTTTTGCAGCCAGTGAAGGTGGACCATAATCATGATGAAGAATAGACACAGAGATAAGCTTTGATCTATAATAACACTGTATACCATTTACTAGAGGTCACTAGTGGTGCTATACATTTTATTGCAACCTAGTGTAGGGGGGCCATGATCTTGATGAAGTATAGACACACAGATAAGCTCTGGCCTATCATAACATTGTATACATTTACTACAGGCCACCAGTGACGTAATCAGCATAGTTTACATTTTATTGCAGCCAGTGCAGGGGGACCATAATCATGATGAAGAATAGACACAGAGATAAGCTTTGATCTATAATAACACTGTATACCATTTACTAGAGGTCACTAGTGGTGCTATACATTTTATTGCAACCTAGTGTAGGGGGGCCATGATCATGATGAAGGATAGACACGCAGATTAGCTCCTGTCTATCATAGCACTATATACCATTCAGCCTGTAATGTTAAGTTACAGTATAATGCAATCGATTTTAGTGCTTTGTGGTGCAAGTATGTAAGAGTTTGAATCTGCTCACACAACCGTAGAAACACCTCCTTTGATGTAAAGTCGTAAAAAGGCCTCCGCTTATGTACATTTAATGGGCAAACCGTAGATGTTGGCAAGTATCCTGCTGTAAATATTTGGAGCAGTTTTCTCTCTAAAGGATGAATAAATTTATCTAACGCCTGGCACTAAGAGCGACGAACATCAGACTGAAATGGCTGGGAAAAGTTCAGTCCTGGATTCTCAGCAAGCTGAGTTATGCAAAGGGCAGCATACCCACTTTATTTTGGTTTTTGAAATATGAGATTTTATATCACATTCCCAAAATTTACAGGTGCTGACTGGAGAGGCCCAGGATGGTATAATATCATTTACTCTGTAAAGTTATATACCTTAAGGTGTATATTGTATAGAGGCTTCGACTGGACTCGTGGTTATATTAGGGGAATTAAATACTTTGTTTCTAAGTGGTTTGGTTCGCTCTCCGTACGCCGGCTAATCAGTTGAAGCGAAGTAGGTTGTAGGTTATGATACAACGTTTTATAGTGTGTTAGTGCTGCTATAATACCAAACGGCACACAGAATCTTCAGATATGTTTCCTGTGCGACAACAGTTTTGTAGAGAAGTGACACAGATTCCCTGCTGTTTGTGCGCCTCACATCGTAATCTTGTGAGCAGATTTACGGAAACGGAATCTATTCTTATTAAGAACCCGCCATATTCTTACAACGGAAAAACTTTAGGAAATCATCGGAGACAGGTTAGAACGAGGTCCAACGAAATTTGTGAGAAATCTTAAACAGGAATAAGAAATTGACTCGACTTGGAATGCCACTATACCTTTAAAATTACAGGCTGGTTCACAATAACCCGAGAACGCCAATGTAGATCGATCGGAAAATGGAAAGTCCATTTTGCGCATATGGATTTCAGTTATTTTTAACTTGCCAATGGTATTCTTCACCTACTTCCATTTCAGCCAACATAGTGCGGGTTAGTCGTCGTCACAATTCGACGGAGCCTACGGGCACGATGAGACGTCCTGCTCAGCACAACCAAGGTGCCACTATGTGGTGCCGCCAGCACAACCTCATCGTGTAAGCAGCACGATATACGCTGCCGCCGCCGTTACTGTGCAACCTGTGGTGTGGAACCACTTCACCGGCCAAGCGCTCTGCCCCCTGCATCCTAGAGGAAGGCACCGCTGAAGCCACCAGCACCAACCACGCCGCGGACGAGCACTCCATATTCGCCGAACCAGCACCATCACCAGCGCCGATCATCGCAGTCACCGAGGAAGTCCAGGACCTACGCGACGCCGTTCAGGATCTCCACGCGAAGTTCCTGAACATGTCGGCGAGGCTGACAGCCCTGGAGGAACTCATCAGGGAACTTCAAGTCACGTCAGCTTCTCAGCAAGTTTTTCTAGCTGGGCAGTTTGATACCATCACATCCAGAATTAACCCCATCGACGACTCCATCTTCAGCTTCAGACACAACGCAGAAACATCTCCACTCCATAGACCTGTGTCTCAGCCATCTGGCACGACAATACATCCCACTTCCAGCAGCCATCCACAAAAAAGGAGACATCCAGTAATCACCGAAGGTTTCCGCCCAGATCCAAGTTCGTCAAAGAGTACCCTAACCGGGAAATTCACTGACAACCGTCAAGTAAGTCATCTTCAACATTACTCTCCTATACATTTCCTTCTAAATCCTCGCTATTCCCACTAGTGTTGCAGTTACCCTAGTCACTGCCTTAATCCGCTCCCGGCAGCCAACAGCATTCACTTACTAACGCGGGTGCTATGCGGTACCGCACAAACACCGCGTTCTATTCCAATTTTTCTTCTACTATCCTTTTTTCTTCCGGTAGAGGAGTTTTTTGTGGGTATGCCGATGCTCGGAGTGTCCCGCACTCTCAGTCCCGACTCCCATCGCTGAGGTCACTGATTAAATCATTTTGTCCTCCACTCGAAAAAAAACTGCAGAAAACATCAGTACCGTAGCTTGACACTGTGTTCTGGGTATACTATTCATTCATTATCTGTTTACCCTCCTCTTATGTAGGACTTACACTCCCCAGGACTTACAAGCGGGTGCCTGGGGTCAGAGGCCCGTCGAGGACCAGACACTCATGGATCAGACAGAACATCCAGGATGGGTGATCAGCCCGATGCCTGGTATGGGATGAAGGAAGTAGATGAAACGAAATGTTGGTGAAATGGATGAAAGGAAAGGTGAGGATGGAGCTGTTGGTGGAATGAATGGCGGGGAAACCGGAGAACCCGGAAAAAACCCGCCCAGACGCCGTCCACCACAAATCCCACATGCAGGTCCCTGGGATTGAACCCGGGCCGCCTCGGAGGGAGGCGAGCGGTCTAACCACTCGGCCACGGCGCCGCCTTTCTGGGTATACTAGATTTTAAAAATTGAATTTAGAATTTCTTAAATTGTGCACAAATTTCCATAGTTTAGGGTTCCATAAGATAGTGTAAATTGTCCATATAGATTCGATTATTATTATTATTATTATTATTATTATTATTATGTATTTGTTATATTAGTAGTCATTAGCATAGCCGCTAATTGTTGAAATTGACTGAACATACATTTTCAGCTAATCTAGATTATAAAACAGGTTAGGTGTACCTTATAAAATGCTGATAAACCACTGTATGGATGTAAGCCATGAAAACAATGTAGGTACTCACTTAGATTTTCTTGTATGTAAGCTTCAGTCTGCGATTTTTCTTCTCCGCGAAGATGTCCATCACACGTCCTTTAAAAGTATGGTCACCACGCATTTCACTTATTACCTGTTTTTCAATTGCTAATGTCGCTAAACATGAGAGTATTTGGTTTGTAATAGAGTTCCTCAAGTAAACTTTAAGTCCTTTAAGCGTGCTCATACTACTTTGGGTAGTGACGGGCAATAATTTAGTGGTCTCTGTGTACACCTTATCCAAATTATTGTTCACCAAGTAACTCTAATCTAATAACTCTAAAAAATTGACTTTGTTGCTGAGTTTTTAATAAGTAATCCACTAAATCGTTGGATTTGTCCATATTTCTAAAATAAAACACGCACAATGAAAATAATACACAGGTTTACGTGGAATTAACACTTTCCTGCACGTACATAATGCTGGTTCACCAATAACTGAGGAAGGAAATGTTTATGTTACATTTTTTTTCGAGTGGAGGAGAAAATGATTTAATCACTGACCTCAGCCCCGATGGGAGTCGGGACTGAGAGTGTGGGACTCTCCGAGCGTCGGCATACCCACTAAAAACTCTTCCACCGGATTGAAAGGATAAGACTTGCTGCGGTACCGCCTAAAGCACCCGCGCATTCCAAGGTGATGGTTGAAAACTGGACCGCAGTGCGGTCACCAGGGGAGTAACGAGTTATTGCCGGGAGACAGACTTGACCAAGGCCCAGTCTGCCCCCACAGCAAAGTGAAGGAGAAAGTGTTAGGGATTCCAGGTGATAGTGTAAAGGATTAGTGGCGCTTGGATTTTCGGTTAGGTTGATATGGATGGGAAAAGGATGGAGAGGGGTGTGGCATGACATAGGTTTCGATGAAGTTCCGAATCAGAATGTAGGAGTTGTTGGTGTTGGCTTGTAGCTCTCGGATCCCCGCAACTGAAGCGCCGAGGGCGCCCAGTCGCGTGGACCGGTCGTCGTTGCCGTCAGTGTAGGGTTCGACGAGGTGGCACTCGATTCGTTCCAGCTTACGCTGGGCAGACGCGAGAACCCCGTCTTCGTTCTGTAGCTTGTATATCCTGTTGGTGAGTGCAGTGATCACCCTGGCTGAAGTTCGCTGCTTGACCTCCACAACCGAAAGGCGTGTGAAGGTTGCGCGACGTATCTCAGCCAGCTGTGAGGAGAGGTCCTTGATCCCTGCCTGAATTGCTGACAGGGTGTCTTGAAGTTCTTGGTGATTTTTCGCTGTGTTGCCACTGGTTGTCTGCTTGGCCCTTTCTAAGGGCTGTGTCGTGTCTCTGGTGGATGTAGTAGGTGTAGTCCTCGGTCGTGGTTGTTCCTGTTGCCTGCTCCGGTGCTCCGGGGATACAGGGGGCATTGCGCCTGCCCTGTAAAATGAGTGTTCCCGGAGCAATCGGCGCAGAAGCGTCGGCGTCGTCGGAGGTCGTGTTGAGTACAAGCTGTCGTAAGGGTGTCTGACCCACAGTAGTGGCATCTGGGCGCGGCGGTGCAGGCTTCCGCTGAGTGCCCGAAGTCACAGCAGCGTCGGCAGGGCATCGGACGTTCACCTCTGGTGGCTTCGACTCGCAGGCTCCTCCCAAGTAGAGGAAGACATGCGGCTTTGGCCACTTCCATGTCCGATGCGGCTCCCAGGTGCAGGCGGACCAGCAAAGTTGGGCCTCCGGCAGAAATGATGCGTGAGGCCCGTATTGCCGTACACCAGTGCTGTCGTGCCGCTTCCAGCACAAAGAGAGGTGGTAGATCTCTGGGCACACCACAGATGACGACGCTATGACGCCCATCTATCTGTGAGTGCGCCGGCGTCGGTTGTCGTCCCAGATCAGGTGCTGGGCGGGCGGCCGGCCGACGGCGTCGGTTGGCTCTTCCTTGTTGAAGAGGCAGAGGTAGCGGTGATTGGCCGCGATCCGCTTTCGTTGGAGAAGCCCGGTCAGTAACTGGCGGCGTCTGTGTTGTGGAGGCGACCATCTTCGGCCTAGAAGGCCGAGAGGCGGGTTAGTTACTGACGGCGTCTGTGTGCTCGACTCTCGAGGAGCCGAGGCGGCGGCGGTTTTCGTTGCAGAAGAGGCCATCTTCGGCCTAGAAGGCCGAGAGGTCTGAGTCGCAGAGGATGTCAGTTTCGGCCTAGAAGGCCGAGGCGATGCTAGTTGGTCCGGCTCGGAAAGGAGGGCGGAGCCTGCTGCGGCCGGCTGCTCCCTCTGCAGTGGCGGCGAAGCTTCGGCGATTGCCGGTGTGTCTGCGGCGTTCCCCGTGGCCCATTGTCCCATCCAGTTTCGTCGGTTGATCTTGTTGTTGCGGTGCTGCCAACGTGCTGTTTGGAACAGACCGTTCTGTACCGGCGGAGCTGACATCTCGATGTGGAGTCTGTTACACCGCCTTCTCCATCCACTCTTGTCCTGTTTCCGGACCTCGGAGGTAGCAGGTACACAGAGACTAAACACCTCATTAAACGTGTTAGGTCTCTGGTGCTGCCTTTGTGCCCTTAATGCACAACAAAATATAGATTTGTCTTCCTACAACGAGAGGTCGAAATTTAGTGGGTAAAGCTATATAACTCCACTCTTGATAAGACTTGCACTCACTCAGCTATCCCAGTCTCTACTCGACTTTGCTGCCGCATCATGATATTTCAAAGCTTCCTAAATATGCAGTGCTACAATCTGACAGCGGTAGGGGCTGTGGTGTTGGGGTAAGCAGCGGTGAAGGTGGTTGTATTAGTTAGTCTTTCATCACTTGTTTGAGGCTGTCTTTATTTATATTATAAACATGTACTTATTTTCTTGGCAATTTATTTAGGTAGACTCAGTATAAAATGCAGATTCATTACATTTCCGATTCCTCTGGTCGTACCAAGCTCTAGTTGGTTTATCTGGTGACGTACATTTAAGTTGATTATTGGTCTTTTTTAATTTCTATCAATTTTTTCTGGTCTTTGTAGCTTTTGTGCTTGTTTTTGAGGCAATATCCAGTTTTGAGTTGCATATAAACAAACCATAGATGGCCCTTTCATTAGAAGAATCAACGTCTAATGGTTCTGCGGGAGTCAGGAGGTTAAGTTAGGACGTACATATCCTACCAGCTTACGACTAGAGAGAGCACTGGGGGCTTTTTCATGTCATGGCTGCCTACAATAACCTCTACAGTGAATAATCTAATATGCACAATATGGATCTAACGTGCCGTGCCCGCGAACGAGAACGTTAAAACTTGGCTAAGTCTTCTTTCCCGTTGCCAGGGCCCGGGAAGACTTCCCGTCAATTGTGAACGCTCCCATTAGAATGTATGTATTTTAACTTTGTCCTTCTCGTCCTGGTTACCGCTCTCGGTTGCTGAGAATCAGCCTTAATATAACTGTAGTTCAGGAATTGCGATAATGTTGTTATTGATCTAATGTGCAGGATTTTGATCCATCAAATAGCCACTATAAATTGTGTATCCTCTCTGGTACAGGTTTCCTCAATTCTGGGCTTCTAGTAGGTGTTCTCCAATTAAAATATTGTCAGCATTGCAAACCTTACATGCTTTGTCATTCATAAAACCAAATCTATGTAGATGTTCCGACAGACAGTCATGTCTAGTGGCTAATCTGAAGTGAGCAACGTACATATTTTATTTTTTGTACTATTTCTTTTATGTTGGAGTAATTTTTGTTAGTAATTTCCTTTTGAATGTTATATTGGTATTTTTGTTCTATATTAATTTTGACATTTTTTAGTTTCATATCTAGTCCAAACACTTTATAGGTTTTGAGTATAACACTGCACCCTTTTTGGCCGGAAAGTGTGCAGTCTTGAAGTCTGCTGAAGAAATTAAATATCTAGGAATTGCACTAGATAGAAAATTAAAAATGAAAGGCCATGTACAAAATGTCACGCAAACGGTTACTAAAAGAAGTAACACATTGAAGAGATTAGCAAGATCTAAATAGGACAGTTCAATAGAAGTTTTAAACAAAACATACAACAGCTACATAAAACCAGTATTAAAACATGGATGTGAATTATTAACCGACGATAAAATTAATATGAGTGAGAAATTCAAAATCAGTGTTTAAGATTGATAACAGGAGCAGTGAAAAAACGCCACTTCTTGCTGGAACAAATAATAACCCAATGAAAGCCAACATTGAAATACAAGCTGCACAATTATGTGTAAAATTAAAAACAAACCCAAGCAAACATCAATGGTTTCAACAACTACCTATAGAATACAAGCTGAAAACACAGATATCAAATAAATCCTTTTTAGAGAAGAATTATAATTACCTAAATTTATCAGAAAACTGCACTCCTCATCCTCCTAGAACTAATCCAATGGATTTTATTAAGATAGTAACAAATAAAGAACTGATAGAACAACTAAATAAACAAGAAGTATGCAGAGTTGCTACACTTGAACATCTACATAATCAATTCCCCGAAACAGAGTGGCTTAGAATTTATACAGATAAGTAGAGCAATAAGTGGGAGTGCAATACAACGAGCATTAGAACAGATATACTACAGGACTGATATAAAAGAAATTTGAGACAATTTGAGCAGAGCTAATTTGTGGAATAGAGTGTTCGATAATGTTAATGAATGCTCTATTCATCCGCATGGTTTTGTTTATATGGCCATGATGAATTATTTTTACTTTCTCTACTACGTATAGTAAGTAGGGGAAGTATTGTATTCCACCCAAAAATTTGATACCGAGATTTCACCGGAAATATATGTTTTGAGACCCCTGAATCCAAAAAAAGCATTTTTGGAAACATGTCCGTGTGTGTGTGTGTGTGTGTGTGTGTGTGTCTGTGAACAGCATAACTCAGAAACGAACAGTCGGATAAACACCAAACTTGGTATTTAGGTTCAGTATCTTCCAGAGATGCGACACGAAGGTTTTCAAGAAAATCCCCCACCCCAGACTACCCATTACATGGACCATTTTTCGAAAATTTTAATTTTCTCAAAAATGGCTCTAACGATTTTAATTAAAATATCATATGTTTAAGATACTTTTATGACAAATAAAATGTATATCTTGAATTTTCTGGGAATGTCTCCAAAAGTATTCTTCATTCTGAACGAGTTTTTGCATAACTGGTAAACCATAAGAGATAGACAAAATTTTACTACACAAAAAATGTAGATCGCGTTAAAATACACAATTTATGTCATATACATTTTTTTTGTTGAGTGAACCATTTTCGAGATATAGCTTGCTATTCCCTTAAATTTTTCAATACTTATTTTCTCAAATAGGAATTCGTTATTCATTTTTTTGTCTTGGATATGCAAAGAGTATTAGTCTGTGGCAAAGAGAATGGTGCTGCACCTAGCAACCAGCTATTAAGATATATGTCGATGCTTAAAGGCTACTGTATTTCTATATTACCCTCGCAATTACTAAACAAGGGGAACATAGTACGCCTTAAGCGATAGTCAAATATTTTAGAACGGGTCGCTATGTATAAAATGTAATTCTCCTTGCATGTCAAAAGAGCGTTTCTGCAAATGTTAATCTCGATTATTATGAAATAGATGGAGAATAAGAGTTTGTAAAAATAGTTTGTACAAGAGTAGAGAAAGTCATGTGAGTGTAACACATCAGATTATGTGATTATAATTAGCATGCGTTTGAATAGCCCACCGTGAGACAGTTCGGCCACAAGTACAAACGAAGGCTCTGTGTAACACATTTGTCGCTCTTAGCTTCAAATATAAGGTTTCTTACAGCACACAGCAGTCTCTGATCAGTTCATGCCTAATGCGCATTTGTTGGTTTTCCTTCATTCTTAATAGTGCGGCAATAGAAAGGATAAATGGGGGAAAAGTAGAGGAGGGAGTACGAAAGTTTCGGATTTCTGCATAGCACCTCCGTTAGTGCGGCAAGATTACCTGCCGGTGGGGGAAGCAAATGACCGGGTTTGCCAGGTCCCTGACTGCCACACGCAGGGAGTTTAGGGGAGAGGATAGGTCTATTTACGTATATAGTTGGAATGGGTCTGTACACTGAATGTGCCCTCACAAGTTTTAGTGATGCTGCGACGGGTGATCGCCGCAAGTTCCCGCAGATGCGGCGAAGCTGTGGATGTTGTTCCAAGTTGTTGCGATAGCCGGTGGTAGATAGTAGATGTACGTACATTTGAAGAGTGTAGTAGGCAAGTCCGTTGTCTGGTCTGATGTGATGGTATGGCATGTTGTGTGTCTTCCAGTCTCTGGAGCCTTCTGTGGATGGAGTGAATGACATCTGTAGTGTCAGGAAGTTCCATGGCGCTGAATGTGTGTCTCAGCTCGATGAGGATTCTGTACGGCGACTGTAGTTAGTTTGGTCTGCTGTTCCAGGCGCCTATTGGCAGTGGTTCAGGAGCAGGATCTCGGCTTGTAGTTAGGTGATGGTGTGTTGTCGTGATCTGCTGGAGGAGAGGCGCGCCGCCCATGCAGGTGCCTCTGGAGCTCGGGGTACAACGGGTGCTGCACTTCGAAGTGGAGGTGTCCATAAAGCGGGCGCCACTACTGTCCCGTGAAATGATCATGCACTGTTGCATGTCGCTCAATAGCGACGGCGACTTGAGAGGTCCTGCCCGGTGCAGCGCGATGTAAAGCACAATAATGGCTCGCGAGGTGCGGCATTGGAAGCCTCCACGGTATGGCCATAGCGGCAGCACCGGCCAGAGGGCGTGTGGCGGCACTGATTTCGAGGATTTCTACGAAGAGGTGCAATCCTGAGCCTGAGCAGCGATGTATTGGGCCCGGTTGATAAAGGTGAGGGACCCCGTGTGCAGAAGATACGGGTGGTCATAGCTTTTGTGCCTCCTCTAGAAATGCTCGCGTCGGTAGCTAGGGTAGACGCTGGGGACCACAGTGGCAGATGACGAGGTGGTGGCGGCGTGTGGCTCAGCCGAAGGTGCTCGACGAGCTGTGATGTAACTAGGCACTGTTTCATTTAAAAATTGTATGTTTCCTCAAAGATACACTTTCTCAATATTATTAAAATCTGTTTATAGACTAAATGTACGAGCCCCTGACTACCAATCGATGCTGTAAAAACTGCACATCAAAGCACTTTCCATTTCGAAAATATTTGCGGTGCAAGTTTTAGGTGATTCTCCCTGTATATATGCAATGTGGTTGAATTCATTTGCCACTATACTTAGCAAACTTGGTTGCAACTCTTGTTAGTATAATAACAAAACAAGTATAATGTAAAACAATTAGCACATACAACATTGTCCTAGGAAACCGTCAATGCCTTATAAAACTAAGTCTCCACATGTGTGTAGGTTAGGTTATCACATTAATTTAAATGAATATTACATTCGCATGTTTAAACTATACTTCCCTCTTTTGTAGTTTTCCGTATTGAAATGTTTATTACCAACTTTAAACTAACATAAATGCCTTTTAACACCATATACGCGTTTTATTTTTTACTGGGATGGTAGCACCAGTTTATACATTACTTCACTACTGAGCTGCTTCGGTTCAACCGATACGACGGTCATCTTATTTTCGTATTAAGGTCATGCAGTTCCTCAGGCAGCAATAGTTTTGTTTCCATTTAGGTAGATAATTTTATATACTATTTTACAAAAAATAGCACATGAAATTTATTCGTAATTTTCTGATACTTATGTAACAAACAATAAAATTTAGCTTATTTCATAATATGCATAAGCTTAACCTTTAATTCATTGTTTTCCAGAACCACCAGACAATAATCAACAGTTCCTTTGTGATAATTGTTGAAGGCGGAGAGAAAAAGTGTTTAGTGGAGTCAAATACCATAATGTACTGATGTTTATTTGGTGTAGTATTCATATTTTGGTCGGGTTCCTAAGGTCGCGGTTCAAACCCGGCGGAGGGCAATGGATGTTTCGGGCGTAAAAATCCTTAGCATGGCTAAGGAAGGAAATTAAAGCGGGTTGTTTGTGTTTGTTCATTTGGCTTCACTGTGAGCAACGCTCAGGGGCATTGAACACGCCATACACTTGGGAAATATGTAGCATAAATAATAACATACCCATCATCAAGAGCTTTCTCTCTCTCCACTTCATGCACTATCTAAGAAAAGATGCACATTTGTAAACCATCACTATTCCAAGAGTAAACATCTCAGCATGCATTACAGTAGGACAACAATAACAAATATGTTGTATTGTGTAGTAGATTTACGGCACGTAAAAGAACCTCAAGCCTGATAAAGATGCCTCTGAGCAAAATTTTCGGTCTTTCATGTCCAATATAGAATGGGACGCTAAGGACCACAGCAGTTAAAGAGCGTCCATACATAAAGAGCTCGATTTAAAAGTTAAAGAACATCCATAAAGTCAATTAATTTTTTTTGTATCTTGGTGAACCTATATTTTGTTATGTTGGTACCGCTGGTGATAAAACACAAACGTAAATTTGCGAATTGAAAGTTTTATGCTGAAGAATTATAATTATTGATTTCTGCAAAATATATACTAAGTCGCTCTTTTTCGTTCGGCGGGTATCACGTAGTCAAATTTCAGTGCCTTTTTGTCGTTAATAACCTTTGACTGTTTTGTCTATATTGTTGGCAGCCTCTCCCTGTCGTAATGTCATCGTATACTGCCAACATGTATACTTAAAAATAACTAAAAATACGCGAATAGCAGTACTACAGAATACTAGTGTTGTTGGCAGTAGGTAATCCATTCCTCCGAAGGCTAACATTTGCATTATAAAAGAGCAAGTGGATCTGTTTGGACTAAGAATGTTCTTAAAGTTAGGATTATTGTTTACTTTAATTACGACTTTTACTGCCGTATGTATTGACTGTTAGCAACACACCAGCTATCATTTGATAGTGGCATGTTGCCTATGCATTACATTCCTTAATTCAATAAAAAAAATAATCCAATCTAAGACTGAGCTACACAATTGCAGAATAAATGAGGACATCTTCATGTTGTGATAAAATAACTTTTGGCTAAGTTATGTACCACATAACCTCAACCTCACGCAATTCCCCAATAGGTAAATAAATACATTTCTAATGAGATAAGCTTAAGGTAATGCATGTACCGTGCAAATGCAGGATCATTAATGGATGTGTTGCACATCTTACGCTCCCTTTCTTATTTGCATTTCGTAGGATCCGTTTCAGTTCCACTTCCGGACCTTTCCACAAGCACTTTTCACGTTACTTCCGTTCCTCGATGGACTCATTTTCCTGCCAACCAACACACCCCCCCTCGCGGTTGGTTTGGTTTAGCGACGTGACGTAGGATAGGCAGAGGTAGGTAGCAACGTTACCCCACTTTGTTTTTGGTGCTGTTTTCTGATATGATTTATCGGAGTTATGCATTATCCAGCAAATAGTTTAAAGCTATTCCAAAAAGAATGTCACTGTAGCAGTTTACAATAACAATTTATAGTAATCTGCCATGCTACATAAAAACTAGGCAATCCTAATTAACCTAAAATCTTCAAGTCTTTATTATATAGTCACTCCCCGTATACAATGGGGGAATGTTTTTTACTATGTCTTGAAACAGATAAATATTGAATACATACAGCTGATTGCATGTGTTGGATAGGAACTTCCGGTGAAGCATCGAGCACCCGCAGTTGAGCGCTGCATATGCCCATTGCATGCAAATGTAGACGCTAGATGACACTGTGGAGCAATATTCAAAGCTGCCAATACAATTGTTCTAAATTGCTGTGTTAAATATTAAATGATTCTAAAAATAACGCATATTTAGTCCAAAATTTGATATATTATGTCGCTTTACTCAGTATATTTTAAATGGCTAATTATGCATAATTCGTGCTGTTCACGTAAAGAGCTCACTATTAATTTTAAGGCTAAACCTCGCAATCAACATAAAATGTTGCTTTAGGGAGTTAAAATGCAATATTTGGCTACAGACATACTGCAATATTATATTATAACTGCTACATACGTGCGAAGTAGTAAGCGCACATGTAACTAGAAATTGGAATTTTCTCATAGAAGCATAATCGGAATTAAATGTTTACACCAGAAAAAAATCTGATGTGTTACACTCCCATGACTTTCTCTACTCTTGTACAAACTATTTTTACAAACGCTTATTCTCCATCTACTTCATGTTAATCGAGATAAACATTTGCAGACTCTATCTTATATTTAAGTTTCTTGTAAATGTAAGGGGAATATATATTTACAAGGGCAATATAAAAATACAGTAGCCTATAAGCATATGCATATCTCTTAATAGTTGGTTGCTAGGTGCAGCACCATTCTCTTTGCCACAGATTAATACTCTTTGCATATCCAAGACAAAAAAAAATGAATAACGAATTCCCGTTTGAGAAAATAAGTATTGAAACATTTAAGGGAATAACAAGCAATATCTCGAAAATGGTTCACTCAACAACAAAAACAATGTATATGACATAAATTGTGTATTTTAACGCGATCTACATCTTTTGTGTAGTAAAATTTTGTCTATCTCTTATGGTTTACCAAAAGTCGTTCACAATGAAAAATACTTTTGGAGACATTCCCAGAAAATTCAAGATATACATTTTATTTGTCATGAAAATATCTTAAACATATATTTTAATCAAAATCGTTAGAGCCATTTTTGAGAAAATTAAAATTTTCGAAAAATGTTCCATGTAAAGGGTACTCTGGGGTGGGGCGATTTTCTTGAAAACCTTCGTGTCGCATCTCTGGAAGATACTGGACCTAAATACCAAGTTTGGCGTTTATCCGACTGTTCGTTTTTGAGTTATGCTGTTCACAGACAGACACACACACGGACATGTTTCCAAAAATGCTTTTTTTTGGATTCAGGGATCTCAAAACATGTATTTCCGGTGAAATCTCGGTATCGAATTTTTGGGTGGAATACAATACTTCCCCTACTTACCATACGTAGCAGAGAAAGTAAAAAACAGGCTTCTGGGTGCTTTTGAAATTCTGTACATAACGTTCAACTTACTGCAATATTCCCTTTTAAAATCACGACTACATGACGTGGGAAGTACGAGCAGATGAAATATAACTAAAAAAAATGATTTTTCTCATGGAAGCATAATTGGTATTGAACCATACATCAGGGGGGGGGGAGAAAGTTTATGTGTATTTTTTAGAAGTCTGTATTAAAGTTCAACTAAAGGCGCTCATTGCATTTGTCATATTCAATAGGGCATTCAACATCAATTTTGCATAAATGACACAAACCCGAATTCATCAGTACTTGAGTCAGAATAGACTTAATTTACTTAAACATTTTTTTCTCAAATTGCAACGTGACGCAGGCTGCATTAATACCATCTCATTTACCAATAAAGGAAATGATATCCAATGTCATGGCGACTTCTAAATAATACGCATAACGCAATACTGGTTACTGGTTAGGTATTGTACTGCCAATGGAATTGATGGAATGATGCAATTGGAAGTGGAAGTAACTCCGACGGAGTTGGAAGTAAATGTCTTGGAAGTAAAACTGTTGTGGAAGTAACTCCGTCGGAGTTGGAAGTAAATGCCTTGGAAGTACTCCGGCGGAGTGGAAGTAACTCCGACGGAGTTGGAAGTGATTGGAAGTAAGGAAGTGTCAGTTCCGAATAGTGGAATGATTACTTCACACTTCCAAAGGAGGAAGCGTTCCTTTGAAACGACTCCGACTCCTTCGACCCATCACTACTCTGCATTTCCAATTGGACATGGGGCGATTCATGAACGAACCACTCATATGAACGATTACAAGGAAAGAATGGTATGAATCGTCAGTCTTAGCATGAATCGTCGTTCAAAAAGAATCGTGATCAGGACATTCTCGATTCATTCTCGCCAGCCAGAGGCCAGAGGAATGTCAGGACGATCGGGGACTTCGCCCCGGTCGTGTGTCAGTTGCCGCAGTACCGAGCCGCTATGCGGCTTAACCTGCGAGATGAGCACTAGGATGTTTATGTTCTGCAGGAATTTTTTGTTTTAAGGTTGTGTTTTCGAAATGGAATGTAAATTTGTGGGTTTTCTCGCTTGCGCTTTGTTTACTACTCACTCTTAGCTTTGGCTTCCAAGCCGAGCCCGGACAAATGCTGCCGAGTGAGTACGACGATGAGCAGGAAAGTAACTACACTGTATTCACTCTTAGGTTGATCCGCATCAAAGCAAACCCCAGGTGACCAGTGCACCGCTATAATGTATCCTTCCGCCATTCGCACTAGAAATACTGTCACACTTTCAGACCATGTGGCGAGTACAAGCAAGTGGCTTGTATGTGGCGAGTATTGCAAAAAACAACAGAGTTATTTTGACAAGTGAAACGGTGACTAGCATATTCTGTTAAGGGTTAAAGGTGATAAGATTGATAAAATAAACGTTTGCACATATAATAGTTAATTCTAAACTAAATCAGCGAAAAATAAAGTAACAGGTAAGCGATAACCTAATTTATTCGCTATTTGGAAGCTTCACTTTATTAACTGTTGGCGGCTCATTTTAAAAAAAGAAATTGTGCACTATTACGCGAATTGCATTCTTCTTAAAATCACTACATTCTTGTTTTGGGTATTTCATATGCTTTCTTTTTTTTTCCGGATGTAACTACTTTTGCCGTTTCAGATTTTTCTGCACAAGCACTGTTTATACTTGTACCCGAAACACCGGTGAACTCGGAAGTTAATTTCACCATTTCTTTCGCGGATGTGTTGGATATTTCTCACATTACTTATAATAAAGATTCAACACTATTGTTTTTTCACCACTAGTCAATTGCTTGCGCGTCTAATGCTTTACGTAATTCGACGAAAACGCGAGAGCAAATTCATCGTCCGCCATGATACTAAACACAACTGCTGGTTTCTGGCTGTAAACAATATTCTGCGCCTACCCGGATGTCAGGTGATTCATACGAATTGCGTCATGGGACTTGTAGCTCTGTTTTACGGTATAAATCAGCGTTAAATAAAACCTGAGGTATTTGTATAAATATTATACTATTTAAGGATAAATTCATTCTAAAATTCAGAGATTAGCGTGGGACTACTTTCCTGGACGCATTGCTATCGTGTTGCACCACGGTGCACTGACCACGTGGGTGTGTTTTGCCGCGGATCAACCTAAGAGTGAATATAGTTTAAGCATTGTGATGCTGTATCATACTATACGAAAACAGATCACCGCAATATTATATATTGCCGAGTTCTGTCGATTCGTAGTAGGGAATTGCACAGATTGAAAGATTCGTTAGAATTTATAATGTGAATTGGTAGATCAACACGATTCTTTGAGATGCTGATGGCATAACCTAGGAGTATCGAGTTCAGCAGAGAAAGATTAATTCTTAAAAATAAATTGGGCAAATAGCTGTAAAGCGCAGTATAATGAATCGTAAGCATTGCCACTGGATGAACGGAGGCTGCAGTATAAACAATAGAAGTAATTTTCAGTACTTTACTGAGAGATCTGATACACAGTATTATAATATACAATACCAGAATATATGCAAAATGGGGAATTTTTGAATTCTTGGTTTGAATAACTTTTAAAATTATATAATTTAAAAGAATTAATTTGTATACTATAATCTACATTAAAAGTATAAGATCATGCATCGATATAACTAAGCCAATTCTAATGCATTAAAATCTCCTCGAATATGCTGATGTAAAATTTATGTAAAAATTATTATTGTCTGCATAACGGGATTATACCTTTTCACGTACTTATAAAAACTATATAGCTTATTTTCGCGTCCAATTTCGGTAGTAGTGACGAATAATAATAATAATAATAATAATAATAATAATAATAATAATAATAATAGTAATAATAATAATAATAAATTGGACGAAAGTAAAATTCAGAAATTGGAAATGAGATTTTTACAAAGAACTGGAGAATGCACTAGATTAGACCTAATAAGAAATGAAACGATAAAATTAGAGAACTGAATATTTATAAATTATATCATAAAATTGAAGAAAACAAACTAAATTGGAAAGCGATATGAACTACATTGACTGAAGGAATACCACTATTAATTAATAAATACAAACCGTCAGGAAAAAGAGACATCGGATACCCCAGAAAAAGAGAGGAGTAAAGTAAAGAATCGAATGGAATGCTTAATCATCGAAATGAAGAATATAATAATAATAATATAATAATAATACCTTCATAATTACTTTGCATAACACCTTATGTAATCGTAACTTAAGCGGAATCACACAGTTTGATTTTTATGACAAATTCAGGAAACTTCAAGTGTATTATCCAAAATAACGCGGAAAGCGCTTTTACATACATTGTCTTTTATATGCCAAAGAAAAAGATCATCGTAACAAAAGAAGTCCTGATTGCGCATTTTCGGTGCAAACTGCAAAGTACAAACGGGGACGATTCATATAAGAATCGTGAGTGAGAATAAACGGCAGGCAACGCGACGATTCATGAACGAATTGTACAATAGGGCAGGCCGACAGACAAAAGTGACGATTCATGAACGAAACGTGCACTAGGAAAGACTAGCAGACAGGTAGCAAGAGGACGACTCATGAATCGTGAACGAATCGTATGAATCGATTCATGAACAGTGAACGAATGGCATGAATCGATTACTGCAAAAGAATCGCTCGACCCAACTCTAATTGCTAAGCCCTGGATTTTTAGGTTCTAAAAAGTTAAAATTAGGTTCTATGTATCAGTGTATTAGGATTTTATAGGATCTTATATGTTGAATTTAGGAATTTATAGGATCCTTGGTAATATATATATATACACAGATATTCATGCAAATCACTGGGCACTTTGTTTAAAACACTAACTTTAGATTGTAAAAAGTTAAATTAACTGTAACTTTAGTATGTATTTGAATTACCAAATTCAAAAATGTTGTGTTAGAAACTCCCTATAACGGAATAAGCAATAATGCATACTACTCAACAGCGCTATTAAAATGTTTGCCTCTAGTTTTCACCTATTGTTGCGGCATGTAAACATCACACGTTTCAGAAATGCCGCGTGCCACTGACCACCTCTTTCGACAACAGCTAGAAAATGATAACTGAAGGCGGCGAACGTTTCAATTACTTTATTATTGTGGCGGACGGTTTAATTAAAGTTTATTATTGTAAGGTACTGCGCAAGATTTCATAATCTAATTATTTAATAGTTTCCTTATTCGAACGGTCTCCCTTCGTTTTAAAAATACTTTTATATTCATAAATCTACTCTTATTTGCTTAAATAACCGAATTAGGCAATTTTGGATCTATCACGAAAAATATGTTTTATTACAAAATATACTATATTATAAAATAAGGTCAAATTAGGGTGTATCAAATTGAAGTATATTACTCGTTGGTAACTAAATCATTAAAATAAACCGAAGTTTGGAGTGTAGGAGGTCAGTAATCAAATAGGTCAGAACCGATTACCGTCTGAAGCTAAAAGTCCGGGGCTTAAATTGCAATTTAAGTTTCAGCGTGCGATTCTTATGCGACCTCAATGTCGGTTACAGCTTACGCGTTGAATCCGACTCACTCAGTAGTCCGATTCCGCTCCAAAAAATAAACGTTTATACAATGTTTACTTTCAATATATGCAATGTTTGAAAGTTGGCCCTTCCTTCAAATTTATAGCTCAATATGGAGCTTTCATGGACAATTAACAATGACTTGTTTTAGCCATAACTTACAAAATAATTACTATTTTACTTATTCAGGACTATTACTGTTTTAAAACTTAACCATTTACATTCCAAATGTATAATTTTATTCGTAATGGTTATCACATACTCTGTTTCTGCCTATTTCTTTCAATTATCACACGACTAAAGGTATGTGCTGTCATCTGCTGTTTAAATAGTTCACCGCTCTGCATGCAGATGACAGTGTATGTACATTTTAATTTCCATCCGATTATTCGAGCCACGGTCACTAGAGTGCCTAGATGACAGCAGCGATAACTTGGAGCACCGCTGCCAGCTAGGGAGGAGTTCTTCGATGTTTCCATTCAATCATAAAATGTTATTAAATGACCCGATCCTACTTTGTTGTTCTGTGTTGGTAACTGAAACCTTAAAATAAACCCAAGTTTGGAGTGCAGGAATAAAATAGTTCAGAAGCCAAACACCCGGGGTCTAAATTGCATTACAGGATTCAGACATGCGATAATTATGCGCCATCTACTTTGGTAATCAATAAACGCGTTGAAACAGACTCACTCAGTAGTCCATTTCCGCTCCAAAAAAATTTCCAAATTCACATTGTGAACTTGGGGTAAGCATAACCGATTTATTATCCATTGCCTTCTTATACTCTAACATATAAACTTTAAGGACAAATTACGGTGATGTTTCTAGTTATAACTTATAAAATAATCACGATTTGAATTTACTGAAGACCATTCTTTATTAAAACGAAAAATTTAAAGTATTAAACGTGTAATTTTATTGGTATTTCTCAGTATATGCAGTATTGCTGCTTCTTTATTATAAAAACATCTAACTATAGACTGGTGCTGTCCTCTGCTTTTGATACAGTTTGAAATACTCCAGAGATCAGACGACACTTGCACAATCTTACACCTGACGCCGCTAGATGGTAGCCGCAGCGGCTTCTCTGATATCGTTTAATGCAACGAATAGTTTGCTGTTCTGTGATGCAACTCATGCAACGCTTGAAACTAAACTAAGATGGAAGTCAGCTGATAAAATAGCAATGCCGAAAATATAAAAATAAACCAGAATTTTCGTATCAACGAGCAATTGTGTAAATGTAGGAGTTTATAGTGATACCTTATTTAATATTGAGTACCAAATAACGCGCATTCGATGTTTAAAACTGGAACATGATCTGAAAACCTAGTACGGTAGAAGACAGCTTATGAATCGAAAGTTTAGTTGGTTTTAATCACACGGTGTGTCACACACAGAACACCAAAGTATGTGTTACACAGGCGCTTGGAGACGAAACATCCGCAATCACAGATTAACCCTATATAATAATGTCCGCTAAAAAGGAGGGGTGAATCCACTCAAGAGTTGATTGTCCTCAAAATTCAATCCTAACTAAAGAATTTATAAACAAACGCACACCAGGGTGCAGAAGGGCCGCTGCATCCGAACAGGCAGTTCGAGGAGGTATATGCTTCCTCTCTTCTTTCTTACAACGTAAAAACAAACCGTCTTCCTGAAACATCATTTCAAATTGAAATACTCATCCTGTGGTTAAACCCCGAGAGGGTGGCACACAGCAAAAACCAAAAACTCACTCGGGCTAAAACTTAGTCTGGCAGCAGCTCGTCGTCGTCGGAGGGGTGACTTGGCCAAATAACTTCGTTGCAGCAACAATTCCTGCATAAAACAAATCGCCATTCGCTACCAACACCTCTGGATATCAAAGCATCTCATTTTCGTGAGTACTTATGCTGCATTGTACTGCTACTTACCCACAGTGGTACATCAAAGCATTGTGCTGGGTGTATAACACCAACAGTCTGCTTGTTTGAGTTACTGAAAATGCGCAGGTGACATTATTTAAATAACTAATGTAGAAAGGGCTTCATTGCATTGTTTCATGTCTAAAGTAGGTTACGTTAACACATTAAAATATCGGATATTCTTTAGATTACGTCCCGCAAGAATTCTGGCAAAGTCCGACACGGGATAGGCGTACGAGAGCTGCCGAAACCTCCCGAAGTTTCCGTTAATTGCAGCGCTGCAAACATCGTTAGTTGTGAATGCATCTCCTACCAACTTCTGCACAATCACCCCAAGCATCTGTTTGAAACTTCACATGTGCGCAACAGATGTACTATTGTTAGAAAGGAAGCAGTTTTACTGTTAAATCTGAAAATGGGTATCCTACCTGGCTCTTGGCAGTCGGTATATAAACTTACTAGGTGGAAGTTTCGTACGAGCAATGACAAGGTTTATAAATTTTATTCACCTAGCACCTTTGTGCAACAATGAGCAAGAGTGTATGCAGTTTCTATACGACGAAAGCTTGCTTAGAACCCGAATGTTATGCCGTCCTACATCCCGTAACAAAACGTGGTCGAAAATTTCAAATATTTTCATGTAGGAGAGGACATGCAGAGCAGTTTTCAGAGTCCGTGGCAAAAGGCACGTGGTTCGAAAATTCAAGACTGCCACCTGCCCAAGTGCTGCTTCTTACTTACAATTTCGCAAGTAAGTTATCTTACGAACAAACTGTAGTTCAAAGTTCTCTCGGTGATAGTAACATAAGCCACGCAACAATAGCCGATTGGTTTAGTTACTGCCGAGAGGTCTGTATCTCCTCAATGGACGACAAGTACGCCAACAGGGGTAAAATAGGCGGTGCCGGCCACGTCGTACAAATCGACGAATGCAAGATCGGGAGAAGAAAATACCATCGCGGCCGTATCGTGGAAGGAAACTGGATCCTAGGGATGATTGACGTGGTCACCAATGAAGTGCGAATGACAGTGTGTCCCAACAATAGAAGAGATGGTGCCACCCTCTTCGCATTAATTGAGGAACACGTGGAATTCGCCAGCACAATTCACACCGACTGTTGGGGCGGATATAATGGATTAATGGCTGGGGGTTTTGCAGCGCACCTGACGGTGAACCACAGCGAGCATTTTGTGGACCCCGTAACGAATGTCCACACGAACAATATCGAGTCGCGATGGCGATCTCTCCGGCATCGCCTATCCAGGGGCGGCATCAGAAACGCGCAAATGGATGTCCATTTGTCAGAATACCTGTGGCGGCAAGACGTAAAAAACAGATTAGCAGATCCCTTCCAAGAACTGATCCGAGAATATTCGAAAAGTTTATCCTGTTTAGTGCATCAGCTCCAAACTGTAAATGAAACTTTGGATTATATATTTAGTTTTAGATCAGGACAAAACTTTGGATTAGGTTAGATACTAGGCAACAAAAACTAGTGTGATTGCAGGAGCAATGTTGGTAGCAATGAAGATTGTCTGCTACTCATCTCAGCGCATGCGCAGTAAGTACCTTTGGACTTTGATTTTTATACGGGAAAAAGTTGCGGGACGTAATCTAAAGAAGAGCCAAAATATCTACTGTAGATCTTTAGGACCTATCCATGTTCTCCTTCCTGTGAAAATGTTTATTTTTTACCTTCACTCTTGTATTGTATCCAAAAATTTGATATTGAGATTTTACAGAAATGCATGTTTTGAGAACAATAGTATACTTTCTGGACTGATTCACTTTGCCGTTTTCAACAGCTTTCTGACTCCCTTCCGACTTGTCAGTGCCCCCACTACCAGTGTTTTGTGGCACTCTGGGAAAAGAAAGTACTTCGCGAGGGGAGGGGCAGCTAATGGTCAGATAGGAAATTGTAGAGGCAGAAAATGTTGGAACCATTGGAATTCACAATAATATGATTAATTTCTCATTGTGTAGCAGTTCTTGTATTTAGTATTCATTAGTTTGCATTTTCTCCCTCTGTTATCGAATACATACATTTTAATTGATTTGCTGTAAAGGAAGGGAAGGGACAGTGGCCAAGTGGTTAGATTGCTCGTCTCTCACTATGGCGGCATGGGTTCAATCCCAGGGACCCGCATGTGGGATTGGTGGTGGACAAGGGGGTGTCTGGGCGGGTTTTCTTTGGTTTCATTCCACCAGTCCTCCACAATCACCTTTCCTCTCATATCATCTACTTCCTTGCTGTGATCCCGGGCATGTGACTGATCACCCACCCTGGTTTCTCATTCTCTGCCCCAGACTTTGTCATACGAGTGAGACCTCATAGTTCGTTATTGTAAAGGAAAGCATAGTCTGGGGATTCCAATCCGAAGCTTTTATCGTCTTATTCAGTTTCTATATTACGTACGTAGTAGATGGAGAATGTATTCCATTCTGCCCAAAAATTTGATACCAAGACTTCACATGTCATCCTAAATCCATAAAAAGAAATTTTGGAAAAAGTCTGTGATAGAGAACAACATAACTCTAAAACAAAAAGTCGAATAAATACCAAACTTGGTACTTAATACTTTATTAATACAATCACTCCTTTTACATAGTAATTTACACTTTTTTACTTAATAGTTCCCCAATAAAATATAACACAAGTACCTGTTTTTCTATTTTACTATGTATCTACTGATAAACACTACATTTATAACTTCTTAGTTACTTAGCTATATTAATTTATGGCCTCACTACACACAACCTCAAGTTATCTGCGTAATGAAGGCCCACTATCTTTTGCTCATAATAATCATCCATTATCTATGTCTTTTTCCTCTCTCTTTGTAGCAATTCTTACCCATTTTCTCTTTACCTTACCCAAATAATTTCCCTTGGCTTTTATATTTTTTCCCCTTTTACATTCAAAATTTTCCTTATTACTATTTCGCCATCCAATAACAATGATAGTCTGTATTCTCTTCATTACGTATTGGACATTTATTTGTTGCATCTTGTCCTATACCCTTCAATTTATTAACTCCTGTTCTTGCCCAAGCAAATCCTTCTCGTCCTAATTTATTACATATGTCTATATACTTTTTCCTCTCCCAAACTGTTTTACTACTGTATATATACTTAATGTACTTCTCTCACTTATGCTACCATCTATCAATATCTTCTAACCTTGTTTCCACATCTTTCCAAAGATGCTTCATAACACATTCCCTATTAATCCAAGCATCTCCCATACCTACCAACTTGGTACTTAAGTTCAGTACCTTCCAAAGATGTGACACGGAGATTTTCAAGAAAATCCCCCCACCCCAAACTACCCTTTACATGGAATATTTTTTATTTTATAAAAAATGACTAATGATTTTGATGAAAATAACATATATTAAAGATATTTACATGACAAAATGTATGTATTGAATTTTCTGGAAATAGCCTGTGAAATCCTCATCATTCAGAAGGAATCGTGTATAATCTTGTATAACTGGTAAACATTAAGCAGTAGACAAAGACATGCTACTCAAAAAATAGTAGTTCTCTTTAAAACACACAATTCATTTAAAATAATGTTTTTTTGTGGCATTAGCAATTTTTGAGATGTTTTATTTTTGGTTTGAATTGTTCAATACTTGGCCATTCTTTTAAAGTCCTGTCGATTTTCAATTTATGGGAACAGTATACAACTCTTTTGGTTTACCGTGTGTTTGGACCGCTCTCAGGAGACGACTATTTGAGCGATGACATTCAAGAAGCGGTGCATTGTTGGTTGCAAACACAAAAAAGAACATTTCTTTGTCATGGATAAAAATGTAGTTACAATGGTATGAGAAAAAGGAGATTGATTATGTTGAAAAAATGGCATTTTGTCTGCATCTGTTGTTGAAATTGCAAAAATTAGTTGGCTATTAATTTTTTAATCACCTCATCAGTAGATGGCCGTAAGTAGCTCTCCACTGCTGATACCCAGTGAAACATTGTCAAGTTTACGGACCAGTGAAAAGCAGCAGCTAAATTGAATGGCAACATGAACAACATCACGCATACATTGTATATGCACTTGATTTGTGATACAAGCAACTTGAACTACTTAGAAAGTGAACAAGTTGCCGAACTATCTAGGTGACTCAGAACCTCATTACAAAACTAAAACTGTTTTTTTTTCAAGTTGAGGAGAAAAACACATGTTACGTGCTAACCTCAGTCCTGATGGGAGTCGGATGGCTGAGAGTGTGGGGCTTGCCATTGGGTGGCCATACCCACTAAAAAACTCCTCCACCGGAAGGAAACATGAAAAAGAAGTAATTCAGGTGAGTATTGCTGTGAGCGGATGTGATGACTGGTTCAAGGAACCTAAGCCAGGAGAAATGAGAGCCAGCTTACTCCCTTGGGAATTCAGGGTGATGCGTCTCCGGATGGAGACCCCGTCATTACTAGTTGTAATTTGTTTGCTGCCCTGAAATATAGATGGACATAGTCATTAGTGCTTATTAGATAAGTGTAGTTAGTTTGCTGCTTACACCTCAGGCAGTGTTGAAACCCATGCGAAGCTGTCCCTTTGGACCTCGAGGTCTGTAGTCAACCTGAAACAATCAATTGTTTAGCATTAGTATACTTGCTATGATTTGGCTGTAAGCCTCGTCATCAACATTGGTTGGTACTAATCATGCTATATTGTAATGTTTAGTGTTGTCTTGGCGATAAGCCGTGTCATTAAATTGGTGTTATTGATAACTTATTTAGTGTTTTCCAGTCATATCCATTTGATTTGCCTTGGTCACATATATTGAGTGCCCCCTACAATGCAGCCTACCCAATTATGGCGCGGCTGCACTCAGACGTCACTCTGGAGGGGGTGCCCCTCCCCCTGGGGCCGCATTGACTCAAAGAGCAAGGACTTCAAGGACCACTGTTTCAAGTCAGATAGTGACCATGCAATGGCTAGTGTGTGTGCTTTTATGTCTAATTACGTCCTTATTAGGGTGTCTAGGAAGTCTTGGATATTGATCTCTGGTTCCCCCAGGCCAATGTTTCTCTCAAATAGTGAAAGAGGTCTTTTGTGTTTATCCGTGCCGTTATTGTAATTACCTAAATCACGGCTCAGTTGGTACAGCGGTGGACTGTAGTGGGATGTGAACTAAAGCTGTTATTTTGGTATGCAAGACATATCTAAGATAATGTGTCACTTCTCACTCTTTTTATAAGTTTCACTGGGACTTCACTTCCTTCATGATGTAGCCTCTTGTTCAGGACGGTTCGCTCACTGGAAGTTGAGCAGCAGCAGCAATGCTACATCCTTGCTCGGAGAATGGCACCCCTCATCACACTAACTTGCTGACTCAGCTCGCAAGGACTTGCTACAACTATCTGAAGGGAGAAACTTCCAGAAGATTGTGGTAGTGCTCCCAGTGTTTACACTGGCAAGCTCTACTTATCGTTTATCTCCGACTTGGCGGTGCCAGCTTCCTGATAACCTTGGACCATATCTGCTGTGTCACAATATTTATGACAAATAAAATGTGTATGTTGAATTTTCTGGGAATAGTCTCTTCATTCTGAAGTAATTTTGTATAATTGGTAAACTGTAAGAGATAGTTAATATCTTACTATACTCTTAAAGGCAAAGTGTTGGAATGGTTGAAACCAATAATATTGCATATCTCAGAAATTACTGATGTTGCAAAAAAGTTTATTTTAAACAAACTGTGTGTTTTAAAGAGATAAATATTTTTTGTGTACTATGTTTTTGTCTGTTTGTTAGCATTTACTAGGTATACAGAATTTCTTCTGAATGAAAAAGATTTCACACGCCATTTTCAGAAAATTTTAAGATATACATTTTATTTGTCGTGTGTATACAATTCACATCCATAAAGTAGGTTTCCCACTCGTCCCACAGCTATATGTTGCATGAAGCGACTGTATGTACGTGATACAGTAATGATGTGGCAATGAGCATGCGCTAGCGGGACTTGCCAAGGTCTCACAGTACCTTTGTAGCAGCTGTTGAAAATGGAGGCTCATATACCAGCTCCCGCCACGTGTGAAGTGTGGTTGGTGATGAAGTTTTTGAATGCACAGAGCATAGCACCGATTGAAATTTGTCAGATCTGTGGGCCTAACATCATGAGCAAGCATGTTTGCTATAATGATGGATGGCCTCCTGCTGTTCTCCTCATCATGAACATTTTGGTGTCCTGCTGCACCAGCGACACTATATCTGCTTGCTCATGATGTTAGGCCCATGGACCTTGCACAGCTGACAATGAATTTCAATTGCACTATGCTCTGTGCATCCAAAAACTTTATTACCAATCACACTTCCCATGCGGTGGGAGCTGGAATATCGGCCTCCATCTTCAACAGCTGCTGTGAGACCTTGGGAAGTTCAGCTAGCACATGTGCAATGCCACTCATGCTTTGGCAACATATGGTTTGCTAGCTCTGGAATAAGTGGAAAACCTACTTTATGGACACATCTCATATCTTAAATATATAGTATTTCAATCAAAGCTGTTAAAGCCATTTTTTGAGAAAATCGAAAATTTCTAAAAATGTTAAATATAAAAGATAGTTTTGGGTATAGTGTTTTTCCTGAAAATCTTTGTATTGCATCTTCAGAAGATGCTGTACTTAAATACCAAGTTTGCTATTTATTGGACATTTTCTTTTAGAATTATGGTGTTCGCACACACTCTCTCTCTCTCCATACTTCACATGGGTAGGTGCAGAGAAAGTAAAAATGAACATGTTGGAATAATAAAAGAACATACGAGGGCTGTCCCAGAAGTACCCGACTTAACAAAGAAAACACAAAAAGTTGGGAAAAAACATCTTTATTTCTCTACATCGTCTCCTTTCAGCTCAATACACTTTTCCCAGCGGTGTTCAATAACTTCGATACCCTGTTTATAATGACATCTGTCGAGTTCTGCAAAATAGCCATAAACTGCAAACTCTACCTCTTCATTGTTGGCAAATCTTTTACCACCAAGCCATTTCTTCAACTTTGGAAACAAAAAATAATCAGAGGGGACTGAGTCTGGTGAATAGGGTGCCTGAGGAAGCAATTCAACTTTAACTCATTGATTTTGGCCATGGCGATAATGGATGGGTGAACTGGTGCATTGTCTTGATGAAACAGAACTTTCTTTTTCGCTAAATGCAGCCATTTTTGCTTGATTTCATCATTTAAATGCTGCAATAAGTTTGCATAATACTTGCTATTTATTGCTTTACCTATTTGAAGATAATCAATGAAAATTATCCCTTGCGCATCCCAAAAAACTGACGCCATTCCGTGCCTGCAGATGGAACTGTCTTTGCCTTCTTTGGAGCCGATTCTCCCCTTTCAATTCACTGTTTTGACTGTTTCTTCATCTGAGGTGTGAAGTGATGGACCCATGTTTCATCCATGGATATGAATCGACACAAAAACTCGGCTTTATTGCAGTGAAACATTGCCAAACACTCGACTGAAACATCCTCGCAACGCTGTTTTTGTTCCATTGTGAGTAAACGCGGCACCCATCTTGCGCACATCTTTCTCATGTCTAAATTTTCAATTAGTGTGCGATGTACGGCACTTTTTAAAATGCCTATGATGTCTGCTAACTCACGCACTTTCAGTTGATGGTCATCCAATACCATTTTGTGGATTTTCTTCACAATTTCTGGCGTGGTCACTTCATTTGGTCAACCAGTGCGATGTTCGTCTTGGCAGCTCGTATGGCCTCGCTTAAACTCTGCCACCCAATATTTTACTGTTGTAAACAAAGGAGCAGACTCCCCCAGAGTAGAATCTAGCTCAGCTTTAATATTAGTTGGACTAAGACCTTTCAAATGAAAGTATTGTATCACATAATGATGGCCAGTTTTATCTATGTTTACAAATTCGCTGAGAGAGTTCACTATTGATGGCTGCCAAACAATTACTAAACAACGTAGCGTTGTCAAACTTCAAACTTAAGCTTTATAAGGATGATACTTTCTATCATAGTCATTTGTTTGAAACAACTGCTATATATACACGTCAGGCCGGGTACTTCTGCACTTGCAAAGATGGCTTTGATTCTTTGTTGAGAATAAAAAGTTTACAGGAGATGTGTGTAAAGAGAGAAAAGCTGTAGATATTTCATTCCATCTCTGGTCCGAGATTGCCTATAGCGCATGTATTGGTTTAGCGCTGATTGCTGGTCAGGATCAGTAGCTCTTTTCTACAATGTGCAGGCTTGTTTTAATACAAAGTAACTTAAAACTATGTCTATGTCACTCTAGTTTGTTATTGAATATACAAGATATTTACAAAATTGCTTAGCTTTTGTAAGTGTAAAGAGTGCACTATGTAACACAACAAAAACTATTAGTATCCAAATGTTGTAGCAATCAAACTCTCTGAAGCAGTTCATAAAAGACACCTACTAGCTTTGCTTATCCATTTATTATGTAGAACATATATTGTGAGCATGAACTCACATCGTCAGATAATTCTTGAGTCTTTTGTTGAAAGCCTGGGGTGTCCTCTAATGTCCTGTGAATGAACCTCAATAAGGGCAAATGGAAGTTGACGATGCGGTTGTCAAATTTCTTTATATAAATTTTGTCCCATATTTCAAGTTTTTTGGGCTGACTAAGCAACTTGATGTTGGTTTTGAGTCCAGAAGTGTTAAGCAACTGCTGATTTTTCGATCTGTTTGAATTTGATGCAACACTAAGGAACACTGTAATTATCTAAAAAGCTACTCGTCATTCCAACGGATGATTGTTCCACCACCAGAGTAGTTATAGGCAATGCAGCATTTCAGAACACAGATACTTTACATCATTTTGCATGAATATGAAAGGATTTTACAACAGTTATTAGCTGGGGCCTTACAATTGTAAGGGGTAAAGGGAAGAATTAATCATAAAAATCCTTTAGAAGAAGTACTACAGTAATTTCATAAAGAGTGGGTGCAGGTAAATGAAATTAATTCATCACTTGAGTTTAAAAAGTGACTGTACAGCATCGGGTAAGCCAGCTGGTTCCTAATAAAGTAAATGCTAGATGTATTTCTGATTTGGTTAACTTCGTGCTAAGTCTACCAAGTGGTGAAACAATTATTGGAATGTAACTAAAGAATTGTTCCGGGCTAATAAGCCGTGGTCTGCTGAATTTTTGGCATTTCATCCACATATGTAGTGAACCTCTTCAGTGGCAAAGGTTCATGCTGGCTGGAGCAGCTGCGATCTGCTTGTATGTCATTGGTTCAGCTGGACAGACCGATGCGGTGAGGGGCTTGACTTCGGTTGCTTTTGGTGTGTTAGTGTCTGTTTTTTATGCTCATATATTGTAAGCCAGGTTTTATTCAGTTTGAGAGCTGCTTCCTTTTTGTTAAAGTTATTCAGATATTTGTAAATTTTTATTGCTTCACCTTATATAATAATAATAAAAATAATAATAATAATAATAATAATAATATTTATTGTACTAAGCCATGTACAAGTAATATGGCCTGCATTCAGCCCTGGATCTTTACCAGTCATATTATAATACTTCGTTTTATCTACTTACTTTACTTCGCATTTCCTTAATCCTATTTAACGATATTTGCTGATCAGTTCACTGACGAAATCCATTTGTTTTTAACTTTACTTAAGTATTGCCCTATACTCTTACTATCTTTTTGAATCATAATGCAATTACAGCAATATTTTATCTACTTAAATCATTTCTTTTTAATAAACTCTTTTCTCCAAATTTCTGTACGTTTGCACTTAAATATTATATGTTCAACCTCTTCATTTCCACCACATATGGGTCATTGGTTTTGAGGTATACGCTTCCTTAGCCTCCATACTCCTGTTCTTACCCATGCAATGCTTTCTCGCTCGTCCTTATTTGCATTATCTACATATTTTTTCTCTTCCCCATGTGTTTTTATTGGTATATAAAAACCTAAGGCTCTCTTTTCGGTTATCATGGTAATTATGTTTTGTATTTCTATATCATCTTATCTCTTTCTTAACACTTTCCAAAAATTATTCACATTATTTTCCCTACTTCTCCGTATCTCTCCTAACCTGTTGCTCTCCAAATTGTACCTCACACTATTTATCCATCCGTTATTCCCTAAACTTTTTTCTTGGTATTCTAATAATTGTCTTAACACATTTTCTTTATCCAAATTTAAGATCCTAAACCAATATTTCAATACTCTTTCCATTATTTTTTGCTTGCTTGCCACCCTGCCCATTTCTATTTTGAGCCACCTGTCTTGCAGCTGCATTTGGTAGCCCTAGTGTTTCTCTACAAAACATCCTATGCACCACATCTATACTTTCCCATCCTCTATCTAATCCCCATATTTCAATACCGTACATCATTTTTGCCTCTACCACCAAACTGTATATTTTCTCCATCCATTTAATATTAATGCAAGGTGCTCTATATATGCACCTTCTAATTGCTGACATAGCCCCTTTACCTTTAGCCAGTGCAAACTTCTTTTGTTTCTCTCATTTACCTCCTCTATCTATTTTAACTTCTAAATAATTTTGTACTACCCTATAGTCTTTGCTTTCTCCCTTCCATTTTTGTATTTACTTAATTTTTCTCCCTTTTTGAATACCACAATCTTCTCTTGGTTTACATTTCATCTCCATTCTTTACAATATTTTTTCAATTCCTTGCAATGATTGTTTTAAGCCACTTGATCCTACCATCAGATCATCTGTAAACATCACTCCTGGAATTTGCATATTATTGATAGCTGATGCACAATTATTACGTCTCGCAATTTTTAGTAATATATCATCTATATACATAGGTTAAAAAGGATTGGGCTACCTGAGGTCTTTCTGTTGCTGGATTTCCCTAGTTACTGCCCCTTCCTCTACCCTAACACAAAAGGTGTTTTCATTATACAATGCTTTAAGAATATTTACCCCCTTACTCAATAATTTGTACCACAAAAATTGTAATTCTATTCGGTCATAAGGTTTCTGTAAGTCCACAAACGCCATGTAGAATTTGCCTCGTTTTTCTTTTAAATATTTATCTATTACTCTGCTTATATAGTAGAGCATTGAAGAAAGAATGGTCATCTTATTATATTGAATTGTGTGTTCCCCTTCCTGCAACCACAGACTTGTCTGGCTGGCCCAGATGGCAGTATCTCCTGCATTCTAACAGTTGGGTGGTGCCAATATATAATCCACATCACAGGAGCAAGGACTGAAGTGAGCAGGTCCCTGGGATCTTTGGCAGAGGGCAGTATCTTCCTAGCGGACTTAAACATTGCGCTTATGTAAGCATACAAGTATGACTGTGACTTTTTTAAAAGTATAGCAGCAAGGCTGTTGGGCCACTCTTGTTTGAGACTAGCACACTGAGGTCTAGGTGGACATAGAGCTCTGCAGACTTCTTGAGATGTCGTAGCATCAGAGTTAATTGATCTCTGCCCTGCCGAACCAGTGTTGTGTGAGCAGTTTGCATGGAAATGCACCAGTCAATGAGTCATTTGCGACTGAACCTTTGCCCAAAAGATTAACACTAATACCGCAGATGTGGATAAAACTTCAGCAGACCATCGATTATTAGCCCAAAGGATTCACTAGCTATAATTCTGTGTCCGGCTATGAAAGCTTACGACTATTTATAATCATTGGGATGGTCAAATAAAGTGTAGTAATTATTAAAATAAATAATTTTGGATAAACACAATACCCTACATGAAGTTTTAAACTTTTGTACCTACTCTTTGGTCCCATAGTTATTTAATAACATAAATGTTGCATAGTTTTCACATGATACATACATCTGTAACAAAATAGAGATGAACATGAAGATTTCCACCCCAGATCACCAAGTCAAACATTTTGGAAATGGCACATAGTTTGTAGCCATCGAGAAAAATAATCTTGTTAATTTATAAAAGTCAAGTGTGTAGCTTCTGAGAAATTCAGGTATTAAAATTACTGAAAAAAATGTACAAAAGGTGTAACTCTTATCATTTAGCTGTTAAGGTTACAAAACAAAAGTCAAATGAATTAGACACAGCATCAGGAAACCCAAACCAATAATAACGAATATCTTGAAAATGGCTCATGTCAGAAAAGAAGATGTAACTCTGCCAACATTTATTTCTTAAAATAAATTTGCCGGAACGAAATTAAAAAAAAATGAAAGCAAAGATGATTATCATTACCGTAAACCTTGATGAAACAATAAATCATGTCAACGTTTTTGCTTCTTTATGTTTGTGTAAAGATGGTGCGACTAATTCCAAATTCAAGATGAAGAAAACTTCACTGTTTGTAATGCTTGTGCTTTTAAACTAGGTTACATAACCTCAGTAAAAGGTGGAAAATTATTTTTCTCCCTATGTGTAGGTTGGTACAACTGCTCTACCAAGTTGCATTTGTTTTCTGCAGAACCTGGTTCCTGTCATCAGGTTTTTGCTAGTATTATGTACCTTATGCTATGGTGAAGTAGTTTTCTTAGAAGTACATTGCCAGTTAAAAAATTTTTGGACACCAGGATAGTAATGCAATTCAGTGTTGTGCTTGAATTGTTATTTATTTCACGTAAGTACAAGGAAGCCAAGTTTACAAAACAGTTATCATACTTTGTGCTTCTACCTGCCCTGTCATCATCCAGACATGGTGCACCACCGATTATTTAACCTGGGCCCACCCCATCCTAATCCACAGGGAAGAAGATAGAGAACCCAGCGACTTAGCCACACTTCACCAACAGCATATTTAGAGGCTGTCTTAATGGAAGAGAGTGGCTCGACTCTTACCAAATGAGTGATTTTCAGCAAGTGTGTATATATATCAGGGAAAAAGGGCAGGTTTATTGAAGTTGCAAGTTGTAATCAAATTAAAAATCTGCTTCTGCTTTCAGAGAGAAATGAACATGTGTGTTAGCATATTATAATGTCATTCAAATTTTTGATGTAGGAAAATCAGGTGTTGAAATTACAGAAAATGAAATTCAACGAAAGTTGTAACTATCATTTAGGTGTTAAAGTTATGGAACAAAAATGCAATAAATTAACAACAGCAGCGTTATAAAATGACAAAGCATTAAGCAACCCAAACAAATCATAACGGATAGCTCGAAAGTGGCTCTGGCCAGAAAGAAAGGTATACACTGCCGTTTATTTCTTAAAATAAATCTGTTGGAACAAAATAAAAGCAATGATGATGATTATTATTGCAGTAAACCTTGATGACCTGTCAACAGTTTTGCTTTGTTTATCTTCAAATTACCTAAATTCTACTTACTACCCTAAGTGTCCAAGACTGGCAGTGTAGGTAGATTAAGATTTGCTGGCAAATGATTCGTTCAAATTCAGAGAAAGTTCAGTTATGAGGGTTAGTCAGAAAGTAATCTTTCCCATTTTTTTCTCTTAATTTTGATTAAAATTAAATGAAAAATACGTGATAGCCACAACATTCGGGCATAATTTGTCAGTTTTCAATGTAATCTCTGGCTTTTTCCACTGTTTTGGTCCATCTGGAAACAAAGGCATATATTCCAGTGTGGTAAAAATTGCAGTCTTTCTTCCTTAGTTGTTGGTGCATACATATTTTGAGGGTCTCCGCATCTTCAAATTGAATCCCATGATGAGTTTCGTTTAGTGGCCTGATGGAACTAGATCAGGACTGTATGGTGGATGGGCTAAGACTTCCCATCCAATTTGTGCAAAGACTGGTCATGCACAAGAAGAACATTTGCCATAGCTATTGATAGGCGAAGGTGTGTTTTAAGCTTCTTGATGTACTACTGGACAGAGTTTACTGCACGCCCCTGAAGCAAAACACTGTCACCATAACTTTCTCTGCTGATCGCACAATTTTGAATTTGTGATGCCATTCCATTGACTACCTCTTTGATTCAGGTGAGCCCAAGTGTCGTCTCCAGTTAAAGTGCTACAAGAGATTAGAACCTATTGTTTTTCTTATCTCTTTATTGTGGTTGGTACCCATCGTGCAAAAACTTTTGAGTATCCCAGTTTTCCAGTAATCTCCATCACACTGCCTTTACCAACGAAGAGGATGAGGCAGAATTCATATGATGTTACCCAGCAATCTTCACGAATGAACTTGTCAACTAGCTGAATGTTGCTTGGGGTTGCCACTGCCCTTTAGCTTCTCTACACCGATGAACCCATCAGTGCTGACGTCTACTCTTGCATCCCTATAAACATTTTTCATCCTTTCACAAATGCAAATGGGTGTTTCAAGAATTCTATTACAGAATGCTGCCTGGTACGTGCACTGGTGTCTGCCATTTAATAAGAGATTGCAGTGCAGCCACCTGTTAACTTGGAAAGCTGTTATTGCAGAAGAAGGTTTGAGAAATTGTGCCAAATTTGAATGTTTTATGTTTATAATGTATTTAAGAATAGTAAAAAATAGGGGGTATTATTTTCTGACTAACCCTCATACTATAACAACATCTGAATTCTATTTTAATGTTGTATGTCTGTTCTTTTTCTTCAGGTAAGGGATGAGGCATCTGCTCCAGCTAGTAATGAAGTTTATATGTTCCAAAGAGACGCAACAGGGGATGACAAATAGACAACCTTCCAGTTCTTAAAGTACATTAATTTCAATTGAATGTGTATGGTTGATAATTATACGATTTAATGTGGAATAAGTGTCAGGTTAGGCCTGTATTACATTTGACAAATCTTGTAATGGAACTTGGAAACCACTATTGCATTTGATACTTAAATGATTAAACTTTAAAAGTGTTAAAACCACACAAGAAAGTAATGCAATTCAGCATTTAGCCTGAATTGTTATCCTATTGTGACAAAAATCATACTTTAAATTAAATTGAAGTGTTATTTATTCCATCTAAGTACATAGAACCCAAAAATCTATGTTTACAATGCAGCATTAAATATAAAAAGTGAGTATAGTAATATGTTTAAAAAATGTACAAAACCGGTATCACACTGCGTGCTTCTACTTGTCCCATCATCCTAATCCACAGGCAGGGTACAGCACCCAGCGGGTCTAGTCACACTCCACATATTCAAATATCAAATTAAAAATCTGCTTCTGCTTTCAGAGGAAAATGAACATGTATGTTATTAACATATTATAATGTTATTAAAATTTTTATGTGAAAAAATCAGGTGTTAAAATCACAAAAAAAATTCAACAAAAAGCGTAACTCTTATCATTTAGATAATAAAGTTGTGCCGTCCCTCATTGTGGCACATGTAACCAGCCCACGAATGGCATCATGAGCTCAGTAACAGGATGGATGACGTAGCTTATGGTAGCATGACATCATGATGTTCATCCAGGGCTACGATTGGCTGGTTCATCTCACACCACGGATTGCAGTGCCATTGAGATTGTGGCCAAGATCAGCAACTCCCGGGCAGGTTGCATCTGCAGTCTATGTACAGGGATTGAGTGGATAGCCTGTCAGAGCTTTGTGTTCTGTTCGTGATGTCAAGATTTTGCCATAATTCACCAAGGGTAACCTCTCAAACTTTTCTGCATTATTCACATTTCTTTGGTAAGGCTCAAAATTAACTTCTACCCTTGGTGTTTCAAAATTAGTGTTTGCAGTAGAAGCATTTATATATTCATTCTTTGGTGAATTGAATTTGTATTACTTTGTAAAGGAAGTTGAATGTTGTAATATGGTGAAAGAGCATTTTCTGATTATTGTATTTTCAATTGAATTGTAAAAATGTGTAAATATAAAGCCAGCTGATTTAAATTTGAATGAAATTGTTAACGAATGCAAAACTTTCCTGTAATACATTAACATATTTGCTGTGATACTTTTTAAAATCCTAGCTCCTTCATAATTATGCACAGATAACATTATTTAGGACCTTATGAGTATTATAAAGACCAACGTAGCAAAGTTAGAGAACAAAAATACAATGAATTACGACAACAGCTTTATAAAATGAGAAAGTATTAAAAAATCCAAAGCAATAATAACAGATATATAGAAAATGGCTCATGCCAGAAACAAAGTTGTAACTCTTGCCATTTATTTCTTAAAATAAATCTGTTGGGAACAAAATTAAAAAAAACGTAGTAAAAACAATGATTATCATCTCAACAAAACTTGATAAAACAATGTCAGCATTTTTGCTTCTTTATGTTTACTATCCTGTTATTTTCTTAAGTTACCCAGTATTCCACCTGAGTGTTCAAAAACTTTTGACTGGCAGTGTAGATAGATAGAGATTTGGTGACAAATGATTGTCTGAAAGTTAAGTTATTATAAAAAACCTTGAATGAATGAATAAACTTTATTTGCACATCTTTTATACACAATCCTTTTTACACTATTCCACTTATAAACTAACTTAACCTATGTACAAATTTTCCTGCCAGCTATGTTCTACCTATACTGCTCATTTTGCCTGGCATCCTGGCCTTATGGCTCAGTTGAGCAGCCCTTGCTACCCTTAATCACCTATGGACCATCCACCCCCTTCTCCGTTTGCCCTTCTATCTTTCTTATCTCTCTTACTTTTCTAATCCATTTCTCATTAACTTTCTTTAAGAACTCCTCCATATTCTTATTTTTGTCTTCTTCTTTTCTTGTTAACATTTTAATTGCTACCTTTTTCCCATCCATTTTTTCCCATTTTATTTCCATTTTATCTCCATTCTACTAATTCTTTGCATTCTGTCATATAATGCTCTGTGCTTTCACTACCTATACATAGTTCACAAATTCCACTTTTTTCTGCCTCTTAACCCTCTCAGATACATTGAACCTGTTCACATCCATGCAAACACTTCTTTTTCAGCTCTATTACAATAATCAACATACCCTTCTCTTCCCCAATTCCTTTTTACTGATCTATAGAGCCCTAGTGATTTTTTATTCTCTAAGCTTCCTCAGATCTCTTGCCTTTCTGTGTCCTCCACTCTGTTTCTTACTATTTTCCAGAAGCCGTTGCTATTTCTTTTTCCTGCTCTCCAAATATCTCCCATTATTATAAAAACATCAGAATTCTGTTAATGTTGTATGTTTGTTCCTTTTTCCTCAGGTAAGGGATGAGGCATCTGCTCCAGCTGGTAATATAGTTTGAATCCCAAGAGACGAAACACTGGATGACAGAGAGACAAACATCATACTTTCTCCTTGAGAATCAACTTCCAGTCCATTGAAGTACGTTAATTTCAAATGCATGCATATGGTTGACTGCCTACATACATAATGTAGAATATGTGTAAGATTAGGTGTATATAACATTTGACACTTCTTCTAATGGACTGATTCCACAATGACTAGCTACCTATTACTTTCTCTACTACGTACAGTAACTAGGGGAAGTATTGTATTCCACCCAAAAATTCCATACTGAGATTTCACCGGAAATATATGTTTTAAGGCCCCCTGAATCCAAAAAAAGCATTTTTGGAAACGCGTGCGTGCATGTGTGTGTGTGAGAGAGAGAGAGAGAGAGAGAACAGCATAACTCAGAAACAAACAGTTGGATAAACACCAAGTTTGGTATTTAGGTTCAGTATCTTCCAGAGATACGGCACAAAGGTTTTCAAGAAAATCCCCCCATCCCAGATTACCCTTTACATGGAACATTTTTCGAAAATTTTAATTTTCTCAAAAATGGCTCTAACGATTTTGATTAAAATATCATATGTTTAAGATACTTTCATGACAAATAAAATGTATATCTTGAATTTTCTGGGAATGTCCCCAAAAGTATTCTTCATTGTGAACGACTTTTGCATAACTGGTAAACCATAAGAGATAGACAAAATTTTACTACACAAAAAATGTAGATCGCATTAAAATACACAATTATGTCATACTTTTTTTTGTTGAGTGAACCATTTGAGATATTGCTTGTTTTTCCCTTAAATTTTCCAATACTTATACTTTTTCTCAAATGGGAATTCGTTATTCATTTTTTTTATGTCCGGGTAATGCAAAGAGAAAGGAATGTGCCACATAGCAACCAGCTCTTAAAATATTTGACTATCGCTTAAAGCCTACCATATTCCCCTTGCATCTACAAGAAAATTAGCAATAAGATTAACATCTCGATTAACATAAAGCATATGGAGTATAAGCGTTTGTAAAAATAGTTTGTACAAGAGTAGAGAAAGTCATGTGAGTGTAACACATCAGATTTTGGAAACCAATATTTAAAAATCATAACTCTATATTAAAACAGTTGAGTAAAATATCTTTTTCTGCTCACTCTCCTCCATTGCGGGTCCCAGATTGAAAACGCATATTTCGTCATTTTCAATTTTAGGACATTTTTTTTTTTATTTTACATAATATTACATAATTTTAGTTTACATCTTTATTTAGTAATTTTCTTGCACTTACATTGAGTATATAAAGAATTTTATATTATTGACATTGCACATAAGGAACTTTTAAATTATTAGAAATGTCACTATTCAGCTGATAAACAAGAGTAACTTTTTATGTCCTTTACACATTATAAGTGTTTCTCGTAAACATACCCTTTCATGCCTGATAATGTTTTAGAACAGATATCTGCTTTTTGGGTTTCTTTATTCCGTATTGTGTGTGTTCTTTCCAAGTAAGTTTAGTATCACAAATCATTATTAAGTATTTTACCAAATGTTTGTGTCTGTAAAGATTTTCAGTTGTTGTTGTTCACCAGTAGCACGGGTGATTAATTGATCTGCATCATTTTCCCTCTGGCTTCCCAATATAAAGTCTGTAAGTTACCACTTTTAAGGCCTTTGCATTAGTTTGTTCAGGATGACATCTTCACAAGAGAGTGCACTTGGGTGTAGGTAGGCATCCTATCTTGTAGAGATGTTCTGCAAGGCAATCGTGGCCAGTTGCCAACCTAAATAAGGCCACTGCAGTCTTCCTTGGCATGTTTACTTTCTCTACTACGTAGAGAAAGTAGGGGAAGTATTGTATTCCACCCAAAAATTCGATACCGAGATTTCACCGGAAATATATGTTTTGAGACTCCCTGAATTCAAAAAAAGCATTTTTGGAAACATGTTCATGTGTGTGTGTGTGTGTGCGTGCGTGCATAACTCAGAAACGAACAGTCGGATAAACTCCAAACTTGGTATTTAGGTTCAGTATCTTCCGGAGATGCGACACGAAGGTTTTCAAGAAAATCCCCGTACCCCAGATTACCCTTTACATGGAACATTTTTCGAAAATTTTAATTTTCTCAAAAATGGCTCTAACGATTTTGATTAAAATATCATATGTTTAAGATATTTTCATGACAAATAAAATGTATATCTTGAATTTTCTGGGAATGTCTCCAAAAGTATTCTTCATTGTGAATGACTTTTGCATAACTGGTAAACCATAAGAGATAGACAAAATTTTACTACACAAAAAATGTAGATCACGTTAAAATACACAATTTATGTCATACATTCTTTTTGTTGAGTGAACCATTTTCAAGATATTGCTTGTTATTCCCTTAAATTTTTCAATACTTATTTTCTCAAATGGGAGTTCGTTATTCATTTTTTTGTCTTGGATATGCAAAGAGTATTAATCTGTGGCAAAGAGAATGGTGCTGCACATAACAACCTCCTATTAAGAGATATGTCTATGTTTGAAGGCTACTGTATTTCTATATTGCCCTTGCAAATACAAAAAAGGGGAACATAGTAGGCCCTAAGTGATAGTCAAATATTTTTAGAACTGGTCGCTGTGTGTAAAATGTAATTCTCTTTGCATGTCAAAAGATCGTTTCTGCAAATGTTTATCTTGATTAAAATGAAATAGATGGAGAATAAGAGTTTGTAAAAATAGTTTGTCCAGGAGTAGAGAAAGTCATGTGAGTGTAACATATCAGATTTTTTTGTATATCAATTCTAGCTGTAATATTCTTATAATCTTTATCTATTAATTCATCTTCTTCATCAAGTCTCTGCTGTCTTTTGAAATGTTGTTTAATGTTATTTAATTGTTTATTTATTTCTATTTGTCCTACAGGTTTTATTTGTTGTATTGCACCTTTCTTTGGCAATTGATCTGCATGTTCATTGCCCAAAAGTCCAACATGAGCTGGGAACAGTGACATGATTTCTAGTTTCAACTACTTTAATTAGGCTTCTTATTTCTTTAATATTTCTAAATTTTCAGTTGTAATTTAGTTTTATTTGTATTGGATTTTTATTTAGACCAATAATATAATTGTTGTAAGGAATGTTCCATTACTATTTTAAGTTGAGTAATTTTATTTCTTTTGGATGTAGTACATATTACTAAACCATCTGCAGAAAGTGCACTCACTTTATATCAGATTTTTTTGTGGTAGACCATTGAAAAGTGTTATGCCAAGTACAGCGCTTTGTGATAATCCATGATGAATCTGATGTAGTTATTCTGATGGAAGTAAAATTAATCTCACACAAACAATAGAAATAAAATACTATTTAAGATGTCAAGAAATGTGACACTCCGAAAAATAAAACTTTCTATTAACTCATACATTTCCAAATAAAGAATGGCTTCATGTTTACACTCTTACCTTTAACCAGAAGGGAGCAGCTACATATCAACTCTCTTCATTGTATAAAACTAGGATTTGGCACAACAAATTTTGATGGAGAAATCGAAGCTATCTATGCAACACTGCAAAACGTACTGTATCGAATCTCTTCTTTTCAAAAAACAGTATTAGTTTGTGATTCTAGAGCAGCAGTAAGTGCTGCATCAGATAATATATCACCTATATGCAAAGTAATAATGGATTGTGTGCAGCCCTTATTAAAATTAAGAAATAACTTCTCAACACAAATTTATTTAAAATTGTTGATGCCATATGTCAGCCTGCTCAACGTCACTTGAGTCACTAAATGTATAACCAGAGAAATCACCAGACAACCTATTTATGAAAGACCCTCTATTTCACTCTTCTACTGCTATTATAAATCATTGTCATATATATATTCTGCTCCGTAATATTTTCTTTGGTGCAAAGTTTTGATTATCACCTTCCTTCTCAACCATAATCATTGATTACCAATTACCTAGATGTATTTTAAGTGTTAACTTAAGCACTGGACCGTGCTATGGACTTAATTTATATAACACATGTATGTTATTTTAATGTTGCAAATTATTGTAGTGTAATAGAATGGAGAACAACTTAAGAGTTAAGTTTTAATACAATTTTAGTGCACTTGCCTAAACCAAACAATTACATGGTTTTCTTCTGTGCAGATCATCTTCCTTTAAAAATAAAACTCCATTCAAACAGTTCAAATTTCTTGTTAACTGCAAAAGTAAGAACCTTATGATTACTAATAATCTAATCTGATATCAACAGCAATATAATTAATATAATCAGTGCGTCAGTTGGTGACCAAATGGTCAGTACACAAAGTTTGAACACCTGCAGATATAAAAACAGGGTGCCAATGTAACAAATACAAATAACTAACCTTCCCAATACACATAGCAGGTACATATTTGCAAGGGAGTTGCCAGTTATGAATATAACAACAACTCAAATATGTCTAGATCCTACTGTCCATTCCAAACCAGAGTGCCTCCCACTGTAAACAAATTCTTTTGGTTATCCACGCTAAAGTAGTTTGCAATCTCTGCCCCTAATGGCTGCTAGTTCCTCTCTCATGTGCTTGCTGCATATCACTTACAGTTGAACATTCTTTCAATCTGTAAAAGGCATCTGCATGAAAATCATAGTTAAAAGTACAACCTGAAGTAACAATCGATTATATAAGCATGCAGAACTGAACATTTTAATTACATTAATCACAATCCTCAGGCAAAAGTGCAGCACCGAAAATCCAAATCCTCCGAAGATGACCCAGCTGCCATATCGGAATCAAAAGTATTCTCCAAGTTAATGACAAACTTATGCACAGCACTGTCGCACACAAAACAAGTTCCCAAATTTGATTCTCCTCTTCTAATATGTCTGTTTATATTCCCTCTGTGCTTTGGTTATACTTCTTACTGAGATGCCTGTAAAATCGGATATTAGTTTCGTAATATCCACTAATGCAAGTGTCAGGTATTTTTCTAATAGTAGAATATATTAACTATTTGTTTTTTACCACTTTTTAACGGTTTCCTGCTTTTGTGTTTGAACAGTTTATTTGCACTGTACACACCTTCCTCTGCCATAAGAACTCAAATATGAACTGACTACATCACAAGATTTGACCTGAGCTTAGCAAACGCATGCTAGCATATTATGAATGACTGTTTGCTTATCATATCTTGTGTTACGCAAAGTATTTATTACTCAGAGAGCACCTCATTGCTGCATTTCTTGTGTATGCAAGAGAATAGCAGTCATGCATACAGTTGGTAATTAATAAGCAAGTTACTCTCAGCATTAGCACAATAGCAGACGAAAATCATAGTTTGTAATCTCTTAACAGTTAGTATATACAATATCCATTACCTTTAACAATGAGCTCTTATGATAACCACAATAAAATGTGCAGTTGTATACCTTTCATGCCCCAATGTTTCATTATACAAACATATAATAAGGAACTATTTGCTTTGGCATAAGATTGTGTGTTTAGGTTTGTGGCACAGCTGTTGTTTACATCAAAGGGAACTCTGGTTTGGAATGGACAGTAGGCACTGTGTCGATAATGAACATAGATTGCATGGGGAAACAAAAATCACCCTTTTGGATGCAAATTAGCACAGTACAAACTTAAATGTGAAATACTGCAGAATAGCAGCTACCTCAGGGGCAGGACATTAGAGAAGTTTCCTGAAGTGACACATGACTGAAATACAGAGACAAGGGTTTCATGCTATTCCTCAGTTTGATAAGTTAGTACTTATTTAAATCCAATGCAGAAATGAAACATTTCAGAAACATAAAGGATGTGTGGTGAACTTCCGTGATTCCTGATGATGTCAGCACCTATGCTAAATTGTTGCAAGCTATGCTACCTTTGCTCTAGTTGTTCAACTGCAACTGATGATGTGGACGAGATGCTATGAAACATGTTCCTGCATTAATTAATGTAAGCGGAACCTATGAGTGTTAAGTTGACCAATTCAAAACGTTAAATATTTGTTTATTTGCACTAAGCTAATACAACTTATGAATATGACCAGGCATTCAGCCCAGGCTCTTAGCAAGTCATATTCAGTATACACAGTTCAATTTGTGTACACACTTTATAATTACTTTTTAGAAACTTCAAAATATTTTTGGCCACATGCGTGCCACACACGGTCATCTTCTGTGTGGTGCCCTGGCCCTAGACTGTTCGGCGTGTGACATACGGCTTACTGTGTTACATGTTCTCTTTGATTGTCCGTGATACGCTCATGATTGTCAATTTTTTGGCCTGGGTTTTACACTGCCCTCAGTTTTGGGCGATGACCCCAGTGGCCATAAGGCAGACCCTGCAGTTCCTTGCCAAAATTGGCTTTTTCGCCCAATTATAACTTGTATTTTAGTTTGGAGGGTTTTAGTCTTTTTAGCCCAGACGTTTTCCATTTTACCATCCTGTTCTAGTCATGGTGTTTATTCTATTTTAACCTCCTTTTGGTCTTCTGGCTATTGCATTTTTCCCTTACTCTTCTGCGTTTTTAGCTAGCTTGTTTTAAGTTATCACTGTCTTTACGCTTTTAGTCGGGGCCCAAATGACTTAGTTGTCAACTCCACTCCATCCATCAAAATATTTAACATCTACATGCAGTGACGTGTAAGCTACTTCTCTTTCCAGAGACCAGATGCACTGTTTGTTTAACTTAAGAACTGTTCTCTGTCTCTACTATCCTTCCTGAAAATTTCAGTTGTGTGTAATTTAAACCATTTCTGCCATAATAACTCGTTCCTCGTTCTCAATTCAGTCTCTTGGTATTCAATCAGTATTGCAACTGTTGCTTCACTGTTTTATCTAGTTCACACGGTAAGGTGAAGTAGTTCAATTCTCTGTCACTTCACTTGGGAGTTGAACACAAGACCTTCGCACCTTAGCATGCATTTGCCACAAACTCGGTTGGATGTCACTTCTCACTGACTGATGCAACTCAACTAACTGCTCTCATGAGAATGCTCCCTTATACAGGCAGTGGAATCTTTCACAGAATATTCTAGGACTATTTTGACACGTTCTGGAGGAGGACGAGGGAAGAAACCTCCAAAAGGTTCTGGTTATTACTCTGGCAAACGGTGCTTATCGTTGTTTATCTCTGACTGCCCGACGGCAACCTTTCAGTAACCTTAGTGTCACAATGTCTTCATTCCCTCTACAAATGCACTGATTCTGTGGGGCATCTTTTCCTAGTCCTTTTAATCTGCATACACCTGCTCTTAACTGTGTGATTCCTCTTTTGTTTATTAGTTTATCAATATATGATTCACTTTTTTCTATATCCTCAAATTTCCTTGCTTCTTTCCAGTAACTATTATAATTATTTTCTTTTCTTCTCCAAATGATTTCAGAGACTATTAACCAATCCAGAATTCCTAATGCTCTTCTCTTGATGCTGTAAGTACTGTCTTAATAAGTTGCTTACTTCTAGATTCAAGATCCTAAACTGATATTTTAGGGCTTGTTTCATAATTATACCCTTGTGTAGCGGGAAATTGTTGGTCAGTAGCATCTGGAAACGGTCATTCCTCTGGTTGATGCTATCTGCTGCAGGGTTCTTGTCCTCGGCTGTTGCTGCTCGTCAGCGGCTATGTTTACCATTCCTAATCTTTACCTATATTGCTAATTCTTGGTTCTCAGGGTTATTGTAGGTGAGACAAATTGAAATATACTGCATTTCCCGTAAACAATGTGGTTTATTATCATTTTACATATTTTATGGGCGGCTAGCTTTTCCCATTATACCAATTCCTACCATTAGATTAAATCAGGAGCCTAAACTAACTGCAGACATCTTCCCACCCATATGCACACACGTGCATTTGTCATCGAGAGTGTAGCTCAACGAAATTCTAGAAGAGAGTGAAAATCTGGGGCTTTGTTCCGCTTTATATACCTGAGCCTAGTGACGCTTACTTCTGCACCTCAAAATGTAATGGCATTACTAATTAGTCCTCAGACCGCATAACCTTAGCATGTATGAGAATATTCTACTTCAAAGTTTTGCGCATAGGCGTCCCCATGATGCGTCAGGAAGCGGATTCAATATCTCCGTCTCTTTCTATTTCTCCTTGCCGCTACCGGCTCCCTGTTCATTAGCTTGGTGAAAGGTGGGCTTTACCTAGAATTTGCTAGCTCACCCGTCTCTTACAATCTGCTTTGTACAATTCTTGTTGTTGAATATTTTAACATGTTTCTTGGTGAATTATATTATTACTATGTACAATTCTTTTATATATATATATATATATATATATATATATAAAAGAATTTTGTGTGTGTGTGTAGTATATCCCCTTTCACTTCATACACTTCCCAGTTCAATTTTGGCCACTTCCTTTGTCGTTGCACTTGGTAGGCCTAAGACTTCCTACAAAACATCCTGTTGAGGCAGTATTTTTAACACTTAAATAATTTCAGTCTAATTATATAATATGTAAATTCAATAACGACCCGCTTTAAAGCAATATCTGTATGTAATAATTTCTGAAATGTATGTAACAGTCATTGTATATGTTTATATTATTGTATACATGTTCAATAATGTTATGTGAATGTATTACGTAATTTAATAATGTAGGAACAGTTAGAATAATAGGTTAAAAGTTGCTGACAATGAGGTAACCTTGAGGCAATAATGGATTTGATAGTTTAAATGCTACTAGTCATTATTGGAGCAACAATAATGTAAATTTTGAGACAGTTTAAAAATAGCCAATATCAACAACCAGAAAAAGCTTTAGTTAAATGAGGGTATTCTATTGGACTAGGATTAGCCAATCAGAGACTTGAAATACAGAAATTTACAATTTTAGGCGGTAGAAATCAATTCAGTTGCTTGTAGACAGCGCTCATAACTGGATGCGTTGCCTGCAGACAGTGTTTCTAACCGGACGCGAGATATGTCCTTGAGAAATTTAATACGTATTTTGTGTGAGACAAAAATAGTTTGTGTTAAAAAGTGCAAGTAATTAATAAAAAATCTCACAGCTCTCTCTATATCAGTGAAGTGTTATTTAAATCGTGTCAAGCATTAATAAAAGGAGCGATGTAAAATTATAATCTGTGTAAGCCCACATTCTTCGGTCGCACCACTCCCTGCAAAGAGAAACATGTCTCTAACAATAATACTGACGCAGTCAAGGCAAACATAAATATATAATATTTAAAGAAACAGTCAAATTACAAGATTAATATTTTTAAACATTTGGGGCAAAGGCTACCGGAAAGTACATTTGGGGTGAAGGCTATCGGAAACCAGATACTATACGTGCGTTTGCAACCAACTTCAAGTTTGGCTCCCCAACAGTCGAAATATAATACATCATCTTCAAACTGACTTTCCATACGTAGGAACAACAAACCTTCTTCAAATTGGCTGCCAAAGCGTGGGGCAACTAACAATACAACAAAATAACTTTTTCACTGTGTACAATATCTATGATTTCTTCTTCTCCATTCAGTCCCCACACCTCAGTATCATGTAGCATTTTGAGTTAGAAACTAGTAATCTATGGCAGGGTGTGACATCTCTGAAGAGCAGGGAGCAGGAAGGGACATAGTCATCCAGGAAGCTGAATGGCAGCCCAAAGCCTCCCCTCAAGGAGTGTGAAGAGGAAAGTTGCTTGCAGGAATGTATTATGAGAAAACTGGAGAAGATCACTTAAGAAATATGAAATTTTCTGTATTGACAGTTAAGCAGTTATATTACTTATGTGCGTACCAAATATTGTTTATGATGTATTCTTTTAATCTACATATTTCTGGAGTTGGAAATGAGATAGGTAAAGTTAATGAAGCATTAATTTAATTTGAAAAAAAGAAGTGTGCCTGGCTAATTGTAACATGTGTAGTGTCTTTCAACAAGAGTGTCCTATCTTTGAACTTGAATAACACACGTTCTATAAATGATAGAGGTTTATTTCTTTTTTTATTTTGGAACATAATTAATGTCAGAGTGGAAGAGAACATCAATTAAGTGACCACCGCAACTTCGTTGGGTTGCGCGTATACAGTTGACCCAATTTTCAATGACAGAAGAACGTAAATTAGGCCCAACTTCACGAATAACATGCGTGATGTTATTCACAATTATCAGTTACTGTTTGTGGCTTGTTGACATAAACTCAAGATTTAACATAACCCCACAAGAAGTAATCCAGCGGCGTTAAATCACATGACCTTGGGGGCCAGTTAGCATCACCACTATGGGAAATGATGAAACCTCTGAACTTCTCCTTCAAAAGATCGATTGTTTCGAGAGCAGTGACACCATCTTGCTGGAAGCAGATGTTTCTGAGATCCATACCATCCAATTGAGGGCCCTTATAAGAGCCCGGTTTCTTTCTCCATTGACAGTTACAGCTTCTCCATCTTCATCTTGGAAAAAATATGGACCAATGATTCCACCATACCAAAATCCACACCACACAGTAACCTTTTGGGGATGAAGTGGTCCTTCTTGAATCTGCATTGGATTGTGATTGCTCCAATAGCTGCAATTTTGTTTAACACAACCATCCATCCAAAAGTGGGCTTCGTTGCTGAAGATGATTTTTCGACAAAAATCCGGGTCAGCTTCCAATTGCTCCATAGCCCAGTCAGTGAATACACGGCGCAACCTATGGTTGTTGGGCTTTAGTTATTGAGTTAACACCATTTTGTAAGCGTGAAACTTTGAGTCCAGATGCAGAACTTGCCAAGTTGTGGTCGGTGAAAGCCCCAATTCTTGCGCTCGACGAGCAATTGATTTGTTTCCGTTCCCGCGTACACTCTCACGAACGGCACCTATGTTTTTATTGGAGCGCTTACATCGATTACGTACAGGCATTCTTTGATCGCTGACAGAACCACTTCTTTCAAATTTATCGATCAAACGCCAAATCGTTCTCTCGCAGGGACAATTATACACACCGTAAACTTCACACAATACACGGAAGGTTTGGCGAACAGATGGTCCATTTTGATAATAAATTTTCACAATTTCTACGTGTTACTGAATGCTGTTACGTTCCATGGCTATTACATGTTAAACATAGGACACCCTTGTTGAAAGACCCTTTACATAGAATTTTTAAAGAAGGAACCAACCTTTTGTTTGTAGTCATGGAGAATAACAATCAATATTGGTTATTGACAGTTCACCGTGGGGACAGTAAAAACTAAACGGATAATAAAAAAATAATTTTCATGCTGGTAACTACTCATCTCAGAAACTGTATAAAGGATAGATGCCTAATTCTCGAATATGGAAAGTAAATCGGCATATTGTAGATAAAATGTAGAAGGACGTGGTGTGGAAGCATATTACATTAAAATAAAAACTGATAAAGAGAATAGTTTTCTTTTTATATAAAGAAAAAGAAATTATTTAAAAATCAAAATCCTTTACCTGAACAATGTCCTGAGGAAGGAAGAATACAGTTAGGGGAAATATTAACATTGTTTTAAAACGGACAAGGGGAATCTTCCAAAGATGCAACATAAAGAATTTCATGCCAATATCCCCACCTCAAAATACACTTCACATGGAACAGTTTTCAAAGTTTCTGATTTTCTGAAAAATGATACTAACAATTTTTATTAAAATACCATATATTAAAGATATTTATACCAGGGTGTCTGCTGATGCAGGAAATATTCTTGAATTATTTTTATATACTGGATATACTCAAATTACATGGAATTAATGATTACGTACTGGAAATATTGGATGAAATGTCCATACAGCAGTGATTCATTTGAGGTTAAATTTTCATGGAAGTTTTTGTTGTCTGAGTAAAGTAGTCGTTTGTTGGATGTATTTCTATCTTTCAAACTTTTTAATCTTATCTATTTTTGTTTTTTGGCATCCATTCATTGTGGCTATGTGGATAAGGTGTTGGTATTCTTTCTGGTGTTCCTCTTTCTCCAATGGTATATGTACTAACCCGTTTGTAATACTATTTAAAATTGCATGTTTGTAGCTATTTTTTTTAATATAATTTTCTGTGTGAGTTGGTTTTCTGTAAATGCCAAACGTTAGTTTGTTGTGTGCATTATTTCTGATGATCCTGATGTCTATGTAAGGTAATTGGCCATTTTCTTCATTTTATATTGTGAATTTTATAAACCTTTTTTGTAAATTCAATAATTTCAAAGCATCTTCTGAAAGTTAAAGAACATATGAGATGCGTTTACCAAAAACAGATGGATAAATCAGCAGTAGCACATCATTTCTGGTCTTCAAACCATGAAATCATTCCAAACAGAAAACTCTTAAAACCAATCAACAGCAGCAATGAATTGGACATCTGGAAAAAAATACATATCGTTAAACACAGGAATCACCTAATGAATTTCAAACTACCGCCACCCAGCAGCCTTTGGAGGTTCATCAACCCAGCACCAGAGAACACCACTAACCACACACATTCCCTGGATAATAAATCAGTTGAAAACATGCTGATGATGGGAGCAAACCGTTCTCCTGAAACGCGTTCAAGTAAGAACATTTTAGTAATGTTGTGTAACAACCTTCAACTCTCTTTATTTTAAATTATGACACATCACTGTTACTAGCTTCTCAATCTTCAAAATTAATTAAAAGTCAGTTTATTTATTTAACCAAAAATTGTATATTCTGCCCTGGGTAGAGCTCTACCTCATTATGAGCAAATTGTGAAATAAATAAATAAATAGTAAAATATGAAGAAATGGGGGAGCATAGTGGTTTATGTTATTTGCAGTTAAGGTATTATACCATCCATTAGAGATTTTTGAGTAGGTTTACACATTGTAGAGAGTGGGCACATTGGTAATGTTGAGGACACAGGCCAACTATTGGTGGCAGAAAAGTTGACGGAGAGAGATTCAGGATGCCACTGTACACCAGCTGATAATTGTGACATGGGAGGCTGGAAATAATAATGAAAAATCTGATTTGTTACATTCACATGACTTTCTATACTCTCTAGTGCTTATTATTGGGTATACAAATTATGCTTATGAAAGTTAGTTTTGTCATCTGCTTCATTTTAATCGAGATAAACCTTCCCATAAACAGGTGCATTACACATTTAGTTGTAGATACAAAGAGAACAGCGATAGTCAAATGTTTAACAACTGGACGCTATATGCTGGTCTTAAAATTCCATACTGTTTCCATGACATCGCGAGAAACAACTGAAAACTGACAGGACTTTAAAAAAATAGCTAAGTATTGAACAATGTGAAGTATTAATAGTGGATATCTCAGAAATGGCTTATGCCAAAAAACAGTTATTTTAAAGAAATTGTGTGTTTTAAAGAGATCTACATTTTTCGTGTAGTATGGTTTCATCTATTGCTTAGCATTTAACAGTTATACAAGATTATACAAAATCCCTTTGAAATAAAGGCTTTAAAGGCTATTCCCAGAAAATTCAAGATGTACATTTTATTTGTCATAAAAATACCTTTAATATATGGTGTTTTAATAAAAATCGTTACAGCCAATTTTTAGAAAATCAAACATTTTTAAAACTGTTCCATATAATTTGTAGTTTGGGTGGGGAAATTTTCTTGAACATCTTTGTGTCACACCTTTGGAAGGTTGTTTTTGAGTTATGCTACGCATGCATGCACGCGCACACACACACACACACACGCACGCACGCACGCACGGACACTTTTTCCAAAAAAATTTTTTTCTTTTATTCAGGAGGCCTCAAAGGCCTGGTGAAATCTCAATATCGAATTTTTGGGTAGAATACATTACTTCCCTTATTTACTATATGAAGAACATCTATGTGCATACTAAAAATATTTTGAGGAGAGAGGAAAAATGGATACCTCCTAAACTGAACAGCGCTTTTTAAACTTGTTTATGCCTAACTGTACCACTTTCCTAAATACTGCTTCCACCAAAATCATTTCATTGCCACATAATTAATTAAAAATATTTTGGAGTTATGCATTTTGAACCAATTATACTGAAAATACTCTCTTGCACATTAAGAAAAAATACAAAAAAAAAAAATCTGATGTGTTACACTCACATGACTTTCTCTACTCTTGTACAAACTATTTTTACAAACTCTTATTCTCCATCTACTTCATATTAATCAAGATAAATATTTGCAGACTCTGTCTTATTGCTAATTTTCTTGTAGATGTAAGGGGAATATATATTTACAAGGGCAATATAGAAATACAGTAGCCTTTAAGCACATACATATCTCTTAATAGCTGGTTGCTAGGTGCAGCACCGTTCCCTTTGTCACAGATTAATACTGTTTGCATATCAAAGACAAAAAAATGAATAACGAATTCCCATTTGAGAAAATAAGTATTGAAAAATTTAAGGGAATAACAAGTAATATCTCGAAAATGGTTCACTCAACAAAAAAAATGTATATGACATAAATTGTGTATTTTAACGCGATCTACATTTTTTGTGTAGTAAAATTTTGTCTATCTCTTATGGTTTACCAGTTATGCAAAAGTCGTTCACAATGAAGAATACTTTTCGAGACATTCCCAGGAAATTCAAGTAATACATTTTATTTGTCATAAAAATATCTTAAACATATGATATTTTAATCAAAATCGTTAGAGCCATTTTTGAGAAAATTAAAATTTTCAAAAAATCTTCCATGTAAAAGGTAAACTGGGGTGGGGGGATTTTCTTGAAAATCTTCGTGTGGCATCCTTGGAAGATACTGAACCTAAATACCAAGTTTGGTGTTTATCCGACTGTTCGTTTCTGAGTTATGCTGTTATCAGACAGACACACAGACACACACAGAGACATGTTTCCAAAAGTGCTTTTTTTGGATTCAGGAGGTCTCAAAACATGTATTTCCGGTGAAATCTCGGTATCAAATTTTTGGGTGGAATACAATACTTCCCCTACTTACAATACGTAGTAGGGGAAGTAAAATATATTCATTGATATTTTAATAAGCAATTTCATTTCCACTTAAAAATGTAGTTTAATGCTTTGTTTTGTGCATTTATTGGAAAAAAAATGAGTCTTCAAATTTCATTTGTTCATTGTTTAAACACTGTAATGTCACTTTTTCTTTCAACAAACAAACTATATTTTTTTATTTAAACAATGTCCATTTCTTCCTCCAAATAGTCAAATTCTTCTTCATTTTGGTCTTATTGCAGAATGATGATCAAGAACCTTCACTTAAAATGTCAGCCTTACGTCTTCAGTAAGTGTGTGTCTCTGCTTTGGAGTGTTGGACACTCAAACATAACTCCCCATTTCAGTGGACATGTGAGTGGTTTAGGGGGATGGTGAAAAGTTCCTTAGGTTTGGATCTTCTCCTTGTATTTGAAGGTAATGCAAGACTTAAACAACACAGAACGTTATCTCAGTATCATATTGTATTGTTCATTCATTCCTTTTCATTAATATTCTACATTTGTACATTTGATATAGAACACGTCACGTTAAGGCAATAAACATTGTTTACAAGAATAATACACATTATTTACAAAGATATTCACTTTATAATAACAATTACCTAATACAGCCTGCTCAGTTTTTGTCTTAAAAGGTTGTATCTTTTCTTCGGTTTTAATTTCATTTGGCAGTGCATTAAACATTTTTATGGTTGCATAAAGCACTCCATTTTTCATTTGTTTTATATTTGCTGATAGTGTATGCATATTTTTAAGAACCTGGAGTTATGGATGTGTATATTTTCATTTATTTGAAAGAATGAGCAATTTCTTTTTGCAAGTAAAAGTAATTCTAATATGTAAATGCAAGCCAATAGTAACTTTTTCTGTTGTTTGAATAATGGTCTACATGAATCTCTTATTTTATGCTGAGGCAGTATTTTTTATCACTTAAATGATATCAGTCATATATCATATAATATAAAAAAAAATAACAGCCTGCCTAAAAGCAATATGTGTATAATATAACATAAAGTGTATATTACAGTCGTTGTATTATGTTTATTTTATTATGTACATGTATAAAATTTTATGTGAATGTATTACGTAGTTTAACAATGTAGGAGCTGTAAGAATAGAAGCAAGCTGCTTTTCGTAGCAAACAGAATTAGAAAGTAGAAGCCGAAGGTTGCTAACAATAAGGTAACCTTAAGACATTAATAAATTAGAAAGTTAAAAAACGTTACTAATAGTTCTTGGAACAATACTAATGTAATATTTAAAACTGATGCAGTAATTTGTATCACAAATTACTTAAATGTAAATAATGATTGTAATATGAATATGCATTTTTATGTGACATTGATTTCAGATGTTTATTGATTGTAAATATTGTTGGAAAGTAAATTTATAAGGCTTTACTGAAACTGTCAATAATAGCGCAATAATGCAGCGAGGGGGTGAGCTGTTTATCATTATTGGAAACGAGGAAGTTACGTAATGTTGGCGCGTTTTCGGTAGAAACTTCTGGAATGTGTTCTCCCTAAAAGCATATGTATTCATAATTTTCATTGGATATTAAAATTGACGCTAATGTTGGCGCGTTTTATTAGCCAATTGCAACTCAGTTATAATCTTTAGGCATATCGTGGAGTGGGAGTATATATAGAGAAGCCAAGTTAGAGGTAAAGTCAGTCAGTCCTTCAGTTCGCCGAAAGCATTCATACATTACACGTCGTATTTAGTGCAGTTCATCAAAAATCTGTGTACACTACACGTCGTCTTCAGTCAGTCAGTTCGTCGAAAGTATTAGTTCGTCATACATCGGATATAGATTCACAAGTTACGCGCAGCAGAATTATGAAAGATCTAAAGTATGGTAAAGTTAATTATACAAAAGATTGAAGTACGTGGATTAAAAGAGATCAGTAAGAAGTTATTTTAACAGTTTCAGTTTGGCGAGTATCTAGATCAATATGTAAAAGTGATAGTGAACGTGTTCGACAATAAAAATTATAAAACAAATTTCTTCATCAGTGTAATTTTTGGATAAAAGATTCCTTTCCGCTTCACAACCTGTATAGAGACACATGTTCGACCCAAGATAAGATAATAGCTAGCCGGAGGACATTTGAAATGAAATCAAACAAAAAGCTAACACTGATGCAAATTGCTAACACAAGATGTAGCTACAAACCGAACAAATGAATGACGTCACAAGATGGCTTCAACACACGTGATGTAAACAAACATTTATAAGTAATACTCTCGCAAAACAGTTTATAAATGGTCGCGTGGATGTGAAAAGCAAGCGAAAATAAAATAAAAGTATTCTATTGGAGTAGGCTTAACCAATCAGAAACTAGAAATAGAGAAGTGTACAAATTCAAACGGTCGACGCTAGTAAATAGCATACCAAGGCAGTTCGTTTTGGTATGAGTTCAGAGATTGTATGTAAGACATAAAAATTCATTGTGGTGAGGATAATATATAAGTTTTTACCTGTTAAAAGTGTAATTAATAATCTCACAGCTCTACAGTAGGATACATCAGTGAAGTGTTATAAACTGCGTGAAGGATTAATAGAAAAGTAAAATACAATTATAATTTGTGTAAACTTTATTCTTCAGCCGTACAAAGACATTACTGATGCAGCCGACGCATAAACAAACATTAAAAATAATTATTACAAATAAAATCAACACACGACATCACCGCAAAAGTTTCTTGCTATACGTGGGGCGAAGACCACCGTGGGACGAACACTCCTAGAAACATATCTCCCGCAAATTGGCATCCATACGTGGGGCTACAACACCTGATGATTCTTTGTTGTATTATAAATATTTCCCCAGAAAATGATACCATATCTTAGTAAAGAATGCACATTTACAAAATAAGTAGCTTTTTTGACTGTGCAGCATGAGATAGTTATTACTGTATATGTGCTTGAATTTAAATTTTTGGTTATGTGTGTTTCCTATGTTGAATAAATAGTCCCAAAAATTTTGTTTCATCTTTTGTCTGCAATTCAGTATTCTTTAGCTTTAATATGAGATCCGGTTCTTTATTCGTTTGTTTACTTTGAAATTTTAAGCAGACTGTTATCCCAGAATTTATTATTAAATTATTTGCATTGGTCCAGGATGATAGTTCTTGAAGAGTTTTGTTGACTGATAACTGAAGTTCATCTTTTGTTTTTTCTTTAATAAATATACCAGTGTCATCTGCAAAAAGAATATTTCTGTTAGTGTTTACATGAGAGTTTATATCATTTACATAAATAGAAGTGGGCCTAATACTAAACCTTGTGGCACTCTTGAGTTTTAGTATTTCTACAGATGAATAATAATTCATAATTGTATCCAAATCCTTTGAGTGTTTGATTTCAGTTATGTGTATTCTATTATTTAGATTCGAGCTTATGCTTTATTTGATATTTCTCAGATCCCTTAGTTAGATAGTTTTATGCTTAGGACAAATGTTTCTCTTAAACCTAAAAATATTTGTAAGCCCATGTGAGTCAGATATTATTTTATTTTTATTGATAAATGAATTTAGCCTATTATACATGAGCCTCTCAATAACTTTTGGGAAGACAGGCTGGAATAGAAATGAGTCTGTAACTTTTGAGATTTTCTTTGTCTCCTTTTCTATGAATAGGAATTTCTTTTGTAATTTTTAGAATATCAGGAAATGTTCCTGTAGTTAGTGAGGCATTAATATATGTGTTAATGGCTTTATTATAAATAAAGCAACCTTTTTTGGTATTTATTGTTTAACTTATTCATAATAGACATTATTTCTTCTTTGTTTGTATCTTTTTTTTTAAATTTTTTAATTTATTTATTTATGGACGCTCTTTAACTACTATGGTCCTTAGTGCCTCATTCTGTATTGTGTGTGAAAGATCGGAAATTTTACTCAGAGGCCTCTTTATCAGGCTTGAAGTTCTTTTACATACCGTAAATCTACAACACGGGACCATCGGCTTTACTAAAGGATTTTTATGCCTGAAAAAAATGCATCGCCCTCCGCCAGGTTTGAACCCTTTGTTTGTATCCACTATATATGTAGAGTTTATACACGAGTTATATTTTTTATAGGATTTTTTTAAATTAATTTATGTGCTATTTATTAATTTATATATTTACAAAATAATCATTGAAAATGTTTGCTACTTAAAGTGGATTTAAGGCACTCTTAGATTCATGAGTTAATTTAATGTTGCAGTGAGTGCAATAGCTTTTCTTTCCGTACCACAGTTCACATTGCCTTAGTTTTATTTCCCGAGTTTAAAATTCTGTTATAGCACTTAACTTAGGGTATGAATTTCGAGAAATGTTTTTGTTTTTTGTACTTCATGCAACCATGTTTCCCTTTTCATGATACCAATATACCTTGTGTAATCTATATACCGTTTTGCTAGCGTATGATTCAAAGTTATATGTTTAACTTTTATCACAGGGCATGCTGTTTCAAAACAGTGTAAAAATTAAATTTACAAAAAAAAAAAAAAAAAAAAAAAAAAAAAAAAAAAAAAAAAAACCCATAAAATTCACAATAAAAGAGAAGAAAATGACCAATTATCTTATCTAGACATCAGAAATGAAGCACACAACCAACTAACGTTTGTCATTTACAGGAAATCAACTCACACAGAAAATTATATTAAAAATAATAGCTACAAACATGCAATTTTAAATAGTATTACAAACGGGTTAGTACATATACCATTGGAGAAAGAGGAACACCAGAAAGAATATCAACACCTTATCCACATAGCCACAATGAATGGATGCCAAAAAAAAAACAATAGATAAGAAGATTAAAAAGTACAGAAATACATCGAACAAACGACTACTTTACTCAGACAACAAAAACCACAAGCATATAGGAAGTTCACATACCACCCTTGGACACATCATAAATTTCAAAGGATTTTCAAGAAATACATCACCGCCCTGTCTCCACAGAATAACCACAATATACAGAAACTACTATGCAACAGAACAAAAGATCCTATCCCCAACGATAAATCAGCTGGTATATATCAAATTGATTGTAATGAATGTAACCTGGTATATATAGGAAGAACCAAAAGAAATCTTGAAATAAGACTTAAAGAGCATATGAGATGCATTTACAAAAAACAAGACAGTTAAATCAGCAGTAGCACATCATTTCTGGTCTTCAAACCGTGGAATCACTTCAAACATAAAACTCTTAAAACCGATCAACAGCAGTAATGAATTGGACATATAGGAGAAAATACATATCGTCAAACACAGAATTCACATAATGAATTTCGAACGGCTGCCACCCAGCAGCCTTTAGAGGTTCATCAGCCCAGCACCAGAGAACACCACTAACCACACACATTCCCCAGACAGTAACTGGCAAATTCAGTTGTAAACAAGTTGACATTGGGAGTAAACCATTCACCTGAAATGCATTCGAAGTAAGTACCTTTTAGTAATGTAATCTAACAACCTCCGACTCTATTTTAAACATTGTAGAAATGTTGTGATAAAGCTCTGGAGTTTTCTGTGTACATTTTCAGCATTATAAACATCAAGCCAATTCTGCTTGCCTAACAGAAATTTCATATAATTTATGTTTTGATCATATTTGTGCATTATGATTGCTAAAACCAGTGTTAAATAAGTGAGGAGTATAAGCAGTATTCTTCTTAGTTATAGTTTGGTTAATAACTGTTCTTATTGTAATGCTGGTCACTGAGTTTACTACTATTTTTAAATTAAAGGTTTCAATAAGGCTTATCACTTTTGTGTCTTTTAAAAAATACATATTATAATCGCCAACCACAAAGTATCACTGCAATTATTTTTACAATAATATTTAACAGCAGTTCTAAGTTTTGAGACATTTTCCCATATTACCCTCTGGTGGTCTGTATAATGCTCTCTACTACGTATAGTAAGTAGGGAAGTATTGTATTCCACCCAAAAATTTGATACCGAGATTTCATGGAAATATATGTTTTGAAACCCCCTGAATCAAAAAAAAGCATTTTTGGAAACATGTCCGTGAGTGTGTGTGTCTGTCTGTGTGTGTGTGTTTGTGCGTGCGCGTATAACTCAGAAACGAACAGTCGGATAAACACCAAACTTGGTATTTAGGTTCAGTATCTTCCAGAGATGCGACCCGAAGGTTTACAAGAAAATCCCCCCACCCCAGATTACCCTTTACATGGAACATTTTTCGAAAATTTTAATTTTCTCAAAAATGGCTCTAATGATTTTGATTAAAATATCATATGTTTAAGATATTTTCATGACAAATAAAATGTATATCTTGAATTTTCTCGGAATGTCTCCAAAAGTATTCTTCATTGTGAACGACTTTTGCATAACTGGTAAACCATAAGAGATAGACAAAATTTTACTACACAAAAAATGCAGATCGCGTTAAAATACACAATTTATGTCATATACTTTTTTTGTTGAGTGAACCATTTTTGATATATTGCTTGTTATTCCCTTAAATTTTTCAATACTTATTTTTTCAAATGGGAATTCGTTATTCATTTTTTTGTTTTGGATATGCAAAGAGTGTTAATCTGTGGCAAAGAGAATGGTGCTGCACCTAGCAACCAGCTATTAAAATATATGTCGATGTTTAAAGCTACTGCATTTCTATATTGCCCTTGCAATTACAAAACAAGGGGAACATAGTACACCTTAAGCGATAATCAAATATTTTTAGAACTGGTTGCTATGTGTAAAATGTAATTCTCTTTGCATGTCAAAAGATCGTTTCTGCAAATGTTTATCTCGATTAATATGAAATAGATGGAGATTAAGCGTTTGTAAAAATATTTTGTACAAGAGCAGAGAAAGTCATGTGAGTGTAACACATCAGATTTTTACTTTCTCTACTACGTATAGTAAGTAGGGGAAGTATTGCATTCCACCCAAAAATTTGATATCGAAATTTTACCGGAAATATATGTTTTGAGACCCACTGAATCCAATAAAAGCGTTTTTGGAAACATGTCTGTGTGTGGGTGTGTCTATGTGTCTGTGTGTGTGTGTCTGTGAACAGCATAACTCAGAAACGAACAGTCGAAAAAACACCAAACTTGATATTTAGGTTCAGTATCTTCCAGAGATGCGACCCAAAAGTTTTCAAGAAAATCCCCACACCCCAGATTACCCTTTACATGGAACATTTTTCGAAAATTTTAATTTTCTCAAAAATGGCTCCAACAATTTTGATTAAAATATCATATGTTTAAGATATTTTTATGGCAAACGAAATGTATATCTCAAATTTTCTGGGAATGTCTCCAAAAGTATTCTTCATTGAGAACAAGTTTTGCATAACTGGTAAACCATAAGAGAGAGACAAAATTTTACTACACAAAAAATGTAGATTGCATTAAAATACACAATTTATGTCATATACATTTTTGTTGTTAAGCGAACCATTTTTGAGATATTGCTTGTTATTCCCTTAAATTTTCCAATACTTATACTTTTTCTCAAATTCGTTATTCTTTTTTTTTTGTCCTGGTAATGCAAACAAAATGGAATACTCCACATAGGAACCAGCTCTTAAAATATTTGACTATCGCTTAACGCCTACCAATTCTCCTTGCATCTACAAGAAAATTAGCAATAAGATTAACATCTCGATATCTCGATTAACATGAAGAATATGGAGAATAAGCGTTTGTAAAAATAGTTTGTACAAGAGTAGAGAAAGTCATGTGAGTGTAATACATCAGATTGTTTTAATTTGACTCCATTTCTTATAAAAATACAAACTTTCCCATGTTTATTTTCTGTTCTACAAAATTTATCATCTAGGATGAATCCAAGAATATTTACATGGTCAATGTATTCTGATTCCATCCAGTGTTAACTTAATTCTGTAACACTAATACGTTTCAGTTCATTTTTAAGTAGTAAGGAGGGCCAAAAAACTGCAAACCAACTGCGCAGTGTTTTTCCTGTCTGTGTGTTTGACGCTCGTTGCCATCTGGCACTATCATAGAAAGGCGCGGATAAAACCATACAACATTTTTAAAGGCTTTAGTTATGAATGGAGATGCTGTAACTGCCCACCGTCGTTGCCCATACATTTTTGGCACCTCTTTAGGAAACTATCCATCACTCGCCAGTTTTTTTTCGAGTCATAAGTTGAAGCCCATACATATGTGAATACAATTTTGCCCCCATTTTTTTAAAGAATTAGTGTCCAGGGAGAGTGATTTTGCCTTTTTTCAACAAGACACTGCAACAGCTTATACAGCCGATATTTCGATGAGAAAAATTGAAAGTTTGTTTGAGGACAGAATTATTAGTACAGATATGTGGCCCCTTTGGTCCCCTGCGATTTCTATCTCTGGGGTAACTTAAAACAAACCCACACACTTTTGAAGAATTAAAACAAAATATCCACCAGCATTTCTCATTGGTGAGTGATGGATAGTTTCTTAAAGAGGTATGGACAACGACGGTGGCAAGTTTCAGCATCTCCTTTCAATAAGTTGGTTATTAAAGCCATTATAAGTAGTTTTAAAAATGGTGTATTGTTTCATCCACGCCTTTCTGTGACAGCGGCAGACGGCAGCGAGTGCCGAGGACGCAGACAGGAAAAACACTGCGCAGGCGGTTCGTAGTTTTTTGGCTCACCCTGTATTTCTAGCTGGTTCAGTTTGTTGCTGAGTGATTGACATTTGGGTTAAAGATGCTGCAGCTGCAACTCTGTTATATTTCCTACCTGTTTTTGCAGGCATTCCACTGCATTTATTTGCATTAGAGTAATACAAAAAATATGTTTTAATTACATGACACAAGCTATCTACTTCAGTTGTATTTCTTTGTTTCTCTTACTGGTAGCTCTACTGTTGCCTCAACGATACTATGCTGTAATACAGGGTTATTCAAAAAGAAGGAATGGACTTTACATATTTATTTCTAATGAGCGACAATAGATAGTGACACATGTGATACATCACTGAATAGAGAAAAGCTCAAAGTTTTATTTTATATGTTCAAAATGAGCACAATTTGTTATGCGGGGACGACCACCACTTTTCTGTTTGCATATGCTACTATCTTCTACAAATTTATTGTATCAATTGTAAATTTTTATGATGAGGTGGCTCTTTGTTGAACGAAATACATGCAGCAATGAAACAATGGATTCACTCTTTGATTAATGCAGCACACAAAACAACTTTTTCTATGGTGTTGCCATTTTCTCGTAAACAAACACAGCGCTGCTGTAGGCACTGGATGGAACTAATAGGTGGGACTTAAAACTTTGAACTTTCCTCTATTCAATGATGTGTCGTATGTGTTGCTATCTATTGTCGTTCATTAAAAATGAATATTTAAAATCTGTTCCTTCTTTTTGAGTAACTGTGTACTTTAGCATATCTACTGTTAGTGCTTCCTTGATACAGCTGCCTATCTCAGAACTTCAAGGAAGGAGATTTGTTTATTCATTCATTTAGCATGATGTAATATTGCCAAGAAGACCCAAGGATGTGATATGTTATACTGTTAGGCAGCAACGTGTACTTTCTAGTTCCACAGAAAGCAAACACAGCAGTCAGAGGTATGTATGTACACAGTGTCCGTTAAGCAATTCTTTGCTTCTGTAAAACATAGTGCTTTGTTCCATTTGTCTTGTGACGTAAGCACTTTTGAATCAAACACTGTATTTTGATCCCATTTTACGATAGGAAGGAGTGCTATTTGAAAGAAATAGATTGCACAGATTGATTCAGCACTATCAAAATAGGGGAATCCATATCAAAAAGCATTTTGTTTGTGGGTGGAGTTATGTGCAATTTGTTGATACTCATTTGTCAATGGGTTTAAGGAATCTGTGAATTAGAGCATGAAAGAGGCATGTCAATGTACTTTTGGGTTGAAATTATTGTTTTTAATGTAATTGTTGTGGCAGTATTTTATATCACAACAATGTAAATGCCAGAGTGATTGTAGTGTAAATAAGCATTATTGTATGACATTGATTTGAGATGTTTGTTAATTATAAGCATTGTTAGGAAATACATTTACACGGCCTCACTGAAACTGACAATAAGAGCGGGCAACAATGTAGTGAGGGGGTGAGTTGTTTATCAATTAGAAGAGACAAACAAATGACATCAGAGTAACGCGCGTTTCTTTAGAAATGGAGGGAATTTCTTCCCTAGAGTATATGTGTTCGTAATTTTGATTGGATATAAAAATAGATGCTAATGTTGGCGCGTTTTATTAACCAATAGTAGCTCCATTATAATCTTTAGGCATATCGGGTGAGGGAGTATAAATTATGAAGCCGAGAGACGGGTAACGGTCAGTCCAACAGAAGCATTCGCAGGTAATACGTCGTGCAGTCCAACAGAATCATACAAAGGTTATATGTCGCTCAGTTCAACAGAAGTATTCGCGGGTTACACATCACACAGTTTAAGAGAATCATTCACAGGTTATACGTCGTGCAGTTTTACAGAATCTCTCGCGTTGTAAAGTTAGTTATAAATGTGAAATACGCGAATTAATAATGTGCAGCAAATATGTGATTATAGTGACATTAGAAAATATAACAGTTTCAGTCGGGCGTGTATCAAGAATAATTATGTGAAATGAATAAAGTGTGGCGGCAATAAAAGTGTAAAAACAAATTCTTTTATCAGTGTGATCTTTAGTAACAACTTCTTTCCGTTTACACACCCTGTTTAAGAGATTTGCTCGACTGAATAATAATAATAATAATAGCTAGCCGGATGACAATGAACCCAAAATGCAAAATAGTGAAACAATAACAGGCGCCCAGCAAAAGATAACACAACGATACCGCGACATTGTCTACATGTGTTGTTTTCCTGTCTATGCCATAATCTAATCTATCCTTATTTCTCATGAGTTTTAAATCCAAGAAAGGTAACCATCCATCCTATTCCATTCCCATGGTGAACTGTTGTTTTTGTTGTTGACGACCAATGGCACTGGGGATTAATTGATTTGCATCATTTTCCCTTTGCCTTCCCAATATAAAGTCTGTAAGTTATCACTTTTAAGGCCTTTGCATTTGGCGAGATGCTGTATGTTCAGGATGACATCTTCTTCACAGAGAGTGCACTTGGGTGTAGGTAGGCATCCTATCTTGTAGAAGTGTTCTGCGAGGCAATTGTGGCCAGTTGCCATCCTAAATAAGACCACTGCAGTCTTCCTTGGCATTTTTTTGTATATCAACTCTATCTTTAATATTCTTATAATCTTTATCTTTTAATTTATCTTCTTCATCAAGTCTCTGCTGTCTTTTTAATGTTGTTTAATGTTATTTAATTATTTATTTATTTCTATTTGTCGTACAGGTTTTATTTGTTGTATTACACCTTTCTTTGCTAATTGATCCGCATGTTCATTGCCCCAAAAGTCCGACATGAGCTGGGATTCATTGTAGAGTGACATGATTTCTAGTTTCAACTGCTTTAAGCAGGATTCTTATTTCTTTAATATTTCTTGTTGTTTTATTATTGTAATTTACTATTCCATCTATGGCTGATTTTGAGTCTGATAAGATGACTATTTTTTGTTTAATGTATGGTCTATATAGAATGTTCTGTAATGCTGCTTTTATAGCTGTTAATTCTCCATCATAGTGGTTTGACGTTTCATCTAATGTTAGATACTGTGCAAAATGTTTACAGTATACTCCTGCACCTCATTTTTTTTATTGATGAGGGATCCATCTGTATATATTCGGTGCCATTCTTTTTCTGGGTATCTTTCATTTTCCGTAGCTATTGCTTGGCAATAGTGAACCTAATTGATTCTTCTTGCAAATTCAACAGTTTCAAAGTGTCTTGATCTAATTTTTTAGGAACAATGGTAAAGATGTCATCCACATATATAAACCAAATTGTAAATATGTGCGGGAATGTGTATTTCATTGCTCATACATAGATCTGCCAGCAACAGAGACATGGGGTTATCCTGACCAAACAACAGTGGAAGGGGAAAGCAAATACCGGACAAGAGTCAGTTGATGCGGAGGATGTCTCGTTGAAACGTGTTCTGCCATAGTTTGGCAGCAAGTGGAACAAAAAGTGTTTTTAAAGGTTGACCAAGTTTGTAACAAATTTGATTACCGTGCTCCACTGTTTTAAATGCTTCATTTTTAATTTTATATAGACAATTCAACCTGGAAACATTATTGCTTTTATTGATTTTGAAAAAGCATTAAATGTGGTAAATAGAAATAAACTATTGACTATATTAGCTACAGACCATGTTCATGACAATCTGTAACAAACACAGGATGGCTCACATAAAGTGTTACAGGTGAAGATGTATCTCTTAAAGGAATAGAAAAAAACCAAATGCCAAGAATTCCGAATCTTATTGGAGTAAGGGGCTTCCAAATTGTAATATGGGAAATGTTTCCACAGATACTAAGCAACTTTTATCAAAAAATTGTTCTTTTAAAATGAATTGTTGAGCTGTTATAGGATGTTTTCATTGAAGTTACTACACCTCATGAACTCGGGGAGGAAATAAAGTAGGAAATGAAAGAACATGGGTAAAATTAAATTAAATTAGAGTTTTATTTATTGATGCTCTTTAACTGCAATGGTCCTTAGCGTCCCATTCTATATTGGGCATGAAAGACCGGTAATTTTGCTCAGAGGCCTCTTTATCAGGCTTGAGGTTCTTTTACATGCTGTAAATCTATGACACGGGACCACCAGCTTTACTTCCCTTCCAAAGGAAGCCATGCTCAGGATTTTTTATGCCCCCAAAAAAAAAAAAAAAATCCAGCACCTTCCGCTGGGTTTGAACCCGCGAATTTGGGAACTAGAGGCTAGCATGGTAACCACTACACCATGGAGGATGACAAATAACATGGGTATTGTGGTTTCAAAGCCACCTGAACTCTCAAAACACAGAACTGTATGTAGTTGGTCATGTTGATTATTTCAAAATTCAGAAAATTTCGTACTCTTTAATGTTAACAGTTAGAGAAAACCTTTCCGAAAGAGTCGCCAATGTTTTGATGTTAATGGAGGCTACTTTGAGCATTTAATAAAGTAACCACCTGGATATTTATTCGTTTAGTGCTCTTTTCTAAGACTGTATACTTCAATAAAAACAACCTATAACAGCTCAACAATTCATTTTAGAAAACAGACGTTTTAGTATAAATTGCTTAGTTAATTGAGGGGAACGAGAATATTAAAGAAAGTATCATGGTTTCATTTAAAATTCTGAAGTTGGCTCTCTGTCTCCAATAACATAGAATTCTTGGCGTTTGGTTTTTATCCTATTCATATAAGAGATATTCACACAACACTTTGTGAGCCACCCTGTGTGCAATCTTATAAAACAAATCTAATTTCAGTAAGGTGTGACAATAAATTATAGCAATGGACAGAAATTCATATAAGAGTAAGAATAGGATGCATCGTTGCTTTTTAGTACATACAGTGTGTATAAAAAATATGGAATATCACTTACAATTGCATAAATTTTAATTTTAAGAAAAACATATTTTATAACAGGTGTTCAAGATAAATCATACAATGTGATACCGGTGTTCAAAAAAGCATACTATTCAGGTATACAGAGTGTGACAGTAAAGTTAATTTTTTTAAATGGCAGCCTATTTTATTATTTACGTATTCCAAATCTCAATAAAATGTTACATATGAATATGTAGAAATTTTACCATTCAACTGTTTCTTTGCCATTCATTTATTAAACTTGTTTTATTGACTTTGAAACATGAGACACACAAGTATGTAAAACCATGTAGAGTAGGCTATGATATTAAACAAAACGCTAATTACGTTGATATTGTAATGAAAAAAAGCTAGAAACAGTGATGTGTATTGAATTTATTTAAAGGTGAGTCGGAATTGTTACACTAACATCACTTAAGTTTACTCACTTAACATGTTTCGGGAAACGGTTGTTCCCATCCTCAGAAGTTAATTCGACTGGCCCGTGTTGTTGGTGTTTCCGTTTTTTGGACTGGATCCTGTGGTGGCATCTTGTGGTGGAGAAATGTACTTCCAGAGAGGATTTGGTGGCGGCAAATCAAAATTCATTAGATGTGTCTTGTGTTTTAGAATGGTGATCTTCTCCCATGCATCTAATTCGGCTGCAAATTTGGCTGGTTTGACTAATGTAATATTGAGTTTGATGTTGTGATTAGTGATCCAAAAATGGTGTGAAACTGCAGATTTGTCCATTTGTTTGTATTTAATACATCTCATGTGCTCCTTTAGCCTAGTTTCTAAGTTTCTTTTTGTCTTACGTATATATACTTTATTGCAATCTGAACAATTGATTTTATAGATTCCAGCTTTTTTGTCTTGTGGAATGGGGTCTTTTAACTTGTTACAAAGTAATTTCTCTATGTTAAATTTGTTCTGTGGAGCTAGGCTGATGTTGTTTTTCATGAAAATCTTCTTAAATTTGTGAAATGTTCCTGGGTGGTATGTGAATTTCTTGAACTTTAGCTCTTTATCTTGCTGGCTGAGATTTGTTGTGTTTCTGATGTGCATCTGTCGTTTGAATTTTGCAATTTTTTTGTCAATAGTTGCTTTGTTGTACCCATTATGTATTGCTGTGTCTACTATATGCTGGTATTCTAACTGGTATTCTTTTATTTAAGGGGGTATATACCAGTCTATGTGTTAGGCTGTTTAGTACTGCATGTTTGTGTGTGGTTGGATTGAAACTCTTATTTTTTATGTAATTAGTAGAGTGTGTTGGCTTCCTGTATATGCCAAAGGTTAGGTTCTTTTGTTCTCTGATGATTTTTAGGTCTAAAAATGGTAGCATGCCTTCTTTTTCTATTTCTATGGTGAATTTTATTGATTGGTTCTGTAGGTTTAGTAAGGCTAAGGAGTCTTGTATGAACCAGCGAAGATGTCAACATATCTGTGCCAAACTTTAAACATGTATGGAAAGGAAGTTGTTATGTGTGTTTCTAAGTAGCTCATAACTAAATCTGCCAAGAAGGGTGAAAGTGGGTTGCCCATGGTTAGACCAGTTGGTTGTTGATAGAACTTCTTATTGAAACTAAAACAATTTTGTGCAATGCATAAATTGGTAAGTTGTATGAGGTCTTCTATTTCTTCTTCAAGTAGGTTAGTCTGCTGTAGCCATTTCTTTAATTGACGCAGGAGTTGATCTGTAGGGACACTTGGAAATAGTGCAGTGACATCAAAGGAAACTAATCTGTCTTCTGGTTCGAGTTCCAGGGATTTCATCTTCTGTATTAAATCTTCTGAATTCATTATGTTTTTGCTATTGAATTTTGGTAGTGAAGAGAATCTCTGTACTAACCATTTTGCCAGTTTGTAGGTAGGAGAATCAATATTGCTGACGATTGGTCTCATCTTATTACCCGGTTTGTGTATTTTAGGTAGAGCATACATTCTTGGTAAAGTGGGGTGGTCTGGTTTTAATCTAGATTTATCAGTGTCTGTTATAGTTTTGCGTTCCTGGATGGTTTGATTGAAGGCTTTTAAATGTAATTTTAATGGGTCTTCTTGAATTTGTATGTAATTTTCTTGTTGCAGCATATTTTCTACTCTGGCAATATAATCATCTTTTTGCAGTACAACTAGTTTATTTCCCTTGTCAGCTTTTGTGTATACTACTGGTTTTGATTTTAATGTTTTGATCACATGTTTGGTTGGGAAATTGTTATGTTTATCTGCTTGTATTTCTTGGAGAACCATTTCACATTCTTTTTTTATAGTGGTTTTACTATTTTCATTTAGGTTGTAAGTAGCAATCTCAATGTCTGCGACTATTTCATCGGTTGTTTTTGTGTAGCCAACACATGTTTTTAGGCCAAGGTTTAATACCGATAATTCCGCTTTGGTGAAAGTTACATTTGAAAGATTAATTACGTCTGGGTATGACGTCGTTTTTTCATTTTTTAGGTTAGGTTTATATGAATGTTGCTTCCGGCGTAGTATGTCTAGTTTTTTCTTTAATTTCAGCGTTTTTGTTTTCATCCTGTAGCTAAGAATAGTGAGGAATTTTGATTGCATGTTTTGCCAAAGTGGGTAGCCGAGTGTGTCCGTTAATTTAAGGTGAAGAGCATATAATTCCAATTCCAATTTTTGTAATTTTGCGTAGTGGTTGTTTCTCTCAATTATTATTACTTTTTTATCGGCTGATGTTTGGTGTTTGCTGTTTTTGTCGTATTTTACAATTCTCCTTACAAACTTTGGTGTGACTTTGTTTTGTATGCATAGGTTTAAAAAACGGATGTCCGCAAATGTGTTTTTTCTCTTTTCTTCAATTTTTACTTTCTCTACTACGTACAGTAAGTAGGGGAAGTATTGCATTCCACCCAAAAATTCGATACCGAGATTTCACCGGAAATACATGTTTTGAGACCTCCTGAATCCAAAAAAAGCATTTTTGGAAACATGTCCGTGTGTGTGTCTGTGTGTGTGTGTGTGTCTGTGTGTGTGTCTGTGTGTGTGTGTGTCTGTGTGTCTGTGAACAGCATAACTCAAAAACGAACAGTCGGATAAGCACCAAACTTGGTATTTAGGTTCAGTATCTTCCAGAGATGCGACACGAAGGTTTTCAAGAAAATCCCCCCACCCCAGACTACCCTTTACATGGAAGATTTTTCGAAAATTTTAATTTTCTCAAAAATGGCTCTAACGATTTTGATGAAAATATCATATGTTTAAGATAATGTCATGTGAAATGAAATGTATATCTCGAATTTTCTGGGAATGTCTCCAAAAGTATTCTTCATTGTGAACGACTTTTGCATAACTGGTAAACCATAAGAGATAGACAAAATTTTACTACACAAAAAATGTAGATCGCGTTAAAATACAAAACTTATGTCATATACATTTCTTTTGTTGAGTGAACCGTTTTCGAGATATTACTTGTTATTCCTTTAAATTTTTCAATACTTTTCTCAAATGGGAATTCGTTATTCATTTTTTTGTCTTGGATATGCAAAGAGTTATAATGTGGGAAAGGGAATAGTGCTGCACCTAGCAACCAGCTATTAAGAGATATTTATGTGCTTAAAGGCTACTGTATTTCTATATTGTCCTTGTAAATATATATTCCCCTTACATCTACAAGAAAATTAGCAATAAGATAGACTCTGCAAATGTTTATCTCGATTAACATGAAGCATATGGAGAATAAGCGTTTGTAAAAATAGATTGTACAAGAGTAGAGAAAGTCATGTGAGTGTAACACATCAGATTTTTTGGTATCTTTTGATGTCACTTTTTATTCACTGAAATCTGTATTGAAATTTAGGGTTTCTAATCTTACCTTGTTTTCTGCCATGACTTGTATCTTTTCCACGTGGTGGCCAATTATAAATTTTGCTTCTTGTGACTTGTTGGTGTTAAATTACGTTGATATTGTAATGAAAAGAAGCTAGAAACAGTGATGTGTATTGAATTTATTTAAAGGTGATCACCATTCTAAAGCACAACACACATCTAATGAATTTTGATTTGCCGCCACCAAATCCTCTCTGGAAGTACATTTCTCCACCACAAGATGCCACCACAGGATCCAGTCCAAAAAATGGAAACACCAACAACACGGGCCAGTCGAATTAACTTCTGAGGATGGGAACAACCGTTTCCCGAAACATGTTAAGTGAGTAAACTTAAGTGATGTTAGTGTAACAATTCCGACTCACCTTTAAATAAAAACACTAATGTTACTCAACAATGAATAGTTTTCATTCTTGAGCTGAAAATCTTTGAACATGGCTTTCTCAGTGAATGTGAAAGGAAATGGAACAGATGAGTGATGGTGGACTGTTTTTATGACAAACTGGGACATTGTTTGGCTGTGAGTGGTTCTCATTTTGAGCATCTGCTGTAAGGTTTGATTACTGGAAGTGTTTTGTGTAATTTTATGATGACCTCCTCCTCTGAAGATGGTGATTTGTGTGTAAGGGCACTCAACTAGCGCCCTGCTTGCTCCTCTTGAACTGGAGAATGATTAGGTATGTCAAATTTTGAAGACCTTGTTCCATGAAAAACAAGTTTAATAATTTAATGGCAAAGAAACAGCTAAATGGGTAACATATCCATATGTAACATTTTGGCTATTTTGAATTACTTTGGTCTTCATTGAAAACGTTAATAAAGGCTAAAAGAAAGGGAATAAATTACCTTAGAACTGAGTTTAGTAGTGGATGTTGTCTCTTCTATATCTGGTGCCCACCTACCTACCCGCCGTCCTAGGTGTTTTATTTTTATAGCAGAATTATGATGTGAAGACAACAAATGCAGCCATCTTCTTGCCATTGCACATGCACAATGGGAACTGCCAACCTAAATGAGAAGTGAAATCCGCAGAAAAAGTGATGTGTTGTTGTTCTTCTTCATTTTATATTGTTGCTGACAAAAATGCAATGCATTGTTATTAAAGACTTTCCACCAGAAGTTTAATTTATAGCAAAAGTTGTGTTATATAAAATGTTATTTGCATTAAAAGTTTAATAAAGATATTTTAAAATAAAGAGAGTTGAGGGTTGTTCAAAATTTAATAAAGATGTTGCTTTACAGTAACACTGGTAGATGATTAGTGGTAGATAGTTAACCTAAACTTATATAAAAAGAAAAAAACTAAACCTAACCTCCCATGATTCAGAAAACTAAGCTAAGGAACGCACACTCAGTTCACTCGTGTGCTTTGATGTATCCAATGGTAAATAATTAAAACAAGCTTATATATAAAAACTAAACCTAACCTAACCTCCCGTGAATCAGAAACCTAAGCTAAGGAATGCATGCTCGCTTCACTCTTGTGCTTTGATGTATTCACTGGTAACTAATTAAAACCAGCTTATATATATATGAAAAAAACTAAAGCTAACCTAACCTCCTGTGAATCAGAAACTTAAACTAAGGAACGCACACTCGCTTCACTTGCGTGCTTTGATGTAACCACTGGTAACCAATTAAAACAAGCTTATATATATATATATATATATATATATATATATATATATATATATATATATATATAAAGTAAACCTAACCTAACCTCCCGTGAATCAGAAGCATAAAAAAATAAGTCTAAAATAAAAAGTAATTAGGAACGCAGGCTGAGATCGTTGGCGGTATTTGTTATTCATATGTTGCCATCATTGTGTTGGAGCTAGAAGATGACATAGGGTGACATCTGTAGGGCATGTAATACATCACTTTCATCGCTTCTGAAGACCAAAGTAAAGCAGAAAGTCGAACATTTTTATTGAGATTTGGGTAATGTTAATATTAAAAGAGGGTGCCATTAAAAAAAAATCTAGTGTTATATTCACATAACTTTTTCAACCCTCTATTCTTTATTACTCTGTATAAAAATTATTCTTATGAAAGGTTATTTTTCTGCCTACTTCATATTAATCAAGTAGAACCTTTATAGAATAGCTACAGTACACATTTTGTTACATATACAAAGGGAATAGCGGCAGTAAAATGCTTTAGAGCTGGATGCCATATGCCTTATTCTTTGTATGCCATCACAAAAAACAACTGAATGTAGACAGGATTTTAACAGAATTACAAAGTATTGAACAATTCGAACCATTAATAATGAATATTTTGGAAATGGCTGATCGACAAAAGATATATAAAAGTCCTTCCGAATGAAGAGGACTTAATGGGTTATTCGTATAAAATTGAATGTATACATATATTTTTAATACACGATATTTTACTCTAAAAATGTTGCATGTAAAGGATAGTTGAGGTGGAGTGGGGGGTGGAGTTTCTTCAAAATCTTCGTATCACATCTTTTGAAATACACTGAACTTAAATACTAAGTTTGATGTTTATCGGACTTTTTGGTTTTTGAGTTATGCTGTTCACAGATACACACTCATACCTTTTTCTAAAAAATGCTTTTGTTTGGATTCAGTAGCTCTCAAAACATGCCTTTCCAGCGAAATCTCGATATCAAATGTTTGGGTGGAATGCAATACCTTCTCTACCTATGAAACTACTTGAAAAATTTATTGCATCACCCACAAAATAATTGTGTTTTTCCCTTTATACTCGTCTAGAAATATCAGTATTATCAGTATGTTGAGATGTTCTTATAATTGTGTTTCTAGGTATAATCTGAATATTTTAAAGACTAAAAATTTGAACTTTTGATGCCCATAATTCTTTTAAAAGTACATTTAAACAGTATAATTGAACAAAAATAAATTTTATAACCAAATAACCACAATATTGTAATTAAAATTGATAAGCACTAATTTAGTAATTATAATAAGAGAGCTTTTTTACACACAAAAAGCTTCTTCTCATCATAAAATCACTGAATCAATACTTTGTGTTGCCTCTCCGAACTTTTATTACTGCATCACATTGTCTGAACATTGAAAGTATTACATTTTTGACTTGATCAGGCAAAATCTCGCTAAATCACACACTGTGGATGACTTCAATCAGCTCTTTCTTATTTTTTTGTTTTTTCTTTGCTCTAGCATTGGCAATATCTTCTAAAGGGGGTTGAGATGTGGGTTCTTCCCTTTCCATGTGAGGGTGGAAATGCCTTGATCTTCAAGAAAACATCTAACCTGTCAGCATTAAATTGTAACTTTTTAAACAATTATGTGGATGTAACATGAATTTGGTAAAAGAATAGTAGTGTTTAAGCAAGGTACTCACTTTTTACCCTATGACATGGCACTGAGTCATCGTGGAAAGTGCAATTTTCTGGTGATATAGCTGCTCCATAATTGTTGGCATTGAACTTTCTCTTAAAATGGTTATATCTGCATTTAGTCTTCTCTCAACAAAATGTAATGCACCCACTCCTTTGTTGGAAATACAACCCCACACCATTACACTTCACTGTTGAGTCCAAATATTCTGCAGAAATTCTTCACCGCTTTTCCATCACTTCCTCTTGACATTAAATGTTTATTCATCTGAGAAGATAACTTTACTCCACATCTCTCCAGTCCAATAGTCTAGCTTTGTTCATTTTAACTGTCAAAAGTGGCTTCTTGCATGGCCGTCTAGCAGGTTGACCAGTTTCTGAAAGTCTGTATCTGATAGTGCTTCTACATACCAACACACTAGAAGCTTCTTCCTACTTTCATTTCAACTCCACCAAAGTCATACACTGGTTTTTCAGAGTTTCAAAACACTGCCATTAGCAGCAGTAGAAGACCTCTTCCTTTAATTCTTTCCAAATTTCCAGTTTTCCTGTATTTAGCCAATAATCTTGATACAGGGATTGGTTAAATCTACCACTACCACTATTTCTCGATGCTGGATACTGGTATTAGTTTTTGAGCATCAATACTCACTACTTGATACTCACTTCATAAAACAAACTGTTTGCTGAATTATGTTCTTGTAAGTAGTTTACTGTGAATAAACACATGTAACCAGTTTTGTATTCTGTGCTAATTTCAAAATTGTTCCTCTTTGACATTTTCCAATTGGCAGTAATTTTTACTTTCTCTACTACGTATAGTAAGTAGGGAAAGTATTGTATTCCACCCAAAAATTCGATACCGAGATTTCACTGGAAATACATGTTTTGAGACACCCTGAATCCAAAAAAAGTATTTTTGGAAACATGTCCGTGTGTGTGTCTGTGTGTCTGTCTGTGAACAGCATAACTCAGAAACAAACAGTCGGATAAACACCAAACTTGGTATTTAGGTTCAGTATCTTCCAAGGATACGACACAAAGGTTTTCAAGAAAATCCCCCCACCCCAGAGTACCCTTTACATGGAACATTTTTCGAAAATTTTAATTTATTCAAAAATGGCTCTAACGATTTTGATTAAAATATCACATGTTTAAGATATTTTCATGACAAATAAAATGTATATCTTGAATTTTCTGGGAATGTCTCCAAAAGTATTCTTCATTGTGAACGACTTTTGCATAACTGGTAAACCATAAGAGATAGACAAAATTTTACTACACAAAAAATGTAGATCGTGTTAAAATACACAATTTATGTCATATACATTTTTTTTGTTGAGTGAACCATTTTCGAGATATTACTTGTTATTCCCTTAAATTTTTCAATACTTATTTTCTCAAATGGGAATTCGTTATTCATTTTTTTGTCTTGGATATGCAAAGAGTATTAATCTGTGGGAAAGGGAATGGTGCTGCACCTAGCAACCAGCTATAAGAGATATGTATGTGCTTAAAGGCTACTGTATTTCTATATTGCCCTTGTAAATAAATTTTCCCCTTACATCTACAAGAAAATTAGCAATAAGATAGAGTCTGCAAATGTTTATCTCGATTAACATGAAGTAGATGGAGAATAAGCGTTTGTAAAAATAGTTTGTACAAGAGTAGAGAAAGTCATGTGAGTGTAACACATCAGATTTTTTGATGTTGATAATGCCACAGGTTATAATATCCCCTGCTGTTAGCCAAGACATGATGATGATGTTGATTTCTTTGCTTTGCTTTTTGAATAATTATATTTTGTGCCGAAAACTTCCTTTTAAAGGATTTTCTATCTATACTATGGAAATTAGTCGTACAGTATACCTGTAATCTACGTGGATAAACACAAACTAACAGATGGAAGGAAAGAACAAATATTTCCATGCACTGTGTTATTTCATGTGTTAAATTCTGATTTGTTTCTGTTGGATTCACAGATTTTGGTCACTAGAATGCGTATATGTAATGGCTGAGAGTAAGTAAATGGAGTTTCTATTTATGGATGCTCTTTAACTGCTATGGTTTTTAGCGTCCCATTCTATATTGGGCGTGAAAGACCGGTAATTTTACTCAGTGGCCTCTTTTTCAGAGTTGAGGTTCTTTTACGTGCCGTAAATCTACAACACGGGACCACCGGCTTTACTTCCCTTCTGAAGGAAGCCATCTAAGGATGAGAGTGAGTCACCAAGCCAGGCTATTGCAGAAATTTGATTTAGTGCTTTAGCTAAATCAGCTTGATTCACATGTTAGTTAACACTGCATGTTACATGAGAACCTGGACTCCTCCTAATGTTTTCATTTAGACATGGTTCACTCACAGGAAATGCAGTCAAGGTGTATCAAGAACTACAGTCCAGCAACCTTTGGGGAAATGTGCCGAGGTGAAGTCGTGATTCCTTTCATTCCTTATCTACCATAAAGTATACATAACAACTTTCAATAATGTAAATGTTAAAAATTTAAAAGTATCAAAGTATTAGGCACACTTGGATACCAGAGAGTATTGAGGTCCCATCCTATACTTGATGCAACATGTCGAGTAAAAAAGCCCTCAGAAGCTAATGCAACAATTACAATCTTTTTGTGAGGAGTTAATTAAATTGCTTTGCCCACTTTGTGCTGCCCTTATTAAACACACCACTGACTACAACAATAGAGGCAGTAGTATCACAACAATGGAGCAAGTTTAGAAACTGATGCAAACAACAATGCATAATCATTTATAAATTAAATTGAGTTTTATTTATGGATACTGTTTAACTGCTGTGGTCCTTAGCATCCAATTCTAAATTTGGCGTGAAAGACTGGTAATTTTTCTCAGAAGCCTCTTTATCAGGCTTGAGGTTCTTTTACATACCATAAATCTATGACATAGGACCACTGGCTTATAATCATATATGGATTAAACAAAACTGAAATAGTGAACCCATTGTTGGCATTAAATAAGGTAAGTGTAAAAATATACAAAATATATGGGTGATACAATAAATTTTTCCGGTAGTCTATGTACATCGTAGAGAAGTTTTAAAAAAATCTGATGTGTTACACTCACATGACTTTCTCTACTCTTGTACAAACTATTTTTAAAATGCTTATTCTCCATATGCTTCATGTTAATCGAGATAAACATTTGCAGACTCTTATTGCTAATTTTCTTGTAGGTGTAAGGGGAATTGGTAGGCTTTAAGCGATAGTCAAATATTTTAAGAGCTGGTTGCTATGTGGAGCATTCCATTCTGTTTGTGTGTCCAGGACATAAAAAACAAATAACGAATTCCCATTTGAGAAAAAGTATAAGTTTTGGAAAATTCAAACAAATAATAAGGAATATCTCGGAAATGGTTCACTCCACAAAAAAAATGTATATTACATAAATTGTCTGTTTTAACAAGATCTACATTTTTTTTGTATAGAAAAATGTTGCCTATCTCTTATGGTTTACCAGTTATGGAAAAGCCATTCAGAATGAAATGGAGTTTTGGGGACATTCCCAGAAAATTCAAGATATATATTTCATTTGTCATGAAAACATCTTAAGTATATGATAGTTTAATGAAAATCAGTAGAGCCATTTTTGAGAAAATCAAAATTTTCGAAAAACGTTCCATGTGAAGGGTAGTCTGGGGTGGGGGGGTTTCTAGAAAGTCTTCATGTCACGTCTTTGAAAGATACTGAACTGAAAACCAAGTTGGGTATTTATCCGACTTTTCGTTTTTGAGCTATGGTGTCCACACCTTATTCTAAAAATGCTTTTGTTTTTTATTCAGGGGCCCTCAAAACATGTATTTCCAGTGAAATCTCGGTATCGAATTTTTGGGTAGAATGCAATACTTTCCCTACTTTGATGCGGTAATTTGTTACCTAAATGTAAATAATGATTGTAATATGAATATGCATTTTTATGTGACATTGATTTCAGATGTTTATTAATTGTAATTATTATTGGGAAATAAGTTTATACGGCTTTACTGAAACTGTCAATAATAACGCAATAGTGCAGCGATGGGGTGAGCTGTTTATCATTACTGGGAACAAGGAAGTTACGTAATGTTTCGCGCGTTTTCGGTAGAAACTTTTAGAATGTTTCCCTAAAAGCAATATGTATTCGTGGTTTTCATTGGATATTAAAATAGACGCTAATGTTGGCGCGTTTTATTAGCCAATAGCAGTTCATTTATAAGCTTTAGGCGTATCTTGAGGCAGGCGTATAAATAGGGTAGGTTCGAGGTAGCTTGCCCCTCAGTTCATCAAAATTTCTAGCACGTTACACGTTGTCTTCAGTCAGTCAGTTCGTCAAGTTACGCGCAGCAGAATTACGAGAATTATTATAAAGTTAATTCTACACAAAGTTGAAATACATAGTTAAAAGTGATAAGTAAGAAGTTATTACAAACAGTTTCAGTTTGGCGAGTATCTAAATCAATATGTAAAAGTGTTAGTGAACGTGTTCGACAAAAATTATAAAACCAATTTCTTCATTAAGTATAATTTCTGGATAAAAGATTCCTTTCCGCTTCACAACCTGCAAAGAAATACATGTTCGACCCAAACAGCTAGCTAGAGGACATTTAAAGTGAATTATTTCAAAACTGATGCAAATTGCTACGCCAGATGGAGCTACAAACCAAACCAATGAATGACGTCACAAGATGGCTTCAACACTGATGTGAACAACATTACGTGAGAAACATTTCTATCGCAAATTGGCTTCCACAACGTGGGGCTAACAAATACAAAAACATATTACGTAAACATCCGTTGCAACTTGCTACATGTAGTAGAGAAAGTAATTAAGTTTGCTGCCACATACCTTAAGAGTTAACATTTTTTGAATACTGGTATCATTTTGTATGATTTATGTCGAACAACACCTTTTGCCCCCCCTTCAAAGATCTAAAATTAAAATGTTAGAAGTTACAAGTAACATTTCATACATTTTATATACACTGTATATGAATCAAATAATTAGAGAACGGAAACATGGCAATAGGATTAGATTATCTACTTTTTGTAGATGATTTGCTCTCAGCTTCCCCGCATGATTTACAATAATTTTAACAACATTTGAGTTAAGTATGATATGAAAATCAATAAACTTATGATCTTTTGTGGAAAATATACATAGCAATATATATTTAGATTCTAAGATCTTAGAAAGAGAAAATTCTTGGATACAGGCTATCCTTGCACAAAGTTTTAAATGCAACAAAATAATAGGAATAATTAATAACATTATGAAACCTTCCTTAGTAGAAAGACATACCAGAATCTGCGAGTTGGCGAGAGCTGTGCTTTGTTACGGCATGGACGTGGAGGAGAATAACCTAACGAGGAAAGAAACGAAAAATTAAAACCTGTAATTGCTCACATGAACATTACTAGAACAAACGGATAAATAGTGTGCATTGCGTGCACGCAAATGGAATTCCAAAAACCATCCTTCACTATTGTCATAACGGCAGAGATCTTTAGGTCATCCAAGGAAAGGGGTTAAAAATTCAACTGAGATTGTAGCAGCTGTTATAGGGCCTAATACTTGAAAAGAAGAAACAAAACCCATTACGTCCTTTATTAAGTTTAGGAAGAATTTTAATATAAAAATTTAGTTTTTGTTAGTTATACTCAAGAAATAGCATGCAAAAATTAAAATTCCATAATTTTCATCATGCGAGACATTTCACATTAGAACTTTATTTCAAATTTTCTGAAAATTGTCTTCGAAAGATCGGTACTGTCGTCCCCCATAGTGTCATGGTTACCATGCTAGGCTTCCCGAGGTCGCGGGTTCAAACCCGGCGGAGAGCGATGGATTTTTTTCGGGTGTAAAAATCCTTAGCATGGCTTCCTTCGGGAGGGAAGTAAAGCCGGCGGTCCCGTGTCTTAGATTTACGGCACGTAAAAGAACCTCAAGTCCGATAAAGAGGCCTCTGAACAAAATTTCCGGTCATTCACGCCCGCCCAGTATAGGGACCAACATAAGGACCACAGCAGTTAGAGAGCGTTCTTAAAAAAACAAAAAGCTCTAATTCAACTAAATTGGTTAAAAGTTTTAGGTATTGTGGATTTCAGTATTGAGTACCCGTGACATTCGTGTTATGAAAATGGAGAAAACCACGAACTGCTATCATTACACTGGAGGTGGGCACTGATCGTGTTATTGTGGGCTATCTTTCCCTTCTCTGTGCAACTTAGATGCTATACAATGTTTTGAAAATGGGAATTTCATCATATGATTTAAAGTGATGAAGAAATAGATTTATTAAGTTGTTAAAACAGGCGTTAATGATAATTCCTGACTTTTAACTTTTTTACTTTGTATACAAATTATCTGTAGTAAGTAGAGAATGAGTTGCATTCCACTCTAAAATTCGATGCCGAGATTTCACCAGAAATACGCGTTTTGAGGTTTTCGAGAATAAAAACAATGTATTTTTAGAAAAAGGTCCGCGTGTGTGTGTCCATGAACGGCATAACTCAAAACAAAAAGTCGGATAAACACAGAAGATGCGACACGAAGAGTTTCAAGAAAATCCTCCCCCACCCAAACTACCCTTTACATGAAGCATTTTTCGAAATTTTCCATTTGCTCAAAAATGACTGTAACGATTTTGTTTAAAATACCACACATTAAAGATATTTTAATGACAAATAAAATGTATATTTTGAGTTTTCTGAGAATAGCCTGTGAAGTGCACTTCACTTGGAAAGAATTGTGTATAATCGTGTATATCTGGGAAATGTAGGTTTCTTAAAAAACACAATTTATTTCAAATAGTTTTTTTTACATAAGCCGTTTCCGAGATATCCGTTATTAATGGTTTGAATTGTTAATACTTTATCATTCTTTTAAAGTCCCGCCTATTTTGACTTGTTTCTCGCGATGTCGTGGAAACAGTATGGAAGGCCAGCATATAGCGTCCAGTTAAACATTTGACAATCGCTGTTCTCTTTGTATCTATAACGAAATGTGTAATGTAGCTATTTCTGTAAAGGTTTGTTTGGATTAAAATGTAGTAGATAGGAAAATAAATTTTCGTAAAAATAATTTGTATAGCCACTAATAAGCGATAGAGAAAATCATGCGAATGTAACACATCAGATTCTTTAAAGTGCTGTCCCTTTTCAGTTGTTTCTTGCGATGTCGGGAAGGAATATGAAAACTCAAGGTCAGCATATACCGTTCTGGGTTTTAGACATCTGACCTGGCAATTCGATCTCCTATATCCCCCTTGTACCATCAATGAAACTATTTGCACAAAGATTTATCTCAATTAACAAGAAGTAGATGCAAACATAAGGTTTCATAAGATTAGTTTGTAAAAGTAAAGGATAGTGCTATGCTACCAACCGAGCGGTGGCCCGCATTCAGGAGGTCCCGAGTTCGATCCCGCACACCGGTCCATGGGTTTTTGCGTGGTTTTCCCAGGTCAACAGGGCAATGCTGGGGTAGTTCACCTTAAACCACGACTCTCCTGTGCGCATGATCTTGATTGTCATCTGTTTCAAAGTTGTAGGACCACACGATGGTGTTTTGCGTTTGGACACTGACTGTGCGCTCTATAGAGTTTTGTTCTCTGATGTCGCTGTGGAGGCTACCCAGGTCTCTCCAACTCCGGGACGCCTGCCGGAGGCTACGTCAGATGCGTTTAATCTGGAAACTTGTGGGACCCCTCCCGGGTGTCACACAAGGAGCCGACTGGTCTGCGCTGGTTTCGGGGGCCCCCTCCGTTCGTTCCTAGCTTTTACCACTCTACTAAATCCGTGTAAAATATCTTTGTTAACACTTCGCATTAAATAGTTTAAAAATTGGTGCAATTTTTATAAAGCTACAAAACTAATAAAATAAAAAATGTTGAAAAACGGCAGGATATGTAAGTTGTAATATGTTTGTTCTTTCTGTATATTAAAAATGTTTATTTTGTTTCCGTTGATTTGATTGCAAGTGGACATAAATACTGGACGTAATGGGTAGTGAAAGTTGTGCGAGAGTATCGCTTCAGATCTTTTTGAGTTACACTGTTTACGTACAGGGCACCTCAAAATGTACGTTTCTGTCGGTATCAAGGTCTACTGAAATAATTCAATTACCTGAGAAAGTAAAAACGTGGAATATTCCGAGTAAACAGTATAAGAGCCGCTTCTAGGAAAAGCAACCGACCGACCGAGCGGCTGGACATTATAGCGGAGAAAAACAAACAGTTGACATCTGTGTGCCGCCTGTCGGACCTTAAATGGTAACTTGCTGTCAGTAATCGAACTGGGCACCCAGCTACGTCTCTTTGGTTTTATCGCTGGGCATTTGTCGCGATTTGTGATCCTAAATTATAATTTCAGGGCCGCATGATGTTTAAAACATCTTTGTAGGTTTAACAACAATACAGTAAGCCTAAAGCGATAGTCAGATTTTAAAGAGCGTGTAGCTGTGTCATGACTTTGAAATTCCATGCTCTTTGCGTGACGACGAGAAAAAACGAATAACGACTTAACACTTGAAAAAAAAGTATAAGTGTTTGAAAATTGAAACCAATAACATAGAATACCTCCGAAATTGTTAAAAATTGTTAACTGTATATAAACTGTTGCTTTAACGAGCTGTTGACATTCTTTGTAGTAAGATTTTGTCCCTGTTACGGTTTACCAGTCATTCTGTGAAACAGAACTTCAAAGGCTGTTCCCAGAAAATTCAAGATACACGTTTTATTTGTCATGAAAATAGCTTAAACATAGACTTTTAATCAAAATCGTTAGTGCCATTTTTGAGAAAATCAGTGAAATCTTTCCCATATAAAGTGTAGTTTGTGGTAGGGGGGATTTTGTTCAAAATCTTCGTGCCACATCCTTGGAAGTTCTTGCAATTAAATAAATACCTACGCTGTTCACGGTCACACAGGACCTTTATCTAAAATTTTTTGTTTACTTTATCTAGTACGTACAGTAAGTAGGGGAAGTATTGTATTCCACCCAAAAATTCGATACCGAGATATCACCGGAAATACATGTTTTGAGGCCCCCTGAATAAAAAATTAACATTTTTAGGAAAAAGTATCTGTGAATAGCACAACTCAAAACCAAAAAGTCGGATAAATACCAAACTTGGTATTTAGGTTCAGTACCTTCCAAAGATGCGACACAAAGATTTTCAAGAAAATCCCCCCCCTCCCAAAACTACCCTATACATGGAACATTTTGCGAAAATTTTGAATTTCTAAACAATGACTCTAATGACTTTTGATTAAAATACAATCAATATATTAAAGCTACTTACATGACAAATAAAATGTATATGTTGAATTTTCTGGGAATAGCCTGTGAAGTCCATTTCAGTTGGAAGAAATGTTCTATAATCTTGTACAACTGCTAAACGTTAAGAGATAGACGAAAACGTACTACACAAAAAATGTAGATTTCTTTAAAACACAGTTTACTTCAAATAGGTTTTTTTGTGCCATACGCCATTTCTGAGATATCCGTTATTAAAGGTTGGAATTGTTCATTACTTGATCATTCTTTAAAGTCCTTTCAGCATTCAGTTGTTTCTCACGATTGCATGGAAACAATACGGAATTTTAAGGTCAGGGTTTAGCGTCCAGTTCGTAAACATTTAACTTTCACTGTTCCCTTTAAATCTGTAAAGAAATGTACAATATTATACGAAATAAGTTTTAGTAAAAAAGTTTGTACATCCCTTAATAAATGATAGAGAGTGGAGAAAGTCATGTGAATGTATCACGAGATTTTTTTATTCAGGGCATGTCAAAACGATACTCTGGTGAAATCTCGATATTGAATATTTGGGCGGAATACAATAAGTGCTCTACTTACTGTCGGTAGGTAATAGAGAAATTAAGAATGAAATATGAATTATCAGCGCTAAGTATCCATGTCTGTATTTTATATTTTCTCTAAGGGTGACAATCATTTGTTTGGCATGAAAAGCGGAAGAAGCACCCCACTTTGTGTGCCTAATACACGAAGGAGCTAGGTTAGAACTTTGTGTAGCGCTCGTAATGCGGCCAAGAGACGGGAGTGGCTAGAGCATATACAAAGAATGGAAGATCACCGATTCCCAAAGGTCCTGCTGAACTACCAACCTTAAGGATAAAGAAATATTGGCAGACTTTTCCGGAGATGGCTACATAGTTCTTTGAGTCGGAACGGACCAAAGGGCGTAATCCCAGTATCTAGTAAATGATGATTATGATATTAAAAATATTTAAATGCCAATAAAATGTATATCGTGAATTTTCTGGAAATAGCCTGTTAAATTAAAATTAAATTGAGCTTTATTTATGGACGCTCCTTAACTACTATGATCCTTAGCGTACCATTCTATATTGAACGTGAAAGACCGGTAATTTTGCTCAGAGGCCTCTTTATCAGGCTTGAGGTTCTTTTACGTGCCGTAAATCTACGACACGGGACCACCGGCTTTACTTCCCTTCCGAAGGAAGCCATGCTAAGGATTTTTACGTCCAAAAAAAATCCATCGCCCTCCGACGGGTTTGAACCTGCAACCTCGGGAACTAGAGGCTAGCATGGTAACCACTACACCACGGAGGAGTGAAGTCCTTTACATTTTGAATGACTTGTATAGATTTCTATAGCTGATATACCATTAGAGGTACACAAAAGCTTACTCCAGGAAAAATTAATCTCGTTAAAACACGAAACAATTTTCCAGTTATGCATTTTTGAAGTGCTAAGACACCATTCCTTTGTTAGTTGTCATCTCGAGCAAAGAGCGGATTTTCGAAGTCGGCACCCAGCGATCCATGTTTAAACATCTATTTCTGTAAACGCGTATCTCGATTAACATGAAGTGGAAATAAGCTTTTGTAGAAGAGTGTGTGGAGGAAGTCATGTGAATGTAAAAGTAATGCCTCTGTGGTACAGATCTGGTGGAACAGGCTGTGGCGCGTGGGAACACGGGCTAATGCGACTTGACTTACCGTGAAGGGCATCTGCAAGACCTTGGCAATAACCTTTGTATCTTGCAGCATGTTCTGCATTTAGTTGGGTCAAACTGCTTGCAGCATTAAATCATGTGTATGGGACCCACTCAAACTACTTCAGTAGTTCTTTCACTGTTCTTGCCGACTAGGGTTGCCATATGCCACTGTCCGCAATTTTATGATAAATGAAGACGTCCAGGCCGAAAAGACAAAAGTGCACGATTTTACTTAAACAAAATTAACGTTTTTTTGGGAGAGGCTAAGTATGATAGCTTTGAGAATTCGTTGTCACGTAAGAAGTGGGTTGCCTTCATTCATAATTGCATTTCTAGTGAGCAGTATTCACAGTTGCTAAACATTGCAGGACATTATTTCTCCATTCGTAGTCTTAACATCAATGTAGAGAGATTTTTTCACTCATGAGTGCTCAGTGGACAGGAAGAAAAGGATAGGGTCGTCCTCCGTGGTGTAGTGGTTACCATACTAGCCTCTAGTTCCCAAGGTCGCGGGTTCACACCCGGCGGAGGGCGATGGATTTTTTCGGGCGTAAAAATCCTTAGCATGGCTTCCTTCGGAAGGGAAGTAAAGCCGGTGGTCCCGTGTCGTAGATTTACGGCACGTAAAAGAACCTCAAGCCTGATAAAGAGGCCTCTAAGCAAAATTACCGGTCTTTCACGCCCAATATACAATGCAACGCTAAGGGTCACAGCAGTTAAAGAGCGTTCATAAATAAAACTGAGTTTAATTTTTAAAAGAATAGGTTAACAGTGAAATCAGTTACTGCAATGCTGCAAATACAAAAACCTGATGTGTTGCACTCACATGACTTTCTATACTCGTATACAAACTATTTTTACAAACCCCTATTCTCGACTTACTTCATGTCAATTTTATTGCTAATTTTCTTGTAGATGCAAGGGGAATATGGTAGGTTTTAAGCGATAGTCAAATATTTTAAGAGCAGGTTGCTATGTGGCGCATTCCATTCTCTTTGTATTACCGGGACATAGAAAAACGAATAACGAATTTAGCAATATCTCCGAAATGTTTCACTCCACAATAAATAAATAAAAATAAAGATTGTATATGGCAAATTGTGTGTTTTAACGAGATTTGTGTGTGTAGTAAAACTTACAGTTTACCAATTATGCAAAAGTCATTCAGAATGAGGAGGACTTTTTGGGACATTCCCAGAAAGTTCAAGGTATACATTTCATTTCCCCTGAAAATATCTTAAATATATGATATTTTAAACAAAATCGTTAGAGCCATTTTTGAGAAAACCAAAATGTTCGAAAAATATTCCATGTAAAGGGTAGTATGGGGTGGAGATTTTCTTGAAAATTTTCGTGTCACATCCTTGTAGGAACTCAGATATCAAATTTGATATTTATCCGACTTTTTGTTTTTGAGTTATGCTGTTCACACACACCGACATGTTTCCAAAAATGCTTTATTTGGATTCAGGGGGTCTCAAAAAATGTATTTCCAGGTGAAATCTCGATATCGAATTCTTGGGTGGAATGCAATACTTCCCCTACTTATTATACGTAGTACAAAAGGTAATACAATATGAAAATTCTGATTTGATACTTTCACATGACTTTCTCTACCCTCTGTTGTTTATTAGTAAGTATACAAACTTCTTACTGAAGCTATTTTTCAATCCATTACAGTTTAATCCAAATAAAGTTTTACAGAAATAACTACATTATACATTTCGTTATAGATACAAAGGGAACAGCGATAGTCAACAACTGGACGCTATACGCTGGCCTTAAAATTCCATACTGTTTCCATGACATCGCGAGAAACAACTGAATGTTGAAAGGACTTTAAGAGAATGACCAAGTAATGAACAATTCGAGCCTTTTATAATCGATATCTCAGACATGCCCTATTGCCCCCCCCAAAAGTTATTTGAAATAAATTGTCTGTTTTAAAGAGAACTACCTTTCTTGTGTGGTACGTTTTCGTCTATCGCTTAACGTTCACAGGTTATACAAGATTATACAAAATTCCTTCGGAATGAAGAGGACTTCACAGGCTATTCCCAGAAAATTCAACATATACATTTTACTTGTCGTGTAAATATCTTTAATATAAGGTATTTTAATAAAAATGGTAAGAGCCATTATCTAGAAAATAAAAAATGTCCATGTAAAGCCTAGTTTGGAGTGGGCGATTTTCTTGGAAATATTCGTGTCGCATCTGCAGAAGGTACTGAGCCTAAATACCAAGTACTTTTTCTTCTGTACTCAGGGGGGGGGCTTAAAACATGTGTTTCAAATGAAATCTCGGTATCTAATTTTTGGGTCGAATGCAGTATGCTCTCTACCTATTGTGTACCAAGCATGTTTTAGAGAAAGATCCGTATGTGTGTGAGTCTATGAACAGCATAACTCAAAAACGAAAAGTCGGGTAAATACCAAACATCGTATTTAGATTCAGTGCCTTTCAAAGATGCGAAACAAAGATTTTTAAGAAAATCCCCCATCCTAAACTACACTTTATATGGGACATTTTTTCAATTTTTTTTTATTTTCTAAAAAATGGCTCTAACGATTTGGAGTAAAATACCATATATTAAAATATTTACATGACAATTATCTTGAATTAAGTCCTATCAACCTTCAGTTGTTTCTCGCGATGTCATGGAAACAGTATGACATTTTAAGGCCAGCATGTAGCGTCCAGTTGTTAAACATTTGACTATCGCTGTTCTCTTCGTATATATAAGAGATAAATCTTTCCGGAAATACCTAAATTATACATTTCTTATATAAGAAATATCTGGATTAAAATAAAGTAGATAGAAAAATAAGCTTTCGTAAGAATAATTTGTCTACCCATCAATAAGGGGTAGAGGGTAGAGAAAGTCATGTGAATGTATCACATAATATTTTATTAAATTTTAAATGCATTTGGAATACAATTATTTAAAACAAGTGCATTATCCGAAGCGGCTCTGCACCCTTTAGTTTGGTTAAGCGTGGTTCCACCTTGTGTTGTTACAAAACAGTTGACGTTTTGGCCTTGAAAGTGATATTTTAAGACAAATAAGTAATGAGAGTATTTAATGAGTATGAAGCATAGGTAAAGGTAGGTATCACGGACGGGCCCCTGGGAGGGAAGAGATCCAGCCACAAGCTACCAACCTCCAGGGCCCCCACGCTGACATCAGATCTAACTGAGCGGTACAGGAACAAGATGGGTACAGGAAGTGAGAGGAAGGAGAGAGTGAACCACCCCAGCATTCGCCTGGCGACTACCATCCCATTGTTCAGTGAATCCAGGATGCCCTCCATATTTTAACGCCTCTGGCGTTAATGTGGAGTGTTCTTGGATACCTGATCACGTTGGCTTGCTGGGAAATAAACTTGCGCATTTGTCAGCTAAGGCGGCAACCAGAGCTCAGTGTTACAGTATCTCATGTAACCTCGGAAGACTTTAGGCTTGTGCGCAAAGCGATGTTATCGTGCTGACGCGAGGAGTGGTTAGCTCTCCGCGGAAATAAGCTTAGAGTAGTGAAGCACATTCCAATAAACTGGGTACGCTGCTCTCGTGTATCTCGTCGTGAGGAGAAGATGTTTGCTCGGTTGATATTGACTACGGCAGTTTTATGCACGGTTACCTTTTTAAGGGGGGACCCTGTTCCTCTTTGTAGCGAAAATCTGTCGGTCCGTCAATTGCTGCTAGAGTGTGTTCCTGTAGCACATCTTCAGGAAGTCTCTACAACTGCAGAGATCTTAGCGGACGATAGGGTTATAAGTTCATGTCAAAGGTAAACTTTCAGATGTGGATATAATCATATTGTTTTATACTTCTCGGTTTAGTTCTATATATTCATATTTTCTCTGGCCTTTGCCATGATCTGTTTTAAAAGAGCGCTAATGACCCAGTAGTTGAGCGCTCTTAAATACAAATCATCATGTCCATTTTGCCGTGCCTGTTTCAACGCAGATGATTTGCAAGCGTATGAACGAATGAATGACCAGGAAACGGAGGGAACACCTCGACCCACCCCCAGGAAGAAAAGATGGGTTGAAGCAACCGTAGGAGGCTATAGGCCGGCCGCCAGATACGCTCAGAGGTCCCTAACGATCCCAAGCTTGATGACCCGGTCACACCGGAGGCTGCTCAAAGAGGCTTTCTTCTGGAGGAACCGGGGAGAGGTCAGAAAATGCTGCAATCTGTTGGACACTATACAACCCCTAAGCCTATCTGAAACATGAAAGGTAAAGCTATGGATGAACGATTGGGCCTCTGAAACCGGGGCAGAGCATTGTCGCAGGCCATCCGGCCGCTCGTGGTTCTACCGTGTCCCCGGGAGGAAGCGATGAGGGAAGAGACCCAAAGGGCGACTATTTCTGATGACGACGGGCGATAGAAGGAACGGGATCCCTAATGTTTCCAGATTGAACGCCTACCCATTGAGTGCCGAGAATCCGGAGGGTCCCTAAAGGGGTTGTTTGCCCGAAGGCACCCAGAGGCGGGTTCCAGCCGAGCAGTCCCTGGGCGACGTTAGGAAGAAATTTCCACAGAACGCACAGCCACCGTCTCCTCGTCCTACAACCCTGAAACAGATGTCAAGGAAAATGAGGGGCAGCAGAGGCGTGGTAGAAGATGAATCTGCCAGACGGGTGGTCGCCAGGGATCGAACCCGGGTGTTATCGCTTGGTGTTTGCAAGCGTAAGGTCGCCGACTTTGACAAGAGGCTTTCTAAAGTAGCAAGTGTGTGGGAAGTATGCTACTCTGCCCATTGTCAGGTGAAATTGTGGGAAGCGTCACTCGTCATAAACATATCAACAACTGAATTATTATCGCCAGCTTTTCCCAGTGGGGGTTAATAAAACACAGCAGCACCAACTTCTTGTGCCTGCATTACGCTGCATTCACATTACTTTCTCTACCCACTGTCGTCCTTTTTTATATAGCGTCTATTCTTACAAAACCTTATTTTCTATCGACTTCATGTTAGTCGAGATAAACGGTGCAGACATTTCGTTGTAGATAGAGTAGGTAAAGCGATAGTCGCTGTGTGATGACCTTGAAGTACCATGCTCTTATATTCACACGACTTTCTCTACCCTCTATCATTAATGGGTACAAAAATTTATGTTACGAAAGTTTATTTTTCTGTCTTCTGCAGTTTTAATGGAAATAAACCTTTACAGAAACAGCTACATTACATTTCGGTATAGATACAAAGAGAACACCGATAGTCAAATGTTTAACAACTGGACGCTATATGCTGTTCTTAAAATTACATGCTGTTTCCATGACATCGCGAGAAACAACTGAATGTTGACACGACTTTAAGAGAGCGACTAAGTATTGAACAATTCCAACCATTAACAATGGATATTTCGGAGAAGGCTTATGCCATAAAAGTTTATTTGAAATAAATTGTATTGTCGCCCTTCGTGGTGTAGTGGTGGTTAGCATGCTAGGTTCTAGTTCCCGAGGTCGCGGATTCAAACTCGGCAGAGGACGATGAATTTTTTGGGGCGTAAAAATCCTTAGCAAGGCTCCCTTCGGAAGGGAAGGAAAGCCGGTGATTCCGTGTCGTAGATTTACAGCACGTAAAATAACCTCGAGCTGACAAAGAGGCCTCTGAGCAAAGTTTCGGGTCTTTCACGTCCAATATAGAATGAGACTCTAAGAACCGTAGCAGTTAAAGAGCGTCCATAAATAAAACTAATTTTTTTGAAATAAATTGTGTGTTTTAAAGAGATGTACACCATTTGTGTAGTACGTTTTCGTCTATCACTTTCTCTTAACCAGCTATACAACATTTCTTCCGAATGAAGAGTTTAAAGGTCATTCCCAAAAAACTCAAGATAAACTTTTATTAGCCACGTAAATGCCTTTAAAAATATTTTAACCAAAATCGTTAGGGCCATTTTTGAGAAAATCGAATTATTTTTATAAACGTTCTAAGTACTAAAGGATGGTGTAGCTTGGGAGGGTTTTCACAAAAATCTTCGTGTCGTATGTTTGAAAGACACCAAGTTTAGTATTTACCTGACTTTTCGTTTTTCAGTTATGCGGTTCGCACACACACACACACACACACACACACACACACACGGACCTTTTTCTAGAATTCTTTTTTTTTTCATTCAGGAGCTCAAAACATGTATTTCAAGTGAAATCTCTGAATGGAATTTTTGGGTGAGATACAGTACTTCTCGTAGTGAGAAAGTAATTGAAACTAATAAAGCAATAACTTGGAAACAATAGAAAATGATGGATATTGCTCCATGCAGAGACAGTTTAGGGAGAGAGAAGCTATGTGTCGCTTCTCGGTACCGAATTTTTGGGTGGAATACAACACTTCTCCTGCTTGCTGTAAGAAAGTAAAACGGTTTCTCACGATCAGCTGAACTCAAGTATCAGATGTAAACATTGAGGATTGTAGGTTCCCAAGAGACCTCAAGTTTTCTTATGCAAACATCTTTCAAGCGGCGTCTTATGTATGAAAATTGTTATTGCGTGAAGGAAACGGGAACACGCATCCTAACAAAACAAAAGACTGTTTATTCCAAGCACGTCTGCCGGTTGGCACGGGTCACAGTGACCTTCATCGAGTAGCTCAGTAGGTAATCGATCCCGGATATCGACGAAAAATAATTGCAAATGTACTCTTTCGGAACTTCAAATGACGAATAGCGTTTAAGATGTCTGCTCCAAATTAAATTAAACTGAGTTTTATTTATGGACGCTCTTTAACTACTATGATCCTTAGCGTCCCATTCTATATTAGGCGTGAAAGACCGGTAATTTTGCTCAGAGGCCTCTTTATCAGGCTTGCGGTTCTTTTACGTGCCGTAAATCTACGACACGGGACCACCGGCTTTACTTCCCTTCAGAAGGAAGCCATGCTAAGGTTTTTTACGCCCGAAAAAAATCCATCGCCCTCCGCCGGTTTTGAACCCGCGACCTGTCTGCTCCGTCATTTTTTTGCGATTAAAAATATTGCATTCCACTCAAAAATTGAATACAATGATTTCACTGGAAATACACGTTTTGACGTCCCCCGAATGAAAAAGAAGTATGTTTAGGAAAAGCTGTCCGCGCATACGTGTGTGTGATCTGAAAAAGCACTCAACCAATTTTGATAATTCGCTCACCGTTGAAGAGCCATATTCTTTTTGACGGACATAGGCTATAAAGCATTTTCTAATGTAAATTCATAAATTACTATAAAAGACCAAAAAATGATTTATAAAAGCTTCATTGAGAATGCCATAGAGTAGAACACAGTTGTACTCCACAAGGAATGCGTGTAGAAAGAAAAGCCGGTTATTTTTATTTCAAGCAGTATGTATGGTATGACGTAGAATCCTGTCTTATATTGTTTCTTTAATTGCCATTTATCAAATACTGAGATGTGTATATAATGAAACAGTGTCAAAACCTCTGAATAAGATTTATTCTAATTCTGTATGCCATAATCTTCTAGTAACACTCATATAAGAAGTTTTTACTTTATTTTCTTTGTAGTTATGCCATAATCAAGTTCGTTAGCAGGCATGATATGAGGAGGTTATTTTTTTTGATCTGTGTGTGTTTTACCAAGAGGTTAACTTGGCGGCTTGAGAGTACGGAATCTATATATTCACCAGCTTCACCTCTATTTTGTTACATATGTTAAGGGGTTCTGTTATTTTTTAACTTTTATGTTATTAAATAACTACGGGGACAAAGAGAGGGCACAAAGATTGTTCGACCATTCCGACCGTTGATTGTTCCACCACCAAAAGGTACTTATACGCCATTCCAGAATTTGTAAGACTGTAGGGGGAGGTTAAGGACGGTTATAAGGGGAGGATTCACAATAAAAACCTTATAGATCATTGTACAATCTTTCTAAAGAACTAGGGAAGGCAAATAAAATTAATTCGTTGTTTAACACGATAACTGTGCAACAGCGGGTAAGGCAGAGGCAAGTACCACGTGATTAGGAATGCAACAAGTAGGACGAAATGCATGCAAGTGCAGTAAGCATAATAAAGGAACAATACAGACAGGAAGGAAACCATTGACACAAATGGGAGAAAGCGCTTGTATAACTGTTCTCTTGAATAATAAACACATTCCTGGTCCATATTCAGATGAACAATAAAAGAAAATCTTCCGTACCACATACAGCAGCACCACCTCTAACAAGACGTCTACACGACAAATAAAATGTATATCTTGAATTTTGTGGGAAGAGCGCATGAAGCCCTCTTCATTCGGAAGGAATTTTGTACAGCTGATTAACCATAAGAGACAGACAAAATCTTACGACACAAAAAGTGACGTAAAACACGGCATTTATACCAAATACGTTTATTCCATTAACATAATTGCCAACTTCCTAAAACTGAAAGCTGTCAAATTTTCCCTCGCCTCGAAAAGCCTAACAATTTTTCATTGACATTAAATTTAGAATGCGTAAAATGTTCAGTGCAGTAAATCTATAAAAGTTAAATGCAAAAATAAATGGGATTACCGTATATTATAACAATCATTGAAGACCTAGTACCACAATAAACACGTATTAAACCAAAGAACACAATTCCTAGGCTACACACACATTCCTAGTCCATATTTAATGCTTCATAACACAAACTATAAAAAACTGTCATAAAATGGGAAACATATCCTGCAGCTATAGAACGCGAGTAAGACAAACAGTTTACATGAGGGAGATGACCTTACATTACTGAATGTTTACGCCCTGGTTACTAGAGATCACGCTATACATTTTGTTGCAGCCCAGTGAAGAGGGACCATGATCATGATGAAGGATAGACATACAGATAAGCTCTGATCTATCATAGCACTGTATACCATTTACTAGAGGTCACTAGTGGTGCTATACATACACTTTGTTACAGCCCAGTGAAGAGGGACCATTATCATGATGAAGGATAGACACAGAGATAACCTCTGGTCTATTATAACACCGTATACCATTTAGTAGAGGTCACTAGTGGAGCTATACATTTTGTTACAACCCAGTGAAGGGCGACCATGATCATGATGAAGGATAGACACACAGATAAGCTCTGGTCTATCATAGCACTGTATACCATTTACTAGAGGTCACTAGTGGTGCTATACATTTTGTTACAGCCCAGTGAAGAGGGACCATTATCATGATGAAGGATAGACCAGATAAGCTCTGGTCTATCATACCACTGTATACCATTTACTAGAGGTCACTAGTGGTACTATACATTTTGTTACAGCCCAGTGAAGGGGGACCATGATCATGATGAAGGATAGACACACAGATAAGCTCTGGTCTATCATACCACTGTATACCATTTACTAGAGGTCACTAGTGGTGCTATACATTTTGTTGCAGCCCAGTGAAGGCGTACCATGATCATGATGAAGGATAGACACACAGATAAGCTCTGGTCTATCATACCACTGTATACCATTTACTAGAGGTCACTAGTGGTGCTATACATTTTGTTACAGCCCAGTGAAGGCGTACCATGATCATGATGAAGGATAGACACACAGATAAGCTCTGGTCTATCATACCACTGTATACCATTTACTAGAGGTCACTAGTGGTGCTATACATTTTGTTACAGCCCAGTGAAGGCGTACCATGATCATGATGAAGGATAGACACACAGATAAGCTCTGGTCTATCATACCACTGTATACCATTTACTAGAGGTCACTAGTGGTACTATACATTTTGTTACAGCCCAGTGAAGGGGGACCATGATCATGATGAAGGATAGACACACAGATAAGCTCTGGTCTATCATACCACTGTATACCATTTACTAGAGGTCACTAGTGGTGCTATACATTTTGTTGCAGCCCAGTGAAGGCGTACCATGATCATGATGAAGGATAGACACACAGATAAGCTCTGGTCTATCATACCACTGTATACCATTTACTAGAGGTCACTAGTGGTACTATACATTTTGTTACAGCCCAGTGAAGGGGGACCATGATCATGATGAAGGATAGACACACAGATAAGCTCTGGTCTATCATACCACTGTATACCATTTACTAGAGGTCACTAGTGGTGCTATACATTTTGTTGCAGCCCAGTGAAGGCGTACCATGATCATGATGAAGGATAGACATACAGATAATCTCTGGTCTATCATAGTACTGTATACCATTTACTAGAGGTCACTAGTGGTGCTATACATTTTGTTGCAGCCCAGTGAAGGCGTACCATGATCATGATGAAGGATAGACATACAGATAATCTCTGGTCTATCATAGTACTGTATACCATTTACTAGAGGTCACTAGTGGTGCTATACATTTTGTTGCAGCCCAGTGAAGGGGGACCATGATCATGATGAAGGATAGACACACAGATAAGCTCTGGTCTATCATACCACTGTATACCATTTACTAGAAGTCACTAGTGGTGCTATACATTTTGTTGCAGCCCAGTGAAGGGGGACCATGATCATGATGAAGGATAGACATACAGATAACCTCTGGTCTATCATACCACTGTATACCATTTACTAGAGGTCACTAGTGGTGCTATACATTTTGTAGCAGCCCAGTGAAGGGGGACCATGATCATGATGAAGAACAGACACACAGATAAGCTCTGGTCTATCATAACACTGTATACCATTTACTAGAAGTCACTAGTGGTGCTATACATTTTGTAGCAGCCCAGTGAAGGGGGACCATGATCATGATGAAGAACAGACACACAGATAAGCTCTGGTCTATCATACCACTGTATACCATTTACTAGAAGTCACTAGTGGTGCTATACATTTTGTTGCAGCCCAGTGAAGGGGGACCATGATCATGATGAAGAACAGATACACAGATAAGCTCTGGTCTATCATAACACTGTATACCATTTACTAGAGGTCACTAGTGGTGCTATACATTTTGTTGCAGCCCAGTGAAGAGGGACCATGATCATGATGAAGGATAGACATACAGATAAGCTCTGGTCTATTATAGCACTGTATACCATTCAGTCTGTAATCTGAAGTTACAATATAGTGCAATATAATTTAATGCTTTGTGATGAATATGTCTAATACTTTGGATTTGCCCACAATACCGTAAAAACGCTTTCTTTGTACTTCCGTACATTACAGGGGTGAACTGTAAAAGTTGGCAAGTATGCATTAACCGTTTCCGAGATATTCCTTGCGATTGGTTTGAATTTTGAATTGCTTAAGGTTTTTAGCTTGTAAATCACCATTCGGTTGTTTTTCGCAATGCCATACAAAGATTATGGAATTTCAAGACCCTCTTTTTAAACATTTGCTATCAGCTCCTGCATGTACAGGGGAAGTGTAACGAAAGTATTTAAGCAAACGTTTATCTCGATCAACATGGAGTAGAGAGGAAAATAAGGTTTTGTAGAAGAGATATAAGAATAGACAGCTGCTGTTCGGCAGACGTAAGCGGCGAAGTGAAATTTGGAACGTGACAATATTGCTCTAACTCGGCTATTGGTTTGCGGTCGTGTAACTTAAATCGGGTCCTAACCACAAGCTTGGGTATCGGATTTCAGCTCCTCTGTCTCTTGTTTCCTGTTTAAAATCAAATTTTGTTAACACAGGAAATACGTAACCAATTCCGGAAGTGTTATTGTCGATCAATGCGTAATCATCTGACTACAAAGTGGAATATACGAACAGACTGGTTTCACTTTGTCTACTTGGTAGATAGAGAGGGTACTTAATTGTATTGTAACCAAAAATTATATATCGAGATTTCACCGGAAATACTGATTTTGAGGCACCGCGAACCGGTGTGTGTGGACAGCATAACTCAAAACCGAAAGTCAGATAAATATCAAAGTTGGTAATTAGGTTCGGAATCAGTATCCAAAGATGCGACACGAAGATTTTCAAGAAAATCACCCAACCCCCAACTACCCTTTACATGAGACATTTTCTAAGAAATGGCTCTAAAGATTTTGATTAAAATACCGTGCATTAAAGATATCTTACATTTTCTAGGAATAGCTTTGAAGTCCTCTTCATTCAAATGAGTTTCTAGATGCCCTGTTGATGTAACAAGTGATAAACAGCAATCATATTGCACGAAAGTGATAATTTAGCGAAATGCCCGAGCAGCAACAGCGACTGTCAGTTGAATGCTGATTTATTCCTCTGCCAAAGCAGTTTAACAGGTTTCATGGAAGTGCAAATGTGGACAGACGTATCCGCGAACCTCCAGGACATGAAACCTGTTTCCTTTGCAAATGCCAACTTCCCTGCGACGCACTTCTGAGGCGGGGCCTCAATCGCAATATTTTCTAACCGCGAATGTAGTCTAAAATTCAAAATTAGTGTACCAGTTTTTCTTTAGTGAAAGTCACACCTCCTGGACCATAAAAATGAATACACAGTCTCATGTGATAAACATTTACAAAAACTTTAAAATATTGTATACTATTCCTATTATAATTCCGTTTAATCAGAGATTACATTTTATATGGCATTAAAACCTTTCTTGGCAAAAAAATCTTGTGTCACATTTAGATTACTTTCTCTACTGAGTCTTCTTACAAAGCTTATTTTTGTACTTACTTCTTGTTAATACAGATAAACTTTAATACACATTTTGTTCTAGGTATAAGAAGAACACAGTAGGCTAAAGTGATAGTCAGATACTTAAAAAGCGGATCGCTATGTGATGGCTTTGAAATTTCATACTCTTTGTGATGACCAGAAAGAAATAGCGACTTACCATTTGAAAAACGGAGAAGTACATATTTAAAGCAATAACAAAGTGTATTTCGGAGATAGTTAATGCCATAATAGTATATTATGCAACGAGAGTGTAATGGTAGCGATTAAGATACGAGTTTCATAATTTTTATACGAGCATCTTAATTGCCATTATATCAAGTTTCATACCACTATTTATGCTTGACCATGTTATAAATTAGTTTTTATATCCTACGCTTGCCTGAGTCAATAATTGCACTGATCTTAGCTTACGCAGTAAAACAGCTGGCAGGGTTGTGGTATGGGCGCAGACTCGAGAGGTTTGATTTTTATATGCGGATCTTCTGATTGAATGAAACCTGCACTTTAACGAGGTCCATTAAAGTGCAGCTATGAGACGTCTCGTATAATTACTATATTTAGGTATGGTCAAGTATAAACGTTTTTATTTGACATATTCTGTGCTTTAACGAGATCTATATTTTTTGTGTAGTAAGTTTTTGTCGTCCCTTACAAAATTGTTCTGATTGAAGAGGACTTCACAGCCTATTCCCAGAAAAGTTTCAGGATATATTGGGTTGTCTCATAAATTCGTTCGTTTTGCTTGCAAGTTCCATCTATAGCGCCTGAAAACCCTGAACCCTCTGTACACTCAAGTTGCCTAACCACCCCTACGACTTAGAGAACAACAACCAGACTCACTACTGGATGTGTCAGTGTGTATTTGTGACACGTTGGATAGAACGACGTGAACTAGTATTTACAAACTATGTAAAGCAAAAAGCAACATTTCTGACATCTTATGCCGTTTTACTATCGTATGGGTAAAACCACCTCACAGTGCCGGCAGAAAATTTGTGCTGTCTACGGGGAAGATGCAATAACGAAGCGAGCATGTCAAAAGTGGTTTAGTCGATCTCGAGCTGGGAATTTCTCCCTAAAAACAAACCTCGGTCTGGACGACCAATGGTTACGGACGTGGAAAGAATTCATGAAACGATAGTCAACAATCCACGAATTACAACTCGGGTGTTGGCATTGGAGCTCAATTTAGCTCGTGCTACTGTAGTCAGGAACTTGGTAATATATTGTCGACAATAATGGTGTATGCTGCAGGAATAAATAGTATGTTTACAAAACCTAAGTGCCCTAGTTATTTATCTTTTGAACCACCCTGTGTTTAAAGTTTGTAAACGGAAAGTTCGGCAACTACGCTGTCGTAGCTGTGCTGCGGGTGAGTGTGTTCCCAGGCGTTCTTAGTGATTGAAACGCAACGAAAAGCGAACCAACTTATGAGACAATCCTATACGTTTTATTTGTTATGTAAATATCTTTAACATATAATGCTTCAACCAATGATTTACCTTTGGGCTATTTTTTGAGAAGATGAGAAATAACGAAAACGTTACTGTGTAAGAAAACTGCGTAGGAGATTTTCTTGAAAATCTTCGTTTCGTATCTTTGGAAGATGCTGAGGCTAAATAAATTTGGTATTTTTCGGACATTTTGGTTTTTGGTTTATGCTGCTGCTCATAGACATACACGCGCGCGCGAGGACTCTTTTTTAAAAATGCTGTTTTTAGCCTCAAAACGTTAAAATCTTGATATGTTGGTGTAACACAATACTTGCTATAGTTAGCATAGGTTGATAGGAAAGGACTAGCTAACGGGGGAACTCTAGCACCTGCGTATACCCCCGGGAGGAACGGTCATTGTTGCTGAAAATTGAGTTCCTGCTTGTGAGGTGAGGTTTCGTCTTTCTATTATGTTTTTCCAGTAACACAAAATTATGGAAAAGCGATCCAAGATGAAGAAGACTTCACAGAAAATTCAAGATACACATTTTATTTGTCATCTAAATATCTTAAACAGTTGTAACATATACGTGCGCCCTTGAAGTGATTCGTTTCCTAGTACATGTATTATTATCTGCTTTCTCTATAACGCACATATTAAGTAGGGACGGCATTACATTCCAGCCAAAAATTCGACACCGAGATTTCACCGTAAATATACGTTTTGAGGTCCCCTGAATCCAAAAACAGCATTTTTTTAGGAAAAGATCCGTGTGCATGTGTGTCTGAAACGTAAAGTCGGATAAATATTAAACTTGGCATTTAAGTTCAGTATCTTACAAAGATATGACACGAAGATTTTTTAAGAAAATCCCCTTGCCCCAAACTACCCTTTACATGGAACATTTTTCTAAACTTTTCACTTTCTAAAAAACGCTCTAACGATTTTGATTAAAATACCATATATTAAAATTAATTACATGACAAATAAAATGTATATCTTGAATTTTCTAGGAATAGCCTAGGAAGTCGTCTTCATTCGAAAGGAATTTTGTATAACGTTGTATAACCTGTAAACGTTAAACGAGAGACGAAATCGTACCATACAAGATGTGTAGATCTCTTTAAAACATACAGTTTACTTTAAATAAATGTTTCTGTGGCATAAGCCGTTTCTGAGATATCCGTTATTAAAGGTTCAAATTGTTCAATACTTATTCTTTTAAAGTTTCATCGATTTTCAGTTGTTTCTCGCGATGTCATGGAAACAGTATGGATTTTTAAGACCAGCATATAGCGTCCAGTTGTTAAACATTTGACTGTCGCTGTTCTCTTTGTATCTATAACGAAATGTGTATAATTTCTATATCCACTAATAGGCATAGTTGCTATAGAAAGCCAGTGAATGTAACGTATGTGATTTTTTTGTGGGTTCACGAAACCTCAAAACGTGTGCTTTTATTGAAACCTTGTTATCAAATTTTTGAGTGGAGTACAATATTTGATGGTAGGAGAGGAAGTAATAAGCACACACAAAGCATTGAAATTACGTGAGAAACATTAGTTGTGCAATTAATGTTGGTGCCCCTGTGTTTGTTGACCGCTGTGATGTTTGGCATAGCAAGTAGTTGGCGTCCCTTAATTTGGCGGTCCGAAGTCCCAGCAGTGAAAGTGAGGTTAGGAGAGAGTTTCGTTTGCACGAGGAAATATCAGTCGTAAAACCCATGTTGTGTAACACATATCTGTCAATGAACCTGCATTTGTCTGTCATCTAGGACTTCCTCTGCGCCGAACTTCATTCCCATTCACATCCTTTCTTCTTCAGTATTGGCCTTCCTTTACCCAACAGCGCACAAGAGATCCTCAACTGCAACTTATCGGAATAGTGGAATTATTTTTACTTTCGTACCACGTACATTCCACCCAAAAATTCAATATCGAGATTTCACCTTAAATACATGTCTTGAGGCATCCTCAATCATGAATGTCTAGTATATTACGTTCATATGACTTTCTCTACTCTCTATGGGTATACAAATTACTGTTGGGAAAGTTTATTTTCCTACTTACTTGATTTTAATCGAAATATACCTCTCTGGAAATATCTGCATTACACATTCTACAGGGAGAGCCAAAAGACTACGAACCGGGTACGTGATGTTTTTCCTGTCCGCATCCTCGGCGCTTGTTGCTATCCGCTGCGCGGATGAAGCCATACAACATTTTTAAAACTATTTTTAAAGGTTTTATTTACCAACTTTATGAAAATGCATTTGAGAGCAGAATTATTACTAGAGATTTGTGGCCCCCTCGGTCTCCTACCTAACCCCCTGCGATTTCTATCTCTGAGGTAACTTAAAACAAAGTGTACAAGACAAACCACACACCCTGGAAGAAGTAAAAAAAATATCCGCTAGGAAATTGCCAGCATTTCTCAACGTGAACTACGGCGAGTGGTGGATACTTTCCTAAAGAGGTGTCAAAAATGTATGGACAACAACGGGGGCCAGTTTCAGCATTTCATTTCATAAAGTTGGTAAGTAAAGCCTTTAAAATTAGTTTTAAAAATGTTGCATGGTTTCATCCGCGCCTTTCTATGATAGCGGCAGACGGCAACGAGCGCCGAGGACGCGGACAGGAAAAACACCGCGCAGCCGGTTCGTAGATTTTTGGCTCTCTCTGTATATACATAGGGAATAGCGATAGTCACATGTTTTAGAACTAGACGCTATATGCTGGCTTTAAAATTCCACAGTAATTCCATGACATCGCAAGAAACAACTGAAAGTCGTCAGGACTCCAAAAGAATGACAATTCGAACGAGTAATAACGGATATCCTGGAAATGCCTTAAGCCACATAAAAGGTTATTTGAAAATAGATCTATATTTCTTGTGTAGCACGTTTTCGTTTATCGCTTATTGTTTACCACGATTATACAAAACTCTTTCCGAATGAAGTGTTCAAAAGTTATTCCCAGAAAATTCAAGATATACGTTTTATTTTTCATGTAAACATGTTTAATATAGAGCCAGTTTTTAGAAAATAAACAAATTTCGAAAAATGTTCCATGTAAAGGGTAGTTTGGGGTGGGAGAATTTTCATGAAATCTTTGGAGCGTACTGAATTTAAAATACCAGGTTTGTATTTATCCAAATTTTCGTTTTCGATTTATTTTGTTCACAGACACACATGCCTGCGCGCGGACTGTTTCTAAAATACTTTTTTTCAGGGGTCTTTCCGGTGAAATATTTTGAGTGGAATGCAATACCTTCCCTACACTAGGTACGGGTAGAGGAAGTAAAAATGTCAGTGCATATGACATTTTGTACTGTAAATTTTTCAACACTTCACACAAAACAAATCAACCCCTGCACACTTTGGAGCAGAGGGCAGTGTCTCCATGCTATGGCACTACCTTATTAAAATGAGGAAATATGTTTTGAAATTATTTGCATACTCCATGATTACATCAAGAATGTGGTCATGTGTATTATTCTTAAATGGCAGCCATAGAAGCTGACGGAAGCGAGTGGAGATTGGGAGTTTGCAGCCTTATTCTATGGATCCGTGCCACTTCTCTCCTGGCTTTCAGTCTCGACTCTAGCGGGGATTGCAGGGCCAAGAGGATATATCCGTACTAGTTAGTATCTGTCACGGCAGCACATGCGAATCATAAGTACCAACTTTATCGTACACCTACGACAAAGTGTGCTATACTCAGAAGTGAAAAATAAGGTACGAATCACTTGCAGTGTAAAAGTTAGCAGAGAATTGTTATATCATATTGCCATTAATTTTCCATTGCTGCACTGTCATTGAAAGAGAAGTAAACCTGTACAGACAGCACCTGCACCCGGGCAGCTGTGAGTTTGCTCGCGCGATTTGAACGGGAACTGTGGTGTTCGACTTAGTTTCATTAATGTGTGTACTTGCGCTCTATAATAGTGCCTCTACCATTAAGAGCATGTATTACGATCTCTGGCTAAGGTTCTGGTTACATATTAACTGAGAGTCAGGTCCTTCGGTTAACAGCTAACTGGGAGTTATTCTTAGCGATGAATAACCGCCACCTCGGGTAGCATTTAGGGTGAAAGGGAAGAGCACCGCACGCAGGCTTCCAATGTGACGCCCTGGGAGGGGAGGGACCAGAGGAGCGCAAGCGTCCCACACTGAGGAGAGACCTCAGCGACCGGTATATCGCAATTACACACCGCCCAGCTGCAGCCCGCAGATGTTGGGTAGTCGATCCGAGGAAACCACGAAAAAGCCATGGGCCAGAGTGCGGGCTACAGTGACCCTAGCGGCTAGGGTACTAACTTGAAGGTAAGCGCGCTGGTATAGTTATTGCTTCATATTCGTAACAATTCCGAGGAGATATCGCTTCAGCCGCCAGTGCTTTGGAGCATCCCATCTTTTAGGGGAAGATTTGTTCTACAAATTGGCACTACTGTGAAGTATGGCAGCTTCTGTGTGGTTTCTTTCTCTGCAAATTTGCTTTCTTCTTTTAGCTTCGAACAATTCTTTCCTGTAAATGAAAGTTTTGTGAGAAATTATTGAAGAAAACTAAATTAAATTTTAGGACGATAAAAACAACCTGTAAGTGCTGATCTGAATATGTTTTGGTGTTGATAATATATTTGATTATTTAAGAAAGTTTCCTGATAAACTTTAATCAAAATATGGTAACGGTACAGACGAAAGGAGTGGGCCCCCGAAACCGAGCAGAGGGGAGAGATCGGATCTGGATGACGACAGGGGTTCTTAATGTTTCCAGATTGACCGCCTTCACCGCCGACCGAGCCCACTCTATTGGCCCCGAGCCTCCAGGGGTCCCCCGAAGGTGCTCCGGTCCGAAAGTATCCAGAGGCGATTCCAGTCGAGCAGTCCCTGGAGGACGTCAACAGCCACAGTCGCCTCCTCCTACAACCCTGAAGGTGATGGTACAGGAAATGGAAGGTGGGAGAGTTGTAGTAGAAGAGCAACCATCCCAGCTGCCCGTGGGTGGTTGCCCAGGATACATACTTACTATGTAAACGTAGACCATTTAACTTAGAAGACACTCAATCTGTACCATTTTCAATTAAATAATGTCTGGGATAATGTGTCGTACACGTAGCAGATTTAACATTGCTCATTGCGAGTGTCGCGTGGAAGTGGATAGGTCGCGGAGGACGCATATCTTGGGCGCAAAGCGACACAGTTTGTTCAGCCAAGTGTGTGTGATGTCAAGTTTCCACACCAGGGAATCTGTCAAGGGAGGTTGAGGTGGCCGTCAGTAACAGAAGATGACCCTTCTAGGTGGTCCATGCAGGTCACTGACTCTTGTCTGCCGTCGTCAGTGTCATGGCCACTTTCATTAAAAGCTGACATTTTACAACTCATGTGATGTTTTGATTTCTTCACTCAGCCATTCATGGATCTGTAGGACACACTCACCTTTAGGTGCGTTCCAAGGTACGGCACGCATGAAACAAGCACGAACCGCTGTAAAGGAAATTTAAACTTTGGGGGTACACAATTGAGGATAGTTACCCACAGGAGAGCTTGAAAACATCGGCCCTTTGCGGTGGGAGGGGGGGGCGCTAAACAGCATGGATTATTAAATATTGCAAATTAGCTCTAGAAAGATCAACGAAAAAGTTAACTTGTTGCTTCACATGGCTTTCTATACTCACTCTTCTACAAACTGTTCTTACAAAATCTTATTCTTCTATCTCCTTTTTGTTAATCAAGACAAGCTTTCATCACACATTTCTTCGGAAGGTATAAGAAGAATACATCAGTCTAATGTGTAACATTCATATGACTTTCTCTACCCTCTGTGGTTTATTAATGCGTATTCGAATTATTCTTACGAAAGTGTATTCTTCTATCTACTTCATTTTAATCGAGATAAACGTTTGCAGAAACAGCTACATTACACACTTCGTTATAGATACAAAGAGAACAGCGATAGTCAAATGTTTAACAACTGGACGCTATATGCTGCCTTAAAATTTCATACTGTTTCCATGACATCGCGAGAAACAACTGAAAATCGACAGGACTTAAAACAATGGCTAAGTATGGAACAGTTTGAACCACTAATGGTATATATCTCGGAAATGGCTGGTACCACGAAATAAGCTGCGCGTTTTAAACAGATCTACATTTTCTGTGTAGTACGTTTTCGTCTATCGTTTAACGTTTACCAGCCGCACAAAATTCCTTCCTAGTGAGAAGGACTTCATTCCCAGGACATTCAATATATACATTTTACTTGTCATGTAAGTATTTTCAATGTATCGTATTTTAATTCAAAATCCTTAGAGCCATTTTTTTAAAAAATAAATTAAAGATCCTTTTTTACTTTCTCTACTACGTATAGTAAGCAGGGGAAGTATTGCATTCCACTCAAAAATTCGATACCGAGATTTCACCGAAATACATGTTTTGAGGCTCCTGAATCCAAAAAGATCTGATGTGATACACTCACATGACTTTCTCTACTCTTGTACAAAGTATTTTTACAAACGCTTATTCTCCATCTGTTTCATATTAATCGAGATAAACATTTGCAGAAACGAACTTTTGACATGCATAGAGAATTACATTTTACACATAGCGACCAGTTCTAAAAATATTTGACTATCGCTTAAGATGTACTATGTTCCCCTTGTTTTGTAATTGCAAGGGCAATATAGAAATACAGTAGCCTTTAAGCATAGACATATCTCTTAATAGCTGGTTGCTAGGTGCAGCACCATTCCCTTTCCCACAGATTAATACTCTTTGCATATCAAAGAGAAAAAAAATGAATAACGAATTCCCATTTGAGAAAATAAGTATTGGAAAATTTAAGGGAATAGCAAGCAATAACTCGAAAATGGTTCACTCAACAAAAAAAAATGTATATGACATAAATTGTGTATTTTAACGCGATCTACATTGTTTGTGTAGTAAAATTTTGTCTATCTCTTATGGTTTACCAGTTATGCAAAAGTCGTTCACAATGAAGAACACTTTTGGAGACATTCCTAGAAAATTCAAGATATACGTTTCATTTGCCGTAAAAATATCTTAAACATATGATATTTTAATCAAAATCGTTAAAGCATTTTTTGAGAAAATTAAAATTTTCGAAAAATGTTCCATGTAAAGGGTGGTCTAGGGTGGGGGGATTTTCTTGAAAACCTTCATGTCGCATCTCTGGAAGATACTGAACCTAAATACCAAGTTTGGAGTTTATCCGACTGTTCGTTTCTGAGTTATGCTGTTCACACACACACACACACACACACACGGACATGTTTCCAAAAATGCTTTTTTTTTTTTAGTTCAGGGTGTCTCAAAACATATATTTCCGGTGAAATCTCGGTATCGAATTTTTAGGTGGAATACAATACTTCCCCTACTTGCTATACGTAGTAGAGAAAGTAAAAATCGAAAAAATGTTTCATGTAAAAGGTAGTTTAGGATGGGAGGATTTTGTTGAAAATGTTGGTATCGCACTTTTGGTAGGTACGGAACCAACATACCAAGCTTTTGTTTTTGATTTATACTGTTCACAGACACACACGCGCGCGTATCTATTACTAAGAATTTCTTAATGAATTGTGAGGCCTTCAAAACATGTGTTTCCCGTGAAATATCGGTATCGAATTTTTTAATTAAATACTTCCTATACTTACCGTAAATATCTAAAAAAGGTACAACTTGCGACTTCAATTATTACTTTTTCCATCACGTACATAGTAGATAGAGAAGGTGTTGTATTCCACTAAAAAATTCGATATCAAGATTTGATCAGAAATACAAGTTTTGAGGCCCCCTGAATCCAAATAAAGCATTTTCGGAAACAGCATAAATAAAAAACTGAAATTCGGATAAGCACCAAACTTGGTATAAGTTGAGTATCTTTCGAGGATGCGATACGAACATTTTAAAGAATATCCTTACCCAGGGAAACAACCCAACGGGATGGCGGTTACGTCACTCGAGAGGTCCCGTGATCGATCACCCACTCTGACCCATGGTGGGGTGATTTCTTACATCCCCGAATTTCCTGTCCCTCCATTTCGTTCATCTTTCGTCTCTCTCAAGGTCAGAAGTATCGGCGACGTTGCAGCGTGGCAGGGGAAAAGGATGCTCTTTGTGACTCTCTCCGTCACTCGGCTTTCGGCTGACTGCCAGGGTATCCGAACCCCCTTGAGGGGGCATTGGACCTCCTCTGTAAACTTAGGGACCCTGTCATTGATGTGCTGTTGCTCCTGGGTCCGGCCGCCCGGTGTCTCCTTCTTCCCGGGGCGCGGGTACAATCGGTGCCGAGTTCCCTCCATAGCCAATCCAATCCCACACCCAGACTACCCTTTACTTGGAATACTTTTTCGAAAGTTTGATATTCTAGAAATGGCTAAACGATTTTGATTAAAATACTATATATTAAAGACATTTAATGATAAGTAAAATCTATATCTTCAATTTTCTGGAAATAGCCTTTGAAGACGTCTTCATTCGGAAGGAATGTTGCAAACTCTTGTATAACTGATAAACGTTAAGAGATAGACGAAAACGTAAAACACACCAAGAAAAAGATGTAGATCTTTCAAAACACAATTGACTTCAAATAAGACCTTTAATGTCATAAACCATTTCTGAGATGTCCGCCATTAACGGTTCGAATTGTTCATTACTTGGTCAATCTCTTGAAGTCCTGTCAACATTCGGTTGTTTCTCGCGATGTCATGGAAACAGTATGGAATTTTAAGCCAGCATATAGCGTCCAGTTGTTAAACATTTGACTATCGCTGTTCTCTTTGTATCTATAACGAAATGTGTAATGTAGCTGTTTCTGGAAAGGTTTATCCAGATTAAAATGAAGTAGATAGGAAAATAAGCTTTAGTAAAATAGTTTGCATACCCACTAATAAACGATAGAGGGTAGACGAAGCCACGTGAATATATCAAATCATATTTTAGAGATGATACGGTGTTAAAGGCATGTTCAGTACAGGTCATTGACTTGGGGAGAGTTCCCATGTTTTAACAATGGGACTACCTCGGCTTCCTCTCATTGTGGAAAGTCGAAAGGCAAAGCCTGTTAGAAAGTAATCATTTCAATGTTGAAGCCGTTATGAATGACGTTGTAATATCGAGAGGAGACTTCTAAATCATTAACTCGCCCGCTAGGTTTCTCTTCTGCAGTGGGCGTTACTGGAACCTTCCTTCTTGCATTAATAACAACATATTTTGTATTGAATACAATCTTCACTGTTTCACCGATTCCGACCAACTTTTGCACAACTAATCTTTGACACAAGGCGAAAAAGACTGTCTAGGTTGGAGTAATGTATTCGCTCAAATATCCGATATCGAGTTTTCATCGAAAATGCACGTTTTGAGGCTCCCTCAATAGAAAATTAGTTTTAGGAAATGGCCCGTCTGTCCGTAAATGTGTCTTTGAAGAGCATAACTCGGAAAGGAAATCTCGGAGCATTTAGGTTCAGGTTTTGCAAGGATGCGACACGAGAAAATCTCCCGCCGCAAACTACCACTTACATAAAAAAATGTCGACAAACTTTTGGTTTTCTCAAAATGCTTCTAACGACTTCTTATATAAATACCATACATTTAAGATATTTTCATGACAAATACATGTATAGGCACATTAAATTTTCTGCAAACAACCTCTGAAGCCCTCTTTATTGCGAAGACGTTTTGTGCTAGAGAAAAACGCACTGCACAATGTATTTCAAATACATTTGTTTGTAGCATAAGCTCTTTCCTAGACATCTGTTATTATTGTTTGAATCGTTCAATACTTTTTAAAGTGTTGTCGATATTCAGTTGTTTCTCTCAGTATTAGCGACGACTATCGCTTCAGTCTCCTCTTGTACCTTATAACGAAATAATATGTAATGAAACTATTAAAACGAAGTACATAGAAAAAAATCTGATGTGTTACATTCACATGACTCTCTCTACAATCTACCGTGTATTAGTAGGTATACAAGCAATTCTTACGAAAATTTACTTCTCTATCTACTTCATTTTACTCGGACCTTTGCAGTTCCGTAGGGGAGGAGTTCCGACCCCTTCCGCCTCCGTGGTGAGAGCGCTGCGTACCCCTAACACACGTGCTACTTCTGACGTTACTAGGAGTGCGCCCTCCCTTAAAGGAGCTGCTCGGATTGGGCTGGACTCGGCAGGCGGTGGTTACCGAAACCCATGGGAGATTGTATATGTTTGGCGCTGATGCCCAGGCGAGATTGTGAGACCTAGAGAGCTGGTAGTCGATGTGCTAGATCATTGTCGAACCCGCCGAGGTTCTTCGGTGACCTTCCCTCAGGTGTTCACGCGCGTAAATGACGTATTCGCTTTCGTCTTGCGTAAGCAGGGGGCGTTTTTAATAGTCTACTACATTTTAACCCAAATAAACCTTTACAGAAACAGCTACATTACACATTTCGTTATCTATACAAAGAGAACAGCGACAGTCAAATGTTTAACAACTGGACGCTATATGCTGGCCTTCCATACTGTTTCCATGACATCACGAGAAACAGGAGAATGTTGACAGAATTTGAAAGCAATGAAAACGTATTGAACAATTCGAACTATTATTAACAGATATCTCGAAAATGAGTTATGCCACACAAAATAAACATTTTTTGTGTGTTTTAAAGATATATAATTACTTTCTCTACTACGTATAGTAAGTAGGGGAAGTATTGTATTCCACCCAAAAATTCGATACCGAGATTTCACCGGAAATACATGTTTTGAGACCCCCTGAATCCAAAAAAAAGCATTTTTGGAAACATGTCCGTGTGTGTGTCTGTGTGTGTGTCTGTGAACAGCATAACTCAGAAACGAAAAGTCGGATAAACACCAAACTTGGTATTTAGGTTCAGTATCTTCCAGAGATGCGACACGAAGGTTTTCAAGAAAATCCTCTCACCCCAGAGTACCCTTTACATGGAAGATTTTTCGAAAATTTTAATTTTCTCAAAAATGGCTCTAACGATTTTGATTAAAATATCATATGTTTAAGATATTTTTATGACAAATAAAATGTATATCTTGAATTTTCTGGGAATGTCTCCAAAAGTATTCTTCATTGTGAACGACTTTTGCATAACTGGTAAACCATAAGAGATAGACAAAATTTTACTACACAAACAATGTAGATCGCGTTAAAATACACAATTTATGTGATATACATTTTTTTTGTTGAGTGAACCATTTTCGAGATATTGCTTGTTATTCCCTTAAATTTTTCAATACTTATTTTCTCAAATGGGAATTCGTTATTCATTTTTTTTTGTCTTTGATATGCAAAGAGTATTAATCTGTGGCAAAGGGAATGGTGCTGCACCTAGCAACCAGCTATTAAGAGATATGTCGATGCTTAAAGGCTGCTGTATTTCTATATTGCCGTTGCAATTACAAAACAAGGGGAACATAGTACGGTGTAAGCGATAGTCAAATATTTTTAGAACTGGTCGCTATGTGTAAAATGTAATTATCTTTGCATGTCAAAAGTTCGTTTCTGCAAATGTTTATGTCGATTAATATGAAATAGATGGAGAATAAGAGTTTGTAAAAATAGTTTGTACAAGAGTAGAGAAAGTCATGTGAGTGTAACATATATTTTTTTTTGTAAAACAATGTGAACACTGCAGGGTACTGACGGATTTTCATGGAGTTTGTTGAGCAACTAGACGATGTAGAGCTGAGTCAAGGATATTTTCAGCAGGACGGCGCTACATCAAATGTATCCATGACACTAATTGCAAGTTTCTTTGACGACCGGATAATTTCCAAGAACCTGATGCCACCGAGATCTCCGGATTTGACATCGCCGGACTTCTTTCTATGGGGTTACTTAAAAGACATGGTTTATGCCACACGTCCCCAGACATTGGACGATCTGAAGCACAACATTACACAGGAGATTCAAGGTATTGACAACAGAATCCTCCAACGAGTGGCCAGTAAAATGGAACGACGTGTTAAGTTGTGCCTTATACAGGATGTAGGACATTTTCAACATTTGCTATAGAGGTAAATACTCCACCAAAATTCCTGTGCATTTCAGGTATAATAAGTTGTCGCTAGCATAACTCGTTTTGAAACAACTAAAGAAATAAATGTTTCAGTTCTTTATAAATCACCCTGTATAACTGGTAAACGTTAAGTGATAAACGAAAATATTCTACACAAAAATGTAGATCTCTTTAAAATACAGAATTTATCTAAATGACGTTTTTTTGTGGCATAAGCCTTTTTCAAGATATCAGTTATTAATAGTTCGAATTATTCAGTACTTTGCCATCCTTTTCACTTGTTTCTCGCGATGTCATGTAAACAGTATGTAATTTTAAGGCCAGTATATAGCGTCCAGTTGTTAAAGATTTGACTATCGCTGTTGCTTTTGTATCTATAACGAAATATGTAATGTAGCTATTTCTGTAAAGGTTTATTTGGATTAAAATGAAGTAGATAGAAAAATAAACTTTTGTAACAATAATTTGCTTGCCTCCTAATAAATGATAGTAGAGAATGGCATGAGAATGTAACACATCGCATTGTTTGCTTAAATTAAATTAAAATGAAGTAAGCGTTGCTTAAGGAATGAATCAAAATAAATCCTGAGTTAGATAATATGGATGGAGCTTATAGGGCCCAAGAGAAGCAGGTCCATAGTGCGTGCAAGAAATTGTCACTACCAAATTGAGCAGATCATAAGTTTCCACTGATAGAAAAAGATTACCTGAGCTTGCAGCGATTTCTAACAACGGCGACGTTTCTCCTAGTTAAGTTATTTTTAAAACTCTGCTAGTTACCAGAAAATAAAACAGTCGAACCTCATTATAATTACAACGAGTTATGATGGGAGTGGTTTTGTTCAGCTTTCTATTTGACTGTTACACAAAAACTTCCGGAAAATGTTGTACGGTGAATACGCGTCCACCTCCGCGCGCAGCTCTCTCCTTCTCTCCTATTCAGCAACGTTAGAAGCGAAACTTTAATTTATATTGAAACGAATATTGTTCAAATTTTGCTGGATGACCAAGCGAGTGTCGCCTCTGGGAGGTTGCAGGTTCGATTCCCGGCGACTGCACACTCTGACACATTGTTCTTGTTTTTTTTTTTCGTGTGTTTTCCCGTTAGGGAATGCTGGAGGATTTCTGTCAGCCCCCGAATCTCCTGCCCCTCTATTTCGTTTCTCCTTCACCCCGTTATGTCTGTTTCGGAGCGGCGTGGCAGGGAAAGGGTGCTCTCTGTGTAACTTTCTCCGTCCCTCGACAGCACAAGATTGTTACGTTCCCTACAGTAAGCAGAGAAAGAATTGTATTCTACTTAGCAATTTTATATCGATATTTCACTGGAAAAGCATGTTTTGAGATCCCCTAAATCCAAACACAAAGTTGGTTAAATACCAAACATGCAACAGGAAGATTTTCAAGAAAATCCCTCATCCCAAACTACCCTGTATACAGAACAGGTTTTATAATTTTTATTTTCTGAAAAACGACTCAATGAGTTTGATTAAAACAGCATATGCTTAAGATAAAAATCTTACTACACAAAAAATGTAGATCTCGTTAAAGCACACAATTTCTTTCAAGTGAAAGTTTTTGTGGTGTTATCCGCTTCCGAGATATTCTTTGTTATTTGTTTTTAATTGTCAAATACTCATACTTGTTTACTTTCTCTGCCACTACCTGCAGTAGGCAAGAGGAGTTGTACTTCCGGTGAAATCCGGGCATAGAATGTTTGGGTCCAGTACAATAGCTCCTCTTACCTACTACAACGGAGAGGGACACCTCGCACCGCGACCTACATAGATCTATTGTGGCTACCACCCCCCAGGGGGACGGTAGAAAGTGAGGAGGCTACAGGTCGCAGAGATGCGCGGAAGTCCCTAACAGTGCCAGGCTCGAAGACCCTCCCACTGCTGGAACTGCCTAGAAAGGCCGACCAAGCAGCCCTTTGTTAGATCAAGTATCCGAACCAACTGTCTGGCACCGCCACGAAAAGCAAGGAACTCGTGGCAGATGAGAGAACACCTCACCTACTGGCCAGGGAAGATTCCAGGTTGAGAGAACACTCCACCTACTGGCCAGGGAAGATCCCAGGTTGAGAGAACACCTCACCTACTGGCCAGGGAAGAGCCCAGGGTGACAGAACACTCCACCTACTGGCCAGGGAAGAGCCCAGGTTGAGAGAACACCTCACTTACTGGCCAGGGAAGAGCCCAGGGTGAGAGAACACTCCACCTACTGGCCAGGGAAGAGCCCAGGTTGAGAGAACACCTCACCTACTGGCCAGGGAAGAGCCCAGGGTGAGAGAACACCCCACCTACTGGCCAGGGAAGACCCCAGGGTGAGAGAACACCCTACCTACTAGCTAGGGAAGACCCCAGGGTGAGAGAACACCCCACCTACTGGCCAGGGAAGAGCCCAGGTTGAGAGAACACCTCACCTACTGGCCAGGGAAGAGCCCAGGGTGAGAGAACACTCCACCTACTGGCCAGGGAAGAGCCCAGGTTGAGAGAACACTCCACCTACTGGCCAGGGAAGAGCCCAGGTTGAGAGAACACCTCACCTACTGGCCAGGGAAGAGCCCAGGTTGAGAGAACACTCCACCTACTGGCCAGGGAAGATCCCAGGTTGAGAGAACACTCCACCTACTGGCCAGGGAAGAGCCCAGGTTGAGAGAACACCTCACCTACTGGCCAGGGAAGAGCCCAGGGTGAGAGAACACTCCACCTACTGGCCAGGGAAGAGCCCAGGTTGAGAGAACACCTCACCTACTGGCCAGGGAAGAGCCCAGGGTGAGAGAACACCCCACCTACTGGCCAGGGAAGACCCCAGGGTGAGAGAACACCCTACCTACTGGCCAGGGAAGACCCCAGGGTGAGAGAACACCCCACCTACTAGCTAGGGAAGACCCCAGGGTGAGAGAACACCCCACCTACTGGCCAGGGAAGAGCCCAGGTTGAGAGAACACCTCACCTACTGGCCAGGGAAGAGCCCAGGGTGAGAGAACACCCCACCTACTGGCCAGGGAAGACCCCAGGGTGAGAGAACACCCTACCTACTGGCTAGGGAAGACCCCAGGGTGAGAGAACACCCTACCTACTGGCCAGGGAAGACCCCAGGGTGAGAGAACACCCTACCTACTGGCTAGGGAAGAGCCCAGGGTGAGAGAACACCCTACCTACTGGCTAGGGAAGACCCCAGGGTGAGAGAACGCCCCACCTACTGGCCAGGGAAGACCCCAGGGTGAGAGAACACCCTACCTACTGGCTAGGGAAGAGCCCAGGGTGAGAGAACACCCCGCCTACTGGCTAGGGAAGGGCCCAGGGTGAGAGAACACCCCACCTACTGGCCAGGGAAGACCCCAGGGTGAGAGAACACCCTACCTACTGGCTAGGGAAGAGCCCAGGGTGAGAGAACACCCCACCTACTGGCCAGGGAAGACCCCAGGGTGAGAGAACACCCTACCTACTGGCTAGGGAAGACCCCAGGGTGAGAGAACACCCCACCTACTGGCCAGGGAAGGGCCCAGGGTGAGAGAACACCTCACCTACTGGCCAGGGAAGAGCCCAGCGGGCAGTTAACGGGACCTCCTGAATGCGAGCCTTACCCAACTCGCGTGGTCCTACTAGGTGGGTGACAGATAAAGTAAAAACTACCCCTTAGTTACAGAATGCCATGTTGGCTACGGCAGACCAGGAGGCTCTGTGAACAGTAAAGGAGCGGCCCTCTCCTTGTCGCTAGCAGCATGAGTGCAATACGATGTTAGGCAGAAGGAAGGAAATGCAGTTAGAAAGTCGACAGCAGGGTGAGAGTTGCATGGAGCACAAGAGAAAACCGGCATCTTCAAGGTCACCCTCATGTGATCACGACCAGCTCCATTTATTGGCCTTATACCTACACTGGAAGAGACTTAACAATATTACATAACATCTCATTATTTTACGCCTGTTGCACGTAAATGGCATGCATGGCCTTCGAGATCTTTCCTTCATAATGTGAATCACATTATTTTATAAAACATATACGCTAATATTACCGGTTTATACTCTCTACCATGTATCCAATTATAGACAAGGTATTGCATTCCATCTAAACATTTCGCGTACTTCACATGAAATATTGTTTTGAGGTCCCTTGTACGTGTGTGAAAATCATAACTCATAACAAAATCTTCGCTAACCGCCAAACTTGATTATTAAGTTCAGTGTCTTCCAAGGATGGAAAATATTTTCGTTGGTTTTTATTTTCTCAAAAACAGCTCTAGCAATTTTGATTAAAATACCATATATTGAAGATATTTACAGATCAAAACGTATAGCTTAAATTTTGTGGGAATAGTTTATGAAGGCCTCTTGTATAACTGATAAACGTTAAGCGATACACGAAAACGTACTGTACAAACATTGTACGTTTCTTTAAAACTCACAGCTTACTTCAAATAACTTTTTACTTTCTCTACTACGTATAGTAAGTAGGGGAAGTATTGTATTCCAACCAAAAATTCGATACCGAGATTTCACCGGAAATACATGTTTTGAGACCCTCTGAATCCAAAAAAAGCATTTTGTGTGTGTGTGTGTCTGTGAACAGCATAACTCAGAAACGAACAGTCGGATAAACACCAAACTTGGTATTTACGTTCAGTATCTTCCAGAGATGCGACACGAAGGTTTTCAAGCAAATTCCCCACCCCAGACTACCCTTTACATGGAAGATTTTTCGAAAATTTTAATTTTCTCAAAAATGGCTCTAACGATTTTGATGAAAATATCATATGTTTAAGATAATGTCATGAGAAATGAAATGTATATCTCGAAATTTCTGGGAATGTCTCCAAAAGTATTCTTCATTGTGAACGACTTTTGCATAACTGGTAAACCATAAGAGATAGACAAAATTTTACTACACAAAAAATGTAGATCGCGTTAAAATACACAACTTATATCATATACATTTCTTTTGTTGAGTGAACCGTTTTCGAGATATTGCTTGTTATTTCCTTAAATTTTCCAATACTTATACTTTTTCTCAAATTCGTTATTCATTTTTTTATGTCCTGGACATGCAAAGAGAATGGAATGCGCCACATAGCAACCAGCGATAAAATATTTGACTATCGCTTAAAAGCTACCATATTTCCCTTGCATCTACAAGAAAATTACCAATAAGATTGACATCTCGATATCTCGATTAACATGAAGCATATGGACAATAAGCGTTTGTAAAAATAGATTGTACAAGAGTAGAGAAAGTCATGTGAGTGTAACACATCAGATTTTTTTTCTGGCATCAGGCATTTCTGAGATGTCCGTTACTAATGGTTCGAAGTTCAATTCCCTTGAAGTCGTGTCAACGTTCAGTTGTTTCTCGCGATGTTATGGAAACTGTAATTTTAAGACCAGCATATAGCGTCCAGTTGTTAAACATTTGATTATCGCTGTATCTATAACGAAATGTGTAATGTAGCTTTTTCTGTAAAGATTTATTTGGATTAAAATGAAGTTGATAGGAAAACAAACATAAGCTTTAGTAAGAATAGTTTGTACAAGTTATAAAAATAAACGATAGTGAGTAGAGACATTTATGCGAATGTAACACATAGATGTTTTAGTGTAGAGTAGTTTTTAAAAAAAAGTTTGGATAGATATAAAAGAATTGTTAACTTACGTAAGCTGTTGCCACTTGATATGCTATATTGTACAATATTTTGACCAGATATAAGGAAGGTAGCGTATAATTTTTGTCAGGATCTATACCACAAGAGTACAAAGTTTTATCAACATAGGCCAAAGAATCTTGATTTGTCGTTAGAGATTGAAAATAATGTTAGGGGAATTTTTTAAAGCTGTAGAGTAGCTTAAGGGTACAAGGTAGTCTGAACACATGGAAATTACACCTTAAGTGTGTTAAATTATCACTACTCTTAAACTTCTCAGTGGTTTTTCCTGAATTGTTTATGAATTACTCTATAAATCATGAAAATTATTGGAAGTGGTTGTTTTCATTGATAGCTTATATAATTGAGGGCGCAAAATTATTTCATTCAGCAGAAAAATAATAAAATTTACTCTTGAAACATGTGAATTCATGTACCTTTTTCTCTGATACTACTTGCAATACAGAATCACACTTTTGCATGCTTGTTCTTAGTATAACCAGCTATCTTCTGAACCTGAGTTATTTAGTTATGTGTGTCAAAAAAGTAAAAATGTGGAAAATTTGCAATGTTGTTGCTTTCTTATTATCACTAATATACATTATAAAATTATGATTGTGGTTCAGAAAGTTTAACTATGTGTTGTATACATGTACTGAAAATTTCAACTCTCTACCTCTTACACTTTCTTAGAAAAAGACACATAAGTATCCAAAAATGTTGTTTTGAGAAAACTAAATTTAAAGTTTGAACATTCCAGGGTCATAATCATCTGCACCTTCATTCCTGGATTACTTAAGCTTTTCTGATTGTCTTCTCTTGGTCCTGGCCTCTTTTGTTAACTGCTGAACTGCTCAGTCGCTCGTTGTTGAAAGATACAAAAATGTTCTAAAACGTGGCGTTGCATGACAGCTTTAAAGGAATGCAAACTATTATTTAAATGGTATTTAAACGTCTTAAAAGTCTCTTAAATCCCCAAAAGTATATATTTTCTGAAATTGGAGATTTTATAGTGCCTAATAGAGATTTTTGTAGTGCCTAAAACCAAACATGTGGCTTTTTACCATTCCAGAGTACCTTGTCAGTTAATGCTTTTACCAGATTCTAAAATCCAAGTTTTGTGAAAATTATACAAAAAATACTCCTTGATAACAAATTTTAGAGAAATTTGGTGAGATGAACAATGTAATACAGCTTGGGTTGGAAAACATTAAAAACTTTCCATTTTTGGAATAAAGCATCAACAATATTCTGTGATATTCAACGAAACCGGGATAAAATTGGGTAACCAGTATGAACCCCCCTAATATATTTGGAAATACTTTGCACCCTACCAGCTGGGTTCTACTGGTACGTCTTTAAACTCGAATGAGGATTTAATTAATTTCATTTGCCTCCTCTTCTTTATGAAACTATTGTACAATTATCTAGAGCACTTTAATGCCCTCTATCCGCTGAAATTGTAATTTCACACTTCCCCTACTATTCCTAATACTGGATGAAAGATCTGCTGAAACATCGGCTGAACGTCTGACTTCCTTAAGCCCCTCCCCCAATAGCGTTCCAATTTGTGGAAATGCTGTATAGTCTATAAGTAACCCTTGGTGACGAAACAATATAGTCGACTAATTGTTTAAATAATGACAACAGGTGAAACATTTCCTCCTTCTCTTTAGCCCCACAGGTATTTAACAACATAAAAGTTACATAGTTTTTACATAATACAGAAAGGGTTAACGAAACAGTGGTGAAGCTGGTGAATATGAAGATTCTGCATTCCTAGGCCACCAAGTTAACTTCTTTGGAAAATACACTGCGATCTTCTCAGTTGTCAAGGTTCACTGATTTCTAATGTTAGCAATGTTCTCTCTTTTTACAACTATTTATCATGGCCTGTTGATCAACTTGGGTACACCATAAGCACAGAAGAAACAAAGCAAAACGTCTTACATGAGGATTACTAGAACATTTTGACATTGGTATCGCATGCGCATCGTAGCATTATAAATAGAGTCTTTCTCCTTTGTTGCGCTGCATCTTGTATTCTGTTAGGTATTCATCTAATGTTTGGAATTAAATATCCGTGGCATTTATCTTGCTTTACTTGCATATTCCGAGGAGTAACAACAACTTTTCTACTCCATGGCACTTTCGACTACAGTCAAGACCTTCTTTACTAGTATTCTCTTTTATAACCCCAGCGTGCTCGTATTCAAGTACAAGGGCTTTGTATATCCTTTTTACTTTCTCTACCACATACACAGTAGGTATTCCAAAGTTTGATACCTGAAATGCATGTTTTGAGCCTCATGAATGAAAAGGTGTCCGTAGGTGCGTGCGTGTCTGTGAACAGCGTAACACAAAAACGAACAGTCGGATAAATACCAAACTTGGTATTTAAGTTCAGTACTATCCAATGATGCCACACGAAATTTTAAAAAATCTCCTACCCCTAACATGCAACATTTTTAGAAATTTTCTAAAACATGGCTTAACGATTTTGATTAAAATAGCATATATTAAAGATATTTACATGACAAAATAATATTTATATCTTGAATTTACTGGGAATAGCCTGTGAGGTCCACTTCATTCGGAAGGAATTTTATGTAATCTTGTATAACTGGTAAACCTTAGCGATAGGTACTACACAAAAAACATAGATCTCTTTAAAATACACAATTTATTTCAAATAGTTTTTTTGTGGCATCAGCCATTTCCCAGACATCCATTATTAATACTTCGATTTGTTCAATACTTTTGCATTCTTATCAAGTCCTGTCAGCTCTTCCTCGCGATGGGGGTTGTTCAGCAGGCGCTGCGGACCTTGAGCACTCGTGCTACTTCTGACGTTACTAGAAGTATGCTGGGACAAACATCCGAGCCGTGTTGGACTCGGCGAGGCAGTGGTTCCCGATACCTATAGGAGCTTGGGTACGTCTGGGCGGTTTTCCCTCCAGACCCTCACGGTTCTCCCGTACCGCCCCGGAGAGCCGGTAGACGACCGTTGTTCGGTAGCGTTACCCTTTGATGCGCGTAAGTGTCGTATCCCCTTTCACCCTGTAATGGGGGCGGTTTAAATTTTCAGGTGCCGGCTTACTGGAAAAGCCTTTGGGGGTGGGAGAGCCACTCGATTGGCGCCTTCCTCCCTGGGCCACAGCGGGTGCTTTGCTCCTGGATCTTGTGTTTCTCGCGATGTCATGGAAACAGTATGGAATTTTAATGCCAGCATATAGCGTCCAGTTGTTAAACATTTGACTATCGCTATTCTCTTTGTATAACGAAATGTGTAATGTAGCTGTTTCTGTAAAGGTTTATTTGGAGTAAAATGTGGTAGATAGGAAATAAGCTTTAGTAAAAATAACATGTATATCCACTAATAAAGAATAGAGGGGAGAGAAAGTCGTGTGAATGTAACAAATCAGGGTTTTTGTATTGCAGTAATTTATGATTTGGAATTAGAGGTTGCTTTATAGCCCATGTCGGTCAGGAAGAATAGAGCTTTTCATTGGGTATGGTAATACACAGCTGCGTCTTTTTCTGAGAAGGATGTTTTAGTTGGGATCACTTGAAACGAAGTCTCGATGCACAGTTATTTCCTGGACACCTTAGGACTTAGCACCGCCACTCACAGACAGGATCGGGAGGTCGGCACGATAGATTGTAACTTCCCGGAGGGCAGCTGGTGTAACGGGCTCGGGACGAAGTGTTATATAGAGCATCCTTTTCTCCTGCCATGCAACACAGAGACTCCCGCCGACACTTGTAACCCTGAGATGGAGCGAGAGGAAATTCGGGGGATGTAATGAACCTTTCCTGCATTCGCTTAGCGACACGGGGAAACCCCGAAAAAACCTATGGGTCGGCTGTGGGAATCGAACCCACCACCTCCCGCTCGGTTGGGCAGCTCAAGTTTAACATTGTATTATCTGATATCAGAGGAGAGAGAGAGAGAGAGAGAGATAGAGGAACAAAACGGAAGGAAACTCGATAATTACCCGAGATGAGAAAAACTTTCTTCTGCGAGAAACATCGAATGCAACTTTCTTTCCCATCGCTCTCTGGGATAATTATCGTGTCAAAGCATTTGTTGTGGTCTTACACTATTAGCTGACATTCTAATTAAACCCGAATAATCAGTTTCTTGCAAATAAACACCACAGCACTTTTTATCACATTCTTATTCCTCTCTCTATTGCTTCCCTAGCAGGGGAAGTACTGCTTGTTACCGAAATCTTGGTTAAATACGAAACTCCATTTTTAAGTTCAGTGTCTTCCAAATATACGACACGAAGATTTCCAAGAAAATCCCTCTATCATAAACTACCCTTTACATGGAACATGTTTGGAAGTTTTTCATTTTCTAAAAGCTGGCTCTAACAATTTTGATTAAAATATCACACATTAAAGATATTTACATTACAAATAAAATGTATATTTCTGGGAATAACTTATCAAGTCCTCTTCATTCGGAAGGAATTTTGTATAGTCTTGTTTAAATGGTAACTGTCAAGCGATAAAGAAAACGTTATTGTTCACCAATGGCACTGGGGATTAATGATCTGCATCATTTTCCCTCTGGCTTCCCAATATAAAGTGTGTAAGTTATCGCTTTTAAGGCCTTTGCATTTGTTTGTTCAGGATGACATCTTCATCACAGAGAGTGCACTTGGGTGTAGGTAGATCTTGTAGAGGTGTTCTCGAGGCAATCGTGGCCAGTTGCCATCCTAAATAAAGCCACTGCAGTCTTCCTCGGCATTTTTGTGTATTAACTCTATGTTTAATATTCTTATAATCTTTATATTTTAATTTATCTTCTTCATTAAGTCTCTGCTATCTTTTGTAATGTTATTTAATTGTTTATTTGTATTTTCCCTACAGGTTTTATTGATAGAGAAAACGTACTAAATAAAAATCTGATGTGTTACACTCACATGACTTTCTCTAACCTTGTACAAACTATTTTTACAAACGCTTATTCTCCATATGCTTCATGTTAATCGAGATGTGAATCTTATTGCTAATTTTCTTGTAGATGCAAGGGGAATTGGTAGGCTTTAAGCGATAGTCAAATATTTTAAGAGCTGGTTGCTATGTGGAGTGTTCCATTCTCTTTACATTACTAGGACAAAAAAAAATGAATAACGAATTTCCATTTGAGAGAAAGTATAAGTATTGGAAAACTTAAGGGAATAACAAGCCATACCTCGATAATGGTTCACTGAACAAAAAAATGTATATGACATAAATTGTGTATTTTAACGCGATCTACATTTTTGTGTAGTAAAATTTTGTCTATCCCTTATGGTTTACCAGTTATGCAAAAGTCGTTCACAATGAAGAATACTTTTGGAGACATTCCCAGAAAATTCGAGATATACGTTTCATTTTTCATGAAAATATCTTAAACATATATTTTAATCAAAATCCTTAGAGCCATTTTGGGAAAATTAAATTTTTCTAAAAATGTTCCATGTAAAGGGTAATCTGGGGTGGGGGATTTTCTTGAAAACCTTCGTGTCGCATCTCTGGAAGACACTGAACCTAAATACCAAGTTTGGTGTTTATCCGACTGTTCATTTCTGATTTATGCTGTTCACAGACACACACACGGACATGTTTCCAAAAATGCTTTTTTTGGATTCAGGGGGTCTCAAAACATACATTTCCGGTGAAATCTCGGTATCGAATTTTTGGGCGGAATACAATACTTCCCCTACTTACTATACGTAGTAGAGAAAGTAAAAAATGTAGATCTTTTTAAAACACACAGTTTACTTCAAATAACGTATTTTGGTTCGGCAGCCGTTTCCGAGGTATCCGTTAATAATGATTAGAATTTTTCAGTAATTAAAGCAGCACATCTGCATGGTATGAGGATAGCGTCTCTGTTTGAATCTCGGTTAGTGTCAAGAGGGGTGCCCATCCCCCCAAAACAATCATCCTCCCTCCTCAATTTTCCTGAGAGCTAAATTTAAACTATTCAGTTCCTTTTCTAAGTTTCTGCAAAGTGACTGTTCTTATAGGTAGCTATTGTGATACTGGCACATAATAAAAAAAGCTTAAATAAATAATTGGAAAGTTAAAATCAATAAAAAATGGTAATATTTAGAGCAAAAATTAGAAATAAAGGTATTTGTCAATGGTGTATTTTATTACTTGGTATTTCTATGTATCTAAATAGAGCAATATAGTAAGTGTAATAATGTCATAGCTGCACATAATGTTATAGTTCCATTTGATACGTCTCATACAGTATGAGTAGGTAATTGTACTTAGATAACATTACTTTGACAATTAGCCGCCGTGTGTTGGAAAAAAAGGTAGAATCAGACGACTGAAAAATTCAATGCCATAGCCGGGATCTCCCGGTCTCCGTCCAGTTACTCTAACCACTGGGCCATCATGGCAACATGCCAACACGACATTAAATTCCCCAACTGATTCGTAGTTTTCCCAGTAAACCACAAGGAGATCTCAAATTGTATTGAGATGACATACCCCAATGGCGACTTACAATGTTGTAAGTACTGCAAGTCCCGGGCTTCATAGTTTCAACCACTATTAGCTCAATGAATGGAATTAATTCCATTTCATGAATTAATTCGATTAGTTCAATTCCATTAATTCATTCCATAATTCCATTCCATTAATTAATTCCATAAATTGCATTCTATTAATTCCATCAATTCCACTCTATTAATTCCATTCCATTAATTTCATTCCATTAATTAATTCCATCAATTCCATTCTATTAATTCCATTCCATTCTATTAATTCCATTCCATTAATTAATTCCATCAATTCCATTCTATTAATTCCATTCCATTAATTAATTCCATCAATTCCATTCTATTAATTCCATTCCATTAATTTCATTGCGTTAATTAATTCCATAAATTGCATTCTATTAATTCCATTCCATTAATTTCATTGCGTTAATTAATTCCATCAATTCCATTCTATTAATTAATTCCATCAATTCCATTCTATTAATTACATCAATTCCATTCTATTAATTAATTCCATCAATTCCGTTCTATTAATTAATTCCATCAATTCCATTCTATTAATTCCATTCCATTAATTAATTTCATCAATTCCATTCTTTTAATTCCATTCCATTCTATTAATTCCATTCCATTAATTAATTCCATCAATTCCATTCTATTAATTCCATTCCATTAATTTCATTCCATTAATTAATTCCATCAATTCCATTCCATTAATTCCATTCCATTAATTAATTCCATCAATTCCATTCTATTAATTTCATTCCATTAATTAATTCCATCAATTCCATTCCATTAATTCCATTCCATTAATTAATTCCGTCTATTCCATTCTATTAATTCCATTCCATCAATTAATTCCATTCTATTAATTCCATTCCATTAATTTCATTGCGTTAATTAATTCCATCAATTCCATTCTATTAATTCCATTCCATTAATTTCATTGCGTTAATTAATTCCATCAATTCCATTCCATTAATTCCATTCCCTTAATTGACCTAATAGTGGTTGAAACTATGAAGCCCGGGACTTGCAGTACTTACAACATTGTAAGTCGCCATTGGGGTATGTCATCTCAATACAATTTGAGATCTCATTGTGGTTTACTGGGAAAAATGCGAATCAGTTGGAGAATTTAATGTCCTACCAGTATGTTTCCATGGTGGCCCAGTGGTTAGAGCAACCGGGAGATCCGAGATTCAAATCCCGGCTATGGCATTGAATGTTTCAGTAGTCTGATTCTACCTTTCTAACATTACTTTTACTTTTCTATACGGAATATTTACATTAAGAAACTTAAAGATGCAAATTGAGTTAACAATTACACTATTCGATTAAGAATCACAATAAACCTGTTTATATTATCTACGTTAATGTACTTCAATATTTTTGTGTTTCTCAAAAAATTTTGAACTTACCCCCGCAGGAAACATGTTCCTGATGGCGCAACTTGCACTGCGATTCCCCTCCGTGAGCGGCGAGGGTAAGTTACCCCAATACGGGTTTTCCGGGTTTTTTGGTAAATGTAAGCTCTAAGGATCTCGGACTCGTTTGAGCATCAATTTACCTATTCCATTCATTCATTGTTCGACATGCTCTATCACCTTAAAGGAAGTTAAACGTTAAGAAACAAATAATTGTTTCTCGCGATGTCATAGAAACAGTATGGAGCATATAGCGTCCAGTTGTTAAACATTTGACTATATCTACTCTTTGTATCTATAACGAAATGTGTAATGTAGCTGTTTCTATAAAGGCTTATTTAGATTAAAATGAAGTAGATAGAAAAATAAACTGTAGTAACAATAGTTTGTATACCCACTAATAAACGATAGAGGGTAGAGAAACAGAAGTGAATGTAACAAATCAGATTATCTACGAACTTAGGCTTCATAGTTACTAAACGGCGGTTGAACTCCGAGTATATAAAAGACTAGCAGTGTACTAAATCACAAGGATTTAGTGTTTCGCCCTCGCCAGTCTCATGTTGACATATTCGCTGAACATGCTTCTTGGCAGTCTTCTGAATTCCCTGCATAACTCTCGGAATTCTAAAGGTACGGACAAACGGAGGGCTCCCCCTCCCCGAATCCCGGACAGTATACCGCTTGCAGACCAGTTGCCCCCTTGTGCTTCTATCGTGAGCCCCGGCAGGGGGGATGAGGGGAGAGACCACATGCGAATGACGACGGGCGCAAGCACAGACGGGATCCCTAATGTTTCCATATTGAACGTCTCCAACGCCGCCCGAGCCTCCGGGGATCCCCCGAAGGAACTCCTAGAGGCGGGTTGCAGCCGAACAGCCCCTGGACGACGTCAGGATGAAAGTCTCACTCAACGCACAGCCACCGCTCAGCCGCAACCCGACGAACACCGTTGCCTGGTCCTACAACCTTGAAACAGATGACAAGGGAATTGATGGGGGCAGGAGAGCCTGGTAAACCACGAAAAAACCATGGGTCAGAGTGGGTGGTCGCCGAGGACCGAACCCGAGACCTCGCACACGTTACCGCGGCGCCATCTCGCTCTAAGGTCTCTGTGGAGATCTTATTTCGAAGTGGCATCGACTTGGAGCTTGTTTTGAAAATCTTATTATCTGCACAACCCCAGAGGTGTGTGCCGTAGGTCAATGTTTGTCCATAAAGTAAAATCTTATTTTAGGAAGATAACACTGAGTTAGCTTTTGAATAACACTGTTAAAATAAATACTTTGTATTTGCGTTACACAATTAAAATATTCAGCACTTGTTTAATAAAAGTGCTTTTAATATTTACAAAAAATTTCCTACTAATGGCTTTTCTTATTTACAGTACAACATGTATACTGCAGCGTTATTGTTTGGATGCACCGTCCTGGCTACCTTAATGTTGCACACATGGAGAAGAAGCGGGAGGAATAGAAGAGTCTGGGTTAGCAGTGAAGAAGCTAAAAGAATTTTCTTCTCGTTGTGCAATAATTTTATTGTCAGGTTGATCCCGATGCAACTGCAGAAGTGGACAGTGTAGGAGCGCGCATGCGTGGTGAGGAAGTCACAGTAGCCTACTTTTGGTGGAGAGTCGGTCGGTCGAGCCCAAGACAGTTGCAGCAGGTGCGTGCGCCCGGCAAGTTGTGTTAGTATCAGGAGATTTCAACGCAGGTGTAGACTGCCAACTTTGTTACAGTGAATAAGTGATTTGTGTGGTGGGATAACTTACAGTGGCGAACATATCGAACACGTAAGTACCTCACAATCAACCTTTTTATGTTTCTGGTCATTTATTATCCAATTCTACAAATATTAAATAACTTTTTACAAATTATGTTTGTCCCTGAAAACAGCATAATTCACCAAACTTCGTATTTAAATTCAACATGTTTCAAACATAGACAACTCCCCCCACCCAAACTAACTTTACAGAGATGATGTTTCTTTAAGTGTACAGCGACCCACTTTTTAAACATTTGACTTCAGTCTCCTCTTGTATCCACAACGAAATGTGTAATGCAACTATTTCTGTAAACGTTTATCTCGATAGAAAAATAAGCTTTCGTAAGTATAGTTTGTAGAGGAGTGGGTAGAGAACCAATGTGATATAACTCGGCAGGTGGTTTTGTTACTTTGTCTAATATGTAGATAATTAGATATGGGGTTTCAACGGAAACAAGTGTTTTGAGGACCCCTAACTCTAAAAAAACGCGTTCATGTGCGTGTCAACAGTATAACTAAAAACGAAATGCTGGACAAATATAAAATTTTATATTTTAAGATATTTAGATACGTAAAAAAAATGTATACCTTGAATTTTCTGGGAATGTCCAATGATGTTCTCTTCATTTGGTAATAATTTCATGTAGAGTGCTCCTGTGGTCTGGTGGCTTAGCATCCAGAGGTCCCGGGTTCGATTCCCGGCTAGAGAGTAGGAGTGTTTCTTAGCCACGATCCCTCTTAGTCTGGAAGTATGAGTGAGAGAGTAAGCGTGAGTGTGAATTTAATGAATTAACACAATAGGTAACGAGCGAACACATTACCGATGAGCAATTGTTCCAAAGGCAAAGCCACCGATATGAATTTAGATGTTAAAGGCGTCTTATAAATGTAACAAAAAAAAAAGCTGTATAACTGATAAACTGTAAGATATAGTCAAAACGTTTCTGTACGGGAATGTTGAGTTCATAGAGATCTACAATTTACGTGAAATAACTTTTTCTGTAGCATTAGCCGTTTTCGAATGATTCGTTACATCTTTAAGCGTTACCAGGTTGAACCGTCATTAGATATCTGATGTGTTGCATTCACATGACGTTCTGTTCTACAAAAGCTTATTCTTCTATATACTATGCATTTTCTATAAGAGGGATGCAGTAGACAGAGGCGATAGTCAGATTTTTAAACAGCGTGTTGCTATGTCATGGCTTTGAAATCCCATCCTCTTTGCATGACTACGAGAAAAAACGTACAGCGAACTTACCACAGGAAAAAAAGCATTTGAACATTCAAACCAATAACACAGTATCTCGGAAATGCTTAACGCCACAAAAAATTTGTTTGCCATAAATTGAGTGCTTTAACGAGATCTATATTTTTGTGTAGTAAGATTTTGTGTATCTCTTACGGTTTACCTGTTATACAAAACTCATTCAGAATGAAGACGACTTCAACCCAGAAAAATTCAAGATATACGTGCAGTTTATTTGTCATGTAAATATCTTCAATATGTGGCATTTTAATCAAAATCGTTAGAGCAATTTTTGAGAAAAAATAATATATTGAAAAAATTTAGCATGCAAGGGTAGTTTTGAATGGGGGGATGCCCTTGAAAATCTTCGTGTCGCGTGCTTGGGAGTTCTGAGCTATTTATGGACGCTCTTCAACTGCTGTGGTCCTTAGCGTCCCATTCTATATTGTGCGTGAAAGACGGTAATTTTGCTCAGAGGCCTCTTTATCAGGCTTGAGGTTATTTTACGTGCCGTAAATCTACGACACGGGACCACCGGATTTACTTCCCTTCCGAAGGAAGACATGCTAAGGATTTTTACGGCCGAAAAAATTGATCATCCTCCACTGGGTTTCAACCCACGACCTCGGAAACTAGAGGCTATCATGGTAACCACTACACCACGGAGGAGGACCATGCTGAGCTTAAATACCAAATTTGGTATTTTACCAACGTTTCGGTTTTGAGTTAATACTGTTCATTCACACAGGGACCCTTTTGTAAAAGTTACATTCACATGACTTTCTCTACTCTGTATCGCTTATTAGTGGGTTTATAAATTATTCTTACGAAAGTTTATTTTCATATTACGTTATTTCAATCCAAATAAACCTTTACAGAAACAGCTACATTACACATTTCGTTATAGATACAAAGGGAACAGCGATAGTCAAATGTTTAACAATTCGGCGCTATATGCTGGCCTTAAAATTCCAAATTGTTCCCATGGCATCGTGAGAAACAACTGAAAATTGACAGGACTTGAAAAGAGTAAGTATTGAACAATTCGAACAATTAATAACGGATATCTCGACAATGGCTAATGGTACAAAAAAGGTTATTTAAAATAAATTGCGTGTTTTAAAGAGATCTACATTTTTTTCTGTAGTACGTTTTGGTCTACCGCTTAACGTTTACCAGCTATGCAAGGCTACATATATTTCCTTCCAAATGAAGAGGACTTCACAAGCTATTCTCTGAACGTTCAAGATATATGTTTTATTTGTCACGTAACTATCTTTTAATTTATGGTATTTTGATCAAAATCGTTAGAGCGACTTTCTTGAAAATATTCGTGTTACATCTTTGGAAGCTACTGAATTTAAATGCCAAGTTTTGTATGTATACAACATTTCGTTTTAGTTATGTTGCTCACAGACACACGGACATTTTTCTAAAAATAGTTTTGTTTATTGAGGGAACGTCAAAAGCTGTAATTCCGGTGAAATCTCGATATCGAGTTTTTGGGTGGAATACAATACTTCCACTACCTACTACAGGTGAGTAATGGAGGGAGTAAAAACTTACGAACAGTCCCGTATTTTCTACGTTTCTTGGTTATTCCTAGTCCAACGTAACGTGAATACAGGAATTTTCCATTGCAGCGTTTTATGTGTATACGTGTATTCATTTCGGTTGCAGGAAATGTACGGCGTCTATTGTTAGACTGCCGGAAGTACGGCAAGTATGTGAAAACTTCCGCTACGAACAATGTATTCTTCCTCTCGCACTTTACAAATCTCGTCATAATTACCATTCAGTTGTCATGGAAACATCTGCATTTCACAATATTCACTTGTTACTGCTGACTTCCATATGAAATAGCTTTCTGGGATCATAAGGAAGTCGTAAGGATACACTTTCTGAAGTCAGCAATCACTTTATACATTCACATGACTTTCCATACTCACTATCGTTTACTTTTCTATGTCTTCTACAAACTATTCCTACAAAAGGGGGATAGAGGAAACCTAATCGATAGTGAGATGTTTAAAAACGGCTCGCTATATCTGGACTTAAAAATTTCACACTCTTTCCATCATATCGCCAGAAACAAGTGAATACCGACTGCTCTTTAAAAGAATCGGAAAGTATTGAACGGTTCAACGCAATATTATGAGACTTCGGAGGGCATTTCCAGAAAACTCAAGATATACATGCAGGGTTCGATTCCCGGCTCTGGGGTGGCGATTTTAAGTCGGCCCTTCACCTCTGACTTGTCCATGTGGGGTATCCCCAAGGGCCAACGTGGTTCAGAGTCCACAGTAAAAGCTGTAGGTCCATCCTCAACATCACGCTACCATCGGTGGCAACGGATTCTGCCCCACCTCAGAAATGAATCCAGTCATCGCTTGGTAGCCATAGGCCTTATGGGGAGGGTTAGAAACGACAACATTTCATGATTATTAAATACCTTCAACTTACGGTACTTTACTCAAAATCGTCAGTCATTTTTTTAAGAAAATAAAAAAAAATCGAAAATTGTTCTATCGAAGGGGTAGTTTGAAGTGGGGGGATTTTGTTTAAAATCTTCGTGTTAACTTGTTCAGAGAGACACGCGGGCCGTTTTACGTATAAATATGCTTTTGTTTTATTCAAGGGGTCTCAAAACTTGTATTTCCGCTGAAATTCAGGTATTGAATTTTTGGGCGTAACACAATATTTCCTTGGGAATAGACATGCATTTAATTCGATCTCTTTCCTGACACTTTTATTGTTTTCATTTTATCACCTGGATGTGCAGTTGTCTTCTTTTGTTTTCTTTCTGTTAATGGTGTCAAATGTGTGGTCCCTGAATCGCTTTTAATTCTCCTGTCATTTGTTAGCGGAAACTTTAATCCGGACTAAATATGTATTATGTTTATTAATTTAGCACATTTATTTATATTTGACGTTTATTATCTACATATAAAACTGAAACTTATTAAGCATTTATTTATTTATTTATTGTATACAAAACCACACAGTTGCACCAATTCCGATAAAATTTTCCACAGACGCCTTTGACTCCAGAGGAAAAAGACTGTCTAACTTGAACTTGAATTCAACATAATCGTAATTATAAATAAGTCGAAGTTAATATCGATACATTCAGTGATCAAAACTCCGAAATTTGGATATTTTAGTTTGTCACTTAAGTGTGCCGTTATGTTGAAGCTTTGTGTGTTTTTATTTCAATACGTATTCTTCTTCTCCTTTTTCTCTTATATTTTAATGTTTTTACATCTCCAGAAAAATAAGTTTTATTATTTCTGACTTTCAAAACATTACGACATGTAAGGTTTGTAGAGAGAAGAGGGATGCGAGGAGGTGAGGGGAGTGTGGGAGAGTCATGTGAGAGAGGGAGGCAATAATATCGCAGGATTCTGTTGGTTATTAATATATGCGACTATATTTTATGGGTATAATTCAATTTAACCACTTTATTCTTTTTAAACAGCAAAAATAAGTATATCCTAGCATTCAAATTCTCTAAAAAAATAAATATATGGACATAGATTGGGGGTTCCCTGAATTAATACTTAAAGAATTCATCATAAATTTAGGAAAATCTCTCCATTGAACTAAATTTAAAACATTTTACTAGATTTTTTAAAGAATTATAAGTTCTGTACATCATGGTCTGAAAGTAATAAAGTTTTAGGAGAGTCTCCATATAAGGCACTCTTAAATTACATCGGTTTAAAGCCAAACTTAGTATCTTAGCAAGCTTTCTCCAAACGCTTAAAGAATGAAATTTGGAAGACTGTCGGGGAGAGTTTAAGGAAATCAATCGATATTTCATATACATTTTCACATCAAGTATTAAGAATATCACGAGACTTTATGAAATTTAAAATCTATATGTTGCATTCATATGAGTTTCTCTACTCTCTGTCGCTTATTAACGCGTATACGAAAGTTTATTTTCCTGTCTGCTTCATTTTAATCGACGTAAACGTTTACAGAAACAGCTACATTACACATTTCGTTATAGATACAAAGAGAACAGCGATAGTCAAATGTTTAACAACTGGACTCTATATGCTGGCCTTAGAATTCCATACTGTTTCCATGACATCCCGAGAAATAACTGAAAGTCGAGAGGATTTTAAAAGAATGACTAAGTATTGTACAGTTCTAAGTATTAATAACGGATATCTCGGAAATGGCTAATGCCACAAACATTTTATTTGAAATAAATTGTTTGTTTTAAAAAATCTAGGTTTTTTGTGCAGTATGTTTTGGTCTACCATTTAACGTTTAGCAGTTATACAAGATTATATAAAATTCTTTCCGAATAATGGAAATGGATGTTCCCAGAAAATTCAACATAAACATTTTATTTACCAGGTAAATATCTTTAATATATTGTATTTTAATCGAAATCCTAAGAGCAGTTTTTTAGAAAATACAAATTTCGAAGAAAGTTCTATGTAAAGGATAGTTTGGAATGGGGGATTTTCTTGTGTCGCATCCTTAGAAGATGCTGAACTTAAATACTAAATTTGGCGTTTAGCTGAGTTTTCAGAGAAAGACACTGCTATAGGTAGTAACTTCACAAAAATGTGGGGAAGATAAAGAATTAATATAGGTACTACTGCAGGTTTAAAAAGGCAACAGCGAGTGTAAACACGTAGATGAGTGTTCCACACACATAAGCCAAGCCAAGCCAAGCCAAGCCCAGCCCAGCCGGGCTGGTAAGTGTAACGCGCTCCGTCGAGAAAGCGACGCGGCCGACTTGAGGAATACAAAAACTGTGCTTTGTACAAGCAACTCTTGAGTACCTGCCTGCTTTCTATTAGCACAGGAAGTGTTCACAGTGGCGATAGTTGCGTAGTCATCCACTGTGATAGGAACCACTGGCGTAGCGAGACTGAGTAAACCTAAATGAATTGCCAAGAAACTAAGTCAATTTTTAAACATGTAAATAAAGACAGCCTCATACAAGTTCTGAAAAACTAACTAATACAATCACCTTCACCGCTGCTTACCCCAACCCCTGATGTCAGATTATAGTACTGCGTACTTGGGCAGCTTTGAAATCTCATGATGCGGCAGCGAGTAGAGACTGGGATGGCTGAGCGAGAGCAAGTCTCATCAACAGTGGACTTATGTAGCTTTTACAACTAAGTTTCGACCTCTCGTTGTATGAAGACATGTCTATATTTTGTTGTACACTAAGGGCACACATATAGCAGCAGAGACTTGACACGTTTAGTCTCTGTGTACCTGCTCTCTCCAAGGTCCGGAAACAGGACAAGGGTAGGGCAAGGCAGTGTAATATAAGCATTTCATTCGTCAGTTATTGGTGAACCAGCATTATGTGCGTGCAACCGTGCAATGTTAATTTTACGTAAACCTGTATATTGTTTTCATTGTGCGTGTTTTATTTATGATATGCACAATTCCATCGATTTAGTGGATTACTTATTAAAAACTCAGCTTTCGACTCTATGTTAAGAGAAAAAGTATGAACTTAAAGGTAAAAGACCAATTCCTAAGCTTGCAATTGTCTTCCAGGAAAATAACCAAAAATGAACATTTCAAACATCCTGGTACAGTAAACTTAATTGGTTAACTGGAAGTTACATTCATAACAAGGTGTGTTGCTTGTATGTTTGCTTTTTGGCGGGGAAAAGGAATGGAGTGTTGAAGGAATATCAAATATTAAAAACATTGAAAGAAAAGCTTGCAATAAAAATCGCCGACTGGAGCTTATATACAAGAAAATATAAGTGAGTACCCACATTGTTTTATGATTTACTATCTTACAATGGTTTGTCAGCATTTTGTAAAGTTACACATAAAGCTATTATTTTTATAATCTAGTTTAGTTTAAAATGTATGTTCAGTCAATTTCAGCAATTAGTACTGATGCTAATGACTACCCTAGAGGGCTAGGCAACCTTTCTGTGTGGGGGCGGTGGTTAGCCTGGACGGCACCCTAATGCCATCTGCACGGCATGAAGCAGGGGTTACAGGGATGAGACCTAGAAGGCTAACAGTCCGCCTTTCTGTGTGAGGGCGACGGTTGGACTGGACGGCACCGTAATGCCATCTGCACGGCATGAAGCAGGGGTTACAGGGATGAGACCTAGAAGGCTAGCTGTCCACCTTTCTGTGTGAGGGCGGCGGTTAGACTGGACGGCACCCTAATGCCATCTGCACGGCATGAAGCAGGGGTTACAGGGATGAGACCTAGAAGGCTAACTGTCCGCCTTTCTGTGTGGGGGCGGTGGTTAGCCTGGACGGCACCCTAATGCCATCTGCATGGCATGAAGCAGGGGTTACAGTGATGAGACCTAGAAGGCTAACTGTCCGCCTTTCTGTGTGAGGGCGGTGGTTAGCCTGGACGGCACCCTAATGCCATCTGCACGGCATGAAGCAGGGGTTACAGGGATGAGACCTAGAAGGCTAACTGTCCATCACATATCGTTCTAAGAGTTATCCACCAACAGATACGTCGCGATAGACCAAGAAGTTAAAGCGACGTAAAATAAAATAGAATAAAAATGACTACTAAAACAACTAATAATAATAACAATAATAACCAAATCGTAATAGAGAATTCAACTATTTTATGAAACACTAATGCATGGGATTTTATGGATCATTTAAAAAATTCTAAATTCTATTTTTAAAATCTAGTATACCCAGACACAGTATGAAGCAACGCCACTGATAGGAACTCTACTGTGACTGGCTTATGTACACGAAGAATACTAACAAACATTTGTTATAACTGTTTACTTCTCTACAGCTTGCCTATAGTAAGTAAGAAAGTATTGTATCCCAACCCCCTTCCTAAACTGCCATCTACATAGGAAAGCTTTCGAAATGTTTTTATTTTCTCAAAAAGTGTCTATAACGATTTTGATTAAAATGCAATCTATTTAAATTCCAAACAAAATCGTTACCTTGAAATTTATAGCCTCTGAAATCCTCTTCATTCGGAAGGAATTTCAAATAATTTCGTATGACAAGTAAACCATAAGAAATAGACAAAAATGTAGGTACTGTACAAAAAAGGCAGATATCTTTAAAACGCACAGTTTATTTCAAATAACGTTTTCTGTGGGATCAGCCATTTCCGACATAAGAGTTTTATAAGCTTGAATTTCTCAATATGTTTGTAAGTTTTTAAAGTGTTTGTCGCTATTCAGTTGTTTCTAGCGATGTCATGGAAACAGTATGGAATTTTAATACTATCGATTCCGTTTTTTGTTTGTTTGTTTGTTTTTTTGCACCCATAACGAAATTTGTAATCAAACTATTTCTGCAAACGTTTATGTCGATCAATATAAAATAGACGGGGAAAAAGTCTGTGTTACATTCGCATGACTTTCTCTACCCCTCTATCGCTTACTATCCACTATACAAATTAGTCTTTCGAAAGTTTATTTTCCTATCTACTACATTTTAATCCAAATAAACCTTTACAGAAACAGCTACTTTACACATTTCGTTATGGATACAAAGAGAACAGCGACAGTCAAATGTTTAACAACTGGACGCTATATGCTGGCCTTAAAATTCATACTGTTTCCATGACATCGCGAGAAACAACTGAAAATCGACACAATTTTAAAAGAATGGTTAAACACTGAAAACGTCGAACCATTAATAATGGATATCTCGGAAGTGGCATGTGCTATAAAAAAGTTATTTGAAATAAATTGCGTGTTTTAAAGAGATCTACATTTTTTATGTATTGCGTTTCCGTATCTCGCTTAACGCCAGTTATGCAAAATTATATACGTTATTTTCCAAATGAGCAAGACTTCACAGGCTATTCCCAGAAAATTTAAAATAAACATTTTATTTGACATGTAAATGTTTTTAGAAAATAAAAAATTTGGAAAAACGTTCGATGTTAAGGGTAGCTTGGAGTAGGGAGATTTTCTTGAAAATCTTCGTGTTGCAGCTTTATTGAACGTAAGTACCAAGTTTGTTTATATAAGTTTTCATTTTTGGCTTAACACTGTTCACAGACACACACACGGACATTTTTCCAAAACTGTTTTTATTTTCTCTACTACGTATAGTAAATGACGGAAGAATTGCATTTCACCCAAAAATTCGATACCGAGATGTCGCCGGAAACACACGTTTTAAGGTGTCTTGAATCCAAATAAAACATTCTTGGAAACATGACCATGTGTGTGTGTCTGTCTGTGAGCAGCATAACTCAAAAACGAAAAGTCGGATAAATACCAAACTTGGTATTTGAGTTTAAGTATCTTCCAAGGATGCGACACGAAGATTTTCAAGAAACTCCCCCCCTCCAGACTGCCCTCTTGGAACATTTTTCGATTTTTTTTATTTTCTCAAAAATACCTTTAATGGTTTTGATCAAAATATCATGTTTAAGATATTTTCATGGGAAATGAACTGCATATCTTGAATTTTCTGGGAATGTCCCCAAAAGTCCTGTTCATTCTGAATGACTTTCGCATAACTGGTAAACCATAAGAGATAGGCAAAATTTTCTACACAAAAAATGTAGATCTCGTTAAAACGCACAATTTATGTAATATATTTTTTTTGTGGAGTGAACCATTTCCGAGATATTCCATGTTATTTGTTTAAATTTTCCAATACTTATACTTTTTCTCAAATGATAATTCGTTACTTTTTTTTGTTTTTGTTTTTGCCCTGGACATGCAAAGAGAATGGAATACATAGCAACCAGCTCTTAAAACATTTGACTATCGCTTAAAGCCTACCAATTCCCCTTGAATCTACAAGAAAATTAACAATAAGATTAACATGAAGTAGATGGAGAATAAGCGTCTATAAAAAGTAGTTTATATAAGAGTAGAGAAGTTCATGTGAGCGTAACTCATCATATTTTTACAATAATGTGTTTATGAAGAAAGTTAGGATTTTTTACTTAACTATGCAGTATTTTGATTAAAAGTTACCAACAATTATTAATACCTCTAACGTAGGTGCACAACAACATTTAGAGGTTATTTTTATTATCCTATAATGTACCTATCTTGAATACTTTCTGAGAAAACGTGTCATTATTTACAGAAAAAGGTGTTCAAAGCAAAAATAGAGCAAACAAACTATACAGCCATACTTGACAATAGTACCAACATGTAGAGCAAAACTTTCTCTATAAGATTCGGTAAAGTATGTTAGCAGTTATGACGCAGAATTGACACGGTGTTGCGCGTAAGTATATAAAATTAAACAACAAATTACAATTAATAAGACTATACAAAAAATTAAAATATAACTTTTTGACATTTTCACCCTTAACATTTGTTTACATGAATTGAGAGTTGTTTTAAAAGATGTCATGCCCATCAGCATGTGCCCCGTTAAGATATCTTTACAAATTAAAACATCACAAAAGCTACCAATAAAACCTTGAGGACTCTCATAGATTTACAAAACATCCTATCACACACTCACGTAGGCAGGCTTGAGAAGTGTAAACAACATTATGTTGGTTTTATTTAAATGACGAGAGAACAAGTGAAGGTGTTAAATAATGTCAAGTCTGCAAAAATATACGCTTTTTAGGATTCATTATTAACGCAAGACACAAAATGTTGCGAACGCAGCTGAAATGTGTACATTTACGACGTTGTTGTTGTTGTTATGTTTTCTAGAGATGCTAATGACGGAGAGAATTCTCCAGAAGGCATTGTGACAACCCACTCCTATGCATTTTTATAGTATTGACCTATGACGTAAGTAATTAGCATTTACCTTGCAAGTGAGTTACGTAATTACGCTATGAGCTAATCACGCATTAATCTTCCTGCGACTACCGTTAGCAAAACAAACTTGTTGACAAAGCGGAAAAAAAAAAAAAACCTGAATAATGCAGAACGACTGAGTATGAAATGGACCGTTTCTTTTTAAACTACAGAAATCTTATGTGTTGCATTCACACGACCCTCTTTCGTTTATTAGCAGTTATACAAATGTTTCTTACGAAACTTTATTTTTCTATCTACTACATTTTAATCGAGATAAACCTTTACAGAAACAGCTACATTACACATTTCGTTATAGAGAACAGCGATAGTCAAATGTTTAACAACTGAACGCTATATGCTGGCCTTAAAATTCCATACTGTTTCCATGACATTGCGAGGAACAACTGAACATCGGCAGGACTTTAAAAGAATTGCCAAGTATTGAACAAATTGAACCATTAATAATGGACATCTTGGAAATGGCTGATGCTACAATAAATTTATTTGAAATAATTTGTGTGTTTTAAAGAGATCTACATTTTTAATGAGGTACGTTTTCGTCTACCACTTATGCAGGATTGTATAGATTTCCTTCCGTATGAAGAGTATTTCACAAGCTATCATTTGTAGTGTTGGGACGATACAACTATTTCTCGATACTCTATATCGATAGTTTATTAAAAAAACTGTAAAGGCGATAGCTTGTTCTCTGAATTATGCTATTAGCAGTTTTCTCTGTATAAACGCATTGAACGGTTTTGTATTGTATGCTACTTCTTGCTTCACATTCTCCAAATGATAGCAATTGTTTATCTCGATTATGCCACAGGTTAATAATAATAGTAATTATTATTGTAATAATACAATTTCTTTTCTTTCCTATTTTCTGATGTGAACTTTCTTTTAAAGGATTTTCTGCCTTTAAGCACATACATATCTCTTAATAGCTGGTTGCTAGGTGCAGCACCATTCCCTTTCCCACAGATTAATACTCTTTGCATATCCAAGACAAAAAAATGAATAACGAATTCCCATTTGAGAAAATAAGTATTGAAAAATTTAAGGGAATAACAAGTAATATCTCGAAAATGATTCACTCAACAAAAAAAATGTATATGACATAAATTGTGTATTTTAACGCGACCTACATTTTTGGTGTAGTAAAATTTTGTCTATCTCTTATGGTTTACCAGTTATGCAAAAGTCGTTCACAATGAAGAATACTTTTGGAGACATTCCCAGGAAATTCAAGATATACATTTTATTTGTCATGAAAATATCTTAAACATATGATATTTTAATCAAAATCGTTAGTCATTTTTGAGAAAATTAAACTTTTCGAAAAATCTTCCATGTAAAGGGTACTCTGGGGTGGGGGATTTTCTTGAAAACTTTCGTGTCGCATCCTTCGAAGATACTGAACCTAAATACCAAGTTTGGTGTTTATCCGACTGTTCGTTTCTGAGTTATGCTGTTCACAGACACACACACAGACAGACACACAGACACACACACGGACATTTTTCCAAAAATGTTTTTTTTGGATTCAGGGGGTTTCAAAACATATATTTCCGGTGAAATCTCGGTATTTTTGAGTGGAATACAATACTTCCCCTACTTACTATACGTAGTAGAGAAAGTAAAAATAGTAGAAATTGTTCATTGTGCAATCTTGAAAATATAAAGTAATATATACATATATATCTCAAACAACTAAAATAATCATTCTACCCCTATTCACAACTACTACATAAAGTAGGTATTTTTTTCCCCGGTGATAAGTAATTAACCATATAGCTAGCAGCTGGAAGCACAGCAAGTTTGTGGGTTAAGCCCCCACACGTCAGCATGTACATATTTAATACAAAGGTTTGTCTTACGTGAACACACACCAACAGGTGGAAGGAGAGAACAAATCCTTGGGTGTAGTAAAAAGAAATCCATTATTTTTGCATGAAATTGAAGGATTACTTACTATAGATAGAATGATCCGATTTAGGTCAAATATGCGCCGTTTGTTCGATAACTTGTTGCCATTTTGAAGGTAATTTCATTATGCCTCTCTCATAGAAGTCCTCGTCCCTATTGAGACAGTCGATTTTCACAAGCCTCTCTTGAAGCGAATTTTTCACTAGAAAAAGCGTTCGCCATGGATAGCAACAGGAACAGATGGTAATCACTTGGTGCCAGGTCTGGACTATAAGATGGATGCATAAGAACCTCCGAACCAAGCTCCCGGAGCTTCACTATCGATGTGTGTGGTCTGGCGTTGTCCTGATGGAACACAATTCCTCTCCTATTGGCCAAAGCTGGCCGTTTCTGGGCGATTGCTTCCTTCAGACGGTCCAATTGTTGACAGTACAGTTCCGAGTTAAGGGTTTTGCCGTAGGGGAGCAGCTCATAGATAATTCCCTGCCAATCCCACCAACACACAGCGAAACCGTCAATCCTGGCTTGGCCACCGTTTTAACCGGCTCATCGCGATTCGACCACGACCGTTTTCGCTTGACGTTGTCGTAAGTGATCCAGTTTTCATTACCAGTCGCTAACCGCTTCAGAAATGGATCGAGTTAGTTGCGATTCGCAGATGGAAATTCGGTCGATGAGGGTTTTTATTGCGTTAACTCGTGTGGCGCTCATACATCGAGCTTGTATCCAGCCTTATCCAAATGGTTCCAAACTGTTTTTGTGCAATCTTTAACTCTTGGGTGCTTACATGACGGTCGGACTCCACAATTGCGTGGTGCATCTTTGACATCGAAATTACCGGAACGGAATCGACGAAACCAAAATTGCGCGTGATTGGCTGTTGCAGTATCAGCACCATGAACACTATTCACATTTTCAGCCACCTGGCTTGCATTTTCGCCTTTATCGAATAAAAACTGTAAAATATGGCGTATTTTCTCTTTGCTAGTGTCCATCTTTGACGCGCGCTCAAACAAAACTGAGTCAACCAATTACCAAAATGTTGCAAACGTTTGTTTTAGTACGAAATCTCATGTTTCTAACGCCATCTCGTGTAACCCGATCGGACTTATACACAGATAACTAAAGTCATCAATTGGAAAAATAATGGATTTCTTTTTACTACACCTGATATTTCCATTATCTCACGTCTTATGCAGAGATTTTGTTAAATGTAATCGCGAGGCTATTGCAGAAATGTTTTAGTGCGTCACTTAAATCAGCTTCTTTCCCAACTCAGTTAACGCTGCATGTTACCATAGTACCTGTACTCCTTCCCTCATTGTTTGGCATGTTTTCGTTTAGACACCACAGTCTATGGAATGTTGTATTCGTTCATCCCCGGGAAAGCGCAGTCAAGGTCTATCAAGAAGTATAGTCCCGCAACTCTCTGGGAAGTTCTCAACTCCGTTCATTCTTTATCTAGCATAAAGTCAAACGCAACAACTTTTAATAATGCAAAACTTAAAAGTATCGAAGGTGTATTAGACGTGCTTCGACAACCCCGAGGAGATCTCACTCCTAATTATTATATCTTTAATATATGATATTTTAATCAAAATCGTCACTCATTTTTCAGAGAGTCAAAAAACTTCGAAAAACATTGCTTGTAAAGGGTAGTTGGAATGTGGGGGGGTTCTTGAAATTCTTCGTGTCGCATCTTTGGAAGATACTAAAATTAAATAGCAAGTTTGGTATTTATTCGGCTTTTCGTTTTTGAGTTATGCTGTTCACACACACGGGCCTTTTTCCAAAAATGATTTATTTGGGCCTCAAAACGTGCATTTCCGGTGAAATCTCGGTATCGAATTTTTTGGTGGAATGCAATACCACAGTCGGCTAAAGCGATAGACAGTTTTTTTTTTTTTTTTTAATATCGTTATGTTATGACTGACATTTGTTGCTCTTTACATGATCGTAAGAAAAAGAAAAAAAACGAATAGCGATTTACCACTTGAAAAAAGTATAAGTTATTTAAAAATTCAAACCAATAACGAAAAATATGTGAACTCAAAAGTTTTATTTGACATCACTTGTGTCTATTAAGAAATCTATCTGTACCACTTACATAGTAGCAAGAGAAGGACCTTTGCATACAAAAAATCATTTTTAGAAAAGTTCCTAGTGTGTCTGTAAACAGCCCAACTCAAAAACAAGACGTAGTTGGCACTTAAGCCCAGTATCTTCCAGGGTTGCGACACAAAGATTTTCAAGAAATCCCCCCCCACTGCAAATTGGAACATTTTACGAAACTTTATTGTATTTTCTCAGAAATGGCTGTAACAATTTTAATTAAAATAGCACATGTTTAATATTTACATGACAAACAAAATGTTTATCTTGAAGCTTCTGGGAACATACTGTAAAGTCGCCTATTTCGGGAGGAATTTTGTATAACCGACAACTATAAAAGATAGACGAAATATGAAGTCCTCTTTAAAAGACCTAATTTAATTCAAATATTTTTGTGTGGCATGAGTCATTTCCGAGATCTCCGTTGTTTGTTAGAACTGTTCAACACTTGGTCATTTTTTTTAAAAGTACTGCCGCTATTCAATTGTTTCTCGCGATGCCATGGGAATAGTATGGAACTTCAAGGCCAGCATATAGGGGCCCATTTTAAATATCTGTCTATCGATTCGTTTCCTGCATCTACAACGAAATGTGCGACGCAATTATTTCCGCAAAGGGAACACGTCGCATTTTTATACGTGTTTTTCAAATATTTCTTTCCCGTCAGCGAAAATGTTGATTGTTTTTGAAGTGCACCAGTTATTTGGAGGGGGGATTATCACACTGGTCCACCCTTGATTTGGGATACACGAAACAAGGAGCCCCAATGTTGGACACCCATAACGCGCAAGTAGGTGACTCCTCCCGATGTTTCACTTTTGCGGCCGGGTTCCCTGAGGACAGATGTGTCCCAGAATGCACCGCAAGTGTTACGCCGGCTCTCTCTTACATCATCAGGTATTTTACCTGCAGGTGGAGGAGCGTGCAACACAAAGTAGGACTGCCTACTTTATACCAACTTCTGAAAACTGAATATACCTCTGCAACGGACCGGTAATAAACGGAAGGAAAATAAATTGCATGGACGAACTAAAGAGCAAATCACACTTTTGATTGTCTCTGGAATCGAGTGTTTACACTGTCAGAGGTCCCGGATTTGATTCTTAACTATCGAGGGGGCTCATTTTTCTTTGCCCAAGATTATTCGATATGCTCCCTAGAATCTGGAAATAGGAATCAGAATATCTAAGTAATTTAAGGGGTAGATAAAGGTAATTAAAAAATTCGGATGTGTTACATTCATATGACTTTCTCTACCCTACATCGTTTATTAGTGGGTATACAAATTATTCTTACGAAAGTTTATTTTCCTATGTGCTTTATTTTAATCGAAATAAACCTTTCTGGAAGTAACGTGATAGTCAAACGTATAAGAACTGGGCGCTATATGCTGGCCTTAAAATTCCATACTGTTTCCACGACATCGCGAGAAACAACTAAAAATCGACAGGACTTTTGAAAGAATGACCAAGTATTGAACAATTCGAACCATTAATAACGGATACCTCCGAAATGACTGGAGCCACAAAAAAGTTATTTGAAATACATTGTGTGTTTTAAAGAGATCTATATATTTTTTTGTGTGTGTGGCATGTTCTCGTCTGTCCCCTAATGTTTAATAGTTATGCAAGGTTACACAATTTTCTTCCGAATGAAGAGGATATTTCAAGAAAATGCAGTATATACATTTTATTTGTCATTTAATTATCTTTAATATATGGTATATTAATCAAAATCGTTAAATCATTTTTCAGAGAATCAAAAAATTATAAAATTGTTCCATGTAAAGGGTAGTTTAGGGTTAGGGATTTTCTTGAAAATCTTCGTGTCGCAATTTGGAAGGTACTGAACGTAAATACCAAGTTTGGTATTTATCCGACTTTTCGTTTTGGTGTTATGCTGTTCACAGACACACAGACATACACACACCGGGATCTTTTCTAAAAATACTTTATTTGAATTCAAGGGGTCTCAAAACATGTATTTACGGTGAATTTTGTTTGGAATGCAATATGTTCAATGAACGCGGTAGAGAAAGTAAGAAGAAAGAAAACTCCATTCACTTGTACAAAATGTTCTTATACAAAAGCTTATTTTTTTATGTTATACTTCTTGATGATGCAGATAAACTTTCATTACTCATTTCGTTGTTAAGTATAAGAAGAATAAGAAGACTAAAGCGATGCTCAGATTTTTAAGATACTGGTTGCTATGTGACGAGTTCAAAATTCCGTGCTCCTTGAATGACCACAAGAAGAAAATGAATAACGACTGGCCACTTGGAAAAACTATAAGTATTTGAAAATTTAAACCAAAATCAAAGAATATCTACGAAAAGAATTATTTGGATAAATTGTGTGTACTAACGTGGTGTAGTAAGACTTTGTCTATCTCTATAGAAAAGTTCAGTCAAAATGAAGAGAGGCTGTTGCCCAGAATATTCAAGATATACGTTTTATTTGTCATGTAAATATCCTTAATTTATTTTAATAAAAATCGTTAGAGCCAGTTTTGACAAGAGAACGGATTCTTTTCTATTTAAAGGGTAGTTTATTATAGCGCGATTTTCTTAAAAATTTTCGTGTTGTATCCAAGGAAGAGACTTAGATACTAAATTTGCTACATATTTGAGTTTCCAGTTTTGAGTTGTATGGTTTGTATAGGCACCTCAAAACGTATACTTCCAATAAAACGTCGATACTGAATTTTTTTGGGAATAAATACTTCCTCTACTTGTATAGATAAAAGGTAGAGAAAATAAACAACACGATATTGTAAGGTGAAATGTGCTATAACAATCCAAAAAGGTTGAAAAACAGTGGTGGCCATCTTGAATATTAATACAAAATACTGGCGTGGGATATTTCAAGTAAAACATTGAGAAGGTATTCGATTCCACTGAAAACTTCCATACCGAGATTTCACCAGAAATACATGTTTTTCAGGCTCCCTGAATAAAAGAAAAGCATTTTTAGAAAAAGGTCCGTATATGTGTTTATGAGCAGTATAACTCGCAAAACGAAAAGTCCGATAAATAAAAAATTTGGTATTTAAGTTCAATATGACACGAAGATTTTCAACAAAATCCCCCCCATCCCAACTTAACCTTAAATTTTTCGAAAATTTTTATTTCCTAAAAATTCTCTAACGATTTTTATTAAAATGCCATATATTAAAGATATTTACATGACAAATAAAATGTATATCTTGAATTTTCTGGAAGTAACCTGTGAAATCCTCTTCATTCCGTAGAAGTGTTGTATAGCTAGTAAACGTCAAGCAATACACGAAAACGTACTTCACAAAAATTGCTCATCTCTTTTAAACACACAATTTATTTCAAATAATTTTTTGTGGCATCAGCTATTTCCTAGATATCCGTTATTAATGGTTCAAATTGTTCAACACGACCATTGTTTTTAAGTCCAGTCGATTTTCAGGTGTTTCTCGCGATTCATGGAAACATTATAGAATTTTAAGTAGATAGGAAAATAAACCTTCGTGAGAATAATTTGTATACCAGGTAATAAGCGATAGAGGATAGAAAAAGCCATGTGAATGTATCACATCAGATTTTTTACTTTCTCTACTACGTAGTAGCGGAAGTATTGTATTCCACCCAAAAATTCGATACCGAGATTTCACCGGAAATACATGTTTTCAGACCTCCTGAATCCAAAAAAAAAGCATTTTTGGAAACATGTCCGTGTGTGTGTCTGTGTGTGAACAGCATAACTCAGAAACGAACAGTCGGATAAACACCAAACTTGGTATTTAGGTTCAGTATCTTCCAAGGATGTGACACGAAGGTTTTCAAGAAAATCCCTCCACTCCAGAGTACCCTTTACATGGAAGATTTTTCGAAAATTTTAATTTTCTCAAAAATGGCTCTAACGATTTTGATTGAAATATCATATGTTTAAGATATTTTTATAACAAATAAAATGTATATCTTGAATTTTCTGGAAATGTCTCCAAAAGTGTTCTTCATTGTTAACGACTTTTGCATAACCGGTAAACTATGAGACAGAAAATTTTACCGCACAAAAAATGTAGATCGCGTTAAAATACACAATTTATGCCATATACATTTTTTTTGTTGAGTGAACCATTTTCGTGATATTACTTGTTATTCCCTTAAATTTTTCAATACTTATTTTCTAAAATGGGAATTCGTTATTCATTTTTTTGTCTTGGATATGCAAAGAGTATTAATCTGTGACAAAGGGAATGGTGCTGCACTTAGCAACCAGCTATTAAGAGATATGTATGTGCTTAAAGGCTACTGTATTTCTATATTGCCCTTGTAAATATATATTCCCCTTACATCTACAAGAAAATTAGCAATAAGATAGAGTTTGCAAATATTTATCTCGATTAACATGAAGTAGATGGAGAATAAGCGTTTGTACAAGAGTAGAGAAAGTCATGTGAATGTAACACATCAGATTTTTAATATATAAAACAGTAAAATAAACAAAATATTGGATATTGAGTTACCTGCATAGGAAATAGTTTGGAGAGATGGATCCCTAAGGTGAATGTGTAGACGAGCCAAGGGGGGGTACCTTTTACTGCCAGGAATGCCTTTATCACTGATCCATGAAGAACGCCAAGAATGCAGGTAGAGACCGCACTTTACTGCTTCAAACCTCTTGTCTATAGCAGCTAGGGGAAGTATATACTGTATTCCAGAAAAAGCATTCAGCATAGAGATTTTACTGGAAATAAATGTTTGAGCAGTGGCGGCCCGCAACTCACACATTTCTTCTATATTTGACTCTCCTGTCCTTTCTGATACCGTACTCACTACACCATGAGCTTTTAAAATGATGTCTGATGTAACATTTCCTTTCCATTTTATGTGCAATAAACCAAATTGGCTTAGGTCTAGCAGTAAACATCACGTGTCGTCCTGAGTCCACACCCATGACACTTGTCATCTTGCGAAACCGCCAATGTTGTTAAAACATAAACTTATTGTTATTCTGAACTTGCAAGACATGAGCTGAACTCGCACTCAACGACCAGTTCGAGAACTTGTTGAGTTTGAAAAGCCATCACCCAAGGGAACGGACTTCAATAACCACTACAAGTGGTCTTTCCACCAAAAAGAAATCGGAATCTTTGCTTCACCGTAGCCTCGAAACAGGTAGTTTCTGGGAGTAATACAGCCCAAACTTGAGTTGGTTGTCATGGCAACCGCACATAAACAGTACATCTCAACATCCCATATGCCTGATCATGAGCATTGCGGCTTTTCCATTTCGCTCGCTTGCAACCCATTTTCCTTATTCCGTGCTACTGCCGCAGTAACATTTTCCCTTTTAAAACAGTGACTGGTAAAATTATATTCCTTTATGCGAGTAGTAGAATCTTTAAAGTAATAAAAATCTGATATGATACATTCACATGACTTTCTCTACCCTCTATTTTATTAGTGGGTATACGATCTATTCTTACTAAAGCTTATTTTTCTATCTACTAAATTTTAATCCAAATAAACTTTGCAAAAATAGTTATAGATACAAAGGGAACAGCGATAGTCAAATGTTTAACAACTGGACGCTATATGCTGGCCTTATAATTCCGTACTGTTTCCATGACATCGCGAGAAACAACTGAATCTTGACAGCACTTGAAGAGAATGACCAAGAAATGAACAATTCGAACCATTAATAACGGATATCTCAGAAATGGCTAATGCCAATAAAAAAACTTAGTTCCAATAAATTCTGCTTTAAAGAGATATACTTTTTTTTGTTTACTGCGTTTTCGTCTGTTGCTTAACGTTTACAGTTGCAAAAGATTATACAAACTCCCTTCCGAATGAAGAGGGTTTCATAGGCTATTGCCAGGAAATTCAAGATATACATTTTATTTATCATGTACACATCTTTCATATATTGGTATTTTAATCAAAATCGTTAGATACTTTTTTTTTAGAGAATTAAACATTTCGAAAAAGTTACATGTAAGGGGTAGTTTGGGCTGGAGGATTTTCCTGAAAATCTTCGTGTCGCGTTTTTTGGAAGATTCTGAATCTAAATACCAAGTTTGGTATCGTACTTTTCGTTTTTGAGTTATGCTGTTCCCAGATACACATACGCACGCGCGCCCGCGAAAGTTTTTCTAAAAATGCTTTTCTTGTAATTCATGGAGCCTCAATACATGTTTTTCCAGTTAAATCTCGGTATCGAATTTTTGGGTGCAATGCCTACATACTATATATACTGAAGGCATAAAGTGGTCCATAATGGAAGGGAGTTTATGTATGGTAACATAGCCCCACATACTACCCGCGTGACCACCTCTGTTTTTCGAGTATAATTCTAACCACTGGATTGGCAGCGTATTTTGACTCCCCGAAAATGTGACCGAACTGCCGAAGGGTAACATTACAACTTAAAGCTTATTTAGGGTAGTTAAATTATATTAGAACCCACTCGCGGCTTCTCTCTACTGCGCGAGACAGCCGGCAGACGCCGGGGAAATTACAACTGCAGAGGCGGACTAAAATCCTCACCTTATAATAGATGCTGGAAATGTTGACCTTCTGCTCTCAAACAGCAGCATATCTCGTATAAATATTCTCGCTCACTCTCCAAAGCTCAGCAGCAGGAATTCTTGTGATTTCTTGCACAATGTTTTCTCTAAGTTACTGTAATGTGCGAGGATTGGAACGATACACTTTGTCTTTTAAAGAACCCCATAAATAAACATCACAACTGGTAGATCAGGAGAAAGAGTGGACCAAAAATCAACACTAATTATTCTGTCATCAAACACCTCTCTTATTGCATGTAATGATGCGGCAGCCGTATGTGCTGTTGCAGAATCTTGCTGGAACCAACCATACGATTTCTCTTCTTCTGTCAAACGATTGCAAAATGGCCCCAGAATGGCCCTCTGATATCGCTCTGCATTTATTGTTTCATCAAAGAATATGGGCCCTATTATTCTTCTAGCACTTATCGCACACCACAGTCCAATTTTCTGATCATAATGAGGCCTTTCATTACAAGAATTCCTGCTGCTGAGCTTTGGAGAGTGAGCGAGAATATTTATACGAGATATGCTGCTGTTTGAGGTCAACATTTCCAGCATCTATTATAAGGTAAGGATTTTAGTCCGCCTCTGCTGGCTGTCTCGCGCAGTAGAGAGAGGCCGCGAGTGGATTCGAATATAATTTAACTACCCTATATTTACATGCTATACTGCCGTTTAGTAGCAGCAATAACTTAACCTTCGTAACGATGCCGCTGTTGAAAGCTCTCACATATGTAGATGTTGTCCAGTTTAACATGGAATAATTGTTGAGCCCTTCCTCTAGAAGGCAGTGGTTTAGCATTTCATTGTGTACCAGTTCTAGCGAAGCTCTTTCATAGAGGTGGTGACACCACACCTTTATTCCACATGGGTTAGTTTTTATACTCCTGAATTGTTTTTCAGGTCAGTCACACAGAGAGCTGATACGGAGCCAAAAGTTGGTTACCTGAAGGTAGAAACCTTAGAGAAAGAAGAACACTATGGTGATCTGGGGGAGAGGGCCAACGTTTATGCGCGGGAGTGTACATGATAAAGTAAAAAGTGTGATTTAGGTATTTCATTTTATAAGATCTCCCTACGATGTTTTTAAAAGATATTTCTTAATTATAATCAGCAGAAAAGAATTACTTTTGGTGAAGTTAGAGTTGACTGAGGCTGCCAGAGAAATGACTTGCATCTCGGTCCGGTTCTTTATTTGGATATTCCATGAGAACTGCTTCTTCTGTTTGATGCACAGGAATGTAGCAACTGTTGGTTGCGCGGTTTTTATCGCGAATTCAGCCAAGCGCGCTACATTCCTTCTTTATGGAATAGGCAAGGCTGTATAAGGAAGCAAAGTAACATGTGGGGAACGTATTAGCACAACTTGTCGAAACTGCAACAGAATTAAAGGTAGTTCAGCTAATGAAGCTTTTTAATTGAAATGTCGCTATGTAAATGGTGGGGCCAGCATTCGAGGTCCTGGCTTCGATTCTGGGGCTAGTTTACCCTGGTTGGCAAGGCGAATGTTGAGGTGGTTTCTCTTTTACCACGAATTTCATTTCGTTTCCGCTTTCAGGTAGGGCTTAGGGGTTGTGCAGTGTCGGGCAGATGACGAGATGCTTACTGTTACACAGTTCTCCCCGGCCCTGCCAGATGGCAGCATTCTCTGAGCCGCCTCCGGTAGTCAAACTTGGAATCGTTAGCGACCTCTGCGCGTCTCTGTCGGCCTCCTGTGGTTGCTGAGCACAAATGATCCACAGGTGTTCCCTGTTCATAAAAGGTAAAAGTACGAACGGAGGGGCCCCCCCGTAACCGGGGCAGAGCTCCGAACACAAGTCGGTCCCTTGTACTTCTACCGTGACCCCCGGAGGAACGGATCAGGGGACAGACCCAGACGGGTTCCCTAATGTTTCCGACGCCACAAGCCAACGAACCCCGGGCAGGGACCACTCGGAGGAAAGCAGAGCAGTTCTCGCAGCAACGTCAGGGAAGAAGCTTCTACAGAGCGTTCAAATACCGTCCAGCCGCAACCCGCCGAACACCGTTACCTGGCCCTGTAATCCTGAAAAGATGACAAGGAAGATGATAGGGTACAGGAGAGAAGTGGTAGAACCACCCTGCCGACACGGGGAAACCACGAAAATCGCATGGATCAGAGTGGGCGGTCGCCGGGGATCGAACGCGGGACTTCCCGAATGCGAGAATTTACCTTAAATGAATTGAACACATTTTTACTATTTGGAGAAAATTTTTGTATTCCCCCCAAAGACATCTCACTACAAATATGGATTTTAGCTGTCAGAATCCAAAAAGGCCGGTGTCTCCGTGTGAAATTTAAATCGAGTTTTGTTTATGGACGCTCTTTAACTGCTGTGGTCCTTAGCGTCCCATTCTATATTGGGCGTGAAACACCGGTAATTCTGCTCAGAGACCTCTTTATCAGACTTGAGGTTCTTTACATGCCGTAAATCTACGACACGGGACCACCGGCTTTACTTCCCCATGCTAACGAGTTGAAAGAAACCACTCCATCGCCCTCCACCGGGTTTGAACCCGCGATCTCGGGAACTAGAGACTAGCATGGTAACCACTACACCACAGAGAACATCTCCGTGTGATATGGTTTGCTCTGCCACCAGATGTCAACATTCTCATCTTCGCTATTAAATGTGTTTAATTATCTGCAACTCGATTGAAGAGCATAACTACGCTTTTTGTTTTACATTTATTTGAATGAGAAGGTACTGTATTGCACCCAAACATTTGATACGAGATTACACCGGAATCTCCCTACTGGGAACGCCCCCTTGTGGTACAACATCCTCATTTTGGATCAGTGCGAAATCCTCTCCGATAATAGGACTAAAGAACTACCCTTTACATGAAATATTTTTTGAATTTTTTTATTTTATGAAAACTGCTAGACGTTAACTGATAGACCAAACCGTACTCACAAAAAGTGTAGATCTCTTTAAAACGCATATTTTCAAATAAGTTTTTTTTTGGCATCATTTATTTCCAAAATATCAGTCACTAATTGCTTCGAATTGTTGAACACTAGTCATTATTTTAAAGTCCTATAGATTTTCCGTTGTTTCTCGCGAATATATGGAATGAGTATGGAATCTTAAGGCCAACGCTGTTCTCTATAACGGAATATGTAATGTAGCTGTTTCTGTAAAGGTTTATCTGGATTAAAATTAAGAAGATAGGGATATAAGCTTTCGTAAGAATTATTTGTATGCCCACTAATAAGTGTCAGAGGGTATAGAAATCCATGTGAATGTAACACCTCAACATTTACTATCTGGTTGATAATGCAGTGATCTTCATATATTTTTGGGCAGGAAGGCACCTGGGCCTGACGTCATACATGATGACGTAGAGGTTTCCTGTGCAGGTGTCATTAGCCACTAAGTGCTCAGGTTACAGAGCGGGTGTTACCTGCGGCCCCTCCACCATTAAATGAAACAATAGAAAGGCTTCCCGTGCAATAACGTGTGGAACCTAATGAGGCACGGAAGATGACAATTGACACGCACGAAACAACTCAAGAACCCTGGCGCGCAACATGCCCAAAACCGGGGGAGCTTGCGCTGCTACTCTCATTCGGGAACCCCCGGGATCGATTCTCGGGTACTGCCAACTCTGACCTTTGGGTTTTCCTAGGTCGTCAGGCGGATGCTGGAGTAGTTTCTTTCAGCCTCCATTTCGTTCCATTCATCCTTCACCCCGTCAGATCTGCTTCAGGGTTGGAAATGTCGGCGATGGTGTTTCGGTGCGGCGTGGCAGAGAAAAAAGCGTGCTCTCCGTCCCTCGGCTTTCTACTGTTAGACCCTCTGTGGGGTGGGGGTCGCCGATCTACCTTTCGGGGTGTCTCAATCTGGAAATCATAGGGACCCTATGATTGCTGTGCCGTCACTCTCGGTGTTTCCTCTCACCTCATTCTCCCTCCCGGGGGTCATAGGAGCAGTGCCGAGTTCCCTCCGATACTCAGGACAAATCTAATGAGTTTTAAACTCTAATCTACGTATTCTAAAAAAGGTCTTAATTTACAATTACACTATTTTCTCTGTGTATCAGCTCTGCAAGGTATTTCTAAAAATCTATTTTTTGTCGACTTGTTTTTAATCGTGAAACTGAAACTTTGCACGCACAGTAAGCGTAGAGATTATGATGTTCACACATCTCTCACACCTTTTAACAAAATTCGTATTAATTCTTCATGGCCGTGTAAATAAAACGATGCGCTCATTAACGTTATCATACAGCACAAACTAACTCTACTCACATTATCGCAATTCCAGTATTTTTTAGTTCCATTTATACCCCGCCGTTAACTACAAGATCTTATCGGCGTCCTGAAGTTATCTTTTAGGGTTAAAATTTTCAAAATTTACTGAGGTTCCAAGCCAAGGTTTGTGAAATTCCTGATTCCTGCCCAAGCTTACTCCAAAGTCATCGAGTATTTCGTATTTAAGGACACGGCGGTTTCCCTAAATCTGTTCACCAGATTACGATGTAACGCGTACAAACAGCAGGGAATCTGCGTAACTTCCCTACAAGAGTTTGTTATCGCACAGGAATCATACATGAAGACTATAACACTGAAACACGTGGTCTCTCAGTCTTTGCACCAACTGATTAGCCGGCACACGGAGAGGGAACAGAAACAGCTGCAATTCCCCGTAATACGATCACGCAGGCTCTTTGTTATACATATGAATATTCTTTGCATGACCTGATGACACGTAATCTTGTTACATTCACATGACTTCCTCTATCCTCTATCGTTTATAAGTGGGTATACAAGCTGTTCGTATGAAAGCTTAGTTTTTTCTGTTTACTACGTTTTAATGCACATAAACGTTTACAGAAACAGCTACATTACACATTTCGTTATAGATGCAAAGAGAACAGCGATAGTCAAATGTTTAACAACTGAACGCTATATGCTGGCCTTCCATACTGTTTCCATGACATCGCGAGAAACAACTGAACATGGAAGTGACATCAGAAGAATTACAAGAGTATTGAACAATTTCGGAAGATTAATAGGGAACATTTCGGAAATGGCTGGTGCCACGAAAAAGGTTATGTGAAATAAATTCTGTGTTTTAAAGAGATCTACATTTTCTGTGCAGTACGTTTTCGTCTATCGCTTAACGTTTACAATTATACAAAAGTCCTTCCGAATGAAGAGGACTTCACAGACAATTCAATATGTCTTAAATACATGGTATTTTAATCAAAGTTGTTGAAGCCATTTTTGAGAAAGTAAAAAAATTCGAAAAATATTCCATGTAAAGGGTAGTTTAGGGTTGGGGGATTTTGTTGAAAATCTTCGTGTCACATCTTCGGAAGACGCTGTTCAAAATATCAGTTTTTTGGAACCAGGGGGACTCAAAAGGTGTATTTCCGGTGAAATGGCAATATCAAATTTTTTGGTGGAATGCGATACCTGCTGCAGTAGAGAGGTATATTGCCCCTGTCACAGTGAGCGAGTCTAACACGGTGGGCTGCACCTTACCGACGGTCAGTTTCCACTGATACGTAAACTAGATCACGAAACAGTAATCATTTCAGCCAACCCTAGCAGCTCATATTTCTTCCGCATTAAACATACATGACATTACACAGCCAAGTGAAGTAATCACGTGGAAACAAAAGGCAGGTAAACCTGACCCACAATTTCACGGTCGCCGACTTTCTTACGAAAACTGACCTTCCGGTCTGTCACGTCCCTCTAACTCATCACATTCCTTCGCTTAGGAATGAGTTCAAATTAAGCAACAACTTGCGGAAACAGTATTCAAATGTTTATTCAGAACGCAGCTGAAGTTAGATTTTGTCTATCCCTGAAGGTTTACCAGTTCAGAATGAACACAACTTCCTAGAAAATTAACATGTACACTTGGTTAAATTTAAAATGTCCAGTCTCTTGAGTTTGTATTCGTCAATTTGACTAACTCTGTAATGCAAGCCACAATACACTGATTTGGGCTGCCTTGAGGCGTGGTTAAGCTACGTAACTTTTAATATAATTACAATAAAAGTGAAATTTGGGGTTATAAAATCAAATTGACCCCTATGAAACTCCACTCCAACGATAAATTAACACCATGGTTGCCATCTACCAGTATGATGGACAACTAAATAAACGTCACATACATAAAAAATGAAGAAAGCGTGTTGCGTTTTAGCTCAAGTATTTGAAACGAAGGGGCGGGGTTGAATAGGTCCACGGAGATTTGAACTTGCAACTTGAGGGACAGTGAGCTAGCAACTCATTACCACTGAGCTAAGAGTGCTGCAGTAAGCATGGCACTGTAACGAGCTTTAGTCGTACTCCACTTGAGAACCATAAATCAATAAACTGTGTTTTGGTTACAAATATTCAGTGGAGAAACATCTGTATATTTGAAATATCCCACATGAAGAGCTTTGTGATTAAGTTGTTCCCCATTATAACTACTACAAGAATATACGCAGTCTTGTGAACGAAACCTGGCTGTCGGCCACTTTTAAATTGACTGAGTGTAATTTTCAGTTTAAAAATGTTAATGTCTTACAATCTCACGAGTTTTCCACCCTTTCTGCGGAAAGTATTCACGTTACTCTCAAGATAAATGTTTACGGACATACTAGGTACAACAGGAGACAAGTGATAAATTACACGGGGGCGCCTTTTACCTCACTTTGTCCTTAATTCTAATGCATACTGCTCAAAAACTGATAACTGGTTTTTGATTTCTCTACTGTGCTTACAGTACACCACCAAAAATTCGATACCGAGATTTTAGCACAGATACATGTTTTGAGATCCCCTAAACCTCAAAAAAGAATTTTTAGAAAAAGGTCTATGTGTGTGTCTATCAATATCATAACTCAAAAACGAAACGTGAGATAAATACCAAATTTGGTATTTTGGTTCAATGCTTTACCTAGATGCGACACAAAGATTTTCAAGAAGCCCAGCCTAGCCCAAAGTACCCTTTGCATGGAAAATTTTTCGAAATTTTGTAAATATTTTAAATATATTTGCGTGAAAAATAAAATGCAAATCTTGAATTTTCTGGGAATATTCTGTGGAGGAATTTTTGTAATCTTATATAACTGGTGAACGTTGAGCGATAGACGAAAACGTACTACACAAGAATTGTAGATCTCTTTAAAACACATAATTTATTTCAAAAAACTTTTTTGTGGCATAAACCATTTCCGAGATATCCTTTATTAATGGTTCGAATTTCTCGCGATGTCATGGAAACAGTTTGACATTTTAAGGCCAGCATATAGCGTCCAGTTGTTAAACATTTGACTATCGCTGTTCTCTTTGTATCTATAACGAAATGTGTAATGTAGCTGTTTCTGTAAAGGTTTATTTGGACTAAATTGCAGTAGATAGAAAAATAAGCTTTAGTAAAATTAGTTTGTATACTCAGTAATAAATGATAGAGGGTAAAGAAAGTCATGTGAATGTATCACATCAGATTTTAGTTTTTCTTATGTCACTTAATGTATGCTTGTTGTCATTTCTCGACCTTCGATAGATGGTCAGAATTCATTAATGGCATTTAAATTATCAATAAAACTATGACCACTCGCGTTGCTTCAAAATTCTATAATCTTCGTATAACATCACGAGAAACTAAAAAATGGTGACTTAGTTCTTCAGAACAATTCAAACCAGTATTTCCGAAATGGTTAATGCCACAAACAAATTTATTTGAAGAAATAAAGTTTGTTTTAAAGATATGAACCTTTTGTGCAGTAAGTTTTTATCTTATACACAATTTATTCAGGAGTTCACAGGCTCTCCGCAGAAAATTCAAAATATATATTTTATTCGCTACGTAAACACCTTAAGTATGTGGTATTCTAATTAATTTTTTAAAAGCCATTATCGAAAAAATAAGAAAGTAACTAAAGCTTTTCGATGTAAAGGTAGTTTGGGGTGAAAGGGTTTCTTGAAAACCTCCGTGTCGCATCCTTAGAAGATACTGAACTTAAATACCAAGTTTCGGGTTTATCGAGTTTTCGTTTTTGAGTTACGCTGTTCACAGAAATAACGTCATTTTTGGGATCAGGTGGTTATTTCCGAAGAGATGTCGATGTCGAATTTTTGGATGGAATACAACACTTCCCCAAATTACTACAGGTGCACGGCCGAGAGTGTAACAGCGGTTTGCCTAATACTCCGGAGGTCTGAGTTGGAGACAGCTCTGTGTGGTCAATAGACCGATTTCTTTGGACCTGAAGCAGAGTTTTCATTGCATTTAATCGTTCATATGCCATGGCAACCAGGAAAGAAATGAATCGAGCTCCGCGCAGCTTTGATCGTGTGCAGTGGCCGCGGAACCTGAAAGTGGGCCAGTTGTGTTGTACATGTGACGTCACTCACCCGGACGGATCGGGATTCGAGAACCGGAACGAGTACGATGGTGCATACCGGAAATCTCCGGGGCCGTATCGAGAGTATGTCGCTTTACGTGGTTGTGTATCGCTCTTGTAAAGACACAATATTTTGTGTGTAGGGTAACCACTCAACCAATTTTCATAATTCATTCGCCATTGAAAAGCTCTATCTGGCCGAAATGGGCTGTAAAACATCCAATTTCAAATCATAACTTACTAAATGATTAAAAGGATTTACAAAGCCCTTGTACTTGAATACGAACATATTGGAGTTATTAAAGAACATACTCACGCAGAAGGCTTTGACTTTTAGTAGAGAATGCCATGGAGTAGAAAAAAAATCGTTGTTACTCCACAGAATATGCATGTAAAATAAGAAAATGCAGCCGAATTTCATTTCAAGCAATATATATAGATGGTCACGATTTAACAACAAAGACCCAGCAAAACAAAACAGAAACAAATCTATTTATAACGCTACGATATCAATGCCAAGATACTCTAATAACCCTTATCTAAGAAAACTTTGCTTTGTAATCAACTTCGTCAGCACGACATACGAAATAATTGTATAAACAGAGAAAACTGCTGACCAGTGAACATTTATTTCATAGTTAACAACCGAGAAACTTATTTTTCTTGATGACTGCAGGTTAACTTGGTGTCTTGAGAGTGGGAAATCTTCATATTCACCAGCTTCATTGCATTAGTTAAAGAGTTTCTGTAACCAGAGGCCTGCTCGAACCGTGTTCGGGCTTCAAAATAAAGATTAAAAATTTAATTTAAGATATTCAACGTATGAAACGGTGAGTCGTAAAGGGAAGTAACTACATTTTGTATGCTTTTGGGGAAATTGAAAACAAATTCTGATGTGTTACACTCACATGGCTTTTTCTACTCTTGCATAAACTAGTTTTACAAACGCTTATTCTCCATCTACTTCATGTTAATCTTATTGCTAATTTTCTTGTAGATACAAAGGGAATTGTAAGACTTTAAGCGATAGTCAAATATTTTAAGAGCTGGTTGCTATGTGGAGTATTCCATTCTCTTTGTGTCCAGGACAAAAAAAATGAATAACAAATTCCCATTTGAGAAAAAGTATAAGTATTGGAAAATTTAAGGAAATAACAAGCAATATCTCGAAAATCATTCACTGAACAAAAAAAAAATAAATAAAAATGTATATAACATAAATTGTGTATTTTAACGCAATCTACATTTTTTGTGTAGTAAAATTTTGTTTATCTTTTATGGTTTACCAATTATGCAAAAGTCGTTCATAATGAAGAATACTTTTGGAGACATTCCCAGAAAATTCGAGATATACAATTCATTTGCCATAAAAATGTCTTAAAATTATGGAATTTTAATCAAAATCGTCAGAGCCAGTTTTGAGAAAATTAAAATTTTCGAAAAATGTTCCATGTAAAGGGTAATCTGGGATGGGGGGACTTTCTTGAAAACCTTCATGTCGCATCTCTGGAAGATACTGAACCTAAATACCAAGTTTGGTGTTTATCCGACTGTTCGTTTCTGAGTTATGCTGTTCACAGACACACACAAACGGACATGTTTCCAAAAATGCTTTATATGCATTCAGTGCACCTCAAAACATGTATTTCCTGTGAAATCTCGGTATCGAATTTTTTGGGTGGAATGCAATACTTCCCCTACTTACTATACGTAGTAGAGAAAGTAAATATATCTGGGGCTTACGTTTCTATAGTTTCCCTATAGTGATTTATAGTAATTTTTCCGAGTGGTACAAAATGGGGCACTGAGTATGCAAATTGAAGTTACATTTGCCATTTTGTATTTTAATACAATTAGAACAGTGAATGAATGTATTGTATCTACTGCTTTTTAATCCTACATTAGAGTATGCGACAGTAAATTGGCATTTTATATTTTCTTATTTTTGCAACTTTGGAAACTTAATTTGACATAATGCTACACATGTTAGATATCATTACAGGCATTTTGGTACGGCACTGCAAGTGTCTTGTATAAAGTGATTTCGTCGTCAGCATGGTTTGAAACTCAACACCACTAAATGCGGCAGTTAGTTCCTTTCTTCAATATTCCATGGAATATAACTCATTGTATTAAGAAAATGTAACTGCCCTTTAATTAATAAAGATACATTTTATCTGTCATATATGTTAAACACGTGCTATTTTAATCAAATTCGTTAGTCATTTTTGAGAAAATCAAAATTTTCGAAATTGTTTCCATGCAGAGAGTATTTTGTGGTGGAGGAATTTTCTTGAGAATGTTCGTGTCTCATTTTCGGAAGATGCTGAACTTAAATACCGAGACACACGCAAAAAAACAAGCAAAACTGTTTATGGATCCAAGGTGAAATATGTATATACATTTTTTGGATAGAATACTTGAATCTACTTAGTGTAAGACCGTCGTGCCTTAAACATGTGGTATTTTAATTAAAATGATTAACGCCATTTTTGAGAAAATAAAAAATAACAAAAATGTTTTGTATATAAAAGGGTGAGAAAAAAAAACGAAACATATTAACTGATGGTATTTTTTGTTGCGCTGTGTTCCGATGGAATTATCGCAGCATGCACTAGTAATAATAAATATATACCCGCTTTGGCAAATACTGATAAGGATACAACAGCTGGAAATTCCGGCTCCCTCCCTCCACCCACACCCAGGACATCTGGGCAGAGTACAGTGTTGTGGTCAGTAAGACAGCATGCCGCTAACTACATGCGGATTGCAGGACCTCAGCCAACACTGTTTCTGTAAAGGACCCGAGTGCAACCCCGCCTTACAGCAGGGGAAGAAGTTCCCATGTTGGTACCAGAGTCCCTTCGCACGCAGGCGCAGCGCTTCATCTATTACTACTTTTACTTGAACTTGTGCAGAAGGTTGGACTCGGATGGGAAAATAGCGTTATGAGTTTTGTTGAGTCAGAATCGTGTGTGACTCATACGTGACACGGCGTGATGTATTGTTCCTGTTCGTGTGAGGGCTCCGTCTTGTTGACAACTCAATATTCAGAGGCGGTTTTCTCAAAACTATTGTATTATCTGCTCCTTACAGCTTACGACTAAAGCACTTAGGTATGAGGAATATCCCTTGTAATTGTAGTTTCGAATATGTCGAAGATTCTCAACAAAATACGCATTCACTCCAAACTACTTTTGATATGAAAAAAAGTATTTATTTGATTTTCTAAAAAATCTGATTTGAAACTTTCATATGGCTCTCTCTACCCTCTTTCGTTCATTAGTGGGTATACAAGCTATTTTTACTAAAGCTTATTTTTTTATCTACTTCATTTTAACCGAGATAAACCTTTACAGAAACAGCTACATTACACATTTCGTTATAGAGAACAGCGATAGTCAAATGTTTAACAATTGGACACTATATGCTGGTCTTAAAATTCCATACTGTTTCCATGACATCACGAGAAACAACTGAATGTTGACAGGGCTTCCATTAATAACGAATATCTCGGAGATGGTTGATGCCATAAAAGGTTATTTGAAATAATTACGTGTTTTAAAGAGATCCACATTTTTTATGTAGTACGTTTTCGTCTGTCACTTCACGTTTATCAGTTAAGCAACATTATACAAAATTCGTTCTTAATTAAGAGGACTTCAAAGGCTATTCTCAGAAAATTCAAGATATACATTTATTTGTTATATAAATATCTTTAATATATGGTATTTTAATTAAAAACATTACAGCCACGTTTTAGAAAATAAAAAAGAACTAAAAATGTTCCATGTAAAGGGTAGTTTGTAGCACGGGGATTTTCGTGTCGCATCTTAAAAGGTACTTAAACGCAAAAGAGTACCTTTTTTAGATTTTTGTTCGTATTTAGACGGCCTCAAAACACGTATATCTGGTGAAATCTGGGTATCGAATTTTTTTGTTGGGTGTAATGTCTTCTGTACTGGATGAGAAAGTAAGCTGCGGCGATTTTGATTAAAGTACCATGTCACCAATAAAATGTACGTCTTGGATATTCTTTGTTACCGAGACGTTTCTCAGTTGCATTTCGGTATTGTTTGATGTGTCCATAGAAGGAGCGCAGAATTCCAAACACTGTGCTTTTAGTTTATTGCATTCGTCTTATACCTGCAACGAAATGAATAATGTTTATCTGTATCAGCAAGAAGTAGATAGATCAATAAGCTTTTGTAACAGTGAGTAGAGAAAGTTATAAGATATTGTGTATCTCTTATAGTTTACCAATTATACAAGGCACTCAGAATGAAGAGGATAGCCAGCCTATTCCTAGAAAATTGAACATGTACATTTTATTGGCCATGCAAATATCTTAAACCGAGCGGCGGTAAAGTCTGTGGTCCGCATTCAGGAGGTCCCGGGTTCAAATCCCGGCCAATCTGTCTGAGGTTTTATCGTGGTTTTCCTCAGTCGCCAAGGTAAATACCGTATTGGAAGTTTAATACCATGATCCAAAATTGCATCTTAAGCCTAAAACAATAGTAAAATGAAAACTAAGTGGTAATAGGCAATTCTATGCCATCTATCTACAGACAATGTAAGCAGTCAGACTGGACGGCACGAAGCAGAAGATCCGGCTGCTATGCGCCGGGGGTCTCTGTGGGCACGTGACGAAGCAAGATGGCATTTCCAGGAATGAGACCTAGAAGACTAACTATCCGCCTTTCTGTGTGAGGGCGGCGGTTGGACTGGACGGCACCCTAATGCTATCTGCACGGCACGAAGCAGAAGATCCGTTGTTATGCGCCGGGGGTCTCTGTGCGCACGTGACGAAGCAAGATGGCATTTCCAGGGATGAGACCTAGAAGACTAACTGTCCGCCTTTCTGTGTGAGGGCGGCGGTTGGACTGGACGTCTTCCTAATGTCATCTGCACGGCATGAAGCGGGTGGTTACAGGGATGAGACCTAGAAGACTAACTGTCCGCCTTTCTGTGTGAGAGCGGCGGTTGGACTGGACGGCATCCTAATGCCATCTGCACGGCATGAAGCAGGTGGTTACAGGGATGAGACCTAGAAGACTAACTGTCCGCCTTTCTGTGTGAGAGCGGCGGTTGGACTGGACGGCACCCTAATGTCATCTGCAGGGCATGAAGCAGGTGGTTACAGGGATGAGACCTAGAAGGCTAACTGCCCGTCTTTCTGTGTGAGGGCGGCGGTTGGACTGGACGGCAATCTAACGCCATCTGCACGGCATGAAGCAGGTGGTTACAGGGATGAGACCTAGAAGGCTAACTGTCCATCACATATCGTTCTAAGAGTTATCCACCAACAGACCCGTCGCGATACGAGCAGGGAGTCACAGCGACGTAAAATAAAATAGAGTAAATATCAGATGTGTGCAATGTTTAACAAAATCTTCAGAGAACATTAAAAATAACGAACAATGTTAAATGTAAAGAGGAGTGTGTGGTGGGGAGGGGATTTTTTTTTTTTGAAAGTCCTAGTATTGTATCTTTGGAGGATAGACTTGAATATCAATAAATACCAACTTTGGTATTTATCCGAATTTTCTTTTTTGAATTATACTCTCAATTTTTTTCTAGAAATGCTTTTTTTATGGTTAATGGGCCTAAAACACGTATTTCCGGTGAACTCTCGATATCCAAATTTTGGCTGGAATTGTACAATACTTCCTATAAAGGTAAAGTGGTGGAGAGAATAATGGGTAGAGAAAATCATGTGATGGACATCCGGCTTGATTAGTATGATGTGCCGACACTTTGCACACTTCCGGTTGGCGAAGATAATCTCGCGACATGAACAATAAAGACCCGACAACAGGAAACGCCACCAAGGGCAAGTGGAAGCATCAAACCTTTCACGTCGTGAAAATCTCAACCTTGGGTAGGACCCCAAGTTCCGCGGAACGGCGCCCGTGCGCGAGTATTGTTTAAGGTCCCGCACATTCAAATTATATTTCCTTTGAAGATTGTCATGAGCTAAGAAAAATATTTTTATTTTCTCTGCCACATCCCCAGCAGCTACATCAAGTGTTCTATTCAATATCAAGGTTTAACTGGAAATGCAGATTATATGATCACCCCGGAAAGAAGTAGAAACGTCGAATGAACACCAAAATTGCTATTTATGTTTAATAGCTTCCTACACGAAGATTTTCAACAAAATCCCTCCACCCCCAAACTACCCTTTACAGGAAACGCTACTCAAAGTTGTTATCTTTCTCAAAAACTGGCACCAATGACTTTAATTAAAATATGTCACAAGATATTTACAAGACAAATAAAATGTATACCTTGAATTATTTGGAAATAGCTTGTGTAGTCCTCTTCATTCTGAATTACTTTCGTGTAACTGGTAAACTGTAAGAAATATATAAAATCGTATATATATATATATATATATACAATTAAACCACACAATTTGTCACACATTTTGGCGGAGTTTAATCATTTCCGAGATATTCCTCTTATTGGTTTAAATTTTCAAATACTTAGTTTTCTCAACTACTATGTCGCTACTCGTTTTTTTTAAAGTTCCGTAGTTTTTCAGTTGTTTCTCGTGATGTCATGGAAACAGTATGAATTTTAAGGCCAGCATATAGCGTGCAGTTGTTAAACATTTGACTATCGCTGTTCTTTTTGTATCTATAACGAAATGCGTAATGTAGCTATTTCTGTAAAATTAAAATGAAGTAGATAGAAAAATAAGCTTTTGTAAACAATAATTTGCTGACGTTATATGAAATAAATGATAGCGAGTAGAAAAAGTAATATGCTAGTAACCAGATTTTTTAAATCAAAGTCGTTGAAGTCGTTTTTGTGAAAATAAAAATTAAGGAAATATTTTGCATGTAAAGAGTAGTTTAGGGTGGGGGATTTTCTTGAAAATCTTCGTGTCGCATGTTTGGAAGCTCCTGAACTTAAATACCAAGTTTGGTGTTTATGAGACAATTCATTTTTGAGTTATGCTGCTCTCAGACAAGTACACACACACACACACACACACATGGATTTTTATCTTTTTTTTTCAGGGGACACTAAACCGTGTATTTCTGGTAAACTTTATGTACTAATTTTTTAATAAACTATTCTATGGATTTTGAAGAGGTGTTATATACTATGTTGAAAGGATAGAACTATGTAGAAGGTTGTACATGATGCAATTATCTGGTGGAAAATAACCTTCAACTGATTCTAGTACGCCATAATCTACTGTAGATCGTCCCGCTGCACTGCTAAGACGGAGAAGTTGCCGATAAATCAGGCGTTCAGAGAGGAAATCTGATTCTGTAGGCTTCTATGTAAAGATGAGGGGTTTGTCAGGTTGCGTGCACATAGACGTTATACAACTGCATGCCCAGTGTCTTTGTTGACGCACACAAACAGTCCGAAAGTGAGAAATGCGACACCGTTAAGGTCTAGCAGATGTGTTGAAACGTTAGTAAAGTTAGAAGAGGAAATCTGCCTAATGATTCATCTGCAACTGCGCTACTGTAGACATTCGAATGTCAAACGTAGGCGTCGATCACTTAAACGGTTTTTTGAACTACGAGAAGCTTCTTGCAACGTCACAGGACGTTAAGGGTCACATGTCAAGTATACTATGCTATCGTCTGATTATTTTGTATTCTTCATCATGTTACTAATTATTAAATAGCCCCCCTTGATTGTAGAATGTTTTGCCATTTATTGTGTGCAAGGTCCTGGAGGTTATTTCTTGATTTGTTTCTATTATTGTTATGTTCTTGGATATTTGCAACTTGTTGCACTGCCGAGTCAGTGTGTATTTCGTGCCGCGCACATCTTTACTTCTTGTATCTTCAAGCAAATGTATGGTCAGGATTATAATACAGAGCGAGGTGGCGTCGCGGTAACGTCCGCCAATCGCATTCAGAAGGTCCCCGGCGACCGTCCACTCTGACACAGGGTTTTTTGTGGTTCCCCGGGATCGGCAGGCGAATGCAGGAGTGGTTTCTTCTCTACTACGATTACCTTTCCATCATTTCCATTTCCTTTCGTTTCGTTCCCAGGTATGCTTCTAGGTCTCCGAAGCGGGGTGTTCCGACCCCTTCAGCGGGTGCTGCGGACCCTGAGCACTCTACACTGGACCAAACGTCCGAGCCCCATCCGTAAGGGTGCCATTTGGATTGGGTTGGACTCGGCGGGGCAGTTTTCCCCGATACCCATGGGAGATTGGGTGTAAGTCTGTGCGGTTTTCCGTCCAGGCGAGGTTGTGAGACGCCTCAATGACCTCCGATACCGCCCTGGAGAGCCGGTAGGCAGTCTTCTAGGTTGCTGTCGTCCCCACCGAGGTCTCGGTGGTCTTCCCCTCTTTTGGAGTTGACGCGCGTAAGTGACGTATCCACTTCTATCCTGTGATGGGTCGGATTTAATTTTCAGGTGACGACCTACCGGAAAGGCTCTCGGGGGAGGGAGAGTCACTCGGATGATGCCCTTCTCCCAAAGTCGCATGGGGGCATAGTCCCCCTGGTCATATGTGATTTTAGGTTTCGTGACGTATGGCGCGGATGCATGCTGAATGAAAAGAGTAATCCGGTGGACACCAGAGTGCTGCTTGATCGTTATTGCTTTCTCTCGGCGGCTCCAGCAGTGGGACGGGTCTGTAGCCTCATCCCTTCCTCCTGGGGGTGGTAGCGTAATAGATCTGTCAGATGTAAGGTGTCCCTCTCCTTATGTTTCTAATTGCTACTGTTAAACTTCTGCATAGAAAAATAACTATAGAGCCCCTGCTGATTCCACCAGTAGCAAACCTTGCCCCAACATCACAGAACGACAAGGAACTTTTGCATTTTTACGGCATTGTTCGTCGCATCTATAGGTATAAAGCATAGACACTATATCAAGAGTAATAATCACGTATGTGGGTGTGTTTTTCTTTTCTATATCAGTCTATACAAAATTCATAAAATGTATTTTATAAAATGAAATGATGTAATACACACAATGTATTGGTGTATTAAACTGTCTCATGTGGCTACTTGCCATTGTTTGTTCTATGACTCAATAAATGGTTTTCTTCTTCACATTTACCATAAAGCTGTTCCCCATTCTCGGAGCAACGCCTTGGCAATTCTCGCAAACACCCAAATCTAGCAACGTTGATTCTTGAAGGATCGGCTTGACCTTGTCTTGTTGCATGCTTGCATAATGGACATGACGTTCTTGTTGAACATGGAAGTGTTTACGAATGAATGCATTTGACGAAGTGTCAGGCAACAAAATCTCTCTTGTCCTATGTCACATATGCAATTTCCTGTGTTGCAAGATCACGTTCAGACACATTAGAGGCCAACACTGTACTTGGCTCGAGCCAAACGAAAACCAGCTGATGGGATGTGGTCATAGCAACCTGATACGCCCAAGTTTTGAGTTTCCTGGATATCTCTAACATCGCCATTATGATACAGCCTGGGTAACATTTCCTCTCAGACTGCGGCCATAGGTTCGAATACTGCCTGCCTCACGTGTTTACTTACTTATCCAGATAGAAGTCAACGTTTTACGAGAGTAAAATTGCAACCGATTTAGTTAAATATTTACTAATTTTACCACATATTTGTTCTTTATAATTACAAGTTATTTTCATGGTTTCATGTACCCAACTTTCCAAAAAAAAGTGATTATCAAAAAATCTGAGTTCTTTAGATTCTACCTACTTTATGTTAATCCATATAAACATTTAATTATACATTTCATGCAGATAAAAGAGTATACAGGAGACGCGACAGTGAAATGTTTTAAAACCGGTCGCTGTACGTACGAAATTCCACATCCTTTCCAAGAAACAGCTGAATAAAAACAGCACTTACTAACTGACAACTATTGAAAAGTTCATACCAGTAATAATGAATATCTCGGAAATGACTCGTGTCTCAAAAACAAGTTATTTGAAATAAATTGTGTGTTTTAACGAGATCTCGTTTTTTGTGTAGTATGATTTTGTCTACCAGTCACGCAAAAACCTGTTGAGAATGAAGAGAATATTCGCAGAAAGATGTATAGATGATGTCTCATAACTTATGTCGGTTTTTACTTCAAGTGAGTTGTTACAGGAAATGATTCTAATCTTGAAAGAAAAGACCATCCTGAGCGAGGTTTGCCATCCCACAACGGTGCCAGTTTCTAGCTTTTGATGCGAAGAATTCATTGATCCCATTTAAACTGTTTCAGTGTTTTCAAAGTTTCTTGGGCCATGGATCTAAACAGATGGCGCAATATCAGGGCTATATGCTGGATGTGGTAGCAGTTCGATTCCTTCCAATTCCTGAATTTTGTCCATTGTTCTTTGAGTTGTAGAGGTCTCGCATTGTCCTGCTGTTTATATTAACCTGGCCTCAAAACTTGATGAACTCGTTTCAATTGCTGAGAATAAAGATCCGCATCGGCGTCAATTTCGAACTGAATCATACCTTCAAAATTCCAGCAGACACATATTATTATTTTGGAACGGAACCGACTTCTTGCAGGCTGACGAGTATCGAGGTGTTAGGGTTGCGGTAATACACCCACTTTTCATCACATGTGCCAGTTCTCCTGATCATCCCAGGGACTGGCGATAAGCTGACGACAGATATCCACTCTACGTTGTGCTTGATTAGGTCTCAATTCATGTGCTACAAATTTACAGCTTCTCAACGATTTTTTAAGTGTGTTAATATGGCGATGTGTGGTATCGTTTGAAGCACCAAGTTCTTCTGACAAACCCCCGAGTGCTTGTCTGTGGGTTTTCTTCCAAAACTCTGCGTGTATTCTCAGTATTCCATTACTTTGGGTCTTCTAGAACGTTGTAAATCTTTTGTTTTCATCTCCATTATTGAAACTCTGGAACCATTGTTGTGCTACTCGCTCACTAGCGACACCTTCGACTTCACATAGTCTTCGTTTCCAGTAGTGTTTCAGAAGGAACCTAACCTCAAACTTTGTTGCCTCCATTTTAAACTCTTGTATTATCAACTGCTGGCTGCCAACATGCTAACAATAACCATAATATTGACAACAATAAAAGTATATATATATCTGTGTGTACGATATAAACCCAAATAAAAAACTCACATTACTTATGAGACAATCTAATGCATTTTGTTTATCGTGAAAATATCTTAAATGTATGGTATTTTAATCAAAATTGTTGCAGTCGTTTTTTAGAAAATAAAAATGTTTAATGTAAAGGGCAGTTTGGGGTTGCAGTGATTTGCTTTTTTTATTTTTATTTTTATTATTATTTGGTTATGCAGTTCAGACACACACACAATGAGCCTTTTCCTAAAAATGCTTTTTGGGTTCAGGTGTCTCAAAACGTGTATTTCCGGTGAAATCTCGGTGTCGACCTTTTGGGTGGAATGCAATACCTTGTCTATGTACGTGGTAAAAAAGTAAAAATACTTCATCATTCCGACCGATGAATGTTGTACCGCCAAAGGGTACTTATACGCCTTGCAGCTGTCGGGGGGAGTTTAAGGAAGTCAGATGTTCCGCCAACGTTTCACATCCTTTTGTGTGGATATCAGGGGACTTTCATCCGTTACTAGGAATGGACAGCGCTGTAAATTACAAGTTTAAGGGCTAAAGTGGAGGATTTAGCATACAAATCCTTTAGATCGTTGTTCAGTAATTGAACAAGAGCGACGGAAAGTACATGAAGTTAATTAATTCGTCGTGGGAGTTTAAAAAGGTAACGGTGCAAGTGTTCAGTAAAATGGTGAAGCACCGAAAATGTCGGTACATGCAACAAGTAGTAGGTACGTGTGACAGAGTTTTTAACCTAGTTAGAGCGCCACTTCCGCATGAACAATGGGAATGTTAGGGTCAGTCGAGACGGTGAGGTTGCCAAAGAGGGCAGACACCCAGTCCAGTGGAACGAGTGTGTTTCTTGTATCGGAAGTCCCAAGGGTGCTGAGCAACTGGCATCCGGCCCCTAGCGTGAACCGTACCACACATTTCAAATTTCGCTGAAATCAGTTGAAGCTTAGGCACCTAAAATAAATACTGCAAGACACACAGATTCCCACCGTGTAATTTGCATCTGAATACGAAACTAGTACCAATGGAAGGAGGAACTCGGGAGTTTTGGTTATAGTATCACGTACAACATTGCGTATTGTTTAAAGTTACTGTTATACAGTATTGGCGAGCATTCTGTGTTCTCGATTACCATTTTCAAACAAGATCCACCTTCAGTTCGTCACTAAAACTACGTGAACCATCAGTTTCCACGCGAGTCGCAGAAAGAACGCGAACTACAGTCGGTGTGGATGATTGTAGTTTGTGCACAACCTTCCATACAGTGGATTTAGGGATCCGTACTGACTGCAGTGTTTGATTTTTGAGGACCAGTTTCCTCGCTTATTGACGGGTGCCAATTACAAATGCACCCTCTTGACGTAAAATCAGAGCTCCACTGGGTGGACCCTCGCCAAACCTTGCTCGAGAATGTCGTTGAACAACAATTACAATTTCATTAACATGGTAATCGAGGACGCTCGCCTATCCCCCATACCAGTCGCCGTTTTGTAACTTTCAACAATACGTAATGTTGTACGTGATTATGCGTCATTGTTGCCAACTGTGATAATATAACCAAAAGTTTTTGAATTCATCTTTCCCCCCGTAGGGGGCGGGGGGGGGGTTCCAACCGCTTCAGTTGCCGTGGTGCAGGCGCTGTGGACCCCGAGCACTCGTGGTACTTCTGACGTTACTAGAAGTACATCGAGCGGAACGTTGGGGAACTGTTCGGATTGGGTTGGTCTCGACGGGGCAGTGGTTCCCGATACTCATGGGAGTCTGGGGTTGTGAGACGCCTCAATGTCCTCCGGTAGACGGCATGCTAGATTGCTGTCGGCCCCACCGAGGTTATCAGTAGTCGCGTAAGTGGCATATCCACCTCCATCCTCGCGCGAGCCTTTGTAGACTCAAGGTATTGGCGTCATGGGAAACCCCCACGGTTGGAGAGCCACTCGGCTGGCGCTAACCCTGGGATTCGAGGGGGGCTAAGGCTCTTGCCCGGGTAGAGCTTCGCTTACCACCTTTCCATTTATAGTAGTTTTATCTTTCTATGCTTTATTAAGCGCAAGTTACACGTGTTCGAAACCCGAAAGTTCATTTTTGGGAATCCTGTATATACAATCTCTCATAAGTAAACAATAATGCAGATAAGATATTTTAAAAGTGCTCGGATATGTCAAATTTAATATTTTGAAAGGAAAATTATACAAAAAAGAAAAATTGTTGAATCATTATTGCACAGAATGTGACGTCATCGACGGAACTTTTAAATGCCAACATATTTTTTTTTTTCTCTGAGGGGTGTTATCTTGTTTAGTTGCGTGAACAGTTTCATTTGTCTCATATAAACGCTTTGCTAACAATTTAATTGTTTACTTTTAAATCTGCCAGCGGCTAAGTCAAGAACCGTGTTGAACATTTTCACTCACATCTCTGATCCTCATTTTGAACTCTTCCATATCAGCAGCCTTGTAACAAAGATTACATATCTCCTGTAGCAACCCAACCTTTTGTATAACACAAATGAAATTGCTTTTCAGAAAAAAAATAAAAAATATGATGTTTCCATTTAAAACTTCAGTTGATGATGTCACACCTTGTACAACAATGCCTGAAAATGTAGATTATTCTTTGTAAAACTTTCAAAATATTAAATTTGACTTGTCCGAGCATTTTTAACAGGTGAGATAATTTTACTCTTATTTACATTATTCCTTACTTATGGCACACCTGTATGTAGCTAATCCAGTGTAGAAGCTTTTACTTTCTCTGCAACACACCTAGTAGGTAAGAGGACGTATTATATGGAAATACACGTTTTGAGAGAGACTGAATAAAAAAAGCTTCTAAAAAAGTCCACGTGACTCTGAACAGCATATCCCAAAAACGAAAAGTAGGATAAATACCAAACTTGGTGTTTTAAGTTCAACATAGTCTAAAGATGCCACACGCAGATTTTCAAGAAAATCCCCCACCCTAAACTACCATTTACATGGAAAGAATCTGATGTGTTACACTCACATGACTTTTTCTACTCTTGTACAAACTATTTTTACAAACGCTTATTTTTCCACCTACTTCATGTTAATCTTATTGCTAATTTTCTTGTAGATGCAAGGGGAATTGGTAGCCTTTAAGCGGTAGTCAAATATTTTAAGAGCTGGTTGCTATGTGGAGTATTCCATTCTCTTAGCATGTACAGGACAAAAAGAAACCAAAAACGAATTCCCATTTGAGAATAAGTATAAGTATTGGAAAATTCAAACAAATAACAAAGAATATATCGAAAATGGTTCACGTAAGGAAAAAGAAAGTATATAACATAAATTGTGTATTTTAACGCGATCTACATTTTTTCTGTAGTCAAATTGGGTGTATCTCTTACGGTTTACCAGTTATGCGAAAAGTCATTCAGAACGAAGAGGGCTTTTCCGGACATTCCCAGAAAATTCAAATTATACATTTCATTTGCCATGAACATATTTTAAACATATGATATTTTAATCAAAATCGTTACAGCCATTTTTGAGAAAATAAGAAAATTTGAAAAATGCTCCATATAGGATGGGGAATTTTCTTGAGAATCCTTCTGTCTAATCGTTGGAGGATACTAAACTCAAATACCAAGTTTGGTATTTATTCAACTTTTCGTTTTTGAGCTATGCTGGTCACACACACACAAACGGCATGTTTCCAAAACTACTTTATCAGGGCACCTCAAAACACGTATTTCCGGTGAAATCTCGATATCGAATTTTTGGATGGCATGCAATACTTCCCTTAATTGGCATATATAGTAGAGAAAGTAAAAATTTCGTTAGGATTTATTTTTTCCAAAAATGGCTCCAATGATTATATATATGGCAAATAAAAATGTATATCCATTTTGAGTTTTCTACAAATAGTGTGTGTAGTCCTCTTCATTCTAAATGATTTTTGTGTAATTAATAAACCATAAGAAATATCCACACACACACACACATATATATATATTATATATATATGTGTGTGTGTGAGAGAGAGAGATATTAAATATTTTCAGATATACATTGATATTGTTTAGAATTTTCAAAACTTCAGATTTTTGGAAGTGCAAGTGACTATTCTTTTGTTTCTCGTGATGTCAAACAAAGAGTAAGGAGCGTCTACAAGGAAATATGTAAACGTTTATCTCGATTTACTTGAAGTAGAATACTTTGTGGAAGAATGTAAAACATTAGACGAGTTGCCTAGCAGTCGTCCTAAGAGATTTAAATGGAGAAGCCATCAAAAACACGCACGTAGGTGAAAGCTACACATATGTTCCTGTTTTGTTTCCTAGTCCAGTTGCCAACTGAACGCGGAAGAGACTGCTAATGGTAGCACCCAGAAGTTGGCAAGTCATCTCTGTTTGTGAATACCGCTATCATCTTGTGTTACGGTTCTTCCTGTGTCCACTAGGGGTGCCTCAACCCTTCATCAACTTCGTGCAAACAACAAACATGATTCTAATTTGCGCTTGCCACTAACTTCGGCGTGTTCGTTCTCTGGCGGACATCATTTGCTAACGAAAAAATCTTAACTTACATTCGCATGGCCTTCTCTACTCAATCTTCTACAAACTATTGATACGATAGCTTATTCCTATATCTGCTTCACGTTAATTGGATGAACATTTGTAGAAATCTTCATTACACATTTCGTTGTAGGTACAAGGGGAACAAAGGCCACCGAATCGACAGTCACATGTTTAAAATACAGTCACTAGATGCTCTTACTATGTCATTACGAGAAACAACTGAATAGCGACAACGCTTTAAAAATGACAAAACTACTCAAATATTCAAATATAATACGGATATATTGCAAATTGCTAATGCCACAAAATTATTCCAGATAAGTTGCATGTTTTAAAGGGATCTACATGTTTTGTCTATCTTTTAGGGTTTACCAGTTATACGAGGGGCGTCCAATTACCAAGTTTCCCTATTTTACAAAAAAAAAAACACATTACACACAGTTGATCATGTTGAATTAATTTTATTTATATTGTACAATCCTTCTGTTACTTTTCTACATAGTTAACATCTTTTTCCAAGCATTTTTGGGGACGTGTCACAAGTTTTTCCAAGCCAGTGTTCTACCAGGTCGGGCCTTGTGCTCGCAACCAGCTGACTTTATCATCGGTGTTAAAATGCTTACCTTTGAGTTGGAGGAACATGTGAGAATCATTTGGGGCAAGCTCCGGTGAATACGAGAAAACTTCCAAGTTGAATGTTGACCCAGGCGGAGCTCAGAAGATGCAACTGGGAAGTTTTCTCGCATCCTCCAGATTCACCAGATCCTTTCCCAAGTGATTTTCACATCTTCCTCCAACTCAAAGGTAAGCACTTTTAACACCGATGTGAAGTCAAATCAGTGAACAGCTGGTTGCGAGCACACGACCCGACCTGGTACAACACTGGTTTGGAAAAACATGTGACAAGTCCCCAAAAATGCTTGGAAAAAGATGTTAACTATGTAGAAAAGTAACATAAGGATTGTATAATATAAATAAAATTAATTCAATATGATCAATTGTGTGTAATATTTTTTACAAAATAGGGAAACTTACTTAATGGACGACCCTCGTACAAAAGTCATTCAGAATGAAAACGACTTCACACACTATCCCCGAAAACTCAAAACATACATTTTATTTCTCATGCAAATATTGTAATTCAAATTATTAGAGCCATTTTTGAGAACATAAAACACAACGAAAAGTTTTCCCATGTAAAGATTAGTTTGGGGTAGGGGATTTTTTTTAATATCTTCCTGTCTCATCTTTGGAAAATATTGAACTTAAACACAAAGTTTGATATTTACCCGGGAATTTGTTTTTAAGTTATGTTGTTTACATACACGGACAGGTAATTTTTTTTCTATGCTTTCTTTTAAAGTCAGGAATCTCAAAACATGTATTTCTGATGAAATATGGAAATGAAATTTCTAGGTGGAAGATAATACCTCTGGTACTTACTGTAAGCACGTAGTGGATAAAGTAAAAAGGAAAGGAAAACAAAGTAATGTACGCTTGCCTCTAAATTCAGGCGCGTCCGTTCTGTGGCGGAAATTATTTGCTAAAAGTATTCCTAAACCTATACAGTTTTAGTAGGCTTGTGAAGCAGCTCAATTTTGTATCGATTTCAACCAAAATGTATTTTCAAATTTCCACCTACTCTGAAATTTCAACACTTAATGTGCACATTCGTACATGCAAGAATGTTCCATATGCCCTGTGAGAAGTATCAGGAACTCCGGCGTTTTCCGAGTCACTGAGATTATCCAGTATTGTCCGTTATCAAAGAAGAACGAAGCGAGTATACCTCAAGAATACTTCACAAATTGCTACTAGGATCAGGTAATTTATTCGAAGAAACCAAACAACCCCAGATGCGTTTTATACGCTTTTAAAACTTTAAATATTACACTCGCATGCATTTCCCTACCAAGCAACGTTTACTTGTATGTGTCTACTTCACGCTAGTCGAGATAAATGTTTGCATTACAACTTCCTTCTGATAGTCAGATGTTTGAAATTCCGCTCAGAAACAAGGGAATGTTGATTTAACTTTCATTCATTCATTCATTATCTGTTTACCCTCCTCTTATGTAGGACTTACACCCCCCAGGACTTACAAGCGGGTGCCTGGGGTCAGAGGCCCGTCGAGGAGCAGACACTCATGGATCAGACAGAGCATCCAGGATGGGTGATCAGCCCGATGCCTGGTATGGGATGAAGGAAGTAGATGAAACGAAATGTTGGTGAAATGGATGAAAGGAAAGGTGATGATGGAGCAGTTGGTGGAATGAATGGCGGGGGAAACCGGAGAACCCGGAGAAAACCCGCCCAGACGCCGCTTCATCCACCACAAATCCCACATGCAATCCCTGGGATTGAACCCGGGTCGCCTCGGTGGGAGGCGAGCGGTCTAACCACTCGGCCACGGCGCCTCCTAATGTTGATTTAACACTAAAAATTAAAAACACAATGCCACAGAAAATGTTGACATGAAAATATTTTAATGCACCTGTAAAATTTGACCAAGATCGTGAAAAATTAAAAAAAGTTATTTTTTTAAATAAAATAATATGAACTGTAAACTTTAAGAAAACCTATAGTTTTTTTTTCACTTGGCTCATTTAAAGCAGCAATTATGTGAAGCTATGAAGGTGGCATCCTACACGCTTTGTTCTCTCGCAAAACTTTACTTTTTTCAGCACTTTTGCGTACCCAAAATTCTCCATGTGATGCAAATGTTTACTAATTCGTTCTAAACCTTTTACTGCCTCTCAAAAGTGCATTCAAGAAGATGATCATATAGGTTTTTTTAAAATAACCTTCAAATTTTGAGAAATAAATTATTAACGTTTGAAAAATTAAGAATTTTGGAGAGTAAAGAAGTAGTTGTACAGTAATTAGACTCTGATATGATAGAATGTACAAGATACTGAGGACGCTTCGTACATGATGAGTAAATTCATTGAAGAACATAACATCTGGGGAATTAATATAAGCTTTAACAAAAGAAAATATTTATTATCAACAATGAACACGGATGAAAAATTACAGGTTAATAATGAGGAAATTAGAATGGTCAATACATTTAGGTACTTGGGGTCAAATTCCAGAAGCAGATGGAACCAATATGATGTGTTATACTCACATGACTTTCTCTACTCTTGTACAAGCTATTTTTACAAACGCTTATTCTCCAACTACTTCATGTCAATCGAGATAAACATTTTCAGAAACTCAAATGCCCATTTGAGAAAAAGCTATAAGTACTGGACAATTCAAACAAATAACAAGGAATATCTCGGAAATGGTTCACTCAACAAAACATGTGTGACATATACTGTGTGTTTTAACGAAATCTACATTTTTTGCAGTAAAAGTTTGACTATCTCTTAGGATTTACCAGTTTTGTAAAAGTCATTCAAAACAAAGAGGACTTTTGGGGACATTCACAGAAAATTCATGATATACATTTCATTTAACATGAAGATATCTTAAACATATGATATTTTAATCAAAATTGTAAGAGCCATTTTTCAAAAAATCAAATTTTCGAAACATTTTCCATGCAAAGGGTAGTCTGGGATCTGGGAATTTTCTTGAAAATCTTCGTGTCGCATCTTTGAAAGATACTGAACCTAAATACCAAGTTTGGTATTTATCCGACTGTTCGTTTATGAGTTATTCTGTTCATAGGCACAGGTGCGCGCGCACACATACACGGAAATGTTTCTAACAAAATTTATTTGGAGTAAGGGCACCCCAAAACACGTATTTCACTGAAATCTCGATATCGAATTTTTGGGTGGAATACAATATTTCCGCTACCTACTATACGTAGTAGAGAAAGTAAAAAGTGGTAGATGTTCCTGTAAGCTCATTTACTGTAAAATATAAATTTTTATGCGAATGTTTTTAAAAATATATAATGTGGAGTATTTTGTATTGGAACAATGAATTTAGACAATAAAGAGATAATATTTAAATAACCACACAAGCTGGGATTTTGAAACCTGGCAGAAACATTAGTTATCATGTCTAATAAGATATCTTACATGGTGTGAATTTTCAAAATTAACAAATGTATTACCTTAGATATGTAGTATTTTAATGAGAATCAAAAACAGGGAAAATGTTTACACATAGTTACTTCTGGGATGGGTCATTTCAAAAGGTGTGTTTCTGATGAAATCTCAAATTGGAATGTTAGTGTAAAAGATGTGAGCTAGCAAATGTTGTTATGTTTTCTCCAAATGAACGAGTAAACCTTCATGTAAATATGTTTGTCTCTTGTGAATGTTAAGATAGATGTTGCATTTCCCTGTCAAATCGTATAAGGAGTAGGGGCCCCCAAAACCGGGGAACAGCACCGCACGTAGCGCATTTTGCTTATAACGTGACTTCTGGGAGGAGGTGGAGATCCGGGCCACGATGTGCGAAAGCATGAACGGGGTCCATAACGATTCCAGACTGAACGCATCCGCCGACGGTAAGCCCCGAGCCCCCTAGGGGCCCTTAGAGCCCAGGGATGCCGCTCCAGCAATCCAACCGACGTCACGGAGAGGCCTTTCCACTGCTTAGCCCCAACACACAGAACGTCGTCGCCTGGTCTTTCAACCCTGAAACAAATGATAAGTGTTGATGGACAGGAAATACGTGGCAGAGGAGAAAGCACCCCAGGATTTCCTTACCGACCCGGGGAACTGCGTAAAAGTCCAAGGTAAGAGTGGGAATCGAACCCGGGACCTCCATTACTGCTCCGTCCTATAAGAGTAAACGGAGCTTATTTCCCACAGCATCTGGGGGAGTGGAACATGATATGTACCTGTGTCACGTTAAGTGTTTAATTGAAATGCCACTCGTGTCGCTGTATGGCACAACTCCAGAACAGTTGAGAAACGCTCGTCGTTATATAACTTCATCATTTACATTGGGCCCTTGTACACAAGTAATGCTTCGGTAACTCTGAAGAACATAACACCGGAAACTGGGGCACGACTCTTGTCGATAGTCTACCTTTATCAGATATTAGCTGATTTTAAATTTCAGTTCAACATATTTTAAATTTTTGAGGTATTAATTTTGAAAGTAATTCACATGAACTTCTCTACCACGTACATAGTAGTAGAGAAAGTATTCTATTCCACTCAAAAATTCTATACCGAGATTTCACCGAAAACATGTTTTGAGACGCGTGAATCCAAGGAAAAGAAAGCACAACTCCAAAACGAAATGTCGGACAAATACGAAACTTTGTATTTAAGTTCAGTATCTTCCAAAGATGCAACAAAAAGATTTTCAAGAAAATCCCCACACCCCAAACTACCCTTTACATGAAAAACATCGTTATTTTTATTTTCAAAAAAATGAGTAACAATTTTGATTAAAGTACCATATACGTATTTGCATGTCAAATAAAATGCATTTCTTGTATTTTCTGGAACTAGCCTGTAAGGTCCTTTTAATTCTGAATGACTTTTATAAAAGTAATAAACCGCAATAGATAAAATATCACTACACACACACACAAAAGTCGAATTCATTAAAACATACAATTTATGTCATAATTTGTTTTATGGAGTTAGCCATTTCTGAGATATTCTTTGGTATTGGTTTGCATTTACAAATACAGGGTTATTCAAAAAGAAGGAACAGATTTTACATATTCATTTCTAATGAACGACAATAGATAGCGACACATCATTGAATAGAGGAAAGTTCAAAGTTTTAAGCCCCACCTATTAGTTCCATCCAATGCCTACAGCGGCGCTGTGCTTGTTTACGAGAAAATGGCGACGCCACAGCAAACGTTGTTTTGTATGCTGCAATATGCAAAGAGTGAATGCATTGTTTCATTGCAGCGTGCATTTCGTTGCAAGTTCAACAACGAGCCGCCTCGTCATAAAAAATTTACAATTGATACAATAAATTCGTAGAAGATGGTTGTGTATGCAAACAGAAAAGCACTGGTCGTCCTCGAATAACAAATGCTGCTCATTTTGTACACATAAAATAAAACTTTGAGATTTTCTCTATTCAATGATGTATCACTTGTGTCGCCATCTATTGTCGTTCATTACAAATAAATATGTGAAGTCTGTTCCTTCTTTTTGAATAACCCTGTATATAAAGATGTAAGTCACTATTTGCTTTTTCTCGTGGCCATGCAGAGAGATTGGAATTCTAAAGCGACCCTTTTATTAAAAATCTGACTATCATTTGAGCCTACTGTATTCTTCTTATACGTATAACGCTATGTGTAAGTGTATAATGAAAGTTTACCTCAGTTAACAAGAAGTAGATAGAAGAATAAGTCTTTGTAAGAATGGCTTGTAGAAGAGTGACTAGAGAAGGTCGTGTGAATACAACACATGTTTTTATTCTATTTGCTTCATGTTAGTCGACTTAAATGTTTGCAGAAAGAGTATCATTGCACATTTCCTCGTCTTGCTTCCGGTGTGGATGTTGAATTGCTGTAAGAGATTGCCCTATAGCACTTATGTGTTGGCCTATGCTGTAAACTCTTATCTAGGGAGTGGTTACAGAAGACAACATGAAAAAGTTTAGGTGTACTTTAACTGTAATTTATTTGCTCACTTGTTCGCAGCTAGCCGTGAATTCTACCCCACAATTATTTTTTGGGGTTATGGGGGCCTATCTTTCAAGCTGTACCTCTCATTCTATGTTGTTTTTCTAAATAGCTAACAGCTTCTTCACACGTTCAGCCACGTGAGTGGCATGAAGTTCACCCTCTGAGAAAATTATATGAAGTCCTGCGATGCCGGGGTCCTGCTTTATTTATACAGACCGCTAAAGACGCTATTTTTCCTACAACTATTTAAGGCAACATTATGATTGGCTGATCACATTAGCGTCGAATGAGAACATTTGCTCTCATATCCTTCATCATGACGAATTCATAGTTTCCGTTTCTGTCCCGACCTCTCGCTGTCTCTTTTCAACCTCTACTTGACTATCACTCAAGTGTGTCTGCTTGTCACGTTCAGCCGATACCCTGTGCTTCCAGCCACTCTAGAGATATCTCTGCCTGGTACCGCTTGGCTTCACGATCCTAACTTACACAGTTATACGGCTGACTAGCCAGCTTCCGATACATTTATCATATATTTACATTTGTAGAATATTATTTACGTTGATGCACCGGTGTTGCCGCAACAAGATGCAGGAAATCAATCGATACTCAAATGTTTAAAAAGTGGGTCGCTGTAGAATACCTTAGCACTTTAAAGTATTAGGTATTTGAAAATTTGAGCCAATAACAAATGAACATCTCGGAAGTGATTAACCTACAAAGATGTATAAAACCTAAGTTGTTTGCTTTAGTCTTTCATTTTTATATAGTAAGTTCATGTCTTATAGTTTACGATTTATAAAAAAGTGTACCTACAACATTGAATATAAATATTTTATTAGTAATGCAGACAAGTATATTAAAAAAACAATATTTTAATAAAAATCCTTGGAGTAATTTTCACCGAGCGAGAATGCGTCCGTGATAACTTATTAGATTCGCATTCAGCCCGGGTTCGATTTCCGTCGGGCCGGACACACTGATCTTGGGTTTTTTTCTAGTCGGTAAGTGAATACTGCGTTGGTTCCCCATCTACCACGAATTTCCTGTCCCTGTCATGTGTTTGAGCGTTGTAGAACCAGGCGACGGCGGTTGGTGTGCTGCGGCAGGTCTGCGCTATTCGTGGTGGGGCTACTGGGCTTCCTTCCTTTCTAAGAGTGTGCCGTCTATTCCCGGGACTCCCAGGTTGCGGGTGACTACCCAGCGTCAGGATTGGTGTCATGCTGGAATTGTTAGGGACCCCCTCCTTGCTAGCGTACATCTTCCCTTCCCACAGGAATCACGTTGGAAGTACAAAGTGCCCACTATGACTCCAGTTACTGGACACCCCTTCGTCTGATTACTCCTAGCTCCTGGTGGAATTTTAGATAATATAAAACATAATAAAAGTGCTTCATACAAAGAATAGTTTGAGGTGAAAATCTTCATGGTGCATCCTTGAAATATGACAAACCTAAATACCAAGTTTTATATTAATCCAGTAACTTGATCTTTAGATATGCTGTTTATAGACACGGGCCCTTTTCTAAAAAAAATATGCCTTTTCTGCATTCAGTTGTCCTCAAAACGAGTAATTCCAGTGAAATATCGATATGAATTTATGGGTGGAATACAATAGTTCCTCTACCTACTATAGGTGAGAGGTAGAGAAAAGGGAAATATAACTTGAGGTTTACGAATCCAATCGTGCACTCCAAAAAAAATTAAAGCGGTAATATAGTAACTAAGCAGTGACAGTCGGCTGTTTTATAAAGGAGTGTCATCCTACATGAGTATAATATCACGACTCCAAACTTGGATATGTAAATCGATTCTCGTCAAAGTAGATTCTCGTGGTATTGAATCCTCGCTTATACAGCGGGAACTGCAGCATTAACATAGGGTTTAATTCGTTGTCTATACCAGCGTTGAAATCTCCTAATATTAACATAGGGTTTAGTTCGTTGTCTATACCAGCGTTGAAATCTCCTAATATTAACATAGGGTTTAGTTCGTTTTCTATACCAGCGTTGAAATCTCCTAGTATTAACCTAGGTTTTAGTTCGTTGCTTATACCAGCGTTGAAATCTCCTAGCATTAACATAGGGTTTAGTTCGTTGTCTATACCAGCGTTGAAATCTCCTAGTATTAACCTAGGTTTTAGTTCGTTGCTTATACCAGCGTTGAAATCTCCTAGTATTAACATAGGGTTTAGTTCGTTGTCTATACCAGCGTTGAAATCTCCTAGTATTAACATAGGGTTTAGTTCGTTGTCTATACCAGCGTTGAAATCTCCTAGTATTAACCTAGGTTTTAGTTCGTTGCTTATACCAGCGTTGATATCTCCTAGTATTAACCTAGGTTTTAGTTCGTTGCTTATACCAGCGTTGAAATCTCCTAGTATTAACCTAGGTTTTAGTTCGTTGCTTATACCAGCATTGAAATCTCCTAGTATTAACCTAGGTTTTAGTTCGTTGCTTATACCAGCGTTGAAATCTCCTAGTATTAACCTAGGTTTTAGTTCGTTGCTTATACCAGCGTTGAAATCTCCTAGTATTAACCTAGGTTTTAGTTCGTTTCTTATACCAGCGTTGAAATCTCCTAGTATTAACCTAGGTTTTAGTTCGTTGCTTATACTAGCGTTGAAATCTCCTAGTATTAACCTAGGTTTTAGTTCGTTGCTTATACCAGCGTTGAAATCTCCTAGTATTAACCTAGGTTTTAGTTCGTTGCTTATACCAGCGTTGAAATCTCCTAGTATTAACCTAGGTTTTAGTTCGTTGCTTATACCAGCGTTGAAATCTCCTAGTATTAACATAGGGTTTAGTTCGTTGCTTATACCAGCGTTGAAATCTCCTAGTATTAACCTAGGTTTTAGTTCGTTGCTTATACCAGCGTTGAAATCTCCTAGTATTAACCTAGGTTTTAGTTCGTTGCTTATACTAGCGTTGATATCTCCTAGTATTAACATAGGGTTTAGTTCGTTGCTTATACCAGTGTTGAAATCTCCTAGTATTAACCTAGGTTTTAGTTCGTTGCTTATACTAGCGTTGATATCTCCTAGTATTAGCATAGGGTTTAGTTCGTTGCTTATACCAGCGTTGAAATCTCCTAGTATTAACCTAGGTTTTAGTTCGTTGCTTATACTAGCGTTGATATCTCCTAGTATTAACATAGGGTTTAGTTCGTTGTCAATACTAGCGTTGATATCTCCTAGTATTAAAGGGTTAGTCTGTCTTATGGTATATCACTTTCACAGTTTTATTAATTTCTTGAACTCAAGTACAGAGGAAAGTGGGTGTTGTGAGAGAACTGCAGATTTTGATTAATGGTAAAATTGGGTATAAAAATTTTGGAAGATGTTATACGTAATTACGGGTATCTACCATAACTACACGAACGAGAAACGTTTTCAGAAATTTGCATTTTAAGAGCTTCTTGATTTATTTCGAATTTTGTCACGTTTTCTTTGGTAGAAAATGAACAGTACAATTAATGTTAACCTTTTTAATTTTTCTGCCTCTTACCTGTAATAGGTAGAGGACGGTTTGTATTCCGCCCAAAAAAATCTATTTTCTCTCAAATGGCTGTATTGAATTTGATTAAAATGCAATTTGTTTGCATGATGTATAAAATGTACATCTTCAATTTCGTATACTGCTTGTATAAGTGGCAAATTATAATTTTACCACTAAATGTAAACTTGTTTAAAATATGCAATTATATCTGAATTATTTCGAAATATCTACGCCTTGTTATTGGATTTAATTTGCAATACTTTTATCATACATTTTTACTTTCTCTACCAGGTAGAGAAAGTAATGTATTCCATTAAAGAATTCGATATCGAGATCTCACCGCAAATGCATACTTTGAGGTCCTTTGAATCGAAAAAAATCCTTATTAGAAAAGGTCCTATGTGTCTGTATATGTGTCTTTGAGCAGCATAATTCAAAAACAAAATGTCCTGTAAATACCAAACTTCGTATTTAGGCTCAGCATCTTCCAAAGAAGGAGGACGATATTCAAGAAATTCCCCGATTCCAAACTACCCTTTATATGAAAGATTTTGTTTTCTCAAAAATAGCTGTAACGGTTAGGATTAAAGTACCACATGTTTAGGGCATAGCAAATAAAATGTATATACCTATTGAATTTTGTGTGAAGTCCTCTTCATTCTGAATGAATTTTGTATAATTGGTAAAGCGTAAGAGATAGACAAAAGTGTAGATCTCGTTAAAACACACAATTTATGCTAAATTGAATTTTCGAATACTTATACCTTTTTTTTCCAATGATAATGACTATTCGTTCTTTTCTTGTGGTCATACAAAGATGATAGAATTTGAAACCCATCACGTGGCAACTTGCTTTTTAAAAATCTGACTATCGCTTTGGCCTGCTGTGCTTTTCTTATACCTACAACGAAGCGTATAAATGTGTATTGAAGTTTATCTGTATTAACAAAGATCTGATGTGTTACACTCACATGACTTTCTCTGCTCTTGCACAAACTATTTTTACAAACGCTTATTCTCCATCTACTTCATGTTAATCGAGATAAACATTTGCAGACTCTATTTTATTGCTAATTTTCTTGTAGATGTAAGGGGAATATATATTTACAAGGGCAATATAGAAATACAGTAGCCTTTAAGCACATGCATATCTCTTAATAGCTGGTTGCTAGGTGCAGCACCATTCCCTTTGCTACAGATTAATACTCTTTGCATATCCAAGACAAAAAAATGAATAACGAATTCCCATTTTAGAAAATAAGTATTGAAAAATTTAAGGGAATAACAAGCAATATCACGAAAAAGGTTCACTCAACAAAAAAAATGTATATTGCATAAATTGTGTATTTTAACGCGATCTACATTTTTTGTGTAGTAACATTTTGTCTATCTCTTATGGTTTACGAGTTATGCAAAAGTCGTTCACAATGGAGAATACTTCTGGAGACATTCCCAGGAAATGCAAGATATACATTTTATTTGTCAAAAATATCTTAAACATATGATATTTCAATCAAAATCGTTAGAGCCATTTTTGAGAAAATTAAAATTTTCGAAAAATGTTCCATGTAAAGGGTACTCTGGGGTGAGAGGATTTTCTTGAAAACCTTCGTGTCGCATCCTTGAAAGATACTGAACCTAAATACCAAGTTTGGTGTTTATCCGACTGTTCGTTTCTGAGTTATGCTGTTCACAGACACACACAGACACACACACGGACATGTTTCCAAAAATGCTTTTTTTGGATTCAGCGGGTCTCAAAACATGTATTTCCGGTGAAATCTCGGTATCGAATTTTTGGGTGGAATACAATACTTCCCCTACTTACTATACGTAGTAGAGAAAGTAAAAAGTTGATGCGAGCATAAGCTTTTGTAACAATAGTTTGTAGAAGAGTGAGTAGGGAAAGTAATGTGAATACAACACAGAAGATTTGTTGAAGAGTTTCTTGGTATCATACAAAGAGTATGGGTTTCAAAGCCAGTATATAGCGATCCACTTTTTAAACATTTGACTGTCACTTCAATCTCCTCTTGTATCTACAACGGAATGTGTAGGGAAATTATATCAGTAAACGTTTATCTATGCTAACATGAAGTAGATAGAAAAGAAGAGTGGGTATAAAAGTCATGTGAGGCAGTGTTTATACCGTTTACTCCACAGCGTTGCGCTTGTATGTTGCAATAGGTGTTTTCTCTACTCTCACACTATTTAGAGTTTGTGTCTCATATTTTTAAGTTTGTTTTGGTAATAAATTATTTTGTACGTTTATCACACAATGTTATCTGACCTTGGCGATATTCCTTCTCGTTTAGGAATTTAACTGCTACGTAAAGACTGGTTTCTCGTTGCCATTACGTAAACTGCGTTCCTTTTCTTTTATGACTGCATTACCGTAAACATTTCTAGATGTTTTAAGAAATAACGATCGCGTTTCGCGGCTTATGTAAACGGAATATCTGACAGTAAAATTTACGTCTGCTTAAAGAAACTGATGTATTTCCTTACGAGTGAGAGCTTTACGACATAGCTGTAGCGAGGTTAGCATTTACATGCTTTCTTACATTCCGTTTCAATCTTTCTATAAATTAAATTACTTTGATTAAATATTGCAATATACCCTGGTGAACGTTCATTTCACGTTCTTATTAACATCTGAATGTTTTGTTGAGATTACTTTCGTTACCAGTTACCTATAGCAGGTAGAGAAAGTATTCTATTGGGCCCTAGAATCACAATAATCAAAGTTATACTTGAGCCAAGGTGCCAGTCACATGACATTGTCATCCCTCTATCGTTAGTTAACAGACAAGCTGCTTATTACTTTCTCTACTACGTATAGTAAGTAGGGGAAGTATTGTATTCCACCCAAAAATTCGATACCGAGATTTCACCGGAAATACATGTTTTGAGCCACCCTGAATCCAAAAAAAGCATTTTTGGAAACATGTCCGTGTGTGTGTGTCTGTGAACAGCATAACTCAGAAACGAACAGTCGGATAAACACCAAACTTGGTATTTAGCTTCAGTATTATCCAGAGATGCGACACAAAGGTTTTCAAGAAAATCCCCTCACCTCAAATTACCCTTTACATGGAACATTTTTCGAAAAATTTAATTTTCTCAAAAATGGCTCTAACGACTTTGATTAAAATATCATATGTTTAAGATATTTTCACGACAAATGAAATGTACATCTCGAATTTTCAGGGAATGTCTCCAAAAGTATTCTTCATTGTGAACGTTTGTATAGCTGGTAAACCATAAGAGATAGACAAACGTTTACAACACAAAAAATGTAGATCGTGTTAAAATACACAATTTATGTCATATACATTTTTTTTAGTTGGGTGAACCATTTTCGAGATATTGCTTGTTATTCCCTTAAATTTTCCAATACTTATACTTTTTCTCAAATTCGTTATTCATTTTTTTTGTCCTGGACATGCAAAGAGAATGGAATACTCCACATAGCAACCAGGTCTTAAAACATTTGACTATCGCTTAAAGCCTACCAATTCCCCTTGCATCTACAAGAAAATTAGCAATAAGATTAACATCTCGATATCTCGATTAACATGAAGCATATGGGGAATAAGCGTTTGTAAAAATAGTTTGTAGAAGAGTAGAAAAAGTCATGTGAGTGTAACACATCAGATTTTTTAGTGATGATCACAGACACACATGTTTTTCTAAAAATGCTTTCTTTCTTAAACAGGAGTTCTCATATCGTGTATTTCCGGTGAAATCTTCGTATCAAATTTTTGGTTGAAATGCAATACTTCCTCTACTTGAACGCCCCAAAACTATCCTTTAATGGCAAATTTCGGTACTTATTATTTTCTCAAAAATGTCTCTAAGGTTTTTAATAAAATCTATACAAATATCATAAAGGTGAAAATGTTTGTGTGCGCGCGCGCGCGCGCGCGCGCGTGTGTGTGTGTGTGTGTGTGTGTGTGTGTGTGTGTAAGGCAGTGCCAAATCGATACAACGTTTCACCATTGGATAGCCAACAGTTATGGGATTGTAAACCAGCTTCTAATTTTATTTCATAAATTACTAAAATTAAAAATGCTGATATGTTACACTCACATGACATTCTCTACTCTTGTACAAATCATTTTTATAAACGCTTATTCTCCGTATGCTTCATGTTAATCGAGATGTTAATCTTATTGCTAATTTTCTTGTAGATGCAAGGGGTATTGCTAGGCTTTAAGCGATAGTCAAATGTTTTAAGAGCTGGTTGCTATGTGAAGTATTCCATTCTCTGTGTATTACCAGGACAAAAAAAATAACGAATTTGAGAAAAAGTATAAGTATTGGAAAATTTAAGGGAATAACAAGCAATATCTCGAAAAAGGTTCACTCAACAAAAAAAAAAGTATATGACATAAATTGTGTATTTTAACGCGATCTCATTTTTGTGTAGTAAAATTTTGTCTATCTCTTATGGTTTACCAGTTATGCAAAAGTCGTTCACAATGAAGAATACTTTTGGAGACATTCCCGGAAAATTCAAGATGTGCATTTTGTCATGAAAGTATCTTAAATATATGATATTTTAATCAAAATCGTTAGAGCCATTTTTGAGAAAATTAAAATGTTCGAAAAATCTTCCATGTAAAGGGTAATCTTGGGTGGGGGATTTTCTTCAAAACCTTTGTGTCGCATCTCTGGAAGATACTGAACCTAAATACCAAGTTTGGTGTTTATCCGACTGTTCGTTTCTGAGTTATGCTTTTCACAGACGGACAGATACACACAGGGACATGTTTCCAAAAATGCTTTTTTTGGATTCAGGGGGTCTCAAAACATATATTTCCGGTGAAATCTTGGTATCGAATTTTTGGGTGGAATACAATACTTGCCCTACTTACTAGTAGAGAAAGTAAAAAGGATTTATAAAGCCCTTGTACTTGAATACGAACACGTAGGAGGTATAAAAGAACACACAGAGGCCTTGAATTTTAATTGAGAATGCCGTGGAGTATAAAAACACTTTTTGTTGCTTCACAGAATAGACATGTTAAATAAGACAAATGCCGTGAATATTTCATTCCAAGCAATATACGTATAATGTACGAGGGCGGATCGAAAACTAAGGCACAGTACTTTTTTTTCTCAAAAAAGTTTAATTGTTAAAACAACAACAAAAATCACAAATGAAGTGGCACCTTTTACCTACTTTTCGGCATAGCCACCAAGTTTCTCAACACATTTCTCTCATCGTGATACCAGTTTCAATATACCCTGTTCGTAGAAGTCCGTTTCCTTGGAGTACAGCCATCTGCAGACTGCTGATTTCACTTCCGCATCTGTCACAAAGCGTTGGCCCGCCAGGAATTACTTCATGGGACCAAACAGATGAAAGTCCGACGGTGCACAGGTCCGGACTGTATGGTGCTTTCTGGAGCAATTCCCAACCAAACTTGGTGAATTTCTGACGAACGCAGCAGCAACATGGGGGCGAGCATTGTCATGAATAATTTTGACATCGTCAGCATTCATGTTGTGGCGTTTGTCACGAAGGGCACGACGCAACTTCAAGTTTTTCATATAGGCTGCAGCATTCACAGTGGTCCCGTGTTCAGCAAAGTCCACCAATACAACACCATGCATATCCCAGAACACCATCACAAGCACTTTCCTAACAGATTGAGTCACTTCGAATTTTTTCTTCACTGGGGAACCAGCATGTTCCCATTCCATACTTGCCTGCTTGGTTTCGGGCGTGTAGTGGTATGCCCACGACTCATCACTAGTGACGATTCCTTTCAGAAAGTCGTGCCCTTCTGCGGTGTACCGCGTTAGATGATCCAAGCTCGTCATCATTCGTTGGCCCTTGTGGTTGTCTGTCAGGTTCTTAGGCACCCAGCGAGCACTAACTTTACGAAATTTCAACGTTTCATGAACAATATCGCACACTGCACCATAGGAAATGTTGAAACTGTTGCGATAAGATTGGCACACGCTGGTCGTTCAAAATTACCGCCTCAATGCCTCCGACATTCTGCGGGGTTGCAGCTGTTTCCGGCCTTCCGGAGCGTGGCGAATCACTGAGGTTCACACGGCCATCTAGGAAGAAGGCACACCACCTGGAGACATTGCTACGGTTCATACAATCATCCCCATGCACATCACGCATGTCCTTGTGAATATCACTCGGTTTATGCCCTTAGGCACACAAATATCGAACCACACCTCTCTGCTCTTCACAGGTGGACGACAGTAACATGCGCGCCATCCTTGTTGCGTAGTTCACGCTTCTCTCGTTAGAACTGCACATGAAACAAAGAATACCCTCTGTAGTGAAAACTTCAAGCTATATCTGTGTGAAATCGCAACATTCCAGCTGCAATACCAAGGCAGAAAAAAATTATTGTGCGTTACTTCGATCCGCCCTCGTAGATGGTAACAAATAAACATAAATATTTTTATCTATGTACGCTCTTTAACCGCTATGGTTCTTACCGTCCGATTCTATATTGGGCGTGAAAGCCTGGAAATGTTGCATAGAGGCCTCTTTATTAGGCTTGAGGTTCCTTTAAGTGCTGTAAATCTACGACATGGGATCACTGGCTTTACTTCTCTTCCGAAGGAAGCCGTGCTAAGAATTTTTACTCCGAAAAAATTCATCGCCCTGCGCCGGGTTTGAGACCGCGACCTCGGCAACTAGAGGCTACCATAGTACCTCTAGACCACGGAGGAGCACTAAATGGTAACGATGTAAGAACTAAGACAAAACAGAATCGAAACTGTTTGCAACGTTATATTCAATACAAACCCTATAATAATTCTCATGTAAGAACGTTTATGCTGTAATCAAGTTGTTAGCAGGACTTGCTAAATAATTGTATAAAGAGAGTAAGATTTTATAATTAACAACTGAGAAGATTAGTTTTCTTGATGGTTGTAGACTGTTTCTTTTCCAAGGGGAATCTTCAGCTTCACCTCTATTTCGTTGTATAGGGGTTTTCACCGAGAGTGTCCTATCTTTGAATTTAAATAAAACACGTTCTATAAATTATAGAGGTTTATTTATTTTTTATTTTGCAACATAATTAATGTCATTACATGTGGAAGAGAACATCAGTTAAGTGACCGCCGCGACTTCGTTGGGTTGCGCGTATACGGTTGACCCAATTTTTAATGACAGAAGAACGTAAATTAGGTCCAACTTCACGAATAACACGCGTGATGTTATTCATAAGATCATTTAATGTTTCTGGCTTGTTGACATAAACTCGAGATTTAACATAACCTCAAGAAGTAATCGAACGGCGTTAAATCACATGACCTCGGGGGCCAGTTAACATCACCACCACGGGAAATGATGAAACCTCTGAACTTCTCCTTCAAAAGATCGATTGTTTCGACAGTAGTATGACATGTGGCACCATCTTGCTGGAACCAGATGTTTCTGAGATCCATACCATCCAATTGGGGCCAAAAATAGTCCCTTATAAGAGCCCGGTATCTTTCTCTATTGACAGTTAGAGCTTCTCCATCTTCATCTTGGAAAAAATATGGACCAATGATTCCACCATATCAAAATCCACACCACACAGTGACCTTTTGGGGATGAAGTGCTCGTTCTTGAATCTGCATTGGATTGCGACTGCTCCAATAGCGGCAATTTTGTTTGTTAACACAACCATCCATCCAAAAGTGGGCTTCGTCGCTGAAGATGATTTTTCGACAAAAATCCGGGTCAGCTTGCAATTGCTCCATAGCCCAGTCAGCGAATACATGGCGCAACCTATGGTCGTTGGGCTTTAGTTCTAGAGTTAACACCATTTTGTAAGCGTGAAACTTCAAGTCCAGATGCAGAATTCGCCAAGATATGGGTGGCGAAAGCCCCAATTCTTGCGCTCGACGAGTAATTGATTTGTTTCTGTTCTCGCGTACACTCTCACGCACGGCGCCTGTGTTTTCGTTGGAGCACTTATGTCGATTACGTACAGGCATTCTTTGATCGCTGACAGAAGCACTTCTTTCAAATTTATCGATCAAACCCCGAATCGTTCTCTCGCAGGGACGATTATGCACACCGTAAACTTCACGCAATACGCGGAAGGTTTGGCGAACAGATGATCCATTTTGATAATACATTTTCACAATTTCTACGCGTTGCTGAATGGTGTAACGTTCCCTGGCTATTTGCCCATAACAACTGCAACTACATGAAAAAAAAATGACTGCTGTAACTCAATAACAACGGCAGCTATCACATGTTAAAGATAGGACACACTTGTTGAAAGACCCTTTATATGTTAAGAGTTTCTATATTACATAGAAACTATGTAGTTTTTATGTTATTAAATAAGTACGGTGCCAAAAAGAATGTACAAAGGTTTAAAATTTCACCAACTGTACTTGTCTAAGAAATTACTCGACCACTTCGACCGATTATTCCATCATCGAAGGCTGTACATGATTTCCAGAACTTGGAAGACTGCCGCGGGGAGGTTAAGGAAGTCAGATGTTTTCATCCTTTAGCGTGAATATCAGGACATTTTTGATTCATTATTTGGAATAATTGGGACTGTACGAAGTTACAATTATAAGGAATAAAGAGGGAAACTCCCTATAAAAATCTCAAAGATCAATAATTTTATAACGAACGGGGAAGGGGAGGTAAATGCAATTAATTGTCAGTCGATTTTAAAAGGCTAATGGTAGCGCGGATACTCCAGTAGAGGTGGGTAGGTATATATCTGCCAGTTGGATAATGACACGTCTGAAGAGCACCTGGCCGACTAATTAGCAGACGACCAGCTTTCTCTTCATGTACATGCTTACCAACTTTCTCCACACATCTTCACACGTAGCACAAAACAAACTTTACACAAATGGGTCAGCAGCAGTCCATTTACACCAGCAGTATCTCTTGTACACAACAAATTAGTTATTAATTGAGTTAAGACAGTCACTATTTAGAAATGTTTCCAACAATTTTACTGAAAGTAGTATCGCTCGACAACCATCTCTATGTACTCTTTGAATGCAGGAAATTTAAAATGCACATCTACTTTCTTACCGGCTGATTATTCCTGGTACAGGATATATTGAATTACACCCAAAATTCCACATCGAGGTTTCCCTGAAATATACTTTTTTGATTTTCTCAAAAACGGCTCTAACGATTTCCATTAAGATACCGCATAACAAATGAAGCGTATGTCTGAATATTCTGGGAATACCTGTTAAGTCCTCTTCACTCTAAATGACATTTGCATAATTGCTAAACCGTAAGATATACACAAAATCTCACTACACAAAAAAATGTAAATTTCGTTAAAGCCAGTTTATGATAAACAAATTTTTTGCGGCGTTAGTCATTTCTGAGATATTCTTTGTTATTTTTTTAAGGTTCCAATACTTAATACTTTCCCTCTTGGCCACGGAAAGAAGAGGGAATTTGAAAGCCATCACACAGCGACCAAATATTTGACTATTACTTAAGCCTACTGTTTTCCCCTAATCCCAGTGTGTCTATAAGGAAATAAAACCATTTCTACAAATGTTTATCTCGGTTAACATGAAGTAGGCAGAAGAAAAACCTTTTGCTGAAGAATGGGTACAAAAAGCCAGCTCAGATTTTTATTACTACGAATCCATGAAGCGTTGCTGCGTGCGGTGCGAATCACTTAGGTTCGATTTCCGGTATCAGCAAAGGAATTTTTTCCCTGCTGTAAAACCTGGTAGGAAATAACCTCACGTCCTTGGTGTCAATTGAGCGGTTGAGGTCCTAGTATTAAGTGGCATACTGCCCCTATTACTGTACTCTGCCCAGGATATCGTGGGCGTGAGTGGACGGAGGGAGCCGGAGATTACAGCTGCCGCGCTGTTGTAACCTTATCCGCATTGCCGAAGTGGACATTTATTAATATTACGATAATTGTGCTATTTCGATCATGCAATATTGCGGATAAAAATCTGACTTGTTACATTCACATGACTTTCTTTACCCTCTATAGCTTAATATTGAGTATACAAATTATTTTACGAAAGTTTATTTTCTTATCTACTACATTTTAATCAAAATAAACCTTTGCAGAAGTAGTTACATTTCGTTATAGATACAAAGGGAACAGCTAGTCAAATGTTTAACAACTGGACGTTATATCTGGCATTAAAATTCCATACTGTTTCCATGACATCGCGATAAACAACTGAAAGCGATAAGTCTTGAAAACAATGCCTAAGTATTGAACAATTCGCACCATTAATTGACGGTTATCTCGGAAACGGCAAAATTCCCTCCGAATGAAGGGGACTTCACAGGCTATTTCCAGAAAATTAAAGTTATAAATTCTATTTGTCATATAAATATCTTTAATATATGGTCTTTTAATCAAAATCGTTAGCCATTTTTTAAAAAATTAAAGTATGTCGGGAAATGCTCCATTTAAAGGATAATTTGGGGTGGGAGGTCGACTTAAAAATCTTCGTCTCGCATCTTTGGAACATACTGAATCTAAAAAACGTTTGCAACACAAATATTTTATACCCGGCGACAAACGACCAAAAATGTTATCTAATACGCGGCGCCTCCCCCAAAAATGTTATATAACATTTTTAAGCTGGTATTTATCTGACACTTCGGCGGCGCCGTGGCCACCGAGGCGGCCCGGGTTCAATCCCAGGGACCTGCATGTGGGATTTGTGGTGGACGAAGCGGCGTCTGGGCGGGTTTTCTCCGGGTTCTCCGGTTTCCCCCGCCATTCATTCCACCAACTACTCCATCGTCACCTTTCCTTTCATCCATTTCACCAACATTTCGTTCATCTACTTCCTTCATCTCATACCAGGCATCGGGCTGATCACCCATCCTGGATGCTCTATCTGATCCATGAGTGTCTGCTCCTCGACGGGTCTCTGACCCCAGGCACCTGCTTATAAGTCCTGGGGGGTGTAAGTCCTACATAAGAGGAGGGTAAACAGATAATGAATGAATGAATTATCTGACACTTCGTTTTTGAGCTATGCTGTTCACTGCCACATCACTGACAATGCATGACATTGACCTGTGTCAATGCTTTTTTGGGGAGTTTAGAGGGCCTAAAAGGACATGTTTCTGGTGAATTCTCGACATCGAATCTTTGGGTGGAATTCTGCTACTTACTATAAGTAATAAAGGAAGTAAAAAATGCAATCAATTTAGTTTTTTCGTCTTTATTTTGAAGCTCGAGTTCCGACAGGCCTCTAACACACATACATACAAATCATCTTTGTTTATAATACAGAGGAACATCTTTAAAATTTCAGATAGATAATGTTTTGAGATTCGGTTTTGTTGCCGCTGGGGGAGCCCGACTTTCACTTTCACCGACACTATCTTATCTCTTAGCGGGGAAAGTGCAAATATTTGTATTAATGGGATCGCAGTGCCGCTGCTGGGCGGTCCATATTCCCATGAAAGTCGAGCGGGTCAACTGACACCTGCAGATCGTCTTACAGAAGTAACGCCTCACTGGGGGCTCCACAATCGGGCTAAGGTCATGTAGTATACCTGGGAACAAACCGCTGCAAATTTTATATAAGATTTTTCTTTTGCCTGCACCTTTTCAAGGACTTTCTTTAGTCCTCTAAACAAAACTGGTTACTTAGAAATTAAAATACAGCAAGAAGAGAAATGATTGTATTCCGTTCAAAAAAACTATATCAAGGTATCACTAGAAACACGCGTTTAGAGGTGCGCTGAATAAACAAAGGAGGTACGCACTACATTCACGTTATCGTTTCCTTTTAAGTAGTTTCAAAAACTATCCTTACGAAAGCTCGTTCTTCACGTTATTCAAGATAAAACGTTTACAGAAATAATTTCATTACCTCTTTTCTAAAAGACTATTTTTTGTGGGGGGCCTGAAAATGTCCAGGATGAGCCAAAAAACTACGAACCGGCTATGCGGTAGTTTTCCTGTCTGCATCCTCGGCGCTCGTTGCCATCTGCCGCTATCATAGAAAGGCGCCGATGAAACCATACAGCATTTTTAAAACTACTTTTAAAGGCTTTTCTTACCAACTTTACGAAAGGATATGCTGACACTGGCCACCGTCGTTGTCGATATATTTTTGGCACCTCTTTAGGAAACTATCCATCAGTCGCCGTTGAGAAATGCTGGCAATTTCCTGGCGGATATTTTGTTTTAATTCTTCCAGGGTGTGTGGGTTTGTCTTGTACACTTTGTTTTAAGATACTCCACAGATAGAAATCGCAGGGGGTTAGGTCGGGGGACCGAGGGGGCCACAAATCTGTACTAATAATTCTGTCCTCAAACCCACTTTCAATTTTTCTCATGAAATATCGGCCGTATAAGCTGTTGCAGAGTCTTTTTGAAACAAGGCAAAATCACGCTCCCTGTCTGTTAATTCTCTAAAAGAAAGGGGGGCAAAATTATATTTAAATATGTACGGGTGTCAGCTGTTGACTCAAATAAAATTGGCCAAAGAGGTGCCAAAAATGTGTGGACAACGACGGTGGCCAGTTTCAGCATCTCCTTTCATAAACTTGGTAAGTAAAGCCTTTAAAAGTAGTTTTGTTGTAAGTACGTACTACAGGAAGTAAAAATGGGCCAATCGTATGGCATGACGCCGTTCTCGGTGCGACAACTTTGATTGCGCTCCGTGCTTCAGATGTTTATAATATTTAATGTTACCTGCTCTGTTGATGAGTTGTCTCATAGTAGCTCGTTCTGCGTTGTCTCGTACGCCAGCTGCTGTAGTGGTATAGCTAGAGTGCTTTATCCCAGGGTATGCGCGAGTGTATTTTGAAAGGATAACACTAGTTTAGTTAGTTGAGAAATTTTAATGTTGACTAAAATGTTTAGTTTGAGAAGACTCGCCAACTGTTAGGTTTAGAATCAATTACCTCTATAACAATAATTAAGTGAAGCGTCAGTTGCGGTAAGTCGCAGAAATGTTGCTCGGGAAGATCCCTCGCAACAGCCGCTAAATCGTACTCACTCAAGGGCGTCACTAGGCGGTCCACTACTAGGGGCCATCATACGAGTAAGAATAAAGTGAACTCTGATGCACGTCCTTTTCTTAACGCAAGCTCCGCCCACCTGTCGCTACCCCTACCAACATCCCTTCTCTTGCATCCCAATCTTAAAATGCTGACGCTGTTTCTATGCGGAACCTCAGGATTCCATTCCCCTTTCTAATTTACAAAATTCTTGCCTACGCGACTTTGCAAACGTACTGAAACCAACCTCTAATTGCATTCCAGGAACGTTTACACTCACGTGTTCGCTAGTCGGCTGTTACTAATGACTTTGCTTAACATGGCTTGCTAATTACCTTTTTTCGGACAAATCTTTCAACTCGGGCCTATTGTAGGTCGATTTTTTTTCGACCTGACTCGCCTATCTGTGTGTGCAGTAGCGACGAGTCCATTAGTCTTCTGGAAGGGCAGTTGGGTCAGTAATAACCTTGCAGCAGGCGCGTACACAAGGTGGGATAAGGTAGCACGGTGCATTCGGCTCGTTCCACGCAAGGGGAAACATACCAGCCGTTCTCCCCCACCCTAGACTTCCTTCTCCTCCTCCGAGTTTTTTCAGGTCGAAACAAATCTACTGTAGGCCTCTGACGAGACGTTTGCGGGGTGTTCTACTCTCCGGAAGAGTGAGGGGGGAGCTGCCACGTGGCAGCTCACGATGATATCATGAATAGGTCTAATATCTGCATTAAAACATCGCACAACGTTAGTATCCCAGGGTGCTTCACTTGGAGCAGTGCGTGAGTGTTTTATAAAGTTATTTACAATGCCCAGTAAGAAAGGAAGGACTCTACATAGTCAAGGCCCGAGAAATAGTTGCTAACGTTGTTAAAATGTAACGAGAAAGCTACCAAAAGCAACTGGTCATTCAGCAATACTAGCAGAAGAGCGTATGTTTTCTAAGAGGCCTTAAGTCTTGTTGATATGTTGAAAGTAGAGCCGTAGCGATAGAATTATTGATGTCAACACATTCCTTACAGACACACACTCGTGAGAGGAACACAGCACTGATTTGATATGCGGAAAATATTTATTGCAGTTATTTCTTTACCTTACTATCATTTATTTAATGATTTAGATCTTCCTGGTATCAGCCAGAAGAAAGTATATAGGACAATAATTGGATTAGCCCCGCTAAAAAACGGATAGTGTTTTAGGTGTACGCGTGAGAACTGTAGTCTACTCACGACTTTCAAAAAACAAACGCTCTCCTTGTTTTGAACTTTTACTTACACATGAGTGCAATGCCGGATAAGAAGCCAGCACCTTCATGTAGACGACATGTACATTGTGAATTTCTCCTCGCACGGCCGGACGGGTTTGTCACGCTTTCATGAACAAACACGTTGTGCCTGCAGACGTGATAACGATCTCTCTGAGACGATTATTATAATTAAATGTAAGTAAAGAGGAAGTAAGATTCAGGAGGGGTAAATGTCTTTGTCTGAATATTCACCTGGGTATGATTTGTTGTGCCACGTCCGGTTTATAACTTCTCCCTCTGTGCCGAGGACGGATGTCGTGTCCTCCTATAACAATTTCATATAAACTTCCAAACATTCACATTACTTTCGCTATCCATTCTACTTACTGTCTGCAAGTAGCAGAGAAAGTAAAAAGAAAGAAGAAGAAAACGTTCAAACTTCCCTTTAGGTACAAAATGCTTGGTCATTTTTACGAGGGGCGTCCAATAAGTAAGTTTCCTATTTTATAAAAAAAACATTACGCAATTGATCATCCTGAATTAATTCTATTTATATTATACAATGCTTATGTTACTTTTCTACATAGTCAACATGTTTTTCCAAGCAATTTTGGGGACGTGACACAAGTTTTTCCAAGCCAGTGTCGTACCAGGTCGGATCCTGCGCTCGCAACCAGTTGTTCACTTCTGATTGATCTTCGTCACGGTGTTAAAGTGGTTACCTCCAAGATGACCTTTGAGTCAGGGGACATGTGAACATCACTTAGGAAAAGATCTGGTGAATATGGAGGATGCGAGAAAACTTCCCAGCTGAATCTTGTGAGTTCCGCCTGGGTCAAGATTCAACTTGGAAGATTTCCTCCGGAGCTTGCCCCAAGTGATGTTCACATGTTCCTCCAACTCAATACTTAACACCTTCAACTTAACACCGATGATGAAGCCAAATCATTGAAGAGCTGGTTGCGAGCACAGGACCCGACCTGGTACAACACTGGCTTGAAAAAACTTGGAAAATGCTTGGAAAAGCACGTTGACTAAGTAGAAAAGTAACAGAAGGATTGTATAATATAAATAAATCTAATTCAACTTGATCAATTGCGTAATGCTTTTTTATAAAATAGGGTAACTTACTTATTGGACGACTCTCCTAGTTTATAAAAAAATTTAAGGATTTTGATTAAAATACGGTATGTTTAAGACATTTACAGGACAAATAAAATGTATGTCTTAAATTCGTTGGCAATAGCCTAAGAATTCCCCCTTCCTTAGGAAGAAATTTTGTATAATTGTTAAACTGTAAGAGATAGATAAAATCTTGATAATAAAAACAATTGTAGAACTCGATACAAGTTATAAAAGAATCCGTGGTTAACCATTTCCGAGCAATTTTTTGTTATTGATTTGAACTTTCAAATAGGTATGCTGTTTCTATTTTCCAAGTGCGAAGTCGGAATTCGTTCTTTTCTCCTAATCATGAAATTTCAAATTTAAAGATCTGAGTACCGCTTTGTGACGGATGGGTTGGTGGGTTAGTGGCTCAAGTATTTTTGGGGGGCGGGTTATTAGCTTAACACTTAAACACGCTTTTCCCCTCGGCGCTTGGATAAATTAAACCTCACTCGCTGATTCAGATATTCTAAATTTAATTCAGTTACCCTTACTGGACAGCAGACATTTTTGGAAACCTACTCGTTCCTCCCACCAGATCAACGAATTTCCGAGTAATCTGGCAATTGTTCCTTCGACCCTTGTGTCCTGCTGAAGGAGGCGTGTCTAGGAAGTCAAGACTTGTGACGCTACTAAATTTCTGTTTTACACTTTCAATCAAGTTCTTACAACTAAAACATTTACATATAAATTATCCTATCCCCAAACACTCACTGTACCGTCTAAACTTTAGCCTACCATATTCTTTTTTGTCCTAAAACGAAGTATTTAATGAACATTTATCTCTATTAGATAGAAGAATAAGCTTTTGTAACAATAGTTCCTAGAAGACTGAGTAGAGAAAAGAATGTGAACACAACACAGATGCTTTTTTATTTTTGTATCTACTTGCTGTTACTCATTAACATTATTAAACTACCACTCACATTATCGCAATTCTACAAATACAGTTATCATATGGGTTAATTTTAAGAGTTTAATGGTAGCATTCCAAGCAAAGGTTTGCAAAATTCCTGATTCCTGTGCAAGCTCTCTGGGATTTCTTAGCACTTCATTCTAACTTTTCTCCGATGTCATCGAGTGTTTTCTCAGTAGGAACACGGTTTCTTATCAAGAATAGATCCCGTTTACACAGGGTTATGATGTGAGGCATACGAACAGCAGGGAATCTGTCTCACTTCTCTACAAGAGTTTGTTGTCACATAGGAATCATACATGAAGATTCTGTGTGCTGGTATTATAACAGCAGGGAATCTGTCTCACTTCTCTACAAGAGTTTGTTGTCACATAGGATTCATACATGAAGATTCTGTGTGCTGGTATTATAACAGCAGGGAATCTGTCTCACTTCTCTACAAGAGTTTGTTGTCACATAGGAATCATACATGAAGATTCTGTGTGCTGACATTATAACAGCAGGGAATCTGTCTCACTTCTCTACAAGAGTTTGTTGTCACATAGGAATCATACATGAAGATTCTGTGTGCTGACATTATAACAACAGAGAATCTGTCTCACTTCTCTACAAGAGTTTGTTGTCACATAGGAATCATACATGAAGATTCTGTGTGCTGGTATTATAACAGCAGGGAATCTGTCTCACTTCTCTACAAGAGTTTGTTGTCACATAGGAATCATACATGAAGATTCTGTGTGCTGACATTATAACAGTAAGGAATCTGTTTCACTTCTCTACAAGAGTTTGTTGTCACATAGGAATCGTACATGAAGATTCTGTGTGCTGGTATTATAACAGCAGGGTATCTGTCTCACTTCTCTACAAGAGTTTGTTGTCACACAGGAATCATACATGAAGATTCTGTGTGCTGACATTGTAACAACAGGGAATCTGTCCCACTTCTCTACAAGATTTTGTTGTCACATAGGAATCATACATGAAGATTCTGTGTGCTGACATTATAACAGCAGGGAATCTGTCTCGCTTCTCTACAAGAGTATGTTGTCACATAGGAATCATACATGAAGATTCTGTGTGCTGACATTATAACAGCAGGGAATCTGTCTCGCTTCTCTACAAGAGTTTGTTGTCACACAGGAATCATACATGAAGATTCTGTGTGCTGACATTGTAACAACAGGGAATCTGTCCCACTTCTCTACAAGATTTTGTTGTCACATAGGAATCATACATGAAGATTCTGTGTGCTGGCATTATAACAGCAGGGAATCTGTCCCACTTCTCTACAAGATTTTGTTGTCACAAAGGAATCATACTTGAAGATTCTGTGTGCTGGCATTATAACAACAGGGAATCTGTCACACTTCTCTACAAGATTTTGTTGTCACATAGGAATCATATATGAAGATTATATGTGCTGGTATTATAGCAGCAGGGAATCTGTCTCACTACTCTACAAGAGTATGTTATCACATAGGAATCATACATGTAGGTTCTGTGTGCTGGTATTATAACAGCACTAACACATTATAACACAACTAAACGGGTAGTCTCACAGACTTCGCGTCGACTGATTAGCCGGCAGACGGAGAGGGTACAGAAGCATCGCAGTGCAGGAGAAGCAATTCCCTGTAATACGGGCATGGAGATTCTGTACACTAGCATTTTGTTACTATAGGTTAATTGTGATATTGCACAGATATTTAGCTGAACGCTAGTGCATTAATTTAAGTATGGAATACAGTGTTGTGCTTTTATTTAAGTAACTCAAAATAAAGCGTTCTTAATTTGGAAATATATGCCTTCCCCCTGCTTTTCTTCTGCGGGCATTTTGTTCATGTCCCTTTTTGGACTTCCAGATTCAAATATAATTAATTGTGCTAAGCTTGTGTTTTTCTGTCTTGTTTCAGACCCGAGCTCAGAAGCGATGGCGACCAAGCCCAGATCACAGCCGACGACACTGAGGTACGATACTAGAGGCAGAAGACGGGAGATCTTGAAATAGACCTCGTCATGATGCAGTGCGAGGCGACGCTCTTGGGGCGAGTGCCTGTGGACGGTGCCGTGGACGCCAATAGTTTGGCGACGCTCATACGTTCCTTACAACACGCCCGGGCGGAGGAGAAACGCTACTTGCTCCGGTTTAACGAGGTGCTGGAGTTCATTCCCAGGCGATCTCCGAGACGTCACGAAGACGAGGGTTTCGAGTCTGACGTAGACGACGACACGGCCTCCTCTGTCAGTAATTCCTCCTCGTGCTGTCTCGTGGACGACCACGTCTTCAAGTGCCATCCAGCGAAGGGAAAGACTGCTGAACCTGCAGCAAATGTCTCGACGTCGCCGGCGTCTTCTGTAGCGACTGACAGTGCAAACAGCAGCGGCGCATCGGACACTGAAGAACCATCCCCGACGGTGCTAGGGGCCAGTACGTCGGTGAGCGACCTGGTCAAGTCGTTGTCTCTGTTCCAGCAGAGGAAGTCGTCCAGCGAGAGCAGAGAGACGTATTCTGTGGACGAGGTCGCCTTCTGTCACACTGATCCCGCGTTCACGCGCGTGGTCTTGTGGGTGGTCAAGAAGCGACAGCTCCAGAGACTGTCTCCATCAGGGGCAGACACCTCTTCAGGTCTCGAGGCCGTGGTCTTCGAGTGCCGGAGAGAGGACCTCCTCAAGAAGCTTTGTGGGGGCTTCCAGGAGAAGAGTCGGCGTGCCAAGCTCGAGAAGCAGTATCGCCATCCTCACCGCAGAAAAGACTCCGAAACAATGGTGAAAACCTCGACTGATAAAGTTAGTACGCTTAGTCCTCCACCGCCTCAGGTCACTGTCAAACCCATCCTTCCCGATGTCCTCAAGGCGACGAGGTTTAACTTGGTGCACAGGACTGACGGCGACGGTGTAACTCACATCGAAGTCTCGAGAGGACTTCCGTTTGACCCAAGTGAAGACATCGACGAGGATCTCTGTGGAAGTCCGTCTAGCATCATCAGCATCAGCACACCCGATGTCGGTAACCTCCTCAACTCCAGCAACAAGTCGCGCTTCTGTAAGGAGATTGAGGGTGTCATCCGCTCGGACGTGGATACAGTGTGCCCTAGACGGGAGAGACAACGGCAACCGGCAATACTTGTGGTGCAGGATGACGCAGGGGAAGAGCTGAGGAAGGTCTGGACGCCTCCGGTCCCGGAGGTCGAGGACCCTGAGCCGGAGACTCCGCCTCAGAGGCCCGAACGTAAACGATACACCCGGAAGGTGAAGTCGCCGGCTCCCCCACCTCCCCAGGTAGATGTATCCAGCTTGAGACGAAACAACCAGCAGGTGGTGATGAGAGGACAGTTCATACGTGTAGCCGTGAACCAGCCGGTGCCTGTACAGAGTGGCTGGTGGGGGCCGCCTCTCAGGAAGGACGAGGAAGTGGCGACGACGCACTATCAAAAGAACAGGAGTCGCCAGGCCAGCAGCAGGAGCAAGAGTCCACCTGCAAGGCGACCCATGGCCTACAGATACATAGACACCGTCCCAAACAACAATACAAACACCTTGTCCAACAGGTTCTTCGGACTGTCCCAGAAACTCCGGGAGATCACGACATCGGCGGCGTCTTTACCATACGCTGCGACGATGTCGCGCAGGAGGAACAGCCTGGGCGAGCTGCCGGCAAGGTTCGAGTACCTCGGAGAGACTGGTGGCAAGAACAATACCAGTCTAAAGTCTGTCATCAAGAAGACGACGACGGGAGGAAGTGGCAGTAGAAGGCTGGGGGAGTACACGGAACCCAAGAAGGTTACCTTTAGCGCGTATGCGACTGTCCAGGTCGTGGACTGATTGAACACAGTGCCTCAGTTTTATTGCTGTACTTGGTTACCTCTTCACACCTCGGGTGCATTTCTCTTAGAGGAGGTCTCAAATTTCTGTGAGAAATTCTTACCATCAGGTTTACATTCCTGACGTCTGTGTTTCGTTGTCACTATAAATCATCATTTATTTTTAAACTTTTGATTTTAGTAAGTGAAAAATTAAAATTTAAACTTCTTTTATGTCACATAGTTTGTTTTTAAATATTTTTGTTTAGATAGGAGTTGACAATATAAACATTTAACTATTCCCAAAGATTAACACCATCGCCCTCAGTATAAACTAGTTCATTAAGCCCTTGACACATAATTAAACAAACCCCATGTGATGTTCTTATAGACAGAAGTAGCTGTACTCTTTAAAACTGTCATACTTCCTCCGAGGAGTTGCTGAAGTTCGTCGCGTGCATTTTATTCCTCTTCTATTAAAGTATAAACTACCTTCTTATGAACACCTTTCTCTGGTCAGAACTTGACATTTTATATCCCTTTGAAAATCACACAACTTGCTGTAGTTTCACATTTGAATACTTAGAGAAAATAGTTTTGTTTCATTAAGATGCCTGTCACTGTCTGCACCTTTAATTACAATTTACTTAAAGACAGAGTCCCTAGATATTATTTCATAGCAAAAATGAACTTACGCGCCATTACCACGGACAGAATTTTAATTAAATGCTGTCAGAAGATAGACCTACTTGATATGCGAGTTAATTACTAAATTTTCAACAATCTAAACTGCTGATACATTGTGTGCATATTTTAACTCTTTTGTTAATAAGCATAATATTTCAGCAGTTTGCAAATTATACTACATATTTATTTGTTCTATATGTATATGTTAATAATATATTTTTATTTTATCTTCAAATTTAACTAATGATGTGACGCTACCAGTATTTCTCGATACTCACTTTATAAAAAACGTAAAGGCAATTACTTGTTCACTGAATTATGTTCTTGTTAGTAGTTTTCTGTGTATAAACACATGTAAGCAATGTCGTATTGTTTGCTAATTCCAAAATTGTTTCTGCTTGACATTCTCCAATTGGCAGCAAGTTTTTATGTTGATAATGTCACAGGTTATTTATGCTCTCTTGTTAGTCAAGGATGATAATAATAATAATAATAATAATAATAATAATAATAATAATAATAATTTCTTTGTTACCCTTTTTATGTAACTGTATTTTCTGCTGAAAACTTTATTTCAAAAGACTTTCTATCCTTAGAAAAACAAATACTGGCAATTCTTCTTTATTTTGCGGTATGATTCAAAATATAAAATAGTACATATCTTTTACATAAAACTCAAACAACTCAAAATAACAAGTATAGGGTAGTTAAATTATATTCGAACTCACTCGCGGCCTCTCTCTACTGCGCGAGACAGCCGGCAGACGCCGGGGAAGTTACGCCGGCAGAGGCGGACTAAAATCCTTATCTTATAATAGTTGCTGGAAATGTTGACCTTCTGCTCTCAAACAGGCAGCATACCTTGTGTAAATATTGTCGCTCACTCTCCGAAACTCAGCAGCAGGAATTCTTGTGATTTCTTGCACAATGTTTTCTCTAAGTTCCTGTAGTGTGCGAGGATTGGAACAATACACTTTGTCTTTTAAAGAACCCCATAAATAAAAATCACAACTCGTTAGGTCAGGAGAACGAGGGGGCCACAAATCAACACTAATTATTCTGTCATCAAACACCTCTCTTATTGCATGTAATGATTCGGCAGCTGTATGTGCTGTTGCAGAATCTTGCTGGAACCAATCATACGATTTCTCTTCTTCTGCCAAGCGATTGCAAAATGGCCTCAGAATTAACCTCTGATATCGCTGTGTATTTATTGTTTCATCAAAGAATGTGGGCCCTATTATTCTTCTAGCACTTATCGCACACCACACTGCAATTTTATGATCATAATGAGTCGTTTCATTACAAGAATTCCTGCTGCTGAGCTTCGGAGAGTGGGCGAGAATATTTATACGAGATATGCTGCTGTTTGAGGTCAGCATTTCCAGTATCTATTATAAGGCAAGGATTTTAGTCCGCCTCTGCTGGCTGTCTCGCGCAGTAGAGAGAGGCCGCGAGTGGGTTCGAATATAATTTAACTACCATATATGTCGACGTGCTGTATTATCTCACGTTTAAGTTCTGATTTGTTTTTGCTGGGTTCACAGGTTTTGGTTACCAGAGTAGGTAAATGTAATGGCTGATAGTGAGCCAGGCTATCGCAGAAACGTGATTTAGTGCGTCAGCTTCATTCACAACTGAGTTAACGCTGCATGTTACACAAGAGTCTATGGAATGCTGCATTCATTCACCTACAGGAAACGCAGTCAAGGTCAATCAAGAACTATAGTCCAGAACTCTTTTGGGACACTTGCGAAACAATAACGTGAAGTCTCGACTCCTTATTCAGCATAAAATTAAACGCAAAACCTGAACATTTTAAAAGTATCGAAGGCTTATCTCAAGTATTAGACATACTTTGATACTACCGAGGTCCCATCCCTAATATTACCACGATATATCCGAATAACATGTGTCACTGTGGTGATAGGTCACGTCACATCGGTGAATCCCGGTGTTATCTGGTTGTAGCCGTTCCCTTACGGTATAAACGTGCTATTAAACTTGAGTTCATGTGTAGTGTTTAGATTTATAACATTAAATTTGCTTTAATTTTTATTGTTTAGTATCTCTTAAGATTTGTGAAAAGTAAGCATTTTATAATATTCAACCGGTAATATAGCTCTCGAAATTTAATTATTCTTACAAGTTCGCAGTTTTCTCGGTTAGATAAAATAAAATTGTATTGCTTTTTTATTTTATGTCAGTGTGATGTCTTAATACTTCTTATGATCGACCACACTATAATACACTGATTACACGTGACGTAACTGAACTATAATGCCATTCATTATACTTCAACCACTCATGATTTTACTAGGTTGCTCAGAGGCCTCTTTATCAGGCTTGAGGTTCTTTTATGTGCCGTAAGTCCGCTGGCTTTACTTTCCTTTCGAAGGAAACCATGCTAAGGAGTTTTACGCCCAAAAAAAAATCCATCACCCTCCGCAGAGTTTGAACCCGAGACTTTGGGAACTCGGCTTCGCGCGCACCTCTCCCATACCTTTTAACAGCTTCAAAGCAGCAGTCTACTGAGATGTATTCCGTAATGAAATATGTTATTTAAAATAAATTCTGTGCATTATAATTCTAATATTCTAATAAAGCGAGTTCATTTATTTGCTTTATTATATGTTGCTTTCAGGTTACCTACAAAATCATAAATACGGCATGGAGCCAGTAGTCCTGCCATCTGTTGCCCTATTCGCAAACACGCGACTAGCGCTACAGATGGCCAGGTCCTGCGAGCATTTAATTACACACAATTAACGAATCAACATCTTTTAGTAAACAATTAAAAAAAATTGAAATTATAGTGTAGTCGACCAAAAACAGTGGTATGCAACTTTACTATAATGGTAATTAAGACGCTTGTATGAAAAGTACTACTATTATAGTCTCGTTGTATAATATACTATTATATGATCATATTTGAGTGCATGTCGTGAAAGTTTTCAATGTATAAATACCTAAGAGATTATTGAGCGTAAAATTGGTGTCCCTGCTCATGAATTGTGAACGTTCCGAGTTGTGAAACAGGGTCAGATGAATTAGTATTTATACTAAATAAGCAGCAGATGTAGGTGATATTGACAGGGAGAGGGAATAACCTTGTACCCAAAGGCTGAATCAATTCCCATATGTTTATACTTGACTCAGTTAATCGTTGCGTAACCTTCCTCGAGGACAACACAAACACACCCGCGTTCCTGGGAAGAGATCGCATCCAGAGTTCGCCAGGGTCATCTCCAGGGACGAGGTGATCCTCTTTTGTTGATATTGAATTCAATGTCAGGCAACGATTCATCGACGTTCACGGGGAAGATGGAAATTCCTATTTCACCAATTTTAAATTCATTTCTCACTTTTATACGGTAAGGTTGTTTACTACGAAGGATAGGATTATTTTCAGAATTATGCCATCTTTTGATTAAAATTTTAACAGCAATTATTCTATTAAAATAAGCAACAAATTTAGTAAATCCACATTAGTATCTAGAGGTTGTTTTTATTATCCTAAAATTTCACTTAGTGGAACTTCTAACATAGTGCACAATAACTAAAAGATTTACAGTGCGATAACATTCGCATACCACTGCATTGTGACCAACTTTGGTTTCCAGTCCAATCACATGGCAATTACCCTTTGTATTTACACATGTTTATTTACATGGTTAATTTCTCATAGCGCTCGTATTATCTGTTCACAATACAAATGGTCATACTTCGATTCATCGCAATTAGTTGCGGAGTTAACCTATACCTTATATTGTCAGACTTGTGCTTTCTTTTATCTAAAACGTTATTCTTTTATCTAGTATAATCTACATAAAGATTAAATGACGGCATTATGAATTTAGAGGAAACTGAAATGGAAGAGTCAGGTGAAATTACAGAAGCAGCAGAAAGAATAGCACTAGAAGGTACTTAGCCAAAAAATCCAGAAAGCAATATGATATGCATTTAATCGTTTCAGTGCATGGTGTATGGCAAAACACGTTGAAAATAATTTCACTGCTGGCGAATCAACAAAGGAACTACGATCTCGCTGCACACGAGAATTGGTCTGGTTTTTAACGTCATTTCTCTTTTTTCAAGAATCTCGTTATAATCGTGATTTCCCTTGGTTTCAGCAATCAATATAATATTATTCTGAAAAATAGTGTATGCCACACGTGTTTAAAGTGATTTTATTTTGTTCGTAGGCCTTGGATTCGCAAACATTCCTACTCACAAAATAAAACCCTACTTTTACCCCATTATCTGCCTTCAAGAATTTCTCAGAAAAAGATCATCTACACCAGAAAATGTCATTTGCATAAAAAGCTAAAAGCAGAAAACAAACTCCCATAAATTTGCGAGGAAACAACCTGGTGACTTGAGGCTGTCAAACAGTAGTACCAATTTGTAGAGCAAAACTTTCCCTAGAAAATGTGCTAAGGTTTATTGCTCTATTCCAATGGTGTAAGAATTCTTTTTTTTTTTTTTTTTTACTGTGAGGTGTTGTAGAACTAACATTACAAAATGACAGATACAGTAGTATTTTTAAAAATATATTTAAAATATGAGTATTGTGCCTATAATGATAAAATGTATATCAAATTAAAGAGGGAATTTAAATTTATAAGTCTGTATAAAAAAACTAAAATATTACTTTAGTCTCCCCTTAAATAAATGAAACGAATCTTAATTCTTTTTGCGCAAATTTTTAAAGGGTCGCTGGAACGTTAGATAAATGATCTTTGGATTGTCTACTGTGCTATAAGCCCTGTTTTTTAAGGTCCTTTTTGCTGTCATATGGACTTTGAGTGTTGACAATTCTATACCAACCTCTGCGGCTAGGGAAATCAGGAGAAGTTACAGTTGGGTTAGTCGGAACAGGGATTTTGAATCATACAATCTTTCAAAGACCTTCTGACTGAATTAAGGGTTTGAAAAATCAGTTTTACGCCTTTCTACCTGTTATTATTTTGAGATGGTTGCTTTTATAAGTTGTGCCACGTGATAATTTAAACATATATTATACGTAAGCATTATGTTTTCTGTTTTTTAAATCTTCAGGCAATCTATGTAATATTTGTTCTAGGAATAAGAATGGGGATTAGAAAAGGAGCGGAATTTCAGCTCTGCGACCAAGGTTAGTCTATTGCATCTACTAAAGATTTGGGCGGAAGGGATAAGGCCAGAAGACAGGAAGGGCAACGGGATCCCTAACGTTTCTAGATTGAGCATCTCCTGTTCGGGCAGAAGTTTCCCTACCAAGGAAGAAACAGTTATCTCCTCAGATCACGTATACGCCTGCAACCCTGAAAGATGCAAAGGGATGTATCGTTTAACACCCGTTCTTAATACATACAGCACCACAGGCGGTGCACACTGATGAAACATGAAGTGAAATGATAATTGGGAAAGGAAACTTGGGAAGAAACCTTTCAGATCTAAGTTTAGGATATCTCCCCGACTTTTGCCATTTATAAGGACTGAGGAAAACCTGGAAGAAATCTCAGTCAGGGGGGACGGTTCTGCCTGGCGGGTTTTCAACCGCGGACCTCTTGTTCACGATCTCGACTAGTAGTGTCGGTGTTGAGGAAAGTTCTGTTGGCTTACGTAACCCACCGCACGAAAAACGCGAGTTCAGGGCAGCCGCACCAACGGGAGTCAAACGCGGGCTTTCACGAATGCGAGTATTTAGAGCTCCCGCTCGGTATATTGAGTTATTTTTTTTAATAATAACGTACAAAAGAAAAGTAGAATTTACAACACTTGTTATTTATAGTAAGTTCATTTAACAAGTTAATCGTGACTAAATATTAAATTTTTATTGTGTTCATATAATTTTGTGACATTTATTGCTAACAATGTGAATATACGTAACAGTATGTTTTGTTTTTTACAGTCATTTCTTGAATATTATTTACTGATAAGTCTTCAACTGGTAAGTTTTCGTAGGCCAACGATTTTATTTCCAGTAACGTATTTGTCCATTTTTAGATTCTTGTTCTAATTCTCTCCCTCCCCTTATTTCAGCCATAAATAAAACACAGCTGTATCGTAAGTGCTGTCTATAAAATTAATTCCCAAACCAAATATGGTTACACGATAATTGCATGGTAACCAAATACAGCCATATTAATGAGGCAGGCATAAAACGAGAACATCTCACGTCATTATGTGTGTTGAAAACTCCCAGAAAGCAATCGCTTGCTCAAATTTAGACTATTGTGTGTTTTAGCCCAGTGTTATTGTCTGTTTATTTCATTTGCTCACTAAATAAGCCCTGTATGCTTGTTAATAAACACATATGTGTACTGTTTATGTCTGTTCGTATTACTCGACAAACCTCACATAACCTCAATCCCACTTCCTTATTCCAACACTTAGATAGAAGTTCATTAAGGGGGGAATCTTACGCAAAATGCAAGCCTTTCTTTAAAAAAGTGTGATGTGTTACATTCACATGACTTTATATACCCTCTAACGCTTATTAGTGTGTATATAAATTATTATTACGAAAGTTTATTTTCCTATCTGCTTCATTTTAATCAAGATAAACCTTTACAGAAACAGCTACATTACATATTCCGTTATAGATACAAAGAGAACAGCGATAGTCAAATGTTTAACAACTGGGCAGTATATGCTGGTCTTAAAATTCCATACTGTTTCCATGACATAGCGAGAAACAACTGAAAATCGATAGGACTTTAAAAAAATGGAGAAGTATTGAGCAATTCGAACCATTAATAACGGATATCTCGGAAACAGAAGTTATTTGAAATAAATTGTGCGGTTTAAAGAGATCTACATTTTTTTGTGCAATACGTTTTCGTTTATCGCTTAATGTTTACCATTTATACAAGATTATGCACATTTCCTTCCAAATGAAGAGGACTTCACAGGCCATTTCCAGAAAATTCAAGATATACATTTTATTTTTCATGTAAGTATCTTTAATATATGGTATTTTAATAAAATTCGGTAAGAGATCCTTTTAGAAAATCAAAAAATTTGAAAAATGTTCCATATTAGTTTGGGGTGTGGGATTTTTCTTGAAAGTCTTCGTGTCCATCTTTGGAGGATATTGAACGTAACTTTTAGTTTTTGAGTTATGCTGTTCAAAGACGCGTGCGGAAGGTTTTCTAAAAATGTTTTTTTGTTTATTCAGTGGTCCTAGAAACTTGAATTTTTGGGTAGAATGCAATACCTTCTCTAACTACTATGCATGTGGAAGAGAAACTCAAACGCATTACAAGCGCAGCTTTTAAATTGCAGACCTGAAAGTTTGCATGTACAAAGATAAACGAGTTGTATTTAAATGGACAGATATAGTGAAAAATCTAGAGTTAGGTTGTTTGGCTACAAATATTATACTTTAGCTTTTTCTACTGCCTACCTATAGTTAGTAGTAGGCAAGATGAAATATTGTATTTCACCCAAGAATTAGATGTTGAGATTTCACCGGAAATACATATTTTGGTGTCCTCTGAATAAAAAACAAAACGAAGTTTTAGAAAAAGGAACGTCTTATGATTTATCTACGAAATTATATACAATGCGATCCATTTAAAACTGAACATCTTTGAAGAGCTATAGTTTCCCTCTGGAAAGCAATAAAACATTAAAATTGAGTTTTATTATCTGAATGCTTCTGGGAGAGTCGATATTTTTTTTCTTTTCGGAGTAGCGCAGGCGATTTCCTTTCCGGCTCTCGTGGTGAGGGTCCGCGGTTCGATTCCCGGCTCTGGGGGTGCGATTTGAAGTCTATACTCTGCACGTCTTCGCCTCTGACTTGCCCACGTGAAGTATCTCCAAGTCCACGGTCATCTTCCTACCATCGGAGACAAGGGATTGCGCGCGCTGGTTCCAGTCATCGCTCGGTATTCCCGAAAGTCATATGGGGAGCGTTAGAAAAGACGACGTCCTGTGAGCCATATCGGACGATGAATGGATGAAATGAGCCCGGGGTCCATGGTTCATCTTCTCAGGATAAAGAAGACACAGAATCTGACAAATTGAGAATCGCCAGTTCTTTGCGTCTGCAAAACTAATTGATAAGTCATAAAGAGCGATGGATGGTAGCAGAACATTGCCCGCTTGTGTGGTAGCGTGTCTGCCTCGAATTGAAGAGGTCCATCGTCCCATGTGACCTGACCACTTAAACGTAAAAAAATCTGGTGTGTTACACTCACATGACTTTCTCTACTCTTGTACAAACTATTTTTACAAACGCTTATTCTCCATCTACTTCATGTTAATCGAGATAAACATTTGCAGACTCTATCTTATTGCTAATTTTCTTGTAGATGTAAGGGGAATATATATTTACAAGGGCAATTTGGAAATACAGTAGCCTTTAAGCACATACATATCTCTTAATAGCTGGTTGCTAGGTGCACCACCATTCCCTTTGCCACAGATTAATACTCTTTGCATATCCAAGACAAAAAAATGAATAATGAATTCCCATTTGAGAAAATAAGTACTGAATAATTTAAGGGAATAACAAGCAATATCTCGAAAATGGTTCACTCAACAAAAAAATGTATATGACATAAATTGTGTATTTTAACACGATCTACATTTTTTGTGTAGTAAAATTTTGTCTATCTCTTATGGTTTACCAGTTATGCAAAAGTCGTTCACAATGAAGAACACTTTTGGAGACATTCCCATAAAATTCAAGATATACATTTCATTTGTCATTAAAACATCTTAAACATATGATATTTTAATCAAAATCGTTAGAGCCATTTTTGAGAAAATTAAAATTTTCGAAAAATGTTCCATGTAAAGGGTAATCTGGGATGGGGGATTTTCTTGAAAACCTTCATGTCGCATCTCAGGAGGATAATGAACCTAAACACCAAGTTTGGTATTTATCCGACTCTTCGTTTCTGAATTATGCTGTTCACAGACAGACACACACACACGGACATGTTTCCAAAAATGCTTTTTTTGGATTCAGTGAGTCTCAAAACATGTATTTCCGGTGAAATCTCGGTATCGAATTTTTGGGTGGAATACAATACTTCCCCAACTTACTATACCTAGTAGAGAAAGTAAAAAGAAGTAAATACGCAAATCGATTCTGCCAGAGTCGCTGATATAATCGAGTTCAGTTTGAATTACTATCTCTACCAAGGTATTGCTTCCCACCCAAAAATTTGATACCCAGAAATACATGTTATGAGGCCCCTGGATAAAAAAAAATGGAAACGTGTGTGTGAACAGCATAACTCAAAAACGAAAAGTCGAATAAATACCAAACTTGGTATTTAAGTTCAATATCTTCCAAAAAACGCGACACGAAGATTTTCAAGAAAATTCACCCATCCCAAACTACCCTTTACATGGAATATTTTTCGAAAAGTTTGATTTTCTAAAAAATAGCTTCAACGATTTTGACTAAAATACCATATATTAAACATGCTTACATGACATGGATTTTTCAGAAATAGCCTTGTATAATCTTGTATAACTGGTAAACTTAAGCGATAGACAAGAACGTACTACACAAAAAATGTAGATCTCCTTAAAACACACAATTTATCACAAACAACTTTTTGTGGCATTAACGAGTACCGAAATATTCGTTATTAATATTTCGAATTGCTCAATACTTTGTCATTCTGCTTAAGCCCTGTTAACATTCAGTTGTTTCTCGCGATGTTATGGAAACAGTATGGAAGGCCAGCATATAGCGTCCAGTTGTTAAACATTTGACTATCGCTGTTCTCTTTGTATCTATAACAAAAATCTGATGTGTTACACTCACATGACTTTCTCTACTCTTGTACAAACTATTTTTACAAACGCCTATTCTCCATATGCTTCATGTTAATCGAGATGTTAATCTTATTGATAATTTTCTTGTAGGTGCAAGGGGAATATGGTAGGTTTTAAGCGATAGCCAAATCTTTTAAGAGCTGGTTGCTATGTGGCGCATTCCATTCTCTTTGCAAGTCCAGGGCATAAAAAATGAATAACGAATTTGAGAAAAAGTATAAGTATTGGAAAATTTAAGGGAATAACAAGCAATATCTCGAAAATAGTTCACTCAACAACAAAAATGTATATCACATAAATTGTGTATTTTAACGCGATCTACATTTTTCGTGCAGCAAAATTTTGTCTAACTCTTATGGTTTACCAGTTATGCAAAAGTCGTTCACAATGAAGAATACTTTTGAGACATTCCCAGAAAATTCAAGATATACATTTTATTTGTCATGAAAATATCTTAAACGTATGATATTTTAATCAAAATCGTTAGAGCCATTTTTGAGAAAATTAAAATTTTCGAAAAATGTTTCATCTAAAGGGTACTCTGGGGTGGGGGGATTTTCTTGAAAACCTTCGTGTCACATCACTGGAAGATACTGAACGTAAATACCAAGTTTGGTGTTTATCCGACTGTTCTTTTCTGAGTTATGCTGTTCAGACACACGCACACACACTTACGTGTTTCCAAAAATGCTTTTTTTTTTTGGATTCAGGGGGTCTCAAAACATATATTTCCGGTGAAATCTCGGTATCGAATTTTTGGGTGGAATACAATACTTCCCCTACTTACTATACGTAGTAGAGAAAGTAAAAAAACATGTAATGCAGTTGTTTCTGGAAATATGTATATTAAAATGAAGTAGATACAAAAATAGGCTTTAATAAGAATCCTTGTATACGCAATAATAAATCATTGAGGGTAGAGAAAGTCATATGAATGTAATACATAAGATATTTTAGTTGTGTTCTTCAGAGACTCGTGTGGCATTTAGCCATTCGCTTTTAAACATCTATCACCTCACTCTCCTGTAACTACAACGAAACTATTTCTGCAGACGTTTATCTCGGTAAGTTGAAGTAGAGAAAGCTTTCTTAAGAACAGTTAGTAGACGATATATAAAAACAAACGATAATGGTGGAGAAAGTCATGTGAATGCAACACGTCAGCTGAGGGTGGCTATCTGAAGAGCGCGCTCAGCACGGAAGTTGAGACCGCACACACAGGTGGTAAAGAGGACGGGATGATCACGATACCGCCGCTGGTGAAGAAAGTCGCCTCTCATTCATACAACTTGAAGGTCAAACTGGACGTGCAGGAGACAGCCTGCTCTTACTGGACCCGTCTTTACAATATGCATTCGAATCCACACTCTCACAGTTTGGTAAACTGTTCTACCACTCTACTTCTTGTTAATACAGATAAACTTCGTTGTAGCTATTACAGTTGGCTATATATAGCGACTGTCACACTTTAAAGCGAGTCGCTGTGTCATGACTTTCAAATTCCATGTTCTTTGTATGAACACGAGAAAAACGAATAGCGACTTACTTCTTGGGACAAAAAGTATAGGTAAGTATTTGGAAATCCAAACCAAAAACACAGAATATCTCGGAAATGGTTAATGCCACAAAAACATTGCATTAACTGTGTTGTTTTAACGACATCTATATTTTTACTTTCTGTACTACGTATAATAAGTAGGAGAAATATTGCATTCCACCCAAAAATTCGATACTGAGATTTCACCTGAAGTACATGTTTTGAGGTGCACTGAATGCATATAAAGAATTTTTGGAAACATGTCCGTGTGTCTGTCTGTGAACAGCATAACTCAACGAACAGTAGGATAAACACCAAATTTAGTATTTAGGTTCAGTATCTTCCAGAGATGCGACACAAAGATTTTCAAGAAAATCCCCCTACCCTAGATTATCCTTTATATGGAACATTTTTCAATAATTTTAATTTTCTCAAAAATGGCTCTAACGATTTTGAATAAAATACCATAAGTTTAAGATATTTTCATGAGAAATGAAATGTGTATCTTGAATTTTCTGGGAATGTCTCCAAAAGTATTCTTCATTGTGAACGACTTTTGCATAACTGATAAACCATAAGAGATAGACAAAATTTTACTATACAAAAAATGTAGATCGCGTTAAAATACACAATTTATGTCATATACGTTTTTTTTAACCATTTTCGAGATATTGCTTGTTATTCCCTTAAAGTTTCCAATACTTATACTTTTTCTCAAATTCGTTAATCATTTCTTTTTTATGTCCTGGTAATGTAGAGAGAATGGAATACTCCCCATAGCAACAGCTCTTAAAACATTTGACTATCGCTTAAAGCCTACCAATTCCCCTTGCATCTACAAGAAAATTACCAATAAGATTGACATCTCGATATCTCGATTAACATGAAGTAGATGGAGAATAAAAACAGTTTGTACAAGAGTAGAGAAAGTCATGTGAGTGTAACACATCAGATATTTTTTTTGTGTTAGTTAAGATTTTGTCCATCTCTTACAGTTTACCAATTATACAAAAACATTCAAAACGAAGAGGACTGTTCAAGATATACATTTAATTTTCCATACCTTAAATATATGCAGTTTTAATCAAGATCGTTAGAACCATTTTTAAGAAAATCAAAAATAAGAAAAGCTTTTGCATTTAAAGGGGCAGTCTGAGGTGGGTGATAGTCTTCAAAGTCTTAATGGAAGATAGTGAACTACAATACCAAGTTTGGTATTTATCTGAAGCTTAGTTTTTGAGTTATGCTGTTCACAACCAGACACACGGACGAAGCGTTTCGTCTCTGTACAGCAAACTCTGTTGATCGGCGATGACCTGCACGCCAAGGACCCATCGTTTCCACTACAAAAGCAGTGGCTGGTAACTTCTCTGTACTTAATAAATTGAAAAATGGGCAGGATAGCTTAAGCAATAAGTCTGCGCTCCGCCTCCGGGAGATCGTGGGTTCGGCCGAACTTCCTGACCCATGGCTTTGTTTTCGGCGGTTTCCCTGGATCGCTAGGGAAGGTTCATTACATCCACCGAATTTCCTGTCCCTCCATTTCACCTCCATTCTCATTTTACTTCCCCTTTCAACTGCTTCAGAATTGTAAGTGTCGGCGAGAGTCTCGGCATTGTATGCTAGGGGAAACGATTCCGTATATAACCCTTCGTTCCCCGGAATGGGGGCGGTCTCCGAGTCCCACCCCAAGCCCCCAGCGAGCGGGATGACTCAGGCGGTTGCGGCTGTAGTCAGCATTCGGGAGGTCCCGGAATCCATCCTCGGTGACCGCCCAATTTCCGTGGTTTCTCGGGTCCGCAGTCAAATGCTGGAGTGGTTCATCTTCCTTGTCATCTGTTTCAGGGTTGTAGGACCAGGCGACGGTGGCTCGCGCTCTATGAAGGTTTCTTCCCTGGCTCCGCTCCGGGGAACCCTGGAGGCTGGTGACTTGTAGGCAGGGACCACGCGGTGTCGGATGCGTTCTATCTGGAAACGTTAGGGACCCGTCCATGTTTGCGCCCTTCGTGTCTCTCCCCTCATCCTGCCCTCCCATAGGTCACGGTAGAAGCTCAGGTGGCCAACTGCCTGTGTGCGGTGCTTTGCCCCGGTTCCAGGGGCCCCTCCCTGATAAGTACCTTTACTTTTACCTCCCTCAAAGGATGCACAAGCCCGCAGTGGGGACGGCACCAGCTACCATCCACGGAGATTTAATCTATATAAGGTAGGATCCACGCCCTCTGTTTCCTCTCACCTCCCGGTGCACCCCATCAAGCTCAAAATACGTGGAGATGCTAAGTCCCCCTTCACAGTTAGTCCTAGTCCTAATAAACTGAAAAGGTTTACGTTGATTTGAAAAAGGCAAACGTTAGCATTTATAATTGAAATAGGTTGCGACACCTTAAAAGCCCCCCAAAAGGGTAAAATAAATTTTGTTGTATCACATCCAAATACGATTATACGTATGTGCATAAGTTTTGATTTGTTGCCGCGCAGTAAGAAAAGACACTGACACCGACATTTCTGTTGCAGTGTCTCGGTTTGTTACTTAGGCTCGAACAGCCAACCATACAACAAAGTAAGCTGTCTGCTCAATTAATTGCTATTCCACACTAGCATTTTTAATGCCCTGGTAGAGCAACCGGACGGAAACCGAGAGGTCCGTGGTTCAAATCCCAGGTATGACATTCAATTTTTCACTTCTCTGATTCTATCTTTCCAAGCTAAAACTACAAAGCTTTGAAAAAATTAGAGGGAAATTGTAGAAGTTAAGTAAAGGACACAGATTATTTTAATGGAATCATTATTCAAGACTGAAACGTTCCTAAATTTCCCAGAATTAAACTAGTTATGAAAATTTTAGTGCTATTATCTTGAAGTCTCACCTAGAAACTGTTACATTTTCTCAATTGTACCTGACTTTTTGAAAAGAGTAATTTTTTTTAACACTCGTTTCCTCTAAAGAGTGTCTTCGGTTTCCGTGTTTCACAAAAAAACTGCAAATACAATATCTGAAAAACACGATTCGCTGATAACGAAAATTATTTTCAGACCGAAAAAATCATAAATTTTACAAAATATGAAAATTTTCATAAAATATAAACATTTTACCAAAATAGTATCAAATATGAATTTTTTTGTCACAAATATTCAAGTCCAATACTTTCAAAACGTAGAACTACTTGTTCCCATAACGTAGCAAGCATGGTTTGGAATATGCAGCCTGCTGTCTATACTCGCAAGTAATACGTTATAATCTAGTATATGAGCAGTTATGTCTTCTTTCAGCATACGAAACTTGCTTTATTGTTCTGTGCCACACAACTTGCAACTTACAGTCGGTATTCTATGATCTCCCGCCGTGTCATTTTTGTCATTAGAAGAACATAACAAATGAAGTGTGTAGAAGCAACCGCAAACAATATATTGGGTACTAAAGAAATGAATTGCTGCGATTTTAGAAGAATAAGAAGAAGCGATGCGTGAAAATATTAATTTTCTCCGAAAAAATGTTTTAAAAATGCGGTTTTCTAAGACTACTTCCCAGTGTTGTACAATTATTGCATATTTTATTTTAAAAATATCTGTTTCCCACGGTCTAATCTTCCGTCTTCCTTTTGTTAATACAGGTAAACTTTCAGTACACAGTACCTACGCTAAACTGAAGTCAGATTTTTAAAAATCTTATGTGTTACTTTCACATGACTCTCCCGAACATCTATCGTTTATTAGTGGCTATACAAATTATTCTTAGTAAAGCTTGTTTTTCTATCAATTACATTTTAATCCAAATAAACCTTTACAGAAACAGCTACATTACACACTTCGTTATAGATACAAAGAGAACAGCGATAGTCAAATGTTTAACAACTACACGCTATATGCTGGCCTTAAAACTCCATACTGTTGCCATGACATCGCGAGAAACAAGTGAATGTTGACAGGACTATAAGAGAATGACCAAATAATGAACAACTCGAACCATATGTAGCGTTTTGGGGTATCTGATCTGCGTCGTTGTATGGGTAGTCTTCAGAACTCACCAGTCAGGAGTCAACTGTCGGCGAATCGGCCTGAAATTCCCTACAGTTGTTGTCAGGGTAGCATTGCTGGAGTGGTGCGCACACACTCAGACCTTTTTCTAATTTTTTTTAATTCAGGGCGCCTCAAAACACGTATTTCCGGTGAAACCACGACATTGAATTTTTTGGTAGAATGCAATCTACCTACTATGTAGCCGAGTGAGGTGGCGCCATGGTAGCGTGTGCGACTCACATTTGGAGTTCCTGGGTTCGAGCCCCGGCAACCGCCTACTCTGATCCATGGGTTTTTTGTGGTTCCTCGGGTCGGCAAGCGAATGCTGGGTTGGTTCCTGTTCTACCACGATTTTGTACTCCTCATTTCTTATACTCATCATCTTCCTTGCCATCTGTTTTAGGATGTTAGGATCAGGTGACAGAGTTCGGCGGGTTGCGGCTGGGCGGTGGATGTGAGCTTTGAAGAGATTTCTTCCCTGACGTTGCTGCAGGAACTGTTCAGTTAGGTCCCGGGGACCTGTCCATGCTTGTGCCCGTCGTGATGCTGATGTGCTTGCCCTTCTGGTCTCTCGCTTCATCCCTCCCTCCCAGGTGTCACGGTAGAAGCAAAAGGGGCCGTTGCGGTGCTCTGTCCCGGTAGCTGGGGCCCCTCCGTTCGTCTGCACCTTTAGCTTTACTGACTGAACTTGAATGTATATTCTGTTTGGTGTTTATTAGGTTTTTCGTTTTTGAGTTATGCTGTTTGCACACACACACTCGGACGTTTATGTATTTCTGGTGAAATCTCGATATCGCGTTTCTGGGTGGAAAGCAGTACCTCCATTATCTTGCATGACACCGGCTAATTTCAAAGTTTATTTTATAAACCTAAAACGCAAAGGAATATTAAAATTAAGTTTCATTTTCTCTAAAGAGAAATTTAAAGAATGGGAACAAAAGAAACAATACTCATACATTATCAGCAGAAGTAATAAGTTATAGTAAATAATTAACGATGTTTACTTGATGAAAGTATTTCAAAAGGGTCTTGGGTAATCCTTCAGGTGCGTTATTCATTTTACGCACGACCATCGACTCTCTTTTGTCGCGTTGCGCTAAAAGCTTAACTTCTCTGTTGACCTTACCTTTTAGTTTGTTATTCTCTGAGATCGACATTCAGCTGTTACTGTTGTTTATTGTGAAAGATTGCTAGATTGAATTCGTTGATGAAGTGATAATAAATTATTATTATTAGGCGTTTAATCAGAAACGGTTCGCGCATGGTGAAGGGAAACCCCAAAGGCGAAGCAGTAATAAATAACTGGTAAGTAAACATTTAGCAATACTTATAGTTGCAGTATTATAATTATTCGCTTATTAGTAGACGAACCTTCTTAACCTCACGCCGTGTGTATGCTTTAACGATGCGTAATATTTCTCTTGGAATGGATAGAAGTTGTTCAAAATATGAACCTGGAACATCGTTAGCATATTAATGGTAAATGTAATAGAGGGTAAGCTGCATTATATGGGAATCAGGCTACTTCGTAAGAACATAACAAATGGAATACTATAATGCATTTACCGGAAGTATATCAAATTAGTTTTCTTAATAAACTACGAAGGATGAACATAATAAAGAAACCCTGAATAATGAACTTAATTAGGAAAGAAGGACTCTTAAGATTCGTAAAGAAACTCATATGTATTGCTTGTAATCCTAACGTTCCGTAACCATCTAAAAGCGTCGTGTCTGAATGCTAACAGTTACAGAAGAGTCCCCTTTAGGTTAAATGGTTTAGCGGATTTGTTGTTATGTTGGTGGTAAACATGTTGTGAGCGGCAATAACATCTCGTGATTATTGTCTGTGGTGAATTTAGATTGATGTGCAATGCATTACTCGCGGAATGTACGTGCAACTGCGAGATCATTGCTAATTCGTTCACATGTCAAGTGCTGCAGGACACTTTCACTGATGGCCGTATTAGGCACAGGCTAGTTCTCATTCATGCGACATCAGCGCTGCCTGGAGGCCAAACATGGCGTGCACTTCAGCCCAAATTCCTTCCTCTAAAGAGATGACTGAACTCTTGATAATAATTTAACCATTTAATTCCACGCACTACTCATTCCATGCGAGAAGTTTGTGTAACAGTCACACGACTATTTTTACTTTCTCTACTACGTGTAGTAAGAAGGGGAAGTATTGTATTCCACCCAAAAAAACCGATACCGAGATTTCACCGGAAATACATGTTTTGAGGCCCCTGAATCCAAATAAAGAGCATTTTTGGAAACGTCCGTTTGTGTGTCTGTGAACAGCATAACTCAGAAACGAACAGTCGGACAAACACCAAACTTGGTATTTAGGTTTAGTATCTTCCAGAGATGCGACACGAAGGTTTTCAAGAAAATCCCCCCACCCCAGATTACCCTTTACATGGAACATTTTTCAAAAATTTTAATTTTCCCAAAAATGGCTCTAACGATTTTGATTAAAATCTCATATATTTAAGATATTTTCATGACAAATGAAATGTATATCTCGAATTTTCTGGGAATGTCTCCAAAAGTATTCTTCATTGTGAACGACTTTTGCATAACTGGTAAACCACAAGAGATAGACAAAGGTTTACTACACAAAAAATGTAGATCGCGTTAAAATACACAATTTATGTCATATACATTTTTGTTGTTGAGTGAACTATTTTCGAGATATTGCCTGTTATTCCCTTAAATTTTCCAATACTTATACTTTTTCTCAAATTCGTTATTCATTTTTTATGTCCTGAACATGCAAAGAGAATGGAATGCGCCACATAGCAACCAGCGCTTAAAATATTTGACTATCGCTTAAAACCTACCATATTCCCCTTGCATCTACAAGAAAATTAGCAATAAGAATAACATCTCGATTAACATGAAGCATATGGAGAATAAGCGTTTGTAAAAATAGTTTGTACAAGAGTAGAGAAAGTCATGTGAGTGTAACACATCAGATTTTTTACTTTCTCTACTACGTATAGTAAGTAGGGGAAGTATTGCATTCCACCCAAAAATTCGATACCGAGATTTCGCCGGAAATACATGTTTTGAGACCTCCTGAATCCAAAAAAAGCATTTTTGGAAACATGTCCGTGTGTGTGTCTGTGTGTGTGTGTGTGTGTGTGTCTGTGTGTCTGTGAACAGCATAACTCAAAAACGAACAGTCGGATAAGTACCAAACTTGGTATTTAGGTTCAGTATCTTCCAGAGATGCGACACGAAGCTTTTCAAGAAAATCCCCCCACCCCAGACTACCCTTTACATGGAAGATTTTTCGAAAATTTTAATTTTCTCAAAAATGGCTCTAACGATTTTGATTAAAATACCATATGTTTAAGATACTTTAATGGCAAATAAAATGTATATCTTGAATTTTCTGGGAATGTCTCCAAAAGTATTCTTCATTGAAAACGACTTTTGCATAACTGGTAAACCATAAGAGATAGACAAAATTTTACTACACAAATAATGTAGATCGCGTTAAAGTACACAACTTATGTCATATACATTTCTTTTGTTGAGTGAACCGTTTTCGAGATATTGCTTGTTATTTCCTTAAATTTTCCAATACTTATACTTTTTCTCAAATGCGTTATTCATTTTTTTATGTCCTGGACATGCAAAGAGAATGGAATGCGCCACATAGCAACCAGCGTTAAAATATTTGACTATCGCTTAAAAGCTACCATATTTCCCTTGCATCTACAAGAAAATTACCAATAAGATTGACATCTCGATATCTCGATTAACATGAAGCATATGGAGAATAGGCGTTTGTAAAATTAGATTGTACAAGAGTAGAGAAAGTCATGTGAGTGTAACACATCAGATTTTTTTATGTCCTGGACATGCAAAGAGAATGGAATGCACCACATAGCAACCAGCGTTAAAATATTTGACTATCGCTTAAAACCTACCATATTCCCCTTGCATCTACAAGAAAATTATCAATAAGATTGACATCTTGATATCTCCATTAACATGAAGCATATGGAGAATAAGCGTTTGTAAAAATAGTTTGTACAAGAGTAGAGAAAGTCATGTGAGTGTAACACATCAGATTTTTTTTCACTTTCTCTACTGCGTACCTATAGTAAGTAGAGGAATTATTGTATTTCACCCAAATACTCGATGTCGAGATTTCACCGGAAATACACGTTTTGAGACCCCTGAATCCAAGAAAAAAGCATTTCTAGAAAAAGATACATGTGTATGAGTGTGAACAACATAACTCTAAAATGAAATGTACAATGAATGCCAAATTTCGTATTTATGTTTAACATCTTCCAAAAATGATCCCAAACTATCCTTTACTTGGAAAATTATTCGAATTTTTTTATTTTTTTCAACTTGCCTCTAAGTTTTATTAAAATACCATATATTAAAGGTATTTACGCAACAAATTAAATTATATATTGAATCTTCTGGGAAAATCCTGAGAAGTCCTCTCAATTCTTAACGACTTTTGTATAATTGGTAAACTGTAAGAGATAAATGTACTACTTTATTGATTGAAAATAACGTTTTTGTGGCATTAGCCATTTCCAAGATATGCGTTTTTATACGTTTGAATTTTTTAATACTTTATTATTTTTACTTTTTCTACCATGTACACAGTAGGTATAGAAGGTGTTGCATTCCACCCAAAAATTTGGTGTTGAGATTTCACCAGAAATATATGTTTTGAGGCTCCCTGAACTCCCCCCCGCAAAAAAAAAATTAGAAAAAGGTTTGTGTCTGGTTGTGAACAGCATTACTCAAAAACGAAATTCCGGATACATACCAAATTTGGTATTTAAGTATAAGTTAAGACTTTTCCTGCAGCACGAAGATTTTTAAGAAACCCCCCCCACCCCAAACTACCGATTACATGCAATATTTTTCGATTTTTTTTATTTCCTGAAAAATAGTAATAACGATTTTGATTAAAAGACGATATATTAAAGATATTTACATAAAAATAAAATGCATGTCTTGAATTTTTCTATTCGGAAGCAATTTTGTATAATCTTGCATAACTGGTAAACGCTAAGCGATAGACCAAAATGTACCACAAAAAAGTGTAGACATCTTTAAAACATAATTTATTTCAAATAACTTCTCTTGTGGCATCAGTCATTTTCGAGATATTCGTTATTAATGGTTAGAATTGTTCAATACTTAGCAATTCTTTTAGTCCTGTTGATTTTCAGTTGTTTCTTGCGATGTCAATGTATTACTTCGCGATTTTAAGGTCAGCATATAGCGACTAGCTTTTAAACACATGCCTAAGGCTATTCTCTTTATAGTATAACGAAATGTGTAACAAAATTATTTTTTCGAACGTTTATCTGATCAACTTAAAGTTGAATAAATTTTCCAGGAATAGTATGCAGACACTGTATAAAAAGTAAACTATAGTGGGTAGAGAAAGTCATGTGAATGTAACACTTTTTTGTATGAATATGTTATTGTATAAGAGATCATGTGGAGTTGTAATGGACAGAGAAAGTGAGAAACGGCGAGAAATAATGTACTTACCAGGCGGGCACCTCGCCAGGTTCACTGCTACTTGGACAGTGTTTTTCCGGCTGGTTGGCCTGATCTTATCTCCCAGATTGACCGGCCTTGAGCCTTGCTGCTTCGTTCTCTCTTTAATTGAACCATCGCACCGTTGCGAAGCAAAGTAAAAAGTGAATTATTCGTGCTTCCTTTGTCTGTGTCCCCGGCTGTCGTTAGGAAGCCCCAAGGGCTCATCATTAGCAGAAATACGGTGTCTCTCCAGAAGTATTAGCGAAAAATCTGATGTCTTACACTCACATGACTTTCTCTACTCTTGTACAAACTATTTTTACAAACGCTTATTCTCCATATGCTTTATGTTAATCTTATTGCTAATTTTCTTGTAAATGCAAGGGGAATTAGTAGCCTTTAAGCGATAGTCAAATATTTTAAGAGCTGGTTGCTATGTGGAGTATTCCATTCTCTTTGCATTACCAGGACAAAAAAGAAATGAATAACGAATTCCCATTTGAGAAAAAGTATAAGTATTGGAAAATTTAAGGGAATAACAAGCAATATCTTGAAAATGGTTCACTCAACAACAACAAAATATATATGACATAGTGTATTTTAAGGCGATCTACATTTTTTGTGTAGTAAAATTTTGTCTATCTCTTATGGTTTACCAGTTATGCAAAAGTCGTTCACAATGAAGAATACGTTTGGAGACATTCCAGAAAATTCAAGATATACATTTCGTTTGCTATAAAAATGTCTTAAACTTATGGCATTTCATTCAAAATAGTTAGAGCCATTTTTGAGAAAATTAAAATTTTCGAAAAATGTTCCATGTAAAGGGTAATCTGAGGTTGGGGGATTTTCTTGAAAACCTTCGTGTTGCATCTCTGGAAGATACTGAACCTAAATACCAAGTTTGGTGTTTATCCGACTGTTCGTTTCTGAGTTATGCTGTTCACAGACACACAGAGAGACATGTTTCCAAAAATGCTTTATATGCATTCAGTGCACCTCAAAACATGTATTTCCTGTGAAATCTCGGTATCGAATTTTTGGGTTGAATGCAATACTTCCCCTACTTACTATACGCAGTAGAGAGAGTAAAAATTGCTTGCTGCCAAATTAACGGAGAGAAAATTTCTCTTTTAAATTTGCAGAAAGAATAAACGATTCTGCAGTTTAAGTGTTGTGGCGTTTTTCTGCATTTTTCAAATTTAATACTTAAATGATTGTTTTTACAATTTCGTGCTTGGCAGTTACATTAATTTAACATGCGTTTACTACAATACATTATAATATATATAATAGCTGGGGTTCCAGTGAAAATGAGCTTTGATCTGACGAAGAGAAGAAAGTGTGAAGTCAAGGTTATATTGAATTTCCTCATTTACGTCTTAGGTTTTAGGATTTCAAAAACCTATTTGTACTTCAATTTATGCAAATCGTGCGTCGATGACATTCCAGATGCTATATTAAAAAGAAAAAAAAGAGAAAAAAAAACTATTCTTATAAACGTTTATTATTCTATCTCCTTCCTGTTAATACACATAAATTTTCATTGAACATTTACACACTTCTTGTAGGCATAAGAACAATACAGCAAGCATAAGCGAGAGTCAAGTCTTTTCAAAGCCGGTCGCTATTTGATAGGTTTCAAAGTTCTTTGTATGAACACGAAAAAAGAAAAGAAAGAAAAACAAAGTTTGCTGTGTTACATTCACATGACTTTCTCTACCTTCTATCGCTTATTGATGGGTATACAAATTATTCTTATGAAAGTTTATTTTCCTGTCTACCTCATTATAATCGAGATAAACCTTTACAGAAACAGCTACATTACACATTTCGTTATAGAGAACAGCGATAGTCAAATGTTTAACAACTGAACGCTATATGCTAGCCTTAAAATTCCATACTGTTTCCATGACATCGCGAGTAACAACTGAGAACCGATAGGACCTTAAAAGAGTGGAAGTATTGGAACGATTAGCAATAGGTATCCTGATAGCACAAAAAGTTATTTGAAATAAATTGTGTGTCTTAAAGAGATCTACATTCTTTATAGTGCTTTTCGTCTATCGCATAACGTTTACTAGTTATACAAGATTAAACAAAAATCACTTCCGAATTAAGAGAACTTCACAGGCTATTGTCAAAAATTCAAAAAGTTCAAGATATACCTACATTTTATTGGTATGTAAATTTCTATAATATATACAGGCCCTACAAAAAGTTTAAGGACACCCATTAAAATTTTGAAAACTTGTATTCTAAGAACACATCACATTATACATTATTACATATTTGTTACGTGTTGCTTCAAACTTACATTGCACTTGTTTTTTAATACTTTATTGCTCCTTCTTTGGCTTTCAAACAAAGTTTTATTCGTTTGGGCATGCTGTTCACACTCTTGTATGGTAATATTGTTCCAAGATACGGACAATGCCTCTCCAAGTTCTTGGCGGTTTTTCGGTCTGCAGGCAGCCACTCTTCTACCAATTATGTTCCACAGGTTCTCAACAGAATTGAGCTCAGGACTTCTGCTTGGCCATTCCAAAAGTGGTATTTAATTCTCTTGGAACCATTGCGTTGTAATTGCTGATTTGTGGCAGGGTGCATTATCCTGCTGATACACTAAGTATCGGCCATGGAGCTTTTCTGCAGAAGGGAGCACGTTGTCTTGCATTGTAGACATGTACTCTCTGGAGTCCATGGAGCCGTCAACGAATCTTAAAATCCCAGTTCCATTTGCAGACATACATCCTCAGATCATAACTGCATCATCACCACCACCTTGAACAGCTGGCGACAAACAGGCTGGGAGAAATCTCTCAGTAGTTGTATGCCTCACAAGAACTCTTACCCCATCTTTCAATTCCCCAGATCTTCTTACTTCTGCACCAAATCCTTCGATTTCTGCGAGAAATTGCGGTCAGAAGAGGTTTCTTTAGCGCCACGTAGGAATCAAGACCTTGTTTCCGAAGTCTACGAGAACAAGTCAATGGTGAGACTGTTTTTCCAGTTCTTTCTTGACATTCCCTCTGTATTTTTGGAATAGAAGCCTGCCGATCACGTTTGGATATAATTGCTAAGGTCCTATCCTCCCGGGCTGACGTAACCCTTGGCCTACCACTTCGCTCTAGGTCTGAAACACTGCCGCTTTTCTTATATTTTCCTGCTGTCTGTGCCACACAGGTTTTACTTATCCCAGTTTAGTTGCAATATCTCTATATGAGTTACCGCACTTGTGCATACCAATCACTTGCCATTGTATGTCCTTATTTACACTTTTCTTTCCCATTGTTACTTAAACATCACTTTTGGCATCACAACAAACCAAGTGAATGTACAAGAAGTAACGCAAAGAGTTCAGCGGTGCGCTCTGCCGTACACACCTTACACTATAAATAGCCACAATTTCCGCTTTTGCTGGCTCTTTCATCATGGGATCAAATCTATTATCAAATAATGCTAATTTAAACTCCTTTTTCACAATTTCTTTTAAAATTATAAACATGATGTCAATTGTTGATAAACAGCATATGATAACAATGCCATATTTACAAATATTCCTTACACATGTGGGTTTCTCTTCAGCAAAAAAGAAAATTGGCACCCTATATATTTTCATGTTCACAACTCCACAAGTATTAAAAAATGAAGAACTTTTTTAGTTTTTCTAAAAGTGAGAAAAAATCATAATTCCTTCAAACATAGTCAGATTTACATAATTACTTTTTCAAAATATACGTCTTAGTAAGGTAATATTTTTTACCAAACATAAGGCCGCTGGATAAAATAGTTTAAGGACAGGGTGTATTTCAGTGAAATATACAGGTGTCCTTAAACTTTTGGTAGGTACTGTATGGTATTTTAACCAAAATCGTTAGAGCTATTTTTAGAAAATAAAAATTGTCGAAAAATGTTCCAGAAATTAAATTAAATTGGGTTTTATTTATGGACGCTCTTTAACTACTATGGTTCTTTGCGTCCCATTCCATATTGGGAGTGAAAGACCGGTAATTTTGCTCAGAGACCTCTTTATCAGGCTTGAGGTTATTTTACGTGCCGTAAATCTACGACACGGGACCACCGGCTTTACTTCCCTTCCGAAGGAAGCCATGCTAAGGATTTTTACGCCCGAAAAAAATCCATCGCCCTCTGTCGGGTTTGAACCCGCGACCTCGGGAACTAGAGGCTAGTATGGTAACCACTAAACAACGGAGGATGACAAAAAAAATGTTCCAGTGAAGGGTAGTTTGGGGTGGGGGATTTTCTTGAAGATGTTCGTGTCCCATCTTTGAAACGCACTGTTCCTAAATACCGAGTTTGATATTTATCCTTATTTGGGTATGTATGGACCTTTTTCTAAAAATATTTTTTTTTTATTTATTCAGGGCCCTCAAAACATTTATTTCTGGTGAAATTTCAGTATCGAATTTTTCGGTGAAATGCGATATCTTCTCTACCTACTATATGCGTGACAGAGAAAGTAATAAAGGAAAAAAAAAAACAAATAGCGAATCTGTAGTTGAAGAAGGTATAGCGCGTTCGAATATTTAAATCAATAACATAGAATAATGGTTAATTCCAGAAATAATTTTGATATAAATTATGTGCTTTAAAGAGGTCTACATTTTTCGTATACCTAGTAAGATTTTGCCTATTTCTAGCGGTTTACCAATTATAGAAAATTAGGACACAATAAAGAGGACTTGAAAAGCTATTCCCAGAAAATTCAAGATACATTTGTTATCATAAATACATTTTTATTTGGGAGGATTTTCTTGAAAGTCGTTACCTTGGAAGACGCTGACATTAAATTCACCGAGCGGTAAAGTCTGTGGCCCACATTCGGGAGGTCCCGGGTTCAAATACCGTGGGCCGATCAATCTGTTTGAGGTTTTTTCGTGGTTTACCTCTGTCGCCAAGGTAAATACGGGATTGGATATTTAATACCACGACCCAAAATACCACATTAAGTCTAAAACAATAGTAAAATGAAAAATAAGTGGTAATAGCGAATGCTATGTCATCTATCTACAGACAATGTAAGCAGTTAGACTGGAACGCACCCTAAGAGGATCCGGCTGCCATGCGCTGGGATCCTCTGTGGTCACGTGACGAAACAAGATGGCATTTCCAGGGATAGACCATTATATGGGGGCGGCGGTTGGACTGGACGGCACCCTAATGTCATCCGGCATGAAGCAGGTGGTTACAGGGATGAGACCTAGAAGGCTAACTGTCCATCACATGTCGTTCTAAGAGTTATCCATCAACAGATCCGCCGTGATATGACCAGGGAGTTAAAGCGACGTAAAAAAAAGTTAAATTCTGAGTTTGGTATTTAACCCTCTTCTGGTTTTTGAGTTATATGATATAGACATTTTTTCTATCATTGCTTTTGTTGTATTCGAGACTCCAAGTGTGTGTTTGCGGTGGAATACAATACTATAGGTAAGTAGAGTAAGAATTGAGTACTGCTCGGAATGTTTGGATCAGCCTCCAGTAGCAGGACGGAAGAGGACAAGTTTAGTTTGTTCACGTTCCCATGACGACTGGTGAAACATGAACCTTGCGCTACCGAGCGCTCAGTAATCGATACGTTCATCGCACCAGCATTGTATAACCACCTGCTAAACTTATCAGACTGTGATTTTAAACGGGTCCACTTTCCTCTTAGCCTCTGCAACTTCATTACGCCCCGCGCTTATTCGCAAGATAACAGTTTCTGCACTATCCAATGCTACATTTATCTTTCTTCTATTTTTTGTATTTCATATCTTTACCATTTACCTATAATAAGTAGACGAAGTATTACATTGCAAACCACTCTAGCATTCGCCTGACGAACCGGGAAAACCCCGAAAAACCCCATGGGACAATGGGCAGTCACCGGAAATCGAACCCAGGACTGCCCGAATGCAAGTCGCACGCGTTGCCACGGGGCCACCTCGCTCAGCAAACTACCTTTCACAACGAGCATTTATCGATTCTTTTTTATTTTCTAAAAGTAGCCCTAACGATTTTGATTAAAATAAATGTTTAAGATATTTTCGTGACAAATAAAATGTAGGTATTCTTGAGTTTTCTGTGAATATCGTGTGAAGTCGTCTTCATCCTGATGTGTTTTTGTATATTTTGTATAACCGGTAAACCTTCAGAGATAGACAAAACCATACTACACACACACACACACACACACACACACACACACACACACACACAAAAATGAGTGGATCTCTTTTAAAACACCCAATTTATTTCAAGAAGTCTGCCACAGAAAAAGTAGTGATCCATTTGAGGTGCTATGATAGGTAGTGGTCTGTAGGTCACGAAAATCAACGTTCTGGCTGGGGAAAATATGGCGCTGACCACATCATCTCCCCGTATCGTTTACCCCTACTTGTGTATGTGGGCGTGGCGAAGGTAGCTGGTTCGATTGGCCAAGACCCACAAGGAGTGTAGTGCCAAAACTTTACCTCATTATTTACATACTTACCAACTTCCTGAAATTGAAACCGTAAAACCTTTCCTCGTCCAGCAAATCGCAATAATTTTAGTGACATGCGTAAAATGCTCAGCGCGTAAATGTACAAAAATTCCATGTAAAATAAATGGGAATTCTGTTTAATAGGAATCCTTGAAGACATGGTACTACTGCTTCTGAGCTTCTTCCTGATACCGCAATAAACAAAGAACACCACTTTCTAGACTTCTGGTCCATAGTTAACGCTTCATAACATCAACTGTGAACAAAAACTGTTTTAAAAATGGGAAACACATCCCGCAGCCATAGAACGCGAATAAGATAAACATTCTACGGAGGGATTGACTTTACAACTCACGTCTCCATTACTGAATGTTCGCGCCCTGGTTACTAGAGGTGCACGCTATGCATTTTGTTGCAGCACAGTAAAGGCAGACGGTGATTGCGATGAGAGATAGACACACAGGTAAGCTCTGACCTATCATAGCACTGTATACTATTTAATCTGTAATCTTAAGTTACAGTGTAATACAATAGAATTTACTGCTTTGTCACGTCCGCGGTGAAAATCTGTAACACTTTGAATCTTCCTCGTTTGAAGTAAAGTGGTAAAAAGGCCTCCGCTGGCGTACATTTTAGGGCAAGTATGTTATTAATTTTAAACAATGTTTAACTTCCCGGAAAAGTGACTAAAACTACTTTTAAACCTATGACTACTTTCATTTACTTTGCCCTTTCCCCAAAACTCTGAGTCCTACAGGATGGGCAATGATACGGAATTTATCAGTGTAGAAGAAACAAACACAGGTGGATGGGCGTATTTTGGTTTTCTCAGAGATACGACCGTCCTGCGCAGAAAAACAAGTCCATTAGCACGTGTAGTAAATATATCGACCTTGGTAACGGTGTCACGGCCAACATGATCGTCCAGGAACCCCGACCTAAAACATCGAGGGTTCATAAACCAACAGAGGTCGATTACCTTTTTGGGACTTCACAAAGCAAGGCCTTCTTCCTGAGGAGTGGCAAAATATGTGGATTTCCTGGCGTTCTTACTCGATACTGAACCTAAATAACAAACTTAGTATTTATCCGACTTCTCGTTTTTGAGTTATGCTGTTCACAGACACTGACCTTTTTCTAAAAAGGGCTTTTTTATTCAGAGGGCCTCAAAATATGCATTTTCGGTGAAATCTCGGTATTGAACTTTTGTGTGGAATACAGTACTTCCCCTATTTACTATACGTAGTAGAGAAAATTAAAAAAAAACATTTTTAGAAAAAGAAAGTGATACAATATAACTCAAAAACAAAAAGTTAGATAAATACCAAGTTTGGTATTTAAATTTGGTGTCGTTCCAGGATGCGACACGAAGATTTTCACGAAAATCACTGCTATTACCCTTTACATGGATGCTTTTTGATTTTATAAAAAATGGTTAACGACTGGTTAAAATACGATATATGGAACATATTTACATGACAAAAAAAATGCACATCTTGAATTTTCTGGGAATAGCCTGTGAAGTCCCCCTTCATTATGAAGGAATTGTATATAATCTTGTAAACTGGTAAACGTTAAGTAATAGCCGAAAACGTACTACACAAAAATTGTAGATCTGCTTAAAATACACAATTTATTTCAAATAACTTTCTTCATCAGCCATTTCCGAGATATCCGTTATTAATTTTTCCAATTGTTCAACATTTACCGTTCTTTTAAAGTCCTGTCAACATTCAGTTGTTTCTCGCGATGCCATGGAAACAGCATGGAAGTTTAAAGCCAGCATATAGCGTTCAGTTGTTAAACATTTGACCATCGCTGTTCTCTTTGTATCTATAACGGAATATGTAATGTAGCTTTTTCTGTAAAGGTTTATCTCGATTAAAATGAAGTAGATAGGAAAATAAACTTTCATAAGAACAATTTGTATATCCACTAATTACACTAGTCTGCATGATATCGGATGACTGAAAACTAATAGGTGATTTTGACTCACTTTTTTATGCTGATTTCAGAACTGATTTTAGTTTTTTTTATCGCGTACAGTTTTTCACAATTTCACTTCAAAAGTATAGAGATATAAAGATATTGCTTCCGCCACTACACATCAAAATGAGCTTGATGAAGCAATTTGTAAGGGCTCTACCACAGGATGGACCCTGCTTCAAATACCTTTCCAAGAAATTTCACTTCATTACACAAGACAAATTAAAGGCTGGAATGTTTGTTGGTTCTCAAATAAAGAAATTGATGAAGGATGAAGATTTTGAGAAGAGAATGAATGAGAGAGAAATAGAAGCATGGACTGAAAACTTCTTAGGCAATAACAAAGATCCTAATTACAAGGCCATTGTCGAAACAATGTTGGAAAATTTCAAGAAGATGGGTTGTAACATGAGTGTAAAGGTGCATTTTCTGCATTCACATATCGACTACTTTCCAGAAAATCTGGGAAATGATAATGAAGAGCAGGGTGAACGTTTTCACCAAGATATTAAGGAAATGGAGAGGAGGTACCAGGGGATATGGAATGAAACTATGATGGCCGACTACTCTTGGATGTTGAGGAGGGACAGTCATCTGCAAGGAAGTCAAATAAGAGACAGTTTGAAAAAAATTAAATGAAACACTTTGGCTTCTTGTTTTGTTAAAATGTAGTCATTAAATAAATTAGGGGAGTTCTTGAGAGTATTCTTAAAATGTTTCTTGAATAAAAACTTACCTTGTGTGAAATGGTATTTGAATACTTTTCTACGAACGTTAGTAAAATTGTCAAAACATTACTTCTTATTTTGTGTAAAAACCTGACGTGATAGAAAAAAACGGAATCAGCATAAAAACTTGATTCAAAAACACCTACTTTTAAGAAATCATCTGACAAAAAGTTTGAAAATGCAGACTAGTGTAAGCGGCAGAGCCATGTGATAAGATTTTTTGAAGTGTATAAATAAATTGTACTTTCGCATCCTTGGTAGTTTGGTATTTATCCAGCATTTCATGTTTCAATTATGCTGTCACGGATGTGTATCTAAAAATCGTAGGTGTTGCACTCACATGACTTTCCCTTCTACAAACTATTCTTACAAAAACCTATTATCCTCTATTTCTTGTTAATCCAGTTAAACTTTCAACTTTTCATTGTAGGATACGCTAGTCATATTTTCAAAGGGTATGTTGCTGTGTAATGCCATGCTCTTTGTATGATCACGACAAGAAAAAAACCGAATAGCGACTTCGCGGTTGAGAAAGCTGTAAGTACTTGAAAACTCAAACCAACAAAAAGGAACATCTCGGAAATGGTTAAATCCACAAACAAATTGTATTTGACATAAACTGTGTGCTTTAAGGAGATCTACATTTTTTGTGTAGTAAGATTTTGCCCATCTCTACTTTTCTGTTATACGAAAGTAATTCGGAATGAAAGGGTCTTAATAGACTATTCCCAAAATGTTCAAGATATAGATATTATTTGCCAGGAAAATATCTTATACGTACGGAATTTTTGAGAAAATAAAAAAGCAAAATGTTTGCAAGTGAAGTGTAGTTCGAAGTCAAGGGATTTTCATGAAAAATATTTGTGTCACATCCTTGGAAAATGCTGAACTTAAATACCAAGTTTGGTATTTAATCGACTTTTCGTTTTTGAATAATCCTATTCACAGACACACACGTATGCGTATCTAAAAGTGCTTTTGTTTCGTTCACGGACCTCAAAACATGCATCTCCGGTCAAATTTCCATATCGAATCTTTGGGTGCAATACAATAGTTGCTCTTGGATTGCCTCCGTGGTACCGGCTTCGATTTCCGGCCAGGTGTGAGAATTTTTCTTTAATTAGGATTATTCCCTACAGTCCAGTGGGTCTAGAACTGTGGTACTGAATGTGCGTGTGAAAGATAAAAAATATTACAAAATCCTACAGCAGGCTAACCTAAAAGTTCAAAGAGTAAAAAAACAAAACACAATCAAATGTTTCAGTCAAAGCTCCATATATGACCGTAGCACTTAAAGGGGGCTGTGGAAATCACCGAAAAGAACCCTGTTCTTCTTACTTCAAGTAGATAATACCGAGTGGCATGGCTCAGGCAGTAAAGTCTGTGTCCCGCATTCGGGAGGTCCCGGGTTCAAATGGTGGTTTTCCTAGTCGCCAAGGTAAATACCGTATTGGATATTTAACACCACGACCCAAAGTTCCACCTTAAGCCTAAAAAACAATAGTAAAATGAAAAATAAGTGGTCTATCCGCAGACAATGTAAGCAGTTAGACTGGACGTCACCCTTACGCCATCTGCACGGCACGAAGTAGAAGATCTGGCTCTCATGCGCTTGCGGTCTCTGTGGGCACGTGACGAAGCAAGATGGCATTTCCAGGGATGAGACTATTCATCACATATCTTTCCGTCACGATATGACCAGGGAGTTAAAGCAACGTAAAATAAAATAGAGTAAAGAAAAAAAGGAAAGTAATAAGAGTGTCATAAACGATAGTGGGTAGGGAGAGTTTTAAGAATGTAACACAGATTTATTACTTTCTCCACTACGTATTATAAGTGTATTCCACCCAGAAATTCGTTGTCGAGATTTCAACATAAATATGTTTTGAGGCCCCCTGAATCAAAAACAAAAATAAAAAGCATTTTAAAAAAAAATCCGCGCGCGTATGCATGTATGAACAGCATAACTGATAAACGAAAAGTCGGGTAAATACCAAACTTGGTATTTAGGTTCAGTACTTTCCAAAATGTCACACGAAGATTTTCAAGAAAATCCCCCCACCCCAGGAAGATTATTCAAAATCGTTTATTTTCAACAAAAAAGGCTAACGATTTTGATTAAAATATATGTATTAAAGATATTTTATTACAAATAAAATGTATATCTTGAATTTTCTGAAAATAGCCTGTGTAGTCCACTTCATTTGGAAGAAATTCTGTATAATCTTGTATAACTGGTAACCGTTAAGCGATAGACGAAAACGTACTGCACAAACACCGTAGATTCCTTTAAAACAGGCAATGTTTTTGTGGTATAAACTGTTTCTGAGATATGTGTTATTAAAGGTCCGAATTGTTCACTTCCTAGTCATTATCTTAAAGCCGCCTCAACATTCAGTTGTTACTCGCGATGTCATGGAAACAGTATGGAATTTTAAGGCCAGCATATAGCGTCCAGTTGTTAAACATTTGACTATCGCTGTTCTCTTTGTATCTATAACGAAATGTGTAATGTAGCTGTTTCTGTAAAGATTTATTTGGGTTAAAATGAAGTAGAGAGTCTTTCAACAAGAGTGTCCTATCTTTAACATGTGATAGCTGCCGTTGTTATTCAGTTACAGCAGTCATTTTTTTCATGTGGTTACAGTTGTTATTGACAAATAGCCATGGAACGTTACAGCATTCAGCAACGAGTAGAAATTGTGAAAATTTATTATCAAAATGGATCTGTTTGCCAAACCTTCCGTGCATTGCGTGAAGTTTACGGTGTGCATAATCGTCCCTGCGAGAGAACGATTCGGCGTTTGATCGATAAATTTGAAAGAAGTGGTTTTGTCAGCGACCAAAGAACGCCTGTACGTAATCGATGTAAGCGCTCCAACGAAAACATAGGCACCGTTCGTGAGAGTATACGCGAGAACGGAAACAAATCAATTGCTCGTCGAGCGCAAGAATTGGGGCTTTCGCCGACCACAACTTGGCGAATTCTGCATCTGGACTTGAAGTTTCACCCTTACAAAATGGTGTTAAGTCAAGAACTAAAGCCCAACTACCATAGGTTGCGCCGTGTATTCGCTGACTGGGCTATGGAGCAATTGGAACCTGACCCGGATTTTTGTCGAAAAATCATCTTCAGCGACGAACCCCGCTTTTGGGTGGATGGTTATGTTAACAAACAAAATTGCCGCTATTGGAGCAATCGCAATCCAATGCAGATTCAAGAACGACTACTTCATCTCCAAAAGGTTACTGTGTGGTGTGGAGTTTGGTATGGTGGAAATATTGGTCCATATTTTTTCCAAGATGAAGATGGAGAAGCTGTAACTGTAAATGGAAAAAGATACCAGGCTCTTATAAGGGACTATTTTGGCCTCAATTAGATGGTATGGATCTCAGAAACTTCTGGTTCCAGCAAGATGGTGACACATGTCACACTGCTCTCGGAACAATCGATCTTTTGAAGGAGAAGTTCAAAGGTTTCATAATTTCCCATGGTGGTGATGTTAACTGGCCTCGGGATCATGCGATTTAATGCCGTTGGATTACTTCTTGTGGGGTTATGTTAAATTTCGAGTTTATGTCAACAAGCCAGAAACAGTAAATGATCTTATGAATAACATCACGCGTGTTATTCGTGAAGTTGGATCTAATTTACGTTCTTCTGTCATTGAAAATTGGGTCAACCGTACACGCGCAACCCAACGAAGTCGCGGCGGTCACTTAACTCATGTTCTCTTCCACACGTAATGACACTAATTATGTTGCAAAATAAAAAATAAATAAACCTCTATCATTTATAGAACGTGTTTTATTTAAGTTCAAAGATATGAAACTCTTGTTGAGAAATCCTATAGATAAAGCTTCAGTAAGAATAGTCTGTATGCCCACTAATAGACGATAGAGGGTAGAGAAAGTCATACGAATGTATCACAAAATTTTGTAAAATTAATTTACTATGAAGAAACGTCTTATATTTTGACAGAATAATTCCTTGTTCTATTGAGCTGATCTAGAGCCTGACATTTTCAGTTGGTTCAACACCAGATGTAGTCGACTTCGAATTCCTTTACAAATGTGAATAAAATGTGACTGAACGACCAGCAAGTATAATGATTGCCTTGCAGGGCACGTTCGGGCATCGGAATGTTCTCATTACGTTCTCTTATGCAACGGGCCTAAATAATTATTGCATTGCATCGTAGCGATTTAATTGGATTGTGAAATGATACTGGTGCGGATCAAAAGCGAGCCTGCTAAAACTTTGACATTTATAGAATTATTTCTCAAAATATAATGTGAGTACCTGAAAGTAAGATACTAAATATTGCCAACATACCTGGATGTACCTAGTAGGTAGAGAAGGTATTGTGTTCTACAGATACAGAGATTTCACCGGAAATACGGTCTTCAGACCTCCTCATTAAAAAGAAACATTTCTAGAAAAAGATCCGTGTGAGTTTCTGTCTGTGGATAGCGTAACTCAAAAACGAAAAGTCATATAAATACCAAACTTGGTATTTAAGTTTAGTACCTTCCAAAGATGCGACACGAAGATTTTCAAGAAAATCTCACACGCCAAAAATCACTTACATGGAACATTTTTTTAAAATTGTTGGTTTATTAAAAACTGCCTGTATTGAATGTAATTAAAATACTATATATTAAGGAGATTTAAACTACAAATAAAATGTATATCTCGGATTTTCTAGGAATAGCCTTCATTTGGCAGGAATTTTGTATAATCGTGTAGGTATAAGTTGTAAACGTTAAGCGATAGACGAAACGTACCGCACAAAAAATGTAGATCTCTTTAAAACACACAATTTATTTCAATGGTTCCAATTGTTCAAGACATTGTCATTACTCTAAAGTCCTGTCAACATTCAGTTGTTTCTCGCGATGTCATGGAAACAGCATACAGCGTCCTTCACACGATTAAATAACACTTCACTGATATATCCTGCTGTAGAGCTGTGAGATTATTGTTACTTGTACGTTTTAACACGTAAACTTTAAATTATTCTCGCCGCAATGAATTTCTATGTCTCACATTGTATACATATAAAATTGAACTGCTCGGGAACGCTTCCTTGTAGCGTCTACCGCCTAAATTCGTATTTCAAGTCTCTCATTGGCTAATCCTACTCCAATACAATACTTTTATTTAGCTTAGTTTTTGATTGGCTATTTATAAACTGTTTTAAATATTACACCATTGCTCCAAGAATTATTAGTAGCATTATTAAACTTTCTAATTTATTGTTGTTTCAAGGTTACCTCATTGTTAGCAACTTTCGGTTTCTATTCTCACAGCTCCTACATTGTTAAAACTACGTAATACATTCACATAACATTATTATACTTCTACTTAATAATATAAACATAATACAGTGACTGTTACATACATTTCATATATTACATTATACACATATTGCTTTAAGGGCGGGCTGTTATTTTTTTAATATTATATAATTAGACTGACATCATTTAAGTGTGAAGAATACTGCCTCAACTTTGTTGTTGAAGCTGTTGTACTTATCGTTACGAACGAGAGAAGTTATAAATATTGAGCGTGAAAGACCGGAAATTTTGCCTCTTTATCAGGTTTGAGGTTCTTTTACATAAATCTACGACACGGGACCACCGGCTTTACTTCCCTCCCGAAGGAAGCCATGCTGGGGATTTTTACGCCCGGAAAGAATCCATCGCCCTCCGCCGGGTTTGAACCCGCGACCTCGGGATTTAGAAGCTAGCACGATAATCCTAGACCGCGGAGGAGAGTGGAAACAGCATACGAGTATAGCGCCCAGTTCTAAAACACTTGACTGTCGCTGTTCTCTTTGTATCTATAACGAAATGTGTAATATAGCTGTTTCTGTAAAGCTTTATCTCGATTGAAATCAAGCAGGTAAAAAAATAAAGTTTCGTAAGAATAATTTGTTTAGCCTAAAATAAGCGATAGAGGGTAGAGAAAGTCATGTGAATGTAACACATCAGAGTTTTAAAAATCTGACTATCGCTTTAGCTTACTGTATTCTTCGTATTTTCTTTTGAAAATAATCAACAGGATAAGCATTGTTCAGGTCAAATATAGATTCCAGAAGCCTGACTTCGAGCTACGCAGAGTATAGGTATATATATATTAATTTATATATATATATATTTATTTATTTTTATTTTTATTCTTCGTATAGAAGAATGTGTGAACGTATAATGTAAGTTTATCTCAATTAAGACGAAGTAGGGGAACTATAAGCCTTTGTAAGAAGAGTGGGTAGAGAAAGTCATCTGAATGCAACAGGTCTAATACGTTGTGACTGTTCCTCTCTATCAGGGACGGTTCTCCAAGCCAGAATACCACCACTCGACGTGCAAACCCGAATTTGATTTTGATGAAGAATGAACTTTACCTTCACAGAAATTGTGAGGATCTACCACGCCTATTTCGTGTAGTTTAATTTTCTTCCTTATCAGCTTTCTGCTGTAATGAAACACGTCGTGGGGATGTATTTTTCAAAATGTTACCTTCAAAAATCCTTAGCTTTTGTCTGAACATGTACAAACACCTGACGTTTATGTTTTTATCGTGCAGTTTTCTAGGACGCTTCTTGGATCCGGAGAAGCATTTTTAGAAGAAGGTCTGTGTGCGTGTGAACAGTATAACTCAAAAACCGAGTTTTCTAGTATTTAAGTTGAGCATCTTCTAAGAATTTAAGACGGACATTTTCAAGAAAATCCTTCCACCCCAAACTACGCTTTATGTAAAAAAAATTCTGATGCGTTACACTCACATGACTTTCTCTACTCTTGCAAAACTATTTTTACAAGCGCTTATTCTCCATATGCTTCATGTTAATCTTATTGCTAATTTTCTTGTAGATGCAAGGGGAATATGGTAGGTTTTAAGCGATAGTCAAATATTTTAAGAGCTGGGTGCTATGTGGCGCATTCCATTCTCTTTGCATTACCAGGACAAAAAAGAAATGAATAACGAATTTGAGAAAAAGTATAAGTATTGGAAAATTTAAGGGAATAAGAAACAATATCTTGAAAATGGTTCACTGAACAAAAAAAAATATATATATGACATAAATTGTGTATTATAACGCGATCTATATTTTTTGTGTAGTAAAATTTGTCTATCCCTTATGGTTTACCAGTTTTGCAAAAGTCGTTCACAATGAAGAATACTTTTGGAGACATTCCCAGAAAATTCCAGATATACATTTCATTTGTCATGAAAATATCTTAAACATATAATATTTTAATCAAAATCGTTACAGCCATTTTTGAGAAAATTAAAATTTTCGATCAATGTTCCATGTAAAGGGTAATCTGGGGTGGGGGGATTTTTTCGAAAACCTTCGTGTCGCATCTCTGGAAGATACTGAACCTAAATACCAAGTTTGGGTTTATCCGACTGTTCGTTTCTGAGTTATGTTGTTCACAGACACACACACACACACACACGGACATGTTTCCAAAAATGCTTTATATGTATTCAGTGCACCTCAAAACATGTATTTCCGGTGAAATCTCGGTATCGATTTTTTGGGTGGAATGCAGTACTTCCCCTACTTACTATACGTAGTATAGAAAGTGAAAAAGGTGTTCGTTATTTTTTATTTTCTCAAAAATGGTTCTACGATTTTGTTTAAAATACCCACCATATTGTACGCAGCGGCTATCGCCCATATCCTTGATTTTTTCTTCAAGTGTATATTTGTATATAATATGCCTTAGTGTTAAACATGCTCATGAGTGAGAGTGGGTCATAGAGACTTAATCCACAAACTTACCGCGTTCCCGAGTGTTATGTGGCCAGTTACCTATTATCGGATGAAACAATGCTAATGTTATGTGGTAGTTGTGAATACTGGTAGAACGGTAGGAGACACATTTCTGTTTTGTTGCTTGAGTGTCACGTAAAATACAATATATATGTATATAGTTTTATATTTTCTAGATTTGCACAATAAAGAATTGCTAACCGAGCGGCTAGGCTGTGGACCGCATTCGGGAGGTTCCGGGTCCAAATCCCGTGGACCGATCAATCTGTCTGAGGTTTATTCGTGGTTTTCCTCAGTCGCCAAGGTAAATACCGGATTGGATATTTAATACCACGACCCAACGTTGCATCTTAAGTCTAAAACAATAGTAAAATGTAAAATAAGTGGTAATAGGGAATGCTATGCCATCTATCTACACCAATGTAAGCACTTAGACTGGACGGCACCCTAACGCCATCTGCACGGCACGAAGCAGAAGATCCGGCTGCCATAAGCTGCGGGTCTCTGTGGGCATGTGACGAAGCAAGATCAGACCTGGAAGGCTAACTGTCCGCCTTTCTGTGTGAAGGTGGCGGTTAGACTGGACGGCACCCTAATGCCATCTGCACGGCATGAAGCAGGTGGTTACAGGGATGAGACCTAGAAGGCTAACTGCCCGCCTTTCTGTGTGAGGGCGGCGGTTGGACTGGACGGCACCCTAATGCCATCTGCACGGCATGACGCAGGTGGTTACAGGGATGAGACCTAGAAGGCTAACTATCCGCCTTTCTGTGTGAGGGCGGCGGTTAGACTGGACGGCACCCTAATGCCATCTGCACGGCATGAAGCAGATGGTTACAGGGATGAGACCTAGAAGGCTAACTGTCCATCTTTCTGTGTGAGGGCGGCGGTTAGACTGGACGGCACCCTAATGCCATCTGCACGGCATGAAGCAGATGGTTACAGGGATGAGACCTAGAAGGCTAACTATCCGCCTTTCTGTGTGAAGGCGGCGGTTAGACTGGACGGCACCCTAATGCCATCTGCACGGCATGAAGCAGATGGTTACAGGGATGAGACCTAGAAGGCTAACTGTCCATCTTTCTGTGTGAGGGCGGCGGTTAGACTGGACGGCACCCTAATGCCATCTGCACGGCATGACGCAGATGGTTACAGGGATGAGACCTAGAAGGCTAACTGTCCGCCTTTCTGTGTGAAGGCGGCGGTTAGACTGGACGGCACCCTAATGCCATCTGCACGGCATGAAGCAGATGGTTACAGGGATGAGACCTAGAAGGCTAACTGTCCATCTTTCTGTGTGAGGGCGGCGGTTAGACTGGACGGCACCCTAATGCCATCTGCACGGCATGACGCAGATGGTTACAGGGATGAGATCTAGAAGGCTAACTGTCCGCCTTTCTGTGTGAGGGCGGCGGTTAGACTGGACGGCACCCTAATGCCATCTGCACGGCATGAAGCAGGTGGTTACAGGGATGATACCTAGAAGGCTAACTGTCCGCCTTTCTGTTTGAGGGCGGCGGTTAGACTGGACGGCACCCTAATGCCATCTGCACGGCATGAAGCAGGTGGTTACAGGGATGATACCTAGAAGGCTAACTGTCCGCCTTTCTGTTTGAGGGCGGCGGTTAGACTGGACGGCACCCTAATGCCATCTGCACGGCATGACGCAGATGGTTACAGGGATGAGACCTAGAAGGCTAACTGTCCGCCTTTCTGTGTGAGGGCGGCGGTTAGACTGGACGGCACCCTAATGCCATCTGTACGGCATGAAGCAGATGGTTACAGGGATGAGACCTAGAAGGCTAACTGTCCGCCTTTCTGTGTGAGGGCGGCGGTTAGACTGGACGGCACCCTAATGCCATCTGTACGTCATGACGCAGATGGTTACAGGGATGAGACCTAGAAGGCTAACTGTCCGCCTTTCTGTGTGAGGGCGGCGGTTAGACTGGACGGCACCCTAATGCCATCTGTACGTCATGACGCAGATGGTTACAGGGATGAGACCTAGAAGGCTAACTGTCCGCCTTTCTGTGTGAGGGCGGCGGTTAGACTGGACGGCACCCTAATGCCATCTGCACGGCATGACGCAGATGGTTACAGGGATGAGACCTAGAAGGCTAACTGTCCGCCTTTCTGTGTGAGGGCGGCGGTTAGACTGGACGGCACCCTAATGCCATCTGTACGTCATGACGCAGGTGGTTACAGGGATGAGACCTAGAAGGCTAACTGTCCGCCTTTCTGTGTGAGGGTGGCGGTTAGACTGGACGGCACCCTAATGCCATCTGTACGTCATGACGCAGGTGGTTACAGGGATGAGACCTAGAAGGCTAACTGTCCGCCTTTCTGTGTGAGGGCGGCGGTTAGACTGGACGGCACCCTAATGCCATCTGTACGTCATGACGCAGGTGGTTACAGGGATGAGACCTAGAAGGCTAACTGTCCATCACATATCGTTCTAAGAGTTATCCACCAACAGATCTGTCACGATATGACCAAGAAGTTAAAACGACGTAAGATAAAATAGACTAAAAGGAAATTAAAAAATAATTGCTAGCATTTGTTATTCTGTGGATATAAATCCTTTAAAATAATGTTTTCAGCACAAAATAATAGTTACATAAAAAGGGGAGCAAAAAAGCTATTATTACTGGCCTTAACTAACAATACGGGACACAACCTGTAGCATTATCAAGGAAAATAAATGCGTGGCGATTGGAGATTGTCAAACAGGAACAAGTTCGGAATTAGCACGCTATACACGCGTTAATTCACAGAAAGCTACTAATAAGAATAGAATTCAGTGAACCAGCTCGATCCTTTACAGTTTTTTACAAAGCGAATATCGAGAAATAGTCGTATCGTTCCCTCACTAGTGCGTATTCAAACTATTCTTACGATGCTTATTTTTCTATTTACCACATTTTAATTCAAATAAACCTTTACAGAAACAGCTACGTTACACATTTCGTTATAGATACAAAGAGAACAGCGACAGTCAAATGTTTAACAACTGGACGCTATATGCTGGCCTTAAAATTCCACACTGTTTCTATGAGAAACAACTGAATGTTGGCAGGACTTAAAATGAGCATTCAAACCTTTAATAACTGATATCTCCAAAATGGCTTATCCCACAAAAAACCTACTGTAAATAAATTTTATGTTTTAAAGAACTTTACATTTTTGTGCACTAGATTTTCGTCTATCGTTTGTTTACCAGTAACACACAATTCGTTCCGAATACAGACAATTTCCAGAGAATTCAGGATATAAATTTTATTTGTCATGTAAATATCTAATATATGATATTTTAATAAAAATCGTTAGAAACATATTTAGAAATTAAAAAAATCGAAAAATATTTCATTAAAAGGATAGTGGGGTGTAGAGATTTTGTTAAAATTCTTCATGTCGCATCTTTGGGAGATATTGAACCTAAATACCAAGTTTAGTATTTATCCAACTTTTCGTTTTTGAGTTATGGTGTTTACAAACACACAGGCGGACATGTTTCTAAAAATGCTTTATTTGGATTCAGGGACCTCAAAACATGTTTTTTCGGTGGAATCTCTACATAGTAGAGAAAACAACAGTTTTTGTAAGAATAATTTGCAAATGACTGGGTAGAGAAAATCATATGAATGTATCACGTCAGATTTTTCTTAGGAGAAATAGTTATCAGAGTATCTAGTGATTTTTAAGTTATTTTTCTAAGAAATTAGAACATGCAATATGGTCTTACAAGTGTATTCTGATATATGTGATAGTTTTTCGCAATATGAAAGTTACCAAGTGCGACAAATATGTTGGTGCATTGAACTGTACATAAGTGGTTCTTATAGAAGGCAAGACGATATTTATAATCAGGAAATGACCGTTACTCCAACAGAAAATGCCCGCCCACACTTTGCTGGCGTTTGCTAAGAGCTTTCCAAATCCTGTTATAAGGAAGAGATTCGTATAACGTGGCTTAACATCTAAACATCTCTGATTTGTTGCATTCACTCTTCTACAAACATTTCGTTGTAGGCAGAGCGATGTGGTGTCTTTGCTCTTTATGTGACCACGAGTCGCGACTTGCCACTTAAAAAATACTTTAATAAGGATATCTGTGATTTTGACTATTTCTTGCGGTTTACCAGTTATGAGGCTCTTCCTAGAAAATTAATTAAAATGTGAGGTGGAATATCTTTACGTTATTAGTACCACGCTTTGGGCACCAAACTTGAGGTACTTGCAGCCCCACTTACGATACTAAGTTTCCGGTGGCCTTCGCCCAAACGTTTAAAAATCAACTGCGTCAGTAGTAATTTGCAGAAACACGTATCTCTTAGCAGGGCTGGTACGGCTAAAGAATGAAGGCTTAGACAAATTATAATGGTATTTAACTTCGTTTTATTAATGTTTCACACGTTTAAATAACACTTCACTGATGTATCCTACTGTAGAGCTGTGAGGTTATTTATTGTACTTTTTAACACGTAAACTTTATATTATTCACGCCGTAATCAATTTTCATGTCTTCACTGAATACGTATCGAACTGCTCGGGAGCGCTGTCTAGTAGCGTCTGGCTTCTACCGCCTAAATTTATACTTTTACTATATTTCAAGTCTCTGATTGGGTAATTTTACTCCAATACATTTATTTAGCTTAAAGATTTTGTAGGTTTTGATTGGCTATTTATAAACTGTTTTAAATATTACATTATTGTTCCAAGAATTATTAGTAGCATTATTAAATTTTCTAATGTATTGTTGTCTCAAGGTTACCTCATTGTTAGTAACTTTCGGCTTCTATTCCCACAGCTCCTACATTGTTAAAACTACGTAATACATTCACATAACATTATTATTCCTGTACATACTAATATAAACATAATACAATGACTGTTACATACATATATTGCTTTAAGGCGGGCTTTTATTATATTATATTATATTATATTATATAATTAGACTGATATCATTTAAGTGTTAAAATACTGCCTCAAATGTTACTTATAATGTAAATATCTTAAGCATATATAATGCTTTTAAAAAAAATCGTTAGAGTGTTTTTGGAATATCAAAAATAACAAACATTTTTCTCATGTAAAGAATAGTTTGGGATTGGGGTATTTTCAAAAAATCTTCATGTGTCGTCTTTGGAAAACCAGAACTTAAAAAATATGAAGTTTAGCATTTAACAGACTTTTTGGCCATACTATAATACGCGGATTATAAGTGACGTAACTGAACTATAATGACATCATTATACTTCAGCGACTCATTATGATCTCACTCGGCGGCGCGCGCACCCATACCCTTTAACACCTTCAAAGCAGCAGTCCACTGGGATCCATTCCCCAGATAAACAATGAAATATGCGTGTTTAAAATAAAATTAATTCTGTTCATTTTAATTTTAATATTCCAATAAACGAAGTTCGTTTCCTTTTGCTTTAAATAGATTATTTAACGTTACCTGCAAAAATCAATAAATACGGTCTGGAATCAACAGTACTGCCATCGGTTGCACTAATCGGCAACAGGCTCAAGGTCCTTCCATCCGAACAGCATTCAGTTAACAAGATAAGGTATTTTTGTAAAAGTTTTGAGGTTCTAGTGTGGTCGACCAAAATAAGTCTTATGCTACATCACTATTAATGGTAGAAAAGACGCTCGTGTGAAAATTAAGCGACTACCGCCCTTATCTAAACGTACTCCCGTCTTAATTACTACCATTAAAGTCTTGCTGCATAATATACTACTTCGCTTTTGAGTTACACTGTAAAAAAATCTGATGTGTTACACTCACATAACTTTCTCTACTCTTGTACAATCTAATTTTACAAACGCCTATTCTCCATATGCTTCATGTTAATCGAGATATCGAGATGTCAATCTTATTGGTAATTTTCTTGTAGATGCAAGGGGAATATGGTAGCTTTTAAGCGATAGTCAAATATTTTAACGCTGGTTGCTATGTGGCGAATTCCATTCTCTTTGCATGTTCAGGACATAAAAAAATCTGATGTGTTACACTCACATAACTTTCTCTACTCTTGTAAAAGCTATTTTTACAAACGCTTATTCTCCATATGCTTCATGTTAATCGAGATATCGAGATGTCAATCTTATTTGTAATTTTCTTGTAGATGCAAGGGGAATATGGTAGCTTTTAAGCGATAGTCAAATATTTTATCGCTGGTTGCTATGTGGCGCATTCCATTCTCTTTGCATGTCCAGGACATAAAAAAATGAATAACGAATTTGAGAAAAAGTATAAGTATTGGAAAATTTAAGGAAATAACAAGCAATATCTCGAAAACGGTTCACTCAACAAAAAACATGTATATGATATAAGTTGTGTATTTTAACGCGATCTACATTCTTTGTGTAGTAAAATTTTGTCTATCTCTTATGGTTTACCAGTTATGCAAAAGTCGTTCATAATGAAGAATACTTTTGGGGACATTCCCAGAAAATTCGAGATATACATTTCATTTCTCATGACATTATCTTAAACATATGATATTTTCATCAAAATCGTTAGAGCCATTTTTGAGAAAATTAAAATTTTCGAAAAATGTTCCATGTAAAGGGTAGTCTGGGGTGGGGGGATTTTCTTGAAAATCTTCGTGTCGCATCTCTGGAAGATACTGAACGCAAATACCAAGTTTGGTGTTTATCCGACTGTTAGTTTTTGAGTTATGCTGTTCACAGACACACACACAGACACACACACAGACACACACACACACAGACACACACACACACAGACACACACACGGACATGTTTCCAAAAATGCTTTTTTTGGATTAAGGAGGTCTCAAAACATGTATTTCCGGTGAAATCTTGGTATCAAATTTTTGGGTGGAATGCAATACTTCCCCTACTTACTATACATAGTAGAGAAAGTAAAAAACACACACACAGAGCTTTTTCCAAAAACGTTCTTTTTTATTATTCAAGGGGTCTCAAAACCTGTATTTCCGTTAAAATCTCCGTATAAAATTACTTGCTTTACCACGTACATAGCAGGTAGGGAAGATATTGCAATTCGATACCGAGATTTCAGCGGAAATACATGTTTTGATGGCCCCTGAATAAAAAAAATATGCGTTGCACTCACATGACTTTCTGCTATTTCACCTTATTCGAGATAAATTGCTAATTTTCTTGTAGATGCAAGGGAAATACGGTAGGCTTTAAGCGATAGTCAAATATTTTAAGAGCTGGTTGCTATGTGGCGCATTCCATTCTCTTTGCTTGTCCAGGACATACAAAAAAAAACGAATAACGAATTCCCATTTGAGAAAAAGTATTAAGTGTTAGAAAATTTAAACAAATAACAAGGAATATCTCGGAAATGGTTCACTGCACACACAAAATGTATATGATATAAATTGTGTGTTTTGTGGTAAAATTTTGTCTATCTCTTACGGTTTACCAGCTTTGCAAAATTCATTCAGAATGAAGACGACTTTTGGGGACATTCCCAGAAAATTCTGGATATGCCTTTCATTTGCTATGAAAGTGTCTTAAAATATGATATTTTGATTAAAATGGTTAATGCCATTTCTGAAAGAAAAAAGCTTCGAAAAATGTTCCATGTAAAGAGTAGTCTGGAATGGGGGATTTTCTTGAAAATCTTCGTCTCGCATCCTTTAAAGATACTGAACCTAAATACCAAGTTTGGTGCTTATCCGACTGTTCGTTTTTGAGTTACGCTGTTCACAGACACACACACACACACACACACGCACGGGCCTTTTATTAAAAATGTTTATTTTTTGCATTATGTGCCTTCAAAACATGTATTTCCGGTGAAAGCTCAATATTGAATTTTTAGGTGAAATGCAATATTTCTACTTACTATATGTATTAGAGAAAGTAATAAGCTTAAGTAAAAATACTTTGTATACCCACTAATAAACGATAGAGGGTAGGGAAAGTAATGTGAATGTATCACATCAGAATTTTATTGTTCTAGTTTACTGCTTTGCTGGAAACACGTGCTAGCCTCACTTGTACCTCAATTTTAGCCTTATCTGAGTGCACTTCCGCTCGTTTGTAATCACACCTTGCTTTATCCACGCACATCAGTACTTCCGTTCGTATACAATCATATCTTGCTCTGTGTTTTGGTTTTCGCTTTCCTTGCTTGTATTACAAATATTAATTTGACAGTTATTACGTTCTCATTTCTTTACGCCCATAGAATATTTTTTTTATGTTCTTGACATGCATTTTACACATAGCGACCAGTTCTAAAAATATTTGACTATCGCTTAAGGCGTACTATGTTCTCCTTGTTTTGTATTTGCAAGGGCAATATAGAAATACAGTAGCCTTTCAGCTGATGCTAAGAAAATTCGAGATGTACAATTCATTTGCCATAAAAATGTCTTAAACTTATGGTATTTTATTCAAAATCGTTAGAGCCATTTTTGAGAAAATTAAAATTTTCGAAAAATGTTCCATGTAAAGGGTAATCTGTGGTGGGGGGGATTTTCTTGAAAACCTTGGTGTCGCATCCCTGGAAGATACTGAACCTAAATACCAAGTTTGGTATTTATCCGACTGTTCGTTTTTGAGTTATGCTGTTCATAGAAACACACACGGACATGTTTCCAAAAATACTTTTTACTTTCTCTACTACGTATAATAGGGGAAATATTGTATTCCACCGAAAAATTCGATACCGAGATTTCACCGGAAATACATGTTATGAGACCCCCTGAGTCCGAAAAAAGCCTTTTTGGAAACATGTCCGTGTGTGTGTCTGTGTCTGTCTGTTTGTGTGTGTGAACAGCATAACTCACAAACGAAAAGTCGGATAAATACCAAACTTGGTATTTAGGTTCAGTATCTTTAAAAGATGCGACACGAAGATTTTCAAGAAAATCCCCCAAGCCCAAACTACGCCTTACATGGAGCATGTTTTGAAAACTCTGATTTTCTAAAAAGTGCTCTATATTAAAGATATTTACATTACAAATAAAGTGTATATCTTGAACTTTCTTGGAATAACCTATAATTTGCTCTTCATTCGGAAAGATTTTTGTAAAATCGTGTGGGTATAACCGATAAACGTTAAGTGACAGACGAAAACGCACTACACAAAAAATTGTAGATCCCTTTACAGCACAAAATTTATTTCAAATAAGTTTGTTGTGGCATAAACCGTTATTAATGGTTTGATTTGTTTCAATACTTTGTCATTCTAAGTACCATTCGATTTTCAGTTGTTTCTCGCGATGTCATGGAAACAGTATGTAGCTTTAAGGCCAGCATATAGCGTCCAGTTGTTAAACATTTGACTATCGCTGTTCTCTCTGTGTCTATAACGAAATGTGTAAAGTAGTTATAGAGTGAGTCAAAAGACCCCGAACCGCCTGCGCGGTGTTTCTCCTGTCCCCGTCCTCGGCGCTAGTTGCCGTCTGCCGCTATCATAGAAAGGCGCGGATGAAACCATACAACATTTTTAAAACTAGCTTTAAAGGCTTTACTTGGCAACTTTACGAAAGGAGATGCTGAAACTGGCCACCGTCGTTGTCCATACATTTTTGGCACCTTTTAAGGAATCTATCCATTATTACCAATGTCGTCTAATGTTTCTTCGGTAAGAACCGAATGCCGTCTTTTAGATTTCTTAGCCTGAACACTTCCTGTGGCCTGGAATTTACTGTAAAGTACATGGATTTTTTGTACGGCCTGGAACTTTCACACCTGGAAATCTTTCTGTAAATCGTACTTTCACTTGGCGAGCTGACGCATATGAATCATAAATAAATACATGCTGTGCAGTAGAAAACATATACTGATTCATAATATACTTTGTGACTAAGTACAGGACAAAATAATAAATAACTCGTAATAACTGAACTACATCACATCACCGTCAACTCAAAACTGCACTTCACACTGCACAGCAAAATCACAGCAGGAGTGACTTTGTTTATAGCAGCAGTGCCTTATCATGTTTTTATCATATTTCCACACGCCCAGTGGAAAAACACCGCGAAGCCGGTAATATTGTTCATAAAATACCCCTCCGGGTAACTTAAAACATAATTTTTTAAAAGACAAACCCACACACCCTGGAAGAATTAAAACAAAATATCCGCCAGGAAATTTCTCAACGTGAACTACGGCGAGTGATGGATAGTTTCCTAAAGAGGTGCCAAAAATGTATGGACAACGACGGTGGTCAGTTTCAGCATCTCCTTTCATAAAGTTGGTTAAATAAGACCTTTAAAAGTAGTTTTAAAACTGTTGTATGGTTTCATCCACGCCTTTCTATGATAGCGGCAGACGGCAATGAGCGCCGAGGACGAGGACAGGAAAAACACCGTGCAGGCGGTTCGGACTCTTTTGTCTCACTCTGTATTTCCGGGAAGGTTTATCTCGATTAAAATGCAGTAGATAGAAAAATAAGCTTAGCAAGAATAGATCGTATACGCACTAATAAACGATAGCGGATAGAGAAAGTCATGTGAATGTGTCACATCAGATTTTGTTTTTTGGTAGAATGTAATACTTTCTTTCTGTAATTACTAAAGTAATTAGTAGGACGTCTTCTATGGGAAGGGTAATTTTGTGTGGGGGATTTTCCTGAACACGTCCGTGTTGCATCTCAACTTTCTGAAGTATTAAGGATATTGACCGGGTACCAGATATGCCAGTAAAAACATTACAGACCATGTATGAAGCAATGGTTAGGTCCTCATTACTATACGGCAGTGAAGTGTGGGGATGGGATAATGTAAATAAAGTACAATGTAATTTCTGGAAGCGCGTTCAAACTACGGAGTTCTTCGTGAGGTAGGATACTGTATTTGCTAAACTAAATGTAGTTAGGTATTGGCTGCAAATAATTAAAGGTGATCAAACAACTCTCAGAGCAATATGTTATAGTCATCAAATGAACGACATAGAGCATCCAAAACGGTGGGCGGCGGGGTTACAACGGGAATTATAAAAAATGCCGTGAAAAAAGTCAATAGACGACTATGTGATATAAACAGGCAGGAAGTAGAATCTGAATGTAGACAAAGATCAATATTGGAGCTACAAAATGAAATTAAAAAAATCTGATGTGTTACACTCACATGACTTTCTCTATCTTCTACAAACTATTTTTAGCACACTTATTCTCCATCTACTTCATGTTAATCTTATTGCTAATTTTCTTGTAGGTGCAAGGGGAATATGGTAGGTTTTAAGCGACAGTCAAATATTTTAAGAGCTGGTTGCTATGTGGAGTATTCCATTCTGTTTGTGTGTCCAGGACAAAAAAAACGAATAACGAATTCCCATTTGAGAAAAAGTATAAGTATTGGAAATTTAAAGAAAAAAAATTAAATGTTCCGTGTAAAGAGTAGCTTAAGGTGGGGGGATTTTGTGAAAACATACAACTTCGGAAATTTATGTTTTGAGGTGCCCTGAATCCAAATAAAGCATTTTTGGAAACATTTCCGTGTATATGTGTCTGTCTGTCTGTCTGTCTGTCTGTGAACAGCGTAAATAAAAAACGAAAAGTCGGATAAACACCAAATTGGTATTTAGGTTCAATATGTTTCAGGGATGCGATATGAAAGTTTTCAAGAAAACCCCCCCACCCCAAACCACCCCTTACATGGAACATATTTCGAACATTTTTATTTTCTCAAAAACGGCTCTAACGAGTTTGATTAAAGTATCATATGTTTAAGACATTTTTATGGCAAATAAAATGTACATCTTGAATTTTCTGGGGATGTCCCCAAATGTTCTGTTCATTGTGAACGACTTTTGCATAACTGGTAAACCGCAAGAGATAGACAAAATTTTACTACATAAAATGTAGATCTCGTTAAAACACACAATATATGTCATAAAGACTTCTTTTTTGTAAAGTGAACCATTTTCGAGATATTCCTTGTTATTTCTTTGAATTTTCCAATACTTACACTTTTTCTCAATTGGGAATTCGTTGTTCTTTTTATATGTTCTTGACATGCAAAGAGAATTACATTTTACACATAGCGACCAGTTCTAAAAATATTTGACTATCGCTTAAGGCGTACTATGTTCCCGTTATTTTGTATTTGCAGGGGCAATATAGAAATACAGTAGGCTTTAAGCATAGACATATCTCTTAATAGCTGGTTGCTAGGTGCAGCACCATTCTCTTTGCCACAGATTAATACTCTTTGCATATCCAAGGCAAAAAAAAATAACAAATAACGAATTCCCATTTGAGAAAAAGTATAAATATGGGAAAATTTATGGAAATAACGAGCAATATCTCGAAAATGCTTCAGTCAACAACAAAAATGTATATGATATAAATTGTATATTTTAACGCGATCTACATTTTTATGTAGTAAAATTTTGTCTATCTCTTATGGTTTACCAGTTATGCAAAAGTCGTTCACAATGAAGAATACTTTTGGAGACATTCCCAGAAAATTCGAGATATACAATTAATTTGCCATAAAAATGTCTTAAACTTATGGTATTTTATTCAAAATCGTTAGAGCATTTTTGAGAAAATTAAAATTTTCGAAAAATGTTCCATGTAAAGAGTAATCGGGATGGGGAGATTTTGTTGAAAACCTTCTGAGTTATGCTGTTCACAGACTCACACACCTACGGACATGTTTCCAAAAATACTTTTTTATGGATTCAGGAGGTCTCAAAACATGTATTTCCAGTGAAATCTCGGTATCGAATTTTTGGGTGGAATACAATACTTCCCCTACTTACTTTACGTAGTAGAGAAAGTAAAAATATTACCGGAAGTATTTTTGGGTTCCAACAGACGGAGGGCAGCATGCTGGGACTTGATTCTAAACAGTCAAAACTGGCCAAGCTTGGGCACATACTTAATGGAAGTACGTGTACTAAGAGATAGGTGTTTGTGTAAATTTTCTTTAAATATATGTGGTGCTTGAGCATTGTGTGTGTGATTCAGGGTATTTTTCATTTTATATGTATGTATATAGTGTGGTGATTATAAAAATAGTTGTTTTGTGGTCGGTTCTGCAAGTCACCAGGTATTTTCCCAGAGAGCATGACCCACGCGACTGTGTTATACAATTAATGTAATACTAAGTACTTAATAAATACCACCACTGCTAGTACTATGTTAAGAAGATGGAAGTTAAATACAGACAGACATACATTTTGCACTGTGATTATATTTGCAGTGCTGGGGTGAAGAAACCCGTGCTCTGGGTAGGTTGTAGGAGCGGTATCTCCTGCCCACCTGTTGCCCTATTCAAATGAGATACATGTTCCTGCTGCCGACCTACCTAATTACACCGACTCTACCTCAAAATGAGTTTTCTTCTCACGAACGAAGAAATACGTCTTCACTTATCGGCGACTCTGTCAGGTATTACGTCACAAATTTGCTCTACCTGTTAATCGACATAGCCATTTACAGAAATAATTTAATTACATATTTCATTGTAGCGACAAGAAGGACACACGAGACCAAAACTGATAGTCAGATTTTTATGAGCGAGTGACTGCATGCTGACCTTGAACTTCCATAATGTTCCCATAACATCGCGAAAAACGACCGAGTAGCCACAACTGCACTTTAAAAAAGCTGAAGTGTTACACTCACATGACTTTCCCTATTCTCTATCGCTTATTAGTGCGTTTACAAATTATTCTTACGAAACTTTATTTTCCTATCTACTTTGAGGCAGTACCTTTAACATTTAAATGATATTAGTCTAATTATATAATATAAAATAAAATAACAACCCGCCTTAAAACAATATGTGTATGTAATAATGTATAAAGTGTATGTAACAGTCATTGTATTATGTTTATATTATTAAGTACATGTATACAAATGTTATGTGAATGTATTACGTAGTTTTAACAATGTAGGAGCTGTGAGAATAGAAGCAAGCTTCTTTCCGTAGCAAACAGAATTACAAAGTAGAAGCCGAATGTTGCTAACAATGAGGTAACCTTGAGACAACAATACATTAGAAAGTTTAATAAAGGCTGCTAATAATTCTTGGAACAACAATAATTTAATATTTAAAACAGTTTATAAATAGCCAATCAAAAACTAGAAAAAGTTTAAATTAAACAAAAGTATTCTATTGGAGTAGGCTTAGCCAATCAGAGACTTGAAATAGAGGAAATGTGTAAATTCAGGCGGTAGACGCTACAAGGTTGCGCACCCAAGCAGTTTCGGTACGGGTTCAGTGTGAGACATGACATTTTATTGCGGTGAGAATAATATAAAGTTTACCTGTTAAAAGTGCAAATAACAATAATCTCACAGCTCTACAGTAGGATACGTCAGTGAAGTGTTATTTAATCGTGTGAAGGATTAATAAAACGAAGTTAAATACCATTATAATTAGTGTAAGCCTTCATTCTTTAGCCACCCCAGCCCTGCTAAGAGATACGTGCTTTACAAAATTACTCCTGACGAAGCCGAGGCATACATACATATATAACTAAAATAAATAAAGTAACATTAAAATAAAAGTTAAATTTTAAACGTGGGGCGAAGGCCACCGGAAACTTTGTACCGACGTCGGGCGAACACTCCTAAAAACATATCTCCCGCAAATTGGCATCCATTACGTGCGTGGTGTAAAACAGCTTCAAATTGGTGCCTATACGTGGTGCAACAACAACAACAAAAATTAAACTCTCAAGTTTGGTGCTAATAAGTGATGTAAATGTAAAATGAATTTTAATCAGATTAGCCTTTTCGGGAATAGCTGCATTATACATTAATTCCTTATAGATACCTAACAGCGATAGTCAAATGTTTAAGAACTGAACGCTATATGCTGGCCTTAAAATTCCATACTGTTTCCATGACATCGCGAGAAACAACTGCAATTCGACAGGACTTCAAAAGAATGTCAATTTACTTTAAATAAACTGTGTGTTTTAAAGACATCTGCATTTTTACTTTCTCTACTACGTATAGTAAGTAGGGGAAGTATTGTATTCCACCGAAAATTTGATACCGAGATTTCACCGGAAATATATGTTTTGAGACCCCCTGAATCATCCAAAAAAAGCATTTTTGGAAACATGTCCGTGTGTGTGTGTGTGTGTGTGTGTGTGTGTGTGTCTGTGAGTGTGTCTGTGTGTCTGTCAGTGAACAGCATAACTCAGAAACGAACAGTCGGATAAACACCAAACTTTGTATTTAGGTTCAGTATTTTCCAGAGATGCGACACGAAGGTTTTCAAGAAAATCCCCCCACCCCAGACTACCATTTACATGGAATTTTCTCAAAAATGGCTTTAACGATTTTGACTAAAATATCATATGTTTAAGATATTTTCACAAATGAAATGTACATCTCGAATTTTCTGGGAATGTCTCCAAAAGTGTTCTTCATTGTGAACGACTTTTGCACAACTGGTAAACCATAAGAGATAGACAAAATTTTACTACACAAAAAATGTAGTTAAAATACACAATTTGTGTCATATACATTTTTTTGTAGAGTGAACCATTTTCGAGATATTGCTTGTTATTCCCTTAAATTTTCCAATACTTATACCTTTCTCAAATTCGTTATTCATTTTTTTTGTCATGTACATGCAAAGAGAATGGAATACTCCACATAGCACCCAGCTCTTAAAACATTTGACCATCGCTTAAAGCCTACCAATTTCCCTTGCATTTACAAGAAAATTAGGAATATGATTAACATCTCGATTAACATGAAGCATATGGAGAATAAGCGTTTGTAAAAATAGTTTATACAAGAGAAGAGCAAGTTCATGTGAGTGTAGCACATCAGATTTTTTGTGTAGTACGTTTTCTCTACGGCTAACGTTTACCAGTTATACAAGATTATACAAAATTCCTTCCAAATGACAAGCATTTCACAAGCTCTTCCCAGAAAATTCAAGATATACATTTTATTTGTTATGCAAATATGTTTAATATTTGATATTTTTTTCCCTCTATTTTATTTTACGTCGCTTAACTCCTTGGTCATATCGCGACGAATCTGTTGGTGGATAACTCTTAGAACGATATGTGATGGACAGTTAGCCTTCTAGGTCTCATCCCTGTAACCACCTGCTTCATGCCGTGCAGATGGCATTAGGGTGCCGTCCAGTCCAACCGCCGCCCCCACACAGAAAGGTGGACAGTTGGCCTTCTAGGTCTCATCCCTGTAACTACCTGCTTCATGCCGTGCAGATGGCATTAGGGTGCCGTCCAATCCAACCGCCGCCCCCACACAGAAAGGCGGACAGTTGGCCTTCTAGGTCTCATCCCTATAACCCCTGCTTCATGTCGTGCAGATGGCATTAGGGTGCCGTCCAGTCCAACCGTCGTCCTTACACAGAAAGGCGGACAATTAGCCTTCTAGGTCTCATCCCTGTAACCCCTGCTTCATGCCGTGCAGATGCCATTAGGGTGCCGTCCAGTCCAACCGCCGCCCTCACACAGAAAGGCGGACAGTTAGCCTTCTAGGTCTCATCCCTGTAACGACCTGCTTCATGCCGTGCAGATGGCATTAGGGTGCCGTCCAATCCAACCGCCGCCCCCACACAGAAAGGCGGACAGTTGGCCTTCTAGGTCTCATCCCTGTAACCCCCGCTTCATGCCGTGCAGATGGCATTAGGGTGCCTTCCAGTCCAACCGCCGCCCTCACACAGAAAGGTGGACAGTTAGTCTTCTAGGTCTCATCCCTGTAACTACCTGCTTCATGACGTGCAGATGGCATTAGGGTGCCGTCCAGTCTAATCGCCACCCTCACACAGAAAGGCGGACAGTTGGCCTTCTAGGTCTCATCCCTGTAACTACCTGCTTCATGCCGTGCAGACGACATTAGGGTGCCTTCCAGTCTAATCGCCACCCTCACACAGAAAGGCGGACAGTTGGCCTTCTAGGTCTCATCCCTGTAACCCCCGCTTCATGCCGTGCAGACGACATTAGGGTGCCTTCCAGTCCAACCGCCGCCCTCACACAGAAAGGCGGATGGTTAGCCTTCTAGGTCTCATCCCCGGAAATGCCATGTTGCTTCGTCACGTGCCCTCAGAGACCCCAGCGCATGGAAGCCGGATCTTCTGTTTCGTGCCGTGCAGATAACATTTGGTATTTTAATCAAAATCGTTATAGCTGTTTTTGATACATGTAAAGTGTAGGTTGGGATGGGGATATTGTTGAAAATCTTTGTGTTGCACATTTGAAAGATGTTGAACTTAAATATCAACTTTATTTGTGGAACATTTCAGTTTTGCGTTATACTGTTCTAAAGGTGCTTTTCAGGGGCCTTAAAACATGTATTTCCGGTGAAATATCCATATTGAATTTTTGAATGAAAGAGAAAGTTGTAGTGTTTAAAAATATTTTGTAGAAAAGTGGACACACAAAGTTATGTAAATGTAAGACGAATTTTTCACGTGTGGTGTTTACTGCGTTTATATCTTATAAGTTTTTAGGTATGCCGTGTTGTGGCTAATTGCTTCCGTTCGTGAGGCACTTAAACCTAACAAATACACCCTCGTTTGTCCTTTGTTTTGCGTGGTATCATTAGCCCTGAAGAAGTCCCATTAACGTTTCGTTCGTGTCGCCGCCGCCGCTCCACACTCATCTTCGTTAAGATGCAATCAAACAAACATACCGCTTTGTACGAAGGTCACTCTCAAAAGTTTTCAGAATGAACGTAATAATTTTTACTTTCTCTACCACGTATAGTAAATAGGGGAAGTATTGTATTCCACCCAAAAATTCGATACCGAGATTTCACAGGAAATATATGTTTTGAGACCCCCTGAATCCAAAAAAAGCATTTTTAGAAACATGTCCGTGTGTGTATGCGTGTCTGTGTGTGTGTCTGTCTGTGAACAGCATAACTCAGAAACGAACAGTCGGATAAACACCAAACTTGGTATTTAGGTTCAGTATCTTCCAGAGATGCGACAAGAAGGTTTTCAAGAAAATCCCGCCATCCCAGACTACCCTTTACATGGAAGATTTTTCGAAAAGTTTAGTTTTCTCAAAAATGGCTCAAACGATTTTGATTAAAATATCATATGTTTAAGATATTTTCATGACAAATAAAATGTATATCTCGAATTTTCTGGGAATGTCTCCAAAAGTATTGTTCATTGTGAACGACTTTTGCATAACTGGTAAACCATAAGAGATAGACAAAATTTTGTAACACAAAAATGTGGATCGCGTTAAAATACACAATTTATGTCATATACATTTTTGTTGTTGAGTGAACCATTTTCGAGATATTGCTTGTTATTCCCTTAAGTTTTTCAATACTTATTTTCTCAAATGGGAATTCGTTATTCATTTTTTTGTCTTGGATATGCAAAGAGTATTAATCTGTGGCAAAGGGAATGGTGCTGCACCTAGCAACCAGCTATTAAGAGATATGTATGTGCTTAAAGACTACTGTATTTCTATATTGCCCTTGTAAATATATATTCCCCTTGCATCTACAAGAAAATTAGCAATAAGATAGAGTGTGCAAATGTTTAGCTCGATTAACATGAAGTAGATGGAGAATAAGCGTTTGTAAAAATAGTTTGTACAAGAGTAGAGAAAGTCATGTGAGTGTAACACATCAGATTTTTTTAAAATTTGTATCTGATCAATGTATTCTTTCAAAGCATTCTATACAACGCCTCATCCTTTCAAAGCACTTTCCAGATGTCGAGCGTCATCCTTCTGTGGAGAGAGCGTGAATACACTCTTCGCAAGCAGCTATTGTTCAAATCGTTGACCTCGTAATGTTTGTTTGATTTTAGGGAATCTTCCTCGGCTGCTTCAGTCAAACTATAGAAACATAAGGTCTTGTTCAGTCGTGTCACAGAATTACTTTTAATTTTCACTTCTCTTTATTTCTTTATACTTGCACATATATAAGACACTGCACTTTATAAAATAAACTTTACACATTCTTTATGTATTTGCTATAAAATCTTGCTCGAGGCTTCTCTATCTGCACGCTATGAAACCTGGCCCGCGACTGACTGATCTCAACGGTAAAACCCTTGAAGCTTCGGCATTGCCAGTCTCTTATTGGCTAATTCTAGTCCAATTGAATTTAAGCATTAAAACTAAAACTTTTTCTTTACTGTTGATTGGCTAATTCAAAACTGTAAGCGAAACTACGTCATTACCGATCTTTTCATGACCAGTACTTTTCAAAACTCTAAACACATTATTGTCACAAAGTTACATTATTACCTCATTGTTAACAACCTAAAACATATTATTCTCACAGTTCTTGCACTATTACAGTATGTAAACATTTACATAACATTAATAAAATATGTTTACAATAAAAATGAATATTTGCAATGAGTTACATACAATTTAAATAATAATTATATACATATTGTTTTTCAAGGTGGGCCGTTATAATATTAATAAAATTAAATTTATTCAGGCATTAAAATACTGTCTCACTGTATGAACTGTTGCAGAGTCTTGTTGAAAAAAGGTAAAATCACGCTCCCTGCCTGTTAATTTTCTCTAAAAAATAGGGAGCAAAATTGTATTTAAGTATGTATGGGCGTCAACTGTTGACTCGAAAGAAATTGGCCCTATAACTCTTTCTCCGCTCATGGCGCACCATACACCAGTTGTTTCGTCATGAAGAGGTTTGTCAGAGCTCCAATAACTATTATTTTGTGTACACACATATCCATGAAGGTGGAACCAAGCCTCGTCCGTGAAAAATATTAAATATGGGTCTATTTCGCCATTGTGTACACTATTGAGACTCCACTCACAAAATGTGCGCCTAATTACAGGATCACCTGGTTGAAGAGCACGTGCCACAGTTATTTTATATGGTTTTAATTTCAGCAATTTGGTAGCTCTTCACGCAGAGCCATAAGAAATGCCTGCCTGTTGTCAAAGACACCTAAGAGATTTTTGAGGGGAATTCTCTAAATGATGACTAATGTCGTGTAATGTTTCTTCGGTAAGAACCGTATACCGTCTTTTAAATTTGTTAGCCTGAACACTTTCCGAACCTTGAAATTTATTGTAAAGTTCATGGATTGTTGTACGGCCTGAAACTTTCACACCTGGAAATCTTTCTGCAAATCGTACTTTCACGTGGCGAGCTGACTGACTTAACACATACGAATCATAAATAAATACACGCTGTGCAGTAGAAAACATATACTGAGCCATAATATACTTTGTGACTAAGTACGGGACAAAATAATAAATTACTCGTAATAACTGAACTACATCACATCACCGTCAACACAATACTGCACTTCACACTGCAGAGCAAAACCCCGTCAACAGCGTAACCTTGTTTATAGCAGCAGTGCGTTATCATGTTTCCACACGCCCAGTGATAAAAACACGGCGCAGCCGGTTCGTAGTTTCTTGACTCTCCTTTTAGTACATTGTGGGCAGAGGCGTTTTTGTGGTACAGCAGAATTCCACGCAGACCAATGTTACGACGTTTTGTTCTGTTGCAGACGTTTTGAGGTGTACAACGACAGTGTTTTGTTGCTCAGGTGGAATTGTCAGAATGTGGCCACTAGCAGAGAATAACGACCGATCATCTTTTTATCAGCACTTGTTGCTTGCCTCACTTTTGTTGGGGGATCCGGATCTAGGACTGTCGGTTTGTTTCTGGATTATACTGGTACATATATCCAACTTTCGTCACCTATTACGATATTAAATGTGTTTTTGGATCTTCCCCCAACAAACGTTGGTATCATTGCACACGCGCCTGTTTCTGCTCACTCGTGAGGTGTTGGACTGCTCACAGCTTCCGATTCGATATTCAGAGCTTCTTGAATGTGGTAATGTGTGCAACGATGATCTTCCCGCAACTTGCGCTCTGTTGCTCTGCGGCCTTCGTCTTCTAAACTCTGGAAACCATTGATAAATCGTGGATTGCGAAGGACAAATATCGCCAAATGCCCCATGCAATATTTCAAGGGGCACTCTGTCTCCCCATAACCACTTTAAAGTCAAGAAAAGCATCGCATGGAAATGCTCTCCCGTATGGCGTAGCAACTTGTGTGTGCACAAAGTGCTCCATTGTGGCAGCGCACGCATTACTATCTAAAGACATGAAGACCACAAGCCATTGTTGCCATTCTCAAAACTTTGAGACTGACCCTATGTATTTCATATGAAGCCCCACCCCTCTCTTTCTCTCCTTATAAACTAATTGCTATCCATTTCAAACAAATTACGTATATGAATATTCGCTTAACTTTCTTTATCCGTGACCATGTATTAATAAATCCACGTCGTGGTAAATTTAAAAACAAGGGGTAAAATTAGGGTTTTATTTTGCGATTAGGAATGTTTGATTTCGCAAACCTACGAGCATATACTAATTTTAGACAGCGCTCGAATTTGTAAAGTATCAATCATATTATATTGATTCCTGAAACTAAGAGAAATCACGTTTAGAACGCGGTTCTTCAATCAAGAGAAATTAAGTTAATAAACCAAGATGATAGATGCCATGTTGATTATTCGCTACCAGTCATTTTCAGTGAAATCATTTTCAACGTGATTTGCCTTACATCAGCCAATGATTAAACTGCTATATCATACTTTCTGCTGCTTCTGTAATTTCACCTGCCTCTTCCATTTCAGTTTATTCTGAATTAATACTTAGTCTTTATGTAGATTATACTAGATAAAAAAATAACGTTTTAGATTAAAGAAAGCAGAAGGCTGAGTAAAGGTTAACTCTGCAACGAATTGCGATGAATTGAAGTGTGGCGCTTTGTGCGTAATTTCCATGTGATTGGACTTGAAACCAAAGTTGGTCACAATGAAGATTATCGCACTAGTCGGACAATTTAAAGTTTTTATGCCGCATGCACTGTGTTAGAAGTTCTACTTTTAGCCCTCGCTGTCTAAAAGTATATATTTATTACATTTATGAGCATATTCTCTGCAATGGAATAATGAAGTTTGTAAGACTATGATAAAAGCTCAAGGAGAGCTTTTTCATGTACGATATTACTCACTCTTTAACTTCACATAGCGCTCACATACCACTTTTTTCCACCCGCTTCTTTCGTGCCTACTTTGTTTTACTCAGTGGTGGAGGAGCCTGGCGTGGAAACGTACGGATCGAGGAACGAGGTAACGAAAACCCACTACAAAGTAGGATAATGTCCTCCAAGAACCTTTATGAAAAACACGAAGACTGTCCTTAAATAACAAAATATACATATACTGGGTATCGTATAGCAATAATTTTAGTGTAAAGGAACAGTTAAACCCTAAGTGAAAAATACATAAATATTGTAATATTTTAACAAAGTACGATTATCTGAATCTGTTACATCTCTACTGTATACACCATTGCAGAATAATCGTTCTAGGAAGAAAACAAATGAACTCAGTACACCTTTCTTATCGACAACAACAGTCCATTCCACCTCACGTGACAGCTGGGCAATACATAAGTGTCTCAGTTATACAATGACCGAACTAAACTGTATATTAAAGTTCCATAACAATGTAATCCACTTCGCTTCGAGACTCCGACGAGGTAACATCTCTACACTCACCGAGATCGCCGAAATGGGGAAGAGAAGGAAACGCCTCGCCGCTGAAGCTTCCGCTGCTGCTTCTCCTGCCACCGCTGAGTTGCCCAGCGCTCTCCAGCCGACTCCGGCCGCAGACCCCGCCGACTCGCCGGCAGCTCCACCGGCATCCGCCGGGAAGGCTGCTTCGCCGACACCGCTGACCGGGCGCAGCTACGCTTCTGCTGCTGCTTCACCCGGTCGCAGCATTGCAACGCCTGAACCTGTTGCCTCCGGCTCTGTTTCTCAGGGCTGCACGACGCCACCGACTGCCGCCGGCTTACCACCCTTGGTGAGCCCGATGTCACCGCCGACGCACCCTCCGGCAGATGGCCGCCACAGTGTTGTCATCTGTGGAGTACCGAGGGACCTTCCAGTACACTTCGTGCTGGATGCCGCAAGACACCACTGGCGCTCGGCAATTCGGGCATCCCGAATTTCCTCAAAACGAGGGCCAACACCGCTGGTTCGCCTCCATCTCGGTTCCGCCGCGGACGCTCAGGCGGCCTTGGGGTCAAGCCTGCCTCTGCTGGGGCAGTGCTTGCGCATCGAGGCCAGCAGGAGTGAACGTCCGGTACCCTGCCGCCGCTGATGTGGCTACGGCCACACAGCACAGGCATGCGACGCCGCACCTCGGTGCCACTACTGCGGGGCAGGTTGTCTTACGGCAAACTGTACCGCCTATGATCTCCGCCGACGCCGCAAGCTCTGCGCCACTTGCTCTGGGCACACGCACTTCACGGGGCAGGCTCAGTGCCCCCTGTACCCCCGGAGCAAGCCACCAGCTGGGTCAGCTACGCTGACGACTACCGCTAAACCGCCTCCGCCGACGGCCAACCAACATCCTCCGCCGACGACGCCCCGTGTAAGGGGAACTTCACAACCAACTCATCCAGAACTACAAGACACGCTATCTGCAATGCAGGCTACTCTCCAAGACTTCACCGCTCGCTTGGCTGAGTTACGCTGTGTAACCAACACGCGCCTAGCGGCAGTGGAGGACAAGCAGCGGACCTCGGCCAGGGCGATCTTCGCACTCTCCAAACATATCTCAGACCTCCAGGGTGATGACGGGATCCTCGCGTCGGTCCAGCGCAAGCTGGCACGCATCGAGGACCACCTCGTCGAACCAGATGACACAGAGGCGGAAAGCGACGACCGACCCACGCGACTGGGAGCCCTTGAGGCCTCAGTTGCGGGGCTTCGAGAGCTCCATACCGAAACCAACAACTGCATATCACGGAACGTTACATTTCTCAGTGGGGAAACCCGCAGAATGATCAACGGGCTCCGCAACCAAATTGAACATGCAATCATAGGTGAAGTCAGCAAACTTCGTCAACCAACAACTGCTCCTACGGACTGGCCGGGCGCGATACCAAGAGGTCGCGCCAGGAACCCGAGGAACCACTGAATCACACACTTCACTCAACACGGCAGCATCCTGGGAACTGCTGCCATACTACCACTCACGACTTCCTTTACCCTTCGCTCCTGAATTCCCAAGGGCGCAAGTAGGGCCTCGGTCATGCTTGCGTCCTGGCACCTTACCTCCTGGCTTAGGCCCTAGTGGCCGGCCAATATATCCTTACCATGAATCCGCCGGTGCAACAGCGGTACGGCCACATTATCACTTTGAATTCCTCCTTTTTCCTTCTTCCATATTTTCCGTCCGGTGGAGGAGTTTTTAGTGGGTATGCCGACTATTGGTGAGTCCCACACTCTCAGTCCCGACTCCCATCGGGGCTGGGGTAAGTGATTAAATCATTTTCTCCTCCACTCGAAAAAAAACCTCCTTAATAAACTATGAAATGGTTAACAATTTAAACAACCCTGAATATTAACACGAGAATATAACGATTTAAGTAGACTTTGAATATACTCTAAACCACAAGAAGGTAAAACGGTTTGGATAAACTGTAAATATTAGCAACTCACACGAAAGACAAATAATACAATGTTACAATTTAGCAAATGACCCAACATATAAGTATTTGTAGCTACGGTTACCCATTAAATATATGGCATCATATATTTTAACAGCTGAATTTGCAGCGAACAAAGCCCAGTTAAAGCTGACAGTCAGCAAAGCCTTCAAAAGAAAAGGTTAATATGCGATTACCGGAAACTCACCCCTGATCGGTAATCTTCGTAGCAGACGTTAACACAACCTGTCTAGACCTGAAGACGTGGCGCGGCGAATGGCAAAGAAAAGAACACAGTGACGCCACTCACGGACAAAACAAGAACTGTAATACAAAGTATACATAATATGCCAAATATTTAACAACTTCACATTAGGAAAAAAAATTGACACAAGCACAAGAACACGCGGGGGAGGGTCTTGCAATATTGACTCTAATAAATAATCTACTTTACGTGGATACTTATTTACACATTATTAAAATTCTGCATAATTGCTTGGTGATCTACCGTATAGGTAAGACTCCTTGAATCATTTACCTATATAACTGCCTCTAAAAATATCAACTGAAGTACAAGACGTTTGAACGTGGTCATGTTTGTATTACAGAGCGGGATGGCTCAGGCGTTAAAGTCTGTGGCCCGCATTCGCGAGGTAACGGGTTCAAATCCTGGGCAGACCAAGCTGTCTGAGGTTTTTTCGTGGTTTTCCTCAGTCGCCAAGGAAAATGCCAGATTGGATATTTAATACCACGACCCAAAGTTCCACCTTAAGTCTAAGTGGTAATAGCGAATGCTATGCCATCTATCCGCAGACAATGTAAGCAGTTAGACTGGACGGCACCCTAACACCAGCTGTACGGCATGCAGCAGAAGATCCGGCTGTCATGCGCTGGGGGTCTCTGTGTGCACGTGACGAAGCAAGATAGCGTTTTTTTAGGGATGAGACCTAGAAGGCTAACTGTCCGCCTTTCTGTGTAAGGGCGGCGCTTAGACTGGATGGCACCCTAACTCCATCTGCACGGCATGAAGCAGGTGGTTACAGGGATGAGACCTAGAAGGCTAACTGTCCGCCTTTCTGTGTAAGGGCGGCGGTTGGACTGGACGGCACCCTAACTCCATCTGCACGGCATGAAGCAGGTGGTTACAGGGATGAGACCTAGAAGGCTAACTGACCGCGTTTATATGGGGGCGGCGGTTGGACTGGACGGCATACTAACGCCATTTGCACAGCACGAAGCAGAAGATTCGGTAGCTATGCGCTAGGATCTCTGTGACACGTGACGGAGCAGGTGGTTACAGCGATGAGACCTAGAAGGCTAACTGTCCATCACATATCGTTCTAAAAGTTACCCACCAACAGATCCGTCGCGATATGACCAAGGAGTTAAAGCGGCGTATAATAATAGGGTAACAAAAATGTATTAAATATTTGATGCGCTGAATCAACAAAAGTTTATATTTTGTTGTGTACTTCCTGTGAGACTACATCGTCACACATAATATACTCCACCATTTCCACAGTTCTGTCCTCCGACACTGTCAGGACTTGCTTTGCTACCTTCCCGTCTTCCGCTATTTCCTGTCCCTTCCATATCTGAACTTACCTGCGTTACCTTTGTCTTTGATCTTCGGGACTGTAAGCAATGTTGGTTGATCCAAGGATCCATCCACATATTGGTGTTGGCTGTTCATCTTCTAAATGTTGTGTCATACCTACAACTTTGGGAGGGAGTTCTGATCGATGATTATTGTCCTGGTGGTCTGTTCTGTTGGCAACAGTATTACCGCATTCCGAACACCTTAACTTGACAATGTCATTTTGATTTCCGCTTGTTCCTCTGAATTAGTTAATTTAGGTAGCTGTCATTTCAACTGTTTCTGCCGTGTTTAGTTCTGTGAGTTTGAATGGGTACCTGAACTGCCGACGACATTTGGAGCAGGTGCTCCCTTGTTTCACTTCTTCGCCCAGTAATCGCACGTGAAGGTATCACAATGAGTGGTATTTGTTGCACCGCATCCAAATGTTAACTTTTGGGTCATTTTTTTCATCCCTAGTGTTGACATCTCTTGCTCGCCGGTCAAATCATTTAATGCAGGTCTTCTTTTTCTTGCCATGAAACTATCTGAATTAATCCTTGCTCTTACACTTGGATTATTAAATGTACTTCATGTGTTAATTTGTGCAGGACGGCTGGTATTGGTTGGTTTCCTACAGGCACTGCATATCTCTTCTCCTGGAAACAGAGCACCACATTCTGCGCAGACATTTGCATCTTTGGCCGATCCAAAGTCTTTATCAGGACAGCACATGTTAACCTCAGATACAACAGCCAGTTACCTTTCTCCCAAAAGCTGTCCCAGCTTTTCAATTATCTGGATTTTGTGACCTGCATGTTGCTAAAGTATCACCTTTTCCTGTCACTGCAGCATCACATACAAAACGTCGATGTTACCCTTCACCGCTGACAACTGCCGCAACAGTGGTTATTTTCAAAGTAGAGTGTATTAAACAACCCTTCACCCTTCTGTGATCTGTGTCCCATTATACTTGACAGCATCTGGTTGTGCACCAAAAAATTACAGGTGTTGTATGCACTTCATTAAGTATACTATAATGATCAGAATACTTTCAAATGTCTTTCTTTTCCAACAGTCACCTGTTTACTCCACACTTTACCCTTGGTTTACTTGACAACAATTGTCGGAGCTGCTAGTTGAAGCAGATTATATGGATGTACATCCTAAGACAAATTAAACATTTATTCATTCATTATCTGTTTACCCTCCTCTTATGTAGGAATTACACCCCCCAGGACTTACAGGCGGGTGCCTGGGGTCAGAGGCCCGTCGAGGAGCAGACACTCATGGATCAGACAGAACATCCAGGATGGGTGATCAGCCCGATGCTTGGTATGGGATGAAGGAAGTAGATGAAGCGAAATGTTGGTGAAATGGATGAAAGGAAAGGTGATGATGGAGCAGTTGGTGGAATGAATGACGGGGGAAACCGGAGATCCCGGAGAAAACCCGCCCAGACGCCGCTTCGTCCACCACAAATCCCACATGCAGGTCCCTGGGATTGAACCCGGTCCGCCTCGGTGGGAGGCGAGCGGTCTTACCACTCGGCCACGGCGCCGCCACAAATTAAACAAATAAAACATAAATAAAATTTAAAAATGAGTACACTCTCGAAGCGTATATTTGTCGAAGCCCAAATTGTTTCCGCGGCCGGTTTACAATGGTGTCTCAGGACGCGTGCCTTTAGCTTCGTACAGTTGTTACCTTTCATACTGAGTCCCAGCTGCCGAGGTATGTAGTAAAGAGGTTCAGTGAAGTTCGTATCCCAAGTGTATGTGTGTGTGTGTGTTTTGTGCAAAGCAATGCTTATTACGCATATTCTAATATAATTTACGATTACTAAGACTTTGATTTCAAGACATTTATGTTTATCATAAAAACTGAAACACTCTCTCTTTCGGTTTTAAACTAAATATAGAATAAGTAAATATGATATTACTAAATGAAGAAGCAAATAAAATAGAAATTAAGTTAATTTTGGATGTATAAACCCTCTGTTTCTATTACTGCCCACATTCTACTGGGCATCGATGATATCAAGTTCCTAGTCAAATTGCACGTCCTTCCAAGTATCCTGTATTTGATCCCACGAAACCTCTTTTGCCTTACGTTGTCTTGCAGGCCAATTTAACTCCAAAAACTTTCTTCACCTCTGCCCACACATTTTCAATAGGATTCAAATGTGGTGAGCAAGCAGGCCAATCAATCACTACGAGATATCCTCCTGTCTTTGCAAAAACCAGTTAAACCTACTGACTTATATGGACAGGGTGGTTATCCTGCTGAAAGTCAATCATTCCATGTACAGTCCTTACAGAATGAACCATGATGTTTTCGAGGATGTCTCTATACTGCTGGCTATTTAATGTGCTATCAAGCTGCCACAACACACCTAGACCATCTGGTGACATCCAACCCCAACACGACACATATCGCGAGGATAGGTGTTTTGCCATACCGGTATTGTCTTCGCATTTTCCACCAATTTCAAGGCCAGTCCTCTACAACATTGTGACAGAACGCTTATTTCGGAAATTCTGCTCAAGATGGGTGCCCAAAAAATGTTACTAACGACAAGAGATTTGCCACTGCACTGACTTTTCTCACGCGATATGCTAACAAACATCGTTACATGGATGTCTCACGTCATTTCCGTAATCAAAGCGACAATCCATGGAGTGTAGGCACACAACTTCTCAAATTCAAACAGACGATATCCATGTGTACACCTTTCTGGGACAGACAAGGTGTTTTGCTATTCGAATTCTTGCCTAGGAATGCTACAGTCAACAAAGACGTCTATTGTGAGACACTACGAAAGCTCCGCCGTTCAATATAGAACAAAAGCCGTGGAATCCTTTTACTTCATGACAATGTCCGACCACATACAGCCAAATAAACTGAAGATCTGTTCACATCAGATGGCTGGGAACATATCGACCACCCTCTACAGTCCGTATTTGGCACCATTTTCATTTGTTTCTTCATCTGAAGAAATTCTCTGGGTAGAAAACATTACAACAAGGATGATGTTGATAATGTGAAACATCATCGTCGTAAGGTGTATGGTAATGAATAATAATAATAATAATAATAATAATAATAATAATAATAATAATAATAATAAAGTATTTGGAAAATAATGTTTTGTTATTTTTAAAAACAAATGATCGGTACTTACTGTAAAAAGGCGCCTCGTGTGATGAAGGCAATAATATTAACTTGGTTTTGGTTTACACGACTGATGGTGCTGTTATTTATCAATCAATGATCGTATTATGAACTCAGATAAGGTAAGTAGCCATTATTAACTAATGTATGCAACTTGTGGGAAACGGGCAAAATTACCGCTCTCATGTAATTACAGAACCCGGCTTACGCCTCGCTCTTGCGATGCTCACATCCCATAGGTGTATAATTAACTACTATCTAACACCTTCACTTGTTCTCTCGTCATTTAAATAATAATAACACAACCTATATAATGACATTTTATACGTATATTTGTCTACATTTTGGAAGCATGTCTACACCAGTGAGGTTTTTGCCTTTTTGTTGTTTGATAGGATATATTATAAATCTACGAGATTCCCTTCCTATGTGGAATCGAACAACTACCTCTCGCATAATTAGCACAAGCAGAAATCATTACGCCATACAGCTATTTAGAATAGAAGTCTATAAACAGATTCGGCCAGCGCCCTTTATTATAGTTACATTTCGCTTCTAATGGTAGCTGCTAAACAGCGTATTTATTTCCTCCCGTTAGTTCGCAGTCAACTACGTATGAGGATCATCCAGGAAGTAATGACCGTTTGGGCATTACCTCTGTGTAGATCGCCGTCGGGGTTCTGTCCAAGGTTGAATGGTTACCTTGACAACTTTTCTCAGTGTTATTACAAACAAGTTGTTGTTGTGCATTCTGTGATTGTTCAAAATCAACTGTGTGATACAAAGTTGCGCCAACTCTTAGGTGAGAGGTATTGGATTTTTGAATGCTCGGATGTTGAAATCTGTACCGTCAGCAGGTGTATGGTGATACAGCAATGAACGGAATAAATATGAGAAAGTGCGTTAAATGTTGAACAATAGACAAAGAAATGTGTATGGCGAAACTCGATCTGGACGTCCGTTACTCATCACAAGGGTTGGTGATTCCTAAGCAGTTAGTTGTCTTTATACGCCTGGGTCACACCCGCGTTACTCATGGACATCTTTTGCGCGGTGACCCGGCCCCAGTTTGTACGACGTGCGCCTCTCCGCATCACGTGTTGTTCTTACTTGTCCGCGATACGCTCGTGAGCGCCTGTCCTTTGACGTAGGTTCTACCCTGCGTTCTGTTTCAGGCGACGACCTAGTGGCTGTCGATCAGGCGCTATGGTTTGTTGGGTTTCATACGCAGGTGACTCACTCAAACCATTATCACTGCAAGAATACAAAAGAGCGCTGTCTACAAAGGGACCTGCATATAGTCCAGTCACTGTCCTTCCGTCCTGGTTTTAATGTTTTGAAATTCCTATGCCTGCTCATCACAGAATCAAGAGAACAAGAAGACGAGCTAGCATTTCTCGTTCTGTGCATCTTGACTTAATGCAGATCTGGATAAATAAAGTAGGCTTGTTTTTTCTGAGTTTATTCAACACAAGCACTCCGTAGTGCAGTGTTTCTTTTAGGCATACAAGTTTCAAAAGTCTTTAGCCTCAGCTGCAACCTCTTTATCTTAAATGCCCTTAATATTACCTTTAACGGTAACAGGGTGTCAACTGATACTGATTAAATTTCAAGGTGATTGGTTCTAGGAAGATCTTGTTAATCAAATAAGTATTTTACTTTCTCTACTATGTACAGTAGGTAGGGGAAGTGTTGCTTTCCACGCAACAATTCGATACCGAGATTTCACCAGAAATACATTCTTTGAGGCCCCCTGAATCCAAATAAAGCATTTTTGTAAACATGTGTGTCTGTGTACAGCATAAATCAAAAACAAAATGCCGGATAAATCCCAAACTTGATATTTATATTCAATATCTTACAAACATGTGACACAAAGATTTTCAATAAAATCTCCCACCCCAAACTACCCTTTGTATAGAACATTTTTCAAAATTTTTTATTTTCTAAAAAATTGTTCTAACGATTTTGATTAAAATGCCTTGTTTTAAAGATATTTAAATGGAAAATAAAGTGTGTGTCTTGACTTTACGGGGAATACCCTATGAATTCCTCTTCATTTGCAGGGAATTATTGACCGGTTGATTTATGAAGAACTGACACATTAATTTCTTTAATTTCTTGAAAACGAGTTAAACTAGCGACAACTTATTATACCTGAAATGCAGAGGAATTTTGGGAGATTATTTACCTGTATAGCAAATGTTGAAAATGTCCTCCATCCTGCATAAGGCACAACTCAACATGTCGTTCCATGTTACTGGCCACTCGTTGGAGGATTCTGTTGTCAATAGCTTGAATCTGCTGTGTAATGTTGTGCTTCAGATGTCTGGGGACGTGTGACATAAACGCTGTCTTTTAAGTAACCCCATAGAAAGAAGTCCGGCGATGTCAAATCCGGAGATCTCGGTGGCCACAGTTCTTGGAAATTATGCGGTCGTCAAAGAAACTTGCAATTAGTGCCATGGATTTATTTGATGTAGCGCCGTCCTGCTGAAAATATGCTTGACTCAGCTCTACATCGCCAAGTTGCTCAGCAAACTCCATGCAAATCCGTCGGTACTCTGCAGTGTTCACATTGTTTTTAAAAAATTGGTCCTAGTATTCTCTGTGCGGATATTGCGCACCAAACTCCGATTTTAACCGGGTACATAGGTGCTTCATGAATAACATGTGGATTTTCGCTGGCCCAATAGTGTGAGTTATTTGAGTTCACATAGCCGGATAAATGGAACCATGTGGTGGACAATATGGCAGGATTTTGCCAATGAACGCCTGAAACCAACGACAACAATTCAGTCGTCTATTTTTATTTGGTTCCTGTAACTGATGGACAACCGTAATCCTATACGGTTTTAGGCCTGCACTTTTCACAGCTCTCTGACACATTGAGTAGCTGTACCCTGTCTCCTGCGACAAACGTCTTAATGATTTTTTTGGGTGACTGATCCAGTCGTGCTCTTACGTCAACAACCGAGGGAAGCCTAGATGAACGTGTTTTCCCCTTTTCACTCACCAGAAATCAAGTTGGTACCAATTTGGGGAGGATTCGGAACACCAAATTCTCTCTGGTATGTCATTTGAGTAGCTGTAATTGAATTCGTAATCCAGTGAAATAGACAATGCGGGTTGAGTATTAACACAATACTATAGAATGCTAATTAGGATTGGAGATAAAGGACATTAACAGTAAAAGAATTGCCTGCATACGCCGCCTTTTTTGCTGCAATGTGAACAACTTACTTTCTTATCAGTCCGGTGCTCAGTGGTGGATCATGTGTTTACATTTTGGTTGTTCACAAAATGTTAGATTCAGAGAGCCCTGAACATGTGAATTTGCATATATGAGATTATAAACAAATTGATACAACTGCAGCCGCTCCCAATAATGATAATAATAATTATTCATAACTTGTCTGACGAGAGAAGGGTTCTTTTGTGCATTTTTATTGTTTTGCGCATAATTAAGTACAGCTTAGAGCAATAACGAAGCAATGTATAGGCTTTCACTACCTTCCATTTGCATTCTTTCGTAAGCCAAATATTAATACTAATAATTTATTGGCACTCACCAAGTCTCATTTTCTGACAATTTCTTCTTATAAAATGTCCTGTCCCTCCACACAGTCCACACTAAAGTTAATATAAATACACTGCACTGTACGTACACGTTAAATAGGGAAAACTGACGCTATCTAAAAGAAAATCCATGCGTTTGTTTTTCATTCGAGCAAATGGCTCTCTCTATGATTGAAGTCTTTAGTATCATAACTAGGGCCCTGAATTTTAGGTTTCTTATATGCTTAAAATAGGTTTTTTTTAGGTTCTTCTTGATTAAACATCTTTTTTTATGTTTTGCTTTGTGAATCAATATAAGTATCAATAATTTTGTTCTTTGGTACTTATTTTTAAGATTTATTTTTTGGCTTGTAGTAGATAGTTGAATGCATTTTCAAATTTTCTGGAGTAAATGATTTGCTATTATCACGTAGCACATTATTGTATGAAGAAAAGGTTCTTTCAATGGAACATGACGTCATTGGAGCAGTTTCTAGAGATCGTTTTCTTGTATACTTTTCTCCCTGCAATGATTTTCACATCTTCAAAGCCAGGATTTGGTTGAAGAATTCAAAGAACATGCAACTCCTACTGGTCCAGGTATTTCTTTACTGGAAACATTGCCATTGATATCTAGAGCATGTTTCAGTGGCAAAGTTGTACTTTCCAACCGGAGAGTAGCTTCTGGTATAAATGTGTCTTAATATATGTAAGGAAAGCGGCAAGAGGGGGGCACTCGAGTGATTTCTTAGTCTTGGCAATGCAGGAAACTTCTGTTTCAACTAATTCATTGACGACATTTTTAATGTGTTTTAAGTGCTCGGCCTAGTAAATGGCAGCAGACAGCCAAGTATCGGCTCGGGTGGAAGAGGGGTTGCCGGTACTTTCTCTTTGAACAATTGTATATGTGTTGGGGCTTTTAAGAAAACCTTGCTGACCGAAGATATCAGGCTGTTCAGTCATCGAAGTGGCTTCTAATCTCCTCCGTAAGGTGGTGCAGGCTGTGGGCCGAGTATGTAACATGGTCGGCTGGAAGGACTGTAGAACCCCCCCCCCCGGCCTTCAACATGTAGGCAGCACTGTCTGTCACTAACAAAAGTGAAGTGTGGATCTGCAGCAATCCACTTTTTCAATAAATGTTACAACAATCACATCACTAAAGTATTGCAACAATCAATCACCGCACTTTCTGCCTGTTGTACTCTCAGTGAATGATTGGAGGCGATCTCGTTACACACCTGACCTTCTATCAGCTGCATCCACGTCACATGTGCTGTAGTAATTTGAACTACCGGCTATAAGTGCTGGAAATAATTTTACAATGAGTTTCAATCCGAAATAACACTCTTCATTTCAAAAAAGAGAAAAAAGCTGTGTCAACCCCTCATTTAGGTTTTTTTAGGTGTAATCAAGTTCGCATACTCTGCTCCAGGAAGTGTGAAACGAGTATATATCTTCAAATGTGTTAATTAAATAGCGAGGAAAAATATAGGTTAAAACCTAAAAATCCGGGCCCTAATCGTAACATAATATCCACAACTCATCTACAAATCCATTATGTATATATATAAAATAGACCTTTGTATCCGTATAACTAAAACATATACTCGCATCAGATCTAAATTTCCCTGTACAGTGACTGAATTGATATAAGTGCTCCAAATGCTACCATCTAGCGGATTTATGCCAAACTGATAAGCGAACAGGGATTTCCAACTTCCCACGCTTGCACTCTCGGATGAATGAAATCTCTGCGGTAGTGTGCTACCACCTAGTGGCATTGGTATAAGCCTGTTGCTCAGAGATGGATGGTAAGAGCCAGTGCACGTCTTCAAGTGTGCACGAACTGTATGTATTTCACCCGTGAGGTAATTGCGTCATACCAGTTGCGCATGCGCCAAATCTCCTAAAAACGTGCACAAGACATGCTCGTGATTGTGTTGCCATATCTCATCTAGTTTAGAGGAGAAGCGCGGTCGATTTTAAATTACCGCATCTGTGTTACATTCAAATAAAAAATAACCAATGAATCTGCAATGTGTCAAAAACTAGTGTGTTGACGTGCTGTTGCACAGCAGTCGCCGCTGTCGGTACTTGTGACTGTAAATGTGGTGCAGGGGTGTCTTCTGCAGTAGCCAAACATCGAAAAGGAAAACCTTTAAACAGTAATGGTGAGAAAACAACTGTTCCCAACTTGTTCAGTAAGTTTTGTGAGAAGTGTCCCTCGCGCTTTTACCCTCCATGACTACTTATTCTCACATAACGCATACACAGGGTTATTCAAAAAGAAGGAACAGATTTTAAATATTCATTGTTAATAAAAACAATAGATAGCGATACATACGACACATCATTGAGTAGAGGAAAGTTCAGAGTTTTCTTAGCCCCACCTATTAGTTCCATGCAGTGCCTACAGCGGCGCTTAGTTTGTTTACGTGAAAATGGCGACGCCACAGGATAAGTCGTTTTGTGCGTTGCGGTATGCAAAGAATGAATCCATTGTTTCGTTGCAGCGCGCATTTCGTTGTAACCAATAATTGAATTACTACTATCCGGGCCTATAGGCCGTGGTCTACAAGGCATCGTACATACTGACGTTTCGCCAAGTACAACGCTTGGTATCTTCAGGGTGAAGTTGTCTGCGGTGGTCAGAGCTATTCAGTAATTTCTTACTTGTATTTTTATGCAGAAATCATAGAAATGTTATTGTTGCTGTGGACGATATTGTGCTGTGGCGTGTAGACGTCATTTAGGTAAAATGGAACTAAGAAAAGGGGAATAAAATATATTACATAGCCAATGAAGGTCATACAACTAGAAACTGTCAAAGCAAAGAAACAGGTATTATTGACGTGACTAATCACGAGTCTTAAAAATCCAAATAGGGAAAGCAACAGGTTGATTCTCTGGTCTTGTGGAGGATGGGGAGATAGTTATTGATCCAAAAAATTGGAGACTACCATGAAGAAATTACTAGTAATGATTCCTACATTGGAGCCAAACAGTGTCGTTATTATCGACAATGTACCAAATAAACCATGGATAAAAAAACTGATGTGATACACTCACACGCTCTAGTGGGTATACAAACTATTCTTTCGAAGGCTTATTTTACTTTAATCGAGATAAACCTTCCTGGAAACGTTTCCTTATAATGAGAACAGCGATAGTCAAATGTTTAAGAACTGGACGCTATATTCTGGTCTTAAAATTCCATATCCTGCATGCAATCCCGATAAACAACCGAATACAGAAAGGACTTGAAAATAATGACAAAGTATTCAACATTTCGAAGCATTAATAACAGATAGCTTGGAAACGGCTGATGTCACAAGGAACGTTATTTGAAATAAATCGTGTGTTTCGTCTATCGCTTAACGTTTACCACTTGTATGACATTATACAAAGTGGACTTTATAGGCTATTTCCACAAAATTCAAGATTTGCAATGTGCATATCTAATATATCGTGCTTTAATTAAAGTCGTTACAGTCACTTAGAAAATAAAAGATTTCGAAAAATATTGCACACAAAGGGCATTTTGGTCTGGGGATTTTCCTGAAAATCTTTGTGTTGCATCTTTGGAAGGTACTGAATCTAAATACCAAGTTTGGTATTTATCCTACTTTTCGTTTTTGAGTTATGCTGTACACAAACATACACGCAGACACACGGACCTTTTTCTAAAAGTGCCTTTTTACTTTCTCTACTACGTATAGTAAGTAGGGGAAGTATTGTATTCCACCCAAAAATTCGATACCGAGATTTCACCGAAAATACGTGTTTTGAGACCCCTGAATCCAAAAAAAATCATTTTTGGAAACATGTCCGTGTGTGTGTTTGTGAACAGCATAACTCAGAAACGAACAGTCGGATAAACACCAAACTTGGTATTTAGGTTCAGTATCTCCCAGAGATGCGACACGAAGGTTTTCAAGAAAATGCCCCCACCCCATATTACCCTTTACATGGAACATTTTTCGAAAATTTTAATTTTCTCAAAAACGGCTCTAACGATTTTGATTAAAATATTATATATTTAAGATATTTTAATGAAAAATAAAGTGTAAATCTTAAATTTTCTGGGAATGTCTCCAAAAGTATTCTTCATTGTGAACGACTTTTGCACAACTGGTAAACCATAAGAGATAGACAAAATTTTACTGCACAAAAAATGTAGATCGCGTTAAAATACACAATTTATATCATATATATATTTTTTCCCTTGAGTGAACCATTTTCGAGATATTGCTTGTTATTCCCTTAAATTTTTCAATACTTATTTTCTCAAATGGAAATTCGTTATTCATTTTTTTGTCTTGGATATGCAAAGAGTATTAAGCTGTGGCAAAGGGAATGGCGCTGCACCTAGCAACCAGCTATTAAGAGATATGTATGTGCTTAAAGGCTACTGTATTTCCAAATTGCCCTTGTAAATATATATTCCCCTTACATCTACAAGAAAATTAGCAATAAGATAGAGTCTGAAAATGTTTATCTCGATTTACATGAAGTAGATGGAGAATAAGCGTTTGTAAAAATAGTTTGTACAAGAGTAGAGAAAATCATCTGAGTGTAACACATCAGAATTTTTTGTATTCAGGGGGCCTCAAAACATGTATTTGCGGTGAAATCTCGGTATAAAGTTTTTGGGTGGAGTGCAATGCCTTCTCTACTATGTACGTGGCAGAGAAAGTAAAAATGGTAACTTAACTGCAAGGGTCACAGCGTCCTCCGTATGCTCGCCTCGTGCGCGGCGAGTGATGCGTTATTTCATAATTATAATAAAATCGTAGAGGGTGATTTATGAAGAACCGACACATTTATTTCTTTAATTACTCTGTTCGAAATTCACTAAATGCCACAATTTTACGACCAAATAAACCGGAATGTTCTGGAGTTTCGATTGCCTGTCATTAGATGCGCAGATGTTCATGTTTTATTCGTAATTGTTAGTTTTAGTGTCGGCAACTATTTTTGATATTTTGTTCTAGTCAACGTGGAAATAGAGTACACATTAAATGAACGATTCTTCCTTGTAAAACAATACTGAATTACGAATTCAATTACTGCTACTCAAAGGGCATACCAGAGAGGATTTGGTGTTCCGAATCCTCCCCAAAGAAATACAATACTGGGACTGGTAAACAAATTGGAAACAACTGGATCTCTGGTGAGTGAAAAATGAAAAAAAAATTCATCTAGGCTTCCCTCGGTTGTTGTTGACGTAAGAGCACGACTGAATCAGTCACCCCAAAAAACTATTAAGACGTTTGTCGTAGGAGACAGGGTACAGCTACTCAATGTGTCAGAGAGCTGTGAAAAGTGCAGGCCGAAAGCCGTATAGGATTACGGTTGTCCATCAGTTACAGGAACCAGTTAAGAATAGACGACTGAATTATTGTCGTTGGTTTCAGGCATTCATTGTGTCAAATCCTGTTATATTGTCCACCACATGGTTCCATTTATCCGGCTATGTGAACTCAAATAACTCACGGTATTGGGCCAATGAAAATCCACATGTTATTCATGAAGCACCTATGCACCCGGTTAAAATCTGAGTTTGGTGCGCAATATCCGCACAGAGAATACTAGGACCAATTTTTTAAAAACAATGTGAACACTGCAGAGTACCGACGGATTTTCATGGAGTTTGCTGAGCAACTAGACGATGTAGAGCTGAGTCAAGGATATTTTCAGCAGGACGGCGCTACATCAAATGAATCCATCGCACTAATTGCAAGTTTCTTCGACGCCCGGATAATGTCCAAGAACCTGTGGCCATCGAGACCTCCGGATTTGACATCGCCGGACTTCTTTCTTTGGGGTTACTTAAAAGACAGGGTGTATGCCACACGTCCCCAGACATTGTACGATCTGAAGCACAACATTACACAGCAGATTCAAGCTATTGACAACAGAATCCTCCAACGAGTGGCCAGTAACATGGAACGACGTGTTGAGTTGTGCCTTATGCAGGATGGAGGGCATTTTCAGCATTTGCTATAGAGGTAAATAATCTCCCAAAATTCCTCTGCATTTCAGGTATAATAAGCTGTCGCTAGCATAACTCGTTTTGAAACAAAGAAATAAATGTGTCAGTTCTTCATAAATGATAGCTTAATTATAGCAGCTAGTAATAAACACAGCTTCATATTATGGACGTGGAAACAAATACAGCTAGCCACAACACGCATTTGCTGCATACAGTACTGGAACTTGTCAAACCTTATGCTGGAATTACTGGAACGTTTGAATCTTCGAGGCAGCAGACACCCTGGATAGTCAAATTAAATATACTAGAATGAACCCGCGACACTAAAGTGCACGATTGTACATCTGTCACGAACCCCAATGTCGAAGGCACATGATTTCTGCCTTTGTAGTCTCCGAACTTGAAAGACAAAACAACTTTGGCAGATCAGATTTTAATTCCAATGTCACGCCAAAAAGAAAAAGATGAAAGAAGAATTCGCAACATGTGTCTGTCTTTCATTCTCTATTCATGCAACGCCCCTGCAACAACAATTGTTATTCTCATCTGACAGACGGATCGCATCCGTCAGTGCTAATGTGTACAGGGAGATTAGAAAATATGGTTCCATTTTCACCCGCGTTCAAAGCAGAAGTGATGCTAAAAAAAATAATGGACATTCTTCTTCGTTTATCCAGGTTAACGTTTTCACTTCCTGTACCAAATCCATTTATAGTAGGTAAAGTGAGTATTATATTCCACAAAAAATGAAAATGTTTAATTGTTGTAGCTGTTGCACCACGTATTGCGGGAGATATGTTCGCCCCACGTTTAAAATGTAACTTTGATTTTAATGTTTATTTAAATATTATATATGTATGCCTCAGCTGCGTCAGTAGTAACTTTCAGAACACGTATCTCTTAGCAGGGGTAGTACGGCTAAAGAATGAAGGCTTACACTAATTATAATGGTATTGCTTATTAATCCTTCACACGATTAAATAACACTTCACTGACGTATCCTATTGTAGAGCTGTGAGATTATTGTTATTTGCAATTTTAACAGGTAAGCTTTATATTATTCTCACCGCAATAAAATTTCATGTCTCACACTGAACCCGTACCGAAACTGCTTGGGTGCGCAATCTTGTAGCGTCTACCGCCTGAATTTACACATTTCCTCTATTTCAAGTCTCTGATTGGCTAAGCCTATTCCAATAGAATACTTTCATTTAACTTAAACTTTTTCTGGTTTTTGATTGGCTATTTATAAACTGTTTTAAATATTAAATTATTGTTGTTCCAAGAATTATTAGTAGCCTTTATTAAACTTTCTAATTTATTGTTGTCTCAAGGTTAGCAACTTTCGGCTTTTACTTTATAATTTTATTTGCTACGGAAAGCAGCTTGCTTCTATTCTCACAGCTCCTACATTGTTAAAACTACGTAATACATTCACATAACATTATTATACATGTACATTATAATATAAACATAATGCAATGACTGTTACATACACTTTATACATTATTACATACACATATTGTTTTAAGGCGGGCTGTTATTAAATTGTATATTATACAATTAAACTCATATCATTTAAGTGATAAAAACACTGCCTCAAAAATTAGTTATGGAAATTTACGGAAGATACTCGTTTTGAGTTCCACTGATACCCCTAAAAAGTGTGTGTTCAAGCATGCCAAAGTCTGTAAAGTTCTTCGCATTCTGAATAAATTTGGTGTAACTGGAAACCCATGAGAGATATGCATAAACTAATTACACAAAAAAAGATATTAAGTGTTACATTTATATGACTTTCTCTACCCACTAGCCTTTATTTTATATATCTTCTACAAACTATTCTTACAAAAGTCTATTTTTCTATCTATAGGGTCCTTCAACAAGAGTGTCCTATCTTTGAACTTAAATAAAATAAAATGATAGAGGTTTATTATATTTTTTTATTTTGGAACATAATTAATGTCATTACGTATGGAAGAGAACACCAGTTAAGTAACCGCCGAGACTTCGTTGGGTTGCGCGTATACGGTTGACCCAATTTTCAATGACAGAAGAACGTAAATTAGGTCCAACTTCACGAATTACACGCGTGATGTTATTCATAAGATCATTTACTGTTTCTGGCTTGTTGACATAAACTCGAGATTTAACATAACCCCACAAGAAGTAATCCAACGGCGTTAAATCACATGACTTCGGGAGCCAGTTAACATCACCACCACGGGAAATGATGAAACCTCTGAACTTCTCCTTCAAAAGATCGATTGTTTCGAGAGAAGTATGACATGTGGCACCATCTTGCTGGAACCAGATGTTTCTGAGATCCATACCATCCAATTGAGGCCAAAAATAGTCCCTTATAAGAGCCTGGTATCTTTCTCCATTGACAGTTAGAGCTTCTCCATCTTCATCTTGGATAAATTTATGGACCAATGATTCCACCATACCAAAATCCACACCACACAGTAACCTTTTGGAGATGAAGTAGTCGTTCTTGAATCTGCATTGAATTGCAATTGCTCCAAAAGCGGGGTTCGTCGCTGAAGATGATTTTTCGACAAAAATCCGGGTCAGCTTCCAATTGCTCCATAGCCCAGTCAGCGAATACACGGCGCAACCTATGGTCGTTGGGCTTTAGTTCTTGAGTTAACACCATTTTGTAAGTGTGAAACTTCAAGTCCAGATGCAGAATTCGCCAAGTTGTGGTCGGCGAAAGCCCCAATTCTTGCGCTCGACGAGCAATTGATTTGTTTCCGTTCTCGCGTATACTCTCACGAACGGCGTCTATGTTTTCGTTGGAGCGCTTATGTCGATTACGTACAGGCGTTCTTTGATCGCTCACAGAACCACTTCTTTCAAATTTATCGATCAAACGCCGAATCGTTCTCTCGCAGGGACGATTATGCACACCGTAAACTTCACGCAATACACGGAAGGTTTGGCGAACAGATGATCCATTTTGATAATAAATTTTCACAATTTCTACGCGTTGCTGAATGCTGTAACGTTCCATGGCTATTTGTCAATAACAACTGTAACCACATGAAAAAAATGACTGCTGTAACTGAATAACAACGGCAGCTATCACATGTTAAAGATAGGACACTCTTGTTGAAAGACCCTTTACTTCATGTTAATCAACTTCTGCAGAAATAGTTTATTAGACATTTCGTTGTAAATACAAGAGGAATACACGAAACTCAAACAATAGTTTAAAGACGAGTCGCTACATGCAGGCTTTGAAGTTCCATAGTCTTTCTGGTATATCGCGAGAAACAACTGAACAGCGGCAGCACTTTAAAATCGACAAAAGTATTGAAAAATTTAAAATGGATGTCTCGGAAATGGCTGATGCTGCAAAAATGTTTGGAATTAGTTGTGGTTTTAAAGAGTCCTATAGCTTTGTGTGTTAAGTTTTTGTCTGAATCTTATGGGTTGCCAGATATAAAAGTATGCAAAATTCTTTGCGAGTAAAGAGGACACCATGGGCTGGTCTCACTCAAGATATGCACTTTGTCATGCAAATATCTCAAATGTATGGTATTCAATAAAAACCTTGTAAGGTGTTTTTGCGAAAGTTTTCCATGTAAAGGGTACTTTGGGGGGTTTTATTTTTAATCTTCTTGTCGGATCCTTGGAAAATACTGAAGTTAAGTACCAGTTTGATATTTATGCAGAATATGTTTCTCTTTCAGATTATGTTATTTTTTGAGCCTTTATAGATTTTTGCGCGCAGGCATTTCTAAAGAGAACGAGTTTCTCAATAAAAGTCCGATATTCGCTGTTTGTACCACACAGTAACTAATAAACTAAAGGGTAGAAGCAACATTAGCCCGACTATACTAGTATGCTGATATCTGCCCAATTTGAATTCTCTAGCTTAAGTAAGATGAGCGTTATAATTTTTAAATGAAATATTTTCGGAAAATTGTTTACCTATGCAGTAGAAAAGTCAGCCAGCGAGAAACTTTTCTGTTATTGGGGTTTACACCTGGGACCAAGCGAGAGAAAATGTTGAGGAGGGTTGGAGACAGTTTTTAAAAGAAGCCGGAATCTTGTAATTTCTTGCATTCATTGTGTATGACAAACAAAAGTTTGTTTACATGTATTCAGGTAATAGGCCAGGCGCTAGGCAGAAGACAGTTACGGTTAACGTCAGTTGTAAGGGAGTGTGTACGTTTATAGCGTGAAGTGTTATGTAGGTTATTTATTTAACATTTAACGTAAATATTTATGGTTATGGATGTAGAACACGAAATGTTGGTAAACTAAGAAGAGTAATAATGAATGTGTTGGATTATTGTTCAAGTAAAGCGACTATTGGTAAGACAGTAAAAGAAACAGCTAAGGTGTTCAGAAACAATAGTGTTTAAGATAAAAAAAAGGACCCATAACAAAGGATGAGAGAAACAAAAACACGCTGAGTTAACGCAATATAATGGAATAGCGCAAAGCGGTGTGCGGGGCGTCGTTCATTCTTTGCTGTTTGAAAACATTTCAACCGCACTGAAGTAATTTTGTCGAGGGTAAACAGTGATGATACCCTATCAAATTATAGCTTTTATCATGTTATGTTTCCATACTTCTTTGATGATATACATATTTTTATGTCTGTAAAACAGTATTTTGAAGTACTAAAACAGGAAACACAAGGTGCAGGTGAAAATTAATTGCCTTAAATATATTAGTGCCGATATTTCGGTATTTGGTGATGTACGATCATTACAAGATGACATTAAACCGTAAGATCGATCACAGTTGGGCGCCTAAAGCCCCTTCTACACGATCAAACTTTTTTTTTCAATTCAAGAGTTTACAAGAAAAGTTGTGTAATGTTTTTTTCAATATGTGACAAGATTGGAAAAGACTTGGCAAGACTTGACAAGATTTGAAAATGTCAAAAATGTGTATTTACAAATTGTCTCTTCGCCAAACTGAAATCCTTCAGAACACATTGATAATTTATCACGCACAAAGCAATTTTGTATTTGCGTCACAGTATATCAATTCGCAATGAAACATTGTTCTTTATCAATATTATGTAGCACTTTCACGTATTGTATCCAATGAAATCACATTGCGATTATGGAATACAATGGAAATAACACCAACCGACAGGTTAACCACACTATATAACATTGCATTGGAAAAACCGCCTTCATATGCCCCATCTTGTGGTAATCCACAAGGTCCTAGTCATACGCACATGAACATAACCTAATCAGATTACATACGACATATCTTGGACGGGTAGTCATTTTTGTTTACTTTTCGCTTTCAGCCATGTTGCAGATTTCGTGACGCACTGTGAATACTCGCGTTTCATTGGCCAAAGCCATCAAATAATTGTGAAATCTTTGACCGTTTAGAGCATGTCCTTATTTGCTTTCAAGACTTTAAAACTATTGGGAGCAATTTGACAAGAAAAGTTGTGAAGTTGTGACAAGTCTATTGAATTTGACAAAAATTTGATTGTGTACAAGCGGCTGTGGCAACATTATGCCACCTCTTTAAAGCTCACAGTTTGTCAAGTTGAACACCTTTTGGCAGATATCACGTGAATGTGACATCAGTTTTAAGTTTGTTTAGCAGTCTCAGAGAAGTGTGGCGAGGAGTGCGCAGATTTTGCAGACCCGTGGGGCAGTCCTCCCACAGAATTTGTGGGTCGTTGACTCTGTGGCCGGGCAGCGGTATATCCACCGATATCATTTGTATAGCTGTCAAACACAAGTGTCATACTAGCGGTCTCGTTCACCACTCTTCTTACCAAATCTTATTCTTGTCTCTAATCATCCTTCATTACACATTTCTCAGGGCTTCTCCTCAGGGTCTCAATTATAATTTTGTTTAATGTCCGGGATTGTACTTGTTGTTTTTTTCTTAATCTTGTGTTCTTTATGAAATTATTGTACAATTATCAATAAGAATTTTATGGTGAATCGTGCTTATAATTTGTAATTTCGTACAAAGCCGGCAATTCCTAATGACGGATGAAATAACCCTGCTACTCAAGCAAAACAATGTGAAATATTGTCGGAACGTCTGACTTCCTTAAACTCCCACTTAAAGTCCTCCCTTTCCGTTCTGGAAATGCTGCATAGCCTATAAGTATCTTTGGTGCTGGAACAATAATCATTCGGAATGATTAAAAAAAAATTAAATTGGACGCTCTTTGACTGCTATGGTCCTTAGCGTACAATTCTATATTGAGCGTGAAAGACCGGTAATTTTGCTCGGAGGCCTCTTTATCAGGCTTGAGGTTCTTTTACGTGTCCTAAATCTACGGCTTTACTTCCCTTCCAAAGGAAGCCATGCTAAGGATTTTTACGCCCGAAAAAAATTTATCGCCCTCCGCCGAGTTTGAACCCGCGATCTCGGGAACTAGAGGCATCACGGAGGACAAGTAGTCGGAATGGTGTAGTAATTTTTTAGATGATTACACTGTTCTTATAAAACAAAGGACCTTAACATCACTTTTTTTCAAAAATTGAGTTAAGGTGATTTTCTTCTTTCGAAGGACGTTATGCATCATATTCCAGGGTAAAAATTCAGCATTTCACATTTTACTGAAATTAAGTTAGGCTTATCTCCAGATCTTTTACGTTATTAGTAATTTAAAAAGCCTTAACTCATCATAATAATTCAGACACCCTCAAGTACAATGGAGTTAAGGCATTTCGTTTTAGAAATTGTACTTATAGATATATGACTTATGGAGCGTCTAATATTGTATGCATAGAGATGGTATTAAATTTGCAGTGAGTTGAGGTGTTCTGTTTTATTCCAACTTCTGTTTCTAGCGATGTATAAAACGCCAAGTCGACAAACGAAGCCTGCTGCAGAGCGCTGGTTCTATGAAACTGTATTCGTGCAAACAGCTCTGAAGCGCTCCGAGAAACATGCTTGATACTAACAGCAGAGCTGAGGGATTTTAAATTTACCTATGGGAAAAGCTAGATCTGACAGTTCTGCTGTTTTACCTACTAAAAAGCACCATCAGCTGAGTTAATGAATTCATCTTCAATAAAATCTAACAGAGATTCTATGAAATTTGACGATAGACACAAATACGAGGGCGGATCGAAAAGTAACGCACAATAATTTTTTCTGCCTTGGTATTGCAGCTGGAATGTTGCAATTTCACACAGATATAATTTGAAGTTTTCACTACAGAGGGCATTTTTTTGTTTCATGGGCAGCTCAAGCGAGAGAAACGTGAACTACGTAACAAAGATCGCGCATGTTACTGTCGTCCACGTGTGAAGAGCAGAGAGGTGTGGTTCGATATTTGTGGGCCAAAGGGCATAAACCGAGTAATATTCATAGGGACATGCGTGGCGTATATGGGGATGATTGTATGGACCGTAGGAATGTCTCCAGGTGGTTTGCATTCTTCCTAGAGGGCCGTGTGAACCTTAGTGATTCGCCACGCTCCGGGAGGCCGGTAGCAGCTGCAATCCTGCACAATGTCAGAGGCATTGAGGCGGCAATTTTGAACGACCGGCGTGTGCAACTGCGAACTTTATCGCAACAGTTCAATATTTCTTATGGTGCAGTGTACGATATGACACGTTGAAATTTCGTAAAGTTAGTGCTCGCTGGGTGCCTAAGAATCTGACAGACAACTATAAGGGCAGGTGAACGATGACGAGCTTGGAACACCTAACACGGTACACCGTAGAAGGACATGACTTTCTGAAAGTGACTCAATCTGCTAGGAAAGTGCTTGTGACGGTGTTCTGGGATATGTATGGTGTTGTATTGGTGGACTTCGCTGAACACGGGACCACTGTGAATGCTGCAGCCTATATGAAAAGTGGTGAAGTTGTGTCGTACCCTTCGTGACAAACGCCACAACATGAATGCTGACGATGTAAAATTGTTCATGACAATGCTCACCTCCGTGTTGCTTCTGCTGCTGTTCGTCAGAAAATCACCAAGTTTGGTTGGGAAGTGCTCCAGCATGCACCATACAGTCCGGACCTTGCACCGTCGGACTTTCATCTGTTTGGTCCCATGAAGAAATTCCTGGCCGGCCAACGCTTTGCGACAGATGCGGAAGTGAAGTCAGCAGTCCGTAGTTGGCTATACTCCAAGGAAACGGACTTTTACAAACAGGGTATATTGAAACTGGTATCACGATGGGAGAAATGTGTTGAGGAACTTGGTGACTATGTCGAAAAGTAGGTAAAAGGTGTAAGTTCATTTGTGATTTTTGTTGTTGTTTTAACTATTACACCTTTTTGTAATATATATATATATATATATATATATATATATATTGTGCGTTACTTTTAGATCTGCCCTCGTAATTAATTGTTGAAACAGAAAGTATCTCTCGGTGGAACAACGAATAACGATAATGATGATGTAAAGTCAATAGCTGTTGCAAGAAAATGATTGTGATCTGTGCATTCTACGCTTTCTTTTTAAAGAAATTGGATAAAAAGATTGTTTTGTGGCTGTGCAACTGGACATTGCTGAGCTTCATTACACACCTATCAGCTGAATTATTTGGAACAAGAACATACCTTCATGTCAGCCGATTCCTTCCATCACCAGGTTGAACTCTCTCTCTCTGAAGGATACAGAGAATGTACATGACTTTGATGATTTTCAGGACACTGTTGAGCAGGCAAATTCCAAAAGTGTATGGGTCGTAAGTTGGTGACTGTATTAATTGAAGAAATCCTACTTCCATCCAGAAAATAAATAAAATGAAACCAGGACGACCTTGTGGCAAGAAGAAGTCAACATGGCTTGATCTATAAAACAAGTTATGGTGGTGATCCTATTGAACTGATTTTGTTACTGCTAAGACATTAAAATGTGGGTTTTCAACTGTTCACGTGCGTGCGCCGAGAACGAAGATGTTATAAATAAACGGCTTTCTTTCGTTCCTACAACATTGACTTAAATGTTGGACTGATACTGAGGTTTCAGATGTGCCTGATCTAGTGCAGAGTTACGAGAATATGTCAAGTTCTAAATTGGACGAGTTGTAAAGGAAAATAATGTTGCAACTACATATAATACAGACTATCAACCTTCTGTGAAATAGTGATTACATTTAAAAATTAAAACACTGCTCTGTAAATCCAAACAAAGTGTATGCTTTTAAAGAACTTGTATCAATAGTGAATTGCGTGTTTTGTGTTAAATGTTTTATATTGTGTTTGTCGATTTAAATGCTGAAGACCTACGACTAAATTGTCCAGGTATTTCGTACTGCTTTGTAATAAATCGTTAAATCAAAAAACCACAAGTCCTTTCTATTCTAGTGAATGTGAATGACATGTAAAAACTCAAATTGAGTTCTTTTAATGGACGCTCTTTAATTGCTATGGTTCTTACCGTCCCATTCTGCGTGAAATACCGGTAACTCGAAGCCACTTTATCAGGCTTGAGGTTCTTTAACGTGCCGTAAATCTACGACACGGGACCACCGGCTTTACTCCCCTTCCGAAGGAAGCCATGCTAAGGATTTTATGCCCGAAAAAAATTCATCGCCCTCCGCCGGGTTTGAACCCGCGACCTCGGGAACTAGAGGCTAGCATGCCAACCACTGCACCTAGGAGAACGTCTTTTGTAATACTCTCCCTCCTAAAACGCAAACATTAAAATTAATGTAAAGCCAGTGGTTCAAGGACCAAGCAGAATGCTCCGGAGGTTAGCGACGTCCCGGGATTGAACCTCGGCGACCGCCTACTCTGACCCATGGGGTTTTACGGGGTTTTCCCTGGTCGTCAGGCGTATGTTGGAATGGTGTCTTTCATCTCCCGAATTTTCTGTCCCTCCATTTATTTTCATTCTTCATTTTATTCAGCTTTCCTCCCGTTGGTCTCTTTCAGGGTCGGAAGTTTCAGCGATGGTGTTTCGGTGCAACGTGACAGGGGAAAAAGGGACTCCGTCCCTCAGCTTTCAGTTGGCTGCCGGGGTATCCGAATCCCCTTGAGGGGCATTGGACACCTGTGTGTGGGGTGGGGTCCCCGGCCTGTCAGGGTGTGTCTATCTGGAAACTTAAGGATCCTGTGCCGTCGCTCCTGGTTCCGGCCGCCCGGTGCCGAGTCCCCTCCGTAGTCAATCAAATCCAGTGGTTCAAAGAAAGAAACAACCTGGCTGTGGAGTCATAAGAAGCACACCTCTCAACAAAATGCTACAAGCAGCTGAAAGTATTCGTTTTCACATGTTACTAACAAATTGTTACGGTTATCTTCCTAAACACCTGCAAAACATATTTGTTTCATAAAATAATGCCTGTAGAATTTGTGTTATTGGCATAATATTGTGACTGTCCAGTTCTTCAATTGTCACTTTTCTCAGTGCTCACTGTCACTGTTTCGTTTTTATGTAGTTCACCTTCTAGGAGTTCGCTTCACTAAGGTGAACCAGTTCAATTCTCTGTCACTTCAGTTACTTCGTGAGGTAGCCTCTTCACGCCGGACGTTTCACTTCATTCGGGAGTCGAACACAGGACCTCCGCAGTAGCACTCGCTGCACGTCACCAATTCGTTAATCGCAGTCGCTAATTCGTTCGTACACTGACTCAACAACTCTCGCACTCGACTCGCTGCGCGAAAGCGCTCGCTTATATAGTCAGTGGAATATTTTCAAGGGTTCTCGAACGTTCTAGAACTATTTCGATACAGTTTCTAGAGGAGGTGGGGAGAAGAAGCTTTCTAGATACCTGCCGATAACCTTGGGCCATAGCCGCTGCGTCACAACTACGTCATGTATGTGTAAAAACATTGGGACGGTGTAAATGATATTCTTATATCAAGGTAACCAATAATGATGAAAGTAACATTTATAACTATCGTCTCTAAGGTGCCGTCTGCAGTATGGTAGTCCTATCGTAAGTACAAGAGTGCGATAGTCGGATCTTTGGGTTGCTATTCCCTTTGTGCGAGGGCAGTCCAGAAAGTCCCAGACGTTTTGGCCTACCGTAGCGATGAGTAGGGCTAGAGCCACCATCTTGGTGTCAGAACGTTCCTTCATTCAGTACGCATCCAGCTGTGGTAGCATAAAGACTGTGCCTTCTTACTGTGCTGTCTGTAAGTTGTTAAAGTGTGCGCTGCAATAGAAAATGCCGCCACTTGTGAAGTGCGGTTGGCTAAAAAGAACGAACCAATTGAAATTTATCGTCAACTTTGTGTTGTTTACGGGTAGGGAATAATGAGTGAAAGCCGAATCGGGCAATAGTGCATTGATTTTAAATGGCCGTACCAATGTTCACGACGAGGATCGCAGTGGTAGGCCTAGCCTTATGACTGATCAACTGTCAATGCAAATCAATGACAAAATTCGTGAAAATCATCGTTTCACGATTACAGAACTTTCGGAAAACATTTTCCCCAAATTTCACGGAGTTTGGTGCATCAAATTGATGTTTTGATACTGACGCTGAACTGCTGGCGGTGTAAACCAGTGGTTGAAGTCGCAGGCGGCAGATTTCTACAGAGAGGGTACTGAAAAGCTTGTGCCACGGTATGATGTATGCCTCAATTGGAATGGCGATTATGCAGAAAAATAGCTTAAGAGTATACCTTTCAAATGTAGATAATAAACGTTGATATTTGCATTTTGTTAATTGTTTGTTTCAAAACGTCTGGTTGCTTTCTGGATTACCCTCGTATAACATCACGAGAAACAAAAGAATGGTGACCTAGCAGTTGCCCAAACAAATAACGAATATCTAGAAGATGGCTGATGCTACTAAAAGGGTTATTTGATATACGTGCTGTATTCTAAAAGAGATCTCTTTTTTTTTGTAAGATTTGCCTATCCCTTATGGTTTAGCAGTTATCTATGTAAAACTATATAAAATGTATTTCGAATGAAGGTTTCACAGAAATTTCTATACATTCATTTTACTGGCCGCGTGTAGTATACAATAAAAATCTGTTGTGCTACATTCACATGACTTTCTCCGCACTCTATCGTTTATTATTAGATATACAAATTACTCTTACCAAAGTTTATTATTCTATCTGCTTTATTATAATCGAGATAAACCTTTACATAAATATCTACATTACACATTTCGTTATAGATACAAAGAGAACGCGATAGTCAAATGTTCAACAACTGGACGCTATATGCTGGCCTTAAAATTCCATACTGTTTCCACGCGAGAAACAACTGAATGTCGATAGGACTTTAAAATACTGACAAAGTATTGAACGTTTTGAAGCAGTAATAGGAAAAAGTTATTTACAATAAACTGTGTATTTGAAAGAGATCTACATTGTATGTGCAGTACATTGTCGCCTATCGCTTAACCGTTACTAGTTATACAAGATTATGTAAAATCCCTTCGCAATGAAGACGACTTCATAGGCCATTCCCAGAACATTCAAGATAAACATTTTATTTGCCATGATAAATATATTTAATATATTGTATTTTAATTACAGCCATTTTTGAGAAAATCGAACATTTTGAAAAATTTTCGAAGTAAAGGGTAGTTTGGTTGTAGGGATTTTCTTGAAAATCTTCGTGTCTTTCGAAGATATGAACTTAGATACAAAGTTTGATATTTACTCGACTTTTCGTTTTTGAATTGTGCTGTTGGTAGATACACAAACAGACGTTTTTCTAAAAACATTATTTTTTTGCGTTCAGGGGTCCTCAAAGCGTATATTTCTGGTGAAATCTCGGCATCGAAGTTTTGGATAAAATACAATACTTCCTCCACTTACTACAAGTACAAGATAGAAGAAGTAAAAATCGTTACAACCATTTTTGAAAAAATAAAAAATAACGGCACTCTTTTCTATGTGAAAGCAGGTTTTCTTCGGTCTTTGTGTTACATCGCTTGAAGTTGTGATTTGAAGTACCAAATTTGGAATTAATCCAAATTTTCGTTTTTTACTTTCTCTACTGCGTGTAGTAAGCAGGGGAAGTATTACATTTCACCGAAAAATTCGATGTCGAAATTTCACAGAAATACATGTTTTGAGGTGCCTCTGAATCCAAATAAAGCATTTGTAGAAAACGGTCCGTATGTGTCTGTCTGTGAACAGCATAACTCAAAAACGAAAAGTCGGATAAATACCAAACTTGGTATTTAGGTTCAGTATGTTTCAAAGATGCGACACGAAGATTTAAAAGAAACTCCTCCCACCCCAGACTACACTTTACATGGACTAAAATTATGATTTTCTCAAAAATGTCTAACGATTTTGATTAAAATATCACATTTAAGATAGTTTCATGACAAATAAAATGTATATCTTGAATTTTCTGGGAATGTCCCCAAAAGTCCTTTTTTCATTCTGAACGACTTTTGCATAACTGGTAAAGCGTAAGAGATAGACAAAAGTTTACTACACAAAAAATGTAGATCTTGTTAAAACACACAATTTATGTCATATACATTTTGGGGGGTGGGCTGAAGCATTACAGAGATATTCCTTGTTATTTGTTTGAATGTTGCAAAACTTAATACTTTTTCTCAAATGGATATTCGTTATTCGTTTTTTACTTTCTCTACTACGTATAGTAAGTAGGGGAAGTATTGCATTCCACCCAAAAATTCGATACCGAGATTTCACCGGAAATACATGTTTTGAGACCCCCTGAATCCGAGTATAGCATTTTTTGAAACATTTTCACGCGTGTGTGTGTCTGTGAACAGCATAAGTAAAAACGAAAAGTCGGATAAATACCAAACTTGGTATTTAGGTTTAGTATCTTCCAAGGGTGGATATGAAGATTTTCAAGAAAATTCCCCCATTCCAGACTAGCATTACATGGAACATTTCTAGAAATTTTTTATTTTCCCAAAAAATGGTTCTAACAATTTTGATTCTAATATATATTTAAGATGTTTTTATGAGAAATAAAATGTATATCTTGAATTTTCTGTGAATGTCCCCAAAAGTCCTTTTCATTCTGAATGGCTTTTGCATAACTGCTAAACCGTAAGAGATAGACAAAAGTTTACAACACAAAAAATGTAGATCTGGTTAAAACACACAATTTATGTCATATACATTTTTTTGTGGAGTGAACCATTTCCGATATATTCCTTGTTATTTGTTTGAATCTTCCAGTACTTATACTTTTTCTCAAATGGGAATTCGTTATTCTTTTTTTTTTTTTTGTCCTGGTAATGCAAAGAGAATGGAATACTCCACATAGCAACCAGCTCTTAAAACATTTGACTGGCGCTTAAAGTCTACCAACTCCCCTTGCATCTACAAGAAAATAAACAATGCGATTAACATGAAGTAGGTGGAGAACAAACGTTTGTAAAAATACTTTGTTCAAGAGTAGAGAAAGTCATGTGAGTATCACTCCGAAAAAAAATTATAAAAGTGCTGTGTCTTCCTTTGTAAGTGCGTGATAGAAATTTGAGAAGCTGTTAAAATGGCGGACTGTTTGATGCTTAAGGACTTGGTGAAATTGGATGAAACTGTTGAGTTGACGAAGATAATTACAAGGCGTATACACGATACTTAACATACCAAGTTGCGGTCCAACATAGCTACGTGAGATCTGCTACCAGGGAAGTATTCCTGTCAATGTACAATTTGCTTATTTAAACAACTACATAAGTAGGATAAGTTGACCCACATTTACGTCATAAACAAAGATATCATTTTTGAAAATAATTTGTATTTTTAGTTCCTCCTCCACGTACCTGTAGTGCATACTACGTACGTTTTCGTCTATCGCGTAACGTTATACAAGAATACACAACATTCCTTCTCAATGAAGAGCACTTCAAAGGCTATTCACAGAAAATTCTAGTTATGCATTTTATTTGTCATATAAATAAATTTAATACGTGCCATTTAAACCACAATCGTTATAACCATTTTTACAAAATTAAAAATTCCTCAAATGTTCCATGTAAAGGGTAGTTTGCAGTTGAGGACTTTCTTGAAAATCTTAGTGTAGCATTTTTTAAAGATATTGAACTTAAATACCAAGTTTGGCATTTATTCAACTTTTCGTTTTTGAGTTATGCTGCTGACAGACACATACACGAATGTTTTTCTTAAAAATGCTTTCTTTGTTTATTCAGGAGGCTTCACAATATGTATTTCCGGTGAAATCTCGGTATCGAATTTTTGGGTGGAATGCAAACTTCCCCTACTTACTGTGGCCCGCATTCGAGGTCCCAGGATCAATCCCCGTGTCGCCCAGTCTGACCCTTGGGTTTTTGGGAGTTTTCCCGGGTCGTCAGACGAATGCTGGAGTGGTTTCTTTCATCCCGTTGGTCTGTTTTAGCGTCGGAAGTGTCAGCGATGTTGTTTCGGTGCAGCGCGGCAGGGAAAAGGATGCTCTTTGTGACTCTCCCTGCCCCATGGCTTTCGGCTGACCTCCTCTGTGTGGGGTGGGATCCCCGATCTGTTGGGGTGTCTACTTGTGGAAACTTGGGGACCCTGTCATTGCTGTGCCGTCTCTCCTGGTTCCGGACGCCCGGTGTCTCCTCGCCTCATCCTTCCTCCCAGGGACATAGGTACAATATCCACTCTGGATCAGTGCCGAGTCCTCTCCGTAGTCACTCCAATACTATACGTAGCAGAGAAAGTGGCAAACAATGAATCAAAACATTTCAAATATTAATGACAGAAATAACAAACAAAATGCAACGTCTTTACCATAATCATAAGTTAACGTTTCATTAAACCAAAAACACGATATTGAGGGGGGAAGTTTAAAGCCATGATTAACTCCAATATAGGTTTTAACCCCCTACATTATTATACTTTTTAGTTTGCCTATACGTATAGTAAGTAGGGAAGTATTGTTACATACTGGGGTAGCACTAAAAGGTTTGCAGCCAGATATTAAATTTTAGTTATCCCAGTATAGGTATACATTGGGAGGCATAGCTGTAGACGCAGCAAGAGGACCAGAATCTTATACAACACATTCCAGAGCAAGCGTGGGATAGTTATAAAAATACACAGAATTTCACATTAATCAAATTACCTGTGGTTTATTCAGTATAAGCATGGTGCCCCTACATCACACACAAAAGATAAAAAGGAAGAAACTGAAGGGAGATGCTACACACATGAGGCTACATTCACACGATTTTGCATACAACCTTTCAGACCCAACACTCGACCAAAAGTGACGCTCACTTCCCCCACTCTCTCCACCTCTGGCTAGAATCGCCACCAAGAGGGTGGCGAGTCGCCACGCCAGACAAACTTCAAACCCAAAGCCGAAAGAATTACCCCAACAAAACTGTCGCCAACGACACAATAATGTGTCTGGCGTGACAATACACACACATACACGCTGCAGTATTGTATTTCGCCCAAAACCTCAATCTCGAGATAGAAAACGGTGCGTGTGTGTGTCTGTTAATAGTATAACTCAAAAATGAAAAGTCGGTTAAAGACAAAACTTGGTATTATGTTCAGCATCTGCCAAGGATGCGACACGAAGATTTTCAAGAAAATTCCCCCACTCCTTGCATGGAAAATTGTATTTATTTTTTATTTTCTCAGAAATTCAGAATGAAGAGTATTCTATAGGTTATTTGCCGTGTAAATATCTTAAACATATGGTATTTTAATGATTTTAATCGTCAAAGCCATTTTTGAGAGCATAAAAATATGAGAAACCATTTTCCATGTAAAGTTTAGTTTGTTATGGGGGAATTTTTTTTAAGTATTTGTGTCACATCGTTGAAAGGTACTGAACTTAAATCTCAAGTTTGGTATTTATCGGAGCTTTTGTTAATGAGTTGTGCTCTCCACACAGACACACGAACGTTTTTCTAAAACTGGTTTTAGTTTTTAATTCAGGAGACTTCAAAGCATATATTTACAGTCAAATTTCGATCTCAGTTTGGGTAGAATACAATATTTCTCTACCTACTGTAGGTAAAGGGTACAGGAAGTAAAGGGCAGTTTTCTTTCAGAATGTCAGAATAGCAGATTATGGTACAAGGGCTAAGCTAGGGTTTTATTTTACGAGTAGGAATGTTTAAGAACGCAAAATAAAATCACTTTTAACACGTGTGGAATATACTATATTTAGACAACGCTCGAATTCGTAAAATATCGATAGTATTACATCGATTCCTGAAGATAAAAGAGATCACATTTAGAACGTGTTCTTGCGACAAGAGACATTACGTTAAAAACCAAGATGTTAGATGTGATGGTTTGTGCATTCGCCAGCAGCCAATTTCAGTGAATCTGTAGCCCGGAGGTCCCGGTTTCAAATCTCGTGGGCCGACCAATCTGTCTGAGGTTTTTTCGTGGTTTTCCTCAGTCACCAAGGTAAATACCGGATTGGATATTTAATACCACGACCCAAAGTTCCACCTTAAGTCTAAAACAATAGTAAAATGAAAAATAAGTGACAATAGCGAATGCTGTGCCATCTATCAACAGACAATGTAAGCAGTTAGACTGGACGGCACCCTAACGCCATCTGCACGGCAAGAAGCAGAAGATCCGGCTGTCATGCACCGGGGGTCTCTGTGGGCCGTGACGAAGCAATATGGCATTTCCAGGGATGAGACCTAGAAGGCTAGCCGCCTTTCTGTGTGAGGGTGGCGGTTAGACTGGACGGCACCCTAACGCCATCTGCACGGCATGAAGCAGGTGGTTACAGGAATGAGAGTTAGAAGGCTAACTGTCCACCTTTCTGTGTGAGGGTGGCGGTTAGACTGGACGGCACCCTAATGCCATCTGCACGGCATGAAGCAGGTGGTTACAGGAATGAGAGTTAGAAGGCTAACTGTCCACCTTTCTGTGTGAGGGTGGCGGTTAGACTGAACGGCACCCTAATGTCGTCTGCACGGCATGAAGCAGTAGGATGAGACCTAGAAGGCTAACTGCCCGCCTTTCTGTGTGAGGATGCGGTTAGACTGGACGGCACCCTAACGCCATCTGCATGACATGAAGCAGGTCGTTACAGGGATGAGACCTAGAAGGCTAACTGTCCGCCTTTCTGTGTGAGGGTGGCGGTTAGACTGGACGGCACTCTAACGCCATCTGCATGACATGAAGCAGGTCGTTACAGGGATGAGACCTAGAAGGCTAACTGTCCGCCTTTCTGTGTGAGGGTGGCAGTTAGACTGGACGGCACCCTAACGCCATCTGCATGACATGAAGCAGGTCGTTACAGGGATGAGACCTAGAAGGCTAACTGTCCGCCTTTCTGTGTGAGGGTGGCGGTTAGACTGGACGGCACCCTAACGCCATCTGCATGACATGAAGCAGGTCGTTACAGGGATGAGACCTAGAAGGCTAACTGTCCACCTTTCTGTGTGAGGGTGGCGGTTAGACTGGACGGCACCCTAATGCCATCTGCACGGCATGAAGCAGGTGGTTACAGGGATGAGACCTAGAAGGCTAACTGTTCATCACATATCGTTCTAAGAGTTATCCACCAACAGATCCGTCGCGATATGATCAGGGATTTACAGCGACGTAAAATAAAATAGAGTAAAAAAAAGTCAGTAGTAGAAATAATATGTATGTTTGAGCCCACAGAGAGATGCCGACAAGCGATAAAGTTCTTTGTTCTACGCCGACAAGCCCCGCCCCCTCCCTTTGAGGGCTTACATGCCGCCAGGTCTCGTGTCGTTAGGCCCCGCCCCCTCTCGCTTTGTGTGCTCACCTAATGCCGACAGTATCTGTGCTAACAGGTTCTACCCCCTCTCCCATGCGTTCTACTGTGGCGTCATGACTTGATGGAATTGTTTTCTCGAGTCCTGCCGCCCCTCGGCAAATTAATTAGGTAATGTTCGTCAAACATTTTTTTATGAATACTAAGGTCTGCACATTGCATCCTCGAGCAATTAAGTTTTTTGAATAATGAATTGTTAACTGGAAGGTGAGTATAAGTAGTCTGCTCACGGTAACAGTCTGTCATGTAATGAAACACTGCAGCCTTCTTGTATCTGGGGAAAGCGCTTGTCCATTAGCTGAACATGTTAGACGCTTTCAACACATTAATAGGCTTTTAAGTTTACATTCCGGATCTGTTTACATACATTAGCGAACGACATACTTCCGCCAGGCGGTAACGGTGACCTCCATTAGCTGACCCGTTAGACGCTTTCACCCCATTAGCGAACAATGTCAGTAATTGTTTTCCTAAGTGCTCTGCCCAACACTCAACACTTTAGATTTTAGCGATGGAAATGATATAAAAAGCAGCAGCTTCTCCAACGAGTTCCAAGTTGACCAGGATGCCCGGGTTCGAATTACAAATTCAGCTTCTAATAACTCAGAGACTAATTACGATAAAGACATCAAATAAAGTTTATTACATTAATGTCATTAGATAGTTTCTTGTGAATGTATATTTGGGTACATGGTGTCCAGGGTTCGAATACCGATAAAATGTAATTTAATTATAAATTTAATAACTCCTAAACTAATTAAGATAAAGACGCCAAATAAACTTTATTGCCTTTATTTTATTAGGTAGTATCTTGTGGATGTGTAATTAGATACCTGACGTTCTGGGTTCGAGCCTAATGTTTAAATCGTCATTATCTCAGAAACTAAGAGAGGTAGAGGAATTGACAAAAGCATGATTGATAGCTCCTATGATGGGTAATTAATACTGTATATAATTTTCAATCAGTTGTCCTTACTTCGAATCCCGATCTTTCAATCACTTACTTATTTTTTCTCTATACTCTAGAATATGTCACTTAGATTGATGCTGTAACTGCATACACAACCTTTAAACATATCAAACTAATATTGTAAATAATTTTGTTTCTGGTGTCCAGGGTTCGAATACCGATAAAATGTAATTTAATTATAAATTTAATAACTTCTAAACTAATTAAGATAAAGACGCCAAATAAACTTTATTGCCTTTATGTTATTAGGTACTATCTTGTGGATGTGTAATTAGATACCTGACGTTCTGGGTTCGATCCTAATTTTAAATCGTCATTATCTCAGAAACTAAGAGAGGTAGACGAGTGAACCAAAGCATGATTGATAGCTCCTATGAGGGGTAATTAATACTGTATATAATTTTCAATCAGTTGTCCTTACTTCGAATCCCGATCTTTCAATCACATACTTATTTTTCTCTATACTCTAGAATATATCACTTAGATTGATGCTGTAACTGTATACAGCACCTTTAAACATATCAAACTAATATTGTAAATAATTTTGTTTCTGGTGTCCAGGGTTCGAATACCGATAAAATGTAGTTTAATTATAAATTTAATAACTTCTAAACTAATTAAGATAAAGACGCCAAATAAACTTTATTGCCTTTATGTTATTAGGTATTATCTTGTGGATGTGTAATTAGATACCTGACGTTCTGGGTTCGAGCCTAATTTTAAATCGTCATTATCTCAGAAACTAAGAGAGGTAGACGAGTGAACCAAAGCATGATTGATAGCTCCTATGAGGGGTAATTAATACTGTATATAATTTTCAATCAGTTGTCCTTACTTCGAATCCCGATCTTTCAATCACTTACTTATTTTTCTCTATACTCTAGAATATATCACTTAGATTGATGCTGTAACTGCATACAGCACCCTTAAACATATCAAACTAATATTGTAAATAATATTGGTTCTGGTGTCCAGGGTTCGAATACCGATAAAATGTAATTTAATTATAAATTTAATAACTCCTAAACTAATTAAGATAAAGACACCAAATAAACTTTTATAGGGGAAAGGATGCTCTCCTGAAACATTAGGTCTCTAGATAGAAGTATTTATAGGGGAGAGATAGGGAATACCAGGGCTGATGCTAGGCTAGTCAGATGCTAAAGGAGGGAGGGATATGCTTTATACGAGAGAGATAGGGAACACAAGGAAAGATGCTATACTAAACAGGACTTGAAGGGTAGAATATGAGCGATATAGCAAACCGAGGAGAGGTATTAGGATAGGAGTTTTGAATGATGGAGTAGGCGTTTATATGCGAGAGATAGGGAATACGAGGGTCGATGCTAGGCTAGACGGTGTTGAATGAGGGAATGCATCTTATATGAGAGAGGTAGGGGAGTATGAGGAGAAGTGCTAGGCTAGTCGGGAAGGTCTGAATGAGAGAGTATACGTCTATATGGGAAAATATAGGGAAAACGAAGGTAGGTGCTAGGTTGAGAGAGTCTTCAAGGAGGAAAATGCATTTATATGAGAGCCGTAGGGTATACGAGGAGAGGTGCTAGTCTAGACATGGTTTGAGGATTAGAGTATACGTTTATATGGGAGAAATATGGAAAACAGGAGAGATACAAGGATAGACAGAGATTGAAGGAGGAGGAATGTAGGTTTATACTGTAATATAGAGAGTAATTCGATTATAAAACTTTTCTCATCCAGCCTTACAACACTTTTTATATACTTAATTTCTAAACCTTACAAACTTTATATTTGTTAAACAGTAGTGCGCGAGACGGAGAGGGACAAACAGTATATCGGTTTACAGTGAAGTATACGTCCTAACCTATTCCCACCTTGTTTGTTCTGGATCTTCTCATTGTCTGTCATCTAACGTAACCACGTAACAAGACGTAACACAGGATATCATACATATGGCACATTAAAAAAAAAATAAAGGTATATATAATGAAACATAAACAAGTAGACAGAGGGTCGTCGATACATAGAAAACCAGGAGTTGTATGTACTGAGACCATAGATTAGTATAGGCAAACAACAAAGAAGTGAATTTATAGTGTAAATAGCCTAATATTTTCAAATATTATTATAGTCTAAAAGTATATAACTTAATTATGTATCGAGTATTGAGAAATAAACGTTATTCATTATTCACTAATCTCAGATCACTGCAATTGTATTGAATCAATTCACAATTGCTAATGCCATTCAACTTTCATTTGTCTCTGATACATAAACAAAATGCAAAATGGAGAAGGACGAAAGTAATAAAAAAACTCAGGCAGCAAATTTTAAGAAAGAAGAGAAAGATATATGACCGACATTGTTTTAGAACACAAATTAGTGTTGAAAATAAAATGACTGATAGCTCTGCTAAGCGTAAGGAAGAGACATGGAAATAAATTGCAAATGAATACAATTCTAGGTTAGAAAAAGAAGATAAACAACATTCATGTAAACCAATTTTTAAAAATCAGTTTAACTGAATACATGTAAAAAAACATATCACTTTACAAAAAGTAATGCAGACAACATTTATTTTTTATAAACATTATCCTATTACATTCCTTTACAAAAAACCATACATATTTCCTAAAGGCAAAGGTGATAGTCTAGACATTCTAAACACTCAGTTATATAATCATATACATCACACAGAAAGAGACCATCATTATCAGTAAAAAAACTAAACATCTCAACAATGTCTGAATGATGTATTTTATAAGTACAAGTTTTTTGATATTTCAAAGTTCCTGTTAACCATGGCAGTAATTGATTAACACAATTGCTCGATCCTGTCATGCTATAACTTTAGATGCTTTCAGCTTACTTATAATTTCCTCAATCTCTTGTGTGTGTCTATTATTACCAGCATCCCTCGACGCAATTAGTAACCTCAATATATTTACTAGTCTATTCGGATTTTCAAGCGTTGATATCACTGAATCATCATCATATGAAGATTTCATATTCTCGCAACTTCCGATGTATCCAGATTTTTCACCAACAGTAGTCTCCAGTGAAGGACAGAGGCTTGATACGGTATAACATTCCCCTCTATACATCTTCGGATCTTCAAGTGCAGGTGAGAGAGTCGATTCAGTATAACATGTTGCTCTATGAAACTTAAATCTTGACAAAGAACGATTCTTAAAAATCCGCCCGCATACACAGCATCTAATAACGCGTTTTCCTCCATGTGTAATGTATGAAAAATCGAGTTTCTCATTCGTCAGTTGCACAGATTTTCTCGGGCAGTAGCTCATGCTAAAACTAAAAGAAATTAAATGAATACGTGAATGCTAACGCTCGAAGGAATTAAAAGCGAATGAATGAATTCATAACACGCACCTATATATATATATATATCCAGGATGAGGACGACGGAGGGAATTGCGATCAATGCATAGCAGGGAGAAAGGATACTCTCTTGAAACATTAGTCATCTAGACAACTATTGTTCACGGAGCCTGTAGACGTCAGGTTGAATGGGACAGACCTCAGGTTCAAATCTTTAAGGGCACGGACCCAGCCTTTTGCCTGTCATGTATACTAAACCATCCTAACAGCGTAACATTACGTTACAACGACACGTAACCAGAACATGGCAAGTGCGAGCATGGAAAAAAGGATGCTCTCTGGGAACATTACTGGAAAAGGATGCTCTCTGGAAACACTAGTCATCCACACAACGGGTTGTCCCTAACATTTCCAGATTTCGGGTCGTTCAACATCGTGACGCGCCCCTGTCATCTACATTTCGACGAAATTTTACCTCCTGAATTAAAGTTTGGTGATCTGTATAGACCTGTACAACATGCATTACGCTATGTAACAGACTCATCACGTTATGTAACAACACGATCACGCTAGGTAACAACATGTTCACGCTATGTAACAACATGATCACGCTATGTAACAACATGATCACGCTATGTAACAACATGATCACGCCATGTAACAACATGATCACGCTATGTAACAACATGATCACGCTATGTAACAACATGATCACGCTATGTAACAACATGACCACGCTATGTAACAAAACGATCAAGCTATGTAACAACTGATCACGCTATGTAACAACATGATCATGCTATGTAACAACCTGAGCACGCTATGTAACAACATGATCACGCTATGTAACAAACTGAGTACGCTATGTAACAACATGATCACGCCATGTAAATACTGATCACGCTATGTAACAACATGCTCAAGCTATGTAACAACTGATCACGCTATGTAACAACATGATCACGCTATGTAACAACCTGAGCACGCTATGTAACAATCTGATCACGTTATGTAACAACTGATCACGCTATGTAACAACATGATCACGCTATGTAACAACATGATCACGCTATGTAACAACATGATCACGCTATGTAATAACATGTTCACGCTATGTAACAACATGACCACGCTATGTAACAAAACGATCACGCTATGTAACAACACGATCACGCTATGTAACAACACGATCACGCAATGTAACAACTGATCACGCTATGTAACAACCTGATCAAGCTATGTAACAACTGATCACGCTATGTAACAACATGATCACGCTATGTAACAACCTGAGCACGCTATGTAACAACATGATCACGCTATGTAACAACCTGAGTACGCTATGTAACAACATGATCACGCCATGTAACAACTGATCACGCTATGTAACAACATGCTCAAGCTATGTAACAACTGATCACGCTATGTAACAACACGATCACGCTATGTAACAACCTGATCAAGCTATGTAACAACATGATCACGCTATGTAACAACCTGAGTACGCTATGTAACAACATGATCACGCCATGTAACAACTGATCACGCTATGTAACAACATGCTCAAGCTATGTAACAACATGTTCACGCTATGTAACAACATGATCACGCTATGTAACAACATGTTCACGCTATGTAACAACATGATCACGCTATGTAACAACATGACCACACTATGTAACAACATGATCACGCTATGTAACAAAACGATCAAGCTATGTAACAACACGATCACGCTATGTAACAACCTGATCAAGCTATGTAACAACTGATCACGCTATGTAACAACCTGAGCACGCTATATAACAACCTGATCACGCTATGTAACAACTGATCACGCTATGTAACAACATGCTCAAGCTATGTAACAACATGATCACGCTATGTAACAACATGTTCACGCTATGTAACAACATGTTCACGCTATGTAACAACATGATCACGCTATGTAACAACATGACCACACTATGTAACAACATGATCATGCTATGTAACAAAACGATCAAGCTATGTAACAACATGATCACGCTATGTAACAAAACGATCAAGCTATGTAACAACCTGAGCACGCTATGTAACAACATGTTCACGCTATGTAACAACATGATCACGTTATGTAACAACATGATCACGCTATGTAACAACATGATCACGCTATGTAACAAAACGATCAAGCTATGTAACAACCTGAGCACGCTATGTAACAACATGTTCACGCTATGTAACAACATGAACACGCTATGTAACAATACGATCACGCTATGTAACAATCTGATTACGCTATGTAACAACTGATCACGCTATGTAACAACATGATCACGCTATGTAACAACCTGAGCACGTTATGTAACAACATGACCACGCTATGTAACAAAACGATCACGCTATGTAACAACTGATCACGCTATGTAACAACCTGAGCACGCTATGTAACAACATGACCACGCTATGTAACAAAACGATCACGCTATGTAACAACTGATCACGCTATGTAACAACCTGAGCACGCTATGTAACAACCTGAGCACGCTATGTAACAATACGATCATGCTATGTAACAACCTGATCACGCTATGTAACAACCTGATTACGCTATGTAACAACTGATCACGCTATGTAACAACATGATCACGCCATGTAAAAACCTGAGCACGCTATGTAACAACATGATCACGCTATGTAACAACATGAACACGCTATGTAACAATACGATCACGCTATGTAACAATCTGATTACTATGTAACAACGGATCACGCTATGTAACAACATGATCACGCTATGTAACAACCTGAGCACGCTATGTAACATCATGATCACGCTATGTAACAACCTGATCACGCTATGTAACAACATGCTCACGCATGTAACAACTGATCACGCTATGTAACAACATGATCACGCTATGTAACAACCTGAGCACGCTATGTAACAACATGATCACGCTATGTAACAACATGTTCACGCTATGTAACAACACGATCACGCTATGTAACAACACGATCACGCTATGTAACAACATGGACACGCTATGTAACAACATGAACACGCTATGTAACAATACGATCAAGCTATGTAACAACCTGAGCACGCTATGTAACAACATGATCACGCTATGTAACAACATGAACACTCTATGTAACAACCTGAGCATGCTATGTAACAACATGATCACGCTATGTAACAACCTAATCACGCTATGTAACATGATCACGCTATGTAACAACATGATCACGCTATGTAAATAGGGTGGACCATTTAAGTTGAGGCTATACAATATATCCAAAACTAAGCGTTGTAGAAAGAAATGTCTTTAATAAACTTGATTGATATTATGGCGAAAGTAAATGCTGCTAGTCGTATTTCGTTTGGAGGACGTAGTGAGGGCCATTTTAGGGTCTTTTTAAATGGGACCCTAATTGTAGGTTCCCATTTAAAAAAATAAATTGACCCAAAATGACCCTCATAACGGCCTCCAAACGAAACACGTGTAGCAGCATTTACTTTCGCCATAATATCAATCAAGTTTTATTAAAGACATTTCTTTCTACAACGCTTAGTTTTGGATATATTGTATAGCCTCAACTTAAATGGTCCACCCTATTTACATAGCGTGATCATGTTACATAGCGTGATCATGTTACATAGCGTGATTAGGTTGTTACATAGCGTGCTCATGTTGTTACATAGCGTGCTCAGGTTGTTACATAGCGTGATCAGTTGTTACATAGCGTGATCGTTTTGTTACATAGCGTGGTCATGTTGTTACATAGCGTGCTCAGGTTGTTACATAGCGTGATCAGTTGTTACATAGCGTGATCGTTTTGTTACATAGCGTAGTCATGTTGTTACATAACGTGCTCAGGTTGTTACATAGCGTGATCATGTTGTTACATAGCGTGATCAGTTGTTACATAGCGTAATCAGATTGTTACATAGCGTGATCGTATTGTTACATAGCGTGTTCATGTTGTTACATAGCGTGAACATGTTGTTACATAGCGTGCTCAGGTTGTTACATAGCTTGATCGTTTTGTTACATAGCGTGATCATGTTGTTACATAGCGTGATCATGTTGTTACATAACGTGATCATGTTGTTACATAGCGTGAACATGTTGTTACATAGCGTGCTCAGGTTGTTACATAGCTTGATCGTTTTGTTACATAGCGTGATCATGTTGTTACATAGCTTGATCGTTTTGTTACATAGCATGATCATGTTGTTACATAGTGTGGTCATGTTGTTACATAGCGTGATCATGTTGTTACATAGCGTGAACATGTTGTTACATAGCGTGAACATGTTGTTACATAGCGTGATCATGTTGTTACATAGCTTGAGCATGTTGTTACATAGCGTGATCAGTTGTTACATAGCGTGATGAGGTTGTTACATAGCGTGCTCAGGTTGTTACATAGCGTGATCAGTTGTTACATAGCTTGATCAGGTTGTTACATAGCGTGATCGTGTTGTTACATAGCTTGATCGTTTTGTTACATAGCGTGATCATGTTGTTACATAGTGTGGTCATGTTGTTACATAGCGTGATCATGTTGTTACATAGCGTGAACCTGTTGTTACATAGCGTGATCATGTTGTTACATAGCGTGAACATGTTACATAGCTTGAGCATGTTGTTACATAGCGTGATCAGTTGTTACATGGCGTGATCATGTTGTTACATAGCGTACTCAGGTTGTTACATAGCGTGATCATGTTGTTACATAGCTTGATCAGGTTGTTACATAGCGTGATCGTGTTGTTACATAGCGTGATCAGTTGTTACATAGCTTGAGCATGTTGTTACATAGCGTGATCAGTTGTTACATGGCGTGATCATGTTGTTACATAGCGTACTCAGGTTGTTACATAGCGTGATCATGTTGTTACATAGCGTGCTCAGGTTGTTACATAGCGTGATCATGTTGTTACATAGCGTGATCAGTTGTTACATAGCTTGATCAGGTTGTTACATAGCGTGATCAGTTGTTACATTGCGTGATCGTGTTGTACATAGCGTGATCGTGTTGTTACATAGCGTGATCGTTTTGTTACATAGCGTGGTCATGTTGTTACATAGCGTGAACATGTTGTTACATAGCGTGATCATGTTGTTACATAGCGTGATCATGTTGTTACATAGCGTGATCATGTTGTTACATAGCGTGATCAGTTGTTACATAACGTGATCAGATTGTTACATAGCGTGCTCAGGTTGTTACATAGCGTGTTCATGTTGTTACATAGCGTGATCAGTTGTTACATAGCTTGAGCATGTTGTTACATAGCGTGATCAGTTGTTACATGGCGTGATCATGTTGTTACATAGCGTACTCAGTTTGTTACATAGCGTGATCATGTTGTTACATAGCGTGCTCAGGTTGTTACATAGCATGATCATGTTGTTACATAGCGTGATCAGTTGTTACATAGCTTGATCGTTTTGTTACATAGCGTGGTCATGTTGTTACGTAGCGTGATCATGTTGTTACATAGCGTGATCATGTTGTTACATAGCGTGATCATGTTGTTACATGGCGTGATCATGTTGTTACATAGCGTGATCATGTTGTTACATAGCGTGATCATGTTGTTACATAGCGTGAACATGTTGTTACCTAGCGTGATCGTGTTGTTACATAACGTGATGAGTCTGTTACATAGCGTAATGCATGTTGTACAGGTCTATACAGATCACCAAACTTTAATTCAGGAGGTAAAATTTCGTCGAAATGTAGATGACAGGGGCGCGTCACGATGTTGAACGACCCGAAATCTGGAAATGTTAGGGACAACCCGTTGTGTGGATGACTAGTGTTTCCAGAGAGCATCCTTTTCCAGTAATGTTCCCAGAGAGCATCCTTTTTTCCATGCTCGCACTCGCCATGTTCTGGTTACGTGTCGTTGTAACGTAATGTTACGCTGTTAGGATGGTTTAGTATACATGACAGGCAAAAGGCTGGGTCCGTGCCCTTAAAGATTTGAACCTGAGGTCTGTCCCATTCAACCTGACGTCTACAGGCTCCGTGAACAATAGTTGTCTAGATGACTAATGTTTCAAGAGAGTATCCTTTCTCCCTGCTATGCATTGATCGCAATTCCCTCCGTCGTCCTCATCCTGGATATATATATAGGTGCGTGTTATGAATTCATTCATTCGCTTTTAATTCCTTCGAGCGTTAGCATTCACGTATTCATTTAATTTCTTTTAGTTTTAGCATGAGCTACTGCCCGAGAAAATCTGTGCAACTGACGAATGAGAAACTCGATTTTTCATACATTACACATGGAGGAAAACGCGTTATTAGATGCTGTGTATGCGGGCGGATTTTTAAGAATCGTTCTTTGTCAAGATTTAAGTTTCATAGAGCAACATGTTATACTGAATCGACTCTCTCACCTGCACTTGAAGATCCGAAGATGTATAGAGGGGAATGTTATACCGTATCAAGCCTCTGTCCTTCACTGGAGACTACTGTTGGTGAAAAATCTGGATACATCGGAAGTTGCGAGAATATGAAATCTTCATATGATGATGATTCAGTGATATCAACGCTTGAAAATCCGAATAGACTAGTAAATATATTGAGGTTACTAATTGCGTCGAGGGATGCTGGTAATAATAGACACACACAAGAGATTGAGGAAATTATAAGTAAGCTGAAAGCATCTAAAGTTATAGCATGACAGGATCGAGAAATTGTGTTAATCAATTACTGCCATGGTTAACAGGAACTTTGAAATATCAAAAAACTTGTACTTATAAAATACATCATTCAGACATTGTTGAGATGTTTAGTTTTTTTACTGATAATGATGGTCTCTTTCTGTGTGATGTATATGATTATATAACTGAGTGTTTAGAATGTCTAGACTATCACCTTTGCCTTTAGGAAATATGTATGGTTTTTTGTAAAGGAATGTAATAGGATAATGTTTATAAAAATAAATGTTGTCTGCATTACTTTTTGTAAAGTGATATGTTTTTTTACATGTATTCAGTTAAACTGATTTTTAAAAATTGGTTTACATGAATGTTGTTTATCTTCTTTTTCTAACCTAGAATTGTATTCATTTGCAATTTATTTCCATGTCTCTTCCTTACGCTTAGCAGAGCTATCAGTCATTTTATTTTCAACACTAATTTGTGTTCTAAAACAATGTCGGTCATATATCTTTCTCTTCTTTCTTAAAATTTGCTGCCTGAGTTTTTTTATTACTTTCGTCCTTCTCCATTTTGCAATTTGTTTATGTATCAGAGACAAATGAAAGTTGAATGGCATTAGCAATTGTGAATTGATTCAATACAATTGCAGTGATCTGAGATTAGTGAATAATGAATAACGTTTATTTCTCAATACTCGATACATAATTAAGTTATATACTTTTAGACTATAATAATATTTGAAAATATTAGGCTATTTACACTATAAATTCACTTCTTTGTTGTTTGCCTATACTAATCTATGGTCTCAGTACATACAACTCCTGGTTTTCTATGTATCGACGACCCTCTGTCTACTTGTTTATGTTTCATTATATATACCTTTATTTTTTTTTAATGTGCCATATGTATGATTTCCTGTGTTACGTCTTGTTACGTGGTTACGTTAGATGACAGACAATGAGAAGATCCAGAACAAACAAGGTGGGAATAGGTTAGGACGTATACTTCACTGTAAACCGATATACTGTTTGTCCCTCTCCGTCTCGCGCACTACTGTTTAACAAATATAAAGTTTGTAAGGTTTAGAGATTAAGTATATAAAAAGTGTTGTAAGGCTGGATGAGAAAAGTTTTATAATCGAATTACTCTCTATATTACAGTATAAACCTACATTCCTCCTCCTTCAATCTCTGTCTATCCTTGTATCTCTCCTGTTTTCCATATTTCTCCCATATAAACGTATACTCTAATCCTCAAACCATGTCTAGACTAGCACCTCTCCTCGTATACCCTACGGCTCTCATATAAATGCATTTTCCTCCTTGAAGACTCTCTCAACCTAGCACCTACCTTCGTTTTCCCTATATTTTCCCATATAGACGTATACTCTCTCATTCAGACCTTCCCGACTAGCCTAGCACTTCTCCTCATATTCCCCTACCTCTCTCATATAAGATGCATTCCCTCATTCAACACCGTCTAGCCTAGCATCGACCCTCGTATTCCCTATCTCTCGCATATAAACGCCTACTCCATCATTCAAAACTCCTATCCTAATACCTCTCCTCGGTTTGCTATATCGCTCATATTCTACCCTTCAAGTCCTGTTTAGTATAGCATATTTCCTTGTGTTCCCTATCTCTCTCGTATAAAGCATATCCCTCCCTCCTTTAGCATCTGACTAGCCTAGCATCAGCCCTGGTATTCCCTATCTCTCCCCTATAAATACTTCTATCTAGAGACCTAATGTTTCAGGAGAGCATCCTTTCCCCTATAAAAGTTTATTTGGTGTCTTTATCTTAATTAGTTTAGGAGTTATTAAATTTATAATTAAATTACATTTTATCGGTATTCGAACCCTGGACACCAGAACCAATATTATTTACAATATTAGTTTGATATGTTTAAGGGTGCTGTATGCATTTACAGCATCAATCTAAGTGATATATTCTAGAGTATAGAGAAAAATAAGTAAGTGATTGAAAGATCGGGATTCGAAGTAAGGACAGCTGATTGAAAATTATATACAGTATTAATTGCCCCTCATAGGAGCTATCAATCATGCTTTGGTCAATTCCTCTACCTCTCTTAGTTTCTGAGATAATGACGATTTAAACATTAGGCTCGAACCCAGAACGTCAGGTATCTAATTACACATCCACAAGATACTACCTAGTAACATAAACGCAATAACGTTTATTTGGCGTCTTTATCTTAATTAGTTTAGGAGTTATTAAATTTATAATTAAATTACATTTTATCGGTATTCGAACCCTGGACACCAGAAACAAAATTATTTACAATATTAGTTTGATATGTTTAATGGTGCTGTATGCAGTTACAGCATCAATCTAAGTGATATATTCTAGAGTATAGAGAAAAATAAGTAAGTGATTGAAAGATCGGGATTCGAAGTAAGGACAACTGATTGAAAATTATATACAGTATTAATTACCCCTCATAGGAGCTATCAATCATGCTTTGGTTCACTCGTCTACCTCTCTTAGTTTCTGAGATAATGACGATTTAAAATTAGGCTCGAACCCAGAACGTCAGGTATCTAATTACACATCCACAAGATAATACCTAATAACATAAAGGCAATAAAGTTTATTTGGCGTCTTTATCTTAATTAGTTTAGAAGTTATTAAATTTATAATTAAACTATATTTTATCGGTATTCGAACCCTGGACACCAGAAACAAAATTATTTACAATATTAGTTTGATATGTTTAAAGGTGCTGTATGCAGTTACAGCATCAATCTAAGTGATATATTCTAGAGTATAGAGAAAAATATGTAAGTGATTGAAAGATCGGGATTCGAAGTAAGGACAACTGATTGAAAATTATATACAGTATTAATTACCCCTCATAGGAGCTATCAATCATGCTTTGGTTCACTCGTCTACCTCTCTTAGTTTCTGAGATAATGACGATTTAAAATTAGGCTCGAACCCAGAACGTCAGGTATCTAATTACACATCCACAAGATAATACCTAATAACATAAAGGCAATAAAGTTTATTTGGCGTCTTTATCTTAATTAGTTTAGAAGTTATTAAATTTATAATTAAACTACATTTTATCGGTATTCGAACCCTGGATACCAGAAACAAAATTATTTACAATATTAGTTTGATATGTTTAAAGGTGCTGTATACAGTTACAGCATCAATCTAAGTGATATATTCTAGAGTATAGAGAAAAATAAGTATGTGATTGAAAGATCGGGATTCGAAGTAAGGACAACTGATTGAAAATTATATACAGTATTAATTACCCCTTATAGGAGCTATCAATCATGCTTTGGTTCACTCGTCTACCTCTCTTAGTTTCTGAGATAATGACGATTTAAAATTAGGATCGAACCCAGAACGTCAGGTATCTAATTACACATCCACAAGATAGTACCTAATAATATAAAGACAATAAAGTTTATTTGGCGTCTTTATCTTAATTAGTTTAGAAGTTATTAAATTTATAATTAAATTACATTTTATCGGTATTCGAACCCTGGACACCAGAAACAAAATTATTTACAATATTAGTTTGATATGTTTAAAGGTTGTGTATGCAGTTACAGTATCAATCTAAGTGACATATTCTAGAGTATAGAGAAAAAATAAGTAAGTGATTGAAAGATCGGGATTCGAAGTAAGGACAACTGATTGAAAATTATATACAGTATTAATTACCCATCATAGGAGCTATCAATCATGCTTTGGTCAATTCCTCTACCTCTCTTAGTTTCTGAGATAATGACGATTTAAACATTAGGCTCGAACCCAGAACGTCAGGTATCTAATTACACATCCACAAGATACTACCTAATAAAATAAAGGCAATAAAGTTTATTTGGCGTCTTTATCTTAATTAGTTTAGGAGTTATTAAATTTATAATTAAATTACATTTTATCGGTATTCGAACCCTGGACACCATGTACCCAAATATACATTCACAAGAAACTATCTAATGACATTAATGTAATAAACTTTATTTGATGTCTTTATCGTAATTAGTCTCTGAGTTATTAGAAGCTGAATTTGTAATTCGAACCCGGGCATCCTGGTCAACTTGGAACTCGTTGGAGAAGCTGCTGCTTTTTATATCATTTCCATCGCTAAAATCTAAAGTGTTGAGTGTTGGGCAGAGCACTTAGGAAAACAATTACTGACATTGTTCGCTAATGGGGTGAAAGCGTCTAACGGGTCAGCTAATGGAGGTCACCGTTACCGCCTGGCGGAAGTATGTCGTTCGCTAATGTATGTAAACAGATCCGGAATGTAAACTTAAAAGCCTATTAATGTGTTGAAAGCGTCTAACATGTTCAGCTAATGGACAAGCGCTTTCCCCAGATACAAGAAGGCTGCAGTGTTTCATTACATGACAGACTGTTACCGTGAGCAGACTACTTATACTCAAGCTCCAGTCAACAATTCATTAATCAAAAAACTTAATTGCTCGAGGATGCAATCTGCAGACCTTAGTAATCATAAAAAAAATGTTTGACGAACATTACCTAATTAATTTGCCGGGGGGCGGCAGGACTCGAGAAAACAATTCCCTCAAGTCAGGACGCCCCAGTAGAACGCATGGGAGAGGGGGTAGGACCTGTTAGCACAGACACTGTCGGCATTAGGTGAGCACACAAAGCGAGAGGGGGCGGGGCCTAACGACACGAGACCTGGCGGCATGTAAGCCCTCAAAGGGAGGGGGCGGGGCTTGTCGGCGTAGAACAAAGAACTTTATCGCTTGTCGGCATCTCTCTGTGGGCTCAAACATACATATTATTTCTACTGTCAGTGATGTTATTTTCAGAATGTGTTGCCTTATACCAAGCTATAGAGTGATTAAATGCTATATCATGTTGCTTTTGGATTTTTGGGTAAGTACTTCAGGTGTTATTCTTTCTGCTGCTTCTATAATTTCACTTCCATTTCAGTTTGTTCCCAATTAATAATTTAACCTTCATGTAGGTTAGATAAAAGTATAACGTTTTAGATCAAAGAAAACTTCCAATATAAGGTATAGGTTAACTGTGCAACGAACTGCGATAAATTGAAGTATGAGGAATTGTATTGTTAACAAATAGTGCGAGTGTCATGAGAAACTTGTCATGTAAATAGACATAATGAAAACTAAGACTTAATCAAACCAAGTCGAGTTATTAAACAGGACTTGGAACCAAAGTTGGTCGCACTAGTTTGATAATCTAAAGCTATTAGCTCGTGTGCACTGTGTTGGAAGTGCCATGCTGTGTAAAGAACACATTATGTAAAGAAAGAAGGAAAGTTGTGCAGCAGGAAAGTAGGTTTGCGTGGTTCTGTTAAACATACTGGGGTCAGTTTTTGTGTGCGCGGGTATCTTAATTACATATCAGGCATATACGAGTTGTTTATGACCAAACCCTTGGCACGCAACAGCTTGAGATATTATTAAACCTGAAAATGGATTTCAATGGGCTGAGAAAGCAGGTGTACGGTGTCGGAATTTAACTAGAAATACATTTTTCGAGGTCCCCTGAATAAGAAAAAGTTCCGTGTGTGTGAACAACATAACTCGGAAATGAAACCATGAAAAAAAAATCAAGCCGAGAGTACCGAATGTACGAGGGGCGTCCAATAATTAAGTTTCCCCATTTTATAAAAAACATTAAACACAATTGATCATGTTGAATTAATTTTATTTATATTGTACAATCCTTCTGTTACTTTTCTACATAGTCAACATGCATTTCTAGTGTTGTACCAGGTCGGGTCCTGTGCTCGCAACCAGCTGTTCACTGATTTGACTTCATCATTGTGTTAAAAGTGCTTACCTTTGAGTTGGAGGAACATGTGAAAATCACTTTGGGCAAGCTCGGGTGAGTACGGAGGATACGAGAAAACTTCAGTGAACAGTTGGTTACGAGCACAGGACCCGACTTCTGCTTCACTTCTGATTGATCTTCGTCACGGTGTTAAAGTGCTTACCTCCATGATGACCTTTGAGTCAGGGGAACGTGAAAATCACTTGGGAAAGATCTGGTGAATATGGAGGTTGCGAGAAAACTTCCCAGTTGAATCTTCTGAGTTCCGCCTGGGTCAAGATTCAACTTGGAAGTTTTCTCGCATCCTCCGTATTCACCGGAGCTTGCCCCAAGCGACTTTCACATGTTCCTCCAACTCAAAGCTAAGCACTTTTAACGCCGATGATCAAGGCAAACCAGAGAACAGCTGGTTGCGAGCACAGGACCCGACCTGGTTCAACACTGGCTTGGAAACACGTCCCCAAAAATGCTTGGATAAACATGTTGACTATGTAGAACAGTAACAGAAGGATTGTACAATATAAATAGAATTAATTCAGCATGATCAATTGTGTCTAATGTTTTTTATAAAATAGGGAAACTTACTTATTGGACGGCCCTCGTATAAAACATCTAGTTGGAACTAAACCCACAGACAGCAGTCTACGACGCACGTTGCATAAGGAGAATCCTGGTCACATTCTTCCCCGAAGAATATCTAGAAGCCAACTCTTGGGTAGGTGATCGCGTACGTTTAACCTCCAGTGAATGGCGGGAAGCACTGTCAGTGCCCTCCCTGGCAGAACCCAAGACAGAGTGAATCTCTTGCTCATGTTTTGGGTTCGTGTGTTATGGAGAATTACTTTGAAACTTCCGCCATCACAAGATCCGATCAATGATCGCACAAGAACTAAGACCATCCAGCTACCAAGTGTATGACCTAGCTTCAACTGACAGCATTAGAAGGATCCACCTGCTAACAGTAAAAGGGATATAGATATAATTGGCATATTCGAGATGCATAAAGATGAGCCTGAAAAAGTGAAGGTGGAGAAGAAAAACATACACGATCTCACAGTAGCATATTTCTTGGATAAATACGGACTTGATCACCAAGTTCTTCCTTGGAAATGTTCGGCCTGATGAACAACAAAATAATCACCGCCCTTAGAGGACCAATAACTTTGCTTCGTAATCATTTATATACCAATTAATTTATTGTTATTCATAACAAATTCATCTCTATAATTATTTTTCTTATTATTACTATTATTGTTTCTCTTTATTATTATTATTATTTTATTATTATTATTATTATTATTATTAATTTTTCTCTCTCTTTGATAACTTTGATCTGTACTTCGGAGTTTAGGCTCATTTGTTATCATATATACAGGCTGAATCACCTAAACTCACCTAAAAGTTGCACCGCAAATATTTCGGAAATGGAAAGTGCTATTGTTGTGCATTTTTCACAGCATTGATTGGTAGTCAGAGGCTCGTACATTTAGTATATAAACAGATTAAAATAATACTGAGAAAGTGTATTTTTTGAGCAAACATACAATTTTTTAAATAGAACAATGCCTAGTTACATCAACAGAATAAAGGTAGGTAAATTAGAATGTCAATAGTCTTTGTTGCAGGATTCTAGTGCAAGTGGTTTACGAGAAATCATATTTTGAAAAGTTTCCACCCCGACAATTGTTTGTCCCATTCAACCTGCTTAGTTGCTAGATACGATGTTTGTTTGCATTGTGTTTTCTGTTCATTGTTTGCATTGCATTGCAATTTTCTAGTCGGTTTGTGACAGTTCAAGCAGTAAGTCGTGAGTGGAAGATGGGGTTTACTAATGCAGAAAAAGCCAACATGCTCATGGTGTATGGGGAGTGTAGGAAGAATGCAGTTCGTTCCTGTACGGTGTATGCGGAAACGTATCCCAATAGACGTCACCATCTCGGCAATTATTTATCAACCTCTTCAAGCAATTACGTGAAAGTAGTACTGTAACACCTAGAAAAGGTAACAGAAACAAACAAGTGACTGGAGAAGAGGCAGAAATTAATGTTTTGGCTGCCGTTGCAGTTCATGGAGTTTAAACGTGTGGTATGGGATAGTGAACCATCAGCTCATAGGCCCTTTGTTCATAGAAGGAACAATGAACTCGCACAAATCGCAGCCTCCTGACGGACCATCTGCCGCAGATGCTAAAAGACGTTCCTTTGCAGACTAAGGAGGAACTGTGGTACCAACATGATGGCTGTCCAGCCCATAGTGCACGAAGTACTACAGTTTGTCTTAACGGATTGTTTCCAAATCGTTGGATTGGACGAAGAGGACCTGTGCCTTGGCTGGCCCGTTCACCGGATCTGAATTTTTTCTGTGGGGAAGGCTGAAAGACAGTGTCTACAAGGATATACCAACTACACCAGACGACATGAAACGACGTATTACTGCTGCCTGCTCTGAAATGATAGAACGTGTGCAGCGGTCTTTTCATAGCAGACTGGAAGCGTGTATTGAAGCTGTCGGTGGTCACTTTGAACACAACCTTTGAAGGGCTGTGTTCTCTTTACTTGTAAGAATCCACAGAAGTATTGTAATTCTCTTGTGTTTTTGTTTAGTTTGTGCTACCAAGGGTTGTACAAGTGTCGTGCGTAAAAGTTTCAAAATAAGATTTCTCGTGAACCACTTGCACTAGAATCTTGCAACACTGACATTCTAAATTACCCTACCTTTATTCTGTTGATGTAACTTAGCATTGTTCCATTTAAAAAATTGTACGTTTGCTCAAAAAATACACTTTCTCAGTATTATTTTAATCTGTTTATATACTAAATGTACGAGCCTCTGACTACCAATCAATGCTGTGAAAACTGCACATAAATAGTACTTTCCATTTCGAAATATTTGCGTTGCAAATTTTAGGTGATTCACCCTGTATATAGGAAACTGTGTGTAAACAATTAATTAAGTTCTGCATCTTTCAGATATGCGATACGAAGATTTTCAAGAACATCTCCCACCAAAATAATCTTTACATGGAAAATGTTTTGTTATTTTTTATTTTCTCAAAAATAGCTCCAGCAATTTTTGTTAAAATACCATGCACTTAAGATATTTGTATGACAGAGTGTATATCTTGATGTTATTGTGAATAGCCTTTGAAGTCCTCTTCATTCTGAATGAGGTTTGTATAGCTGCAAGAGACAAACGAAAACGTATTTCAGAAAAGATGTGTCTCTTTAAAACACACAATTTATTTCAGATAAGTGGTTTTCTTGTGGTATCCGCCATTCCCGAGATATCCGTTGTTATTTGTTTCAACTCTTCAACGCTGTGGCCTCGCGCGCGAAGCTACTTGGCCGGCCTTTCAAAATAATGGCCCGTACAGCAAATTCATCATGTGCAGTCCCCGCAGTTTGGGTAATTTCTGCCCCAAAAGATTCCTTTCGGGAGGTTCGAGTAGCTCCCCCTTCGAGAACGTTTCGCTTTGTATGCTGGGGCTATATAAGGGGCTGCTAACGCACGGTTGTGCAGTGAAGAAGTTGACTAGTTTGGAAGTTAAAAGTGTATAGTTCAGTTGTGATTCGATTCGACGGATCAGTTGTGTTCTGTTCCGAGTGTGTGAACAGTGTAACGTTTGTGCCTAAGTGATAAATAAAGTGTGTATCGCTGCAACTGGTATTCTCAATTGTTACAATAGTTTGTCTACTACAGTAAGTGGAGGAAGTATCTATTGTATTCAACCCAAAAACTCCATGTTGAGATTTAATCGGAAATACGGCTTTTGAGGCCCCCTGAACCCCCCCCCCCCACAAAAACGTCCTTGTGTGTGTGTGATAGTATAACTCATAAATTAAAAGTTTGATAAACACCAGTTAGTATTTAAGTTCAAATCAATCTATAAATAATCAATTTGCTGTATCTGCTTATGACAAGCACAGGGCTTTCACAAAGTATTTCCATCGGACTCCTTCTTGTCAACTTCTTTACTCATTCTTTATCAATTTCTTCGATAGCTGTTCTCTTCCATGTGCTTCTTCGTCTTCTTCTGCTACTCTAGGTGTTCCAATCCAACGCCACTCTTTCCACTGCTTTATCTTCTTTTGTTACTGTATGTGCTGTCTGCTTTCACTTTTTTCCCACTTCTCCTGTAATTTGTTTTTGATTTGTTTTCCATAATTCTAAATTTGAAATTGTACGTACCATCTTATTCGTAATATTCCTCTTAAACCTCTATACCGGCTCAATCGGCTATGTGTGGCACGCATTCGGAGGTCGTGGGTTCGATTCCCGCGGCCGACCTTCCTGGGTTTTATGTAGGGTTTCCCCGGCTCGCTAGCTGAATGCTGGGAAGGTTTCATTACATCCTCGGAATGTTCTGTCCCTCCATTTCACTTCATGTTTCATCTGCTGGGTATTTCAGGATTGAAAGTGTCGTCGGGAGTCTCCGCGTTGCATAGAAGGGGAAAAGGATGCTCTATGTAACACTTCGTAGCCCGGAATGGGGGTGGTCTCGAGTCCCTGCCGCCCCCGGGATGTTATAGCCTGCAGGGGGAGTGGCGGCGGTTGTACCAGCTGCCATTGGGGAGTTTCAACCTGTAAAAGGTAAGGGCCCTACTCTATGCCCTGTCGCGCCTCCTGGTCCGGCCGCCCTCCCTTCCGGAGGGCACCTCGTCAAGGGCTTAGGTACAAGGGGTGTTGTAAATCGAGGTGCCAAGTCCTACTCCTAAAACTTTTTGACAAATGTTTGCTTTTACTTGTTTTTCACGTTTTACGTTGAACATTTTAATTTTAGTACGTCTTGATATAACGTTACACTCCCAGATTGGATAGAGCAGTTTGCTTTCTTAACATCTTCAAGGGCTCCACCATCCTTAGATATTTCAATTCCTGAACAGTATCAGTATTTTTTACTATCTATATTAATTTTATTTTTCTTACTATTTAGTTTTCTTTAAATAAATTTTAATTCGAGTCTTCTTTATTACTTCCAATAGAGTAGATATGATGTTTAAGTTGAATGTGTTCCAAACACTAAACTCTCTGCACCCCAAACTACGCTTTACGTGACAAATAAAATGTATATCTTATATAACTGATAAGCCATAAGAGATAGACACAAACTACTACACAAAAGATGTAGATCTCTTTAAAATAAACAGTTTATCTCAAATAACTACATGCTGTCGCTGTTTCTCGCGGTGTCCTCGAAAGGTTATGACATTTCATGCGCCAGTATATAGCAACTGCTTTTTAAACATCTGCCTGTCGATTCGGTTTCCTGTATCCATAATGAAATGTGTGATCAAACTATTTCTCTAAACACTTTTACCTCAATTAACATGGAAGACCAATAAAAAAATCTGATGTGTTACACTCACATGACTTTCTCTACTCTTGTACAAACTATTTTTACAAACGCTTGTTCCCCATATGCTTCATGTTAATCGAGATGTCACTCTTATTGCTAATTTTCTTGTAGATTCAAGGGAAATGAGGTAGGTTTTAAACGATAGTCAAATGTTTTAAGAGCTAATTGCTATGTGGCACATTTCATTCTCTTTGCATGTCCAGGACATAAAAAAATGAATAACGAATTTGAGAAAAGTATAAGTATTGGAAAATTTAATGGAATAATAAGCAATAACTCGAAAATGGTTCACTCAACAAAAAAATGTATGACATAAATTGTGTATTTTAAACGATCTACATTTTTGTGTAGTAAAATTTTGTCTATCTCTTATGGTTTACCAGTTACGTAAAAGTCGTTCACAATGAAGAATACTTTTGGAGACATTCCCAGAAAATTCAAGATATACATTTCATTTGTCATGAAAATATCTTAAACATATGATATTTTAATCAAATTCGTTAGAGCTATTTTTAAGAAAATTAAAATTTTCGAAAAATGTTCCATGTAAAGGGTAGTCTGGGGTGGGGGGATTTTCTTGAAAACCTTCGTGTCGCATCTCTGGAAGATACTAAACCTAAATACCAAGTTTGGTGTTTATCCGACTGTTCGTTTCTGAGTTATGTTGTTCACACAGACACATACACACACACACGAACATGTTTCCAAAAATGCTTTTTTTGGATTCAGGGGGTGTCAAAACATGTATTTCCGGTGAAATCTCGGTATCGAATTTTTGGTTGGAATACAATACTTCCCCTACGTAGTAGAGAAACTAATAAACGATACTGACTAGAGAAAGGCATGTATATCTAACACATTAGATTTTTTTAAGCGGTGTCGCTATTCAGATGTTTCTCGTAATGTCATGGAAAGAGTATGACACGCTGTAGTTGGTGGCTATGGGGTTCGATCCCAGCGGGTACAGGTGAGGCAACTTTCCGGCTGGCCACATCACCTGGCCGTATCGGTTAGATGATCGCGGTGCGTGAGGCCGGCAGTCGGGTTGACAGGCACAGGCACTTCGCTAGCTATCGCTTGAGCCTTCAGTAATTCTACGTATAAAAGTAAGGAAAATATTGTATTTCACAAAAAAATTCTATGTCGATATTCACTGGTTCCCCGATTTCATGGAAAGAGTGTGGAATTTCAAAGCCAGCGTATAGTCCATTTGACTATCGCTGTTCTCTTTGTATCTATAACGAAATGTGTAATGTAGCTATTTCTGTAAAGGTTTATTTAAATTAAAATGAAGTAGACAAAGATAAATTTTGGTAAGAATAGTTTATACATCGACTAAAAAGATAGCGAATAGAGAAAGTAATGTGAATGTATCACATCATACTTTTTGTAAATGTTTTCAGCGGATGCACAATGGATGTCTCTTCTTTGAATTGATCCAGTCGTATTTATGTCATCAATTTTGACAGATATAACCGCCAGGACAGTACTTGGTATTGTTGACAGAATGAGGTTAACACAACAGGTTGATGACGTAACAGATGAGCCTTGTCTCTAGGAGAAAGATAAATGTTTGGTGACGATTTTCGCTGATATTGACAAGGAAGTTGATGTGAAGGACCCTTCAAGTGAAGGAGAAAACGTGAAAGTGACTTTGAGCCTCTCTGCTCGAGTTGGTGCTTTTATTTTGTACGCAGGAAGAACACTACTGGTGCAAATAAATTCTTCCCAATTCAGAACATACGATAGCTGTGTTCGTCTCCTGTGCTGCATTCACAGAAGCTTCTCTATTCACTCCTCTTGCAGAAGCTGTTGAGACAAACTTTCATTACACATTTTGTACCAAGCGAGATCATCCACTCTGAACATCGTTTTTCATGGTTTCCCCTGGCTGGCAAGGCGAATGCTGCGGTGGTTTCTCTTCTGACAAAATTTCCCTTCCCCTTTCATGTTTCAGGTGACTTAGAGTTCGGTCGGCGTCAAACACGTGGTGCAGATGGTTGCTTGTTGGAAATTTCTTCTCGGCCCTGAGAGCCGCCCCCGCTGTGAATCGTTAGGGACCTCTGCGCGTCTCTGGGTGCATTCCTTGTAGATGTCAGAAGAACACAGTAGGCCAAAAAGCGATAAGGGCTTTTAAATTGCATTCTCTTTGCTTGCCCACCCGGAATTAAAATTAGCGATTTACCACTTGAAAAAACTGAAGATATCTGAAAATCAAATCAACATCGGAAAATATCTCACAACTTACATAAGTGTGTGCTTTAACCATATTTTTGTGACTTTGTCACACTCTAATAGGAAATCATTACGAATGAAGAGGCTATTCCCAGAAAGTTCAAGGTATGCATTTTATTTCTCATGTAAATATCTTTAATATATGAGTCTGGGGTGGGGGGATTTTCTTGAAAATCTTCGTGTCGCAAGTTTGGTATTTATCTGACTTTTCGTCTTTGAGTTATACTGTATAGACACATACACACGGACATGTTTCCAAAAACGCTTTATTTGGATTCAGTGGGCTTAAAAGAGGTATTTCTGATGAAATCTCGGTATCAAATTTTTGGGTGGAATCCAATACCTTCTCTATCTTCTATGAGAAAGTAAAAATACGTAGGGTAGAGAGATAGTCAGATTTTTAAAAAACGGATCGCCGTGTGATGGCTTTCAAATTCCATGCGCCTTGCACGACCACGAGAGAGAATCACAGGAAGGAAATAACTGCATCCTTTACATAAAAAGGTTGTTATTTTTAATTTCTCTACTACGTATAGTAAGAAGGGGAAGTATTATATTCCACTCAAAAATTCGATATCGAGATTTCACCGGAAATGCATGTTTTGAGGACTTTAACCGAAAAAAAATCACTTTTAGAGAAAGGTCCGCGTGTGTTTCTGTGTGTCTATAACAGCATAACTCAAAAACGAAAAGTCGGCCAAATACCACACTTGGTAATTAGGTTCAGTATCTTTCAAAGCTGCGACACGAAGATTTTCAAGAAAATCCCCCCCAGACTACCCTTTACATGGAACATTTTTATTTTCTCAAAAGTAGCTCTAACGATTTTGATTAAAGTATCATATGTTTAAGACACTTTCATGGCAAATGGAATAATTTGAATTTTCTGGGAATGTCCCTAAAATTCGTTTTCATTCTGAATGAATTTTGCATAACCGGTAAACCGTAAGAGAGACAAAATTTTAATACTCAAAAAAAAATGTAGATCTCGTTAAAACGCACAGTTTATGCCATATATTTTTTTTGGAGGAAACCATTTCCGAGATTTTGTTTGTTATTTGTTTGAATTTTCCAATACTTGTATTTTTTCTCACATGGGAATTCGTTTCTTTATGTCCTGGACATGCAAAGAGAATGGAATACCCCACATAGCAACCAGCTCTTAAAACATTTAACTATCGCTTAAAGCCTACCAATTCCCCTTGCATCTTCAAGAAAATTAGCAATAAGATTAACATCTCGATTAACATGAAGCATATGGAGAATAAGCATTTGTAAAAATAGTTTATACAAGAGTAGAGAAAGTCATGTGAGTGTAACACGTCAGATTGTTTTATTTTCTAAAAAATGGCTCCAGTTTTGATTTATATACCAATAATGTTTGAGAGATACTCAGTACAAAATGAAACATCTTGAATTTTCTGGGAATAGCTTTTAATTTTGAGTGGCTTTTGTAAGATTGTTAAACTGTTAGAGATAGACAAAATGTTGCTTCACAGAAAATGTAGTGCTCGTTAAAACACGCAATTTATGTCAAATAATTTTTGTGGCGTAGGCCATTTCTAAGATATTCTTTGGTATTGGTTTGAATTTTCAAATACTTACATCTAAGAGGTTAGTCGCTACTCCTTTATTCTCATGGTCGTGCATAGAGCATTGAATTCCAAAGTCACGCTCTTGAAACTTTGACATCGCTTTATCCTACTGTATTCTTCTAATACCTACAAGGAAATTGTAATGAAAGTTTATCTTAAGAATATATTGTAGAAGAATTAGTGGAGAAAGTTGTGTGAGTCTAACACATGAACACATTTTCTTAAAATCACTCCCTTAACCATGAAAAAAAAAATAAAACCGCCAAATTTTAAACGATATGACATATACGTATACATTAGTGACATCTTGAGTCGTAATATAACGACTGTACCATCTAGTGGGGAAAGTGGCAATTGAAAGAGGAAACAACGCTCACGGCGAAATCTGGTGAGCGCTAGAATAGGTACATCGAGCGGGCCAAGCGCTGTAAACGGAAGCGGGAATTTCGTATGCTTTGAATCCTTGAATACTTTATTGTAGAATATGAACCAACAACAAATGTTGCTGTTTGTGGGTATAAACTATAGTGGAAGGTGATAATGAAGTAATTCCACATGATAAGTCAACGTTGCGATATTCACTTATGTAGCCACTGAGAGCAGTTACTGAAGAATCACTATACATCAATCTGGAACTCAACAACATAGATTAGATTAGATTGCATTCTGTGAGTTCGCTAGCAGCCATGTCAAGGAAATGTACAAAAATTACATATAAATATAAATATTACATGCAACACACAACGTTTACAATAAAGACATATTATTTATATTCAAAATGAAACAAATAAGGTGTAATTTTGTACAAAATTGAATACCTTCCTACCGTTATAAGGTTAACATTATATTTTTAGACAAGAAGTTATTTTAACTTTCACTAGGCTTGTACCTTTTGAGGCAGTATTATGTAAATTCAATAACAGACCGCCTTGAAGCAATATGTATGTAATAATTTGTAAAATGTATCTAACAGTCATTGCATATGCTTATATTATTGTAAACATGTTCAATAATGTTATGTGAATGCATTACGTAATTTAATAATGTAAGAGCTGTGAGAAGAATAAGTTTTAACGTTGCTAACAATGAGGTAACAATGAGGTAACCTTGAGGCAATAATGAGTTTGAGAGTCATGATTAGGAGCAATAATGTAAATCTTATGACAGTTTAAAAATAGTCAATCAACAGCCAGAAAAAAGCTTTAGTTAAATGCAGGTATTCTATTGGACTAGGATTAGCCAATCAGAGACTTGAAATACAGAGGTTCAGGGTTTTGACGATTGAAATATGTTCAGTTGCCTGCAGACCTTGGTAGTAACCGGATGGAAGATGCGTTCTCTGGAGAAATATTACATATTCGTGTGAGACGTAAAAAAGTATACGCGTTAAACAAAGTGCAAGTATTAAATAAAAGAATCTCACAGCTCTTGATATTAGTGAAGTACTATTTAATTTGTGTCAAGGATTAATAAAAAAGAGTAAATTTAAACTTAAAATCTGTGTAAGCCTGCATTCTTGTCGTACCACGCCCTGTCTAAGAGAAACGTGACTCTAAAACAATACTGACGCAGCCGAGACAAACATAAACATAAATACTATCTATAGAAGCAGTTTAATAACAAAGTTAATATTTTTTTAAACTTGGAGCGTAACAACAAAAATATATCTTCGAATCAGCTTTACATACGTAGCAGCATATTACGTAACAAAACAAACACTTTCTCAAACTTGGGGCTAACATCAAAACAAACAATACCACTTCAAATTGGTTTCCCAAGCGTGAGGCTAATAAATTACGTAAATAAACTAAAGCAAACACTTTCTCAAGTTACGTAAAGAAATATTTTATTCTCACTTTTGTTCGTCTCATCATTTTGTACTATTTGATTTGTAATGCATAGCATTTACAGTCAGCTCTTAATATACATACATTTAATAGCTTCATTAATTTTAGAGCAGGCATCAAATGTAACTGGCAATTGTCATTAATATTTACTAATACTACTTACAGAGTAGTATTATCAGAGTAGTATTAGTATACAGAGTATGTATTATCATCAGGATAATTTGCCATTCAGATAATCTTGTACAGAATAATATGCTTTTGAGCATAGGTACTCTTTAACAGCAGTTTTAAAGACATTGAAATGTCAACTTCTCCCTTAAGATCATTAGGGAGAGCATTAAATATTTTATGGTCTCATAATATACACCTTTCTGGAAGCAAGAAAGCTTTGCACTGGGATGATGGATGTTACCCTTTTGTCTAGTGTGTATCTCATGAATTTCCATGTTTGTAACAAATGTGGTTCGATTGCATACAAAGAATTTTAAAATTCAAAATATGTACATGCAAGGTAGGATTAATATCTTCAGTCTTCTAAAAAGATGTTTGGAGTGTCTGCTATGGGCGCTGGAAATGATTCTTATAACCTTCTTTTGCATGAGGAATATTCGTTTACTTTCTACTGAGTTTCCACAAAATAATATTACATGATTGAGCTAAAATATGCATAGTATACTAATTTAAGCACATCTATAGAACTGACATTTACCAGTGCTTGGATAGCATAACAGGCAGAACTGAGTTTGGGTAAGACATACGTAATGTGAACTTCCCAATCTAAATGTCTGTCTACTTGGAGGCCCAGAAACTTTATGTTCTAGCAATATGTCATCAATCTCAATTGAAACCCACACTAAAATGTTCTACAGCTCTGGCCCCAAACTATATGCTTATGCAGTGAATGACGGAAGTTACCTATTCTACCTGTACACAATTAACAAGGCTACTTCACCACTTTGCGACTGTCCTTACATATACACTGGTGTGCAAAACCTAAGAAAAACTGAAAAAATTGAGTTTTATTTATGGACGCTCTTTAACTACTATGGTTCTTAGCGTCCCATTCTATATTGGGCGTGAAACACCGGTAATTTTGCTCAGAGGCCTCTTTTCAGGCTTGAGGTTCTTTTACGTGCCGTAAATCTACGACACGGGACCACCGACTTTACTTCCCTTCCGAAGGAAGCCATGCTAAGGATTTTTACGCCCGAAAAAATCCATCGCCCTCCGCCGGGTTTGAACCCGCGACCTTCGGAACTAGAGGCTATCACGGTACCACTAGTCCACGGAGGACGACTCAAAACCTAAGGACGAAAGTAATCTTCCCATGCTGTGACACATAGCTCGATGAAACTTGAATCATACATAGAGAGAACTGCTACAGTAGGCAACTAAACGAAATATGCAATGAGAAATGCCACTTTTATTCATAGATCATAAGCTACACTAAAGTCAATACAATATATGATGGCTTTCTAGATTTACAGAAACAGATACATGGTGCTTAAAAGGGTGTATGATCACCACGGGGAGCAAGCATGCTCTGCATCGTGCTCCCATGCTGGCCACAAGGTTGGTAAGCAGTTCTTGTGGTAGAGCGTTCCATTCCTCCACCAGCGCTATTGACAACTGTTGGCTGGTCGTTGGTGCATGTGGATGTGCTGCAATGCATCTCCCCAAAGCATCCCCCACGTGTTCGATGGGATTTAAATCGGGGGAATGGGCAAGCCAGTTCAATCGCCGAATATCCTCTCGTTCCTAGAGATCCTCCACCTGCGCTGTTCGATGCTGTCGCGCATTGCCATCCATAAAAATGAAGTCAGGGCCGACTGCATCCCTGAAAAGTCACACATGGGGAAGGAGTACAGTATCGCAATAACGTTGACCAGTGAGCGTACCGTGTTCAAAGATTTGGAGGTCGGTGCGCCTATGCAATTATGCCTCCCCAAACCATAACACCCGGACCACCAAAACGATCATGTTCAAGGATGTTCCTGGGTTCATTATGTGTTCCCACCTCTCGCCAGATGAGGGTATGTCGAGAATCACTACTTAGGCTGAATCTGCTCTCATCCGAGAAGAGCACGCGACCCCATTCCTCGTTGCTCCAATTTTGATGCCGTTGGGACCATCGCAAACGGTGCTGATGTCAATGGAACACAACGCACTGGCCGTCGGGCAAAGGAGACCACCTCTGTGTAGTCGCCGTGCCACTGTGTATCGTGAGATTGCGTGCCAGCTGTCCTATTAAATGCGGTTGCAGTTGCACCCGCTGTTTGGCGTGGATCCCTTCTTGCCTGTTGCACAATGTAGCAGTCATCTGCTACTGTAGTTGAGCGTGGTCAACCACCACCTCTCCTTGGGACAGCAGTGCCTGTAGTTTGGAAGGTTCCCCATGCACATGAAACAATGCTGTGAACAATTGCAAACTCCTGAGCAACACTCGTCACACTTCGCTCTTCTTCAGTTTCCCGATGATTCTTCCTCGTGTGAAGTCATCCAAATGGTGTTTACGGGCCATGTTGCAATGAAGAACACCACTACACTGCACCGTAACAGCTCGATAATTTCCGCACACGTCTAGTCTTGTTTCGTCAAGTTCGCCGTGTTGTGGGACCAGACCCATTTGGCACTATAGGCTCGCTACACTCACGCCATGTGACGTCCAGCTTTCTGTGTACGTGTGAGAGACCTCTGGCACCTTCATCTACTTCCACCAAGTAGTTCATTTGTTATGTTACTTTATCTATCTCGTCCTTAGGTTTTGCACACCAGTGTATATAAGCATATTGTAAATAAACTGTAAATAACCCGTGGTATACTCTTAGGTAAAACATGGCTTGTAACGATTGGAAAAAAAGGCAGTACCTGTAAGAAACCTGAATTAGTTTGAGAAAACCGTACTGCAATATTCTTTAGACCAGTTTCTGGACCGTTTCAGGATATCACGAGCAACGGCAGAGACAGCATCCAATTATGATTCATTCTTAAGTTAGTTTTTGCTTTGTCTACTACGTATAGTAAGTAGGGGAAGTGTTCATTCCACTCAAAAATTTGTACCGAGATTTCACTAGAAATACATGTTTTGAGACCCCGTGAATAAAAAAGCACTTTTAGAAAAACGTCCGTGTGTGTGTCTGTGAACAACTTAACTCAAAAACGAAAAGTCGCATAAGCACCAAATTTGGTATTTAGCTTCAGTATCTTTCAAAGATACGATACGAAGATTTTCAAGAAAAATCCCCTCCCCACCTTTTACATGGAACATTTTTCGAAAATTTTGATTTTCTCAAAAATGGCTGTAACGATTTTGATTGAAATATCATATGCTTAAGGTATTTTCATGACAAATGAAATGCATATCTTGAATTTTGTGGGTAAACCCGAAAAGTCCTCTTCATTCTGGACGAGTTTTGCATAAGTGGTAAACCATAAGAAATAGTCAAAGGTTTTCTACACAAAAAAATGTAGAGCTCGTTAAAACATACAATTTATATCATATACATTTTTTCTGGAGTGAACCATTTCCGAGATATTCCTTGTTATTTGTTTGAATTTTCCAATACTTATACTTTTTCCCAAATGGAAATTCGTTATTCATTTTTTTTTGTTCTGGTAATACAAGGAGAATAGAATACTCCACATAGCAAGCAGCTCTTAAAACATTTGACTATCGCTTAAAGCCTACCATATTCCCCTTGCATCTACAAGAAAATTAGCAATAAGATTAACATGAAGTAGATGGAGAAGCGTTTGTAAAAATAGTTTCTACAAGAGTAGAGAAAGTCATGTGAGTGCAGCACATCAGATTTTTTTTCTGTCATAAAAATGCTGAAATCTCATGTAAACACTCCCTTTTCTTGATTTTATTGCCATAGCCTTTTAGGTATGTATCCCAGATGACGGGTCTTGCATGATTAACTGTATTGTCTTTACTTTCGTTCATTCCGTTTTTATAGCTAGTAAGCAATAAATACTATCTGTACCAGGTGTGGCGAGTCTGCAGGAACTGAGCCAAATGCATATCGCACTGCCGGTGACATATTGATCTCAACCTGTTGAATCAACATTTTTTGTTGACTGTTAATGCGCCTTAACTGAGAAACGAAAGACGGAATAACTACCAGACTTGGTATTTAAGTTCAGTTTCTTCCAAAGATGCCATACGAAGGTTTTCAGGAAAATCCCTTTACGCATGAAACATTTTTTAAAATTTTGATTTTTCGAATAATGGCTCTAATGTCTTTGATTAAAATACCGTACATTAAAGAGAGTTACATGACAGATAAAATATCTTGAATTTTCTGGGAACAGCCTGCGAAGTCTTCTTTATTCTTTTATCAAATGGGAACTCGTGTTTATGCAAAGAGAAGGGAATTTTAGTCATCACCAGCTCTTAAAAGATTTGGCTATCGCTTCTTAAGTCTACTGTATTGCCATTGTACTTACGAGGAAACATGTAATAAAACCATTTCTGCAAACATTTATCTCCTTTGACCTGAGGTACATAGATCAAGTTTGTTGAAGAATGGGTAAAAAAAAAGTTATGTGAAATTGCACATCATGTTTTTCCAGTTCGTGTAGTGGTATGCCAATTTTCAAGGCGTTTGATTGTGAACGAACACATAATATTAAAGTCAGGAGTACGGTATTAGTTGACATTTTTCTGCGTTGATCTTGATTTTCCAGAAGAATATGTCCATGTAGTGTTGAAACTCTAGGGCGCCGTTGTAATAGTGGTCAAAAAATGCAGTGTCTGCAAACATGAGGGGTGACATTTGTGATGTTTGGATATATAAGGTACCTTGTGAAACCCCTGCTGCCATCTGGTAGAGACTTGCTGGCACTGTCTACCTGGACATAGAATAGATAGTTTTGTTGAGTGTTAGGTATGGCCGCTTGATGATACAGCTTATAGATCAATCCATTGTGCCAACATTTGTCGAAGGCTGCTTCTACGTCCAGGAACAGTGACAAGGTACCTGCATGGTTATTAAATGTGGTCGTTACTTCATCAGTAGCTGTAGCTCCGTCGAGTGTCCTTCCCGGAAACCAGGTTGATACTCAGGAAGCGTTGAGTTATGCTCTGCAAGAGCAGCTTTTAGAAAACTTTGCCTAAGTTGAAAATAAGACTTATGGGACGGTAGTTTTTCGCTTCGTTGAACCGGGATGTCGTAGCTGGCAAGCCTTGTGCTAACCTCGGCGAACACGGGATTATGATCTAACTGTAACGCGTTGAGTGATGTGAGTGAGAGATGGAAAGTGAAATGTTTGATGATCGCCCGTCGTCGCCCTCGTGGATTGCTAGGGGCCCTCTACTCCGAGATGATGCGTATAATTTCATTGCCTCGTCTATCTGCCCGGGGACCGCGCATGTTTGGCATTGAAGTCCCCAAGCATGATAACGTTGGGATATAGGTAGAGGATGGAGAGTCTTCGGCTGGGTGGTAGACAGCACTATCACAAGATCAACGCAGGCGGCCGTAGACTCCAGGACGGGATTGGGCGATGGACTACACTGCTGCTCACGAGAACCGCGCTGCCGCCTCCTCGGCAGTTACAGCCCGGAAGGCGGAAGAGGGTGTTTGTGTGGAGATGTGTTTCAAAAATATAATTTAAAAAAATTAATGTGTTTCGCCGACTAAAATAAGGTCTAGGGCATGTGAGCCGGCAAAATGCTGAAGCTCATTCCCTGATCATTCAGACCACATACATTCCAGAACGCTAACCGAAACGAGGTACGAGACCTAGTTCGATCCGCCATTCTGGGCGGTGGTCAAGAGAGAGAGCCCCTCATTTTGGTAGCTGGGTCGGCTGTTGACAGGAACCTGACCAGCAAGTCACATATACACCGGCCGTGAAACTGCAACAGTTGCTGCAGTCACCCCAACATATCTGGGAACTGCGAGACCGGAGGAGGGGTTGGGTCGGGGGAGAGGATAAGGACGCCTCTGGGTACATGGAAGTACCACGTTCACACGGTGCCTGAAGTCGGAGTCTGGTTCGCGGACGGGACGATGTCTCTTAGTCATTTTGCGACGGGGAGGTTGATTGAAAACTGAAGCTGGTGTTTGTGTGTACTGGGATTGTGCATGAGTGGAGGCACGTGACGTCCCAGGTTCATCCGCACTACCCTGCACCACTGCGACGTAGGGCGGTCCTCCTTAGCGGTGTTCTGGCTCCTCCTGTTGACGTTGTAGGAGCTGGTGGTTCTCTAGGCTGCTTAGGTCTACCTCCCCTTCCCTGGGAGGCGATCACAGCCTTCTTGGTTGGGCATCTGCCGTAGCATGCCACATTTTCTCCTTTGCAGTTAGAACAAGTGGGGACCTCGGCAACAGTCCGCGGACTGACCACTTTAGGATGGGAGCGCAGGTTGTGGAAGCAAAAGTGGCCGGAGTGGTTAAACCCCAAACTCCTATAGCATTGTGGAGGCCCGCCAGAGCCCTTGGAGGGTTCGATGTATACCCAGAGGTAACAGATGGTGGTGGCTCATCTATCTTCGCCTCCGGGTCGTTGGCCCGCTCTACACTTAAGAAGAGGGGGAGGGGTGGGACCTCGTGAGCTGCTTCACCAAGCGAGGTCTGTCACCAAGGTGTCCGCTGTAGGCAAGAAAGACCCTGCGTATGTCACGTGCATTATCTAGGCCGAAGTTGAAGTGCGGGATGCCTTTCCTCCCTAGATGTTTATAATCTCTGACCTGCTTAGCCTGCAAGTAAACAGTTGAAATACCCCATTATAAATTTGGCTGTTGCAGCTTTGACTTGAGTTGAGTATGGTAGGCCTAAGGTAAGCGACGGTTCCCGAAGGCCTCCCACATATTTCCGGACACAGCCGACGTTGGAATAACATTCACAATTTCTGCTGCCGGTCCCTGGATGCTGGCTATTAGCTGCGTGACTTCTTCGTCTGCTGACCATCGGTTGTGGGCAGTAACAGCTGCGAAAGGTGGGCGGAAGACTTGAAAACTTGACGTTCCGTTGTATTTGGGTAGTTTTATGTGTGCAGATGTGTCACGTCCAGGCGTCTTAATCTTCAAGTTTTTAAGTCTTCCACTTAGCATTTCTTCCATCATGGCGGTGCCGTCGACTCTTCTTTTCAACGGCAAGCCATTCCCCGACGTCCTCCAGGGCGTTACTTAACATGGCTTCCTTCGGAAGGGAGGTAAAGCCGGTGGTCCCGTGTCGTAGATTTACGGCATGTGAAAGAACCTCAAGCCTGATAAAGGGACCTCTGAGCAAAATTACCGGTCTTTCACGTTCAATATAGAATGGGACGCTAATAACCATAGCAGTTAAAAGCATCCATAAACAAAAACTCAGTTTAAGTCTCCATGTGCTGCATTTTCTCCATCCCGGACTCAATCTTTCCATTTCGGGTTTCATGGTCAGCACTCCGCGTAATAATTTTCGAAGGAGTTGCTGCGTTTATATCCCACTCCTGACACCAGTGAAACAAGTGAAAACACACGCTCAACGTACCCTTGGGTCACTTGCTCGTAATGTAGCATTGATCCGTCGAATCAAATCACTTTTGAAACGTAAGGAACCCAACTGAAAGGAGTGCAAGTTTTAAATAAACTCATCAGCGTTTTTAATGGTTTGCTCAACCTGCACAGAAAACAATTAAAGACACAGGTATTTTTATTCAACACCTGCACTCCTTTCAACTTCCTTACTCAATTGCTGTTTGTCTTAAACTCACAGTATTTTTACTTGTTTTTCAATAAGGTGGGGAAGTACGAAAAGCTTTGGCTTGGTTTTATGCAGTGTTATTCTTTGTATACAGCAGTTTAACATTCATTAATTTAAAAGCTGTTAACCCACATGACGGAAATGCATTCTGCAATAATATATAAATTATAACAAACATGATATCCTACCATGTACAAAGAATGTCAGCATTTACTTATACATAAAACACATTATACAACTGCACATGTATTCAAAAATAAATTAAATACATCAGCAAAAGCAATTATTCAAACAAAACATTTAATAAAGCATCTTCTTAGGTGTCACAAACTTGAACAAAATGCCTTACACTAACATCCCTAGATGCAGATTCAGTATTTTCCAAACTATATTAGCCATTATCCTCTGTTGAAGCCTAACGGCCAAGGAACCTAAACACCAACACCATGGATTCTATCTCATTTTCTTAAGGTACAGGAAATGTTTTAGAGGTATTTTCCTTGGTATTTCAATATTTATAATTCTTGTCCAGTTAAAATAAGAAACTTCTAATATGTATACTGAGAAATGCTCATTTACTTAAACCTATGCCCATGATAGCACATAGGTCGATGCGAAGTAAGAAAACAAAATGTGAAAGAAGTAAAAAATTATTTTTCAGTTTGAGTTTAGAATCATAACACTCAACTTTGTGTTTAAAATAGATTCAAAGCAAATATCTTCTTTTAGTAGTTGTGGACATGAAGACAGTCTTTTATGGGCTGCATATTAGACATCGTTTCTCCTTCTGTTTTCTTTGTACCGTTAAATTATTAATACTTAAAATACACAATAAGTATTGTGTCCTTCAACGTCAGCAGATTAAAATATTTTATTAATATACTGCAAACAAATTACTAAACTACGAACAAAATAGTAAACTACAATACATCATGAATTTTGTTTCTGCGATAAACTAATATGTTCCACTACCATAGGACCCCCCACATCATGAAGTTGCACTATTTTGGCTTTTTCTAAATCATGCTGACATAAATTATGACTTGCACATAATACGAATAATAACAATTAAAATAACATGTATTTTCCTTGGCATTATTCATGACTCAAAATTCTTAAATGCAAAGAGCTTTTATATAACCATTGAGGTGTAAGATCGTTCGTCATACCTGTCATAGCAACCTCGCTGTGCGTGGCAGTTACGAGAACTGTTTCACGACTTCATAGAAAAGAAAATGTTACAACCTGAACTATGTTTATGATCGCTAACAACAGGTGGTAAACACTGTGACACAGGAAATTAAGTTAAATATTTCAAACAGAAAGTTCAGATAAATACAACAAGTCTAATTAGGTTGCTTAGTTGGAATTTGCCAGTAATGTTATATTAGGAACATCTGACAAAAATATATATATTTTTTGTTTTATTTTGCCTTAATGCCATTCTACAGAGAGAGCCAAAAGACAACTGGCTGCGCGGTTTTCCTCTCCGCGTCCTCGGCGGTCGTTGCCGTCTGCTGCTATCATAGAAAGGTGCGGATGAAACCATAAAACATTTTTAAAACTACTTTTAAAGGCTTTACTCACCAACTTTATGAAAGTCTGTTTGAGGACAGAATTATTAGTAGAGATTTGTGGCCCCCTCGGTCCCCTGCGATTTCTATCTCTGGGGTAACTTTAAACAAAGTGTACAAGACAAACCCACACACCCTGGAAGTATTAAAACAAAATATCCGCCAGGAAATTTCTCAACGTGAACTACGGCGAGTGATGGATAGTTTCCTAAAGAGGTGCCAAAAATTTATGGACAACGACGGTGGCCAGTTTCAGCATCTCCTTTTATAAAGTTCGTAAGTAAAGCCTTTAAAAATGTTTTATGGTTTCATCCGCGCCTTTCTATGATAGCTGCAGACGGCAACGAGCGCCAAGGATGGGACAGGAAAAGCACTATGCAGCCGGTTCGTAGTTTTTTGGCTCTCTTTGTATATGAACGCAGTGAAAGCAAATCTTGGTTGCAAATCACAATTACAGAATAGCTGATATATATATATATATATATATTATATGAAAGTTTGGACTAAATATGCATTATTTTTAAAAATATTTAATATGTAACATAGCTGTGTACAATAACTGTGTTGGCACCTTTGAATATCACACGCGCGGGATGTACAGTGTCATCTAGCATGTGCATTTAAAATAAATGAGCATATACAGCGCTCAATATGTATGATTTAGGTTGGTCGATGTGGGAAACCCGATGCTGCAACCGGAAGTTACTATCCCAGTTATCATACGCTCGTCCCACTGAACTCTAACACGACGCCTCTAGTTTGTTGGTTGCTGATATATCGTTGAATTACTCACTCAGTAGTCCGATTCCGCTCCAAAAATTAATTGTATTTTACAATGATTCCGGTAAAAGATCAGTGTCTTTTTTTTAATAGGGGCGGCCCCACACCCGCCGCCCCCGGTGACGATCATCCTCAGTGGCTACATCGTCTCCCCATGCACATGCTATTAGTGAGCTAAACATGCAAGGCAAAGCGGTGCTTGTTAGTGGTGAAGCGTGCAAAGATGGGTCGGGTTCCGCATGAGCACCCCGGTTAGTAAGCTACAGATTAGTGCTGGCATTCAGGGATGCGAGCTAATCAGACGGAATAACCTGGGCGACACCCATGACACGTCCTGGATGGCGCCCAGGGATTAGTGCATGCAATGAAGATGGTTGGTTAGCGATTGAGTGGTTAGTCAGATGCGTAAGAAAAGGGGTTCGCGATGTAGTTTCGAAAATGTTGTAATGCAATGAAAAGAAATGGCATGGTGGGGCGGGATTTCACGTGAAGTAATCTTTGATCCTTTGACTGAGTTTCTGAATCGGCGCAGCGTCGGACTGATAGTCCAATGGTAGGTGATGCGGCTCGTCGGCTGAGTGGCAGTGAAGATCAGGATCAGTATTTGCGGTTACCAGTCAGTGTACCTGAAAAAATTGTAAAGAATCATGAAAAAGGTGTCTGTGATATATGAAGTGCAGACGATGAGTTAAGGTGGCATCAAGTGAAGCAAGTAGGCACGGACGTGTATAAGAGAATCGTCGGGGAATAGCGTGCGTTCGAAGAGATGGAGAGGGCGGCGATGGGTGTCGTAGTCCGTATCATATTGTCCCAGATCGCGAATAAGTGGATTGTAGTTCTTCTAGGCCTTGTCATAAAGGTCAGCTGCAAGTTTTTTGATAACTGTTCAACGGTATGCATGCGGAGTTCGGAGTGTAATATTTTAGAAGGTGCTATTTTTGGAACTTTGGCAATAATGCGGAGAAGCTTGTTTTGGAATGATTGGAGTTGGCGAATATGTGAGGGTCAGCATAGGTGAGAATTGGTCTGTATAGTGTAAGGCTGGAAACCACTGTTAATGTTGATCAAGGGGCATAATTTTCGGAGCTGGCTCGTTTGCGGCTGCCTGCCAGGTGAGGCCTTGGTGACACCAGGGGATGGGATTCCCGAGGAGATTGAGAGGCGGAAGATTATGTCTCTGGTAGCAGCGTCAACGATGGCTTGGCATTTAGCGGTGTTGTTTTTGATGCGCCACAGGACTAACCAGTCAGTGAGGTAGTCGAGTGTGCGTTGAAGGTAACGGCGTAGGTGCTGAGGCTTGCCGGAGTGTGCCATAATGGCCGAGTCGTCCAGCGTACAGGAAATAGGAGGCTGTAGCATTTTGGAGGGAGATCGTTGATGTTAATGTTGAATAATGTGGGACCGAGCAGGCTGCCCTGAGGGGCACCGGCGCGAATGGGTGGTGTAGTCGAGTAACTATTGTTGACTGAGCTAAAAAAGTGCGATCACAAAGGTAGTTGCCAATAAGCTGGATAAGCGAGTCGGTGAATTGAAGCGAAGTAGGCCGTTGTGCCAGACGCGATCAAATGCACTCTCAATGTCTAGAAAGAGAGCACCGGTGGACCGTTTATGGTTAAATCCGCGAGTGATGAACTCCATGGCTCTTAGTAATTGTAGAGTGGTCGAGTGATGGGTGCGGAAGCCAAATTGCTCGTAAACGAGAAAGTTGTGTTTAAGAAGATGTGCATTGAGGCTTTTGAGTATGACCTTTTCGAAGAGTTTGTTGAGGACTCTAAGTAGGCTAATAGGGCGCTAACTGAGGATCAGTAGGAGTTTTGTTTTTCTTTAGTAGGTGGATAACCTGGGCGTGTTTCCATCGTTTGGGATAAGTGCAGCTTTGGAGAGCAAAGTTGAAAAACGCAGTTAGGAGTTGGAGAGCCGACGGAGGAAGATTTTTCAGCGCGATGTTTGGGATTCTGTCCTGACCCGGAGATTTTTTATTCAGTAGGTGTCTAATCAGCCATTGGATCTCAGAAGGATGGGTTTTGCGGATGCGGTTGTGAGTGGCCTGCCTTTTGAGTTGGTGGGCGAGAATGTCAGTTTCAGCAATGAAGGCTGGGGAAGAGGGAATGTCGTTGGGGGTGAGAGTTCGTTCCAGCGCGTCGGCTAATGCTTCGGCCTTTTCAGTATCAGTAGTGGCAATTGTGTGGTTATGGTGGAGCGGCGGTAATTGTGTTTTGTCGCGTACCAAGGTTTTGGCGATTCTCCAAAGATAACAGTGATTGGGGTCAAGATTGGAGAGGGTGACGCTCCATCTTTTGTTTATAAAGTTGGCAGAGGTTCGGCAAAGTTGCTCATTAAGGCGTCGGAGGTTGTCAAGATGAGTAGGGTGGGGGTGAGGATTGCCATTTCCAGCGAGCTTTGTTGCGGAGTGTGGTGAGTGATCGGATGCCGCGGTCAGGTGGTTTGCGGCTGGTAGTAGGAATGGTGGTGGGTACGGACAGTTATAGCAAACTGAATTGTGCGTTCCAGGTGTTCCACTGCTGAGTTTAAGTCAGCAGCGGGAGATATAGGAGTTGCGTTCAGATTATCGGATATGGCTTTGCCGAAGTTATGCCTAGGAGTTGGCTGATGAGTGGCGAGGGATCCTTGCAAAGTGATTAAGACAGGCAGGTGGTCAGACGATAGATCATTAATGACTTGCAGGCGGAGTCGGTGAGTGAGATTGCGCGTAAGGGCAATGTCAAGTACACTAGGGGAAAGGTTGCGTCGAAGGGGAACGAACGTGAGTTCAGATGGGCAGTGTATACCATAGTCGGCGGAGATTTCGTGATTGTTGGTAGAGTCGCAATTCCATGAAAGATGTTTGGCGTTTAGACCTCCTGCGGTCGAGATTGAGCAAAATGTCCGGATCGGAAGTGCCAATGTCGCCAGGATTGTATACTGCGGCAGTAGTAGCACACGAGTTATCAAACTTGACATTCAGCCTCAAGCCGGGCTAAAGGAGGAATATAGGTTCGGTCGTGGGTGACATCGTTCCGTATGATTATGGCCGTGCCGCCTATCTCTATCGGAGCGATGGACAAGGTAGCCGGGTAAGTTTAGCCTATCAATGTTGCCCAGGTGGGTTTCAGTGACCAGAGCTGCGTGAATGGAATGATTTGCAGAAAGACTAGAAGTTCGTGTTTGCGGCGCATAATCCCGCGAGCGTTCCAAGTCATGATACGTAGCGAGTGGTCGTCATCAATGTTAGCCAACAAAGAGGTAAAGATAGGAGGAAAAGGTGATGGTGGTGGGACGGAGAAACTAATAGAAGGCACCCAGCATAAGCTCAGTTATTGAGTATAATCCTCCAGGATTCTTTGTGTGTCCAGAGGTTGGGTTAGAAGGTGGAGGATGTCTAGTAGCACCTCACGCGCCACGTGCCAGGGCATGCCCGATCGCCTCACATTGGCATGCAATGCAATGGCAAACGGGCTAAGTGCATCCCCTGGGCGTATACGGTTAGGTCGGATGGGAGAGGCCCCATCCCGATTGACTGACGAGGCGGAAGAGTTTCCGGGGGCCCCCACCCACCGAGGCACTGGGCCAGAGCTGCCAGTGTCACTCGGGGGCAGAGGTCGACCAGGTCCCGCCGCTGTGTTTTGGGTATAATTTTCGCACTTCGTTCACACTTATAGCTAAATATAAAGGTTTCATGGACAATTCACACAAACTTGTTAATAGCCATAATTTACAAAATAGTTACTATTTTACTTATCCAGAGCTATTACTGTTTTATAGCTCAAAAATTTAAAGCCCAAATGTATCATTTTATTCGTAATTCTTATCGGTATCACATACTGTGTTACTGCCTCTTTTACCAATTATGACACGACTAAAGATATGTGCTGTCGTCTGCTGTTGATATAGTTCAGTGCTCTGCATGCAGATATACCACAGATTAACAAAATCCACACCTCAATGGTGGGGGTAACGTGCCGCATAGGGCGCTTTCTACGCACCTTTCGTGTGACCGTTAACGGAACTAACGCTGCTGTCGGTAATGCATCTTACTTCATTATCAACTGATCACCCCTGCTGCTAGCCCCGTCCCCCGCTATCGAAACGTGCGCAAGCCAACTGAAAGGAGTGCAAGTCTCAGATAAAATCACCTGCGTTTTTAATGGTTTTCTCAATCTGGAGAGAAAGCCAATAGAAGCACAGGTGACTTTATTTAGAACTTGCGCTCCTTTCAGTTCTTACTCATCTGCTGGGCTCGGTTTTAATTGTCTTACATTGACAATGTCTTTATACTCATTTTCAATAAAGTGGGAAAATAGGAAAGGTTGTGGTATGTATGGTATTATGTAATATTACTCTTTATATACAGCAGTTTACCTACATGATAGAAATGTCATTGATTCGCATTCTATAATAATAGAATGATACAGAGAATGTCAGCATTTAGTTATACATAAGACACTATATAATATTTTAACAGGTGTATTGAAAAATAAGCAAAATATGTCAAAAAAACAAAAAGCAACTATTCGTTAAACAAACAATTTTTTAATAAAGCAGCATCTTATGCAAGACAAATCTGAGCAAAATTCCTTACATTAACGTCCCTTAATGCAGATTTAACAAGCATTACATTTTTAATAGCTGCTTCTACATTTTCCAGATCATAAATTTCTTAGCAAATAATTTATGATTAGTTATTGCTGTTTGTTGGATTTTTATTTGGAATATATCTGTTGCAATCTCAACTAGGATCTATTTCCAAGGAACTTAAAATAAGCACTAACACCATGGATTCTATCTTCTTTTTTTTTTTTTAAGTGAAAGAAGGTAAAAATGTTTTACAGCTATTATCTATTAGTCCAGCTTAAAAAATCTGATGTTACACTCACATGACTTTCTCTATTCTTGTACAAACTATTTTTACAAACGCTTATTCTCCATCTACTTCATGTTAACTGAGATAAACATTTGCAGACTATCTTATTGCTAATTTTCTTGTAGATGTAAGGGGAATATATATTTACAAGGGCAATATAAAAATACAGTAGCCTTTAAGCTTATACATATCTCTTAATAGCTGGTTGCTATGTGCAGCACCATTCCCTTTGCTACAGATTAATACTCTTTGCATATCCAAGACAAAAAAATTAATAACGAATTCCAATTTGAGAAAATAACTATTGAAAAATTTAAGGGAATAACAAGCAATATCTCAAAAATGGTTCACTCAACAAAACAAAGTATACGACACAAAATTTTCGAAAAACGTTCCATGTAAAGGGTAATCTGGGGTGGGGGATTTTCTTGAAAACCTTCGTGTCGCATCTCTGGAAGATACTGAACCTAAATACCAAGTTTGGTGTTTATCCGACTGTTCGTTTCTGAGTTATGCTGTTCACAGACACACACACGGTCAGGTTTCCAAAAATGCTTTGGATTCAGGGGGTCTCAAAACATGTATTTCTGGTGAAATCTGGGTATCGAATTTTTGGGTGGAATACACTACTTCCCCTACTTACTATATGTAGTAGAGAAAGTAATATAAAAATTTGTAATATGCAGCCCATCAACTCATTGCTCTATGGTGCACAGAGAAGTGCTCATTTACTCAACTTGTTAAGTTGAAAAAAACAGAGGTAAAGGAAGTAAAAATTATTTCTCAGTTTGACTATGGAATCATAACATTCAACAACTTTGTGCTTAATACAGGTTCGAACCAAACAGCTGTGAACATAAAGACAATCTTATGAGCCCATAGTAGACATAATTTCTCCTTGTTTTCTTTGTACTGTTAAATTCTTAATACTTAAAATACTAATTATTCTTTCTTTCTACAGCAGCAGATTAAAATACTTTAATAATGTGCTGCAAATACATTACTAAAGTATGAGAGAGTAAAAAGAATTAAACTGCAGTACATATGACTTTTGTTTCCTCAGCAAACCGATATCTTTCATTACTATAAAACTATTTGCCCCTCCCATGAAGTTGCATTAATTATGACCTTTTTTAAAAATCATATTGACGTTAATTATGACTTAATAATAATAATAATAACTTAATAATAATACAAATTTTCCTTAGCATTATTCTGACTCACAATTTTTAAATGAAAGGAGATTTTTTCACAACCCTTGAGGTGTACCATCATTTGTCATACTTGCCATACCAACATCACTTTGCATGGCAGTTAAGGGAACCACTTGCATCACTTCATAGTGAGGAAAATGGTACAACCCGAACTATTAACCAGTTAATGATGCCTGCTGTAATATTGTTATTAACAGGTTGTTAACCCTATGACATATGAAATTAAGTTAAATATTTCAAACACAAAGTTCAGATAAATCCACAAATTCTAATCAGGCTGCCTAGTTGGAATTTGCCAGTAATGTTATATTAGGAAACCTAACAAACAATATATACATTTTTTTATGTTGCTTTAATGTCATTGTATATGAAGACACTGAAACCAAATGACAATTACACAGTAGCTGTAATTTATGAAAGCTATTGTCTTTAAGCTCAAAACTACTTACATTAAATGGACTGTTAATGGTGACACTTTACATTCTCTGCAACATCAGGGTGCTATTTCTTACTGTTAAAGAATCACAAAGGTAACTGAAATCCTTCTACTATTTTGTTTATTTAGTGGATAACAAACATTTCAGAAAAAGCATAACTGCATCCTATCACAACTAAGCTCTGCATTTAAAATAAAGTGACTTGAGGGTTGTTACACTACATCACTATAATATTCTTACTTGAACGCGTTTCGGGAGACTGTTTCCCATCATCAGCATGTCCTCATCTCATTTTGCCAGTCATCGTCAGGGGAATGTGTGTGGTTAGTGGTGTTCTCTGGTGCTGGGCTGATGAACCTCGAAAGGCTGTTGGGTGGCGGCAGTTCGAAATTCATTAGGTGATTCCTGTGTTTGACAATATGTATTTTTTCCCAAATGTCCAATTCATTACCGCTGTTGATCGGTTTTAAGAGTTTTATGTTTGGAGTGATATCATGGTTCGAAGACCAGAAATGATGCGCTACTGCTGATTTATCTGGTTGCTTTTGGTAAATGCATCTCATATGCTCTTTAAGTCTTATTTCAAGATTTCTTTTGGTTCTTCCTATATATACCAGGTTACATTCATTACAATCAATTTGATATATACCAGCTGATTTATTGTTGGGGATAGGATCTTTTGTTCTGTTTGGTTATTCTGTGGAGTCAGGGTGATGTTGTATTTTTTGAAAATCCTTTGAAATTTATGATGTGTCCAAGGGTGATAAGTGAATTTTCTATATGCTTGTGGTTTTTGTTGTCTGAGTAACGTAGTCATTTGTTGGATGTATTTCTGTCTTTCAAACCTTTTTATCTTCTTATCTATTGTTTTTTATAGATTGTTTTTTTTAACAATAGATAAGAAGATAAAAAGGTTTGAAAGACAGAAATACATCCAACAAATGACTACGTTACTCAGACAACAAAAACCACAAGCATATAGAAAATTCACTTATCACCCTTGGACACATCATAAATTTCAAAGGATTTTCAAAAAATACAACATCACCCTGTCTCCACAGAATAACCACAATATACAGAAACTACTATGCAACAGAACAAAAGATCCTATCCCCAACGATAAATCAGCTGGTATATATCAAATTGATTGTAATGAGTGTAACCTGGTATATATAGGAAGAACCAAAAGAAATCTTGAAATAAGACTTAAAGAGCATATGAGATGCATTTACCAAAAATAGATGGATAAATCAGCAGTAGCATATCATTTCTGGTCCTCAAACCATGATATCACTCCAAACATAAAACTCTTAAAACCGATCAACAGCAGTAATGAATTGGACATTTGGGAAAAAATACATATTGTCAAACACAGGAATCACCTAATGAATTTTGAACTGCCGCCACCCAACAGCCTTTGGAGGTTCATCAGCCCAGCACCAGAGAACACCACTAACCACACACATTCCCCTGACGATGACCGGCAAAATCAGATGAGGACATGCTGCTGACGATGGGAACAAACCGTCTCCCGAAACGCGTTCAAGTAAGAATAATATAGTGATGTAGTGTAACAACCCTCAACTCTCTTTATTTTAAATTATGACACATCACTGTTACTAGCTTCTAAATCTTCAAAATTAGTCAATAAGCTCTGCATGTTTTGCAATTAGATCACTAATTCACTTTACAAATAAAAGCATCCTAAAAACAGTATATTATCCTTATTTTCATTCAATTATGACTTATGGAATAACATTTTGGGGAAATTCAGTAGACACAAAAAAAATATTTCTTTTGCAAAAAAAAAAGGTAATAAGAATAATGGCAGGTGTAAAGCAATCAACTCATTGTAAACCACTATTCAAAACATTTGGAATTCTACCATTAGCCTGTGAGCATATTTAGCTGTACTTTTAACCCTGGTTGACCACCCAGAAGTGTTTATAAAAAATTGAGACATACACAGCAAACAAACCAGAAATGGGCAGGACTTACACAGGTCAAGCAATAACCTACAAGTATTCCAAAAAGGGGTTTACTACAATGGTATAGTATTATTTAATTCACTTCCATCATATATTAAGGAACTGAAAACTAATAAAAATAAATTCAAGTTAGCACTGAAAAGATATCTCATCACTCACACCTTCTATACAGAGGAGGTTTTCTTTCATTCAAAAAAATAACTGACTATAAAATGTTACCAAATTTTATAACTACATTAAGTATAAATAATATTGTTTTAAATGTTTTAGCTCTAACGTACTCTACATAAGAAGTACAATTTATTTACATACAAGTACACAATGTAATTATGACGTAATCTACATCTTAGAGTAGACTAGCTTTCTTTAAGCTGGTCTAGCTCACTATAGGGTCTATAGATTGAGATGTGATGTTATGTAGTTATTAACAACATTAACTGAAAAATTGTAACTTTAAAGCTATCCCTAAAACCTATCAATACACTGAAATAACTACCTAACACCAACTTCACTTTTTCTGAAAATTCGGAACATGTTCCCAGCAATAGTCCTCAATGTTTTAGTTAATTTTTCAACTGATGGTGAAATGAAATTCCAAATAGTAAGGAATGCTTGACGATACATGGCAATAAATTGCTGTATAGTTGATAGAAAGCTTCTGACTATATTAATAATGTTCCTGGGGGCGATCCTGCAACTCAACATACCCAAATTCCCTTGACTCCATGATTTGGATATCTCTGGTAGCTTGAGATGGGGATTTCACTAAACAAAAGAAAGAAGAAACCTTATTAATACTTCAATAATTAAATAATAAGGTTAATAAAAGTGCTTTGAAGGTGATGGATTTGCATCTACAACATCCATGACTGACATTTCATCACTAATTGCTGCATTAATCAAGAGTTCGAACTACAAAATATCTTGTTATTGTTATCATATCCTCTGTTCATTTGCAGCAATTATTTTACTCATTATTCAGCAACACAGAGCAAAACATTCTTCAATTTTGTAAATATGCCACTTATTTACTATAAAAACTTGCTTTTTTATTTAAAGTTTTCTTTTACTTAATCTGCAAAGTCAATGTTTTACAAAGAAATATTTTCTGTGTTAAGATACCACAAACTGTGTAGAAGTTAAGCTAAATATCAAGTAAACAATGGTAAGATTGTGCAGACCAAAACATTATGAAGTATGCAATACCAGATGTTTTACATCCTTTTTTTTTACTAAAGTTTGAAAATTTAAATGATTTCTTTGATAAAACAGCACTATTACTTTGTGCAGTTTGCAAAAGTGTTTAACCTTAGCACACAGTACTAAGCCATGGCATAATGATGTCCCAGAAATGTTCATACAATGTAATCTCACTGTGAAAAAGGAAAGACAAAAAGATAATTTAGAAAGATGTGGCAACAACTCTGCCATTAGCTTATGAGAGCAAAATCAAAATTCCGTTAAATATAACTCACTTCAAATGATGAACGAAGGAAATCTCTGCCATAATCCTGAGGATACTACTTCTGGAGGTGTTGAACAGGAGAATGAACTGCAGTAGCCCATATATAAAAATTTTCACAGTTCTGAAATTCAAAGAATGCAAAAATTAATTTAATATTTAATTTCAATTCTAGCTTTCTAACAACTGTAAAGCCCAACTAGGAAACTAAATAGACTTTTCACTCATAAAATGACATTATTAGTGTTATCATGCATAAATTGATTAGATTCTAACTATAGCTGACTTACAAAATGTAATATTACTCATGAGTAGCCAATACAATTTTATTTTGAAAATAAATGTATACGTAATGCAATTCTGGTTAGGTTATGGATTTATGGGTATATTGTCATACTTTTGCCCGCATTAGGTCTTGCTCTAACGTAATGCTGCCAACATATGCATAATGCCACCGAGGCCGGTAAGATACTCAGCCTCAAGGCGTAGCCGAGAGATTGGGTTATTCTACGTCCATACATCCTACTTACCAACAGGCCTTTGAAAAAATAAATCGCTTCTTTCTGGTATTCATACCCTCTTGCATGCCTTTAAAATCTTGCCAGTTCTACTAAATCGAAGAATTTTCTTCTCACATTTACTCTCGCATCCGCAGCTTTAAAATTTCGTCTTAAATGGGATACACTTAGCCAAAATTAGGCTTATTTCACATCGTACAATGAGTTCAAATATTATACAGACCGGTCCACTAATATTATGAAAACGGCTTTATACATGGTAAACTGCTATAATATAGCACATTTTGCACTAAATGTATGTTATTTTTTAATCAATTTGTGTTGACAATAATTATTATATCTACGGGCTTCAGTGTCATCTAGCGTGTGCATTTTGATTCAATAGGCATATGAAATTATGAAGCACTCAACTTGATAAACTTTGATTGGTCAGTGTGGTAACCTGATGCTGCAACCGGAAGTTATTTGCCCGTCCGATTACGCTCCAAAATAATAACTTACCGTGATTTAAAATATGTAGAGGTTCGTATTATTCGCCCTTCCTTCAAACTTATAGCTCAATATGGAGGTTTCATGAACAATTCACACCGAATTGTTTTAGCCATAACTTACAAAATAGTTACTATTTTACTTATCCAGGACAATTACTGTTTTAAAACTAAAAAAAATTTAAATCCTAAATGTATAATTTTATTCGTAATGCTTCTCACATACTGAGGATAAGTATTATCTTGCCTCTGTTTCCAATTATGGCACGACTAAAGGTATGTGCTGGCACCTGCTGTTGAAATAGTTCACCGCTCTGCATGCAGATGACTGTGCATGTACAGTTTTAATTTCCATCCGATTACTCGAGCCACGGTCATAGCAACGATAACTTGGAGCACCGCTGCCATCTAGGGTGGAGTTTTGTCGATGTTTCTATTCAATCCTAAAATGTTATTAATTAACTTGATCCTGTTTGGTGAAGGAAGAGTAAATGAATTATCACTGCAGCTGCAACAATAAATGGAATGTGAGAGAACTGATTCGACTTCTCTGAAAATAAGACATTCTATTGATGTAAATATGTGGAAGGCCATCTGCCCATAACATAGATTTGGTGTAATAATCTTTGTGCATATGTTTAACATTTCTAGTTTCTTTTTAACTGAGCACTCTAATTTTTCCCTCTCAGCATTGTGATTGTATACATTAAATATTATTAGTTTTACTTTTGGTGGTTCTGCATTCCACCCGAAAATTGTATATCGAGATTACAGCACAAACACGTGTTTTAGGCCACTGAAATAGCAGCATATTTCTCCTTGGAACGAAGATGTGATGGGGTGCCCCGGATCAAGTGTCATCTTGTTTTAGGAAGCGATTCCGAATTAGATGACTGTTAGTGAACGACATGTGCATCAGATTAAGTTACGTCGTTTTTTATTCTGAATAGCATTTTTAAGCACCAAACTGTCCAATATACAAAAAAGGAGTATTTTTAGAAAAGATCCGCTTGTACGTCTGTAAGCAGAATAATTCGAAAATGAAAAGTCGGAGAAATACCACACTTGGTATTTAAGATCAATATCATTTAAAGATACCACTTAAAGGTTTTCAAGGAAAATCTCCCACCCCGAAATACCCTTTAGTCGGAACATTTTTCCAAAGTTTTTATTTTCTGAAAAATGTCACTAACGGTTTTTATTAAAATACCGTATATTAAAGTGGTTACATGACAACTAAACTATCTTGAATTTTCTGGGAATAGCTTTATATAACTGCATAAGTGGTAAACTGCTGGACGACAAGCAGTGGAGTAAACAACACGCATCCTTATGGAGTGATGCGTTTTGTTTTTTCACAGACTGGGCATTTTCTCTACGGTTAGAAATAGCAGCGTGAAGCTATAAAACAACACTGTTTGCAGGTAATCCTCGGAGAATATAACATTAATCGTGCTTGGAAGAAGAGCGAGTTTCAAATGCGAGGATAAGTATCGTCATGTTTGCGATTGTATTTATAAACGGAAGACCGGATGTCCCTTATCAGAATCCATTCACTTTATCACATGTTAATATTTCATATGAATTAAGATATATGTGACTGAGTGACAATCATTCTGCACCTAAAAATCTAGTAATTTCTGTCTAAGATCAAACTGGTCATAAATGCAACACAACGTTAAACATATCCCAGTGCATATAGTCTACAAGTTTTCCTTTACATGTAGCAGTCGATTATGTTTAAAAGAAATTAGTGACAATAATTTATTTCCAATTCACATTAATTATGAATAGAGCTAGGATAGTTATGAAATAACTTTTTTATTTGGTTAAAACATATGAATAATGTTATATGTGCACAAAACAATGTTTCCTGAGTCCGAAAATGTAAATTTTATTGTACATGTTTTTTCATATTTACGATTTTTTCGTAATTGCATAATATTTAGAGAATGTCGTTACAATTACACATATTTTCAATTTTTCACAGTAAAATGTTTGAAAAATGGAATTGATTACGTATTTCAAAACAAATTAATAAAATAAAATAAAGCCTGAGACAATAAACGGCGAGCGGTAGGTATCGCATTTTCAGAGAGTTCCCGATTGTTAACGCGGCGAGGATTATATCAAAGAACTGCTGATGTAAACTTATTCAGTGGGACGATAATACAGATGCAGTTTCGTTTTGTTTGTGCGTGTAGAGTGATTGCGTTAACTCCAGCGTTCTCTAGTTATAGCAGATAAAATGCCACCAGTGAAATGGAGTTTATCTACTCAACTAAATATATGTGTACGTGAAAACGAAGGTGTGCTTACTACAAATGGACTAGTTTTATTTTGTGTTGCGTGTGAAAGGCGAATAAGTGCACACACTCGTTTCTACGGGTATCGCAAATGAAGCAACTTGTTCAACTTCAGGCCCCAGTTGTCAACCTTTAATAAGGACCTACTTGTGCTGACATTCCGCTCTATAAAGTAGAACATCCGAAATTACGTGCATTCCTAGAAACGTATATAAAACAGGCTATACTCTTCGCAAACATTATGTTTCATTACTTTATGAAAAAACAATACAAGAAATTCGTAATTCTATTAAGGATTCTAATCTTGGGTTTGCATGGATGAAACTCCAGATGAGTGTAAACGATGTATATGTAATGTAATTGTCGGTGCGCTCGGTGAAAATGGACTGTCAAAGGCTTATCTTCTAACTGTGGAAGAAATAGCAACGACAAATCATTCAACAGTTGCGAAAATATTCAATAATGGAATGTTGCTGTTATGGTCACAGCGAATTAGGTATGAAAATGTAGTTTTGCTTTTATCTGATGCAGCCCCATATAAGGTTAACCCCCCCCCCCCGGGTTAAAACTGCTTTATAGTAGACAGCTTCATGTAACATGCTTGACGCATGATATGCATCGCCTGAGTGAAACTGTGCGCTTAAATTTTCTTACTGTTAATAGTTTAATATCAAGCGTAAAAGAGGTTTTCCTTAAATCTCCGAGTAGAATCAGTTTGTTTAAACAGTTGGCTCCAGGAATTCCACTTACTCCTGAACCGATCATTACGAGATGGGGGACTGGTTACAGGCTGCCATATATTATTGTAACAATTTTGGCATTATCGAGAACATACTTCAAGAACGAAATGAAAACGAAGCAGAAAGCATTGTTGAAGCGAAGGGTGCTATATGTAGGGATGGGATAAAGGAGGAATTAATTTACATTAAGTCACATTTCAACTGCATTTCTACAGCCATCACGGCGCTCAAATGAAATGACGTACCACTTGTCACAAACTTAACTTTAATAGAAAGTCTCTCACTAAAGCTAAAATCTGCGCCAGGTCAAGTTGCAAAAAAAGTAGTTGAAAATTTTGAATATGTACTACAAAAAAATCCAGGGTACCATACATCACAACATATTGCAAATATCATTTCTGGTAAAACGGAGAGCAAATTGTTGGACATTGAAGAAACATTGTCGCTGGAAAAAATTGTAAAGTTTAAATAAGCACCTATAACGTCCGTTGTTGCCGAATGTTGTTTTTCTCAGTACAAATCAATTCTCAGAAGCAACAGAGAATCGTTTCTGTTTTCAAACCATAAAATGGTTACTGTTATACAATGCAATGGGAAGAATTAAGTTCGCTTCAGCAGCAGCTGTTCCAGTCCACAAATTCGGCGAGTTTTACATTAATTTATTATTTTGGTGGATTATGTTAACTTGTATTTTCCAATATAACGAATATTAAATGAACTCACGTCGATTTATAAAAATTATTATTTCACCATTTTTGGGAGATTTTGGATAGCACATATTTTGTAGGTTGTTAATGCATATATCACTGTTTTAAACCGCATAATTACATACATATTTTACTTTTTAATGCATAAATATCCGAGCCCTATATTCATAATTGGAACATCATCTATTCACAAGCATGTTATGTTATGGATTTGATTTTGGTTATATTCTACACTATTTATTGCATTCATACATCCTACTTACTAACAGGCCTTTGAAAAAATAGATCACTTCCTTTTTGTTGTTCATATGCCTTTCAAATCTTGCCAGCTTTAGTAAATCGAAGAATTTTCTCCTCAGATTTACTTTCGCATACGTTAAAATACGAACCGCAGCTTTAAAATTCGTCTCAATACATTCAGCCAACATTCAGGGTTTTTTATACTTCCACATCGCACATTGAGCTCAAAGACAGTACAAACTGGGCCACTAATATTACGAAAACAAGTTTATACTGAGTAAAACGATATAATTTATCAAATTTTGGACTAATTATGTGTCATTTTTACTTTCTCTACTACGTATAGTAAGTAGGGGAAGTATTGCATTCCACCCAAAAATTCGATACCGAGATTTCGCCAGAAATATATGTTTTGAGACCCACTGAATCCAAAAAAAGCATTTTTGGAAACATGTCCGTGTGTGTGTGTGTGTGTGTGTGTGTCTGTGTGTGTGTCTGTGAACAGCATAACTCAAAAACGAACAGTCGGATAAACACCAAACTTGGTATTTAGGTTCAGTATCTTCCAGAGATGCGACACGAAGGTTTTCAAGAAAATCCCCCCACCCCAGACTACCCTTTACATGGAAGATTTTTCGAAAATTTTAATTTTCTGAAAAATGGCTCTAACGATTTTGATGAAAATATCATATGTTTAAGATAATGTCATGAGAAATGAAATGTATATCTCGAATTTTCTGGGAATGTCTCCAAAGGTATTCTTCATTGTGAACGACTTTTGCATAACTGGTAAACCGTAAGAGATAGACAGAATTTTACTACACAAAAAATGTAGATCGCGTTAAAATACATAACTTATGTCATATACATTTCTTTTGTTGAGTGAACCGTTTTCGAGATATTGCTTGTTATTTCCTTAAATATTTCAATACTTATACTTTTTCTCAAATTCGTTATTCATTTTTTTATGTCCTGGACATGCAAAGAGAATGAAATGCGCCACATAGCAACCAGCGTTAAAATATTTGACTATCGCTTATAACCTACCATATTCCCCTTGCATCTACAAGAAAATTACCAATAAGATTGACATCTCGATATCTCGATTAACATGAAGCATATGGAGAATAGGCGTTTGTAAAAATAGATTGTACAAGAGTAGAGAAAGTCATGTGAGTGTAACACATCAGATTTTTTAAAATCATTTCATATTTAACACCAATTTAGAACCATTATATTGGCTGCTTTGAATGTTTTACTTACGGGCTCCACAGTGTCATCTAACGTCTACCTTTGCATGCAATGGGTATATGCAGCGCTCAAAATGTAACTGGGGTGGTCGATGCTAGAATATCGATGCTGCAGCGGAAGTAAATTTCCCCGTTGACACACGCCGGGACTAGTTGTCTAAATGGAACTGTAAAGTTGCATTAAACGACATAAGCAAAAGCCGCTTGATGCCGCACTGCTACCATCTAGCGGCATAGTCGGATGTAAGATTGTGCAAGTGTCGTCTGATCTCGGGAGTATTTCTAACTGTATCAACAGCAGATGACAGCACCATACCTTAGTTCGATGTTTTTATAATAAAGAAGCAGCAATACTGCATATAGTGAGAAATACCAACAAAATTACACGTTTAGTACTTTAAATTTTGGTTTTTAATAAAGAGTAGTCTTCAATAAATTTAAATTATGGTTATTTTATAAGTTATAACTAAAAACATCAACGTAACTTGCCCTTAAAGTTTATATGTTAAAGTATAAGTTGGCAATGGATATTAAAGAAGGTATCACATTGAGTCAGAGGCTGTATATTTACAGCTTCCTTATATTTTTTGGAGCGGAATTGGACTACTATGTGAGTCCGATTCAACGCGTTATTTGTTAGCGAGAGGTTGTGTTTCCCAGCGCACGACTACTTCGTCAATCGATTTATGCATTTTGTTCACTAGTCGTTCTCTTGTAACTTTGTCCGATAGTCTCTTCTAGTGCACGATTCGTTCATGAATCCCATGGCTACTCCTAGCACCTGATTCGTTCGTCGATTCGATAATGAATCGTCCTCTTGCGACTCTCGCTAGTTTCTCCTAGTGCACAATTCGTTAATAAATCGTCGCCTTGCCTGCCTCACAATTCTGATTATCGTCCAGGTTTGTACTTTGCTGTTTGCAGCCAAAATACACAATTAGCCTGATTAGTATTATTATTATTAACACCCGCGCTAGTGACGTTATATTAGGGTATAGCGGGACCAGCGCATGACTGTTGGAACTGTAATTTCGGGTGCAGTATTCGGTTTCCTACATAGACCACCTAAATCATTCATAATGAGCGCTGAATATGTTCATTGGTTTTAAATGCATACGCCAGATGACACTGTATAGCCCGGACGTCTAATATTCAAAGCTGCCACCACAGTTATTGTACACAGCTGTTACATATTAAATAGTTTTAAAAATAATACATATTTAATCCAAAATTTCATAGAGTATATCAGTTCATTACGAATAAGCGTTTTCATCATATTAGTGGTTTAACTGGTGCTGTATTTGAGTTCAGTGCACGATGTGAGAAAAACCCCAAGGTTGGCTAACTCTCTCTCCAATTTGAGACCTAATTTAAAGGTTACGGATACTATTTTAAAGGTTGCGAAATTAAATCCGAACAGAAAATTCTTCGATTTAGTAAAACTGGCAAGATTTAAAAGGCGTATCGTTTTCTCAAAGGCCCATTGGCAACTAGGGCGTATGAATGTAATAACGTATAATACCACAAAATTAAATCCATGTCATAAATTGAATTGCATTACATATATCTTCAAAATAAAATTGTATTTACACTCTTGGCTAATATCATCTTTTGCAAGTCAGCAGTCGACGGTTTGCTTATACATGATAAAACTAATAATAAATTTCTTTGTTTGTTGTCGTAATTAATCTTTACAGTTGTTAGGAAACGCAGAATTGAAAGGCGTTCCCTTCCCGTTTAAAATATTAAATTTACTTTTGCATTCTTTGAATTTGAGAAATGTGTATCTTTTACATCAACACTTCCACTATTTAATAGGTTTTACATTCTTCTCTCAAACTAATGGCAGAGTTATTGCCACATCTTTTGTTTATCACCGTGAGAGCATTAGTGCACACAACTGGCCTAGTACAATGCTATGATTAAACACTTTTGCAAACTGTACAACATGATAGTGCCATTTTGTCAAAGAAATCATTTTAATGTCCAAACTTCAGCAAAGAAAGATGTGGTATTGGATAAGTTGTTGCAATGTTTAAGACAGTACTATCTTACGGTTAGTTTAACTTCTACACACCTCATGGTATCTCCACACAGAAAATGATTTATTTGTAGAATCAATGAGTTTTCAGATTAAGTAAAAAAAAAGAATTGAAACAAAAAAACCAAGGTTTTATACTAAATACAAAAATACACTGCTGCATTTACAACATTAGAGTAATGTTTGCTTTGTTTTGCTGAATAATGAACACAGAATAGTTACTGTGAATGAAGAGGGTATATTAAAAGGAACAAGATATTTTTTAGTTCAAAGTCTAATGATTAATGCAGCAATTAGTGATGAAATGTCGGTCATGGATGTTGTAAATACCTTCCAAGTACTTTTATAAACATTATTGTTTAATAATTGAAGCATTAATGAGGTTTTCTCTCCTTTTGAGCTGTCGAATTCACTCTAGCAGATATCCAAGGGAATTTGGGTTTGTTTCTTGTTTGTGTGTGTATGTGTGTGCGCGCGCGCGCGCGCAGTGATCAGGAACATTGAAGCTTTCTCTCTCACCTATATTGTTATATATCATTAAATATTCCTTACTATTTGGAATTTCATTTCAATATCAGTTGAAACATTAAGGGCCATTACTGGAAACATGTTCTGAATTTTCAGAAAAAGTGAAGTTGGTGTTAGGCAGTTGTTTCGGTGAATTCGTTAGTTTTAATAGCTTTAAAGCTTGCATTTTTTAGTTAATAGCTCAATCTAGCTACAGACATGCTTTTTCCAAATGCAGTAAATAAACAAACTAGCAGCAAGGATTTCAGTTAAGTTTGTTTGTTTACATTGTGATTGTTTTAAGAATGAGAAGAAACACACCTCATGTTGCAGTGAATATGAAATATCACATTGATAGTGCATTTAATAGAAGCAGTTTCGAGCTTAAATCACTGCTTTCTTAAATTACAGCTATTCTGTAATTGTCATTTGCTTTCACTGTGTTCATATACAATGGCATTAAAGCAACATAAAACAAAAAATTGATATATTGTTTTTCAGATGTTCCTAATATAATATTACTGACAAATTGCAACTAAGCAACCTAATTAGGACTTGTTGGAATTATGGCGTCAGGTAGTATGCAGCTTAAATTAAGTGAAAACGGTGCTAATTCTACTGATTCAGGATGTGAACGTGGTGTTATAATGAAATATAGTGATGCCACTAGACATGTAAATGATAGGAACGTCGGGGACAGTTGTGAATTAGGTAAACCAGCCCATGAAAGTGTTGCAACCGGAAAGGAAATGGCGGCGTCACTCACTCCATGTGATCATCGACTTGTTGAAAAAAACGAAAACATAAGACTCCGAAGTGAAAACGATACTCTGAAAAAAGAGCAATGTAGACCGGATATAAAGGAAGTCAGCACCTTAAGGGAGAAAAACGAAGTTTTGGAAAAAGAAAACACAGAACTCAAAGAATTACTCCGAGGCCTGAAGACGAAGCTAGCAAGTATGGAATATACTTACAACGAAGCGAAACATCATCAAAAACGGTACTGTGGCACGTATCTAAATAATGAAAACAGCAGCCGTGGAGTGGTTTTAAAAAACAGATATGAAGATAATGCAGTCCCAGAGATGGAAGAAAGAAAGGATCGCGTGTTCTAGTTATAGGTGATTCCTTATTAAACTTCTCGGGGCAAACGTGTACTAATGAAGGATATGATGTGAGGTGCTTCCCTGGCCAAGTTGATAAGCTCAACTTAAAAGAAACGAAACCAGAAGTGGTGATGATGCATGCCGGAACAAACAACATACGCGCAAGAAATAATGGGTGAAACAATGCACCTCATTAACTCCATAAAGTGTGAAGCGAAGATCATAGTCAGTGGCTGGTAAGAAGACGAGAAAAATCAACGAAGAACTTAACTGGCTATGTAACATAAAAAAGTGTACTTTTGTGGATTTCCCAAGATCACTTCGCAAGTGATGGCGTACATTTAAATCGTAAACGTTCCTTCAACTTCGGGAAACTACTATGTGGAGTAATCGACTGTGAATTAAAGGGAAACTGATAAACTGTGAGGTGGATGTTAAAATGCCATTTAAAAAATCTGATGTGTTACACTCACATGACTTTCTCTACTCTTGTACAAACTATTTATACAAACACTTATTCTCCATATGCTTCATGTTAATCGAGATAAACATTTTCAGACTCTATCTTATTGCTAATTTTCTTGTAGATGTAAGGGGAATATATATTTACAAGGGCAATATAGAAATACAGTAGCTTTTAAGCACATACATATCTCTTAATAGCTGGTTGCTAGGTGCAGCACCATTCCCTTTGCCGCAGATTAATACTCTTTGCATATCCAAGACAAAAAAATGAATAACGAATTCCCATTTGAGAAAATACGTATTGAAAAATTTAAGGGAATAACAAGCAATATCTAGAAAATGGTTCACTCAACAATAAAATGTATAGGACATAAATTGTGTATTTTAACGCGATCTACATTTTTATGCAGTAAAATTTTGTCTATCTCTTATGGTTTACCAGTTATGCAAAAGTCGTTCACAATGAAGAATACTTTTGGAGACATTCCCAGGAAATTCAAGATATACATTTTATTTGTCATAAAATATCTTAAACATATAATATTTTAATCAAAATCGTTAGAGCCATTTTTGAGAAAATTAACATTTTCGAAAAATGTTCCATGTAAAGGGTAATCTGGGGTGGGGGGATTTTCTTGAAAAACCTTCGTGTCGCATCCTTGGAAGATACTGAACCTAAATACCAAGTTTGGTGTTTATCCGACTGTTCGTTTCTTAGTTATGCTGTTCACAGACACACACACACGGACATGTTTCCAAAAATGCTTTTTTTGGATTCAGGGGGTCTCAAAACATGTATTTCCGGTGAAATCTCGGTATCGAATTTTTGGGTGGAATACAATACTTCCCCTACTTACTATACGTAGTAGAGAAAATAAAAAGCGATTGTAATAGAACCAGTAACAACTTTGTGCATTATTGAGTAATATTGGTGGCTTCAATACTGTAAGGGGTGGATCATTAACAGCTCACTTTTTTACAATAATATTGCTACTATTAACAAGGGAAACTGTGATCTTGATTCAGCAGCTAAGCAATATCGACAGACAGTTGAACATTCTTTTGTGCAAAATAACTCTGTTTTTCAAAATGATAATCGACCCAAAAAGCAAAACAAGAAGGCTGATACAAGTTATACAACTAAGAACCAGAACCTTGGATCACACTATAAATACAAAGGTAAGTGGTTACTTAGATGTGCTAAAAGAGTGTTTTATACTTCTACACCACAACGTTCAATCATTAAATAACAAAATCAGCGACATAGAGATTCTACTTGCAACTTATCTACAGCATGTCAGTGTTCTGTGTTTTAGCGAACACTGGCTTCAGAAAAGTAACCTATTTGTGCTTAATAAATTCAAAGATTTCACGCTAGCAGCATGGTGATGTAGGGACAGTAAACAAGGTGGGGGCACATGTATTCTTGTAAGAAAAGGCATCAATTTCAGAAACATAGAAACCGTCAATCGTATTACAGAGGATGAGGACCTAGAAATTTCAGGTGTGTATTTACCTGATTTGCAAATAACAACACTCTGTATATATAGAGCTCCTGACACCAACATAAATTTATTTCTGAGTGGACTGAAAATGATTCTAGATAATATTAAACACCTTAAAAATACTGTAGTAGTATGTGGGTACTTCAATATTGACTTTTGTAAAGAATCAAAAGCTACCTCTGACCTACTAAATACGTTAAAATCTTATAATCTGGAACCCACAATCTATGGTCCAACTCGAATCACAGAAAACTCTTCAACACTAATCGATCAAATTTTTGTTAACAATACTCTCCTGTGCAAAAGCCAAACCTTTAATATGGGTTTTAGTGACCGTAATGCACAAATACTAAACCTTCCCTTGGCTAACAAATATTCCCAATCAATAGAATTCACTAAAAAAAGGATCTTCAATGATGAGAATATCCAATACTTTACTCGCTTACTTACCAGCGAAGCATGGGTAGAAATCCATAAAGCCAAAAGTGTATCAGAAAAGTTTGGATTGTTCCTTCAGACACTACAACATTACTTAAACTTAGCTTTTCCATTCAAAACTGTAAAAAATGTTCCAGAAAAAAATGCTAAATCCTGGATTACTACAGGAATTAAAAAATCCTGTGAAACTAAACGCTATCTACATAAATTATCAAAAACATACCCATTAACCGTAGAATTTCAAAACTACACCAAGAAGTATAAACTGATCTTAAGTAAAGTAGTAAGAGAAGCAAAAACAATGACAAATGACCAACTCATCAATATAGCAAGTAACAAAACAAAAGCAATGTGGAATGTAATTAAAAAGGAAACGGGTACTAATAAAATAATAGTGAACAACATAAACTTGCTCATAAATTCTAAAAAAAGTTGTAGATCCAATTGAAGTAGCAGAAAACTTTAATACATACTTTGTTAATATAGCAGATAATCTCATAAAACAAGCCTCGTTAAATAATCCCCCTCCTACATTAAATTTTCACAGCTCAATACATGAATCAATATACCTTACACCGACAAACGAGAAAGACATTTTACAAATAATAAAAGATCTTAAGCCAAAAAAATCGGCTGGCATTGATAGGGTACCAGACTTTCTTATTAAGAAATGCGCGCATGTAATTGTAAATCCAATAACACATTTATGTAATGAATCTTTAGGCTCAGGTTCTTTTCCCACTTGCCTAAAAACAGCCATAATCAAACCATTACATAAAAAGGGAAAACAATGATATGTATAATTATCGGCCCATAGCGCTACTTTCAGTTTTCTCTAAAATATTGGAGAAACTGTTTCTTAAACGACTTTCCAACTTCTTAGACAAACATAAATTATTATCTGACTCTCAGCATGGCTTCAGGAAAAATTATTCAACTGAATCAGGAATTTTCTTATTATAACCGCGTCCCTTAAAGCCATTGATCAAAAGCAACATGCCTCGGCTATATTTCTAGACTTAACAAAGGCATTCGACACCATAGATCATCAGCTTTTGTTAACGAAAATAGAGGCTCTAGGCATAAGAGGGGTGGTGAATAAGCGGTTAGAATCATATCTATGTGGTCGTATGCAAATAGTGGAAATAAAGCAAATAATCAGATCAATTATTATCGCTCCAAGTAAGCTACGGCGTGCCACAAGGTTCTATACTAGGTCCTGTCCTATTTCTTCTTTTCATAAATGATTTCCACATAAATGATCCATGTACTAAAACCATTTTATATGCTGATGATACAAATATCCTGGTTAAGGCAACCCAAAAAGAAACCTTTTTAACCTCTATTCACCAAGTCTCAGAGAAAATCACAAACTATTTTACATTGAATAATCTCATTATAAATACAAAACAAACTGTAGCACTGGATATACTCACAAATATCAACAAAAATTATCTTGCCCCTCAAATACAACTCTCTAATCAGACACTTAAAAAAGTAGAATCTCTAAAATTCCTCAGGGTCTGCGCATAAAGCAATCTGAAATGGGATGCCCACACTAGTCTCATAAATAATAAACTCAGCTCTCTATGTTATATGCTAAGAATATTGGCAACATGCACAAGTAAAGAAACAGTTAGAGCAGCATACTTTGCACATGTGCACTCACTCCTAAGTAGTCTTCTGGGGTGAGTCTTCAGTAAGCAAGTCAACCTTTATTGCACAGAAAAAAATTATCAGAACTATTGAAGGAGTCAGCCCAGTCAAACCTCTCTTTAAAAAACTGGGGATCCTCCCACTTCCCTGCATTTACATATATGCAGTTATTCTGCTTATAGTCAAGAACATTAATGCTTCTGACTCATTATTCATAACTAATAATATGGTGCATGAAGACAATACGAGAAAATACTAAAATACATGTGTCCAGCTGCAACACCTCGCTCTATCAAAAAAGTATTAATATCAAAGCAATTAAAAATGTAAACCAGCTGAAATCCAGTCTCAAGGCACATCTAATTAACACTCCTTTTATTCTATCAATGATTACATTGAACACAAATGTATATCATGAACCATAGTATTTAGCATGTAAGGACATATTGTATATATTGCAAAAACCTATTATTGTTTATGTTTATAGCTTGACGTGTCCAATAGTGAATGTACATTGTACCAAACCACTTTAACGGATGAATAAAACTACCTGAACTTTGTGTTTGAAATATTTAACTTAATTTCGTGTGTCACAGTGTTTACCACCTGTTGTTAGTGATCATAAACATAGTTCAGGTTGTAACATTTTCTTTTCTATGAAGTCGTGAAACAGTTCTCGTAACTGCCACGCACAGCGAGGTAGCTATGACAGCTATGACGAACGATCTTACACCTCAATGGTTATAAAAAAGCTCTTTGCATTTAAACATTTTGAGTCATGAATAATGCTAGGGAAAATACATGTTATTTTAATTATTATTATTCATATTATGTGCAAGTCATAATTTATGTCAGCATGATTTAGAAAAAGCCAAAATAGTGCAACTTCATGAGGTGGCGGGGTCCTATGGTAGTGGAACATATTAGTTTATCGCAGAAACAAAATTCATGATGTATTGTAGTTTACTATTTTCTTCATGGTTTAGTAATTTGTTTGCAGTACATTAATAAAATATTTTAATCTGCTGACGTTGAAGGACAGAATAATTGTTATGTATTTTAAGTATTAAGAATTTAACGGTACAAAGAAAACAGAAGGAGAAACGATGTCTAATATGAAGCCCATAAAAGACTGTCTTCGTGTTACAACTACTAAAAGCAGCTATTTGCTTTGAATCTATTTTAAACACAAAGTTGAGTGTTATGATTATTTTTTACTTCTTTCACATTTTGTTTTCCAACTTCGCTTCTTCCTATTTGCTATCTTGGGCATAGGTTTAAGTAAATGAGCATTTCTGAGTATACCATGGGGCATTATTTTAACTGGACAAGAATTATATATATTGAAAATGTCTGTAAAGCTTTTCCTGTACCTTAAGAAAATGTGATCGATTTCATGGTGTTTAGGTTCCTTGGCCGTTAGGCTGCATCAGAGGATAATGGCTAATATAGTTTGGAATATACTGAATCTGCATCTAGGGATGTTAGTGTAAGGCATTTTGTTCAAGTCTGCGACACCTAAGATGATGTTTTGTTTGAATAATTGCTTTTGCTGATGTATTTAATTTATTTTTGAATAATGTGGTGCTTTATGTATAAGTAAATGCTGACCTTCTTTGCACATGGTAGGATATATCATTTATGTTATAATTTGAATGTTATTGCAGAATGCATTTCCGTCATGTGGGTTAACAGCTTTTAAATTAATGAATGTTAAACTGCTGTATACAAAGAATAGCACTACATAATACCAAGCTAACCTCCCCACCTTATTGAAAAACAAGTAAAAATACTGTGAGTTTAAAACAAAGATAATCTCGATGTTCTAGCAATGGAGAAACGGAACTAGTAGGAGTGCAGGTTTTGAATAAAATTACTCGTGTCTTTAATTGTTTTCTCTGCAGTTTGGGAAAGCTATTTAAAACGCTGATGATTTTATTTAAAACTTGCACTCCTTCCAGTTGGGTTCCTTACGTTTCAAAAGTAGTGGGCGGGGCTAGCAGTTGTGCACGTAGTGTTGCCAACTTAGCTATTTTATGACTAAATCTAACATTTTTACAGTAGCGTTTAGCCACATAAAATGCTTACAGCCTGAAATCTAGCCTATTTAACAAACTCAGCCAAAATTTAGCCTAAGTACCATAATTTCATCTACACTTTAGCTATACAAAAGTTTAGGGTGAATTATGTTGCTATCATGAGTCATGGCATGTCAGCAAAATATACACTAATCATAAGGTCGACGTTCTGGAGTATGCGCTCAAAATGTATGACTCTTGACACACACAGTTGGTTAGTTTTTACATATTTTACCTAAAGAATTTCAGGAAATTTCATATTTCAATATAACATTCCGTGTTGGTGCTTAGCAAAAATATACCTTATTCCATTACAAATTTAGGCGATCCTGTTGGTCTTCAAAGCCAACATGAAATCGCAACATAGCTGAAAACACGATTGAGGGCCCTCAGCCACAAAGCGTCTAAAACTCAATGATTCACGTTGGCAGCAATTCACCGTTACTTTTGTTAACTTTTTCAGTGAAGACTAAAGTAATGCAGAAAATCCTTATTTTATAATAAATAAATAAATTATTCTTTCAGAATATATAAATATTATGGAATTACCTAATCAGCAATAGTATTTAGAATGTCTTAATGGTGCTTTAACTTCTGCAAAGAAAATATGTGTAGTTTTAGACACCAGTTATATCTAGCCTTTTGGTTTTATTAAATGCCTTTTTAAAGATACCATCTGCATCTAGCCGTTATTTGCGAGGAACAGGCGGGTTCGATTGATAAAGTAGTCAGATGTATTACCGATCGCAGCGTTAGTTTCACTTACGTATATTCCGAAATATCGGGAAAATTTCTCACTAAGCCATACCCACTATACAGCTTGAGGGGTTGTAGCTTAAGACGCGTTGAATTAGACTAACTCAGTAATCCGATTCCGCTCCAAAAAATTAGAAACTGTATATTGCAGCTTCTGAATATAAGGCATGTTGTTTATTGTCCATTGCCAACTTACACTCCAATGTATGAACTTTAAGTCAAATTACATTGGTATTTTTCAGCTATAACTTACAAAATAATGGCAATTTTATTTACTGAAGACTACTGTTTATTAAAAACCAAAATTTAAGGTATTAAATGTGTAGTTTTGTTGGCATTTCTCACTATATACTGTATTGCTGCTTCTTAATTATAAAAACATCGAACTAAAGTCTAGTGCTGTCATCTGCTCTGATACAGGTTGAAATACTCCAGAGATCAGGCGACACTTACACCCGGCTACGCCGCTAGATGGTAGCACTGTGACTTCACGGTTCCATTTAAACTAGTCCCAGCGTGTCAACTACAGAACACCAAAGTATTAGAAGTGCAACCCTAGTGTTAAAACGGTTGAAACACGAGGGCGATCGCAACGGTCGGGGATGGAACTAAACTATGAAAAATCGTGCTCTCGGATGATGACGTCACTCGTAGCTACTATAGCTGTATTTTTCATACCTGCCTAGTTCTCTGGCTCAGCTGATCATGTTCTAATATTGCATCGCTACTGACGACGTACAAAGTTAATTACGTGAGCTTCAGTAATCGTGATTGCACTTTGAGTTATTCAAATTTCTTTTTAAAGGAATCGATTAAAGCTCACATAAAATAACTTATCATCGTCATCTGTAGCAATACAATTTTAGAATATAATTATGATGAGCTCAAAACCTGACAGCTAGCTTAGTATGAAAAACACAACTGTTTATTCTTGTGTAACTCTTTTTACTTTCTCTACTACGTACAGTAAGTAGGGGAAGTATTGCATTCCACCTAAAAATTCGATACCGAGATTTCACCGGAAATACATGTTTTGAGACCCCCTGAATCCAAAAAAGCATTTTTGGAAAATGTCCGTGTGTGTGTGTGTGTCTGTGTGTCTGTGTGTGTGTGTCTGTGAACAGCATAACTCAGAAACGAACAGTCGGATAAACACCAAACTTGGTATTTAGGTTCAGTATCTTCCAGAGATGCGACACGAAGGTTTTCAGGAAAATCCTCCCACCCCAGATTACCCTTTACATGGAACATTTTTCGAATATTTTAATTTTCTCAAAAATGGCTCTAACGATTTTGATTAAAATATCATATGTTTAAGATATTTTCATGACAAATAAAATGTATATCTCGAATTTTCTGGGAATGTCGCCAAAAGTATTCTTCATTGTGAACGATGTTTGCATAACTGGTAAACCATAAGAGATAGACAAAATTGTACTAAACAAAAAATGTAGATCGCGTTAAAATACACAATTTATGTCATATACGTTTTTTTTGCTGAGTGAACAATTTTCGAGATATTGCTTGTTATTCCCTTAAATTTTTCAATACTTATTTTCTCAAATGGGAATTCCTTATTCATTTTTTGTCTTGGATATGCAAAGAGTATTAATATGTGGCAAAGGGAATGGTGCTGCACCTAGCAACCAGCTATTAAGAGATATGTATGTGCTTAAATGCTACTGTATTTCTATTACATCTACAAGAAACTTAGCAATAAGATAGAGTCTGCAAATGTTTATCTCGATTAACATGAAGTAGATGGAGAATAAGCGTTTGTAAAAATAGCTTGTACAAGAGTAGAGAAAGTCATGTGAGTGTAACACATCAGATTTTTTTTTATGCCCTGGACATGCAAAGAGAATGGAATACTCCACATAGCAACCAGCGCTTATAAGATTTGACTATCGCTTAAAACTTACCATATTCCCGTTGCATCTACAAGAAAATTAGCAATAAGATAAACATCTCGATTAACATGAAGCACATGGAGAATAAGCGTTTGTAAAAATAGTTTGTACAAGAGTAGAGAAAGTCATGTGAGTGTAACACATCAGATTTTTGGAAACGTCCGTGTGTGTGTGTGTGTGTGTCTGTGAACAGCATAACTCAGAAACGAACAGTCGGATAAACACCAAACTTGGTATTTAGGTTCAGTATCTTCCAGAGATGCGACACGAAGGTTTTCAAGAAAATCCCCCACCCCAGGTTACCCTTTACATGGAACATTTTTCGAAAATTGTAATTTTCTCAAAAATGGCTCTAAGGATGTTTATTAAAATATCATATGTTTAAGATACTTTCATGACAAATAAAATGTATATCTCGAATTTTCTGGGAATGTCTCCAAAAGTATTCTTCACTGTGAACGACTTTTGCATAACTGGTAAACCACAAGAGATAGACAAAATTTTACTACACAAAAACATAGATCGCGTTAAAATATACAATTTATGTCATATACATTTTTTTGTTGTTGAGTGAACCATTTTCGAGATATTACTTGTTATTCCCTTAAATTTTTCAATACTTATACTTTTTCTCAAATTCGTTATTCATTTTTTTTGTCCTGGTAATGCAAAGAGAATGGAATACTCCACATAGCAACCAGCTCTTAAAATATTTGACTACCGCTTAAAACCTACCAATGCCCCTTGCATCTACAAGAAAACTAGCAATAAGATTAACATCTCGATTAACATGAAGCATATGGAGAATAAGCGTTTGTAAAAATAGTTTGTACAAGAGTAGAGAAAGTCATGTGAGTGTAACACATCAGATTTTTATTTAAATTATCCAATAGTCAGCACATACTTTGCTTTTATATAATATTATTGGGGTTAATAGTGGTGGAATGTTTCTATGCCATAATACATAATGGTCACATTTAAATTTTTGAGGCTGAATGAGAAGATCAAGCACCTTGCAATAATTTCTTCTGCCTGCTTTATAGTAAAATATTTTGCACTTAAACTGCCTCCATGTTTTGCTTGAACTTGTAACCAACCAACAGTAGGATGTGGAATTTGACGGGAAAATTGGAAGAATAATACATGTTTGGCACTTTGTTATTTTATTCCACTCTCTAGATAGCGCAACACAATTTGACATATTTGCGTAACATAAATAACTTAATTCCATTTCCTACAAAGAAACTTCTGCACACATTATATGCAACTGTGTAGCTATTGTTTGTCATTCAATAAATGGCTATTAGCAGTGCAATAAATATCATTAGCAACAGTTTCACCACACTATTAATGTCCTCTGTGCTCTGACTTGAAGCACCATCACTGGACACAAATAGGCACAACTTAACTCCAACTTTCCTTGTGTATATCCTAGAAGTAAATAGAAACACATGTTTAAACTACCCTTAAAAGTATGTTTCTGAAAAGAGTAATTGCTTGCATTAAGGAAAAATGTGTGGCTATAAACAGCTTGTGATTATATTACATACTATCCATTCTAAACCAAGTTCTCTCTTGATGTAAACCAAAGCATATGCTTATGCTTGTCATGAAATTAAGCACTATGCTTATGCCAATGTAAATAGTTCCTTTATAAATGTATTTATCATGAAATATTGGAGTGCAAAGGTGACAGAGTTTATTGCGGTTATCCTAAGAACTGATTGTTAAAGGTAATGGATATATAACAACTGTTAAGAGATTACAAAATAAGATTTCCTTAATTCTAACTGCTATTGCGCTAACACTCAAAGAGTATCTTTTTGTAAATTACCAACTCTATGGATGACTGCTATTCTCTTGCCTATATGAGAAATGCAGCAATGAATTCACAGGGGTGCTATCTGAGTACCAAATAAACTCTTTGCATAACACAGGAAATATAAGTGAACAGTCATTCATAATACGCTAGCACTCATATGCTCAGCTCAGATCAAATCTTGTGATTTTATCAATTAGAGTTTGAGTTGCCATGACAGAGGAAGAAGTCTGTGGTGTGAATAAGCTGTTTTAACACAAAAGTGGGAAACCGTTAAAAAAAAGTGGCAAAAAAGAAATACTTAATGTGTTCAACACTATTATAAAAACACCTGACACTTGCAATAGTAGATATTACGACACTAACATCTAAGTTTACAGGCGTTTCAGCAAAAATGTGTAGGGAATATAAACAGACATAATAGGAGACTAAAATGTGGAAACTTGTTTTGTGTGCAACAGTGTTGTGGATAAGCTTGTCATTAACTTCGAGGATAGTTCTGATTCCAATATGGCAGCTAAGTCATCTTTGGAGGATTTGGATTAGGGTACTGCACCTTTGCCTGAGGAGTTCAATTAATACAAGTAAAATGTTCATTTTCCACATGCTTATAAAATAAATTGTTACTTCAGGTTGCATTTTTAATTATGATTTTCACACAGGGCACCTTTTTATTGACTTAAACAATGTTCAGCTGTAATATATAGCAAGTATGTGTGAGAGGAAGAAGCAGTCGTAAGGGGCAGGGATTGCAAACTATTTTCGCACGGATAATACAAAGAGTTCGTTTTAGTGAGAGGCACTCTATTTTGGAATGGAAAGTAGGTCCACTATTGCTACTATACCTAGAGGAGTTTTAGTAATTGCTAGTGTCTAGCAGCATTTTTATGCAACCAGCAACTTAAGTAATGAGAGTGCTTTGGGGTGAAGAGAGGCTAGGCCATTTCCTGCTTACATTAAAAAAACACATAAGTTTAAATGTGCAAATATTGATATGAGTTGATGCAGTAATTTGTATCACAAATTACTTAAATGTAAATAATGATTGTAATATGAATATGCATTTTTATGTGACATTGATTTCAGATGTTTATTAATTGTAATTATTATTTGGAAGTAAGTTTATACGGCTTTACTGAAACTGTCAATAATAGCGCAATAATGCAGCGAGGTGGGTGAGCTGTTTATCATTATTGGAAACAAGGAAGTTACGTAATGTTGACGCGTTTTCGGTAGAAATTTCTGGAATATTTTCTCCCTAAAAGCAATATGTATTCGTGGTTTTCATTGGATATTAAAATAGACGCTAATGTTGGCGCGTTTTATTAGCCAATTGCAGCTCAGTTATAATCTTTAGGCGTATCTGTATGTAGGCGTATAAATAAGGTAGATTGGAGGTAAAGTCAGTCAGTCCTTCAGTTCGCCGAAAGCATTCATACATTACACGTCGTATTTAGGCAGTTCATCAAAAATCTGTGTACACTACACGTCGTCTTCAGTCAGTCAGTTCGTCGAAAGTATTAGTACGGCATACACCGGATACAGATTCACAAGTTACGCGCAGCAGAATTATGAAAGATCTAAAGTATGGTAAAGTTAAATATACAAAAGATTGAAGTACGTGGATTAAAAGAATTATCAGTAAGAAGTTGTTATAACAGTTTCAGTTTGGCGAGTGTTAAGATCAATGTATAAATGTGATAGTTAACGTGTTCGACAATAAATGTGTAAAACAAATTTCTTCATCAGTGTAATTTTTGGATAAAAGATTCCTTTCCGTTTCACAACCTGTATAGAGATACGTGCCCAAGCCAACAGGATAATAGCTAGCCGGAGGACATTTGAAATGAATTATTTCAAAAACTGATACTAGGAACCGCAAATTGCTAACGCCAGATGGAGCTACAAACCAAACAAATGAATGACGTCACAAGATGGCAACGCGTGAAGTAAAGACACATACATAAACATCACAAGCATCAACATTATAACTAATACCGTTACAGAGTGAATTAACTAGTCAGCTAATGAAGTGAAACACACTACATATACCTGAAGTGTAAAGAGGAATTAAATGAGAAAATTAGAATTCTGTGCTCGTGTTTGGTTGATAAAGTGTTAAATGAGAAGGAAATAACACTTTTATTGTAAAACCACCACCACTTTGTTACTTGGACAAAATTCAGTATACGCGAAGGATCTATGGATCTTTTCATTGAAGTTTCAATGAATCGGATCTTTTGAATGATCCTTCGATATGTTATTTATAGTGAAATTTTAAACACTTTTCATAATAATAATAATAATAATAATAATAACAAAAATAATAAAAACCAACTAATGCTAACCTTCCGTGAATTCAAAAAAACTAAGCTTATATATATAAAACTAACCTCCCATAGTACCTCGGATGCAATGCGTTGTATATGAAAAGCGTTTAAAATCCTTAAAGTGTGTTAAAGTGTTCACTATAAATAACAGATCAAAGGATCCAAAAGTACTATTATAGACAATATTGAACTAAAAAATATAAAACCAACAATCAACATGGCAACTGGAAAATTTACTTTGGGCACTTGTACTAACAGATTACAAGCACACTAATTGTTAAAAAAGCTACCAGAATTTCTATTTTGATACATCATGCCCAGTTCAAAAAAGGGCATAATGGCAGATAGATAAAAATGCCCAAACCCAAGTGAACTACTGAAATATATATGAATGATATCAAATATCTTTCTTCCTTCAGTGTTAGAAAATTTCAGTTGGGCACTGCCTTAATAGAATTATAGTACCATTGGCATGCTATCTTTGACATTTAGTGTCAATCCACTAATAATCTTACATTTTTAAATTATACACCAGTATCATTCGCATGATCTGTATCTACATGTTTGAATATTGGCACTGTAACATGCTGTTTAATTCGCATTAAAGGTTGATTTTTACCTTCCACTTTGGCTGTGATCTACACCCATCAATTATGTAGTGCAAACAAGAAAATTAATGGTATATTGCACTGTCTGGATGGCTCACTATATCTGAAAAGTAAATCAGGCCAATACAAAATTCAGCATAAGCAGCTCTTAAAAACTTAACCTTTCATCCAGCATAATCATTTTATGTTGCTCAAACTTAACATACCTTTAGATTTTAAGTCACCATTCGGGACTCGAACCACAACGCTGGAAGGAATGTAAATCGTATGCATATTCCACTCTGTCTGGACGGCTCAATATATCTGAAAATCAATTCGTTATAGTATAAAAATGTTGTAACACACAATAACCTATCCAAAGTCTTCTACCTCATTCTACGAATTTCACTGAAGTTAATAGAAAATACCAATATTACAAAAATTGTACATTCAATCAGAAATAGCGTAAATGTATGATTACCGTCTCTGCTTTGTTCCTGGTGAAAAAAATCGAACGAAAACTTTCAGCTACAAAAATCCAAGATGGTCCCTTTCTTCTAGCCTGCCATTTAGTGCGTTACGAATTTCGAAAATTGAAACAGAAAAGGTACAACTAGTGACCCGCCGTGTTCATGTGGGGAGTTAGTGCCCTGTGTTTCCAGTTTTCCAATCCAACCTTCACCCCTGTGGCTGTTCTGGCTTGAGAATGCGCGTCGTTCATTGTTTTAGATGCAGCAATGTAGATGGCAAGGCTCTATATTCGTATTCCTCCAATCTTATTGGTTGGTTAAACTGAATGCAAACTACTAGTGTCGTTTTGAAGCAGCCCAAGCAGTGTCGCCAACTTAGCTTTTTTATAGTAGCGTGTAGCCACATAAAATCATAAAATGCTTATAGTCTGAAATCTAGCCTATTTAACAAACCCCTTAGCCAAAATCTAGCCTAAGTAGCATAATTTCATCTGCGCTTTAGCTATGCAAAAGGTTAGGGTGAATTATGTTCCTATCATGCAGTGTTGCCAACTTAGCTATTTTATGGCCAAATTAGCATTTTTACAGTAGCGTTTAACCACATAAAATCACAAAATGCTTATAGCCTGAAATCTAACTTATTTAACAAAATCTAGCCTAAATAGCATAATTTCATCTCGCTTTAGCTATGCAAAAGGAATAAATAGGTGAACCCCCAATACATGCATAGTTGTATTATGTACCTACGAATCATGAGTCGTGGCATATCATCAAAATGTGATCGACTTTCTGGAGTATGCGCTCAAAATGTATGATTTTTTTAAACATAAAATTGGTCAGTTTTTACATATTTTACCTAAAGAATTTCAGTAAATTTCATATTTCAATATCAAATGTATTTGACGTACGGTGTTGGTGCTTAGCAAAAATATACCTTATTCCATTACAATTTCATATTAAATAAATTACTCCTTTACAATATTTAAATATTATGGAGTTATCTAGTCAGTTATGATATTTAGAATGCCTTAATGGGGTTTAACTTCTGCAAACAAAATATGGATAGTTTTAAACGCCAATTATATATAGCCTTTTCTTGCTAAATAATGCCTTTTTAAGATATCATCTAGCAATTATTTGCGAGGAAGTGTTGCCAACACTGCTATCATAAGTCATGGCATGTCGTCAAAATATGTTCTAATCCTAAGGTCGCCTTTCTGGAGTATGCGCTCAAAATGTCTGATTCTTGACACACAAAATTGGTCAGATTTACATATTTTACCTAAAGAATTTCAGTAAATTTCATATTTCAATATAAGATATATTTAACCTACGGTGTTGATGCTTAGCAAAAATATACCTTATTCCATTACAGTTTTAGGCGATCCTGTATTACTTTGCTCTTCATTGAAAACATCGGTAACCTGCATTACGTTGGTCTTCAAAGCCAACATTTGAAATCCCAACAAAGCTGAAAACACGATTGAGAGCCCTCAATCTCAAAGCGTAGCCTCAAGCGTAGCCGAGGGATGTTTTTTAGGAGAGGAGTGTAGCGTAGCCGAGGGATCTGCGCGTCTTAAACTCAGTGGTTCACGTTGGCAGCAATTCCATCCAAAAATGGTCAAAAACGACTATATAAGAAGGGTCGCGTAACCGTTACTTTGGTTAACTTTTTCAGTGAAGACCAAAGTAATGCAAAAAATCCGTATTTTATAATAAATAAGTTATTCTCTCAGAATATTTAAATATTATGGAATTATCTAATCAGTTATGGTATTTAGAATGTGCTAATGCGGTTTTAACATCCGCAAAGAAAATATGGGTAATTTTATACGCCAATTATATCTAGCCTTTTTTTTTTATTTACTAAGTAATGCCCTTTTAAAGATACCATCTAGCCATTATTTGTGAGGAAGTGTTGGCAACACTGATGCCAAGTATAATCGGTAAATCGAATGAAACATTGAATGCTGACGGAAATAACAATTCCGAAATACCGAATAATTCGGTTGTTTGCGAATATCGAATAATTCGATAGCTTCCATTCATATTGCCCAACACTTTTCAGGTGTAGCTACGGAAAATTTCGGTCTAGTGGTCCAGCAACTCTTTTGCAATAATCGATTCATGAATAGTCCGCTACGGTGTAATAACGTTTACTCCGTAGTATTGCTGGGATGACATCTTCTATCCTTAAACAAGAGGTATTGTAATTGTATGGATTCGACTTCGATACAATGCTCCTCTGATAGAAAAGAAGACATGATATAGAAGAAAATGAATGGAAGAGCGTGTCTTCATAACAAGCATTCAGCGTAAGACACATTTGTTTTTCGAAATGGAGATATTGTTACAATACCCTCCAGAGCGATTTGTTGGGAGGTCGAAATGAAAAAATCTGATGTGTTACACTCACATGACTTTCCCTACTCTTGTACAAACTATTTTTACAAACGCTTATTCTCCACATGCTTCATGTTAATTGAGATATCGAGATGTTAATCTTATTGCTAATTTTCTTGTAGATGCAAGGGGAATATGGTAGGTTTTAAGCGTTTAAGAGCTGGTTGCTATGTGGAGTATTCCATTCTGTTTGTATTACCAGGACAAAAAAACACGAATAACGAATTTGAGAAAAAGTATAAGTATTGGAAAATTTAAGTCAATAACAAGCAATATCTCGAAAATGGTTCACTCAACAACAAAAATGTATATGACATAAATTGTGTATTTTAACGCGATCTACATTTTTTGTGTAGTAAAATTTTGTCTATCTCTTATGGTTTACCAGTTATGCAAAAGACGTTCACAATGAAGAATACTTTTGCAGACATTCCCAGAGAATTCGAGATGTACATTTCATTTCTCATGACAATATCTTAAACATATATTTTAATCAAAATCGTTAGAGCCACTTTTGGGAAAATTAAAATTTTCGAAAAATGTTTCATGTAAAAGGTAGTCTGGGGTGGGGGGATTTTCTTGAAAACCTTCGAGTCGCATCTCTGGAAGATACTGAACCTAAATACCAAGTTTGGTGTTTATCCGACTGTTCGTTTCTGAGTTATGCTGTTCACAGACACACACACGGACATGTTTCTAAAAATGCTTTTTATGGATTCAGGGGTTCTCAAAACATGTATTTCCGGTGAAATCTTGGTATCGAATTTTTGGGTGGAACGATACTTCCCCTACTTACTATACGTAGTAGAGAAAGTAAAATCCAGGCGAGTCAGAAGCTGTCAAAGTTTCAATGTAAGTGTAGTCAAGCGCAAATAAGAAAGAAGCAGGCAAGGTTTTTCAGCTGGCCACGAGAGGGCAGAGCAAACACTATCGTGTCCTGACCCAATACTCTGCCTAGGAGCCTCTGCAGTTTGGTTGTTCTCTTGTTGGCATTAGTTCCGCCTCTTGCCGTTTGGCGCTAACGCCGACCATCGCCACTTTGAGGCTTGATATTGAAGTATTTGGCTTGTTTATCATTTCTGTTGTTGCGAATAACGGGAATGAAATGTCCCCATATTAGTTCACTAATCGCCTGTGAAATAGCCGAATTCCTTCACTCACAAGAAATTGTAGCACTTTTCCAATGTTGTTGAGACACAGAATTTTGACAGTTTTACTGCGGCACTCACAATAAACTCTTCTAGCAGAAGCATTACAAATCTTGGAGAAGGAATTTAATTTTCTTCAATATAGCCTTATGTTATAAGGCTTGCTTACGAGAGAATAATTGCACTTGGTGATACCCTACAAGCAAACACGTGATTTCTGCAAGTATTTTACTCGCTATAACTGCATGTACAAGCCAGAGATTGGGAAACCAAAACTTATAAGCAAAAACGTTAATACAAATCTACGATAATCTCTTCTTACAGTGTGCCCCACAGCGCTCTGTCATACGCTTGCTCTAACGTAATGCTGCCAACATATGAATAATGCCACCGAAGCCGGTAAGATACTCAGCCTCAAGGCGTAGCCGAGGGATTTTTTTTAGGAGATGAGTGAAGCAAGTTGCGGCGGCAACTGCGAAGCGACGACAGGGCGTAGCCGAGGGATCTGCGCGTCTAAAAATCGAATCATTCACGTTCGCGTTCTAAACTCACTCCTAAGGTAATTTATTCGCTTTCCTTTTGATTTTATAAGCATTTTCTACGGGCATACTATAAGACATGATTAGCCCAAATCTAATATCTTGAAAACAGTTTGACAAACACACTATTTGGTAATGAATTCTATTTTGAAGTCCCTGAGGAACGGGATTAAAACTCCTGAAATAAATAAATCCACTAAATAAAATAATTGTTACATTTTGGTTATAAACTTTCGCATAACCTTCGCTCTTTAACGTACTTCTTTACAAACAGAAAGCCATTGGTTTTGAAAGCGTTAACATACGAACGTAATTGACATTCTAAAGAAACTGTGTATGTTAATACAACTGCTTAAACTCACTGACAAACACATTTAAAATCTATTTCATTACAGCACAGATACAAACAAGCTGCCAGCCCGCCATTGAATTAAAGCACCCGCGTCCATAAATAAAACTCAATTTAAATTTTACTCGGCTTGTGACGTCAAAATATGCAACAATCAACCGAATAAGGACGGAATCTCCCGAACGCCACGTTCCACACGATGGCTTTTACGAAATAGTTTGTAAAGTTTCATAAAAAAAAGTATCTCTATCGTATTTTAGTAGGTATACATATTATTCTTTCAAAAGTTTATTCTTCTAAAGTTTATGTTCCTATCAACTTCATTTTAACCCAAATAAAACTTTACAGAAACAGCTACATTACACGTTATAGATACAAAGAGAACAGCGACAGTCAAATGTTTAACAACTGGACGCTATATGCTGGCCTTAAAATTCAATACTGTTTCCATGACAACACGAGAAACAACTGAAAATCCACGCGGCTCAAAAATAATGACAAAGCATTCAACAAATCGAATAACGGATATCTCGGAAACGATTGATGCCACAAAAAAGTTATTTGGAATAAATGCTTTGTTTTGAAGAGATCTGCATTTTTTGTGTAGTTCGTTTTTGTCTATCGCTTAACGTTTACCAGTTATAGACGATTATACAAAACTCCTTCTGAATGAAGAGGACTTCACAGGCTGTTCCCAGTAAATTCAACATATATATTTTACTTGTCATAACATATCTTTAATGTGTGGTATTTTAATCAAAATCGTTAGACCCATTTTTAGAAAATAAAAAAAAAATCGAAAAATGTTCCATGAAAGGGTAGTTTGCGGTGGGGATTTTCTTGAAAATCTTCGTGTCGCATCCTTGAAAGGTGCTCAACGTAAAGATATTTTAAAGATATAAATAAATTATATTTCTATTAACGTTTGTGTTTATAGGTTTGCTTTACCGAATGGCGATATACGTAGTCCCGTATCCATCAATGGCTCGGAATCACTACACTCGTACTACTAGACGGGTATTTGATTATATTTCATTGCATTTATTTTCTTTATTTCGTCTCTAGCACATTCTACAACGTTTCAGAACAAAAATTGTGAAGACTTTTATAATGCTAACGAATTACAGCCGAGGTATTATGTGTCTATTTCCGCTGCCAACATTCAGAATAAAACCCAGCGGAAATGGGACTGCAGCCAACATCTGAATTGAGAAAAAAAACCTAAGAGTAGCCGAGGATAGCGGTTTTACCAAAGCACGCGAGCGAAGCGACCGTACGTTCCTTAACAATACTTATGATTCACTGTTCATTTATAAGCTTAGGCTTCTGATTCACGGGAGATTAGGTTAGGTCCACATATATGTATATGCTTAGGTGAACTAGCAACCAGTGGTTACACCAAAGTACGTGAAAGAAACGACCGTTTTTTTTTCTTTGTTTAAATTGTGGACGCTGTTTAACTACTATGGTCCTTAGCGTCCCATTCTATATTGGGCGTGAAAGACCGGTAATTTTGTTCAGAGGCCTCTTGAGGTTCTTTCACGTGCCATAAATCTACGACACGGGACCACCGACTTTACTTCCCTTCCGAAGGAAGCTACGCTAAGGATTTTTGCAGCCGAAAAAATCCACAGCCTCCGCCGGGTTTGAACCCGCAACCTCGGGAACTAGAGGTTAGCATGGTAACCACTACACCACGGAGCACAACTAAGGGGCCGTTTGTTGCTTAACAGTGCTTATAATTCACTGTTTGTATAAGATTAGGTTTCTTTTTCACGGAAGATTAGGTTAGGTTTAGTTTTTACTTTTTCTACTACGTATTGTAAGTAGGGAATTATTGTATTCTACCCAAAAATTCGATACCGAGATTTCACAGGAAATACATGTTTTGAGGCCCCCTGAATCCAAAAGAGGCATTTTTGGAAATCTGTACGTGTGTGTGTGTGTGTGTGTGTGTGTGTGTGTCTGTCTATGAACAGCATAACTCAGAAACGAACAGTCGGATAAACACCAAACTTGGTATTTAGGTTCGGTATCTTCCAGAGATGCGACACGAAGGTTTTCAAGAAAATCCCCCCACCACAGATTACCCTTTACAGGGAACATTTTTCGAAAATTTTTATTTTCTGAAAAATGGCTCTAACGATTTTGATTAAAATATTATGTGTTTAAGATATATGACAAATAAAATGTATATGTCGAATTTTCTGTGAATGTCTCCAAAAGTATTCTTCATTGTGAACGGCTTTTGCATAACTGGTAAACCAAAAGATATAGACAAAATTTTACTACACACAAAATGTAGATCGTGTTAAAACACACAATGTATGGCTTATACATTTTTTTTGTTGAATGAACCATTTTCGAGATATTGTTTGTTATTCCCTTAAATTTTTTAATAGTTATTTTCTCAAATGGGAATTCGTTATTCATTTTTTTGTCTTGGATATGCAAAGATTATTAATCTGTGGCAAAGAGAATGGTGCTGCACCTAGCAACCAGCTATTAAGATATATGTCTATGCTTAAAGGCTACTGTATTTCTGTATTGCCCTTGCAAATACAAAACAAGGGGAACATAGTACGCCTTAAGCGATAGTCAAATATTTTTAGAACTGGTCGCTATGTGTAAAATGTAATTCTCTATGCATGTCAATAGATCGTTTCTGCAAATGTTTATGTCGAGTAATATGAAAAAGATGGAGAATAAGCGTTTGTAAAAATAGTTTGTACAACAATAGAGAAAGTCATGTGGGTGTAACACATCAGATTTGTTTGTCCTGGTAATGCATAGAGTATGGAATACTCCAAATAGCAACCAGCTCTTAAAATATTTGACTATAGCTTAAAGCCTACCAATTCCTCTTGCATCTACAAGAAAATTAGCAATTAGATTAACATCTCGATTAACATGAAGCATATGGGGAAGAAGCGTTTGTAAAAATAGTTTGTACAACAGTAGAGAAAGTCATGTGAGTGTAACACATCAGATTTTTTAAATATAAATTTAATTAGCTAAAAAGCAGTGGTTACACCAAAGCACGCGAGCGAAGCGAGCATGCGTTCCTTAACAATACTTATGATTCACTATTTATATAAGCTTAGGTTTCTGATTCATTGCATATTAGGTTAGGTTTAGTTCTTTTTAACATAAACTTAGATTATCATCCCACAAATTTTCGCTTATTCCCGCAAAGTTTAGCATCTACATTGTCATTAGACTTTCGCGGCGTTTTCAAATGTTGGCGGCTTGATTTAGTGACTTTTGACCAATTGTTTTTAGCGAATTCCAGCTCAAAATGGCTAGGTTTCTGCTGTATAAGAGTATGCAGGCCACACCACTTCATTCGAGCAACATCTAGTAATTTACTGGTTCCTGGATTACTCTGGTTGCAGTTTTTACTGGATTAGCAAGTATTTTTTACTTTAAAACCTCAATCGATGGATACAGGAGTGGATGGCAGGAATCACAGAACAATTTTTATGAACATTTTGGAAATAAAAATTGAAGAAACACGGACCTTTTTCTAAAAGACTTTTTGGCGGGAGACTCAGGGGATCTATAAAACACATATTTCCGATGAAATCTCGACATGGTTCTTTTAGTTGGAATAGAATACTTATATTTGCTATATGTAGTAGACGAAGTAAAAATGTTTACATATTTGTTTCAAATCAATAGAAATTTAAGAGTGAGCCAAAAATGTGTAGAACGTTGAGGGGAGAGTGTTGCCAACCACACGGCTGGTATTTGGGTCAGAGTAAAGGCCGGCTGCATATCGCACCATATCCCCAACAGCAGAAGTATACATCTACTAGAAAGTTGACGCAGGAATGCGGACATCATTGGCGTCCTATCGATTGGACAAATCTTCCATTTCTTATGGAATGTGTTTTCTGTGTTTGTTCGCTGTTTTCAAATTCCTGGATGTCGCCTTGAGGACTGTTTCCTATCTCTCCTCATGACTTTCGTGACTGGAGTGAAAATAACTTGTTTAGTTTTGCGTTAACTTGTTTGGCCTTGGGAAGGCGCGTTCTCTATGGATAGTGATAGTCAAATGTTATACGCTGTGTTAAATTTCCATACTGTTTCCATGCAAACGCAAAAAACATCTGAATGTTGAAAGGACTTTAAAGAATGACCAAGTATTGAACAATTGGAACCATTAATAGCGGATATCTCAGAAATTACTAATGCCACATAAAACTTATTTGAAATAAATTGTATTTTAAAGAGATCTACATTTTTTGTGTAGTACGTTTTCATCTATCGCTTAACGTTTACCAGTTAATTGCTTCCCAATGAAGAGGACGTCGCAGAAAATTGAATATATACATTTAGCTTGTGATGTAAATGTCTTTAATATACGATATTTTAATAAAAATCATTAGAGCCATTTTTAGAAAATATAAGATTTCGAAAAATGTTCCGTGTAAAGATTAGTTTAGGGTGGGGGCTTTCGTTGAAAATTTTTATGTCGCATCTTTGGAAGATACTGAAATTAAACACCAAGTTTGGTGTTGTTCCAACGTTTTGTTTAGTTATGTTGAAGAGAGTGGGAAGTATTTGAAACTTCGAACTAATAACAAAGAATACATCGGAAATGGATAATGCAACAAGAAAGTGTATTTGACATAAATTGTGCGCTTTAACGAGATCTACAATTTATTGTGTAGTAAGATTTTTGTGTATTTTACGATTTACGATCTGCACAAAAGGCTTTCAGAATGACATTAAATTGAGTTTTATTTATGGACGGTTTTTAACTGCTGTGGTCCTCAGCATCCCATTCTATATTGGGCATGAAAGATAGACAATTTTGCTCAGAGGCCTTTTTATCAGGCCTCATACGAGACCATCGGCTTTACTTCCCTTTCAAAGGAAGCCATGCTAAGGATTTTTACGCCCGAAAAAAAATCCATCGCTCTCCGCCGGGTTTGAACCAGCGGCTAGCATTGTAACCACTACAGCACGGAGGACGACCTTTCACAATAAGTAGGACATCATACGCTATTCCGAGAAAATTGAAGATATGCATTTTATTTGTCATAAAAATATGTGGCCTAAACATATGGTATTTTAACCTAAAATTTCTAAAATTGTTCGATGTAAAGGGTAGCTTAGGTCGGGGGATTTTCTTCAAGATCTTTGTGTTTGAGGCAGTATTTTTAACACTTAAATGATATCAGTCTAATTATATAATATAAAATATAATAACAGCCCGCCTTAAAGCAATATGTGTATAATATAATATATAACATGTATGTAACAGTCATTGTATTGTGTTTATATTATTATGTACATGTATAATAATGTTATGTGAATGTATTACTTAGTTTAACAATGTAGGAGCTGTGAGAATAGAAGCAAGCTGCTTTCCGTAGCAAACAGAATTACAAAGTAAAAGCCGAAAGTTGCTAACAATGAGGTAACCTTAAGACAACAATAAATTAGAAAGTTTAATAAAGGCTACTAATAATTCTTGGAACAATAATGTAATATTTAAAACAGTTTATAAATAGCGAATCAAAAACTAGAAAAAGTTTAAGTTAAATAAAAGTATTCTATTGGAGTAGGCTTTGCCAATTAGAGACTTGAAATAGAGGAAATGTGCAAATTCAGGCGGGAGACGCTACAAGATTGCGTACGGTACGTGTTCAATGTTAGACTTAAAATTTATTGCGGTGAGAGTAATATAAAGTTTACGTGTTAAAAAGTACAATTAACAATAATCTCACAGCCCTACAGTAGGATATATCAGTGAAGTGTTATTTAATCGTGTGAAGGATTAATAAACAAAGTACAACACAATTATAATTTTTGTAAGCCTTGTTCTTTAGCTGTACTATCCCTGCTAAGAGATACGTGTTCTGAAAATTACTACTGATGCAGCCAAGGCACACATACGAGGGCTGATCAATAAAGACTGAGACTGATTTTTGTTCACAGATAATTATTACTCCATTTCAATGTTGACATGATCTTTTTCAAAGTAGTCCCCTCCTAACTGAATGCACTTTTTATAGCGTCTCTGCCAGTCCTCAAACACATGGTGCAGGCCATTCTTTGTCAGGTCTTTGAGAATCGCCTCACTTTTCTTTAGCACTGCTTCAGTGCTCTCAAATCGAATGTCCCGGAGCTTTGCCTTTAGCAAGAGGAATAAAAAGAAATCACAGGGGGTAAGACCGGGGCTTTAAGGCGGATGCGGCACACAGGTAATGTTGAATTTAGCCAAAAATTCCTGAACTTGATTTGCGACGTGAGGCCGCGCGTTGTCGTGATGAAGTCGCCACCCATTCCGATGATGTTCTGGACGTTTCCTTGTAATGTGCTTCCTCAGTGTAGCCAATACTGACGTGTAGTAGCTGCTGTGACAGTAGTGTAAGGGGGGGAACTGCATGCTGGTAAATCATTTCATTCCGAAACACCAGGCCCACCTTGCTTAGCACAGAGGACTCGCCCTTCTTTGAAGTCCTTGAAGCACCTAAACACCGTTGCACCAGGTAGTGCATCTTCACCGTATGCTTGCTTCAGCTTTTCCAAAGTTTCAAGGCTGTATGATTTAAACGAAAATAAAATTTTATTGCGCTGTATTGCTCCTCTCGTGTCACCTCCATTTTATGGTTTGCAAAATTCAAGTAGGGTCAACAATATACAGCATTACTACCAACCTACGGTTACGAGAGTGCTGTCGCTTATGGACATTATACATGAAACCCTGCTCTTTTCAAGTAGTCGTGGTAGAGACATAAAACTATCAAGGAAACTACAGAAAAAAAAATCAGCCTGTCTTTATTGATCAGCCCTCGTATATAATATTTAAATAAACATTAAAATACAAAGTTGATTTGTTAAACGTGGGGGCGAAGGCCACCGGTAAAGTAAACGTGGGGCGAATACTCCAAGAAACATATCTCCCGCAATAAATGGTGCAAGCACAACAATTAAACAACTTGGGGTCCAAAGCGTGGTGCTACAATAATATTCTACGTCATGTTGGATGCTCGTGCACCTTCGAACCGGGGCTAGAGAGAGATACAGCAATGTAATATCGTATTTGACTGCTGTGGCCCAAACATGTTTAAAACTCTTATTCCAAACAATTGGTGTGTGGAGTAACGTTTTGAGCTCTGCATGCCATGCAGAGTCCGCGGTACAATTTCACATCCGATGTTAAGATTTTGATATGCTCTCCATTACTTCCACTTAATTATGGTTAGTAGAGGAAGTATTGTATTCCACCCAAAAGTTTGATGTCGAAATTTCACCGGAAACACACGTTTTCAAGGCCCCTGAGCTCAAGAAAAAAAGGTCCGTGTATGTGTCTGTCTATGAGAGTGTGAACAGCATAACTCAAAAACGAAAAGTCTGATAAATACAAAACTTGGTATTTAAAGTTCAGTAGCTCCCAAATATGCGATACTTTTTTGTTTTTACGACTTTTGTTTTCTAAGTTATACACTTCACGGACACTTACGCGGATCTATTTTCTAAAAATGCTTTTTTTTTTGGGAGGGGTTAAGAGGTTGGCAATACATATGTTTGCCGTAAATGTCGACATCAAAGTTTTCGGTGGAATACGAGGGCAGTCCCAGCAGTTGTTGTTTCAAACAAATGACTACGGTAGAAAGTACCAACCTTATAAAGCTTAAGTTTGTAACGAATTTATAAACATGGATAAAACTGGCCATCGTTATGTGATACAACACTTTCATTTGAAAGGTCTTAGTCCAACTAATATTAAAGCTGAGCTAGATTCTACTCTGGGGGAGTCTGCTCCTTCGTTTACAACAGTAAAATATTGGGTGGCAGAGTTTAAGTGAGACCGTACAACCTGCCAAGATGAACATTGCAATGGTCGACCAAATGAGCTGACCACGCCAGAAATTGTGAAGAAAATCCACAAAATGATATTGGATGACCATCAACTGAAAGTGCGCGAGCTAGCAGCCATAGTAGGCATTTCTAAAAGTGCTGTACATCGCACTCTAACTGAAAATTTAGACATGAGAAAGCTATGCGCAAGATGGGTGCCGCGTTTACTCACAAGGGACAAAAGCAGCGTTGTGAGGATGTTTCAGTCGAGTGTTTGGCGATGTTTAGCTGCAATAAAACCGAGTTTTTGCGTCGATTCATAACCATGGATGAAACGTGGGTCCATCACCTCACACCTGAGACAAAGGAGCAATCAAACAGTGGATTGAAAGGGGAGAATTGGCTCCAAAGAAGGCGAAGACAGTTCCATCTGCAGGCAAGGTCCTGGCGTCCGTTTTTTGAGATGCGCGTGGCATAAGTTTCAATGATCATCTTCAAAAAGAAAAAGCAATCAATGGCGAATATTATGCAAACTTATTGCAGCGTTTGTATGATGAAATCAATCAAAAACGGCCGCATTTAGCGAAACAGAAAGTTCTGTTTTATCAAGACAATGTACCAGTTCACACATCCATTATCGCCATGGCCAAAATCAATGAGTTAAAGTTCGAATTGGTTCCTCATGCACCCTATTCCCCAGCTTTAGTCCCCTCTCATTATTTTCTGTTTCCAAAGTTGAAGAAATGGCTTGGTGGTAAAAGATTTGCCAGCAATGAAGAGGTGGAGTTTGTAGTTGATGGCTATTTTGCAGAACTCGACGGTTCTCACTATAAACAGGGTATCGAAGCTATTGAACATCGCTGGGAAAAGTGTATCGAGCTGAAAGCAGACTATGTAGAGAAATAAATATGTTTTTTCCCAAAACTTTTGTGTTTTCTGCGTTAGGTCGGCTACTTCTGGGACAGCCCTCGTATAATACTTCCCCTAGTCACCATACGTAGTAGAGGAAGTATCTGATGTAGCTCTTAAGAATTTTTTCTCTATTTTATTTTATTTCGCTTTAACTCTATGGTCATATCGCGACGGATCTGTTGGTGAATAGTACTTAGAACGATATCTGATGGACAGTTAGCCTTCTAGGTCTCATCCCCGTAACCACCCGCACCGTCACGTTTCACAGAGACCCTAGCGCATAGCTACCGAATTTTCTGCCGTCCAGTATAACCGCCGCCCCACACAGAAAGGCGGACAGTTAGCCTTCTAGGTCTCATCCCTGTAACCACCTGCTTCATGCCGTGCAGATGGCATTAGGGTGCCGTCCAATCTAACCGTCGCCCTCACACAGAAAGACGGACAGTTAGCCTTCTAGGTCTGATCCCGGTAACCACCTGCTACATGCCGTGCACATGGCATTAGGGTGCCGTCCAGTCCAATCGTCGCCCTCACAGAAAGGTGGACAGTTAGCCATCTAGGTCTCATCCCTGTAACCACCTGCTTCATGCCGTGCAGATGGCATTAGGGTGCCGTCCAGTCTAACCGCCGCCCTCACACAGAAAGGCGGACAGTTAGCCTTCTAGATCTCATCCCTGTAACCACCTGCTTCATGACGGGCAGATGACATTAGTGCGCCGTCCAGTCCAACCGCCGCCCTCATAAGAAAGGTGGACAGTTAGCCTTCTAGGTCTCATCCCTGTACCACCTGTTTCATGCCGTGCAGATGACATTAGGGTGCCGTCCAGCCCAACCGCCGCCCTCACACAGAAAGATGGACAGTTAGCCTTCTAGGTCTCAACCCTGTAACCACCTGCTTCATGCCGTGCAGATGGCATTAGGGTGCCGTCCAGTCCAACCGCCGCCTCACACAGAAAGCGGACAGTTAGCCTTCTAGGTCTCATCCCTGGAAATGCCATCTTGCTTTGTTACGTGCCCACAGATTCCCAGCGCATGGCCTGCTTCGTGCCGTGCAGATGGCGTTAGAGTGCCGTCCAGTCTAACTGCTTACATTATCTGTAATAGATGGCGTAGCTTTCGGTATTACTACTTATTTTTCATTTTACTATTGTTTTAGACTTAAGGTGGAACTTTGGGTCGTGGTGTTAAATATCCAATCCGGTATTTAGCTTGGCGACTGAGAAAAACGAGGAAAAAACCTGACAGATTGGTCGGTCCACGGGATTTGAACGTGGGACCTCCCAAATGCGGACCACAAACTTTACCGCTTGAGCCATCCCGCTCGGTTTTAGACAAAATCTTACTGCACAAAAGATGTAGAGTTTATTAACTCACACAATTTATGTCAAATAAATTTGTTGTGTCGTTAACCATTCACAGATATTCTTTATTATAGGTTTTAATTGTCAAATACTTTATACTTACTTTTTAGGGTACAAAATCACTATTCGCTCTTTTTACTTTCTCTACTACGTATAGTAAGTAGGGGAAGTATTGCATTCCACCCAAAAATTCGATACCGAGATTTCACAGGAAATACATGTTTTGAGACTCACTGAATCCAAAAAAAAGTATTTCTGGAAACACCCGCGCGCGCGCGCGTGTGTGTGTCTGTGAACAGCATAACTCAGAAACGAACATTCGGATAAACACCAAACTTGGTATTTAAGTTCTGTACCTTCCAAACATGTGACACGAGGGTTTTAAACAAAATCCCCTCACCCCTGATTACCCTTTAGATGGAAAATTTTTCGAAAATTTTAATTTTCTCAAAAATAGCTCTAACGATTTTGATTAAAATATCATATGTTGAAGATATTTTTATGACAAATAAAATGTATATCTTGAATTTTCTAGGAATGTCTCCAAAAGTATTCTTCATTGTGAACGACTTTTGCATAACTGGTAAACCATAAGAAATAGACAAAATTTTACTACACAAAAAATGTAGATCGTGTTAAAATACACAATTTATGTCATATACTTTTTTTTTGCTGAGTGAACCATTTTCGAGATATTGATTGTTATTCCCTTAAATTTTTCAATAGTTATTTTCTCAAATGGGAATTCGTTATTCCTTTTTTGTCTTGGATATGCAAAGATATTAATCTATGGCAAAGAGAATGGTGCTGCACCTAGCAACCAGCTATTAAGACAGATGTCTGTGCTTAAAGGCTACTGTATTTCTATATTGCCCTTGCAAATACAAAACAAAGGGAACATAGTACGCCTTAAGCGATAGTCACATATTTTTAGAACTGGTCGCTGTGTAAAATGCAATTCTCTATGCATGTCAATAGATCGTTTCTGCAAATGTTTATATCGATTAATATGAAGTAGATGGAGAATAAGAGTTTGTAAAAATAGTTTGTACAAGAGTAGAGAAAGTCATATGAGTGTAACACATCAGATTTTTTTTGTCCTGGTAATGCAAAGAGATTGGAATACTGCACATAGCAACCAGCTCTTAAAATATTTGACTATCGCTTAAAGTCTACCATATTCCCCTTGCATCTACAAGAAAATTAGCAATAAGATTGACATCTCGATTAACATGAAGCATATGGAGAATAAGCGTTTGTAAAAATAGTTTTTACAAGAGTGCAGAAAGTCATGTGAGTGTAGAGAAAGTATTGCATTCCACCCAAAAATTTGATACCCATATTTCACCGGAAATACATTTTTTGAGACCCCTGGATCCAAATAAAACATTTTTGAAACATCTCCGTGTGTGTGTGTTTGCGAACAGCAAAAACCAAAAGTTGTATAAATACCGAACTTGGTATTTGAGTTTAATGTTTTCCAAGCACGTGACAGAAAGATTTATGAAAAAATCTCCCCACCCCAACTACCTTTTATATGGAACATGTTTTAAACATTTTGATTTTCTAAAAAAAGGCCAGTGATTTTGAATAAAATACCATATATGATATATTAAAGCTATTTACATGGCAAATAAAATGTTTATCTTGAATTTTCTGGTAATAGCTTACGAAGTCCTCTTCATTCAAAAGGGTCGTCCTCCGTGGTACTCAAACCCGGCGGAGGGCGATGGATTTTTTCGGGCGTAAAAATCCTTAGCACGGCTTCCTTCGGAAGGTAAGTAAGCCGGTGGTCCCGTGTCGTAGATTTGCGGCATGTAAAAGAACCTCAAGCCTGATAAAGAGGCCTCTGAGCAAAATTATCGGTGTTTCACGCCCAATATAGAATGGGACGCTAAGGACCACAGCAGTTAAAGAGCGTCCATAAATAAAACTCAATTCAATTCAATTCAACTCCGTGGTACAGTGGTTACCATGCTAACCTCTAGTTCCTGAGGTCGCGGATTCAAACCCAGTGAAGGACGATAAATTAATTTTGGGCGTAAATATACTTAGCATGGCTTCCTTCGGAAGGGAAGTAAAGCCAGTGGTCCGATGTCGTAGATTTGCGGCACGTAAAAGAACCTCAAGCCTGATAAAGTGCCTTCTGATCAAAATTACCGATCTTTCAACACCCAATATAGAATGGGATACTAAGAACCATAGTAGTTAAAGAGCGTCCATAAGTAACGAAAAAAAAACCGTTTTCCATTCAAAAGGAATTTTGTATAATCGTATATAATTGGCAAAGGTTAAGCTATAAACGGAAACGTACTACAAAAAATGAAGATCTCTTTAAAACTCACAGTTTATTTAAAATAAGTTTTTTTATGGCACAAGCCGTTTCTGAGATATCTTTTTAAGTCCCATTGATATTCAGTTGTTTCTCGCGATGTCATGGTAACAGCATGGAATTTTAACGCCAGTATATAGCGTCCAGTTGTTAAACATTTGACTATCGCTGTTCTCTTTGTATCTATAACGAAATGTGTAATGTAACTGTTTCTGGAATGGTTTATCTCGATTAAAATGTAGTAGATACAAAAATTAGATTTAGTAAGAATAATTTGTATACTTACTAATAAAATATAGAGGTTGGAGAAGTCGTATTAATGTATCACTTCAGGTATAATGTTTTCTCAAGCAAAGAGAACAATATTTCGAGCCATCACATAGCGACCCGCTCATTTCAGCATCGCTTTAAAGCGTGTTTCCCTACTCTCTTTTTACGTACAAGGAAATATGCAATAACGCCATTTCTGCAAATCTCTATTTCCATTAATATGAGGTATATATAAGAATAGGCTTTTGTTGAAGAATGTGTAGAGAAAGCCATGTACATGTAATATATCAGATTTTTTTTGAAAGCATAACCCAGGAAAGAGTAACACATAAACACCAAGCTTTGCACTTTTGAAACATTCACAGATCGATCACTAAAAACGTTTTAAGTTGTTCACATAATTAAGTGAAGAGTGGTGACGGGAGCGGTCGACGTGTATCACTGCGCATGCGCGAGTGACTGCAGGTGGGGTCGACCAGTCCGGTTAGTCAGTCAGTCAGTCAGTCATTGAGTGAGTGTTGAAGTGTAGTGATGGTGCTGTGTTAGTGCTTGGCGCCATGGCATCTCCCAGAGGAGAGCCGGACTCTACACCCATCTGTCGTTGTCGAGTTCTGTACCTGGGGTCCGCCGTGCCCCACGTCACCAAGGATGGTCTTCAAGGAATCCAGGAACCCCTGAGAGAGCTGTACCCCGAGCAGGGTGCTCTAGGGGCCAGGGGTATAGACTCGTGGCTGAGCGTGTGGTCTAACGGTCTGCTGCTCGAGAACGTGGACGAGAACCACAAGAAGGTGACGCGTTTCTTTCCCATCGACACCTTACACTACTGCGCCGCGGTCCGCTACGTCCTGGTGCCCGAGAAGGCGTCCCCGGGGTCCACGACGCCGAGATTTCTGCCCTTGGACTCGCCCTTCGCCAGGTCGCCCAACCCCAGTCACCCGCCGCTCTTCGCCGCCATACTCCGGCGCACGACGGGCATCAAGGTGCTGGAGTGCCATGCCTTCATCTGCAAGCGCGAGCTGGCGGCCAACGCCCTGGTACGATGCTGCTTCCACGCGTACGCCGACTCCTCGTACGCCAGGCACATCGAGGGCGGCAGCACCAGCGTGTACGGCACCCTGAGGAGTCACAACTTGCCCACCACCAGCATAGAGAAGGTGGAGGGTTGGCGACGAATGTCAGGCAGCACGTTGACCCTCAACAGCAACGTCCAACCTGGACCCTCTAGCCAGAACAACGGTACCCTCACCTCTAACGCGACGACCGCGGCGGGTGACGACATATCCATCTATAACGGCGACGAAAACCACAAGGTGTGGGCGGGTTCGAGTCCCAGCGGCGAACGTCCAGGTGGTGGTGATGAGATATACGGGGGCAGTACGATGAGGAGTGCGCGGTCTGGACGTCCCCGGCAGATGGTGACATCGCCACCACCACCTCCACCGCCTCCGAAGGAGGACTCCAAGAGCAGCAAGAAGGCCGGCAACAAGGAACGAGCTCGGAGGAAGAAGATGGGCAGTCGCGAGGAATTGTACCCCATGATGAACGGCGGCATGAGGTCCACGAGCTCCATGAGTGGCACCCTGCATCACCACTACTCGAACGGGACCATGATGAGGCCGTCCTCAGCCCAGCCTATGGTCCCCATCGTGAACGGTTACCACCATCCACATCCAGGACCTCCCATACTGCTGGCCACCACACTACCTCACCCGCGGCACCTCAAGAAGATGCCAAAGCCGTCTAAGGGCATAATGATGCCGCCGCCTCCACGAGCAGTCGTACCCATGGCTCCTGCCCCCGTCATGCCGCCGCCCATGGTCATGTCGGGGACTGGAAAGAAACCCAAGGTGATCCACCATCATCACCCGCCACCCCCCGTGGCCATAGAGGAGCCCATATACATGCCGTCAGCGCGACCCCTGAGTCCCGTAGCGAGCTTCCAACCCGGCCACTTCCCACACGAAGCCTATCTCATGCAGCACTACGCCACCGCCACCATGGACTCCAAGCACGCCAAGAAGAAGCCCAAGTCCAAGCCGGCGACTCCTGCAGCAGTCGTCAACGGTGACGGGGAGGCCACGCCCCCGATAGTCGTGGTCGAGGAGTCGCCCTTCAACACGGGCATCTACCGCAAGAAGGGACACCTTAACGAGCGCGCCTTCTCGTACTCGATCCGTCAGGAACACCGGTCGCGGTCGTATGGCTCCCTGGCGAACCTCAAGTTCGCCGCTCCGAACGGCGGAGGTAGTGGAGGCGTCGAGAGCAAGAAGGAGCGGGAGATCATGCAGATGATGCAAGACCTGGAGCTTTCCGGAGACGAGCTGGAGCGGAGCGAGGTGCCGGCGGCCATGTACGAGAACAGGAGGGCAGCAGCGGCGATCGCCTCCCCCCGACGATAGATTCACAGGTAATGACCTTGAAATAATCACGTGTCCAATATCTTCACTTCACAGATAGCCGAGGTCGTTAAGGCACGCGAGACCGTCCTCTGCCTGTAACCTAAACTTAGCTCTAGAACGTTACCTATCCAAATTATATCTGTCATGTATCACCAGTGTCACCGCCTGTGGTGCCATATGAAATAAAAACGGGCGTTAAACCGTAGCAAAATAATTTGTATTATCACCGGAATCTCCATGGTCATCATGACCACTATTGTCACCATTCATTATCATCATCATCAACATTTATCAACCATGATCATCATTATTTTCATCATCACCATATCTCGTCTTGTTTGTTATCAGCAACAAAACATCACCATTATCATCAGAAGGCATAGGTTGGCTTATCTACACTCAAACCACTATGTCATAGCAAAAAATGTAAACAAGAGAGACTATGAATCACTGACGGCAGGTAAACACGGTCTGGTGAGGTAAACTGCAACAGACTGTACGAGGGATGGGGGATGGTTTGTAACAGTAACAATTCAACTTTATTTCCTTTCGTCCTGACACTGATGCTTCTATACCACAGAGGTCAGTGAACTACAGCACTGCCACCAATCAGGTTTTAGAAATAAGTTCAACTCCATATTGCCATGTTTATGGTGTAACATCCGCGCCCAGAACTACGCCAGAGCCGCTATATTTATGCCAACGTTGCCACATTTACTTGACTAACCTCTATGCCAACGTAGAAGATTTACATTTACCTCAAGCGTTACGCGGATTATGCTGACGTCACCGTTGAAAACTTCAGGTAATATGCCAGCTTGCCATATCTTCTTGACTCAGGTGGATTGTAATTCAGTATGCACGCGCAGTTGCTATATTTACTGCACTATAATACTTGAAGTATGTCAACTTTGCTATAATTACGGTGCTATAACTTTTAGGAGATGGGTGTCGACCATAACATTGATATGGCAACGTACTGAATAAAGTATAGCGCAACTCCGTGGCGTGGGGGTAGCACATGTGCCACACATTCAAGAGGTTCCGAGTTGGAATCTCGGTTACGGCGAGTTACCTTGGGTTTTCCTTATCTTGAGAAGAGGAACGTCGAGTAACTAAGCCCTAGGGACCCCGGGCTCGTCCGATATGACCTACCAGGTCAGAACGTTGAACCTAAAGCATAAAAAATTCGAATGTGTTACATTCACATGACTTTCTCTGCCTTCTATCGTTTATTAGTGGGTACACAAAGTATTCTTATGAAAGTTGTTTACTTTCCCTACCACGTACATAGTAGTAGAGAAGGTATTGCATTGCACCCAAAAATTCGATATCGAGATTTCACCAGAAATACACGTTTCGAGGCCCCTGAATAAAAAAAAGAATTTTTAGAAAAAAGTCTGTTTTTACGTCTGTGTGTCTGTGAACAACATAACTCAAGAATTAAATGTCGAACAAATACCACACTTGGTATTTAAGCTCAGTACCTTTCAAAGATGCGACACGAAGATTTTCAAGAAAATCCCCCACCCCAAACTACCCTTTAAATGGAAAACTTTTGAAATTTCTTAATTTCTCAGAAATGGCTCCAACAATTTTTATTAAAATAGCACATATTTAGTATATTTACATGACAAATAAAGTGATTAAATTGAATCTACTGGGAATAGCTTGTGAATTCCTCTTTATTTCACTGAATTTTGTAGAAGTAGAAAACCAGAACATAATTTTATTTAAGAATTGCAGAGCTGAAACACACATTTTGTGTCTAAACGTTTTTTCGTAGCGTTAGCCGTTTTTTAAATATTTCATGTTTAGTTTACACTATTCCCTAACGGGCGTGCATGAAGTTGTGCGATCTTCCTTTGTTTCTTTCTGTTCTTCGCATGAGCTTGTTACTACTAATGAAACATTTGAATGCGGTTCCAGCGTGTTGCAATTCTTGTTTACGCCGAGAAGTTAATTTACTTCTGTGATTTTGTGGACAAATGTAAGAATCTGTGGTAACGTTATAAAATACACTTTGTGAATCTTCTTTGAGTGGCTTTTGCTTCGACGGAGTGCTGATTGAACCAATTTCGTAAGCCTGTTTCACTTTATTAATTCATATTTGTTATAGTACCATTTTCAAGTGTTGCTTATTTTAGTTTTCGCTCTTTGTATTTTTGCTTATTCTCTATGCCTAGGAAGAGAAGAACCAGCTATAATTTTAATGTTAAGAGGTGTTTTTTCCATGAAAGCAGCCAAAGCGATTGCTGGTTGCCCGAGTCAAAATAGTATATTTAGTGAGGTTAAAACTACACAGTCCATTAACTGCCTTAGTAAGAATAGTTTGTGCACGCACTGATAAACCATAGAGGGCATAGAAAGCCATGTGAATGTATCACATTAGATTTTTACTTTTTCTACTACGTATAGTAAGTAGGGGAAGTATTGTATTCCACCCAAAAATTCGATACCGAGATTTCACCGGAAACACATGTTTTGAGACCCCTGAATCCAAAAAAAGCATTTTTGGAAACATGTCCGTGTGTGTGTGAACAGCATAACTCAGAAACGAAAAGTCGGATAAACACCAAACTTGGTATTTAGGTTCAGTATCTTCCAAGATGCGACACGAAGGTTTTCAAGAAAATCCCCCCACCCCAGACTACCCTTTACATGAAACATTTTTCGAAAATTTTAATTTTCTCAAAAACGCTTTAGCGATTTTGATTAAAATATCATATGTTTAAGATATTGTCATGACAAATAAAATGTATATCTCGAATTTTCTGGGAATGTCTCCACAAGTATTCTTCATTGTGAACGACTTTTTCATAACTGGTAAACCATAAGAGATAGACAAAATTTTACTACACGAAATGTAGATCGCGTTAAAATACACAATTTATGTCATATACATTTCTTTTGTTGAGTGAACCGTTTGCGAGATATTGCTTGTTATTCCCTTAAATTTTCCAATACTTATACTTTTTCTCAAATTCGTTATTCATTTTTTTATGTCCTGGACATGCAAAGAGAATGGAATGCGCCACATAGCAACCAGCTCTTAAAATATTTGACTATCGCTTCAAACCTACCATATTCCCCTTGCATCTACAAGAAAATTAGCAATAAGATTGACATCTCGATATCTGGATTAACATGAAGCATATGGAGAATAAGCGTTTGTAAAAATAGTTTGTACAAGAGTAGAGAAAGTCATGTGAGTAACACATCAGATGTTTTTCCTATCTACTACATTTTAATCCAAATAAACCTTTGCAGAAATAGCTACATTACACATTTCGTTATAGATACAAAGAGAAGAGCGATAGTCAAATTTTTAACAACTGGACACTATATGATGGCCTTCCATACTGTTTCCATGACATCACGAGAAACAGCTGAATGTTGACGGGACTTGACCAAGTTTGATGTATATCCGACTTTCCGTTTTTTGAGTTATGCTGTCCACAGGCGCACACACACACACACACACACACACACACACACACACACGTACATTCATCTAGAAATGCTTTATTTGGATTCAGGGGGCTTTAAAACATGTATTCCGGTAAAATCTTGATATCAAATTTTAGGCGGAATGCAATACTTTGTCTACCTAGTAGATACGTGGTAGAGATAGTAAAAATGGGAAGTTCAAATAATAACAGATATCCCACAAATAGTTTATGCGCCCCCCCCCCAAAGCTGACATAAATTGAGTGTATTATAGAGATTGTTTAGTAGTTCAGAATGAAGAGATTTCACAGGCTGTTTCCATAAAATTCAAGATATACATTTTTACTCTGTCTACTTATAGTAAGTAGGGGAAGTATTGCATTCCACCCAAAAACTCAATACCGAGGTTTCATCGGAAGTGCATCTTTTGAACCCCTCTGAATCCAAATAAAGCATTTTTGGAAACATGTCCTTGTGTGTGTCTCTGTGAACAGCATAACTCGAAAACGAAAAGTCGGACAGATACCAAACTTGGTATTTAAATTTAATATCTCCCAAGGATACGATACGAAGAATTTTCAAGAAAATCCCACAACCTCAAAAATGGCTCTAACCATTTTAATTGTGTTTAAGATATTTTTATGGCAAATGAAATGTATGTCTTCAATTTTTTGGGAATGTCCCCAAACGGAATAACTTAAACTGTAAGAGATAGATAAAATGTTAGTACACAAAAAATGTAGGTCTCCTTAAAACACACAATTTATATCATAACTTTCGAGGGGGGGGTCGAGCGAACCATTTCCGAGAAATTCCTTGTTATATGTTTGAATTTTCCAATACTCTTTCTCAAATGGGAATTCGTTATTCGTTTTTTTATGTCCTGGACACACAGAGAGAATGGAATGCTCCACATAGCAACCAGCTCTTAAAACATTTGACTATCGCTTAAAGCCTACCATATTCTCCTTGCATCTACAAGAAAATTAGCAATAAGATTAACATGAAGCATATGGAGAATAAGCGTTTGTAAAAATAGTTTGTACAAGAGTAGAGAAAGTCATGTGAGTGTAACACATCAGATACACACACGTCGTAACATCGAGAGAGAATAAAAGATAACGAAACTTTTTGCATGTAAAGGGTAGTTTGGAGTGGGGCATATTGTACAAAATCTTGGTGTGGCATCCTTGTATTTAACCCACTTTTCGTTTTTGAGTTCTGGGGGCCTCAAAACATGTGTTTCCAGTGAAATCTCTACATGTGAGTAGGTACGTAATAATTGCTGATAAATTGTAGTCAAGGAATGGTATAATAATCCAAGTTTTTGTATAAATGTAAATCAGTGAACTTAGAAGACATCTTGGAAAGCTTTCAGTGGAGATACCAAGATCGTTTCTGTAAACTGTGACGAGAAAGCGCTGTGAATTCTATAAAGTATCCGCTGCTGAAAAGTCTTTCTGGATTTAATTGTAAGACAATAATGAAGAGCAACAATTGCCGATCACGTAGGGCTTGGTTCGAGTCCCGGCTGTACGTACGTGATTGGAATAAGGAGGACGCGGTGCGTATGTATGTCACATAGTCTACCGCCGCGAGGCTAAACATGACCTGGTCGGCAGCGAACACTTGTCTGTAAAAGGCCGTCGGAGTTCGTGTTTGGGTGGAGCACTTCCGTTTTCTCTGATAGGAAATAGAGGCCGGGGTACTTCCTAGAACATCTTGTCTTCGAGAAAGTCTCAACTTGATGTACAGCTACTTGCAAAAAGTTTTGTCATTGTAGGAATGCAGTTAACCAACTCTCCCATGGTCATTAACGTCTTATCTAAACAAAATAAGTTTTTTTTCTATTTTTTTTTCACTGAATGGGCAGCTCAAAGGCTAAAATCTTTTTTGAAATGAAGTGCACTTTGACGGAAACATTTAAAATAATTCCTTTTTTTAAAATAACCGATAACATACTTAGTAAAATCTATACTAATATTACAGAGAAAATGTATTTCTGTGCGGGTTAATCTGAAAAAAAAAACACACAACTGATTTCGATAAGCCCAATTCTTTCTGACGGATATGGGCTATGAAACATCTTCTAATTTCAATTATTACTAAAAGATCGAAAAGGATTTACGAAGTCTTCATTGAGAATGCCACGGAGTGGAAATCTTTACTATGCAAAGAATGCGTGTAGAAACAAAAGCCGGTTATATTTTATTGCAAGGAATATACATAGATGGCCATGATCTAAGATTTAAGCAAACAGAAGGCAGAGTTTAAAAAGCGACAATCGATGCTGTTTATTGCGGTACAAATCGTATGTTATATTTAATTTCCAAATTGTATATGCAATAAAAGTGTCAAAACCTCTGGATAACCTTATTCTAGGTTATAGATGGATGTACTGAAGTTTATGGATGCCAAAGCCTTCTAATGAACCCTTTGTTTTATTTCCTTTGTAATCAAGTCCGTTAGCAGAACATGTTGAGAATTCTTAACATTAGTAATCGGGGAACCGATATTTTGTAATTAACAATTCAGAACGTTGTTTTTCGGTGATCGCCTATTATGTGTGATCTCCAAAGAGGTTAACTTGGCGGCCTGGGCGTGGGAAGTCTTCATATTCACCAGCTTCACCTCAATTTCGTTGTATATGTTCAGGGTTTCTGCATTATGTGAGAACTGTGTAGCTTTTATGTTATTAAGTAACTGTGGAACCAGACAGAAGGTACAAAGTTTTAAGATAGGATGAGGCTAGAAGCTGAGTGGGACCTAGCAGATCTTTTGTGCCTAAGCCCCCGGGGTAGAGGTGAGAGAGGACAGAGGGCAAGGTCCCTAACGTTTCAGATTTGATCTCCCCGGGTGGTGGCTGGTGCAGTCCTCTCCTCCCCCCTGTGGGCTTACACATCCCGAGGGGCCCGGGACCTGGAGAGCGCTCGCTGTCTGCCATGCACACGCCGAGACCTCCCGCCGACACTTGCACCTCTGAAAGTGACCAAGCAGATGAAAGGTGAAGTGAAATGGGGGATGTAGTAATCCTTCCCTGCGACCCGGGAAAACCCCCGAAAAAAACCCAAGAGTCAGGAAGGTCGGCCACGGAATCGAACCCACGACCTCCCGAATGCGGGCCACAAAGGTTACCGCCTGAGCCACCCCGCTCCGCTACAAAGGTTTAACGTTTAACCTACTATAATTACGTAACAAGTTACTCTACCGTACCGACAGATGATTGTTTCACCACCAAAGGGTACTCTGCAGTATTTCCAGAATTTGGGAGACTGCCGAGGGGAGGTTAAGGAAGTCAGACGTTTCACATCCTTTTGTGTATCAGGAGATGTTTCATCCGTTATTAGGAGTAAACGCCGTGGCTTGCCTCCCACCTAGGCGGCCGGGGTTCGATTCCAGGGGCCCGCGTGTGGGGAAACCGGCGTCTGGGCGGGTTTTCTTCGGGTTCGTCGATTTCCCCTACTATTCATTCCATTATCACTTTCCTTTCATCCATTTCGCCTTCATTTCGTATCATCTTCTTGCTCACTGCTGAAAACACCGGTTCTCGTCCGATCACCGAAGTTAAGCAGCATTGGACATGGTCAGCACTTGGATAGGTGACCGCTTGGGAACACCACATGCCGTCGGCATCAGCCACCCTTTAAGGAGCTGTTCGGATTGGCTTGGGCAGTGGTTCCCGATAGAGATTGGGTACGTCTGTATGGCTCAATGTCCTCCGGATAGGGCATGCTAGATTGCTGTCGGCGCTACCTATGTTTTCGGTAGTCGCCCTTTAAGGGTAACGCGCGTAAGTGGCGAAAGCGGGGGGGGGTCGTTTTTAGGAAACAAGTTATTGGCCTCATGGGATACCCCCACGGTTGGGGAGCGCCAACCCTGGGTCATAGGAGGGGACTTGAGCTTAGGTTCTTGCCCAGGTAGACCTGCTACGTTGCTCGACCCTAGGCACCCGTGTACGTGTAAGCGCTTCTAAGAGGAGGTTAAGCCGATAAGTAAGTGTTAAGAATGGTCGGGACTATAGCAAATAATTGTAGAGCAGTTTCATAAAGAACGGGGCAAGGTAAATAATCCGCCACTGTCCGTTCAGTGACAGTGTTTGTGGGAATGGGGCCTGGTCAGTGACCGAACCAAAGCCTCAGTAATAACGGACTCGATGGCGCACACCGTTAATGCTCAGCCTCTGGCAATTATCAATTATTTTCGACCCGAACCCGTCCATAACGATTATGGTGTTGGCAAGTGACCCGAGCGAGCATCGCGTTCACAAATTAAAACTGCTGGCTGTACGCATACACCCAAACTTAGGTGCGTTTGTTTTCATCAAGGCCATGCAAATAAATATACTCGTAGTAACTTATTTCTTTATAATTTCCAAATTTATGTAGTACGCCGTGTTTACACTAAAACTACGCTGAAATTTAAAAAGCCCAGTTTAATGTTTCGTGATACCTGGCTCTCAGGCGCTGCCTCTGCCTACGGTAAGTGCAGCAAGTATTGTAGTCCAGCCAAAAATTCCATACCGAGATAAAATACACCTTTTCGGCCCTTCTGAATTAAAAATGCAACACATTTTTAGAAAAAAGTATCTGCGAACAGCATAACTAAAAAAAACGAAAAATTGTCAAATCTTCCAAAAATGCAAAGGTTTTGAAGAAAATTCCTTCACCCCGCACTACCCTATCCTGAAAAAAGTGGATAAATTAAATTTTCCCAAAAATGGCTCTGACGATTTTTATTAAAATGTATATTTAAGATATTTACACGACAAATAAAATCTCTGTCTGGCATTTTCTGTCAATAGTGTGTGAATGGCACGGGCAGTACCACTTTTAAAAGGTCGCACAGAAAATTTATTTATTTTTGGTGAAGTCTGATAAATTAGTTTTCTCTTTAATTTAATATGTGTTATCGTAGGTAAAATGTATTTTTTAAACTTTTTTGAAAAACGGTATTGTGAATTCTGAACACTTAAAACAAACAAAAAAGAAAAGCATGACTTCTTTTTTGCATAACTTTGGAGAGAAATGATACGTTTTAGGGGAAGTTTTGCTCTACAAATTGGCACTACTGCTGCTAAGTATGGCAGTTTCTGTGTACTGAAGTCAGGTGGTATCTCTCTTTGCAAATATATGCCAGGTTGTTTTCTCGATGTTTGCTTTGAACAACTTTTTCTGTGAATGACATTTTCCAGTATAAAGAACCCTTTTCTCAGAAACTATTGAAGACAGCTAAATTAAATTTTAGAATAATAAAAACAACCTCTAAGTGTTGTGGATCTGCTTTGGTATTCATAACATAGTTGAGTATGTTATTTAAATAATTGGTTATAAATTTTAACCAAAACAGGAATAATAAAGAAAATAAATCCTATGTTGTTTAATAAACACATAAGTTAGAAGGCATGCATCCATATCCTGTAAAATTTCATTCTGATACTTTAATAGTCTCTGAGTGCTGGGATAGGACTTTTAATGTTTCCCCAAGTTAACACGAAACAAGGCCCCTAACGGATTGAAGACTCAGATCTCTAGTGTTTGTTTACCGATAGCACAACACTCGAGAATAACGGTGTCGCTCCCAGTGACACAGAATTCCAGCAACCAGAGTTTGGAAAGTTGAGAAATAATGGCGATTTCTTGTAGCGTCTGGGTCACGGGGTTACACACCCTAGGTCAGTTGCAATATACGTCATAAGTTAGGGCTCTGTGAAATTTATACCTGATTGTAATGTTTTCAAAACGTTCAACTTAAATAATGCTAACTGGCTTTTATCCGGCGCAGCATGTGTGGCTTTTTACTGTATGTGAACAGCTTAACTCAAAAAAGAAAAAGCGATTAAATACCAAACTTGGTATTTAAGTTTAGTATTTTCAAGGATGCGACACGGGGATTTTCAAGAAATCCCCTCCCCAGACTGCCTCCGTGATCGAGTGGTCAGTGAGCTGAATTTTTCACTGGGAGGTCCTGGGTTCGCTTCCCGGTCGGGTGTGGGAATCTTTTTACTTTCCCTACTACGTATAGTAAGTAGGGGAAGTATTGCATTCCACCCAAAAATTCGATACCGAGATTTCACCGGAAATACATGTTTTGAGACCTCCTGAATCCAAAAAAAGCATTTTTGGAAACATGTCCGTGTGTGTGTGTTTGTGTGTGTGTGTGTTTGTGTGTGTGTGTGTGTGAACAGCATAACTCAAAAACTAACAGTCGGATAAACACCAAACTTGGTACTTACGTTCAGTATCTTCCAGAGATGTGACACGAAGATTTTCAAGAAAATCCCCCCACCCCAGACTACCCTTTACATGGAACATTATTGGAAAATTTTAATTTTCTCAAAAATGGCTCTAACGATTTTGATGAAAATATCATATGTTTAAGATAATGTCATGAGAAATGAAGTGTATATCTCGAAATTTCTGGGAATGTCTCCAAAAGTATTCTTCATTATGAACGACTTTTGCATAACTGGTAAACCATAAGAGATAGACAAAATTTTACTACACAAAAATGTAGATCGCGTTAAAATACACAACTTATATCATATACAGTTTTTTTGTTGAGTGAACCGTTTTCGAGATATTGCTTGTTATTTCCTTAAATTTTCCAATACTTATACTTTTTCTCAAATTCGTTATTCATTTTTTTATGTCCTGGACATGCAAAGAGAATGGAATGCGCCACATAGCAACCAGCGATAAAATATTTGACTATCGCTTAAAAACTATCATATTTTCCTTGCATCTACAAGAAAATTACAAATAAGATTGACATCCTGATATCTCGATTAATATGAAGCATATGGAGAATAGGCGTTTGTAAAAATAGATTGTACAAGAATAGAGAAAGTCATGTGAGTGTAACACATAAGATTTTTTTGGAAAATCAAACATTTCGAAAAAAGTTCCATGTAAAGAGTAGTTTGGGGTGGGGGATGTTCTTGAAAATCTTCGTGTCGCATCTTCAGAAGGCACAGAATCTAAATACCAAGATTGGTGTTTGTCCGACTTTTCCTTTGTAAGTTATGCTGTTCATACAGAAACACGAACGCGCGCGCGCGCGCACACACACACACACGGATCTTTTTCTAAAAATGCCTTTTTACTTTCTCTACTACGTATAGTAAGTAGGGGAAGTATTGCATTCCACCCAAAAATTCGACACCGAGATTTCCCCGGAAATACACGTTTTGAGACCTCCTGAATCCAAAAAAAGCATTTTTGGAAACATGTCCGTGTGTGTGTGTGTGTGTGTGTGTGTCTGTGTCTGTGTGTGTGTCTGTGAACAGCATAACTCAAAAACGAACAATCGGATAAGCACCAAACTTGGCATTTAGGTTCAGTATCTTCCAGAGATGCGACAGGAAGGTTTTCAAGAAAATCCCCCCACCCCAGACTACCCTTTACATGGAAGATTTTCGAAAATTTTAATTTTCTCAAAAATGGCTCTAACGATTTTGATGAAAATATCATATGTTTAGGGTAATGTCATGAGAAATGAAATGTATATCTCGAATTTTCTGGGAATGTCTCCAAAAGTATTCTTCATTGTGTACGACTTTTGCATAACTGGTAAACCATAAGAGATAGACAAAATTTTACTACACAAAAAATGTAGATCGCGTTAAAATACACAACTTATGTCATATACATTTCTTTTGTTGAGTGAACCGTTTTCGAGATATTGCTTGTTATTTCCTTAAATTTTCCATTACTTATACTTTTTCTCAAATGCGTTATTCATTTTTACTTTCTCTACTACGTATAGTAAGTAGGGGAAGTATTGCATTCCACCCAAAAATTCGATACCGAGATTTCACCGGAAATACATGTTTTGAGACCTCCTGAATCCAAAAAAAGCATTTTTGAAAACATGTCCGTGTGTGTGTCTGTGTGTCTGTGTGTGTGTGTGTGTGTGTCTGTGTGTGTGTCTGTGTGTCTGTGAACAGCATAACTCAAAAACTAACAGTCGGATAAACACCAAACTTGGTATTTAGGTTCAGTATCTTTCAGAGATGCGACACGAAGGTTTTCAAGAAAATCCCCCCACCCCAGACTACCCTTTACATGGAACATTTTTCGAAAATTTTAATTTTCTCAAAAATGGCTCTAACGATTTTGATTAAAATATCATATGTTTAAGATAATGTCATGAGAAATGTAATGTATATCTCGAATTTTCTGGGAATGTCTCCAAAAGTATTCTTCATTGTGAACGACTTTTGCATAACTGGTAAACCGTAAGAGATAGACAAAATTTTACTACACAAAAAATGTAGATCGCGTTAAAATACACAACTTATGTCATATACATTTCTTTTGTTGAGTGAACCGTTTTCGAGATATTGCTTGTTATTTCCTTAAATTTTCCAATACTTATACTTTTTCTCAAATCGTTATTCATTTTTTTGTCTTGGCTATGGAAAGAGTTATAATCTGTGGCAAAGGGAATGGTGCTGCACCTAGCAACCAGCTATTAAGAGATATGTATGTGCTTAAAGGCTACTGTATTTGTATATTGCCCTTGTAAATATATATTCCCCTTACATCTACAAGAAAATTAGCAATAAGATAGACTCTGCAAACGTTTATCTCGATTAACATGAAGCATATGGAGAATAAGCGTTTGTATAAGTAGTTAGTACAAGAGTAGAGAAAGTCATGTGAGTGTAACACATCAGATTTTTTTTATGTCCTGGACATGCAAAGAGAATGGGATGCGTCACATAGCAACCAGCGTTAAAATATTTGACTATCGCTTAAAAGCTACCATATTTTCCTTGCATCTACAAGAAAATTACCAATAAGATTGACATCTCGATATCCCGATTAACATGAAGCATATGGAGAATAGGCGTTTGTAAAATTAGGTTGTACAAGAGTAGAGAAAGTTATGTGAGTGTAACACATCAGATTTTTTTAAGTTAGGATTATTCCCTCTCCTCCATAGAGACTGGAAGTTTGGATAGGAGAGCGTACGTGCGAGTGAAATTAAGTTTAAAAAAACGACGAAAACCTACAGTAATCTAACCTGAAAGTTCTAAGTGTAAATGTTTCAGTCCAAGTCCCTGATATGCCCTAACACTTAAAGGGGCTGTAGAAATGAACCCCTCCCCAATGGAAGAAAATTCCTCATCCTAAACTAAATTTTACACACAAAAATGTTCCATGTATGTGATGCCATTAAACATGTATGTAACAATTCTGATTAAAATGCTGTGGCGGCTCCACCACATGCGACGTAAGGTTGCTATGCCAGAAGTGAAGAGGACGGGACGTAACTCAGGAATGTTAGAGGGGGTTGCGGGTAGCTAGAAGCGTGGTGATAGGGTGACACTATTAGACGTGTAATTCTGATTCCAAGACACACTCTGATCTTTCTAATAACAAATCTAAACTACATTGCAAGAGAGATAGAGTTAGACAGTGAGTAGAGGCGGATGAACTCCGGCGCCCCATCTTTATCGTGCCTAGGGAATACGTTGAAATAGTAAATTAGCACACAATAAATTTAAAGAGCTGATCGTCACAGAGCCCAGCCGTCAAAAACCTCTTAAGTTTAAATACCCAAGGAGTGTGCTGACTAGTGCTTTAGCTAGCACTGACGTATACGAGTGTCAGCATCCATTTGTGGAACATGAGGTGATCCTTCCCCTAAAAATCACACCACCAAACCCTTACTTACATAAGCACCCGGGAAAAGACTCGCAAGAATTCTAAAGACAATTTCATGGATGTACTTAAATTTTGTCCTGAATATCTCTAACTTATATTTATCACATTCTTGTAAAGTAAAACTATAACCATCACAATACCATATGTTTAAGATATTTACATGAAAAATAAAATGTATATCTTGAATTTTCTGGGAAGAGCCAGTGAACTCTTCATTCCGAATGGCTTTCGCAAAATTTTGATTAGCTGGTAAATAAAAAGGGGGAGACGAAAATGTAAAGTTGATTTAATATACAATTTATATGAAATAAGGTTTTCTGTGTCATTAGCCGTTTTCGAAACATTCGTTGTTATATGTTTATTGAACTGTCGTGTGACAGCATCTTACAAGATTCTTATTTTTTCGTAACCAAGCCCATATTCATTGTTTGAGTTATTTCTAGTTAAAAGCAGGTTTTCTTTCCATCTGTATGTAATTTCAGCTCAAGGGTTTTTAGAAGGAGGACTAGGATTTGGCACGGAGGGGGACTTAGTACCTCGACCTACGAAGATCTTTTCTCCCTAAGACCCTGACGGGGTGAGGCGAGAGGAGACAGAGCAGAGGGTAGGGTCTCTACATTTTCCAGATTGAAACTCCCGGATGGCAGCTGGTACAACCGACTTCCCTCCCCCCTGCAAGCTTATACATCTCACCTAGCGGCCCGGGACTCAGAGACCGCCCCCATTCCGGGGGACGATACGCTACATCCTTATCCCCTGTCACGCAACGCCGAGACTTCCCCGACGCTTGCAACCCTGAAACAGAGCAAACAGATGAAAGGTGAAGTGAAATGAGAATGGAGGTGAAATGGAGGGACAGGAAACTCGGGAGATGTAATGAACCTTCCCAGCATACCCTAGCAACACGGGTAAACACTGAAATACCCCGTGGGTCAGGAAGGTCGACCGCGGGAATCGAATCCACGATCTCCTGAACGCGGGCCCAGAGACGCTCGGTTTTTAGAAGTTTGTGTCCTTGTCTGAATGCCAGGTTTATCACAAACTGTGCCTACCGTTTCTTCACTTTCGTTTTCCTTCCTCTGATAAAACGTCACCTTCAGGTCTTATCATAAAAACTAGTTGTTGAAGGTTAACACATTCTGTTAGAGGTCAAAATAAACATAAAACTGAATATATTCAACACACTTTACTTTTTCAAGGAAATGCTCTGTTTGGCGAGTGCCTACTAATTTTGAGAACATTCGCACGCAGAGCACATCTCACAAAGAATATTTACTCATGTTTGCTAGGAATAGTAGTGAGTATATACTCTACACATGCCGAGCACGGTTATGTGACCTCCCTCTATTTATTTTACTTCGCTTTAATTACGTGGCCATATCGCGACGTATATGTTAGAAGACACCTCGTGAATCAGTGTGTGACGGACGTTTCAAGGGCTCATCCCTATAAATACCATTTTGTTTTGTCACGTGTCCACAGAGACCTTGGTGCATAATAACTGTACCTCTGCCTCTGTGACGGGGTTGATGTCAGCTTTGACACGTGTCCACAGAGACCTTGGTGCATAACAACTGTACCTCTGCCTCTGTGACGGGGTTGATGTCAGCCTTGACACGTGTCCACAGAGACCTTGGTGCATAGCAACTGTACCTCTGCCTCTGTGACGGGGTTGTTGTCAGCCTTGACACGTGTCCACAGAGACCTTAGTGCATAGCAACTGTACCTCTGCCTCTGTGACGGGGTTGATGTCAGCCTTAACACGTGTCCACAGAGACCTTGGTGCATAACAACTGTACCTCTGCCTCTGTGACGGGGTTGATGTCAGCCTTGACACGTGTCCACAGAGACCTTGGTGCATAACAACTGTACCTCTGCCTCTGTGACGGGGTTGATGTCAGCCTTGACACGTGTCCACAGAGACCTTGGTGCATAACAACTGTACCTCTGCCTCTGTGACGGGGTTAATGTCAACCATGACACGTGTCCACAGAGACCTAGTGCATAACAACTGTACCTCTGCCTCTGAGACGGGGTTGATGTAGGCCTTGACACGTGTCCACAGAGACCTTAGTGCATAGCAACTGTATCTCTACCTCTGTGACGGGGTTGATTTCAGCCTTGACACGTGTCCATAGAGACCTAGTGCATAACAACTGTACCTTTGCCTCTGAGACGGGGTTGATGTAGGCCTTGACACGTGTCCACAGAGACCTAGTGCATAACAGCTGTATCTCTGCCTCTGTGACGGGGTTGATTTCAACCTTGACACGTGTCCACAGAGACCTACTGCATAACAACTGTATCTCTGCCTCTGAGACGGGGTTGATGTAGACCTTGACACGTGTCCACAGAGACCTAGTGCATAACAACTGTATCTGTGCCTCTGTGACGGGGTTGCTTTCAGGCTTGACACGTGTCCACAGAGACCTTAGTGCATAGCAACTGTACCTCTGTCTCTGTGACGGGGTTAATGTCAGCCCTGACACGTGTCCACTTAGTCCTAGCGCATAACAACTGTACCTCTGCCTCTGTGACGGGGTTCATGGCAGCCTTGACACGTGTCCACTGAGGCCTTAGTGCATAGCAACTGTACCTCTGCCTCTGTGACGGGGTTGATCGCAACCTTGACACGTGTCCTCAGAGACCTTAGTGCATAGCAACTGTACCTCTGCCTCTGTGACGGGGTTGATGGCAACCTTGACACGTGTAATCGGATACCTTAGTGCATAGCAACTGTACCTCTGCCTCTGTGATGGGGTTGATGGCAACCTTGACACGTGTCCTCGCAGACCTTAGTGCATAGCAACTGTACCTCTGCCTCTGTGACGGGGTTGATGGCAACCTTGACACGTGTCCTCGGAGACCTTAGTGCATAGCAACTGTATCTCTGCCTCTGTGACGGGTTTGATGGTAACCTTGACACGTGTCCACAGAGACCTTAGTGCATAATAACTGTACCTCTGCCTGTGTGACGGGTTGATGTAGGCCTTGACACGTGTCCTCAGAGACCTTAGTGCATAATAACTGTACCTCTGCCTTTGAGACGGGGTTAATGTCAGCCTTGACACGTGTCCTCAGAGACCTTAGTGCATAGCAACTGTACCTCTGCCTCTGTGACGGGGTTGATGTCAGCCTTGACACGTGTCCACAGAGACCTCACTGCATAGCAACTGTACCTCTGTCTCTGTGACGGGGTTAATGTCAGCCCTGACACGTGTCCACTTAGTCCTAGCGCATAACAACTGTACCTCTGCTTCTGTGACGGGGTTCATGGCAGCCTTGACACGTGTCCACTGAGACCTTAGTGCATAGCAACTGTACCTCTGCCTCTGTGACGGGGTTGATGGCAACCTTGACACGTGTCCACAGAGACCTTATTGTATAACAACTGTATCTCTGTCTTTGTGACGGCCAGATGTCATTAGGGTGCAGTCTGGTCTACCAGCATTCATTATTTATTTTTCATTTTGCTATTGTTTTAGACTTAGGGTGGAACTTTGGGACGTGGTATTAAATACTTTGGCCAGTGAGGGTAACCACGAAAATAAGTGGTTTGTGTCACAGGATTTGAACCTGGGACCTGCTGAAGCTGTCCAGAAACGTTATCGCCTTAGCCATCCCGCTCGGTGAGTAGATTTTGATGTTCTGTTTATTGAAATGTAACTGTGGAGAGGTTGGCAGAGTTTATGTTATATGAATGAATGACCAGGGACACGCGGTTCTTGTGCTTACTAGAAAGGGTCGGATCTGAGTCTGCATTCAGCACCTCGTGAGTTATTATAACATTGTGGTTTTAATTTACGGCTATCTCTTTTTGCATTTTGCTTCAACGTTAATTTATTAAACTACTTCACATTTTCCTAACGACACACGTTAAGCAAAGCAGGAGCAGTTTTGATGGAATAGAACCAAATGCAACCAAAAATCTACTGCACTAACAAGAATGCCAAACGGTCAACAAAGCCATGTTCTCAAAGAGCATATACTCACATTTAAGCAGTGGCGTAGTGTAAGGGTAGACTTTGAGACTCAGTCTACCTAAATAAATTGCCAAGAAACTAAGTAAGATTTTAAACATATAAATAAAGACAGCCTCAAACAAGTGATGAAAAACTAATTAATACAATCACCTTCACCACTGCTTACCCCAACGCCCCAACCTCTACTGCCGTGAGATTGTAGCGCTGGGTTCTTAGGCAGCTTCGAAATCTCATGATGCGGCAGCGAGTAGAGACTGGGTTGGTTGAGCGAGTGCAAGTGTCATCAACAGTGGACTTATATAGCTTTTCCCACTAAATTTCGACCTCTCGTTGTATGAAGACATGTCTATATTTTGTTGTGCATTAAGGGCACAAAGGCAGCAGCAGAGACTTAACACGTTTAATGAGGTGTTTAGTCTGTGTGTACCTGCTGTCTCCAAGGTCCGGCAATAGGACAATAGGAGTTGGAGACAAGAGTACGGCAAGGCAGTGTAACATAAATATTTAATTCCTTAGTTATTGGTGAACCAGCATTATGTGCGTGCAACCGTGCAATGAAGTACAGTGTTAATTTTACGTAAACCTGTATATTGTTTTCATTGTGCATGTTTTATTTATGATTTTACAAGTATGAACAATTCCATAGATTTAGTGGATTACTTATTAAAATCTCAGTTTTCGACTCTATGTTATGAGAAAAAGTGTGAACTTAAAGGCAAAAGACCAATTCCTAAGCTTGGCATTGTCTTCCAGGAAAATAACCAAAAATGAACATTTCAGACATCCTGGTACAGTAAATTTAATGCGTTAACTGGTAGTTACTTCATAACAGAGCGGCTGCTTCGTATGTTTGCTTTTTGGCGGGGAAAAGGAGTGGAGTGTTGAAGGTATATCAAATATTAAAGTGAATACCCACATTGTTTTCATGATTTACAATCGTACAATGCTTGGTCAGCATTTTGTAAAGTTTACACCTAACGCTATATTTTTATAATCTAGTTTAGTTTAAAATGTATGTCCAGTCAATTTCAGCAATTAATACTGATGCTAATGACTACTAAAACAACAACAATAATCGAATCGTAGGAGAGAATTCACACTATCTTTTGAAACACTAATGTATGCGAATTTGTGCATCATTTAAAACATTCTAAATTCAATTTTTAAAATCTAGTATGCCCAGTACACAGTGTCAAGCTACGCCACTGCATTTAAGTGAATTGTTGTGGATGGTCATGCGACGTTTGTATTCTTACCAAAAAAGTGGCTGGTCTCTTGAGCAGCGAGTGTCTTCGAGTTAACGCGCGGTTCGCAACCGTCAACCTCTTGGACTTGGCGTGGAGCAAGCAGCTAGAGTAGTCGATTGTTATGCTTTAGCTTTACAACTCCTTTTACCGTAATATACTCATACAGGCTGATTTATGGAGAAGTGACACATTTCTTTCTTTAATTATTTTGTTCGAAATTCACCTAGTGCCCCAATTTTAGCAACAAATTAAGCAGAATGTTCTGGAGTTTCAATTGTCTGTCACTAGATGCGCAGATGTTTATGTTTTATTCGTAATTGTTAGTTTTATTGTAAGCAACTGTTTTTCAGATTTTGTTCTAGTCAACGTGAAAATGGAGTACACATTAAATGAACGACTCTTCCTTATAAAGCAATATACTGGATTACGAATTCAATTACAGCTACCCAATGGGGATACCAGAGAGAATTTGGTGTTCATAATTCTCCCCAAAGAAACACAATACTGGGACTGGTAAACAAATTGGAAACAACTGGATCTCTGGTGAGTGAAAAAGGCAAAACTCGTTCCTCTAGGCTTCCCACGGTTGTTGTTCACGTAAGAGCACGACTGGGTCAGTGGCCCAAAAAATCATTAAGGCGTTTGTCGCAGGAGACAGGGTACAGCTACTCAATGTGTCAGACATGTGAAAAGTGCAGGCCTAAAGCCGTATAGGATTACGGTTGTCCATCGGTTACAGGAACCAGATAAGGATAGACGACTGAATTATCGTCGTTGGTTTCAGGCGTTCATTGTGCAAAATCCTGCTATATTGTCCATCACGTTGTTCACAGATGATTCCATTTATCCGGCTATGTGAACTCAAATAACTCACGCTATTGGGCCAGCGAAAATGCACATGTTATTCTACAAGCACCTATGCACCCGGTTAAAATCGGAGAACAATGTGAACACTGTAGAGAACCAACGGATTTTCATGGAGTTTGCTGAGCAACTAGATGATGTAGAGCTAAGTCAAGGATATTTTCAGCAGGACGGCGCTACATGCATACATCAAATGAATCCATGGCACTAATTGCAAGTTTCTTTGGCGACCCGATAATTTCCAAGAACCTGTGGCCACCGAGACCTCCGGATTTCACATAAAAATTGAGTTTTTATTTATGGACGCTCTTTAACTACTATGGTCCATAGCGTCCCATTCTATATTGGGCGTGAAAGACTGGTAAAGAGGCCTCTTTATCAGGCTTGAGGTTCTTTTACGTGCCGTAAATCTACGACACGGCACCACCGGCTCTACTTCCCTTCCGAAGGAAGCCATGCTAAGGATTTTTACGCCCGAAAAAAATCCATCGCCCTCCGCCGGGTTTCATTTGACATCGCCGGACTTCTTTCTATTGGGTTACTTAAAAGACAGACTTTTAACTATGCCACACGTCCCCAGACATTGTACGATCTAAAGCACAACATTACACAGGAGATTCAAGCTATTGACAACAGAGTCCTCCAACGAGTGGCCAGTAACATGGAACGACGTGTTGAGTTGTGCCTTATGCAGGATGGAGGACATTTTTAACATTTGCTATAGAAGTAAATAATCTCCCAAAATTCCTCTGTATTTCAGATATAATAAGTTGTCGCTAGCATAATTCGGTTTGAAACAATTAAAGAAATAAATGTGTCAATTCTTCATAAATCATCCTGTATAATATTGCTTGTGTTACTCCATTTTAATTGCAAATATAATTACATAGTAATGCTGAAATTTACGGATATAAAATTAAATTGACTGAACGTGAAACTATCTCCCAAACGATAAATTAACATCATGGTAGCCATCTGCCGGTATGACGGACTACTAAATAAACGCCACGTAGGTAAAAAAATGAAAAAAAGCGTATATCTTCGTAGTAGCGTGTTTAAAATGAAACGGGAGGTTGGGTAGCTCCACGGAGATTTGAACTTGCAACCTCAGAAACAATAGCTCTCTACCACTCAGCTAAGAGTGCTGAGTGCTGCATAAGCGTGGCATTGTCACGATCTTTAATCATCCTCCATTTGGGACCCATAAATCAATAAAACATGTTTTGGCCATAAATATTCAGTGTCGAAGCACTCTGGAACATCTGACGGTTTGAAATCTCGTATATGAATTGTTTTCTCGAAAGACGTTTGTGATTATAGTTGCGTTCCCCGTTATAACTACTACAACAATACACGCAGTCCTGGATGTCCCGAGCGCTCACGAAAGTACCCTATTCGAGCTTCGTCTCTCAGACGCCGGTCAGTTTTAAAGTGACCGAGTGTTCTCATTGAGTTGAGTCCTGTTTACTCACTGCAGCATCAGCTGGACCCGCGCGAGAAATGTTTTTGAGCTGCAGACTTTCACCGCATCTTGTGCAACATGTAGTATCGGGAACATAAAGGGATGATCACGCTCCATAACTCTTGCTATTGTTTCACTGCGATGTGAAAGCCGGGCGTCTGCAATAATAACTGATAACATCATCTTGCTATTGTTTATGATTCTGAGGAGAAGAACTAAGCTCCGGACATCCTCCACATCGATGTCGCTAATGAACCCCCGCTTTATTGTCTTAAGGCAATGCATTGGTGAAATTGGTACAAAATGTGAACCTTTTTATATCCTTAAATCTCATGCCACAAAATTGTTTTATATGAACAATTTTAAAGCCAGAGATGGCTATTTAATCGCTCCTGTACCACGCAGGTCAAGTACCGCATTCAACTTTAGACTCAATTTTTCTCAATTCTTTTCCAGCATTTTGCAATATTCCAGATGGTTCTTGGTCCACAGTCTATAACTTAGCTTGAAATGTTCAGCAGAGCTTCAGGAATTGCGGACTTAACCATTGGTATTGACTATTTTTAAAATACGAGGGGTGATCAGAGGCTAAGGTTACAGTGAACATACACATTTTATTTCATTCAACCAACTGATAGGTTATTTTTCAACATAGTCTCCGTATCGGTACTAGTCGCTTCGTGAGATGAGTTTGAATATTCCTGTTCTAGCGTGTTCAGCCACGTTGTCGCGAAGTGCTTCACCTCCTCGTCTGAAACGAATCGTCGGTCTCCTAGGTGCTGCTTCAAGCGAGGAAAATGGTGAAAGTCGCTTAGAGCGAGGTCCGGGCTGTATGGAGGGTGGCCGATGATGTCCCAGTGAAACTGCTTCAACAGCTGTATGAAGTCGTGCGTTGTCGTGAAGGAAGATGAAGCCCTGGCCGCTTCCTCTTGATTGCTTCGCGCAATCGTGTCCAGGTCTAGCAGTATTGATCAGCGGTCACTGTGCCCTCTTTTCAAAAACTCCACAAGTATGACACCCGCGCTGTCACCAAACATTGTAGTCATCACCTTCCCGTGCAGATGGCGCCACCTTAAACTTCTTTGCCTTTGGAGAGGAGAGATGTTTCCACCCCATTAAGGGCCGCTTACTGCTGGGGGCGCACTAGTGGATCCATGTCACGTTACCCGGACAATGTAGTGAAAAAAAAATGTTCCCTTCCGTGGAGAACCATTGACTTGCCGCCATGCGCTACTCCTTGTGTTGGTTGAACAGATTTCTGAAACCCATCAGGAACAAACTTTCCGATACTGCAGAATATCGTGAACAATGTGACGAACGCTTCCGAACGTCATGTGCCGTAACGTTGTTGTCCTGAATCAACTCCTCCACGCGAGCTCTGTTCAAATCTGTTGTTGCTGTCCTTGGTCGTCCACTGCGATCCTCGTCGATAACGTTTTCTCTACCGACCGCAAACTTTCGACACCATGCTGACGAGGCATTATAGCCTCTGCCAGCTGCCGTGGTTACATGTTTCACCCACAGAAATCGAGCGGATTTCTTTGTGAGACCAGTTTTCCAAACAAGTCGCCATTTGTGTTTAGCGGCGGGTGGCTGAAACTCTGCACAGTGACCAACCGCATGCATTAGAATTACCGCCCACTACTAATTTCTCTATAACGGACGAAACTCCAGGAATATGGGCCTTGTAACTTTAGTTTCTGGTCACCTCTCGTATTAAATAGCTCAGTGCAAATGAAATATTTTCAATAGTTCATATTGAAAAAGTTGAAAAATTTAAAACCGTGTATACAATTTGTTTTCTCTTAAGCTAATTCAAATTTAGAAATTACTAAACAACAGTTTATTTATGTTTATACGATTACTTAGCTCAAATTAAAATTTAGGGAACGTAGGGCACAAGGAGCATTGTCTATTACCTTATCATACAACTGATTGATTATGAATATAAAATTAAAATATTAACAACGGTTTGACATAGGTCGCTACAACTTTGTGTGCACTTGATGGTTTATGTTCTGAACGCATGCTAGAAAACTCAAACCGATAACAAGAAAAATGGATTTCTGGATTTTCTCGTATGCATTGCCTTAAATATACCATTTTAAGCCCCTGTGGGCGTAAAAATAGTATGAGTTGCATTTGCATGACTTTCTCTACTCACTCTTCTATAAACTATTCTTACAAAACTTTATTGTTCTTTCTACTTCTCGTTAATACAGATACACATTTGTTTCGCGGTACGAGGGCGGTACTGAAACTTGTACAATGTCATGTTTCTAAAAACGAATGAAATTTGTTTATATTTGACAGCTACTTTATAATGTTTTGCGAGTTGACTGGCATGTGGTTTGTACGACTTGCTCTAATAGTTTCTTAATTATCATCATTTAAAGATTTTGTGTTCACCCCAAAATGAATTTGAGTAGAGAACATTTCTGGGCTGTGACTGTTTACGATTTTAAACCCTCATTAACTCTTAAACAATGTGAAGATCGGCTTAGAAATGCATTTGTCGAAGAAGCTCCATCTGAGGCAACAATTTATAATTGGTACACCGAATTGAGAAGATATCCGTCTCTTCTTAGTGATGAATTTCGTGAAGGACGTCCAAGAACTGCTGTTGCTGACGAAAATATTGCCGCTGTTCGAGCAATGCTTGAAGAAGATCCACGGACATCTTGTCAATTTATTGGGGTGACATTGGGCAGTGGTATAAGTCAAATCCAAAAATTTTTACATCAAAAGTTACACGTGAGAAAACTTTGTTGTCCGTGGATTCCACATAAACTGACTCCCGATCAGAAACAACAACCATCGATTGCTGCAGAAAAACTGGAAGAAAGGTCGGACGAATTGGCAGAGGTTGCTAGTTGTTTTTCTTTTTTTCTAGAACAGACCATATTGGTACTATAGCATTAGAAATTAGATGTACGGTTACTGCCGATTGGTACACGAATGTCGGTTTACAGCAGATTTTTGAAAAAGTCCTTGAAAAACGACCAAATGAAAAATGTGAAACTAACAATTGAGATCTGGATGCCCTAAAGGTCAGTACCATGAACTCTCCACCATAAGCCCTGACCTAGAACCTTGTGACTTCTTTTGTTTCCAAAAATTATAGATAAAATGCGTGGAATCACTTTTTCGTCATCAGATGAAGCAGTGGAACATTATAAAAACCTGGTTTCTGAAGTGTCTCAGGAAGGGTGGCATCATTGCTTTCAGAACGGTTTCATCAAATGCAAAAATGTATTGATGTTAAAAGAGGATACAATTTTGAAAAAGAATAAAAATCAATTAAAACTTTAAAACTAATCCCTGTTTGATTTTCTAAAAATGTTCAGTGTCGTCCTCATATAAGAAGAATACAGTAGGCTAAAGCGATAACGTGTCACTATGTGGACCGTAAGGGATGTTTCACGCGATAACATCTTCGGGAGGACCCGAGTTCAAACCCCGGGGCCGAGGAACCGGAGGTTTATTCGCGGTTTTCCTCGGCCACTAGGCGACTGCTGGGTTTTACTACTATAGTAGTTTCATTTCCTTCTTCACCGCCATACCAACATTGGCTGATCACCCATCCTGAATATGCTATGATCCAGAGTTTGCTTGCTCCTCGACAGACTACTGACACAAGACATTGGGGTGATCACACATCCTGGATATACTATGATCCAGAGTTTGATTGCTCCTCGACAGACTACTGACACAAGACATTGGGCTGATCACACATCCTGGATATGCTATGATCCAGAGTTTGCTTGCTCCTCGACAGACTACTGACACAAGACATTGGGGTGATCACACATCCTGGATATACTATGATCCAGAGTTTGATTGCTCCTCGACAGACTACTGACACAAGACATTGGGCTGATCACACATCCTGGATATGCTATGATCCAGAGTTTGCTTGCTCCTCGACAGACTACTGACACAAGACATTGGGCTGATCACACATCCTGGTTATGCTATGATCCAGAGTTTGCTTGCTCCTCGACAGACTACTGACACAAGACATTGGGCTGATCACACATCCTGGATATGCTATGATCCAGAGTTTGCTTGCTCCTCGACAGACTACTGACACAAGACATTGGGCTGATCACACATCCTGGATATGCTATGATCCAGAGTTTGCTTGCTCCTCGACAGACTACTGACACAAGACATTGGGCTGATCACACATCCTGGATATGCTATGATCCAGAGTTTGCTTGCTCCTCGACAGACTACTGACACAAGACATTGGGCTGATCACACATCCTGGATATGCTATGATCCAGAGTTTGCTTGCTCCTCGACAGACTACTGACACAAGACATTGGGCTGATCACACATCCTGGATATGCTATGATCCAGAGTTTGCTTGCTCCTCGACAGACTACTGACACAAGACATTGGGCTGATCACACATCCTGGATATGCTATGATCCAGAGTTTGCTTGCTCCTCGACAGACTACTGACACAAGACATTGGGCTGATCTCCCATCCTGGATATGCTATGATCCAGAGTTTGCTTGCTCCTCGACAGACTACTGACACAAGACATTGGGCTGATCTCCCATCCTGGATATGCTATGATCCAGAGTTTGCTTGCTCCTCGACAGACTACTGACCCCAGGCACTGGCTTGTAAATCCTACAACGTGGAAGGTAATCCTTAAAAAGCAAGTGTCGCTATGTGATGCCTTTGAAATAAAGAAGCGAATAGCGACTTACCACTTGAAAAAAGTATAGATATTTGAAAATTCAAACCAATAAGAAAGAATGTCTCGGAAATTATAATTAACACGACAAAAAAAAAATTTGTGCTTTATCGAATTCCAAATTGTTTGTTTGTGGTACGTAAGATTTTCTCTATCTCCTAAGGTTTGCTAGTTATACAAAATTATCGAGAATGAAGAGGAATTTAGAGGGTATTTCCAGAAAATTAAGGATACGTTACATTTATTTTCAAGTAACTATGTTAAATATATGCTACTGTAATAAAAATCGCTAGAACCATTTTTGGGAACATAAAAAAAATTAACCAAACATTTTCCTTGTAAAGAGAAGGATTTTCTTGAAAATCTTCGTTTCGTAACTCTGGAAGATGTTTAACTTAAATACGGTATAACATGTATTGCCGGTGCAAACTTGGTATCCAGTTTTTTGGGTGAAATACAATAGTTTCTCTAATTGTAATAACCTTTCGTAACAATAGTTTCTAGAGGCTATATAAAAATAAACGATAGTGGGCAGAGAAAGGCATGTGCACATGTTCACTCTGTGTAATATGCATGTTTATATGAAGTAAACTTCTCTGTTAGAAGGATCCTTCGCTAGTTGAAGAAAACTGTTGCCATAGCAACGAATTTGAAAGTAAACTGAAGTAGTCGACGTCACAGGGTCCGGGATCTCGCAACTGCCAACCTAATAACGCCAAAATTGGCATGGAGTGTGTTGTTGCAAAAGCATGCATGTAGGTGTTAAAGAGAGTCAATTGGAAAGAGAAATAGTGGCACACGGATCTGTGAATCACCATGTTCCGTTAAGGTGATAAGCCACGTCAGCTACAAACACCAACATTTTACCTTTTTCTACCACGTACATAGTAGGAAGACATCGCGTTCCATCCAAAACACAAAATTCCGAGATTTCAACCGAAATGGGTGTTTTGAGGCCCCCGAAATAAACAAAAAGGCATCTTAGAAAAATTGGTGTGTGTGTGTGTGTGTGTGTGTGTGTATCTTGCCTATGAACAACATAACTCAAAAACGAAAGGCCGGATAAATACCAAACTTGCTATTTAGGTTCAATACCGTCTAAAGATGCGACACACCAACATTTTCAAGAGAATCCTCCCACCCCAAACTACTCTTAAAATAGAGCATTTTTTGAAACTTTTGATTTGCTAAAAAAATGACTTAACATTTTGATTAGAATATCATATATTAAATATTTTTACATGACAAATAAAATGTAGGTATATCTTGAATATTCGGGGAACAGCCTCTTCATTTAGAACGAACTTTGTATAATCCTGTATAGCTGCTAAACGTTAAGCGATAGACGAAAACGTACTACACAAAAAATGTAGATCTGTTTAAGACACACAATTTATTTCAAATAAGGTTTTTGTAGCATCAGCTATTTCCGAGATATCCGTTATTAAGGGTTCGAATTGTTCAGTACTTAGCCATTCTTTTAAAGTCCTGTCAACATTCAGTTGTTTCTCGCGATGTCATGGAAACAGCATGGAATTTTAAGGCAGCATATAGCGTCCAGTTGTTAAACATTTGACTATCGCTGTTCTCTTTGTATCTATAAGGAAATATGTAATGTAGCTGTTTCTGCAAAGGTTTATTTGGTTTGAAATGAATAAATAGTAAAATAAAGTGTCGTAAGAATAATTTTTATACCCACTACTATAGGGTAGTTAAATTATATTCGAACCCACTCGTGGCCTCTCTCCACTGCGCGAGACAGCCGGCATTCGTCGGGGAAATTACGCCTTACCTTATGATAGAAGCTGGAAATGTTGACCTTCTGCTCTCAAACAGGCAGCATATCTCGTGTAAATATTCATTTTGCAATCGCTTGACAGAAGAAGAGAAATCGTATGGTCGGTTCCAGCAAGATTCTGCAACAGCACATACGGCTGCCGAATCATTACATGCAATAAGAGAGGTGTTTGATGACAGAATAATTAGTGGCACCCTCGTTCTCCTGACCTAACGAGTTGTGTTTTTTATTTATGGGGTTCTTTAAAAGACAAAGTGTATCGCCCCAATCCTCGCACACTACAGGAACTTAGTAAAAACGTTGTGCAAGAAATCATAAGAATTCCTGCTGCTGAGTTTCGGAGAGTGAGCGAGAATATTTACACGAGATATGCTGCCTGTTTGAGAGCAGAAGGTCAACATTTCCAGCATCTATTATAAGGTAAGGATTTTAGTTCGCCTCTGCCGGCGTAATTTCCGCGGCAACTGCCGGCTGTCTCGCGCAGCAGAGAGAGGCCGCGAATGGGTTCGAATATAATTTAAGTATCCTATATATTCTTTATTGTCGCTTCAACTTTAAGTCATATCGCGACTACTTTAGAATACACAACATGATTACAATGAAAATACAATATTTTAAACAGCAATACTACACACAACATTAAATTCTCTAGACAGGTGTGATACACATTGTTATACAGTTTTGTCGCTTTCATAAACTTTAAAGTTCTTTATTGTACTGAATTTAGGGCATCTGGTGGGGATGTCACTTCTTTCTCTGTGTTGTACATAGCGACGGCAGACTGTAATGAGTTGATGAAGAACTGTGAGGTTGGATGTGCAGAGTTTGCATACAGGAGGAAGGCACTTGTTGATAGCGTCTGCCGCTATCATAGAAAGGCGCAGATGATAGCACACAACATTTTTAAAACTACTTTTAGAGGCTTTACTTACCAACTTTATGAAAGTGTGTTTGAGGACAGAATTATAGTAGAGATTTGTGGCCCCTTCGGTCCCTCGACGTAACCCCTGCAATTTCTACCTCTGGGGTAACTTAAAACAAAGTGTACAAGACAAACCCACACACCCTGGAAGAATTAAAACAAAATATCCGCCAAGAAACTGCCAGCATTTCTCAACGTGAACTACGGCGAGTGATGGATAGTTTCCTAAAGAGGTGCCAAAAATGTATGGACAACGACGGTGGCCAGTTTCAGCATCTCCTTTCGTAAAGTTGGTAAGTAAAGCCTTTAAAAGTAGTTTTAAAAATGTTGTATGCTTTCATCCGCGCCTTTCTATGATAGGGGCCGACGGCAACGAGCGCCGAGCACACGGACAGGAAAAACGCCGCGCAGCCGGTTCGTAGTTTTTTGGCTCTCTTTGTATGTCCCAAGGTTTTATTTACTTTTAATGATAGCTTTTGTATTTTTTCTATTCGATAAGGTGTCTCTAGGCTTTGTTTCTGCTCTACACAATGTTAAAAAGTATTTGCCAACTCCGTTTGTTGTGTAGTACATTTTCCTGTATCGCGTAACCTTTACCAGTTATGCAAGATTTATACAAAATTCTTTCTGAATGAAGACTTCAGAGGTTATCCGCAGAAAATTCAAAATATACATTTTATTTGTCATGTAAATATCTTTATTATATGATATTCTAACCAAAATCGTAGCCATTTTTTAGAAAATCAAAAATTTTGAAAAATGTTCCATGTAAAGGATAGTTTAGAATGGGGGATTTTCTTGGAAATCTTCATGCAGCATCTTTGGAAGATACTGAACCAAAATTCCAAGTTAAGTGCTTATACGTCTTTTCGTTTTTGAATTCTGCACACACACGGACCTTTTTTAAATTTTTTTATCCAGGGGACTCAAAACATGTATTTCCGGTGAAATCCCGGTATTGAATTTTTGGGTGGAATGCAACACCTTCTCTACAGAAAGTAAAAATAGTATATGTACCTAGTACCAAAGCATATATATGAAATTAAATAGGAAATTCTAATCGATAGGACTGCACACAAATCTGAAATTGTCTCTTCTGTTTGACAAAGGTTTGTGCAACACGTTCTTCACGAGTGCACCATAACTTGCGGTTACATTATTGTGAGGCAGGAGGCATCTCCCATGTTGTATGACGAGGTGCGTTGGCAGACCTGAAGGTGCAATGGCCGCCTGCTTTTCGTGCAGTCACGGCTCGCCGAACCGGATATAGTACACATGGGGACAATGATGGTGGGCCGTCGTGACTCAGGGCTTTCTCAAGCTATAGCTAACAACTTACCGGAAATTTATGTTTTGAGCTCCCCTGGGTCCAAATAATACCATACAAGGTCCATGAGTTTCTGTCTGTGAACAGCAAAACTCAAAAACGCACGAAGACTTTCAAGAAAATCTCAATCCCCCCTACTATCCCGTACAAGAAAAACATTTCGTAGTTCTTTAATTTTCTCAAAAATCACTCTAACAATTTAAATTAAAATTCCATATGTTTAAGATATTTTACAAGGCAAATGAAATGTATATCTGGGAATACCCTGTGAATTACTCTTCATTGGGAAGGAACTTTGTATAAATACTAAACATTAAGATATAGACAAAAACGTACTATACAGAAAATGTAGATCTATTTAAAACACACAATTTATTTCAAATAACATTTTTGTGGCATATTGTGGCATTGGTTCGAATTGTTTCATACTTTTGTCGCTTAAAGTAATGTCTCTATTCAGTTGTTTCTCGTTATGTCATGGGAAGAGTGTGGAATTTCAAGGCCAGCGTATAGTGACTGGTTTATAAACATTTGAATTTCGGGTTTCACTTTGTACCTACAACGAAATGAAGCTATTCATTCAAACGAAGTGTTAAAAGTTATTTTCGGAGCTACAGCATTACTAGCAGTTAATGAAGCATCCGTGCAAAATTTCGTTTCAATACGTAGTTGCTTTTATTTTTTAGATATTAATTAATTTATATCAATTTTATTAGCTGTAATCTCCATCAACAGATATTGAGCTAAAGGTATAACATTTTACATTTGAATGTACTAATGCGTTTTCATACGGATGGTTTATCCTTTCAAAAAATATATTATAGTGCAAAATGTGAAAAACTCATAAAAAAATCTGATGTGTTACACTCACATGACTTTCTCTACTCCTGTACAATCTAAGTTTACAAACGCTTATTCTCCATATGCTTCATGTTAATCGAGATATCGAGATGTCAATTTTATTGGTAATATATGGTAGCTTTTAAGCGATAGTCAAATATTTTAACGCTGGTTGCTATGTGGCGCATTCCATTCTCTTTGCATGTCCAGGACATAAAAAAATGAATAACGAATTTGAGAAAAAGTATAAGTATTGGAAAATTTAAGGAAATAACAAGCAATATCTCGAAAACGGTTCACTCAACAAAAGAAATGTATATGACATAAGTTGTGTATTTTAACGCGATCTACATTTTTTGTGTAGTAAAATTTTGTCTATCTCTTATGGTTTACCAGTTATGCAAAAGTCGTTCACAATGAAGAATACTTTTGGAGACATTCCCTGAAAATTCGAGATATACTTTTCATTTCTCATGACATTATCTTAAACATATGATATTTTCATCAAAATCGTTAGAGCCATTTTTGAGAAAATTAAAATTTTCGAAAAATCTTCCATGTAAAGGGTAGTCTGGGGTGGGGGGATTTTCTTGAAAACCTTCGTGTCGCATCTCTGGAAGATACTGAACCTAAATACCAAGTTTGGTGCTTATCCGACTGTTTGTTTTTGAGTTATGCTGTTCACAGACACACAGACACACACACACACAGACACACACACGGACATGTTTTCAAAAATGCTTTTTTTGGATTCAGGAGGTCTCAAAACATGTATTTCCGGTGAAATCTCGGTATCGAATTTTTGGGTGGAATGCAATACTTCCCCTACTTACTATACGTAGTAGAGAAAGTAAAACAGTAGTACATGATTATGCTAATATTTTTCATTTTTATATAAACTGATATCAAAGTTCCAATAGGATACTTAAATACCCACATTCTGAAATACATGTGGAAAATTTTCAGACGTTTCTCTGAGAAGACGTTTTGAATAGGGAAAATAAGGAAACAGCTGAAAGTGACGCAATCTAGATAGTAATTTAAACTATGCAGCGCTTTAAAATGGCGTCCAATATCCGCTCCAGGGGTGTTAAGCTTCGCAGATATACGAGTGTAGTTTCCTGTAAAGTGTGTTTTTTGCACCAAAAATAAAAAAAATCGATTACTTTTACCATAATGGCTAAAATAGCATCTTGGCACCCCCTTAATTCAAATAGCTTGAAATGGATAGATAGCTTTCGTAAGAAAAGTTTTTTAGACGGCATATCAAAATAAACGGTACTGGGTAGAGAAAGCCGTATGAGGTGACAAGGTTTTTTTTTAATTTCTCTACCATGGACATAGTAGATAGAGCAGATATTACATTCCACCTAAAAATTCTATATCTACCGAGATTTCACGGATTTGGGGGGGGGGGAACAGTTTAACTCAAAAACGAAAAGTCGCATCAACACTATACTTGGTATTTAATTTCAGTACCTTCCAAAGATGCGACACGAAGGTTATCAAGAAAATCCCCCTACCTAATTCTACCCTTTACAAGGAACAATTTTTCGAAATTTTTAATTTTCTAAACAATGGTTGTAACGATTTTTATTAAAATACCGTATACTAAAGACATTTACATGGCAAGTAAAATGTTGAAGTAGTAGATGTTACTGTTTACGTTGGAGTTGTTTATTTATTTCCACACCTGGAAAATCAATTTGAGAAAGTTTTTGTTTTTGTTACGTAATATGCTGCTACGTATGTAAAGCCGATTTGAAGATGCTGTATTTTTGTTGTTACGCTCCAAGTTTTAAAAAAATATTTATTAACTTTGTTATTAAACTGGTTCTATAGATATTATTTATGTTTATGTTTGCCTCGGCTGCGTCTGTATTGCTTTAGAGTCACGTATCTCTTAGTCAGGGCGTGGTGCGACAAGAATGTAAGCTTACGCAGATTTTAAGTTTAAATTCACTTCTTTTTATTAAACCTTGACACAAATTAAATAGCACTACACTGACATCAAGAGCTGTGAGATTCTTTAATTTAATACTTGCACTTAGTTAACGCGTAGGTATACTTAATTTTCGTTTCACACGAATACGTAATATTTCTTTAGAGAACACATCTTCCATCCGGTCACTACCAAGGTCTGCCAGCAACTGAACATATTTCAACCGTCCAAACCCGTAAGCTTCTGTATTTCAAGTCTCTGATTGGCTAATCCTAGTCCAACAGAATACCTGCATTTAATTAAAGCTTTTTCTGGCTGTTGATTGGCTAAATTTAAACTGTCACAAAATTTACATTATCGTTGCTCTAATCATGACTAGTAGTATTCAAACTCTCAAACTCATTATTGCCTCATTGTTACCTCATTGTTAGCAACTTTAAACTTATTATTCTCACAGCTCTTGCATTATTAAATTACCTAATGCATTCACATACGATTATTGAACATATTTACAATAATATAAGCATTTACAATGACTTACATACATTTTACAAATTATTACATACATATTCCTTCAAGGCGGGCTGTTATTGAATTTACATATTATAAAATTTAATTGAAATTATTCAAGTGTTAAAAATACTGCCTCAACGTATAGCTTGAATTTTCGGAAATACCATGTGAAGACCTCTTCAATCGGAAGAACCATTAATAAAGGGTATCTCAGAAATTGCTGATGCCACAAAAAGAAGTTATTTGAAATAAATTGTGTTTACCAGTTATATCAGATTATACAAAAATCCTTCCGATTGAACAAGAGTTCACAAGCATTTCCCAGAAAATTCAAGATGTTATTTTATTTGTCACGTAAATATTTGTATTAAATGGTATTTTAATCGAAATGTTTAAAGTCATTTTTAGAAAATCAAAAACTTCGAAAAATCTTGGTGGTGGGTGATTTTCCTGAAAATATTCGTGTCACATCTTTGGAAGCCACTGAACTTAAATATCAAGTTTGGTATTTGTCCGACTTTACATTTTTTGGTTATGTTTTCTCACACACACGGAGCTTTTTTGGGGTTCAGGACCCTCAAAACATGTATTTGCGGTGAAATATAATACTTCCCCTACATAGCATACCTAGCGGAGCAAATAAATAAAGTTCAAAGCAATCAGAAGAAAACTGTATTTTTGGAGGCATCGCCTTAAGGGAGAAAGCTCCTGAAATGAGATTTCTGTCTTCAGAGAGTTAACACCAGTTATTTATCAGTAGCTTAAAATTATAAGATTCGTTTTTCTCTCTCATCAAACGGGTCCTGAAGCGCTCAGCGTGTTTAGAAACGCTTTCCAACTTATCGGCACATCAAAGATGTGATTTACAATTTATTACACTCCGACCTCATTTTTCTGTTTGCTTGTAATAAAAGTAATTGCTGCTTAATAGTAAAAACTGTTGTTTCAGTATAACTTTCATTTTATTCTCAGAAAAAAAACACTCAAAACAATTGCAGATGGTGTAAGAGGAACAGTGATGCAAGATTGCCTTGACTACAAAATAACACCTTTGGCTCAGGTGATAGCATTGGAGGTCCCGGGTTCGACTCCCATTTTACCGGCAACAGTCGGGGTTTTACGTAGTTTTACCAGGTCGTAGGGTAAATAATACATCAGGGGTGATCACACTGCAGTTCCTTAAGAAATCCTGATGACACTGAAATACCAAATTCATGTGAAGTTGTTTTACTGTAACAATGTCAGCCATGTACATACTTGCCCATAAAATGTACGGCAGGGGAGTCTGTTTTACAACTTTACGGCAAAACAAAGCTTCTTATGACTTTGTTTCACTATGGGCATGATGAAGTATTAAATTTTAAGTTAATATTACAGACTGAAAGGTATACAGTGCTATGATAGACCAGAGCCTATTTGTGTGCCTATCCTTCATCATGATCATGGTCCCTCTTCACTGTGCTGCAACAAAATGTCTAGCACCACTAGTGACCTCTAGTAAAAGGTATACAGTGCTATGATAGACCAGAGCCTATTTGTGTGTCTATCCTTCATCATGATCATGGTCCCTCTTCACTGTGCTGCAACAAAATGTCTAGCACCACTAGTGACCTCTAGTAAAAGGTATACAGTGCTATGATAGACCAGAGCTTATCTGTGTGTCTATCCATCATGATCATGGTCCCTCTTCACTGTGCTGCAACAAAATGTCTAGCACCACTAGTGACCTCTAGTAAAAGGTATACAGTGCTATGATAGACCAGAGCCTATTTGTGTGTCTATCCTTCATCATGATCATGGTCCCTCTTCACTGTGCTGCAACAAAATGTCTAGCACCACTAGTGACCTCTAGTAAAAGGTATACAGTGCTATGATAGACCAGAGCTTATCTGTGTGTCTATCCTTCATCATGATCATGGTCCCTCTTCACTGTGCTGCAACAAAATGTATAGCACCACTAGTGACCTCTAGTAAATGGTATACAGTGTTATGATAGAATAGAGCTTATCTGTGTGTCTATCCTTCATCATGATCATGGTCCCTCTTCACTGGGCTGTAACAAAATGTATAGCACCACTAGTGATTTATAGTAAATGGTATACAGTGCTATGATAGACCAGAGCTTATCTTTGTGTCTATCCTTCATCATGATCATGGTCCCTCTTCACTGTGCTGCAACAAAATGTCTAGCACCACTAGTGACCTCTAGTAAATGGTATACAGTGCTATGATAGACCAGAGCTTATCTGTGTGTCTATCCTTCATCATGATCATGGTCCCTCTTCACTGTGCTGCAACAAAATGTCTAGCACCACTAGTGACCTCTAGTAAATGGTATACAGTGCTATGATAGACCAGAGCTTATCTGTGTGTCTATCCTTCATCATGATCATGGTCCCTCTTCACTGGGCTGTAACAAAATGTCTAGCACCACTAGTGACCTCTAGTAAATGGTATACAGTGCTATGATAGACCAGAGCTTATCTGTGTGTCTATCCTTCATCATGATCATGGTCCCTCTTCACTGGGCTGTAACAAAATGTATAGCACCACTAGTGACCTCTAGTAAAAGGTATACAGTGCTATGATAGACCAGAGCCTATTTGTGTGTTTATCCTTCATCATGATCATGGTCCCCCTTCACTAGGCTACAACAAAATGTATAGCACCACTAGTGACCTCTAGTAAAAGGTATACAGTGCTATGATAGACCAGAGCCTATTTGTGTGTTTATCCTTCATCATGATCATGGTCCCCCTTCACTAGGCTACAACAAAATGTATAGCACCACTAGTGACCTCTAGTAAAAGGTATACAGTGCTATGATAGACCAGAGCCTATTTGTGTGTTTATCCTTCATCATGATCATGGTCCCCCTTCACTGGGCTGCAACAAAATGTATAGCACCACTAGTGACCTCTATGGTATACAGTGCTATGATAGACCAGAGCTTATCTGTGTGTCTATCCTTCATCATGATAATGGTCCCCCTTCACTAGGCTGCAACAAAATGTATAGCACCACTAGTGACCTCTAGTAAATGGTATACAGTGCTATGATAGACCAGAGCTTATCTGTGTATCTATCCTTCATCATGATCATGGTCCCTCTTCACTAGGCTACAACAAAATGTATAGCGCGCCTCTAGTAACCAGGGCGCGAACATTCAGTAATGGATGACGTAAATTATTCTAAAGCCAACTCCCTCACGAAATTTGTTTATCTTATTCGCGTTCTATGGCTGCGGGATATAAATTTCCTATTTTTGAGACAGTTTTTCTTTACAGTTGATGTTATGAAGTGTCAAATACGATCAGAAATGCGTGTATAGCCTAGGAAGTGGGTTCTTTGCTTTAATACGTGTTTATTGTGGCACCAGGAAGAATTTCAGAAGCAGTACTACCAGGTCTTCAAGGATTCTTATAAAATGGAATTCATATATACTGTACGTGGAATTTGCTGCGCTAAACCTTTTGACGCATTCTAAATCTTATGTCCTCGTAAAATTATTGCGATTTAGTGAATCTTATGTCCTCGTAAAATTATTGCGATTTACTGAATTTTATGTCCTCGTAAAATTATTGCGATTTACTGGACCAGGAATGTTTTACGGGTTTCAGTTTGAGGAAATTGGCATTTATTATGTAACAGTCTGGAAAAGGTTTTAAATACGAACATGTGTTGGAAATATTTCTGAGAATTGTTAATACATAGACGTTGGAACGTTTCATGGAAGAAATGTGCCTGGCGGTGTTAGTAAGATGTTTGTCTCTCTGTTAGTAATGTTCCATTACCAGAACGTATCAACATATTCCTTAACTGAAGACTCTAAGTGGCGATGCTGCAGTCATTGCAAGGATATTTCAGACTGTGTTCAGATTAAAACAATGCTCACTTAACTTCTCTAAAAAATTGCAAAATGTTCTTAAATTGAAATAAAAACAGAAGAGTTAATTCTAAAGAGTACCTAAACCTTGTGTTGCTTTTTTGGCAAATCCCTGTTTTCTTAACATAATGAAAAAATCTTATGTGCTGCATTCACATAACTTTCTCTACTCACTCTTCTACAAAGTGTTCTTAGAAAAGCCTACTTTTCTATCTACTTCTTGTTATTATAGATAAGCTTTTTTTGCACATTTCGTTGTATCTATAAGAAGAATACAGTAGGCTAATTCGATACTCTAATATTTTCAAAGTTGATCGATATGTGATGGCTTTGAAATGCTGTTCTATTTGCATTTCAAAATTCAATTACAAAGTATATATCTGTAAATGAAATAAATAAAAAACGAAAAGTCGGATAAATATCAAAATTACTATTTAAGTTCTGTATCTTCCAAACATGTGACACGAGGTTTTTCAAGAAAATTCCTCCACCACCAACTAACTATCCTTTAAACGGAACATACATCGAAATTTTTTATTTCCTCAAAAATGGGTTTTGATTAAAATATCATGCATTAAATATACTGACATGACAAAATTTATATAATTTTAATTTTCTAAGAATAGCCTGTGAAGTTCTCTTCATTTGGAAGGACTTTTGTATAACCTTGTATAAGTTGTAAGTGTTAAGAGATAGACGAAAACGCAGTATACAAAAAATATAGGTACATTTAAAACATACAATTTATTTAAAATAAGTGTTTTGTAGCGTAACCCATTTCCGAGATATCCGTTATTAATGTTTGTAATTGTTCAATACTTTGTCATTCTTTTGAACTCCTGTTGAATGGAAACAGTATGGAATTTTAAGGCCAGCATATAGCGTCCAGTTGTTAAACATTTGACTATCGCTGCTCTCTTTGTATCTATAACGAAATGTGTAATATAGCTGTTTCTGTAGAGGTTTATCTCGATTAAAAAGTAGTGAACAGAAAAATAAGGTTTCGTATAAATACCCATTAATAAATAACACAGACCTGAGAAAGTGATGAGAATGTAACAAATCAGAAACCTTTTTCGTACCCCCTAAGTATATTTTCCCTTGTTCTAATGCATATGTATGCCAAATTTAGCATTCGTTCTGAAAAGCCTCTAAATGTAGTGAACATTTTTCATCTCCATCTCCCATACAGGCCAGTTCGTGCTGAAAAATCTTAAACCGACGAACCTCTTCTGGTAGATTTTACCGTCTCTACCGCATACCTAGTAGGTAGAGAAAACATTTTGTAAAAAAGTTCTATATCGAGATTTAACCGGAAATACATGTTTTGAGGCCGCCTAAATCTAAGAAGAATTGTTTTTAGAAAAATTTCTATGTGTGTGTCTATATAGTGGTTTTGATCAAAATACCAAATGTTTAAAATTTTCTGAGAATAGTCTCTGAAGTCGTCTTCGTTCTGAATGACTTTTGTGTAATTGGTAGACTGTAAGAGATGTAGAGAAAATGTACACCTGGCTAAAACATACAACTTAGGAAGAATGCATTTCTTCGTCACTAACAGTTTCCGAGATATTCGTTGCTGATGATTTTAGTTTCCCAATGCATTTGCTAAGTCATGATTCTTTTGTCTCTTGTGATTTCGTGCAGAGAGTATGGAATTTCAAAGCCAGCATATACTGACCCTTTTTACTTTCTCTACTACGTATAGTAAGTAGGGGAAGTATTGTATTCCACCCAAAAATTCAATATCGAGATTTCACCGGAAATACATGTTTTGAGACCCCCTGAATCCAAAAAAAGGCATTTTTGGAAACATGTCCGTGTGTGTGTGAACAGCATAACTCAGAAACGAACAGTCGGATAAACACCAAACATGGTATTTAGGTTCAGTATCTTCCAGAGATGCGACACGGAGGTTTTCAAGAAAATCCCCCCACCCCAGACTACCTTTTACATGGAACATTTTTCGAAAATTTTAATTTTATAAAAAATGGCTCTAGCGATTTTGATTAAAATATCATATGTTCAAGATATTTTCATGACAAATGAAATGTATATCTCGAATTCTCTGGGAATCTCTCCAAAAGTATTGTTCATTGTGAACGACTTTTGCATAACTGGTAAACCATAAGAGATAGACAGAATTTTACTACACAAAAAATGTAGGTCGCGTTAAAATACACAATTTATGTCATACTTTTTTTTGTTGAGTGAACCATTTTCGAGATATTGCTTGTTATTCCCTTAAAATTTTCAATACTTATTTTCTCAAATGGGAATTCGTTATTCATTTTTTTGTCTTGGATATGCAAAGAGTATTAATCTGTGGCAAAGAGAATGGTGCTGCACATAGCAACCAGCTATTAAGAGATATGTATATGCTTAAAGGCCACTGCAAATACAAAACAAGGGGAACATAGTAGGCCTTAAGCGATAGTCAAATATTTTTAGAACTGGTCGCTATGTGTAAAATGTAATTCTCTTTGCATGTCAAAAGATCGTTTCTGAAAATGTTTATCTCGATTGATATGAAATAGATGGAGAATAAGAATTTGTAAAAATAGTTTGTACAAGAGTAGAGAAAGTCATGTGAGTGTAACACATCAGATATTTTTAAAACACTGACTTCGAACACTACCTTTGTTGTACCAAAAATAAGAAGCTGGTGCAAGAAAAGGATGCAGGGGAAGCTGTAGCAGAGGACAAGGTCGTCTCAATCAGCTGACTTGAGTTTCTCATATAACACATTGGTACATTTCGTTAGTTGAATGTACAGCCAGACTGGTACGGGCAGACACACACACAGTGGGTGAGGGTCTGTCTGGTTTGCCCACACATCTGCAAACTATTGGCAACACTGTAGACCACTTAGGATTTGTTTAACTTCTCTACCGCTTAGCTAAGATAGAGCAAGTATTGTATTCCACCCAATAGATCCTATAAACAGTACTTGCAGGCTGGGATTGTCAAAGGCGTTAAGTGACCAAAAAAAAACCTTTTACTTATAAATAATATATATTTCAATTAACCATTTTCATTGGTTCTTATACAAGGAACTATGTCAAACTACAATATTTCTACCAGACTATTTACCATATTAAGTATAAGTAAATAACATTGAGTTAAAAAGCATATAAATTAATATTTAAATCTGAAATTAGGAAAAGTGATAATCTCACATTTCGATTTCCTCTGAAAGATGTTAGGTTACTGAACTTATAAAAACATATTTTTAAAATAATAATAATAATAATAATAATAATATAACTAAAATGCCTTTATCACGTTTATATAATTTGGTACTGATAAACCTTGAACGTGCTATCAGAACTGGCAACATTAACAATGTCAATTTTCATCTCATCAGTGATAATGTGGAGCTATCTATTAATCTGAAAACAATTAGTTTAAATTTCATATTTTTTTGCTATTACTAGCTATATTAATATAATTATACATATTTGCGATTTTAATTACCCTTCTCACTTTTACAATCTATTAAAAATACCCTCTGAATTAATTTGAACCACCAATTTCTTTTGTGGCGTCAGTTGGTTTTAAATTTAACGTGTTTATTTATAAAAACTAAAAATATAAATGCATGCAAAAGTATTTCAAGCCCTTAAATTAAAAAGTTAAATATAGCAATATGTTTACATAATTTATAAAACAGGTCTCACCTGGGCGCTTCTACCTGCGCCGTCATCATCCAAAGTGCCACCGATTATTTAACCTGGGTCCTCCCCGTCCAAACTCACAGGCGAGATAAAGCACCCAGCGGGCCTAGTCAATTCAATTCATTTAAGGGGCGGTTAACCGCTGTAGTAATCGCCTTCCCGTTATTTGTTTCTAAAATGTGTAGCCCTCTGAATTATTCAAGCAAACTTCATGAAAATTAATATCAATGTGGCAGTTTACACTTTTCGAGAGACCATGACTGCTGGAGTCAACACTAGTGCCATCTATCACCATCTGTTTGAACTCGAAAATGCTGAACAGGAACACGGCGCTTTTGAGAGGAAAATGGCCTTGGCTTAAACCGCCTTTCTGAATAAATATCTCAATTTTGTAAATGTTGGCACTTAACACTTTTAAGAACTTCAGTCCTCAATTTTTCTATTCATGTTATCTTACGATACATTTTTTACTAGAAATACTCCTAAATTAAGGAGACATTAAAAGCTTTATGCCACCAATGTTAACTTCATGACCCCTTATTGCAGGAGGTACTAAAGATATCAGACGCAAATTGTGACACGATATAGATGCATTTCTTCTAAGTTGACTGGTCTAAAAATGTAATATTTTGGCAGTTGTTGTCATTTAGATAATGGCGCTGTGTTCACGAAATTCTAGTAGACAATCCTAAATAGCATCTACTGTATTATTCGTGATAAAATCGGTCCGTGTTATCACATTGACTTGAAACAAACTTCAATTTGAAGAAGTTATTTTGTTGTAGGACTTGCATTGTAGTTCAACTGTTGGGGAGCCGAACTTGAAGTAGTTGCAACCGCACGTATGGTACCCGGTAGCCTTCATCCCAAAATTTAAAAATATTAACTTTGTAAATTTGACTGTTTCTTTAAATATTATATATTTATGTTTGCCTCGGCTGCGTCAGTATTTATATATTTTTTAGAGACATGAATGTCTTAGCAGGGAGGTGGTGCGACTGAAGAATGTAGGCTTACACAAATTTTAATTTTTTATTCACTGCTTTTTGTTAATTCTTGACACGATTTAAATAACACTTCACTAATATAGAGAGCTGTAAGATTCTTTTATTAAATTCTTGCACTTTTTAAACACGTAAACTATTTTCTCACACTAAATACGTATTAAATTTCTCGAGAGCACATCTCGCGTCCGGTTAGGAACACTGTCTGCAAGCAACTGACTTGATTTCTGTATTTCAAGTCTCTGGTTGGCTAATCCTAGTCCAATAGAATTCCTTCATTTAACTAAAGCTTTTTCTGGTTGTTGATTGGCTATTTTATAAACTGTCACAAAAATTACATTATTGCTTCCAATAATTACAAGTAGTATTGTTAAATTCATTATTGCCTCAAGGTTACTTCATTGTTACCTCATTGTTAGCAACTTTTAACTTGTTATTCTCACGGCTCCTACATTATTAAATTACGTAATACATTCACATATCATTATTACACATGTATACAATAATATAAACATATACAATGACTGTAATATACACTTTTTATATATCGTTACATACACATATTGCTTTAAGGCGAGATGTTATTGAATTATATATATTATATAATTAGACTGAAATTATTTAAGTGTTAAAAATACTGCCTCAAAGTGGAATAAATAAATGTATCCTGTATTTACCTTCATAATAAATGTTGGAACTGCCCTCCACCTGCATCTAGACAGGTTCATAAAAACATGTATTAATTCCTCATGGGTGATATTGCAGATGTTATCATTCAGTTCATCAATCGAATGCGGATTCTACTCGTACACTTTTCCCTTCAAGTACTCCATAAATAAAAGTCACATGTCGACAAATCTGGTGACCATAAACCTTTGCTCAGAATCCTCTCTTCAGCGAACTTTGATGACCTCTCAGATGTGTGACATGTTGCCCCATCTTGTTGGTTGGGGATAATTTTCGTTGAGAGGTCAAGTAGATATCTGTGTTGATTGTGGTAACGAAGAACACCGATCTTTTTGTCATGTAGAGGTTGCTCGAACCATAGGTTAGGATTTTGTGTCGCCCAATACCTACTGCTTACATATCGCGGTATATGAAACCAAGCCTCGTCGCTCATGATAAACCATATGACCATCTGTAACCATGTTCTAGCAGAAATGTACACGTTTATCGGGCTCCTACAGTTTTAATTTCAAAGACTTTAACACACGCATCAACCTGTTGAGCCAACCTCGTGGTAGACTTTCGAGGACTCTTAGACATTGTTTCATTACTGAGGTGTGCGGGCAGAAAGCGTTCTGTTCCTTATAATGGATCCAGTCGTACGCCATTATTGTTGCACCAAATCTTGAATGCTGTTTTTGGCAGGTACTGGGCGGAGCGGATATTTGTCTGAATAATTGTTGTGATTCCTTGACAGAGCTGCTCTGTATGTACGCCTCTACAATTGAATTGAGTTTTTATTTATGGACGCTCTTTAACTACTGTGGTCCTTAGCGTCCCATTCTATATTGGGCATGAAAGACCGGTAATTTTGCTCAGAGGCCTCTTTATCAGGCTTGAGCTTCTTTTACGTGCCGTAGATCTACAACACGGGACCACCGACTTTACTTCCCTTCCGGAGGAAGCCGTGCTAAGGACTTTTACGCCCGAAAAAATCCATCGCCCGGATTTCCGGTCTTTCACGCCCAATATAGAATGGAACGTTAAGAACCATAGCAGTTAAAGAGCGTCCATAAATAAAACTCCGTTTTTAATGATCATAATCCCCCTCCACTGGGTTGTAACAAAGTGCATAGCACAGTAACCAGGGCGCGAATATACAGTAATGGACGACTTGAATTGTTTATCTTACTCAGTTATATGGCTGTGGGATATAGGCTTCCCATTTTAGTGACAGTTTTTGTTTGTAGTTGATGTTATGAAGCATAAAATATAGACTACAAATATGTCTCTAGCCTAGAAACTGGTGTTCTTTGTGGTAACAAGCAATACTACCAGGTCTTCAAGGATTCTTATAAAACGGAATTTCCATTAATTTTAATTGTTGTACATTTACTGCACTGAACATTTTACGAATTCTAAATTTGAAGAGGTTGGCAGGTATGCTGTTACGCACAACCCATTACGTTTATTTATTTATTTAGGTTGTGTTGTTTGTAAAAGAAGGCAGAAACTCAAAGTTTTGGTAAAGTTGTAGGTATGTATGTATCTCGTGATTGGCTCGCGGCAGATTTTCTCAACCTCAGCCCAGGAATCCGCTTTCTGTGAACGGTTCACTGGCTCGACTTACGTAACCGACTTGCCCTGTCATTATAATTGTTGTTTTGTACGCATCGCAGGTATTTTAGGCGCGCTCCATAAGGCAGTGGCTAGCATACAAATCATCTGTGGAAAACTGCTTTTTGATTCAAACAACAAAGACAATAAAGTAAAAATGTTCACAGAAAAACGCAAATGCTTTGAAAAACAACATTAAAACTAATAGAATAGCAGAAAGAAGATGCTGGCTTGTTTGAAGCACCCCTTTTCACTTTCTCTGTAGTAATTAGAGTAATGCATTCCACTCAAAAATTCGATACCAAGATTTTTCCCGAAATACACGTTTTGAGACTTCCCGAATTCATAAAAAGCATTTTTAGAAAAAGATCCACAAAAACAAAATCTTCCTCACCCCAAACTATTTACATGGAAAAATTGAGTTCAATTTTTTTTTTTTTTTTTTAGGTTTTGTCAAAAATTGCTGCAACGATTTTGATTAAAGTACCATATGTTTAAGATATCTACGACAAATAAAATGTATATCTTGAATTTTCTGGGAGTAGCGTATATAGTCCCCTTCATGGTGAATGACTTTTATATAACTAGTAAATCGTAAGAGATAGACAAAATGTTACTGCACAAAAAACGTAGATCTCGTTAAAGCACACAATTTATGCCAAATATATTTTTCGTGAAGTTAACCATTTCCGAGATATTCTTTGTTATTGTTCGAATTTTCAAATATTTATAGCTTTAGCTTTCTCTACCACGTACCTAGTAGTTGGAAAACGTATTGGATTCCACCCAAAAATTCGATATCGAGTTTTCACAGGAAATAAATGTTTTCAGGCCCCGTGGATCCAAATAAAGCATTTTTAGAAAAATGTCTGTGTGTGTGTGTGTGTGTGTTAGTGTGTGTGTGTGTGTGTGTCTGTGTCTGTGAACAGTATGACTTAAAGACGAAAAGTCGGATAAATACCAAACGTTAAGCAATAGATGAAAATATACTTTTAAAAAATATAGATTTCTTTAAAACACACAATTTATTTCAAATGGCCTAATCCATTTCTGAGATATCCGTTATTAAAGGTTCGAATTGCTCGTTTCTTGGTCATTGTCTTAAAGTCCTGTCAACATTCAGTTGTTTCTCGTGATGTCATGGAAACAGTATGGAAGGCCAGCATATAGCGTCCAGTTGTTAAACATTTGACTATCGCTGTTCCCTTTGTATCTATAACGAAATGTGTAATGTAGCTATTTCTGTAAAGGTTTATTTGGATTAAAATGTGAGGCAGTATTTTTAACTCTTAAATAATATCAGTCTAATTATATAATATAAAATATAATAACAGCCCGCCTTAAAGCAATATGTGTATAATATAACATATAAAGTGTATGTAACAGTCATGTATTATGTTTATATTATTATGTACATGCATAATAATGTTATGTGAATGTATTAAGTAATTTAACAATGTAGGAGCTGTGAGAATAAGAGCCGAAAGTTGCTAACAATGACGTAACCTTGAGGCAACAATAAATTAGAAAGTTTAATAAAAGCTACTAGTAATTTTGGAACAATAATAATGTACTATTTAAAACAGTTTATAAATAGCCAATCAAAAACTAGAAAAGCTTTAAGTTAAATAACAGTATTCTATTGGAGTAGAATTAGCCAACCAGAGACTTGAAATATACTAATAAAATAAATAAAATAATAATACAGTATAATAATATAGTAATAATTATAATTTTATTAATAAATTATAATATAATATAGTAATAATAAATACAAATTTAAGCGGTAGACGCCAGACACTAGAAGGCAGCGTTCCCGAGCAGTTCGATACGTATTCAGTGTGAGACATAAAACAATTCATTTAAGCGAGAATAATATAAAGTTTACGTGTTAAAAATGCAATTAATAAAAAATTTCACAGCTCTACAGTATGATACATCAGTGAAGTGTTATTTAATTGTGTGAAGGAATAATAAAAGGAGTTGAATACAAATTATAATTTGTGTAAGCCTTCATTCTTTAGCCGTACTACCCCTGCTAAGAGATACGTGTTTCTGCAAATTACTACTGACGCAGCCGAGGCATACATATATAATATTTAAATAAACATTAAAATACAAAGTTGATTTTTTTCAAACGTGGAGCGAAGGCCATCGGAAACTTTCTATCATACGTGGGGCGAACACTCCAAGACACACATCTCCCACAATACGTGGGGCAACAACCGTTTAAAGTTTGGCTCTCCAACAGTGAGGCTACAATAGTAATACTTCAAATGTTGTAGACAGAAAAATAGGGTTTCGGAAGAGTAATTTGTATACGCACTAATAAACGATAGAGGATAGAGAAGGTCACGTGAATGTATAACTTAAGATTTTCTTGTCTTTTCGCTCTTTTTCTCTCATGTAGAAAGCAAAGCCATCTATATATATATATATATATATATATATATATATATATAAATTAAGTAACATCTAAATGATGTTAAGTAACATCTCCCATCTCTTGGTCTAATGCTTATTTAAGGAGATTTTAATGAAATGGTTCAAATCTCGGGTATGGCATTGCATGATTCTACCTTTCCAGGATTTTATAAATGACACCCGCTTGTTTCTGTTCTTTTTTCTTTTATTGTCAATAAAATTGTTGTACATTGTACTAAAAGTTTGTTTACACAGTGATACATTGTCATGAGGCAAGTTTTGAGGGCTACATCCATTATGTGCTCAATCAGTCAGTAGGTCTGAGCGTCTTTCTCTGTTGAGCGACGCTGTGGTTGTTCTGAGGTATTCGATTCAGCAAGGTGTTGCGATGCCTTGAGAACGTGAATATAGATGATCATAGAATGAGCGGAGAACTGTGGTTACATCTAGATTAGATTTTCATTTTCGTGTACCAGGGTGCACTAATGAGTACGAAACCTTATAAGGAGCATGCTTGCTGCCATATTGTGTGTGAACAAACCTCTTGTTAGAATTGGAGAGGGATGAGCTTTTATGAAGTAAAGGTTTTAATTCTCCAAGTCTATTTCTTAATTTTTGTAGAAGGTGGTCAATATGCTTCTTCTATGTCAAACGTGTGTCGAGGGCAAGGCCAAGGTACCTCATATAGTCTGGTTGTGTTGTCAAGAACACACGATGAATGTATTCTTTCCTAAAATAGCTGAAAGCAACGCAAATGACTTACTTGGATTCATAGAAGTTATTCATGATTATACAGGGTGAGTCAAAAGACTGCGAACCGCCTGCGCGGTGTTTTTCCTGTCCGCGTCCTCGGCGCTCGTTGCCGTCTGCTGCTATCATAGGAAGGCGCAGATGAAACCATACAACAATTTAAAAGTACTTTTAAATGCTTTACTTACCAACTTTACGAAAGGAAATGCTGAAACTGGCCACTGTCGTTCATACATATTTGGCACCTCTTTAGGAAACTATCCAAAATGGAATTTTTGGGGGGAATTTTCCAAACAAATGACCGATGTCGTCTAATGTTTCTTCATTAAGGACCGAACGCCGTCTTTTAGATTTCTTAGCCCGAACACTTCCTGTGACCTGAAATTCGCTGTAAAGATCATGGATTGTTGTACGGCCTGGAACTTTTACACCTGGGAATCTTTCTGCAAATCGTACTTTCACTTGGCGAGCTGACCAAGTTAACACACACGAATCATAAATAAACACACGCTGTGCAGTAGAAAACATATACTGAGCCATAATATACCTTGTGACTAAGTAAGGACAAAATAATAAATAACTCGTAATAACTGAATTACATCACATCACCGTCAACTCAAAACTGCACTTCACATTGCAGAGCAAAACCAAAACAACGTGACTTTGTTTATAGCAGCAGTGCGTTATCATGTTTTTATCATATTTCCACGCTCCCAGTGGAAAAACATCGCGTAGTCGGTAATATTGTTCATAAAATACCCCTCTGGGGTAACTTAAAACATACAGTCTACAAGAGAAACCCACACACCCTGGAAGAATTAAAACAAAATGGCCACCAGGAAATTTCTCAACATGAACTACGGCGAGTGATGGATAGTTTCCTAAAGAGGTGCCAAAAATGTATGGACAACGACGGTGGCCGGTTTCAGCATCTCCTTTCGTAAAGTTGGTAAGAAAAGCCTTTAAAAGTAGTTTTAAAAATGTCGTATGGTTTCAACCGCGCCTTTCTATAATAGCGACAGGCAGCAACGAGCGCCGAGGACGCGGACAGAAAAAGCACCGCACAGGCGGTTCGGAGTCTTTTGGCTCACTCTGTATTTTTAATACATGATTGTGTAGATATGTTGTAACGTCTTCGTCTCTGCACTAAATAGCAGTATCGTCTGCAAAACTGGGCTGTGCATAGACGCTCACTTTGGGTAAGTGTGTATTACATATAGAAACGGTCCCAGTATGTTTCCTTGAGATACTGCTGCATTGACAGGTCTGATGAAAGAGTCTGCACTTTCATAGACTATAGAACATGTTCGTTTGCAGAGATATGACTGAGTAAGGCCGCAGTATGTGTCAGGAAAGCGTATGTGATAGTATTTAAAACATCGGTATAAGGCCGTGAAATGTTTAGTGACAAGGCTGGGCCGGAAATTGCAGCGTATTGTGTTTCCAGCTGAAACCAGAGGAATGTCGAACAACCGGAGTAGTGGAAGTGAAAGGCTTTGCAACCTCACGATCTGTGGCCTTTGGGAGTAATGTCATGTTCGTGACGGGACATTCAGTTGTTTCTTGATCCTCGTCGTCAACAACGTAATGAAACGTTTCAAACTAATTAATAATAATAATAATAATAATAATAATAATAATAATAATAATAATAATAATGTTACGAGGACGATACTGAAAAGTTTCAGAATGCCATGTTTCTAAAAACAAATCAAATTTGTTTATATTTGACAGCTACTTTTAACGTTTTGGGTGTTGATTGCCGTGTACTTTATTCGATTTGCTCTTATAGTTCCTTTATCATCATCATTTAAAGATTTTGTGTTCACCCCAAAATGAATTTCACTAGAGAACATTTTCAGGCTGTGACTGTTTGCGGTTTTAAACCGTCATCAACCCCTAAACAATGTGAGATCGGCTTAGAAATACATTTGGCGAAGAAGCCCCATCTAAGGCAACAAGTTAAATTGCTACAACCAATTCAAAAGAGATGCGCATTTTTGGAAACATGTCCGGGTGTGTGTGTGTCTGTGTGTGTGTGTGTGTGTGTGTGTGTGTGTGTCTGTGTGTGTGTCTGTGTATGTGTGTCTGTGAACAGCATAACTCATAAACTAACAGTCGGATAAACACCAAACTTGGTATTTAGGTTCAGTATCTTCCAGGGATGCGACACGACAGTTTTCAAGAAAATCCCCCCACCCCAGACTACCCTTTACATGGAACATTTTTCGAAAATTTTAATTTTCTCAAAAATGGCTCTAACGATTTTGATTAAAATATCATATATTTAAGATATTTTCATGACAAATAAAATGTATATCTTGAATTTTCTGGGAATGTCTCCAAAAGTATTCTTCATTGTGAACGACTTTTGCATAACTGGTAAACCATAAGAGATAGACAAAATTTTACTACACAAAAAATGTAGATCGCGTTAAAATACACAATTTATGTCATATACGTTTTTTTGTTGAGTGAACCATTTTCGAGATATTGCTTGTTATTCCCTTAAATTATTCAGTACTTATTTTCTCAAATGGGAATTCATTATTCATTTTTTTTTGTCCTGGTAATGCAAAGAGAATGGAATACTCCACATAGCAACCAGCTCTTAAAACATTTGACTATCGCTTAAAGCCTACCAATTCCCCTTGCATCTACAAGAAAATTAGCAATAAGATTAACATCTCGATTAACATGAAGCATATGGAGAATAAGCGTTTGTAAAAATAGTTTGTCCAAGAGTAGAGAAAGTCATGTGAGTGTAACACATCAGAATTTTTTTAGTGATGAATTTGGTGAAGGGCGCCCAAGAACTGCTGTTACTGATGAAAATATTGCCGCTGGTTGAGCAATACTTGAAGGAGATCGACAGACATCTTATAAATTTATTGGGCGACACTGGGAATTGGTATGTGTCAAATTCAAAACATTTTACATCAACAGTTAGACGTAAGAAAACCTTGTTGTCTATGAATTCCACATAAACTGACTCCCGATCAAAAACAATAAAGCAGCTATTGCTGTAGAAAAACTCTGATAAAATTCCAAGGCAGCAGTTCAAATTTGGTTTGGAATGTCGTTACTGGTGATGATTCTTCGATTTGTTGTTAATAATCGGCTCAATAGGTCTTTCGAAGTGAACGTAAGCCTACAAAAGTCCCACGCTGGTAACAAGATGGTTGCGAGTTTGTTTTTTCTAGAACGGGCCATATTGGTATTATAACATTAGAAGATGACGTACCGTTACTGCGGATTGGTAGGTACTCAAATATCTGTATAGAGAATATTTTTTTAAAAGGTTCATGAAAAACGCCCAAAACAAAAAATTATGTTACATCATGACAACGCATCGTCGCGTACAGCAAAACTAGATGCCCTAAAAGTCAGCACCATGAACACCTTGTGATTTCTTCTTAATTCCAAAAATTATAGATAAATGCATGGAATCGTCATCAGATGAAACAGTGGAACATTATAAAATCCTGGTGCCTCAGGAAGAGTGGCAGCATTGATTTAAAGACTGGTTTCATCGAATACAAAAATGTATTGACGTTTTGAAGAAGAATAAAGTCATTTATTTTTTATAAAAGTAATCTTTGTTTGATTTTTTAAAACTTTTCGGTGTCGCCCCGTAAACCTGTGTATTTTTATTATTAGATGTCCGCATTTGCCTGTGTTGTTCCTTTATTTAGGATCTTTTCATGCTTATTAGAATAAAATATAGTAATTTTACAGTGTCTATCGTAATTTCATTGTTTTTGTTATTGGCGTTTGTTTATTGATATTATTTGTTAATGTGACGTTAACGTTAGTATTGCAATTATAGCGCTCCGAGCCAATGAGCTATTGTTGACGACGTGCTTGAGGAAGTTTTTAATACTAGCATTGCCTTACTAACTTCAGCAGTTCTATTGTTTCGTGTAATAATAAAATAGCGGGTACAGCGCACCATAAATGGTCCACTATTAAAACCTATTTGTGTACTCTTGGAAAATCTATCAGTTTACTATTAAGTTTGTTCATTAATACTCCCCTCAAGATACACCTATGTCCTGTTATAGACACAGGTCGCTAAGGCATGATCTACTGAACGCGAGGTCCAGCGATTCGAGGTTCATCCTGTCTGACATGCTTTTTCCAGATTTTTCTCAGTTTTCAAAAAAAGAGCCAAACTTAGGGCTGGGACCATTTCCTTCTTAAATATCTTTGGCCAGTCTTCATCGCCATTAATATCGTCCATCAGCATGCCACACTCTCACCTCCAGAGGTACGAGACTGCTGTCCGCAGTGGGAGCTCAGTTATATCACATTTTTACTTTCTCTACCCCGCACCTAGTAGGTAAGGGTAGTGCATTCCACCCAAAAATTCCATACCGAGATTTCACCGGAAATACATGCTTTGAGGTACCCTGGATCACAGAAAGAAATGAATTTTTATAAAAACGTCCGCGTGCGAGTGATGTGAGAGAGAGAGAGAGAGAGAGAGAGAGAGAGCGGCATAACTGCAAAACTTAATGTCAGATAAATGCCAAAATTGGCATTTAAAATTCATCATCTCTCTCTCCCTCCCTCCCCAAAAATCCCTTTACATGGAAAAGTTTTCTGGTTTTATTTTCTCAAAAATGGTTTTGATGGTAAATGGTAAGGTTTTGATGTGGTCAATAAACTGTATATCTTGAATTTTTTTCGGAATAGTCTGTGAAGTCCTCTTCAAGGAATTTGGTATAATTTTGTATAACTGGTAAATCATGTAAAAATGTAGATTTCATTAAAACGCATATTACCATTGGTTTGAATGTCCCCTATTGTCTATCATACATTTTGAACCTGCTTGATCACCATTCTTTTGTTTTTGCGATGTCATAGAACGCGTATGGAATTTCAAGGCTAGTATACAAGCGACTCAGTTTTTAAACACTTGACTATCACTACAGTTTTCTGTATCCCTCCTGTACCTACAACGAAATGAACGAGCAGGGTGGCGCCGCGGTAGCGTGTGCCAATCGCATTCGGGAGGTCGCGGGTTCGACCGCCCAATGTGACTCATGGGTTTTTCGTGATTTCATCCGGGTATCACGACTCCCCTGCCTCTGGTTTGCTGTTCCTCCTTGTCATCTGTTTCAGGGCTGTAGGACCAGGCGATGGCGATGGGCGGGTTTCTTCCGTGGGGTCGTTGCGGGACTCCTCCTAGTGGGCCCCACCCCGGAGGAGCGCCAGGGATTGGGTGGGTATGGGTGGAGTCGGACGCGTTTGATCCAGAAACGTTAGGAACCCCGTCCAGGTGTGCGTCCGTGGTCATCCAGTTCGGGTCTCTCCCCTCATCTCTCCCTCTCAAGAGTCGCAGTAGAAGCAAGAAGGGCCTTTGTGGCCTACTTGTCCCAGTTGCGAGGGCCGCTCCTTTAGCTTTTGCATTGAAGCTATTTCTGTAAATGTTTATCTCGATTAACGTGAACTAGGTAGAAAAATTAGCTTTTGTAAGAAACGCTTGTAGAAGCTATATCAAAATGTGCTACAGAATCTCCAAATGTACTACGTTGAGAGACGGATGGATGATAACCCAGTGCTTTAGGAAGGCCTCTCTCTCCATGCCGCTCCCAACAACAGCGTGCCATTACCATAACCTGGGGAGGTCACGTGACCTGGCTTCATTCCACTCGCCGTCGTGCATTCCAACCAAACTTGACTCCCATCTGCTGCATCCACATCAGTCACTCTTTGGGGGGGGGGGCAATGACGATTTATCACTTGAGAAAAGTATAAGTATTTGAAAATTCAAACCAATAACAAAGAGTATCTCAGAAATGGCTAATGCCACAAAAATGTTTAATTTGTTTGTTTTAACAAGACCTACATTTTTTGTGTAGTAATATTTTGTCCATCTCTTACGGTTTGTCACTTATACAAAGGTCATTCAGAATAAAGAGGGCTTCACAGGCTGTTCAAAGGAAATTCAAATATACATTTTGTCACAAAAATATCTTAAACATAGCTTCAGCCATTGTTAGGTAAATTAAAGTTTTCGGTAGTTTGGGGCAGAGGATTTTGTTGAAAATGTTCTTGTCGTATGCCTGGAAGATGCTGACCTAGCATATTCTAAACTTTGGGTTTTAAATCTAGAGTTATGTTTGTGGGTTAGACCCCCTTGCTTAAAAAATGTAAAAATTAACAGCAAAAATAGCTTCGTTAAAATAAGAGCACGTCTCAAGGTTGGCGGGAACGTGATATTTCCTAATAATATCGTCACTGGTAGCGCTGTGTTTTCAAGCATCCCCAAATGTGACATGCGCTGGTACAGCCATGTAAAGATATCAGGGGCATGGTTTTGCTCCGGTGCTAGATTTGAGTGTTTCCAACATGTCACAGTTTAGAACACAGCTAGGAACCCTATTGCTTTCTCTACTACGTAGAGTAAGTAGGGGAAGTATTGTATTCCACCCAAAAATTCGATACCGAGATTTCACCGGAAATATATGTTTTGAGACCCCTGAATCCAAATAAAGAATTTTAGAAACATGTCCGTGTGTGTGTCTGTCTGTGAACAGCATAACTCAGAAACGAACAGTCGGATAAACACCAAACTTGGTATTTAGGTTCAGTATCTTCCAAAGATGCGACACGAAGGTGTTCAAGAAAATCCCCCCACCCCAGATTACCCCTTACATGGAAAATTTTAATTTTCTCAAAAAGGCTCTAACGATTTTGATTAAAATATCATATGTTTAAGATATTTTCATGACAAATGAAATGTATTTCTCGAATTTTCTGGGAATGTCTCCAAAAGTGTTCTTCATTGTGAACGACTTTTGCATAACTGGTAAACCATAAGAGATAGACAAAATTTTACTGCACAAAAAATGTAGATCGCGTTAAAATACACAATTTATGTCATATACATTTTTTTGTTGGGTGAACCATTTTCGAGATATTGCTTGTTATTCCCTTAAATTTTCCAATACTTATACTTTTTCTCAAATTGGTATTTAATTTTTTTTGTCCTGGTAATGCAAAGAGAATGGAATGCTCCACATAGCAACCAGCTCTTAAAACATTTGACTAACGCTTAAAGCCTAGCAATTCCCCTTGCACCCACAAGAAAATTAGCAATAAGATTAACATGAAGTAGATGGAGAATAAGCGTTTGTAAAAATAGTTTGTACAAGAGTAGAGAAAGTCATGTGAGTGTAACATCAGTTTTTTTTAATAAAACGATCTGCAACGGTAAAATAAAACACTTCACAGTGGTCATTAATTCTCATGTCACAATACTGTTGTTGCTTAGAATACACAAAACATCCTATCCTAATTTTAATTCCATTTGCTGAACCTTAATCTGTGAATATAAAATCGATTTACTTAAATACTTCAACTCAGGATTAACTCCTATCTATCGTTTGAATTGATACACGTTCTTTAAAAAAACGGACCTCTATACGAAACCCCCTAAATAATTTTCTGGCTGTGCCACTGCTGTTCATAGACACACGCACCTTTTCTAAAAATGCTTTCTGGGGGGTAGGGGGACTCAAAACATGTATTTCCGGTGAAATGTTGACATCTAATTTTTAGGTGGAATACAGTACCTAGTTCCCCTGCTTAACCGAGCGTGGCCCGCATTCGAGAGGTCCCCGGCGGCCGTCCACTCTGGCCCATGGCTTTTTTCGGGGTTTTCCCGGGTCGTCAGGAATGCTTTCTTTCATGTCCCTCCATTTCGTTCCATTCTTCATTTCATTCATTCCGTTGATATCTTTCAGGGTCGGAATTATCGAAGATGTTGCAGCGTGGCAGGGGAATAGGATGCTGTTTCTAACTCCGTCCTTCCACTTTCGGCTGGCTGCCCCTTGAGGGGCATTGGATCCCCTCTGTGTGGGTAGGGTCCCCGGTCTGCCGGGATATCTCTATTTGGAAACCTTCGCTGCTGGTTCCAGCCGCTCGGTGTCTCATCTTTCCTCGTGAGGCGTAGGTACAACATCCACCCTGTATCGGTGCGGAGTCCCGTCCGTAGTCAATCCAATCCAATACTACATGTAGTAGAGAAAGTAAAAAGTGGATCGCTTTGAAATTCCATACTCTTTGTATGACAGTGAGAAACAAATCAATGATGAATTAGTACTTTAAAACTTTGTAAGTATTGAAAAAACTGAATCCAATATTAATTAGTAGTTCGTATGTAATTAATGTCACAAAAATATATTTATATACTTTAACGAGATCTTTATTTTTAAGATAGTAAGCTTTTGTGCATTTCTTATTGTACACTTTAAGGCAACATTCACGATAAAACTTACACAAGCCTAACATAGGCATAGCAGCTTGTAAACTCCAAGCTATCCTGTATGTCTATGTCAAACGTAAGATAGCCACTAGCCAATCAGCAATTCTCGTCACGTCATCATTCCGCCATGTGTTGACTTTCCGTGTACGATCATGGACCAGGAAAGCATCTATAAAAAGTATGATGTGTTACACTCACATGACTTTCCCTACTCTTGTACAAACAATTTTTACAAACGCTTATTCTCCATATGCTTCAAGTTAATCTTATTGCTAATTTTCTTGTAGATGCAAGGGGAATATGGTAGGTTATAAGCGATAGTCAAATATTTTAAGCGCTGCTTGCTATGTGGCGCATTCCATTCTCTTTGCATGTCCAGGACATAAAAAAAATGAATAACGAATTTGAGAAAAAGTATAAGTATTGGGAAATTTAAGGGAATAACAAGCAATATCTCGAAAATGGTTCACTCAACAAAAGAAATGTTTGTGACATAAATTGTGTATTTTAACGCGATCTACATTTTTTGTGTACTAAAATTTTATCTATCTCTTATGGTTTACCAGTTATGCAAAAGTCGTTCACAATGAAGAATACTTTTGGAGACATTCCCAGAAAATTCGAGATGTACATTTCATTTGTCATGAAAATATCTTAAACATATGATATTTTAATAAAAATCGTTAGAGCCATTTTTGAGAAAATTAAAATTTTCGAAAAATGTTCCATGTAAAGGGTAATCTGGGGTGGAGGGGTTTTCTTGAAAACCTTCGTGTCGCATCTCTAGAAGATATTGAACCTAAATACCAAGTTTGGTGTTTATCCGACTGTTCGTTTCTGAGTTATGCTGTTCAAAGACACACACACACACGGATATGTTTCCAAACATGCTTTTTTGATTCAGGGGGTCTCAAAACATGTATTTCCTGTGAAATCCAGGTATCGAATTTTTGGGTGGGATGCAATACTTCCCCTACTTACTATACGTAGTAGAGAAAGTAAAAACTGCAAAAAAAAAAAAAATGTGATGGTAGATGGTGTGTTTTTAGTTAATTCAATGTCCTTTAACGGGGTAGCCAGGCTCTTGTTCATGTTGATAGATGTACATAACCTCATTTGTCGTGTGTACTAGCCCAGATGTTTCAGTCTCTCTTGCGATTGGCTGCCGTTTATGTTTCCGTTTGCGTTGTGAATGACACCGTATCGTGTTAATTTTATGGTTAAGGTTTACGTCGTTCATGTTAGATAATCATTAACTTTCATCCTGAATGGCTCCTAAAAGTTGTGAAGATTATACAAAAGTCATTCACAAGGAGGAAGGCTTCACAGCACTGTTGCCAACCAAAAACATTGAATCTCGCTACAGGTCGAACAAAATTCCGCTACAAAATATCAATTCATTGCTATAAGTCATAGAAAAAATTGTTATAGATAATTTAGACCTCTTTTAGTGCCAGTGATTTATGTTTTGAGGAAGTGAATAATAGAGTTAAAATGAATTTAATTATTGTATATTTCTCATTAAAATGTAAATAAATTTAATTCACTAATTATCCTGAGAAATGTTTGTGCCGTCAGTAGCTTTTTGATTCTACGAGTGTTTCTGAATTTCATGGCGTTTCAAAACATCACTTGTTTTTGCCTCCAAAACGTTACGTGCCCTGTCTTGTTTAACTGCAAGAAATATCTTATTTGAACCACAAACTGTTTTCTCACTTTCTTATCTTTGGACAATTCTCCGCGGTATTCCCCTTTTCTTTCTTAGGGGTGAAGTACTCTGTATCCGCACTCGGGAGGTCCCCGCCCACTGTGGCCTATGGGTTTTTCGTGGTTTCCCCGGGTCGTCAGGCGAATCCTGGGTTTGTTTGTCTTCCATCATGACTCCCTTACCCCCATTTCCTTGTCATCTGTTTCAGTGGCCAGGCGAGGTGGCTTGCACTCTGTAAACGTTTCTTTCCTGGCGTCGCTGCGGTAGCGCTCAGTTAGGCCTCCCCTCAGCGTGAGGACCCTGGAGGTTGAGGCTTGCGGGCAGGGACCGTGCGGCGTTGGATGCGTTATGTCTGGAAACGTTTGGGACCCCGTCCATGCTTGCATCCGGATGTGATCGCCCTTCGGGTCTCTCCTCTCATCCTTCCTTTCCAGGAAGGATCTACTTCATGTCACATTGGAAGCACGATGGGCCGACTCGCCTGCTCTGACCCGCCCCTCCGTGATACGTACCTTTACCTTACTCGTTTTCACTCATTATTACATCATTTGTAAAATGGCTAAATTAATTTTGTGGAATATAATTGAAACTCTTTACGTGTCTATTTTAGTGATAATCACACATTTATTTTTTAAAATTAAAATTTATAAAAGTTGCTACATTCTAGCATTTGTTTGTTTTTCGCCACAATGTCTCCTGAAGACTCAAATTTCGCTACGCGTAGCGGTATTCTGCTACCGTTGGCAACACTGATTTACAGAAAATTCAGGATATACGAGGGTTCTCCAATAAGTAAGTTTTCCTATTTTATAAAAAAAACATTACACACAATTAATCATGTTGAATTAATTTTATTTATATTGTACAATCCTTATGTTACTTTTCTACATAGTCAATATGTTTTTCCAAGCATTTATGGGGACGTGACACAAGTTTTTCCAAGCCAGTGTTGTACCAGGTCAGGTCCTGTGCTCGCAATCAGCTGTTCACCTATTTGACTTCATCATCGGTGTTAAAAGTGCTTATCTTTGAGTCAGGGGAATATGTGAAAATCACCTGCGACAAGCTCCGGTGAATACGGAGGATACGAGAAAACTTCCAAGTTGAATCTTGACTCGGGCGGAGCTCAGAAGATTCAACTGGGAAGTTTTCTCGCATCCTCCATATTCACCAAATCTTTTCCCAAGTGATTTTCACATATTCCCCTGACTCAAAGGTCATCTTGGAGGTAAGCACTTTAACACCGTGACGAAGATCAATCAGAAGTTGCGAGCACAGGACCCGACCTGGTACAACACTGGCTTGGAAAAACTTGTGTCACGTCCCAAAAAATGCTTGGAAAAACGTGTTGACTATGTAGAAAAGTAACAGAATAAAATTAATTCAACATGATCAATTGTGTGTAATGTATTTTATAAAATAAGGAAACCTACTTATTGGACGGCCCTCGTAGATTGGGGTTGGAGGATTCTGCTGAAAATCTTCCAGTCACACCTTTGTAAGACACTGAACTGAAATACCAAATTTGGTCTTTTTTGAATTTAGGTTGTTCCAAAACATGTGTTTCCGGTGAAATTTCTATATGGCAATGCAATACCTTCTCTACCTAGTAGTAAAAATAATTCTGTAAGAAGAGTGGGTAGGGAAAGCAGTATGAATGTAATGCATGAGGTTGTTAGGTTTGGTTCGCAGAATTCTCTAGACTGCGAGACACAAAAGTTACAGAAATATGTAAAGAATGCTGAGGTAATAGCAGTTCGAACCGTAAGATATGGTGGAGTGAGTGTTTGCCCAGGTAGGTATTTAGGACAGGTTACTGTTACTGTTGGTATACAGTTATCTGTCACCCAGCAGCGTTACGATATATCAGCTGATGTTGGCCGTGACTGTCACGGTTCTGCGTCTCGGGTATTTCTTTGAAAGCGAAACGACGACCACCGACATTTAATAATTATCAGTAAAGTCATCCCTGTGCATTCACGATATTGCAATACGCGCTTTCAGAACGGTTTAACCTTTAACGAACGGAAAACCTAACTCTGTGTTGGAAAATCAGTCCTTTATTCATTGCTCATCATTTCCCTACTACGTACTTAGAGGAAGTATTGTATTCCACCCAAAAATTCAACAACAAATGTTTGTTTTGAGGCCCCTTAACCAAAACAAAGCATTTTTAGAAAAAAAGGCCCGTGTATGTGTGGGCGTGTGAACATCATAGTTGAAAATCTGATGTGTTACATTCACATAACTTTCTTTACCCTCTATCGTTTATTACTGGGTATACAACTTACATTTACGAAAGTTCATTTTTCTATCTACTTCATGTTAATCGAGATTCCAGAAATAGCTACATACCATTTCATTAGGATATAGCGGAAACAGTGAAATGTTTAAGAACTGCAGCCTATACGCTGGCCTTAAAATTCCGTTCCCATGACATCACGAGAAAAAACTGAAAATTAACGGGACTTAAAAAGAATGACAAAGTACTGAACAAATCGAAGCATTAATATTGGACTCTAGGTCCCGAGGTCGCGGGTTCAAACCCGGTGGAGGGCGATGGATTTTGTTTCGGGCGTAAAAATCCTCAGCATGGCCTCCTTCGGAAGGGAAGTAAAGCCGGTGGTCCCGTGTCGTAGATTTACGGCACGTAAAAGAACCTCAAGCCTGATAAAGAGGCCTCTGAGAAAAATTACCGTGCTTTCACGCCCAATATAGAATGGGACGTTAAGGACCACAGCAGTTAAAGAGCGTCCATAAATAAAAAGTTAAAAAAAAAAGAAAATAAATAAGGAGATTACTTTTTTTGTGTAGTACGTTTTACGTGTATCACTTAACATTTACTAGTTACACAACATTGTACAAAATTTTTCCCCAAAGAAGAGTCTTCACAGGCTATTCCCAGGAAACTCGAGATTTATATTTTATTTGTCATGTAAATATCTTTAATAATGGTATTTTAATCAAAATCATAACACCAAAAAATTCGAAAAATACTCCATGTAAAGGGTTGTTTGGGGTGAGGGGTTTTCTTGAAAATGTTCATATTTTATCTTTGGAAGGTACAGAATCCAAATACCAAATTTGATACTTATGCACCATTTCTCTATGGTGTTCACAGATGCACACGGACCTTTTTCTAAAAATTCGTTTTTTATTTAGGGGCCTCAAAACATGCATTTCCGGTGAAATCTCTGTATGGAATTTTAGCGTGGAATGCTATACTTTCTTTGAAACTAAAAAGAAGAGTCGTCGGAAAAATACCAAACCTTGTATTTAACCTCAGTATCAACCAAGGGTGCGACATGAAGATTTTCAAGAAAATCCCCCACCTCAAACAACCCTCTATATGGAATATTTTTCGATATTTTTTTCTAAAAAGATAGGTCTGTGATTAAAATACTACACGTTTAAGATATTTGCATAACGTGTTAGATATCGTTAAAGCACACGATTAATGTCAAGTAAAAATGTTTGTCATTAACCACGTCGGAAGTATTCTTTGTTACTGCTTTGAGTTTCCAAATATTTATACTTTTCTTATGAGGAAAATGTTTTCCCCTGCTGCAAAGAGAATGCAATTTCAAGGCCATCACATGTGAGCAGCTCTTTAGAAAATGTTACTATTACTTCGACCTACTGTATACCCTTAATCCCCTTTACCTACAAGAAATATGCAGTAAAACCACTTCAGCCAATGTTAACATGAAGAGATGAAATAGTAAGCTTTTCTTACAGTAGTTTGTTGAAGAATGGGTAGAGAAAGTCGTGTAAATAAAACACTTAGGATTTTTTAGTTATGTTGTTCTCAGAGACACAGGCACGCGTGCGCACCTACCTTTTCTTAAAGTGTTTTATACAGGGGCCTCAAAACGTGTATTTACGTTGAAATATGGATATATCATTTTTGGTAGGATACAGCACTTCCTCTACCGACTAAACTACAGGTAGATGGCAGAGAAAGTAAATACAATAAAAGTGTTAACGTACTCATTTTAAATAAGTTGAGTTACAAATCCAAGCGGCCCCCAAAACAAGTCACGGAACTTGAGTTCTCGGACTACAGTGAAGTGACACTATCCTAAATGTGTATTTGGCTTGCCATAGATGAAGCTTTGACCTTGATCTTGCGCATGCGTATTCGATTGGAATGTTCTCATACCTGAATGGGGAGGAATGTATATCGCCGAAGGGTGTAACGGGGTGCTAGGGCCTCCTCGGTGGGTGGTATAGTCCCCATCAAGATCGTGTCTTACTCCAGCGTTCAAATCATCCCACAGTACATGGTTATGCGATAGATTTCCCGCAATACATCCGTGTTTTCTTACTCCAACGTTGAAATCACCACACAGTACATGGTTATGCGATAGATTTCTGGGAATAGATCCATATTTTCTTACTCCAGCGATGAAATCACTGCGCAGTACATGGTTATGCGATAGGTTTCGGGGAATAGATCCATGCTTTCTTACTCCAGCGTTGAAATCACCCCACAGTACATGGTTATGCGATAGATTTCTGGGAATAGATCCATGCTTCCTTACCCCAGCGTTGAAATCACCCACAGTACATGGTTATGCGATAGATTTCTGGGAATAGATCCATGCTTTCTTACTCCAGCGTTGAAATCACCCCACAGTACATGGTTATGCGATAGATTTCTCGGAATAGATCCATGCTTTCTTACTCCAGCGTTGAAATCACCCCACAGTACATGGTTATGCGATAGATTTCCCGCAATACATCCGTGTTTTCTTACTCCAACGTTGAAATCATCCCACAGCACATGGTTATGCGATAGATTTCCCGCAATACATCCGTGTTTTCTTACTCCAGCGTTGAAATCATCCCACAGTACATGGTTATGCGATAGATTTCTGGGAATAGATCCATGCTTTCTTACTCCAGCGTTGAAGTCACATACACTACATGGTTATGCAATAGATTTCTGCGAATAGATCCATGCTTCCTTACCCCTGCGTTGAAATCACCCCACAGTACATGGTTATGCGATAGATTTCCGGCAATACATCCGTGTTTTCTTACTCCAGCGTTGAAATCACTGCGCAGTACATGGTTATGCGATAGATTTCTGGGAATAGATCCATGCTTCCTTACCCCAGCGTTGAAATCACCCCACAGTACATGGTTATGCGATAGATTTCTGGGAATAGATCCATGCTTCCTTACCCCAGCGTTGAAATCACCCCACAGTACATGGTTATGCGATAGATTTCCCGCAATACATCCGTGTTTTCTTACTCCAACGTTGAAATCACTGCGCAGTACATGGTTATGCGATAGATTTCTGGGAATAGATCCCTGCTTCCTTACCCCAGCGTTGAAATCATCCCACAGTACATGATTATGCGATAGATTTCTGGGAATAGATCCATGCTTCCTTACCCCAGCGTTGAAATCACCGCGCAGTACAAGGTTATGCGATAGATTTCTGGGAATATATCCGTGTTTTCTTACTCCAGCGTTGAAATCACTGCGCAGCACATGGTTATGCGATAGATTTCTGGGAATAGATCCATGCTTCCTTACCCCAGCGTTGAAATCATTCCACAGTACATGGTTATGCGATAGATTTCTGGGAATACATCCGTGTTTTCTTACCCCGACGTTGAAATCACCACATAGTACATGGTTATGCGATAGATTTCTGGGAATAGATCCATGTTTTCTTGCTGCAGCATTTAAATCACCGCGCAGTACATGGTTGTGCAATAGATTTTTGGGAATACATCCCTGTTTTCTTATCCCAGCGTTTAAATCACCGCGCAGTACAACGTTATGCGATAGATTTCTGGGAATATATCCGTGTTTTCTTATTAGCGTTTAAATCACCGCGCAGTACATGGTTATGCGATAGATTTCTGGGAATACATCCATGTTTTCTTACCCTAACGTTGAAATCACCACACAGTACATGGTTATGCGATAGATTTCTGGCAATACACCCGTGTTTTCTTACCCCAACGTTGAAATCACCACACAGTACATGGTTATGCGATAGATTTCTGGCAATACATCCGTGTTTTCTTACCCCAGCGTTGAAATCACCACACAGTACAACGTTATGCGATAGATTTCTGGGAATATATCCGTGTTTTCTTAGCCTAACGTTGAAATCACCACACAGTACATGGTTATGCTATATATTTCTGGCAATACATCCCTGTTTTCTTACCCCAATGTTGAAATCACCACACAGTACATGGTTATGCGATAGATTTCTGGCAATACATCCGTGTTTTCTTACTCCAACGTTGAAATCACCGCGCAGTACATGGTTATGGGATAGATTTTTGGGAATACATCCGTGATTTCTTATCCCAGCGTTTAAATCACCGCGCAGTACTATTTGTTATGCGTTAAGGTTTTGAGAACTTGGTATCAAGAAGGGCTCTCAAACACCTTCAAAGAACACATACTGAAAATTTGAACGGAAGTGAGCAAAAATTGCCTAAAGAGGAGTATTTTAAAGCGGCAGTAATATAAGAAAAGATAATAATGGGAAAGGCAATTTTAAAATTTCACGCGCTAATTTTACACGCCCATTTTGGAAATTCAAATGATTAAAAGGCTAAAACCGCAATTATATCTCGATTCTACAATGTTTAAAAGTTTTTGCTTTGTTAATTTAATAAAAAAATTGATTTGTTACATAGATTGTGTGCTTTAACGAGATCTATACTTTTTGTGTGCTAAGATTTTGTCTTATCTCTTACGGTTTATGCAGCAGTCATACAGAATCAAGAGGACCACACAGGCTATACCCACATCATCCCAGGTATATATTTTATTTGTCTTGTAAATATTTTAAACGTAAGGTGTTTTAATTAAAATTGTTAGAGCTATTTTTGAGATAACAGAAAGTTTCCACAGGGCAGCTTGGGATGAGATTTTTTCTTTCTTGAAAATTTCTTGTCGCATCCTTGGAATACAAAGTTTGGTACGTATCCGACGCACCTTTTTCTAAAAGTACTTGTTGTTACTGAGGGGATCTCAAATCGTAGATATCCGGTGAAATCCCTTATTGAATTTTGGGTGGTACGTAATAGTGAAAGTAACATAACGTGAATACAAGAATCCTTTTTGTATGAATACTATAATACAGGGAGAGCCAAAAAACTGCGAACCGCCTGCGCTGTATTTTTTCTGTCCGCGTCCTCGGCGCTCGTTGCCGTCTGCCGCTATCATAGAAAGGCGCCGATGAAACCATACAACATTTTTAAAGGCTTTACTTGACAAATTTACGAAAGGAAATGTTGAAACTGACCACCGTCGTTGTCCATATATTTTGGCACCTCTTAAGGAAGTATCCATCACCCGCCAATTTTTTATGAGTCAACAGTTGAAGCCCGTGCATATGTGAATACAATTTTGTCCTGTTTTTTTAGAGAATTAACAGCCAGGGAGCGTGAGTTTGCCTTTTTTTTCAAAAGAGTCTGCAACAGTTTAAACGGCCAATATTTCGATGAGAACAACTGAAAGTGTGTTTGAGGACAGAATTATTAGTAGAGATTTGTGGCCCCCTCGGTCCCCTGACCTAACACGCTGCGATCTATATCTCTGGGGTAACTTAAAACAAAGTGTACAAGACAAAACTACACACCTGGAAGAATTAAAACAAAATATCCGCCAGGAGACTGCCAGCATTTCTCAACGTAAACTACGGCGAGTGATGGAGGTGCCAAAAATGTATGGACGACAGTGGCCAGTTTCAGCATCTCCTCTCATAAAGTTGGTAAGTAAAGCCTTTAAAAGTAGTTTTAAAAATGTTGTATGGTTTCATCGGCGCTTTTCTATGATAGCGGCGGACGGCAACGAACGCCGAGGACGGGACAGGAAAAACACCGCGCAGCCGGTTCATAATCTTTTGGCTCTCCCTGTATATAAGGAATTATATGAAGTTGTAATGGGTAGGGAAAGTTCTGTGAGTGTGACGCGTCAGATGTTTTGTTTTAACATTGTTTGTTTATAATAGAGGAGGAAGAAAAGAATTTAGTTCATTTAGGTTAGTGGAACTGCACAGTTTTACGTGTTCTATGTGTTTTCTTAGACTCGAATTTGTGTGACAACATTTTTGGAAGTACTGTACAGGATTAGTGCGGGAGGGGAACACCTGGTTCCACAGTATTGTCAGGGTAACGTCCATTCAACTTCCAAGGTCACAGCAGGTGAGGGTTTGGTTCGTCACTCATACTGGTGTGTTTCATTCACATCACTCCGCTCTTCCTTACAAAACCTTTTTCTTCTTGCAGAAATACCTTCCTTTGTAAGTACAACGTGAACAACGATAGTTGAATGTTTAAAAGCAGGTTCGCTATATATTGGCCTTCAAATTTCATACCCTTTCCATGACATCGCGAGAAACAATTCAATAACGACGACCCTTTAAAAAGTCTGATGTATTACATTCACATGACTTTCTCTACCCTCTATCGCTTATTAATGAGTACAGGAATTATTCTTAGCAAAGTTTATTTTCCTATCTACTTCATTTTAATCGAGATAAACGCTTCCGGAAACAGCTACATTACATATTTCCTCATAGATACAAAGGGGACAGAACTGCTGGTCTTAAAATTCCATACTGTATGACATCGCGAGAAACAACCGAAAATCGACAGGACTTGAAAAGAACGACTGAGCAACTTGAACCACTACTAACACATATCTGTGAGGTGCCTCATGCCACAAAAACATTATTTTAAGTAAATTGTGCGTTTTAAAAATAACTGCTATATTTTTACTTTTTCTACTACGTACAGTAAGTATTCCACCCAAAAATTCAATATCAACATATTACCGGAAATACATGTTTTGAGCCTTCCTGACTCAAAAAAAAAGCATTTTTAGAAATAGGCCTTGTGTGTGTGAGCAGCAAAACTCAAAAACAAAAGTCTAATCAATACCAAACTTGCTATTTAAGTTCAGTAGCTTCCAAAAATGCGACACAAATATTTTCAAGAAAATCTCCCCACCCCAGTCTACGCTTTACATGGAAATTTATTCGAAAACTTTTATTTTCTAAAGATTGCTTTAACGATTTTGATTAAAATACCATATATTAAAGATATGTTTATATTGAACTTTCTGGGAATAGCCTGTGAAGTCCACTTCATTTGGAAAGTCGTCCTTCGTGGTGTAATGGTTACCATGCTAGCCTCTAGCTCTGGAGGTCGCGGGTTCAAACCCGGCTGAGGGCGTTTTCGTGCGTAAAAATCCTTAGCATTGGTTCCTTCGGAAGGGAAGTAAAGCTGGTGGTCCCGTGTCGTAGATTTACGGCACCTAAAAGAACCTCAAGCCTGATAAAGAGGCCTCTGAGCAAAATTAGCGGTCTTTAACGTACAACATAGAATGGGACACTAAGAACCGTCGTAGTCAAAGAGCGTCCATAAATAAAGCTCAATTACATGTTTACTTTCTCTACTGCGTATAGTAAGTAGGGGAAGTATTGTATTCCACCCAAAAATTCGATACCGGATTTCACCGGAAATATATGTTTTGAGACACCCTGAATTCAAAAAAGCATGTTTGGAAACATGTCCGTGTGTGTGTCTGTGTGTGTGTGTGTGTGTGTGTGTGTGTTTGTGAACAGCATAACTCAGAAACGAACAGTCGGATAAACACCAAACTTGGTATTTAGGTTTATTATCTTCCAGAGATGCGACACGAAGGTTTTCAAGAAAATCCCCCCACCCCAGACTACCCTTTGCATGGAATATTTTTCGAAAATTTTAATTTTCTCAAAAACGGCTCTAACGATTTTGATTAAAATATCATGTGTTCAAGATATTTTCATGACAAATAAAATGTATATCTTGAATTTTCTGGGAATGTCTCCAAAATTATTCATTGTGAACGACTTTTGCATAACTGGTAAACCATAAGAGATAGACAAAATTTTGCTACACAAAAAATGTAGATCGTGTTAAAATACACAATTTATGTCATATACATTTTTTTTGAGTGAACCATTTTCGAGATATTGCTGGTTATTCCCTTAAATTTTTCAATACTTATTTTCTCAAACGGGAATTCGTTATTAATTTTTTTGCCTTGGATGTGCAAAGAGTATTAATCTGTGGCAAAGAGAATGGTGCTGCACCTAGCAACCAGCTATTAAGAGATATGTCTATGCTTAAAGGCTACTATATTTCTATATTGCCCTTGCAAATACAAAACAAGGGGAACATAGTACGCCTTAAGCGATAGTCAAATATTTTTTAGAACTGGTCGCTATGTGTAAAATGTAATTCTCTTTGCATGTCAAAAGATCGTTTCTCCAAATATTTATCTCGATTAATATGAAATAGATGGAGAATAAGAGTTTGTAAAAATAGTTTGTACAACAATAGAGAAAGTCATACATCAGAGTTTTTTTATTTTTTTTTAAGTTTTATTTAGGGTAGTTTTAACCTTCCTAGGTTTTATCACGACCTTTCATGTACAGCTGTTTACATTATTGGATTACAGCATAATACTTACACGTTATGTATACATACAGGTTACAATTTGGTTAAATGTATTGATGGATATTAATTAATTTAAGAAAAATAATTACTTTCTGGATGAAAGTTGTATCATTGAGTGTTGCAGAAATATTTCTGGGCATACCTACCTGACTACGTTGATTTTCATATTTTGGACATGTTAGTATAATGTGTACTACTGTTAATGCTGTTTCACAAATTGGTGGACAGCTTCTATTTAACAAATAAGAGTATGTCGGTTTGGTATGCCTAATTTACAGTTGGGATATTACAATTCGGTTTGGTCGCTGTAGCTGTCTTATTGGATATTCTTGAGTTGGAAGGTCCACGAGGTTTACTTGTAGAATTGTTCATCCAGCCATTCTTTGTGTATTTTCTTCTTAAAGTGTGTGACTGCATCTTGGAGAGGTATTTTGGTATCAGTATCTTGTGTTGGTAGTTTTGTTGCAGTATCGACTGGGGTTTGTTTTTATGAGATGGTATCCGCATGAAATTGAGTGACTTTTCTAAGTTATGTTAACAAGATTATGTATTTCGTTTACAATACTATTGGTAGAGAACGTGTCTTGTATTGCGTTAAGGCTGATAGAGAGTCACTGTGTGCAGTTTCCAGAGCGTATTCTAGTGTCTTTTTAATAGCATATAATTCACAACTAAAACGTGGTGTAATGGTAAATGTTAAATTACAAACGAAACCATACTACACAAAAAATGTAGATCTCTTTAAAACACACAGTTTATTTAAAATAACTTTTTTCGAGGTATGAGCCGTTTCTGAGGTATGTGTTATTAAAGGTTCGAATTGTTCATTTCTTGGTCATTCTCTTAAAGTCCTGTCAACATTCAGTTGTTTCTCGCGATGTCATGGAAACAGTATGGAATTTTAAGGCCAGCGTATAGCGTCCAGTTGTTAAACATTTGACTATCGCTGTTCTCTTTGTATCTATAACGAAATGTGTAATGTAGCTGTTTCTGTAAAGGTTTATTTGGATTAAAATGTAGTAGATAGGAAAATAAACTTTTATAAGAATAATTTGTATATTCATTAATAAACAATGGAGGATAGAGAAAGTCATGTGAATGTAAGACATGAGATGTTTTAAATAACCAACGGTGTTATTAACATCAACGTAGCTCCACAACAGCAGTTAAAGGCTGTTTTTATCATCCTAAAATTTAATTTAGCTGTCTTCAATAGTTTCTGAGAAAACTGGCCATTTATATTAGAAAATGTGATTCTTAAAAAATGCTAAAGGCAGAAAACAAACTCGCATATATCTGCAAAGAAAGAAGCCATATGGCTTCAACACACAAAACCTGCCATATTTAACAGTAGTACCAATTTGAGGAACAAAATTCCCCTGAAATGTGGGCTAAAGCTTACCTCTTTACTACAAAGTATGCAGGAGTTCTAAAGTTTCTTCTGTGAAGATTGCAGAATTCATTATACAAATTGGCGGATGCAGTATCATTTTTAAAAATATAAGTATTGTGCCCTTCAATGATAGAATATTGAAGATGAAATTACAATTTATGAAAGAAAACTAAAAATGTAATATTTTGGAAAATTTCGGCATTTAATTTCCAGTTAATGTTCGCGTTCGTAAAAGGAATTCGCGGATTGCGAATGGTTTGTTAAGAACAAAGACAGATAAATACCTTGTTGTTGCCATAGCTACCAGTGAAATCACTTCCCAAGGAATGCAGGCCGCCTGCATCTCTCATATACAGACCAAGGATTGCAACACAAGAGACTTGAAGCAGCGGTACGTACTCTGGAAAACCTGAAGGACATCTGGACCAGGGGTGAACAAACTCCCGACACTTCACTCCCATTGTTTGTGTACGAGGAACATAACTCAAAAACTAAAAGTCGGTTAAGTACCAAACTTGGTATTTCAGTTCAGCATTTTCCGAGAACCCCCAATCCAGACTACACATGTTTACGTGGAAAAATGTTCTTGTTTCTGATTTTCTCAAAAACGGATCTTAACGATTTTGTTACAATAGGCAATACCATATATTTAAGATATTTACATGACAAATTTTTTGGAAGTTCTCATCATTCTGAGTGACTTTTATATAACTGTAAGACACAGACAAAATCATACTACACAAAGTGCAGATTTCGTTAAAAAATAGTCAATTTGTCAAATACGAGATTCTTTTCTTCCTTTTTTTTTTTTTTCAAAAAATAGGATTGTTTGTCTTTTTTTTCTCCCCCACCTCTTCATGCAAAGATAATCGAATTTCATAGCCGTCACCTAGCAACCAGCTCTTAAAATATCTGAGTATCGCTTAAGCCTACCGTATTCGCCTTGTACCATAAGGAAATAAAATCATTTTTCGGACTGCCTCAGTCTGCGGTCGAGTGGTCAGTGTTCTGGGTTCCTTTCCCGGCTGGGGCGGGGAATTTTTCTTTAATCACAATCATTCCCTATGGACTCCGTTAGTCTGACGTCAGAGCTAGCCGTTGCCATGGAGATCGCCATCTTGCTTTCCAAACAACATTGATTCCTACAGCGAGTTTTTGGAAGTCTTTCATATAACTAATAATATTTAGTGTAATTGCGCTGTAATATATTACTTTCAATTACTTTGAGCAGAGGCAAGGTGCTTCGAATAGCTGAAGCAGGGCCAAGAGCGTTTCACTCACATTGGTTGTGTGTTTTATTCCTCACTGCAAACACTATAGTGAACTCCAGTCTAAAAACTCCCTAGATAAGTCCCCCCTTTTTTAATAAGCTGATAATTCAACCTCACTTAAGTATTTATACCTCCAATAGAATTTAATTACACCACATTTGCTTACAGCCACAATTATTTCTGTTCATTAATTACATTTTTAAGTAAGTGTGCATTGTTGAACTCGTATTTCAGTTATTGAGGTTGAGTTAGGTGTGCTTTATTAATAATAGAACGAAAATAATCACTTGTGAAGAACCACCTGGTTTCACACATACTCTCTTTATACTTTGAAGAAGATGTAGATATTATAGTTCAAATGTTGGGGAGCCGAACTTGAAGTAGTTGCAACCGCACGTATGGTAAAAAGTTTCGATAGCCTTCGCCCCAAGTTTAATAACATTAACTTTGTAATTTGACTGTTTCTTTAATATATATATATATATATATATATATGTTTACCTCGGCTGCGTCAGTATTATTGTTAGAGACGTGGATTTCTTTGCAGGGAGTGGTGCGGCTAAGAATGTAGGCTTACACAGATTATAATTTGTACTTCACTCCTTTTATTAATTCTTTAAACGATTAAAATAACACTTCACTGATATAGAGAGCTGTAAGATTCTTTTATTAATTACTTGCACTTTTTAAACACGTAAACTATTTTTGTCTCACACTGAATACGTATTAAACTTCTCGAGGACGTGTCTCGCGTCCGGTTAGTAACGCTATCTACTAGCAACTGACTTCTGAATTTGTACAATTTGCCCTTTTCAGTTTCTGATTGGATATTCCTACTCCAATAGAATAATTTCATTTAACTTAAGTTTCTTTCTGGTTGTTGATTGGCTATTTTATAAACTGTCTCAAAATTTACATTATTGTTGCTCCAATAATGACTAGTAGCATTATTAAATTCTCTTACTCATTATTGCCTCAAGGTTACCTCGTTGTTAGCAACTTTTAACCTATTATTCTCACAGCTCCTACATTATTAAATTACGTAATGCACTTACATAACATTATTACCCATGCATACAAAAATATAAACATATAAAATGACTGCATTATACACTTTTTATATATTGTTACATACACATATTGCTTTAAGGCGGAGTGTAATTGAATTTATATATTATATAATTAGACTGAATTCATTTAAATGTTAAAAATACTGCCTCATGTTACATTATGTACCGCCCTTGATTGTATTACATTACACTTTTATACAGCTTGGGCAAACAATACACTTGAACACAAGAAAACTATTTTTTATTTTCGTCAAAGTTTGGCATTTACTCTACAAAAGCAGCTCAAATTGTTATGTTTTTAATATATTTAAATACGTTAAGCGAAATTCTGTGAAGTTAGTTCGATATGGGCTCTACGCTTTTATGTTGTCTGTGGATACTAAAACATTTACATAATATTACTCATTTTCATTTGTAGGACAAAATATATAAAAGTAATCCTTAATTATGCTTACCTGGGCATTGTAAGATTTATTTTTCATGCTGGCTTGAGCCTGGCCTCGCAAATAGGAAATTTCCCCATCATATGTCACGGCTAAGACGTGATTAGACTCAACAGCATCTTTACCTTTCTTTACCAGTCTCAATTCGTCTTCCAAATATGCTATTATTTCACTCAGTTTCACAACCATGTTATAGCGTAATACTCAATTAAGGCGGCTATATTTACCACTATAATTATTTAACAACTATTAACACTAATAATAACCTCTACACAGTGTAAGTATAACTGTATTCCTAACAATGGTATTTATCTAGGATTGATAAATAATTAATGTACACTTTTCAAAATAACATTCTGCCAAAGCAGTAGACAAATATACAGCACAAACTGCATAGCAACCAGTTGTTTGGAAAGAAAGATAGTCTCCTAGCAACGACTGACGTCATCACTAATGGAGTTTATTCCTCACACAACCTAGAAGTATGAATGTAAGGGTGAATGTGTGTGTTTAATATTAAAATACTAAAAACAAAAAAAGAAAAGAAATACCAACGTTAAGAAATGCTACAGTTCAGCGAGTAAGTACACCATCAGTTGTTTCTCAAGTCAAAGCCCCCTATATGACCTACAAGTTAAAGGGGGCTGTACAAATGAAACAATTAACAAATCATTTCTACAAAGGTTTATCACATAGTACATAGAATAATAAGCTTTTGTAAAGAAAGTCATCTGAATTTAACATATCAGAATTTTCTCTCTCTCTCTCTCTCTCTCTCTCTCTCTCTCTCTCTCTCGTAGTCATACAAAGAGCATGGAATTTCAAAGCCATCACATACCGATCCTCTTCTTAAAAATCTGACTATCGCTTTGGCCTACTGTATTCATTTTATACCTAACGAAATGTGTTCAGCAAGTTTATATCGATGAACAAGACGTTGCTGTAAAAGAGTGAGTAGAGAACGTGATGTGAATGTAAGTCATCAGATTCAGGCTGGTGCTAGAGAAATTGTGTATGCCTAAAAGAGTACCTGGGTAGTTAGGAGTTGTTATGAATGAATCGCGACCCTCTAAACCTGAAGACGAAACGCAGATCCCACCCTCAGAAGTGGAGTACGTGCACAATTTGATGTGATTAAACAAAGAAGGTTTTTGCTCCTTTTGCGTTGTGTGGCGGCAGGCGTGTTATTATGGTCCGGCTAGGGAAACTTGCTGGCCTCCAGCTCCCGGGACAAAGACTCGCATTGCTGCCATGCGCTTCAAGTTGGCAATAACCGCCATAACTATAAGAGCATATTGTGTTTCAATTCGATCTTATCGTGATATCACCGGAAATGCATGCTTTGAGGACCCTTGTATCTAAGAAAAGCATTTTTTAGAAAAAGGTTCGTCTATGTCTGTGAGCAGGCATAACTCAAAAACGAGAAGTCGGTTAAATACTAAATATGGTATTTAGGTTCAGCGTCTTCCAATGAATCTTTGAATACCTATGGATTTTGAATAAAATACCATGCATTTAAAATATTTTGATGACAAGATTGTATTTTCTGGAAATATCCTATGAAAACTTCTTCATTTTACATAAATGAACTTTCTATGGTTTTGTATAACTGGTAAACGATAAGAACAACAAATGTAAATATTAAAACCCACAATTTATGTTAAATAATGTTTTTTTTCCGTGGCATTAACCATTTCCAAGGTACCCGTTTTTATTAGTCTGAATGTTTTTATAATTTTACTTTTTTCAAGGGCTATGGTATTCTTTTTTGTTTATCTTGATCTCATACAAAGCACATGGTAATTGAAAGCCAGGACACACTGCTCGCGTTTTAAACATTTGACAATCGCTTCAACCTCCGTATCATTCTATAAACGCGTAAAAAATAAACTTTTGTAGCAATAGTTTGTAGAACACTGGTAGAGAAAGTCATCTGAATGTAACACATCCTACTACTTTTTTTCTAGGTTTTACAGAGCATGAGTTTTGCAAAGAGGTTACCTTGGTGGCCTGTAAGTCTCATATTCACCAGCTTCATGTCTGTTTTGTTGTATATGTTAAGGTTTTCTGTTTTATGTGACAACTATGCGGCTTTTTATAATAGATCAAAAAGAAGGAACGGAGGTTTAAATGTTACCTACGTGCTGTTGTTATTTAAAAAATATGATGTGTTACACTCACATGACTTTCTATACTCTTATACAAACTATTTTTACAAACGCTTATTCTCCATATGCTTCATGTTAATCTTATTGCTAATTTTCTTGTAGATGCAAAGGGAATTGGTAGGCTTTAAGCGATAGTCAAATGTTTTAAGAGCTGGTTGCTATGTGGAGTATTCCATTCTGTTTGTGTGTCCAGGACATAAAAAAACGAATAACGAATTCCCATTTGAGAAAAAGTATAAGTATTGGAAATTTAAGGGAATAACAAGCAATATCTGAAAATAGTTCACTCAACCAAAACAATGTTTATGACATAAATTGTGTATTTTAACGCGATCTACATTTTTTGTGTACTAAAATTTTGTCTATTTCTTATGGTTTACCAGTTATGCAAAAGTCGTTCACAATCAAGAATACTTTTGTAGACATTCCCAGAAAATTCGAGATATACATTTCATTTGTCATGAAAATATCTTAAACATATGATATTTTAATCAAAATCGTTAGAGCCGTTTTTGAGAAAATTAAAATTTTCGAAAAATGTTCCATGTAAAGGGTAGTCTGGGGTGGGGGGAGTTTCTTGAAAACCTTCGTGTCGCATCTCTGGAAGATACTGAACTCAAATACCAAGTTTGGTGTTTATCCGACTGTTCGTTTCTGAGTTATGCTGTTCACACACAGACACACACAGACACACACACACACACGCGGACATGTTTCCAAAAATACTTTTTTTTGGATTCAGGGGGCCTCAAAAGCTATATTTCCGGTGAAATCTCGGTATCGAATTTTTAAGTGGAATAACAATACTTCCCCTACTTACTATACGTAGTAGAGAAAGTAAAAATTGCTCGATCATTGTCAACGATGATTGCAGGCCAGGCATAATTTTTCCAGAACTTGGAAGATTGTCAGGGGTGGAGGGGAAGTCAGACGCTGTGCCGATGTTTCATGTGAACACACACTCGATGTTTTAGGTTAAACAAGATTGGCCAGCCCTGCCACAGCGCCGTGTGTTGTTTACGTTTCCATTAGGCAGCTATAACATTAGCAAGTTCTGGCAACGCGGGGCAGTCCAGACGGTTACAAAATTATCATTTTCGTCTTAGCCCTAAAGTGTAAGTACCTATACATGGCGACGATGTAAATTGTATATCGGGAAGCTTTGTGGTGGCGACTCAGTTAAACTCGTACATTCACATGACTTTCACCACTCACTCTCATACAAACTTTTCTTGCACCTACTTCTCGTTGATACAGATAAACTTTCATTACTCATTTCGTTATAGCTATAAGAAGAATACAGTAGGCTAAAGTGATAGTCAAATGACCACGATAACGAGTTACCATTTGAAAGAACTATAAGACGTTTTTGAAGATTCAAGCCAATAACAAAGAATATCTCCCAAATGGTTCACGCCACAAAAAATATTATGTGATACATTCTCATGACTTTCTCTAAACACTATCGTGATTAGTACGTACAGAGAGAGCCAAAGAACTACGAACCGACTGCGCGGTGTTTTTCCTGTCCGCGTCCTCGGCACTCGTTGCCGTCTGCCGCTATCATACAAAGGCGCGGATGAAACCATACAACATTTTTAAAACAACTCTTAAAGGCCACAAATCTCTACTAATAATTCTGTCCTCAAACACACTTTCATAAAGTTGGTAAGTAAAGCCTTTAAAAGTAGTTTTAAAAATGTGTGGTTTCATCCGCGGCTTTCTATGATAGCGGCAGACAGCAACGAACGCCGAGGACGCGGACAGGAAAAAACACTGCGCAGCCGGTTCGTAGTCTTTTGGCTCTCCCTATAGTTATACAATCTATTCTCACTAAACCTTATTTTCCTGTCTAGTACAGTTTAATCCAAATAAACATTTGCATGAACAGCTACTTTACACATTTCGTTATAGATACGAAGAGAACAGCGATAGTCAAATGTTTAAGAATTGGTTGCTATATCCTGGCCTTAAAATTCCATACTGTTTCCATGACATCAAGAGAAACAACTGAAAAATTGACGGAGTTAAAAGAATTACAAAGTAGTGAACAAATCGAACAATTAATAACGGAAATCTCGGAAATGGTTGATGCTACAAAACAAATTATTTGAAATACGTTGTGTGTTTTAAATAGATCTACTTTTTTATGTACTACGTTTTCGTCTATCGCTTAACGTTTACGAATTATACAAGATTATGCATAACTTCTTCGAAAATTCAGGACATACATTTTATTTGTCATATAAATAGCTCTAATATATGGTACTTTAATTAAAATCGTTAGAGCCGGTTTTTTTTTAGAAAATTAACAATTTCAAAATATCTTCCATGTAAAGGGTAGTCTCTGGTGGGGGGATTTTCTTGAAAACTTTCATGTCGCATCTTTGGAAAGATATTGAAACTAAATAGCTATTTTAGTATTTATTCGACTTTTTTTTAAGTTATGCTGTTCACAGACTCACCACATACACACGGACCTTTTCTAAATTTTTTTAATTCAGGGGACCTCACAGCATGCATTTCCGTGAAACTTTGACATGGAATTTTTGGGTGGATTACAATACTTCCCCTATTTACTATACCCAGCACAGAAAATAAAAATATATTACATAAATTGTGTTTTAATTAGATTTTCTCTTACGGTTTACCGGTTATCCAAAAATAACTTCACAAGATATTCCCAAAAAATACAAGACGAAAATTTAATTTTCATGTGAATATCTTAAATAAATGGTATTTTAATCAAAATCTTTACAGCCATTTTTGAGAAAAATATAAACTTCGAAATTAGAGTATAAAGTATAAAGAGTAATTCGGAAAGGGACTTTCATAGAAGTCTTTGTACAGCATCTTTGAAAGGTACTGAACTAAATAACAAGTTTGGTGTTTAACCGACTTTCATTTTCGAGTGATGCAGTGTACATACACACACTTTTTTTTACTTTTTCTACTACGTATAGTAAGTAGGGGAAGTATTGCATTCCACCCGAAAATTCGATACCGAGATTTCGCCGAAAATACATGTTTTGAGACCCCCTGAATCCAAAAAAGGCATTTTTGGAAACATGTCCGTGTGTGTGTGTGTGTGTGTCTGTGAACAGCATAACTCAGAAACGAACAGTCTGATAAACACCAAACTTGGTATTTAGGTTCAGTATCTTCCAGAGATGCGACATGAAGGTTTTCAAGAAAATCCCCCCACCCCAGATTACAATTTACATGCAACATTTTTCGAAAATTTTAATTTTCTCAAAAATGGCTCTAACGATTTTGATTAAAATATCATATGTTTAAGATACTTTCATGACAAATAAAATGCATATCTTGAATTTTCTGGGAATGTCTCCAAAAGTATTCTTCATTGTGAACGACTTTTGCATAACCGGTAAACCATAAGAGATAGACAAAATTTTACTACACAAAAAATGTAGATCGCGTTAAAATACACAACTTATGTCATATACATTTTTTTTTGTTGAGTGAACCATTTTCGAGATATTGCTTCTTATTCCCTTAAATTTTCCAATACTAATACTTTTTCTCAAATTCGTTATTCATTTTTTTGGTCCTGGAAATGCAAAGAGAATGGAATACTCCACATAGCAAACAGCTCTTAAAACATTTGACTATCACTTAAAGCCTACCAATTCCCCTTGCACCTACAAGAAAATTAGCAATAAGATTAACATCTCGATTAACATGAAGCAAATGGAGAATAAGCGTTTGTAAAAATAGTTTGTACAAGAGTAGAGAAAGTCATGTGAGTGTAACACATCAGAGTTTTTTCTTCTACAAAGCTGATATTTCTCAGAATGTGTCGACATCAAGCACTCGTGTGCAACACAACACTTCCTCTACTAGTAGAAAGTGGTACACAAATTAATAAAAAGTGATTCTTTTATCTGAGTCACGAAATATGTTTGGCTCAAATGGTTCAAAATTAAACAATGTGGACTTAATCACATGCAACCGAACGAAATGGCTCAGGCGATAACGTCTGTGGACCGTATTCGGGAGGTCGCGGACGACCTTCCTGACACATGGGCTTTTTCGCGGGTTTCCCCGGGTCGCTAGGCGATTGCTGGAGGGATCACTACATCCCCCGAATTCCCTGTCCATTTCATCTCCATTCTCATTTCTCTTCACCTTTCATCTGCTTGGTCTCTTTCAGGGTTGCAAGTGTCGGCGTTGCGTGACAGGGGAAAAGGATGCTGTTAGGAAACCTTTGTCTCCCGGACTGCGAGCGCTCTCCGTGTCCCGGGCCCCCTAGTGGATGTGTAAGCCCGCAGGGGGAGGGGAACCGGCTGTGGCAGCCACCACCCGGGGAGTTCAAACCTCTAAATGGTAGGGACCCTGCTCTCTATCTCATCTCGCCTCCTCCCTCCCGGGGGCAAAGTCTCCCTTCGCTTTTGGTCCTATCCTAACCACATGCAACATGCCGCAACAACATTCCAAACCTTGACTTGTGTTGATAATGAGCTCTTGACGAAGAAAAAGGAAGAATGAAACTTTTTTCAAAAATATGACAACGTACATCAAATTACAACCCGATAAATTTATGCAACAACGAATATTTGTTTTTTTCAGAAAGCTGCTTATGTTTATGCGTTCCAAAGTTTTGTTACCTCTACCATCGGCCTAAAGTAGCCAACAATTCGGTATTAAGATTTCATCGAAAATACATATTTTGAGATCCCTGAATTAGAAAAAAAAATAACACCAGGTTTGGAAAAATATCCGTGTTTGTGAGAGAGACAGAACAGCGTAACTTAGAAACGAAAAGTGGGAGAAAAACTAAACTTTGATGTTTAATTTCAGCATTTTCTAACGATCCGACACGAAGATTTAAAAAAATAAGTATCCAATTTAACCGAGCGAGGTGGCGCCGCGGTAGCGTGTGCGATTCGCATTCGGGAGGTCCCGGGTTCCCCGCCCACTCTGATCCATGGGTTTTTCGTGGTTTCCCCGGGTCGGCAGGCGAATGCTGCAGTGTTTAACCTTCTACCACACCCTGCTGTCCGTTTCAGGGTTTTAGGAGCAGGCCCACGATGGCTGCGCGCTCTGTGGAAGTTTCATTCTGACCTCGACCAGGGACTACTCGGCAGGAACCCGCCTCTGGGTGCTTTCGGGCGGGAGCTCCTTCAGGGGACCCCCAGAGACTCGGGCGGCGTTGGAGGTGTCCAGTCTGGAAACATTAGGAACCCCTTCTGTGCTTGCGCTCATGCTCATTCGAATCTGGTCGCCCTTGGGGTTTCTCATCGCTTCCTCCTTGGGGTCACAAGGGACCGATTGGCCTGACCACTACCACCAAACCGTTATTTTGTCTCAAAAATGGCTCTAACGATTTTGATTAAAATACCATATGCTTATGATACTTGGATTTAAACACAAAGTTTGGTATCTACATGCCTTATTGTTTTATCTCTCGGATCAAATTAATCTCAAAACGTGTATTTCAAGTAAATGTCAATGCCGATATTTGTGGTAAAATACGAGGGCAGTCCCAGAAGTACCCGACCTGACGTATAGATAGTCGTTGTTGTTTCAAACAAATGACTGTGAAGGAAAGTACCAACCCTATAAAGTTTGAGTTTGAAGTTTGATACGATGCTACATTGTTTAGTAACTGTTTGGCAGCCATCAATAGTGAACGCTCTCAGCGAATTTGTAAACATGGATAAAACTGGCCATCGTTATGTGATACAATACTTTCATTTGAAAGGTCTTAGTCAACTAATATTAAAGCTGAGCTAGATTCTGCTCTGGGGGTCTGCTCCTTCGTTTACAACAGTAAACTATTGGGTGACAGAGTTTAAGCAAGGCCAAGATGAACATCGCAGTGGTCGAACAAATGAGACATTGTGAAGAAAATCCACAAAATAGTATTGGATGACCGTCGAATCTAAGTGCACGAACTAGCAGACATCACAGGCATTTCAAAAAGTGCTGTACATCGCATACTAACTGAAAATTTAGACATGAGAAAGCTGTGCGCAAGATGGATGCCGCGTTTATTCACAATGGAACAAAAGCAGCATCGTGAGGATGTTTCAGTCAGGTGTTTGGCGATGTTTCGCTGCAATAAAGTCGAGTTTTTGCGTCGATTCATAACCATGGATGAAACATGAGTCCATCACTTCACACCTGAGTCGAAAGAGCAGCAAAGGGCAGAATCGGCACCAAAGAAGGCGAAGACAGTTCCATCTGCAGGCAAGGTCATGGCGTCAGTTTTTTGGAATGCGCATGGGATAATTTTAATTGATTATCTTCAAAAAGGAAAAGCAATCAATGGCGAGTATTATGCAAACTTATTGCAGCGTTTGAATGATGAAATCAAGCAAAAACGGCCGCGTTTAGCGAAAAAGAAAGTTCTGTTTCATCAAGACAATCCAAATCCACCAGTTCACACATCCATTATCGCTATCGCCAAAATCAACGAGTTTGAATTGCTTCCTCATTCACCCTATTCGTCAGACTTAGCCCCTTCCGATTATTTTCTGGTTCCAAAGTTGAAGAAATAGCTTGGTGGTAAAAGATTTGCAGGAATAAAGAGGTGGATTTTGGAGTTGATGGCTATTTTGCAGTACTCCACGGTTCTCACTATAAACAGGGTATCGAAGCTATTGAACATCGCTGGGAAAAGTGTATCGAGCTGAAAGGAGGCTATGTAGAGCAATAAATATGTGTTTTCCTAACATTTTTGTGTTTTCTTTGTTAGGTCGGGCACTTGTGGGACAGCCCTCGTATAGTAGATTGTCTACCAGTCACAGGCAAGCAGTAAAGCAAGTGAAAATATTTAATAATTGTTTTAATTAGCATATACATACTTACACAATGACAATCAAGCTCGTGGTTCTCCACACTCATGCCACCTGTTGCACAGGTCCCGTGTTTTCACTGCCCAGAGATGATCGTCTGTCTGGCCCTGACTTTGCTTACGTAACGCTTTATGTAATAAAACTGTAACCCACATGGTGGTCATCTTTAACTATTGTTACACACAGAGATTACAGTTTCATGTCTACAAGTTTCTTTTAATCACAATTTTTGCAGAATGATAGGGTAAAGTTTCATTCGGTTTCTGTAAAATTGTTTGTTCCCCACGTATTTAGTAGGCATACAAGGTATTGAATTCCGCCCAAAAATTCGATACCGAGATTTCACCACAAATAAATGTTTTGAGGTAACCTAAATAAAAAAGCACTTTTATAAAATGTGTGTGTGTGTGTAGCTCAAAAACGTAGTCAGATAAACACCAAACTTGGTATTTAACTCGGGTACGTTCCAAGGACGCGACACAAAGATTTTCAAGAAAGTCCCCCCCCCCATAAAAATACCCTTCACATGGAAGATTTTTTTGAAATTTTTTATTTTCTAAAAGATGGTGTTCTAACGACTTTGATTAAAATACGTTATATTAAAGATATTCACATGACAAATAAAATGTATATCTTGAATTTTCTGGGAACAGCCTGTGAAGTCCTCTTCATTCGGAAGGTCTTTTGTATAATCTTGTACAACTGGTAAACGTTAAGCTATAGACGAAAACGTACTACACAAACATGTAGATCTCTAAAAATACACAATTTATTTCAAATAACTCTTTTTGTGGCATTAGCCATTTCTGAGATTAATGGAGCCATTCTTTTAAGCTCCTGACGATTTTCATTTATTTCTCGTGATGTCATGGAAACTATGAATTTTAAGGCCAGCATATAGCTTCCAGTTGTTAAACATTTGACTATCGCTGTTCTCTATAACGAAATGTGTAATGTAGCTGTTTCTGTAAAGGTTTATTTGGGTTAAAATGTAGTAGATACGAAAATGAGCTTTCATAAGAATAATTTGTATACCCACTAATGAGCAATAAACGCGAGGATTTTTTAAGAAAAAGGTGCAGCGTGTTTGTCTGAACAGCATAACTCAAAAACGAAAACTCGAATAAACACCAAACTTTGTATTTAAGTCCATTGTCTTCAAAAGATGTGACACGAACATTTTCAACCAATTCCCCCACCCCAAACTACCCTTTACATGAAAGGATTTTCGTTGTTTTTCATTTTCTAAAAATAGCTTTGACAATTTTGATTAAAATACCATATATTAAAGATGTTTTTATGACAAATAAAATATATGTCTTGAATTTTCTGGGAATATCTTGTAAAGTCTTCTTCATTCTGAATAACTTTTGTAAACCTGGTAAACTGCAAGAGAGAGACAAAATCTTACTACACAAAGCATGTAGATTTATGTGAAATACAATTTGATTCGTATAATGAAAGTTTATCTGTGTTAACAAGAACGAGCTTATAGTTTGTAGAAGGGGGATGTCAGAGTGAGGCATGAGACTATTGGGGTATTATAGAAGACGCAAGGGCTGTATATTGGACCTACACGTGGGGAGGTTAGAAGAGCAACAGGTGCCTTGGCAGGCCTCACTGACATTCCTCCACGTCTCGACTTCCGCTAGTGTGACCCCGACAAGGTAAGACCGGTTGGTTCTTGGTGGGAACCAACCGGCAATTTCGGTTTTGCCAACTATTTCATGCTGCCAACACAACGGTTCTTTAATTCGTGATTCTTGTGCAAGTAGTAAATGAAACCGTGAAAATTGATTTCCTTAAACGGAAATGTCGTCAACTTCTGTGTTTCTCGATTGTAAAATACCACTACCTTTTCTTATTATCGAATAAATAACTTATAGAAAAGCTGTAAATTAAAACTTCAATTCCCAAGTTTCATTTTCTTTTCTTTAAGGCAATGTACCTATGAAAATTCAAAAAATCCACAATTTTAATTTGAGTTCTTTGTCTTTTTTTTTTTTTACCATTTACTCAGAACAAAGAACATACACTGAATACAAAAATCTCTTGTGTTACACTCACATGACTTTCTCTACTCTTGTACAAAGTATTTTTACAAACGTTTATTCTCCATATGCTTCATGTTAATCGAGATATCGAGATGTCAATCTTATTGATAAGTTTCTTGTAGATGCAAGGGGAATATGGTAGGTTTTAAGCGATAGTCAGATATTTTAACGCTGGTTGCTATGTGGCGCATTCCATTCTCTTTGCACGTCCAGGACATAAAAAATCTGATGTGTTACACTCACATGACTTTCTCTACTCTTGTACAATCTATTTTTACAAACGCCTATTCTCCATATGCTTCATATTAATCGAGATATCGAGATGTCAATCTTATTTGTAATTTTCTTGTAGATGCAAGGGGAATATGGTAGCTTTTAAGCGATAGTCAAATATTTTATCGCTGGTTGCTATGTGGGGCATTCCATTCTCTTTGCATGTCCAGAACATAAAAAAATGAATAACGAATTTGAGAAAAAGTATAAGTATTGGAAAATTTAAGGGAATAACAAGCAATATCTCGCAAACGGTTCACTCAACAAAAGAAATGTATATGACATAACTTGTGTATTTTAACGCGATCTACATTTTTTGTGTAGTAAAATTTTGTCTATCTCTTATGGTTTACCAGTTATGAAAAAGTCGTTCATAATGAAGAACACTTTTGGAGACATTCCCAGAAAATTCGAGATATACATTTTATTTGTCATGACAATATCTTAAACATATGATATTTTAATCAAAATCGTTAGAGCCGTTTTTGAGAAAATTAAAATTTTCGAAAAATGTTCCATGTAAAGGGTAGTCTGGGTTGGGGGGATTTTCTTGAAAACCTTCATGTCGCATCTCTGGAAGATACTGAACCTAAATACCAAGTTTGGTGCTTATCCGATTGTTCGTTTTTGAGTTATGCTGTTCACAGACACACACACACACACACAGACACACACACACAGACACACACACACACAGACACACACACGGACATGTTTCTAAAAATGCTTTTTTTGGATTCAGGAGGTCTCAAAACGTGTATTTCCGGTGAAATCTCGGTATCGAATTTTTGGGTGGAATGCAATACTTCCCCTACTTACTATACGTAGTAGAGAAAGTAAAAAATGAATAACGAATTTGAGAAAAAGTATTGGAAAATTTAAGGGAATAACAAGCAATATCTCGAAAACGGTTCACTCAACAAAAGAAATGTATACGACATAAATTGTGTATTTTAACGTGATCTACATTTTTTGTGTAGTAAAATTTTGTCTATCTCTTATGGTTTACCAGTTATGCAAAAGTCGTTCTCAATGCAGAATACTTTTGGAGACATTCCCAGAAAATTCGAGATATACATTTCATTTCTCATGACAATATCTTAAACATATAATATTTTAATCAAAATCGTTAGAGCCATTTTTGAGAAAATTAAAATTTTCGAAAAATGTTCAATGTAAAGGGTAGTCTGGGGTGGGGGGATTTTCTTGAAAACCTTCGTGTCGCATCTCTGGTAGATACTGAACCTAAATACCAAGTTTGGTGTTTATCCGACTGTTCGTTTCTGAGTTATGCTATTCACAAACACACACACACACACACACACACACACACGGACATGTTTCCAAAAATGCTTTTTTTTTTTTGGATTCAGGGAGTCTCAAAACATGTATTTCCGGTGAAATCTCGGTATCGAATTTTTGGGTGGATTACAATACTTCCCCTACTTACTATACGTAGTAGAGAAAGTAAAAATTTAACAAGCTATTTCAAACAGCTTTTAAGATATTAAACATTTATTAATAATTAATCACTTTTTGAATGAAATGCTCCTTTGAACCTAAGGTTTATCGTTTCGCTCGCAAATTTTTAACTTGAGCCTAGTGTACAGAAAAAGAAATTGTTAGTGAGCATGTCTTAATTTGAATTAGTTTATGAGACAAAAAAATTGTATACCTGTTACTGAATTTTTTCAAATTTTTCAATGTGAGTTATAGAAAATAATTTATTTCATTTGAAGTGTTTGAAATGTTTTAACTAGTGAACAAACATTTGTTAGTCCGTAATTTCTGAAGCTCTCCTGAAAATTTCAAGCTAATCTTGTGTGTGTTCCTTATAGCCTTCCACACCGTTACACGATTTCGATCAAATCTTTGACACAAGGCGAAAATTATTGTCTAGCTTAGAATTCAAAAGGTGTGGAACTAAGGAAAGACGAGCAGTGGCGGGAAAAAGCTGGAAGTGGTCAGAAAACTCGATTGCCTAGGGGTGCGAGTAAGTAGCAACGTAAATTGGAAGTCTCACAGTAGAGAGATACTGGCAACAAGCAAAGCGGGTCGTGTAAATATAACTTGGAAATCTCCACAGAGTCGCTGCAGATTATGGGGAGGATCACAATTAACAAAGGAGGTGGACCAGAGTTACAGGTGATTTTGTAAGGTACAACTAGGACCACCGCGGCGGTCAGCTTTGGGGGGAAGTCGCTTTACTAGCAGTAGGAAAAACAAAAAGGAAAGGTGTAGTGCTAGAGAGAATGACAAAATTTTGGTATAAATGCTGGACAAAGAAAGAAGGAGACAAATTAAGAAGTTGTGTGGTACAAGAGAAAATAAAAATCTGATACGTTACACTCACATGACTTTCTCTACTCTTGTACAAACTACTTTTACAAACGCTTATTCTCCATATGTTTCATGTTAATCTTGTTGCTAATTTTCTTGTAGATGCAAGGGGAATTGGTAGGCTTCAAGCGATAGTCAAATATTTTAAGAGCTGGTTGCTATGTGGAGTATTCCATTCTCTTTGCATGTGCAGCACATAAAAAAATGAATAACGAATTCCCATTTGAGAAAAAGTATAAGTATTGGAAAATTTAAGGGAATAACAAGCAATATCTCGAAAATGATTCACTCAATAAAAAAAAGTATATGACATAAATTGTGTATTTTAACGCGATCTACATTTTTTGTGTAGTAACATTTTGTCTATCTATTATGGTTTACTAGTTATGCAAAAGTCGTTCACAATGAACACTTTTGGAGACATTCCCAGAAAATTCAAGATATATATTTTATTTGTCATGAAAGTATCTTAAATATATGATATTTTAATCAAAATCGTTACAGCCATTTTTGAGAAAATCAAAATTTTTGAAAAATGTTCCCTGTAAAGGGTAATCTGGGGTGGGGGGATTTTCTTGAAAACTTTCGAGTCTCGTCCCTGGACGATGCTGAAATCAAATACCAAGTTTGGTATTTATCCGACTTTTCGTTTTTGAGTTATGCTGTTGACAGACACACGGACATGTTTCCAAAATGCTTTATTTGGATTCAGGGCACCTTAAAACATAATCTCGATATCGAATTTTTGGATGGAATACAATACTTCCCCTACTTACTATACGTAGTAGAAAAAGTAAAAAATAGATCTAAGTTTATTATCCATTCATACTCCGGTGTTCGAATATTCACTTATTATAATTTGTAGCCTCTCGTTTGTTGTAGGAAGCGGATTTCTTTCTCTCTGGGAACTTTGTGATGCTTTTTTAAGCAGAAAAACGAAAATTGAGTGACATATAAAACTGACAGTTCTTATTGTTACTCTTCTTTTCTTCGTATTGAAGTAGTTGCAGCCCCACGTATGGATGCCAGACTTGAAGGTATTATGTTTCTTGGAGTGTTCGCCCCACGCTTTGGGTACAAACTTTCCGGTGGCCTTAGCCCCACATTTAAGAACCAACTTTTGCGGCGGTGTCGTGTGTTTATTTGTATGTTTATTTATTTATTATTTTATGCCCCGGGTGCGTTAGTAGTAATTTTGTAGAGCACGCATCTCTTAACAGGGATGGTACGGCTAAAGAATAAAGTTTACACAAATTATATTTGTATTTCCCTTTTGTATTTATCCATCGCACGGTTAAACAACACTTCACTGATGTATCCTACTATAGAGCTGTGAGATTATTGTTACTTACACTTTTAACAGGTAAAAAATTATATATTAGCTTGCGCAATGAATTTTCATGTCTCACATACAATCATTGAAGCCGTACCGAACCGGGCACGCTATCTTCTAGCGTTGACCGTTTGAATTTGTTCGTACATTTTCTCTATTTCCAGTTTCTGAATCGCTAAGCCTACTCCAATAGAATACCTTTATTTAACTTTAGCTTTTCTAGTTTTTGATTGGCTAAGCCAAACAATAGAATACTTTTATTTTAGTTTAGCTTGCTTTTCACATCCACGTGACCATTTATAAACTGTTTTAAATATTACATTATTATTGTTCCAAGAACTATTAGTAGCCCTTTTTACTTTCTCTACTATGCATACTAAGTAGGGGAAGTATTGCATTCCACGCAAAAATTCGATACCGAGATTTCACCGGAAATACATGTTTTGAGACCCCCTAAATCCAAAAAAAGCATTTTTGGAAACATGTCCGTGTGTGTGTGTGTGTGTGTGTGTCTGTCTGTCTGTCTGTCTGTCTATGAACAGCATAACTCAGAAACGAACAGTCGGATAAACACCAAACTTGGTATTTAGGTTCAGTATCTTCCAGAGATGCGACACGAAGGTTTTCAAGAAAATCCCCCCACCCCAGATTACCCTTTACTTCGAAAATTTTAATTTTCTCAAAAATAGCTCTAACGATTTTGATTAAAAATCATATATTTAAGATACTTTCATGACAAATAAAATGTATATCTTGAGTTTTCTGAGAATGTCTCCAAAAGTGTTCATTGTGAACGACTTTTGCATAACTGGTAAACCATAAGAGATAGACATTTTACTACACAAAAAATGTAGATCGCGTTAAAATACACAATTTATGTCATATACATTTTTTTTTTTTGTTGAGTGAACCATTTTCAAGATATTGCTTGTTATTCCCTTAAATTTTTCAATACTTATACTTGTTCTCAAATTCGTTATTCATTTGTTTTTTTGTCCTGGTAATGCAAAGAGATAACGTCTCGATATCTCGATTAACATGAAGAATATGGAGAATAAGCGTTTGTAAAAATAGTTTGTACAAGAGTAGAGAAAGTCATGTGAGTATAACACATCAGATTTTTTTTAACTTTCTAATTTATTGTTGTCTCAAGGTTACCTTATTGTTAACAACTTTCGGCTTCTATTTTGTAATTCTGTTTGTTACGAAAAGCAGCTTGCTTCTATTCTCACAGCTTCTACATTGTTAAACTACATAATACATTCACATAACATTTTATACTTATACGTAATAAAATAAACATAATACAATGACTGTAATGTACACTTTATATGTTATTATTTTGCTTTAGGCGCGCTGTTATTATTTTTTATTATAATTAGGCTGATATCATTTAAGCGATAAAAATACTGCCTCAGTATATTAATATTAGCCTTGTGTTACATGTGTTTTCTTAGCAGTTTTGTATATTCTGCTTACTGAGAAGGTTATGTTGGTGTTACTCAAACTTCTATTATTTCTTCCCAACCGAGATTTTGTCTATAAATAAGACAAGGCATTGTGAATGTGACAGCGTGCTGTATTCACAGAAATGATCATTATAAACTGTGGTATTACTGGTTCTTCAGCTAGACTTTTGCATAGTGTTTTCTCAGCATTCTTTTTGGTTTCTTTGTTCCTTATAGAGCCCTGAGTTTTAATTAACTCTTTGTTTAAGTATCTTGTGTTGTAATACCTTTTAAATACCTCCAAAGAGAGGCAATCCTCTTGGGTAAGTGCAGCCTAAGGCTAAATGTTGTTGGCATCAACCGTTAAACACCGCGTATTTCAGCTAGTAAGTTATACACTCTCGTCAAAGGACCATTTTGAATATTTAAAAATATGATGTGATGCATACACATGACTCTCTCTACCCTCTATCTTTATTAGAGGATACAAACTATTCTTATTAAAGCTTATTTTTCTATTTACTTCATTCTAATCCAAATAAACCATTCCAGAAACAACTACATTACACATTTCGTTATAGATACAAAGAGAACAGCGATAGTCAAATGTTTAACAACTGGACGCTATATGCTGATCTTAAAATTCTATGTTTCCATGACATCGCGAGAAACAACTAAAAATCGACGAGGCTTTGGAATATTGACAAGTATTGAATAATTCCAACCATTAATAACGGATAATTTGAAAATGGCTGATGTCACAAAATAAGTTTTTTTTAAAGAAACTGTGTGTATTAAAGATATATACATTTCTTGTGTAGTATGTATTCTTCTACCTCCTTACGTTTACCAATTATACAAGATTATACAAAATTCATTCCGAATGAAGAGGACTTCAAAGGCTATTCTCATAAAATTGAAGATAAACATTTTATTTGTCACGTAAATATCGTTAATATATGGTATTTGAATCAAAATTGTTAGAACCATTTTTAGAAAATAAAATTTTCGAAAAATGTTCCACGCAAAGCATAGTTGGGGTGGGGGGATTTTCTTGAAAATGTTTCTGTCGCATCGTCAGAAGATACTGAACCTAAATACTAAGTTTATCCTATCCGAGTTTTCGTTTTTGAGTTATGCTGTTCACAGGTACGCATGGACCTTCTTCTAAACATTTTTTTTCTTTTGGATTCAGGGGGTCTCGAAACGTGTATTTCCGGTGAAACCTAAGGCAGTATTTTTAACACTTAAATGATTTCACTTAAATTATATAATATAAAATATAATAACAGCCCGCCTTAAAGCAATATGCGTATGATATAGTATATAAAATGTATGTACAGTCATTGTATATGTTTATATTATTGTATACATGTGTAATAATGTTATGTGAATGTATTACGTAATTTAATAATGTAGGAGTTGTGAGAATAATCGGTTAAAAGTTGCTAACAATGAGGTAACCTTGAGGCAATAATGAATTAGAAGGTTCAATAATGCTACTAGTCATTCTTGGAAACAATAATGTAAATTTTGTGACAGTTTATAAAATAGCAAATCAACAACCAGAAAAAGCTTTAGTTAAATGAAGGTATTCTATTGGAGTAGGATTAGCCAACCAGAAACTGAAATATAGCAAAATTTACAACTAAGAAGTTAGTGGGTTGTAGACATTGTTACTAACCGGACGCGAGACATGTTCTGGAGAAATTTAATACGCATTCGTGTGAGACGAAAATAGTTTACGTGTTAAAAAGTGCAAGTAATTAACAAAAGAATCTCACAGCTCTGTCTCTATATCAGTGAAGTGTTATTTAAATCGTGTCAAGCATTAATAAAAGGAGTGAAGTAAAATTATAATCTGTGTGAGCCTACATTCTTCAGTCGCACCACTCCCTACTAAGACATACATGTCTGTAAAAAAAAATATAAATACTGACGCAGCCGAGGCAAACATAAATATATAATATTTAAAGAAACAGTCAAAATTACAAAGTTAATATTTTTTTTAAACATTTGGGGCAAAGGCCACCGGAAAGTACATTTAGGTCGAAGGCTACCGGAAACTTTTTACCATACGTGCGGTTGCAACTACTTCAAGTTCGGCTCCCCAACAGTCGAAATATAATACAAACCTACTTCAAATTGGCTTCCATACGTGGGGCAGAAACTAACTACTTCAGATCCCAGTATCGAAGTTTTGGGGGGACTGCAATAGGTAGTTTACCTACTATATACGAGGTAAAGAAGGTAAACATTCTAGCCATTAAATTAACGTACTGAAAATCCTAATTTTTTACAAGCAGAAGGAATAAACAACGCTTTTTGTCACTATGTAACTGCAAAACTTGACGACCTTCCCTTCTCTTACCTAGGATTTAGCGGAATCTCTCTGCTGTTATACTCTTACGTCACACAGGCCCTGCTACGTCTTAAGTAGGCTGAACTTGAGTAAAGATGTCTGTTTTCACATTAAGCTGTGCAAGATGTGGAGATATATCGGTGTTCATTAATGACTCACTTCCAATTACCTTACATAACTGGCGCGTCAAGGTGAACTTCGCATGCAACACTGTATTTCAGCTAATCGTCATTTATTTAAAATGTTTTACTTTCTCTACCACGTACACAGTATTCGTAGGTAGAGGAGGTATTGCATTCTACCCAAAAAATTCGATACCGAAATTTCACCAGAAATACATGTTTTGAACCCCCTTGAAACCAAAAAATTATTTTTAAAAAAGATCTGTTTGCGTGTCTGTGAACAGCATAACTCAAAAACGAAAACTCATATAAATACCAAACTTTGTATTTAGGTTCATACCTTCCAAAGATGAGATACCAAGATTTTTAACCCCCCCTCCCAACTACCCTTACATGAAACATTTTTCGAATTCATTTTCGAAAATATGGTTGTGAGTATTTTGATTAAAATACCACACATTAAAGATATTTATATGACAAATAAAATGTATATCTTGAGTTTTCTGGCAATAGTCTGTTAAGTCTTCATTCGGAAGAAAATTTGTATATTCTTCTGTAATTTGTAAACATTACGCGATAGACGATAACATACTGCACAAAAATTAAGGTCTCTTTAAAACACACAATTTATCCGAAACAACTTTTTTGTAACATTACCATTTCCGAAATATCCGTTAGCAATGGTTTAGTTGTTCAACACTTTGTCATTCTTTTAAGGTCCCGTCGAATTTCAGTTTGTCACGAATGCATGGAGAGGGTACGGAATATAGGTCCAGTTCTTAAAGATTTCACTATCGCTGTTCCCTTTGTACCCTAACGTAATGTGTAATGTGTGCAGAGATGTATCTGGATTAAAATGAGGTAGATAGAAAAACAAACTTTCGTAAGAATAAAAAAAATAAACGATAGAGGATAGAGCAAGTTATGTGAATGTAACTCCTCCGATTTTTCTGTAATAGGTTTACTGGTTTTTGGAATTTGTTGTATGTAGTGCTTCCCTTGCCTTACTGAGGGTTAGATAGGGTGTCTTATAGTAGGAATGAGTGAAGCAGGCGTCAATAAACCCGACCTCCTCTACCAATCCAGTCGGAGCGCGATTATGAAGCTAACATAATCATACAATATTGGAAAAGCAATTACCTCAACAATTCTTCATGCGACATTCCAACACACGAACACATTTGTATACGGTGTGGGTTCAGCAAGCGAGCGTGTCGAGTAACATGGACTCTTACGTCGTGTAACAAGCAACCTGTTGATTGCATCCCATCTGACCTGTTCCACCACTGCATGACGTCACACACCATTTGGTATTTACATCCTTGTATATGGCGGCCGGGGACTGGGCGTGTTCGGTCACTTTAACTTTGGGTGCTAGGCTTCTTCTTCTTCTTCTTCTTTTTCTTGTACTACATGAGGTCATCTTGGACAAAAAAGGTTTCATAGGACTCTTGTAACGACGCTGCTGTAAATAAATGTAAATCTTCAGAAACATGGTTTTCCTCATGGTCCGTTCTTTTGTTTCTCCGCAACTTACATCTGGAAGGTAGAGGAGGTATTGTATTCCACTAAAAATTGTGATATAAAGATTTCATTGGAGATACGTGTTTTGAGGTCCCATGAATGCAAATAAGAGCCTTTCCAGAAAAAGTTCTCCGTGTCTTTAAACAGCTTAACTCGACAAGGAAATGTCAGACAAAAGTTGGTATTTAAGTGTACATGCGACAAGAACATCCAACTACCCTTTACATGCAAAGATTGTCGATATTTTCTTCTCAAAATGCTTGTAACGATTTTGATTAAAGTATCCTATGTGCAGGACAAATAAATTTTTTCCGGGAATAGCCCGTGAGGTCCTCGTCGACTTTTGCATCGCAGGTAAACGCAAGGGGTAGACAAAATCTTACTACACAAAACGTAGATCTTGTTAAACCACGCAATTTATGCGAAATGAAGTTTTTTGGACGTTAATTATTTTAAATACTTCTACTTGTCTCAATAGATATGCGCTATTCGCTTTTTTATCCTTTGTTTTTTCCTCTTATTCATTTTAAGTCGCTTTAACTGCGTGGTGATATCGCGACGGATCTGTTACGAGATACTTCGTGCCTCGGTGTGTGGCGGACAGTTCGCCTTCTAAGGGACTTTTTCACTAAGTCGACAAAAATGTGGATTCCTAAAGATCTCTAAGACTTGATTTCGTTAAGCATGCAGAAAATTATCGGGAGAGGGAAACTATGGGAAAAATACATTTAAAACTTATCCCTGTACCATACCATCTTACTTTCTTACGTGTATTCTGAGGCCTTAGTGCATGGCAACTGTACTGGCGGCCGGATGGTAGCTTAGACCCGTTCCACAGAGACCTTAGTGCTAGGCAACTGTATCTCCACCTTAGTGCTACGCAACTGTATCTTTACTCTTTTTGTTTATTGGCGCTCTTTAACTGCTATGCTTCTTAGCGTCCCATTCTATATTGGACTTTTGCTTAAGTGGTAAACCTAAGAGATACACAAAATTTTATTACACAAGAAATGTAGATCTCGTTAAAACAGACAATTTATACCACATACCTTTTTGTTTTTTGTGGAGTGAACCATTTCCGAGATATTCCTTGTTATTTGTTTGAATTTTCCAATACTTATACTATTTCTCAAATGGGAATTCGTTATTCTTTTTTTTTCATGTCCTGGTAATGCAAAGAGAATGGAATGCTCCACGTAGCAACCAGCTCTTAAAATATTTGACTATCGCTTAAAGCCTACCAATTCCTCTTGCATCTACAAGAAAATTAGCAATAAGATTGACATCTCGATATCTCGATTAACATGAAGTAGGTGGAGAATAAGCGTTTGTAAAAATAGTTTGTACGAGGGTCGTACAATTAGTAGGTTCCCCTATTTTATAAAAATACATTATATACCATTGATCATATTGAATTAATTTTACTTATATTGTACAATTTTTCTGTTACCTTTCTGCATAGTCAACATGTTTTTCCAAGCATTTTTGGGGAGGTGAGACAAATTTTTCCAAGCCAGTGTTGTACCAGGTCGGGTCCTGTGCTCGTTCACTGATTTGACTTCATCATCGGTGTTAAAAGTGCTTACCTTTGAGTTGGAGGAACATGTGAAAATCACTTGGGACAAGCTCCGGTGAATACGAGAAAACTTCCAAGTTGAATCTTGACCCAGGCGGAGCTCAGAAGATTCAACTGGGAAGTTTTCTCGCATCCTCCATATTCACCAGATCTTTTCCCAAGTGATTTTCACATGTTCCCCTGACTCAAAGGTAAGCACTTTAACACCGTGATGAAGATCAATCAGAAGTTGCGAGCACAGGACCCGACCTGGTACAACACTGGCTTGGAAAAACTTGTGTCACTTCCCAAAAAATGCTTGGAAAAAGATGTTAACTACGTAGAAAAGTAACAAATTAAAATTAATTGAACATGATCAATTGTATGTAATGTTTTTTTTATAACATAGGGAAACTTGCTTATTGTACGGTCCTCGTACAGGAGTAGAGAAAGTCGTGTGAATGTATCACATCGGATATTTTTGGTTCGTTTATACTGTTCCTCCTGGCTATTCAGAGCCATCACATAGCGAGACACTGTCTATCGGTTGACCTATTGTATCGTAAAACGAAAATGTGTAAAGAAGGTTTATCTGGGTTAACGAGAAGTAGTTTATGCAAGAATGGTTTGTAGAAGAGTGAATAGAGAAAGTCATGTGAGTAGCAATGTCTTAACAATATTTACTGCCAAGCATTCTTAGTGTTTTATTAGTCACATGTCTGTCATGACGGATAGGCACTTACTTCATTGTTCTGTAGAAAGTTATCCGGGTTTATGAACAGCGTGACCTTAGTTCGATGTGGGTGCGGACACCGTTAAGTTACAGAGAAAATTATATGAGTAATTCACTACAGTTCGTCTTCAAACACGATTTGATACAATGGAGCTCCCAATTCTGCACTTCCGGCTGATGTCACCGCACAAGGATAGTGATACATTCATATAAACTATCGTAACAAAACTTATTTTTCTATCTATTGTACAGAAATAGTTTCATTATACTTGTGCGGAGAGATTTATGAAGAACTGACACAATTCTTTCTTTAATTATTCTGTTCGAAATTCACCCAATGCCCCAATTTTAGCACCAAATTAAGCAGAACGTTCTGGAGTTTCGATTGCCTGCCACTAGATGCGCAGATGTTTATGTTTTATTCGTAATTGTTAGTTTTATTGTCGGCAACTGTTATTGAGATTTTGTTCTAATCAACATGAAAATGGAGCACAGACTAAATGAACGTCTCTTCCTTGTAAAGCAATACTGGATTACGAATTCAATTACAGCTACTCAAAGGACATACCAGAGAGAATTTGATGTTCGGAATCCTCCCCAAAGAAACACAATACTAGTAAACAAATTGGAAACAACTAGATAACTGGTGAGTGAAAAGGCAAAACTCGTTCATCTAGGCTTCCCATGGTTGTTGTTGACGTAAGAGCACGACTGTATCAGTCACCCAAAAAAATCATTGAGACGTTTGTCGCAGGAGACAGGGTACAGTTACTCAATGTGTCAGAGAGCTATGAAAAGTGCAGACCTAAAGCAGTATAGGATTATGGTTGTCCATCAGTTACAGGAACCAGATAAGGATAGACGACCGAATTATTGTCGTTGGTTTCAGGCGTTCATTGTGTAAACTCCTGCCATATCGTCCACCACATGGTTCCATTTATCCGGCTATGTGAACTCAAATAACTCACACTATTGGGCCAGCGAAAATCCAAATGTTACTCATGAAGCACCTATGCACCCGGTTAAAATCGGAGTTTGGTGCGCAATATCCCCACAGAGAATAGTGGGACCAATTTTTGTTTTAAACAACGTAAACATTGCAGAGTATCGACGGATTTTCATGGAGTTTGCTGAGCAACCAGACGATGTAGAGCTGAGTCAAAGATATTTTCAGCAGGACGGCGCTACATGCCATACATCAAATGAATTCATGGCACTAATTGCAAGTTTCTTTGACGTCCGGATAATTTCCAAGAACCTGTGGCCACCGAGATCTCCGGATGTGATATCGCCGGACTTCTTTCTTCTTAAAAGACAGGGCTTATGCCACACGTCCCCAGACATTGGACGATCAGAAGCACAACATTACACAGGAGATTAAAGGTATTGATAACAGAGTCCTCCAACGAGTGGCCAGTAACATTGAATGACGTGTTGAGTTGTGCCTTATGCAGGATGGAGGGCATTTTCAACAATTGCTATAGAGGTAAATAATCTGCCAAAATTCCTCTGCATTTCAGGTATAATAAGTTGTTGCTAGCATAACTCGTTTTGAAACAAAGAAATAAATGTGTCAGTTCTTCATTAATCATCCTGTAGATACAGGAGAGTGAAATGATAGTTGAATCTTTAAAAGGTTGGTGAGTACATGCTGGCTTTAAAATTTCATACTCTTCCTATGACAACACGAGAAACAATAGACTGCTGACTTTGCACTTAAAAAATGTATGATGAATTACTGGAAATTGCAAATCAATGACAACGAATATCTCAAACGCTTTGAAGGCAGCCAATCTGTAGAATTTGGAAAGTTTAAGTAATTAGTTTCATTAAAAAAACGTTTTATGTGATATGTTTTAAAACAAACGGCCATATTTGGTTGACTAGTATCTGAGGGTAAGGTAAAAAACATTGTGAATTTTTCTTTTCACTTTCTGCGTAGCCTAGTAATGAAACATTTCTGCTTCACTCGCTCGAGTGTCGAACAGAGGACTTCTCTAAACTCTCGCAGTAGCAATACTATATATACTCCCAGGAACTTCGAGAGAGTTCGCGGGAGACGCGGTAAGAAACATCCGCTTCTGGCCTTTTATCCCTCCAACCAAACAGTTCGGCCGGCGCTGAGGGACACGGCCACCCATGAGATAAGCTCAGCCCACAGTTTGCAAAATATTTAAATAAATCCAAATCTGGAACCCAAATGCATATTTCCTAAAAACTTATGTTTTATAAATAAAAATCAATATTTACTTTAGAAAAGTGTTTTAAAATGTTAAATTAATTGCTTTTTATGTATTTTAATGAAAATAATTTTCTAAACTGAGTTGAGTTGATTCTTATGAAGATTTTTCCGGCGATAACGTATTTATCGTCGTGTGTTTATAATATTTGCATTGTATACATATAATGTGTTTCTTGAAAGCTCGGAATGACCTGTGAAGTTTTGTTTTTTCTCATTAAAAACATTCCAGATTTATTCTATTGTTTTGAATTTTTTTCCTTTGGAGTGCAAGGTCACTGCCCTTTTGTTTCTCATATGTCATAGAAAGAGCTTTTGACCTGCTTTTTAAAGAAGCAACTGCTTGAAGGGGACAAGGTAGTCTGAACACATGGAAATTACACCTTAAGTGTGTTAAATTACCACTGCTCTTAAAGTTCTCAATGGTTTATCCTGAAATTTTTATGAATTACTCCATAAATCATGGCAATTATTTCAAGTAGTTGTTCTATTGATAGCTTATGTAGTTGAGTCCGTAAAAGTTACTTTATTCAGCAGAAGAATAATAAAATTTACTCTTAAAACATGTGGATTCATGTACCTTTTTCTCTGATACTACTCGCAATACAGAATCACACTTTTGCATACTTGTTCTTAGTATAATCAGCTATCTTCTGAACCTCAATTATTTAGTTAGGTATATCAGTTCACTAGAAATTGAAGAAAAATGAACTTCAAAGTAAAAATGTGGAAAATTTGCAATGTTGTTGCTTTTTAATATCACTAATATACATTACAAAGTTATGATTGTGGTTCAGAAACTTAACTACGTGTTGTATACATGTACTGAAAATGTCAGCTCTCTACCTCTCATACTTTCTGAGAAAAAGGCACATAATTTAAAGTTTGAACGTTAAAATTGTGACACACTTCAGTACATTCCAGGGTCATAATCATCTGCACCTTCATTCCTGGATTACTGCAGCTTTTCTGATTGTCTTCTCCTGGTCCTGACCTCTTTTGTTAATTACTGAACTGCTCGCTGAGCATGATATAGTCGTTCGTTGTTGAAAGATACAAAAACGTTCTAAAAAGCGCTGTTGCATGACAGCTTTAAAGGAATGCAGACTAGCATTTAAATATCTTAAAAACATCTTAATCCCCAAAAAGTATACATTTTCTGAAACTGGAAATAATAGAGATTTTATTGGTGCCTAAAACAAAGAATGTGATTTTTGACCATTTCAGAGTACCCTGCCCCCTTAAGTCTGCTGTATCTCTACAACGAAGCATGTAACGAAGTTATTTCTGCAAATGTTTACCTCAATTGACATGAAGTAGATACAAAATAAGCTTTTGTGAGAAGAGAAGGCTTGTGAATGTCGGAGGGCGACCTACGGGAGATCTATTGCGGCTACGACTCCTCTAGAAAGGGATGAAGTGAGTGAACCACAGACGGCTACAGGCCATCGAGACGCGCGGAAGACCCTAACATTTCCTGGCTCGAAGATCGGCGCATTACTGGAGTTGCCGAGGAAGGGCGATGATCCACGGGGAATACTCTTTCCTTTGAGCAAGTATCAGTCCCGCACCGCCTAACGCCACCAAACCTAGATACACTCTTGAAACATGAGAATGAAAGAGAAATTATGTAAAGGGAATATTGGTAGATGACAAACCACCGCAGCATTCGCCTAACGATCAGGGAAACCCACGAAAAATCCAAGCATAGAGTGGGCGGTCTACAAGAATCAAACCCGGAACTCCCGAATGCGAGCGTCATACGCTACCACGGAGCCATGTCGCTTTATTATGTGAATGTAAATCATCAGATTTGTTAAGGTTTAAGAGCAGGGTTGAAGGTAAAGCACGGACGGACGGAGGGACAGAGCACCGCAAGTAATCCACAACGGACCCCTGAGAGGGAAGGAGGGAGGATGAGGGGAGAGACCCGAAGGGCGCAAGCATTGACGAGGTTCCCTAACGTTTCCAGATTGAACGCACCCGTGGCCCACCCATAAGCCCCAACCTTCTCGCGAAGAGTACGGAACCTAAAGATCTGCGTCGCTCGTTGCTTCATCTCCAAAAAGGATGACAATGATGCTACAATAGTGTTCGCGAGTTGAACACCGACCCATGGTCTAAGAATGCATTCCGCAGGCTTTTCAATTACTATCATCGTTATAAAGGTGTTTTCCTCTGTGAAACATGCTCATTACGTCATCACGTAGAGGCAAAGGTCACGGCTGTGGCATCATTCCTTACGTAACGTTAGGGCCACAGCCTTGTAAACACGACGTTCGTTATCCCACAATCACAATAAGCCACGTTTACCCTAAACTCCACAATAAACGTTTCTGCTCATTTTACTCAATGCTCCAACCCTTACATCACATTTTAAAATAGGCCACATGGCATGTTAATTACAAATCTGATGTAATACATTCATATGACTTTCTCTACCCTCCGTCTTTATTAGTGGATATACAAACTATTCTTACTAAAGCTTATTACTTTCTCTATTGCGTATAGTAAGTAGGGGAAGTATTGTATTCCACCCAAAAATTCGATACCGAGATTTCACCGGAAATACATGTTTTGAGACCCCCTGAATCCAAAAAAAAGCATTTTTGGAAACATGTCCGTGTGTGAGTGTGTGAACAGCATAACTCAGAAACGAACAGTCGCATAAGCACCAAACTTGGTATTTAGGTTCAGTATCTTCCAGAGATGCGACATGAAGGTTTTCAAGAAAATCCCCCCACCCCAGATTACCCTTTACATGGAACATTTTTCGAAAATTTTAATTTTGATTTTGATTAAAATATCATATATTTAATATACTTTCATGACAAATAAAATGTATATCTTGAATTTTCTGGAAATGTCTCCAAAAGTGTTCTTCATTGTGAATGACTTTTGCATACTGGTAAACCATAAGAGAGACAAAATTTTACTACACAAAAAATGTAGATCGCATTAAATTACACAATTTTTCATATACTTTTTTTTTTGTTGGGTGAACCATTTTCGAGATATTGCTTGTTATTGCCTTAAATTTTCCAATACTTATACTTTTTCACAAATTCCTTATTCATTTTTTTTGTCCTGGTAATACAAACAGAATGGAACACTCCACATAGCAACCAGCTCTTAAACGCTTAAAGCCTAGCAATTCCCCTTGCATCTACAAGAAAATTAGCAATAAGATTAACATCTCGATTAACATGAAGCATATGGAGAATAAGCGTTTGTAAAAATAGGTTGTACAAGAGTACAGAAAGTCATGTGAGTGTAACACATCAGATTTTTGGAAACATGTCCGTGTGTGTGTCTGTGAACAGTATAACTCAGAAACGAACAGTCGGATAAACACCAAACTTGGTATTTACGTTCAGTATCTTCCAGAGATGCGACACGAAGGTTTTCAAGAAAATCCCCCCACCCCAGATTACCCTTTACATGGAACATTTTTCGGAAAGTTTAATTCTCTCAAAAATGGCTCTAACGATTTTGATTAAAATATCATATGTTTAAGATATTTTCATGGCAAATAAAATGTATATCTTGAATTTTCTGGGAATGTCTCCAAAAGTATTCTTCATTGTGAACGACTTTTGCATAACTGGTAAACCATAAGAGATAGGCAAAAATTTACTACACAACAAATGTAGATCGCGTTAAAATACACAATTTGTCATAGACATTTTTTTTTGTTGAGTGAACCATTTTCGAGATATTGCTTGTTATTCCCTTAAATTTTTCAATACTTATTTTCTCTAATGGGAATTCGTTATTCATTTTTACTTTCTCTACTACGTATAGTAAGTAGGGGAAGTATTGCATTCCACCCAAAAATTCGATACCGAGATTTCACCGGAAATACACGTTTTGAGACCTCCTGAATCCAAAAAAAGCATTTTTGGAAACATGTCCGTGTGTGTGTCTGTGTGTGTGTGTGTGTGTGTGTGTGTCTGTGTGTGTGTCTGTGTGTCTGTGAACAGCATAACTCAAAAACGAACAATCGGATAAGCACCAAACTTGGTATTTAGGTTCAGTATCTTCCAGAGATGCGACACGAAGGTTTTCAAGAAAATCCCCCCACCCCAGACTACCCTTTACATGGAAGATTTTTCGAAAATTTTAATTTTCTCAACAATGGCTCTAACGATTTTGATGAAAATATCATATGTTTAGGGTAATGTCATGACAAATAAAATGTATATCTCGAATTTTCTGGGAATGTCTCCAAAAGTATTCTTCATTGTGAACGACTTTTGCATAACTGGTAAACCATAAGAGATAGACAAAATTTTACTACACAAAAAATGTAGATCGCGTTAAAATACACAACTTATGTCATATACATTTCTTTTGTTGAGTGAACCGTTTTCGAGATATTGCTTGTTATTTCCTTAAATTTTCCAATACTTATACTTTTTCTCAAATTCGTTATTCATTTTTTATGTCCTGGACATGCAAAGAGAATGGAATGCGTCACATAGCAACCAGCGTTAAAATATTTGACTATCGCTTAAAAGCTACCATATTTTCCTTGCATCTACAAGAAAATTACCAATAAGATTGACATCTCGATATCTCGATTAACATGAAGCATATGGAGAATAGGCGTTTGTAAAATTAGGTTGTACAAGAGTAGAGAAAGTTATGTGAGTGTAACACATCAGATTTTTTTGTCTTGGATATGCAAAGAGTTATAATCTGTGGCAAAGGGAATGGTGTTGCACCTAGCAACCAGCTATTAAGAGATATTATGTGCTTAAAGGCTACTGTTTTTCTACATAGCCCTGGTAAATATATTATCCCCTTACATCTACAAGAAAATTAGCAATAAGATAGAGTCTGCAAATGTTTATCTCGATTAACATGAAGTAGATGGAGAATAAGCGTATGTATAAATAGTTTGTACAAGAGTAGAGAAAGTCATGTGAGTGTAACACATCAGATTTTTTTTTGTCCTGGTAATGCAGAGAATGGAATACTCCACATAGCAACCAGCTCTTAAAATATTTGACTATCGCTTAAAGCCTAGCAATTCCCCTTCCATCTACAAGAAAATTAGCAATAAAATTAACATCTCGATATCTCGATTAACATGAAGCATATGGAGAATAAGCGTTTGTAAAAATAGTTTGTACAAGAGTAGAGAAAGTCATGTGAGTGTAACACATCAGATTTTTTTCCTATCTACTTCATTCTAATCCAAATAAACCTTTACAGAAATAGCTATTTTACACATTTCGTTATAGATACAAAGGGAACAGCGACAGTCAAATGTTTAACAACTGGACGCTATATGCTGGCCTTAAAATTCATACTGTTTCCATAACATCGCGAGAAACAACTGAAAATCGATGGGACTTTAAAATAATGACAAGTATTAACAATTCCAACCCCCTGTAGCTTAGGGGTGGGACTTTTTCTCTAGCCTTCCCCAGAGTCTGGAAGTATGAATGAGGGTGTATATAATCTAATGATTAAAACCCAAAAAGTACAGAAACCCAACAACAAGAGAATACGAGTTAACGCCGTAGTTAAAGGCGAGGTATAAATGGAACTAAAAAAAATGTTTTTCCAACCGCTAATAACGGATATCTCAGAAACGGCTTATGCCACAAAAAATGCTTATTTAAAGTAAATTGTGTGTATAAACAGATTACGTTTTTGTGTGGTACGTTTGCGCCTATCGCTTAACGCCTACAAGTTATAAAAAATTCCTTCCAAATGAAGAGGACTTCACAAGCTATTCCCCGAAAATTCAAGAAGGGTGTACCTTTTTTTGTCATGTAAATATTTTTCATACATGGTATTTTAATAAAAATTGCTAGAGCCATTTTTTTATAAAATCAATAATTTCGGAAAATGCTCCATATAAAGGGTAGTTGGGGGATTTTCTTGAAAATCTTCGTGTCGCATCCTTGGTAGATACTAAACTCAAATACCAAGTTTGGTAGTTATCCGACTTTATGCTGTTTAGAGACACACACACACGGACGTGTTTCCAAAATTAGTTTATTTGGATTCAGGGCGCCTCAAAAATGTATTTCCGTTGAAATCTCGGTATCAAATTTTTCGCTGGAACGCAAGAGTTCCCGTACTTACTTACTCTACGTAGTAGAGCAAGTAAAAGTCGAAATATCTCGCGTAATATGAAGGCTTTTCGTCACCATCTTCCTATGATAAACAGAGTACCTATTATATTTTACCAAACAAATAAATATAGAAATTTCACGGAAATAATACATGTTTTGAGTTCCTCTAAATAAAGAGTTTTTTGGAAAAAGGCAAATGTGTGTATGTTTGTGATAACAGCATAAATACGAAATGAAAATTTGAATAAATGCAAGACTTCACATGAAGATTTTAAATAAATTCTCTCCACCCCTTTAAATGTTAACAATTTCGTTTAGGTTTATTTCATCTAAAACGACTGTAACGATTTTGAGTAAAATACGACATGTTTAAAATATTTACACAAAAAATAAAATACATATATTGAAGGGAGGTGCTCTTCATTCTGAATGACTTTTGTAAAAGTGGTAACCCGTAAGAAATAAACAAAATCTTACTGTACAAAACTTCTTTTTTTTTCCTTAACCGCTTCCGAGATAATTTTTGTTATTGGTTTGAATTTTCAAATACGTACTTGTAAATAGGGGAAGTATTGTACTCCACCCAAAAATTCTATGTCAAGATTTCACCAGAAATATATGTTATGAGTCCCAAACAACCCACATAAAACCATTTTCTAGAAAGAGCTTCGTGTTTGTGTCTGTATGTCAGTGTGCTTTTGAAAGGCATAACCCAAAAACGAAAAGTCGAATAAATACAAATTTAGTATTTAAGCTCAGTATCTTCTTATCCATTTTCAAGAAAATCCCCCCACCCCGAACTATTCTTTACACGGAAAATGATTCATTATTTTTTTCTCTCAAAAATGCATCTAACGATGTTTATTAAAACACAATATGTTTAAGGTATTTGCATGACAAATAAAATGTATATGCTGAATTTTCTGGGTACAGCCTGTGAAGTCCTCTTCATTCTCAATAAGTTCTGCATAATTAGCGAACGATAAGAGATAGACAAAGGATTATATGAATAAAAATCTGATGTGTTACACTCACATGACTTTCTCTACTCTTGTACAATCTATTTTTACAAACGCCTATTCTCCATATGCTTTATGTTAATCGAGATATCGAGATGTCAATCTTATTGCTAATTTTCTTGTAGATGCAAGGGGAATATGGTAGCTTTTAAGCGATGGTCAAATATTTTAACGCTGGTTGCTATGTGTCGAATTCCATTCTCTTTGCAAGTCCAGGACATAAAAAAATGAATAACGAATTTGAGAAAAAGTATAAGTATTGGAAAATTTAAGGGAATAACAAGCAATATCTCGAAAACGGTTCACTCAACAAAAGAAATGTATATAACATAAGTTGTGTATTTTAACGAGATCAACATTTTTTGTGTAGTAAAATTTTGTCTATCTCTTATGGTTTACCAGTTATGCAAAAGTCGTTCACAATGAAGAATACTTTTGGAGACATTCCCAGAAAATTCGAGATATACATTTCATTTCTCATGCCATTATCTTAAACATATGATATTTTAAACAAAATCGTTAGAGCCAGTTTTGAGAAAATTAAAATTTTCGAAAAATGTTCCATGTAAAGGGTAGTCTGGGGTGGGGGGATTTTCTTGAAAACCTTCGTGTCGCATCTCTGGAAGATACTGAACCTAAATACCAAGTTTGGTGTTTATCCGACTGTTCGTTTTTGAGTTATGCTGTTCACACACACACAGACACACACACAGACACACACACACACACAGACACACAGACACACACACGGACATGTTTCCAAAAATGCTTTTTTTGGATTCAGGAGGTCTCAAAACATGTATTTCCGGTGAAATCTCGGTATCGAATTTTTGGGTGGAATGCAATACTTCCCCTACTTACTATACGTAGTAGAGAAAGTAAAAATGAGTATACAGTATATGCTTCACTTTTTCAAGTAAATACTCAGTTTGGTAAGAATAAATCCATCTCAAGAGTATGTACTCTTATTTGATATGAGTAAAAGCTAGTGTATTCTCAGTTTTATGAGTTCATTCTCCTGTCATGCTGAGCATGGTTAGATGCATACTCACTTCTGAGTATATATTGATTTCTTTTTACCTAAAAGTAAATATAAAGAGAGTGGCACAGTTTATGAGCTGTATAGTACTCGTGGAAAAGTTACAAACATATAAGTATCAATTTTATTGCCATTAAACAGTTGTATAACTGCAATAGACATTGTCAGTATATACAATAAATACAAATCAATGATATAATATAAACTACACCTTGTACAACTTTCACAGCAAAAAGTAAAAATTATATATCAATATCAGATACATTAAGATCAATAAATTCATTAATAGAATAACATGGATTATGCACAAGCCAAGAATGCAATCGCTTACAAAATATTTTATAAGGCAAAACATTTACAGCTTGAGGTAGCTTATTAAAAAGTTTAATGCCTATATAGGAGTAACTTTGAGAAGTTTTCTTAAGTGTAGGATTGGATTGGATTGTATTCTGTGAGATCATTAGCAGCCATAAAGGCTTGTGAACATAGAACATGTCAACGAAATGTACAAAAATTACATATATACATAAATATTACAGAGAATATAGAACATTTGAAATAAAATACAGACATACTATATACAAAATGAAACAAATCAGGTGTAATTTGTAACTAATACCTCCCTTCCGTTATAAGGTTATCATCATATTTATAGACAAGAACAGTTATTTTAACTTTCACTAGGCTTGTACCTTTGTTCGTCTCATCATTTTGTTCTATTTGATTTGTAATGCATAGCATTTACTGTCAGTTCTTAATATACATACATTAAATATCTAGAGCAGGCAATTGGAAAACTGGCAATTGTCATTGATATTTATTAATATTACTTAGAGGGCTATATATGTATTATCATCAGGATAATTTGTCATTCAGATAATCTTGTACAGAATAATATACTTTTGAGCATAGGTACTCTTTAACAGCAGTTTTAAAGACATTGAAATTGTCAACTTTTCCCTTAAGATCATTAGGGAGAGCATTAAATATTTTTATGGTCTCATAATATACACCTTTCTGGAAGCAAGAAAGCTTTGCACTGGGATGATGGATGTTACCCTTTTGTCTAGTGTTTATCTCATGAATTTCCATGTTTGTAATAAATGTGGTTCGATTGCATACAAAGAATTTTAAGATTGAAAATATGTACACGCAAGGTAGGGTTAATATCTTCAGTCTTCTAAAAAGATGTTTGCAAGAGTGTCTGCTATGGGTGCTGGGAATGATTCTTATAACCTTCTTTTGTATGAAGAATATTCGTTTACTTTCTACTGAGTTTCCCTCAAATAATATTCCATATTCAATGATAGAGTTGATATATGCATAGTATACTAATTTAAATGTATCTGTAGAACTAACATTTACTAGTGCTCGGATAGTATAACAAGGAGAACTGAGTTTGGGTAAGATATACGTAATGTAAATTTTCCAATCTAAGTATCTGTCTAATTGGAGGCCCAGAAATTTAGTGTTGTCTATTTGTTCTATGTTGAGGAATATCAATCATTTGACCATTTCGGATATTATAATTATGAATGTTGGATCTCGTGTCATACATATGTTGATTCTGCTTCATGAAATGCAATTGATATAAATATACAAATTTATAACAACAATGTTTTAAAATAGGGTTTACAACGTGTTCTAGCAGATATCTTAGTCATAATTCTTATAGTTTTCTTTTGCACAAGTAATACAACTTGGATATATGAGTTATTACCACAAAGTAAAACACCATAATTAATAATACTGTGAAAGTACGCAAAATATGAGACACGCATATACTCAAAGGGTACACAATTGACTAAATTCCTCATTAGGAATAAAATCCTTGACAACTTTCTGTATAAAAATATAATATGTGGCTCCCAAGTTAAAAATCTATCAATAAAAATGGCTAAAAGTTTTACATCAGTACAAAGCTTCGGGACAACATTATTTAAAGTAAAACTTATATTTTTGGTTTTAGAATCATTAAGTAAAAAATCATTTGCTTGAAACCACTGTGATGTATACTTTATATTATTATGAATAAACGTTGTGTCATCAGCAAATAATATGGTTTTAGTCTCAGTATCGAATGGTAAATCATTAATCATAATAAGGAATAGCAGAGGACCCAGGACAGAGCCCTGAGGAACACCACACATTACTGAAGCCATATCCGAAACCTTATCATTAATCTGAACAACTTGTTTGCGGTTAGAGCCATAGCCATGGGCATTAAAGAAGTTTCAAAATCTAACATTGTTTCAAAAAAACATAACCTAGAATTAACATAGAAAGTCAACCTTATATGTAAAGTGTTAACTTCAAAATCAGATACCTACCTACTCATAACTTTATAAGACAACTGTTTCAATACCTAAATAGTGTAGATATCCTGAGATCCTAAAAACAGTCGCATGACTTCACCAAGCACCTCATAAGTTTATGACTTTCAAATCCACAATTATTCTTTTCTTTTTGTTTAAACCATTTTATTTATTGGTTTTCTAACTTCACCATGAACATTGAAGGTGTTCCAAAATCCTGTATTGCTTCATTAAAACATAACCTAGAAGTATCAGATTTATTAATTAAACTTACTATGTAAAATCCTAATCCCAAAATTCAGTTGCTTAAGAAGTTAGGTTACTTATAACAAAACTGTTTCCTAGAAAATAGTGTAAACATCACAGGATTCTAGAAATATTTTGAATGCGCATCCGGCACTTTATAATTATGACTTTAAAATCCGTGAATATTTTGCTTTTGACTGATTATTGATAATGGACTTTTGCCTATTTCATTTCATTTATTGTTTTGCTAATTTAATTTACAGCTATGCTTTTGTGTGTGTTGCTACAATTAAGTTATCATTTTTTTACACTATTTTATTTTACGTCCCTTTAACTCCTTGGTCATATTGCGACGAATCTGTTGGTGGATAACTCTTAGAACGATATGTGATGGACAGTTAGCCTTCTAGGTCTCATCGCTGTAACCGCACGCTTCGTGCCGTGCAGATGGCATTAGGGCGCCGTCCAGTCTAACCGTCGCCCTCACACAGAAAGGCGGACAATTAGCTTCTAGGTCTCATCCCTGTAACCACACGCTTCGTGCCGTGCAGATGGCATTAGGGCGCCGTCCAGTCTAACCGTCGCCCTCACACAGAAAGGCGGACAGTTAGCCTTCTAGGTTTCATCGCTGTAACCACCCGCTTCGTGCCGTGCAGATGACATTAGGGCGCCGTCCAGTCTAACCGCCGCCCCCACACAGAAAGGCGGACAGTTAGCCTTCTAGGTCTCATCGCTGTAACCACCCGCTTCGTGCCGTGTAGATGGCATTAGGGTGCCGTCCAGTCTAACCGCCGCCCTCACAGAGAAAGGCGGACAGTTAGCCTTCTAGGTCTCATCCCTGTAACCACACGCTTCGTGCCGTGCACATTGCATTAGGGTGCCTTCCAGTCTAACTGCTTACATTGTCTGTAGATAGATGGCATAGCATTGTCTATTACCACTTATTTTTCATTTTACTATTGTTTTAGGCTTAAGGTGGGTCTTTGGGTCGTGGTATTAAATAGCCAATCCGGTATTTACCTTGGCGACTGAGGAAAACCACAAAAAACCCTCAGACAGATTGGTCGGCCCACGGGATTTGAACCCGGGACCACCCGAACGGGCCACAGACTTTACCGCTCGGTTTCCATTTCTTGAAGGACTTCCTATTTCTCTAACATTTCTGCTGAAACTTGATATGCAACACAGGAGCAGGTTTGATGGGGCAGAACCAAATACAACAAAATCTACCCCTCTAATTCAGTATGCCAAACAACACAACACCACACACTCAACGAAGCTAGTATATGTAGCTAACACGAGTATATACTTGCATGTAAGTGAACAAGATGGATGTAGGGATGAGTGTAAGGTAGTAGGCTTTTATTCTTACGAAAACCAGTATGTTCTCGTTGAACTGAGTATATAATCACAGAAAGTGTTCATACTTTGAGAAAGTACTTGCTATTTATTCATATGACCCAAAATCTTACTACACAAAACATTGAGTTCTACCTAAAACCTAAATTTATTTCAAATAACATTTTTGTGGCGTTAACCATTTCCGAGATATTCTTTGTTATTCGTTCGAATTTTCAAATCGTTATACTTTTTGTAAGTAGTAAGTCGTTATTCAATTTTTTCGCGTGGTGATACAAAGAGCATGGAATTTCAAAGCCATCACACAGAATCCGGTTTTTAAAAATCTGACTATCGCTTATTCTTCTTGTAGCTACAACGAAACATTATTTCGATTAACAAGAAGTCCATAGAAGAATAAGCTTTTATAACAATAGCTTGGAGAAGTGTGAGTAGAGAAAGTCATGTGAATTCAACACATTTTGTGTGTGGTTCTGGTATATACATTTTAAAGCCGTTTTGTTTATCTTGTTTAATTTCAAAACACTTCTGGACAAAATATGTTGTGAATAACATAAAGAGTAACAAATTTTATGTGTATGCTATAGTTTCATTGAACCCTGGTAATAATATGGTAGACTAGAGGTGGCTGGATACAAGAATGTGTCTGACAGCTTCGGGGCTTCAATAAAACAAGTAGTTCAACTAGGTGGCAATGTACCCTCATCAACGAACTTACAGAAACACCTACTTAACACTTGTCGTTATAGATACAAAGGGAACAGCGATAGTCAAATGTTTAACAACTGGACGCTATATGCTGGCCTTAAAATTCCATACTGTTTCCATGACAGCGTGAGAAACAACTGAACGTTGACACGACTTCAAGGGAATTGAACGATTCGAACTATTAATAACGAATAATATCAGAAATGCTTATGCCAAAAAATGTTGTTTGAAATAAATCGTGTGATTTAAAGCGATCTCCATGTTTTGTGTAGTACGAGGGCAGTCCCAGAAGTATCCGACATGACGTATATATAGCGGTTGTTGTTTCAAACAAATGGCTATGGTAGAAAGTACCAACCTTATAAAGCTTAAGTTTGAAGATGCTACGTTGTTTAGTAATTGTTTGGCAGCCATTAATAGTGAACTCTCTCAGCGAAGTTGTAAACATGGATAAAACTGGTCATCGTTATGTGATACAAGACTTTCATTTGAAAGGTCTTAGTCCAACTAATATTAAAGCTGAGCTAGATTCTACTCTGGGGGAGTCTGCTCCTTCGTTTACAACAGTAAAATATTGGGTGGCAGAATTTAAGCGAGGCCGTACGAGCTGCCAAGATGAACATCGCAGTGGTTGACCAAATGAGGTGACCACGCCAGAAATTGTGAAGAAAATCCATAAAATGGTATTGGATGACCGTCGACTGAAATTGCGCGAGCTAGCAGACATCGTACGCATTTCACAAAGTGCTGTACATCGCATACTAACTGAAAATATAGACATGAGAAAGCTGTGCGCAAGATGGGTGCCGCATTTACTCACAATGGAACAAAAACAGCATCGTAAAGATGTTTCAGTCGAGTGTTTGGCGATGTTTCGCTACAATAAAGTCGAATTTTTGCGTCGATAACATGAGTCCATCACTTACACCTGAGACGAAGGAGCAGTCAAAACAGTGGATTGAAATGGGTGAATCGGTTCCAAAGAAGGTGAAGACAGTTCCATCTGCAAGCAAGGTCATGGCGTCAGTTTTTGGGATGCACGTGGGATAATTTCATTGATTATCTTGAAAAAGGAAAAGCAATCAATGGCAAATATTATGCAAACTTATTGCAGCTTTGAATGATGAAATCAAGCAAAAACGGCCACATTTAGTGAAAAAGAAAGGTCTGTTTTATCAAGACAATGCACCAGTTCACACATCCATTATCGTCCTGGCCAAAATCAATGAGTTAAAGCATGAATTGCTTCCTCATGCACCCTATTCGCCAGACTTAGCCCCCTCTGATTATTTTCTGTTTCCAAAGTTGAAGAAATGGCTTGGTGGTAAAAGATTTGCCAACAATGAAGAGGTGGAGTCTGCAGTTGATGGCTATTTTGCAGAACTCACGGTTCTCACTATAAACAGGGTATCGAAGCTATTGAACATCGCTGGGAAAAGTGTATCGATCTGAAAGGAGACTATGTAGAGAATTAAAGATGTTTTTTGTGTTTTCTTTGTTAGATCGGGTATTTCTGGGACAGTCCTCGTATGTTTTCGTCTATCGCTTGATTTATCCATATAAATACCTTAAACATATAGTATTTTAATCAAAAACGTTATAGTCAATTTTTAGAAAATCAAAATTTTGTTTAAATGTAGAATTTAAAGGGCAGAAGGGATGGACTTTCTTGAAAATCTTCGTGTCGCAGCTTTGGAAGGTATTGGACGTATTGGACCTTTGTTTGGATTCAGGAATCGTCAAAACGTGCATTTCCAGTGAAAACTGTGTATCAAAATTCTAGTTGAAGCACAACAGTTTTTCATCTACTTACTGTAGGTAAGTAAACAGTGGAATTATACTTTTGCTGCAGCAGTGTTTGAACATGCGCATTAGATACATCTGTCATTACTTTCTAGCAAAATTCTAATCCCGTCAGAATCAGTTGGTAAACCAACGCATGCGCATTAGCCAATCATTGACTGAGTGTGCTGTAACAAACTAGAATATAGATTGTATTTTCTCCTCTGCTGAAACGAAGGCGGTGCCAAGCTTACTACAAGAACTACAGATCTGGAATTCCTCCAGGAGTCAGGCCACATTCTTTGTGTTTTCCTTTCTCGGAACCGCCTGCAGATATCACGCACACTCTTACAATTCAGGTGAAACAAATTAATTTATTGCTGGTATTATTTTAATTAATTTATGTGCTCAACTCCTCGTATAAACTATCAGTGATACGAGAGCTGATTTTTCTATTAGTCTTTTACTTAAATATCCTCTTCATTCTAAGTGATTTTTGTATAATTGGTAAAGCGTAAAAAAATACCAAAATATTAGTACACAAAAATGTGCACCTCGTTAAAGCACACAATTTATGTTAAAAACCATTTTTATTTCTCTACCATATATATAATTCGGTAAAGAAGGTATGGCATTCCATCCAAAAAATTGATATCGAGATTCCACCTGAAATACATGTTTTAAGGATCCTTTAACCCCCCGAAAAAAAGAATTTTTAGAAAACCTTCGTGTGTATTTGTGTGTGTGTGTCCATCATAACAAAAAAAGTCGGATAAATACCAAACTTGATATTTAGGTTCAGTACCTTCCAAAGATGCGACACGAAGTTCTTCAAGAAAATACCCCAACACCAAACTTCCCATTACAGGGAACACTTTTCAAAAAACTTTTAATTTCTAAAAAAATTGCCCAAAAGATTTTGATTAAAACAGCATACATTAAAGATGTTTACATGATAAAATAAAATGTATATCTTGAATTTTCTGGGAATCTTACGAAGTCCTCTTCAAGCGGAAGGAATTTTTATAATCTTGTATAACTCATAAACGTTAAGCGGCAGACAAAAACGTACTACACAAAAAATGTAGATCTCTTTGAAACATACAGTTTATTTCCAATAAGTTTTTTTGTGGCATAAGCCATTTGTGAGATATTCGTTAGTAATGCTTCACATTGCTCATTGGTAATTTTCTTAAAGTCCTGTCAACATTTGACTATCACTGTTCTTTTTACTTTCTCTACTACGTATAGTAAGTAGGGGAAGTATTGTATTCCACCCAAAAATTCGATACCGAGATTTCACCGGAAATATATGTTTTGAGACCCCCTGAATAAAAAAACGCATTTTTGGAAACATGTCCGTGTGTGTGTGTCTGTGAACAGCATAACTCAGAAACGAACAGTCGGATAAACACCAAACTTGCTATTTAGGTTCAGTATCTTCCAGGGATGCGACACGAAGGTTTTCAAGGAAATCTCCGCACCCCAGGTTACCCTTTACATGGAACATTTTTCGAAAATTTTAATTTTCTCAAAAGTGGCTCTAACGATTTTGATTAAAATATCATATGTTTACGATATTTTTATGACAAATAAAATGTATATCTTGAATTTTCTGGGAATGTCTCCAAAAGTATTCTTCATTGTGAACGACTTTTGCATAACTGGTAAACCATAAGAGATAGACAAAATTTTACTACACAAAAATGTAGATCGCGTTAAAATACACAATTTATGTCATATAATTTTTGTTGTTGTTGAGTGAACCATTTTCGAGATATTGCTTGTTATTCCCTTAAATTTTCCAATACTTGCACTTTTCTCAAATGGGAATTCGTTATTCATTTCTTTTTTTGTCTTGGTAATGCTAACAGAATGGAATACTCCACATAGCAGCCAGCTCTTAAAATATTTGACTATCGCTTAAAACCTACCAATTCCCCTTGCATCTACAAGAAAACTAGCAATAAGATTAAAATCTCGATTAACATGAAGCATATGGAGAATAAGCGTTTCTTAAAATAGTTTTACAAGAGTAGAGAAAGTCATGTGAGTGTAGCACATCAGATTTTTGTATCTATAACGAAATGTGTAATGTAGCTGCAAAGGTTTATTTGGGTTAAAATGCAGTAGTTAGGAAAATAAGCTGTAGTAAAATACTTCGCTTACCCACTGGTAACCGATAGAGGATAGAGAAAGTCATGTGAATGTATCATAGAATTCTTTTGAGTTCAGGGGGCTGCTTTCCTGTGAAATCTCGATATGGAATGTTTGGTTGGAGTGATTGCTACCTTCTGTATCTACTAGGTACATGGGGGAGAAATAAAAATGTGTTTAACATATAAATATTGTGTCTTCAGTGATGGAATATAATGTGTCAAATCAAAAAAAATATATTTTAATAAAGTAAGTGTGACAAATTTGCAATTGTTTCGCCGTTTAGTGTTCGGTTAATTAGTATTTAAATGTTAGGAATCAGCGAGGTTTGGTTTGGACTCGAGGATACTGACCAGCCTGGGCGCACCACGTCCTTGACATTCCAAAGCAATAGGGGAGTGGCACAGGCAGGGAAGAGCCTGCACGTAAACTGCCTGCTGTACCTCATTAACAAATTCCTTTTCGCGATAATTAAATATGTCGACATTTGTACTTGCCCTACCACGTACATAGTGGGTAGAGGTGGCTTTGCATTTCACCCAAATGTTCGATACCGAGATTTCACCGCAAATATACATTTTGAAAATCCCCCAACTCCAAACTACCCTTTACATGGACTGAGCGAGGTGGGGCCGCGTTAACGTGTGCGTCTGGCATTCGGGAGGTCCCAGGTTCGATCCCCGACGACCGCCCTCTCTGACTCATGGGTTTTTCGTGGTTTCCCCGGATCGGTAGGTGATTGTTGAGATGGCTCCTCTTGTATCACGACTTTCCTATCGCCACCGTCTCCTTTATTGTCACCTGTTTCAGGGTTGTACGAGCAGGCGACGGTATTCGGTGGGTGTGAGCCATGGCGTCGTTGTGGGATTGCTCAATTATAAGCCTCCACCAGGAGTTAGGAGGCCTCTGGAGTGGCCAGAACGGCGCCGCATGCTTCCGAACTGGAAACGTTAGTGAACCCGCCCATGCTTGCGGTCATCGTTCAGATCTAATCGCCCTTAGCGCCTCTCCTCTTGTCTCTCCCTCCCGCCCGGGGTCACGGTTGAAGCCTTTCTGGCCTACTTGCTTTACTCTGCACCGGTTGCCCCTCCGTTCGTGCGTACCCTTGTCTTTGCACTTTACATGGTAACATTTCTTCGACGTGTTTTATTTTCTCAAAAATGGCACTAAAATTTTCATTAAAATGTCATATGTATAAGATATTTGCATGAAAAATAAAGTGCATATCTTGTATTTTCTAGGAAAATAGGCATTGGTGTGCCGTCCAGTCTAACCGCCGCCCTCACACAGAAAGGCGGACAGTTAGCCTTCTAGGTTCATTCCTGTAACCACCTGCTTCATGCCGTGCAGATGGCATTAGGGTACCGTCCAGTCCAACCGCCGCCTTCACACAGAAAGGCGGACAGTTAGCCTTCTAGGTCTCATCCCTGTAACCACCTGCTTCATGCCGTGCAGATGGCGTTAGGGTGCTGTCCGGTCCAACCGCCGCCTTCACACAGAATGGCGGACAGTTAGCCTTCTAGGTCTCATCCCTGTAACCACCTGCTTCATGTCGTGCAGATGGCGTTAGGGTGCCGTCCAGTCTAACCGCCGCCTTCACACAGAAAGGCGGACAGTTAGCCTTCTAGGTCTCATCCCTGTAACCACCTGCTTCATGCCGTGCAGATGGCATTAGGGTACCGTCCAGTCCAACCGCCGCCCTCACACAGAAAGGCGGACAGTTAGCATTCTAGGTCTCATTCCTGGAAATGCCATCTTGCTTCGCCACGTGTCCACAGAGGACCCCACCGCTTGACAGCCGGATCTTCTGCTTCGTGCCCTGCAGATGGCGTTAGGGTGCCGTCCAGTCTAACTGCTTACATTGTCTGTGGATAGATGACACAGAATTCAGTATTATCATTTATTTTTCATTTTACTATTTCATTGTTTTAGACTTAAGGTGGAACTTTGGGTCGTGGTATTAAATATCCAATCCGGTATTGGCGACTGAGGAAAACCACGAAAACACCTCAAACAGATTGGTCGGCCCACGGGATTTGCCGCCTGAGCCATTCCGCTCGGTGAATGAAGTTTGTATGATTGCTAAATGGAAAACGTAGATCTCAAGACACAATCTATTTTATTTTTTTTGTTGCGTAAACTATTTCCGAGATATTCTTTGCTATTGGCCTGAGTTTTTAAAATACTTATACCTTTTTTTCACGTGGTAAGCCGATATTCTTATTTTTTTCTTTCTTCTTTTTTTCTCGTGGCCATGCAAAGAACATGGAATATCAATCATCACGTAGCGACCCGTTTCTAAAAATGTGACTATCGCTTTGGTCTACTGTATTCTTCTTATACCTATATTGTGTTATCAAATTTTATCTGTATTAACAAGAAATATAAGTTTTTGTATAAGGGTGAGTAGAGAAGGTTATATGAATGCAGCACTTGAGATATTTTGCGCCGTGATGGTGTATCGCCGTGCTGATTATGCAACACACACAGCAGTTGTCCGTACCACCAATATTATAACGATCCGGACAGAACGATTCCTGTGAAGGTCGTTTACATTATCCACGAGGAGGAAAGTGAGAGAAAGCCCCCGTGGGAACATCTCTCTCTTTGCCTGAGAAAATTCTCTTAATGACTGTAAACGTTCTTTTGTTAATGTTGTTATGTATATCTTAGCGTTTCCGATCTGATATCATTACTTAGTGAACAAGGTTTCTGTGAAACGATGTTTTTACCGTATAGGAATGCCACAGAAATACAATGTTCTGTGGAAATATACCTTATACGTTTCATATAGTACCTTAATCAAAATAGTTACAACCATATATGAGTAAATAAAAAATAACGATAAGTAAGAGTGGTACAAGGGCTGTCCCAGAAGTACACGACCTAACAAAGAAAACACAAAAAACATTTTTATTTCTCTACATAGTCTCCTTTCAGCTCGATACACTTTTCCCAGCGATGTTCAAAAGCTTCGATACCCTGTTTATAGTGAGAACCGTCGAGTTCTGCAAAATGCTGCAAACTCCACCTCTTCACTGTTGGCAAATCTTTTACCACCAAGCCATTTCTTTAACTTTTGAAACAGAAAATAATCAGAGGGGACTAAATCTGGCGAATAGGGTGCATGAGGAAGCAATTCAACTTTAACTCTGATTTTGGCCATGGCGATAACGGGTCGGTGAACTGGTGCACTGTCTTGATGAAACAAAACGTTCTTTTTCGCAAATACGGCCGTTTTTACTTAATTTCGTCATTCAAACGCTGCAATAAGTTTGCATAATACTCATCAATGATTGATTTTCCATTTATGAAGATAATCAATTAAAATTATCCCATGCGCATTCCAAAAAACTGACGCCATGACCTTGCCTGCAGATGGAACTGCCTTCGCCTTCTTTGGTGCCGATTCTCCCCTTTGACTGCTCCGACTCAGGTATGAAGTGATGGACCCATGTTTCATCCATGGTTATGAATCAACGCAAAAACTCGGCTTTATTGCAACGAAACATCGCCAAACACTCGACTGAAACATCCTCACGATGCTGCATTTGTTCCATTGTGAGTAAACGCGGCACCCATCTTGCGCACAGCTTTCTCATGTCTAAATTTTCAGTTAGTGTGCGATGTACAGCGCTTTCTCAAATGCCTACGATGTCTGCTACCTCGCGTACTTTCAGTCGACGGTCATCCAATACCATTTTGTGGGTTCTCTTCACAATTTCTGGCGTGGTCACCTCATTTGGTCGACCACTGCGATGTTCGTCTTGGCCTCGCTTAAACTTTGCCATCCAATATTTTACTGTTGTAAACGAAGGAGCAGACTCCCCCAGAGTAGAATCTAGCTCAGCTTTAATATTAGTTGGACTAAGACCTTTCAAATGAAAGTATCACATAACGATGACCAGTTTTATCCATGTTTACAAATTTGCTGAGAGAGTTCACTATTAATGGCTGCCAAACAATTACTAAACAACGTAGCATCGTCAAACTTCAAACTTAAGCTTTATAAGGTTGGTACTTTCTACCATAGTCATTTATTTGAAACAACAACCGTCAGCTCGGGTACTTCTGGGACTGTCCTCGTATTGGGTGGAAGATTCTCCGTGTCGCATTCTTGGTGTTTTTTCCCAAATTCATGGACCTCAAAAAATGCATTTTCCCTGTAATTTTTATATCAAATTTCTGAATGGAATACAAGACTCCCTCTACCTATAGGCTCCCTGGTTGGTAGGTGAATGTTGGGTGGTTCGTGGCGTAGGCGTGCCGGGCAGATGCCGTGGATAATTGCTCAAAGGGAATAGTGCTTCCCGTGGACACTAGAAGGCTGCTCGGTCGACGGGTCGTAAATCGCCTTCTCTAGACAGTCCTACAGTGGGACGCACCCTGGAGCCTGGAACTGTTAAGGACTTCCGCAGATCTCTGTGGCCTCCTATGGTTCCTTCACCTCATCCCTTCCTCCTGGGTGTGACAGCCACAATAGATCTATGTAGGTCGCAGTGTGCGAGGTGTTCCCTTCGTTGTATAATCTATACGTATAATATAGGTAAATAGTGGAGAAAGTAAAACCGCAAATATTTCATCTGCAAGTTTTAATTACGTTCATTACTAGCGTATGTGAAATAATTATAACGGGTCTCTTCAGATTCATTCGGTCTTTACCGCCAGTAGCTTAAAACGAATTGACGTCATTATTAGCTCAGCGAGCCCCTTGACTGAATTGAACCGTGATGTACTGCGGCGGTGCAGAGCGGTTTTTCACTAGATCATTTTGTTTGGTTCTTTCCACGCGAGATGGAAGTGACCAGCGAGATTGCGAGACGCAAGCGAAAGAAGTTCCAAAAGGTACGACACATGTCCCATTTCACTAAGGTGACCTCGAAAGTGTTGACATCCACCTCTTTCTTCCATTCATCTTTCGCCAGTCCTCTGCCAGAAGCACTGCTGAAACAACCGACTGGCGGCAAGGGCTGAATAAATCTGAACGCTCCGTATAGAGAGATAAAATTTTGCCCAGCGTAGCATCACAAATTACTTAAACAATATTATTAATTAACAATTGAGAAGATTATATATCTTGGTGGTCGCAGACTATATGTCTTTTCCAAAATGTTTGACTTGGTGGCCTGGGAGCGCAGAACCTTTATATTCACAAGCTTCACCTCTGTTTCATTGAATATGTTAAGTGTTTCTGTATTATTTCAAAACTAGTTAGATTTTATCTTATTAAATAACTACGGGACCAAGGAGAGCTTAGAAAGGTTTCAGATTTTATCTAATATTGTCATCCCTTCATAGGGTTGTATGAGATTACAATTACAGGATTCACAATAAGGTTCTTCTACATCGTTATGTCACAAGTACTTAGAGCATACAGCAAGGCAAATCAAATTAATTAAGTGCACACTAATTACATTTTTAGTTCTGTGTGCAGTATTATAAAGGAATTTCCGTTTTATTTATATACACTATGTAATCAAAAGTATCCGGACATCCCCTCAAACATACGTTTTTCATCTTAGGTGCATTGTGATGCCACCTACTGCCTGGTACTCATCCGCGACCTCAGTAGTCATTAGACATCGTGAAACAGCAGAATGGGACGCTCCGTGGAACTCACGGACTTCGAACGTGGTCAGGTGATTGGGTGTCACTGTGTCGGAAGTCTGTACGCGAGATTTCCACACTCCTAAACATCCCTAGGGCCACTGTTTCTGATGTGATAGTGAAGTGGAAACGTGAAGGGACTTGTACAGCACAAAAGCGTACAGGCCGAACTCGTCTGTTGACTGACAGAGACCGCCGACATATGAAGAGGGTCATAAAGAATAATAGGCAGACATCTATCTAGACCATCACACAGGAATTCCAAACTGCATCAGCATCCACTCCAAGTACTATGACAGGCGTGAGGTGAGAAAACGTGCATTCCATGGTCGAGCGGCTGCTCATAAGCCACACATCACGCAGGAAAATGCCAAACGACGCCTCGCTTGGTGTAAAGAGCGTCAACATTACATGGTTGAACAGTGACAAAACGTTGTGTGGAGTGACGAATCACGGTACACAATGTGGCGATCCGATGGCAGGGTGTGGGTATGGCGAATGCCCGGTGAACGTCATCTGCAGCGTGTGTAGTGCCAACAGTGAAATTCGGAGGTGGTGGTGTTATGGTGTGGTCGTGTTTTTCCTGGAGGGGGCTTGCACCCCTTGTTGTTTTGCGTGGCACGATCACAGCGCAGACCTACATTGAAATTTTAAGCACCTTCTTACTTCCCACTGTTGAACAGCAATTCAGGGATGGTGATTGCATCTTTCAACACGGTCGAGCACCTGTTCATACTGCACGGTCTATGGAGGAGTGGTTACACGACAATAACATCCCTGTAATGGCCTGACCTGCACAGTCCTATAGAACACCTTTGGGATGTTTTGGAACGCCGACTTCGTGTCAGGCCTCACCGACCTACATCGATACCTCTCCTTAGTACCGCACTCCGTGAGGAATGGGCTGCCATTCCCCAAGAAACCTTCCAGTACCTGATTGAAACAATGCCTGCGAGAGTGAACGCTGTCATCATGGCTAAGGGTGGGCCAACACCATATTGACTTCCAGCATTACCGATGGAGGGCGCCACGTCATTTTCAGCCAGGTATCCGGTGTCACGTAGTGTATGTAGCCACTATACGTAGATTTTAAAAGTGGCTGTGTAGCTGCGATACTTGACAGAAGAAAAAAAAACATCATAAGTGCTACACACTTTGAAGTAGAATAATAAACTTTAGCCCATCTTTTAGGGGAAATTTTGCTCTGCAAGTTGGTACTACTGTTAGGTATGGCAACTTCTGTGTGCTCAGGCCATCTGGTGTCTTTCTCTGCAAATATATGCGAATTTGTTTTCTCTAATTTTGCTTTGAAAGGTTTTTGCTGTGTATGACATTCTCTGGCGTAAATCGCCCGTTTAGGATGATAAAAACAAAGTTTAAGTGACGTTATGGATGCAGTTTAGTATTAACAACTGGTTGGTTATTACTTTTTACAACAACAAAAGCTGATAGACTTTAATAAAAAAAATCTAATGCGTTACAGTCACATGACTTTCTCTGCTCTTGTACAAACTATTTTTACAAACGTTTATTCTCCATATGCTTCATGAGAGAGATGTTAATCTTATTGCTAATTTTCTTGTAGATGCAAGGGGAATATGGTAGGTTTTAAGCGATAGTCAAATATTTTAAGAGCAGGTTGCTATGTGGAGTATTCCATTCTCTTTGCATTACCAGGACAAAAAAATGAATAACGAATTCCCGTTTAGAAAAAGTATAAGTATTGTAAAATTCAAACAAATAACAAGGAATATCTCGGAAATGGTTCACTCCAAAAACAATGTATATGATATAAATTTTGTATTTTAACGAGTTATACCTTTTTTGTGTAGAAACATTTTGTCTATCTCTTACGGTTTACCAGTTATGCAAAAGTCCTTCAGAATGAAGTGGACTTTTGAGGACATTCCCAGAAAATTCAACATATACATTTCATTTGCTATGAAAATGTCTTAAATATATATTTTAATCAAAATCGTTAGAGCCAGTTTTGAGAAAATCAAAAATTTTGAAAAATGTTCCATGTAAAAGCTAGTTTTGGGGTGGGGGATTTTCTTGAAAATCTTCGTGTCGCAGCCTTGGAAGATGCTGAATGTAAATACCAAGTTTGGTATTTATTCCACTTTTCGTTTTTGAGTAATGCTGTTCAAAGACACACACACATCTGGACCTTTTTCTAAAAGTGCCAGTTTTGGATTCAGGGGCCTCAAAACATGTATTTCTAGTGAAATCTCGGTATCGTATTTTTTGGGTGGAATACAATACTTCTCCTACTTGGTATCCGTAGTAGGGAAAGTAAAATATGGGGTGTTATTTTCCGTAACGAAGGGGACTCGGCACCGACCCATAGAGGTTATTGTACCTACGCTCCACAAGGAGGCTACCCGGGAGGAAGAAGATGAAAGGAGACACCGGGCAGCCGGAACCAGTAATGACAGCGTCCCTACACTTTCCAGACTGAGATGCCCTGGCAGTCGGACAGGACCCCGCACCACACAAGGGGTCCGACGCCCCCTCCCAAGGTGCCCGTATATTTCGGCAACCAGCCGAAGGACGAAGAAGGTTCCACAAAGAGAATCCTTTTTCCCTACATCGCCGAGTTCCAACCCTGTAAAACGGGGTGAAGGATGAGGACCCGGGAAGACCCCGACGGTGGGTGAAAGGATAGTAAATTAAGAAAAACTGTTATCTTCCCTAACAAAGTTATTGTATAAAGGTAGATCAGAGACATCCTCTCATATCTTAAATAATGTCTGAGATAATAGACGATGAAGTTAGCAGGTTTAACTTTGAAGCGACACAACTTTTAAATCGTCATTAAACACTTGGGTTGTTGCTAGCAATAGAGATTGCAACACGTAGCCAAATTCCAGCGCGAAGTGAACCTGGCCACATACCAGTAGGTCTCGATTGTACCGTAAGATGGGGACACTGCCAATTGTTGTGCCCTCCTATGCTAATGATTCAAACGTTCACCAACATTTGGTGTGCTACATTCAAGTGAATATCAAATTCTCAAATATCCATTATCCAAAACAAAAATTGTTACGCCTTCAAGGTATACTTTTACTAATTATCTGTAATTAAGCAACACAGGCAGAAACAGTACTCGTATGTTTATTCGGTAAACAAGCTCTTGCGATGGAACTACTACTAGAGATGTGATGTGATACATTCACAAGAATTTCTCTAAACCTTCGTTTATTAGTGGGTATACCTACAAACTATTCCTACTAAAGCTTATTTTTCTGCTTCATTTTAATCGAGATAAACCTTTACAGAAACAGCTACATTACACATTTCGTTATAGAGAACAGCGATAGTCAAATGTTTAACAACTGGACGCTATATGCTGGCCTTAAAATTACACACTGTTTCCATGACATCACGTGAAACAATTGCATGTTTCTTTTCAGTCCCATCTATATTCCGCCCTTAACTACATTGCTCTTACCTTTGGAACTTATTGCCTAGGGCAATAATCTTGGCAAGAGAAAAATTCCCATCTCCCATCGGTGCTCTACCGAGTGAGCTGCGGGGCCAGCTAACTGAATGTTGACAGAACTTTAAAATGAAACAATTGAAACCTTTAATAACAGATGTCTCAGAAATAGTTTTGCCACAAAAAAACTTACTTGAAATATCTTGTGTGTTTTAAAGAGATCTACATTTTTTGTGTAGTACGTTTTCGTCTATCACTTAACGTTTACCAGTTATACAAGATTACACAAAATTCCTTGCGAATAGAGAGAACTTCGCAGGCTATTCCCACAAAATTCAAAATATATATTTTATTTGTCATTTAAATATCTTTAATATACAGTATTTTTTAATCAAAATCGTTAGAGCCATTTTTTAGAAAATCAATAATTTCGAAAAATGCTCCATGTAAAGGGTAGTCTGGGGTGGGGGAATTTCTTGGAAGCCTTTGTATCCATCTTTGGAAGGCACTGAACGTAAATACCAAGTTTGATATTTATCCGACATTTCGTTTTTGAGTTATGCCGTTCACAGACACACGCACGGACATGTTTCCAAAGCAGCTTCATTTGGATTGAGGGATCTCAAAACATGTATTTTAGTGACATCTGGGTATCGAAGTTTTGGGTGGAATGCAATACGTTCTCTATGTATGTGGTAAGAAAAGTAAAAAGTGGACTAAAATTCCTTGCATGACCACGGGGGGGGGAAACGAAGAGCGATTTTCCGCTTGAATTTGGTATAATTAGTTCTAAATTCAAAATAAAATAATAATAATAATAATAATAATAATAAAGAATGGAACTGTCTCTCTGGTTTGGTAGTTAGCACGTAACCTACAAATCCCGAGGTCCTGGGCTCGCTTCTCCGCTGGAGAATGGGAGTTTTTCTTTAGCCAGAATGATAACCTATCCTCCGTAGTGTCTGGAGTAATATGAACCAGGAACTAACAGCACTGTAAGCGAGTGAATGTTGCTGCCGATGAGCAATATGTTTCTAAGGTAAAAAGCCGCCGATATGGACGCCACCTGGAGGGGAAAAGATGTAACGAAACAAAAAGTTATTTAACGATGTCTACATTTCTGGGGTAACATTTCGTCTGTCTCTTACGGTTAACCAGTTATACAAGCGGTTACGTCTGTGGCCGACCTCCCTGAGCCACGGGTTTCCCCGAGTCAGTCGCCAGGCTAATGCTGGGAAGGTTCATTACATCCCCCGAATTTCCTGTCCCTCCGTTTCACCACCATTCTCATTTCAGTTCATCCTTTCAGGGTTGCAAGTGTCGGCGGGAGGTCTCGGCGTGTGCATGACAGGGAAAAAGGATGCTCTGTGGAAACTTCGTCCTCCCAAAATGCGAGCGGTCTCCGGATCCCGGTACCCCTAGGATATGTGTAAGCACACATGGGGGAGGGGGTTCGGCCGCAACAATCACGGACCTGCCCTCTGTCCCCTCTCTCCTCATCCCTTCCTCCCGGGGCCCCCCATCAGGGGTCTAGGTACTTAAGATCTGCGTAGGTCGCCGCTTTTAGTCCTATCCTATCCTACCAATTATGCAACAGTCATTCTGCTCTTCACAGGCTATTTCCAGAAAGTTCAATATGTACATTTTATTTTTCATGTAATTAATATATGGTATTTTAATCAAAAAGGTTAGAACCATTTGTTTAGAAAATCAAAAATAACAAAGATAAACCTAAATTTTAATTTAACCAAGTTCATATCGAAATTTTGATTCACGGAACCTCAAAACGTGTATTTCTGGTGAACTCTCTATGTATGAGTTTCTAAATGCCTCAGTTTACTATAGGCAATGGCAGAGAAACTAAAAACGATTTACGAGCATGTAGCAATGATAATAGACGATACTGGTCCAGGATGGTTTTTGACTGTTCTCCACAGAGAATGCGCGTAAAAAGAAAAGCGCATTAACGAAATTTATATTCCAGTGCTGAAACGTATCTTGTCACGCCACTGATAAGGAGTACATGCATGACCCCGGTTGTCCTGACGTCATCGTTACGTCACGCCACAAACCTTTTTCAGCTGCTGCCGGTTGACTAATTGCACAAACCTTGAAACATCTGGGAACAAGAAAGTGGCTGGCAAGCAAAGTACAGACAGGGGCTAGAAAAGTATTCGTTCCTGTCGATTCATAGAAAAAATTATTATTATTATTATTATTATTATTATTATTATTATTATTATTATTATTATTATTATTATTATTATTATTATTATTATTATTATTATTATTTTGCTGCAAAATCACCGTGGAATGGACTCATGAGGTATTACTTCTATTGTGAAGGACCAAAGTTCGAAAACCCATTATGGTGAATTGCTCATATGAATTTCTTTTTACGTTCTCTACCATTTGCCTATAAAATAGAGAAAATATTGAATTCCACCCAAAAATTGAATATCATTACTTCACTAGAAATACACGTTTTGAGGCCCTCTGAATACAAATATGCATTTTTACTTTATCTAATACGTACTAACACTAAGTAGACAAAATATTGTATTTCACCCAAAAATTTCATACCGAAATTTCACCAGAAATATATGTTTTGAGGTCCTCTGAACCCCTCCAAAAGCATTTCTAGAGAAAGGTCCGCATGTGAGTGTGTTTGTGAACAGCATAACTCAAAAATGAAAAGTTGATTAAATACCAAACGTGTTATTTCAGTTGAGGAACTCGCAAGGATGCGACGACACGAAGATTTTCATGAACATTTTCCCACCCCTTATTATTGTTATTATTATTATTAACTCTCGTGCAGCCATTTGAACCCTATTGCACCAAATGACATGTTAGCATTACAAATACATATAGAAAAGCAAACATATAAATAACAAATTTACCTATTACAAATGTTTAAATGACTGAACAAACGATATAAAAGCAGAGGTGCAGCATAATTTGGTGAATACTTGATTTTACAATTATAGACTGTATCTTCTGGTGTGTTGTGTATGGCATTGGAACAGCAGGTGGAATACGTTTCTTCTGACATCTCACGTTTGCAAATACAGAGAGAGCCAAAAGAGTACGAACCGGCTGCGCAGTGTTTTTCCCGTCCGCGTTCTCAGCGCTTGTTGCCGTCTGCTACTGTCATAGAAAGGCGCGGATGAAACCATACAACATTTTTAAAACTACTTTTAAAGGCTTTACTTATCAACTTTATGAAAGGAGATGCTGAAACTGGCCACCGTCGTTGTCCACACATTTTTGGCACCTCTTTAGGAAACTATCCATCACTCGTCGTAGTTCACGTTGAGAAATTCTGGCAATTTCCTGGTCGGGGGAACGAGGGGGCCACAAACCTCTGCTAATAATTCTGTCCTTAAACACACTTTCATAAAGTTGGTAAGTAACCATCGGTAACTCTATGTGAAAATTTTGCAGGCAACTTTTGAGTTTTTCGTGTTCAGCGTGAGAATATAATTTAGTGTGAAATACTTGCAAGGGATGCGATCAAAAACTGAAGGAAGAAATAATTAATTCCTTGTTAGTGGTCCAGGGCTTAGCCCACTTTTCTATTATTTCTTTCTTTAGAAAACAATTTACATGTGAATTTGGATATAATGATTATCTAAATTCCAGCTTGAATTTGGCAGAAAATTTTATTCCCCCGTCACATGGAAGTGTTTTCCTTGGTTTTTTTTTTATTTTCTCAAAAAATGTCTGTATCGATTCTGTTTAACATACCATATGTTTAATATATTTACATTACAAATAAAGTGTATGTCTTGAATTTCCTGGGAATAGCCTGTGAAGTCCTCTTCATTCAGAAGGACATTTGTATAATTACTAAACTGTAAGAGATATACAAAATCGTACTACACAAAACATGTAAATCTCGTTAAAGCACAAATTTATATCAAATGACAATTTTTTGTGGAGGCCGCCTTGGTAGCGCAATGGCTTTCCTTCCGGCTCTCGTGCTGAGGGTCCGTGGTGGCGATTTTAAATCGACCTTCTTCTCTGACTTGCTCGTGTGAAGTATCCCCAAGGCTGTAGGTCCTCTCATTGCAGCGCCATCCACATCATCACCCTACTATCGGAGGTAGCGGATTCTGCCTCCACCTCAGAAATGGGCCCAGTTCGTCGCTTGGGGAACTGTGGTAACGTCATAGACCATATGGGGAGCGTTAGAAACGATGTGACAATTTCTTGTGGCGTTAACCATATTCAATATTATTGCTTTGAATTTTTCAATTACTCGTCATTGAAGGTGTCGCTAAGGCGATGTCACGGAAAGAGTATGGAATTTCAAGGCCATCATATAGCGACCCATTTTTTGAACATCTCACTATCACTTCAGTCTCCTCTACTTACAAAAATGTGTAACGAAAGTATTTTTGTAAACGTTTATCTCGATTAACAAGAACTAGATACAAAAAAAATGTGATGTGAAACATTCACATGACTTTCTCTACCATCTATCGTATTAGTGTGCATGCAAAGTGTTCTTACTAAAGTTTATTTTTCTAACTACTACATTTTAATCCAAACAAACCTTTACAGAAACAGCTACATTACACATTTCGTTATAGATACAAAGAGAACAGCGATAGTCAAATGTTTAACAACTGGACGCTATATGCTGGTCTTAAAATTCATACTGTTTCCATGACATCGCGAGAAACAACTGAATGTTGAAGGACTTCAACAGAATGACCAAGTAATGAACAATTCGAACCATTAATAACGAATATCTCAGAAATGGCTTATGCTACAAAAAATTCATTTTAAACAAATAGTGTGTTTTAAAGAGATCTTAATTTTTTGTGTGGTACGTTTTCGCCTATCGTTTAACATTTACCAGTTACACAAGATTGTAACAAAACTCCCTCCGAACGGAGAGGACTCCATAGGCAATTCCCAGAAAATTCAAGATGTACCTTTCATTTGCCATGTAAATGTCCTAAATGTATGGTGCTTTAATCAAAATCGTTAGAGCCAGTTTTTAAAAAATCAAAATTGTTGAAAAATGCTCCATGTAAAGCATAGTTAGGGTGGAGGGATTTTCTTGAAAATCTTGTGTCGCTTCCTTGGAAGATACTGAACTTAAATACCAAGTTTGGTATTTATCATACTTTTAGTTTTTGAGTTATGCTGTTCACAGACACACATGCACGGATATATTTCTAAAAATGCCTCAAAACATTATTTCCGGTGAACTTTGTGTATAGAAGTTTAGGGTGGAATGCAACACTTTCTCTACCTGTGTACATGGTACGGAAAGTAATAATTATTAATATTTTTTTCAGGGTTGAAGGTCAGTTTTACTAATGAGCGCTGTTTTTCTCTGTTGTCCACAGGTGGTGCCCTTGCGGAAACGTTGTGTTTACGTCACATGGTTAAGTTGGTGCCAGAATCACTGTGCTGTTTACTTCGAAGTTGCTCAATTATAAAAATGAACAGTTAAATATTTTAGGAGTGGTCCCCCAAGTGGTGTTGAGTTTACAAAATGTGCCATGAGATATAAACAGACTGGAAACGTGTATGTATATATTACACTAATTTTAAATACTCATATATATTTTTATATATATATATATTTCATTCAGGCGAGAAACAAATCACTGTATTAATGGCACAAAACATAAGAACGATCTTCTATTGTTTACAAGCATCACTATTAATACTGTAATTAACAAAGAATAAACTTACTAATAATAATATGTTTTGCAAAGGTCAGGCAGGCATCGAGCCCGGAGTGCTTGCAAATGTATTTTGTACTAACTGTCTGACACTTTACAGTAATTGTAAATATAGCAAATAAATAATACTCGAACCTCTGTAAGATTCATATCCTGTCACACAAACCTCTATCATTTCATTGCAGGTGTTGTTGAGGGGCGCACCAGTTCTCTTAAAGGTAAGTGAACACCCTACAAAAATGATCATATTATCATACTTGCCAGCACGTTATATTGTAACTCACTGTGGTATACAGTGCTATCTGTGTGTCTACCCTTCATCATGATCATGGTCCCCTTTCACTAGGCTGCAACAAAATGTATAGCACCACTAGTGACCTCTAGTAAATGGTATACAGTGCTATGATAGACCAGAGCTTATCTGTGTGTCTATCCTTCATCATGATCATGGTCCACCTTCTCTGGGCTGCAACAAAATGTATAGCACCACTAGTGACCTCTAGTAAATGGTATACAGTGTTATGATAGACCAGAGCTTATCTGTGTGTCTATCCTTCATCATGATCATGGTCCACCTTCACTGGGTTGCAACAAAATGTATAGCACCACTAGTGACCTCTAGTAAATGGTATACAGTGCTATGATAGACCAGAGCTTATCTGTGTGTCTATCCTTCAACATGATCATGGTCCCTCTTCACTGGTCTGCAACAAAATGTATAGCACCACTAGTGACCTCTAGTATATGGTATACAGTGATATGATAGACCGGAGCTTATCTGTGTGTCTACCCTTCATCATGATCATGGTCCACCTTCACTGGGCTACAACAAAATGTATAGCACCACTAGTGACCTCTAGTAAATGGTGTACAGTGTTATGGTAGACCAGAGCTTATCTGTGTGTCTACCCTTCATCATGATCATGGTCCACCTTCACTGGGCTGTAACAAAATGTATAGCACCACTAGTGACCTCTAGTAAATGGTATACAGTGTTATGATAGATCAGAGCTTATCTGTGTGTCTACCCTTCATCATGATCATGGTCCACCTTCACTGGGCTGTAACAAAACGTATAGCACCACTAGTGACCTCTAGTAAATGGTATACAGTGCTATGATAGACCAGAGCTTATCTGTGTGTATCCTTCATCATGATCATGGTCCCCTTCACTGGGCTGTAACAAAGTGTATAGCATCACCAGTGAACTCTAGTAAATGCTATACAGTGCTATGATAGACCAGAGCTTATCTGTGTGTCTATCCTTCATCATGATCATAGTCCCCCTTCACTGTGCTGCAACAAAATGTATAGCACCACTAGTGACCTCTAGTAAATGGTATACAGTGCTATGATAGACCAGAGTTTATCTGTGTGTCTATCCTTCATCATGACCATGGTCCACCTTCACTGGGCTGCAACAAAATGTATAGCACTACTAGTGACCTCTAGTTAATAGTATACACTGCTATGATAGACCAGAGCTTATCTGTGTGTCTATCCTTCATCATGACCATGGTCCACCTTCACTAGGCTGCGACAAAATGTATAGCACCACTAGTGATCTCTAGTAAATGGTATACAGTGTTATGATAGACCAGAGCTTATCTGTGTGTGTATCCTTCATCATGATCATGGTCCCCCTTCACTGGGCTGTAACAAAGTGTATAGCATCACTAGTGAACTCTAGTAAATGGTATACAGTGCTATGATAGACCAGAGCTTATCTGTGTGTCTATCCTTCATCATGATCATAGTCCCCCTTCACTGTGCTGCAACAAAATGTATAGCACCACTAGTGACCTCTAGTAAATAGTATACAGTGCTATGATAGACCAGAGTTTATCTGTGTGTCTATCCTTCATCATGACCATGGTCCACCTTCACTGGGCTGCAACAAAATGTATAGCACTACTAGTGACCTCTAGTAAATGGTATACAGTGCTATGATAGACCAGAGCTTATCTGTGTGTATCCTTCATCATGATCATGGTCCCCCTTCACTGGGCTGTAACAAAGTGTATAGCATCACTAGTGAACTCTAGTAAATGGTATACAGTGCTATGATAGACCAGAGCTTATCTGTGTGTCTATCCTTCATCATGATCATAGCCCCCCTTCACTGTGCTGCAACAAAATGTATAGCACCACTAGTGACCTCTAGTAAATGGTATACAGTGCTATGATAGACCAGAGTTTATCTGTGTGTCTATCCTTCATCATGACCATGGTCCACCTTCACTGGGCTGCAACAAAATGTATAGCACTACTAGTGACCTCTAGTAAATGGTATACAGTGCTATGATAGACCAGAGCTTATCTGTGTGTATCCTTCATCATGATGATGGTCCCCCTTCACTGGGCTGTAACAAAGTGTATAGCATCACTAGTGAACTCTAGTAAATGGTATACAGTGCTATGATAGACCAGAGCTTATCTGTGTGTCTATCCTTCATCATGATCATAGTCCCCCTTCACTGTGCTGCAACAAAATGTATAGCACCACTAGTGACCTCTAGTAAATGGTATACAGTGCTATGATAGACCAGAGTTTATCTATGTGTCTATCCTTCATCATGACCATGGTCCACCTTCACTGGGCTGCAACAAAATGTATAGCACTACTAGTGACCTCTAGTAAATGGTATACAGTGCTATGATAGACCAGAGCTTATCTGTGTGTCTATCCTTCATCATGACCATGGTCCACCTTCACTAGGCTGCGACAAAATGTATAGCACCGCTAGTGATCTCTAGTAAATGGTATACAGTGTTATGATAGACCAGAGCTTATCTGTGTGTCTATCCTTCATCATGATCATGGTCCACCTTCACTGGGTTGCAACAAAATGTATAGCACCACTAGTGACCTCTAGTAAATGGTATACAGTGCTATGATAGACCAGAGCTTATCTGTGTGTGTATCCTTCATCAGGATCATGGTCCCTCTTCAGTGGGCTGCAACAAAATGTATAGCACCGCTAGTGATCTCTAGTAAATGGTATACAGTGTTATGATAGACCAGAGCTTATCTGTGTGTGTATCCTTCATCATGATCATGGTCCACCTTCACTAGGCTGCGACAAAATGTATAGCACCGCTAGTGATCTCTAGTAAATGGTATACAGTGCTATGATAGACCAGAGCTTATCTGTGTGTGTATCCTTCATCAGGATCATGGTCCACCTTCACTAGGCTGCGACAAAATGTATAGCACCGCTAGTGATCTCTAGTAAATGGTATACAGTGTTATGATAGACCAGAGCTTATCTGTGTGTGTATCCTTCATCATGATCATGGTCCCCCTTCACTGGGCTGCAACAAAATGTATAGCACCACTAGTGAGCGCTAGTGAATGGTATACAGTGTTATGATAGACCAGAGCTTATCTGTGTGTGTATCCTTCATCATGATCATGGTCCCCCTTCACTGGGCTGCAACAAAATGTATAGTACCACTAGTGATCTCTAGTAAATGGTATACAGTGTTATGATAGACCAGAGCTTATCTGTGTGTCTATCCTTCATCATGATCATGGTCCCCCTTCACTGGACTGCAACAAAATGTATAGCTTAGTAATCAGAGCGCGACATTCAGTAATGGGCGATGTGAATTATAAAATCACCTTCCTCACGTAAATTGTTTATCGTATTCGCGTTCTTTACTGAGTTTCCCCTTTTTTATGGCAGTTTTAATTTATAGTTGATCTTATTAGCTGTAATATATGGATTAGAAATATGTGTGTAGCCTAGTAATGGTGTTCTTTGCTTTAATAGGTGTTTATTGTGGTACGAGGAAGAATTTCAAAAGTAGCACCATCAGGTCTTCAAGAATTCTTATAAAATGCAATCCCCCTTTACTTTACATAGAGTTTTTGTACATTTACTGCACTGAAGATTTTACGCAGTCTAAATTCCCAGTCATTATAAAATTATTATGCAATGCTAGACGAGGGACATTTTTACGTATTTCAATTTCAAGAGATTCGCAAGTACGCGCATCAGTTTTTCTACGTATCTCATGTTAACTGAGATAAACGTTGGTAGAAACAGTTTAACTACACATTTCGTTGTAGGTACGAGAGGAACACAGGAGATAGTCAAATATCTAAAAGCGGGTCTATATGCTGGCTGTGACATTCCAGATAGTGCCATCACATAAGTAGAAGCAGATGAATTATGGCAGCAGCTTAAAAATGAACAAAGTCATGGTAGGAGCTAATTTCACTGGTCTGAGGCTTTTTGTAGGTGCGGCAAACTAAAATACACTGCATTTTCCTTAAGAATGTGATTTATCATCCAATAAATATTTATGGGCGGCTAGCTTTTCCCATTGTAAAAATTCCCACCACTATAATAAATCAGGAGCCTAAACTAACTGCACACGTCTTCCCACCCTTACGCACACACGTGCATTTGTCGTCCAGAGAGTAGCACTGTGTGTCGACGATATTCTATAAGAGAGTGAAAATCTGGGGCCTTCTTCCCCTTTTTATACCTAAGCCTAGTGACGCTTACCTCCACGTCTCAAAATGTAACGACATTTCTAATTGGTTCTTAGACCGCGTTACCTTATCATGTATCAGAATATTCTGCTCCAAAAGATCTCGCTTACGCGTCCCCGTGACGCGTCCGGAAGCAGATTCAATATCTCTGTCTCTTTCCTTTCTCTGTCTCTTTCTATTTCTCCTTATTGCTACCAGTTCCTTACTCATTAGCTTGGTGAAAGGTGGGCTCCACCTAGAATTATTTTTGACCTGGAATTAGCTAGCTCGCCCGTCCCTTACTTATCTAAGTTACAATCTGTTTTTGTACAATTCTTGGTTGTTAACTATTCTAACATATTTCTTGGTGAATTATATGATCATGTACAATTCATGTTTAATATTGATTTATATCTCTATGTGAATATGTATATATGTGTGTGTGTGGTATATCTCGTTTCAAATTCAGAGCCGTAACAACGAATACCTCGGAAATGGCTTGGCTGATGCAACATAAAAGCTATTTGAACTAAATTGTGTGCTTTATAGAGATCTACATTTTTTTGCGTTGTAAGATTTTGTATATATCTTACAATTTACCAGTTATACAAAACTCAGTCAGAATGAAGAGGACTTCTCAGGCTGTTCCCAGAAAATTCAAAATGTGGCTACATTTTATTTGCTTTGCAAGTGCCAATAAATGAGATTTGTAGTTTTTTATGTAGTGTTATAAATGGGAATGTGTTGTTTAATTTGATACATAGTTTATCACTGTAGGTATAATAGTTATATTTCAAACATAAATATTTAGGAATGATGCTGCACATGCCATTTTGTACTCTTGAGTTCTAGACTACTTCATAGAAAAAATAACAGCGCCTGTACTCTTTGGAGCTGCATTTTAAGGGAAGCTTTGATCTACAAGTTGGTACCACTTCTAAATATACCAGTTTCTGTATGTCCAAGCAATGTGATTTTTGCGTTATGTGTTTAGTGGTGTGTTACTTTCTGTACTACGTATAGTAAGTAGGGGAAGTATTGTATTCCACCCAAAAATTCTATGTCGAGGTTTCACAGGAAATACATGTTTTGAGGCCACCTGAATCCAAAAAAAAGCATTTTTGGAAACATGTCCGTGCCTATGTCTGTGTGTATGTGTATGTGTGTGTCTGTGAACAGCATAACTCAGAAACGAACAGTCGGATAAACACAAAACTTGGTATTTAGGTTCAGTATCTTCCAGAGATGCGACACGAAGGTTTTCAAGAAAATCCCCCCATCCCAGATTACCCTTTACATCGAACATTTTTCGAAAATTTTAATCTTCTCAAAAACGACTAACGATTTTGATTTAAATATCATATATTTAAGATATTTTCATGACAAATAAAATGTATATCTTGAATTTTCTGGGAATGTCTGCAAAAGTATTCTCCATTGTGAACGACTTTTGCATAACTGGTAAACCATAAGAGATAGACAAAATTTTACTACACAAGAAATGTAGATCGCATTAAAATACACAATTTATGTCATATACATTTTTTTTGTTGAGTGAACCATTTTCGAGATATTGCGTGTTATTCTCTTAAATTTTTCAATACTTATTTTCTCAAATCGGAATTCGTTATTCATTTTTTTGTCTTGGATATGCAAAGAGTATTAATCTGTGGCAAAGGGAATGGTGCTGCACCTAGCAACCAGCTATTAAGAGATATGTATGTGCTTAAAGGCGACTGTATTTCTATATTGCCCTTGTAAATATATATTCCCCTTACATCTACAAGAAAATTAGCAATAAGATAGAGTCTGCAAATGTTTATCTCGATTGACATGAAGTAGATGGAGAATAAGGGTTTGTAAAAATAGTTTGTACAAGAGTAGAGAAAGTCATGTGAGTGTAAAGCATCAGATTTTTTTTACTTTGAACGGTTTTTCTCTGAATGAAATTTTCTGATGAGAATGACCCGTTTTCTAAGGAACTGTTGAAGATACCTAAAAGAGATCTGAATACGATAAATACCACAACTCAATGGTGTTAATTACGAGACTGTACCGTTTTAATATTTGCCGCTGCAGTCGCGATTTTGAGCATGCGCGATCATTTGATTCATTAGGAAGCCAGAGCGATCGTCAATTTGTGTTTTCCTGTTGTTAGAGTGTTTTGAAATGTTCAGAACGACCCAGCTACTATGAAGTCAGATCAGTGATTTGTTTTTTGAATGTGAGAAATGTTACGCCAGCAAACATTGTGTGAGGTTTATGGGGAAACAATGATGAGTGACGATGACCGGCCACACACAGCCAAACAAACTCAAGGTCTGATCGCATCATTTGGTTGGGAACATATCGACCATGCTCCTTATGGTCCGGACTTGGTACCAAGCGATGTTGCCAAGCCGCCCAACGCCTTCCCTGGTCCTACAATGCTGAAACAGATGATGGTTACGGGAAATTAGAGGGAGGAGAGTCATGATGGAAGATGGACCATCCCAGCATTTGCCTGTCGACCTGGGGAAACCACGAAAAGTTCCATGGTGGGTCGCGGTGATACTATGGACCTACCGAATGCGGGCTACAGGCGTCTTTGTCGGCCGGACTGTAGCCTGCTGTGGTTCCTTCACCTCATCCGTTTCTCCTGAGGTGGTAAGCACAAAAGATCCGCTCTGGACGAGGTGCAAGGTCATACATCATGATAACGTTATTCCAGCATCCAGGAGCCGTGGTTCATTCAAGATAAGACCAGTATTGTTTGAATGTGGAAGAAGTTATTTCAGTCAGCTGTCTCAGGAGACTAGGGACATCACTGTTACGCAAGTCGTCACTTTAATCAGTGAAGTTGAACACGCTGGTTGAGCGACCAAGCGCAGCGGGTCAGGGTGACCAACATATGTTCAAGTTACCTGCGTCTCTCACGCTGCAGCTTGTGAGTTTATCACCTTTTATACAAATTTATTCCCTTCTGAAACAGTGGAGGCTATCAAATACACGATGTGGGCCTCAATACAAATCTTTAGGACCCCCCAAAGTAATGTAATTAAGTATTGGAGAAAAAATACGAATATTTATTTATTTCCTTTACCAGGTTTTAAATTTCTTTATCGCTTACCTGTGGTAAATTGCTGAAGAATTGTATGCGGACCAAAATGGTATGTATTGGGATTTCAACGCAAATACACGTTTTGAGGTCCACTGAACACCCACAAAACGTTTTTACATAAAGGTCGGTGTGTATGGGTGTGAACAGCACCAGTAAAAGAATCCTATACGTTACATTCACATGACTCTCTACTCAGTATCGTTAATTTTTATATAACTTTTAGGAATTATTCTTAAGAAAGCTTATTTTTCTATCTAGTTCATGTTAATTCAGATAAACTTTATAGACATAGCACATTTCGTTGTAGATACAGGAGATTGAAGTGATAGTTAAATGTTCAAAAAGTGGGTGACTATATGCTGACTTCAAAATTCCATACCGTTAGATGACACTACGATCAACAAATGACAAAAGTACTGAAAATTTCTAACCAGTATAATGGACATCTCCAAAATGGCTGAGGGCACACACAAAATTATTTGAAATGAATTGTATGTCTTAAAGAGATTTATGTTTGTTGTGCAGTAACATTTTATCTATATCTTATGGTTTACCGCTTGTACAAAATTATACAGGATGATTTATGAAGAACTGACACATTTTTATTTAATTGTTTCAAAACGAGTTATGCTAACGACAACTTATTATACCTGAAATACAGAGGAATTTTGCGAGATTATTTACCTCTATAGCAAATATTGAAAATGTCCTCCATCCTGCATAAGACACAACTCAACACGTCGTTCCATGTTACTGGCCACTGTTGTCAACAGCTTGAATCTCCTGTGTAATGTTGTGCTTCAGATCGTCCAATGTCTGGGGACGTGTGGCATAAACCATGTCTTTTAAGTAACCCCATAGAAAGAAGTCCGGCGATGTCAAATCCGGAGATCTCGGTGTTCACAGGTTCTTGGAAATTATCCGGTCGTCAAAGAAACTTGCAATTAGTGCCATGGATTCATTTGATGTTTGGCCGTCCTGTTGAAAATATCCTTGACTCAACTCTACATCGTCTAGTTGCTCAGCAAACTCCATGAAAATCCGTCGGTACTCTGCAGTGTTCACATTGTTTTTAAAAAAATTGGTCCTAGTATTCTCTGTGCGGATATTGCGCACCAAACTCAGATTTTAACCGGGTACATAGGCGCATAGCCGGATAAATGGAACCATGCTTCATCTGTGAGCCACGTGATGGACAATATGGCAGGCTTTTGCACAATGAACGTCTGAAACCAACAACAATTCAGTCGTCTATCCTTATCTGGTTCCTGTAACTGATGGACAACCGTAATCCAATACGGCTTTAGGCCTGCACTTTTCACAGCTCTCTGACACATTGAGTAGCTGTACCCTGTCTCCTGCGACAAACGTCTTAATGATTTTTTGGGGTGACTGATCCAGTCGTGCTCTTACGTGGGAAGCGTAAATGAACGAGTTTTGCCTTTTTCACTCACCAGAGATCCAGTTGTTTCCAATTTGTTTACCAGTCGCAGTATTGTGTTTCTTTGGGGAGGATTATGAACACCAAATTCTCTCTGGTATGCCCTTTGAGTTGCTGTAATTGAATTCGTAATCCACTATTGTTTTACAAGGAAGAGTCGTTCATTTAATGTGTACTCCATTTTCACGTTGACTAGAACAAAATCTGAAAAACAGTTGCCGACAATAAAACTAGAACATCTGCGCATCTAGTGACAGGCAATCGAAACTCCAGAACATTCTGCTTAATTTGGTGCTAAAATTGGAGCATTGAGTGAATTTCGAACAGAATAATTAAAGAAAGAAATGTGTCAGTTCATCATAAATCACCCTGTACAATTCCCCTTCCGAAGGAAGAGGATTTCAAGGGCTATTCCCAGAAAATTCAAGTTATACATTTTATTTGTTTTATATATACAGGGAGCGCAACCTAACTCGGGTTGCTAAAAGCAAAGATGGCTGATGTCAGCGCGGTCGACGTTCTAACTTCAGTCAGTGGAATCACCAGACAAGTATATGAGTCATACTGTTGTGTAATATTGTTTTCTTCGATGCAAAGGTGTGGTTATGAGCTTCCTTCTCCACCATAATCGCTGATTACCTATAACTTGGATGCACCTTCTTCTTCTTTTTTTCAGGGGATGGGCATTTCTGCCTGTTCCGTCTTCGCGTTCTTAACAAGTACTCCCATCTTCTTCTAGGACGCCGTATCTTCTTATTAAAAGTGCTATTCTTTCTTCACTCATTCTAATTATATGTGCTCTCCAATTCTGTTTATTTCCTTCTTGTAATTTGTACATGCCAATTCATCTCGAATTATTTCATTTCTTATTAAATCTCCTCTTGTGCATTGTTTAACTCTTCTTAAAACACCTCATTTCTGCTGCTCGTATTCCAGTTTTCTAACACCCAGGACTCACTTTCATACATGGGCACAGTGATTGCCATTCAAAGTTCTTGCTATGGTTCCGCATATCTGCTGAAATTTGTTACTTCACAGTCCAAATAGTTGAAATTCGAGAGCTGTTCCGGGGATTGGATTGACTAGAGAGAGGACTCAGCACCGATCCACAGTGTATATTGTACCTACGCCCCACGAGGAGGCGACCCCTGGAGGAAAGATGAGGCGAAAGGAGATACCGGGCGGCCGGATGCAGGAGCGACGGCACGGCAACGACAGGATCCCTACTTTTCCAGATACAGACAGACCGGAGACCCCAACCCACACAGAGGGAGTTCGGATACCCCGGCAGTTAGCCGAGGGGCGGAGAGCGTCACAAAGATCATCCTTTTACCCTGCCACGCTGCACCGAAACACCATCGCCGACGCTTCCCACACTGAAAGACCAACGGGATGAAATAAATCACACCAACATTCGTGGACGACTCGGGAAAACCCCGCAGAAAATGCATGGGCCAAAGTGTGCGGTCGCCGGGACCTCCGAATGCGGGCCATAGACGTAACCGCTCGGTGCTCCAGGGATTTCTTCTCAGTACTTATTTTTGACCTCACCGAATATTTTCCTTGATGTGCCACGTATTTCTTTGTTGATATGTTTAAATTATATTCCTTTCACAATCAATACATTTTATACACGGGATTTCAGAGACACTCTTCAAGGATCTAAGTAAGGCATTTGACTTAGTAGACCACACTATTTTGTTATCCAAATTGGAGGCATATGAGATATGAGGTGTAGCCCATACGTGGTTCAAGTCATATCTCACTAATCGGAAGCAAGTCACAGTCATAAGAAACGATGTCAGTGGCCAGCATATTAGCTCCATTTCATTAACTCTAAAAAGTGGGCTTCCTGAGGGCTCTACTCTTGCACCTCTTCTGTTTTTAGTGTACATAAATGATTTACCACTCAACATACCTCATAGAGAAACTATCCTGTATGCTGATGATACCAGCTGTATACTTAGGGAAAATAATTGCAACAGCAGGCCGATAGTGTTATAAATTTGGTGCAATGGCTGTCCATAAACAAACTTAAATTAAACAGCAATAAATTTCTTTGTACGAGTTTTGCAGTATCTAATAGAGAGAATGTAAATACTGAACCAGTAATTACCTATAATAGTAAAATAATTCAACACGTATCGGACACAAAATTTTTAGGAATAACTGTCGATAAATTCTTGAACTGGAAACCACTCATACAAGGCATTACATCAAAAATTAATAGAGCACACTACATCATCTCAGTGCTAAAACATATCTGTAATTCTCATACAATAAAAATTATATATTTCTCGTATGTGCAGTCAGTGCTTGCCTATGGCATAATCTTATGGGAAAATTGTACTAAGGTAAATTAACTATTTATAACACAAAAGAAAATAATTAGAAACACGTTTAATTTAAAGAGAACTGGACACTGTAGAACACATTTCAAACAAAACAATATACTCACCCTGCCCTGTTTATACATCTTAGAAACAGTTTAGTTTATAAATAACAACATTCATTACTTCTACTCAAACAGCACCATACACGAGCATTCCACTAGAAGCAGGAATAACATTAATTTACAAGCCGCCAGAACGACATACATACAGGAATCCTGATGTATAATTTAATTACAACAAAAATTAATGACAAACATCCACCTAGGTTCAGAAAGCAGGTTAAGAGGATTTTAATTGATCACTGTTTTTATAATATACAAGAGTTTTTTGAGTTCTTTAGCTACAAGGTAGAGATACACAATGTAAATACGATCCTTAAAGCAGTGTTTAACTATCTTTTTATGTATATAGTAACTTATTGAATTATTTATATTTGTGATGTAATTATTTGTAGAAATAGATTATTCTACTGTGCTTGAAACCATGAGATTGTAACAAATTTCTAATCAGTGAATAAACTATCTATCTATCTATTTATCATTGCTACATCATCAGCGTAGAGTACCACATTTAAGTTTTTATTTCTATTCGGTTGTATTTCTTCACTCACCTCCTTTTTTCCAAATGTTAATCAGGTCATCCACGTACCTATATATTAAACAACATGGGAGAAAGGCTGCAACCCTGCCCTATTTCTTCATTCACTTTTATTTCTTCTGTTTTAACGCGCCAATATTTATAATAATTTGTATGTCTCTGTATATAAACGTTTAATTGTTTCTATTATATAACGGGGTATCCCCTTTTGTCCATATATTACATATTCTTTCTGTATTCATAAAATCAAATGCTTTTTCGAAGTCTACGAATGCTATGTGCTGGATGTACCTTAAGTATTAAATTAAGCACTGAACCTGCTATGCACTTAATTTATATAACATGTGTGTGTGTTATTAAACGTTGCGAATTGCTGTACTGTGATAGTGTGAAAATCAGCTTATACTTATGTTTTAATATGTTTCTGGCGCACTTACCTGAACCAAACAACTAAATCTTCTTTCTCTTCAAATAAAACCCACACCACGAAGAGACAACGTTTACACCAAAAATTGCAAAAACATTTCAAGTTTGTAGTTAAGTGCAAGGGCAAAACCTAATAATTATTAATAACCTGATTTATAGTTAATAATTAAATGCTCGTATAACTTGCCTAATTAATATTATAATCAGTGTGACAGTTGGTGACTAAATAATGGGCAAGTCAGAGCACCTGCGAATATAAAAGCAGGGCGCCAACATAGCAGATGCAATATAACTAACCTTCCCAATACATGTAACAGGTGTGTATTTGCGGAGTTATCGGCAATGAATGGAAACTAACAACTGGAACATCATTGAATTCTAGTGACTTATCCCATAATGGTGGGAAAATATCAGTTAGTAGCAGAGGCAGACGTCAGCGTCATCAGTCGGTAGGTTCTCGGTGCCCGCCTCATACACTATGTGATCAAAAGTATTCGGACATCCCACAAACATAGTCTTTCATCTTAGGTGCATTGTGCTGCCACCTACTGCCTGGTACTCATTATCCGCGATCTCAGTAGTCATTAGACATCGTGAAACAGCAGAATGGGACGCTCCGTGGAACTCACGGACTTCGAACGTGGTCAGGTGATTGGGTGCCACTTGTGTCAAAACTCTGTACGCGAGATTTCCACACTCCTAAACATCCCTAGGTCCACTGTTAGTGAAGTGGAAACGTGAAGGGACATGTACAGCACAAAAGCGTACAGGCCGACCTCGTCTGTTGACTGACAGAGACCGCCGACATTTGAAGAGGGTCGTAAAGAGTAATAGGCAAACATCTATCCAGATCATCACACAGGAATTCCAAATTGCATTAGGATCCACTCCAAGTACTATGACGTGAGGTGAGAAACCTTGGATTCCATGGTCGAGCGGCTGCTCATAAGCCACACGTCACACAGGAAAATGCCCAACGACGCCTCGCTTGGTGTAAGAAGCGTCAACATTACACGATTGAACAGTGGCAAAACGTTGTGTGGAGTGACGAATCACGGTACACAATGTGGCGATCCGATGGCAGGGTTTGGGTATGGCGAATGCCCGGTGAACGTCATCTGCCAGCGTGTGTAGTGCCAACAGTGAAATTCGGAGGTGGTGGTGTTATGGTGTGGTCGTGTTTTTCCTGGAGGGGGCTTGCATCCCTTGTTTTTTTTTTGCGTGGCACGATCACAGCGCAGACTTACATTGATATTTTAAGCACCTTCTTGCTTCTCACTGTTGAAGAGCAATTCGGGGATGATGGCGATTGCATCTTTCAACACAATCGAGCACCTGTTCATACTGCACGGGCTGTGGCGGAGTGGTTACACGAGAATAACATCCCTGTAATGGACTGGCCTGCACAGAGTCCTGATTTGAATCTATAGAGCACCTTTGGGATGTTTTGGAACGCCGACTTCGTGCCAGGCCCCACTGACCCACATCGATACATCTCAGTTCCGCACTCCGTGAGGAATTGGCTACCATTCCCCAAGAAACCTTCCAGCACCTGATTGAAAGTATGCCTTGCGAGAGTGAACGCTGTCATAAAGGCTAAGGGTGGGGAATACCATATTGATTTTCAGCATTACCGATGGAGGGCGCCACGAACTTGTACGTCATTTTCAGCCAGGTGTCCGGATACTTTGATCACGTGGTGTATCTTATGTGTTGCGATGTCGGAGTATTCAGGAAATAGGTCAGGTAATCTCAGGGTTTTTGTGAGAATTGCAAAGAATCCTCGGTGTCCAACAAGGAAGGCGACGACACGTTATCTTCACCATGATTTATTTCATTTTATGATCACCACATTAATAAAACTTATATCGTACCAGAATTACATGATTTATCGGAACCACTAATGGCGTATGAGTTTCTTAATGAGAATATCCTTTCCTCGCGGAGACGTTTACATTGCACGCCTGACACTGCCAATTATATTTCCAAATCCTGCTTCTTTCGTTTCTCTCACCTCGCGTTCCCGTAACACGATGTTTGGGGTCTTTTAGTGTAAATTCTATTGGTTACTTTCAAATTGTATTCGTTGGCTTTCTTTACCGTAGCGTTTGGGACAACAACCCCGTACTTGACATGCTTTCTTCAGCATGAAAAAAGACATCTGACCCTCGCCTGGTCCCGATTTCATACCACTTTATAGTTATTAATTTACAATATTCGTAAATATTTCACGTAACTTCCCATTACATAGCCTCACGTGAGCAGTTTTTTGAGAAAATCAACAATATCCAACATTTTACATGTAAAGACTAATTTGCGATGGGGATCTTCTTGAATATGTTCTTGGAGGACACTGAAGTTAAATACCAAGTTTGGTGTTGATCCGATGTTTCGTTTTTGAATGATGCTGTTCACAGACAAACACTCACACGGACCTTTTTCTAAAAATGCTTTTTTTTATTTAGTGGGCTCAAAACATGTATTTCTGATGAAATCTCGATATCGAATTTTTGGGTGAAATACAATATCTAGTTAGTCTGTTAACTATGCGTAAGCATTAGAAAGAAGGTGAAAACGAAAAATCGTATAAATACCGCAGTTAGCTTCATCATTTTCCTGGGATGCGAGAAGAAGGTGTTTTACGAAATTCCGCCACCCTAACTTTCCTTTACTTGAAACTTTTTCGTGATCTTTCTACTCTCTCAAAAATGGCTCTAACGAATTTTAAATTTTCTGTGAACAACCTCTGAAGCTCTCTTCATCCAGAGTGAATTTTGTTGTTTTGTGTAAACAAATAACAAAAGCGCAAAGACTGTACTCTATGAAAAATGTGGTCTTCGTTAAAAACACAACAATTTATATCAATAAACATCTTTGTGTCATTAATCATTTCCGATCTATTCGTTGTTATTGATTTAGATTTTCCAATACTTTTAAGTGGTAGTTTTTAAGAATTTTGCTATAATTCAGCCTAGTGTCCCAAACATGAAAATTCGGACGAATATCAGACACAATTAAGTTACCAAGAGTTCCAAGAAGACGCCCCCCCCAAGCCTAAACCACCCTTCCTATGGAAAACTGTTTGGCTATTTATTTTCGCAAAAACGGCTATAAAGGTTTTGATTGTAACATAACACACAGAGGCGTCGTTTGCACGCGTGGCCGTGTTATGGGAGCTCTGGCGGCGTTGGAGACTTTCAATCTGGAACCATTAGGGACCCCTTCGTTATCCAGATCTGGTCGCCCTTCGGGTCTCTCACCCCTCATCCCTCTCTCCTAAGGATCACGGTAAAAGCACAAGGGGTCAGATGGGCGGTGCTCTGCCCCACTTTCGGGGTCACCCACACGGACGGTTGCGTTTTGTTTCACCCTGTTTTACGTTTTTTCAGTTGCTAAATCGTGACAGTATACATCACGTTTTGTTTTGAGGACGTATGATGCTATTTTTTTTAAATGTGAACCTACCGTTTTTATGTTGTTTTCTCATTTCTCATAAAACAATAAGCATTTGCAATTGTTTTTACACCAACGTAAATAACGAAAATTCTGAATGGCTGACACCATCCATGGACGGTCATTTGAAGGTCTGGTTACGTTTCGTAATTGGGAACCAACACTTTTTATTTTGTTTTCTTGTTCCTCATCACAAAATAGACAGTTTTTATAATCCATTTTCTAATGAGAAAACAACATACAAAATGTAGGTTCCCATTAAAACAAAAAAAAAGTTAAATTGACCCTAAAACGACAATCATAAGCTCCTCCAAACAAAACATGACTAATGGCATTTACCCCCATAACATCAAGCAACTTTTATTCAAGACATTTCTTTCTACGACGCTTAGTTTTGGAGATATTTTACAGTCTCGGCTATATTGCTTGCAATGAAATATCCACGACGTTTACTATATTTTTACTCACACTTTCTATGGAGTAACAACAGGTATTTTCTACTCCATGACATTCTCAAGGGAAAGTCACAAGTATGTTGGTATTTTGGTATCAGTAGAGTAAGTTCGCCACAGAACAGAGTAGCGAAGGGAATTATGAGGACGAAATGCGCTCTTGTGCAGCGAAGCGGTATACAACTTCCTTGAATGGCAGCCAAGGTTCACAGTATTTATGGCAAGACATAAAATAACATCCTTGGAGCCGTGTTCATTACCTTGATGATATGGTGTTACCACAGCACGACCTACAATAATGTAAACTGCAACCCACACTTGCTTTACAACAAACTATCACATTCACATAAACTTTCTTTACACATTTCGTTGTAAAATCAAGAACAATACAGCGATAGAAATTTTTAGAAATGTGATGTCTTACATTTCATGACTGGGCATACAAATTATTCTTACGAAAGTTGGTTTTCTTATCTACTTCATTTTAGTCGAGATAGGCCTTTATGGAAATAGGTAATTACACATTTAGTTATAGATACAAACGGAGTAGCGATAGTCAAATGTTTAAGAACATATGCTGGCCTTAAATTTGCATACTCCTTGCATCACATCGCGAGAAACAACTTAATGTCCACAGAATTTTAAAAGAATGGCTAAGTATTGAAGAATTCGAACCATTAATAACGAATATCTCAGAAATGGCTTATGCCACAAAAAAGTTATTTATAATAAATTGTCTTTTTAAAGGGATATACATTTTTGTGTAGTACGTTTTCGTCTATCACTTAACGTCTACCAGTTATACAAAGTTTGTTCCGAATGAAGAGGCCTTCGCAGGTTATTCTCATAAAATTCAAGGTATACATTTTACTATGTTCAGTGATTATACACCTGTTAATAAATGGATCCGAGATCATCGCGGACTTTCTTGCTGTGAATGAAGAGATGCCATCAAAATGACTGCAGTACGCTCCTTACCAGGGAGGTCCAGAACAATATCCTCTGTCGCCGTTGTGGCAGAGAGCACGAAACCCCTGCACACGTTCTGGGTGCTTGCCTAGTGCTGCGAAACAGCACACATCACAAAATAAGAAACGTGATTGCAGTAGGTATGAAGGAAAAAGGTTTTCAGGTCCACGAGGAGGTATATGCATTATCCAACAGTGGTAGCATCGACATCATCTCACATAGATCCCACTGTGCGCTTTGAATCCCACTGTCAACAGCCCGAACCAGTAGACGCAGACCATTTATAAACCCACTGTCTCCTATTACAAGGATAAATATAATTTAAATAAAATCTTAGTCACAGGAGTGATGATAGGAGCTAGAGGGACAATACCCAAAGTTTTGGGTGGATTATGGCCTAGATAAACGTCTACTTCATCAAATAACAATCATGGCTATTGGAGGAGCAATTATCATCCTCAGAAATCATTTGTATTGATACACCGCTTAACAAATCATTGAAATTATTATATATTTATTTATTTTAACTCCATAATAGGATTGTTTTATACCACTTTTCTGTTCCGATTTAAACTCATTTATATTTCTATTTTAAGTTGTCTTTGTTTATACTTTGTCTATATAGCAGACCTTAATTGAGGGAAGTGTTAATAAATAAAGAAAAAATATTTTTAATATACTATGTTTTAATCGAAATCGTTAGACCCATTTATTAGATAAATCAAACGTTTTGAAAAATGTTCCATGTAAACGGTACTTTGGGGTGGGGGGATTTCCTTGACTATCTTCGTGTCGCATCTAAGAAAGATACTGAACTGAAATAACAAGTTTGGTGATTATACACTTTTCTTTTTACTATCTCTACTACGTATAGTAAGTAGGGGAAGTATTGCATTCCACCCAAAAATTCGATACCGAGATTTCACAGGAAATATATGCTTTGAGACCCCCTGTATCCAAAAAAAGAATTTTTGGAAACATGTACGTGTTTGTGTCAGTGAACAGCATAACTCAGAAACGAACAGTCGGATAAACACCAAACTTGGTATTTAGGTTCAGTATCTTCCAGAGATGCGACACGAAGGATTTCAAGAAAATCCCCTCCCCACCTCAAACTATGCTTTACATGGAAAAACTTTCGTTATTCTTTTATTTTCTGAAAAAGGTCACCTTGATTAAAATATCACACAGTTAATGTACTATTAACACAAGAAATAGAATTTATTTTCTGTGGAGTTATATTGTTAAAGGGAATTTTGTATAACAACGAAATATTAAAAAACTTACTACACAAAAAGGTGTAGAGCTCATTAAAATATAGAATTTCTGTCAAAAAATTCTTTTCACTTAACAGAAAATATTGCGTTGTATCCAAAAGTTGAATATCGAGATTATTCTGGAAAGATGTGTTTTAAAACTCTATGAATAAACAAAATATAAAAAGACCCATACAAATGTGTGTGAACAGAATAACTGAACTCTGAGAAATACCAAACTTTGTATTTAATTTCACTGTGCACCAAAGATGCAGCAACAAAATCCCCCCAACCCCATACTACTCTTTACATGAGCATTTTTCGAAATGTTTTTTTTTTAAAAAATTACATACGATCTTGCTTAAAATACCATTTGTATGACAAATAAAACGTGTATCTTGAACTTTCTGACAATATCCTGTGAAGTCCTCTTCATTCGAAGAAATTTTGTGTAACTTGCAAATGTGAAGCGATAGACGAAAACGTACTACACAAAAAGGTACACTTCTTTAAAACACACAACGTTTATCTCGATTAACATGAAGTGCATAGAAAAAAATCTGATGTGTTGCACTCGCATGACTTTCTCTACTCTTGTACAAACTATTTTTACAAACGCTTATTCTCCATATGCTTCATGTTAATCTTATTGCTAATTTTCTTGTAGATGCAAGGGGAATTGGTAGGCTTTAAGCGATAGTCAAATGTTTTAAGAGCTGGTTGCTATGTGGAGTATTCCATTCTCTTTGTATTACCAGGACATAGAAAAAATAAAGCATTTTTGGAAACATGTCCGAGTGTATGTCTTGTGTGTGTGTCTGTGAACAGCATAACGCAAAAACGAAAAGTCGGATAAACACCAAACTTGGTATTTAGGTTCAATATGTTCCAGGGATGCGACATGAAAATTTTCAAGAAAATATCCCCACCCCTAACATGGAACTTTTTCGAAAATGTTTATTTTCTCAAAAAACATCTCTAACGATTTTGATTAAAGCATCATATGTTTTAAGACATTTTTATGCCAAATAAAATGTATATCTTGAATTTTCTGGGGATGTCCCCGAAATTCCTTTTCATTGTGAACGACTTTTGCATTACTGGTAAACCGCAAGAGATAGACAAAATTTTACTACATACGTAAAATATATAAATCGCGTTAAAACACACAATATATGTCATAAACATTTTTTTTGTAAAAAACCATTTTCGAGATATTCCTTCTTATTTCTTTTAATTTTCCAATACTTACACTTTTGCGTTGTTCTTTTTTTATGTTCTTGGCATGCAAAGAGAATTACATTTTACACATAGCGACTAGTTCTAATAAGCTTTTGTAAGAAGCTATATAAAAATAAACGATAGTGCGTAGAGAGAGTCATGTGAATGTTGCACACGAGCTTTCGTAGAGCTTTCCTAAGTATCAGCTAACGGACATGCTTGAAAGTTTGTGATTCTTTCTTTCTTCCCGAAAGAGCTTGTTACCAGGAATAAAGACCTGAATGTTGTTTCCTCATGTTGGAACTTTCTTGCTCAATTTGAAACAATCCCTGTGTACATTAATAGCTTTTTATATGAATACGTAACTAATATTGTAAATCTATCATTGGCAGAGAAATTAAAGTACAACTATCACATCAAATTGTTGTTAATGTATGCATAACACAACACGAATGTCCTTTATATGGAGGGCAGGAGGATCTATTACATACACTGTAGGGCCACAACAAGTGGTCAAAGGTTGACTCGAACATTGCAGCTAAGGAAATATTTGTGAGGGATCATGAGAAGGTCGGAGTGCTTATGAGAAACAAATGGTTATGGACAGTACAAAGAAACAATTAGATCATAATATACGAGGGCTGTCCCAGAAGTACCAGACCTAACAAACAAAAGACAAAAATGTTGGGAAAAAACATATTTATTTCTCTACATAGTCTCCTTTCAGCTCGATACACTTTTCCCAGCGATGTTCAATAGCTTCGATACCCTGTTTATAGTGAGAACCGTCGAGTTCTGCAAACTCCACCTCTTCATTGTTGGCAAATCCTTTACCACCAAGCCATTTCTTCAACCTTGGAAACAGAAATCTGGTGAATAGGGTGCATGAGGAAGTAATTCGAGCTTGAAACCATTTGATTTTGCCCATGGCGATAATGGATGTGTGAACTGATGCATTGTCTTGATGAAATAAAAGTTTCTTTTCACTAAATGCGACCATTTTTGCTTGATTTCATTATTCAAATGCTGCAATAATTTTGCACAATACTCGCCATTGATTGCTTTTACGTTTTGAAGATAATAAATGAAAATTACCCCACGCGCATCCCAAAAAGTTAACGCCATGACCTTGCCTGCAAATGAAGCTGTCTCGTCTTCTTTGGAACCGGTTCTCCCCTTTCAATCTACTGTTTTGACTGTTCCTTCGTCTCAGGTGTGAAGTGATGGACCCATGTTTCATCCATGGTTATGAATCGACACAAAAACTCGGCTTTATTGCAGCGAAACATCGCCAAGCACTCGACTGAAACATCCTCACGGTGCTGCTTTTGTTCCGTTGTGAGTAAACGCGGCACCCATCTTGCGCATAGCTTTCTCATATTTAAATTTGCAGTTAGTATGCGATGTACAGCACTTTTTGAAATGGCTAAGATGTCTGCTAGCTGGCGCTGTCATCCAATACCATTTTGTAGCATTTCTTCACAATTTCTGGTGTGGTCACCTCATTTGGTCGACCACTTCGATGTTCGTCTTGACCTCGCTTAAACTCTGCCACCCAATATTTTACGGTTGTAAACGAAGGAGCAGACTCCCCCAGAGTAGAATCTAGCTCAGCTTTAATATTAGTTGGACTAAGACCTTTCAAATGAAAGTATTGTATCACATAACGATGGCCAGTTTTATCCATGTTTACAAACTCGCTGAGAGAGTTCACTATTGATGGCTGCCAAACAATTACTAAACAATGTAGCATCTCAAACTTCAAACTTAAGCTTTATAAGGTTGGCACTTCTTACCATAGTCATTTGTTTGAAACAACAACCGCTATATATACATCAGGTCGGGTACTTCTGGGGCTGCCCTCGTAGTTAATAATTAAAAGTAAGAATGAAGTTGTAAATGTTATAAGGTCCCACGAGTGGGAGAGGCAGTGAGCCTGGGTTGAACGCCAATCCCACTTGTGTCTTGTATTCAACTAAACGCATCACATTACAATGTATGAAAGTTTGCTAAAATGTTGTGGTCCAAGACTTGCTTCAAAAACTCAGACAACTTGCTCACAATAGTTTCACGTCGAATACTATCCACAAACTAGTAGTATATTCCCGTCCACCAGCGCTTCTTTACCTTCAAGTATTGCGTATTAAACACAGATTCCCTACTTTATAGCAAGAATGAAACTCACCTACTGAATTTTTAATTTATATTTATTCAGTAAGAAAGTACTGCACCCGAAAAACTATCAATGACTGTGACCCCTTATAATTGTAATTTAACATAGAGGACATGAAACATCGTCAGAACCTCTGGCTTCTTTAACCTCTACCCGACAGTCTTCCAAATTCTGGAAATGCTGCATAGTCTACACATACCACCATTTGGCGGTGGAACAATCATCAGTTCGAATGGTCGAATTATTTCTTAGATAATTACACTATCTTCGCTTTGGTCTCATAACATAAAACCAACGCAGCTTTCAAAACAATACACAAACCTTTAACGTATACAACGAAACAGAGGTTCCACGCCACCATGTTAACGTCTTTGGAAAAGACACATGGTCTCCGAACCGTCGAGAAAAAACAATCTTTTCATTTGTTAAGTAAAAAATATAGGTTCACTCATCTCTAATGTTATCAGTTTTCTCTGTTTATACAATTATTTATCATATCCTCCTAACCAACTTGACTACAACATAAATACCAAGGAAAACGTTCCTACATGAGGGTTATTACAAGGTTAAAGCATCCAGAAGCTTCAGTGCATACATCTATAGAACTAGAATAAAGGTTATTCACAGGATTTCACACTTTCATTACATTCACATTTGCAGTGTTTGATAAACAGCAATTAAAGGAATACAAAAGGTTCTGATGTGATACATTCAGATGACTTTCCCTACCCTTTATTACAAACTATTCTTACTAAAGCTTATTTTTCTATCTATTACATTTTAACCCAAATAAATCTTTACAGAAACAGCTACATTATATATTTCGTTATAGATACAAAGAGAACAGCGATAGTCAAATGTTTAACAACTGGACGCTATATGCTGGCGTTAAAATTCAATACTGTTTCCATGACATGGCGAGAAACAACTGAATGTTGACAAGACTTTAAAAGAATGACCAAGAGATCTACATTACTTGTATAATGCGTTTTCATCTATCGCTTAACGTTTACCAGTTGTACAAGATTATACAAAATTCATTCCGAATGAAGAGGACTTTACAGGTTATTTCCAGAAAATTCAACACATACATTTTATTTTTCATGTAAATATTTTTTATATATGCTGTTTTAATCAAAATCGTTAGAGCCATTTTTTAGAGATTCAAAATTTTCGAAAAATGTTCCATGTAAAGTGTAGTTGGGGGTGAAGGGATTTTCTTGAAAATCTTCGTCGCGTATGCTTGGAAGATACTAAACTCATACACAAAGTTTGGTATTTATCAGACTTTTCGTTTTTGAGTTATTCTGTTCACAGACGTACACACGGACATGATTCCAAAAATGCTTTATTTGGATTCAGGACGCGTGAAAACATGTATTTCCGGTGACATTTCGGTATAGAATTTTTGGGTAGGGTAGAGAAACTCGTGTGAATATATCACATCAGAATTTTAGACTATTAACAGGCCATGACTAACATCTACACAGAATGCCGTTTCTGTGAAGTGGAAGAACGTATAGAGAGAAACCACGTACTCGAGGAACATACCAACAGCTCGTGAAAATACTGGAGAGCTTCATTGCCAACTGCGCAGTAGTAGATACCAACCACGTAGATCTGCAAACGTCTATCTCGATTGACATGAAGCAGATGGTGTCGTGACAGTAGGTTTTAGAGGAGAGAGTGTTGACACGTCAGGTGGAGAAAGGGCCATTTTCAAATGTGTTTCCTTCCGGATGACCTCCGAGCCGAGCGTTATTTTCGTTGTGGCAATGGCACGCAGGGGATAACAAGATTCCTCAACCTGTTCACCTTCAGCACCACTCATTTGTTTACTTTTTAAAGGAAGACTCTTGCAGGTGCACCAACATGACCACAACACGTCTCTTACCCCCAGCATCTTCCAAACAAAATCTCTGCACCCCAAATTGCCCTTCATCTTTTGATGATTTTCTCAAACATGGCTGTAACCATTTTTATTAAAATATCATATCTTAAAGATATTTATACGATAAATAAAATGTATATCTTGGATTTTCTAGGAATAGCTTCTAAAGTCGTCTTCATTCTCAATTGACTTTTGCATTGTTGGTAAACACATTTTTACTTTCTCTACTACGTATAGTAAGTAGGGGAAGTATTGTATTCCACCCAAAAATTCGATACCGAGATTTCACCGGAAATACATGTTTTTAGACCCCCTGAATCCAAAGAAAGCATTTTTGGATACATGTCCGTGTGTGTGTGTCTGTGAACAGCATAACTCAGAAACGAACAGTCGGATAAACACCAAACTTGCTATTTAGGTTCAGTATCTTCCAGAGATGCGACACGAAGGTTTTCAAGAAAATCCCCCCACCCCAGATTACAATTTACATGCAACATTTTTCGAAAATTTTAATTTTCTCAAAAATGGCTCTAACGATTTTGATTAAAATGTCATATGTTTAAGATACTTTCATGACAAATAAAATGTATATGTCGAATTTTCTGGGATGTCTCCAAAAGTATTCTTCATTGTGAACGACTTTTGCATAACTGGTAAACCATAAGAGATAGACAAAATTTTACTTCACAAGAAATGTACATTGCGTAAAAATACAGAATTTATGTCGTATACTTTTTTTTGTTGAGTGAACCATTTTCGAGATATTGCTTGTTATTCCCTTAAATTTTCCAATACTTATACTTTTTCTCAAATTCGTTATTCATTTTCTTCTCCTGGTAATGCAAAGAGAATGGAATACTCCACATAGCAACCTGCTCTTAAAACATTTGACTATCGCTTAAAGCCTACCAATTCCCCTTACACCTACAAGAAAATTAGCAATAAGATTAACATGAAGCATATGGAGAATAAGCGTTTGTAAAAATAGTTTGTACAAGAGTAGAGAAAGTCATGTGAGTGTAACAATCAGATTTTTCAAGTCGTGATTATTTTGTTTCTCGTGTGTATAAAGGTAGTAATTTGAAAGTTAGTAGCTATTGTTCCGCTTTTTAAAGATATACTCTCACTTGAGGCACTACAACGAAATGTGTAATGACTAGACATCGGATTTGTACGCACTAAAAATATTTAAAATATGTATGCATTTATACTTTAATAGTACATTATGATACAAGTGTTAAAACTACTTTTAACACTTGTGGCATGTACTGCTTTTAGACAGTGCTCGAATTTGTAAAATAACACTAATATTACATTGATTCATGAAACTAAGATAAATTACATTAAAAACGAGATGTCAGACGTTTTGTTGATTCGCTAGCAGTGAAATTATTTTCAACATGTTTTGTCTTACACCAGGCAATGAAGCGATTAAAGGCTATATCATATTGCTTTCTGAAGTTTTGAGGGTAGTGTTATTCTTTCTGCTTCTGTAATTTTACCTGGCTCTTCCATTTATTTTCTGCTGAATTCATAATTGCTGTCATTTAAACTTTATGCAGTTATATTAGATAAAAGAATAACGTCTTATATCAAAGAAAGCACAGGCTAGCAATATAGTATACTATAGATTAACTCCATAACGATTTGCTATAAATTGAAGTATGACGATTTGTATTGTGAACAGATAATGCGAGCGTCATGAGAAATTAATCGTGTAAAAAGACATAACGAGACATAGTCAAACCAAAGTTGGTCACAATGGAGTCGTATAAAAAAGAGTTCTACTTTTAGGCCATTCTGTATAAAAAAAAGGTACTTAAATGTGCACTAAATTGTTAACTCTAAGCTTATACATTTCGGTAATTACAATGTACATTAGACATTATTCCGGTCGTTATAATTGATGTGCAGTATACACTGATCCAGATGCTCAGGTGCAAGATTATGACGTTAGCACGAGTTTGTATGCTGAGAAGGATCTTTCCACATCTACAGATGTCAATGGCAACATTTGAAAGACAACTGTGGAAATCTCTTCAGGAAGCAAAACGTTTTGACGTTGTATATATTTTCTACAGCACACAAAACTTTAATGGAAGGATTTCTGTGTAAACTACTGCGCAATTTACGCTTAGTTTTCCTGCATACTTTAAAGAAAAACACTCTCAAGTGAATCTGAACCTCTTTGATAACGAGTTGTTTGTGGCTTCAGCTATAACTCTGAGGTGTGTCTTCAGGTGGTGTAGCCAAGTCCCTTTGCAGATACTATTTAAAGTATTCTGAGAACGGTGAATTCAGAAAGCGTCAATTGGATTCAACGTAGCAACCAATTATTTAACACCATTGCAATTATCTGCACAGAAAAGAGCAGCAATAGGCTGGTCAGGCTCCTCATGGATGGTCTATTGTTAGCACTATTATTACATTCTCTACTACGTATAGTAGAGGTTTCACCAGAAATACATGTTTTGAGGCGCCCTGAATCAAAAAACAGCATTTTTAGAAAAAGGTCCGTGTGTGTGTGTGTCTGTGAACAGCATAACTCAAAAACGAAGAGTCGCATCAACACCCAACTTGGTATTTAGGTTCACCATCATTCAAAAATGCGACAAGAAGATTTTCAAGAAAATTACCCTACCCCAGACTACACTTTACATGGAAAATGTTTAAAAATTTTATTTTCTCAGAAATGGCTCTAACGATTTTGATTAAAATATCGTGTGTTTAAGATACTTTCATGAGAAATGAAATGTATATCTTGAACTTTCTGTGACTGTCTCCAAAAGTATTCTTCATTGTGAATGGCTTTTGCATAACTGGTAAACCGTAAGAGATAGACAAAAATGTTGTACACAAAACATGTAGAACACGTTAAAACTCACAGTTTATGTCATATACATTTTTTTGTGGAGTGAACCATTTCCGAGATATTCCTTGTTATTTGTTTGAATTTTCCAATACTTTCTCTCAAATTCGTTATTCATTTTTTTTGTCCTGGACATGCAAAGAGAATGCAATACTCCACATAGCAACCAGCTCTTAAAATAGTTGACTATCGCTTAAAGCCTACCAATTCCCCTTGCATCTACAAGAAAATTAGCAATAAGATTAACATGAAGTAGATGGAAATAAGCGTTTGTAAAAGTAGTTTGTACAAGAGTAGAGAAAGTCATGTGAGTGCAACACATTAGATTTTTCTTCACTAGTGTCTTAAAATATTAATTTTAAGTATTTAAAATTAGGTGTATTATATGCTCGATGCATAAGAAGATTGTGAAATATGCAGCAACATCGGAAATATGCAATTATATGCACTATAAACCTTTATATAGAAGCACAGAAGAGCATGAAACATTTTGCAACACTTGATTCCATATGACAAGTAAAAACAAACTAAACATGTATTTGGATACAAATCCGATGTCTAGTAATCACGCTTTGTACTTCTACAAACGTTATCTTAATTATCATGAAATAGGAAGATCCGATGTGATACATGCACATGACTTTATCGTGGGTATACAAACTATTTTTATTAAAGCTTATTTTCTATCTCCTACATTTTAAACGAGATAAGCCTTTCCAGAAACAGCTACACTTGAAGTTGATAATTTTGTTACGCTCCACGTATGGACGCCAATTTGAAGGTGTATTGAAGGAGTTGTGTTATTATGTTTCAACTGTTGGGGAGCCGAACACTTGAAGTAGTTGCAACCACACGTATAGTAAACAGTATCCAGTAGCCTTCGCCCCAAATGTACTTTCAGCAGAGAAAATTTAAAAAAATATTAACATTGTAATTCGACTGTTTATTTAAGTATTAAATATTTGTTTGCCTTGGCTGCGTCAGTATTATTGTTACAGACATGGAAGTCTTGGCAGGGTTGTGATACGACAAGAATGTAGGCTTACACAGATTATGATTTTAGTTAACTCCTTTTATTAACGCTTGATACGATTTTAAATATCACTTCACTGATATAGAGAGCTGTGAGATTCTTTTTATTAATTAATTACACTTTTTAATACCTAAACTTATTGTTCGTCTCACACGAATACATATTTAGTTTCTCGAGGACACACCTCGCGTCTGGTTATGAGCACTGTTTGGAGGCAACTGAATTGATTTCAAACGTCTAAACTTATAAATTTCTGTATTTCAAGTCTCTGATTGGCTAATCCTACTCCAATAGAATACCTGCATTAACTAAAGCCTTTTCTGGTTGTTGATTGGCTATTTTTAAACTGTCTCAAAATTACATTATCGCTTCCAAGAATCACAAGTAGTATTGTTAAACTCTCAAACTCTTTATTGCCTCAAGGTTACCTCATTGTTAGCAACTTTTAACTTATTATTCTCACAGCTCCTACATTATTAAATTACGTAATATATTCACATAACATTATTACACATGTTTACAACAATATAAGCATAAGCAATGACTGTTACATACATTTTACAAATCATTACATACATATATTGCTTCAAGGAGGGCTGTTGAATTTACAACTTATATAATTTGACTGAAACCATTCAAGTGTTCAAAATACTGACTCACATTACACATTTGGTTATAGATACAAAGAGAACAGCGATAGTCAAATGTTTAACAACTGAACGCTATATGCTGGCCTTAAAATTCCATACTGTTTCCATGACATCGCGAGAAACAAAATAAATAAAATAAGTAAATAAAATGTGAATATACTATCCCGGCACCTTGGTTATTACACCGGGACATACATCTAAACTTTTCATTTATTCTCACAAACACATTTACATTTTATACTACATCAAAATTTTTCAGATAAAATAACTACAATGTCTACAAAGTAATAATAAATAAGAAAATAAACGAAAGAAAAATAGAAATTATTAGATTAGACTACAGGCGAAAAAAAAAAACTTAATTACAATTCTAAATTTTATATTTATCTATACTTGCTGAAAGCCAACTACTATGTACCTACTCTTATTTAAGTATATGGACTGGAAACCAGCCAAAATGTACTGGTAAGCAGCACAAAACCTTCTACTAAACTACTAATCATTTTAATAACTTTATTTATACTTATATTTTATTTTAAAATTTTCGTTTATTAAAATTGTTTTTCTTAAGTTAGTTTTCTATTTATAACATTCCATTATTCTCATAGTAACTATTTAATTTATAATAATTCAATATTTTATTTAATTCATTTATATCTTTATTTATACATTTATGTTTATTTGTTTATTTATTTAGCGTATAACATTTTATTTAATCTAAAACAAAATCGCAAGAAACAACTGAAAATCGAAGGGAACTTAAAAAGAATTGCAGGTATTGAACAATTCGAACCTTTATTAAAGAATATCTCAGAAACGGACTATGCCACAAAAATACTTATTTGAAATAAATTGTGTGTTTTAAAAGAGATGTACAGTTTTTGTGTAGCACGTTTTCGTCTATGACTTAACTTCACCACTTATACAACATTATACAAAATTCCTTTTGAACAAAGAGGACTTCTTAGGCTATTCCTAGAAAATTTAAGATATTCATTCTACTTGTACTGTAAATGTCTTTAATGTGTGGTATTTTAATCAAAATTGTTACAGCCAGCTTTTAGAAAATGAAAATTTTTGGAAAATGTTCCATGTAAAGGGTAGTTGGGGGATTTTCTTGAAAATCTTCGTGTCGCATCCTTGGAAGATACTGAACTCAAATACCAAGTTTGGTATTTATCCTACTTTTCGTTTTTGAGTTATGCTGTTCACAGACACATAGACACACGCGCGTGCGGTTATGTTTCCGAAAAATGCCCTATTTGGATTTAGGGGGCCTCAAAACATGTATTTCCGGTGAAATTTCCGGATTGGAGTAATAGTTTAATATGTTGTTTTTAGAATAATACGAGGGGCACTATTTATATCTTGAGCCTAATAATTAAAACAAAGTAATTTCTGATTGAAAACTGCTTTATTGTTTTTCAAAATATTCTCCTTTATGATCAATACACTTTTGCATCCCTTTGAACTATTTATCAAAGCATTTATTCCAGTCTTCTTGAGACACCTCCAAAACATGGTTTTTGAAGGCATCAACGGCTTCTTCTGCCAACGAAATTCGTTGTCCACGGAATTTATTCTTGATGTTCGGGAACAAAAAGAAGTCATTGGATGCCAAATCAGGACTGTATGGCGGATGACCCATCAATTCGATTTTTTGGGCCTTCAAATACTCTGTTATTAGACGAGATGTGTGTGCGCTCGCATTGTCTTGATGAAGAACGATCCTACGGTTCTTGTTGGTTTTCCTTACTTCACCGAAGACTTCCGGCAAACAAATGGCTGGTACCATTCGGCATTGACCATTTTACGTTGCTCTAAAGGCACTGTTGCCACATGGCCAGTTTTGCTGAAAAAGTAGACGACCATTTGCTTCGAAATGCTTCGAGTGCGAACAGCTTTTGTTGGATTTACTTCATCTAGAAACATCCATACAGTCGACTGCTGTTTACGTTGTGGCTCATAGGCATAAATCCATGATTCCTCACCTGTTACAAACTTATATACGTCTTTGAGGCACCGCCATTGTATTTTTTGAGCATTTTTGTACACCAATCAACACGAGCATCTTTTTGAGATTGCGTCAAACTATGTGGGATCCAACGAGAGCAAATCTTTTTCACGGCTAAATAATCATGCAATATTTTATATATACTGGTGGAACTAACGCCTAGGGTTGCCCCAATCTCACAATATGTCGCATGATGATCTTTCATTATTAGGTTTTGCACAGCATCAATGTTTTCTGGCACAACTGATTATGGACGGCCTTCACGAACTTCATCATTGAGCGAACGGCGGCCACGATTAAATTCGTTATACCAGCGTTTCACAATGGCAAAGGATGGAGCTTCGTCTCCAAATGTGGAAGTTAGTTGATCGATGCATTCTTGTCTTGATAATCCACGTCGAATGTCGTAATAAATCATTGCACGAACATTTTCACGAGTTAATTCCATGTTTTTGTTGACACACAATTTTCAAGTTAGTGTAAACAAAACAAATGACGCTCTATTGACAAAATGTTTGAAGTAGGTTATGGTAAAGCATGTTAAACTTTTCATTGGAAACGTCAGATGACACCTACAACATTCAGGGTTGCCAAGGCTCAAAATATAAATAGTGCCCCTCGTAGTGTGCTATGAACAACGTCCTTGAAATTAAAAGCGGCCATGTTTCCCTTAACATCTCCAAATGGGTTTTGAAAACGTACCGAAACGCAGACATAGGAGTAAGGGTTTGAGGGGGGTGCAAGGTAAGTGAAAGCTGCATAATGGAATGCAGTAGAAAATACGTTTATCCACTACTCCATATAATGTATCGTTTGTTCTGTTACTCCTAACAACACAGATACTGGTTTTAATACATTGCTACATTTCGTTCTGAAACTAACTTCAGAGACCAATGCATTCACTGCACTCTGAGCATCATTAAAACATCTTCAGAAATAAATATTTCTGTGCACTTATACTATCTGCTATCAATTTCATTTTATACGAAGAACAAAGGAAGGTCTTGTTGTGATGGGTGATTTACAATCAAATTATTAAAAGAGAAACAAAGGTAGTTCAATATGGAAACTCATATTATCGTTTACATTTTGATAAGGCTGTTGACAGAGTGCATAGAAATGAACTGTTAAAAATATTACGCAAAGACCAGGTGCCGCAACAAATTATATTGAACGTATATAACTTTATAAATTAAATTTAATTGAAATGAGAGGAAGCAATAAAATACCACAATGTGGGAAACTCCACACAAGGAGGTCCACTATCGCCACTTTTATTTATCTACAGTAGCTGTCCGACCTTGCATGGAGGGCCTTTCTAAACTCGAATGACGAACTAAATTCATTTACCTCTCTCGTCCTTTATGGAATTATTGTGAAATGATCTTTAAGGTTTTTATGTCTTATAACTGTAATTTCGTACAACCCTGGCTAATCCTAAGAACGGATAGAAAATTCATGCAAAAAGATGGAAACATGGACGGAAGTTTCTGACTTCGTTAATCTCCCCCCGACACCCCTCAGAGTTCTGGAAATATTGCATAGCCTACACATACCTTTTGGCTGTGGAGGAATCCTCGGTCGGGTAACTTGTTACATAATTATGGTAGTTTATGTTTTAAACCTTTGTACCTCCTTCTTGGTCACGTAGTTATTTAATAAAAGCTATACAATGCAGAGGCCCTTAACATATACAACGAAATAAGATTCCTAACTTCCAGACCAGCAAGTTAACCTCTTTGGAAAAGAAACAGTCTGTGACCAATCTTCTCGGTTATAATTATAAAACATCGGTTGAGTATGTTTCTAATGTTAGCAGTTTTCGGACTTTCTGCTTTACTTTGGTCTTCAAAAACGATTAAAGTGATGTATTACATGCCCTATGTCATCCTCTAGCTCCAACACAATGCTGGCAACATATGAATAATAAATACCGCCACAGCCAGTAAGATACCGAGAACGATCTCAGCCTGCGATCCTAATTAGTTTTTATTTCAAGTTTAGTAATTCTTTATGTTTCTGATTCACGGAAGGTTAGGTTAGGGCTATATTTTATTTATATAAGCTTAGGTTTCTGATTCACAGGGGGTTAGGTTTAGTTTTTTTAATATAAACTTAGGTTAACTATCTACTGTATAGCAACTTCTTTATTAAACTTTTAATACAACAATGTGTTGCGTTTTTGTCAGCGGCAATACAAAATGATGAAGAAGAAACACATCGCTTTTTCCGCGGCTTTCACTTCTCATTTAGGTTTGCAGTTCCCATTGCGCATGTGCAATAACGACAAGATGGCTACGTTTGTTGTGTTTACATTCGTAATTTTGCTATAAAAGTAAAACACATAAAACCGGCGGGAAGGTGGGCACTAGATATAGAAGAGACAACATCCACTTCTAAACTCCCTCCTAAGGTAATTTATTCCCTTTCTTTTGGCTTTTATTAACGTTTTCAATGAAGACCAAAGTAATTTAAAATAGCCCAGTTTTCTCTCTTTATACAATTATTTAGCTAACGAACTTGATTACAAACATAAACACAAAGGAAATAAAGCAAAACTTTCTTACATGAGGGCTAAGAAGGCTTTAGCACCTAGAAGCTTCGGTTTATAGATCTATAGAATTGCAATAAAGGTTATGAGATTGTTTCATTGCATATAATCTGCAGTATTTGATAAATGACAATTAAAGAAACAAATATAACACAGGATCGATTGTCACTTTTTAAACTCTTGTCTTCTGTTTGTTGAAGCGTCACACCATGGCCAACTATGTAGTGTATTCCTTGCAATAAAATGTAACTGGCTTTTGTTTTTATACCCTACGGAGTATAGCAACTATTAATATTCTGTGGAGTAACAACTATGTTTCTACTCTATGTCATTCTCAACTGCAGGTCAAGGCCTTCTTCGCAAGTGTTGTTTTATAACTCAGATTTGTTCGTATTCAAGTACAAGGGCTTTGTAAATCCTTTTTAATATTTTAGTAATTTATGAAATGAAATTATAAGGTGCTTTATAGCTCCACGTCCGTAAGAACGAATTGGACTTTTTAATGGTGAAAGAATTATCAAAATTGGTTCAGTGGTGTTCAAGATAGCCCTACACACAAATCTTCTCTCTTTATGAATGAATAAAACTTTATGTATACATTTTTACTTTCTCTACTACGTATAGTAAGTAGGGGAAGTATTGCATTCCACCCAAAAATTCGATACCGAGATTACACCGGAAATACATGTTTTGAGACCCCCTGAATCCAAAAAAAGCATTTTTGGAAACATGTCCGTCTGTGTGTGTGTGTGTGTGTGTGTGTGTGTGTGTGTGTGTCTGTGTGTCTGTGAACAGCATAACTCAAAAACGAACAGTCGGATAAACACCAAACTTGGTATTTAGGTTCAGTATCTTCCAGAGATGCGACACGAAGGTTTTCAAGAAAATGCCCCCACCCCAGATTACCCTTTACATGGAACATTTTTCGAAAATTTTAATTATCTCAAAAATGGCTCTAACGATTTAGATTAAAATATCATATGTTTAATATATTTTCATGACAAATGAAATGTATATTTCGAATTTTCTGGGAATGTCTCCAAAAGTATTCTTCATTGTGAACGACTTTTGCATAATTGGTAGACCGTAAGAGATAGACAAAATTTTACTACACAAAAAATGGAGATCGCGTTAAAATACACAATTTATGTCATATACATTTCTTTTGTTGAGTGAACCGTTTGCGAGATATTGCTTGTTATTCCCTTAAATATTCCAATACTTATACCTTTTCTCAAATTCGTTATTCATTTTTTTTATGATCTGGACATGCAAAGAGAATGTAATGCGCCACATAGCAACCAGCTCTTAAAATATTTGACTATCGCTTAAAGCCTACCAATTCCCCTTGCATTTACAAGAAAATCAGCAATAAGATTAACATCTCGATATGTCGATTAACATGAAGCATATGGAGAATAAGCGTTTGTAAAAATAGTTTGTACAAGAGTAGAGAAAGTCATGTGAGTGTAACACATCAGATTTTTTCTATATAGAAAATGTAGAGCTGGTTAAAAAACTTTTTATGTCATATTTGTGGAATGAACGTTTTGCGAGATATTCCTTGTTATTTGTTTCAATTTTCCAATACTTATACTTTTTCTCAAATGGGAATTCGTTATTCGTTTTTTCATTTCCTGGACATATAAAGGAAATGGAATACTCCACATAGCAACCAGCTCTTAAAACATTTGACTGTGACTTAAAGCCTAGCAATTCCCCTTGCACTACAAGAAAATTAGCAATAAGATTAACATGAAGTAGATGCAGAATAAACGTTTATAAAAATAGTTTGTACAAGAGTAGAGAAAGTCATGTGAGTGTAACACATGGGATTGTTTACCCTAACTCAGAACTTAAAGCATAAAGTACTCACGACATGTTAATGAGGTGTCAAATTGTTGTTAAGATACTAATTTTTTGAAACGCTCCTTGGACCCTAAGGATTATTTTCTCACTGCTAAAATTTTAATTTGAGGTTACCAAACAAACGAAGAAGTTGTTGTGCAGTATTTTTTTAATTTTAATTAGTTTAAGAGAAAAAGTTGTTATCATGGTATTGAATTTTTTCAACTTTTTCAATGTGATGTATGGAATATAATTAATTTTAGGTGATGTATTTAATATTTTTAACTTGTGCAGAACGAGTTTTAAATCCGTAATTCCGAAAGCTACCCTGAAACGTTCAAGCTAATAAGTTGAAAACTGTGGTCCAAGGAATATTCTGAATGGTGAAAAATGTTTGAAAAAAGGCATTTAGGAAAAAATTGAGTTTAAATTTAAACGAGGTGTTAAATGCTTGCGGCTTTACAATTGTTGATATTAATAAAAACAATTCCGTAGCATGAGAGTACAAGTTCTTCGAGGGCTGTCCCAGAAGTACCCGACCTAACAAAGAAAACACATTATTTCTCTACATAGTCTCCTTTCTGCTTGATACACTTTTCCCAGCGATGTTCAATAACTTCGATACCCTGTTTATAGTGAGAACCGTCGAGTTCTGCGATTAACTGCAAACTCCACCTCTTCTTTGTTGTTTAATCTTTTACCACCAAGCCATTTCTTCAACTTTGGAAACAGAAAATAATCAGAGGGGGCTAAGTCTGGCGAATAGGGTGCATGAGGAACCAATTCCAACTTTAAGTCATTGATTTTTGCCATGGTGATAATGGATGTGTGAACTGGTGCATTGTCTTGATAAAACAGAACTTTCTTTTTCGCTAAATGCGGCCATTTTTTGCTTGATTTCATTCAAACGCTGCAATAAGTTTGCATAATATTCGGCATTGATTGCTTTTCCTTTTGAAGATAATCAATGAAAACTATCCCACGCGCATCTCAATAACTGCCGCCATGACCTTGCCTGTAGATGGAACTGTCTTCGCCTTCTTTGGAGCGATTCTCCCCTTTCAATCCACTGTTTTGACTGCTCCTTCCTCTCAGGTGTGAAGTGATGGACTCATGTTTCATCCATGGTTATGAATCACGGAAAAACTCGGCTTTATTGCAGCGAAACATCGCCAAACACTCAACTGAAACATCCTCACGACGTTGCTTTTGTTCCATTGTGAGTAAAGGTGGTACCCATCTTGCGTACAGCTTTCTCATGTCTAAATTTTCAGTTAGTATGCGATGTACGGCGCTTTCTCAAATGCCTACGATGGCTGCTAGCTCGCGTACTTTCAGTCGATGTCATCCACTAACATTTTGTGGATTTTCTTCACAATTTCTGGCGTGGTCACCTCATTTGGTCGACCACTGCGATGATCGTCTTGGCCTCACTTAAACTCTGCCACCCAATATTTTACTGTTGTAAACGAAGGAGCAGACTCCCCCAGAATAGAATCTAGCTCAGCTTTAATATTAGTTGGACTAAGACCTTTCAAATGAAAGTCTTGTATCACATAACGATGACCAGTTTTATCCATGTTTACAACTTCGCTGAGAGAGTTCACTATTAATGGCTGCCAAACAATTACTAAACAACGTATCATCGTCAAACTTTAAACTTAAGCTTTATAAGGTTGGTACTTTCTACCATAGTCATTTGTTTGAAACAACAAACCGCTATATATACGTCAGGTTGACTACTTCTGGGACTGCCCTCGTAAGTATACAAGTATGTGAAAAAGAAGACATCTTAAATGTTCATGTTATTTGTCAAATTTCACAGATAAACTGGTTTAAAATTGTAGTTTTCGATCACTCTTGAGGGAAACAAGACCCTTTTAAAGCATGAGTAGTAACAATACGAGATACGGATGTAGATGTCAGCGCTTACTCCAAGCGCTCATTTCTAAACAACAAGCTTGTGACTCACAAACATTTAATGAGAGTTGCTGCCAGCAGTTTGAGAAGAAACATTTGTGGTGAAATTTCATTTTCAGGGAATAGTTTCGAATTTGCTGAGAAGTGGCAATTTCACTTCCATATTGCGGTTCTGAGATAAACAATAAAACGGTGTTAACTTACATTTGTTTTTTAAATGATGAATTGTTTTGTAAAGTTTATGATTAAAAGTCGCACCACTTATTTTAGATTATTTGTGGGAGACTTTGTTATTGTGTTTGTATCTACTTGCTGTTAATAGCACGATTAGAGCCAATGCATGACGTTACAAACATCACTCCACAACGTGTTAAAATATATTAGTGATGGGAAATATAAGTAAAACCTTTGTCAGCATATAGCAATTGTGACACTGCTGAGATGTTCCAGCTGAAAATAATTCTATTAACTTATATATAAAATACAGTTTTATGCTTTTACTTAGACTAAGTCAAAATAGAATGTTGAGCTGGAAACGCGCCTGGGGTTAACGCACGTGTTATTTAGTGCTCACATTGAGATGAAAGATGCAGACGGATTTTTCTCTGCGTGTTGTGTATAGTGAACCGTGAAGAAAAAGGGTCACACAGACCTTGAGTATTGGCAAAAAGAGAAACTCCGAATACGTAGCCTAATCGTCGACTGAGCCACCGAGGGTAACGTTTTAAATAGAGTAGCGTTGCCATTGAGATGCTAGTGACTTCTGCCGGCAAAGATAGACACTCTTTACAGCCGAGAATGCCCTCCTGCATGGTGCTGCCATCTGTTCACATAGGAAACTGTCTGGTAGGGCCACCCACAGATCGTTATCAGGAAGTTTTGGAGGGCATTATAAATTTTGGGGAATACAAAGATCTTGAGGCAAATCAACACAGGTAATATAAAGACATTTATTACAATTTTTAATCGAGTCTTGTAATTGTTAACTCAGTTTGCATCTTTAAGTTTGTTAATCTAAATGTGCTGTATCCCCCCCCAAAAAGTAATATTAAGTACAATTCATACTGTGTCATATAATGAGGTGCGCCAAATTATAATTTCTGGAAATGTATAAAAGGAACTGTAACATTGTAGTTGTATAGCATTATTACACTTCTATACTGGTCTATTTAGATAACCACCTTCCAAATATTTTATTTGTAACTTTTTGATGTAAATATTACTATTTGTATGGATTTTCTAATTATTTATTTAAGCTTTTATTGTACACCGGTATCGCAATAGCTACTATAGCACAGGTATAAGAACAGTCACTTTCTAGCAACATAGAAAAGGAACTGAATAGTTTAAACTGAGCGCAAAGAAATACTAGAGGATTAGAGGATGGACATCCCTAAATCTAGACATTGTATTTTATCCGAAATACACGCTGAGGTCCCTCGGAACAAAATAAGCATTTTACTATATTTCACGCAAAAATTCGATGTCGAAATTTCACAGAAAGCACACGTTTTGAGATACCCTAAATACATAAAACAAATTAGGAGAAGGTCCGTGTGTGTTAGAACAGCACAATTCAAAAACGAAAAGGTGTTTAAGACGGCGTCTTTCAAGAAGCGACACAAAGGTTTTAAAAAAAGTTGCATACCCCAAACTATTCATTAAATAAAAAAAATCTAAAAAATGGCTCTAACGATCTTGATTAAAATAGCGTATGTATAAAATATTAATATGACAAATAAAATGTATATCCTGAATTTCCTTGGAATAGCCTGTGAAGTCTTCTTCACTCTGAATATATAAATAGTAAGTTGTAACAGATAAACATACATAAAGAATGTATAGGTACATCTTGTTATAGCACGCAGCTTATGTCAAAATGTTTGTGACAATAACCATTTCCGAGGTATTCGTACGTAGGTACTGATTGGATTTCCAATACTTTATCATACATTTCTTGAAGTGCTAAGTCACCGTTCCTTTTTAAACATTTGACTTGTCTCCTCTTGTATCTACAACGAAATATAATACAGCTGTTTATCATACCTGCGGCTTTGCCTTTGAAACAATTGCTCATCGGCAATGGTGTTCACTCACTTACTGTTGTGTTTCTTTAGGTTTTTCTTTATAAACATTAATCTCACATACACACATTTACACTTCCAGACTCCCCGGAGGACGGGGTATAATCCTGGCTACAGAAAAGTTACCATCCTCCAGCCGGGAATCGAACCCGAGACCTGTAGACTTGGAAGCTACCATGCTAAACAGCAGTCATAGTAAGATTTTCTATGAATGGTTTATGGAAGAATGTGTAGAGAAAGCCATGTGAGCGTAGCATACTTTGAGGGGTAGAGGTCCAGGTCAGCCTTATTTAAGTTGTTATTACATTTATTTTGAAATAGTCAGGACGAGCATGGTAGCACTAGGGAGAGGCTTGAAAGAGGCACTCGAACAGAACCTGTTATACGATGTTTTAACTGTACCTCTACAAGCTGACCTCTCTAGCTATGTGGTAAAGTATTCTAGCAGCCCTGCAGTATTACTCAGGACATCCCTGAGGAGAAATACTGCCGGACTGGACAGAACACAGGCTTCTCGCCATATTTATACTCTGTATTATCACACAACAACCTGTTCCCTTGGCGATAACACTACAGGTCTTATGATAGATAAACATGTCACACGAAAAAGTTAAACCTTCCCTGGGAAATTTCTCAACATGACTGCCTTTACCCACTATCGTTTATTACTGAATATACAAACTATTCTTACTAATGCTATTTTACTATCTACTACATTTTAATCCAAATAAACCTTTACGAAATAAAGACAGCGACAGTCAAATGTTTAAGAACTAAGCGCTATATGCTTGTTTTGTTGTTCACCAATGGCACTGGGGATTAATTGATTTGCATCATTTTCCCTCTGGCTTCCCAATATAGTCTGTAAATTATCACTTTTAAGGCCTTTACATTTGTTTGTTCAGGATGACATCTTCACAGAGAGTGCACTTGGGTGTATGTAGGCATCGTATCTTGTAGAGGTGTTCTGTGAGGCAATCATGGCCAGTAGCCATCCTAAATAAGGCCACTGCAGTCTTCCTTGGCATTTTTTGTATATCAACTCTATCTTTAATATTCTTATCATCTTTATCTTTTAATTTATCTTCTTCATCAAGTCTCTGCTGTCTTTTGTAATGTTGTTTAGTGTTATTTAATTGTTCATTTATTTCTATTTGTCCTACAGGTTTTATTTGTTGTATTGCACCTTTCTTTGCTAATTTATCCGCATGTTCATTGCCCAAAAGTCCAACATGAGCTGGGATTCGTTATAGAGTGAAGTAGTATTTTATTGTAGGAGTTGTATTATATTTCAACTGTTGGGGAGCCGAACACTTGTAGTAGTTGCAACCGCACGTATAGTAGACAGTTTCCGGTAGCCTTCGCCCCAAATGTACTTTCAGGTAGCCTTTGCCCCAAGTTTAAAAAAAATATTAACTTTGTAATTTGACTGTTTCTTTGAATATTATATTTATGTTTGCCTCGGCTGCGTCAGTATTTTTGTTAGAGACACGTTTCTCTTAGCAGGGCATGATGCGACAATAATGTAGGCTTACACAGATTATAATTTTACTTCACTCCTTTTATTAATACTTGATACGATTTAAATAACACTTCACTGATATAGAGAGCTGCGAGATTCTTTTTATTATTAAATTACACTTTTTTAACACGTAAACTTATTTTTCGTCTCACGCGAATACATATTATATCTCTCGAGGATGTGTCTCGCGTCCGGTTAGTGACACTGTTTGCAGGCAACTGACTTCTAGATTTGTAAATTTTGCTATATTTCAGTCCGTGATTGGCTAATCCTGCTCCAATAGAATACCCTCATTTAACTAAAGATTTTTTGTTTGTTGATTGTCTATTTTATAAACTCTCACTAAAATTACATTATTGTTACTCCAAGAATCACAAATAGTACTGTTAAACTTTCTTACTCATTATTGCCTCAAGGTTACCTCATTGTTAAACTTTTAACTTATTATTCTCACAGCTCCTATATTATTAAATTACGTAATATATTCATATAACATTATTGAACATGTTTACACTAATATAAGCATATGTAATGACTGTTACATACATTTTACAAATTATTACATACACATATTGCTTTAAGGCGGGCTGATATATTTTATATTATATAATTTGACTGAAATCATTTAAGTGTTAAAAACACTGCCTTAAGAGTGACATGACTTCTAGTTTCAACTGCTTTAATTAGGCTTCTTATTTGTTTAATATTTCTTGTTGTTGTATTATTGTAATTTACTATCCCATCTATGGCTGATTTTGAGTCTGAGAAGATGACTTTTTTGTTTTATGTATGGTCTATACAAAATGTTCTGTAATGCTGCTTTTATAGCTGTTAATTCTCCATCGTAGTGGTTTGACATTTCATCTAATGTTAGATACTGTGCAAAATGTTTACAGTATACTCCTGTACCGGCATTTTTTTTTATTGATGAGGGATCCATTTGTATATATTCGAAGCCATTCTTTTTCTGGGTATCTTTCATTTTCCGTAGCTATTGCTATAGCTCTCATTTCATCTGGTATATTGCTTTGTTTGTGTATTGTATATATTAGGTCATTCTGATATTGTATATCAGACGCTATATGCTGGGCTTAAACTTTGAAGTGGGATATTTGTAGTTGGTTGGAAGATGCTTCATATTTATCTGCACCACGTATGGAAGCCAATTTGTCGCGGTCACTTCGTGTTATCTTATTTCTGAGCGCCTGTTATTGTTTTACTGCTTTGAATGTTGGGTTCATTGTCCTCCGGCTAGCTATTATTATTATTATTCAGTCGAGCACATCTCTTGAACAGGGTGTATAAACGGAAAGGATTTGTTACTCAAAGATAACACTGATAAAAGAATTTGTTTTTACACTTTTATTACCGTCACAATTAATTAAGTTCACATATTGACTCTTGATACACGCCCGAGTGAAACTGTTATATTTTCTAATATCACTATAATCACTTATTTACTGCACATTATTAATTCGCGTATTTCACATCTTTTAACTAACTTTACGACGCGAGAGATTCTGTAGAATTGCGCGACGTATAACGCGTGAACGATTCTCTTAAACTGTGCGACGTATAACCTTTGTATGATTCTGTTGGACTGAACGACATATTACCCGCGAATCCTTCTGTTGGACTGAACGACGTTGGCCTTGTGAATTATTCTGTCAAACTGCGCGTTACCCGTCTCAGCCACGGAATTTATACTCCCTCACCCCGATATGCCTAAACATTATACCCGAGCTGCTATTGGTTAGTAAAACGCGCCAACATTAGCGTCTATTTTTATATCCAATCAAAAATTACGAAAACATATGCTCTAAGGAAGGAATTCCCGCCATTTCTAAAAAAAGCGCGCCAATCTGACGTCATTTGCTTGTCTCTAATAATTGATAAACAACGCACCCCCTCGCTCATTGTTACCCGCTCTTATTGTCAGTTTCAGTGAGGTCGTATAAACTTATTTCCTAACAATGCTTATACTTAACAAACATCTCAAATCAATGTCATACAATAATGCTTATTTACAATACAATCACTCTGGCATTTACATTATTGTGATACAAATTACTGCCACAACTTCCGCACTATTTCCATGACAACACGAGAAACAACTGGAAATCGACAAGACTTTCAAATAATGGCTAATTATTCGAACCATTAATAACGAATATCTAGGAAATGGCTCATAGCTACAAAAAGTTATTTGGAATAAATGTGTTTTAAAGCGATTTACATTTTTTGTGTAGTACGTCTTCGCCTTTCGCTTAAAGTTTACGAGTTATACAAATTTATACAGAATTCCTTCCGAATGAAGAAAATTTCATAACGTACTCCCAGAAAATTCAAGATATATATTTTGTTTTTCATAAAAATATCTTAAACATAAAGTATTTTAATCAAAATTATTAGAGACATTTTTAAAAAAATAAAAAATAACGAAACATTTTCCATTTGAAGGGTAGTTTGGGATAGGGGATATTCTTGAAAATCTTCGTGTCGCATTTTAGGAAGTTACCAAGTTTGGTATTTCACCGAGTTTTTGTTTTTGAGTTATGCTATTCACAGACATACGGGCCTTTTTCTAAAATTGCTTTTTTATTAATGTGACATAAAAACACATATGTTCAGTAAAATCTCGATATAGAATTTGGAATATAATAGGGGAATGTGGGGCAAGTTGTACACGTTAAGGAAAATGCTTAGATTATGAAGTACATATTACGCTCAGTATACACGAAGCTATGTAATTATTATATATTACTATACTGTGTCATCAAACAAGTCCTTTCTATTATTGGAACATATGCCTTTTTTAAATATAAAGAATTTATCAGAACCGGAGCAACTTCGACAACGGAAATGGGCCACTTTCAAGCAACTGTATGAATTGCAAAAATATGGATATATGAGGCTATAAGGATAAGAAACCACTTAAAACAGCGTGTCAAAAATAAACCTATTAACTAAATACACTATTTGTCTACAGAAATAAGAATAACGAAATAAGTTTGCATGACTTTAGCTGCAAGAAGTTTTCTTAAATTGTGTTCTACACACGCAGTCTTCGTGCGCGTACAGTTTACACGTGTCACACTTTACCCACTCCCCTCGGGTGGTGCCATGTGTTCTATTGCAGTGGATGCAATGTGTTTCGTCTTCTTTTGAATCTTACTTCCCTTGAGAGTCACTACCGATTTAGAGTCATGTTTGTTTTTACCCATAAGGAGCGTTCTCTTTCAATTTTCGGTTTTCTGTTCATTTTCTCTAGCCTCCAGATTGTTTTTATACGGAGAAGTAGCCAATTCTTCTGCTTGTTGTTTGAGTCTTTCATTTAAGGTCTTTACTCTGGGTTTTGGTAGGGGAGATAAGTTAGAGCTTGATCCACCACGATTCTCTAAACCTGTTGAAACAGCAGCTGAAGCTGAAGAGGTACTGGCAGTCTCTGGAACATAGTGGTGTACTTTCTGGACTTGACACAGCACTTGCACCAATGAAATCGTCTTCCTGGAATACATCCGGATTGAAAGCGAAATGCCAGAATGTTCACGTCGTTTCATAATGTTGCGAGAAGTAAGGGCTCCAATGTACGCATTTTTTGAGCGCCCGCACCGAAAGTTGTCCATTTCGTGGGATAAGTTTTCTTTGAAAGGCAACATCTAACGGTTGCAGTGTGGTGAGGCTACCAACCAGAACGAGAAAGTTGAAATACATGTATTCAAATGGGAGCGTTCACAATCGACAGAAAGCCTTCCCGGGCCCCGGGAACGGGAAAGTCCCGGGCACGGCATATCAGATCCATATTACTCTTCACTCTAGGCGGGCGTGGTATGAAACAGCTGCTAGTGCTCTCTATAGTCGCAAGCTGGAAACATGAAACTGGAAGGAATTAGTAGTAAATGTGCTTCCTAACCTCATCCCGACGCCCACAAATACAATGAGCGTTGGTTCCTCTGGTGAAAGGGTGATTTGTTTATATGCAACTCAAAACTGGCAATTACCTCAAAACGATGGCAAAGGTATAAAGAACAGCAAAAACCGGTGGAAATTAAAAAAGAGCAATAAACAATTCTGATGTATGTCATTAAATAAAGGAATGAAAGCTTGGTGCGACTAGAGGGATCGGAAATGTAATGGATATGCATTTAGATAATGTTTACACTATCGAATTTTGACGTTGGCTAACCCGCTTTATGTTGGCTAAATTGGAAGTAGCTGCAAAAATATCATTGATCAGTTAAAAACAAATGAAATGCCAATGCGGAATATCGACTTTGTGATCGATATGATCGTCGATATGCATTCCCGTTCTCGGGAGGTTCTTCACATAGAGGCTAGCCGATCAGAAAGCCATACTGCTACATCATAACCTGCGCTGCACCACCCAGGTGCCACTACTGCGGTGCACCGAGTTTGACGACACAGTGCACCAGACACGACCTCCGCCGCAGACGTCGGTACTGCGCCACTTGCAACGGCCACGGCCATTTCACCGGGCAGGCGCAGTGCCCACTATATCCAAGAAGCCACCGAGCGACACCGTCTGAAACTGTATACACAGCTCCAGCATTTACAGACACCACCCTACGAGATGTGGTCCAGGATCTCCACACGGAGGTCCTCAACATAGGATCCCGCATCTCTCTAGAGGAACAATTCATCGCATCACTCACCACTGCTGCCAATTCCGATCATCATCTCCGCCGACTTGCCGCTATTGAATCTGAACTACAAGATCTTCACGCCATCACTGCCGCCTTCTCAAGCCCCTACACACATTCACCACCAGCTGCCTATAGCGATCCAACAACACCGACTCAGGCATCAGTGGCCTGAGCGACGCCTCACCGCAGCCAGCTCCAACAGAGTGCCTGAAAGAGATTAGGCGCACGCAAACAGGTGTTGTTGACCAGGCAACAGCCCTGCACATGACGACAGCTGTACTCTCCGGCCTGAAGAGTGGGCAGGAGCGACTGTGCCGCTTCATGATGGCACAGGAACACGCTCGCCTCTTTTCGATTGGAAGAACTTACCAACGCCAAACCTGAGCGCACCTCTCGAGGGGGCACTCAACAATTTCTGTAAATCGATGCAATAAAGGCACAAAAATCCATATCAATCCCGATCCACTCCCAGGGGGGCCCTGGCACGGTCATGGCTTTCTCCCGGACATCTCCCTTACCCGCTGCCAGCACAATAAGCACTAACGGGGGTGCTCAGCGGAACCCCAATACCTTACCTCACTTCTGCTTTCAATTCCTCTCCTTAACTTCACCTACCGTCACTACAAAAAAAAAGTTATTCGTATCATAATTCTATTGCTTCGGCATAAGTTTGTGGCACCGAGTGACGTATGACTGCCACGACCATCTAATATCAGAATGACAGGCTTTTCTTTTGTAGGAGGGACGCAGATAGTGAAGTGGCTCCAGACAGAGGTCCACATCCACCCAACCCGATGGAGTAGCAAAGGCAACCGTTGCCATGGGAGGCATGGAGGTACCTACCTGTAGCGCTAGGTACAAGTATTATGTTCCTCTCTCTTTCTACTTCCAATTTGTTTTACTTCTCTAATGGCTACAATTTTCTTGAGTTTCTGCACAACCGACATTCCGGTTTAGTGCATGTTAAATAAATATCCCCGCCTCAGGAACATTGTGTTTCCTCGAGTAGATCAAAGAATCGCTTTAGTGAATCCGATAACTTGACTCATGCTTGTAGTCTCTGGAGTTCTGAGGGAGAGGTTTTGATTTCTCATGAAATTTTGCAGCCAGCCGATCTGAAGTAGTTAGAAAAATAATCTTTCGTAAGAATAGTTTCTAGATACTGTATAAAGTGAAACTCATATGAATGTAGCACATCAGGTTTGGTGGGAATCTCCTATCAGAGTTAACTGGTACAGAAGATATAATCTGAAGTGCATCTTGTTGGGTATTTCACGCCCCCAAAGACCAGCCTAGGCTGCTCTGTTTACCCCTAAGGAAAAACAAATTACGTATCCATGTTTATTATTGACATATCGGGTTCGTGCTCGTTGACGGCCTCAAGAAACATTTAGGGCAGTCCCTCAATAAAATGAAAAACCAGCTCTCATCCCGTAGAGACAACCAGTTGCCTTGAAGACAAAGAGTGCCGATTTTGATAGCTTCACAACCAGAATAACCTGTCTGCTGCTGCTGCTGCTGTTTTAAGGTAAATGCCCCGCTTCTCCCGGTTAATGTGTCCACTTCACATGACTTTCTCTACTCGCTCCTCTGTATGCTGTTCCATCCACTTCTCGTTAACTTTGATTACACATTTCGTTGTAACTATAAGAAGCATACAGTGGGCTAAAGCGATAGACAGATTTTTACAAATCGTGTCGCTTGGAAATTTCATGCTTTTTCCATGACCAAGAGGGAAAAAATGTCTTTCACTACCCATTTTCACCGCGGTAAGTGTGCGACTCGCATTCGGGACGTCCCGGGTTCGATCCCCGGCGACCGCCCACTCTTACCCATGGGTTTTTCGTGGTTTCCCCGGGTTGACAGGCGAATGTGGTGGTTCATCTTCTATCACGACTTTCCTGCCCTCCACTTCCTGTATCCATCTTCACTCAGGGTTGTAGGACCAGGCGACGGTGTTCGGCGGGTTGTGACAAAACGGTGGCTCTGCGCTCTGTGGGGGTTTCTTTCCTGACATCGTCCAGGGATACCCACCTCTGGATGCTCCTTCTGATATCTCCCGGAGGCTAGGGGACCCAATGGTTGAACTAGGACGGCGTTGTAGGCGTTCAATCTGGAAACATTAGGGACCCGTCCTGCTTGCGCCCGTCGTCATCGGATCTGGTCTCTCTCCCAGGGGTCACATTGGGGGCACAAGGGGCATGATGGCCCTCGCGCGGTGCTCTGCCCCGGTTTCGGGGCCCCTTACATTTGTCAGTGCCTATTAGAGTTACCTAGTTATTATCTTTTCTTTTTACCTATGTAGCTACTGCAAACTATTCTGAAGAAAATCTATTTTTGTCAGCTTCATGTTAGTCGAAATAGTTTCATTACACGCCTCGTTTTAGGTATGTACCTCGCCACTGCGACCAACCAACTAGATCTATTGTGGCTAGGCAGGGATGAAGTGAAGGAGCCGGGGGAGGTCACAGGACTGCAGGAAGAGAGGTCCACAGAGACATACAGAACTTTGTTCCTAATATTTCGAAATTGAAACACCCGCCGGCACCAGCAAAGGCGGAGAATCCCGCAAGAGGGCGACGAAAAAGCAAGCCAACCTGGCGTTTCAAGGGAGAAATCCGTTAAAAAGCGCAGGAACCATGCCATCTCCCCGACACTACGAAACCCGAAGACACTTCCTGAGATATGAAAGGGAGGGAGATGAAATGAGGGAAAACAAAATAAAATAAAATCCGTAATACTAAAACCTGGCATCTAATTTGTTAAACGAGGGCTTATATCATCAAACCTTGTAATTTATTCAATCTCAAAAAGATTTACAATTTTTAAACACAATAATTGTACAGATAATTATAAAGTAATATAACATAATAAATAAAATTTTAAACTTGCTTATTAAATGTTAAATTTTTGTTTAAATGTATATATCTTAATCCTGTAAAAGTAACTCTGTAGTTAAATAATTTTACAAAAATTTATAAAAAATTATAATAAAATCAATAGTTTAAAATGTATTTAAAATTCATAAAATACCAAATTTACTTTAATATCAAAATAATAATAATAAAACAATTTAAAATTAAAATTATTATTTAATTCAAATTGTTACATTTCAAATTTATTATAATTTTAATTTTTAAATTTTAATTTATTTTCATTTAATATTTGAAAATGCAATAAATTAATTTAAATTAATGAAATGAGGGAAAGAAGAAACCGTGGTAAAATACACCACACAGCATTGCCTAGGCACCAGAGGAAAACGACGTAAAACCGACAACCCAGAATCGAACCCGGGACCTCCCGAATGCAGGCCGCCTGCATTCATCCTGTTCGGTAAGTAGAGTAGATGCTCATATGTCTCTTTTACCGTGCTATCGCAACAAATAACTCACTTTAAAAATATGACAAGTACTGTAAGATTCAAACCAATATAACGGCTATCTCGGAAATGAAGTATATGAGCTAAAGATATGTGTTATAACATTTCACATATACTATATCTTATGGGCTGACCACTGAATTATAGATATAACATTCCTCCAGAATGAAGAGGACTTCACAGAAAATTCAAGATATACATTTTATTTGTCATGGAAATATCTTTAATATGTGGTAGTTTAATCACGATTGTTTGAGCCTGTTTTGAGAAAATCAAAACTAACGAAAATAGTTTCCATCAATAGGTTCCTTCGGATGGAAAAGTTGGTGAAGGTCAATACCACACGGAAGACAACGGAGAGAGATGCCCCGCGGTAACATATGAGTCTCGCATTCGGGGGGTATTGGGTCGATTCCCGGCAGCCGGCCTTAATTGTGGTTTCCCCGGGGGTCCCATCGTTTCTTATCAGCTGTTTCAGGGTTGTAGGACCAGGCAACGGCGGTTGGTGTGCTACGGCATGAGGGTGAAATTTGCGCTTTGGAAACATTTCAGCTTGGCATGACTGCTAGTCTTGTCCATACCGAGACCTCCACGTCATGGGTAGCTAAGTCAGGGCTAGTGTGTTAGGAACACGATTCTTGCTGGGAGTGTAGCGTCTACATATTTCCGGGACCTCCAGGTTATGAGCAGCTAGAGCAGGGCTAGTGTGTTAGGGACCCCATTCTTGCTGGGAGTGTCTCGTCTATTCCGGGGACTCCCAGGTTGTGAGCAGCTAGGGCAGGGTTAGTGTGTTAGGGACCCCATTCTTGCTGGGAGTGTCTCGTCTATTCCGGGGACTCCCAGGTTGTGAGCAGCTAGGGCAGGGTTAGTGTGTTAGGGACCCCATTCTTGCTGGGAGTGTCTCGTCTATTCCGGGGACTCCCAGGTTGTGAGCAGCTAGGGCAGGGTTAGTGTGTTAGGGACCCCATTCTTGCTGGGAGTGTCTCGTCTATTCCGGGACCTCCAGGTATTGACCAGCTAGGGCAGGGTTAGTGTGTTAGGGACCCCATTCTTGCTGGGAGTGTCTCGTCTATTCCGGGACCTCCAGGTATTGACCAGCTAGGGCAGGGTTAGTGTGTTAGGGAGCCCATTCTTGCTGGGAGTGTCTCGTCTATTCCGGGACCTCCAGGTATTGAGCAGCTAGAGCAGGGCTAGTGTGTTAGGGACCCCATTCTTGCTGGGAGTGTCTCGTCTATTCCGGGACTCCCAGGTTGAGGGTGGCTAAGGCAGGGCTACCCAGTGTCAGGGTTGGAATTGTTATTGACCCTGTCCTTGCTAGCAGATATTGTCATGTGGATCGCGTTGCCCTTCCTCCCAGCGGCCAGTTGGAAGCTCAAGGGACCCACTTGCTCCAGTTACTAGAGGTCCCTCTTCTGACTTCTGGTGACCTGATGTCTCGCGGTGCAGCCAACTGTAAAAACCTGAAAATTAAGTAAACTTAAACTAAGATTTGTGTTGTAGTTAACAAGAACTGGAAAGCCATTTTGCGTGCCCTGCACCAGAATACAAGTGCGGAAGAAACCAGTTTGGTTCCTCATTGCTATAGTATAACAAGTCCCTTACCAGTGAGGTCATCAGTGGCGGTTAGTTTCTTTGAATTCTACTAAACGTAACGTACATGCGACAGTTTAAAGTCTACCGCTCTATACTCGATCAAATATCATGTTTTAAGCAGGTTTTGCACATTCGCAGCAGGTACGACGGAACGATGGCTTGCGGCATAATTTATAGTGATCGATTTACGCATGTGACGCGTCGCACTGTGTACTATTGGGAAATCACTTCTACCAACCCCTTTCCATATCTGGTTCGACAGCTAGAATACATCCCTGTGTGTTGTACTATTGCTAAAATCTCCTGACTCGAAAAATATTTCTGATGTACCGTCTGTGACCGGCATTCGAGAGGTCCCGGGTTTAAATCCCGTGGGCCGACCAATCTGATGCAGGTTTTTTCGTGGTTTCCTCAGTCGCCAGGTAATTACCGGATTGGATATTTAATACCACGACCCAAGGTTTCACCTTAAGTCTAAAACAATAGTAAACATGAAAAGTAGGTGGTAATAGCGATTGCTGTGCCATCTATCCATAGATATTGAAAGCGGCAGTTAGATTGGACGGCATCCTAGTGCCATCTGTACGACACGTGACGAAGCAAGTGGTTAAAGGGATGAGACCTAGAAGGCTAACTGTCCGCCATACCTCGATCTAGAGTTATCCACTAGTAATGTTTACTTTCTCTACTACGTATAGTAAGTAGGCGAAGTAGGAAGTATTGTATTCCGCCCAAAAATTCGATACCGAGATTTCAGCGGAAATGTATGTTTTGAAGCCCCCTGAATCCAAAAAAAGCATTTTTGGAAACATGTCCGTGAGTGTGTCTGTGAACAGCATAACTCAGAAACGAACAGTCGGATAAACACCAAACTGGGTATTTAGGTTCAGTATCTTCCAGAGATGCGACACGAAGGTTTTCAAGAAAATCCCCCACCCCGATTACCCTTTACATGGAACATTTTTCGAAAATTTTAATTTTCTCAAAAATGGCTCTAAAATATCATATGTTTAAGATATTTTCATGACAAATGAAATGTATATCTCGAATTTTCTAGGAATGTCTCCAAAAGTATTCTTCCTTGTGAACGACTTTTGCATAACTGGTAAACCATAAGAGATAGACAAAATTTTACTAACTACACAAAAAATGTAGATCGCGCTAAAATACACAATTTATGTCATATACATTTTTGTTGTTGAGTGAAACATTTTCGAGATATTGCTTGTTATTCCCTTAAATTTTCCAATACTTATACTTTTTCTCAAATGGGAACTCATTATTCATTTTTTTATGTACTGGACATACAAAGAGAATGGAAAGCGCCACATAGCAACCAGCTCTTAAAATATTTGACTGTCGCTTGAAGCCTACCAATTCCCCTTGCATCTACAAGAAAATTAGCAATAAGATTAACATGAAGCATATGGAGAATAAGTGTTTGGAAAAATAGTTTGTACAAGAGTAGAGAAATTCATGTGAGTGTAACACATCAGATTTTTTTTAGTAATAGTAATTTTATTATTAACCCAATCAATTGTACAAATTTACAACACCAATTTTACAAATTTATTCTTAACCAAATTTCTAAAAATAACAATAAAATAAAAACTAACCCCTTAACTACTGGTAGCCAGCATTCCTCCTAATCTACAAGTACAATTATCAATTTATTTAATCTCCAATACTAACTCTACCTCTACTTTGAGTTGCTTTACCTTGAACCCCAACAAACTCAAACCTTGAGGTTGTCGAGTTGTTGGGTCCTACTTGCGACATATCAAATAAAGACTACTGTAATTTAATACTCATTTACCTCTTCCTTGCTAATTTTCCTCATCCATTTTGCTCTTACTCTGTCCAAAAAGTTTCCTACTTCTATTATATTTTTCCTATTTTACATTTACTAACTTTTTAGCTTGAATTTCTATTGGTAAATTTAACCATTCTCTCTTCTGTATCCTCTTTCTAAGCAACTTCGTTTCTTCACACTCTTAAACTATATGCCACTCTTTGACTTTCCGGTGGCATAGTGGGCATTTCTCCAAATGAATCTCTTTTCTCAAATCTTTCAAATTCACCACCCTGTTCTAGCCCATGCAAATCCTGCTCTTGCTGTTTTATCACATATATCAACATACTGTTCCCTGCTCCATACTACTTTCATTTCTCTGTATAATCTCAGTGAGCTCTTAAAAGTAAAGCTCGCTAATAAATCTTGTTTTTCCATATGCTCTATTCTTGTCCTAGTTTCATTCCAGAAACCTATTTGTAGTAATTCTTTAGCTCTCCAAATCTCACCAAAACCTATCTTCATCAAGGTTTCCTTTATCTTACCTAGCCAAGACTCTTTATGATTGTCTTTCCTGCACTATCAAACATTGATGTAAAATGTTCTGATCATCAAAATTTGTAATTCTAATCCAATATTTTAGCACTCTTTCCACAATGTTTCCTTTAATTCCCATTCTCCCTAATTTGGCTTGAGGTACTTCGTTGGGTGATGATCTTGGTAAGCCCAATATTTGTTTACAAAAGCTCCTATGGACCATGTTTATATTTACCCACCCTTCTTCCAGGCCCCAAATCTCTGCTCCAAATAACATTTTTGCTTCTACTACAGTAGTATAAATTCTCTCTAACCATTTTAATTGCATTTCAGGTAATTTATCTATACAAGTTTTAATGGCTTGAGTTGTCCACTAACAGATATGACCCTGTAATTAAAGCGACGTAAAATAAACAGAGTAATAAAAAAGATTTCTGATGTGCTACATTCACATTCTGCCCTCTATAGTTCATTAGTCGTATACAAACTATTCTTACGAAAGCTTATTTTTCTATTTTATTCATTTTAATCGAGATAAACCTTTGCAGAAATAGCTAAATTACGTATTTCATTATAGATACAAAAGGAACAGCGATTATCAAACGTTAAAACTGGATGCTATGGGCACCCTGGCCTTAAAAGTTCATAATGTTTCCTGACATCGCGAGAAGCAATTGAAAATCGCCAGGACTTTAAAACAATGGCTGTGTTGAAGAATTCTAACCATTAATAACGAGTGTTTTAAAGAGATCTACAATTTTTGTCTAGTACGTTTTCATCTATCACTTAATTTAGTACTTATACCAGATTATACAAAATTCCTTCCGAATGAAGAGGACTTCATGGTCTATTTCCAGAAAATTCAAGATATACATTAATTTATTTGTGATGAAAATAACTTTAACATGTGTTGTAATCAAAATAGTGTCATTCTTGAGAAAATCAAAACTTTTGAAAAGTGTTCTATGTAAAGGATAGTTTGGGGTGAAAGATTTTCTTGAAAATTTTTGTGTCGCATCCTTGGAAGATGCTAAAGTTAAATATTATTAGTTATGCTGTTCACAGACACACACACACACGGATGTTTTCTAAAAATGATTTGTTTGGATTAAAGGGCCTCAAAACATGTATTTCTGATGAAATCTCGATATAGAATTTTTGGGTGGAATGCGTAAATACAGGGAGAGCCAAAAAGCTACGAACCGGCTACGCGGTGTTTTTCCTGTGCGCGTCTTCGGCGCTTGTTTCCGTCTGCCGCTATCATAGAAAGGCGCGGATGAAACCATACAACATTTTTAAAACTACTTTTAAAGGCTTTACTTACCAACTTTATGAAAGGAGATGCTGAAACTGGCCACCGTCGTTGTCCATACATTTTTGGATCTCTTTATGACACGATCCATCACTCGCCAATTTTTACTTTCTCTACTACGTACAGTAAGTAGGGGAAGTATTGCATTCCACCCAAAAATTCGATACCGAGATTTCACCGGAAATACATGTTTTGAGACCTCCTGAATCCAAAAAAAGCATTTTTGGAAACATGTCCGTGTGTGTGTCTGTGTGTGTGTGTGTGTCTGTGTGTGTGTGTGTCTGTGTGTCTGTGTGTGAACAGCATAACTCAAAAACGAACAGTCGGATAAACACCAAACTTGGTATTTAGGTTCAGTATCTTCCAGAGATGCGACACGAAGGTTTTCAAGAAAATCCCCCCACCCCAGACTACCCTTTACATGGAACATTTTTCGAAAATTTTAATTTTCTCAAAAATGGCTCTAACGATTTTGATGAAAATATCATATGTTTAAGATAATATCATGAGAAATGAAATGTATATCTCGAATTTTCTGGGAATGTCTCCAAAAGTATTCTTCATTCTGAACGACTTTTGCATAACTGGTAAACTATAAGAGATAGACAAAATTTTACTACACAAAAAATATAGATCGCGTTAAAATACACAACTTATGTCATATACATTTCTTTTGTTGAGTGAACCGTTTTCGAGATATTGCTTGTTATTTCCTTAAATTTTGCAATACTTATACTTTTTCTCAAATTCGTTATTCATTTTTTTATGTCCTGGACATGCAAAGAGAATGGAATGCGCCACATAGCAACCAGCGTTAAAATATTTGACTATCGCTTAAAAGCTACCATATTTCCCTTGCATCTACAAGAAAATTACCAATAAGATTGACATCTCGATATCTCGATTAACATGAACCATATGGAGAATAAGCGTTTGTAAAATTAGATTGTACAAGAGTAGAGAAAGTCATGTGAGTGTAACACATCAGATTTTTTTCGAGTCACCCGTACATATGTGAATACAATTTTGCCTCTCTTTTTTTTTAGAGAATCAACAGACAGGGAGCGTGATTTTGCCTTTTTTCAACAAGACTCTGCAACAGATTATACAGTCAATATTTCATGAGAAAAATTGAAAGTGTGTTTGAGGACAGAATTATTAGTACAAATTTGTGGCCACCTCGGTCCCCGACCAAACTCCCTGCAATTTCTATCTCTGGAGTAACTTAAAACAAAGTGTACAAGACAAACCCACACACCCGTAAGAATTAAAACAAAATATCCGCCAAGAAACTGCCAGCATTTCTCAACGTGAACTACGGCGAGTGGTGGATAGTTTCCTAAAGAGGTGCCAAAAATGTATGGGCAAGGACGGTGGCCAGTTTCAGCATCTTCTTTCATAAAGTTGGTAAGTAAAGCCTTTAAAAGTAGTTTCAAAAATGTATGCTTTCATCCACGCCTTTCTATGATAGGGGCAGACGGCAGCGAGCGCCGAGGACGCGGACAGGAAAAAGACGTGCAGCCGGTTCGTAGTTTTTTTTGGGGGGGGGCTCTCTCTGTACTTTCCCTACTTACTTTCCAGTAATGGAGAAATTAAAACAAAAGAAAGAAAAAAAAAGAAGCAGACGAGTGGAGTTTAGGTAGCTCCATTAACAACACAAGGTTCGTGTGTTTAGCTCTTTGGGATATTGCTTCTTGTCACGATCCTTGTAATTCCCTAAGGAACATCCCAAATTGAACTTCTTCTTTAAAATATTTCGTATCCATACTCGATACAAAATCTAAACGATGAGGATCAGATCGCTCTCGCAATACGTGAAGGCACAAACCCCAACAATCAGTACCACAGCTCTGTATTTCCCAAAGTGACAGCTCACAATGCGGCAATGCGACGTGCCCAAACAGCCCCATGTATATTGAGGTCATGCGACTGTCGCACATGTCGTGCGACCCATGCGACGTGTTTTTCTGGTCGTGCGACACGACGCATTCCATAAATGCTTTCATTTAACGCAATGTACTTTCAGACCACGTCACATTTGTCGCACCACATGTAATCGCATGAATAAATGGGGCATTATCGGTCTTCTCCCGCGCTCTGTTTCGATACTATATCTACAATTTTACATCAATATCACTGGATGGTGGCACACCACAGCCGACATACCAGCACGAGTTTTCCCCAGACCACCTATGATCTCAACTACAATTTAATTTACCATTACTTCGTTTTTGCCCTAAAACGATGTACATTGACACATAAAAAGGGTCCATTCCCCTAGATCGCAATGCCGTTTTCACCTCCGTAAGCTTCCACCTTCAGCTATCCGTCCTTTGGTCCACCAGTCAGTATCAGTTCTCTGTTTCACTGTCCTGAGAAAAAAACAACGATGAACGATGTTATAATTGATGTCAAATGAAGGGGAGGTTTGGATCCCACCTCTATAAAAGAGTTCCGCTAGGAGTGGTGCACAAGGAAACGCTAGACCAACACAACATTATTAATTTGGCCTTCTAGAGAAAGGGTGAGGTCTGTTGTTAAACAGCTACGACATTTATATGTAAGATTTCATCAGTGATATGGGGACGAAGAGTTCAACAAACATTGCCTTAACATACTCCACCCTTCGGCCATATCGTGGCGGTTATAGTATGTGATAAATGTGATTTTATAAATTTCGAGATATTAAGATCAATCTTTTGTTTAAGTAAATCCATGTAATTGGCTTTAGAATTCTTGCCAGTCATTTCCCGGATATTTACGTCAGCAGGAATTGTTAGGGGAAGGATCACCTCATGCTCGGCACGTGAGTGGATATGTCGGTACTATCTAGGCACTAGTCAGCATTCTCGTCGGGTATTTAAACTTTGTTTAAATTTTTTTTTGACTCAGTCGATCGCTTGCCTAGCAGGGGCCTGTACCCGTCAACTCTCCATATCTATTTTGTGCTAACTTACAATTTCGACAGAGGCACGACGAAGATGGAACGCCCCTCTATCAGGTAACAACCCAAGTTGCCTAACTCCCTCCCTCTGTCAATGTAGTTTAGATTAGTTATTATAAAGATTAAAGTGGCTGTTGGAAACAGAATTACACGTCTACTAAAACTGTCACTCTATCACAACCCTTCCAGCTATCCGCACGCTATAACCCCGTCTTTGACATCCCCGTCCTCGTCGATCCTGGCAATGACGCTGGTTTTGGCAAAGTGAACGATACGTGACATATGGTGAAGGCGCCGACGTCACACTATTTTTGGGAAGGTAAAGTACCCTGCCAATCACCGAGCGGGTTGGTTCAGGTGATAACGTCTGTGGCCCGCATTCGGGAGGTCCCTGGATCGATCCCAGTTACCGCCCACTCTGATCATGCTTTTTCGGGGTTTTCCCGTGTGGTCAGGAGAATGCTGGAGTGACTTCTTTCATCCCCCAAATTCCCTGTCCCTCCATTTCCTTCCGTTAATCTTTTCATTCATCCTTCACCCCGTTTGATCTGTTTCAGGGCTGTAAGTGCCGACGACGTGTTTAGGTATAGCTTGGCAGGGAGAAAGGATGCTCTCTGTGAACTTTCTCCCTCCCTCGGCCTTCGGATGGTTGCCGGGGTAAAAATGACAGGTCGTTGGGGGCGGAGCCCGCGGTCTACCTTTCCGAATGCCGGGGCGTCTCAATCTGGAACATGTAGGGAACCTGTCTTTGCTGTGCCGTCACTCCGTGTTTCGGCCGTCCGGTGTCTCCCTTCACCTCAATCTACCCCGCAAGCCCAGTTCGAGAAACAGAACAGCTCACGCTGCCAGAGGGTGGTGCTAGATTTGTGATAACCAACATATTATGGGTCAGTTTTTGTGCAAGTCTAGGTACACACAACAACCGTTTCCTTCCTCAGATAAGTTGCTATTTCTAAATGTTGTGAACGCCCAAAAGGTACACTGACGAGCCGCTACTGTGTCTGATATCGTGAGAAATGCATGCAGGAATGTCTAAAGCTTGTTACACTGGGGTCATAAGGAAGTGATACCCAACCTTGCCTCCAGCAACACACAACTCCATAAATATCCTATTATTGCTCACGAAACTGACTCACTCACTCTGGCTTACCAAGCCCTAAGCCTTCTAAGCGATTAATCAGTCACAATATGAGAAAGTCTTATGTGCTACATTCACATGACTTTCTCTACCACTCTATCGTTTATTAGTGGTTGTACAAATTACTCTTATGAATAGTCAAATGTTTAACAACTGGACGCTATATGCTGGCCTTAAAATTCCATACTGTTTCCATGACATCGCGAGAAACAACTGAACATCGACAGGGTTTTAGAATGGCTAAGTATTGAACAATTCGAAACATTTATAGCGGATATCTAGGAAATGGCTGATGCCACAAAAAAGTTATTTGAAATAAATTGCGTGTTTTAAAGAGATCTACATTTTTGTGTAGTACGTTTCGTCTTAACGTTTACCAGTTATACAAGATTATGCAAAATTGCTTCACAACCTATTCGTAAAAAGTTCAAGATACACATTTTATTTATCATGAAGATACCCTTAACATATGGTATTTTAATCAAAATTTTTAGAGTCAATTTTCAGAAAATCAAACGTTTCGAAAAATGTTCCATGTAAAGGGTAGTTTGGGATGGTATTTGTACGACTTTTCGTTTTTGAGTTATGCTGTTTACACACACGGACCTTTTTGAAAATGCTTTGTTTGGATTTAGCGGTTCTCAAAACATGTATTTCCGGTGAAATTTCGGTATCGAATTTTTGGATGGAGTGCAATACCTCCTCTGCGCACTATGGACGTGATAGAGAAATTATAAAAGGTCTTAAAACTTTGTGGAAGAATGGGTATAGAAAGTTATGTGAATGTAATACATTAGATTCTGCATAACAAAACTCTACTTCAATGTGTTGTTTTGGCATGTTGCATGTAACAAGTCCATATTGCTTACAAAGGGTATGGAATTTCGAAGCCAGTTTTCCCAGCATCACCCTGGAATATGGAGGAGGAGAGGAAGAGATGTGTTTTAGAAAGAGTGGATGAAGGAGGTACACAGGAATGATAAATAGGAAATAGTTTTGTATGTAGAGACTAAGAGATCGGAGTCATACGACTTCCTTGTGTACAAACTATTATTATTGGAGTCTAAATTTTAAAATCGCGAGTCATACAAGTTTATATCTAAAGCACGTGTTATGAGTTAATTGATCCCGCAGGTACCAGGGAAAGTATGCGATCAATTAACGTTCATTTACTGCAGCTTCCGGTGAAAATGTGCCTCTCATTGCGTAAGGAATCACAAATTTGGAGAAGGGAGAGTTGGGTTACATGGTCCGTGGCAAACTGTGTCGAGTGAAAACGTGAACACGCGACTCCTCAAGTAGAAAAACGGATGCATTCGGTTCAGTCTTCACCGCTTCACTGTATGTCGGAACAAACCTATCCTCCTACTTCTCTTTATATGGACAAATTTTCCCAAACTGTTTTCATTAAAATACCATATGTTTAAGACATTTACATGACAAATCAAATGTATATCTTGAATTTTCTGAATTCCTTTCGTTCGGAAGGCCGTTTTTGAATAATACGAGGGTCGTCCATTAAGTAAGTTTTCCTATTTTATTAAAAAAAAAAAAAACATTACACACAATTGATCATGTTGAATTAATTTTATTTATATTGTACAATCCTTCTGTTACTTTTCTACACAGTCAACATGTTCTTCCAAGCATTTTTGGGGACGTGACACAAGTTTTTCCAAGCCAGTGTTGAACCAGGTCAGGTCCTATGCTCGCAACCAGCTGACTTCATCATCGGTGTTAAAAGAACTTACCTTTGAGTCAGGGGAACATGTGAAAATCACTTGGGGCAAGCTCTGGTGAATACGAGAAAACTTCCAAGTTGAATCTTGACCCAGGTGGAGCTCAGAAGATTCAACTGGGTAGTTTTCTCGCATCCTCCATATTCACCAGATCTTTTCCCAAGTGATTTTCACATGTTCCCCTGACTCAAAGGTCATCATGGAGGTAAGCACTTTAACACCGTGATGAAGATCAATCAGAAGTGCGTGTTAGAGAAGGGAATAAACTTACATAAAATGGTTTGTAGAAGGCAAAAAATAAAAATAAAGGATGTCCGTATTCAGAGGTGGATCCAGGATTCCTGTGGGAAGGGGCTAACACATTTCGGAACCGAGCGAAGTGGCACCTTGGTAACGCGTACGACTCGCAGGGAGGTGTTTTTTCGGTTGTTTTCCTGGAAAGGTTTTTTTTTCATCTCCCTAATTTCCTGTCTTTCCTTTTCGCTCCATTCACCCCGTTCGGTCTGTTTCAGGCTTGGAAGTGTCGGTGATGGTATTTCGGTGCAGCGTGGCAGGAAAAAACTATGCTCTGTGTCAGGAGCGGTCATTTCAGTTACTGTTTAAGCGGGGGGGGGTGCAATATTGCTTGAAGTAGTTTCCAGAATTTTCATATGAATTCTAACGAGACGTTTAACCTAAAAGAAAATTATCTTTTACTTCTCAGATGTGAAATATTTGTATTAAAAGCACATCTGTCGTAATTTTACTAGAGCAATAATAACCAGTAGCCTAATTATTTGTCTACTCTAGAGAGACAACTGACCTCCCCTGCCCTCCTGCTCTTTATAGAACTTTCTCTGCCCGTCGGGCTACGGGGTGTTGGGCCTTCTGTGTGGGGCGGTGCTCGGTTGCCTTCCGAATGTTGGGTGTCTGAACGTGGAAACTGCAGGAATCCTGTCATTGCTGTGCCGTTACTCCTGGTTCGTGTCTCCTCTTCTCTCCCAGGGGCGCCTCCTTGTGGGCAGTGTTGCCAACTTAGCCATTTTATGGCTAAATCTAGCATTTTCACAGTAGCGCTTAGCCATATAAAATCATAAAATGCTTATATCCTGAAATTTAGCATATTTAACAAATCCCTTAGCCAAAATCTAGCCTAAATAGCAAAACTTCATCTGCGCTTTAGCTATCCAAAGGAAAAATGGTTAGGGTGAATCTCTGCTACCTGTTATTCCCATGTAATTTAAAACTGAACTGTATTGCACTAACTCGATGGTTCCAATTCATGTTTACATGAGGAGAAACGACGTAAACTTGTAGATGTATACCTGGCTGAACACTACCTACAGTGATGCCAATTTAGCCCTTTTATGGCTAAACCTAGCCTTTTTGAAGAACGTGTTTGCCACTAGTTTGGCAAAAAGCCACTAAAGGCGTTTCCAGGCATTTCACATAATGGTTGAGCCAATTTTAGCTATTATTCTAAATATTCCACCATTTCTAGCTATTTTTCAGTTTCTGTTGTCTAATTTTTAAATTAAAATCACCAAAGTATCAATGAGAAATATACATATATAATACATGCGTTATTGAAAAATTGATTGACCAGGTAAAACATCCGATCCACAATCTTTCATTTGTAAATTTCCACACTTTGATGTCTGTGTTTGAAGAGTGAGGACAGGGAGGTTGCAGCCATTTGCAAGCTTCAAGTTCATATTTGTGTGGACAATTACTGTTTATATGTGGCATGTCACATGGAATTTGTGACCGGCAAGTGCTCAATCCCAGTGTTTCATTTCTCTTTGACTGTTTGTCTAGCATGACCATACTATACGTGAACATTTTGAGATGAGAAGTCAGAAAGCATTTCTGAATGAAATAAATTCCTTTGACAAGCCAGAAAAATTATTTTACAGGGATGGAAAATTCTTGCCATGTCTTTTATTAATATTAAATCTGATTTTCGTACATATGACTATTTATAAAGTATCCCTACTTAGCCATTTCTGGCCTTTTTGACAGTCACTTTTAGCCACTTTTCATCACCAAGAGTTGGCAACACTGCTTGTGGGGCATAGATACAATATCATTACTGGAGCAGTGTTGAGTCCCCTCCAACCTTCAGAAAAAGGTTACTCTGTTTTACCCTAAGCTTCTGTTCCTATTGTTTTACAACTTGATTCTTATTCATAAGTTATTTACTACTAAATGTAAAACTGTTTCTACTTTCTCTACTGCTTACCCATAGTAAGTAGGGGAAGTATTGTATTCTACCCAAAAAATATTCAATAGCGAGATTTCACTAGAAATACATGTTTTGACGTACCATGAATCAAAAAAAAGTATTTTTACTTTTTCTACTACGTATAGTAAGTAGGTAAAATACTGCATTCCACGCAAAAATTCCATACCGAGATTTCACCGGAAATACATGTTTTGAGGCTCGTGAATCTGAAAAAAAAATTCTTAGAAAAAAGTCCGTGTATGTGCGTGCGTGCGTGTGTATGTAATGTGAACAACATAACTCAAAAACGAAAACTGCTATAAATACCAAACGTGGTATTTAGGTTCACTATCTTTCAAAGATGGGACACGAAGATTTTCAAGAAAATCCCCCCATCCCAGACTACCCTCTACATGGAACATTTTTCGAAAAGTTTGATTTTCTCAAAAATGGCTCTAATGATTTTGATTACAATGTCATATGTTTAAGATATTTTGATGACAAATGAAATGTATATCTTGAATTTTCTGGGAATGTCCCCAAAAGTTCTCCTTCTGAATGGCTTTTGCATAACTGATAAACCGTAAGAGTTAGACAACATTTTTATACACAGAAAATGTAGAGCTTGTTAAAACACACCATTTATGTAATACGCCTTTTTGTGTGGAGTGGACCATTTCCGAGATATTCTTTGTTATTTGTTTGAATTTTCCAATACTTATACTTTTTCTCAAAGAGGAATTCGTTATTCGTTTTTCTTTATGTCCTGGTAATGCAAAGAGAATGGAATGCTCCACATAGCAACCAGCTCTTAAAATATTTGACTGTCGCTTAAAGCCTCCCCTTGCACCTACAAGAATATTACAATAAGCGTTTGTAAAAATAGTTTGTACAAGAATAGAGACAGTCATATGAGTGTAGCACATGATTTTCAAAATCACATGTCGAAGCGTGTGGATGTATGCAGAAAAAATGCTCTAACCAATGCATAAAATATAATTATGAAAACATCACGTACAAAACAGTTGCATTTTGGGCATATTTTTTTTAAAATTTATGCAGCTGATAAAATGAACGATCTGAAAAACTGTGAAAACACGTAAACTGTATTACCATTTGAGCTTTATGTCAAAAAAATTAGTTTTTTTCGTCCATTAATGTGGCTGTTAGAATTTTGTCAAGCGCAGACGAATACCTTCTTATTCCTGAAGACGTTGTAGTGGGTTCTCAGAGAGGAGTGAATTTATTGGTCCCTAAAATAAAAGAATAAAGTATGGCATGTTCTGATATCGATGCCTTTGTTGAGTAGCCATGCATATGGGAAAGCAGGCAGATAGACACTGCCCAATTTAACTTGTGAAGGGGTTGTAGCGGGAACAAGTGAAGTGGGAGGAGTGGGGGGAGAGGAAGGTAGCGGCAGTACGCTTGTTGATCAGAGTCTGTCCGTCTGTCACAGTATGTGTGTCGAGTGATCCAGCAAACATTGAGGCTGCCCGCCGCAGTAGGATGTATGTATCTTCTTGACAGAGCAGGCAGTGAACAAAGGTAAGGGATTCCTTCTTAATTATGCATTTGGTGTTTCTGATACATTCAATCAGGCGACCGTTAACCACTTGTTGCTGCAATGAACACCAGCAGGTGCATTTACGGTACATTTCATCAAAAACTCTGAACCGTTACACTCACATGAGAATCTCTACCCACTGCTACCTGCCGCATATTAATCGAGATAAACATTTATTGCATTTTTCCTTCTAAAGCATTTGAAAATCCAGACTAATAACAAAGGATATCTCAGAAATGGTTAATGCTACAGTAAATTATTGGATATAAATTGTGTTTTTAACCAGATATAGATTTATTACGTATTAAGTTTTTGTCTGTTTCTTAAACTTTACTAATAATACAAAATTCCTTCAGAATGAAGAGGACTTCACAGGCTATTCCCAAAAAATTCAACGTATACATTTAATTTCTCATAAAATATATTAAATATTTGGTATTTTCATTAAAATTGTTACAGCTAATTTCTTTTAGAAAATCGAAGATAATAAGAATGGATATATTTAAAGGGTAGTTTCGGGTTGAGGGAAGTATTCTACAAAATCTTTGTCGTGTCCTCGAAAGATGCTGAAATTCAAAACAAAGTTTGGAATTTAACCGACTTTTCGTCTTTTAATAACGCAGTTCACACACACATCGATCTTTTTTTAAAAATGTCCATTTATTCTGGGAGTCTCAAAACGTGTATTTCCGGTGAAATCTCGATATATAATTTTTGGGTGGAATGCAAGACTTTTCGTCTTACTATAAAATCTCTTTTCTTTGACTTATATTGTTGCTTTCATTCATTCGTCATTTTTTTCTCTCTTCCACTCCCCTCCCTTTGGTTCCTTCTGTCTTCTCCAATTCTCTTTTATTATATATTTTCGTGCTTTCATCTTTTGTTTCATTTTTCTTTCACCACTTCGCTTTATTATCCTTTCTGCATTCTTCTCATATCCTTTCCCTACTCTTCCGCTTCCCTCCCTTTTCTCCTGTTTTGTCATGTTCCCCTTGTATTTCTGTACCTTCTACTCCGCTCCAGTTTCCTCCCTTTTATGTTTCTTTTCTATTTTTTATTTCTATCTCTTTTCTGTCCTTAATTGTCTTTCTCTCTTTTCCTCTTGTGTGTTGTTCTTATCCAATTTCCTTCCTTTTCTTCTCTCCTTGTTCTCTCTGCTGCTCTCCGCTACTACTTTTTCCTCTCCTATTTGTCTCTCTACCCACTGCTCTCTCCTCTTATCCTCTTCCCTTTGTCTTTTTTGTTCTCTTTGGTTTAGTGATCATTCGATTTTCTCCCCTTTCTCTCTTCTCATCCATTATCTTTCCTTTTCTTCTGTGCTACCGTCTCCTGCTCTCCTTCGTTTTCATCCTTTATTTATCATCTCGTCTCTTTTCTCCAATTTGGTCATTTACTTCTGCATATTTTCTTAGTTTTTCTCTCCTCTTTTTACTTCATTTTGTTATTTGCGCCCTCCTGTCTTCTCTCTCGTTTGTCATTTCCGTTATCTCTGCTCATCCAGTTTCTCCCCCCTTCCCTATTCCCATCAAATCTCCATTTCCCCGTCCGTCGTTAGTATCCAGCTGCCATCACTTCTGTTTGCTGTATCATCCGTGAACCGTTAGTTCGGACCCGCTCAGGCATCTGTCGTTCACAGCAAACAGATTTTAAGACGTGACTAAGACAACCTGTACTAGCCCACTTTATAAATCTATCACACTCGGAGTACAGTGACGGACATTGCGATGGTATACACATCTTTCTGAAACTTGTAAAATGTTCGGTGCAGTAAATATACAAAAATTAATGTAAGAAATGAGAATTTTGTTTTATAAGAATCCTTGAAGACCTGGTGATGAAATTCTTCCTGGTACCACAATAAACACGTATTGGAGCAAAGAACCCCATTTACTAGGCTGTATTGACACATTTCGGGTCCATATTTTATGTTTTATAGCATCAACTGTAAACAAAAACTGTCATAAAATGGGAAATTAATATACCGCAGCCACAGAAGGCGAATAAGATAAATAATTTACGTGAGGGAGTATACTTTAAATTTCACGTGCTTCATTACTGAATGTTCGCGCCTTGGTTACTACAGGTTGAAACAAAAACCTACGAACCGGCTGGGCGGTATTTTTTCTGTCTGCGTCCTCGGCCATCACTCGCCGTTGAGAAATGCTGGCATTTTCCTGGCGGATATTTTGTTTTAATTCTTCCAGGGTGTGTGGGTTTGTCTTGTATACTTTGTTTTAAGATACCACAGAGATAGAAATCGCAGGGGGTTAGGTCGGGGACCGAGGGGGCCCCAAATTTGTTCTAATAATTTTGTCCTCAAACACACCAAATTTTTCTCATAAAATATCGGCCGTATAAGCTGTTGCAGAGCCTTCTTGAAACAAGGCAAAATCACGCTCCCTGTCTGTTAATTCTCTAAAAGAAAGGGGGGGGGGGCAAAATTGTATTTAAATATGTACGGGTGTCAACTGTTGACTCGAAACAAATTGGCGAGTAATGGATAATTTCCTAAAGAGGTGCCAAAAATGTGTAGACAACGACGGTGGCCAGTTTCAGCATTTCCTTTCATAAAGTTTGGTAAGTAAAGCCTTTAAAAGTAGTTTTAAAAATGCTGTATGCTTTCATCCGCGCCTTTCTATGATAGCGGCGGACAGGAAAGACACCGCGCAGGCGGTTCGTAGTTTTTTGGCTCTCCCTGTAGAAGTGGGAACGCTATGCGTAGCCCAGTGAAGGGAGACCATGATCATGATGGATACGCACACAAACTCCGACCTATCATAGCACTGTATCTGTAATCTTAAGCTACAAACAATACAATTTAATGCTCTCTCATGTCCATGATGAAAATCTGTAACACTCTGAATCTCACCACAACGCAGCCCCCCCCCACTTTGTTCTGTTCTCGCCAAGCGAAGAAACTTCTAGAATTCATGTATCCAACACTTCATCCATTGATTCTAGAGTGACGCGTTCACACAGGCCCATGTATACTTGGAGTGAATTTTCATACTTCTGGCTCTGTAGCGATTCGTTGATGTAATAACATGCTGACAGTAGAGAATTAAATTTAAAATTGTACTAAAATGCGTATTTTATACGCGATCTTTATTTTTTTTCTCCCCACCACGTATATGTCGAAGGTATTGCATTCCACCCAAAAATTCGATACACAGATTTCACTGGAAATATATGTTTTGATGCCCCCTGAATACAAAAAACAAACATTTTAAAAAAAAAAAACATTTCTGTGTGTGCGCGCGCGAGCGTGCGGTGAGGGAGAGGGAGAGAACAGTATAACTCAAAAACGAAAAGTCCGATAAACGCCAAACTTGGTGTTTAACTTCAGTACCTTGCAAAGATGCGAGACGGGGATTTTCAAGAAAATCCCCACCCCAAAAGTACCCTTTACATGTAAGATTTTTTTATTTTCAAAATAATAGGTCTTAACGATTTTGATTTAAATATGATATATGAAAAATATTTACTTAAGAAAATGTATATCTTGAATTTTCTGGGAATAGGCTCTGAAATCTTTATTCGGAAGGACTATTGTATAATCTTGTGTAACTGGTGAACGTGAAGCGATAGACGAAAACGTACGGCACAAAAAAATTAATTTCTGTAAAACATACATTGCTTTCAAGTAGCGTTTTTGTGATATCAGACCGTTATTAATGGTTCCAGTGTCGTCCTCCGTGGTGTAGTGGTTACCATGCTAGCCTCTAGTTCCCGAGGTCGCGGGTTCAAACCCGGGCGTAAAAATTCTTAGCATGGCTTCCTTCGGAAGGGAAGTAAAACCGGTGGTCCCGTGTCACAGATTTACGGCACGTAAAAGAATCTAAAGCCTGATAAAGCGGTCTCTGAGCAAAATTACTGGTCTTTCACGCCCAATATAGAATGGGACGCTAAGGGCCACAGCAGTTAAAGAGCGTCCATAAATAAAAGAAATAATTTAAAAAAAGCATGAATGGTTCCAGCTGTTCAATACTTAGTCATTCTTTTAAAGTCGTGTCAACATTCAGTTGTTTCTTGCGATGTCATGGAAACAGTATGGGAGGCCAGTATATAGCGTCCAGTTGTTAAACATTTCACTATCGCTGTTCTCTTTGTATCTATAACGAAATGTGTAATGTAGCTGTTTCTGTAAAGGTTTATCTCGATTAAAATGTAGTAGATAGAAAAATAAACTTTCACGAGAATAATTTGTATACCCGCTAATAAAGATAAAGGCCAGAGAAGGTCATGTGAATGTAACTTCAGATTTTTCATACTCATGTCGCCAAATTTCAATCCTAATTTTTTGAATATGGATATTTGAGGATACTTTTGGCAATTTATTACAAACATGGAAGATTTTTAATGACGTCACGCCCAAAGGGGTAAATGGGAAGTATTTTAAAGTAGTTATTTAAGGGGGTTGGGAGTTCATATAGCCACATTTCCCTCATATTTCACTGTGGTTTTATTTTGATAAGAGCGAGTACATTTGGATTATGCTAGAAGTTGCCAAAAATGAAATCTACCCTACATTCAAACCCCATGTTCAGCCCCTAACATATAAATCAATTCTTCGGACTGTTTAGGCGAAACTTCGTACGTTCATACTATAGGGCCCAAAGAAAATTATAAGCTGACTGCATCTTCAAAAAAAACACCTTTACCATAGTTGAAAATGTGTAGTAACCTGCACTTGTAAACCATGTGGTTGAAATTTTACACGACTATACAATAGGATTTGGCCAAAATCGTAGCTTACGTTACAACTCCCCAAAACTACCTAATCCTTATTTTGAATTATATAGCAGTCGAAATTTTCAAATTCTACCCTTGGTTTATTTTCAACCCCTTATAGATAACTGTACTCCTTAGTCAACCAGGGCACAAATTTGTGTATTTGGTGAAATCTATAGGATACCATACAACTTCAAAAAGCTATCCATACTCATGTTTTTCAACACCTTGTGTACAAATTGTAACTATTTGACCAATCTGGACAAACCTTTGGAGACTTAGAGTACTTATCACCCTTAATCCTTATTTTCAACCCTGTACCTACAGAATGCCGGGTAACACAGATAGTATGATACAGTTATATAAAAGTGTTTATTCTGTCCCCGTTAACACTACACAAATATGTCTTTACCTGGGAATACTTTCAAATTTAAGCAACAAGTGCTTGGATAAAACGTGCGGAAACGGTATTCAAATGTTTATTCACGGTACCAAACTCTCGCGATGCAAAGAAAAGAAACAAAAGCGTGTCACTGTATATGGACTTTGAAATTCCATACTTTTGCATGACATCGCGAGAAACAACTGAATACCGACAGCACTTTAAAAAAACCGACAAGTACTGAACAATTCAAGCCAATAACAACAGATATCTCGGAAATTGTTGGTGCCATAAAGAAAGTTATTTGAAATAAAATGTGCACGTTAACGCGATATACATTTTTCGTGTTTAAGATTTTGTTTCTCCCATACGGCATACTCTTCTTCTTTCTCTGTTACACTGTCGGGGAGCACAGACTGTGGATAAGAGAGAACAGCCCGGATGGGGGATCAGTCCGAAGTCTGGTGTGAGAGGGAGGAAGGAAGTGATATGAAATGACGGTGACATGAATGAAAGGAAAGGTGGTGAGGAAGCAGTGGGTGGAATGAATGGCCGGGTGGGGGACACCCGCCTAGATGCCGCTTTGTTCACAACAAATCCCACATGCGGTTCCCTGGGATTGATGCCAGGTGAGAGACGAGGGTGTAACCACTCGGCCACAGCGCCGCCCTCTTATGGTATATGATGTGGTGGTTGAGGCAAAAATGCTATATGGTATAGAAGTATGGGGATTTGGAGGAGGATGGGAAGTCATAGATGAGGTACATAGGACATTTTGCAGACAATTGATTGGGCTACCAATTGCAACTATTAGACAGCACAATTAGAGTTGCGTAAAGTGGCAAGTAAGGGAAAGGGTATTGAAACTCTAGTATAGAATATTGAACTTGGAAGAAAGGAATTTGTTGAAACAGTGCCTAATATATCAAGGGATAGGTGGTCTGTCTCAGAAATAATTTGGAAAGTAGTGGGTTAGGGGAAATGTGGAGAAGGGGAGAGAATAATGTGAATAACCCTTTGGAACTCTGCAAGAAAAAGATTTGAAGATACAGAAGTACAAAAAATATTTAGTGTGATAGCTGAAAAGAGATCACTAGTTTTCTATATACCAACGAAAGATTCGTGGGGAAGGGAAAGGTACATAGACGTGACAAATTAAGAGGAACGAGAAAGTACTGCTTGTATGAAAGCAGGAGTATGGAGGTTAAAAGGTTTAAGGAATGGCATCCCTCATATGTGGTGGAAATGAAGATATGGAGCATATAATATTTAAATGTCAAGGGACGGAAGTTTAGAGAAATAAGAAATGGTTCAAGGTAGATAGAAATATAGCGGTAGTGGAAATGTTTCAAATTTTTATATAAAGTTAAAAATAAATGGGTATGGACAGTAAATAGAGTTAAACAACAAAGTATAAATGATATAATAAATTACGAGGGCAGTCCAGAACGTCCCACACGTTTTGGCCTATCGTGGCGACGAGTAGGGCTAGAGCCGCCATTTTGGTGTCAGAACGTTCCTACATTCAGTACGCATCCAGCTGTGGTAGCGTGAGGACTGTACCTTCCTTACTGTGCTCTCTGTGAGTTGTTAAAGTGTGCGCTGCAATAGAATATCCCGGCACTTGTGAAGTGATCAGGTTTTTGTTGGCTAAAAAGAACAAACCAATTGAAATTTATCGTCAACTTTGTGTTGTTTACGGGCAGGGAATAATGAGTGAAAGCCGAGTCAGGCAATAGTGCACTTATTTTAAAAATGACCGTACCAATGTTCACGACGAGGATCGCAGTGGTATGACTGATGAACTGTCAATGCAAATCAATCACAAAATTCGTGAAAATCGTCGTTTCACGATTACAGAACTTTTGGAACATTTCCCCAAATTTCACGGAGTTTGGTGCATCAAATTGTGGTGGAGAAGCTTCGTTACCACAAATTTTGTGCTAGGTGGGTTCCGAAAATCCTAACGGAATACCATAAAAAACAGACTCGCTGCAGCACTGACCTTCCTCAAATATGGTAACGCTTTACTCGATCGTATCGTAACCGGGGACGAGACTTGGGTGAAGCATGAACAAAACAGCAGTCGATGGAATAGGGACACACACAAACCAAGAAAGTGTTTGCAAAAGCTGTCAGCACGAAAAGTCATGACTACTGTGTTTTGGGACTCTAAGGAAGTGCTTGTCGTTGAGTTTCTGGAACGTGGAACAACAATAACCTCAGAGAGGTATTGTGAAACACTAAGAAAGTTAAGGCGTGCCATACAAAATAAGTGTCAGGGAAAACTTAAAACCAGGAGATGTTTCTTCACGACAATGCACGCCCATACACGGCCAATAGTACCCGAACACTCTTGGATGGTTTTGGATGGGAGGTGTTTGACCATCCAACATACAGCCCGTAACCAGTGGTTGAAGTCGCAGGCGGGAGAGGGTATAGAAAAAACTTGTGCCACGGTATGATAAATGCCTCAATTTGAATGGCGATTATGTAGAAAAATAGCTTAGTGTACCTTTCAAATGTAGATAATAAACGTTGATATTTGCATTTTGTTAATTGTTTGTTTCAAAACGTCTGGGACTTCCTGGATTACCCTCGTAGAAATAAGAAATTACTGTAAAATATGAGTATGACTGGCAAAGAGTCAGGGCTGAACACCAGTCATACTAACCTGTATACAGCTTAGCAACCAAGTAAATAAATAAATACTCGTTATGAAATTACACAAGTGATTCAGAAGTGGACTTTACAGACTATTCCCAGAAAATTCAAGATATACATTTTATTTGTCGTGTAGACGGTGTTTTAGTCAAGATTGTTAAAGCCAGTTGTGAGAAAAATTAAATAAATAAAAGTAGTAAAAGAATATCCATGTAAAGGGATGGAAATATTTTCTTGAAAATCTTCATTTCGCATATTTGGAAGATGTTAAATTTAAACACATAATTTTCTTTTATAGTTTTTGAGTTACACACACACATACATGGACAAATGAGGAAGGTTATTGAAGGAGTTGTATTTTATTTCGACTGTTGGGGAGACGAACTTGAAGTAGTTGCAACCGCACATATGGAACCCGGTGGCCTTCGCCCCAAGTTTAAGAGTCAACTTTGTATTTTGAATGTTTCTTTAAATATTACAAATATTTATGTTTGCCTCGGCTGCGTCAGTATTAATTTGTAGAGACATGAATTTCTTAACAACGTGTGGTGCGGCTGAAGAATCTAGGCTTGCACAGATTATAATTTTTACTTCACTCCTTTTATTAATCCTTGACACGATTTAAATAACACTTCACTGATATAGAGAGCTGTAAGATTCTTTATTAATTACTTGCTCTTTTTAACATGTAAAATATTTTTGTCTCACACTGAATACGTATTAAACTTCTGGAGGACGCGTCTCGTGTCCGGTTAGGAACGCAGTCTACTAGCAACTGACTTCTGAATTTGTAAACCTTAATCAATTTCAGTTTCTGATTGGCTAATCCTAGTCCAATAGAATACTTTTATTTGACTTAAGCTTTTTTCTGGTTGTTGATTGGCTATTTTTAAACTCTCTCAAAAAATTACATTATTGTTGCTCCAAGAATTACCAGTAGTATTATTAAACTTTCTAATTCATTATTGCCTCAAGGTTACCTCATTGTTAGCAACCTTTGACCTATTATTCTCACAGCTCCTACATTATTAAATTACGTAATACAGTCTTAATAACATTATTGAACATGTACATAATAATATAAACATTAATATGACTGTTACATGCATTTTATATATTGTACACATTTTTGCTTTAAGGCGGGCTGTTATTATATTTTATGTTATGTAATTTGACTCAAATCATTTGTGTTATAAATAGTGCGTCACAAAGTATTTTTCTTTTTTGAACTTATTTATTCAGAAAGTAGTCCAGGTATTTCCAGTGAAATCTCTATATTGAACGCAATACTGCCTCGACTGGCTGCGAAACAGTCAGGGAATTTAATGTCGTAACAGCATGTTATCATGGTAGCTCAGTGGTTAGAGCAACCGGACAGAAACAGAGAGATCCTGCTTCAAATCCTGGGATGATATTGAATTTTTCAGTTGTCTGAATCCAATTTTCCAATCTTGTCCAACACGCGGCTTGTGTGCAAGAACGATTGATACCATTATGTCGTTATAATTTCGGTCATATTCTGAATGTTGTATTTCTTTACATACTGAAACTTTGTGCCATGTTTCTTTGGTAAACGTATCGTCAAGGGATTTAACGTCGGTTAGGTTTAACGATTTTTGGTGCAGCATAAGAGAAAGGTGTATGTGTGTGGGGGGGGGTGTTCATCTCGGACACCCTTAATAGATTTTGGTAATTCTTTTACCTTGAAAAGCACTGTTCGTCCAGAACCACATACGACTAAAAGGTTTCCTAAAAATGTTAAATCTGTGGAGGTTTAAGGGTTTTTCGTATTCATGTCACCCAATTTCAATCCCGCTGTAGTACTAAATTTAATGACTTCCATCTTTGAAGGCTTAAAGGGAGAGATTTTAAATCTTTATGAACTGGATTTTTGTTTGTTTCTTTCTCCATTTTAGGAGGGGGATGCATATGGTGTTCATATCAACAAATTTCCCTCTGATGTCGCTAAACTTTATTATGAAGGAATATTTTTGGTATAATTTTGACAAACTTTGGTACACATTTAACAAAAGAGAGGTACCCTTGTTTTTTTACCGCTAACATACAAATCAACACACTTTGGCGTTTCTAGACAAACTTTGTACAGTTATACTATAAGGATACAATGAAAATTAAAGGCTGCCTTATAATATCAAAAACTACCATTACCATACTTTTAACCCCTTATGTAGAAATCTGTACTGTTTAACCCATGTGGTCAAAATGTTTATACAATTTTACTCCAGGACGTGCAAGAATTCTAGGTTACATTACTACTTCCAAAGAATGACATTACCCCTTAATTTACAACGTCTGGGAACAAACATTTGTGAAATTGAGCTATAGGCTACGCCACAAATTTCAAACACTATCCCTACTTATACAGAAGTTTCGTCTGGACGCGTGGGCGTATTACGCAGAATTGCTTGCTCTGCACTGACCTGTTTCTGTTCTGTTCCCTCTCCGTGCGCCAGTTCACCAGTTGACGGGAAGTTTGTTGATACGTTTTGTGTTTCAATGTTAGTGCTGTTATACTTCAGCACACAGAATCTTTATGTATGATTCCTATGTGACAACAAACTCTTGTACAGAAGTGAGACAGATTCCCTGCTGTTATAATGCCAGCACACAGAATCTTCAGGTATGATTCCTATGTGACAACAAACTCTTGTATAGAAGCGAGACAGATTCCTTGTTGTTATAATGCCAGCACACAGAATCTTCATGTATGATTCCTATGTGACAACAAACTCTCGTAGAGAAGTGAGACAGATTGCCTTTTGTTATAATGCCAGCACACAGAATCTTCATGTATGATTCGTATGTGACAACAAACTCTTGTGGGGAAGTGAGACAGATTGCCTTCTGTTATAATGCCAGCACACAGAATCTTCATGTATGATTCCTATGTGACAACTAACTCTTGTAGAGAAGCGAGACAGATTCCCTGCTGTTATAACGCCAGCACACAGAATCTTCATGTATGATTCCTATGTGACAACAAACTCTTGTAGAGAAGTGCGACAGATTCCCTGCTGTTATAAGGCCAGCACACAGAATCTTCATATATGATTCCTATGTGACAACAAACTCTTGTAGAGAAGCGAGACAGATTCCCTGCTGTTATAACGCCAGCACACAGAATCTTCATGTATGATTCCTATGTGACAACTAACTCTTGTAGAGAAGCGAGACAGATTCCCTGCTGTTATAACGCCAGCACACAGAATCTTCATGTATGATTCCTATGTGACAACAAACTCTTGTAGAGAAGTGAGACAGATTCCCTGTTATGTCTGCACACAGAATCTTCATGTATGATTCCTATGTGACAACAAACTCTTGTAGAGAAGTGCGACAGATTCCCTGCTGTTATAAGGCCAGCACACAGAATCTTCATATATGATTCCTATGTGACAACAAACTCTTATAGAGAAGTGAGGCAGATTCCCTGCTGTTATAATGCCAGCACACAGAATCTTCATGTATGATTCCTATGTGACAACAAACTCTTGTAGAGAAGTGGGACAGATTCCCTGTTGTTATAATGCCAGCACACAGAATCTCCATGTATGATTCCTATGTGACAACAAACTCTTGTAGAGAAGTGAGACAGATTCCCTGTTGTTATAATGCCAGCACACAGAATCTTCATGTATGATTCCTATGTGACAACAAACTCTTGTAGAGAAGTGGGACAGATTCCCTGTTGTTATAATGCCAGCACACAGAATCTCCATGTATGATTCCTATGTGACAACAAACTCTTGTAGAGAAGTGAGACAGGTTCCCTGTTGTTATAATGCCAGCACACAGAATCTTCATGTATGATTCCTATGTGACAACAAACTCTTGTAGAGAAGTGAGACAGATTCCCTGCTGTTATACTTCAGCACAAACAATCTCCATGTGTGATTCCTATGTGACAATAAACTCTTGTAGAGAAGTGAGACAGATTCCCTGTTATAATGCCAGCACACAGAATGTTCATGTATGATTCCTATGTGACAACAAACTCTTGTAGAGAAGTGAAACAGATTCCCTGTTGTTTGTGTACCTCGCATCGCAATCTTGTGATTAATATTTGTGGAGATAGGATCTTTCTTCACAAGAAACCGTATTCTTATAGAGGAAATCTCGACATCACAGAAAAGTTCGAACCAATCCAAAGAAATCTCGCACAAGAATCGGGAATTTCGCAAACCTCGGCTTGGAAGCCACTAAAATTTTAAAATTTAAACCCTAGAAGATAGTAGAGGAACTGCGATAAGATAGTAGAGATACTTTGTGGAATTGGGAATTGATAATGTTAACGATCGCGCTATTGACCAACATGTTTTATTTACATGGCCGTGTATGAGAGGTGTGGACATCATTTCCAACATCTGGTGGTTGCTATAATATGCAAAGGACTATGAATATCCGATTCAAGCAGCGTACTTCCCGTCAGGCAGGCAGACTCCGTGCTTTCAAGCTCTTTGTACAAACTTGGACAGAAGTTTGGTTAGTTAAGAGTGAAAATTGCCTCCTCAGGATTTTCAAAAAGCATCGTTTAGCTACAGAGAGCCAGGTAAGACAGACAGCTACAAATGTGCATCGCCTGTCAGTCATTTGTCAATGGAAATGTTCAGACACTCCCAAAGCCATGAGCAGAAGAAGCGTGACGTGCAGTCGACAGTCAGTATCTGTGAGAAGACAACTACAGCGCCGTCGTGAGAGATCACGAAGTTGATGTGCCAATAAAAGTCTATGCTTCCCATAAATAGCTACTAATAACTTACAAAGTTAGTGCAGTGACGTAACCGGCTATTTTATAGTACTTATTTCTTACTCACTGAAAATTCTTTATTTCATCTTTTTTTTTTGGCGAATTTTCTCTATCCTAAATGTCACTTTGCTAAGAAAATCTGTCATGTGATGCATTCACATCACTTTCTCTACGTTCTATCGTTTATTAGTGGATGTAAAAACTATTCCTACAAAAGCTTATTTTTATATCTACTACATTTTAACCCAAATAAACCTTTACAGAAACAGCTACTTTACACATTTCGTTATAGACACAAAGAAAACAGCGATAGTCAAATGTTTAACAACTGGACGCTATAAACTGGCCTTAAAATTCCATACTGTTTCCATGACAACACGAGAAACAAAGGACTTTAAAGAATGATAAAAAAATGAACAATTTGATCCATCAATAACGAATATCTCACAAATGCCTGATGCTACAAAAACTTACTTGAAATAAGTTGTTTTAGAGAGATCCGCATTTTTTGTGTAGTACATTTCTGTCTATTGTTGAACATTTACCAGTTATACAAGGCTATATAAAATTCCTTCCAAATGAAGAGGACTTCAAAGGCTATTCCCATATAATTGAAGATTTGCATTTATTTGTCATGTAGATATTTTTCATACTATATGGTATTTTAATCAAAATCGCGAGAGCCATCTTTCAGAAAATCGAAATTTTCGAAAAATGTTCCTTGTAAAAAGTAGTTAAGGGTGGGAGAATTTTCTTGAAAATCATGTTGTGTCTTTGGGAGATACTTGAATTAAATACCAAATTTGGTATTTATCAGACTTTTCGTTTTTGAGTTAATGCTGTACACAGACGTATACAGGGACATGTCTTATTTGGATTCAGGGGGTCTCAAAATAGTTATTTCTGGTGAAATCTCTGTGTCAAATTTTTGGATGGAGTGCAATACCTTTACCTATGCACGTGGTAGAGAAAGTAAAAATTATTAATTCCATAAAAAATAATTTTTCAAAATTTAAGTATTATTCGCAAAACAGTCTCATAATTTTAGGCTAATTTTTACTTTCTGTACTACGTGTAGTAAGTAGACCCAAAAATTTGATAGGTACCGAGATTTCGCATAATACACCGGAAATATGCGTTTCTTAGTCCCACTGAAACCCCCTCCCACACAAACAAAATTCTTATGTGTTGTATTCACATAGCTTTCTCTTCTCACTCTTCTACAAACTATTGCTACGAAAGATGATTGCTTTCTATCCACTTTTTGTTAATACAGATAAACCTTCATTATTCATTTGGTTGTAGGTATAAGAATAATACAGTACGCTAAAGTGATAGTCAAATGTTTTCAAACCAGGTTACTAGGTTATGCCTTTGGAATTCTGTTCTGTTTGCGTGAACACGAAAAACAAAGAAAGAATCGGGATTTGTATAGTTGAGAAAACTATTTAAACATCGAATCCAATAAGAACGCCACGAGGAAAAGTTTTATTTACGTAAATTGAGTGCTTTAACAAGATCTACATCTTTTGTGCAGAAAGGTTGTCTTGTAGTTCACTAATTATACAACAGTCATCCAGAACGACAGGATTTTACAAGCTAGTCCTAGAAAACTTAGCTTATAATACATTTTACTTGTCAACTTTGGTATTTTTCGACATTTCGAGTTACTCTCTTCACATTTTGTAATGTCCTTTTTACTTCCCCTACTACGTACACAAGGTATTCTACCCAAAAATTCCATACCGAGATTTCTTTGGAAATAATGCTTTGAGCGCCCCTGAATAAAAAAAAACATTTTTAGAGAAAGGTGTGTATGTGTGTGAGAGAGAACAGTATAACTCAAAAACGAAAAGTCGGATAAATACCAAACTTGTTATTAAAGTTCACTATCTTCCAAAGATGTGACACGCCTAACTACGTTTCGCATGCAAGATTTTTCGAGATCTTTTACTTTTTAAAACTGGCTAACAATTTTGATTAACCGAGCGGGATGGCTCAAGCGGTAAAGTCTGCGGCCCGCATTCGGGAGGTCCCGGGTTCAAATCCCGTGCGCCGACCAATCTTTGAGGTTTTTTCGTGGTTTTCCTCAGTCGCCAAGGTAAATACCGGATTGGATACTTAATACCACGACACAAAGTTCCACCTTAAGTCTAAAACAATAGTAAAATGAAAAATAACCATCTATCTACAGATAATGTAAGCAGTTAGACTGGACGGCACCCTAACGCCATCTGCAGTGCACGAAGCAGAAGATCCGGCTGTCATGCGCTGTGGGGAGTGTGTCTGTGGACACGTGACGAAGCCAGTTGGCATTTCCAGGGATGAGGGCGGCGGTTGGACTGGACGGCACCCTAATACCGTCTTCACGGCACGAAGCAGAAGATCCGGTAGCTATACGCTAGGGTCTCTGACACGTGACGGAGCAGATGGTTACAGGGATGAAACCTAGAAGGCTAACTGTCCATCACATATCGTTCCAAGAGTTATTCACCAACAGATCCGTCATGATATGGCCAGGGAGTTACAGCGCCGTAAAATAAAATAGAGTAAAAAAATTGATTAAAATACGTATATTAAAGATGTTTAGATTACAAATAAAACGTTTTTCTTGATTTTTTTTTTTTTTTTAGGAATAGCCTATGAAGTCCACTTCATTCGAAAGAAATTTTGTATAATCTTATAACTGGTAAATGTTAAGCGATAGACGAAAACGTACTACACAAAAAATGTAGATCTTTTTAAAACACACAATTTATTCCAAATATTTTTTTTGTGGCAAGCGCCGTTTCTGAGATATTCATTGTTAATGGTTCGAATTCTTCAATAGTTATTCTTTTCAAGTTCCTTACGATATTGTTTATCGCGATGTCATGGAAACAGTATGGAACGCAGCATATGGCGTCCAGTTGTTAAACATTTGACTATCGATGTTCTCTTTGTATCTATAACGAAGTATATAATGCAGCTATTTCTGCAAAGTTTTATTTGGATAAAATGTAGTAGATACGAAAATATACTTTCGTAAGAGTAATTTGTGCATCCGCTAATAAGCGGTAGACGATAGAGAAAGACTGTAAGCGCAGATTTTTTATTCAGGAGTGCTTTAAAATATGTAGTTCCGAAATAATACGATATACTGCTACACGTAATATTTAATTTGTATGTTTTATTATGTATAGCAAAGAAAGTGGGTTTTGGAATGTTTTTCGTCAAAATTACAATATTCGGATGCCCTAGTATTGCATCTAGAGCATGCTTTTTTTATGTTGGCCTTAAACTAAACAAAAACTAAAAAATTGGTACTTGAGAATCACTGGAGCTTTCAAATATTCAATTTACATCCTCTTTAATAATTTCAGTTTATTACGTAAAATAAGTATTCTATCCTAATCAAAATTTCCATGATGGACAAATGGCAACGCATGTTTTGCCTGCCAACAGCATACGAAACATAAGACATCTTGGTGTTATAGTTCAGCATTTATCCAGGGTTCGACACGAAGATTTTCAGCAATATTGCCCCCTTCCGAACCAAGCTACCCTTTAAATGGAAAAGGTTTCGTTATTTTATATTTTCTTAAAAATGGTTCTTACAATTTTGATTAAAATGCTATATGTTTAAGTACGAGGGCATTCCCAGAAGTAGCCAACCTGGCGTATATATAGCCGTTGTTTCAAAGAAATGACTATGGTAGAAAGTACCACTCTTATAAAGCTTAAGTTTGACGATGCTACGTTGTTTAGTAATTGTTTGGCAGCCATCAACAGTGAACTCTCAGCGAATTTGTAAACATGGATAAAACTGGTCATCGTTATGTGATACAATACTTTCGTTTGAAAGGTCTTAGTCCAACTAACATTAAAGCTGAGCTAGATTCTACTCTGGGGAAGTCTGCTCCTTCGTTTACAACAGTAAAATATTGGGTGGCAGAGTTTAAGTGAGGCCGTTCGAGCTGCCAAGGCGAACATCCAGTGGTCGACCAAATGAGGTGACCACGCCAGAATTGTGAAGAAAATCCACAAAATGGTATTGGATGACCGTCGACTGAAAGTGCACGACCTAGCAGACATCGTAGGCATTTCAAAAAGTGCTGTACATCGCACACTAACTGAGACATGACATGAGAAAGCTCTGCGCAAGATGGGTGCCGCGTTTACTCACAATGGAACAAAAACAGCGTCGTGAGAATGTTTCGGTTGAGTGTTTCGCGATGTTTCGCTGCAATAAAGCCGAGTTTTTGTGTCGATTCATAACCATGCATGAAACCTGGGTCCATCACTTCACACCTGAGACGAAGGAACAGTAAAAACGGACTGAAAGGGGAGCTGCAATTCCATCTGCAGGCAAGATCATGGCGTCAGTTTATTGGGATGCGCGTGGGATAATTTTCATTGATTATCTTCAAAAAGGAAACGCAATCAATGGCTTGTATTATGCAAACTTATTGCAGCGTTTGAATGATGAAATCAAGCAAAAACGGCCGCATTTAGCGAAAAAAAAAAGTTCTGTTTCGTCAAGACAATGCACCAGTTCACTAGTCAATGAGTTAACGTTCGAATTGGTTCCTCATGCACCCTATTCGCCAGACTTAGCCCCCTCTGATTATTTTCTGTTTCCAAAGTTGAAGAAATGGTTTAGTGGTAAAGGATTTGCCAACAATGAAGAGGTGGAGTTTGCAGTTGATGGCTATTTTGCAGAACTCGAGGGTTCTCACTATAAACAGGGGATCGAAGCTTTTGAACATCGCTGGGAAAAGTGTATCGAGCTGAAAGGAGACTATGTAGAGAAATAAAGATGTTTTTTGTCTTTTCTTTGTTAGGTCGGGTACTTCTGGGACAGTTCTCGTATTTACATGATACAATTGACGTCTTGAAGTTTCTCGGAATAGCCTATGAAGTCGTGTTCATCTCGTTAAAAAACACTGTTTGCGTAACCATTTCCTAGGTGTTCTTTTGGTTTTAGTTTTAAAATATTTACGTTTTTCCCTCGTGGTCATGCAGAGATCCATTTTTCCCCTTGCCTTGACGCGTGCAGAGAAAGTGGCGAGTGTTTTGGTTATATCAGATTGTTTGGCCCAGCAGCAAGGTAGATGTCACTTGAATTGCCAATCTGTCGTTTTCATCTTGTCGACATTTTCCATTTCGTTGGCGCAGTCTGTCCCGACTACAAAGCCCCGAGCGTTAAGTGTGTCGGTATAGCGTGTGTTTTAACTTTCCACCAGCTAACTGCACTGTTCCGCTGGGATACCCGTCAATAAAACCTTCAGTAATTAATGTCATTGCATTCGCCACCAGTTTTCATTTGACTTCCTCTGCACAGTATTCTTAGAAGAGCTTATTCTAGTGTCTGCCCCTTGTTGATACAGACCAACATTTGTTGCACGTATAAGAAGGGTATAGCAGGCGAAGCGAGTACGCCATTTAAAAGGCGTGTCACTATGTGATGGCTTTGAAATTCCATGCTCTTTGCATGACCTCGAGAAAAAAGAATAGTGACTTGTCGCTTCAACAAAGAACAGTATTTGAAAATTCAAACCAATAACAAAAATCTCGGAAACGGTTAAAGATACAAAAATTATTTGACTCAAATTGTGTCCTCTAACGAGATTTACGATTTTATGTGGTAAGATTTCCTGTAGGTATCTCTTATTGTTTACCAGCTACTATTCAACATAAACATTTTCTTTAACAGAAATCGTTACACTTTTGGGAAAATGAAATGTAACGAAAATTTTCCAGGGAGTTTGGTGGAAGATTTTCTTGGGAATTTTTGTGTCGCTTCTTCAGAAGTTACTGAACTTAAATACCAAGTTTGTTATTTATTGAACAATTTCTTTTAGTTATTCTGTTCACACACTCGAACTTTTTACTTTCTCTACTACGTATAGTAAGTAGGGGAAGTATTGTATTCCACCCAAAAATTTGATACCGAGATTTCACCGGAAATATATGTTTTGAAACCCCCTGAATCCAAAAAAAAACATTTTTGCAAACATGTCCGTGTCTCTGTGTGAACAGCATAACTCAGAAACGAACAGTCGGATAAACACCAAGATTGGGATTTAGGTTCAGTATCTTCTAGAGATGCGACACGAAGTTTTTCAAGAAAATCCCCTCCACCCCAGATTACCCTTTACATGGAACATTTTTCGAAAATTTTAATTTTCTCAAAAATGGCTCTACCGATTTTGATTGAAATATCATATATTTAAGATACTTTCATGACAAGTGAAATGTATATCTCGAATTTTCTGGGAATTTCTCCAAAAGTATTCTTCATTGTTAATGACTTTTGCATAAATGGTAAACCCTAAGAGATAGACAACATTTTACTACACTAAAAATGTAGATCGTGTTAAGATACACAATTTGTCATACATTTTTGTTGAGTTAACCATTTGAGATATTGCTTGTTATTCTCTTAAATTTTCCAACACATACTTTTTCTCAAATGGGAATTCGTTATTCATTTTTTTGTCCTGGTAACGCAAAGAGAACTACATAGCAACCAGCTCTTAAAATATTTGACTACCGCTTAAAGCCTACCATATTCCCCTTCCATCTACAAGAAAATTAGTAATAACATTAACATGAAGCATATGGAGAATAAGCCTTTGTAAAAATAGTTTGTACAAGAGTAGAGACAGTCATGTGAGTGTAACACATCAGATTTTTTTTATTCAGGTGGCCTCAAAAAATATATTTCGGGTAATATATGGGTATTGATCTATTGGGTTGAATAAAACACTTGTTACAGGTAGGTGACGTTGAAACTAATAGGTATAGTCCGGTGTTGTGCAACCAAACATTCTACTAAGAGTGATGGACAACAAGGTTATATGAAGTATTACTTAAACGTAATTAATTATTCATTCAGTGTGTAAATAAGTGCTTTTATTTACACAATCTTAACCAGGTGACTCTTCTCTATAAATAAGACCATGCGTTTCCTAAGCTATTTGTTGCATTTTCATTGACACTATTTCTAATACTGCACTATTGTAGTGTATGCAAATACCTGTCCTTAGTATAGTAACATGAAATTGTATTTGTTGTATGTGGTTATGTAACATTGGCTGATGTATTTCATGTCCGAAATACATATGTACTTCAATATATCAACCGACGGAGTGCATCTATGTGTCTGTCTGTTTTATCTATCTACATCTACCTATATGTGTCTGCCTAATTATCATCTACTTATTTATCTATCTAATTATAATCTATTTATGTATCTAATTATCACCTATCTGTCTAATCTCCATATATCATCTAATTATAACCTATACATTTATCTAATTATCATCTATTAATCTAATTATAATTTATTGATTAATTATAATCTATTTACATATATAATATCGTCTATCGCGATCAATCTACCTATCTATATCTCTATATATCTAATCTATCAACTAATTATCTATCTAATTATAATCTATGTATGTATCCAATTATAATGTATCAGCCTATCTATCTAATCTCCATATATCTAATTATCATCTAATTATATTCTGTCCATATATCTATATATGTCTAATTATCATCTAATTATACTCTGTCCATTTATCTAATTACAGTCTAGTTATGCATCTAATTATCGTCTATGTGCCTATCTATATCTCCATATGTGTCTAATTATTGTATTCATCTTTCTATCTAATTATCATCTCCTGTTTATCCCTTTGTCTGTCTATAGCTATTTATCTATTTTTGTATCTAATTATCATGTTTCTGTGCCTATATACGAGTGTAATTATCCGTCTATGTATATCTCTATGTGTATGTATGTCTATATGTTGCTACAGTTACCGTAACATATAATACTAGATTTGCTTCAACACCAAACTGTTTTTGTGAAAGTGTTAATGTTTACGCGATACGCAAGCAACAAGATCATCGTTCGTAGATAAGGAGAGAGCTCTGTAACATTGTGTTTGTGACTCCATCAGTGGACCAGCTTTCTCTCAGATACCTGGAGAATCATCATTGTTTCCTGACCGACCGTTATTTCAGAGTTGACCTGATCCTATTGCTTCCATTAGCAAGCCAGGATTGCTAGGCACCTTTGATAGCAGAATAATAATGGCGAAGTTATTCCTCCCCAAGGACATTTTTGATTTTGTGCAATTTTATTAATTTTATATACATTTTATAATTGTAGGATAATACTTTTATTTTAAATATATTATTTTTAAAAATGCTACTGCATCTGTCATTTTGCACTCTGAATTCATCACCTCAAAAAAGCCCCCCCCCCCCAAAAAAAGCATCCCAACTTCAAACTGTGTAGGAGTAGAGTGGTAAATGTGAGCCCATCTTTTAGGGGAAGTTTTGCTCTACAACTTGCCACTACTGTTAAAGTAAATCAGCTTCTGTGTGTTAAAGTCTTTCTTTACAACTATATACGAGCTTGTTTTCTCCATTTTTACTTTGAACAGCTTTTACTGTGAATGAAATTTTCTGGTATAAATGACCCATTTTCTGTTGTAAATCTACTTTGACGTTAATACGGGGCGCGACCATAAAGTAAGAACCAGTAATTTTTTTAACAAATTAACATTATTTTCCAAATACTTTTACATTACCTTACACCTTGCATTACTCCTCCACATAGTCACCGCCGTTATTCATGCACATTCCTAACGGGAGAGTATTTTTGTAGGCCTTCGTCAAAGAATGATGCCGCCTGAGATGAAAGCCTAGTCTGCACTTCTTGTTTCACAACACCGTCATTGAAATGTTTTTCAACAAGGAATTCCTTCACACGAAAATCGCTTGGTACCAGATCCGGACTGTAGGGAGGGTGATCGAACCAAATGATGCGATCAGATTTAGAGTTTGGCTGTGTGGCACTTTAATTTTTAATTTCATACACATTATATTACACGCGGAATACTTCTATTTGAAATATGCTTTTACAAATCTGACGTGTTGCATTCACATGACTTTCTCTACGCACAGATCTACAAACTAGTCTTACAAAATTAATTGTTCTTCCGCACAAGCCGTATGTTGGACAAGATTGGAAAGGTAGAATCAAACAACTGAAAAATTCAATGTCATCGCCGGGATTTGAACCCTGGATCTCCCGGTTCCCGGCCGGTTGCTCTAGCCACTGAGCTACCATGGCAACATGCCGGTACGACATTAATTTCTATTAATTTACCTAATAACGGTCGAACCTATGAAGCCCGCGACTTTAAGTACTTACAGCATCGTAAATCGCCTTTGGGGCATGTCATCTCAATATAATTTGAGATCTCCTTGTGGTTTACCCGGAAAAAGAGAATCAGTTCGGGAATTTAATGTCTTACCGGCATGTTGCCATGGTGGCTCAGTGGTTAGAGAACCGGACGGAAACCGGGAGATTCGTGGTTTAAATCCCGGCGGTGGCATTGAATTTTTCGTCTGAAAAAAAATCACTTATTTATGGACGCTCTTTAACTGCTGTGGTCCTTAGCGTCCCATTCTATATTGGGCCTGAAAGACCGGAAATTTTGCTCAGAGGTCTCTTTGAGGCTTGAGGTTCTTTTACCTGCTGTAAATCTACGACACGGCACCACCGGCTTTACTTCCCTTTCGAAGGAGGCCATGTTAAGGATTTTTACGCCCGAAAAAATCCATCACCCTCCACCGGGTTTGAACACGCGATCTCGGGAACTAGAGGCTAGCACTTCACCACGGAGGACGACATTCAAGAGGTCGTGAGTTGGAATCTCAGTTAGGGTGAGTTACCCGGATAAGGTTATTTCCGGTTTTCCCTTATCCTGAGAAGACTAATCTCGGGTAACTCTAAGGCCTAGCTCATTTGAGCATCATTTCATTCATTCACCACCCAATATGACCTCTCCTGTTGAAGGGCGTTAAACTACCACCCCCCCCACAAAAAGAACTTGGTAGGGTTAACACCACACAACATTTGATTTGGCGAAATCTACATTTTATGTTAACTTGTCCATCTCTTATGATTTTCCAATTATACAAAAGTTATTCAAAACGAAGAGATGTGCACAAGCTATTCTCAGAAAATTCAAGATATACATTTTATTTGTCTTACACATGTGGTATTTTAATCAAAATCTTTAGCCATTTTTCAGAAAATAAGCAACGAAAAATGTTACATGGAAAGGATAGTTGAGTGGTAATTTTCTTGAAAATCTTCGTGTCGTAAAAGGAAAGGAAGCAGGGCTGCTTATGTTAATTAGACCAAATAGTGTGCAAGGTTCTTGAGATGTTATTAAATGAACAGATAATTCAGTACTTTGAAGAGAACTTATTGTTGTTTGGTTATAAAACAGAACACAGTACTGTGGATGCTTTTGAAGGTAGCTAGCTATTCATCCCACGGTCGTTTCTTTGACTTGAGGCCTTTGATACAATCTAACACGAAATACTTTTAAAAAAAAACTTAACCTGCTATGGTCTTTATGATACCAGTATAGACATCTTACGTTCTTATGTACGTGACACACACCGGACTACTTATGTTACTGGCGGAAAATCTAGTTTAAAAAAGATCAAGCATTGTGTGCCGCAGGCCTGCTTTCTTTGTATAGCAGATTTTACGTCATGAAGGCACTTCTGGAGAGTCCGCGCAATGTTGGCATCGCCGCCAATACCGCTCTTTCGTTCACAACAAAGTTTATTATTATTCATTACATTCATTATTGTATAGCGTAGTTAAATTATATTCGAACCCACTCGCGGCCTCTTTCTACTCTGCAACATAGCTGGCAGAGGCGGACTAAAATCCTTACCTTATAATAGATGCTGGAAATGTTGACCTTCTGCTCTCAAACAGGCAGTATATCTCGTGTAAATATTGTCGCTCACTCTCCGAAGCTCAGCAGCAGGAATTCTTGCAATTTCTTTGCACAATGTTTTCTAAGTTCCTGTAGTGTGCGAGGATTGGAACCATACACTTTGTCTTTTAAAGAACCCCATAAATAAAAATCACAACTCGTTAGGTCAAGAGAACGAGGGGGCCACAAATCAACACTAATTATTCTGTCATCAAACACCTCTCTTATTACATGTAATGATTTGGCAGCCGTTGCTGTTGCAGAATATTGCTGGAAGCAACCATATGATTTCTCTTCTGTCAAGCGATTGCAAAATGAATATTTACATGAGATATGCTGTCTATTTGAGAGCAGAAGTTCAACATTTCCAGCATCTATTATAAGGTAAGGATTTTAATCCGCCTCTGCCGGCGCAATTTCCCCTGCGATTGCCGGCTGTCTCGCGCAGTAGAGAGAGGCCGCGAGTGGGTTCGAATATAATTTAACTACCCTATATTAAGTTTTGAGTATGTTCTAGGTTTGTAACACAAGTAAAGAATTGAATTACCCTGGTCAAATTGTTACCGCGGTAAGCTGAAGGTCCCTGAAGGGTTTGTTTAACGAGGGTGGTGCACATGGCCATACGTTTTAGATAGCTTTTTTATTCAGGAAGTCTCAAAACGTGTACCTAGTTCCTTGAAGTCTCAATATTGAATTTCTTTGGTGGAATACAGTATTCTCTTACATACTACAGGTAAGTAATAGAGAGAGTAAGGTTGTTGCCTTGTATGTTAGATAGTTTCTGGTGTCGACATGAAGTATAATACTGTAATGTTGCGTAGTAACGTGGTCCGCATGCAATCTCATCTCTTGTAACGTAATGATCAGTCGTGCGGAAAGATTGCACCAACCACAAACAAACCAATAATTAAATCTGATTTGCTTTCATCTCGTTAACAAATTGCTCCGTTACGCTTCTCAGTCGAACACCATCAATTAATGCCACCTATGTGTATGCCTTTCTCTCTGCGCCTTAGTTAAGGTAGAGGAAGCGAAATATTCGAATGAATATTAGCTATAGTGACTTCACTACATTCTCCTGTACAAACTATTCTTAAAAAAAAACTGATGTTACACTCACATGACTTTTTCTACTCTTGTACAAACTATTTTTACAAACACTTATTCTCCATATGCTTCATGTTAATCGAGATGTTAATCTTATTGCTAATTTTCTTGTAGATGCAAGGGGAATTGGTAGGCTTTAAGCGATAGTCATATGTTTTAAGAGCCGGTTGCTATACGAAGAATTCCGTTCTCTTTGTATGTCCAGGACATAAAAAAATGAATAACGAATTCCCATTTAAGAAAAAATATTGGAAAATTTAAAGGAATAACAAGCAATATCTCGAAAATGGTTCACTCAACAAAAAAAATGTATATGACAAGTTGTGTATTTTAACGCGATCTACATTTTTGTGTAGTAAAATTTTGTGTATCTCTTATGGTTTACTAGTTATGTAAAAGTCGTTCACAATGAAGAATACTTTTGGAGACATTCCCAGAAAATTCGAGATATACATTTCATTTGTCATGAAAATATGTTAAATATACGATAATCAAAATCGTTAGCCATTTTTGAGAAAATTAAAATTTTCGAAAAATGTTCAAAGTGTAGTGTGGGGTGGAGGAAGTTTCTTGTAAACCTTCGTGTCGCATCTCTGGAAGATACTGAAACTAAATACCAAGTTTGGTGTTTATCCGACGGTTCGTTTCTGAGTTATGCTGTTCACAGACACACACACACACACGGACATGTTTCCAAAAATGTTTTTTTTTGGATTCAGGGGATCTCAAAACATATATTTACGGTGAAATCTCGGTATCGAATTTTTGGGTGGAATACAATACTTCCCCTACTTACTATACATACAAGTAGAGAAACTAAAAATCTTATCTTCTATACTAGTCGCCTAAGATTGCCTCAATAAAAAAAAACATTTTTAGTAAAAGTTCTCCGTGTATGTGTATGGACAGCATAACTTAAAAACGAAAACTGGACGAGATGAGTTTCTTTCAAGGATACGTCACGAGGATTTTCAAGAAAATTTCCCCTCCCCCAAACTAAAGTTTTCATGCAACATGTTTTCGAAATGATTGATTTTCTCAAAAGTGGTTCTGTTTATATTAAAATACCATATACACTTCATGACAAAATAAAACGTACATGTTGAATTTTCTGGGAATACCCTCTGTGGGTTCTTCGTTGTCATTGACGTTTGTACAACTGGCAAACCATAAGTGATTGGGAAAAATGTTACTACACAAAGAATGTTAACACACAATTTGTCTTTTTTGGCTGGGTAACAATTTACAAGATATTCTATGTTATTACTTAGAATTTTCAAATATTTATAGTTTTTAAAGCACTAACTCCATATTAGTTTTTTCTTCTGGTCATGCAAAGAGTATGGAATTTCAAAGCGAACCGGGGCTTTAGCGTAATTTATGAATGTAATACATCACAATTGCTTGAGTAATTTAAATTGTTTACACATCTCAGCGTCCCAACACGCCTCAGGTTAGTTTCTTACAGACTATTCCGTTGTGTTCTGCAGATGCATTGTATCTGATCTGTTGTGCTACTTCCTGTTAATATTACTGAAGCTGTGGCGGCTGCTCTGTACGTGAACATCCTACTTTTGACATCTTGAGGATTTATTGGTTATTACTTTCTCTACTACATATACTAAGTATTACTATGCTAGCCTCTAGTTCCCGTGGTCATGGGTTCAGACCCGGCGAAGGGCGATGCATTTTTTTTCGGGCGTAAAAATCCATAAAGTGGTTTTCTTCGAAAGGAAGTAAAGCCGGTGGTCCCTGTCGTAGATTTACGGACGTAAAAGAACCTCAAGCCTGATAAAGAGGCCTCTGAGCAAAATTACCGGTCTTTCACGAACAGTATAGAATGGGACGCTAAGGGCCACAGCAATTAAAGAGCGTCCATAAAGAAAATCCAATTTAACTTGTATAGTAAATAGGGGAAGTATTGTATTTCGCCCAAAAATTCGATACCGAGGTTTCACCGGAAATACATGTTTTGAGACCGTCTGAATCCCAAAAAAAGCCATTTTGGAAACGTGTGCGTGTGCGCGCGCATAACTCAGAAACGAACAGTCGGATAAACACCAAACTTGGTATTAGGTTCAGTATATTCCAGAGATGCGACACGAAGGTCTTCATGAAAATCCCCCCATCCCAGATTACCCTTTACAGGAACATTTTTCGAAAATTTTAATTTTCTTAAAAATGGTTCTAACGATTTTGATTTAAATATTATATGTTTAAGATATTTTCAGGACAAATGAAATGTATATCTCGAGTTTTCTGGGAATGTCTCCAAAAGTGTTCTTCATTGTGAACGACTTTTGCATAACTGGTAAACCATAAGAGATAGACAAAATTTTACTATACAGAAAATGTAGATCGCGTTACAATACACAATTTATGTCCTACTTTCTTTTGTTCAGTGATCCATTTTCGAGATATAGCTTGTTATTCCCTTAAATTTTCCAATACTTATACTTTTTCTCAAATTCGTTATTCATTTTTTTTTGTCTTGGTAATGCAAAGAGAATGGAATACTCCACATAGCAGCCAGCTCTTAAAATATTTGACTATCGCTTAAAGCCTACCAATTCCCCTTCCATCTACAAGAAAATTAGCAATAAGATTAACATCTCGATTAACATGAAGCATATGGAGAATAAGCGTTTGTAAAGATAGTTTGTACAAGAGTAGAGAAAGTCATGTGAGTGTAACACATCAGATTTTTGGAAATATGTTCGTGTGGTGTGTTTGTGAACAGCATACCTCAAAAACGAAAAGTCGGATAAATACCAAACTTGGTATTTGAGTGTAGTATCTTCCAAGAATGCGACAACCAAGATTTTAAAGATAATTCCCCACCCCAGCTACCCTTTACATGGAACATTTTGTTTCGAAAAATTTTATTTTCTAAAACATGTCTCAAACGATTTTGATTAAAATGCCGTACTTGAAAGATATTTACATGACAAAGTGTATACTTTTAATTTTCCAGCAGTAGCCTAGGAAGTCTTCATTCCGAAGGAATTTTGTATAAACTTGTAAACGTTAAGCGATAGACGAAAACGTACCACGCACAAAAAATGTAGATCTCTTTAAAACGCACAATGTACTTAAAATTAGTTTTTTGTGGCATAAGCCTGTTCTGAGATATCTGTTATAAATACCATTGATTTTGAGTTGTTTCTCGCGATGTCATGGAAACAGTATAGAATTTTAAGGCAGCATATAGCTCCAGTTGTTAAACATTTGACTGTCGCTGTTCTCTTTGTATCTATAACGAAATGTGCAATATAGCTGTTTCTGTAAAGGTTTTATCTAAATTAAAATGAAGTAGGTAGAAAAAGCAGCTTTGGTAAGAATATACCTACTAATAAAGATGGAGGCTAGAGAAAGTCATGTGAATGTATCATCAGATTGTCTTCTTTGAATGCTATTAAGCGTAACGCATATGAAGTAATTTAAAATACACGGCGTTTAAATCTACCGCACTACTCCCCTAAACTCAATGAAACATGGCAACAGGGTCGCTAGCGGATCTTGACTTCTGCACGTTTTAAGGAGAGTTTGCTCATATGCAACTGGTATGACGAAATTACCTTATGGGTGAAAACATATGAGTGGTGCACACTTGAAGGCGAAGCGAAGCTTCTCCCGCGCGGTGTTTCTATACTATCACTACAATGTTAGGTTAATGCCACTAGGTGGTAACGCTACGGCAGAAGTAGGTAACGTGCACGAGCACGGAAACTTCTCCCCCTTAATGCTCTCAGCTACAATTTAATTTTCACATTACTTCGTTATTGCCCTGGCACAGTGTGCTTAATTATGTACACAACAAACATCAAGAACCATTTCCTTTGTCAGACAACTTATGCATTATTATTATTATTATTATTATTATTATTATTATTATTGGAAGCGGCTGTAGTTACGAGGGCTGTTCCAGAAGTACGCGATCTAACAAAGAAAACACAAAAAGTTTGGGAAAAAACCCTCTTTATTTCTCTACATAGTCTCCTTTCAGCTCGATACACTTTTCCCAGCGATGCTCAATAGCTTTGATACCCTGTTTATGGTGAGAACCGTCGAGTTCTGCAGAATAGCCATCAACAGCACACTCCACCTCTTCATTGTTGGCAAAACTTTTACCACCAAGCCATTTCTTCAACTTTGGAAACAGAAAATAATCGGAGGGGGCTAAGTCTGGTAAATAGGGTGCATGAGGAAGCAATTCAACTTTTAACTCATTAACTCATTCCCAGAAAATTCGAGATATACAATTCATTTGTATTAAAAATGTCTTAAACATATGATACTTTATTCAAAATCGCTAGAGCCATTTTTGAGAAAATTAAAATTTTCGAAAAATGTTCAATGTAAAGGGTAGTCTGGGGTGGGGGATTTTCTTGAAAACCTTCGTGTCGCATCTCTGGAAGATACTGAACCTAAATACCAAGTTTGGTGTTTATCCGACTGTTCGTTTCTTAGTTATGCTGTTCACAGACAGACACACACACGGACAGTTTCAAAAATGATTTATATGCATTCAGTGCACCTCAAAACATGTATTTCCTGTGAAATCTCGGTATCGAAGTTTTGGGTAGAATGCAATACTTCCCCTACTTACTAGAGAAAGTAATATATAGTTTTTGATAAGAGAAATAAAACCGTCGCTGGTGTTTCCTGCTGCCTATCAGAACCAGAAGCAGGCCAGGAATTTCCGCTACAGTTGCAAGGGGTCTTCGCCCCAACCGAGAGAAAGTGCAGTTCATTATGCAAGCGTTACTGATGAGCTTGAAACGTACCGTAGCGTTTTGATCAACTTTACCTACAAGACGGTTTTCACTTTACGCAACCTCGAGGTTTTAAATGTTAGTGGGTAAGGCTGAAAAGGTTGACTTCAATAACCAGAGACAGCAAACTTTCAAATACTTTTGTTAATATTTTTTGCGTGATTATGTTTTTAATGAACTTGCCCATCTCTCATGCAGCCAGCGTAACCTACCATCTATTTGGATGTGTGTCTGTAGGTATTACTTTATCCCAGGCGTAAGCTTTAATGTTATTATCGCATTGTACCCAAACATCCGAAATATACGTTTTGAGACCCTAATAAAACAAAATTTAGGAAAATGTACGCGTGTGAATAGCACAGTTGAAAGACAAAACATCGGTATTAAGTTCAGCGTACTCAAAGTTTGCCACACGACGATTTCCACGAAAATCCTCCCCCATGCAAACTACCCTTTACATGGTAAGTTTTTCGAAAACTTATTTTCTGAAAAACGGCTCTAAACCATTTTTATTAAATAGCCATATGTTTGATATTTTCATGACCCACAACATTTGACTTTCTGCGAATAGCCTGTGAAGTTCTGTTCATTCTAAATGGCTCTTGTGTAATTGATAAATCTTACTACACCAAAATGTAGATCTATTAAAAAAGATCTATTTATATCAAATGCAATTTTTTGTGGAATTAACCATTTCGGAGATATTCTTTGTTATATTGAATGTTTAAATGCTTTCTTTTCTCAATTAGTAAGTCGCTTTTGGGAGGTGGAGTTCCTCTACCAGTTACCTACAGTAAGAGTTGTCCTCCGGGTGTAGTGGTTACCATGAACCACTAGTTCCCGAGATCGCGGTTCAAACCCGGCGGAGGGCGATGCATTTTTTGATCGTAAATATTCTTAGCATGGCTTCCTTCGGAAGAGAAGTAAAGCCGGCGATCCCGTGTCGTCGATTTACGGCAAGTAAAAGAACCTCAAGCCTGATAAAGAGGCAACTGAGCAAAATTACCAGTCTTTCACGCCCAATATAGAATGGGACGCTAAGAACCACAGCAGTTAAAGAGTGTCCATAAATAAAACTCCATTTCATTTTAACCTACAGTAAGTAAAGTATTCTATTTCACCCAAAAATTTGATACGAAGATTTCACTGGGAATTTAGGTTTATACGTCCCCTAAATAAAAACTATCTGATGTGTTACACTCACATGACTTTCTCTACTCTTGTACAAGCTATTTTTACAAACGCTTATTCTCCATATGCTTTATGTTAATCTTATTGCTAATTTTCTTGTAGATGCAAGGGGAATTGGTAGCCGTTAAGCTTTGGTCAAATATTTTAAGAGCTGGTTGCTATGTGGAGTATTCCATTCTATTTGCATTACCAGAACAAAAAAAATGAATAACGAATTCCCATTTGAGAAGAAGTATAAGTATTGGAAAGCTTAAGGGAATAACAAGCAATATCTCGAAAATGGTTCACTCAACAACAAAAATTTATATTACATAAATTGTATATTTTAACACGATCCACATTTTTTGTATAGTAACATTTTGTCTATCTCTTATGGTTTAACAGTTATGCAAAAGTCGTTCACAATGAAGAATACTTTTGGAGAAATTTCCAGAAAATTTGAGATATGCATTTCATTTGTCAAAATATCTTAAACATATTTTATTCAAAATCGTTAGCTATTTTTGAGAAAATTAAAATTTTCGAAAAATTTTCCATGTAAAGGGTAATCTGGGGTGTGGGGATTTTCTTTAAAACCTTCGTGTCGCATCTCTGGAAGATACTGAACCTAAATACCAAGTTTGGTGTTTATCCGACTGTTCGTTTCTGAGTTATGCTGTTCAGACACACACACGGACATGTTTCCAAAAATGCTTTATATGCATTCAGGGCACCTCAAAACATGTATTTCCTTTGAAATCTCTGTATCGAATTTTTGGGTGGAATACAATACTTCCCCTACTTACTACACGTAGTGGAGAAAGTAAAAAAGAGAAAAATGGTTTTGTGTGTGTGTGTGTGTGCGCGTGTACGTGAGAGAGAGACAGAGAGAGAGAGAGAGAAAGCATAACTCAAACGAACAGTCGGATAAACACCAAACTTGGTATTTAGGTTCAGTATCTTCCAGAGATGCGACACCAAGGTTTTTCAAGAAAATCCCCCACCCCAGATTACCGTTTACATGGAACATATTTCGAAAAGTTTTATTTTCTCAAAAATGGCTCTAACGATTTTGATTAAAATATCATATATTTAAGATATTTTCATGACAAATAAAATGTATATCTTGAATTTTCTGGGAATGTTTCCAAAAGTATTCTTCATTATGAACGACTTTTTCATAACTGGTAAACCATAAGAGATAGACAAAAGTTTACTACACGAAAAATGTAGATCGCGTTAAAATACACAATTTATGTCATATACATTTCTTTTGTTGAGCGAACCGTTTGCGAGATATTGCTTGTTATTCCCTTAAATTTTCCAATACTTAATACTTTTTCTCAAATTCGTTATTCATTTTTTTTATGTCCTGGACATGCAAAGAGAATGGGATGCGCCACATAGCAACCAGCGTTAAAATATTTGACTATCGCTTAAAACTTACCATATTTCCCTTGCATCTACAAGAAAATTATCAATAAGATTGACATCTCGATATCTCGATTAACATGAAGCATATGGAGATTAAGCGTTTGTAAAAATAGTTTGTACAAGAGTAGAGAAAGTCATGTGAGTGTAACACACCAGATTTTTTTGTCCTGGTAATACAAAGAGAATGGAATACTCCACATAGCAACCAGCTCTTAATATATTTGACTATCGCTTAAAGCCTAGCAATTCCCCTTGCACCTATAAGAAAATTAGCAATAAGATTAACATCTCGATTAACATGAAGTAGGTGGAGAATAAGCGTTTGTAGAAATTGTTCGTACAGGAGCAGAGAAAGTCATGTGAGTGTCGCACATCAGAATATTTTTTTTCGTGGTCATGTAAAGAGCATGGAATTTCAAAGCCGTCACATAGCGACACGGTTTTTAAAAATCTGCTATCACCTTATCCTACTGAAGCCCTTGCACACGTTCTGGGTGCTTGCCTAGTGCTCCGAAACAGCACACATCACAAAACAAGAAGCGTGATTGCAGCAGGGATGAAGGAAAAAGGTTTTCATGTCCACGAGGAGGTATATGGATTATCCAACAGTGGTAGCATCGACATCATCTCACATTGATCCTACTGTGCGCTTTGAATCCCACTGTCAACAGCCCGAACAAGTGGACGCAGACCATTTATGAACCCACTGTCTCCTATTACAAGGATACATACAATTTAAATAAAACAGGATTGATGATAGGAGCTAGAGGGACAATATCCAAAGTTTTGGGTGGATTATGACCGAGATAAACGTCTACTTCATCAAATAGCAATCATGGCTATTGGAGGATCAATTCTCATCGTCAGAAATCATTTGTATTGATACACCGCTTCACAAATCATTGAAATTATTATATATTTATTTATTTTAACTCCATAATAGGATTGTTTTATACCACTTTTCTTTCCGATTTAAACTCATTTATATTTCTATTTTAAGTTAATTTTCATTATTTTGATATGTTAACCGTCATTATTGTTGTCAATTTAAATTTGTTAATTGTATAGGTATATTTTGTCTATATGACAGCCCTTAATTGAGGGAAGTGTTAATAAAAAATATTATAGCTAAATCGAAGTGTGTAATGAAAGTTTATCTGTATTAACAAAAAGTGGAACCTTTATTAAGAATAGTTTTGTAGAATAGTGAGTAGGGAAAGGCATGTGAATGCAACACATCGTATTATTTTTTTCTCGATGGTTATGTTCTGGGGGTGGAGAACGTGCTCACCCGCCAGTAAATGTAAAAAGTACGAAGCCTTTGTTACCCATATTATGATTTTGGTTGACAAAAGAGGAAAGCTGTTTAAACTTTCTTGAATGTGACACGTAACTTACGTGTGTTGGTTACGAGGTCAGAGCTCGCTTTCACGGGCCATCGGATTTTATTGGAGAAACTGATCTAGTTTACATCTGGCTCTGTGTTCCTAGTGCAGCCAGACGCATGCGCAGTTCAATTTCACGAATGTGCCTTTAGTTGGTAAAATTGTTTACTTTCCTGCATACATTAGGATGCCATCATTTTCAGGAAAGACCTCCCACATGGAAAACGTTACTTTACTTCATAACGATATTTATTAAAATACGTTTGCCTCTTTGGTCGAGAGATCAGCATTCCGGCTTCTCAACCCAGAGGTCGTGGGTTTGATTCCCGGCTGGAGCAGGTATTTATGGACATCATAGTAGGTAGTGAAGGTATTGCATTCCACCAAAAGTTCAACACTGAAAATACATGTTTTGAGACCCCTGAGTAAAAAAAAAAGCATTTTTAGAAAAATGTGCATGCATATGTGTGTAAATAACATACTCCAAAACGAAAAGTACAACTACCAAACTTGGCATTTAGATTCAATGTCTTCCACAGATGCGACAAGACGATTTTCAAACAAATCTCCCCAACTCGCCTACGCTTTACATGGAACGTTTTTCCAAGTTTTTTATTTTCTAAAAAAAGTCTTATGATTTCGATTAAAATACTATATATTAAATATATTTACATGACAATTTTATAGGTATAATCTTGTATAAATATACACGTTAAACATAGACGAAAACACATTACATAAAAATGTAATTTCTTTAAAATAAAATTTATTTCAAATAACTTTGTTGTGGCATTGGACATTTCCGAGATATCCTTTATTAATGGTTCGAATTGTTCAATGCTTTAACCATTCTTTTAATGTCCTGTCAACATTCAGTTGTTTCTCGCGATGTCATGGAAACAGTATGGAATTTTAAGGCCAGCATATAGCGTCCAGTTGTTAAACATTTGACTATCGCTGTTCTCTTTGTATCTATAACGAAATGTGTATTGTAGCTATTTCTGTAAAGGTTTATCTGGATTACAATGTAATAGATAGAAAAATAATCTTTCGTAAGAGTAATTTTATAGGCACTAATAAATGATATAAAGTAGAGAAAGCCATGTGAATGTAACACATCAGATTTTTCAAGTTTGGCAGCTGCGGAGATTCATTAAGTAGAGGAATAATTGTATTCAACTCAAAAATTCGGTATGAGATTTCGCCGAAATTTTTAGAAAAAAATCAGAGAGAGAGAGAGAGAGAGAGAACAACATAACTAAAAAACGAATAGTCGGTTAGATGCCAAACTTGGTATTCAAGTTCAGAAGTTTCCAAGGATCAGACTGAATTTCTTTAGGAAAATCCCCCCACCCTAGACTACACTTTACGTGTAACATTTTTCGTTATTTTTATTTTGTCAAAAAGAGTTCTGATGATGATCATTAAAATACCATATGTTTGAGATATCTACGTGATAAATAAAATGTATATCTTAAATTTTCTGCAAATAGCTTCTTAAGGCCCTCTTCATTCTGAATGACTTTTGCATAACTTGTAAACATAGGAAGTATACATCAACTTACTACGGAAAAAATGTAGTCTTTGTTAAAGCAAACAATTTGTCTCCAATAAAAATGTTTGTGGTATTTCCTATTTTTGAGTTAATGTTTATAATTTGTTTGAATTTTAAAACGTTTATACTTCTGTACTTTCCCTACTATAGCTTGTTTCAACCTTAAGTCAGTATGGAGGTAAATGGGATATCTCTGTCTCTATCTAACACACACAATATTGCCATTAGCTTCGTCGTTTTCTACTTTCGCGCTGTCGCCAAGTTGCCAATAACATGTAAATATTCAGTTGTTATAAATTTCAGCTTTGAATATATCCTATGCAGAACATTTTTCTCTATCAGATTATACAATTTTTAGAACCTTTATACATTTCTATAGGCACTAATTTCTAAAGAAAAAGAGTTTTTCAGTAAAAGCCCAATATTTGTTGTTTCTATGCTTAACACGCAGTAACTAACACACTAAAGGATATATCGAAATTATGTTTTTGTCTTGGCTAGAGTAAACCAGAGTGCTGATTTCTCCCAGTTACGAATCTTCTATCTTGAATAAGCTGAGCGTTATAATTTTTTAAATTAAATATTTTCGAAAAATTCTATGTAAATGCAGTGGAAAAGTCAGCCATTTTTTGTATTGGTGTTACAACGGCCACTAAGCGAGAGAAAATGTTGAGGAGGATTGGAGATAGTTTTTAAAAGAAGCCGAAATCCTGTAACATCTTCCATTTATTGCGTAGGTATAACAAGCCATCCATCTAATTAGCTAACAGGCGCCAGGCATAAGCTAGTATAGTTGTAAGGAAGTTTATACCTTTATAGCGTGTGGAACCCGAGAAGTGTTTTGTAGGTTATTTATTTATCATTTTGCGTAAATGTTTATAGTTATAAAGGGAGAAGCTAGGAAGAGACGCAAAATAATAGTGAATGTGTCGGATTATTTTTCAAGTAAAATGATTGTTAGTAAGCCAGTAAAAGAAACAGTTAAACCTATGAAAGGACCTGTATGGACTCGTCAAAAAAACCGCAAAAGGGGATGGGAAACAAAAATACACTAGGTTAACAAATATAATGGAATAAAGCGCATCGTTCATTCTTTGCTGTTTGAAAACATTTCACCCGCGTTGAATGTAATTCCATCAAGAGTAAACAGAGATGATATCCTACCAACTTAAATCTTTTATATCTCATTTGATAATATATGTATTTTATGCCTGTAAAGTCGTATTTCGAAGTAGTACTAAACATACAAAGAAGAGAGATAAGTGCAAGCGAAGATTAAATAGCAGTGCAGATATTTCACTATTAATTGGTGACGTGTCATTCATAAAGTGATATTAGATTGGTGGAGCGACAGCGGCTGAGCACCAAAGTTGCGAGCGTACGTATAGTAAATATGGCAACAGTGCGCTCCATTAAACCGCTTCTCTTTAAAGCGTGAGACGCGGTGTAGTTGCCTAAGTAACCAGAGGAAGTATTGTGTTCCACCCAAAAATTCGATACAGATATACTGTTATATAAATGGTCACGTGACAAGGGTTTAAGGGGACAAGGTACTCTGAAATAGTAAAAAATCACATTTTTGTTTTGTTTTAGGCACTAATAAAGTCTATTATTTCCAGTTTCAGAAAGTATATACTTTTTGGGGTTAAGAGGTTTTTAAGACGTTTAAATGCTAGTCTCCATTCCTTTAAAGCTGTCATGCAACGCCCCTTTTTAGAGCATTTTTGTATCTTACAACAACGGACACTATATCATGGCCAGCGAGCAGTTCAGCAATTAACAAAAGAGGTCAGGACCAAGAGAAGACAATCAGAAAAGCTCAAGCAATCCTGGAATGAAGGTGCAGACGATTATGACCCTGGAATATACTGAAGTGTGTCACAATTTTAACGTTCAAACTTTAAATTCAGTTTTCTCAAAACAACAACTTTGGATACTTGGGTACCTTTTTCTCAAAGTATAAGAGGTAGAGAGCCGAAATTTTTCAGTGCATGTATACAACACGCAGTTAAACTTTCTGAACCACAATCATAATTTTATAATGTATATTAGTGATATTAAGAAAGAAAAACATTGCAGATTTTCCACATTTTTACTTTTTTGACTTTGCAAATAATGTTTTTTCAATTTCTAGTGAACTGATATACATAACTAAGTAATTGAGGTTCAGAAGATAGCTGATTATACTAAGAACAAGCATGTAAAAGTTTGATTCTGTATAGCAAGTAGTATCAGAGAGAAAGCTACACGAATCCGCATGTTTTAAGAGTACATTTTATTATTTTTCTGCTGAATGAAATAATTTTACGCCCTAATTATATAAGCTATAAATGAAAACAACCACTTCCAATAATTGTCATGATTTATAGAATAATTGATAAAAATTTCAGGAAAAACCATTGAGAACTTCAAGAGCAGTGGTAATTTAACACACTTAAGGTGTAATTTCCATTAGTTCAGACTGCATTGTCCGTTTAAAGCGCAAACAGTCGCAAATAACTTCGGCGTATTAATCTAGAAGAACTGAAGTTTATTAATACGCAAAAATACTAAAATCGATATTTTCAAGAAAGCTTGAAAATCTAAAGAAGTTGAAATTAGGTGTCTAACGACCTATGTCCGTCCGGAAGAACAGTGCTTTTCAGTGGTGAAAGAATTATCAAAATCGGTTGAATGGTAACCCTGAACACACGGTTTGTAATATTAGTATACGTAATTAAAATTAAAAAAAAGGTAAGCAGTGTTCCGGTGTGTAATTGTTCGCTTCAGTTCCGGTCTAGGCCACTGTGCTGCTCTGTTGCGGGTGCCATCATGTCCCACTTCCCCTTATTTCGTTTTCTCTGGTCACGCGCGTGTTTAATTCTACTCCGTCCTGCATCATTAATCTCCACTCACGTACCGGATGTTATAAAGTTGTCTTCATACATGACAGTTCGGTGCATTACTCCAAGCTCGACAAATAACAGGGAATTCCGCTCCCAATCTCAAAACAAGATACATAAGTACAGGCGGTATTTTTAACACTTAAATGATATCAGTCTAATTATACAATATATAATATAATAACAACCCGCCTTAAAGCAATATATGTATAATATAATATATAAAGTTGTTACAGTCATTGTATTATGTTTATATTATTATGTACATGTATAATAATGTTATGTGAATGTATTACGTAGTTTAACAATGTAGGAGCTGTGAGAAAAGAAGCAAGCTGCCTTCTGTAGCAAACAGAATTATAAAGTAGAGCCGAAAGTTGCTAACAATGAGGTAACCTTGAGACAACAATAAATTAGAAAGTTTAACAATGCTACTAATAATTCTTGGAACAATAATGTAATATTTAAAACAGTTTATAAATAGCCAATCAAACTATAAAAAATTAGAGTTAAATAAAAGTATTCTAGTAGGATTAGCCAATCAGAGACTTGAAATAGAGGAAATGTGCAAATTCAGGCAGGAGACAATACAAGACAGCGTTCCCAAGCGGTCAGATTTTGTGCGGGTTCAGTGTGTGACATGCAAATTTATTGCGGCGAGAGTAATATAAAGTTTACGTGTTAAAAATTGCAATTAACAATAATCTCACAGCTCTGTAGTAGGATATATCAGTGAAGTGTTATTTATTCGTGTGAAGGATTAATAAACAAAGTACAATACAATTATAATTTGTGTAAGCCTTCATTCTTTAGCCGTACCAGCCCTGCTAAGAGATACGTGCTCAAAAAATACTGACACAGCCGAGGCATACATATATAATATTTAAATAAGCATTAAAATACAACGTTGATTTTTTAAACGTGGGGGGCGAAGGCCACCGGAAAAGTGAACGTGGGCGAACACTCCCAGAAACAATCTGTCGCAATACGTGTGTGGTGCAACAACAACAACAAAGTCTTCGGGTATTTACTAAACATTTTGGGAAACAATGTTGCAGTCACATGACTCTTCTATCTTGTTAATACAGATAAACCTTCATTGCACATTTAGTTGGTGTAGGAAGAAGAATACAGTAGGCTAAAGCGATAGTCAGATTTTTAAAAAGTGGGTCGTTATGTGATAGCTTTGAACTTGATGCTGCTTGCATGACCGCGAGGAAAAATAATAGCCCCTTACCACTTAAAGATTTAAGTATTTGAACATTCAGACCCATAACAAACAATATCTAGGAAATAGTTAATGCCGCAAACAACGTGTACTTTAACCACGTCTAAATGCTTTTTCTGTATTTCTTACCGCTTACCAGTTATACAAGTTATTCAGAATGAAACCGACACAGTAGTAGGAGTTATGGCACGGACTCGTGAACGGGGTGTCCGCGGTTCAAATCCCACCAGAACAGTCCTTCCTGACAGGAGTTTTTTTTCACGTTTTTCTGTGAACTTTTAACTAGCAAATGCCGGGGAGGTATCTTAAACTTGGGCCTGGAACGTTTTCTTCCCAAATTTCCTTTCTGAATTTTAATTTCATTTTGTGTCATTAGTGTCCACCTGCGGTGCCGTGTGTAGTAAGAACGGGCGTTAAACACTGCTTGTAGGTATATAAGAAATCACTCGAGTACGCCACTCTTACCGCTTCCTTTGCATACATTAAGACACATTTTTGTTTTATACCAGAAGCTACAACTTTGCCACTGAAAGATGCTCTAGATATAATTGGCAATGTTTCCAGTAAAGAAATACCTGGACCAGTGGCAGTTGCAGTTGCAGAAGATTCCTCAACGAAATCCTGCTTTTGAAGATATGAAAATCATCAATTCAGTATTGCAGGGAGAAAATATACAGGTGAACCCCTAGAACTGCTGCACTGGCATACGCTCCAATGACGTCATGTTCCGTGGAAAGAACCTTTTCTTCATACAAGAATGTGTTACGTGATAATAGGAAATCGTTTACGCCAGAAAATTTGAGAATGTATGTATCTGCTGCAATGCCAAAATGTAAATATTACAACTAAGTACCAGAAAAGGAAAGTTATTGATGACTGTATTGATCCACTAAGGCCCCCCTCAAAAAAAAAAAAAATTTAAGCATATAAGAAACGATGAAGGTTTATTCCACCTAAAAATCCAGGCCCTAGTGATTACAGTATCCTTTATTTTGTTGTTCTTCAGGGCGAACATATTCCAAGAGGCAAGAAGGAACTTGTTGATCATCCCACGGACACCCACCATCGGACTCCGTATTTATCCAAGAAAAATGCTACTGTGAGATCGTATGTTTTTCTTCTCCACCTTCACTTTTTCAGGCTGATCTTTATACATCTCGAATCTAACTTGAATCAATTATATCTATATCGCTTTTTACTATTAGCAGGCATTGTATCATATCGATCCTTCTAGTGCTGCCAGTTGAAGAGAGGCCATGAGCTTCCTCTGCGCTTGGTAGCTGGATGATCTTGGTTCTTGTGAGCGGATCTTGTGATGGCGAAAGTTTCGAAGTAATTCTCCATAACACAAGAACCCAAAACATCAGCAAGAGTTTGTCCGTCTTGGATTCTGCCAGGGAGGCCACGGACGGTGCTTCCCGCCATTCACTGGAGGTTAAACGTACGCGATCTCCTACCCAAGAGTTGGCTTCTGGATATTCTTGATAAAGAGAGACCCAAGTCCTTTTAGTGGAAGATGTGACCAGGATTCTCTTTATTTTTCTCTTAATGTTCTCTTTATGCGACGCGCTTCTTAGAGTCCTGTCTGCGAGTTCTTTATCCCTGGTGTAGTTTCAGCTAGATGGACATGTTTTATACGTCCTGTTAGAACACATGAACTGGATGTTTGTAAAAGAATTTTGCACGAGTTACGTGCTGCAGGAAAGCTTCCCATCCTGCTCTGAAGAGTTTATATTTCATGGGAGAGTAAGGCATATTATCTGCTGTGTCTTTTGGAAGTTACAGAATTTCTTTGAGAGTACTTTTGATAAGCTTGTTCCAGTCATTAGCAACTTTTTGGGAATGTTTTTAATATTAGCTGTTTGAAAATTGTAGACTAAAAGACGTGCTATATTTAAAACAAATTTCTGTTGAGCTTCAAGTAGTAGTGATTATGTCAAAACTAATTGAATCTGAGAATCAAACTCCAAGATATTTAACTACGTTATTATTTTAATACTGGTAATTTGGCAGTTTTCGTCGACGAAAAACGTTTGTTTGTAAGTCTACCATTCCTAATGCAAACGCCTATGGACTTATTTACGTTCACTTCTAAGCCGATTTCTTTGAATCGCTGTACGTTAATGCGTGTTAGTTCGACGGCGGCTGCTTCATTACCTATAGCAGCGTCATCTGCAAATCACAAGATTGTAAGCAGAGGTAGATCAGAAGTAAGCGTTTTACTATACATCGGCAAAGATTTTCATTTAATTCTTCAAAAATATAGTTTATTATATTCTATAATGTCGGAGACAGCGGAGAACCTTGTATGACGCCTCTAAGAGGAGATATAGCTTTTGTTTCTACTTGGTTTGCAGAGTAAGTACAAGGTTTTTAAACTTTCAAAGAATTCCTTCGCTTTCTGGGGTATTTTCTAAGTGAAAGTGACCTATGTTATCAAATGCCTTCCCAGTGTCAAGAAACACAATTGTAATGTCTTTTCTTATTTTTGCAGAATTCAAAATAGCTTCCAGTGTATTGATTAATGTTCCAGGGACGTTGGTAAAGCCTCTCTGATGTTCTTGTGTGTTCGAAGGCGCGAGTCCAGTACCTGTTTGGTAACACTTCTTATGAGTAACATATAGCAATGGGGTGCCAAGGTGATACGTTCTTGGTATCGCCTCTTTATACAGTAGTATGGTTCGAGCTTTTAAAAGGCATTCAGGAACTTTACCATCCCCAGGGGCTTACTTCGGGATTGGCGTTCCAGGAGTCCCGAGCCAGCGATCCTCCAGGTTTTGGGGGTTGGGTTAGGGTCAACAGCCCTACCCGTAAAACTGCAACGTTCTTCATCCTTTGTGTGTGGACAGCCTTTTTAGAAAAGTTTGACAGTCGCTGATTTGAAGGATGAATTAGAACATCTGATTGCAGATACTCTGTCAACAGCTAGAGGTGTACAGCAAACACAACAACCTTGGTGTCAAGCTAGATGACAATGCGCTGCTTGGATCCTATTCGGTGGAGAACGATGTGCTGCTGCCTGTCATTGATAAGTTTGTATTACATATTGAAATGGAAGAGTTTTCTAAAGTAGGGAAGTTTGAATTGTCATTGGAAGAATATGCCAAACGAGAAGATATGCTTAGAGCATATCTTGCCTGGGAAGATACAATGTAGACGTAACGTAAACACGAGAAAGAGACAGAGTGACCATAATAGAGAGAAGCAGATGAGACATCAAAATTTGGTGTTGTGTATCTGACCATCCAACCAGGACAGCTACAGGTTGTATCGAGGCCAGTGGGTGGTGTCCAGTATGGTGAGTCTCCGGGAAATACTGATGGGAGTTTTCATGACAACAAATCCTTGGACTCACCGTCGAAGTATTGTGAACTTGTCAGACCTGTGCGTGTTGACTTTGGAGATTTTCCGGAAGCGGCTTCTGATCCGGATGGAATTTAATAACACAGTGTTCTCACTCATCATTGTGTACTTGTTCTGATTTTTTTTAAATATTTTGTTACCTCTGTGTACTGAATTAGAATGCATAGTTAATTTTGTATGCTTCATTTTTGTTCCTTTGCTGAAGCTTGTGGTGTTCAAAGTTTTTATTGTTTTTGTACCAGGTTGTAAATAATTATGTAGCCAGAATGTGGCGCTGATGTTCCCAGCAGTTTTGTGCCACCCAAAAGCTACTACCTCTAAGAACTTTATCTGTCTATCATTCGGGTACCAAATGATCTCGCTAACACTATCATCTGTCAATGCTCTGAGGAGAACTACTGTGTGTACTGCCATCAGTAGATTATTTCTTCTTTAGTGATTTCATCGTTGAAGGTGTCCTCAAGTTCTACCTGATCAGCTTCATTAATTTTCATTGTATAGCTGACCGTTACAGATGTATTTGCAGAAGAAAAATGTTGCACGAAATAATCGTGAATATTATTACTGTTAATTTGGCATGATTCATATTTAGTTTCGAGAACTTTTCTTACTCTCTTTCTTTGCTGGTTATAAAATAAATGTGTTAATTCGTAGTTATATTTAGCCCTTCTTTTGTCACGGTCCCGTTCTTTGACCCTTTCGGGATTACTTGGAATTTTGTGTTCGTTCTCTCTGTTTATTTGCCTTGCTTTTTCCTTGCTTCATAAAATTTAGTAGTTGGATATTTAGGTTCGGGCAAAACATATACATGGTGATTTATGAAGAACTGACAATTTATTTCTTTAATTGTTTCAAAACGAGTTATGCTAGCGACAACTTATTATACCTGAAATGCAGAAGAATTTTGGGAGATTATTTACCTCTATAGCAAATGTTGAAAATGTCCTCCATCCTGCATAAGACACAACTCAACACGTCGTTCCATGTTACTGGCCACTCGTTGGAGGACTCTGTTGTCAATAGCTTGAATCTCCTGTGTAATGTTGTGCTTCAGATTGTCCAGTGTATGGCATAAGCCCTGTCTTTTAAGTAACCCCATAGAAAGAAGTCTGGCGATGTCAAATCCGGAGATCTCGATGGCCACAGGTTCTTGGAAATTATCCGGTCGTCAAAGAAACTTGCAATTTATGTCATGCATTCATTTGATGTATGGCATGTAGCGCCGTCCTGCTCAAAATATCCTTGACTCAGCTCTACATCGTCTAGTTGCTCAACAAACTCCATTAAAATCTGCCGGTATTCTGCACTGTTCACATTGTTTAAAAAAATGGTCCCACTATTCTCTGTGCGGATATTGCGCACCAAATTCCAATTTTAATTGAGTTATTTGAGTTCACATAGCTGGATAATGGAAACATGATGGACAATATGGCAGGATTTTGCACAATGAACCCTGAAACCAACGACAATAATTCAGTCGTCTATCCTTATCTGGTTCCTGTAACTGATGGACAACCGTAATCCTATACGGCTTTAGGCCTGCACTTTTCACAGCTCTGACACATTTGAGTAGCTGTACCCTGTCTTCTATGACAAACATCTTAATGATTTTTTGGGTAACTGATCCAGTCGTTTTCTTAAGTCAAAACAACCGTGGGAAGCCTAGTTGAACGAGTTTTGCCTTTTTCACTCACCAGAGTTTGTTTCCAATTTGTTTACCAATCCCAGTATTGTGTTTCTTTGGGGAGGATTCCGGACACCAAATTCTCTCTGGTATGCTCTTTGAGTAACTGTAATTGAATTCGTAATTCAGTATTGCTTTACAAGGAAGAATCGTTCATTTAATGTGTACTCAATTTTCACGTTGACTAGACCAAAATCTCAAAAACAGTTGCCGACAATAAAACTAGAACATCTGCGCATCTAGTGACAGGCAATCGAAACTCCAGAACATTCTGCTTAATTTGGTGCTAAAATTGGGGCATTGGGTGAATTTCGAACAGAATAATTAAAGAAATGTCGGTTCTTCATAAATCACCGTGTAGTATTTTACTCAAAATCGTTAACCAAAATTTACGAAAATCTTTCATGTAAAGGGAGTTTTCGGTAGAGGAATTTTCTTAAATACAAAGTTTGGTGTTGAACAGAAGTTTCGTTGAGTTATGCTGTACACATACACACAGACCTTGTTCTAAAAATGCTTTTTATATACTAGGGACCTCAGAACGTGTATTTTCGGTGAAATCTCCGTATCGATTTTTGGCGGAATACAATACTACCTCTAGTTGCTGTAGGTAAATGGCAGAGAAGGTAAATAACCATACAATTGCAATTTAATTTGACATATACTGTTTTTAAACCACGCTTAGCACATTTCAGCTATTGAATGCAGACATCGCTTTGCTGCAAGCAAGACGGGTGTAAAATCCTGTTATTGCACTTAGTTTGCCCATCAGTCCAGGGGTCACTCAAGTTAGCGAATTAGCAGCAACTTTCGCTACCAAAGTTGAGGCACGTGTCCCTCAAGGTCGTGAACTCCAGCCATCTTTATGTTTACGTGACGATCAAGTCGCGAAAGTAGAATATATACATATAAATGTCTCCTGTTACATGACCTGCCTTCCGGGTTCGAACCGGAATCGTAAGAGTTGAACGGACCGTTAACGTACGAGTCAGTATTTTTCCTACTCCATTTTTGGTATAAAGATTTCCTGGCAACGGGACGTCTTCTTGAAGTAATGTCACGTGTTGCATTCACAAGACTTTCTCTACTCACTCTTCTACAAACTTGTTAATACAGACACTTTCGTTACATATTTCGTTGTAAGCATAACAATAATATTAAAGCGAGTCAGATTTTTAAACAGCGTGTTGCTATATGATGGCCTTGAAATTCTATGTTGTTCATATGACCACAGGAAAACGCCAATATCGACTTACCACTTGAAAAAAGTGCGAGTATTTGTAAATTTAACGATGCCATAAAAATGTTATTTGAAATAAATTGTGTGTTTTAAAGAGATCTACATTTTTCGTCTTATCATTAATCGTTTACTAGTTGTAAAAGATTATACAAAATTCCTTCAGAATGAAGAGGATTTTGTAGACTATTACCAGAAAATTCAAGATATATATTTTGCCATCTAAATATCTTTAATACATGGTATTTTAATGGAAATCGTTAGCCAGAAATACAATTGAAAAATGTTCCGTTCGAAGGGTAGTTTGGGATGGGGGAGTTTTCTTGATAATATTCGTGTCGCATATTTGGAAGGTACTGAACCTAAATACTAAGTTTTATGCTATTCTTTTTTTTTTAATTCGAACATTCACGACGTGGCAGCAGTATTTAAAGCCCCGTACCTATGTACTTTGTTTTGTGTTAGTTTATAAATATTTGTTATCGTGTTGTAAATTGTAAACTGCTCTTACGATGTAATTTGCGCGAACTTGTCACAATTAATGGCGTATTAAACTGATAATGAGATTGTTTGCTTGAAGCTAGACTGGCCTTCTCTAGTTGTGTGATGCATCACAGCAGGCCGTGCAGCATTCAGTAAGCAGAACGTGCTGACTGACCGCGTTTCTCTCGCACACTTTATTACATGTCGGTGGTGAAACCTGTTTCACACTGGTATCTAATCTTATGGTAATTTCCTAGAGTGCTTATTGTTGTACTTATCTGATTTATTTGCCTACATTTCCTTGTCTATCTGCGTCCTTCCTCCATTTTTATAACATTTCACATCGAGGTTTCACTGCAAATATGTTTCGAGTTTCCCTGAAAAAAAAACCCACTATGGGTTGCATTTACATGAGTTTCTCTACTCACTCTTCTACAAAAGCTCTTGTTAATGCAAACTTTCTTTACACATTTCGGTCTAAGCATAAGAAGAATGTTTACATTAAGCTAAAGCTATATTCAGATTAAAAAATGTATCGCTAGGATGCCTTTGCTTTTTGCATAACCACGAGAAAAAAAAAGCAAATAGCGACTTGTCACTTAAAACAAGTTTAAATATTTGGAAATTCAAACCAATAACAAAGAATATGTCGGAAATGCTTAAGCGCCATTAAAAGGAATTCACAAAAATTGTGTTCTTAAACGAGACATTGACATTTTTTGTATTGTAACGTTTTGTCTAAAAACAAAAGTCGCGGACTAAGACAGGGGTGTCCTCTTTCAAACCACGCTATTTAATTTATACATTGACGAAGTTATCAAAGTGGCAACTGACCTTAAAATATTTTATTAATAAGATTCCTGTTGACACAGGCTTTGCTGTAATGACTACGTCAGAGAATGGCCTACAAAGAGATTTTTATATTAAATAACGTAGCAGTAGATAATAACTTAGAAATTTCTCCAACAAAAACAAAAGTAATGACCCAATGTGGTACAGAAATACAAAGAACAAAAATGGTGTTAAATGAAAGAACACAAGAAGTAAGACCAGCTATCCATAGCCTAGGTAATTATTCAGTTTGCAATAAAGAGAAAGATATAAATAATAAATACAAATGTTCCAATTCTTATGTGGCACCCTTAAGAACACTTGAGCAACAAAGTAAGAAAAGAACCACACTTAAAATTTTAAGAAGTATTAGCAGTACCTGCAATATTGTATAGCTAGAAATATGAATTCGGAATAAGCAAGTGGTCCTCCGTGGTGTAGTGGTTACCATGCTAGCCTCTAGTTCCCGAGGTCGCGGGTTCAAACCCGGCGGAGGGTGATGGATTTTTTTCGGCGTAAAAATCCTTAGCATGGCTTCCTTCGGAAGGGAAGTAAAGCCGGTGGTCCCGTGTCGTAGATTTACGGCACGTAAAAGAACCTCAAGCCTGATAAAGAGGCCTCTGAACGCAATTGCAGGTCTTACACACCCAATATAGAATGGAACGCTAAGAACCACAGCAGTTAAAGAGCGTCCATAAATAAAACTCAATTTAATTTAATTTTTTGAATAAGCAAACAATTAAACGAATCGAAGCTGCGGAGATGAAATATTTACAATTTGTAGCGGTTACACTTTAATGGATAAAAAAAGCAGTGAATATGTCCGTAAGGAATTGAAAATATTCACCTTATAGAGAAAACAGAAGCGTACAGAAGACAATGGTATGAACATGTCTGCAGAATTAATACCAATAGAATGCCTTGAAGTTTGAACTATCGACCGAAAGGAGGAAAGAGACCAGGGGATGGATACAGTAGTTATAATAATTGGAACCGGAACGAACCAACAATGGTTTAGCCCTTGAAGGATGATTTTGTCTATCGCTTAGGAAGTATCAATTAATAAAACTCATTCTGAATGAAGAGGATTTCACAAGCTATTCCCAGAAAATTCAAGATATACGTCATGTAAATATGTTTAATATATGGTATTTTAACTAAAATCGTCGGAGCCATTTTTTAGAAAATAAAGCATTTCGAAAAACATTCCATGTAAAGTGTATCTTGGGGGTGGGGAACATTTTCTTTGAAATTTTGCTGTTGCATCCTCAGAAGATACTAAACTTAAATACCAAGTTGCGTATTTAACCCTTTCCAGCCCAATTTATTTTGGACTGAAACTGCTTTTTGAAACGCACGGCATACGGTGTATATTTATGGCCTTAAATATGTGTCGTACCTGATATAGGATTGGTAGCTCATCTGAGTAAAGCACTGAACTTCACTGATCAGGATTTCAATGTCCGAGGTTAACCTGGCTTCGAATCTTCGCTGCACTGCTTCTTGATAAAAGGAAGGGGTGGGCCCAAGTAAAATAAACGCTGATTGGCACACTTAGGTGTTGACTGGACCTCGGTGGCATTGCAGCAGGATACGGCTTTTTGTTTGGGTTAGAGAAAAGTATAAAGGAAGAAATTTTATCTTTATTAATTGTATTCAGCTTTGCTGATAACAATAAATTTAAAGAAAATACCTAAATATGTAACTTTAATAGTTAGAGAATTATTGAAAGTTAACCTTTCCAAGTCCGAATTGTTTACCTACCTCGAAGAACAAATATACCTAATTATGCGAAATGGCACCATTGTGCTGGAAAGGGTTAACCGACTTTTCGTTTTTCAGTTATACTGTCTCTCTCTCTCACACACATACACACACACGCGCGCGCGCGCAAAACTTCTTCTAAAAGTGCTCTTTTTTGGATTCAGACAACCTAAAAACTTGTGTTTTCGGTGAAATCTCAGCATTGAATTTTTGAGTGGAATGCAATACTTCTCCGTTTTCTATAGTAAGTAGGAAAATAAAAGGCATTTCAGGCAAAGGTGTGTATGTAAACATAACCAGAAAACCATGTATTGGTTAAATATCAAACTTGGTATTTAAGTTCACTATCTTCTATGATGCGACACGAAGATTTTCAATAAAATCTCCCAACCAAAACTAATCTTTACACGAAAAAAGTCATATTTTCGATTATTGCAAAAATGACTAATTTTGATTAAAATGTTTGTGTTCAATACATTTCATGAGAAATAAACCTATATCTTGAATTTTGTGTGAATGTCCTGTGAAGTCCTGTTTCAGTGCATTTTGCATTCTTTTCTACTGCAGGAAATCGTTCTAATATAACAGACAAACACCCTAATACAGGACAAAGTATAGATGATTAACGTTTATAATTTGTGTCAAAGTTTACTTAAGTGTTAGCTGTTTTCGAAATATGCTATGGTAAGCGTCACCTAACGGACATGCTTTGCCTTTACGTCACAAGAGCTTGCTGCCGCGAATAATAATAATAATCACAAAGTATTTATTGTATTGTATTCTTTCGGCACAGTTTTAGATTTGTTTTCAAGCACCGGCTCCCACACTTGCAGTCGTGATATTTCTTGTGTATACACGTACTCTAGGATGATTATTTGTCTTAACTCATAGTTGGTGTTTGTCCATTCTTTGGTGGTCACAGCTTCAGTGGAATAAAATTCGAGCGGAATAAATTCTTCTTTTCTCTTTGGGGTGGGCGGTAACACCAGTTCTTCGACGAAGAAGGTTTCGCAGTCTTGAGGGTGTTTTTAGATACACAGAGCACATTCCTCCAGTATGTTGCCTTCAGCTTTTTCAGATCTATTATTGCAAGACGTTCAAAATCGTAGGTTGAAATAGGGAACGAGGATAACACCATTAAATTGACTTTTTTATGGACGCTCTTTAACTGCTGTGGTTCTTAGCCTCCTATTCATCGGAAATGTTGTTCTTTATCAGGCTTAAGGTTCTTCTCCGTGCCGTAAATCTACGAGACGAAACCATCAGCTTTACTTTCCTTCCGAAAGAAGTCTGCTAAGGATTTTTACGTCCGAAAAATCCATCGCCCTCCTCGCGACCTCGGGAACTAGAGGCTAGCATGCTAACCACTACACCACGGAGGACGACGTATGAACAACTTAAAGCTACGCTTTAATATAATTCCAGCGTAAACCAAGCAATTAAGTTTCTTGGTTCTTTTCTAAGAAAATTTCTTCCTCTAAAAATGAAACCCCACACAGCACACTTACACCAAAACTTGGAAAAACAATTTAAGTTTTTAGTTAACAGCTAAGATAAGACATAACCTAAGCCTATTAAACTAATAGCTGTTCGTAATTAATTAAATATAAAACTAATATTTATGATGAGTGCGTCAGTTGCTGACTAAATGGTCGGAGTGCAAGGTATGGACGCGTGGGAATATACAAACAGATACTATATAACTAACCTTCCCAATACACGTAACACATACATATTTGCGGAGGAGTTGTTGGCTTTGAATGGAAGCTAACAACCCGAATATCACCAGATTCTAGTGACTTAAGAGGGGCACTATATATAATTTGAGCCTTGGCAACCCTGAATGTTGTAGGTGCCATCTGACGTTTCCAATCTACTTCAAACATTTTGTCAATAGAGCGTCATTTGGTTTGTTTACACTAACTTGAAAATTGTGTGTCAAGAAAAACATGGAATTAACTCGTGAAAATGTTCGTGCAATGATTTATTACGACTTTCGACGTGGATTATCAAGACAAGAGTGCATCGATCAACTAACTTCCACATTTGGTGACAAAGCTCCATCCTTTGCCACTGTGAATTTAATCGTGGCTGCCGTTCGCTCAATGATGGAAGTTCGTGAAGGTCGTCCAAAATCAGTTGTGCCAGAAAACATTGATGCTGCGCAAAAACTAATAATGAAAGATCGTCATGCGACATATTGCAAAATTGAGACAACCTTAGGCATTAGTTCACCAGCATATATAAAATATTGCATGATTATTTAGCCGTGAAAAAGGTTTGCTCTCGTTGGATCCCACATAGTTTGACGCAATCTCAAAGATACTGGTGTCAATTGGTGTACAAAAATGCTCAAGAAATACAATGGCGGTGCCTCAAAAGACGTATATAAGATTGTAACAGGTGACGAATCGTGGATCTATGCGTATGAGCCGGAACGTAAACAGCAGTCAACTGTATGGATGTTTCAAGATGTAGCAAATCCAACAAAAGTTGTTCGCACTCGAAGCACTTCGAAGCAATGATCGCCTGCTTTTTCAGTAAAACTGGCCATGTGGCAACAGTGCCTCAAGAGGAACGTAAAATGGTCAATGCCGAATGGTACACAGCCATTTGTTTGCCGGAAGTCTTCGGTGAAGTAAGGAAAACCAACAAGAAACATAGGATCGTTCTTCATCAAGACAATGCGAGCGCACACACATCTCGTCTAACAACAGAGTATTTGAAGGCTCAAAAATCGAATTGATGGGTCATCCGCCATACAGTCCTGATTTGGCACCCAATGACTTCTTTTTGTTCCCGAACATCAAGAATAAATTGCATGGACAACGATTTTCGTTGGCAGAAGAAGCCGTTGATGTCTTCCAAAACCATGTTTTGCACGTGTCTCAAGAAGACTGGAATAAATGCTTTGACAAATGGTTCAAACGGATGCAAAAGTGTATTGATCATAAAGGAGAATATTTTGAAAAACAATAAAGCAGTTTTCAATCAGAAATTACTTTGTTTTAATTGTTAGGTTCAAAATATAAATAGTGCCCTTCGTAACCCATAATGGTGGAAAAATGTCAGTGTTGCACTTAGTAACGTCTATACTTGTGTTATCTTGGTCTTGAAGAGTCTGCTGATTAACTAGTTTAGTCGAGGTATGTCGTTCATTGCAATCGATCTTTCACGTGACTGCGAGACATTTATCACGATCCCAGTTTCACTTTGTAGATGGTCTCCTGAATATCATAGGTATATGTTATACAACGGAGGGAGACGCTCGATCTGTTGTGGAGGTACACCCACCAGGAGGAAGGGATGAAGTAGGAGGCTACAGCAGTTCCAGACTCGTCCCAGTGCTGTAACTGGCTAGAGAGAGCGATGACCGACCCATCAACCAAGCAGCGCCCTCTGTCCAGCATCGCCTAACGCCACGAAACATAGAAGCACACATGAAAGATGAGAACGGAAACGGAATGAAAGGGAAATGCTGGAAAAAGGAAATCGTGGCAATCCCCATCATTCGCCTACCGACCCCGAAAAACCCAAGATCACAGTGGGCGTTCAACGGGAATGGAACCCGGGACCTTCCGTGTTCAATGTCTTTGTCGCCGTCTTCTTTTCGTTGACTGTGAGAATTTTTGTTTGCCTAGCCTGTTAATTTGTCCGAGGCTTCTTTAATGTGTAGCGGGAAAACGTTGGTCCTCTGGTCGATGCCCTCTGCTGCAGTGTTCTGATCAGCGGCTGATGATTCCCCCATTCCTAATAAATGACCTATCTATTTTCACTCGTCTCAGGTTTTCGTAGGTGAAGCAAATTAAAATACACGGCATTTCCCTTAAAATGTGGTTTATTATCAAATAAATACTTATGGGCGGCTAGCTTTTCCCATTGTAACAATTCCCACCATAATAATAAATTAGGAACCTAATCTAACTGCACACGCTTCCCACCCATATGCACACACGTGCATCCGTCGTCCAGAGAGTATCACTGTGTGTCGACGATATTCTATAAGAGAGTGAAAATCTGGGGCTTTCTTCCCCCTTTTATACCCAAATTTAGTGACTCTCACCTTCGCGCCTTAGAATGTAACGACATTTCTAATTGGTCCTCAGCCGCGTTACCTTATTATGTATGAAAATATTCTGTTCCAAAACTTTTCGCACACGCGTCCCAGTGACGCGGACGAAAGCAGATTCAATATCTCTGTCTCTTTCCTTTCTTTATTTGTCTCTTTCTATTTCCCCTTATTGCTTCAAATTCTTTGTTCATTAGCTTGGTGAAAGGTGTACTTTTACCTGGCATTAGCTAGCTCGCCCGTCCCTTACTTATCTAAGTTACAATCTGCTTTGTACATTTCTTGGCTGCTAAATATTCTAACATATTTCTTGTTGAATTATATTATGTACAATTATTGTTTGATTTTGATTTATACGTCTACATCTATATGTATGTGGTATATCTCCTTTCAAAAGGATTCTCCCTTTTTGGTGACATTAACGTCATATAATCACCACAGATACAAGTTTTTAACATGCTCTCGCCACACCATATGTTGCAATGTTAAACAGTAGAGGACTAATAGGGCCCCCTTGGAAAACCCCACTGTCTGAAGAATGGGACTGGAACTAGTGGATATTACACAAGAGCACGTGAACGTCCTAACTTTTGACAACTTGAGGATTTATTGGTTATTGTTTATTTGAATGCTATTAAACGTAACGTACACGCGGTAATTTAAAATGTAGTGCGTTTAAATCTACCACGCTACTCCGCTAAATCCAATGAAACATGGCAACAGGATCGCTAGCACATCTTGTCTTGTGCACGTTTTAAGGAGCTTTTGCAACTGGTATGACGTAATTACCTTATGGTCAAATACATAGGGTCGTGCACACTTGAAGACGTGTACTACAATTTTACGTGAATGCAGCGAGCTGGTAGCACACCACGGCAGAAGTGTCATGTGCACGAGTTTTCTCCATACCGTACATACTCCCAAATAGGATTATTTAATATACACATTACTTCCTTCTTGTCCTAAAACGCTGATAGTCTGCCACGATATGAATGCGAGCGGTGGGAATAGGAACTAAAAAGTGGGCGGAGCATCGGAAGGACAGTCAGGTAAAGAATACATCCGCAGTTCTGGCTGAGGTCCGTCAGTAGCAGCTGCAGTTGTATCAATTTGTTCATAATGATAGCTTTTGTGCTGTTTCACATTTTCAGGGCTGTCTGAATCTAAAATGTTGTAAACACCCAAAATGTATATCCACGAACCGCCACTGGAACTGGTTATGTAGTTGTCTACTGACTAGAATGTTTCCCATAGTCGGCTTGGTCCGTATTACACGCAAACTTGTCTAACATCTTTCTAACGTTGCCTTTAACATCTAAGGTCACGTCGGCGTCCTTTCACCTTTGAAACAATTGCTCATCAGCATTGATGTTCACGCGCTTACAGTGACGTTAATGTGCTACTCTTTGTATTGGTATTATTTGTAAGTATTACATTTAAATTCTCATTCATACTTCTAGAATCTCGGGAGGATAAGGAGCAATGCTGGCTAAAGAAAATTTCCCACCCTGCTTTGGGGATCGAACCCGGGACTAATATTTGGCCTCTGTTCATGGAGTCGAATATCTTTTTGAAGGAGAGTGCGCACAGCTTCCCCCGGGGAATCTCACAGCTTCTATAATATATGTATTCATGTAAGCACTTAGCTGCTTGTTATCACGAAGAAATAAATTATATAATGCACTGTCATCTTTTCTTAGTAAAGACAATTATTAAACATTTAAATCCTGCTTAAACACTGTTGAGTGGATGCGAGAATACACATACTGAATTTTCGAGCATGACAGAGATGCAGTGATTCTACATCTTGAGAAAGATGATCAGAATGAAGCTGTTTCTTGCACAATCCTTCGTCAATGTGACTAGGAGTTTGGTCTATTATAGGCCCATTTTGTAGGTAAAGGTCGGCCTCAGGCAGCTGTACCCTGTACCCGCCCCTGATTGTGTACGGCTTCCGCAGACCGTCCAGAACAGGGCGCTACGGATGATCTATGACACCCGGCGTAGACTCCCGTTGCACATCCCACACACCCCTCCGGTCTCGCGTACATCGTCCCGCATCATGTACACGAAACTTACTTTGGGTCGCATGACCACAGGGCACCAAGACGACGAAAGAGCTACCGGTTACCAAAGGACGCCTTGGGCCCCCGCGGTTAAGGGCTACCAATCCTACAAATCACAAGTTCCCCCAAGTTGAGCAGTATCGAGCTTGGTCACTAGCTGGATGAGCGGTGACTCACCCGCCTTACGATATTCCTAATACCATAAACCAAAATCCATCCTGCTTAGCTGCCATGCCGGCCTGCTTAGTTTGACGACCGCCAAAGTTAAGCACTATTGGGCTTGGTCACCACTTGGAGCGCTTGTGCGCCCAGATGGGATTGCCGAGACCCAGCCAATGGCAGTCCAGAAACCTAAACTCCGTCCATTGACAGAAAACATAAAAGCTTGCGTAAATCTGTTTTTCCCTCTGTATCGCATAGGTACTGTGGCGATTTACATTCAGCTCAGGTGAACCTGGGCGACCTGCTCCCGATTGCTGCATGGGCTCATTGACCATGTGACTTAACATCTTGATTATTCACTGCCTTACTTTTCTAACTCAATTGCCATTGGTGGGTTTCATTACAGGAATAGTGCAAAATTCTATTTCCCCAATTAGAAAGTTTTATGGTCCTTTCTGGTGTTGGCTTTTATGCTTCAATGGTTTTACTGCCCGATTAGGGCATATACTCTTGTTGTCTCGTGATCTTCATTGTTTGATAGTACATGTGTTGCAGAAATTCTAAAGGCTCGATACCTTTTTGGTATTTTTCCTGTTATTGCCCGCGGCATGTTCCCACTTGATTTCAACCATCTACAGCTTTTAGCCTTTCGTGAAATTGTTAAATTTCCGTATATTCTCATATTTATATCTGCTCTATGTATACATGTTTTACATATTTGAATACTGCTATCGCATGCTTAATTCGAAATCATTCCTTAGAGAAGTATATTTCAAGCAATATAGTGTGGACGTATCATAAAGAAAAGAAATGCCTATGGTGCATAGAATTTATCACTGCTCTTTTGTTTAAAAGGAATACAGTGAAAGAAGTAAACACCAACAATTTAGTTCTCTCGTTGCTAGAAGAAATTGATTAAATTGACTTTTTTATTTATGGACACTTTAAATGCTGTGGTCCTTAGCGTCCCATTCTATATTTGGCGTAAAAGACCGGTAATTTTGCTCAGAGGCCTCTTTATCAGGCTTGAGGTTCTTTTACGTGCCGTAAATTTACGACACGGGACCATCGGCTTTACTTCCGTACTGAAGGAAGCCATGCTAAGGATTTTTACGCCCGAAATCGATCGCCCTCACCGGGTTTGGGCCCGCGACCTCGAGAACTAGAAGCTAGCATGGTAACCACTACACTACGGAGGACGACTAAAAGAAATAAAACAGAAAAAGAAGTAAGCTGGTGTTTTAGTTTTAACTGCATAAATGAACATCTCTTAAAAATAATGAGTGCAAGCGCTAGAATAACAGGTTATGGGCCCAGGCACATGAATTACCATGGAATGCAAATTTAACAAATACGGTATTATGCCATTTGCGGGAAGCGACCTTTAATAACTGGTTGTTCGGAATTAGGTTAGTTTGAAGTTACAGTCCTTGCTGGAGACATTAAAACAAGAACTTGCTACGGTAACATTGGAAGATGAAGCTAAAAACATAAAAACCAAGAATATAATTGTGCAATGCAACTTGCGCAGGTTTACTGTATAGCATACGAAATTATTCAGAAGCTCTGCATCAGTGTGCAGGTATTACGTTGCAACCTCTATTGAGGAAGAGATTGCTAATACTTGAGCACAGTGAAAATAAAACTTGAAGATTTTTTTTGTTTAACATTGACAAGCTGATTGTCACAGAAACCAGCGACAGCGCGATCATCTGTTGCTTAGTGCTTGCTCTGCCGGCGTCCCACGACAGCATCGAGACAATGGACTCAGAATTCAGACTAGAATTTGTCAAGAATCGACTTCTCGATGAAGAAATTAAACGAAAAAGTTTTAAGAATAAAAAGAAAGCTGTCATTCATTACCAAACGGAACAAGCCTCAAGAAATAAAATGCATGTAATAACTGCTATCGCTATGGAAGAAAGGGGCATAAGAAGTCGGAATGTAAATTAAAATTTCTGAAGCCCTTTGTACTCCATCAAACCTTTTTTTAAATTTAAGAATTTACAAGAAAAATTGTCAAATATTTTTCAATAGTGACAACATTGCACAAGACCTGATAATTTCATAAATGTGTATTTACAAGTGTCTCTTTGCCAAACTAAAACCCTTCAGAACACTTTGATAATTTATCACGCGCAAAGCAATTTACTATTTGCGTCATAGTATAACAATTTGCAATGAAATGTTGTTCCTTACTAATATTATGTAGCACTTTCACATACTATATCCAATGAAATAACATTACAATTATGGAATACAAAATAACACCCACTGATAGCTTAACTGCCCTATATAACACACTATATATTACATTAATGTATACTTAGTTCGGAAATCTGCCTGGCAATTATTTCTCATAAACGCCTTCTTGTGTTTCATATTGCTGTGATAATCCTCGATGTACATACATGGCCAGCTTATAACCTAATCAGTTCGCATACGACGTACCTTGGCCGGGTAGCCATTTTGTTTACTTTTCGCTTTCAGCCATGTTGCAATTTCGTGACGCACTGTAAATATTCGCATTTCATTGTCAAATCTTTGACCGTTTAGAGCATGTACTTATTTGCTTTCAAGACTTTCAAAGACTTTAAAAATATTTGAAGCAATTTGACAAGGAAAGCTGTGAAGTTGTGACAATTCTTGAAAAGTCTTGTAAGGTATTGAATTTGATAAAAATTTGATCGTGTACAAGGAGCTTAAGAAAGGAGGAGGAGCCAGGGAAACATTCAGAAGAAGACGGAATAGGTTTCCTAGCAAATTATAGGTTAGGAGACGAGACAATTTGATGTTGATTCCGGAGCGTCGGATCATTTGGTACTTTATAAAGTATATAGATTTAAAAGAATCAATTAGAATAAATATTTCCAAGAAAATGATTGGTTAATTGCAACAAAAATAGATGTTAATACTGAAAAGACTACTATAAAGAATGTGCTTTACACTGCTGATTGGCAAACAATTGGCTTTCTGTAAGAACAATAGAAGAACCAGGGCTTGGGGGTTAAGTTGAAAAGAATAAAGTAACCATTTACAGAAACAATGAAGAATTTATTAAAGGTTTTTGGGAAAAACAACTCATATGAAGTAACTTTCAGGATTAAACAAAAGAAAGAGATGCAAAAGGCTCCACAAGAAGAGATATGGCACCGGCGGCTAGGCCGTGCATCACTACAAAAAATGAAGGAACTGAAAAGAAATTTTACTATTACTGTGAGTGCGAAATTTAAGTGTCATCATGTGAGCCATGTCTGAAAGGCCGTCAGACCAGACTGTCTTTTAACAATACAGAATATCCTGGAGTTTTAGAATTGATCCATTCAGACTTGTGTGGCACATTACGTACAATAAGAAGAGATACTGTCTTGTTGACGTTCCGAGATAATTATAGTCATTTTGTGATGGTTTATCTATTAGAAAATAAAGGCAAAATATTTTAAGGAATATGTCGAAATGGTGGAAGCCAAATTTAATTCTAAAAGCTCATGATTTAGATGCGACAATGGCAAGGAATATGTCAAAGAATTTCAACAATTTTTTGCAAATAAGAATTAGAATTGAGCAGACGATTCCGTATTCGCTGCAACTGAATGCAAAGAGCGAGCTAATGAATCGCACGTTAATTGTAAAGGCCAGAACGCTACTTGGAGATAACCTTCTCGAGAAAGAAATGTGGGTACGTGGGCGTACCTTCATGGTGTAGTGGTTACCATGACCCTGACCCTAGCGCTAGAATAACAGTGGATAGAAGAATGAACGTACACTGATAACGGTTGTAGTCAATTTGTCATTGATAGAGAAAGTCGTGTGAAAGTATTATTTTCCATGCTTCGGATAAACTATGCACTTTTTGAATATTTGGAAATCATTTCTAAAATAAATGTACTAGTAGTAAATAACGTAAGTTTATAGAAGAATTGCATTTTAATAAACGCTAAAAAATTAAAAATTGAGTTTTAATTTATGGACGCTCTTTAACTACTCTGGTTCTTAGCGTCCCGTTCTATACTGGGTGTGAAAGACCGGTAATTTGCTCAGAGGTTTTTTATCAGGCTTGAGGTTCTTTTACAAGTTGTAAATCTACGATACAGCTTTAGTTCCCTCCCGAAGAAAGCCATGCTAAGGATTTTTACGCTCCGCGGGCTTGAACCCGCGACCTCGGGAACTAGAGGATAGCATGGTAAATCACTACACCACGGAGGACGACTAATAAACGCTGTACTATATAAGGTATGCACATATGTAAATTTTTGAGTAGAGAAAGTTGTGCGACTACATCAACATTGGATTTTTCATCACCTTACATACAAATCCAAAGCGTTTATCAATCCGGACAACATTTTGAAAACTCGGGTAGTGCTAGCAGCCGTGTGTTCGAGGTCTGAGTTTATCTAAGGATTACAGTACAATAATGAATGCGTGACAAGGGCGTAACAAATATGACTTGGAAAGGAGGTTTAATTAAAAGATTTGTTGTATTTTAATTATGTAAAGGGACAAGATAGTCTGAACACATGGAACTTACACCTTAGGTGTGTTAAATTACCACTGCTCTTAAAGTTCTCAATGGTTTTTCTTGAAATGTGTATGAATTGATATATAAATTATGACAATTATTTCAAGTGGTGGTTTGCATTGATAGCTTATGTACTTGATTCCGTAAAAATTATTTCATTCAGCAGAAAAATAATAAAATTTACTCTTAAAACATGTGAATTTATGTAGTTTTTTCTCTGATACTACTTGCAATACAGAATCCAACGTTTACATGCTTGTTCTTAGTATAATTAGCTAACTTCTGAACCTCAATTATTTAATTATGTATATCAGTTCACTAAACACTGAAAAAAAAATTAACTGCAGAGTAAAAATGTGGAAATTTTGCAATGTTGTTGCTTTATTAATACCGCTAATATACATTATAAAATTATTATTGTGGTTCAAAACGTTTAACTACGTGTTGTATACGTGTACTGAAAATTTCAGCTCTCTACCTCTCATACTTTCTGGGAAAAAGACACATAAGTATCCAAAAATGTTGTTTTGAGAAAAGTGAATTTAAAGTTTGAACGTTAAAATTGTGACACACTTCAGTACATTCCAGGGTCATAATCATCTGCACCTTCATTCCTGGATTGCTTCAGCTTTTCAGATTGTCTTCTGTTGGTCCTGACCTCTTTTGTTAATTGCTGAACTGCTCCCTGGGCGTGATATAGTCGTTAGTTAAAGATACAGAAACGTTCTAAAAGGCGATGTTGCATGACAGCTTGAAAGGAATGCAGAATAGCATTTAAATGTCTTAAAAACCTCTTAACCCCCAAAAAGTATATATTTTCTGAACCTGGAAATAAGAGATTTTATTGGTGCCTAAAACAAAATATGTGATTTTATATCATTTCAGAGTACGTTGTCCCCTTAAACTTGTAAGAATATTAATTCTGTTGGACATTACGTATTTCTGTTAGCAGAACAAGACTTAACTAACGTGAATGATTCATAACTCTGACCACAACAACATTTATAAATTATAATTGCGATTGAACGCAAGAATGGCGGTAGCAACTAGTGGTGTTGAAATATCAATTTGGCGGGCACTACGAACGAGCCGGTAGATGTCATCTGGACTACGTGGTGTTCCACTTTGTGAAGACGACCCAGATAAAAATCACGAAACTCACAGATGGCGACTTGAGATGGACAAGGAAATTTGGTTAAGTTTTTATATACACGGCAGACTTGATGAACACACTCCTCGCTTCTTTTTTTCCTTCAGTGTTACCAGCCTACACTACTCTCATTCCATGTTTTACTCCGAAAAATTTTATATAAGCTTTTGCACAATCGAGGTTTTCCAGGTTGTAGCGCAAAACTATGTAAGACTGATTAATATGATAATTAAAAATAATAAGAATTTTATTTATTTATTTTAAGAGCAACGTGATTTACCGTTTTCAAGTTGGCATCAACATGAGACTAATAAATATACAGTATGTGCATTCTGTGATTTGTGGATGGACGCTATATTTTCTATTATCGACTCATAAATACTTTAGTAGAGGTTATAATAAATATTTGTTAGAGTTTTGGACGTTACAGGTTCGCTTTCACGAAGCTATAAATACCACTGTACTCTCTTCTGTGCAAAGTGCTTTGCTTTATATTATCTTGTTACTTTGTACCAGTAGGTAAAGAAAGAATCATTCCACCCAAATATTCGATACCGAGATTCCACTGGAAATACTGTAATGATGACCCTGAATAAAAAATCATTTTAGAAACGTGCGTGCGTGCGTGCGTGTGTCTGTAAACCACATAACTCAAAACCGAAAAATCGTTTAATACCAAACTTGGCATTTAGGTTCTGCGTCTTCGAAGGATGCGACACGAAGATTTTGAAGAACGTTCCCTAGCCCAAAAGTACCATTTACATGAAACATTTTTCGAAATGTTTCATTTTCTGAAAAAGTGCCTCTAAGGATTTTGATAGAAATATTTGGCATTGGTTTGAATTTTCAGATACTTACACTTTTTACTTAAGTAGGGGAAGTATTATATTCCACCCAAAAATTCGATGTCGAAATTTCACAGGAAATATTTTTTGACGTCCCCTAAACCCTCGCAGAAGTATTTTTAGAAAAAGATCGTGTGTGTATGTGCTGGGGGGGGGGGAGTGCGAGAGAGATTAACAAGAAGTAGATACACGATTAAGCTTTTATAAGAATAGCTTGTAGAAGAGTGAGTAGGGAAAGTTGTGTGAATGCAACATCAGATTGTGATTGTTGTAATATATATTTAAATACCTAATATGCTGATTCGACATTATTCCACTTGAACGACCTTATTTAGGCGTATTTTACTATCTCGCTTGTTTTATAATTCTCCTTACCGTCTTCTCTCGTCGTTATGCTATTGCCTTCCCACTGCTTTATCCTGCGTTACAGTACCTACTTTCTGTCCACATATTTTCTTTGTGCTCTAACAATATGTTGCGATCAATGCTCGTTTGTCTAATTATTTACATATCCTTCACTTATGCAGATGTCACGTATGCCATATTTAAATATTATAGTACATTCCAGTGATTACAAAATCAATTTATATGTACCTTACGTTAATTTCTAGCGTTTTTCTTGATGCGACTCTGTATACAAATTAGTTTATATTTGTTGTTTGCCTGTAATGTCGTGAATAAATTACATTACGTTTTTATTTTGCCTAGAAAATATTTAATAAGTATAATATAGAATTTAATCCTTTCTATTTTGATTATTGTTGAGCGTTCTTAGTTCAATGCCCGTTTCCAGGCTCTATGACAGATACTTGAAGTTGATTTTACAGGTTTGCCACCTTAAATAACGATGCTATAATGAAATGACCTTCAGAATGACTGCAGTTAGCATGTTTGTCATGAGACGTTTTTATGTAGTCCTTCCTTAACAAATAAAATATAAACACTCGCAGGGATGATTGCGTAGTGTGTACGTTCCCAAAATATCATCATCATTGCTTGCACCAGAGAGTAAACTCTATTCTCTCCGGTTTGCACCGGAGCATAAGAGTACAAAATTGGTCACAAGAACGTTCAGCTAGACACGAGTATATATTGTAAAGTGCAGAGTAGAAGAATAAAAAGAAAACCTATTATACAATTATCATCTGTTCACTTCTACAGATTTCTGCTCTAAAGCGCGTTGTCTGTCGCCGCATTTGTTGCTTTCCCTACCGCAGGTAGAGAAGGTATTGCATTCCACTCGAAAATTAGATATAAAGATTTCACCAGAAATACATGTTTTGAATCCCCTGAATTTTAAGAAAAAAGGTGTGCGTTTGTACAGCATAACTCAAAAACGAAGAATCGGGTAAATACCAAACTTGGTATTTGAGTTCAGCAGCTTCCAAAGATGCGACACTAAGATTTTAAAGAAATCCCCAACCTCAACTACCCTTTATATGCAACATTTTTGTATTTATTTTCTAAAAACTTGGCTAACGATTTTGATTAAAATACCATGCATTAAAGATATGTACATGACAAATAAAACGTACCTATATGTTGAAGATTTTTTGGGAATACTTGTGAAGCCCTCTTCATTCAAAATAAACTCCCGTCAATTTTCAGTTGTTTCTCGCGATTGCGTGGAAATAGCATGGAATTTTAAGGCAAGCATATCCAGCATATAGAGTCCAGTTGTTAAACATTTGACTGTCGCTGTTCTCTTTGTATCTATAACGAAATGTGTAATGTAGCTGTTTCTGCAAATGTTTATTTGGATTAAAATGTAGTAGATGGATAGAAAACTCAACTTTGGTAAGAATAATTTGTACACCCGCTAATAAAGGATAGAGGGTATAGAAAGTCGTGTGAATGTAACACATCCTATTTTTCATCTAAGGTACATAATTTTTCTCCGCGCTGGATTGATTTCTCATAACTTTAAAATTACAGGATGTATACCAGACTACCTACAACAATCATTTATTTCCGAAAATATGGAAACAAAAATCTTATAACTAAAGCGCAGTGAACCTTCATTTGAGCTTGGTTCCATCAATGAGCCATAAACAAAAGTGGGGTCAGTGGGAGTGGGGGTCAAGGAAGGTAGCATTCGATAGAACTCTTCAAAACAAACAACTTTCATGGGAAGTAGTTTTATTAATTTATACTCGTTCAAAGAGGAAAGCATAGGAAAAGACACTGCTATCGAACCCCAAACATGCACACAGCAATGCCATTCACAAGGACATTGCTGCTTGGACAACTGCAGCCTAGCAACAAACATATGCTTTTCTCTTTTAAAAGTTTGGTCAATAAAAACGTTTCCGAGAAAGTTGTTTGTTCTATCTAATGTTACCCTATTTGACCCCGCACTTCCGGTTATGGTTGATTTGATGAAGCCAAGCTCAAGTGAAAGTTCACACGTGCTTTAATTATAGCTTTGTTTGTATCAAAATTTTAATGCCGTATTTTCCGAAATAACTGAAATCAGCTCTTGTGCTTCATAATACAAAAAACAAATAATTAATATACCAATTTTGGAATGGTACATTTACTATGTTGAATTGTGCAGCATTAATGTTCAATTTCTTAGAAAGTAAGGTAGATAGGACGACAAAAATTAATTTATGAGTACATTAATTAGTAAAGTAATGAGATTTTTGTTTACTCTAGATGACGCCACGGTGTTAACGGTATCGATGTTTGTCCCAGATATGGTATGAGAGGGCGTGTCCTACCGCTTCCAGAAAACAGGAAGAGTTTACTTTTCTAACTGTATCGCCACGTGCTGCTGTTGCAGATGTGATGGGTCGCAGCTAGTGTCCAGGATGGTGAAGTGTGACGGTGCGGCCACGGAGGACGACATCGTGCCCCAGTCCTCCAGCGCCACGTACGGGTTCCGACTCCAGGATGACGATACCGCCACCTCCGTCAGCGCCTACTCCACGTATAAGCAGCGCATCGACTCCATGTTCGACGAGACGCGCTCCCAGATGTCCAGCTATGGCCTGGAGAAGATCCGCGCCTCCAGCGGCGACGACGACGAGGGTCGGCAGAGGAAGATCAACAATACCGTGCAAGCCAGGATCGAGAAGATGTTCGCCGAAATGGCTCGACACTCTGGAGACAAAATGGTTCGCCGTAGACTATCTAGTAACAGCACTCCATCGCCGATCTTGCAAGAGAACCTCGCCTCCATCAACAGCTTTCCTGTCGACTACCTGGGGTCTGTGCCTCTGGTCGATAAGGTCACTTCCTTAAGAGGTCTTCAGGAACCTCTCAAGAACCTCTACTTCGCCTACCGCCGCGCCAAGGAGTCAAAACAGCAGCAACAGGTAGGGGACCTCCTCACTAAAAGTACAGCTACGTACAAACAATCCCGCCTCCCTTTTAAGGCATCGTCCTCTCTTCTTTGCATTTTGAATACTTCGAAATACAATTTTACAGGCAGAACCATTTATATTATCAAACAAATATGAAGATATAAATTTATAAAAGCTTTAAGTTGGTAGGCTATTATCACTGTTTACCCTGGATAAAATTACGTTTAACGCGGGTGGAATGTTTTCAAACAGCAAAGAATGAAAGATGCGCCGCACTCCGCTTTCCGCTTTCCGCTGTTCCATCATACTGTGTTAATCTAGCGTGTGTTTGTTTCCCCCGCCCTTTCTGCTTTCTTTTTTATGGAGTTCTTAGACGTTCTTTCATTTGTTCCTTTTTTACGTTCCCTACTATAGTAAGTAGGGAGAGTATTGTATTCCACACAAAACTTTAATGTCAAGATTTCACCGTAAATATGTTCTGAGGCCCCCTGAACTCCCAAAAAAGCATTTTTAGAAAAAGTTGTGTGTGAGAAAGAGAAAGAAACAGCATAACTCAAAAACGAAAACTCGGATAAATACCAAGTTTGGTATTTAAGTTCATTATCTTCCAATCATGCAACAGTTTTGATAAAAAAAATACCACATATTAAAGATATTTACATGACAAAATCTTTCATTTTCTGGGAATAGCCTGTGGGGTCCTCTTCTTTCGGAAGAAATTCTGTTTAATCCTGTACAAGGTTGGGCTAATAAAACTGGGCGCATTTCAGTTTATATGATTTGGAGAGAAATTATGTTGGCTGTCCTTTCTTCAGTGTGTTTAGTTTCGCCTTCTTTTCATTGTTATACTTATGTTGGCTATCTTTTCTTTCGTTGTTGCTTCTTCCAAATGACTGATAATGATTTATAAACTGTTGAGTTTGCTGTTGTAAAGAGTTGTTTGTACAGTAAATAACCGTGACTTATTCAATAGCAGAGCGAATATTCGTTGTAGAGGAGACCAGGTCTGTCAAGGAATCACGACAATTATTCAAAGACAAATATCCGCTTCGTCCAGTACCAGCGTAAAGCAGCATTCAAGATTTGGTGCAACAATGGCGTACGAATGGATCCATTACAAATGTAACTAGGAAGAACAGAGCAGCTTCTGTCTGGACACCGTGAATTAATGGAATGACTAGGAGTCCTCGAAAGTCTACCACGATATGGCTCAACAGGTTCATTTTATTCCATTTGAAGTTTGTTTCAAATCAATGTGATATCACGGACCATCTGCCCAATCCTGTATAACTGGTAAACGTTAAGCAACAGAAATAAACGCAGATCTCTTAAAACACACAATGTATTTCAAATAACTTTTTTGTGGTGTCAGCCGTATCTGATATCTATCATGGTTCGAATTGTTCAATACTTAGCCAATCTTTAGGCCAGCGTATAGCGTCCAGTTCTAAACATTTCACTATCATTATTCCCTTTGTATCTATAACAAAATATGCAATGCAACTATTTTGGAAATGTCAATCTTCATTAATATGAAGTAGATAAGAAAATAAGACTAAATTGTCATACTTTTGCCCACCTAAATTAGGAATAAGGAAGTGAAAAATAATGAAATAAATTACCTTAGGAGTGAGTTTAGAACATATCGTCTCTCCAATATCTGGTGCCCACGTACCCACCCGTTTTAGGTGTTTCACTTATATAGGCAAATCGCGTGAGGAAAACAACAAACGTAGCCATTTTCCCATGCAGAGTGGGTACTGCCAACGTAAATAAGAAGTGAAATGCACTGAATATGCGACGTGCTGTTGTTTCTGCGAACGTGAATAAATTCGAGTTTTAGACGCGCAGATCCCTGGGCTACGCTCTGTCGTCGCTTCGCAGTTGCGCCGCAACTTGCTACACTCCTCTCCTTCTAAAAAAACATCCCTCGGCTACGCTTTGAGGCTGAGGGTCCTCAATCTCTCGGCTACGCTTCGAGGCTGAGTATCTTACGGGCTTCGGTGGCATTATTCATATGTTGGCAGCATTACGTTAGAGCAAGCGTAAGACCTAATGCGGGCAAAAGTATGACAATTTACCCGAAAAGAAACTTTGGTAAGAATAATTTGTATACCCCTAATAAGCGATAGAGGGTAGAGAAAAATCATGTGAATGTAACATCAGATTTTTATCCTATACACTACTGTTACTGAAGACTCGGTAGCCTTAGCCTGTTTCTTTTACTGGCTTACTAATGCTCATTTTACTGGAATAATCTAACCCCTTCATTATTGTTTTGCATTTCTTTCTAGCTTCTCCATAACTGTAAATATTTAAGTAAAATGCTAAGTTAACAAAGTACATAACACTTCAGTGTTCCACATGCTATATATGTACATGCTGTCACTTGGTTCCTGTTGTAAGCCCAATAACAAAGTTTCTCGCTGGCTGACTTTACTACTGCATAGGTATAGAATTTTCTGAAAATATTTAATTTAAAAAATTATAATGCCTAACTTATTAAAGATAGAAAATTGAAACTAGCCAGGTATTAGGTTTATTCTACCTAAGAAAGAAAAATATTTTGTTGTGCCCATTAGTTTATTAGTTATTGCGTGATAAGCATAGAAACAGCAAAAATTGCACTTTCACTGAAAAACTTGTTTCTGTATAGAAATTTGGACCCACAGAAATCTATGAAGGCTCTAAACAAACCTATAATCTGATAGAGAAAAACATTCTGCATAGGATAACATGTTCCAAGCTGAAAATCATAACTGAATATTTACACCTTATTATTAGTAACTTGGCAACAGTGCAGGAGTCGAAAAGGATGAAGCTAATGGCAACATGTATGCATTAGATAGGGACAGTTATCCCTGTCTAAGGTTGAGACAAGCTATAGTACCAAATATATAGCAATATGTTTTGAAATTTCATAGCTGTGGTACTTACAGTTTTTGAGAGAGGTCTTCTAATACTTCAAACAGCCAAGATTATTCCCACAGAGTCTGGAAGTATGAATGATCTAATGTGTAAAACCCAAAGAAAAATTAACAACTGTATGCGAGTTAATGCTGTTGTTGAAAGGGAATATGTTCCAAAGGTAAAAGGCCGATGATATGACCGTTGCAGTTCAAGGTGGGATATAAATGGAACAACAAAAAATATTAGTGTTAAGTTCAAGAAAATGAAAATTTAGTTAACAATATTTCAACATGCAATAGGATAACCTAAATTTTTAAATTCTCCTGATACCCCCTCTTACCTTCTAGCTTTCTCTTCTCCTCCCCTTCTTTTCTTGCATTTGAAGATTTAGAGAGGCTCTATTGTATTGCAATATTTAATAGGGATTTACAATTTAGTGGAATAAAATTTATACTGTTTATTTAGTAACGGTATAAACACACAGCTGATGCCTAGTTTTTTAAGGGGGAGTGGCACAGTTACATCCCAAGGTATTTAAATGAACTTAGAGGTGGAAAATAGTCAGTTACTTACTTTATGGTAATCTTTTATGGAGAAACCACACATCAGCACATCAAATTTTTGTATTGCAAAAAAAGAAAAAAGAAATCTGATGTGTTACCCACAAGACTTTCTCTACTCTTGTACAAACTACTTTTACAAATGCTTGTTCTCCATATGCTTCATGTTAATCGAGATGTTAATCTTATTGCTAATTTTCTTGTAGATGCAAGGGGAATATGGTAGGCTTTAAGCGATAGTCAAATATTTTAAGAGCTGGTTGCTATGTGGAGCATTCCGTTCTCTTTGTATGTCCAGGACATAAAAACAATGAATAATGAATTCCCATTTGAGAAAAAGTATTAGAAAATTTAAGGGAATAACAAGCAATATCTCGAAAATGATTCACTTGACAAAAAAAATGTATATGACACAAATTGTGTATTTTAACGCGATCAAAAATGGCTATAACAATTATGATTAAAATATTATATGTTTAAGATATTTTCATGACAAATGAAATGTATATCTCGAATTTTCTAGGAATGTCTCCAAAAGTATTCTTCATTGTGAACAACTTTTGCATAAGTGGTAAACCATAAGAGATAGACAAAATTTTACTACACAAAAAATGTAGATAGTGTTAAAATACACAATTTATGTCATATACCTTTTTTTTTTTTTTTTTTTTATTTTTTTTTTCCGAGTGAACCATTTTCGAGATATTGCCTGTTATGTCCTTAAATTTTTCAATACTTATTTTCTCAAATGGGAATTTGTTATTCATTTTTTTTTGTCTTGAATATGCAAAGAGTATTAATCTGTGGCAAAGAGAATGGTGCTGCACCTAGCAACCAGCTATTAAGGGATATGTCTATGCTTAAAGGCTACTGTATTTCTATATTGCCCTTGCAAATACAAAACAAGGGGAACATAGTACGCCTTAAGCAATAGTCAAATATTTTTAGAACTGGTCGCTGTGTGTAAAATGTAATTCTCTTTGCATGTCAAAAGATCGTTTCTGCAAATGTTTATCTCGATTAATATGAAATAGATGGAGAATAAGAGTTTGTAAAAATAGTTTGTACAAGAGTAGAGAAAGTCATGTGAGTGTAACATATCAGATTTTTAGCTTAGTGACAGTATTAATTTAAAATTAACTTTTCATTACAGAAATTTTATCCTATGTAAGTTATATTTACACAATAAGAACATCAAATAATTAACATTACTTAGAAAAGTATAGTAATATATTTCAAAAATTTACAAAACAGGTATTACACTGGGTGCTTCTACCTGTCCCATCATCATACAGGCATGCTGTACCACCAATTATTTAACCTGGACCCACCCCATCCTAATCCAAGGCGAGATAGAGCACCAGTGGTTGTAGCCTCACTCCACCAACAGCATATTTTCGGCCGTGAAATAGAGGCTGTCTTAACGGCAGAGAGCAGTTCGACTCATACCAAATGACTTGCAGTTTTCAGCATGTATATATATTTGGGAAAAAGAGCAAATTTGGTCAATGAGAGTTGCAAGTTATAGCCAAATTAAAAATCTGCTGCTGCATGTGTGTTACCTTACAAGTAATAAGGTAGAAGCGGTTGATATGAAGTATTTCAAATGAAAATGAATGAGGAGTAGGGAAAGTCATTTACACTCTTCACTTAAGTAGAGAAAACATCTTTAGTGAATTTCATGTAAAACTTGAACCATATAACAAACATGGCATTAAAAATCTCCTAAGTTGAAAGATCAAGTCCCTCCAGAACAAAAGTCCGGAATATACGCCATAGAAGGCCTATATTGCAACATGAAATACATTGGGAAAACCAAAAGAAATATTGAAATGCGCAGAAAAGAACACTTCAGGAACATTCACCAAAAACAAATTGAAAAATCTGCTGTTGTGAATAATTTTTGAGAGAGAAAGCACAAAAATAGACGCAGATGTCAAACTGTTAAAAGAAGTCTCAAAACCTATGTAACTATCCGCTTGGGAGAAAATCTACATTTGGAAGAACAAGAATATCGCAATGAATTTAGATATTTCAGCAGAAGACAAACTTGCCAAGTACATCAAACCCTCACCAGATGGTCAACATAGGCAGGTACAGGACAATCAAACAACCACCAGCCAGTAGGTCAGCAGCTGACGATGACAGCAAGGGACTCTCGAAACATGTCCAAGTAATTCTACTTAAGTGAAGAGTGTAAATGAGTTTTCCTGCTCCTTGTTCATTTTTATGTGTGTTAGCATATAATAATGCACATGCACTCTGGGGTTATATAGCTGAACGTGTTACAGCATGACTCAGAATTAAGATATTGATGTGAAACTTTTACTAAATGATTTCTCATGAAACCGTAGAATTTTTTGGTGGGGAAAAACTAAAACTTTCTTTATGACCAAATTTCAGAAGCACTTTGCTTTAAGGTGTTGATAATATAAAAACATTGCACTACACCAATAGGTATTACTGCATTTTTCAGTCAATGTCTCATAGTTCACTCTTAAACTCAAGGTAACCTCTGATGGAGTAAAAGGGTGGTTAATTAGATGTGCCTTGAGACCTGATTTATATAAGAGTGAGGTATTGTGACAGGGTTTTCAATGCAGAGATGTCATTTTTCTGGTGTTATGTTTATCCACAGTGTTACTCATTGTAAATGGTGCATTGTGGGCATTAATGTTCTTAAGTATAAGCATAATTGCTTCTTAAATTTAAATGCAGGAAAGTGGAAGATGCAGTTTTTAAAAAGACATTTGAGCGAACACCTTCCATAATTCTAATAATTCTTTTCTGTACTATGAAGGTGTCTTTCTCACTGGGGACTCCCCCCCCCCCAGGAAACTATGCCATATGTTACTAGTGAATGGATATGTGCAAAATATGCTGCCCTGTTTCTTTTCTTGTACATATGGTTAACATTCTTATCATGTAGCAGAGTGAACCAAGTTTTTTATTTATTATGTTAATGTGAGCATCCCATTTCAGATTACTTTGTACCAAGAAACTTTATGGACTCTTACCTTTTTAACTGTGTGATTAAGAAGTTGTATTTGAAGGGGCAAGATAGCTTTTGTTCTTGCATATGCATTGCTGCAGTTTTATATGTATTGACAATGAGGTTACTAGGTATAAAGCAGTTTAGGATTTTTTCCGTGGCCAGGTGAATGGAAGTTAGAAATGTTTCTTTTTGGGTAACCTTGATCAGAACATTTGTATAAAATAGTTCTCATGGATGAGTCATTTATAAAGAGAAAAAATAAAATGGGGCCTAATGTGGATTCTTGTGGAACTCCATCTAACTTTAATTATTATTGTTCCAGTCCATTTAATTTCGGATTTTGCTTTGGAATTTATGCATTCAGTTACATAGGTACAATTTTAATGATTTATTAACTAACCCTCTGATGCCTAGTGCCTCTAGTTTCATTAACATTTTCTGGTGATCTATAGTGTCAAACGTCTTTGTTAAATTTAAGAGTATAGCCTAGGCATGTTGCTTTTGATCAATGGCTTTAAAGGACTCTGTTATAAATGAGAAAATTCTGCTTTCGGTTGAATGATTTTTCTTGTATATTAGATAATAGTTTGTTTTTCCAGAAATTTTAAGTGTCTCTTAAAGACCAATTTTTCTAATATTTTGCAAAATATGGATATAGTGCTATAGGTCGATAATTGGACATACCTTTTTCCTATTTTGTGTACTGGTTTGATGATGGCTGTTTTTAAGCAAGTGGGAAAAATACTTATACTTAGGGACTTATTACACAAATATGTTACTGGATTCATGATTGTGTGTGCACATTTCTTGTTGAGAAAGTCTGGTGCCCCATCAACACCAGCAGAGTGTTTCTGCTTAAAATGCTTTATGATCTCCAATATTTCGCATTTGTAGGGGCAAAGCATAATTGATTCTTGAAGTGCACAGCGAGTTTTCAATGCAGAAGGGAAACTGTTTATTGCAGCATGTTTTACAAGATTTTCAGCTATATTAGTAAAATATGTATTAAAATTGTAACCCTCTTTTTAAGGGCTTATAAGCAAATTTATATTCTCTGCAGCATGTCCATTAGGTGACACTTAGCATGGAATATTTTGAAAATGACTCACTACAAAAAGAATTGACAAAAATTGTGTAATTTAATGGTCTATATTTCTCCTGAGGTAAGTCTTTGCCCTACCATCTTTTAAGGTTTCCTTATAATTCAAACTTAAATAAAGAGGCTATTTACAGAAAATTCAAGATATACATTTTATTTCTTGTGTCAGGATGTGCAAAAGTGATGATTTAATCAAAATAACTGGGGCCATTTTTGAGAAAATTAAACATTATGACAAATTTTCCATGTGAAGGGAGGGGGGGGATACTTTTTTGAAAATCATGTTGTATCCTTGGAAGATGCTGAATTTAAATACCAAGTTTGGTGGTTATCTCACTCACACTCTTCATGCACGAACAGACGTCCTCCCCTCCCTTTCTTTCTTTAAAAAAAATCTGATGTGTTGCATTCACATGACTTTCTACTCGCTCTTCTATATACTTCTTGTTAATACAAATAAACTTTCATTGCACATTTCTTGTAGATATAAGAAAAATACAATAGGTTAAAGCGATAGTCAGATTTTTAAAAAGCGGATCACTATGTGATGGCTTTGAAATTCCGTATTCTTTGTATTACTATAAAAAAAAAAATCTGATGTGTTACACTCACATGACTTTCTCTACTCTTGTACAATCTATTTTTACAAACGCCTATTCTCCATATGCTTCATATTAATCGAGATATCGAGATGTCAATCTTATTGGTAATATTCATGTAGATGCAAGGGGAATATGGTAGCTTTTAAGCGATAGTCAAATATTTTATCGCTGGTTGCTAAGTGGCGCATTCCATTCTCTTTGCATGTCCAGGACATAAAAAAATGAATAACGAATTTGAGAAAAAGTATAAGTATTGGAAAATTTAAGGAAATAACAAGCAATATCTCGAAAACGGTTCACTCAACAAAAAAAATGTATATGATATAAGTTGTGTATTTTAACGCGATCTACATTTTTTTGTGTAGTAAAATTTTGTCTATCTCTTATGGTTTACCAGTTATGCAAAAGTCGTTCATAATGAAGAATACTTTTGGAGACATTCCCAGAAATTTCGAGATATACATTTCATTTCTCATGACATTATCTTAAACATATGATATTTTCATCAAAATCGTTAGAGCCATTTTTGAGAAAATTAAAATTTTCGAAAAATGTTCCATGTAAAGGGTAGTCTGGGGTGGGGGGATTTTCTTGAAAATCTTCGTGTCGCATCTCTGGAAGATACTGAACATAAATACCAAGTTTGGTGTTTATCCGACTATTAGTTTTTGAGTTATGCTGTTCACAGACACACACACACACACACAGACACACACACGGACATGTTTCCAAAAATGCTTTTTTTGGATTCAGGAGGTCTCAAAACATGTATTTCCGGTGAAATCTCGGTATCGAATTTTTGGGTGGAATGCAATACTTCCCCTACTTACTATACGTAGTAGAGAAAGTAAAAATAGCACTTACTAGAAAAAAGTCTGTCCCCCAAATGGTTAATGTCATAAAGTACTTTATTTGACATAAATTGTGTGCTTTAACAAGATCAGCATTTCGCAGAAAAACCATTTGCTATGCAAATAACTTAGATATATTTGTAATCAAAATCATTAGTTATCTTTAAGAAAGTGAAGTTTTAGGACAAATTTTCCATATAAAGGTTAGTTTAGGAGGAGGAGGAATTTTCTTGATAATGTTTGTGTCACATTATAGAAGATACTGAACTTAAATATAAAGTTTGATTAATCTTGTTCACATACATATTGTTGATCTAATGTGCAGGATTTTGATCCATCAAATAGCCAATATAAATTGTGTATCTTCTCTCTCGTACAGCTTTCCTCAATTCTGGGCTTCTAGTAGGTGTTCTCCATTTAAAATCTTGTCAGTATTGCAAATCTTATATGCTTTGTCATTCATAAAACCAAACCTATGTAGATGTTCTGCCAGTCATATCTAGTGGCTAATCTGAAGTGAGCAATGTACATTTTTTATTTTTTGTACTATTTCTTTTATGTTGGAGTCATTTTTGTTAGTAATTTCCTTTTGAACATTATGTTGATATTTTTGTTCTATATTAATTTTGATATATTTTAGTTTCATATCTAGTCCACAAGACTTTATAGGTTTTGAGTGTAACACTGCACCCTTTTTGGCCAGAAAGTCTGCAGTCTCGTTACTATTCACTCCCACATGTGCTGGTATCCACAGTAATATTATCTGTTGAAATTTTGTTTGGAGTAATCTATAATAAGATCTCACATCCTTAATATTATAAGATTCATCTGGACTATCATATTGTTCTATTGCTTGAATGACAGAAACTGAGTCTGTGAGAACAACTACTTTATTTTCTTTTATATCAGTCCTGTAGTATATCTGTTCTGATGCTCGTTGTATTGCATACATACTCAATCTTTTTTTTCTAAAAAAATTATTTTGGATTCAGGGAACCTCAAAATTGCATTTGCAGGGAAATCTCTGTATTGAATTTTTGGTTGGAATGCAATACTTCCTCTACATTGTATAAAAAGTGCTAGAAAGTAATAATAAAGAATGACTCCTGGTGTTGCAGGGCGAAGACGGAGCGCTCTGGATGCAAGGTTCCTTGGAGATAAACGGGAGCGGCCTGAAGGTGAGACAGCGAGGTAAGGATCGCGGCGAGCTCGAGCAATTGAACCCCTTCGCTACCATCGCCGTGTGGGCCGCCGTCAAGTTCGTGTGCAGGGAGGCGGCCAGCAAGAGACTGGAGTACGCCTTTCTGCCTCTCATTGCCGACCCTGACGCCGTGGACAAGGGTACCTTGTTCAGACTGCTCAGTCCCGGCGACGAGAAGACCATCCGTAGCGACGCTGCTGCCCTCTTGAACCAGCACTCGCCCTTGTTCGCGGTGGTGATGCGCAAGATGGGGGTTTCCCGGCAGCTGGAGTGTCACGGGTTTGTCTGCGCGTGCTCGGAGGACGCTATAGTTATTGCGGCTAATCTGTACCAGGCTCTGATGAACAATATGCACAACAAAAGCGATAAAGAGACAGAAGGGGCGGGTAAAGTGAGCATGATAAGGGCAAAGTTGGAGAAGGCAAGTAAAGACGAACCCAAGCGCACGACGGTTGCGAAAATACCTCCGCCAGTTCCTGTGCGTCCCCCGAGACGCAACAAGAAGTCGTCCGCCTCGTCTGCGAGCGAGAACGACGAGGAAGTCGCAGTGAAGGAATCGCCAGCTCAGATGCCAAGCGGAAGTAACGTTCGTAGCGTTCGCCGAACAGTGTCTGATCGAGGGTCGTACTTGACCATCGCCGAGAACACGGAGCGTAGCGGCGACATCCTCACCAAAGTGGCTATTCCCAGGAGTCGCAGCTTCCTGAACGCGGCGGGCCCGCTCACCAGGTATGGCTGTCGGAAACAGCCCACCAGCATGATCTCCAACGACAGGGGTAGCATAGGCACTGGCAGCAGTCCTCTCGGCTTCAACGAGCTCTTCACAGAGTTCCGCATACAAGAAGGTCTCAATAGCATGGACGATATCCTAGACGCTATCATCGACGCTGAAGGGATGTCCTTCAACGATCTGAAGCCGATCTACAAGGAGTTCCTGCTGAAGCTCGCCGTGACTCTGACCAAGGACGAACTGTATCAGCGCAGCAAGAATATCATGAGGAGACAGAGGAAGAAACAGCTGGGTCGCAGAGGAAGTAGTTGTCTCAAACGGAAGAAAACCTTTGTAGCGAGTGTTGGTGCAGGAGTGGGTCTGAAACGTGTGTTCAGGCGTTCGGTAAGCAAACTGAAACCTGCCAAGACGCGTCTCAACAACTTCGAGTTCACGTCTGTGCTGTTCCCAGCTACCAGCGGGTCACTGCGCGGTAGCAAGAAGTTGAACAAGAAGATATTCTCTGTAGGAGGCTTGTCGTCTACCACGTCTTCGGGTTCCTCCTATACGGTGAAGTCGTTTAAAGCTGGGAACGCATATAGCAAAGTCCCCCAGACTTCCCAGAAGCCGCTAGGGAAGCCTCAGTTGCAGACGAGCACGTCGGAAGACTCGGACTTCTTCAGCATGGCTCGAGGGACGGGCCCTGCGAGGGGCCCGAGGCACAACAGGTCCTCTAGTGGATACTTCTCTTGCAGCGAGTGTAGTTACGACAGCGAGTCGTGCACGTGCACATCGGCAGACAAGTGCTACTGCTCTTTGGTGGAGAAGAGGCGTCAACACACGTCATCTTGTGGCTGTGACACTGACAGTTGTATCGAGAGTGACAAGTGTTATTGTCGCAAGAAGCAGGGTATCGTAGCCTTGTCCAGGGCTGCCTCGCCAACCACGGCCTGGAAACAACACGAGAAACAGCTGAGCTCGTCCAAGAGTCTAGAGCTGCTAGACCAGCCCCAGTGGGGCGCAGCCACTAGAAGGATGGATGTGTACGAGGCCCTGCCTCCTAGGAGAAGACATTCTTCCTACCAGAACAGGTGTGGCAACTACGGGGGTCATCAGAGGCGAAGTTACAGCTCTGACAACCTTGCCTTGGACTACGATATGTTCAACAAGTCTGACGAAGATGACAAGAAGCCCAGTCTGCCTCCCCCACAGAGGAAGGTACTGGTGGTGTCTGCTAGAGACCCACGAGGCAGGGTGATCTACATGGGGGCCTCATGTCGGAGTGATGGAAACAGAGGCAAACACTCGCACGCTTCCTGTCCCAGACAGAGGCGTATTGTAGGTGGTGCTTGTGAAGCGCTGTCTGTCAAGAAGTCTGCTGAGATAGCAGCTATATTCTCTGATGTCAAGCTAGGTCAGCGTGAGGGCAGGAACCCTGATGTGTTCTATAACACGCTGGAGCAGTCAAATGATTACTTTCTCACGTCAAAAACTAGGGGCAAGACGCAAATGGGGAGTAGCCTTGAGAATTCTCTTGGGTATCTCCCATGACATTCACTTAGGCTCTGTAGAGAAGTTTTCATCATCATTGGGGCAATTCAACATCCAAAACTGTGGGCAGAGCCCAAATGGGGAGTAACTTTGATAATTCTCCAAGATATTCACTCAGGTTCTGTAGAGCTTTCTTAATCACTGGGGCAGTCCAACATCCAAAACTGGGGGCAGGACCCATTTACATGGAGAATGACAATGAGAATTTTCTGGGGAATGTTCCATGACATCACTCAGGCTCTGTAGAGAATCTTTTTTACAGAATGTTTGACTAAATGAACCACATTAATTTGGTATAGTACTTAAAAACATTTTCATATACTTTGTCATGTGAAACAGCCATTCCTAATTTAATCTGTAGAGAACAGGCTCAAGTGCAAACAATAGTTACGTTTCTTGTAATGAGCTAATGCACGAACCTTAAAAATCAGCAAGGGTTGAAATAAATTATTAGTTAGTGATTCATATTGCTGTTGTATAAAAAAATTAAAATTTCTATTTCAGAGTAAGGCAGCAAATACAGTAGAATCCTGACAACTCACCCTTTCCCCCCCCCCTGTTAACTTGACTAACAAATTTCTATAATCCACTATGCAGTATAAACACTATAGGTAAATTTTGATTAGTGTATGTATTAGTGCCCATGTGTTTTCCTCATCTGTTCAGGTATTTGGTAATGGTATGGTAGGTTTTGTTATTTTTGTGGAAATACAGCCTACCGCTAACAAAAGGGCTGACATTCGGTATCTTGAATCAGAACATAGGCAGCTGGCAGACAATTGTCACGAAATCTCAAAAGCTTGCCGCTAATAATGCATATAGCACAAACACTTGTTTGAAAGGTTTATTGCTTTATCCAGTGAGTGTGTGATAGTTAAACTTTCAGTTACAGTAAAGTTTCTCAGATTTCAGAATTATTGCTAGTGTTGTGTTTGTGCCAGTGAAAATGGCCTACATGAAGAAGCAGCAGGGTGATGAAATAAGCATGAGAGATTTTGTTCTACATACAACTAGCAATTACTTCTCCATTCTATGTAATCACTTATTTTTAAATTTACTTTTACAGTAATCATTTTTAGGATATGTTATACTTTAGTTTCCTGTATTGTGCTAGAACATGCACTTTTTTCACTAAAGTGCTGTGAATAACAGACCCCTTATTCCGTAAAACTAAGACATTTTCCACATTAGGTAGAGTTATTGGGATTCTACTGTACTAGTTCATCTTGAATGACATGAATAGCAGCTGCAATGTTATAACAGGCAACCATAGACAGGCCCAGGAAGGGACTATAGCCGAGGCTTAATTAAACAAAGAAATATGGCATTTGTAATAGTTAAGGCATGGTTTGGTAAAATCAAAACCAGCATTTTTATTTCTATCCTACTTACCTAAACCAGGTGAGTATCTGTTCATTCAAATCAGGAGTGAATTTACCATAGCGGTGAACTATATCTCAAAAGATTTCCACTAATTCGAGAAGAAAAAGAATTAAACTCTAAGATATATTGAGTTTTATTTATGGACACTGTTTAACTGCTATGGCCCTTAGCATCCCATTCTATATTATGGATGAAAGACTGGAAATTTTGCTCAAGAGGCCTCTTAATCAGGCTGGAGGTTCTTTACTTCCCTTCCAAAGGAAGCCATGCTAAGGATTTTTATGACTGAAAAAAATCCATCATCCTCTTGTCAGGTTTGAACTGGTGACTTTCAGAACTAGGAGGTACCACTAGAGCATGGAGGTTGACGAATTATATTCTGAAATGATAGGAGCAAAAACTTAAGAGTAAAACTGAGTAATGAAAACATTTAAATATTATGTTTGTCTATTTAATAAATCTTTTTAGGTTTTCTCAAAATTTAAATTCATGTGTGTCCACAGGATAATCTGTGAATACTTATGATGTTTGAAAATCTAGAAAGGTAAAATGCCCTATTACGACTGCATGTTCCTCATTGCTAAGGTGTATTTCAAAGACTCTTAGCCCCTTCTCTGCAATAGCTCGTGGAAGGCAATGGCATTTCCATGTATCTCTGTTAAGTTTTGCTTAAACAGAGAAATTCCCTTGTTAAAACATTAACAAATCCACAATTTATAGCAATTGCTATCTATACAGATTGCATCTATATTAGACAAAGGGAAACTTGGACAACCAAGAAGAATTAGATGAGATAGGGGCTGTTGTGGAAACAAGTCCAAGAAAGTCCGTCTTAACATGTTTTATCTCATTCTGCAGATCAAAATCCACATTACTGCAGGAATGCTTAAAGAAACAGTTTATGTAACATATGCTCAAGGACTGTTTTCCAATATTTTGTTTGTACACGTGGTCAAAAGGTGCCATGCTTATGGGGCATTATTCCAAACCATTTAATGACGAAAGGAAAGTATAACATGTCCATATTGTTAGCATTATCTAGAGCAGTACCTTGGGACCATGTACCATTCAGCCAGTTGAAACTTGCAGTTAAGTGCATTCTAATTTGCAGCCTAACACATCTGTTGTTTTCTAACTTTTCAGCTATTTTGGAAGTTTTAATACTATCTACTAAATGGCACAAATTATTATGTCCTCTGCATAAAATGCATGTGCCATAGTTTGTTCAAAAGTGAGATACCAAGTTAACAACAGTCCTCTGTGCAACATGACTGGAAAACATAGCTTTATACATCTACTAAATGAATATACAAAACAAAAATTGCTGATGGAAAAATACATTTTATCTACCAAGGATGTGATATTAATGATTAAGCCCTGTATATGGTGGGGTTTGTAAGTTGTCCAAGGGAATAATCGATCATTAATCATTACGTGCATACAAAAACTTCTACACAATAACCAACTTAGACATGCATCTACAACCTGTAAAAATTTCAGTCTTGCATCTTAAAATAGTTTGAGATAATGGGTTATGAATTTAGCAGATTTAACAATGGTGGGATAGTACTTAATCTCCTCTTAAATGAGTTAACATACAGGGTGAATCTAGTGTCTTGATCCATTTCTGTGAAAAACATATTTTAGATTGAAACCAATGCAGTGAATGTAGACCTTAAGACACAGAAACACAAGTCATCAAAGTTTATTGCACAACTCCCAGAGATGAAGGCTGAATAAAACACCTTCTCCAGCATTCGAGGTGTGATTTTAAGCACCCCTTGCCAGCTACACTCCTTTAAATGGTCAATGGAGTTGATTTTGACTTTGTACGCTTGTGATTTGATGTACCCCCATGCAAAAAAAAGTCCAGAGGCGTGAGGTCAGGGGAACATGGAGCCCAGATGGGGTGTGAAACTCTACTGATCTGCATACTAGAAATGTGTCTTGCAGGTATTCACAAACAACCAGAGCAAAAATGCTCCATCCTGTTGGAAAACCATTTGCAAGATGCAATCTTGCTGTAGCATGTCCAGATACAAAATGCCTGACACTGGGTTCTGTAAAGAAGAATGGTCCATAAATCTTAGACATTCTAATCCCAACCACACTTGAGTGGGAACAAAACACCCAAAAAGTAAAAAAAAAAAAAATCTCATTAGGCTGTTCATCTGCATTGTTTGACCACATGTATAGGAGGTGGCTTCATTGCTGAAAAGCACATTTTGTAGCAAATTGTCCTCTTCGACTATCTGCAACAGGTCTCCATACATTGCTTCATGACCAGAAAGTCCTCCCTTTCCAGTTTGTGTCAGATTTGAGGTGGTATGAATGCTTTTTCAAGTTGTAGTAGAGAATTTTCTACACAGTCGATTGTGGTACACAAAACTCCTGGTTGATGCTTTTGGACTTCTGGTAATTGCATCACTGGGCCTAACGGAACATTTCTCAGCCTGCACTGTACTCAAGGTCTTAAATTTTTTAAACCAGTAGTCTTGATATTGGCCTTAGTGGGAGCGAGTTTATGAAATGTTCTCACAGGCAGGCTTTGTAAGTTAATCCCCCTCACACCTGCTGAAACCACAGCAACTTTCAGGTTACTTATAAAAGAAATACATTGTCGGCCCTTTTCACAGAAATAGATCAAGACTATATGTTCAGCTTGTATTTACAGTCACAATTTGACTGAAGGACATAACCATGTCTTTTAGTTTTAATTTACTGCCATGAATACAGAATTTTTTAAATTTCACAGGTCCACCCCTTAAAATATGTTCACAAATTGAAACAATACAAAAGCTAACATTAAAAGTAAATAAAACTTTAGGAATATTGTAGATTTATAAACATCATATGTAATTGTAAAATCTGCTCAAACTTGGTATGTTTGTATTTAGATGAGAGAACAAGTGAAGGTGTTAAATATGTTAAGTGAATATTCATGGATGTAATTTAGCTTGAAATGGATAGAAATTTAAAAAGTTTATATAAGGAGTCTTTTGAAAATATTGAATTTTTAAATTCTTGTTTAATATAACTTAAAATTGAGATATTACAAAAGGTTTACTGAATGCATATAAAATAGGTGACTAATGAGATAGCCCAAGGTGTGAATAAAGTCTTCATTCAATAGTTTTATAATGCCTAGAATATTGGTGCTAAGTATCAGTAATTTCAGTTTGCACCATGGCCATCTATCTTGTTAGCCACAGAATTAGCTTAGGAAGGCTATTGCACATTTGTAGCAGCATATTCAAGACCCAGTCATTATATTACATTTTTCAAGTTCAAAAGCATATCCAGTTGAAAATATAGGCCTAACACAAAATAAACGATCCTGTTCTTATTTTGAAACTTTGTGACTTAGTTTTATAGCAGACTACAGCATTTAGCCATAGAATCTTAAGTGGGAGTGAGGTTTGTGTGACATAGAACAAAGAAATTGTCTTAACTGTGTGTTGCTCAATGGTGTGTTTGTTGAATGTGCATGAACTTTATAAATTAGGGAAACAAAAAGTTCCTTTGAAATATGACAATGGGGAGAGAACATCAAAAAGCTTTTAAAGTGCTCTTTAAACAAGTGTAAAATATTCTTAAAGTGAAAATGATTTAATTTGGATGTAATGATGGTGTAGTTATATATTTCTTGTTTTGTGTGAAGTTTATTTATGTTTGCAATTTGTGTAAAGTTTGTTATTTATTATTAAGTTTAGTGAAGTTTAAAATGTGATGCTGTGATTAACAAAAGAGCTCAGAAAAACTTGGTAGATCTTCATTGCTCAAAGGCTGTGAAATCATCTAACAAAACATTTAAATTGCCAGTTTAATAAGTCTGTATGTAATGAGAGATTGCATTTAAAAAAAATTTGATGTATTATGTGACTGTGGATGAAGGTTAAAATGGTGCATTTCATGTTTTAATACCTATCCAACTTTCCTTAACTAAATTTACATTTTTAATTCCTCTGAACTTATCGGTAGCAGGCAGAGGAAGTGTTCCATTCCACCTAAAATTCAGTACCAAAAGTTTCCTACTCTAGGGAAACACTAGAGTGTAGTCTATTGTGCAGGTGCCTTCTCCAGGGAAACACTGAGGGAGGGATGGGGAAGCTGGCTGTTCCTCTGGAGAAACAAACTTCAAAAATTCCATAACTTAAGCAAACATGGAGGCTGAGTTAGATTAACATAAGAGCAGCTTTTTCTTTTGAGGGAAATAAAACTAACCCAGCACAGATGAGATAGGTTAACTTTGTACCTGTTTTTCCTCCACAGAGAAATTAGTTAACCTAACACAAGCTAAGATAGGTTAATAATGGTAGACAAATTAATCTTGCACATTTAAGATAAGCAAAATTTGAGGCTGAGATAAACTGACTTTTGTGTAGAGGGAAATTATATTAAGCTGACAAAGGCTAACCTGGGAATTACTTTTCCTCCCCCTTTTCTTCTGTTTTCCCTTCTTTCCAGGGAAATTAAATTGATCCAACAACAGGGTAACAAGGTAGCTGCCTTTTCTTTATATGGAAATAGTTGCAGGCTAGGTAGGCTAACATGGTAGCTGACTTTTGTATAGAGGGAAATTAAATTATGACAAAGGCTAACCTGGGATTTACTTTTCCTCCCTCTTTTCTTCTGTTTTTCCTTCTTGCCAGGGAGATTAAATTGATCTAACAATAGGGTAACAAGGTAGCTGCCTTTTCTTTAAGGGAAGATAGATAGGCTAACCTGGTAGCTGCTAAAGAGGGGGCTTAAGATAGAATAAAGTAGGCAAATGAGGAGGCTAGATAGGCTAACATTTAGAGGAGAATTTAATTAGGCTAAATGAGGAGGCTAGATAGGCTAACATTTAGAGGAGTTTAATTAGGCTAAATAGGCTAACATTTAAAGGAGTTTAATTAGGCTAAATTTGGAGGCTAGATAGGCTAACATTTAGAGGAGTTTAATTAGGCTAAATGAGGAGGCTAGATAGGCTAACATTTAGAGGAGTTTAATTAGGCTAAATTTGGAGGCTAGATAGGCTAATATTTACAGGAGAATTTAATTAGGCTAAAGCATGTAAATTTGGAGGCTAGATAGGCTAACATTTAGAGGAGAATTTAATTAGGCTAAATGAGGAGGCTAGATAGGCTAACATTTAGAGCAGAATTTAATTAGGCTAAATGAGGAGGCTAGATAGGCTAACATTTAGAGGAGTGTAATTAGGCTAAATTTGGAGGCTAGATAGGCTAATATTTAGAGAAGTTAATTAGGCTAAAGTAGGTGACTTTGGAGGCTAGATAGGCTAACATTTAGAGGAGAATTTAATTAGGCTAAATTTGGAGGCTAGATAGGCTAATATTTACAGGAGAATTTAATTAGGCTAAAGCATGTAAATTTGGAGGCTAGATAGGCTAACATTTAGAGGAGAATTTAATTAGGCTAAATGAGGAGGCTAGATAGGCTAACATATAGAGGAGAATTTAATTAGGCTAAATGAGGAGGCTAGATAGGCTAACATTTAGAGGAGAATTTAATTAGGCTAAATTTGGAGGCTAGATAGGCTAACATTTAGAGGAGTTTAATTAGGCTAAATGAGGAGGCTAGATAGGGTAACATTTAGAGGAGTTTAATTAGGCTAAATTTGGAGGCTAGATAGGCTAACATTTAGAGGAGTTTAATTAGGCTAAATGAGGAGGCTAGATAGGCTAACATTTAGAGGAGAATTTAATTAGGCTAAATGAGGAGGCTAGATAGGCTAATATTTAGAGGAGAATTTAATTAGGCTAAAGTAGGTGAATTTGGAGGCTAGATAGGCTAACATTTAAAGGAGAATTTAATTAGGCTAAATTTGGAGGTTAGATAGGCTAACATTTAGAGCAGAATTTAATTAGGCTAAAGTAGGTGAATTTGGAGAGTTTAATTAGGCTAAATTTAGAGGCTAGATAGGCTAACACTTAGAGGAGAATTTAATTAGGCTAAAGCAGGTAAATTTGGAGGCTAGATAGGCTAACATTTAGAGGAGAATTTAATTAGGCTAAAGCATGTAAATTTGGAGGCTAGATAGGCTAACATTTAGAGGAGAATTTAATTAGGCTAAATGAGGAGGCTAGATAGGCTAACATTTAGAGGAGAATTTAATTAGGCTAAATGAGGAGGCTAGATAGGCTAACATTTAGAGGAGAATTTAATTAGGCTAAATTTGGAGGCTAGATAGGCTAACATTTAGAGGAGTTTAATTAGGCTAAATGAGGAGGCTAGATAGGGTAACATTTAGAGGAGTTTAATTAGGCTAAATTTGGAGGCTAGATAGGCTAACATTTAGAGGAGTTTAATTAGGCTAAATGAGGAGGCTAGATAGGCTAACATTTAGAGGAGAATTTAATTAGGCTAAATGAGGAGGCTAGATAGGCTAATATTTAGAGGAGAATTTAATTAGGCTAAATTTAGAGGAGTTTAATTAGGCTAAAGTAGGTGAATTTGGAGGCTAGATAGGCTAACATTTAGAGGATAATTTAATTAGGCTAAATTTGGAGGCTAGATAGGCTAACGTTTAGAGGAGAATTTAATTAGGCTAAAGCAGGTAAATTTGGAGGCTAGATAGGCTAACATTTAGAGGAGTTTAATTAGGCTAAATTTGGAGGCTAGATAGGCTAACATTTAGAGGAGGTTAATTAGGCTAACATTTAGAGGAGTTTAATTAGGTTAAATTTGGAGGCTAGATAGGCTAATATGGAGCTGGTTTTTCTTTAGTGGGGAAATTAAATTAGACTTAGGTAGGCAAATTTGGAGGCTGGGATAGGTTAATACAATTTGGCTTTAAAGAAAAGTAACTCCCATGTTAGTCTAACAACTGACATATAGGTAAAGCTGGAGGCTGAGGTAGGTTAACAAGACAGCTTTTGCTTTAGAACCAAATTAAATTAACCTAACAGGCTAAATACACTTTGTATGCTTTCTGTTGAGAGAAAGCTTTCTATAGATAAATAAATAGTGAAGAATAGACTTCTAATGTGCAAATCGAGAATAATAAATTAGGATTAGGCAACACTTAACAACCTTACAACCTAGGTGTACTAAGGAATATGTTCCAGCAGATTAAATAATTAAGGCAAAGTTTTGCTTTTCTTTTAATTCTTATGGATCACAACTTTTAAACAAAACATGTAGCAAAAAATAAATTTTAGATACAGTTTAATTAAACAAATAGATATGCTGATTTTTAAGCAAATTGTTGTGGTGCAATATGCAGCAAATACTCACTCCTACACGGCCAGTACTGTTTTCTCAACATGGTTGTGCCATAGCAAAAACAAAGTTAACATTTGAGTTAAAGTTTGAGCATCCTGTTAGGTAACAGAGCATTACTACATCTCCTTTAACAAAGTTGCCCTAAACATGCATGACTTATTTGTTACTGCCCCCTCTTTGACAGTTGACACCAGGATGAGCAACCTATCATTTTTAGCAATACAGCCAAACTTAGTATAGTCACTTATTTCAGAAAATGTGGATTAAAAAATGTTGAACAGAAAAGTATTTATAACTAAACCACATGTGAATTTTCACTCGAGCTTAATTTTATCAATCAGCCATAACCAAAAGTGGGGGAGAAATATGCTAACTTAGATAGAACTCTTCAAAACAAAAACTTTCAAAGGAAAGGTTTTTATTAATTCATACTCCTTCAAAGAGAAAAGTATATGTTTGTTGCTAGGCCGTAATTGTCCAAGCAAAAAGATGCCTGACTCTAGGCAGCCCATCACCATTTGTAATCAGTGTTAACCAATGCTTGTCATTTGCATTGAATTTCCTTTGCCACGATTAATTTTAATATTCGTTTATAACATTTCTCAATATGAATAGCATTGCTGTCTGTGGTTCTGAAACACTCCCTTTTCCTATGCTTTTTCTCCTTAAGAGTATGAATTAATAAAAACATTTCCTACAGAAGTTCTGTTTTAAAGAGTTCTATCTGATGGAACGCTATTTGACCCCCACTCCAAAGTGATACACTTCTGATTATGACCAATTCATAAAATCAAGTTAGAGTGCAGCAAGTTCATATATGTTTTAGTTATAAATATTTGTTTTTGTTTTAAAAATTATAATGCATATTTTCTGAAATAAATTACCTTTACAGATGATCTGCTTCACCCTGAATGTAAAAACATTAAAGAAATGTGAATAGAGAGATTTTGTTATAATTATTAGCTATAAGAGCTTTTAATTACAATATACCAAGCTTTTTTATTAAATTAGTTTTTTATTAATAATCTGTGAACCAGTTTCACCAACTGATGTTAAAAATACTCTTAACATTTTGTTTGTTAACATTACGTTCAAAGTTTCAACATAATGTATAGTAAAAAACACTTGCATTTCATCAAGCTTTTACAACAAATTGTTAACATCTTGTTAATGCAAAAGACAATTGCAAAGGATAGCTTTCTAGCAGGCAGTGACCGAACTACACAGTTTCTGAATGTGCTCCGATGCACTTTTGTCTACATATCACAGTGTCAGTAGCAGACAACTGGTTACATTCATGGGCAACTACCAAGTATTGTTCCAGATTGTTGGAGGTTAGAATCGAAATGTCAACTGAAAAATGTAGATGCAGCGGAACTAAATGTTTCATCGTTTAAAAAGCATTAGTTACAGAACTGGTTACTAAGTATAGATGCATTGAGGTGAAAAGGGCAATGGTCTTACACAGAATTAAATGGAGTTTTATTTATGGAGCTCTATGATCCTTAGTGTCCCCATTCTATATTGGACGTGAAAGATCAGAAATCTTGCTGAGACCTCTTTATCAGGCTTGAGGTTCTTTTATGTGCCATAAATCTACAACATGGAACCATTAGGCTTTACTTCCCCTCGAAACGAAGCCATATCAAGGATTTTTATGCCTGAAAAAATCTATCGCCCTCCACCGGGTTGGAACCCGCAACGATGGGAACTAGAGGTCAGCATGGTACCCCTAGACCACAGGCTTAGATTAAAGAATAAGAATGCAGCGTGGGAGAAAATCCTTAAGTAATTTAATTGGAATGAACGCATTTCTCCCAGGTTCAGTAAGCAATTGTGGCAGTTTTATGCTAACACAAAGTGTAGCACCAAAAATGGCCAAGAGCATTTTAAATGCTTCAAAATTGGTGGCCGAAGTGGAGGAAAGTGTGTTGTTATTGCTGATTAAGAATCAAGCTGACCTAAACTGCTTGCTTCTTGAAGCAATTGTTTTGGAAACCTTCCCCCAGATACTCACAAACGGTAGATTCAGAAATACCAACATTATCATCTACCAATAAATGAAAACTGCCACTGGCATAAAATCTCAAAATAATTAGTGCTTGTAATCATGGAGAAAGAGGCAAGCTTCTGCTTGTAATTTTAAACTCTTGTAATTCCTATAAAACCACTCATGACCCCTTTGGACAGTTGGTATTGCTTTACAAAATTCCTCCTTTTGCAAGTTTTTGAAGTTATTATGACACATGACTGCTATTGTGTTAGGAATGGCATTAAAAAATGCAAATGCAGCAAACTCACATTAAAGGCTTGGTTTGCAGCAGCCATTTTCCAAGTTGTAACATTTGGTAAATGCCTTAAAACAGGGGCATGGCAATGTTTACAGCAAGTTAACATTGTGTTAAAATTTAGCATCAGTTGTTGGAACTGGCCCAAGAGCCAGTATTACACATAGCAGCATTCCCTCAACCTTGACACATACGTGCTTTATGGGATAAAAGGTATATTGATACTCTCTTCCTATTACACATGCCAAGAAAGCTCATTCATTTCAGTAGTGTCTCCGCAGTGTGCTCGTTGTGAAAGATGGAACAGGATGATGTTTTGTTGGATATGACTGGAGTGCATATTAAGGAAGATACCAAGAGAAAAAGAAGAGAGTAGGTTAATTAGTACCAAATACAGTGGAATCTCGTTAACACATTTTCCCGTGTATTACGTTGAATTATAAAAGTTCCAGTACCAAATCACCAAATGTAATAAATAATGTTTGCTTAGTGCGTTTTCCCAATCCCACTTACTACGTTTGAAGTACGACATCCTCATTTGCTGTTTTGGCCAATCCTTGGTAGGTCCAGTGGGAGTAGGCGCTTAACACGTTCAAAGTTTGACGTCCTCATTTGCTACTTTGGTCAATCCTTGGTCACAGGGTGGATACCGGCAGCCAATCACATGTATGTAAATATTTGTGTGACATGATTTGTGTGGGCGGGATAAAGAATGCTTTACCTTGGCGTGGTAAACGGCAACGATAGTTTCTACTGTTGAGTGTTGACCAAACATACGTATATTGTATTTTAACTTTTCATTTGCAATGAAAAAAGAAAGTGTAGTGTAAAACTGAAAATCCTTGGAGTAGATCACAATCCAAATATGAAACATGTGAATATAGCGCGGAAGTTAAACATTCCTCCGTCAACCTTAAACACGATTGTTAGCAAACCTAAATTGATTGAAACTGCTTTTAAAGGGAAAAATGCTAAAACAAAACTTTCCTCTTGGAAAATAGGATCGGAAGAGGATCAGAACAAAATTTATTGCATGGAAACGCCTACCTTATTCAAATCGTATTGAATACGCCAAAGATACTATTGTCTATCGTACTCTTAACTCGATGCATGCTCATAATTTTGTTTTCTTTTTTAGTGGTAATAAAACACACAGCAAAGTCACCATTGTCACTTCCATAATTTGCAATTTATTTTCTTAAAAACATTCACAACTTAAAAAATCCCAGTTGACCAACATAAAAGCTTGAATTATTTATTCTCAGTTTTGTGTATCCAAATGCATTTGAACACACATTGAAACACGGATCCTATTCAGTATGAAATTGTACTCTAAATCAATTTCAATTGCCTATGGAGACATAATAATTATTAAATTTTATTACATAACTATGTTCTTAAATTGCAGATTTTGTATTTTCGTTAACACGTTTTCCCACCTATGATGTCCAAATCCTTAGATCCCTGCAAAAACGTACTAACGAGATTCTACTGTATGTGGTTTGTACAGTTTATCTTCTCCACTACCTGACTGAGAAAATTCCTTCACTTTTTTAAATTCCTTTCTGTAACTATACACACAAAATCACTAGTTATTTAATAGCTATACACTAATACGTTGCGTAAAGCTGATGGAATTATTACACAGGACTCCAGACATGTCTTCACAGTTTCCCAGTGTATAATCTACAACCAGTTGGATATTTTACAAGTGTATTACTTCTGGCATTTTCCCTTATTAGACAGGCATGCTTAGCTTGAGGGAACGATGCCATATCTAATACTGGCTTAAGGGGAAGCAAATAACTTTGTTTCTTATAATGAGCTATTTACACCAGCCATAAATGGAGTAATATTACCTCACAGGAAATTACAAATACATTTACATCCCAAAGAGGTAAGTAACACCAGAAGGTAACTAGAGTGAAGAGCTACAGTTGAATTTTCGTTAAGGGATGTATCTGTTTCATTAGCACCGCTGTGTAGATACTCTTCTTTCTCTGTAAACTTCTTGTTTCTGCTTGACAGCATTTCGTGGGCTTCCTCAGGCAGCTTCAAGGATGATATCTGAAACAGAATAGGAAATCAGTTACTCTTCTCACTCTTTTCTAACCATTCTTATAAAACCTTATTACTTTCTCTATTACGAGGGCGGCCAGAAAATTAACGCACAATAATTTTTTTTCTGCCTTGGTATTGCAGCCGGAATGTTGCAATTTCACACGGATATAGTTTGAAGTTTTCACTATTTTTTGTTTCATATACAGCTCTAGCAAGAGAAGCGTGAACTACACAACAAAGATGGTGCATGTGTTACTGTCGTCCATGTGCAAAGAGCAGAGAGGTGTGGTTCGATATTTGTGGGCCAAAGGGCATAAACCGAGTGATATTGACAGGGACATGCGTGGCGTATATGGGGATGATTGTATGGACCGTAGCAATGTCTCCAGGTGGTGTGCATTCTTCCTAGAGGGCCGTGTGAACCTTAGTAATTCGCCACGCTCCGGGAGGCCAGTAAAAGCCGCAACCCTGCAGAATGTCAGAGGCATTGAGGCGGCAATTTTGAACGGCCGGCGTGTGCAACTGCGAACCTTATTGCAACAGTTCAACATTTCCTATGGTGCAGTGTACGATATTGTTCATGACACGTTGAAATTTTGCCAAGTTAGTGCTCGCCAGGTTCCTAAGAACCTGATAGAGGACCACAAGGGCCAGCAAATGATGACGAGCTTGGATCACCAACGTGGTACACCGCAGAAGGGCATGACTTTCTGAAAGGAATTGTCACTGGTGATGAGTCGTGGGCAAACCACTACACGCCCAAAACCAAGCAGGCAAGTATGGAGTGGAAACATGCTGGTTCCCCAGTGAAGAAAAAATTCAAGGTGACTCAATCTGCTAGGAAAAAGCTTGTGACAGTGTTCTGGGATATGCATGGTGTTGTATTGGTGGGCTTTGCCGACCATGGGACCAGTGCAGCCTACATGAAAGCTTTGGTGAAGTTGTGTCGAGTCCTTTGTGACAAACACCACAATATGAATGCTGACGATGTCAAAATTCATGACAATAGTTGCCCCCATGTTGCTCCTGCTGTTCGTCAGAAAATCACCAAATTTAGTTGGGAGGTGCCTCACCATCCACCATACAGTCTGGACCTTGCACCATCAGACGTTCATCTGTTTGGTCCTATGAAGGAATTCTGACTGGCCAATGCTTAGCAACGGATGCGGAAGTGAAATCAGCAGTCCGCAGATGGCTATACTCCAAGTAAATGGACTTCTATGAACAGGACATATTGAAACTGGTCTCACGATGGGAGAAATGCGTTGTGACTAGGTCGAAAAGTAGTTAAAAGGTGTAAGTTCATTTGTGATTTTTTTGTTTTTTGTTTTAACTATTAAACTTTTTTGTAAAAAAAAAAAAAAATTATTGTGCATTACTTTTTGACCTGCCCTCGTATATAACCTTGATTTTCTGGGAATAGCCTGTGAAATCCTCTTCATTTTGTGCAATCCAGTACAATTGTATAAGAGATCTACATCCCCTTAAGGCACATAATTTGTCAAATACATACAAAGGGCGAGGAATTTCAAAGCCATCCACTTTTTGAAAATCTGATCATGAGAAACAACCAAATGGTGATAACATTTATTTTTGGAAAAATTCCAACCTTCATCTTCTTTCTCTGTTTACCCTGTAGGACTTACAAGCAGTGCCTGAGCTCAGAAGTCTGTCAAGGAGTAAATACTGTGGATCAGATAGACTATCCAGCCCGATGCTGGTATGAGAGCGAGGAAGTAGATGATCTGAAATGGTGGTGGAGCAGTTGATAGAATGAATGGCGGGGGAAACTGGAGAAAACCCACCCAGATGCCACTTTGTCAACCACAAACCCCACAAGTCGGTCCCTAGGATTGAACCTATGCCACCTTGGTGAGAGACGAGTGTTAATCATTTGGCCATGGCACCGCCCGAAAATTCCAACCAAGAGCAACATTTATCTTTGAAAGAGAACAAAAAGATGGTAATTGTGTACTTCAACCATACGGTAAGTATGTGGTAAGTTAGACTGTCTATTATGGTTTACCAGTTATACAAAATACACAGAATTCATTCTGAATGAAGAGGACTTCACAGATACACAGCTTATTATTCATGCAAATTTAATCAAAATTGTTACAGCAATTTCTGAAAACAAAAGAAAAAAGGTATAAACTACTAGGTGCATCCAGAAAGTTTCCCAATTTTGTTTCCTTTAAGTAAACGTGCATGCCCAACAGATCTCTGACATATCAATCTAATGCTGGCCAGACAGTCCCACCTGGTGCCAAAAGCAAGGCAGCAGTGGCCCAAAATGGTGGCTCTTATTCGTTCTCTGGGCGCCTGCGAGGTTCGTTCAGTGATAAAGTTCCTTACTGTGCAAAATAATAGCGCCAATCTAAATTCATCGTCAGCTCTCTCAGGCCTACAGGCCAAACATGAGAAAACAGATGGTGCTTTGCTGGTGTCGGCAGTTTTCCAAAGGTCGTGAATGTATCCATGATAAAGAGGGTGGCCGTCCTTTATCAATGATGATCTTGCTGAGCTGGTGTGGCAACACATCGTGGATTGTTTCACGATTACGAAGTTCAGCCGCCATTTTCTGCAGATATCGCAATCCTTGTTGCATGAAACTGTCACTAAGCACCTGCTGTTCAGGAAATTAGAAGCAGCGCTGATATCATGACACCAATGAGTTCCTTGACAGTATCGTCATAGGCGATGAGACGTGGATTTCGCACTTTACCCCGGAAACCAAGCAGCAGTCAATGCATTGGCATCACAGAGGATCTCTGGTCAAGACGAAATTCAAACAGACTATGTCGGTGCAGAAAGTGATACGCACAGTTTTCTGGAAGGTCACTCAGCTCATCAACTTTCTGCCCAGAGGTAAATGCTGACCATTTCTGTGAAACACAGCGAAAATTGTGACCTGCCATTAAAAACAAGAGGCGTGGAATGCTAACTGCAGGTGTTTCATACACATACGGCTTGGTACACAGCAACTGTTCTGCAGGGAGCTGTTTGATCATCCACCATACAGTCCTGATCCTTGCTCCCAGCAATTTCCATCTTTTCTTGCACCTCAAGAAATTCCTATTGATTGTATCTGGAGGAAGATATTTTGACATATTCAAGGATTACATTCCATTGTTGAGAGTGTGATGGTGCATATTGTACAGATCCATGATACCTGCACTGGGTGTTGTTTTTATTTGTGATTCCCCCCCCCCCCCCCGCCCATAGCCTTCTCTACTGAGGAGCTGCAATCGTTTGCAAAAGAAAAAGCAATCACACTCGGATGTGGTTTCGTTACTAATACAACAAGCTTTCCTACATCCCCCTCCCATCCCAGTAATGAATAACATTTAACCGTCATTTCTACATTTTTGTTTACATCATTAAGGGCCGATTGTGTGAACTGGAGTACCCAGTTCTTGGAATACCCTATCAAGGGTATAAATGTTGTAGCGTTTTTCTTTGACAATGGTGAAGTGATGATATCGTTGTTGTGCCTGGTCCAGCAGAGTAGTCGCAGTTGTAGGGTCCAGGTTGAATCTCAGGGTCAACCCTTCTCTTCTCGGCTATGAAAAGTAATTGTGGGTAATGTCCAAGGATACAGGATGCAAGTATATGATGCACCAAAGAAAAAACACGATAATTCACTTTCAATGATGCTGTCAGAATCACTATGCCACTTGCAAGTTTATTATGCCGCATTGAAAATATTCTCTTTGCTAATCTGCCGTTCTTTTGTTTTTACTTCCCCGACATACTCGTGTTCATAACTTGGTTCTTGCGCGCCGATTTATGATCTATCACTTGAATTCTTTTCAACGCCAGAGATAATGTTATACTTAGTACTTCGCTTGTTTAACTGCTTATAGATTACAATACTTTACTATGTGCCATTATTTTCTATCATTGATATAGACTGCGAGGAATTAAAATCTCGTCTCGTGAAACGTAATTGTTACATGATTTCTGAGCGCCACGGGACTCAACTTGTTACACACAGATTTAGACGTCGAACTCCACTGAAAACCTGGACTGAACCGACCTTTTCATCCCCCCCACTAATCTTTATATATTGCTAGCAGCAAACCTTCGTGATTTCTACACGTCGCCAATCTTTATCATCTTCCCATTGGTTATTTTCCTTTCTGCTATTTTGTTGCGATTTCTCATTGGTTACTTCAAACCTTTTGTATTTTTAACTGCCTTTTAAAAGACGTGTATCCCCAAAGGCTCGTCGAAACCCCTAACTGTATACAATAGACAACGCGTCACCCACACTACAGCGTTTGAAATATAACAAAGATGTGAACGGTCTGTAAACTTTATTTTCTGCAGAAAATCTTGCAAGTATCACTGCATGATTACGTGCTCATTTATTAATCAATGTACAATTATTAATCAATTAATTAATTAATCAATTTATTAATCAATTAATCACGGTTTATAACACAGTGATAGTTTTCTAAGGGCTTTCTAATGGTGCTAATTTCAGTTCTATAATGCCAAAACTGTGGAATTTGGTCAATTTTGATTTCAATTAATGTTCTGATAATATATTAATGAGTGATATTTAACTATTTATTTTCTGACCATCAAAATTATCGCCTCAATGTGGTGACAAGTTGTAGGATGCAGTTTTATTCCTTAGATGGTTATTCAACTGTTTGCAATTTAAAACTAATGTTGGCTACATTGCAAGTGCCAGCTCATGACCAGCTTGATACGTAATCACTGCTTTGTTTTGCTGAAACTTGTATGGAATTTCGCGTTGTTTTCACTATCAGCTACTCCTAAACTATTATTTCTTATTTGAGCTGTTTACGGTAGCGTGAAATAATTATGAATGCTTACAAGCAAAATTATGATTTTACAACTACTTTATACTAAACACATGCACAGACGTTGCGACTTGTGATAGGCTAAGAGGATAGGAGTGTGTAACCTCCAGGTTTTGTTCAGAGTTGTAATTTGTGCTGATATTTACAGTTTCTTTCATTTTCAATGCTCAAAACAGCTAATGCACTTAACCTAGTTTCTCTTATTGTATTCCTTAAAATGTGCTAAACAGGTAGTATTAACCAACAGAAATATTAGAAAGTAGAATATGAGGATTACAGCTCACATTTTTGCTGATGGCAATATTTAATACAACAGCTAGAAATGCTCAATCAAAGCAATGACACAGAGAGCATTACTTTTTACTGGCTGTGTTCTCAATTCATCCAGTTGCTTTGCATCATACCCAGACAGGCGACAGTAGTAAAGAGTGTTTATCTCTGCATTTGTTTGGAGTAAACACACATTGTAAACATGCACAAATTATGAATATTCTCCAACAATTTAAACTTAATCTTAGATTAGATATGCAAGCTCTGAAGGCAACAGGAACCAGCTCAAAAACCCAAAGACTTGAAATGTGGGAGAAGATTTACATAAAGAAGTTTGAAAACCCCATTATGAACTCTGATTTGCCAGAAGCATACAACCCTCTATTTAGTTTCATCCATAGGCCACCCCAGGCTTTCAAAAATACGACTCGAGAGTTGATCTGACAGTCAAGAGGCAGCTGATGATGTGAGGTCATGTTCACGATACACGTTCTGCAAAATAAATACGTGAGTGAAGCTAGTAAGTGTTTAGGTTGACTCCACTTTCATCAAGTGCATTTTCTTAATTGCTTCACTATGTGTGATTCCACCACTTTTTGGTTAACTTAAACTTTTATAGTCCGCTGTACTGGCACTTGAATTTATACAGGGTGCATCACCTAAAATTTGCACCGCAAGTATTTCGGCAATGGAAAGTGCTATTGATGCGCAGTTTTCACAGCATTGATTGGTAGTCAGGGGCTCGTACATTTAGCCTATAAACAGATTTTAATAATACTGAGAAAGTGTAGTTTTTGAGCAAGCATACAATTTTTTAAATGGAGCAATGCCTAATTACATCAACAGAATAAAGATAGGGTAAATTAGAATGTGAAGAAGTATTGTTCTTCAACTTGCAGTTTCTAGGTTACATAATTATTTGGAGGAGTTTGAAGAATGAATATTGTAACGTTGTTTTTGATGTGAGATGTTTCTTGTAAGCCTCACGTTTTGCGTCAATTTGCAGTAGGTTTTTGGTTACGTAAATATTATTAAGGTTACGTAATGAAGATACACTTTGATGTTGTTTGATTTTTAGGATGCCAAACTTTATAGGGAAGATGATGCTTGTTTTTACGTAATATTATTATAGTTATTTGCCTCGGCTGTTTTCAGTCGCACTATAGAAACACGATTTCTTGCAGGGTTGTGATAAGACACAAATTGCCCGAGACCCTTACGTCTGCTGTGTACTACATCTTGCCCGAGACTTTCACGTCTGCTGTTCACTACATCTTGCCCGAGACTTGACTAGATTCAACGGTGAAAACCTTTAGCGTCGGTAATGCCATTCACTTATTGGCTAATTCTAGTCCAATAGAATTTACGTATTCAAACTAAAAATCTTTCTTTACGTTTGATTGGCTAATTCCAAACTGTAAGCAAAATTACGTTATTACTGATCTTTTTCATAACCAGTACTTTTAAAATTCCAAACACATTATTGTCACCAAAATTACATTATTACCTCATTATTAACATCCTAAAACATAGTATTCTCACAGCTTTTGCACTATTAGAGTATATAAACATTTACATATCACTAATAAATACGTTTACAATAAAAATAAGTATTTACAATGACTTTACATACAATTTATATAATAATTATATACATATTGTTTTCTAGGTGGGCTGTTATTGAATTTAATTAATAAAAAATACAATTAATATCATTTAAGCATTAAAATACTGCCTCAAATGTCAGTGGTGCTTTTGTTGCAAGATTCTAGTGCTAGTGGTTTACGAGAAATATTATTTTGAAACTTTTACGCGCCGACACTTGTACCTGTGGTAGCACAAACTAAAGAAAAACAAAAGGTAATTACAATACTTCTGTGGAATCTTACAAGTAAAGAGAACACAGCCCTTCAAAAGTTGTGTTCAAAATGACCACCGGCAGCTTCAATACATGCTTTGATGCAGTAATTTGTATCACAAATTACTTAAATGTAAATAATGATTGTAATATGAATAAGCATTTTTATGTGACATTGATTTCAGATGTTTATTGATTGTAAATATTGTTGGGAAGTAAGTTTATAGGGCCTTACTGAAACTGTCAATAATAGCGCGCAATAATGCAGAGAGGGGGGTGAGCTGTTTATCATTATTGGAAACGAGGAAGTTACGTAATGTTGGCGCGTTTTTCGGTAGAAACTTCTGGAATGTTTCCCTAGAGCATATGTATTCATAATTTTCATTGGATATTAAAATAGACGCTAATGTTGGCGCGTTTTATTAGCCAATAGTAACTCAGTTATAATCTTTAGGCATATCGGGGAGTGGGTGTATAAAAAGCCAACTCAGAGGTAGATCGCGGGCAGTTCATCAAAAATCTCAATACACTACACGTCGTCTTCAGTCAGCCAATTCGTCGAAAGTATTTGTACGGCAAACGTAGGGTATCGATTCACACGTTACGCGCAGCAGAATTATGAAAGATCTAAAGTATGGTAAAGTTAATTATACAAAAGATTGAAGTACGTGGATTAAAAGAATTATCAGTAAGAAGTTATTATAACAGTTTCAGTTTGGCGAGTGTTAAGATCAATGTATAAATGTGATAGTTAACGTGTTTGACAATAAATGTGTAAAACAAACTTCTTCATCAGTGTTCTTTATGGATAAAAGATTCCTTTCCGTTTACACAACCCTGATCAAGAGACATGTTCGACCGAGAGATAATAGCTAGCCGGAGGACAGTAAACAAAACTTAAAATTCTTTTGAACACTAACACTGCTGCAAATTGGCTACCACAACGTGGGGCTACAATAATGTTAAATAACATTAACATTAATACCGCAACAAATTGGCTCCCATACGTGGGGCAGTTAAAATTATGTAACCAAACAAAACAAAAGCAGCACAACATAAGATCTTCAAGTTCTAATAATTTACGTAAAAACATATTACGTAAGCACAAATGCTATCGCAGCTTCCAGTCTGTTATGGAAAGACTACTGCACACGTTCTAACATTTCAGAGCAGGCAGCAGTAATACGTCATTTCATATTGTCTGGTGTTGTTGGTACATCCATGTAGACACTTTCTTTCAGCCTTCCCCACAGAAAAAGTCTAAAGGGGTCAGATCCGGTGAATGGGCCGGCCAAGGTACAGGTCCTCTTCGTCCAATCCAACGATTTGGAAACAATCCGTTAAGGCAAGCTGTAGTACTTCATGCACTATGGGATGGACAGCCATCATGTTGCTACCACAGGTTCCTCCTAGTCTGCAAAGGAACATCTAGCATCTGTGGCAGATGGTCTGTCAGGAGGCTGCGTTATTTGTGCAAGTTCATTGTTCCTTCTATGAACAAAGGGCCCATGAGCTGATGGTTTACTATCCCACGCCATACGTTTAAACTCCATGGATGCTGACGTTCCACCTACGAAGCCAACAGGGATTGTCAACAGACCAAAAGTGCATGTTTCTGCGGTTTACCTCGCTATGATTAGTAAATGTTGACTCATCACTAAACAAGATACACTTGCCTGACTTATGCCACTTCCACCTGCGATTGTGCAGGAACTAATTTGCGGATCTACTGCAACGGCAGCCAAAACATTAATTTCTGCCTCTTCTCCAGTCACTTGTTTGTTTCTGTTACGTTTTCTGGGTGTTACAGTACCACTTTCATGTAATTGGTTGAAGAGGTTCATAAATAATTGCCGAAATGGTTGACAACTATTGGGATACGTTTCCGCATACACCATACATGAACAAACTGCATTCTTCCTACACTCTCCATACACCATGAGCATGTCGGCTTTTTCTGCATTAGTGAACCCCATCTTCCACTCACGACTTACTGCTTGAACTGTCACAAACTAACTGACCAGAAAGTCGCAATCAATGAACAGAAAAAACAATGCAAACAAACATAACATCATACCTAGCAACTAAGCAGGTTCAATGGGACAAACAATTGTCGGGGTGGAAACTTTTCAAAATACGATTTCTCATAAACCACTTGCACTAGAATCCTGCAACAAAGACCACTGACATTCTAATTTACCCTACCTTTATTCTGTTGTTCCATTTAAAACATTGTATGTTTGCTAAAAAAATACACTTTCGCGTATTATTAAAATCGACTTATAGGCTAAATGTACGAGCCCCTGACTATACCAATCAATGCTGTTTAAACTGCACATCAATAGCACTTTCCATTTCCGAAATACTTGTAGTGCAAGTTTTAGGCGATTCACCCTGTATTTGCATCTCCCATAATAACAATATTTTTATTTAATTTTCTTTCTCGTATATCTTATGTAACAAATTTTCCAGACTATTTACAAAATACTCCACTTTAGTACTTGGTGACCTGTATAGCCCTATGATAAGATGTGTATACTTTACTGCTGCTATTTCAAATACTATTTCTATTTCAAAATCTTCAACCGTTTTGTGGAGACAGACATATGCCGTTTTTGACAAAGATGGCTACATAGCCACCTTTGTGATACCCCCTACTGTAGCTAGAAGCTAACTGGTAATTTTGGAGCTTAAAATATTTAATCTTCTCAAAGTCAAGCCCATGTTCCAACAAAACATTAGGATTACAATCTTCTAATTGCTTTCAATTTCCTCTTATCTGTTTTATGCATATTGCACATTTTAATGCAGTAAACTAAGATTTATATTTAAATTGCTGCACACATTTTTATAACTAACTTTTGTTAAATCTTTATAAATATCCCAAGTACATTAGTTGATTTTTGACTTCATTCATGCTTATTTACTTTACTAATGTCCATCCATCTTTTGTTTAGTTTCCCATTAAAAGAGAATAAATGGCATCACTATCAAATTTCCAAATTTGAACGATCCCCTTCTGTTAGGTGTACACCATCTCTACAAGTCATTTTCATTCAACCAGAAAGCATTTTTTTGTTACATAGCCGGTTTAACTATTTATTCTTATTATTCTTCTTATGCCTACATCTGTCCTTGGGAGAATGCCACTCACAATTTTTAGTATTTGGCGCCTGTGTTCTAACACTATTTATCATCCATTACTTCCTCTGCACTTACTCCCCCTTTTATATTGTTTGTGCCTGCATGTATTAACATTACCTCTGGATCTGCTTCTTTTAGGTTTAATTCATTCACTTGTAGTTTGTCAATCTTTATACTGGGAAAACATTATACTTCATTCTTCTTTCTTGCATACTTCCCCTGAAAACTTTAACAGTCTCTTACCACTGTTCTGTTTGGGACCCATTTCCATGCACAACGTAGGCTGCCTGACCTCGTTTCATCCTGGATCATGTTTGTCCATTTTTGGTTACTGTTGAGTTCAATCCTATGGCTTCAGCATTTAACTTTTTTTTTTTTTTTTTTTAAATTCTTCCTTTTGTAGTTTTAGGGTGCAGATTTTACTTGACGTAGCTTGTAGGTCATTGTTGTGTAGACTCATCACTAGGGGGGGATTCTTAAGTGGAGTAAAATAGGTTTTCTTAGGTTTTTCTTGATTAAAATAGTTTTTTTTAATGTTTTGCTTCGTGGATCAATACAGATATCAATAATTTTGCTTTTCTGGTACTTAGTTGTAAGATTTATTTTTTGATATTGCAGTAGATACATACATTCTCAAATTTTCTGGCGTAAACCTGTTATCAGTAACACGTTCTTGAATGAAGAAAAGCTTCTTTCAATGGAGCATAGAACATAGATGCCAGTGCAGCAGGTTCTAGGGAAAGTTCTCCTATATACTTTTCTCACTGCAATAATAAATTGATGATTTTCATATCTTCAAAAGCAGGATTTCGTTGAAGAATCTGCTGCAACTTCAAAGAACATGCAACTCCCACTGGTCCAGGTATTTCTTTACTGGAAACATTGCCAGTGATATTCAGAGCATCTTTCAGTGGCAAAGTTGTACTTTTCAACCAGAGAGTAACTTCTGGTATAAAACAAAAATGTGTCTTAATGTATGCAAAGGAAGCGGGAAGAGTGGGCCTCGAGTGATTTCTTAGCCTTGGCAATGCAAGAACCTTCTGTTTCATCCAATTCATGCTGGCCCTCGTAGCCGAAGTCGCTGGAGCATGTAACTTCCGTGCTCGCCAAGCTGAGGGTCGCGAGTTGGAGTCTCGCCATGGGCATGGGTGTTTGTATATGTTGTATGTGTAATTGCGGCAATAAACGGTAAAGTAAAGAGTAAAAACATAGTACAAAAGAAAGAAAAAAAATTCATTGACAACATTTTTAACGTCTTTTAAGTGCTCGGCATAGTAAATGGCAGGAGACAGCCAAGTCCACTCCTCCTGACCTTCTGTCAGCTGCATCCAGTTGTCGCCACGTCACATGTGCTGTGTTTAACTGTAGTAACTTGAACTATCCACTGGCTTATAAATGGTGCAAATAATTTTACAATGAGTTTCAATCCGAAAATAACGTTCTTCATTTCAAAAAAGGAAAAACAGCTATTTAGGTTATTTTAGGTGCCAACCCCTCTGTTAGGTTTTTTTTTAGGTGTAATGAAATTCGCATATTCTGCTCCAGGAAATGTGAAACGAGTATATATCTTGAAATGTGTTAATTAAACGGCAAGGAAAAATATAGGTTAAAAGCTAAAAATCCGGGCCCTACTTAGAGTGACGCTATTGTCTCTGATTCTCCTTTGTGATTCCTTGCATCATGTTGCTGATTTTCAGTTTCCTTGAAAAGAGTAATTACCTCATTCCCTGTGTTGCCTCCATTCTTACTACTTCTTTGGTTAATACTAAATGTAGACATGTTATCTTTAACTTCCAGTTTTCCATCATTCCGATGCTTTTATGCATTTTAATAAACAATCCTGGTATTAATGGAAATGTGTAACAAACATCACTTCTCAACTTCCCTCGACAACATTCACACTCTGGAAGCACTTAATGTGAGTATTTTTCAATGGTGAAAGAATTATTCAAATAGTTGAATAATTAAGTAAAACATGACTTCTAGGGCTGGAATACCATTTCTGGAGAGTAAAAAAAATCTCATGTTACATTCACATTACTTTCTCTACCTGCTATAATTCATTCTTACATAGCTTCTACTAACTATTCTTATAAAAGCTTATTTATGTATCTACTTCACAAGAATCAAGATAAACGTTTGCACAAATTTCCTTACATATTTTGTTGCAGGTACAAAGATAGAGGAAACCAAATCGAATCAGATGTTTAAAAACAGGTTGCTGTACACTGGCCTTGAAATTCCATACTCTTTCCATGGATTTGTGAGAAACAACAGAATGTCAATAGGACTTACCATTAATAATGGATATCTTGGAAATAGCTTATGTCACATAAAAAGGTTATTTGAAATAAACCATAAAGAGATCTACCTTTTTTCTGCACCATGTTTTCATCTATCACTCAACTTTTACCAGTTATACAATATCATATGAAATTCCTTACAAATGAAGACAACTTCACAGGCTATGAAAATTCAAGTATACGTTTTACTTGTCATGTAAATATCTTTAATATATGTTTTTTTTAATCAAAATCATTAGTCATTTTTTCATTTCAAAAAATGTTTCACGTAAAGGATAGTTTAGGGTGGGGGAGGGAATTTTCTTGAAAACCTTTGTGTAACATTTTTTTGGAAAGTACTGAACTTGAATACCACAAGTGTGATATTCATCCAACATTTTGTTTTTGAATTATGCGGTTCACAGACACACACTTTTCTAAAAATGCATTTTTTTTTATTCAGGGGGCATCAAAACATGTATTTGCAGAGAAATCTCTATATAAATTTTTGGGTGGAATGCAATACTTTCTCTACCTATTATGTACATGGTAGGGAAAGCAAAAAAATCCTTACGAATAATTTGAAAAATAGATATTAAAATAAATTTAGTTGGTAGAGGAAAGTTGTGCAGTTATAACATATACCTGCTTAAACCGAACTCTGTTACAGAGGAAATAAAAGTTGCTGTTTGCTCTGTTGATATACACGCACATACCTTCCTCAATCCCTTTGGTATACACCTAACAGCAATGACAGGTAGGTGCGCAAGTGAGGCTGAAGGAATTGACGAAAAGCTGTCCTCATCAAGACCTCCCAAAACACAGCCTATGGAGTTCACCTGTCAACAATAACAGGCCATTTACTGGCTACACTTGTTTTATCCTTAAGTTGAAGTGAACAAAACAAACCTAAACACACACATCAGCCATCAGGGCTCTTGTCAGTTGTGTGGTAGTAATGGTTCAAATGCATGTATGCAATTTGTAGCAATTAAGGTGAAATCGTATTAACACAACACTAAAATACCAATTGAAGAAACATTACATTAAGAGAAAAAGAATTATGGCTAGCAATTCCCTGTGCACATTGTGCCATCTGTTTTGCTGCAATATAGCCAACATTACATTCAAATCAGTCCGTTGCTTGTATGTTAACATGTGCAGGATCTACAATAGCAAGGCATAGTAAAGGCAAACCTTTAGTGAACTACATGGTCACGACACAAGGTGTAAATTGGACTTGCACCAAAACAGTTATAATTTAAAATCTATAAACAAAGATCCCTTTATATTTGGTTTATGTATGCACAACCGACTACCAGCTGAAGTAAAATGTGAAAGCAACAGCTTTAGATTCAAACAGAGTGTAAAAAAATACCTTTTAAACAATCCTGTATATAATATTAATGATTTTCTTCTTTGTACTTAACAATGCTTGAAAGAGCCTGTATACAATATTCATACTTTCAACAAAGTGTAAACACATATATTTTCTAAACTGTAATTTAAGTTTTAATCTTTGTACTTGACAATGTTCGAAACTTGTAATTGAGTCTATGGGCAATAAACTTATATCTTTATAAACAGTGGGAAGAAAACATTGTTGTAAATGTGTTCAGTAAGTAGCAACCAACCTCTTCCATAGATGACTGACATTAACCTCAGAATTCACTGCCATGTCTAAGTGAGGGAGTTGGGACCCTTCCAGAATCTCATTAATGGAACCACACAATCAGTCGTACGCTAAAAAGCTTTACATCATCCTAGTGTTTAATAACAGTAGTAACAATAGGTCTGCTGTTTATCAGTGTTTGCAAGAGGTAGTAGTAGTTTTTTGAACCTCCTTTACTAATGAACATGATTCAACATACATTCAATCTTTAAATACACTCCCCCATCGACATAGATACCATCATAGAACCATTGTTTGGGGGTCTATGCACCCACTTGTGGACAACTGCCTGCAATTCCTCATTTTTGCTAAACCTTTTACCTCACGTGTGTCCATGTTGTCAAATAAAGCATAATCAGATGGAACAAGATCTAAGTCATGAAAGGATCACAGTATGCCACAAAGATGGAGATCATCTGTTTACCTGCAGATGGAGCACCACAAAATGTCTTGGGCCAGGGACTCTAGAATGTTTCCATTGCATGGATTGATGTTTCTTCTCAGGTGTATGGTACTGATTGAGGCAGTATTTTTAACACTTGAATAATTTCAATTAAATTATATGTGTAAATTCAATAACAGCCCGCCTTGAAGCAATATGTATGTAATAATTTTTAAAATGTATGTAACAGTCATTGCATATGCTTATATTATTGTAAGCATGTTTAATAATGTTATGTGAATACATTACATACTTTAATAATGTAAGAGCTGTGAGAATAATAAGTTTAACATTGACTAATTTTGAAGATTTAGAAGCTAGTAACAGTGATGTGTCATAATTTAAAATAAAGAGAGTTGAGGGTTGTTACACTACATCACTAAAATATTCTTACTTGAACGCGTTTCGGGAGACGGCTTGTTCCCATTGTCAGCATGTCCTCAACTGATTTTGCCGGTCATTGTCTGGGGGATGTGTATGGTTAGTGGTGTTCTCTGGTGCTGGGCTGATGAACCTCCAAAGGCTGCTGGGTGGCGGCAGTTCGAAATTCATTAGGTGATTCCTATGTTTGACAATATGTATTTTTTCCAGATGTCCAATTCATTGCTGCTGTTGATCGGTTTAAGAGTTTTATGTTTGGAGTGATATCATGGTTTGAAGACCAGAAATGATGTGCTACTGCTGATTTATCTGGCTGCTTTTGGTAAATGCATCTCATATGCTCTTTAAGTCTTATTTCAAGATTTCTTTTTGTTCTTCCTATCAAATTGATTGTAATGAATGTAACCTGGTATATATAGGAAGAACAAAAAGAAATCTTGAAATAAGACTTAAAGAGCATATGAGATGCATTTACCAAAAGCAGCAAGATAAATCAGCAGTAGCACATCATTTCTGGTCTTCAAACCATGATATCACTTCAAACATAAAACTCTTAAACCGATCAACAGCAGCAATGAATTGGACATCTGGAAAAAATACATATTGTCAAACATAGGAATCACCTAATGAATTTCGAACTGCCGCCACCCAACAGCCTTTGGAGGTTCATCAGTCCAGCACCAGAGAACCACACACATCCCCCAGACAATGACCGGCAAAATCAGTTGAGCACATGCTGACGATGGGAACAAGCCGTCTCCCGAAACGCGTTCAAGTAAGAATATTATAGTGATGTAGTGTAACAACCCTCAACTCTCTTTATTTTAAAATAAGTTTAACATTGTTAACAATGAGGTAAGAATGAGGTAACCTTGAGGCAATAATGAGTTTGAGAGTTTAAATGCTACTAGTCATGATTAGCGCAGCAATAATGTAAATCTTGTGACAGTTTAAAAATAGCCAATCAACAGTCAGAAAAAGCTTTAATAAAATGCAGGTATTCTATTGGACTAGGATTAGCCAATCAGAGACTTGAAATACAAAAAGTTAAAAGTTTATACAGTTGAAATATGTTCAGTTGCCTGCAGACCTTGGTAGTAACCGGATGGAAGATGTGTTCTCTAAAGAAATATTACGTATTCGTGTGAAACGAAAATTATGTATACGTATTAACAAAGTACAAGTATTAAATAAAAGAATCTCATAGCTCTTAATATCAGTGTAGGGCTATTTAATTTGTGTCAAGGATTAATAAAAAGAAGTGAATTTAAAATCAGTGTAAGTCTACATTCTTATCGTACCATGCCCTGATTAAGAGAAACATGTCTCTAAAGTAAGACTGACGCAGCCGAGGCAAACATAAACATAAATACTATCTATAGAAGCAGTTTAATAACAAAGCTAATATTATTTTTTTAAACTTGGAGCGTAACAACAAAAATACAGCTTCAAATCAGCTTTACATACGTAGCAGTATATTACGTAACAGAAACAATTACTTCAAGTTGACGTCCATACGGGAGCTAAATAAACAAACCTCCAACATAAAGACAATATCTTCTTCAAATTGACGTTCATAAGTGAGGCTAACAACAACAGTAAAACAATTTAACAACAATAAACTCCAAATGTTGAAGAACATATCTTCTTCAAATTGGTTCCCAAACATGGAGCTAAAAACCCTTCTTCATGATACCATGATTCGTCACCAGTTTCTACCAAAAAAAAATCTGGATCTTCATTTCTAATAGTCTACGACAGACTTCAACTCTGGGCCTGTGCTAGGTCCCATGGAACTCAATGTGCACACACCTTTTCACATCTAAATCATCATGAATAATGGTGTGCTTGGTTGCCTGTCTGCTATTCCTCTTCATCAAAGGTCATGAGAGACAACCCCAATGTTGACAAACGACCAGTACTCACATTCCTGCATGCACATTCCCTTCCACTGGCGAACCCAGCAATGCAGCTGTAAACAGTATTTTGTGCAAGAGCCTCTTGACCACATACTAAAGTTAAATGTTAATGAAAATCTGCTGTTTTGACTCCTTCCTTCCACAAAAACCATGCAGTATATAGCTTTCTCCACTTAACAACAAACAAGCGCTGTCCTTTTAATATACACCCTGCTCACAACTGCCATATAGTGTCTGCATGCTGTACTAGTATCAGCTCATCATCCCATAGATGGAGTGCTATTTTTAAAACAACACTGTAAATCATTTGTAAATGCCTCTCATACAACCTCCACCATCTGCTTACCAGCACTTGCACCACAGAGCAATACACTACTTACTTCGCAGCGTGACAAATAAAAGCACTGGTTAGCTTGTAACAAACTTTATTAATACAAGAAATGAATTTCAAAACCTCACTTCTCAGCTCCCACTTACAAATCGCTCACAACTATTCTGTAACTGACTCTCATTTATTTCCTGCAGTCTCTTTATAATCCCCTGTTGCTAAGGAGACACATATATGCAATATTCCAGAATTTACCAGAACGCAGATAGCGAGCTTTCTTGAAGAGTAGCTAGTCAAAGCATCTTCCAATTCTTGACACTTAATTTGGCCACACTGCTTCCTCCTCAAATCTTGTCAGGACTCTGGCTAGATGGTTCAGCTATACCACAAACGCCTTCCCTTGGGGCAGTCTCTAGATACAGTGTTTATCTTCTTCACCACACAGTAGAGTCCTTGCCAGGGCTGTTGAACCTTGAGGCAGTGCCCTTTGATCTGGGTAGGGTGATACAACCACACCAGGTCATGGGCTTTCTACTCATAATCGGTCTTCATGTAGTTGCTTGCCACCTGGAGATGGTCCACAAGGTGCTGGCTGTTCTGCCCCAGGGGGGTTTCTAAACGTCAGGCCACATGAAAGATGCAGCTCTCTGCCAAGAACCAAGCTTGCTGGTATGTCATGTGTCGAGTGGTAGGCCAGCAAGTTGTACCCTTTGGTGAGGATCTTCAATGGGTCTTGATGTACTGATCTACCATGCTGTTTGGCTGTGAGTGAAGAGACGTCATGCATGTCTTGTGCACTCCAAGCCAGTCCTCAAGTTTTGACTTGAGGTTGCTGCCCTGGTAGCTATGCAGCTCCTAGTAGTACCACAGAACAGGTCATCCACAAGGAAGTCTGCGATGGTCTTGGCTTCTCAATTAGAGATAGGCGTACACCTCTGGCCACATGGTGAAATAATCCATTGCCAAAAACAGGTACTCGTTTCTCTCGTCAGATACAGGAAACGGCCCAACTATGTCAATGGTGATTCATTCAAAAGATTACATTGTTGCATGCGACCATCTCTCAGAACCTGCCCATGGCCACAACCAATGTACTGCTGCTGGAGCTTGTCGATGTTCAATTGGGACCCAAATGTCCTCACCTTGCTCCGAGGAAGGGACAGCTGCTGCCTCTGGTCTTCTCGTCAAGTGACTCCCACATTCTCTGATCTTCAGTGAGGTCCACTGGGCCCAGTAGGGCTTATTCATGCTATTCCTTCATATGATGTGTCCCTAGCTCGGCCTCCAGGACCTGACCCAAGTCAGCAGCTGCCAACTGCTCCCAACCATCACCAGGCACTGCTGAAATCACATGGACAGCTGCAGCACACTCTTTCACCTTTACTTAATGCAGTGGTCACATGCCTCTGGGCAGAGCCTGTTAGAGTGGCTCCTTCCTCTTCAATGTTCTGACTGCCACATTGACCCACATCCCTACATAAGTGATTTTATATGAGACTTACGCATTTCCTATGATACCGTTCTAATCTAATTGACAAACTGTTTCAAATTCTACATTGTTTTTATAGAATCTTAAAATTAGTTGACACATGTCTATAAATAAGTGAGTATTTGATGTGACCATGTATCTCCTATGCTATTTGTACTTCTAACACTGCACTACTGTATTCTGCTACGTACATAGTTATATTTCTGTGTGTAACAAATTATTGCTATATTACCATCCCAAAAAATTAAATTGAGTTTCATTTATGGAGGCTCTTTAACTACTATGGTCCTTAGCATCTCATTCTATATTGGGTGTGAAAGAATGGAAACATCGCTCAGACGCCCCTTTACCATGCTTGAGGTTCTTTTATGTAACGTAAATCTATGACATGGGACCACCGGCTTTACTTCCCTTCCGAAGGAAGTCATGCTAAGGATTTTTATGGCAGAAAAAATCCACTGCCCTTTGCCAGGTTTGAACCTGCGAGCTTGGGAACTAGAGGCTAGCATGATGTTAGCCCTAGACCACAGCAGATAACTTTCCACCCCGACTACAATGAAAGCAATAACATACATGTTATGAAACATATGGAATACAATGCACCTAAACACCAGCTTTGAAGCCATGATTTCAGATTCACTCTCTCCGTTCTACTCCTCTTGCTTGCAACTATCTTATAAACAACTTGAATTTAATTTCTGGCATCTTTTTACACTCCTCTGTTGCTAGGGCAATGTTCTAGAATTTACCAGAATGCACATGGAAAGCTTTCTTAAAGAGTAGTCAGTGAAAGCTTCTTCCAACGCTTGTCCAACTGTACCACCGCAATATTCAGTAACCTTTTTCCGAGCAGAAGACAACCAGTACATGTACATGCTGCAGATTATTAATCTGTAGGTGTTGTTTGCTAATATGATTCTACATCATAACACATAAGTTACACTTAAGGCTGCAGCAGTATTTGCCAACATTTTCGGCTTTCTATTGTAACTTTATTAGCTCTTTACTGAAATTCTGTTCATTGCTTACAGTAGTGGTGTTGCAAATTCATTTCAATGTGTTGTTACACATTAGTGATGTGAGGTCGGTTCTATTCTTTCTCACAAGACACATTCAGCATTACTGTGACAAATAGTTAACATAATTGATGTTATTTTAGCATTCCATCTGGCCCATGAGTAAAAGTTAATCTCGGCCATTTAGTGTTTTCCACACCAAGCAAAATGGCTCAAGCAGTAGCATCTGAAGCTCATTCAGGAGATCCCAGGTTCATTCATGCCTTTTCCAGGTTGGTAAGCAAATACTGGGGTGGATGTTTTGTTACCATATTTTCCTGTCCCTCATTTCTTTTCAGGGATTGCAGGTAACACTTTGAATCTGCCTACAAAATTGTAAAAACCCTCAACTGCCGTCAAGTCGAAAAAGGCCTCTGCTTCCATACATTCTGAGCAAAAACCTGGTAAGTATTAAATATATAAGGTTCATTTCAACACACAGCCTCTGAACTGTTCATATACAGATATATGATTGCATTCCAGACATACCTTCACTACACACTGATTGACACGATCAGAAATTTTTTTAAATGCATTATCAGTCAGATGTCTTTAATGTGCAAGCTCGAAGTACCAGGGACTGTTGTTGGAACGAACTTATAAAGAGAAAGAATGGTGCAACTATTCAATGTATACTGATAATTAGCAACTGAAAATATTCTTTTGCTCAAGATTTACAATCAGGGTTATTCTGTAATGTTTTGTTAAGGCTGAACCAACTGTTAAATCCCTACCAATTGCTGAGCATTCTATAACTTTGTAATTAAACAAAATTTTGTTAAGAATAAATATTTGATTGTTGAACGTAACAAACCCTGAGACCCTCATGCTAACACATTTGTTACACAACAGATTCATGTAGACATCCCTTTAATGCTGCTGTAAGAGGAAAAGCAAGACAGAAGTTTGTCATTTTAAATTATCAAATGCTTATTATTATTATTATTATTATTATTATTATTAATATTTTTTTTCACTTTTTTTAATTACTCTATTTATTTTATGTTGTTTCAACTACAGGGTCATATCACAACAGATCTGTTAGTGGATAACTCTTAGGTCAATGTGTAGCAGGCAGTTAACCTTCTAGGTCTCGTCCCTGTAACGATGCCATCTTGCTTTGTCACGTGTCCACAGAGACCTTAGTGTACAGCAACTGGATCTTCTGCTTCATGCCACGCAGATGGCATTATTAGGGTGCCGCCCAGTCTACCTGCTGCTTTCATATAGAAAGGCAGACAGCCTTCTAGGTCTCATCCCTGTAACCATGTCATATTGTTTCGTCACATGTCTACAGAGACCTTAGTGCATAGCAACTAGATCTTCCGCTTCATGCCGTGCAGATGCCATTAGGGTGCCATGCAGTCTATCCGCTGCTTTCATATAGAAAAGAAGACAGCATTCTAGGTCTCATCCCTGTAACCATGCCATCTTGTTTCGTCACATGTCTACAGAGACCGTAGTGTATAGCAACTAGATCTTCCGCTTTGTGCCATGCAGATGGCATTAAGGTGCCGTCCAGTCTACCTGCTTTCATTGTCTGTCGATGGATGACACAGCATTCGCCATTACCACCTATTTTTCATTTTTACTATTACTTCTTAGACTTAAGGTGGAACTTTGGGGCGTGGCATTAAATATCCAATCTGGTATTTACCTTAGTGGCTGAGAGAAACCACAAAAAAAGGAAAAAAACCTCAGTCAGATTGGTTGGCCCATGAGGATTTGAACTCAGGACCCCCCAAATCCTGCTCGGTCTTAATTATTTGTTTTAGCTTAAAACATAAATGTTATGGAATACATTTGAGTAAACATTGTTCCGTGTGATAGCATTAATAGAATGAATGAATAGATTTATTGTACAATTTGTTCTACATGTTTACAATACACACATTATTCGTTTATACCCTTACATCTATTGTACAATTTGTCTGGTGTGACACTCACAATGCTTGGCTCCCTGGCCTTTTCGCTTACTTGGCGGCCCTTACTTCTCTTACTTTTCTATACCATTTTCTTCCCTTTACCTTCCTTATTATTCTCTCAAGTTCTTGTTTTGTTTCTTAGAGCCTTTTATTGAGTCAGTCATCTTTATGATTTTTACCCTAATTCCCCATTTTTAATACTTTCTTGAATTTCATTTATTTCTTTTGTAACCCTATCAACGATATGGTGCCTACCATAAAATTGTCCGCATATAATAAACATGGAATCTCCTTATCTCCTATTACTGGATAATGCTAATTTCTTATTTTTACTCCTAATATATCATCTATGAATAGGTTACTAATATGAACTCCATTTACATCCCTGCCTTACTCCTATTTTCTTTTGTAACAATTTACTTCCTTTCCCTATTTGTTCTTTGTTTTATCCTGATACGTAAATTTTTCCATTGCTTTTCTGAGTCTAGTACGTCTGGATACCGGGTCGACACTTTCCTCCCCTTGTAGCATTACCCTCCCTTCTCTCAGATCTATTATTTTGTACCCTCCCCCCTCCTTCTTGCAATTTCTTCTGCTTCACTGACGTTCTCATTCTTACTTCCCCACTTCTCACTCGTGCCCCTCCCTCCTCCGCATACGTATTTCTTGCTGCACTGTTAATCATCTGTTCACTTGGCTTCTCCCCACTTCTTCTTTGCATTTCTTTTCGCCCCGCCTCTGCAACCAATGTTAGATCCTCCTCCTCCCCCTCCCTAGCTGCTGCTTCTTCCTCCCTATATTCTTCTGTCAGCTTTTCCCTACTTTTCCTCCTTTGCATCTCTTCCCGCCCCGCCACTGCCACCAATGTTATCTCCTCTTCCCCCTCCATGGCTGTTGGATCTTCCTCTCTAATTTCTTCTGTTCTCCTTTCATAACTGTTTCTCGCATCTGTCGATTTTGTGATTTGATCAGCTGTTTCTGCTGCTTTCTCCAAACTACCGACTCAGCTATTCTCTCGGTTCTTTCACTTGTATGTGTCCTGGGCCATTCGTTTCTGCTGACATTCGTACATTTTGTCTCTTCATTCCTCCTTATGCTCATATCATACTCCATTCTTTTCCTTCCACGAATAATTTTAAACCTTTCAAAGCTGCCTTTTTCCCAGCTGCTCTTGCTTCTCTCATCCTGGCAATTAGTTCTTTTTTCAGAATTTGTTCCTCTCTCGTATAGTCATGCTCTATAAAAATTTTTGAGCCTCATAACTTACTGGTGTTCCTTAAAATTTCCTTCTTTTTTTCCATTGTCATTATTGTTATACAAATGGGTCTAGACTTTCTTCCTCTTTTTCCGATTCGGTACATGTCCTCTATCTCCCAACGACACGTTTTTATACCTAGTCCTTCTTCCATGATCGCGTACACTTCTTCTTCTTCTAGGTTTCTGTACTCTTCTGCCACTCTGAAAATTATGCAATTCTTTCTTCTGTCCTGCTTCGAATCTTTTCTCTATATCTTCAATTTTTTTCTTGTAATCCATTATCTGCTGTACCATCTCTTCTCTCTGCTTCTTCATTACCTCTTCGAGTCGTCTTAAGTTTTCCTCGGATTCCATTAGTTGGTTCATTTCTGCCATTCCGGTTTTCACCTCCACTCCTCAATTTTTCAGCTCTTGCTCCACACAACCTTCTCCTACCGCTGTCAGCACCATAGCATTAATAAATTATGCTCCCAACATAATGTTTAAGAGATGAATTTTAATAGCAAAATAAATGTTATGTAACTTCGTATCATAATAAAAACTAATAGTTATTGTTTTAAGAGTTTTAGGTTCAAATAGTGATAAATCTTGTGATTATTTGCATGGTTCAAGAATTCACTTGTCTTATTTTTTGGTTAAGGTTAGGAACTGAACACTTTTGAGAGCTGTATGATAATACAGCAATACGCATTCATTCGTATATTTATTTTAAGATAATTTCCAATCTGCTACAAGAATCGCTAGCAGAAAGCTATTTACCAGTTTCTCACAAGCATAGAAATTTAATTTATACTGCTGCTACTGGAGGAGGAAAAACATAACAGTCAGTTGGGTTATAAAATGATAATTTATAGTAGTAAATCTGCATATGAAAAATAAACCAAAATAAAACACTTGCAGCTGTAACATTCCCCCAGATAACACAACTAATGAAACTAACCTTTCTTTTCACTATGATCTTCCACTTAAATAATACCTAAAATAATGTGGATATTATCAGATACCAATAATGATTTTCATTCAAAGATTAAGATGTAAGAACATGTCTACAGAACTGAACCAAAGCTCAACATTCCCAAATCATGAATAAAAACATAAGTACCCATTTGTGTTTGATGGCATACATTAAAATTTCAGAAAAATTTGCATTACCTCTGGTATCTTTAAAAAGTATAAAAGCCAAAAAAACCATAAAGAAAATTGAAGAATAATTGTGGGTTGATATGAATTAGTGAAACTTGCATTAAAGCAATATGAAACTGTATTAATAATTCTTTTTCTGTCATTCTTAAACTAAAATTAAACTCATTTTACAGGGCCACAGTTACACGAGTGTTCCCCATAAAGAATCTAATTATTGTGGTCACAAGAAAATGTAAGTCATGCTAATCTAAGCAATGGGTGGAATTTTAAAAATCCACATATATTTTTCGTATAATGTTTTCACAGCACGTTTTATCTCCATCTTGGCAAGGAAAAGTAACAAAAGCACTCAGTAGTTGGTATTACAGTGCTTACGGCAGTGTGAAAACAAACACTGTCAACAAACCACAATAACAAACAAGTTACAGAATGCCAAACAGCAGCACACTTGTTGAGAGCAGTTTTTCAAGCTTAACAAATAATTGTAGTCACCTTCTTAACAGAATAGCCCTGAATATACCCAATACAACTTTTTAAATTGCTGACTTGGGGGCAGATTCTTCATATCTACCACGCTTGCTCTTCTTTCATTCAATATTGGTATCGGGGAATTACGGTTTCACTTAATGTAAAAATTGTGGATACTATTTATTTATTAAATAATTAAGGGACCAAGCAAAGTAGCAAGGTTTAAAATTGCATCTAGTGTGCTTATCTAAAATTTCTCAACATTTGGATAATGTTTTCATTGCTATAGGTATTTGCAGACAACAATTCCAGAATTTGGAATATTATCGGGGGAGGTTAAGTAGGCAAAACATCTTCCAATGTTTTTTCTTCCATTTCCGTAACTGCACAAGGATTTCTAATCCATCATTACAGATATTTTGGGATTTATAGAATAAAGGTTACCAAGGTACGAGGGTGGTCTGAAAAGTTTCCGACCTAATAAAGATACAAGACATTTTTTCAGAAATTTTTTTTTTTATTATTTTTCAACATAGTCTCCTTGTAACTCTACACACTTCTCCCAGTGATGCTCCCATCTCTGTAACCCGTCCAAATAGTACTCGACGTTTTTCTCTCCAAAATAATTGTTCACGAAGGTGATTGCCTCTTCATTTGACGAAAATCTGTCCTCCGAGCGCAATTTTCAGATGAGGGAACAAAAAGAAGTCGCTTGGGGCTAGATCTGGTGAGTAAGGCGGATGGTCAACAGTTCAAACTGTAATCCGTGGATTTTCGCCATTGTAACCGCTGAGGTGTGAGATGGTGCGTTGTCTTGGTGAAACAGAATTTCCTTTATCTGCAAATGTGGCCGTTTTTCCGCAAGTTCTGCCTTCAGCTTGTCAAGTAATGATGCGTAGTAAGCTACTGTAGTGGTTTTTCCTTTTTGAAGATGAGTGATTAAAATAACTCCTTCACTATCCCAAAAAACAGTTGCCATCACTTTCCCAGCCGAAAAAACAGTTTTTGCTTTTTTTGGAGCCGGTTCCCCCTTTGCAGTCCACTGTTTGGACTGTATTTTTGTTTTGGGTGTATAATGGTGTATCCAAGTTTCATCTACAGTAATTAATCGGATTTATTGCACCTAAACTGCGCCAACAGAGCGTTGGAAATGTTCATTTGAACACTTTTTGGTCAAACGTGAGCAAACGCGGCACCCAAAGCGCGGACAGCTTTCTCATGTTTAAATGTTGATTTAATATGTGACAAACACGTTCTTTTGACATGTTCATAGCCTCTGCTATCTCGCACTTTAATTCGGCGGTTGTCTAGCACCATTTGGTGAACTTTGGCAATGTTTTCGTCAGTAGTTGCAATTTTTGGACGTCCCGAATGTTCATCTCCCAAGCTCTTACGGTCACGTTTAAATTCAGCTGCCCAAAATTTCACTGTGGTAAATGATGGTGCAGAGTCGCCATACAAAGAATCCAACTTATCTTTGATTTGCGTAGGCGTATTGCCTTTCAAAATCAAATATTTAATGACAGCTACATACTTGATTTTGTCCATTTTCATAAAAACACTCACATCACCTCACTCAAACAACTGTTACATAACAACTGAGCGTCCAAAATGGCTGAAACTTTGATAACTGTCAACAGATGAACAACGAAATTCACTATCTTTTATTTACGTGTGCTGCCACCTTCATGTTGAGGTCGGAAACTTTTCAGACCACTCTCGTAAAGGGGATTCTTGTGCAATAATTTCATGAGTACAGGGTTGAATGAAATCAACTAAACTGTCATTTGAGATAAGCAGTTATGGAAACACTAGCTAGCAATACCTGTGTTACTGTCCAGCTTGTAGGGGTGCCAAATGCTGAAGCATCCAATGCCAGTGTTGCCAAAGCTTGCAGCACAGCTCTGGAACAGTTCTTCAATTGCCCGAGAGATTCTGCAGCTTCCCTGATAACAAGAAGCGTGAATAAGCTTACTACAACAATACTGCCTAGGAACAGTTCTTCAATTGCCCGAGAGATTCTGCAGCTTCCCTGATAACAAGAAGCGTGAATAAGCTTACTACAACAATACTGCCTAGAAAAGTTAACATGTGCATTGGCTGGTCTGGATTACAGCACATCGCATAAAGGCTGATTCACAATAACCTGAGAACGGGGAACAAAAACACCACACAACATTTTGGTTCACAATATCCCGGGAATAAGAATGGAAAGACATATTAATGACCTTATTGATAGCAAAGGGAAAGTCAATTTTGCATTTTGGGACATCATTTGTTTGGAATTGACCAATGATATACAAATTAGCCAATATCAAAATTTGTTAGAGTAAACATTTTATAAATTGAGATCTACTAAATTTCCAATTCCTCTAGTTGTACCAAGCTTGATTTCTTTATTAATAGTGTACATTAAAATTCTGTCTTTTTCATCTATTCTTTTATGTCACTTTAACTATGTGCCATATCACGGCAGAACTGTTAGAAGATACCTCGTGGATCAATGTGTGGCAGACAGTTATCCGATAATTTATTCCATCCAACTTACCTACAAAGATGGCCACTAGGTAACAGCCAAGGCTTGGAGGAATGCTATGCAAACAGAAGATAGAGCGAAAGAAACAACCATCACACCTGCTTATAACATTATGAAATGTGATATTTACTTTTAATTGGTATTTTATCAAATACTTCTGATGTGTGCAATGAAGCAGTATCAAAACCTCAGATTAAACCCCCAATTCTATACGCATATGTAGATGGATGTCAAAAACTTTAGTACCTCTTATATAAGCAGGTTTTATTTCATCATTCAAACATTGCAATAAGTTTGCATAATACTCCATTGATTGCTTTTCCTTTTTGAAGATAATCAATGAAAATTATCGCACGCGCATCCCAATAAACTGATGCCATATCCTTGCCTGCAGATGGAACTATCGTCGCCTTCTTTGGAGCCGATTCTTCCTTTTTAGACCACTGTTTTGACTATTCCTTCGTCACAGGTGTGAAGTGATGCACCCATGTTTCATCCATGGTTATGAATCGACGCAAAAACTCAGCTTTATTGCAACGAAACATCACCAAACACTTGATTGAAACTACTTTTGTTCCATTGTGAGTAAACGTGGTACCCATCTTGCACACAGCTTTCTCATGTCTAAATTTTCAGTTAGTGTGCGATGTACAGCACTTTTTGAAATGCCTACGATGTCTGCTAGCTTGCGCACTTTAAGTTGACAGTCATCCAATACCATTTTGTGGATTTTCTTCACAATTTCTGGTGTGGTCAGCTCATTTGGTCAACCACTGCAATGTTCATCTTGGCAGGTCGTACGCTCTCACTTAAACTTGTCATCCAATATTTTACTGTTGTAAATGAAGGAGCAGACTCCCAGAGTAGAATCTAGCTCAGCTTTAATATTAGTTGAACTAAGACCTTTCAAATGAAAGTATTGTATCACATAACGATGGCCAGCTTTATCTATGTTTACAAATTTGCTGAGAGAGTTCACTATTAATGGCTGCCAAACAATTACTAATCAGCGTAGTATCATCAAACTTAAGCTTTATAAGGGTGGTACTTTCTACCATAGTCATTTGTTTGAAACAAGAACCACTATACATACTCCAAGTCAGGTACGTCTGGGACTGCCCTTGTACACACACAAAAAGATTTGCCCATATTTAAACATATACTATAATTTAACACTGAATTAGCAAGCTCATTACTCATGCAGAGAGCAAACCTTAATAATTTAAGGAGAAACTTATAAAATACTGCTGCCCTCCACTTGTATGTAATTGAAATAAATTAAAGGATAATTTGCTGTTGTAATAGAAGCTAATTCATTTGTTATACATAAATAATAGCAAGGATTACCTGAAATGTTTATGTAAACAAATAATTTGAATTGCAGCTTATAAACTCAAAACTTAAATCTGCTCTTGCTATAACTCATTGATAAATATAGTGAATGATGCAACATTAACTTTTTCAGTGAAGGGGTTAATCATTATGAATAACAACAAAAATATTTACAATATTAAATTTCAATTTCATTAAACCTATTTAAATTAAGGTCTTTTTCTGCCAAGGCTAATAAACCTGAGACAAGCTAAAAACGCTGTACTGAATGACAGCAGCCATCTCATATCATTTTTCAAACTTCTTCAATTAATATAACGTTCATTACTAATATATACTAAATAAAGGGAGTAAATTGTGCCTATGTAACATCTAAGTTACACATCCCATTTAACCAACAAACAAAATGAACATTTTTTTCAAACGTTATGTATTAGATACCAATTTCAAAATGTTTTAATTGGTGTCTTAGAAGGGAGAGAAGAGGGAAATCTTCACATTCACCAGCTTCACCTCTATTTTACTGTATATTGATGTCATGGGTTGTTTCTGTATTATGTCAAAACTGTGTAGATTTTGTTATCAAATAACTACGAAACCAAAGAGAAGGTAAACATTGACTAATTTTGAAGATTTAGAAGCTAGTAACAGTGATGTGTCATAATTTAAAATAGAGAGTTGAGGGTTGTTACACTACATCACTATAATATTCTTACTTGAACGCGTTTCGGGAGACGGCTTGTTCCCATCGTCAGCATTTTCTCTCAACTGATTTTTGCCGGTCATCGTCTGGGGGATGTGTGTGGTTTGTGGTGTTCTCTGGTGCTGGGCTGATGAACCTCCAAAGGCTGTTGGGTGGCGGCAGTTCGAAATTCATTAGGTGATTCCTGTGTTTGACAATATGTATTTTTTCCCAGATGTCCAATTCATTGCTGTTGTTGATCGGTTTTAAGAGTTTTATGTTTGGAGTGATATCATGGTTTGAAGACCAGAAATGATGTGCTACTGCTGATTTATCTTGCTGCTTTTGGTAAATGCATCTCATATGCTCTTTAAGTCTTATTTCAAGATTTCTTTTGGTTCTTCCTATGTATACCAGGTTACATTCATTACAATCAATTTGATATATACCAGCTGATTTATCGTTGGGGATAGGATCTTTTGTTCTGTTGCATAGTAGTTTCTGTATATTGTGGTTATTCTGTGGAGACAGGGTGATGTTGTATTTTTTGAAAATCCTTTGAAATTTATGATGTGTCCAAGGGTGATAAGTGAATTTTCTATATGCTTGTGGTTTTTGTTGTCTGAGTAACGTAGTCATTTGTTGGATGTATTTCTGTCTTTCAAACCTTTTTATCCTCTTATCTATTGTTTTTTTCTGGTATCCATTCATAGTGGCTATGTTGATAATGTGTTGGTATTCTTTCTGGTATTCCTCTTTCTCCATTGGTATATGTACTAACCTGTTTGTAATACTATTTAAAATTGCATGTTTGTGGCTTGTAGGATTGTAGCTATTGTTTTTAATATAGTTTTCTGTGTGCGTTGGTTTTCTGTAAATGCCGAACGTTAGTTTGTTGTGTGCATTATTTCTGATGATCCTGATGTCTAGGTAAGGTAATTGACCATTTTCTTCTTTTTCCATTGTGAATTTTATAGATCTTTTTTGTAAATTTAATAATTTCAAAGCATCTTCTGAAAGTTTTTTTGGAACAATAGCAAAAATATCATCTACATACCTATACCAGGTTTTGAATAGATGTGGGAAAGATTTAGTAATATGGGATTCAAAATGGCTCATATTTTTAGCAGAACTATATATGAGCCATTTTGAATCCCATATTACTAAATCTTTCCCACATCTATTCAAAACCTGGTATAGGTATGTAGATGATATTTTTGCTATTGTTCCAAAAAAACTTTCAGAAGATGCTTTGAAATTATTAAATTTACAAAAAAGATCTATAAAATTCACAATGGAAAAAGAAGAAAATGGTCAATTACCTTACCTAGACATCAGGATCATCAGAAATAATGCACACAACAAACTAACGTTCGGCATTTACAGAAAACCAACGCACACAGAAAACTATATTAAAAACAATAGCTACAATCCTACAAGCCACAAACATGCAATTTTAAATAGTATTACAAACAGGTTAGTACATATACCAATGGAGAAAGAGGAATACCAGAAAGAATACCAACACATTATCAACATAGCCACTATGAATGGATACCAGAAAAAAACAATAGATAAGAGGATAAAAAGGTTTGAAAGACAGAAATACATCCAACAAATGACTACGTTACTCAGACAACAAAAACCACAAGCATATAGAAAATTCACTTATCACCCTTGGACACATCATAAATTTCAAAGGATTTTCAAAAAATACAACATCACCCTGTCTCCACAGAATAACCACAATATACAGAAACTACTATGCAACAGAACAAAAGATCCTATCCCCAACGATAAATCAGCTGGTATATATCAAATTGATTGTAATGAATGTAACCTGGTATACATAGGAAGAACCAAAAGAAATCTTGAAATAAGACTTAAAGAGCATATGAGATGCATTTACCAAAAGCAGCAAGATAAATCAGCAGTAGCACATCATTTCTGGTCTTCAAACCATGATATCACTCCAAACATAAAACTCTTAAAACCGATCAACAACAGCAATGAATTGGACATCTGGGAAAAAATACATATTGTCAAACACAGGAATCACCTAATGAATTTCGAACTGCCGCCACCCAACAGCCTTTGGAGGTTCATCAGCCCAGCACCAGAGAACACCACAAACCACACACATCCCCCAGACGATGACCGGCAAAAATCAGTTGAGAGAAAATGCTAACGATGGGAACAAGCCGTCTCCCGAAATGCGTTCAAGTAAGAATATTATAGTGATGTAGTGTAACAACCCTCAACTCTCTATTTTAAAAAAGAAGGTAAACATTTTAAAATTTAATCCACTGTGATTATCTAAAATTGTGATGTTACACTCACATGACTTTCTTTAACCACTATCATTTATTTTTATATAAGTTCTACTATACCCCCGCCGCTATAACGTTGCACTTGACAGCTAGCGTTTACGTTGGTACACTCGCGAAAAAACAGATGAAAAGCTTCAACCGTTTGACTTCCTAAGCCAATCACAAGGCAGCATTCCGGATGGTCGATGACAAAACGGAACCGGATCTAGAATCGGCTCTGTTGCCGGATGTAACTATTCCCAACCATGTGCTTCAGTTTGTGAATCTCTAGCAGAGCGTCAAGTTGTTCTTTGCAAGCTACATATTGTTTATTGTTATTTGTTATATAGATTTGTGGTTATTGTTTGATAGTTTTGTTATTGTTCGTTTATACATTTATTTATTTATATTTATCTATTTTATATATATTTCATTCATATTATTTATTTAAACAAAACTTAAGTGCGACAATGTCGGAAAAACGACGCCGATCGCCGAGTGATGATTCACGAAGTGAAAATCCTTTGCGCCGAGGTGTGCCACTTAATAGTCAGGCATTGGAACTATTATGGAGAACCCAGGAGTTCTTTGAACAGGAAAAGGAGTACGTGAAGCTTCACGGAAATCCCTCTATTCCTGCTGATAAAGCCGTACAACGAACTGCAGCAGCTCTTGATTTAAGCACGAGAACTGTTTTCACAAAGGAGTGAAACTACAAGAGAAAGAGGACAAAATTCCTGAACCATCTGGAACACAACAGGTATTTCTATCAACTCCAGGGAAGAAAAAAAGAAGCCTCGTCCAGTCACAAATATTGATGCTTTCCAATTAGACGCCATACGTAGACACATTTATACCTATTATCATAGAAAGGAGTATCCGACCATACCAAAGCTGCTTATATCGCTTATTTTGAATTAACAATAATAATACGAAATAGTTATTATTCAGTGACGTTCGCTACTTACGTACACTTTCTGTATGCGGCTTAGACACGATTGAAATGAGAACAATCAGCTGTTGTTTACTAGCCACTCTGGCAACGTCGCAACCACGATGTAGCCAACCTTACGCGAAGCCACACAAACTGTCAAGTGCAACGTTATAGCGGCGGGGGTATAAATGTTCTTATAAAAACTTATCGTTTTCTATCTGTGTCATATTAATTGAGAGAAACCTCTGTAGAAATAGTTTGATTACACATTTCATTGTTGATAAAAGGGAGATACAGGAGACCAAATCGATAGTCAGATGTTTAAAAGCAAGAGGCCACACGCTGGCCTTAAAATTCTACACTCTTTCTATGACATCACAAGAAACAGCTGTATACCAACAGCACATCAAAAATCACAAAAATACTAAAAAACTTAAACCTACAGTAACAAATAACTTGGAAATGGCTGATGCTACAAAAAAGTTATTTGAAATAAACTGTATGTTTTAAAGAGATCAACATTTTTTATCTACCTCTCAATGTTTACCAGCTATATAAAATTTCTTCAGAATGATAAGGCCTTCCAGGCTATTGCCAAAAAATTCAGGATATATGTGTTGTCATGCAAATATATTAAGCATATGGGATTTTAATCAAAATTGTTACAATGCATTTTGTAGGAAAATAAAGCAATTTTGAAAAATGTTCCAAAGGGCAGTTTAGTTAGGGGGGAATTTTTTTGAAAATCTTCATCCCCCAACACATGTACAATTTTACTCAAAATACATTTTTATTTATTCAGGGAGCCTCAAAACATGAATTGTCAGTGAAATTTCAATGCAGAATTTTTGGGTGCAATACAATACCTTGTCTATGACAGAAAAAGTAAAACCACATAAACTTGATGTTTCATCCAGAATGTTGCACAAATCTTAAGTGGCAGTCAGCCGCCTACAGTTTTCCCTTTGTAAAGACACAGTTAACTGTTTCAAATCCTTGACCAAGGGATCCTACCTAAAAACATGTTTTGCTTAATTAACTGTTCATTTACAAAACTCCTTCATGCTATAATTAGAGGCGGTACATTTCCAGAACTTGAAATATTGTCGAGGGGAGAATACAGAGTTCAAAAATACATCATCCATCAACACTTCACTTCTGTTTCTGTCAATATCAGGGATTGTTTGGTTTCTGGATAAACGTAGTTAATTAAATTCTCATTTGAAACTTAAAAAGGAGCTGTGAAATGGCATGCTTCTGCTTGTCACGAACCCATGAACACACTCTTATGCCAAAGTAAATAGTTTCTTAATACATGTATTGTATTATGAAGTATTAGAACAGGAAAGGTATAGAACAGCTCATTTTATTGTGGTTATCATAAGAACTCACTGCTAAAGGTAATGAATATATACTAACTGTTAAGAGATTACAAAATGTGATTTTCGTCTGCTATTGCGCTAACACCAAGAGTATCTTGTGTTAATACCGACTGTATGCATGACTGCCATTCTCTTACATATACGAGAAATGCAGCAATGAATTCCCAGAGGTGCTATCTGAGTATTGAATAAACACTCTGCGTAACACAGGAAATATGATAAGTGAACAAGCATTCATAATATGCTACCACACATATGCTCAGCTCAGGTCAAATCTTGTGATTTAGTCAGTTGGTATTTGAGTTCACATGGCAGAGGAAAGTGCGCGTGGTGCGAATAAACCGTTCAAACACAAAAGCAGGAAACAGTTAAAAAGTGGCGAAAAACAAACAATACTTCATATATTCAACTCGCTATTACAAAAATACCTGACACTTGCATTATTGCATATTACGAAACTAATATCGGTTTTACAGGCATTTCAGTGAGAAGTGTAACCAAAGCGAGCAGGGAATATAAACAGACATAATACAACATGGAAGTGGATAAAATGTGGGAACTTGTTTTAAGTGCGACAGTGCTGTGGAATTGTGGATAAGCTTGTCATTATTTTGGAGAGTAGTTCTGATTCCGATATGGCAGCTGAGCCATCTTCGGAGGATTCAGATTTGGGTATTGCATTTTTGCCTGAGGATTGTTATTAACGTAAGTAAAATGTTCATTGCCGCATACTTATAAAATTGATTGTTACCTCAGGTTGCATTTTGAACTATGATTCTAACGCAGGACGCGTTTTTATAGATTTAAACAGTTCAACAAGCACGTGAGAGGGGAACAAGCAGCCATTAGGGGCGGGGATTGCGAACTACTTTTGCGCGGATAATACAAAGAGTTTGTTTTCAGTGAAAGCCACTCTGGTTTGGAATGGACAGTAGGACCTCTCTATAATCCTTGAGCTTTTGTTGAATTCTATGACAGATGCCGTATCACTGCAATGATACCTTTCACTATTATATAACATTAATAGAGCTCTAAAGTCTGTGCATATTTTTTTTTATTTATTTGTCCTAGTTTCAGTATCATACATGAGAATAAGGGGAAAACATGCAAATTACAGAATCAAGGAGATTCAGTATGTAGAGTAACCCAGAAGTAATTAGGAGTTGATTTAGCAGGAGATGTTTGTTGCCTTGATGAAGTAATTTGGACCACCTGCCCACCCTTTTAATTGACATTGGTTATATAGCAGAAAGTGGCGACGTTTCGGGGTAGGTTCTGCCAGCTTAACGATAAAAGTTAAGAATAAAACACCAACGTGGATCATTGGGGTTTCACTTCACAGATCCTGTGGCTATGACCTGGCATCGCTCCAGCCACAATTGCTCCACTCCTCCTCTTAAAAAACCATTCCTCAGCTACGCTTTGCAGCTTAGGGCCCCTGGAGGTGTACCTTTGGCTATGTTTGGTTCTGCAATGTTGGCAATACAAAAACAACACAAGCAAAGCTCCCATAATTCCTTGGGGGAGGCGTGTTATGGTTTTATGTGATGTGTTAATGGCAGACACAAGTGTCTGTAGTGAACATACTTAGGTTAGTAATTATTGAGTTGATTGTAACACTACATCACTTACTTGTTTTTATAACGAATACATGTTTCAGGAGCTAATTGCTCCCATCCTCAGTTCCCTGTCAACTGCCCACATCCTTCGTCTTGGTTGTTAGCTTGATTTCTGGTGGCGGTGTGAAGAACTTCTTCAAAAGTAAGTTTCCTGGTGGGGTTTCAAAATTATAAGTGCGGTTTTTGTTTTTCCAAATATAAATGTTTTCCTAAGTTGTAAGTTCTACTTTTCCCCGAGATTTTTTTTTAGTATTTTTGGGTTTCTGTCTATGGTGCCAAGCTACTACTGATTTATCTTCCTGTTTTCGCTTTATGTAACTGAAGTGTTCTTTTGTTCTTGTTTTTATATTTCTTTTAGTTTGTCCAATGTATATTTTTTCGCAGTCATTGCAGCTGATCTGGTATATTCCTGGTTTGTTTTCCTGTGGGATGTCATCTTTTAGTTTGGAGTTTAGTAGGTTTTTGATGGTGTAATTATTTTTTGGGGCCAAAGAGATGTTGTGTTGCTTAAAGATTCTCTGGAATTTGTAGAAAGCTGTTGGGTGGTATGTGAAGTTTTTTAAGATCATCTTTTCTTTTTCAGTAGGGATGAGAGTGGTAACTTCTTTTATTTTATTTTTGCTCATGGCTCTGTTTATTTTCTTATGTATTGTTTCTGGCCTGAATCCATTTTCTGTAGCTATGTCCAAGCTAACAACTAAGACGAAGGAATGCGGACAGTTGACAAGGAACTGAAGAAACATGTATTCGTCATAAAAACAAGTGATGTAGTGTTACAATTGACTCAATAATTACTAATTATAGGCACATCACTGTCACAAAGTCCACCAAACCAATTTTATTGTGAATTAAATACTTAGCTTATTTATGTTGTGTTAAAATGTGTATACATGTTTATTATGATTACTCACTTATCCTAAGCAATAAAAGATTCATTCAGATGCATCAGCGTCATGAGTATATTGATCCCGGTCCTATTTTCATGTATTGTACAATGGTTTGTGGTAAACAATTGCATTTGAACATGACTCATTAACTGTCATATCCTATTTACATACATTTTTAAGATCTACTCCCTACTGTAGGTGTCTATTTGTGTTCTTTTTTCACTGTCCAATTCCACTTGCTTTTAATATCACATATGGCACATTTTCTGCTAACTTTAAATAATTTTTCAGATAATAGGCTTTGCTCTATATATTAATCTCTTTACATTTGAAAATATGTGCAGTATCCTCCTCTTCCATATAACTTTGCCATGTGTCTCTTAATGTATGCATCTAATGTGCACTGGCTGCCACCGTGTAATAGGTAGTTATGTGATACAAAACTACGGTGTTTTTCAAATGGGATGATGTTTGTCCTTGAGCGCGGCCAGAGCGGCAACCAATCGGAGTTCCGCTGTGTTGTCATATTGCATTCGCCGTAAGCTAAGCATGACGTGCGCTAGGCGAATCTGTTTCTAATAAATATAATTTGCGCTAAGACAAAAATTCAAATTTTGCAAAAAGCAACCCACTAGAAGGTAGGGAGTAATTTTCGTAACACAACCGTAAAAACCACATATTTTTAGCTCAAATAATTTTCATAATACAAACGAATAAACATACCCATATGTTATATCATAACCACGTAAGCACTGTAATGGTCACATTATTTGTATGTATGGATTATTGTATACATTATGTATGTATATTTGTAATTATATAGCACTACTGACTTGATGGTGATAAAGAATTATGTTGAAAAACCAAGGCGTTTGTTAAAGCTGAGAGAGAGCAAACAGCCCACCCAGCTCACTTGTGTTACTTGTAGAATGCTGAATCTGCAGAACGTGAGCCGTCACATGTTTATTATTGTGTGTTGTTTCTAAATCTGGGTTGGAGTTTATTTACCCTACACAGTTAATATCAGTATGCAGTTGTTGTTCAGAGAGCAAGCAGCAAGAGTAAAATAGTGCAGTGGCTTATTGTGGTGAATTTAGTGGCGAGTCAAAGAGGCAGGTATTGCGAAGTCAAGCTCGAAATATTATATTTAGGGTCTACTCGTTTTTTTAAAAAATACAACAATGAGGAACACAGAAATCAACTTGATTTCAAAAATCCTCAACACTACTAAAGCGTGTGGTGTCGGTAAAGCAAGTGTGTCTAGCATTTGCGGAGAGGCAAGATTAAAAGCACAGGTAATTCATAACCTATAATTATATAACACTTAAAAAATATGTACGTAACATGCAAGTATATTCCCAATTATGAATTTAAACACCAGGAGAATTATAAAAGTTTAGAAAATTCAGTTTGGGTTGCTGTACTTCGACCATTCTAGCGCCAGGCCGATGTGTGAGTGAGAGGGAAATATGAAAAGAGTGGGGGTAACAAGGTGGCAACGCTGTGCACGCAAATGCACCTCATTCGCTGTAGCTCAGAACTCTTCCCATTTGAAACTAATAATAGCTTCTTATTTAATATGATCATTTACCTTAATACATTCAAAGAAAATTATTGTCAAATTTATATTTTCAGCACATGAATCAAATATATTACATAACAAAAGTTGATACATCTCGAATGCATGTAAATTCTTATCAACAAATAGATAGGTTAAAGTTGCCTCTCAGAATGACAATGTGTTTATATCATCTCCCCTTGCACTGCACACAGCTTGTTTGTCACCAGGGGAAAGGGGAAGGAAACACAATGTGGAAGAATAAGGTTATAAGAAACAGGTTTCAGAACTGCAATACTTACTTGTAAGCCATAGGGTGAATTCTCTCAATCTCAGATCTGTTGAAACCACAAACGATATGTTGCATTGCTCGCAGGTCGTAGTATGTGTAATCTTCTGGATCTTTTGCAGTCCACGTGCAACGTAATTGGTCCGCCAGAGCTTCTATCTGAAATATTTAGTGTAAACATTATGTATTACAATTACATAGCTTTAACTAACCAGTATAATTTATTTTCATACCTAACCTTCTTTTTCTACTTGTTAATCGTGATTAATGGTTTCAATACACATTTTGTTGTAGCTAGGTGCAGGGATTAGTTTGGGTGCATGGCAGGCCTGACAGGAGGCACACTGTTTTCCTGTGAGGTCAAATATCACAGCTTCTCAAATTCAAGCACACAGATTTCTCATGCAAATTATAACTACATAGAAGATGTCCACACATCTCTCACACCTTTTAATAGAATTTATATTAATTCTTCATGGCCATGTAAATAAAACCATGTGGGTCAACAGAGCGACCATTTACATTATCCAACACCCAATTGCACAAATTAACTCTACTCACATTGTTGCAATTCCTTGACTACAGTTATCTTATAGACCATGTTGGAGTAAATTACTTCAGAAGTAACGTTTATTGAAGAAGCCTGTACTGCAGAAGTAGGTTACTACAGTAGAAATCTACTCCAAAGGTAACATTGAAGAGCTAATTCCTCCCAGAGTATTGTTTTTGTTTGCGCAATTTACTTGAAGTGATCATGAATATGATTATGTGCAACAGGAAAAGGGAGGAGGGGGAATGTCAGTAAGAGAAATGTTTGTTGGTAGAGATAATGAATTTCCATTTAAACAATACAGAGTCAAAAAACATGATGTAAAGATGCTGGAAGAGAAATGCTGGAAAGTCGTAACAGATGACTTTATGCTTCGAGTGATGGGAAACATACTGAAGAGCAGTATAAATTTCTTTGAAAACAATGTTCCTAATGTTCATATTTGGATTGCAATCACTTGCATGTTGATGGAGAAATATTGTTTACAATTTTGGAAAAGTTCACCATTTTCATCTGATGGGCCAAAATAGAAACATGCGTGCAGTCAATCACACCCACTATGTGTGGAAACCTGCAGAATTCAAGAAAAATGCCTTTTGTTTTCTGAATACTCATGTATATTTATGTACTTTGCTCTTAACCTCAAATGTGTTCTAACAACACGCTGAAAGATACGACCATGGTGAATGTTTATAATATTGCCTGTATCTACAGTGGAATCTCTTTAGCACGTTCCTCATTAACACGTTTTCCCATGTATTACATTCAATTATAAAAGTCCCAGTACCAAATCACCAAATGTAATAAATAACGTTTGCTTAGTGTGTTTTCCCGGTCCCGCTTACTATGTTTTAAGTTTGACGTCCTCATTCACTGTTTTGGCCAATCCTTGATCGGCCCAGTGGGAGAAGGTGCTTAACACATTCAAAGTTTGACATCCCCATTGGCTACTTTGGTCAATCCTCGGTCATGGGGTGGATACCGGCAGCCAACCACATGCATGTATGTAAATATTTGTGTGACACGATTTGTGTGGGCGGGATAGAGAATGCTTTAACCTGGCGTGGTCAACACCAACGATAGTTTCTACTGTTGAGTGTTGACCAAACATACATAGATTGTATTTTAACTTTTCATTTGCAATGAAAAAAAGTGTAGTAAATAACCAATAGTGAAAAACTGAAAATCCTTGAAATAGATCACAATCCAAATATGAAACATGTGGATATAGTGCGGAAGATAAACATTCCTCCGTCAACCTTAAACGCAATTGTTAGCAAACCTAAATTGATTAAAACTGCTTTTAAAGAAGGGAAAAATGCAAAAACAAAACTTTCCTCTTGGAAAATAGGATCAGAACGAAATTTGTTGCATGGAAACACTTACCGTATTCAAATCGTATTGAATGCGCCAAAGATACATTCGCCTATTGTACTCGTATCATGATGCACGCTCATAATTTTTTTTTTTTCTTTTTTAGCAGAAATTGTTATTACATGTGTAATAAAACACACAGCAAAGCCACTCTTGTAGCTTCCATAATTCACAATTTATTTTCTCAAAAACATTCATAACATCAAAAATACAAGTTGACCAACATAAAAGCTTGAATTATTTATTCTCAGGCTTTGTGTATCCAAATCCATTTGAACACATATTGAATTCAACATGGATTGTACTCAAAATCGATTTTAATTACCCATGGAGACATAGTAATTATTAGATTTTATTACATAACTATGCTCTTAAATGGCATATTTTGTATTTTCATTAACACGTTTTCCCACCTATGACGTCCAAATCCTTAGGTCCCTGCAAAAACGTGCTAACGAGATTCTACTGTATCTGAAATGTTCCAGTACAAAACACTCACTGGACGTACAACAAATGCAGTTTGAGTGATACAGCTTGGTTGTAAATGCTCTCCAAGCAGGTTCAAAAGGAATGTGAAAGATTATTTCCTAATACCAAAACGTTCTTTGAACTCCCTCTCTCTGTATATGGACCTCACTTTACCTATACGGCACTATCGCATTTCTGCTTTCTTCGTCAAGATCAATGTATCTACGTAATCCATGAATACGTCAAAATATCTTCCACCAAATATGATATGGTATTCTAGTTCAAGCTACAAGTGAATAACTCCATCCAGGTTGCAAGAGTAAATTCTAACCTATATTTGTGCTCTGTGTACTTCCATGGTAACACACTAGATGACAATCCTCTACAACATTTATTTCTGTGGTAATTTACTGCACAAGTATCTGAAAGGAGTAAAATACCTTGGAATTAGTTTACTCTCGTACGGAAGATAATATGTATGTAGCTAATGCTCTGGAGTTAACAATGAAGTCATTCTCCATCTTGCTTCCCAATATTTGGATTTCATATCTTGATAATTTTTAAGAGTTCTACATGTTTATAGATGTGTCATATCCATTTCTATATTGTGGCAGCAGAGTAACCAATCTGGAGATGGTAATATGCCAAATGTTTAGCCAGCCAATAATAAGTCTAAACATAGCAACTGAAGTTTTGAGGTGCTCTCTTGTCACATGGTTTTATTTACAGCTCCTTTAAACTTAACCACTTTACAAAACAGTGGCTTAATGCAATTTGCATTTTTAAAATCCTCGATATTTTGTCCTGAAGTTAAGTTTTCATTTATCCACTTTGATTTCATACTTACAAAAAATTCTTTCCAATATTCCCAGAAAATTCAAGATATACATTTTATTTTCCATGCAAATACCTTAAACACATGATATTTTACTAAAAATGTTTAGAAAAACAAAAGGAGGAGAGTGAAGGAGGTTAATTGTTGCAGTTGCACCACATTTAGTCACCAATTTGAAGGAGTTTTTTGGGTCACGTTTGGGTACCAAACTTACGGGAGATATGTTTCTTGGAGTGTTCGCCCCACGTATGGTACAAACTTTCCGGTGGCCTTTGCCCCACGTTTAAGAATCAACTTTTACTTTAAATATTATATATGTATGCCTCGGCTTCTCAGTAGTAATTTGCAGAACATTCTTAACAGGGCTGGTACAGCTAAAGAATGAAGGTTTACACAAATTATAATTGTATTTAACTTTTTCAACATTCTGCTCTTAGTGTATCCCCCACAGCGATGAAAATGATGTGTTATATGTCCAACAGATGTCTCTATGTCATACGCTAGCTCTAACGCAATGCTGGCAACGTATGAATAACTAATGCCGACAAAGCCGGTAAGATACTCAGCCTCGAGGCGGCCGAGGGATGTTTTTTAGAATGACAGGAGCGTAGCAAGTTGTGGCCAATAGGCCGCAACTGCGAAGCGACAACTGGGTGTAGCCGAGGGATCTGCGCATCTAAATCTCCAATGATTCACGTTTGCAGAAACAACAGCACATCACATATTTAGAGGATTTCACTTTTTATTTAAGTTGGCAGTACCCATTTGCATGTGCTTTAGTGCAAAAATGGCTACGTTTGTTGTGTTCATAATGCAGTTTTCCTATAAAAGTAAAACACCTAATAGGGGCGGCCAGGTGGGCACCAGACATTGGAGAGATCACATCCACTTCTAAACTCACTCCTAAGGCAATCTATTCGCTTTCCTTAGGATTTTATAAGCATTTCCTACTATAGAGCTGTGAGACTATTGTTAATTGCACTTTTAACAGCTAAACTTTATATTTTCTCACCGCAATGAATTTTCATATCTCACATACAATCACTGACCCGTACCAAACTGAACTGCTTGGGTACGCTATCTTCTAGCATCTATCGTTTGAATTTGTACATTTTCTCTATTTCTAGTTTCTGATTGGATAAGCCTAATACAATACCTTTATTTAACTTTTAGCTTTTTTAGTTTTTGATTGGTTATTTATAAACTGTTTTAAATATTATATTATTATTGTTCCAAGAACTATTAGTAGCCTTTTTTAAATCTTTCTAATTTATTGTTGTCTCAAGGTTACTTTATTGTCAGCAACTTTCGGCGTTTACTTTGTAATTCTGTTTGCTATGAAAGGCAGCTTGCTTCTATTCTCACAGCTCCTACGTTGTTAAACTACGTAATACATTCACATAATGTACATAAAATAAACATAATGCAATGACTGTAATATACACTTTATATATTATATTATACACATATTGCTTTTAAGGCGGGTTATTATTTTTTTATATCATATAATTAGACGGATATCATTTGAGTGATAAAAATACTGCCTCAAGGGGTGTTCTTGAAAATTTTTATGCCACATATGCACTAGTGAGATGCTGTAATTTACTCTCAAATTTGGTGTTTACACTACTTTTGAGTTATATTGCATGGCAACCATGCACAGAGTTATACAGAACTCTTTCTAAACACTGTTTTTCTTGTTCTTTGGATGTGAGGACCTCAAAACATGTATTTCTATTGAAATTTCAATTTTTAATTTTTGGATGGACTCTACATACTATACCTAATTAATCAGTAATAAAAGAAAGAAAGGTGTATTTATCAAAACAGTTTACAAAAAATAATCACTTAATTAGAAGCAAATTTGTGAAAATTACAAGATATTTCACCACATTAAAAAAAATGGAAAAAGATGAACTGTTCAAATGTCTAAGAAGTTGCCCAAATCAATTGAGCACCCTCTACTAAGCAAAGTCACTCAGTTTTTAGCATTTTAACCCCTTACAACATATTTTGTAACACTCCAGTATTTGAATAAAAGAGATACTGGAATTGCAGTATGTTAAATCCTTGGTGGTGGATTTTCATGTTTTATCTCAGAACAATGCTGGAGCGCTGCTAATGTTTTGAGAAATAATTCTAATAGATATGATGTGCTGCACTCATATAATCTTCTCTACTCACTCTTCTTACAAAAGCTTATTCTTCTCCTTCTCTGTCCTCTTGCTAATCGAGATAAGCTTTCATTACACACATCAGTGCGGGTATAAGAAGAATACAGAACACTAAAGCGATAGTTAGATTTTTAAAAAGTGATCGCTGCTTGATGGCTTTGAAATTCCTTGCTATTTGCATGATCCTGGGAAAAAACGAACAGCTTACCACTTGAAAAAAGTAATAAGTATTTGAAAATTCAAACCAATAACACACAATATCTCAAAACTGATTTTATTTGTCTAACCTGGAAAATTTAATTCGCACTTTGGCTGTTAGTAAGCACTTTGTGTCTGTGCTGTACATACAGGAGAGCCACCAACATCTGAATGAAAAACACTGCAAGCCTTACGTGAATGACTCCTTTAGGGACCTAACCTGCAAAGCAAAGACAAGGAATATTTCTTATACGTAGAGGGGTGGAACAGATGCAACAGGACGTAGCTATAGGATCTGTGAGGCCAAACACCAATGAAGAATTATGAAACTAACTAAATGACTATTTGGTGGAACTCATGGGTTGGCACTCTTCTGCACATGTGCAGTGAAACAAAATCAAGTATTTTGTTGGCATTTGGCAATTTATTTCGAATATAAGAAAGTGTCTTTAAAAGGGTGGGCAGGTAGCTCATAGGCTTCCTAGATGTTTACATCTCCTCTTAAAGTATATAATGTATGCATTTTCATTCAATAAATTTTTCTTCTGCATTTCAATTACAGGTTATTTAAGGAACCATTAGCCTCAAAATTCTTTATTTCACTCAAATTGTGCCCCTTAATGATGTCTATATTTTTTGTGTATTAAGATTTTGTTTTATTTCTTAGAGTTTACTAATTATACATATAAAAGTCATTGAGAATAAAGAGGACTTCACAGGTATAAATACCAAACTTGGTCCTTAAATTCACCATCTTCCAAAAGATGCGACACAAAGATTCACAAGAAAATCCAACCCCCCTCCCCCAAACTCCAAACCATCCTTTACATGGAAATATGTTCTGACATTTTTGTTTTTCTCAAAAATGTTTGCAATGATTTTGATTAAAATACCATATCTACATGACACACAAAATGTGTATCTTGAATTTTCTGGGAATAGGTTGTTAACTCTTTATTCTAAAGGAATTTTGTATAATTAATAAGCGCTTAAAGGAATGCAGAAACCTACTCCTCAGAAAATGTACACTCCTTAAAGGAAAACATTTATTTAAAATAACTTTCTCCTTTGCATCACCATTTCTGAAATATCCGTTATTGCTAGTTTAAAGTTTTTAATACTTTTATTTTCTTTAAGTGCTGTGCCTATTCAGCTGTTCCGTGTGATGTCATGGAAAAAATATAGAATTCCCAGGCAAGCATATAACATCCCACTTTTAAACATCTGACTATTGATTTGGTTTCCTCTATTCTTCTTATACATATAACGAAACATGTATTGTAACTATTTCTGCAAAGGTTTACATTGATTAGCATGAAGCAAATAGAAAAATAAGCTTTCATAAGAAAAGTTTGTAGAAGCTACCTAAAAACAAATGAGAGAAATTCATGTGAATGTAACACACGACACCCTTTTATATATATATACACATATTTGTGAGGGGCTCGTTAAGATGTCAGTATTAAACAAAATGTAACCCAGAGATACGTTACCTGTTTACGGCTGAGGTCATGGTATTTGCCGAATGCTGTGATGGTATCCAGTTCAGTGAGAGATAGGTTGGCCACATCTTCGGGAGGAATGCCTCGCATGACCCATCCCAACTGCTGCAGCACTCTGTCAGGTATGTTCCCTGCATCGCCATACTCCTGAAACACATTCCAAGCATTTCCCCGTGTGGAAATCTGATGTTACCAAACTGATCTTTAACGAGAACATTATTTACTTTCAAAATGACAGTAAACCTAATTACTTTCTCAAGCATTTGCTAAAATGGGTGTGGGTCTGATACTGGAAATGTTTTCCTTTTCTCCCTTTTTAAACAACTATCAAAAGCTTTAGTCTTTCAGGAAATACACCTGCTTTTAATGATTCATTATATAAATTGACACACATCTTTACTGTCCACCCTGGTTAGTTTGTGCTTCTGCCAGTAGGGTGCAATTTGTTCCTCTTGTAGTTTATGCACTTCAGAACTGAAGTCGCCAACGTTTGAGTGAAAAACACGGCCAGATAGAAATTAGAAATAAATATGAGGTGAACTGCAGCAAAATGACAGGTTTCTGTTGGTTTTGAAATTTAGCCCAAGGTTAGGTTATGATGCCTAGGTTAGTGTATACATGAACGGGCCAGTTCTCGGAGATTACATGGTACTACTTTGATATTACATTATGGTGAAAATAGAAGCTTTTAACTTATGAAATAGGGGTTATGCTATTCAGAGTAATCCTTGGTTAACAAGAAATGTTTTGTTGTAGTAGTAGATGTTGTTCCGGGGGGTAATGTTATGCCCACCCACTCTCCCTTTTATGCGACCATTCTTATATAGCCGTTTATGGTGACTTTTGGAAGGAATTACTGCCAACGTGAATGATTCTAGTTTTAAACACAGATCCCTTGGCTACACCTGTCGTTGCTTTTGGCCGCAATGGTTCCACTCCTCTCCTAAAAAACATTCCTCAGCTACGCTTTGAAGCTGAGGGCCTTCAATCCCTCAGTACACCTTGCTGCTTAGGGCCCTCAATAATGTTTTCAACTATGTTGGGATTTCATATGTTGGCAGCGGAAAGACAAAGCAACAACGTTCCCATGAGGGCACGGGTGAGATGAACGGAACGCAAGTGTCAAAATGTGCCATATATTCATGAAAATAACTAAAGTGCCATGTTGTTTGTTCTTTATTACATGTAATGATGTTTTGAAATCAATAAAAGTGTATGAGTGTGTTACATGTGTGTAGTGATACCAGTCATAATCCAATATAAAAGTTTATCCGATTACACTTGTACATTTGGGTGGCAGTTTCTTCTGCACATGCACAATACTAAATCTGTGATATATTTTACAATAAAACAAACTGTCTTAAAATTGATGGGTGTGTTACAAGCTCTCCAAGTGCTCTACCTTCTCCTAAACCATTTCTTTCGTCTCCCTTTTTTTTTTACCTTTAATTTTTGGGCAACAGATACAGCAGCTTTGGGCTCATTTCATTCTTACAGAACTTTGTAAGTAATTATTAAATTCATTTACTAGATCTTATTTCTCAGTTGGTAATATTCAAACTTATTGTATCTTACTACACTCTTTAGATGTTTCATGCTTTATTAACATGCATGTCCTGTAGTTTACATTTTGCTATTTGATTGGGTAAATTGTCATACTTTTGTCCTCATTTGTGTCACTTTTGCCCGCATTAGGTCTTACGCTGCTCTAACGTAATGCTGCCAACATATGAATAATGCCACCGAAGCCGGTAAGATACTCAGCCTCAAAGCGTAGCCGAGAGATTGAGGGCCCTCAGCCTCAAAGCGTAGCCGAGGGATGTTTTTTAGAAGGAGAGGAGTGCAGCACCGATAGGCCACAACTGCGAAGCGATGACAGAGCGTAGCCCAGGGATCTGCGCATCTAAAACTCCAATGATTCACGTTCACAAAACAACAGCACATCGCATATTCAGTGCATTTCACTGATTATTTAGGTTGGCAGTACCCACTTTGCATGAAAAAATGGCTACGTTTGTTGTCTTCCTCACGCTATTTGCCTATATAAATGAAACACCTAAAACGGGTGGGTAGGTGGCCACCAGATACTGGAGAGACCACATCATGTTCTAAATTCACTCCTAAGGTAAGTAATTTCATTCTTTTTCACTTCCTTATTCCTAATTTAGGTGGACAAAAGTAAGACCTAATGCGGCTAAAAGTGACACAAATGAGGGCAAAAGTATGACAATTTGGGCATTTGATTCACTAATAACCTGATAATAGCAGCCAATCATTTTCCTATGTATCTTATAATATTTTTAAAGAGTTATTTTAATTCAAGGTTTTTGCTGCATTATTCATTGTATACTTCCTTTCATGCTTGTATCATATTGTAATATTGGCAATAGTGGAATTGCTGTTGGGCCAATTCCACTGGAAGAAGAACCTAGAGGCCTTCGAAAGCATGCTGCAACATATTTCTGCATTCTACACCATATAAATCTTTCACTACAGGCTCCAATGGCTGTTTTTGCAGCAACCAATTTCTCCTTAACCATCCTTCCCATGTCCCATTACTTTAAAATAAAATAAACTACATTACTTCCATGTGCAAACGATCCTTACCGTGTTCCATTACTTTAAAATAAATAAATTAGAATGTATTCCTTTAACATGCAAACTTTCGTTTCCTTGCCCCATTCCTTTGCTCTTCTTTCAAAAATGGCTGGATATGCATGCAGGCGCACGGTCCCAATAATTCCATTATTGCCGATATCACAATATCTTGGGTTATACATTCCTGCTTAACAGCATAAACAATGTAAATTTACACTTCGTAAGAAAATGAAGTCGTGCCTAACCTGAAAATTCTCAAAACTAAAATCTAACAATAAGAAAGCTTTCATTACGAGTTTATCCTGTAAATTTATAACTTCGTTCCCGACAAGATTTCTGTAACTGATTGTAAACATACCTTTTACACTAGGTATTCTATGCATTCACTTGGCTTGTAATTCCATGAAGAACTTCTAGAGCATTCTCAATGGCACTTTCCGGGAGCCATATTGTCTCTGGAGCTTCCTCTTGAACTCATCCACATGTTCTCCACTTTCTGAAAGAAACAATCTCAGGGTCGTGGAGATTGACAGAGTTCTTGTTGTGAAGAACGGAATGCATCTGAGACATTGTGGGATCCAGGCATGATATACTAATGAATTAGTGCTTCCAGAATTCGGGTTCTCCTATCTGGAGAAGGATCGTCGTGGAGATTAGCAAAGTTCTCGTTGTGGAGAACGGAATGCATCTGAGACATTGTGGGATCCAGGCATGATATACTAATGAATTAGTGCTTCCAGAATTCGGGTTCTATCTGGAGAAGGACCAGGATCGTCGTGGAGATTAGCAAAGTTCTCGTTGTGGAGAACGGAATGCATCTGAGACATTGTGGGATCCAGGCATGATATACTAATGAATTAGTGCTTCCAGAATTCGGGTTCTCCTATCTGGAGAAGGATCGTCGTGGAGATTAGCAAAGTTCTCGTTGTGGAGAACGGAATGCATCTGAGGCATTGTGGGATCCAGGCATGATACACTAATGAATTAGTGCTCCCAGAATTCGGGTTCTCCTACCTGGAGGAGGATCTTGGTGAATCTTCTTTCCATTCCACCGAAGATCCCTTTTCCATCATCATTCATTGACGCCATTGCTACTTTCGATGGAAATACATCGATTCGTCGATTTCCACGATGAGGGTGACACCACTCTCTTCTAAAACGCAATTTGGGTAACATGCTTCTCCAAATGAATCTGGCATTCCGCATTCCTCATTCCTGGATCTGCAGCACGCACCCTTCCAGCGCTTACCTTCTAGGCTCTACGCGTGTATTGCAGACAGCATGGGGCTAGTTATGTCTTGCCTGGTTCTGCAGCAGCACCGACCTTCACAATATAGAATATCTGGTTCCTCTGCCGAGAGATGTTCTATCTGCCAATTTTCCCACATTTATCCATTGGCATCATTTCTGACTGGGAACAATTTTGAAATTACCAGGTACGCCATCTCTTTTTTTGAAGGTCATGTCATGATGGCAACCTACGGAAAAATAAGCACAGAACAGCAAACTGTATCGCTGGTGAAGAGATGAATTGTGATGTTTGTTTCCGCGTAGTTGGCATTACGTAAGCATATCTTCCGTACGGTAAAGAAGACGGGAATGCCTTGGTTGGCCCATGGATATGCGTATAGATTTGATAACTTTATCATAACATGAATAATTATCTGCTTATCTGACATTATGCAGCTAGCATTCTTTATTCTGAGAGAATTGTTAGATATTATCCTCACAGCAGAGATATAGGGCCGTATTCATTCATTTCACATTGGTCTGGACTATCTCCAGGCTCATTTAGTCCGGAACAAAGGCCAACCAAGCTTTTGATTTTCATAGACGTGGCAAACTAAACACTGTTACTCCGTAGTATTTAACTTTCTATAGTGGTTTCACAGCTGTTTTTTCATTGGTTCATTGCCCACTCCTCGCCCTCCATCAAAAAAAAAAAAAAAAAAAATAAGATAACCTAGAAGCGTGCATTAAAATGATCGGAGGAGGAAAATGCCTGTTTTCGTTAATACAATAAATGATGGATATTATTGAAAATAAATAAATTTATTTGAATATATATAGGTAGTTTTGTGCATGATTCTAACCTAATGCCACCCTTCACTTTTTGGTAACTTTCTTATCCACACAGTTTCATGACATTGTTAATCATTTCAATAAGAATTTAACTTCCTAATATTAACTTTTAACCTTAAAATTTCAGAATCAAATTATATCTAAATAGGAAGGAACGTTTACTGTTATTAAACTCTCACCCTGGATCTTAACCAAATAAATATTGTGTGATAGTAATTATACATAAATAATTATCTGAGGAAATTCTAATACATCATAAACCTTCCGGGAGTTGTAATCCTCCTCTCCTCGCCAGGAAAACGTAAGTAAAGCCTGAATTACTTCGAACTTAACTCAGCGCGACATAACGTGAAGATCTTATACATTGTATTAAATGGAGCTATTTAGAGTAGTCTTAACGTGGCTTACTTTAACGACGTAACTTAAGAATTTGGCAGTGTCACACTTTTCCTTCCCGTTACGTCAAGTTTAATGTGGCATGGCAATTAGAACTAATCGGCGTGAAGCAATGGCATGAAGTAATAGAACAATCAATCAAGATTCATTTCCGTTACGTTAAGTACATCCTAATTAAACCTTAACTGTAGCAGGATTTCTTAACTTCGCGTTACATCCCGTCATGTTACGTAAAGTGCATAGTAATCCCGGTTTAACGAAGGTAAATCTGGCAATGGCATATGAGTCATTAGATATAATGCGGATTACTGACGCCTTACTAAGGTCAGTAGTGTTTTCTTTACACCCTTCTCCTACATAATATGGAAGTGCTATTAGCATCGTATCAATTGAGATACTCAAGCCTCGGTTATCGTCTTTGTCATATACGTTAGAATGAATCCATTTTATCAGCCTTCTAACCTTTTATTTACTAAACCTGTATTTGTTTTGAAGTTTAGGACGTCATACTTTCCAATTATGTCTAATTTTGGTAGATAGTTTTACTCCACCGTCTCATTACGCGAATTCTATGCAAGCAGCCAAGCCCATTACTCCAAAGTCATCCATTTTGTAAAGATGGTCTGCCTTTAATCTACCCCTCTGAGGTAGACCAAAATTTGGTCCCGACCAAGGCGTTTGATCCCCGGACCAACGCAAGTCCCGGTCTATGAATAAGAAAATCGATGGTACGCTGTAAATCCACCGGAAGTAGCAAGTTGGTCGTGACCAAAATCAACTATGAATACCGCCCATAGAGCCTATTCTACAAACGAGTGGTTCATACCATACAGTTTGTGTAAAACGTCGTGACAGTCCCCCACTCCTGAAGTATAGATGCGCAATAGCACTGACCAGCCCATTTGCATAATAAGAGAGGTGTGGGTCAGTGTGAAACCTGCTGTGGGTGTGATAATCATAATCACTTCTATTCCCTTGCTCCCCACCACTCTCACAACTCCTCATTTCTCCTCTCTTGCGCATATGGAGTATCACGATATATTACACAAGCTGTACTTACAGTGGAAAAAACAAACAAAAAACGCGTTTCTGTTGAATTGTGTTTTGATGTACCACATAAACAGCTAATGAGAATTATTTAGTTACTGAAACCTACAGAAATGACTACAAACAGAGGCGATTAGCGCAACGCAGGCTGGGAATAATGAATTATGACGTAATATCCGTCTCCTCTTTAATATGAATAAAAGAGGAATGGCATACAATGGGCATGATACAAAAGTGTATACCGTATTAATCATCACTACAAAACAATATCAGAGATTCGTTTCTGAGTGCGCAGAGCATCACATGCTATTGTTCACAGATATACTTTGATCTGGCTGATGGAACTTTTTTAACTTCCACTTCTTGTGGTAGAAGCCTATACAGCAAAACGCTTAACCACATGCCTGAAGTCATAGTTCCCCCGCTTCCAGCCATCATACGTCATTGTATCAGTACTGTAGAAATCGCTCCATATTTGCTCTTGTTTGTTCTTAGCTTCTCCGTGAGTTATTCATATCCAGGGGTGGAGGGCATCAAAAATGTGATAGGAAACCTTTCCAGAAAAATAGTTCCCCAGTCAATTCATATGCCATTCTTGAGGGGTGTACAATTTTGAGTTTTGAGACACACTTTTTTTAAGAATTTCGCTTTTAGTTTTTTCCAGTTGTTTCAGTGCTATCTTTAACAAATACAGCATTATGCCGATGCCACAGAAGGTATTGGTCGATTATACTCTCTCTCCTTACTCTATACTCTGCAATTAAGCAAAGAACACTTTCGCAGTTATTGATTATTTTTTCTTTGAATGCTATTACACGAATCATAGATGCGGCAAATTAAAATCTACCGCACTTCTCAAAATTCAATGAGACATGGCAACACTGACGAGCACATCTTGACCTACATATTTTAAGAGGTTTTGCACATGCGCAACTGGTATGACGTAATTACCTTATGGGTCGTGGGTAAAGTACATACGGGTCTTCTTGCACACTTGAAGACGTGCACTGGCATAGCCTTCTTTCTTCTTTATAATTAACCGTGAAATACGCAAGTTGGCAATCAAGCACTAGTTCGGCTACAGAGACGCGAGTGTATTCAATGTGCACATTGTTTAAGGTGTGCTTTAATGGCTAGTTGAATGTTCGCCGATGAAAATTCATGGAATATCACAATTATATGTTGCTGCTTATTTATTTCTCTTGCAATATCATAGCTTTGGAATATAACGGTAATGGGGTAAGTATTTAATTTATATGTTAATGATAAATAATATGTAAATTTGTTTTTTTGCATACAAAAAATAAATAAATTGAGTTTTATTTATGGCCGCTCTTTAACTACTATGGATCTTAGTGTCCCATTCTATATTGGGCGTGAAATATCGGAAATGTTGCTCAGAGGCCTCTTTATCAGGCTTGATGTTCTTACACGTGCTGTAAATCTACAACATGGGACCATCGGCTTTACTTCCCTTTCGAAGAAAACCATGCTGAGGATTTTTACGCCCGGAAAGAAATACATCGCCCTCCGTTGGGTTTGAACCTGCGACCTAGGGAACTAGAGACTAGCATAGTACCCCTAGACCATGGAGGACAACTTTTCGCATACCCAAGCTGAAATTCAACCACTGGCATTGTTCCGTTTTCAGGACAGCCGTTAATCTGAGATACGGGTTTCATTTGATGAGGATTATCCAGTACGTAGATGAGATGAAGGAAGAAAATATATGTCCATCCGAGTTCCACAAAAGCCTTAAGAAAGTGAAAGAAAGTGGTCAAAGCAACTGGTGTTTCACCGAGTTCCGTTTCCAGAGTTCTCAAAGTTAAGAAAAAACACATGGATGAAGGGGTACCATTTGACACACCTGGGAAGACACATAAGGTTACTAAACGTGTTACAGAAATAGACGATTTCGACAACTGCGTCATTCGGCGCACGATTCACAATTTCTACGTGGAAGAAAAAAACTGTGCCAGCAATAAGCAGATTGCTCATTAAGCTGAAAGACAGCATAAATTTTCAAGGTGGTGCTACAAGTCTCAGAAAAATTATAAAAGATTTAGGGTTCAAGTGGAAGAAAACCAAATCAAATAGGAGAGTTCTAATAGAAAAGCATGACATACGATCTCAGCGGGAAGAGTACCTTATTCTTCTCCGGAGGTACAAATCAGAGGGTCGAACTATAGTATATGAAGATGAGACATACATACACAGCAGTCATACAACACCTAAAAGTTGGAGTGACAATAGAGGATTAGGTTTCCGGGCACCTGTTGCCAAAGGGCAAAGACTTATCATCGTTCATGCTGGTGGAAAAATTGGCTTCGTTCTAAATGCCCTTCCTATTTACAAGTCGCAAACAAACAGGAGATTTTCATAAAGAAATGAATACAGAAAATTACATGAAGTGGATCAACACCATGTTGATACCTAATATACCTGCTGGGTCTGTTCTGGTTATCGATAATTCTTCTTACCATAACACACAAATTGACAAACCACCTACCTCAAATTCCTTAAAACAAGAAATGAGAGCTTGGTTACTTAGGCATAATATAGTTTTTCATGAAAGCATGAGTAAAACAAAGCTATATAACTTAATTAAAGCCAACAAACCGCTTCAGATGTCCTACATACTTGACCAGATATTAATACAACATGGCCATAATGTACTTAGACTGCCACCAGATCACCCAGATCTAAACCCAATAGAATTAATCTGGGCTGATGTCAAAAACTGGGTGGCATGCAGAAATATCACTTTTAAATTAAAAGATGTGGAGCAGTTATGTCGCCAGCGATTTGCAGAAATTGGAAGGCCAGAATGGGAAAATGTATGTCAACATGTGGAACAAATTGAGAATCATTATTTCGAAAAAGATGGAATTGTAGAAAATCAAATAGAAAGAATTCTCATCCAGGATAATGGTGCAGAAAGTAGCGACAGCAGTGGTGACGGCAATGATATGTGTGATTCCGCAGATGAGGAAGGGCTGTCAGGTGTGGAAGAATTGGAGGCAGATTATTGACAGTGTTTTTATATTAAGCGCTTTTTACAGCGTGGATTTAAATATACTGTATATAACTAAGTTTATCAGTGCAGCGCAGTGTAGTGCAGTGCATAACCGGTGTGCGGATATTTGACAATGACTGTCCCAGGCACTCCTGCAGCATGCAGACGACCGGCAGGTATCTGATCTGGTAAGTAACTCGCTTCATAACTGTCATTAAGATTTTCACATGTCTAGAACTGTTGCGCCAGTTATATTTTAGATGCTGCGGCGTTGCTGTGCGCCTGGATGCAAATACTGAGGTACCAAGGAGTTCTTTTTCATTTCCGAAGCATGAACGTCTGCGAGTGAATGGCTGCGCGATATGCCAGGCAAGATTGGTCTCCTAGTAAACACTCGTGTGTTTGTTCTGAACATTTTGATTCTTCAGAAATAATATCTGAAGATTATATGGATTTATCTGGTAATCCAAGGCGGAGGGGGATGAATATTTTCGAGCGTAAAAATCATTAGCATGGCTTCCTTCGGAAGGGAAGTAAAGTCAGTGGTCCAGTGTCGTAGATTTACGGCACGTAAAAGAACCTCAAGCCTGATAGAGACCTCTGAGCAAAATTTTCGGTGTTTCACGCCCTATATAGAATGGGACGCTAAGAACCAAAGCAGTTAACGAACGTCCATAAATAAAACTATTTAATTTCTTCATCTGGCAATAAAAATTCTAGGCAGTTATCTTTTCCAAAATTAATAGAAGGTGCAGCTCAGCATATTTTTAAAATCCTTCCAGAATATTTATCGTCTCAAGCTAGTAGTAGTGGTAGTAGTAATAGTAGAACGGATCCTGCTGTACGACGTGAGGTTATGCAAATGCATGAAGACGATATTAACACATTTTTTTCTTCTGACATTATTCCAAAACTTTCATAGTTTTGTTACTTATTTGTCAGAGAAATTAAATCTAGAAAAGTTGACAGTAAAAGTTAGTAATAGGTGTGTGTTGTTTTTATCTCCTTAACATTGACTGTAGATTCCAAAGATGGCCTTACAATACAAACATATAGGAAAGAGGGACATGCCAGTTAAAAGATGGAATTGAGGCCGGGACAGGTCGATAGATCTAATCCTTGAAAGGCAGAAGAAGAAGAACATGGACTGTGAAGCTTACACAGTAAATAAAGAAGAGTTTATTGTAAACAGCATTGTGGTACATGAAAAGCTGGTAGTTCACGTGAATGTAAATGGTTATGAATTATCATCCAATGATTTAAAGTGGGTGTTACACGTGGATCTGAAATTGAGTCTATGGTCTCAGAAAATTTACTTACCAGGTGGATGTCTGTTCATACACATGAAAGTAATTTTAAATATTGTTTAAGTAAGATATGCAATTACTTAGAAGTGGCTAGTATGGATTCCATGGCGAAATAGAAAACCACTTGAAGTTACTCGTAGAACAAGTTAATCCTTTGTCGTCTTATCGAAGGCAATATTCTGCCTGTACACTAGTATTCGTCTTCGTTATGAAATTCTCTATAACACACCATGGTGTTATTTTATGGTATCTACTAAAAGAAGTTTACAGCAATTGACAGCGGGCATGAATATTTGTCCTAACAATGAAACGATAATTATGTGAGTACTTTATTTGAAATTCTGAATAAAAGAGAACATATTGCTTCGGCACTAACTAATGAAATACACATCAACTTTTTTTAAATTATGGAAGTCAGATAATTATAGGTTATGCTGAAAATAACACAAAAAGTTAGCAAAACTTCTAATGCTGAGTTTTGTCTTTGGCAGTTTCAAAGAAGTAATAAGGTTGATTCCTGTAAAAGCTATGACAGTGAAATAGTTCTATGTTACTGCTATACATTCGATTAAATGTGTTCAAAATATTGGTTTTAAAGTTCTATGCGTTATCACTGATGATAACAGAGTGAATCAGAATTTGTTCAAGTTACCCTCTGCCGAGAAATGCTACATCAAAAACCCGCAGCAGGTCAATGAAAATATATTTCTCACGTTTGATACTGTTCATATATTTAAAAATATTCGTAATTGTTGGTTATACTCAAATACGAAGAAAAGCATTTACGGATCACTCTCGATTGGTAGTTCAACAAAGCCTGTTTTAGCCACTTATGTGCATTTCACAATAAAGAGAATTAAAGTAAATTGAGTTTTTTTATGGACGCTCTTTAACAGCTATGGTTCTCAACGCCCCATTCTACACTGGGCGTGAAAGGCCGGAAATTTTGTCAGAGGTTCTTTAGCAAGCATGGGGTTCTTTCACGTGCCGTAAATCGACGACACGGGACAACCGGTTTTATTTCCCTTCCGAAGGAAACCATGCTAAGGATTTTAAGCCCGAAAAAATGCATCGCCCTCCGTCGGGTTTGAACCCACGACCTCGAGAATTAGCGGCTAGCATGGTGCACCTAGACCACGCAGGACGACACACAATAAAGAGAAGGTCAGTGTCATAAAAAGACATTTAAGTTAAACAATAAATCACCGTATGCAAATAATTTAGAGAGACAAAATGTTAACATTGGGAAGCAGTAACGATTATGAAGGTACTTGTGAATTTTTACGCATAATTAGAAACTGGTGGGCTACTAATGAATGTAGAACACAATTAAAGGTAAAATAAAAAGGGATTATTTTTGTCACATCCATAAACAGTTTCGATGATAAAAACGTTGAATATTTGAGGATTTTTGTAAATTGGCTGGATAGATGAAATTTGCAACCCCAATTGTTCGGCATTCAGTAAATACACTTACTTAGCACTTCGACAAAGTACTTTGACAATAACTGAATTGGTTCACCATTCCATTCAGAATTTTTCAATGAAATATTTCCTTACGGGCAAACTTCAAACTGACTACTTAGAGAAAAGATCCAGAGATACAAGAGTATTTCTGGATGCAATTACAATATTTCATACAAACAAATTGTTGAATTTGAGAAGAAAGTTAGGTTGAAACATATTTTAAAATTAGGTGACACACATAGTGTACAGATGATGATGATGATGATGATGATGATGATGATGATGACTTGTGTTTAAGGGCGCTAGGCCATTAGCTCCCTTGTGAAGCAGATCATGGCAAAGGCCAGAGATAAAGATCAATATAAAAATCATAGCAAAAGTCAGAAATAAATGTGAATATATAATAAACTAAACCGAGAAGTATGAAATACCCGATATCAACATGACTAAATCTGCTTTTGGAAATTTACCTTTGACACAAAATTAAAAATCCTTTCAATCTCTTGCTTATCGCAAGCTAAGACCTCTGCAAGATTGGCCGGCAGTTACAGAGAGTCCCGAAGATGTGTTAGAGCAATACACTCTAGCAACACGTGATGGATCGACAGACCTTCACTACAAAGCGGACAAATAGGAGCACGGTCACCCTTAAAAAGTTAACCGTGCGTAAAATTGAAATGGCCAATACGCAAGCGAGCCAAAATCACCTCCCCACGACGAGATACACGAGGGAACGTTACGCAGTTTATCGGAATGTGCTTCACTACTCTAAGCTTATTTCCGCGAAGAGCTAACCACTCCTCGCGCCAGCACCGCCCTCCGCACAACAAACCTAAAGTACAGAGTATACAGAATATACATGTGCATGTAAATATTGAATGTGATATGATTTTACACGTATATTAAATACAGATTACTTAGAGACCTGTGTTTGGGGAGTCATAAAGAGTGTACGTTTGTAGCTATGCAGCTAAGTGAATGAAGGAACTGTCTTTTAAATCTTATTTAGATCATGTAGTAGTTATAAAGGCAGATTCATTAGAGATATATGTTTTGATCAATTACAAAGGGAAGGACTTTATATTCCAAAAGATATAGTGAAGTATATTCTGTTTCATTTGTATACTCACTTTTAATATATTGTGAACAGCAATGATTTGCTAGCTACATTTCTTAAAAAGCATCAACAAAAGCAAATATTAAATTCATTAGTAATTTTAAGTTTAAATTCTGATGACCATTACATTGACTTTAATGTGGCGTGTCAAAATTGTGGTATGGACATTACTTTCGGTTTTCACTATGGTACATGAAATCCTAACCAATATTATTTTAAATAATTAGACACAAATTAGAAGTGGCTGCCATCCAGATTTAAAGAAAAGAAAGCTCCTGATACTGGAGTATAATAGGTAAAATATTTTGTCACATACACTTGTACACTTTATGTTGAAGATGCCAGTTTTTCATGTTAAGTTTTGTAACTTCAATATTTGGCTATTTATAATAAATAATTTCTGGATGCTATACAATTTGTTATTCCGTATTGCAAATTATTTACCTGAAACCATCTGTTTATATGTTTTTCATAGCAAGAAACTTGTCCAAGCTACATACAAGTCGTCAACGTACTGATATCAGCATATTAAAAATTGTATGTAATCATATTATCTATTAGAAAGGATTGGGTGTCACATTTTCGTTACAATAGTTGCAACATTTGTTGGTATTAACCCTCGAGCAGTCGTGCGGACTACAGGTGTAAACCAGTCATTTCTTTTCTGCTAGTGCACAGCTCCTAGTGAGTTTAGAGAGGTGGAGGTTTTTCTCTACCTTTAGAACCTTGTTAATTCTTATACGAGGGCTAATCGAAAAGTAACGCACAATAACATTTTTACAAAAAAGTTTAATAGTTAAAACAACAACAAAAATCACAAATGAACTTACACCTTTTACTTACTTTTCGACATAGTCACCACGTTTCTCAACATATTTCTCTCATCGTGATAACAGTTTCAATATTCCCTGTTCGTGGAAGTCCCTTTTCTTGGAGTATAGCCATCTGCGGACTGCTGATTTCACTTCTGCATCTGTCTCAAAGCGTTGGCCGGCCAGGAATTCCTTCATTGGACCAAAGTCCGACGGTGCAAGGTTCGGAATGTATGGTGGATGCTGCAGCACCTCCCAACAAAATTTGGTGATTTTTTGACGAACGCAGCAGCAACATGGGGGCGAGCATTGTCATGAAGAATTTTGACATCCTCAGCATTCATGTTGTGGCGTTTGTCACGAAGGAACGACGCAACTTAACCAAAGTTTTCACGTAGGCTGCAGCATTCACAGTGGTCCCGTGATCAGCAAAGTCCACCAATACAACACCATGCATATCCCAGAACATAGTCATAAGCACTTTACTAGCAGATTGAGTCACTTTGAATTTTTTCTTCACTGGGGAACCAGCTTGTTTCCACTCCATATTTGCCTGCTTGGGTTTCGGGCGTGTAGTGGTATGCCCACTACTCATCACCAGTGACGATTCCTTTCAGAAAGTCATACGCTTCTGCGGAGTACCGCGTTAGGTGATCCAAGCTCGTCATCATTCACTGGCCCTTGTGGTTGTCTGTCAGATTCTTAGGCACCCAGCAAGCACTAACTTTACGAAATTTCAACGTGTAATGAACAATATCCTACATTGCACATAGGAAATGAACTGTTGCGATAAGGTTCGCAGTTGCACACGCCGGTAGTTAAAAATTGCCGCCTTAATGCCTCTGACATTCTACGGGGTTGCAGCTATTACTGGCCTACCGGAGCGTGGCGAATCACTAAGGTTCACACGGCCCTCTAGGAAAAATGCACACCACCTGGAGACATTGCTACGGTCCATACAATCATTCCCATATACACCACGCATGTCCCTGTGAATATCACTCTTTATGCCCTTTGGCACAAATATTGAACCACACCTCTCTGCTCTTCACACGTGGACGACAGTAACATGCGCGCCATTTTGTTGCGTAGTTCACGCTTCTCTCGCTAGAGCTGCACATGAAACAAAAAATACCCTCTGTAGTGAAAACTTCAAACTATATTTGTGTGAAATTGCAACATTCGCTGCAATACCAAACAGAAAAAAAATATTGTGCGTTACTTTTCGATCCGCCCTTGTAGATCAGAAGATTTTGATTTGTTACAGCAGGCACTGATTTAGACAAATCCTCGTGGACTACCAGTGTAGCCCGCGCGATCTCTCATGTTACATATATTGCGGAAGCAAAAAAAATGTTCTATGTAGGTAATGCAGAAGAGAAAATATGTTGCAATGGTGGTACAAGAAATGCTAAAGAAAATAATGAAAGTGCCGATGTGTTGAAACGGGAAATGGTAGTTGTATGTTCATACTTTTAAAATTTGCATGCAAAATGTAAAATTTACTGAGATCTTTATCTTTGTTTTAAGCTATCAAATGGTACAAGTCTAAATTTAGGTAAAATAAATTGAAATTGTTTAGATATATCGGAGTAATAACTTGATAAGTATAGGCCTAAAACAGAGTAAATATTTTTGTGATTACAGTTCTTCCATAGATTTTGGGCAACTGTCAATGTCAGTGTTTACATGCTCGAAAATATTTAAATAATACTTAAAGGGAAATTAGGCTTTAAATGTACATTCTTATACACGTTATTTTTTATCATAGGTAAGTGCTACTAGCAAATCTGCTATTGTGTAGCAAAATTTGGAGCATCATTAATATGTAATGTGGATACTAATTAAACGAAGGGCGGGAAATCAAGGTTTTTATCTTGCTGACACGCGATAAAGCACCTTATAACCTTCACAAGAAAGTTATTTCATTCAAAATGTCTAAAGAAAACTGACAAACATGACTGCAAAAGAAAGCCGGACTACCAATGACAGGAAAATGCGACGTTGCTTCAGTGTTTAGCGGCTAGGATATAAAAAAAAATCTGATGACTTTCTCTACTCTTGTACAAACTATTTTTACAAACGCTTATTCTCCATATGCTTCATATTAATCGAGATGTTAAACTTATTGCTAATTTTCTTGTAGATGCAAGGGGAATTGGTAGGCTTTAAGCGATAGTCAAATGTTTTAAGAGCTGGTTGACATGTGGCGCATTCCATTCTCTTTGCATGTCCAGGACATAAAAAAAAACGAATAAAGAATTTCAGAAAAGTATAAGTATTGGAAAATTTAAGGGAATAACAAGCAATATCTCGAAAATGGTTCACTCAACAACAAACATGTATATGACAAATTGTGTATTTTAACGCGATCTACATATTTTGTGTAGTAACATTTTGTCTATCTCTTATGGTTTACCAGTTCACAATGAAGAATACTTTTGGAGACATTCCCAGAAAATTCGAGATATACATTTCATTTGTCATGAAAATATCTTAAACATACGATATTTTAATCAAAATCGTTAGAGCCATTTTTGAGAAAATTGAAATTTTCGAAAAATGTTCCATGTAAAGGGTAATCTGGGGTGGGGGGATTTTCTTGAAAACCTTCGTGTCGCATCTCTGGAAAATACTGAACCTAAATACCAAGTTTGGTGTTTATCCGACTGTTCGTTTCTGAGTTATGCTGTTCACAGACACACAGACAGACACACACGGGCATGTTTCTAAAAATGCTTTTTTGGATTCAGGGGGTCTCAAAACATGTATTTCCGGTGAAATCTCGGTATCGAATTTTTGGTTGGAATACAATACTTCCCCTACTTACTATACGTAGTAGAGAAAGTAAAAAGGGCTGTGAAACTGGCCCTCACCATCCATTTCTCAGCAATAAGTTACGTCAAAGCCACTAGGTGGCAGCACACTACTGCAGAAGTTTCATTCGTGCGGAGCGCAAGAGCGGGAAGTTTGGAAGCCCGTTCGCTCTTCAGTTTGACATAAACTCCACTAGATGATAGTATATTGAACAATTATAGGAATTCACTCATTGCACAGCGAAGTTTAGATCTGTTATGAGTATATGTCATAGTTATACTAATAGAAAAGCCTATTTTATGAATATATTATGGATTTCTGGATGAGTTGTGGTATATTAAACCTTCAACCATAGAGAGATAGAGGCATTTGCTCGAATGAAAAACAGACGCATGGATTTTGTTTATAAATAGATAGTGTCAGCTATGATGCAGTATAGTTTTCCCTATTTAACGTGTACGTACAGTGCAGTGTAACATGTATTTATATTAATTTTATTGTGGACTATATGGAGATACAGGACATTTTATAAGAAGAAATTGTGCCCTTTTCCTGCTTTAGAAAAGGAGACTTGGTGAGTGCTAATAAATTAGTAACATTAAACTTCGTTGTTGCTCTAAATTGTACTTAATTATATCCAAAACAATCCTTACTTTCATCACACAAATTATGCATTATTTTATTATTGTTGTTGCTATTGGGGCGGCTGCAGTTGTATCAGTTTCTTCATAATCATTATGCAGTATCAGCTATTTAACAGTTTCAGGGCTATCTGAATAGGGCATACTCACAGGCCGCTAATGGTCGTACACAAATTCGGTCTGAAAAAAAAACTAAATACACAACGTGGAATATTTTGATAACGCTTATGCAATGAAAACTATATTTTTAAAGTATATTACCTGTGTTAAGTCTCATAGTTTCCGAATATAAAATTCAATGAGAACGAAGCAGACTTCAGTTTGTTTACAAAAAAAGAAAACCACGTGTTTTATTTTAATTAAAATAGAGAAAAAAACAGAGAATAACAAAACCACGTTTTCCATATTATGACAGTTGTTTTTCGTGGTTACTTCACTTATTAGCTTTTAAGCAGTAGGTAATTCGAATTCGTCAATGACGAAACTCAGTTCAGTTTTCACTGCAACTTCACTTTCCTCATCTTTGCGCGTAGCGATGTAATGAACCACGCGCGAAACGCCTCTTCCTCCTTTCGCTTCACCCGCTGGAGCGTCGAACACAGGACTTCGCTTCTCTCGCACCTGAGCAGTATTCGCTGCCCGCCATAACAATAACAACCAACTATCGCGAGCACGCTCACCGATATATAGTAGCAGGAGGTTCGAAAGTTCACGGGAGGCGGGGAAGGAAGCATCCAGAAGTCATCCCTCGAAGCCGCTTCTGGGATTTATGTCGAGCTTTATTATTATTTATCTCTCCAACCAACCAGTCGGCTAGCGCTGAAGGACACCCTCATCCATGCGACAAGCTCGGCTCACAGCAGATGCGTCTCAACATAAAAAAAAACATTTGGGGCGAGGGGAATTCTTGTAAAAACCTTGGTCTTGCATCCTTGAAAGATATCTGATTGAAAGTAACATTTTGTTTGTTAAGGACGCAATCAATTGCCAGGAATATAACAGCGCCGCCGGTGTGCCGGAATTTCGTCCCCGGTAGTTCTTTTACGTGTTAGTAAATCTGCTCACACGGGGCTTCGCTTTTAAGCACACTTAAGAACCATTGATCTGAGTCGGGTTTGAACCCGCGACCTTGGGATCAAAAGACCAGCGCCTAACCAAGTGAGCCAATCAGACCGACTGTCTGATCTGAGGTATGACCTTTATTTATTGAGTTGTGCTGGTCATACACACAGACTTTGATAGGAAGCGTGGCCGTTTTACGCGGAATTGGTTACCCGCATTGCGCTGTTTCTAACCGGTTCTGTTCCCTCTCCATGTGCCGGCTAATCAATTGACGCGAAGTTTGTTGTTAAGGTGTGAGAACACGTGTTTCAGTGTTATAGTGTGTTAATATTGTTATAATGCAAGCACACAGAATCATGTGACAACAAACTCTTGTAGAGAAGTGAGACAGATTCCCTACTGTTCGTGCGCCTCACATAGCATTCTTGTGAATAGATTTAGGGAAATAGGATCTATTCTTGATAAGAAACCGTGTTTCAACTCGATAGCACTGGAGGAAAGTTACAATAAAATCCAAAGAAGTTTCTGAAAAAGCTTGTACAGGAAGTTCACAAACCTCTGCTTTAAAATGAAAAACCTGTAAGAAACTGTGGTCTAGAAATTGCGATAATGAGAGCAGAGTTAATTTCTGCAATCGGGTGTTGGATAATGTTAATGGTCGCTCTATTGACACGCACTATTTTATTTACATGGCCATGGAGAATTAATTCAGTTTAAAGCGTTAGAGATGTGTGGATATCATTTGCAACATATTTGATGTGGTTATTTTAGTTATAATTTGCATACCCTTGATTTTAAAGGACTGTGAATATCCGACTCAAACGGCGTGCTTCTCGTTAAGCTGGCCGGCCAGACGTCCAAACAAAGGCTCTGTAAACATCCAATTGTGTTTAAAGGCAGACGTAAGTGGTAGAGAAAAGAAAAGGAAAGGCGGGCTTTTATGCCGCATATATACCTATAGGGATTTATACTCTTTTAAAGACAACCCTGAAGGAACCGTAAGTGCAACTGACCCTAACAAGAGCTTTCCAGACGGCCTGTGCCTGGTCGATGTTGAGTTTATCCTTGCCGAGAAACAGGATGGCCACCTCGAGGTCCTCCCGTTCTAAAGTGTGTAGTTCTGATGGAGTGAAGCCCACCGCTGTCCCAGCTCTCTCTATGTCCTCGTGAGTCAGTCCCCGACATTTTCCTGCACACACAACCATTTTGCCTGCATTATTCATTTCATATTTCGCAGCATATCTTATACTTAAAATCCTTTATTTTGTGATTTTAAGTGGTTAAACTATGGTATGTAGACTCACGTTAAATAATGTTAAAAAGCGTTATAGAGGCGAAAAGGATAGTAACATTACCTTAGAATTGTTTTTTTGGAGTGGGTGTTGACACCTCCAGGACCTGTAACCCACCTAGCCACTCCTTTAAGGATCCTTATAGTAAAATCCTGGCGTAACGACAACGCCATATTATCGATAGTAGACATGCTCACAGGTAATTAGGCAAATCCGCTAAATTAGCGACGTTTTAAAACATTGTTGCTGTTGTTGGTAGCAGTAATATTAATGTCTCATAAATAAGTAAATAAATAAAGGGAAGTAATTTAAGGTTAGTTAAATTGCTGCGAATAAAGAGGTGCAAGGAGTAGAAAGTTACCGAGGTAACGGGTTCAAACAGGGTGGAGGGCGATGGATTTTTTTCGGGCGTAAAAACCCTTAGCATGCTTCCTTCGGAAGGGAAGTAAAGTCGTGGTCCCGTGTCGTAGATTTATGGCACGTAAGAAAACCTCAAGGCTGATAGAGGCCTCCGAGCAAAATTTCCAATCTTTCAGGCTCAATATAGAATGGGGCGCTAATAACCACAGCAGTTAAAGGGCCCCATAAATAAAGCTCAATTTCATATTAAGGCCGCAACTGCTTTTCTCCTCTGCTTATAAAAAGTAAAATATAGTTAGGATTATGTATATTACTGCGAATAAAGAGGTACAAGCAGTAGTAATAGTAAGGTCGCTACCCTTTCGTTATTCGCGAAAGAATGGCGCTGTTTGTTAGTCAATGTTAGCAGCTCTGCAGCTGTGAGGGCAAGAGGAGACGGAGCAAGTGGCACCTGTAGGGAAACTCCGCAAGTACTACCGCGTGTCCACATACCGTAGTTTAAGGGAAGTATCTGTCTTCTAGGTGAAAGTATTTGCCATTGAAATTATTTAAATCAAATGAAACGTTTAGATCAGTGATAGAACATGCATTGGTTAAAATCACAATAGCCGAACATTTCTGAATACAATTCTGAATTATTACATTATCTTTCCGACCAAGAATATTCAAAGCAGGGATGCTTTCTTCAGAATCCCTCATTATGCGGAATGGATTAGCCGATTTTTGTTTATTCCAGATACTACTAAACAACAGATGTCTACACAATTCTATTGTTATCATAAAAACATTAATGCGTATCGTTACATTAGTTCTCCCCCCCAGACCAGCCTTGCTTTGATAAGCGGAATAATGCAATGTAGGCTTGGTTTACATTGAATCACAGAGAATCACAATGCTTACTGAAGGAGATGCTGTTACTTATAAATTAACGATTGTCTCATGAACGCACATAAGGTAAATAGCCATTATTAAATGGTCAGGGATTAAATATTGTATGCAACTAATGAATGAGCATATATAACTATTAAACCACATATATCGCCAAAACTTGGCGAACACTGTCTTGAAGTCGTATAAATATATCGAGTAACTACTAGTGAAGCGACCAGGCTATCTGTCGCAGAGGATCTTAACTTTAAATAACACAATAATATGAGGTAAACCAGATTCGCCACCTCTGTGGGATGCAGGGGTAGCGTGTCTACCTCACATTCAGGAGGTTCCTAGTTTGAATCTCGGTTAGGTTGAGTTACCCAGATAAGGTTTTTTTTCCGGCGATTTCCTGTATTCTGAAAGATAAATGTCGAGTAACCTACGCTCTATGCACCCCTGGCTCGTTTGAGCATAATTTTGCCATTTAATTCACCTTCCGATATGACATAAACAAAGGACGTTAAACCTAAAAGAATGTAAAAATCAATTTTCGATCAAGCTCTAGCAAAGTTATCAAATACCGTTAACACGTTATACCTCCAAATCATTGTTCTCGATGTTCATTTAGTTATTTATAGCCTGGTGTACATATGCACGGCATAAGGTTGCTAAACTTAAAAAAAAATCGCAGGTGATTTAAACTGAAGTTAAATTAAACAATTTTTCAACAAATATCCAAATGTTATTTGGAATTGCATATTCTATGTCATCATTGCGTACTATCGCGATTTCAGGTTGACACATGAGTGAATGGCTACACACCTGATCTTTTAACCTACTCATAGGTGCAATTTATTTGTACTGATCATTTAGTTGTACCAGAAAATTATAAAGATGTTCAGCATGTTACGTATTAAAGTGAAACTATGTTATTTCGTAGAGTTAACAGAGAATATGCACAAGATACCTACTATGGGCTTCTTACATCACAATATGATATAAATGCCAAGCTCTGGAAAACGATAATACCAAAACCTTAATCAAAGAACATGTATAACAGACAATAAGTAAAATACCTAATCGATTATATAACAAAATTAATATTCACTGTGTTTGTTCGGATAAGTTCCAGAAAACACTGACACTTACCTAATACTGATAATGTACAAAATATCTTTACTAAAAACGACGCTTCTTTAAAAACAAAACCCCAAAAATGTAGAACGCATATATACAAACAATACGTCCTCATTATATTACCAACATACGCCGTGAAATGTGCTGTCGTCAGCTTCAACGAGATTCGCTTTAAGAAGAGCTGGACATACTAACTCACCTGGAAAAGAAATAGATTAAAATTCGATTCTTCCTTTTCGTTGCATATTCGATGAAGACTGGGTTATTACTAATAGATTATCAATCAGGAAAATGCCAAGCGTTAGCATTTCAAATGAAGTCACATTGTAGGTAATGCCAGGCCTAGACCTCGAACCGCAGTCACAGTCGACTTTGCAATTACATTTTAATTTCGAAAATTTGGTCACTGCCTACCGGCATATATCCCTGAACATATAATAAAACTGTAACTGAACATTTTCTGCTAATTTGTAGCTATGAATAGTTCATATTAGCTACATTTAGGCCAAAAAGTTTCGTTTTAAATATTATATATAACCGATTGTTACAGCACTTGTTATATAGAATGGGACGCTAAGAACCATAATAGTTAAAAGCGTTCACAAATAAAACAACTTTTTTTTTCTAATTTTTTTTTTCATTTTGGATTCGTGTATTCCCGGTGAAATCTCGGTATCGAATTTTTGAGTGGAATGCAACACCCTCTCGATCTAGTAAGTACCTGGTAGAGAAGGTAAAAAATGAATAACGACTTACCACTGAAAAAAGTTATAAGTATTTGAAAATTGAAAACCGATAATAAGGAATATCTCAAAAGTGGTTAATGCCAAATACCTACACGTTATTTGACATAAATTGTGCGTTTTAGCGAGATTGACATTTTATTGTGTAGTAAGATTTTTGTATATCTTTTAAGGTTTACCAGTTATACAAAAATAATTCAGAATGAATAGAATTTCACAGGCTGTTCATAGAAAACTAAAGATTACGCTCTATGTGTCATACAAACATCTTAAATGTGTAGTATATTGATAAAAATCGTTAGTCATTTTTGAGAAAATCAAAAGCAACGAAACTTTTCCAGGTAAACGGTATATGGGGTGGGAAGAATATTATTGAATCGTGTTGCATCCTTGGAAGACGCTGAACTTATATACCAAGGTTATATTTAACCGACTTTTCGTTTTTGAGCCACCTATACTGCTCACAGACACGTACGGACATTTTTCTAAAAATGATCTGCTCTATAGCTAAGTTGTAGAGAAAGCAAACATACCATTACCTTTTACATTCAGTGGACCAATCAATTAAATTAAGAAATTTATCTTAAGTTTACTTTACTGCAATTTTAGAAGTGCAATCCTTTAATATTTTAGATACTTGTAAGTTGGTGAAAATGTATGACAGATGAAGGCGGTAACGCACGTCTTAACAAAAATATCAACAAAACCCTCATCAAAATTTGTAACAGTATGGATATCTGCACGTGCGTAAAGTTATAAAGCGAGTCTGTAGAAGAACATGCTATTTTGGCCTGCATTCTACGCTTTGTTATGTAAGTATAGGTTACAAAAATAAAGGCAAATTGGTAGATATTGAAGTACTATAAACCTTTCCATTACGGAGCTACAGACATAAGTTTGGTTATGTTGAAGCTAGATGAGCAATAGGTACATTGTAAACGCCATACCGCTTTGACAAGCCAGTGACGGGCTCGTTTTGTCTGATAGACACGTGTTCTCTAGGTTACGTTACTGAGGTATTTCACGCGGAGTATTTTATATACGTGCTATTGGGCTCTAAGAAGATTCTCTAACGATTAAATTCCAATTGTAGAAGTAGTTTCTGCAATAAATTTCGTGAAACGGCTGTCTAGAAAGTGTTATAATATGTGTACAGATGCAACACTTCAATAACACTGAACGTTCGTTGGAATTAGCTGGGGTCTTCAAGAAAAAACATTACCGAATGAAACAGGTTAAGGCAGGTTCCATCTACACTGACAGATATACTAAAACAACCGATAGGTATGGGAGTGTTGAAAAACCTTACCTACTAGAGATTAAAAAATTTGACGTGTTGCATTCACATGACTTTCTCTGCCCTCTATCATTTATTAGTGGCTACACAAACTATTCTTAGGAACGTTTATTTACCTATCTACTCATTTTAATTCGAGATAAACCTTTCTTTTTCGTGCTATGACACACATTATTTTCATAAGTTTCATTTGGAAAACATAATCAATTCAGTTTTATTAATTGTTCTCCCGCAAGCTGTAGATTTAGAAGCAGAATGAAAAAGTATGTAAGTCGACTTTGGGATATGTTAACTCAAGAGAAGTTGAAGATGCCTTGTGTTTTACTGGGAAAATTGGAGCCAGGCGGACACTTTCATGAGGTACCATCATATCGACAGCGTAGCTCAGACGGCGGAGCTACGATATGTGAAGCTGAAGTCGGTAGTTCGAACCCCCACTATGGCACTGAATTTTTAATCGTGATTCTAATTTTCCATGGTTAATTCGGAGTTAGTATTATCTTAAAAATTATTATCAGAGTTTTGCAAGCAAAGGAATATAAAGAAGGTTGCCATTCCTTTTCAAGTAATGCGAAAATGCTGTTTTGCGAATATTTTGTAACGCTTTTTCGTTTTAAGTGGGTCATTTCGTATAACTCAACTATCTACCATGCCTGTTTGTGATATATTACAATTCAAAATCAATATGCCCATTCCTCTGGCAGCTTTGCAAAAGTATCAGAAGGATATAATAATAATAAACCACAACGCCCTAACCTATTAAATGAGTTATTCAAAGTAAAATACTTTTTCTCTCTCCTGAAAGCTATTTATTAAACTTTTTTCCATGTGTCCTTTAATTTTGCTTTGTATCCCGTTGTGATATGTTTTGGAAGCCAAGCGCCACCTGGTTTGGCGTCTCCCCTAACCCCATTTGTGATATTACTTCCACCAGTTTGACGCTGTTCTTATCTCCATAGCTGCGCAGGCCTCGTCGCGTTATAACCTTGCTCGTTAAGGGCAATAAATTTCTGTTTGTTGTCCGCATCCTTTGTTACTTTCAAATAACATATATAGTAAACAGGGCAGTTTTTTATAAGGCAGTTTTATCCAAACACTTTACATAATGTTTGTCTTATTTCCTCCTTCCTGGCTCGCGCCTGCGCCGCAAATCGACCTCTATTCACTGGTTAGAGTTCGAGTGCCAGAATTTTGACATCAAACCAACAAGAGACGGAAAGATCTGGTGAGTGCCTTCTAGCCACTCAGCTAAAATGCTTTCGTTTACCACCTCTTTCACTGCTCACTTTGTTCATACCAATTAGAGATTAGCACAACCGTGTAGTTGTGGAACACAGTTGATAAGGGAATTCTGCCAACATTAAACAGAGAAAAACACTATAGGAAACCAAAAGCATCAGTTTTTTCTTTTACTTTCCCTACTACGTATAAGTAGGGGAAGAATTGCATTTCACCCAAAAATTCCATATTGAGATTTCACCGGAAATACATGTTCTGAAATGCCCTGAATCCAAATAAAGCATTTTTGGAAAGTGTGTCTGTGAAAAGCATAATTCAAAAACGAAAAGTCGGATAAACACCAAACTTGGTATTGGGGTTTAGTTATCTTCCAAGTTTGCTACACGAAGATTTTCAAGGAAATCCCCACACCTCAGACTACCACATGGAATATCTTTTGAAAATTCTGATTTTCTCAAAAACTGCTAACGATTATGATTGAAATGTCATATGCTTAAGATATATTCAAGGCAAATGAAATGAATATTTTGAATTTTCTGGCAATGTCCCTAAAAGTCCTCTTCATTCTGAATGGCTTTCGAATAACCGATAAACGTAAGAAATAGACAAAAGTTTACTACAAAAAATTTAGATCTCGTAAACAAAACAGAATTAATGTCATATACAGTTTTTTGTCGAGTGGACCATTTCCGAAATATTCCTCGTTATTTGTTTGAATTTTCCAATACTTATACTTTTCTCAAATGGGCATTAGTTATATATATTAAGTGCTGAACATGCAAAGAGAATGGAATGCGCCACATAGCAACCAGCGTTAAAATATTTGACTATCGCTTAAAAGCTACGATATCCCCCTTGCATCTACAAGAAAATTAGCAATAAGATAATTTATGTGAACGTTTATCTCGAGTAACATGAAGTAATGGAGACTAAGCGTTTGTACAAGAGTAGGGACAGTCATACGAGTGCAACACTTCATTTTTTTTTTGCACCGGGACGTACACAACAGGAAACTCACAAAAACCACATCTTCTTTCATCATACAAATTATTATTTTATTATTACTGGGAGCGGCTGCAGTTGTACAGTTTGTTCATAATCATAACTATTATGCAGCAGCATTTTCAGGACTATATATACCTAAAATGTACACTCAAGAACCGCTACTGAATAGACAAGAACTGTAACGTTCTAGGACGTTGGACGTGAGGTTGAGTGCAGTACATGTATGTTACCTGAGTAAGGCTGGGAGTAAAGGTCAATCACCACCGTCATTACAACAGATAAAGCTGCATAGTCACCCCTCCCTCCAACCCTCTGGGTAAGTGACGTAAGACGCTCGCCGTGTAAACACAACTGTATTGTTACAGCGATCCTAGACGTTACAGCTATGGTAATAACCTACAGCCATCTAATTCTATATTAACTTTGATTTCAGGTTTAAGGACTATGGATCAACTTCTCGCGACTGTTCCAGCACGGAGAAATCTTACTTACCATGACATAATAGATCTCATGCGAAAGAATCAAATCATCATCATCGACGTGAGGGACCCTAGAGAAATAAGGGCAACCGGGTCCATTCCTGGCAGTATTAATATTCCATGTAAGCTAGTCATTTATCATCTTTGTCAATGATAATGAACGCTAAATGAAAACGAGATAATTAAACCGCCACTCACTGGCAAAGTATCTTCTGCGCAGGGTAGAAGGGGTACAACAAAGACGTCGGTCAGGCGAATTTCATTAATTATAGATTTCCAGTTTCTACAGAGCGGTCGTATTGTGGTTCGGCTCGGCACTGTCCACACAGCGGGAGATTTGTCATTCTATAACATGCACTATGAGTACTAACGTTGTTATAAATGGTGTCCATCTGCGCTGATTCATTCCTGGCATTCCTCTCGTCACGAGGTTATAATTCCTGAATAGTCACTGTGTACGGTTTCAATTTTGAAGTTTAACAGCGCTATAAAGAGAGGTTTTTCAAACACCCACTTGCTGTGCAACACGGCTTAGAGACTTCTTTGAGGAGTGATCGAATAATGCACAAATTTCTTAAATTTATTCCTACGTTAGGACATGTCTTTTTACACTTCTTAGGTTTCGCTTAAAGTTATTAACCAGACATCTGACAGCATCTATATTTGTAACTGGAATACTAGGAAATTTCTTCTTAAATTGTTTACAAACCTGTCTACATGATTCGGTTTTTACATATGTATACCTCTGTTCAAGCGGAATTCTTTCAGTAGGCATTTCGGTGGACTAATGAGACAAGAAAAGAAATAATAATAATAATAATAATAATAATAATAATAATAATAATAATAATACGCTAAAGTAATTAACAAGCAAAACAGATGTTTGAATAAGCTCTCAAATTTTGAGATGCACAGTGAACAAACGCTAGTCTTCACAGCACGAACAAAAGCCACCAACTGACAGTTGACAACAGCCGATAAGCACAGCTTTGAGTGGATCATTCACTGCTAGTGCGCTAGCGAAATATACAGGTTACTGCAGTACAAGCGAATCACGCATGCATGCGATCGTGGCCGGGCTTCTCAGTTTTGGTGTGTGTGTAGGCCAGGGGCATTCTCCTTGTGTCCTGCAGAATGCTTCGGTTATAATAATTGAGTTTTTATTTATGTAAGATCTTTAATTGCCGTGATTCTTAGCGTCCCATGTGTGAGTATTGGTAATTTTTCTCACCAGACTCTTTATCAGACTTGAGGTTCTTTTACGTGCCATAAGTCTACGACACGGGACCACCGGCTCTACTTCCTTTCCGAAGGAAGCCATGCTAAGGATTTTTGCACAAATGTTTGCTATCCGAATGAAATTCAGAGCACTAGATATAAGAGATCTCGAGCACACCCGTAAATTGCGCACACTTAGAAGATTTTTAGGGCGCTGGGGCTTGAGTTTTTTTATGGAGCTCTTTAACTACTATGGTTCTTAGTGTCCCATTCTATATTGGGCATGAAAGACCGGGAATTATGCTCAGATCAGTGCCACAAATCTACGACACGGGACCTCTGGCTTTACTTCACTTAGAAGAAAAAAATGCTAAGAATTTTTACACCCGAAGAAATACATCGCCCTCCGCCGGGTTTGAACCCGTTACTTCGGGAGCTAGAATTTAGGGCACTGATACAGGCTGTTCGGGACTCTGGAACACGTATTTTTGGCGATTTTGTAGTTATTCTGAGGTATTCAGGCACTTTGAAGGTATTATGGATACGTTTTATGGACATTTTAGCACTGGAGCAGGTATTCTTTAGCATTTGTGCAGGTATTTCGGGCATTTTAGATCACTGGTGGACATTTCGGGTCATTTTAGGCCACTTGAGGTATTTAAGTTAGTTTGAAGGTATTTTGTATACCTTTTATGGGCATTTTAGGCGTTGGAGCAGGTATTTTTGCATATTGGTAAAGGCATTGCGGGCATTTTAGGTCACTGCTAGAACATTTCGGATAATTTGAAAGTATTTTAGGCTCTGGAACAGGTAATTTTACGGTTTTCTAGCCATTCACAGCACTTTTACGTACATTTTGGTTACACGTGGTTACTTGCTGTTATATATGGTTAAATTTATGTTATCATGATGGATAGCTATTTTGTTGCCTTCTACAGATGAAACACACTGCTGAGACAGGATCAAATTCAACGGAGTTCTTATAGTTTCATTACTCCAATTCATATTAGCTGTCAAACGCGATGTATCCAGTTAATGGCGCTGTTTCATGTGTATAATGTTTTATCACAAAGCCATCAAGCACATAAATCCTGGGTCGCAGACCGATAAAGACTGGATGATTTTTCCAGGGGTTTCATCTTCAAACTTTCCCAACACTTTTTGTTTTGGCTTAAGTTAGTTTGTAGGGTAATCAGCTTTATCTAGGTGCTCAAGATCCAGAGTGACTTATGATCACTCAATGGATGAAGGAATCTTTATCCATATGTATAAGCTTCAGATTTTCAGCCATAATACAGCAACAATACATCATAATAGTAACGGTAAATTAGTGTCTTGGAGATATCTAGCGCACTCATTCCGAATGTATATAGGGATTTTGAACACTATTTGACGAGAGCTTATGTGTATAGCAGTCAAGTTAGTTCCATATATTGTTCTGTCGATAAATGTAGGTTTGGCAGTCAACTTTTCCAGAGTCTTCTCACTCGTGACAAGTCGTATATTGTAGGGGTGATCACAGGCTACGTTATAAAGCCTGCAGTAAAACGTGTACATCGTATTTCATATAACCAATACAGCGAACTAATAGTACATACATTAGCCTATTTTTCGACATAGTCTCCATATCGCTTTAGGCACTTGTCGCTGCGTAAGACGAGCTTGAATATTCCCTCCTGGTAAACATCTATCCATGCGTGTTCAGGCACGTTGTGGCGAAGTGTTTCACCTCGTCTGAAGCGAATCGTCGGCCACCTAGGTGCTCCTTCAAGTGAGGAAAGAGGTGAAAGTCGCTTGGACCGAGGTCCGGGCTGTAGGGAGAGTGGTTGATGATGTCCCAGGGAAACTGCTTCAACATCGTGGTGGTCTTCTGGGCTGTATGAGATCGCGTGTTGTCGTGAAGGAAGAGGACGCCCTCGGTGAGAAATCCTGGCCGTCTCCTGATTGCTTCGCGCAACTCCATTGACGACCACTTACTGTTGGGGTTCGTCACCCGTGACGTGATGAAGAACCAAAACTTGTAGAATTACCCCCATGCGCGTCTCCTTGTATTGGTTGGCCAGATTTCGTGAAACCCTCAGGAACAAACTTTCCGTTACAGCAGAATATAATGAGCAATGTGACGAACGCTTCCGAACGACATTCTCAATTCTACCGTCATATGCCATAACGTAATCCTCTTGTTGTCTTGAATCAGCTCCTCCACGCGAGCTGTATTCAAATCTGTTGATGCCGTGTTGGTCGGCACTACGATCCTTGTCGGTGACGTCTTCTCTACCGGCCGCAAACTTTCGACACCATTCTGTAACATGCTGACGAAACAGTCTCTCCGTAAGCTTCTTCCAGCCGCCGTGATTACTTGTTCCGCTCACAGAAACCGAATAACGGAGCGGATTTCTTCGCGAGACCAGTAATTATCCAAACGAATCGCCATTTGTTTACCTGCAACTAGCGCTAAAGGTGGCTGAAACTCTGCACAGTTGCCAAACGCAAGTATTAGAATTACCGCACACTACTAATTTCTCTGTAATGAACGAAATTCCAGGAATATCGGCCTTGTAACCTTAGTTTCTGAGCACACACACACGATTCCGGATGTAGCCTGTTGTTAAATTTCATGTAAGATTTTAACCATTGCGACTGACGAAATTGTGGAACACGATGGATTTTCCTGAGACGCAGTCCATGACTAAGAGCTTGATTCAAGGTCATGTAATGTACTACATACTTCTTCCGAGGCCCAAGATGAGGAATTAAGTTTCTTTGTGGACTATACATATGAGGACCATCTTGTAGCCTTTCTAGATTGATATATTGAGGAAAAACCCAATATGTTCGTGGGTTCTGTGCATTGCTATTTTTATATCTTGTACCCCATATGTGCACGAGCCGCCACTTGTCATGGCCAAATGTAATAAAATTACAGCCACTTTATATATATTCTAAACAGCAAATGGATTGCTCGTTAAATTCACGACATACACAACATTCTTAGCTATTCAAGTTGGTTTACCGATGCGGGTGGCTGAAATTCTTAAGACGTGGGGTGTCCGTGGTTCAAATTCCGCCAGGATCGTCCTTCCTGGCTGAGGCTTCCTCAATGTCATAGCTGGAAAAAGCCGGGGAGGTACCCTACTCTTAGGTCTGGAAGTTTCCTTCCCAAATATCATTTCATGTTTCAGCGGTGTCCACATCTGTGGTGTATTATGTAGCAAGATTGGACGTTAACATTACTACCTTATTTTAATGAATTCTGCATGTTTTCCTGCATTTAAGTGTTTTATCAGTCCTGCTACATGGGCTAGAGCGAGGAGCTCTGGTTCTCGGGAATGCTCCCGGGTTTAGGATCAGTGCTCACTCAGATCGAGAAGAAATTGAGGAGCTGCGATAGGTAGCGATCCTGGCCACGAAAGCCAACGTTCCGACTAGGTTGCGTAATGTTGGCCGCATCACCTCCCCTATGCTTTGGATTGTTGGCGTGAGAACGGGGCGTAGTGCCGCGGGATTATTATGGTTTTCTAGTTGTGCAAAATTATACAAAATGTAACCAAAGAAAACTTAACAAAAAATGCAACATTTAATTTTATTTTTCTTGCCAATAGGTCAAAACATATTTTAATCCAAATTGTTAGTCATTTTTGAGAGAGAGAGAGAGAGAGAGAGAGAGAGAGAGAGAGAGAGAGAGAGAGAGAAAATGAGCAGTTTTGCTGTGCATATGGTAGTATGAATAGGGAGAATTTCTACAAAATTGTGTCACAACCTTGGAACATGCTGGGGTTAAATAAATTTCGGTACTAAATTTTTGACTAGAATACAATACTTCTTTTAGGTAGAATGAGGAAATAAATTCTAGCTTGAGCTACTAATTTCTTTTTCAGTACAGCAAGTTAAAGATGCTTTATCAGAAATTACTGACACAGAGTTCAGGAAAAGGTATGGGTCTCGTATGCCAAACAAACTGGCACAGCTGGTATTCGTTTGTCATTCTGGCGCACGGAGCAAACAGGCCATGCAAGTGGCGTTGAAGCTTGGTTTTGTAAAGTAAGTGATACTTTCAGCTATGTTTAATGTGCCATTATACTGGTAGCATTGTATTAACAAATGTAATTCAACAAAATATGTTATGAAATTAAATTATATGTTAAATGTAACTGAATCACTACATGCTTAAAGGGTTTTGGTCTCAAAAGCACCTGTTTCAGTTATATAAACACATTTTGGAATGGATTGGTCCAGTCCAGTACTGTGTTCCAAAATAGATGCTCTGATTGTAGAGAGTATGTTGTGCTACACAATACAGTAGCTACAGTAAGTACAGAGCCTTCATTTGTAGGAATGGCCATATGATGGGAATTGCTTGCCCTCCACTTGGCTGTTTCTGACCAGTTGTGTTCCCTCTCCATGTACCCGCTAATCAATTGATGCAATTATTGATATGCTGTGAGACCATGTGTTTCAGTTTTGTTATAATGCCAAAAAGTCTGTATACTTTAGTACACAGAATCTTCATGTAAAAAGGAACTTTCACAATGAAAATTTAAGTTTTTACATTATCATTTAAAACTTAAGACAATAGGTTGTCATTCACATCAACAAAATGTAAACAAACAACAGTCAATTGCCAGAGAGCATTAAACAGTTGAGCTATAATAAGGTAACCTACAGTGACTAACAACAAAAGCTAAGAATCCAGTTAATGGGTGTTAAACTCAGCAAGAAAGACAAAAAGCATCATCTAGAATCACAATTTGTTTTGCTACAATTTTCACAGATATCTCAGTAATTCCTGGACTGTGATCTTACACAGAAAGGCAGTTAGAAAGTCAACACATGGCAATGGAAAATCTTATAGGAGTTAGCAGAATGATCATGTGATGAAAATCGCTCTCTGATTGTGTAGTTTCTTATGTTTGACTTGGACATAAGCTTATACATAAAGATGAAGGATTTGTGTGGTTTGCCATCATGTTGCATGTGCATAGACGTTATCAGCTGTATGCCCAGTGTCCGTGTTCACTTCCAATGTACACAAACCAGTCTGAAAATGAGAAATGCAACACTCCCTTAAGGTCTAGCAGAGGACAATATACAAATTTGTTGAAACATTAGTAAAGTTAGAAAAAACTTGCCTTTATGGATTATCCATAGCTTCAGAGCCATCACAAGCTAAATTGCACTACAACACTATAGACATTCTTAAATTATCAAATGCCAAGTGTCAGTGTCAATCACAGTTTTTGGATTGTGAGAAGCTTCTTTCAACATCACAGGATATTAGCAGTGCATATGTCACATATATTATGCTAATGCCTGACAGCAACATAGCCAGAAAATTAAGGGGGTTATATAAAGGAGTCCATTTTTGAACAATTTGTATCAATTCAAATGATGAATATGAACTAGTTCTGAGTTCAAATAATTAAATAAACCAATTTTATATTCAGAGGTTAAGGTGCAGCAATTGGAAATAAAGTTTGGATAGGATAATCTACGCAGAAAATGTGTAGTGACATGAGAATTAATAAAATACACTGTTTTACATTACTGCTACAGGCCATTTTATTTCACTACAAAATAAGGTTTCTAGTTATGTTCTAAACTGCAAGATATTGCACTCACTTGGAAACCACTCAAATTTAGCACCAGAATGAAAACATCCCCCCAATATCTTAAATGGCTGTACCACTGTCATATGAAGTAGTTTTATGTTGCTGTCACTTTTGGTCATATTGTCCAAGACATGTGGTGTAAATATGATGGTACGAGAGCTGTCCCAGAAGTACCCAGTCTAACGAATTAAACACAAAAATGTTGGGAAAAAACATCTTTATTTCTCTACATAGTCTTCTTTCAGCTCGATACGCCCTTCCATCGATGTTCAATAGCTTCGATACCCTGATTATAGTGAGATCCATCAAGTTCTGAAAAATAGCCATCAACTGCAGACTCCACCTCTTCAGTGTTGGCAAATCTTTTACCCCAAGACATTTCTTCAACTTTGGAAACACAAAATAATCAGAGGGGGCTAAGTTTGGCAAATAGGGTGCTTGAAGAAGCAATTTGAACTTTAACTCAATGATTTTGGCCATGGCCATAATAGATGTGTGAACTGGTGCATTGCCTTGATGAAACATAATTTTCTTTTTCGCTAAATGTGGCTGTTTTTTGCTTGATTTCATCATTCAAGCATTGCAGTAAGTTTACATAATACTTGCCATTGATTGTTTTTCCTTTTTGAAGATAATCAATGAACATTATCCCACACGCATCCGAAAATACTGATGCCATGACCTTGCCTGCAGATGGAACTGTCTTCGCCTTCTTTGGAGCCGATTCTCCCCTTTCAATCCACTGTTTTGACTGTTCCTTCATCTCAGGTGTGAAGTGTTGGACCCATGTTTCATCCAAGGTTATGAATCGACGCAATGAAACATCGCCAAATACTTGACTGAAACATCGTCATGACGCTGCTTTTGTTCCATTGTGAGTAAATGCGGCACCCATCTTGCGCACAGCTTTCTCATATCTAAATTTTCAATTAGTGTGCGATGTACTTCACTTTTTGAAATGCCTACGATGTCTGCTAGCTCGCTCACTTTCAGTCAACAGTCATCTAATACCATTTTGTGGATTTTCTTCACAATTTCTGGCATGGTCACCTCATTTAGTCAACAACTGCAATGTTTGTCTTGGCAGCTCGTACAACCTCACTTAAACTATGCCACCCAATATTTTACTGTTGTAAACGATGGAGCAGACTCCCCCAGAGTAGATCTAGCTCAGCTTTAAGCTCAGACCTTTCAAATGGAAGTATTGCATCACATAATGATGGCCAGTTTTATCCATGTTTACAAATTTGCTGAGAGAGTTCACTATTGATGGCTACCAAACAATTACTTAACAATGTAGCATTGTCAAATTTCAAACTTAAGCTTTATAAGGTTGGTACTTTTACCATAGTCATTTGTTTGAAACAACAACTGCTATATACTTGTCAGGTACTTCTGTACGCTCGTACCAGTAATACAATTGTTCCTGCCAAACTATAAAGGTGTTATTTTTGTTATTAATGTTTACATATTTTTAGCAACACCTCCATTGTGTGGTGATTTTGTACTCTTCATCATGTCACAAATTGTTAAATAGTCCTTATTTTTCTGTAGAATGTTTTGCCATTTATTATTTATCCTTTAGTGCATGGTTTTGGAGGTCCTTTCTTGATTTTTTTCTGATGCCTCTTCTATTATTGTTATGCCCTTGTATATTTGCACTGCTCTTAGTTGTTTACCTATATTCCCACCTATGTTCACTGTTACAAGTCAAAAAGTATTTTGTCGTGCAGAAACCCCTCATCTTTACTTATGGGCTTTGATCTTGCAAGCTTTTATGTTTACATTTAGTTCAATGTTTATTGTTAAGTTTGTGTGTTTTATTCTGAATACAATATATATAATTTCGATTTTTAAGTTTACGCTATGCTTACGGTTAATTTTCATTGTGAACAGGTCCTATTTTATAGCATATACTGTGAAGCAGCAGCTATGGTCCGAGGTCGACGCTGGGTGGTCGGTTTATCCTTAGAACTGTAATTTCATAAAATTCCCAACAGCTGCTATTCATAATAATGGACCAAACATTCAATGATATTCACAGAAATGTGAACAATATATCAGCAGATTTTCTATTTCTAAACTTCGAAAAAATGAAATTGAGTTTCATTTATGGACGCTCTTTTTGGCCACCCCCATTCCCTTCCACCCAACAACAGTCTTCAAAGTTTTAGGAATGTATAACCTGTAAAAAAATTTTAGGAATGAAAGATAATGCAAATGTTTGAGCAATTTTTACATTAGGATAAAACATTATGAAAAAATGATCACAAAATAATAACATTTAAAAAAAATGCTTATATGATTAACAAAATTTTCCAAGAACCAATCACCTGAAAATTCAAACTGAAATAAATCAATTTTATATGGATAATATTTCGTTCAAGTTTTCCAATATGTAATCACTAATTGCAGTGTATCCAGTATGTAAAAAAAAATTGAAACATATTTCATTATCAGTAGACACCCTGCTCCGATTACAAAAATATTTACACAGAATCAAGTCTAAATTGTAACATTTGTCCACTGTGGTGCTATTTTCACTGATTCATTCCTTAAACCAGCAGGAAAACAGACATTTGTGTTTATTAACAGTTGTATTTTTATACTATTCCAGCTCTTGCAATTACTCCGGTGGTTATGAAGATTGGCGGAGGCATAACAGGGGATAATGGACGATGGCTACACACAAACGTTTGGCTCCAAATATGCTTTAATGCAGAGTTATGTAACATATTTTTATCAACTTATACATAAAATTTTAAACATTGTAAATCACTACATAACACAACCAATAAGCTTTATAGGAACATGTCCAAGTTTTTCAGTCTTTCCTTTTCTTGTGCTGAAGCAAAATTGCAACATTTTATTAACTTAATAAACTATTATAAATTCATAAGAAAAAGTGCTATTATTCATTTTTAATGCTAGTTTCACAGCCATCCTTTTGATCCAGATCTTATTTCACATGTGTTTGAGCTCTTTCATAAATATAAGTAACTTTTACAATGAGGCAATTCCAGAAATAATGCGCTCTTGTCTACATGGATATGCTTAGTTATTGCTCGCATTGTGTATGAAAATTGTTCTGCCTCTGTCACATTCTTTCTGCATGTTGTGATGCTTTGGTAATAAGCAACTGGGGTACTAGTCAACATTGACATATACTGGTATACATCAATGTTTCCAAGGATGAAATTCAACATTTGTCTCATTTTGACTTTTATTTCTCTGCCACTTCCCTTAAGTATTGCATTCCATCCAAAAATTTAATATTGAGACTTCACCAGAAATAAACATTTTGAGGCCTGCTGAACTCAAAATTGGTTCATGTGTGTGTCTGTGAACAGAGTAAGTAAAAACAAAAAACTTGGTGTTTAAGTTCAGCATCTTTCAAGGAATGTGATACACAGATTTCCAAGAAATTCCCCCACTCCTAACCACCCTTTACAAGTAAGCTTTCATTACGTTTCATGTTCTCAAATATTTGACACTTAATTAAAGTATCATGTCTGAAATATTGAAGTGATGAATAACGCGTGCACGCGCCCGCACACACACAAAGAGTCTTCAGATTTATTCAGCTTTCACGGCCAGTTAGATTAAATGAATGTCATTATTAGTTCAGCAAGCCCCTTGTTAAATTGAACCTCGGACTGCATGTATTTCCAACTTAGTAAATAGGTTGATGTACTGCGGCGGTGAAGAACTGTCCTTCACTAGGACATTTGTGCGTTCTTTGCACATGAGATGGAAGTGACCCCCATTACATAATTTACATGGTTGTATGCTACTTCCAAACTGGAAGGAAACAAGGGGGAGTCTATCATTACGATATTGGCTGCTGTGAGAATGATTTTCTCCTTTCTTGCCCAGAATTTCATCAAGTCCTGAGACAAAACATGATAAAAAAACAAAAAAACAGTTGTTTTGTATTAAAAAAAGCTAAAGGTGCGATTAAAGCCTAAACACACTATGCTACAAAAACCATCCAAATTATTTGAGTTACCTATCAGCATACTCATTGAGATTGCAAGATGCAAGCAAAAGTAGTTCCAAATGTAAATGCTGGAAAGGTATGATGCAAGTCCCATTTCACTAAGGTGACCTCAAAACTGTAGACATCCACCCCTTCCAATCGTCTTTTGCTAGTCCTCTGTCAAAGGCACTAGTGATAAACTCACTTCGAAGTACTGACATCTTGTGCAAACAATCGGCAATAGCCAAATAAATCTGAAGGTCCCGTGTTTATATACATAATTTTCTGTGACTGGCCTGTGAACACCATTCTGGGCAAATCTTATATACAGTAGAACCTTGATTATTCGTCACTGTTCCTATGTTACATTTTGTGAAAGTGAGCTGTCCACGAAACAAACATCTATTATGTGTCCAGGATATGTATTTGAGCATGTTGTATATCAATAGATGGCTTCAGTGTTCGAACGAAGTGCACTTTAGAAATAATAAATAAAGGTGTTACATCACTTCCCATGCGAACATCGCAACAATGTTACGAGTTACTGAATACGTATGTACTTTAAGTCAAGAGATTGTTCTGATGCCTTCAGCTGTGGATTACTTAAGTTATAGTCTCAAATCACAAGTGGTCATAGAAACAGACAATAGTAGTGATATAATGTACTGTTGTCACCTAGTGATGTAACTACAAAATTGATGAAAAACAGATGCAAGTAAGTGCACACACTTGTATTGATTTTATGGAATGAAAGTCACTGATGTCTTACTGCAAAGCCCTGTTCCATGGACAATTACCTTTATTGCCATTTTTTAAAATATATAAGAAATTTAACATAGGACTTGTGTGTTTAGCAAGTTTTTATTATTAAATAATTGTTTTTTGAGTAAACTGAGTAAAATAAATTAGTAATTGTTTATCCAACCTACTGTTTATATTAAGTGCAATAGATTATTCGTCATTTTCAGTTAACTATGAAGCCCACCCACTCCATCATCTCCATCATAGCTGTTAATCAGGGTTCTACCGTATATAAGAATCTCCTTTATCTGGACTAAGGGGTAATTCGGATTATCCAGAAACAAACTATTAAATAATCACAAATTTTGATGTACAGCTTAATGAGAACCGCTTATCCGAGGCTCCGTGCTAAACGAGGCACTCATTTCATCAAGTGATGAATTAAATTAACGGTAAAATTCATAACGTGCTTCTAGTAACAAACTAACCCAACACCCCTCAAGTTGAGTGTGCAGGCGAGTCCATAGAGATGAACTTCGGTAACAATCTCTAACAACAAACAATGGAGGAGCTTTTTGCAATGAAAGTGTAACTTGATTTAAAAAGCAGGTACTGTACATACTACTGTATTTCCATTTTTATAATACATAAGTGGAATTAATTAAATACATATTACATTAAGGCAACACTTTTGCTAATTATAACCTTAAACAGTGATTTCCTACACATTCCGTCTTACCAAGTTTTCTGCTATCCTTGGTAGTGGATTTCTACTGTACAATAGTGAAATTTGAATCACTGAATAAGCAGAAGAGGCTGTCTAAGACTATTATCAGGACTGTCATGAGAAGTAATTAAACATAATCTCACACACTTTAGCTTTGTTGTTCTGTGACACTGACCATGGTAAGGGTACTTAATGTTAGCTTGAAGAATATGACCAGCGGCGATCTCTGTGCTACCTGCAGCACCAACATTACAACTGAATAAAGTAACATATATTTATCAAAGGATGCACACATTTTCATGGTGAAAAAGTAAGCAAAAGTCAATTCCGATAAACCAGAAATATAATTAATGACGTTCGCTTTTTTTTTTTTTTAGTTATTTACGAGATTTTTTAATTGTTTATTTGGAATCTCTAGTATTTCCAGCTACATACTTCTGAAATATTATTACTATTCTTTTGTTTCACATCAGGCTATGTAAAAGAGTATTCAAAATACCATGTCTAGAATACATACAGTGAGCGGCTTTTTGAACATCTGACAGCAAAGCCTTTTGGAAAACATTACTATGATTAATAAAAGTAGAAAAGCAAAAACAAAATTACTTTTTTTCTTTCAAATAATTTGCAGAGGAGATTAAATTATAATGGGTGGATAAGGGTGTGTCAAATCAGATTTCTTTAGTTATGCTGCTCTCTGAAGCACATGCGCACACACCTACCTGCTTCCAAAAACATTTTTTTTTTTTTTTTTTGTTGATTCAGTACAATGAAATATTGCTATAGAATTTTTAGATGGAATACAATACTTCCTCTATCTACTACAGGTAAATGGTAGAGAATGTAAAACTAAAATTTTAGCCTATTAAAATGCTCTGTGTATTGTTTCTTTTTAACTTTATGATTAAATAAGAAACTCCTGCATATTTTGCAAGAATTGGATAAACATTCAACTTCGGAGCAATTCTAATAAGGCAACTATTTTTGTGCATACTTACTGATGTTTTAACACTTGCAAATATTATAGCATAATTTTTTTACAAACAATACAGAAAAGATTTATCCTACGTACATTTATTCTGTTTTCTGATGTAACATTAATATTTTAGAAACAATGAACATTTGAGTGTTTTTAATCACTGAAACTTTAGATTAATTAATGTTAGTAATGTTTTTGACCACTCTTCTAAAGTTATTGTTTTAGTGCAGTTACTAAAAAAAATCTTTAACTTACACATAAATTGATGACAGCCGAATAAAATTTTGGGTGAAAGGGAAACCAGTGCCATAAATTAGAGGTCTACACAGGCCGAAATTCTTAGGCTGTGATGAATCAGAACCAAGCCCGAGCCCAGGTTATACTGTACCACCCATTTAATATAAAATTAATCTGCAGTTACTGACTACAATTATTATTATTATTCCATGAAGCATTCCTTCCTGTGGTGTGAAGGAACTCGTTCAATTTCTGGTATTTTTATTTGAAGTTTTATTTATTCCAAAAAACCAAATGGTTATGGAAACACCAATTACATTAAAAAAAAATAGCAACAACATAAAACATTAAGATGAGTTTATATTATAAAATTCTCTACGCTATATAGATAATTACTCAACAACGTTGTGCTAATTGTTTTCTTAAAGGTACCTTTTAGAAATGTAAACTTTTGTGTTAAAGTATAGTTGCATTTGTCCATATATACATCGCGTCTAGTCCTGGTGCTGTAATTATGAACAGAAGAAAATCTAGTAAAACTAAGTAGATTTATCTTGGCATATAAGATGCTCAAGAACATACAAAGTGGTTCAAGTATGAATGGGATGATTTTTTAAGAGTATAAAACCCCACCCAGCATATTACTGACCTTGGAAGGTGGAAGTTGCTCCCCTCCCCTCCTGCTTAGGCAGTTGTGAGCTTATTCAGTCTTGTCTAAGCTCTACAAGTGAGATGAGTGAACAGAAAGTGTCGGTTAGCGTGAAACGCATTATTATGAAATTTCTTACTGTAGAAGGGGTCCAACCATTGTAAATTCTTGAGAGGCTCAAAACTAGTTTAGAGAAGCATATCACTCAAGTGTTGGAATGGAGTAAAACCTTCAGAGAGTGGAGAACACACTGCATAATCGTCGACTGCGAACATCAATTCCCCATCCAATTGTGACCGTGGGAGAATAGGAATATTAGTGTGAGAGAACTTGATTCAATATTAAACATAAGTGTTGGTAATTTAGGAACTATCGTGAAAACACATTTGCACTATAGGCAAGTGAACTCCTGCTGGGTCCCAAGCACAACTTACTCCTCAAAACCAAATAGTACGCATGCAAATGGCCAGTCGCTCCTGAGACAGTTTGAAGCAGAAGATGAACAATTTCTTGAGTCCGTAGTCACCACTGATGATAATTAAAAATGACTTGGAGGGGGTGCAGTTTGAGGATAACAACGCAGTGATCGCATCTGTTCAGGAATGGGTGCACACTCAACCAAAAAACTTTTGGGAAAAGGGAATAAAAGTCGCCAGTATGCTGGAAAAAATCTATAGAAGTCAATGGGGACTACTTTGAAGGATAACATTAAAAATGGTCAGTTTTCATTACAGTATTTGCCCAAAAAAAAAATCAGTCCCATTCATATTTGAAACACCTTGTATGATGATGGCAAAGTAAGAATACGTACGTTGACAAACAGTGGTTTATAGTGAGTTCGTGCTTGAGCTCCAAAAATCAATGTAATGCACCTTTTTTGTAAAATTAATAGCCTTCTACAGAGCAATGATTGCCCCACAGGATGAGACTGTGTGCAAGATAACTTAAACATAAACACAATGCGCAATAGAGATTCCAGATTAAGTTAAGTTTTCAATATTATCATAATTATTGATTTGCTAATTTCACTACCACATAGTCCATCCACATCAATATGCCATCCAAGACCAGATTCCAAATATATACCTAACTTTAGCAGCATTGTCCATATTTTCCTGTTTAATACTCATTTTTAAATCTAGTTTTATTATGGTTCAATTTAAGATTATTTGCATTACACCAATTCACAATAACACCATTAATTTCATTTACATAGGTATTCAATAATGTACCATTGCTATAGAAAGCTAGATCATTGGCATACTGTGGGGTACAGAACAATCATTATTAATAATAGCAGGAAGATCATGGATATATGTAATAAAAAATAATGGTCCAGTGACTGATCCTTGCAGAACGCCATATTTAACTAATTCATAATGAAGTATGAGGGCAATCCCAGAAGTACCCAACTTGACGTACATATAGCAGTTGTTGTCTCAAACAAATGACTATGGTAGAAAGTACCAACCATGTAAAGCCTAAGTTTGAAGTTTCACGATGCTACGTTTTTAGTAATTGTTTGGCAGCCATCAATACTGAACTCTTGCAGCGAATTTATAAACATGGATAAAACTGGTCATCATTATGTAATACAATACTTTCATTTGAAAGATACTAGTGCAAATAATATTAAAGCTGAGCTAGAATCTACTCTGGGAGAGTCTGCTCCTTTGTTTACAACAGTAACATATTGGGTGGCAGAGTTTAAGCGAAGCTGTATGAGCTGCTAAGACGAACATCGTAGTGGTCGACCAAATGAGGTGACCACGCCAGAAATTGTGAAGAAAATCCACAAAATGGTATTGGATGACCGTTGACTGAAAGTGCACAAGCTAGCAGACGACATAGGCATTTCAAAAAAAGCTGTACATCGCACACTAACTTAAAATTTAGACATGAGAAAGCTGTGCGCAAGATGGGTGTGGCGTTTACTCACAATGAAACAAAAACAGCATTGTGAGGATGTTTCAGTCGAGTGTTTGGCAATGTTTCACTGCAATAAAGCCGGGTTTTTGCGTTGATTCATAACCATGGATGAAACATTGGTCCAAAACTTCACACCTGAGATGAAGGAACAGTCAAAACAGTGAATTGAAAGGAAAGAATCAGCTCCAAAGAAGGCAAAGACAGTTCCATCTGCAGGCAAGGTCATGGCGTCAGTTTTTTTGGGAAGCACATGGGATAATTTTCATTGATTATCTTCAAAAAGGAAAAAGCAATCAGTGGCGAGTATTATGCTAACTTGTTGCAACATTTGAATGATGAAATCAAGCAAAAACGGCCACATTTAGCGAAAAAAGAAGTTCTATTTCATCAAGACAATGCACCAGTTCACACACCCATTATCTCCATGGCCAAAATCAATGAGTTAAAGTTCAAATTGCTTCCTCATGCACCCTATTCGTCAGACTTAGCCCCCTCTGTTTATTTTCTGTTTCCAAAGTTGAAGAAATGGCTTGGTGGTAAAAGATTTGCCTGCAATGAACAGGTGGAGTTTGTAATTGATGGCTATTTTGCAGAACCCAACGGTTCTCACTATAAACAGGGTATCGAAGCTATTGAACATTGCTGGGAAAAGTGTATCGAGCTGGAGACTATGCAGAGAAATAAAGATACTTTTTCCCAAACTTTTTGTGTTTTCTTTGTTAAGTCGGGGTACTTCTGGGACAGCCCTCATATATCACCATTATAAAATATGCTTGATATGTATTGGTAAAATAAGATTGTAAAAACTGTTTAACATTATTACTGAAACCTAAAACACAAGCTTTTAACATAGTGTACTGACATGGGCATTTCTTCCTGCTGGGGGGCCTGGTAAAGGATGCCCTGAAGTCTTTGGGACCAACTGAAGAGCCACTTTATAGAAACAGTGGCAACTTCTGCGTGTAGCAGGCAGTATGTTGATGGCATACTGCCTGTATTATTGCTCTATCCAGAATGTCCTGGCTCTGAATGGATGAAGGGAGGCGGAGTTTGTGACTGCCGTGCTGTTCCAATGTTATCCATAATTGGCTAAGGCAAGCATTTACCTATTTATTATTATTATTATTACTAATACTACTGTCGTAGATGTGTGCATGCTGCAATAATTGTGGTATTCCGGGCATCTCAACATCATGGACAAAAAATATTATAAATAAATTTTTTGGGGTCTTTATTTTCCCTTTACGTGGAAAGTTTTCACTATTTTTGATTTTCTCTAAAATGGTACTAATGGTTTTGATTAAAATATCATAATTGTAAGATATTTACCCTAAAACTTAAATGCTATGTTGAATATAAGTTAATTTTTCTTTATCTTTATTTTCAAGCCCAACAAATATTTTTCAAATTAGGCCAGGGCAAGGCTGGACATAAGACTGATCCTGTGCAGACCTCTTCCATAAGTAAAGCTCAAATCACACTCTGCTGTAATGCAGGCATGAAGCTTGAGGTATTTTTTCACAGTTGGTGTGATTAGAGCGCTACTAGGTTAATAGTATTAAACAACCAAAACAGTTCTGTTAATTTGTTTGAGAGAAAAAGTCTGGCCTGTAGGAATAATAATATGTGACAAGGAGGATATGTTTGTAGTGCTGTTAAACTTTACTAACGGTAAGCAAAAGAGGCCACATTTATCCTTCTTCCAGTAAGATGAGTTCATAAGACATTCTACCATGTAAAAATATAAATATATAATGTCTCAGTTGTGGTTGTCATTATGCCTAAACACCTAAACTATATATAGCTATTGTTTCTCATGTCATGTTTATGGTGGAATTTATTATACTTTGATCCTAGCAGCTAGCCACTGAACTTAGTGACTATCAGTGCACTCATTAGGTTAACATGTGGCTTTGATTCTGTGGTCATTTATCTTGCACGGCTAAGATGACTTCAAATAGTTTTGTTCTGCTAAAATTCTTTCCTTAGCCAATTGCTACTTGCATTTACAGTTAATGTTTACATACCTAGTTCACATTGAGGGCTTATAATTGCCATGGTACATACAATAATATACAGTGCACTAATTTGTTATTGCACAAAGAAATAATTTGGAGAAAAACTGTAAATTTATAAGTAAAATCAGACTTGAAAATTGTGGTACTCGAACCATGATATACAACTCTCATGCCATGCCCTTACTGCTTGAATTACTGTAACGAGTTATTAAATCAGATTTAAGTACCCTGGTAAACCCTCAAGGTAATTTTAAATATTAGAGATGTCATAACTAATGTTGCAAATACTTCATAGCTAATTACTAAAGGCCTGGATATTAGGCAAAATGTCTTTTATATTGGGTAGTAATAAATCAAAAGTTACTTAGATATAATTGTGTTCGAAGGTTGATAACCAGTTTTAATTTTGCCTGTATTAAATTCAGGGAACTCTAGATGATGAAAACCTTTACATTGGAATGTAACATTTGCTATCTGCTAACAGTTCAACACTTCTCTTTCAAAGTGGTTCCCCAGTATCCAGAAAACATTTTAACTGACCACGTAATGCTCAGTTACTGTCACATGATACATCATTTAGTTATGATATCCATTGAAAACTTCACAGTTATGTTAGTGAATTTTGTGCACATATGCTTTCAACCGATGGAGCAGTTTTATTGTGCAAGTATTTTATCAATCAACACGTGCTGACAACAAATCTCACTTTAAAAGTGTGGTGACAAGAAAATAAGGCTACATCCAACAGTTGTCATAAACAGTCACAGTTTTCATTAGATCCGTGTAAATCATTAGTTGATGCCAGCAGAGCCTAATGCAACAACATTTATAGGAATATCTTGTGGTAGTGTGCACAATAAAAATGTATAATTTTAAATCGAATATTGATTATTGAATATATTATGATTTGTCCTTTTAAAACTTACTGTGCCTTTTTTTTATGCAATTTTATTGCCTTTCTTTTGCCTTCTTACTTCGATTGTTATACATGCCTAAACATCAGGACTTTTAATCACTATTAAGGTTAATTTAAGTTTGATTTCTAATGGATATTTGGTTCCACTGGGACTTGGAAGCAGGGACAGTTCCGATGTCTCACATCATTTACATGCTTGCAACTGTTGTATTGTAATGCAATGTATTCTCTGTGATCAGAACGCTACTTTTGGTACTAAATATAAAAATACTTGCATTAGTACAAAGTTAGAGGACTGTTATTTTGAAACTGTATAACTGAACCTATGGTTATTTTTTCCTCTAACAATGGAGGACCTTACAACTCGTCCCTTTAAATTTTTGCCACCTTTTAAATAATTAACAGTTTCTAATATTTTTATATACTATTTCATGGAACCACCCCATATGATTATGACACTGATTCCCCTACACATATAGATATCTTACAAAACATTGAGAAAACATTCATGCATTTGTACATAAATACCAACTTCTAACTTTGTTCTTAAAAATGTGTTATTTGGGCATAAGCCCCTACCATTACAACATAGGAAATATATTTCTGAAGCAATAACAGTAAATGTATTCTGCTGTTATTTCTTCAGCAGTTTCCACTTCCCCAGCAGATGCATTTGGAATGAATAATAAACAACATCCAAGGAGTCAGTACAAGTAGTCTGTGCCCGTTTGATCGCCTGACGTACTGCGTCATCATCGCCAGTGTTAAGTACACCAGATAACTTTTCCATTTCATCAGAATTAAAGTCTATACTCTCGTCTGCAAGCACCAATATGTCTTCAGCGACTTTTCTTGCTTCTTGTTTATCTTCGGGTGATGAACTGCACCGCAAGAGAAAGAAAAATATAAGTTGTCAAAGATTTCCATTATTTCTGAGTTACACTAATGGCTGAGTAATAAAAGATGTATAAGGGAAATAAAACAGCCTCATTTCATATTTATTTTTCCATGCTATGTGAAAATGTATTTGTTTGCAAACTAAAAATCGACGACATTTTTGTTTAGTGCAATCTAATTCCAAAAATCTTTTAAACCTAACTTCCAGAAAACAAAGCAGCAATGCACTCAGATCTCCATATTACTTCAACATAGATTCTCATCCATGCTAATGATTACAAAGAGAGAAAATCTGTGTATGTGTATATAAGGTAATAATGGAAATCACTCAACAAATTTTGATAATTCCCCCACTGTTGAAAAACACTGTTCTTCCCAATGGACATGGACTATAAGACAGCTTCTAATTTCAATTCCTAAATGACTAAAAAGGATGTATAAGGTCTGGCTATTACAGTACAAACACATTGGAATATACTTGCAAAGAAAGCTTTGACTTTTAATTGAGATTGCCTTGGTTGTAACCAGTGATGAGACGATACCACTATTTCTCAATACTTGATACTGATTTTTGAGCACCAATACTAAATACTCACTTAATAAAAAAAAACTGTAAAGGGGATAGCTTGTTCATTGAATTATGTTCTTATTAGTAGTTTTCTGTGTATAAATGTATAAAACCAATGATAGTAGATTGAGTCACACTTTTTGACACTCACCTTCACTAATTAAATGTTGTATAAAACAGAAACGTTTTCGAGGGCATTCGTCCTCATCGTCAGCCTGAAGTATTTGCTAAACACACCTCTTAAAAATACCATCCCAAACACATTAAAATCCAGAATTTACCAGATTAATTGTGATCAATGTGAGAAATACTACACAGTAAAAACAAAAAGAAACTTGGAAATCAGACTTAAGGAACATAAAACTAAAACACAGAAATCCGCTGTATCACGCCATTTTTTTGGACAGAAAACCACAACATTGGTCAAAGTATAAAATTGCTAAAACCCCTCACCACACCAATAGAATTGAACATCTGGAAAAAAGTTCACATCATCAAACAGGGCAATGTCATTAATTTTGAAATCCCACCTGTGAAGAATGTGTTAAAACTTTGTGCCCCCAACACCAGATGGCAACAGGTTCAGAATCTGCAGGAAGAAAAGCATACAAGAGAAAGAGACTTTTAATCACCCAGTCGCTGACAATGAGGACGAACGCCCTCGAAAATGTTTCTGTTTTATACAAATTTTAATTAGTGAAGGTGAGTGTCTAGCATCATGAAGAATACTTCATGGTTAATAGTGCTTCTGTTTTTAATCTTTAACCTATGTAACCAATTTTGTATTGTATGCTAATTCCAGAATTGTTCCTGTTTGACATTCTCCAAACAGCAGCAATTTTTTTTTATCTTGATGATGCCACAGATGATGATATATTCCCTATTGTTAGTCAAGAGTAGTCATAGTCTGGTGGCGTTGGTGGTAGTAAATATAATCATTTCTTTGCTTCCATTCTTATTTAACTATATTTTGTGCTGAAAAGTTTCTTTTAAAGAATATTCTATCCATATTATGGAAATTAGTCATATGCTCATGACCCTAGTTTGACTTGCATAAACACAAACAGATGGAAAGAAAGAACAAACATTTCCATGCACTGTGTTACCTCACATCTTAAGTTCTGATTGGTTTCTGCTAGAGATTCACAGATTTTGGTCACCAGAGTAGGTAAATGTAATGGCCGAGAGAGAGAGCCACCAAGCCAGGCTATTGCAGAAATGTGATTTAGTGTATCTGCTAAATCATCTGATGCACTAAAGTGTGACTTAACGCTGCATGTTACACAAGTAACTCTACTCCTTCCCCCCACTGTTTTGCATGTTTTCATTTAGACACAAGTGGCTATAGAATGTTGCATGCAACACAGTCAAGGTCTATCAATAACTATAGTCCAGCAATTCTTTGAGGACAGTTGTGAGGCCTTCTTTAATTACTTATATAGCATAAAGTTAGGCAACAACTTCCAATAATGCAAAACTTAAAAAAATCTGATATGTTACACTCACATGACTTTCTCTACTCTTGTACAAACTATTTTTACAAACTCTTATTCTCCATCTATTTCATATTATTTGAGATAAACGTTTGCAGAAACGATCTTTTGACATGCAAAGAGAATTACATTTTACACATACGGACCAGTTCTAAAAATATTTGACTATCGCTTAAGGCGTACTATGTTCCCTTGTTTTGTAATTGCAAGGGCAATATAGAAATACAGTAGCCTTTAAGCACATACATATCTCTTAATAGCTGGTTGCTAGGTGCAGCACCATTCCCTTTGCCACAGATTAATACTCTTTGCATATCCAAGACAAAAAAATGAATAACGAATTCCCATTTGAGAAAATAAGTATTGAAAAATTTAAGGGAATAGCAAGCAATATCTCGAAAATGGTTCACTCAACAAAAAAATGTATATGACATAAATTGTGTATTTTAACGCCATCTACATTTTTTGTGAAGTAAAATTTTGTCTATCTCTTATGGTTTACCAGTTATGCAAAAGTCGTTCACAATGAAGAATAATTTTGGAGACATTCCCAGAAAATTCAAGATATACATTTTATTTATCATGAAAATATCGTAAACATATGATATTTTAATCAAAATCGTTAGAGCCATTTTTGAGAAAATTAAAATTTTCCATGTAAAGGGCAATCTGGGGTGGGGGATTTTCTTGAAAACCTTCGTTTCGCATCTCTGGAAGATACTGAAGCTAAATACGAAGTTTGGTGTTTATCCGACTGTTCGTTTATGAGTTATGCTGTTCACAGACACACACACACAGACATCTTTCCAAAAATGCTTTTTTTGGATTCAGGGGGTCTCAAAACATGTATTTCCGGTGAAATCTCGGTATCAAATTTTTGGGTGGAATAGAATACTTCCCCTACTTACTGTACATAGTAGAGAAAGTAAACATTAAAAGTATTGAAAAAGTATCAAAGGTTTACTTCAAAGAATTACATATACTTTGATACCATTGAGTATCAAGGTGCCATGCCTAGTTGTAACAATAGTTGTCGTTATTCCACAGAATGTGTGTGTAAAAATCCACAAAAACTTCCTTATTCAGCACCTCTTGATTAGCTTGCACTTCTGCCAGTAGAGGGAACTCTGTGCCTCTTGTTTATTCACTTTAGAAGTGAACAGTTGCCAACATCCAAGTGAAAAATATGCTGTAAAACAACAGGGCACTGTGGTTTCGAAATTTAGCCCAAGGTTAGTCTATGACGCATAGGTTGGTGTGTGTATATGAACGGGATTCAAATAACCTGTTCTTGCTAATTACACTTGTACCACTTGAGTTGGCAGTTTCTTCTACAGATGCGCAATAGTAACAAGATGGAGTCCTTTGTTGACATTATGCAATGCTTTTGCTATAAAACAAAGTGTCTTAAAAAGGGTGGGATGATAGCTTGCAGATTTTCCAAGTGTTCTTATCTTTTCCTAAACCTGTAATTTAGGTATTTTTATTGCATTCATATTCATTTGTTACAATTTTTTTGAGGGGGGGAGGCTGGATACAGCAGTTTAGCCATAATCTGATGTGTTTCACACACACGACTTTCTGTAAATATGGTTACAAAAGCTTATTCTTGTATCTACTTCTTATTAATCGAGAAAAGTTTTCATTATACACTTTGCTGTACGTATAAGTATACAGTAGGCTAAAGCGATAGCCAGATTTTTAAAAACATGTCACTATGTAATGCTTCTGAAATTCAGTGCTCTGTGTATAACCACAAGAAAGAAAACAAACTTCCCTGAAAAAACTATAATATATTTGAAAATTCAAACCATTAACAACGAATCTCTTGGAAATGCTTCAAGTCACAAAAAATTTTGACATAAATTGTGTGCTTTAACAATATCTACATATGTTGTCTATCTCTTACGGTTTAGCAGTTATAAAAGTGATTCAGTATGAAGAGGACTTCACAGGCTGTTCCCGGAAGATTCAAGGTATGCATTTTATTTGTTGTGCAAATATCTTAAATTATGGTATTTTAACCAAATCATTAGAACCAGTTTTGAGAAAACCAAAACTAACAATTTTCCATGTAAAGGGTAATTTGGGGTGTGGGAATTTTGTTCTAAACTTTTGAAACATTTAAGTATGTGCTTATCTCTTTCAGGTGAACACTTATAAATAAATTCATTTTCAATCACAATTTAAAAAACACATGACCAATTTTTATGCATTTTAAGTAAACTTTAAGCTTATTTAAAACTGCAAACTGAGCATCACATTCAGTAAATGAAAGTGAAAGGAATCATATCAGTATTTTTCATTTAACATTCCCCGTTAATAAATGTATATATCTGACTGAATTATTGACTCACCTCTCATCCAGATTGTAGCTTAAGTAATCTTCACATTTTTCCCAGAAGTCCAAAACTTTTAATTCATCCTTCAGCATTGTGCGGTTTTCCTCCATGAAGTTTCGAAATTCCTTTCTTCCTTTTGGATCCTTGAGGACCTCACTGATGTTCCTCACCCACCTCTGTACCTCCTCTGGAACCTCATCACTACATCGAGAAGAACTCCACAGTCCTCCCATTGGATGGTATAGGTTTCAGATGTTGATAACCCTGATGTGTAAGTACTGTGCATCAAAATTTATTGTTTATAAACTTCATTACTTCAACTGAGTGAAATGTAGAAAAGAGAAGTTCAAATACTTTCCCAAACATAAGCACTGAAGCAAAATCAATTAAAAAAAATCTGATGTGTTACACTCACATGACTTTCTCTACTTTTGTACAAACTATTTTTACAAACGCTTATTCTCCATATGCTTTATGTTAATCGAGATATCGAGATGTCAATCTTATTGGTAATTTTCTTGTAGAAGCAAGGGGAATATGGTAGCTTTTAAGCGATAGTCAAATATTTTAACGCTGGTTGCTATGTGGCGCATTCCATTCTCTTTGCATGTCCAGGACATAAAAAAAATGAATAACGAATTTGAGAAAAAGTATAAGTATTGGAAAATTTAAGGAAATAACAAGCAATATCTCGAAAACGGTTCACTCAACAAAAGAAATGTATATGACATAAGTTGTGTATTTTAACGTGATCTACATTTTTTGTTTAGTAATATTTTGTCTATCTCTTATGGTTTACCAGTTATGCAAAAGTCGTTCACAATGAAGAATACTTTTGGAGACATTCCCAGAAAATTCGAGATATACATTTCATTTCTCATGACATTATCTTAAACATATGATATTTTAATCAAAATCGTTAGAGCCATTTTTGAGAAAATTAAAATTTTCGAAAAATGTTCCATGTAAAGGGTAGTCTGGGGTGGGGGGATTTTCTTGAAAACCTTCGTGTCGCATCTCTGGAAGATACTGAACCTAAATACCAAGTTTGGTGTTTATCCGACTGTTCGTTTTTGAGTTATGCTGTTCACAGACACACACAAGGACATGTTTCCAAAAATGCTTTTTTTGGATTCAGGAGGTCTCAAAACATGTATTTCCGGCGAAATCTCGGTATCGAATTTTTGGGTGGAATGCAATACTTCCCCTACTTACTATACGTAGTAGAGAAAGTAATAATAAATACTGTGGCCTTAGCTCTCTGGTACTTCACTTCTGAGCCAAAAAGTTGCTTTATATGCTCTGTAGAAAAGCAAAACACATGTTAGTGTGTCTTATTTTTGTTAAATGAGGGGACCGGGATCATGCATGTACCTCTACAGGGGGGCAGAGAGGTTACAGAAGCACCAATTTGCAGGAATAATTGCCACATAAGATTGTATTGCACTACATGTCACAGGAATGAATAAATAAAACATTGTTTAACTAAGAATGCTGGTTCAATTAACTGAACTGAATCGACAATTGTGACATTCCAATGCATTTTGGAGACTTAACTACAGCAAACACACTAATGTTGCTTTTAATATATTGTTCAACTTTTAATTTCCAGACGAAGATTTATCCGCCAATTAAAAGCAAAATCCCCGTCTAAATAAACGTTATTGCAGTGAAACAAAGATTTAAGAAACAAAGGGGGGGGCAAAAGGTTAATTCACGTAATTGCCTTAGAACCATTATGTTTTAATGTGTTATTTATTTATTTATATTTCTATGGACTAAAATAGCTAGTTCAGGAGAGAAGATATACTGATCATCACTATATTGTATTACGTTAATACAATATTGAAGGGACAGATTTTAGAAGCTTTCATATTTTCCTTCATCATTCCATAATTTTTATAGATTTTAAGCATCGTTTCTTATTTGGTCGCGCAGAGTATGTCGAAAAATGCTACGCTGTGCTTTGCTTTTCGCTAAACAAAGAACTTACTGATCTGAAGAAAACAAACGAATCCCGCTTCTCCATTATAATATAATCATGCCGGTAGCTTCACCTTTAATTTTCAAAACTATACTATACATAGAGATTACGGCAGGTATCTACTATGTCTAAAACACTTTTTTTCTTATTAAACACAAAAATGGCACATACCTTAAATAACTCACCTCACTTCAAATGAATAACAAAGATTACGTTTTAATACTAAACTCCATTCCTTCCATAAACATCCACGATTTGATTGTCTTTTGTTTTCTTCTTTATTTCCGTTCCGCGACCTCCGCCGTCTTATCACTGCAATCATCGTAACCTCGTCACGTGGTACCACATATTCGGCGCATGTCTCTATCGAGTTTTATCTACTTGTAGAAAACCGGCCAGCCACACCCCCTATCCTTGTTTATTGTTTTATTGCCAACATGTTATATGACAACCACCCACTGTTCAGCTGTGATTAGAAATATCTTTTTAAACCTAGAAAGTTCTAAATTTAAGCATTTTTTGGTGCTAAGTATCTACAAATAACAAATGATAGTGGTACATACTTCATTTGTTTCGAACGCAATGTAAAAGCAGGCGCAGGTTACAATCCCAAAAAAGGAGGGGCATTTTCGCCGCCCTTTTTCAAAAAACTGGGTTTGATTTGAAAAATTGCTTTATTAGCAGGTTTGGGCACGATGTTTTCCTTCAAAATCACGCCCGATTATCTTTAACTCCTTAAAATCCGCCAACAATACTTGGGGTTTCTAATTGTTGCTAATGAGGAATAGCATGGAAGTAACTTCCGAATAGTTCCTCAAAAACTTTGGAAAACAAAAGCTTATAGTGAAAACAATGGCGTATTTCGTGGCTTCAGCATCCACGAAATAATTTTCCTTTAGGTGTATCTCATAATGTTCCTGACAAAACAAAAATTAAATTCATTCCCACAATGGAATTAAAACTTCATCAGCGGCATTGTACCCAGTGTTGCCAACATTACTTATCAGTTTTAAAATGAAGTATCGACAAGGAGGTTAATCCGAGAAGTAATATGCCAAACATTAATTACTTGAAGATAAGATGACAATCTGATAAAAATTCTTAAAAGCAACAATTCGATGTCAATTGTAAGAAATGATTCTGGAGGACTGAACTGAGACATTAATATATGCATTTACTTTTCTGAAGGAAATGTCACGGATAGAGTTCCAGAAGCCAATTTGGAAGTCTTATTGTCAATTTCATTACGTATATTCCTTACCTTTTTCAAAAACTGAACAAGGGAGCGTACAACTAATCATTCCTGTCGTTATCAGAGATTAATTTAACTAATCTTGTATGGGATCTCAGTTTAGATACAAAACATGGAAGGAAGTGTTTATCTTAATAATTGTTACGCACTTCCGTTGTCATTATATGCAACCAAACAATGATTTAATCTTATATTGTTGTTATAAATAGGGCCTTTTATTTGATGATATTTTCTGTGTTTCTTGATAGTTTGCTTTTCTTAAGTTTAGGAAGGTCATATCGGCAGGGGGAAGGCGAAGATAAAACTGGCTCTGGCATGCACCTGGCACCTACATACATCTGCTCTCTGCCAACATCTGCCGATCTACAAACAGCTGAATGTTTGCGTTCATCCACCGTGAAATCCAAATACTAACATCGATGTCTTTCAGTATCTAATCGGCACGATAAAAATAACCATTTATGGTGTAAGTGACTTTTCTGAAAAAGTAGTGCATTATACACACACACTCAAAGTTTACTTCAGTTCTTCAAAGTATTGAGCCAGATGCCTAATCCTTGCAAGGATGATGATTCTCAAAGTTTATAAAATTACATTTTCTATATTATTATTATTATTATTATTATTATTATTATTATTATTATTATTATTCCCCAAATATACATATTCGCAGTTCCAACGAAATCATTAGTTTAAGCGGCACTAAAGTTATAAACTGTAATTTAAGTGAAACGTGATGCAAAGCATACCGAGTAACCGCTGCATCCTCTGCCTCCGTCCACAGCTTAGGTCACTGAGGGACAAGGACACTGTTGCATTAATATTCTAAACCTGTCCAGCTAAGACCTAATTCTCCAACAACTGTTCGGAGTACTGTTACCAGTCCCCGAACGTCTTGATTAGGCTGAAGCACCCCAGATCTGGAAAAAGTGAATTATATCAACGAAATAGAGAACTGCAGCTCAAATCTAATTCTATACCTACTTGTATTATTAAGGGACGATCAACCTATTTTAATAATTATATCATCATTGTAAAGCACTATTCTTCTTGACTGGCAGACTATAAAATATTCTAGAAAAAATGGGGGTTTCGTATTCCTGTCACCCAATTTCGTCAAATACGAATATCACAGAACCATTTTGATGTTTAATGACTTCCAGGCCAAAGGGATAAATGAGAAGGTTTAAAACAACTTAGTTGGGGGAGTTGTTTCATATCGTGTTCGTTTCATTAAATTTCTCTCTCTGATTTCACGCCATTTATGAAAGAATATTTTTTATGTGAGTTTGACAAAGCTTGGTAACTCGGGTTTAAAAATAACTAGTTGCCTTACATAAAAAAGCTACCCCTACCATATTTTCAACCCTTTTGTAGAAATCTGCGCAGTTGAAATCATCTGGTTTAAAATACGCAAGGATACACTATAGGAACTGGTAAAATTCATAGTTCACCTTACAGCTTCCAAAACCCACCCCAATTCTTATTTTCAATCCTACACTACATCGAAAGTTACCGAGCGAGGCTCGCATTAGGGAGGTCCCGGGTTCGATTCCCGTCGACAGCCCTCTCTGACCTTGGTTTTTTCGTAGTTTTCCCTGGACGGTAGACGAATGCTGTGGTGTTTTCTCATCTTTCAGGTGTTCAAGGCTTCGTGGCGTAAGCAGTGCCGGACAGATGGCGCGGATTATTGCTCCAAGGAAAGATATTCCCATGGGCACTAGTGGGCTACTTGATTGCTCATCACCCTCTTTGGGCATCTCTAGTAGTGCGACGGGTCTTGGAGGCAGGAATTGTTAGGGACTTCCGCGTCTGCCTGAGGCCCATAGCCTCCTGCGGTTCCTTCACTTCATTGCTTCCTCCTGGGGGCAGTAGCCGCAATGGATCTCTCGTAGGTGCCTTCCTCCGTTGTATACCCTACATATGGAACGTTTTAAAAACTGCCTTTACCCTTTACTTTCAACCCCTTATGCACAAATTTGCAGCGTTTGACCAATCTGTAAAACTTTGGGCACGCGCTTTAGGTAAGAGTGAAAATTTACGATTTTAGAAAAAAAACTACCCTTATTCTTATTTCCAAACCTTATTAAGAATAAAAATTCTCATTTTGTTGATACCGTCGTAACTAATTACGGTTTCAGCAGAGTAACAGAGAACATGGGGACCAAAAAGTGGGGTTCAAAGATAGCGGAACTTCTGAGGCTATTTAACTCACTTCAACATCTAAATCACATGGCGACAGTTACCTCTAGATTCTATTGATACACATGATTCAGTGTGCCAGATAGATGGTTTTGGTTGCGTAGTCCCCTTCCTGTACTTACCATCCGCTTGTGTAATTGGTGTTGGATAGCCTTAGTTGCATGGTTGCCTTTTTGTGCCACCTAGTTTTCTGTATTGATTTAATAGGAATATGGACTTTCGGGATTGTTGCTCTTAGATATGCTAAGAGTAGTCAGTGTGATGCTGGGCAGATGGCATTCGTTGTGTAGACACCCTCCTGTATTGTGTTGTATTTCTATTTTTTTAATTAAATTTAAATTATATTTAAATTCTGGGTGGAACTTTGATCGTGGCAATGAATATCCAATCCGGGATTTCACCGGCCACTGAGGGAAAGCACGAATAGTCAAGATTGGCCGGTAGACGGATATGAACTGCTATGGTTTAATGTTAATGTATTTAACATTATTGTGTAGCCCCACGTTCTGGGTGCCAAATTTGCGATGGTTAATTTATGTTTGTGTATGTGTGTTTACTTCACGCGGTGAAGCCATCTTGTGACGTGATTCATTTGTTAGGCTTGTTAGCTCCATCTGGTGTTAGCAATTTGCGGCAGTATTAATGTTCGTTTGAAAGAATGTTACTTTATTTTATTTAATTTTTGTTTCACTGTCCTCCGGCTAGCTATGATCTTTTTGGGTCGAGCACTTCTCTTTATACAGGTTGTGTAAACGGAAAGGAATCTTTTATCCATCGATAACACTGATGAAGGAATTTGTTTTACACTTTTATTGTCGAACACAGTCACTATCACATTTACACATTGATCTAGACACTCGCCAAACTGAAACTGTTATAATAACTTCATTACTGATCACTCTTAATTCGCGTACTTCAACTTTTTGTATAATTAACTTTATAACACTTGAGATTTTTCATAACTCTGTTACGCGTAACCTGCAAATTGATATCCGAAGTGTGCCGTGCAAATACTTTCGACGAACTGACGGGAATGCGACGTGTAGTGTACAAAGAATTTTGATGAACTGACGGGAATGCGACGTGTAGTGTACAAAGAATTTTGATGAACTGACGGGAATGCGACGTGTAGTGTACAAAGAATTTTGATGAACTGACGGACTGAAGGCGACGTGTAATGTATTGAGATTTTCGATGAACTGACGGGCCTCTAACCTACTCTTTTTATACTCCTTCACCCAGATATGCCTAAAGATTATAACTGAACTGCAATTGGCTAATAAAACGCGCCAACATTAGCGTCTATTTTTATATCCAATGAAAATTATGAATACATATGCTCTAGGGAAATGTTCCAGAATATTCTAAAAGAAAAAACGCGCCAACATTACGTAACTTCCTCGTTTCCAATAATGATAAACAGCTCACCCCCTCGCTGCATTATTGCACGCTATTATTGTCAGTTTCAGTAAGGCAGTATAAACTTACTTCTCAACAATAATTACAATCAATAAACATCTCAAATCAATGTCACATAATAATGCATATTCATACTACAATCATTTACATTTAAGTAATTTAACGTATGATTTGTCCAATGAGAGTCACAGATGGCAGACCTGTTAACCATAATTCCCCGTGATTCGATTTATTGAAAGTGGACTGTTTATTTGCGGTAAACATTCCAAGTGCAACTAAAGAATCAGAAATTTAAATTGCATATCTCAGTGAATGCACGAAAAGAATAGGGTGCAGAACTGTTAGCCTGCCGCAAGGAATTGTGGACTGTGAATATTAATAGGGACACTTCCGCAACAACTGAAAGACAATAAACGCAATATTCCCCCAGTTTCTTTGAGGGTGACATTAAAGGCTTGAGGAAGACAGCGTGGCTCGTCAGACCGGTTTGTTCACCCCTATCTTTGTATTTGTTCGCTCAAGCATGTTTCCTATTCACGAAGCATAGACGGAACATGAGCAGAAAACGCAACGGTTTCTTCTTCTTGCTGTCCTTCGAGAGTGACGTCACTCTGCGACAATGATATTCTGTCATTGTTTACCCGGCAACGGAATCACAAGCGTCGTTCTTGCACAAAGGCGATATTATTGATCTGCAGCCGCCGACAGAGGTCGTGACTACGTATGTTCCGGTAAAGAGCCACACGTGACGCGAGGAAGATAAGATGTGTGTGGCTCGAGCTCGGGGAGTGAGTTAGTGAGCATACCAACAACACTGCTGTCTCAGTGAGCTATTTTCGGCAGTGTGTGGGTGCCGGCCAGACTGTGATGTTGGAATGTAAAAATGTCGTGATTACACATGGCGGCATGTTTAAACTGTGCAGTCGAGGGTAGAGTGTCCCCAGAAAGTGTGAGAAGATGGACCGAGAGACTCTGCAATGTCCTCGGAAGCCCAACAGGCAGAAGCAATTTTCGCGACTTCCTCGAGAGCCGCGATCTTGAAGAAGGAATTTCACTGCTAACCTTCTGGGAACTGTGTGACAAATACCTCACCGTGCAAGCCAAGATCGCTGAGGAAAAACCAGCGCCTGTTCGGAAACGCAAGACTAGGAGTCCTGAAGCAAAGGCTAGGTAAGTGTGAATTAAAAAGGCAAACTTCAAGTGAGAACACCACTAATGACTCACTCGTTCTTACCTCGAACACGTTAACGCGATTACATGGGTTGAAAGCTATCGACTCAGAGAAGTGCCCGGCAATAAGTTGCCAACATACTAATAGTTTCCTCGTCATAGTAACACCCAAAATCCGCCAAATTAAGAAAAATAATACATACTGTGTATTTCCATGTAAAATAAAAATTACTTTAAATACCCTTTCATTTGTTTATAAAAAAATAAAATAAAAATACTTCGATTTTCAATAATAATAACAAAAAAGACTTAAGCATATTTGGTTACGGGTCACTGCATGTATAGTGCACTTTTCAAGCTGGCTGAACTCCTATTATGAATTTGGGATATCGTGTACAGAAACTGTAGTAATATAAGGAGAAGTCAACACTGTTAACTAGCATTCAGCTAGTAAATTATTGGAAACGTCAACACCGTAGGTATATTAGGCAGCTATTCTGAGGAAGTAAGCTTGAACCTCTCGTGTGGATGCTATATCTCATGTTACTATTTATACCTTTATCGCAAGCACCCGGCCCAGTAGTATAAACATTTCAGCATACCTGGGTGTCAGCAAGGTTGTGCTATACCTTAGGCAGCGTGATGAAACAATCTCTGATGCACAGATTAACTTGTGATGTAATAGAAGTAATTCGTAATATACCGTAGCCCATTCAGGGGCACACAATTAAAGATTTGTATGCGTAAAAATTGTTTCAAATTAAATACAACAGATTTTTAAAAGAAACCAGCAAAATCACTAAGAAGACTAATTTATTCATATTAATTTTTTAAAAAATCCGTCAAATACGTTTTTTACCCGTCGTACAACTTGAAAATCTCACAATTTTGACGGAAAGTCCGTCAAACTGGCAACCGTGTCGGCAGTTGTGTATTTGTCCCAGAATTGCAAAATGCTCAAGGAAACTTCATGTAACAAAGTCTAAAAAGCTCTGTATTCTTAATTAAGGCCTTAAGCTCCCCTCTTACAGTCCCCAATTCACACACTACTATTCAAAATGACTAAACAAAGAATAAAATGTTACAGGAGAGCTATAACAACATTAGGCATCTTATTAACATATTTGTTTGTTTCATTTGTATAGCCTCCTTTAGCTTCTAACAGGGGGGCTGTGATTTGAGAAACAACTTGTTGATCATAGGTTCTTTAATGTTGGGTTAATAATTTCATCCTATATGCATACTTTCAGACTCTGTGGAAGGTAAGGAAAGATTCTAATAGCAGGAAAACTTCCCCTTCCATAGCCAAGAACTGAATCCTGGATCTCTGGTTGAGAAGCTCAGCAACGTTATGTCAGTAAATCAACAAAGGCAAAACATCTGTTCGATTTGCAGATCTAAAGTAATGGAATGCAAGAAGTAGAAATAGTGTAAATCAAGGTCTAATAAGTCATTTGGATGTACTCTTTATATGTATTATTCTGTCGCATATAAAAGAACATAAAATACCTGCCAAGGTAACTGACACAAGTGTTCTTTTTTATTTATATATACTCGGTTGCAACACACATGTTACTACAAACCTCTTACCTATGTTAGTTAAAGGAAGTATAGTATTCACCCCCTCTCCCAAAAACAAAAGTTTTTCGGAAAATCTATGTGTGTGTCTGTGAATAGTATACCTAAAAAATGAAATGCTGGGTAAAAGCTTCCCAAACATAGAACATTGTTTTTAATTTAAAAAATGCACCTGACGATTTTGATTAAAATAAGGTATATTTGGCAATCTAACATGAAAAATGAAATGTAATAATATCTTGAATTTTCTGCGAATAAAATCCTCTTCATTACAAATTAATTTTGTATAACTGTGAAGCTGTAAGAGGGAAAGAAACTTGATGTGTAACATTCACATGATTTTCTCTATGTACTCTTCTACAAAAGCTTATTTTTCTATCTGCTTCTTGTTAATACAAGAAATTTAAGTGATAGTCAAATGTTGAAAAAGTGGTCTCTATATACTGGCTTTGAAATTACATACTCTTTGCTGCATGACATCACAAGAAACAAAAGAATGGCGACTTACACTTTGGCTATGTAAAAATTCAAACCAATAGCAACGAAAATCTTGGAAATGGTTAATGCCAGAAAAAATGTATTGGACATAAATTTGTGGTTTTAATAAGGTCTACATTTTTTTATGTAGCAGTGGATAGTGGATTTATTATACAATTTGTTGTACAGTTTGGTTTACAATCCTTGTTTATATTTAGCTTAATTCCCCATTTTTTAAACATTCTTGAATTTCATTTATTGCTTTTGTAACCCTATTATCGATATGGTGCCTACCATAAAATCGTCTGCGTATAGTGAACTTGAATCTCCTTATCTCTTATTACTGGACAATGCTAATTTCTTATTTACTCCTTATAATATATTATCTATGAATATGTTAATAATGTTGAACTCAGTTTACATCCTTGTCTTAATCCTATTGTCTTATTGTGTGCCAATTTACTCCCTTTCCCTTTAGTTGTGTAGTATAATTTTGTCTATTTCTTACAGTTTACCCAGTTATACAAGTTATTGGAAAGGAAGAGGAATTTACAGGCTTTTCCCAGAAAATTCAGGATATACATTTTATTTATCATCTAAATATCTTAAACATATGGATTTTAATGAAAATTATTTGACCCATTTTTGAGAAAATAAAAAGAATTTTCAGAGCATCTCAAAACGTGTATTTTCAGAGAAATCTTGGTATTAATTTTTTAGTGGAATACAAATATTTCCTTTACCTATTGCAGAGAGAATAAAAGCTTTCAGTATAAATCTTACTCAAAACATTCCCAACTGTTGCATTCCTTTCCATTGCTACTATAAAACGTTTACATGAATGGTTTTCATTTTGTTGCAGTTCGCCCAAAGGCCTACAGAAGCAGGAAACTGTTGATCCACAGTCGATCCTGGAGTTGGCAGACATGGAGATCAACCTCAATTCTGCAGAGATGGAAGAACTCAGTTCTGCGATTCAAAGTGGTGATACTAAACGGATATGTTTGGCTGTAACCAAGGCAAAAGAAATAGCCATCGACTTACTTGAAGACTGTTATACTGCATTTTGTTCTTATTTGTTAACAAACATGCGGCTTTAGTTGTTACTTTCAACTGAGATGAGATTGAAAAGTATTTTTATAAACTCAAAATGCTGTGTTATTTCATTCACAAGTGTTATAGCAATTATCTGTTTAATAAATTTGGACATCCAATGAACACAAGTTCCGAAATGCAGGACATTTCTTGTCAATGTGAAGGGCCCACTATGAAAGGATTATATGAAATTTCAAGGAATTACAAGAAAGTGCCTTGAGTCAGTAGCCTGTCGAGGTACAGTGCTGAAGAAGGAAATAAAATGTAATGTTGAAAGGAATGATAAGAAAATTCGCAGATGAAATTATCCAACCCAAAATTTTTCCTAGCGACCGAGGAACACGTGAAAAAAGCTTTAGTCAGATTGGTTGGGATCTCCCAAATGTGAGCCAAGGAATTAATAAGTGAAATTCCTAGGAATCCTTCTTACGTTAATTTCATTTACCTCGGCCCATATTCTTTATCAAATTATTGTAAAATGTTTTAGATCCCCCCTTACCTCTTATAATTTCATAAAGTTCCTCTGTCAAAAGAATTATCTGATATTCACACAAATGGATATGAAATATCCGTGGATGTTGTATTTCTAAATTCTTTACTCTTCAAACTTCCAAGTTCTGGAAATGTTGTACAATCTTTTAACAGTGAAAGAATTATCGGAAGTATTGTATTCCATCCAAGAATTCCTAGAAAGATTTCACTGAAACTACATGTTCTGAGGCCCTCTGAATCCCCCCCCCCCCAAAAAAAAGCATGTTTACAAAAAGGTCTGTGTGTGTGCATAATTCAAAAACAAAAAGTGGGATCAACACCAAACTTGGTTTTTAAGTTTAGTACCTTCCAAAGATGTGACACAAAGATTTTCAAGGAAACCCCTCCCCCAACTACCCTCTATATGGAACATTCTTTGAAAATTTTGATTTTCTAAAAAAATGGCTCTAATGATTTTGGTAAAAATACCATATATTAAAGATAGTTACATCACATATAAAATGTATATCTTGAACTTTCTGGGAATAGCCTGTGAAGTCCTCTTCATTCTTAAGAATTTTAAATGTTAAATGATAGACGAAAATGTACTTCACAAGAAATATAGATCCCTTTAAAACGCACAATTTATTTCAAATAACTTTATTTGTGGCATCAGCCATTTACAAGATATCTGTTATCAATGGTGCAAATTTTTAACACTTTAGGTCCCATCAACATTCAGTTGTTTCTCGCGATGTCATGGAAACAGTACGAATTTTAAGACTAGTATATAGCGTCCAGTTGTTAAACATTTGACTATCACCATTTCTTTTATATCTATAATGAAATGTGTAATTTAACTATTTGTACAAAAGTTTATTTGAATTAAAATTAAGTAGGTATATATATAAAAACAAAAACCTGATGTGATACATTCACATGACTTTCTCTATCCTTATATCGTTTATTAGTGGGTATACAAACTAGTCTCATAAGGCTTATTTTTCTATGTACTAAATTTTTATCCAAATAAAACCTTTGCAGATATAGGTACATTACACATTTTGTTAGCGTACAAACAGAATAGCGATAGTCAAATGTTTAAGAACTGGATGCTATATACTGGTCTTAAAATTCCATACTGTTGTCATGCAATCATGAGAAACAACTGAATGTTGAAAGGACTTAAAAGTTATTTGAATAAATTGTGTATTTTAAAGAGATCTACATTATTTTGTGTACTACCTTTTTGTCTATCACGTAATGTTTACCAGTTATACAACATTATACAAAATTCCTTCCGAGTGAAAAGGACTTTAAAGGTTATTCCCAGAAAATTCAAGCTATACATTTCATTTGTCATGTAAATATCTTTAATACACAGTATTTTAATCAAAATTGTTGGCCATTTTTTAGAAAATCAAAATTTTCGAAAAATGATCCCTGTAAAAGGTAGTTGGGATGGGATTTTCATGAAAGTCCTTGTGTCACATCCTTGGAAAATACTGAAGTTAAATACTAAGCTTGGTACTTAGCTGACTTTTCGTTTTTGAATTATGCTGTTCACAGAAACGGACATGCTTCCAAAATTGCTTTATTTGGATTCAGCGGGTTTCATAACATGTATTTCTGGTGAAATCTCAGTATCAAATTTTTGGGTGGAATGCAATACTTCTACTTACTATATGTAGTAGAGAAAGTAAAAAATAATAAAAAAACTTATTTGTAGTGTAAAGAAAGGATTTTGTTATAGAACTAACTCTCTGAAACAAAACATTTATTGCACCAACATGTTTTGCTGAACTTTGCTTTAGGCAATGTGCCTGTACATATTTTGTTAAATAACATTTTCACATTTGCTTAGGACCATACCGGTAACTATCATAATGTTCCTCTGCTGTAAAAAACTAGACCTGCTTGATGATGCAATGTTGCACCACCGTCTCATAAACATCACGTTGTTTGGTGTGGCAGCAGGAGCAGCATGCTGTCCTATGTAGCATAATGCTAATTCAAGGATGTTTGTAGCATCGGAATGTGACACAACATCCTAGGAATGTCTTCTCCTTCACTATCTTCGTCTTCAGAGTTGTAATCGGGTTGATTCTGGACCACGGAGGCAATGGTTTCATCACTGGTGTCTTGATGACCATTATGGTTGACTGATATGCATTCAAAAAGGCAATTTACTCCCTGCTTTTTTGCACCCCGGATTTCTTGAAGAAGTTGGAGATCATTATTGTTTGATGCCAGAATGGATGGGGTTCAAACACTAGATTTGGCCATGGCTTCTTCCACAATTATTGTATTAACTATTTGTTCAAACTATACCAAGCCTCAGCTAGCCAGTAGATAACATCCTTTATAGTTACTTTATTTTCATTTTTACTTTCTCTACTACGTATAGTAAGTAGGGGAAGGATTGCATTCCACTCAAAAATTCGATACCGAGATTCACTGGAAATACATGTTTTGAGACCCCCTGAATCCAAGAAAAGCATTTTTGGAAACATGTCCGTGTGTGTGAACAGCATAACTCAGAAACGAACAATCGGATAAACAACAAAACTTGGTATTTAGGTTCAGTATCTTCCAGAGATGCGACACGAAGGTTTTCAAGAAAATCCCCCTGCCCCAGACTACCCTTTACATGGAACATTTTTCTAAAAGTTTAATTTTCACAAGAATGGCTCTAACGAATTTGATTAAAATATCATATGTTTAAGATATTTTCATGAGAAATGAAATGTATATCTTGAATTTTCTGGGAATGGCTCCAAAAGTATTCTTCATTGTGAACGACTTTTGCACAACTGGTAGACAAAATTTTACTACACAAAAAATGTAGATCGCATTAAAATACATAGTTTATGTCATACACATTTTGTTGTTGTTGAATGAACCATTTTCAAGATATTGCTTGTTATTCCCTTAAATTGTCCAATACTTATACTTTTTCTCAAATTCGTTATTCACGTTTTTTTGTCCTGGTAATGCAAAGAGAATGGAATATTCCACATAGCAACCAGCTCTTAAAATATTTGACTATCGCTTAAAGCCTAGCAATTCCCCTTGCATCTACATGAATATTACCAATAAGATTGACATCTCGATATCTCAATTAACATGCAGCATATGGAGAATAAGAGTTTGTAGAAATAGTCTGTACACGAGTAGAGAAAGTGATGTGAGTGTAACACATCAGATTTTTTTGAAGATGTAACAGTCCTCTTGTTCAATTAGAAAACTGTAGAAGCATTTTTTCTGTAATTTAACTTTGTTTTGTAACACACCCTGGTCCATTGATTGCAAGATAGAGGTTACATTTGGTGGCAAAAAAACAAACTTTAATATCTCCATTGACTAGCTGCATTTCAGAGGGATGAGATAGAGCATTATCAATCAAAAGTAAAGCTCGAGATGCCAGCCCATTTTCTCTACTGAATCTTTTAAGAGGGAACAAACCATTTCTTGGAGCACTCTTTAAACAGACCACTGGTCATCCAAGCTTTATTTTTGATTTCTGTAATAAACAGGAACACAGTTATGAGCGTAATTTGTTGCTGCGGTGTTGCTACAGGCTAAAACTGTAACGCGTTACTTATTCATTTTTAAAACCTGGTGTAGATGACTCTTCTTTCAAAGCAAGACTTTTAGTAGGGAGTGCTTTGAAATCCACTCCTGTTTCGTCTGCATTATAAACTAGCTGTGACGAGTAATTCCCTGACAAAATCAAGTCCGCAAATTCACTTAAGAATGCTTCTGCGGCGGCAGCATCGGCTGATAATTTTTCTGAACTTATTGTTAATTGCCATATCCTGTGTCTATTTGTCCAACGGTCTAACCAACCATTGCTGGCAATAAATGTTGAGAAGTTTGTTCAGTTGCAATGCCTTTTCCTGAATCAGTGTGCCGCTAATAGGAACGCCTTTTGTCTTTCCTAAGTAAACCACAAGAAAGTCGCAATTTTATTATACGACACAATGGAGTTGTGGTGGTGTTCCAATGTTTTTTCACTAGTTGTGCTGCAGAAACTTTCAATTTTCCCTCGGTGTTTTTCCAGTCACTCATAGTGGCTTTCCCAACACCAAATTCAATAGCCAGTTTTGTAGCACTTTCTCCATTGTCAAATCACTTAAGCACTTCCAGTTTTTCTTTTAATGTACATGAACTATGCTTTTGTTTGGTTGACTTTGTACTGCACTATAACACTAAGAATCACCTGTTATACATTTACTTAATCTATGAACAAAAAGCATAAATTAATTTATGTAGAATAGCTACTAACAATAGTAAAACAAACTGAACTACGTACCACCACTATTGCATGCGATCAGCTATGTCCACAGGTCAGAAGAATACATTGTAGTTTGTACCATTTTGGCTCCCCTTTTTCCGAAAGCCTTACCATGGATTAATCTACCAGACCACTATATGCCGGAGAGGCGGCATCTCTGTCTGTAGTTTGGTCATGTGGTAGCAACTGCCATTCATCTTCATCTGTAGCCTAAGACGTAACAGGCTGCCCTAGTGGCGAAAACTGCAAGCTGTGTTCAGGTCAACTCCTGGCATGGCGAGTGGTGACATGAAGGAGAAAGGAAATTGCATTGAGGTTGACAGGTCGCAACAGGAGAGATAAACGTGTAGGGTATGGCATTGAGTCAAAACTTCAAAATTCCTTTTCGGCTCTAAATTCATTATATACATATTCTTTCGGTAAGTATTCAACTAAATTCCCTTTGATAATAATGATATTTAAATTTTACCCAGAGTCAGGCTTTATAAGAGTTTAAAAAAACTCGAATAATTTCTTTTGCCAGAATGTTCTGTCTAATCTTTGCAAATTCTTAAAGTAATCAAAGAAAGGGAACCGTTAAAGGTTATGTAAGCTTTTAATTTAATGTAATGATGTTATTTGGCAAAACACATAAGCTTTACCTTTGTTAAAATGTTCAAAGTTTAGATTAACGTTAAATTAAGTGAGCATTATCCAAGTGGTGTATTTGTTGTTAAATGGAGTGAACATATAAAGTACACATAGTGAAATGGACACACTCTTCTTGGGCACTTTATTACGAGGAAGCCCAAGCATGGTGCATGGAATAGAGATTTGGGGGACGGAAAAAGGATGGGATAGCTTAGATCAAATCCACAGAACGTTATTGGGAATACTGAGAGCTGCACCTAATAGCGTAGCACTAGACGAATTGGTAGGAAAGGATTAGTGCTAAAATATATAGTGAAATATTGGAATAGAATTCAATCATTGGAGGAAGGAAATATTATCAAAGAATGTTGAAGGGCACAAGAAATATCTAATTGGGAAAGAAGTTGGTTATCTGTTTAGATGAAATTGTAAAAGAAATTGGATTGGGTGAGTTAATTAACCAGTAAGCAATAGGTAAAAGCCAGGGTAGATGATATAGATAAACAAGAACTATTCAGTAACTTAAGCAATAAGGGTACTCTGATTTCATACAGGGGCGTTAAGAAAGAATGGGGAAGAGAAAAATACATTGATGTTTGTAATAAAATGGAAAGAGAGCGGACGGCATGGGCAAGAACAGGAACAATGTTATTAAAAGGTTTAAGGGTTAATTAACTTTCACAGTATAATGGAAAAATGTGAATCAGTTGGAGAATTTAATGGCATGCCGGCATGTTGCATGGTAGCTCAGTGGTTAGAGCAATCGGATGGAGACCGGGAGATCCATGGCTCAAATCCCGGCTATGGCATTGAATTTTTCAGTCGTCTAATTCTACCTTTCCAACCCTGTCCAACACACGACTTGTGTGGAAGAATAATTAATTCCATATTGTATGAATAGTTTGGTAGAGAAAGCCATGTGAATGTAACACTTATTATAGTTAAGTAGTCCACAGGCAGTGGACACTGGTCATACATGAAGTAAAATGATAATTGAGTAAGCAAATGTTCCAGGCCTAACTTTGGGATACCTCCATAGCATTTGCAGTTATGAAGACAGGAAAACATCTGTCACAGTGGACGGTCCTGGTAGGATTTGAACCACTGATCTTCCATTGCCTTGACCTCAGTTACCGTGTTGATGGGATTGGTAGAGAGGAAAGCCACAGAACTAGGAGATCAAGTACAAAAACAGAACATTGTTCATTATTTCATATGTGTAAATTTAATTCTTGCATAAAAAATACTTTGTGAGAAAAAAGATGTGCAGTTTACTGCTACCCTTGAACCAAACATAACTTTTTAAATGCCATCTAGACAGATTTTCTATGAAAGCTTATTTTGATGGTTATACAGCAAAGACATGAGATTATAAGAGCATCTGACAGTCAATCTCATCCCAGTTTATACTTGTTTGTTGTACTTACTGCATTACTGTAGGCAACCACGTTGTACACAGTTTGAAATTAAAGGAGGTATTTTGTTAACCAACAAATGATTTCTTTATACCTTTTTAAAGGGCATTTCATTCCTTTTTCCTGCACAGCTCACTTTGAGATAAAACCATTTCTCTTCCTGGAAAGTAGCTACAGTTCAGTTTAGTTTAGTTGTACTAGCCATTTACAAGCAAATATGATTTGGTATTCAGCACAGTTATATTCATATTTACGAGGGGTATTTTAAAAGTAAGGTTCATTTTGCAATAGAGCACTAACTATTAAATACTTTTCCATACATTAATTTTTACCTAAGCCTTCAAAACTTAAACAATTCTTTTTTCTAGCAGTTTCAAGTATTTGTCTTATATCACATAGAGTTTTTTTTTTTTAAAACCTCATCACAGACTTCCAGCGTAAGTCCATCAAGGAAACATATAGCTGTTTCCCCGAGTTAAATCTTTCTGTATTGGAAATGAGCTTTGATAATCTCTTAGGGAACATTTGTGACACAGTACGCAAGTTTCTTGAAGAGCATAAATACTAAGTCATCTGTTTTTGATTAACATCACATTAACTTGCAGATTCACAATTGTTTTCTTTCATCTACTCTGCGATATAAGATCTGAGTTCTGGACCACTAGTTTGAATCCCCATCCCCTGAAACCAACAATAGCATTAAAGCAATTTCTTCTGCCATAGAATCTTATAGAAGCATGCCTGTGAATCTTGTAGAAGCATGAAAGGTACTCAGAAAAAGAATGGCTCAGAGTATATACAGGTCGATACCTCATCAATAAAAAAAATGCCGGTGCAGGAGTATACTGTAAACATTTTGCACAGTATCTAATATTAGATGAAATGTCAAACCACTATGATGGAGAATTAACAGCTATAAAAGCAGCATTACAGAACATTTTATTATACATACCATACATAAAACAAAAAATAGTCATCTTATCAGACTGAAAATCAGCCATAGATGGAATAGTAAATTACAATAATAAAACAACAAGAAATATTAAAGAAATAAGAAGCCTAATTAAAGCAGTTGAGACTAGAAATCATGACATTCTACAATGGATCCCAGCTAATGTCGGACTTTTGGGCAATGAACATGCAAATCAATTAGCAAAGAAATGTGCAATACAACAAATAAAACCTGTAGGATAAATAGAAATAAATAAACAATTAAATAACACTTTAAAAGACAGCAGAGACTTGATGAAGAAGGTAAATTAAAGGATAAATATTATAAGAATATTAAAGATAGAGTTAATATACAAAAAATGCCAAGGAAGACTGCAGACAACTGGCCACGATTGCCTCGCAGAACATCTCTACAGGATAGGATACCTACCTACACCCAAGTGCACTCTCTGTGAAGATGATGTCATCCTGAACAAACAACATCTTAAAAGTGATAACTTACAGACTTTATACTGGGAAGCCAGAGGGATAATGATGCAGATCAATTAATCCCCAGTGCCATTGGTGGACGACAACAATAATGTAACGAATGAAAATAGAACTATGGTAAGTTCACTCCTGAAATATTTTATGTTAAAAATAGATATTGACTTTCCAACGACCCTGTGGTTTAAAATAAGCAGGGAGTTTTTTGATTTTTGAAAGATTATTTCCAAGAGGCTGAAAGAATGAATGTTTTGGGAATTAGTCCACATAAAACACTCAAATATCACACATGATAAACAAAAGACAAAATTTACATTGGTAATTAATTGTTCTTTCACACAAGTAGTGTATAGAACAAGGATAGAAAGGTCGAGTCAGACTGAAAAATTCAATACCATAACCCAGATTCGAACCATGGATCTTCAGTTTCCATGCAGTTACTCTAACCAACTGGGCTACCACGACAACATGCCTGCACAACATTAAATTCCCCAACTGAATCACATTTTTCCCATAAACCACAAAAAGATCCACGGTTCAAATGCTGGCTATGGCATTGAATTCTACCTTTACAAAATTTACATTACTTTTCCACTTGGGAGCGTGTTTTAAGGTAATTCAGTAACAAAATCTGTGCCATAGTTACAATTTTATTAACATCTTAAAATAAAGAAACATCACATTATAACATTTTTTTTTCTACTTACAGAGTTACAGCTAAAATACAATTTACACATATTCAACAGACATCTGGAATGTTAAGTATGATAAATAATTGTCTCTGTACATATTTTTATATTGTCTACCATCATGATTCACACACTGTTTATCTGTCCTGCATTTATTTTCACTTTGAAAGTTTCGGTGCAGCTTAGAAATGAGAATTTTTCAAACACATACTCCATGTATTAAGGCTGGATCATAATGGGAATGGGAACCAGAATGGGGACAATAAAGTTAAAACATTTATTATATGAACCTACCAGACACCTGGAACAAGAGCAGAAAACTACAAATGACATAGCACTGCAAATAATTGATTTTGTTATTAATAAGCAGTCCTATTTCTGTTCTCGGCATGTTGTGAACCAAACTTCTCTCTCTTTGTTTTTGAACCAGGCTAAGGTCTTGTTATAACAGACTCCTGTTTTCCAAAACAAAGAATTGTAAAACCCTTTGGCATGTATATTGTTCAGAAATTAAACTATATGTTTTGTGCATCAATAAGTTTTAACTCCTTGTCAAAGGAACAATTATTAACGTACCAGCATACACAGGAGTGTACTTTTAAAATATAAAGCATCTCTCTGACCTTAAAACAAATTTCTTTCAAGGCTTGTTACCAATAAAATTGGATTTTATGGTGCAAATATAAAAAACTTCAACAGCAAGAACTTCATAATTTTTAATATTTTCATACAGTAATTCATGTTATAAGACTGGTTAAAAATACCCTGGAAACAAAAATGGAAATGAGAACATCAAGCAAAACAGCATCGTTTCACTTTAAGTTCAAAGGAGCACCTCATTGGCTGGTGGATGAACTACAACTTTTCTCGTTTGTTCCTCTACATAAAATAGTTTTTGTTCAAATCGTAACATTTTATGGTTATTCTCGTGCATATACATTTAAAAAGCCTGTTAGAATGGTCCAAATGCAATAATCTTGAAATAAACAAAAGCAAAACATGTATTCAGAAGGGAGGCAGGCAAGGAACGTTTCATCTGCAAATAGAAAGAACTAAAAATATACAATAAATTTAAGTATTTAGGAATAACTTTCCAGACACATTCTCAGAGCGCAACAGCAGCGCTGGAAGCATTCAACCAAATCAGATATTGCTGAACACAACAATGGAACTCTTCTGATTACAAATGACGACTACAGTGTCGTATGGTCTGCAAATAATTTGGACCCATTTAAAAGCTCAAGGTCTGATAGAGATACAGAAAGTAACAGCCAGATTCCTGAAGAGGGTACTATCAATTTTGAAATTCACCTCATCTCGTCTAGTGTACGAACTGGCAAGGAAGTCATTCTTCCTGGAAGATTTAAGATGCGATATTTACTACCTTATACATCCAACTATGGAAAGACCCTATCCAAACTAAGAGGAAGACTTTTACCACACAGACGCCATGTCCTACAGAGACTGGACGAACTCAGGATTCGCTCTCACGCATTCACTGACCAGATTTGTGGTGCGTGGTTTCCACTTCAAATGGTACAAGACAGAGGTTTCAAGAGCCAAACCAAGACTGCATGTGCAAGTGGTTGTGGAAAATTATGCAGGAGATATCACGCAATAAATTGCAGAAAGTGACCAATATCATTGACTAAACATTAAACTATATATGCAAACTGTGCAACTTTCTATAATTAATACAGTGCCTTCGTTTTATGCCACAGTGCAGAAGCGGCGCAACATGTGTCAAAGGTACATTTATCAGCTGTCTCAGTCGTTGCTTTGTCTTTGTGCTGTGAGGTGTTTTGACAATACATGTGTTGTGTGTGATTTCCTTAGGAATGTTATTCTCTTATTAGTGCACCGAAATGCCTGCCAACAAATTCATGCTTGAATGGCGTAGTTTACTGTACGATACATATGTGAAAACTGAATCATGTATTAGACAGGTGTGTATACAATTTCAACAGCAATTTCCTGGTTATCCAGTTCCAGGTAGACACTCTGTGAGATGTTTGGTCAACAAATTTAAAACAATGGGATTGCTAAACGCTAAAAAATAAAATTTATAGGAACAATCCCCAGACCATAGACGAACATTATGTAAGAAAAACTTATGCGTGTGATTGGTAACTTCATCCGACGATGTCAAGAATGTCTTTGTACAGATGGACACCACCTTCAACAATCCTTATAATAAGGTTAGTACTCGTTATATGTTACTAACACTGAGTAAGTAATGCGGGAGCTACACAACATAAAACCTCACAGTGTAGTAGTAGACTGTGTGCGGAACACGCATTTACACAATCAGCCACCTTTGCATAAAACGAAGGCACTGTATTATTGTAACAGTTCAATATATGAAACAAAATGTATCTGTTCAGATTCACCTATAACTAACTGAACCATTATGAAAGACGTTTATGAGGCTATGCGCAGATGCTGTAGTTCATATATGGTTCCCAGATAAGCCATCAGTTGATCTTTACCATATGGTATATGTTGAGAAAACCTGACTTTTAAAAGCGTCAATGCTGAAAATCCTCTGTCACTGTGGAAAAACAAACATGGAAAGTCGAGAGAAGGTAATAGTGTTAAATGTTTTTAACAAACTCTCAAAAGTACTCACTTTTAATCGATAATGAATATGGTTAGTACTTGTTAAGCTATTAATGAACTTTGTAAACATAGTGATGCAGAATAATTGTTGCTCGGATTGCTTATGTCACTTTTTTTTTGTTGTATTTTCTAACCTATTATAATGTTCATCATTTCCTTGACTCAATGACTCATAAAAGTTTAAAGCAAAAGTGGTATACTGATATTAGTCATTAAATTGATGTTTTCTAAAACGTAAAGTTTAATCCAGTATCTTTAATCAATCAGCGGTGGAATAGCAGAAAGGTAATGCTTCTGAACTATTCGGGTACCACTTTTATTTGTCTACTCTTAGTATTGTGTGTTACAAGTTTAGAATGCAAGGCAAAATATACGAATAAGACATACAAGATGTTTAAAAGCTAATGATGCCCAAGCTTTCTGGAGCAATTTTCTCTCATGGATACTTAGCTCCTGTCATTCCTCCACATGGTACTGCCATGTGCTCGGCGGAATGATACATGAAGGTGTGTTTACTTCTAGTTTGAATACGAGGTCTGTTCAAAAAATTCCAGAACATTTGCAATTTCACGCCAATGGAGTGTTGGAGCGAAATGCGGTTGGCATCCCTGCACATATCTGTGTTTAATATGCAACTGCCAGAAGTTTCATTATTCTATGTCTAAATGGCCTTATGGAAGTTAAAGATGACCCTTGTTTAGGACGCCTACTGACAACGCTCATGTCAGGAATGTCAACAAAATAGTGCATGCCAATCAAAGACTGACTATTGGGACGTGTTGCGACGCCTGTGAGAAAATGTGAGAAGGAAACGGCCTGAAATGTGGCGAGACAATTCATGGCTATTGCATCACGATAACGCACCCGCACAATCATCCCTGTTGGTGCGTGACTATTGCACAAAAAATGATATCACTGTGCTGCCTCATCCTCCGTACTCTCCAGACCTGGCCCCTGTGGACTTTTCTTTATTTCCAAAGTTGAAAACCCTGTTGAAAGGACGAAGATTTGCAACGATACACAAGATAAAAGAAAATTTGCAGATGGTGCTTTGGGTGATCCAGAAAGAGATGTACAAAGATGCTTCCAGAAGTGAAAACGGCATTGGGAGCAGTGTATCAATTGTGGGGGAGAGTATTTCAAAGAAGACCATGCACAATAAGTAAAAGCTAAGCGTAGAAAAATGTTGTGGACAAAGTTCCGGAATTCCTTGAACAGACCTTGTATAAAGTGAAACAGGTATAGAACATTTTGGTTTACAATATCCCAGGAATTAGAACGGGGATGCATATTTACAACAAAGTGGAAACAGATTTTGTGCATTGGGACATTAATTATAAGTGAATAATGAAATGTTTTCATCTGCTTTGATTTCAGCCAATATAACACAGGTTAACAAACATTTTGTAAATGCAGATCATTGCTATTTCTGATTGCAATGTTTGTGCCAAGCATCATTCCTTTATTAATGGTGTATATTAAAGTTGTTTCTTGTTCATAAATTTCTACCGCCTTTTGCTGTTCTTGGTAGTTTTTACTATTGTTGCAGTTACATATAAAAGAACTGCAGATGACGCTTTTGATAGAACAATCAACGTATCTGAGGGAGGTGTATTTGCTGGACTTTCTTCTGGTTTCATTTTCCTGGCTTGAAACTAGAGAGAGCACTAGCGGCTGTTTCATGTCATGGTCACCTTGTATAACTTCTAAATGAAGAGTCTAATAATATGTACAACATGGATCCATGGAAGCAAGAATGTTAAAATTTGACCAAGTCTTCTTTCCTGTTGCCGTGAAATCTTCCCATTAATTGCGAACACTGAGATTATGAGACACATATTTTAACTTTGTCATTCTGCTTCTGGTTCCCATACTCAGTTATCTGAACCACCCTATACTATAAGAGATATGCGAATGTAAATAAAATATTAAATTTTGAAGAATTCAAGTTAAAGCATTAGCTTACTTTAAATGACATTTAAATCTTCTGTTTCATAACTTAAAATATTCCTGAATGATCGATTATAAGGCTGTATAAATAGTTATCAAGTTACAGTTCAAACTGTGTAAAGAAAAGCAATAATAATAAATGCAAGAATAAGCAATAATTGTATTGGACATATTTGTTTTGTTGTCGTTGCATATGTTACTGGCATTATGTTAAACACTCCTAATTTGTGCATGGGTCAGCAGTACTACAAAGACTGGCAGCGTCTGTTGTTAGAAGCTAGGGTTATGTTAACTTGTAATAGGTTACAATGCAACATTTAGCAAGAGTATAAATGCTTCTAAAATCTATATTTTCATACTTTATTGCGATTTCTCTACCACTGTTTTAGTTTATACCTTCAACACACAAAAGAAACAATCAAAACTCAAAAGTGAGAAATTTTTCAGAAATAGACCACTCTTAAACTATGTTCTCTAGTGGGAGTAAATTTAAACTTCAACTTCCACAAATAGGTCTTCATGTGCAATGAAAATATTAAATGACTGTATACAGACCAGAAGTCACTAGTTAAGAGAAAATACCACATAACACAGTGTTTTACAGAATCTTGGATTACATTTTTTGCATGATAGTCTATTTTCAATGATATTTTCAGATAAGGAAATTTACAATTCCAACGTTTGAATTGATTTCCAAGGAACCCATGTTTACCAACATAAATTTTTGGCTGTAATAACATACAATATACACTAGAGTGAGAAGTAAAATATACCTGCAGCCTTAATTTACATCTTTTTAATAATCAGTAATAATATATGGCAAACTTCTAACAGAATAAAATAAAATTAAATTGAGCTTTATTATGGGCACTCTTTAACTACTATGGTCCTCAGCGTCATATTATATATTGGGCGTGAAAAACCAGTTATTTTGCTCAGAGGCCTCCTTATCAGGCTTGAGGTTCTTTTACGTGCTGTAATTCTACAACATGGGACTGCCAGCTTTACTTCCCTTCCAAAGGAAGCCATGCTAGGGATTTTAACACCCAAAAAAATCCATCAGGTTAGAATCTGCGGCCTCAGGAACTAGAGGCTAGCATGGTAACCACTACACCACGGAGGACGAACAGAATAAATTATGTTATTTCAAACATTATTGCAAAATAATTAAAGGTGAATGAATATTTCATAACTCATTCTAGATTTCTCAGGAATCAATGATGCACACCCAATTTTTCATGCCTCTTCAATATCCGCATCCTCTTCATAATCAACATCTGACTTCAAATTCTTCTAGAAATACTGAATCTCTATCATCGTCCACATCAAACAATTCACTCAAAGGCTCCTAAGGTACAGGACCTTACTAAGCCATTGTTTAGTTATAGCTGTTGAATTGGCAGCATTCTGTTACCGGAAGTTCGAGGTGGCAATAGCTAATTTAATTAATAATTTCGTTTTTTATTAATAACTCATTAAAAACAATAAAACACATGATGGTGTAAAAAATAGTATACATGTATGTGAAATGCGTAACAGAATATCAGAAATAGTACATCTTTTCAAACTATTCCTCGATTCTATAATAATGCACTTCTAACACTCATATCACAATATACTGTTCCTTGATTCTTTAACCCATTTGAGTCTTATGGCGAGTGTTTAAATTACATGAAGAGAATTGCTTGCATAACTAGTCAGCCGCAATAGGGTGTGGTTTGTGGGACAATTACAAAACAGGTGGACGTGCCACAGTCAAGTAAAGAAAACATTAGCAGTTCTGAGTTGTATTTACTAGCGAGGCTAAGGCCTACAAAATGTATAAGCTCGTTTTTTTGTCCTGAACCTGTTTATCTGTATGTTCAGTAGCTGGGCAAGTCTGGGAGGGGAGTTGGGTCAGTAATAACAGGGTAGCAGCCACGTACACGTGAGATAAGGTGCATCACTATGCCTTCCGAATGATTGTAGTACAGTCGGTGGATAATTATAGTGTTGCTATGTTTGTAGCTAAAAGTAAATTGGTTGGAAGTAAGGTTCTGTATTCCCAGACACGAGAACTGATATACAGTGTGTATAATTACTTTAAGAAGAATCTGGATCAAGGGCAGTCACATTACAAAGCAGTTTAAGAATCTACCAACTTTTGACAGTACCGTACATACTTACATTTGTGCTTCGATTGCAAACCTTACACATTCCTGTCATTTTATGCAACAGGAATACTCCTAGCCATTCTCCCCCCTCTTCTCCTCTGCATTTCTGCAGGGTCAGGTCAAAAAAATCAACCTGTAGTACTGTTTTCATTGTTCAACTGTACATTCCCCTATCACCTTGCCCCTCACACCCTTCTGATCAGTAGTCTTGATGATGTTAGGATTGTTATAAAAAACAGTGGTGAGCTTCTCCAAGCGCACTCATATCGAGGCCGACTAGTACATGTAATTGTATTTATAATGCACAGAGGACATTCAGAGGCTCTCCAGATCTCTTTAGAATACTAATGGACAGAAACACCAATGCTGTTGGTGCCATTAGAGCACATGAGGATGATATATCTCATAGTAAACTGAAACATGGCAAGTGTGAAACATTTTCTGCAAAGAATGAGGTGCCCGTGAAATGAAACACAAAGCTGCTGAAATTACACCAACAGCCAAGCTCAGACACCCAGAGAGGAGGTAAAGGAACCAAAGTGTGCCCTTGAGTACTGGAAGGGAAAGGGACGAGTCAATTTGTAAGATCAGGTGATATGCGACACACATGTGCATATTCAGTTGTTTAATTGCATTTTGCAATATGGCTGCTAAGAAAAAGACCAGCTATATGGACTTTAGAACCAATGTCGCTCATTAGCTGCTTCAAAGTGTTAAGTGGGTCTTCATTGCCTTAACAAGTGGGGCAAAGTATAAACATGTTGCATTTGTTACTACCAATAATCACATGGATTGTGTTTATGAAGATTTAGCCTTTGTGGCCACAATGTGTACTTGCTGGAAGGGGTGCAAAAATAAAGGAATAGGGTTATGGGTGTGCCCTTTTCTGAGCAATAGAAATAATGCAAATAGTATCTTCTCTGAACTGAGGGAGTTCAGAAATTTCAAGAATTTTTGTAAGTACGTCGGAACAAGATTTCAATTTGTTGCCGACTATAATTTCATTAGCAATTGCAAAACAGGAGACGAATTTTAGAGCAGCCATATCAGCTGAATTGAGATTAGCCTTAAGGCTGGTTCACAACAGCCCAGTAACGAGAACGGGAATGCATATCGACGATCATATCGATCACAAAGTAAAAGTTGATTTTGTGCATTGGCAGTTCATTTGTTTTTAACTGACCAATGATATTCTTTTAACCTATTTCCAATTTAGCCAACATAACGCGGGTTAGCCAACATCAAAATTCGATAGAGTAAACATTATGTAAATGCATATTTCCGATCCCTCCTAGTTGTACCAAGCTTTCATTTCTTTATTTAATGGCATACATTAAAGTTGTTTATTGTTATTTTTTAATTTCCACCAGGTTATGCTGTTCTTTGTAGCTTTTGCCATTGTTTTTTAGGTAATAGCCAGTTTTGAGTTGCATATAAACAAATGACCTCTTCACTAGTGGAAACACATTGGATTTGCGGGTGTCGGTATGAGGTTTCATGTTTCCAGCTTGCGACTATATAGAGCACTAGTGACTGTTTCATGTCACGGCCGCCTAGAATAATCTCTAGGGTGAAGAGTCTAATATACTGTGCCCGGGAATGAGAACGAGAAAGTTAAAAGTTGGGCAACTCTTCTATCCTGGGGCCCGGGAACGCTTCCTGTCGATTCTGAACGCTCCCATTTGAATACATGTATTTCAACTCTCTGGTTCTGGTTACTGTTCTTGTTGGTTGTGTATGAGCCTCTAAGCTCTTCTTGTTTTTTTCTTTCTTTTCTCTGTGTCCTCAAAAATATGGGCAAGCTCACATTAACACTCCATTTTCTTGATTTTATTTGCATAGTACTTTAGGGATATATCCCAGTCTTGCATGAATCTCATTAATTAACTTTATGTCTTTTCTTTTGTTCACTCCATTTTTCTAGCTAGTAGGCAATGAACAATACACATTATACATCATATGTAGCCGAAGTTAGTCGGTCTGCAGGAAGTGAACTGAATACATATCACACTCAATATGTTTCCCACTGTCGGTGGAGAACAATTTGTTTACCCAAGACATGTTGAATCAACATGTTACACAAGACTTGCTGCTCAGTGGAGAAACTTGTGTAACACCAACATGTTGCACTCAAGTTTTGTTGATTGTTGAGGCACACCTGCCGTATGTAACAGGTCGACCTCCATCCACAGACAAGAAAAAAAAAATAACAAAACGATGTGTTTTATGCTGCAGAAGGGGGGAAAGAAGCAGAAGTGCTTGGCTATGCAAAATCTTGTGTTGCCCTTCATTTGGAGAACTGTTTTGAGATCTAGCATATCCAAAAATCAGATTACTATCCAAAATTAGTGAGTCAATGCTTCCAGTATCAGCATACAAATTATATTGGTTGATGTTATAATGGGTTTTTAATGCACTTGCACAGCTACACAGGGATTTAAATCAGATTCCTGAGGGTATGATGCCATGGGTTAATAATTACTAATAACACATTACAGAGCTGAATAAACATTTCATACCACATTCTAGATTTTTCAGCAATAAGTGACGTACACCCAATTTTTCATGCCTCTTCGTAATCCATGTGTCTGACTTAAAATTCTTGAAATACTGAATCTCTATTACTGTCCAACCTGCTTTGAGCCACAGCATGAACCATAAAACAATTGACTCAAAGCCTCTTAAATTATACATTCTTACTAAGCTAATGTATTAGTTATAGCTGTTGAATTGGCAACATTGCATTACCGGAAACCCAAGATGATGGGCAAGTTCATTAGAAACTGTTTCTTTTTTGCTCAATTTTTGAAGATTTAGTTGTTCAAAATAATAAAACATACGACCATGCAAAAAATGATGTGCAATACATGTGTATGAAATGCATAAGAAAATCTCAGAAACAGAAAGACAAGGCTTCCCACATTTATATTGCAATATACTCTTCCTCGAGTCTTTAAAGACTTACTTACCAAACTAGTAGTGTAATATATTATTTCTGCACTGTTTTCAGTCTGGAAATAGCTAACCTTAAAATTCACATGGAACAAAAATATTTTCTTGAACAAATTCTGTCCACAAAAAGGACTATGACAGTAGAAGTGGGGCACTGTTACAGCTCATAAAGGCAAGCTGTTAACGTTACCTAGACTGAATAATGCTGATCAGCCTGGTTGAAACAAATATTAAAACATGCTGTGTTCGTTCTCAACTGAATTCATGCTCGATTGGTTTCTTACATGCTGCACCTTTGTGAACGCATGGAACAGAAATGAATCATAATGGTGATGCCACATAATATTACAATAATTACACTGTAGAAGCACAATTAGATGAATGTCCTAGTTACCAGCGAGACTTTCCGAGCCATGGCACCCCAGAAAGTTCTTTGCTCACAAGCCACCACAAAAACTTCATCCCATTACTTTATACATGACGCTAAGCTAATAATACTATCGTTAGTTGCTGAAATGATATACAAAATTGTATGAAAGGCTTATCTTTATGTTTTCTGTCCCAAGTTGGTCGCTCCAGTTTGAGGCTTGGTCGTAGTTTGCGTTTGCTCCTTCTCTAGCTGTCTTCCAAGATATTCCCTAAAAACAGAGAAGCAAATGGTACACAATTCACTGAGATTCAACGCAAGTTTGCAGTATTATGGAAACATGAAGACTTATCCATAGCTGATTTTGTGCGTAAACTCAGCTTCCCCTTACTCTACTCCATATGTAAACAAAACCACATGCCTTCCTCTTATACAGGCATCAAATATAAACAAACAGAGGACCCAGCACTTGCAGAGCAATCAGCTCAAAGCAAAACCTAAACCTTTAAAGGCCCTTAGAAAACCTGTGAAACTCTTCATTTAGGGAAAAATTATTCATATACAAACAAAATCTGGTATGTTACATTCACATGACTTTCTCTACCCTCTATTATTTATTAGTAAGTACACAAATTATTCTTATGAAAGTTTATTTTCCTTTTATTTAAAGGTGAGTCGAAATTGTTACACTAACATCACTTAAGTTTACTCACTTAACATGTTTCGGGAAACCGTTGTTCCCATCCTCAGAAGGTTAACTCGACTGGCCCGTGTTGTTGGTGTTTCCGTTTTTTGGACTGGATCCTGTGGTGGCATCTTGTGGAGGAGAAATGTACTTCCAGAGAGGATTTGGTGGCGGCAAATCAAAATTCATTAGATGTGTGTTGTGTTTTAGAATGGTGATCTTCTCCCATGCATCTAATTTGGCTGGTTTGACTAATGTAATATTGGGTTTGATGTTGTGATTAGTGATCCAAAAATGGTGTGAAACTGCAGATTTGTCCATTTGTTTGTATTTAATACATCTCATGTGCTCCTTTAGCCTAGTTTCTAAGTTTCTTTTTGTCTTACCAATGTATACTTTATTGCAATCTGAACAATTGATTTTATAGATTCCAGCTTTTTTGTCTTGTGGAATGGGGTCTTTTAACTTGTTACAAAGTAATTTCTCTATGTTAAATTTGTTCTGTGGAGCTAGGCTGATGTTATGTTTCATGAAAATCTTCTTAAATTTGTGAAATGTTCCTGGGTGGTATGTGAATTTCTTGAACTTTAGTTCTTTATCTTGCTGGCTGAGATTAGTTGTGTTTCTGATGTGCATCTGTCGTTTGAATTTTGCAATTTTTTTGTCAATAGTTGCTTTGTTGTACCCATTATGTATTGCTGTGTCTACTATATGCTGGTATTCTAACTGGTATTCTTTTTTATTTAAGGGGGTATATACCAGTCTATGTGTTAGGCTGTTTAGTACTGCATGTTTGTGTGTGGTTGGATTGAAACTCTTATTTTTTATGTAATTAGTAGAGTGTGTTGGCTTCCTGTATATGCCAAAGGTTAGGTTCTTTTGTTCTCTGATGATTTTTAGGTCTAAAAATGGTAGCATGCCTTCTTTTTCTATTTCTATGGTGAATTTTATTGATTGGTTCTGTAGGTTTAGTAAGGCTAAGGAGTCTTGTATGAACCTATTAGGGACAACAGCGAAGATGTCGTCAACATATCTGTGCCAAACTTTAAACATGTATGGAAAGGAAGTTGTTATGTGTATTTCTAAGTAGCTCATAAATAAATCTGCCAAGAAGGGTGAAAGTGGGTTGCCCATGGTAAGACCAGTTGGTTGTTGATAGAACTTCTTATTGAAACTAAAACAATTTTGTCCAATGCATAAATTGGTAAGTTGTATGAGGTCTTCTATTTCTTCTTCAAGTAGGTTAGTCTGCTGTAGCCATTTCTTTAATTGACGCAGGAGTTGATCTGTAGGGACACTTGGAAATAGTGCAGTGACATCAAAGGAAACTAATCTGTCTTCTGGTTCGAGTTCCAGGGATTTTATCTTCTGTATTAAATCTTCTGAATTCATTATGTTTTTGCTGTTGAATTTTGGTAGTGAAGAGAATCTCTGTACTAACCATTTTGCCAGTTTGTAGGTAGGAGAATCAATATTGCTGACGATTGGTCTCATCTTATTACCCGGTTTGTGTATTTTAGGTAGAGCATACATTCTTGGTAAAATGGGGTGGTCTGGTTTTAATCTAGATTTATCAGTGTCTATTATAGTTTTGCTTTCCTGAATGGTTTGATTGAAGGCTTTCAAATGTGATTTTAATGGGTCTTCTTGAATTTGTATGTAATTTTCTTGTTGCAGCATATTTTCTACTCTGGTAATATAATCATCTGTTTGAAGTACAACTAGTTTATTTCCCTTGTCAGCTTTTGTGTATACTACTGGTTTTGATTTTAATGTTTTGATCACATGTTTGGTTGGGAAATTGTTATGTTTATCTGCTTGTATTTCTTGGAGAACTATTTCACATTCTTTTTTTATAGTGGTTTTACTATTTTCATTTAGGTTGTAAGTAGCAATCTCAATGTCTGCGACTATTTCATCGGTTGTTTTTGTGTAGCCAACACATGTTTTTAGGCCAAGGTTTAATACCGATAATTCTGCTTTGGTGAAAGTTACATTTGAAAGATTAATTACGTCAGAGTATGGCGTCGTTTTTTCATTTTTTAGGTTAGGTTTATATGAATGTTGCTTCCGGCGTAGTATGTCTAGTTTTTTCTTTAATTTCAGCGTTTTTGTTTTCATCCTGTAGCTAAGAATAGTGAGGAATTTTGATTGCATGTTTTGCCAAAGTGGATAGCCGAGTGTGTCCGTTAATTTAAGGTGAAGAGCATATAATTCCAATTCCAATTTTTGTAATTTTGCGTAGTGGTTGTTTCTCTCAATTATTATTACTTTTTTATCGGCTGATGTTTGGTGTTTGCTGTTTTTGTCGTATTTTACAATTCTCCTTACAAACTTTGGTGTGACTTTGCTTTATATGCATAGGTTTAAAAAACGGATGTCCGCAAATGTGTTTTTTCTTTTTTCTTCAATTTTTTGGTATCTTTTGATGTCACTTTTTATTCCACTGAAATCTGTATTGAAATTTAGGCTTTCTAATCTTACCTTGTTTTTTGCCATGACTTGCATCTTTTCCACGTGGTGGCCAATTATAAATTTTGCTTCTTGTGACTTGTTGGCCATAAATTACGTATGTATTGTAATGAAAAGAAGCTAGAAACAGTGATGTGTATTGAATTTATTTAAAGGTGAGTCGAAATTGTTACACTAACATCACTTAAGTTTACTCACTTAACATGTTTCAGGAAACCGTTGTTCCCATCCTCAGAAGGTTAACTCGACTGGCCCGTGTTGTTGGTGTTTCCGTTTTTTGGACTGGATCCTGTGGTGGCATCTTGTGGTGGAGAAATGTACTTCCAGAGAGGATTTGGTGGCGGCAAATCAAAATTCATTAGATGTGTGTTGTGTTTTAGAATGGTGATCTTCTCCCATGCATCTAATTCGGCTGCAAATTTGGCTGGTTTGACTAATGTAATATTGGGTTTGATGTTGTGATTAGTGATCCAAAAATGGTGTGAAACTGCAGATTTGTCCATTTGTTTGTATTTAATACATCTCATGTGCTCCTTTAGCCTAGTTTCTAAGTTTCTTTTTGTCTTACCAATGTATACTTTATTGCAATCTGAACAATTGATTTTATAGATTCCAGCTTTTTTGTCTTGTGGGATGGGGTCTTTTAACTTGTTACAAAGTAATTTCTCTATGTTAAATTTGTTCTGTGGAGCTAGGCTGATGTTATGTTTCATGAAAATCTTCTTAAATTTGTGAAATGTTCCTGGGTGGTATGTGAATTTCTTGAACTTTAGTTCTTTATCTTGCTGGCTGAGATTAGTTGTGTTTCTGATGTGCATCTGTCGTTTGAATTTTGCAATTTTTTTGTCAATAGTTGCTTTGTTGTACCCATTATGTATTGCTGTGTCTACTATATGCTGGTATTCTAACTGGTATTCTTTTTTATTTAAGGGGGTATATACCAGTCTATGTGTTAGGCTGTTTAGTACTGCATGTTTGTGTGTGGTTGGATTGAAACTCTTATTTTTTATGTAATTAGTAGAGTGTGTTGGCTTCCTGTATATGCCAAAGGTTAGGTTCTTTTGTTCTCTGATGATTTTTAGGTCTAAAAATGGTAGCATGCCTTCTTTTTCTATTTCTATGGTGAATTTTATTGATTGGTTCTGTAGGTTTAGTAAGGCTAAGGAGTCTTGTATGAACCTATTAGGGACAACAGCGAAGATGTCGTCAACATATCTGTGCCAAACTTTAAACATGTATGGAAAGGAAGTTGTTATGTGTATTTCTAAGTAGCTCATAAATAAATCTGCCAAGAAGGGTGAAAGTGGGTTGCCCATGGTAAGACCAGTTGGTTGTTGATAGAACTTCTTATTGAAACTAAAACAATTTTGTCCAATGCATAAATTGGTAAGTTGTATGAGGTCTTCTATTTCTTCTTCAAGTAGGTTAGTCTGCTGTAGCCATTTCTTTAATTGACGCAGGAGTTGATCTGTAGGGACACTTGGAAATAGTGCAGTGACATCAAAGGAAACTAATCTGTCTTCTGGTTCGAGTTCCAGGGATTTTATCTTCTGTATTAAATCTTCTGAATTCATTATGTTTTTGCTGTTGAATTTTGGTAGTGAAGAGAATCTCTGTACTAACCATTTTGCCAGTTTGTAGGTAGGAGAATCAATATTGCTGACGATTGGTCTCATCTTATTACCCGGTTTGTGTATTTTAGGTAGAGCATACATTCTTGGTAAAATGGGGTGGTCTGGTTTTAATCTAGATTTATCAGTGTCTATTATAGTTTTGCTTTCCTGAATGGTTTGATTGAAGGCTTTCAAATGTGATTTTAATGGGTCTTCTTGAATTTGTATGTAATTTTCTTGTTGCAGCATATTTTCTACTCTGGTAATATAATCATCTGTTTGAAGTACAACTAGTTTATTTCCCTTGTCAGCTTTTGTGTATACTACTGGTTTTGATTTTAATGTTTTGATCACATGTTTGGTTGGGAAATTGTTATGTTTATCTGCTTGTATTTCTTGGAGAACTATTTCACATTCTTTTTTTATAGTGGTTTTACTATTTTCATTTAGGTTGTAAGTAGCAATCTCAATGTCTGCGACTATTTCATCGGTTGTTTTTGTGTAGCCAACACATGTTTTTAGGCCAAGGTTTAATACCGATAATTCTGCTTTGGTGAAAGTTACATTTGAAAGATTAATTACGTCAGAGTATGGCGTCGTTTTTTCATTTTTTAGGTTAGGTTTATATGAATGTTGCTTCCGGCGTAGTATGTCTAGTTTTTTCTTTAATTTCAGCGTTTTTGTTTTCATCCTGTAGCTAAGAATAGTGAGGAATTTTGATTGCATGTTTTGCCAAAGTGGATAGCTGAGTGTGTCCGTTAATTTAAGGTGAAGAGCATATAATTCCAATTCCAATTTTTGTAATTTTGCGTAGTGGTTGTTTCTCTCAATTATTATTACTTTTTTATCGGCTGATGTTTGGTGTTTGCTGTTTTTGTCGTATTTTACAATTCTCCTTACAAACTTTGGTGTGACTTTGCTTTATATGCATAGGTTTAAAAAACGGATGTCCGCAAATGTGTTTTTTCTTTTTTCTTCAATTTTTTGGTATCTTTTGATGTCACTTTTTATTCCACTGAAATCTGTATTGAAATTTAGGCTTTCTAATCTTACCTTGTTTTTTGCCATGACTTGCATCTTTTCCACGTGGTGGCCAATTATAAATTTTGCTTCTTGTGACTTGTTGGCCATAAATTACGTATGTATTGTAATGAAAAGAAGCTAGAAACAGTGATGTGTATTGAATTTATTTAAAGGTGAGTCGAAATTGTTACACTAACATCACTTAAGTTTACTCACTTAACATGTTTCGGGAAACCGTTGTTCCCATCCTCAGAAGGTTAACTCGACTGGCCCGTGGTGTTGGTGTTTCCGTTTTTTGGACTGGATCCTGTGGTGGCATCTTGTGGTGGAGAAATGTACTTCCAGAGAGGATTTGGTGGCGGCAAATCAAAATTCATTAGATGTGTGTTGTGTTTTAGAATGGTGATCTTCTCCCATGCATCTAATTCGGCTGCAAATTTGGCTGGTTTGACTAATGTAATATTGGGTTTGATGTTGTGATTAGTGATCCAAAAATGGTGTGAAACTGCAGATTTGTCCATTTGTTTGTATTTAATACATCTCATGTGCTCCTTTAGCCTAGTTTCTAAGTTTCTTTTTGTCTTACCAATGTATACTTTATTGCAATCTGAACAATTGATTTTATAGATTCCAGCTTTTTTGTCTTGTGGAATGGGGTCTTTTAACTTGTTACAAAGTAATTTCTCTATGTTAAATTTGTTCTGTGGAGCTAGGCTGATGTTATGTTTCATGAAAATCTTCTTAAATTTGTGAAATGTTCCTGGGTGGTATGTGAATTTCTTGAACTTTAGTTCTTTATCTTGCTGGCTGAGATTAGTTGTGTTTCTGATGTGCATCTGTCGTTTGAATTTTGCAATTTTTTTGTCAATAGTTGCTTTGTTGTACCCATTATGTATTGCTGTGTCTACTATATGCTGGTATTCTAACTGGTATTCTTTTTTATTTAAGGGGGTATATACCAGTCTATGTGTTAGGCTGTTTAGTACTGCATGTTTGTGTGTGGTTGGATTGAAACTCTTATTTTTTATGTAATTAGTAGAGTGTGTTGGCTTCCTGTATATGCCAAAGGTTAGGTTCTTTTGTTCTCTGATGATTTTTAGGTCTAAAAATGGTAGCATGCCTTCTTTTTCTATTTCTATGGTGAATTTTATTGATTGGTTCTGTAGGTTTAGTAAGGCTAAGGAGTCTTGTATGAACCTATTAGGGACAACAGCGAAGATGTCGTCAACATATCTGTGCCAAACTTTAAACATGTATGGAAAGGAAGTTGTTATGTGTATTTCTAAGTAGCTCATAAATAAATCTGCCAAGAAGGGTGAAAGTGGGTTGCCCATGGTAAGACCAGTTGGTTGTTGATAGAACTTCTTATTGAAACTAAAACAATTTTGTCCAATGCATAAATTGGTAAGTTGTATGAGGTCTTCTATTTCTTCTTCAAGTAGGTTAGTCTGCTGTAGCCATTTCTTTAATTGACGCAGGAGTTGATCTGTAGGGACACTTGGAAATAGTGCAGTGACATCAAAGGAAACTAATCTGTCTTCTGGTTCGAGTTCCAGGGATTTTATCTTCTGTATTAAATCTTCTGAATTCATTATGTTTTTGCTGTTGAATTTTGGTAGTGAAGAGAATCTCTGTACTAACCATTTTGCCAGTTTGTAGGTAGGAGAATCAATATTGCTGACGATTGGTCTCATCTTATTACCCGGTTTGTGTATTTTAGGTAGAGCATACATTCTTGGTAAAATGGGGTGGTCTGGTTTTAATCTAGATTTATCAGTGTCTATTATAGTTTTGCTTTCCTGAATGGTTTGATTGAAGGCTTTCAAATGTGATTTTAATGGGTCTTCTTGAATTTGTATGTAATTTTCTTGTTGCAGCATATTTTCTACTCTGGTAATATATTTTCCTTTATTTTCCTTACTAATTCATTTGTCTTGGCTAGGTAAGGTAAAGGAAACCTTGATGAAGATAGGTTTTGGGGAAATTTTGAGAGCTAAAGAATTATTACAAATAGGTTTCTGGAATGAAATTAGGACAAGAATAGAGGATATGGAAAAACAAGATTTATTAGCGAGTTTTACTTTTAAGAGCTCACTGAGATTATACAGAGAAATGAAAGTAGTATGGAACAGGGAACAGTACTATGTTGATATATGTGATAAAACAGCAAGAGCAGGCTTTGCATGGGCTAGGACAGGGGTGGTGAATTTGAAAGGTTTGAGAAAAAAGATTGATTTGGAGAAATGCCCACTATGCCACTGGAAAGTCAAAGAGTGGCATATACTTTTAGAGTGTGAAGAAACGAAGTTGCTTAGAAAGGGGATAGAGAAGAGAGAATGGTTAAATTTACCAATAGAAATTCAAGTTAAAAAGTTAGTAAATGTAAAATCTAGGAAAAATGTAATAGAAGTAGGGAACTTTTTGGGCAGAGTAAGAGCAAAATGGATGAGGAAAATTAGCAAGGAAGAGGCAAATGAGTATTAAATTACAGTAGTTTTTATTTGATATGTTGCAAGTAGGACCCAACAACTCAACTACCTCAAGGTAGAGTTAGAGTTAGTATTGGAGATTAAATAAATTAATAATTGTACTTTTAGATTAAGAGGAATGCTGGATACCAGTAGTTAAGAGGTTAGTTTTCTTTATATTTTATTTTATTGTTAATTTAAGAAACTGCGTTAACAATAAATTGCTTACTTACTAATTCATTTTAATCTATATAAACTTTTACAGAAATAGCTCCATTACATATTTTATTATATATATACATACAAAAGGAACAGTGATAGTCAAATGTTTAAGAACTGGACGCTCTATGCTGGCCTTAAAATTCCATACTATTTCCATGACATCACGAGAAACAACTGAATGTTGCCAGGACTTTAAAAGAATAGCCAAGTAATGAACAATTCACACCATTACTAAGAGATATCTCAGAAACAGCTTATGCCACAAAAAACTTATTTGAAATAAATTGTGTGTTTTAAAGAGATCTACATTTTTTAAGTAGTACGTTTTTGTTTATTGCTTAACGTTTACCAGTTATACAAGATTCCTTCAGAATGAAGAGGACTTTACAGGCTATTCCCATAAAATTCAAGATATACATTTTATTTGTCGTGTAAATATCTTTAATATATGGTATTTTAAGCAAAATTGCTAAGAGAGAGTTTTTAGAAAACAAAAAATTTTGAAAAATGTTCCATGTAAAGGGTAGTTTGGGGTAAGTGAATTTTCTTGAAAACTTTTGTGTTGCATTTTTGGAAGGTATTCAACCTAAATACCAAGTTTGGCATTTATCTGATGTTTTGTTTTTGATTATGCTGTTGATAGACTCACACACAAGAACCTTTTAATAAAAATGCTTTATTTGGATTCAGGGGGCCTCAAGATATATATTTCCTGTAAAATCTCAGTATCAATTCAGTCGAATTAACCTTCTGAGGATGGGAACAACGGTTTCCCGAAACATGTTAAGTGAGTAAACTTAAGTGATGTTAGTGTAACAATTCCGACTCACCTTTAAATAAAATCTCAGTATCAAATTTTCAGGTGGAATGCAATACCTTCTCTATCCACTATGTATGTAGTAGAGAAAGTATTTAACAGAATTTATTAAGATTTGACATCTCACATAAAAAGGATCTCACTGTACAGTATGTCCAGCCAAAAAATGCCATCTAAAAGTCACAGGAAAATAATAAAAAAAAAGAGTGTTATTTATGGACACTTTTTAACTACTATGCTTCTTAGCGTCTCATTCTATACTAGGCATGAAGGACTGGAAATTTTGCTCAGAGGCCTCTTTATCAGGCTTGAGGTTCTTTTACGTGCCGTAAATCTACGACATGGGACCACCAGCTTTACTTCCCTTCAGAAGGAAGCCGCGCTAAGAATTTTTACGCCTAAAAAAAATCCATCGCCCTCTGCTGTGTTTGAACCTGTGACCTCGGGAACTAGAGGTTAGCATGGTACCCCTAGGCCACAGAGGATGACACATAAGAGGAAGTGTGGCAGTGAGTCTAGGCTGTTGGACGCAACAGCCCCTGAAACATGTTAGCAAGTTCTGGTGTGGAAAGTGAAGCTAGGGTAATAAAAATCTTCATTTGTTGAATGTACATGTTAAAAAATCTTCACTGTGTTTTCCCAATAAGAATTATAAACCGGTGTTTTAATTTTTATTTATCACCACACAAAAAATGGCTTTATTACTGGTTTTCAAAACATCAAATGATACGCGAGTTACTGAGAAAGTGGGAACAGAAGGGGTATGGAGATTCCAAGTTAAAACATAAAGAGGGGGAAGGAGAACAGAAGAGTTGAAAGCATAAACATACCAGTTGTGCACCATCAGCTTCTGTACAGCAAGCAAAGCTTCATATCGTACATTTGGGTCCTCATGTCCCAGCAGCTGCATCACAAGTTGTTTGCCTCCCAACTGCTCTATTACACTGTAACAATAACACCTCATTGCACACATTTGTTTCTGCTATAACACAACCTATTTTCTAATTTGTGTTTCCAGTTTGAAACCAGTTACAAAATCAAATTTAGCATCATATACTATTCTGTAACCTCTACTTTATATACCAAGTGGTAGTTTTGTAACCCAGCCACAATTGTTTATATGCTAATTCACTTGCACTGCAGTGATCTCAGCATTGTTCCACTAGCTCACTACTGTCCTTTCCAAACCAGAGTTCCCTCTGATGTAAACAGAAGCACATGCTTCGGCTTGTCACAAACCCAAGAATATACTCTTACGCCAACGTAAATAGTTCCTTAATACATGTATTGTATTATGAAATATTAGAGCAGGAAAGGTATAGAACTGCACATTTTATTGCGGTTATCATAAAAACTCGTCGTTAAAGGTAATGGATATATACTAGCTGTTAAGAGATTACAAAATATGATTTTCACCTGCTATTGCGCTAATGCCGAGAGTATCTTGCTTGTTAATACCAACCGTATGCATGACTGCCACTATCTTACTTATACAAGAAATGCAGCAATGAATTCCCAGAAGTGCTATCTAAGTACCGAATAAACACTTTGCGTAACACAGCATATATGTTAATCGAAGTCATTCATAATACACTAACACACATATGCTCAGCTCAGGTCAAATCTTGTGATTTAGTCAGTTGGTATTTGAGCTCACATGGCAGAGGAAGGTGCGTGTAGTGCGAATAAACTGTTCAAACACAGAAGCGGGAAACAGTAAAAAAGTGGTTAAAAACAAACAATACTTCATATATTCAACTCACTATTACAAAAATACCCGACACTTGCATTATTGCATATTATGAAACTAATATCAGATTTTACAGGCGTTTCAGTGAGAAGTGTAACGAAAGCGAGCAGGGAATATAAACAGACATAATACAACATAGAAGAGGATAAAATGTGGAAACTTGATTTCAGTGCGACAGTACTGTGGAATTGTGGATAAGTTTGTCATTATTTTGGAGAGTAGTTCTGATTCTGATATGGCAGTTGAGTCATCTTCGGAGGCTTCGGATTTGGGTGTTGCACTTTTGCCCGAGGATTGTGATTAACATAAGTAAAATGTTCATTTACGCATGCTTATAAAATCGATTGTTACCTCAGGTTGCATTTTGAACTATGATTCTCATGCAGGGCACATTTTTATAGATTAAATAATGTTCAACAAGCACGTAGGAGGGGAACAAGCAGCCATTATGCGCGGGAATTGCGAACTACTTTTGCACAGATAATACAAAGAGTTTGTTTTCAGTGACAGCCACTCTGGTTTGGAATGGACAGTAGCAGTGAATGACCTGCTCAAGGCTACACTTTATTGGCTGTGAATGTCAACTGTCAGTTGCTGCCTACTGTTAGTGCTGTAATGACTAGAGTTCGTTTATTGTGCATCTCAAAAGTGAACGATTATTCAAACATCTGTGTTGTGTGTGTGTGTGTGAATTACTTTAAGACTATTCTTATTATTGTTCCTGTTCTTGTTTTCTTTAGTCCAGTGAAATGCCTGTTGAACAAAGAATTTTTACGTATAATACATACATAAAAACAGAATCACGTACACAGTATGCAGACAATTTCTGGTATTCCAGTTCCAAATAGAGATACAGCCAAGTTGTCTGGTTAATAAGTTTCCAACACTTAAGCCCCCCAGCTCTCCAGATCTTACTGTGTGATTTCTATTTGTGGCAAAACCTAAAAAATAAGTTTATAGGAACAATCCATACAGGATAAATGAACTGAAAGACAATATCAGAACAGAAGTAAAGAAAATTATGCAAGAAAAGCTTCTATGTGAATGGAAATTTCACCTGAACATGCCAGCAATGTCTAAGTGCAGATGGACATCACTTTCAACACAATTTTTAACAAGGTAATAGTCATAGTGCATGTTACTATTAGTCATAACATGGGAGTGTTACAACCGAAATCTCCCTGGTGTACACATATACGTGATGTGGTCTGGGCCATACAACAACTGCTCTGTATAATGTCCACATTTACTAGTACTCTACATAAAGAGCATATATCTCTGTTTATTCCCTTCATGTCTCTTCTTAACCTACACATTCACTCGAAGCCCATCCTTCTGACCCTAAATTATTAAATACATATATGTACATACTTCTCTCTGCTCCAATTGGCTACATAGTATTAAACTTTTTTTTAGTCTGTGAGACTTTGAAATACTTCCTGTTTCTCTATATCCTCTGCCCTAAACCTCACTTGTTTCCAAAACAAGCCAACATAACATTATAACTATAGTTTAAAATAAAGAGAGTTGAGGGTTGTTACACTACATCACTTGAACGAGTTGAGAACATGCTGACGATGGAAACAAGCCATCTCCCGAAACGCGTTCAAGTAAGAATATTTTAGTGATGTAGTGTAACAACCCTCAACTCTCTTTATTTTAAATTATGACACATCACTGTTACTAGCTTCTAAATCTTCAAAATTAGTTTATAACTATAGCCTAGATGTTAGGCAAAATGCCTTTTCTATTGGGTGGTAATAAGTAAAACTTTATATATTGTGTCTCAGTGACTGCGGCCCAAGGTAATTGGGATGTCAGTGAGGGGTAGTTGGAGACTGAAGAAGTGGCTACATTCTGCATATTGCATTATGCCGCTACATCAAGAAGGAAAGTGAAACGATGAACTAGCTCAGAGTGAACTGACAGAATGAAATAAGTAAAGTTGAAGTAGATAAATACTAGTGAAGTGATAGTTGAAAAACAAAAAATATAATTGCGTTTTGAGGTATTTTGAAATTATAGAACTAGTTTTGATTTTATGCGGACTCACAATAACCAAGAAAGTTAAAATACACGTATTATAATGTGAGCATCCACAAATAATGGGAAGTTTTTATGGGAGCGGGAAAGAAGACTTTGTCAAAGATTTAACTTTCTCGTTCTTGTTCCCTAGCATGGCATATTAGATTCATATTATGCATATTAGACTCTTCTCCACAGAAACTATTCAAGGTGGACATGACATGAAATAACCACTAGAAAAATTAAATTAAATTTAGTTTTATTTATGGATGCTCTTTAACTGCTGTGGTCCTTAGCGTCCCATTCTAAATTGGGTGTGAAAGACTGATAATTTTACTCAGATGCTTCTTTATCAGGCTTGAGGTTCTTTTACGTGCCGTAAATCTACGACATGGGACCACTGGCTTTACTTTCCTTCTGAAGGAAGCCATGCTAAGGATTTTTACGCCCGAAAAAATCCATCACCCTCTGCCGGGTTTGAACCCACAACCTTGGAACTAGCATGGTAACCATGGAGGACAACAAAACCGCTAGAGCAAGCTGGGAAAATGAAACCAGAAGAAGTCCCAGCAAACTGTGTCCTCAGATCCACTGAGCATTGGTTCTTCTAGCAAAAACATCACTTGTAATTTATTTATATGCAACTTAAAATTGGCTACTGCCTCACGAGAAACCTATGAAGAATAGTAAAAGGTGGTAGATATTAATGAAGAACAACAAATAACTTTAATTGGCAATAGTACAGTATGTGGGTAGGAGCATAATTCAGTATAAATATTTATGAAAACAAGAGGTTTTGATATTCAGAGGTACCAGTAGAGAATGGGGATTCGTTTTATGCAGTTGTTGCCAGAACAAAGTCATTCGCCCCCCCCCCATCCCTCTTTTTTTAGTGGTCGTTCTAGTATAGTGGCAACTGATGACATTTTGTGGTAAAGTGTTGCCAACCGAAGAAGACAATCACTACGTTTCCATGCAGGAATTGAAATCGATTTCAGTCCAATTCCATACTGAATACGATCTGCGTTTCCATGTTAAGTTCAATACGTATTGAGATTGATTTGGATATGTTAAGTCTGGGAATACACAATTCAAGCTTTTATGTTGTTCAACTTGGATTTAGGTTGCCGAACCTGTTAAACATATGTTAGTTTGTTTTCCTGTATATTTTAAGTAGGTTTTGAGATTAGTGAATGTTTTTAGAAGAATAAATTGCAAATTATGGAAGTGATAAAAGCGGGCTTTGCTGTGTGTTTTATTACACACGTGATCAACAATTTCTGGTTAAAAAAAAAAAAATAAACTGACAAGCACGCAGCATGTTACAAGTATAGTAAAGGTTAGTATCTTTGGCATATTTAAAACGATTTGAATATAGTAGGTGTTTCCATGCAACAAATCTCAATCCAATCCTACGTTCTAAGAGGATCAGATCCAAGCTTCAAAACAATCTCAATACAATCCAAATTTGTGTTTCCATGCATTATTGAATACGGAAAGTGCACTCAAATCGATTTCAATTCCCCATGGAAACATAGTAAATATGTGGATAAAGAACTGTCGCTATGTAAATGCTATAATGCATCATTGGAGTTTATCCTCAGATCCTTCAGCTATACCCTGTCAGTGCTCCACTCCTCTACTTATAAAAAGAACACGCTTTGCAGCTTAGGGTCCTCAATGTTGGCAGCAAAAGGACAACACAAGTATTGCTCCCATAATGCCTCGGGTTACATGCATGTGTAATGTGTTAATATGTAACAAAAGTGACAAAATATAATTAAATATCTTAACCACAATATTTAATAATGTTATGTAAGTACTAAAGATAATCCTGTAGATGCATGTATAAATGAATGTGGCTCCTACTCATATACCGTACAATATCCCTTTAATTAATAATGGTATGATAAGGGAATCGCAAATAGTAATGGAACTGCATTTACAAAATATTTACACTATAGAATTTTGACATTGCCTAACCTGCATTATGTTGGCTGAATTGGAAGCAGGTGAACAAATATTGTTGGTCAGTTACAAACAAATGACGTGCAAATCCGACTTTCCACTTTACTTATCAACATGCATTCCCATTCTCGTTCCTGGGGTGTTGTGAACCAAAATTTCACATATTTTGTTTCCTTCTCCTTTCCATTCTCAGATTAATAAAACAGAGCTTGTAGTTTCAAATTATTGCAGAATAAATTCTATAACTTTATTGTCAGTATAGATAGTGAAATACAATGAGTTAAGCTTGTACAAGCTTCTAAATCTTCAAAAAATTGAGCTACAATGAGTTTGCCTGACTGAAGAGGTTATACTTACTGTTTGCCTCTGGGATAGTGACGAACGTATTCTCCTATGTCAAAACTAGCGACACTAAGTACCAGAGGGTCCTTACTGCTTTCCAGCAGAAGTATCAGCATCCTAAGTAACTCATAATTCTTTTCATTAAGTCTTGGGGCATTCTCGCGCCAGAATTTGGCAGACTTATGTACAGGACTCCATTCTAAACGTCCTGACTTAACTTCCGTTGCATATTCATCAAATGAGCTGAAAAAAATCATTCATATTTATGTTGAACATGCACATTAATACAGGACTTTATTGGTTGAAAAACAATTAGGTCTAACAACCTCAGAACAGGTATTTAAACACAGCTGCTACAGAGAGTGACTATAAACAGGGTATCAAAGCTATTGAACATTGCTGGGAAAAGTGTATCGAGCTGAAAGGAAACTATGTAAGAGAAATATAGATGTTTTTTCCCATAATTTTTGTGTTTTCTTTGTTAGGTCGGGTACTTCTGGGACAGCCCTCGTATTATCAAATACTTTTAATTTCCCAGATAAGATGTTTATTTTATTAAAGCTTACCTTAGATCCTGAACAGAAGCTTGCAATTTTTCATTGAGGAATTCTATGTCTGCTGCGATGTCTTCATCATCAAATTTTCGTTGTTCCAATATACTTAGCTGCTTCAAAACTTTGCATTGTACCATCGCAATGCAGTGCTCCTTAGATACCTGGGGCTCTTTTGGTTTTTCAATTAAATTCTGGAAGCAATTTAAAATTTGTTAATAAAACTGTTATACTCTTTGATAAAACTACAGTGAATTAAGTGTAAATATTTAAAAGGGTTACACCACGTCCTTTTTGAAATTTGGTTGATCTTCCTCATAATTTCTTTGACAATCTGAAAAGCTGTTGCAGATTATAGCAGTATTGCTTTATGAATACTTTATATTCGGGTATACACAATTACAGCTACAGGGTTGTTGGTGGTTAGTGATGAAAGATTAAACCTGGTTTAATCAACATAAGTTAACAATAAGTTCAGCAATCACTTTATCATCGGCCAATTTTAACTTTTAGCATCATGTTTTCCCTATAACTTTTTAACAAATGCTGAAGTTAGAAAGTGGCTGCTGCAAATAAAGTTTTAATTATATACTGATTGCCAGAGTTAGGCCGAGTTTCACAGTTTAACCACAAGCTACAACGGATCTTTACAGGGCATAGTTCAAGCGATAAGCCAAGCTTATATGTGGCTTGGCTTAAATCACACTGAACTGTGATCTAAGACAAGGAGTTGCCATGTTATCTGAAGAAGATGAAATCAGTGATAAGGAAATGTACATTATTTTAACCTACATGCACAAGAGACGATCTAGAAAAAGTACACTTGATGAAAGTGGAGTCAACCTAAACACTCTTACTAGTTTCACTCACTTATTTATTTTGCAGAACATGTATCGTGAGCATGAGCTCACATCATCAGCTGCCTGTTGATTGTCGGATGAACTCTTGAGTCGTATTGTTGAAAGCTTAGGGTGTTCTCTGGAGGCCTATGAATGAAATTAAATAGAGGGTTGTCTGCTTCTGGTAAATCAAGGTTTATAAGCAGTTTTTAAACTTCTTTATGTAAATATTCTTCCATACTTGAAGCTCTTTTGAGTTTCTGGGCTGGTTTCAGCAACTGGATATTGTGTCTATTTCCTTGTTTTGAGTTCAGAAGTGAAAAGTAACTGCTGATTTGTTGGTCTGTTTGAACTTTATGCAACGCCGGTGTTCCTTTTCATTTTTCGAATTTAAATCTTTTTGCAATTTTCACATTGGATCCAGTAGATTCCTGACTTTTTGTCTTGGGGTATGAGATCAAATTTTCTTGTTTTAATGAGATTCTTGATGCTAAATTTGTTGTAAGGTGCCAGGGTAATATTGTGATTCTTGAATATTTTCTAAAATTTGATTTCTTTGATTTGCCAGAAGCAGACAACCCTCTATTTAGTTTCATCCATATGCCTCCAGAGGACACCCCAGGCTTCCAACAATATGACTTGAGAGTTCATTTGACAGTCAACAGGCAGCTGATGTCAGCTCAGCAAAATAAATAGGTGAGTGAAGCTAGTAAGAGTGTTTAGGTTGACTCCACTTTCATCAAGTGTATTTTATCAATTGCTTCACCATTTTTGGATACAATCTAGAAAGTTTAGAATTTGTCCAAACCACGTATGGAATGACCAAGAATCCTGTGAGAGATCTCGATTAAGTAAACAGTTGGCAATAATGGTACCAGAAATTGCTGATACTATTAAACATAAAACCAACTGGTAAGAAGCAAATCTTGATATACTTCATATTTTTATTGTATACATTGTCACAATCATTGCCGACACATCTACATATAACATATTGCTTTATATTTCAATAACAACGTCCTCTGGTCAGAAACATGCTTCTCCTAACATTGAAGTTATATGCAAGTGAAAGCTGGAGATTTTTCCAGCATCTCAAAACTTACAGCATGCAGAGCTATCAAAATTGTTTCACGCCATTCTAATCAACCCTTTGTACCAAACTTTTTTCCCACATTTGGTTTTTCTTACTCCATAGTAATTTCTACCACTGCTTGCACTCTTACATGGTTATGCTGCTTCATAATTTCTATGAGAACACTGACTTCTTGAGAGAAGCAAAGTTAGTTGTATGTTTTGACCCTGATTGTTCGGTCATTTTAACTTAAGTTGCTGGATAACCTACAAAAGCCTGTTTTAGGAACATTGTTGCTATAAACAATGGAAATTCACTCAATGTCCATGTGCAAGCATTACCAACTACTGTTCTGTGAGATTTCTCAGCTCAGCAAAGCTGAACCTGGTTGCCCTACTGTGAAACTTGCAAAGTTTAAGCAGCACCTGTGCCTTGCTGAAGCTTAAACCGGCCTTAGAGAGCTTTGGCTCCAATGGAAAGGAGCATCTTATCTTTCCAAAAAGGCTTATGTTACTGCTGAAGTAGTGCAAGAAAGGCTCAAACATTTAAAGTGCAATGTTGCTATGCTTACTGTATTTATGCTGCGTACACCGCCCTCAGGCAAATGGTTACCTTTAAAGTGAATGTCATCGAGATTGTGTTATGTACTGTCCATTCCAAACCAGAGTTCCCTCTATGTAAACAAAAGCATGTGCTTCTGTTTGTCAGGAACCTAAGAGCACACTCTTACGCCAACGTAAATAGTTCCTTAAAAAATGTATTGTGTCATGAAACATTGGGGAGGAAAGATATAGAACAGCATATTTCATTCCGGTTATTGTAAGAATTCATTGCTAAACAATGTATATATACTAACTGTTAAGAGATTACAAAAATTAAGAGATTTTCGTCTGCTTTTGTGCTAATGCTGAGAGTATCTTGCTTGTTAATATCAATGTATGTATGACTGCCATTCTCTTGCATATACGGGAAATGCACCAATGAATTCCTGGAGGTGCTATCTGAGTACCAAATAAACACTTTGCATAACACAGGAAATGTGATAAATGAAGTCATTCATAATACGCTAACACACATATGCTCAGCTCAGGTCAAATCTTGAGATTTAGTCAGTTGGTATTTGAGTTTTCATGGCAGAGGAAGGTGCGTGTAGGCGAATAAACTGCTCAAACGCAAAAGTGGGAAGCAGTTAAAAACTGGCAAAAAATTAACAGTGCTTAATGTATTCAATTCACTATTAGAAAAATAGCTGACACTTGCATTAGTGCATATTACAAAACTAATATCTGATTTTACAGGCGTTTCAATGAGAAGTGTAACCAAACTGCACAGGGCATATAAACAGACAATAGAAGAGGAGAATCAAATGTGGGAATTTCCTTAGTGTGCGACAGTGCTGTGGATAAGCTTGTCATTGATTTGGAGAATAGTTTTGATATCAAATATGTCAGCTGAGTCATCTTCGGGTGAATCGGATTTGGGTGTTGCACTTTTGCCTGAGGATTGTGATTAATGTAAGTAAAATATTAATTTCCACATGCTTATAAAATTGATTGTTACTTCATGTTGCATTTTGAACTATGATTCTCATGCTGGATGCCTTTTTGTAGATTGAAGCAACGTTTAACTGTACGTGATATGTAGCAAGCACGTGAAAGAGGAACAATCAGCCATTAGGGGCAGGGATTGCAAACTATTTTCACGCGGATAATACAAAGAGTTTGTTTACAGTGACAGGCACTCTGGTTTGGTATGGACATTAGTGTTGTTGCGTACCCACAATGTCAAACGTTTTTAGAGCTTGGTTAGGCGAAAACTCAAATAGCTCAGAGCTTGACAGTATTGAAGTGAGTGGTTCTAGGGAAACGGCATCACCGAGGAAGAAACTATGATTTAGAGGGGATCAAAAATCTAAAGCAGATGATTCTATTATTAAAAATGTGAAGAACTTGCTTGCTGATCTGGTTTATAAAAACAGACCTCTTCTGACAGACAACGTCAATGAATTAACTGCTTTTACTTTGGATTTATAAAATGCAAGACATAGAAAAACATAAAAATCCAGAAAAAAAGCACTTAAAAGGGAACTAAGTCCTTCTGATAAAATAGATGATTTTACAAGAGATCTGCTACAGTGTACAAATTTTATTGGAAAGGAGAAACAATGACAAATCATAAACTTCTTCAGGCCAGTATGACAAAACACGTGACACAGATTATTAATTTTCTTATAGCAGCAGGACATTGTATAGACATTTGCATAGCATGAGGTTTTCAAATGTAGCGTCTCTGAATCTTAAAGAGCGACCTGCAGATGAAATGGTGAGGATATTAAGCAGTTCTTGTAATAAGGCCCTAAGAAGTGATCAAATTATATGCAGTGTGTGAAAGATACTGAAGGGAGTTACTCGAACATGCAACCTGATTTCGATGCCAATGACCCTCCAAGCATGTTCACTGACTTGGAATCTGCTTCTGAGGATGACAGCGACAGATCAATGAAGCAGACACAGATTAAATGGTGACTTTGTTAAATACATTCTATTTGACTTATTTTTAATGTAATAAAATGCGCCTTTGTGATGGTAAATGAGGTGTAATTTATTAGTAATATGAATTAAAAAAGTATCAAACCTTGCTTTTTCTTGCATAAAGCAACAAAGTGCGGTAAAGTTTCTTTGGTGAAGATGTGGAGGGAACATTCATGCGCAGTCATGAACTTTTTTCCTGCCCATAGGAAGTGTCAGTTGCTGGGAGTTGGCCTATGAGTGAAGACGTGTAATGAGTGATTGTCGGATTTCAATTTTTGTAAAATGATGGAACTTGAGTGGTGATATTACATCAAATTTTGCCAAAACTTTGGCAATACACAAGTGGAAGCCATTTGCAAGATTCAAGGCTTTCGGGGACAATATCATGAGCACTTCATGGATAAAGGAGTGGTACAACCACCACACATCAAGGCCCTCAACAAGCCAAAATGACAATGTCATTGAGCAAGTGTGGACTCTGGTCTTGGACTGTCATATCAGAGTCCGAGAACTTGTGAATGAGATAGGGGTAAGCATTGGATTGGTACATTCAATTTTGACTGAGGAGAGTGCCTGCAAAATTGCACCAAAGTTGCTAATAATGGAGCAGAAACAATGGCATCTGGGATTGCACAGGACATGCTGGCTAATGCAGTGAACCCACTTTTGAACACCATGATCACAGGTGTTGAGACATGGGTTTACGGCTATGACCCAGAAACAAAGATGCAATCATCACAGTGGCAACATCCGTCATCTCCAAGGTCATGTTAACCTTATTTGACTCCCGTAGGGTGGTGCATCATGAGTACACACCATCACAAATGAAGGTCCTTCACGATGCTGTGTGGCACAAACGACCAGATCTGTGGGCAGCTCCATCATGATAATGCCCATTTGATTCAGGCTTTCTTTAGCAAACACAACATTCCTGTGGTTTATCAGGCTCCTTACTCACTGACATCGCTCTGCAAGAAAATGACACTCAAAAGAACCCGATTTCAGTCAAGAGATGACATCATACAGAAAGCGACAGCCAGATTGCTCACCATTGCAAAAACTGCATTCCAGAAGTGTCCTCAACAATAGCAGGAGCGCTAGGAGAAGTGCGTGTGCATCACCAAGGAGACTACTTTGAAGGGGTAAATATTCGCTTGCTGTTTGGCAATACGAGGTTCACTCTTAAAGTTTTGAGAATTAACTCAGTAACATCATAAAAAAGATCTGGTAATTGCATTCACATGACTTTCTGTACTCACTCTACTGCAAACTATTCTTACAAAAACTTATTCTTCTATTTAATTCTTTTTTATCAAGATCACATTTTGTTGTAGGTAAAAGAAGAATAGACCAGACTATAGTGATAAGACTTTTAAACAGCAGGTTACTATGTGGTGTCTTTAAAATTCCATGCTCTTTGCATGACCATGAGGAAAAATGAATAAGGACTCCGCACTTGAAAAAAGTTTTATTATTTGAAAACTTAAACCAATAAGAAGGAATATCTCACAAATGGTTAACACCACAAAATATATTCACATAAACAGAGTGCTTTAACGAGATCTACATTTTTATGTGTAGCAAGATTTTGTCTATCTCTTACGGTTTACCAATTACACAAAAGTCATTCAGAATGAAGAGGTTATTCCCAGAAAATCCAAAATATACATTTTATTTGTCATTCAAATATCTTAAACATATGGTATTATAATTAAAACTGTTAGTGCCTTTTTTGAGAAAATTGTACATTTTTTGTGTAAAGGTTAGTGTGGGTGGGGGAGGTTTTTTAAAACTTTTCACATTCTTGGAAGATACTAAACTTAAATAACATGTTTTGTATTTAAGTGACTTTTCATTTTTGAATTCTGCATTTCTTAGCTTAGGTCAGGTTACATTCTTAGCTCTGTAATTATAATTTTGCAAAAGTGTTCTTTTTATAAGGTGTTAAAATTTGGTGATTCAAGGATAATGAAATTGTATTTTGATAATGTAGGTTAACCCCCCTCATGACGGTTATGATAACTATCGAGGAACAGCGACTTAGCCACATTACGTCATCGTCAGAAAAGCAAGAAACATCTAGAAACTTCAAGCAATAGCCAGATCAGTTGGTTTGTCTGGTGGCCATGTCGTCCGGAGGGGAAATGGTTCCTCTGAGTGCCACGTCAGGGGAAAGGCAGTGCTGTTCCTGCTCACGTCCCCTCTCCGCGGCACTGAAAGTTAGCTGGAAGTAGCGAGAAGAACAGCAGAGTCGGTGAGTTTCAGTCAATGAGTTACTGCAGCAGCAGTTTCACGAACAATGGTCATGTTGCATATGCTGGAAGTCTCGGCCTTGGAAAATTTTTCTTTAACCTATTTCAGCAGTAAAGTTCTAAATTTCAATCTTAGGGTATACACATGCATACTTGTAAAAGTCGCTGTACATTCTTTAGAAAAGGTGCTGTAAGCAAAAGCGTTATATTTGGGTGTAGATTCTTATTTCAATATTTTCTCACATATATTCCAAATTATCAAAGGGAATGAGTTGAGTGCTGTGTATGCCAAATATACAGAATAATTGTAATACAAGAGTATAATTTTAATGTGGAAGCTTGTTGTCGGGACAAATATATATGAAACTTTACGAAAGAAATTATAAGTTGAGAATTGTTAATATTTATAAACTTTGGCACGAACAAGTTATAGTAAATTTTAGACTAGGAGTATTATGCACAGTTTCTTTAGTTTGTGTTATTTCTTTATGTTGCCTTGGTTATTCTTCCTTTATCCTAGGCCTTTAAGCTTTCCTGATTGGTGAATACGATCCCTGCTTGGTGTACAGTGTTGTGATTTTCAATGAAGATCAAGTGGGTCACAACACTGCAAGTAGTGATGCAGTAATTTGTATCACAAATTACTTAAATGTAAATAATGATTGTAATATGAATATGCATTTTTATGTGACATTGATTTCAGATGTTTATTGATTGTAATTATTATTGGGAAATAAGTTTATACGGCTTTACTGAAACTGTCAATAATAGAGCAATAATGCAGAGAGGGGGGGTGAGCTGTTTATCATTATTGGAAACGAGGAAGTTACGTAATGTTGGCGCGTTTTCGGTAGAACCTTCTGGAATGTTTCCCTAAAAGCAATATGTATTCATGGTTTTCATTGGATATTAAAATAGACGCTAATGTTGGCGCGTTTTATTAGCCAATAGCAGTTCATTTATAATCTTTAGGCGTATCTTGATGCAGGCGTATAAATAGGCCAAGTTAGAGGTAAAGTCAGTCAGTCCTTCAGTTCGCCGAAAGCATTCATATACTACACGTCGTCTTCAGTCAGTCAGTCAGTTCGTCAAGTTACGCGCAGCAGAATTATGAAAGATCTAAAATATGGTAAAGTTAATTATACACAAAGTTGAAATACGTGAATTAAACGTGATCAGTAAGAAGTATTATAACAGTTTCAGTTTGGCGAGTATCTAGATCAATATGTAAAAGTGATAGTGAACGTGTTCGACAATAAAAATTATAAAACAAATTTCTTCATCAGTGTAATTTTTGGATAAAAGATTCCTTTCCATTTCACAACCTGTATTGAGACACATGTTCGACCAAGCCAACAGGATAATAGCTAGCTGGAGGACATTTAAAATGAATTATTTCAAAAACTGAACTAGGAAACACAAATTGCTAACGCCAGATGGAGCTACGAACCTAACAAATGAATGACGTCACAAGATGGCTTCCACTCACATGAAGTAAACACAATATAAGATCTCCAAGTTCTAATAATTTACGTAAAACATATTACGTAAGCACTGAAACTCGCAAATTGGCTACCACAACGTGGGGCTCAAAACAAATACAATTTATTTACTACAAATTGGCTTCCACAACGTGGGGCTAACAAATACAAACATATTACGAATTTGTTTTACTACAGTAGTAATTTTGTTAACTACAAGAAACATACTTCCACTAACAACAGTTTAAAGAAAGTTAATGAAAACGATAGTAGCAGCATGAAGGATGAATACAGTGTTACAAAGATGCTAGCAGAGCATTTAAGAAAATTCACCATTACAAAGTATTGTAAATAAGCAGTAAATCTTCTTACCCTAAAGACTGCGAGAATTATTCTTGTCACCTTCTCTTTCACGGAGTCACTCAGTATATCTGCCAGTATTGGAATGACACTAAACCTGTAACACAACACCAGTTAATATAACATCACTAAGAACCTAATACAGCATCAGCAGAATGCTATTATCAACTTACTTATTCATTTTCTCTGCAAGAAGAGGGTTGAACGTGAGCACCCAAAGGCAGAAAATAAGTTGATACTGAACTTGGAAGTTGACTCTACCCTGTAGCACTGCTAACAATGTTGAAATTCCATCTACGGCAACAAATGCGAAACGATACTCATCGATACGCAGCATCATCTGTAGGCATCTTCCTACGGACTGCATGTATTCATTGTTCTGAAACAACACCAGAAAATCTTTATTTCCTAGTGTTCTATTTACTTGTGCGAGGGTTACTAGATAAGTATTGAGACAACAAATAGAATACCCAAAGAATCTTTTTGTTTAATGCAGTTTGTCAAAGTATCCCCCCCCCTCTGGCAACATATGTAGCATTCCATCGTCTGAAACCACCTACACCACTGCAGATAACTCCTCATATGTTCAGGGTTTGAAAACTGATGACGTCGAAGTTGGCTCTTCACAGTAGGGAATAGGAAGTACTGCATGGTGCCAGGTCAGGACTATAGGGTGGATGCCTTATTAACAGTGTGAATTGCATTGTTATGGTGCAATCTGGCTTTGGACGCCATTCTTGGATTTGCTGAAACACTTTCAAAAGACAAAATACTATATACCATTTTGCAGTAACAGTTCTGTGCTTTTTGAGCATAATGGTTGCTACTTGACCCCTTGACTTTGACAGAGGGTTTGGTCATCAGAGAAAATGCAAATTGAGGACTGGCATTTTCTTTCATAAATCCATATTCTGTCACCTGTAACAACATCTGAAATGCTGTGAGACTTTCCACAGTTAAATCTTTGCACCTTTCCACCCTGTGGAGCTTCTGTGCTTCAGACAAATTATGGGGCACCCAACTTGAAGGATTGTTGAAACGTTTGGCAAATTTATTGCTAATGGCAGCTCAATGTCCTTTTAGGTTAGTCTTGGATCTTCCCTTATCATTATTTCTACGAGATGTTTTTCTCAGTCACTAGTGTGCCAGATTTTTCTAAATCTGTCACATGTGTTTGTTTTCTCATGTACAGTCATGTGTTTCTTGCTGTAATAGTTTGCCAGATTGTCACCCCCAGGGTCAGTTGTGCTGCCCCTTGTTTGTGAGTGGGAATGTGTGCTGGGGTCTCTGGCTGGAGTCTGGTTGCGCTTCTTACAAAATTATTCCAGAATTCTTAGATGTGTGGTGCAGATCCTTTGGTAAGTCTGTTTACAACTTTGGTACTTGATGTAAGTTGCTTGGCCTTCACATTTTCTGGCCATATCTTTTGATTTGTTCCTACTCGTTTGGTGTCAGCCAGGGTTTATACTTGCTGGAAGTTTAAATGTAATCAGTAATGGTCATTTCAATCTATACATGTGTAATAATGGGTTGCTGATATGTTGTGTTGGGACCGAATCGGGCAGAGCTGTTACCATATTCTGCAAGAGAGAAGACTAGAAACTTTACAACACTGTGTGCTGCAAGAAGCTTCAAAAATAGTATTTGTAAACTTGTTTACATTCATATATTGTTGGGCTTTATGTAGAATAATATTCTCTGAAATATACCTTCTGTTATTTTTATGACAGCTTCTGGGTGTAAATAATTCCCTCCTTAAATGACAAGTAGTAACATGTTGGTTAGCGTCCTGGTGTTCTTGGTCTGCCCAGCTTCATCTTTAAGAGATTGCTCCTCTCTTAAAGGCAGATAGGCAACTGAAGTCTCCAAAAATATTTTTTTTTTAAATTGTGCAATTCTTGCTGAACAAAATGATATATCGGTGTGATATTATTTATGACCTTGAATGGTTATTTAATAGGGTAGTGCGCCCTTTAAATGCCTGCCATTACACCACTTTAAATTAATTTTTCTCAAAACTTACATTTTCTTTGCTTTATGTATCTTTTTCTCTGAAAGTCAAGAGTCAATTGTAGTGAAACCATCAGGAACATGCCTGCTTATTCTGAACTACAACCATCTGCATCATGAACAATATGCATGTTAGTGAATATTATTAGTAAACAAATATGCATATCTTTGAGCATATTTTTTTCATGAATTATGATTTTTTGTGGAAGCTATAATTAAGTTATTGGAGTCATTCTAGTTCGAATTTAAGAAAATATTACTAACAGTCTCTGTACAAAATTTCAAAGTTGCATCACTGATAGTTTCTGCAAAACAGGAACATAAAGTTCTATTAAAAAAAAATAAAACCTCCGGATAAAAACAGTTGATTCAAAAAAGATGATTATCCCATACACACAAAATTTATATTGTGTATGTATCAGACACTGGTATACATGCATATGAAATTTGGTAAGTTTATTTGCAATAGCTTAAGAGAAATTGATGTTTTACTAAAAGGATACGCTTTGCTTATTTCAGTCACCTGTCTCCTCTTAAATTCTCCAAACTAGCAGAAGCACCACAGCATGTGAAGCCCTCTCAAATGCTCAAGTGACTGCATTTCATTTAAACACATTTGAAATTGTACCAGATCATCACATGAAAATCCTCTCTGAATCTCCATTGCACCTACAAGGATGTTCACACTTTCTAAGACTTGAAACATGATACAACATAGCTCTACGTGCTGCCATGGCAACACCAATGACTCAGCACATGCTTTCCCTACAGACGGCTATGCCTCAATACTTATCCAACTGACCCTTGTATACCTCAACTACTTCAGAAGCATTGCTTACGTTTTGTTTTAACTGATCTTTTAGCCAGGTCAGATAAAACTGTAGATCTGAACGGTCCATTAGTTCCTGACTCCAACAAGCAATTTTGGCAATGATCCTCGAAGTCATGTTCATGATGAACCCATCGGGACGGTTCAGCAAATTGAGGAAGGGTCCCCATACAGATTCCCTCTTCTTCATTGAGTGTTCTCGGAAAATTTCAACTCTGGAGTGATCTTCCTGAAATGTCAGTAAAAACAAAAGTTAAACAGGATGGTAAGGGTTAGGTCAGGGATGGCTCATCTCACCACTCCCACTATGACAGACACATATTTTGTTTTGCAACACAGGTGGAGGAAATATTGCATTTCATCCAAAAATTCAATATCAACATTTCACAAAAAGCATTTCTAGAAAAAGGTGCATCTACTTGTAAACAACGTAACTAAAAAACAAAATGTCACATAAATACAAACTTGGTATTTAAGTTCAGCATCCTCCAAAGAGTAACAAAGATTTTTAAGAAAATTTCCCCAGCCCAAAACTACCCTTCACACTAAAAAATTACTGACATGAGTAGCCGAGGTCTTCAAGATACAGACTTGTGAACTGAGGTCTGTAGTTCAAATACTCCCTGACCGAGGTTTCTTCCAGGTTTTCCTCAGTCTTTGTTATTGGCAAATGCCAGGGATGTGCCCTAAAATTAGGCTTGGAGCATTCCCTTTCACAAGTATCACCAGTGTCACCACCTGTGGTGACATATGTAACAAGAACAAGTGTAGAACATTACTTAAAAAGCAAGAAGAGTTAATGTTCCACTTGTTCACTGGAGTCTTGCTAAACACAGACATTAAACCTTGGCTAAGCTTGCACACAAGTTACAAAACATTCCTGCAACTTCAGCTGTTGGTCTTTGGTTCACCAAAACACAGGCTGCTGACATTTGATGGGTTAAAAAATCACATGCTAAAACTTCTCATTTGTTCCATTCACATAACTTCATCTATTTCTATATAGCTTCTACAAACTATTCTTAATAAACCTTTATATGTTATATACAGAGTGAGCCAAAAGACTCCGAACCGGCTGCACTGTGTTTTTCTTGTCTGTGTGCTCGGCGCTTGTTACCGTCTGCTGCTATCATAGAAAGGCGGGGATGAAACCATACAACATTTTTAAAACTACTTTTAAAGGCTTTACTTACCAACTTTACGAAAGGATATGCTGAAACTGACCACCGTCGTCCATACATTTTTGTCACCTCTTTAGGAAACTATCCATCACTCGCCGTAGTTCACGTTAAGAAATTTCCTGGCAGATATTTTGTTTTAATTCTTACAGGGTGTGTGCATTTGTCTTGTACACTTTATGTTTTAAGTTACCCGGAGGGATATTTTATGAACAATATTACCGGCTGCGCAGTGTTTTTGCACTGGGCGTGTGGAAATATGATAAAAACATAACGCACACTGCTGCTATAAACAAATTCACGCCGTTGTGGTTTTGTTGTGCAGTGTGAAGTGCAGTTTTAAGTTGGTGATGTGATGTAGTTCAGTTATTACGAGTTATTTATTATTTTGTCCTGTGCTTAGTCACAAAGTATATTATGGCTCAGTATATGTTTTCTACTGCACAGCGTGTATATATTTATGATTCGTATGTGTTAACTTGGCCAGCTCACCAAGTGAAAGTACGATTTGCAAAAAGATTTCCAGGTGTAAAAGTTCCAGGCCGTACAACAATCCATGAACTTTACAGTAAATTTCAGGCCACAGGAAGTGTTCAGGCTAAGAAATCTAAAAGATGGCGTTCAGTTCTTACCGAAGAAACAGACGATATCAGCCATTGTTTGGAAAATTCCATGATGGATAGTTTTCTAGAGGTGCCAAAAATGTATGGACAACGATGGTGGCCAGTTTCAGCATCTCCTTTCATAAAGTTGGTAAGTAAAGCCCATAAAAGTAGTTTTAAAAATGTTGTATGGTTTCATCCGTGCCTTTCTATGATAGTGGCAGATGGCAACGAGCGCCAAGGACGCAGACAGGAAAAACACTGTGCAGGCAGTTCGGAGTCTTTTGGCTCATTCTGCATATATATATATTACATGTTAATTGAAGGACCAAAGAAGAAAAAAAAAATGTTTCCCTAAATAGTTTCATTACACATTTAGTTATAGGTACATGAGGCTGAAATGTTACTCAAAGCTTTAAAAAGCAGGTTTCTAAAAAGTGTGCTTTGAAATTCCACTCTTTGCAATGACCCAGAGAAACGAACAGATGGCAACTGAACACTGAAAGAAAGAAAAAAGAAAACACACACACACAGAGGTGTTGCATCCACATGACTTTCTGTACTGACTCTTCTAGAAACTATTTTTATGAAAACTTATTCTTCACTCCACTTCTCCTTTTAACTGAGATAAACGCTCATTACACATTTCACTGTAGGCCTAAGAAGGATACGAGGATGATATTGAAAACTTATAGAATGCCATGCTTTTAAAAACAAATGAAATTTGTTTATATTTGAAGCTACTTTCTAATGTTTTGCAAGCTGATTGCCATGTAGTTTCCTTGATTTGCTCTAATAGTTTGTTAATTACCATCATTTAAAGATTTTGTGTTCACCCACAAATGAATTTGACTACAGATCATTTCCAGGCTGTGATTTATTTATTTTAAATCATCATCAACACTTACACAATGTGAAGATCAGCTTAGAAATGCATTTGGCAAAGAAGCCTCATCTAAGGCAACAATTTATATTTGGTACAGTGAATTCAAGAGAGTTTGTTTTATACTTAGTGAAGAATTTTGTGAAGGGTGCTCAAGAACTGCTGTTACTGATTTAAAGTATTGTCGCTGAGCGAGCAATGCTTAAAGATGATCAATAGACATCTTATGAATTTATTAAGGTGGCATTGGTACGACTCAAATCTAAAACATGAACAGACGTGAGAAAACTTTGTTGTCGATGAATTCCACATAAACTGACTCGCGATCAAAAACAATAAAGCAGCTATTGCTGTAGAAAAACTCTGATAAAATTCCAAGGCAGCAGTTCAAATTTGGTTTGGAATATCGTTACAGGTGATTGAATCTTGGATTTACCGTTATGATCATCAAAAGAAAAGTCAATCAGCTAAATGGGTCTTTCAAACACAACCTAATCTTCAAAAGTCTGATAAATTCACAGTGCTGGTAAGAACATGGTTGCTAGTTTTTTTCTAAAACGGGCAATATTGCTACTGTAGCATTATAAGGTAGAATTACTGTTACTGCCGATTGCTACACAAATGTCTGTTAACAGAAAATTTTTGAAAAAGTTCATGAAAAACCACAAAAGGAGAAATAATGTTACATTCATGATAATGCAGCATTGCGTATAGCAAAACTAACTGAGCATCTGAATGCCCTAAAGGTCAGCACCATGGACCCTCCACCATACAGCCCTGACCTAGCACCTTGTGATTTCTTTCTATTTCAAAAATTAAAAGATAAAATGTGTGCAATCATTTTTTTGTCCTCAGATGAAGCAGTGGAACATTATAAGAACCTGGTTTCTGAAGAGCCTCAGGAAGAGTGGCATCTTTGCTTTAAGGTTTCATCAAATGCAAAAATGTATTGGTGTTAAAGGGGAATATTCTGAAAAACAATAAAATCATTTAAATTTTTTAAAACTAATCGTTGTTTGATTTCCTAAAAATTTTCAGTGTTGCTCTCATATGGCAGATAGTAAGATTTTTTTAAAAAATGGGTCGCTATGTGTTGGTTTTGAAATCCCACTTTCCTGCATGAGCACGAGAAAAAACACATACCGACTTATCACTTGAAAAACGTGCCTTTAAGTATTTTAAAATTCAAACCAATAAAAACAGAATCTCAGAAACGGCCAATACCACAAAAATATTTAATAGCATAAATTGTGTGTTTTAACGCGATCTACATTTTTTGTGTGGTAAGATTTTGTCTATACCTTACGGTTACCAATTATACTATAGTCATTCCGAATGAAGAGGACTTCACAGACTATTCCCAGAAAATTCAAGATACACATTTTATTTGTCGAAAAAAATAATATAACATTTTCCGTGTAAAGGATAGTTTGGGGGAGCTGGAATTTTTTTGCAAATGTTTTTCTGGTATGTTTAAAACAATATCTGACTTAAGTATCACATTTATTTATTTACTGTGGCAGAGCTACGGCCACCTAGAACAAACCTGAATACAATATTACAATCCCATTGATGGTACATAGATAATATCTAAAAGAACACAAAAGATAAATAACACAAACATTAGAGGAACAGTAAAGTCAATTGAAAATACAGAGAAACTTAAGTTAAAAGTAACAAATATCTTAAAATATGGCATACATACACTATATATACAATGAAAATTATATTTCTTCTAAGTTAACAATTGTTTTTAACTAAAACCTGCAACCTGTGATGAAAAGCACATATGTATGACAGCCCATGACATCCTGTGGCAGTGAATTCCAGAGCCTAGCAACCTTCAGATTAAAAGATGTTAAGTATAGAGAAGTTCAGTGAAGCAGTATTGAAAGTATGTGACGATTTTTCAAGTGTGTATGAAGGTTGTGAGACGAAAGGAAACTTTTAAAGTGAGAAGTTAGGTATGTAGGGGAAGTAGTGCGAATAAGTTTAAACAGAAGTAAAAGACAATGATGTTTCTACGGTGAACTAGATAGAACTATGACAACTCACGGAGAGATGGTGTTATATGATCGTAATGACATACATCACAGATGTAACGTACACATGTATTGTGAGATAGCTGTAATTTACATGACAGATTAGATCTTAAGTCTGTGAGGAGGGAATCACAATAATCAAAGTGGGGCATCACCATTATTTGTACCAAAGTCTTTCTTAGGTTCCTAGGCAGGGGCATATTTAAACGCTTGAAAACGTGGATTAAAGAATTTACTTTCCTACAAATTTCAGTAATATGATTGTCCCAACTAAGTTTACTGAAAAAATAACACCCAAATTTTTTGTCCATTCTGTCAAAGAGATAACAGAATTATTAATTTCAACCAATGGAATAGAGCGCATGGATTTTGAGGGATTGACACCAAGGCCTAAACTGCGTGCCCATAAATAAACAGGGTTGAGATCGTGGTTAATTTTCAACACCATAATGTGAATGTCGTCAGTTCGTGAATTTATGTATAGTTGTAGGTCATCGGCATAAAGGTGATATTTGCAGGTGAATAGAGCAAGAAATATCGTTTATGTGAAGTGCAATAATAAAGGACCCAAAACATTACCCTGTGGAACTCCTGCCTTTACGAAATGCCATAATGAGGAATGATTCTCAGAAACGAGACACTGCTGCCTTTTGCAAAGATAGGAGTCGAACCACGTGGTAGTTGTATCAGTGTCTTAAGCTTAGCAAGCAATACGTCTCTATCTACAGAATTAACAGCCTTAGTCATGTCTAATAGTACCAGTAGAGTCAGTTTCCGTTCATCACAAGCTTTGCATATATCTTCAACAATGTTTAATAGCACCGTGCTAGTGTTTATCCAACTTCCAGTTTTTGAGTTATGCTGTTCACAAGACACAGACAGACATGAAATTTGATATCAAAATTTTGAGTGGAATAAAATAATTTCTCCACCTGATGCAGGTAAGTAACGGAAAGTAAAAGGTGCAATAAATTTGGTATGCAGTAATTACAACAGTAAGTGTTTGATGGGGTGGAATCCTGTCCTTGCAATATAGAACTAAACTGCAGGTCATATCTGCACATGCCACACTTTCAAGCAAAAGCTTGGAACATGGTTGGATGCAACTTGTTATAACATAATTTATACAAGATTTTGTTTCTTTAACTGCATTCAAATGGCCTCTACCTGCAAAAAATATTGATTACAATTTTTCTGATCAAGCAAGTAAAGAGAGTTACATTGCATTGTGTAATGTCAAGAGACTTTGATTTTCTTATCTGCACAAGATAAGAGCACTTAATCATCTATTTTTGTTGAAGTTCTTTTAATATCATCATCAGTTCAATAACTTTTCTGGTTGGTACTTTTTACAGTATACTACTGCAAACGTTTTAGTAATGAAATAAAAAAAATCTGATGTGTTACACTCACATGACTTTCTCTACTCTTGTACAAACGCTTATTCTCCATATGCTTCATATTAATTTATTGCTAATTTTCTTGTAGATGCAAGGAGGATTGGTAGGCTTTAAGCGAGTCAAATATTTTAAGAGCTGGTTGCTATGTGGAGTATTCTATTCTCTTTGTATGTCCAGGACATAAAAAAAATGAATAACGAATTCCCATTTGAGAAAAAGTATATTGGAAAATTTAAGGGAATAACAAGCAATATTTCGAAAATGGTTCACTCAACAAAAAAAAATATATATGACATAAATTGTGTATTTTAACGCAATCTACATTTTTTGTGTAGTAAAATTTTGGTTTGCCAGTTATGCATAAGTCGTTCACAATGAAGAATACTTTTGGAGACATTCCCAGAAAATTCGAGATATACATTTCATTTCTCATGACAATATCTTAAACATATGATATTTTAATCAAAATCGTTTGAGCCATTTTTGAGAAAATTAAAATTTTCGAAAAATTTTCCATGTAAAGGGTAATCTGGGGTGGGGGGTTTTCTTGAAAACCTTTGTGTCGCATCTCTGGAAGATACTGAACCTAAATACCAAGTTTGGTGTTTTTCCGACTATTCGTTTCTGAGTTATGCTGTTCACAGACACACACACACAGACAGACATACACATGGACATGTTTCCAAAAATGTTTTTTTTTTTGGATTCAGGGGGTCTCAAAACATATATTTCCAGTGAAATTTCGGTATCAAATTTTTGGGTGGAATACAATACTTAATCTACTTACTATACGTAGTAGAGAAAGTAAAAAAAGAGGAAAAGTTGACATGTTACATTCTCATTCTATACACTCTTCTATGTATTTATGATATGAATTTTCAAAAAATTATATATCTTCTACTGGTTTATTATTCATTTATTATAAACACATTCATAGCAATTTAAGTTATAATGGAACTTTAGCCAGGAAAATAGTTTGATTAGAGAAGTACGTTCCAGAACTCATTGTACGCCATTATTTATTATGCTGTGTAATTTTTTCTGTGCTTGGCTGCCCAACAATGAAAAAAAGTTCATAAATACACATTGTGTTATGAGGTTCATGAATATCCAACAAGTAGTTCTAATTTATTTAAAGGTGAGCCGGAATTGTCAGCAATATTGATTCTCCTACCTACAAACTGGCAAAATGGTTAGTACAGATATTCTCTTCACTACCAAAATTCAATAGCAAAAACGTAATGAATTCAGAAGATTTAATACAGAAGATAAAATCCCTGGAACTCGAACCACAAGACAGATTAGTTTCCTTTGATGTCACTGCACTATTTCCAAGTGTCCCTACAGATCAACTCCTGCGTCAATTAAAGAAATGGCTACAGCAGACTAACTTGCTTGAAGAAGAAATAGAAGTCCTCATACAACTTACCAATTTGTGCATTACACAAAATTGTTTTAGTTTCAATAAGAAGTTCTATCAACAACCAACAGGTCTAACCATGGGCAACCCACTTTCACCTTTCCTGGCAGATTTATTTATGAGCTACTTAGAAACACACATAACAACTTCCTTTCCATACATGTTTAAAGTTTGGCACAGATATGTCGACGACATCTTCGCTGTTGTCCCTAATAGGTTCATACAAGACTCCTTAGCCTTACTAAACCTACAGAACCAATCAATAAAATTCACCATAGAAATAGAAAAAGAAGGCATGCTACCATTTTTAGACCTAAAAATCATCAGAGAACAAAAGAACCTAACCTTTGGCATATACAGGAAGCCAACACACACTACTAATTGCATAAAAAATAAAGAGTTTCAATCCAACCACACACAAACATGTAGTACTAAACAGCCTAACACATAGACTGGTATATACCCCCTTAAATAAACAAGAATACCAGTTAGAATACCAGCATATAGTAGACACAGCAATACATAATGGGTACAACAAAACAACTATTGACAAAAAAAATTGCAAAATTCAAATGACAGAAGCACATCAGAAACACAACAAATCTCAGCCAGCAAGATAAACAGCTGAAGTTCAAGAAATTCACATACCACCCAGGAACATTTCACAAATTTAAGAAGATTTTCATGAAACACAACATCAGCCTAGCTCCACAGAACAAATTTAACATAGAGAAATTACTTTGTAACAAGTTAAAAGACCCCATCCCACAAGACAAAAAAGCTGGAATCTACAAAATCAATTGTTCAGATTGCAATAAAGTATACATAGGTAAGACAAAAAGAAACCTAGAAACTAGGCTAAAGGAGCACATGAGATGTATCAAATACAAACAAATGGACAAATCTGCAGTTTCACACCATTTTTGGATCACTAATCACAACATCAAACCCAATATTACATTAGTCAAACCAGCCAAATTTGCAGCCGAATTAGATGCATGGGAGAAGATCACCATTCTGAAACACAACACACATCTAATGAATTTTGATTTGCCGCCACCAAATCCTCTATGGAAGTACATTTCACCACCACAAGATGCCACTACAGTATCCAGTCCACAAAACGGAAACACCAACAACACGGTCCAGTCGGATTAGCTTCTGAGGATGGGAACAACCGTTTCCCGAAACATGTTTTACCGACTCACGTTTAAATAAATTCAATACACATCACTGTTTCTAGCTTCTTTCCATTACAATATCAACGTAAGTAGTTCAAATGTTTACATTAATAGATGTAAATATAGTAACCTTCCATGTTCTTTTGAAACAACATCTTTTTTTCCCCTTTCTTTTCTTTCTCTTCTTGTATTTGATGTTGGTATACGGAAGGTTGTCCCACTTAAGCTCAGACATTTTTGCTTATGTTTTTTTATGGTGAGATTCCCTTTCACCACCACCTATTGTGTTCAGTATGATTTCCACGGGCTTTAACTATGGCTCTGCAGCGAAATTTCCATTGAAGAAAGCTGCATCTAAGAACAGGAAGGGGGATGTTAGCCCTCTCCTCCTGGCAGGCTTTCCAGGATCCTTCAATGGTGGTGGAACGCCGTGAAGCAAGGCACTGCTTCAGCAGATCAAATCTGCAAAAATCTTTTGGCAGGCATCTGGTGACTTCACAGGAATCCTTCTAAATGGTACCACATTAACACCTGTTTACATAGCTTTCCAGTGGTAGTAATGCTGGGAAGACAGAGAAGTGTGACTGGATGCTTTATCCATGTGGATCCAAACATTTGGGGCATCCTCACCTTATATCTTTTCATCAAAAATTGGGTCCACAACATTCCTTTGATAGTAGGCTGCACTAATTTTTACATTGTTGGCTACTCTGTGAATGCCGAGTTTCCCCTGAGAGCAATAACCTGCAACCACCATGAATCCCTTGGAAAACTTTTCCTTGTTCTCCCAATTAAAGTTGAAGCGCCCCTTTTGATGGTAGTAAATGGCTCAGGATTTTTTGTGTCACCTAGACAAACCCATGCTTCATCTAAAGAAACCACCCATTGCTGCTTTTCACCTGCCAGGTGGTTTTCATAGAGCTTTCTTGCATTCGTGAAGCATTCTCTCATGTGCCGCTCCTTCAAGGTGTCCACGTGCTTTATGGTGCCATTCTAGACCCAAATTGTTGTGTATTAACCAATAGATGGCCCCTTTGGATATTCCAATGTGGCTGGAAATGCTTCTTTGGGTTGGTGGGTTTTCTTGAGTCACTGCTGCACTCACCCTGGCTACTACTGCTTTAGGTTGTGTTGGTTGTGGCCTTTTTCTTGCACACTGAGCCTCAGGTGGGAATCAATTTTTATGCAGCTGTTATACGCCCCACACACGACTTACTTATGGTAAGACCTTTTTGTTTACACATTTCCACTGTCATTGAAAGCCTGTAACCAGCATCGGAAAGCCTAACAATGTACCCCTGCCACAAGTCAGCGATTGTCGAAGCCATTTCGAGTACACTTTGCCTCAGACTGGCTCAGCAGACAGCTGAGCAATAATAAACATAAGCAGTTTGATCAATCACAGGATTGGGAGGGCAATTCAAAGTCGTCCGAATTTAAGTGGGACAACCCTCCGTACAATGTATTTGTTTTGGTAAATAAACTATCTATCTATTCTTACCAGAAATAATAGTTTCATTATACAATTTCTTCTGGATACAAGTGATAGTCAAATGTTACTCTTTGCATGACCACAAGAAACAAAAAAGAATGGTGATTTAGCACTTCAAAAAAGTATAAAGTATTTGAAAATTCAAACCAATAATCACCATGTCTAGGAAAGGTTGATGCCACAAAACTTGACATAAATTGTGTTCCTTAACAAGATCTACATTTTTTGTGTAGTAAGATTTTGTCTCTCTCTTACAGTTTACCAATTATACAAAAGTCATGAGTATGAAGTTGTTCTTCCTCTAGCACTTTACAGGCTATTCATAAAAATTCAAGATATATATTTTGTTTATCATAGAAATACTCAAACATATAGTATTTTAATTAAAATTGTTAATGCCATTTTTGAGAAAATAACAAATAATGAAAATTTGTCAATATAAAGGGTAGTTTGGGGCGAGGGATTTTCTTCAAAATCTTTGTGTAGCATCCTTGTAAAATGCTGAACTTGAATACCAAGTTTGGTCTCTCCCTCTTCCCCCCCCCTCTCTCTCTCTCTCTCTCTCGCATGCACATGTGCACACATACACAATTTTTTTAAAATGCTTTTTTTTTTATTCAGGTGGCTAAAACATGTATTTTGAGTGAAATCTCAATATCAAATTTTTGTGTGGATTGCAATACCTTCTCTATCTAATAGATATGTGGTAGGGAAAGCAAAAAACCATTTTTAGAAAAAGGTGCGTGCGTGAGTGCGTGTGTGTGTGTGTGTGTGTGTGTGTGTGTGTGTGTGTGTGTGTGTGTGTGTATATTTACATTCACTATACCTTCCTAAGATGTAAGATGGATCCTTTAAATGGAACAATTTTCATAATTTTTCATTTTCTAAAAAATGGCTAACGAATTTAGTTAAAATGCCATATATTAAAGATATTTACATAAAAAATAAAATATATGTCTTGGATTTTCTGGGAACAGCCTGCGAAGTCCTCTTCACTAGGAAGGAATTTTGTATGATCTTGTATAACCAGTAAGCGTTAAGATGGTAGGCAAAAGCGTACAACATAGAAATGTGGATGTCTTTAAAACACAGAATTTATTTCAAATAACCTTTTTAGTGGCATCAGCCATTTGTGAGATATCCATTATTAATGGTTCGAATTGTTTAATACTTAGCCATATTTTTAAAGTTTTGTCGATTTTCAGTTGTTTGTATACATACTAACAAACTATAAAGGGCAGAGTGTGTCATGTGAATGTAACACATCAGATTTTATTATAAGTAGTGTTAATGCCCATTCTTATTACATTCGTTACCAAGGTGGTGGACACTAATGGTATATGAAATTAAATCATATTCGGGAAAGAAATCTTCCAGGGTAACTTTAGGACATCTCCCGGGCATTTGCCAGTTATATGAGGACTGCAAAACACCTGGAAAATGTCTCTGTTACGGAGGACGGTCCTGGTGGGATTTGAATCACAGACCTCCCGAATGCAAGCCTCATGCATTACCATGCAGCCATCTCGCTCAGATGTGCTTTAATTTGGAGTGGGTGATTTTCTTAAAAATCTTCACCTATGTCTTTAAAAGATTGCCTTACACAAGGATGAAATTTGATATTTGATCCAAAAACTTTTTTTGTTTGCATCAGAGTATCTTAAAACATTCTTGTTTTAGAGAAGTTATTTACTATATTCCATATGTATTCAAAAGTTTGAATTTTTATTTGCCTCTATATACATTTTATTTTATTTTAAAATGCTAATTTTATCATAAATTCCGTGCTTTACTTTTCCCTCCTTTACATAACATGCAAACAAACTTTCAGTCTGCTAGCATCTAAGCTGTAGATTCCATTTTGAATGAATAAAAATGTAGTGAAATTAATATATTGAAAAATAACAAAGTCAGGACCCTCTGGATAATGCACCTGAGTGACATCCAAAACAGCGGGCATATGTGGTGGAAGTTTGGGAAATACTTTAAACAGCTCTCGTTTGCAAACTATGACTTCTCTGTAGTAAAAACCAATTAATATAGTGTAATGAGATGTCTTTTGTGTACACATATGCTGCATTGTACACAAAAATGCTGTCTTAAAAGTAAACTAATTGTATTTTAAGACTAAATGGTGACCAATAAAATATGTATCCTCAAATAACATTCATGTGGTCTACAGTTTTGCATGCTATAACTCAACAGCATTTCTAAACTACAGCTACATATTTAAATTTCAAAGGACATAGCTTTATGAACAGCAAGCACTGTAATAACTGAAACAGAAATCATATTGCAGTTGACACTGATTGAGTTCACTCAAAATTACCTTATCACACTGTACACAATTACATACACAAAATACAGGGAGAGTAAAAAAAAAACTATGAACTGGCTACGTGGTTTTTTTCCTGTCCGTGTTCTCGGCGCTCGTTGACGTCTACCGCTATCATAGAAAGTCACGGATGAAACCATACAACATTTTTAAAACTACTTTTAAAACCTTTACTTAACAACTTTATGAAATGAGATGCTGATACTGGCCACCATTGTCCACACGTTTTTGGCACCTGTTTAGGAAACTATCCATCACTCGCTGTAGTTCACGTTGAGAAATGCTGGCAATTTCCTGGGGGATATTTTGTTATAATTATTCCAGGGTATGTGGGTTTGTCTTGTACACTTTATGTTTTAAGTTACCCCAGAGATAGAAATCACAGGGGGGTTATGTCGGCGGACTGAGGGGGCCATAAATTTCTACTAATAATTATGTCCTCAAACACACTTTCAATTCTCATCGAAATATTGGCTGTATGAACTCTTGCAGAGTCTTGTTGAAAAAAGGCAAAATTACGCTTCCGATCTGTTAATTCTCTAAAAACAGGGAGAAAAATTGCATTCATGTATGCACAGGCTTCAACTATTGACAAAAAAAATTGGCCCTGCGATTGGCCCCCCTTTAAACCCCTGCAATTTCTATCTATGGAGTAACTTAAAACAAAGCATATAAGACAAACCCACACACCCTGGAAGAATTAAAACAAAATATCCATCAGGAAATTGCCAGCCTTTCTCAACATGAACTACGGCGAGTGATGGATAGTTTCGTAAAGAGGTGCCAAAAATCTATGGACAATGGTGGACAGTTTCAGCATCTCCTTTCATAAAGTTGGTATGTAAAGCCTTTAAAAGTAGTTTAAAAAATGTATGTTTCATCCGCACCTTTGTATGATAGCGGCAAACGGCAACGAGCATCGAGGGCGCGGACAGGAAAAACACTGTGCAGGCGGTTCATAGTTATTTGGCTCCCTCTATATATACTGGATGGCTGACGTATGAAATGCTATTGTTTACAGTAATTAGCTACTAAATTTAGAACCTTTACAGTAGAGCTTTGAAAGCTTTTCATTTCTTAGTTTGCAATAATTACTCAAAAAAAAATCTGATGTGTTACACTCACATGACTTTCTCTACTCTTGTACAAAGTATTTTTACAAACGCTTATTCTCCATCTAGTTCATGTTAATCGAGATAAACATTTGCAAACTCTATCTTATTGCTAATTTTCTTGTAGATGTAGGGGAAAATATATTTACAAGGGCAATATAGAAAAACAGTAGCCTTTAAGCACATATATATCTCTTAATAGCTGGTTGCTAGGTGCAGCACCATTCCCTTTGCCACAGATTATAACTCTTTGCATATCCAAGACAAAAAAAATGAATAACGAATTCCCATTTGAGAAAATAAGTATTGAAAAATTTAAGGGAATAACAAGCAATATCTCGAAAATGGTTCACTCAACAAAAAAAATGTATATGACATAAATTGTGTATTTTAACGCGATCTACATTTTCTGTGTAGTAACATTTTGTCTATCTCTTATGGTTTACCAGTTATGCAAAAGGCGTTCACAATAAAGAATACTTTTGGAGACATTCCCAGGAAATTCAAGATATACATTTTATTTGTCATAAAAATATCTTAAACATACGATATTTTAATCAAAATCGTTAAGAGCCATTTTTGAGAAAATTAAAATTTTCGAAAAATCTTCCATGTAAAGGGTACTCTGGGGTGGGGGAATTTTCTTGAAAACCTTCGTGTCGCATCCTTGGAAGATACTGAGCCCAAATACCAAGTTTGGTGTTTATCCGACTGTTCGTTTCTGAGTTATGCTGTTCACAGACACACACACAGACACACAGACAGACACACACACGGACATGTTTCCAAAAATGCTTTTTTTGGATTCAGGGGGTCTCAAAACATGTATTTCCAGTGAAATCTCGGTATCGAAATTTTGGGTGGAATACAATACTTCCCCTACTTCCTATACGTAGTAGAGAAAGTAATATACCTACTTTTAGCGACTTGTAGCATTCTTTACTAGTTTTTGCGGAGAGTCCACACTGATAGATTGAAATATAACAAATAAGTAATCTTAAACCAGCACTGCAACTGAAATGTATGAAACACATAACCTTAAACAGCATTGGAAAACAACATTCATGCAGTCTACAGTTTTGCATGCAGCAACATAACAGCATAAATACGATGGTTGATTAAAAAAAAATTGTCGGAAATGCACCATTCAGCAGTTTAACCTCTTTCCTGGAACTGTTATAAAAGAACCATTGCAAGGGAACTTATCCTTTCTTCTAACAAAGACGGAAACAAAATGATGTATGCAAACATTGAATCCTTTGAAGACGTATGGTGTTTATGATTTATGCATATGATCCATTTTCTTTTAAATCTTTATATTTTCGAAATATGAATGGCAATACTCACACTGGGACACACTATATACACACACACTCACATATACACAAATGTTTTATTGTATCTCACAGGTATACATAGTTAATATATTTTATAACACAAATTAACATGTATACAGCATATTTTAAAGTAGGTATTTATCACAGCTCTATTCATTATAACCAAAATTCAATTTACACCCGGGAACACAACGGTGTAGTAATGTTATAAAATGTTTGCTGATCGCAAAGAAGTGAGTGAACAATAGTGTGAAGTGCGAAAGAAAGAATGCAACAAAAAGAACCACTTATGTAGACTAGCTCCCGCACGAGTCATATCTAGCTACCCCTCGAAAGAGAAGACCTTAGCCCTTCAAGGACAAATCAGTTGTTCGTTCATTCATTCATATTTACGACTATAACATCCCCAACGTAACAATTTTTTCTTTATTTCACCGCAGTAACCATCACACAAGCTATATTCTCAAACTGATAAATTAAAAAGGTATATAATATACAGGGTTATTCATAAAGAAGGAACTGACTTTACATGTTTATTTCTAATGAACGACAATAGATAGCGACATATACGACATAACATTGAATAGAGGAAAGTGCAAAGTTTTAAGCCCCACCTATTAGTTCCATTCAGTGCCTACAGTGGCGCTGCATTTGTTTACGAGAAAATGGCGACACTACAGGAAGAGTCGGTTTGTGTGCTGCATATGCAAAGAGTGAATCCATTGTTTCATTGCAGCGTGCATTTCGTTGTGAGTTCAATGAGCTGCCTTGTCATAAAAATTTTACAATTGATACAATGAATTCGTAGAAGATGGTTAGGTATGCAAACGGAAAAGCACTGGTCATCCTCGCATAACAAAGTACTCATTTTGAACACACAAAATAAAACTTTGAACTTTTGTCTATTCAGTGATGTATCGCATGTGTCACCACCTATTGTCATTGATTAGAAATAAGTATGTAAAATCTGTTCCTTCTTTTTGAATACCCTGTATACTTTATATTTAATGTGGCCATGGTCTACATGGAATATATAAGTAAACATAGATAACACATGGAAAGCACATGACTGGGATTATTCCAGTTTCCTAAATTGCACAAATAAAAGTTTTCAAACACTATTGCTTTGATGTGATTAGAAAATGCTGCAGTTACTAAAATACTATAAATCACAGGCATTGAAAACACAACACAGCAGCTAGCGTGTGTAAATACCTCAGGGATTACTGCCATTTTCTCAATCTCAAACCTAGCGTCAGGTCTGTTGTTTTTAGAGGGTCCTGGTAAAATACATATAAAATATATACAGTCGATAATTGTGTCATAATCAGGGCATTTTGATGTACAATGGTACTTTAAAGTGATTGGCATTTTTAATATAAACGTAAAAATTCATTGACCCAAAAAATAATCAACATTTCACCCCTCACCTCTAAACACAATTTTTCTTTCCTTTTTCTCTTCTCTCTCTCTTTTTTTTATAACCTTTTCAGTTTGGTCCAGCAGCTCTCTAGAACTTGGGGACCTTTGTAATTGCAATGTGGGCTGAACTGCTGTATTCAGGACCACCCAAACATTGTAACAAATGGATATGAATGCAATCAAGATACCTAAATTGGGTTTAGGAGAAGATGTGAACACTTGGAAGGCCTGTAACCCACCATTCCATCCTATTTACGACACTTTCTTTTATAGTAAAATCATTGTGGAAGGACTCCATCTTATTACTACTGCACATGTGTAGAAGAAACTGCCACCCACCTCTGTCTTACATTCAAGAGGGAGTTTGAATGTCGATTAGGGTGAGTTACCTGGATAAGGTTTTTTTTTCTGGGGTTTTCCCTTATCCTGGGAGGACGAATGTTGGGTGACTTTAAGCTCTATGGATCCTTTGATCAGCATTTCATCCATTCATTGTCTGAGATAACCTACCAGATTAAAGGATGTTAAACTTAAAAAAAACAAAACTGCCAAATCAAGTGGTACAAATGTAATTTGTGAGAACCAGTTATTTGAATCCTGTTCTCTCTCTCTCTCTCTCTCTCTGTTGCAATGTTACAGAGGCCTGCCTTCAGTTACTGAGGATCTGCTGAGAACATGGATGTTTGTTCCGAGTGCAATTCTGTCCTGTATCCCTTGCAGTGATTAGATTTTGTTAAAGTTTAGGCTAGGAATAGCTATGTTAATGAGTTAGTATTTAGTGCAGTTAGCTAGTTGGTGTAATTTAGACATAAACAAGACTGTTGGCTGCTTTGCTTTAATGAAACAAGAAGCATAACTTGATTGCACTGCATTATGGCTACATGTGCACTAAATAAATAAACAATTATAACATTTTAAGTTATGTTTAAGAAATGGGTAACGTTGCTACCAGCCTCTCCCTGTCCTATGTCTCTGAATGCTGCCAACCTACATACTTCAAAAATAGCTAAAAATACATGAGTAGCAGTATTGCAGAATACAAGTATTGTTGGCAATAGCTAATCATGCCGCTAAGAGGGAGAAGGCGGCAGGAAAAGTCAATGCTGTTCAAAATGGCAAAGTGGGGTGAGTTTACGATTGTGGGTTTCTTTAACCAAACCATTGCAAAAACAGCCTTTTTTAAGACTTCCATCATAAAAGAGCAAGTAGAACTGGTTGGACTAACAATTATTCTTAAAGTTACAATTATTATTGTTTACTATTATTACTAATAGGTATTGTTTGCTGTCGTTTATCTCTGCACTTTAATCGCTGCTTAATCACATGAAGATCTCGTTGGATTATTCTTAACGTTACAATTATTATTTACTTTCATTAGGACAATACATATGTATTGACTGTTAGCAACACACCGGCTATTATTTGATAGTGACATGTTGCCTATGCATTACATTTGTTAATTCTACCAAATATAACCCTATGTAAGACTGAGCAGTACCATTGCAGAATAGATGAGGGCCTCTTCATATTGTGACGAAATAACCTTTGGCGAAGTTATGTCCCAAATAACCTCAAATAACTGTTAAATTATAACCTCCCCAGTAGGTAAATACATTTTGTAAAGGGATTACATTTCTAATGAGATAAACTTAAGGTAATGTATGTATCATGCAAATGCACGATAAGTAATGGTGTGTTCCACATCGTATGCCCCCTTTTATCTGTGCATTCTTATTTGCATTTTCTACGATTCGTTTGTTTCATTTCCGGACCTTTCCACAAACACTACCTCCCTTCATATGTCACCTCCGTTCGTCTATGGAACTCCGACAGACTCGCCTCCCTGCCAACCAACACGTCCCTCTCGTGTTTTTCAACGTTACAAGGTTGTTATGGTTCAGCGATGTGATGTAGGACAGGGGGAGGCTGGCAGCAACGTTACCAAGAAATGTCCTCTACCATCAAATTATACCAAAAAGTAATTAGTGCCGAACTGCTGTATCCAACCTTTAACCACAAAATGGCAACAAATGGAGACAAATGTAATGAAAATACCTGAATTAGAGGTTTTGGAGAAGATGTGAATGCTTGGAAAGCCTGGAACCCATCATTCTTTTTCATCCATCCTTTTCAAGACATGTTTTTTTCTAGCAAAATCATGTAAACAAATGACTCCAACCCAAGTGGAACAAGTGCAATTTGCAAAAATAGATTTGAAACCTGTTTATATACACATACTAACCGAAGCATTGTAACCTAACCTTGGGCTAAATTTCAACACAAAGGACCCTGTCATTTTACAGCATGCTTTTCACTCAAATGTTGGCAACTCTTTACTTCTGAAATGCATCGATGAGAGAGACAGAGTTCTTCGTGCTGGTGGAAGTGTAAAATACTAAGAGGGGTTGGATAAGGAAGTTTTTGAGTAACTATAAATGCAAATGAGACATGAAACTTTCATGCTGGACTTTGAAGAAGAAAAAAATTAGAATCATGTTGGACTTAGAAAAAAATCTTGCATACTGGAAGGTTAAAACATTTGCACACCTTAAACCTCTCCTGACCAGAATAGCTGTTCTGGTAAGCTGTCATGAATTGCACCACCAAAATCACAAGCATTTAAACTGATTCTAATTGTGCATTAGGACTAACCTGCAGCATGTCATCGATCATTATCAGAATGTACTGGATGGTCTGATCCTTAGAAACATGGCCGAGCAAATTAAGGAAGGTTTTGGCACACTGACTCCTATTCTCTTTCAACAATGTTTCTCTGCCAGCAGCATCTGCATTGTCAAAAGCAAGAATGAAGGTGTAATCTTCTTGAGATATCATCTGCGACCTGAAAAGTTAATGGAAATATTACCATGGAAGCTATGCCTAAAAACTGATTCTGTCAAAGTTTCTCGCTCCCAAGCAACAAGAATACACAAGGAAAATACCACACTTACTGTAAATATGATTGCCAGTTAACTCTCTGAGCTCGAATCTCAGTGGCCTGCTGCTGCAGCACACTTGTTGCTGCCAGCATATCTGCAATCACAAGTCGATATCATAATCAGGACATACATAGAAACAGTTTCCACTTCAAAAAATTCAGATCAAGGACATGTATTATATTAAGACGAAATGTAACAAAGGCATTTTCTAACTGAAACTGCATACTATGATTGCAATTTTAGTAAATTATAGACGAGATCCCAGCACCTTGAGGTATGTTCTGTCAAATTTCATAATTTCATTTTTACATGGGTCATTGCATTAACTGGCTTACCAATTTTTTCATCTGGCAGCGCAGGTATAATGGAATTCACGTTAAAATCGTTTTGAGTCATTTTTAGGCTGTTAGACCTAAATTCAAATAATTTCAAAACTATATTCCCTTTCTGCAGTCCAGTTTGAGTCTTGTGACTGGAAGGCAGGCGTACCAACTGTAGATTGAAATTGTGAAAGCAGTGTCACCAATCTCTCTACCGTGTTCACATAGAACCGTCAATTTATTTATATGCCAGAATATTTTAATATTGGGAGTTAAGGATTATATCTTTATTCAAGTTAATGACAATGAAAATAATTAATAGAGGATTTCAGAAAGGGGAGAAGAAATGCCATTCAACACCCTGAAGATTGGAGAGATGCATGCTCCCAAAATGTCACTGATTATCATAATCTCATCTAGCTAGAAGCAAAAGTACGTCTAAATTATAGCGTAGTAATTAATGTTTTGTTTCCCGGCAGCTCAACTGTCCGGGTATTATTTTCGAATATTAATCTTAAAATCTTAGACATAATTTTCGGGAGAATACATTTTTGTAATGAACAGAGGTATCAAAAACTTTTCATCTGGCATAAAAGCCCTCTTCGGTACGGTGCCCCCTTACAAGCTTCTATATGAGCACCGTTCTGGCAAAGAGGATATGATTAACTACCTAAGATTCATTTTCCGAAAAAAAAAAAAAAAAAAGAAGCCACAATAGGTGTGGCTGAAAATAATTGTCTACTAATCTGAATATTATCCTAACTTTGCCTGTTTTCCTTCTAAATCTTTGTGTACCATACTTGTCTTTATTTTTGTGCTTTAAAATGTTGGCATTACCCTTGTCGCTCGCACGCTTCTCTCTCAACTGTTTAAGGTGAGAAAGAGCAATGGAGATTGGAGATCTAGAGTATTTAAAAATACACGGAAAGAGTTAACCTAAAATTATTAGAGAAAATCAACAAGAAGCTGTTAAAGCGTCTTTAAATATGTATTACGTGAATAAATACAGGTCAATATTTCTTTCCAAAACGGATATAACTTGGAATTAAGTAAAATAAGTTTACCATATGTACAGAAGTCGAACATAACCTAATGTTAAAGAGGTGTGGCGTTATTAATCATTATGTATTGACATCTTGTTAGAACATACGAGAATTTGAGGATATATTAAAAGAGAGGTTCACATGTAGATTTTTTGAATTTAATTTCTAACATTTTACTGCTTCCCTTTATTTCAGTGTGACTATTTGGATGAGCTATTAGAAGCGTTGCTGGGTGGAGAAGGTTGAAGAATGATCAGATTTTCCAAACACTGATTGCTTTATTTATGCTCGCCTTTGTTACTGCCTTATATTATATTTACTTTTCTCGTTTCAGTGATAAAATCTTATTTCTTTAGTAATTAAAATGGATGAAAATCAGAGACTAGTAGTATTTTACAGCATATTTTCTTGTGTTTATGTGTCTGTCAAGATCAGTATTCTCTATGTCACAGGAAGTATGTATGACATAGGTAAATATTCATTCTTTTCAGCCCTTTTCATCACATTTGTTGCAGAATGTATTAAATATATTGTTGGAAACTTTTACATAGCCAAACCTAATAATATTGGAAGATCCGATGAGAGATATATTCTAAACGTTTCTAAAAAGAATGCCACAAGGGGTAGGTTTAAAGAAGGACTTAAATGTGTGATGGTTTGTGCAGCAGCGGTACTTACTTACTTTATTGTAATTGTATTGTTTGGGGCACCAGTGTTCAGCAAGCACGAGGAGACATTTATGTTAAGCTTGTTACTGTGTGTTCTGACTGTGTGTCCAGCATGTATGAACCTCGGAGCTGCACCAATCCCTGGCATGCTGTTTGGATGTAAAATGGGAACTGACATGCTGGCAACATGGCTTCTACAGTCCATGCAGTTTACTCTCTTAGGAACGTGGATAGGAGCATTTGCAATTCCTCTGGATTGGGATCGTCCATGGCAGGTGTGGCCAATATCATGTGCCATGGGTGCACTTCTGGGATATTTAGCAGCAAATTTGATCACATTGTTACAAATGCTGCCAAGGCTTATAACAAAAAGTAGTGGTGGTGTTAAACCTGGTCGCAAAACCAGATAGCATTTATAGCAGGCATGTCAAACCTAGGTGCAATGTTACAACTTGCCTGGCTTCAGTGCAGGGAACCATACATGGAAATTGCAATTGTATTCCAAGACAGACGTGTGACAAAAACTTCCCTACTGCAAAAGGGCAGCTATCCAAAGTAATAACTGGCGCACAGTACAACTCGCTGTATTATAACTCATTGCTATTGAAAATATACAACAGGAAAAAATCTGTGTTGCATTCAGATGACTTTCTTTACTCACTCTTCTACAAACTACTCTTTAAAAAGCTTATTCTTTTAGCTGCTTTTTCTTAATTGAGATAAACTTAATTACACATTTAGTTGTAGGTATAAGAAAAAAAGAAACAATAATAATATACAGTAGGCTAAAGCGATAGATTTTTACTTTCTCCGCCATGTACAAAGGTGCTCTATTCCACCTAACAATTCAATACAAAGATTTCACTGGAAATACATGTTTTTGAGGCCCCTTGAATCAAAAAACATTTTAGAAAAAGATACGTGTGTGTGCGTTTGTGAACAGCATAACTCAAAAACAAAAAGTTGGATAAGTACCAAACCTGGTATTTAAGTTGAGTATCTTCCAGTGATGCAACATTCAGTTGTTAAAATTTGACTATCGCTGTTCGCTTTGTATCTATAACGAAATGCATAATGCAGCTATTTCTGAAAAGTTTAGTTTGGATTAAATGTTGTTGTTCACCAATGGCACTGGGGATTAATTGATCTGCATCATTTTCCCTCTGGCTTCCCAATATAAAGTCTATAAGTTAAAGACCTATGCTGTTTGTTCAGGATGACATCTTCTTCACAGAGAGGAAATGTGGTAGATAGAAAAATGAGCTTTAATAGGAATGGTTTGTATACCCACTAATAAAGATAAGAGGGTAGAGAAAGTCATGTGAATGTATCACATCAGATTTTAAAGAATGTGTTGCTATGTGATGGCTTTAAAATTCCATTGAAGTATAGGTTTCAAAATTCAAATCAGTAACAAGGATTATCTCGGAAATGGTTAATGCCACAAACATTTTTGACAAATTGTGTTTAACAATTTACATTTTTTGTGGTAAGATTTTGTCTGTCTGTTACGGTTTACCAATTATATAAAAGTAATTCAAGATGAAGAGGACTTCAGAGCTATTCCAAAAAAATTCAAGGTATACATTTCGTCACACAAATATCTTAAGCATACAGTATTTTAATCAAAATCTTCCTGTTGCACCCTTGGAAGATACCAAACTTAATTATCAAGCTGGTATTTCTTTAACTTTTCATTTTTGAGTAATGCTATTGACACAGATACGTGGACTGTTTGCTAAAAATGCTTTTTCTGGATTTAGGGAGCCTCAAAACATGTATTTCTGGTGGAATCTTGTTATTCAATGTTTGATTCCTCTGCTCGGATAGGCAAATAGTAGAGAAAGTAAAAATCATAAAATGTTCCTGTGACAAATCCATTTTAGAACTGCCAATGCATAGCAACAATAGAATATCTACTAATTAAAATAAGTTCTTTGCAGTGCTGCCAAAACTAAACGTCTGTATCTTATAGTTCCTTACAATTCAGAAAACTAAATGATGACTCTCCTAGTGCAACTTAATGTTCATGTCTAAGGAAAAGTACTGACAATTCCACATCAGATTGGATGTTAACTTTCTTGCTGTGCACACACAACCTTGGGTTCCATCACTGTCATTCCTCTGAAGCATGCATGTAACATACTGCAGGGTGCTGTGTGTGACTTGCCTGATTTATAGTACTGTGATGTAATTTGTGCATATTTCTAGCTGTAGCCAAATTGATCTCAAGAGTGTCATGCTTTACAGCCGGAAAAAAAAATTATAAATGTTGCTGAGAATAAGATACATTGTTCATATTCATTTTTTGTAAAACATTAGTAGATTACACGAGTGTTGAAATTGCAATGCAATGCAATTGGTGTAAAGTTTCTGAATACAAATTAAATTGTAATTTGGTTGTGTTTTTTCTGTGTAAATCTGTTTAAATAAATGTTTTCCTGAATTTGTTATATCTTGTTTCTAATGATTGCCTGTATCCCATATTAATGAAGAACACAATTATTCTTTTCAAGCTCTTAGCAAGCTTATACTTTAAACTGTGAAACGCATGTGCTTTGCCAGTAGCAGCAAGCATATAAACGGCACATTTGAGATCCTGGTGTTAAAACACTGCATTGAAAATGAAAATTGTGTAATCTTGTGTGTTACAAGCATGTGACTTTCTCTACTCATTACAAATCCACATATGTTTATACAAACTATTCTTACGAAAGCTTTCTATTTACTTCATTTTGAGATAAATCTCTGCAGAAATAGCTATATTATGCATTTCGTTATAAAAACAAAGGGAATAGTGTTAGTCAAATGTTTTAGAACAGGACGCTTTATGCTGGCCTTAAAAGTCCATACTCTTTCCACGACATTGCGAAAAACACCTGAAAATCGACAGGAGTTGAAAAGTATTGAACAATTCAAACCATTAATAATGGATATCTCAGAAATGGCTTATACCACAAAAAGTTATTTAAAATAAATGGTGTTTTGAGATCTGCATTTTTTTCCTATTTAACATTTACCAGTTTTACAAGAATATACAAAATTCTTTCCAAATGAATAGCACTTAACAGGCTATTTCCACAGAAAATTCAAAATATACACCTTAGATTTTTAAAATGGTCCATGTAAAGGGCAGTTTGGGATGGGAGATTTTCTTGAAGATCTTTGTGTCATATATATCTGACCTTTTTCTAATTGTTTTTGTTTTTAATTCAAAGGGCCTCAAAGCATGCATTTCCAATGAAATCTTGACATTGAATTTTGTATGGAATGCAATACTTCCTCTATCTACCAGGTACATAATAAAGAAAGCAAAAATTGGGACCACAGATCTTTCATAGTGACAGTACATGACAGATGTGAAGTGACAAAGGATAGGGATGATGTGAAAGGTTCCAAATAAACAGCTGTTAAAGAGACTCACATTTGTCTATATTTCTCTTGTTTCTTGTAAGGAATCAAAAAATCAACATTCACTATGTAATTGAAGGATACATAATACTTTTCTCACACAATCTTTCTTGAACTTACACAGCCAAGCAAAGCAACTTCTTTGGTTTTATTCAAACATACCTTACACTCAGCACCAGGCTGTCGTCTGCCTATAAACATTCAGTAACAGTCCTTCAAATTAACTTTTCTATGTCCTGTCTTCATATTTCACATTGCCTATTCAAAATAAACACACAACAATCTGTAAATAAAAAAAAAAGGAAGGTCTACTTTAAACCAATTGCATTAAATATTTTTTTTACAGTAATAAAAGTATTAAAATAAAAATTTAATTAAGTACTTCACTTTGTAATTTTATACAGAGCTGTAAAAAGGATACTGCTACTTTGATTAAAATTTTAGGAAGCTATAAGATTATATAAATGTTAAAAATTAATGTCTTAGCTCAGAAACAATTCTGATACCACAAGGCTCGATGAAAAACATCCTTTAATATGCAGAAAGAACAAACAATAATAAGATGTATGTTTAAATTGCAACCACTTTCCAAGTTTTTTATACAGGGTGCAGGAAAGCAATGTGCAGAATACAAAAATCAGTACCAAACTAAGCATTTAGAGGTTAGAATTATGAAGATGCAGTATAATGACAGGAGTGCTGAATGAGCTTAACAAACATTTTCATTTGCCAGTCACATGACCAGCATGTATGTACTGTCTCAGTGAGTAGTGGAACTTTTACATGCGACTGTACCATCCAGCACAAACACCTAGAGACAGACTAGTATTGTACAAGAGTGCATTTTCTTCACATTTGACACGTTACAATCGGAGACTAACATGATGAACTTAATCTTGACACATGCAGCACAGTAAAAAAAAACCTTCTGGAATTAATTGTTCTTCCACACAAGTCGTGTGTTGGACAAAGTTGTAAAGGTAGAATCAGACAACTGAAAAATTCAATTCCATAGCGGGGATTTCAACCACGGATCTCCCGGTCTCCATCCGGTTGCTCTAACCACTGAGCTACCATAGCAACATGCTGGCACGTCATTAAATTCTCCAACTGATTCACATTTTTCCCAGTAAACCACAAGGAGATCTCAAATTGTATTGTGATGACATACCCCAATGGCGACTTAATTGACCTAATAGTGGTTGAAACTATGAAACCTGGGACTTACATTGGGGTATGTCATCTCCTTGTGGTTTACCAGGAAAAATGCGAATCAGTTGGAGAATTTAATGACATGTTGCCATGGTAGCTCAGTAATTAGAGCAACCGAATGGAGACCGGGAGATGGTTCAAATCCTGGCTATGGCATTCAATTTTTCAGTTGTCTGATTCTACCTTTCCAAAAAACTTCTGGTTCTATCCTCAAAAAGCTTATACCCAGTAACTCTCCCGACAAGTGCATACGCAGTGTCCCGTCTAATGAGTATTGGTACACAATGAAAACTAAACATTACATGCGCATACTGTGCACTACAACACATCTTAAAAATGCTAAATAGAGAAAATTAACGTTTTCTCCAATGGAGAAAAAGCAGGGTCAAAGTTCTCATTAACAATCCAAGTTTTTACAACATCACAAATTTCTGTGTCAGTTAAAATCACAAATGTTGAACATCAAACATGAAAACGTTGAAAAAATCAGTGCAATTTACAAAAAAAAAATGAAAAATGCTTGAAATGCTGTAATTTCTGCATATTACAAAGATTTCTCTCCGTTGATGTGGCTGCTAAAACTTTTTTGAAGTGGAGCTGAATGCTTTCTAGAGTCACTGTGTGTATATTTGATGACCAAAATTATGTATGCACTTGATTTGCACCATCCATAAGCCATTGCTCTACTGTCAATCTATAACAAACATTTGAAATGACCATCTTTGTGGTATGTCTGTCTCACATTGTCATCCTCCATGGTTTAGGTGTACCATGCTAGCCTATAGTTCCTGAGGTCATAGGTTCAAACTGGCAGCAGGTGATGGATTTTTTTCGGGCATAAAAGTCCTTAGCATGGCTTCCTTTGGGAGTAAAGTAAAGCCAGTGGTGTCATGTATGTTTACGGCACATAAAAGAACTTCAAGCATGATAAGGAGGCCTGTGAGCAATATTTTTGGTCTTTCAAGCCCAATATAGAATGGGATGCTAAGAAGCATAGTATAGTATGATATTTGACTGGACCCTGCCGAAATGCAAATGAGAACATTGCAGAGTGGAGGGAAGAAAAGATCCACAATATTCCTCTAGCGTGGTGCAACAGGAATGCCTAAGGTATGCATCATCCATTCTACAACTAGCCCAAAACCTGTCCAGAGACAATGGAATCATCCAACTACTGCACATCCAGCTGAGTAGGGCCAGGAGGAAAAATCGTTCTTTAGTTAAAGAGCGTCCATAAATAAAACTCAATTTAATTTTTTTCCTGCCTCAATTCAAGAGGTCTTGAGTTTGAATCTTGGTTAGGGCAAGTTACCCCAGTAAGTTTTTTTCCTTTGTCCTGAGAAGATAAATATCTGCTAACTTTAGGCTGTACAGACCCCTGGATCATTTGATCATTTCATTCATCCTCCACTCCGATGTGACTCACCCAGGTTAAAGGATGTTGAACTTCAACCCCCAAAAAAGCCTTTGAAACATAACCTACAACACTGATCATATTGGTATCAAGTAGATACTGATTTGTGTAAAGCTACTTTGGTCTTGGTCAAAACAAAGAGGAGAAAGAGGCAATGAGCAATGTGGGCAGCAATTAAATGTATGTTTAAAGGAAATGATGCAAGTGCTCCTTCCCTGTACCTACTCTTTGATCAGGAATAAAATAGCTTGGCACAAACAACAAAGAAGGTAATTTTTGTTGGCCCAGATTAAGGCGCTTTCCTCCATATGACTGAAAGAGGTAGTCAGGCTATATTCAAACACCTGGTGGAGCATGATGGATTCTTTTAGATGTAAATATCCTTCCTTCAGAAGGGAAGAAAAGCTGGTAACCCCATTTCATAGATTTAAGGCATGTAAAAGAATCTCAAGCCTGCTAAAGAGGCAGGCCTCTGAGAAAAATCTTGTCTTTCACACCGAATACAAAATGGGACACAAAGAACTATAGTAGTTAGAGCATCCATAAATTTAAAAATAAAAAAGGGAGGACTATATTCAGGATTGTCATTACTAGATTTCTGGGAAACAGGCCCCAGCTGGGGGATTAAAAGCTTCGAGTTCTTAAATTCATTATGATGTTTGTATGGAAAGATGATGCCAGGGTGAGTGGAAACAACTGCTGGATGCTATACTGCAGCTACAAGAAACCTTACAAAGGAGGAGAAAGCAACATGCAGAATGTTTGTAAAATATACTTTTAATAGTAAAATGTTTAAAAATTGAGTCAACATTTAAAAACACATTAAATTCTCCACTTACATGTCAAAGTTTAAAAAAGACTAGCTTCTGGCAGTATCCTTTAAGTTTCTTGGTCAATTGAGGCTGTCATCTGTGTCTGGTACTATCAATTGCGGTGCTGCCATCTATCTTCTCTGTTAACCGGATGATGTCATCCACAGTGGTAATCTCGAAATTCTTAAGGTCTCCTTTATGTTTTGTGATAAATATATTCTACCAAGTATCCAATTCGAAAGGTTTCTTTACGTATTTTATCAATTTAATTCCTGGTTCAATGTTATGATTCTCTGTCCAAAATTTATAAAGCTATGGCGGATTTATCAATGTATTTGAATTGTAAATTTCTCATATGCTCTTTTTGATCTCAAAATTTCTCTTTACCCCCCCCCCCCATGTATATCTTTTTACAGCCCTGACAATGTATTTGATAAATCCCAGATTTTGCATTTGTTCAATACTTTGAAGATTTTTTAAATTTCCAAAAATATTTTGGGTGAAATATGAATTTACAGTATTTCAGTGTTGTTTCCTTTAATTTTTCCAAAGTGGTGACTTCCTTTTGTATTTTGTTTCATTTTATGTTTATTAATTAAGTTATCTATGAAACTAGGATCAAACTTGTTCAACTTTGTTACTTGGTGTACATGTATATACACATGTTATATTCCATTTCTGTCAACGGGATATTAATCAGCCTGTGAACCAAAGTATGAAAAATAACATATTGATGTGGTGTTGGGTTGAATTGATTATGTTTTATGTAATTCTCCACATGCTGGTTTTCTATAGATCCTGAATTCTACTCCCAATTGGCTTCTCATGATTTTTAAATCCAAAAACCGTAAACATCCTTGTGCTTCTATTTCAAGCATAAGTTTTACTGATTTCTCCTCTAAATTCAACAATTTCACAGTGTCTTCCATTAAGTTATTGCAAAAATATCATCAACATGTCTATACCAACAATGAAACATATATGGGAAAGCTTTATCTATTTGGATTTCAAAGTTGCTCATAAAAAGATTAGCCAGAAACAGTGACAAAGGCTTACCCATGTTACTGTAGTAGAATCTACCGGGAGTAGAATTCAGGATCTATAGAAGACCAACATGTTTGGAGAATTACAGAAAACGTAATCAATTCAATCAAACACCACACCAATATGCTATTTTTCATAGTTTGGTTCACAGACTGATTAATATCCTGTTGACAGAAATGGAATATAACATGTATATATACATATACACCAGATAGCAATGTTGAACAAGTTTGATCCTCGTTTCATAGATAACTTAATTAATAAACATAAAATGAAAAAAAAAAAAAAAAATACAGAAGGAAATCATCACTTTGGAAAAATTAAAGGAAACAATACTGAAATACTGTAAATTCACATTTCACCCAAAATATTTTTGGAAATTTAAAAAATCTTCAAAGAATTGAACATTAATTTAGTACCACAAAACAAATGCAACATTAGCAATTTATTATTATATCATCCCTTGAAAAATAGTGCACCGGAAATAAAATTATCTGGGATTTATCAAATAAATAGTCAGGATTGTAAAAAGATATACATTGGGGGGGGGGGGAGAAATTTGGAGACCAGAAAGAACATATGAGAAATTTAACATTCCTATATACTGATAAATCGGCCATAGCTTATCATAACATTGAACTAGGAATTGAATTGATAAAATATGTAAAGAAATCTTTCGAATTAGATACTTGGGAGAATACTTTTATCACAAAACATAAGGAGACTATGAATTTCCAGATTCCTGCTATACATGATATCATATGGTTAATGGAGGATATAGATAGCAGCATCCCTACTGATAGAACGTTACACGGCACAACAGCATCAGTCCACCAAGAAACGGATGATAAGAATACTTCCAGAAACTAGCCTTTTTTAAACTTTTGACATGTAAACGGAGAATTTAATGTGCTTTTAAATTTTGACTCAATTTTTGGATAAATTGCTTTCTTGGGCACACATTAGCGACAGAAGTGATGTTTTATATGTCCAACAGATGGCACTGTATGTCATTCTCTGGCTGTAATGCAATGCTGGCAACAAAGGCGGAGATATATCGCCAACTCTCTCAATTTGCATTTTTTTATATAAGCTTAGGTTTCTGAATTCATGCAAGATTAGCCTTAGATTAGGTTTTTTATATAAGCTTACATTTCTGAATCCACGCAAGGTTAGCCTTAGGTTAGTTTTTTTTTTATAAGCTTACGTTTTTGAATTCACGCAAGTTTAGCCTTAGGTTAGGTGTTTTTTTTTTTTTTTTTTTTTTTTTTTTTTTTTTTAATATATAAGCTTACGTTTCTGATTTCACGCAAGGTTAGCCTTAGGTTAGGTTTTTTTTTTTTAATATATAAGCTTACGTTTCTGAATTCACGCAAGTTTAGCCTTACGTTAGGTTTTTTTTTATATAAGCTTACATTTCTGAATTTGTTTTCACCACCTATGTAGTCTTTTTGTAACTGTGTATACGCTATTTTGACAGCCTGTGCACACCATTTTCTTTCCTCTTGTGCACAGCTTGCTCTAAATGCGTGGCGCTTAGCAGCTATACTACATGAAGAAGTAACAACACATCACATATTTAGCGGATTCCCAGCTTCTTACTTAAGTTGGCACTTCCGAATGAGCATCAGTATTACCGTGAAGATGGCCACGTTTTTTTGTGTTCGTATTGCAATTCACCTATATAAGTAAGACACCAAAAAAGGGCGAGCAGGTGGGCACTAGATGTTGACCAGTTCACATCTACCTCTATATTCGCTCCTAAGGTAATTTATTTCATTATTTCTCACTTCCTTCAGCATTTTCTAGGTGGGCCCAGTAAGGGCAATTTAGCCCAATTTTTAAACACTTTACTATGATTATGCTCTACTGTATTAAATACTCCTTAATTATTTATTATATATATTTTTAATATTTCAACAGTTTCATTGTTACTTTATTCAACTAAATATACTCAGTTCACAAAGCTAAAACAGTCAATGAAAGTTATGTGAGGGTGTGATGCGATACATAGAAACTTTGCTGTTTTCCATTCAGGCTCATCAAACCATACACGCTTAACAATTTTTATGACCACACTTGCCTACTTCCGAAACGATAAAACTTAACTTCATCCAACAAAGCTTAAATCATTTTGCGATTATGTGAAATTTAGAATGCATAACATGTTCTATGCAGTAAATGTACAAAAATTAGATGTAAAATAAATGGGAATTTCATTTGATAAGAATTCTTGAAGACTTGCTATTACTGCTTTCTGTCACATGTGCCGAAGTTGTTCCTCGTACCACAACAAACACATTAAAGCAAAGAACACCCCTTCCTAGGCTATACATAGATTTCTAGTGCATATCTTATGCTTAATAACATCAACTATAAACAAAAACTGGGAAACACATCCTGCAGCCATAGAATGCGAATAATATAAACAGCTTATGTGAGGGATTTGGCTTTACAATTCACGTCATCCATTACTGAGTGTTTGCGGCCTACTTAATGGAGGTCACTGGTGGTGCAATCAAATTTTAAATTCGCACAATATATATTTTGTTGCAGCTCAGTGAAAGGGGACCATGATCATGATGAATACATATACAGATAAGCTCTGGTCTATCATAGCACTATATACCATTCAGTCTATGATCTTAAGTTATAGTATAATGCAATAGAATTTAATGCTTTGTCATTGTTTATGGTGAATATCTGCCCACAAGCTATAAAAGTTGGCAAGTATGTAAGTTGATAATTCCGCACTACATAATTTTGAAACTGTATTAACATGATACAGCTGAAAATTTATTATTCTTTAACGGTATTAAAATGTGCTTATTAAAAGTTGGTGCAGAAATAATCATTACAGACTATGTGCCATTTCCAAAATGTTAAACTTGGGGCTTGGGAGTGGCAAATCTTAATATTCACCAGTTTCACCCCTATTTCACTGAATACTGATATTCGTGGTTTCTATATTGTCTTAAAACTATGTAGCCTTTGTGTTATTAAATAACTAAGGTACCAAAGAGAAGGTAAATAAAAATTAAAATTTAATCTACAACTTACTCGACTATTCCGATAATTGTTTTACCACCAAAAGATAGTTGCAGGCTATCAATACTTCCAGGATTTGTAAAGGCTGTTTCACAGTAACCCAAAAATGGAAGCCAAAACAGGAAGTAAAACTGTATACAAAAATTTTTGTTCACAATACCCTGGGAATGAGAACAGGAAAGCATATCGATGACCATATGCAAAGTGGAAAGTCAATTTTGTACATTGGAATGTGATTGTAACTGACTAATTATATTTTTTCACCTGCTTCCAATTCAGCTAACATATTGCAAGTTAGCCAATCAAAATTCTAGAGTAAAGATTTTCTAAATGTAGTTGCATTGCTATTTTGGATTCCTCTAGCCATACTATAATTCCTTTATTAATGGCATATATTAAAGTTATTTGTTCTTCTTTATACTTCTAATTTCTTTTGAGTTGCATATAAACAAACTACAGATGACGCTTTCGCTAGAAGAATCAATGCTCAATGGATGCGAGGGAGTCGTGCAGCACAGCTGCTTGAATTTCTTCTGGTTTCATTTTCCCAGTTTACAACTAAAGGGAGCTCTAGTAGCTGTCTTGTCATGGTGTCCTTTAACAATTTCTATAGTGAAGGGTATAATATGCAGTCGTGGGAACATATTTTTTATCTGTTAATTGTGAACAATCGCATTGTAATACATGTATTTTTGTCATTCTCTCATTCTGCTTTTCATTCCTCATTGTGAACCTGCATTGATACTATCAGGGGTGGGGGAGAAATTTAACGTTCAATTTTATATCCATTTCCGTGAACATCGAGAATCGCTCATATTTTATTAGGTATATCATGGGGTTGATTACGAGATTATGATAAGGTATACAGGGAGGATTGACCATACAATTTTTCTACATCATTGTAGTTCATAAATAATATAAGAGGGTAAATTAAATTAACTAAATCTCATTTGAGGCTTAAAAAGCCACCCTTGCAATCAGGGCTCTTCTGTAACTTTGATAAAGAGTATTGTTAGCGTTACTCTTTAAGATCAAGCACTAAAGGTGCGGCCAGTAGTAATAGTATTGTTAGCGCTAACAACATGCTCTTTCTCTTATCATTAACCATCATTTTCTTCCTCTTAACAAAATGTTTTTACAATGTTACAGAATATTGGGAAGCCAGCTGCTTATACACAGACAATGATAATCATGAAGGTTTTTTCAGATGTATGTGCATTTTTAAAACTCACAGCTTATCTAAAAATCAATTTGTTACCTCCATTTTTATACTATTACAGAAATACTTGGAAGCAAAACTGATTGCATTTAAAAGCAAACTTTCCTATTTACAGCTCTGAAGCATAAAAAAATATTTGTATTAAAAATAATCACTTTTTTTTCCTGTATTATAAACTGTACTTAATTGTAAAGCTATTAAAATTCTGTGCACATTTTTTTTTTTTGCTGGTGCTTGCATTTTTACAGATGATTCAAATGTAATTAATTTCATAAATAAAACATTACCCTTTCCTTATTAAAAAAAAAGATCTATGAAATTCACCCTACATTCTAAAACAAGTGGTGATGTAAAACAATAATGTCAGTAGTCTACAAAATGGCAAGGATATTATTATCTGGAACATCAGATGTACAACAAATGTTCACTTGGTGAAGTCAACTGAAATCTATAGGATTATATCATTCATGAATATTGTGCAGCAAGAAAAAAGATGTTCAAGTCTTCTATGAAAAAATTAGCTTTTATAATCTGACATTAAAATGGGTCTGGATGTAAGCAATGCACTGCAAGGTTGGCAGCTCATGCTGGGTATAAAAGAAATACATTCAATTCATACCAACACTGGCTAAAATAACTAATTCAATAAATGAATACTACAGGATGAACCAGACCATCCATAAGTAATTTATTTTGGGAACTATGGCACTAAAATGTTCAAGAAAAATAAAACTATAATTGAAGCACAAGTTAACTTTTACTTTAACTAGATTTAATCAATTACACATAATCACAAGTGGGGGGGGGGGTTAAGTAATCTCTGCTATTCGATAGAGCCAGGGCCGGCTTCAGGAGTACAATAATGCAAGTGCTACTAATTTTTATTCAACAATGTCAGTTATATTTATTTATTTGCAGGGGTAATTAAATAAAACGTGAGAGAAGGTATATGTGGTGAAAGATAAAATGTGTAGTCACAAAATAAAAATGTTCAATATTTTAGGTTTAGCCTTTGTCAGGAGACTAAAAGCATACTTGTTGGTTGACTGCACTGGTTAATAATTCATAACATATTTGGCCCTGGGCTTGTGTTCATTTATGAGTAAACAAATAAACTAAAGCTGCAGTGGTTTGAAATACTGTTTATAAATGTGATGCTTATTGTTGAACATCTTATGTGCACGGGATGTTTTGATGATCATCAATCACGCTGGTGCTTTGTCACCAGTTTTATAACAAAAACAAAACCCTCCTGAAAGTTGCTAGATTTTAAGCATGATTTGTAATTCCATTATATTTTCACACATCTTGTTTTAAGATTTTGGCACCGTAACATAAGATCTCAATCTATAGACCCTATAGTGAGCTAGACCAGCTTAAAGAAAGCTAGTCTACTCTAGGATGTAGAGTACGTCATAAATACATAATTACATTGTTTACTTGTATGTAAATAAATTGTAGTTCTTATGTAGAGTATGTTTGAGCTAAAAAATTTTAAAACAATATTATTTATACTTAATGTAGTTATAAAATTTGGTAACATTTTATAGTCTGTTATTTTTTTGAATGAAAGAAATCCTACTCCTCCTCTTCAAAACAAATTTCATAGGAAATGTTATTAATTAATACTGTTTCAAGGAGAAAAGCATGTCTATGCTGCAGCACATGGGCAGCCCAATACCATCACTATTTGTAGTAGAAATAAGGTATTTGTGTTAAGTAAATGCTTGTTTCATTAGCCACGATTGACATTGTATTCAGCAAGGCCATCTGAGCTTACTTTCTCAACATTAATTTTAATTTTCTTTTCTAACATTTCCTAATATGAATGGCATTGCTATCTGGAATTTGGGTGCAGTATCTTTTCTTATGCTTTTCCCCATATGGACTATAAAAACCATTTCCTATGAACGTTGTTTTGAACAGGTATCTAATGGTACCTATTGATTTGGAATTTTAAAGTGATACACCAATGACCCCACTTTTGGTTATGGTTCATTGATAAAATCAAAAAGTCCACATGCGTTTTATAGTTATAAATATTTTTGTCTCCAAAATTTTAATGCCATATTTTCCGAAATAAATTACTACTACAGGTGGTCTGGTTCACAATGTAGATGAGATTACTATGCGGTCAATTAAGCCTTCCAATTTCTCCTCACTGCGACCGTTATATAGATCTATTGCAAATACTCTTGTCTGCAAGTCCCTATTTAGTTAATTGCTTTCAATATAGCCTATAATTTTCCTGGATGATGTTAAGGCAATTTGTCCTGGGTCTGGAAAAGCAAACTCTAGATGCCTTATTCTTTGTTGGGCAGTTGCTTCACATTCGCAGTTTCTTTTTCCTCTAAATGGAATGCACATATGCTAACCTCAGGTTTGCCCATTCTATAGAGATGATCTTTTAGAGAGTAATGTCTAGTAAGGAGGCCATTTAGAATCCTCAGCTCCTGTTTAGTGAATGTGAGCATCTTTTTTGTTCGTTTTGCTACAGCAAATGAGTCTACATGTGTTTTATAGTAACAAATGTTTGTCTTAAAATTTTAATGCTCTATTTTCCAAAATAAATTACTTATGGGTGGTCTGGTTCAGCCCATATATTACAGTGATTTAATAATATTGCTGATTTTATCATTATCAGTGGCCAGGGGTAGCAATTATCTGCTTTGTTATGGTTGCAGTAAGTGGAGAAATGGTTAGTATAATAAATGGAGGGAGAAGGAAGTATATAACATTCCATCTAAACACTGCAGCTCAAACTTCATGTGATACCCCTAGATGTTTAGATCATATACGAGAAAACCGAGGTCCTCTCCAATATAAAGTATTAGTATGCTAGGCTTCAGGGATTAAAATTAGATTGATCATGGATTCCTGTATTTAGAAAAACAAATTTTCCTGCAGTAAGTTACTATTGATGTGCTTCCCTTCTCTTCTGTAAGTTCAAGCAGTTTTGGACAATCAATAATTGCCAACTTCTTGAACAATCCTCCTGCATATGTGCCCTCTGATGATGTCTGCCACAGTCATGTACAAAGCATTACGTAGAACAAATTTGTGGATAAAAATTTAGCCGGTAGTCTCAAAAACTAAAAGAGTTCAATACAAACATCCAGTCAGCTTTACAAATCAGTAATTTGTAATGGCAGATACAAGTGTGTTTAGTGCCGAGGAAAGATTTGTTGCTGATGCATGCATCAATGACATTATGTTGAATTTTGGGGTCATTTTGATAGGCCACCACAGACGAGAGGTAACTTTCAGCACCAAAAATGTTATGAGATGCACTATGAAGTGGGACAACTTTAAGGGTACTCAGTACTGAATACGACAACACTTTTTTCAAAAACTGTACATGCACAGGTGTGCGCAAATAGCATGTGAAATTTTAAAACTTCATTTTCCTGATCCAATTTTTGTTCAGTTTCTATCAGATTTTTTGTATTCATTCTTTGAAGGTGGATGAAGTAATCTAGAGAGATTTTTCTTAACATCAAGTATAATAATTTTGGAGTTTTAATAATTTAGTACATGATTGATCTTTAGAAAATTAAAAGTATTACAAAGTTTAGTATTTGTTTTCAGGAAAAGTATTAATATTTTTTCTTTTACAGTAAGACACACGTAGAACAAGTATCAAATGAGGCGATCGACAGAAAAAGGACACTTAGGCCTATGGCATAATGCATGGCTTTCTCTGCTATTTGGTATGGTTTATTTTGGTACACCTGTTTAAAGACAGCTATGCAAACTGCTGTTCTTCCTTCAAGATCACTGTCAGCGAGAATTTTATTTTTTCCCATATTTGGAAATATCCTTTCACAAGCCAAAACTTTACTGTTGAAGAATTCACACATGCAGACATAAATAACAATAAAGTAGATGATGTAAGAAGTTTGTATAAAATTCTGAATGAAGACAATGTAGTGATAAACCAAGACTAAACAGTAAACTTAAGTGTAGACTTTCCCCCACAAAGTCTGTTTTTCCATTAAGACACAATTAAATGTGAAATATACCAGTATTATTTATCTGAATAATTCAGATCTGTATAAAATAATGCAGCTAATAATAAATACAACAAATACACAAAATAGAAATAATAAAAACAAATTTCATTTCAAATTTTCTCATAACTTAATTTTTTTTTTTTTTTGTGTCCTTTTCATGCTGACCACCTCGAATACAGATTAACATTCAGCTTAAGCGCAGAAATTAAAAACACTTGCAACATTGCAAGTCGCCTTGAGGTTTACAGGGATACTTGAATCAGATGAGAAAGTTTAATATGCTATGCACATTTTACCATGGTAGCTCAAGCTAAGAGCATCAGCATGGAGAGACAAAGATTCCTTCTTTGAGTGCTGTCTGTTGCATCAAATTTTTCAAGTCTCGTATAACTTCTCTAAAATTTTAATCCTTGATGGCAAAGAACTATACTCAAGAAATTATATATACAATTTAAAAGTTTAAAACTGCCATCAAGTGAAATGTATTGCATATGAACAAGTTTAATTTTTTGAAAATAATTTTATTGATAAGTTAGGTACATAGTACCAAAAAAATTAATTTTCTATTATAATTAGGCTGAACAAATCTAAAATTTCATTTGTAGAAATTAGCAAGTAGTACTGAATACCCTTAACTTGAGTATAAACTTGTATTGCCAGTGCCAGTTTGATGGCTAAATTGCTGATGAAAACAAGGAAATGAAAGCTTTGGCCCCCATGCAGTCCAGATAATGCATTGCAGGGCATTGTTAAAGGGAAGGTTTGGCAGCACTGACATTTCCATTACATTAAAAGATGTTGGCACCAGACTCAACTCTGCAGTGATCATGCACATGCTAACATACTAGATGCATAAAATGTACATTTCCATTCAAATTTCTTTTGCAAGAAAACCACATAAAAATCCTATTTATCCGGACTAGGTGGGACCTAAAGTAGTCCAGATTAATAAACATCCAAATAATCCAGAAACAAACCATTAAATGAATACAAACTTGGATGTACAATAGTGAAATATGAATCACTGCAAAAACAAAAGAAGAGAATCGAAAGCCGTCTATGATCACTATACAGGATTGTCATGAGAACAAATCAAACATAATCCCACACACTTTTAGTTCTATTGTTCTGGTAAACTGATCCCGGTACCTAATTGTGTTTATTGTTTAGTTTGAAGCATGGCGATCTCTATACTACCTGCGCTGCCAACATTACAACTGTATACATTTATATTACTTATCAAAGGAAGCACATATTTTTGTGGTGAAAAAGTATGCAAAAATTGATCAAGATAATTTGAAAATCTTGATTAATGATCCAAATAAACAAAGTTCTTGTGCAAAAAGGTGTACTGGGCCTTTTAACCTACACAAGATAGGATAATTTATGTTAACTGACTATTTTAATTCAACCTGGAAGTGTTTAGCAGTGCATTGTTTATATCTGGACCCATATTTAATAACATTCATGATGCTAGCTAGCAATGTGAAAGTATTATCAAACTTTTGGAACAAAACAGGTGTGTTTTCTTTTAATTCTCTACATTATTTAATTGCATTTTTATTAAAAAGACTATTGTATGTTACCTTATTAGTGTTTCATTTCTGAACAAAGGTAGCATAAACATCCTATAGTTTTCAAGTGTGATTCAATGTGAACTTTTTTTTACAGGAGCTTTAAATATACACTTTGTTTTCTTATGCTTTGTTGCCTTCGTCTTGGATCCTACTGTTAAAATTAAGTTGGGTAGTTATTTTTAATAGTAAGGTACAAGACAACGCTAGTACTCTTTTCTCTCAAAAATATTCAAGCATATTAAATTTTTTCTTAATTTAACTCACCATTTATACTAAAGCCTTAAAGATATACATACGTACATACATATAGAGAGAGATCAATACTGCAGAACTCTTTCGAATTGGCGCCGTGGTAAACATTAAATAACAAGACCAAACCAAATAATAAAAACTATAAGCATCTAAAAATATTAAACTTATAATATATATCTTATTAAAGCACAGTTTTTTTTTTAAATAGTTTCTTAGCTGTACACAATTGCATTTCTAAAATAAATCATCACAGAAATCATGTAATATCAATAAAAACATGTTTAAAACAAAAGGTACGGATAACATAAAACTGGAATGTTGTCATCACGTCTTGTTGCGCCGAGGTAAGGTGGACGCCGAAGTTGCAGCAGTGTACTTTCTGGTGGGGATGCCTGAGGACATGGCTACAAGATCTGGTGAAGCTGTACTACTGCGTGGCTGCTTCCACACCCTCGTCATTGGGAGTTTTGAGCCCGTTAATGCTGGCTGCTGTCGTTCTCCCAGAGTTAGTCGTTTGCGCTGACTCCACGTGTCAGTCGAACTGCATAAAGTAAAACATTGTATCAGCATACGTCAACTGATCTTACAGTCACTTCAGAAAGTCTCAGATTAGGAACAAGTGTCTGATGTTACATTCATATAACATTCTCTACCCACTAAAGCTTGTTTTTATATAGCTTGTACAAATTAGTTTTATAAAACCTTATTTTTTCTACCTGCCTATGCAAATTTAGATAAATCTTTGCAGAAATAGTTTCATTACATATTTTGTTGTAGGTGAAGGGAAATATATGAAACTGAAGAAAGTAAAATTGTTTGAAAGTGGGTTATTATAAATTGGCCTTAAAATTCCACACTTTTTCCAAAACACCACGGGAAACTACTGAATGATGACAACAGTTCAAAAAATGACAAAAATATTTTAAAAATTTAAAAGAATAACAAATATTTTGGAAATGTTGAAGCCACAAATGATGTTATTTGAAATAAATTGGGAGTCTTAAAGAGATCTACATTTTTTTGTGTAGTAAGATTTTCTTTGTCTCTTATGGTTTACCGGTTATACAAAATTCCTTCCGAATGAAGAGAACCTTACAGGCTATTCCCAAAAAAGTCAAGTTATACATGCATTATGTAAATATCTTTAACATATGGTATTTTAATAAAAAATCATTAAGAGCCCTTTTTTTTAGAAAATAAAATAATAAAAAAAGTTCCAGTAAAGGCTAATTTGGAGAGGTTTTCTTGAAAATCTTTATATTGCATCTTTGTAAGATGCTGAATTAAAATGCCACGTTTGTTATTTATGCGGTAAATTTTTTATTATCTGCAGCTATTTTAGAACTCTCTCCATTACTAGCTTGTATACTTTGCATTCCAAACTGATTTCTATACATCCCAAAGTGTTTCAATGGACTATGATTTGTTAAGGACTGTACAGTAGGTCTCTCCGAGTGAACTTTCACTTTTACGACACTTTTTTGTTCTCCGAACATTTTCCCTTAAAACGGGAATGCCTTGGTCAGAATAAGTGAAACAACAGAAACAATGCTTCTGCATTAGAAGTTGAACCTGCCTACAAAAACAGGTTGGCTGCTCTGGGAACAGTTTGATTTTTGTTTGTTCAACAATTTTCTCCACAATTTACACAACACCTGTAACAATTTATTAAGGTGTTGAAAATGCTTTCCATTTAGAATCTGGAGTGGTTAAGTCAAAGAAGCGTGAATTCTTGAACATGTTCAATCACTACTGGTGATACATCTCTGATCCATATTTTAAACTCTTCCATATTAGCAGGCCTCGTAACAAAGACTACATTTCAAATATGCCATAAAAAGTAATCAAGTAGCGCGAGGTCTGTACCCATAGCAACCAAGCCTTTGGTGTGAGACAAATGAAATTGTTCCTAACTATTTTTCAGAAAAAAAATTAAAAAAATAATGTGTTGGCAATAATGGCTGAAACCTTCGTTTCTTGTTTGTAACATTTTACTTTCAAAATATTAAATTTGATGTGTCCAAGCACTTTTTAAAAGGCGAGTTAATTTTAGTTTTATTTGCAGTATTCCTTACTTATGAAAGACCCTCCTGTATAAAAACAGGCTTTCTGAATAAATAACTTGTGGAGCAATTATGAAAATAAGTGGCATCTGGTGGAGAAAGTTGAACCTAAGATCCCTTGCTATTTTCTGCTTCAAGTATGAATCATTGTAAATGCATTGTCATAAGAGAAGAGATACTTAAGTTGGAAAAGTAGAATTAGACTGAAAACTTAAATGCCATAGCTGGGATTTGAACCACACAACTTTGGTGTACCGTGCTCACCAACTTAACTATCATGGCAACAGGCCAGTATATTTGATTCATGTAATAGTGATTAGCTATGAAGCCTGGGATTTAAAATTACTTACCTACAATATTGTAAGTATCACCTTGGCAAAACAAAGTAAATATATAATGCAAACTAACATTTTAGGATTAATATAAACAAAAATTTTAAAGATTTCAAGTGGGATATACTAGCGTGGATCGAAAAGTAACACACAATAATTTTTTTTTGCCTTGGTATTGCAGCTGGAATGCTGCAATTTCACACAGATATAGTTTGAAGTTTTCACTACAGTGGGTATTTTTTGTTTCGTGTGCAGCTCTAGCGAGAGAAGCGTGAACTATGCAACAAAGATGGTGTGCATGTTACTGTCGTCCACATGTGAAGACCAGAAAGGTGTGGTTCGATATTTGTTGGCCAAAGGGCATAAACCTAGTGATATTCACAGGAACATGCGTGGCGTGTATGGGGATGATTATATGGACCGTAGCAATGTCTCCAGATGGTGTGCATTCTTCCTAGAGGGCCATGTGAACCTTAGTGATTTGCCATGCTCCAGGAGGCCGGTAACAGCTGCAATCCCGCAGAATGTCAGAGGTTGAGGTGGCAATTTTGAATGACCTGCGTGTGCAACTGTGAACCTTATTGCAACAGTTCAACATTTCCTATGGTGCAGTGTACAATATTGTTCATGACATGTTGAAATTTTGTAAAGTTAGTGCTTGCTGGGTGCCTAAGAACCTGACAGACAACCACAAGGGCCAGTGAATGATGACGAGCTTGGATCACTTAATGTGGTACACTGCAGAAAGGAACCGTCACTGGTGATGAGTCGTGGGCATACCACTGCATGCCCGAAACCAAGCAGGCAAGTATGGAGTGGAAACATGCTGGCTCCCCAGTGAAGAAAAAATTCAAAGTGACTCAATCTGCTAGGAAAGTGCTTGCGACGGTGTTCTGGGATATGCATGGTGTAGTATTGCTGGCTTTGCCGAACGTGGGACCACTGTGAATGATGCAACCTACAGAAAACCATGGTGAAGCTGCGTTGTGCCCTTCATGACAAATGCCATAACATGAATGCTGCTGTTCGTCAGAAAATCACCAAATTTGGTTGGGAGGTGCTCCAGCATCCACCATACAGTCCAGAACTTGCACCGTCACACTTTCATCTATTTGGTCCCATGAAGAAATTCCTGACTGGCCAACGCTTTGCGACAGCAGTCCGCAGATGGCTATACTCCAAGGAAACAGACCTCTACGAACAGGGCATATTGAAACTGGTATCATAATGGGAAAAATGTGCTGAGAAACTTGGTAACTTGGTGACTATGTTGAAAAGAGGTAAAAGGTGTAAGTTCATTTGTGATGTTTTGTTTTTGTTTCAACTATTAAACTTTTTTATAAAAAAATTATTATGCGTTATTTTTCAATCCACCCTTGTATATACCAAAAAAGTGGCACAAGTCATGGATGTGATATTGTAATAAAAGTATACTATGCATTTATACATTCACACTTAAATTATGGGCTCATTTTGTGGGGATTGGCAAAAATGAAATATATACTGAGAATATTTAGATTGTAAAAAAGGGTGGTAACTATAATTAAAAAAATACAAGTAGTAGTTCTTGTAGAAATGCATTTGAAATAATCTATTAACCTTCGCCTATTGGTACATATATATGAATGTCTTAAATGTATAATAAGGACTCATAAAGAGGATAAAAATGTGTATAGACACGAGCACAACACTAGAAATAAACAAAATTATTTTATAAGTAGTTTGAAAAGGTTCTCTTGGAAATAAATGTATTGAGAGTAATGCAGAGGATTTATATAAACACTTATCTTGTGCTACTAAAGCAGTAAATGAAGATGGGAAAATGATAAAAGGAAGCTAAAACATATCTTGTCAAAAAGGCCTTTTATTCAGTAGAACAGTACTGTGGTTTAAATCCCAGCAATGACAATTTTTCACTGGTTCTACCTTTCCATTTTGATACATCACATGTTAAACATAAAAAAACTTTGGTTAAATCTCTTAATATTATTTCAGCACTCAGTTCATTTTCTAAAGGAATATTTAACGAAACTAAAACTTTTTCAAACATGTACTTAATTAGAGAATGCAAAAGTACAAAATGTTAATTAATGTCATGCATTAATGGATAAAGCATACCAACAGTTAGAGAGTTATAATGCATACTTACACCAAATCTCTAATGAAGCAGCATAAAAAATGAATAGGAAATCTATTTTTACAGATGCAAAACCTCTTATATGTCCTAACTAAACTAGTTATTATCCATGCAGAGAATAACACAGATATAAACCACATGCTGGTAATGCAAGTGAATCAATATTCTCACTTTTGTACAAGAACTAAGCATTTAATAAAATTATTTTGCCTAAGCATATCTACACATGTCAAAACTATAAAAGAAAATTTGCTGGCAATTTTTTATTTTGGATGAATAATTCATACTCAAGAGTATGAAGAAAACTATCACATTTTTAAAACTATGGCACCATAGAGAGTAGATTGTTCGGGTATTTCAGGTATAACATTTTATATTGGGGCTTGATTTGTCTCTTTTCATTGGATGTGTGACTGCACTTGTTTATAACTTTCTTTCTTGTAATATAACAGCTACCATAACCATCATCTGTTGTTCTAGTTATTCAAACATTTAGGGATTAAAGTGGCAACACTGTGGATAACTAGAGGCAGCAACAGGAAAACTTTTTATTCATTCCTAACACCATAGCACTCAGCTGTACTGTAAGCCATAACTGGTTTTGTCTTCACAATAACTGGGAATAGAAACCAGAATGAGAATGATGTGCACTACACCGCGAGCATTCACAATTAACAGATTCCAGGAATGGGAAAGATGACTTGGTTAGGTTCTACCTTTATTGTTCTTGTTCCTGGGAATGACATACTAAAGTTTTCTCTAGTCACAAGTCCAGAGGAAATTATAGCAAATGTATGTCCTTACACCCTCAAATTAATTGGTCATTGGTTCTTCTAGCAAAAGCATCACCCATACCTTGCTTATATGCAACTCAAAACTGTCTATTGCTTTACTGGGTTGCATTCACATGACTTTCTTTACTCACTCTTCTTTTCATAGAAAAGCTTTGTCTTCTATTTCTTTTTAATTGAGAGAAACGATGACACATTTTGTTGTAGGTATAAAAAGAATAATACAGTAAGCTAAAGGAACTGTCAGATTTTTAAAAAGCAGATTGCTATGTTATAGCTTTGAAATGACAAGAAAAAATGATTAGCGACTTACCACTTGAAAAAAAGTATATGCATATGAAAATTCAAACCAAATACAAGGAATATCTCGCAAATGATTAATGCCACACAAAAATTAGACAAATTGTGCTTTAACAAGATCTACATTTTTTTTTGTAGTAAGATTTTCTCTAAATAAAAGATTTTCCATGTAAGGGTAGTTTGGGGTGTGGGAGATTTTCTTGAAAACTCTTGTCATAACCTTGAAAGATGGTTAATTTTATTTAATTAACTTTTCATTTTTGAATTAATGCTTTCAAAGACATACATATGGACGTTTTTCTAAAGATTACATTTTTTGGATTAAGGCAGTCCCAAAATGAGTATTTCTGGTGAAATTTCATTATCAAAATTTTATGTGGAATGCAAATACTTCCCCTACTTGAAAGTAGGGAAAGTAAAAAGGAAGAAATTAACATAGAACAAATAACAATATAGAACTTTAATATATACCATTAATCAACGAATGACGCTTCTACTAGAGGAATCAGAATTAGTGATAGCTCTACATTTACAAAATGTTTACAGTATAAACTGCTGACATTTGTTAGCCTGCATTATGTTTATTGAACTGGAAGTGAAACAATATCAATAGTCAGTTATAAGCAAATTTAAAGTGCAAAATAGACTTTCATTTTGTTACCAATATGCATACTTATTCTTGTTCATGGTGCATTGTGAACCAGTCTTTACTTATAGGAATAACATGTGGCCCCATTTGACATTTGGGGAAAAAAATGAAACGTACAGAATTGCTTCCTATCTTATTTAGGAATGTTTTGATGTGATCTATTATACAATGGACCCCCAAACAAATTTGAATGTATTAAAAAACAAATCTAGTGTTACATTCATACAACTTTTTCTACCTCTATCTTTATTAGTGGGTATACAAAATTATTCTTACAAACGCCTATTTTCTTCACTTTTATCAATATAATAGCTACATTACACATTTCAATAGACATATAGGGCATAGTGATAGGCAAATGTTTTAGAACTGGATGCTATATGCTGGCCTTAAAATTTCATACTCTTTCCGTGACATTGTGAGAAACAACTGAAAATCCACAGGGCTAAAATAATGGCTAAGTATTGAACAATTCAAACCCGTAACAATAGATATCTCGGAAATGGCCGATGCCACAAAAAAGTTATTTGGAATAAATTTACTGTTGCAAAGAGATCTACATTTTTTGTGCAGTACGTTTTTATCCATCACTTAATGTGTACCAGTTATATAAGATTATACAAAATTCCTTCCGATTGAAGAGGACTTCACAGGCTATTCCCAGAAAAACTCGATATACAAAGGGTGGTCATAAAGTTTTAATCTGATGTGTTACACTCACATGACTTTCTCTAATCTTGTACAATCTATTTTTACAAACGCCTATTCTCCATATGCTTCATGTTAATCGAGATATCGAGATGTCAATCTTATTGGTAATTTTCTTGTAGATGCAAGGGGAATGTGGTAGCTTTTAAGCGATAGTCAAATATTTTAACGCTGGTTGCTATGTGGCGAATTCCATTCTCTTTACATGTCCAGGACATAAAAAAATCTGATGTGTTACACTCACATGACTTTCTCTACTCTTGTACAATCTATTTTTACAAACGCCTATTCTCCATATGCTTCATATTAATCGAGATATCGAGATGTCAATCTTATTTGTAATTTTCTTGTAGATGCAAGGGGAATATGGTAGGTTTTAAGCGATAGTCAAATATTTTATCGCTGGTTGCTATGTGGCGCATTCCATTCTCTTTGCATGTCCAGGACATAAAAAAATGAATAACGAATTTGAGAAAAAGTATAAGTATTGGATAATTTAAGGAAATAACAAGCAATATCTCGAAAACGGTTCACTCAACAAAAAAAATGTATATGATATAAGTTGTGTATTTTAACGCGATCTACATTTTTTGTGTAGTACAATTTTGTCTATCTCTTATGGTTTACCAGTTATGCAAAAGTCGTTCATAATGAAGAATACTTTTGGAGACATTCCCAGAAATTTCGAGATATACATTTCATTTCTCATTACATTATCTTAAACATATGATATTTTCATCAAAATCGTTAGAGCCATTTTTGAGAAAATTAAAATTTTCGAAAAATGTTTCATGTAAAGGGTAGTCTGGGGTGGGGGGATTTTCTTGAAAATCTTCGTGTCGCATCTCTGGAAGATACTGAACGTAAATACCAAGTTTGGTGTTTATCGGACTGTTAGTTTTTGAGTTATGCTGTTCACAGACACACACACACACACAGACACACACACGGACATGTTTCCAAAAATGCTTTTTTTGGATTCAGGAGGTCTCAAAACATGTATTTCCGGTGAAATCTCGGTATCGAATTTTTGGGTGGAATGCAATACTTCCCCTACTTACTATACGTAGTAGAGAAAGTAAAAAATGAATAACGAATTTGAGAAGAAGTATAAGTATTGGAAAATTTAAGGAAATAACAAGCAATATCTCGAAAACGGTTCACTCAACAAAAGAAATGTATACGACATAAGTTGTGTATTTTAATGCGATCTACATTTTTTGTGTAGTAAAATTTTATCTATCTCTTATGGTTTACCATTATGCAAAAGTCGTTCACAATGAAGAATACTTTTGGAGACATTCCCAGAAAATTCGAGATATACATTTCATTTCTCATGACATTATCTTAAACATATGATATTTTAATCAAAATCGTTAGAGCCATTTTTGAGAAAATTAATATTTTCGAAAAATGTTCCATGTAAAGGGTAGTCTGGGGTAGGGGGATTTTCTTGAAAACCTCCGTGTCGCATCTCTGGAAGATACTGAACCTAAATACCAAGTTTGGTGTTTATCCGACTGTTCGTTTTTGAGTTATGCTGTTCTCACGCACGCACGCACGCACACGCACACACGCGCATGCACACGCACGCGCACGCGCACGCACACGCGCACACACACAATGTTTCCAAAAATGCTTTTTTTGGATTCAGGAGGTCTCAAAACATGTATTTCCGGTGAAATCTTGGTATCGAATTTTTGGGTGGAATGCAATACTTCCCGTACTTACTATACGTAGTAGAGAAAGTAAAAAAAAGAACATAACTTTATTTTTTTGAAGTGATAATTAAAACTTTATGACCACCTCGTACGCTTTATTTGTTATGTAAATATTTTTATATATGGTATTTTAATCAAAATCATTAGAGCTATTTTCTACAAAATCCAAAATTTGAAAAAATGTTGCTTGAACATCTGTGTGCCACATCTTTGGAAGATACTGAACTAAATACCAAGTTTGGCATTTATAAAACTTTTTGTTTTTGAGTTATGCTGTTCTCTTTTTCACACACACAAACACGTATACATTATGCATGTGCATGGATCTTTTTCTAAAAATACTTCTTTTGGATTGAGGGGATTCAAAGCATGCATGTAGAGTGAAATCTTGGTATTGAATTTCTTGGGTGGAATGCAATGCCTTCTCCACCTGCTAGGTATGTGGTAGAGAAAGTAAAAATTATATCCATCTCTTGCCATTTAAATAATGCCAAAATAACTGATGTTTCATTACATCAGTTTATGAGTCTGTATTTAGGAAATAGGAGATGCAGAAATGCAGTCAGACTGTATAATTCCAATTAAACATTTTATAACGAACTTCAGGGTCATTACTGATCCTGAGCATTGGACGAGTAAGACTCTGGAAACTCCTGAGAAACCTTTGATGTAGTTTACAGGAACAGGATCCGGAGTATATGGCATAAGACCAAGGTGTAAAAAGTTTTTTCCCTTGGGTGAACATGCTACTGTTTTTCAAACAGAAATTTATGCTGTTATTCAATACATACATGAAAACATAAGGAGAGCTTACACTGGTAAACAGATCCTTATCTTCTCAAATAGCCAGGCTGCACATCTGCATGCTAGTATGCAATACAAGGAGCAGCTTCACAATTTATTGGACCAGAGCTGGCTCTAGGAACATCTCAATGTTTAGTAAGAGAGGCTTTTAAGAACTGGTCCAAAGTAGAACCCATAAAACCTGGTTTAAAACCCAGGAGACAAATGTGGTACTATTTATAAAAAAACATGTAAGGAAAGCTGAAAGCTTACTTAATGTAACAGACTTCAGATGAGAACTATTATTGACATGCTCCTGTGAAAAACATCTTAACATAATGGGAGTGCTTCAGGGTAACGATTGCACATTGTGCAAGAAACAAACTGAAACAACCCAGCACATTATATGCTCCTGTGAGGCCTTGGCTTGCAGGAGATACATTGCTCTTGGGAAATTGTTTATAGAACCAAAGGAATTTGAAGCCATATCTGTTATGAGAATGTATTCCTTGGTAAAGGATGGAGGCATAATGAATTGCTTTAAAACGATACAGGTAGCACAATAAGCCCAAGACTGAAGTGCATCTGGAGCAATCATGGAAATTTGTATTGAACAAGACAAGCATACACATGTTAAAAAATCTGATGTGTTACACTCACATGACTTTCTCTACTCTTGTACAAATTATTTATACAAACGCTTATTCTCCATCTACTTCATGTTAATCAAGATAAACATTTGCAGACTCTATCTTATTGCTAATTTTCTGTAGATGTAAGGGGAATATATATTTACAAGGGCAATATAGAAATACAGTAGCCTTTAAGCACATACATATCTCTTAATAGCTGGTTGCTAGGTGCAGCACCATTCCCTTTGCCACAGATTAATACTCTTTGCATATCCAAGACAAAAAAATGAATAACGAATTCCCATTTGAGAAAATAAGTATTGAAAAATTTAAGGGAATAACAAGTAATATCTCGAAAATGGTTCACTCAAAAAAAAAAAAAAAAAAAAAAAAAATGACAAATTGTGTATTTTAACGCGATCTACATTTTTTGTGTAGTAAAATTTTGTCTATCTCTTATGGTTTACCAGTTATGCAAAAGTCGTTCACAATGAAGAATACTTTTGGAGACATTCTCAGGAAATTCAAGATATACATTTTATTTGTCATACAAATATCTTAAACATATGATATTTTAATCAAAATCGTTAGGGCCATTTTTGAGAAAATTAAAATTTTCAAAAAATGTTCTATGTAAAGGGTAATCTGGGGTGGGGGGATTTTCTTGAAAACCTTCGTGTCGCATCTCTGGAAGATACTGAACCTAAATACCAAGTTTGGCATTTATCCGACTGTTCGTTTCTGAGTTATGCTGTTCACAGACAGACACACACACGGACATGTTTCCAAAAATGCTTTTTTTGGGATTCAGGGGGTCTCAAAACATGTACTTCCAGTGAAATCTCGGTATCAAATTTTTGGGTGGAATACAATACTTCCCCTACTACAATACGTAGTAGAGAAAGTAAAAATAGGGAGTGAAATAATTTATCGCAGCTGAAATCACTAGAAAAATTTACATACCTACAAAGCATTACCAGCATGTGATTACTTCAACTGTTGATTACAATAACTTTGTTCTACAGATTACATTTACAACTGCATATAATTTATATGGGTTACCAACATGCACTGATGCAAAAGTTTAAGAATGTATAAAATGTTAGAAAAATATATTAACATTCAGATTATTTATGCTGTAAGATTTTTTTATATTTTATCATAGGTATCCCACAAGAGGTTACGCTTTTATCTACTGAAACTCATAACCTCGAATGGGATTTATTAAGACTATTCCATGAATAAAATGTAACAGATCATATAAATAATAATTAATTTCTTACTTGTATGGTTTAAAATCAAATCACCGTTGTGTCACATCATGATATACTAAATAAATGAGCAATCAAACGTGTTAAGGAACACTAACCAATGCTACCAACATTGGGAATGAGAAAACAGTTAACTTAATGTGCACCGAGTCAGAATGCACATTTGCCAGAATTCCTTCTGGTTTGATTTTCCAGCTTGCAACTACAGAGAGCTCTAGCAACTGTTTTAGGCCATGGCGACTTGAATAATTTCCACTAATATGCCTTTCCTGAAAATAGCAATAAAAAGGTCAAAAGTTTATGGTCTTCTTTAGTATTTCCAGTATTCAGAAAAGCTTCCCACAAATTATAAATAGTCACATTCTAATATATGTATTTAAAGTGTGTTATTTCTGTTCCAAGTTATTATGAACTAGCTTTAAAAATCTGAAATTTTTAGAAGGTTCTGCATTTAAGTTAACCTAATTTTATGTCTTTTTGACACAAATCAAGCTTCTTCAAAAACATGTACTATATAAAATTTCCCCTCAGTACAGACACCAGTTTGCCTATACAATTAAATCCTCCTTAATTTTCTATTCATTTCAACTCAGGTTTAAATTTGTCAAATTTTTTCCCCAGTTCTAGTATGCAATATTTTAAATGCAGATATCAAAGTTGTTTCATACTTATAGAGGAAGTCATGATAACAGCTGTTTCTTAGTGAAGAATACACTTTTAAAAGTAACCCATACACAAAAAACAAAACAATGTTAGTCAAAGATGTATATGAGGCATAGGACTGTTTATGACATTGTCTGTAAAGCACCAACATTGTGTAAATGGCCATTCACAATTAACATAATGATGTAAAACTTAGGCATAAACTTAATGCAATATGTTGACATTTAAAATGACAAACACAAAAGCAGCCAATCGCAAGAGAGAGTGAATATGGCGGCCTGCAACAGTACACATGACAAAAGAGGTTATGTACACTTCGTCAATTTAAAACTGGCTGGCATCTGAGAGACGGGTACTTCTGTGAGCACTCGGGACAGCCAGGTTTTGTAGACAAGACTGCATATATTCTTTAGTAGTTATAATGGGGAACACAACTATAATCACAAAAGTCTCCTGAGAAAAATAACTCTTATACAAGATTTCAAACATACAGATGTTTCACCACTGAATATTTGTAACCAAAACACACTTAATTGATTTATGGTTGTCAAGTGGAGTATCACTAAAAGCCGTTACAACGCTACACTTATTAATAAACTCTTAGCTCAGTGATAGAGTGTTTGCTTACTGTTCCTGAAGTTGTAAGTTCAAATCTCCATGGAGCTACTGAACTTTTATTTTCCCTTTCATTTTAAACACGTGAGTGAAAATATAAAGGGTTTTCTTTATTTGATGATGTATGTGACATTTATTTAGTAGTCCATCATACCGGTAGATGGCAACCATGACATCAGTTTATTTGTTGGGAGGAGGTGTCATACTCAGTTAATTTAATTCTATAACCACAAATTTCACCATTATTGTAATTATATTTGTAAGTAAAATGAAGTAACACAAGCAATATTATTTAACTATATTACAGTAAAACGAATTATAAAAAATGAACGATAACAATCCACTATGGAGAATTTAACTCTAAGCTGTTTGTGTAGAAGTTAAGTAGCTTAAGCACTGCGGAGGGAGCCCAAATCAATGGCTTGTTATAGAGTTAACCAAAGCAGCAAACAGAAATTGAGGATTATGAATCGTGCACTCACTCGAAGGGACTTAGAAAAAATTTAACTGCTCGAGAAAACAGCCACTTTTAGTTTTACCGAGTGTACATGCATCAAAATAAAAAGTTACCTGGTCAATGGCTGTTAAATTCACATAAAAGCGCCATCTACAACCACAATTTGTTTTGTTGCAGTTTTTATAGATGTCGCAGTGATTCCTGGCAACAGAGATGGTAGAATTATAAAGTAATGAGAATCGCTCTCTGATTGGCTAGTTTCTTATGTTTGATGTAGACATAAACTTAAAAGCCTGGAGATTGCAGTCTTCTTTGTTTACATTATAAGTCTATGCCCACGTTTATGTTAATGTCAACCAATGTGAATGTGCATTAAGATAACGCGAAAAAAGCTTTTTTGCTTATGTCCAAGTTTCATTGAGAATGGCCCACAACTGTTCAATCTGCAGGATGAGTTGAACTGCCCGATATGTATGCAAGTTATGAGAAGTTTGAATGTGTAGATTATGACAATGGCTTCCTCAATTCAACATTAAAAGAAGCCACTATTATAACCTTCACACTTAGGCCAAAACACACAATACAAGTTGATTCAAAATGAATGATACTGAAACAAAACATTTCTGTGACTGCTGCAATGGAATTATTCTACAAATAGAGAGAGCCAACAATAAAGGTGAAACAGACATCTTCCTCTGGCATTTTAAGAGTCTTATTGCAATGGTATCATAAAAACATGTACAGCATTCACTCACTAGGTATGTCATGATTCTTAGTACAGAGAGGTGCTTACTTACTCCAGTTTGGTAAACATAAACACAGTGTAATGGTAGTTTACACTGTCTCTGAATTGAATTAAGCTTTTTATTTATGGACATTAACTACTGTGGTTCTTAGCATCCCATTCTATACTGGATGTGAAAGACCAGAAATTTTGTTCAGAAGCCTCTATTAGGCTTGAGGTTCTTTTGCATGCTGTAAATCTACAACGCAGGACCACTGACCTTACTTCCCTTGCAAAGGAAGGTATGGGATTTTTATGCCCAAAAAAATGCATCGTCCCTCAACACTATCTCTGAAACAGTACTTTCAAGTTGCTGAGAAAATATTAAAATGGATGTTACAGAATATTAAAATTGCTTAAGTAATCATTTGTTTTGTATCTTATTCAGAATGGACTTAATTTATGACTATTTACCCACTGATATAACAATAATGTAAAGACAGTTTTATTTTAGTAACTAGGTGTTGCTAATTAAAGAAGTATATTGGGTGCGGAAAAACAATGTACAGAAAATTGTAGAGTAGAAAGGAAGTACAGATTTTAAGGTTAGGAACATGGTGTCGCAGAAGCTTTTTTACTATACTACATGTGTTAACACTAAATCTGTGATGTTAGGGTCACCGATTGTAAACAAAATGCACTCTTGTAAAGCCTAGTTAGTGTCACTGAGACAGTATGTAGACACTTGCAAATGAAAACGCTTCAATCATGCTCATGCAGAGTCCTGTTGTTATACCGCAACTGTGACTTCATGCTCATAACCTCAAAATGCTTAATTTACTTTTACTGTACAAGTTCTATTGCACTGTTATATGAAACATAATTTGTTTGTTTTGCTCTGTCTTCTGTTTGCTTAGCATGCCTCCAAGGCTTAAAACATAATTGGATTTAGTTTCTACTTGCATTCTATGTACAGCCATTTTAATACGTATTTTCTTTTATGACTGCAGTACGTTTGTATTCCAAGATCCAGGCCTTGTAAATACTTTTTAGTCTTTGAACAGCTGAAATCTGGGCTGTCTTATGACCCATATCTGTTGGGAAGAACAGGACTTTAGTATTTTTTGTTGTTGTAATGTTTAACACCAGTTCTTACTGGAGACAGCATCGCAGGTGGTGGGATCTGATGATATATGAATGGAAATTGGGAAGAAAATGTTCCAGGCATAAGTTTACCTAGTATTTACCAGTTATCGGGACTGAAGAAATCTGGAAAAAACCTTAAGGAGGAACATCCTGTTCACGATTCTGTGCCTTAACAACCTTGTTACCTGCATTGGTATTTCAGTGGTGAAAGAACTACCAAAATTGGTTCAATGGTTTTTTTATATTATTCTATATATACACACATACACATTTTCTCTTTGTAACATTAGTATATATAAGCAAAATAGTTTTATCGTTAATTTAATGAGGATATTTGCAGCTCAGGTATGTTCTCTTTCTGTACATTCATTTTGAATTAACCTGGAGTTTATGCAACTAAAAAGACAGGCAAATAAGCAGGAGTCAAGATGCTGGACAGACAGAGATACTTTGAACGCAGAATCTTACAGCATACATAACACTACTGTTGTGGTACACAGAGGGTGCACCAGTGTAGCAAATGCAAGCAACAGAGCAAGTTGACAGCTAACAAAATGAGCACACCACAACCAACATCCACAAACTCTACCTTCCCTATCCTGAAGCTGTACAGACATACAAAACAGAGAAAACTCTTGTTATCATCTCAGCTCATGTCTGCAAAGTAGAGTACATTGAGTTAACAATAACAGGCAGTGGCTGTAAAGCAAAATAAGATTGCATTAATAGAATTTAAAAGTTCTTCACATCTCTGCACTCCAAACACTGGACATAGTTTATTTCAGCAAAATATTAGATATCAGAGCCTTCGTCTGGATGTGTGGGCGGTCTAACATGCTGCTTGCTGGAGGAGTCGGATATTTACATATTTCTCATACAAATTATAGCTACATATTTCTTCATAATAGATGACGTTGGAAATGACTTCCACACATCTCTCACATCTTTTAACAACATTTATATTAATTCCTCATGGCCATGTATTAAAAACCATGAGGCCCAATAGAGTGATATTAACATTATGTAACACCCAATTGCAGAAATTAACTCTACTCACATGATTGCAATTCCTGAACTACTCTTATCTTAAAGGGTTCCAATTTTAAAACTTTAGTGGTATTCCAAGATGAGATTTCTGAAACTCCTGATTTCTGTGCAACCTTTCTCAGAGACTTCATTCCAACTTTCTTCCATATCATTGAGTTATTCCTCCATAAGAACACAGTTTCTTATCAAGAATACATCCCATTTAACAAGATTATGATGTGAGGTGTATGAACAGCAGGGAATCTATCTCACTTCTCTAAAAGAGTTTGTTGTCGCATAGGAATCATACATGATTCTGTGTGCTGGTATTATAACAGCAGGGAATCTGTCTCACTTCTATACAAGAGTTTGTTGTCACATAGGAATCATACATGAAGATTCTGTGTGCTGGCATTATAACAACAGGGAATCTGTCTCACTTCTCTACAAGAGTTTGTTGTCACATAGGAATCATACATGAAGATTCTGTGTGCTGGCATTATAACAACAGGGAATCTGTCTCACTTCTCTACAAGAGTTTGTTGTCACATAGGAATCATACATGAAGATTCTGTGTGCTGGTATTATAACAGTAGGGAATCTGTCTCACTTCTTTACAAGAGTTTGTTGTCACATAGGAATCATACATGAAGATTCTGTGTGCTGGCGTTATAACATCAGGGAATCTGTCTCACTTCTCTACAAGAGTTTGTTGTCACATAGGAATCATACATGAAGATTCTGTGTGCTGGTATTATAACAGCAGGGAATCTGTCTCACTTCTTTACAAGAGTTTGTTGTCACATAGGAATCATACATGAAGATTCTGTGTGCTGGCATTATAACAGCAGGGAATCTGTCTCACTACTCTACAAGAGTTTGTTGTCACATAGGAATCATACATGAAGATTCTGTGTGATGACATTATAACAGCAGGGAATCTGTCTCACTTCTCTACAAGAGTTTGTTGTCACATAGGAATCATACATGAAGATTCTGTGTGCTGCCATTATAACAACAGGGAATCTGTCTCACTTCTCTACAAGAGTTTGTTGTCGCATAGGAATCATACATGATTCTGTGTGCTGGTATTATAACAGCAGGGAATCTGTCTCACTTCTATACAAGAGTTTGTTGTCACATAGGAATCATACATGAAGATTCTGTGTGCTGGCATTATAACAACAGGGAATCTGTCTCACTTCTCTACAAGAGTTTGTTGTCACATAGGAATCATACATGAAGATTCTGTGTGCTGGCATTATAACAACAGGGAATCTGTCTCACTTCTCTACAAGAGTTTGTTGTCACATAGGAATCATACATGAAGATTCTGTGTGCTGGTATTATAACAGTAGGGAATCTGTCTCACTTCTTTACAAGAGTTTGTTGTCACATAGGAATCATACATGAAGATTCTGTGTGCTGGCATTATAACAACAGGGAATCTCTCTCACTTCTCTACAAGAATTTGTTGTCACATAGGGATCATACATGAAGATTCTGTGTGCTGGCATTATAACAACAGGGAATCTCTCTCACTTCTCTACAAGAATTTGTTGTCACATAGGAATCATAGATGAAGATTCTGTGTGATGGTATTATAACAACAGGGAATCTCTCTCACTTCTCTACAAGAATTTGTTGTCACATAGGGATCATACATGAAGATTCTGTGTGCTGGCATTATAACAACAGGGAATCTCTCTCACTTCTCTACAAGAATTTGTTGTCACATAGGACTCATAGATGAAGATTCTGTGTACTGAAGTATACAGACCTTTTGGCATCATAGCACTGAAACATGTGGTCTCACAATGTGTCAACAGACTTCACATCAAACAATTAGCCGGCACACAGAGAGAGAACAGAACCAGTTAGAAACAGTACAATGCAGGGCAAGCGATTCTTTGTAATATCGCCACACATTGAAACGAAAGCTTTGCAGAATGTAAAATAAATTTATCTTCTCTAAATAGTACTCTTTCTAAAGTTGCTTACCTATATTTCTACTCGCAATACATACGACTCCAAGTTATTACCATACCAGGATTGTTTTTTCAAGTTCTCAGCCTGAGAAACCATACAACATAGTCACATTTCATATCTATACATCAACCAGCTTCTTTATACCTTAGAAATAAAATGATTTTTTCAACTCTGTAAAATAAAGAGTTTATGTGACTTATGATCTCCCATCTGAGGTAAATCTCTGTCCAGCAAGTAATTTCTTCAGATTTGGGAAGAGGAAAAAGTCACTGGGAATATGGCAGCAGTTCAAAGTGCAAGTTAATGCTACTTTGTGATAGCCATTGCAGTAATGTGTACCAGAGGACTGTTCTTAGTGGAAAAGAACTTTCTTCTTTAACAAATGCAGTCATTTGGCCTTCATAGCTTCCCTCAACTGCTCCAAACAAACTGATAGTACTCTCTGCTGGTGGTTGTGTACTTTTCCAGGTAGTCTACCAACACCATGCTCCGGACATCCCACAAAACAAGGTCCATCACCTTTCCTGCTGAAGCAACACACCTGGCCTTCTTTGGCACGCTTTCACCCTCTTGCACATATTGTTTGGAGTGCTGTTTCATGTGTTATTGTTTCATCAACAGTGATGTTACGTCACAAAAAGCGGTTGAGTTGTGTCTGAACATGCCCAAGCATTCCTGTGAGATGTTCATTCCGAGTGCTTCTGATCGGTGGTTAACAAGCACGGCCCACATCATGCTGACTGTGAGCTTTCTCATGTGTAAATGTTCCAGACACTATCTAATCAGATCTTGACGTCGACAAGATCATGAATCTTCATGTATCTGTCATTAACATGACATTGTGAATTTTTGCAATGTTTTCTTCATTTTGTGGTAACTAGACATTCATCATAAGCATTTAAACTCTAGAGTCTATTTCATCACAGAAAATGGCGGTGAAGAATATTGCAAAGTGGAATCCAATTTCGTTTTTATTTCACTTAGCATTAAACCTTTTGGTACAAAGTATGTATTTAATTATGGCATGACATTAGATTTTATGCATTTTTGGAAAAAAACCTTAGCTTGTTTATTTTGCAGAATTGTAACCAAACAAATAAAAGTATATAGTGGTGCCATTTAAAGGATTTTACTTTAAGAACTATCCTTGCTATTTCATAATACCTGCACCAACTATATGTCAGGATGAGAACTTTGCAACTGATTAGCATCCATCAACAGATTTCTACCCAAACTGTGCTTAATATATACTAAATACTAGAGGAATATAACTTTAACATTTGGTTTAAAATTATGTACATAATTTTACAACAAAAGAAGCAGTAAGTATTAACAAACACTCTTTTAGCAACTGTTCACCACCTAATAGTATCCAGCTTATTATATACAGCCCACCTTGGTCACAAATTTAATTTTTTAACAGTTATTTTATAATAATTTTACAATTATCATTTTAGTCTTGAAATACCACTGATTTTTGCATCCATATATTAGTATGCTTAAAAGCAGCTAAGCATGCTAATTAGATATGGTGAAAACATAAATTCCAAGTAAATTTAGTTCTGAATTTAACTATTACAGGTCTGTTTTAAAGACAGTACACATCACTTACTTTTAAAAATACAGGACATGTTTTGGAAATGGGGTTAGAAGGAGGGCATTGTGAGGGTGGCAGGGCATCAGAACTTGGTGTGATGGATGCAGCATGCTTTGAAACATCTGCCAATTTTTAAAAGTAAGCATTGTGTAGTGTCTCCAAAACTGAACTAATTTTCATAATTGTGTGAAACCATGTCATTGTAAATATCTTCCATATCAAAAGTAATAATTCTATGTGGTATTGTATGGCTTCTTTGATTTTTGTGGGATGAGCATACTCATTGCAGCTTCTGCCCCATTTCTTATGTCTAAATTCACTTCTGAATCGTTTATTTTCCCAATTATATTTATTACTTTAATTTTAATAACTGTACTGTGACGCAGTGGCTGTAACCGAAGATTATCAGAGGTTGGTGCCGAGCAGTCAGAGATAAAGATAAATACCGCTCTCGCCAGTGTAAACACCGAAAATGCTATGTTCAGATAACCAGAATCTTCTGGATGTTTCTCCTTCTTGAACATTCTGGAACTCTGTGGAAATTTCCAACAGCTATATAGGCAGGTGCCCTTGCAAGTCCGTCAGTAAGTGAGTGCGTTTCTGGTGCGATGAAAGGTGCTGTTCTCGTACTAAGTTTGTGTGACATGCAGTGAAGAAAAAAAATTGAGCTTTATTTATGGATGCTCTTTAACAGCTGTGGTCCTTAGCATCCCATTCTATATTGGACGTGAAAGACCCGTAATTTTGCTCAAAGGCCTCTTTATCAGGCTTGAGGTTCTTTTACATGCCGTAAATCTACGACACGGGACCACCGGCTTTATTTCCCTTCCAACGGAGGGCACGCTAAGGATTTTTAAGCCCAATAAAATCCATTGCCCTCTGCCAGGCTTGAGCCCATGACCTCAGAAATTAGACGCACAGTGTGTGCTGTTTCCGCGATACACTGGAGAAGTCTTGTGTTTGACTCCCCAGCTAGTGAACTGTCCAGAAGAACAGGCTACGTCACAAAAAAAGTGGAATGATAGTGAAAAGTGGAAGTAGATAACATTAACAGAGACTTCAGTTAGTGAAGTGACAGTTAAACCTGGACAAAGTCACAGTACATTAAAAAATTACATGACAAGCAGAACTCCACTTAAAATAACTGCCTAAGAACAATCAATGCTGCGAAATCTCTCTCTGCATATGAATCTAATACTTTCTCGCCTTTATCAACATGTTCAAGAGATTAAAATAAAAGTGCGAGAGAATGAATTAACAATTTTATTCTCTCTAACATATAAACACAGTTTGAGCAAACATATCGAGTGAAACTAGTGTTTTAAGCACACGGTGGACAATGTCCTGCTTAAAATGCTATCTTATAGCCACTTGATACACAAATAGCTATTTAAAGCCTAAAACTAAAAGGGAGGATGTGTACCCTTCTACCACTTAGTGCAAGTCACCACTGCCAATATTACAATTTTACTGTTAACTGTTAGTTCCAGATGTATCAAACCTTTTATCCCTAATTAATTTAACATTTTGGCTAAACAAGCAATTTCTCATAAAAGGGCCATTCATTAGCTGTCAGTTTTAACTGTAAAGTTCCAAAATTGAGCACCAAATCAGCCATAAAATATAAGGAAGTGATCGAGTTGAATGCCAACTGCCTGCTTTCAGTCATGTGCTTATGTGCTTAGCAAGAGAGGGGAGTCAACCATGTCAATACAGTGCACACTTTGATTTCAAGACCTGCAGTTTAAACTGACAGATAATTTGGGCTCCTTCTCCCACAAGAATTCCAAAGCATGAAGAATTTTATATTACTTGTTAAAGGTATTTGCTATAATCTCATAAAAGCTGAGTGAAAATAGGGTAGATTTTAATATGTGGCCCATAACGGTTTAAACTGTTATTTTTACAGATAAATTACCAGTTACCTACCTCACTAAGGGGCCCATGCTGCTTTCCGAAGGTAAGGACTGGAGAAGTGAGGGTCCTGCAGATACTGGCCTCATCTGTAATCATAGCAAAACATAGCACATTAATCAGCTGCAGAAATTTGAGAATGCTGAAATGCAAACTTTGCTATTGTGGTTTTCTTTTAGGAAGGCCTATATTTAAACAGTAAGAAAGAAAGTGCTATATGTTCCCCTTCTTTCCTCTCAACCTCCTAGGCAATATTAACCCATGCCTGCAAAAATTTGTAATATTCTCTTTACAACATATGTACTCATGCTTTAATGTAAATACTTACAAGTCCATCATCCTTCATAAATGGCAACTAATTTAGCATTTAAAATTATACTGCAATGTATCATTTTGTTTCAGACTGCAGGAGATTCAAAACTAAATGACATTTTAAGATTTGGTCAAGTGTTATTTAATTAGTTTTGTACACAAATGTTTTTCTTTCACATGGTATGCATTTTATTATGTTACTCTAACATATTACTTTTCTTTAAGTTAAACATTGTTTTTAAACAGAAACTGAGGAGAGATTTCCTTTATTGTTGTTGTTATGTTTTATAATAACAGCATTGTTTATATACATTTTATTTTTAGAACAGTCATAATATACCTATATCACTTGCGGTTTTGATAATTTCTGTTTGTTGCACTCTTGCATATACAGAATGTAACAAAATGTACGGACACGTTCCTCACATGTAGACAAAGAAATTATGTTATATGAACATGGTCTGGAAACACTTTGTTACCATGTTACAACTCATTAATCTTGGGAAACACACACGAACAGAACCATGGGGATGTGCACTTTTGGTTACGTTGTCATTAATAATTATTATATTATTTTGTTTTACATGTCCCTATTCCATGCGACTTAAGCCAGTGCTTGTGTACAGGTAACATCAACTGTTCCAGTGAGCAATATGACCTTGACAAGCACACAGGTTACTACTTACTGGTAGGGTTGATCAGATGTGGCTCATGCAATGGCAGTATACACAAATACAGAGATGGCAGATGCCCATTTGATGTATGAATTAGCAGAACAGCAATGGCGCTTGTGCTCAATGGGAGGCCTAGAAGGATGAGGACACTGCAACGGGAGGCAGCAGTTCTTCAGGCAGTTGACGACGACCCTAGTGTCAGTACAAGACAAGTAGCTGCAACAATGAATGTTGACCACATGACTCTCTGGCGAGTGTTACACGAGGTCCGGCTGTATGCATACCATTTACAGCGTGTGCAGGCACTATCAGCAGCTGATTTTCCTGCACGGGTACGCTTCTGCGAATGGTTTATGCAACAAAGTGTCAACTCTAATTTTAGTGCAACGGTGCTGCTCACAGATGAAGCATTGTTTCAACGAGATCAGATTGTAAATTATCACAATCGGCAAGTATAGGCTGACGTCAATCCTCGCGCAACTGTTGAAGCAAGTCATCAACCAAGATTTTTCTGTCAATGTTTGGGCCGGCATTGTTGGCGACTGTTTGGTAGGGCCTCATGTTCTTCCACCCAGCTCAACAGACAAAGTTACCATAATTACATAGAGAATATTCTACCTGATCTGTTAGAACATCTGCCTTTAGCTGTGCAACAAAACATGTACTTCATGCACAATGGAGCACCTCCTCATTTTACTGTTAATGTCCGTCGGCTTTTAAATAACAAATTCAGCGACAGATGGATAGGTAGAGATGGACCGATTGCCTGGCCTCCCCGGACCTAAACCACTGGACTTGTATTTGTGGGGGCATTTGAAAGCTCTTGTGTATTGAACCCCAGTTCTGGATGTTCACAGTCTCCGTGCCCATATTATGGAAGGCTGCAAAAACATATGCAATACTCTGGGGATACATCAGCGCATCTGAGATTCACTACAACAGTGGGTTGATGCATGTATCAATGCTCATGGAGGGCATATTGAACATCTCCTCTGAGAAAGAGTTGCATGTGGTATGCTGGTACGTTCTATTCTTGTGTGTTTTCCATGATTAATGAGTTGTAACATGGTAACAAAAGCATTTCCACACTAATGTTCATAAAACATAATTTCTTTGTCTATGTGTGAGGAATGTGCCCTGCATTTTTGTTACAACCTGTATGTGTCATAATCTCTAGACCTCTTAACATGTTATGCATTATGCCAGTCACCTATGTAAAGGAGCAAAATGATTTCTTAAAGAGTTCATATCTCACCCGTATACTCAATATAGTAACACGGAGAGCCCCCAGAACCGGGGCGGAGCTATGCAAGTAGGCCGTAATGACCCTTTTTGTTTGCAACATGCCCATAATAGGGAGAGATGAAGGGTGACCAGATCCAGATGCCAACAGGCGCAAACAACGATAGGGTCCCTAACGTTTCCAGACAGAACACACATGACACTGTCCAGTCCCTGTCCACCAACCTCCAGGGTCCCTGGGGGGAGCACACTTGGAGGAGAGACCTAACTGAGTGGTATCGCACCAACACCAGGGAAGAAACCTTTACAAGATATTCATTTCAAAGGAAATTTATCGATTTTTATACCACCACCCAGCTGCAACCTGTCGAACACTGTGAACTGGTCCTACAACCCTGAAACAGATGATGGGTACATGAAATGACAGGGTGGAGAATCGTGGTAGAAGATGAACCATCCCAGCATTCATCTGTCACCCAGGGGAAACCACGAAAAACCCATGGGCCAGTGGGCAGTCACCGGTGATTGATCCTGGATCTCCTGAATGCAGGCCACAGACGTTGCGACCTGAGCCATCCTGCTTGGCGAGTATTCACTATAAATCCCACAATATTTGCTTAGCTCCACAAAATAAATTTAACATAGAGAAATTACTTTGCAACAAATCAAAGCACCAGATGCCTCAAAACAAAACAGCAAGATGTTTATCAAATCAGTTGCTCGGAATGTGACCAAATTTACATACATAAAAATAAAAGAAATTTAGAAACCAGACTGAAACAACACATGAAACATATCAAATACAAATAAATGGACAAATTTGCAGTTTTATACCTCTTATGGACAACCAATCACAACATCACACTGCACATAACACTCTTAAAACCTACAAAATACACAGCGGATTTGTATACTTGGGGAAAGATTTTAATTATAAAACACAAACGCCAGTTAGTGAATTTTGAATTGCCGCCAGCAAATCCACTATGGAGGTTCATCACCGCACCACTAGATGTCACCACAAACAACCACATAATAGGCCAGTTGGTTGCTTCTGACGATGAGCAAGTAGCTCTTGTAACCCGTCAAGAGAAAAAAGTGTAAATGCTGCAAGTGTTTCAACTTCTGACAAAATTACATTAACAGACTAAAAATGCAAACCAACCCACTGAGGAACAACATTTATTACGAAAACAAAACTAAGCAAGATTCTTAACCAAAGCTTAATCACCCATTCATTTTTAATCTATGGCAATCAGAAACAAATAACAGATATATACACTGCATGAAAGTGCATTGAAACAATGAGGAGAGAATGCTTGCTGTTCCCTTGTAGACCTTAATGGGGGTGATGGGTGAAGTTTCTATTTTGCACAATTTTAAAGGTACATACTTATTTTTTGTACACATATTTGGGGTGTTATGTAGAGTTATTTGGCGTATTTCATTTTTTTTTATGTCAATTAGTTTTTGAATTATTGAAAATTTTCTTTCAAAAAAATTGCAAATTTCAAAATGAATTTCACTCTACACGTTTTTGAAAAACGTATGAATATTTTTTTTTATGAAACCAGAAACTCGTTTTGAAAAGCTTGACACATGGGTTTTGTAAAATCTTAACTGTAAGAGAAATTAAAAAAAAAAAAAAAAATGTGATATGCATAGCAAACATTTTAAAATGTTTGCAATCACTACACACATTTAATTTTTTATCTTAAAAAGTACTAAGTTAATCCTCAATCTCATGCATCAGTTTTTTGTTATGCTTTATAGAGTGTACAGTAAAAATTTCAGCCATCTAACACCTAATTTGTGGATGTAATTTTGTTTTGAATGTATAAAAGTGTAGCAAAAATTAATGTGAGGAAAAATAAACTTAGTTTTGCATGCGGTTAACCAGAAATAATGACTTTACAGAGCTTCCTAGAAGTGTCCAGCTTAGATGTGTAATTTGTACTGTTTTTTTCAATACAAGCACTGCAAATCAGTTCTAATTTATGGCATAAGCCAAGCCTTCAGTGCCAAGTCCTATATACAAAAACTTTTGTGGTCATTACACTTCAGGTCATTCACCAATGATGACAGTAAACTGGTGTCCACCAATATATATTTACACTCTTCATTATTTACAAGTGTATGTTCACAATTATCCTCCAGCAGTTTCTGCCTTAAATTTTTCTTTTGTACGCCACATTCTTGCTCATCTAACCTTTCATCACTGGTATTATGTTACACTTGTTTCTAGCTCATGTATATGAAACAACAAACGTATAATTTTATGTTACACGACATCTACCAGCAGAGCTCCTGTTACTATGTTATACCGATCACAGTGGCTCAGTGACAAATCAGAAACTAACCTTCATAGAAGGTAAAACAAAACCGATTTTTTGCTTCATACAGTGATTTCATCACCCGCCACCCCTCCTCAGGGACATTTAAGGAGCGCAGATCATTAAATATGATGTAATTAGAACAACTTCCAGACACTGTAGTGCTTTAAAACTTTGCATATATGCACTTCAAACCACCTAGTATTTTTTGGTACAAAAAGCATAAAATGTGAAATTTTGTCATTTTTGGTCACATTTTCACATGTTTCCCCTTAAAGACAATACTCAAGAGAAATTAATGCTATTCCACTTGAAATGTTACAAAAATTGTTTTGATTATATACTTCATAGGCTGGAAAATTGCCTTTTCGAAAAATGTAGGCCATTTGCAGGACATAATTGCTAATAGAAAATAGAAGGTTTTCTTGTGTTGCACAAAATGGCACATTTGTTATTTATTACACATTTGGTTTCACTGAATCACCTGTAGTATGAGAAAAATGAAGGAAAATTTCAACTTACTCGTTCAGTTTGTGTGGCAGCATTGCACAACTCTTTTGAGGCTGAAGTGGAATTGCCAAGGGCGCTGGCACCGTTTGCCACATTCTCTGTGTATTTTGTCATTTGTAACTGAAGCAGTTGTATTGTACGTTCTTTGTCTTCTAGTTGTTGCTGTAAGAATACCACCTGCAAACAGGAAGTACATACCAGGATGCTTTATAACAATTTCAGGGTAAAATCTAGGATGGGACCTCAATACCGTTGATACCTTGATACTCAGTGGTATTGAAGTATGTCTAATATAAGCCTTTGATGCTTTTAGTTTCTTAAGTTGTGCATTACTGTAAGTTGAGTTGCTTAACTTTATGCTATATAAGTAATGAAAGGAGTCGAGACTTCATGTTACTGCCTTGCAACTGTCCCCAAACAGTTGCTGGACTATAGTTCTTGATAGACCTTGACTACATTGTGTCTCATTGAAAACATGCGTAACAATGGGGGGGGGGAGGAGTAGAGCTTCTCATGTAACATGCAGCATTAACTGATTTAGCTGACACACTAAATCACGTTTCTGCAATAGCCTGGCCTGGTGACCCACTCTCAGCCATTGTCATCCTCCGTGGTCTAGGGGTACCATGCTAGCCTCTGGTTCAAACTTGGCAGAGGGCAATGGATTTTTTTTCAGGCGTAAAAATCCTTAGCATGGCTTCTTAGAGGAGCAAACTTAAGCCAGTGGTCCCGTGTCTTAGATTTATGGCACGTAAAAGAACCTCAAGCCTGATAGAGGCCTATGAGCAAAATTTCCAGTCTTTCACGCCCAATATAGAACGGGACACTAAGCACCATAGCAGTTAAAGAGCGTCCATAAGTAAAACTCAATTTAATTGTTTACATTTACCTACTCTGGTGATTAAAATGTGTGAATCCAGCAGAAAAAAATCAGAACTTAGGATGCGAGATAACACAGCACATAGAAATATTTACTCTTTCCTTCCATCTGTTATAGTTTGTGTTTACGCAAGTCCATCTCAGGTAACAAGCATAGTTTACAGGTATTCCGCATGATTAATTTCCAGAATATCGATCGAAAATCCTTTAAAAAGTTTTCAGCACAAAGTATAGTTACATAAAAAAGGAAGCAAATAAATTACTATTTATTATTATTACTATTATTATTACTAGCCTTGAAACAATAGGGGATACATAACCTATAGCATTACCAAGATAAAAAAATTTCTTCCAATTGAGAATGTCAAACAGGAACAATTTTGGAATTAGCATACAATACAAAATTAGATACATGTGTTTATACACACAAAACTACTAATAAGAACATAATTCAGTGAACAAGATATTGCATCTGCAGTTTTTTTATTAAGTGAGTATGGAGTATCAGTGCTAAAAAATCTGTATTGGTATTGAGTATCAAGAAATAGTGGTATGGTCCCATCACTAGTAACATCTAACGAATTTCATTCACATGACTCGGATAAAATATAGTCTAAATAACATAAACCAATACCAAAGATAAACCTCCAAAAAACTAAGGTGCCAAGTATCTACCAAATTAAATAATGATTGTCAATTAAACACCATGAACATGTTAAATATACAAGTCAATGGAAACTGATACAAGTGGTAGCACACAGCAGATACTGTAAGTAATTTAAAAACTCAAATAAGCTTCAGAACATATATTAATAACTTAAAATACAATATAATTACAACAAATATAATAGCAACAGAGGTAATGAGTCCAATAGAATATATTGATATACAATACCAGAATGACCTGATATATATAATATACAAACAAAACAATATACCAGATGAAATGAGAGCCATAGTAATAGCCACGGAAAATGAAAGATACCCAGAAAAAGAATGGCTCCGAATATATACAGATGGATCCCTCATCAATAAAATAACCACTGGTGCAGGAGTATACTGTAAACATTTTGCAGAGTATCTAACATTAGGTGAAACGTCAAACCAATATGATGGAGAATTAACAGCTATAAAAGCAGCATTACAGAACATTTTATATAGAACATACATAAAACAAAACATAGTCATCTTATCAGACTCAAAATCAGCCATAGATGGAATAATAAATTACAATAATAAAACAACAAGAAATATTAAAGAAATAAGGAGCCTAATTAAAGCAGTTGAAACTAGAAATTATGTCACTCTACAATGGATCCCACCACAGCTGGACTTTAGGGCAATGAACATACAGATCAATTAGCAAAGAAAGGTGCAATGCAACAAATAAAACCTGTAGGATGAACAGAAATAAATAAACAATTAAATAACATTAAACTACATTTCAGAAGACAGCAGAGACTTATGAAGAAGATAATTTAAAAGATAAAGATTATAAGAATATTAAAGATAGAGTTGATATACAAAAAATGCCAAGGAAAACTGCAGTGGCCTTATTTAGGATGGCAACTGGCCACGATTGCCTCGCAGAACACCTCTACAAGATACGATGCCTACCTACACCCAAGTGCACTCTCTGTGAAGATGTCATCCTGAACAAACATCTTAAAGGTGATAACTTACAGACTTTATACTGGGAAGCCAGAGGGAAAATGATGCAGATCAATTAATTCCCAGTGCCATTGGTGAACAACATGTTAAATACAAAGAAACTGAAAAATCTGTAACTGTCAACTATTTCTGGACAAAAAAAATCGCAATGTAAAAAAGAGGTAAAATTAATAAACGTGGTCTAAAAGTCATTAAGTTTAACCATATGGGAAAAGCTCTGGATACAAAAGAACGAGGATCTCATCACTAAATACATCAAGCCACAAGTGACACCTACAGATGTCTATGAAATGTATTTGAGGTAACACTTAAAAAAAAAAAAAAAAAATAGTGAAGTTATTTTTGTATGTGTGTGTGTGTGCCACATTGAAATAATTCATGCAACATAATTTATAATTTGTTAGACTGGGTCTATGTTAGAAACAGACAGCCAACAGTTCTGAGGAAACATTAGGCAAGCTTGGGGCTGTCGTGGAAAAAATTGCAAGAAAATTGCTGTCTCGCTCTCCACATCTAAATCCATGTGATTATCATTTATGGGAAACACTTAAAGCTAACGTTTATGTGACAAATCTCCATTTTGTAAGCTCACCTGCCTCCTGAGGTCTGCAGCTTCTTCCTGGAGGGACTGTCCCACGCTTGTTTCACTATCATGGTCTCCATCGCCAGAACTAGCGACAGCCTCGCTGCTTGCCAGAGTGTAGAAGAGACCATTCTGTTGAAAATATGTTCCGTCATGTTTATCAAGACTCCTTGTACTGAATGCGTCATAAAACCATTAACAATTTCAAATAGTGATAAGAATTTATATTTGATATGCTGTGTTTACCTTCAGAGATCCATCGAATGGGTTGAGAGTTTCCGCCTGCAATTAAAACAAATATATGTAGAGTTTATACACATGTACCTTGTTTATACATATTAATTTCATTGCCTAAAACTTGAATGGGAGAAGAATTTTGTTTATTCTAAAAATCATTACTGTATGTGTATGGTTTCCTAGCTGTGTTACCGAGCACTGTATGGGTGGGCGAGTTTATAAACCTTGAATCATGTTTTAATTAATTTCATTTACCTCCTCCAATATCTTTATGAAATTATTATATAATGATCTACAGATTTTAATGGTAAATCTTATATTTTACCTCTCAGAACTGTAATTTTGTAAACTAGCATGATAGCTGCAATAACAGATGAAATTTTACCTATGTATAGATAGTATTTCCCAAACAGCAATTTATAGTGCTTTGGTTTCTCTTTCAACGCATGATTTGTGGACCAAAAATGCTGTGCAACTGCTGATTTATCAGTCTGTTGCTTCAACCTTGTGTCCATGTTCCTCTTTGTCTTCCCTATGTATATCTTTCCAAATGCAATTTCATAAATATCTCAAGTTTTTCCAACTGGACCAAAACAAAATTGTGGTCCTGAGTACAGTCAAACCTTGATTCAATGCTACCTTGTCTATATACATGATGTCCCCTTCAAACCTGCCACATTTTAATTAATCACTGCTAACAAAGTGTACGGAAGTATGAAATGAGAGTGGTACTAAACAAAAGAGAAACTCAAAGAATTTTTGTTTCATTAGTTAGAGGTTGGTTGTTCTGTCACTATGCTGCAACAATAACATATAACAAAACAAAATCATTACTCCACAGCAACACATAGAAACTGTTTTCTGGCATGCAGAGATGAAATCAATAATTACAGTTCTAAAGGTAATAACTGGAGAGAATATGAAGGAGATGCACACAATGGGAAAACCATTAAAGCATGGTGTCAGAAATTTCTACGACTGGAATTGTTAAGAAACAATCCAGAGGTTGTTGCTGACGTGTTACAGAAAAGATTGAAGAAATTAGAACAGAATTTCGGAGAAGTCCTCAAAAATCAATTGGACATGCATCTTGGCAGTTCAATCTGCTGAGATGAACTGTGCATTAAATGCTTCATAAGCAGCTTCGTTTGTACCCGTAACAAGGTTTGCGCAAATTGTTCAAAAATAAAACCAGGCATTTGCTATTGATATGCTGATTGTATTGACAGGGACCCTCAATTTCTTGGAAACGTCTTGTTTTCAGACGAGGCAATGTTTCTTGTATCAGGATCTGTCAATTGGCACAATGTATGGATCTGGGTTATGCAAGATCCACCTGTCTACCATGAATATGCCTGGGATACCCCAAAAGTAAACATTCTGTGCAGTCTGTGAACAGAATTATCGGTCTTTGTTTCTTTCCATGGGAATTCAATAACTGGCCCGTACACCAAGGCTTGTTGGAACTGTTCTTGTACCCCCAGTTAGCTGATCTACAACCTTATGTAATCTTTCAACAAGATGGCATCTCCCCACACCGGAATTAAATTAAACTGTGTTTTATTTATGGATGTTCTTTAACTGCTGTGGTCCTTAGCGTCCCATTCTATATTGGGTGTGAAAGAGCGGTAATTTTGCTCAGAGGCCTCTTTATCAGGCTTGAGGTTCTTTTACATGCTGTAAATCTATGATACAGGACCACCGGCTTTGCTTTACTTCCCTTCCAAAGGAAGCCATGCTAAGGATTTTTACGCCTGAAAAAAATCCATCACCCTCCGCTGGGTTTGAACCCATGACCTCAGAAACTAGAGGTTAGCATGATAACCACTACATCACGGGCCCCTACCCCGGAGTCAGGATGTTTGGGATTTCCTTACAGAAACTTCCCAGATTGCAGGATTGGACGTTGCAGATCAATTTGGTGGTCACCATGTTCACCAGACATCACTCCACTAGACTTCTTGCTCTGGTGCTATGTAAAACACCATGTGTTTGCTACTGCAGTACAAGATTTTCAAGATTTATGAACCCGTATCTGTGACACACTTGCAACAATATAAATGGACAGAACATGGCACAAAATCAAACACAGATTTGATATTCATGCTACCAATGGTGCACATAGAGGTGGCTTAATGTGCAATAATGAAATTTAATAAATTATTTAAGAGTTTCTCTTTTGTTTAGTACCACTCTCATTTCATAATTCCACATACTTTGTTAGCAATGATTAATTAAAATGTGGGAGGTTTGAAGGGGACAGCATGTATATATAAATGTCTAAAATATCTTGTAAAATCCCATAATGAAGACTCATGAAAATAACACCAAAACAAAGAAAAACTATTTTATAAACAGATGAAGAGGCTCATTAGAAAATATATGTATTGAAAGTAATGTGAAACATTTATACAATTGTTTGCCTCACTGAATTAAAGAAATAGATGAGGAACCAATAAGAATAAAACAAACTAAGTCTTATCTCATTAAGAATGCCTTCTATACAGCAGCAGAATATAACATAGCAAACACAAATAATGGTTAACTTATTAAAAGTTTAATAATAAAATTGTACATAAAGATAGTAAGTAGTACCTCTCTAATACTGATTAAATTGTGATTTTATGCATACTTTATTTCACATGACATAACCTTGCAAAATCATTTCAATTGGTGAATAAATCTGAATCTGAATCTTATTTTCTGAGGGAGTGACGTTAAAAAAAAAAAAAAAATAAATAAATAAATGCGAGAAAATGATGAATAATATACTAGAACATCAGAAAACAAAATGAATTATGATGCTATTAGAAGAAAGAGCTTTGAAAGGAGATGCATGCCTCTTTGCTTCTCACATCAGCTTCAATAGTGAATGGCATTAAGTCTGTTGCTGGCATCTACCCATGCCTGTCACCCCTAGCCATAAATAAATGGGCATTGAATGTTGCTTTTTGAATTTCTCACTTCAGCTGGTACAGGCTTCTCCAAAAATATTAGCTAATTACAATTACTGCTTCAGTTATTGCAACTTAAAAATGATTGTTCAAGGATTGAATCTGTTGTGACTGAAATTTTTTAATGAATAATGCATGAAAATGATACTTTGAGGAATGATGAATATGGGCTTTACTTACATAAGCTGTAGCATAAACTGAACAATCAATACAGGAAAACAATAGTTATGGGAATCGTAGCTCAAGGTTTGACTGTACATTTTCACTTCCTGTACCTATAGGAAAATAAAGGAAAGTATTCCACCCAAAAATTCAATATTGAGATTTCATTGAAAATGACACTTTTAGGCCCCCAGAGAAAAAGAAAGAAAAAAAGTTTGGGAAAAGCTCCATGTTTGCATGTTTGTTAACAGTGTAACTCCAGAACAAAATGTCAGATAAATACGGAACTTGATATTTAAATTCAATGTCTTTTGAGACGTGACAAGATTTTCAAGAAAATCCCTCCTCTCCAAACTATCCTTTATATGAAAAAACTTTCCTGAATTCTTTACTTTCTCAAAAATGCTGAAACCATTTTGATAAAACTACCAAACGTTTAAAGATATTTGCATTACTAATAAAATGTATATCTGGAATTTTCTAGGAATAACCAGTGAGGCTCTCTGAATGAATGGCAAACCGTAAGAGTTACATGAAAGTCACAGATCTAGTCAAAACATATTTATCTCAAACTTTTTAGAAGCATTATCCATTTACGATATTCATTGTTATTGCTTTAAACGTTTTAATACCCTTATCATGTTTTTTTGAAATGCTAAGTCCCCATGAAACATCACTTCAGTTTCTAATGTACCCGTTATCTACAACAATATTTGTAATGAAACCATCTTTATAAATGTTTATTTTTATCAACATAAAGCAGATACAAACATAAGCTTTTGTAAGAATAACAATTATAATTTGTGGAAGTATAGTCAGGTAAAGTGAAGTGAATGTAACAAACCCGGTTGACTGGGACTAGGGTTATAGCATATTCCTTGAATATTCAACAAAATTTCTGGAAGCCCTGAGGGTTGAACATTAACTATTTGGTTTCCTTTATGCACTTTAACATGGTAATTTCCTTTATTTGTTTTTGGTCCACAGATCATCAGCTAAAACAAAAATGCAAGGCCTTTTAAAGCCCTTCAAAAACCAGTTGAACACACTATTTGTAATAAACACAATTCATTAAATTTTAATGTCCCATACAAAATTGATCTCATTATACACTGCATTCAGGCAGAAAATGCCATCTACAAGGAGAGCCAAAAAACTACAACTGGCTGCGCAGTGTTTTTCCTGTCCACGTCCTCGGCGCTTGTTGCCATTTGCCGCTATCATAGAAAGGCGCCAATGAAACCATACAACATTAAACTATTTTTAAAGGCTTTACTTACCAACTTTATAAAAGGAGATGCTGAAACTGGCCACCATCGTTGTCATACATTTTTGGCACCTCTTTAGGAAAGTATCCATTACTCGCCAATTTTTTTCGAGTCAACAGTTGATGCCCGTGCATATGTGAATACAATTTTGCCCACCTTTTTTTAGAGAATTAACAGCCAGGGAGTGTAATTTTGCCCTTTTTCAACAACTCTCTGCAACAGTTCATACAGCCAATATTTCGATGAGAACAACTGAAAGTGTGTTTAAGGACAGAATTATTAGTAGAGATTTGTGGTCCCCTCGGTCCCCTGACCTAACCCCCTGCAATTTCTATCTCTGTGGTAACTTAAAACAACACACACCAACACACCCTGGAAGAATTAAAACAAAATATCTGCCAGGAAATTGCCAGCATTTCACAACATGAACTACGGCGAATGATGGATAGTTTCCTAAAGAGGTGCCAAAAATGTATGGACAACGTTGGTGGCCAGTTTCAGCATCTCCTTTCATAAAGTTGGTAAGTAAAGCCTTTAAAAGTAGTTTTAAAAATGTATGATTTCATCCGCGCTTTTCTATGATAGCAGCAAATGAGCACCGAGGACGCAGACAGGAAAAACACCGCTCAGCCGGTTCGTAGCTTTTTGGCTCACCCTGTACAAGCCATAGGAGCAAGTGTGGCAGTGAATCTCAGCTGATGGATACAAGAGTTTTGAAACATCTTCCAGTGAGTTCATTATTTTCTACAGAAACACAACGTAAAACATAAATAACAGCTAATTTCTAGTACCTCCCTGAAAACCTGGTTGCAGGGGATGGGTATCCTCAGAAATTGATGTACATAATGTTATTGTTGTTAAATAATAATGACCAAATTAGTATTTGTGATGATAAAAGCAAAATAACAATTTTAAGCTATAAAAGCTAATTTTAATATACAATTTTATTAATAATTAAACAATAGTCAACAAAATTAAATTATATTTGTTATTGAAATTGTTTCCTGATAAAGCTTTTAATTGTGAACTTTTAATTTAAAAATGCTGTACTGCTCCAAATCTGTATTTATTATACACTAGGAGAGAAAAATGTTGTGAATATGTATATCGGAGAATCCCTTTGTTTCTATATTTTAACTATGGCTGACTTTCTTTTGGTATTTCAATCCTAACTTTTAAATGGGGATATTTATTGGGACAAAAATTAGACGCTTAGGTTTTAGAAACCTTCAAAACTTTCTACCACTGAGATTGTAGTGAACAGATGATATCTTACCCTCATCAAACCGTTCTCTTCATTCTGCTAGCAGACACCAAAACATTCATTTGAAACAATGGCCGGAACGCAGCAAGTTATTCAACAAAGCAGATACATAACATACAAACAGAAAATAAATGCAAATCAGTCAATAAATTAAATAAAAATAATTATAAATTAAGCATTAAATAAAAGCTAATACAAAATAAACTGCTACATAAATAAAGAGACTTCAAATGATATTTCATTATCAAGTATAATATTTTATTTGGTTTAATTTCAGAAAGTATATTGTGGTGTATGTGTGGGTATTGTCATACCAGACACATTGTAGTGTCGCACTGTTAATGGTATTGGGGTGATTTGTTATTTCTTTCGGCTTGTTGGAAGTTCCATCTGGTATGACACTCGCCAGCTCTGGCTAGCGAGCCTAAACAGGGTTGGAGAGAGGATAGATAGATGTTAGCGTCACTTCTTGAGGAAGTGTATAAGAAGTAGGTCACATGTGTGAGGCATCTCCCCTCAATCCTTTATTCCCTGTGTGTAATGTAGGGCCACTAGTTATCTTATTAACAAACCACAGGTAATGTGAATGATGTGAAATTTGTGTATAATTTGTTATAAACCCCACGCCTTCATCGGGATGTAGTCACCAAGGTCCTGGTCCTCTTGCAGCTTCTGTGCTACGTTTCCCCCATGTGCATGTTGGGGTGGTTAAAGTTTAATAATTTGCTGAGACCCTTTTGGCCTTCACCCCAGCATGTAACAATATTACTTGTACCCCTATTTTGAGAGCGGTGCACCCAGAGGTTGATGAAAGGGGAAAGCAGGGCCTAGAGAAACTGCCCTTCCTCATGCCTCTTTCACTTTTGAAACTAGCTATAGCATGAGCAGCATGTACCTGAGTACGCTAAGATATTAACTACACATGACCATTATCCGTAATACAGAAATACCTGATGGTTCATTTTCCTTTTCCTTTCATTTACATACTTGCCAACTTCTTGAAACCAATAAAACTTTCCTCTCATCCAGCAAATGTACAAAAGTTACATATACAACAAAGAGAATTCCGTTTTATAAGAATCCTTGAAGACCTGGTACTACTGCTTCTTTCTGTTAAACATGCTGAAATTCTTCCTGGTATCATAATAAAGATGTATTAAAGCAAAAAACACCACTTTCTGGGTTACACACAGATTTGTCATATTTTATACTTCATAACATCAACTATAAACAAAAACTGTCACAAAAATGGGAAACTTATATCCTACAGCCATAGAATGTAAATAAGATAAGGAATTTACATGAACAGGTTGACTTCACAATTCATGTTGTCCATTACTGAACGTCCACACCCTAGTTACTAAAGATCACGTGGTGCAATCTGCATGCTATACATTTTGTTGCAGACCAACGAAGGAGGACCATGTTCATAATGAAGGGACACACACATAGGCACTGACCTATCATAGCTTTGTATACCATTCAGTCTGTAATCTTAAGTTACAATATAATGCAATAGAATTTGATGCTTTGTCACCTCTTCCCACAAAGTCATAAAATGCCCTCCACTCCCGTATATTTCAAGGGGCTTAGTATGTGAATATGTAAAAAAAATTGATTTTCTGCTTTCTTCCTAATAAAGTTCTTGTTTCTTTTTTGAACAAGAAAATATATACTTTCTGCAGATTAGAAGAGCTGAAACCAGAAAAATTAAAGCTTTTAAAACTGGCACACATTTGTGCCATTCCCCCTTTTTCACTCACAGCTTTGCCAAGAGTAAGTATACATTTTCATTTATTTAGCAGAGATTATAGGATGAATGTTTTTTTCTTTTACGTGTTGGCTAACTTGTGCAACTAACGTGGGTGCTTTGGGAAACCTGCTGCTGTTTGGTGGTTTAACGCCTTCAAGGACACCCAATGAGGTGAGGTGTTAAAAGTCGTCCTTTTGAAATAGAAATAAAAAAAAATCTGATGTGTTACACTCACGTGACTTTCTCTACTCTTGTACAAACTATTTTTACAAAAATTATTCTCCATATGCTTCATGTTAATCGAGATGTTAATCTTATTGCTAATTTTCTTGTAGATGCAAGGGGAATTGGTAGGCTTTAAGCGATAGTCAAATGTTTTAAGAGCTGGTTGCTATGTGGCGCATTCCATTCTCTTTGTATGTCCAGAACATAAAAAAAATGAATAAGGAATTCGCATTTGAGAAAAAAGTATTGGAAAATTAAAGGGAATAACAAGCAATATCTCGAAAATGGTTCACTCAACAAAAAAAATGTATGTGACATAAATTGTGTATTTTAACGCGATCTACATTTTTTGTGTAATAAAATTTTGTCTATCTCTTATGGTTTACCAGTTATGCAAAAGTCGTTCACAATGAACACTTTTGGAGACATTCCCAGAAAATTTGAGATATACATTTCATTTGTCATAAAAATATCATAAAAATATGATATTTTAATCAAAATCGTTAAGAGCCATTTTTGAGAAAATTAAAATTTTCGAAAAATCTTCCATGTAAAGGTGGGGGGATTTTCTTGAAAACCTTCGTGTCGCATCTCTGGAAGATACTGAACCTAAATACCAAGTTTGGTGTTTATCCGACTGTTTGTTTCCGAGTTATGCTGTTCAAAGACACACGGACATGTTTCCAAAAGTGCTTTTTTTGGATTCAGGAGGCCTCAAAACATATATTTCCGGTGAAATCTTGATATCAAATTTTTGGGTGGAATACAATACTTCCCCTACTTACTATACGTAGTAGGGAAAGTAATAAAATGGAAAAAAAAATTGATACTTTGTGGTGCAAACCCCTGACCATATCATATGACCAGGTCAGATCACAATGCCTTAAGCTGCTCGCTCATTCGAACACATGACAGTTGCAGCATTGTCTGATATCATTAACTACATAATATTGTGATTAATTTTTTTTTAACATAATAAAAGGGTGACATGCATGTATCTGCATTCAATCAAAATCAGTCAACATCCAACCATGCTGCACACCGCTTGCTTTAGTTGGGCCCTCCCCATCCTTTACCTTAGTTTCTCTTGAATGCAGAACATGCATTTTACTGAGGTTTGATCCAGCAATCCTTGGTTTTGATAGGTTAGCTACTCCTATTGTGCCTTAGATCACATGGCCATAAATCCCGATGTCCAGTTATTTAGCATAGAGGAGGCCATTAAATAAGCAAGAATAAGAAGGGCTCAGAAAAGAAACAGGGAAGATAAACACCACCAGAATACAGATGAATCTGGTCCAGTCATGTACTACTTTCAGTACAGGTCAGACAAAAACTGAATTTTAACTTTAACTTCAATTTCCAGAAAGTTTCACCTTTTTGGTATTCCTATACTCATAACTCAAACTATTTGGGTTAAAAGGCTGAAACCTTGTATACTGTTTAAAAACCACACAAATTTTAAAAAGTAGACCACTATCATGACAGTGGTATAAAAATTTGATACACTTTTTATGAACTTTAATTATAGGGAATTTTTATAATGCAGCTTAATATATTTTTTTGCTTAAAAATAATCATAGGAACACTAAAATACTCATCTGTTCTATAGAACTATCTTTATGGAAGTAGCAGTAAAAAAATTCAAGCTTTTACATTATTTTAATTTGAGATATGGGTACAAAAGTCATACATGGACTTTTTTCTTCTTTTTACCACCTCACATATAACAGTGGCTGTAGAAGTAACTATGGGATTAAATGCAACCTTTCATGCCTCAAAATATTTCTGAATGATCAAATAAAAGACTGTATAAATTACATTAAACTCTAACAGGATTTTGTAATCAGAAAACTTCAAATATTGGCATATTTTCTCTTTTTCCTTACGTGTTCACATACTAGTCCCCTTATGGACAAATGACAAAAGTTGTCAAGCATGCATTTATACTAAACAAAATACTTGAAGAGAACTCTCATAACAACAAGCTGCATACTTCATAGACGATGACAACAACAATAATAATAATAATAAATAGTGGCCTCGGCGGCTTTTGATTTTCTAAAACTTGTGCTTCAGTAAAAGCTGTTTACAGACAAACGGATGGAAGTTTTTCTAGAAATGCCTTTTCTTTGGACTCAGGGGATCCCAAAATGTGTGTTTCTTGATACATAATTTTTGGTGGAATACAAAATGCTGGTTACATTTTACCAAAGGTTACTGAAGTCCTTTGACATTTTTCCACCATTATGGAATAAATCACTAATTCTGGTGATATTTGAGCTGTTAGGCTTCATTCATAACCAGCAACGCTTTTTCAAATATGCATCCCTTAAATGTATTGGGAAGGTAGTTGTATCTGTTGGGTTGGCACCAGCAGTCCAAACTTTGCATGCCGATCATTTACTGTCTACAGCTTGGCTCTCCCATGTCTTAATCCCTAGAGTGTCATTATATTGTAACAAATGTGGACTTCAATTGCTGCCAAACAACTTTATTCGTCACTTAGATGTTCAGTATAACCCAACTTCTTTGTTGCACTCAGCTGTCGGCTGCACTGACTGAACTCAACATCAACTTCAAGCCCTTTATATAGCTCTGCAACTAGGCAGGATATTCTCTATGGGGCAGCTTCTTAAACCTACTACCAAGGTAATTTCCAGAAGTGTGCACATAAGCACTACCTGCCTGAAACAACTATGGCGTGGGGCATCAATGAATTGCTTTATCATGCATGGCCAGTTCTTTGCTTATCTCCAGTAAGTATACAATTACAAGTAAATACATATAACAAACTTAAATTCCAGCACAGTGTGCACATAAAGAGTTTGTTGCTTGGGACATTAGTTCTAAAGTGACTGGCCAAAGGCGGCAATAATCCAGGCGACTAGGTGTCGGCATGCTCTCACATTGGTGCTGCCTGCTGGTAACTTCACACATGTGGTCAAAATACTGTATCTCAATTTTCCATGCCAATTATAGGTAGTGGAGTTTACATGACCAAACAAATTGTGCTGGAATTTAAGCGTGTTATATGTATTTACTTGTAATTGTATACTTACTGGAGATAAGTAAACTCAAAGAACTGGCCATGCACGATAGAGCAATTCATTGATGCCCCACGCTGTAGGCAGGTAGTGCCTATAGCTCACATTTGAGAGGTCTTGGGTTCAAAACCAATACACTGGTCAATCTGCTTGGGATCTTTTTAAGGTTTCAAGTAAATATGGAAGATTGCTACAGGCCATAGTTTCACCACTCCTATATGGCACACAAAGGAGACTACACCACTAAGCTCATTTGTCTGATATAAACTGCAGCCATAAAGTTTTAAAATGTGCTTAAAGCCATGCTCTACATAAGAGAATAATTGCATTATCAGGCAAATTTTTGTTTTTTAGATGTACCAAAGAAACCACTGCAATTTATATATTTACAATTTTAACACAATAATGACATAAAATTTATGATAATGCCTTATAATACTAGCAGGAAATAGTACGTCTTATGCAGCATCAGTCATCTGTTTTTTTGTAACCTGAATAAGGTTGAGTTCCTAATTCTTCATCTTAGTTACCAAAGGTAAGTAACAGAGAAAGTATAAATACAGAGCAGTCATTCTGTAACCCAGCCACGATCGTGTGTATGTGTGATTCTCTTGCACTGCAGTAACTTTGGTATGTTCCACTGGCTCACTAGTGGCGAATGACCCATTAAAGGTTATGCTGTGAATGTCAACTGTCAGCTGCTGCCTTCTGTTTGTGCTGTAAAGACTAGAGTTTGCTCATTGTGCATCTCAAAAGTGAAAGCTTATTCAAACATTCGTGTTATGTGTGAATTGCTTTTACAATATTCTTATTAATGTTTTATTACTCCACTAAAATGCCCACTGAAAAACTCACGCTTGGACTAAGAATTTTTATGTACATTACATACATAAACAATGTAGACAATTTCTGGTATTCCAGTTCCAAACAGAGATACTGTGAGATGTCTGGTTAATAAGCTTAGCATATGGGATCAGTGTACATGTTCTAACAGAGGAAAGAATTAATGAAATTGGTGTATCATTCAAATGATCTCTAAAAAGGTTTCTAGGATGTGGTGCAGAGCAGGTGCATGTTTCAAAAGGCTCTGTTGATACAGCTGCTAAACTTTTAAAATTAAAACTCTATGGAGCGACTATTCGTCATGAATTACAACCTCGTGATGACGTGGAATGTGTCAATGCAAATGGACACCACTTATACCAAGGTTAGTATTCATTACAATCCATGTCACTATTACTCATCACGAGTATATAACACAGAGTTTTAGAATGGAAAATCACCTGGTGTACTGGCTAGGCCATAAAATGACTGCTCTGTAGATTGTTGAGCACATGAACCAGTGTCACTCACCTCCTGCAGCACACGTTTCAGTTTGAGGAGCATGGTCTTTATGTTGACAATGTCCTGATACATGTGCTGGTATGTGCCTCGATCCAACTTCAAACTGCCATCTTCTGTCTCCGAGCTTGGCGTTGACTACAACATAAAGCAACAGTTGAAGGGTTTGTTGTGAACACAGCAATGGCTACAACTACTCTGGCTACAATGCCAACACAGTACCTGTCGTGGAGGTCTCAGTGGGCTGCTTGTGGCTATGCGAGTTTTGGAGTCCAATGAACGTGGGGAATCTGGGGTGCTGTTTCCTGTTCGTGACCTTAGTATTCTTGGTGATGAAATGTTGCTCACCAGCCTGCGGGAGAAAAACAATCTTAATTAGTTTCAAGCCATGTTCACAGTATTTTGTGTAGCTAGTACAAGAGGGCGAATATGCAACTAAGGCTGCCTGTTAGGGGTGTGACAAAGTTATTTTCGAGTAACGGTTATAACCGTTGCAGTTACTATGCATTAACGGTTAAGGCTGGTTCACAACCAACGAGAACGAGAAAGTTGAAATACATGTATTCAAACGGGTGTGTTCACAATCAAACAGGAAGTTACTGTGTCAACACGTGATTACTACGGTGGTTTATAATCTCAAAATGCATTCGCAGTTTCTTCTACATTCTTGCACATCATACGCACTACATAGTACATACACATATGGCTTCTTCCTATTGTCTAAGTTATTCGCGCCATAAGTCGCCTCTCTTAGCACGTGCAGATGGGAACAGCCGTGAGTAAATGAAAAAATCATTACATTCAAGCAAATCGAGATCGGAAGCTTGCAGTTGTACAATATTAATAAAGAATATTCAACTTACAACTATGGTGTTTGGTAACGACGCAGCCCTTTCAACTTCGCGATTTAATCGTGAGTGTATATGTCGCCTTTCAGTGTTCTTTGCCATGCAAGGTTAAAGGCGTAAATATCCATGATAAATTGGAAAGACTGGAAGCATCTTTCACACGTGCTATTCTAGTTCGAAAGTTGCAGAAATTTCACGTTTAAGCAATCGTAGAAATTAAATTGAGTTTTTATTTATGGACGCTCTTTAACTACATGATCCTTTGCGTCCCATTCTATATTGGGCGTGAAAGACCGGAAATTTTGCTCAGAGGCCTGTATCAGGCTTGAGGTTTTTTTACGTGCCGTAAATCTACGACACGGGACCACCGGCTTTACTTTCCTTCTGAAGGAAGTCATGCTAAGGAGCTTTACGCCCGAAAAAAAAACCATCGCCCTCCGCCGGGTTTGACTCCGCGACCTCAGGAACTAGAGGTAGCACTAGACCACCGAGGACAAGCAATCTCAGAGGGTAGACTTACTGAAATTGTGCAACTCTGGATCTGGATTTACCAGTGTTAAAATGTATGTATCGTTGTTTGAGCTTAGCGCATATTACTGAACAGTATTAATACAGCATACAATCTACCCGCGATGTATAACAACTGGTGCACCCATAATTGTATGTGATCTTACTGCAATGCATGCAACTTTGCTACCGGAGTACTGAGTGGCCTGTGACCTGTATTCCAAGTGATAACAAATATGTACTTGCAACTAGTATAACTCAAGTTGCAAACGAGCTGAGGTAACTAGTTCCCAATAAACGGATTCACTGCTGGCACTTGCAGTGAATGATGTCAGTCAGGGTGGGTAAGAGTCGTAGTAAACGTTACCGCGATAACTAGTTGTTTAGTTACTTTGGTAACCATCATTGGGTAGCTAGTTGCTCTGTATTCGTTACTTTTGTAACCAGCTCCTTTGCAATCGTTACTTTGGTAACTGTTATTGGGTAACTGGTTACTTTGTATTCCTTACTCTGATAACTAGTTACTTGTAATCGTTACTTTGGTAACCGTTATTGGGTAATTGGCTACTTTGATAACTAGTTATCTTGTATTCGTTACTTTGATAACTAGTTACTTTGTAATCGATACTTTGGTAACCGTTATTGAGTAACTAGTTACTTTGATAACTAGCTACCTTGTAATCGTTACTTTGATAACCGTTATTGGATAACTAGTTATTTTGATAACCGTTATTGGGTAACTATTATTTTGATAACTAGCTACCATGTAATCTTTACTTTGGTAACCGTTATTGGATAACTAGTTACTTTGGTAATCGTTACGTTATTTTCGGCCCATCCCTACTACCTGTCCAGCATCTCACAGAACAAGTAGCTGGCACAGGAAGACGACTAGGAAAGCTGTCCGCAACACACTAAAACATGCACATCGAAGATACATATCGGTAACCCTCACAATAAGGCCCAAGATGATGAAAATGGGGGGGGGACAGCAGCACAGTACATTACTGGCATCAAAAACCGCGTACTAAACAGTTCTAAATACAACTGATGACGTAAAGGTAGAATCAGACTGAAAAATTCAATGTCATAGCTGGAACTTGAACCGCGGATTTTCGGTTTGCCAAGCCGTTGCCTAACCAACTGAGCTACTATGGCAACATGGTATGATACTGTAAGTTGCAAATGAATATGTTATCTCAAAATTAGTTTCAGAACAACTTGTGGTTTACCAGGAAAAAACATTTTAATGTCCTACCTGCATGGTAGTGCAGTTGGTTAGAGCAACGGCGTGAAAAGCTGAAGATCTGAAATCTCAGTTATGGCATTACATGTTTCAGTCTGGTTTTACCTTCCCAACTTAAGCCTACACTCGGCTTATGTGGAACAACAATTATCACAACTGAATGGCAAGCAGGTTTGTTTCGCTGAATTCGCGGGATTTTTTGTTTGAGGACAGTGAAAAACAATCAGATGACCTTCTAGAATGCTTTTCAAATGCATTTCAAAGGCATCCCGGTAGAGAATTTTTGGGTAGAATATTCAGCTTTGCTATCAGATAACACTGGACATCTAAGTGAGGCGAGAAATGAATATGCATGTTGAGACTGAGGTCTTCTCTACTCAAAGTAGCCCATCTCTGTGGTGTAGGGGTACCGAGTCTGCCTCACATTCAACACGACTGAACCGAGTTTGAGCGAGTTACCTGGATAAGAGGTTTTCCGTGGTTTTCCCTTATCAGAAGATGAATGTCGTTAACTATAAGCTCTAGGGTCCACTTGAGCATCATTTCAACCATTTCTTCATCTACTATCTGATATAGCCTACACGGTTAAATGACAAAATCTCCAAGAAAGATACAAGTATTGGAACTTCAAACCAATAGGAACGAACGTCACAAAAAGGTCGCCGATATCTACATTTCTTGTGTAGTAAGTTTTTGTGTATCTTTTATGATTTACGGCTATACAAAATTCATTCAGAATGAAGAGGACTTCGCGGGCTATTTACAGAAGATACACATTTTATTTGTGATGCAAATATCTTAAAGAACAGTTTGGGTTCGAGACTTTCTTGAAATCTACGTATCGTACCATTAGAAGATGAACTAAATACCAAAGGTGGTATTCAACCGACTTTTGGTTTCTGACTTCTCCGAACTGCCTGCGCGGGCGTTTACCTAAAATTCTTGTTTTTATTGATATATACTTATACACACATTCAGGGACCTGCAAACGTTTATTTCCGGTGAAATCTTAATATGCAATTTTCCGGTAAAACACAATACTTACCCTATTACTGCAGATAATAAAGTAAAACCGATTTAAAAAACAAAATTTCATTCCCTGCCTATGTGCTCTGAAGGTTAGATCTAGAACTCCCGGGTTCGATTCCAACTTGTAGAGTGAGAATGAATTATTCACCATCCTCCCAAGAGTCTGGAAGAATGAGAGTGAGAGAGAGAGAGAGAGAGAGAGTAAATTCAAAGAGAACACGAACAGTAAAGAGTGAATACTATTAGCATGAATAATGGTTCCAAACGTAAAGCTGCTGATGTTAAAGGCGGCATATAAATGGGGGACATTGTTATACGACACCTTTCAAGAGGCCATTTTCTTCAAAATAGCTACGATTTTTTTATTAAAGTATAATATGTCTGAGATACGAGCATGTGCCAAATAAAAGTGTATTTTCAGTTTTTTAATCACCTTTGAAGACCTCTTCATTCTTACTAAATATTACACATCTAAGAAACCATAAGAGACAAAAATCTATTCCAAGTGAAATGGATGTGATGCACAGACAATTTACGCTATCAAATAATGTTTGTGGAGTTTATAATTTCCGAAACATTTGCCTAGTTCAATTTGTTGTACGTTTTAAGCAGTTGGGGCGCTAAGAACCATAGCAGTTAAAGAGCGTCCATAAATAAAAACAGTACTTAAACTTTCACACTTACGAGGGCGGATTGATAAGTCCGTGACTTTGACGAGAGATAGCGTTCTAATCACATGTTTCTTGTTTGCACCCAAGTCTTACATCTATTCTGGGTATAATTCGTCATTTGTTTCTTAGAACATTGTTGAGAGCGTCTAAAATAGACAGATGTGTGTTGCTTCGTGAATTTCGTGTTCTGATAAAGCACTACTTTTTGCGTGGTAAGACGGTGAAGGAAACGGAAGAAAAGCTGAACAAGTATTATTGGGACTCTGCTCCATCACGTGGCATGGTTCACAAGTGGTTCACTGAATTCTGATGTGGTCATTCGAGCACAAGAGATGCCGTGCGCACAGGACGGCCGGTTGAGGTCACAACAGAAGAAATGGTGAACAAAGTTGACGATATTGTGTTGGAAGACCGCCCAGTGAAAATCCGTGAGATAGCCAAGACCGTAAACATCTCGAGTGAACGGGTGTATAACATTCTGCACGAATTTTTGGGTATGAGAAAGCTGTCAGCAAGATGGGTGCCACGACTACTCACAGTTGAGAGCAAGCGGAATCGTGTGACCATTTCACAGGGATGTTTTGAACATGTTCCAGCGCAACCCAAATGAGTTTTTGCGGCATTGTATCACGGTTGATGAAACTTGGATCCATTACTATCAACCTGAAACCAAACAACAATCAAAGCAGTTGATTTCTTTCGGCGAACCTGCTCCAAAGAAAGCGAAAACCATTCTGTCAGCAGGAAAAATCATGGCAGCTGTCTTTTGGGATTCACAAGGAGTGATAGACATCCACTACCTGTAAAAGGGTAAAACGATCACAGGTTCATATGCGCAATGCTGGATCAGTTTCACAAGGAATTGTTAAAGAAACGACCCTATTTTATGAAGAAAAAGACTCTCTTTCACCAGGATAATGCACCCGCACACAAGTCAGCCATTGCCATAGGAAAATTTGTGGAATTGGACTACGAACTGCCACCTCACCCACCATATTTGGCTCCGAGCGGCTTCTTCCTCTTCGTAAACCTGAAAAATTGACTCGCTGGGAAGAAATTCATGTCCAGTGAACACATCCTGGAAGGGTTAAAAAGTTGGACGTGTATTGAATTGAAAGGAGACTATGTTGAGGAATAAAATTGATTTTTTGGGGAAAAATTATTTTCTTTAAAAAGTCACTGACTTATCAATCCGACCTCGTAAGATTCATTCTTTTCTCTAATGAGCAATATCATGGCCAGCATAAAACAGCTGACTGTTGTCGGTATTAACTAAAAGTATTTACCGCGAATATTTATTACGATTAACGTGGAGTAGATAGGAACACCTTTAATATGATTCATTTGTAGAATAGCCCTGAAAACAATTTGTCAAGAAAGTCCTAGTTATTTTCCTTGATGAGAATTACTGCAATAAACGATTTGTATGCTATGAAAGTCTTCATTTATATAACATGTCATGCTTTCCTGCAGAACTAAACCGTTTATTTCACGCTTAAAGCTCGTGGCTTATTACAACTTCCGCTTTCTAGCACTTTCCCTGCAGATGGCTACAACATGCTGACAATGCAAGGAGTATCAAAACAACATACAAAGGCCGTAACACAAGAATGAGATCATGTGGGTCACGGAAAACTTGCTTTTCCAAGGAGTTCAGGTGATCTCCATGTAACAAGGAAACCACCTGGGAAGCCTTTTCTATGGCTACCGTGGCGGATTTCCGGATTAACGATGTGGTTTTCACCTTATAATTCGTTCCCAGGTTCCTTAACCTCAGTTGATTACTCCGTGCGTCCTTCTGATATATGTTACGGAAATGCCACTGGAAAAACTTGATAGCAGTGCAGTTTCCTTTCTTCAGTATTCATTTCCGGCCCAGGTCAAAATATCTTATTCTATAACCAGGACTTGGTTCAGAAAGTACAAACCAGATACTAAGGTACACGAATCCATCTACACAAGAGGAAATGTACATAGGTACTAGCAGATTTTGTTCAAAGGTAACTTGAAAAATTCTCATCCGATTTCTTAAATTGAGGTTAGATTAAACTCGTGTGAGTGTGCGTGAGACATGCTATCCCTTTGGAGCATGCCCGTACCGAGAAAAACATTTCGGGGAGGGTTTTCCACAAGTAGGTCTAAACTTAACAGTACCCCACACGGTTACCATGTACCTACTCCGTAGTATATAGACGTTACATGGATAAGAAAATTGCTTGGAGACATTATATAGGCAAGAAAACCTCAGCAGAATGAGGATATTACATCTTACAGCACAAAACATGGAGACTGCTTCGAAAACCGGAATGTATAAATCACCTTACCTATGTAAGGCGACAATATTAAGTTTCCCTTTCTCTTGTAAATGTGCTACTAGCAAAAGACCTACTGTTACCTAACCACATTTTCCCATATTGGTTTGCTATGAATTTAAATAAATAAAACTGTCAGAAGTTTCGGGGGGGGTGAACCCTAAAACCCCCCTCTAAATACGGCCCTGCTTTGGAGGGGGAGGAGGAATCTGTTACATTCTCATGACTTTCTCTACCCGCTACTCCACCAACTATTACAAAAGCTTATTTTTCTACTTCATGTTAATCGAGATAAACGTTTGTTGAAATGGTTCTATTATACGTTTCGTTGTAGATACACGAGGAATGCAGGAGGCTGAAGCGTTAGTCAAATGTTTAAACAATAGGTAGCTATACGCTGACTTTGAAATTACAACGCTTTACTGGACATCACGAGAAAACAAAAAGAATGGTGACTCAGCACTTTCAAACTGCATAAAGAACGTATTTTAAAACTCAAACCAATAATGAATATCTCGGAAATGGTAAATGCTTCAAAAATCTATTTTTAATTATCTACAACTCAACTGAAGCGTAGGTAACCACGCCATACATTTACAATGCATTATACAGAACTGAGACATTTTGAGGTATATCAGGTCCATCGACATGTGCTCGGAAATCCTAGATTTTCCTGGACACCCCTTCAAATATTTTCAAAAATTAAAGCAATACAAAAGCTACCATTAAAAGTAAATGAAATCTTGACGAATCTCATAGATTTACAAAACATCGTATCACACAACATAGTAAATCCCACTCATGGTAGACCTGTAAACTAATGTATATAATAAAACATATCGGTTATGTTGGTGTCATTTAAATGACGAGAGAACAAGTGAAGATCTTACATAACAAATGAAGCGAATATTCATGGATGTAATTCGTTTAAAATCAATAGAAATTTAAGAGTGGTTCATCTAGGATAATCTACTAAAATGTACGATTTTTAGCACTCGTTCCTAAAATGTGTATTAAATACCACAACACAGGACAGAATATAACGCTATGCGTACATTTACCATAGTGTACTTTAACAAGCACGATCTACAAATAAATGATTAAATGTACTATTTAAGCTTTTTATGCTGGCTAAATTAGCAGATTTTGTACGTGTGTAAAAGAATTTGAATCTTGATGTTTTTTACGTTAGAAATGGAAAATATATTTATATCCATACTTGCCAACTTTCCTTCTAACCTGTAAAATGTGCGTATATGTATTCGTACAATTACATGTAAAACAAATGGAAATTTCGTTTTATAAGAATCGTTGAAAACCTGGTAGTACTGCTTCTGAAATTCTTCTGGTACCGCAATAAACACGTATTAAAGCAAAGAACACCACTTCCTAAGGTATACACGGATTTCTAATCCGTAAGTTTACACTTCAAAACTATAAACAAAAACATTGGAAATACATCCTGCAGCTATAGTGTGCGAATAACAAACAATTTACATGAGGGATGTAACTTGTACAATAATTGACATCGTCCATTACTGAATGTTCGCGCCCGGTTACTAGAGGTGACTAGTGGTGCAAGCTATGCATTTTTTTGCAGCCCAGTGAAGAGGGACCATGATCATGAATGGATACACACACAGATAAGCTCTGGCATATCATAGCACTGTGTACCATTTACTAGAGGTCACTAGTGGTGCTATACATTTTGTACCAGCCCAGTGAAGGGGATTATGATCGTGATGAAGGATAGACATACAGATAAGCTCTGGTCAATCATAGCACTGTATACTATTTACTAGAGGACACTAGTGGTGCTATACATTTTGTTGCAGCACAGTGAAGGGGGACCATGGTCATGATGGATAGATACACACACACAGATAAGTTCTGGTCTATCATAGCACTGTGTACCATTTATTACAAGTCACTACTGGTGCTATACTTTTTGTTGCAGCCCAGTGAAGGGGACCATGATCATGATGAAGGATAGACATACAGATAAGCTCTGGTCTATCATAGCACTGTATACCATTTACAAGAGGTCACTAATGGTGCTATACATTTTGTTGCAGCCCAGTGAAGGTGAACCATGATGGATATACACACAGATAAGCTCTTGTGTATCATAGCACTGTATACCATTTACTAGAGGTCACTAGTGGTGCTATATATTTTGTTGTAGCCCAGTGAAGGGGGACCATGATAATGATGAAGGATACACACACAGATAAGCTCTGGTCTATCATAGCACTGTATACCATTTACTAGAGGTCACTAGTGGTGCTATACATTTTGTTGCAGTCCAGTGAAGGGGGACCATGATCATGATGAAGGATACACACACAGATAAGCTCTGGTCTATCATAGCACTGTATACCATTTACTAGAGGTCACTAGTGGAGCTATACATTTTGTTGCAGTCCAGTGAAGGGGACCATGATCATGATGAAGGATAGACATACAGATAAGCTCTGGTCTATCATAGCACTGTATACCATTTACAAGAGGTCACTAATGGTGCTATACATTTTGTTGCAGCCCAGTGAAGGTGAACCATGATGGATATACACACAGATAAGCTCTTGTGTATCATAGCACTGTATACCATTTACTAGAGGTCACTAGTGGTGCTATATATTTTGTTGTAGCCCAGTGAAGGGGGACCATGATCATGATGAAGGATACACACACAGATAAGCTCTGGTCTATCATAGCACTGTATACCATTTACTAGAGGTCACTAGTGGTGCTATACATTTTGTTGCAGTCCAGTGAAGGGGGACCATGATCATGATGAAGGATAGACACACAGATAAGCTCTGGTCTATCATAGCATTGTATACCATTTACTAGAGGTCACTAGTGGTGCTATACATTTTGTTGCAGTCCAGTGAAGGGGGACCATGATCATGATGAAGGATAGACACACAGATAAGCTCTGGACTATCATAACACTGTATACCATTTACTAGAGGTCACTAGTGGTACTATACATTTTGTTGCAGCCCAGTGAAAGGTGATCATAATGGATAGGCAGATAAGCTCTGTTTATCGTAGTACTGTATCCATTCAGTATGTAACCTTAAGTTGTAATATAATGTGACATAATTTAATGCTTTGTCATCTCCGTGGTGAAAGTCTGCAACACTTTGAATTTGCCCACAAAGCCGTAAAAACGGCTCCGCTCCCGTACACTTCACAGGCCAACCTAAAGAGCTGGCAATTACCCATTACAAATCGTAGGCTCACAGCATCAGGTATCTAAAGCAAGTATAACATGGGTCAGAACCCGCCATCAGAACAATTATGTTTCATACATATAATCTTATAATTCGCCATTTAGGAAGCTCTCCAAAGCTTAAGCACCCTTTATGATCGCCAGATATTATTGCACAACAAGCATTTCATCTGCTCATAAAACTGAACTTAATGTTACTAGTGCGAAGATCCATTCGAATAAATCCTCAGTCTTAATAAATAGGTAAACTGGCCATATATGGTGATTAACATTCAGTTTCAAATATACACGAGTTGTACCGGGAGAGCTACTGAACTAAGTACCGGCTGCGTTCTGTTTTTCCCTTTGGCGTATGGGCGCTCGTTGACGTCTGGCTTTCATAGCATGGTGCGGATGCAGTCACGCAACCTTTTTAAAACTACTTTTAAAAGCTTTACTTACCAACTTTATGAAAGGAGATACTGAAACTGTCCACCGTCCTTGTCCATGCATTTTTGCCACCTCTTTAGGAAACTATCCATCACTCGCTAAGGTACACATTTAGAAATGTTGGCAATTTCCCGATAGATATTTGGTTTTAATTCTTAGGGTGTACGGATTTATGTTTTAATTTTACCCAGAGATAGAAATTGCAGGGGGCTAGCTTGAGAAACCTAGAGGGACACAAATCTCTACTAATAATTTGGTCCTTTTCAATTATTCTTATCGAAATATTGGCCGTATAATCCGTGGCAGAGTCTCGTTAAAAAAAGGCAAAATCAAGCTGTCTCTTAATTCCCTAATTATAGTATGTCCAATGCGTAGTCCAGTTAATACAATTTGGTCTCTGCGGTTGAAATGATAGTGTTGAACTTTGGACTAGAAATTTAGACATCGTGTAACTTGCTTCTGGATGTGGCTTTCCATGTGTGTCCATTGATTAATGCAAGTCTTTTTGATGGAGTTGATGAACCGTGTGTGGGATCTTGATGTCCTGAGGGGGATGTTTGGTGGCTTCTTTGGCTGCCTGATCAATGATTCATTTCCAGGATTCCGACGTAAGACATAGTCCAGCCGAATGATACTGATTTACCAGGGATTAAAATTTAGTTGTACAGTTTCTGAAGTTCTTTAACAATATTTTAGGGGTTCAGGTTTGTTGAAGAGCTTTTGAAGCATTCAGCGAGTCTTTTTAAAGTATACATTCCAATGAGAGTTGAGCTGCGAACAATTCACACGAATAGATAGCTGGGAGGACTATACTGTATGGTGTAATTAGGGAATACCGCTGCTCATCCATTATGACCATCAAGTCTAGATCCATCAATGAAGATGTGTGTGTTGAATCAAGTGACATAATTCATTAAACAGACGCTTATAAGGAACACTATCTGTTGAACTTCCTTGTATGGCCAGTGATGTGTCAAAAAGGCGTATGAGAGTCTCCATGGCATATAATCTGAGTCAATGAAACAAAGGAACATATTAGGTAGAGTAAAGTTAAATTCCTTGAGGTACACTGAGAGACGAGTTGAAGAATCTGAAGGTTGTGCTGATTAGGTGACATTTCCTATATTGTTGGTGGGAAACATGTAAGAGTGGACTGGAGATGGTGGTCTCAAATTAAATTGAGTTTTATTTATGGACGCTCTTTAACTGCTGTAGTTCTTAGCGTTCCATTCTATATTGGGCGTGAAAGACCGGTAATTTTGCTCAGCGGCCTTTTTATCAGGCTTCAGGTTCTTTTACGTGCCGTAAATCTACGACACGGGACCACCGGCTTTACTTCCCTTCAGAAGGAAGTCATGCTCAAGATGATGGTCTCGTTGCAGTATGTGTTGCATATGATAAAACTTGAGATTTTCCTTCTAATTTACAACAGAGGCACCTTAACTTCAATTTGTAGGCTCCCTATGGGACTGGTGTGAAAGGCTCCTAAAGCAATTCTTTACGTCGAAGATTGGGTTGAATCTAGGATTTTAGAGCTGTGGTACTTGCGGAATTGTAAACTATAGATCCATAGTCCATGATCTTGCTGATAAAACTTTCAGTATATTGAGTCGTTGGTCACAGTCGGCTTCAAGGAGTTTAAAATGAGGAATCCAGGTGACCTTCTGGTCGAAGAGTACGCAAAGAATGCGAATTATATCGACTATAGGGATTTGAAGTTTATAGATGATAAGATGGATTCGGTAAGTGTTTGCGAGCCTTGGAGAAGACTATGCACTTACTTTTTGATGGGGCGAAATTTAAACCTGTTAGGTGGTTCCAATTCAAGAGTTGCTGTAGGCAGTTATTAAATAATCTGTGTTTTGTAAATTGTCTTGCCTTTGCAAAGTAAGGTGAGATCATCAGCAAATAGTAGACCTTTGACTGGTGATTAAATGTAGGAAAATACACTGTTGATGGCAACAATGAGTAACGTTACACTTAGAACTGAACCCTGAGGAACACCGTTTTCCAGGGAATAACACTTTGAGAAACACCCGTTGGCTCTAAATTTGAAGCGCCTGTTTTGAAGCAAGTTGTGTATGAAGGTTCTTCCTGTTTGGTAGTCCTGTAATGTGCGGAGGATGTGGGATCGTCACACTGTGTCATAGGTCTTGTTTACATCAAGATTGGTTAGAATTTGGTGTCGACTGTTGGTGAAGGCATTGCGGATTTCAGATTCTAGAATAAGATTATCAAGAGCTCAATGGCCTTGTCGGAAACAGCTTCATGTCTCGAGATAAACATTTGCAGAAACCATCTTATTGCTAATTTTCTTGTAGATGCAAGGGGAATTGGTAGGCTTTAAGCGATAGTCATATGTTTTAAGAGCTGATTGCTATGTGGGGCATTCCATTCTTTATATATGTCCAGGATATATTAAAAATAATAAATAAAAAAACGAATAACGAATTACCATTTGATAAAAAGTTTAGTATTGGAAAATTCAAACAAATAAAAAGGAAAATCTCGAGAAAAAAAACTCGACAAAAATGGAGGTGACAAATTGTGTGTTTTAGGAAAATTTTGTTTCTCTCTTACGATTTACCAGTTATGCAAAAGTCATTCAGAATGAAGAGGATTTTTAGGGGCATTCCCAGAAAATTCAAGATATACATTTCATTTGCCACGAAAATATCTTAAACATATGATATTTTAATCAAAAAGTTAGTCAGTTTTTAGAAAATCAAAATTTTCGAAAAATGTTCCATATAAAGGGTAGCTGGGATGGGGAGATTTTCTTGAAAATCTTCGTGTCACATCTTAGGAAGATAATAAACTCAAATACCTATTTGCTATTTATCCAACTTTCATTTTTGAGTTATGCTGTTAACACACACACGGATATATTTCCAAAAAATGCTTTATTTGCATTCAGGGCACCTCAAAACATGTACTTCCGGTGAAATCTCGGTATAGAATTTTTGGGTGGAATGCAATATCTGCCCTACTTACTATACGTAGTACAGAAAGTAAAAATTGGCCGTATAACACTGTCTCCGCTCATGGCGCGGCACCTCATGAACAATATTAGATTTGTCAGAGCTCCAATAAGGATTATTTTATGTACACGCATATCCATGAAGGTGGAACCAAGCCTCGATCGAGAAAAACTTTAAATATGGGTCTATTTCGCTATTGTGTCACTATTGAGACTCCACTCACAAAATGTGCGCCTAATTACAGGATCACCCGTTGCAGAGCATGTGACACAGTTATTTTATATGGTCTTAACTTCAACAGAAATGCCCGCTTGGTGTGAAAGACGCGATTTTTGGGCTGAATTCTCCCAACGATGACCGATGTCTTATGTTTCTTCGGTTAAGAACCCTACGCTGTCTTTTTGGTTTCTTAGACTGAACACTTCCTGTGGCCTGAAATTTATTATAATAAAGTGTATAGTTTGTTGTACGGCCTGGAACTTTTACACACGGAAATCTTTCTGCAAATCGTATTTTCACCTGACGAGCTGGCCGAGTTAACACACACGAACATGCACGCTGTGCAGTAGAAAACATATTCTGACCCATAATATACTTTGTGACTAAATACAGGACAAAATAATAAATAAATCGTAATAACTGAACTAACCATATCACTGTCAACTCAATACTGTAGAGCCAAAGGAGAGCAAAGCCGCGTCAGTAGCATGAACCGCGCGGAATCATGTGTCCACACGCCCAGTGTAAAAACACCGCGCAGCCGGTTCTTTGTATTTAAAGTAAGCATTAGTCCCTTTAGCTGTATTTTGATGAAACGATGTGACGTTTCAGCGCGGTACAAATATTCTGGATTTCATCCCCGTAAAATGTCGAACTCTTTGATTAATTTACTGTTTCTTTCATTCCTTCTTTAATTTTACAATTTGAGACCGGACAGATAATAGCAGACGATGGATGAATTAATAAAATACACTGAAATGAGTTCGGAAAACTAATGGCCCGAGCCTTTGATGATTATCCCCAATGACCCAATTAAAACTTTTTTAACACAACCAAAACTCTCGGTACCCTGCATTTTAAAATCAACTTTTTACTTTCTCTACCACATATCTAAGGGTAGGTAGCGGCAGTGTTATGTCATACAAAAATTGATACATATCACCGGAAATACACGCTTTGAGGTTCCCTGAACTCACCAAAGGTACTTTTAGAAGAGGGTCAGTGTATTATCTGAACAGCATAATTAAAAAACAAAATATCTGATAAACACACGCTAGGTATTTAGAAAATACGCCTAACTCAAATTACCCTTTACATGCACAATTTTTCGATATTTTTTATTTACTAAACTTGGCTAACGATTTTGTATGACAAAATTTATATCTTGAATTTTCTGAGAATAGCCTGTAATGACCTCTTCATCCCGAATGAATTTTATAAGACTAATGCATTTATTGTAAAACACACGGTCAAATACATTCCTTTTTGTGGCACTAAACATTTCCAAGATATTCATTGGTCTTGGTTTGAATTTTCCATATCTTTTTGTGCTTGATCACCGTTCATTTGTTACTCGCAATGCCATGTAAAGAGTATGGAATTTCAAAGCAGCATATAGCGGACCAATTTTGAAACATTTGACTATCACTTCAGACTCCTGTATCCCTCTTGTACTTATAAAGAAATGTGTAATGCAACTATTTCTACAAATGTTTATCTCGATTAACACGAAGTAGATAGAAAGATAAGCTTTTGTAAGAATAGTTTGAAGATGAGGGAAAAACCATAGTGAACAGAGAAAGTCATGTAAACCTTAACACATTAGACCTTTATCGATGTATTTACGAGATTCCATAGCAGTTTTGGCAAATTTTAAAACCGCGTGTAGATTGATCACATGGTAGAAGCAAATTTAAATCGAAATCCAATTCTGTTTAAGATCGAAATGTTAAGCCTTGATTCGGGAACATTCGGCTACAGATGACGTTAATTGCGCATTCCGTTAAGTTTTAAATTCTCAACTCAGGTTTAATACTTTAAACGGGAACAATTTATTCATTTGGTATTTCCTAGACAACATAGGTGATAAATGCTCTGGAAATACGTCAAAAGCTTCATCTTTTTCTGTAGAACATCGCACATATAAGCGTTTAAAACTCTTCATTTAAAATACACATGGTCGGATTTTGCGTTTCGGAAATACGACCATTTTAGCCTGGCTATAGACTCCATTTGTCCTTCTGCTTCACTTAGAAAGCAAGGGAAGCCATTTCAGTGAAGTGCGTCTATATAAATGCCTGCGTTATCGATTACTCTCGCTAGAAGCTCATAATCGAGAAAATATTAAAAAGCACGTAGAGGTTAGGTTACTTTTAACAACAATCGCAAGGATTTAGTTTACCGAATTCTCTAAGAAAACTGCGTATATTTTACACAAATTCTTCTGAAGAGTTTCTAGGATATATTTGGGGGAAGAAATCTTAGATTCACTAATACTGATTTTCACGAGGAGCTAACAGAAATATTACGATGCCAGCATTTCGATAAGGGAGAGAGAAAAAAACTCGGCAATCTGGTGTGAAAATATCAAATTATCGACAACTTGCAAACCGCGCCCAAACTCAATAATCCATGGAACACAATAGTTATTTTTGCATGATCGTCTTCCCTATGATGTTACACAGAAGGAATATTAGAACTCCAACTCATGAATTCGTTTCCAAGGAAACAAGGTCTACCAACATAAGTTTGGTGGCTGAAATAATATACAATATACACTAGGGCGGGAAGTATCTGATTGAAAAACGGCGTTAGTCCATCCAATACATTTGGATTTAACATCAGTAAGCGCTATTAACAAAAGTAAAAATAAAGTGTTAATACCTAAAGGTGATTATCGATCGCTTAGTGAAATTTTTACAAAGCCAAAATATTTTTAATGAAGTAATATGGGCATTTAAGAACGAAACGTGGATTTATAAGATGATGAAGCGATAAAATAAATGAAAAAAAGGATAAAGCGATTAAAGCGTAATAAACTGGTGGATGCTGGATAACTTGAATAAAAGAATAATAATTCAATGGATTAAATAATAAACTATTAAGTTAGAGGATAACGAAATCCTGTTTATCTCGGCTTGATATTCAATAAGTGAAAGAAAGAAAAAATGCTTGATAATCAGATGCTAAATGGAATTAACTATTCCAAAGGTGTCCGAAAAAAAGGCGGGAATCGAAATGCAAAGCACTTGAAGCCATAATTTACATATGTTTAAATGGACATTTCATACTTCATTCTAAATGTTTTAGCAATCCATGACGCGCACCCAATTTTCAATGCGTCTTCATAATCCACGTCTTCTTTACAGCATCTCCATTATTGTCCAACCCGCTTTGAGTAACAGCATCAGCCATCGAACAATTTGGACTTAAAGCCTCCTAAATTATAGTACCATCGTAAAGTATCGTTTTAGCTATCGAAATGCCAGCATTGCGTTACCGAAATCCCAGGTGCCAACGAGTAAGTTCATTAGATTTTTTTTATTAATAATTCATTCAAAATAAAACAAAGACACGATCGAGCAAAATATAGTGCGCAACACACGTGCATGAAATGTGTACCAGAGTCTCGGGAATAAAAAGAACTTCTTGTGGTCTTTTCAAACCATTCCTCGATTCTGTAATATTCCCACACTCGTATAGCAATTTACCATCTGCAACAAGTGTATAAATCTTTAGCTTACAGTAGGAGTGTATATTAGCCCACGAGAGACAGCGTAATAAATTTGTATACGAATTAAATTTCAACAGATGTGCATACATACATTCTAACTACACGAAACTTCTTTCTAAGGTTTTAAATCAACCTGAAATGTGTACTTTTACTGCTAACTAGCATCATTTTACACTAGTTTTTATTCATTCAGCAAAGAACGAGAATTTTACAAGAAAGACCTGTAAATAACCTGTATTAACAGCTAGAACAGATATACAGCTTAACTTGTAAAGTTGGCCAATGAGAATGAATGAAACACGGTTGTCAACTTGTATTAATAAGACTTTCGCCGCCAGAATGTGACGTTTTCGATGCCAACTCTAACCAGAAGGACTCAAAAGACCATTGTTACAGAGTGCTTTGGAATTTTATAGGTCAAGAGAAAATTAGAAAGGCATCGAGTATAAAAACCTGGTGTTACATTCACATGACTTTTTCTACAATCTATAGCTTATTAGCGGGTATACAAGCTATTCTTAGGAAAGTTCATTTTCTATGTACTTCACTTTAATCGATATAAACCTTTACAGAAATAGCTACATTACACATTTCATTATAGATACAAAGAGAAGAGCGATAGTCAAATGTTTAACAACTGGACGCTATATGCTGGTCTTAAAATTTCACTCTTTCCATTCTATTGCCAGAAACAACTGGAAATCGACCTGACTTTAAAAGAATGGCTAAGTACTGAACAAATCGAGCCATTAATAAGGGGTATCTCGGAAATGGCGATACCACAAAAAAGTTCAGATAAACTGTGTGCCATAAATGGATCTACATTTTTTTGTGTTTATACGTTTTCGTCTATCGCTTAACGTTTACCAGTTATACAAAATTCCTTCCGAATGAAGAGGACTTCACAGACTATTCCTAGAAAATTAAAGATATAAATTTTATGTCATGCATATTTCTTTAATATATGGCGTTTTACAAACTCGTTAACCATTTATTAGAAACCAAAAAATTCGAAAAATGTTCCAATGAAAGGGTAGTTAGAAGTGGGGGTTTTTCTTGAAAATGTTCATGTCGCATCTTTGGAAGATATTGAACCTAAGTACCAAGTTTGGTATTTATCCGACTTTTCGTTTTTCAGTGACGCTGTTCACACACACAGACCTTTACCTGAAATTTTGTTTTTAATCAGGGGCCTCGAAACATGCATTTTCGGTAAATCTCGGTATCGAATTTCTTGGTAGAATGCAATACCTACTATGTGCCTACGTGGTAGAGAAAGTAAAAATGCTTATTTCAATAGATTACTTCATTTTTTCCTAAGCAAACTTTCATGCACAATTTTAATCATTATAATCTGTTCATAATCCTGAGACTGTATAATATTATGAACCAAGGGCATATTATCATATCCCGAGGAATAACAATGGATACAATAATTTATGGTGCACTCGTTTGTTAATGAATGAATAAATAATCTGGACTAAAACTTCAATTCGCGAGTTTCATTTTAGTGAACAGTATCTGGGGACTCTGTATTTAATAAATAAAGCAAATTAAAGGTAAAGAAGCTGCCAGTGACATGAATATACTAGTTTGTGGATAGTATTGATGAAACAAAACATTGTCTCAAAGTATTAGATGTTAACATAAATGGGAAAACTACAGTAAGTTGTGTGGGGTTCAAGAGAATATAAAATGTCAAGTTTGGACCAGAGAGGTGGTGTTATTCTTGTGAATGTATCTGGGCTTGGCTAATATGACAGTTTTAAAGAGTGCATCTGTTGCTGATGTCTGTAACAACATAACTCAATTTACTACATGGGGTTCGTTTAATCATTGCAATTTCTGTCTCAACTCTAGTTAATTATGTGTCAAGGGGTAAATGAAGCTGTTTAAAACGAGACTTATTAAATGCTTAGTTTTTGTTGCGTTACCATGGTAAATCAGTTATGGTCTCGCGAGCGTAAAAAATTCTAAAGGCCTGCGAAACATATCTCGTATATAAGCAATAAACATTCAATGAACCAGTGTGCCAAAAACAGTTTTATTTGCTCGATATACAGGATGGACCATTTAAACCGAGACTGTACAATATTTCCGAAACAAAGCGTTGTAGAGAGAAATGTCTTGAATAAAGGTTGCTTGATATTATGGGGGAAAGTAAATGCCATTAATCGTGTTTTGTTTGAAGGACGATAGGATGTTAATTTTAGGATCAATTTAATTTGTTTAATGGGAACCTACAATTTATATGTTATTTTCCCATTCCTCATAAAAAACTAAACACATTTTGTATAAAGCACATTGAAATTGTTCTTACCAATGTAAATAACAACGAAAATTCTGAATTACCCTCAAATGACCATCCATAGATGGTGTCCAAACATTCAATGCTCTCTTCGTACAGTCATTCAGAATTTTCGTTATTTACACTCGTGTAATAACAATTGCAAAGTGGTTTATAAAAATGATTAGCTTTTTATGGGAGTGAGAAAACAACATAAAAAGGTAGGTTCCCATTAACAAAAAATTAATTACTCTTAAAATAACCATCATGACGTCCTCCAAACAAAACACGACTAATGGCATTTACTTTCCCCCATAATATCAAGCAATTTTTATTAATAACATCTGTATTTATTTACACTCTCCGCCAGAATTCGAATCGAGTATTTAGACCAGGGAGTACTTGGTGTACCAGCACAAATACATCACAAAACATCAACTTTTATCTCGAAATGCTGCAATTTTTTTACAGGACTTTGGCCTTACAGCTTAAGAGAATAATGTTATTTTGCAAATGTAAGTATTCAAAATCTAGCTAAGGATTTTCTGCTATACCTATCTATGTATTTTAATTTAATTTGACTGACGTTTTATGCAGCTTTCATGTCTTCCGCGATACCGAAAAAAGTGTCTGGATGTTTTCTAATTACTGTCTTTTTAATCATAGTGGGAAGAACATGAAACTTCATACTGAGCGTACATGCAGTTGTGAAAATGACAAGAGCAAGTTGCCTTTAAATTGTGGCAAATACATTAAATCTTTCTTTTACAGTTCAAAATCATGGATATCCGTGCTAACATTTCAGTATTGGTCAAAATGTCTGCTTACAGGAAAGCAAATCATTTCAAACCTTTTTGGGGAATTTGATCTCCTTAGAGAGAAGAATTATGCATGACAAGCAATAAGATCTAAACCCGGGAATGCTGTCATACCCTACATTTTTTTCGAAAACTGGTATTTGCGTTTTACAAATCGGATCACAAAGTCTGCGGTTCTAAGGAACGCCCTATATATTCATGTTTCAAAATGACTAACATGACTAGAATTTGTGAAAGAGTAATATATTATGGTCGTATATATATATATATATATTTAAATACAATATATTAAACATTAAGGTAAACCTAGCTTGATGGAAACCGCGGTGCCATGGATTTGAAGCGATAATCTCTCAACATGCACGTCCTAATGTACAAGGCCAAGAAACATCTTATTCGCCATTTTTTGCTATACAACGTAATTGCTTCGTTATGTATACCTTTCTTTAATTTCTATGATCAAAAGTTGGTTTTGGTACTACAATTGCAGTAACATCTAATTAAACACTTTCGAGAACGGTTGAGCCTTCATGGCCACTTTTAGTGATATCAGTAAAGCCTTTGACTTTGTTGAGCTTGACATTTTAATTTTCCAAATTATAATTTTATGGAATTACTGGAAGTGAATTACTTTTATTTAATTCATATTTAAGTGACCCTAAGCAATGTGTTGCAATCAATAACAATAAATCGAACATTAGACCTACAAGGGTCAGCTCTTGATCATATCTGATTTTAAAGGGGTTTAATTATATTTGTAATTATATATATTCTGATGCTGTATTATATGCAGATGATGCTACAATGCATGCCATGCTATTAAGGAGTGAAATGCATTTCACAGCTTTGTCAAGTTACTTTGTCACACACTGATATTAACGCATCATTTAACATGGTGGCGTTATACTTAACTAAATTTGGAGGTTCATGTTAAACTTATCTGTGTTAGGTTATCTTGAAGACGATACCTACTTCCCCTCACATATCTTAAAACAGTGTATTGTGGTTACTTCAATAGCATTTTGAAATATGGTATTTTATAATCATGGGGAAATAATTATGTTGGCAAGGTTTATAAAGTAAAACAAAAAGCTATTAGAATAATGACAGATCCCCGTTTTATTAAAGAAAACTTTTATTGCTAGGTACATGTTTATATGTAATTGGAGTTATTATTTGGGAAATATAATGTAAATGCTTATAAAATACGGAATGACCTTGGCTCCTATAATGCAAGACAAAACATGTTTCAAATTCCATTTAGCAAACCACAACTTTGAACTCGTGGCTATTAAAACAGCCAACAAATTTCCACACCACTTATTTAGTCTTGGCAAGTCTATTTACACGTGTGTCTAGTTGGCTCATTAACAAGTCATTTTATAACATAAATGAAATGTTTAATATTCATATCATTTTACAAGATTTTTAAATGTTACGTTTACTGTATGTTTGGCATTGTCTAATGTGCATTATTGTGCCTGTCTAATAAATACGCAAACAAATTTGACTTGTTTGAACTCGACCGTAGATTTTTTAAACCTTCACTATGAAACACTGACATTTATACTTGCACTCTCTGAGAAGGGTACATAATGGTTCTAATTAAGGATCCCCCCCCGCCACAGATATACAAATATATTTGTGATCATTTATTCCCGATGATCATAAAATTAACACTGTTGGTAACCATGTTCCCCGGTGACAAACTTCCAATCATAGTTATCTAAACAACACGTGACCTGATTGTTGTGAAATTTTAAACATATCTTTGCAATGTTTTCTCTCATCTGTTGTAATTTATTATTTTTCAGACTGTTAAGTCTTTTGGACCTTTAGGTATTCAGTACTCAAATGTTTCTTTTAAAAATATGGACTTCATATTTCGCCTGTGTGTTCTGCTACATTACGCATTTTTATTAGTAATGCATCATATTGATTATAAGGGTTCACTTTTTCGCTTCTTTATTCTTATAAGTTTCCAATACGCGTGTTTTATTCTCGATATCGAGCGAAAATAAATAATTTCTTGAGGTTAGGTACGTAGGCTATTTCATTAACTATTGTAGGATTTGTTATTAAATCTACATGTAGGAAGATTCTTCGACAATATGTTTTAAAGTAATATAAATGTTTATAGCTTGTTTTTGGATTTTATTTCTACGCACGTCTGCAACAAAGCTGGTATAGAGCGACTTCAGTTCGAAACGCCGAAGATAAAAGCTAAGAAAGAAAGAATTCTGGTGTTTTTGATTCGCCATGTCTAAATCGCAGCGCACACACGTAGAGCGAGACCTTTACGATAGGCGCCGTGATATTTTCTCGCCAACGAAAATCAATACGATAACAGGTGTACAAGTTGTACAAATACGTATCTAACCTGGATCTATCGCCGCGGCCCCTGCAGCAGGCCCTAGACACCAGAGGAGAACTTGGTCCAGGGGAGGACGGATGCGAATCCTCTGCAGTTTTCCTTCTAGCGCCTCCTGTTCCATTCTGTGACGACGTCGATGGCGCCTGCTGATGTGGCATCACTTCAATACTCCACAACAATCCATCATTCTCGTACAACAATACTTCAAAACGATCCTTCACAGCACAACGGCCCCTCATCGGGGCACATGATCACGAACCGAGGGGAGCGATGCGCGCGCAATCTTCAACAGCTCGATACCAACCCTTTCCTTCACGTGGGATCATGGGAATAAACCGAATACTTAGCGATACGATTGCCATCTGTCGTTTATAACCCACACTCTTAAAACTATTTATATTAAATGAGGTTAGGGAGGTTTTGCAATACCCGAGAGAAAAATCTGACGAGTAACACACGTAACAAACTTTACTTACAAGTGTGCCTTACATGATTATTATATATGGTGCATACAAAAATAATCTTGTTACTATTACGAGACATGTTTGTCTATAAATGGCTTGATTTGACTCTAGGGACGTTTGTATTGCAAGTTGCGAAATAAGCACCAAATGCTTATATCAAGTAACGCTTTCATCTGAAAAGAAACATGCAATTTACATCACATTTCCCTGTCCATAATCATTCATTTTGATGGCTATTCTACAAATTGTTCATATGTTAGAAACGTATTTATCATTCTCTGCCTACTGCCATCTTCTCTTCTTATTTTTCGATCTACTTCATGTCAATGGAGATAGACGGCTGCAGAAATAGTTTGATTATACAATTCGTTGTAAGAGGGATAAAGCAATCTGCAGGGATAGTCAAATGTTTAAAAAGTGCTAAATTTCACTCTCTTTGTATAACATCAACAGAAAGAAAATTTGAAGGCTACAAACATACGACTTTCTCTGCCCATTATATTCTACTATGTATCCTGAATTTTATTCCCAAAGGGGTTGCTTTTCTACTTGCTGTTAATCATGACAAAGGTTTTCAATACATATTATGTTGCAGCTACACAGAAGCATATCTGACTATGGATTCGAGCTCCTCTATCCCCCCTGTACCTACAACAAAATGTATAATGAAACTATTTTTGCAAAGGTTTATCTCGATTAGCACGAAATCTTTTATAAGGCACATAAAGTAAAAGATAGTGAATAGAGAAAGTCATACGAATGGAACACATCAGGTTTCTGTTTGCAGTGATACGGTTTATACATGATAAATTATTCACACAATTTGGTATCAATCCTTCACTTGTTAGGCCATCAACAATTTTCAGTGGTTCATTTAGATGTTGAAAGTGGATTTTATTTCCTTTGCATTTCTCCAATACAATGGTAACATGGAACTTGAACATTTAATTCAATTTCAAGTCATCATGGCCTTCTATATCAAGGCGATTGGTATTCACCAAAGGAAGTGACGAAATGCTGGATAATTTACAGTTTTTGTTTTGACCAGATGGTTTCTCTGCCGCCTGCAGATTCTGTAATTAGTATGCAGTAACCCAGAATTTGGGAGCTTCGCCCTCACAAACTCATGCATAATATGGAACTAGTTTCGCCAAGGTCATGACGCAAGAAGACGCAGACCTGTAGTGTCCACAAGCAGCTCCTAATCGAGAAACTTGAGCTTTTGAGCGTTTGCAGTAATTTGTTTTAATAAAACACACATACGAAGGCCATAGTGAAAGTCATGGGCAACAATTTTTACTTATTTTGGCACTTACGTATGATAGGGAGCGGAAGTATTGTATTTTACCTAAAAATGTGAGTGATGTGTGAACAGTAAGTCTTCAAGGATGAGAGACAATGGTTTTCAAGAAAATTCAAACTACATTTTACATGGAAAATGTTTCATTATTTATGCATAATATATCTGCAGGACTAATAAACTGCATACATATTGACTTTTTCTGTGAATGCCCTGAGATATACAAAAACATACTTCGCAAGAAAGGTGGATCACGTCAAAACACACAATTTAAGTAAAATAAATGATTGTGGCAGTAACTATTTCCTGGATGTGGTTTGAATACTCGAGTACTGATCCTAATTCGATTTTCTTTTGTTTGTTGTGATATGCGGAATTCAAAAGCTAGCATAGAGTAAAGATTTGATTGTCATTTCAGTTTCCTGTATTCTTCTACCTTCAACGAAACGTGTAATGAAACTATTTCTGAAAACGTTTTATCTCGAGTAACAAAGTACATAAAAAAGGCTTTGTAAGATAATTTATATAGTAGACCATGATCAAATCAAGACGTCGTCACCAGACTATTATTAGTTAATACAAAATGCACGCAACTGAGGTAAGAGCATTTTCAAGATGGATCAACGTGCTTCAAAGATTAACCTTAGCGGCCGTCCGCGGACTGTCTCTAACAAATACCACAAAGAGTGGATAAAATTGTTACGGAAGATCGACACGTAACTGTAGATGAGATTGAATAAGAACACGGCGCAGTCGAAAACACAAGAGTTCAGGCTATTGGAAAGTATGCCCACTGGGTTTCCCGTTTATTGACCAACGGCAACAAAATTCAAGAGAAAAATTCATCCAGGATATGGAAATGAAGATTTTTGTTGAGTATTGAGGCAGAATATGGAATGACACCACCGTAATTGCCAATAACAAAAGAAAGCTCCATTGGAAAAGTTATGGGCTCTGTTTTCTCATATGCAGGAGCGATTCTAGTTCAATTTCTTGAAGTTGGGAAGACCAGACAATGGAGGTTCTGCACTCCTCCTTTTGGTGATGTGAAGGAAAACATGCGAGGCAAATGTTAACAATCTAGAAAGCAGTACCTAGTCGTTTTTCAGCATCCACAACTGTAACAAATGTAGCCCAACATGGAAACTGTGTGAAGAAGAAATAATTCAGTATGGACTAAGCAGGTACGCCAGATCTGAGATATAAAAGAAATGCTAATGTACTGAATTACAAGGAGGAAGGAGATATTAAGGTCTTATTTCACAAACAGCTTCGGTAGTTTTCTGCAGTTTCATATTGACCTATGTATAAACATCTAATAAAATAACATTAACAGCTTTTTCCAATCCAGAAACTGCCACTTTGTGATCTATTTCACAAGTTTACCAATTTCCACACCAGATGTACATACCTTACTTGGAAATATGTTCAGCGTTCATATGGCTAACCCGAAGAGAATAATATTCAATGACACAGCTCGATGAATACCACATTTCATAACTGTTCTTCCACACATGTCGTGTATAGGCTCAAGTTGGGAACATAGAACCAGACTGAACAATTCAATACCATAGCAGAGATTTGAAACGCGGATCTTCAGCTTACTCTGAGCTAACATGCGGGCACAACTTTAAATTACCCACCTGACTACTCGCACTTTTCCCGGTAAACCACAATGTGTCCTCAAATTCATTTTGAGAAGACATACCTGCCCCAATGGCAATGTAGTCAGTTGGGGAATTTAATGATCTGCCGGCATGTTGCCGTGGTAAACCATCAGCACGGAAAGCTGATCCGTGGTTCAAATTCTGGCTATAGTATTGAATTTTTCAGTCTGATTCTACCTTTCATACTTTAATCAGATATCTTACAAGCTTCACTGAAATGTCCCCCATCCTGAACAACCATATTTTATTTTCTCAAAACGGCTGTAATTATATTTTTATTAAAATATGATAAAGATTTCCTGATTTGTATTTCCAAAAATATCTATACCTTTTTCATAAACGTTAACAAAATTCTCTTTATCTGCGTTCACTGCTAATACTCTCTGTTGCTAACTTCAGAGTGCTTTGAAAGTTCTAGGCGTTACCATGGCGCGATTCCCGATATCTTTAAACACCTGACTGGAGGGGCATAACCAAATCCGTCTCTGACATGACTAACATTTGTCTCTTGTGAACTCTCATGATATTATTCTGAATTCTTCCATGTTTTAAACATTAAACTTTGAAATGTTAAATGACAGTTTTATCGTTTCTCGCTAAAGCAAGGCTAGAATTTATAGGCCTGCTTTTTAAACACTCCATTCCGCATATATACTGAAAAATATGACGTGTTGCATTTACATAATTTCTCTACTCGTTCTCCTACAGAGCATTCTAACAAAAACTTTATTCTTCTGTGTACCTCTTGTTAATGGAGATAAACTTTCATTACACGTTTCGTTACAGATATAAGAATACAGTGGGCTAAAGGGACATTCAGATTTTTAAAAAGCGAATGACCACGAAAAAAAAATAATAGCGACTTAGGTACCTCTTGAAAAAGTATAAGGATTTGAAAATTTAAACCAATAACAAGAATATCTCGGAAATGGTTAGCGTCACAACAAATTTTGACGTGAATTGTAACCTTGAACGAGATCTACATTTTTTGTGTAGTAAGATTCTCTCTCTCTCTCTCTCTCTTACAGTTTAACAGTTACACAAAAATAATTCAGAATGAGGACGACTTTACAGGCTATTGGCAGAAAGATATACAGTTTATCTGTCAAGCAAATATCTTAATGGTATTTGGATCAAAGCGAGAATTTTCCATGTAAAGTGTAGTTTGGAGTGGGAGGGGGGAGGATTTCCTTTAAAATATTTTAAGCTGCATCCCTGGAAGACGCTGAACTAAAATTTGGGATTCAGGGAGTATCAAAACAGGTGCTCTTCTGGTGAAATCTCCATACTGAATTTTTGAGTGGAATGCAATATTTCCTCTACTTATTGTAGGTAAGCAGTGGAAGAAGTAAAAACCATGTCCAACGATTATTTATTATATTAACAGAAAAGTAAGGTTTTCTATGAATTTTTTTATAAAACAGATATAAATTATTACTATAGTTTTTTGTTGGAAGGAATTACTACGAGGGCGATGGTGAAAATTATTAGAATGCCATGTTTCTGAAAATAAAAAAATTTATATTTGACAGCCAATTTATAATGTTTTGCAAATTGATTTGTTCTAATAGTTAACTATCATTTAAAGGTTTTGTGTTTGTCCAAAAATTAATTTGACTAGAGAACATTTCCGAGCTATGAGTTTTTACAATTTTAAATCGTCATTAACAATTTCAAGATCAGCTTAGAAATGCATTTGGCTAAGAAGCCCCATCTAAGGCAACAATTTACAATTGGTACAGCGAATTCAAGAGAGATCGGTTTTTTCTTGGTGGTGAATTTCGTGAAAGACGTCCAAGAACTGCTGTTACTGATGAAAATATTGCCCGCCGTTTTGGCAATGCTTGAAGGAGATCGATGGACATCTTACGAATTTATTCGGCGACATTGGGCACTAGTATGGGTCAAATCCAAAACATTTTACAACAGTTAGACGTGAGAAAATGTTGTTGTTGATGGATTTCACATAAACTGACTCCCGATCAAAAACAACGCACTGATTGGTGCAAACAAACTCTAGAAAAATTCCAAGGCAGCACTTCAAATTTGGTTTGCAATATCGTTACTAGTGATGAATCTTGCATTTATTGTTATGATCTGAAAAGAAAAGTCAAACGGCTCAATGGGCCTTTCGAACAGAACCTAAGCCTACAAAAGTCCGACGAATTCGCAGTGCTGGTAAGAAAATGGTTGCTAGTGGGGTCATATTGCTACTTTAGCATTAGAAGATTAGATGTAGCGTTACTGCCGATTGGTACACAAATGTCTGTTTACAGAAAATGTTTGAAACAGTTCGTGAAAAACGCCCAAAAGGTAAAATAATATACCATGACAACGCTTTGTCGCATACAGCTAAACAACTGAGTATCTGGATGCCATAAAGGTCAGTACCATGGACCCTCCACCTTAGAGCCATGACCTAGGACCTTGCTGTTTCTTTTTGTTTCCAAAAATTAAAAACAAAACGCATGGAATCACTTTTTCGCCATCAGATGAAGCAGTGGGACACTATAAAAACCTGGTTTCTGAAGTGTCTCAGGAAGAGTGAGATCATTGATTTGAGAACTGGTTTCATCGAATGCAAAAATGTAATGACGTTAAAGGGGAACATTTTTAGAAATAATAAAATCATTCCAATACTTTAAAATTAATCCTTATTTGATTTTCTAAGAATTTTTAGCGTCGCCTTCATGTGTGTTAAGCTAAGTACAGCTATGGTGATAAATGCTAGCACTCAGATGAGAAGATAATATTCAAATGTGACCGAGGTCGAAGACGACTGGAATGGCAAGAATGCATGGCTAATGGACAACCAGCTAATGCCAGACACAATAAAGATACGGAATGTACGGTAATGAATGCATTAAACCTTAATATACTGCTTCACCTGAGAAAGGAACTAACAAATGTGCGCATGGTGTTAACTTCAGGTGCGTTTGTTGGATGGAAGGATGCCTACACTAAATTAATTGAGAAATACTTCCTATGCCAGGCAGACAGGGACGGGATGTATACACATTTTGAAGACCAGAGAATTAAAAAACAATTGGAATAAGCTACGCGCGCGAGAGCGAACAGCATAAAAACTCGGATGAATGCCAGCCTTTGTCGAGCATCTTTCGAACAAGTATATTTTCAAGAAAATCTCACCCCTAACTAACCTTTACAGGGAAAATATTTATTTTTTTTTCTCTAAATGACATTGCATACTTTGATTAAAATACTATATGTTAAGTATGTATAACTTAAATTTACTCTTCATTCTGAATTTATTTTTTATATTGTATAAGTCTTAAACCATATGAAATAGACAAATTTACATCATAACTGTAGATCCCGTTAAAACATGCAATTTATGTTGAATTTCCAGGTATTTGTTATTAGTTTGCATTTTCGAATATTTCAGCATACATTTTTGAAGCGCTAATCACCATTCCTTTGTTTCTCGTTATGTCGCTTACAAAATATGGAAATTCAAAGTCAGCTTCCCACTTCTAAAATATCTGTCTCTCTTTGGCCCTGGAGATTGTAGAATGACGCTATAGTAAAACACAGATTTTTATACTCTGATAGGCAGGTCTGAAGGCCTCTCATAGAAATGGCTATACACACAATTCAGTTAAGCTACGGTGAGTGCCGGGGCATATAGGGTTTCTGAACAATGAAAGAGCGAATGAAGGGAACTGAGCAACCTTTATTGGACCTGTCATCGGTACCGGTCATGCCGACCATTAGAGAAAGCGATAAACACTGGAACCCATCGGTAGCTTTCAGTCACTTCAACGCATAGAGATTGAACAGATGCAGGTCGCGAGAACCGCTAAAACTAAGCTGAGAAATGGGCAGCGGACCTTTTTATGGGACATTATGCTCTAAAAGGGCACCTGCACACAATGGAACAGCAGACGGTGTCACGGTCGGACGAGACAGCTGTCGAGCACCTGCTCTTCAAAGAATTTTCATTACTGGGAGTCAATTTACAGAATTGGAGGAGTTTCCAGCCACCGATTCATTCATTATGAACGTCAGACTTCTGGATCGTTGATATGACTGGGGACGTGCAATAGATCTGCAAAGGTCGCAGGACAGTGTTGCCACCCCCAATATTAAACCAGACTAATCACTTGCAGCCTCTTGTACCTACGACGGAATGTGTAATGAAACTATTTCTGTAAACCTTTATCTCGATTAATATGAAGTAGACTATACAATGAAAACTCTTACCGACTACCCCGCTCAAGGACCAATTTTTGCACGAACAGATTCAAACAAGGCGTATAATCAACAATGTATTTGTTATCATTTAGAAACCGCCCCTCTCTGCAACCAGACTTTGGTGAGCTATTTTCTCCATCTGCACCCCTTTTCATTTAATTGAAAACGTTGGGACTTTTAAAGTACTTTTTCGAGGCGATAGGCGATGTCTTCAGCACGCGAAGATGTACGCGCCACTTTTGTTTCTCTCACCCTTTCCACTTCCACAAACTGTTTTCGAATCTATTGTCGCCTGAGCAGATGTATGGTTTGACCACGTGACTCATCTTTATCACACAGATACCAAGCGGTTGTTTTCTCTCGCAAGTCCAACAGAATTAGGACGGGAGCCCATGACATACATAGCTAAACGTACGTTTACTGGTAGAAGTTGACTTTTTACAAAAGACTCTGGCCATGAAGGGTCTTGTGTGTAGGAAAAAGGTGAACCTGTATGTTTACCTTCGTATGTCCTTTCTTCCAGAATGTATTTTAATAAGAATCGAAGGAGTTCTTTTCCTAAAACCAGACTTCGCGATGTCTGGTAACGCTGTTGACTACACTTATTGAAACATGGGCAAATCCTCAAGGAAATGTGAGGAGGAAGAATGCTATTGTTTAAGGGGTCCGACCACTTGCGTTCGAAGTGCCTGGTTCTACGAACAGTTTCGTTTCACATTTCAGATCCTTTATATTACCTGCCTAATTAGTAATATACAGGGCTATTCCGTAGCTTCGTTAACAAGGCGGCTATAATTGTTAGGCTTAAAGAACCGCCCTTGGCAAATGTGTCGCTATTTGGTAAGTTATTTGTTATCGCGATATTTAGTTTCCTGAGGTTTCTTAGCTCACTGGAGTGATTAACCGCTCTGCGATAAAGCTTTGTTTTCATTCAGCCACCAGCGCCGGAATACCGACTACCGAGTGCGTGTTTGCTATTTTTCCTTGCGAATATGGACACAAAGCATGCTGTGAAAACCTCACATGAAAAATATAAAACATGTGGATTTTTAAAATCCGCACCCATTGCTTAAAATAGCAAGACAAATCATCTTGTTCCCCAACGAATTAGATTATTTTTATTCGAAAAACAACCGTCATGCTGTTGAACAGCTGTGGCAGTGGCCCTGTAAAATGAGTTTTATTTTAGATTACAAAACACAGACAAAAAATTCAGCAGCGCAGTTTCATATTGTTTTGAATGCAAGTTCCACTAATTCGTATGAATCTGCAATTATTGTTTAGTTTTTCTTGTGGTTTTTGACTGTTAATTATACTTTTAAAGGTACAAGTTGCCATGCAGATTTTTTAAATGTTAACATATACCACGAAGCATAAGTAGGTACATATTTTTTTTATTGATTTGGTAATGTTCAGCTTTAGTTCAAATCTGTGGAAATGTTCTATATCTTAATCTGTGAATGAAAATCATAATTGGTATCTGATTATTTTAGGTATTCTGGACACATGGAAATTACGCCTTAAGTGTTTTAAATTACCGCTGTTCTTAAGGTTCAGAATGGTTTTTCCTGAACTTTATGAATTATTGTATAAATCATGACAATTATTTCAAGTGGTAGTTTGCATCCATAGCTTATGTAGTCGAGTCCATAAAAATTATTTCATTCAGCAAAAAAATAACATTTACTCTTAAAACATGTGAATTCATGTAGCTTTTTCTCTGATACTACTTGCAATACAGAATCACATTTTTGCATGCTTGTTCTTACTATAATCAGCTATCTTCTGAACCTGTTATTTAGTTATGTATATCAGTTCACTAGAAATTGAAAAACAATTGTTTGCACAGTCAAAAAAATATGTGGAAAATTTGCAATGTTGTTGCTTTCTTAACATCACTAATATACATTATAAAATTATAATTGTGATTCAGAAAGTTTAACTATGTGTTGTAAACATGTACTGAAAAGTTCTGTTCTCTACCTCTCATACTTTCTGAGAAAAAGGCACATAAGTATCCAAAAATGTTTTGAGAAAACTGAATTTAAAGTTTGAACATTAAAATTCTGACACACTTCAGTGCATTCCAGGCTCATAATCGTCTGCACTTCATTCCTAGATTACTTCAGCTGTTCTGATTGCCTTCTGTTGTCCTGGCCTCTTTTGTTAATTGCTGAACTGTTGCCGATATGATATAGTGTTCGTTGTTGAAAGATACAAAAATGCTCTAAAAGGGGCGTTGCACGTCAGCTTTAAAGGCATGCAGAACTAGCACTTAAATGGTATTTAAATGTCTTAAAAACCTCTTAATCCCCAAAAATTATATATTTTTTGAAACTGGAAATAATAGAGATTTTATTAGTGCCTAAAACAAAAAAATGTGATTTTTGACCATTTCAGAGTACCTTGTTCCCTTAAGTAAAAAAAGATCGTAGTGAAAAGAAAGTTAGATTCACTAGTTGTGATATGTGGGAATGTTACTGAATGAATGAATACTATCATCATTACTCAAGCGTAATCCTTAACATTTATATTTTACGCTAAAACGAATGAACATTTGATAATTAAAATGTCAAACTTCTATCGCGTTTTTCCTATTACTACAGCATTAAAATGTTAGGTGACATGAATAAAAAAACAAGTACTTTCTCAAAGTATAAACACTTTCTGTGATTATACACTCGGCTCAATGAGAACATACTCGTTTTCGTAAGAATAAAAGCTTGCTACCTCACACTCATCCCTACAGCCATCTTGTTCACTTACATGCAAGTATATACTCATGTCATCTACATATACTAGCTTCGTTGAGTGTGTGGTGTTGTGTTGTTGGTCATTTTGAATTAGAGGGGTAGATTTTGTTGTATTTGGTTATGTCCCATCAAAACTGCTCACGAATTATCATGTGTTGCATATCAAGTTTCAGCAGAAATGTTAGAGAAATATGAGGTCCTTCAAGAAATGAAGCAACACACACAAAAGCATAGCTGTAAATTAAATTAGCAAAACAATAAATAGAATAGGTAAGTCTATTATCAATAAATCAGGCAAAAATAAAATATTTAAGGATTCTAAAGTCATAATTATGAGGTGCCGGATGCAGATTCAAATCAGACTGTTTCTAGAATCCTGGGATGTTTACACTATTTTCTAGGAACCAGTTTTGTTATAAGTAACCTAAGTTCTTAAGCAACTGAATTTTGGGGTTAGAATTTTACATAGTAAGTTTAATTAATAAATCTGACTTTCAATGATACTTCTAGGTTATGTTTTCATGAAGCAATACAGGATTTTGAAACTCCTTGAATGTTCATGGCAAAGTCAGAAAACCAATAAGCAAAACTGTTATAAGCAAAAAGAAAGGAATGCTTGTGGTTTGGAAAGTCATAACTCATGAGGTGCGACTGTTTTTAGGATCTCAGGATATCTACAGTATTTAGGTATTGAAACAGTTGTCTTATAAAGTTATGAGTAAGTATCTGATTTTAAAGTTAATACTTTTACATATTAAGGTTAATTAATAAAGTTGACTTTGTGTTACTTCTAGGTTATGTTCTTCTGAAACAATGTAGGATTTTGAAACTTCTTTAATGTCCATGGTTATGTTTGTAACCTTTCCACGAGTACTGTACAGCTCATAAATTGCGCCATTCTCTTTATATTTAGTTTTAAGTAAAAAGAAATCAATATATACCCAGAAGTGAATATGCATCTAACTATGCTCAGCATTAGAGGAGAACGAACTCATAAAACTGAGAATATAAGCTTTTATTCATATCAAATAAGAGTATATACTCTTGAGATGGATGACTGAGTATGTTCTATTCTGCTTCCATTACTTGAGTATGTTCTCAAAATGAAGCAGATACTAGTAAGGTTTTATTCTTACCAAACTTGAGTATTTACTTGAAAAAGTGAAGCATACACTATATACTCAAGTTTTATTCACATAACCCGATGCCTATGCGAATCTGCTGTGTAACAAACACATTAGCAAGACGGTCTTGGGCTTTGTTGCGTTCAACAACCAAATCTTTATTCTTAACAACATTTTGTTTTGGTATGAAGTTACTGAATGCCGACAAAATGGATAGAAACTTTTACGAATTGTTTAGCCTTATCAAAACGTTACAGAATAGACCTGGTAGTAAAAAATCTTCACCCTTAATAAGCAATTTTCAATGGAACCATTGGGTCGCTTAATACAGGTTTTACTGCAAATGAAAAGGGGGTGGAGAAAGTCACGTGAATGTACACAGCTTTTTTTTTTCTTATTGGTTTAGATATTTTGGAAATATTTTAACCTGCGAGATTACATTTTTCAAAGCATATTTGAAAGTTTCCGAATCTTTTTGTATTTTACTTCGCTAACAGGTTTTAGTACGACGATATGGGGAAGGGTTATGTTTTGAAAAGTATTCGTGACCCGTTTAATGGCGTTTCGTCCTCCACTTGAATGTCACTCACGCCCCTCACATTAAGCTCATGTAAATGTTTTACCAACAGTTTCTTGTATCAATACAGGCAAGTAGAGTGGTCAAACCTGCGTGATACAGTCGGCCAAGTATTGCAATGCCTACTCTTCGAGAAAAGTTCATTTCCGTTCTGTTAAATTCTGGAACATTGCATGAATGTGTCTCCCTAGCAACAGGGGACTATAAAAAGACGGCAAAAATAAAAATTACGAGATAGTTGCGAATTAAGTCAGAGATGTTAAAGTTTGTTACACGTTAACTAGTGTTTTGGCCTTTTGCGGCTGATATAAACTCGATATTTCACTTATTTTTTGAGGTTAAAGCATTCTATTTAGCATATTCCTTGACGACGCACCAGGCCGTGAACAAGCACCTTTCTAAAAGGAGGAGAAGAAGGCTCGCGAGGAGTACACTTCGTTAATTAAGGCATATCTCGTTAACCTGAGTTTACATCTTCAAGAAGAAGGATTTAAGGCAACTTCTCAACCATGAAATTCCGTCATGGTCTCTTTGCTTTTTGGTGTCTGTTACGCTTTTACACCGAGGTCTTTCCCTTCCGTCCAATGGCCTTCTAAACGAGAAATGTGAAATCCTCCTTTCAGCTGTCTTCTAATTATTTCTGAGTTCGCGATTAATGCAAAGCCGAGTTCAAAATACGTGCGAGCTTTAAAAGATCGATCATATTTTGCTGTTTACTGTGTTTTGCAATTTAATACAGTGCATGTAAAATGCAACTAAGTTATGAATTTTTACCTTAGATTCATAGGTACGAATCAACAACCTTGTCTTCCGTTTAGTTCAATACTTCCTGCAAAATCAGGCGATTATTATGCGATAATTGCTGGCCTAACCTGATTTTTAAACTCTTATCTGTTTATCATAACATTGTTACTTCCACCTAAAAATTCGTTACCTACCAAAACTTCACTGGAAATACATGTCTAGAGACTCCCTGAGCAATAAATAAAAAAAAATCTGATGTGTTACACTCGCATGACTTTCTCTACTCTTATACAAACTATTTTTACAAACGCTTATTCTCCATCTACTTCATGTTAATCTTATTGCTAATTTTCTTGTAGGCGCAAGGGGAATATGGTAGGCTTTAAGCGATAGTCTGCCTATCTGTTATTGTCTACCAGTTATACAAAAGTCATTCAGAATGAAGAGGACTTTTGGGGACATTACCAGAAAATTCAAGATATACATTTCATTTGTCATGAAAATATCTTAAACATATGGTATTTTAATAAAAAAAATCCTTAGCCATTTTTGAGCCGTTAGACCCGAAAATCAACATTTTCGAAAAATGTTCCATGTAAAGGGTAGTTGGGGTGAGGGGGTTTTCTTGAAAATCTTCGTGTTGCATCCCCGGAAGATACTGAACTCATATACCAAGTTTGGTATTTTATCGGATTTTACGTTTTTGAGTTATGCTGCTCTCTCTCTCTCTCTCTCTCTCACACACACACATATGGACACGTTTTCCAAAAATGCTTTATTTGGATTCAGGGCACCTCAAAACATACATTTCCGGTGCAATCTCGGTATCAATATTTTTCGTGGAATGCAATACTTACCCTATTTACTATACGTAGCAGAGAAAGTAAAAATAAATAAATAAATAAGCTGCAATGTTGGGTGAATACCACACTTGTCAAGTTCAGCATCTTTCACAGATGCGAAACGAAGATTTTCAAAGTAACTCCCGCATCCCAAACCACCCGTTCACATGAAGATTTTTGAACATTATTATTTTCTAAAAAAAATGGCTAAACGATTTTAGTCAATATACCATATTTTTAAGATACCTATTCATGAAAAACTGTATATCTTGAATTTTCTGGGAATAGCCTGTGAAGTCCTCTTCATTCGGAAGGAATTTTGTATAACTGGTTGAGAGACATAAACAAGATAATTTACGTGAGGGAGATGACTTTACCAATCATGTCGTCCATTACTGAATGTTCCCGCCCTGGTTACTAGAGGTCACTAGTGGTGCACGCTATGCACTTTGTTGTAGCTCAGTAAAGGGGGCCATAATCCTGATGAAGAAACATACACAGATAAACTCTGGCCTATCATAGCACTGTGTACCATTCAGTCTGTAATGTTACGTTACAATATAATGCAATAGAATTTAATGCTTTGTCAGGTCATGGTGAAACACTTTGAATCTGCCCACAAAGCTGTAAAAAGATTCCGCTGTAGTACATTTTATCGGCAAACCGTAAAATTTGACAAGTATGAAAATGTATATTTGTTTATTTTTTTCTGGGAATAGTCTGTGAAATTCTTTTCATTCCAGATGAAATTTGTATAACTTTGTATAAATCGTAAACAGAAACAAATAGACAAAAACGTACCATCTACATCAAGAATTTTTATCAATTTTTTACAATACTTGATCATACCTTTTGAAGTGCTAAGCTCCTATTCTTTGGTTTCTCGTGGCTATACACCTTTTGAACGTACCACTTCAGTTTCCTGTATAATGAAACTATTTTTGCAAACTCTTGTCTTGATTAACACAAAGTGGAACAAATATGATATGTTACATTCACATAATTTTCTCTATCCTCTTATCATTTATTAGTGGGTAAACGAATTATTTTTACGAAAGTCATTTTACTATCTACTACATTTTAATTCAAATAAACCTTTACAGAAACAGCTACATTACACATTTCGTTATAGATACAAAGGGAACAGCGATAGTCAAATGTTTAACAACTGGACGCTATATGCTGGCCTTAAAATTCATACTGTTTCCATGACATCGAGAGAACAAGTGCATGTCGGCAGAACTTGAAAAGAATGACAAAGTATTGAAGAAATCGAAGCATTAATAAGGGATATCTCGGAAACAGCTGATGCCACAAAAAAGGTTATTCGAAATAATTGTATGCTTTAACGCATGCTTAACGTTTACCGGTTATACATATTGCTTCCGAATGAAGAGGACTTCACAGGTTATTCCCAGAAAATTCAAGATATAATTTTTGTCACGTAAATATCTTTAATTTATGGTTTTTTAACAAAAATCGTTAGCCATTTTTTATAAAATAAAAAATTTCGAAAAATGTTCCATGTAAAGGACAGTTGGGGATGGGGGAATTTTCTTGAAAATCTTCGTGTCGCATTTTTGGAAGGTACTGAACCTAAATTTCAAGTTTGGTTATTTATGCGATTTTTCGTTTTTGAGTTATGCTATTCACAGACCGCACACAAAAACAAGGACCATTTTCTAAAAATGCTCATTTTGGATTCAAAGGGCCTCCAAACATGTATTTCCGTAAGCTTTCGGAAGAGTAGTTTGTAGAAGAATGGGTGGAGAAGGTCATATGAATGTAACATATTGTTCTATTAGCACTGTATTACTACTTTGAGTAAATCTAAATGAGTTGTGGAATTTCAATTTTTTTTTCAATTTCATTCAAGAAATTTATAGTCTTACTCAAAAAATGCATTGCAAGAATTTCAGGATAGTGTGTACACGAATTTTCTAGGCAGTGGTTTTCCATCTGTAACAGAGATGTTAATCTAATGCAACTTGTGCGAGTGAAAGTTGTTACGTCACACGATTCCTGTTTCCGATATACTTGCTGCACCTGTGTGCGGCTTCGATGAGTCACAGACTTCAATAATTCTTTTCTTCAAACTTCGATAAATTCGTCTTAGTATTTGTAAGAAATGTTGCATGGAATTTGTACCTTGTTACCCTGTTAAGACGGTCCAGCATTAAATGCTGCATTAACCTGCCTAACGTACGAAGTTTCCTTTCTCTACCGCTTACCTATGGCAGGTAGAGGAAGTACTGTATTTTACCCAGAACTTCGAATATTGAGATTTCCGCAGAATCATTTTTGAGTAAATAAAAAATAATGAAATATTTACCATGTAAAGGATAGTTTGGGTTGGGAGGATTCACAAATGTTTCTGAATTGTAAGCTACGGAAACAAAGAACACTTTCTTAAATAACAAAGGCTGTGCTACGTTTATGATATTGGTATGCAATAAACTGCAGTATTATTTTTCATTTTATTAAACGTGTCATTCAGTAAATAGTTTCAGCAAATACCAACATTGACTGGATATTGGACAGCGCTCGGGCAACTATTCACAATATCAAACTCGCTCGTGGTATTGCTTACCAATACGGCATTTTCAGAAAAATTTAAGAGATGTGCGGAACTTTTAAACCTGTGAATGTAAGAAAAATTATTCGACACAGTATACTGACGTGAATAAGAAATGGCCCGTAATGGAACGCAACTATGTGTGTTAGTAATGGCAAATTTAGCCCGACCCTCTGCCAGCGTGATGTGCTGTATTGCTCAAACACAATTCTAGCCCTAGATTGGAAGGGTACTTTACCTCCCCCAAAATATACCGAATATATAATAAACACACAGAAATAACGAGGAAGGTTTCATTTTATTTTGTTGTTCTTTTAATACATTTAAACCTTGCGTTTTCATGCTATGCTATCATTTGTTTAATGTCGGCTTTCTTACTGGCGTTCGATGGCGGCAGAAAACCTTTGTCTCCATGTCGGCGATATAAATATCGTAGCTGTCGTCCATTTAAGGGGACAAAGTAGTCTGAACACATGGAAATTATACCTTAGCCCTTAAATTACCACTGCTCTTAAAATTCTCAATGGATTTTCTTGAAATTTTTTTGAATTACTCTATAAATCATGAAAATTATTTCAAGTGGTTATTTGCATTGATAGCTTACGTAGTTGAGTCCGTAAAAATTATTTCATTCAGCGGAAAAATAATAAAATTTACTCTTAAAACATGTGAATTCATGTACCTTTTTCTCTGATACTACTTGCAATACAGAATCACAAGTTTGCATGCTTGTTCTTAGTATAATCAGCTATCTTCTGAAGATCAATTATTTAGTTATGTATATCAGTTCAGCAGAAACTGAAAAAATTATTTGCAAAGTCAAAAAAGCAAAAATGTGGAAAATTTGCAATGTTGTTGCTTTCTTAATATGACTAATATACATTATAAAATTATGATTGTGATTCAGAAAGTTTAACTATGTGTTGTAAACATGTACTGAAAATTTCACTCTCTACCTCTCATACTTTGAGAAAAAAGTAAATAAGTATCCAAAAATGATGTTTTGAGAAAACTGAATTTAAAGTTTGAACGTTAAAATTGTGACACACTTCAGTACATTCCAGGCTCATAATCATCTGCACCTTCATTCCTGGATTGCTTCAGCTTTTCTGAATGCCTTCTCTTGGTCCTGGCCTCTTTTGTTAATTGCTGAACTACTCGCTGGGCATGATATAGTGTTCGTTGTTGAAAGATACAAAAATGTCCTGAAAAGGGGCGTTGCATGACAGCTTTAAAGGCATGCAGACTGCTATTTAAATGTCTTAAAAACGTCTTAATCTCCAAAATGTATATATTTTCTGAAACTGGAAATAGAGATTTTATTAATGCTTAACTGTGATTTTTGACCATTTCAGAGTACCTTGCCCCCTTAAGCACATATACAAATAATTCTTCCCCCCTTCCTCTAGAAGGCCCAATTATGTTGACTGGTGTAGTTTTTCCTTGTGTACCAACTGTAGCGAAACAATTTCATAGAGACGGTATCCGAAACACTCCATTTCACGTCGATTAGAACATCGTTCACTGGTTCGCTTTGAGTCCCTCAATTGTTTTTCAGTTGTCACATAGAGAACGGATACTGGCTGCGTGGAATCAAACCTTACTGAGGGAAAAAACACGAATACGATCTAGGGGAATGGCCACATTTTATGCACGTAACTATACATAAGGGTAGTTTACACGAAGGGTCCCCAAATATATTATACGGTTCCAGCATAAAACGCACTTGAATTTAACAGTTAAATGATTTCTGATTGCTGCATGTGATATAGCGATATTATCAACTTATCAGCACGTGACTAAAGCGTGACTAGAAGGGTTTCATTCTCACGTTCCGTGTATGACGCACATGAACACTGAGGAAACAACGTATAAAATATGTATAGTTGGTCATTTGGTTGTACGTGGACAAACTAAGAGCAAGGCAAGCTCTACGTATTTTAAACGGTATTACACCAAACATTGGATGCAGTGATACCACCTTAGCCACTTTGTTGTACTTTCTCTACCACGTACCTAGTAGATAGAGGAAATGCACTCCACCCAAAAATTCGATACCGGAATACACGTTTTGAGGCCCAATGAATACAAATAAAGCATTTTTAGAAAACAGCCCGTGTGTGCCTTTGAAGAGCATAACTCAAAAACGAAAAGTCGGATCAACACTAAGCTAGGCATTTAAGTTCAATACCTTCCAAAGGTGAGACACGAAGATTTTCAAGAAACCCCCCCACCCCAAACTACCCTTTACATACATTTTTCGAACTTTTTGTTTTATAAAAATGGCTAACTTTTTTTTATTAAAATACAATAGGTATATTAAAGATTTTTACATGACAAACTGTATCTTGAATTTTCTTAGAATAGCCTTTGAAGTTCTTTGTTCGGAAGAAATTTTGTATAGTCTTATATACTGGGTGAGCCAAAAAACTACGAACCGGCTGTGCGGTGTTTTTCCTGTCCGCGTCCTCGGCGCTCGCTGCCGTCGAGCCGCTATATTACATGAACCATACAACATGTTTAAAACTGCTTTTAAGGCTTTACTTGCCAACTTTACGAAACGAGATGCTGAAACTGGCCACCATCGTCCATACTTTTTTGGCACCTCTTTAGGAAACTATCCATCACTCGCCGTAGTTCACGTTGCTGGCAATTTCCTGGTGGATATTTTGTTTTAATTCTTCTAGGGTGTGTGGGTTTGTCTTGTACACTTTGTTTTAAGTTACTCCAGAGATAGAAATCGCAGGGGGTTAGCTCGGGGGACCGAGGGGGCCACAAATCTGTACTAATAATTCTATCCGTAAACAAACTCAATTTTTCTCGTCGAAATATTGGCCGTATAAGCTGTTGCAGTGTCTTGTTGAATAAAAGGCAAAATCACGCTCCCTGGCTCTTAACTCTCTAAAAAAGGGGGACAAAATTGTATTCACATATGTACGGGCTGCAACTGTTGACTCGAAAAAAATTGGCGAGTGATTAATAGTTTCTTAAAGAGGTGACAAAAATGTATGGACAACGACGGTGGCCAGTTTCGGCATCTCCTTTCATAAAGTTGGTAAGCAAACCCTTTAAAAGAAGTTTTAAAAATGTTGTATGGCTTCATCCGCGTCTTTCTATGATAGTGACCGACGGCAACGAGACGCGGACAGGAAAAACACCGCGCAGGCGGTTCGTAGTTGTTTGGCTCTCCCTGTAGCTGGTTAACGTTAAGCAATAGACGAATACATAGTACAAAAAAAATGTAGATCTCTTTAAAACACACAATTTATTTCAAATACTTCTTTTTGTGGCATAAAACATTTTTGAGATATCCGTTATTAAAGGTTCGAATTGTTCATTACTGGGTCATTCTTTTAAAATTCAGTTGTTTCTCGCGATTCCATTGAAACAGTACGGAATTTCAAGGCCGTAACATCTGAATGTAGATTCAGTTTTCCTTTATCCCCCTTTACCTTCAACGAAATGTGTAAAGTAACTAATTCTGCAAAACTTTGTCTCGATCAACTTGAAGTGGAAAGAAAAATAAGCTTTTGTAACAACAGTCTCCAGAAGAGCGAGTACAAACAGTCGTGTGGATGTAACATCAGATTCCCCCCCCATATTAGAATGCATAGGATTTAAGGAAGAAATTCACCGATTTGTACACGAATGGAGTTATGCTGATTGCCCACGGCGAAAGTTCTGAGCATTGTTTTCTTTTATTTACCAACCAGGGCGTGAAACCTTTCAACAAACGAAAATTGTTTTCTACAGGCCTAATGCGAAAAATTCAAAAATCGACGATTCCGTCCTTTATTACGGTAGTTTCGAGCCTTATACAAGAGCTACAGTACTAATGCAAAGTTACCCTATGTACAAATTATTTTATTTCTGTACTTTGTATTAATGAGGTTTGTATTTGCCACACAGTTCACGCTAGTTATCTTCTAATATAGAGTCCTTCGTCTATTATATGCAAGTTTCCCACATTAAGAACGTAATGCGATTGCTCAAGGCGCCCACATGTGTGTCGACCTTCTCGCTGACACGCAGATGGAAAACTGGAGCAGCCAGCAGATGTCAGCCTCGGTTTCCGTAACACATCCTCACTACATGACCTTTCTCTACACATTCTTCTTCTAGGTATAACGAGAATAACATAGGCTAAAGCGTTAGTCACATTTTTTAAAAACAGAACGCTATGTAATGGCTTTAAAATTCCGTTCTCTTTACATGGAGTAAAAAAAAATCTGATGTGCTGCACTCACATGACTTTCTCTACTCTTGTACAAACTATTTTTACAAACGCTTATTCTCCATCTACTTCATGTTAATCGAGATAAACATTTGCAGACTATCTTATTGCTAATTTCCTTGTAGATGTAAGGGGAATATATATTTACAAGCGCAATATAGAAATACAGTAGCCTTTAACTTAATAGCTGGTTGCTAGGTGCAGCACCATTCCCTTTGCCACAGATTAATACTCTTTGCATATCCAAGACAAAACAAATGAATAACGAATTCCCATTTGAGAAAATAAGTATTGAAAAATTTAAGGGAATAACAAGCAATATCTCGAAAATGGTTCCCTCAACAAAAAAATGTATAGGACATAAATTGTGTATTTTAAGGCGACCTACATTTTTTGTGTAGTAAACTTTTGTCTATCTCTTATGGTTTACCAGTTATGCAAAAGTCGTTCACAATGAAGAATACTTTTGGAGACATTCCCAGAAAATTCAAGATATACATTTTATTTGTCATAAAAATATCTTAAACATATGATATTTTAATCAAAACTGTTAGAGCCATTTTTGAGAAAATTAAAATTTTCGAAAAATCTTCCATGTAAAGGGTAATCTGGGGTGGGGGGATTTTCTTGAAAACCTTCGTGTCGCATCCTTGGAAGATACTGAACCTAAATACCAAGTTTGGTGTTTATCCGACTGTTCGTTTCTGAGTTATGCTGTTCACAAACACACACACACACACATACACACACACAGACATGTTTCCAAAAATGCTTTTTTTGGATTCAGGGGGTCTCAAAACATGTATTTCCGGTGAAATCTCGGTATCGAATTTTTGGGTGAAATACAATACTTCCCCAACTTACTATACGTAGTAGAGAAAGTAAAAATAGCGCTTGCAGTCGAGAAAAGTATCGAGTATTTAAAAATCCTATGTGACACACTCACATGACTTTCTCTACCCTCTATAGTTTATTAGTGGGTATACAAACTATTCTTAGTAAAGCTTACTTCTGTCTCTACTTCATTTTAATCCAAATAAACCTTTCCAGAAACAGCTACATTACACATTTCGTTATACATACAAAGAGAACAGCGATAGTCAAATGTTTAACAACTGGACGCTAAAAATTTCCACGGCATCGCGAGAAACAACTGAATGTTGACGGGTCTTACAAGAATGACCAAGAAATAAACAATCCGAACCTTTAATAACGGATATCTCAGAAACTGCTTATGCCTCCCAAAAAAGAAATTAACTCAGTTGCTATTCCCAGAAAATTCAAGTTATATAGTTTATCTGTAACGTAAATATATTTAATATGTGGTATTTTAATGAAAATCCTTAGCCATATTTTAGAAAACAAAAATTTCGAAAAATCTTCCATGTAAAAGGTAGTTTGGAGTGGGGGATTTTCTTGAAAAACTTCGGAATCCTCGGAAAATACTGAACCTTAATACCAAGTTTGGTGTTTATTCGACTTTTCGTTGAGTTATACTGTTCAAAGTCACACACACTTTTCTAAAAATGTCTTTTTTGATTCAGGGATGTCAAAACATGTATTTCCGGTGAAATCTCGGAATCGAATTTTTGGGTGGAATGAAACACACTACCCTATATACGTGATAGAGAAAGTAAAAATTCGAACCACTAACAAAGAATATCTCGGAAATGCTTAACCCCACAAAATATGTTATTTGGCATAAACTGTATGTTTTAACGAGATCTACACTTTTTTTACTTTCTATATTACGTATAGTAAGTAGAAGTATTGCATTCCACCCAAAAATTCGATACCGAGATATTACCGGAAATACATGTTTTGAGATGTCCTGAATCTAAATAAAGCATTTTACCATCTCTATCTCTCTCTCTCTTTGTGTGTGTGTGTGTGTGTGTGTGTGTGTGCGCGCGCGCGCAGAAACCCCCCCCCAACCCAGACTACCCTTTACATGTAACATTTTTTCAAAGTTTTGATTTTCTCAAAAATGAGTAACGATTTTGATTAAAATATTCTATATTTAAGATATTTTCATGACAAATGAAATGTGTATCTTGGATTTTCTGGGAATTTCCACAAAAGTCCTTTTCATTCTGAATGGCTTTTGCATAACGGGTAAACCTAAGCGATAGACAAAATATTTCTACAGAGAAAATGTAGAGCTCGTTAAAACACACAATTTGTCATATATATTTGTTTTGTGGAGTAAACCATTTCCGAGATATTCCTTGTTATTTGTTTGAATTTTACAATACTCATACTTTTTCTCACATTAGTTATTCATTTTTTTTTGTCCTGGTAATACAAAGAGAATGGAATACTCCACATAGCAACCAGCTCTTAAAACATTTGACTATCGCTTAAAGCCTACCATTCCCCTTGCATCTACAAGAATATTAGCAATAAGGTTAACATCTCGATTAACATGAAGCATATGGAGAATAAGCGTTTGTACAAGAATAGAGAAAGCCATGTGAGTGTAACACATCAGATTGAGTTATACCGTTCATACACACACGTACCTTCATTGGTTTTCCTATTTCCGGTGAAATCTCGTGGATATAATGCAATACTTCCTCTACTGCTAAGTAGTAAAGTAAACAAGAATGAAAGTTTGTTCCGAATCTCTCAAAACACGCACGAAGCTACAATTCGTTTGTGTTTAACTCGCCTTACATCGACGACCTGGTTACCCTCCTTCATGACAAAACAAGACCTTTTACGGACAATAATAATTCATTAAGACGGATAGAGCCATATAAGCAGGTTCCAAGGTCCTATACCTAAATACGGTAAGATTTCTGAAGCATATTTATGTAACTTCATTACGATTGCGACCGGGTAGCTTTTTAAAGGCCAATGTTTCAAATTAATTTCATTTACCTCCCCCCGTTCTTTATGGGATTACTGTACAATGATCTACCTCACGGTTTTAGGCCGTTTAGCCTAAAATCTTGTTGTGTCCATCTCTTTTTTGGTCGTCCTGGGTTTGTGTATCCTTGAGGTCTGTAGTTATATGTTGCTCGGGGTATCCTATTTAATGACATTCTTTCTAAATGTTGTTTCCGCTTAGTTCTATATTCTATTATTACTTTATTTATCTCTTGCGTTTTTAACTTTTGCCTTATTTCGTTGTTTGGCTTTTTATCCAGTCTTGTGTATCCTGCTATAGGTCTGAGAAATTTAATTTCAACTGTCTGTATCCTCCTTTTATTTTCTGCTGTCACTGTCCATATTTCAGACCGATGTTACTGTGGGGATGGCCAGTGATTTATATTTTCTTTCCTTCGTTCTCTGTTTAACCTCCTCTTATGTAGGACTTACACCCCCCAGGTCTTACAGGCGGGTGCCTGGGGTCAGAGGTCCGTCGAGGAGCAGACAGAATAGCCAGCATGGGTGATCAGCCCGATGCCTGGTATGGGAGGAAGGAAGTAGATGAAACGAAATGAGGGTGAAATGGATGAAAGGAAAGGAGGTGATGGAGCAGATGGTGGAATGAATGGTGGGGGAAACCGGAGAACCCGGAGAAAACCCGCCCAGACGCCGCTTCGTCCACCACAAATCCCACATGCGGGCCCCTGGGATTGAACCCGGGCCGCCTCGGTCACGGCGCCGCCCATTGCTTTATACAGTTTTATTATTGAATCTTTTCTAATTTTATTTTTTAGTGTTCTCTTTATGGTTTCCGTTATGTAATTGAATTTATTTAGCTTTTTATTAATGTCTATTTCAGACCCATATGTTATTTCACATCCTAGAAAATTAAATATTGACACTTGTTCTATACTTCTATTTTCTATAATTATTTTAGACCGGACCGACTGAGTACGTTTAAATGCTATTAAACCTTGAAATTTCCATGCTGTATGTTTTTGATATTAAATTTAGTTTGTATGCCACCCTTTGAAGATACTCTTCACTTTTCGCTATTAATATGTGGTCATCTGCGAACACCATTGTCTTTACTATTCTTGACCCCAAATTAATCCCTGCTACTGTTTGCTGCTTCCATGATCTAATCATGTCATCAAAATATAGATTAAAAAGAGTGGTTGATATTGGGCAACCTTGTCTAACACCTTTTAGAATTATTATGGGTTCTCGATTATCTATTACAGTTTTAGTTTTCACATATAAATATAGACCGGCATTTACTCTTGAGCATAGGAGTAAAATTTTTTTGACGTGGATGGGTTACCAGCCTTAAAAGTAGGGTCCTTTATCCCCTATAATTGCAATTTGTAAAGCCCCAGCTGTTGCTAATACTTCCTTAACATCCCCCTCCCCGACAGTCTTCCAAGTTCTGGAAACAGTGCATGGCCTATAAGTACCCTTTGGTGATGGAACAATGATCAGTCGGAATGCTCGGGCAACTTTTTGGATAATCACAGTAGGTGAAATTTTAAAAAAAATGTGCCTTCTCTTTGGAGCCGCGGTTATTTACCAACATTATACGTACATATTTTCACAGAAACCCTTTAACATTTACACTGAAACAGAGGTGAAGCTAGTAAGTATGTAGATTCCGCATTCTCAGCCCACCAAGTTAACATCTTTGGAAAAGATATACAGTCTGCGACCATGGAGAAAAAGTCTTCTCAGTTGTTAAAATATCGGTTCACTAATTTCTAATGTTAGCAAGTCTCTCTTTATTAAGGGTCTTTCAACAAGAGTGTCCTATCTTCAACATGTGATAGCTGCCGTTGTTATTGAGTTACAGCAGTCATGTTTTTTCATGTGGTTACAGTTGTTATTGACAAATAGCCATGGAACGTTACAGCATTCAGCAACGAGTAGAAATTGTGAAAATGTATTATCAAAATGGATCATCGCCAAACCTTCCGTGTATTGCGTGAAGTTTACGGTGTGCATAATCGTCCCTGCGAGAGAACGATTTGGCGTTTGATCGATAAATTTGAAAGAAGTGGTTCTGTCAGCGATCAAAGAACGCCTGTACGTAATCGAAGCGCTCCAACGAAAACATAGGCGCCGTTCGTGAGAGTGTACGCGAGAACGAAAACAAATAAGTTGCTCGTCGAGCGTAAGAATTGGGGCTTTTGCCGACCACAACTTGGCGAATTCTGCATCTGGACTTGAAGTTTCACGCTTACAAAATGGTGTTAACTCAAGAACTAAAGCCCAATGACCATAGGTTGCGCTGTTGCGCTATGGAGCAATTGGAAGCTGACCCGGATTTTTGTCGAAAAATCATCTTCAGCAACGAAGCCCACTTTTGGATGGATGGTTGTGTTAAACAAAATTGGCGCTATTGGAGCAATTATAATCCAATGGAGATTCAAGAACCACCACTTCATCCCCAAAAGGTTACTGTGTGGTGTGGATTTTGGTATGGTGGAATCATTGGTCCATATTTTTTCCAAGATGAAGATGGAGGAGCTCTAACTGTCAATGGAGAAAGATACCGGACTCTTATAAGGGACTATTTTTGGCCTCAATTGGATGGTATGGATCTCAGAAACATCTGGTTCCAGCAAGATGGTGCCACATGTCATACTGCTCTCGAAACACTCGATCTTTTGAAGTAGAAGTTCAGAATCATCATTTTCCGAGGTGGTGATGTTAACTGGCCCCCGAGGTCATGTGATTGGATTACTTCTCGTGGGGTTATGTTAAATCTCGAGTTTATGTCAACAAGCCAGAAACAGTAAATGATCTTATGAATAACATCACGCGTGTTATTCGTGAAGTTGAACCTAATTTACGTTCTTCTGTCATTGAAAATTGGGTCAACCTAACGAAGTCGCGGCGGTCACTTAACTGATGTTCTCTTCCACAGTAATGACATTGTGTTCTAAAATAAAAAATAAATAAACCTCTATCATTTATAGAACGAGTTTTATTTAAGTTCAAAGATAGGACACGCTTGTTGAAAGACCCTATACAATTATTTATCGTGTCCTGCTGAGCACCTTCATTATAACATAAGCACAACGGAAATAAAGCAAAACTTTCTTACATAAGGATTATTAAAATATTTTGGCACCGATGGCATGCGCAACGTAGTGTTGTATAAAAAATTCGATTCTCTTTTGTTTTGCTGTGTCTTAGTTGCTAAATCGGACCCCCCCAACACTGCTTGGAATGAAATATCCGCGGCATTTGTCTTATTTTACATGCATATACTGTAGATTTTCTACTCCATGGTGTTCCCTACTAAAAGTCAAGGCCGCCTTCGTAAGTATGTTCTTTTATAACTACAATGTCTTCGTATTCAAGTACAAGGGCTCTGTAAATGCTTTTAAATTTTTATTACTTTATGAAATTAAATGAAGTGTTTTATAGCTCCATGTCCTTCAGCAAGACTTCAAAGGCGGAAGAATTATCAAAATGCAGATAAAATTCTGGTTTTTACTAGAAAGAACAAATAATATTACAGTTTACTTGTTTTGGGCAGCTTTCAATATCTTGCATATTATTACTTTTACAATTGTTTGAAAAAATATACAGATTTTCCAAAGTTTTTTTACGTGTATTTGCAGTATGATTTTTATACATTAAATACAGCGGGTTTTTTGTGCGATATTCAATTTTGCAGTGAAAATGGGTTTTCATTTGTAGGAAGAATAAAACGTCAAAGTCGGGAAATTCCAACGTTTTTCTTTAGCGCCTCAAATGTTACTACTTCACAAATTTATTTCTCCGCCAGTTTAAACCATACGTCGATGAAAATATCAGATATATTGCGACACAAAAAAATCGCACCATTTAGTGCATATAAAATATTTTGTAAGCAACACAGATAACGAGTTGAAAAATCGGTGCAATTTTCAAAACATTGTAAAACAAAATGAAAGATTTTGAAAAACGCAACACGTAAAATGTAATACATTTCTTCTTTTTGTGTATTAAAAAAGAGAATTTTATATCCATTAATCTGGCTGCTAGAATTCTTTAAAGTGAAGTGCATACTTTTGCGTTCGCGCACGCACATCTAATTTATTTATTTATTTATTTAGGAGGCCTCAAAAGATATTTCCGGTGAAATCTCGATATTGAATTTTTTGGATGGAATACAACACTTCCTCTTACTATACGAAGGTGGCATTAAAAGTAAAAACTGACTTACGATACACGAACAGTTGTTTTAAATTCTGTATTGTGCTTATAACCAAGTCGATATCTTGATATAAGAATCACTTTGATATATTATGAATACTATAACATGAAAGAAGAACAAGAGAAGTAACGTGTAGGTAAACAAGAATGCTTTATCAGTTGGTACGCCTGCTATAGGAGTCAGGTCAGATAGTGCGCGTAGGCGGCAGCAGGGAAAGGCGGACCTGCACCAACTCTTTTATTTCACAAGTGCATATGTTGTTATACCCACTGGTTGCAACTTTCAGAGCGCGCGGCTGCTAATGCACAAATTGTTGGGTTTGCAACTTTGTTTATTCAAGGCTGTCTCTCTCTCGTTGATCGATTTGGTACTACCGCCCCACCAACATTTACAAAGTCTATGGTTGCTTCAAATTATAGCCTATATTCACTATGATGGCGGGGTCAGTTTTGATGATTTATTGCCAATGTTTCGCTTTTCACGTGACTCTCTACTCACTCTTCCACAAACTATTCCTACAAAAGCTTACTCTACATACTTCTTGTTACTCGAGATACAATAAATCTATGCTCTCTGCATGACCACGAGAAAAAACGCATAGCTACTTACCACTTGGGAAAATATAAAAATATCTGAAAATTCAAACCAATAACAAGGACTATCTGTGAAATAATCAACAGCCCCCCCCCCAAATACATTTGCGTTTTAAGTTCAAATCCCGTAGGTCAACCAATCTGTCTGAGGTTTTTTCGTGGCTTTCCTCAGTCGCCAGGTAAATACCGGATTGGATATTTAATACCACGACCCAAAGTTCTACATTAAGTCTAAAACAATAGTAAAATGAAAAATAAGTAGTAATTGCGAATGCTATGCCATCTATCTACAATGTAAGTAGTTAGACTGGACGGCATCCTAACGCCATCTGCACGGCACCAAGAAGAAGATCCGGCTGCCATGCGCTAGGGTCTCTGTGGGCATGTGACGAAGCAAGATGGCATTTCCAGGGATGAGACCTAGAAGGCTTAACTGTCCATCACATATCGTTCTAAGAGCTATCCACCAACAGATCCGTCGCGATATGACCAGGGAGTTAGAGCGACGTAAAATAAAATAGAGAAAAAAAAAGTCATTCACAACGAAGAGGACTTCACAGGGTATTTCCAGAAAATTAAGATATACATTTTGTCATATAAATATCTTAAACATATGGTGTTTTAATCAAAATTGTTACAGCCATTTCTGAGAAAATATAAATGAACAATTTTTTGAGGTAGGTGTTTGAGGTAGGGGGATTTTGTTGAAAATCCTTGAAAAATCTCGCATCTTTGTATCATACTGAATTTAATACCAAGTTTGGCACTTATTAGACTTTTCGTTTGAGTTATGCTGTTCACCGACGCGCACACACAATTCTTGTAGAAACTCAATTCTTCTACTTAATTTTCATACAGATAAACCTTCATTACTCATTTTGTTGTATGTATAGGAGTAATACAATAAACTGAGCTATAATCAGACTTTTTAAAGCCGGTCGCTATGGATGGCTTTGAAATTCTGTTCTCTTTGCATGAACACAAAAAAGAATAATTGGAGAAAAAAGAATAGCGATTTGCAGTCAAGTCTGAAAATTCAAACGAATAACAAAGGAAAAAAAAAGTTGTGTGCCTCGACAGATCTAGACGTGTACTAAGTTTTTGTACATATTTTGCCGTTTACCAATTATACAGAGCGGTCCCTCAGCGCTCTGGCCGGTAATTGCACGGCAATCTTGTGCGACACGTCTGAATGAACTCAAGGCCACGGGCTCTTCCACTTATAGGACATGTGGCAGCGGGCTTCAGTCAGCTGTTATTGCTTCTTGTGTATAGACGCTTGTGTATTTGTGCGCGATTAAATTATCGGATTATTACAACCCAGAAATGGTACTAAAATTTTCGCTTGAACAAAGACTTTTTATGTATGACACGTACGTGAAAACTGACTCATGTAGACAGGTGTGTAGGCAATTTCACGATAAATTTCCTGGTGTTCCAGTTCCGAGTAGAGAAACAGTTAGATATCTAGTGAATAAAGTGAAGACAACGGGATCATTTAATGTTGTAAGTTGTAAAAAGAAACGAAGGGTTCTAACGGAAGAAAAACTAAAGGGTTATGGCCGGCTCTTACTGTGTCCGACTTTTATCTGTGGGGAACTCTCAAAAACAGAGTCTATAGGAATAATCCTCGCAACATAGACGCTCTTAAAAGCAATATAACAACAGAAATTAGGGAAATTACGCAACAAGAACTTATGCGTGTGAATGGTAATTTCATCAGAAGGTGACAAGAATGTTTGTCTGCCGAAGGACACCACTTTCAACGCCGACTGTGAAAAAGGTTAGTACTGATAAAATAAAAAGTAATTGTGTTTGTTCAATAGGTATTCAATATATCGTAATAATCATCATAAAATCAGTAATAATATGGTATCAGTATCAATAATGTGAGAAGGTATTTCTAACATTTAAATGATTTCAGTCTAATTATATAATATATAAATTCAATAACAGCCCGCCTTAAAGCAATATGTGTATGTAACAAGATATAAAAAGTGCATATTACAGTCATTGTATGTGTTTATATTATTGTATACATGTGTAATAATGTTATGTGAATGTATTACGTAATTTAATAATGTAGGAGCTGTGAGCATAATAGGCTAAACGTTGCTAACAATGAGGTAACCTTAATGCAATAATGAATTTGAAAGTTTAATGCTACTTGTTATTCTTGGAAGCAATAATGGAATTTTTGTGACAGTTTATAAAATAGCCAATCAACAACCAGAAAAAGCTTTAGTTAAATGAAGCTATTCTATTGGATTAGGAATAGCCAATAAGAGACTTGAAATACAGAAATTCACAAATTTAGGCGGTAGAAATCAGTTCATTTGCTTGTAGACAGCGCTCCTAACCGGACACGTTGCTTGTAGACAGTGCTCCTAACCGGACGCGAGACGCGTCCTCGAGAAGTTTAATGTGTATTCAGTGTGAGACGAGAATAGTTTACGTGTTTAAAAAGTGCAAGTATTTAATAAAAGAATCTCACAGCTCTCTATATCAGTGAAATGTTATTTTAATCGTTTAAAGAATTAATAAATGGATTTAAGTACAAATTACAATCTGTGTAAGCCTACATTCTTAGTCGCACCACTCCCTGCTAAGACATTCATGTCTTTAAAAAGAAATACTGAAACAGCCGAGGCAAACATAAATATATAGTATTTAAAGAAACAGTCAAAATTACAAAGTTAATATTTTTTTAAACTTGGGGCAAAGGCCACCGGAAAATACATTATTTGGGGCGAAGGCTACCGGAAACTTTTTACCATACGTGCGGTTGCTACTACTTCAAGTGTTCTGCTCCCCAACAGTCGAAATATAATACAAACCTACTTCAAACCGACTTTCCATACGTGGGGCAGAAAATACCTTCTTCAAATGAGAATAATAAACAGATACACTGAATATAGCGCGCGGAACACGCATCGCGACTACCGGCCAAATGGCTGAGGGACCGACCGCTCTGTACAAAACTGGTTCATTCTCAGAAACTTCAAGATATACAGTTTGTTATGAAAATAGCTTGAAGACGTATTTTAATCCAAATCGTTATAGCCATTTTAGAGAAAATAAAAAATAACAACAAAAATTGTCCACGGAAAGGATACTTTGGGGTGGGAAAATTTTCTTCAAAATCTTGTGTCGCATCCTTGGAAGGTCCTGAACTTAATACCAGGTGTCTATTTAACCGACTTCGGTTTTTCAGTTATGTTCACAGACACACAAACCTTTTTCTAAAAATTAATTGTTAATTCAGGGGGCCTCAAAGCATGTATTTCCGACGAGATCTCGATATCAAGTTTTTGGGTGAAATAGAATACTTCGTCTACTTAGTATGGGTAAGTGGTAGAAAAAATAAAACCAATAAATAATGTCCTAAACTTTCTTACATGTTCCCTGAGGAGGTTTACTTACACTAGGAATGTGTAAACATACAAAAAATATTTCGGTCAAATCCATTTTAAAGAATCGGTCTCTCCTACTTTTCCAATTAAACACAATTCAACAGAATGACCGTTTATAGAAAATTCTATACATTTTCTATATAGGTATACATTGTATTCGACATCCCAAATGTATGACGTTTTAATCAAAATCGTTAGAACCGTTTCGAAGCAAAAGGTGGGGGAAAATTTCATGATGTGCTCCTAGCATCTTAGTGGGATACTGGAATTAAATATCAAGTATTGGTTTATAACCCTACCCAGTTTTCACTTTCTCTGCCGCCTGGTAAGAGAAAGTATTGTATTCGATACCGAGATTTCACCGGGCTTTTAGCTCCCCTGAATCCAAAAGAAATAACACTGTTAGAAAAACGTCCGAGCGCGCGTCGTGTAAGCATAACTCAAAAACGAAATGTCGAATAAATACCATGTTGGAACCAATCTAACCTTTGTATGAAATTTTTATCGTCGATTTTTTACAAAATTGTTCTAATGATTTTGATTAAAATATTGTTAAAGACAATGTTTTAAGACACCGGCGTGTATAAGAAAATGTATTTTTTATTTTTATTTTCTGCAAATAGCATGTGAAGTCCTTTTCACTCTGAATGAATTGCTGTTACTGATAAACCATTTTAAATACACAAAAGATGTACATTAAATCACAATTTGTCATATATTTATTTTTTGTGGCATTGGCTGCTCTTATTTTGAGAAAGAAAGAAAGAAAGAAAGAAATGTGACCATTCTTTTGATTCTCGTGATGTGGTGCAAAGGGAGTGCAATCTGAAAGTCTACTTTTAACATTTAATTATCACTTCAGTCTCCTGTAGCCTCTTGTATCTGCAACGAAATGTGTAATTTAACTGTTAATTGCAAACGTTTATCAGGAGTAAGATGAAATGGACAGAGGAATAAGCTTTTGTAAGACCAGAGTGCTTACAGAAAGTAAGTTGATTGTACACATAAGATATTTTAATTTATTTATCCTGGTATGAGTTCTTGCACTCTACCAGGCAATACAATACGATAAAACCATAGGTCCCACAAAGATATTAAAATAAAGAAAAAAATTTGATGTATTACACTCACATGACTTTCTCTACTCTTGTACAAACTATTTTTACAAACGCTTATTCTCCATATGCTTTATGTTAATCGAGATGTTAGTCTTATTGCTAATTTTCTTGTAGATGCAAGGGGAATTGGTAGGTTTTAAGCGATAGTCAAATATTTTAAGAGCTGGTTGCTATGTGGAGTATTTCGTTATCTTTGCATGTCAAAGACCAAAAAAAAAAAAAAAGAATAACGAATTCCCATTTGAGAAAAAGTATAAGCATTGGAAAATTTAAGGGAATAACAAGCAATATCTCGAAAATGGTTCACCCAAAAAAATTTATATGACAAATTGTGTATTTTAACGCGATCTACACTTTTTGTGTAGTAAAATTTTGTGTATCTCTTATGGTTTACCAGTTATGCAAAAGTCGTTCACAATGAATAATACCTTTGGAGACATTCCCAGAAAATTCAAGATATACATTTTGTCATGAAAGTATCTTAAATATACGATATTTTAATCAAAAGCGTTAGAGCCATTTTTGAGAAAATTAAAAATTTCGAAAAATGTTCCATGTAAAGGGTAATCTTGGGTGGGGGGATTTTCTTGAAAACCTTCGTGTCGCATCTCTGGAAGATACTGAACCTAACTACCAAGTTTGGTGTTTATCCGACTGTTCGTTTCTGAGTTATGCTGTTCACACACACACACACACACACGGACATGTTTCCAAAAATGCTTTTTTTTTTTTTTGTATTCAGGAGGTCTATACGTAGCAGAGAAAGTAATAACAACGAAAGGATTGTTGAAGAGAGTCAGTGGACCTCAAAACTTATATTTTCGGTAGTGTATCGAAATAGAATACTTCCTGTTCTAAATCCTGAGATACCGAATTGGATTCCCGGCTGAGGGTATGAACTTTTCTTTAGCCAGATTATTCCCCAGTATCCTTAGAGTCTGGGAGTATGAGACAGAGTAGACGAGTGTATGTGTGAAATTAATGTTATAAAGAAGACCTTAAAGATTAACATCATTGCCGATAAACAATTGTTCCATGGGCAAACCCGCCGATATCACCTTGATGGTAAAGACAACATGTTAATGAAGAAAGAAAGAACGACAAAATAATTTTTTGGGGGGAGGGCTTTGCTCATCAGGATGTCGCGTTTCTATTAAACACACACCCAGCCTCCGAGGAGGATGGGGGAATAATCCTGGCTTATGAAAAATTCTCATACGCCAGCCAGGAATCGAACGCAGACCTCTGGATTTGAAGGTTAGCACGCTAACCACCAGACCATAGAGGCAGTCAAATGGCGGAGTGGTGAACAAAAATGCTTCCTCTACGCAATATCGGTAAGAGGTGGAGAAAGTAATAAAATGAAGCTAACAGTTTTAATCTCCTACTGCTTTATTATCCATTTATTATGGACCTATTTATAACCATCTAACTTATTCTGTTCTCCTTTGGGTCATGCTATAGCCAGTACACCCCCCCCTCGAAACTCATTGTAGACCATTACTTATTAAGCGCGCACGTAGGTGTTAATGTTTTCAAAATTTTGTCACATACAGCTTTACTTCAATTATAAGCGTGTTTTAAATTTCATGCAGATGATGTTTAATATGAGAAAAATTATATTTTACTTTAATTATGCTAATTAATGAAGTGTTTCACACTGCAGAAATCGGATTCTTTACAAAATAAAAATACAACCATTATATTAAAATATTAATGTACAAAACTGGCATATAGAATTATATTTACTACTCTGGCTCTCTCGGAAAAAAAAATTCAAACCATATAATTTATTTTTACAATCTATGCTCAGTGATCGAATAAATTATGTTGTAGTTACCACTCTTTACATGGAAGATTTTTCAAAATATTTGATTTTCTAAAAAAAATACTAAAAATTTTGATTAAAATACCATATACCGTTAAAGATATTTACATTACAAACAAAATGTATATCTTCAATTTTCTGGAAATATCCTATGAAGCCCTCTTTATTCGGGAGGAATTTTGTATAATCTTGTATAACTTGTAAACTTCAAATGATAGACGAAACCGCACTTCACAAAAAATGTGGATGTCTTTAAAACACCACAATTTATTCCAAATAACTTTTTATGTGGTATCAGCATTTCGAAGATATCCGTTATTAATGGTCCGGTTTGTTCATTTCTTGGTCATTCTTTAACGTCATTTCAACATTCAGTTGTTTCTCGCGATGTCACGGAAACAGTATGGAATTTTAAGGCAGCATATAGCGTCCAGTTGTTAAACATTTGACTATCGCCGTTCTCTTTGTATATATAACGAAATGTGTAATGTAGCTATTTCTGGAAAGGTTTATTTGGATTAAAATGTGGTAGATAGAAAAATAAGCTTTAGTAAGGAGGGTTTGTATACCCACTAATAAAAATAGAGGGTAGAGAAAGTCAGATGAATGTAACGCATCAGTATTTTTTTAAGTTCATTTTCTCCGAGTTTGTGCTGTTATGTAAACAAGACGGTTATAGACTACATCACCTTGAAGATTTTTAATGCGCAAAAGTGTATGAAAAATCTAAGTCAAGTAAAAGACATTGGCAGTGCGCCATTAAAACAGGCCATTAGGACGTGTGCTATTGTGCATTTAAATGGTCAGCTGTAGAGGCTTTAAAGGGCTTTGGGAACAAAAGCCATGGTATGTAATTGAAGATAAAGGTTCAAAGCATTTTTTGGACATGAACATATAGTTTTTAATTTCTTGAAAATGTTTACCAAATTTCAGTTATGGTTATCCTTAAGCCGGGTACGTTAACGTTGAGGCTTGGCTGCCAAGAAAAATGTTCGTAAATATAAATTTTGCTCTGTGATTCATAAACATCACACGAGTAGTAATTCTAATGTTTACATTAATAGATGTAAATAACAGTAACATTCAAAATTATACTGAGACAATCACTTAGTTTATTTAATACACTTCTTAATAATACTAAAGCTCTTTCTTTTGAATCTTTTAACAGGTGAGCGAAGCGCACTTCGCTGTCAAATCTTTATTCTCTCAATGAATTTTACGCTAATGCCATATTTTATTGACATTTTCTGCATTTGAAGTTACTATGCAATATACTTGTTTCCGCAAATCAACCACCTACAAGTAAACAAAGAAAAGTGAACGAGGAAAAGTAATAAAACCTCTCTTCTATTGTTTCATTTTCACTTTCTTAGTAAATAAAAATAAAAGCCAGACACTTCATTTTTCTTCTGCAATTAGTTATTTTAAATGAGCAGAATTATTTATTTATAATTTTTTTTACGTTAAACATGACATTGAAACCTTACCCATTTTGACTGAGAGGTTCCTTCATTGTGCCTCGTCTTACAACACCCACTACGTATGACAGCTGACCATGCACTGCCTTCTTGGTTTGGTTTACTTGCTAGCTAGCGAGAGTTGCATGACGGGAAGGAAACAGTTGAATGACTCATATCTGGAGATGCAGGTTGTTTGGCTTCACACATCTGGCGTGCAGTAAAACCCTCAAATTTCGGTTTCTAATTACCGATATGCATCCAAAATACACAGTCCTTAACTCTGTGTACCACACAAAACAAAAAGTTTTCCCGAACACTTACTATAACCTATTTTATCTCTCTTACACAAATTATTCGATACATTAACTTAGAAATTCTATACTCTTTGACATCACAACAAACCAAAGAATGCGGACTTAGAACATAAAAACCGAGCGGGTGGCTCATGTGATAACGTCTGTGGTCTGCATTCGGGAGGTCGCGGCCGACCTTCCTGACCCATGCTTTTTTCGGGGGTTTGCTTGGGTCGCTAGGGAAGGATCATTAAGTCTCCCGAATTTCCTGTCCTTCCATTTCACCTCCATTCTCATTTGACGCAGTAATTTGTATCACAAAATATGTAAATGTCAACAGTGATTATAGTGTGATTATGCATTATTGTGTGACATTGATTTGAGATGTTTGATGATTGTAAGCATTGTCGAGAAGTGGGTTTATACGGCCTTACTGAAACTGACAATAATAGCGTGCAATAATGTAGCGAGGGGGTGAGCTGTTTATCATTATTAGAGACGAGCAAATGACGTAATATTGGCGCGTTTTTCTTAGAATTTGCTGGAACATTTTTTTCTAGAGCATATGTGTTCATAATTGTCATTGGATATAAAAATAGACGCTAATGTTAGCGCGTTTTATTAACCAATAGCAGCTCGGTTATAATCTTTAGGCATATCGGGGTGTGGGAGTATAAAAAGAGCTAAGTCAGAGGTAGATCCCTCCCAGTCCATCGGAAACATTTGTACATTACACGTCGGCTTCAGTCCATCGGAAACATTTGTGCATTACACGTCGCTGAGTTCAACGAAAGCAGTCATGGAGAATACCGAGCATAGTTTATCGATTTGCAGGTTACGCGTAGCAAAGTTATAAAAAAAAAAATCTCTCGTGTTGTAAGTTAATTACACAAAAAGTTTAAGTACGCGAATTAATAATGGGCAGTAAAGAAGTTATTATAACAGTTTCAGTTTGGCGAGTGTCAAGATTAATATGTGAAAGTGCATAATGCGTTACGACAATAAAAGTGTAAAACAAATTCTTCATCAGTGTTATCTTTGGATAAAAGACTCCTTTCCGTTTACACACCTGTATAAGATAAGTGCTTGACCGAGAGATCATAGCTAGCCGGAGGACAGTGAACCAAAAAAAATTAAATACAATAATAGGCGCTCAGTAAAAGATAACACGAAGTGACCGCGACAAATTGCCTTTTATACGTGGGGCAAAACACAAGTAAACACAAATACATTAATAACGCCGCATATTTGGCTACCACAACGTGGGGCTCAACAAACTATAATGTTACTTCACATTTCACTTCACCTTTCATCCACATGGTCTCTCTCAGGGTTACATGTGTCGGTGGGAGGTCTCGGCGTGTGCATGGCAGGGCAAAGGGTGCTCTGTGAAAAACTTCGTCCCCTGGTTCCGGACCCCCCAGGGGATGACTAAGCCCAAAGGGCGGAGCCGCTGTACCAGTGCACATCTGGGGAGTTCGTCCGGGACATAGGTACAAAATATATCTGTAAGTTGACGTGCTAAGTCGCCTCCACTCCGAATCCTATCCTATCACTACAAAAAATGTATGATTAAAAATTCAAACTAATAACAGCTTTGTACTGACGTAAACATCTAGCAGAACTCATTGTAACCGTATTTTACGACATATATTTTGACAGTTGTAAATTTAAACATATACACAGTATTGCTACATACTAAACGAAATCAATACATGACATAAGATCCGATGTTGTTATACTACTCGAAATTGCCAAATGATTGAAATTCCCCAATACAGGCTTAATAAAATACATACAATTACCTTTATATTGGCATTAAACCTTTTAATAAACTACGTCAAGCTCTAATTGCATTACCACATAAACTAAGTAGTAAAAGTTAACACATTTAGCTTGTGAATAACCCATTTTATTCTATCAACGAATTTACCCTATTAATGCATGTTATTGATATTTAATTTATGGCAATATTATACAATTTTAATGTTGTAAATTTTGTATAAGGCTAGGTTTACACTGTATACAACTAATTTGTATTTTGTTGTATATATTGGCTTCGTCTATTGCAGTTGTCTAACGACAGTAAAAGTGACTATCTCGGAAGGTTTAATACCACAGAAATTGTGTTCTAACGTGATCTACATTTTTTTATGTATTACCAGTTATACAAAAGGCATTCAGAATGAAGAGGACCTCACCGGCTATTCCCAGAAAATTCAAGATATACAAACACCTTAAAGAAAACGTTAGCGTCATTTTTGAGAAAATCGAAAATAACGAAACATTTTGTAATGTAAAGGATACTTTTATATGGGGAATTTTATTGAAAATCTTCCTGTCGCGGCTTTGGAGGATGCTGAATTTAAATAAGCTCGCTTGCTATTTATCCGAGTTTTCGTTTTCAGCTCAAGGTGAAAACTTTTTAAATAAGTAGTAGAGAAAGCACAACTACTAAAATTCTGATACTCTCCAAATAAACTGATTTTAATTTTGCACCGATTTCAACTCTGTGAAAAACAACAACAAACTTTCCTCAAACAGTGTATAAACGGAGATTTCTCTTGACAAGTGGTCACATAATGGGGAATTGCTTGCCCTGCACGGCACTGCTTCTACGTTGTAAGACCATGTGCTTAAGTGTTAAGATGTCCGTATACTTTAACACACAGAATTTTCATGTATGATTCCTATGTGACAACAAACTCTTGTACAGAAGTGACACAGATTCCCTGCTGTTATAATGCCAGCACACAGAATCTTCATGTATGATTCCTATGTGACAACAAACTCTTGTAGAGAAGTGAGACAGATTCCCTGCTGTTATAATGCCAGCACACAGAATCTTCATGTATGATTCCTATGTGACAACAAACTCTTGTACAGAAGTGAGACAGATTCCCTGCTGTTATAATGTTAGCACACAGAATCTTCATGTATGATTCCTATGTGACAACAAACTCATGTACAGAAGTGAGACAGATTCCCTGCTGTTATATTGCCAGCACATAGAATCTTCAAGTATGACTCCTATCTGACAACAAACTCTTGTAGAGAAGTGAGACAGATTCCCTGTTGTTATAATGCCAGCACACAGAATCTTCATTTATGATTCCTATGTGACAACAAACTCTTGTAGAGAAGTGAGACAGATTCCCTGCTGTTATAATGCCAGCACACAGAATCTTCATGTATGATTCCTATGTGACAACAAACTCTTGTACAGAAGTGAGACAGATTCCCTGCTGTTATAATGTTAGCACACAGAATCTTCATGTATGATTCCTATGTGACAACAAACTCATGTACAGAAGTGAGACAGATTCCCTGCTGTTATAATGCCAGCACACAGAATCTTCATGTATGATTCCTATGTGACAACAAACTCTTGTACAGAAGTGAGACAGATTCCCTGCTGTTATAATGTTAGCACACAGAATCTTCATGTATGATTCCTATGTGACAACAAACTCATGTACAGAAGTGAGACAGATTCCCTGCTGTTATAATGTTAGCACACAGAATCTTCATGTATGATTCCTATGTGACAACAAACTCTTGTAGAGAAGTGAGACAGATTCCCTACTGTTATAATGTTAGCACACAGAATCTTCATGTATGATTCCTATGTGACAACAAACTCTTGTGGAGAAGCGAGACAGATTCCCTACTGTTATAATGTTAGCACACAGAATCTTCATGTATGATTCCTATGTGACAACAAACTCTTGTGGAGAAGTGAGACAGATTCCCTACTGTTATAATGTTAGCACACAGAATCTTCATGTATGATTCCTATGTGACAACAAACTCATGTACAGAAGTGAGACAGATTCCCTGCTGTTATAATGTTAGCACACAGAATCTTCATGTATGATTCCTATGTGACAACAAACTCTTGTGGAGAAGCGAGACAGATTCCCTACTGTTATAATGTTAGCACACAGAATCTTCATGTATGATTCCTATGTGACAACAAACTCTTGTAGAGAAGTGAGACAGATTCCCTACTGTTATAATGTTAGCACACAGAATCTTCATGTATGATTCCTATGTGACAACAAACTCTTGTGGAGAAGCGAGACAGATTCCCTACTGTTATAATGTTAGCACACAGAATCTTCATGTATGATTCCTATGTGACAACAAACTCTTGTGGAGAAGTGAGACAGATTCCCTACTGTTATAATGTTAGCACACAGAATCTTCATGTATGATTCCTATGTGACAACAAACTCTTGTGGAGAAGTGAGACAGATTCCCTACTGTTATAATGTTAGCACACAGAATCTTCATGTATGATTCCTATGTGACAACAAACTCTTGTGGAGAAGCGAGACAGATTCCCTACTGTTATAATGTTAGCACACAGAATCTTCATGTATGATTCCTATGTGACAACAAACTCTTGTGGAGAAGTGAGACAGATTCCCTACTGTTATAATGTTAGCACACAGAATCTTCATGTATGATTCCTATGTGACAACAAACTCTTGTAGAGAAGTGAGACAGATTCCCTACTGTTATAATGTTAGCACACAGAATCTTCATGTATGATTCCTATGTGACAACAAACTCTTGTGGAGAAGCGAGACAGATTCCCTGCTGTTATAATGTTAGCACACAGAATCTTCATGTATGATTCCTATGTGACAACAAACTCTTGTAGAGAAGTGAGACAGATTCCCTGCTGTTATAATGTTAGCACACAGAATCTTCATGTATGATTCCTATGTGACAACAAACTCTTGTGGAGAAGCGAGACAGATTCCCTGCTGTTATAATGTTAGCACACAGAATCTTCATGTATGATTCCTATGTGACAACAAACTCTTGTAGAGAAGTGAGACAGATTCCCTGCTGTTATAATACCAGCATACAGAATCTTCATGTATGATTCCTATGTGACAACAAACTCTTGTGGAGAAGCGAGACAGATTCCCTGCTGTTATAATACCAGCATACAGAATCTTCATGTATGATTCCTATGTGACAACAAACTCTTGTAGAGAAGTGAGACAGATTCCCTACTGTTATAATGTTAGCACACAGAATCTTCATGTATGATTCCTATGTGACAACAAACTCTTGTGGAGAAGCGAGACAGATTCCCTGCTGTTATAATGTTAGCACACAGAATCTTCATGTATGATTCCTATGTGACAACAAACTCTTGTAGAGAAGTGAGACAGATTCCCTGCTGTTATAATACCAGCATACAGAATCTTCATGTATGATTCCTATGTGACAACAAACTCTTGTGGAGAAGCGAGACAGATTCCCTGCTGTTATAATGTTAGCACACAGAATCTTCATGTATGATTCCTATGTGACAACAAACTCTTGTAGAGAAGTGAGACAGATTCCCTGCTGTTCATGCGTTTCATGCTCACATCGTAAGTCATGCTCCGTGGTGTAGTGGTGAGCACGGGTTCAAACCTGGCGGAGGGCAATGGATTTTTTCGGGCGTTAAATTACTTAGCATGGCTTCCTTCGGAAGGGAAGTAAAGCCTGTGGTCCCGTGGCGTAGATTTACGGCACGTAAAAGAACCTCAAGCCTGATAAAGAGGCCTCTGAGCAAAAATTACGGTCTTTCACGCCGAATATAACATGGGACGCTATTGCCCACAGCAGTTAAGTGCGTCGATAAATAAAGCTTAATTCAGTTTTTCAATTCTCACATAGTAATCTTGTGAATAGAATGTGTGTTTATACAAACAAAAAAAACGGGGGAAAGTCTGCATGAAATCCATAGAAATCTCTGAGAAAGCTAGCAAACAGAAATCAGAAAGTTCACAAACTTCGGCTTGGAATGCCACTAAACTTTTAAAGTTAAAACGCTGTAAGGTAACTGTAGTTGAACTGCGATAATGTGAGTAGAGTTAATTTGTGAAATTGGGTGTTGGATGATCGCTCTAATGACCCGCATGGTTTCATGTACATGTTGTTACAAGGTGGGAGAGATGTGTGCACATCATTTACAACATCTTTTATGAGGGTTTTGTAGTTATAGTTTGCATGCGCTTGAATTTAAGGGACTGTGAATATCTGACTCAAACAGCGTGCTTCACGTTAGACGGCCGGCCACAAGTACAAACGAAACCTCTGTATTTGTCACCGATTTGGAAGCACCAAGTGCTCCAACACGGAGGCGGTTTGTACTGATATTTTCGCGGTGAAATGTTGGCAATACTTGCTCCAGTCGTATTTACCTCAAATTATGTGCTTGAATAGCCAACGAACTTTTTGTCAGTAGCTGTACATCTAGATACAAAACACGCCCTAAGTAAGAAAGTGACTTCTACAAAACGAGCATGGGGCCCAGAGAGGGTGTTCAGCGTCACTGGATACCACCTTGGCACCGCTTGCAACTCGAGAAGAGACCCAAGATTGCGGTCAAAGTGTCGTAACATGCAACCGGCCGGAAAACAGATGCCTGCCCTACACAAATAAAACTAACCTTTGTACCGCAAGGAAAAAGAAGCAAATGTTGCAACTGAGAGATTTGTGACGCCTTTATTTCTGCATTCACTCTCAGTTACGGTTACTTCTTCCGCCCTTTTAGGGGCGTTCGCTTAGACACAACTGCAGAACCTATTCACATACTGTATTGGTTAAGAGGAGATTTAAAACGCTAATTCATGATCCATTATCTCAGAAACTACACAAGATATCAACCTGAAAGTTTTACAGAATGTAGATGCAGATGCCAAGTTCACAGATGTACTTTTATACAATAACTTTGGTTATTAAGGAAGATAGGATTATTTTCTTAATTATATCATCTTTCGATTAAAATTAAGCTGCAGATTATTCTTTTTAAATAACCAACTATGTTATTAAACACCGCAGCAACTTTGATGTCGCTCCCTGCTTCAAATGTTTATAACATTTTAATGTTACCTGCCCTGCTGATGAGTTTTATGTCATCGACAGCTCGTTCTGCGTTGCCTCGTACCCCAGCGGCTTCAGTGGTATAGCTAGGAGTGCTTTATCCCAGGGTATGCGTGAGTGTATTTTGAAAGGATAACACCAGTTTATTTAGCTGATAGGTTTTAATGTTGAATAAAATGTTCGGTTTGAGAAGAGTCGCCGACTGTTGTATTAAAAAATCTGATGTGTTACACTCGCATGACTTTCTCTACTCTTGTACAAACTATGTTTACAAACGCTTATTCTCCATGTGCTTCATGTTAATCGAGACGTTAATCTTACTGCTAATTTTCTTGTAGGTGCAAGGGGAATATGGTAGGCTTTAAGCGATAGTCAAATCTTTTAAGAGCTGGTTGCTATGTGGAGTATTCCATTCTCTTTGCATTACCAGGACCAAAAAAAAAAAAAAAAAAATTAATAACGAATTCCCATTTGAGAAAAAGTATAAGTATTGGAAAATTTAAGGGAATAACAAGCAATATCTCGAAAATGGTTCACTGAACAAAAAAATGTATATGAAAAATTGTGTATTTTATCGCGATCTATATTTTGTGTGTAGTAAAATTTTGTCTACCTCTTATGGTTTACCAGTTATGCAAAAGTCGTTCACAATGAAGAATACTTTTGGAAACATTCCCAGAAAATTCGACATATACATTTTATTTGTCATGAAAATATCTTAAACATAAGATATTTTAATCAAAATCGTTAGAGCCATTTTTGAGAAAATAAAAATTTTCGAAAAATGTTCCATGTAAAGGGTAATCTGGGGTGGGAAGATTTTCTTGAAAACCTTCGTGTCGCATCTCTGGAAGATACTGAACCTAAATACCAAGTTTGGTGTTTATCCGACTGTCTGTTTCTGAGTTATGCTGTTCACAGACACACACACGGACGTTTCCAAAAATGCTTCTTTTTTTTTATTCAGGGGGCCTCAAAACATATATTTCCCGTGAAATCTCGGTATCGAATTTTTGGTTGGAATACAATACTTCCCCTACTTACTATACGTAGTAGAGAAAGTAGAAATTGAATTACTTCTATAACAATAATTAAATGAAGCGTCAGTTGCAGAAATGTTGCACGAAAAGATCCCTTTCAATAGCCGCTAAATCTTACTAACGTTCATGTGCGCTACACAACTTAGAAATTACACACAGAATGTGTCTGATTTAGAATGCACGAACTTTTCTTAGTTTAGCCCCGTCCACACATCAATGCCGCTACCAACGTTACTTCTCGCGCGGTCCAATCTTAAAATCCTACGTATGCATCTGTTACCTTGTTGCCAAGGCGTACTTTTCACTTTTCTAATTTACAAAACTGCTCCTACGTGACTTTTCAAACGTACTGAACTAATCCCTAACTGCATTCCAAGAATATTTAAGCTATACGAGTTTTATATACTCGCGTGTTGTTAATGTCTTCCTTACATGATTTGCTAATTACCTTTTTCTTTCCGGACAAATATTTCAACTCAAGCTTATTACATTGTACATGGATTTAATATATGGAAATCATTTATTGCAATTATTTCTCTATCTCACTGTTATTTTTTTATTTAATTGTTTATATCTTCTCGTCAATAATTACGGTGTCAACTTAGGTTGCTTTTAACGTCCTGAAATTTAATTTAGGTATCTTCAATAGTTTCAGAGAAAACGGGACACATATGCCAGAAAAAGTCATTCACATAAAAAGCTGTTCAAAGCAAAAAATGGAGAAAACAAACTCTCATATATTTGTAAAGAAAGAAACCACATGACTTGAGCTGCCATACTTAACAGTACTACCAATTTGCAGAACAAAACTTCCCCTAAAAGATGGACTAAAGTTATCTCCCAAGTCCAAAATGACAGATGCAGTAATATTTTTTAAAAAAATATTTGAACTCTAAGTATTGTGTCTACAAGGATAATATATATAACTCAAATTAAAGAAATTCCAATTAAGTCTAAAAAAACTAAAAATGTCATTTTTGCCATTTGCTACGTATAGTAAGTAGGGGAGGTATTGTATTCCACCCAAAAATTCGATATGGAGATTTCACCGGAAATATATGTTTTGGGTCCCCCCTGAATCCAAAAGTAGCATTTTTAGAAAAAGGCCATGCGTGTCTGTGAACAGCATAACTCAAAAACGAAAAGTCGGATAAATGCCAAAGTTGGTATTTAGGTTCAGTATCTTTTAAAGATGCGACACGAAGATTTTCTCAAAATGGCCCTAACGATTTTAATTAAAATGTCGTATATTTAAGATTTTTTTCATGACAAATGAAATGTATATCTTGAATTTTCTGGGAACGTGCCCAAAAGTCCTTTTCATTCTGAATGGCCTTTGCATAACGGGTAAACCGTAAGAGATACACAATTTTTCTACACAAAAAATGTAGAGCTCGTTAAAGCACACACTTTGTCATATATATTTGTTTTGTGGAGTGAACCATTTCCGAGATATTCCTTGTTATTTGTTTGAATTTTACAATACTTATACTTTTTCTCAAATGGGAATTCGTTATTCGTTTTTTTTTATGTCCTGGACGTACAAAGATAATGGAATGTTTCACATAGCAACCAGGTCTTAAAAATTTGACTATCGCTTAAAACCTACCAATTCCCCTTGCATCTTCAAGAAAATTAGCAATAAGATTAACATGAAGTAGATGGAGAATAAGCCTTTGTAAGAATAGTTTGTAAAAGAGTGGAGAAAGTCATGTGAATGTAGCATCAATTTTTTTAAAATTTAATGTCCCCTTAAACCGAGCGAGGTAGCGCCGCGATAGTGTGCGAGAATTGCATTCTGGAGGCCCCAGGTTCAAACCCCCGACCGATGATTTTTGGTTCTTCCTTTTACCTCGGTCGCTAGATGAATGCCGGGTTGGATAATTTGATCCGAGATTTTTTCTATTCATCTCTTTCATCACTACATTTCATTTAATTTCCTTTTTCACCAGGCACTGGGCTGATCACCCATCCTGGACATACTATGATCCAGAGTTTGCTTGCTACTCGACACACTACTGACACAAAGCATTGTCGTGTGGGTAATCCGTTGAAGAATTAGAAGTCTCCCATTAAGAGAGACCTCGCGTTTTTTTTATCACGTATCTGTGATACATTCCACTAAAACAATTTCCATATCAATTCCTTGAGCAATCTGCGAGATGAAAAACAATTTAAAGTTCTATTCGCATGACTTTCTGTACTCACTCATCTCGAAACTATTTTTACAAAAGCGTATTCTTCTACTTTTTCATAATAGAGGTGAACTTTCATCACACATTTGAACATTTCGTTGTAGACATAGGAGGAACATGGTAGGCTACAGTTATAGTCAAATACAACACAGATTTTTGGAAAACTAGAGGCTTGTGCTACAACATTAATTTTCTACCAAAACTATGTTGAACAAATATGTGAGAAACATTTCAACTAAATTGGTTGCAATTTCTAGAAATTAGCTTTTCCAGTACTCTTAAATAAGTTCTTGTTGGCAGCTCGGGCAGCCTTTTGCTGCTGTTTGTCAACCGACGAAATTGTATACGTGACGTCGACCACAAGATCCTTGGTGGCTCAACTGGTTCATGTGGAAATGTCTCATTCGACCGTCACACAACCACCCATCCAGCTGTCATCTAATCTTTTACGTAAATTGTTATTGATGGCTTCTTTAAATGCAGCAAATTTTAAAAGTTGCGCTGTCTTCAGCTGTATTTCAAAAGGCAAGCACTTCTTTCAGAAAGTACTGTCATTTTGCCCAGTTTCTCTACTGTCAATGTTTTGATCTGGTTCAACTTTCACTGGGATTCCACTTAGTTCACAATGTAAACTAGATCAATTTTACCGTCACTTCACCTTCTTCGTTCGGTTCACTCGCTGGGGAGTCGAACACAAAGACTTCTACAATCTCTCGCTCTGCAGTAGCATTCTCTGCACGTCACAGCAGTCGTCATTAACCAGCTCGCTTACTCACTAACTGACCGACTCATCTCGCCAGAACGCTCGCTTATATAGCCAGAGCGAGAGCACATTTATCTTTGTTTATCTCGACTGCCTGGCGCCGACCTCCCGATGAGCTTTCGCTGCGTCACACAGCTGCCTCCTCAGAGCTGGTCGTCCCGAGCGGGCAATAGATCCACACGAGGTCACCCTCCTGGAATCGGTAGATACTGTTCGCTAGACGGTCATAGCGTGACTTCATCCGCTCACTTGCCAAGGTGTCTCGCAGCCTGTTCATTGCCGTCCCGACATCAGTCCCGACTTCATGACAAGAGGCCCGCGGTTTGCCGCGCATATGTCGCTTAGCAGATGCAACCAACACAATCGGCGACATAGTCTCTTCATGTTATGATTTACACTAAGATGCCCTCCGGTAGAACCAGCATGGGTTCCTCGAGCACTTCCTTCACGTTACTCCTCAGGAGCACTAGCTGTTCCACCTTAGTTTTCCCATCTGTGGACTCCGACACTTTCCTTAACATATTGTTACTGACCACCAGAGGGTTCCATTGCGTCCATCATCTCTTATAGGTCGGGCCCTGGAGCGACGTCAGCCAACACAGGTCAGATTCTTTAACCGTCAGGATCGGCCCATGTCTTGATCCTCCAGTTGCTCCCTCCTCAAGGTCCCTTCATCCCAACTGACTGTAGGTTGCAGCATGACCAGTGTAAAGCTGAAACACTCTCCTTCGTCTCCACCTCCACATATTTGTTGCAGGTTTCCTAGCACGGTCTTCAGGAGGGGGCGTCTGTGTTAGAACAGCGCACTCCAGCCCGGCGCTCCATTATGAAGCCAGGGGAAGGTGACGACGGCAACGGTGTAGTCCACTTCAAATCGGCTCTTAGCAATTTTCCTGGCCATCGCAGTTTGCCATTAGGTATCCAGGCTTTCAACAACTCCAGCAAGCTGGTCTCCAGCCCACACTTGTACATTGGCTCGGCTGTTGACGTCGGTTATCGTCATTCGCGGCCAACACAGCTGCGACCAATACCAGGCTGCCTCTCCGGAAATATAACCTGGTGGTAAATCCGTTAGCCCGGAGTGCCAACCACACCACCTCCGTGGCGAATTCTTGTAAGGTCTCATTCGGTTGTTGCACTTTAGTCTTCAACTTGGCCCGGTAGCGATGTTCTCCATAGCGCCCTTCCAACAGTTTAATTAAATCATCGGCCGAGCCTCCGGCGGGGAAATAGAAAGAATTTCAGCTCCTTGGTTCCTCAGGACAACTAAAAGCTGGGTCTTCTCCGCCAGCATCCATCCACTGTGGGTAGCAATGACCTCAAATTCCGCTTAAACACCGGCCATGACGAAAATCCGTCGAATTTCGGAGGCTTCATCGTTTTATCGTGGAACGCTCTCCAATTTCGGCAGGGATTTTGGTTTCTAGGCCGCGGTGCATCTGGTCCACTGCAGTGTCTATCATTCTTTGTTTTCCTTCGTCAGCTGGGCTAACTGTTTTTCTTACTGATTTAGGCGCACTTCCACTTTCTTCTAGTTCCTTTGCAATGTTGTCTTTCAGATCTTTCAATGTTGCACTTTTTGTAATGTTGGCGGCAGCTCTACTTGCCACGTGGAACCTTTGTGTGCTATCCTTTCATCCCTCGGCACTCACAGTGCAAGCACTGAATTCTTCTGCGCATGTCTGAGACTGCTATTGCAGCCCACGTACAAATGTATAGAATAGTAATATTGCAGTGTAACTTGTTTGTTAGTTTCTCTGATGAACTGTCCTCATGCAGGAAATATTGTTATATTCTTTTTGTGCATGACATATATACATTTTCATCTTGTTTTAGTTCAACTACTATGACACAAGGGCACTACCCTTGCAGCCACCCCTGATAGCAATACTGTCACGGACTGGGCGACATTATGGGGTTGTTAAGGTTAAGAAATCAGAAGCAATATTATTCTATCATTATTATTTTCCTTGCAGGGAATAAAACTTACAAAACTAATGTTTCTAACTCACGATAGAGAGAGAGAGAGAGAGAGAGAGAGAGAGAGAGAGAGTATATATTTCCAGAGTTATTTGGCAATAATATCCTGGTTGAATTTCAGATCAAAAACATTCGTACTGACAAATTGTTATTTCTTTACCGCGCACATGTAGGTATGAAATGACGCAGCTATTTTATACGCACTGATAATGTTACAGCGATGAACAGGAATGAGGACATTCTGTTGAAATTTGAGAGTTTCCTACCTTCGTCGATAATTTCAGACACCAAAGTCAAATACTCTTTATCATAAGGTGTAATAAATTTTTATAAGCTCGCTAGAAAACTGGTGCATCTCTGAATAGAAAGGACTACGTTTTTGAGATGATCCTCGTTCATAGTATCTTGTGTTCCTTAAAACATTTTTATATGATTGCGCTGTCTTCATCTATGTAAATAGACGATTATTCTGATCCATGACGTATAGGTCGGCTTTGATAGTTCTTAATCCACGGTTCGAGACATTTGTTAGTTTCACTCAAATGATTTACATTGTTGTTTAATGGTTCGTCAGCTGCCGCCCCGCAGTTCAACTCTGGCCGGTAGAGGTCACTGACATTTCCGCAACAGAGGAAACAAAGAAGGGAACACATAACTCGCTCAACTTACTTCGTGCACATTTTATCTGATATATCTCACACATTCCTTGCATTCAAGTCTAGTGCGAGGTCAGTGGTATTGTTGTTAGACACAGAATGTCACCGAATTCTCAGGGTGATGCAGAACAATATGTTACGTTTGTCCCATAACCCTCGCACCGGTTGTACACATTATTGAACAAGATACTCTCCTCTAGTTCGTCGAGCGTATGGGCATTTGTTATATTAACTTCATTTTTAACTATTCCCTACACATAATAACCACATGATTTAGATCTGAATAGTGAGACAGCGATTTTCTTACACTTATTTCCACGACAACCCCTATCTCGTCCAATGTTTCCTTTGTTACACCTACTATCTATGTTTCTAACACTGAGCTAGTCTAAGTAATAAAGTGTGTATTTGTTAGGAAAGGTAGAGAGCTGAGAGTCCACACGCCGGAGCAAAACTTAACACAATAAACACAAGTTTTTCTGTAGTGTATACAATTAAATGAAAAATAATTTATGTGAACAAAACCATATTCTAAATATATACCATGGAAACTACATATAAGGTTATAACACAATGGGAACAACGTGAGCTAGGCTTCCACTGACATCTTGTGTCGTCGTCCTGGTCTAGGGGTACTAGCCTCTAGTTCCCGACATAGCGGAGGATTCTTTTCGGGCGTGAAAATCCTTAGCATGTCTTCCTTCGGAAGCGAAGTAAAGCCGGTGGTCTCGTGTTGTAGATTTACGGCACGTAAAGAACCTCAAGCCTGATAAACAGGCATCTGAACAAAATTACAGGTCTTTCACGCCCAATATAGAATGGGGCGCTAAGGACCACAACAGTTAAAGAGCGTCCATAAATAAATAAATAAATAAATAAATAAAACTGACATGTAGTGGAGCGGTGTTACAATATACCCCAAGTGCTCTGTTCAGATATGCATTACAAAGGTACACACAGGCTCCAGAGTTTACCCAAATTCTTTGCTACTGAGTGCTGAGCGACCCCTTCAATGTTCCCAAAGAACAGGGCCGCCCACAGGGGGGAATCATGACGCAAACATTTTTGGGGAGAATTAAAAAAATATTGAAGTAAATTAATGTAGCTAATATAAACACATTTATTACAATTTTAATTGAATGCTGTAATTGTTAACTCAGTTTGTATCTTTATGTTTGTTAATTTAAATGTGGTGTACCTCCTCCCAAAAGTAATGTTAAGTACAATTCATTGTGTATGTTATAATGTAGCGTATCAAATGATAAATTTTTGTAAATGTATAAAAGGAACTATAACATTATAGGTGGGTATGTAGTTGTATAGTGTTATTACACTTACTATACTGGTCTATTTAGAGGATACATTGAAATACCAAGTAATAAAATACACCTGCCAAATATTTTTGTTTGTAATTGTTTGTGTAAATATTATATTTTATTGATTTTAACTTTACAATTATTTCATTAAGCTTTTATTGTGTACTAGTACCCAATAGCTAATATAGTAGTATCTATAAGACAGCCCCTTTGTGAAGCAATATAGAAAAGGGACTAAATAGTGAGCTGTCAGAAAAATTGGGGAGGGATGGGCACCCCTGCCAAAGGTGATGACAACCTATACTAATATTATAACGTAAGCAAGGGTGAGCAGCGTGTCACATCCAGCAGGGAGGGCCGTAGAGGGATACCGCGTTGTAACCTAGCTATCCCTCTATCGGAGCAGTTGGGTTATGCTGGTTCTCAGTTTTGAAAAGCTACAAATGCCTATTTATTAAAATATAAGGCATGCATTAAATGACAAAACAAAACCAACTACTTTATTCATTATTATCCATACATTAAAGGTTTTAATACTCTAAATATCTGATACTTCTTATTAAATTGAAGAAATAAATATAATATCGCTTATAAACTTGCAGGAAAAGGAACAAACAATACAGTTTTTACAGTAAATAAATATCACCTTGCTTCACTGACATTGTTGGCTTACTACCAGGATACTATCCCATGTTATTTTGTATAATTTTGCAGAAAATATAAATCAAACAATTCATTTATTATAGCAGTGGCCCTCAGTGTTATTAATGGGTCATTAGCTATATTGAAAAATAATCTTTATGTTGCATAAACTAATTTAATCTTATATACAAATTTCTCTGTTATAGATAATGGACATTTGTGTATGTATTTGTAGGTTATGATCATTTTCAGATAGTGTTTTATATAGTTACAACTTTGTTTACAGTAATTTGCATCATTTACAATTTCAATTATGTATTTATACCCTTCTGTTGTTTAGTATGCTTTGTTTATAGTAGCCTCCAATTGAGGGTAGCTGAATTTGGTAATAAATTCTGTATGTATGTGCATGACCCACCCAAGTCTATGTTTATCAGTTGTTACACTGTGTCAGTTTCTGTCTTCTGTTCGAGCTGTAAAGACTAATTTGTTCATTGAGCATCAAAAGTGAAACATTATTATTCAAGACATCTGTGCTGTTGAGAATTACATGACATTATTCTTATTAGTCCAATGAAATGCCTAATGAAAAAATTCACGCTTGAACCAAGAATTTTTATGTAGTACATAGTAGAAACCAAATCATGCAGATAGGTGTGTAGATAATTTCAGGAGAAATTTCCTGGCATTGCAGTTCCAGGTAGAGAAACTGATGGTTAATAAGCTTAGGACAATGGGATTGCTAAACCTAAGATGTGGAAAATAAAATATGTTCCAACAGAGGAAAAAATTCATGAAAGTAGAACGCTCTCCAAAGTGTCATAGATGTGTTGCATACCAAGTGGGTGTTTAAAAAACCTGTATTCACAGTACTGCTAAATTTTTAAAATTGAAACCCTACAAGTGACTATAGTTCATGAATTGCAACCTCGTGACAATGAGGAATACCAGGAATGGTTCACTACTTGTTGAACACAACTTATATGTTACTATCACTCATGAGTAAGTAACACAGGAGTTTTAAAACAGAAAACCCCACAGTCTAATAGACAGTGTGCAGAGTATGCATACGGGTGATCTGTGGCCCGGCAATATAACAAACACATTATACAGAATATTAAAAAAATTAAGTATTCCATATATTGAGAGGTGCCAGTATGGACCAAAACAAGAAAAAATGTCCAATAAACATGGGCTCTAAAATGCATACCTTAAGAGCTATGAGTACTTGTTCATCTTCGCTACTGAGAAGCATCTCTTCTACTACAAGTTCTTTGCTATTATGTATGACCTACAGAATGCAGTAAACAAACGAAGACACATTACTCTTACTGTACAGCGCACATGGTCTCTTTCTCTCTCTCTCTCCTTCCCTCGCATGCATACACATACACACAGTACATTGCAGCATCTTTGTGTGCTACAAAATATGAAAGAGCCCATGTTTCCTTGAATGACTGACAGACTAACTCTTATGGAATGCATCTGGTAATTGTATACAGCAGTGTTCCACCACTGGGTTAGAAGATTTCTTGTTGCAAACAACTTACAATAAGGCGGGTGTTACTTGACAACTGGTGACACACGGAATCAAGAATGCCCATACCTGATATAAAGAAGGACAATTTGCATTTGCAAGTGGCTACGAGTCCAAGATAATCCTGGAAACTACTAAACTCACCTTGATAATTCTTTCCCTATTGAAAGCGATTTTTCTAATGCTGAACAGAGATTGTACAGCATTTTCAAATGTTTTAAAACTGAGGAATTGGAGTTAAACGTTCATATTCAAATCCTCTAATTTTGCTATGCTCTCAGTGAATGTTAACTTCAGCACACACTTTTGGATCTTTATTGAGAAAATCTGATGTGATACATTCACATGGCTTTCTCAACTGAGTATTCTTACTAAAGCTTATTTATGCATTTACTTCAAGACACAAAACACATGCAGAAGGATGAAGCAATACTCAAATGTTTAAAATGTGGTTCACTATATGTTGCCTATGAAATTCCACATTCTTGCCATGATATCAAGAGAAACAAAAGCAGTGACTTAGCATTTCAAAAATATGCATGACAGAGTAGTAAAAAAATTCAAAACAATAACAAATATATCGGAAATGGTTAATGCCACAAAATATTACAACATAAATTGTATTTCTTAACAAGATTCTTCAGTCAGAATGAAGAGGACTTCAGAGGCTATTACCAGAAAATTCAAGATTAGTTCTGCATATATCTTAAACATGACGTAGTTTAATCAAAAACATTAAAGGCATTTTTTAAGTGGGGGAAAAAAAAAGCTTCCATGTAAAGTACAGTTTGGGGTTGATTTTACAAATCATTATGTCATATACTTGAAAGAAGCTGAACTTCAACACCAAGTTTAGGATAATATATAATCTACTACAGCAGGAAAACCACTGTGTTACATTCACATGACTTTTTCTACTCACTATTCCATAAACCATTCATATAAAAGCATATCCTTCTATCTACTTGTTAAACGAGATAAACTTTCATTCCACATTTTGTTGTAGGCATAGGAAGAATACAGTAAGCTAAAACAATAGAGTTTTTATAAAGCGGATTGCTATGTAATAGTTTTGAAATTCCATGTTCTTTGCATGAGCATAAGGAAAAAACAAATAGCAAGTTACCCTTGCAAACAATTTAAGTACTTGAAAATTCAGGTTAATAACAAAGAATATCTTGGAAATGGTTAATGCCACACAAAAAAATTGTATTTGATAGAAACTGTGCACATTACCGAGATGTACCTCTTATGACTTATCAGTTATACAAAACTCATTCCAAATGAAGAGGACTACAGGCTATATTGAGAAAAATTTAAGATATACATTTTATTTGTCATGAAAATATATTTGTGTTCTTTTAATGATAATCACTAGAGCCATTACTGAGAAAATAAAAAATAATGAATATTTTTCCATGTAAAGGATAGTTAGAGGTAGGAGGGTTTTCATGAAAATCTTTGTAAGGTACTGAATCTAAATACCAAGTTTGGTATTTATCTGATTTTTTGTTTTTGAGTTATGCTGTTCACAGACGACAGAGAGACAGATTGACAAACACACACATGCACACACAGTCGTCCTTCGTGGTGTAGTTGTTACCATGCTAGCTTCTAGTTCCCAAGGTCGCGGGTTCAAACCTGGCTGAGGGCGATGGATTTTTTCGGGCGTAAAAATCCTTAGCATGGCTTCCTTCAGAAGGGAAGTAAAGTCGGTGGTCCCGTGTCGTAGATTTACAGCACGTAAAAGAACCTCAAGCCTGATAAAGAGGTCTCTGAGCAAAATTACTCATCTTTCACGTTCAATATAGAATGGGATGCTAAGGACCACCGCAGTTAAAGAGCATCCATAAATAAAACTTAATTTAACACACACCTTTTTCTAATATTTTTTTTTTATATTCAGGGAGCCTAAAAACCTGTATTTCTGGTGAAATCTGGATATCAAATTTTTGGGTGGAATATAATACTTCTCCTACTTAAAAACCAAGTTTAGTTTGACTGGTACAATGACAATCAATGAGGAAATCCAGAGTGGATTAATCCAAATTGTGATCCAGACAAAACTACTGCTACACATATTTTGTTTGACCCATGCATCTTGAACTCTTCGCTTTAGCACTCAGAAAAAATTATATGTTGCTTCACAACTTTCACAAACTACCTTATACAGATTAATAACATTACTCTAAATACTGAGTGGATAAGTTTGGAAATTTAAAATCTGTCTTCAGACAGCCACAATCTCAACATTTGTGGTAATCTAATGTTTCAATAACAAAACACTTTCATGCAAGAGGATGACTAATTTTCCAGAATTTATCATGCATGCCTATCATCAGTTTCAACCACATGCCCCACTACAAGGAAGGTTACAATATGGGGAAAATACGACAAACAAACACAATATTGAAAAAAATAACTTACGTGTTATACTCCCTTGTAAAGCTAAAATACGACATGGAGCAGCTTTTAATGCCATAATTATTACATTTTAACACTGAACATGTTACACTTGTATAACATATTATACTAATAGGTTTACATGGCATTAATTAGGTCCTTTTTAAATCCTGATTGATTAATTAATTTATTTACCTTCCTGTCAGTGTTGACAACTTAGCCATTTTATGGCTAAATCTAGCATTTTCACAGTAGCGTTTAGCCATATAAAATCGTAAAATGCTTATAGCCTGAAATTTAGCCTATTTAACAAATTCCTTGGCCAAAATCTAGCCTAAATAGCAAAATTTCATCTGCTCTTTAGCTATCCAAGGGAAAAATGGTTAGGGTGAATCCCCCGCTACCTGTTATTCCCCATGTAGTTTAAAACTGAATTGTGTTACACTAACTCGATGATTCCAATTCATGTTTATATTTTTGTTTATTCTGAGAGAAAAGAAAACTTGTAGATGTATACCAGGCCAAAAACTACCTACAGTGATGCCAATTTAGCCCTTTTATGGCTAAATTTAGCTTTTTTGAAGAGTCTTTTTGTTTGCCACTAGTTTGCCAAAAAGCCACTAAAGGCATTTTACATAATGATTGAGGCAATTTTACCTATTTTTCTAAGTATTCAGGCATTTCTAGCTATTTTTCAGTTTCTGTTGTCTAATTTTTAAATAAAAATCACCGAAGTATCAATGAGAAATATTACATATATAATATATGCGTTATTGAAAAATTGACCGACCAGGTAAAACATCTGATCCACAATATTTCATTTGTAAATTTCCACACTTTGATGTCTGTGTTTGAGGAGTGGGGACAGGGAGGTTGCAGCCATTTGCAAGCTTCAAGTTCATATTTGTGTGGACAATTACTGTTCATATGTGGCATGTCACATGAAATTTGTGACCGGCGAGTGCTCAATCCCAGTGTTTCATTTCTCTTTGACTGTTTGTCTAGCATGACCATACTATTCGTGAACATTTTGAGATGAGAAGTCAGAAAGCATTTCTGAATGAAATAAATTCCTTTGACAAGCCAGAAAAATTATTTTACAGGGATGGGAAATTCCTGCCATGTCTTTTATTAATATTAAATCTGATTTTCGTACATATGACTATTTATAAAGTATCCCTACTTAGCCATTTCTGACCTTTTTGACAGTCACTTTTAGCCACTTTTTATCACCAAGAGTTGCTTCTTGTGTATTCTTAATGAAATTATAATAAAGTGATTTAGATAATTTTATGGGGAATCCTCCCCTTCACCCCTTACAACTGATATTCCTTGAAGTTGATGTGATAACCTAATAATGGATACACAAAGGCTGATCAACAAAGAGTGAGACTGATTCTTTTTTTTTCACACATGTTTATTACTGCATTTCAATGTTTACATGATCTTTTTCAGAGTAACCCCTCCTACTTCAATGCACTTTTTATAGCATCTCCGCCAGTCCTTGAACACATGATGCAGGCTATTCTTTGTGAGGTCCTTGAGAATCGTCTCACTTGTCTTGAGCACTGCTTCAGAGTTCTCAAACTGACTGTCCCAGAGCTTTTCCTTTAATGATGGGAATAAAAGAAAATCACAGAGTGCAAGATCGGGGCTATAAGGTGGATGTGATTCACAAGTAATGTTCTATTTATCGAGATAATTTGCGACATGATTAGATTAGATTAGGATGTGTTCTGTAGGTTCTTTGATGGCCAAAAGGCCTTCAACATAGAACAAGTCAAAAGCTTTCATATTTCTATTGTGTTGAGCTTAATAAAACTTGGCTTTTACAGCCTGTGTCACTGCACAAGGCATTGCATCCTTACTTGCATGCAAGGGGTGTCAGGATTTTACAAAATTGTCCAATTATTCTTTTTGCACCATAAATTGTACAACATTTTAAGTTATGATGCCAAAATGTAAACAGTAAGCATCAAGCCGCACATTCTCATGATGAAGTCACCACCCAGTTCTGGTCATTTCTTTGCAATGTGCTTCCTCAGTTTAGCCAATACTGACGTGCAGTATGTTGCTGTAACAGTAGTGACAGAGGGAAACTGCACACTGGTAAATCATTCTATTATCAAAGAACACGACCACTATCATCTTTCCCAGATGGTACAGCTTTTGCCTGTTTTTGATGTTGGAGAACTTGGCAATTTCTACACTGTGCTGGCTTGTTTTCCTTCAGGGTCATAATGATGCAGCCATGACCCATCACCGGTGATAATTCCAGAAATGCATCCCCTCCATCAGCAAAGAGATGCAGCACCTCACCACTTGTCTCCAAGTCAACAGACATGGCACCCAACGAGCACAAACACAGGTCATATGGAGATGATCACACATAATTGTGAGGACACTGCCATATAAAATGCACAACACTTCACTGAGCTTATAAAATGCTATCTTCTGATCCTCACAAAGAATCACAGCAGCTGTGTCGATAATTTTCTTGCACTCTACTACTCCTCTTGCATCAGACCTATTTTTTGGTATGTGAAATGCAAGCAGGATCTACAAAACAGAGCATTACTACCAACTTACCAATGTGAGAGTGCTGCCACCTGTGGGCATTATCCATAAAACTCTACTCTTTTCAAATATTCATGGTACACACAGGAATAAATCTAATGTGATGCATTCACATGACTTTTTTGGCCTCTATCATTTATTAGTGAGATACAAACTATTCTTACTAAAGCTCATTTTCCTGTCTACTACATTTTAATCCAAATAATTCTTTGCAGAAACAGCTACATTACACTTTCGTTATAGATGCAAAGAGAACAACGATAGTCAAATGTTTAAGAACTGGACACTATATGCTGGCCTTAAAATGCCATACTGTTTCCATGACATTACAAGAAACAACTGGCTTATGCCACAAAGAAACTTATTTGAAATAAATTGCATTTTAAAGAGATCTACATTTTCTGTGCAGCACATTTTTGTTTACGCTTAACGTTTACCAGTTACACAAGATTATATAAAATTTCTTCCAAATGAAGAGGAGTTCACAGGCTATTCCCCAAAAATTTAAGATATACATTTTACTTCTCATGGAAATATCTTTAATATATGTTATTGTAATCAAAATCGTTAAGATTCATTTTTTAGAAAATCAAAAATTTCGAAAAATCTTTCATGTAAAGGATAGTATGGGGTGGGGAATTTTCTTGAAAATCGTGTTACATCTTTGGAAGATACTGAACCTAATATCAAGTTTGGTATTTATCCGACTTTTCGTTTTTAAGTTATGCTGTTCACAGACAGACACACACATGTGCACGTTTCCAAAAATGGTTTATTTGGATGCAGGGGGCCGCAAAACATGTATTTCAGGTGAAATCTCGGTATTGAATTTTTGGGTGGAATGCAATACTTCCCCTACTTACTATACATAATAGAGAAAGTAAAAAGAGTCTCACTCTTTGTTGATCAGACTGGTAAAATGTTATATTTGTGATTTCCTTAACCTCACCCAACATTCTTCCAAATGCTGCATAGTCTTTTAACAAGGAAACAATTATGGAATGTTCAAGGAACTTTTTACACTATTCCATTCATATGGCTTGTATTAGATACTGACCAATAACATTTACCAATGCTTTGAATATTGTGATGCAGCGGCTATGGCCCAAGGTTATCGGAAAGTTGGTGCTGGGCAGTTGGAATAAACAACAATAAGTAGCACTTGCCAGTGTAAACATTGGATGCACTATCAGGAGATAACCAGAACCTTCTGGAAGTTTCTTCCCCACTCCTCCAGAATGTGTGTCAATATAATTCTAGAATGTTCTATGGAAGATCCCACTGCTTATACAAGCGAGTGTTCTTGTGAGAGGAGTCAATTCAGTTGGGTTGACTCAGTCAGTGAGCAAGCACGTACGTTTCTGGTGCAACAACAACAACGATTCTCTGAGCAAGTTGATGACGACTGTGCAGTGAGTGCTGCTGCAGGAGAGATTGAAGAATTCTTGTGTTTCACTGCGAGTGAACCATCCAGAAGAAGAAGTGAAGTGACGGGAAAGTTAAACTAGCTCACATTAGTGAAGTGATAGTGTGAACTAAGTGAAGTTCCAGTGAAAGTTGAAAAACTGGACAGTCACAAAATCAACCAATCAGATCGTTCATCTCAAACATGCTTGTAAGGATTTGATGTTAATGGATAAAACACTGGCTTGTTACTGAATCATAATACTATCTGTATGTATTCCAGTCACATCCCCAGCATATTCCTTTGAGAAAGGTATTGTCTTTTACGTTGTTTGCACGAGTCTGAAGAAGGTCGTATTGAAGGAGTTGTATTATGGTTCAACTGTTGGGGAGCCGAACTTGTAGTAGTTGCAACCGCACGTATTGTAAACAGTTTCCGGCAGCCTTTGTCCCAAATGTACTTTCAGGTGGCCTTTGCCCCAAGTTTAAAAAAAAATATTAACTTTGTTATTAAACTGCTTCTTTAAATATTTATGTTTGCCTTGGCTGCGTCAGTATTATTGTTAGAGACACGTTTCTCTTAGGCAGGGTTTTAGTACGACTAAGAATGTAGGCTTACACAGATTTTAAGTTTTAATTCACTCCTTTTTATTAATCCTCGACACAAATTAAATAGCACTTCACTGATATAGAGAGCTGTGAGATTCTTTTATTTAATACTTGCGCTTTTTTAACGTGTATACTTATTTTTCGTTTCACATGAATACATATTATATTTCTCTAAAGGACGCATCTTGCATCCGGTTACTATCACGGTCTGCAGGCAACTGAATAGATTTCAACCATCTAAACTTGTAAATCTCTGATTGGCTAGTCCTACTCCAATAAAATACCTTCATTTAACTAAAACGTTTTCTGGCTGTTGATTGGCTATTTTTAAACTGTCTCAAAATTTACATTATTGCTGCTCTAATAATGGCTAGTAGGATTTAAACTCTCAAACTCATTATTGCCTCAAGGTTACCTCATTGTTAGCAACTTTAAACCTATTATTCTCACAGCTTCTACATTATTAAATTACGTAATGCATTCACATAACATTATTGAACATGTTTACAATAATATAAGCATATGCAATGACTGTTACATACATTTTACAAATTATTACATACATATTGCTTCAAGGCAGGCTGTTATTGAATTTATACATTATATAATTAGACTGAAATTATTTAAGTGTTAAAAATACTGCCTCACCTTTGACTTTGAAAATATGCACATCAAGGCTGTGTCAATGGAGTAGAGTAGAAATGGGCAAAAAAATATGTGGCTTGTCATTGTTGGAGCACTGTAAGAGATTTCTAAAGGCTGTGGGTACTTCCTGAGCTTGTGGTGGGTGAATAGTATACCGATACTTTTTCCTTTCAACACTGCCCACCACAAAATAGCTAACCTCGTCATATGTTTGTAGTTGCAATCAACAGCCACAATGTTAAACTTATTCATTTACTACAAAAATGTAATTATGTGGTACACACTACATGTCTGTCCCATTGCAGAAAAATCTTAAGAGAGCACTGTGTTCGCTTGCTGTCTGCGGAAGAATGATCTCACTCCTGCTCCCTCCAGCCTCCAGCATGGATTTGGCTGCTATTTTTCATGTTCGATTATTACTGTGGCCTTAACTTCTCTAAATTTCTGACAAAATGATCACTTCTTACAAGATGTGTATTGCGATGTGCTACACCCTCCTCTGCCGGACTTGCTTCAACCTTAAGATGCTTTTACATCTCTTACTTACTCATTGTTCATCATTTGTGTTCAGCACTACCTTGCCTCTGTTAACTTATTCATTGTTAAGCATTTAATTTACGCATGATTGATAGCTTATCAGCCATATGCACCCTCTCATCATTCATAGTATCAATTTTCAAATAAATTATGCTCTTGAAAAAAAAAAGTGTCCTTATTGTTTTCTGATTTTATTTTATCTTCATTTTGAGGTTAACTAAATTCTCATTCTTGCTGTTTGTAGCATTGGTTAGTATTCTGTAACACATTTATTTAGTACACCATGATCTGACAGCTGACATAATGATGATTTGATTTCAAACTACACAAGAACAAATGTACATTTATATAATATGCTACATTTTATTTACGTAATAAACTTAATACATCCTTTTAAAAAGTTATGAGTTTCGTCAGGTAAATTCATAACCTCACATGGGATTACCTATGATAATTACAGTAGGTTAGATCTTGAACTTCTGTACCTTCCTTTGGCCCTGTAGTTATTTAATTACATAAAGACTACCGAAACCCCTGACATCAATATACAGGCCACCAAATTCAATATTTTGGAAACTGCACACAGTCCTGTAACCATAGAAGGAAATAATCTTCCCAGCTGTTAATTATATGTTAAGTAACTTCTGATGCTATGCTGGACACAATTTTCTGGCGATGAACTCGACTACAACATACAGAGGAAATACAACAAAACTTTTTTACATAAGGGTTATTAAAAGGTTATGACAGAAGTACTGCATTCATATCATTTCAGATCTCATTGTCTTTTGTTTTGTTTGTCTTCTGTTTTCTCATTTGCTAAATCATGACCATCTATATTGGAAAGCTACAATCAGACAGTAAAAAGCTGATACATTACATTCACTTGACTTTCTCTGCCCATCCTTCAACAAACTACTATTACAAGTGTATTCTTCTATCTACTTCACACTAACTGAGAAACATTTGCAGAAATTGTTTTACTGCATATTTCCTTGCGGGCAAAAGGTGGATTAGGGGGAATACAGTAGGCTTTAAGTGATAGTCAAATGTTTTAAAAGCGAGTCTCCATTTGATGATTGAAATTTTGTTCTCTTTACACAACCATAAACAAATCAAAACAAAATAAAACAAACAAAAAAAAACCTTTTTTTTTCTCTTGAGAAAGCTATAAGTATTTAATGATTTAAAATCCGAGATAGAAAACTATAGGCCTATTTCTATTTCTTCAGTTTTTTCCAAAGTAATTGAAAGGGTAGTGTACAATAGGGTACCATCATTTTTACTTTCTCTACTACGTATAGTAAGTAGGGGAAATATTGTATTCCACCCAAAAATTCAATACCGAGATTTCACCGGAAATACATGTTTTGAGACCCCCTGAATCCAAAAAAAAGCATTTTTGGAAACTCGTGTGTGTGTGTGTGTGTGCGTGCGTGTGTGTGTGTGTGTGTGTGGGTGCGTGGGTGCGTGCGTGCGTGCGTGGGTGTGTGTGTACAGCATAACTCAGAAACGAACAGTCGGATAAACACCAAACTTGGTATTTAGGTTCAGTATCTTCCAGAGATGCAACACGAAGGTTTTCAAGAAAATCCCCCCACCCCAGATTACCCTTTACATGGAACATTTTTCGAAAACTTTAATTTTCTCAGAAATTCCTCTAACGATTTTGATTAAAATATCATATATATTTAAGATACTTTCAAGATAAATAAAACGTATATCTTGAATTTTCTGGGAATGTCTCCAAAAGTATTCTTCATTGTGAACGACTTTTGCATAACCGGTAAACCATGAGAGATAGACAAAATTCTACTACACAAAAAAGTAGATCGCGTTAAAATACACAATTTATGTCATATACATTTTTTTTTTTGTTGTTGAATGAACCATTTTTGAGATATTGTTGTTATTCCCTTAAATTTTCCAATACTTATACTTTTTCTCAAATTCGTTATTCATTTTTTTTTGTCCTGGTAATGCAAAGAGAATGGAATACTCCACATAGCAACCAGCGCTTAAAATATTTGACTATCGCTTAAAGCCTAGCAATTCCCCTTGCATCTACAAGAAAATTATCAATAAGATTAACATCTCGATATCTTGATTAACATGAAGCATATGGAGAATAAGCGTTTGTTAAAATAGTTTGTACAAGAGTAGAGGAAGTCATGTGAGTGTAACACACCAGATTTTTAAGTAAATATAATGTTATATCGAAAGCCCAATATGGGTTTCAGCAAGGGAAATCTACAAATTCGGCAATGCAGAACATTATTGAAGAAGTGTATAAAATTCTAGATGCAGGAAATCAGTGTTTGGAATTATTTCTAGACCAATGTATTAATTTAGAAATTGTGCAATTATGGTTTAAAGGAAATTCCATTAAAGCGGTTTGAATCATATCTTAGCAATAGAATCACTAACTGAAATTGAATCTGAAATAAGAAATTCAAGAGCTTCTCATTCTGGTTTGGAAAATGTTAATTATGGAGTACCTTAGGGCTTGATACTGGGCCCCTTCTATTTTTACTGTATATTAATGACCTGGCCATAAACAATGACTTCCCTAATGCTAAATTTACTCTTTTTGCAGATGACACAAGCCTTTTAATTTCTGGTAAAGATAAACAAGAACTTAAAGTAAACATCGATATGGCAACAGAGGATGTAGTAAATTGGTTTAGTAACAACAAACTTGTCATTAATAATAATGAAAGTGTTGCCTTAGGAGTCTATCATAAAATTAACAAAAACTTAAATTTTGTCAAAGTTTATCTAAAAACTTTATTGATAACAATGTCTAATAAAATTAAATTTCTTGGAATCTGGGTTGATAGTAACCTTGACTGGGGAATCCACATTGATGTACTATCTAAAAAATTATCGCAAACATGTATTGCATTATATACCCTTAAAACTTCAGTTAATCTTGACATACTTAAAATGGCCTACTTTGCATATTTCCATAGTCATTTATCATACAGTATAATATTTTGAGGAAAGTCTAGTTATAAAAATAGAATCTTTATAATACAGAAAAGGGCAATCAGAATAATGTTAAACCTTTGCAGCAATACAAGCTGCAAACCTTACTTCATACTGTTAAATATCTTGACTGTTCTTTCGCTCTACATTTTTTGAAACTGTGGTAACAATGTTTTTAACACAAATGCTGATATTCATGACTATAATACAAGAAATAAATCTAAACTGCACATTACAGGTCATAAAAGAACCCTATATGAAAAAAGTTTATACTATAATGGCATTCAATTGTTTAATAAACTCCCCACACATTTAAAAAAAGTTAAAACCCTAACAGTCTTCGAAAAAGATCCTAATACAGGGTTGTTTTTATTCAGTGGAAGAATATCTAGAAATGAATTAGTTTATAAGCTTTATTATGGAATACAGTATGTTTACAATTCCAAAATTTAGTTTAGATATCTACTCATGTAATAAATTAGGATTTCTGTATTTGTGTATTACATCTAATTAGACCTGTTTTTTTTGTACTAATAATTATAATGTTGAAATAAAGCCAATATTTCTGTACTGAAATCAAACAGTGACTTGAGTTCGAATTTAAAATTCTAACCAATAACAAAGAATATCTCGGAAATGGTTAGCACCAAAAAAGATTTTATCTGAGTAAATTGCATGGTTTAACGAGATCTACATTTTTTGTGTAGTAAGATTTTGTCTCTCTTAAGGTGAGTCCACACTGTTCAACATATCAACAGTTAACATTCAACCATTAACAAAATGTCACATTCAACATGTTAAATGCCTTCACGTGTTGTAACTATGAACGTTTAACATTCTATCCACACCAGTTGACTTGTTGGGACAACAAAATCTCTTAACTAAAAGCAAAATGGACTCCAGTGATTAGGATTTGACAATTCCTATTTGTATCTGGTATGTAATAAAAAGAAAAGTGGAAGGTGATGAGGCTCTATCTTGTTAATCGGCACAGGAGTGAAAATATTTTGAATGAGTTTAAAATTCGGAGCAGTTTGACTTCAATTTCTTGAATACAAGTCAAAGTGATTTCAATTTTGTTTTAAGCAAGGTTTCTAACCTATAATTCAAAAAAGGACACACATTTGAGAGCAGCCATTCTAGCTACCAGACTTGAGCCTTTTTGCAATTCTCTAGCAAAGTGAGGTTATTATTTTTTTTCTGATATTGCCTCTGGAACAACAATAAATTGCACATAATTTGGTATATTTGTCCATCCTTTTTATTACATATATTACAATGTTCCATAATGATACCCTTAGCAAAGATTTTATTAATGAAAGTATCTTTTCTTTTGTCCATTCCATAAATTCATATGAAGCAAGCCAAATCAAAGATATAAGCACAGAACGAGTCAACATGGAACTACCGAACACAATAGCATGAAGGAATCACAATAGCTGCCATGTTTACAGTCTGAAAACTTCCGAAGTTCACCCAATCACATACACAGAGAGCGAATTGACTTAACAAGTTTTCCATTAAAAGTGGAAAACATCCAACATGTTAAAAGTGTCAAGCATAACTCTTTCAATTAACATGTTAAGTCAATTCTGTGATCGAAATTTGGCCAACATGCAAACTGTTAACATGTTGCACTTGACAAGTTTTGTTAAATGTTAATCAGTGTGGACAGGGCTTTACAGTTTACCAGTTATACAAAAGTCATTCAGAATGAAGAGGGCTTCATAGCCTATTCACAGAAAATTCAAGATATACGTTTAATTTGTCATAAAAATATCAAACACATGCTATTTTAATCAAAATCATTAAAGCCAATTTTGAGAAAATCAAAACTTTTTAAAAAGTTTCCATCTAAAGTGTAGTTTGTGTGGGGGATATTCTTGAAAATCTTTATTTGGTATTCTTGGAAGATGCTGAACATAAATACCAACTTGGTATTAAACCGACTTTTTGTTTTTGAGCTATGATGTTCAAAGACATGCACACAGATAGACATTTTTCTATAAATGCTTTATTTATTTTGGGGGCCACAAAATATGTATTTCTGGTAAAATGTCAGTATCAAGTTTTTGGGTGGAATACAATACTTCCTCTACATAGCAGACAAAGTAAAAGAGATTTAACCTACATATGATATGTGTAAAAGAACAATTCTACTTCTGTCTCCCCTTTCCAAAAAAAACACAGAAAACACAAAACACCAACACATTAGCTATCCTCCGAAGAAACGTGTTTTCTTCGAGGTCCGCCACTTTGAACACAGCAAAGGCTGGCTCGCATTTTCTACGCAGTCTGTGCCCGCCGCCATGACAAAGAGTATATAAACGGGCCCAAATACCGATCCAATCATTCAGCATCCTAAAGATGGGAGAGATGTAGGTTCCCGGAACGTCGATGTCTCCACATCACTTCACCTGGCTTGAAGCCCGAGAACATCTAGAGCATATTCGTCGCCAGGAAAGCTTCAACTCTTATTTGTAAGTTGCTATTTGGGTAAGTTATCCCAAAATGAATTTGAGAATGCCTTGTGGTTTACCAGGAAAAATAAAGAGTCCAAGTGAAATACTGGGTACTACTTTGAGTCTTTTAGTCTGAATCTACTTACACACAGCTTGTGTGAAAGAACAGTTAATACCGTCTATGTGTATTGCTTGTCATGAAATATTGCAACTTTTGTTTTATTTTACACACGTTTTCTGTGTACCAACAACTATTTTCTGTTCATGGCACTCTGAATGATGAAAATGAACGAGGAGTAGGAAAACTCATTTATACTCTTCACTTAGGTAAGATTACCTGGACATATTTCAAGAGTCTCTTGCTCTCATCGTCAGCTGTTGACCTACTGGCTGGTGGTTGTTTGATTGTCCTGTATCTGCTTGTGTTGACCATCTGGTGAGGGTTTGATGTACTTGCTGAGTTTGTCCTCTGCTGGGATGTCAAAATTCATTGCAATATTCTTCTTCTTCCAAATGTAGATTTTCTCCCAAGTGGATAGTTCCACAAGTTTTGAGACTTCTTTTAACAGTTTGACATCCGGGTCTATTACGTGGTTTTTCTCCCAAAAATGATTTGCAACAGCAGATTTTTCAATTTGTTTTAGGTGAATGTTCCTGAAGTGTTCTTTTCTGCATGTTTCGATATTTCTTTTGGCTTTCCCAATGTATTTCATGTTGCAATATAGGCATTCTATGGCATATATTCCGGACTTTTGTTCTGGGGGCGACTTGATCTTTCAACTTTGAACTTAGGAGATTTTTAATGCTGTGTTTGTTATAGGGTACAAGTGGAATTTTTTTAAAGATGTTTTCAAATTTGTGATAAAAATGTGGGTGGTATGTAAATTTGCGGAAACTGATTGCACTTTGATTGGTTTGAGAGTGGAGACTTCTGTAATCATCTTCTTTCTTTTGAATTTATTTATTTTCTTTATTACAGTGAATTTCCTGAAACCATTGACAACTGCTGTGTTTAGTATATGGTCAAATTCTGTTCTGTACTCTGTGTAATTCATGGGGATGTTAACCAATCTGTATGCTAGGCTGTTGAACAATGCATATTTATCACGGACTGGATTGTAGCTATTATTACTTTCTCTACTACGTATAGTAGGCACGGGAAGTATTGTATTCCACCCAAAAATTTGATACCGAGATTTCACCGGAAATACATGTTTTGAGACCCCCTGAATCCAAAAAAAAACATTGTTGGAAACATGTCTGTGTGTGTGTCTGTGAACAGCATAACTCAGAAACGAACAGTCGAATAAACACCAAACTTGGTATTTAGGTTCAGTATCTTCCAGAGATGCGACACAAAGGTTTTCAAGAAAATCCCCCCACCCCAGATTACCCTTTACATGGAACATTTTTCGAAAATTTTAATTTTCTCAAAAATGGCTCTAACAATTTTGATTAAAATATCCTATGTTTAAGATATTGTCATGAGAAATAAAACGTATATCTCGAATTTTCTGGGAATGTCTCCAAAAGTATTCTTCATTGTGAACGACTTTTGCATAAGTGGTAAACCATAGTTAGTTAGTTAGTTAGTTAGTTAGTTAGTTAGTTTATTCATCCGTTAAAGTGGTTTGGTACAATGTACATTCACTATTGGACACGTCAAGCTATAAACATAAATAATAATAGGTTTTTGCAATATATACAATATGTTTTTACATTATATACAATAGGTATTTACATGCTAAATACTATGGTTCATGATATACATTTGTGTTCAAGGAAATCATTAATAGAATAAAAGGAGTGGTTAACTAGATGTGCCTTGAGACTGGATTTCAGCTGGTTTACATTTTTAATTGCCTTAATATTACTTGGTAAATTATTGTAAAGTTTAATGCCAGAATATAAGATACTTTTTTGGTAGAGCGAGGTGTTGCAGCTGGTCACATGTATTTGTGTATTTTCCCTAGTATTGTGTTCATGCACCATATTATTAGTTATGAATAGTGAATCAGAAGCATTAATGTTCTTGACTATAAGCAGAATAACTGCATATATGTAAATGCAGGGAAGTGGGAGGATCCCCAGTTTTTTAAAGAGAGGTTTACATGACGACTTTGGGCTGACTCCTTCAATAGTTCTGATAATTTTTTTCTGTGCAATAAAGATTGACTTGCTTGCTGAAGACTCACCCCAGAAGACTACTTAGGAGTGAGTGCACATGTGCAAAATATGCTGCTCTAACTGTTTCTTTACTTGTGCATGTTGGCAATATTCTTAGCATATAACATAGAGAGCTGAGTTTATTATTTATGAAGCTAGTGTGGGCATCCCATTTCAGATTGCTTTGTACGCAGATCCCAAGGAATTTTATAGATTCTACTTTTTTAAGTGTCTGATTAGAGAGTTGTATTTGAGGGGCAAGATAATTTTTGTTCATATTTGTGTGTATATCCATTGCTACAGTTTTATTTGTATTTATAATAAGATTATTCAATGTTAAATAGTTTGAGATTTTCTCTGAGACTTGGTGAATAGAGGTTAGAAAGGTTTCTTTTTGGGTTGCCTTAACCAGGATGTTTGTATCATCAGCATATAAAATGGTTTTAGTACATGGATCATTTATGTGGAAATCATTTATGAAAAGAAGAAATAGGACAGGACCTAGTATAGAACCTTGTGGCACACCATAGCCTACTTGGAGTGGACTGGAGTGATAATAATTGATCTGATTATTTGATTTATTCTTTATTTCCACTATTTGCATACGACCACATAGATATGATTCTAACCATTTATTGGCCAACCCTCTTATGCCTAGAGCCTCTATTTTCGTTAACAAAAGCTGATGATCTATGGTGTCGAATGCCTTTGTTAAGTCTAAAAATATAGCCGAGGCATGTTGCTTTTGATCAATGGCTTTAAGGGACGCGGTTATAAATGAGAAAATTCCAGATTCAGTTGAGTAATTTTTCCTGAAGCCGTGCTGAGAGTCCGATAATAATTTATGTTTCTCTAAGAAGAGATAGACAAAATTTTACTACACAAAAAATGTAGATCGCGTTAAAATACACAATTTATGTCATATACATTTCTTTTGTTGAGTGAACTGTTTTCGAGATATTGCTTGTTATTCCCTTAAATTTTCCAATACTTATACTTTTTCTCAAATTCATTATTCATTTTTTTATGTCCTGGACATGCAAAGAGAATGGAATGTGCCACATAGCGACCAGCGTTAAAATATTTGACTATCGCTTAAAACCTACCATATTCCCTTTGCATCTACAAGAAAATTACCAATAAGATTGACATCTCGATATCTCGATTAACATAAAGCATATAGAGAATAAGCGTTTGTAAAAATAGTTTGTATAACAGTAGAGAAAGTCATGTGAATGTAACACATTAGATTTTTTTATGTAGTTGTCTGTATGTGTGGTCTTCCTATGTATACCGAAGCTAATCTTGGAGTTTTCATTCCTCATAATCTTCAGATCTAAAAATGGGAGGTAGTCATCTTTTTCAATTTCTATTATAAATTTGATTGACTTTTCTTGTAGGTTTAATAGTTTGAGTGCATCCTGTAAGTGTTTCTCTGGAACTATTGTGAATATATATATCTCTCTCCATTACTTGCAGATCTATATATGAAATTTTTGAAAAACACATCACAATAGCATTCCCTTGGATTTTTAAAATTTGGCATAGATATGTATATTGTTATTGCAATAAGTTATTCCACTTCAACTATCTGGATGTTAACATTACGAGCGAAGGAAATCTAATTCAAGAAATTAACAATCAAGTTTTAACAGCAAAGCAGCAAAAATATTTGGTAGTATTAATGATTTAGTGTGGAGAAATAAATACATAAGAAAAGAAACAAAAGTTAAAATTTATAAAGCAGTTGTCCCACCAGTAATGACTTATACCTTAGAAACAAGAGCAATGACCACAAGAACACAATAAATTATCAAACAACCGAATTGAGAGCACTGAGAAAAATAGCTGGAAAGACATTGTACAACTGAGTAAGAAATGAAACTATCAGAGAGATGTATATGATCCAGCGTGTTACAGTATGGGTTGCAAGAAGGAAGAAAGAATGGAGTGAACATTTATCCAGTATGTCAGAGGAAAGAACTGCACGCAGAGTAAGGGACAACACTTGAGAATGGAAAAGAAGTCCAGGACAGCCAAAAAGAAAATGGAAGGAGAGCTTGATTCACCTATAGAATGATTAGGTAAATGCCCGATTTCTATTTTTCTGGAAGTTTGTCTGAGTACAGATTCTTTATGTGGTATTTATTCTAAGATGCTAAGACATAAAATACTTGAAAACTTTTTGGAACTTATTGTCTATCCACAGGTGGCACGTGAATTTCTTGTACTGCTTTTTGGAATTTGTGCAGAAAAGCTGGTTGTGTCCTTAGGTACTTCTGTCTCTTTAATTTGGCCGTTTTTTGATCAATAAGACTGGCACGAAAGTCAATGAGGACCACTTGGTGATATTCCTGTACAAATTCTTCTTTCTCTAGTGGGATATTGACCAGTCTATGTATTAAGCTATTGAAAATGACATGCTGTTTTTCTTCATGTAGTTATCTGTAAGTGATGATTTCTGATAGATCTGAAAAGTTAATTTATTTTATTCTCTTATGATTTTAAAACATAATAAAGGTAGAATTTCACATTTCTCTAATTCAGTGGTGAACTGCATGGATTTATCTTGTAAATTTAAAGGCCAGTTTCACCAACCAATGTTAAAAATACTCTTAACATCTAGTTTGTTAACAAAGTGTTCAAAGTTTAACGTAAGGTTAAAACTTTTGCATTTCATCAAGCTTTTACAGCAAATTGTTAGTTAACATTTTGTTAACGTCAAATACAACTGCAAACGCTAGCTTTCGAGAAGGCGGTGGCCGAGCTACACTGTTTCTGAACATAATCTGATGCATTTTTGTCTACATATCACTGCGCTTTCTGTGTTAGTAGCCAACAACTATTTACATTCATGGCAATAGCCATGTAATGTTCCAGTTTGTTTGAGGTTAGAATCACGATGTCAACTGAAATAAATGTTTCGCCATTTGAAACACATTAATTAACATCTGTTAATGATGTATTAACAAGTATGAAAAAGCTGACGTCTTACAATAAAAGATAAGATTGCAGCCTGAGACAAAATTCGTGAGTAATTTAATTGAAATGAACGCGTTTCTGTGTTAAGTCCAGTAAGCAACGGCAATTTTATGCTAACATAAAGTGTAGCACCAGAAACGTTAGATGTGAAGAGTGTTTAAGACGATTTAAAACTTGTGCTGGACACTGCATTGAAACTAAAGTGGACGAAAATGTGTTATCTCAAGCAGAGCCAAAAAAAATACTGTTTGCTTCTTGAAGGAATTGCTTTGGAAACCTTCCAGATAAACCCACAAATGGGGTAGCTTTGGAAATACCAACATTATCACCCACCAAGTAAATGAAAAATGTTAGTAGCATAAAATCTAGTATCTCATTAACACTTGTAGCATAGGAGAAAGAGGCATGCTTCTGTTAGTAGCATTCTAACCTCTCGTATTTCCCATAAAACCCTGCTCATGACCCCTTGGACAGTCTATATTGCTTTAAAAATTCCTCCTTTTGCAGGCTTTCAGATTTATTATGATCTATGACTGCTCTTCTATTAGGAATGTCATTTAAAAATGCCAATTGTAGCAAACTCGCATCAACAGCTTGGTTTGCAGTAGCCATTTTCCAACTTCTAACATTTGTTAAACACCTTAACACAGAGGTATGGGGATGTTAAGTTAACACCGACTTTAACACATTGTTAAAGTTAACATTTTTTTATTAAAATTTAGCATCTGTTGATGAAAGCGTTGTCTACAAATGTTGATGGTATTATCGCAAAGATATCATAAACATATATGGACTGTATTTTGAAGTATCTCATGAATAAATCAGTCAGGAATGGTAACAAAGGATTTCCCATGGCCAAACCTGAAATCTGTTTATAAAACAAGCTTTGGTTGGTGCATAGTTCAGTGAAGGAATGGCAGTCCTGTATTTCTTCTTCTGAGGTGCCTGTTAGCCATTTTTTAAATACTTGCAAAGATTTATTTGTGGAACAAAGCTTTTACATCAAAGATACCAAAGAGGATAACTGTGCCCCTTCCACCAGAAATATACAAGACAATGACTTACCCCTGGTTGCCAAGTAGAGAAGACCATTCCTTCATAACATCATGTGACTGCGCTTCCAACTCTGACATCAGTGCTTCTTCGTTTAGCTGGTGTAATGCCCCACTTGAATTGTCTAGTCGTCTGTAGACAAACACAGTTTTAGGTAAATGTCAGGTGACCATTATATTGCAATTTTAATACCAATTATACACTAAAATATCAGCTGTCAATGCAGTTAAAATATGTGATATTATTGTGGGTGCATCCTTAGTTGGTAATTGAAGTTTCCTACCCACACAGTAATGAGCTGTGGAAACCAAGAGAGGGGATAAACACATGACCAACACATCATTATTTCATTTTATTATCAACTTTTTAAATACATTTAAAGGACACGTCCAATTACAAATATAAAATAATTTAACAAGTATAGCTTATAATTTTACATTACTTTTTATTAACATTTTTACCTTAAGTATCAATTTTCATGTTACATTGCTTTTCCATGTCTAAATTCATCTATACTATACAATTCATTTTCTATTAAGTATTTCTTTAATGTTTTTCATCATTACATTTGGCTGGTTTATGTTCTTTATTTCCCTAGGTAATTTATTGAATAATTCTCTTCCTGTAACTTCTATGGCACAATTATTTAGAGTTCCCCTTAATGTTATTGTATAATAATCATCATTGTTTCTTAAATTATGGTTATGTACATTGAAATTTATATTTATCACAGTTTTTATGTATATATATATATATATATATATATATACACATGGCACTGTTAACAAGTTTTGATTCTTAAACACCCCCCTGCAAGTTTGTTTATTTTCCATTTTGCTTATTATTATAATGGCTTTTTTTTTTTCAATTTAAAGACTTTATTCATTTCTCTTGCTGTAATATTTCCCCATAACGTAATTCCGTATCTTACATGAGAATATATAAAAGCATAATAGACCTGTTTCACTGCCCATTATTTAGTTAAATGTCTCATTATATAAATGCCCTTATTTATCTTTTTACTAATTGATGCTACATGAGATTGCCAATTTAAATGTTTATCAATTATTACTCCAAGAAAATTAGTGCAACTTATTTCTGATATATTTTCATCATCTATACTTAGTTTAATGCTACTCGGGTTAAGTTTTGTTAATTCAAAGTTAATACATGCTGTCTTTTGTGTATTTATTAAGTTAGCATAATATTGTTTTATAATTTTTAAAATTGAATTTGCTCTAATTTCAACCTCTTTTGCTGTTTGACGTTTAATTATGTTGTCTGCATATCCAATTGCAATGCCTCCATTTTCCTGTATCACCTAAAAAATTTCATTTATATATATAAGAAATAAAAATGGCCCCAATTTTGAGTCTTGTGGGACCCCTTGTTTTACTATTTTGAATTCTGACAATCTTTTTTATAACACCATTTGTATTTATTGACACATTGTGTTCGATTTTGCAGATATGTTGATATCCAATGTAACGCCAAACCTCAAATATCTCATGTTTCTAGTTTACTTAGTAGTATTTATATATTCATACAATCAAAGGCCTTTAATAAATCTATGAAGATAGCCACCACATGGTTGCCTAGCAACCAGTAATCAATCCAACAATCAAAAGTTGTCATAGCAACTGAATATGCTATAGCTTGGTTGTTGGCTCTATCACATTATATCATGTGCTTTGTGCTTGACACCAGCAGCCGATACGTCTGCTATCTGCATGCTGACGTTTGGTGTAAACAGATACTGCTGTTATTCTTGCTTTGCTTATGGTTATGGTAGCGTGAGTAGGTGTAACAGCTTGTGCACTTTATCATCAATCAAAAACATTTACAACAGTTTAAATAGCACACCACAACAAAACTGTGTGTGTGTGTGACTTTTATATTTAGCAAATTGTTTCATCACACAAAAATTTGCAGGTATGGCTCTTCTTGTTAATAAAGTTTAAAATTTGAAGTAGCTATGCATTTATTTTGGGTTCCTGCACTGATTTCGTCTATTATTATTGTTAGGTAATTGCGCACTAAAGAAATGTGTAGACAGTCTTCTGATTACATTGCAATATGCAAATAATTTCAAGGAATGTCTGTATGTGCGTATCCATTAATGCGAACTTCAAGGCAACAACCTTAGTAGGGTACTGCAGACACTTCCAGAGGTTCATGACAGTAAACAGACGTTCCCACACATTTAACTCAGCATATAGCACATATCTCCTTAGATTTCTCTGCAAATGTAAAATGAAGCTATGTGTAATCAAGTAGAACTAGCATTCTCAAAGATACAATACCACATTTTTGTACTTTTCTCGCCCAGAATATCTACTAGGCATTACCGGATACAGCATCGATAAATTCCCGCTCCTTCAACCGTCCATCATCAACTTAGTATGCGCCCATGGCCACTGGATTTAAAGTATTTATGTAACACATGGTAAGTAATGCTAGAAGTGTTAAAGAAAACCAAATTAAATACTGATGGCTTGATACGGTCATGAACGTGACTGAGGAGATCCATATTATGTTTATTATTTTATATTAATTAACATTATTTTATTAACCTTTCACAAGTTTCTGGATTCATATAGAATCATTTTTTATATTTCTTAATTCTGCTCAAGTCATTGTATATATGACAGGAAACAATAGTTTGCAACTTCTCTTGACATTTCAAAGGGATTTCACTATGCCATCATTTCCGTAGGAGTACATGTCTTTCTGCATGACTCTTAGCTGCACCCTGTGGATCACATGAACCTTGGAAAGTTCTAAGCCTACGCATTTTCCAGGGCGTTGGCAGACCATATTTGGTAATAACTGCCACGATATTAGAATGAACCCATCTAGGGTATTCAACCCTATATAAGCAAGCCCTCAAGCTCTGCTCGCGGGGACTTTGTGTTGTAACTTGGCCGGGACCGCTATGGTACCCGCCGACGGCCGGATGGTTTCACTTGGCACCACTAGCGTCTTGGCAAAGTCATGCTGAGTATTGGCTCTCCTCATCCATGACGAGACATTTCCTAAGGTAAGAGAGCTGCTAATGATAATGTGTACTGTGCTCCCCCCCCCCTTTCTGTAAACTCAACTATTGCATAATCCAAGACCAACTTCCATATATAGTCAGATCGCTCTAGCCAAGTGTTTTAATAATTGTCTCTACCTCTGCAATCCCTCATTTAGCTATCCACCCCAGTGTCACAACTTAGCATGTGACAATATCTCAGTTAAAATGTGCATTACTTCCTGTAAACACCCTTCTACGAATATTCTTATAAAACTTATGTTTCTATCTACTTCATGTTAATCAAGACAAAGATTTGCAGAAAAAGTTTCACTACAATTTCGTTGTGAAGTGACAGTCAAATCTTTATAAAGCGGATCGCTATATGCTAGCTTTGAAATTCCATACTCTTTGTATGACATCAAGAGAGACAAAGCAATGGTGATTTAGCACCTCAAAAAATGTATGATAAAGTACTGGAAAATTCAAACCAACATATACTAGAAATGGTTAATGCCACAAGCAGTTTAAGTGACATAAATTGTATACTTCAACAAGTTCTAGATTCATGTTGCAAGGCTCTGTGGTAAGTCAGTGGTTTCATTTGCATCTCTTGTGGTTCCATGGAGTAGTAATTTTACGTTTCCCCTATCCAGGGCTTCACTTTGTGCAGGTATGGAGTTCACAATAAAAGTAGTAGGAACCCCTGTCATTCTAACATTGGAGGCAGCACACACTACCTGCTAGGTGCTTTCAGCTATTAAATGGGTCTATACCCTCACTGTTGAAATGTAAACAGCTAGTGATTAAGTTGGTACACTCACAAAAAGCAGATGAAAAGCTTTAACCGTTATTGCTAAACCAATCACAAAGCAGCATTCCAGGTGGTCAATGACGAAGCAGAACTAGAAGCGGCTTTGTTGCCGGATGTAACTATTTCCAATCACGTGTTTCAGTTTGTGAATCTCTAGCACGTGCGTCGAGTTGTTCTTTACAAGCTAATATTTTTCATTGTCATTTATATTTGTGGTTATTGTTTGATAGTTTTATTGTTGGTGTTTGTTTACATATATTTCATTCATATTATTTATACAAGATTTGAAGTGCGACAGTGTCAAAAAAAACATGCAGACTAACGAGTGAAAATCCTTTGCGTTGAGATGCACCACTTAATAGTCAGGCATTGGAACTGTTAAGAAGGAGTACGTGAAGGTTCATGGGCAACCCTCTATTCCTGCTGATAAAGCCATACAACGAACTGCAGCAGCTCTTGAACTAAACACGAGAACAGTTATTTACAAGGAAGTGAAAGTCCAAGAGAAAGAGGAAAAAGTTCTTGAACCATCTGAAATGTAGCATGAATGAAAATAACTTTGTTGTTCGCAGCTTATAATTTGTTTTATTTCTCCTCATTACAGCAGGCAAGTTTGCATTATTCTGTTTCTATATTGCCAAAAGATACCACTATTGGTGGTATAGTCATCACTTGATGGAACAAGGTTCCTCTGAAGGTCATACACTATATGGGAACATAACAAATGACAACACCTCTTGTTTGGCAAACTTTTGTCTATCTTTTATGGTTTACCACTTATACAGAATCATACAAGATTCATTCCCAATGAAGAGCATTTCATAGTCAATATATTAGATTTACAAATATCAAACATCATATATAATCACAATATTAAGAGCCATTTTTGAAAAAATAAATAACATAACATTTTCAATGTAAACAGTAGTTTGGATTGAGGGAATCCCTCCCAATCTCTCACACATATCTGTTTCTAAAAATAATTTTTTTGGGTTCAGTGGACCTCAAAACATGTATTTCTGCTGAATATTGAATTTTTTGTTGGAATGCAATACTTTCTCTACCTTAGGTATGCTGGTTACTAAAGCACAAACAACTTTGACATTTTTGGTAAGTCACTAGAATATGGTGATATTTGAATTGCTAGGTTCCATTCATAACTGGCAACTCCTCAAATACATATATTGTGAAGGTTAGTTACATTGTATCTGTTATGTTGGTGCCAGAAGTTTAAACTTTGCACACCGGCTGTTTAGTCACTAAATCTTGGCTCTCCCATATCTTAACCTCCATACAGAGCCACTACTTCAATTATACACAGAGGAGCTTACAGGACCAATGAATGCTGTGGGTCATTCATCACCCTCTCTTGGCAGTTCCAGCAATAGGATGCATCTATGGACTGGAAATGTTAGGGACTTCCATGCATCTCTGTGGTCAGTCTGCAGCCTCTTGTGGTTCATTCACCTCATCCCTTCCTCCTACGGAGCGGTACTGACGAAGGATGTCTGTAGGTTGCAGTGCGTGAGGTGTGCCCCTCTGTTGTATAACAACCTATACTCTATATCATGAATTGTAAAATCCTGTAATATTCTCTTCTTTTTAATAAATTTAAAAATCATAAGAGATAAATAAAAACTTATAACATAAAAAATCTAAAGGGTGGGTGAAAGTCACTTTACACTGTACTAAACCCAATTCTATGAAGTGAAAGAAGGAATATATAATACAAATACATAATCAAACAGTCAAACTCGTAACACATATGCTGATAGTAATACACAATTCCTACTCAAAATTGGTTGCTAAAGCAGTATGACAGATTGGGCAGTTTTTGTGTGGAAGAGCATTTGGTGTGGGTACGAATGTTGAATCACAGGACATTCAGAATGACTTTGTGGTGCATTTTGGCAAAGCACCATCACCACCACGTCCGATGTTATTGGACTGGGAGAAGACGACTTTTGTCACAGGAAGTGTTCTTGATATGCAACACAGTGGGAGCCCGAATATGTGAGCTGAAACTTGAGTTGCTGTGGACGCATCAATTCAGTGTTTGCTGATAAAAACATTACACAAACGTTCTGCAGAATTAGACATTCCAAGATTGACAATGCGACCATAAAGAAATCTGGTTTTATGCTATGACTAAATTTTTCCAAATCACTGGATTGGACATGGAACAGAAGAATCTCCAGCTCCATTGCCTTGACCTGCAAGAATCGCTGACCTTACCACGCCACTGATGTAAGGAGAAACTGATACACAATGAGAAGCTGAAACATGCAGTTTGTGCATCACTCCATTATATGCTGTTGCATGTGCATTAGGTTGTGCTACCAACATGGAGGAATCCACACAGATATTTTGGATCCATAGGAGGTAAGTTATGCTAACTACATAGTTTCAAAATCAGGTAAAGAGACTTTCTGCCCATCCTGTATACATTGTGACAATTATGTTTCTATTTTACACGAGTGTGAGATTTTTTTTATTATCATTATTTTCTTTAATAATATTTATTTTTAGAATAGTTTTTATTTTAAATGTGTGACAAATATAATTTTATAAGGCTGGGATGTTCAGAAAAAGCTTTGTTTAAGAGGAATGATAAAATTGGCTTTAGGTGTTCTAGCAAGTCATTTCCCAAATGCTTAGGTAAGCACGGAAGTATCACAAGAGCATTATGAGAATATTCGTGAAGCTAGATAAAAATTTAGATCTGATCACTGCATTGTTTCAAAATATTCTCCATTGCATCCTATACACCGTTTCATCCTTTCAAACCATTTTTGAAATGCTGAATGCCATTCTTCTTTGGAGAGAGTGCAAATCTTTATAAGCAGCCACTGCAGGTTCAGTTGACTCAAATCATTGACCTCAAATTTTTTCTTTCATTTTGGGGAATAAAAAAAAGTCGCATGGGGTCAGACCTGGACTGTAGGGAGGATGAGACAAATATCTGACTCCTGCAAAGTGGGTTGTTTCCTGTGCAGTGTGGGCAGAGGCATTGTCTTGATGCAACAAAATTCCATACAGATCAGGCAGGCATTTTGTGGTATACCATCTGGCAGAAAGTCTTTTGTCCCTCAAGAGAATCGTCACAATGTGGCCACTTACTGAGAAGAAGGAACAGATCATCTTCTTGCCAACACTTCTTGTTTGCTTCACTGGGAAAACCCAGACTGATGACTGTCGTTTAGTTTCTGGATCATACTGGTAAATCCAGCTTTCGTTACCTGTTACAATGTTAGATATGTTTTTGGATCTTTCTCCATTGAATTTTTCAATCATTTCCTGGCACCATTGTACATGTGCTTGTTTCTGCTCATTTTTGAGGTGGTGGGGGGATCCAGTGACTGCAGAGCTTCCTGACGTCAAGCTTTTCTTTAAGGACTGTTTTCATTGCTGCCGATCCAATATTTAGGGCTTCTTGAATCTGACCATATGTGCAACAATGATCTTCGCACAACATGCACTCTGCTTTCACCACATTTTTATCCATTGTTGCTGTAGCTGGCCATCCTGCTCAGTCTTCATCTTCAAAGGAATCCCTTCCCCTTATAAACTCTGCATAGCAACGATAAATGGTGGATTGCGAAGGGTAAAGATCTCCAAATCCACGATGCAGTGTTTCAAGGCACTGTTACTCCCTAAAATCATAGCACGGAAATGCTCTCTTAGCGTATGGCGTAGCAACACCTGCTATACATACATGCGCAGGGCTGACAATGCACATTGTTGGAGCGCGTCCAGACTTGCACATGTTGCTCTCTGAACTTCAATCTGAAGTTAGGAAAAGTTGCTTTGGCTTACCGCTACTTATTATTGTCCATTCTCAAAAGTTTCAAAGTGACCCTCATATTGGCCCTTGGATGGAATGTACAAAATCATGCTGACGCCACTTACATCAGTGTTGTTGAAAGCACAGTTATCATATTCCTCGGGTATTTACTTTTTTATGGCGGTCTCTCTGCTAGATGTACTAACAGGAATCTGTGACAATCTCTTAATTTTTAACCTAATATTCAACAGCTGCAAGACCACCAAAATATGCAAAATCCAGCCTCCTTCACACCCCAGGTAAACTTGTCTATTGCAGTCTTATCATTGGTTGATGTTGGTAGTACTTCAGCTAAACAAATCTTGACAACAAGTTTACTGTAATGTAGTACTATAGCTAATTGAACTAAATTTGGAACCAAAGTTACAAGCCAATAATTTTCCACTGAATCTGGATAATTTAACTACGTCTCTGCCCTCGCCCCATCTGGTACAAGCGCCAGGTGATCTTTTTCTTTTAATATTAACCATTTCCGAGACATTCATTGTTATTGGTTTCACATTGTTTTGTTTTTCACAACCATACAAAGATCATGGAATTTCGAAACAAGCTTGTGGTTACCCACTTTATAAAGATTTGACTTTCACTTCAACCTCCTGTATCCCAAAATATGTAATGAAATCATTTCTGCAGACATTTATTTAATCTAATATAAAAATAAACTTCTGTACGAACGTTTGTAAGAAGAGTGGCTAGAGAAAGCCAGATAATTCAGTGTACGCATCATATATTTAAATGTTGTTTGCTCAGCTAATGCGACATCAAATAAATACATACCCTCCTTCAGCAGTGCAGTCAAAAGCACTTCCTTCACTCCGCTCGTAATCTAACATGAGGTCATCTGAGGCAATACTTTCACAAGGTGACAGTGTGTCTATGGAGCCCGTCCTACTTAAGTGTCTCGTCCTGGCTGGGCTGCCATCAACTGATGTTGTCGTCGTGGCTGCAGTTGGGCGTTTAACAGCTGTAAAACACAAACATTATAACAAATCTTATTAAGATAAAATTGATACCTTGCCTTGTCTTGTACAATACAAATTTCTGTCATTGTTCTGGATGCACTTCAATTGGGTTTATTGTGCTACCTGTATCGTTTTAAAGCCAAATTATTATGCCTGCTCTCTTTATCAAGGAATATAGTCTAATAACATGGCTTCAAATTCTTCTGGTTCTAAAAACATTTCCCAGAAGCAGTATATCTCGTGTGAGCCAAAGTGTCACAGGAGCATATAATATGCTGGGCTGTTTCAGTTGCTTTCTTGCACAACCTCCGATCTATTGCGTTAATATACTTTTTCAGGACCATTGTCCTGTGAGAAATGCTGTAACTGTCCTCAGCTGAAACCTGTTATATTTTAGTAAGCTTTCATCTCTTTTCTTACATGGTTTTCTAATAAATAGTTTACCATGCTTGTTTCCTGGAGTTTTAAGCAAGGTTTTATGATGTTCTACTTTGGACCAGTTCTTAAAAGTCTCTCTTACTATACACTGAGATGTTCCCAGTAAATTGTAAAGCTGCTCCTTGTTTTGCAAGTTCATGAGCTTTTACATTTCTCTCTATGCCACTATGACCCGGCACCCAGATGAGTTGAACTTCATTCTGTTCTGCCAGGCTTGTGAGCATGTTTAGGCAGTTTAAAACTAGTTCTGAAGTTATCTTATGACTACTTAGAGCCTTAAGTGTAGCCTGGCTATTTGAGAAGCTGGATCTGTTTATCAATGTATGCATAAGATTGATACCTACATTTCATTTGTAACAAAAGATTAAATGTATATATTGTGATGCAGCAGCTATCGCTCAAGGTTATTGGAAGATTGGCACCGGATAGTGGAGAAGTAAACAGAGATAAGTAGCATGCTCATCCAGCAGATAACCAGAATCTTCTGCATGTTTCCCATTCTTGAACGTTCCAGAAATCTAAGGAAATTTCCAACGGCTATATAAGCATGCACTCTTGCAAGTGAGTCAGTCAGTTGAGCTGGTCAATGAGTTACATTAATGAAGTGAGTTAAAAACTGGAGGTGTTCACAATATAGTGTTACATATCAGCTGCATCTGCAACCTTTTCTGCTAATTAATACATGTTTTAGGAAACATTTTATCATTACATTGTACAGAATTCAGCACAAACAATAAATGGGTTTGAGTTAATGGCTATTTTGAATCTGATGAGTTAACTTTTTTGCTGCAAATATGTGGCAGGACTGTAGAGTTGAGCTTGGAAATGAGTTTGCTAGTTTGTATTCTCTCTCTGATGTGTTAGTTAGTCATGGAGTGCTGGACAGTGAGATAGCATGTTTATATTGTAAATTAGTATACATCAGAAGCAGTTCCATCACAGAAACCCAAAGAGCATTTCGAGAGCAACTGAATCAATGTTATACACCATCTAAGGATAATATACATTATTTGGTGCAACAGAGAATTCAAGTGGTCAGCATTCTGGCTTCTCAATTCAGAGGTTCTGGATTCAATTCCCACTGGGGTGGAGAATTTTTCTTTAACCAGAATCATCCCTATTCCCTACAGAGTGAGGAAATGCGGTAGTGAATGCAAGTGTGTTTATTAGTTAAAAACTGATAAAACTAGTGTTATGAAATGCTATAGTTCAGTGAACAATACCATCATCACCTCTTCCTCAAATCAAAACCCCTGATATGATCATAAAAGTTAAAGCGGGCTATACAAAAGAAACAATTAAAAAAGTTGTAATCAAGAAGGTAGCCCCATGGCTGACCTTATTCTGCAGGCACAGAACAAAACATTGAGAGAGTAGAGCAATCTATGCAATGGAGTGCACACTGGCCGGCAAAAAATCATGCCATTGTTTTACGCATATTGGATCAAAGTGTGAGGCAAAATCATCATACAATGAAAAGTGTTCTCCAAGCTCCAACAACTGTACTTTAAGGAAATGTAATAGAAATATAAATAATTATTAGGAATTAAAATATTTTTCACTTTAAAACTAATTTATTGTTTCAACCACTCACTGTATAATAGGATGCTCTGTAAATCTATGAGATTCCCAAGCATTTACTAACTTTTAATGGTAGCTTTTGCACTGTCTTAGTTTGTGAAGGTGTCTTAGGGAGTGGCTGGCAAACCTGGCATTTCTGGACAAATGCTGGTAAACCTAAGATGTTTTAAAAAGTCTGAATTCATTACAAGAAATGTAAAATAAAAAGCAAGGCTGTGTCCTTTAGTCAATTCTCAGATGATTAAGAGTATGATTCATCCATTTAACACTTAATAAGGTAGAATGCAATATTAATATCCAGTGTGGAATCAAACCATAGTCTCGCATGTGACAAGCAAGAGCACAAACAATTACACAACACACAAACTGTTTGGAATAGGACTCTTATAGACATGTTAACAGTGTTTCAGACATTGCCCTGGATTCATTATGGTTGTATTTCAGTATGAATGGTAATAAAAAATATACATATTTATTTCCTCCTTCAAGTTTGCTGTCAGTTACACGTATATTTCATTGCAGTATTTCTTTTAGCAATCAAAGACTATTGCCTTGATATAGAAATGCACAGCTGTAAACTTAATTCAAAGGCTCTTTATCTTAACTAAAATTAATTTTGTACCAATTTCAACCACATCTAAAATGTGCTGAAAGATTTTATTCAAAACCTTATGCATGCAAATTTCATCTAAAATCTGATATGTGTTCAACAAATCTTTTTCAAAATGCTATACATAAAATCTTGATTCTGTACTTGCAGCAGTTGGCAGGTTGTTTCTTGCATGTAGACATACATCAAAAGCGATGCTAATAGGTGCACCACAATAGGAAATGCACCTAAAAACAGATCATTACCAGGCTCTATTCATCTGTTTAAAGCAAGAACACTGTACACACACAAACCATTCCTCTTTCCCAGTATATATCCTGTGATCACTAGTTGTGTACTTTGTGACCAATCACATGAGCTATTTGATACGGTAATTTGTATCACAAATTACTTAAATGTAAATATTGATTGTAATATGAATATGTACTTTTATGTGACATTGATTTCAGAGGTTTATTAATTGTAATTATTATTGGTAAATAATAATATAAGGCTTTACTGAAACTGTTAGTAATGGCGCAAGAATGCAGCGATGGGGTGAGTTGTTTATCATTACCGGGAACAAGGAAGTTACGTAATGTTTCGCGCGGTTTCGATAGAAGCTTCTAGAACATTTCCTAAAGCATATGTATTTGTGGTTTTCATTGGATATTAAAATAGACGCTAATGTTGGCGCGTTTTATTAGCCAATGGCAGTTCATTTATAATCTTTAGGCGTATCTTGAGGCAAGCCTATAAATAGTGTAGGTTCAAGGGAGCGTTCCCCCAGTTCAACGGAATTCTCAATACACTACACGTCGGCCGCTCAGTTCATCAAAATTTCGTGTACACTACACATCGTCAGCCAGTCCTTCATTTCGTCAAGTTACACGAGAATTATTATAAAATATTATACAGTTAAATATACACAAAGTCGAAGTACGTGAGTTAAAAAGTGAGAAGTTATTACAAACAGTTTCAGTTTGGCAAGTATCCAGATAAATATGTAAAAAGTGTTAGTGAATGTGTTCGGCAATAAATGTTATAAAACCAATTTCTTCGTCAGTATAATTTCTGGATAAAAGATTCCTTTCCGATTCACACCCTGCATGAGAAACATATTCGACCCAAAGAGCTAGCTGGATGATATTTAAAGTGAATTATTTCAAAACGGATGCAAATTGCTAACGCCAGAGGAAGCTACGAACCAAACCAACGAATGACGTCACAAGATGGCTCCCACCAACATTGAGGTAAACGAATATTGTAAGTAATACCGTCGCAAAATTGGCACCCAGGACGTGGGGCGAAGTAACCAGGAAAGGAAGGCAAAGTGACCAGGAAAGGAAAACGATGACCAGGAATGAAGCAGAGTAACTAGGAATACAGCGGTGAAATGATCTACAAGACGCAGATTCCAGAAACAAAAGGGACGACAGACTTCGATCGTAATTACGAGATTACGATGCAACAAGGAATTCAACTACAAAACAACAAGACAACGTAAATTCATCACATCACAACGCAGAAGCGACATACAAACCTAGGAGAATGGGGCAGAACGCTGGACATCAAAGCTACATCAACATACAGCATCACAAAGGTATTGTAATTTTTTTTTAGAAAACAAAAACAATAGCTGCTAATAATACAGAAGAAACAATGATGGAAGGGGATAGTGTAACAGTTAACTGTAAGTCAATACGGGTTACAAAAAAAGGCTCAAACAATGTAGTATTGGAGGGAGGAAATGTTAGTGCAAAAAGTAAGAATAGAATAGCAGGAAATATTAATTCTGACACTAGAATGATTATGGATATGATAAAAAAGATAAATGAGAATATGGAAAAGAAAATGTTAGACATGAGTAGGGAGATAAGGGAAGATCTTAGTAAGAAATTAGATCAAAACAGGGAAGAGATGCAAAAGAGTTTTGAGAAATTAGGGGAAGCTATGGACAGGAATTATAGGGAATTGAGTGAAAATATTATTAAGAGTGTAGAACAAAAAGTAGATCAGAGTTTTGAAGAATTGAGAGAAGATATAAAAAAGGATCATAGGAAATCAATTGAAGATATTGGTAGGAGTAATGAGATATTAGAGCAAAAAGTAGATAAAAGCAGGGAAGAAATTGAAAAGAAAGTTACGAAGCTAGATAGTAGTATGACAAAAAAGAGTGATGAAAAGGAAATAATAGCAAGTGAGATAGAAATTTCAAAGAAAATGCTAGACATGAGCATGGAAATAGGTAACAAAGAAAGTGAGGTTAATACTAAAAGTGAGGTTAATGTAGAATGCACAGAGTTAGTAAATCAAGTGAGTAGTATTTCAAGTGAGATAATAGAGATAAATGAGGTTTTGAATGTAGATGTGAATGATGCACAAGTTAATTTCAGAGGGGAAATATCAGAAATACAGAATGAGTCAATAACGCAAAGAAAGAAATTGTACCAAAATGTTCAAAATGAAAACTCCAGTCCAGTACAGTTTAGTACAGATTTGTCAGAGTACTTTCAAAGTAAAGAGATAGTAGAAGAATTGAAAATGAAAGTTGTTAAAAGATGTGTAATTCAAGAAACTGTAGATTGTTTTCAAATGTTATCATGTGAGGAAATTTCAAATGAATACAAGAGGTTATTCATGAACAAAAATTTGAAGGTTAGGTTAGGGCTACGAGTAATGTTTAGCCACACACAATTTGATCCAGGAGGGTAAATAGCAATGTGATGTAAAGTAAATGCTGGATAGTTAAAGACGACTTGCATAGAAATGTATTGGAACGTAAGAGGGTTAACTATTTATATATGTCATTTGAAAAGAGAAATAAATTTTATATATATATATATATATATAAAAAAAAAAAATAAATTTGTGGTAGCTGTAACAACATTTGAAAATTAAGAATGCAAAGATTGAAACTTAATATGATATTAAATTAAAAGTACGTAAATACAATTCAAAGAGTATTGTTAAAATAAAGTACAAAATAACAAAAATGGGTAAAAATAATTAAAAAAAAAAACAAATATTTATGTAGCAAACAGAAAAGGTGAAACATTGTCTAGATTTAAGAGATGTAAATATTTGTGTAGAGGGTGAATATTTTGGTAAAAATGTTAAACAATTACAAAAATCTTCAATGTATAAATTTTTGTCAACAACTTAAGAAAGTAAACAATTTGGTAGCAGTGATTAAATAATTTAGGGTAAAGTATTTGCTATAAAAATTATAATGTCAGATTAATATTTAAATTAATTAAACCAGAGCCAGTAAGTAGTGGCAATTTAAAAAAAAAAAAAAAAAAAAAAAAAAAAAAAAAAAAAAAACATATCGTGTGTTAAATGCGTGTGAAGTGTAAAGTGAAAGTGATAGCGTGTGTTCCAAGATTTAGGAGACTAAAAACACAAATTATAAAATTCTCAAACAAGTTATAAATATTTATAATTATGTTTCTAGTGGGGCATATGATACGGTAATTTGTATCACAAATTACTTAAATGTAAATATTGATTGTAATATGAATATGTACTTTTATGTGACATTGATTTCAGAGGTTTATTAATTGTAATTATTATTGGTAAATAATAATATAAGGCTTTACTGAAACTGTTAGTAATGGCGCAAGAATGCAGCGATGGGGTGAGTTGTTTATCATTACCGGGAACAAGGAAGTTACGTAATGTTTCGCGCGGTTTCGATAGAAGCTTCTAGAACATTTCCTAAAGCATATGTATTTGTGGTTTTCATTGGATATTAAAATAGACGCTAATGTTGGCGCGTTTTATTAGCCAATGGCAGTTCATTTATAATCTTTAGGCGTATCTTGAGGCAAGCCTATAAATAGTGTAGGTTCAAGGGAGCGTTCCCCCAGTTCAACGGAATTCTCAATACACTACACGTCGGCCGCTCAGTTCATCAAAATTTCGTGTACACTACACATCGTCAGCCAGTCCTTCATTTCGTCAAGTTACACGAGAATTATTATAAAATATTATACAGTTAAATATACACAAAGTCGAAGTACGTGAGTTAAAAAGTGAGAAGTTATTACAAACAGTTTCAGTTTGGCAAGTATCCAGATAAATATGTAAAAAGTGTTAGTGAATGTGTTCGGCAATAAATGTTATAAAACCAATTTCTTCGTCAGTATAATTTCTGGATAAAAGATTCCTTTCCGATTCACACCCTGCATGAGAAACATATTCGACCCAAAGAGCTAGCTGGATGATATTTAAAGTGAATTATTTCAAAACGGATGCAAATTGCTAACGCCAGAGGAAGCTACGAACCAAACCAACGAATGACGTCACAAGATGGCTCCCACCAACATTGAGGTAAACGAACATTGTAAGTAATACCGTCGCATATTCCACACACTCAGCAAGTGGTCTCAGCGATGCAGGTTTGTCAAATATCACTTTGGAAACTATGAGGTGCGTCCAATAAGTAAGTTTCCCTACTTTATAAAAAAACATTACACACAATTGATCAAGTTGAATTAATTTTATTTATATTGTACAATCCTTCTGTTACTTTTCTATATACCTAGTCAACATGTTTTTCCAAGCCAGTGTTGTACCACGTCGGGTCCTATGCTCACAAGCAACTGTTCACTCATTTGACTTCATCATTGATGTTAAAAGTGGTTACCTTTGAGTTGGAGGAACATGTGAAAATCACTTGGGGCAAGCTCCGGTGAATACGGAGGATATGAGAAAACTTCCAAGTTGAATCTTGACCCAGGCGGAGCTCAGAAGATTCAACTGGGAAGTTTTCTCGCATCTTTCATATTCACCAGATCTTTTCCCAAGTGATTTTCACATGTTCCCCTGACTCAAAGGTCATCATGGAAGTAAGCACATTAACACCGTGAGAAAGATCAATCAGAAATGAACAGCTCATTGCGAGCATAGGACCCAACCTGGTACAACACTGGCTTGGAAAAATTTGTGTCACATCCCCAAAAATGTTTGGAAAAACATGTTGACTATGTAGAAAAGTAACAGAAGGATTGTACAATATAAATAAAATTAATTCAACATGATCAATTGTGTGTATTTTTTTTATAAAATAGGGAAACTTATTTATTCGATGATCCTCATAGTTATTTTTAGATTAAATGCTTGGAAAAGGACTGAAGGTTAAGTATTTTTATGGTGTTCTAGTTTATTACTGAATTGCGTAGGTTCAAGATATGTTGCACAATTGCTAATATTCCCCGGGGTTTTAGGATTCTGTTTATGTTCATATGGACCATCAACATTTACCATGGTAACAACAACAAAGAAATTACTTTAAAGTTTCTACATTTTAGGAAATTAAAAACAATGGTGTAATTAAATAATTTGAAAAGGATTTTATTTAATTAGTGAGCAACATACATTAATAACCAGGAACATGTTTTGGAGAGCAATCATCTCTAACTGTTGATTCACTGTTAAGCCTGTGTGTACGTGCACTCACCTTGTTTTGAGACAGGTTCAACCAGTGTTGCAGAAGGAGTGTTCTCGGTCATCGAGAGCAGCTGACTGGTGCAGCCACCAGAAGATGTTGCCATCTCACTGGGAGCTGTAGTAGTTGCGCCGGCATCAACGTCACCAAACATGAGCGCTGGTTGGTCTGCTATCTCATCATCAATAAGAAAGTCTCTGCCCTCAGATACAGACAGCGAGAGCGACGTGGACGCATTTGTTGGTGTGCCAGGACTGACTGGACTCAGCATGGTGCTGGATGAGTATTTCTGTGCAGCTTCTTCCTTCTCCTGAGGTTCCTCTTCTTTCTCTCTAATTTCACCTTCATCTTCCTCCTCTTCATCTTCTTGCACATCTGCCTCCTCTTTCTTTTCCTCTAACACCTTCTCCATGTCTTCTGAAGTAGCGCTTGTAGATGTACTGCTGGAAGTATACACAGCGCTATATAATCCCCTGACAGACAATACTTACATCACAAGACAAATAACGCTTTAAAATGCAAACTGAAGCATTTTAAATATATATTTTTGTATAACTGACATAAACAAACTGTTTTCATTAGCTAGAAGTACACCTCCAGGTTAAAGAAAATTATTAAAAAAAGAAGAGCATACCTGCCAACTTTCTGAAATTAAAACCTGTAAAACTTTCTCTTGCAAAGCAAAGAGTATTAATTTTGCAAGACATAAAATTTAGTATGTATAACATGTTCACCAGGAAACACAACACACCAAAAACCCACTCAAATAGACAACTACACTGGTGTGCAAAACCTAAGGACAAGATGCGTAAAGTAACATAACAAATTAACTACTTGGTGGAAGTAGATGAAGGAGCCAGAGGTCTCTCACACGTACACAGAAAGCTGGACGTCACATGGCGTGAGGGTAGCGAGCCTATAGTGCCAAATGGGTCTGGTCCCACAACACGGAGAACTTGACGAAACAAGACAAGACGGTGTGTGGCAATTATCGAGCTGCTACGGTGCACTGTAGTGGTGTTCTTCATTGCAACATGGCCCGTAAACATCATTTGTATGACTTCACATGGGTAAGAATCATTGGGAAACTGGAAGAAGGGCAAAGTGTGACGAGTGTTGTTCAGGAGTTTGGAATTGCTCACAGCATTGTTTCACATGCATGGGGAACCTTCCAAACCACAGGCACTGCTGTCCCAAGGAGAGGTTGACCACTCAACTACAGCAGCAGATGACTGCTACATTCTGCAACATGCAAGAAGGGATCTACACCAAACAGCAGGTGCAACTGCAACCACATTTAACAGGACACCTAGGCATGCAATCTCACGATACACTGTGGCATGGCGACTACACAGAGGTGGTCTCTTTGCCCAACGGCCAGTACATTGTGTTGCCTACTGTAACAGTTCCCTATATGTATGATTCAAGTTTCATCGAGCTATGCATCACAGCATGCAAAGATTACTTTTTTGCACACCAGTGTATATCAAGAGCGATAGCTTCAACCTGAAATTCCACCAACACTCCATATTCAATAGTCAACTTGCCTCTCAGCAGGAATATAACAACATCCTTTCTATAACACAACGGAATAGTTTCAAATTCAACATAGTACATAACAGGTTGCAAAATTTTAAAAACAAAAATAGCCAGAAAAAAAGAAACACTACCCTCTGTATTCAAGAAGCACAACAGTTTGTCAAATTCACTTACCATCCTAGTCTAGGCTACAGCTTCAGTAACACTTTCAAGAAATACAACATAGCTCCACAGAACAAGTATACCAGAGAGAACTTGCTTGCTTCTTCACTGAAAGACTAAATACCATCAGAACAAAAATCAGGCATCTCTTAATCAACAGTACAAAAATTGTAATCTGGTGTATGTAGGTAAAAAACAACAACAACAAATCATTGAAATCAGAAGAAAAGGACATTTCAGTTGCATTACCAGCAACAAATAGAAAAGTTGGCTATTTCTGGACTGCCAACCATGACCAATCCAAAAGTTACATTAGAAACATCAGTATGTCCGCTGAACTAAAAGTTTGGGAAAACATCCAGAACATAAAAAGAAAAGAACATGTAATAATTTCAAAATCCCACCCTTAAATAACCACAGCAGCTTCATCACAAGGAATCCAGATGATGCCACCTGTGCAACCAACACCAATAATTATGTCTCCAGTGTTGTCAGTCGGATTAAGGCTGAGGATGGAAGCAATTTGCTTCTGAAACATTTTCCAGTTTATTGGAGATATGACTTAATGAAAAAATATGCAATGAATGAATAGAAAGAAAGTGGAGGGAGGGGAAGAGAGCTGTGGACAGGTATGAGCTTCTGAACTCTACCATCAGGTTGTATCAGATAGCTGTACTGACCGATATTATAACAGACTTGTGAAAGAGGCAATAGAAATTAAGCTTGAGCCAACAAATTTCAATAGAGACAATGGCTTATGGCTCAGCACAGCATGGACTAGAGCAGATTCAAACATCGGATAGCACTGATATTTCTGACTTGTCAAAACAATATACTAAAAAAAGGTTACAGATTGTATTGTTCTACCACTTACTTTTGATTTAAACAAATGTCTTGTCGAGAAAGTATTTCCAGATATATTACAAGTGTCCAGAGCTATTCCTATTTACAAAAGGGAGACAAAAACCTCACAGCTAGTTACCACCGAATATTGCGAACTCCTATCTTTTTAAAAGCGCTTTAATCGCTCATGTATGCTGAATTACATAATTATTTTGAATTTAATAATATAATTACTGAATCAGTTTGGTTTCAGAAAGGGGAAATCGACCATCAATGGTATAGTCTCATTAATTTGAAAACTGTTTATAACTTTTGAAATGAAAAACTGGCCACTTTCTGTGACCTAAGCAAGGCATTTGACTGTGTAAAAATTCTATGGAGTAAAAAAACCTGCTATAAAACTTCTTAGATCTTACCTTGTGAATCAAAAGCAAGTGGTTTTTATATGAAAAGTGAGATAAAAAATGGCTGAGATAATTTATGGTGTCCCACAGGGTTCAATTATTAGACCTTTATTATTTTTTATTAATAATCCTCCATCTTTTGTAGTCTCACGCTCGATTCTGTATGCTGATGATACTACGTTTCTTAATACAAATAAAGATTGGTTTGGTTTGGTTTGGTTTTGTTTAAGGGTGCTCAAATTCTAGGTCATTAGCACCCTTCTACAACAGATCATGGCAAAGGCCAGACATAAAGTTCAGTAGAAAATTTCATGGCAAAGGCCAGGGATAAATATCAATATAGAAATATAGCATAAGTCATACAGAAATATAGATATATAAAACTAAACAGATCAGTACAAAACACCTATTAAGATAACTAAATCCGCATTTGGAAATTTACTTTCGATACAAAATTAAAAATCCTATCAACCGCTTGCTTATCATCCGCTAAGACCTCTGCAAAAACAAGTAAGGATTTTCAGACGCTTAAATCTACAGCAGAAAACACACCGAACCAAGCTGATAAATGGTTCACAGCAAATGGTTTTGTACTTAATGAGAGCAAAATGCAACACATGATTTTTAATTGCAGGGACGTCCCTGATTTGGATAATGTAAAATTCCTAGGAATAGACAATAAATTATCCTGGGCACACAATGTCCATGCTCTGCAGAGTTATACTTTGATTAGAAAAACCTGAAAATGTATTTACCTGAAGCATACATATATACGATCAGCATATTTTGCTTTTTTCTGAAACATTATAGCATATAGTATTTTACTTTGGGGTAATAGTTGACATGTATCTGATACACTTTTATTGCAGAAAAAGATTATTCGAACAATGTCACATGAATCAAAGCTAGCTCATTGTAAACCATTATTTATTAAACTAAGAATAATGACAGTAATAAGTCTATATATTTATAATGTGTTATTGTATCTTACAAGTCTTTCATCAGAATTGCAAAATAGACAAGATATACATTCCTATAATGGCGAATCATGCCAACATATTGATGTTCCATATTCTAGATAGACTACAACTCAGAAGAGTTTTAAAGTATTGGTTCTAAAATGCACAATAAGCTATTTTTAGGCTTAGAGCAATGTTCTGCAGCATAAACTGTATGACTGGCTTGCTGCCACACCTTTTTATTCTTTACAAGAATATTTTGAAATATAATAAATACATTTCAATACTATTGTTTTTTCTAGGTTATACCTTGTGCTATACAACACAGTGTGTAACTTTTAACCTGTATTACTTTGTATTATATTGTACTTTCAATTTTGTATATACTCTGTATTTATAATAAGACTAGCTATGCAATATTACTTGTAACTATTTCATTGTAAGTGCTTTGGCATTATCTACTGCTTGCAAGCTCAATGGCAATAAAATTATTTATTATTATTATCATCATCACTATAGTCTTTCTGATCAGAGAATGGGTCTGCACGTAAACATTGCACATAGTATGACTCCATGTTGACATCTCGTGAACACGTGAAGAGCTTCTTCTCTTCCTTCCAGCTGTTTACTTTTGGGAGCTCAAGAAATGGCCACCATTAACTCCCAATTTCATATTAACCATGTGCTATCTTTCTCTGCACCAGCACTGAGTGTTAAAGAAATACATAACCCTGAAATAGAAATGGAATTTTATTTATGGATGCTCTTTAGCGTCCCATTCTATATTGGTCGTGAAAGACCGGTAATTTTGCTCAGAGGCCTCTTTATCAGGCTTGAGGTTCTTTTACGGCCGTAAATTTACGACACGGGACCACCAGCTTTACTTTCCTCCAGAAGGAAGCTATGCTAAGGGTTTTTACGCCCGAAAAAATCCATCGTCCTTCGCTGGGTTTGAACCTGTAACCTCGGGAACTAGAGGCTAGCATGGTAACCACTACTTCATGGAGGACAACTCCATAACCCTGTGCTTAATAAACAAATAATGTAATTATTTGAGAATGGATGAGGAAATGTTATGAAATATATTTTATTACTGTTTACTGCAGAAAGCATGTTATCTATGGCAGGGGGTTCACTGTTTATGAAACTATGAACTTTGAAGTGTTTGGCACTTTTCCCGATAGTTATCCACTTTGCCTAAAACACTGCACGTTGATTCTTTCTTTTTCACCTCCCACCTCCTTCGCTTCCTCTCATCAGAAACAGCATTCACACAGCAGTGATGGGTAGAAAATAATGTAACAGTTGCCTTAATGTAACACTTATAGAAATAATGGAGAGAGACAGTGACTAGCTACCAGTTACCTAAGTAACAGAGACAGTTACCGAGTCTGAGTGACATATTCACTGGTATATTGTTAATCGGGAACTAGTTACCTCAACTCGTTACATGGTACCAATCTCCTCCACAAGAGACTGCGAGTGGCATTGTCAATCTAATATTCCATCTGGGAAGAAAAATGCTTATTAATTATCTGCTTTGCTACATATATGTAACCAACTGAGATTATCTGCATGTTTTGTGACGTTAGACATTAAAGTTTCTCTTCTCTAGTAACACTGCCTTTCAAAATGTAATTATCATATTTTAGCTAACATCCAACAGGAATATTTAAGTTGTATAATCTTAATTTCAGTCATGTTGATGTTGGTAATAGTGACATATTTTCCTTTGCTATGTCTGCATCACATGATGTTTATATTTAAGATCCCATATAGCTCAGTTCACCTGTACAATCCAATCCTGTATGATCTAGAATTGCAAAATGAATACCACATCAATGTGGAGTTACTTCTCGTGTGCGGATGAGGTGTACGCAAAATGTGACCTTTGCAGTAGACTTTCCTATAAATCTATGACATAAAATTTACGGAAACATATTGAACAGGTTCATCCAAACTAAGCATGTATCTATGCCAAAGAAATTAAAACAAGGAGTACCACAAGGTTCACCACTAGGCCCATTATTGTTTTTGCTGTATATAAACAATTTACTCTTGTATATTCAGGAAGCAGAAGTAATACTACATGCTGATGACACTAATGTTTTAGTACAAGGTTTGTATCAAAATGGCTTACAAGACAAAATCAATACATTAATTAATTTTGAAGATTGAGAAGCTAGTAACGGTGATGTGTCATAATTTAAAATAAAGAGAGTTGGAGGTTGTTACACTACATCACTAAAAGGTTCTTACTTTGAACGTGTTTCGGGAGCATGGTTTGCTCCCATTGTCATGTTTCCAACTGATTTTGCTGGTTATTGTCTGGGGAATGTGTGTGGTGAGTGGTGTTCTCTGGTGCTGGGTTGATGAACTTCCAAAGGCTGCTGGGTGGTGGTAGTTCCGAAATTCATTAGGTGATTCCTGTGTTTGACCATACGTATTTTTTTCCAGATGTCCAATTCATTGCTGCTGTTGATCGGTTTTAAGAGTTTTATGTTTGGAGTGATATCATGGTTTGAAGACCAGAAATGATGTGCTACTGCTGATTTATCTTGCTGCTTTTGGTAAATGCATCTCATATGCTCTTTAAGTCTTATTTCAAGATTTCTTTTGGTTCTTCCTATGTGTACCAGGTTACATTCATTACAAACTATTTTAGAATTAATACACTTGTGCAAGATTTGTATATGTGGTTTAAAGCTAACAAGCTGATCATCAAGAACATACCTATAGCCATATCATTTCACACATGGCAAAATAGAAATGTAGACAAACCTATGATAGAATATAATGATAAAACTATAACATATGGTAAAGAAACAACATTTTTGGGGGTGTACATAAATGAGAACATGAAATGGGATACCCATGTGAAAGTATTAGCTTCTAAGCTTAGTTCTGCCTATTATGTGTTAAAATGCTGGAAGCATAAAATAAATTTGCATGCTCTAAAAGGAGTGTACTTTTCATACTTTCAAAGCTTGCTAAGCTATGATGTAATGTTGGGGGGGGGGAGGTGCAGAAAACAAGGAAATATTTAAGATACGGAAAATGACTATAAGATTAATGTATGGGGCAAATACAGACAGAGCCAAAAAAAAACTACGAACAGCCTGCGTAGTGTTTTTCCTGTTTGCATTCTCGGTGCTCGTTGCCATCTGCAGCTATCATAGAAGGGCGCAGATGAAACCATACAGCATTTTTAAAACTACTTTTAAAGGCTTTTTGTCAATACATTTTTGGCACCTCTTTAGGAAACTATCCATCACTCACCGTAGTTCATGTTGAGAAATGCTGGCAATTTCCTGGCGGATATTTTCTTTTAATTCTTCTAGGGTGTGTGGGTTTGTCTTATACACTTTGTTTTAAGTTACCCCACGGACAGAAATCGCAGGGGGTTAGGCCGGGGGATCAAGGGGGGCCACAAATCTCTACTAATAATTCTGTCCTCAAACACACTTTCATAAAGTTGTTAAGTAAAGCCTTTAAAAGTAGTTTTAAAAATGTTGTATGGTTTCATCCGCGCCTTCCTATGATAGTGGCAGACGGCAACGAGCGCCAAGGACGCACACAGGAAAAACACTGTGCAGCCGGTTTGTAGTCTTTTGGCTCTCCCTGTAGAACATCATGCAGACATTTATTTAAAGAGTTAAAAATCCTTCCACTAGCCTGCATATTTATAATGGAAATAGCTTGTTATATCAAACGATCTCACCAGTGCTTGGAAGTAAATGCAGATATGTAGCAACATAACACACAACAAACAACCACCTACACATGCCATTTTGCAGGACAAATATCCTAAAAACCAATGCTGTTCAAAGGGATATTAAAATATTCAATAAATTACCATCTGACATAAAAAAATGTGAAAAGTTTACCGTTGTTTAAGAAAAAGATTAAATCCTTTCTGCTAAGACATGCCTTTTACTCAGTAGCTGAGTACCTAGACCATAAATCATTATGTACTGTAGTTTTAGGTAAAATATTGTGTATATATGCTTTAGTAATGTGTTGTATGTATATTATATTTGACGAAACCATAATTTCTGTAAAGAATTACTACGGGAATAAGAATTAAATTGAATTTGCAACATCATAATGTCCACCATGTGAACACTGACAATTTTGGACAAAAGTGCTGCACTTGGTGCGAGAGTGTGTAGGAATACAGAAGTGCCAAAGCATTTTATGATTATAAACCACTGTAGAAATCAAAGTGTTGACACAGCTAAAGAAACTTCCTTTTAGATTGCACCAAATTAACAAAGTAAGTGTGCATTGGCATTGCTCATATTGAGTTGCAATTACAGCTTATTGTTACTGGTAACCGTTAACAAGTTATAACTGTTATCTAAAGATAACTTTTATCACATCCATACTATTGATTTACACATCAAAGGGAGTGCTAGGCTAGGGGGCTTACTGGTTGAACCTAAACCCAACTGATACAACCATAATACCTTGGGCATACGAGAATTACAAATGATGTGCTGAGCACGTGTAGAGTTTGGTTGGTATGCCTAATGTGGGGTTGGCCTTCCCAGAATGAGTATAATAGATCTATTCATTCCGGAAGCCTCAGCTCCAATGTTGGCAGCTTGACTTTGTGCTAATTATTCCAGAGTGTGCTGGTGGCTTTGATGAGGCTTTTGATAGGAAGTAGGGGTGGGGATGTTTGATTGGGGATCAATTCCTCAACCTCTTTAGGCAGCAAGACTTCTTAATGTAAAAAACGTGTAGTATGCTCTCAGCATCTCCTCATGGCAAGGATGTGTTTTAGGCGATGACTTCTTTGTGAACAACATGTAAGATTACGGTAACATATTTTATTAATTGTTAATAACAAATTGTCATGTGTTATAATTTAAATGCTTTCTCCTTTTACGCTTCTTTACAGATTCCAGTATTCCTATGCTGCAAACCTTAGTTTTGCATCCTTAGTGACTTTTGCCTCCATTGTCATGGCTTTAAGTATGGAAAGATTCGGGAAGTTGCTGAATTAATCCACAGTTGTGACAATATAAGCAATAACCTCATCTTGAGATTGGTAATGATTATACAAGGGCAGATTTGATAAGTTCATGACTTTGAAGAGAGATAGCATTCTAATCACAGGTTTCTTGTTTGCACCCAAGTCTTACATCTATTCTGAGTATAATTGCACAAATTCGTCATCATTTGTTTCTTAGAACATTGTTGAGAGCAGCTAAAACAAGCAGATGTGTGTTGCTTCATAGAAAATGGAGAAAGATAAATTTCATGTTCTGATAAAGCACTTCTTTTTGCGTGGTAAGACAGTGAAGGAAATGGAAGAAAAACAGTATTATGGGGACTCTGCTCCATCACATGGCATGGTTCACAGAATTTCGATGTGACTGTTCAAGCGCAAGAAAGTCCATGTGCACAGGATGGCCAGTTGAGGTCACAACAGAAGAAACGGTGAACAAAGTTCGTAATATTATGTTAGAAGACTACTGAGTGAAAATCCGAGAGATAGCCAAGACCACAAACTTCTTGAGTGAACGGATGTATAACATTCTGCACAAATGTTTGGGTATGAGAAAGCTATCAGCAAGATGGGTGCCAGACTGCTCACAGTTGAAAACAAGTGGAGTCGTGTGACCATTTCACAGGGATGTTTGAACATGTTCCAGTGCAACCCAAATGAGTTTTTGTGGTGTTATATCATGGTTGATGAAACTTGGATCCATTACTATCAACCTGAAACCAAATAACAATCAAAATAGTGGATTTCCTTCAGTGAACCTGCTCCAAAGAAAGCGAAAACCATTCCGTCGGCAGGAAAAATCATGCCAGCTGTCTTTTGGGATTCACAAGGGGTGATAGACATCCACTACCTGGAAAAGGGTAAAATGATCACAGGTTCATATTATGCCGCAATGCTGGATCAGTTTCACAAGGAATTGTTACAGAAACGACCCCATTTGGTGAAGAAAAGGTTCTCTTTCACCAGGATAATGCACTCGTGCACAAGTCAGCCATTGCCATTGCAAAATTTGTGGAATTGGGCTACAAACTGCTACCTCACCCACCATATTCTCCAGATTTGGCTCTGAGCAACTTCTTCCTCTTCGCAAACTTGAAAAATTGGCTCGCTGGGAAGAAATTCATGTCCAGTGAGCACATCATGGAGAAACCACCTCATATTTTTTAGATTTCGAAAAATCATTTTTTTTGTAAGGGTTAAATAAATTGGAGAAACATTATACAACGTGTAATGAATTGAAAGGAGACTATATTGAGAAATAAAATAGATTTTTTGGAAAAAATTGTTATTTTCTTTAAAAAGTCACTGACTTATCAATTCGCCCTCGTATGTTAATAAAATTATGTTTTGACAAGCCATTAAACATAGTTTTAGAATGCAGTCAGAACAAGATGTAATGTTCTGAATCTGGCTCTAAAATGGACAAGGGATCTGGAGCTGGAATAATGGGGAAGCACCAAAGTGCAATATTTGTTTTACTCTTGGTCGCAATACCACAGTATTTCAAGCTGAAGTTTATGCAATTGAAAACTGTGTCAGGGAGAATCTTAAAAGGTGCTTCAAAGAAAACAACATTTGGATTTTCTCTGACAGTCAGACTGTGCTAAAAGCAATTGCAAGTTATCAGAGAACATGTAAGTTAGCTTAACTGGAACTGCCTAATAAACCTTATACAACTTGCAAAACACCAGGTTAATCTTGGGTGGGTAGCTTCTGTCTGCCACACATGTGTGTATTCAATTGTTTCATTGCATTTCACAAGATGACTGCTAAAACTACACAGACTTTAGAACCAATGTCATCCATCAGTGGCTTCAAAGTGTAACACTGCCAGAGTTGAGTGTTAGAGGTTGACCTTCATCTGATTCAAACTGCAAGATAAAACATGTGCCCCTTTTCCAATGCACATTCCAACCTCGGACAAGAGAGAAATAAAAACAGTGTTGTATGTTATAATAGAGGGAAAAATAGCAAAAGTTCTCAGCAATGCAAAAAGTGTTCCACAGTTTGATTAATAGATTATTAAATGTTCCTCTTACAAAGAAAGAATTTAATAATGAGTTACAATATAATATAACATAAACAGTGAAAATGATTTGAACCACAACTTTTAAAAAGTTTACTTAAGAAATATATGAATAAAAATAAAACACAAACAGTACTTTGCAGAATTCCAACATAAAAAATAATGACATGGTTTATAAAAAATTTACTTACCATCCAGCTACGTTTAAAACGTTTGAGAAGATGTTTAGATATTATAACTTCAACTTGCCCCTCAAAATATTTTCAATTTGAGAAATTCATTGAATAAACCATTAAGAACACTGTAGATAAATTAAAAAAAAAACAGGAATTTACCAGATGGATTGCATAGATTGTGTGGCAGATCTGCTGTTGCCAACTGCTTTTGGACAACAAATCACTAGATACGTAATGAAATAAAATTCATGACGTCAATTCAAACTCAATCAAAACTGAGTATTTGGGAAACAAATATTTATTTATAATAAAGTCTCCTGATCTCATTATGCAATTTATTCAATCAGCTCATAGGAGACAAGAGAGGAGGAAACAGGGTTCTCCATCTACACCTCAGATGGCAGTTTTCTCAATCCAGGGAAAAGCAGAAGCAGCAGATAGTAACTGGTTACATCAGAGGACAGCAGAAACTTATTCCACTTTTATACTGGAGACAGGAGGGACAAGCCTCGCAGTTGACCTTCAGCTGAAGATGGAATGAAATCACATTCTGAAAAGTTCCTTCCACACCATCTTGATATCAGTGATGCTCTCAGCATTGTCAACATATCAAGTTTTAAACTCAACATGTATGTGGCATCTGTTCGTGTATTCCTTCTTTTTCTAATAAAATGTATAAAATGTTGTCACCCTTCATTTGAAGAATGGTTTTGAGATCTACCACATCCAGCAATCATATTAGGGATTAAAATCAGTGAGTCAATGCTTTCAGTATCATGCATGCAAAATTGCAGGAAAGAAATTATATTGGTTGATTTTATATGACCTTTTAAACTTTACAACACACTCACACAGGTGTACAGGAATTTAAATCGGATTTCTGAGGTAGCCATGAGGGTGTTTAAATAAGATGCCAATAGGTTAACATCACATGCCTTGTAAGTTCAGAAGCTCTTACCAATTTTTAAGCTATTTGTACATGATCAAATTTTTGTCAAGTTCAATACATTACAAGACTTTTCAAGAGTTGTAACAAATTCACAACTTTTCTTGTCAAATTGCTTCTAATACTTTTTAAAGTCTTGAAAGCAAATAAGGACATGCTTTGATGGCTTTAGCCAATGAAATGCAAGTATTTACAGTGCATCATGAAATCTGCAATATGGCGGAAGGCGAAAAGTAAACAAAATGGCTACCCGGCCGGGTATGTCGTATGCGAACTGATTAGGTTATACATATGCTAGTCATGTGGGTATGTCTAGGACTCTGTGAGTTACCACAAGATGAAGCAGATGAAGAAGTAATTGTCAGGCAGATTTCAAACTAAGTATATATTAATGCAATGTTATATAGTGTGATTAACCTATCAGCTGGTGTTATTTCCATAATCATAATGTGATTTCATTGCAAACTGTTATACCGTGATGCAAATAGTAAATTGCTTTGTGCGTGATAAATTATTTATTAATCTGCTCTGAAGGGTTTCAGTTTGAAAAAAGACAACTTGTAAATACACATTTATAACATTGTCAGGTCTTGTCCAATCTTGTCACATATTGTGAACTCTTGAATTGAAAAGAAAGTTTGACGTGTACAAGGGGCTTTAGTTAGGAGTTTTATACTTACTTTGTGCTGCTACTCAAGAGACTGTCAACGGGTGAAGTTTCGTCCTCAATCATTGTTGGTGACGCTGCTGCAGCTATGGCAGCGAACAGGGGGTCCTCTATTGTCAGTTCTACAGGTCTGGGGTTCTGTGGTATAGTAACTGTAGGAAGAATGGTTTCTGGGACAAATATGTTAGTGTTCAGACTATCAGGCGAGGAACTCCTGCGAAGTACGTCCTCACTGGAACTACTGTACTCCTCCGCCATGGCCTCGCCAGGACCCCAGTCTTCCTCCATGCTCCCTGGCGTGATCATCATATCCTTGATACTTTCAGTCTTTTCACTATGTGTGCGATCTCTGAACACCTTCTCCTCCTCTTCTTCCCCACCTAGTCCTTCGTCGTTGGACTTATTGTCGTGCAGGTACTGCGGCCGATACTGGAGTCTCGACCGTGAAGGTCCTGCACTGGAGCTAGTCTTAGGTAACGATATGAGGGAGATTTCCGTGATCACGTTGGGATCATCAGCTGCTGAGGAATCCTCGTCCTTGAGGTCCCGCACATCGAAATACTTGCCATTCACAACCATTTCCAAGGTGCGTGGTTTGTGCATGTTGCGGTTCCTGCGAGCCCCGAATGTTGGACTGCTGTCCAGCTGTTCTATGCCCTGCAGCGTGTCTGTCTCACCGTAGCAGGCTGCTGTGCTCTGGTGGCTGCTGATGCCAGAGTCGCCATTCAGGGAGCCTTCCTTAGAGGAGGACTCGTCCACTGGGGATGACTGGTGGTGAGCCACCTTCCTCGTCGTGTTGTTGGCCGCTGTCTTGGCAGTTTTGGTGTCCGCCTCAACCGAGGACAGACGTATGGGGTACTGGGGTCTAGGAAGTTGCGAGGTCTGCAGAGTGAAGCGCGAAGCCTTGCCAGGCTCAGGGATCAAGGAACGCTGCGGCTTGGGCCTGGTCCCCTCGCTGCTGCCACACAGTGACGTCACGGACCCTACAGGTGTCGCCACCTTGCCACCGCCCTTGGACCGGGGTTTCTCCGGCTCCACGACGTTGCTGCTGGAGTCAGCCACCTTGTTGGTGACGACCTGGCTCCGGAACCCGAACCGATTGACTCTCGCATCGACATCCTTCCTCTGCCGGTTGGGTCTTGGGGTGGATCGTCCCGACGTGATGGGGCTGATGTTGTTCAGCGACTCCTGCGAGGCCGTCACATTGTCCTGGATAGGCGACGAGGTTCTGCAAGAAACTGGGGTTGGTATGCCTGACGTCGGTCGCCTCTTGAAGCCGAACAGGGTCGCCTGGCCTCTGCTGTAGGGTGTGCCCCTCTTCGTACTGCCCTTGGCTTCACTCTGAAACACATCATTGTTTCCTCGTGAAAACAATTATACATATTCTGCAAGTGTTTCACTGCAGAAAACTGATGTGTTATTTTCATCTGACTTTCTCTACCCAATCTCGTTCATTTTTACATAGTTTCTACAAAATATTTCTAAGAAAGCTTATTTTTTTATATACTTCAACTTAATGGAATAAACCTTTGCAGAAACACATCTACATATTTCATTATATGTAAAATAACAGAGAGACAAAAACTTGTTACTAGGAAAACATTTGAATGCCGTTTCCGCCTCTTGAAACTAAGCGCTTGTTGCTACATGAAATAATTCCTTACGAAAACTACGCATATTCTTGGATAGAATAATAAAGAACGTGTGTTGTTTCATATCAAGTTTCAGCTATTGTCAAAAAGTCAAACGGAAGACAGCACAGACAAAAGAAGCCTTTAATAGAAAAGGAAACATTTTCTATAGACCCTTAAAGAAAGTGCTAAGGAAGAGATTGGTGAAGTGTCGCAATGTATAATGCGGAAACTTGGACGTTGCTGAAATGTGAATATGGAATGAAGCCATCAGGCAGACAAAATAAGTAACGAAGGTGGGCGATCTGAAAGAAGTGGAGAAATTAACTGGGACACAGAATGAGAACGAATTACCTACTACTAAAAGATGCACTGGAAAGAAAAAAGTCGGGAGGCAAAAGTACTGGATGGTCAATATTAACATAAATAGTTCATGAGGGAAGAAAGAATGATAGAGGCTGGGTTTGCAGCGAAAGAACTACCATTGATTTAGTAGCGGTGGGGACGTAAACCGATGCATCACGTAGGTTTAACCTAAAACGCAAAAATCGCTTTACTAGCAGTGAAAAATTGACATTTTTACTTCCTTTGCCATGTGCATAGTACGTAGAGAAAGTATTGCATTTCACCCAAAAGTTCGATACCAATATTTCACTGGAAATACATGTTTTGAGGCCCCATGAATACAAAAAGGCATAGTTAGAAAAAGATCCGTATGTGCGTCTGTGAGCAGCATAACTAAAAAATGAAATGTCCGAAAATACCAAACCTGGCATTTAAGTTCAACATTATCTCCCAAAGATGCAACACAAGGATTTCCAGGAAAATTCCCTCAAACCGAACTACCCTTTTATATTGAAAAATGTTCGACACTTTTAGGATTTTCTCAAAAATAGCTCTAACGATTTTTATTAATATGCTATATAGGTATTTAAGATATTTACATGACAAATAAAATATACACCTTGCGGAAGGAATTTGAATAACTGATAAACCTTGACAGCTACATAAACAAACATGCGACAGCAAAAATGGTTCCACTCCCGTATTAACGTTTTACATTACATAACCTTGAAAGATCAAGGACAGGGTGCATCCACAATAATACGCAATGAAAACGCAATTGTTAAGCAGTAAATGTTGCCTTAACTAAATCATGTAAACCCACCCAGCCTTTTTAGTGACAAGAGTTATGTAGAAACTGGCGCCAGAACCGCTAAAAGAATATGCAAAATGTTGTTAAATCAATGTCTCCAACAATCCTGAGTCATTGGGGTTTAGCTTCACAGATCTTACGGCTGTGTCGCCGTTCCGCAATTAATTCATACTCTTCTACTTTATATATACCAGGTGAGACAGCTGCCCCTAGGTATTCGTATCTATGCAACCCGCATTTTATATACTGATGTAAAAACATTGACCCTTTTATCAAACAAACTGTTATTGTAGCTCTGCCCTTCTATTTGGTGCTATACACAACCACCATTAAGGATTAAAGGCCTGAATGAGCCAAGGAGCCACGAAAACCTTTAAAAAGACGGCTTTTCATGGATATAATGGTATGTTTTCCCGAAGACGGGACACAACACGTGCGTTTTGGCCGAGTGGATTAGCTGACGGAATGTGGTAAAGCAACGGTTAACTTCGGAAGTTCGAATCTAATACAAACATCAAACTGTTTTGGTTATTTTTTCTTTCTTTCTTTTTCCTTGCGTTTATTTTCTGTATTTTAGTATACTAATCTATTTATTTTTGTTACTGGCTCTCCTGTGAGCCAAAGACACAAGAATTACAATCAGATAATTGTGTATCAGGCTTACGATAATAATCTGTACCTATCTGGTGTTGTAAACCGTGTCACGTAGTTAGCTTTTATTCTTTTGGGCGCATATCGACGATATTAAATCTAACAGCTTTTGTTTCATGTTTAAACCTATGTTTCACTTCTTCTACTGACAAAGGATTTGTAAATGCGCTAAGTTCATGGTAAACAGAATAATAAATTGTTAAAGAGCGTGGATTTCATCAACGAAGTAAATGTTCAAAATGACGACCCCCTTCATCAATGCTCATTTATGTACGTTGCCGGAAAGACCTTCTTGCATGTTGTAACATGCCCGGTGTAATCTGCCTGCATTCTTAACGTATGAATGCCCGGAAATGATTTGGGCTTTGCGGTTCTTCTTCTTTACGGTAGAAAAAACATGGTGATTATTCTATTTTGTACACACTTATAATGTTATCAAAAATCTTCTTCGTATCATAATATCAAATTATAGGCCAACAGAAATAAAACAAAAGGCAACGGATTTGAACCCGCACCAATGCGGCATAGTAGTAAAGCAATTATGATAATACCATTCAGCCAATACTACGTTGCGAGTTGGGTTCCTATACGAATTAATAATGCCAAAACTCAACCCAACCTCAAATCTTTACATGTTTTTTGCATCTTCATACAGCGTTTGGAGGCGTTTAGCTCAAATAAACAAACTACATCAACCATTTCAATTACTTTATGAACTAAAATATGACATAGTTCGTGACAGATGAGAAATTATCTACCTAATGCTTAGCATTTTTTGACAAGGCTGTACAACGAACCTTTGTTGGCTGACGGCTTAAATCCAATTGGTCGTACTGCTAGATCTTCGATTTTGTTTTCAAATGGTTTTGTCAACCGATGCATGTGATAGGTTGTTCCTTCAGTGGCGCTTTCAAATGTGTGTATCAATGTATGCTAGAGAATAAAAGTTTGTAAAATCAGCTTAAAGTGCTACTGAAGCTCCCAGTGTCAGGGTGGGATGTTTATGGCATCGACATACATGACGATAGCATTCTGTCCCGTAAAACACTTACGCACTGAGTTATCTATCCCCTCTCTATAAAGTGTTATGCAAATCAGCCTTTAGAAGGAATTCAAGAAAGGCGTAAGTCACATATGTTGCTTAGCACGCTGCATAAATTAAAAAATAAGTAGGGGCAGCTGACTCACTGGTATATATATATAAAGCCTCGGCTACGTTTTGCGGCTTAGGTCCCTTCCAGGTGTTGGGAGCACTCCGTATCTTCCGCTATGTTCGGATAGCAAATGTTGGCAGCGGAAGTAATGTTCCCATAATGCCTCGGGTGGGATGCGCGTATGTAATCTATATAATGTGAGTCGGAGTGACTGACATATACGGGAGTGGGTACATCCACCAAAACTGTATATCTCTTTAAAATCCACAATTTCTTTCAAATAGCTTTTTTGTGGCATCAGCCATTTTCGAGATATCCGTAATTATTGGTTTTATTTGTTCAATACTATATATTTTTTAAAATGCTATCGCTATTCAGTTGTCTTTCGAGAATAAATGCAAACCGCATTCTACGACTGTTTAAACATCTATCGATTGTTTCCTTTATCCCTCTTGTATCTACAATAAATGTGCAATGCAACTATTTCTGTAAACGTTTATTTCGATTAACATGAAGCAGATAGAAAAAAATTTCTCATGTGTTACACTCACATGACTTTCTCTACTCTTGTACAAACTATTTTTACAAACGCTTATTCTCCGTATGCTTCATGTTAATCGAGATATCGAGATGTTGATCTTATTGCTAATTTTCTTGTAGATGCAAGGGGAACTGGTAGGCTTTAAGCGACAGTCAAATATTTTAAGAGCTGGTTGCTATGTGGAGTATTCCATTCTCTTTGCATTACCAGGACAAAACAAAATGAATAACGAATTCCCATTCGAGAAAAAGTATAATTATTGGAAAATTTAAGGGAATAACAAGCAATATCTCGAAAATGATTCACTCAAAAAAAAATGTATAAGACATAAATTGTGTATTTTAATGCGATCTAGATTTTTTTATGTAGTAAAATTTTGTCTATCTCTTATGGTTTACCAGTTATGCAAATGTCGTCCACAATGAAGAATACTTCTGCAGACATTCCCAGAAAATTCAAGATATACATTTTATTTGTCATGAAAGTATCTTAAATATATGATATTTTAATCAAAATCGTTAGAGCCGTTTTTGAGAAGATTAAAATTTTCGAAAAATGTTCCATGTAAAGGGTAATCTGGGTTGGGGGGATTTTCTTGAAAACCTTCGTGTCGCATCTCTGGAAGATACTGAACCTAAATACCAAGTTTGGTGTTTATCCGACTCTTTGTTTCTGAGTTATGCTGTTCACAGACAGACACACGCACGAACATGTTTCCAAAAATGCTTTTTTTGAATTCAGGGGGCCTCAAAACATATATTTCTGGTGAAATCTCGGTATCGAATTTTTGGGTGGAATACAATACTTCCCCTACTTACTATACGTAGTAGAGAAAGTAAAAAACTTTCGTAAGACTAGTTTGTACCTAATAAAATACCTGACTTTTATAATTTTCTGAGTCACCGCAACTTTACAGCATACAGAAACCTCTGTAACCATTCAGTCACGTTTTATGTTGGTGCCTGCAATCTTACGCAACTATCGCTCAGAAATGAATTATTTTACGGGTATGGATAAACATCGCACGGAACTAATGTCTTTCCTTTCTTTTTGGAAGAAACGGTGACCTCGGGAACCTAAGGCTTATTATTAGAGCCGGATGTTTAGGCATTTATAACAATCAAAATAGGCACGGCACATTTCAAATAATCATAATATATTTCATAACCAAAATTAGGTTTAAAAACTATACAAATTATATACTTTTATCGTAGCACATTACCACTAGGTATTGCTGGAAATGTTCTTGTGTTAGACTGACTAGTGGTTTACACAAATCCAATGAAAACTGTGACCATTTGCTAGTTGTTGGAGGTATCCTTATTTTCTTATCACCACTCTTTGAAGCGAGAGGTTTGTTGTTAATACAGGTTAACTGACAAAATAATTACACAAAACTGTCCCATCAGTTGAAAGCACATGGGCACCAAATGCACAAACATAACTGTGAAATTTGCATTGTAGCTAAATAATATTGTCTGTTTTCTCGTGACAGTAACTGGCCATCACTGTTGCTCAAATGTTTTGCACATACTGAGGAACCCTATTTCGGAGACAAATGCTGAAACCTTAACAGATAGCAAACATTACAACATGTTCACATTCCAACGTAAACGTGTTCATCATCTAGAGTTCCCTGAATGTAATACAAAATTGAAAATTATTTGAAAAACTCTTATGTTGTATTCACATGACTTTCTCTACCCACTATCGTTTATTAGTGGCTATACAAAGTATTCATTTTAATCGAGATAAACTTTTGCAGAAATAAGCTGCATTGCACATTTCGTTATAGATACAAAGAGAACAGCGATAGTCAAATGTTTAACAACTGGACGCTATATGCTGGCCTTAAAATTCCATACTGTTTCCATGACATCGCGAGAAACAACTGAAAATCGACAGGACTAAAAGAATGGCAAAGTATTCAACAAATCGAGTCGTTAATAACGTATATCTCGGAAATTTCTGAAGCCGACAAAAAAGTTATTTGGAATGAATTGCATGTTTTAAACATATCTAAATTTTTAATGCAGTACGTCTTCGTCTATCTTTTAATCTAGTCTATCTTTGTCTATGTTTTACCAGTTAAGCAAGATTATTCAAAATTCCTTCTGAATGAAGAGGACTTCACAGGCTATTCCCAGTAAATTCAAGATATACATTTTATTTGTCATGTAAATTCTTTAATATATGGTATTTTATTCAAAATCGCTAGAGCCACTTTTCAGAAAATAAAAAAAAATCGAAAATGTTCTATTTAAAGGCTAGTTTTGGGTGGGAATTTCTCTGAAAAATCTTCGTGTCGCATCTTCGGAAGGTAGTAAACTAAAATACCAAGTTTGGTATTTATCCATTTCGTTTCTGAGTTATGCTGTTCACACACACACGAGCGGGTACCTTAGTCTAAAATGTTTTTATTCAGGGGCCTCAAAACATGTATTTCTGGCGAAAGTTCAGTATCGAATTTTTGGATGGAATGTCATACCTTCTCTAAAAAGTTTATTTTAAAAAGGCAATGACTGGGGTTTGTACCAAATTCAAATAGGTAACTACACCTTAAAAAGGTACGGTTAAAAGAAAAACAAAACCCTGTCGTTACTAAATACCTCAAAACACAATTATATCTACATAAGTTTTGATTTATTACTACCATCACCCTGTGAAACAGGAATTTTGTCTAACACCCGGCCTCTACTTATTACACTTTTGATCTTCACGCTATAAAACGTACACTACAGTCCCCAAGTCTGGCCAGTCGTTCCTCTCCCTCTGAAGAAGACGTCTGCATTTAGAATTTTTCAGCCGGTGCGTAAGAGCTGCTGCACACTTTACATGTCTCCACCAGGTCTGCTGGGGAAACCCCTTGTCTCATTGCGTAAATCGGGCACGCTAGTTTCCGCTCAAACGTCATTCCTCATGTACTACTTTAAATCCTCTGCACTTCAGACACACTCACACTATTGATTTATGTTTTCCTTAACTCGCATGTTAAATGAAACAGTCTGCAAACGACGCGGCAATATATCTCCCAGTCTTAATGAAAAGTGTAGCTAAAACGAGTCAGATTCTTAAAATGCCGATCGCTGTGTGATGGCTTGGAAATTCCAAGTTCTTTGCATGTCCACAAGGAAAAGAAAAAAAAAGTGACTTCCTAGTTGAGAAAAGTATTTATTTATTTATCTTTTGAAATTACAGCTAAAGAAATAAATATTGCATTATCTAAAATTAAACCAGATGCTGCACAAGAACCATACAAGTGACTGTGCGAGGATTAACACTTCTCAAAGGAGCTAGATTTTTAGCCTTACTAGCCACGGCAATGCTTCGCTTTGATGTGGTTCCTAAGGACTGAAAAATAGCCAGAACTTTTAATTTATAAAGGTGGAAACGCATCTGATTTAAGGAATTGGAGACCCACTACAATTTTTTCCACAATTCCAAGAATTATTGAACGTATTTTGCATAACAAATCACGTAATTTTGTATCCTCTTGCTAACATCGTGACGTTATTTCAACGCCTGCCACTCATATTAATACCTTCATTGCTTTTTTAGATGTGACCACCAAAGCTTTTGATTCTATAGGGCATGAACGCAACACGATTTCTAGCATCGATTGATGTGCCCTGAAACTTAAGGTCTGATTATTAAACTTTTTATTTAAAAATATAATACACATTGAAAGAATGAAAGGCAAAACAAAACCTATTGAAGTTTATAAAGGAGTTCCTCAGGATTGTCCACTCTCTCCGACGCTTTTTAAATTGGCACTGGATGGAATTTTGAAGGATTTCAATTAAGCCCCAATTTAGTCAAACTATCAGCCTTGGTTTTGCTGGTGATATTGCTTTAATGTCACGAAGTGAAAAAGGAATCCAATCCCTCTTCAGTCTAGCTGAGTTCTATAGGTCTTCAAATAAACCGAGCTAAAAGTAGATCTGCCTGCACCAAGAATGGCATCTTTTAAATAACTTCTTTGGATGGTTCAGTTGTAAAATCTTTAACTGAAAAACAAGAATGTATAAAACATCTGGGTGTTAATTTCAATGATGAAATCATATTTAATGAAAAGCTTATAACCTCTACACAAAAACGTTGTGCTTCACCCTTACTTAAGCCTAATCAAAAGCGTTCAATGTTAGTACATCTGGACCAGACTTTATATTCGTTGCAATATGCACTGCTGCAAAAACTGAGATTGGGCTTACTGCAGGATGTGGATAAAATAATTAATTCAAGGTGCAGCTAAGGAAATCATTTGTTTATCTCATGGAATCCCCGATTGTATGATTTATGCTCGTGGCTTGTCTCTGATTTGGGCTACTTGGGAGGCTTACACATACATATATGTAAGCCAGATCTCCCGAAGCAGTTATTTGGAGTGGTACACGTGTTCGAAAGGAGTTAAGAACTGAAGCATTCAAAACATGGACAACACACACCTTAAGAGGCATAGCTGTTGCTCTGTTTTCTGAGGTTCCAGAGACTAATTCTTGGGTCAGCAATAAAAAAGGACTCTCTTCTTCTGAATGGACCAATGCCCTGAAGACGTCTAGCACCATACCGGCCAGAAGTTTTAGCACAACCCGCTGTCGTAATGCAGCGAGATTGAAACCCTAGAACACGTGCTGGGCTCATGCCTCAAAGATGAACAGCTAATTAACACCAGACAACATAAAGTTCCAAGTTCTTTGGCTTCTTCGCTCAAATCCATGGCTTGGGAAGTATACGAAGAGGGTTCATCATATCTCTTCTAATGGTTCATCCAGAGGAACCGGCTCGAAGGAACAGCAGTTGTCATAGACCCTACCATCCGCTTCGAGAGAGATCTGCAGCAAGCCGAGGAGGTTGATAGGGAGAAAAAATCTATATACGAGCCATGCCTCCCTAATTTAGCCACCAAATACCATCTCCCAGTTGAAAAATAATCTGTCATCGGATTATTTTTGGGAGTAGGGGAGGTATACCAAATCTAACGTCCACATTTTTAAAAACTCAAAATTTCTAAAAAAAAATTAAGTATTATAATAATTGAATTAAAAAAAATTCTTTTAAAATCCTGCAACACCATTTATATTTTGTTCAGTAACTTTAACTCTTGTATAAATATCACTATTGTAAAATGTTAATTGTATTCTTATATCATGATGCTTATTGATGTTTTTAGTTTTTATTTAATTGTAGCCCTTGTGTGCTGTATTCTTATTTTGATTTAATTGTTGGTTTATCCGTAATTTGTTCTCTACGTTCTATTCTATTCATTTAGGTTATTGCAATTCAAGGACCCTGGTCACCGATAGGTGTGGCTTGATGTCAAATTTTGATTAATTTCAAAATTCAACCAATAACAACGAATATCTCGGAAATGGTTAATGCCACAGCAAATGTTGACATAAATTATGTGCTTTAACGAGATCTACATTTTTTGTGAGATTTTATTGATCTCTTACGGTTTAACAGTTATATAAAAGTCATTCAGAATGAAGAGGACTTTACAGGCTGTTCGCAGAAAATTCAAGATATGCATTTCGTTTTTCATGCAAATATCTGAAACCGCAGAAGTTTGGTACTTAACCGATATTTCGTTTCTGAGTTATACAATTTACAGACGCACGCAGAACAAAAACGCTTTTTTTATTATTCAGTGGGCCTTAAAACATGTATTTCCGGTGAAACCTCGATATCGATTTTTAGGTGGATGCAATACTCCCTTTTCTTACTATAAATTAGTGGAGAAAGTAGGTAATGCGAGTTATAGATAATACAATGTGTTTCACGTATATTCATTCCACTTGAGCATGCGTTTTCTTTTGTCTTTTTAAATTTATTTGTTTAATCATTCCACAAGGAAGAAATTTCCGGCAGAATATTAACTGTATTATGTATAATCAGGGTTTCACAATTTGAGAAAATCTGAGATTAAGCTGTATTTATTTGGAGTATTTCAGGAATAGAATAATGAAATCAAATACTATATCCACAAAGTTCGCTTATAAATAATAATAATAATAATAATAATAATAATAATAATAATAATAATAACAACAATAGTTATGAAATTCTAGTCTGACTTTTTTTAGGTTTAACGTCCTTTAACTAGCTAGGTCATATCGGACAATGAATGAAATGGTGCTCAAATGACCCTGGGATCCATAGTTCTTAGAGTTAGACATTCATCTTTCAGGATAACGGAAAACCCCGGAAAAAAACCTTATCCAGGTAACTCACCCTAGTCGAGATTTGAAATCGGGACCTCTTGAATATGGGGCAGACACGCTATCCCTACACCACAGAGGTATGCTTAGACTGGCATCCTGATTTTTGCTAATAGTCAAACAAATGAAGGCCGAAATTACAGGGATTTACATGTATAACACAGTTGACGACGCTAATAAAAACAATCGCACATCGAGGTGATAAAAACAGAAAATAATTAAATTGGTACGATAAACAACCCAGATCAGTCACTTGATACGAGAGTGAAATAGTTTCTGTAAAGTATTTGATCCTTACAAACCTTGGCACCGTTCTTATAACTATTACGCAATATCACTAGATACCTAGTTTCGCCATATTTATAAACTGTCAGCGATATTTAGCAGCAACATGTGAACCAGCGATAAATACATGTTCCTTGCTTTGTTATCATACAGTAAAGGCATTTATGCCTTACAATCAACACAAAAGGCACATAACATGTGAATATCTTCAGGAGCGTCTTCAAATACAGAAGAACAACACGTGAATGGATTTCGTTTCAGAAAAACAAAATTCGGTGAAAGAAAAAACTGAAGAAAAGCTATTTTAAGGTCAAAATGCGGAGGTGAAGATGTAAAAACACTATTATTTTAAACATTACGGTTCCGTACTTTTACTTTCTGTACCACATACCTAGAAGGTAGAGGAAGTAGGTAATGCATTCGACACAAAAATTCGATGTCGAGATTTCGCCGGAAATTTGTGTTTTAAGGCCTCTGAATTAATTATTTTTTTTAGAAAAATGTCTATGTCCCTCCGAACTGCATAACTTAAAAACGAAAAGACAGATAAATAACAAACTTGGTATTTAAGTTCAGTATCATCTAAAGCTGCGACACGAAGATTTTTAAGACACCCCCAAAGAAACTTTAAATGGAAGTACTTAGGATAATTTTGATTTTCTCAAAAATGCTAACAATTTGTATTGAAATATATATCTTGAATTTTCTGAGAATAGCCAGTGAAGTCCTCTTCACTCGGAAAGAATGCTGTAGGTATAATGTGTTATATAAGCGGTAAATCACCAGAGATGGACGAAACCTTACTACATAAAAAATATAGAATTCTTTAAAATATACAGTTTATTTTAAGTAACGTTTTCTGTGGCATCAGCCATTTCCAAGATATTCTTCATTATTGGTTTAAATGTTTCAATGCTTCATTTTTAATGAACAAGGTATGGAATTTCAAGGTCAGTGTGTAGCGTCCCGTTTTTTTAACATTTCAATATCGCTATTCCCTTTGTAGCTATAACGAAATATGATGAAACTATTTATCTCAATTAATTTGAACTAGACAGAATAGGCCTTTCCAAGAATAGATTGTAGACGCTATATAAAAATAAACTATAGTGGGTAGAGAAAATCATATGAATGTAACACCAGACCTTCCCCCCCCTTTATTGATAAAAGTGGGTGATATTTTAGCTACATTTCTAACTGATAATCATGTGCGACTACTACCATGCAGTTTTTATATTAGCGACGCTACATTGACACGACTGTGGACCACTGGTTGATAACCGTTCCACTGTTTTCACAGTTGTAAGGTTTCCCCTCCGCGCCGTTTTTCAAGCCCAGTTCGCTAACGATATCCAGATATGCGATACAGCCTATCAAGGTCGCTTTGACTGCTTTTTCTTCTTGTTTACTACCAATGAATGCACTTTTATCAGACAGGTTAGATGCACCAGTTTAAAATAATTACCTCTACTACACGAGTCACAAAATCTCTTCAAAATATTTAAGTCAGTCCACATAATGTTTTGTTAACCAGCTACGTTTAATAGCTCTATTGTAAATACTAACCTATTACTGAGCTGCAAATGTCGTAACACAAAATGAAGCGAAAAAAATAAAAATTATAAAACTTGTATACACGCAAAGCACTATACAAATTACTGCATGTTGTTGAGCAATGGTATTCGTGAAACCAGCTGTTGAGCAACGAAAATGCAATAAGGGTTACCAATTCAAGCTAAATTAAGCAGAAACGAGTAGAATAGAGCATGTCTGAGTTGCATTTGAAAAAACAAACTGGGGGAACTTCCAACATAACTACACTATAAGCATTATTTATGTTTACTTTTTTAGGAAAATTAACATTTCTAACTACCTCGAACCTTTCTGAGGAACTAGTTTATACATTAATACCTACTGTCAAAGAACAACTGACATATTTGTAATTACACGAAACAATAAATTTTTCTTTTTCTATTGATAACCTATTTCTCTGATCTGACCAGTGAACGAACACCTGATAAGGAAAAAATCCTTTACACGGCTGCGTTATGGCCGGGATTGAAAACAAAAATGGAACAATTTTCAACACTTCGGTGTTTCTGTCGTCGTATAACTCAAAATATAATACATCACCTATCAGAAACAGTCTTTCCTAAAATGTTGCTCAGTTTTCTGATCCTAGTTGTTCACAAACACGTAATTTCATCAAAGAGTGCACTGTCATCTACAATGTTGCTCTTTTTCTCAAGTCAAGTTGCAATTTCCCACTCGAACTCCTTAGAAAGAGCTAACAGTTGAATGCAGTAATTCATTATATCACCTCGTCTACTTGCTTATATAATCACAAGAAACAGATGATGCACGAGTACGAAAACCGGGTATTTATCTCATTTTCTAGATTTATAACCAGGGGTTGAAACAGGACATTTAAAAACCGAGTGGTAACTGGCTGATGGGGAGATTTGGTAATCCTGTAATACACTTAAAGCATGAAAGCAAAATTAAGCAAACAACTGCAGTTGATATTCGTGAAACCAGCTGTTAAGCAACAATGTATACAATAAGGGTACCAATTCGGGCTAAATGAGGCAGAAGTGAGCACCTAGTTATAAGATATACAAATATAACCACAGAAGCCTCACGAAGATTAACAGACATAAGTACAATGTTTAACACCATTTCATAATATCGCCAATGTAGGTGTTGCAAAAATTATTTCGCTTATTGCGCAGTTTTAATGTTTGACAACGATCAATATTGCGCGGAGATGAACAAATGTGCAAAAATGTTAACATATGAGACGCGATTAGAAAATAAAGAGAAAAGAATGTGTAAGGCCGGGAGTAAATCAAGTTTAAGGGGAAATGGCATGGAAAGGCAAGGGTAAAACCAATGAGTTCGTATTAATGCTACACAAAATGAAAAAATTAACCAACATATGCTGCAAGCTACGTTTGCTGCTCAGAGCAATGTCGCATTTTATCCTCTGTGACACTAATAATGCAGCAGCGATAATAAACAAATGCGTCATTAACAATCGCTCGCACACTTCTTACCGAAACTGGGTTTTCTATGGCAACTTGCATGTCTTCTTCACAAGGTGATAACACACGGACATTAATTAAACATTTGACACAAAGGAAACGAAAAGTTCACTAACAACAGGCCAATAAAACAAACACGTTTCTTCTCCATAAGGGAGGTCAGGGCGACTGTGCCGCCATCTTGGACCGACGCTGTAGAGCCGGCCGGCCGGGGGAGCACCGTCGCTAGGAGGGATAAGGGAGGAGGATTGGGAGGGGGGGGGGCGACAGTGGCGTGTTGATGCAGCGAGTGATGACGATGCAGCTCCACATTTGTTTATTTATTTACTGATGTTAATTCCAAAATCTAAAATGAATAGCAATAATAGAAACGTTTCCATTCTATTTTATTTAAAGCTAAATTTTTACTTTCTCTGCTACTTTACCTATAGCAAATAGAGAAAATGTTGCATTAGACCAAAAAATTTGATACCGAGATTTCACCGGAAATACTCGTTTTGAGACCCCCTGAATAAAAATATTAGAAAATGGTCTGCGTGCAGATACGAACACCATAAATCAAAAACGAAACGTAGGATAAAAACCAAACTTGGTATTTAAGTTCAGTGATAAAAATAGCACACGTTTAAGGTATTTGCATGACAAATGAATTGCATATCTTGAATTTTCTGGAAATAGCCTATGAAGACCTCTTCATTCTAAATGACTTTTCTATAGTTGTTAAGCCGTAAGAGATACACAATTATTACTACATAAAAAGCGATGATCTCGTTAAAGCACACAATTTATACCAAATAAAATGTTATGTGGAGTTAACCATTTCCGAGATATTTTTTGTTATTGGTTAGAATTTTCTAATACTTGCACCTTTTTTCAACTTGCAAGTAGCTATTCGTTTTTTCTCTTAGTCATGCAAAGAGTATGTAATTTCAAAGCCATCACATAGCGATCCGCTTTATAAAAATCAGTTAATCTCTTTAGCCTACTATATGCTTCTTATAACTACAAAGAAATGCTTGTTTAATTAACGTTTACCTGGATTAACAAGAAACAGAATAATAAGGGTGAGTAGACAAAGCCATATGAATGATTAAAAAATAACATTGTATAATGTTAATGTAAGAAAGCAATTTATTGGAAACATTTAAATACTTAATTTGACCCGTTGGACATTTTATATAACTAACAATTAATAATTTTTAAATTATCTGCAATAACTACATGAAATTTTTAGACACTTATAAGATAACCTTCCTAGCATGTGGTTAAAGTTTCAAAACAATTGGTTACGAATTAACAAATTTGAAAACTTCCACCATAGGGTTGCCTTACAAACAATATTGTAGCGTCCCAGGTATCACAGTGAAGCAACACACAGGAAAATGTTGAAATTAGGGTTACGCGGAATCCAGATTAGCAGAACGCTGACGCCTCACAGTTTGGGGTGTAGAAGCTGATCGAATTGAGGTCATCAGTGGCAGACCACGACGACACCCGATACAGAACGTCTTCACGCCGGTCGTGGTTACAGGTATTTTTATACAACTTGTGAATAAGAATCAACTCCACCATCAGGCAAGTATGTAAAAACCTGAGGTGCTTGCATGCTGGGCCGTATGCCTTTAAAACAGAAAAAAGGCCTCATCAAGGTATTAACTTTACCCGGAGTTCTCATTGTCACCACAACCCCTTCCCAGACGACTGCTCTAAGTTACATCCCCCGGGTAGTTACAATATTCATAAATAAATTAATGTTATTCATGTTTAAATCTTGCAGACGTCATTTGGCCATATACATTATAATCTGACATTGTTGTCGCAGAAATAGAGGTCATTTGCGCAACATAATTTTTAAGATATGAAATCTTTTTCTGAGCTGCATAAAATGGCACATTATTTGGTCTTAATCTGATATTTGTTAATTTACATAAATCATGTAATTAATGTTTAGTACACAATTGTAAGAATTTAGTTTCAGTAAATCATCCTGTAGGTACATTAGAAAGAAAAACTTAAAACACATGTTAGAACGAATATTTAGGATGTTTATATGAAAAACGTTATTTGATCCAAATATTTTTAATGAATACTGCAATATTCCCGCATTTGTTTTGTTATACAAAATAAAATGAGAATGAAGACGACTTCGCAAGCAATGTGCAGAAAATTAAAGATAAGCATTTAATTCACTCATGTCAATGTGCCAAACATATTATGTTTATTAGAGGCCTCTTTATGAAAATAAAAATAAATAAAATAAAAAGAACTGTTTTCCAAGTATGGGATAGTTCGAAGTGGGGTGAATTTTGTGAATATTTTCGTTTTATATTCTTGGAAGATGCGGGACTTGTATTGTGACGTTTAATATTTATTTGACATTACGTTTCTGAGCTCGCTCCCTCTTTTTCTCTAGCACAGATATGTCTACGTTTTGTTAATCATGTTAAAGGTTTCAAAACACTTTTTGTTGTAACTACTTAGAAAGTTACACGACGCTAGTACGATAATTCAAATGTTTAAAACGAAGCTCGCAATAAGTATGCTGTGCTCGATATTTTGATTATTACTCTTTGCATGCTCTGGTGAGAAACAAAAGAACGAACATTATTTTAAAATCCTGTATACTTATTCTGAAGCAAGCTTTTGTCTATCTTATGGTTTCATAGTTATGCAGGGTGAATCAGACCACTTGTAACAGTCATTTATTTCGGAAAACACGGCATTAAAATTGTCGAAACAAAAATATTTATAATAAAAGCACACGTGTGATTTCACAGAGCTTGACTTCATCAATCAAGCGAAGTGGGATCAGTGACGGAACACTTTAATATTTCAAATGGATGTGGGGAAGGGGTAAAATAGTGTAACACTAGATAGAGCTTATAAAACAAGCTTTCATAGGAAACGTTTTTACTTGATCTACCACGTACATAGTAAGTAGGGAACGTATTGCATTCCAACCTAAAATTCGATACCGGGATTTCACCGGAAACATGTTTTGAGACTCCCAAAAAGCATTTTTAGAAAAAGGTCCGTGTGTGTGTGCGCGCGTATGTGTGTCTGAACTACATAAATCAATAACGAAACGTCGGATAAATTCCAAACTTGGTATTTAAGTTCAGTATCTTCCAAAGATGCGATACGAAGGTTTTCAAGAAAATTCCCCCACCCCAATCCCTAGTGTGCAAAACCTAAGGACGAGATGGGTGAAGTAACATAACAAATGAACTACTTGGTGGAAGTAGATGACGGTGCGGGAGCATGTTGCCAGAGCTCTCTCACACATACACATAAAGCTGGATGTCACATGGCGTGAGTGTAGCGAGCCTATAGTGCCAAATGGATCTGGTCCCGCAATACGGAGCAGTTGACGAAACAGGATAAGACGGTGTGTGACAATTAGCGAGCTGTTACGGTGCACTGTAGTGGTGTTCTTCATTGCAACATGGCCCGTAGACTCCATTTGGATGACTTCACATGAGGAAGAAGCATCGGGAAACCGGAAGAAGGGCGAAGTGTGACGAGTGTTGCTCAGGAGTTTGGAATTGCTCACAGCATTGTTTCACGTGCATGGGGAACCTTCCAAACCACAGGCACTGCTGTCCCAAGGAGAGGTGGTGGTCGATCACGCTCAACCACAGCAGCAGATGACCGCTACATTGTGCAACAGGCAAGAAGGGATCCACGCCAAACAGCGGGTGCAACTGCAACCACATTTAATAGGACAGCTGGCACGCAATCTCACGATACACAGTGGCACGGTGACTACACAGAGGTGGTCTCTTTGTCCGAGCCAGTACATTGTGTTCCACTGACATCCGCACATCGGCGGCACCGTTTGCGTTGGTCCCAAGAGCATCAAAATTGGACCAACGAGGCATGGGGTCGCGTGCTCTTCTCGGATGAGAGCAGATTCGGTCTAAGTAGCGATTCTCGACGTACCCTCATCTGGCGAGAGGTGGGAACACGTAATGAACCCAGGAACATCCTTGAACACGATCGTTTTGGTGGTCCATTTGGTGTTGCATGGGCGCACCGACCTCCAAATCTTTGAATACGGTACGCTCACTGGTCAACGTTATTGTGATAGACACTGTACTCCTTCGCCATGTGCGTCTTTTCAGGGGTGCAGTCGGCCCTGACTTCATTTTTATGGATGACAATGCGCGACCGCATCGAACAGCGCAGGTGGGGAATCTCTTGGAACGAGAGCATATTCGGCGAATGGACTTCCCCCGATTTAAATCCCATGGAACACGTGTGAAATGCTTTGGGGAGACGCATTGCAGCACATCCACGGCACCAACAACCATCCAACAGTTGTCAACAGCGCTGGTGGAGGAATGGAACGCCCTACCACAAGAACTGCTTACCAACCTTGTGGCCAGCATGGGAGCACGGTGCAGAGCATTCATTGCTGTCCGTGTGATCATACACCCTTTTAAGCACCATGTATCCGTTTCTGTAAATCTAGAGAGCCATCATATATTGTATTGACTTTAGTGTAGCTTATGGTCTATGAATAAAAGTGGCATTTCTCATTGCATATTTCGTTTAGTTGCCTACTGTAGCAGTTCCCTCTATGTATGATTCAAGTTTCATCGAGATGTGTCACAGCATGCAAACATTACTTTCGTCCTTAGGTTTTGCAGTATATATATATGTATATATATATATTAAAAGATATTTACATGACAAATAAAATGTATATCCTGAATTTTCTGGGAGGCCTGTGAAGTCCTCTTCATTCGGAAGGAATGTTGTATAACTGGTAAACGTTAAGCGATAGACGGAATCGTACTACATAACCTAGTAAATTTCTTTAAAGCACACAATTTATTCCTGCGTTTTTTACTTATGCTGTGCAACCCCCCCCCACACCCACTCACAAACCTTTTCGTAAAAATTATTTTTTTATTAATTCACACTCTTAGAGAGGAAAAGCATACGAAAACGCCCGAACCCCAGATATGCAGATAACACTGCCATTCACATTGAGAAATGTTGTAAAATTAATGTTGACAAAGGAAGTTCAGATGGCCTTGCACAATATAGTGACAATCGTGGCTAATGAAATAAGCATAAAGGTTACGCGACTACAAATACAAAAGGCGATGGTTATGATATGTTGATGTTGGACTGCCGAGCATATGTGGCCCATAATGAAACACGGTTAATCATGTTGGTAATAAATAATAACAAATCTAGCCGCCCCTCTGGCAGCGTGGGCTTCTCTCTTCCTCGAGCATAATTCGCTCGTATTAGGGCAGAAGAGTACTGTTTTCGTAATTTTACAGGAAACAAAATACAAATTTGCAATCCACCCTGACAAAATGTGTACAAACTAATCAGATGTTTGTCTTTTCAAGTCCGTTCCCCATATTCAGTTCATCTTATTTAGTCATTTGTGAGATAAATTCGAACTTGACAGGATAATACATGTTTCCCTTATTTTATCAAGACAGTCAAGTTAGAGTGTAGAGTAACCAATTTATAGCGCTTTTTGGTGCATTCTATTTACCATTTGTTTCTAAACACAGTTCTTTTCAACCTGTCGTCACTACCACCACTCGCATTTTCTTCTTCAGGACCATCTTTCAAAATGTCTGGAATAATATTTCTGATGATATTGGGCGTCAGAATATTTTGATAATAGGCAGTGGTACCTCAGGAATTAGAGCCAACAAATCAACAATATATTTTTTTTCTTCTCTCAGCCTATGGGACCACTGTAACTTCTGGAGGTTTCAGTATATCACGTTCAAATCCTCTTCTTGTCATTGATTAGAACCCAAGTCTGCTGTGTCTTCTAGTGTTTCTTTATACAGGAGATGTCCTTCCTCTTCGATGACTCTGGCCAAGTCTACACTCTTCCAGAAAAATGTTTCCCCATCAAATCATCTGCAAGGAGCACTTCAGACGGCTGCAAGAAATTCTCCTGACTCATTTCTGGTTTGCCTTACCAACCGGACCTAATCATGAGGGTGCGAAACGGGAGCTTTTGATCTTTTTTTGGCATCTTCCATTTCCAACACTGCAATGCTTCGTTGAGTTTAGCAACAAAAGTAAAATATAATGTAATAAAAATATTTAAAAAAAACACGACCAACTTTTTGTCTTCGTCCCCATGTTAGCGATGAAAACTCTCATATAAATGTCGCAGCTGTCGCAAATAATTCTTCAGCGCTTCTGTTGTATTGGTCTAGCTTTTCCTTGGGTACCTATCGTAGCGAAACTCTTTCATACAGGCGTATTCGAGCCACCTCTTCATTTCTTATCCATTATAACATCGCTCACTGGCTTGTTTTTGTGCTCTGCACTGTTTTTCAGTCCAGCACATAGAGACTGGATGTGTCAAAGGTTGGTTACCTGAAGGTGCAAACCTTACAGAGGAAAAACACTACTGCGATCTAGGAGAATGAGTGACTTCGTCAGGCGTCTTGCTACTGGTGAACTGCAGCCTAGCCACAGACGTATGCTTTTCTCCTAGAAACAGTAGCAAATAATAAAATAGTTCCTACTAAAGTTGTTTGTTTTCAAGAGCTCTGTTACCCTATTTCATCTCGCAGTTCCGGTTATGGCTGATTGGTGAAACCAAGTTCAAGTGCTTTTATTCGAAATATTTTTGTCTCGAAAATGTTAATCCCGTCGTCTGGTTCACCCTATATTCACTTTACTCTGAATGAAGGGGGGCTATTCACGGAAAATTCAAGATATGCATTTTATTCCTAATATCAATATCTCAAACTTATAATATACACTTTAATAAAAACTGTTGCAGCTACTTCTGTGGCAAATAAAGAATAAATAAATAATGTTAAAATTTCGGGTTGTATTCTGTCAAGATGTTGGACTTAAATACAAAGTTAGGCATTTATCTAACTTTTGGCTTTGAGGAGGATGTTCAAGGAATTTCAAAACATGTATATTTCGGGTGAAATTTGGGTATGGAACTTTTGTGTGGAATACATCACATCCTTTATCTATAGGTAAGGGGTAGAGACAATAAAACATTATCCACCCCTACTTGCTATAAATTTAACCCCTAGGTCCAGGGGGAAATGCTACACTTTGTGATGTGTTATTTTCAAAATGTTCCCTTTTACAGTAATCTCTAACCCTACTGAAGGTGTAACTTAATGACAGTTGACTTATGGCCTCAGAGCAGCACTTAGGTTCTGTATAGACCCGGGGAAATCCACGACAAGTTGATGGGAATTAGTCAGCGAGAAGGTTATTTCGGACAAAAGCTGCGCACTTCTGCAGTAAGGTTCTATTTTTTGCTCTTCTTTGTGAGATCAATAATTGATGAAACTGCATTGAGACGACTGCCTATGCAGAAAAATGAACACCCTTCAGGAGGAGTGCGTGCGTCATGTTTAATCTGGCTTCACTGTGAACAAGGAAGGCCATCATGCATACTGCATATCTAACCTGGATTACAAACACGCGAGGACACCTCTACAACAATTCCTTATCCCATCACTTTTTCCTCAAAAACTGCTTCCAATGTTTTGGAGTAAAATATTCTGAGCACATAACGATTCAGAGTTATCTCACGTGCTACATTCGCATGACTTTCTCTACAATAAGTAGAGGGGTTAAACCCAAACTTGGTATTTAAGTTCAACATCTTCCAAGAACGCAACACAAAGTTTTTCAAGAAAATCTCCCCACCCCAAACTACTATTTACATGGAAAAATTTTAAAAAATATTTATTTTCTTAAAAATTTCTATGACAATTTTGATTAGAATAACATATGTTTAAGGCATTTGCATGACAAATAAAACGCCTATCTTTAATTTTCTGGGAATAGCCTGAAAAGTCCTCTTCATACTGAATGACTTTTGTATAACTGGTAAACTGTAAGAGATACAAAAAATCTTACTGCAAAAAATAAATAAATAAAATAAAAAATTTATAGATAGATCTCGTTAGAGCACACAATTAATCAGTAGTGGCTCGTGAGTACACATTTTGGGTGTTCACAACATTTTAGATTCAGGCAGCCCTGAAAACGTGAAATACAGGGTGATTTATGAAGAACTGACACATTTTTTTCTTTAATTCTTTCAAAACGAGTTATGCTAGCGACAACTTATTATACCCGAAATGCAGGGGAATTTTAGGAATTATTTTCCTATATAGCAAATGTTGAAAATGTCCTCCATCCTGCATAAGGCACAACTCAACACGTCGTTCCATGTTACTGGCCACTCGGAGGATTCTGTTGTCAATAGCTTGAATCTCCTGTGTAATGTTGTGCTTCAGATCATCCAATGTCTGGGGACGTGTGGCATAAACCCTGTCTTTTAAGTAACCCCATAGAAACAAGTCCGGCGATGTCAAATCCGGAGATCTCTGTGGCCACAGGTTCTTGGAAATTATCCGGTCTTAAAGAAACTTGCAATTAGTGCCTGGATTCATTTGATGTATGGCATGTAGCGCCGTCCTGCTGAAAATATCCTTGACTCAGCTCTACATCGTCTAGCTGCTCAGCAAACTTCATGAAAATCCGCCGGTACTCTGCAGTGTTCACAAAATTGGTCCCACTATTCTCTGTGCGGATATTGCGCACCAAACTCCTATTTTAACCGGGTGCATAGGTGGTTCATGAATAACATGTGCATTTTCGCTGGTTCAATACCGTGAGTTATTTGAGTTCACATAGCCGGATAAATGGAACCATGCTTCATCTGTGTACCATGTGATGGACAATATGGCAGGATTTTGCACAATGAACGCCTGAAACCAACGACAATAATTCAGTCGTCTATCCTTATCTGGTTCCTGCAACTGATGGACAACCGTAATCCTATACGGCTTTAGGCCTGCACTTTTCACAACTCTCTGACACATTGAGTAGCTGTACCCTGTCTCCTGCGACAAACCTCTTAATGATTTTTTGGGTGACTGATCCAGTCGTGCTCTTACGTGCGAAACCTAGATGAACGAGTTTTGAAAGAGATCCAGTTGTTTCCAATTTGTTTACCAGTCCCAGTATTGTGTTTCTTTGGGGAGGATTCCGAACACCAAATTCTCTCTGGTATGCTCTTTGAGTAGCTGTAATTTAATTCGTAATTCAGCATTGCTTTACAAGGAAGAGTCGTTCATTTAATGTGTACTCCATTTTCACGTTGACTAGAACAAAACCTCAAAAGCAGCTGCCGACAATAAAACTAACAATTACGAATAAAACATGAATATCTGCGCAATCAAAAACTCCAGAACATTCTGCTTAATTTGGCGCTAAAATTGGGGCACTGAGTGAATTTCGAAAAGGATAATTAAAGAAGTAAATGTGTCAGTTCTTCATAAATCACCCTGTAGTATTTGCTGCATAATAGTTATGATACAAGCTAATGCAATTGCAGCCGCTTCCAACAACAGTAATAATAATAATAATAATAATAATAATAATAATAATAATAATAATAATAATAATAATAATAATAATAAAAATAATAATAATAATTCATAACTTGTCTGACGAAAGAAAGGATTGTTTTGTGGATGTTTGTTGCCGTGTACAGCGTTTTAGGCCAAGAACGAAGCAATACACAAATGAAATTGTAGTTTAGTGTATGGATGATCCGGAGAAACAGGGAGAAGTTTCCGTGCTCGTGCACATCACGCACATCTGCCGTAGCGCTACCATCTAATGGCCTTCACGTAAAATTGTAGTGATAATATGGAAACAGCTCGGGAGAAGCATCGTACTCACTTTCAGTGTGCACGACCCGTATTATTTGACCCATAAAGTAGTTACGCCATGCCAGTTGCGCATGCGCAAAAGCTACTTAAAAGGTGCACAAGTCAGATGTGCTAGCGACACTGTTGCCACATTTCATCGAGTTTAGAGGAGTAGCGCGGTAGATTTACGAAAGCGACTCTAAAATGTTTAGAAAATGAAACAAAGATTAATTTTAAACAATTTAAATTATTTTATTGTTTTTTTAAAATATTCCCCTTTAACATCAATACATTTTTGCACTGATGAAACCAGTCCTTAAATCAATGCTGCCACTCTTCCTGAGACACTTCACAAACCAGGTTTTTATAATGCTCCACTGCTTCATCTGATGACGAAAAAGTGACTAAATGCATTTTATATTTAATTTATGGCAACAAAAAGATATCACAAGGTGTAAGGTCAGGGCTGTATGGTGGAGGGTCCATGGTGCTGACCTTTAGGGCATCCATATACTTAGTTGTTAGTTTTGCAGTATGCGGCGATGCCTTGTCATGATGTAACATTTTGTGGCATTTTCTATTTTATACTTTTTTTTGACTTTACTTCACTATTTTGTAATTTCCTTGCCCTTTTAGTAATTGTCTTACATTTACATTCAGTATATACAGAGTTTTATATTACTAACACTTAGAATAACTTTTCAAACATCAAAAATTTAAATATTCAAATGAAAAATAAAATAAACTTTGTACATCCTTTGCTTGTATTCTTGGAAAAACTCACATTTAAATTTAATAGTCTGGAAAGCGTTGCTTGTTGGTAGAGCGGTGGCTACTATCAGGAGAACAGTTATGAAATGCATGTCCCAAACTAATGGATGAGACAGGTCAGTTTTCCATTTTGCGTTAATGAGTCTGTACAGTCAGGTTGCTATTGTCATAGGCTGTGAAGTCCGCTTCATTCGCTATGAATTTTGTATAATTGGATACTCAAAATAGCTAATATTTAGATCTGCTTCAACAACAAATTTATTTTTCTTTTCAGACTCTTCAAACAATGTGAGCTTTTAAACAATTTCTAAATTATCTCATCAATATTTGTACACCTACTTTTTCTGCTATTGGAGTAGTTATACTCATATATAAACTAATTTACAACCTTCTGTTGACTAACTTTAATAAATTTAAGCTCAATTTTTAGTTTTTTTAATTAAGTCATTTTTTAAACATTTTCGGTCATCAAAACCCGGGCGTTACTAATGAGTAACAGTAATACGCGTGTCCGGGTTTCTCTTGAATGACGCGACTGATAGCCCGCCACTACCATGGCACTATTATACGAATCTGTTAGTGCAGTTGCGCCGGACAGCCCCGTCATTTCTTCCCTCTATAATGCTAATCACGTTACGTTTATCTTTCGTTATAGAAGGCGTTCGAAAGCGGACCCACAAGCCTGGCACCTGTTGAACACATTACTGAACACTCGTGCAGCCGAAATATTGGAAAACTGATACTCTGTTCTAATTCGTCAAGCGTGTGGGAATTTGTCACATAAACTTTACCTTTAATCATTCCCAACGCATAATAATCACATGGATTTAGATCTGAAGAGTGAAACAGAGATTTTCTTTAACTTTTTAACACGACAGCCACTATCTCGTGTAATTTGTCCTTCGCTATAACTGCTGGTTGTCTATGTTTCTAACAAGCTATAAATTGTGTATTTGTTAGGAAGGATGACATCAGGAAGTTTCTGTATAAATGCAAGCTTACAGTCCACGTGTTCGAGCAAAACATAACATAATAAACGCACGCCGTTGTGTAGTATACGAGGGCTGTCCCAGACTTCGCTTCGAGCTCTCGTAGTCAACATACGCAGGAAAAAGACAGCCGCAGCATCCAAGCTTCCTCCTCGCGAGGAAGCCACCACCAGCGCCGTCAACATTGAAGAAGAGCTTTCAGCCTCTCCACCGCCGCCGCCAGTCGAAGCACCCAGCACCATCTCTCCAGCCAGGCAGCCAGCCACACGCCGTCCAACAGCGTGCCTGCACGTTACTCCGCTGTCGTCCGGGGAGTTCACCGTCAGCTCCCTGATGTGCTATTACTCACCGCCGCCAACGCTTTTGGCCGTCTGCTGCCAAGGCATCTCGTATCCGAAACGACAGAGGTCCTACACCGCTAGTCCGTCTCACATTCTTGGACGAGGGCGAATACTCGCTGGCCCTCGGCGCAGGGCAAACACTGTCGCTCGAGGCCAGTCGTAGTGTGCGTCCAACTCCGTGCCGACGCTGCTGCCTATACGGGCATACCGCCGCGTCATGTGACGCCGCACCCCGCTGCCACTACTGTGGCAATGGGACCATCACCTCCGACTACAGGGCACACGACCTTACACACCGCCGCCGCTTCTGCGCCTCCTGCGGGGGCAAGGGGCACTTCACTGGCCAGGCCGTCTGCCTACTCTACCCACGTAGAGCAACGCCGCACATCGCAGACCCAAGCACAGACAGCAGCTATGAACCAGCCCATCATCGATGCCATCCAGGACCTGCATGCTGAGGCGCTTAACCTAGCTGGCAGGCTCAGCGCGCCGGATGAGCAACTCAGTGAGCAGTTTAGTGGAGTCACCGACACCATTGACAAGTCACACGACGTGACCAAGAAACACATCCTAAACAACATCAGCAGTCACTTCACTGAGCACCACGAATGCTTGGAGCAAATAAACAACAAATGCACAACCCTGGATCACCTCAAGTATTACTTCAAAATGGTCCACGACTCTATGGAGAGCTTCTACGAAATACTACACCACCTACCTCTTGCAGCGCATCATCAACGACGAGGTAACACGCCCGGGATTGGAGCATGCATCTCCTGTTACGACAGTTAAGTCACCACCGTTCACAGGTCCCTGTCAGGGCCATCGCCATGGCAGATACCTGACCACCACAGCGGAGAATTCCGCCACTTCGAATATTCGCCCACAATCAGCGGGTTTGCTTCGGCGGTACCGGCCACCATGAACACCATTATGCCCCCATTAAATAGCGCCACAACAGAATAAGATCCTTCTTTTCCTCTTCCTTTTTCCCTTCTACTACCTATATATACTTCTGTTTTTCCTTAGACGTTTATTCCTGTCCCCTCCCCAAAAAAAAGTACCCGACCTAACAAAGAAAACAAAACTTTTTGGGAAAAACTCTGCCACCCAATATTTTACTGTTGTAAACGAAGGAGCAGACTCCCCCAGAGTAGAATCTAGCTCAGCTTTAATATTAGTTGGACTAAGACCTTTCAAATGAAAGTATTGTATCACATAACAATGGCCAGTTTTATCCATGTTTACAAATTCGCGGAGGGAGTTCACTATTGATGGCTGCCAAACAATTACTAAACAACGTAGCATCGTCAAACTTAAGCTTTATAAGGCTGGTACTTTCCACCATAGACATTTGTTTGAAACAACAACCGCTATATATACGTCAGGTCGGGTACTTCTGGGGCTGCCCTCGAGGATATATCTACAGATAAAGTTATTCCACCATGCCAAACGACGTAAGCTAGGCTACCGTAGAGCAACGTCACTCAAGATACAATCGGTACTTTATGGGAAGATTAAGAATCGTATTCCGCCAACGTTAAATCTGCTAAATTCATGAACCACTATCTCAGAAACTATTTAAGGTATGAGACTGAAATTTTTACAGAATGTAGATGTATGTCTTATAAGTGCACTGATGTAATTTTATACAATAATTTATTAAGAGATATTTTGATTAATTTATCGGCATTTTTAAAATAATCAAACATGTTGTTAACACCAAAGTAGATCAACAACACACTAAATTTTAATTTATCAATCTTCAACGGTTTCTGAGAAAACGGGTCATTTATACCAGAAAATATCAATCACAGAAAGAAGCCACGTGGCTTGAGTAAACAGAAGCTGCCATACTTAACACTACTGCCAATTTGTAGAGCAAAACTTCCCCTAAAAGATGGGCTAAAGTTGACAACTTCGAAGATGTAAGTAGGAGTTATATTTTTTTTTCTGTGAAGTGATGAAGAATCCGCAGTACAAAATCAGTAGCATTGTTAATAACATATGTATTGTGCCTGCAACGATTAAGTGTATATAAAAGAGGACATTCTACTTACACAGCATGAAAAATTTAAATTCTCGCGATTTAGTCTTCCCTTAAGTGGGAAATAACCGTCGAATACAAAAGCACGTTTACTGACCTAATCGAGCATTCAACTCACAGCGTGTTTAGCTCAAAATGAAAATTCTGCTGTGCAAATAAATTCCGTAATTCGCGTCTGATTCACAACGGGCAAGTTCAGTACAGGAATGTACTGCAACTGTGCCTTCTGATTGGTCAACGTTCACGGCTATAACGTGAGAACTATCACACTTAGAACACATCTTCTATAAATGTCTGTCTCCAATTTGTCCGTAGAATATTCATACTTGCCAAATTCTTGAAATTAAATTCCCTCCTACATCAAAGCGTAATAATAATTTTAAGTCCAGTAAATGTACAAAAATTACATGTAAAATAAATGGAAATTCCGATTTATAAATAGGTATACTTGAAGAAATGGCAGTACTGCTTCTCAAATTCTTCCTGGTACCAAAATAAACACGTATTAAACCAAAGAACACCACGTTCTAGATTATATACGCATTTCTAAAATCAACTATAAAACAACTGTCACAAAAATGGGAAACTTATATCCCGCAGCCCTAAAACGTGAATAAAATAGACAATTTACGTGAGGGTGTTGACTTTACTTCAACTCGTCCATTACTGAATCTTCACGCCTTATAGATTTGGTTGTGGCCCAGTGAAGGGGGACCATGATCATGATGAAGGATAGACACACAGATAAGCTCTGGTCTATCATAGCACTGTATACCATTCAGTCTGTAATCTTAAGTTACAATAGAATGTAATGCTTTGTCGTGTTCGTTGTGAACATTTGTAACACTTTGAATCTGCCCACAAAGTCGGAATATCGCCTTCTTTGCTGTAACATCATAGACAGGCTTCCACTCCTGTAAAAGTTTGCAAGTACGACTATAATTCTGGTGTACGAGTTCGTGGACAATGATAGCAGTGTGTCAATGACAGCTTGCTGTCGAAACAGAATCTCCTTTCTGTTTTCCCCTTCATCTCCACATATCTACCATTTATCTCAGTACTGTCATGCGTTATCTTTTTCTTCCCGTTTCTTCTCTCTGTCACAGCCAACTCTTTTTCAACTACACCATCAATCTTCTTTCGCTCAGTCTCCCAATCACGTGTTCCATTCTTTTCCATACTCATATTCCAATTTCCTCATTTCGTCGCAAAATAAAACTTTCGGCTATTTATAACGCCACACTCCATACAGTGCAATTTAACAATCTTTTTAGGGGGTCCAACACATTCTATTAAACATTTTCTTTGACAATGTTAGAATCTGTAACTTCAGCATACATTTCTAATCTCTCGCATCATTTCCTTGGAAACGCGGGACTAGTTAACAGAACAACTCTTGCGGATAGTAGGTATCAATTCCTTTATGCGCCCAAGATTTCATGTACGCAGGGTATTGTCATTGCGAATTAATATAAATTATATACAGATTATTTACAAAGTTAAACACACGTTTTAAATAGAGTGTGGAAAGTTTTTTACGAGAGAAAAGGGGCGGCTTCAACAAAGTGTTTTACTTTCTCTACCACTTATAGTAGTTAGAAGAAGGGAAACCCCCAAACTTGTTATTCAATTTCAGCGTCTTCTAGGGATGCAGCAAGAAAAAGTTTAAAAAAACGCTTTATATTAAAAATTTTGTTATTTTTTATTTTCTCAAAAATGGCTAACGATTTTGATTAAAATTGTAGCGGGAAACAGTGCTGTGCGACATTTGTAGCGCGAAATCGTCGATCCTTGGGTTCATGTTGTCCGCTGCACTGTTCTTCCTCGGCTATGGATGCCAGTCCGTTGTTGCGTATTCCATTCCTAAGTTTTCCTACCTATATCTAATTCTTAATTCTCAGGTTATTGTGGATGAGACAAGTTAAAAGATACACTGCAATTTTCCCTTAATCAGTGAAGTTTATTCACAATTTAAATAATTACGGGCGGCTAGCTTTTCCCATTATCGTAATCCCACCACTTTAAATAACTCAAGAGCCTAGCTATCTGCACACGCACTCCCACCCGTATGCACACACGTGCATTTGCTAAGAGCGTAGCACCTCGTGTCGTCGAAATTCTAGACGAGATCGAGAGAGAGTGGGTTCTGGGACCTTGTTTTGCGCTTATATACCTGAGCCTAATGACGCTCACCTCTGCGTTTAAAAAATGTAACGACGTTTCCAATTGGTCCTCCGACCGCTTTACCTTAACTTGTATGAGAATATGTTGCTTCAAATCCGTGCGCTTAAGCGTCACCCTGGCGCGTTGTGAAGCGGGTGCAATATCTCCGTCTTTTTTTTCACTATGTCCTTTTCTATTTCTCAGTATCGTTACCGGTTCCCTGCTTGTTGGCTTGGTGAAAGGTATGCTCTACTTAGGATTATGCTTTACCTGGAATTTTTGCTAGCTCGCCCGTTTCTTACAATCAGCTCTGTGCAAATGTTAGATGCTGCATATTTTAACATGTTAGTGAATTATATTATTACTGTACAATTCTTATACGTATGGTATATCCACTTTCAAAATACTATTGCTTTTCTGGGAAAAGCCTGGGAAGTCTGCTTCATTGTAAATAACTGGTAAGACAAGACAAGCCGTGTCTTACTACAAAAAAAAATGCAGATCTGGTTAAAACACACAATTTATGTTAAAATACATTTGTCTGTGGCACCAATAATTTCCAAGATATCTTTTGTTATTTGTTTGAATGTTCAAATACTTTCTCAAGTAGCAAGTCGCTATTCATTTTTTCTCCTGGTCATACAAAGAGCATGGAGTTTCAAAGTCATCACATAGCCACACTCTTTTTAAAATCTGACTACTGCTTTAGTCCACTGTATTATCATAATCTTTTGTAAGAATGGTTTGTCGAAGAGTGAGCACAGAAAGTCATGTGAATGTAACACATTTTTTCTCCAGTGGTAGATAAGTCGCTATTCGTGTTCACTTTATTTGGTACTCCATAGTAAGTAGAGGAAGTATTGTATTCCACCTAATAATTCAATACCGAGATTTCACCGGAAATGCCCGTTTATTTTAGACTCGCTGAGTAAATAAGTAAAGCGTTTTTAAAAAGGTCCGTGTGTGTCTCTGTGAACAGCATATCTGGAAAACGAAAAGTCGGTTAAATGTCAAAACTTGGTATTTAAGTTCAGCATCTTCCAAAGGTGCGACACGAAGGTTTTCAAGAAAATCCCTCCCACCTCAAAGTAGCCTTTAGACGGAAAATGTTAATATACCGGGTGAGTCCTCTGAGCTCGCGGATTGAGAAGTCACGGCGTTGTACAGGCTATGCCATTAACACTGCCCACTGCATCACGTCGTATCAATTTCGGTCGAAATGAGTGCTTTGCACCCGTAGAGCAACAGTGTGCGTTGGTGAGGATCCCAGCTTCAAATACTGCCACTTGAAGGTACTTTTATGTGTAGTAAATGTAACGAGAACTGATAATTTGGCATGGAAGTGTCGTTTCTCTTAATTTGTTTAATTATATGAACTTCATTAAAACACAAATTGTTACTGGTTAGAATGTCCAAATCCACTTTCTAGTGCATTCGGAAAGAAATCGTAATTTGCTAGAACGTTCTCGAAAGATGAACACAAATTAATAATAAAAAAAAACTCATTTATTCGCAGGCGTGATTTTAAATTCCGATCTTCACTATAACTTTGCAGCAAGTTAACCATTGCGCTACTAGAGCACGTTAGCAGCGAACACCATCGTAGCCCTAATCAGCGAGCTGCAGTGTTGCCAAACTTCCTCGCGAATAATGGCTAGATGGTATCTTTAAAAAAGGTATTATTTAACAAAAAAAGGCTAGATATAATTGCCGTCTAAAACTATCCATTAGATAACTCCTTAATACTTAAATATTGTAAAATAATAATTTATTTACTATAAAATTGTAATGGAATAAGGTATATTTTTGCTAAGCACCAACACCGTACGTTAAATATATCTGATATTGAGATATGAAATTTACTGAAATTCTTTAGGTAAAAAATGTAAAAACTGACCAATTCTGTGACCAAATCATAGATTTTGAGCGCATACTCCAGAAAGTAGGCCTTATGATTAGTACACATTTTGATGACATGCCACGATTCATGATTCGTAGAAACATAATACAACTATACAGATATTGGGGATTCACCATAACCATTTATTCCTTTTGCATAGCTAAAGCGCAGATGAAATTATGCTATTTAGGCTATATTTTGCCTAAGGATTTTTGTTAAATAGGCTAGATTTCAGGCTATAAGCATTTTGCGATTTTATATGGCTAACCGCTACTATAAAAATGCTAAATTTGAGGCAGTATTTTATATCACAACACTGTGAATGCCAGAGTGATTGTAGTGTAAATTAACATTATTGTATGACAATGATTTGAGATGTTTGTTAATTACAAGCATTGTTAGGAAATAAGTTTACACGGCCTCACTGAAACTAACAATAGCAGTGAGTAACAATGAAACGAGGGGGTGAGTTGTTTATCAATTAGAAGAGACAAACAAATGACGTCAGAGTAGCGCGCTTTTCTTTAGAAATGGAGGGAATATCTTCCCTAGAGCATATGTGTTCGTAATTTTGATTGGATAAAAAAATAGACGCTAATGTTGGCGCGCTTTATTAACCAATAGCAGCTCGATTATAATGTTTAGGCATATCGGGGTGATGGAGTATAAATTCTAAAGCCAGAGACAAGTATTGCACAGTTCAACAGAATCATTCACGGGTTATACGTCGCGCAGTTCAACAGAAGCATTCACGAAGTACACGTTACGCAAATCTACAGAATCCCTCGCGTCGTAAAGTTAGTTACAAAATGTGAAATACGCGAATTAATAATGTGCAGCAAATAAGTGATTATAGTTACATTCGAAAATATAACAGTTTCAGTCGGGCGTGTATCAGGAGTAATTATGTGAAATTAATACTTTGTGACGGCAATAAAAGTGTAAAAACAAATTCTTTTATTAGTGTTATCTTTTAGTAACAACTCCTTTCCGTTTACACACCCTGTTCAAGAGATTTGCTCGACTAAGTAATAATAGCTAGCCGGAGGACAAAGAACCCAAAATTCAAAATAGTAAAACAATAACAGGCGCTCAGCAAATAAGATAACTCGAAAGTTACCGCGACAAATTTAGGAATAAAATAGCTAAGTTGGCAACACTGACGGGCTGGTGAATGCAGCGTCAGCACCTGTATTTCGCAACATCTGTAAAATGCAGGGTTGCCTAGTTACCAATCCGCAGGATGAGAAGACTCACGCAGTATGTATGTATATATATTTTTTTCTTCAGAAATGCGTCTAACAATTTTTATTAAAATACCATATATTAAAGATATTTAAAAGACAAAACGTATATCTTGAAACTTTCTGGGAATAGTCTATGAATCAGCTATAATAAAATATTTTACTTTCTGTACCGCTTATAGTAGGTAGAAAGAGAGAAAGGAAAGGGCCAAACTTGGTGTTGAAGTTCAGCGTTTTGCAAGTAGGCCACACGAAAATATCCTTTACATGTAAGAGTTTGTTATTTTTTATTTTCTCAAAAATGCTGTAAAGATTTTAACTAAAATATTGTATGTATAAGATATTAAAAGAAAAGGCTAAGATCTCGTTAAAAAATCACAATTTATGTCAAATAAAGTTTTTGTTTGTGGCCTTCACCATTTCCGAGATATTCTTTGTTATTGATTTTGAATTTTCAGGTACTTCTCACGTGGTAAGCCGCTATTCGTTTTTGTTTGAGGTCATGTAAAGGACATGTATTTGGGTCAGACTATCATTTCAAGACTACTCTATCCCTCTTGTGTCTATAACGAAATGTGTAATGGAACTGTTACTGTAAATGTTTATCTCGATAAGAATGAAGCGTATAGAAAAATAAGATTTTGCAACAATAGTTTGTACAAGAGCTACAAAAATAAACGATAGTGGGAGGAGAAAGAAGTATTGTGTTTCTGAAATCGTGACAGCGTGGCAAGAGCTGAAACCTTGGTGGCACCTTCCTCCTGCAAGGTTTAACTAGAAGTAACAGACGTTGCGCGTGGGACAGTCGTTTGTCAACGTCGCCCTGGATGACGAAGTTTTAGGGCCGAGCTTCAAATCCCGGAGTTCCCAGCTGTTGACAGTGTCGCTGTGGGTCACATGAAAGGCAAATGTGGGTGTCTTGATGAACCCTGTGTATCACGTGATGGGGTTGCAGCAAATGTTCGCCTCAGTAGCGGATCAATACCCTCGGAGTGGGGGTACAGCGGAGAGAGGAGGAGGAGGTTTGGGCGTCGCGACGCCTGGTCAATAGCAACATCCCAATTACGTAAAGCATGGCGCCTCTTCGAGCCCCGACTGGTGCAGTATGCTAGCCTCATGCGCCAGCGCTTCCTTTATACCCAGTATGTAAGTAAACTCCCTGCAATTACGAGACAGTCTTGCCAATTTACAGACTACACAAAATATTCCTCTCCACTTAAAAAAAATTACGTTGCGTTCAACATTACTTTCTCTACTCAGTCCTCTAAAACCCCTTCTTATTCTTGTATCCACTTCTTGTTAATACAGATAAACTTTCATTACATTTCGTTGTAGGCTAAAGCGAGTCAGATTTTTAAAAAGCATGAACACGAGAAAAAAAAACGCATACCGTCTTTGCAGTTGAAAAAGTATAAAGTATTTGACAATTCAAACTAATAACAAAGAATATCTCGGAAATAGCGGAACAAAAAGTTTCACAACTGAGCAATTTGACGAGATCTACATTTTTGTGCACGAGGATTTTGTCTGTCTCTTACAGTTTAGCAGTTACACAAAAGACATGAGGAGAACTTCACAAGCTATTCCCAGAAAATTCAAGATACACAATTTATTTGTCACGTATGGCATTTTAATCAGAATCATTATAACCGTTTTTGAGAAAATCTAAAATAAGGAAACGTTTTGCCAAATACAGGATAATTTGGGATGGGGGATTTTCTTCGAAATCTTCGCGTCACATTTTTGGAAGATGCTGAATTTGAGTGCCAAGTCTGGTGTTTAACCGACATTTCGTTTTTCAGATATACTGTTCAAACACACGCGCGCTCGTGAACCTTTTTCTAAAAATGCATCTTTTTTTTATAAATTTTAATTTCAGGGCACCTGAATAGGTGTATTTTCCGTGGGGTAGAATAATTCCTCTACTCACTATAAAGTAAAAAAAAAAAAAGTAAAAATCTTTTTAAAAAGGCATCCAAACAAAATAGGGCAATACGATCTGCATGTGTTTGTTCCTGGAGGTTTGAGATAAACCGAACGTCCTACTTCAATCTCTCTCTCTCCCTGGAAATGTAGGGCAGGGAATGTGTCCTTGACCCTGCACAGCGGGTTGCAGTACTACCAAGGGTTCTCATAAAAACAAACACTGTTTAGTTCGTAAAGTGCCGTTAAGGGAAAAGGTGCATACTTGTGCGCCTGTTACAACATCCTCAAGTAGACACTCCATTTCTGCACAAAATTACTAAAAGTTTCACAGCTGTAACTTCGCATTAAACATTTGATATGCTCCATTCACATGACCTTCTACATTCACCCAACTAAATTAAAACAAAACTGAATCTATTTTATCCACTAGTAAAGTTAATGACAGTAAATATTTTAAAATCCATGCTATTGTTGTAGATAACACATTTACGCGGGAAGACGATATTGATTATATCAGCAAAAAACTATCAAGAACAATATTTTTATTGCACAATTTGGAAATGTACGTGCCAAAAAAGCACATAAAAATAGTATATTTTTTATACTTCCACTTGTATATTAACTATTATTATGGGACAATAGCAATCATGTTCATAAAATTATAATATCTTAAAATAAAGTAAAAGCAATTACAACCACAACTCACCAATGAAGGCGCACTACAAACCTTACTAATGCTGTTCAGGCTTTGAATTATGTGAAAGAAAATGTTCTAAGTTTAACTCAAAGGAGTGATATTCACTCATATAATGCCAGAAGTAGCAATATGTACGATGTACCCAAGTGTAGACTGTCTAAAGCAATGAATAATTTTCCCATCATGGTAATAAAGATGAGGAATACATTTCGATCGCATTTTTATGAATTAGAAAAGGCTTATAATATGTTTATCTCCGGAGATTTTTACGATATTAATGACTTTTTAAATAGTACTATACTTTTCAAGTTTCAAGTATTTTTAAACAGTCCACAATTTCAATCACCAGCATGTTTATATTTTACATATAATCTATTGATTATGTTTATCACACTAAAAAGTGTTCTCTGACTGTATACAACCAACTATTAAACTCTATATTTTTACGAAAGTTTATCCTTCTACCTATTTTTTACTTTCTCTACTACGTATAGTAAGTAGGGGAAGTATTGTATTCCACCCAAAAATTCGATATCGAGATTTCACCGGAAATACATGTTTTGAGACCCCTGAATCCAAAAAAAGCATTTTTGGAAACATGTCCGCGCGCGCGTGTGTGAGTGTGAGTGTGAGTGTGTGTGAATAGCCTAACTCAGAAACGAACAGTCGGATAAACACCAAACTTGATATTTAGGTTCAGTATCTTCTAGAGATGAGACACGAAGGTTTTCAAGAAAATCCTCCCACCCCAGATTACCCTTTACATGGAACATTTTTCGAAAATGTTAATTTTCTCAAAAATGTCTCTAACGATTTTGATTAAAATATCATATGTTTAAGATATTTTCATGATAAATGAAATGTATATCTCGAATTTTCTGGGAATGTCTCCAGAAGTATTCATTGTGAACGACTTTTGCATAACTGGTAAACCATAAGAGATAGACAAAATTTTACTGCACAAAAAATGTAGATCGCGTTTATGGAATACGCCACATAGCAACCAGCGCTTAAAATATTTGACTATCGCTTAAAGCCTACCAATTCACCTTGCATCTACAAGAAAATTAGCAATAAGTTTGATATCTCGATTAACATGAAGCATATGGAGAATAAGCGTTTGTAAAACTAGTTTGTACAAGAGTAGAGAAAGTCATGTGAGTGTAACACATCAGATTTTCTTTGTTTCATTTGTATAGGCCCCTTTAACTTCTTTGGCCATATTGGAGGCTTTGACTTAAACAAACCATCGCGTTTACTGTTCGCTGAACTGTAAGGTTTCTTAGCGTTGATTTTTATCGTTTTTAATATAAACAGACTCACATTGACTCCAACATTCATGCTTGCAGACTCTGTGGGGGACAGGGAATGATTCTGATTCAAGAAAAATTCCACGCACTAGCCGGGAATCGAATCCTGGACCTGTGGCCTGAGAAGTCAGAGCGCTGATCACTAGATCGCAGAGGCAGTCTCTATCGACTTCTTGTTAATCGACACAAGCATCCATTAAACATTTCTTTGTAGAATACAGTAGGCTAAAGCGATTGTCAATTTTTTAAAGAACACGTCGCTATGTGATTCTTTGAAATTCCATGCTCTTTGCATGAGAAAAGAAAAGGGAGAAAAAAGAATAACTTCCCGTTTGAGAAAAATATAATTATTTGAACATTCAAACCAACAACATGGATTATCTTGGGATTGGAGTACCTCCCCCTAAAAAAAGGATGTTAAAGAGATTTACATTTGTTTCTGTTTATGCTAGCCTCTAGTTCTCAAGGTCGCGGGTTTAAACACGGCGGAGGGCGATAGATTTTTTTTCGGGCGTAAAAATCCTTTAGCACGGTCTCCTTCGGAAGGAAAGTAAAGCCGGTGGCTAAACTCGTGTCGTACATTTACGACACGTAAAACAAACTCAAGCCTGATAAAGAGACCTCTGAGCAAAATTACCATCTTTCACACCCAATATAGAATGTGATGCTAAGAACCACAGCAGTTAAAGAGCGTCCATAAATAAAACTCAATTTAATTTTTTTAAACATATAGCATCGAATTTTTGGGTGGAATACAACATTTCCCCTTATCACTATACATAGTAAAGAAAGTAAAAATCTGATGTTGCATTCACATGCCTTTTTCTACCCTCTATCATTTATTAGTGGTATAAGAACTATTCTTTCTATATACTTCATTTTAATCCAAATAAACCTTTGCAGAAACAGCTACATTACACATTTCGTTATATATACAAAGAGAACAGCGACAGTCAAATGTTTAACAACTGGACGCTATATGTGGCCTTAAAATTCCATACAGTTTCCATGACATCGCGAGAAACAACTGAATGTTGACAGAACTTAAAAGAATAAAGTATTGAACAATTCGAACCATTACTAATGGGTACATCGGAAATAACTTATGCCACAAAAACGCTATTTGAAATAAATTGTATATTTTCTAGAGAAATGCATTGTTTTTAATAGTACGTTTCCGTCTATCGCTGAACGTTTACCAGTTATACAAGATTATACAAAATTCCTTCCCAGTGCAGACTTCACAGGTTTGTCCCAGAAAATTCAAGATATACAGTTTGTCATGTAAATATCTTTAAAATAAGGCATTTTAACAAAAATCATTGGCCATTTTTGAGATAATAAACTTTTTTAATGCAAAGGGTAGTTTGAGGTGGGGATTCTTTTTAATCGTCGTGTCACATGACGCTGAATTTCGTTTATGAGTTATGCTGTCCAAACACACCTAGGGGCCCTTTTCTAAAAATATTTCTTGGGCTCAGGGGGGCCTAAAACGTGTACCTCCGGTGAAATCTTGACATGGAATTTTTGGGTGGAATACAATACGTCCTCTATTTACTGTAATTACGTAGTCAAGAAAGTAAAACTCATCTTAGGTATTCCGAGCTCAGTTTTAAATATCTATTTCCATTGTTGACAACTGCTAATGGCTCAGACTTAATTAATACGGAAGAAAAGTCGACGTTACAAGTTGTCCAACTTCTGCGAACCTATGACGTCACCAAGCAAATAATCATCTGCGGTAGACTATTTTAAACGATGGTTATTTTTCGATGTATCGATTTAACGCTAGTCATGCTTCTGTTTGTAGTGATAGCAAGTCTGCTGTTGTCATGACAACACAAGAGATCTCAACAATACGTCCCTCTGGCGTAGGCGTCACTTGAAGTGCATCTCAAGCATTCTCTAAGTAAAGTGGCGCCACTGTGGGGTATAGCATAACCAAGTTAGTTTTCCCTCCCTAACAAAACGTCTACCTTTGTACCCTTACATCTGAAAAAAGGCCAAAAGTTGTTAACATTCATAAATATAGATCTTAGTGTTATTAAACACTACAAACCTTATACTCTAATTCTATGTAGCTTTTGTGATTGTACGAGCTTTTAAAGAATGCCATATAGCGATTTAATTGTCTGCCTGTAGGCGTAGTTTCCTATAAAATTGTAGTAAAAACCTATAAGTTTCGCCAACATCAAAGAAAACAAATCCTTCAAGAATAAATTAGCTGCAGAGGAGCAGAAAAAGATGAATCCCCTGGACGCGTTACGAGCGCTGAGCAGTTTAACCTAGTGATGGGGCTATCAAATAAAAGCTGGCACGAACAGGATACAAACTAATCTGATTGCCAATACAGATTACTGTGTTGACATATTTTACTAATGAATAATACAGGGTTGTTCAAAAGTTATTGTGCAAAAGTAAGGTTGTTTTATTTGTCTCTGGAATGGCACACACAAACAAAAGTAGTAGGAAATAATAGAACATACTTATAAGCAGAGCTCGACATTTCCCCATTTTGTTCATTTGTTTAGAATCGTAAGCTTTATATGTGTTTCAAGCTTGCTGGAGTAAAATATACTAATTTTATAGTGCCTTTGATTGCTTATTTACATAGTGTGTGTCTTTCCTAATCTGAGGGCCTTTATGCTGCTGCTGCTGCTGCTGTTGTTACTTCTTTTTTCTTAAATGAGAACTTTTATCAAGGGTTTTGCCTATCGTAATGCCATTTTTTTTGTTATTGGCAGTTATCTATTAATATTATTTATCTTATATTACATTTAGTATTGCAATTAATATTTTGCGCTTTGAGCCAATGAGCCACCGTTGACAACGTGCCTAAGGAAGTTTGTAATACCGTCCTTCTTAACGTCAGTAGTTCCATAGTTTCATGTAATAACAAAATAGTCACTAATTAGCACAATAACACATATGCTAAATGGCCAACTACAAGAAAACGATATGTTTACAACTGGGAAATCGATCATCGCCTTGTTCATTAATATGGCGACTTTATTGTTTTCTACTTCGCACGTGGGCGAAAACGTAGTAGTGGCATAAAAGAGTGAACTTTTTAAACTGCAAACGCAACAATAGCTGTTTAACAATAACACAAAACAGACTCAATAATAATTATAAACCAGCGTCGGAGTGTAAATAGTATTCAAGAAAGAAATAATTATAAAACCTGATAACAGGGTTCGCCATAAAAAATACATAGCAACTGAAGAGTGCAAATTTAAAGAAATAATGTTTACAGTTCAGCAGGAAAATAGAATTTAGTGAATTTAATATGTGGGATAAGGATATTTGATATTTCTATACTGCTCTGTCATGTCAAAACGTACTTTAAGTGGTAAATGAGTAAATGGTTGTGGCTACTTCAATGCTTACCATTACACATAGTGCCTATTTTAAGTTTTTGGCGCCTATTGCGCGAAGGTATACTTATAGTTTACACTGCGAAGTTGGCATGTCTGTACGTAGTGCACAGCAGTGCCACTGGATGTGCTACTAGTTTATATACTGATTGTGAGAATGGTGTCTTAGAGCTGGCATTTTAATTTAGGCATAGAAGTTTGTACCGGTCGGTCGCCCACAAATGTGGAGAGACAGTGCACTGCATCCGAGCCGCATTTTCGACAATCCTTGCTGGTGCTACAAGCCACCGAACATAGACAATTTGAAAGAACAGCTCTGGTGTAATGGAGCAGTTAGGACATGTCTAGCAGATCAAGCCATCTGCTTTGTTATCAGGGTTTTCATATCGAGCATTTCTAATATTCATGCAAACTTATAAACGTGTTCTATTATTTGATACCAGTTTATTGTGAACAACATTCCAGTAACAAATAAAGCAACACGTCTGATTAGCATCACAAAATGTTAGGGATTTTGCATACTGTAACATTGGCGCTTCTGCTGTTCCGCGAAACAATTGCATAACTCTACCTAAACAATGCACTGCGACCTGTATTGCGCAGACTGAAAATTGAAACGCGTTTCCATAGTTACGATTTGCTTATGCTTCTCTCAGAGCGTGTTATTCTTCAGCTGCAGGACTGTGGGTTTAAAAGAGGCTATATTTTCTCACACGCCATGACCAGCGGCACTATATCTCCTGATTTAAAAGGGAGAAGGGTTATTTATTTCCGATAGTGTGTATCGAATAGGGAAGGTTAATGTAGTTGAAATTTGTGGCTTCCTTCTCAAGTATTTTTACATTAAATAAAGCACGACTTCAGCAAGAAATGCGAGCTTCGCACCATTCAACCACAGAACATGATGAAATCTCTAACCGAACAGTCTTTAGTAAATTTCAATGAATAATTGATACGTACTAACTTAATGGGCTACGTTGAAGCCGAGAACCACATGTTTTACTTTCTCTGCTACTTACCTACAGTAGGAAGAGGAAATATTGTATTCCACCCAAAAATTCGATGTCGAGAGTTTAACGAAAAGACATGCTGCCCTGAATCCAAAAACAGCACCTTTAGAAGAAGCTATGTATGCGTATGTGATCTCTATCGCGAGAATGTATATTCCGATTCAGGGAGTCTCAAAAAGCGTATTTCCTATGAAATCTTGGTACCAAATTTTTGGGAGAATGCTGCATCCTCTGCTTACTATAGGTAAGTAGTACAGAAAATACATAAAAACACATTTTTCCACCTGTATAGTAAGCATGTCGCATTTATGCACAATTAAGCGAATGTCTTTGGCCGGAATGGAACCGGCCAATTGAGCCAGTCCTCAACCAGCTGTGCAAACATTATAGCGGTTGCAAAAACACAGGAGACAGACCTCCGCAGTCACCAACATAACAGTCTTTAATTCCCGAAGTTTTGGGTTCAAATGTGTCCGGGCAGTGGACTTTTTCGAGTGTAAAAATCCTTCAGCCGTGATGTTTGTTCGTGCCAATGATTTTCCCGTGGACGCCCGATGCAAGGTCTCAATGTACGCTGACGACACTGCAATTTACAACTACCATAGAAATCCACGCTTTGGCCTACTAGAGATGCAGCGGTACACTGACCGCTTCCTTTCATGGCTACATGACTGGAAAATCGAAATTAATGCACACAAGTGCCAGCTCATTTACTTTTCCAAGAAGCTGAACCTTCCGGCTATGGACCTCACGGTCGGTGTCAAATCTTGCAATGCTGTCAGCATGTGAAGTACTTGGGAGTCACGTTAGACCGCCGACTCTCCTGGAACGCCCACCTCACAGATACAGCCAACAGAGGGCGGCAACGTTTAAAGATATGGGCCCCGTCTTCAGAAGTAAGGAAATACAGACCCGCTCAAAGCTAATTCTATATAAATCGTTCCTCCTGTTCACAACGCTTTACGCGTGCATGGCCTCGGCAAACACCTCAAACACAGCATTAAAGAAATTACAAACAGTCCAAAATATCTCCCTCAGAATAATTCTCCGTCCTCCATTATTTGTCTCAAACACCAACATCCATCAAGAACTAAACAGTCCCTTCCTACCTGAGGCACTACAAAGCGCGCTACAACTACGCGGGCGCGCATCAGAAATCACAAAAACATCCTCGTCTCCAAAATCGGGAGCGGCGAGCCTAGGCATAGAAAGCATAAACGAATAAAGATCTTTTAGAACAAATCTGCCGCTCGTCGCTCCGCGCGCCCACAAAACCGGCTCACGGCCACTCCTATATTGCTGCGGGGGCCGCCAGCTCAACACAGCATCCAGTAAGCACTGACCGCACGGCACACCATGCATGGGCGCACCGACCTCCAAATCTTTGAACATGGTATGGTCATCGCAGCCTTAGGATCCCCAAGCGGCGGCCTTTGTGCAGTAGCCAAACACTTGTTCCCTACCCTCCCTAACCGCAAGCACCATAAAATCTTAGTGACATCCATGTGCATATGCGCGTTGTTGCCAAAATTAAAAATAGTATTTAAAAGCAAAACTTTGCAGGTGATTTCCACATGTACAGAATACAATCATGCAGTTTGTCTGCTTGCTTTACACACAAAATAACTATGTAAATAACTATGAATCGCATAGCAATTACATTTAAGTTGCAAACGCTTTAAAATATAACTGAACTAATGAATGATCTGAACTAATATACTGCGTTACAAGAACATGGAAATGCATGTTAACATATCCGAGAGAAACTTAGAAACATGTCCCGAATAAACTATACATTGTTGGACTATCATTAAATAATTAAAATACATAAATATTAATTTATTTTGAAAGGAACTCTTACTTCCAAATCAAAGCATCATTTTTTATTATACTGTGCGCGGAGCTATGGTAAAAAGTTTTTTATCACTTGTATCACAACAATGTTTTATTAATATAAAGCTAATACAAGAAGTTGTGTATTGTTTAAGGTGTAAGATTTATAAGCATGACATCTTCTGTTTACTTAAATGAATAACTTTATTATAAAATGCAGGATAAGTAAAAATACGAAGGCAAAAGAAAGAAAATAAAAAAAATATTATGTATTATATTCACAAGATTATCTCTACTCACTCTTCTACAAACTACTTTCACAAAAGCTTATTCTTCTATCTACTTCTTAAATAATAAGATAAAATTTCATTGCACATATCGTTGTAAATATAAGGATACATAGGCTAAAGCGATAGTCAGATTTTTAAAATACAGATGACTATATGATGACTTTGAAATTCCATGCTCTTAGCATGACCACGAGGAAAATACAAACAGAGACTTCCAACTTGTATTTCAAAATTCAAACCAACAACAAAAAATTTCTCGGAAATGGTTAACACAATTTGACTTAAAATGTGTCCTTTACCGACATTGCATTTTACGCAAAGTAAGATTTTGTCTCTCTCTTAGAATTTACCAGTAATACAACAAGTTGAGAACGAGGAAAAATTTACAAGTTATTCCCAGAATATAAAATTCATGATACAAATTTTATTTTTCCTGCAAATATCTTAAACTTGCGGTATTTTACTAGAAATCGTTAAGCTGTTTTTGAGAAATTCAAAACAATAACAAACATTTTTCCACATAAAAGGTTCTTTTCTACATGTTCTTGAACATTACACATAAAAATCTGGCTTTGCTTATTCAGTTTTTGTAGCCCTTTTCTTCGTGGTCTTGGCATTACTGATATTCGGCAGAGGGTCACTTGCTGGTGCGGCCGGAGGGGCATCAACTTGGTTCGTTTCCCAAGGTCTCCACATCTTAATTAAACTATTAAACGCTAATAACTATTAAACACTGCTAAACTTACAAAACTGCACTAAGTAAAACACTATATAACTTCTCTGAAGAAGTAATATAGAAGCTTAGCTGAACATGGAAGAAAAGCAAGAGCGAACAGTCACAGCTGCTAAAACCGAAGAAACAGCAGAAATGACATTGCAACAACGCTTTGCTTTGGTGGAGCTCGAGAAAGGACCACGTGTTGTATTTAAGGGATGGGAAGACCCTACTAATCGTTTACTGATGGGTTTATGGTCAGGCTTCAAAGCTTTCCGTTCGCTTTGTAGCCGGTTGGGGAAAGGATGCCCGCGACTAGTTTACGCTCATTGGTCAACGTTATTGTGATGCTGTACTCCTTCCCCATGTGCGTCTTTTCAGGGGTGCAGTCGGCCCTGACTTCATTTTTATGGATGACAATGCGCGACCGCATCGAACAGCGCAGTTGGAGGATCTCTTGGAACGAGAGGATTTCGGCGAATGGACTGGACTGGCCTGCCCGTTCCCCAGATTTAAATCGCATCGAACAGGTGTAGATGCTTTGGGGAGACGCATTGCAGCACATCCTCATGCACCAACGACCATCCGACAGCTATCAACAGTGCTGGTGGAGGAATGGAACGCCCTACCACAAGAACTGTTTGTGGCCAGCATGGGAGCACGATACAGAGCATGCATTGCTGTCCGTGATCATACACCCTTTTAAGCACCATGTATCTGTTTCTGTAAATCTAGAGAGCCATTATATGTCGTATTGACTTTAGTGTAGCTTATGGTCTATGAATAAAAGTGGCATTTCTGTTCGTCTCATTGCATACTTCGTTTAGTTGCCTACTGTAGCAGTTCCCTCTATGTATGATTCATCGAGCTATGTGTCACAGCATGCGAAGATTACTTTCGTCCTTAGGTTTTGCACACCAGTGTATAAATGTTACGGATTACGCTTGAGTAAGCAATGTTTTGTGTGATAGCGTTGGTAAATGATGCTCCAAACATAGCTTTTAAGAGGAATTTTAATAACAAAATAAATCTATGTAATCTCGTATCGCAATAAAAAGCAACGGTTATTAATTTAAGAATTTTAGGTACAAGCAGTGTTGATTTGCACGGTTCGCGAATACATTTGCCTCATTTTTTGGTTAAGATTAGGAATTGAATACTTTTGAGAGCTGTAGGATATTACAGCGAGACGTTTTTGTTCCCATAATCATTTTAAGATAATTTTCAATCATCCCAAAATCATTTTAAGTTAATTTCTAATATGCTAAAAGAAGTGACTAACAGAAAGCTATTTGCCAGCGTCTTGTAACCATAGTAAAATTGAATTTATACTGATGCAGCTGGAAGAGGAAATAACAGAAGATAGTCAGTTGGGTTATGAAGTTATAGTTTATACTTAATAATTTTGTGTATGAAAAATTATCCGAAACAAAATACTTATAGCTGTAACATTCCCCCAGGTAACACAACTAGTGAATCTAATCTTTCTTTTCACTACGACCTTCCACTTAATGAATGCCTAAAATAATGTGGATATAATCAAATACCAATTCTTGTGATTTTCATTAAAAGATTAAGAATGCACAAACATTTCCACAGTAGTGAACTAAAGCTGAACGTTGCCAAATCACGAATAAAAAACAAAATAAGTACCTACTTAAGTGTGATACTGTACATTAAAATTTCAGAAATATCTGCATGGCAACCGGCATTTTTAAAAAGTCTAATTAAAGGCCAAAAACCACAAAGAAAATTAGGCAATAATTGTGGTTTGATATGAATTAGTGAAACTTGCATTAAAACAATATGAAACTGAACTGCTATTTCTTTAGTCTGTCTTTCTAACCTAAAATTAAACTCATTTTACAAGGCTACAGCCACAGCTGTTCAAAGCTGGGCGAGTTTTGCCCATAAAATAGCTCAGTTTTTTTAGGCACAGGAAAGTGCAAGTCTTGCTATTCTAAACAACGTGGGCAAATTTTACAAATCCACACACATTTTTATATTTCTGTAGTGACGTTTTCAAGCACGCTTTACCTCCATCTTGGCAACGAAGAGTAACAACTCCGTAGTCGCTATTCCGGCCGTGGTGGAAGTGGGAGAACAAAACACCATCGCGCTCGATAACAAACGAGTTACAGAATGCCAAATTTGTTAAGAGCGGTTCTTTGATCTTAACATATATTTGTAGTCGCCTTCTTAACAACAAAGTTAAGGAATAGCCCTGAATATTACCAACAGTTGTGGATGTATAGTTGACTGGGAAGCCTGGGCAACCGGAATTGCTTGTAAAGCGCGTGCTTTAATCATCCAATAATTTTAATGAATAGTATTTAAAATAAATAACCAAGTAGGTAACAAGACAACTGGAGATAATACTGTTGCTTACTGCATGAATTACCGTGTCAAATTCTCCAATTATATTATCATCCCATCATTTAAATCGCAGTTTTGGATCTACATATGAGTCCACACGCTTCACACCTGCACAGACCGACGTGAAGTGGATCTCTTGGAGATCAGAATTGGAAGAACGTTTCTCGGAATCGCCAACCTTTTATGCTCTGCCAGACAGAGGCTAATTTTTCCGCTGTAATACATAACTGTTTTCCCAATCGACTGTGTTTTTGGCGTCTTGTGAAAATAAAACCGTTAATATATTTTTCTGTGGTAAAACTTGATTACGTTGGAAATTCCGAATTATCTTTACTTTTCTAATATTATTTATCTCACTGCAGTCGCTATTTATCCTAACTCCTGTGCTTTTCGGCCACTTATTTGACCTACTCCCTGTGATGATTTTTTTCAGCTCCTCTGTGTGGTCCAGTTGCTAGTTAGCTTTTTCAGTTAGCCAGCTTCTTGTACAAGTTTTACCCTTTACAATATTCAGTTCTGCATGCATACATACATACATACATACATACATACATACATACATAATATTCTTATACTAATTATTTACATGTTCCTATCTTTTTTACTCCTCTATTCTTTCTTAATTAGTTTTTCTCTTATTCTATCATTATTTCGTACTTCGACATGTTTCTTCATGCAGCTGTTCTTATTTCCTCTAACATTTTTCGTTTATACAGTGTGTCCAACTGGCTATCGAACCCGGACATTGATCACTGTTGCGTGGGGCAATTTATAATAGCAACAGTGCGCTTGTCCACTGGCTTATATGTGATTGTTGCGTATGTAATCAGTTACTATTGATTGTGTTTATTCCCAATTGGAGTCTATTGGAAAACAGACTCAATACAGTGCAGTTGAAATGAATCAGTATACTCTAGAAGAGCGCGTGTTTATTATTCGAGTGTACTGGAAGACAGTTCGTAGACAGATTTGGAGACAGCCGACATCCACCAAGTAAGTCCACCATTTGGACATTATCGAAGAAACTTGAAAAATATGGAACTTTACTGGACAGACACGCAGGAAGTAGAAAAACAAATGATACAGGAAACGATCGAGAAGGATAGGCTACTGGCATCTCCCTGTGAACCACTCTGCCGATTTTTGCAACAAATAGCAATGTCCAAAAGCACTTGTCAGCGCGCCGTAAAAAAAAGGGGGGAAGCGAAGCTTAACGCCCACCGTGTCACTGTGGTGCACGAAGTAAAAGGAACTAACAAGCTAAACGCGCACGTTTTTGTCAAATGTTTCAAACATTTCTTCAAAATCATCCGACCATTTCGGACTACACTTGGTTCAGGACTGGGCATGGTGTTTCACCTGTCGGGATACATAAATAGTCAAAATTCTCGTATTTGGGCAAGTGAAAACCGCCATATGATACACGAAGAGCCCCTTCATTCGGAAAACACATTGGTGTTTGGTGTGCAATATCCTGGCAGCGAATAATTAGTCCCATCTTCTTCAATACAACTGTGCAACAAACGAATATTTTGAAATATTCAATATGTTTGTATATCAAGTGAACAAATCCATGGGATATTTCCATCATGACGTGCGATATTCCATAAACCAATCGCCAGCTTGGCCGAAGTTCAGCCCTTTTTCAGCGACCGCGTCATTTCCTTTTTTACGTCATCTGAAAGGGAACGTTTATAAGAACAAACACCACGAACCATAGACGCTTTGAAATAAGACATCACCGAGATTCAGGCAATAAACGCGGAAATCCTAGCGAAGACATCAAATAATGTGATCTGGCGAATTTAATCTTGCCTGTATGTAAATGGTGGCCACTTCCCGCAGAATGAGGTAAATCGACTTCAAATTTCATTGGCATATCTTTATTAGTTTTGGAATTGTTAAAATAACTTTCGGGTTCCGTAGCGAGTGGGACATACGACATAATTCATTTCTATTTACTTCAGGCAGGTGTTCTCCATACATGCTCAAAAAGTTGAGTGTTTCAGACTTACTCATCCAGAGTGAGTACACAGAAGGATAAGGGCCCATTCACAATGAAATGTAAGCGCAGACGTAGCATACGCGCAAGACTTTGCATTCATGTTTTTTGATGGAAGCATTCACATAGAGTCACGCAACCAAGAGTTTGAAAACTAACTTTATGCTTGCATAGAGGAAGAATTCTGCATTTCTTTCTCTTTGCATTGCCTGCTGTTCAACAGCAGACGATCACGGTGCGAGACTTTAGCTGTCTAATGTACATGCGTGCACTCTTCTATTAGGCCGTGCCACACAAATTGTGGGTCACCATCTCTCAAGAGGTTATAGTAGTGTCCTTACTGAATCGTCTTTCATTTAGTGGATGAACCCGGCATCTGTGCCTAGATTTCTTGGCTCAGGCGCAAAGAGATAATGAACATTGCATTAATATAACTTGCTGCAGTTTCCGGACATTATTCCGTACGCGGGAAAGAGGTATGACATTTTAAGAAACTTACGGAATCGGGGTTTTTTAATACGCAGAGTTGATTGTGTAGTATTCTGGGTTCTTAAATTGTGTAGATGATGTTGCTTTATCGAAAATATTGGGCCCTTCTTGGCGACCGCTTAGCTTTTGCAGAAATCTTATCAGAAGATATTGGGAACGTGATGAAAAAAAATATGGCTAACCGAATGTCGCGAAGTAAGGAAAATGTAGCTAAAGTGGATCCTCCGAGTTTAGACGCGCAGATCCTACGGCTGTTCTGTGCCTACGGCTACGCCCTGTCGTCGCTCCGTAGCTGCGGCCCTTGCGGCTTAGGACCAATGCTGTTACAATTTTGGCAGCAGAATGCCAACGACAGCAACTCTAACATGATGCAAATGCGTGTGTTACATATTGATAGCGAAAATGCTCACTACCCACACACGGAATAATGGTCGTTTTCATAGTACTTGCACAACTACTTTCAATGTTTTGAGCAAACAATCGTGATGTCACTAAAGCTACGGGCGGCGGTTGGACTTTTGTTTGTTTTTTGTCACCTACTCATTTATAAAATATTGAGTGATCTTTCTTATTTGGTATCAATTTGAAACTTAGGGTGCACTCGGAACATTTCCGCAGTTAGTTTAAGGATCAAGAAGCTCGTGCCAACTTCCTGCGTTACGCCTACGGCTGCATTGGTTAGCGCTTACATTTCATTGTGAATGAAGCCTAAGAGTACAGTTCCTAGACGCAAGTGGCAGAAAGAGGCGCATCAGCACTCCCCTTCCAAACACCTTTGCCCGACAGACTCCGACCTGGATGATTTCACTGTCGTACAGGGATGGGCAAAACTGGATTCCCCTTCCAACATGAAAGGAGATTTGCACCCGTTCCCACAGGGTATAACAACCCCAATTAAGAGGGTCAAAACTTTCCCCCATCATGCGAGCCCCATGCGAGCGGTCAGGTTTTATACTGAAAACCCTTTGGGTATATATACAGGAAAATGTATGAAAATATGACACATTTCTTTCTTTAATTATTCTGTTCGAAATTCACTCAATGCCTCAATTTTAGCACCAAATTAAGCAGAATGTTCTGGAGTTTCGACTGCCTGTCACTAGATGCGCAGATGTTCTAGTTTTATTGTTGGCAACTGCTTTTGAGATTTTGTTCCAGTCAACGTGAAAAAGGAGTACACATTAAATGAACGACTCTTCCTTGTAAAGCAATACTGGATTACCAATTCAATTACAGCTACTCGAAGGCCATACCAGAGAGAATTTGGTGTTCGGAATCCTCCCCAAAGAAACACAATACTGGGACTGATAAACAAATTGGAAACACCTGGATCTCTGGTGAGTGAAAAAGGCAAAACTCATTCATCTAGGCTTCCCACGGTTGTTGATGTAAGAGCACGGCTGAATCAGTCACCCAAAAAATCATCAAGATGTTTGTCGCAGGAGACAGGGTACAGCTACTCAATGTGTCAGAGAGCTGTGAAAAGTGCAGGCCTAAAGCCGTATAGGATTACGGTTGTCCATCAGTTACAGGAACCAGATAAGGATGGACGATTGAATTATTGTCGTTGGTTTCAGGCATTTATTGTGCAAAATCCTGCCATATTGTCCATCACATGGTTCCATTTATCCGGCTATGTAAACTCAAATAACTCACGCTATTGGGCCAGTGAAAATCCACATGTTATTCATGAAGCACCTATGCACCCGGTTAAAATGGGAGTTTGGTGTGCAATATCCACACAGAGAATAGTGGAACCAATTTTTTTTAAAACAATGTGAACACTGTAGAGTACCGATGGATTTTCATGGAGTTTGCTAAGCAACTAGATGATGTAGAGCCGAGTCAAGGATATTTTCAGCAGGATGGTGCTACATGCCATACATCAAATGAATCCATGGCACTAATAGCAAGTTTCTTTAACCGGATAATTTCCAAGAACCTGTGGCCACCGAAATCTCAGATTTGACATTGCCGCACTTGTTTCTATGGGGTTACTTAAAAGACAGGGTTTATGCCACACATCCCCAGACATCGGACGATCTGAAGCACAACATTGTCAAGCTACTGACAACAGCATCCTCGAATGAGTGGCCAGTAACATAGAATGATGTGTTGAGTTGTGCCTTATGCAGGATGGAGGAAATTTTCAACATTTGCTATAGAAGTAAATAATCTCCCATTCCTCTGCATTTCAGGTATAATAAGCTGTCGCTAGCATAACTTGTTTTGAAAGAATTAAAGAAATAAATGTGTCAGTTCTTCATAAATATATATGCATGTATACAAGGGTCGTTAGGAAAGCTCTGTCTGAAAGAGAAAACCAAGTTTTTTAATCGCACTTATTTTATTTTTTAACATATTATATACACTTAGACCAATGATGCTCTATCTTCCCTATACCTTCTATATAAAATGATTTGGCCTACTCTGTAAAATAAACAGTTTGCGTCACTTAAGTTCCCCACATCTGAGGTAAAATCTCTGTCCAAAGAAGTCATTTAGGAAGAGCAAAAAGTCACAGGGAGCCAAATCCGGTAACTATGGTGCATGTGGTAGCAGTTCAAAGTGCAAGTCGTGCTACTTTGTGACTGCAATTGAAGAAGGTGTGCCTGAGCATTGTCTTGGTTGAAAATAACTTCTTTATCAAATGCGAACATTTGCCCTTCATAGCATCCTTCAACTGCTCCAGTACAGCCACATAGTAATCTCTGTTGATGGTTTTGTCCTTTTTCAGGTAGTCTACCAACACCACAACCAGGACATCCCAGAAAACAGTTGTCATCACTTTTCGTGCTGAAGGAACAATTTTGCCTTCTTTGGCGTGCTTTCACCCTCTTGCACACATTGTTTGTACTGCTGCTTCATATGTTGTTGAATCCATGTTTCATCAACAGTGATGTAACATCTCAAAAAGTCAGCCGAGTTGAAGTTGAACACGTGAAGCACTCCTGTGAGATGTTCATTCTGATTAGCAGGTAACAAACATGGCACTCATCACTCGGTCAAGATTAGGTGCCTTGATTTGCCTGTCATTTAACACAACATTGTGGATTTTCACAATATTTTCTTCAGTCGTAGCAATAACTGGATGTTCCTAATTAAAAATGCAAGAACAACTGCATTTAAAACTCTGCAGCCCATTTCTTCACCTTAGCAAATGATTGTAAAGAATTTTCCAAAGTGGAATCTAATTTATTTTTTTATTTTGGTTGGTTTTAAATCTTTTAATACATAACATTCAATTTTATTCATTTGTTGAAGAAACCTAAACTTGTTTACTTTACAGCACTGTAACAACCAAACAAATGAAAGTACACTTGGTTAAATTAAAAGTGGTTGGTCTCTTGAGCAGTTAAATTTTTTCAAAGCCCCTTCGAGTGAGCACACTCTTCACAACTGTCAGCATTTTGCGCCACTTTGGCTAACTCTACAAGCACTGATATGTGCTGCCTCCATACCGTGCTTGACGTGGAGCAGTGGTTAAGCTATTTAACTTCTACGTAAGCAGCTCGAGTTAGATTCTCCATAATGGATTGTTATCTTTTATTTTTTACAACTCATTTTACAGTAATGTAGTGAAATAATATTGCTTGTGGTACTTCAATAATGATGAAATTTGTGGTTATAAAATTAAAATTACTAAGTATGAAACCTCCTTCTGGCTGATAAATTATTGTCATGGTTGCCGGTATGACAGACTACTAAATAAATCCACATACATAAAAAATGAAGAAAATCACTTATATTTTTACTCACTTAAAATAAAAGGAAAAATATTTGAGTAGTTCCAAGGAGATTTGAACTTGCAACCTCAGGAGCAGTAAGCCAACTCTCTACCACTGAGCTAAGAGTGCTGTGACATTGTAACGAACTTTACTCTACTCCACTTGAGAACCATAATGATCACAAATATTCAGTACTGAAACACTCTGAAACATCTGTCTGTTTCAAATCTTGTGTATAAATTATTTTCTTGGAACAATTTTGTAATTATAGTTGTGTTCCCCATTATAACTACTACAAGAATATGTGCAGCCTTGTGAACAAAGCCTGGCTGTTCCTAGCGCTCATGGAAGTATCCAATTTGAGCTCCATCTCTCAAATGCCAGCCAGTTTTAAACTGAGTGTACATGTAGGAAATTGCATGTTGTGAAATCTAAAGGGCCATACTTAGAACTTTCATTGGTATTTGATACTACAGCACCATCTGTAAGTCAGACAGAACTTTTTGAACCACCTTAGATAAAAGTTTGTAAATATTCCAATACTTCACACCATGCCACTGTACATATATTGGGTGCATATTTCTGTGCCAACTGTTGGTAACATATTAAGGTATTATGAAGAACCTCTATGGTCAGCGATAAAAGTGAATCGTAGCATACTTGCCAACTTCCTGAAATTGAAACCCATAAAACCTCCCCTTGCCCAGGAAAGTATAACAATTTTGTGATGACATAAAATATACAATGCGTAAAATGATCAGTGCAACAAATGTACAAAAATTACATGTAAAATAAATGGGAATTCCATTTTATGAAAATCCTAGAAGACCTGGCAGTACCGAGATTATTTTTCCTGGTACCACAATTAACACGCATTAAAGCAAAAAATACCACTCCCTTGGCTATACACATTTCTAGTCCATATTTTATGCTTCATAACATCAACTAAAAGAAAAAGTTGTCAAAAAATGGAAAACTTATATTCTGCAGCCATAGAACACAAATAAGATAAACAATTTACGCAAGGGAGTTGAATTTACAACTCATGTCATCCATTACTGAATGTTCACACCCTGATTACTAGAGGACACTAGTGGTGCTATACATTTTGTTACAGCCCAGTGAAGAGGGACCATGATCATGATGAAGGAGAAACACACAGATGAGCTCTGGTCTACCATAGCACTGTATACCATTTACTAGAGGTCACTAGTGGTGCTATACGTTTTGTTGTAGCCCAGTGAAGAGGGACAATGATCATGATGAAGGATAGACATACAGATAAGCTCTGGCCTATTATAGCACTGTATACCATTTACTAGAGGTCACTAGTGGTGCTATACATTTTGTTGTAGCCCAGTGAAGAGGGACAATGATCATGATGAAGGATAGACATACAGATAAGCTCTGGCCTATTATAGCACTGTATACCATTTACTAGAGGTCACTAGTGGTGCTATACATTTTGTTGTAGCCCAGTGAAGAGGGACAATGATCATGATGAAGGATAGACATACAGATAAGCTCTGGCCTATTATAGCACTGTATACCATTTACTAGAGGTCACTAGTGGTGCTATACATTTTGTTGTAGCCCAGTGAAGAGGGACAATGATCATGATGAAGGATAGACATACAGATAACCTCTGGTCTATTATAGCACTGTATACCATTTACTAGAGGTCACTAGTGGTGCTATACATTTTGTTGTAGCCCAGTGAAGAGGGACAATGATCATGATGAAGGATAGACATACAGATAACCTCTGGTCTATTATAGCACTGTATACCATTTACTAGAGGTCACTAGTGGTGCTATACATTTTGTTGTAGCCCAGTGAAGAGGGACAATGATCATGATGAAAGATAGACATACAGATAAGCTCTGGCCTATTATAGCACTGTATACCATTTACTAGAGGTCACTAGTGGTGCTATACATTTTGTTGCACCCCAGTGAAGGTGGACCATGATCAAGATGAAGGATAGACACACAGATAAGCTCTGGTCTATCATAGCACTGTATACCATTTACTAGAGGTCACTAGTGGTGCTATATATTTTGTTGCAGCACAGTGAAGGTGGACCAGATCATGATGAAGGATAGACACACAGATAAGCTCTGGTCTATCATAGCACTGTATACCATTTACTAGAGGTCACTAGTGGTGCTATATATTTTGTTGCAGCCCAGTGAAGGCGGACCATGATCATGATGAAGGATAGACATACAGATAAGCTCTGGCCTATTATAGCACTGTATACGATTTACTAGAGGTCACTAATGGTGCTATACATTTTGTTGCAGCCCAGTGAAGGTGGACCATGATCATGATGAAGGATAGATACACAGATAAGCTCTGGTCTATCATAGCACTGTATACCATGTACTAGAGGTGCTATATATTTTGTTGCAGCACAGTGAAGGTGGAGCATGATCATGATGGATAGACATACAGATAAGCTCTGGCCTATCATACCACTGTATACCATTTACTAGAGGTCACCAGTGGTGCTATACATTTTGTTGCAGCACAGTGAAGAGGGTCCATGATCATGATGGATAGACACACAGATAAGCTCTGGTCTATCATAGCACTGTATACCATATACTAGAGGTCACTAGTGCTGCTATACATTTTGTTGCAGCCCAGGGAAGGTGGACCATGATCATGATGAAGGATAGACACACAGATAAGCTCTGGTCTATCATAGCACTGTATACCATATACTACAGGTCACTAGTGCTGCTATACATTTTGTTGCAGCACAGTGAAGAGGTACCATGATCATGAAGGATAGACACACAGATAAGCTCTGGTCTATCATAGCACTGTATACCATATACTAGAGGTCACTAGTGCTGCTATACATTTTGTTACAGTCCAGTGAAGGCGGACCATGATCATGATGAAGGATAGACACACAGATAAGCTCTGGTCTATCATAACACCTTATACCATTTACTAGAGGTCACTAGTGCTGCTATACATTTTGTTACAGTCCAGTGAAGGCGGACCATGATCATGATGAAGGATAGACACACAGATAAGCTCTGGTCTATCATAATACCTTATACCATTTACTAGAGGCCACTAGTGGTGCTATACATTTTGTTGCAGCCCAGTGAAGGTGGACCATGGTCATGATGAAGGATAGACACACAGATAAGCTCTGGTCTATCATACACCTTATACCATTTACTAGAGGTCACTAGTGGTGCTATACATTTTGTTGCAGCCCAGTGAAGGTGGACCATGGTCATGATGAAGGATAGACACACAGATAAGCTCTGGTCTATCATAGCTCTGTATACCATTTACTAGAGGTCACTAGTGGTGCTATATATTTTGTTGCAGCACAGTGAAGGTGGACCATGATCATGATGAAGGATAGACACACAGATAAGCTCTGGTCTATCATAACACTGTATACCATTTACTAGAGGTCACTAGTGGTGCTATACATTTTGTTGCACCCCAGTGAAGGTGGACCATGATCATGATGAAGGATAGACACACAGATAAGCTCTGGTCTATCATAGCACTGTATACCATTTACTAGAGGTCACTAGAGGTGCTATATATTTTGTTGCAGCACAGTGAAGGTGGACCATGATCATGATGAAGGATAGACATACAGATAACCTCTGGTCTATCATAGCACTGTATACCATTTACTAGAGGTCACTAGTGGTGCTATACATTTTGTTGCAGCCCAGTGAAGGGGGACCATGATCATGAAGGATAGACACACAGATAAGCTCTGGTCTATCATAGCACTGTATACCATGTACTAGAGGTGCTATATATTTTGTTGCAGCACAGTGAAGGTGGAGCATGATCATGATGGATAGACATACAGATAAGCTCTGGCCTATCATACCACTGTATACCATTTACTAGAGGTCACTAGTGGTGCTATACATTTTGTTGCAGCACAGTGAAGAGGGTCCATGATCATGATGGATAGACACACAGATAAGCTCTGGTCTATCATAGCACTGTATACCATATACTAGAGGTCACTAGTGCTGCTATACATTTTGTTACAGTCCAGTGAAGGCGGACCATGATCATGATGAAGGATAGACACACAGATAAGCTCTGGTCTATCATAACACCTTATACCATTTACTAGAGGTCACTAGTGCTGCTATACATTTTGTTACAGCCCAGTGAAGGGGACCATGATCATGAAGGATAGACACACAGATAAGCTCTGGTCTATCATAACACCTTATACCACTTACTAGAGGTCACTAGTGGTGCTATACATTTTGTTGCAGCCCAGTGAAGGTGGACCATGGTCATGATGAAGGATAGACACACAGATAAGCTCTGGTCTATCATACACCTTATACCATTTACTAGAGGTCACTAGTGGTGCTATACATTTTGTTGCAGCCCAGTGAAGGTGGACCATGGTCATGATGAAGGATAGACACACCGATAAGCTGTGGTCTATCATAGCACTGTATACCATATACTAGAGGTCACTAGTGGTGCTATACATTTTGTTGCAGCCCAGTGAAGGTAGACCATGATCATGATGAAGGATAAACACACAGATAAGCTCTGGTCTATCATAGCACTGTGTACCATTCAGTCTGTAATCTTAAGTTACAATATAATGGATTAAAACTGAATGCTTTGTTATTACATGGTGAAAATGTTTAACACTTTGAATCTGTCAACAAAGTCATATGTCTCTTTTGCTGTAAAGTCATCAAGGGGCTTCTGCTCCTGTACATATTATGAGCAAACTGTAAAATTTGACAAATATGGGATAATAATGCTTCAATATTTCACAAATGAAACGCTTCATTTGAACTATTCACAATAAAATGAGTGAATGAGTGAGGTTCTCACTAGTCTGAACGATCTGTTCGTAAAAATGAATGCTAGCAGTTCATAAGCATGAAGTGTTTATTTTGAACAATGCATGGTTCTGTAACGTCTTTGTAGCATGTTTTTTTTATCCAAGGAAATGCAGAATATACAGAAGACCCTCGTTTAACTGAATTCCAAGGGATCGAAAAATAGCCAATTTGGCTTAACGAAGTTTGAATTAACAAGGGTTTATAAGAATAGTCCTGTATTATCTGAAATGGTAAAATACAACTGTTGAGTTCACTTTCTCTCTTGTTATGCGTACCAACAAATGAGGGTGCTCCACTTCTAAGAAAAAGTAAAAATAACGGCTGTATACGGTATACAATCTGGTATTTGTTTAATTGTGAAAGTATGGTGTCAAATGCTTGTCTAATTTGCTTTAAAACAGTATTATTTCGAACATTATTGTACTCATTGAATTAGTGAGTCGTATAATACAATAAACAATAACCTTAAGAAACACTTTAAATATACTGTTCTTTTAACACTAAGTTTTAGTCGCAATAAATGCTTTAGTTACAACTCTTATCCATTACACATTTTAGTTCTATAATTTGAAAAAATCATTAATTGTTGTTGGCAGACGGTAGGTTGTAATATTACGGCACTCTCTGAAGATATTACATCCAGCGCAGCCTGAAATGCCATGGAGACATCAGAAGCGGCACCAAATCTCTCGAGAACAGAAATTGCAGCTGTAACTTCAGCACGGGGTCGCGGTGATGTATTTTCATGTTCTACCTCACAAGATGACAGTAAAGAATTATCATTCTCTTCTGCATCATCAGCAAATGACTGGTTTTTCAGCAGCACAGACGTTGTTGTATAGCTACGTCCATTCTTCCATAATGACAGTACAAGAGGGCACCAACCGGGTGTAAGCATCTAGAAGAGCTTTATCAGAATCCCAATTGTATCCACATTATAAGTTCAGATGTGGATCATCGGTTTCCTGTTCAGTTTTGGCAGCGTTATTAGTTGCTGTCAAGGCCTTCTTAAAACTGTTAGTTATAGTGTCTGTTGTAACTTCATCTCAAGCAGCAGATAGCTTGCAGTACATTCCAATGTGGAACTGTTTCTTGTAGCTCTATTGCACTGATGGTAGCCTTAACCAGTCGGCGTCTGTAATTACACTTCATGAGGCAATTATTCCTTCATCCAATGGTTGCAGACGGCTCGTAGTGTTAGCTAGTAAGAAGACAACTTCTATGTTCGAAAGTTCCAGGTCATCGAACTAATGTGCCGAGCAGTGGTCCAAAGTTAGCAAAATGTTCCTCTTTCTCACAACCATTTGTTGTTGAATCTTCAAGAGATTTGATCATTCAAGCTTTATTGTTATTCTCATACTGACTTGTCAGATTGAATAGGTTGACATTTTTAAAACAACGTGGATTTTTGTATTGTCCTATCATTAATGGTTTGAGCTTCTCAGAACCATCTGAATTACAACACAAAACCACATCAGTCTCTCCTTGTCGCATTTTCCGCCCTTGGCACATAGTGCTTTTTCAGGCATCAAGTTATAGAAAATGCCTGCTTCACCCATATTAAACACATTTCTTGGGTGATGATGAGAGAGCTAAGATTGAAACTCCCACGCCCACTCATTGGTATCTTCCTCATTTACTCTATGTGCCGCCCTCCGTGGTTTAGTGGTTACCATGCTAGCTTCTAGTTTCTGAGGTTGCGGGTTCAAACCCAGCGGAGGGCGATGGATTTTTTTGGGCGGAAAATTCTTAACATGGCTTCCTTTGGAAGGGAAGTAAAGCCAGTGCTCCTGTATTGTAGATTTACAGTATGTAAAAGAACCTCAAGCCTGATAAAGAGGCCTCTGAGCAAAATTATTGCTCTTTCACGCCCAATATAGAATGGGACGCTAAGGACCACAGCAGTTAAAGAGTGTCCATAAATAAAACTCAATTTAATTTTCCCACTGACACTGACAGCCTCTTCTGAAAACGCCATAGCCATCCCTCAGAAGACACAAACCCAGAAATTCCTTCTTTCTTTGGGATTTCATGAGCCTTTTTTTGAAGCATGGGGCCAGGCAGTGAAAAATAAAATTGAGAAAAATTATGTGTAATGTGTAACAGAAAATACCATAGTGCACAGGACAACATATATATTTGGTTTAAACGAAGAATAATTTATGGAATATGTAATGAGGGGACCAAGTTTTAGTTCGTAGTATGAAATATCAAAATTCGGTTTAAGCGGTAGATTTTTCCATGTAATTTGGCAGGGAGCAAGCAGCTACTACAGAATGACCGAGTTTTCGGTTTATCCAATTTTGAATTAGCAAGGGTCTTCTCTACTCACACTTCTGTTACAAACTATTTCTTGATAATCGAGGTAAACTTTCAGTGCACATTTCGTTGCACGTATAAGAAGAGTACAGTAAACTAAACTGATAGTCAAATTTTTAAAGTGTGTGTTGCTATCTGATTGATTCGAGATTCCATGGTCTTTGCACTACCACGAAAAAAAAAAAAAAATGAATAGTGACTTACCACTTAAAGTATAAGTATTTGAACATCCAAACCCATAACAAAGCATACCTTGGAAATGGCTAATGCCATAAAAAAAGAAAAAATCATATTACATAAATTGTATGCTTTAACAAGATCTAAATGTTTTATGTAGTAAGAAGTCTATCTCTTATGGCCTTACTAATAATACAAAAGTCATTCCAAATGAAAAGGACTTCAGGGACTATTCACAAAAAAAAATTGAAGCTACACATTTTATTTGTCATGCAAATATCCTAAACAGGCTGCTCTCAGGTTGTAAAAAAATTTAGTATTGAAATCTGGTGATCTATCTGGTCACATGAAAATTCTTAATGAGCTTAAAGAGGATAACTTCATTATATTACGGGACTCTATGACATCAAGACTCAACCTTCATTGTTCCTTTAAGGTAATTCTCACTGAATGTTATCAACAGAACAAAGGAGAAGCCAATTTTGAAAAATGGTTGCTCATCTGGTGCACAAATTGCTAAAAAGTGGATGGGAAAAACGGGTGTGGCAGTATATGGGCACAATTTTGCTCTATTTCAAGCAGAAATTTATGTAATAGGAATGTGGGTGCCAGGACATGAAGGTATTGAAGGCAATGAAATTGCTGATTGTCTAGTCAAGGTGGGATCCACTATTCCATTTAATGGTCCAGAACCATTTTGCAGAATGCCAGATTGTTATCTAAATAACACAAACAATGTAACAGCTATTGGGATTGGGTTCTGAAGTTAAATCATGCTAAGGAGTTCATAGCACTCTTAGCTAAAAGATCAAAAGAGATTCTCATGTTCAGCGAACAGGAGTTGAGGATAGTGAATGACTTCCTCCTGGACATTGTCCTCTTAGGGATTATCTCTACAAAATGGGCAAGATGAGTGTGAATAAATGTAACTTCTGTTAAGAAGAAAACGAAATGGAGAAGTGATTGCTCACCCAAGGATGAGGCTTTTACAGTCTGCTTTTCCTAGCCTGGGACAGGTTGTCTAATTCCAACCCAGAAAATTTTACGCTTTATTATAGTGGGCGCATCCTAAGTTGATTGATGTTCCCCAGCCACTGGTAATGAGCAAGAGAAGGGATAAACATGTCATTATGGTCACTTAGCAACCAGAAATCCACCAATCAAAAGCAAATTGTTGTCATAGCAACCAAATACGCTATAGCTAGGTTGTTGGCTCTATCACATTTGTGCTGATACCTCTGCTATCTGCATGCTGACATTTGGTATAAACAGATACTGCCATTTTTCTTGCTTTGCTTCAGTGGTAGCGAAATGTCATTTTGTTTAGTGCTCTCTGTAATATCTTAGTGAATGTGTGATCTGGTGTAACAGGTTGTGCAGTTTATCATTCATATATCCGACTTAAAAAACATTTACAATAGTTTTACGTTCAATCCAACATTAATCAGTTTCAAGTAAATGCAGACATACATCACCACCACACTCGTAATAAAGACAAACTGGCAATCCAGTCACATCAGACAACTGTGTACAAAGGGATCATGCTATACAATAAACTACCACATCCAATTAAACAGGTCAAATCACCAAAACAATTTAAAAACAAATTGAAAAACCATTTGTGTGAGCACTGCTTCTATTCTGTATGGAGTTTTCAGAAACATAATATTGTAAATAAGATTTTAATGTATAAATATGTGTTATAGTTGTACTGTATATGCACACAGCTGATATATTATCATCAAGATAGTTAACAAGTTATATTTTATGTTATGTTATTTTTGTGTAATTATTGTAACCAAATGACGTGTCCCATAACATGTATATGTTTCCAAGGATGAAATAAAATACAACACAATATCACAACAAAATTCATGTGTTTCAGAGTGTTCAAATGTGCATGTGTGTAACTTTTATATTTAGCAAATTCACAACTCATGGCTGCGATAAACACTCGTGTTACAGAAGCAGACAAAAAGAAACTATTGGTAAAGGTTACAAAAAGTGTTTTTGGGCATGCAATACCAATTGAGGGACAAGCAAGAGAGACTATATGCTCCAATTATATCCATTAACACAAATTTCAAGGTGGCAACCATAATAGGGTGGTGTAGAGACTCCCAGAGGTTCATAACAGTAAACACACGTTCCCGCGCATTTAACAATGTTCATACATCCAGCATATAGCATCACATCTCCTTAGATTTCTCCGCAAATGTAAAATTAAACTATAATCCCCAAATAGAACTTGCATTCTCGGAGATACAATACAATGTATTTTTCTCGTTCTCTCTGACATAAGACACAGATAACTTGGGCATTACTGGATACAGTGTCGATAAAGAAACCAACAATAATAACGACATTGAGATCACAACGTGAACACAATATCCTCCCCAGTCCCTGCTATCATTGCTGCATGGCAAGTGGACCGGGGCACTAATGTTCAAATTCCCACTCCAACTATCAATCAACTTACAATGCGCCCACTGTAAAAGCATTAATAGGGGAAGTAGAGAAAACATACAAAGGTGTAAAGTTTTGTGTGAGGACAGGAGGAGAAGAGATTACGGAAGCAACAGAACAAACGTTACGTTTAAGGCAAGGAAGTAAATTAAGTCCCATTCTATTTAACTTTTTTATAGATGACATATTTGGAAGAATAGGAAAAAGCAATCAGCACTGCCCAGCTATAGCAAACAAACGCATAGCAGCACTGTTATATGTAGATGGCGTAACGGTAGGAGCTATAACAGTGATAGGTTTACAGAGAGCAATAAATAATATACAATAATTCTGTGAGGAATGGGGAATAAATGTGAATATAAATAAATCCAAAATTATGGTTTTTAAAAAAAGTATGAAATTAAGGATAGACGAGAAATGGAACTTGAGTGGGATTCAATTACTTAGGGGTGCGACTAAGTAGTAACGAAATTGTGAGGATCACAGTAGAAAGATAGTGGCAAAAAGCAAAGCAGCCATGATAAATGTAAGAACATTTCAATTAGAAATGTCCACAAAATGGTTGGAGAGGGTATATGCAGCTATAGTGAAGGCAAAAATGTTATGTGGAAATTTGGGAGGGATCAAATTTAACTATGAAGGTGGACCAGAGTTACAGGTTATTTTGTAAAGAAATATTACGTTTGCCATGATCAGCCCTGGGGGAAGTCACCTTACTAGAATTAGGGCAAACAAGAAGGAAAGGTATGGTGCTAGAGAGAATGACAAATTTTGGTATAAATATTTGACAAGGAAAGGAGGAGATATATTAAGAAGCTGTATGGTACAACAGGAGAGTATAATGAGAGTAGGGTTGAAGAAAGCATTGGAAGAAATAGGAATTAAAGATATATGGTTACAAGGGGAAAGGAACAGACCGGGTTTTTGGATCCAAGTGAGGGAAAGGGTGGAAGATATGGGGAAGCATAGAAAACAAAATAATATTTGAAATTTTACAGGAAAATACAAAAGGAATGGGGAGGAGCAGCATAATAAAAGAGAAAAAGAGAGCTTAAATGATCCAGCAATAACCTAACCTAATCTAAACATATGCTATTTTAATAAAAATCATTACAGTGACTTTTGAGAGAATAAAAAGTAACAAACTTTTTCCATGTTTGGGATTGAGAGATTTTGTTGAAAATCTTTGGAAGATGCTACTAAAGGTAAACAGTAGAGAAAGTAACAAATGAAAATGTTACCATACCTGAGTTGTGGGTGTCAATGTATTGTCCATATCTCTGAAGTAGTGTGTTTGTGGCATATGATAGATGGCTGGAGCGGTGGTATAGCCATATGGTTCCTTCCCAGCTTTACAAGACATACATGAGCCCATGAGAAACACTCCGGGCTGAAACATACATGTACAACATTATTATAAACTGTCACTAACAAGTTCTGAGACATGGCAGCAGGGTGTGTCTCCAGATTCTTTCAAGGTAGGAAATATGTATTGACTCTTTCATGTCCACCTATGAACTGCTGATTTTCTAGAGGAAAAATCTCATGTGCAACAATTTCACAATTCTCTCTTTTATATGTATCCTTCATCTATAGTATTATTATCAAGAGAGAGAGTCATAAAAGAATGTCTTTGTGAAGGCAGCTTTGATTTTTCATTGAGAATGCCATAGAGTAGAAAATAGTTGTAACTCCACAGAATATATATGTGAAAATCTGATATGTTACATTTCTCCAGCTATCACTTTCTCTACCATCTACCTAATAAGAAGAGAAGGTATTGCATTCCACCCAGAAATTTGATAGCAACATTTCACTGAAAATATGTTTTAATGCCCTTTCAATCCAAAAAAGCAGCATTTTTAGAAAAATCCACATGTGAGTGACTGTGAACAGCATAACTCAAAAATGAAAAGTCGGATAAATACCTAACTTAGTATTTAAGTTCAGTAGCTTACAAAGCTACAACACAAAGATTTTGAAGAAAATCTCCATACCCGACACGACAAATAAAACATATATCTTAAATTTTCTGGGAATAACGTGTGAAGTCCTCTTCATTCAGAAAGAATTTTATATAATCTTGTATAATTGTAAGTGTTAAGCGATCCAGGGGTCTCAAAACCTGTATTTCTAATGAAATCTCTGTATCAGATTTTTGGGTGGAATGCAACCTTCTCAACCTATGTACATGGTAGATAAAGTAAAAATACTTAATTCAACACGTGTTACTATACATGAGTTACATTGTCATGACACTATGAATGAAAAACAAATCATTTATTAACCACTTAATTACATCAGTTATTAATAGTAAGTACAGATTTTAGCTGAGTAAAATACTGTACCTGAAAACAAATGTGATCTGAATGCCTCGCATCTATGAGTTCATGGTTCTTATCCTAAACTTATGTGGCTTCGCCCGCAATTAATTCTCTGACAGTTAATGTGTCTGTTATGGAAAGTCTGGCAACCCCTGATGTAAGTAAACCATTTACAGCGAGAAACAGTATAGTTCCTATACCATAACGAACATATTTATTGCTTCTTAACATTTTACCGGGGTTTTAAATTTTAATAACGCCTCCCCCCCAAAAGTACAGTTTTATTACTGGTATTCAACATACTTTATGATGTACATTGCACACAGATGAAGAAAGACAAAAATATCTGTAGATATAGTTGTGGCACACATTTGCTTCTCACGTGCACGTAAACGGATGTCTTACTCTTCTCTATAATGAAAGTTTTACTACGCATTTCTCTTAGAAACATTTGGACAATGCCAGCACCTTACAACGGGATGGGCAAAAAACAATGTTACTGTGCAACAATTACCAAAGTAATGAATACAAAGTAACTAGTTACACAATAAAGGTTACCAAAAACAAATAAAAAGTAACTGGTTATTCAATAATGGTTATCAAAGTAACTAGTTACCCATAACAGTTATCAAAGTAAGGAATACAAAGTAACTGGTTACTCAATAATAGTTATCAAAGTAACAATTAGAAAGTAACTGGTTACCCAATAATCATTAACCAAAGGAACTAGTTACCTAATAATGGTTACCAAAGTAACAAATACAAAGTAACTAGTTACTCAATAATAGTAACCAAAAAACAAAAACAAACTAGTTACCTAATAATGGTTACCAAAGTAACAAATACAAAGTAACTAGTTACTCAATAATAGTAACCAAAAAACAAAAACAAACTAACTAGTTACACAATAAAGGTTACCAAAAAACAAATACAAAGTAACTGGTTATTCAATAATGGTTACCAAAGTAATGAATACAAAGTAACTAGTTACCTAATAATTGTTACCAAAGTAATGAATACTATCGCAATAATGGTTACTGAAGAAATAAGATGGTTATTGAGACCGGATGACATGATTTACTGTATGTGTGCAGCACTGGTTACCTCAACTTGTTTACAACTTGAGTTATGCTCACATGAAGTTGTAAGTATATATTTGTTTATTATAGCGCATTGTTTATTGCTTCGAATATAGGCCACAGATGACATGACAGACAGCTAATATTCATATTGATTATAAGCACATGAGGTTTAATACAATGCAAGTAGATGGTTATGAATAAACAATTAATGCTGTTTAGTAGCAAAATATGCATCGGCTGTTGAGCTTAAACAATGATATCATTTATATTGAAACTAGTTCCATGTAACCGTTACTGTAATGTAACTGCGAACGTGATAACCATGAAAACTAATAATCTAATCCTTACTGGTAACAGTTATAACCATTATTTGAAAATAACTGTTTGTCACATCCTTACTTACAACTGTCAAGTTACCAGAATCTGCCGGTGTTCAAAGTAATTTTTTTTATATGATTGCCATGTCTCAGAACTGTAACAGTACACAAAAAAAGCACACAAGTTCCACTTCTGTTAGTTTAAGTTATATAATGCTGAAAAAACACACACATCAGCTTATGAAAAAGCTGCAAAAATATAATTTAGCACAAGCAGAGAAGAAATTAATGTCCCTTTATGTTCCCATCACCTCAGCCAATCACCATCTGCAATTAACAGGTATCAGATACAGGCTTACAACTTACTGGTGGAGAGGGTACAGATCAACCACCTACAAGATGACTCTAAGCACAGAAACAAATGAAAAATTGCAACACTGTTTTAATCTTAACACTTATTTCATCAGATAAAAATATATATTGCACACTTTTTGTGACATCATAGTTCAAATGTGGCAAATCTTATTCAAAATATAGAGCATTGATGATCAGTATTTTTGTTTTCTTCATTTCTCCACAGTTCAGCATTTTTTTGGGTATAGATTGTAATTTACACTGGAGTGAAGACATGACATCAGAAGCCTATGGAAGCTCCAAGTTTTACTGTCTTTTGGTGAGTGTTGAAATAATGAAACTTTTATTTTTATATCCAATAGGTAAAAGAACTGTAGTACATAAAAAAACCTGATGTGTTACATTTATACGACAGTTTCTAACCTCTTATCATTTATTAGTGGGTACACAAAACTATTCTTAAATGAAAGTTGATTTTAATTGCAAATCATTACCTAAATGAAGAAATTTGTCAATCATATGTGAACTTAACACTTATCGTAGTTGATAAACATAATGCCATCACTAGTGTTTTTAATCCCAGCAGATACGTCATCATTTTGACTACAAGAACCCACAATCACTTTAACCAATTTCACAGAAAAACAGTTCTTAGCAATAAAATTAAAGCTGGTTTGTTTCTTACAAGTTATTAAACAATGCAAATGAAACAACACACATGAAAAGAAGGAACAGTCTTATGAAATTGGTTCAATCAACACTTCATCAAAGAGAAAGGTGTGGAAATAAAATTCACAAAATATATGTTTATTTATGTTACCACAAATGCTTATGTTCGTAATAAATTGATTTCTCAACATAAGCAAGAAACGCATTGTTACATCTTGTGAAAACTGCATTCAAGTGTTTCTTTCTTGATAACAAGATGGAAAGAAGGAAAGGGGGAAAAAAATGTCAAACCAACAACAAGGAATATCTTGGAAACGGTTAGCTCCACAAAAAAATTTACTTGACATAAATGTGTGTTTTAACAAGATCTATTTTTTGTAAGTAAGACTTGACTATCTATACATTCCATTTGTCACGAAAATATCTTAATCACTTGGTATTTTAATCAAAATCCTTACACATTTTTGAGAAAATTAACATTTTCGAAAAATGTTACATGTAAAGGATAGTTTTTCTTGAAAATCTGTGCTGCATCCCTGGAAGATGCTGAACTTAAATACCAAGTTTGGTTTTAATTGACTTTTTGTTTCTGAATCTCTCTCTCTCACAGCACACAGAAAAAAATCACTGCCATTTTCAGAAAATCAGTAGACATTCTGAGTGAGATAATCACGACCTTAATCTTAAATTACGATTTTTTTCTCAACCTCGTGCAGGTAAAGTGCAGCCATAGCCAAATAAATAACCTCTTTTTTCCTCAATGTGTTTCTATAAATCTTTGAACAGTAGACAAAAACTGCTTATAATTTTTTCAAATATATTCGTCAAGACCTCTCCGTTTAAAGGATGATATGTATATACCCGTTCCACCTGGTAAAGTATATCTGCTCAAGAAACAACAGAAGTATTACAAAAAACAAAAATCTACTATTGAAATGCAAATATTTTAGTTGTAATAGATTTAAAATATACACTAACATGTGGAAAAACATACACAAAACTGTAGAGTAGAAAGGCCGTACCCAACTAAGTATTTTGGAGCATGGGGTCAGTATAATCACAGGTGCATTGCATCAACATAATTGAAACATCTTCGTTTGTCAGTAACCCACATGTACGTACTGTCTCAACTACTGAGTACTGGAACCATTACATGTCCGTACTTTACAAGAATGGATTTTCTTTACAGTAAGAGACTCTAGTATGACAGACCTCAAAATATTTAAGTAGTATCTTTCTACTCTATAATTTTCTGGACCTCGTATGTATACGTCATTTCTAAATATTCTAACAATAAATGATGGACTACCATAAAGCTTGGAAAGATTACACTTGCTAGTTATGTAATATTTCAAAAGATATTGGAATTACTCAAAGTTTTATCTTCTAACCTCTCAATCTATAAAATACAAGACAAAGGAGAGAAAAGAAAATGAAATATCACACTCATACAACTTTCTCTACCCATTATAACTTCATATAATCCCTTATATATTACTATATTTATACAAAAAATTCTTATTTTCATATTGCATTATTCATTTTTACATTTACTTCAAGTTACCTGAGATAAAAGTTTGCAGAAATAGTTTCATTCAACATTGCATTGCAGGCACAGGAGGGATACAGGAGAATGATGCGATAATGAAATGTTTAAAAAGCAATTTACTTTATGCTGGCTCTGAAATTCCGTACTCTCTGTATGGCATTGTGAGAAACAAAAGAATGGTGACTTAGCATTTCAATGAAAGCAGTAGTACTACAAAATTAAAATGAATGCCACAATTTTTTATATAATAAGGTTTTTTTCTATTTTTTTTTTTATTATTATTTATTTATTTATGCTCTTTAACTGCTGTGGTCCTTAGCATCCCATTCTATACTGGGCATGAAATACTGGTAATTTTGCTCAGAGGCCTCTTTACCAGGCTTGAGATTCTTTTACGTGTCGTAAATCTATGACACGGGACCACCGCTTTACTTCCCTTCCGAAGGAAGCCAATGCTAAGGATTTTTTAACCCAAAAAAATCCATCACGCTCTGCCGGGTTTGAACCCGTGACCTTGGAAACTAGAGGCTAGCATGATAACCACTACACCACGGAGGACGACAGGTTTTTTTCTATGTCTTATGGTTTATCAATTATACAAAATTCATTCAGAATGAACTGACTTCACAGGATATTTGCAAAAAATGTAATATACATATTTTATTTATCAGGCAAATATCTTAAACTTATGATATTTTATTAAAAATTGTTTCAGCCATTTTTGAGAAAATAACAGAATAATGAAACTCAATATCTGTGCGTTTTATCACTGAAGTTTCGCATACATCTCATTTTTATCTCTCAATATCAAATTTTTGGGTGGGATGCAATACTTCCTTCTCCTTTTTTTTCTAATATAGGTTCCTGCCCATGAAAGTTAGCTAATAAAAGAAATAAAATTAATATTGATTGAGTTAAGAGATCTTCTTGATAAGGCACAGAATCAAGATGTTAATATTTGTGACTCATTGTGAATATCTTCATATCTTTCAAATACAGGCTGCCAATTGTGACTTATAACAAGTTAGTTTTCATTTCTGAAATTGATTCATTTCATCACTTAAGAGTAGAAATACCAAGCAGTTGTTTCGTGGCCTGGCAACAATCACATGTATGTGTGCACTACAGTTACAAGATGGCGTCCGCATGTGGAGTGTTGACTTGGAGCATGCAGCAAAAATCGATTATAACAGTGTGAAATATGCTGATGTAGTGTCAGAAGATGGTGCTAAAATAATCAACAGTGGTGTAGAAATATGTATGACTATTATAAATCAATCCATTTTAAAAGTATATCAGATAAAAATGCCAATGTGATGGGAATCAATCTATATAATAAATAACCAGCATGATTCAAATTATTATTTGGCTCCACTTTTAAGTGCCATCTGAAAAAATTCCTTATTCAGAAATATTTGTATAATATTGACGAATTATCATAAGTTTTTCTGTTTACTTAATACTTTTAATTTATACTGTTTATAATATTGACGAGGCTAAAATTCTGTGATGAATCTACAGCTAATAAAGAACTTAATTGAACCTCAGTGAAGGACCCACTAAAGGCTATGCTTTATCAGCAGTGAATGTCAACTGTCAGCTGCTGCCTTCTATTCATGCTGTAAAGACTAGAGTTTGTTCATTGTGCATCTCAAAAGTGAAAGCTTATTCAAACATCTGTGTTGTGCGTGAATTAGTTTTGAGTATTCTTATTATTGTTGCTGTTCTTGAGCTATTAAGCCCACTGAAATGACTGTCTCGTTTTTATGTATGAACTGAATCATGTAGGCAGCTGTATACACAATTGCAAGAGACATTTCCTAGTATTCCAGTTCCAAATAGAGACACTATCAGATGTCTGGCTAATAAGTTTAGGGCAACAGGATTGCTAAAACTAAGACCTAACCCCTCCTCCCCCCCCAAAAAAAAATTATGGTGCATTATTTGAATGCTCTCCAAAGAAGTTTCCAAGACGTTTTGCACAGCAAGTGGGTGTTTCAAAAAGCTCTGTTCATGTAGCTGCTAAACCTTTTAAAATTTGTTCATGAATTACAACCTTGTGACGATGATGAATGCCAGAAACGTCTCACTGCAGATGGACAAAATAAAACAAAATCTGTAATACTAAACCCTGGCATCTAATTTCTTAAACCAGGGCTTATATTATCAGACCTTGTAATTTATTCAATCTCAAAAACATTTACAATTTTAAATACAATAATTGTACAGATTAATTATAAAATAACGTAATATAATAATAAATAAAATTTTAAAATTGTTTATTAAATGTTAAATTTTTGTTTAAATTTATATATCTAAATGCTATAAAAGTAACTCTGTAGTTAAACAATGCATACACATGATCCAGGCCCAGCCCGGCCATAAAACAACCATTCTGTACTATCCACATTCAAATTAGGTGCATAATTTCACTTTTCAGCTGATATCAACTTCAATATCAACAAGAAGTTAACCATAATAGTTCCTACATAAGCATACAGAAATACTCAGTTGTACTGTAAGAAAAAGTCAAAATACCTAGGAGAGAATTACATTAGTAGTATAAAGTTGCAACCAGAAGACGCACCTGTAGATTCAGAAGAAGAGAAGAAGAGCTGTAGGGTAAGGAAGGAATAAAGAGACATTACGAAGATACTTCCACAAAAGCCGTGACATACTTCCCAAAAACATGCAGAGTACCAACACCTGAAATACTCACAAATTATAAAACCAAGATATCACTGGCCACAACGCCGCTGATGCTGGTGTAAAATAGGATGCTGCAAAAGAATGGTCAACAAAAAGTAAATAAACATATTCAAAAGATAATATACAACTGGTTTGGAAAGGTAGGATCAGACTGAAAAAACTTGATGCCATAGGCAGGATTTGAACCATGGATCTTCTGCACTTCATGCAATTGCTCTAACCAACTGAGTTACCATGGCAAGATATGAGCATGACAAATTCTCTGAGTCGCATTTTTCCAGCAGACCACGCCAGTGGAGTATGAATTTAAGATCACTTTGTGGTTTACCAGGAAAGATATGAGTCAGTTGGGGAATTTAATCTTGTGCTGGCATGTAGCCATGGTGGCTTAGTTGGTTAGAGAAATAGTACCAAGAGAGAAAGATCTGTAGTTCAAATTCTGGATATGACATTGAATTTTTCATTCTGAGTCTTCCTTTCCAATCTTGTCCTACACACTGCTTGTGTGAAAGAACAATTAATTACAGCTGGTTTATTTCTACTAAGCTCTTTACAGCGTAGAGAACAAACAAAACAAATAATGTACTTAAGAATTTAGTATAAGTAAATCTCAGGCTTTGCCAGATCATAGTTCTAAGTATAGAAATACAACCTCTTAAACAGACCTTTCTTGCAAAATGTTCCTGCCCATTTGTCCTTTACTCTTCGCAAAAATCTGATGTAATATGTACACATGACTTCCTCTATTACCATGGTCGTTTGCTACATATGAGGGCAATCCCAGAAGTACCCGACCTGACGTATATATAGCAGTTGTTAATTCAAACAAATGACTGTGGTAGAAAGTACCAACCTTATAAAGCTTAAATTTGACGATACTATGTTGTTTAGTAATTGTTTGGCAGCCATCAATAGTGAACGCTCTCAGCAAATTTGTAACCATGGATAAAACTGGCCATCGTTATGTGATACAACACTTTCATTTGAAAGGTCTTAGTCCAACTAATTTTAAAGCTGAGCTAGATTCTACTCTGGAGGAGTCTGCTCCTTCGTTTACAACAGTAAAATATTGCGTGGCAGAGTATAAGCGAGGCCAAGACGAACATTGCAGTGGTCGACCAAATGAGGTGACCAAGCCAGAAATTGTGAAGAAAATCCACAAAATGGTATTGGATGACCATCGACTGAAAGTGTGTGAGCTAGCAGACATCGTAGGCATTTCAAAACGTGCTGTACACTGCATACTAACTGAAAATTTATTCAGGAGAAAGCTGTGCGCAAGATGGGTTCCGCATTTACTCACAATGGAATAAAAGCAGCGTCGTGAAGATGTTTTAGTCGAGTGTTTGGCAATGTTTCGCTGCGATAAAGCCGAGTTTTTGCGTCTATTCATAACCATGGATGAAACATGGGTCCATCACTTCACACCTGAGATGAAGGAACAGTGAAAACAGTGGATTGAAAAGGGAAGAATCAGCTCCAAAGAAGGTGAAGACAGTTCCATCTGCAGGCAAGGTCATGACATCAGTTTTTTGGATGCGCGTGGCATACTTTTTATTGATTATCTTCAAAAAGGAAAAGCAATCAATGGCGAGTATTATCAAACTTATTGCAGCGTTTGAATGATGAAATCAAGCAAAAACGGCCACATTTAGCGAAAAAGAAAGTTCTGTTTCATCAAGACAATGCACCAGTTCACACATCCATTATTGCCATGGCCAAAATCAATGAGTTTAAGTTTGAATTGGCTCCTCATGCATCCTATTTGCCAGAATTAGCCCCCTCTGATTATTTTCTGTTTCCAAAGTTAAAGAAATGGCTTGGTGTTAAAAGATTTGCCAACAATGAAGAGGTGGAGTTTGCAGTTGATGGCTATTTTGCAGAATTCAGCGGTTGTCACTATAAACAGGTTATCGAAGCTATTGAACATCACTGGGAAAAGTGTATCGAGCTGAAAGGAGACTATGTAGAGAAATAAAGATGTTTTTCCCCAAAATTTGTGCGTTTTCTTTGTTAGGTCTGGTACTTCTGGGACAACCCTCATAGTTTCTATGAACTATTCTTACAAAAGTCTATTTTTCTACCTATTTCATGTTAATCAAGATAAATGTTTACATTGGGGATGGGACCATGATACCAACAATATCTTGATACTCTCGATACTTGGTGGTACCCAAGTATGTCTAATACTTTGAGATTAACCTCTGATACTTGCATTGTTGCATTTAACTTTATGCTAGATAAGATATAGACTTCACATTATTGCCTCACACTCGTCCCCAAAGAGTTGCTGGACTATATTCCTTGACTGCATTTCATGTGTTTATATGAAAACATGCATAACAATGTGGGCAGAGTATAGGTACTCCTGTAATATGCAACTTTAACTGAGTTGTGATTGAAACTGATTTAGCTGATGCACTAAATCACATTTAGCCCAGCTTGATGACTCACTGTCAGCCATTACATTTACCTACTCTGGTAATCAAAACCTGTGAATCCAGTAGAAACAAATCAGAACTTAAGATGTGAGATAATACAACACATGGGAATACTTGTTTTCTCCTTCCATCTATTAGTTTGTGTTTATGGAAGTCAAACTAGGGGTCATGAGCTAATTTCCATATTATGGATAGAAAATCCTTTAAAAGAAATTTTTCAGCATAAAATATATTACATAAAAAGAGAATTAAAGAAATTATTATTATTATTATTATTATTATTATTATTATTATTATTATTATTATTATTATTATTATTAGCCTTGAGTAACAATAGGGCATATATAACATGTGGCATTATCAAGATAAAAAAGATTATTGCCAATTGGAGAAAACTACAAATAAGAGCATAATTCAGGTGTTGCCTTTACAGTTTTTTATAAAGTGAGTATTGAATATCAAGTATTGATGCTCAAAAATCAGTATCAGTATTGAGTGTTAAGAAACAGTGGTATTGCCCCATTGGTAGTTCACAGAAATAAAAAACTGGGTCACTATGAGCTGGCTTTGAATTTCCGCACCCTTTGTATGACATCACAAGAATCAAAATGGTGAGAACACTTAAAAAATGACAAGAACTGAAAAATTCATGCCATTAACCATACTGCACTGTTTATGATTCACAAATTACAAAAATGTCACTGAAAATAAAGGCTATTCCCACAAAATTCAAGATATACGTTTTATTTGTCATGCAAATATCTTATCAATCTATCTCCTTATGAGGAGCCTAGGGCACCCACAAAGTATTTCCATCGGACCCTATTTCTTGCCAACTTCTTTACTTCATTCCATGTTTTCCCTTCTTTAGCAATTTCTGTCTTCCTCTTCTACCCTGAGGACTCCAATCCAAAGTCATTCTTTCCACTGCTTTATATAATTTTCTTAGCGTGTGCGCTTCCCACTTCCATTTTCAATTTTTTTTTATTTTTGTTATTTCTTTTTGATTTGTTATTTTCCATAATTCTAAATCTGAAATTGTATCTGGACATCTTATTGTTATAATTCTTCTTAAACGTTTGTACTTTGCTTTGAATGATTTTACTTGTTTTCCATGTTTCACAGCCGTATAATAAAACTGATTTTACATTACTAGTGAAAATTTTAATTTAGTACATCTTGATATAACATTACATTTCCAAATTGAATATAATAGAACAAAAGCATAATTTGCTTCCTTTATTCTATTCTTATCTTCAAGGGTTCCACCATCCTTATCAATTATATGAATTCCTGAACAGTATCAGTATTTTTATTATGTATTATAATTTTGTTTGTTTTCTTACTATTTAGTCTCATTTCTTTATATTAATTTTCATATGAGTCTTCTTTATTACTTCTAATAGAATATTCACCTTACTTTGCACATCATCAAAATTATGGGAGAGAGGGCAAACATCATCTGCAAAAGTATCAGTCCCCAAACACTGCCTGCCAACCTTTCCACAATGTCACTCATAATAATCACTCCACCTATAGATCTGTCAACATAACCTTACAAACAAAATTCTCATACATAACTTTAATCACTCTACAGATTTTCTCTGGTATGCCAAATTTTGCTATTGTTCTCCATATATACTCAGTTTAGTGAATCAAATACTTTTTCAAAATCAATAAACATTGTCCATTCATTGCTCTGTTCACAGATTGTAAAGATCTTAAACTTACAGTAGTTTAATCAAAATCATTAGAGCCATTTTTGAGAAAATAAACAATGAAATTTTTTTCCATGCGAGAGTAGTTTGGGATGGGGGATTTTTTTTTAAAATCTTTGTGTTGCATTCTTGGAAAATACTGAACCTAGATACCAAGTTTGGTATTTAACCGACTTTTCAATTTGGAGTTATGTTGTTCACAGACACACACACAGACCTTTTTCTAAAAATGACTGTTTTCAATACACACTTGTTTTAGTTACAAACGAACATACAGGATGCTAGAACGACAGTCAAATGTTTAAAAACAAGCTCACTATATGTATGCTAGACTTTGCATAACCTGATAAGAAACAAAAGAATGGAAATAACATTTCAAAAGTGCATTTCAAAATATTCACACCAACAGCAGGATATATCTTGCAAATGGCTAAAGCTACAAAACAATTTTGATCTGTTACATTCACATGACTTTCTCTACCCATTCTTCAACAAAATAATATTACAAAGGTTATTCTTCTATATAGTTCATATTAATACAGATAAAATATTTATAGAAATGGCTTTATTACATATTTCCTTGTAGATGCAATGGGAATACAGTAGGTTTTTAGTGATAGCCAAATCCTTTAAGAGTGATCGCTATGTGATGGCTTTGAAACGCTATTCTCTTTGCATGACAAGGGGAAAAGAAATGAATAATGGCTTCCCAGTTGAGAAAAGTATGAGAATTGGAAAATTCAAACCAATACAAAGGAATATCTCGGAAATTGTTTAAATAAAAAAGAAGGATTTCACATAAATTGTGTGCTTTAACAAGATCTACATTTTTTGTGAAGTAAGGTTTTGTCTATCTCTTGCGGTTTATCAATTATGCAAAAGTCATTCCAAATGAAGAGGACTTCAGAGGCTATTCCCAGAAAATTCAAGAAGTACATTTTATTTATCATGAAAATATTCTTAAACATATGCTGTATTAATCAAAATCGTTAAGAGCCATTTTTAAGAAAATAAAATTTTTCTAAACATCTTCCATCTAAAGGGTAGTTTGCAGTGGGAGAATTTTCTTGCAAATTGTGTTGTATCCTTGGAAAATGCTGAAATCAAATACCAAGTTTGGTATTTAACGGACTTTTTGTATTTGAGTTATGCTGTTCATAGACACACACATGTACCGTTTTCTAAAAATGTTTTTTTTTGGGTTCAGGGGGCCTCAAAATATATATTTCTGGTGAAATCTTGGCATCGATTTTTTGGGTGCAATACAAATACTTCTTCTACTCACTGAATGTAATAGAGAAAGCATAAAGTTATCTGATCCAAATCGCTTATGACAATGTCTTCTAAAAACTTTCTATAGTAAGTTTTTGTCTATCTCTTATACTTTCACAGTTACATCAAATTCTATAGAGTTCAACAAGAATGAAGAGGACTCCGATATACATTTCTTTCCTCATATATATATATATATATATATATATATATATATATATATATATATATATATAGCTGTTTTTGTGAAAATAAGAAACAACAATCATTTTTGTAGGTAAGTGGCAGCTTGTAATCTGGGAAATTTTGTGAAAGATGCTGGACTTTAAACACAAAGTGGAAGGTAACAAAAGACAGAAAATCTATTTAATGTTCATGATTTTTATTTTCTCTACTATCTGTAATAAGCAGAGGAAGTATCGTATTCCACCCAAAAATTTGGTAGGTCAAGATTTTACTGGAAGTACACATTTTGAGATTCCCTGAATAAAAGAAAAGTAGTTTTACAGAAAGTTCTGTGTATGTGTGAACAGCATAACCCAAAAACGAAATTTCAGAAAAAACATACCAAACATGGTATTTAAGCCCACTAATCCTCCAAGGATGAAACATGAAGATTTTCAAGAAAATCCCCTCGCCCCAAACTACGCTTTACATGGAAAAATGTTCATTTATTTTTTAATTTCTCAGAAATGATGAATAATGATATTGATTAAAATACCATATGTTTAAGGTATTTGCAGGACTAATAAAATGCACGTCTTGAATTTTGTGAGAACAGGCAGTGAAGTCTTCTTTATCTGAACGAATTCTGTATAGTTTAATATAACTAATACAGCATTAAAAAAAAACTTACACCAAAAGAGCAGATCTCATTAAAATACGCAATTTATGTCAAATTAAGCTTTTAGTGGCATTAGCCATTTCCAAGATATTTGTTATTTGCATTTTCAAATACTTTATACCACCATATAGCAACCCACTTCTTAAAGATTTGACTATCACTTTAGCCTACTGTATTCCTCGTCTATCTACAATGACATGTATAATAAAAACATTTCTGCAAATGCTTGTCTCAATTAACATGAAGTGGATAAACGAAAATATGCTTTTGTCAGAAAAATCATGTGAATATAACATCAGATTCTTTTTCTCCAATTTTACCCTTTCATTGCCCTAAATAAGTGAAAACCAAACCAAGGAAAATAAAAAAGGAACAAAACAAAACTTTTGCTCTGAAAAACAGCCGGATCCATTGCTTTTGCATATCTTCTACCCTCTTTCCCATTTCTTTTCTACTTTTATCCAACTGCTGAATAGCCTCCATTTCAATTTCTGTTAACAGCTTCCTTCCCCATTACATCTCTTTTGGTACTATAATTAAATTGTTTTCTTTCTTTTTAAGTAAGGTGTTAACAGATCATTATTATAATTTAGTATTTCATAAATTCCCCCATTATTACTACATCCTCTCTTCTCTGCCCAGTTTTGTCAATCCTATTCCTCTAGGTGAACATTTTGGTGAAACTAAAAATTACAAAACATGTGCCACTTCCACCTTTAGCCATCCCTTTGACACATCCCAATTTCTACTCGTACATCAGTGATTTAACTACCGCTTTGTGGAGTCTATAAACATAAAATGTATACACTTCAAAGAGTATAATTTACAAATTTATTTGCAAAATATAGAACTAGCCGTCAAATGAAAGCCCAACTTTAAGCAATGAGAATCACCTGCATCTAACCTGCACACCTAAGATCTTCAGAAACCTACCAAACTCTAATATAATTATTCAAGATCCATGAACTGTCCATCACAGCAACTTTGAGATAACCTCCTTAAAGTGAAACTGTTCCAAAAGAACACAAAAATGTAGCGCAAGTGTGGAGTGTTCCCACCTAGTAAACATATTTAATGTTTCTAATGAAGGACACACCAATATAACTGAAAGTGAAACTACTTTTCATTCAAACAATTAGTCACAAAAAGACAATTATTAAAAACAAACTCCTACGTGCCTCGCACGTCATTACACCCACCTTGACGATTTTTTAATTCTTGGCCGAATAAACGAACTTGACGTGACAGGAAATACATAGCTCAACTTCAAAATATCATTTAACTCACACGCACTGTTTCAGATACTTTGTTTTGGCTTTAACAACCGTGAAAACACATCGATTAGCATGACATTTAAACCACTACCCTATATGACGTTTACTGGGGGTCAGCCGCAATCACTCATACCAACAGAATATCGCTAAATTACACCATGCACCACACCAGATCAATACAGCAAAATGCAGCGGTCCTTTGGGATGCTGCTTTAATGAATGTGAAATCTGGAGGTATAAGTTATTAAATCAGGTAGTAACTGATTAAATGCATTTAAGAGAGTCTGGGGCCCATATTCGATCAATACGCCTCAAATAACACAAACGTATTCAAAATTGTTTGAACTTGGGACCTCCCTAACTTTGTACGTATAGGGGAATAGTATAAGAACAATAATTAACCTTCAGATTCTTTCCCTCCGCCTTTCTATTTCTTTTGCATGCAAGGTACAAGAAACAAATTGTTATATATGGACGATGCAATTAAATTTCAGTGAAGTTTAGCCACCTAAGGAGGAACCTAAAAACAGCTGATCGTGAGCAAGATCGTGAGGTCGATTACCTCAGACCTATCAGCTTGAACGATCGCCAAACGTGGGAAGTCCTTGACTGGGAAGTGGGATTGGTCGGGAGGTGGGAAAGTTTCCCATTGACTAGCGAAGTTCTTTTGAGGCGTGATGTATTACGTTGGTACATACCTACATACTCAGAAAACTTAAAGAGATGAATATGCGCACGAATATTCTGGACCTGCACTAACGAAGGCTGAATGAAATTCACTTCCCTTTTCTACTTTCTCATCACACACTTAAGAAAAGTATTCCACCCAAAAATCGTATTTTACCGGAAATATACGAGAGGTTCCAGGGTGTGTCTGTGAACAAAGGCAGACATTACATTTCCGATAAATACCATCTTTAGCATGGTAGGATCTTTCATATATGTGACATCACAAATACCACCCCCACAACTAATTACCTTTTACATGGAAAACCCGTTTCGTTATTTTTTATTTTCTCAAAAGTGGTTCTTAGCAGTTTTAATTAAAGCACCATATGTTTATGAGAGCCCCCCCAAAAAAAACTTAATCTGCTATATAAAAATAGCACATCTTCTTAAAAACATACAATTTATCAAACATTTGTTTTGCAGTGTTCACCATTTACGAGATATCGCATTTGGTCTGCATTTTCCAATACTTTATTGAAGTGCTAAGTCACCATTCATTTGTTTCTCTTGATGTCCTACACAAAACACCAAGTTTTAATAATAATAATAATTTGTGGACGAGATAAAAACAAAAAATTTGTGTTGCATTCACATGACTCTCTACTCACTCTTGTAGAGAATATTCTTACAAAACTTTATTCTTCTAACTACTTCTTGTTAAACTAAAACACACTTTCATTATGCATTTACATGTTTCCTTGTGGGTACAATATGCCAAAGTGAGTCAGATTTTTAAAAAGGGATCACTATGTGATCGCTTTGATATTACATTCTCTTTGCATGACCATGGGGGAAAATGAATAGCAGCTTACATTCAAACTAATAACAAAGAATATCTTGGAAATGGTTACTTCATACAAATTGTATTTAAGCAAGGTCTACATTTTTTGTCTCTCTCTTACGGTTAGCCAATTATACAATATTCATTCAAAATGTAAAGGACTTCGCAGGTTATTACCAAAAACTTCAAGATTTACATTTTATTTTCTTAAATATGTGATGCTTTAATCAAAATTGTAAGTCACTTTTGACAAAATCAAAAATAACAAAATTTTGCATGTAAAGGTAGTTTTGGGTGGGAGAATTTTCTTAATCTTGATATTGAATTTTTGGGTGGAATGCAACACAGTAGTAAAGAAAGCAGTAAGCAATAGTGGGACAGTAGCTATTTTTGCCCAAAATTGTCTGAAAGAGGTTATGTGAGGTGCAGAAACTACAGTGTGGATTTGACTTCGTTTACAAATTGTTTAAGTGTGCACAAAATATGAAACTGCCGATCAGTAATGGAGCTGTGATACAGGAAAAGGCACGGCAAACAGCAAAAGATTTTGTTGCTATAGACATAGAGTACATATAATGCATGTTGAGTGAGTTTATTATACTGTACATAAATTTAATAAGAGCTTAATCACTCATTGCATTCACATGTTTGTTACTTTTAATATACCACAGGTCCTAAACCAGATCTCTTCCCCAATTAGCATTCACTTGTACTAACCATTTTTTTGGAAGAACAACTGGTGAATTCTAATTTTAGAAATTTTGTAATACCCATCCAAGCAATAAATATTTAATAACAAACTAGTGTACAATCAATAATTTTGTAAATAAATCTCTAGACCTTTCTACAGTGGCAATAATGCTTGAGCACATCCAAGACAACGCAACAAATTCTTATTAATTTTTATTTTTTTGCGGGAAAAAAAAAGTTTTGTGGCCAATCTTCAAAGTTTTAGTTAAATTCAAGAAAACAAAAAAGAAAAGGAGAAGAAAGAAACAAAAGAAATTGTAGGCAATTTTCCTTCTCTAAGGGGCTGTTCCTCATGTGAGGCGCCACTTCAGCTGTTTTCTAACTAGGTACATTCGAATATAATTTCACCCATTCTAAAGTGTTTTCGCAGCAGTAGCATGCAATAAGGAAAATGGGTTGTAAATGAGCGAAATGGGAAAGCTGCAATTTGCATGAGGAGGTACAGAGGGTTGGTGAAGCTACTTTCAGTTCTAGGATGGTCAGCTGCAGTGCTTACATCTGGTTGCCATGACAACCAACTCAAGCTTGGACTGTATGAGCTCTGTGTACATCCCACAAACTACAGTACAGTTTTTTCCTCCTGGCCCTACTCAGTTGGGTGCACAGTAGCTGGACGAACTCATTATCTCTTGGGATGGGTTTTAGAGAACAGCCATACATACCTAACACATTCCTGTTGCACTGCACTAGGGGAATACTGCCAGTCTTTTCTTCCCTCCCCTCTCCTAGTTTGTATTTCTGCAGGGTCAGGTCAAAAAAATCGCACTATACCTTCTTTGAGGATATGGTGAAACTAAAATTCTGTGTTTTTGGTAGTAGAAAGACCCCTTGTACAGGCTATTCTTTGGTCACTGACATTTCTGAAATCTTTTGCAAACATTCCTTCCCTTGTTTAATGGAACGTTTTCCCTCTCACATCACTTAACGCCAAGTTCTCGGACTCAGACCTTCAGTGTCAGTTCAATTCATGTGCGAAAATAATCTGTATGTAGTGATTAATGTTGTTCTTGGAAGTTTGCTAGTAAGAATTAAAGTATCAACATTAATTGACTTTTTTGAAGGTTTAGAAGCTAGTAACAGTGATGTGTCATAATTTAAAATAAAGAGAGTTGAGGGTTGTTACACTACATCACTTAAATATTCTTACTTGAACCACAAGCATATAGAAAATTCACTTATCACCCTTGGACACATCATAAATTTCAAAGGATTTTCAAAAAATACAACATCACCTTGTCTCCACAGAATAACCACAACATACAGAAACTACTATGCAACAGAACAAAAGATTCTATCCCCAACGATAAATCAGCTGGTATATATCAAATTGATTGTAATGAATGTAACCTGGTATATATAGGAAGAACAAAAAGAAATCTTGAAATAAGACTTAAAGAGCATATGAGATGCATTTACCAAAAGCAGCCAGATAAATCAGCAGTAGCACATCATTTCTGGTCTTCAAACCATGGTATCACTCCAAACATAAAACTCTTAAAACCGATCAACAGCAGTAATGAATTGGACATCTGGGAAAAAATACATATCGTCAAACACAGGAATCATCTAATGAATTTCGAACTGCCACCACCCAGCAGCCTTTGGAGGTTCATCAGCCCAGCACCAGAGAACACCACTAGCCACACACATCCCCCAGACGATGACCGGCAAAATCAGTTGAGGAAATACTGACGATGGGAAAAGTCTCCCGAAACGCGTTCAAGTAAGAATATTTTAGTGATGTAGTGTAACAACCCTCAACTCTCTTTATTAAAAAAAAAAATTATCAACAATAAGTTTGTGTCTTAAAAACAATGACGATTTGCAATGCATCTGCAAAATGACATAGTATGTTGCGTGTTACAAAGATGTTTTGTATGGCGACTGAGGACAATAAGAGAGATGTGATATTTACAGGTAGACCTAAGCCAATTCTTGTTTTGGTACACAAAGTTAAAAGGAAAGGCCTCTACGTTCTTGAGATGAAATTGTCAAGAGTTGGCAACTGGTATTATCATGTGGAAATCAATTAGGGGTTAAAATTTGAATTTCAAGTTTTGGGCCTTCTCATAAACTACTACTGGCAAGGTTTTAAAATTAAGCACCAAATAACCAACATTTGGGGACTGAAATTGTCAAAGTTTTTAAGTGACAAAGCATTACTTTTAGTTATAAATAATATGTTTTATTTAATTATTTTCGTTGGTTCTTATAGAAGGAACTATGTCAAGGTACAGTATTCCTACCAGGTTTGGCACTTAACAGCTTTGAGAATTCTAGTCCTCATTTATACTAATTAAGTGGAGTGGGCTGCTTAGAGCAAATGAGGGAAGTGATAGTGCATACAGCTCCACTCTACTCCACTCACATATGGTTGATACAAAATAGTTACATTTTAAACACCTGCTGACCTGAGTTTAACACATCCTAAATGACATTCCCGTTGCAAACAATAATTGTATTACACTTAATTAATTTCAAAGATTTAGAAGCTAGTAACAGTGATGTGTCATAATTTAAAATAAAGAGTTGAAGGTTGTTACACTACATCACTAAAATGTTCTTACTTGAACGCGTTTCAGGAGACGGTTTGCTCCCATTGTCAGCATGTTCTAATTTTGCCGGTTATTGTCTGGGGAATGTGTATGGCTGAAATAAGACTTAAAGAGCGTATGAGATGCATTTACCAAAAGCTGCCAGATAAATCAGCAGTAGCACATCATTTCTGGTCTTCAAACCATGAAATTACTCCAAACATAAAACTGATCAACAACAGCAATGAATTGGACATCTGGGAAAAAATACATATCGTCAAACACAGGAATCACCTAATGAATTACGAACTACCCCACACAGCAGCCTTTGGAGGTTCATCAGCCTAGCACCAGAGAACACCACTAGCAATACACAGAGTGCAGAGAGCCATACTTTTCCCTAATCCAGAAAGTCTGTAATGCAGGTTTAGTTAATTCTGAATAGTGAAGCCGATAGTCAGGGCATTCCACTATGTGATTGTGAAATGTCTCCTTGTTTAAAGGCACTTTTCCTCAGCTGCAGTTAAAAACACTACACAGGGTGGTGTACACAAACATACCACTACACTTCTGTTTTCTAAAGAGATACTGAAAAGTATTTAGTGTACTTATGGAAATGGTTACCTCTTGAAGGGGTGGAAAAACAAAGGCCCCTTCGTAATAGAACAAGGAGGGAATCTGAGTCGTGGTACTTCATACACATGGTCAGTCTATTTTTAGTACACTTCCTGTCTTAAGTGTAGTCTTTGTTAAAATTATGTACTATATTGCAGTTATAATCATGTTGCAAACTAAATGAAAGCTTTATAAAAGAATCAGACTTTCACAGCTGACTGACCATGGTATTGTTGATACTATCACTAAGGAGGATTATGAAGACAATGGAGAAAGTGAAACTGAAGGCGTAAAACCTTATGAATATTTCTCACACAGAGGCTCTGCAATGTGTCAATACTTTGTAGGATTGTTTGAGTACTGCGATATTACTGCAGGATGCAAAATACACAGATTTTCATTCTCTACCATACAATCAAAGGTGTAGAGGGAACAGGCATGGCAACATAAATGGAAGAATTTAGACGGGGAAATACTCATTAGAAAGATTCTGACTGTAAAAGGAGAGAGAAAAAAAAACATAAAAATTGTAGAGAATTACTTGGGCAAAGTTAGAGAGAAATGGGTACAAACGAACAAAACAAAGCTGGAATTAAAGGATGATCCGAAAGAATTAACACTGGTTCACAACTGAGAATGGTAACCAGAACAAGAATAACAAATTTATTTAAAGGTGAGTCGGAATTGTTACACTAACATCACTTAAGTTTACTCACTTAACATGTTTCGGGAAACCGTTGTTCCCATCCTCAGAAGGTTAATTCGACTAAATTCAATACACATCACTGTTTCTAGCTTCTTTTCATTACAATATCAACGTAAGAATAACAAAGTTGAATTACCTGTATTTTAATGGGAGCATTCATAATTGACAGGAAGTTTTCCCGGGAATGGGAAAGAAGACTTGGCTAAGTTTTAACTTTCTCGTTCTTGTTCCCACGCATGAAACATTAGACTCGTCACTGTAGATTATTCTAGGCAGCCATGATATGAAACAGCTGCTAGTGCTCTCTCTAGCCACAAGCGGAAACATAAAACTGGAAGAAATTCTAATATAATATGTGCGTCCTAAACTGAGATCCTGACACCTGCAGATCCCTTGAGCGTTGGTTCTTCCAGTGAAACAGAAATCTGTAGTTTGTTTATATGCAACTCAAAATTGGCTATTGTCTCAAAAACTACAAGAACAGCAAACAACTTTAATGTACGCCATTAAACAAAGGAATGAAAGCTTGGTAGGACTAGAGGAATCACTAACGTAATGGATCTACATTTAGATAATGTTTACTCTATTAAATTTTGACATTGGCTTAATTGGAAGCATGTGAAAAAATATCATTAGTCAGTTAAAAAATAAAAAATGAAATCTTGATGTGCAAAATCAACTTTCCACTTTATGATCGATATGCATTCTCTTCTCGTTACAGGGTTATCGTGAACCAAAATCTTGTATGATGCATTACTTCCTGTTCTCACTTCTGTTTTGGTTGTCATTCTCAGGTTATTGTGAATCAGCCTTTATAGGCTAGAAACTTGTAAATAAAGACAGGATAGTAAAAATTATTAGGGTCACTAGTAACCTAGTTGTGTTATTGGGACCAATAAATGTAGACAGCAACCTCAGAAAGAGAATATTTAAGGGTGGTTAAGATGTATAGCATCTTATTTTAGATTTTATGTTATACTAGAGTATGAGCAGTTTCAAATATGTTAACTAATGTGTATGAATCCATGCATTCCCCCCCCCCCCAAATTTAACAGTGAAGAGTTGAGTAGTGGATATTATTCGCTTAAGGTTTCACACCATAACCGACACACCAAAATCCGGAAGTTGACATTCTTCCAATCAGAAGCGAGAATCGTGTGCAAAGGCTATGTCTCAAAGTCATTGTATAGCATCAGTGAAGTGAAAACACATGTCCAGGATGGCTGGTGTGAAAACTATTCACAGTGAAAGAAAACTCCACTTCATTGATAAATAGGCTGATGGATGAAAATATGATGTGTTTGAGAGCTGTGATGGGCAAAAAATAAAGCTTGTTTTGAGCAGACATTTTCCAAACAAAAAACAGTTTCCAGATTCTGTGAGTATGTGACTGAAGAGAGGCAATTTGGGTATGCTATCATGACTGAAATACTCTATTTGAAAGCTATGGCAATAGCAGAACTAAGCATAACCCATACTGATTTTAAAGCTCTTTCGTGGATGACTCGCATGCTTTTTCGAATGTAATGTTCTTCAGTTTTCATAGGAATACAAGCATTGGGAAACACATACATTTCACCTTGCTAGAATCTGGTATCTTTTAAAGGAGTTGAAGAAATGTGTAAGTCAAGATATGCTAGTCGCATCTTACTATTCCTTCTTTCATCCACACATACTGTATGGGGTTAGGCTTTGAGGGATTGCACAACCTCAAAAAATGTGTTTATATGGAAAAAGAAAACGCTTAGACTAATTTAATTAAGACAACTGGATACATGCAAGCCTAGCTTCAATATAATGACACTACCCTCAATGTATATATACAGGGAGAGCCAGAAAACTATGAACCAGCTGTGCTGTGCTGTTACGTTTTTCCTGTCCACGTCCTCGGCACTCGTTGCCGCTATCATAGAAATGCGCGGATGAAACCACAAAACATTTTTAAAACTACTTTTAAAGGCTTTACTTACCAACTTCATGACAGGAGATGCTGAAACTGGCCACTGTTGTTGTCCATACCTTTCTGGCACCTCTTTAGGAAACTATCCATCACTCGCCATAGTTCATGTTGGGAAATTTCCTGGCGGATATTTTGTTTTAATTCTTCCAGGGTGTGTGGGTTTGTCTATACACTTTATGTTTTAAGTTACCCCAGAGATAGAAACCGCAGGGAGTTAGGTCGGGGACCAAGGGGACCACAAATCTGTAATAATTCTGTCCTAGACACACTTTCAATTGTTCTCATCAAAATATTGGCCGTATGAGCTGTTGCAGAGTTTTATTGAAAAAAGGCAAAATCACGCTCCCTGTCTATTAATTCTCTAAAAACTGGGGGCAAAATTGTTTTCACGTATGCACAGGCTTCAACTATTGACTCTTTCTGGCCACAATAATGGTGGCCAGTTTCAGCATCTCCTTTCATAAAGTTGGTAAGTAAATAAAAGTAATTTTAAAAATGTTGTATGGTTTCATCTGCGCCTTTCTATGGTAGCGGCAGACGGCGAGCACCAAGGATGCGGAAAGGAAAAACACAGCGCAGCCGGTTCATAGTTTTTTGGCTCTCTCTGTATATCACTAATATCATACATGTTAAGGAAAATAAAAGTTTATTTACAAATCGCTCCTCAATACATAGTTATAATAGCAGATGTAAATATGACTTAGATATACCCCACAATTGGCTGAGCAAGCCCATCAACAGCTATTGTTGTTAACAAGCTTCCTCTAGAGGTAAAAAAACTTCCCCATATAACACTTATTAACAAGTTAAAAACTGGTTTAAACCGAGCATTTTACTCTGTACAAGAATATATAGAATATAATATTCATGCTACTGAATTCATGTGAATGTAGTGTAAAATATAGTAATAATTAATTAATATGATTAATTAAGTATATTGTTACCTTATGTTTGTATAACTTGCAAATCTAATTAATATGATAGTTAACCTAGCGTATCCTAGAAGCCATATAAACTGTTAAACTTGAAGATATAATATAAATACATATGTTAAATTTATTTAAAGGTGAGTCGGAATTGTTACACTAACATCACTTAAGTTTACTCACTTAACATGTTTCGGGAAATGGTTGTTCCCATCCTCAGAAGGTTAATTCGACTGGCCCGTGTTGTTGGTGTTTCCGTTTTTTGGACTGGATCCTGTGGTGGAGAAATGTACTTCCAGAGAGGATTTGGTGGCGGCAAATCAAAATTCATTAGATTTGTGTTGTGTTTTAGAATGGTGATCTTCTCCCATGCATCTAATTCGGCTGCAAATTTGGCTGGTTTGACTAATGTAATATTGGGTTTGATGTTGTGATTAGTGATCCAAAAATGGTGTGAAACTGCAGATTTGTCCATTTGTTTGTATTTAATACATCTCATGTGCTCCTTTAGCCTAGTTTCTAAGTTTCTTTTTGTCTTACCTATGTATACTTTATTGCAATCTGAACAATTGATTTTATAGATTCCAGCTTTTTTGTCTTGTGGAATGGGGTCTTTTAACTTGTTACAAAGTAATTTCTCTATGTTAAATTTGTTCTGTGGAGCTAGGCTGATGTTATGTTTCATGAAAATCTTCTTAAATTTGTGAAATGTTCCTGGGTGGTATGTGAATTTCTTGAACTTTAGCTCTTTATCTTGCTGGCTGAGATTTGTTGTGTTTCTGATGTGCATCTGTCGTTTGAATTTTGCAATTTTTTTGTCAATAGTTGCTTTGTTGTACCCATTATGTATTGCTGTGTCTACTATATGCTGGTATTCTAACTGGTATTCTTTTTTATTTAAGGGGGTATATACCAGTCTATGTGTTAGGCTGTTTAGTACTGCATGTTTGTGTGTGGTTGGATGCAGTAACATGCAGTACTAAACAGCCTAACACATAGACTGGTATATACCCCCTTAAATAAAAAAGAATACCAGTTAGAATACCAGCATATAGTAGACACAGCAATACATAATGGGTACAACAAAGCAACTATTGACAAAAAAATTGCAAAATTCAAACGAGAGATGCACATCAGAAACACAACAAATCTCAGCCAGCAAGATAAAGAGCTAAAGTTCAAGAAATTCACATACCACCCAGGAACATTTCACAAATTTAAGAAGATTTTCATGAAACATAACATCAGCCTAGCTCCACAGAACAAATTTAACATAGAGAAATTACTTTGTAACAAGTTAAAAGACCCCATTCCACAAGACAAAAAATCTGGAATCTATAAAATCAATTGTTCAGATTGCAATAAAGTATACATAGGTAAGACAAAAAGAAACTTAGAAACTAGGCTAAAGGAGCACATGAGATGTATTAAATACAAACAAATGGACAAATCTGCAGTTTCACACCATTTTTGGATCACTAATCACAACATCAAACCCAATATTACATTAGTCAAACCAGCCAAATTTGCAGCCGAATTAGATGCATGGGAGAAGATCACCATTCTGAAACACAACACAAATCTAATGAATTTTGATTTGCCGCCACCAAATCCTCTCTGGAAGTACATTTCTCCACCACAAGATGCCACCACAGGATCCAGTCCAAAAAACGGAAACACCAACAACACGGGCCAGTCGAATTAACCTTCTGAGGATGGGAACAACTGTTTCCCGAAACATGTTAAGTGAGTAAACTTAAGTGATGTTAGTGTAACAATTCCGACTCACCTTTAAATAAATTCAATACACATCACTGTTTCTAGCTTCTTTTCATTACAATATATACATATGTTAAACTTGATTGATTATATTACAGAAACAAATTTGTAACTTCTCTATACTTGCATATACATTTGTAAATACTTATAACTAACTGATGAAGCCTATTGCTTTTGTAAGCTTAATGGTGAATAAAGTGTCATATATATCATTGCTCAATGTCTCCCTGCCAATTACAGAGAAGATAGCAAGTTCCATAGATTGCACCAGAGGAAGCAATATTTACTGTCACAAATTGGTAATGCCGACCAAATGCCTGTGTACTTTGGAGTGCTGCAAGCCTACAACAATAAAGGGGTGAATCCAGCATGGTAACTACAACTGGTGGTACTGAAAAACAAAGGTGGACTGTTATGCTGTGTATAACTGCAGATTGAAGAAATCTAGACATATACAGTGGAATCTCGTTAGCACGTTCCTCATTAACACGTTTTCCCGTGTATTACGTTGAATTATAAAAGTCCCGGTACCAAATCACCAAATATAATAAATAATGTTTGCTTAGTGCATTTTCCCGGTCCCGCTTACTACGTTTGAATTTTGACGTCCTCATTCGCTGTTTTGGCCAATCCTTGATCGGTACAGTGGGAGTAGGCGTTTACATGTTCATAGTTTGACGTCCTCATTTGCTACTTTGGTCAATCCTTGGTCACGGGGTGGATATCGGCAGCCAATCACATACATGCATTTAAATATTTGTGTGACACGATTTCTGTGGGCGGGATAGAGAATGCTTTACCTTGGCGTGGTAAATGCTAACGATAGTTTCTAATGTTGAGTGATGACCAAACAACCGTAGATTGTATTTTAACTTTTCATTTACAATGAAAAAAAGAAAGTGTAGTAGGTAAATAACCAACAGTGAAAAACTGAAAATCCTTGATGTAATCACAATCCAAATATAAAACATGTTGATATAGTGCGGAAGTTAAACATTCCTCCGTCAACCTTAAACACGATTGTTAGCAAACCTAAATTGATTGAAACTGCTTTTAAAGAAGGGAAAAATACTAAAACAAAACTTTTCTCTTGGAAAATAGGATCAGAAGAGGACCGGAACAAAATTTGTTGCATGGAAACACCTCCGTATTCAAATTGTCTTGTATACACCAAAGATAATATCGTCTACTGTACTTGTAACACGATGCACGCTCATAATTTTTTCTTTTTTTAGCAGAAATTGTTATCATGTGTGTAATAAAACACACAGCAAAACCACTATTGCCGCTTAAACAATTCGCAATTTATTTTCTCAAAAACATTCATAACCTAAAAAATCCAAGTTGACCAAAATAAAAGCTTGAATTATTTATTCTCAGGCTTTGTGTATCCAAATCCATTTAAACATATTGAATTTAACATGGAAACGCGGATCGTATTCAGTATGAAATTGTACTCAAAATTGATTTAAATTGCCCATGGAGACGTAGTAATTATTTGATTTTTATTACCTATGTTCTTAAATTGCAAATTTTGCATTTTCGTTAACATGTTTTCCCGCCTATGATGTCCAAATCCTTAGGTTCCTGCAAAAACGTACTAACGAGATTCTACTGTATCATCTTCAAACGAAAAACTATTCATAATATGATATTAAAGGTGTCATCATACAAGCTTATCTGAAAGGTTGGATGGCCAATGAGCTTGTAGTCGACTGTGTGATGCAAGTTTGACAGTGTCGTCCAGGAACGCTACTCAACTAAAACATCTTTGTTCTGGATAGCTACATGGACATACAGCAGCCATTGTGCAGAAAGGTTTAAACAAGGGAAGAATTGACTTGACTGTCATTCCTGGGAGACTTAAGTTGATTCTCCAACCTTGGAAGTCTGAGCCAATCAACCTTTTAAAGTTACATTAAAAAAATGTTATATGAGATGGATAGCCAAGGAAGAGCACCAACTCACTCTGAGGCAGTGTTTTTAACACTTAAATGATTTCAGTCAAATTATATAACGTGTAAATTCAATAACAGCCCGCCTTGAAGCAATATGTGTATGTAATAATTTGTAAAATGTATATAACAGTCATTGCATATGCTTATATTATTGTATCCATGTGTAATAATGTTATGTGAATATATTACGTAATTTAATAATGTAGGAGCTGTGAGAGTAATAAGTTAAAAGTTGCTAACAATGAGGTAACCTTGAGGCAATAATGAGTTTGAGAGTTTAAATGTTATTTGTGATTCTTAGAAGCGTTAATGTAATTTTAGTGACAGTTTATAAAAATAGCCAATCAACAACCAGAAAAAAAGCTTTAGTTAAATGCAGGTACTCTATTGGAGTAAAAATAGCCAACCAGAGACTTGAAATACAGAAATTTACAAGTTTAGATGGTTGAAATCAGTCAGTTGCCTGCAGATAGTGATTGCAACTGGATGCAAGATGCGTCCTCGAGAGATTTAATATGTATTCGTGTGAGACGAAAAATTAAGTTTACGTGTTAAAAAGTGTAATTAATTAATAAAAAGAATCTCACAGCTCTCGATATCAGTGAAGTGCTATTTAATTTGTGTCAAGGATTAATAAAAAGGAGTGAATTAAAACATAATCTGTGTGAGCCTACATTCTTGTCGCATTACGCCCTGCCATGACTTCCATGTCTCTAACAATAATACTGACACAGCCAAGGCAAACATAAATATTTAATACTTAAAGAAACAGTTTAATTACAAAGTTAATATTTTTTTAAACTTGGGGCGAAGGCTACCGGAAACCGGGTACTATATGTGCGATTGCAACGAATTTCAAGTTCGGCTCACCAACAGTTGAAATATAATACAACTCCTTTAATACAGCATCTACAAACTGACTTTCAATACATAATAGCAACTAACTACTTCAAATTGACGCCCAAAGCATGGTGCAAACTCCTACAACAAATACTACTAACAAATTGGCTTCCATACGTGGGGCAGAAACCAACTACTTCAACTCTAAGCAGTAAAATCAAGCACCCAGAGCTGACACAAATCTTTGAATGAGTGAAAAGTGCACGAGACTCTACTATTGTGGAAAAAGTTTATGGAATGGAGGATGATATGCTATGGGACGATGGACTTCATGACAACAAAGGTAATGATGAATAATGTTTTCAGTATAAATATTTAATATAACTATACAAACAATTCCCCCCTCCCACAAAATCTCCCTTCCTAAAATCTAGGTGTGGGGATTATTCGCATATATATGGTAACTAATGTACTATAATGCAAAATAAATATCTATCTAACCTACTACATGGTACTTGCAAAATAATAAACTTTTGTATTATCCCTGGTGTTTTTTTCCCCATTATCATTGCACCTGTGATTAGTCCAGCTGATTTTATTGGGAGTGTACTGTATTACTGAATGCTACTAGCTACAGCATGCACTTAAATGTGTTCAGACAATTATATGGAATTAATTGCCAGGATGAGGTAAGGAACTAAGTGGAATTATATCAAGCAAGCACTGTGGAACATATTGCACGTTAATGCTGCAATGCTTCCTGTGTCATGTGGCGCAGAGTTACTAACAAAAAGGAAGCAATACTGAAATCAAACAATCTATATAATCTCATTACTCCATTTTAGATTGCAATTGCTTTGCATATAATGGTGCAGAAATTGTCCTTTCTCATCAGTTATGTGTTGGCTAAAGGGAGACTTGAATAAGAATTAAAAAATCTGGTTTTACATTCACATGACTTAAAAGCCTAACTACTTCATGATATTTGAGAAATAGTTTCATTAGACATTTTGTTGAGGTACGAGAGGAATACAGGAGGCTGAATAATTAGTCCAATGTTTACAAAATAGGACATAGTTTCAAAATTTCATACTCTCTGCAAGACATCATGAGAAAGAATACTGTCTTATTATTTAAAACATGTATTGGAAAATCCAAACTAACAGCAAGAACATATTTCAGAAATGGTTAATGCCCAGTTTATCAGTTATAATAAAACATTTTCCATGTGAAGTGTAGTTTGGAGTATGGAAATTTTATAGAAATCTTCATGTCTTATTTTTTAAGTTGTTCTTAATTCCTGAAGAAGTTCATTGTTCCACCGCCAGAGAGAAGGCTGCAGTCAACCTCAACCAGCAACACCAGTCGGATCCCTGAGGTTGAAAATGGAAGCAACAGCTCCCCAACTAGTCCCTCAAAAATTTAAGTGTAAGTGACATAGTGTCAAAAAAGAGACTCCACAAATATACAACCAAATTTGGTATTTATCTTCTCTCTTTCTCACAACCAACCCACCCTTTTAAGAATAGTCATTTTCTGCCAATATCAACGACTCATTGTCTTAATGCAAATCTAGTATACTATCACTTTCTCTACCGTGTACCTAGTAGGTACAGAATGCATTGTATTCCAGCAAAAATTTTATATGCAAGCTTCACCGGAAATACATGTTTTGAAGCCCTCTAAATCCAATGAAAGTATTTTTAGAAAATAGGTCTATGCATGTGGCTGTGAACAGCATAACTCAAAAATGAAAATGTGTATTATACTCGGCACCAATCGGCACGTGGTGGAAAGCTTTAAATGAATGGGAGGGGATGAATACGTCACAGCGGTCGTCATAGCAACCATTAGAAGGACCAATTAGAACTGAGACATTTCTATAGCAACAAGAGATGCAAATGCCTTGTTGCCGATATTGTAACACATGATTGGCATGACATGCCGGGTGAGTGACCGTTGCAGTAACATGAACTGCAGTCTTATCTTCTGCTGTCGCTGCAGTTATAAACAATGTCCTCCTTTTAACCCCAGCTTGCTTATGTTTTTTTATCAGTTTAGAGATTGCCTGCATACTGAAAAGTTCTTTTGCATCATCCTATTTGTATGGTATTTGTCTTGTGTTACGTGCATTTGTGCGCGAGTGTTGTGTGAGCATTTATAATTGTGTTAACACGTTTAATGAATATTTAACAATGTCCAAAAATGGTGACAAAGATAGCGCAGCTAAACGAAAAACTGAGTGCACTCGGGAACCGAATAAAACAGTATTTGAAAAGGTATCCCAATTAAAGGACAGGCGCGGGAAATAATATGCTCTGTGAGAGAATATTTCGAAGAGGAGAAAATAATTCAGTGGCTTGTTCGCAGCAATATAACAGTGAAGGAGGGACTGAAGAAAAGTAAGCTACTGGAACTTGTGAAAGCAAACAAACTGCAGTTTCCAAGTTATGTAATCGATGGCATTGCTGCAGAACATCGTCACAAAATAGTTAGGCTTCCCCCTTATCATTGTCATTTTAACCAGACTGAATTAATTTGGGCCGACTAAAGGGTTATTCTGGGCGAAACAATAAAGGTTTCACTGTGTCATCAGTAATAAAGCTTAAAGAAGAGGCACTAACAGCAGTAAAAGGTGAAAACTGGAAAAAAGCGGTGACTCATATAAAGGGTGTAATAAGTGCAGTTTGGGAAAATGAAGGAGTTTTGGAACAGCTTGTCATTTCCGTAGGGAATTCTAGCAGCTCTTAAGATGATGATGACGGCGGCAACATTGTCTATCAAACGAGCAGCAGCAGCAACAGCGATGCAAGCGATTCGGAAATCAGTGGCATTTTTCCATTAGAATAAACATCAATATTTCACAGGTGTGTTTCTTCTGTTAACACAGATCTTTACACTGACATAGTCTTACATGTTCTATCCTCTGCATGTAGATTCATTATTTTACAATTGTCTTTACGAATATAAATAATATCCGTTCTACAATGCAGGCGCAACCCAATCGCCTTCGACACAGTTCTAACACACTTCTATGTGGTCACGATGAGTGGCAACATCGCCTCTCTCTCTCTCTCTCCCCGTGAAATGTCAATCACCTTCTTGATTGGTGCCGAGTATAGTATTTAAGTTCAGTACCCTACAAAGATACAACTTGAAGATTTTCAAGAAAATTCCCCCATCCTAAAATACCCTTTACATGGAAATCTTTTTTAAATTGTTTTGATTTTGTCAAAAATGTCTCTAATGATTTTGATTAAAATACCACGTTTAAGATATTTACACGACAAAAAGTATATCTTGAATTTTCTGGGCATAAGCTATGTAGTCCAGATCATTTGCAAAGAATTTTATATAACAGGCAAACATTAAGAGATAAGACAGAAACGTAGCACACAAAAAATGTAGATTTTTTTTTAAGCAAACAATTTATTTCTCGCAATATCATGGAAAGAGTAAGGAATTTCAAGGCTGGCATATAAACAATGAAATGTCTAATGAAAGTATTTCTCGATTAATATGGAGTAGATAGAAAAATAAGCTTTTGTAAGAATAGTTTGTAGAAGGTAAATACAAATGGTAGTCCACAAAGAAAACCATGTGAATGTAACAGATCAACTTTATTATTATAATACAGCAAATGCTTGCTTCCCACTCGTTTCCGCCTTGATATAATTCCACTTTAAGTTATTAAATGAAATATCATGTAGTTAATAATTCTTAGCATTTATTTCAATACATAAAAGTATTTTAAAAAAATGTTAAATTCTAAATATAAAAGGATTTGTTTTATGGTAAAACTGAACATATGAAGAAATTATACAGATTAGCCTGTTCTTTCCTAAGAATGAAATGATATGGAAGAGTACAACCACTGAAATGAGATGCAAGCACACAGGTATGCTCTTTTTGTACTTATTTCCTTCTGTCAAACAATGAGCATGCTTCAACAATGACAAAATAAAAACAAATGTAATTAACTCCACTGTTTAACAAGTTGGTGGCTTGAGAAAGACAAATGTTACTGTGCATGACAACAGGAAAGACTAGACACATCTGACCCTGCTTACAAGGAACTACGATTTACTTTCGGCTGGTTCTTCCTTTTTGTCTTCGCTACTTTTGTCTGTTCCTTCCGTCTTTTGTTTGTTGTCCTCAGGTTTTGCCTTTGCTTCCTCAGGTTTTGCCTTTGCTGGCTCAGGTTTTGCCTTTGCTGGCTCAGGTTCAACTTTTACTTTGATTGCTGTATCTGGCTCGCTCTTTACTTTTGTTGAAGGTTCCGTTTTGTTTTTCTCCTCCTCCACTTCAACTTTAGCACCCCACCTGCTCTCGTGTGCCTCATGCTTTGATGTTTCTGGAATTTCCTCCTTGGCTGGTGAAACGTCCATTGGCACAACTTGTGTACAGCTAGGGTTAACTATTGGATTTATTTTCTCATAGATTTCTCGCAGGGCAATAAAATACTTCTCTGAATTCATCTGTAAAAAGAAAATACCAGGGGATGTTAATTAAATCAACTCATAAAACATAAAACGTACTTCACATGACCCCTTATATGATGTGTGATAAAAAAGATAATGGATATTTTTTAATTTCACGGGTTTTATAAATCTGATTTACAAACTTTTTTTGTCTTATTGGTACACATGTTCCTCATGTAAATTGACTTTGCAACTGTTTTGAATGTTTAGTTTATTATTGACAGTCAAAAAGGTTATATGTGTTTTGGTGTACTCAGCAATTTTTTTACTTTCAAAAACGATTGATCAAAGAATTGGTATTCAATACTGCATTCAAAATGTTGACTGTGGCTTTTTGTGAACCTACTGTGAATAAGGCAAGAGTTTACAAGTGGTACAGATGTTCCAAAGGGCTGCGAAGATGTTGAAGATGACGAACCACCCTGGATGCCCTAGCATATTAATAACCAACAACACTGAACAGGTGAAAAAAATGATTCTGTAAAACCACTATCAGAGAGGTTGCTGATGATGTAGGTATATCATTTGGCTCATGCCAGGTAATTTTTTCAGATGTTTTGGGCATGAAACATGTGGCAGGAAAGTTCGTCCCAAAATTGCTGTGTAGACATCGCTCAGGAATTGCTGAATGAAGTCAACAACCATCCAGACTTCTTAAAAAGGTCATAACAGGTGACAAAACATGGGTATATGTCGAAACCAAGGCCCAATTGTTCCAATGCAAGCTGCCTGAAGAGCCAAGACTGAAAAAAGATCAAATGTGAAGATTCTTTGCACTGTTTTTTTATATTTCAATGGTTTAGTGCATCATGAGCAGCAGCCATACTGTCGTACGGTCAATAAGGAATACTACCTAGCAGTTATGTGCTCTTTGCGTGAAGTAATCTGACAAAAAGACCAGAATTGTGGCAAAACAACTTGGGGTAATTGCATTACGATAATACTGCTGCTCACACCTCACTGCTTGTTCGCACTTTATTTGCAAAAAACAAAAACGGTTTTGTTGCCTCAGTCACCGTATTTGCTGGACATGCCCCCTGCAACTTGTTTCTATTCCCAAGGCTGCAGCGAACCATGAAAGGATGTTTTGCCACTACTGAAGGAGTTAAACACCGTAATGAAAATTGAGTTCCAGAAGTGCTTTCAGATTGGAAAAAGTGCTGGCACAAGTGCAGCATTATATCTTTGAAGGGAACAAAGTTGATGGATAAATAAAGATTCTTTAAGAAAAAAGAAAATTCCCATTATTTTTTGAACACACCTCATATACTGTAGTATTCAAATAAAAAATTAAAGGAGATATTTAAACTCAAGCAACATATTATTAGGAGGCTAGATGGAGAATGGAATAAGTTCAAGATCCACAGCATTAGCAAACAACAAACATACAAGAATTATTAGAGTCAACTGAAAAATTCAATGCCACAGCCAGGATTTGAATACGGTTCTCCCGCTCTCCGTGCAGTTGTTCTAACCATTGAGCTACTGTGGCAACATGCCGGTGAGACATTGAATTCCCCAATTGACTCAAGTTTTATTCCCAGACATACCACCAAGGCATCTCACTAGAGATGACAATCTCAGTGGCGACCTGCAATCGCAAGTACTTCAGTGCTGGGTGTTTACGTGTTTCTTAAGGTTTTACTTTATTATTATTAGATGTATAATTAATTGAAATTAATTATACTTTTTACTGAGCTTAGCCGGTCTTGGCAAAACTTAGGAACAAAACTTGAGTCAATTGGGGAATTCAATGGCATGTTGTCACAGTAGCTCAATGGTTAGAGCAACCGCACGGAGAGCGGGAGAACCATGTTCAAATCTTGGCTGTGACATTGAATTCAATAATTTGCCAAGACCGGCTAAGGTCTGTAAAAAGTATAATTAATTTCAATTAATTATATATCTAATAATAATAATAATAATAATAATAATAATAATAATAATAATAATAATAATAATAATAAAGTAAAACATACAAGAAGTTTGTCTTTCATTCACATTCTGTTTCAATAATCACAACCACAACTGTTTGCCTGTTGTAAGTCAAGTTTTTTTACTAATGAACCTATTTGGAGAAAAATGAGAATCAAAAAAAGTTGCATGAATGCTTCAACCTGGGAAACTTAAACATGTAACGAGTCTTTCTTGGATTTGACAATATAAATGAAACAATACCTAGAAATGCTAGTATTATACAGTTTCCACATGAAACTAAATTTGCAGTAATACTTTATTTTCACTGAGCTCAAGTATTAACAATGTGGTTAAAACCAAATGTGAAATATTAAACTCAAGTTTTGAAAATACCAATTCCTTAACTCATGTGACTATTAATTCTACAGTAGTAAAAAATGTAAATACTACAAAACTCTTAGGGCTAGACATAGTTTTGTTTTAAACAAGAGGCGACTTGTGGCAGTTACTGGAGGGACATGTTTCCATGGCAACCTCCCCTCTCACCTACAAGCTGAACTCTGAAGGGTAGAATGTTGCCATACTATACTACATTGTATTCTTTCGTATTGCTTACTGGATTTCTAATACATTCCTGGCAACGCAGTTCTCCCACTTTCCTGCTATGAGTGAACTGTCACAAGTTGCCTCTTGCTTAAATCCTACTGTATATGGAACATTTACCTATGATATACTTGTAGAAAGATTAGTATCAATGGCTAGCAAAAAATTATTAATGGCTGAGTGCATCAACCCTGGCAAATATAAGCTGCTATGATACCGCAGTTAAACTATTACTGTGGTAAACTCATAAAACCTTTACATAATTGCTAACTCTTGGTTTCAATACCAGGTTTTGTAGCACCTGGTTTTCTTATATTTTTCTCCTCTGAAGCAATTCATAATATTATTTAGAAGGCAGTGATTAATTTCGACAGTCACTTGCTTGTTTGTTTATGCCTAGAGCGTAGGCAACGGCTGCATTTAACCTGTATTCCATCCATTTGTAGATAGTTTTGTCTCTAAATACATTTGCAATAGACCCAATGAAGAATATAGGTGATAAATTTATCAAAAATCACTGAATTTTTACCACTATGAGAGGTGCATATTACTACATTTAGTAGATAAATAGACAATTGAAAACAAGAAGATGACTGGTGTTATCATTAAAGACAAGATGAAAACTTGGAGAAAATTCTGATGTGTTACACACACATTGTTTTCTATACCTATTATCGTTTATTTCTATATAGCTTCTACACACCATTCTTATGAAAACTTATTTTTCTATCTACTTTATTTAATCAAGGTAAACCTTTACAGAAATAGTTACATTATACATTCATTTTAGGTACAATGAGGATAGAGGAAACCAAATCAACAGTCAGATGTTGAAAAGTGAGTGTCTATATGTTGGCCTTGAAATTCCACTCTTATTTTGATATCACGAGAAAGGCTGATGCAACAAAACAGTTTATTTTAAGTAAAGTTTCAGTTTTAAAGAGTTTTCTGGTTTTTGTGTAGTACATTTTTGTGTATTTCTTAAAATTCAGTAGTAGTAGTAGTAGTAGTAGTAGTAGTAGTAGTAGTAGTAGTAGTAGTAATAATAATAATAATAATTTATTTGAGCACTAAGTTATTACATATTTAGACTGCCTTCTCTATTTGGCCCTGGTCACTAAGATGAGCAGGCATTATGAATTACAGTTACATGTTGATACATTTAGTAGTTCTTATATTTATTTTTATTTACACTATTTTTCCTCTTTTAACCGTCCATATCCATTTATTTTTTACTTTCATTAAGTATTTACCCATATTTTTACAGTTTTTATCTAGAATTGTATGTATATCTTTATTCCTATTCATTCCATACCATAAACTCTCATTTCTCCAAATCTCTGTTTCTTTGCATTCAAATCTAATATATTGTATATCTTCACTTTCCCCGCATAATGGACATTCACCTTGTGCATAGCCGTTTCACTTCCCTTTTAGCCTCCATATTCCTGCCCTTAACCATGCTATACCTCCTCTTTCTTCTTTATTTGTGTTGTCTACATATTTCTCTCTTTCCCAGTGTTTTTTTATGTTAACATAAAAACTCAAAGATCTCTTCTCAGTTATCTGACTAAATAATTGTATCTCGATGTCCTCAAATCTTTTTCTAATACTCTTCCAAAAACCTTTGTGATTTGCCTCTCTTTTCCTCCAAACATCTCCCATGCCATTATTCTCAAGGTTATTTCTTAGTTCATTTATCCATCCCGTATTTTTTAAACTAGTTTCTTGGTATTTTAGACATTGTTGTAATAAATTATCGTCGTCAGAATTCAAGATCCTGTGCCAATATTTCAAGCCTCGCTCCATAACCATTCCTTTTCTTGTTACTCGTCACATTTCAATTTGAGCCACTTCATTTGCTGTAGCTGTTGGCAACCCTAGTACTTCCATACAAAATATTCTGTGGACCATGTCCACCACTTCCCACCCATTTTCCAGCCCCCTTATAACATTCCTGCCTCAACCACTGAATTATATAATCTTTCCAACCATTTCATCTCCAACTCTGGCATTTTAAATAAACATTGTCTAACAGTTTACCCAATTTCCCTCCTTTTTTAAACACTACAATTTGTGTTTTCTTTTCATTTACTTTTAATCCCCATTCTATACAGTATTTATCTATTTCTTGTAAGGACATTTACTGTAATGGATGCCACTACTAAGTCATCTGCAAAGAGGAGACCAGGTATCTGTATAGTATTTATTACTGGTAAAAGATTATTAGTATAAAATTTAGTAGCTAAACAAAACATACAAAATTCTTTCCAAATGAAGAGGACTTCACAACAGCCTATTCCTGCAAAATTTAAGATATATTTGGCATGTTAATATCTTAAATACATGGTATTTTAATTAAAATTGAGGCATTTTTAAGAAAATCAAACATTTTGCAAAAAAGATCCATGTCAAGTGTAGCTTTGGATTGGGGGATTTTCTTAAACTTTTTTGTCTCATCTTTGTTCTCATGTGAGAGGGGCATTTTTATGCACTGAGGTGATTATAAAGCAATTAATATGAAATCCTGTATTTGTCCGTATTTCTGTCTTTAATTACTCACATCACCCATTATTCCTTGAAATGTTTCAGTAACACTAAATCGCAGAGCTACACAATGAAGGTTTCTGGGATACTGGATGTTTCTTTGCTTTAAGGAACTGAAGTTGTTCACCAGTTATATCTAAAATTGCAATTACTCTTTCCTTTTTCAACTGGAAATTTCGAAATGAAATGATCAGTTCTTCAAATATGTACATTCCTCCTCTATTCTATTATTTTGTCTTCGTTACATCGAATCAATGAAAATATTGAAGACACATGTTTAATAGCAAAGTTCTGTTTTGGGTTCTTTACCTCTCATAAGAAAGCAGTAAACATTTTACCACGATTAAATGCTGGTAAAGTTAAAACTGAGCTTGGTGCAACAGAAATATGACTTTACCCTGGTAAACTATAAAGTTTAGCGGCATTCTCTTAACCAGAAATGATGCACTCTGCCATTATTCTTAGATACTCCCTATAATATTGACAGGTTAAAATATTTTGCTCTTATTCACATATGACATAGTACTGTGTTGTAGGACCACCCAGGTTCATCTTACATACAATGACTCCAGCAGAAATAGTTTTAGGCTTCTAACACCACCTACTCTTACCCAAATGTATTTAGTCAAGTTCAAAACACTCTGACGAATACAAGGAATAAGAATGACTCTTCCATCCCTAGCCAAAGACTTTGCCTTCATAAAAAGATGGCTTGTGTTACTAGGATAAAACTTTACAATGCTGTAACCAAAGAAACTAAATCTTATAACTACAGTAAAATCTCGTTAGTACGTTTTTGCGGGGACCCAAGGATTTGGACGTCATAGACGGGAAAACGTGTTAACGAAAATACATAATCTGCAACTTAAGAACATATTTATGTAATAAAATCTAATAATACATCTTACCTCAAAAACGGATGTGAAATATAGACACTATTTACATTGGTTTGAAATACATATCTATAGTTGATTGCTTTGTTGGTTTTAATGCCAAAATTTTACTGTCCATCTTGTTTAGTAAAGTCATTACATCATCATCAACTTCGAAACTGCACACATATCGCTTCACTATGTCCATTGCCTGCATGGCTTCTGACACTGTAGGTACTGGCTCAGGATCTGGTTCATCGTCACTTTCGTCTCCCACTAATGCTTCATCTTTCACGTGTTCTTCAAGTATTTCATCTATCGTCGCTGTTTCACACACTGGAATTTCATTGTCAATGTTTACATAGTTTTCGAAAGACACGCCGGCATCGTCTGCTATTTGGCGCCATTCTTCACTCTCGGAAAATTCGTCTTCCTGCGTAATTTCATCACCAAGAACTCGGCAAAAACCGGCTTTATTAAAGCAGTTCCTAATGGTATCTTGCGTCACACAATCCCAAGCAGCTCTAATAAAATGCATGGCATCTAAGACGGTGATTTTTCTTGTCGTCGATTTCAGTGCAGCCAACCTTCTCTGTACCAGCCTCTTACGATACGCATGTTTCATGCACCGAATTATGCCTTGATCTAAAGGTTGTAGCTTACTCGTGCAGTTTGCTGGGAAGAAAATGATCTTTATGTTTCTTAAATTTGAAACAGTTGGTGGATGAGCAGCACACTGATCAATAAACAGTGCAATTTTCCTGCTTCTTATGCCCAGTCTTGCGTCCCATGCTCGTAAGAAATTTTCAAAGACGGCAGAAGTTATCCAGGCTTTTGTGTTGGAAGTGTACTTACATGGAAAAGATCTCACATTCTTAAAACATCGCGGATTGCGTGCTTTTCCAATAACCAGTGGTACCAATTTCTCCGTTCCGCTTTCATTACAGCACAACAAAACTGTAATCCTCTCCTTGTTAAGTTTCCCACCGTGGCACTTAGTGCCCTTAAAATCCAGGGTTTTGTCTGGCAAAAGATGGAAAAATAGTCCTGTTTCATCTGCATTATACACATCATTGGGGCTATAGTCTTTCAAAATTGACGGGAGCGTTGTATTTTTCCACATTTCTATGTTTTCACACAGTTTAGCCTCAATATCTACGGCAGCAGCCTCACCTCGCAAACATCTGTAGACTAAGCCATGTCGATTCTTGAACCTTTCAATCCAGCCATTGGACGCTTTGAAATCATCCAGTCCCATCTTCTGTGCTAAATGTGTTGCCTGAGCTCGAACCACAGTACAGTCTATTGGCACATTTGAAGCTCTAGCTTGTGTAAACCACTTTAGCAGAACATTTTCTAATTCTGGAAACTGGCCAGGGCGATGACGTTTTCTTTTAGCATTTTTTCCTTCTTCAAAAGCAGTTTCAATTAGTTTACGTTTGCTAACAATTGTGTTTAAGGTTGACGGAGGAATGTTTAACTTCCGAGCTATATCCACACGTTTCATATTTGGATTGCGATCTACTTCCTCAAGGATTTTCAGTTTTTCACTGTTGGTTATTTGCCGCACTTTCTTTTTCTCCATTGCGAACAAAAAGTTAAAATACTTTTACGTTTCGTCAACACTCAACAGCATAAACTAACCACACCAAGCCACTGTTAAACTAAAGCGTCACCGCAGAACACCAAAGAGCGTCACTAAAGCATCCCCCCCCCACATACACACACAAAACGCGTCCCACAAATACGTACATGCATGGTATTGGCTGCCGGTTCCACCCCGCCTGGTTTGACCAAAGTAGCGAATGAGAACATCTAACTTTGAATGTAGTAAATCTACTCCCGCTGGACCGTTATTTTTATGTTCTCAAAAATGACTATTAATACCGACCGACCAAGCATTGGCATTGCCCAAAATAGCGAATGAGGGCATCAAACTTCGAACGTAGTAAGCGGGAGCGAGAAAACGTACTAAACGAACGTTATTAATGCATTTGATGCATTTTGTGCCGGGACTTTCATAATTCAACGCAATACACGGGAAAACGTGTTAATGAGGAACGTGCTAACGAGACTCCACTGTATAGTAAATTGAAAAAAGCATTTGAATGATTCTTAATAGATATGGTTATCATAGCAGCGAGGAATATTTAAGACAGTCTAGCTTTATTTGTACTGTACATATTTTATCGATTCCTAGATTTTATTTCAATGTGCATATTTATACCTTTTACTACTATCTATTACACTGACATGATTCAACTGTGTACTGTTAAACCTTTTACTGGGGTTAGCTTAAACAATTTTTATTAACTCAGAAAAATCAGTTTTATTATTGGTTTTCGAAACATCACATGACATCTAAGTTGCACAGACACACAGAGGGAAGATAGCGAGGGGAAGGAGAGTAGAATCTCGATTAAAAGCAATAACGTGAACAAAGCTATGGGCTCTACTAAAGTTGGTTTTTTATTTATTTCCACAACAGACAATGATGACAGATGTGTCTTCTTTCATGGAGAATTAACTGAGCAGTATCTAACTGCAACACACAGATTGTTGTTGACAGTACTTCACAGATTTGTGTGGGCATGGTTGAATGTTGGTGGGGGGCATTCATCAGCTTCACATACACATATATACCAACCTTAACTTTTGCCAGCTCCTGATCAGTGATCTGTAACTTCTCCTTGTATTCCCGCAGCTCCTTGGACAGACTCTGTGCCAGGTTCGCTGAGTCGTTTGCACTGTCCTTTAAATGTTTCAATTCGTCCTTCATATGAAGCATTTTTGTTTCTGTGTCTGTTCTGGCCTTTTCACTTCGTTTCAGCTGCTGCATTAATTTGTCCACATCAAGTAAACCTCCTTTGTACAATACAAAACCTGAAAAATATTAATAGTTTTAGTGTTTCATGTATCATTATTATATGTTACATAATTACAAAGGTGATGGCTTAAGGGGGAGTTAAGGCACATTGTGGCCCCCCCCCCCCAACAATTTTACTGATGGGGCCTTGCCCCCCAAAATTCTAAGATAGATTTCTCATTAAAAAAAATTATTCTGATATTACATTCACATGACTTTCTCCACCCTTCACTTATTAGTGGGTATACAAATTATTCTTATGAAGGTTTATTTTCCTATCTATTCCATTTTAATCCAGATAAACATTTCCAGAAATAACTGCATTACACTGCATTATAAATACAAACGGAACAGCAACAGTCAAATGTTAAAGGACTGGACGTTATATGCTGGCCTTAAAATTCCATACCCTTTCCATGACATCGTGAGAAACAATGTTGAGCTAAGGTGTACCACGGCAAGAGCCAAAGTCCAAACCCCTTCTAAACCCAGTGTTAGTGCCAGCCGAGTGGCTCTCCAATCGTGAGGGTTTCCCATGTCTAGAGGCTATGAAGGCCTCCCCCCCCCACTTGCGCGGAGATGGAAGTGGATACGCCACTTACGCGCATCATTCCCAAAGGGCGACTACCGATAACCTCGGTGGGGCCGACAGCAATCTAGCATGCCGGCTGAAAACAACAGGGCTTTAAAAGAATGGCTATATAATGAACAATTAATTCGAACCATTAACAACAGATATCTCGGAAATGGCTAATGCCATAAAAGGTTATTTGAAATAAATTGTGTTTTAAAGAAATCTACAGTTTTTGTGTAGTACATTTTTATTAATATTTTATCTACTTCACTGTGTTTCCCATTAAGTGTTATGTTAAAACATTTTTATCTATCGCTATTTACTAGTTACACAAGATTCCTTTCAAAAGAAAAGGACTTAAAAGGCTATTCCTAGAAAATTTGAGGCAGTATTTTATATCACAACACAGTGAATGCCAGAGTGATTGTAGTGTAACTTAACATTATTGTATGACAATGATTTAGGATGTTTGTTAATTATAAGCATTGTTAGGAAATAAGTTTACACGGCCTCACTGAAACTGACAATAGGAGCGGATAACAATGTAGCGAGGGAGTGAGTTGTTTAGTAATTAGAAGAGACAAGCAAATGACGTCAGATTAGTGCGCTTTTCTGTAGAAATGGAGGGAATATCTTTCCTAGAGCATATGTGTTTGTAATTTTGATTGGATATAAAAATAGACGCTAATGTTGGCGCGTTTTATTAACCAATAGCAGCTCTGTTATAATCTTTAGGCATATCGGGTGAGGGAGTATAAATTCCGTGCCAGAGACAGGTAACGCGCAGTTTGACAGAATAATTCACGAGGAAAACGTCGCTCAGTCCAACAGAATCATACAAAGGTTATACGTCGCACAGTTTAAGAGAATCGTTCACGCGTTATACGTTGCGCAATTCTACAGAATCTCTTGCGTTGTAAAGTTAGTTATAAATGTGAAATACGCGAATTAATAATGTGCAGCAAATAAGTGATAATAGTGATATTAGAAAATATAACAGTTTCAGTCGGGCGTGTATCAAGAGTCAATATGTGAAATGAATAAAAATGTGACGGCAATAAAAGTGTAAAAACAAATTCTTTTATCAGTGTTATCTTTCAGTAATAAATCCTTTCCGTTTACACACACTGTTCAAGAGATATGCTCGACTGAGTAGTAATAATAGCTAGCCGGAGGACAAAGAACCCAAAATTCAAACTAGTATACAATAATAGGCGCTCAACAATAGATAACACGAGTTACCGCGACAAATTGGCTCCCATACGTGGGGCAGATAAACATGAAGCATCTTCCAACTACAAATATATTCTACTTCAAATTCAAGATATACATTTTACTTCTTTAATATGTGGTATTTTAATCACAATTGTTACAGCTATTTTTAGAAAATAAAAAAATTAAAAATCTTCCATGTAAAGGATAGTTTGGGGTGGGAGGATATTCTTTAAAATCTTTGTGTCGTATCTTTGGAAGGTACTGAACTTACATACCAAGTTTGGTGTTTATCCAGCTTTGCAGTTTTGAGTTATGCTGTTCACAGGTGCTTTTTTTACATTCATGGGGCTTCAAAGCATGTATTTCCAGTGAAATCTCTGTATAGAATTTTTGAGTGGAATGTCAATAATTTCTCTACCTACTAGGTACGTGGCAGAGAAAGTAAACATTCAACAGGTTCAGTGAAGTGGTTTAATAATAACAGTAATCTATACATAACAACCCTGTGCTGACCAACCCTTACACTCACATGCATTTGGCAATAGTGGACAATCACCCAGCTGGAAAGCAGGTTTCTGTGACCTACAGGTCTCTACCTATTGTAGCTCCTCAAATTCCTCACAATGAGGCATCTATCGTATACATGGCTTTGCACTGGTGCACATTCCGTGGCTCAGAATCAGAACACCAGGCTCCAGCCTGCCACACAATACAGCAGTCGAGTACCTTATGTTTTGGAAAATTCACATATGGTCCCCTTCTTATTTTTAACATTAAGCTTTAAAATATTAAGTTCTGAATACATGGTTTAGCATTCCAATAGTTAAATTACCACAAATTATTAAACAATGGCTATGCAAAAACAAGGTTAATGAATATATAAAATTGGTAAACATATGTGTTGAACACAATAGCTTCACGTTTAATGGAAAATTTTATCTACAGACTACCAGCTTAGCCAAGGGTAACCCTCTATCAACATTTCTGGCCAACTCGTTTATGAGTAATTTTGAAATCCAAATAACAAAAACTTTCCCATATATGTTCTGATGTTGGAATAGGTACATTGTCAGAAAGGGGGAACTATAAATGAGTCACCTGGAAGCCCACACAGTGAAAACTTTCCCTCACATATATAAATTTTGGCAGAGATATGTTGATGACATTTTTTCCATCATACCCCAGAAGTTAACAGAAGATGCTTTGAAACTGTTGAACCTGCAAGACAACAGCATTAAATTCACAATTGAAGAGAACAACTTACCTCTCCTGGACCTCATTATAACTAGAGATCAAAATGGTTTTAAATTCGGTATACATAGAAAACCTTCACATGTGGACAATTATATAAAGAAAAACAGTTGCAACCCAACTTCACACCACTAGCCGCCTTTAGAAGCCGCCCGGTTGCATAGCGCCCCCTTGAGCAAAGAAGAATGTTTAAAAGAACAACAACATATAGAAAAAATAGCAGTAGCTAATGGATTCAACTCAGATCTCATATGGAACATGATAAAGAAGAAGAAAAAACTCAAGGCAATTTCACATTCCACCACTCATAACACCTCTCTCAAATACAAATTGGAAATACAAGAAATTCACATATCACCCTTGGGCCTTTAGAAAATTTGAACGAACCTTCAACAAATTTAACATAAGACTAGCTCCACAGAACAAATTCAGCTTGAAGAACTTGCTAAACACACCTCTCAAAAATACCATCCCAAACACATTAAAATCCGGAATTTACCAGATTAGTTGTGATGAATGTGAGAAATACTACATAGGAAAAACTAAAAGAAACTTGGAAACCAGACTTAAGGAACACGAAAGGAACATAAAACTATAACAAATAGAGAAATCCTCTATATCATACCATTTTTGGACAGAAAACCACAACATTGGCCAAAGTATAAAGTTGTTAAAACCCTTCACCACACCAACAGAATTAAACATCTGGGAAAAAATACACATCATCAAAAACGGCAACGTCATTAATTTTGAAATCCTGCCTGTGAGCAATGCGTTAAAACTTTGTGCCCGCAATACCAGATGGCAACAGGTTCAGAATCTGAAGGAAGAGGAAGAAGAGGACATGGGAGAAAGCAACCCAGTCGCTGACGATGAGGACGAATGCCCTCAAAAACGTTTCTGTTTTATATACATTTAATTAGTGAAGGTGAGTGTAAAAACGTGTGACTCAATCTACCATCAAGTATTTGCCTGATTTTCTAGTAATACAAAATCCAATCAAATAAAGGGAGGTTCAAAACTTAAGATGTTTTAATCAAAATTGTTAACAGCTGTTTACAACACAGGAGAGAGAGAGAGGGAGAGGGAGAGAGAGAGGGAGAGGGAGAGGGGGAGAGAGGGGGAGAGAGGGGGAGAGAGAGAGAGAGAGAGAGAGAGAGAGAGAGAGAGAGAGAGAGAGAGAGAGAGAGAGAGAGAGAGAGAGGGAAAGGGAAAAAAAAATGTTGCAAGTGAAGGATAACTTGGGGTAGGGCAATTTTTAAAAAGTCTGAGTTGCACCCTTGGAAGATGGTGAACCTAAGCACTAAGGTTGGTATTTATCCCAAATTTCATTTTTGAAATGTTCACACTCATACAGACCTTTTTTTCTTCTAATAATTATATTTTTGGGTCCAGGGGATCCCAAAACAGATATTTCTGATGACATTTTGATATTAAATTTTTTCAGTGGAATACAACACTTCCTCTTCTTACTATAGGTAGATGGTAGAGAAAGTAAAAACTGCAGCTGTTACTGCAATGTGATACCCTGTCTGTCAAGTACATCGTATGACATCATCATGTGATAATTACCTTCAGGTGCTGTAGTCTTATCCTTTGTAGCTTCTGTGTCCTTCCTCACTCTTTTAGAAGGCGGTGAACCACCCTCACCTGGAGCAAACACTGGAAGAAGTCTCTTATTGCCTGAAAACAATTAATATAAGGTATTTCCAGGTGTAAGACAAGCATTTCAAGGAATTTTAGAATTCAATATTGAACTCTGGTAAATACCATTAATGTTTCTAGGACTGAGGGTGTTCTTTACAACTGCTTGTCATAACAGTCAATCTAGCATTACAACAAATAGAATGATTACTCCCAGAACCAACAGTAACAGCCTATTATCATGCAATGTTATTGGACTGTTTACATGGTGAGTTGAAGCAGAAGCAATCCAGAAAGCCCTCGTATGCAACAAAAGATAAACTTAAAAAGTTTAGTATAGATGTGTTCCAAGCTCGTGAACTCAGGAAGGAATGCATAAACACAGGTATACAGACATGGTGTTGAAAAATAACATGCAGCCTACCTTATATTAATGTCCATGCCAATTGTGTTTCAGTTTCTGATGGAGATGAAGATCTTTCACTGCCTGACGAGGAGTTGCTGCTGTCTTCCGAAGAGATCACAATTCTCTCAACTATATCGAGGACAATTCTGCCTCTCTCAATATTCATTCTCAAGCTTTTCCACATGCCTGCAGAAACCTTCCCAGTCAGATTTGGGTTACTTCTGAAACGGCTTTAAAGGCGACTTCATGCAGCTTCTTTAGTGAGAGGTCATCTGCCACATTGCATTCTCTCACCATTCGCTTCATTTTAGCTCAGCAAAGTTCAATGGGACTGAGATCACAAATGTAAGGTGGCAAGCGGATGACTCTATGTCCCAATGACACCAAAAATGCATAAATTTTGTGTACCTTCCTTGCAGGTTTTATTTCTTTTATGATTTTATACAGCTCTGGTCTAGCATAGATGAACTGCATGGTATGCCCTTAGATAGCAACCAAGAAATCATGATCAATTTCAAAGCATTACGGGTAGGTAGCTTATCCCGTTCAACACTGTGATGTGATGCATTATCTAGCACCAACACATGTAAGCCAGAGATTTGGTGCTAGCTTTTCATGGACCCACTTTTCAAAAATTTTGTCCATTCATTTGACAGTGGTAGTCACCAGTATTTCTGCCTTTATAAACAAGAAGCGCATTTTCTATGTAGCCATTGAAACCTCCAGTATGCACCACTGTAAGTTTATTGGCAGAACTAACATTTTTATGAGTGCCCGTTTCATCAGCACTCTGCCAGCATTTACCAAAAGTGATATTACTATTTACCCAAGTCTCATCAAATACACAATATTCTGTCCATTTCTCTAATTTCTATTATGGTGGTGAGGTTGCAGTAGAACAATGTATGGGCTTTCTATTATTACTTTCTTTTCTTTTGCTCCTACAGGTTTTCCACTTAAAACCCAACTTTTTGATCACACGCAAAAGAGAGATTCTTCAAGGAAAATGTATTCTCTTTCGCAATGGGCAGTAATTTCCTTACAGTTGGGACACGTTTTTCTTGAACATAGAAATCATGCATTATTATTCCTTCATATGACAGCAGCAACAGTCATCGATTTGCACAACACTGTCTTCTGGTCTGGTTTTTCTTCTTTTCTCAGGATTGCTCAGTAATACACTGCTTCCTCCCCTTGATACAACTCTTTCTTCTGCTTGCTAATTTTCTTTATCGTTGAAACAGAAACACCAGTATAAACTGCAACACTTTGGGTAGCTATGTCACTGGATGTAAATACTGTGTTTTTAAAACTTTGTCACATTTATCCATAAACTTATAATTTCATGACCTTCAGAACGCACTACCTTGCATTTCTTAATCTCAGACATGGTGAGAAGAACAGCACAATCAAACTTCTGACATTAATGAACTACTTGGATACACTGAACAAAGTAGGCTATGTGAATACTACAGATGAATGTTAAGACCCTATTGTTCGCTGCATAACTGATTGCATTTTCCTCTCTCCCCATTCTGGGGGCTCATGAGCCCGGAGTACAACTATATTACTCTATTGGCCCAAATATTTTGTTGTTGACAAATGGCAATGTGGATTAATTGATCTGCATCATTTTCCCTCTGGCTTCCCAATATAAAGTCTGTAAGTTATCACTTTTAAGGCCTTTGCATTTGGTGAGATGTTGTTTGTTCAGGATGACATCTTCACAGAGAGTGCACTTGGGTGTAGGTAGGCATCGTATCTTGTAGAGGTGTTCTGCGAGGCAATCGTGGCCAGTTGCCATCCTAAATAAGGCCACTGCAGTCTTCCTTGGCATTTTTTGTATATCAACTCTATCTTTAATATTCTTATAATCTTTATCTTTTAATCTATCTTCTTTATCAAGTCTCTGCTGTCTTTTGAAATGTTGTTTAATGTTATTTAATTGTTTATTTACTTCTATTTGTCCTACAGGTTTTATTTTTTGTATTGCACCTTTCTTTGCTAATTGATCTGCATGCTCTATGCCGAAAGTCCAACAAGAGCTGGGATCCATTGTAGAGTGACATGATTTCTAGCTTCAACTGCTTTAATTAGGCTTCTTATTTCTTTAATATTTCTTGTTGTTTTATAATCCCGTCTATGGCTGATTTTGAGTCTGATAAGATGACTATTTTTTGTTTTATGTATGGTCTATATAAAATGTTCTGTAATGCTGCTTTTATAGCTGTTAATTCTCCATCATAGTGGTTTGACGTTTCATCTAATGTTAGATACTGTGCAAAATGTTTACAGTATACTCCTGCACTGGCCTTTTTTTTTATTGATGAGGGATCCATCTGTATATATTCGGAGCCATTCTTTTTCTGGGTATCTTTCATTTTCTGTAGCTATTGCTATGGCTCTCATTTCATCTGGTAGATTGTTTTGTTCGTGTATTGTATATATCAGGTCATTCTGATATTGTATATCAATATATTCTATTGCACTCGTTACCTCTATTGCAATTATATTTGTTGTAATTATATTCTTGTATTTTAAGTTATTAATATATGTTCTGAAGCTTATTTGAGTTTTTAAATTATTTATAGTATCTGCTGTGTGGTACCATTTGTATCAGTTTTTGTGCTAGAGTAATTGCTTTCAACTAATATATAAGATGATGGTCCAAATATAAGATTATGTTTTTTACCTTAAAATTTGGTTTTAAAAATCAGTCTTATATATTTATAGACACTCAATTTCATGAAGGACTGTACTGGTTTGAACAGTGGGAGTCAACTCATTCATTGCAGCTGAGCTCAAGGTCATGAATAAACTGGAATTTTTCGAATTTGATTACTTCTGATGTGATTCTATTATTGCTTGTGTTAACACAAGAAGTTTATGAATACTGGCACGTCAAGTAAAGCTTCAGAGAAGAGGGACATTTCGAATTGATATGCTTGTCACTCAATTTGTGCAGTAAAGACAAAACCTAGGATTTCCAATATGTCATGAACATTTTCTAAGCAATCATTGTTTAGGTAATTTTTCTTATGAAAATCTTCCAAAAGTTCAGAGTTGTGTTTTATTTGGGTCAATAGAGCATTACTAGAAGCACATTATTAACATATGACCATCCGCATGCTAAAAAGTATACACTCACCAAATGCCAAAGCTGCCAACTGCTCTGAATCCTTCTCCTTTGCCTTGTCCTTATTTCCATCCTTGGTCTTATCTGACTCTTTGCTGTCATCCTCTTTGAGACGTGGCTTATCTGTCAGCTTGCGATAGTGGAGTGAATCTCGGGTGACTACTTTCTGTACTAATTTGCGTACCTAGTGAAAAGAAAGCAATTAAAATGATTATTGAATTTCCTTTTTTTTGAATTACAACACCTTCTGCTAATATAAAGTAACACACAAATTTCAGTGTTGCAAAACTTGAGAGGGGTCGTGTCCTTCATGCAGGGTTACGAAAAAGATTTCATAGTGACCCACTGAACTGTTCTTGGGTTAATCACTATCACATTTCCTTGTTTTGAAAACACTTTTCACATTTAGGGCTAGTTTCACCAACAGCGATAATCTTTCCTGTTATTTTGGTTTTGTAAACCCAGGCACATGCCCTTATTGTTGAAACATGTAAGCATGTTTAACCATAAGGTTGCAAACCCAGGTAAAGAAATTATAGTTTTGGTTTATGAGTGTTATACGAGCCAGCAATTTCTCACACATACAAGTCTGAAAGGCCGGGCGCTGCTTCTGGTTGGTGCCTTTTCCTGTGCATGTTGAAAATCAAACTGTGTTTGAATAAACATGTTTTGCTTTTGAAGCTCTGCAGTTTGGAATGCACTCAAATGAATAAAATGGTATCTTACCACATACAAAATAATCTTGACATCCAGGCAGGATGCTTCGTGAAGACAATGATATAAATTTGAATTAATGGGCCGTTGGTTGGGAAACTACATTACATACTTTAGTACTTGTACGCATTTTGGGAACGGTTTTGTTCCCATTCTCATTTGTCCGACTGGCTGGCTTGGTTATTGTATAGTGGACAATGCCCCAAAGCTATTGAATCTACAGAAGAAAACCACAAAATTCACTATAGAAACCGCAGAAAATGGCTGCCTAGCCTTTCTGGACATCAAGATCATAAGAAACTGAGCTGACCATACTCTAACATTTGGCATGCATGGAAATCGACACATACTGATAACTATATTAAAAATGAACAGTTACAACCCTACTTCAGACAAACATGCAATTCTAAACAGCATGATATACAGATTAGTGCATGTACCAATGGAAAAACCGAGTAACAAATAAAATATAAACACAGCCTCTAACAACAGATTGCACACATCCATTACAGACAATAAGTTAAAGAAATTTAAGAAACAAAAACGCATTAAAGAATCAACAACACTACAAATTAAACAAGATCCACAAACCACGCTTGAGCACATTATAAGTTTCAAAAGATTGTTAAAAAAATACATTATCATTTTAGCTCCCCAGAACCACTACAGCATACAGAAATTGCTGTGCACAAATTAAAAGACCATATTCCCAACAACAAGAAAGCTGGACTTTACAAGATAGATTGTAACAAGTGCAAAAAAATTAAATTGAGTTTTATTTATGGACGCTCTTTAAATGCTGTGGTCCTTAGCGTTCCATTCTATACTGGGCATGAAAGACCAGTAATTCTGCTCAGAGGCCACTTTATCAGGCTTGAGGTTCTTTCATGTGCCGTAAATCTACGACACACGACCACCAGGAAGCCATGCTAAGGATTTTTACGGCCAAAAACATCCATCGCCCTCCGCCAGGTTTGAACCTGCAACCTCGGGAATTAGAGGCTAGCATGGTAACCACTACATCACGGAGGATGACTGACAAGTGCAACATGGTATATATTGGCAAATAGAAACATGATATGCATATATCAAACTGATAAATCCACTGTAACACACCAGCTTTGGTCCTCACATCAAGGCATTACACACAACATAAATCTGCCGAAACTCACAAGAAACACCCAAGAGCTGGACATCTGGGAGAAGATATACATCTTAAAAACAAGAGCCAAGTTATGAACTTTGAAATGCCGTCTCCCAACAACTTCTGGAAATTCATCACCCAGTCAACAGATGTCTCCACACTCAACACATATCTACCAAACAATAACCAAGCCAGCCAGTCGGACAAATACTGAAAATGTGAATAAAACCATTCCCAAAATGCGTACAAGTACTAAAGTATGTGATGTAGTGTCCCAACCACTGATCTATTAATTCAAATGATAACATCACAGTTACTAGCTTCTTCACCATTAGAATTTAATGATATAAATACCTAGGTTGTGGAAAGGAAGAGAGGACTTGGAAATAAAAAAGTTTGGTTATTTTTCATTGTACCACAAAATAGTAGGGAATGAAACAGTGTACAAACAATTGTAATGGACAAAGGGCAGTGGAAACTGTACCAGGAGTGATAATACATGATGCAATAGAGGTTAGGTTTGTTGGCCATCCCGCAGTGCACAAATCTTTAATTTAGAAGTGAAATTTCCATTCCTTATGAATAAACTGCATACATGTTGGATGGGAATTCCAATTCTTGATCCGTTTGTTCCAAAATAAGAGTACAGATTGTTTTCTGACACAAAACCACGTCACTTGCCTTCTATTTCTCATTCATCATAAATACCTTCATATTCATTGTTCTCCAGAACCAAATATATTACTTGTTGCAACACCATTTTTCAATAACTACAATCTGTAAATGGCGGAAAATTGTCGGTAGGCTTTAACTGGGTTTGCAGGCCTTCGTAACCATTGCACTGGTTGGTGAAACAGCTGTGTTACCAAATTTAAAACCTTTTATCAGAGTTAAATAAGATTATTGTTGGTGAAACAGGCTCTTGGTGGTAAAACCGAAGGGACCATACATCTACATATTAAGTTAGTCTGGTTTATCTCTGCCCTAAAGACTGACAATATTACTGACTGGAGAAGCAATGTAGAAAGCAGAAATGTTACATACCTGCGCTCTCGAAAGATTCAGCCCAAGAGTGTATAGAAGTTCTTCTATATCCTTGTCAAATATGTAGCCACAATGTGATTGGTCAAAATATACAAACGCAAGTAATAGATGTGGATCTTCAGTGTAAAGTTTTACTCTTTCCTTTTTCTTCTTATCCTTTTCTTTGTCCCTCTTTCTATCTTTCTCCTTTTCCTTTTTGCTGTCTTTAGAATCTTCATCCTCCTGAAACAAAAGTAAAAAACATGTATCTTTTGTAAATTAAAGCAGAGCAATATAAATATACTTTCTGCACTATGAATTTTAGTTTTACAAACCCAGTAAAAAAGCAGCACTCACTAATACTGTTACCTCATCATCCTCCTCTTCATCTTCTTCATCTTCTTTTTCTTCATTCTTTTCCTTATCTTCACTTTTGCTCTTAGAGTCTTCCTTCTTTTCCCTATCTTTATCATCCTTTCTGTCCTCTTTATCATCTTTTTTACCATTCTTTTTATCATCTCTCTTGTCATCCTTTTTGTCTTTCTTATCTTTGTCATCTTTCTTGTCTCGGTCCTTTTTACGATCCTAAAATAAGGAAAGTAAACAATCAGCAATGCACAAGAAAAACTACTGTAAAGTGAGATAGACAAATCCTTTGAATAGTAAAATATTAGGTGTAAAGTGGTAGGTTATTTAAAGTAACAATGCTCCTTGGTTGGTGAATGGAAGCAAAACTCTCACCTTGATTTAAAGAGCCAAATGTTTGCCCAATTCTGCCTGCAGTCCGGATCTCACATTTTTCCTTCCCAAAATAATAATAAATTTGTGGCCAACAATTTGAATAACCTGTGCTACAGTGGCTGCAATGAATGTATTTGCACTGTAACTAAATAAGGTTGGTGTTCAGCATTTAAAAAAAGAATGTGAGGGACTCTAGCATATTAGAACTGAAACTTCTTAGGTTCTAGCATTTGTTGACGGTTTTATTATTTCAGGGATTAGCAAATGGTTATGAGGAATATGACTGAAGAAAACCTCTCTTAATTAAATGAAATATTTCTTTTATTCATTAATTTCCATTAATCCATACTCTAAGAAAGAAATTATGGGTTTACGATAGCTGAAGTATGATACAAATAATTTAGACTGTAAGTTTTCTAAATAATGAGAGAATACTGGTCAATGGTAGTGCCTGATTTGGTTGTAAACTGAGCTTTGTCAGTGTTCAATTTTAACTTGAACTTTTCATTCAAAAACCTTATCAATGGTTGAGCTTCATATTACATGTTCAGTATAATACGCAAACGTCCACTGGTTCCCTATGCTACATATTAACACAGTACACATGCGCATAGACTGTCTATGATGTATGCGATGGAGAGAGTAGAAATGATTCTCCCTCTTTCTTCTCAACTGCTGGCCAACTCATGCGCTTCGCTTTTCATCTGATCCAGGACAATTTGCCCTGCTGCGCCAAAAGAAGTTTCAGTTCAAAAAGGTTTGAATGGATGAGACACTGTATAAAATGTAATGGGGGATACTTTGAAAAGATTCAAAGTATTATCTATATTTTTATAGCCTTACTGCATTTATTCTAAAAACATTCAGAATGAACATTTTAACAATGCTCCCCATGTGTTCTTTATGACCTATAGAGGAACCTCATCCAACATTCATTAGCTGCAGGCATCCAGTAAATGGTGCCTGTTATCTCTAGATGGTGGGATGGGAAGCAATGAGGGAACCTACAACTTTTATCATGTTGGGCCTTTGGGATACCTCACATGAGGAGTGACTTAAAACTGTCACTCCATAGGCAGGAATTGAACCGTAAAGCCACAAATAAAACCACTGATCTACCCCAGCACGCTTATAACAAGTGTTATTAATACTTCACAGAATCATTAAATGAAGCAAGAATTTAAATTACCTAGCACTGTGACTAAAAATACTTACCTACTTAGGAAGCTGTCTTTATTTTGAAACAATGGAGGAAAATGGTCGCTATAAACAGCCAGAGAAAGCAAGCTCACCTTGTCATCTTCTTTCACGCGCTCTGGCGCATCATGAAGAGCCCTGTATATTCTAAAGCCAAAGTCCCTCATTAACATTTCGTTGAAGAGCTCAGCAAAAAGTGAAACTTCAAAGGAGTGTTCCTGGAAAGTACAAGACCAACATGAATCCCAATAATCAGTATTAGCAGCAAGTTATTATGCTGTGACAACAAATTTGTGATTCCTCATAGTAAGCAATGCTTTGCTTGGACTAACTGAATTGTTAAGCTTGTCTTAATGAATCATTTGGGCATAAAACATGGTAACTGACAATTTAGCAGAGCTCAAATATTTTGTGTATAACCAATAACCCATTTTCTAAGATTCCAATACCATGTTTCTTTTGAATCGCGCAGATAGCAGCTGGCAGGTCTGAAACATAGCATGGTATTGGGTTGAATGACCTCTACCCCCGCTGTTGAAACGTTGCACTTGACAGCTAGCGATTAAGTTGGTACACTCGCAAAAAACCAGATGAAAAGCTTTAACCGTTAAGATTTCCTAAACCAATCACAAGGAAGTATTTTGGGTGGTCTATGACAAAGCAGAAGCAGAACTGGAAGTGGCTCTGTTGCCAGATGTAGACATTTCCAACCACGTGTTTCAGTTTGTGAATCCCTAGCACATGCATCGAGTTGTTTTTGCAAGCTAATATTGTTCATTGTTATTCATATTTGTGCTTATTGTTGGTGTTCGTTTATGCACATGCGGATCACCGAGTCATGATTCACGAAGTGAAAGTCCTTTGCATCGAGATGTGCCACTTAACCATTTCAAGGATATGGACGTCATATGACGTCCATGTTAAAATGCAGGAGAAAGGTGACGTCCTGTGTAGACATGCATTTAATGCTTATTTAACCCTAATTATTATAATTTTTCTCTTTTATAATAAATTTAAATAAATTCTATAAGACATCAAGGCTTACCTTTAAAGGTTTCTTCTTGAATGGTATAACTCAAACAAAGGGCACATCACATTCACAGCAAATTACATTAGTTTCCTTGTGAACACCTTTTTTGCGACACACCAGACACTTTCGAAATGGACGCGACTTTTTTGCGGTGGGTGGTATCCTTTTAGGAAAATGTTTTCCTTCAAGTCTGAGGCGTGCAGGGGTTGTGGATTTCTTACCCCCCGTATGAAGAGACCTCTGAATGTTATACTGCTCAATTAGGCTACGAGCAATTGATATGCAGAAGTCTAGGTATGTCATTGTCTTGCGTGGGTTTAGAGCTCTCCAAATTACCAAACAATTGTATATGGTTATATCCAAATGGTGCAAAAATACTTTTTATACCATTTAACTGTTCTTTGTAAAGAGGGATATGCTTGCAATACCTGATCTACTAGATCCACACCCCCCATATGCATATTGTATTCCTGAAAATTGGCATTTTGGTGTGAGAATCTATTTTTCCAGTGTCAATCATCAAAATCTTAGAGCTGCAATTGGATAATGCCGTAACTACCCTCCTGTCTTGCCAAGCAATGTAGGTCAAAGGTGGGAGCTGACACACCTGCATTTCTCCTCTTCTTAGAGCCTTTGTATTCATGTCCTTTGGCAAGCCAATACGATTTGAACGTACTGTTCCAATTGCATTTGTTTTTCTTTTGTATAAGGCCATGTATAATTTTGGGGAGCTGTACCAATTATCTAAATATACAGTCCTACCCTGATCAAGTAGAGGTTCCATCAGGTGCATTACTATGGAGCCAGATAACCCCAAATCTTTGTCTCCAGTATTATCAGTCCCTTGACCAGTGTATATGCAACCATTATAAAGATATCCTGTTTTACTTTCACAAAGATCAAAACTCTTTATGCCAAATCTGGCCCTCATTGTTTTTATGCATTGCTTCCAACCTAAGCGGCCCTTCCAAAGCATCAAGCTTTCATCAACAGTGACTTTTTCACTAGGCACGTAATTTTCTTTAAATTTTGAAATAATATAATCAAAAACCGGCCTCATTTTGTGTAGTCTATCATTTACATTTTCTGTGCATGTGAAATGTAGGAACTGCAAAATGTAAGTAAACCTGTTATTTGACATGCATTTCCCAAAAAATGGAGTAGCTGTAGACCAGTACATGTGTAATGTAGGTTTACGAATAACCCCCATGAGTGTAATTAGACCAAGTAGCGTGTATATCTTATTCAGTGTTACTTCTGTCCACTTCTGAATTCTACTCTTAGGGCCTAAATTGCCTTTAGAGGTCAGGTCTTCCTTCACCTTACTCGCATATACATTTGTTTCCATAACAATGAGAGACACTAAGTCAGCAGTAAAAAAATTTGTAAAAATGTCAAATGGTTGACTGTCAGAAGTCAGTTTAGCCTGGGGTTGTACACCAGAGGCTGTGTTCATGAAGATATGTCTATTTGTGTTGGAGTTATTTTGACCACTCCACAATGTTGATTCTTCACGAACACCTGAGGGAAGATTGTCATTTTCTTCCTCACTGCTACCTATATCCTCAATACCCCTCTCAAAATCTGAAAACCCGCCGTCTATATCCAAATCACTATCACACAGCAAAAAGTCCTCCGCATTTACTGAAATAATTTCAAAAGCCTGTACACTTACAAGGCGAGCTAATTGATTTGCTACATTGCTAGTTGAAGCCATGGTTAGCTGAGATATAACAATTTCAAATGTGCTTTTCAGCACAGAACACGAAAGCTTTTCAGACTGAATGAAAAAATCACTGCATTCGTCTACCATACACTTTGATTGTGTAATATTCTAAGACGTAGGCACATACAAATGCTGACAAGAGACGTTTGCTTTGTTTGTAGCTGGCATGTTTCAATACACAGAAGTACATTATCGCGTTGTAATATAAATGAAAGCATGAAACCTTGAACCACAGAACACATTGCTGAGGCAGCTATATCGTTCATACACACTAACAAGAAGCTGACTAACAAATTAGGTGCATTCGATGCATAAATTTCAATGTTTTTTTAAAATAGTCTACACTTTGTTGATACTGTAAATGTATACTACCTTTAATGAGCTTTAAACCAGTTTTTGTTTCATTAAAATAATTTAATAAATGCGGAAGATACGAATGTGTATTTATGCACCATTTTTACCCCATTTAACAATTTAAATGTCCATCGCTGAAGCGGTTAATAGTCAAGCATTGGAACTGTTAAGAAGGACCCGGGAATTCTTTGAACAGGAGGAGTATGTGAAGGTTCATCTATTCCTGCTGATAAAGCCATACAACGAACTGCAGCAGCTCTTGAACTAATCATGAGAACTGTTATTTACAAGGGAGTGAAACTCCAAGGGAAAGAGGACAAAATCCCTGAACCATCTGGAATGCAGCGTGAGTGAAAATAACTTTGTTATCACAGCTTATAATTTGTTTTATTTCTCCTGATTGTAACAGGCACGATTGCATTATTTTGTTTCTATATTGTCAAAAGTGTTAATTTATTCTACATAGGTTGCAATATTTATGCTGAGCTATTTTAAATTATCAATAATAATAATAATAATACAAAATAGTTATTATTCAAAGACGTTCGCTACTTACGTACATATTTTGTATGCAGCTTAGAAAGGAGAACAATCAGCTGTTGTTGTTTACTAACCACTCTGGCAACGTCGCAACCACAATGTAGCCAACATTATGGCAGGGGTATAGCTTATGTTGTCTGGCATTGTCTTTTTCTTGTGTAGCACTACAGCCTAAGTCGGGCCTTTGCTTCTCTCAGACATCGCTTTCATTCTTCCCTATTTATGACATCCCTTTCCCAATTCCTCTCTCCAACATACTTCTCCCATTTTTTCTGGCTTCAACCAATCATTTGTCTCTTGGTCTACCCACTCGTCTATTACCACACATTAAGCGTGTATCCAGTTTGCTCATCCTTGGACATGACCTACCGGCTACAATCTTCTTAATTTAACTACATCTTGTTAGACAGAGGGGGGGTGTTAGACAAAAATAAATAATAGTGCTGAGGAAAAATTACATGATTGCCATGGTAACCAGTCTAAGGAAATTTCTACAAAATGTTTTTGGTAACAGAATAATTGTCTCGCTTTCCAGATCTAAATCTATGTGACTTTTTATCTGTGAGGAATGCCTAATTATAAAGTTTATGAAACAAATATGCTCGACAAATTAGAAAAAACAGTATCCAGTATGTGATTTCCTATATTTTGGCTGGGTGAGAGATGAATAATGTGTTTAACAGGTGCTGGCTTGTGGGACATCATTTTATAACCACCGTAGGTATAATATCCCTTTGTTTTGCTTCATTAGCAAGAAAAAGGTGTGCCAGCCTGCCGATACTGCATGAACAGATTCATGTAGCAGCGTGTTGCCAGTTGCATCGTAAGAGAAAACCGGTAATTATATTAAATAATAAAAGATTGAAACATAATTTAACAAACTCTTGCTACTTTACTTACTCGAAATTTTGAGGACATGCTTCACGTACCGCTCTCTGAATCATCAGCTCTTTGTCAATTGCTGGCATTGGATAATTTTTCAATTTAGGAACTCCTGAGTACTGTTGGTGGGGACCTGATGAATTTGAAAATCGCATCATCCTCAAGGATGTTGTACTTCTTTATAAAGTTCTTCTACCACATGCTGATGTCGATTGCCTTATTTACTGGTTTAATAATTTAATTTCTTTGCCGATCTCATGGTTTCTGTTCCAGAAATGTGCGATATCTGCATGCTTATTGAGAATGTGGTAGAAATTGAGATGAATTTTCAGATTTCTCTTAGTCTTCCTAATGTATACCTGTCGCAATCCAAACAAGTATATACTGGATCTTTTTCCTTCCAGAGGAATACTGTCTACTTTGAAATTATAAAAAAAATGAGTCGAAGTTGAAATATTTAACATCACTTACATGTTTTTTGTCTTGACAGATTTCAAGAGCTACTTGCTCTCATCATCAGAAGTGGCCAACCAGTTAGTGGTGGAGTGATAAGTTTCCATAGTGGATTGGGTGGCAGCAATTCAAAATTCATTACACGGTGTTTATGTTTTCCCAAGTATCCAACTCTGTTGTATATTTGTAGGTTTTAGGAGTGTTGTTGTGGTTGGTCATCCAGAAGTGTTGTGTAACTGCAGATTTATCTGTCTGTATTTGATACATCATCATACTACCAACATCACGCCAAACATAACACTACTAAAACCTACAAAATACACAACAGAGTTCAATACTTGGGAAAGGATTTTAATCACAAAATATAAACACTGTCTAATTAATTTTGAATTGCTGCCACCAAATCCACTACGGAAATTCATCACTCCACCACTAGATGTCATTGGACAACACCGCCAGGATCCAGTTGGCACTTCTGGTGACAGCAAGTAGCTTTGGAAACCGGTCAAGACGAAAAATATGTAAGTGATGTTAAGTTTTTCAACTCTACTAGCTTATCTAAATATTATATGAACTGTCTACCTTATTTCATTTAATTAAATTTCTGATGCTCAATCTGTTGTATGATGCCAATGAGTTGTGAAGGTATGAAATGTGTGGTTTGAAACTTGTTCACAACGCAAGGACATTAACTGTCTTAGCTCTGTTCGAGGGATGTGTAGTTATACTCTGGACTGCTTTTTCAATTTTATCTATGCGTTTCCTGCTAAAGTCATTGTTTATGTGAATTTATATTCAGTTCTTTCCAAGGGAAGATTTACTAATATGTGGACCATACTACTGTTCATAATAGTTTTTAATATTAACAGATGAGAAAAATCCATCAATTTCTCTGACTGCATATATGGCATCTTTCCGTTCCAATTCTCTAAAACACTCAAATGTCAGTTACCATATTCTTGAAGCTAATCTCTTCAAACACTAAAGACGGATTTCACCATCTGATGTTAAAAATACTCTTAACAACTTGTTTGCTAACATTATGTTAAAAGTCTTGCATTTCATCCAGCTTTACAGCCACTGTTAGCTAATATCTTGTTAACATAAAAGACAACTTCAAAGAACAGCTTTAGAGAAGGTAGAGACTACACTACACAGCTTTTAAACATGCTGCGATGCTTTACATATCACAGTGCTCTCTGTTCCAGTAGCAGACAACTAGTTATGCTCAGAGGCAGCTGCCATGTGATTTTCCTGTTTGAGGTTAGAACTGTGATATCAACTGAAAAATCTAAATGTACCAATGGACTTAGATAAGGATCCAGCCTGGGAGAAAATCTGCAAGTAGTTTAATTGCAATGCACATATTTTTCCCAGGTAGAGAAAACAACTGCTGCAATTTTATACTAACATAAAACATAGCAACAAAAGCATGAGATGTGAAGAGCTTTTACAAAGGTTTAAAACTGGTAGTGGACACTAATTGAAACTTAAGTGGATGAAAGTGTGTTAACACTGATTAAGGGTCAAGCAGACCCCAACAAAAATACTGTTCACTTCTTGAAGTAATAGCTTCAGAAACCACCCAGGTAAACCTAAAAACGGTAGCTTTGGAAATGCCAACACTATCACATACCATTAAATGAAAACTGCCATTAGCTAACACTTGTAGCATAAGAGAAAGAGACATGTTTCTGTTGGTAGTATTTTCACCTCTTCTATTTTCTCTAAAACCATGCTCACAACAGCTTTACACAGTCTGTTTTGCTTTAAAAATTCCTCCTTTTGCAGGTTTTCAAATTCATTTTGACACACGGTTCTTCTTCAGTTAGGGATGACATTAAAAATCTCCAAATACAGCAACTCTTGTGTCAACAGCTTAACCTGTGGTAGCCATTTTCCAACTTTTAACATTTGTTAAATGCCTTAACACTACTGTACGGCAATGTTAATTTAATGCAAATTTAACACACTGTTACAGCTAACATTGCTTGACAAAACAGAATTTGCATTAACTTCAGTTTAAATCACTTTAACATTGTATTAAAATTTAATATCCATTGGTGAAACAGGCCCTAAATATGCCGCTTTCAGCATGGGCTACGAAGCTAGTCCACGCCCACATTGAAATTAATTTTAGGACTGGTTTCACCAACAGAAGAATTTTAACACAATATTAAACTGATTTAACACTGAAGTTAACAAATTCTGTTTCATCAATGTTAACTTTAACAGTATGTTAAACTCGGTGTTAAGTTAACAACTCCGTACCCCTGTGTTAAGGCATTTAACAAATGTTAGAAGTTGGAAAATGGTTGTCACAAAACAAGCTGCTGATGCGCATTTGCTACACATGGCATTTTTTAATGCCATTCCTAACAAAATGGTCGTGCATCATAATAAATTTGAAATCCTGTGAAAGGAAGAGTTTTTAAATTGATACAGACTGTCCAAGGGGTCATGAGCATGGTTTTATGGGAAATACAATAGGTTAGAATACTACCAACAGAAGCATACCTCTTTCTCCTATGCTACAAATGTTAAATACTTTGAGATTTTATGCTACTGATATTTTTTCACTTACTTGGTAGGTGATAATGTTGGTATTTTCAAAGCTACGGTTTATGAGTTGATCCAAAAGGTTTCCAAAGCAATTGCTTCAAGAAGCATACAGTGTTTTTCTTTGGGTCTGCTTGATCAATCAGTGATAACACGCTTTAGTTTCAATGCAGCGTCCACCACCAGTTTTAAACCATTCTAAACAATCTTTGTACCTAATATTTCTGGTGCTGCACTTTATGTTAGTATAACATTGCCACAATTGCTTACTGGACTTACAAGAAACACATTCATTCCAATTAAATTACTCACAAACTTTCTCCCAGATTGGAATCTTATCTTTTAATACAAGACCTTTGACTTTTTTTTTTTAATTAAAGCGTTTCAAACAGTGAAACATTTATTTCAGTTGACATTGCGATTCTAACCTTCAAACAATCGGGAACATCACATGGCAATTGTCATGAATGTATGTAGTTGTCTAATACTGACACAGAGAGCGCCATGATACGTAGGCAAACGTACATTGGAGCACGTTCAGAAGCAGTATAGTTTGGCCACTGCCACTGCCCTTTCGAAAGCTAGCATTTGCATTTGTCTTTGATGTTAACAAGATGTTAGCTAACAATTGCTGTAAAATCTTGAGGAAATGCAAAAGTTTTAACATTATGTTAAATTTGAACACATTGTTAACAAACAAAATGTTAAGAGTATTGGTGAAACTGGTCCTTTAAGTCTAATTTAAAAATGTACAACTACAGTGCAATATCATTAGTACATTTCTCAGTTACACATATTCCCATATATGAAGTTGAAGTAGAACAGTCCCGGTCCCAAACGCTACAAAAAACATTTATTTAGCACATTTTTGCATTCCCACTTACTAGTTTGAAATTTGAATCCTCATTCACTATTTTGATCAATCCAGTTGGTCTGTGGACTGGCAGCCAATGGCATGCATGCATCTGTGTGATGCAATTTGTGTGTGTTGGATATTTGCTTTAGTTTGGCATGGTAAATGCCAACAATAGTTGCTATACCTTTTTCACTATAAGCTTAAAGGAGAAGTAAACAAAACTTAAATGTATCACTCCGCTGAGCACATGGCAGCACCACGTGGGGGATGATGGGAACTAAGTACCCGTGAGAGGAAATTGCTTCAGACAGAATGTGAATACAGTATATTGCGCAGCTTGGGGATCATTAGCTTTTGAACATTGTATGTCTTATTCCTATATTTTGCCTTGAATCCTAAACTTGTAACACATAATGCTAAGAGTAGACAAATAAAAGTTGTACCTGAACAGTTCGGCATCTGTGATTAAAGCTACTGGATTAAACTGTTCGTAACTTAGGGTTTAGAAATCATTCATTTAATGACTAATATCAGTATACCACCTTTGCTTTAACCTTTTATGAGTCAACAAGTTAAAAAAAAGATTAGCACTATAGGTTAAAACACAACAAACGCGATCCAAGCTATCCGAGCAACAATTCTATCTGCATCACTAACAAAGAAGTTCAATTTATTGCTAAACAATGGCCAACTCTCAGAAAGTAGGATCAAAATTTTTTGCATGGAAACATCTACTGTATTCAAATCATTTTGAATACGCCAAAGATACTATACTATACTCATAACACGCGTGCTTGTCATTTTGATTTTATTAGCGGAAATTGTTAATCACGTGTGTAATAAAACACAAAGCAGTCTTTTATCGATTCCATAATTTGAGTTTACTCTTCTAAAAAACATTCGCTAACCTCAAAATCCACTTAAAATATGCAGTAAACAAATTAACATATGTTTAATAGGTTCGGCAACCTAAATCCAAGTTGACCAACATAAAAGCTTGAATTATTTTATTCTCGAACTTTGTGTATCCAAATTGATCTCAATTCGTACTGAATTTAACATGGAAATGCGGATCGCATTCAGTATGGAATTGGACTCAAATCGATTTCAATTCCCCATGGAAACATAGTGATTTTCTCAAACACGTTGCAAAATACACTGGCGGCTCATCCGGAAATGAACTGCAGCGCCTGCACATAGCCTCTTAAACTTAACGGTTAATTTAGTTCTAGGTGAATCTGAACAAACACATTTAGTTTCATAAATTGAACCATTACAATAATGGATTTTTTAAATTTCTCTGCACGAGAATAACCACAACACATTACGATCTGAACGGAACTGTTTTTTGTAGAGGAAGAGACGACATGCTAAGCGGGAAAGGTTGCAGTTTGCCCACCAGCCAATGAGGTGCTCTCTTGTCAAGTGGTTTGGTTTACTTCTCCTTTCAGCTCATAGTGAAACAGGTATAGTGTTGACTAAACATATGTACATTGCATTTTAACTTTGTTCTGTTTATATTTGTAATGGAGAAAAAGAAACTGCAGCAAACAGTGAAAAACTGAAAAACCTTCAAAAAGTGGATTGTAATGCAAATATGAAATATGTGGATTTAGCACGGAAGCTATACATTCCTCCGTCAAACTTAAACACAATTGTCAGGAAATGTAAAGTGATTGAAATGGCTTTTAATGAAAGGAAAAATGCTAAAAGAAAATGTAATTGGCAGGGTCAGTTTCCAGAATTAGAAAAGACATTCTAAGTGCTTTGGTTCAAATGTGCCAAGAGATGGAACTGTGGTTTGAGCTCACGTGACACATTTAGCACAGAAGATGGGACCAGGGGATGAGCTAGATGCTGAGCCAATTCCTAGTGTCAGAAGCGATTGACATAGTGAAGCAATATGCGTGATGTGTATAGTTTGAAGTTGCTGACTTTAGGTTTGTTCCAACACACGGTTCTGAACGGGTTCGGAACTAATTCCAACACATGCTAATGCACATGCGCCAGTCCGGTACGCTCACAGAACTAATTCGGAATTCTGTGTGGTTGGAACACTACTTGAACCGTTCGCGTTCTGTCACGGCCTTCTTCGTTGCACGGTCAATCAGAAGACGATCAAATATCTACATTTACAGCGTTGATGAATGAAATCAAACTCAGTGTTTCTTTCATACTGATTCCAGTCCTAATATTCGAGCAAAAATAAATCGCGTTAGTTTATCGGCTTAAAGCCATTGATACTGAGTTATTGCGAATAACAATTGTAATATATAGATATTATATTTAAACCAGAACCCGGAAAAAGTAATTTAACACAATTCCAATTTAACATTAGGTTTCCTGCTACAGAAGCTTCTAAACACAATGTTTAATTTAAAACTTCAATACTCTGAGACAATGACACCCCACATAAATTCTATTCCGAATGTAATGCAAATAATACAAAACTACATGGTACCAATGTATGCTTATGATCAGGGTTAGGATTTTTAGTTGCAAATTTCAGATGAAAAAAGGAAGGGAAAAGGTGCTCAAATAAGGTGAAAAAGGCACAATAAGCTGCTGGTTTATTTAAGGGGATGCACAACTGAAATTGCTATTTTCTAAACTATCCATTCAATTGGGCTGAAATTTTTATTTCTTTATACAGTGGAATCTCGTTAGCACGTTCCTCATTAACACGTTTTCCCGTGTATTGCGTTGAATTATAAAAGTCCCGGCACAAAATGCATCAAATGCATTAATAACGTTCGTTTAGTACGTTTTCTCGCTCCCGCTTACTACGTTCGAAGTTTGATGCCCTCATTCGCTATTTTGGCCAATGCCAATGCTTGGTCGGTCGGTATTAATAGTCATTTTTGAGAACATAAAAGTAACGGTCCAGTGGGAGTAGATTTACTATATTCAAAGTTAGACGTTCTCATTCGCTACTTTGGTCAAACCAGGCGGGGTGGAACCGGCAGCCAATACCATGCATGTACGTATTTGTGGGACGCGTTTTGTGTGTGTGTGTGGGGGGGGGATGCTTTAGTGACGCTCTTTGGTGTTCTGCGGTGATGCTTTAGTTTAACAGTGGCTTGGTGTGGTTAGTTTATGCTGTTGAGTGTTGACGAAACGTAAAAGTATTTTAACTTTTTGTTCGCAATGGAGAAAAAGAAAGTGCGGCAAATAACCAACAGTGAAAAACTGAAAATCCTTGAGGAAGTAGATCGCAGTCCAAATATGAAACGTGTGGATATAGCGCGGAAGTTAAACATTCCTCCGTCAACCTTAAACACAATTGTTAGCAAACGTAAACTAATTGAAACTGCGTTGATATTGTAATGAAAAGAAGCTAGAAACAGTGATGTGTATTGAATTTATTTAAAGGTGAGTCGGAATTGTTACACTAACATCACTTAAGTTTACTCACTTAACATGACTTAACTCACTTAACTCACTTAACTCAATCCAACCACACACAAACATGCAGTACTAAACAGCCTAACACATAGACTGGTATATACCCCTTTAAATAAAAAAGAATACCAGTTAGAATACCAGCATATAGTAGACACAGCAATACATAATGGGTACAACAAAACAACTATTGACAAAAAAATTGCAAAATTCAAACGACAGATGCACATCAGAAACACAACAAATCTCAGCCAGCAAGATAAAGAGCTAAAGTTCAAGAAATTCACATACCACCCAGGAACTTTTCACAAATTTAAGAAGATTTTCATGAAACATAACATCAGCCTAGCTCCACAGAACAAATTTAACATAGAGAAATTACTTTGTAACAAGTTAAAAGACCCCATTCCACAAGACAAAAAAGCTGGAATCTATAAAATCAATTGTTCAGATTGCAATAAAGTATACATAGGTAAGACAAAAAGAAACCTAGAAACTAGGCTAAAGGAGCACATGAGATGTATTAAATACAAACAAATGGACAAATCTGCAGTTTCACCCCATTTTTGGATCACTAATCACAACATCAAACCCAATATTACATTAGTCAAACCAGCCAAATTTGCAGCCGAATTAGATGCATGGGAGAAGATCACCATTCTAAAACACAACACACATCTAATGAATTCTGATTTGCCGCCACCAAATCCTCTCTGGAAGTACATTTCTCCACCACAGGATCCAGTCCAAAAAACGGAAACACCAACAACACGGGCCAGTCGAGTTAACCTTCTAAAGATGGGAACAACGGTTTCCCGAAACATGTTAAGTGAGTAAACTTAAGTGATGTTAGTGTAACCATTCCGACTCACCTTTAAATAAATTCAATACACATCACTGTTTCTAGCTTCTTTTCATTACAATATCAACGTAATTTAAGACCAACAAGTCACAAGAAGCAAAAGTTATAATTGGCCACCACGTTGGAAAAAATACAAGTCATGGCAGAAAACAAGGTAAGATTAGAAACCCTAAATTTCAATACAGATTTCAGTGAATAAAAAGTGACATCAAAAGATACCAAAAAATTGAAGAAAAGAGAAAAAACACATTTGCGGACATCCGTTTTTTAAACCTATGCATACAAAACAAAGTCACACCAAAGTTTGTAAGGAGAATTGTAAAATATGACAAAAACAGCAAACACCAAACATCAGCCGATAAAAAAGTAATAATAATTGAGAGAAACAACCACTACGCAAAATTACAAAAATTGGAACTGGAATTATATGCTCTTCACCTTAAATTAACGGACACACTTGGCTACCCACTTTGGCAAAACATGCAATCAAAATTCCTCACTATTCTTAGCTACAGGATGAAAACAAAAACGCTGAAATTAAAGAAACAACTAGACATACTACGCCGGAAGCAACATTCATATAAACCTAACCTAAAAAATGAAAAAACGACGTCATACCCAGACGTAATTAATCTTTCAAATGTAACTTTCACCAAAGCAGAATTATCGGTATTAAACCTTGGCCTAAAAACATGTGTTGGCTACACAAAAACAACCGATGAAATAGTCGCAGACATTGAGATTGCTACTTACAACCTAAACGAAAATAGTAAAACCACTATAAAAAAAGAATGTGAAATGGTTCTCCAAGAAATACAAGCAGATAAACATAACAATTTCCCAACCAAACATGTGATCAAAACATTAAAATCAAAACCAGTAGTATACACAAAAGCTGACAAGGGAAATAAACTAGTTGTACTGCAAAAAGATGATTATATTGCCAGAGTAGAAAATATGCTGCAACAAGAAAATTACATACAAATTCAAGAAGACCCATTAAAATTACATTTAAAAGCCTTCAATCAAACCATCCAGGAAAGCAAAACTATAACAGACACTGATAAATCTAGATTAAAACCAGATCACCCCACTTTACCAAGAATGTATGCTCTACCTAAAATACACAAGCCGGGTAATAAGATGAGACCAATTGTCAGCAATATTGATTCTCCTACCTACAAACTGGCAAAATGGTTAGTACAGAGATTCTCTTCACTACCAAAATTCAATAGCAAAAACATAAGGAATTCAGAAGATTTAATACAGAAGATAAAATCCCTGGAACTCGAACCAGAAGACAGATTAGTTTCCTTTGATGTCACTGCACTATTTCCAAGTGTTCCTACAGATCAACTCCTGCGTCAGTTAAAGAAATGGCTACAGCAGACTAACCTACTTGAAGAAGAAATAGTAGACCTCATTCAACTTACCAATTTATGCATTGCACAAAATTGTTTTAGTTTCAATAAGAAGTTCTATCAACAACCAACTGGTTTAACCATGGGCAACTCACTTTCACCCTTCCTGGCAGATTTATTTATGAGCTACTTAGAAACACACATAACAACTTCCTTTCCATACATGTTTAAAGTTTGGCACAGATATGTTGACATCTTCGCTGTTGTCCCTAACAGGTTCATACAAGACTCCTTAGCCTTACTAAACCTACAGAACCAATCAATAAAATTCACCATAGAAATAGAAAAAGAAGGCATGCTACCATTTTTAGACCTAAAAATCATCAGAGAACAAAAGAACCTAACCTTTGGCATATACAGGAAGCCAACACACTCTACTAATTATATAAAAAATAAGAGTTTCAATCCAACCACACACAAACATGCAGTACTAAACAGCCTAACACATAGACTGGTATATACCCCCTTAAATAAAAAAGAATACCAGTTAGAATACCAGCATATAGTAGACACAGCAATACATAATGGGTACAACAAAGCAACTATTGACAAAAAAATTGCAAAATTCAAACGACAGATGCACATCAGAAACACAACAAATCTCAGCCAGCAAGATAAAGAGCTAAAGTTCAAGAAATTCACATACCACCCAGGAACTTTTCACAAATTTAAGAAGATTTTCATGAAACATAACATCAGCCTAGCTCCACAGAACAAATTTAACATAGAGAAATTACTTTGTAACAAGTTAAAAGACCCCATTCCACAAGACAAAAAAGCTGGAATCTATAAAATCAATTGTTCAGATTGCAATAAAGTATACATAGGTAAGACAAAAAGAAACCTAGAAACTAGGCTAAAGGAGCACATGAGATGTATTAAATACAAACAAATGGACAAATCTGCAGTTTCACCCCATTTTTGGATCACTAATCACAACATCAAACCCAATATTACATTAGTCAAACCAGCCAAATTTGCAGCCGAATTAGATGCATGGGAGAAGATCACCATTCTAAAACACAACACACATCTAATGAATTTTGATTTGCCGCCACCAAATCCTCTCTGGAAGTACATTTCTCCACCACAGGATCCAGTCCAAAAAACGGAAACACCAACAACACGGGCCAGTCGAATTAACCTTCTGAGGATGGGAACAACGGTTTCCCGAAACATGTTAAGTGAGTAAACTTAAGTGATGTTAGTGTAACAATTCCGACTCACCTTTAAATAAATTTAATTGAAACTGCTTTTGAAGAAGGAAAAAATGCTAAAAGAAAACGTAATCGCCCTGGCCAGTTTCCAGAATTAGAAGATGTTCTGCTAAAGTGGTTTACACAAGCTAGAGCTTCAAATGTGCCAATAGACGGTACTGTGGTTCGAGCTCAGGCAACACATTTAGCACAGAAGATGGGACTGGATGATTTCAAAGCGTCCAATGGCTGGATTGAAAGGTTCAAGAATCGACATGGCTTAGTCTACAGATGTTTGCGAGGTGAGGCTGCTGCCGTAGATATTGACGCTACACTGTGTGAAAACATAGAAATGTGGAAAAATACAACGCTCCCGTCAATTTTGAAAGACTATAGCCCCAATGATGTGTATAATGCAGATGAAACAGGACTATTTTTCCATCTTTTGCCAGACAAAACCCTGGATTTTAAGGGCACTAAGTGCCACGGTGGGAAACTTAACAAGGAGAGGATTACAGTTTTGTTGTGCTGTAACGAAAGCGGAACGGAGAAATTGGTACCACTAGTTATTGGAAAAGCACGCAATCCGCGATGTTTTAAGAATGTGAGATCTTTTCCATGTAAGTACACTTCCAACACAAAAGCCTGGATAACTTCTGCCGTCTTTGAAAATTTCTTACGAGCATGGGCCGCAAGACTGGGCATAAGAAGCAGGAAAATTGCACTGTTTATTGATCAGTGTGCTGCTCATCCACCAACTGTTTCAAATTTAAGAAACATAAAGATCATTTTCTTCCCAGCAAACTGCACGAGTAAGCTACAACCTTTAGATCAAGGCATAATTCGGTGCATGAAACATGCGTATCGTAAGAGGCTGGTACAGAGAAGGTTGGCTGCACTGAAATCGACGACAAGAAAAATCACCGTCTTAGATGCCATGCATTTTATTAGAACTGCTTGGGATTGTGTGACGCAAGATACCATTAGGAACTGCTTTAATAAAGCCGGTTTTTGCCGAGTTCTTGGTGATGAAATTACGCAGGAAGACGAATTTTCCGAGAGTGAAGAATGGCGCCAAATAGCAGACGATGCCGGCGTGTCTTTCGAAAACTATGTAAACATTCACAATGAAATTCCAGTGTGTGAAACAGCGACGATAGATGAAATACTTGAAGAACAAGTGAAAGATGAAGCATTAGTGGGAGACGAAAGTGACGATGAACCAGATCCTGAGCCAGTACCTACAGTGTCAGAAGCCATGCAGGCAATGGACATAGTGAAGCGATATGTGTGCAGTTTCGAAGTTGATGATGATGTAATGACTTTACTAAACAAGATGGACAGTAAAATTTTGGCATTAAAACCAACAAAGCAATCAACTATCGATATGTATTTCAAACCAATGTAAATAGTGTCTATATTTCACATCCGTTTTTGAGGTAAGATATATTATTAGATTTTGTTACATAAATATGTTCTTAAGTTGCAGATTATGTATTTTTGTTAACACGTTTTCCCGTCTATGACGTCCAAATCCTTGGGTCCCCGCAAAAACGTACTAACGAGATTTTACTGTATATAATTGTTTTGTGAATTATAGCCCAGTCTTAATAATTCTCGGAACTGCGCGGTTGAGGTTATTGTCGTCTTTGCCTGCACAGGCTTCGTCTCCACGCAAACAGATGATGTCTCTCACAGCAACAAACTCACATTCACGAACAGCAGGCTACTGATTCTGGTGGGATAGAATCACTCATTGTCAATTGCATTATTGCGGGCTACTTTATAGCAGTAAAGTGAGAGAAAGAGGTTTTCGTCGAACACACAATTATTTTCCATTGTTGCGGGTGTGCTTTCAATTCCCGCGCGGCGTTTACTGAGAGAGGTAGACTTACTATTCGCACGTACACAGCAAGCTGAGGAGACGTTAATTGAAAGTTAAAGAATAAATTGAAATGAAACTTAAAAGAAAAAAGGGGATTATGGGCATGGTTGGGGGGAAATGCTATAAAGGTGCCAAAAAGGGGTAAAGGTCCCAAAATAACGGAATAATCTTTAAATGGAAATAATCCTCTTCTTCGGAAGTCGATGCATCATTAAAAAGATCACTGTCACCTTCTAAATCACTCATTCTTGTTATCTTTGAACGCTGTTTTGCTCCCTGGCTTTGTTAGACGTTTGTTCTTTTCCTCAAGTATGTCGCCATACTACTCAACAGCGAGCAACTGCTTACCAAACACCTTTGCTATTCCGTATTGAGAAATAAACACGAATGGAGGAATGAATTACATATTCAAATTTATTTTCTACTGAATACAGAGAGTATGTCGCTTTTTCAATGCTCTGTCAGGTTTGTTCCAAGCGATTAGAATCGATTCTGAATTGACTGAGTATGCGCTGTAGACCATACAATTTGCGCATGTCTGGAATTTTCAGTTCCTACTCTTAATCCCGAACCGATTTCACTCGTTCCGAACTAGTTCCCAAATACGTTGGAACAGCAAACTGGAAATTCAGAATTGGTTCTGAACTGATTCTCTGTTGTGTTGGAACGCCACTTAGCTACTGCGCACACTCAGATAATTCGGAATCGATTCTGAATCGTGTTGGAACAAACCTAATGTAATGACTTCACTAAACAAGATGGACAGTAAAATTTTGGCATTTAAAATGAACAAAGCAATCAACCATAGATATTTCAAACCAAGTATTATACATATTTCATATTTGATTGTGAGTCAAGATGTATGATTAGATACTTATTACAGAATTAAAGTTTTTAAATGCGGATTTTATCTTTTCAATAAAATGCTTTCCTGTCTATGACGTCCAAATCCTTGGGTCCCTTCAAAAACGTACTAATGAGATTCTACTGTTTAAGTACTTAGGTTTGATATGATTTATGGAATGCCCACATTGTGCATATAATCTAACCTTTGTGTCTTCTGGCCGGTAATCGAGAAGCAGAGAAAGTGACATGACAGTGCAGTCAAACTTGCCAGACTTGGCTGTGCGGGATGGATGCACAACAATGTGTGGAGCGTCTGGGAGGGCATAACGTTTCTCTCTGGCAACACGTTCCCTCTCATCTTGTTTCTTCTTTTCTTCTTCCTGTTTTACAATAGATAAATGTCAGTTAATGATGCATGCATATGTAACATTGGACAAACTTCTGCAAAGTTGTTGGTCTGGCTCTTATGTGGTCATGGAACTAGCAAGATAAAATAAAAGTTCTTAATGATGGTATAAGTATGCATTTGAAATATTAAAGTCACAAACTTTAGGTATACTAACACTATTAAGTAGAAAATGTTAATGTTACTCTACAAAACATGTATGTAAATACAAAGCCTGGGTGTTTAATTGAAAGCAATATATAATCATGGCAAGCAAAAACACTGCACAGCAAAATCTGCTTATAATGAAGTATATAAATAATTTAACATTTCTGTAAGAAACTTTTGTTGTACTGTATTTATCCAAATACAAAGCGATTCACATGCAAGACATTCTTCATTTTCAAGAACCTGATTTAGGAATTTAGCAGTTGTGACAGTTTCATAATTTTACTAAATGTTTTCTAGTTATCAGTATCATACTCTAAAATGATGGTAATGATGATATTGTGATGTAGCAGCTATCGCCTAAGGTTATTGGGAGGTGCGTGCCAGGCAGTCGGAGATAAGCTATGATAGGTAGTACTCGGAAGTGCTATTGCTAGATAACCTTCTGAATGTTTCTCCTTCTTGAATGTTCAGGAACCCTGTGGAAATTTCCATTGGCTATATAATGAGTATCTCACTAGAGAAGTTCAGCAAGTGAGTGAGCTGGCAGGGAGGGGGTTTCCCATTCGATGAGGGGTGCCATTCTCCGAGTGAGTTTGTAGCAACTGTTGTGGCATGCAGAGAGATTGTGGAGGTGTTGTGTTTGACTTCCCAGTAAGCGAACCAGAAGAACAGGCTACATCACGAAGGAAGTTGAGTGACAGGGAACTGAAAGTATGAATGAAATGAAGTACTAGTGAAGCTGAACTAGATAAAAACAGTGAAGTGACACTGGGAACTTAAGAGACGTGACAGTTGAAAAACTGGACAAAGTCATAATATTGATGGACATGATTTTCTACCTAGACACTATAAATGCATTGTAAACAGTTATGATTCAGATTCACGCCAAAATGCACATGATAAGTGGAACGGCCAGCAGGAATGAGCCAGGGAAATGTAAACACACTTTTTAATGTGCAAACATCATATGCTAATATTACAATCACAGTTACAGGAAGGAAATCCTACAATTTCCATTTTAGCCTGAAAAGAAAGCTTTCTGCCAGTGGTAAACCTTATAATCCCTCTAGTTGTGTTGGTAACTTGATAACTTTACAACGCAAAATGAAATGCACAAAATCTGGCAGATATGTGGTGACCTTCAAAGCAACCTTTCACATTTCCTGTGCATGCTTCTCCACTGCTGACATCCATCCCATGAAATTTGGATTGCACTTTTTCCCACATGCTAATTGGAAAATCTATATTACCAATTCAAGACAACTTGTGATTTTCAAAATAAAAAGTTTGGAGGAAAAACAGGAGCATTCTCCTGTATTTGTATAAATGTGGTATTTCCTCTATAGATCGTAATCAAGTTGATCACCACTGTATGCTAAATAATTATATAAAAAGAGGAAACTTGTCCAGAATAACTATGATATAACTCAACTGATATTACCTTTATCAATGGTTATAGACTGTGTGCCATTTCCAAAATTTTGACTTTTGTGCCCGTGGAGGGATATCTTCATATTTCCCAGTTTTACCCTATTTCATTGTATATAGATTTTGGGGTTTCTGTATTATGTAAAACCTGTGTGGCCTTAGTTAAATATAGTTTTAAAGAACTATAATTCTTCCTTACTGAGAATGGGCCCTAACATAAATAATAAACATAATATCATTTGATGTTTCATCAATAGATGGAGCAAGTTCCCTTCTTTCCCCTCTCCAGGTGCTCAGCTGTTTACTTTTGGGATTTCAAGAAACTGTCACTGCTACCTCCCAATATTATCTTAATCATATGCTATCTTTCGCCAAGTACTTAGGAATTACATACCCAGGGATACTTGTTAAACTAAATGTACTAATTCAAGAATGGGTTATCTTATGAAACCTTTTATTATTAAAAATGTGCATGCTAATTGGAGTCCTCCGGTAATAGAATGAACACCCAGCTCGAGTTCAGAAGTGGTGATATTGCTCGAGTCGTTTCCAGGTTTATAACAAGCTTGTCTACAACTTGGTCACACCAGTTGCTTCCAATGTTAATTTAACGACATCTTATAGACTAGTTCATAATAGGCCGAGAACAGCAACCAAAACAGAAATGGAAAGCAATGCAACATACAAGATTTTCATTTACAACAGCCTGGTAACAAGGATGGGAATGCATATTGATCATTATATCGATCACAAAATGGAAAGTCGATTTTGCGCATTCAGAGTTCATTTGTTTTTAACTACCAATGATATTTTTTTCACCTGCTTCCAATTCAGCTAACATCAAAGTTTGACACAGTAAACATTATCCAAAAGCAGATCATTATACTTCTGATTCCTCTAGTCGTACCAAGCATACATTAAAGTTGTTTGTTGTTCTTTATTAATTTCTACTGGTTATCGCTGTTGTTACTAGTTTTAGCTATTGTTTTTGAGGCAATACCAGTTTTGAGTTGCTTATAAACCATAGGTGACCCTTTTACTAGAAGAACCAATGCTCAATGAATCTGGGGTATCAGGTTCTAAGGTTAGGACTCATATGCTAAAATTTCTTCCAGTTTCATGTTTCCAGCTTGCGAATATAGAGCACACTTGTGACTGTTTCATGTTCATGGTCACTTAGAATAACGCAATATGCCATGCCCGGGAACGAGTGTGTTAAAGCTTGGCCAAGCCTTCTTTCCCACTCCCAGGGCCTGGGATAGCTTCCCATTGATTGTGAATGCTCCCATTAGAATACATGTATTTCAACTTTGTCGTTCCCATTCTTGGATATCATAATGCTCAAACAAAAACTTGAACACGTTCAAAACCATCCCTTTTAAGGGCTTTGCCACTTCTGTGTTTAATTACATTGCTCAGATCTGCTATGATCACAACATACACAATACTGACTAGCACGACTGCTGCTTTACTCCAGTAAACAATGCAGGAATACTGATGCCTCATGGCCATGATAATAAATAGAAGCTAATAATTGTTTAAATGAAACAGTTATTAAAATACTATCATTATTTACCATCCTTATTATGCAAAAAGGGTAATAATACATGCAGTGCACAAACCATTCTCATTCGCTTGAAAGGTGTGCTGTGGCAGTGGCGCATGTATTTGTTTACACCAGGATCTTTTCTTTGGCTGGATGGTGCATGGTCACCAAAGAGAAGGTACAAAGTTTCAAAATTTCATTCTTTTTACTCAATCATTTGCATAATTGTTTTATAGCTTAAAGATACTTACATGTTATAAACATTTCCACAATTCAAAAGACTGTCCGGAGGGGGAGGGGATGTTAATGAAATTAGAAAATGTAACGTCCACCAATATCTCATATTCCATTTCCCTGAGTGTCAGGAGATTTACTGCCTGTTATTAAATTACCATGGGGACTTATTATAGGAGATAAAGGGCAAGATTCACCACAAAAAATCTTGTAGAAGTTAATTAAAACATCACTCGAGGTTTAAAAAGACAGCTAGCGTGCAGATATGAGTGTAAATCCCACCTCTTTCTTCTTCTTTTCATCATCTTTATCCTCAGACTCCTGTTTTGGTGCAGGTTCTGGCTCATCTGTTTTTTTGACCTCTTCTTCTGCTTTCTCTGCTTCTGTTTTAATGGCCTTTGTGAGCCTTGCTATTAGCTGAGACTTAAGTCCCTTTGGACTCAATGTGCGAGCTTCAAGTTCCTGTCTCAACTCGTTCACCTGTAAAATACATTACATAACGTTATTTAAATTAATAGCAAAGATGATGAGACAGCCTTTGCAATTCTTTTGTTACTGACCTTCATAAGTTTAGGGTCTAATTCTGAAAAATGAGTGGGCTCCTTCTTCGTTTCTGACAAAGTTTCTTCACCGTCCTGGAATCAACATTTACATCATTATGGTTCTCATGTGGCAGATAATACACAATTTTACGACTGACAAATGGTTGTTTGACCAAGCTTAAAACCACTATAGAAGTGTCAGACATCATTCCTTCCACACCTGATGATGTTAAGCTTAGTTTAAGAATTAGTGTTTTGCAATACAAGCCCAAACACATTTAAATGATCTTAATAGAAACAAAAATGCATGAAGAAAGAAAAAAGAAGCTAAGAACAAAATCCATACTAAGGTGGTTGTTGAGAAGTGAGCGATTAAGTTTCTACCACTCAATTCTCATGCGTCTACAGTAAATTCTCACTCAAAACAAGGGTGGGGCACACTTCCTAGTAGCTCCATCTTGACGACAAACTAAGCATGCTTTAATGTAAGCCTCCCCAATCCTACAGCCAGCTGCGACGGTGTTGATATGCCTCCGGGCTTGGCATTACCAGCCTTGGTGGAAGAAAAACAAAGATCTTTCATTTTATTTTTTAGATTGATTTCTTCTGTTGCAGCATGAGGTCTTCTTTCCAAACAGTTTTTGCCTAGAACTAAAGTTTCCACTAAATCTGGTTCTGCCATTTCCTCACCCAACAGGATGCCTGAATAAGAAAAATGGTAAGGAAGGTTCCACATACATCCATCATACGCCACCACATACACCATTCACACGGGGAGAGAAAGAAAAGAAAGGTATGTTGTTGGCTGTGCCTTTTCCTCTGCGCCAGCTCCATCCGTGCCGTCCTGGTCAGCTTTCAGTTTCCGCTCCAGCTGTTTCTTATAGTTGAGATGTAGACCGTCCCACTCTAGCCGCGTAGGGACACAGCTCCAAACATCTGGGAGAAATAGTACCACTGTTTCAACTCGTGCTGGCACCACACGACCTTTGTGTGTTGTCTCGCCTCGCCGGTAGTATATCTCCAGGAACCGATACCTGTCAGGGCCAAAAGTAACATACGACCTTAACTTGCCACACATAACACACGTCACTCAAACCGACATCTTGTAAATAATCTTTTCCCTAGAGTGAGGACAAATAATTGTTAGAACTTCACTCAAAAAATAAAAAAAATAGGCAAACAAAAACACATTTGCTTTGTTGAAGCAATAAATAATAAAATGCAAAGATGTAATAGAACATGTTTCATTTCACATTGGCTTGATTATGATTCTGCATACTAAGAAAAAAATGTATTTAAGTACAGTAGACTCGCAATTAACTGAGGCTCCAGGTAAACCAAGAGAGTTGCTGGAATATAAACATTCTTATTATCAGTGTGGTGCTAGGTGACATGTGTCAACAAAGTTAGCTAGGTGATATGCTATACCCTAGCTGCTGAAACGTTGCAGCAAGTTGGCTAACACGTAGAATAACAAGTGAAAAATGCTTTCTGTTACAGTTCCTGAACCAATCATAAGGCAGCATTCCAGGTGGTTGGTCACATGGCGTAAGCAGAAGTGTTGCCAAATTTTGCCATTTTGGAGTTCAAACCTTGTGCTTCAGTTTTGATTTCTATCATGTGCGTCTAGTTGGTCTTGGCGAGTTATTTATATTTGTTGTTGTTGCTCAAAGATTTTTATTGTTGATTTTATATATATTTATACAAGAGATCAAGTGCAATGCATATCGGAAGAGACATCAATCAATGAGTGTTGTTTTTGCAAAGTTAATCCAACACATCAAGGTGTGACACTTAATAGCCAGGCTTAGAATGAATAAGAATTCGAGAATTTTATGAGCAGGAGGAGTTTGTGAGTGTCCATCTATTCCTGTCGATAAAGCTATAGAGTGGACCTCAGGAACTCTTAGACTAAGCTCAAGTACAAATATTAACTAGGGAGTGAAGCTATAGGAAAAAGAAAATAAAGTTGCTGGACCATCTGGATTGCCTCAGGTATTTTTATCAACTCTAGGAAAGAAAAAGCAGCAGCCTCATCTGGTCCCCAAGCTCAATTCTTTCGTGACAGGTGATCTGTAGACATATTTACACCTACTATGGCATAAAATGGCATCCAATGATTTGCAAGCTGCTCAAGTCTCTTAAAGAAGCAGAACTGAAAGATATTGCATTCGGATATAAGAAATTGAACGGTCGCAAAGTGTTGCTGAAAAATATGCATATAGCAGTAGCACAAGGCATTGTTTTGCATAAAATCCTCAGCAAAGACCTCCACAAAATAGTGTGGCTGGACAAAATGTGGGTTAATACCAGGGAAGCTGTGATAAAATGCTGGACAGACGACTTAACAAACAGCAGTGGTCATCAGCCGATAGGAGAAAGGAGCCCGGTTAATTGTGGCACATGCTGGTTTGTCTGCTGGATTTATTGAGGATGGCCTTTTAGTTTTCAAATCCAAGAAAATGGGAGACTACATGAAGACATGCTTCTTCAAGCGGTTTAGAAAGATTTTGCAGCAGCTTGATGATCCAACAATGATAGTGTTGGACAATGCACCCTATCACTTGGTGAAACTTGATAAGACCCCCCACTTCTAATGACAGAAAATATGTTATGGTAAAGTGGCGTTGCTGCAGATATGAGCATGAACTAAGCTGCTTCTGTGCTCCCTGGTGAAGCAAAATAAGCCTGCTACACCCACCTACGTTACTGATGAAGTAGCCAGGGGTCGTGAAGTCATTAGGTTACCACTGCACTTCAACCCCATTGAACTGGTATGGAGAGACATTAAAAGATTTGTCAGGGAAAACTACAAGTGTTACATAATAACGGAGGTAGAGAGAGTTTTACGAGGAGTGGTGACAGTAGACGTAAACTCTTGGAGGAAGAAAGTCGACCATCTACAAAAGTTAATAATAAAATCCCAGGAGATGGATGGCATCATTAGCGAATGTGAGCCATGCTGATTTGTCGAAGACGACCACAAAGACACTGAACACAAGGCTTTTGAGGAGGAGCACAATGCCTTTATTTCTGTTATTATTGCATGTAATGTTTCATTAGTAGTTTTAATTGTTGAAGGCTTGCAATTTATTCTATGTAGGTACATTGCATGTTATGTGTTTATTTACAATTATGAATAATAACAAAATAGTTCATCTACATTTACTGCTTACTACACTGTTTAATTATATGATGTGCTAGAAGCATGCATCATTACCAGTTGTTGGGCAGTGGCAGGACCCTCTAGAAACAACGGACCTGACACTGGGTTCGAGATTGAGAAAAAATGGCGGCGGTAGTTGGTGGGGATCCCTGAGGTGTTTACACTCGCTAACTGCTGTGTTGTGTTTCCGATGCCTGTGATTTATAGTATTTTAGTAACTGCGGCAGTTTGTAATCACATTAGCGAAGCAATAGTGTTTGAAAACCTTTATTTGAGCAATTTGGGAAACGGGAATAATCCCAGCCATTCGTTTCCACAGCCGTGTGCTTTCCAAGTGTTACTTATGTTTACTAATATATTACATGTAGATTATGGCTACATTAAATGTAAAGTATAATTATACCATTTTTTTAATTTACCTACTTGAGAATACAGTTTGTGTCACGGTTACTGTGGTGAAATAAAGAAATTGTTACAGTTTGGACATATTGGTTGTAAATATACTTAACCTAAAACATTACAACGCCATTATGTTTCCGGATGTAAATCGAACTTTGATTATAGTGAATAGAGGTGCAAATAAATGTGATAAATATTTTAAAATATGCTATATACAGTGTTAATTTGAGTTATAAAATATATTAAATTATGTATATTTGTGAGATACAATAAAACAATTATGAGTATTGGAGAGTGTATGTGTATAATGAGTCCCAGTTATTCTCATATACCGGAGTAGTGCCATTCATATTTCCAAAATATAAAGATTTAAAAGAAAACGGTTAATATTCATAAATCGTAAACACTTTACGCCTTCAAAGGATAAATTCCGCTACGGTGGTTCTTTTATACCGGTTCCAAGAAAGTGGTTAAACTGCATAATGGTGCATTTCTGACAGTTTGTTTTAATTCAGCGATCGTATTTATGCTGTTACGTTGTTGCATGCAATACTGTAGATTGCATGAATGTTGTTTTGCAATGCTGTTTAAGGTTATGTATTTCATATATTTCACTTGCAGTGCTGGTTTAAGACTACTTATTTGTTATATTTCAGTCTGTTGGTGTGGAGTCTTGGCAAAAACTAGTAAAGGATGCTATAAGTCGCTAAGTGGTATAGTTTTGAATAATTATTGCAAACTTATAAATGAAAAGTGTTCAGTGAAAGCAAAAGTAACCATAAAGCTTCTAAATTTAATAGCTAATTACTGTAAACAACGCCAATTCGTGCCATCCAGTGTATATTTTGTGCATATATTATTGTGTACGTACAATGTGATTAACAGTGTAAATAGTGAAACATAATTTTGAGTGAATTCAGTGTCAACCTCAATATCAACAGTTCTGTTTCATTCAAGTATTACAGTGTTTGCAGTTTATAAAACTATGCCCTTTGTAATTTAAATAAGTAGCTGTAGTTTAGAAATGCTGTTAAGTTATAGCATACAAAACTGTAGACTGCATGAATGTTGTTTGAGGTTACATATTTCATTTAATGTTAAAATGCATTTAGTTTACTTAAAAGACAGCATTTTTGTGCACAACAGCATATATCTACACAAAAGACATGTCACTGCACCACATTAATTGTATTTTACTGTGGAGAAGTCATAACTTGTAGACAAGAATTGATTAAGGCATTTCCCAAATTCCCACCACATATGGCCGCCATTTTGAATGTCAGTGTCAGGTCCGGTATCCAGAGGGTCCTGGCAGTGGTCTGGCAATGTCACCAGCATAGCCAACCTTATGTAAAAGCAATGTTTCAGTAGCTGGGGTATATTAGCTACCAGTGGGAATGCCAATTGAAAATGTAGATGTCCTTAAGTAGTGGGACCAAGATCAACAAACAGAGCTCACAATGCTATTGTTATGGTCTTCAACCCAACGAGAACATCCCTAAAATATCACATTCTCAGGGACTGAAGATGATCATAGCTGCTATAGCCTACATTTAAGAGCAAGAAAAGTATAGGCCACTTGATCTACCGTCCCTACAGCATTAGCGTTACAATGCAGCGTACAAAAGGTTAGCCTAAAAGCTATGAAAGACTTTTTCAAAAGGTAATCTCATTTAATATTGTTAATCTGTATATCCTTTATTTAAACTGTGTTAAGTATTCAATGTAATTTTGAGGAATTACGTTGTAACAAACAATTACTATTAGAATATTAATAATATTTTTATGTAATTTACAACCTACTATCCAAGTTTTTTCCATATTTAAGTTAGTCTCTGTCCCATAACCTCAGATAATCATGAGTCTACTGTATCTTGTTTTCAAAATACTTCACATAATCGTCTATGCTCAGAATGAATAAATAACTTTGATATTCAAAGAATATTCAGGAGCATTGATTATTATGTTATCTATTTTTTCTAAATTTTTTAATTGCCCTACCTACATGTATGATTTGCTACACTTTTGTGTTTTTCTGACTCATTTGTTGTAAACACTGTAAGTAATATGTTAAGAGCACCAAAATAATTAGCATATATTTCTTACAAAACTGTTTTTATTGTAATATCTGAAAAATTCAATGTTTTGATTAAAGAATTTTAATTTCAAATCATAATTGCAATTGGAGGTTTACAGTGGGGAAGGAAGATGGTTATAACCTGACATCACATTCTTCATTATACAGTGCAGTTGTTATATGGTGAGGCCACAGATCATGCTCCACACACTATTATACTGGGGGTTTTTCATTCCATAACTCCTTCATTACTTAGTCAAGGGTGATAGTAACATGCACTATAACCTTGTTATAAGTGCTGACATTCCTGGCACCTTTCTGTTCACAGGCATAATGTTTTATATTGTCCTTAAGTTCATCTATGGTGTGTGGATTGCTTCTTTAAACTTTATTTTTTAGGGTTCCCCCACACTCTCCACAAACAGACGCACCAATTTTGTCAATTTTTTTTCCTGTCAGAACATTTCATTTTCGCATCTGGGGTTCAGCGATCCTGTTGTCCTAAATTTATTAACCAGACATCTAACAGTTTCTTGACTTGGAAATGGAATACCAGGAACTTTCTCCTGAAACTGTCCACACGTCTGTCTACAAGATTCGGTTTTTACATACGTACTGTATATAAAAATTTGTAGTTCAAGCGTGAACTTGTCAGCAGGCATAGGAGTGGACTAATAACAAGCAAATCACACACTAGACAGATGTCTTGAATAAACCTTCACCTTTGTGATGCACTCTCCCTACAACATAAAAAATAAAGCAGCGACTAAACCACAGCTGATAACCTTGAATGCATCATGTGACACCACTTGCACATTGGGAAAATTCTGAAATCACTGCAGTACACATATAGCCGATCTATGGCCTCACCTTAAAACGCTGCATCGTAGCATACTTATTGGGGGTCCATAGGTGAAATTACTATTTTTTCACATTTTTTGGGTGCAGTTACTCTTGTATTAATACTGTCAAGTTTCAATGGTGTTACTTCAACAGATCTTAAATTATGAAGTTTCTTTCTTTCTTTTCTTTTGAGGGGGAGACAAAAGTTAATTTTTTCAAAACATATCTGTTCTCATTACATATAAGCGAAAAAGAAGAACACATTTCTTGGAAATGGTTAAGACACAACAAAATTTCTTTCACATAAATTGTAAAAGATAACATTTCAATAATTAAGAAATAGAGATCTACATTTTTTGTTTATCTCTTATGGTTTACCAATTATTATATATATTTCATTCAGAATGAAGAACAGTTAACAGGCTACTCTCCCAAAAATTCAAGATGTATATTTTATTAATCATGCAAATGCCCTCAACATATGGTATTTTAATCAAACTGTTAACACCTGCTTTTAAGAAAATTACTTTTTTCCCCAGTTAAAGGGTAATTTGGAGCAGGACATTTTCTTGAAAGATATTTAATTTAAATACTGGTTTGATATTTATCAAATATTTTGTTTTAACAATACTTCACTTATTAAATCAAACCACAAATATAAAGCAAAAGGATTTTTTTGGGAGATTCTAATATCCATTTTAATCACTCAGATCTGCAGAAATGGTGAATGAAATGTGTGGAATAAGTTTCAAATGAGTTGAGAGTTACTCAATGTCTTATGAGGTTTAAGGGTGCTCTATGAAGCAAACAAAAAGTTTATCCAAGCAACTAGATATTTAGAATTTGGGACCAAAGGCCTAAATGTTACCCAATACTTGCCAACTTTCTAACACTACAAACCCATAAAACTTTCCCTCATCCCGCAAAACATTATTTAAAACATGAAATTTAAAATACATACAATGTCAGTGCAATAAATGTATGAAAATTACATGTAAAATAAATGGGAATTCCGTTTTATAAGAATCTTTGAAGACCTGGTAGTAGTTTCCTGCCTAAATTTTTCCTGGTACCACAATAAACATAAGATTAAAGCAAAGAAAACCACTTCCTACGCATACACACATTTCTAGTCCATAATTCATGATTCATAACATCACCCATGATGCAGTAATTTGTATCACAAATTATTTAAATGTAAAGAGTGATTATAGTATGAATATGCATTATTATGTGACATTGATTTGAGATGTTGTTGATTGTAATTATTGTTGGGAAGTAAGTTTATACTGCCTTACTGAAACTGACAATAATAGCGTGCAATAATGCAGCGAGGGGGTGAGCTGTTTATCATTATTGGAAACGAGGAAGTTACGTAATGTTGGCGCGTTTTCCTTTAGAATCTTCTGGAACATTTCCCTAGAGCATATGTATTCATAATTTTCATTGGATATAAAAATAGACGCTAATGTTGGAGCGTTTTATTAGCCTATTGCAGCTCAGTTATAATCTTTAGGCATGTCGGGGTGTATGAGTATAAAAGAGCTAGGTTAGAGGTAGAGTCCGTCAGTTCATCTAAAATCTTTATACATTACACGTCGCCTTCAGTCCGCCAGTTCATCAAAAATCTTTATACATTACACATCGTCTTCACGCCAGTTCGTCGAAAATATTTGTATGATACACGTCGCTTTCAGGCCAGCAGAAATATTACACGTCGGCTATCGATTCGCATATAAGAGTTATGAAAAATCTCAAGTATGGTAAAGTTAATTATACAAAAGGTTGAAGTACGTGGATTAAAAGTGATCAGTAAGAAGTTGTTATAACAGTTTCAGTTTGGCGAGTGTCTAGATCAATGTGTAAATGTGATAGTGACTGTGTTTCGACAATAAAAGTGTAAAACATATTCCTTCATCAGTGTTATCTTTGGATAAAAGATTCCTTTCCGTTTACACAACCTGTATAAAGAGAAGTGCTCGACCCAAAAAGATCATAGCTAGCCGGAGGACAGTGAAACAAAAATTAAATAAAAATAAAAGTAACATTCTTTCAAACAAAAACTAATACTGCCGCAAATTGCTAACACCAGATGGAGCTACAAACCTAACAAAGAATCACGTCACAAAATGGCTTCACCACGTGAAGTAAACACACACACACAAATAACATTATAAATTTACCATCGCAAAATTGGCTCCCAAATGTGGGGCTCAATAAACAAATTAAATATAACATTAAACCACTTCAAATTGGCACCCAGAACGTGGGGCATAATGACCAGGAAAGGAGCAGAATGACCAGAAAGTAGCAGAATAACCAGGAAGGGGCAAAGGAACCAGGACGTGGAGCGAATGGAGAAGTGAACTGAACTACAAGACGCAGATTCCAGAAACAACAGGGACGACAGACTACGCGGATGATTGGACATCGTAAGTCCGAGATTAAAAGGCAACAGGGGAATTCAACTACAGAACACCAAAACGACGTAGATTCATCATAATACGAGCAGAAGCGACATACAAATCTAGGAGAGAGGGGCAGGAAGCTGGACATCAAAGTAACAGCAACAGACAGCATCACAAAGGTCAGAGTATTGTAATTTTTTTTTTTTTAGAAAACAAAAACAATGGCTACTAATAATATTGAAGAAACAATGATGGAAGGGGATAGTGTAACAGTTAGCTGTAATTCAATACAGGTTACAGAAAATACCTCAAACAATGTAGGATTTGAAGGAGGAAATGTTAGTAAACAAAGTCAGAACAGAATAGTAGGAAATATTAATATTGATGCTGGTACGATGATGGAAATAATGGAATTGTTGAGAAATCTTGGTAAAAAAATAGATCAGAGAAGTGAGATAATAGAGCAAACATTCAATCAAATCAATGAAGATATGAAAAGAAGGAATAGGGAAATAATGGGAGATATAGAAAATAGAAATAGGAAAATAATAAAAGGATTTGAAAAGAAAGTTATGAAGCTAGATAGTAGTATGCCAAAAATGAGAGATGAAAATCAGGAAGTAATAGCAAGTGAGATAGGCGAAGTTTCAAAGAAAATGTCAGATATGAGCAGGGAAATATGTAACAAAAAAAGTGAGGTTAATACTAAAAGTGAACATGTTGATGTAGAATGTACAGAGTCAGGTAGTAGAATGAGTAATATTTCAAGTGAGATAAGAGAGATGAAAGAGGTTATGAATATAGATGTGAATCAGGCGCAAGTTAATTTCAGAGGGGAGATATCAGAAATACAGAAGGAGTCAGTAATGCAAAGAAATAAATTGTCCGAAGAAGTTAAAGTTTTGCTTGTAAATAATCAAAACTTAACTTCTGAAGTTAACAAGTACCAAGATGTTCAAATTGAAAACTCCAATCCAGTACAGATTATTACAGACTTGTCAGAGTACTCTCAAATTACAAAGATACCAGAAGAATTGAAAATGACAGTTGTTAAAAGATGTGTAGTTCAGGAAACTTTAGACTGTTTTCAAATGTTATCATGGGACGAAATTTCATATGAATACAAGAGGTTATCCATTAACAAATTTTTGAAGGTTAGGATACGGCTACGAGTAATGTTTAGCCACAGACAATTTGATCCAGGTGGGTGAATAGCAATGAGATATAAAGTAGATGCTGGATAGTTAAAGATGAACTGCAGAGAAATGTATTGAAACGTAAGAGGGTTAAATAAATATGTACGTCATGTGAAAGGAGAAATAAAATTTTGGACATAGTTAAATTTCTTTTAAAAGGAAAATAACATTTTTTTTTGTAACTATAACAGTATTTGAAAATTAAGAATGTAAAGATTGAAACTTAATATGATATTAAAGTAAAAGTACGTAAATACAATTCCAAGAGTATTGTTAAAATAAAGTACAAAATAACAAAAATGGGTAAAAATAATTAAAAACAAATACTTATGTAGCAAACAGAAAATGTGAAACAGTACTTAGATTTAAGAGATGTAAATATATTTGTGTAGAGGGTGAATATTTTAGTAAATATGTATAGTAATTACAAAAATTCTTGAATTGATAAATTTTTGTTAACAATATAAGAAAGTAAACCATTTTTTGCAACAGTAATTAAATACTTCAGGGTACAGTATTTGCTATAAAAAATTGTAAATGTCAGATTAATGTCTAAACACATTAGACCAGAGCCAGTAAATAGTGGCGAGATAAAGGAAAAACATATGTCGTGTGTTAAATGCGTGTGAAGTGTTAAGTGAAAGTGATAAATAGCGTGTGTTCCAAGTTTTAGGAGACTAAAAACCCAATTATAAAATTTCCAACAAGTTGTAAATATTTATAATTATGTTTCTAGTGGGGCATATGATGCAGTAATTTGTATCACAAATTATTTAAATGTAAAGAGTGATTATAGTATGAATATGCATTATTATGTGACATTGATTTGAGATGTTGTTGATTGTAATTATTGTTGGGAAGTAAGTTTATACTGCCTTACTGAAACTGACAATAATAGCGTGCAATAATGCAGCGAGGGGGTGAGCTGTTTATCATTATTGGAAACGAGGAAGTTACGTAATGTTGGCGCGTTTTCCTTTAGAATCTTCTGGAACATTTCCCTAGAGCATATGTATTCATAATTTTCATTGGATATAAAAATAGACGCTAATGTTGGCGCGTTTTATTAGCCAATTGCAGCTCAGTTATAATCTTTAGGCATGTCGGGGTGTATGAGTATAAAAGAGCTAGGTTAGAGGTAGAGTCCGCCAGTTCATCAAAAATCTTTATACATTACACGTCGTCTTAACGCCAGTTCGTCGAAAATATTTGTATGATACACGTCGCTTTCAGTCCAGCAGAAATATTACACGTCAGCTATCGATTCGCAAGTTACGCATATAAGAGTTATGAAAAATCTCAAGTATGGTAAAGTTAATTATACAAAAGGTTGAAGTACGTGGATTAAAAGTGATTAGTAAGAAGTTGTTATAACAGTTTCAGTTTGGCGAGTGTCTAGATCAATGTGTAAATGTGATAGTGACTGTGTTTCGACAATAAAAGTGTAAAACAAATTCCTTCATCAGTGTTTTCTTTGGATAAAAGATTCCTTTCCGTTTACACAACCTGTATAAAGAGAAGTGCTCGACCCAAAAAGATCATAGCTAGCCGGAGGACAATGAAACAAAATTAAATAAAAATAAAAGTAACATTCTTTCAAACAAAAACTAATACTGCCGCAAATTGCTAACACCAGATGGAGCTACAAACCTAACAGAGAATCACGTCACAAAATGGCTTCACCACGTGAAGTAAACACACATACACAAATAACATTATAAATTTACCATCGCAAAATTGGCTCAAAAATGTGGGGCTCAATAAATAAATAAATATAACATATACAACTAATACCACCACACCCATTAAAATTAGTGGTGTCATACATTTTGCTACAGCACAGTGAAGGGGGACCATGATCATAATGAAGGATAGACACACAGATAAGCTCTGACCTATCATAACACTGTATACCATTTACTAGCGGTCACTAGTGGTGCTATACATTTTGTTGCAACCCTGAAGGGTACCATGATCATGATGAAGGATAGACATACAGATAAGCTCTGGTCTATCATAGCACTGTTTACCATTTACTAGAGGTCACTAGTGGTGTCATACATTTTGCTACAGCACAGTGAAGGGGGACCATGATCATAATGAAGGATAGACACACAGATAAGCTCTGACCTATCATAACACTGTATACCATTTACTAGCGGTCACTAGTGGTGCTATACATTTTGTTGCAGCCCTGAAGGGTACCATGATCATGATGAAGGATAGACATACAGATAAGCTCTGGTCTATCATAGCACTGTTTACCATTTACTAGAGGTCACTAGTGGTGCTATACATTTTGTTGCAGCCCTGAAGGGTACCAAGATCATGATGAAGGATAGACACACAGATAAGCTCTGGTCTATCATAGCACTGTTTACCATTTACTAAAGGTCACTAGTGGTGCTATACATTTTGTTGCAGCCCTGAAGGGTACCAAGATCATGATGAAGGATAGACACACAGATAAGCTCTGGTCTATCATAGCACTGTATACCATTTACTAGAGGTCACTAGTGGTGCTATACATTTTGTTGCAGCCCTGAAGGGTACCAAGATCATCATGAAGGATAGACACACAGATAAGCTCTGGTCTATCATAGCATTGTATACCATTTACTAGAAGGCACTAGTGGTGCTATACAGTTTGTTGCAGCCCTGAAGGGTACCATGAGCATGATGATGGATAGACACACAGATAAGCTCTGGTCTATAATAGCACTGTATACCATTTACTAGAAGGCACTAGTGGTGCTATACATTTTGTTGCAGCCCAGTGAAGGGGGACCATGATCATGATGATGGATAGACACACAGATAAGCTCTGGTCTATAATAGCACTGTATACCATTTACTAGAAGGCACTAGTGGTGCTATACATTTTGTTGCAGCCCAGTGAAGGGGGACCATGATCATGATGATGGATAGACACACAGATAAGCTCTGGTCTATAATAGCACTGTATACCATTTACTAGAAGGCACTAGTGGTGCTATACATTTTGTTGCAGCCCTGAAGGGTACCATGATCATGATGATGGATAGACACACAGATAAGCTCTGGTCTATAATAGCACTGTATACCATTTACTAGAAGGCACTAGTGGTGCTATACAGTTTGTTGCAGCCCTGAAGGGTACCATGATCGTGGTGAAGGATAGACATACAGATAAGCTCTGACCTATCATAACACTGTATATCATTCAGTATGTACTCTTAATTTACAACATTGTGATGTAGCAGCTATGACCCAAGGCCAGTCAGTCCCAGTAAACAAGATAACTACTGCTCGTCAGCATAAACACTGGATGCATTACCAGCAGATAACTAGAGCCTTCTGGAAGCTTCTTTCCCCACCCCCTCCTCCAGAAAGGATGTTGAAATAGTTCTAGAACATTTGAGAACCTTGTGGAAAGATTCCACTGACTATACAAGTGAGCAGTCTCACAAGAGAAGTCTGCGAAATGAGTACAGAGCTGTTGAGTTAATGAGTGAGCAAGCTAGTGAGTGCATTTCAGGTGCGACCTCAAGAGTGATTCTCTGTGCAAGTTAGTGACGGCTGTTGTAACATGCTCTGAGAGTTACTGTGGAGCGACAGGTTCTGGACGTCTTTTGTTTTGTATGTGTTTTATTTATGGACACACTTTAACTATGGTTCTGGTTCTTAGCGTCCCATTCTATATTGGGCGTGAAAGACCAGAGTGTCTGCTCAGAGGCCTCTTTATCATGTTTGAGGTTCTTTTAGGTGTCATAAATCTACGACACAGGTCCACCGGTTTTACTTCCCTTCTGAAGGAAGCAACCTAAAAATTTTTACATTTGAAAAAATCCATCATCCTCTGCTGGATTTGAAGCCGTGAGGTTCAAATATAGAGGTCTTGTGTTCGACTCCCGAGTAAAGTGAAGAGGCTACGTTATGATGGAGTATTGAACTAGTTCACCCTAGTGAATTGGCATTAATGAAGTGAACCAGTGACAGTTAATAGAAAAATGTACAGTCACAATATAATGTAATAAAATTTAATGCTTTTCATGTCCATGGCGAACAATTTATAATACTTTGAATCTGCCCACAAAGTTGTAGTCACTTCCTTTGTCATAAAGTCCTTCACTCCAAACTTTTACAGGAAAACTGCTTAAGTTGGCAAGTATGCTATTGAATAACTGTAGTAGCTTTTACACCTTCTGGACATTTAAAATATTGTATGTGTAAGGAAGCAACAATTGTTTTGAGTACTTTATTCATGAATCTGTACACTATGAACAGTGATGCAGTCACTATTAACAATATGGAATGACACTGTGGTGAAGTATTTGGGGTTAGTAGTCACTGTTTAACAGTAGAAGTGGCCAGTTTCTTTTAGTAGGGTACATCATTCCTGATTCAGTTTCCTCCAATATTTTGAGCATTACTGTTTATCATAAAGGATCTTTCAACAAGTGTGTCCTATCTTTAACATGTGATAGCTGCCGTTGTTATTGAGTTACAGCAGTCATTTTTTTCATGTAGTTACAGTTGTTATTGACAAATAGCCATGGAACGTTACAGCATTCAGCAATGCATAGAAATTATGAAAATTTATTATCAAAATGGATCATCTGTTCACCAAACCTTCCATGTATTGTGTGAAGTTTATGGTGTGTATAATTGTCCCTGCGAGAGAACGATTTGGCATTTGATAAATTTGAAAGAAGTGGTTCTCTCAGCGATCAAAGAACGCCTCTACGTAATCGACGTAAGCGCTCCAGCGAAAACATAGGCGCCGTTCGTGAGCATGTACGCGAGAACGGAAACAAATCAATTGCTCGAGTGTAATAATTGGGGCTTTTGCCGACCACAACTTGGCGAATTCTGCACCTGGACTTGAAGTTTCATGCTTTACAAAATGGTGTTAACTCAATAACTAAAGCCCAATGACCATAGTTTGGGCCGTGTATTCACTGACTGGGCTATGGAGCAATTGGAAGCTGACCCGGGTTTTGGTGGAAAAAACCATCTTCAGCGATTAAGCCCACTTTTGGATGGATGGTTGCGTTAACAAACAAAATTGCCGCTATTGGAGCAATCACAATCCAATGCAGATTCAAGAACGATCACTTCATCCCCAAAAGGTTATTGGGTGGTGTAGATTTTGGTATGGTGGAATCATTGGTCCATATTTTTTCCAAGATGAAGATGGAGAAGCTTTAACTGTCAATGGAGAAAGATACCGGGCTCTTATAAGGGACTATTTTTGGCTCAATTGGATGGTATGAATCTCAGAAACATCTGGTTCCAGCAAGATGGTGCCACATGTCATACTGCTCTCGAAACAATCAATCTTTTGAAGGTGAAGTTCAGAGGTTTCATCATTTCCCGTGGTGGTGATGTTAACTGGCCCCCGAAGTCATGTGATTTAACGCTGTTGGATTTCTTCTTGTGGGGTTATGTTAAATCTCGAGTTTATGTCAACAAGCCAGAAACAGTAAATGATCTTATGAATAACATCACACGTGTTATTCGTGAAGTTGGACCTAATTTACATTCTTCTGTCATTGAAAATTGGGTCAACCGTATACGTGCAACCCAATGAAGTTGTGGTGGTCACTTAACTGATGTTCTCTTCCACACGTAATGACATTTATTATGTTCCAAAATAAAAAAAAGAAAGAAATCTCTTATCATTTATAGAACGTGTTTTATTTAAGTTCAAAGATAGGACACTCTTGTTGAAAGACCCTATATACCGAACTTATCACTGATTTTGTAGAGGAGGTTATTTATGATACAATTTACACATTCCAGATGCATATTGGATATTCGAAACAGCATTTTATAGTCAGAAATATCAGTTATCAACTTTGGGCTGGTGTCCCCAACCGATATTAAATTTTAACACAATTGTAAAGTGATTTAACATTGAAGCTAAAACAAATTCTGCTTCATGTTACCTGTACTTTGTGTTAAACTGACGTCGCTGTACTCTTGCGTTAAGGCATTTAACAAATGTCAAAATCCTCAAAAGGAAGAATTTTTAAAGTGATAAGACTGTTCAACAGAGTTGTAGAAGAAATACAAGAGAGGTTTCTCCTATGCTACAAGTGTTAATCACTCTCAAGATATGATGATGCTACTGGCATTCTTCATTTAATAGTACGTGATATTATTGGAATTTCCAAAGTTACTGTTTCTGACTTTGTCCAGGAGCATTTGGTGTCCACCACCAGCTTTAAACCAATCTAAACGCTCTTCACACCTGGTGCTTGTGGTGCTGTTTTATGTTAGCATAAAATTGTGACAGTTGCTTATTCGACCTGGGAGAAACGCACACACTGCAATTAAAATATCTATAGATTTTCTCCCTGGGAGTGCCTTACTCCTTTCATTCAAATCTGTCACGTTTCTTTCCACTCAATAATTCCTTTATACTTGGTAACCAGTACTAAAAAATCTTTTGAATGGTGAAAAATTAGTTCCTCTGGACCTAGATTTTTCAGTTGACATCACAAATCTAATCTCAAACAATCAAGAAAACCATAAGATAAATGTTCTATGAACGTAACTAGTTTTCTGCTGATGAAACAGAGAGTACTCTGCAATGTGTAAACAAGAGTACACCAAAGTGCATTCATAAGCCATGTAGTTCGCTCACTGCCTTCTCAAAAGCCGATGTTTGCAGTTGTCTTTGACATTAACATGAGGTTAGCAAACTATAAGGATAATCCCAAAAGTAAGATTTTTTTTTTAAAATACAAAGAAATGTTTATATTTCAATAAATGATACGTAAGTTGAAGCTTGAACGTTCTTTATTTTTCTACATAATCGCCATTTCGGTTGATGCATTTTTGTAAGCATTGCGGCAGTTTTTGTATGCCTATGTCATACCAGCTTGCCGCCATGCTGAGGGAGCATTGGACCTTATTGTTGCTGAAGTGCCTTCCAGCCAAATGTTCCTTCAGCTTGGGTAACAAGCATACAATGTGTAACCTTAGTCACTGTGTGCTACATCTGGACTATAGGGTGGAGGGTGATTTTGTCCCATCTAAACTGTTGCAGAAGATCCTTGGGGGGGCAAGCTTATGCCCTTGCTCAACTCATCTTCTCTGGTTCTGAATCACTCATCTGAGTGTTTCACAATATCTGTCAGTGTTTATTGTGGTCCCAAGAGCCATGAAATTGACCAACAACGCTCTTTTTGATCCCAAAACACAGTTGCCATGACTTTACTGGCAGATAGTGTTCTTTTGAATTTTTGCAGCCAGGTAAGAGGAAAGTCCAGGTTTCATCACTCAAGACAACTTAATCCCAAAGGTTGTCCTTTTCATCTGCAGAGCACCAAACAAATTGGCGGGAAGTTTAATTGCAATGTCGATTGTGGCCCTCTGTGAGCATTTGTGGGACTCATCTTCCAAAATTTTAACATCAACTGAAGTCCTGTAAATGGCGCTTCGAGAAACCTCAGGAATAACACTACGGAGCACATCAAGAGGATCCTTCAATCTTGAAGCATGATTTGCTCAGTCTTGTCTCATCGAAAATTGGTGGTCTCCCACTTCTTTCTTCTTGTGAATTTCAGTACGACCAACTGCAAAATCTCTACACCACTTGCAGACATTTTAGACCTCCATACACTTCCATCAAATATCAATGAATCTCGATTGGTTTAATGGGTTATATGAATAAAAATGAGTATATAGTATATGCTTCACTTTTTCAAGTAAATACTCGATTTGGTGAGAATAAAACCATCTGAGTATCTGCTTCATTTTGAGAACATGCTCAAGTAAGCAGAGTAGAACATACTTAGGCATCCATCTTACAAGAGTATGTACTCTTATTTGGTATGAATAAAAGCTAGTATATTCTCAGTTTTATGAGTTCATTCTCCTCTCATGCTGAGCATGGTTAGATGCATGCTCACTTCTGAGTATATATTGATTTTTTTACTTCAAACTAAATATGAAGAGAATGGCACAGTTTATGAGCTGTATAGTACTCGTGGAAATGTTACAAATATAGCCATATGTATTAAGTAAGTTTCAAAATCCTGCATTGTTTCAGAAAAACATAACCTAGAAATAACATTGAAAGTCAACTTTATTAATTAACCTTACTATATACAGTGTTAACTTCAAAATCCAGTCACCTACTCATAACTTTATAAGAAAACTGTTTCATAGTATACCTAAACAGTGTAAATATCCTGGGATTCTAAAAACAGTCGGATGAGTTCATCCAGCACCTCATGAGTTATGACTTTCCAATCCACAATTATTCCTTTCATTTTGCTTATAGCCATTTTATTTATTGGTCTTTTAACTTTGCCATGAACATTCAAGGAGTTTCAAACTCCTGTATTGCTGCATGAAAACATAACCTAGAAGTATTACTGAAAGTCAGATTTATTAATTAAGCTTACTAGTAAAATCCTAACCTCAAAATTTGTTGCTTAAGAAGTTAGATTACCTATAACAAAACTGTTTCAAAGAAAAATAGTGTAAATATCCTAGGATTCTAGAAACAGTCTGATTTGAATTTGCATCTGGCACCTTATAATTATGACTTAAGAATCCATGAATATTCAAGGAGTTTCAAACTCCTGTATTGCTGCATGAAAACATAACCTAGAAGTATTATTGAAAGTCAGATTTATTAATTAAGGCTACTATGTAAAATCCTAACCCCAAAATTCAGTTAAAGAAGTTAGTTTACTTATAACAAAACTGTTTCGTAGAAAAATAGCGTAAACATCCTGGATTCTAGAAAAAGTCTGATTTGAATTTGCATCTGGCACCTTATAATTATGACTTAAGAATCCGTGAATATTCTCTTTTTGCCTGATTTTGTGGATAATAGAATTTTGCCTATTTCATTTTATTTGTTGTTTTGCTAATATCATTTACAGCTATGCTTTTGTGTGTGTTGCTTCAATTAATTTTTCATTTGTTGAAGGACCTAATATGTCTCTAACATATCTGCTGAAACTTATTATAAAACACAGGATAATTCCTGAGCAGTTTAGATGGGACAGAACCAAATACAACAAAATGTACTCCTCTAATTCAGAATGCCAAATAACACAACACCACACACTCAACGAAGCTAGTATATGGTCAAAGAGTGTAGATGACATGAGTATATACTTACATTTAAGTGAACAAGATGGCTGTGGGGATGAGTAATATACTCGTATGAGGTAGTAGGCTTTTATTCTTATGAAAACGAGTACGTTCTCATTGAGCTGAGTATATAATCACAGAAAGTGTTCATACTCATGAGTATAAACTTTCAGTAAGTACTTGCTTTTTATTCATATAACCCAATGTCTTTTGCATTAAAAACACTAAATAGCTGTGCAAAGTTCACACCTGGCAGTAGCGGCAAACAGGAGCTCCATTACAACTGGCTGCTAAGCCAAGACTGAGCACCCCAGTGGCTGTGTGATGGTTTCTGTAGCAAATGGGGAAAGCAACAAACACAACAGCACCACAAAACAGTTTCCCTGCGGCCCCAATGCTTTGGAGACCTTACTTTTTGGATTACTGTCCTATTCACTGTAAAAGTTTGATAAAACACAAGTTTTAACATACTGTTAGCAAACAACAAGTTAGAGTATTTTTTAACATCTGTTGGTGAAACTGCCCTTAGTGGAATGAGAATAACAGTGATACTGTTTCACAAGAGCTAAAGTAGCTACATAAACTTAAACAATGAACGGTCAGATAGTGAATGATTTGATGGGGCAAAATCGCTTCTCAATAATTGACAGAAACATTGTCAAAAAAATTTACACCTTGAGAAAATGCAACTTCTGCTTTTAATGAATGGTTACCAGCTTCATGATGGTTGGGGAAACTGAATATATTATTATTACTATTACTTTCATGACCGGTACACATCCTTTGTCAGGATATTACCAGTGTTGCCAATATGCTGCAATTCTGCAGTTTTTACTTGTCAGTAAATCTAATGACATTAGATTATCTCATTTAAGAATGCCATCGCCCTGTGCAAGGTTTCATGCTCACAATCTTGGCAAAGTATGCCTATAACCAACTGCTCTCATAAAAAAAATCTGATGTGTTAAACTCACATGACTTTCTCTACTCTTGTACAACCTAATTTTACAAACGCCTATTCTCCATATGCTTCATGTTAATCGAGATATCGAGATGTCAATCTTATTGGTAATTTTCTTGTAGATGCAAGGAAAACATGGTAGCTTTTAAGCGATAGTCAAATATTTTAACGCTGGTTGCTATGTGACGCATTCCATTCTCTTTGCATGTCCAGGACATAAAAAAAATGAATAACGCATTTGAGAAAAAATATAAGTATTGGAAAATTTAAGGAAATAACAAGCAATATCTGGAAAACGGTTCACTCAACAAAAGAAATGTATATGACATAAGTTGTGTATTTTAACGCGATCTACATTTTTTGTGTAGTAAAATTTTGTCTATCTCTTATGGTTTACCAGTTATGCAAAAGTCGTTCACAATGAAGAATACTTTTAGAGACATTCCCAGAAAATTCGAGATATACATTTCATTTCTCATGAAAATATCTTAAACATACGATATTTTAATCAAAATCGTTAGAGCCATTTTTGAGAAAATTAAAATTTTCAAAAAATGTTCCATGTAAAGGGTAATCTGGGGGAGGGGGTTTCTTGAAAACCTTTGTGTCGCATCTCTGGAAGATACTGAACCTAAATACCAAGTTTGGTGTTTATCCAACTGTTCGTTTCTGAGTTATGCTGTTCACAGACACGCATACATGTTTCCAAAAATGCATTTTTTGGATTCAGGGGATCTCAAAACATGTATTTCTGGTGGAATCTCAATATCGAATTTTTGGGTGGAATACAATACTTACTATACGTAGTAGAGAAAGTAAAAATGTATACATTCCCTGCAATAATGCAATTGCACCTATACTTATTGGGAGAATCCAGTGTGTAAACATCTCAAACAGCATTTGCTAACTTCTTTCAGTAAACTGACAATATGGCAAGAAGAAGGCTTGAATGCTATGGAGATTTTGAAGTATGGAATCAAAGATAAATCCTTTTATATCTATGTCCAGAAAAATATTACAATAGAATCATTTTATTATTAATAATGCTGTAGAAACCTATATACTTACCTGGCTCGCAACACTGAAATGCTAAACTCATGTTCTAATTTTTCAGCACATGGATAAAACTAAACAAAATTATATTTACTGCATTCAGAACTAATTCTACTTTCATGGAATAATAGTTTTCAAAGATTTTTAGCATGTGAAGTATTCCACCATCTTCCATTTTCTCCAGATTCAAAGATTAGTTGTTGCACTTTAATTACTGTTTGTCAACTTTTTTGATTAAAATGCAGAAGTCTTTTCCTGTCTTCAAGGTAATTTTATCACATAATAGTCATACATTAAACACTTCTGACGTAAAGCTTTACCAATTTATTAATGTAACTGTACCTCGCTTCTCCTGGTTGGCGCAACTGGTAGTCTGCTGCTTCTGCTATAGATAAAGCTAACGGTGCAAAACAATATGAATACGCTATTAAATCAATCAATGCCATAGCCATGATTTGAACCACAGACCTTCAGCTTTTTGTGCTGCTGCTCTAACCAACTGAGTTACTATGGCAACATGCCAGCACAACCTTAAATTTTTCATCTGATTCTACCTCCCCAACTTAGACTATATACAGTGTGTGTGGAAGAATTAATTACACTGATTGACCTAACAGTGGCTAACTATGAAGACTGGAACTTAAAGTACTTATAATATAATTCGTTTTTTGGTGGGGGGGGGGGGTTGGGAATAAATAAATTGAATTTTATTTATGAACGTCTTTAACTATACTATGGTTCTTAGCGATCCATTCTATATTGGACATGAAAGACCGGAAATTTTGCTCAGCTTTTACGTGCCAAAAATCTACAACATTGGCAGTGGTGGGAGGAGGGGGTGTGTTCCATTTATTTACCACCTTTAACATTTAAGGCCATACTGGTGGCTTTACCTTTGGAACAACTCATCGGAAATGATGTTCACTCATTTACCATTCTGTTGAGCTTTGAGTGTGTTTATGTTGGGTTTTCATTATAAACATTAAATTCATACACATTTTAACTCTCTCATATTTCCAGGCTCTAGGGAGGGACAGAGAATAATCCTGGTTACAGAAACATTCTTATCCTGCAGCTGGGAATTGAATCCGGAGCTCTGGATTTGGAAGCCAACAAGCTAACCACCAGACCACAGATTCAGTTCTATTTACAATATTGTAAATCACCATTCGGATATGTTAACTCAAAGTGAATTTGAAAACACCTTATGGTTTACAGGAAAATGTAAGTCAACTGGGGAATTACATGTCATACCAGCATATTGCCATGGTAGGTCAGAGCAATGACACCGAAAGCCGAAGCTACAGCATTGAATTGTTCAGCATGATTCTACCTTTTCAATGCACATGCTATGCTCATCTTTTGTTATAAAAGTGTTTTAAATTCTGTTCCACAAGCCTGACAACTCTTAAACACTCATGTAGCTGAAATTTGGAAAACAGATATTGTCCAGATTGGTTGTATAAACCTTATTTTTAAGCATTTCCCACAAATAGTAATCACATGGATTTAGATTAGGAGAGTGAGCCAATTAATCATCAAAAATCCATTGTAAACCAAGACAGCTATTTTCTTGAACTTCATTCCTAGACTGCTCCTATTTTGTCTCACTGTTGACATGTTTCTTTTTTGTCCAAATGCACCCATATTATTCGGAATGGTGGCACCAGGGAATTTCTGTATAAATTCAAGTGATAGTGCACACGCGACTCATTTGAACAAAACTTAACACAATAAACAATTCTATTCTGAGGTGTAAACTATGTATACTTCAACTAACGTTACCCACTGGAAACATTTACAGAAATGGTTTCATTACACATTTTGTTGTAGTTATAATAGGGATACAGGTGAGGCAGATCTTTAAAAGCAGGTCACTACATGCGGTTTTTGAAATTTCCTGGTGCTTGTATGGTGACTTAGCACTTAGGGCTTCGTGGGCTATTTGTAGAAAATTCAAGATATATACCATGCGTTCAATTTATAGCCAGGCCACAGATCGCATACATGCGTGACCTCGGTATGTTCCACTAGTGCACTAGCAGTGAACGACTAGCTCATCAGCTGTTATATTAGGCCAGTTTCTGCTTTCTGTTCGAGCTGTAAAGACTAATTTGTTCATTGTGCATCTCAAAAGTGGAAGTTTATTCAAGACATCTGTGTTATGTGTGAATTACATCAGATTATTCTTATTATTCCATTGAAATACCTACTGAAAAATCTGATGTGATACATTCACATGACCTTCTCTATCCTCTATCTTTATTAGTGGATATACAAACTAATCTTGCTAAACCTTATTTTTTCTATCTACTACATTTAATCCAAATAAACCTTTGCAGAAATAGCTACACTACACATTTCGTTATAGATACAAAGAGAACAGCGATAGTCAAATGTTTAAGAACTTGATGCTAAACGCTGGCCTTAAAATTTCATACTGTTTCCATGCAACCACAAGAAACAACTAAAAAATGATGGAACTTTAAAAGAATGATGCCACAAAAAACTTGTTTTAAAGAGATCTACATTTTTTGTGTGGTATGTTTTCATCTATTGTTTAACATTTACAAGTTATATAAGATTATACAAAATCCCTTTCAAATGGAGAGAACTTTCTAGACTATTCCAGAAATTTCAAAATACACATTTTATTTGTTATGTAAATATCTTTGATAGTATTTTAATCAAAATCGTTAAAGAGCTAGAGCCATTTTTTTAGAAATAAAAATTTTCAAAAAAACGTTCCATGTAAAGGGAAGTTGAGGTGGAGAGATTTTCTTGAAAATCTTTGTGTCGCATCCTTGGAAGATACAAAACTCAAATACCAAGTTTGATATTTATCCGAATTTTTGTTTTTGAGTTATGCTGTTCACAGACACACACACGGACATGTTTCCAAAAATGCTTTATTTGGATTCAGGGCGCCTCAAAACATGTATTTCCGTTGAAATCTTGGTATCAAATTTTTGGGAGGAATGTAACACTTTCCCTACTTACTATACGTAGTACAGAAAGTAAAACTTCTTGCTTGAATCAAGAATTTTTATGCACAATACATAGTACAATTCGAATCATGCAGACAGGTGTATAGACATTTTCAAGAGAAATTTTCTGGTATTCCAGTTCCAGGTAGATATATGGTTAATAAGGTTAGAACAATGGGGTCGCTAAACCTAAAATGTAAAAAGAAAATATATTGTAACAGAGGAAAAAATAAAATTGATGAAGCTGGTGCATCATTCAAATGCTCTCCAAAGAAGTGTCATAGATGCATTGCACAGCAAGTGGATGTTTCAAAGACCTGTGTTCATAGAGTGACTGTAGTTCATGAAATACCACCTTGTGATGATGATGAATGCCAGGAATGTCTCAATGCAGATGCAGACCACTTTCAGCGCACCTTATAATAAGGTTGGTGGTCACTACAGTGTGTGTTACTATCACTTGTGAATAAGTGACAATGGAAAACCCCACAACGTAATAATAATGTGCAGAACACACAATGTACATGATCTGTGGCCCAGCAATATAATGAACGCACTCTATTTTATTAATCATGCAATTATTTGAAAAATATGGTACTTTAATCAAAATTGTTACAGCCATTTATGAGAAAATAAAAGATAATGGACAAAATTTTCCATTTAAAGGGTATTTAGGGTAGGGGATTTTCTTGAAAATCTTTGTAATGCATCTTTGGAAGATGCTGAACTTAAATACCAAGTTTGGTATTTATCAGACATTTTGCTTTTGAGTTATGTTGTTCACAGACCACAAACATTTTTTATAGAATTGCTGTACAGCGGAATCTCGTTAGCACGTTCCTCATTATCACGTTTTCCTGTGTATTACGTTGAATTATAAAAGTCCCGGCACCAAATGCAATAAATAAAGTTCGTTTAGTACCTTTTCTCGCTCCTACTTACTACGTTCGAAGTTTGACGCCCTCATTTGCTATTTTGGCCAATACTTGGTCAGTGCAGTGGGAGTAGATTTACTACATTCGAAGTTTGATGTCCTCATTCACTACTTTGGTCAAAGCAAGCGGGGTGGAACTGGCACCCCATGGCATGCATGTATGTATGTACATATTTGTGTGATGCAATTTGTGTGGGGGGATAGAGAATGCTTTAGTTTAGCGGTGGCTTGGCATGGTTGGTTTCTGCTGTTGAGTGTTGACAAAATGTAATTGTATTTTAACTTTTTGTTCACAATGGAGAAAAAGAAAGTGCGGCAAATAAGCAACAGTGAAAAACTGAAAATCCTTGAAGAAGTAGATCGCAATCCAAATATGAAATGTGTGGATATAGCATGAAAGTTCAACATTCCTTCATCAACCTTAAACACAATTGTTAGCAAACGTAAACTAATTGAAACTGCTTTTGAAGAAGGGAAAAATGCTAAAAGAAAACATAATCACCCTGGCCAGTTTTCAGAATTACAAGATGTTCTGCTAAAGTGGTTTACACAAGCTAGAGCTTCAAATGTGCCAATAGACAGTACTGTGGTTCGAGCTCAGGCAACACATTTAGCACAGAAGATGGGACTGGATGATTTCAAAGCGTCCAATGGCTGGATTGAAAGATTCAAGAATCGACATGGCTTAGTCTACATATATGTGCGAGGTGAGGCTGATGGCCTAGATAACGACGCTACACTGTGTGAAAATATAGAAATGTGGAAAAACACAATGCTCCCATCAATTTTGAAAGACTATAGCCCCGACGATGTTTATAATGCAGATGAAACAGGACTATTTTTCCATCTTTTGCCAGACAAAATCCTCGATTTTAAGGGCACAAAGTGCCAAGCCAGGAAGCTTAACAAGGGGAAGATTACAGTTTTGTTGTGCTGTAACGAAAGCGAAACAGAGAAATTCGTATCGCTGGTTATTGGAAAAGCATGCATTCAGCGATGCTTTAAGAATATGCGATCTTCTCCATGTAAGTATACTTCCAACATAAAAGCCTGGATAACTTCTGGCATCTTTGAAAATTTCTTACGAGCATGGGATGCAAGAGTGGACATAAGAAGCAGGAGAATTGCACTCTTCATTGATCAGTGTGCCGCTCATCTACAAACTGTTTCAAATTTAAGAAACATAAATATCATTTTCCTCCCAGCAAACTGCACGAGTAAGCTACAACCTTTAGATCAAGGCATAATTCAGTGCATGAAGCAAAAGTATCGGAAGAGGCTGGTACAGAGAAGGTTGACTGCACTGAAATCGACAAGAAAAATCACCGTTTTAGATGCCATGCATTTTATTAGATCTGCTTGGGATTGTGTGACGCACAATACCATTAGGAACTGTTTTAATAAAGTTGGTTTTTGCCGGGTTCTTGGTGATACAATCACGCAGGAAGATGAGTTTTCCGAGAGTGAAGAATGGCGCCAAATAGCAGACGATGCCGGGGTGTCTTTCGAAACATACGTACACATTGACAATGAAATTCCAGTGTGTGAAACAGCGACGATAGGTGAAATACTTGAAGAACAAGTGAAAGAAGAAGCGTCGATGGGAGATGAAAGTGATGATGAGCCAGTACCTACAGTGTCGGAAACGATGCAGGCAATGGACATAGTGAAGCAATATGTGTGCAGTTTCAAAGTTGATGGCGATGTAATGACTTTACTAAACAAGATGGACAGTAAAATTTTGACATTAAAACCAACAAAGCAATCAACTATAGATATGTATTTCAAACCAGTGTAAATAGTGTCTATATTTCACATCTGTTTTTGAGGTACGATGTTATATTAGATTACATTACATAAATATGTTTTTAAATTGCAGATTTTGCATTTTTGTTAACACGTTTTTCCGGCTATGACATCCAAATCCTTGGGTCCTTGCAAAAACTTACTAACGAGATTCTACTGTATTTGCATCCAGCAGCCCATAAAACATTAATTTCCAGTGAAATCTCTATCGTATTTTTGAGTGGAATACAATACTTCCTCTACTTACTATAAAGTAAGGGTGGAGAAAATAAAAGTTTATGAACATGTGGGAAAATGTTCATGTACATTGATTAACAAAGTTAAGGACATATCTTGGTGTATTGTATTCTACTTTAAGACAATAAAAGACACATCCCTTCTTCTTCTATTATGTTAAATGAATGCAGCTTATCATTCAATAGAGATAAAGAATAAGGACAGATCTATAACCTACCACTGTGTGCAATGAGATAGATCGATTCCTGTTAGAGCTTGGCACGTCCTGATTGCTGTCCTAATGAGTACTGCAGGATCCTTATCTGGATTAGCCCCATCCAATGAAGGACTCCAAGGACCTCCAATGGCCATTGTTTCGTTCTTTCCACGAAGCCCAACAAGGAAATTAACCAAACGTGTTGGATGTACAAAGTCACGAGCATCATCTGAACAATCCTTGTTTTCTTTGTCCTCCGCCAAGGCACAGCACTTGCGGAATATCTCCTCCATTGTCGGCATACTCATCAGCATTACCTAGCAGAAAAAACAACATAACCTGTATTAAACACTTGGTCTCTGTGTTTATTATTTACTAGCTGTCTTATCTGCCATTGCACATGTGCATTCAGTAAGTAAGGGTTGAAAATAAGGATGGGGTGGTTTTTGGGAGTAAAGTAGTCTATAATTTCCCTTGGGTCCTATGGTATAACCACAAATTTTATCTTGATAGACCAAAGAGTGTGGATTTGTATGTTAGGGATTGTAAATAATGGTAGTGGAAGTTTTGGTTAGTTGTACGGTAGCTTATCTTTAGATTCTAAAACCTAAGTATACAAAGTTTTGTCAAAAAACACTCTTGAACAACAGAGTTCAGTGAAATTTGGTGATATGAACAAGGTATAAGCTCCTCTCCCTCCAATAAATCAATTACAAAATATCTGAAGCCTACCCATTTAGGTCTGAAGGTCATTAAAAACTGCCATGTTCACAATAAAGAGACACATAAAACCCTCAAACTGGATGACATGAATATGAACATCAATCCCCACCCTTTTTTATATATTTTACAGCCTATGTTCATCCAGAAGAGAAGTGGTTTCCGAGTTTACTATGAGAGACAGAAGCTTTCTCTCTTTATAATACAGTAGTTGTAGTGAAATGTTCTGAAGCTTTTAATTTAACATTATTTAATTTTGCGCTTTACAATAGTATTTGCTTAATTATAAGTAATAATGTAGAAGCGGTTGATAGTGAAGTATTTCAGATGAAAATGAACGAGTAATAGGAAAACTCATTTACACTCTTCACTTAAGTAGAATTACCTGGACATGTTTCAAGAGTGCCTTGCTCTCATCATCAGCTGCTGACCTACTGGCTGGTGGTTGTTTGATTGTCCTGTATCTGCCTATGTTTATCATCTGTGTTGGTATCTGGTGAGGGTTTGATGTACTTGCTGAGTTTGTCCATCAAACCCTCACCAGGTACCACCACATATGGTCAGCAGCTGACGATGAGAGCAAAGGACCCTCGAAACATGTCCAGGTAATTCTACTCGTACTTAAGTGAAGAGTGTAAATGAGTTTTCCTATTACTCATTCATTTTCAATATTTGCTTATTTTGAATTTTTCTGTTTTAAGCACTTTTGGAGAGATTTTCAAACTGGTAGAGTGTTCTTTGTTCATGCTGGAGTTGATGTCTTTGCATTAAACACAATGTGGTGAGCTGAGCAAATTCTGCCAAACACTCATAACTTGTTCGTAGACGAAATGAGGCAACCGCATCTGATTCAGGGCTATCTGGTACAATATTAGGTTTTAACAGTGTTTTCCATTTTTTTTGTTTCAGTTTGTTTGGATGTAAAGGTTAGTGCCATGTACTCAATGACTTCTCCTGTCCAAATCTCATCCTGCCCTTTGTGCAACTTGCTTTTACATATGAGGCTCTGAGGGGCAAATAACTATAACAATGAAATAACAAAATGCTACTTCACCACTTACGGGTTACTGTAGTTTGTCTCCACTAGCATTACCAGCAGGTAATGTGAAATGAACTACAGAAGTTCAAGGTGCTTCTCTTTATAATATTCTATAAATTTTTACCTTTAAAGATAGTTAACTTTAACATTATGCAACTTTATAAAAGAAGGCTAGTATTGAGTTTGTGAGAAATCCACCTTTTCAAAAACATATTCTAAAATACTTGGAAGACAGTCATAACTCCAAGCAGACTATTTTGAACAATGTTTAAGTAGATCTTTATTGGCTACACTATAAGATATATTGTACCGTTTGTTTTATTTGTTGGAACCATTTATCTTGTAAGAGATAGAATCAGCTAAAATAAATATTGTGCATGCTGGCAACCAAACAGTTCTACTTGTAGAATTATCTCCTTTTTCCCCAGAAGACGTAAAATCAGAAATGATTAACAGTCTAAAGTGACAAGGAAATGCTGGATAATTTACAAACAAGAGCTGATCTTTACAACATTTTATTAATTTGTAGCAACAAAAAACAAGCCAATTAACCATTTTAATTTGTGAATAGCATTTTGTTCTCGTGGCATTCACATTAAAGTTTTCCCTTAATAATTTAGACATTATAGTCTCATTTCAGCATTACAAATTCTTCACTGCAAGTTCCTTTTCAACAATGAAGCTAAATACATGAAAGGTATATAAATTTTCTGTATCACTCACTGTGATATTTATTATGAACCAGAGCCTAATTATCTTCCATTCCTGGGTGACACTGAGGTATACTTCACAGCACAAATGTGAGTTTACAAAATGTCTGAAAGTGTGCCATGTGCACTGCTTAAAATGCCTGGCCGCAAAGAGCTGTTGCCTAGATGTGTACTAATCCTGCCTTATCATCCCCAGGAGACCAACAGACTGCTGACCTTGACATTGCTGTCACTGTTGTCCGCCAAACAGCCAATCAGGTGTCTTCGAGCATGATGACATTATCCAAAGGTCATCAATAATCCTGACATCATAAGTCAAACATGCTCTCACCAGGCTGGAATACATTTCTCATAGAAGATGTAAAGGAGGGGGTACGGTATAAGACGACCCTGAATATTCAGAAGGTTTTCACAAGAAAAACATTTTAAATACTGACTGCAATTAGAAAAAATATTCATGACATATTGGAAAACCCTGGTTTTGTTTCTGTCACAAGCATATCATTGTACATTAGTCAGAAACAACAAATTTCATCACAACCTGTACATTATTAGTACATGCAAAATCTGTAATTTGAGGTTTATATCATAACTTTCTCTATTGTTTATTCAACTGAAACAATGACGATTATCTCCTTTCTACACTATCTGGCATGACTGGAGCACTGATCAAAACTGAATGTAATAATACAACGGTGCCATGTGCAACATATCAAGGAAGTAATTGTTACAGCTTGAGAAATTGTATCTATTCATGACCTTGAGCTCAGCTGCAATGTCTATGACCCAAGGTTATTGCAAGTTTGGCACAGGCAGTCAGAGATAAAGATAGATAAGTCACATTCTTGCCCAGCATAAACACCAGAAGCACTATTGGCAGATAACCAGAATCTTCTGGAAGTTTCCTTCACACTTCTAGAAAGTTCTAGAATGGTTTGTAGAAGACTCTGCTGGCTGTATAAATGAGCATTCTCGCTGCAACATCAAGTGTAGTTCTTCAAGCAAGTTGGTGATGAATGATGTGAGTGCTGCTGCAGGAGAGATTGAAGAAGTCTTGTGTTCAACTCCCCAACAAATAAGCATCCGGAAGAATTGGCTATGTTGAGCATATTCTATTACGCTGCTATGTCCAGAAGGAAAGTAAAGAGATGAGGAAAATGAAGTAGTTCACATTAGTAAAGCGACAATGTGAAGTAAGTGAAGTGACAGTTGAAAAAAGTGGAAAAAGTCACAATATTGACTCCCAGTGCTCAAGTCAGTGCAGTCCATCATGAAAAGGAGCCTCTTTATTATTCTGCATATATAAGATGACTAAGGTTTTTACGGGCAAATTTTACAGTAAAAAACATTGTGTTGTATTTGGGTGAATGCGTGTGTAGAAATTAAGTGTTCATTACTTCTGTAATGCAATAAACTTACTTTAGCGGAAAAGAGATAATCTGCATCTGATGGCTCCAGGACTGCCTTATTCTCTATCACAGCATCCACCTCCTTGCTCATCACATGGAAGGAGCATGGCTGATCCAAGGTGAATGGGCTATTTGGAGGGAAGGCATCAACCCAACGGAAACTGGTGGAGAAGAAATCTGATGGGATGTACATGTTAGAATATCTGCGTCGTAGTTCTAACACATCTGCTTCTGGCCTGAAACATAAGTACGCTTGGTCACACAGTTGGTTCATTGCTGCTGGAAGTCTGGACCTCAATCCATTGGATTATTCTCTGTGGAAGAAGCTCGAAGCAACAGCATGTCAAAAATGGCACCACAATATTGAGATGTTAAAAAAATCAATCACATCAGCTGTCAAGAAAATTCTGCTACACACAATTTGTGCGGCTATTGATGAGTGGCTCCAACATCTACGCTATTGTGTTGGCGCACATGGTGATCATCTGTAGCATGTTTTGTGTTCTTTCAGAATATACAGGGCAGAAATGAAATAGTCCTGCGGACTGGGGGAGGTGGGAGAGTGGATGTAGTTGAACAAAACCTCCAATACTTTTTTGTAATTAAATGCACCGTTACTAGATAATCACGTTTAAAAGTAGGGGTATTTGGCAATGTGGCGTAACTTGTTGATCGAGTAGTCTGCTTCTACTGGCGCACCTTGAACTATTCCAACACGCTATAAAACCATTTAAGTAACACTGGCCATGTATCGAATTCAGATGTTTTGTCGTGGTGCACGAGACACCACAAAAATTCTGGGAAAAAGTCAGGTTATTGTTCACTGCACCGTATGTAAACATTACCTCGAATTCTACATTCCCATGTAATTACAAATATTTTATTTCATATGTTTAAAGGTCTGAATATCTGGCCTATTCTGTTTGAGAGGTTTACGCCATGGTAAGGTAACAAACTCACGTGAAATTGTTACTGATATTAACAGTTTTAAGGTTTATGTACACATAATACCTATGTATGTACTTTAAAAGGTACATTTGAATTATTATGCAATGCCATACTGCAGTGATAATGCAATGCTTTACTTGAAATAAAATAAGTATTCCAAACATTATGACACTCTTATATTGTTAACACCATTATTCTGTGCTGAATTTAATAATGTGGTACTAATAATTGCTAAACGTTTAGGAAAGCATAATTTATAATAGGAATTTAAATTAAATTGAGTTTTATTTATAGACGCCCTTTAACTACTATGGTCCTTAGCGTCCCATTCTATATTGGGTGTGAAAGACTGGAAATTTTGCTCAGAGGCCTCTTATCAGGCTTGAGGTTCTTTTACATGCCGTAAATCTACGAAACGGGAAATAGGAATTTACACCACTGCAATATGCTTAAAGGAAATTTATGTGCAATTGTTTATACTTTTGTCCAAACGGGAACTGTACGCTTCTATTTAATTTTTAATATACCCGTTTTAAAATGGGACTAATGTGTTCATGACAACACATACATCTAATTACCGTCTAAAAACGAATCTGTATAACATGATATAGAAGCTTTTTGGAAGCAATTTCACCAACGGGTACTCAAATATGACTTAACAATAAGCTTATGAGCGCAAAAAAGCTCGAGTTAGTGAAATTTGCAACACTAATGTCACTGATAAGATTTATGTGCGGAGTATGTGTGACAAATATAAAAATATTTAAAAAAAAACGTAGGTAATCAAAACTGACATTGCTCTTCGTACCTAATGAATTCCACAGTCATGGACTACCATTATTTACTTGGTAGCTTTAGAAACAAAAAATAACCATAACCTTAATCACTAGCATTTATTAGCATTTACAAGTATGCAAAGGCATTGGAATTAATTTAAAATATGTGAACTTGCCTCCAGGATTTAAATTTGAAATAAGAGTTTATAGGAAGTGTTCCATAAGCCCTTGATTACAACTCACAATTACACTACCTGCATCACGGACCTGCTGGCAAATGGCAACAAATGTGTCTGCACTTGGCATGATCCTGTTAGGAAATCTTTCAGCATAGAACTATTAGTAGATCGAGAATGCACTGCGTTTCTCCGTGAATTAAGATCATTTCCAGAGATTCGTGTATGTTATTCTGTAACAAGAATTTCTGTCCTTTGTTTTTTCTTATCCATGTGCCTCCCTTAATTGCTCTGATCTTAACTTGTGGCTTTGACAAAAGGACAATTGCATGTGATCAAGTAAACATTCCCTGCGATCTACACCGATATCGAAAGAAAGTAAATGCAGCTGATGCGATGTTGCCAGTTGTAATAGAAGAAAGGAGGCAACATATTATGGACTTTTTAAATTTAATTTACACAAAGACCGTTCATTCTATTGAAATATGCCATAATTACAAAGAAGTGTTGGATGTTTTGTTCATCTACATCCACTCTCCCACCTCCCCCAGTTCACAGGACTATTTCACTTCCACCCTGTATATATATATATATATATATATTAATGGGTTTGCACAGTTTTATTTAGTAGTTATACACATTGAAAGTGCTGACAGAACTTATGGCAGTAGTATGTACATATATTTACTTTTCCACATAATCACTGGACAATTTGATACATTTCTGCCGACAAGTTCTCTGAAACCGTCACGGAAGAAGTCAACACTCTGCGCAAACAGCCTCTCACAGTTCTCTCAACTTCATTGGATGCATACTGATGTCCCCACAGACCTATCATTATTGCGAAAAGATGCAAGTCAGATAGTGCCAAATCTGCACTGTATGGAGGATGCCATATGGAAGTGAGCCTCAGTTTCTGAAGTTCCACATTCAAGGAAATCAACATGGATAATACCATCCGTATTCCAAAATACTGTTGCCATGATTTGTCCAGTCCAGGGCTGTGTATGGAATTTCTTTTCCTGAGACGAGTCTATGGTCAATATTCCATAAACTGACGTTTTGTCTCCAGATTGTAATGGTGTACCCACATCATTTCAGGCATCAGCATCTGGGTTGCCATCGTGCACAGATCTGCCGATAACCAAGTAAAGCAATAATGTGACCTACACGTTCTTGTGAAATGCCAATTATGCTTGCAATTTCTCTCTGAATGATACAATAATCATTCTGGATCAGTCTATCAACTTTTGCCTGTGAAATTCAGTGGTTGCTGTCTCAGGACGTCCAACACTTTCACTGTAAAGCAAGTCAAATGTTCCTGCCACACCAGCGATGCACAATGCTCACATCAACACAATCACCATAAATGACTTGCATTCTTTGATGAATTTCGTTTGGGGTGACATCTTTTGCTGTCAAGAATTCAAGACAGCACGTTACTTAACTCGCACTGACTGACCGTCTCTTTATGCTGTTAATGACACAACCGTTCATTGCTAAGGTTTACCACTAACTGGAACTGTAGAGAAGAGTCTGTTGAAGAGTCCAGTACCTCCACATACCAGTGCTGCCATTGGTGAGGAGTTATGAAGGTGGAAGCATTACTTTTCATTGAAGCCTCATACATTGAATCTTACATGCTAAAGCTTTAGATTTCCATATACACCTCCTTATATTCACATCACACCTTTTGTGACCTAAGCATGCATTTGATTGTATGGACCACACTTATCTAATTAGCAAATTAAATTAACTGGAGTAAAAAGCCCTGCAATAAACAAAAATTTTCAGATCCTGCCTTTACAAAAAAGATCTATTAAATTCACAACAGAAAAAGAAGAAAATGGCCAATTACCTTACCTAGACATCAGGATCATCAGAAACAATGCACACAACAAACTAACGTTCAGCATTTACAGAAAACCAACGCACACAGAAAATTATATTAAAAACAATAGCTACAATCCTACAAGCCACAAACATGCAATTTTAAATAGTATTACAAACAGGTTAGTACATATACCAATGGAGAAAGAAGAATACCAACACATTATCAACATAGCCAATATGAATGGATACCAGAAGAAAACAATAGATAAGAAGATAAAAAGGTTTGAAAGACAGAAATACATCCAACAAATGACTATGTTACTCAGACAACAAAAACCACAAGCATATGAAAAATTCACTTATCACCCTTGGACACATCATAAATTTCAAAGGATTTGCAAGAAATACATCACCCTGTCTCCACAGAATAACCACAATATAAAGAAACTACTATGCAACAGAACAAAAGATCCTATCCCCAATGATAAATCAGCTGGTATATATCAAATTGATTGTAATGAATGTAACCTGGTATACATAGGAAGAACCAAAAGAAATCTTGAAATAAGACTTAAAGAGCATATGAGATGCATTTACCAAAAGCAGCCAGATAAATCAGCAGTAGCACATCATTTCTGGTCTTCAAACCATGATATCACTCTGAACATAAAACTCTTAAAACTGATCAACAGCAGCAATGAATTGGACATTTGGGAAAAAATACATATTGTCAAACACAGGAATCACCCAATGAATTTCGAACTGCCGCCACCCAGCAGCCTTTGGAGGTTCATCAGCCCAGCACCAGAGAACACCACTAGCCACACACATCCCCCAGATAATGAACTGGAAAAATCATTTGAGAACATGCTGACGATGGGAACAAGCAGTCTCCCGAAACGCGTTCAAGTAAGAATATTTTAGTGATGATGTGTAATAACCCTCAACTCTCTTTATTTTAAAATAGTTATTCTCATTGATATTAATCACCTTCCACAGCCATTTTTGTCTTCTTTACTGATGTATCTTTCCAATTTCTCCTGGTCTTAAATTTAAAATCCTTTCACCTCTTATTTCATTTGGTAAGCACTCCCAGTAAACTCATTCCTTCAAAATTTAGCTTGGTCACATTCCAGATCCTGTCCAGTAATATCTGCTTCTTCACACATTGGACATTTTCCATTAATGTATCCATTCTTTATCCCAGTTAAGGTTATTTTCAAATGAGATGATGTCTTGTCTTTGAACACTATGAGACCGTCTACCAATTTTGTCATATTGTGTTCCCACGAGTAGGAAGAGCCATGCATCAAGTGTATCCACCTTTAATAAATACCACTTATGCTAGGTTCAAATTTTGTAAAAATTAATTCTTAAGGCAGAGGGTAATGTTTGCAAACACAATTTGAAAACCTAATTTTTAGCTCAAATAATTTATGTAATGCAAATGAATAATCACATCCTATATTCAATTGCAGCCACTTAGGCACTGAAATGACATAATATATATGTGTATATATATATATATATATATATATATATATATATATATATTTATTTGTAATTATGAATTACTGTAACGCAAACTACTGCCAGGATGTTGCTAAAGGAATTATGTTGAACAAGCACCAGAAATTTGCTTGTTTCTCTCTCTGTTGCTCAAGATTAGAGCCAGCAGTTCACTTAGCGTGGTAAGCAGAATGTTGCATCTGGAGAATGTCAATCATTACAAGTTTATGACACGTAAGTGTATGGATCTAATGTTCACCCTTCACTTACATGTTTATCTTAAGCGATTTCAAGACAAAAAAAAAAACATGCAAGTGATGTTAATTGTTTCAACTTCAACTCAATTATTACTTTTAAATCGGAAGACATAATATTCAACTCAATTTTTCTATAAGCTATATACGTTTAAAAATAATCTCCCAATTTTGAGAAATAAATTATTAACTTTTTGAAAAATCAAGAATTTTTAAGAGTACTACAAAACATAGTAATTCTTCTGCAATTCTGATGAAAGTATTTTTGTAAATTCATTTATTGCAATATTAATGTGAATATTTTGAAAAAATCATCTTATGGAGCATTTTATTATAACATTGAATTTAAACAATAAAAAAATAATATTTAAATAATCATATAAACTAGAATTTTCAAACATGGCAAAACGATTACTGTTATTGTGTGTAATAAGTTTCTAAATTTGAAGAAGATATCTTAAACATTCTGGATTTTCAAAATTTCACTATGCATTTACCTTAATTTGTTGTATAACTTTATTTTGAGGTTATTTTTGTAAGACTCTACATCCAAAATGGCAGTGATTGCCCAGAAAGTGGTGCTAATGAAACAACTTACATGTCAAGTGCTATTTTTGGAATCTGAACCATGTAGCGTGGAACTATTCTGGTTCTTCGTCGAGGTGCCGGTCTGGGACTTTTACTGCGCCGACGAACTGATGGACTTCGTTTTTCCTTTTCCTCGCGTTCCCTGTAACATATATTTAATGGCTATAATGCTTATCTTCCCACTATGACATGAATAGCACAATAAGCAGTTAGCTTTAATTGAAAATTTATGAAGCATTGAAGGCTATGCAGCATATAGCAGACACAAAATTTAATGGTTGCTGGTAGCTGACCACTATGGACAGAGCGCAGTTACACGCAGTAATATGATGAAATGAAAACAATTTATAGGGTATTATTACATTACTAAAGCAAATATAAACTTGGTGTGCATTGCTAAGTTAACAAGTACAGCAATCTGAAATTCATATCTTAGTAACAGTAATAAGAATCTTGCACAGACCAAGCCAAAAAAAGAAAGAATACACATTGTAAATTATATTCCTGCTTTGGTGATCTAACACTTCTTGTTCTTGTAGTATTGGTTGACTTTCACTACTCATACCTTGTCCATTAAGTGACAATTTGACGAACACCAATAAAATAACACAGAAACACAATTATTGAATTACGGGAACTGAAATTATCTCTCCTAACACAAAAGCAAAAAACTATTGAAGCCATAACATCAGCCACTTAGAGGCCTTTTCCTTCTTTATGATTTAGGTACCTCAAGCTCGTTCTGCTATCTGTTTTGAATCAAATGCTGACACAATAAACAAAAGAGGCATGAAGGGAGTTGGGCAGAGTACTTTAAATCTTCTCAGCAGAATCTCTTGCTTAAAGACAACTTCAATGCACATCCATATCTCTGCAACCAGTTAACGTAGGAAGTTGGTTTTTAGACTGCAAGTTTCAAAAGCAAATGCTCTTCATGAATAGTAATTCTCTTTCTTGGAGCACAAGTAAATTGATTTCACAATGTCTTAACTATACAACACTGTAAGGTGGAGTAAGCCTGTAATTGCATTTTGTGATAACCAGGTTCTCCCACCATTAAATTTTGTGTCAACCAAAATATTTGAGTTCAATAACACCAAATTTCAAAAGTATGCATAGTTTCCCAATTATAAAGTCATTATACTTATTAATTTCATCGCAAACTTTCTTACTCAGTTTACCAACATCATTTTGTGTATCAACCAGCTACAACTTCTCATTTCTTACACTTTTACTTTCTCTAGACCTGGGAAAGTTCCCACTGACTGTGAATACATGTGTTTTAACTTTAGTCGTTCTCATTCTGGTTTTGATCGAGCTTTTATTGATAATCTTTTAAGTAGAGTATTTGTTTAGTTACTAACCTTGCCCTCTCTTCCCGTCTCTTCTTCCTCTCAGCTTCATCATCTTCATCACGACTGCGTTCCTTAGATCTGTCTCTGCGGCTGCTGCTTAGATTCATCTTGCGACTGCTTCGTCCAAAACTACTACTGGAATTTTCATCTGCTACAAATAAAAGCATCCAGTTATGATTTTAACTGAAATTGCAAACATCAAGGGATAGAGTTATTTGCCCATTTAAATCCCCCCCCAAAGTTTCAGTTTACAAACCTTACAACAAAATGAAATGATTTGTTGATTCCATTGGTCCCAACTTATTAATAGGGAGGCACCCAATAGCGGTGTCTGTTACTGCCAATGGTGGCTTCATATACAAAATGGTAATGGAGCAGTTAATGTGTCTTGGTTTTTGCTCTGTGGTGTTCATTCGCATGTAATAGAGTGTCATACTCTGAAAAAAGGCCGCTTTTTGTTACTTTTGTTTTCTATCTGTGTGTTTAAAGTTTTACAATCAGTAAATTAATGACGTCATTACTGTCATTAACAAACGCACAAGGAAATAGATATGGGGTAGTTAGTGTCACTGACTGCCAAAGCATTGATGAGGAAATGAAATGCCATAATTTTCTACCTTGACTCTGTGAGGAAAACTTTTTCCATCCAATTTTGTTTAAAGTCACCTAGACTTGTTGGTAATTTATTGATACTAAGCAAAATACACAGAAACAGGCTGATACATTGTGACCTTCAGGGTAGTTCTTGCAGGCATCTCATTCCCACCAAACATGCAAAGTTACAAAAACTTATTTCTTTCTGCACAGAAAGTACAGAGCCGTATTACAGGGAATTGCTTGTCTTGCACTGTGTTGTTCCTAAGCAGTTCTGTTCCCTCTCAGTGTGTCGACTAATCAGTTAACAGGAACTCTGTTGATACGTTGTGCGAGTACATGCTTCAGTATTATAGTGTGTTAGCGGTTATAATGCCAAAAAGTCTGTACACTTTAGCACACAGATTCATGTATGATTCTCATTTGACGACAAACTCTTGTAGAGAAGTGAGACACTTTCACTGTTGTTTGTGCGCCTCACATTGCAATCTTGTGAACACATTTATGGAAATGGGATCTATTCACGATTACAAATGGAATTCTAACACAGGAAAAACTTGATGACATGGAAGAAGAAAATTTACAGTGAAGTCCAAAGAAATCTCTAACAAGCATGGTTTTATTTACGTTATCATGAAGAATTAACAAGTTTTACTGCAAATTTTGTTAAAAGGTGTTACAGATGTGCGGATAACATTTCCAACTTCTTCTATGACGAAGGTATATAGTTTTTATGGTCTTCGCACGCACGCACATGCACACGCACAAGCACGCACGCACGCACGCACGCACGCACGCACGCACACACACACACACATACACACACCAAAAAAAGGAAACAGCCTGCAGTCATATAATACAAATAAGATAAATAATTTACAAGAGCTGATTTTACAATTCATGTCATCCATTACTGAATGTTCATGCCCTGGTTACAAGAGGTCACTAGTGGTGCAATCCAATCTTAAATCAGCATGATATGCATTTAGAAGGGGAATAATGATGAAGGATAGACACACAGATAAGCTCTAGTTTATCATATCACTGTATACCATTTACTAGTGGTCACTAGTGGTGCTATACATTTTGTTGTAGCCTAATGAAGGGGGCCATGATCATGATGAAGTATAGACACACAGATAAGCTCTGGTCTATCATAGCACTGTATACCATTTACTAGAGGTCACTAGTGGTGCTATACATTTTGTTGTAGCCTAGTGAAGGGGGCCATGATCATGATGAAGTATAGACACACAGATAAGCTCTGGTCTATCATAGTACGGTATACCATTTACTAGAGGTCACTAGTGGTGCTATACATTTTGTTGTAGCCTAGTGAAGGGGGCCATGATCATGATGAAGTATAGACACACAGATAAGCTCTGGTCTATCATAGTACGGTATACCATTTACTAGAGGTCACTAGTGGTGCTATACATTTTGTTGTAGCCTAGTGAAGGGGGCCATGATCATGATGAAGTATAGACACACAGATAAGCTCTGGTCTATCATAGTACGGTATACCATTTACTAGAGGTCACTAGTGGTGCTATACATTTTGTTGTAGCCTAGTGAAGGGGGACCATGATCATGATGAAGGATAGACACACAGATAAGCTCTGGTCTATCATAGCACTGTATACCATTTACTAGAGGTCACTAGTGGTGCTATACATTTTGTTACAGCCCAGTGAAGGTGGACCATGATCATGATGAAGGATAGACACACAGATAAGCTCTGGTCTATCATAGTACGGTATACCATTTACTAGAGGTCACTAGTGGTGCTATACATTTTGTTGTAGCCTAGTGAAGGGGGCCATGATCATGATGAAGTATAGACACACAGATAAGCTCTGGTCTATCATAGTACGGTATACCATTTACTAGAGGTCACTAGTGGTGCTATACATTTTGTTGTAGCCTAGTGAAGGGGGGCCATGATCATGATGAAGGATAGACACACAGATAAGCTCTGGTCTATCATAGCACTGTATACCATTTACTAGAGGTCACTAGTGGTGCTATACATTTTGTTACAGCCCAGTGAAGGTGGACCATGATCATGTTGAAGGATAGACACACAGATAAGCTCTGGTCTATCATAGTACTGTACACCATTTACTAGAGGTCACTAGTGGTGCTATACATTTTGTTACAGCCCAGTGAAGGTGGACCATGATCATGATGAAGGATAGACACACAGATAAGCTCTGGTCTATCATAGTACTGTATACCATTTACTAGAGGTCACTAGTGGTGCTATACATTTTGTTACAGCCCAGTGAAGGTGGACCATGATCATGATGAAGGATAGACACACAGATAAGCTCTGGTCTATCATAGCACTGTATACCATTTACTAGAGGTCACTAGTGGTACTATACATTTTGTTGCAGCTCAGTGAAGGGGGACCATAATCATGATGAAGGATAGACACACAGATAAGCTCTGGTCTATCATAGCACTGTATACCATTTACTATAAATCACTAGTGGTACTATACATTTTGTTGCAGCCCAGTGAAAGGGGACCATGGTCATGATGAAGGATAGACACACAGATAAGCTCTGGTCTATCACAGCACTGTATACCATTTACTAGAGGTCAGAAGTGGTGCTATACATTTTGTTGAGCCCAGTGAAGGGGAACCATGAACATGAAGGATAGACACACAGATAAGCTCTGGTCTACTATAGTACTGTATACCATTTACTAGAGGTCACTAGTGGTGCTATACATTTTGTTGTAGCCTAGTGAAGGGGAACCATGAACATGAAGGATAGACACACAGATAAGCTCTAATCTATCATAGCACTGTATACCATTTACTAGAGGTCACTAGTGGTGCTATATATTTTGTTGTAGCCTAGTGAAGGGGAACCATGAACATGAAGGATAGACACACAGATAAGATCTGGCCCATCATAGCACTGTATACCATTCAGTTTGTAATCTTGGCTATAATACAATGTAGTAGAACTTAATGCTTTGTCATATCCGTGGTTAAAGCCTGTAACATTTTGAATCTGCCTAAAAAGTCACAAAAAGTCCTCTGCTCCAACAAACCTTTAAATTTGGCACAAGCTCAAACTGGGGCAGAAGGATGTAATTCAGGTATTGTGCGAACTGTTTGCTCTGAATGGAAATGATTGAAAACTGTATTTGGGCAAAAGCATACATATAATTTTAGTTTCAATACTTTTATTGGTATATAATACGGAGCTAAAAATAAGTTATTTGCAATTAGGATGGATTTCAATTTTTGCTTTTATCTCCTGTAAAATCACAAAAATTATACTTAACCTGTTGCCATAGCACAAACAAATTAAAAACGAACAATTGATAATGGCAAGCTTTGTTCTCTATCCATTTTTTGTAGTTTAACTTTAAAATTTTTGTATTTCAGAAATCTAACCTTGCTTTTATGAAAAAAGATTATAGAACAGAAATCTTGTTTAATGCCTGTAAAAAAATGAATCAAAATACACCCAAACAGGGGAAACAAACTAAATGCTTATTAAATGACAGATTCTAGCAGACTGCCTAGAGAGCTATTAAAGATTTCATCTCTACAGGTTTTAGGGGGAACTCCAATGTATGATGTAAGTATTACCAGTAAACTCAAGTTATGAAGTTTATTGTTAAAGAGTTGGTACCTGGTGGAGGAACTGCATTATAGCTGCTCTGTGAGGAAGTACTAAAGCTTTTGCTGGAAGTGGCCGGAGTGCGAGTTGCTGGCGATCCTGTCATGGGCAGAACCTGTATTCGCGTGGCATTCCATTTAAATGGCATGTTTGGATTATATGAGGCTTCTACCAAAACGCGATCACCAACCACAGGATTAGAGCCTTTAACACAGCAGCTGAAATCAAACATAGCAACACATTTAATTGACTGTCCATTGATCACAGAATTATCAGTGTGAAACTAAAATATCTTAATCTCAAACAGCTGAGTGCAACGTGCACAGAGGTTAGGTGTTTTAACCACAGTTCATGCAATTTCCAATATTTGAAAATACTTTTTGGTTTATTTTACTCAGATAATTAAACTGAACATTATAACGTCAATAAGGAATGCTTTCTTTTCAAAAACATAAACTTTAAATTTTTAGTTAAAAACACTGACCACAAAATTAATTTGAGAGAGAGAGATTGTTCAGGCGGTAGTGTCTGTGACTTGCATTCGGGAGTTCACAGTTTCAAATCCTGTGTTTCAGTTAATCTCAATAGATTTTATTTCCTGGATTCCCTCAGCTGCCAGTTAAGTTAAATATATGGATATTCATACCATGATGCAAACTTTCACCTACAGAAGAAAAAGAAGAAAAATGGGGGGACGTTCAGAAAGGCAACTACATTAATTTTTCGTACCTCTAGAAAGAAAAGTCTGTTTTATTTAATCCAACTTAAGTTAAAATTAGAATTTGTTTCTTATGGGGAGACTAAATTGGGAAACATGACAATAAATGACATTTTTAGCTTTTTTTGTAGTCTTATAAATTGGAATTTTGTCTTTAATTTGATATATATTTTATCATTGTAGGCAAAATACTTACATTTTCTATACATTTTTAAAAATGGTAGAGCAACTGCCATTTTGTGCTCTGAATTCTGCATCACTTCACAGAAAAATAAGAACTCCTATACTCTCTGAAGTAGAGTGATATACCTTAACCCATCTTTTAGGGGAAGTTTTGCTCTACAAATTTTAAATATGGCACATTCTGCATTTAAGCAATGTGATTTTTGGTTTGCAAATATATGTGTTTGTTTTCCCCAGTTTTACTTTGAATGGCATTTTCTCTGTCCTGATATTAATGATCCATTTTCTCAGAAACTATTGAAGATAACTAAATGAAATTTTGATATGATAAAAAAAATAACTTAATGGTGTTACTGATCTATTTTGGTATTAATAAGTTGGTTGGTTATGTTTTAAAAAATTAATTGCTGATAAATTTTAATAAAAACTCCGCTGTGACTCACTCACATGAATTTCTCTACCCTCTATCAATTTATTAGTGGGCATACAAACTTAAATCTTATTAAAGCTTATTTTTCTATCTACTTATTTTAATCCAAATAAATCTTTGCAGAAATAGCTGCATTACACTACAAAGGGCACAGCAAGTCAAATGTTTCAGAACTGATGCTGTATGCTAATCTTTAAATTCCATACTGTTTCCATGCAATTGTGAGAAACAACAGAATGTTGATATGACTTTAAAAGAATGACCAAGTATAAACAATTTGAACCATTAATAATGGATATCTCAGAAATGGCTTATACCCGAAAAGGTTATTTAACATAAATTGTGCATTTTATAGAAATCTACAACTTTTGTGTAGTACGTTTTTGTCTATCACTTGATGTTTAGCAATTATACAAAATCCCTTTCAAATGAAGAGGACTTCACAGGCTATTCCCATAAAATTCAATATATAAATTTTATTTGTCATGTGAATATCTTCCTTATATGGTATTTTAATCAAAATCATTAAGAGCCATTTTTTAGAAAACAAAATATTTCAAAAAAATGTTCCATGTAAAGGGTAGTTTGGGGTGGGGAGATTTAATTGAAAATCTTTGTGTCGCATCTTTGGAAGGTACTGAACCTAAATACCAAGTGCTGTATTTACCCAAATTTTCCATGCATGCATGCAAAACATGTATTTATGGTGAAATCTTGGTACTGAATTTTTGGGTGGAATGCAATACCTCTCTACTATTAGGTACTTGATAGAGAAAGTAAAAATTTGTTTAATTCAGAAAAAAATCCTATCTTCTTTAAATAAACATTATTATATAGAAGCAGATCTGTGAACTTAGAAGGCAAACATCTACATCCTGTAAAAATTTCACTCTTGACATCTTAAACAGTTTCTGAAATAATGAGTCATGAAGGTGGTAAATTTAACATTGGCAGGATGGGGCATTTATTCTCCGCTCAAGTCAAAACCAATAGGATCCCCATCCCAAAAACACACGTCTTAACTTCCTATTTATTTAAGCTGAAATTGCTTTTGAAATAGATGAATATATCACGATAAGAAGCTATTGCTACCATCCTGCATTTGATTAAAGCAGTAGGTGCTTTCTCTGCAAGGGAAAATGAATTACTGAAAGATTATGGTTGTATTTTGTGCATTGCTCCAACAATTACCTTGTTTGGAAGAAGACGTCTTCGTCCACAAAACCAAAGTTGTCATGAACTTTGGTCACTGTGCCAGTGAACACCCTCTGTTTAGGTGATGGGTTCGGAGTAGCTGGTGGAACAGGGGGCACAGCTGCCACAGTTGCTGCAGTCGTGAATGCTGTTGGGTTCAAGGCCCTTGGGGTAGGGTAGCTTACTGTAGCCACTTGCGGAAACATCTGAAAAGAAAGCAATATTGTAAGTTCCCACAAAATTCCTTGGTTGAAACTTCAGGTGTCTGTTCAAACTTTTGAATATACATGATGTAGTGGTTACCATGCTAGCCTCTAGTTCCAGAGGTTGTCGGTTCAAACCCGGCAGAGGGCGATGGCTTTTTTTTTGGGTGTAAAAATCCTTAGTATGGCTTCCTTAAGAAGGGAAGTAAAGCCAGTGGTCCCATGTTGTAGATTTACGACACGTAAAAGAACCTCAAGCCTGATAACGAGGCCTCTGATCAAAATTACCAGTATTTCATGCCCAGTATAGAATGGAATGCTAAGTCCCATAACATTTACAGCAGTTAAAGTGTGTCCATAAATAAAAACTCAATTTAAACGCAATTTGGATACATGCTTACAACAGATCTTTTTTTAACCGTAAAAGCTGGTTCACAATAGCCTGAGAGCAATAACCAAAACAGAAATGAGAACAGAAAACACGGCAGCATACAAGATTTTGGTTCATAACATCCTGCTAATGAGAACAGGAACGCACATCAATAATCATATCAATAACAAAGTGGAAAGTCAATTTTGCGCTTTGGAATTTCATTTATTTTTAACTGATCAATGATATTTTCCTTTATTTAATGGCAAACATTTAAGCTGTTTGTTAATTTCTAATGGTTTATGGTGTACTTTGTAGCTTTAGCTATTGTTTATGAGGCAATAGCCAACTACAGATGATTTCACTAGGAGAACCAATGCTCAATGGATCTGAGTAGGATGCACATATACTAGAATATGTTCCATGTTTCCAGCTTGCGACTAGAGAGAGCACTAGTGGCTGTTTCATGTCACTGCGGCCTAGAATAATCTCTACGATGAAGAGCCTAATATGCACAACATGGATCTAATTCGCTGTGCCCGGGAAAGGGAACACTAAAACTTGGACAGGTCTTCTTTTCCATTCCCAGAGCCCCGGAAAACTTCCCATCAATTGAAAACACTCCCACTAAAATACTTGTATTTTGACTGTCGTCCTTGTTCTGGTTACCATTCTCAGTTGTTCTCAACCGTAACAAATTCTACAAACAATCAAAGTGGAAGACGATACTTCGGAGTTACTTAACTTGCATGACAAATGTATTAAATTTACAATGCAATTGGAAAAAGATGGTTGTTTACTGTTTTCAGGTCTTAAATGTTTAAGTATTTGAAAATTCAAACAAATAATGAATATCTTGGAAATGGTCAATGCTACATAAAATGTAATTTGACTTAAATTGTGTGCTTTAATAGGATCGCCACTTTTTGTGTAGAAAGATTTCGTGTAGCAATTATACAAAATTCATCCCAAATGAAGAGGCCTCACAGCTATTCTCAAAATATTCAACATGTACATTTTATTTGTCATGCTGATATGCATAATGTATTTTAATCAAAATCATTAGTCATGTTTGAGAAAATAAAAAACAACAAGCATTTTTCCACACAAGGACAGATTAGAATAGGAGGATTTTCTTGAAAATCTTCATACTGCATTCTTGGAAGACACTGAACATACATACCAAGTTAACTTTTCACTTTTGAGTTATGTGCATGCACACGTACAGACGCACGTCAACATTTTTTTAAAAATGTACTTTACTCAAGAGATCTCAAAACATTTCCGGTGAAATCCTGATATAAATTTTTGGTGGAATACAATACTTCTACTTACTATACATAAATAGTAGAGAAAGTAAAAATTTGATGTGTTGCACTCACATGACTTTCTCTACTCTTGTATAAACTATTTTTACAAATGCTTATTCTTCATCTACTTCATGTTAATTGAGATAAACATTTGCAGAAACTATCTTGTTGCTAATTTTCTTGTAGGTGCAAGGGGAATATGGTAGGCTTTAAGCGATAGTCAAATGTTTTAACAGCTGATTGCTATGTGGAGCATTCCATTCTCTTTGCATGTCCAGGACATAAAAAAATGAATAATGAATTCCAATTTGAGAAAATGTATTGGAAAATTCAAACAAATAACAAGGAATATCTTGGAAGTGGTACACTGGACAAAAAAAAATGTTTATGACATAAATTGTGTTTTTTTTACGAGATCTACATTTTTTGTGTAGTAAAATTTTGTTTATCTCTTATGGTTACCAGTTATGCAAAAGTCATTTACAATGAAGAATACTTTTCTGGCTATTGCCAGAAAATTCAAGATATTTGCCATGAAATATCTTAAACACATGATACTTTAATCAAAATCATTAGTGTCATTTTTGAGAAAATCAACATTTTCGAAAAATGTTCCATGCAAAGGGTAGTCTGGGGTGGGAGGATTTTCTTTAAAATCTTGTGTCCATCCTTGCAAGATACTACTCAAATACCAAGTTTGGTATTTATCCAACTTTTAATTTTTAAGTTATGCTGTTCACAGACACACACAAGGACATGTTTCCAAAAATGCTTTATTTGGATTCAGGACACCTCAAAACATGTATTTCCTGTGAAATGTTGGTATCAAATTTTTGAGTGGAATGCAATACTTTCCCTACATACTATACGTAGTGGAGAAAGTAAAACGATGATGATTTGATTTATAAAAGTATACTTACCATCCCTGGGTGTTTAAGATATAAAAAAATCTGATGTGATACAATCTCATGACTTTCTCTACCCTTTATTGTTTATTAGTGGATACACCAACTATTCTTACTAAAGCTTATTTTTCTACTACATTTTAATCCAAATAAATCTTTACAGAAATAGCTACATTACACATTTCGTTATAGACGCAAAGAGAACAGCGATAGTCAAATGTTTAATAACTGGACGCTATATGCTGGCCTTAAAATTCCATACTGTTTCCATGACATTGTGAGAAATACTGAATGTTGACAGGTCTTTAAGAGAATCACCAAGAAATGAACAATTTGAACCTTTAACCCCTTCAAGGATACCCAATGAGGTGAAGTGAGGTGTATTCCTCTTGGAGTAAGAATAAAAAAAAAAAAAAATTGTTTTTGTTACTTTAGGGCATGAACCTTTGACTATGTAACATAACCATAATATGTCACAATGCCTTAAAACACTTGGCCATCTGAACACATGATAGTTGCAGCATTGTCTGATCTCATTAACTGCGTAATATTGTGAGTGAATTTTTTTAAACATAAAAGGGTAAAACGCATATATGTGCATTCAATCGAAACCCGTCAGCATCTAGTCATACCGTCACACCACTTGTTTTAGTTGGGCCCTCCCCATGCTTTACACAGTTTTTAAATGAAAGCAGAACATGCATGTTACTGGGTTTCGATCCTAGGATCCTTGGTTTTGATAGGTTAGCTACTCCTGTTGTGCCTTAGACCACATGGCCATAAATCCCAATGTCGAAGTCAAGTAGCTTCCAGTTATTCAAATTGATTATTTAAAAGTGCTGCACAGAACATCATATCACGTCCATATCGCTGAAGGGGTTAATAATGAATATCTCAGATTGGCCTTACAGCTCAATCAGTAGAGAACCTGCCTGCTGTGCGAAGGGTTCCAGGTTTGATTCCCGGCTGGGGGATGGGAATTTTTCTCTAGCCCAGATTATTCCCTATCCTCCCGTCTCAAGGGTCTGGAAGTATAAGAGTGTGAATGTGTGTGTGATCTAGTGAATAAAAGCCAAAGTTTACCAGAAATCAAATAACAAGTGAATAAGGGTTATGCCATTGCCTATAGGTAATAATATGTTCCAAAGGAAATGCCAACAATAAGATTTGTAGTTAATGGCGGGGTATAAATGGAACTTAAAAAAATAAATAAATAAATAAATACATAAATGGCTTATGCCACAAAAAACTTATTTGAAATAAATTTTCTTTTAAAGAGATCTACATTTTTTGTTTAGTACATTTTCATCTGTCACTTAATGTACGCCAGTTATACAAGGTCATACAAAATCCCTTCCAAGAGGACTTCATAGGCTATTCCCAGAATTCAGAAGTGTGTAAAATAAACAGCGCACAGCTTGGTTTCAATAAAATAGACAATAGTATATTAATATAACAATAAATATATTGTAACACTTCAATTATCCTTTTCAAAACATATAAATCATATTCCTTGTTAACTCATTTATTTACATTATTACGGTTACTGCCGCTAGGTGACAGTATTTGCTATTGTATTGCCATCTACTGGAAGTAAAACAAATTTGTTGACAGAATCAATTGATGTTATTTCAAAATTCATTGTGGTCTTTATTCTTTAAAATAAATATCTCCCACACCATTCAATTTTTAGGTTCATTTAAATGTTTTAATAATTTAATATCTGGATTTACTTCATGATTAAATGAACAAAAATGGTCTACCAGAGCTGATTTATCACTTTGTATTTAATATTTCTAAAACGTCTGGTACGTTTGATCTTTCCCATGTAAACATTTTACTTTTATAAATGTTATCTTTAATAGACAAGTGTGTTTATTTTAAACATGCTGAGTGTCTCACAAGTGCAAACAGAGGGAATTTCACTTTTTCATACTTAAAAATCCACATTTTTACTTTCTCTACTACATATAGTAAGTAGGGGAAGTATTGCATTCCACCCAAAAATTCGATACCGAGATTTCACTGGAAATACATGTTTTGAGACCTCCTGAATCCAAAAAAAGCATTTTTGGAAACATGTCCGTGTGTGTGTCTGTGTGTGTGTGTGTGTCTGTGTGTCTGTGAACAGCATAACTCAAAAACGAACAGTCGGATAAGCACCAAACTTGGTATTTAGGTTTAGTATCTTCCAGAGATGCGACACGAAGGTTTTCAAGAAAATCCCCCCACCCCAGACTACCCTTTACATGGAAGATTTTTCGAAAATTTTAATTTTCTCAAAAACGGCTCTAACGATTTTGATTAAAATATCATATGTTTAAGATAATGTCATGAGAAATGAAATGTATATCTCGAATTTTCTGGGAATGTCTCCAAAAGTATTCTTCATTGTGAACGACTTTTGCATAACTGGTAAACCATAAGAGATAGACAAAATTTTACTACACAAAAAATGTAGATCGCGTTAAAATACACAACTTATGTCATATACATTTCTTTTGTTGAGTGAACCGTTTTCGAGATATTGCTTGTTATTTCCTTAAATTTTCCAATACTTATACTTTTTCTCAAATTCGATATTCAATTTTTTATGTCCTAGAAATGCAAAGAGAATGGAATTCGCCGCATAGCAACCAGCGCTAAAATATTTGACTATCGCTTAAAAGCTACCATATTTCCCTTGCATCTACAAGAAAATTAGCAATAAGATTGACATCTCGATATCTCGATTAACATGAAGCATATAGAGAATAGGCGTTTGTAAAATTAGATTGTACAAGAGTAGAGAAAGTCATGTGAGTGTAACACATCAGATTTTTTATGTCCTGGACATGCAAAGAGAATGGAATGCGCCACATAGCAACCAGCGCTTAAATATTTGACTATCGCTTAAAACCTACCATATTCCCCTTGCATCTACATGAAAATTACCAATAAGATTGACATCTCGATATCTCAATTAACATGAAGCATATGGAGAATAAGCGTTTGTAAAAGTAGTTTGTACAAGAGTAGAGAAAGTCATGTGAGTGTAACACATCAGATTTTTATATACTGTAATGCAATCAGTTTGTATTAGTATCATATACTACACTGCAACTACAGAAATGGTTACTGAAACAAAAATTTTGATGTAAGTTGTATACCTAATAAAATCTACAATTTTTGTGAAGTAAAATTTTGTCTGTTTCTTATGATTTATCAGTTGTACAAAATTATACAAAACTTATTTAAAATGAAATTGGCTTTACAGGCTTTTTACAGAAAATTCAAGATATACACTTTATTTAGCATGTAAATATCTTTAAAATATGGAGTTTTAATCAAAATTGCTAGGAGCCATCTTTGTGAAAATCAAAAACAACAATGTTTCCATGTAAAGGTTAATTAGGAGTGTCGCATCCTTGGAAGATGCTGAACTTAAACATAGTTTGGTATTTATCTAAAACTTTTCATTTTCAGACAAGCTCAGCTGTACAGAACCGTATATTTCTAAAACTGCTTTTTGTAGGTTCAGGGGACCAAGTATTTCTGGTGAAATTCTGATATCAAATTATTTTTGGGTGAAATAAAATATTTCCCTTACTGCCTGGTATAGCATACTTCAATCAAAAGCGTTTTGTTGAGGTTTTAGGTAGGGACGGGACATCAATACTACCGATACCTTGGTATTCTGTGGTATCAAAGTATGTCGAGTACTTTGAGATAAACCTTCAATACTTTTAAGTTTTGCATCATTGGAAGTTGTTGCGTTTAACTTTATACGATAAGGAATAAAAGGAGTCAAGACTTCATATTATTGCCTCGCACGACTCCCTACAGTGTTGCCGGACTGTAGTTCTTGATAGACATTGACTGCTTTTCCTGTGGGTGAATGAATGCAACATTCCACAGACTCTTGTGTCTAAATGAGAACATGCAAAACAATGGGGGGGGCAGCGTAGAGGTACTTATGTAACCTGCAGCAGCAGTAACTGAGTTATGAAAGAAGCTGATTTAGCTAATGCACTAAATCATGTTTCTGCAATATCTTGGCTTGGTGACACACTCACCATTACCTGCATTTACCTGCTCCGGTGACCAGAATCTATGAATCCAGCAGAAAGAAACCAGAACTTAAGACGTGAGGCAATACAGTGCATGGAAATATTTGTTCTGTCCTTCCATCTGTTAGTTTGTGTTTATGCAAGTCAAACTAGGGTCACAATCATAACTTACAGGTATACCATACGACGTATTTCTATAATGTGGATAGAAAATTCTTTAAAAGAAATTTTTCAGCACAAAATATAGCTACATAAAAAGGGAAGCCTTATTAGCCTTGACTAACAATAGGGGATATATAACCTATGACATTATCAAGACAAAAAAATTGCTGTCAATTGGAGAATGTCAAACAGGAAAACAATTTCGGAATTAGCATACAATACAAAATTGGTTATATGCATTTATACACAGAAAACTACTAATAGGAGCATAATTCAGTGAACAAGCTATCACCTTTATAGCTGTTCATAAATATTGGTGCTCAAAAATCAGTACCAAGTATCGAGAAATAGTGGCATTATCCCATAATTAGTTTTAGACGTTCTTAATACATGTTTTAAAAACTTCATATTATACAAAGTTTCAACAATAAAATAAAAGTATTTATAGCTGTCTGAATATCGTAAAAATATTACAATTTTTTCGATAAAACTGTACTGTGTTTTTTTTAAGTAGTAGCAGCAAAATCTAAGCAACTGCAATCAAATGTAACCCCGTTAGTATTCAAGTGTGCTATCACCAATTATTTTACTTGGACCCTCCCCATCCTCATCCTTTACTGCAAGTACATTTGACTGCAGTCACTGGGATTCAAACTTGCAACATTTGGTTTTGAATAGATGGCCAGTCCATTTTGTCTCGCTCCAATGATCATGTCTATTCGAATCACTTCGGTTGTGGTGTCTGTGAAAGGCATATGAAAGCTGGTTTAGGAATTAGAGGAAGAGCCACATAATTCTGACATTAAGGGATTAGTATAGGTAAGTGGTAGAGAAAAGTTAAAAGTATCAAGATTTTTATGCATTCTTTGTAGATTTTTCAATGTCATATGTAAAGATAAAACTGCATTTAGTGACATTTAAATCTGGGGCACAAATGTATAGGAACTGAAGCAGGAAGGTGAATATATTATCCACATACAGTAGACACTCGATTATCCGCAGGCAGGCTAACCATTTTGTGGATTATCCACAACTATTTTAGGATCTCTTTTTATTCCCCAAAATTCCATTACCAGATTGCAATTTATTAATAATATGTACCTTTAAGTGTTTCAAGGGAGTATGATTTCTAAGGACTGGCCAATAGCACTTGCCAAGTAAGCTTTCACTTTTATGGTACTTTATTGTCCATTCACCTTCAAATGGAATACCTTGTTAGAATATGCAACCTCGGCTTCTGCATTAAAAGTTGCACATGGGCAGTGAGAACATTGAAGATTAGTTTGTGGTTGACTGGACACTGTCTGGTCACATGGTGTTGACTGATGAAAGTTTATTGCCTGCATGGGGCAAGAAGAATGATAGTCAAGACAAATCTGGGTGATCCTCCACTCATCCCAGAAAAGAATACCTGTCATTCAACATCTCTTGGATGGACAATTTGCTAGACTACTTCGAACGATTCCTCGCTGTCAGACAGATGCTTCATAAATAGTGTGATACAAAAAAAGACAATGTACTTCTTTAAAACTAAAGTCGATAATGACTTCTTCAGTAGAATTTGAAAGATCTTACTGTTGTATAAATATAGCAGAATACATAATATAGTTTTTGTGAAGTGTAAAGAGTTTATTTTTGGTAAGAACATACTACGATATTGTTAAAAACACTTGATGAGCAAAATGGATTAACAGTAGGTGTTTGCTAAACAGATCACGCTGACAGACACATCTTCTACAAAATGGTGTGTTAAATAGTAATTTCTGCATTGTAACATCTTAATATGTTTATATATACCTCATATTAGTGCATACTACAGAGGTTATAACTATTTCTGGATTAACCGCTGTTTTGCTTTATACATTATAGTATTTCTCCTCCATTACTTGTAGATTTACAGCACATAAAAGAACCTCAAGCCTGATAAAGAGGCCTCTGAGCAAAATTTCCAGCCTTTCATGTCCAATATAGAATGGGATGCTAAGGACCATAGCATATGAAGAGCATCCATAAATAAAACTGAGTTTTATTTCCTCCATTACCGTGGATAATCGAGAATCTAATGTACTTATAGCATGAATACAACAGCCAGCACGATGTGCACCAATTGAGAATCTTAACACACACACATTGATGACACTGGGCCTAAGGGCCAATTTAAGTTGAAGCTTTAATAAGCTATGGATGTCACTTAAGCAGTTTTACAGCAGGACAACCACACTCAGTTTTACTGAGCTGAACAACTCCACAGAACTAAGAAGTTGGGAATGCTTGCACGTGCACAGGTGAATTTCCATTGTTTATGGCGACACTGTTCCTGAAATTAGTTTTTGTAGGTTATCTAGCAACATATGAGCAAAAAAACAGTCAAAACATATTGAAAACTTTACTTCTCACGAAGTCAGCATTCTCCTCAAAATTGTGAAACAACATAAGTATGTAGTAGAGTACAAGCAATCTAACAAATTATTATGGAGTAAGAAAAACCAAATGTGGGGAAAAATTGGGATATAAAGTGTGGCTTAGAATGGAGTGAAACAATTTTGATAGCTTTGTATGCTGTAGATTTTGAGACGCCAGAAAAACCTCCAGCTGCAATTAGCATTCCTCCATTTGCATATAAACTCAATGTCAAAAGGAGTATTGTTTCTGATGAGAGGGCTTTGTTGCTGGAATATAAAGTAATATGTTTTAAATGCGACGGTAATGAGTGTGACAAGGTATGAAACATAAATTTAAAATTAAGTTTCTCTTGCCAGTCGGTTTTATGTTTGATTGTACCATAATTACTGACTGTTTACTTAACCAAATTTTCTCATAAAATACTCAAGTCATTCCATATGTGAGAATGGTTTGGATGCATTATAAACATTCTACAGATTTGTTAATACAACTAGCCCAAGTAGAGCTCAGCTACATTCCTGTGAAATGATAACATCTCGCCGCCAGGGCTGGTGCTGTGCATGTGGTTATCTACTGTCCATTCCAAACCAGAGTTCCCTCTGATGAAAACAGAAGCACGTGCTTCGGCTTGTCACGAACCCAAGAATATACTCTTATGCCAACGTAAATAGTTCCTTAATACATGTATTGTATTATGAAATATTAGAGCAGGAAAGGTATAGAACTGCACATTTTATTACGGTTATCATAAGAACTCATTGCTAAAGGTAATGGATATATACTAGCTGTTAAGAGATTACAAAATATGATTTTCGCCTGCTATTGCACTAACGCAGAGAGCATCTTGCTTGTTAATACCAACCGTATGTTTGACTGCCACTCTCACACATATACAAGAAATGCAGCAATGAATTCCCAGAGGTGCTATCTGAGTACCGAATAAACACTTTGCGTAACACAGGATATATGATAAACGAACAGTCATTCATAATACGCTAACACACTTATGCTCAGCTCAGGTCAAGTCTTGTGATTTAGTCAGTTGGTCTTTGAGCTCACATGGCAGAGGAAGGTGTGTGTAGTGCGAATAAACTGTTCAAACACAGAAGTGGGAAACAGTTAAAAAGTGGCTAAAAACAAACAATACTTCATGTATTCAACTCACTATTACAAAAATACTGGACACTTGCATTATTGCATATTATGAAACTAATATCGGATTTTACAGGCGTTTCAGTGAGAAGTGTAACGAAGGGAATATAAACAGACATAATACAACATAGAAGAGGATAAAATGTGGGAACTTGTTTTAAGTGCGACAGTGCTGTGGAATTGTGGATAAGCTTGTCATTATTTTGGAGAGTAGTTCTGATTCTGATATGGCAGCCAAGTCATCTTCGGAGGCTTCGGATTTGGGTGTTGCACTTTTGCCCGAGGATTGTGATTAACATAAGTAAAATGTTCATTTCCGCATACTTATAAAATCGATTGTTACCTCAGGTTGCATTTTGAACTATGATTCTCACGCAGGGAGCCTTTTTACAGATTAAATAGTGTTCAACAAGCACATGGGAGGGGCACAAGCAGCCATTATGGGCAGGGATTGCAAACTACTTTCGCGCAGATAATACAGAGAGCTTGTTTTCAGTGAAAGGCACTCTGGTTTGGAATGGACAGTAGTCAGTTGGAGCACATGATTCTCAAGCACTGGCCATGTTATATGTACTTCTCTGTTTAGATGGTGTTTTAGCCTATATTGAATATTAGTTTACATGTTACCTAGCATTATTATTGTTCTTTATTAATTATGCCATCATTCAGTATTGAACCAAGTCTTTATGTACGATAATTACATGAAAACTATTCTTGCAGAGCAGTGATAGGACGTTTTGCAGGAGAATACCCTAGTAATTGTGTTCCAAATAGACAAACTGTTCAACAACTTGTTACAAAGTTCCGAGAGACAGGATCTGTGAATGATAGGAAACGGGTTATGAGGCCTCTGTTCTTACTGAAGAGAAGTTATATACAACAGGGGAACGTCTTGAACATTCACCGAAAAAATCACTCCATTTTCTTGCTCAGGAGACACGGGTGCCAATACCCTCTGCCAGAAATGCAACCAAATTAAATTAAAACCTGCCCTGATTTAACGCCTTATTGTTTTTATTTATGGAGAAACTTAAAGAACAAGGTGTAGCAGAATAAACCCAATACAAATGAGGATCTAAAAGCAAATAACAACAAATTGCTGCAATTACACCTCAGGAGGTAAAGGAAGTGAACAGGAATTTCATATGCAGATGTCATCAATGTATTGCTGCTGAGGGACATTTTCAACATAGCTGTATCACAGCTTAGTGTTTTATTATTACTTTCAGTAAACATTTTACTCTTGAACAATTCGGTGTCTCACCTAGTGCACTCTGCCGGCCAATAGTTTTATTAACACTTGTAGGTCATGCTCTGTTGTGCATACGAGTTAAAATAATTTGCATTTCCTCACCACTAATAGCATCTTCTTCAGATAACATGGTGGCTCCTTACTTAAAACAAATTTTAAGCCAAGCCACATATAAGCTCAGCTTATCATTTGCACTGCACATTATAAAACAACTGTAGTTTAAGCCTCTTTAAGTTAAACCGTGAAACTGGGCCTCATTTTACTGGTAGTAAAAAAGTTTTAGGCTTCAACAATAAAAATGCACTGTTTCTTGAACATAATTTACTATATTTTCTACAATCTCTCAACTTAAAAACTGAAATTGTAATAGAAGTATATTTTTTATTGCTGTTATACACAAAGTGCTTCAAGATGAATTGTCACTTTAACCTCGCTATTTAAATATACTGAAATATTCATTAAGTTACAAACACTTCACTGACTATTCACTAGAGGAGAACGTTCAAACAACTTTAGTTTAACTTTACATTCCAATGTTTTGGTTTTGCTTTTTTGTCCTTACTTACAATGCTAAGAAAATCATGAAGTTTGTATTACATTTCCACTATCTTCAAACTGCCTTAATTTGATTTTATACTCCAGTTCTTTAATTTTACTTTCATACTCTTGCCTTTCTAGCTCTTTTAACTTAATCTGTTTCTCAATATCCAAAATGTCACACTTTTTCCTGTGCTCAGTTTCTTTTATTTCTAATTCCCTCTCTTTAATTGCAAGTTCCACATCCAAAATGGATAACCTTGAAGACAAATTTTGGTTTATTGTAGCTTTTTCCTTCTGCCTTTTAGCACGTGTGTCACTAATTATGCCTGTCGCAAGTCTTTTCTTTATAGTTTCTCTAGCAGAATCACCTGAATTATCACTATTGTCACACACCGGCACATCAGTGTTGTCTTTTTCACACATGTCTGGTATTTCTTCTATTGCAACATCATTTCGATTTATCTCATTTACTTCGGCACTGGTATTAGATAAATTTTTATCTCGTTCATTTTGATCTATTGGCACATCTGGGTTAGGACTATATGATCCTCCTCCGTGGCCAATCTGAAATGAAAGTGAAATCTCATGTAAAAGCTTAATCCCCTTAGTATACCTGTAAACTATAGTAACTTTACGAGCTCAAAATCCAATTTACAGTTTCAACATTGAAGTACGTTTTGGAGATTACATTCAGTGTTGTTTAATTTAGTTACACTGTTTTATACCTAATCCTGCCGTTAAAGTTGTGTCCCTGTTTTACAGAGGCCTACACACCAAGTTTACATGGACGCCTGCTGTGTTTGTGACTAAAGACAATGTGTTACTCTAAGCCCAGGTTCATCCACAGGTGCTAACAACGTAACACAATGTTAAACTACTTTAATACTGAAATCAATAACAATTCTGTTTCACCTAGGGCCAGTTTCACCACACCATACTCTTAACATCTTGTTTGCTAACATTATGTTAAGCAACTTATCTGTGAAAATCCAAAAATCCAGTTTTCCTCTAATTGTTAGTTTTTTACCATATACGAGAACATAAAACATTAAGTGCACACAGAATTTTAATCAGCTATTCAAACCATTGTTAAGACAATTTTTTTATTTATAATTGATTGATTTTTGATATGGTAAACCCTATGGTTAATTGTGACACTCCCAAATTTTTAATTGAACATTTTTTAAGTTTAACATAATTGTCCAAGCAACTCATCCTAAGCAAGATTATAATTCAGGACCTCTTGAATGTGAGGTAGACACGCTACCCCACCACATCACAGAGGCAGATTAAAGAAACTGTTGTGGAGACATTTAATTTTAATTAGCTTGAGAGAGAGAGAGAGAAAAACACATGTTTGTTTACATCTTAATGAACTTCTCAATTTCTTTAATGTGAGTTATGGAATAGTACGCTGCAATAATATTTTGTTAAGCCTTTATACAGACTGAGGAGAGAGTTTTTTCAATTTCTGAGATTGCATTATGCGCTTACCAAATGTGTATTGCATACTATTTTTTGCACAATTAGTGTATAAATTGAATTATAAAGGGTGAGCCAAAAGACTCCGAACCGCCTGCACAGTGTTTTTCCTGTCCGCATCCTCAGCACTCATTGCTGTCTGCAGCTATGATAGAAAGGCACGGATGAAACCATACAACATTTTTAAAACTACTTTTAAAGGTTTTACTTACCAACGTTATGAAAGGAGATGCTGAAACTGGCCACCGTCGTCCATACATTTTTGGCACCTCTTTAGGAAACTATCCATCATGGAATCTTTGGGGGGAATTTTCCAAACAATGACCGATGTCATCTAATGTTTCTTCGCTAAGAACCGAATGCCGTCTTTTAGATTTCTTAGCCTGAACACTTCCGGCGGCCTGAAATTTACTGTAAAGTTCATAGATTGTTGTACAGCCTGGAACTTTTACAGCTGGAAATCTTTCTGCAAATCGTACTTTTACTTGGTGAGCTGACCGAGTTAACACATACGAATCATAAATAAATGCACGCTGTGCAGTAGAAAACATATACTGAGCCATAATATACTTTGTGGCTAAGTACAGGACAAAATAATAAATAACTCGTAATAACTGAATTACATCGCATCACCATCAACTCAAAACTGCACTTCACACTGTACAGCAAAACCACAACACTGTGACTTAGTTTATAGCAGCAGTGCGTTATCATGTTTTTATCATATTTCCACACGTTCAGTGGAAAAACACTGCGCAACCGGTAATATTGTTCATAAAATACTCCTCCAGGGTAATTTAAATTATAAAGTGTACAAGACAAACCCACACACCCTGGAAGAATTAAAACAAAATATCCGCCAGGAAATTTCTCAACGTGAACTACGGCAAAGTGATGGATAGTTTCCTAAAGAGGTGCCAAAAATGTATGGACAACAGTGGCCAGTTTCAGCATCTCTTTCATAAAGTTGGTAAGTAAAGCCTTTAAAAGTAGTTTTAAAAATGTTGTATGGTTTCATCCACGCCTTTCTACGATAGCGGCAGACAGCAACGAGCGCCAGGGACGCGGACAGGAAAAACACTGCGCAGGTGGTTCGGAGTCTATTGGCTCACTCTGTATTAAGATATTAGCTGAAATATTTGCATATATTATTGAAGATAAATGTTACATTTTAGAAGGTCCACCTATATGTATTGCTATGGGGATAGAATGTTTGTAGATAAAAGTTGTCTGTGTCACTACATTATGTTGCAGTTTTATAATTACGTTAGCAATTTGATTTATTTTTACTTCATTATGGAAAAAGTAACACACATATCCAATGATGTGGAATTCAAAGAGGTTTGGAAAAGTGGATGTGATGAGTTAATACAAGAGATCGAAACAAAAGCATGAGTTGGCATATACCAACCATATTTATGCGAATCTAATGCACACCTTTTTTGACCAAATGTAGTATTCAAAATTGTGGTGCGCATGAGATTTGAGTGCAAATCCGTTCCGTAATGCCAGTAACTCCATTCAATTTTTGTTTATTACGTCACAATGAATTGCTGGAGTTAACATGCATCCACAAACTCTCGACAAGCTAGCCGCTCATTTATCATTGGCCTATTACTGAGCGTTTTTAGTTACGATATGGAGGACAACGGCAAACAGAGAAGAATCCTTTATGCTGAACAAAATGGTAATAGAAAGGCAGGAATGGAGTTCAATGTATCAGAGAACAATGTTCGCTTGTGGCAAAAACAGAAATTGGCATTATTTGCTACTAAAGCTAGTCATTCAAGAAATGCTGCATTTCAAATGCTTTAGATGGCAGCGAGGATGACGGGGAGAGAGGACATCAACCTGTTTCTGATGTGGATACTTCGGAGGATTCCAGTGATGAAAGCATCAGTGAATGATGGTGGTTCACACTTGTAATTTACGGTATTGTATTAAAAAATTCATTTTGAATGTTTACTTTCCTTATTTCATGTTCACAAATTTTCTTCTGTAACAAAGTGTCACCTAACAATAGGGAACTTTCAATTCTATAATCTAAAATACCTATTACATATTTTCTGTCATTGATGCGCTTTACATTCGATTCAAACCCTTTTTTTCATAATTATAGGTTTCAAATATGGGATGCGCATTAGATTCGCGTAAATATGGTACTTCATTCTTCAGCTGTAGCATGAAATTACAATTATAACAAAAAACAAAAACAATAAAAATTTTCACATTTTTTACCAAATTTCACCGGTACATTGCATTTGCAACAACATAATGTTAAAACTCTTGCATTTCATCAAATATTTACAGAAAATTGTTACCTAACATCCTGTTAATGTCAAAGACAACTGGAACAACAGTTTTCGAGAGGGCAGTGACTGGACTACATAGCTTCTGAACTGTGGTCCGATGCACTTTTGTCTATAATTGCAAACTTCTCTGTTTAAGTAGACACTACTAAACTGCTTAAACAATTGTCATGAGGTCAGAATCACGATCAACTGAACTAATGTTTCATTGTTTGAAAAGCATTGGTTATGGAACTGGTTACTAATTATTAAAAGAATTATTGATGAACAAAAAAGCCAACAGACATCAATTAAATGAAAAGGCTGCAGCCTGGGAAGAAATCCATCAGGAATTTAATTTCAATGCAAGCGTTTCTCCCAGGTCTAGTAAGCAACTGCAGCTATTTTGCGCTAGCATAAAATGCAGCAGCAAAAACAGCATTTAGAAATGTTTAAAACTAGTGGTGGACATTACATTGAAACTTAAGTGAAAGTTAAAATGTTGCATGTACTGTAAGTTTTATACTCTGAGTACATGATAAATAAAAGTCAAAGTAACAGAAGTAAAATATGGGTTTTTGGATTTTCATAATACATTTCCTTAACAGCATGCACATTAACATTTTGTGGGAAAAGCTTGATGAAACAGAAGTGTCATAACACGATGTGAATATCATAATTATACAACATGAGGTGCTTTGTCGATGACAGGGCTATACTCGCTGCCAAAGAAGAAAGGGATTGACATTTTGCAGAGTGAGAGAGGCGACATTGCCCTTATCCGGACCATGTGGAGAGTGCGTTAGAATTATGTGCGAAGGCAACTGGGTTGCATCTGCATTGCAGGGCGGGTATTATTTATATTCGTATATGAAGACAATTATAAAATAATGAATGTTGCAAAGGATAGAACATGCAAGAATATATAAGTGTAAAGATCTGCGTTAACAAGAGAGACTACCTGTGAAATATTAATACTTACTCTAATGGGAAAATGTCGCTGATTCTCTCACAGAGCATATTATTTCCCGTACTTGTCCTTTAATTGGAATACCTTTACCAAATACATTTTATTCGGTTACCAAGTATGCTCACTTTTTCGTTTGGCTTGCTGTCTTTGTCACTATTTTTTGGATATTATTGAATATCCATTAAAAGTTGCAATCTCTAAACTGATGTAAATACATTAAGCTGTGGCTTAAGGAAGCATTGTTTATAACTGCAACGATAGCAGAAGATAAGACGTGCAGTTCATGTTGCTGCAACAGTCGCCTGCCAGGTACATCAGGCTAATCACGTGTTACAGTATCGGCAACAAGGTTTTTGCATCTATCGTTGCTATGGAAATGTTTTAGTTCTAATTGGTCCTGCCAATCATTGCTATGACGGCCGCTATTGACGTATCCATCCCCTCCCATTAATTTAAAGCTTTCCACCACGTGGTTAGTAACTGTCAATCACCTTCTTGATTGGTGCTGACTATAGAAGCGCTCATCTACACAAGAGCAGATAGCCAGTATGTGATACTCTGAGAAAATCATCGCACAAAAAATGCACATTCCATCATGAACAATGTTGTATTTCATAAAAGAAGGTCTTAAGTTGGGGGCATTCTCAAAAACACAGGAGCGTGACTAATGGCAGCTTTATCACCTTGCAAGTGGCAGGCATTAGCAAATTCTCTTCACAAACAAGAATATTTTCATGATGGAAATGAAACTAAACCATCTGAGAGAGTTTATCCTCAAATCTGTTGGGGAATCACCTGCTAAATTTCCTGGCATGGAAAGAGATCACCACTGGCATCTGAGGGCAACACAAGTTTCACATCAAATAATAAACTAATATTGTTTAGTGACACTACACACTTCAGTACACATGTTTCAAGGATCCATTGTCCTCATCGGCTGTAGACCGATTGCCAAGAACACCAGGATCATCTACTTCCTGGGTATGTTGAGAGACATTAAGTGGTGATGAATTTGCTTAACATGGGCATCTCAAAACTCATGAGTTTCCATACTTTATTATAAGAATCTTTTCAAAGGTGGAAAGTTCTGCTTTATTTTATAAGGATTTCAACAATTTTGTCTCCTTTTTGACCTCTTTATTTATGTCCAAAGATGTGTAGCCATGGCCACAAATGCTTAAACTATAGGTTTTATATCCACACTCCTTTTGGTTTTTCCAATATAAATTCTATTAGTTATGTGGATGGCATTCGTGGTTATTCAAAAAAGACCTCAGTAATCTATTGTGTGCCCATGGGCGATACTGGTAACTCAACTTGCATATATCCCTCTTTCCTAGTCTTTTGTAGTTTGAAAATGTCTCATTGCTTTATGTCTATTGGATTTTCTGAGTTTGTTGTCCATCTCTGTAATGAAGCCATTGTGTAGCACTATGTGCTTATTTGGTTCAGTTCTTTTTCATAGTTTGCTTTGCTTAGACACTACTGGGTTGAAGCTATGTTTCTTGATGTAATTGTCTGTGTCTGTAAGTTTATGAGTTTCCGTGTATCTTTTTGGAATAACTGAAAATATGTCACCTACATAACGAATCGTTTATATTGGAAAAATAAAAGGAATTAGTATGTCAGAGCTAAAGAACATTTTCAAAACAAAGTTTAAGCAGCTGTGAAGCCATAGATAAACATTTTTGGACATACAATCGCGAGATCAAAAAGGAGACAATTGTTGAAATGCTTACAAAACAAAGCAGAACTTTCCCCTAAGAAAAGACTTTTATAATACAAAACAATGATAAAGTGGGCGCCAGGATATGCAGTGGCTTTGTTTCTTGCTCTCATATTGAGGGTCTGGGGCTCGATTCCAGCTCTGGGGTAACGGCCCTATCCAAACCTTCATCTCTGATTAGCTCTCCCCAAGGCCCAACGTGGTTCAGAGTCCATGGTAAAAGCTGTAGGTCTTCTGATTCCACCACCATCCTGATCACCCAACCATCGGAGGTAAAAGATTCTGCCTGCTGGGCGCCTCCACCTCAGAAATGGGTCAGTCATTACTTGGTGTAATGAGGTATCCCCTGAAGGTCTAGGCCATATGGGGAGTGTTAGAAATGACAATGAAAAAGTTATGAATTTCGAGACACTCATGTTATGTAAATTCATCACACCGCTCGATGTCTCCCAGGAGTGGATGATGCTGATGTTTCTTTTAGTAGATTTACAGCTGATGAGGACAAATATGTACTATTGTTTTAACATGGAAGTGAGGTAGTGTCACTAAACGATATTGTTTTATTACTTGATTCTACTGTCTCCAGCTTCAAAAATTAAATAATTGTGATAGTTTTTAAATGCCTTTGAATGGGAAGGAAAATGTGTACTCAGAACTATAACATCAACTTTCTGGGCAAGTCAGTGAGGTACTTAAACTGCATTTTTATCACTGCTGTAGACTGGCCCTCTGTAAAGCCCCAGCCTGAATCCTTTGAAGAGTCGCAGTAAACTAGTGAATGAGTGTTTCCAAATAAATACGTGAATGTTTTAAGTAATAAATGTTGTATCTGGAGTGTAGAGAGATCTTTGTTTGAGCAACGGAAACTAAGGCAGGACTAGGTATATTTTAATAGTGCACTTTTATTATGCAAAATGTTCCTGTCAGATCATACAATATTAGCCACTCCTCTTAATACAATACATTTCTTGAAGCCTATACTCACCCTTTTTTTGTATTACTGCTTTTTCTAGCCTTCTTTTTGATCATGACACAAAGTTTTTACAACTGCTTTGCATTAAATTCTCCAATTTGGTTGAAGTATTGAAGACTTCTGCCTCATCTGTCTAAACATTTCTTGTTTTTACTCTGTCATCATCAAATCTGTTGCTTTATGCTTGATGACTTCCTTACTTCACAGGATGAGATCAACTGACGGATTCTTTACAAAACTGGGAAAACCTTTTGCATTTTTACTTTCTCTACCATGTACCTAGTAGGTTGAAGTATTGCATTCCACCCAAAAATCTGTTTACCAGATTTCACCGGAAATACATGTTTTGGGGCTCCCTGAATAAATAATTTAAAAAAGGGGAATCAGTATAAAAAGGTATGTGTGCAGCATTAAATCAAAAACAAAAAGCTGCGTAAACACAAGACTTGGTATTTAAGTCCAGTTTCTTTCAAAGATGCAATAAAGATTTTCAAGAAAATCTCCCCATGCCAAACTACCCTTTTCATGGAAAAATGTTTACTGTTTTTTTATTTCCTCAAAAATAAGTAATGATTTTGATTAAAATAATATATCTTAAAGATATTTACCTGACAAATAAAATGTACATCTTGAATTCTGTGGGATTAGCCAGAAAAGGCCTCTTCTTTTGGAAATAAATTTGTATAATGTGTAAAGATTGGTTCATAACAACCAAGAATGGTAACCAGAACGATAAAGTTGAAATGCATGTATTCTAATGGGGGCATGCACAATTGATGGCAAGCTTTCCTGAGCCCTGGGAATGGAAAAGAAGACTTGTCAACTTTTAACTTTCTCGTTTCCAGGCACAGCATATTAGATCCATACTGTGCATATTAGACTCCTCACTGTAGAGGTTATTCTAGGCAGCTGTGACATGAAACAGCCACTAGTGCTCTCTATAGTTGCAAGCTAGAAACATGAGACTGGAAGAAATTAGTAGCATATGTGCTTCTAACCTCAGGTCCTGACCCTGCAGATCCATTGAGCATTGCTTCTTCTAGTGAAAGTGTCATCTATAGTTTTTGTTTATATGCAACTCAAAACTAGCTATTGCCTCAAAAACAGCGGCAAAAGCTACAAAGAGCAGTAAAAGGCAGTAGAAATTAAGAAAGAACAATGAACAACTTTAATGTATTCCATTAAATAAAGGAATGAAAACTTGATACGACCAGAGGAATTGGAAATATAATGGATATGCATTTAGATGTTTACTGTATCAAATTTTGATGTTGGCTAACCCGCATTATGTTGGCCAAATTGAAAGCAGGGAAAAATATCATTGGTCAGTTAAAAACAAATGAAATCCCAATGCGCAATATCTACTTTCCACTTTGTGATCGATATGCATTCCCGTGCTTGTTACCAGGCTGTTTTGAACCAAAATCTTGTATGCTTCATCGTTTCCCTTTCTTCTTTCTCTTTTGGTTACCATTCTTGGGCTATTGTGAACCAGCCTTAAACCTTAAGAGATACATAAAAACTTACTACATAGAAAATGTAGACTCCTTAAAATATCAAAATTAAATAACCTTTTCTGTGGCATCAGCCATTTCCAAGACATGCGTTATTATTGGTTCAAATTTTTCAACACTTTGTCATTTTTGAAGCGCTATTGTGTCTCGCAATATGATGGCAAGAGTATGGAATTTCAAGGCCCAGCTTATTGAGACCAGTTGAACACCTGGCTACCTCTATCCCCCTTGTACCTGCAACTTAAGATGTGATGGAACTAGTTTCTCCAAAGGTTTATACAGATTAACATGAAGTAAATCAAAACATAAGCTCACATAAGAATAGTTTGTAGAAGCTATAAAAAATAAATGAGTGTAAATCAAGAAAGTCATGTGCATATAAAACTCAGAATTTTTAGACATACTGGCCACCACAGAAGAACCAAAAGCTAATTGATCAACAAATGAAACCTTCAGGTGCTAAAGCTACTAACAAAAACAGGTGTTTGGCCTATATGTTTAACATTACAAACTTTTATCACTTTAGTTGCATCAGATGCAGTTAAAAAAAAAATTACATATGATTAGTAGGTCTATTGCCATTTACGATTGCAACAATGACAATGATCACATTATTAATTTAGATTAGAATGTGCAAAGATGGCGACATGGACAACAAAACAGAAGGTTTTCTGTGTTCTTGGACTGGCTGAAACAAAATCTGTGAAGCGCATACAACAAAATTTTGCAGCGAATTTAACTTTGGCCGTCACGATGTCCCCTTCTATGTTAGCATTATGAAATGGGACAGACAAGTACGAGAAACTGGTAGTCTTTTGTCTACATGTGGAAAGGATTTGTATGGCCTTCATAAGATGTTTGAAGAAGTCAATTCGCCAACAGAGAACCTGCCATTCCTCAGTCTATGGTTCATTATGTAGTCCACAAAAGGTTTAGGTTTATGGGCCTACAAGATTCAGTTACCCCAGCAAATCCATCTCCAGGACATAAACAAATGGAAGACATTCGCCGTAGACATTTTGGATAAAATTGAAAATGACAGTGTTTTCCTGGATAAAGCGTGTTTCTCTGATGAAGCAACTTTCCATATGAATGGAGAAAGTTACGACACAATTGTCATTCTGAGGTAGCGAAAATCCTTGTGAGGTCGAAAGACTCCCCAAAATTAAATGTAGTGTGCACTAATGAAAGCTGTCTGTTCCATTTCATAATGCTTATGTAATGGGGACATTGTCATGATGGCCAACATTCACAGCAAAAATTTTTTTCTATATGCTTCATAGGTTTAGTTTCAGGCACATAAAACCTGTTGTGGTGTCCATGTTGCCATCTTTGCACATTCTAATCTAACCTAATAATGTGATCATTGTTGCAATCACCAATGGCAAGAGATCATATGTTAAATGCTTTTTCATCTGGATCTGACACAACTAAAGTTATAAAGGTTTGTAATTTAAATGTATAAGCCGGGCAGTCTGCATTTAAGAATTCTTATACTGTATTTTTGGTAATAATGAAATCTAGTGAGTGTGTATATTATTAAATCAAACAGATACCTGAAGCTGTTAGCTAACAGCATGCTCAGTTAAGCTACATGAAACAACTAAAGGGTTCTAACATAATTGCTAAATAAACTGTTATATATGTAACTACAGTTAACCTAATTGGAAGTAAATGTACTAACAACAGATTTTAACTAATATATTAGTATCTACAATTTTGTTATGTTGGCCATAAGTGACGCCAAATATAGGAATTTGAGGTTTGTTCCAAGTACAATACCACTCATTTGTTATGTTCCATTTTTTCCATGTTAAGTATTTTAGCTACGAATACGCTATTAGTGATGGAAGCATTAAGTAATTCTAATTATTCTGGGAAAATAGCCAAAGAGTATTCATGTAAATATATTTCTTAATATCTTTATGCTCTGTTTCATTGACCATAGACAAATGTAACCTGAGGGACTTTAAACTAACACCACCAGGTTTTGCAAAATGTCAATGCTAATCACCTCTAAATGAGGGTGCATCAAATGCTGGTTCCTAATTTGTTTGTGAAAGTTGGCAACAGAAATGTTTGCAAATGTCTCTTTCATTGGCTGCAGTTATGTTCTTGAAAAAACAAAAGAGAAGCTGAACACATACACTTTTAACACCCACGCCATGCTAAACAAAGTACACATTCATCGCTCACATATGGACAACCATAAGTTGCACATTTCTTTAATATACTGTCATAATACAATGACTTACCCAGAAGAGCTAATCTGATGATGGAAGTGATTCCACCTCTTCAAGATGTGAGTCGTCTGTTGAAGTTGTACTCGAACTATCCGAGTCATTGCCAGGATTAATAATTAGTCGGTCAACAATAATGAACACCATTCCCTCCAAATTCCACATTGTTTGCTCTTCCCGAACAATGTGTGATACACATTCACTTCATTTGTATGCTGTCACTTGTTGAAAAGCTGTTAGCACAAGATGTCGCAGCTTGGCTAATTTAAAAGTTTTGTCTCTGGCTGTATATCCCTTTATTTGGCTCCAAACTAACTCAATTGGATTTATATAATAGGGCACTTTTCACAAAACATATACCAGGTGAGTCAGCTGCCCCTAGGTATTTTATCTATGCAACCCGCAGTTTATACTCTAATGTGAAAACATTGACAACACTTTTAGCAATCAAACTGTTATTGTAGCTCTGCCCTTCTATTTGGTACTATAAGCAATCCCCATTAATGATTAAAGGCTTGAATGAGAACCAAAGAGCTGCAAAAGCCTTAAAAAAGACGGCGTTTCATGGATATAATGCTTGCAAGGAGATAGAGGAACATTTTCCCAAAGAGCAGGATAAACTACGTGGGTTCTGGCCGAGTGGTTTAGCTGCCGGAATGTGGTGAAGCAACGGTTAGCTTTGGAGGTTTGAATCTGATACAAACATAAAATTGTTTTGGTTCTTTTTTTTCTCTCTCGTTGTGTTTGTTTTCTGTATTTTAGTGTACTAATTTATTTATTTTTGTTACTGGCTCTCCTGTGAGCCAAAGACATAAGAATTACAATAAGATAATCGTGTATCATGTTTACCCTAATAATCTGTACTGTATCTGGTGGTGTAAACTGTGTTACATAGTTAGCTTTCATTCTCTTGGGCGCATATCGACGATATTAAATATAACAGTTATTGTTTCATGTTTAAACCTTATGTTTCACTTCTTCTATTGACAAAGGAGTTGTAAATGTGCTAAATTCACAGGTAAACAGAACAATAAATTGTTAAGGAGTGTGGATTTCATCAAGGAAGTAAATGTTCAAAATGACGACCCCCTTCATCAATGAACATTTGTGTACGTTGCCGGAGAGACCTTCTTGCATGCTGTAACATGCGCGGTGTAATCTGCCTGCATTCTTCACGTATGAGTGTGCCCGTATATGATTTGGGCTTTGCAGTTCTTCTTCTTTGCGGTGGAAAACTGACGATTATTCTATTTTGTACACACTTAAAATGTTATTTATGTCATATCAAATTATAGGCCCAGAGAGATAAAACAAATGGTAATAAAAAGTTTGAAATTCACTCGAAGGATTTGAGCCCGAATTAAAGTGGCACAGTGTTAAAGCAACCATGATAATACAATTCGGCCAATGCTACCTTGCGAGCTGAGGTTCCTATACGAATTAGTAATTGCAGAACCCACCTCAAATCTTTACACGCTTTTTGCAGTCATACAGCATTTTGAGCTCAGTTTGGTAGTTTTAATTCAAATAAATAAACTGCATCAGTCATTACAATTACTATGATTTGAAATACGCCATAGTTTGTGAAATAAGAGAAATTATCTACCTAATATTTAGCATTTTTTTTGACAAGGCTGTACATTGACTAACGGCTTAAATCCAATTGGTCGCACTGCATAGATCTTGTTTTCAAATGGTTTTGTCAACCGATGCATGTGATACGTGATTCCTTCAGGGGCATTTTCAAAGGGGTGCATGGATGTATGCTTAAGAATAAAAGTTTGTAAAATTGCTACTGCAGCTCTCAGTGTCAGGGTGGGATGTTTTTTACATTGACATACATAGCGATTGCATTCTGTCCCGTAAAACATTTATGCACCAAGTTATGTATCCCTCCTCTATAAAGTGTTATGTAAATCAGCCATTAGAAGGCATTCAAGAAAGGCCTAAGTCACATATGTCGCTTAGCACGTTCCATAAATTCAAAAATAAATAGGCACAGCTGACTCACCTGGTACATATTAAGAACAATTCTGTTCTCGCCACTTTTTAAGGCTTTTCCTTGCTTATGTTTCACTACATCACATGTTTCCGCCATTACTTAAACTTCACGCTCTCCATGTGCTGATTGGAAGCAGCCGTTACTATGACTGCATAACACATGCACATTGTTACTAAAAGGAATAATGATTAAAATTTAGTAAATTTCCGTTCCTTAATCATTCATACCATATTATTTAGACACAACATTGCAGAGCTTAATATGATATTTTTGCACTTCTATCAGCAATTTAAGATGAACTATTTTTATGGAGAAAAGTCGTAAAACTTCAGCAGCCAATCAGAGCCATTGCAACCTGTTGATTTTGTTCACATCACTGGTAAGTGTAAGGATGGACAGAGTACAGAAATGACTTGATTTCTTTTGGAGGATATGTCAGTCTTGATTCAGTTTCTGCCAGTTTCATAAACTTTATCAACACAAACCTCAGAAGTGGATTTTAACTCAATTTACATGTTTACACATTCTGGACCACATTTTCTGTATATTTGAATAATATTTCAAGGTCAGAAGTATCCATTATTCATTTAAGGGAATGAAAATGGCTTTCATGCAGTTTCACAAGAACAGAACTACCTACATAACATAAAACAAGAATTGATGGACCAATAATGATTTGAATGGAGGAAAATGCCCTGTCAAAAGTTACTGGGAACTTCAACAGTGAAAATGATGCTTAGTGAAATAGAACTTCTGTTTTTAATGAACTGTCATCAGCGTGAATATCTCAAGTGCCTTGACGACAGTTGGTAAAACTCAGCACTAGAGTTTAAAGTCAGAACTTCAATCATAAAACAACAAAGTTACAAGAGTTCACTTCAATCTACAAATGCAAATCACTACAATAACGCTCTCACTTCATGAGAAAAACATCTAGAAGAAATTTTCAGGTATTAATATAGTCTGTTGCAAAATATAATTAGGCATAACATGCAGCAATCTGTTCTGTATAGTGAATAGTTCCAGTAGATGTCATACTATTTCACACTGCTGAGCATACTATTTCTGTTTCCTCATATATATTTCTTTAATTGTATCATCTGTATAGCCCCCTTTAACTTCTATGGTGATACTGGGGACTTCAACTTACATCTTTATTGATGGTCTTATAATTCAAAGGTAATTTTTGTTTAACCCTACGTTTTATTATCTTTATTGTGAAGCACACACATATTCATACTTCCAGAGTTTTTGTAGGGTAAAGAATGATCCTAGTTAAAGAAAAATATAATCCCGGGTAAGAAATTGAACCTGGGACTTCTGGGTTAAGAAGCCAGAAATGCAAACATTTATCTCAATTAACATGAGGTAGATAGGAAGAAAAAAAGAAAAAAAAAATTCTGTGTTACACTCACATGACTTTCTCTACCTTCTATCACTTATTGGTGGGTATACAATTATTCTTACAAAAGTTTATTTTCCTATCTACATCATTTTAGTCGAGATAAAACTTTCCGGAAATAGCTCCATTACACATTTTGTTATATAAATATAAGGGGAATAGCGACAGTTAAATGTTTAAGAACTGGGCACTATGTACTGGCCTTAAAATTCCATGCTCTTTGCATGCAATCACGAGAAACAACTGAATATCAATAGGACTTTAAAAGGGTGACAAAAGTATTGAACAATTCAAACCATTAATAACAAATATCTCAGAAATGACTGATGCCACAAAAAAAGTTACTTGAAATAAAGTGTTTTAAAGAGTTCCACATTTTTTTTGTGGAGTAAGTTTTTGTCAATTGCTTAATGTTTGCCATTTATACAAGGTTATACAAAATTTCTTCCAAATGAAGTGGACTTTACAGGCTATTCCCAGAAAATTCAACATATACATTTTATTTACAACGTAAACATCTTTAATACATGATATTTTAATCAAAACTGTTAGAGCCATTCTTTTAGAAAATAAAAAGTATGCACGAGACTCTCGAATGTTAGAAGTTAAACTTCTTGGTTCTAGGTCAAGTCATGCATTTCACTTTTTGTCTGATCCAAACCAATTTGCCCTACTGTATCTAAAGAAGTTTCACTTCAAAAAATTTTTAAAAATCTTCAAAGTATAGTTTGGGGTAGGAAGATTTTCCTGAAAAACTTTTTGTCACATGTTTGGAAGATACTTAACCCTAATACCAAGTTTTCTATTTATCCTACTCTTCATTTTTGAGTTATGGTATTTTCTCTCTCTCTCATACATGCACACCTTTTTCTAAAAATGCATTTTTTTGGATTCAGGTAGCCTCAAAACATGTATTTCTGCTGAAGTCTCGGTATAAATTTTTAGGTGGAATGCAATATCTTCTCTACCTACTATGTACATGGTAGAGAAAGTAATAAACTATTACCATCACTTAAGTTTACTCTTACATGTTTCGGGAAACAGTTGTTTCCATCCAACTGAGTCGGATTAGCTTCTGTTTCCCGAAACATGTTAAGTGAGTAAACTTAAATGATGTTAGTGTAACAATTCCGACTCACCTTTAAATAAATTCAATACACATCACTGTTTCTAGCTTCTTTTCAAATATCACAGTAAAACTTATTTTCTCTATCTGTACACAATAGCTGTGCTACACCACTCTTTAACCTCTCTCGCCTTATGACTTTCTCCCAGAGGTTTACTAGACGACATACGTCTAGCCCTGGCTATGGTGCCATAATCCTCTTCTGCTTCTTTTAACTAACACCTTTCCCTAAATCCAATGAAGTGATCAAAATGTAATTTTACCCCCTTATCTGATTTTAAAATACATGGGAATTCCATTTTATAAGAATCCTTGCTGCTTCTGAAATTCTTCCTGGTACCACAATAAACACATACTAAAGCAAAGAACCCACTTCTTAGGCTGGAGACAGATTTCTAGTCCATATTTTATGCTTCATTACATCAACTATTTAAAAAAATCTGTCACAAAAAACTGGAAATTTATATTCAGCTTTCATAGTATGTGATAACAATTTATGTGAGAGAGTTGACTTTACAATTCATGTCGTTCATTACTAAATGTTTGCCCCTGGTTACTAGAGATGCAATCTGCACATTATGCATCATGTTGCAGTCCAGTGAAGGGGGACTTTGATGAAGGATAGACACACAGATAAGCTCTGTTCTATATAGCACTGTGTACCTATCTCAATCTTAAGTTACAATATAATGCAATAGAAATAATTTTTGTCATGTCCGTGGTGAAAATCTGCTACACTTTGAATCTGACCACAAATGCCTCATCTTAAAGTAGTAAAAGGCCTCCACTCCTGTACATTTTACGGGCAAACCGTAAAACTTGGCAAGTATGCTAATTAAAATACATGTTGTCACAGAGCATTTCCTGCCATGGCAGATTAGGAAAGTACACAATTTGAGGTAGCAACATAATAAAAGGAAACCACAAAACAGTTAGTGCTTGCCCTGATAATGTTGATACAGTACTGTCACACTGCCTTCACAATGATACCGCTATCCAAATCAATATATAACTAAAGGCCCCATTCACAATGAAAAGTAAGCACAAATGCAAGACTTTGCATTATTTAATGGAAGCATTCACATGTTTGAACAATTCCAAGAATTGGGGTTAAAGCTGATGCAACTCCAGGTCGATTAAATCAAGCAACATTTTGATTTAATCGACCAGGTATTTTTTATGGACAATGCTCAGAAATTTGTGGAGCAAGTCACAGATTTATACCTATTGTAATTGAAAGCACTTCAACAAACAACTTCCTTAATTGAATGCAATGCAAATGTTTGCACACTCAAAACTTTATGCAAGTGCACTTGTGGCAGTAATTTGTATCACAATAATGTAAATGCCAGAGTGATTGTAGTGTAAATAAGCATTATTGTATGGCATTGATTTGAGATGTTTGTTAATTATAAGCATTGTTAGGAAATAAATTTACACGGCCTCACTGAAACTGACAATAGGAGCAGATAACAATGAGCAAGGGGGTGAGTTGAATATTAATTAGAAGAGACAAACAAATGACGTCAGATTGGCACGCTTTTCTGAGAAATGGAGGGAATTTCTTCCCTAGAGCATATGTTTTCGTAATTTTGATTGGATATAAAAATAGACGCTAATGCTGGTGCATTTTATTAACCAATAGCAGCTCGGTTATAATCTTTAGGCATATCGGGGTGAGGGAGTATAAAAAGCTAAAAGTCAGAGGCAGATTTCGTCAGTCCAACAAAAGTATTCGCGGTAATACGTCGCTCAGTCCAGAAGAAGCATTCGTGCGTAATACGTCGATCAGTTAAACATAAGTATTCGTGAGTTATACGTCGCGTAGTTCAACGGAAGCATACATAAAGTACACGTTACGCAATTCTACAGAATCTCTCGCGTCATAAAGCTAGTTATAAATGTGAAATACGCGAATTAATAATGTGCAGTAAATAAGAGATTATAGTGATATTAGAAAATATAACAGTTTCAGTCTGGCGCGTATCACGAGTCAATATGTGAACTTAATTGTGACGGTAATAAAAGTGTAAAAACAAATTCTTTTATCAGTGTTATCTTTGAGTAACAAATCCTTTCCGTTTACACACCTTGATCAAGAGATATGCTCGACTTAATAATAATAATAGCTAGCCGGAGGACAATGAACCCAACATTCAAAGTAGTAATACAATAACAGGCGCCCAGCAAAAGATAACACAAAGTGACCGCGACAAATTGGCTCACATACGTGGTGCATATAAACATGAAGGAACTTCCAACAAACAACAAATATACTACTTCACACTGCATGCATAGAGAAAGACTTCTGCCTTCTTTCTTCATGCATTGTCAGCTTCTGAATGGCACAAGATCGCAATGCAAGATTTCACGCTATCTACCATACAATCATGGTACTTCTCCATTCCATCATGCCACACTGTTTTAAATGTTGATTCCAGACACTGATTTGTTGTTTATTTATTATAAAGACTAGATGAATTTTCATATTCAATATGTTATTCAATGAAACTTTCAGTACTCTCGGAAGATTTCAGCATGCAATTTACGGCTCTAGAAACCTGTGCCAACTTCTTGCATTACACCAATGGCTGCACTGTTAATAGTATACCTCATGCCTTTCCTTGTGCTACATTATGTTAGTGTTACTCTTGATTGTGAATAGGGCCTACTAGCAACTGCTACTAATATTATAATGACAATGATGAAACAAAAGATAGAAAGAACAAATGGGCTAATATAGCCTCATAGGCACAATGATACCCCTGGTAATGATGCTATAACATGAGTTTGCTGTTTTCAAACAAAGAAGAGTCCCTTCTGTTGTGATCTTTGCCCTTGGCATAAGAAGATCTACAGTAACTAACTTTTCACAAAGCTGCCCCATTTTCCAATTCTCCTCCAAATTGCAGCCGATGCCCAAGATCTACACATGTTGTGATAATCCACTCCCATGTGCTACAAATCGTCATGTAATAGCCAACTAGGAGTATTCCGCAAGTTTATTAACTTATAATAAGCTTGTTGTTGCACACATTTCGACATGACAGGGGCCGCTCTGCAGCAGCATTACCTGGATATTTAAATGTCAAATGTTTTGGCTTTGGAGGATCATTACAAAGAAAATGTGCAAGAACTTTCAAACATGCGATGAGCAAACTTTTTTCTAAGTCCAAGGGTTCAACTATGCGCACATGCATGCAGACTTCAGTGACATGAGTACTAACCAAATGCTTCTAGCATTGCAGCCAATATGCACATTTTTAAAACTTGTAGCCAACTGCTGACAACATTTCTCATATATCTATGCACTGTGGAGAAACATGTGGAAGCAATCAGTGGCCGGTCATTTTTGTACAGTCCTGCCCATGTTTACTCTAAGATATTATTGCTTTGCACGTGTGAGCAGAATTAACTGTGGACTGAGAAGCAGGTTGTGCTTTCTTGCAATATTTAAAAGTTCTACAAATAAATCCCGCAGTTTATTACAATATTATAGAGGCCTGCCTTCAATTGTTGTATAATGAGGATTTTCTGAGAACACTGATGTGTTGCTAGTGCATTTCCATCCTGCATCCCTCATCCACTTACATTTAGCTCAAAGTTTAGGCTAGGAATACTTACACTGACAAGTTAGCATTCAGTCCAGTTAGTGTAATTTGGGGATGTACAAGACTGTAGGCTTAAGCATTAGAGTCGAATTTGGGACACGTCCCAAATAGTGAATTTTGCCCTCACTGTTACAAAGCTTCTAAAAAATTAAAAGACTGTAGGCTGCTTTGCTTTAACAGAACATACATAATTTGGCTGCAGTGCATTCTTCATTGTGGCTACATGTACAATTTATTAACTTTGTACATTATATTAAGAAATGCCCTCAAACATCAAATTACACTAAACAGTAATCATAAGCACAGATTAGATACAAAATTCTCATGCTAGGTACTTAAAAATAAATCAAGCATGTTGGACTTAGGAAAAATCTTATGTCACATGTTGGAAAGTTAAGTCGAAAATGTACTTTCATGAAAATTGGGTTGTTAAAAAAATCCCGGTGTCTACCATATTATTCACCAATGGAATTACCTGAGTTCCTCCTAAAGCCGTTGGCATTGCAACACTTGTGGCACCCATTGCTCCAGTCATTGATGTCATCGTCATTCCAGCCTGAAAGAAATTTAACCTTTTAGTAAAAAATATTATATTCAACAAGCGTATATATAGGTACATTAAATTGCAACTTCTGTAGGAGTCCGTGTTGTGACAGAATAACTGGGGGACGAAGCTGCTATCTTCCGGCACCTGGTATTTCACTTCATCAATTAAAAGCCAATATTGCAACATTCAGAAACCTGCTGCATTCCCATCGGTGTCTGGAAGACTTGCTGGGGCTGCTGGTACTGAACCATGGTTGGATTGGCCACCATAGTGGTCTGCCCCATCATCTGCGTCTGGAGCTGCTGCTGTTGCTGCTGCGTCACGCCGGTGGCCATCGTTTGAGCTGCAGACAAAATGGTTCTCACTTAAAGTCATAGGTTATGAACATGCTTACTGCTTTCCACGCCAGTCCTGTGCCTATCCAATATCACTTCCTTGTAATATGTGGATGTCATTTTTTTTTTACTGCAAATGTTTTAATTTACCTTAATGGAGTATTTTCCACGTATCTTACCTGTTGTTCGAACCCATGGAGGATTCTTGGTTGTTGCCCCAAACTGTGACATGATGGGGTGTGGGATAACTGTGATGATACCTAATAATTGAAAGCATTAACAAAATAAGCATTAATGCATAATCTATTTAATGGCATCCAAATCAGTACTTACAAAAAGTAAATCTGGATTCTGACGCATGCAGATTACTCCCTGCATTTATCGTACTCCCATGTTAACTTAAAAGTCATAAGTTTAGTATTTGCGTAAGAAAAGATTAGAAGAACATAATATTCTTTACTTACTGTGCAAAAACCTACTAAGATGTTAATTAATCATTTTTACAAGCGAGCTTGTTATTTTTCTATGCTACACCACCCACGACGCCATTTAAAATACTAACAACTGTTAATCTTAAGAATCTAAATGATAAAAGTAAATTATTATTATATTTATTGGGTTGATATTTAAATTTTGTTTGTCCTTGATGATTCACGCTTTTCTGCAATTACGAAATAAATAAGTAATCGATTTGATAAGAATGACGTCATGAGCCCGCGCAGTAGCTCATATCCGTTTGAAAAGTTTAATTATTAAATATTCATATAAAACACATGAGAAAAACTGAAATAAATATATAAAATTATCATATACATTCTAAACTTGGTATTTTATGCACATTATTTTTTTAAACTTTAATCATAGGAATTAATAGTTCCGCCAGCCATAGCTGCATAGACAAACTGCGCAACAGAAAGTAGTCCACTACTTTGGCATTGTTAAATTACGAATATTTATTTTCAGAAAAGTAAAAAATACAATAGTACGTCTTATTATTATATTGATAAAATCACTTTTTATATTTTAATTTTATTTTTCATATGTTCATTAGGTAATACTATATTTGAGCATCACTTCAGGGTAAAATGGCCCACGCAGCGGTAGGGTTTTACCGCCAACTGTGTTCTCCTCAGAGCTACGGCATCGCAGCAGTTGGGTTGCGGTCATTGAGTGTGTCAGGAATTCGTAAATTCTGCAACATCATGGGTCTACCAAAAGTATATTTTGATATGAGTGCGGATGGACAGCCCGTAGGCCGAATTGTAATGGAGGTATGTAAATATTAAGTTAATGCACTCCAAGAATATTGCCAAAAATAGTATTGGATTCATTGACACTCCATTGTGGTGCATTGGTTGACTGCAGTGGAGCCGGTTTATTAAAAAAAGATATGTTAACATGCTAGCCATGGATTTTCTCATTAGTATTTGCAATCTGTAAAACTGTGGTATAATTATTGAAGATTAGAGCCGTAATAAATTCAGCATAAACGTGTTGAACTTCACGTTTCCGGCATGAGGTCGGCGTTGGAGTGGTGGTATTGGAAGTCCAAAATGGAGAATGATAATAGGCTTAATTGAAGGCCAAAAGATTGATCGTAATTGGATTGTTTTGGTGTAACTTTAAAATGAGTTTTGGAATTTAAAAAATATAAACTACTTGTGAACAATGCAAAGTTTTATTAAAAATGAGGGTTTATAATAGCATTTAAATTTTATTTTGCAGTTGCGGAACGACGTGGTGCCCAAGACTGCCGAAAATTTCCGTTCCTTGTGTACGGGTGAGAAGGGATTTGGTTACAAGAGTAGCACTTTCCACCGAGTTATCCCCAATTTTATGTGCCAGGGCGGCGATTTTACAAATCACAACGGCACTGGAGGAAAATCTATCTATGGAACAAAATTCGAAGATGAAAACTTTCAGCTGAAGCATACCGGACCAGGTAAAAAGCCAGTTACGCATTTTTGTATACCCCCTCCCGAAGTGAATTTGGTGATTTTTTTTTTTTAAATTAATGCGTTTGTTGCGATTGTGCAGGAATTCTGTCGATGGCTAATGCCGGACCTAATACCAATGGAAGCCAGTTCTTCATTACTACTGCCAAGACCAGCTGGCTGGATAATAGACACGTTGTTTTTGGTTCCGTTGTAGAAGGCATGGATGTAGTGAAAAAGGTGGGTGCTAAAAGCGCTTAAGAGATTGTGTAAACTGCTGCATTATTTTACTTTGTTGCTAATGTCCCCATTTCTCTTGCAGTTGGAGTCCTTGGGTTCCCAGAGTGGCAAAACCTCCAAGAAGATTGTTGTTACAGATTGCGGCCAGCTAAATTAAGCCAATAATTTCTCCTTAAAAATTTTTTCTGCAGCATTTTATCTGTTTTACTACAGTAAGATGAATTGAGATTGTTGAACATGAGCATGGCAGTTTGGAACATCATTCCATAACCTAGTTAATCTGTTTAGGTGGTGGTATGCCAAAGAACTAAACTAGTTTTCAAACCTGACCAAGACAAAATTTGTCTTAACTCCACAAAATAGCATTAGATTTTGTGAATAAATAATTCATGTTTTCAAATTGTAATTAATCTGAATGTGATAACCTAGAACTGTCTGATTCTTAAGTAGCTGTATTTTTTTTTTAAACTGATGCTGTCTTTCTATCGAGAACGTTCACTTATAACTGAGCTGTAAGTCAAGAAATTTTTGCATGCATCAACTAACAGCATAACATATGTTTTCTATCTTGGCATTCCTAAAAGAGAGAGATGTGCTTGAGTGAAAAAATGTTTAATTTTTCTAGCCTCAGTTCAATTTTTCATAAATAAAAATAAGTTGATGAAAACATTTAAAATAGTTGTGGTTTTTGTTATCAATAACATCTGCAGAAATGTTAAAATGAAAAACTGCTTTGCAAACAGGATAGCCGTGAAAAGTTAGTAAACCTGGTTGACAGGGAAAGGTATAGTGAGTAATTTTTACATTCGCTTGGTTTCAAGAATTGTTTTACAATGGTGGCTATTCTTCAGTTTAAAGCATTTTTCATGTTAACGTTATTTCTGTTTGAACCATTAATCCTGATCCCCTGAACACGAGTTTAACAGAGACAATACCTGATCTTGTGAGCATTACTTTATTATAGAATCTGTTCAACAGTTGCAAAGGTGGAGTACTTGTAAGCACCTGTAACCCATTTTATTGCTGAAATCTCCTTCAGAGACCAAATCCCAAAGATGTGTGCACGATGGAGTATGGCTATAGTTCAGCATACTAAAGTTTTACTGTTGTGTAGCCACCCTTTGTGGCAGATTAAAACTTTCATGTGTTATGGAGAATATAAAGTCTTGGATTGGAATGGTAGGTGGGTGGGAGGCAGAAGTTAAAAATATGGTGGTTGCCAGAAGTCATTCACCCACCAATGTTCCTTGCCAAGAATGCAAGGATTCTCTTAAGGAATCATTTGCTCAAAATACTTCTCTTGAAAAAAATTCTACAGCAGACATTAACAAATGTTTTGAAAATTGCACAGATTTTTCAGCTTATTGTGGCCTTAACAGAAATACTTGTATGCATTTAGTGGAGCAATGCTGTTGTAATGCATGATGTCCCTGAAAGACTATTTTAAACTGATAAATTAATGAGAATAAAAACAGATCAAAACCAATTTTCACTACAATTTTAGGTTGATTTACCAATAAAATTTTCACCACTAAATGCATATACAATTTTGTAAATGCCTCCAAAGAAAATGTTTGAAATTGGTTCAATTTTCAAAAAATAAAATGTGCTAGAACATGTAAGCTGTAATATTGGTATCTGTATTAAGTGAAGATTTACTTTGGTGTATGTTGGCCAAGTTTGAGCACCATAGCACTTGGAAATGTGAAGAAGAAAAAAAAACAGCAATTTCATCATGATTCCCTTCTCCACTTTGATCAACTACCTGAAAACACCTTTTTAAAAATCAAAGTTCTGTTTGTACCTTTTATCTCGTTACTTAAAAAAAACAATTTTGCCTATTTCCAACTTTCTTGCACAGAAAGGAAAATTTGATTATCAGTTTGTAAAGAGTAAAATGTTTTAACGTTAATACAATGCAAAATTTTGGCCTTATTGATTAAAGGCTGCACAAAATAATATCCATAAAATTTGTCACAATGGGAATATTGAATATACTGATCTATTAGAAAAGTAAGTAAGTTTGCAAAATGACTTAACTGTTCTGAAGTTGGTGCTTACTGGATGTTGTCCAATATGTATGCTTTCTTTTTCTCATTTTTGATGTATTAGTTTTGCCTTTTCCACAAACCTTCTTGCCATGGTAGCACGCTTCAAACACGTGCCCTGAATACAGAGAATGTGGCAATAGAACTAGATCTTAATGAAGAAACCATCTCAAGGATTGTACTGAAGTCTCCATTGGTGGATGCAGACAGCTACCCACGAGAATTTTAACAAAAACTAGTTAGAAATGGTTTTGGTTAGATAATACTGTTACATTTTTACTTTCTCTACTACATACCTAGTAATTATCTTCAAGGAAGTATTATATTCCACCCGAAAAATTGGATACCAAGATTTATGAAAATTTTTTGAGACCCCGTGAATAAAAGAAAAAGAAATCTATAAAAAGATCCATGCATGTGCATGTGAACATAACTCAAACTCATAAATACCAAACTTGATAGTTTAAGCTTGGTACCTTGCAAAGGTGCGACACAATTTTCAAGAAAATCTCAACCCAGATTACCCTTTATATGGAAAAGTTTTAGATATTTTTGATTCAAAAAATGGTCCTTGGTGATTAAAGTACCGTGTATTTTAAGATACTTGAATGACAAGTTACATGTTTTGAATAGCAGCCTGTAAAGTCCTCTACATTCAAAAGAATTAGAATTTTGTATAACAGGTAAACCATGAGAAAATACAAAACTTACTACACTTAAAAAAAAAAAATAATAAAAAAAAAATTGTGGTCATGGAAAGAGTATGGAGTTTCCAAGCCAGCATATAGCAAGCAGCTTGTGTTTTCTCTCTCTCTCTCTCTCTTGTACATGGAACGATTGTAGGTGACTATATGCTGGCTTTGAAATTCCATATTCTCTGCATTGGGAGAAACAATGTTGAGTTTTCACCCCCAAAAAAAGGTATAAGAGTATTTGAAAAGTAATAGTGAATACCTTGGATATGGTAATGCCACAAAATAAGTTATAATTTAACAAGATATACATTTGTCCATCTCTTGCGGTTTACCAATTATACAAGTCATTCAGAATGAAGACTTCACATTCTATTCTCAGAAAATTCAAGTTATACATTTTATTTGCCATGTAAATATCTTAAACATATATTATTTTAATCAAAATTACTACAGCCATTTTTGAATACATATAGAACATTTTTCATGTAAAAGGTAGGTTTGGGTCAGGCATTTTCTTAAATCTTTGTCTCATCGTTAGATGGTTAATTTGAATACCCAAGTTTGATATTTAACTAACCTTTCGTTTTTGAGTTATTTGCGCAAACATTTCTTTTCTAAAAATACTTTTTTTTAATTCAGGGTCTCAAAGCTTATATTTCCTGTGAAATCTCGGTATAGAATTTTTGGATAGAATGCAATACTTAAAATAGGTAAGCAGTAAAGAAAGTAAAAATGTAATAGTCTTGAACTCTTAAGAAAACAAGTAGTGTGGAAATGTTTAAAATAAAAAAGGTAAAGAGCTACAAGACAACTATGTGAGCTTATCAGTACAACAATATAAATGTGTAGTTTATGTTGAATACCAAAGATTATTTTAGTGATGTACATTGATCTCAGATCAGAACTTAATATATTAAAGATGTGCGCAAAAACAGTCTAGCCCTCAGTCTTTTAAAATGAAAATTAAGTTATGCAAAAGCCTTTAAAAAGTATTTTGAATTAACCGATAATTTCGGTCTATGGTAATACATATTTAAATCTTTTTTTATGATGCTCTAGTGCAGTAATTTCAATAATTGTGCTTTGATTTGCATTAATATTGCATATTAGGTTGAATGTGGATTTATATAATATGAAAAATGGAACTTAAAGACAAAAAAAAACAAACAAATATTTTAAATTAGATATTTATTGCTAAAAACGTTTACACATATATAGCAACGTCAAATGTTAGAAATTACAAAATTCAATCTTATAAAGTTCCTGGACCTTATAGAGGATTTTTCTTCAATATCATTAAAATCTGTTTTAAAAATGTATGATATATTATGATAATTAAATATGATACACAATGTATTAATAGTAAACATAATTTTTACATATTTGCTTGCATCATAATTTGAATAATAATAATACAGATCATTTAGATGCGTGGGGCATGTGTTACACGGAGTTGCTTGTCCTGCACTGAGCTGTTCTGTTAACTGCTTCTGTTCCCTCTCCATGCTGGCTAATCAGTTGATACTTGTGAGACCACATGTTTCACTGTTATCGTGTGTTGGTGCTGTTATAATGTCCGTATACTTTAGCGCACACAGTCTTCATATATGATTCCCATGAGACACTTTTGTAGAGAAGCGAGACAGATTTCCCTGCTTTTTGTGCACCTCCCATCGTAATCTTGTGAATAGTATTAAAGTTAGAACTGAGTCCAAAGAAATCTGAGAGCTTGCACAGGAATCGGGAATTTTGCAAACCTCAGCTACGAATGTCGCTAAACTGTAAAATTAAAACTCTATAAGATAACTAGTTGAATTGCAATAATGTAAGTGGAGTTAACTTGCACAATTGGTTGTTTGATAATGTTATGATCGCTCTATTGACCAGCATGGTTTTATGTACATGACCACATTAAAAGGTGTGTGAGATGTGTGGACATCTTCATGTATGTTGTTATTGTAATTATAATTTTCATGAGAAACCTATTTAAGGAGCTATTAATATCATACATAAGCTATAAAATAGTTTTAACATTTTAAATTTGGGGCGGGGAGTTGCATTCCATTTCACTGAATATGAATTATCACATTTTTTAGCCCTTTGTTGCAAACATGGCAGAATGACTTCCACCACAAAGGCATAAAAAAGGGAGGTTTAAAAATCTTTAAAATTAGGTTACTGGAGATGGGAGTGGGGGCTTACACATCATATTCATATCACCAATTTCCCTCTGTTTTTATTTTGTACTCTGTTATCAGGGAGTATTTTGGTTCTGCTTTTGACAAACTTGGCAGACCTGAAAAGGTAGAATCAGATGACTGAAAAATTCAATGCCATAGCCAGGATTTGAACCACAGATCTCCCGGTTGTCCGGTTTGAGATCTTGTGGTTTACTGGGAAAAATGCGAATCAGTTGGAGAATTTAATGTCGTGTCGGCATGTTGCCATGGTGGCTCAGTGGAGACGGGAGATCCGTGGTTCAAATCCCGGCTATGGCATTGAATTTTTCAGTCATCTGATTCTACCTTTTTAACCCTGTCTAACACACGGCTTGTGTGAAAGAACAATTGATTCCATTAATTGGCAGACCTGGATTTTTGAATGTACCAAAAATCATTAAAAGCTTCCTCTACCCACATTTTGCATCCCCTTGGTACAAATTAATACTGTTTGTAGTATCTAAACAAAACTTTATACACTTTAATATTGGTCCCAATGAAAGCTATAGGCTGCTCTCAAAAACCACACCTTATGTAGAAATCTGCATCATTTATGGCACTTGGCTCTGCCAAAAATCACAGGTTGCCTCACAACTGCCAAATAGCATTTGGAACATTTTAAAAGCTTTTGGGCAATGAACATGCAGATCAATTAGCAAAGAAATGTGCAATACAACAAATAAAACCTGTAGGACAAATAGAAGTAAATAAACAAATAACAATAAAGAAGCTGTCTCCTGAAACGCGTTCAAGTAAGAATATTTTAGTGACGTAGTGTAACAACCTTCAACTCTCTTTATTTTAAACAATAAAGAACATTTCAAAAGACAGCAGATACTTGATGAAGAAGATAAATTAAAGCATAAAGATTATAAGAATATTAAAGATAGAGTTGATATACAAAAAATGCCAAGGAAGACTGCAGTGGCCTTATTTAGGATGGCAACTGGCCACAATTGCCTCACAGAACACCTCTACAAGATACGGTGCCTACCTACACCCAAGTGCACTCTCTGTGATGAAGATGTCATCCTGAACAAATGCAAAGCTCTTAAAAGTGATAACTTACAGACTTTATATTGGGAAGCCAGAGGGAAAATGATGGAGATGAATTAATCCCCAGTGCCATTGGTGAACAACATTTTAAAAGCTACCTTTACATTTATTTTCAACCCTTTATACAAAACTGCACAGCTTGGGTGATTAGGGCACAAATTTGTTCATACTTAACAAAATTATGGGCTGCCTTACAACTTTCAAAAACTGCCTCAGCTTACATTTTCATTCTCTTGAAATCAAATTTGCACCATTTGACCAAGCAGAACAAAACTTTGAATACTTTCAATTAGGTCTCATTAAAAACTTAAAAAAAAACAACCCTATTATTATTTTTCATCCCTTACTTACAGAATGTAGCTAGTACGTAATATAAAGTAATATTTTAGGGTAAACTATGATATACACTATCGCAAATGAGAACAAAATACAGTTGGAAAACTCGCAGAGGTTTCACCGGAAATACACATTTTGAAACAACCTGCATCCAAAAGAAACTTTTTAGGCCCTTTGTGTGTGTGTGTGTGTGTGTGTATTTTTTTTCTAAGCATAAATCAAAAATGAAAAATCAGTTAAATACCAAACTTAGTGTTTAAGTAACTTCCCTCACCCCAACTACCTTTTACTTAGAAAAATGTTTCCAATTTTTTATTTTCTCAAAAAGTGTAATGATTATGTTTAAGATGCATGTGTGACAGATAAAATGTATAGGTATCTTAAATTTTTTACAAATAATCCTAATTCTGAATGAATTTTGTAAAATTCGTAAACCGTCAGAGGCAAAAACTTACTAAACAAAAAATGCAGATCTTGTTAAAGCACATAATTTGTGTTAAATAAGTCTTTTTGTGGCATTAACCATTACCGAGATATTCTTTATAATTGCTTTCACTTGTTGAATAGTTTGTACTTTTTTCAACTACTTATTTTCTATTCATCTGTTTTTCTTCTTGTGCTCTAAATTTTTATTAACGTGAAGTAGACAGAAAAATCTGAAGTTTTACATTCACATGACTTTCTCTAGCTATCATTTATTTTTATATATCTCCTGCTAACTATTCTTAAGAAGCCTTAGTTTTCTATCTAATTAAGACAAGCCTTTGCATAAATAGATTGATTACACATTTCATTGATGGTAAAGGAGGATAGGGGAAACTGAAGTGATAGATGTTTAAAACTGGGGTAACAATATGCTTGCCTAGAAATTCCATACTCTTTCCATGACATCGTGCGAGACAACTGAAAATCGACAGTAATGAAAATTCAAACCAATAGCAATGGATATCTCAGGAATGTCTGATGCCACAAAAAAGTTATTTGAAATGTATTGCATAAGCTCATAGAGTTAATTACAAGTTTCGAGCATTGTCAAGTACAAAGATAAAAACTTAAATTACAGTTTAGAAAATATACGTGTTTGTTTACACTTTGTTGAAAGTATGAATATTATATACAGGATTGTTTAAAGGATATTTTTTTACACTGTGTTTGAATCTAAAGCTGTTGCTTTCACAGTTTACTTCAGTTGGTAGTCTGTTGTACATATATAAACCAAATATAAAGGGATCTTATAGATTTTAAATGAAAGCTATTTTGGTGCAAGTCCAATTTACATCTTGTGTCGTGAGACCAAGTATTTCACTATTTGTTTTAGGTTTGTGCAATTCAGTCAGACAGATTACTTTACTGTAGTGTCTTTGTACATGTATAAACAGTTTTTCTCTTTTGAAGACTTCCTTACAGGACTCACATTTTCCCATTTTGAACATTGTTCTGATACATTTCTTTTGGAGCACTAGAATCCACTGGATGAGGGTATTACTAAAGCCACCCCATACTTCTATGCCATATTGAATGTGTGAATAAATTAAGCCATGATATATAGTTTTGAGAACATTTATGTTACATATTTTTGCAAACTCTCTCAATAGGTACAGGCCTTTACTAATTTTTTTACATAGATTGTCAATGTGATTAGTCCATGATTGTATTTATCAACCTGTATACCTAAGAATTTGTGTGAGGGGGATTCCTGTATCACTGTACCTGCAAGATTAACGTGAAGCATAGCATCTGTTTTCTTTCTTTTTTTTAGTTCAAATTTAATTATATTAGTCTTTTCAGAGTTGTTCATGAGGCTTAAGGTTTTGAAAAAGTTATCTATTCTAAGCGATTCTTTGTTAGCTAGTGACTGAAGATCACAATCATTATTTGCATTACAGATAATAATGGTGTCATCAGCATAATTTATAATTTTACAATTATCTGAAGCATACATGTCATTTATGTAAAGTGAAGGGCCAAGCACTGAGCCCTGTGGTACAACATGTTTGACAATTTCTGCGGCAGATTTAACTTTTGCTGTGTTAATTCCTTGTTTGAAACTTATTTCTGTGTATTGTATTCGCCCTTTTAGATATGATGAGATTAATCTGTTAGCAATCCCCTAATTCCATACTTTTCTAATATTAATAGCAATATATCATGTTGGACACAATCGAACACCTTAGATAAGTCGAGAAATATACTAGCAACTTTCTTTTTGTCATCCAAATTGCTTAAGATATTGTGGACAAAATCTACCAGTGCAGTGATAGTTGATCTTTTAGCCCGAAAACCATGTTGAAAGTCACTGAGAACGTTATGTTTTTCTAAAAAAGCGATTATTCTTTTCATTAGTATTTTTTCAAACAATTTTGCACTTACTGGAGTGAGAGAGATTGGCCTATAGTTTTACATAATTCTTTTATGACCTTTTTTGTGTATCGGAGTAACCATGCTGATTTTTAAGCAGTCTGGAAATGTGCCTTGCCTTAGCAATTCATTTATCATGCTTTAAACACATCTACATTTTTTATGTAGTACATTTTTGTCTCTCTCTTAACAGTTATACAAAATTCCTTCTGAATGAAAGGGCTATTCCCACAAAATTCAAGATACCATTTTATTTTTTATGGAAATATCTTAAACATATTGTAATTTTAATCAAAATCGCTAGAGCCCTTTTGAGAATTTTGAAAAAAATTTTCATATAAATGAAAGTTTAGGGTGGAGGATTTTCTTGAAAATCTTTGTGTCACATGTTTGGAAGATTCTGAATTTTAAATCCAAGTGTGGTATTTATCCGACTTTTCGTTTTTTGAGTTATGGTGTTCACAGATGCATGTTTTTCTAAAAATGCTTTTCTTCAATTCAGTGAGTGGTGAAATCTCAGAATCAGATTTTTGTGTGGAATACAGTACTTCCTCTTATTACTAGAGGTAGTGGGAAAGAAAATAAAAATAACCTTTTGTAAGAATAGTTTATAGAAGAGTAGATAGAGAAAGTCATGTGAATGTGGCCATGATCTGCCATAACAGTTTGGGTGTATCAGTGAAAAAGCTGTAATCCATTTAGTCACAGGCAAAGAGTATGGTGTGTTATATAACCTTTTGAAGTAACACATTTTAAATGCTATGGCTGATAAAATGTGTTGCGTAACACGTCAGATAAGATATTAAGTAACTAGCTTACAGATACATTATCTTTCAAACTTTATACTATCACTAATGTTGTAATATTGAAGATAGGAAAGAAATAAAAATGCTAATTTATTGGCGCTGAAGTGGGTTTGGTTTTTTACAAAACATTATGAATCATTCTTTTCCTGCCACAGGAAATGTCTTGGACTGCTTCCAGCAGCAGTGGTTATATCAGCATCCTTTCGGAACATGTCATTGGGTTTCTGGTTTTTTCTTTGGAGTTTACACATTAGATCACACACATACTTCCAGACTCTGGGGAGGATAGGGTATAACCTTGGCTAGAGGAAAAGAACCCTTGCATAGCAGCTACATGCTCTATGAACTGAGCTATGAGGCTAGCCCAGCAGCACCTTGTTAATGGGTTATCTATGAAAAATTGTTTTTAATCTAACCCAGAAACAGAAAGCCAGATGTACAGAGACTAGCTGGCTTACCTGTCATTGCATGGCTAGTTTTTTTTAAACTCAAAGTCTTCCAAGTTGGAAATGCTGCACAGCCTATAACTATGTTGTGGTGGTGGAACAATCATCGGTCAGAATGATTGGATAATAGTTTAGATAAATACAGTAGGCAACATCAACAGAAGTCAAAGCCTTCTTCATAAATGTGTTCTTTCATATCTTAAATGTGTTCGTATTCTAGTACATAGGCTTTATAAATCCTTTTTAGTCTTTTAGTAATTTATGAATTGAAATTAGAATGTGTTTATAGTCCATGTCCATCAGAAAATAGAGTTTTTCAATGGTGAAAGCATTACCAAAATTGCTTGAGTGGCTTTTGAGATTGCCAATTATATATATACATACAAATTTTCTCTCTTTAACTATTATAGGGAGAGCCAAAAGACTATGAACCGGCTGTGTGGTGCAAAACTACTTTTAAAGGCTTTTCTTAACAACTTTATGAAAGTGTGTTTGAGAACAGAATTATTAGTAGAGATTTGTGGCCCCCTCGGTCACACAACCTAGCTCCCTGCAATTTCTATCTATGGGGTAACTTAAAACAAAGTGTACAAGACAAACCCACACACCCTGGAAGAATTAAAACAAAATATCCGCCAGGAAACTGCCAGCATTTCTCATCGTGAACTACGGCGAGTGATGGATAGTTTCCTAAAGAGGTGCCAAAAATGTATGGACAACAGTGGCTAGTTTCAGCATCTCCTTTCATAAAGTTGGTAAGTAAAGCCTTTAAAAGTAGTTTTAAAAATATTTTATGGTTTTATCCACGCCTTTCTATGATAGCGGCAGACAGCAATGAGCGCCGAAGATGTGGAAGGAAAAACACTGCACAGCCGGTTCATAGTTTTTTGGCTCTCTATGTAGTATACATGTACAGTCATCACAAAGATATAAAATAAGCACACACATGTGTGCACTATTCTTCTGAATAAGCATAGGCTGTAAGATAGCTTCTAATTTCAAATTGTAAACGATTAGAGGAATTTATAAAGCCTGGATATTGAATACAAACAAATTAGAGTCAGAAAAGATGTACCTCCTTGACGTTACCTTCAGAATGTCAAATAGTTGTTCTCCACAGAAAATGTGCAAAAAAATTGAATGTGTTTCATTCACTTGGCTTTCTCTACCCATTCTTCAACTATTACTAGAAAAGCTTATTCTTCTGTTTCATGTTAACTGAGATAAACATTTGCAGAAATTGTGTTACTGCATGTTTCTGTGTAGGTACAAGGGGATTAGGGGAGCATAGTAGGTTTAAGCAATAGTCACATCTTTTAAGAGCAGGTCTCTATATGATGGTTTTGAAATTCCCTCCTCTTTGCATGATCAAGAGAAAAAAAAACTAGTAACAATTTTCTGTGTGAGGAAACTAAAAGTATTTGAAAATTCAAACCAATAACAAGAATGTCTCAAAAATATTTTAACATCACAAAATTGTTTATTCAAACAAGATCTACATTTTTGTGAAGTGAGATTTTGTCCATCTCTAATGCTTTACCAGTTATACAAAAGTTATTCAGAATGAATAGGACTTCAGAGGCTATTGCCAGAAAATTTAAGACATACATTTCATTTGTCATGAAAGTATCTTAAACATAATCAAAATTGTCAGAGGCATTTTTGAGAAAATCAAAAATTTTGGAAAAATTTCCATGTAAAGGGTAGTTTGGATTTGAGAGATTTTCCTGAAAATCATGTTGCAACTTTAGAGGATGCTGAACTTAAATACTAAGTTTGACGGACCTTTTTCTAAAAATGCCTTTATTGTTTTCAGGGAGCCTGAAAACATGTATTTCTGGTGAAATCTTGGTATCAATTTTTGGCTGTAATACAATACTTCATCTTACCTAGGTGGTAGAGAAAGTAATAAAACAAAAGCCATATATAAAGATTTATTAAAATCAACTGACCGCAAGTGAATCTAGAAAACAGAACATTTAAATATAAATAGTTAAATACCAATAATATTTTGATTTAGATAAAACTAGAAGAATACAAAAGTTTTAGGAATTATTGACATACAAATAGTACTGTACTATTTCTATACTGTCTTTCAGTATCTGGTTCAGTATACTGGTAATTTTAAAACTTGGTATGTGAAAGGATTTCAGGATACCAACTGTAAATTTTGGCAGGGAATTACAGTTGCAAAATGCATCCCATGAACAGAGCAGTTGGTAATGGGAATGTTATAACAGCTCATCAGGAAAGGAACATGGGGTTTGTAAATCTTTTTCTTTTCTTCATTTAGCTGTGTAGCCTGGTTGGAATCCCTTTCGAAATGAACCTATGGATCTAAAAGCATTCCTTTTAGATGTCTTCTATCGGTAGCCACTATATCAACACGTCTGTTGGAGTCTTGCTAGGAGATGAGTGAAACCTCCTCATGAACTTTGCATCCTTGCTGACGCAGGAACTGAGCGATTCAGATCTTATGTGATGGTGTCTGTTGTTTCAAAGCAATTTGCCCTTTCTGCAAAACCCCAGCACATGGCCAATGCTTTCTGTCTCATTGCAACCTGAATGGTGGCAACGGGTTGTGCTGAACAGAACAGACTGCCGACATGACATCTTGATGGCATTGATGTTTCAGAGAATAAGAGATTATTATTATTCTTACTAATCCATGAGTTGGTGTTTGGGTAGTCTGCACATAGGGTCACACCTTTGCCTTTGTGTGGCAACTGACACCAATCTTGAAATGAATGAGCTCTTAACATTTCCTGAATCTGCTTGCCTTTGGTAAAGTATCAGTAGAAATATGAAATCTTTTTAGTGTAGACTCTCCTTCTTTCTTCAGTTGTGTCACATGCTTTAAGTGGACATCATCAACTGCCAAATATTTCTTTCCAAGTATAAAATGACCAGGATTTAGCAAATGAGAAAAAGATGACACAGGAAAACAAAAAGAGAATTGTATCTGCTTATAACAGTACGATATGTATGCAGTAGTTATGGGAAAATCTTATGATAACCCTTATATAACAAAGTTTTGTTTATTAACTCTGTGGGTTATGAGTGAGTTCGCCACCATCTTGTAAATAAGGTCACTCTGCGATGAAATTACTGCCTCCAAAGTTGGAATGTTTTTAGGTTGTTTTTAGCATGCTAAAACATATTCAAAGCCAGAAAGTTATTCTCATATACCATTTTTAATTATTTTAATTATCTTATAATATTGTCATCTACTTACTATAAGGTGGGCCAGTACCAGTCCATTCCAACTCAAGGATTGTCTTCCCTTGAAGTCATGGTTTACCAATACTTTGTTTTCCTATTGACCTGTATTCATAAAGGCATCTAGTTGGTCTTAATGTTGGAACTATTTTGTTTATTTCCATGAATCATGCCATTTCAGTCAGTTGTGTGTAGCATATGTCATATAACATTGTTCAGTATACCTGGTCTCTAAAGGTATATCCAGCCACATAACCTAAGAATTTCATTTCAGCTATTTCAATCATTCTTTTAATTTTAGCATTCATTGCCCACTTTTTTAATCCATACATAATACTGGTAAAGCCATTGTTTTGTAAAATGTAAGTATTGTTTTCTTTCTAACTTTTATTTTTCATATTCATAGATGATATATTAGAGCAAAACAAAAAACTCTGTTGTGTTACACTCACATGACTTTTTCTACTCTTGTACAAACTATTTTTACAAACGCTTATTCCCCATATGCTTCATGTTAATCGAAATATTGAGATGTTAATCTTATTGCTAATTTTCTTGTAGTTGCAAGGGGAGTTGGTAGACTTTAAGCTATAGTCAAATATTTTAAGAGGTGGTTGCTATGTGGAGTATTCCATTCCCTTTGCATTACCACAACCAAAAAAAATGAATAACGAATTTCCATTTGAGAAAAAGTATAAGTATTGGAAAATTTAAGGGAATGACAAGCAATATCTCGGAAATGGTTCATCAACAACAAAAATGTATATGACATAAATTATGTATTTTAAGGCGATCTACATTTTTTGTGTAGTAAAATTTTGTCTATCTCTTATGGTTTACCAGTTATGCAAAAGTCGTTCACAATGAAGAATACTTTTGGAGACATTCCCAGAAAATTCGAGATATACATTTCATTTGTCATGAAAATATCTTAAACATATGATACTTAATCAAAATCATTAGAGCCGTTTTTGAGAAAATTTAAATTTTTGAAAAATGTTCCATGTAAAGGGTAATCTGGGGTGGGGGATTTTCTTGAAAACCTTCGTGTCGCATCTCTAGAAGATACTGAACCTAAATATCAAGTTTGGTGTTTATCCGACTGTTCGTTTCTGAGTTATGCTGTTCACACACAGACACACACACGGACATGTTTCCAAAAATGCTTTTTTTGGATTCAGGGGGCCTCAAAACATGTATTTCCGGTGAAATCTCAGTATCAAATTTTTGGGTGGAATACAATACTTCCCCTACTTACTATACATAAGTATAGTCCATGTTGCCATGGTAGCTCAGTGGTTAGAGTAACCGGACGGAGACCGGGAGATCTGTGGTTCAAATCCCGGCTGTGACATTGAATTTTTCAGTTGCCTGATTCCACCTTTCCAATCCTGTCCAAAACACGGCTTGTGTGGAAGAACAATTAATTCCAAAAGTTATGGTATTTAAAAGAGGAAATAAATTAAAAAAACAAAAGAAGTGCCAGATGGGAGGATTAAAGTCAGAAATTGTCAAGGAGTTTGATTATTTGGGGGTGAGGATGAACAGTAATGGAGAATGGGTGGCGCATACCAAGAAAGCTAAGGAAAGGCGGCAATGACAGGAGTAAGGATGTGCAAATATAAATTAGAAATGCCGACTAAATGGATAGAAATAACATATGAGGCATTGGTAGAAGCAAGAATGCTATATGCAGTTGAAATTTGAGGGGGGATCTGAATTAAGCAGAAAAATAGACCAGAGCTACAGAACATTCTGTAAACAGCTACTGGGGTTACCAAGATCAGCACTGGGAGAAGTGGAATTAGGAAGAACAAGAAGAAAGGGAGTGATACTGGAAAGGATATTGAAACTTTGGTTTAGATGCCTGAGAAAAGATGAAGGGGAAATTTTAAAGATATGCATGGAACAACAAAAGAGTACGAAAAATAAAAATAGCTGGTGGACAGGGGTAGAAAAAATTATGGAGAAGATAGGAATGGGAGATATTTAGAGAGCAGGAGAAAGAAATAGCGACGGCTTCTGGATAACAGTGAGAAAAGAGTGAAGGACATAGAAAGACAAGAGATTTGGGGAAGCTTAGAGAATAAAAAATCACTAGGGTTCTATAGGTTGGTAAAAGAAATGGGGAAGAGATAGGTATGTGGATTATTGTAATAGAGCTGAAAAAGAAGCATTTGCATGGATGAGAACAGGATCAATGTACCTGAGAGGTCTAAGAGGCAGAAAAAATGGAATTTGTGAACTATGCGGAGGTAGTGAAAGCACAGAGACAGAATACAAAAAATTGGTGGAACGGAGACAAAAAGTATGGGAGGAAAAATAGTAGCAATTAAAACGTTGACAAGAAAAGAAGAAAGGAAAAATAAGAATATGGGGGAGCTCTTAAAGAAAGTAAAGGAGAAATGGATTAGAAAAGTAAGAGAGATAAGAAAGGTAGAAGGGCAAACAAAGGAGGGAGAGGATGGATCATAGGTGATTAAGGATAGCAAGGGCTGCTCAGCTGAGCCATAAGGCCAGAGCGCCAGGCAAAATGAACAGTATAGACAAGAAAATTTGTACATAAGTTAAGTTAATTTACAAGTGGAATATTGTAAAAAAGGATTGTGTATGAAAAGATGTTCAAGTAAAGTTTATTCATTCATTCAACTTTTATTTTTCAATGTTCTTTTAATTGTTCCATATAAATTCTGAAAGTTGTGTATTTTATGTTCAATATCTTCTTGGTAGATAGAGATTATATATAGTAAACAGTTAAAACTTTGAACTTGTTCAGTGGCTTTATTATTTATTATTTTTGATCATCTGTTAAACTTTAAAAGCTTTGATACGGTAATTTGTATCACAAATTACTCAAATATAAATAATGATTGTAATATGAATATGTATTTTTATGTGACATTGATTTCAGAGGTTTATTAATTATAATTATTATTGGTAAATAATAATATACGGCTCTACTGAAACTGTCAACAATAACGCAATAATGCAGCAAGGGGGTGAGTTGTTTGTCATTACCGGGAACCAGGAAGTTGCGTAATATTTCGCGCGGTTTCGTTAGAAGCTTCTAGAACATTTCCTAAAGTAATATGTATTAGTGGTTTTCATTGGGTATTAAAATAGACGCTAATGTTGGCGCGTTTTATTAGCCAATGGCAGTTCATTTATAATCTTTAGGCGTATCTTAAGGCAAGCCTATAAATAGTGTAGATTCAAGAGAGCGTTCCCCAGTGCAACAAGATTCTCAAAACATTACACATCGTCCCCCAGTTCAACGGAATTCTCAGTACACTACATATCGTAAGTCAGTCCTTCATTTCGTCAAGTTACGCGCAGCAGAAGTACGAGAAATCTTATAAAGTATTATACAGTTAAATACACAAAGTTGAAGTATGCGAGTTAAAAGTGATAAGAAGTTATTATAAACAGTTTCAGTATGGCGAGTATCCAGATAAATATGTGAAAGTGTTCGTGAACGTGTTCTGCAATAAAGATTATAAAACTAATTTCTTCATCAGTATCATTTCTAGACAAAAGATTCCTTTCCGCTTCACACCCTGCAAGAGTTAAATGTCTACCTAAATAGCTAGCCGGAGGACAATATACATAACCTTAAATTCTTTCAGAAACTAATTGATACAAATTGCTACACCAGATGGAGTTAAACGGACCAGACCAACGAATGACGTCACACAAGATGGCAACACGCGTGAAGTAAACATATATTTGCTCTCGCAAATTGGCTCCACAACGTGGTGCTCTAAACATAAACACGTAAATTTGCTATTACAGCTTTAAGAAGTTTTAGTATGTCAGGAGAGGAAAACCAAATATATTCCAAATACTTTGAAGCTGTTTACACTAAAAACCGAGAACAGCAGATCTGATAGGTGATGCAAGTGTATGTGGAAGTTAGAGCAAGATTCCTGCAGCCATTTTGTTTACATGTAGGAGATAGGAATGTTAAGCAATCTTTGTGAGAGACACATCTTATCTTTATAAGCACCTACACATCCCATCTGGTTCCTCTTACATTTCATTAGAGTGTGTTTCATCTGCAAATGAAATCAGCTTGAGCTTTATTTTGGAGTAGAATGCTTTGAATCTTTAGTTCAATAGGAAAGTATTTACCATGTCACATCAAAGATGTAGTACGTAATCCAGACCACGTTTGTTACATATTTACAAATGCCTGGATAAGGAACTAAGAAATGATTTAGAAATAAAGCATGGGAGATGTTTGGAGAAAAAGAGAGACAAACCCAAAGGTTTTTGGAGGAATGTTAGAAGAAGATGGAAGATATTGGGATAGAAAAATATCTAGTCAGATACCAAGAAGTATTTTATGTGATAATGAAAAATCATTGGGAAAGAGAGAGGTATGTAGTCAGCGCCAAAAAAGAAGAAAGAGAGGGGAGGCTAAAAGGCAATGAGCTGACTATCCACAAGACAAATGTCCATTATGCGGGGGAAGAGAAGATATGCAACACATTATATTCAAATGCAGGGAAATAGAGATTTGGAGAAAAGAAAGTATGTGGTATAGAATGAACAAGAATATTGATGTAAATAAAATTTTAGACAAAACCTGTAAGAACATGGGGCAATATAGAGAGAAAGTAAAAAACCATTGGAAATGGCCTGTTAAAAGAAGAAAGGGAAAATAATGTAAGAATATAAATATGAGAATTAAAGATCTAATTGTTACTTATGTGGACTGCCCATCCTAGTGGCCAGGGTAAATACACTGGGCATTCCATACATGCAGAAGCGAAATATTACAGATTTTGTGAAAAAGCCATATCATCCCTATTTTGGAATCAAACTTGGAGACCAAAGATAGCTTTGGCACCACAAGGTTATATAGAGCATGCAATGAAGGACTCTGTCATTGGGTCAAGGCAGAAGATTGTCACTATCTTTTGGAATACTAGTTTGGAGAGGGCAGTCAAGCTATAGTAATGACTGCTACTTCTGTTTGTGTGATGTGAAGGGGTACAATTCTAAAAAAAGTCTGATGTGTTACACTCACATGACTTTCTCTACTCTTGTACAAACTATTTTTACAAACGCTTATTCTCCATATGCTTCATGTTAATCGATATCAATATGTTATTGCTAATTTTCTTGTAGGTGCAAGGGGAATTGATAGGCTTTAAGCGATAGTCAAATGTTTTAAGAGCTGGTTGCTATGTGGAGCATTCCATTCTCTTTGCATTACCAGGACAAAAAAAAATGAATAACGAATTTCCATTTGAGAAAAAGTATAGTATTGGAAAATTTAAGGGAATAACAAGCAATATCTCGAAAATGGTTCACTCAACAACAAAAATGTATATGACATAAATTGTGTATTTTAATACGATCTACATTTTTTGTGTAGTAAAAGTTTCTCTATCTCTTATGGTTTACCAGTATGCAAAAGTCGTTCACAATGAAGAATAGTTTTGGAGACATTCCCAGAAAATTCAATATATACATTTCTTTTGTCATGAAAATATCTTAAACATATGATATTTTAATCAAAATCGTTGGAGCCATTTTTGAGAAAATTAAAATTTTCGAAAAATGTTCCATGTAAACGGTAATCTGGGGGGGGGATTTTCTTGAAAACCTTCGTGTCACATCTCTGGAAGATACTGAACCTAAATCCCAAGTTTGGTGTTCATCCGACTGTTCGTTTCTGAGTTATGTGTTCACAGACAGACACACATAAGGACATGTTTCCAAAAATGCCTTTTTTGGATTCAGGGGGTCTCAAAACATAAGGTAATAAAATGCAAATTGTATCCAGTTGTTTGGTCAATGATTTTGCCTTTGTCCCATGGGCAGTCCCTATGCAACCAGAAAATCCTGAACAGTTTTAATTCGAGTCTGGTGTAGAAGTGAGGCAATTGTGATGAGTTGCCAGAATCATCTGCTGCAGAATGTGTGTGTTTTAACCAAAATTAATTAAATGACTTAGGGATCTTGCACTCCCTAAAGAGTTAGCTGAATTGTTAGTTCTAGACTCCATGAAAAAAAAAAATATGCTGCACCCATAAACATCACTTATTTGGTATCAACAATGAAATATAATTTAAAGTCTTTTTCTCTGAAGATGGCCATCTTGTATACTGCAGTAACGTGAAAGAACTTATGCTAAAACTTAGACTTTTAAACTATGACCCAAGTGAATGGACACTGTTCACTGATGCTTTCAAGTAAAGTTTAAAGGATGTCTTCCTTCATAATGGAAATGTTTTTGGTTCAGTGTCCGTTGCCTATTCAGTGATCCTCAAAGAATCATACAGAACTGGCAAGTTCAGGTGATTTTTAATGTCCTTATATGCTGCTGAGTCAGCAATCTGGTTTTACCAAATTTCATGCTTTCTTTGTCTGTGGGACAGCATGGCACAAGTTGATCACTGGACTAGAATGGCCACATCAAGGAAATGGTTCTAAGAATATTATGCACCAAAGCCTTTTGAGTCCTAAACAAGTGCTGCCAGCTCTCCATGTTAAGTTTGGCTTAGTTAAACAACTTAAATAAGGACAGAGACTGTTTCAGTACATATATGAGAAATTTCTGCTACTATCTGAAGCAAAATTAAAAGAAGCTATATTTAATGGTGTTTATTTATTTGTACTAAAGTGTTTACAGAGTTCTTATGGCCTGGGGCTACTCCAGGCAATACAAAATAATTAATAACACTACTTTCTGCAACTATTAGCTCATACATTACTTTTACTAGAACATGATTATACTTTATAATTAACAAACTAGTTTGCACTACGTACTTTGTTTTAATTTACCGAATAGATCCATTTCTTCTTAACTCTAAATAAGAAGTCTCCTAAATTAATAAGCTGAAATTGTTTACAGAAACATTTGAATTACTACCATTTTTTCCATCTTCGACCATTTATCTCGCATAAATTCTTTCCTCCACATATCTGTGACTTTGCATTCTAATAAAATATGGATTGTGTCTTCTTTACCCCTGCATATAGGACAAATCCCTTCTTCTGTTCCTCCCCTGTAACCTTTTAACCTCCAAACTCCCAGTTTAAACCAAGCAATACTCTATTACACCTCTCAATGCACATCTCTTTCCCATCATTACTTTCAAAGCCTTATAACATTTTAGAGAACTTTTTTTCTCCACCATTGCTCATAGATTCTGCCTGTACATATCTTCCAACTGGCACCTAATTCCCAACGTACCCTCTCTTCCTAGCCATATATTACACATACCATTTATTGTAAGTTGGTTCCTAGCCGATTCTTTAAGTGAACACACTTTTCTTGTGCATTTACACAATCTTTCAAAATGTGCCCCTGTGGTAAGTGATAGATTCTAAACCAATATTTCAGCATTCTTTCCATAATCATCCCTAGTACATTCAGGTCCTGATATAGGAGAACTAACAGATGAAAAGCAGAAAGCAGCATGGATATCTTTCTGTGGAGTTGTTTCAAAATTTCTTGGTAACAACAAGGATCCTAACTACTGAAACACGGTGCCTAACATGCTTGAAGCATACAATGAACTCGGTTATAACATGGGTCTCAAAATTAATTTTCTACTTTATCACCTAGGATTTTTAAGTGAAGAGCAAGGCAAACAATTTCACAAGAGACCGCCTTTGTGATCTGGAGGTTAGCATGCTAGCTTCCAAATCCAGAGGTCTTGGATTTGATTCCCAACTGGAGGGTGAGAATTTTTCTTTACCCAGGATTATTTTCCACCCTCCCTAGATGGAAGTATGAGTGAGAGAGTAAACGTGTGTGTGAATTTAAGTTTTATAAAGAAACACCCACTGAGTGGGATGACTCCGGTGATTGCATTGGGAGGTCTCAGGTTCAAACCCCGACCAATCTGACCAAGGTTTCTTCATGGGTTTTCTCAGTTGCTGGGTGAATGCTGGGATCATCCCTTTCATCACTACTTTTCATTTCCTTCTTCTTCATCGCTATACCAGGCACTGAGCGATCACCCATCCTGGATATGCTATGATCTAGAGTTTGCTTCCATCTAGACACGCTACTGACCCAAGACATTGGCTTGTAAGTCCATCAAAGAGGAGGCTAATCCGTCAAAGAGGAAGTCGCCCTCTGGTCTAGTGGTATCATGTTAGCCTCTAGTTCCCAAGGTTGCAGGTTCAAATCCAGCAGAGAGTGCTAGACTCTTTCAGGAGTAAAAATCCTAAGTGTGGCTTCCTTTAGAAGGGAAGTAAAGCTGGTGGTCCCATGTTGTAGATTTATGGCACATAAAAGAACCTCAAGCCTGATAAAGATGCCTCTTAAATAATTTCTGGTCTTTCATGCCCAGTGTAGAATGGGATGCTAAGAACCATAAAAGCATCTATAAATAAAACTCAATTTATTTTTTAGTCAAAGAAGCAGGAGAAGAAGAACAGAAACCCTACTTAAAGAAATCCAAAGATTAACAGAATTGAAAATGAGTTTATTTTACCAGACCTGGAATATACACCACACTACCAGAACAATGGAAACAGCACCTGCATAGGCTGAGTCCAGAACACATTACCAAAGCCTGTAATGCAGTACATTCCTAGGGCCGTTCCAAGAACAGATGGGAAGTTTCTTAATGAAATCGCAACAGGTCCACCACCACATTGACCCTAAAATGACTGTCATAACATCCTCCAAACAAAACATGACTAATGGCATTTACTTTCTCCCATAATATCAAGCAACTTCTATCAGACATTTATTTCTACAACACTTAATTTTGGAGATATTGTACAGTCTCAACTTAAATGGTCCACCCTGTATGTATGCAGGGAAGTGGAAGAATTCCCAGTGTTTTAAAGACAGGTTTTCATGAAGATTTTGGGCTAACACCTCCCATGACTCTAATAATATTTTCTGACTATGAAGATTCTCTTGCTCACTGGGGAAAACCATGCATATCTTAGATGTAAGGCTTCTTGGTCCAAACCACTATTTAGGAGGGCAGCCTGTTAAGGTATGAAATACATAAATGTACAGTGTTCTCACTTCATACATTGTCATTCCTTTCCTCTTTTACCAGTCCAATCATTCACTTTCTCTAGATATTAACCAGCGCCTTACAATTCTTATCTAAGACCGGTTTCATATCCATGCTCCTACTTATTCTAGCCCAAATCCTTCCTTTCCTCCACATCTCTGTTTTCTTACATTCAAATAAAATGTTTATCATCTTCTGTACCCTCACATAGAGGGCATTAAGCCTGCAGAAAAACATTCAGTTGACTTAATTTCCACATTCCTAGCCTAAACCATGCTAACCTCTCCCTTCCTTTCCTTCTTGCTGCATCCATCAATATAACCTTCCCTCAACCATCCCTCTTTTAATTCTTGAAATAGCACCAAGGAGCTTTTATCTCTCACAGCAGCATACAGATTTTGTCCATCTATGTCTTCAAATTTGGTTCTAATCATCTTCCAGAAACCATCAGATCTTCTTTCCTCAACCTCTCCTCCTTCATTCCATTCCGGCGTAGCTCAGCTCCAATTTTTCATATCCAGTTTGATTCAACCAAAGATGATTCTTGGAATTTTAAACATTTTTTCAATATATGACCCTACAGCAACCCTTGCACTGTGAACCAGTATGTAAGCATTTTTTTCCATTGCCTATCCCCTCACACTTACCTTTCCCATTTTTAAGAGCTGCTTTTTGTAGAGTACCTAACCTAGTTTTACAAAACATTCTCAGAAGCTTGTCTGTCTCTTTCCAACTATCCTAACCCCCCCCCCCCATATCTCTATACCATATGCCCACTTCGATTGTACCAGTGCACTGTAAACCCTCTCACACCAAGCAGTATTCATGTTAGGTGTAAAATATAAGCATTTCCTTACAGAGACATAGCTAGCCTACCCTTAGCCAAGGCTGAACGTTTCTGCTTCTCCCACTGACCAGAGCTGTCAAACCTTATTACCAAATAAGTAAACTCTTTCACAATTTCAAAGTTGTTTCCTCGTATCATGCGTGCTGCCCTGTTTCTTTTCTCTTCTTTGCTGATGGCCTGACACTTGGTTGGATGAAGAAGAAGAAGAACTAAATGAGTGAACATCATTGCCAATGAGCAACTGTTCCAAAGGCAAAGCTGCCGATATGACCTTAGGTGCTAAAGGTGGCATATAAATGGAACTCAAACAGAATCACAAGGATCTGCAGCATCAGTATACTTGCTATCTATTGTTGCACGTCAAAGCATGAAATACCAAAGACAAACAAAAAAAGAAAGAGGTGCAGGACTTTCTCACCCAAGAACTGAGCTCAGGCAGTTATGTCTGTGGCCGACATTCGGGAGGTCCCAGGATCAATCCCCACTCTGCTCCATGGGTTTTTCGTGGTTTCCCGGGGTCCCCACTACCACGACTCTCATTCCCTGTGCCCATCATCTTCCTTGTCATCTGTTTCAGGGATATAGGACCGGGTGACAGTGTTCAGCGGGTTGCAGCTTGGCGGTAAAGGTTTCTTTCCTGGCGTTGCTGCGGTACCACTCAGTCAGCTCTCTCCTCAACTACCCTTTATATGGAACATTTTTACTTTCTCTACTATGTATAGTAAGTAAGGGAAGTATTGTATTCCACCCAAAAATTCGATACCGAGATTTCACCGGAAATACATGTTTTGAGGACCCCTGAATCCAAAAAAGCATTTTTGGAAACATGTCTGTGTGTGTGTCTGTGGACAGCATAACTCAGAAACGAACAGTTGGATAAACACCAAACTTGGTATTTAGGTTCAGTATCTTCCAGAGATGCGACACGAAGGTTTTCAAGAAAATCCTCCCACCCCAGACTACCCTTTACATGGAACATGTTTCAAAAATTTTAATTTTCTCGAAAATGGCTCTAATGATTTTGATTAAAATATCATATGTTTAAGATATTTTTATAACAAATAAAATGTATATCTCGAATTATCTGGGAATGTTTCCAAAAGTATTCTTCATTGTGAACGACTTAACTGGTAAACCATAAGAGATAAACAAAATTTTACTACACAAAAAATGTAGATCGCATTAAAATACAGAATTTATGTCATATACATTTTTTTTGTTGAGTGAACCATTTTTGATATATTGCTTGTTATTCCCTTAAATTTTCAATACTTATTTTCTCAAATGGGAATTCGTTATTCGTTTTTTTTGTCTTGGATATGCAAAGAGCATTAATCTGTGGCAAAGAGAATGGTGCTGCACCTAGCAACCAGCTATTAAGAGATATGTATGTGCTTAAAGGCTACTGTATTTCTATATTGTCCTTGCAAATACAAAACAAGGGGAACATAGTACGCCTTAAGTAATAGTCAAATATTTTTAGAACTGGTCGCTATGTGTAAAATGTAATTCTCTTTGCATGTCAAAAGTTCGTTTCTGCAAATGTTTATCTTGATTAATATAAAATAGATGGAGAATTAAAGAGTTTGTAAAAATAGTTTGTACAAGAGTAGAGAAAGTCATGTGAGTGTAACACATCAGATATTTTTAAATGTTTCATTTTCTCTAGAAATTTTGATTAAAATATCACGTTTTAAAGATGTTTACAAAAATAAAACATATATCTTGAATTTTCTTGGAATAGCCTGTGAAGTCCTGTTCACTCAGATGGAACTTTATATAATCTTGTATTACTGATAAACTTTAAGTGATAGACGAAAACACTAAATACAAAATGTAGATCTCTTTAAAACACACAATTGATTTCAAATAACTTTTTTGTGGCATAAACCATTTCTGAGGTATCCATTATTTATGTTTTGTATTGTTCATTACTCTGTCATTCTTTAAAGTACTGTCAACATTTACTTGTTTCCCACAATGTCATGGAAACAGTATGGAATTTTAAGACCAGCATATATCATCCAGTTGTTAAACATTTGATTATCGCTGTTCTCTTTGTATCTATAACGAAATGTGTAATGTAGCTATTTCCAGAAAGGTTTATCTCAATTAAAATGAAGTAGATAGGAAAATAAACTTTTGTAAGAGTGATTTGTATACACTAATGAACTATAGAGGGTAGAAAAGTCATGTGAATGTAACACATCAGAATTCTTATACTGCCTTTAACAATTTGGATCATATTGGTGGCTGTTTCCTTTGGAACAATTGCTCAATGGCAATAAATATTTGCTTGTTTACTGTTGTGGTACATTGGCTTTTACTTTGGAATCATTTTTCTCAATGGTTACAGATTGTATCACATTTTCAAAATATTTAACTTGGTGGCCTGGGTTTGGGGAATATTCGTAATCACCAGTCTTGCCCCTATTTTGTTGTATATTGAGGTCAGGGGTTTCTGTATTAGGTCAAAACTGTGTAGTCTTTATGTTATTAAATAATTACAGGACCAAACAGAAGGTAGAAAGTTCAAAATATCATCTTGTGATTATCTAAAAGTTATTCAACAATTCCGATGATTGTTTTATATAAAAACAAAAACACTTACAGAAGAGTGTCTGTTAATATTTTCATTTCAATAATCAGGAGATTTATCATACATTATTATGAATACCCTCCCCCGAGGCGACCCGGGTTCAATCCCAGGGATTGCATGTGGGATTTGTGGTGGACGAAGCGGCATCTGGGCGGGTTTTCTCCGGGTTCTCCGGTTTCCCCCGCCATTCATTCCACCAACTGCTCCATCATCACCTTTCCTTTCATACATTTCACCAACATTTCGTTTCATCTACTTCCTTCATCCCATACCAGGCATCGGGCTGATCACCCATCCTGGATGTTCTGTCTGATCCATGAGTGTCTGCTCCTCGACGGGCCTCTGACCCCAGGCACCCGCTTGTAAGTCCTGGGGGGTGTAAGTCCTATATACGAGGAGGTTAAACAGATAATGAATGAATGAATGAATATTATGAATACCCTAGGGCCTTAAAAAAGGATTCAACATGAAAATCTTCTAGATCATGGTACTATATATAATTTCATAAATAACTATAAAATGGGGAAAGTAAATTAAACTGTCATTCAATATTTATACCGCCACACTTTCAGTGACAGGTAAGTAATTTAATGAATGCATTAAGCTGTAGAAATAAACCAAATTATACGTAGTTACCTTTATCCATGCTGATGACAGTCTCCTCTTGTGGCTATCCAACAGTAGCCTGCAATCATGTGAACATTTCATCTCTCCTGACCTCTGCACTCCCTTTTTACTATGTAGTAGAGCAAGTGCTGTGTTCTACTTAAAGATTTGATGTCGAGATTTCACCGGAAATGCATTTTTTGGGGTCTCCTGAACCCAAAAAGATCATTTTTAGAGAAAGCTCCATGTATGTGTCTGTGAGCGGCACAGCTCAAAAATGAGAAGTCCTTTAGTATTTAAGTTCAGTATCTTCCAAAGATGTGACATGATTTTAAAGAAAATCCCCCCCCCCCCACATAGAACTACCCTTTACATGGAACTTTTTACTTTCTCTACTACGTATAGTAAGTAGGGGAAGTATTGTATTCCACCCAAAATTTCGGTACCGAGATTTCACCGGAAATACATGTTTTGAGACCCCCTGAATCCAAAAAAAGCATTTTTGGAAACATGTCTGTGTGTGTGTCTGTCTGGGAACAGCATAACTCAGAAACGAACAGTCGGATAAACACCAAACTTGGTATTTAGGTTCAGTATCTTCCAAGGATGCGACACGAAGGTTTTCAAGAAAATCCCCCCACCCCAGAGTACCCTTTACATGGAAGATTTTTCGAAAATTTTAATTTTATCAAAAATGGTTCTAACGATTTTGATTAAAATATCATATGTTTAAGATATTTTCATAACAAATAAAATGTATATCTTGAATTTTCTGGGAATGTCGCCAAAAGTATTCTTCATTGTGAACGACTTTTGCATAACTGGTAAACCATAAGAGATAGACAAACGTTTACTACGCAAAAAATGTAGATCGCGTTAAAATACACAATTTATGTCATATAAATTTTTGTTGTTGAGTGAACCGTTTTCGAGATATTGCTTGTTATTCCCTTAAATTTTCCAATACTTATACTTTTTCTCAAAGTCATTATTCATTTTTTTATCTTGTATATGCAAAGAGTATTAATCTGTGGCAGAGGGAATGGTGCTGCACCTAGCAACCAGCTATTAAGAGATATGTATGTGCTTAAAGGCTACTGTATTTCTATATTGCCCTTGTAAATATATATTCCCCTTACATCTACAAGAAAATTAGCAATAAGATAGAGTCTGCAAATGTTTATCTCGATTAACATGAAGTAGATGGAGAATAAGCGTTTGTAAAAATAGTTTGTACAAGAGTAGGGAAAGTCATGTGAGTGCAACACATCAGATTTTTTTCATTATTTTTGATGCTCTCAAAAATGGTTCTAACAATTTTGATTAGAGCGCCATATATTTAAGATATTTACATGACATATGAAATTTTGGGGAATATTCTTTATTCTGGATGAATTTTGTACAACTGGAAAACCATAAGACGTAGACAAAAAAAAAATTATGATCCCTTTAAAACACATAATTTATTTCAAATAACCCTTTTTGCAGCAACAGCCACATCCAAGATATCTGTTATTTTCCAACATTTTGTATTTGTTTCTCATCATGTCATTGAAAGATTATGGAATTTGAAAGCCAGTGTGTACTGAATATTTGACTATTGCTACTCCCTTTATACCTACAATGAAATGTCTAATAAAACTATATATAGAAACGTTTATCTCAGTCAACTTGAGGTAGAGTAACTCTTTGTAAGAAAAGTATGTAGACACTAACAAAAGTAATTGATAGAGGGTAGAGAAAGTTATGTGAATGTTACAATAAGATTTTTCTAAAAAGCCCCTCTTTGTTGTTGTTTTGGTGTTTTTTTGGGGGGGAGGAGTGGGTGTTCAGAAATATTTAACCAACATTTCATTTTTTAGCAATGCTGTTCACAAACACACGCTTGGATTGTTTTCTAAAAGTGCTTTTATTGTATTCAGAGGATTTTGAAACATGTACTTGCTGTGAAATAGAGATATCAAATCTTTTGGTAGCATATAATACTTTCTCTACCTTCTAGGTACATGATAGAGAAATTTTAATATACCATGTTAATACTTAGAGATTAAACATAGTGGCATAATTTAATAATCTGGGATGGCTTTGAGTCAATTTGTGACCTTTATATGCCACCTGCACTAATAACTAGGAACACAACTCTTTAATTTTCTTGGGCTTTTAGCAGGTAAATTGTTGGTTTGAAACGCACATTTCAAAGGTGTTCATTATCTTCATCTTCAGCATAAACTGATGGAAATGATCCAGACCTGAACACTTTGTTGTCAACCCATTGTCTTCCAAGGTTGTAGAACATTTCACAGCATTTCTACCAGGTCCATGCTTGAATTAAAAATATCAGGTGTACACAAATGCTATAGGCTGGCCCCGGAGCTCAGTTGGTAGAGCACCTGCCTGCTGTGCAAGGGTCCCGGTTCGATTCCAGCTGGGGGTAGGAATTTTTCTCCACCCAAGATTATTCTGTATCTTCCCCAGAGTCTAGAAGTATGAATGTGTGTGTGATCTAATGAAAGAAACCCAAAGTTTACCAGTAACCAATGACAAGCGAATACAAGTTAACACCATATGTTCTAAAGGAAAATGCCGCTGATAAGACAATTGCAGTTAAAGGCGGGGATAAATGGAACTTAAAAAAAAAGTCATCTGCGCAGCAAGTCACACTGTCTATGCAGTTTGATGCCGCCGTCACAGCATGCCTTGACACCATTGACAACTCTCTCTGGAATTCATCACAACAGCAACTGACGACCAGTGAAACTCCATCAGAGAATGTCCACTGTTTCTTGCAGAAATGCAAGGAGTTCAACCAGCAGCAACACTATTACCAAGCATCCTAACACCATATGTCACCTTCACCTCCTAGCCTCTAGGCTGCAGTCAGCTTTCATGGTTGTAGTTATGCTTCACCTGCTCCTGCCCATAGGGCGGCAGCACAGCAGCTATGGATGCTACACGGGACCGTGCTACCTTCACCTTTTATTCCTCTCTTTTTCCTTCTAGTCTAGGAGCTTTTAGTGGGTATGGCCATATCTATCACGGCAAGTCACACACTCCCAGTCCCGACTCCCATTGGGACTGATGTGTCTAACAGCATTTTCTCCTCCATTCGAAAAAACAAAAGTGCTATAATACTATAGCTGATAGAGATTGATCTGTAACAATTTGAACAGCTGACTGAACACATCAGCACCGGCAGCTTCAACTGGAGCAGTGATGCAGGATGCCATACAGGACCTCCATGCTGAGGTACTGAATATCAGTGCCCATTTAGCCACCCTGGAAGAGATGCTTGCTGCCATCATGAGGCAGTATTTTTAACACTTAAATAATTTCAGTCTAATTATGTAATATATATATATATATAATTCAATGACAGACCGCCTTAAAGCAAAATGTGTATGTAACAATATATAAAAAGTGTATATTACAATCATTGTAAATGTTTATATTATTGTATACATGTAATAATGTTATATGAATGTATTATGTAATTTAATAATGTAGGAGCTGTGAGAATAAAAGGTTAAAAGTTGCTAACAATGAGGTAACCTTGAGGCAATAATGAATTTGAAAGTTTAACAATACTACTTGTGATTCTTGGAAGCAATAATGTAATTTTAGAGACAGTTTAAAAATAGCCAATCAACAACCAGAAAAAGCTTTAGTTAAATGAAGGTATTCTACAGGACTAGGATTAGCCAATCAGAAACTGAAATATAGCAAAATTTACATATTTAGAGTTGCAGTTGCTTGCAGACAGTGTTCCTAACTGGATGCGATATGTGTCCTCGAGAAATTTAATACGTATTTTGTGTGAGAAAATAGTTTACGTGTTTAAAAAGTGCAAGTATTTAATAAAAGAATCTTACAGCTCTCTATATCAGTGAAATGTTATTTAAATCGTGTCAAGAATTAATAAAAAGGAGTGAATAAAAAATTAAAATCTGTGTAAGCCTACATTCTTCAGCTGCACCACGCCTTGCAAAGAAATCCATGTCTCTGACATTAATACTGACACAGCTGAGGCAAACATAAATATATAATATTTAAAGAAACGTTAAATTACAAAGTTAATATTTTTAAATTTTGGGACGAAGGCTACTGGGTAGCACATGTGCAGTTGCAACTACTTCAAGTTCGGCTCCCCAACAGTCGAAATATAATACATCTTCAAATTGGTTCCCAAAACATGGGGCAAATAACAATACAACAAACCTTCTACTTCAACCATCACCACAAAATTCCTGGACCTGCAAGTAACCATCACAACCACCAACCTTCATCAGCAGACCATCGCTTCAGAATTGTCAGCTCGGCTGGACATGGTCACCACTTGTCTGTAGGCCCTGGAGGACGACACCAGCAGCCAGTTCATCTCACTAGTCCACAAGTTCACCAATCACTGTTCATCATTCCACATGAGCAACAATGTCTCCTGGTCATCCTCGGGACTGAAACTATCTTACCTTTCCTCTTCCTCCACTGTCACCCTCTAACCTCTAGACTGCAGGCAGGGCATTTTGTCATGGCGTAGTCTATAACTTATTCTTTACCCACTCCTATCCATTTGGTGGCAGCGATGTATCTCTCAATGACCACAGGATACACAGGACCATGCTCGAATAAGATTTCCTTTCCTTACATTATCCTTCAACTCTATTTTCCTGTGGAGGGGCTTTAGTGGGTAGGGCCATGCTCTGATGGTGAGTCCCACACTGCCAGCTTCACTGACCAAATAAAGTGCTATAAATAGTTCCTTAGCAGGTCCATGCCTATACCTCAGTCACATTAAATCCAAGTTGCTTCATGGCAAAGAAAATCATACGAAGCAACAAGATTTCACTATAAATATGGAGATCCAGACTTACATTTCCATTAGTTTATCCTGAAGATGGAGGTGATAACACCTTTGAAACATAAGTTTCAAACCAACCATTTGCCTCGCTAGAAACCTGAGAAAATATAGGGTTATTATGTTGTGAGGAAAGCTTCAGCTCTTATTTTAACTAGGTTCATACTTTTGGAATCAATTGTCTCCATTTTCCATCCATGTTCAACTGCTGATTCGTTGTTAATTGTAGCACTCTTGTGGTACTTGTAGCACTCATTGAAATAATCTTTTGGTGGAATTTCAAAATTGAAAACCCTTGTCTTTATTTTTCCATATGTAGATTTGCTTCTAAATGGTCAGTTCCTGTTGCTGTATAGGAGTCAGATTTATATCATACTTTTAAATTCAGAAATGAGCAGCCACTGTTGATTTCTTCTGGTTGTTTATATTTTAATTGCCTGAAGAGTTTCCTGTGAAGGGCGCTTGTTTTATTTTGTACAATTTGTATAACTAGGAAGTGACAAATTATTACTACAAAAAAAACCTAGAGCTCATTGAAATAACATTTTGTACCAAATAATTTTTCATTGGATGAGTTGTAATGTAATGTAATATTTATTGAGTGCCAAGATAATTACAACCATATTGGGAGTGACTGCTTCTTAGCCTGGCCATTTTGTAGTCATCTCCCTTCTTTGGTTATAATAGTAAAAATATATTAATTTATGAGCATTAAGTTATTACATGTCAGACTCCCTTCTCTATTTGGTCCTGGCCATTAAGATGGGCAATCATATAAATTACAATTACATGATAATATAATTAGTAATTCTTATATTTATTTATATTTACATTATTTTTCCTCTTTTAACCATCCATATCCATTTATTTAATTATTTATTTATTCATATTTTGTTTTTTATTTTCTCTAAAGTATTTACCCATATTTTTACAGTTTTTGTCTAAAATTGTATATCTCTCTTTATTCCTATTCATTCCATACCATAAACTTTCTTTTCTCCTAATCTCTGTTTCTTTGCATTCAAATATAATATGTTGTATATCTTCTCTTCCCCTGCCCTTTTGATCTACATTAGATTTAAGTTCATATTTTTTGTATGTTGATTTTATACCCTTCCATATTTTACTCAGATTATTTTCTCTAATAATTTTAGTTGATTTCTCTGCTTATCACTTTCCCCTATTCTTACGTTTAAATCACCCATTATTATAAGTTCTATGTTTGAATAATTATCCTTTAACATTTCTATGTCTTTCTCTAAAAGATGGTAAAGTCCAGGATTCCGAAATTGTGAAGCAGCCGGGATGAGTTGTAAACATTTTGCGAATAGGTGTTTATAACTTTGATGATCCTTGAAGCTTGTACAAGTCTATAATCAAATAAATAAATAAAATTAAAAATAAACTTATTTGACACAAAAAAAAATTAACCACATTTGAAATATTCCATGTTACATGTTTAGACCTTTCCAAAGCATCATGTAATGGATATGCCTGAAAGGTTGAAATTCCTTATTGTTTCTTTTCTTTCCATTACAAGAGCTTATCAGCATGAATAAACATTTGAAAGCCATTTCCACATATTGTATGCAACTAAGCATTTCTTGCATAATCTGAAATTAATCCTACATAAAAATATATTGCCATAATGTAATGTGGATAGGGGAATCACAGCTGGTTCTTGGAAGTAACAGTTTTCAAGAAAACATTTTATGGTGAATGTTTCTCTAGTTGACAAGGTAAAACAATGATATTAAATTAATTTATTTAGAAGCTTTGTAACAGTGAAGGTGAGGTTTAAATACTTGAGCATTAGGAGTCAAATTTGGGACATGTTTGCTTCACTTACTTTGTAATTATACAGGACATGTTTCAGAAGCCTTTGCTTCCATCATCAGCTGGAGGTCGACTGGTGGCACTGGTGTTGTCTTCATTCTGGCAAGCATGTCTGAAATTTGACTCCTAATGCTCAAGTATTTTACATTGATATTAGTTAAATTTTATTTAGTGCGTATTTTCAAGGTCATTACATAGCTCAATTTATTGAAGTGAGAACCCCAAGTTTTCTTAACAGATTTTGTTTTTACACATGAAAACAAACATCTTCTTTCTGAAACATTTTTTTATTAAGGGGAGACTAAACAGTGAAAACTGCCAACACTGACATTTTTAGTTTTTTGTGGGAATTTATTCTTTAATTTGATATATATTTTATTATTGTAGACACCATACTTATATTTTAAGTATATTCTAAAAGATGTTACTGTGTCTGTCATTTTGTGCTTTAAATTCTGCACCACCTCCAGAAAAAAATCATAACTCCTACACACTTTGAAGTAGAGAGGTAAACCTTAGTCCATCATTAAGTGAGGTTTTGCTCTACAAATTGGTACTATTGTTAAGTATGACAGCATCTATGAGCTTAAGCCACATGGTTTCTTTCTTTGCAAATATATGTCAGTTTGTTTTCTTGTATGAATCACATTTTCTAATATAAATGACCTGTTTCCTCAGAAACTATTGAAGATAGGTAAATTCAACTTTAGGATGATAAAAGCAACCTTTAAGTGCTGTTGCAGATCTACTTTGGTGTTAATAACATGGTTGGTTACTTTTTAAAAAGACAGCGATATGTTAGATAGTTTCTGACATAAATGGTTATGAAATTAGCAGATTTAACATTGGCAGAATAGGTCTTTTAATCTCCCTTTAAAGAAAAGAAATCTAATGTCTGTATGCAATTTCTGCTTTGTTAAATTCAAATAATGGCAATCTAAGTTAATCTTTCAATGTATTAATGTTAACATTTTTTTTTTTCAAATTTCTTAAATATTTTATAAAATAATGGTTGCTTTAATAAAAAAAAAGTTTGCTTTTATTCATAAAATCAAACCCTGTAGACAAAAAAGGGAGTTCCCATTTAAAAAAAGTTAAGCTGACCTTGAAAATACGTACTAAGCTAAATATATCTAATATACAGGGTGAGCCAAAAAACTACAAACCGGCTGCATGGTGTTTTTCCTGTCCCATCCTCGGCACTCGTTGCCGTCAACTGCTATCATAGAAAGGTGCAGATGAAACCATACAACATTTTTAAAACTACTTTTAAAGGTTTTACTTACCAACTTTATGAAAGGAGATGTTGAAACTGGCCACCGTTGTCGTCCATACATTTTTGGCACCTCTTTAGGAAACTATCCATCCTCACCATAGTTCACGTTGAGAAATGCTAGTAATTTCATGGCAGATATTTTGTTTTAATTCTTCCAGGGTATATGGGTTTGTCTTGTATGCTTTGTTTTTAAGTTACCCCAGAGATAGAAATCGCAGGGGGTTTAGGTTGGGGGACCGAGGGGGCCACAAATCTCTACTAATAATTCTGTCCTCAAACACATTTTCATAAAGTTGTTAAGTAAAGTCTTTAAAAGTAGTTTTAAAAATGTTGTATGGTTTCATCTCCGCCTTTCTATGATAGTGGCAGACGGCAACAAGCACCGAGAATGCGGACAGGAAAAATACTGCACAGCCGGTTCATAGTCTTTTGGCTCTCTCTGTAGTTTAAAAAGCAGGTCTTCTGGGCTGTATGGCTGTGGTTGAGTGGAAAAGTTCCAGCTGCTGGACACCAGATGAGTAACTGCCGAAATCTACACTGTGAGATATAGGCCCCCACCACTGAACATGATTGCCATAGTTATAGACAAAATGTCTGAAAGAAGTAACCTTATCACTTGACCAGGGCCATACAATCTGAAAGACTTTTTTTCTCATATTGCCTCCAGCCATGAAAGTCTATGTGCTTTAATTGATATCAGTGATTTTCCCTGTCAAATGTAGAAACATTCACAATAAATTGTTTTCTTGAAAATGTGTTTCCTTCAAGATAACTAGCTGGAATTAATAATAATAAACACCCCTCTATAATATACAATGTTTATAGGGAAACTTGTCATTGGTGGAGAAAGTCGCATGAATGTAATATGTCTGACTTACTAAATTCTTGTCCAAATTCAGGGAACAGAAAGAAAGTGGCACATTGATTGGAAAAGGTTCACCATCGCAGGTTAGGATATAACCACAAAAACTCATCCTGCAAGTCAAGAAACAGATTTTATTTTAATTACTCATAATTTTTACAATTAAGAAGTTTATAAGTGTATTAACACAGTAATCCCAAAACTATTAGACTTGTTTACCAGCAATTATCACTGAGATTTGGTAATTCTATAATATCTTTCCTGACTTTAAATACATTATTTAGTTTGCATGCTTTGTTTTACTTCTAAAAATAAGCAAACAATTTGACATTACATTAACAATTTTGATTTATATTTTTCTTAAAAATAATTAAGATATTGATCACAGTTCCTTATTTTGATTGAAGGTATACTGTACAATTCGTCATATCCAAGTATGGCTACATACATAAATTCTCTGGCTACAAATGACCTTTGCCCTACTCTCGTCAATTCTGTATATGAATTGTAACATTAACAATTTGACAAGTAACACTTTCAATGTTCAAAAAATCATTTTTATTTTTTAGAAAATATTTACAAATTACTTAGCTTTAGAAACCATATCTCATCAAAATACTCATATGAACATCTGTAAGCCTTATTTCATTTAAATGTTATCAGAAAGAATGAAAGAGCTGGACAAACCAACTTCCACCAAGATAACAGATAGATAAGAAGCACAGTCGATCAAAAGATGGAATGCGGAAAAAATGTTACACAGGTAGAAATAAGGAAACACTTAAAAGAAATGCAATCTTTAACAATAAAAAACATGTACAAGTTCAATTCCTTAATAATAGCAAGATTGAACAATAGTTTGAAACATCTTCACTCTTGTATTCAATGGAATTCCAGAAGTCTTGGTCCACTATCTGATGTTGAAATGTGTAATAGGCTACACATTTTTAAGATCTTTTATATTCACGTTATTGCCAGTAAAAATTAAAAAAAGAGAAAAGTATGGTATAACATAAATGTTGTTATTTCCAACACTCCCCATATGGTCTACTATGACCTTGGGGTGAACCAAGTGATGCCTCCACCCAGCAGGCATGTCCATTACCTACGATGTTAGAGGAACAATGAGTAGCAATGGAACTCAGCTTTTACCATGGAGTTCAAATCATGTTGAGCTTTGGGATACTTCAATTCAGATAATCAGAGGCAACTTAAAATCACCATTCCATATGTGGGAAACAGATCAAGGGGCTGAATAGAACAGCCGCAAACCATAAAAATCATATCAATGACTCATTTACTTCAAGCAGCTTGTAAAAGTGAAGTTTGAATATTATTTAATGATTTTGATACAATACTTATTAAATATTGGAGGTATCAATTATCTTCAGCTGAAGGATAGTCTGTAGATCTGAAGTTGGAAGTAGGTATGATGAATCTATTAGACAGAGATATTTAAAAATTCTGCTTTTATTTTATTGAAAATGTTTTCCTAGGTGGTATGTTTAAATGGATGGCTGATTGAGTTTTACTACAGCATCACTGGTGTCTTATCTTGTGAGGCTGAAGATCTTTTTGCTTGCTTAGAATTTCCTAGTTGTATCTTACTGCAGTCTTTACAGTTGATTCTGTATATTCCAAATTTGTAACTGTGTGATACTCATTCTCTTAAAGGTGCTTTTGAAGAGTTCTTTAAGTTGTTTATTCTGGGGGCTAGAATGATGCAGTGGCAGCTTGCTCTAAAGGGCAGAAGGGCATGTGCCCTCCCTTTAATTTTGAACCATAAAATATCATTAACTAATTTCTGCATAAATTATCAACTCAAAGCAAGTTCATAGAATTTTATATGCAAAACCTGTATACAAGGGAAGCACGCTTCTCATGTGAATACAGAGAATTTAGTGTGTGTATATGTACCAGGTCACACTCTCTTTGTGTCCAGCGGAATCTTTTGGTTTAAAACGTGGGTTTCAGTATCATAGATGACAATAAGGGAAAAGCAAAATACTTACCAAATCGAGGGAATTCAATGTCCAGATTAATCTAGAAGTAATGAGGAGTTGAATTAGTACATGTTGTTTTCATTTGGACCACCTGCCCACCCTTTTTAGTGAAACTGATTATATAGCAGAAATTGGCAACATTTTGAGGTAGGTGTTGCCAACTTAACAGTAAAAGGTAAGAATATATGCTAATGTGGATCATTGGGATTTCACTTCACAGATGCAGCCTTTTGCCGCAACTGCTCCTCTCCTCTTATAAAAAACATCCCTCGGCTACACTTTGCCCCTAGAGGTGTACCTTTGGCTGTTTAGTTTTGTAATGTTGGCAGCAGAAGCACAACATAAGCAAAGCTCCCATAATGACTTGGGTGGGATTGACTTTATGTGGCATGTTAATAAAGGACACAAAGTGACTGTACTGAATATAGTTGTGTTACTTATAAAGTTTAAAAATGTGTTAAAGTGCATTAACAATTTAGTCACTCAATAAAAGATTTATGCAGATGTATTAGTATCATGAGTAAAGCAATCCTGACTTATTTTCACTGATCAAAAGGAGTTCTTATGAGGGGTAAGGGAATGACGGGAGGCTTCATGAAGAATTTGTGGACTTTCCTAGTACTTGTTGCATGAGCATGGCTTTCCTATTCAAGCTTCCCTAAACAAGAGGTCAATGCTATTACTTTCATCAGCTGCTGCTATAAAGACAACTCAACTAATGTATCCTTAAATAACATTACATTTTACTATTGCTTTTTAACACACTTTAAAGGCCCCTCCCCCAAAAAGCGATGTTATGGACAATAATGTTGTTTAAATATGCTACTTCTTCCTAAGTATTTAAATTTATTGCTGATATTAATTCTTACATTTGTAGTTGCTGAACAAGAGTACATAGTGAAGCTATTAACAAAGATCTGAAATGCATGGGAAATTTAAGTGAAGGTGAACTATTTATTTTAGTAAACGTATAGTGTGTAGTGAATATTTTACATCAAATAAAAATTGAATGCTGGTTCATTGAACACACTATAATACGCTGATTACATGTGACATAACTGAACTAGAATGGCATTTATTATGCTTCAGCAACTCATTATCATGTTACTCGGCTGCACACGCAGCTCTCTCATGCCCTTTAACACCTTCAAAGCAGCAGTCTGCTGGGATCCATTCCCCAGATAAACAATGAAATATGTGCACTTAAAATTACATAAATTCCATTCATTATAATTTAAATATTCTAATACATTGAGTTCATTTCCTTTGCTTTAATATGCCTTGTTTTCATGTTACCTGCAAAAAGTCAATAACTACTGCATGGGCTCAATAATACTGCCATCTGTTGTATTACTTGTAAACATGCAAGTGGTACAACAGATGGTTGGTTCCTGTGAGCATTTCATTACCCATAATAAACAAGGTAAGATCTCAAAAGCTTTAAAATTATAGTTTGGTCAACCAAAAACAGTTGTAGGCAACTTGACTGTAATGGTAATTAAGACACTTGTATGAAAATGATGAAACTCACTACTGCTTATTTCAAAACACACTTGCATCTTAATTATACCATTATAGTATTGTTGCACACTATACTATTTTACATATTTGTTTTTCTTTTCTTTCTTTTCCACTTGGCATATTTTTGCAGTGTAGTATGATAAATCATGTTCTTGGGTTCTAATAAATTCACTTTAATGGATTCTATGCAATGTTATTCTTATAAAATGTACCCTACAAACGAACTGTAAACAAGCCGCCACTGGAATGATATGCATTTAGGAACTGTTGTGAACTCAGGTGAATTTTCTGAATTTCTTACTCTCCATTTCTCAGTGTTGTCAAGCTGAAGTCATTATTATATTCTACCGTTATCCCAGAAAAAGCATTGATGCTGGAAACATTTCATGAACAGAAAAGAGAAGAGGAGAAAGCGACAGTTTTCCAAGGCAGATGCTTGATCTCTTTGAGACATTTCTTTTTGGCAGTCGTTGTGGTACAAGACTTCAGGAATTGTTGATTTTGCAAGAAAACCTGTAACCTTGCCGAACAAGGAAGACAATAACATTTAGAGTCACACACGGCAGGTACTATAGCTTTGTACATAAATTTATGAGGTTAAAACTAAATGTAAAACATTATCTACACAATTATCATATAAATACATTCTCTTTTTTTTTATCACATTCATAACATCATTAATTCAACATCGGTGGTTTTTGTTTCTTAAAAAATCAACATCCATAACAATAGGAACATTTACAATGTGCTATATATAACATATTGTCGTAGTTACATGCTTTCTGGATACAGGGAACACTTTGTTTTTCTGTTTAATCTTTATTTAGGTAAGAAACAGAAAAGTAAAATATAACTTCCTGTTTTGGTAAGGTACACAGTAGGCGTAAGTGTCTATTGACAAATGTATAGGAAACACGAGAAGGAAATTATCAACAGTCACAGGAATGGAGCGAGAAAGAATTTAGAAAAAAGAAAATCAATGACATTTATTTGTAGTGATTTAATGCAGTTGTAGTTCTATTAAAGAAGGGATATAACACACTTATGCTAACAAGGACTTCCATGAAAACATTCACACATTTATCTTTTTGTGTTATTTGAAATTAATTTCTCAGTCTTTGGTTAACAGGCTCAGTTTTAAAACAGTAGCAAGGAAAGGTGAAGGATTTTCCAGAGTTTTGAACACTTTTTTGTTGTTGTGTTAAACTCACATTACAGCAATAAAGTTGGCAGCATCTTTAGGCTTGCATTTGCATAGGATTTGGAAAACTTATATCCTCAGGTACATGATAAGCATATTTATTTTTACATTTTTTTAAATTGTGCTCTCAATTCTATGTAAAAGTTAATGTTATGCCTTTCAGTTTGCTCTTATGCTTTTGACAAATGCCTGAAATGAGTAACATTAATGAACAGTGTTCAAGTCCGTCACTAAAACCTAATACCTTTGGCTTAGTGATTCCAGTACATCCCTGCTAAACTCCTTTGACTAAGGCGTTGGCCATATGGCAGTGACTTACATGTACGTATAGTTTACATACTGCGTCCATATGTTGCAAGTAAGTTTGTGCAAACGTAAGTATGAAGTAAGTCTTCAAAAGAGTAGGTTGTCAAGATTGAAACAATGTGACCTGAATATTATTATTATTACAAGCATTTCTGTACTGTTTATTGGTGAGAAGAAAGCTACACTCACATATAAACTTGATGAAAGGCTTAAGAGAAGATCCAGATGATTGTAATCATTTGAGAATGGATGAATGTCATACAATGAATTACTACACTTGGTGAATATGTAATTGAACGACATAGCATAGTGATTTGCATGAATCATTATCGCCTCATGAAAGATTGAGCTGTACTTTAACGTTTTTAGCTACTGGAAGATCATACGAAGATTTAATTTCTGTATCATCTTTTGGTAAGTCACAACTTTCTTGTTCCTACTGAAATGTTGTTTCATCTTCAAAAGGCATAACAATGGTTTATATAATTCCATAAGCTCTGTGATATCTAGGGCTCGGATTTTTAGGTTTTAACCTATATTTTTCCTCGCTACTCAATTAACACATTTCAAGATATATATTCGTTTCACACTTCCTGGAGCAGAACATGTGAATTTCATTACGCCTAAAAAAACCTAAATGAGGAGTTGACACCTAAAATAACCTAAATAGTTATAGAATGTTATTTTTGGATTGAAACTTATTGTAAAATTATTTCCAGCACTTATAGGCAGTAGATAGTTCAAGTTACTACTTTTAAGCAGCACATGTGACCTGGTGACATCTGGAAGCAACTGATAGAAGGTCAGGAGGAGCGTAACCCGTGTAACGGGATCACCTCCAATCTTTCACCGAGAGTACAACAGAGTACACCGAAAGTATTTTTCTAATGTAATTGTTGTATAGTGAAACAATGCCCAAATCACGTTTATTGAAAAAGTGGATTGCTGCAATTCCACACTTCACTTTACTAGTGACAGACAGGGCCAGAGGGGGGTTCTACAGTCCTTCCACCCGACTATGCTACACATTACGTGCTTGGCCCACGGCCTGCACCGCCTTACAGAGGAAATTAGAAGCCACTTCGATGACGTGAACAGCCTGATATCTTCAGTCAAGAAGGTTTTTTTAAAAGTCCCAACACGTATACGATTGTTCAAAGAGAGAGTACTGGCAACTTCTTCCACCTGATCTGATACTTACCCGCAGGGGAACTTTGCTGTCTGCTGCCATTTACTATGCTGAGGACTTAAAAGACATTAAAAATGTCGTCAACGAATTACACGAAACAGAAGCTTCCTGCATTGCCAAGGCTAAGAAATCACTCGAGTGCCCCACTCTTGCCACTTCCCTTGCATATATTTGTTTTATACCAGAAGCTACAACTTTGCCACTGAAAGATGCTCTAGGTATGATTGGCAATGTTTCCAGTAAAGAAATATCTGGACCAGTGGGAGTTGCAGAAGATTCCTCAACAAAATCCTGCTTTTGAAGATATGAAAATAATCAATTCAGTATTGCAGGGAGAAAAGTATACAGGAAAACTACCCCTAGAACCTGCTGCACTGGCATCTATATTCTACGCTCCAATGACATCATGTTTCATTGAAAGAACCTTTTCTTCATTCAAGAATGTGTTACATCATAATAGGTAATTGTTTATGCCAAAAAATTTGAGAATGTATGTAACTATCTACTGCTAGCCAAGATATAAATCTTACAAATAAGTACTAGAAAAGAAAAATTATTGATACCTGTATTGATCCACAAAGCAAAACAAAAAAAAAAGCTATTTTAATCAAGAAAAACCTAAAAAGCCTATTTTAAGCATATAGGAAAGTTAAAATGAAGGTTTATTCCACCTAAAACTCCGGGCCCTAGTGATATCACATATCCTGCACTAAACTTCCCTTCCAGCTGAAGGCACAGCTTGTACACTGTCCACATGCTTAAGAGTCTGCGCAAACAAAATCTTCAGCAGTACAAGGTTTACACAGGCTGTGCTTTTTGGTTTGTGTGAGCTATTAGCACGTTGCTCCTGATATAAACTGGTTTGCACAAGTAAGCGCGGTAAAGCCTGCTTGTGTAGCTGGCACGTAAGGTTGGAGAATATTGTGATGCAGCTATGGCCAAGCTTATCACATGGACGATGGCCAACTATTTGGTTGGAGAGATAAAAAGGGCAGCGCTATCATCCAATGTAAATCCCAGAAGTGTTATTCAGTGATGAGATTTTTCTGGATGGTTCTTGCTCCACCTCTCTCTAAACTCCAGTGGCTGACATTGTGTTCATGATAGTTTTGTTGATGCAACATAAAGTGCTCATTACTCAGTGTATTCTATGGGTGAGCTGATGACAGTTGTGATGTACACTAAGTGCTGCTACTGCGAGCAATTAGAGAAAAAAAAAGAATTTTATTTATGGATGCTCTGCTGTGGTTCTTAGCATCCTGTTCTATATTGGGTGTGAAAGACTGGAAATTTTGCTCAGAGGCCTGCCTCTATCAGGCTTGAAGTTCTGTTACGTGCTGTAAATCTATGACGTGGGACCACCGACTTTATTTCCCTTCCGAAGGAAGCCATGTTAAGGATTTTTAAGCCAAAAAAGTCCCTGTTTCAAACTGTGACCTCAGGAACTAGATGCTAACATGATACCTGTAGACCACTACACCACGGAGGATGACAGTGATTAGAGAGGTCTTGTGTTTGATGCTCCAGTGAGTGAAGCAGAAGGAGAAAGAAGCTGCTTTCTTCATCTTTCATTATGTCACTACATGTAAGGAAAAGTGAAATGATAGTCACAATATTAAACACAAAAATTTAATAAATAACTGATACTAACTTCTATAACAGGCCATTTTTACCTGTATGCTGTTTAGAAAATGTACAGTATGCAGCAAAACAAACGACACTGAAATTATCAATCCTTTGCTGTCCAAGTTTCCATAGCAATCAAGTATTTATTTATTGTACACTATGTTAAAACTGGCCAGCATTCAGAGATGGAGCTTGAATCAGATACTTCCATGAGCACATGGGACAACCAGGCTTTGTTCACAGAGTGCTTATATTCTTGTAGTAGTTATAATGGGGAACACAACTATAATCACAAAAGTCTTCTGAGAACTCATATACAAGATTTCAAACAGACAGATGTTTCAGAGTATTTCTACACTGAATATTTGTAACAAAACCATGTTTTATTGATTTATGGCTCTCAAGTGGAGTATGGCTAAAGTTGGTTATGACACCACACTTACTGCAGCATTCCTAGCTCAGTGGTAGAGACTTAGCTTACTGTTCCTGAGGCTGCAAGTTCAAACGTCTTTGTAGCTATTCAAGTTTCGTTTTCTCTTTCATTTTAAATACATGAGTACAAGTATAACAGGTTTTATGTTTGTGGCATTTAATTAGTTGTCTCTTGTACTAGTAGATGGCAACCATGACATTAATTTATTGCTCGGGAGAAGTTTTCATACTCAATTTAATTTTACAACCATAAATTTCACCATTACTGCAATTATATTTGTAAGTAAAATGAAGTAACATAAGCAATATTATTTAACTATATTATGGTAAAGTGAGTTGTAAAAAATAAAAAATAACAATCCACATGGAGAATCGAACTCATAGAAGTTGGTAGTTTAACCATTGCTCCACGCCAAGTACAGTGTGGAGGTAGTCTTGTGACTTGTATTGAGTTAGCCAGAGCAGTGCACAGAAGTTGATGGTTGTAAACTGTGCGTTCACTCAAAGGGATTTTGAAAATAATTGACTGCACAAGAGACCAGCCACTTTTAGTGAGCAAGTATACATAATAGTTTAACGCAATTCAGTTTCATGTTGATTTCTACAATTACGTTTCTCACAACAGAGGAGGTGTTTATTGTACAGCATTATTTCTGGTCATATGCAGTAGGATGTAAGAATGGATCAAGTTTGCTTAAAATTAAAAAACAGTATGAGGAGAGATTTAATAAAAACAATGTTAGCTGTTTTATGGGGTCAGTCCTATGTCAAAGGTCGCCCAAGAATGAGAATCAGGGACTACTTCTCCAACAGGTGTTAAGATTTGCCAAAGCGTAGTCTAGTCACTGAAACTTGATCTGTTCAGTGGGTTGATATGCTCAGGGTCCAAGGGGAAGCAATGAGCGAGCAACAGTCCATACCGCAGGGGAGTTGTGGCTCTTTGGAGATGACCTAACTCCATTCCCATATCCTGCCTGCTGAGTCTACATATGGGGCATACTGAAACAATCAGTTTTCAAGAGAAGACCACCTACAAATTTTCCCAAAATATGCAAGAAGATATAATTTTTTGTTTTCTTACAGCAACTTTTGTTCGACGTGTTCAATAATCCTTAGAAACATTATGAGCAATGCATGCCACATGGTGATACACATTCTGTACCAATGCCATTAACTACATTTCAGTGTTGTTGGTTTTGTTGCAGACTGTACTATATGACTGTACTCACCCAAATAGGGGGAGGTTTCTAATGGGACACAAAATCAAAAATTTGAAATACTTCAATTATTATTCACTAGCAGAACTTACTTGATTATTGCATTAAATATGGAGACTCTTCGTTCTCTCTCTTCCCCCCCCACTCAATACCCGCATATCCCTTTATTAATTATTATAAACTTTTGAAGTAAACTTGTATCTGATTTTAAAACATTTCATACTTGCCAACTATCTGAAATGAAACCCGTAAAACTTGTCCTCATCCAGCAAAGCATAATAATTTTCTGATGACATGAAATTTAGAATGTGTAAAATGTTCAGTGCTGCAGTAAATGTATAAACATTCCATGCAAAATAAAATAAATGGAAATTCCATCTGATATGAATGGTTGAAGGCATGGTCTTTCTGTCACACATACTGAAATTTTTCCTGGTACCACAATAAACATGTATTAAAGCAAAGAACACCACTTCCTAGGCTATACACACAGTCTAGTCCATATTTTATGCTTCATAACATCCACTATAAAAAAAAAATCGCAAAAATTAGGAAACTTATATCCCACAGCCACAGAACATGAATAAGATAAACAATTTATATGAGGGAGTTGATTTTACAATTCATGTTTACCATTACGGAATGTTTGCACCCTGGTTACTAGTGGTGGCTGCAGCCAATTGATGGGGAACCATGATCATGAAGGATAGGCACACAGATAAGCTCTGGCCCGACATAGCACTGCATATCATTCTGTCTGTAATCCTAAGTTACAATAATATAATGCAATCAATTTAATGCTTTGTCATGCCTGTGGTGAATCTCTGTTACGCTTTGAATCTCTCCACAAAATCATAAAAAATCTTAGCTCCTGTACACTTTACAGGCAAGCTGTAAAAGTTGGCAAATATGATATTTCATAGCTAATAAGGAGTATGTGGCTTAGGACAGAACTACAGTTTATATAAGAAGTAGTGCTACTGTAAAAGTGCTTGCATATGTTATCTTACATTACTTTTTAGTATTATATATATTTATGTTTATTATTTTATTGTATTAACTGACAAAGCCATAGAATTGTATGAAACATTTCAAATGGTGAATAAAGCATAGTCATACATTCTTTGTTTCTACCTTTCCCCCTTTCTTTCAGTCTCCCTAGTACTGTTAAACATTTTAGAGGTGTTTTAAGTTTTATTAACACTCCAGAAAAAATAATGTTACTGTTTGTGAAACATTACATACCAAGTAGGTTGCACAGTGGAGGTGGAGAAAGTGGGAGAAACAGAGAAGAATTTCAGCATTTAATGCAATAAGTTGAGCAGAGATGCTTGTAAGAAATAATCTACCTATATGCACAATGAACTGAACAAAGTTGAAGAATGCAAACAGAAGTAAAGGCTGCCATTGGGAATGCCTAAACATTTTTTGACATATCCTGTAAACCTGAAGAAATAAATCCTTCAAACTATGCTCCAAATATTAAGGGATGTATGACTCTACCTTTTAAAAGCGCTTATTGCCATTTTTTGCTCTGTGTAAATGACAAATGTAATGCAAATTTTGATATAATGGATGCAAAATGAGCCCACAGCTAGTATTTACTGTTTAGGGTAATTAAAGCTCTGGAAAACACTTAAATTATAAAAAGAATAGTGGTAACAAATGCAGTTTTACTCGGAGAGAAGCAGCAGATTTCAACCTTTTTATATGAAATAAACTGTGAAATACATTCTACACATCATTGGATAGAGGAATGTTTTATGGCTGAGGCTGTATGTATGTATATATATAAACATGAAAATGTCAAAATAGTAGTCCATTTCTTACCAAACCAAGTCTACTAGTCCCAGTTTACTAAATGTTTCCTGGTTGCCAAGTGTAAATTTGTTTATGATGAGGTGGTTGTTTGTAGAATCTACTACACATTTGAGCAATGGATTCACAGCAAACTGTAGTCCACAAAATTATTTCTCCTGTGCTCACAGTTTTATTTTGTCTACAACTAGAGGATGTACTACATTCCAACCAAAACTTTCATATTGAGATTTTACTGGAAATACATCTTTTGAAATCCCTGACCCACCACACCGCAAAAAACATTAGGAAAAGCTCTCTGTGTGTGAAGCACATAACTCAAAAACAAAAAGTTGGACAAATGCCAACCTTGATATTTAAGTTCATAATGTTCTCATGTTATCTTATGATGCAACATAAAGATTTTCAAAAATCCCTACCCCAAACTAACCTTTACATAAAAGATGTTATTAAATGTTGTATTCTTTCAAAAATGGCTCTAATGATTTTGATTAAAATACCATATGTTTAAGATATTTACAAGACAAATAAAATATATATCTTGAATTTTCCAGAAATAGCCTGTAAAGTCCTCTTTATTCAAAGGACCTTCATATAATTTTGTATAACTGGCAAACGTTAAGAGAGAGACAAACATACTGCACAAAATATGTGGATCTTTTTAAAACACACAATTTATTTCAAATAACTTTCTTTGTAGCATATCCATTTCCGAGATATCCGTTATTATTGAAGTGTTATCACTATTCACTTGTTTCTCATGATATCATAGAGTATGGAATTTTAAGGCCAGTATGTAGCTACTCACTATGGATTCAGTTTCTGTATCCCTCTTGTATCTGCAATGAAATGTATAATGAAACTGTTTCTGCAAACATTTATCTCGATTAACATGAAGTAGATAGAAAAATAAGCTTTTGTATAGAAGTTAACATAAAAGTAAGTGATAGTGTGTAGAGAAAGTCATGTGAATGTAACACAGGTAATGAATGTATTAAACAGTATCCAGTGAAGAGTGGGAATGCATTTCTGACTTTCATAGTTTGTTTGAAATGTGCTCCTTCCTTCTGAATGGCCCTGACAGTGGGGAGGGGTGAGTAGCATGTATTGACCATACACTATACCTTTTCCAGTCATACCATTTTTACAATACACATTCATATTACCCATTCAATGCTGGACCATCAGCAAAGTAAAGAAAGCGGTGAAGATGCACACTGCAATCCAGATTCATGGAAATCCTTTACATTCTATTGGTAACACTGTAATACAAATGAGATGTTAGAAAGCTCAACATGGATTATAAAAATGTCTAAATTAATACTCTTCGTACACCATTTTAGATACAATTATTTTCGGTTTCTGGGATACATCTTCGTTACTAAATATCAAATAAAACATTCAGCCTTTTTCAACAGCAAAAAATGGAAGATTCACAAGAATAGTGTTTGTATCAGGATCAACGTTCCGAAATTGAGTTCTATAACACATCTAATTTGTTTACACATATTTTCTAACACTGCAGGAAAGAATATATGAAGTCAACAATTATTATTACTTTTTTTTTTGTTTGTTCTTGAAGATTTTAATTAAAACACCAGTTTCCTAAGCAAGTGAATAAAGACTTTGAGATACAGCTTACTTTTGGTTCATTATAAAAAATCTGTGGACAATTAGTTGCATTACGTATTCTTTTATTTGTAATACAGACAGTAGTGGTAGAAGTGATGAAGAAACACATAAGGAATATTTTACGTTTCTTATTGCATAAGTAGAAAAGCACAATTATTGCAATTAACAGCGAGTGTGAAACTCTACACTCTAAATGTGCACACTTGCAACTAAAATGGAATGATAGACCAAATACTCAAGACAGAAGGAGAGCTTCCGTCCATGGGGAACCCCAAGTATGACAACAGTAGTTTACCTTATAGTCCTTTACTATAAATAATCTGCACTAATATAAAAAAGAAAAATAATTTGTGTTTATTTATGTAGGGCAATATCACAATTCACTCAACTGATTTTGATAAATCTTTCACAAACACCCTGTTCTTCCTAATGGACATAGGCTATAGATAAACTATGAAATAATTAAAAACTAAACATAACTGCAAAGATGGCTTTTATTGTTTGTTGAGAATGCCATGGAAAATTTTTTAGTAGCGTTTAATGACCTTCTTATTCAGGGTGTCTACTACCTTGAAGGTTTAAAATTCCAGTAGTGATTTGAGTCATATTGTAGTAAAAGTACACAAATGTGTATTATTGCTAGAGTAACATCTGTACTGCTTTATTTGTTTCCACAGCCACAATATGAGGCTCTGTCTATTACTACCTGCCATACCCAATGTTGAACGGACAGGTTTTTAAATCTCAAATGATCATTTAATGTACTCTTTATGAAATTATTGTACAATGATCTATAAGATCTTTTTATGATGAATTCTCCCTTTTACCGCTTGGAACTGTAATTGCACAACATTTCCATTCCTGCTATTCATAATAATGGACCAAAAATTCACTGATATTCACAGAAATGGGAAAGAAATATCTGCAGATTTTCTATTTCTAATCTTAGCATCCCTATTCCCTCCCCCCTAACAATCTTCAAAATTCTGGAAGTGTAGTATAGCCTGTAAAACAGTTTTAAGGGTGAAAGATTATCCAAATGTTTGAGTCATTTATACAAAAGATAAAAAAGTATGAAAAAACAAATCACGCTAAACAATAACATCCAAAAATTACTTATTTGATTAATGAGATTTTCCAAGAATCAATCGCTTGAAAATTTCATCTTAAATAAATCAATGTTATACAGACATTTTATCAAATTTTTCCAGTATGTCAGTATGCGGTGATATACGAAATGATAATTTGGAAGGAAATGTTCCAGGCCTAAGTTTAGGGTACCTCCCCAGCATTTGCCAATTAATGAGGACTGAGGAAAACCTAAGAAAATCCTGTCAGATAGGATGGACCAGGTGGGATTTGAACTGTGGACCTCCCATTCACAAGCTGTGTTTGAATGATCTCAGATATCCATGTTGGTACGTCATGAAGTAAACACTAGTTTGTGTTGTTACTCTAAAAGCTGCAGGTGTTTCATTATAAGCATTATACATAGATGGTCAACTGAGGAAACGGAAAACACATTCGGATCTGCTTATAATGGTGTGATATGTATGCGATTATCTCAAAATCATCTATAATTCTTATGTAAGAAAGGTGTGTTTCCTCTGTATGCTGTAATCAAGTTCATTAACGGCTGTTTTCAGACTGTGTGTCATTTTCAAAATGTTTAAATTTGCCAGTTTTGACCCTATTCATGCTGATAGTTTCTGTGTTATGTGAAAACTTTGTAGCCTTTATGTCATTAAACAACTACAGCACCAAGAGAGGGTACAAAACTTCTGATTATCTAGTACGTTACTCAAGAATTCCAATAATTCTTTCACTGCTATAAGGTGCTTACAGGCTATACAACATTTGCTGATATTTCTGTGAATATCAGGGAATTTTTATCTGTTAATAGGAACATTTCAGGAATGTATACAAAATTAGAGTTATAAGTGGTAAAGGAGGTGTTTCACCCCAAAAATCTTCTAGAACACTGTACAATGAGGTAAATGCATTTGATTAAATCATCGTTTGAGGTTAAAAATGCTGCCTGCGTGATATTAGGTAAGACAGTTAATTTTTGTTAGGTAATCTTGGAGACCAACAAGCCAATTTTGGTAATGGTTTCAACACTGAAAAGTACTGTTTTTTTCCAATGGACATAGGCTATAAGACAGCTTCTAATTTCATTTCCCAGATGAATAAAATGCCAAAAAGAGCCAAAAGTTTGTCTCAAATGTGCAGTTAGCCGCAGTATCATCAACCGTATGAATATTTGTTGGTCCAGCTACATGGCAGACTCAGTAAGATTGACTAAAGCTGAACCTTGGTTTAAGTCTCTTTAAATAAAATTGTTTAATAAATTACGCCAAGTGGACATTAATTTAAGCTCATCCAGATTTAAATCTGTTATATGTATATGGTTGACTAATTAGGTAGAGGTAGTCTTCCACCCAAAAATTTTATATTGAGACTTTACCAGAAATACACGTTTTGAGTCCCCCTGAATAAGATACATATGCATTTTTAGAAAAAGGTCCATGTATATGTGTGAACAGTATAACTCTAAAACAAAAATATCAAACTTAGCATTTAAGTTCAGTGTCTTTTAAAGATGCAACACAAAGATTTTCAAGAAAATCCCCCCACTACAAACTCCCCTTTACATGGAGCATTTTCAAAATGTTTGATTTTTTTTTCTTCAGAAATTACTCTTTAACGATTTTGATTAAAATACCATATATTAAAACAACCTGTGAAGTCGTCCTCATTCAGAAGGAATTTTGTATAACCGGTAAACGTTAAGCAATGGACGAAAACCTATGCACAAAAAATGTAGATTTCTTTAAAACACACAATTTATTTCAAATAACTTGCCTTTTGGTATAAACCATTTCCAAAATATCCATTATTAATAATATTGAATTGTTCAATACTTTTGTCATTCTTTTAATGTCCTATTGATTTTCAGTTCTTTCTTGCAATTGCATAGAAACAGAAGGAATTTTAAGCGTAGAATATAGCATCCAGTTCTTAAACATCTGACTGCTGCTATTCCCTTTATATCTATAATGAAACAGTAATGCAGCTATTTCTGAAAAGTTTATAGTAATTAAAATGAAGTAAATAGAAAAATAAGCTTTTGTAAGACTAGTTTGTATAGCCACTAATAAGTGACAGAGGGTAGAGAAAGTCATGGTAACCTTGTTGTGGACCCCCGGTAGATGAAAGCTCTCTTTCTGTGTTTCTCAGATGGCTAGAATTTGTTAGTAGTTAAGATATGAACTTCTCCTGTTTGTTCTTGCACAGAAAACCAAACCTTACAAGATAAAGGCAACATTTTCTCTTAATACTGGACTGCAGTCTCATTTAAAATGTTATGTGCGTTTTAAGTCATAGTGCCATAATTTTCCACCTTACAGTAAATTTTAATACTGGATTGTCACAGCGTGTATATGTAAATATTTTGCCGTTTGTTTTTAATTTCTTGAATAATTAAGTGCCTGAGTTCAGTGTAATATTTGTTTTCTATGACACTACTCGTCACAAATATCTCGACCACATTGCTACTGCTACTACATGTATCAACATAGAATTTATTTAATCTAACAATTGCATTTACCATACCTACAAATTTATATAACTATTTTTTTTTTTAAAATGGATACCCAATTTTCTTTTCTTTCTAAAATATAAAGTAAGGTTTTAGTTTACTTGGTTTTTGAGTTGCAATCTTGTTAATGGCTGCAGTGTTTATAAAACCTGTAGATATATAGCAAGGGAACTGTTTTCAAAATAATTGTATAAGCCAAGTGCAAACCAATATAGCCAAGACCTTTTGTTGAAATATTGTAAAATGTTTCATAATGAATGACTACCACACACGCACCAAGCAAAACCTTAAGGGTAGGGGTACTCTGCACCAAAATTGCTAATTTATACAAATTTCAACCTATACAGCTGAAATTTTTATCACAGATTTTCAACATAATTAAAGCAGAATAAAATTAAATTGAATTTTATTTATGGATGCTCTTTAGCTACTATGGTTCTTAGTGTCCCATTCTATATTGTGTGTGAAAGACCAGAAATTTTGTTCAGAGGCCTCTTTATCAGGCTTGAGGTTCTTTAACGTGCTGTAAATCTACAACATGGGACCACCAGCTTTACTTCCCTTCTGAAGGAAGCCATGCTAAGGATTTTTACGCCTGAAAAAAAATCCATCGCCCTCCACCAGGTTTGAACCCAAGACCTTGGGAACTGCTAGCATGGTACTCCTAGACCAAGGAGGATGATTCAGACTGTACCGAAGACGCCTATGAATCATATGTGTGTTGACAAAAGTGGTACACACATCTTATGCACCTGAACTGAAAACGTTATCTTCATTAATTATGTTCAGGTAAATATTATAAAAGGACAGGGGCCAACGTTATAATTAGATGACGTTTTATGATCATGACCGTTGAAAAATGCTGCCTCTGTGACAGTTAGAATGTGTGCAATGCACCTTTTATCTTTACATGGTTATCGTCAGTTAACATTCATTGAATAGCCTGAAAAATACAACCACTCCTTCCTCACAATCCTTATCTCAAATATAAACATATAATATACTACAAAAATATAAACCATGTAGTTTTAAATGGAATGAGTTAATGTTCAGTTTGTTTTCACAGTAGTGATGTTTTTGAAACATTGTTAATATACAAATTAAATTATTATATTTCTCTTTTCCCCTGTGTTTGTGGTACATGTGAACATGCCCATCAAAGCTGGCGCAAGAGATTTTTTGATTATCAGATGTGAAGTGATTCATGCTCAGCACAGAAAAATTGTATTTAATGTATACAACTACTTGTGTTAGGCATGCCAAATAGCTTCAGGAGGAAGATTTGGCAGGGAGAGCACTATCACTAACTTAAGGGATGAAAGTGATAACTCCGAATTAAGTGCTTTTGAAGAAGATGGAGAGGGCACTGCTTGCTGTTCCAATGATGTAACGTGTGCCATGGTGTAACACCACCAAGGTAAGATTTAAGCATATTTAATGTGCTCTGATGTTCACAGTTACCACTGGTGCATGCCTACCATGCTTGGCAACAGCACTCTGCATGAGCATTGGCCAGCGTTTATATGCCTTTAAGTTTTGCACTTACTTCAGATATAATAGTAGGGCAAATGTTTCGTCTTTTGGACGAAATGTAATCATTTCCACTGCCACCTCAAAAAAATAGAAATCTAAAGAGCAATATTACAGGTTTTAGAATTTTGCAGTTTGAGAATGAATTAAAATGGAATTGATTATACATTTCAACAGATTTATTGTGTCATTGTTGCTAAGCAACCATTATACCACCCGTGGTAGGAAGATGTAAGTAAGCATGATTGTGACTGTCATAACACCAAGTTTATAATGTTAGAATTGCATTATACTAATTTCGTGACTCTATACATCCAACTTTGCGAGTAAATAATCTTAAAAAAATTTAATGAAGCCTCCATGTGGTGAAGATCTGAAAATTTTAAACTTTTAAATGTTGTGTACTATTCCTCACATGATAGTTCTTTACAATTAGAGATTAAATTCTATATAACATTAAAATCTTTTCTAGAATTAATAATTTAATAAATTCTTAAATGCCTATATTCAAAGCTATGGGTGACATCAAGAAAGTGCTCTTTAGATCTCTTCACCCACGTTCAAAGAATGTATAATGAAAATCTGAAAGAAACTGAACAAAAACTTTTTATGGAAAAGATTTTAAGTGATAAAATTACAAGTAAACAAGATTACGAGAAAATCAAGTTTGACAGTTTTACCATTTGCACATACCTGTGTATGGTCATTAAATATTGTGTTTGAGAATTTAAATGATCAGAAGAGTAAAACTACAATTTTAACCTGATTCTATAATGTTTTAGGTGGGTTTTTTTTTTACCATGAAAGTGACTTCTTTAGAAAATTCCATATCCTTAAAGTATTTTGGTTATTGTAAGTAGCCAGAAAAGTATGTGTTGTGTGGCATATGACAGTCCACACTTTGTTTATTTCTAGAATGTGAATATCATCACTATAATGTTTCATTTGAGCATGGAAGTAGACACAACTTGGAGTAAGTTCCCTGCCCCCAAGGTTTTCCCTTATTCTGAGAAGATGAATGTTGGGTAATTGTACACTCTATGGAGCCAGGTTCACTTATTTGTGATCCAAATAAAGCTTAGGGAAAGAGAGAAAAGGAAAAGGTTTTCTTTCATAAGCATTTTGCAAGTAAAGTTTGCAATGTACCAAAAGTGTAATCCTCTGAACAAAGATTTCACAACTTAACGCAAAGTTGTTGACATGATTGTAAAAATAATGTGCAATATAATTATTTGAGAGGATTGGAAACAAAGAGATATATATACTGTAGGTGATATAGATATTTTCAATGAACATTAAGTTACTTGCAGGGGGCTACCATTGGACTGATCTGGGTTTTTTCATACCTCAGCATTTCGATGGGAAAATTCTGGGTTGCAGTGTATTTCACCAAGAATTTTCTGGTCCCTCATTTCCCCTTTCTTGTTCAGGGTAGCAGGGTCAGGTGCAATGGATGGAGGTGTGTGGCATATTCAGTGAATGTGCTTTGAGGAGAGAAATGTTCAATCTGGAAACATTGGGGCCCCACTGCTGTCATCAGATATGGCCACTCTCTTGCCCCATCTCTTCCTCCATAAGTTTAGTATGTCCTGTGTTCAGTAGCTAAGTTTTTAAATATACTTAGCACTTTGGGATACTGCCCACTTCACCCCTAAACCCAGACAAAACACAACAAAAATATTGTGACATACCTATTGACTTGTATGTTATCCATACATAAATGCATGAAAACTTGGATCATGCTGCACTTGAGCCCTCTTCCATTACAAGTTCAAATTCCCCCACTTCTTAATTTCTCCTTGATCTCATTTAGGGTTGATAAATTAATTTTCCTGCAGTTGCATGTTCCCTCTCCAGCTAGGGAATTTGGCAGGCTTAAAGGTTTATTTACTGTGATTTGTGTCCCCAGTACACATGGATGAGCTATGAGGGCAGTCCAGAAAGTTCCAGACATTTTGGCCTATTGTGGCGATGAGTAGGGCTAGAGCCACCATCTTGGTGTCAGAACGTTCCTACATTCAGTATGCATCCAGCTGTGGTAGTGTGAGGACTGTGTCTTCCTTACTGTGCTCTCTGTGAGTTGTTAAAATGTGCGCTGCAATAGAAAATCCCGCCATTTGTGAATTGTGGTTGGCTAAAAAGAACAAACCAATTGAAATTTATCGTCACCTTTATGGTGTTTACAGGCAGGGAATAATGAGTGAAAGCTGAGTCAGGCAATGGTGCATTGATTTTAAAAATGGCCATACCAATGTTCACAATGAGGATCACAGTGGTAGGCCTAGCCTTATGACTGATGAACTGTCAATGCAAACCAATGACAAAATTTGTGGTTGTTTCACGATTACAGAACTATTGGAACATTTTCCCCAAATTTCACGGAGCTTGGTGCATCAAATTGATGCTTTGATACTGACGCTGAACTGCATGCTGGTGTAAACCAGTGGTTGAAGTCACAGGCGGCAGATTTCTACAGAGAGGGTATTGAAAAACTTGTGCCATGGTATGATAAATGCCTCAATTTGAATGGCGATTATGTAGAAAAATATCTTAAGAGTCTACCTTTCAAATGTAGATGATAAATGTTGATATTTGCATTTTGTTAATTGTTTATTTCAAAACGTCTGGGACTTTCTGGATTACCCTCGTAGCTGGTGGAGTAGCAAGCTTTAAGTGGAATCTGTACGCTTCTGGTATGGACACTAATAGTGAGCATCATCTTATATGACTACAGAAGTCAAACGTCACTTGAAACTCCCCTCTGATGCCCTTCATGTAAATCCTATAATAAAGCTTTAAAGTAAACATTTATCATACTGCATTTTTGGACCCCTTTGTAATTTCAAAACTGTAAAAGAGCAGATATTCATTAAAGTCATTGGCTCTTAAACCTTAAGGAATTTCAGAAAACAGGTCCCTTGATGTAAATCATTTCTGTTTTGTTTTTAGTATATCTTGATCATAATTTTATTACAGGTTTTGCCTTTTTCACATGGTCTCTGTTTCTATCAGTTGCGTCGAAATAAACATATCTATGAGTACATGAAGAAAATAAAACATTACATTATTTCAGATACTTCCACACTCAGCTCAAAAGAAACAGTTTTGTTTGCAAGTGAAAAATGTATGATCTTTAATGCTTCCTTCACTGCCATTTGTGGACAATTATGCCAAAACAAATTTTGGAAAATGTAAAGGATCTAGAAGAGAAATTATTACATGTATGGATCTATGAATGAAATTATTACATTTATTACATGTAAATTTAAGGATTTTATAGTTCTTACATAAAATAAATGCTCAAACTTTTTAATGTGCAGTAATTGTAAACTATTTTACATACTTAGGTAACAGTAAATATATATTACAATATTTTACAAATGCTTGAATTGCTCACCAACAAGACATTCCTTACATTATAGTCAACTCTGAAACTTTTCTTTTGAGTAGAGTGTACATCAGATGCAGTACTTCCGTAGGGAAAAACATTGTGGACTGAACATGATAATGGTACAGTAGAATCCTGAAAATTTAATTTTTAATTTGACACTATAAAACTGAATGTCTTCTGGAGAGCTTTTTTAGTTTCATTTTTCTTTCTTCCCTTCCCCAGTTGAGTATTACGGTTGTGTTGTTAACAATATTTAAAGTTCCTTAGGACTTTATTTAAAGGTGAGTCGGAATTGTAACACTAACATCACTTAAGTTTACTCACTTAACATGTTTTGGGAAACCGTTGTTCCCATCCTCAGAAGGTTAATTCGACTGAACAACGGTTTCCCGAAACATGTTAAGTGAGTAAACTTAAGTGATGTTAGTGTTACAATTCCGACTCACCTTTAAATAAATTCAATACACATCACTGTTTCTAGCTTCTTTTCATTACAATATCAACGTTCCTTAGGACTATTCATATAGGTCCTCTCAAAAGCCATTTCGAACTTTAAAGCAGGGGCATAACATGCAGGTCAGCAAAATCTCAGCTAAAAGCCAGTATTCAGGTAATATTATAATATCAATCCTTTTTTTATAAAATTCTTTTCAGAGAAGCAATTTTCGAGTTAATCTAAATCTTACTTGAAAACATTAATGGAATGAGATGTATAGAGCCCAGATGTTGGAGCAAAATGCCTTTTTTTTTTTTTTTTGCAAGGCGGTAATAAATAAAAAGTTAAGTAAATATAATTGTGTTTTGAGATACTTTGCCTTTTTGAGGTCTAGCTGTCTATTTGAATTACAAATACTAATTTTTGCATTTTTTAAATCAACTTAAAAATGTTGTCAGTTTTGTTTTTTTCTATTACATTCGGGGAACTCTAGATGATGGCCACCTTTACGTTGGAATGTGACCATCCTGTAATGTTTGCTATCTGCTAAGGGTTCAGCATTTCTCGTTGCAAGTGGGTTCCCCAGTATCAGGAAAACATTTTGATCAATTGCAATGGTCAGTTACATAACATCATTTAGTTATGATGTAAACTTCACAGTTATATTATTAAGTTTGTTGCCGATGTGTTTTCAACTGTGGAACAGTTTTATTGTGTAAGTATTTTGTCAGTTAACCTGTACAAAGCACAAGTTTGCTCCCACTTGAAAGAGTGGTGATAAGAAAATAAGGCTACTTCCAGCAGCCATTATAAACTCTCACAGTTTTCATTAGATTTGTGTACATCATTATCTGAATCTAATGCAAGAACATTAACAGAAGTTCTTTTTCTCCATGGTGCAACACCTGTTGCAATGCCAAGACCTGCTGCTCAGCCGCTGCATCCCCCACCTCTGGCCATAACAGGTGTCATGAGTGGGGTGCAGTACTAGAGGGTGGGATGTGATCAGCACCCTGGGTTCCTCCCAGCTGGTATATGTGACCTCTTTAACCTGGAGCCATTACTTTTCAAATTTAAGGCAGTATCTTGTGGTAATGTGCAACAATAAAAATGTGTAATTTGTATGATTATTAAATATTATGACAGTTATAGTTTTAATTTACCAGCACCTGATAAATCTGATTTTATAAAGTTCAATACATTTAGGACAACATTTGATTAAGCAAAAACCATGAAATTGGCTTTATAATTCTTGGGAGTCAATTTTCTGGATACTTATGTAAGCAGGGCTTATGATCATATGGTTTTTAGGGGAATGATCACCTCATGTTCAACACATAGGTGAATTATAAAAATCATGTTAACACCTGCTTGCATCAGTGCTGCCTTAAGCACTAGTCAGCATACTCCATGGTACTTAAACTTAAGAGTTTTTTATGGCTGGAGCTCTGCCTACTACTTGCCTAGCAGAACTCTGTGATGGTCAGATCTTTAAATTTATTTTGTGCTAGCTTACAACTTCAATGTAGGTCCTAGGCATGATGAAGATCGAATGCCAGACTTCTGCTGTCTGCCTATTTAGTTTTTGGTAAACTCAAAAGCTATCTAGCTCTCCCTCTTGCAATGTAGCTTAGATTATTTATTAGAAAGATTAAAGTCTCTCTTGGAATCAGAATTATACATCTAATAGTGTCACCTTTTCACCTCCCTTCCAGCTACCCTGACATCCCCGAGCTACATTCCCATCCCATTTGGTATAGGCGCCGGTTTGGGCAAAGTGACTTATGTCACATCTGGGGTAAAATAAAACTATAACCATCACAGTATTATGATTGTGACTTTTTAACACTTATAATGCCTCTTTTTAAATTTACTGTGCCTTTTGTTATGTTTATTCCCTTATTTGCCTACCTATTTTGATTGTTATAAATATCTGAATATCTTGGCTCCATAGATGAGGTTATCAAGGTTAGATTGATATATTCTCTTTGTTCACACTCTTCTACTGTCCAGTATATAGTTTTCATTCTCAGTGGGAAACATAATTTCACACATAACATGGTTGGTTACTTTTTATAAAAATAATTGCTAATAAATGTTAATCAAAAGAGGGTATAATTAAGAAAAAGTCCTATCTTCCTTAATAAACAAACTATAACTTTGAACTTAAATGGCATACGTCTACATCCTGTAAGAATTTCAGTCTGACGTGTTAAATAGTTTCTGGGATAATGGGTAATAAAGTTAGCAGATTTAACATTGGTGGGATAGGACTTTTAATCCTCTTTTGAGGAATTCATTGATATTCACAAAATCATATTTTATTTCATATTTGGACAATCTCTTTAATCACATTTAAAATTAATCAGCAAAGTTTTTCAAATAATGTTGCCTGAAAGATTGGTTTGGCACTAAACGAAGAGAGTTTAAATGCTCAATCCTCGCAATCTTCATAAAAGCACAGTGAGGACATCTGTCAAGTCAAGTTTCCAGGATTCTGCTGTATCACACTATCTGAATTAAAACTGAGTTCTCAGAGCAGGTGTGAAAGAGCTATATCATTTTCAGGCCTTTACTTGATATTGCCTCAGAGATTCATTAGCATCTTATACATATAAGACTGTCCTTGTATACTCTTAAAGGGAACTAGAAAGTGTAAAATGACCAAATCTGATATTTTCTGCTTTTTTATGAAACAAATTCATCCTGATTCAAGATGTATCTGTTGAATGGATTTAATCTTTCAGAAAAGCCATTTAAATGAAGTGTATGTCTTTGGAAATTTAGTTTGCTATACTACTTTTATCGACAATTTTGTAAGTAAATATGGTTATCACCAAAAACTACACTCTCCTAAACATACATCCTTTTTCTCAGGAACTATAAAAGCTATGAAGCTGAACCTTTGCATCTTATGTAATACAATCTGAACTAGAAATTATTATACATACATGAACAACTGGTCTATGACCTGCATAGCACCTTTTAACCCTACTGCCTTTAAAATGAGGTCTTTATCTTCAAAAGCAGGCAAGTCCACTAACAACAAAGTGCTGTCAAATTGCATGCCATAAGTGTAACATTAATATACTATGCTGCATGCATCAGGACTTCTTTCTGTGTTTTCTCAAAAACTGGAGAGGTGGACATGTCTGGTTTTGAAAACAGATACCTCAAATATTATAATTAATGCCTTTATACAATTACAATACACTTATTGTATTTTATCATAGATAAATCTTTGGTATGTTTTACTTCAGCAGTTCACAATCTATCACAACATTATTTTTCTTTAATTAACAACACAGTTGTTGGAATCTGTTTCCCTTCTACTGCTTGCATGCAGGTACTTTTTCATGAAGACCGAGCCTCCAATTTTGAGTTTGTTTTTAATCGAAAACTCATTCTTTCTTTAAAAATTAAAATAACTCCCCCTCCCCCATGTATACAACTTTGCTTGTATTAAACACGCATTTCTGACTTAGTATTATATACTGTTTATGACCTTAATTCACAAATAAGTAATATGTTATTAAAATAATTAATGTTTTATCTTAAAATTTCAAAAATTTATTTCCTAGAAAAACCAAGCTTGGTGTAATTTTTTAATCTGGTTTCGTGTGATATAGCTGATAAAAATTGCAGTCTGATAATTTATTTATCGGAATTAATGTTACAGTTTTCCAAAACGAGTGTAAGAGAAATAAATTTAATACAAAAATTAACGTAATTTATTCAAAGAATAGATAAAATAAATAGCATCAGTATAATTTCAAGTTTGCAAATAACTGTGAATTTTATTTTTTTTTTGTATCCAATTCTTTATTAGAAAGTAAGATAAAGTTGTTGCATTTATTGTTAATAATATGTTAAAATGTTGCTATAAAGGGTGCTTTTGTGTTAAAACAACACCTTGCAACTGTTACCAGCCCCAGTGTGACAATTTTAGTGAGCCTGTACAAAAAAAAAAATTATAAAAGCTTATACTGATGTGCAATTGTCTAGGAGCGGGAATATAAACTAGAACCAAAATGGAGAAAAAGTTAACACTTGTTTTCAAATGTATAAATGCACAATCAATGGTAAGCTTTCCAGAGCCTGGGAACGCCAACGGGAAGGTCCGTTCCTGTTTATGACATAATGTATGCTTGCTGTGCATAGCTTTCTGCATTATAGAATGTAGTCAAGGAGGTTGTGATCCATAGCGGTCATAAGAACTCTCTCTAGTAGCAAGCTTGGAAGCACAAATCCAAGATAACTCAGGACAGATACATGTTGTTTCAGAATTTCCAATTGGCAAACCTGCATTCAGATGGAAAATATACGTATAGGTTCATTCCAACTTACCAGTCTCTGATCAGTTCATGTGTGGGCCCATATAGACTTGCAGTTGGAAGGGATGACCTGACACTTTCAAAATATTGTTGGGTCCCTCTAATGTTTAAGTAATCAAAATAATTATGTATGTACTATGTTGTGTGTAAATAACTTAATGTTGATATTGTAATAAAACAGCTCTATGCTGTTTTCTCTCTTTCATTACATTTTGTTCAGTCTGATTTCAGTTTTGATCAAGTTATTGTACAAAATGTTATCTTTTCATTGGTTTTAAAGTGAAATGCTATGTTATGCTAATGGTTTGTTACAAAATTCTGTCAAGTGACATTGAACTGACTGCAGTTTTTATTGTTTATTTACAGAATTTACATAGTTAAAAATATTTTCTTGTATATACACCATTCAATCTCATAATGTATTAATATGTTAAATGAGTTATTCATGTTTTTTTGTCTCTCCTGAAAACTTTATTTATATGATTTGTTGCATGAAGCCCTTTGAGTGTGATTTGTATTCCATTGACATGATTTAGATGCTTCTTGTCAGTTTCAGAAGAAGAAGACCTTAACACAATCATAGGAAGTAATATCATAGCCTGGGTCTGTGATTATTAAAGGGTATGCATTGCTTTGGCTTTGGTAGCTGGTCAGGATGGGTACATACTGACTTTGTTGGAACATGTGACAGTCAGGTGTCTTAAATGTGCGGGCCCAAATTATCAGAGACAGTTGGAACAAATCATAACATAAAATAACACATATTTATTGAGCATTTAATAATTTTACATTCTGATGGGCTTTGGCATTTTTACAATGAAAACAGTAGTAAGCATGTTTGAAATGCTAAGTCATCAATATTTGTTGATCCAAAATCCTCACTTTAGGCCAACAATCTACAATTACAAATTTAAACCTCAAATTCATTGTTACAGTGGCTGGTGGAAGTTTATTAAAATAGTGTGACGGAGCTGTCGAGGGCCGGGCTTACACTTAGATACTGGACGTGTCATTCAGTGCTAGCCGACGCATGAGTGGTTCGAGATGCAGAGAGGCGCTCTCGGCCGACGTAAATCACAGGAACGTCACCGGAACTCAAAGAGATATTTCTGGATATATCCTCCCCATCCTCCCGCGAACTTTTTCGAAGCTCCTACGAGTGTGTTCGCGACAAGACAATCAGTATAGTTATTGTGGATGTGACGTACAGTGAGTGCTGTTTGTTATTCTACGAGCGAAGAGACTGCTTCGTGCGTCGTTTAATGCAACGCTACGCACTAGGAGAAAGTGAAGAGTGACTGGGGGGAAAACTGGAGACAAAGTTATAATATTTTATACGAATTAAAACTATTCTGAGATGTTTTACACATATAAATACCTATAAATCGGTTCTAAACAAGTTACATATGTAAATGTGCTAAATAGATTTTCCAAGCAGTTATAGTTATAATCGGGTAATTGGCATGTTTTTCCCCATTTCTATTCATTTCACTGCCTCAAGCCTTTCACTTCGTTTTCCGTTGTAGTTCCCATTCCCGATTTATTGTGGAATAGCCCCGAGAAATTCCAGTTGTAAAATTGAGATTAGGATTGCTGTTTCCCAGGCAAAAAGTCACAGATGAAACGTCTCCAGACAACATCATAGGAGACGTTCTTGTTTCATAATATCACAGCAGTTCTTGGCTTTTACAGGATGGTCCATAACTGGATGCGCAAAATTATTTTATTTCGTTTCCCTTTTTACAGGAACCGGCCCAGAACACAGTAAGACACAAACGCGTCCAATATAATTTAATTGGCTCACTCTGAATTGTTTCCTTTCACACAACACACCCCTAAGAAAATGCAAATCCATAGGTGTTAGGGCGAGTGAACGTGACAAGTAGTCTTCCTATTTAGCTTTTGTCAAACGCTTTGCTACCCCAAATACAACAAATCCTTGCCCAGCAATATCAGCCTTCCACTGCGCCTCCAGAATTCATTTTCTTTTTTCTTGTCCTACAAATCCTCTGCTATTATTTCTGTCAATTTCCCAGATTATGTGTTACATTCTTAGACGTTAATTCCATTTCCATTACAACCACAAGAGAGTATATACGTCTTCATTGCCACTGTCTGTATTGCACACTTACTTTTGGGTAGTGTTTGGATGAAAAACCACCTCGTAAGCGTTGGACTCAATGTATTAATAAAAGAAAATGTACATATTTTATCATATTCTTGAATGAACTTTAGTTTTACTTTGTATCGATGTACCATACAAAGTTTTGAAAATCTTTTGAAGTTAATAGAGGAAACAAACTGAGATGCAAGCTACTCGTATGTATGTAAGTGTAAAGGTTGGATCGCAATAAATTGGGAACGGGAACCAGAACGAGAACAAAACATAAGTTTGAATCACAATACACCGACAACGAATATGGGAATGCTTATCGATTGTGTGCACTAGGCTATAATTTCATTGTGACTGGACCAACGACTGCTTGCATTTCAGCCAACGTATCAGGTTAACCAACTTCGTGCAATAACAAATTTCTAAAAGTCAGAGCATTACCTAGTATTTCTGATTCCTCTTTCCACGGGCATAACTTGGGAGCCTACTTTGGAGTGGGGAGATAAATGAAAGCCACATAATGAAGCACAAAATAAAACACGTTTAAAACCAGTTTTCAGCCATTTTGGGGGAAATAAAACATTAACGGCTTTAAAAAAATAATAATGATACAGCAAACTCACTTTAAACATGTTTAGTTTGATTATCAAACTGTTTTATTTCGTATTTTTGCCAATTAGTACCCTTAAAAAAAAAGAAATCCGGTGTGTAACAGTCTCACGACTTTCTTATATTTATTTTCATAGCTAGTTTACAAGTTATTTTTTTTTAATTTTTGTACCTACTTGCTGTTACTCAAATAGTTAATATTACGGTTTGTGTCGATGTAATTTATGTTACAAACATATCCAAATATATTACTGATAGGGAAGTACAAAACTTAGAGCAGTCTCTTTGTAAGTATAGAATAATTGTATTCACAATCCACACATATTTTATCTAAAAGTTACTCTATTAATTTAAGTGTGAAATACTTTAACCAAAAACATAAAAATTGTAACTCAAAGTAAAATGTTAAGTCGCTCCCCCTAGGATTGTGATTAGCCAGATGGAGGGGACCACCAGCCACAGCACCGCAAGTACCCCAGGGAGGAAGGGGAGAACCAAAGGGCGACCACATCCGGACGACGATGCGCGCTACCAAGGACGTGTCCCTGTGCCATCTTCAACCTGGGGGTCCCGAATGAAACGAGCCCTCCCCAGGAGGGAGGCACCAGCCGCAACACACCAATCGCCGTCGCCTGGTCCAGCAGCCCTGAAACATATGAAAGGGACATGAAATTCGTGATAGAAGAGCAACCACCCCAGCATTCGCCTAGCCAATCAGGGAAAGTCTCGAAAAAATCCAAGGTTAGAGTGGCCAGCCCGACAAGAATCGAACCCAGGACCTCTGGATGTTCAGCGGCACCACCGAATGAGATGGGTTCGATTCCTGGCGCGGTTACTCTGACCACGGATTTTTTGTGGTTGACAAGGCGAATGCTGGGGTGGTTTCTCTTCTACCACGAATTTCCTTTTCCTCATTTCCTATAATTTTGCTTCCCCTTTTGTTTGAGGTAGGCTTAGGGACTGTGTAGTGTCGCTAGGTGGCACTGATGCTCGCTTGTTGGAAACTTCAGATGACAGCTTTCCCTGAGCAGCTCGCCGCCCGGTCATCAAGCTTGGAGCGTTAAGACCTCTCTGTCGGCCGGCCTGCGAGGTGTTCCCTCGTCATATTGTTTGGTTCACTCTCCCAGACACCCAATCCTGATATTTTTGTAATACATGATGTGCATTAAAATCTGTTATTGCGTGTCGCTTTATTTATTTGTTTACCAGCCTTGCGATTACAGAGAGCTCTAGTGTCATGCCTTCCTTGAACAATTGCTAGCACAATATAATTCCAATATGACGTTTCGAAAAGTTAAGTATATTCGATACTGAATTTTCGACAAAATATTAATTAAAATTACCTTTTTAATATTTATAACAAAAAAAGTTCTCAAACTTTGTAAAAATCAGGACTCATTTGTGGTTTTGCCTTTCTGGTCATTTAAATTCCAAACGTGATGTTTAAATTAACACGTGTGTGTGTAGAAACAGCTGGTGAAATTCTAGAACTTGATTTTCCTACATTTTTACCACTTTAAAATGTTCCCCATGCGGCAGTTTATGCTCACTTGTTTCAGAATTGATGGTAGATAAAGATATCCCAAGAGAATTTGTATTATAAATCAACTATAACTTTAGATTTAATAATTTAGTAAGTGATTGATTTGTTAGAAAATCAAGAGTGGTACACATTCTAATGATTTTTAGGAAATGTTTTAATGTTACACCGATTGTTAACAACTATGTTCAAGGAATAATATATAACATTTAAAAGTTTAAAACTTTCATCGCGTGCAGCATTTCACATGATCTTCTTATTATTTTCTTGAGAAGTTAAATCTCCAGGGCCATGGTAGTTAATTAATTTGAAGAAATCTGTGATAATGGGCTGAAATTTGTGGAAATTAAGTGTTTCGTTCCTGAGACATGTGACTTGTAGTTTCTGAGAAAAAGGTGTGAATGTGTTCACTTCCTGGTCCCCTTAAAAGAAATCGTGATTACCAATGATTTGTGCACCTTGACACTTCCTGGTGCATGCTACATGCTGTATGGGCAGTTTGTGCTTGACGTGCTTCAAGGGTTAACAAGGCTCCTCTAAAAACAGAAAGAAGACACTCATAAATACGTTAGGCTAAACATTTAGGTCTACTTGACAAACAAGTCCTTGATGGTGGAACACAGGGAATTGTCACAGGCGTCCTCGTCCTTGGCAAACCATGCGCCACTTCCTCCACCACCACCATCATCATCGCCCTTACCTTTGCTAGGGCTATCACTTTCCCTTCTGGCCAGGAAGCTCTCGATGGCACTTCCCAGAACCTGTGCATCCACGACGGACCCGCTCTTGCCGTCCCAGACCACCTTGTGGTTGCGCCTGGGTGTTGCAGACGTGGGTTCCGACCGGGCCTCCTTGGTCAGCCAGGCGGCATCCAGTGACCTTCTGGGTTGATGTCGCTTCACGAACCAGCTGCTAGGACCTGCAAGCTTACCATCGCCCTCCTTCTGCTTCTGCTTGCCCGTCCCCAGGAGCATGGACACGTCGAAACTGTTGGAGCGCAGGTTCTTGAGTCTGCTGCGTCTCGCCTCGGCCGTGCTGGGCTGCTTTTCGTCGGCGGGCTCCTTGTTGATCTCCTGCGCCGACGAGGCTAGAGAGGAGATGATGGAGATGAGATCGGTGTTGGAGCAGACGATGCCGGTGGCAGTGGAGGTGGAGGCGGGGACTTGCTCGGAGGCACGACGCCGTGGTTGGGAACAGGATGGTTGTGGGGTTGGCAAAAAGTCCGAGTAGCGCCGTGATATGGGGGAGGGTTGCTGGTGGTACATGGTGGAGGGGGAGGTTCCGTCACCGTCCAAGGGTTGTACCTCGCATACTCGTTCCTTGGACGGCGTCTTCCACATCTTAAGACGTACCTTGCGTGCGGCCTTGATCTCCGCTATGTCGTCCATGATATCTAGCTGGAGGTTAAACTGGCTGCCCGACGTGCTTCCCGAGGTGCTGGGGGGTCGAGGGGTGGAGTCGCGGCGGCTAGGGAGTATTCTTGCGGGAGGCCCACCGGCAGGGAACGCGGCGATGGATTCTCGTCGACCGCGGCCGAACATGATGGATGGTGGAGGTGCTCTAGAGATGGTGACGACGGAATGCCTTCTGCCACCAGGGGCAGGTACTGGCGCCTGGGACAGTGTGGCGAGGAAGGCCGCCTCTCTCGCTGCCGCCCCCGCGCTGTCGGCCGTCCCATGCTCTGACAGTCGCCGCACCTGGCTGGCCGTGATGCCCGTGGTACACTGCGGCGTGGGCAAAGACCTCTTCCTCATGTCGCGGTAAGGAGACAGCAAGCACGGGTTCAGCAATGGAGAGTCTGGGTTGAGGTTGAGATGGGGCGAAGACCCCCTGCTCGGCGCTTCCTCCTCATCCTCCGTCCCTCCAGACTCCTCCACAACAATGAGCGGCTCGGCAGGTAGCGGCGTGTACGACGATCGTCGCATCTGGAACATTACGTGTGTTCATTATCTCTGCTACTTCAGAATAACCTTCGCTGCTATTTATATTTATACGGAGTGTAACGATAAGGTACGCCAAACTTTCGGGACATGTAAAACAAGAAAATATCACATGGACATGGGTTATTTCCTTGTTAGAACTCACTTTCTCTAACTCTTCTTAGTAAATTAATCGTGAAACACAAAGGAACAGAACGTACCAGCATAGCACACGAAATATTTAAAATTCCCTCTTGGTTACATCTAGTTGTTAGGTTCACCTTCAGTGTTTTATGTTCCATTTAAAAGAAGGTAATATTGACATGCGACTCACTTCATCGCCTTACTACACGTAGCATCAACTCTTTAGTGTTTATTACGAACCTGGCAAAGACATAACTGCTTACTAGTGCTCATTATGGACTTGGTTTCCGGTAAGGTGCATTGTAAGTGCACACAAATGCGGATGTACAAGATGCAGAATCTTCGTGCCTGCATTGTGGAAGGCTGAGAAACATACGCAATTCTCCAGGGATACATCACCACATCCGGAATTCAATGCGACGCATGTATCAATGATAACGAAGGGCATTTGAAGTTTCATGTAGTGTGTTCTGTTCCTGTGTGTTTCCTATGATTGATGTCTATGAAGAGTTGTAGAAAATGAGCTCTAACTTGGAAACATCCCAAGTCTACATAACATAGTTTGTTGTTTTACGTGTGAGGAATGCGTCATGAAAGTTTGGGCTTACTTATTGTTACACCTTGTATATGTTCCCTATCGCCTCTGTACCGCTCAATCTAAATATTTTAAAGCATGTATTTGATATACTTTAAAGCTGGCATATGGAGCTATATGTGACGCGACTTTCTCTTCCCACGACAAATTCATACATTATACTATTCACATAAAAGGTGGTTCTTCTATCCAAGCTACGCTACTCAAGATTTATTTTACCTAGGCATTATTTCAAATTAACTAACAAATACTTAGTCAATACAGAATTCGAAACATAACATTTAAACGTTCAGCCCATGGTAACAAATTCTTGCAAGGGAAAGAAAAAGAAGAATCGCAAAGTTTCAAGTTATGTTCCTCAGATGACGTTCTTAGGAAAGTGTACCTAGACATGCAACACTATTTTGAAAAAGGCTAACGAAAAATGTAAAGACATAAATTGTGTATTTTAGAGAGCTTTATACTTTTTCTCCAAAACATTCCAGACATACAATTTGTTAGTGTTGCAAACGTCTTAAATCTAAAGTATTATAATGAGAATTGTTAGAGCCATGTAAGGGGTAACTGGGTGGGAGAACTTTCTTGAAAGTCCTCGTGTCGTATCTTTGGAAGATGTTGAACTTAAACACCAAGTTTGATGTTTATCCGAATTTTGGTTTCTGCGTTATGCTGTTTCCAGACACACAGCATCCTTTTATTTGGAGGGCCTCAAAACATGCTTTTCCGGTGAAATCTCGACATGGGGAATACAATACTTCTTCTTACGTACTATAGGTAGGTGGCAGAGAAAGTAATATAAGACCAAACTCGCTTTGTCCCAAACAAGGACTCGGAAAGTGTGACAGACGCTCTAAAAGCCCGCTTAAGTACTCCATACAGCAAATGACAGTCGGTCTGTGTGATCCTCAAAGAATGCTGCATTATCCCGTTACATCTTGATCACTTCTCAAGAACAAAGGCGTCCTTTAGCACACATCACACCGTTGCTTGTCTCCACTGGCGCTGCTTTCATTAACCTCGCCTATACACCTCAAAATTTGTGTTGCATTTCACATTATTTTCTCTACCGCTATGTGATAGCTTACAAATTCTGTTCCCTTTGCATGAACCAGACAATAAATAATAATAATAATAACAACAACAACAAAAGAATAGCGATTTTCCTCTTGAGAAGTATTTCAAACCAAAATTAAGAATTTCTCCAAAACACCACAAACATTTTTATTTGTCATAAATTGTGTGCTTAACGAGTTCTACATGTTTCTCTGTAGTAAGATTTTGTCTATCTGTTAAAGGTTTACCAATTACACGAAAGTAATTCAGAATGAAGAGAACTTCATAGACTATTCCCATAAAATTCAAAATATACATTTCATTCCATGAAAATATATTAAACATGTGATATTTTAATCAAAATCGCTAGAGCCACATTTAAGAAACTCAAAATGACAAAAAAAAAAACATGTAAAGGGTATTAAAGTTGGGGCGTTTTCTTGAAAATCTTAGTTTCACATCTTTGAAAGCTACAGAATTAAAATACCAACTTTGGTATTTATCGGATTCTTCGTTTTTTAATTATGCCGTTCACACACACACACACACACACACACACACACACACACACACCTTGCATTACATCTGTCATGAAAATGTCTTAAACATACGATATTTTAATCAAAATCGTTAGAACCATATTTCTAAATAATAAATTCCGAAAGAAATGTCCATGTAAAGGGTATTTTGGGGTGGGGCATTTTCTTGAAAGTCCTTGTTGAATCCTTGGAAGGTGCTGAACTTAAATACCACGTTTGGTATCTATGAAGTTTGGTATCAGAGACACATACACAAACACACATTTACGGACCCTTTTCTAAAAATTCTTTTTTTTTTTCGCTTTCCTTTCTTTCTTATTTTTTCCTTTCCTTTTCTGGATTCAGGAGGTCTCAAAACATATATTTCCGATGAAATCTCGGTATCGAATTTTTGGGTGGAATACAATACTTCCCCTACTTACTATAAGTAAGGCAAACAAAGTAAAATGTAGAATCATAGATGATGTCTCATAAGTAATGTCGGTTTTTAAGCAAAGTTTTATTTCAAATGTGTTGTTACAGGAAATTATTCTAATCTTCAAAGAAAAGAGCATTAGATTCTACAGTCCTGAGCCACATTTCAGCAAGCTTTGCTATCTCGCAACGGTACCAGTTTCTGGTTTTTATGCGAAGAATTCGTTGTTTTCAAAATTTCTTCCATGTAGGAAGTGGGCCGTGGATCTAAACAGATGGTAGTCTGATTCGCAAGATCAGGGCTATATGCTGGATGCGGTAGCAATTCGATTCCTTCCAATTCCTTAATGTTATCCATTGTTCTTTGAGCTGTATGAGGTCTCGCATTGTCTTGCTGCAAGAGAATCCTGTTTCTATTAACTAATGCTGGGTATCTCTGCCTCAAAACTTGATGAACTGGTTCCAGTTGATGATAAAGATCCGCATGTCCATTTGGAACAAACTCCCAGTGAATCACACCTTCAAAATTCCACCAGACCATATTATTATTTTGGGGCCAAACCGATTTTTGTTTTAGCGACGGGTATCGAGCCACTGTTTCGGGGTATCTGGGTTGCGGTAATACACTCACTTTTCATCACATGTGATAATTCTCGTGATAAATGTGTCATCCCAGGGACTGGCGATAAGCTGACGACAGATATCTACTCTACGTTGTGCTTGATCAGGTGTCAATTCATGTGCTACAAATTTACAGCGTCTCAACGATTTTTAAGTGTGTTAATATGGCGATATGTTTTGAAGCACCAAGTTCTTCTGACAAACCTCCGAGTGCTTGTCTGTGGGTTTTCTTCCAAAACTCTGCGTGTATTCCCAACATTCCATAACTTGAGTCTTCCAGAATGTTGTAAATCTTTTGTTTTCGTCTCCATTATTGAAACGCTGGAACCATTGTTGTGCTACTCGCTCACTAGCGACACCTTCGACTTCACATTATCGTTTCCAGTAGTGTTTCAGAAGGAACCTAACCTCAAACTTTGTTGCCTCCATTTTAAACTCTTGTATTAACAACTGCTGGCTGCCAACATGCTAACGATACGGAACAATAACGACAGCACCTTATAAATAGTATTGAAAAAATAAAAGCATTTATACGTACGATATAAACTCAATTAAAAAACCGACATTACTTATGAGACAACGCAATATTAAGATTGTTCCCTAAAATATATACTAAATACGACAAATCAAGAAAACAAAATGTTTCGAACGCACCTGAAATGTAATTCTATGTGTACATTTACGATGTATCGTTTCTTTTCATACAAAAGAATGCAGCTATGCAAAATCAGTTAAGACGACTACTGTCTTTTAATACATAAAACATTATTATTTCAAGACAGTCGTTTGTCTAAAATATAAAATTAAAGCTAGGGAAAAGGTTTATTATAATTTCAACACTAGCGAGGTTTTCTAGTATGGCCGTATTGATTCTAGTAAGAGTTACTTCGGTACGTTTACCACTGATTTATTCAGTGACATTCTCCTAGCCAACGATTCTAAAATCAATAAAACCCCTGTGAAGACATCCGACTGATATCCGCTCACAATTCAGTCTATAGTCTGTGGTCATTAATCCTGTTAAAGTCTGTCGTAGATATAAAGTGTGTTGCTGGAATATTTGCTTTTCACTCTCAAATAAGAAACGTTTTCACGTAGAACTTAGATTTTGTTGTTTAGGTATTTTAAGTATAAAATCCGTGGGTGATGGGAAAATTTAAATTCACATTGTTCGCTTTAATCTTTCAGCCCACATATACTTGATGAATTTGTGGAGAATTGTTTCCAGGGAGGAGTAATAGTAGGAGGAAGAAGCATAAAGTGCATAAGATTTGTTTGATCCTAAGTAACATGCTAAGGGAAGGAGTGCGACATGAAGAGGTATGCAAATATCATAACACAAGCATATGATTTTCCCTATGCATTACAATGTATTACCTACTTATAATAAGTAGAGCAAGTATTATATTCTAATAAATATTTCGATACCGAGATTTTACCGAATTATACGTTTTGAAGTCCCTAAAAGCTTTTCAAAAAAAGTCTCTCTTGAAACGCAACTCTAGTCCGAGCCCGAGCTAAGTGATTATTAATAATTTGGATAATTAGTTTTTAGTGAAATTAAATTATGCTATGTACAAGTATTTTTTTACTGCCTGTGTAGCTTAAGAAGGGTGATTTAATGATATATTTGTATTTATGTTACTAATATTAGAGGAGTAACAAACTGTTTAAATGAAATATTTTAAGCGCTATGTTAAAATACTGTCGACGACGAGATGTTTTAGATGCAGGAAAAGTGTCTCCGAAGGCATCAAGGAGTTTTATGATGTCTCTCTGGTAGCAAAAGTATTGTTCGTACAACGAGGGTGTAGAGCCATTGTCCTTTTGTACGGTAATTCGCCGTGACCGGAGTGAGTGAGACAACAAGCTTAACGGTAAACTTAGGGAAAGTCGCGATTTCATGTTAACATTGAGCAAGAGGGGGAGGAATAGGACCAATAAAATCCAAGTAAATCTATATGAAATAGTGAGACGCGTTGAGTGCGCCAATAGGAAATTAAAGAGCCCAGGAAGCCCGCGACAATAAATAGATCTACTAAGACCAAAAATCGGAGAGTTGCTTCAAAACTAGAGGCCGAGGATGATGCTGCCGAATAATTAAGAGATGTCGCGCCAAAAGTTAGTGGATTAAGACAGGGTTAACTACACACATAAGAATCGCTACGAGTAAAGAGGTTTGTTAAATATATAAACTTCGCGTCATATCAGCGCCGTGTTTCAACAACAGCGACAATATCAGCGTTGTGAATTACTAGAAGTGACAAATAAAGATAAGAGTGGTGTTGTCCTTTTGAAATTGAAGCACGTCTATTTTCTCTCCGTTACCACACCCGAGATCTACGTTTCCTTTACCGAGGAGAAGTCCCTGCTCTTACATATTTCAGTAATTACTACAGCTAGCCGAGGATAGAGATGCAGAGAATCAACCCACGACGAACATCCGGAGTCTACGCGGAGGCTGCAGAAAGGTAAGCCGCGAGCTACGGGCATTAGAAACCAGAACAACTTCTGACAAGAGGAGGTACTGCCGCACTCTCTCACGGCATCTGTCTGTGAACAGCATAATTCAGTAACGAAATTTTAGTATTTAAATTTAGTGTGTTCGAAGGATTTTCAAAAAATCCCCCTACCCCAAACTACAATTTACACTGAAAATGTATCGTTATTTTCTCAAAAAAGGATCTAATAATGTTCATTAAAATACCACATGTTTAAGATATTTGCATAACCAACAAAATGCACGCTTTGCGAAGTCCTCTTCACTCTGAATGTGTAATTTTCTATAAGTGGTAAATCGTAAGAGGTGAACAAAAACTTGCTACACAAACATGTAGATGTCGTTGAAACATACGACTTATGTTAATTTTTGTAACATTATAATTTGTGAGATATTTTCAAGATACTCGTTGCTATTGTGAATTTTCAAATATTTTATACGTTTCTGAAAAGCTATTTCCATTCTAAATAAACTAAGAAAAATTATAACAAAGAGGGTGATACAGTAAGACAGTTACAATGTGAGAACGATGTAACGTACCTATGTAGAGAAGACATTGCATTCCATCCAAAAATTCGATACCGAGATTTTACCGTAAATATATGTTTTGAGGGCCCCTGAATCCAAAAAGAATTTATAAAAAGATCCGCGTGCGAGTGTGTGTCTCTGAACAGCATAACGTAAAAACGAAAAGGCGGATAAACATCAAACTTGGTATTTAAATTTAGTACATTTTACAGATGCAACACGAAGATTTTCAAGAAAATACCCCCCCCAAGCTACCCTTTACATGGAACATTTTTCGAAATTGTCTATTTCCTAAAAAAAAACTATGGCTCTAATGATTTTTATTAAAATACTATAATGTATTAATGATATTTACGTGACAAATATAATATTTAACTTGAATTTTCTGGGAATAGCCGTTAAAATCCTTTTCATTCGAAAGAAATTTTGTATAATCTTGTATAAATGCTAAACGTTAAGCGGATAAACAAAAACGTGTTATCGCTGATCTGTAGATCTTTTTAAAACACCCACATTATTTCAAATAACTTTTTGTGGCATAAACCGTTTCCGTTAGTAATGTTTCGAATTGTTCAATACTTAGGTAATTATTTTAAAGTCCTGTAGGTTTTCAGCTGTTTCTCGCGATGTCAAGGAAAGAATAGCTCAGTCGGTAGAGCACCTGCCTGCTGTGCAAGGGGTCCCGGGCGGGGTTTGGGAATTTTTCTCTAGTCAGGATTATTGTGTATCCTACCCAGAGTGCTGGAAGTATGAATGAGGGTATGTTCTGATGATTAAAACCCAAGGACAAAAGAATACGACCTAACATCATTGCCAATAGGCAACAAGTTTCAAAGGAAAGGCTGCCGATAAGACCAATGTATCTAAAGGGGGGGGGTATAAATGGAACTAAAAAAAAGGAGTATGGAATTTTAAGTTAGCATATATCGTCCAGTTGTTAAACATTTGACTATCGCTATTCCCCTTGTATGTATAACTAAATGTGTGATGTAGCTACTTCCGGAAACGTTTATTAATTAAAATGAAGTAGATAGGAAAATAAACGCTCGTAAGAATAATTCGTATACCCTCTCTAGAGGGAAGAGAAAATCATGTGAATGTAACATAAGACTTTTTTGGTTCGTTTTGGTACTTTTAGTATAATCACTGAAGTGACTAATGTCTTTCATCTCGTATTATGCGACATTAGTTCTTGTACCGCTCATTTTTATATTTTAAATGCGAAGATCCCAAATCTCGACTTTTTTTTACATTTTGCACCAACCGCCAATAGTGAACAGGAAAGTAGATAAGAATAGGTTTCCTAGATCGCCAGTCGGATCGAACGCGAGAGTATAGGATTAAACAAATGAATGTAGGGGAAAAACTAACAGTTGTTAACTTCCATGCTTTAAAACCACGGATTAAAATGCATTCTGATTGCTGAATTGGGCATTCAATGAGAAAGGCGTGCAATTAACACTTCAGTCTTGTACCTACAACGAAATGTGTAATGAAACATTTCTGCAAGAATTTATCTCGATCAAAACGAAGTAGACAGAAAAAAACAAGCCTTTGTAAGCAGAGTTTGTGGAAGACTGGAAGAGAAATGTCTGATGCATATCAGACATTTTATATATAAACGTATATATATACATATATTTATTTATCAAATTACTTATAAACAAGCTTATTTTTGTCTGTTTCATGTTAAGTATAGGCTTAGGCTACAACAATGTTATTTAACATAAACTGCATATTATAACAATTTCCACATCTGTTCTGCAGGCAACATTTAAATTAAAGGGATAAATTAATTTATTATTCACATCTAGACAACTGAACCAGCGCATTTCTATGCGTACACAGTTTTAACTGGAAACCTATTACTGTTTTTTACAGCTTTTAATTTAACTCCTAAACGACTAAACAATTTTGAAAAGAGGTATACCACACCACACACACACACATATATATATATAATAAATATCAAACAAGAATTGTACATAATATTCTAATTCAGCAAGAAAGATGTTTAAACATTTAGCAGCCAAGAAATGTACAAAGCAGATTGTACTGAATTTGCTTCCGGGCGCGTCACTGAGTCGCGTGTGCGAAAAGTTTTGGAGCAGAATATTTTCATACATAATAAGGTAACGTGGTCTGAGGACCAATTAGAAATGTCGTTACATTTTAAGGCGCGAAGGTGAGCGTCACTAGGTTTGGGTATAAAAAGGGGAAGCCCCAGATTTTCACTCTCTTATAGAATCACGTCGACACACAGTGATACTCTCTGGACGACGGATGCATGTGTGTGCATATGGGTGGGAAGGGTGTGCAGTTAGATTAGGCTCCTAATTTATTATTATGGTGGGAATTGTTATAATGGGAAAAGCTAGCCGCCCATAAGTATTTATTTGTAATAAACGACATTTTTAAGGGAAATGCAGGTATTTTAATTTGCCTCACCCACGAAAATCCTGAGACCAGTGAAATTAGTGAGATAGGTCATTTATTAGGAATGGGGAATCATCAGCCGCCTGAGCAAAGGGAGACCAGAACACTGCAGAAGGGGGCATCGACCAGAGGACCAACGTTTTCCCACTACAATTTAAAAGGCCAAGCGTATGGATACATCGTCTTACCATTCTTCAGGGTTACGAAGACAAGTTTAGATATCTTAAAGTTAATAATGTTAAATTAAAATTAAATTAAGTTTTATTTATGGACGCTCTTTAACCACTATGGTCCTTAGCGTCCCATTCTATATTGGGCGGGTCATGATGACTTTTAATTGACGTTTTAATTAAGTGCATTTACAATTTTAATAGCAACGTAATGTGGACATAGGGCATTTAATGAAAAAGATCACTGTAGTTTCCGTGCGTTATGCATTCATCAAGAGAGCCTATCTTTCAGACTGTCAGTGAGAGGTTAAGGAAATAAAAAATCTGGTGTGATACATTCAATGACTTCTTCTACCCTCTATCGTTTATTAGAGGGTATATTAGTCTTACTAAATCTTATTTTTCTATTTACTTCATTTTAATTCAAATACAACTTTATAGAAATGGCTACATTACACATTTCGTTATAAATACAAGGAGAACGGCAATAGTCAAATGTTTAACAACTGGACGCTATATGCTGGCCTTAAAATTCCATACTGTTTCCATGACATCGCGAGAAACAACTGAATGTCGAAAAGACTTTAAAGCTTGACCAAGAAATGAACAATTCGAACCATTAATAACGGATATCTCAAAAGTGACTTATGCCACAAAGAAACTTATTTGAAATAAATTCTATGTTTTAAATAGATCTATATTTCTTGTGTAGTATGCTTTCGTCTATCGCTTAATGTTTGCCAGTTATACAAGATTATGCAAAATTCCTTCTGAATGAAGAGGACTTCATAGGCTACACCCAGAAAATTCAAGATATACATTTTATTTGTAATGTAAATATGTTTGATATATGGTATTTAATCCAAAATCGTTGGATCTATTTTCTAGAAAATAAAAAAAATTCCAAAAATGATCCAAGTAAAGAGTAGTTTGGAGTGGGATTTTCTTGAAAATCTTTGTGTCGGAGTTTTGAAAGTTATTGAACTTAAATGCCAAGTTAGGTGTTAATCCGACTTTTCGTTTTTGAGCTATGCTGTTCACAGACACACGGACCTTTTTCTAAAAATGCTTCTTTTTGTGTTCAGGGTTTCGGGTGAAATCTCGGTATTGAATTTTTGGGTGGAATGCAACACCTTATCTGCCTATTAGGTACGTGGTAGAGAAAGTAAAAACACAATATCCACCGGCATTTCATGCATATTTCCATAAAACCTGTTCGTACGTTATTAGAAATATTGCGGAAACTTTACGAAACTACAGGTATAGGAGGAGAAGGGGAGGATTCATTCAAAACTCTTATAGATCTGCAAAACAATTTCACAAAGAAGGGGAAAATGAATTAAAAAATCATTTACGGTTTAAATGTCAACATCTTGAAGTTTTCCAGTTCTCTAAAACGGTAGGTGCATTGCATCTTATACCTTGTTATAATGTATGTATATAACATCTTATAATTTTCGATTTTTGTGGAATACAAGAGAATATTTATTTCTACTTAAGGATATACAAAAGTATAAATACATTTATATTAAATCTCAATTACTTACATTCTAAGTACGGCACACTGGTTCTTTGGCTTTCGGTTAGCCCTGATTCTTCGCGGTTTTTCTGTCATCCGTCCTGCTTCTCTCACATTGCTTTTTTTGTTACTTTCCTTAATAACTTTTGCTTGGTCTTGCTTCTTTTTTCTCCCTTGACTGGTAACGTTTTTATGGCTACCATTTTGTCCACTTCGAATCCCAACTGCTTGCATTCTACCTAAGCAATACATTGTGAGGGCGGGCGCATTCATTTAAAACCTACACCATCACATCAACTGGGGGGGGGGATCTCAGGGGTCTGGTAGAGCTAGATTGACATTTCAAGTGATGTTGATAGATCGACGAGGTATCACATAGCCATAAAGGTATTGGAGGATCCCCGCTAGAGCAGGGGCGCGACGATCAACAACAACTCTTTTCAACAGTATAGATTAGAGACTATATATATCAGCTGAGATTACTTTGGCGGAAGACAGTCATAAAGGCTGGTTCACAACCAACGAGAACGGCAACCAGAACGAGAAAGTTGAAATACATGTATTCAAATGGGAATGTTCACAACCGACGGGAAGCTTCCCGGACACGTCATATTAGATCCCTATTGTGCATATTAGACTCTTCACTCTAGAGGTTATTCTAAGCGCCGTGACATGAAACAGCCACTAGTGCGCTCTATAGTCGCAAGCTGGAAACATGAAACTGGAAGGAATTAGTAGTAAATGTGCTTCCCAACCTCATCCCGACACCCGCAAACCTAATCAACGTTGGTTCCTCTGGTGAAGGGATCATTTGTAGTTTGTTTATATGCAACTCAAAACTGGCTATTACCTAAAAAACAATGGCAAAAGCTACAAAGAACAGCTAAAACCGGTGGAAATGAAAAAAGAACAATAAACAATTTTGATGTATGCCTTCAAATAAAGGAATGAAAGTTTGGCATAAGTAGAGGGATCGGAAATGTAATGAATATGCATTTAGATAATGTTTACTCTATCGAATTAGACGTTGGCTTGGCTAAGTTGTAAGTAGGTGAAAAAATGTCATTGGTCAGTTAAAAACAAATGAAATCCCAATGCACAAAATCGACTTTCACTTTGTGATCGATATGCATTCCCGTTCTCGTTTCCGTTCTGCTTACCGTTACCGGGTGCTTGTGAACCAGCCTTAACTGCCCACGCGCCACACTTCAAGAAGGATGCCCTAACATCAAGTAGAGCCACAAATTCCTATGTACACCTGAGGCACTGGGCCAGCACCTTCCAGAACAATGCTCCGGTCATTATTCCCAATGCTAATTTTATTGTTTCACTAAAATTTCCTAACGCTCAAAATTAAGTGCGCCACAACATCCCCCCCCATATTCTCCACGTATAACACATGTCTCCGGCCCTCTCCGTCTTCACCCTCCACATTGCTCCTGCCCTCATCCATGCTAATCCCTCAAATTTAGCAGATATACATACTAGGTGCGGGAAATCGATGTGAAACAAGTTGTAGCATAGAAAGATAATGCGAAACTAAGCACTTTGAGTATATCAGGTCGCCAGAGTCTCCGATTGTAAACAAAACACACTCTTGCTGTTCTGAATCCTACTGGATGGTAGAGTACCTACTCATTAGTTGAGACAGCATGTACACACTTGTCGTGAGTCATGTTGCAATTCGTTCTTATTATGCTGATCCCATGCTTAGTTTGGTACCATTGCCTTTCTACTCTACGTTTTTCCGAGCTGGTATATTGTGTAAATGAAGGTGGGAATAACTTAAATATACAAAGAGGAAAGATGGGGAAACCTGCTCTTAAGAGAAAGATCCTGAGAACCTGATGATAGAAAGGGGAAGAAATACGTAGAAAAAGACAAGGAAAAGGAAGCGATTCCTTGGATTACCCCAAAAATGTGATTATGTTAGAAAAAGTTTTGCTGAGAGACGGTATAGGAGAAATAATTTAGTGGCAGTTCCCAAGAATTCAAAACACTAAAGTACTGCCAACATAACAATGAGGATTACTAGTTTCAAGTGAGTCAGTAAATCAAATCTTGTTTTAAAACAACCAAGTTGATTAGATCACTTTGCAGCGCTAAATATCACATCGTGTTGTATTTAATGGAAACTGCGTTATAAAAGTAATAGTTAATAAGTGTGGAATACTTATATAAGCCCTAAAAACATTACACTAAACGCACACATGGAGCACAACGGCCTCTACCTAATCAGGTTTATTTGCTTTAAATTCAACAGATGAAGTTCTGCAAGATAATGCCAACGTAACAGCCGCAATTAACACCGACTATGACCGTATCTTTACCATGCGTATATTTTAGCAGCAGTTGCAGGTCAAATGAACAGACAGAATGCCACCAGTGGCGTAGCTTGATACTGTATTCTGGGTATACTAGATTTTAAAAATTGAATTTAGAATTTTTTAAATGATGCACAAATTCCCATACATAGTGTTTCATAAAATAGTGTGAATTCTCTATTACGATTCGATTATTGTTATTGTTTTAGTAGTCTTAGCATCACACTAGTCATTGCCGAAATTGAACATACATTTTAAACTAAACTAGATTATAAAAATATAGCGTTGGGTGTAACTTTACAAAATGCTGACAAAGGATTGTAAGATAGTAAATCATAAAACAATGTGGGTACTCACTTAGATTTTCTGGTATATAAGCCCCAGTCGGCGATTTCTATTGCAAGCTTTTCTTTCAATGTTTTCAATATTTGATATTCCTTCAACACTGCATTCCTTTTGCCCGCCAAAAAGCAAACACACGAAGCAACACACTTTGTTATGAATGTAACTTCCAGTTAACCAATTAAATTTACTGTACCGGGATGTTTGAAATGTTCGTTTTGGTTCTTTTCCTGGAAGGCAATGCCAAGCTTAAGAATTGGTCTTTTGCCTTTAAGTTCACACTTTTTCTCAGAAGATAGAGTCGAAAATTGAGTTTTTAATAAGTAATTCACTATATCGATGGAATTGTGCATATTTCTAAAATCACAAATAAAACACGCACAATGAAAACAATATACAGGTTTACGTAAAATTAACAGTGTACTTCATTGCACGGTTGCACGCACATAATGCTGGTTCACCAATAACTGAGGAATTAAATATTTATGTAACCTCCTTGCTCTACTCTCGTCTCCAACTCCTATTGTCCTGTTTCCGGACCTTGGAGGGAGCAGGTACACAGAGACTAAACACCTCATTAAACGTGTCAAGTCTCTACTGCTGCCTTTGTGCCCTTAATGTACAACAAAATATAGACATGTCTTCCTACAACGACAGGTCGAAACTTAGTGGGAAAAGCTACATAAGTCCACTGTTGATGAGACTTGCACTCGCTCAGCCATCGCAGTCTCTACTCGACTTTGCTGCCGCATCATGAGATTTCGAAGCTGCCTAAGAACGCAGCGCTACAATCTGACAACAGTAGGGGTTGGGGCATTGGAGTAAGCAGTGGTAAAGGTGATTGTAATAATTAGTTTTTCATCACTTGTTTGAGTCTGTCTTTATTTATATGTTTAAAAATGTACTTAGTTTCTTGGCAGTTTATTTAGGTAGACTGAGTGTCAAAGTCTACCCTTACGCTACGCAGTTGGCTCTTGGTGAATTTCATATAGCTTGCGTTCCCTATACTTTCACTGAACCAAAGGGCGTAGCTTTTACTTATTTTAAAATGTAAATTAGCCAATTTTAAGATGCTTCCGTAAAGCGGCGACTAGTTTGGCGTCAGATGTTTTTCTATAGAGAGACACATTGTGATGGTGCATGGCTGTAGATCTTTTAAACCGGGGAAATATGGAGCTGTTTTCGACAAGAAGGTTAGAGAGTTTCCTCGGGAGTTGTCAATTGGGAATCAACCAGTCGCTGTTCCGACTGATGAAGAGAGAAGATTTATCTAGATCACTGACAAAGATACTTACAACCAGAGCCGTGCGATAAATGCAGGTATGTCCCCCCCTGCTTTCAGACATAACCTAATTTTTATCCTCTATGACTACTAATTCTCATACAACTTACATACAAGACTATTCTGAGCGAAAGATATAACAAAATCACACAATATTTCCGGTTTAGCAGCTTCATCACGAGATTGAAAGCACGTTTGACGGTTAATAATCATCTTTATTATAGGGTATAAAGATGGAGGACACCTCGCGCAATGCGGCTACCGCCCCCTTGGAGAAAGCTATAAAGCAATAGTGGCTTGAAACACTTGATGCTTATTTGTTGAACACCTGCCTGGATGTTTTGACGATAATTATCAAAGTGACCAACTGTGGCTTTATTTGTCAGCAGTTTCATAGCAAAATATCTCCACAGTTACTTGCATGATTTGTAATTCCGTCCTATTTTCAATATCTTGATGTTTTAAGATTTGCCGCCCTCACGGCTAATCACACAACACTCCGCTTGTAAAGAGTCCACCACGACCAAATTCACTGGAGTAAACACGATTTCACAGAAAATTCAAGCTCGGTTTGCCATGCCAATTTCTCAAACATGACATTCTGTTTAAAATTATTATAATTGTTTTGTAAAGAAAAATAAAAACATTTTTCCACGTAAAGATTAGTTTGTAGTGAGCAGAATTTGCATAGCATTCTTAGAAAATGATGTACTTAAATACCACCAAGTATATTAGGAAGAGGAAGCAGATGACTCCATCCAAAAATTCGATGTCAAAATTTTACTGGAAACACATTTTGAGACACCCAAATCCCGACAAAAGCATTTTTAGGGAAAACATCTGTGAATGTGTACGTGTGAAAACATAGCTCAAAAACGAAAAGTCGGTTAAATATCAAACTTGGTATTTGAGTTCAGTTACAATTCAGTTACGATACAAAGCTTTTCAAGAAAATCCCTATACCGCAAACTACCCTTTACATGGAAAGAACTTTCGTCATTTGTAGTTTTCTCAAAAATGGCTTTGATTATTTTGATTAAAACACCATATGTTTAAAATGACAAATAACATGTGTATCTTGAATTTTCTGGGAGTAGCCTGTAAAGTCCTCTTCGTTTAGAATTACTTTTGTATAACCGATAAACCCTTAAGAGATCGATAAAATCTTACCAGAAACAAAAAATGTAGATTTCTTTAAAGTACACAATTTAGATCAAATAAATATTTTTTCCGTCAACCATTTCAGACATGTTATCTACTTTTGGTATGAATTTTCAAATACTTATACTTTTTTCAAGTGGTAAGTTGCTATTCGCTTTTTTTTCTCTCTCGTGGCCATACAATGAGCAAAGAGAAGAGTAAATTATGCAACACATAGTATTTTTTGAAGTTGAACAAACCTGTGATAAAAGCTTCATTTAAATTAGCAATTTGAGCACGTCGCAGCGTCCCAAATTTGTGATAACAGTTGGGCTATTGACGCGGTGTGCTGCTCCCCACAGCAGAACATTAGGCGCTAATGACTACAACACATATACAAAAGGGCATTGACTGCGGGGCTCACAGCTGGAGATCGACCAGCAGGCGTTGCTTACTTCGTCGGGAACCGTCTCTGGCGGCTGCTGTATAAGAGCACGTCATCACCCTAACTTTTGACATCTTGCGGATTTATTGCTTACTTTAACTTTGGACGGTATTACGCGTGAAGTATATGCGATCATTTAAAATCTACCGCACTACTTCTCCAAACTCGAGACATAGCAACATCTAGCACATCTTGATTTATGCAAATTTTAAGGAGCTTCTGCGCATGCGCAACTGGTATGACGTAATTACCTTCTGGGGCCAAATAGATATGTGCGACGTGCACACTTGAAGAAGTGCACTAGCGCGCGAAGCTTTTCCCGCACTCTCTTTCCACAATGTTACGTCAATGCCACTAGGTGGTAGCGCACTACGGCAGAAGTTAAGAGTCACCGTAGCAGCTGTAGGTAACATGCACGAGCACGGAAACCTCTCTCAACTATAATTTAATTTACACATTACTTCGTTCTTGCCCTAACACGGTGTATTTAAGTATGCACACAACAACAAACATCCACAAAAAATCTTTCTTTCGTCAGAGAAGCTATGCATTCTTCTTGTTAGGAGCGGCTGCAGCTGTTCACAATCATAACTAATATGCAGCAGATACTATTTAACATTTTCAGGGCTGTCCGACCAAAATTTTGTGAACACCCAAAATGTATACTCACGAGCCGCTACTGGTTCCAACCGAACATTCGATATCGAGACTTCACTGGAAATATATGTTTTCGGATACGCTGAAACACCCCCCCCCTTCCTTGCCAAAAATGCATTTTAAGAAAAAGGTTCATATCTTCAACTGTGCACAGAATAACTCAAAGATTTTCATGAAATTCCCTCCTCCAAACTACTATTTATATGCAACATTTTTCGTTAATCTTTTATTTTCTCAAAATGCTCAAACAATTATCTTATCTTGTCTCATCTCCCTTAACAGAGGGGACTTGGCACCGATCCAGAGTGGATATTGTACCTACGCCCGCGTCCCCGAGTGGAAGGATGAGGCGAGAGGAGACACCGCGCGGCCGGAACCAGGAGCGACGGTACAGCAATGACAGAAGTAGACACCCCGGCAGACCGGGGACCCCGCCCCACACAGGGGGTCAAACGCCGCTCAAGGAAATTCAGATACCTTGGCAGCCAGCCGAAACCGAGGGACGGAGAGAGTTCGCAGAGGGCATCTTTCTCCCCTGCCATGTTGCACCAATGCTTCCGACCCTGAAAGAGACCAACGGGATGAAGGATGAATGCAACGAAATGGAGGCTGAAAAAAAAACCACTCCAGCATTCGCCTGGGCGGCGCGGGGGATCGAACCCGTGACCTCCCGAATGCGGGCCTCAGTCATCCCGTCCGGTAACGATTAGACTAAATACAATGTGGTTAAGATATTTGCATCACAAATAGAATATATAATATCTTGAGTTTTCTGCAAAAAGCCTGTGAACTTATCCTCATCTTAAATTGAGGCGATCGACGTAGAAAAGGCACCTGGGCCTATGGTAGAATACATTGTTTCATCGCCCATTTTGTCTGTTTATTTTGGTATATCTGTTTAAAGACGGCTATGCAAACTACTGTTCTTTCTTTGAGTTCAGTGTTAGTAACAATTTTGTATTTTTCCAGATTTGGAACTCTCCTTTCACAACACAAAACTTCACTGTTTCAAAAACTGCACACCCAGGCGTATACCAAAATAGACTTTGATATTATTCTGCGTTGCTCTCTTTGTAAAATGTTGTCCTACAAAATCTACTATATATACCTATAATTTCAAATAACGCATTGCACTCTTATTTCTTAAACTTCATTACCAAAAGGGCTCATAACAAGCGTCTGAACTTTTGTTTCTTTTAATGTTTCAAACATACCACTATTATTTAATCTGAGTAACATCCGAATAAAACAATGTAGCCAATAATAAATACCACATAATGCTAAACAAATAAGTAGAAACAAACAATCGTTTCCATTGTTTCAAAACAATTGCTGCTGGTGAACCATAACAAATAGATAAAAACTTACTATAGGAGAAACATAGATCTGTTAAAACGCATATGTTACGTCAGGTAAATGTTTATATGGCATTATACAGTTCCGAGATATTCGTTTGAATTTTCAAATACTTATGCTTTTCTGAAGTGCTATGCCATACAAAGAGTATGGAATTTCAAAGTCAACTTATAGCCATCCAATTTTTAAATGTTGACAATTGCCTCTTGTACCTCCAAGGAATGAAACCGTTCTGGTACTTATCAGACATTTCATTTTTGGATTACACACACACACACACACACCTGGACCTTTCTCTAAAAGTGCCTTTTGGGGGTGCAGAGGACCCCAAAACACGTATTTCTGTATAAGTAGGTACTAGGGTTAGTAAACATCTGTTGTATTGCATTCACATGACTTTCTCTACTCACTCTTCTACAAACTATCCTTACAAAAGTTTATTTCCCGCCTACTTCTTGTTAATCGAGACAAACTTTGTTGTAGGTATAAAAGGTACACGCATATTTGAACATTCGAAACAATAATAAAGAATATCTCGGAAATTGTTAACACTACAAAAATGTTATCAGACAATGTGTGCTTTAACGAGCTCTACATTTTTTGTGCACTCTTATGGCTTATCAGTTATACAAGTCATTCAGAATAAAGAGTAGTTCACAGGCTATTCCCAGAAAATTCAAGATACACATTTTATTTCTCATACAAGTATCACAAACAAATGGCATTGTAACCAAAATCGTTACAGCCATTTTTGAAAAATAATGACAATTGTTCCATGTAAAGGATAGTTTAGGGTGGGATGTTCCTAAAAACCTTCGTTTCGCATCCTTGGAAGATGCTGAACTTAGGTGTTTAAGTTATGGTGTTCACACACACAGGGACCTGTTTCTTTTTCTGGATTCAAGGGACCCTAAAGCATGTATTTCGATTGAAATCTCTGTCTGGAATATATGTTATGTAGTAGAGATAGTAAACTTGAGTGGAACTGTAGTTTTGGGAAGTTTTCTTGTACGCTGGACGTCTCCAGTGGAAGGAAGGATGGGATGATAATTAACGACTTAACTGGGATGCTATGCCTACCACATAATGACGCTCGGTGACGCCCGTTTTCCGTTAATTTGTGGCGTAACGAGATGCCTTAATTGAGTTGAGCGCGTAGACTTGCACAAGATCGAAATGCTGCCAGCAAACTATTTACTCTATTCTTCCACAAAATAACATAAAATTACTTTAAATCAAACTTGTATTTTAATATCCGGAAAAAGAAGCACAGGTATTTGTATATAAAACCGTTTCATTACATGTACCAGTTTACAAGTCTACCTCCATGATGGGGTTTTGCTGTTACGTTTGTGATAGGATGCTTTGTAACTCTATGAGATTCACCAACGTTTTATTTGCTCTTAATGGTAGATGGTCGTCGCCTCAAACGCTGCCCATATCTGGCCCATGACCTTCGGGGATACCTCATTCCACCAACCGATGAATGGACTGGGGCACCCTCCGGTATTAGGGTGACGATGAGGATGGCGGGGAATGAGAGGACCTACAGCGTTTACCGTGGACTCCGAACCACGCTGGACCTTGGAGATGCTCCACATGAGCAAGTCAGAGAGGAAGGCGAGGATAGGGCCAACTTAAAATGCCCACCCTAGCGCCGATGGACCTGAGATGTATTTTTAGTTCGTAGCAATATAGATATTTAAAATAAAAACTAACATTAAAATACTATTTAAGGCATAATAAGGTAAACAGAACATAAACACATAGGTAAGGAATCGAATCCCAGTCCTCCTCACGTACAAACCATTACACCACGAAGATAACTGACTGAGGTAACCTGTTTCTGCTATTGCACTGGACTGTATCATGGGCAACGACAGTAACACTTATAATAAATTTCTTAATTATTAAATAAAGGATGGTATTTGTTTCTCCAGTCAATTACCTATACCTATATTTGATTCTACTATTTTTTTTTTTTTTGGATAGCAAAGCTGGTCTTTAGTCTCGGTTCGGTAAACTTCGGTGTAACCTCAATTCGGAAGTTTTCCTTTAATTTTACACAGAATTTCAACCAATTTTGAAATGTGCCAACAAACTTTCTTAAGACTGGACTACGTAGCTGCAGCACTGGCGTGCACACGGACAGACTGACACTAATAGGTGCTTCACAGTCGAATACGCACATAAAAACGAAAATTCGAATAAACACAACATTTCACATTTGGATCATACACTGTATAAGTACGTTAAATGAAGGTTTTGAAGAAAATTGTCCCACCCCAAATATGCTTACACGGAATTATTTTTCCTTTTTTATCTGCTTTTTTTTTAACATAGCTCTAACGATTTTGATTATACTTTAGCTATTGTGTACAACTTGAATGTTATGTGGAAGTCCTCTTCATATTGACTGAACTTTGTTCAACTGGGAAATCATAAGAAATGAACAATAACTTACTGCGAGAAAATGTACAACTCAATAAAATACAGAATTTGTATCAAATAATTGTTTTCCTTATGTTCACCATTTTCAAAATATTTAAACGTTGCATCTTTACTCTTTTCCAACAGCATCTTAAGATTATGCTTAAAGGTTTCATATTCTCCTTCTATTTTCTCCAGCGTGTACCTGTAGCCAGAGAAAGTATTGCATTTCAGCAAAAAATTGCATGTCGAGATTTTACCGGAAATACATGTTTTGAGGCCCTGCAATTTTTTAAAGAAGGCTGTGTATGTGTGTATTTCTGAAGAGTATAACATAAAAACGAAATATCAGTAAAATAACAAACTTTGTATTTAAGTTCAGCTCCTTCCAAAGATGCGACACGAAGATTTCAAAGAAAATCCCCCCTCCAAACTATCCAAAATTGTTCGAAATGTTTAAATTTTTTTAAAACATGACTATAACGATTTTGATAGACCGGTTTTTCGTTTTTGAGTTACGCTGTTCACAGACACACATATCCACAAACACCTTTTTCTAAAAAATATTTGTTTTAGATTGAAGGGGTCTCAAAACGTGTTATTCCGTGAAATCCCAGTATGGATTTTTTTTGGCTGGAATGGAATACTTGCTCTAACTATAGGTAAGTAATAGAGCAAGTAAAATATACGTTCACTGACTTCATGTTAGCAATTTTCTCTCTTCATACATGCCCTGTGACGAAGTTGATTACGATATATGTACAAAGAAATAAAATAAAGCGTTCTCGCATTGGTATCGCGCCGTTATAAGCAGATTTGCAATACATATCGGCGGCATTTGTTTCATTTTACATGCATATTCTGTCGAGTAACAACAACTATTTTTTTCTACTCCATGGCATTCTCAATTAAAAGTCAGCGCCTTCTTGTAAGTATGTTCTTGTGTAACTCCAATGTGTTCGTAATCAAGCACAAGGGCTTTGTAAATCCTTTTAGTAATTAATAAACTGAAATTAGAATGTGTTTTATAGCCCATGTCCGTCAGAAAGATTTGGAGATTCCAATGCTGAAAGAATTATGAAAATCGGTTGAGTGGTTTTTGAGATCACCCTACACCAGAAAGACATTTTCTCTCTTTGTAATATTAGTATAAATGATGGATTTAGAATTTGTTTTGAATAGAGAAATGATTATGTTCCATATAGGGGAAAGGTCCCTAATTTTCACCGCCTCTTAAATTGAACCGCTCCGATATTTTCCAACCTGTTCGACAGATGGCACCATAATCCTAGCAGAAGCGTAGCGTGTACAGCTATGAATGCTTGGAGTTGTTTACTTTGCATTCTGAACTGTGGTTTCAGCTGTACGAAGTGTTGTGTGTTTTTGGTGCTTCAGAAGTAATATTTGACTCATCTAGCTAAGCTTATACGACCAGTTAGGTAAGTTTGAGATGATCTATATATTACATGTTATGAAGTTTTTATTTAGCAACAATATTCATGCATACATTTTTTCATGCAGCGTCTCTCCTTGTTACATAGATGCTAAAGCTTCCAAAATGGCGTGGCTTGTAAATTGAACCACTGTTTGAGCCCTATATTGAACTGGTCCAATTTAGGAAACCTATTGAAGTTCTAGGATTGCTCAACTGCGAATAGTATATCGTGTGAATAAATATCCGTATAATATGCCAAGTTAAAAAAAATCACGTTAAAACAGTGGATGACATGAATATGTGAATTGTCTGAAATTATGGACATGATCCAGTGTATGAGTTGTAGGATATGGCTTCACCAAAAGTTAGTGCCAAGAAGAAAGTGTTTTATTGTGAAGACTGTGTATAATTGGACTCTCTTGTATGAGAGTATAAATTAGTAAAAGCTCCATATTTGCAAATAATACCTATTCCAAAAACCAAGTGATTGTCATTATATAAAAATTGAAAATGTTCAAGGAAATTGCTATTCTTATCGCAATTTTAGTCTCTACTTTTGTTGCTGATAGCATATTTGTTTTTGAATGTACAATAAAATATGTGTATTTTGTATTAATAAAAATACTTTAAAGCTTAAAAGCATGTGGTTCATTTTTAGACACGGGTGGTTCAATTTAAGGACCCGTTCCTAATTTGAACCGATTTACACCATCTTACTTTTTAAATGTTATTTAATTGATAATTGTATTAATTTTAAATTGTGTTGAGGATATTTATAGCGCAAAGATTTGTCACTTTAACGCTGGTGTTTCTGAAAATTTTGAATTGAGATTATAATTATTATTTACTATTTAGGCTTCAGTGGTTCAATATAGGGACCTTTCCCCTACGTAGCAGTTTCGTGGGCATGTAAATGTTGCGAGAATAAAAGCTCGCCTTTAATAATAGGGAACTGCCGAGGGTGTTAAGTTTTCATGTGTTTCCTCTGGCACAGTCGTGCTCTCTTAGAGGTAGTCAACAGCTCAACACATTTGCTCCTTTTCCCGGCTTGTAAAATCAATACCGTCCTCTTTATCGTCTTGCTAATTACAATATCATTTAACCACGTTTATCTAGCGCCTACATGCAGCAAGTATTGTATTAAACATCACTATGTTTTGAGCTCCCTGAATCTAAAAAACACACTTTAACGCAATTTCGAGTAAAAGTCGAGCTTCAATATCTTGCAAGGTTTTCAAGACTATACCACTTACATGGAACATCTTTCTTTATTTTTGATTTTCTCAAAAACTGGCTCTAACGATTGTGGTTGAGAGCAGATTAAAAGCCCTAGCCTGCCAATGTTAAATGTGCTAAATTCATGACCCATTATCTCAGAAATTATTTAACATTTAACACTGACATTTTTAAAGGATGTAATGAATATCTCTAAGTTCACTGATCTACTTTTATACAATAAGTTTGTTTATTAAGGTGGATAGCACTATTTTCTTAATTACCAATGTTTTGAAAATCAAATTATCAACAACCATGTTATTAAGATCAAAATAGATCCACAACAGCACATAGGGGTTTTTGGACCATCTTCAGCAGTTTCTGAGAAAACGGGTCATCTATACCAGAAAATGCCATCCACGGAAAAACTGTTCAAACCAAACATAGGCAAAACAAACTGGCGTAGGGTTTAGAGCGCACAAAAGCTGCCATACTTTACAGTAGTACCAATTCGTAGCGCCAAACTTCCCCAAAAAGATGGGCTAAAGTTTACCTCGCTAATTCAAAGTGTGTAGGACTTATGATTTTTGTGAAGTGACGCAGAATTCACAGTACAAAATGAGAGCTGCAGTACCATTTTTACTTTCTCTACTACGTATAGCATTTTTGGAAACATGTGCCTGTGTATGTCTGACTGTGAACAGTATAACTCAAAAAGGAAAAGTCGGATAAATACCAAACTGGTAATTGAGTTTAGTATCTTCCAAGGATGCGACACGAAGATTTTTTTTTAAAAAAAACACCCCATACTACCCTTTACATGGGACATTTTTCGAAAATTCTGATTTTCTCAAAAATAGTCCAACGAATTTGATTAAAATATCATATGTTTAAGATATTTTCATGGCAAATGAAATGTATATCTTGAATTTTTTGGAAATGTTCCCAAAAGTCCTGTTCATTCTGAATGACCTTTGCATAACTGGTAAACCATAAGAGATAGACAACATTTTACTACGCAAAAAATGTAGATCTCGTTAAAACATACAATTTGTCACATATAATTTTTTTTTATTATTATTGTGGAGTGAACCATGTCCAGGATATTCCTTGTTATCTGTTTAAATTTTCCAATACTTATACTTTTTCTCAAATGGTAATTCGTTATTTTTTTTAATTTTTTTTTATGTCCTGGACATGCAAAGAGAATGGAATGCTCCACGTAGCAACCAGCTCTTAAAATATTTGACTATCGCTTAAAGCCTAGCACATTCCCTTTGCACTTACAAGAAAATTAGCAATAAGATTAACATCTCATATCTCCGTTGACATAAAGTAGATGGAGAATAAGCATTTGTAAAAGTAGTTTGTACAAAGTAGAGAAAGTGATGTGAGTGCAACACATTAGAATTTTTAAAATGTATTTAAAATACGAGTATTTTGCCTACAGTGATAAACTACATTATACAGAGTGGACCATCTAAGTTGGGACTGTACGGTATCTCTAAAACTAAGCGTTGTAGAAAGAAATGTCTTGAATAAAAGTGGCTTGATGTTATGGGGTAAAGTAAACACCATTAGTCGTGTTTTGTTTAGAGGACGTTATGATGGGTAATTTTAGGGTCATACAAAATGTAGGTTCCCCATTTAAACAATTAAATTGACCCTAAAATGACCATCATAATGTCCTCCAAACAAAACACAACTAATGGCATTTACTTTTCCCCATTATATCAGACAACTTTTATTAAAGATAATTCCTTCTACAGATATTGTACAGTCTCAACTTAAATGTTCTATTCCGTATAAATATTAAATTAAAATTAATAATGCTGCACGTAAATACTTTTTCCTTTCTGGCAATTTTTGCCATTTAGTTTCTCCTTAAATTAACATATGTTTAAGATAATTGCATTTCAAATAAAATGTATATCTTGAATTTTCTGTCAATAGCCTCTTCATTCTGACTGTATTTAGTGTAATTTGTAGATCACACGAGACAGGCAATACTACACAAATATATAAATATCATAAAAGCACACAATTTATGACCTTTTTATGGCATTAACCATTTCCGGGATATTCATTTGAATTTTCAAATACTTAATATTTTGTTGATGTACTAATTCACCATTCTTTTATGTCGCTTGATACACAAATTTGATAGTCGGCATATAGTGACCCATTTTTTAAACACATGACTATCACTTCAGTCTCCTGATACTTCTTGTATCTACAACGAAATGTTTAATCAAATATTCATGTGAACGTTTATCTCGATTAACATGAAGTAGATAGAAAAATAAGATCCTGTAATAATATTTCGTCGAAGAGTAGGTAGAGAAAGTCATGTGAATGTAACACAATAATTTTCACCTTAGCCGCTGATGTATCTGGAAAGAAATACGTATTTTAAATAGTTTCTATACTCCAGGAATGCAATGATGCTCGTTACTCTTCAAGGCACAAAATACCACAGAAGCTGAAGTTTGCAACATGATGTTACTATTCTATGAATCGGTATGTATGTTATGATTAATTTGGGTAACAGACCATACTGGTTACAACATAGCTTTAGTAGTTTTAGGATGGGTAGTAAACACTCTTTTTTATTGTTCCATTTATACCCCACCTTTAACTACAGTAGTCATATCGGTGGCCTTTTATTTTTCGAACATATTGCTATTGATAATGGCGTAATTGTAATTGGGTTTGTGATTTTTCTTTGCATTTTATACATCACACACATTCATTCACACTCTAATTCATACTTCCAGACCCTGAGGAGCATAGGGAATAATCTTGGCTAGAGAAAAATTGCCACCCCCAGCCGGGAATCGAGCCCAAGACCCCTTGCACAGCAGGCAGGTGCTCTACCGGCTGAATTACGAGGCCAGCCAAGACGCATTTATTGATTGGTTAAAATGTTAATGATCCTATAAACGCATCTATAGCGTAGTCTGGTGCTGCAGGAAGGACCGTTAAATTTATTGGCTCCTTAAAACATTCTTTAAGTTATACGTCCCATAAGGTCATAAAGTTTAAGTGCATCGCTCCAAAGTGATGCTAGGTAAATTAAAATAATTAACTCGAGATTCTTATATAATGATGTGCATGAGGTCGTTATTCATTACAGAAGAACATCTTATCTGCGCACCTCATCCTCATACTGCAAACGTTTAACTGAAATCGGTAGAGCACCTGATATTAAGTTCAAGTCCCCATTTGTTTTCTCGATGTGTTGGGAGTAACCTGTCTTTTTACAATCTCTGCCGCTTACCTATGGTACATACTGTGTGTGAATTGATGTGATAGATTCACATGGCTTTCCCTACCCTCTATCGTTTATTAGTGGGCATACAAATTATTCTTACTAAAGCTTAATTTTCTGCCTAAAACATTTTAATCCAAATAAACCTCCGCAGAAACAGCTACATTACACATTTCGTTATAGATACAAAGAGAACAGCGACAGTCAAATGTTTAACAACTGGACGCTATATGTTGGCCTTAAAATTCCATACTGTTACCATGACATCGCGAGAAACAAGTGAATGTTCACAGGACTTCAAGATAATGGCGAAGAAATTAACAATTCGAGCCTTTAATAACGGATATCTCAGAAACGGCTTATACCACACAAAAGTCATTTTAAATACATTGTATGTTTTAAAGGGATCTACATTTTTTGTGAAGCACGTTTTCGTCTGTCGCTTAACATTTACCAGTTATACAAGATTATACCAGATATCTTCCAAATGAAGTGGACTTCACAGCCTATTCCCAAAAAAAATCAAGATATAAATTTTATTTGTCATGTAAATATCTTTAATGTATGGTATTTTAATCAAAGTCCTTAGAGCCATTTTTTTAGAAAATAAGAAAATTCGAAAAATGTTTCATATAAAGGGTAATTTGGGGTTGGGATTTTCTTGAAAACGTTAGTGTCGCAACCTTGGAAGGTACTCAACCTATTGGTATTTATCCGACTTTTCGTTTTTGAGTTACCTATACTGTTCACAGACACACAACATACGGATCTTTTTCTAAAAAAGGCTTTTTTTATTCATGGTGTCTCAAAACGTGAATTTCCGGTGAAATTTCGGTATCGAATTTTTGGGTGGAATGCAATACTTCCCGTTCTTACTATACGTAGTAGAGAAAGTAATAAACGAAAGTGGGTAGAGAAACTCGTGTGAATGTAAGACATCACATGTGTCTACACATCCTTGTAAGATATATATATATATATATATATATATATATATATATATATCCTTCCTCCCTATATGTACGCTTATAACAGCTGTTACACATGAGAAGATATTTTCTTCCATGGTGCATAACATTATGTAGAGAGTATGAATGAGGTTTGTTCTTCGATATGACCGACCACAATTTTGGAAGCCGAAGATCGTCATCTCTTTGCATCGAACCAGGAACCGCTGCGTTACTTCTTCTGTGGGGAGTGGAATGTTGCAGAAAGTTGTGCAGCTGAAGTTGTAATTCTGGTGGCGCGTTTTCATGTCAAACAAGAACAATACCCTGTCGCCATTGGCAACCAAGATGTAAAGGAATCGTCCAAACCCTTGGGCGTAGTTGTGACGTAAAACACTGTACAAACTGCAACAAGGTGCTTCATTTCCTAAACTGCCAAAACAACTCCAAATATAAAGTGAATTTTACCAGTACTTACCGATACTAAGTAGATTTCTGAAGAAACATTCATGTGTGTGAACAGCACGACTCAAACACGAAAAGTAGATTAAACACCAAACTTGATATTTAAGTTCAGCATCTTCCAAGGATGCGACACGAGGATTTTCAAGAAAATCCCTCACGCTAAATTACACTAGTCTGCATTTTCAAACTTTTTGTCAGATGATTTCTTAAAAGTAGGTGTTCTTGAATCAGGTTTTTATGCTGATTCTAGAAATAACTTCCTTTTTTTTCTATCACGTCAGGGTTTTTCACAAAATAAGTAATGTTTTGACAATTTTACTAACGTTCGTAGAAAAGTATTCAAATACCATTTCACACAAGGTAAGTTTGTATTCAAGAAACATTTTAAGAATACTCTCAAGAACTCCCCTAACTTATTTCACGACTACATTTTAACAAAACAAGAAGTCAAAGTGTTTCATTTAATTTTTTTCAAACTTTCTCTTCTTTGACTTCCTTGCAGATGACTGTCCCTCCTCAACATCCAACAGTAGTCGGCCATCATAATTACATTCCATCTCCCCTGGTACCTCCTCTCCATTTCCTTAATATCTTGGTGAAAACGTTCACCCTGCCCTTCACTATAATATCCCAGATTTTCTGGAAAGTAGTCGATATGCGAATGCAGAAAATGCACCTTTACACTCATGTTACAACCCATCTTCTTGAAATTTTCCAACATTGTTTCGACAATGGCCTTGTAATTAGGATCTTTGTTATTGCCTAAGAAGTTTTCAGTCCATGCTTCTATTTCTCTCTCATTCATTGTCTTCTCAAAATCTTCATCCTTCATAAATTTCTTTATTTGAGGACCAACAAAAATTCCAGCCTTTAATTTGTCTTGTGTAATGAAGGGAAATTTCTTGGAAAGGTACTTGAAGCCGGGTCCATTCTGTGGTAGAGTCCTTACAAATTGCTTCATCAAGCCCAATTTTATGTGTAGTGGCGGAAGCAATATCTTTATATCTCTATATTTTTGAAGTCAAATTGTGAAATAACTGTACGTTATAGAAAAAAAACTAAAAGCAGTTCTGAAATCAGCATAGGTACAAAAGTGAGTCAGAATCACTTATTAGTTTTCAATCATCCAACATCATGTAGACTAGTGTTATCCTTTACATGGAAAATATTTAGTTATGTTTTACTTTCTCAAAGATGGCTATTTTGATTAAGTACCACAGGTTTAAAATATTTGCATAACAAATAAAATGTACATCTTGAATTTTCTTGGAATGCTCTGTAAAGTCCTGTTAAATATGAACCAATTTCATTTACTAATTGGTAAACCGCAAGAGGCAGAAAAAATGCAGATCTTGTTAAGGCACACATTTTGTAGCAAATAAATTTTATTGTGGCGTTGACCACTTCCGAGAAATTGTTTGTTACTGGTCTGAATGTTCAAATAATTACACTTTTTTCAAGTGCCAAGCAGCTCTTTGATTTTTCTCATGATCATGCAAAGATGATGTAATTTCAAAGCCATCACATAGCGACACAACTCTGACTACCAACAAAGAAACGTGTAATGAAAGCTTATCTCAATGAACAAGTGGGGAGAAGAATAGGGTTTTATAAGATTCGTCCGTAGAAGAGTTTTCTTTTCTGTGATCGGAGGGGACTCGACTGCTCCAGTGAGCATATTTCACAAGGGAGCACCCTCCGGAGAGATAAGGCGAGAGGAGACACCGGGCGGCCGGAACCAGCAGTGGCAGGTCCCTACAGTTTCCAGATTGAGACGCCCCGATAGTCGGACAGCCAGACCGGGGCCACGCCCCACAAAGATGGTCCAACACCTCGCTCCGAAGGGGCGGTGCGTTTACCTCCACAACCAGCCGAAAGCCGAGGGATGGAGAAATTTCCACAGAGAGCATCCTTTTCCCCTGCCACGCCGACACTTCCAACTCTAAAACAGACCTAATGGGGTGAAGGATGAATGGAACGAAACGAAGGGACAAGAAACTCGGGGTCGCCGGGAATCGAACCCACTCGGCTTATAGAAGTTGGTCGAGGAAGGCTTGTGAATGCAACACATCAGATTTTTAATGATAGTGTTGACAGAAAAACATTTTTGGGATATGGGGGATCTCTAAAGGCGGTGGTAGTGATGTTCCTCTTGCATTTAAACAGACACAGAAGTAGCGTCTAAACCAGGCAATTGAATAGAAATGAGATTATGGAGCGCCCGGAAACTTTGCCAGTGTTCGCCTGTAATCCTATAGAAAGCTTAAAGGGCAAACCAGCAATCAGCAAGGATAGGGAAAGTGGCTGAGAGTTTTTCGCTAATTTAACTCAGGTTAGTACGAGCATGAGTTTGAAAGACAAGAGGGATTCGCGAGGTACGATTACATGTTTTTATACTTTTGGTATAATCACTGAAACCGAGCGAGCTGGTAGCATGTGAAATTCTCATTCGGGAGGTCTTCGCTTCGATTCCCGTAGGGCCGGCCACTCTGACCTTGGATTTTTTCGTGGTTTTGCCAGATCGGTAGGCGAACGCTGGGGTGGTTCCTCTTATACCACGGATTTCTTGTTCCCATCATTTCCTTTCATCTGTTTCGGGGTTGTAGGACCAGGCGAAGGCAACGATGATTGGTGCGCTGCGGCGGGGAGGGGGGGTCGTTCACAGAACCCCAGAGTTGAAGATGAGCCGGGGTCAGGATTGGTATTATGGATTCGTTAAGGACCATCCTCTCTGATCGCCCTTGGGGTCTCCCCTTCACAACTTCCTCCCAGAGGTCAAACAGGTCACAAAGGGCCTACAATGGCCTATATTCGGTGCTGAGCTCTAGCGGATGGGCCCTTATCTTAATCCTTAATCACTGAAGTGGCTTACGTTTCGGTATTATATGGCGTTAGATATTCTGCCACTTCTTTTATATATTGAATTTGCAGAGCACCATATCTCGGCACTTTTACAGTTTGTATATCAACCGCCAATAATGAACAGGAAAATGCATGAGAATACGCTTCCTAGATCCCTAGTCGAATAACAGCAGAGCGTTTAGGAATAAAAATGAATGTAGCAGAAAAAATCTGATGTGTTACACTCACCTGATCTTCTCTATCCTCTGTCGCTTATTAGTGGGTATACAAATTATCCTTACGAAAGTTTATTTTCCTGTCTGCTTCATTTTAATCAAGATAAACCTTTGCAGAAACAGTTACATTACACATTTCGTTATAGAGAACAGCGATAGTCAAATGTTTAACTGGACGCTATATGCTGGCCTTAAAATTCCATACTGTTTCCATGATATCGCGAGAAACAACTGAAAATCGACAGGAATTTAAAAGGATGGCAAGTATTGAACAATTCTAACCATTACTGACGGATGTCTCGTAAATGCCTTATGCCACAAAAAGTTATTTGAAAAAATCGTGTATTTTAAAAACATCTACATTTTTATGCATCACTTTTCATCTATCGCTTAATGTTTACCGGTTATATAAGATTGTACAAAATTCCTTCCGGACGAAGAGAACTTTACAAACTATTCCCAGAAATTCAAAATACACTTTTTATTTGTGTTAATATCTTTAATATATGGCATTTTAATCAAAATCATAAGCCATATTTTATAAAATCAAAAATTTCGAAAAATGTTCCAATTAAAGGATAGTTTGGTGGGGAGATTTTCTTGAAAATCTTCGTGTCGCATCTTCAGAAAGTACTGAGCCTAAATATCAAGTTTTGTAATTATCCGACTTTTGGTTTTTGAATTATGTTGTTCATAGACACACACATTCACGGACCTTTTTCTAAACACGTTTTTTAGAGTTCAGTGGGACTGAAAACATTTCCGGTGAACTCTGGATATGGAATTTTTGGGTGGAATACAATAAATACTTCCATTACTTAATAGGTAGTAGAGAAAGTAAAAACCATCAGTTATTAGTTTTTGAGCGTCATGCTTTACAACAATCGACTAACTAAGCTGAATTCTGATTGGTGAATAATATATCAACGAGACGTACATTGGCTAGAATGTAATTATTATTGAATAAGTAGCCCCCTCCACGTACTCCATGAAATTGGTGTACAAAAAATTCTATCACACAACGTAACGTAAAACCCCGCTCATGGTTTTCTACTGGGTAAATCTAAAGCTATGCAGATGTAATCGTGTTCGGAATATTTGGAAGTGGTACAACCAATTGCCCATTTTGCCTTTTTAGAGTTTAATTTGAATTATAAATACCAAGGTTTGCCTTTTTCAAACTCAAAATTTCTCAATTAATTTTCTATTTTATTTATTGTATCGAAACCCTAGACACCTTTGCGCTGGAATATGACCATCTATCTTCAGCACTTCTCTCTGAAAGTGTGTTCCCAAACGTTTGAGCAACAGTGATGGTCAGTCACATAACCTATTTAGCTACGAGTAAACTTCAGTTTTGTTGTGTAAGTATTTTATTAATCAACACGCGACAGCAACGAATCTCACTTCAAAAATCTGATGTGTTACACTCACATGACTTTCTCTACTCTTGTACATACTATTTTTACAAACGCTTATTCTCCATCTACTTCATGTCAATCGAGATAAACATTTGCAGACTCTATCTTATTGCTAAGTTTCTTGTAGATGTAGGGGAATATATATTTACAAGGGCAATATAAAAATACAGCAGCGTTTAAGCACATACATATCTCTTAATAGCTGGTTGCTAGGTGCAGCACCATTCCCTTTGCCACAGATTAATACTCTTTGCATATCCAAGACAAAAAAAATGAATAACGAATTCCCATTTGAGAAAATAAGTATTGAAAACTTTAAGGGAATAACAAGTAATATCTCGAAAATGGTTCACTCAACAAAAAAATTATATGACATGAATTGTGTATTTTAACGCGATCTACATTTTTTGTGTAGTAAAAGTTTGTCTATCTCTTATGGTTTACCAGTTATGCAAAAGTCGTTCACAATAAAGAATACTTTTGGAGACATTCCCAGGAAATTCAAGATATACATTTTATTTGTCATAAAAATATCTTAAACATATGATATTTTAATCAAAATCGTTAGAGCCATTTTTGAAAAATTAAAATTTTCTAAAAATGTTCCATGTAAAGGGTAATCTGGGGTGGGGGATTTTCTTGAAAACCTTCGTGTCGCATCTCTGGAAGATACTGAACCTAAATACCAAGTTTGGTGTTTATCCGACTGTGCGTTTCTGAGTTATGCTGTTCACAGACACACACACACACGGACATGTTTCCAAAAATTCTTTTTTTGGATTCAGTGGGTCTCAAAACATGTATTTCGGGTGAAATCTCGGTATCGAATTTTTGGGTGGAATACAATACTTCCCCTACTTACTATACGTAGTAGAGAAAGTAAAAATTGCTGATAATAAAATAAGGCTACTTAAAACAGTAACAGTTTTCATTAGATTTGTATACGTCGCTACCAAAGTCTAACACAAGAACATTTACAGCAACACCTTGTGCAATAATAAAAGTATACAAAATGTATGATTTTTAAACCAAACATTGGTTATTAAATATCTTGTGATTAAACTTTTTAAAACATTTCACTTTTTAAAATATACAATGCCTTTTTTATGTTTACCATGCTCTTTCTTTACGTTCTGGTTGCCTTCTTTTTTGTCTATCTGTTTTGATTGTTATAAATGCCTAAACATCCGAGGATGTATGTATGAGAAAGGATTTTGTTGGTTATACTGGTATTGAATGTTAACAAATGTAGAACGCAAGACTGCCAACGCATCTCTGCACGTTTACTTTAAGGTGGTCATGTAAATGGTTCTCGAGGTAGACCAGGCAGTGGGGCGTGAACGTTGCCATGGAGACCGTGTTCCTACAGGACAAGTGAAGCATACAAGAGATGATGTTGATGGGGTTGTCACAGCTTTGTCATCCGCTGCTCTTCTAATAATATCTGCTGCATTTAGTGAATATCGCAGTCAATGGAATAAGGTTACCATTCATCACTACTTCACGCGGATCAACCTTTCTAAAACGTTCGTGGAAAAAGTCGTCAAACGTTGCAGAATCAGTGTCCAATTTCTGACCATTTAAATGCCCAAACCCGACGTTTAAATGAACGTGGGTAGGCGTGTACAAATAGCACATGAAATTTTAAAATCTGATTTTCTCCTATTTTGTTTTCTTACGTGTTTGCCAACTTAAAATGGTCCTTATCACACAGCAATGTTCAAATTCTTTATATTTTCAATATACGTACATTGAAGGTTCATTGAAAGATCCCAAGAGCCTTTTCTTGATATAAAGTATAGTTTTGAATTTAGTGTTTTATTAATTTAACACAAGACTGAAGTTTAGGAAATTAAAAGTATTACGCACTGTTTTCTTCCGGAAAATATTTTAAAAGGTTTAATCTTTGATTATAAACAACTATATTAGAGGAATAAATGGCATGAAAAATTAAAAAGCTTAACATTTTCATCAGTTGAAACATTTCATACCTGACTCAATTTTAATTTTCTGAAATTATTTTCTCAGACCACCAAAATGTTACAATTGGGTTGAATAAATATATAATAAAAATAACAACTAAAATTGTCAAAATTTCTACAGGTTAGCAGTTTCAACACCAAGTTCCTCCCGTGAGGGGCTGGGGGGGAGTTCCGACCCATTCAGCTGCCGTGGTGCAAGCGCTGCGTACCCCTAGCATTGTGGTACTTCTGATGTTACCAGAAGTACGCTGGTCCGAACATCTGAGCCCCTACTGAAAGGGAGTTGTTAGGATTGGGTTGGACTCGACGAGGCAGCGGTTCCCGAAACCCAGGGAGATGGGGGTACGTCTGGACGGCTATGTTCTCCCGTACCAGCCTGCAGAGCTGGTAGACATGTGCTAGTTCCCTTCTGGGGTTGACGCGCGTAAGTGGCGTAAGCGTAAGCGATGGGGGGGCTTTAATTAAGATATTACGCTAAAGAAATCCCCACGGAGAGGAGTACCACTGTGTTGGTGCCTTTACCTGACTATAGAAGGATCAAGTTCCTAACATTATTTCCACGTATAATAAGGCGGTAACCAAAAAATTTAAGGTTTTATACAACCATCGAACTTGAGTAATGCCAAGAATAAGAGGCACAAAGGGCTCCATGAGTGCATCATCATCATCATCATCCAATAATTTTATGGCAATTTAGAATTTACTTTAACAACCGCTGTTATCGTATATGATGGATTTCTATAGACTCAGAAATAGCGTTTTAAAATATTCATTTGCACGCATGTATTTTAACTTTCCACACAATACTTAAGGAACCTAATTCGGTGTATAACATGGCTAAGAGAAGAGGGGCTATACGGCGTTTTAATACTTCCTTAAGAGGGGTGGGGTAAGAAATGAAAAATATATTAGCTAAGTTGTGAAAAATTTTGCATAACAAAATTTGTAAGCATAATTTTCTGAGTAATGATATCGTTTACAAAATGTCGATATTTGTAAGGAGTTATGCCATACTTTTACTTTCTCAACTACCTATCGTTAATCTAGAGGAAATATTGCACTACATCCATAAAATCTACATTGAATTTCATAGCAGATACACATATTGAGGATCCTTAAATCTTAAAAAGTCCATCTTTGTGAACAGCATAACTCAAAAACAAAAGGTTCGAAAGATACCACACTTCGCATTTAAGTTCAGTATCTTCAAAAGATGCATTATTATATTTCACATTCATTTTGTTTGGAGTATAACAACATGTTTTAAAAAAAATTCCTCTCGCCGCAAACTACTATTTACATGGAAAATGTTTTGTTATTTTTGGTTTTCTCAAAATAGCATATGTTTGGATATTTGCAAGACAATAACATTATATCTTGAATTTTCTGGAATAGACTCTGTAATCCTCTTCATCCCTAAGAATTTCGTATAAATGTACCAATTTTTGAAAATCATAGCAGAAATCTTAATAACAATGTCCAGCGGAAAATTTTGTTATATATGAACATGATGTATAATCCCCACTTCAAGAAAATTTGGTTTAAAGATTTTAAGACCTGTGTTTTAATCATTTGAACCTGGAAGTAATTACATATGTGCCATATTCTCATTAAAGTGCCAAGGAATCCTCAGATAGCTGTATTCAACGAAAAAGGGTTTTGAAATAGTGTGACAAATTTAAAACTTTCTGCAAATATTATATAGCCCATGTCTGTTTGTGAGGATAGTGATTTCCAACGGTGAAAAAATGAGCAAACGTAGTTAGTTGGTTTTTTTAAGATTACCCTGAATATACACACCATTTTTCCTTCTTTATAATATTAGTGTACATTATAAAATACAACGGTTAAACGATATAACAATTTTTTTCATCAGAATTATAACAATCATTCCATTCATACACTGTGTATTTGATATTAACTAATAGCGTTCATCAATACCTCGGATATCGACCAATCGCGTCGTCCTTTATCCCATAATATGCTTGCAAGGATGCTATTTTATTGGAAAAGTTCAGCTCCTTGCTGAGTCGTAATAGTATGAGCATGCAGCAATTTAGCTACATCGTCCATATCGATTGTTGACGCTAAGGAGAAATGTCGAAATCCTACTACCTCAACACCCACTTCAGTTTCCATGACTGGAAACTACCTGGTTCCTCAACTTTCAACATTATGTTTTTAATCAATGCAGACACAAATAGTGTTAGTTTCCAAATAAACAATGTTCATGAAAAAACGTGTATTTATTGTATTCTGATGTTAGTTTATCTTAATTTTAAAGTTAATTATTTTCCCATTCCCACTGTTGGTAGCGTTAATTAGTATTCAGTAATACAATCCTTTATATGCCGTGATCTGACAGCTGGCACAATGATGATTGATTTTAAACAAGACAAGTAATAAAGTAATTATTATTTAAATAAATGTTGCATGAAATAGTGTTAATAAATCTCAACTGCGAGTCTCATCGGATAAACTCGTAACTCTCGTAGCATTACTGATGACCGTCACTCTCATTCCGAACAATAAAACAAGGAGATGCTTAATTTCAAGTATTATTTTGTGATTATCGCTTCCCCAGGTATTATCTATTCAAAACCAGCAATGCTTTTAATAATGTTTATAACAACAATAAAATACTTTACAAATATGAGAATAAACTGGCAATTTAAGATTTCTTTGTGATAAAAATAGGAATGTTTATTTGTTACCTATTTATCTAATGGCAAGATTGTGGATCTAATATGTTAGAAAGGTTAATTAAATTGCTTTTTTAAACCAACTCACTTGTGAAGCTCCAGAAACCTGCAACAGAAAGAAACACAAAACATTAACAATGAATATCACAGAGCTTTCTAATGCACATGTGAATACATGAATAGTATACAAGTTTTACTTTTTACTTTCTCTGTCACTATGTACAGTAGGAAGAGAAAGTACTGTAATGCATCTAAAAGTTCGATACCGTTAATTCACAAGAAATGCGATTTGAGGTCTCCTGAACAAAATATTTAGAAAAAGGATAAATAGCAAACTTGGAGTTTAAGCTCAGCCATTCATACCACCCCTCAATTAAAAGACTAATGATTATGCTACCTTTGCACAGTCAAAATACTGCGGCCCTTTAAAACATTTTCGCAGCATGTTCCAAAGATATGACACGAAGATTTTCATGAAAATCCGCCATCCCAAACCACCCTTTACGTGGAAAACGCTTCGTTATTTTCTATATTTCCTAAAAGATGGCTCAAACGATGGCATAATGTTTAGGATGATTGCTTCTGTGAAGTCCTCTTCATTCAGGGCAAATTTTGTATAAGTGGTAAACCGTGAGAGATATAGAGACATATAAAACGTAGGCCTCGTTATAACTGACATTAACCATTTCCGAGACTTTTCTCGGTGTTTGTGCAGTACATTTAGAAGTGCTACTTCAACATTCTTTTATTTCTCGTAATGTCGTGCTATGAAATTTCAAAGCCAGTATATCGTGAACCATTCTTTAAAGACTTAACTGCAGCCTCCCAAGGCTCGCATTAGTCAAGTCCTGCGTTCGATTCCTGAGGCCGACCACTCTGACCGTGGTATTTTCGTGATTTTCCGTGGTTGGGCAGGCGAATTCTGGGGTGGTTTGTCTTCTACCACGAATTTCCTCCTCCTCATTTCCTATCATTTTCTTCCCCTTTCATGTTTCAGGCAGACTTAGGGACTGTGTAGTGTCGGTCGATGTCGGACAGATGGCGCAGATGCTTGCTGGTTGAAAAGTTCTTTCCGGCCCTGTCAGATATCAGCCTTCTCTGAGCAGCCTGCCGGTGTGGACGGCTCATCAAGTTTGGAATCGTTAGGTATCTCCGCGCGTCTCTATCCGGTCGGACTGTAGCCTCCTGAGGTTCCTTCACCTCATCCGTTCCTCCTGGGAGTGGCAAGAACAAAAGATCCGTTTTGGGTTGAGGTGTGAGGTGTTCCTTCTGTTCCCTGGTCATTGTGATACCTATAGCCTCCTGCGGTTCCTTCACCTCATCCGTTCCTCCTGGGAGTGGTAAGTACAAAAGATCCGTGTTGGGTCGAGATGTCCCCTCCGTTCCCTGGTCATAGTGATACCTATAGCCTCCTGTGGTTCCTTCACCTCACCCCTTCCTCCTGGGAGTGGTAAGTACAAAAGATCCGTGTTGGGTCGAGGTGTCCCCTCCGTTATCTGGTAATAGTGATACCTATAGCCTCCTGCGGTTCCTTCACCTCACCCCTTCCTCCTGGGAGTGGTAAGTACAAAAGATCCGTGTTGGGTCGAGGTGTCCCCTCCGTTATCTGGTCATAGTGATACCTATAGCCTCCTGCGGTTCCTTCACCTCACCCGTTCCTCCTGGGAGTGGTAAGTACAAAAGATCCGTGTTGGGTCGAGATGTCCCCTCCGTTCCCTGGTCATAGTGATACCTATAGCCTCCTGTGGTTCCTTCACCTCACCCCTTCCTCCTGGGAGTGGTAAGTACAAAAGATCCGTGTTGGGTCGAGGTGTCCCCTCCGTTATCTGGTAATAGTGATACCTATAGCCTCCTGCGGTTCCTTCACCTCACCCGTTCCTCCTGGGAGTGGTAAGTACAAAAGATCCGTGTTGGGTCGAGATGTCCCCTCCGTTCCCTGGTCATAGTGATACCTATAGCCTCCTGTGGTTCCTTCACCTCACCCCTTCCTCCTGGGAGTGGTAAGTACAAAAGATCCGTGTTGGGTCGAGATGTGAGGTGTTCCTTCCGTTTGCTGGTTGTGTTATATCACATATAATGATCACAAAACTTGCATTTCAAATGAAATCCCTATATCAGAATTATGGATAGAATACAATACTTCGTCCTCATGTGGTTTAAACACTTAAGCAGAGTAATTGTAAAATGGTACAACACATTAATGTGCCCCCAATCAACCGTAAATGCCCCATTTTGGATTTTAAAGCCCCAATTTAAGCACAAAGGTTGGAATTGCTGATAGAGACGAGTCACATGTTCCACTATTGTATGGAAACGGACTGCATGTCCGGATAGAGACACAAATAAAGAGCTTAATGCCGTCTCTGGCTTTATCCAGGGAAATTGAAACAGGGATCGGTCTCTTCCTTTAAATTGGAGCAGCCTCTGCAGGCAACACATGTGAAACCTGCGTACTGGAAAACCAGCCCGTGAAAACCACTTCAGAATTAAACATCACAATATCGACATTTCACCAGAAATGTCTTAGAAATAAAATAAAGGGTGAGGAAAAAATAAGCGTTAACGTATATTTGTCTATCTAATTCATGTTACTGAAATAAAGCTTTCATTACATTTCGTTTATAGGTTGGGCTACTATATGATTACATACTCATTGTATGGCATCACGAGATAAAATGATGGTGATATACTAGTTTATAGTAAAGTAATGGGATATATATATATATGCAAATAGCAACTACAATCTCGAAAATGGTTGATGCACAAAAATGTTATTGGACATAAACTGTGTATTTTAAAGAGAACTACTTTTTTGTGCAGTAAGCTTTTGGCTATCTCTTATGGTTTACCAGTTAGAAGTGCAAAATTGTACAAAATTCATTCAGAACGAAGAGAACTTCACAAGCTATCCTTGGCAAATTCAAGGTATGCATTTAATAATCGTGTAGTTATCTTGAACATTATTTGCTTTAATAAAACTCGTTAGAGCCTTTTTTTTTTAATAAATCAAAAATAAGGAAGCATTTTCATGTTACGATTGATACAGGATGCAATGTTGAACTTAAGGTACCAAGTTTGGTATTTATCAGAGTTTTCGTTTCTCGCGCGCGCGCGCACACACACACACACACACACACACACAGATCCTCCTACTAAAATGCATTCTTGAACATAGAGGGTCTCGAAATCTGTATTTTCGGTAAGAATGTTTGGGCAGAATGCAGCAATGCTTTCTATATTTTTGACACCTAAGCAAAAGTGGAAGTCGATATCTTTTTATATGCAATAATAAAACACTGACAACGCTGAATCCTATTGTTTTAATGAATTTAATTCAATTTTGTGTAATAACTTTAATATATGCATAAGGGATTTTTAAATTTCAACTTTTCGAGATATTATCTTCAAAAAAACCTTTTTGGAATGCTTTGGGAAGAGTCCTCTTTGATGAAAAGTTCTAAAGATTTAAATTATAAATACAAGAATCGAAGTTTTAAAATATTTCTTCAAAATAAAGTATTGGTTTTCATCTATGCCTTATAGTTTCCCAAAAGAAGATTAAAAACGATTCTATTGAACTTTTACATAAAAAAATTCAAATACATTTTTTTTAAATAAAGCCATAACCATCGAATTATCGGAAGTACCGAAAAGAAGAGACTTATTTTTTGACCTTTAAGAACTTAAGCTGGTATACTTTATAAAGATTTTATAAAGAATATTTGCATTTATGAAAAACCAAGTTTTGCAGAAAAAGCTGAATTAAGTTGTATGAGTCCTATAAACAGTATACTGGCCGTTTAAATCAGGCCCAGGAAAGTTTAAATATTTAAAAAAAATATTAAGCTACAAGCATACTTCCAACTTCATGAAAATATGAAACCCGCAAAACTTTCCCTCATCCAGCAAAGTGTAGTAATTTTGCGATGATGTAACATTTAAAATGCGTAAAATGTTCAGTGCAGAAAATGTACAAACTAAATTGGAATTCCGTTTTATAAGTATCCTTGAATACCTGGTGGTACTGCTTCTGAAATTCTTCCCGGTGCCACAATAAACACCACTTCCTAGTCTATACACACATTTCTGGTCCGTATTTGACACTTCATAACACCAACTATAAACCAAACCTCTCACTATCCTGCAGCCATAGAACGTAACATAAACATCTTACGCGAGGGAGACGGTTTGACAACTCACGTCGTCCATTGCTGAATTTTCGCGCCCTTGTTACTAGTGGTGATTGCAGCCCAGTGAAGCGCACATGATCGTGATGAGAGACAGACACACAGATAAGCTCTGACCTATCATAGCACTGTATACTATTCAGTCTGTAACCTTAAGTTACAATATAATGCAACAGAGTTTAATGCTTTGTCATGTCCGTGGTGAACATCTGTAACACTTTGGATCTGCGCAAAGAAACCATAAAAACTATTTCTTTGCCGTAAAGTTATAAAACGTCCTCCGCTCCCATTCATTATGCGCGAAGTCGTAAAGGTTGACAGGTATGTACAAGATCCTGAATTTTTCCCATGAAAAATGAAGAAATGTTAATTTCTTGATGATTTTGTCCAAATATTAGTGGAGCGCTCTCTTATTAGGAAACGATGTTATTTCCTTTCCTGTTTTTGGAGGACAGAATGGCAGCAATGTAAACTCGACGTTACAGCAAGGAAACGTCAGAAATTTCCCTGTCCTCGACTGTACATTTCTCATTAATATTCAATATGCTGGGGGAGCGTCAAGGTTGGATCGCATGAATGTTTATGGTTTACGCGCGATTGTTTTATTCTCAAATTGCTCTCGACTTGCACAAAGTCTGAAAGCTTCTCGACAGTTTGACAAGACAAACTTGAGAGTTTTAGCATTAGCGCTATGTGCTCTCAAAAGTTGTCAATTTCCTGCTGCACTATCCTGCACGGTAAAACTTCTAGCAACACATGATCAGGTGCGGCTTTTTGTTTTGGCTCAAAATTCAGAAAGGAACGCACTCATTCGAATTCGGTGATGCTTTTTACTTTCTGTACCACTTAGCGAAGCAGAAGCATCGAATTCAACCAAATTCAGTATACAGGTTTCAACGGATTATAAGTTTTAAAGCTCCCTGAACCTTAAAAAATAAAAAAAAAAAAAAATGAGGCATGTAACTCCAAAACGAAAACTGGGATGAATACCAAACTTTGTATTTAAGTCCAGACCTTTCAAGAATGTGACAAGAAGAAGATTTTTGCCATATACTCAACCCAAAAACTACTCTTTACTTAGGACATTTTTGGATTTTCTCAAAAGTGGATGTAAATATTTTTATTAAAATACCATATTTGAAATGTCAACATCAGAACAAACACGTATACTCGTATCTGGAATAGTCCGTGAACTCTCCTTCTTTATGGTTGACTTTTGCACAATTTTGTGTAACTGGGAAATCATAAGATAAAACTTCTAACGGAAAAATGCAGATCTCCCACTTTGTGGTAAACATTTTTGCTTCCTTTTTACTTTCTCTACTACGTATAGTAAGTAGGGGAAGTATTGTATTCCACCCAAAAATTCGATACCGAGATTTCACCGGAAATATATGTTTGAGGCCCCCTGAATCCAAAAAAAAATCCATTTTTGGAAACATGTCTGTGCGTGTGTCTGTGAACAGCATAACTCAGAAACGAGCAATCGGATAAACACCAAACTTGGTATTTAGGTTCAGTATCTTCCACAGATGTGACACGAATGTTTTCAAGAGAATTCCCCCACCCCAGATTACCCTTTACATGGGACAATTTTCGAAAATTTTAATTTTCTCAAAAGTGGCTCTAACGATTTTGATTAAAATATCGTATGTTTAAGATATTTTCATGACAAATAAAACATATATCTTGAATTTTCTGGGAATGTCTCCAAAAGTATTCTTCATTGTGAACGACTTTTGCATAACTGATAAACCATAAGAGATAGACAAAATTTTACTACACAAAAAATGTAGATCGCGTTAAAATACACAATTTATGTCATATACATTTTTTTGTTGAGTGAACCATTTTCGAGATACTGCTTGTTATTCCCTTAAATTTTACAATACTTATACTTTTTCTCAAATTCGCTATTCATTTTTTTATGTCCTGGACATACAAAGAGAATGGAATACTCCACATAGCAACCAGCTCTTAAAATATTTGACTATCGCTTAAAGCCTACCAATTCCCCTTGCATCTACAAGAAAATTAGCAATAAGATTAACATGAATCATATGGAGAATAAGCGTTTGTAAAAAATAGTTGTACAATAGTAGAAAAAGTCATGTGAGTGTAACACATCAGATTTTTTTCCGTTCTGTTAGCTATTTTCAAACAGTACGTGGTGTATATTTTGGAAGCTTGCGATGCCCAATTCTTTCTCTTTGCAAAGAGTTACTATAACTTTCTCTGTGCTTCTGGCAAACATTTGAATGCTGATTCCGGATTTTGTATGTAACCAAGCAGTTATTGTTTGCTTCGAAGTACCTCTAGGCAAAGGTGCATAAACGTGGATAGAAGAATCGCCCTTTTTTAAGGAGTTCTACAGTATATATTTTTAATTGCAGTGAAGGATATGCCTACTACATAGTGTTTGCTGGAGACAAACGTTTTTATTGTTTCTTTAACCTGCATGGTCACATCAGGAGCTTTGACTTGGGGAACAACTGATGCTGTTATTCCTCATTGAACTGCACAATTACTCTTAACGTTGGATTTTAATACTTTTGCACATTCACTACCTCTTTTACACTTTCAGACTGTGCTGGTTCTGGTTAAAGAAAAATTCCCCGCCCCAGCCAGGAATCGAACCTGGGACTGCTGAATTAAGAAGCCAGATGGTTGACCTCTTGATTACAGAGTCAGTCTACAACTTTCATTACTGGCGGAAATAACCTAAGTTTATTGAACAAATAATGTGAAACTATCAAGACCAAAGCATATGAACAAGAGCCAAATGATCTTAAATACACTATGTGATCAAAAGTATCCGGACACCCCACAAACATACGTTTTTCATCTTAGGTGCATTGTGCTGCCACCTACTGCCTGCTACTCATTATCCGCGACCTCAGTAGTCATTAGACATAGTGAAACAACAGAATGGGACGCTTCGTGGAACTCACGGACTTAGAACGTGGTCAGGTGATTGGGTGTCACTTGTGTCAGAAGTCTGTACGCGAGATTTCCACACTCCTAAACATCCCTAGGTCCACTGTTTCTGATGTGATAGTGAAGTGGAAACGTGAAGGGACATGTACAGTACAAAAGCGTACAGGCCGACCTCGTCTGTTGACTGACAGAGACCGCCGACACTCCAAGTACTATGACAGTTAGGCATGAGGTGAGAAACCTTGGATTCCATGGTCGAGCGGCTGCTCATAAGCCACACATCACGCAGGAAAATGCCAAAAGACGCCTCGCTTGGTGTAAAGAGCATCAACATTACACGATTGAACAGTGTGGAGTGACGAATCACGGTACACAATGTGGCGATCCGATGGCAAGGTGTGGGTATGGCGAATGCCCGGTGAACGTCATCTGCCAGCGCGTGTAGTGCCAACAGTGAAATTCGGAGGTGGTGGGTTATGGTGTGGTCGTGTTTTTCCTGGAGGGGTCTTGCACCCCTTGTTGTTTTGCGTCACACGATCACAGTGCACACCTACATTGATATTTTAAGCACTTTCTTGCTTCCCACTGTTGAAGAGCAATTCCGGGATGATGGCGATTGCATCTTTCAACACGATCGAGCATCTGTTCATACTGCACGGGCTGTGGCGGATTGGTTACACGACAATAAAATTCCTGTAATGGACTGGCCTGCACAGAGTCCTGACTTGAATCCTATAGAACACCTTTGGGATGTTTTGGAACGCCGACTTCGTGCCAGGCCTCACCGACCTACATCGATACCTCTCCTCAGTTCTGCACTCCGTGAAGAATGGGGCTGCCATTCCCCAAGAAACCTTCCAACACCTGATTGAAAGTATGCCTGCGAGAGTGAATGCTGTCATCAAGGCTAAGTGTGGGCCAACACCATATTGACTTCCAGCATTACCGATGGAGGGCGCCACGAACTTTACGTCATTTTCAGCCAGGTGTCCGGATACTTTTGATCACGTAGTGTAACAAAACTCCTTTCCTTTTTTACTTTTCTACCACGTACATAGTAGGTAGAGAAAGTATTGGATTCCACCCAAACATTTGATACGGATATTACACCGGAAATACATGTTTTAAGGCTTCCTGGATAAAAAAACGGTATTTGTAGAAAAAAGTCCGTGTGTCAGTCTGTGAACAGCATAACTCAAAAACGAAATGTCGGATAGGCACCAAACTTGGCATTTAAGTTCAGTACCTTCCAAAGATGGGACAAGAAGATTTTCAAGAAAATCCTCCACCCCAAACTACACTGTACATGATTTTTTTTCTAAATTCTTTATTTTCTAAAAATGTCTCTAACGATTTTAAGTAAAATACCATGTATTAAAATATTTATATGATAATAAAATGTATATGTTGAATTTTATGAGAGCCCGTGAAATCCTCGTCATTCTAAGGAATTTTGTATAATGTATAACTGGTAAACGTTAAGCGATAAACGAAAACGTACTACATAAAAATGTAGATCTCTTTAAAACACAATCAATTCAAATAACTGTTTTGTAGCACAAGCCACTTCCGAGATATCCGTTATTAATGCTTCTAATTGTTCAATATTTTATCATTCTTTTAAATTCCTGTCGATTTTCACGTTCTTCCTGTCACGGAAACAGTATGGAATTTTAAGACCAACATATAGCGTCCAGTTGTTAAACATTTGACTATCGCTGTTCTCTTTGTATCTATAACGAAATGTGTAAAGTAGCTGTTTCTGAAAAGGTTTGTTTGGATTAAAATGTAGTAGATAGAAAAATAAGCTTTGGTAAGAATAGCTTGTATACCCACTAATAAACGATAGAGGGTAGAGAAAATCATGTGAATGTAACACCACAGATTTGTCAACTTTAAAACAATTATAAGTTGATTCAGAAATTTCTACAGATTGGTATAGCATTTTCAGAAGTTTGTATTGATAACCAATTAACTTGGAATTCTCTGACATTGATTACCTGGAGAAAAGATTTTCCCAGTATAACATTCTTAATTGGGAATATGAAAGTATGTATGAGTCGGTCATAAGCTATGGTTTAATACTCTGGGGTGGTACCAACAACATGAGTGATATCTTTCTTCTGCAAAAGAACATTTTAAAGACTAATAAACAACTCCTTGCAGGCCTCCTTTTATTCAGTTAGGCATTTTAACTATTTATAATCTTTATATTTTTCATCTTTTAGTTTTTGTACACTCTAAAACTAAGACGTAATACGAATATTTACAGCACTAGGTTAAAATCAAATGTAAATATTCCGTATTTTAGGTGATGTAAAACTCATAATGACTGTATAAATGTACAATAAGCAGCCTCATGATATTTAACACCTATATAAGAAACAGAGTATATACATGCTTGACTGTTTACTTTATATTCCATACAAGAATTTTATAAGCTTTAATATGTAACCTTTAATTGACAAAGTGGGCGCAATTGGGACCTCCGCCGAAATAGTTATATCATTCTCACGTTATGTACTCATACTGTGTTTCTTTATCGTTGTCAAATGCTTGTACAGTACTTCAAGACGGAATAAATAACTATAAGGGTTTATGTGAGTTTGTAATTGGTAGAGAAAGCCATGATATTTTTGTTATTTTAACATGAATGTCAAGTTTCTTCAAGATGTATGTTCAGTTTCTATTAAATGGCTCTGTGCCATAAGTTTATTGAAAGCCCACTTAAGCCATTTTGAAATTATTTAAGGCAGCACCCACACATATTATTTTTGCCAGTATTCATCTCGTGGAGCTTTTATTTTTGTCAAAGTATGCTTGCTTCTCGAGAATTTGAAATAGTTTATTGTTTAAAAATAATTAAATGCGCCGAGAAACTCTGTAAATCAGGGTGGAAAAAAAGACAACTGTATCTGGGTTTGACGATAACAAATGTTAGATGTGATTATCATATTTGAGATATTTAAAATTGAAAACAACGGTAATTAATATTTTGAAGGGAAAAGGGGGATTAAAATTAGTTTTAAATCCCTTTTAAGTTTCGTTTTAGCATCACTGTTAAAATATTCATTATATCACGATAGAAAAGTAAACATTTGAGTTGTAGATAAAGGGAAGGGATGTCGCTTAAATCTTGATCTGAATGGTTGCTAAACACGCCCAGTTTACTGGGCTCATCTCGAAACTAGCTTTATCTGAGTGGCTAGGAGGGCAACTTAGCTGAAGCCTTTATCAATTACAAGAAATTTTAAATTTACTGAACTGTTATTTTAGAGGAAAACTGATTTAACTTTCTTCTTAGAGAACAAACTCAGAATTGAAATATTGTTAGCAGTTAATACCTTAATGAGCAGATCTAATGCACCTACTATTAAAACATCACATAATCCGTTGTATTCATATTAAAAGTTATTATTGTAATCTTATTACGCTACTAGCTCTATGTTTTTGTCTAGAAATGTTTTACAGGCAAGTAAAAGTGCTTGGTGAAAGATAGGTTCGTCCTTGGGTTATCGCAGGTAAGATAAAAACCATTAAGTTTTCATTTCAAGAATACTTGCACCCTTCTCATTTTATGATCTTGCTACGTCACTGACTAGCAAGAAACAGGCTTCTCAATCTGTTAGCCTGGAAACGCAAACTTACAAAGTTTTTGTGTATCAATGTAAAAGTTATGGCTTCATTATTCTCACGTATGGCGGCTGCTGGGGCAGTTTCAGCTCTTCCTCGCATATCATGAAAGTTACTAGCTTTAATATCAGCAAACTGAAAGTCAACAAAAGTTTGCAAATTAAACGCTCTGTGCAACTTGTAGACTTACAGGGACTTCCAATTATGAAAATCGGCTTATCTCTTTCCCCAACTTGTTGTAAACCGTAACAGACTCTCGTGCAAAACCTAATTTGGAAATTAACCTTACAAAAACTCTACAAGAATCTTAATCGCGCGAAACAGTGCCGAGACAACAAGCCGTTATTTACTAGTTTTACTTTGCTATCGTTCTTCTTTTGGAAGAACACATAATAAATATTAATTGCATATTGATAAATGTCTCGAGGGTAATGCCAGTAATAATTCAAGATACTTACCACACTCACAGCACCATTTTGTCGCTTGCAGGGCAACAATAACGACACAACAATCAACCAATTTCGAAACTTCGTTTTCTTTTAATCCTAGAATGCTAAACGTTGCGTGCGCATGTTAGTACCAACCCAACAGTTTAGCTATTGCTAAAATACTTTTTAGATAATACTGGCTTTAACGTTATAAAATTCTGCTTGCGTTGCAATTCGTATTTTTATGAACGGATATGTTTTCAGTATGTAATAGAAACGTATTGCATTCCTCTTGGTTAAATTATAACGTGTGACAATATTTAAATATACGGACATTTAAACTTTTAATACCTTTATTTCAGCTAAGTATTCCCGTTATTTCTTATATTATACAGCATGCATAAAACAGTTAATATTTTTCCACAACAAATCCATGGAAACTTCTATTGATTCCACCTATTATATGAACATTTGTGAAAATTTCAAATGGATATGACAAAAATTGTGTCAAAGAGTATTTTACAACAATGATAATAATCTGATAAGGAAAATCTGATGCGCTACACTTTACTCATTACAAAATCACATATTATATATCTTGCATGTTATATTACTCATATAAACATTCTCTTGTTCACTAATCATTTTTCTAGAAAAAATTTCAAGTGAAACAATAATTACGTTATATCAAATGCGGAAACAACGTTCAAATGTTTATCGGAGGCACGAAAGAATAAATGCAGATACTTTCAGGTTGAAAATTACAATATAAAATATTTAGAGAGATGGTTAATGCTACGAAAAATGTCTGATCTGCTACATTCACAAGTGTTCCTCTTGCCACTATCATACATATGTATTTCTCTTCCAGAAGCTATTATTGCAAAAAGCTTATTTTACTATTTACCTCTTGTTTAATCGAGACAAACTTTACAGAAATAGTTTCTTATAGGTACAAGAGGGATACAGGTGACTGAAGTGTTATTCAAATGTTTAAAAGCGGGTCCTTTATGCTGGCTTTGAAATTCCATATTTTTTCCATGCATCGCAGGAAACAACTGAATGGTGACACGCACTTCAAAAAGTATTGAAGCATTAACCAATAACAATAAATATCTCGGGGATGGGATGCTACAAAAAAATGTATAAAAGAAAATTTAAAATAAACTGTGTATTTTATAGAGATCTACATTTTTGTATAGTAAGTTTTGGTTAGCTCTTTTGATTTACTAGTTATATATACACAAAATTAATTCAGAATGAAGAGGATTTCACAGGCTATTTACAGAAAATCCAAGATATATACTTTAAATTAAAATTAAATTAAGTTTTATTTATGGACGCTCTTTAACTGTTGTGGTCCTTAACGTCCCATTCTATATTGGGCGTGAAAGACCGGTAATTTTGCTCAGATTTTATATTTAAAGGGCAGTTTGAGATGGAGGATTTTTTAAAATCTTCGTGGAAGATACCAAACTTAAATATCAAGCTTGGTATTTATCGGGCATTTTCCTTTTGAGTTATGCTGTTCATACACACACGCACCAAGAGCGTTTTCTGAAAAATGCTTTTTTTGGGTTCAGAAGGCTTCAAAACATGTATTTCTAGTAAAATACAAGGTATTTTTGGGTGGAGTGCAATACCTCCTCTACTTACTGTAAATACGTAGTAAAGGAAGTAAAAATAGGTTTACGTTTATATGTGAAAAAAGTCATACTGCTAAAGTTAAAAGTGTCGTTTGATTAGGGTCGCAGGCATGATTTGGGCCTTTTTAGTAATTCTGCTTGTGCCTTTGCTAGTTGCCTCTCTAACTGGACAGTGCGCTGTGCGTGTGCGCCCAATTCCCTGGTGAGCACAGCCAATATAATTATATTGCAAGTGGTGAAGTCATAAGTGCTAATTTGTCAGAGACGAACATTCTATTTACAAATGCACACTAAGATGGCATTTAAAACACCTTCAAAACGATGTCCTTACTTCATCTACCACATATAGGCACAGGAAGTATTGCATTAAAAAATTCTGCCCAATAATTTGCAGGAAATGTAAATTTTGAGGCACGTTTAATCTCCCCCACAATCGTTTTCAACAAAAGGCCTGGTATGCATGCTTCTCCATCAGTGAATACTACAAAAAATGGCTTCATTACACATTTCGTTATAAAGAGGAATACAGGAGGCGGAAGTGATATTCAGATTTTTAAAAAACGGTTGCTATATGCTGGCTTTAAAATACTCTGCTTGACCACGAGAAAAATGAATAACGACTTATCACTTTAATAAAAGTATAAGTATTTGAAAATTCAAACAATAACAGAGACTCTCGGAAATGGCTAACGTCACGCTTTAACGAAATCTATCTTTTCTGCAGGGTAAGATTTTGTCTATCTCTTACGGTTTACTAATTATAAAAAATCCATTCAGAATGAAGAGGATTTCACGGTTATTTACAGAAAATTCAATATATAAAGCTTATTACTTATGTAAGTGTATTAAACGTATGTTATTTTCATTAAAATCCTAAGAGCCATTTTTGGAGAAAATTAACGGAAACGGAAAATTTCCCACGTGAAGTGACTTTACGGTGGAAGATCTTTTTTTTAAAAAAAATTGCCTGGTATGTTTAAATCGTGTCTCACTTAAATATCAAAGTTGATATTTTTTCCAAATTTTCGTCTTTGAGTTACACTGTTCACAGACACATGCAGGGATCTCAAAACATGTATTTCTGATGAAATATCAGTATACAATTTTTGATGGACTCATAGGTAGATGGTAGAGACAGTCAAAATGGTGTACGCTTGTATTCAAACGCCTGAAAAGAATTCCTTAACCTGCGAAGATTGTCAAAACTTCATTAGGAATTTTTTCACATTAAGATACCTTGGTTGCTCACCCGAAATTATTTTCAGCTACTTGCACTTTAAACACTTGTCATGTGACCATTTAAATGACAGGTAAGAAGTCATACCTCAAACATTACAAATCGCTTTTTCTAACGCCTATGAATGTTCAAAATGCTTCTTGCGGTGCAAATTTCAACCAGTCAGATTTTTACATCAGAGATCCTTGGCATCATAATAATTAGAAGATATCAGTGGGACTGTTATATATATAAACAAAATTGTTTTTACTTTTAAAATAAAAAAGTATGAACAAATAATTTATCACCTTTTCCATCAGTAATGCTTAGGTATTCCATTTAACGATAAATTTTTAAAATGGTATTCTTGAGATATAAATCCAAAGTTTTGTTAAAAAATAGTTTGAAAAGTGCAACTGTTGTAGCGCAATTAAAAGACCAAAATTCTTCTTTTTTCTCAAAAACTATTTTGTGCATGTCTAAAAATTTGGGAATTAGTTACATATAATGATAGTATTATTTGGTAAAAAATAAATGGTTGGTTCCCATAGAGCGCCTATGAATCTGAAGAGTGAACTATGGCAACAATATTTTCTAGTGATCTCTTTCGGTCGTGTTGTTCCTTTAAATGCAGCATGAATATCAAGTACAGCGAAGCACTTTGGTCTACAGTTCCTTTTCACAGCCATATTACGCAACGACATGGCAGATTTCTTTTAAGCCGAGTGTACACGTTACAAATGAAAATGGATATACTACACGGAATGCAACGTTTTCCTCGTCACACTCACTTTAATAGAAGTCTCCTTACCTGGCGGACCACTCAGAGAAATTGCATCCCTTTTCAGGGCCATTAGTCCCTGCACACTGTTTGTTGGGTATTTAACAATACACAGAAACATGTCGCAATAATAATCAATAAAGGCACACAGTGTTAACCTCATCGAGAATCGATAAGCCTCAAAAAGCCTCCCTTATTAACTCCCTTATTTAATGTTTGTTTTCTACTGCTACAGTTTCGTTAACAATAATGGAGAATCAACAATAAATAGTCAAGTTCAGTACACAGATTTTCTAAATCGGCTTATTGGAAGTCAAGTGTTCAATTGTTCGTGTGCTGTAAATATCTGCTACCTATGTAAATTACAAAGAGAGAAAATTTGTGTACGTAGGGTAACCTCAAAAACAACTTAACTAATTTTGATAAGTCTTTCACCATTGAAAACTACAAATCGAGCTATAAACCAGCTTCTAATTTCATTTCATAAATTACTAAATGATTAAAAAGGATTTACACAGCCCTTGTACTTGAACACGAACACATTAGAACAAGCTTACGTAGAAAGCCTTGACTTTTAGTAGAGAATGCCATGGAGTAGAAAATAGTAGTTTCTGCTCCACAGAATATGCATGTAAAATATTTCATTCGAAGCAATTGTTTATACTGTGGCGCAGCGGCTATGGCCCAAGGTTATCCAGAGGTCGGCGCAGGACAATCGGAGTAAACAACGATAAGTACCGCTCGCCAGCGTAAACACCGGGTGCGCTATCGGAAAATGACTAGAAACTTCTGGAAGTTTCTTCCCCCTTATCCAGAACGTGTGTCGATATAGTTCTAGAATGTTCTGTGGAAGTTTCACTAGCTATATAAACGAGTGTTCTCACGAGAGCAGCTAGTTGAGTCAGCGAGTTGGCAGGTGAGTTTTCTGTGCGACATCAAGTGCGATTCTCCGAGCGAGTATGCGGCGTGCTACTGCGGAGCGAGGGATTTTGGAATGGACCATCCGGAAGAGGAGGCTACGTCACGAAGGAAGTGAAGTGACAGAGTGAAGAGAACTTCCAGTGAACTTGAACTAGATGAAAACAAAAGAGTGACAGTTTAAAAACTGGGCTACGTCACAATGTGTGTCATAACACTACGATACTCATGCCATATCAGTTTCAAAATATTTTAATAACCTCATGTAACAAAGTTTTGCTTTATTACCTTTGTACTTTATTATGACCTATTGGTTTTAGTTACACTTTAGAAGACTGACTCTAAAGCAAGTAAAATCTAGAGGGAAGAACTTATCAATCACAAGTGTTTAAAAAGACACAAGATCAGTTTTAAACAGAAGATTTAAAGAAGAAAGCAAGAGTGTGGGTCATGTACAATGTAAAACGTAAGTGGAGATGAACAGTTTTTTTAACTTACTTTTTTACTATCTTCATTCTGCAAAAGTGAAACATTAATGGATGGCATTTTTTAGGTGCTATACAATGTTTTTTACTTTCTCTACTACGTATAGCAAGTAGGGGAAGTATTGTATTCCACCCAAAAATTCGATACCGAGATTTCACAGGAAATGTATGTTTTGGGGTTTATTGAATTTAAAAAAAAAAAGTATTTTTTGGAAACATGTCCGTGTGTCTGTCTGTGAGCAGCATAACTCAAAAACGAACAGTCAGATAAACACCAAACTTGGTATTTAGGTTCAGTATCTTCCAGAGATGTGACACGAAGGTTTTCAAGAAAATCCCCCCGCCCCAGATTACCCTTTATATGGAACATTTTTCGAAAATTTTAATTTTCTCAAAAATGGCTCTAACGATTTTGATTAAAATATCATATGTTTAAGATATTTTCCATGAAAAATGAAATGTATATCTGGAATTTTCTGGGAATGTCTCCAAAAGTATTCTTCATTGTGAACGACTTTTGCATAACTGGTAAACCATAAGAGATAGACAAAATTTTACTACATAAAAATTTAGATCCCGTTAAAATACACAATGCATGTCATATACATTTTTGTTGTTGAGTGAACCATTTTCGAAATATTGCTTGTTATTCCCTTAAATTTTCCAATACTTACACTTTTTCTCAAATGGAAATTCGTTATTCATTTCTTTTGTCATGGACACACAAAGAAAATGGAATACTCCACATAGCTACCAGCTCTTAAAATATTTGACTATCGCTTAAAGCCTACCAATTCCCCTTGCATCTACAAGAAAATTAGCAATAAGATTAACATCTGGATATCTCGATTAACATGAAGCATATGGAGAACAAGCGTTTATAAAAATAGTTTGTACAAGAGTAGAAAAAGTCATGCGAGTGTAAAACATCAGATTTTTTTCTCAAGTTTTTCATCTATTTAAATGTAATTATGACGAAATCAATTTCGTTAGCAGGGCGTGCTAAATAATGTATAAAGAGAAAAAACCGTCGAGTCCTGCAAAATAGCCATCAACTGCAAACTCCACCTCTTCATTGTTGGCAAATCTTTTTAACACCAAGCCATTTATTCAACTTTGGAAACAGAAAATAATCAGAGGGGGCTAAGTCTGGCGAATAGGGTGCACGAGGAAGCAATTCGAACTTCAACTCATTGATTTTGGCCATGGCGATAATGGATGTGTGAACTGGTGCATTGTCTTGATGAAACAAGAGTTTCTTTTTCGCTAAACGCGGCCGTTTTTGCTTGATTTCATTATTCAAACGCTGCAATAAGTTTGCATAATACTCGACATTGGCTGCTTTTCCTTTTTGAAGATAATCAATGAAAATTATCCCACACGCATCCCAAAAAACTGACGCCATGTCCTTGCCTGCAGATGGAACTGTCTTCGCCTTCTTTGGAGCCCATTCTCCCTTTTCAGTCCACTGTTTTGTTTGTTCCTTCGTCTCATGTGTGAAGTGATGAACCCATGTTTCATCCATGGTTATGAATAGACACAAATACTCGGCTTTATTGCAGCAAAACATCGCCAAACACTGGACTGAAACATTTTCACGATGCAGCTTTTGTTCCATTGTGAGTAAACTTTCGCACAGCTTTCCCATGTCTAAATTTTCATTCAGTATGCGATGTACAGCACTTTTTGAAATGTCTGCGATCTGCTAGCTCGCGCACTTTCAGTCGACGGTCATCCAATGCCATTTTGTGGATTGTCTTCACAATTTCTGTCGTGGTCACCTCATTTGGTCGACCACTGCGATGTTCGTCTTGGCAGCTCGTACGGCCTCGCTTAAACTCTGCCACCCAATATTTTACTGTTGTAAACGAAGGAGCAGACTCCCCCAGAGTAGAATCTAGCTCAGCTTTAATATTAGTTGGACTAAGACCTTTCAAATGAAAGTATTGATCACATAACGATGGCCAGTTTTATCCATGTTTACACATTTGCTGAGAGCGTTAACTATTGGTGGCTGCCAAACAATTGCTAAACAACGTAGCATCGTAAACTTCAGATTTAAGCTTTATAAGGTTGGTACTATCTACCACAGTCATTTGTTTGATACAACAACCACTATCTATATATCAAGTCAGATACTTCTGGGACTGCCCTCATATCTAGGTTCAGTACCTACCAAAGATGTGACACGAAGACTTTCAAGAAAATCCCCCCACCCCAATTACCCTTTACATGAAACATTTTGCGAAAATTTTGATTTTCTAAAAAATGCTTCTAACAATTTTGATTAAAATATTGTATATTATGACCAATAAAATGTATTCTTGAATTTTTGGGGGAATAGCCTGTGAAGTCCGTTCATTGGTAAGGAAGTTTGCTCGTATAATCTTGTATAATCGGTAAACGGTAACCGACAGACAAAAAGTACCATACAAAAATGTAGATCTCTTTAAAACACGTAATTCATTTAAAATAAGTTTTTCTATGGCAAAAGCCGTTTCTGAGATTGGTTCGGATTGTTCAATGCTTATTCTTTTAGTCTCATCGATTTTCAGTTGTTTCTCGCGATGTCATGGAAACAGTATGGAATTTTAAAGCCAGCATATAGCGTCCAGTTGTTAAACATTTGAATATCGCTGTTCTCTTTGTATCTATAACGAAATGTGTAATAAAGCTATTTTTGCAACGGTTTACATGGATTAAAATGTAGTAGAGAGAAAAATAAGCTTTAGTAAGAATAGTTTGTATACTCCCTAATAAAGATAGGGATAGAGAAAGTTATGTGAATGTATCACATCAGATCTTTTTTTAATATGATTCTGGTAGACAGGACGCAGGAAGGCAAAGAAAGAAGGAGATAATGGGATAGTGGTCGCGAATTGTTCGAATAATGGAGTAGCCTGTTTTAACCCCAATTGCAGGCACCCTCCCGCTAGTTGAGCCACGTGCTGCTAGCCACCCCTGGCACTTGGGATTACATTACTCCAGGGAGGAACCAGCGATTCTAATTATAGCCGGGGAAGCTTTCCATTCGCTTTGGTTTTTGTACCGGCTTGCCTTGTGTCCCGTGCTATCACAGCTGTATCAGCTTACATCTCGTTACACATATTTGATGTTTAACAGTCACATTACTTTCTCGGTGTGTTGCAATTTGTTTCATGCAAATTATTCAAGCTTTAATTTTACTTTCTCTATTACTTATATATATAAGTATTGCATTACACCCAAAAATTTGATAGATATATCTTACTGGGAATACACGTTTTGAGGTTTCCTTAAAAAATACATTTCCAGCAAAAGGTCCGTCTGTGTATTTATGTCAAATACCAGACTTGGTATTCAGTTTCAGCATCTTCTAAGGATGCCACAAGAAGATGTTCATGAAAATGCCGCAACCCAAATTATCCTTTACATACAAACATTTTACTTAATTTTATTTTCTCAAAAGTGGCTGTATCGATTTTGATTAAAACACCTGGCATATGTAGAAGCTGTTCCGGCCTTCAGAATAGTTTCATTGGTCTCGGTGTGCCCCTGGTTTAGCTGTATTGTTATTTGGTTCTCTCTTTCCATTTTCCTCTATATGTTCTTATCTTTTGAAGTTGGGTTGTTGCTTCACGTATGGAAAGCCGATTTGAAGTAGGAGTTGTATTGTAGTTCTCATGTTGGGGAGCCGAACTTGAAGTAGTTGCAACCGTACGTATGGTAAAAAGTTTCCGGTAGCCTTCGCCCTAAATGTACTTTCCGGTGGCCTTTGCCCCAAGTTTAAAAATATTAAGTTTGTAATTTTACTGTTTCTTTAAATATTATACATTTATGTTTGCCTCGGCTGCGTCAGTATTTATATTTTTAGAGACATGAATGTCTTAGCAGGGAGTAGTGGGCTAAGAATGTAGGCTTACACAGATTATAGTTTTACTTCACTCCTTTTATTAACGCTTGACACGATTTAAATAACACTTCACTGATATAGAGAGCTGAGAGATTTTTTTTATTAATTACTTGCACATTTTAACACGTAAACTATTTTTCGTCTCACACTGAATACGTATTAAATTTCTCCAGGACGCATCTCGCGGCCAGTTAGAAATACTGTCTACAACCAACGTGTCCAGTTATGAGCGCTGTCTACAAGCAACTGACTTGATTTCTACCGCCTAAATTTGTAAATTTCTGTATTTCAAGTCTCTGATTGGATATTCCTAATCCAATAGAATACTTTTATTTAACTTAAGCTTTTTTTCTGGTTGTTGATTGGCTATTTCATAAACTGTCTCAAAATTTACATTATTGTTGCTCCAATAATGATTAGTAGCATTATTAAACTTACTTACTCATTATTGCCTCAAGGTTACCTCATTGTTACCTAATTGTTGGCAACTTTTAATCTATTATTCTCACAGCTCCTACATTATTAAATTACATAATACATTCATATAGCATTATTGAATATTTATACAATAATATAAACATATACAAGACTGTAATATACAATTTTTATAAATTATTACATACACATATTGCTTTAAGGCGGGCTGTTATTGAATTATATGTATTATATAATTAGACTGAAATTATTTAAGTGTTAAAAATACTGCCTCACTTGTAATTCAATTCAAATATGTTTGGCTTTATCCTGTAGGTATAGGATACATAACGCAGGCTTCCACAGATCTATTGTGGCCAGGAGCAAGGGATGAAGTGAAGGAACCACAGAGACGCGCGGAAGACCCGTCCCACTGCTGGTGTCCACAGGGCGTACTCTTTCCTTTGAGCATGCATCACCGCCATAGCCACGAAACCTAAGTGCGCCTGAAGGATTAGAAGAAAACGCGATGAAAGGGAAATGATGGAAAGCAAATTGTGGTAGATGAGAAACCACCCCAGCATTCGCCTACCAATGGTGGGAATCGAACCCAGGACCTCCCTCACACGTTACTCCGGAGCCGTCTCGTTCTGAGGTTTTTTGCTTAAGTCTGTACTTCTCTTTTTGTGATTTAGAGTATATCCTGGCACTGGCCTTAAAAGCTTCATATCTGTTGCTTGTAATCTTTACTGTCCACGCCTCACTACCATTACAAATAAAATGTGTATATAGACTTTTGTGTGAAGTCCGCTTCATTCTGTATAATGGTAAACAACATGTTAACTGCACAAAAAATGTAGCCTCGCTAAATTTGTACAAAATAAAAATGTTCTAGCTAACCATTAACTATCTCCGAGATATTCGTTAGAATGTTCAAATACTTTTTCTAGTGGTAAGTCACTCGTGTTCGTGCGAGGAGATTGAAATTTCAAAGCCAACACATAGCGATCCGCTCTTAAAAGATTTGATCATCACTTAAGCCTACTGTACTCCCCTAATACCCCTGTACAAAAAGCGCCAAAGAAAACCTCACTGCACCTCGCGTCTACGTCACATTATTTATCGTTGTACGTGGCCTTGCGAAGTCATGGCCATTTCATTGGTTGCTTTAGGCCACGATGCAAGGAGCGCCAGTCCTTATGGTATATAGTAGCACCAATAACCACAACAAAGGTTACAAAAATGGCGTAGAAACGAAATATATGTTTACACTCTCGATCGTATTGGCTGAAAGAGGTAGAGTGAGTGCATTCAGTTTGTCATACAGACCTCTTGTCGTGATTGGTAACCCATACCTTATCGGCTAGTGCAGGACACGGCTTTGAAAGGGTTAAAAGCTAAGGGAAAAATTGATAAGCGCCCACGTTAGCGAAATGTAGAATGTGTAGTGTGAGAAGATTTTCAAATTAAAGCTTGAATGGTATTCATTAAACACATAGCAATACTTTATAACAAAAATAAACAGAACTGTATTCTCACACTGGTATCAATGCTTGTAGCTGCATAGAAGCAAACATAACTAAATAATAAATAAAGCAGCAAGTTTTCCCTCTAATTCAAGCTATAATTGGTTAATATACCTTTACTAACATATTGCTGATCATAAGAACACAACAGGATTATAGACAAAAATAAAATCTGATGTGTTACACTCACATGACTTTCTCTACTCTTGTACAATCTATTTTTACAAACGCCTATTCTCCATATGCTTCATGTTAATCGAGATATCGAGATGTCAATCTTATTGGTAATTTTCTTGTAGATGCAAGGGGGATATGGTAGCTTTTAAGCGATAGTCAAATATTTTAACGCTGGTTGCTATGTGGCGCATTCCATTCTCTTTGCATGTCCAGGACATAAAAAAATGAATAACGAATTTGAGAAAAAGTATATGTATTGGAAAATTTAAGGAAATAACAAGCAATATCTCGAAAACGGTTCACTCAACAAAAGAAATGTATATGACATAAGTTGTGTATTTTAACGCGATCTACATTTTTTGTGTAGTAAAATTTTGTCTATCTCTTATGGTTTACCACTTATGCAAAAGTCGTTCACAATGAAGAATACTTTTGGAGACATTCCCAGAAAATTCGAGATATACATTTCATTTCTCATGACATTATCTTAAACATATGATATTTTAATCAAAATCGTTAGAGCCATTTTTGAGAAAATTAAAATTTTCGAAAAATGTTCCATGTAAAGGGTAGTCTGGGGTGGGGAGATTTTCTTGAAAACCTTCGTGTCGCATCTCTGGAAGATACTGAACCTAAATACCAAGTTTGGTGTTTATCCGACTGTTCGTTTTTGAGTTATGCTGTTCACAGACACACACACACACACACAGACACACAGACACACACACACACACACAGACACACACACGGACATGTTTCCAAAAATGCTTTTTTTGGATTCAGGAGGCCTCAAAACATGTATTTCCGGTGAAATCTCGGTATCGAATTTTTGGGTGGAATGCAATACTTCCCCTACTTACTATACGTAGTAGAGAAAGTAATAATCCAATTTTATTGCTATAATATGTATGTCATGTTCGGTAAACCATATACACATTTATCTCTAGTTTCTAAACATGATCAGTCAATTATAACAAAAGAGTAATTTGCCTTTAGTAAACGAATACCATCATCTGCGGATGTTTTACGGGGAGTGCCCACTTTCTGACGAACCACTTTCCTGAAATATTTACTATAAAAACACTTTTATGCACTGCCGTTGCAATTGCTTTAACAGTGCGTCCAGCCTCCCACATACACACGATACGTCCACGAGCAATTTCGCTAGTATACGGCATGACTGGTTGTGAGACAATAAACATGTTTTGGTTTCAATAACACCAGAAAAAGCAAAGACATCAACCTCCCCTCTTTTCCCCCTATTGCTGTGTTAACAAACCACCACGCTCTGCGATAGGTAAGCTGAAGGACACGCCTCAAAAGACCCCAGAAAACGATACACAATCCGCCGAAGATTTTCGTTAACGCTGTTTGTACCTACAAGGAAATATTTCTGCAAACGTTCATCTCGATTAATATGAAGTAGATAGAAGAATAAGCCTTTGTAGAGGAGTGGATAGAGAAAGTAGTGTGTAGGTAACAACACTTCAGATTTGATAGACGAGGTCGTTAAGGCACGGATTCGTTGAGGTTTTCCTCAGTCCGCATAACTGTAACCTAAAGTTAGGCGTGGAGAGTTTGCTTTTCCCAGTAATTTGATAAATTAAATTGAGTTTTATTTATGGACGCTCTTTAATTGCTGTGGTTCTTAGTGTCCCATTCTATTTTGGGCGTGAAAAACCGGTAATTTTGCTCTTTATCAGGCTTGAGGTTGTTTTATGTGCCGTAAATCTACGACACGGGACCACCGGCTTTACTTCCCTTACGAAGGAGGCCATGCTAAGGCTTTTTACGCCGGAGAAACTCCGCCGAGTTTGAACCCGCGACCTCGGGAACTATAATTTCATGTATCACCAGTGTCACGCCTATGGTGCCCCAAGTAGCAAGAACGGGTGTTAAACACTAGTAAACAAAAATAAAACATCACGTCTTTTTCTCTTAGTCATACAAACATCGTGGAATTTCAGCCATCACTAGCGACGCGCTTATAAAAATGTGACTATCATTTCTACTGCAACTTTCTTACACCTGCAACGAAATATAAGCTTTTGTTGGAATATTTAGTAGAAGAGCTAGTTACAGAAAGTCATGTGAATGCAACAAATCAGTAATGTTATATAATTACCATGTGGTATCGATCATAATTTATGCACGTTTTAGTTTGCTTTACGACGGCGGGGGAGGGAGTAATTTGTGAAGTCAATAATCCCTTCACCACTGTTCTTCCAGTGGCCAAAGAGACAAGTTTGGCCGCCCCTAACAGCTAATAAGGGTGTAAATTAGCGACAAATTCGCCCAACGCGCAGGTAAACACTTCCACACCAACTGTTAGCTCGATGACACTCCGGCCGTTGTCATGACAACCACTACTACACGATGGTGCAGCAGACAACGTTTTCCTTTCCAAAGAATATTAATAAAAAAGCTTCTTGTGCTGTTTTCATCAGCCTCATCAACGTTCCTCTGCCAGCATCAATCATTTTGACGGCTGGCTTTATTAAGATTTGCGATCGATACGCGCCACTTGGCTTCAACACGTCACGTATTGCACATTTAGATGCTATCAGACTGCTACAAATGTTTCATTGCCGCACAAGCTACTGCACACCCATTTTTATTGAAAAATCACATGGCTTTCTCTACCCTCTATCGGTTAATAATAGGTGTACAAATAACTCTTACGAAAGTGTATTTTCCCAACTATTTCATTTTAATGGAGATAAACCTTTGCAACTACAGTACGTAGTCAGATGTTTAAGATCTGGACGCTATATTCTGACCTTAAAATTCCATACTGTTTCCGAATATAAACAGGATTTAAAAAGGATGGGAAAGTATTGAACAACTTGAACCATTAATAACGAATATCTTGGAAATGGCTAATGCCACACACAAAAAAGAAGTTATTTGAAATAAATTGTGTGTTTTAAACATATGTACATTTTTTGTGTAGCACGCATTCACTTATTCCTTAACGTTTATCAGTTATGCAAGTTTATTTAAAACTCCTTCCGAATGAAGAAGTCTTCACAGGACATTCCCAGAAAATTAACGATATACATTTTATTTCTCACGTAAATATCTTTAATATGCAGTATTTTAATCAAACTTATTAGACAAATTTTCCAGAAAATAAAAAGATTCAAAACATCTTCCATGTACCTAAATACCAAATTTGGTATCTATCCGACATTTCGTTTTTGAGTTATGCTGTTTAAATACACAGACGTACACATGGTCGTTTCTCTAAAAATCCTTTTTTATTCAGGGGCCTCAAAACATGTATTTCAAATATCGAAATTTTGGATGGAATGGAATACCTTCTCTACCTACGTAAGTGGTACAGAAAGTAAAAGAGTATCACTTAAAATTCTGAGCTCTGTCCCCCTGTGGAGCCGAGTGGAACTATTTTCCGCATCACAATTTAGAAGGCCCTTGTTCCAATAATTCCCAAGGCCGCGGGTTCAAACTCGGCGTAGGGCGATGGATTTTTTTCGGGCGTACAGGTCTTTCACGCCCAATATAGAATGGGACGCTAAGAACCACAGCAGTTAAAGAGCGTCCATAAATAAAACTCAGTTTAACGTTTCTTGTTCCAATAAGATTTGGAATTCTTGTCGTTTGGCTCTTTCTGTTCCTTTAAGACAGTGGTTCCCAAACTTCTAGCACACACGACCCCGTTTTCGATAATGAAATTGTAGGCGACCCCTCCGTTTACTTCGCTGCTTAATCATTAATTTGGAAGTTTTCACGCGAAGTTAAAGGATAAATTAATTGAGCTTTCTTCAGACCAAAGTTTAAAACTGACTTTCCAGAAGGAAGATGTGTATCAGTTCTGGCTCCCTGGTGTCTACCGCACTAAACGTGCTTATTCACCTCACATCTCTGCGAAATTGGATTTTCGTCAATGATGAACATTAAGACTAACTCTAGGAGTAGATAATGATGTGCAGTGTAATAACACTAGCCTGCATGATATCGGATGACTGAAAACTAATAAGTAATTCTGACTCACTTTTGTAGGCTGATTTCAGAACTACTTTTAGTTTGTTTCTATCACGTACAGGTTTTTCACAATTTCACTTCAAAAATATAGAGATATAAAGATATTGCTTCCGCCACTACACATGAAATTGGACTTGATGAAGCAATTTGTAAGGACTCTACCACAGGGTGGACCCTACTTCAAGTACCTTTCCAAGAAACTTCCCTTCATTACACAAGACAAATTAAAGGCTGGAATTTTTGTTGGTCCTCAAATAAAGAAATTGATGAAGGATGAAAATTTTGAGAAGACAATGAATGAGAGAGAAATAGAAGCATGGACTGAAAACTTCTTAGGCAATAACAAAGATCCTAATTACAAGGCCATTGTCGAAACAATGTTGGAATATTTCAAGAAGATGGGTTGTAACATGAGTGTAAAGGTGCATTTTCTGCATTCACATATCGACTACTTTCTGGGACATTATAGTGAAGAGTAGGGTGAACGTTTTCAGCAATATATTAAGGAAATGGAGAGGAGGTATTGAAAAAATCAAATGAAACACTTTGGCTTCGTGTTTTATTAAAATGTGGTCATGAAATAAATTAGGGGAGTTCTTGAGAGTATTCTTAAAATGTTTCTTGAATAAAAACTTACCTTGTGTGAAATGGTATTTGAATACTTTTGTACGAACATTAGTAAAATTATCAAAACATTACTTATTTTGTGAAAAAACCTGACGTGATAGAAAAAAACGGAATTTATTTCTGGAATCAGCATAAAAATTTGATTCAAGAACACCTACTTTTAAGAAATCATCTGACAAAAAGTTTGAAAATGCAGACTAGTGTAATTAATGGTTTACATAAAATTATACATGTGCATTTACTGTGAAATTGTAGTATTAATATACTTCTTAAATACAAAACATGATTCTGTTTAAATGTTGAGGTAGTTGCAGCCCCACGTATGGGAGCCAAACTTGAAGGTGTTTTAATTGTTGCAGTTGCACCACTTATGGGTACCAATTTGAAGCAGATGTGTTTCTAGGTGTGTTCGCCCCACGTACGGTACAACCTTTCCGGTGGCCTTCGCCCCACGTTTAAGAATCGACTTTTTATTTTAATGTTTATTTATTTACATATTATATATGTATGCCTCGGCTTTGTCAGTAGTAATTTGTAAAACACGAATCTCTTAGCTGGGCTGGTACGACTAAAGAACAAGGCTTGCGCAAGTTATAATTGTATTGTACTTTTTTTTATTAATCCTTCACACGATTAAATAATACTTCACTGGTATATCCTACCGTAGAGCTGTGAGATTATTGTTAATTGTACTTTTTAACACGTAAACTTTATTTTATTCTCGCCGCAATAAAATGTCATGTCTCACACTGAACCCGTACCGAAACTGCTCGGGTACGCAATCTTGTAGCGTCTCCCGCCTGAATCTGTACATTTCCTCTATTTCAAGTCTCTGATTGGCTAAGCCTACTCCAATAGAATACCTTTATGGAACTTTCAGCTTTTCTAGTTTTTGATTGGCTATTTATAAACTGTTTTAAATATTACATTATTGTTCCAAGAATTATTAGTAGCCTTTTTAAACTTTTAATTTATTGTTGTCTGAAGGTTACCTCATTGTTAGCAACTTTCGGCTTCTATTTTGTAATTCTGTTTGCTACAGAAAGCAGCTTGCTTCTATTCTCACAGCTCCTACATTGTTAGACTACGTAATACATTCACATAACAATTTTATACGTGTACATAATATAATAAACATAATACAGTGACTGTAACATACACCTTATATATTATAACATACACATTGCTTTAAGGCGGACTGTTATTATTTTTTATATTATATAATTTGAGTGATATAATTTAAGTGTTAAAATTACTGCCTCAATGTAATATGTAATAGGGGACTAAATTCCATTTTCCCCATTGTTATAATAATAATTAATAATAAAACTGATTTATTAATAATTCCAAATATCCACTGCGAACCCCCAGATAGAATACCGCGGCCCCCTTGAGAGTCACGACCCACGGTTTGGGAACCGCTGCTTTAAGAGATATTCACCTTGAAGTAGTTGGTTGACTCGGCTCACGTATTATTTTTAGCTGCTGTTTTGAGTTAGCCCCACGTATGTGCGCTAATTTGAAGAAGTAATATTCTTCAACTGCTTTATGTTTAACTGCCCCACGTATGTGAGTCAATTTGTAGTAGTTATGATGTTGGTGCGTATTAGATTACGTAATCTAAAAATATACGTAAACTTGAAGATGATTTGCTGCTGTTGTTGCGTAATAAATGTTTACGCACTTGAAGAGTTTTTATGTATTAATAGTAGCTTTGAGCATCGGGTTGAATTTAATGCTTACTTAATATTATTGTTTGAATCTGCCTCGGCTGCGTCAGTCTTAATTTAGAGTCATTTATCTTGGGTAGGGTGTGATAATGACAATTATTGTAGACGTCACAGAATTAAACTTTTAAATTTTCACTTTTATTTTAACTTCTTGCACATATTTATAAACCACTACACTTTTAAAAAAACTGTGAGAAACTTATACATATTCACTTAGCGTGTATATCTGTTTTTACTAATCATCCGTAAATAACATATTTTTCCATCTTTACACTACCACGTCTTGCCATGGAACTGAATAACCTCAACGGTCAAAACCTTAAGCTTCGGTAATGTAAGTCTCTTATTGGCTAATTCTAGTCCAATAGAATTTCTGTATTTAACTTAAAACGTTTCTTTGCTGTTGATTGGCTAATTTTAAAACTGTCACTGAAACTACGTCATCGTCTTTCTAATCATGACCAGTACATTTTAAATTCCAAACACATTATTGCCACAATTACCTCATTATTACTCATTGTTAGCAACCTAAAACTTGTTATTCTCACAGTTCTTGCATTATTATAGTATATAAAGTATTTATATAACATGAATAAAACATATTTACAATAAAAATAAGCATTTGTAATGACTGTTACATACAATTTAAATAATTATTACATACATATTGTTTCAAGGCGGGCTGTTATTGAATTTATCTATTATTAAATAACAATTGAAATTATTCAGGTATTAAAATACTGCCTCAACCTGTAACACAAGAGTAAACAAGAGTATTGGTGTAAACAGTTAATGCATTCCCATATCACTTCAGGCACTCAAGAGCAGGGCAAGCTGTCACTGATAGCGAATCCTCTATATCAGTGAAGTCCAACCTGCTCTCCATAGTTCACCCATTTGAGGAGCTAAATTAATCAAGTTTCAATTCTTGGCAGCAGACTGGGGAAGGGGAGCTGCTCTACATAGTATTTATAGTGTAAATACGTGGGCTACTTTGTTTTTGACGATGTTAATATCTAGATCTGAGTATGTAGTTCACTGACGATGCCAGAAATACTTGTATTCTAAAGACTAACGATAACCAGCTAGCTAAGCTATCTGCGTGTGTTGTCTATTTTACTGCACGTGCATAAACTATATTAAATCCCCTAACTTCTGATATATTTATTATTACTTGACAGCTGAATTTTACCATTTCAGTCTTACATGGGCCTCACCAAGCGAGATGGCTCAGGCGGTCAAGTCTGTGACCCGCATTCTGGAGGCCGTGGGTTCGATTCCTGTGGCCGAACTTCCTGACCCATGGTTTTTTTCGGGGTTTCTATGGGACAACAGGCGAATACTGGGAGGGATCATTACATCCCCCGTTCGCCTCCTTCTTTTCGTTCAGGGTTGCAAGTGTCGGCAAGAGGTCCCGGCAGGGGAAAAAGATACTCTGAGGAAACCTTCGTCCCCCGGAAGACTGCGAGCGGTCTCCGGGTCCCAGGGACATGTAACCACACAGGGGGAGGGGAGCCGACTGCACTAGCCACCACCCGTGCAGTTAAAATCTGTGAATGGTAGGGACCCTGCCCTCTACCTTTCGTGCCTCCTGGTCCAACCGCCCTGTGTCTCCCTCCCGGGGGCCTAGGAACAAACGATTTGCGTAGGCCGAGGTGCTAAATCCCCCTCCGCTTCTAGTCCTGTCCTACCTGGTCTTCACTTAGTTTTTAGGTATTTTTGGTAGTTATTTACGATTACACTCATGCAACAGCTAGCTATGAGCCGCAAGTTATTGATTTTTTAAGGGCAACAACCTGGCGTGGATAGTATCGATCGCCACAAGGTTAATGTTGGTCACCTTGCCACTGGAACCACCACGTTCAACATGTTTTATTTTCGCATATATTTCAATAGTATGCAATGCACTGGAGAATAAATGCTCCTCTTTCTCCGCACTTGTATCGCATTATACTGTTTCTGCAGTATTAATAATTTCCGAAACATTTTGTGTTTATTGGTTTGAACTCGTGATATCGTGAAGAAAGTATAGAATTTCAAAGCCAGCGTTTCCTGTTGCACCCAAAACGAAATGTGTAATGAAAGCATTGCTGTAACAATAGGCTTGGGGCGAACACACGCTGGAAGATACTGCATGTTCTACAAATGGGCTTTTTCAGCAAAGCCGTTTGGCTGATCTGGGGGGGGGGTGAGACTGGAGCTCAGAGGTTAAGATGGGGTTGCACGTGGTGGGTGACCTAGTTACTGTACCTATCTATGGATGTCAAATACGTCGCTTTAGATGCAAGTCACGTAACAGTCACGTGAATTTTGCTACTCGCAGAGAACCTATCATTTTTGTACACAACTCATGACAAGATAAACAAGAATGTTTCAATTACGTAGAAGGAGGCTGAGACAACAGTAAATTGATTATATATGCTAATATTATACAGAGAGAACATTTGTATGTTTATGTAAAGGGTAATCTCGGAAAACACTATACTTATTTTGATCATTCTTTTACAACTGAATGGATTGTGAAAGAATTTAATGTTTTGTTCAAACCCAGGAGGGCGTAAAATCCTCAACATGGCTTCCTTCGGAAGGGAAGCAAAGCCGGTGGTTCTGTGTCATAGATTTACGGCACGTAAAAGAACCTAGAGCCTGATAAAGAGGCCTCTGAGTAAAATTTCCGGTCTTTCACGCCCAATATAGAATGGGACGCTAATAACCATAGTAATTAAAGCGCGTCCATAAATAAAACTCAATTTATTTAAATTTTTTCACACTTGAAAAGCCGTTCTTTCCGATGGACATAAGACACCATGTAATTTTGAATGGGCGCGATGCTCCGCCGTAACGTATGAAGCTCGCATTTGGGAGTTCCCGCGTTCGAATCCCGTCGGACCGGTCACTCTGAACATGGTTTTTGCTTAGCGCCGTATCGCATCGTTACCAAATTTGGAAGCTAATCGAATTTTCTTTTTGAGTTACGTTGTTCTCACTTTCTCTGTCATACACACGGACCATTTCTAAAAATTGCTTTTTCTGGAATCAGGGTGCCTCAAAACATATTTACCGGTGAAATCTCAAGGTGCGTAGCAGGGAAATCAAAAATAAAACCACGTGTAAACTAAGTATTTTTAGTGTTAATATGGTGAAAATACCATAAATAATCTTACAAGAGATTGTGTTGTTCCATGAAACTCGCGAGAGACTGCAAGTCGCGAGTGATTTCGTCTAAGAAATAACACAACCTCGCGTTACATTTGGTTTGTTTGTTTCAGCGAATGATACAAGGGCAGAAGCTAAATATAAATCTAAAAACTAACTACTTACGGAATATATTAAATAGCCTTAGTTGTACTTTTGCTATGCAAGGCCCTCTGAGACTTACAGGATAATTATAAATAGCATATCTTTACTGTTAAATGTCTTTGGAACTATACAAAATGAAATACTATTTTAACAGCTGCATGGCAATAAAAACTAAGGTTATGTAATATAAACAGCAAGTAGTTAGTTTTTAGATTTATTTTTAGCTTATGGTCTTGCATTATTCGCTAAAATAATGAGAATGCAAATTCATTGAACAAAATTTAACGAAGAACTTTAAAACATACAATTATGAAATTAAAAGTTGGTGGAGCCTCTTTCTTATTGTAAACAAAAGATGTACTGTTGTTAAGGATGGAAGTGGAAGATGTTGATGTATAGGGTTGTCTCATAATTTCGTTCGCTTTTCGTTACGTTTCAATCACAAAGAACGCCTGGGAACACACCTCACCCGCAGCACAGCTACGACAGTGTAGTTGCCGAACTTTCCGTTTACAAACTTTAAACACAAGGTCGTTCAAAAGATAAATAACTACGTCAGTTAGGTTTTGTAAACAAACTATTTCCTGCAGTATACACCATTATTGTCGACAATATATTGCCAAGTTCCTGGAGCTAAATTGAGCTCCAATGCCAACACCCGAGTTGTAATTCGTGGATTGTTGACTATCGTTTCATGAATTCTTTCCACGTCCGTAACCATTGGCCGTTCAGACCGAGGTTTGTCTTTTAGGGAGAAATTCCCAGCTCGAGATCGACTAAACCACTTTTGACATGCTCGCTTCGTTACTGCATCTTCCCCGTAGACAGCACAAATTTTCTGCCGGCACTGTGAGGCGGTTTTACCCTTACAATAGTAAAACAGCATAAGATGTCAAAAATGTTCCTTTTTACTTTCCATAGTTTGTAAACACAAGTTCACGCCGTTCTATCCAACGTCAGTCACAAATACACACTGACACATCCAATAGTGAGTTTGGTTGTTGTTCTCTAAGTTGTAGGGGTGGTTAGGCAACTTGAGTGTACAGGGGGTTCAGGGTTTTCAGGCGCTATACATGGAAGTTGCGAGCAAAAGGAACGAACTTATGAGACAACCCAATACATTCTCTTGTAGGCTCTGGTTCCAGAATTTGTTGATTATTCTCGAATGAAGCTGTTCATTAATTTGCTACTGTATGGGTAGCTTGGTGAAAGAAATTATTTGCGGAGATATGTTTCATTGCGAAACTTAATATTGAAACCGGCAACTGAATTTGTATTGACAACACTGATTGGAAGCGTTAGATTATCAGCAGGAAGCTGTAAATTATCAGCAAACCGTTGATTATCGGTACCATGAGCGAAATCGTCATTCTAAATATTGATCATATTACTACTGATGATCCTACTACTAAGTTTCAAAGAAATTTAACGAGTTTGTTTAAAGAAGCTAACATGAAATTAATATTTAATATAAATAATATAGAACCTAAGTTAGTGTCACAGTACTTTGCAGTGTATGTAGGTAATTTTGAATTTAATGAAAAAGAGGTATTGAAAATTATAAAGACGAAATTGAAACACAATGTATCCCCTAGTCCTTACGAAATTTCTGGAAGTGTCTTGAAACACTGTGCAGATGTTATTGTTAAAAAACTAACTTATATCACGTTGTATTTTTTAAATTGTATGTAATATAATTACATATACCGTTGCCATAGTTTAGTACTGCATGTTGACAAGGTTAATGTTTTATATGCATTGTAACAAACTAGAACACCAGTTACTGTGAAAACACACTTTATTTATCACTAGGCACTCAACGTTACACTTGAGTCACTTTGGCACGTGAATACAACACAACTGATCTGTCGAATCAAATCGCGCGACTCACGACTAGCTGCTGAGTTGCAACTCAAAATTAACCTGCACTGTCCACTTTTCACTAATAGCACTGAACTGAACACTGCTCGTCCTGCCGACAGCAGTCCTTTATATAGGCCTCGCATTAAAGCCGGAGTTTGGAGAACAAGAACCTACTAGTTCATTCCAGAACAAGCAAGCGGCACATAAAGGGACTTTTTATTCCACACTCGCTATTGTTCTATTGCTTCCGTGCTGGCTATTATTTCCGATGGCCCGTCGCAGGCCCTACCCAGGTCCTGGGTCCGGAGGCACTTACAGGTGCCCGCAGGTAGCACGGTCACAGTATCATAACAACATTTTACATCGTAATCTACATGACTTCACTAAACAAATTCTACAACTTATGTATGCATTAGAATATAATTTCTGCCTCTGATTCTCGACAAAACCCCATTGGAACTTTTTACGACTTAAGTCAGCATTTGACTTTGTAAATCACGCTTTTTTATTGAAAAAGCTTGAAATGTGAGGAGTGGTACTGAACGGGTTTCATTACTATCAAGTGGATGTAAGCAATAGTGCGACTTTGTCCAGCTTTTTCCCTGTCACTCTTCACTATTTTCAGTTCTGTCTAGTTCAACTTCACTTCGTTCACACTATCACTTAACTTCCTTCGTGACGTAGCCTCTTCACACCGGACAGTTCACTTCACTCGGGAGTCGAACACAAGACTCCACGACACGTCGCTCCGCAGTAGTACATAATCGCTGCACGTCACCACAGCCGTCTTGATGTCGCACGGAAAACTACCCGCCAACTAGCTCGCTCGTTCAACGACGCAACTCGACTCGCACTCGCAACTGACTGCCCGTGAGAGCGCTCGCTTATATAGTTAGCAGAATCTGTTCCACAAGGTTCTCGAAAGTGCTAGAACTATTTCGACACACTTTCTGGAGGAGGGGGGATAAAGTTTATCTGTCGATACCGCGCTCCCGGTGTTTATGCTGACGAGCGCAGTTATTGTTGTTTACACCGACCGCCCGGCGCTGACCTCCCGATAACCTTAGCATAGCCATTGCGTCAGGGTACCTTAAACTTTCTCTTATTATAAAGGTTAATAGGAGAAGTATAATATACAGGCTTTCATAAGTAAGGAATAATTTAAAACTCATTTTTAAAAAATGCTGGGGCACGTAAAATTTAATATTTTGAAAGGATTTTTTTAAAAAAATAGAATCTTTTCAGCCATACTTGTACAGGATGTGACGCCCTCGACAAAATTTTAAACGGCAACATATGATTTTTTTAATTTTTTCAGAACGGTAAGTTACCTATTTAGTTAACGAGTGAGATGACTCTGCTAGCATTTGGGAGGTCCGAATTCGATTCCCGTCGACCATCCACTCTTAACTTGGAGATTTTATGGTTCGGTAGGCGAATGCTGGGGCGATTTCTCAACTACCACGATTTCCTTTCCAAAATTTCCATTTCATTCCGCGTCCATCTCATCTTTCAGGTGTAGTTCTAGGTTTCGTGGCGTATGGCGGTGCCTGACAGATGGTGCGGATACTTGCTCAAAGGAAAGAGTATTCAGGGCTGCTTGGTCGACGGGTCGTTCATCATCCTCTCTAGGTAGATCTAGTAGTTGGATGGGTTTTCCAGCCTGGGACTTCCGCGCGTCTCTGTGGCCTGTCTGCTGGCGGCCAGTAGCCTCCTGTGGTTCCTTCACTTCATTCTTCCTCCTGGGGGTGGTAGCCACAACAGTTCTATGCAGGTCGGAGTGCGCAGGTGTCCCGCTCCGTTGTATAACCTTTACCCATAACATTTGTTGCATTAACTATTTCATTTGTTTGGTTGCTATGGTAACAGTTTGATTTTGGCTTGTTTAACAATTTCTCCTCAATTTACACAACCACTGTAACAAATGAGATTTAATGCTCCCGATTTACAATCTGACAGTAGCTAAGTCGAAGAGTTATATTTTTGGGGGGAGGGAGGCTTTTAGCGTCCTTTAACCTGGTAAGCTATATCGGACAGTGAATGAATGAAATGGGTGAAATTATGCTTAAATGACCCCGCGGTCAGTAGCTACCCGACGTTCGTCTTCTCAGGATAAGGGAAAACACTGGAAAAAATCTCATCCAGGTCACTCACCATAACCGAGATTCGAAGTTGGGACCACTTGAATGTGAGGCAGACACCATAGAGGCGGGCCGTGAATTCTTGTTGAACATTTTCTATCACTGCTGGTGCTATATCTCTGATTCTCATTTTTAACTCTTCCATATTAGCAGCCTCGTAACAAAGACTACGTTTCAAATATCCTCATCAAGTGGAGAGGGATCTGTTCCCATAGCAACCAAACCTTTTGTATGAGACAAATGAAATCTTTCATGAGATAGTCACCTTTCAGAAAAAAAATTAAAAATAATGTTTTGTCATTTAAAATTTCTGTCACAGATGTCTCATGCTGTACAATAATGGTTGAAAATGTTTTTTTTTCCTTTCAAAATATTAAATGTTCGAACATTTTTTTTAAAAAATTAGTTAATTTTAGTTTTATTTTCATTATTCCTTACTCATGAAAAACCCTTGTATACATTTTGCGTATTATGTGAAAGTACCTCAAGGATCTGTCCTGGGACCTTCTTATTTCCCTTGTGTGTACATTATAGACCATTATGTTTAAAATAATAATCTACAGCCATGCATGCCGATGATTTCGGTTGCAATATCTGGACATAATGCTCAAGTACTGGAATTAATCCTAACAATCTGGTAGAAGAAATGTGAAAGCTTTTACATCTTAATATTAATAAAACAGGCTTTATGAACGTTTATTCAGCGAAAAACAGAAAAAGACCTGATGTTGAAAACTTGTCACTTGAAGCAAGCAAAATATTTGAAAATTAAAACCAAATACATAGAATATCTTGGAAATAGTTCTGGTAAATACAGGTCTGACATTTTATAAAAAAATACGAAAAATCAGAAACTTTCTTTCAAATTTGTTTACAGTCTCTCAAATGTAGTAAAAATGACCACATGCTTCTTTAAAATAATATACTCCACCTTTGAGAAATAAATAATTAACTGTTAAAAAATCAAGAATTTTGGAGAGTAAGAACAGTAACAATTTTTCTACAATAATTCGGGGCTAATATAAAAACTCTGATACGATAGACTTTTGCAAACTAACTTACGTAAAACCTGAATTAATGATTGGAATATATTTTTTTAAAAAAATGCGTCGTATAAAGCGTTTTTATTAGAACAACGATACAGAATAAAACTTGATATTTAAATAATCATGTAAGTCTGTTGTTATTGTGTGTAGTAACTGGCACAAATTTCAACAAGACATGTTACATACGGTTGATTTTCTTAATTTCACGGATGCATTACCGTAACGCCACAACAATTTGTATTTGACGTAAATTGTGTTTTTTAATGAGATCTACATATCTTACGGTATCTAATTACACAAAAATAATTCAGAATGAAGAGGACTTCACAGGCTATTTACAGAAAATTCAAGATACGCATTTCATTTGTCATGTAAATAATCTTAGTTAAAATCGTTAGAGCCAACTTAGAGGAAATAAAAAAGACATTTGTAAGGTAGTTTGAGGATGAGAGATTTTGCTTGAAAATCTTCGTGCCACATTCTTGGAAAAACACTGAACACAAATACCAAGTTCGGTACATAAGCTGACTTTTCGATTTGGACGCACACACGGGGGAGGGTGACCTTTTTCTAGAGATGCTTCTTTTGTGTTCAGGGAGTCTCAAAACGTGTATTTCAGGTGAAATCCCGTATCAAAATGTTTGGAGGAAAGCAATATTTCCTTTACTTACTACAGGTAGCAATAGTGAAATTAAAAAAGAAAAAATCATGAATTCAGATAGTCTCAAAAAGCGTATTTGTGATGAAATTTCTGTATTAAAATTTGTGGGTGGAATACATTACTTGCTTTACATAATACATACAAGTAGTAGAGAGAGTAAAAATCAAAGAAGCACACATAAACAAATGGTTAGAAGTGAAATTCGTTGTTTGATGAAAATATGAGCTGGAATTAACATTGTGTTTACTTAATCTCAAAACAGAATATGATAGGCTGGCCACCAAATATTGAGTGACATGTTAAGCATAGAAAACTTCTATATTTTCATTACGCTCATTTGGAATCTAGAGAGAGTTATGACATTTGTTTATGAAGGGCTTGTTCACTTATAAAAAAATCGTGATTCAAAAGCGCATTTTACGCAGCAATTTCAAAATAGCACCTTGAAATTCTTGTTAAGTCTATCTTAGAAATGTTGCAATTTGACAGTGAATGTTGTATGTTTCTTTCTTTTTTTTAAATCTGGTTGGATGTCTTTTACTAATATTACAAAACTTACTCACACTGGGAATGTCCTGATTATAATGCAAGAAACTTTGATATAAAACATAGTTTGTCCAAATACAATAAATCACTCATACTTCTACACATAAAGCCTTACAATAGAGAGGTAAGAGAGGAGGTTAAATTTAGGATAGCTATAAAACAATACTTACCAGGACTTTGTCCTTACAGTAACATAGATTATTAAACACAGTGTGATGTAACTTTTTCATGTGATTTTTACTCGACTTTTGGTTGTATTTTATATAACAATGTATTATTATTATTATTATTATTATTATTATTATTATTATTACAACCTAACCTACCCTACCCTGCCTACCCACCTAACTAGGTGTACCTACCCAATCTACCTCACTCGCCTAGCTACCTACCTTGCATACCTAACTACCTAACCTATGTACCTATCCTATCTTACATACCCACCTACCTTATCTAATCTACCTACCTAGCTTTCCTATCTACCTTACCTACCTGACCCAACATTATCTAACCTACCCACGTATGTTACCTAACCTACCCACCTACATATTGTGGCGTATATGTGTGTGTGTATTGTCTCGCCGGACACCTTATTGCTTTGCTAGCGACAGTATTGTTGGGGTAATTCTTTCGGCATGGGTTTTGAATTTCGTCTGGCGTGACGTGGCCAGAGGTGGGTGGAGAGAGAGGAGGGGGAGTAAGCGTTACTAATTCTTTGTGTGGTGTGTGGAGAGCGTGGCGTCACTTACTTCAAATCGAGCGTCTGGCATGGAAGGGTGTGTGTGAATCGTGTGAATGTGACCTCGTGTGTGTAACATCTCCTTCCAATTTCTTTCTGTTTAATCTTTTGTGTATGATGTAGGAGCACTGTGCTTAATATTCAGTAAACCACAGGTAATGTGATTAATGTGAAATTATGTGTAATTTTTGTGATAATTATCTCACGCCTGCTCTGAAATGTGTAGTTAAGATCCTGTCCTCTCGTTGCCTCTGCAGTTACGTCCCCCAAGGTTTATGCTGGAGAAACTAAAATTTAATATCTAGCTGCAAACCTTTTAGCCTCACCCCGGTATTACCTCACTTACCTATCTTGCCCTACCTCACCTTCATACCCACCTAACCTAGCCTATCTTACGTACCTATCAACTTAGCTTTCTTAGTTAAGTGACGTAAAAGACAAAGTCTTACTGAACAGAAAATGTAATTTTTGTTAAAGCACACAATTTAGGTCCAATCCATTTTTTGTGGCCTTAACTATTTTTTAAGTATTCTTTGTTACTGACTTGAATTTTCAAATACTTATACTTGTTTCAAATGGTAAGCGACTGTTCAAAATAATTCGTTTTTATTGCGGTCACGCAAAGAACATGGAATTTCAAAGCCATCACATAGTCCACTGTATTCATATTATACCTACAACGAAGTGTGTAAGTGTGTAGGGAAAACTTATCTCGATTAACAAGATGTAGATAGACTAATAAGAAGAGTAGGTAAAGCAATTTATGTAAGTGAAACGCACCGGACACTTTGTTTTATAAAATTTTTGCATGAAATTCAGGAAGCCTGAAAAGGAAATCGCGATTTAGAGCTGCTAGCTTAATTAATGCATTAGAAACAGAGATCGAAAGGTTGGTGATAACTAAGAAAAGTAATTCTGATTTGAAAAATTGTGTTGATAATGCAGAGCTGCTTGGGAACAAAAGCATGGCGACATTGACGTTATATCGACGACACAAAAAATAACTTTGGAAAAGAGGCGAATGCGAATCTGGCAGCACATTTAAGAAGGAGAATTAAATTTCCTACTCAGTGTCACAATATGTTATCTTCAGATGGCACGCCGGGCGTTCGATCGTTTGCCTGTCAGGAACACGCTGTCGCTGATAAAATACACAACCTCTTCCTAATTAAAATTACACGCACATCACTGCCTGTTACCTAGCAACCAGAGTCGTTTCTTTTGCGTTTAGCACACCTCCCCAAACAAGTGCTGTTATGTCACTCCTTGTGTAATACAGCATCTACTTCTTGTTATGCGAGAAAGCCTTTATAACAATAATACAGTAGCTAAAGTGATGGTCAGCGGACCGCTATATGATGGTTTTCTACGACCACCACCACAGTCGTCCTCCGAGGTCGCGGGTTCAAACCTGGCGGAGGGTAATGGATTGTTTCGGGTGTGAAAATCCTTAGCATGGCTTCCTTTGGAAGGGAAGAAATGCTGGTCGTGTCGTAGATTTACGGCACGTAAAAGAACCTCAAGACTGATAAAGAGGCCTCTGAGCAAAGTTTTCGGTCTTTCACGTCCAATATAGAATGGGACGCTAAGGACCACAGCAGTTAAAGAGCGTCCATATATAGAACTCGATTGAATTTTGTGACCACCAGAAAAAACACTAATAGCGACTTACCACTTGAAAAAATCGGATGTGTTGCACTCATATCACTTTCTTTCCTCACTCTCTTCAAGGCCGGTCGCTAGGAGATGGCCTTGAAATTCTGTTCTCTTTGCGTGCACACGAAAAAGAACAATACAACAACAAACAAAAGAAGAGCGGCTGGCCTCGTAGTTCAGTCAGTATAGCACATGCCTGCTCTGCGAGGGGTCCCGAATTCGATTCCCGGCTGGTTGGTGGGAATTTTTCTGTAACCAAGATTATTCCCTATCCTTCTGAGATGCAGGAAGTATGAATGAGAGTGTGAATGTGTGTGTGATCTAACGAAAAAACCCCAAACTTTATCACAATCCAACCACTAGGGAATACGAGTTAATGCAATTGCCTACAGGCAATAATACGTATGTTCCAAAGGAAAGCCTGCCGATAAGACCATTGCAGTTAAACGTTGGGTATAAATAGGACTAAAAAAAAAGAGCAATTGCAGTTCAGAAAAGTATGAAGTATTTGAAAATTCAACTCAATAATAAAGAATATCTCGGAAATGGTTAAAGTCACAAACAACTTTGACATAAATCGTGTACTTTAACAAATGTAAATTTTTTGTAGTAAGATTTTGTCTATCCCTTGTTAACAGTTATACAAAAGTGGTTTAGAATGAACAGGACTTGTTATTCCCAGTAGATTCAACATATACATTTCATTTTTCATGAAAACAGATTAAACATATGGTATTTTAATGAAAATTATTTGAGCCATTTAAAAAAATAAACATTTCGAAAATGTTCCATGTAGGGGTAGTTTGAGGTAGGGGACTTTCTTCAAAGTCTCTGTTACATCATTGAAAGATAAATATCAAGTTTCGTATTTTATCAACTTTCCGTGTTTGAATCGCGCAATTCACACACACACAAAATGATTCTTTTGATTTAGAGGACTTCAAAACGTGCATTTTCAGTGAACTCCTGATGTAGATTGTTTGGGTGGAAAGCGATACTACCTCTAGTTACTATAGGTAAGTAATAGAAAAAGTAACAAGCTTTTCTAGAAGCGTTTTAGAGGAGGTATACTCATAAGCGATTAGAAAAAGTCGTGTGAATGTATCACATCATATATTTTGCGCGTATTTTCTGTAGAGTACTCTAGGGCATTCTCAACGATAAGTTAAGACTATTCCTGCAAGTATTTCTTTTATAACTCCAAGGTGTTCGAATTCTAATATCCAACTCTTGTAAATCTTATTTAGTCGTTTATGAGCTGACTTAGAAACTATCTTAGTCTATATCGGCCGGGAATAAGAGTGCTTTTCAATGGTGAATTATTATCAAAATCGGTTGTTGTTTTCCGATTTTATGCCACACACGCACTTTTCTCTCCTTATAACCTATTCATTATTGTTACGCAACGGCTAATAGCCCTAGGTTGACGGGAGGTCGGCGCCAGGCAGTCGAAGGTAAAAAAAGATAAGTGGCGTTCTCGTCCGGCGTAATTACCAAAAGCGCTATCGGGCAGATAAACAAAATCTTCCGTAAGTTCCTACCCGCCCCCCCCACTTCCAGAATATGTCACCAGAAAGTTCTAGAACGTTCTGTGGAAGATTCCACAGGCTACATAAGCGAACGTTCTCACGTACAAGAGTGAGATGAGTCACTGACCGAGCGAGTTGACGGGAGTGCCATTCTCCGAGCGAATTTGTGGCGACTGCTGTGGAGTGCAGCGTGTGAGAGATTACGGAGATCCTGTGTTCGACTCTCCAGAGAGTCAAGTGAGCCATCCACAGAACAGACTGCGTCCTACGTATTTCAATACGCCGCTATGCCACGAAGAAAGTGAAGTGAGATAGGAAGATGAAGTAATTCACATCAGTGAAGTGACAGTGTGAACTAAGTAAAGGATCAGTGAAAACTACTGAAGTGCCAGTTAAAAGTGGACAAAGTCACATTATAAACAAAGAAAAATTGTATGCTTTTAGCGTAATCCCAAAAATCACTCAACCCATTTTGATAACTCTTTCACCATTCAACACCTGTAACATTTCTGACGAACGTTGGCCTCTAATTTAATTTCATAGATCATTAAAATATTAAAAAGTATTTACAAAACCAGTTCTTGAGTACGAACACATTTGAGTTATACAAGAATATGCTTGAGAAGGCCTTGACTTTTAGTTGAGAATGTCATGGAGTGGAAAACACTTGTCATTCCACAGAATATTCATATAAAATAAGCGCTGATATTTCATTTCAAGCAATATATGCAACATACGAGGCCAGTCCCAGAAGTACCCGACCTGATGTACAGCTAGCGGTTGTTGTTTCAAACAAATGACTATGGTAGAAAGTACCACCCTTATAAAGCTTAAGTTTGATGATGCTACGTTGGTTAGTAATTGTTTGGCAGCCATTAATAGTGAACTCTCTCAGCGAATTTGTAAACATGGATAAAACTGGCCACTGTTATGTGATACAATACTTTCATTTGAAAGGTTTTAGTCCAACTAATATTAAAGCTGAGCTCGATTCTACTCTGGGGAAGTCTGCTCCTTCGTTTACAACAGTAAAATATTGGGTGGCAAAGTTTAAGCGAGGCTAAGACGACATCGCAGTGGTCGACCAAATGAGGGACCACGCCAGAAATTGTGAATAAAATCCACAAAATGGTATGTGATGACCGTCGACTGAATGTGTGCGAGCTAGCAGACATCAGGCATTTCAAAAAGTGCTGTACATCGCACCTAACTCTAAATATATTCATGAGAAAGCTGTACGCAAGATGGGTGTCGCGTTTACTCACAATAGAACAAAAGCAGCGTCGTGAGGATGTTCAGTCGAGTGTATGGCGATGTTTCGCTGCAATAAACTGGGTTTTTGCGCCGATTCATAACCATGGATGAAACATGCGTTCATCACTTCACACATGAGACGAAGGAACAGTCGAAACAGTGGGATTATCCTCAAAAAGGAAAAGAAATCAATGGCGGGTATTATGCAAACTTATTGCAGCATTTGAATGATGAAATCAATCAAAAACGGCCGCATTTAGCGAAAGAGAAACTTCTGTTTCATCAAGACAATGCACCAGCTCACACATCCATTATCGCCATGGCCAAAATCAATGAGTTAAAAGTTCGAATTGCTTCCTTATGCACCCTATTCGCCAGATTTAGTCCCCGCTGATTATTTTCTGTTTCCAAAGTTGAAGAAATAGCTTGGTGGTAAAAGATTTGCCAACATTGAAGAGGTGGAATCTGCAGTTGATGGCTATTTTGCAGAACTCGACGGTTCTTACTACAAACAGGATATCGAAGCTATTAAACTTTGCTGGGGAAAGGTTATCGAGCTGAAAGGAGACTATGTAGAGAAATAAAGATGTTTTCTCCCAAAATTTTTGTGTTTTCTTTACTAGGTCGGGTACTTTTGGGACAGCCCTCGTATATGTGTGTGTGTGTTTAGCTTTATTTCGTTTGTATATTACAATTAATACCGCTTGCAATGTATATAAATAGTTGTATACCTAAGAGACAAAATTACTAACATTATAAATTAGTAACCGATATTTTATAATTAAAACCGAGAATATTTACCCGCATCACCTCTATTTCGTTTGTGTTAAGGGCTATATATTACGTGAAAAGTATGTAGCTTTACGTTACTAAATGACTATTGTATCAAAGAGAAGGTTCAACGTTTTAAATTTCACCTACTGCGATTATCCCTTCCGTTCAATGATTGTTCCACCACCAAAGCGGGGGGTTTGGAAATGCTGCATAGCGTTTCCAAGAAGAACACTGTCGATGTTTCACATCGTTTTGCGTTAATATCAGGGGATTTTTCATCCGTCATTAGGAGTAGCTGGGCCTAAAAAATAGTTTTATTTATGGACGCTATTTAACTGCTATATTTCTTAGTGTCCCATTTTATATTGGACGTGAAAGACCGGAAATTTTGCACAGAGGCCTCTTCATCAGCTTGAGGTTCTTTTTCGTGCCGTAAATCTACGACACGGACTACCGGCTTTACTTCCCTTACGAAGGAAGCCATGCGAAGGATTTTTACGCCCGAAAAAATCCATCGCCCTCATCGGGTTTGAACCCGTGAGCTCGGGAACTAGAAGCTAGCATGGTACCCTAGACCACAGAGGACGACATAGCTGGGGTGGTACGAAATTACAATTATAAAGGGTAGGAGGGGGGATTCACCGATTCTAGATGATTGTGTAATAAGTTCATAAAGAACGGAGAGAGGGGACAAATGAAATGAATTAATTATGCGACATTGTAGTTTAAAAGGCAGCTACTCGTGTTAATATAGATGCAAACATACTATTTTGTTCCTAATATTCGCTGCACGTAAAGTTGATTATTTCTCCGGGCAGTTACCCCCGCCACAATGCTCACTTTTTCAAAACGTCGCACGCATTACGTTCATTGATAAATACTGCTTCCACTCGTTAATAATGTAGTAATGAAAAATCACTAGCGCCATTAAATAATATCTGCCTCACTCTCTTAATCGGGAAATATGCCATCGGGGTGTGTAATCTAACCTCATTTTCACGTGAAACACTGTACTGCCAAAATGCGTATGTCAGCAGCCAGACCTGTTTACTCTCCCTAATGTTAGCCTAGAACAAGTACAGTGAGAATTACATTCCACCCAAACATTTCTGATGTGATACATTCACATGACTTTCTCTACCCCCTATCGTTTATTAGTGGGTATACAAGCTACTCTTACTAAAGCTTATTTTTATATCTACTACACTTTAATCCAAATAAACATTTACAGAAAGAGCTACATTACAAATTTCGTTATAATATAAAGAGAACAGCGATAGTCAAATGTTTAACAACTGGATGTTGACAGGACTTTAAAGAATGACCAAGAAATGAACAATTCGAACCATTAATAAGGGATATCTCAGAAGTGGCTTATGCCACAAAAAACTTATACCAAATAAATTCTGTGTTTTAAAGATACCTACATTTGTTGTGTAGTCTAACATTTACCAGTTATACAAGATTATGCAAAATTCCTCCTGAATGAAGATTTCACAAGCTATTCCCAGAAAATTCAAGATATACCTTTATTTGTCATGTAAATAACTTTCGTATATGATATTTTAATCAAATTCGTTACAGACTTCTTTTGGAAAATCAAAGAGTAGTTGCGAGTGGAGGATTTTCTTGAAAATCTTAGTGTCGCATCTTTGGAAGATACTGAACTCAAATACCAAGTTTGATATTTTTCCGACTTTTCGCAATACATGGGCATATTTCCAAAAATGTCTCTTTTTTGGATTCAGGGGGCCTCAAAATATGTATTTCCGGTGAAGTCCTTCTCTACCTACTAGGTACGTGGTAGAGAAAGTAACAGAAAAAATCCGATGTGTTACACTCACATGACTTTCCCTACTCTTGTACAATCTATTTTTACAAACGCCGATTCTCCATATGCTTCATGTTAATGGAGATATCGAGATGTCAATCTTATTGGTAATTTTCTTGTAGATGCAAGGGGAATATGGTAGGTTTTAAGCGATGGTCAAATATTTTAACGCTGGTTGCTATGTGACGCATTCCATTCTCTTTGCATGTCCAGGACATAAAAAATCTGATGTGTTACACTCACATGACTTTCTCTACTCTTGTACAAACTATTTATACAAACGCTTATTCTCCATCTAGTTCATGTTAATCGAGATAAACATCTGCAGACCCTATCTTATTGCTAATTTTCTTGTAGATGTAAGGGGAATATATATTTACAAGGGCAATATAGAAAAACAGTAGCCTTTAAGCACATACATATCTGTTAATAGCTGGTTGCTAGGTGCAGCACCATTCCCTTTGCCACAGATTATAACTCTTTGCATATCCAAGACAAAAAAAATGAATAACGAATTTGAGAAAAAGTATAAGTATTGGAAAATTTAAGGAAATAACAAGCAATATCTCGAAAACGGTTCACTCAACAAAAGAAATGTATATGACATAAGTTGTGTATTTTAACGCGATCTACATTTTTTGTGTAGTAAAATTTTGTCTATCTCTTATGGTTTACCAGTTATGCAAAAGTCGTTCACAATGAAGAATACTTTTGGAGACATTCCCAGAAAATTCAAGATATACATTTCATTTCTCATGACATTATCTTAAAGATATGATGTTTTCATCAAAATCGTTAGAGCCATTTTTGAGAAAATTAAAATTTTCGAAAAATCTTCCATGTAAAGGGTAGTCTGGGGTGGGGGGATTTTCTTGAAAACCTTCGTGTCGCATCTCTGGAAGATACTGAACCTAAATACCAAGTTTGGTGTTTATCCGACTGTTAGTTTTTGAGTTATGCTGTTCACAGACACACACACACACAGACACACACACACAGACACACACACACAGACACACACACGGACATGTTTCCAAAAATGCTTTTTTTGGATTCAGTGGGTCTCAAAACATATATTTCCGGTGAAATCTCGGTATCGAATTTTTGGGTGGAATGCAATACTTCCCCTACTTACTATACGTAGTAGAGAAAGTAAAAAATGAATAACGAATTTGAGAAAAAGTATATGTATTGGAAAATTTAAGGAAATAACAAGCAATATCTCGAAAACGGTTCACTCAACAAAAGAAATGTATATGACATACGTTGTGTATTTTAACGCGATCTACATTTTTTGTGTAGTAAAATTTTGTCTATCTCTTATGGTTTACCAGTTATGAAAAAGTCGTTCATAACGAAGAATACTTTTGGAGACATTCCCAGAAAATTCGAGATATACATTTTATTTGTCATGACAATATCTTAAACATATGATATTTTAATCATAATCGTTAGAGCCGTTTTTGAGAAAATTAAAATTTTCGAAAAATTTTCCATGTAAAGGGTAGTTTGGGGTGGGGAGATTTTCTTGAAAACCTTCCTGTCGCATCTCTAAAAGATACTGAACCTAAATACCAAGTTTGGTGTTTATCCGACTCTTCGTTTTTGAGTTATGCTGTTCACAGACACACAGACACACAGACAGACACACAGACACACAGACAGACACACACACGGACATGTTTCCAAAAATGCTTTTTTTGGATTCAGTGAGTCTCAAAACATGTATTTCCGGTGAAATCTCGGTATCGAAATTTTGGGTGGAATACAATACTTCCCCTACTTACTATACGTAGTAGAGAAAGTAAAAATACAGTAGCCTTTAAGAATTGACATATCTCTTAATAGCTGGTTGCTATGTAGAGCACAATTCTCTTTGCCACAGATTAATACTCTTTGCATATCCAAGACAAAAAAAAATGAATAACGAATTCCCATTTGAGAAAAAGTATATTGGAAAATTTAAGGAAATAACAAGCAATATCTCGAAAATGGTTCACCCAGCGAAAAAAATGTATATGGCATAAATTGTGTATTTTAACGCGAGCTACATTTTTTGTGTTGTAAACTTTTGTCTATCTCTTATGGTTTACCAGTTATGCAAAAGTCGTTCACAATGAAGAATACTTTTGGAGACATTTCCAGAAAATTCAAGGTATACATTTTATTTGTCATGAAAGTATCTTAAATATATGATATTTTAATTAAAATCGTTAGAGCCATTTTTGAGAAAATTAAAATTTTCGAAAAATGTTACATGTAAAGGGTAGTCTGGGGTGGGGGGATTTTCTTGAAAACCTTCGTGTCGCATCTCTGGAAGATACTGAACCTAAATACCAAGTTTCGTGTTTATCCGACTGTTCGTTTATGAGTTATGCTGTTCACAGACACACACACACACAGACACACACACACAGACACACACACGGACATGTTTCCAAAAATGCTTTTTTTGGATTCAGGGAGTCTCAAAACATGTATTTCCGGTGAAATCTCGGTATCGAATTTTTGGGTGGAATACAATACTTCCCCTACTTACTATACGTAGTAGAGAAAGTAAAAATCTGATGTGTTACACTCACATGACTTTCTCTACTCTTGTACAAACTATTTTTACAAACGCTTATTCTCCATATGCTTCATGTTAATGGAGATATCGAGATGTCAATCTTATTGATAATTTTCTTGTAGATGCAAGGGGAATATGGTAGGTTTTAAGCGATAGTCAAATATTTTAACGCTGGTTGCTATGTGGCGCATTCCATTCTCTTTGCATGTCCAGGACATAAAAAAAATGAATAACGAATTTGAGAAAAAGTATAAGTATTGGAAAATTTAAGGGAATAACAAGCAATAATTCGCAAACGGTTCACTCAACAAAAGAAATGTATATGACATAAATTGTGTATTTTAACGCGATCTACATTTTTCGTGTAGTAAAATTTTGTATATCTCTTATGGTTTACCAGTTATGAAAAAGTCGTTCATAACGAAGAATACTTTTGGAGACATTCCCAGAAAATTCGAGATATACATTTGATTTGTCATGACATTATCTTAAACATATGATATTTTAATCAAAATCGTTAGAGCCGTTTTTGAGAAAATTAAAATTTTCGATAAATGTTCCATGTAAAGGGTAGTCTGGGGTGGGGGGATTTTCTTGAAAACCTTCGTGTCGCATCCTTGGAAGTTACTGAACCTAAATACCAAGTTTGGTGTTTATCCGACTGTTCGTTTCTGAGTTATGCTGTTCACAGACACACACACAGACAAACAGACACACAGACAGACAGACACACAGACACACACACGGACATGTTTCCAAAAATGCTTTTTTTGGATTCAGGGGGTCTCAAAACATGTATTTCCGGTGAAATCTCAATATCGAAATTTTGGGTAGAATACAATACTTCCCCTACTTACTATACGTAGTAGAGAAAGTAAAAATCTGATGTGTTACACTCACATGACTTTCTCAACTCTTGTACAAAGTATTTTTACAAACGCTTATTCTCCATCTAGTTCATGTTAATCGAGATAAACATTTGCAAACTCTATCTTATTGCTAATTTTCTTGTAGATGTAGGGGAAAATATATTTACAAGGGCAATATAGAAAAACAGTAGCCTTTAAGCACATACATATCTGTTAATAGCTGGTTGCTAGGTGCAGCACCATTCCCTTTGGCACAGATTATAACTCTTTGCATATCCAAGACAAAAAAATGAATAACGAATTCCTATTTGAGAAAATAAGTATTGAAAAATTTAAGGGAATAACAAGCAATATCTCGAAAATGGTTCACTCAACAAAACAAATGTGTATGACATAAATTGTGTATTTTAACGCGATCTACATTTTTTGTGTAGTAAAATTTTGTGTATCTCTTATGGTTTACCAGTTATGCAAAAGTCGTTCACAATAAAGAATACTTTTGGAGACATTCCCAGAAAATTCAAGATATACATTTTATTTGTCATAAAAATATCTTAAGCATATGATATTTTAATCAAAATCGTTAGAGCCATTTTTGAGAAAATTAAAATTTTCGAAAAATGTTCTATGTAAAGGGTAATCTGGGGTGGGGGAATTTTCTTGAAAACCTTCGTGTCGCATCTCTGGAAGATACTGAACCCAAATACCAAGTTTGGTGTTTATCTGACTGTTCGTTTCTGAGTTATGCTGTTCACAGACACACACACAGACACACACACAGACACACAGACAGACACACAGACACACACACGGACATGTTTCCAAAAATGCTTTTTTTGGATTCAGGTGGTCTCAAAACATGTATTTCCGATGAAATCTCGGTATCGAATTTTTGGGTGGAATACAATAGTTCCCCTACTTACTATACGTAGTAGAGAAAGTAAAAAATCTGATGTTACATCTCATGACTTTCTCAACCAATTCAACAGACTACTATTACAAAAGCTTGTTCCTGTATCTACTTCACGTTAATCGAGATAAACATTTGTAGAAATGGTTTTATTACATATTTAAAAGTAGGTACAACGAGATAGGAGAATAAAGTAGGTTTGAGCGGCAGTCAAATCTTTTAAAAGCTGGTACACTACGTGATGGCCTTCAAATTCTGTCCAGCAGAGATAAACAGAGAGAGAAATGAATAACGCCTTACCATTTCAGAAAAGTATAAGCATTGGAAAATTCAAACCGATAACAAGGGATATCTCGGAAATGGTTAACTCAAAAAGAAGAAGAATTTATTTGACATAAATTGTGTGCTTAAACGTGATTTACATTTTTGTATAGTAAGATTTTGTCTGTCTCTTACGCTCTACCATTTATCAAAAGTGATTCACAAGCTATTCCCATAAAATTCAACATATATATTTCATTTGCCATGAAAAGATCTTAAACATATTTTAAACAACATCGTAGGAGCCATTTTTGAGAAAGCACAAGTTTTCGAAAAATTTTCCATTTAAGGGGAAGTTTGAGGTGAGGGAGATTTTCTTGAAGATCTTCGTGTCGCATCCTTGGATCCAAGTTTGGTATTAAACCGACTTTTCCTTTATCGGTTATGCTGTACACAGACAGCATAACACAAGAACCTTTTCCTAAAAATGTGTTGTTGTTTTTTTGCGTTTCAGAGGGGCCTCAAAACATATAAATCTATAATACCTATTCCCCTACTGAAGAGTAAATAGAGAAAGTCGTGTGAATGCAGCACATCGGAGCTTTTTTAACATGGATTTCAAAACAGCTGAAGGCTGGCTTAGAGCTTTCAGAATGTAAGTAAAAGAAATATTTGAAATGTCAAAGAAAATGGCGAGGCATTGTTGCTTTAACCCAGATTTATCGATACAGGAAGCAATTGCACGTGGAGATATGGTCACAACGCCCTCGTGTTTCTTTTCAAGCAGATGTTTTGCCTCGTAACAACTGAAGGAGGTCACGTGGCGGATCATAACGATAAAGAAGACGAAAGGAAAATGTTCCCAGCGCATATTAAAACCAGCTGTTTCACGTGGGTTCAACAATAACTGCATGTTGGGGAAAAGGCAAGCAAGTACGTGCCTACCTACAAGGCGCATTTACGTATACTTACAACATTTTATATTCTCTACTACGTACCTAGCAGGTATTGCATTCCACCCAAAAATTCAATACCGAGATTTCACCGGAAATATATGATTTGAGGTCCCGTGAATCCAAATAAAGCATTTTTAGAAAATATCCGTGTGTGCGTTTAAACAGCGTAATTCAAAAATGAAAAGTGAGATAAATACCAAAGTGGTATTTAGGTTCAGTACCTTCCAAAGATACGACACGAAGATTTTCAAGAAAATCCCTTCATCTACACCTTATACATGTAACATTTTTCGAAATTTCTTATTTTCTAAAAATGGCTGTAATGATTTTAATTAAAATGTCTGTATTAAAGATACTTACATGATAAGTAAAATGTATGTATTGAATTTTCTGGGAATAGCCTGTGAAGCCCTCTTCATTTGGAAGAAATTTGGTATAATCTCGTATAACCTCTTTTTTTTAAACTTATGTACAGTATTTATTTGTTATTGCAAAAGACTTTATAGTGACAGACAATATATAACAATGTTAAAACTTTCATAGTGATGAAAACAATTACTCCAGTATTTCCAACAGACCATGTCTGACCGCACAATTTCCTCCATCCCAAGGCTCACTTTCTACACTAGTAGTATTACCCTTTCCACCATTTCTCCCAACTTCCTTGCCTCTTTCCCAGAAAGCACGATTCTTACGCGCATTTGGGAACGTTCCAAAGGAATGGTTGCTTTTAATAAAGGTAGCACATCAAGTGCTTGTTTCTGTTTGGTTTGACAGAACAATGTGCATCTTTCTCAATCATGGATACTGGATATGACCGTTTGGTTTCAGGATTTACAATATCCTTGAACAAGCATTCAAGCTGAGGCTGCCTTTCATTGTCAGAAACCTGCAGTTCTCCCTTGGCTGAAATTTCTTTGTAGATTTCTGTAAAATCATCTTCACCAAATGCTTTCACAAGAGCTTCTTTTATTGCTACTTGTCCTTTTGAAACATTTGTGAATACTGTGTGAGTCTGAAGAACCTTATCTATATCCGTTTCTCCAATTCGTTAGTCTGATTTGATTCGTTGGTGTAAATATCTTAGAAATGATGGAAAACGTGAATTATTTATTGTTTTTCTTCTGCTCACATGTAAAGCTGCCCTGAAAGGACAGGTATAACTGGCAAACGTTAAGCGATACGCGATATTGGTTATTAAAGGTTCGAATTGTTCATTTCTTGGTTATTCTTTTAAGCCCTGTCAACATTCAGTTGTTTCTCGTGATGTCATGGAAACAGTATGGAATTTTAAGGCCAGCATATAGCGTCCAGTTGTTAAACATTTGACTATCGCTGTTCTCTTTGTATCTATAACGAAATGGGTAATGTAGCTGTTTCTGTAAAGGTTTATCTTGATTAAAATGTAGTGGATAGAAAAATAAGCTTTAGTAAGAGTAATTTGTATAGCCACTAATAAACGATAAAGTCATGTGAATGTATCACAATTTTAGAAAAGGGTTCGTGTGTAAAACGAAAATTGGAATAATAATCACACAGGATGTCTACTGCCTTGAAGGAGGTTAAAATCCCAGTGGAGTGACATCACAATAACAGTGCAGCAGTATTCAAATGTGTATTGTTTGTTACCACAGCCACGATGTGAAGGTGTGTTGCTACACCCGATCTTGCAATGGTGGTTTTTTTAAATGCGGTTTAATTACATTTACTGTTTGTACTCTTGATCAAGTTTTGTACACTTATCTACAACATTGTTATGCTGAATTCTCCGCTTTAGCTTTTAGGACTGTCATTTCATAGACTCCTTGTGCTATTCATAACACTGCACCAAAAATCGCTGATATTTGCAGAAATGAGAATAAAATACAGCAGATTTTTTATCTCTAACCTTCCCTGCAACAATCTTCATAATCCTGGAAATGTATACATCGTAAGAAGTTTTAGTGGTAAACATTATCCAAATGATTAACAATTATCATTACTATATAACATAAAAGATTATGGAAGAGCAGATATCATACAAAACAACTTGTTCAAGAAACACTTCTCTGAATTGCAAGGATTTCCAAGAATCAGTCACCTAAAATTTAGTCTGAAATAAAGCAATGTTATATAGACAGTTCATCCAATGTTTCCAGTAAGTAATACAAATTCCAGTACATCCAGTATGTTAAAAATAAATTCAAGTATATTTGAAGTATCAGTAGACACCCTGTGATACCTACTTAGTATTTTCAAAAGATGCTACACGAAGATTATCATCAGTAATCTAAAGCGATGTTGTGTTAGTTCAAAAAAATTGAAGTCGCGGGTGATTATATCGAACAAATAACACAGCTTTGCGTTAGGTTTCCTTTGACTATTTTAGCGGATAACACAAGAGTAGAAGATAAAATAAATCTAAAAACTAAATACTTACTGAATATATTAAATAACCTTAGTTGATTTTTGCCATGCAAGGCCCTCTGAAATTTACCGGGTTTATTATAAATAGATATCTTTACCGTTAAATGTCTTGGAACTTCACAAAATGAAATCCTGTTTTAACAGTTGCATGGCAATAAACAACTAAGGTTAGTAGTACAACGCGCAAGTAGTTAGTTTTTAGCTTCTACTCTCGTGTTACTCACTAAAATAATAAAAATGTAATTTCATTGAACAAAATTTAGTAAGGAACTTGAAAACTACACTGTCGTTTGTGAAAATTGCAAGAAGGAAGAAGAAAATGAATTAATTCAATGAATTTAATAGCACAGGTTAGGTACATAACAAGTAACAAAAGATAAACTTTTCAAATCTATACATGACCTTTGAGCCCTAATGTTCAGTATTTGGTGTGGCGCTGCAATTAGAGCTGCTATACACCGTGGCATTGAATCAAAAAGTTTCTGAATAAGTTCCTGAGGGATTTCCCTCCACGCAGTTTGTATTCGAGCCTACAAATCCGTGTCACTGGTTACTCGAGGACCGTGACGCACCAGGTGCCGACCAACCATATCCCAAACATGTCAGGAGAACGTGCAGGCCAGGGAAGCAATGGTACCCGTCGCTCTTCGAAGAAGACTTGTACATTCCTCGCAATATGTGGCCGGGAATTGTCCTGTTGAAATGTGGCCTGTGGGGATGCCTGAAGCAGGGGGAGTACCTCAGGCTCTACAACCACCATTAGATACCGGTTGTTGTTCAAAGTGCCCTCAATTCGTAGGAGGCGAGATCGGTTGTTGTAACCAATGGCGCCCCAAACCATCACACCTGGTGTTTGTCTGCTATGCCGCTCAACAATGCAGCCCTCCAGGTTGCACTCACCACGGTATCGCCGGACACATCACTGTAGGACACGTTCAAGCGGGACTTGTCCAAAAAGACTACATTTTGTCACTTAGCACCCCAGTGACGGTGTTCACATGCCCATTGCAGTCGGAGGAGCTTGTGGTTTTTGGACAATGGAAGCCGACGTAATGGCATGCATGCAACCAGTCCAACCTGCAGCAGACGGCAACGAACCGTTGATGCAGACACGTTCACACCTGTTGCAGTGCTCCAGCGTCGAGGCGACACTGTGGATGAAGCTGTATGGTCCGGTATGACCATGCGGACAAGATGACGGTCATCCCGTGCTGTGGTCATGTTCCATGTACTGGACACCCGCTCTTCGCTGCGTACGACCTTCATCTATCCACTGCTTCCACACACGCATCACTGTCGTAGCAGCAACAGCCGAAATGTCGCGGTATGACAAACCCGCTTTCTGGAGACCGATCATTCTGCCCGTTCGAATTCACTCACATGCCGATATGGCTCCCTTTGACGTCGACGTGGCATACTGACACTCAGTTTATTGTTTCCACCTTGTTTGACAGCTCTGCACTGACTACACTGGGCGCAACACTGACCTTATCGGACCGACACGAGAGGGCCTACTGCTCGGCCTGAGTGTACTCCATCTCTCTGCAAACCTAATCCCTTATTGCTTGCACACTCTTCTACACTTCCACCAAGTTTGGAGTTATTTGGGAAATTCCTTCTTGGTGTTGCAATTATCACAAACGGCAGTGTATAACTATCAAAAACGCAGTTATTAAAATTAAAAGTTGGAACTTCTTTCTTGTTGCAAACAACAGATGCACTGTTATTAGAGATGGGAGCGCAAGATGTTAATGTAATTTTCTTGTAGGTTCTGGATTCCGCAATTTATTGATTATTCTCGAATGACGCTTGTTCATTAATGTGTTACTGTATCGATATTTCGGTGAAAGGAGTTATGTGCGGAGATATTTTTCATCGCGAATTTTAACATTGAAACCGGCAACTGAATCTGTAATGACAATACTGACCGGAAGCATAAGATTATCAGCAGGAAACCTTTCATAATCAGGGCCATAAGCTAAATCTCACCAAATACATCTATACTTGGAAAATTACCGAATTGTTTTATTTTATTCAAAATTGCTGTAATGAGTTTTATAAAAATATCATACATTTAAGACATTTATATGACAAATAAAATGCATATCTTGAATTTTCTAGGAAAAGACTAAAGTTCTCTTCTTTTGGAATGAACATTGTATAATTTTGTGTAACTGGTAAACCATTCAGAGATAGAAAGAAACTTACGGCACAGAAAATGTAGAACTCTTTAAAACCTGCTTTTAAACATTTGACTATCACACTCCTGTATACTCTTGTATCTAGAGCGAATTGTGTAGTGAAGCTATCTCTGCAAATATTTATATGGATTCGTAAGAATAGATACAAAAATAGGATTTTTTAAGAGTAGGTTGTAGAAGCTATATAAAAATGAACGATAGTGGTTAGAGAAAGTTATATGACTGTAACACTAGACTTTGTTTCTCTCTCTGATGTACATTTTTGTTCGAATATATCTCAGAAATTACTCATATGAAGTCATAGTTTGATCTCTAAAAGGTGGGTTGCTTTATAATTTCATAATCTGTGCACGACAACACCAGAAACAAACAAATGGTGACTTAGCACTTACAAAAGTATAAATGCATCGGACAAGAAACGTTATTTGAAATAAATTGCGTTTTAAGTCTATCTCTTACTGGTTAGCAGTCATATAACATTCATTCAGAACGACAAGGACTTCCCAGGCTGTTCACAGAACACTGAAGATAGATTAGAACTGCAAATACAATACAAATGGTTAATCATTATAGTGAATAAAAATAATGGAATAAATTCTATGTAGAGGGTAGTTTTGGGTGAAAGGATTGTTTTGAAAATCTTGGTGTGTCTTTGGAAGATACTGAGCTTAAATCTCAAAATGTGTATTTGGCGTTAAATCTCGTGATTACATAGATCATCTGGAATAATAATAATAATAATAATAATAATCATAATAATAATAATAGAGTTAAAATTGCAGGAATTACGCAAGAAGATACCCTAAACAGAGATATGTTTAGGATCAAAGTGCCAAAGAATGAGAGAACACAGTGGAACGTTTACAAGTGTATTGCGTAGAGCCCCTACATGGGCTCATTCACAAATAAAAAAATGAATATATACATACATAAGCAGTTTTGTGGAACGCACGTGGTCCCTTAGGCATGCCACTTGCAACCACTCTAATGGGACTACCAAGTCATGTAAAGACCGCCTGAAAACGCTGCACACCCGCAACACACCTTTGACAGAGAAGTTGCCTAACAATCACGGGGTAGCCTACGGTATTAATTGTGGAACACTTGAAATAAATCTTGTCTGACCCGGCGGTAACGTTTGTGGCCCGCATTCACCATGTCCCGTGTTCAAACCCCGTGGGCCGACCAATCTTACTGAGGTTTTTTCGTGGCTTCCCTCAGCCGCTAAGGTAAATACCGGATTGGATATATAATTCCAAGGCCCAAAGTTCCACCTTAAGTCTAAAACAATAGTAAAAATGAAAAATAGGTGGTAATAGCGAATGTTGTGCCATCTATCCACAGATAATGAAAGCAGGTAGACTGGATGCAACCTAATGCCATCTGTACGGCACGAAGCGGAAGATCCGGTTGCTACGCATTAAGGTCTTTGTGGACACGTGACGAAGCAAGATGGCATGGTTACAGGGATGAGACTTAGAGGACTAACTGTCCGCCTTTCTATACGAAAACGGCAGTTCGACTGGATGCACCCTAATGTCATCTGCAGGACACGAAACAGAAGATCCAGTTGCTACGCATTAAGGTCTCTGTGGACACGTGACGAAGCGGATGGTTACAGGGATGAGACCTAGAAGGCCACACCTCGATCTAAGAGTTATACACTAACAGATCCGTCGGGATATGACCCTGTAATTAAAGCGACGTAAAATAGAGTAATAAAAAATACATATTGGAAATAAATTGTTTGTTTTAAAGAGATCTAAATTCCTTGTGTGGTATGTTTTCGTCTACTACTTAACTTTGTCAGTTATAGAAAATTATACAAAATTCCTTCTGAATGAAGATGACTTCACAGGCTATCCCCAGAAAATTCAAGATATACATCTTATTTTTTATGCAAATATCCTTAATATGTCATCTTTTAGAAAAAGAAATCGAAAAACGTTCCATGTATAAGGTAGTTTGAGATAGGGAGATTCTCTTGGAAATCTTTGTATCGCAACCTTGGAAGATACTAAACTTATATACCAACTTTGGTATTTATCCGCCTACCTACTATGTACGTGGTAGAGGAACTAATAAGCTTTTGCAGAATACTTTGTGTAAGAGTGGATGGAGAAAGTAATGTGAATGTAACACTATATATTTGCTATGTAGAAAGGAAAATAACCAATACTAATAGGAGTATAGTGGGTAGGTCTACGTGTGGAGGTATTCCAACCAAGAAATTTATGCAGTGATTACAATGGAAATTCCTTCAATGTCCCCTGACACCACAATACCTAAACAAATGCCTGCGTGTTTGTCTCTATGGACATTATAGCAAACTATTTCTGCGAATATCCATCATGATTAAATAGAAAAACAGACATTACCAGTGTTGCAGTTTTTTGTTTCAGGTCTATATACAAGATCCTAAATGCACACACAGCGTTACATTTCAGATACGTTCGCAACATTTTATTTCCTACGTTCTCGTAAACAATCCTATAAATGGCACATCCCTATACAAGGTGTATCTTTATTGGTGTCATATAGTTGGTGGATGTGTTCCTAACATCAAAACAGTAAAAAAAAGTTCAAATGTACAGGTAATAAATGTAATAAAACATTGTAAATATTTCCTCCCGTTGAGTTTCAGTTAATTACGTGTATATTTGATTATAATATTTCTTTTAGAAACAGAGCCACGCTTGTCTCGGTTCAGGAAACTTCGGCTGTAAGCTTAATTGGGGAGTGTTTGGCTATGTAACTGATAAACTGACAGACATTTTGGGAGGCTCATTATCTAAATTATCCAATATTACCCTTAATTTTGTCGTCCTCGTGGTGTAGTGGTTACCATGCTAACCTCTACTTCCCGAGGTCGCGGGTTCAAACCCTGCGGAGGGCGATGGAAGGGAAGTAAAGCCGGTTGTTCTGTGTCGTAGATTTACGGCACGTAAAACAACCTCAAGCCTGATAAAGAGGCCTCTGAGCAAAATTTCCGGGCTTTCACGCCCAATATAAAATGGGACGCTAAGGACCACAGCAGTTAAAGAGCGTCCATAAATAAAAAAAATCTGATGTGTTACACTCACATGACTTTCTCTACTCTTGCACAAACTATTTTTACAAACGCTTATTCTCCATATGCTTCATGTTAATCGAGATGTTAATCTTATTGCTAATTTTCTTGTGATGCAAGGGTAGAAGATGCAAGATTAGGCTTTAAGCGATAGTCAAATATTTTAAGAGCTGGTTGCTATATGGAGTATTCCATTCTCTTGGTATGTCCAGGACATGAAAAAAGTGAATAACGAATTCCCGTTTGAGAAAAAGTATTGGAAAATTTAAGGGAATAAGAAGCAATATCTCGAAAATGCTTCACTCAACAACAAAAATGTATACGACATAAATTGTGTATTTTAACGCGATCTACATTTTTTGTGTAGTAAAATTTTGTCTATCTCTTATGGTTTACCAGTTATGCAAAAGTCGTTCACAATGAAGAATAGTTTTGGAGACATTCCCAGAAAATTCAAGATATGCATTTCATTTGTCATGAAAATACCTTAAAAATATGATATTTTAATCAAAATCGTTAGAGCCATTTTTGAGAAAATTAAAATTTTCGAAAAATGTTCCATGTAAAGGGTAATCTGGGATGGGGTAATTTCTTGAAAACCTTCGTGTCGCATCTCTGGAAGATACTGAACCTAAATACCAAGTTTGGTGTTTATCCGACTGTTCGTTTCTGAGTTATGCTGTATACACACACACACACACACACACACGGACATGTTTGCAATTTTTTTGGATTCAGGGGGCCTCAAAACATGCATTTCCGGTGAAATCTCAGTATCGAATTTTTGGGTGGAATACAATACTTCCCCTACTTACTATACGTAGTAGAGAAAGTAAAAATGAATAACGAATTTGAGAAACAGTATAAGTATTGGAAAATTTAAGGGAATAACAAGCAATATCTCGAAAACGGTTCACTCAACAAAAGAAATGTATATGACATAAATTGTGTATTTTAACGCGATCTACATTTTTTGTGTAGTAAAATTTTGTCTATCTCTTATGGTTTACCAGTTATGCAAAAGTCGTTCACAATGAAGAATACTTTTGGAGACATTCCAAGAAAATTCAAGATATACATTTCATTTCTCATGACAATATCTTAAACATATGATATTTTAATCAAAATCGTTAGAGCCATTTTTGAGAAAATTAAAATTTTCGAAAAATATTCCATGTAAAGGATAGTCTGGGTTGGGGGGATTTTCTTGAAAACCTTCGTGTCGCATCTCTGGAAGATATTGAACCTAAATACCAAGTTTGGTGTTTATCCGACTGTTCGTTTCTGAGTTATGCTGTTCACAGACAGACAGACAGACACACACACACACACACACACACACACACACAGAGGCATGTTTCCAAAAATGCTTTTTTTGGATTCAGGGGATCTCAAACCATGCATTTCCGGTAAAATCTCGGTATCGAATTTTTTGGTGGAATACAATACTTCCCCTATTTACTATACGCACAGTAGAGAAAGTAAAACTCAATTTAATTTAACCCTTAATTTTGAGCCAATTTCAACCAAATATGAAATGTGTTGAGAAATTTTCTTCATACGCTACATATAAACCTCAACACTCTAGTAGGTGTTCTACCGTAGTGAATGCTCCTAAAAGTATGTTTCATATGACTTTCTCTACTGCTTACGTATATCTACCAAGTAGAGGAAATATTGCATTCTAACAAAAAATTCGATACCGGGAGATCACTCGAAATACGATTTCAGATTTTGATTGAATGTTAAAAAAACATTTTTAGAAAAAGTTCCAAGCGCGCGTGTGCGTATGTGTACAGCATAACTCAGAAACGAAAAGTCGTTTAAATAACAAACTTATCTTCCAAGGATGCGACACATATAATTTCAAGAAATTCCACTCGCCCCAGACTATTCTTTACATGGAAAACATTTCGTTATTTTTATTTTCTCAAAAAACGCCTGTAAACGATTTTGATTAAAATACCATGAATGTTTAAGATAGTTACGTGACAAATAAAATGTATACCCTGAATTTTCTGTGAATAACCTGTGAGGTCCCCTTGGTTCGGAATGACTTTAAGAGATAGATAAAATCATACTACACAAAAAGGTCTTTGTGGACAGGTGTCGAAGCTGTCTTCTACGTGTTATACAAGCAGAGGTACAGTTGCTGTGCACAGGCCTCTGTGGATATGTGGCGAAGCAAAATGGTATGGTACAGGGATGAGACCTAGAAAGCTAACTGTCCGCCACACACCGATCCGCAAGGTAAACTCCCTCCCGATATGGCCACGTAGCTAAAATGAATAAAATGGAGGGAGGGAGGGGGAGAAAGAGAAAGTGTTTATCTAGTTACACACACAATTTATGTGAAATAAAATCTTTTGTTGCGTTAAGCATTTCTGGGAAATTCTTTGTTATTGTTTTGAATTTACAAATAATTATACTTTTTTGCAAGTGGTAAATCGCTATTCCTATAACGAAATCTGCAAATGTGTAATTAAAGTTTATTAACAAGAAGTAGTTAGAAGAACAAGCTTTTATAGGAATAGTTTGTAGACGAGTGAGCAGCATAGGGTTATGAATGGAGCATTAATGAAAGGAAATGTAAACCAGTAAACTTTAAAACATGAAGTTCACCAGCACTGTATTAGGAAAATTAATCATCTTGATATTCCATTGTATAGATTAAGTAAAACTTCGTATAAAGATGATTGATATTCTTCCAGATAGTTTTAAAGATTTAAGTATAACTATTTTAAAAGAAGATTAAAGTTTGGTTAGTGTACAATCCTATGTATAGAGTTGAAGAATTTGTTGTTGCTAATGTTAATATCATTTAATTCTGTATTTGCAAATACAGGGTTGAAAACATGGGTACAGGTAATCTGTGTAAATTGCAACTAGCATGCTGAGTGCACAGAGATCAGACATTTACTTTTAGAAAGTTCTGAGTGACTTACAGTTTTCGCTGGGACATAATTGGGAGTGGGACAATGTTCTGCTTACATTGCATCTCAGGAGTATAATATAAATAGAAAGTTCCTGAAGATAGCCTATAATTTTGTCCGTGTTCTATAGCATCGAATGCTCAGAATAAATATAAATTGCTAAGCCTTTGAATTTTTCAATACAGATAATTATGTGAAATTTTGCCATAGTACAAAGCTAACTAAAATTGTTTTAATATATATAAGAGCAAATAATTACTTTACACACTAATTTTTAAAAAGCGGGTTTTTATTGTTGGCTGTGCACTAATTGTGGCAAAAATTTATATAGTTACCTGTAGTAGTATAAAGAAATCTGATATGTTACACTCACATGACTTTCTCTACTCTTGTACAATCTATTTTTACAAACGCCTATTCTCCATATGCTTCATGTTAATCGAGATATCGAGATGTCAATCTTATTGGTAATTTTCTTGTAGATGCAAGGGGAATATGGTAGCTTTTAAGCGATAGTCAAATATTTTAACGCTGGTTGCTATGTGGCGCATTCCATTCTCTTTGCATGTCCAGGACAAAAAAATGAATAACGAATTTGAGAAAAAGTATAAGTATTGGAAAATTTAAGGAAATAACAAGCAATATCTCGAAAACGGTTCACTCAACAAAAGAAATGTATATGACATAAGTTGTGTACTTTAACGCGATCTACATTTTTTGTGTAGTAAAATTTTGTCTATCTCTTATGGTTTACCACTTATGCAAAAGTCGTTCACAATGAAGAATACTTTTGGAGACATTCCCAGAAAATTCGAGATATGCATTTCATTTCTCATGACATTATCTTAAACATATGATATTTACATTAAAATCGTTAGAGCCATTTTTGAGAAAATTAAAATTTTCGAAAAATGTTCCATGTAAAGGGTAGTCTGGGGTGGGGGATTTTCTTGAAGACCTTCGTGTCGCATCTCTGGAAGATACTGAACCTAAATACCAAGTTTGGTGTTTATCCGACTGTTCGTTTTTGAGTTATGCTGTTCACAGACACACACACACACACACACAGACACACACACAGACATGTTTCCAAAAATGCTTTTTTTTGGTTTCAGGAGGTCTCAAAACGTGTATATCCGGTGAAATCTCGGTATCGAATTTTTGGGTGGAATACAATACTTCCCCTACTTACTATACGTAGTAGAGAAAGTAAAAATCTGATGTGTTACACTCACATGACTTTCTCTACTATGTTTACACACGCTTATTCTCCATCTACTTCATGTTAATCTTATTGCTAATTTTCTTGTAGATGCAAGGGGAATTGGTAGGCTTTAAGCGATAGTCAAATATTTTAAGAGCTGGTTGCTATGTGGAGTATTCCATTCTCTTTGCATTACCAGGACAAATAACGAATTCCCATTTGAGAAAAAGTATAAGTATTGGAAAATTCAAACAAATGACAAGGAATATTCTGGAAATGATTCACTCGACAAAACAAATATATATGACAAAGGGTGTGTTTTAACAAGCTCTACATTTATTGTGTAGTAAAATTTGTCTCTTACGGTTTACCAGTTATGCAACATTCATTCAGAATGAAGAGGGCTTTTGTGGACATTCCCAGAAAATTCAAGATATACATTTCATTTGACATAAAGTATCTTAAACATATGATATTTTAATCAAAATCGTTAGACTATCTTTTCTATGTAAAGTGTAGTCTGGGGTGGGGGGATTTTCATGAAAATCTTCGTGTCGCATCTTTAAAAGATACTGAACCTAAATACCAAGTTTCGTATTTAACCAAATTTCAGTTTTTGAATTATGCTGTTCACAGACACACACCGACCTTTTTCTAAAAATGCTTTTTCGGATTCAGTGGGCCTCAAAACATGTATTTCCTATGAAAGCTCGGTATCGAATTTTTGGATGGAATGCAATACTTCCCCTACTTACTATACGTAGTAGAGAAAGTAAACAGACACTTATAATTTTCTATTTATTCCCAGCACTCAAGGCAGCTCTGTAACCACCCAGTCCCTTTAATAAAGGGTTAAAAGCAAAAATTACGCATAGCTCTCAACAAAATCTTATGTATTACATTCACATGACTTTCTCTACCCTCTATCGCTTATTAGTGGGTATACAAGTTATTCTCACGAAAGTTTATTTTTGCTATCTACTACATTTTAATCGAGATAAACCTTTGCAGAAATACCTACATTACACTTGTCGTTATAGATATAAAGAGAACAGCGATAGTCAAATGTTTAACAACTTGCTATTTTCCTCCTGGTCGTGCAAAGAGAGCAGAATTTCAAAGCCAACACATGCGACCCGCTCTTAAAAGATTTGACTACCACTTAAGTCTACTGTATTGCCATTGTACCTAGAGTTAGATAGTTTCTGCAAATGTTTATCTCTATTAACATGAAGTAGATAGAAAAACGTTTGTAATAATAGTCGAAGAATGGACAGAGAAAGTCATATAAATGCAACATATCAGTTTTTGACGTAACAACTCAATTTACGTTACCCCCTTCTCATGAAAAATAAACGAAAGCTTATTTAAACCTGTTAAATTTTAAATGTATGCCTGCAAATATTTTCCAAGTGGTTAATCCTATAACAGAGGCAGATATACAGATTCCATACTTGAACAACATTTATATTTCATCGTTTTACTGGAAATTCGAGTGTGTTATGTTTACAAAAATATTTTTCGCTACACAGGGATACGGGAGACTGAACACATAATCAAATGTTTAAAAACTTGGTCGCTATATGCTGGCTGCAAAATTCCATAGCCTTTGCATGACAACACGAGAAACAAAAGAAGATTTTATGTATTTAAGAATTCAAATAAATAACAACGTATATTCTCGGAAATACAAAAAATAACTTCGTCTTTTATGTCTATCTCTAATGGTTTGCCAATTACACAAAATTTGTTCAGAATGAAGACACTTCAGAGAAAAATTGAACAAAATTGAAGACAGACATTTCATTAGACGTGAAAATATGTTAACATATTGCATTTTAATCAAAATCGTTAGGGAAAATTTTTGAGAAAATCAAACATAAGAAAAATCCTCCATGTAAAGGGTAGTTTGGGGTGAGGGGGATTTTCTTGAAAATCTTCGTGCCGCATCTTTGTAATCTGCCGAACTTAAATACACCACACACATTTTCTCTAAAATGCATCTTTTAGGATTCAGGGAATTCAAGAAGTGTATTTAAAGTGAAATCTCAATATAGACTTTTTGGGGTGGAGGTAACTGCTATGCAGCGTAACTGAATATTCTAGCATGTCTACAAAAATTGTACTTGTAGGTTTAGTGGTTTATATATTTGATTCAAATTTGTTTGGTAAGTGAGATTAGGAAAGGATCAGCTGAGTTTAGGACAGCACAAACTTTTAAATGCTCTGAGGAGTAACGTGAATCACCACTGCACTATTTTCTGTTGACATTCATATGTTTTGCACACAACACGTTTACGATACACGCCTTCAAAACTTGATATACGTATACTTCATATTGCAAATGGGATAGGCAACCCTTCACAAACAAAAAGTGTTGTATTCACGTGACTTTCTTTACCCACTCTTCGGCAAAATCTTATTTTTCTATATACTTCATGTTAATGGAGATGTTTGCAGAATAAATTTGTTACATTTCGTTGTAGCTACCAGGGGATAACAGGAGGTTGAAGCGATAGTAAAATCTTTTACAAGTGGATCGCTATGTGATGGATTTGAAATTCCATAGTCCTTGTATAACAAAAGAATAAACAAATAGTGACTTACCACATGAAAAAAAAATTGACAATTCAAACCAATAACAAGGAATATTTCGTAAATGGCTAAGGCCACGCAAAAAAGTTATTTCACTTAAATTGTGTCCTTTAACGAGATCTGCATTACTTGTGCAGTAAGATTTTGCCTGTCGCTTACGGCTTACAAACTACACAAATTTCATGTAAAATAAAGTGGATTCCACAGCCTATTCCTAGAAAATTCAAGATATGTATACATTTTATTTGTATTGAGAATATTTTTAATATATGCTGTTTTAATCAAAATCGTCACAGCCATTTTTAGAGAGATCAAAAATAAATAATAAAATTGCATTTAAGTTATAGTTTGGGTGGGGCATTTTCTTTAAAGTCATGTCACATCCTTGGACGACCCTAAACTTAATACCAAGTTTCATGTTTAACCGACTTTTCGCTTCTGAGTTATGCTGTTCACAACCACATATAAACCTGTTTCTAAAATTGTTTATTTCGGATATAGGGGACCGCAAAACATGTTTTCTGAAATCTCGGTAAGAATTTTTGGGTAGAATACAATGGGTATATAAAAGATATAAACTGTTTTGAGAATTCAAGCCAATTATAAAGCTTATTTCGAGAATGGTTAACACCACAACAAATTTATTTTAAATAAATTGTGTGTTTTAACGAGATAAAAACTTTTTGCAGCATTCGTTTGTCTATTTCTTACGGTTTGCCAGTTATACAAAATTCCTTCCAAATGAAAAGAACTTCACAGGCTATTCCCAGAAAATTCAAGATATTCATTTTATTTGTCATGTTTTCTAAAAAGGACTCTTAACAATTTTAATTAAAATACCGTAGTTAGACATTTATATGACAAACAAAATGTGTATTTTGAATTTTATGGGAATAACCTCTGAAGTCCTCTTCATTCTGAGGGTATAACTGGTCAACGTTAAGTGGTAGACGAAAACGTACTACACAAAAATGTAGATCTCTTTAAAGCACACAGCTTTTTCTGAGATATCTGTTAGTAATACTTCGAATTATTCAATACTTAGCTATTCTTTTAAAGTCAAAATTCAGTTATTTCTCGCGATGTTATGGAAACAGTATGGAATTTTAAGGCCAGCATATAGCGTCCAGTTGTTAAACACTTGACTGTCGCTGTTCCCTTTGTATCTATAACGAAATCTGCAATGTATCTGTCTCTGCAAAGGTTTATCTGGATTAAAATAAAGTAGATAGGAACATAAACTTTCGTAAGAATAATTTGTATACGCACTAATAAGCGTAGAGAAAGTCACGTGAATGTAACACGTCAGATTTTTTTAAACGTGTGTTATTTTTTATTTATTCACAAAGCCTCAAAACGTGTATTTTGAGTGGAATGCAATACTTCCCCTACGTACTATAGCTAAGTAGTAGAGAAAGAAACGCAGGTTCCAAAATCACTTCTGTTTCACTTTACGTCGATCGGTGCATTTTACATTTGGAAATGTGTACACAAAGATGACATTTGTGATGGAAATGTTTGCTTACCGAAATGCAAATATCGAAGTCTTCTACAGCCATTTGCAATGGGGGAAATCAGCAGAGCATCAGTAGTGAGTATTTATATTATCAACAGGTGCCATTTCCTGATTCGTATCTCACCTATGGCTAGGTATAAACACGTCACTCGTAACGAAATGCGATCATCAGCACTAGTAGTTGAACACTTTTCAGAGCATGCCAAATTTTCTCCTATATTAGATCTGTTACGTTCTCTAGTGTTTACTATAAGTAGAGCATGTATTGCATTCCACCTAAAATTTCTATACCGACGTTTCACCAGAAATACATGTTTTGGGCTGCCTTGAAGAAAAAAAGCCTCTAAAACGAAAAGTACATCAAATGGTATTTAAGTCCAAAAACTTCCAAGGATGCCACACAAAGGTTTTCAAGAAAATTCCCAACCTCAAACTACCCTTCACTTGGAACATTTTTCGAAAAGTTTTAGTTTGTCAAAAATGGCTGTAAATAATTGTGATTAAAATACTAAGTGTTTAAGTAATTTCCATGACAAATGAAATGTATATCCTGATTTTTTTTTTGAATAAGCCTGTGAAGTTCTCTTCATTCTGAATAAGTCTTGCACAGCTGGTAAACCGTAATAGAAGACAGAATCTTACTACATAAAAAATATAGATCTCGTTGACGCACATAATTTTTTTTCTTTTGGAGTTAGCCATTTCTGAGGTATTCCTTGTTATTGATTTCAATTTTCAAATACTTATAGTTTTCTCAAGTGGGAAGTCGTTATCCCTTTTTATTGTCTCTACCACATACCTAGTAGGTTGAAAAGGCATTACATTCCACCCAAAAATTCTACACCATGATTTCACGAAAATACATATTTTAAGGCTCCTGAATCAAAAATATAAAACATTTTTAGAAAAATGTCCATGTGTGTATGGGGGTGGTATCTGTGAACAGCATAACTCAAAAACGAAAAATATGGCAAATACCAAACTTGGTATTTAGATTCACTACCTTCCAAAGATACAACATAAATATTTTCAAGAAAATCCTCCACCCCAAACTACCCTTTAAATGGAATATTTTTCGAAATGTTTCATTTTCTCAAAAATGGCTCTAACGCTTTAAAATACCATATATTAAAGATATGTACATGACATATGAAATGCATTTCTGGAATGTTCTGACAATAGCCTCTGAAGTCGTCATTTACTGCACAAAAAATGTAGATCTCTTTAAAGTACATAATTTATGAAATTTTGTGGAGCTAAACATTTCCGAGATATTCCTTGTTATTGGTTTGAATACTTATACTATACTTCTCATGTGGGAAATCGTTTTTTTTTCCCTTTCTTTTTTTTCCCTCCTGGTCATGCAAAGAAAATAAAATTTCAAAGCCATTACATAGAGACCAGCTCTTAAAAGATTTGTCGATCACGTAAGCCTACTGTATTCCTTTACCCTCTTTGTATCTACAAGAAAATATGCAATAAAGCAATTTATGCAAATGTTTATCCTGGTTAACATAAAATAGATAGAAGAATAGCTTTCGTAAGAATGGTTTGCTGAACAGTGGGTAGAGAAAGTGATGTGAATGTAACATATCACACCTTTTTTTCTGTAGAAAGTTTTAGATTTTCGCACGAATGAAGAATACGATTTAACATATATGCTGCATGCTGTGGTGAAAAGGTGTGTTAAAATCGACCCCACCCCCCAACAAATAGTGGATTATCCTTTGAGGTAAATGTCAAGAAGATACTATGTATCCAGGCATAGTTTGGTGTAGTAGCACTTCTCAGCTTTGAAATATTTTGTTTACAAAATTCACTCTTTTACTTTCTCTACGTGAAGGGAAACATTACATGCATCCAAAACTTACATCCCGAGATTTCAATGCAAAGTTCACATTTGAATAGTTACAAAAGTATTTTTATAAAACAATGAGTTTTTTTTGGGGGGGAGAGGCAGCAAAGCTAAAACTCGCACAAATATCAAGCACATACGTAAATATGTTAGACGAGGTTTTCAAAGTACCAGAAACTAAATTTCTACATAGGGAACGTTTTGATATATTTTCTAAAAATAACTAACCATTTTAATTAAAATATCATAATTTTGTGATATTGACATGACTAATGAAATGCATATCTTTATTAGGTCGTCTGATTTGTCGGCCTGTCTGTCCGTCCTACATGCATGAAACAACTGCTGCAATTAAAGAATTTATGCACAACATTTGAAGAAAATTTGTCAGCACATCGGTTTAAAATTAGGAGTAGTTTAACTGAGAGCTTCTTAAAAATGCATAGTCTTTTTAGGATATTTTCCCAAATACCCAGTAAATATCGTAAAATGTTATATATAACATCTAAGACAAATACAATTTTTGTGACTTTAACCATTTCCGAAACATTTGCTGTTGTTGGTCTGAACTTTGCCAGGTTTTAAGCAGTACGTTTTGAAAAAGCAAGTGGCAGTGCTTTTCTTTCTGACGACGCCATGTAAACATTATATAATTTCATGCCTAAGTATGATTATGGTTTAGTTTTTCTGTCGCTTCATATAGTAGGTAAGAGGAAGTAGTGTATTACACCCAACATTTTGATGTTGATACAAACAAAGCATTTCCAACAGCATAAATAACTCAAAAACGAGAAGTCGGATAAATAGCAAACTTGGTGCTTAAGTTCAATATCTTCTAAGAATGCGACCGAAGATTATTAAGATAACCCCCACCCCAAACTACATTTTACATTGAAAATGTTGCGTTATTTTTTATTTTTTCAAAAACTGGCTGTAACGATTTTGACTAAAATGTTTGCATGGCAACAAATGTCTATCTTGGATTTTCTCGGAATAGCTTGCGAAGTCCTCTTCATTCTGAATGACTTTTGTATCATTGGTAAACCGAAAGAGATAGACCAAAATCATACCACACAAAAAAGAACACAATTTTTTGTCAGTTGGGAAACCGCTATTCGTTTTATTTTTTTCCTTGGAATTTCAGTCATCACATAGCGACACGCTTTAGTGAGGAACCACCTGTAATAGGAAGCAGGTGTGGTCCAACTGCAACAAGTGGGTTGGTCGTCTTGACCACTGGTGACTCACCTGTAAGCTGAAGCGAGCTGAAGCAAAGCCAAGAGGCGAGCGAACAACCGTCTTCCTGTGCAGCTGAGAATGTACTGAACCAGCAGCAGCCTCCCTCCTGTGACGTCACACTCCTGCGCGCCGCTACCCCGGCTGCCAGCCAGCCAGCCTGCCTGGTCTAACACTATACTTCCTAATCTTTAATAATTATGTTTAACACACAGTGGCAGCAGAAGCAGCAGCTCAACCTGGACGTAGTGCCGCGATCTAATGCAATAAATAAACAGTTGACCCCACTCACATTATTTATACCACAGAATGTCAGAGGAAACCTCGCAGAAGAGAAAGGCATAGACACAGAAATACTTGGATGCACGAGATAAAGACGAGGATGAAAGCAAACGAGCTGAAGGTGCAGAAATGTAATGACAGCAATGTGAGGGGAAGAAAAATAAAATTTATTGTTCCTCTTCTTCTTCATTTATGCATTAGTGATTTCTGTCTGCAGCAATCTAATATCCTGTTCGTGCCACATTTTATTTAGTCTTCCAATATCTGTTTTCCCTATTCGTTTATAATTCCCAAAAGGGAACGGTAGTCTCTCTATATTTATTCTTTGAGAACGACTTTTTTTTACTTTCTCTACTACGTATAGTCAGTAGGCGAAGTATTGCATTCCACCCAAAGATTCGATACCGAGATTTCACCGGAAATACATGTTTTGAGGTGCACTGAATGCATATAAGGCATTTTTGGAAACGTCCGTGTGTGTGTATCTGTGAACAGTATAACTCAGAAACGAACAGTCGGATAAACACCAAACTTGGTATTTAGGTTCAGTAACTTCCAGAGATGCGACACGAAGGTTTTCAAGAAAATCCCCCAACCCTAGATTACTCTTTACATGGAACATTTTTCGAAAATTTCAATTTTCTCAAAAATGGCTCTAACGATTTTGATTAAAATATCATATGTTTAAGATATTTTCATGACCAATGAAATGTATATCTCGAATTTTCTGAGAATGTCTCCAAAAGTATTCTACATTGTGAACAACTTTTGCATAACTGGTAAACCATAAGAGATAGACAAACTTTTACTTCACAAAAAATGTAGATCGCGTTAAAATACACAAATTATGTCGTATACATTTTTGTTGTTGAGTGAACCATTTTCGAGATATTGCTTGTTATTCCCTTAAATTTTCCAATACATATACGTTTTCTCAAATTCGTTATTCATTTTTACTTTCTCTACTACGTATAGTAAGTAGGGGAAGTATTGCATTCCACCCAAAAATTCGATACCGAGATTTCACCGAAAATACATGTTTTGAGACCCACTGAATCCAAAAAAAGCATTTTTGGAAACATGTCCGTGTGTGTGTCTGTGTGTGTATCTGTGTGTGTGTGTGTGTGTCTGTGAACAGCATAACTCAAAAACGAACAGTCGGATAAACACCAAACTTGGTATTTAGGTTCAGTATCTTCCAGAGATGCGACACGAAGGTTTTCAAGAAAATCCCCCCACCCCAGACTACCCTTTACATGGAACATTTTTCGAAAATTTTAATTTTCTCAAAAATGGCTCTAACGATTTTGATGAAAATATCATATGTTTAAGATAATGTCATGAGAAATGAAATGTATATCTCGAATTTTCTGGGAATGTCTCCAAAAGTATTCTTCATTGTGAACGACTTTTGCATAACTGGTAAACCGTAAGAGATAGACAGAATTTTACTACACAAAAAATGTAGATCGCGTTAAAATACACAACTTATGTCATATACATTTCTTTTGTTGAGTGAACCGTTTTCGAGATATTGCTTGTTATTTCCTTAAATATTTCAATACTTATACTTTTTCTCAAATTCGTTATTCATTTTTACTTTCTCTACTACGTATAGTAAGTAGGGGAAGTATTGCATTCCACCCAAAAATTCGATACCGAGATTTCACCGGAAATACATGTTTTGAGACCTCCTGAATCCAAAAAAAGCATTTTTGGAAACATGTCCGTGTGTGTGTCTGTGTGTGTGTGTGTGTGTCTGTGTGTGTGTGTCTGTGAACAGCATAACTCAAAAACGAACAGTCGGATAAACACCAAACTTGGTATTTACGTTCAGTATCTTCCAGAGATGCGACACGAAGGTTTTCAAGAAAATACCCCCACCCCAGACTACCCTTTACATGGAACATTTTTCGAAAATTTTAATTTTCTCAAAAATGGCTCTAACGATTTTGATGAAAATATCATATCTTTAAGATAATGTCATGAGAAATGAAATGTATATCTCGAAATTTCTGGGAATGTCTCCAAAAGTATTGTTCATTATGAACGACTTTTGCATAACTGGTAAACCATAAGAGATAGACAAAATTTTACTACACAAAAAATGTAGATCGCGTTAAAATACACAACTTATATCATATACATTTTTTTTGTTGAGTGAACCGTTTTCGAGATATTGCTTGTTATTTCCTTAAATTTTCCAATACTTATACTTTTTCTCAAATTCGTTATTCATTTTTTTTATGTCCTGGACATGCAAAGAGAATGGAATGCGCCACATAGCAACCAGCGTTAAATTATTTGACTATCGCTTAAAACCTACCATATTCCCCTTGCATCTACATGAACATTACCAATAAGATTGACATCTCGATATCTCGATTAACATGAAGCATATGGAGAATAGGCGTTTGTAAAAATAGATTGTACAAGAGTAGAGAAAACCATGTGAGTGTAACACAGATTTTTTTATCTCCTGGACATACAAAGAGAATGGAATGCGCCACATAGCAACCAGCGCTTAAAAGATTTTACTATCGCTTAAAGCCTACCATATTCCCCTTGCACCTACAAGAAAATTAGCAATAAAATTAACATCTCGATATCTCGATTAACATGAAGCATATGGGGAATAAGCGTTTGTAAAAATAGTTTGTACAAGAGTAGAGAAAGTCATGTGAGAGTAACACATCAGACTTTTTCCATATAAAGAGTAGTTATAAGTGGGGGGGTTTGTTGAAAATCTTAGTGTCCCATCGTTAGAAGATGCTGAACTTGAATACCAAGTTTGGTGTTTATCCAACTGTTCGTTTCTGAGTTATGCTGTTCACAGACACACACACGGACATGTTTCCAAAAATGCCTTATATGCGTTCAGTGCACCTCAAAACATGTATTTCCGGTGAAATCTCGGTATCGAATCTTTGGGTGGAATGCAATACTTCGCCTACTGACTGTACGTAGTAGAGAAAGTAAAACAGTTGTTATTTTTTATTTTCACAAAAATGGTCCTAACGATGTTGGTAGCATCATCGTATATTTAAAACACTGTGACTTTGTCCAGTTTTTCAACTGTTACGTCTCTCAGTTCTCACTGTCACTGTTTTGGTCCGGTACAACTTTCACTTAGTTCACACCGCCACCTCATTAATGTGAACTAGTTCAATTTCCCGGGCACTCCACTTCCTTCGTGACGGTTCACTCGAAGACAAGACGTTTACAATCTCTCGCTCCGCAGTAGCACTCGCCGCACGTGACCAACTCGCTTACTCAAGCCACTGACCGACTCAACTCACTTCTCGTGACAAAGCCCGCTTATATAGACGGTGGAATCTTCCATAGAACATTCTACAACTTTCTGGAAGCGGGGTTAAGGAGACTTCTAGAAGATTCTGGTTATCTACGGATAGTGCTTATGCCGAATGAGAGCGTTGCTTATCTCTGTTTACCTCCGACTTGCCGCTGCATCACAATATTTACACCCCTTCAAGAAAGTATTGGTCTGCATTTTAAATAGTTCAGTAGCCCGCTGGTCTCTTTCAGAGTCAGAAGTGTCGGCGATGGTGTTTCGGTGCAGCGTGGAAGGGGAAAAGGATGCTCTTTGTGACTCTCTCCGTCCCTCGGTTTTAAGCTGGCTGCCGGGTTATCCGAACCCTCTTGGGGGCACTGGATCCCCTGTGTGTGGGGTAGGGTCCCCGGTGTGCCGAGGTGTGTCTATCTGGAAACCTAGGGACCCTGTCGTTGCTGTGCCATCGTTCCTGGTTCTGGTTGCCCGGTGTCTCTTCTCGCCTCATCCTTCCTCCCGGTGACGCCTCCTCGTGCGGCGTAGGTACAACATCCACTCTGGATCGGTGCCGATTCCCCTCCGTAGTCAATTCAACTCTCTTTTACCTACAGCAAACCATCACTGCAGACGTTCATCTGTATTAGTATTAGCTAGATAGAAATATGACTTTGAATACTTTCTAGAAGAATGGGTAAGAAAGCCATTAGATTTTTCTTTCTATTTCCTTATAAATATTTCAATTTAATAACAATGCACTAACATGCACTGTAATATTATATGAAGTTATGAGAAAGAACGACCACATAACATTTCAAAACGTACCTACTGTAGAAATATATAAGAAAAAAACAGCAATATTTTAGAAATGGTTGATATTACAAATTTGTGTATAGTTTAAATATATACTTGCATAATATGTAGGCAGAGGAAGTATTGCATTCCACTCAAAAACTCAGTAAGAAGATTTCAACGAAACGAGGCTCCCAAAAAGGTGTGTCGGTCTATCTGTGTGAACAGTAGAACTAAAACTCGAGAAGCCAGATAAGTTGCAAACTTCATATTTAACTCCAGAATCTTTCAAGGATATAGACAGATGACGGCAGCTGGATAGTGCTATGCTGCCAACTTCCAACGCCTAGTATCCCTCTAAAACTGTCTTTTGGTTGGTAACGGGAACGTTACAATGGATATTTAAAAAGAACGTCGGAAATGTGACGAACAGGAGGAGTGTTTCGGCTTCCTGAGACAGGAACGATGGGCGCTGATGAAAGTCCGGATTTATCTCCCGGCTTCAGCTTACTAACATTGTGCCAAGACCACTGGCCTTAAAAAAATCTACTTCACTCGTATAGAAACTTTCTTGTGTTTTATTTTAGTTTCCTTAAAAAAAGAAAGTTGCTTCGCTTACAAAATAATGACAAACCCTGATATAAACACAACAGTCCATTCATAAGTGTGTTCAATTTGACCTTGAATTTCTTTCCCTTAAACATAGAAATCTAAGGAAAAATAAAAAAAAAAAAAAAAAAAAACACTGAGTTGAATACATGAAATAAGACATATTTGTGACGCCTATAAATATAAAATAATATTTTCACAACGTCCTGCCCTTTATATGAAACAATTCTCGTTATTTTTATTTTCTCATAAACGCCTCTAAAATGTTCATTAAATGATCACATGTTTGAAGTACTGAAATAATGTTATATACTTATTTTTAAGTTTAGGTTTTAATTTATTACTCCATGTTTCTGAATATTGTTTACGCATGTTGTATATAACTAAACAGCCGCTGTCTGGTTTGAAATTGTTTCTAGATAAAACTATATCAAGAATAACGTAATCTCGAAAGAAGAACCACCTTTTAAGAAATATTGTACCTAGGGAGATGGTTCTGCGGTAACAGAGAGCCTCGTATTCGGGAGGCTCCGGGTTCGTTCCCGTCGATGGCCCCCTCTGACCTTACGTTTTTCGTGGTTTTCCCTGGTCGATAGTGGAATGCTGGGGTGGTCTCTACTCTACCACGGTTTCCTTTCCCTCATTTCCCTTTCATCACATTTCCTTCTCGTGGTTCAGGTTTCGTGGCGTGAGGCGGTGCCGGAGCTTGCTCAAAGGAAAGCGTATTTCCCGTGGACACTAGAGGGCTGCTTGGTTGACGGGTCGTTCACTTCCCGGGGACGGGTCTTCGAGCCAGCAACTGTAGTGACCGCACGTCTCTGTGACTTGTCTGTAGTTCCTTCACTTCATCCCTTCCTCCTGGGAGGTGTTAGTCACAATAGATCTCCCACAATGCACGAGGTGTATAGCCTACAGCCCTGACAAATGATATAACAAATAAAGTATAAAATATGAAACGCTGCAATGGGTAAAGAAAGTTGTGCGAGTGTGCTAGTAAGATTTGTTATAGTATGCTTCTATTTATCTCTAAAGGTTCAGCAGTTATAGCATTTAATCAAAACCGTTGGAGCCATTTTTGAGAAAGCAACGAATGTATTTACAAAATAAAGAGTCGTTTGAGGAGGAGGCAGTATTTCAAATCTTCGCTCGGAATTCTTAAGTTGAAGAAGGTAGTTTCTGCCCCACGTATGGAAAGCCAGTTTGAAGAATGTGTATTATATTTCGACTGCTGCGGAGCCGAACTTGAAGTAGTTGCAACCGCACGTATGGTAAAAAGTTTCCGGTAGCCTTCGCCCCAAATGTTTAAAAAAAATATTAACTTTGTAATTTTGACTGTTTCTTTAAATACTGTATATTTATGTTTGCCTCGGCTGCGTCAGTATTTATATTTTTTTTTAGAGACATGAATGTCTTAGCAGGGAGTGGTGTGACTGAAGAATGTAGGCTTACACAGATTATAATTTTTAGTTCACTCCTTTTATTAATGCTTGATACGATTTAAATAACACTTCACTGATATAGATAGAGCTGTGAGATTTTTTTATTAATTACTTGCACTTTTTAACACGTAAACTATTTTTGTCTCACACTGAATACGTATTAAACTTCTCGAGGACGCATCTCGCGTCCGGTTAGAAACACTGTCTACAAGCAACTGACTTCTGAATTTGTAAATTTTGCTTCATTTTAGTTTCTGATTGGCTAATCCTAGTCCAATAGAATACCTTCATTTAACTAAAGCTTTTTCTGGTTGTTGATTGGCTATTTTATAAACCGTCGCAAAAATTACATTATTGTTTCCAAGAATTACAAGTAGCATTGTTAAACTTTCAAATTCATTATTGCCTCAAGGTTACCTCATTGTTAGCAACTATTGACCTATTTCTCACAGCTCCTACATTATTAAATTACGTAATACATTCACATAACATTATTAAACATGTATACAATAATATAAACATATATAATGACTGTAATATACACTTTTTATATATTATTACATACACACATTGCTTTAAGGCGGGCTGTTATTAAATTTATATATTATATAATTTGACTGAAATCATTTAAGTGCTACAAATACTGCCTCAAAGTACGAAATTCGGTATTTATTTAACTTTTCCTTTTGAGGTATAAGAATGGTTCACAGACACTCACGGGAACTTTTTTTGTGAAAATGCTTTTCGGAGTGTAAATCAACACTAAAAGAAATATTACAATTGCCGGCTGATATACCTAACTCTATGTTGTACATAGATAGAAAATATAAAGGACTAGGGCTTTACAAAGTCCGGCTGGGAAGCCTATTTACAACATATTAATGCCTGTCTCAATTTAGATATCACACATCATCATTATCAATACCTGCCGTGACTTACCGATGAGTTAAAAACATGCCTGCAGAAACTCGAACTTGAGAATATAGCTAATGAACCAATGAACTGAGGGAGCGTGAATTTCAATCCTGGTGTACCCTCTCTCAAAAAGGTAAAGTAGTTGTACTATACAAGCAGTACACTCCAGCTAATAAATTGATTCGACTACCTGACCAGCTTACCAGTAGTGAATGGAAAACAGCATTAACAATGACTGCGTGCTATACTAGGAAGGTCTGGAGACGGTAACCATTGTCGCCACTGCGATAGTGAGATGGACACCCTTTTGGGCGCCTGTCCTTTCGGAGAGACACTGAGGAATAAGATCCACTATTGCTGAACCTTAAAACTAAAAGGTCATACAGTATTTCAGGAAGTGCATGGACTCTCTCGTCGGATTGACATAATTACTAGCCATCCCAACAATCTCATCATCCGGATATATCAGTGAGAATGCAGCAGAATGAACAACCATTGAAATACACACTGAAAAATGTCGAATCTACGAGCCTACCATCCCCTACTACCTTGAGAAGTACAATTTATCATCCATTGATGTTACTGGACTGATGGTTGGGGCAAGAGGAACCTACCTAGGCACTTTGCTGAGTTTTGCAAAAAGTTCAGTCTCAAAACCAATTTCAAGTACAATATTGCAGTTTTTGCTCTTAAAGCCTCAATCAAAATTCTCCAAAATCATCTATATTCAAATTAATTTCATTCTGTAGTGTCTGACTAACAGCAGAAGAGCCACACTTTTAGTAATTTCCCCTCTAAAATAGAATTTTCCGCTGTTTTCTTTTACTCATAATTGGAATTTATTTTAGTGATAATCATGTTTTGCCTTCTTCTGCTATTCTTGTTTCTATATAATAATTTGTAAGTATTAAGCTTTGTCTGTTTGGCAGCCCCTACTTTTGGGAAAGCTAAAAGTTTTCTTTCTGAATAAAAAGTTCTTAAGGCCCAGTTCAATAGAGCTAATATTTCCCCTAAGACAGAGGGAAGTCCCTGAAGTTTGAATGAATATATTATAATTCTATACATGCATAGATCCCTATCAATCAGTAGACAGTATGTGGTGTTATAATACACAGCAAGATTTAAAACACACACACACAGAAACAAATCTGATGTGTTGCATTCACATGAGTTTCTCTACCCTCCATCCTTTATCAGTGGGTATACAAACTGTTCTTACTAGAGCTTGTTTTTCTACCTACTTCATCTTAATCGAGATAAACCTTTACAGAAATAGCTGCATTACACATTTCGTTATAGAGAACAGCGATAGTCAAATGTTTAACAACTGGACGCTATATGCTGGTCTTAAAATTCCATGACATCGAGAGAAACAACTTAAAATCCACAGGGCTTTAAAAGAATTGCAAAGCATTCAACAATTTGAATCATTAATAATGGATATCTCAGAAATAGCTTATGCCACTAAAAGTTATTTGAAATAAATTGTGTGTTTTAATGAGATCTACAGTTTTGTATAGTGCTTTTTCATCTATCACTTAACGTTTACCAGTTGTAAAATTCTTTCCGAATGAAGAGGACTTCACAGGCTATTCCCAGCAGATTCAAGATATACATTTTATTTGTCATGTAAATACCTTTAATATATGGCATTTTAATCAAAATCGTTACATCTATTTTTACTTTCTCTACTATGTATAGTAAGTAGGGGAAGTATTGCATTCCACCCAAAAATTCGATTACGAGATTTCACCGGAAATTCATGTTTTGAGGCACCTTGAATCTAAATAAATTATTTTTTGAAACATGCCCGTGTGTGTGTGTGAACATCATAACTCAAAAACGAAAAGTCGGATAAGTACTACACTTGGTATTTAAGTTTAGTATCTACCATTATACTAGCTGCGACACGATTTTCAAGAAAACCCCCCATCCCAACTACCCTTTACATGGAACATTTTTCAAAAAATTTAATTTTCTAAAAAATGGCTCTAACGATTTTGATAAAAATACAATATATTAAAGATATTTACATGGCAAATAAAATATATACATTGAATTTTCTGGGAATAGCCTCGGAAGTCCTCTTCGTTCGGATGGAATTTTGTATAATCTTGTATAAGTCGTAAACGTTTTGCGATACGCGAGTGTAGATCTCTTTAAACACACACAATTTATTTTGAAAAAATTTTGTGGCATAAGCCAATGCTGAGATATCCGTTACTATGACTCGAATTGTTCATCTCTTGGTAATTCTTTAAAGTCCGTTCAAGATTCAGTTGTTTCTTGCGACGATTGCACGGAAACAGTATTGTAATTTTAAGGTCCAGCGTCCAGTTCTTAAAATTTGACTATCGCTGTTCCCGTGGAATCTGTAACGAAATATGTAATGTAGCTATTTCTGCAAAGGTTTGTGTAGATAAAAACGTAGTAGATAGAAAAATAAGATTTAGTAAGAATAATTTGTATACACACTAATAAACGACAGAGGGTAGAGAAAGTCATGTGAATGTATCACAGATTTTGTTTTATAAAATCAAGCATTTAGAAAAATGTTTCATATAAAGTGTAGTTTGGGGTGAGCACATTTTCTTGAAAATTTTCATGGCACATCTTTGAAAGATGTTCGTTATTTATTATTCGACTTTTCGTTTTTGAGTTATGCTGTTCACACACACACACACACACACGGAATTCGGGCTAAAAATCCTTAGCATGGCTTCCTTCGGAAGGGAAGTAAAGCCGTGGTCCCGTGTCGTAGATTTACGGCAGTAAAAGAACCTCAAGCCTGATAAAGAGGCCTCTGAGCAAAATGTCCGTTCTTTCACGCCCAATATAGAATGGAACGCTAAGGACCATAGCGGTTAAAGAGCGTCCATAAATAAAACTCAATTAATTTTTATTTATTTACACACGAATTTTTTTCTAAAAACTCTTTTTTTTTGTGCGATTCAGGAGCCTCAATTTTTTTTATTCAGGGGGTCTGAAAGCACGTATTTTCGTAAATATAGGTATAGAATTTTTGAGTGGAATGCAACACCTTCCCTACCTCCTATGTACGCAGTAGAGAAAGTAAAAATACGGCTACAAGAAAACACCATTGCACGAACTAAGTAAGGCATATTCAAATATAGTATCTTAGATATAAATAATCTACAGAATAACGGTAAATCGTATTCCGATATACTATTATGGCTATTACAGGGAGCAAAGAAAACAAAGAAAAATTAATAAATACAACACATTAACAATAAGTAAAACAAGACGAAGAATATAAAGCATCAACACCAACGTTTAGCTCTTCTTACTATCAGCTTTCTCAGATCTCAGTTGTCTCGCCTTATGTACGAGAAATTTACCTATGCCCTCTACGTCTTCCCAGGTACCAGTAGCTTCCAACACGCCCTCAACTTTCCACTCGAGATGGTAAAGGATTGGTCAATATTTTTCCCTCCATTCCCCCGTACCCCTACAGGTGTGCACCCTCCTCGCAAATGTGGTAGGTTCTCCTGCCATTTTCATCGGTAACTTTTATCATCCGCCATGCTCCCAGTCTAAGCCACGCGAGACCCTGTCTAAAATGAGTTTGGTGTCTGCTCTGATGTGCTGCTGCTCACCCCACTCATCCAAATAATCCTTCTCCGCACACTCCGTCTATTTTCCTGACCCGCCATCCAAAGTAGCCCATTCCTATGGTTTCCAAACCTTTCTTTAATTTTGATGCCAATGTCGATTTTTTTTCCATTCTAGCTGTTCACGGCAGCAGAACTCCCTAAATGATTCCCATCGTTCTGATTTTGCATTTATGGTGTCTCTATACGCCCCGAAATCCCTCATTATTCCGCAGTTGGAGTACTTATCCCTTCCCTATCCTGAAAATTCCTTTCAAAAATCGGCTCCTCGCTTGGACTCCCTGTTTCTTCTCACCCCCCCCCCCCACATCTCAGCTCCATGAACAATTTAATGTGTATTCCTGCATATACAAACTTTTCCCTTCGTTTAGCACAGACTCGGGACTGAGTAACCTTGAAATAAACTGATGTGGCTAAACATTTTATCTTTGTTCACAGTCAAACATTTAGGCATTACCTCCTTAGTCAAAACAATGTTTAAAATAAATAAGTTAAGTTGTTGATGTTTTATTTCTGTAGTACACTTTCCTAACGTAATCAAATCTTGTGATACGCCCACGTGAATGTTCATTTATGACCTCTTTCTCTACTACTTACGAGTACTTAAAATAAGTAGAGGAGGTACTGCAATCCAACCAAAACTTTGATGTCGAGATTTCAGCAGAAATACGTATTTTAGGACTCCCCGAATAATAATATTTAGAACAAGATCGCATGTATGTCTGTCTGTCTTCTCTCTGTGAACAACATCTTCCAAGGATGTGACACGAGGATTTCAAGAAAATCCCTCCACATTTGAAACAACACATTACATAGAAAGATTTTCATTACTTTTTATTTTATCAGAAATGGCTCTGACGATTTTGACAACAATATCACACATTTGCATAAGACTAAGATTTATATCTTGAATTTTCTGATAACATCCTTAAAGTCTTCTTTATTCGGAAGTAATTTTGTGTAATTTTGTTTAACTCGTAAACCATAAGAAACAGACAAAATGTTGAACTGCTTAAAAGACAAATTATTTGAAATAACCTTTTTATGGCCTTTTCCAAGATATTCGTTATTATTAGTTTGAATGCTTTAATTCTTTGTCATGATTTTAAAGTGGTGTCGCTATTCAGTTGTTTGACGCGATGTCACGGAAAGAGTATGCAATTTCAAGGCTAACGATACAGTCTCCTGCGTCTGTAACGAAATGTGTAATGTAACTGTGTGTGCGAGTGACATGAAGCAGAAGTTTGTGGAATAAGGGCCACTTGATAATATTTTGACAATAATTTCTCGGCGTGGTGCTTGCCAAAAGATCAATAGTGTTGGTTTATATCGCTTCCACTGATGGAGCGTCCTCGTTTAAAACGTACATACCTGTGAAACAACAAACCCGCTTTGCTCGTTCGCAAACATTCCCTTCTGTTTCAAGAAACCATTTTATGCTCGCGTCAATACAAGCAAGTTTTGCACAATCAAGGACAAGTTTTAACCAAATGTACTTCCTTTCTCTCTACCATTATGCTTTTGGCAGGTAGAGCAGCTTTTGTACTCCACCAGAATTCGGTATATGCATGTTTTGAGGTCCCCAGATTTTGTATTATACCTTCTCTGCGTTTTACATATGTTAAATAAAGAAGTTATTGTATTCTGGCAAAAAAATCGAAATTTAAGTTCTGAGGTCGCTTAACCGAGCGGGATGTCTCACGCGGTAATACTGTGGCACGCATTCGGGTCCCAACCCCGAGAGACCAACCTGACCGAAGCCTTTTTCGCGGGTTTTCTCGGTCGCTAGGCAAATATTGATCCGCGAATTTTCATATCATCCTTTTCATCACTACGTTTCACTTCCTGCTTCTTCACCACCATGCCAGTCATTGGGCTGATCACACATCCTGGATATGCTATGATCCAGAGTTTGCTTGCGTGGACTCTGTGTGAGCAGAGAGGCGTGGTTCGATATTTGTGGGCCAAAAGGCACAAACCGAGTGATATTCACAGGGACATGAGTGGCGTGTATGGGGATGATTGTATGCACCGTAGCAATGTCTCCATTCTTCCTAGAGGGCTGTGTGAACCTTAGTGATTCGCTACGCTCCGGGAGGCCGGTAACAGCTGCAACCCCGCAGAATGTCAGAGGCATTGAGGCGGCAATTTTGAAAGACCGGCGTGTGCAAATGCGACCTTATCGCAACAGTTGAACATTTCCTATGGTGCAGTGTACAATATTGTTCATGATACGTTAAAATTTCGTAAAGTTACTGCTCGCTGGGTGCCTAAGACTCTGACAGACAACCACAAGGGCCAGCGAATGATGAGCTTGGATCGCCTAATGCGATACACCACAGAAGCACATGACTTTCTGAAACGAATCGTCACTGGTGATGAGTCGTGGGCATACCACTACACGCCCGAAACCAAGCAGGTAAGTATGGAGTGGAAACATGCTGGTTCCCCAGTGTGACTCAATCTGCTGGGAAAGTGCTTGTGACGGTGTTTTTGGATATGCATGGTGTTGTATTGGTGGACTTTACTGAACTTGGGACCACTGTGAATGCTGCAGCCTACATGGAAACTTTGGTGAAGTTGCGTCGTGTCCTTAGTGGTAAACGCCACAACATGAATGCTGACGATGTCAAAATTCTTCAATACAATGCTCGCCATGTTGCTGCGCTGTTCGTCAGAAAATCACCAAGGTGCTTCAGCATCCACGATTCAGTCTGGACCTTGCACCGGCGGACTTTCATCTGTCTGGTCCTATGAAGAAATTTCTGGACGGCCAACGCTTTGCGACAGATGCGGAAGTGAAATCAGCAGTCCGCAGATGGCTATACTCCAAACGGTCTTCTACGAACAGGGCATATTGAAACTGGTATCACGATGGGATAAATGTGTTAAGAAACTTGGTGGCTATGTTGAAAAGTAGGGAAAAGGTGTAAGTTCATTCCTTATTTTTTGTTCTTGTTTTAACTATTAAACTTTTTTGTAAAAAAAAATTATTGTGCGTTACTTTTCGATCTACCCTCGTAACATAAGACAGAAGCTACAGTCATTTCATTCCATACAATGCGTATAGATGGTTGCGATTTAGCAACTAACACACGGTGAATCAAAAGAGAGTCGAATCTGTCAGTGCCAACTTACTTTTAATAACCCTCAAGTAAGAAACATTTCTTAATTTCCTTAGTATGTTATAATCAATATTATTAGCAGGGTATGTTAATTTTATAAAGAGAGAAAATTAAGAAGTTTTTAAATTCTTCAACGAGAATTTTATAATTAACAAGTCAGAATATTATTTTTCGCGATGGTCGCAGACTAAGCGTCTTTGGCAAAGACGTTAACTTGGCCTGGGAGTGGTCAGTCTTCATATTCACCTCTATTTCGCTGTACATGTTTACATTTCTGAATTACATGAAAACTATGCAACATTACGTTATTAAATAACTATGGGATCAAAGAGAATGTGCAACGTTTTAAAATTTCACTTTCTGTAATTATCTAATAGATTACTCGACCATTCCAGCCGATGATTGTTCCACCGCCAACGGGTACATACAGTCTGTGCGGCATTTCCAGAACTTGGAAGACTGTAGGGGGATAAGTCAGGCGTCCTGCCAATTGTGTGAATATCAGTGGATATTTCATCCGTTATTAGAAAGAACCGGGGCTGTACTAAATTACAATTATAAGAGGTAAACGGGAGGATTCACTATAAGAATCTTCCAGATCATTGTATAATAACTTCATAAAGGGCGTCATCCGATTTTAAAAAGGTAACCATGGAACCAGCTTACTTTGATAATACGAGTAGTGGTTGCTTGCGTGTTACAAACTTGAAATTCTTCATCTTCATTACAAGCGGTGCCTGAGGCCTGTAGGATAGAATATCCAGGATGCCTGGAATGAGAGCGGGGATGTGAAAGGATAGGTGATGAAGCAGTTACTGGAATCAATGGCGGGGGAAGAAAACCCGCCCAGGCGCCGCTTTTCCACCACAAATCCCACGTGCAGGTTTCTGGGATCGAACCCGGGTCGCCTTAGTGACAGGCGAGTGGTCTAACCACCGGTCACGGAGCCACCGAACTAAACATGCACTGATGAACACAATGTAACGTAACTAAGTAAATATATTGCTTCATTTTATCCTTAGTTACACAAAAAGAACAATTTCCGCCTTTAAACATGTTGTTTGTACCTATTCAATAAACTTGCATTTATTAGTGTCCCCAAACATCATTATAACCTATTTATAATGCTAAGGTTGCAAAAAGCTCATTTTCCACACAAAATAAGATATCGAAACCGAGTGGGATGGGTCAGGCGGTAAAGTCTGTAGCGGGAGGTCCCGGGTTCAAATCCCGTGGGCTGACCAATCTGTCTGAGGTTTTTTCGTGGTTTTCCTCATTCGCCAAGATAAATGCCGGATTGGATATTTAATACCACGACCCAAAGTTCCATCTTAAGTTTAAAACAATAGTAAAATGAAAAATAAGTGGTAATAGCGAATACTATGCCATCTATCTACAGACAATGTAAGCAGTTAGACTGGACGGCACCCTAACGCCATCTGCACGGCACGAAGCAGGCGGTTACAGGGATGAGACCTAGAAGGCCGTCCATCACATATCGTTCTAAGAGTTATCCGTCGCGATATGGCCAAGGAGTTAACGCGACGTAAAATAAAATAGAATAAATAAAAAAAAAAAGATATCGAAATGTGCAAAATCTCATGAAGCTCGAATCCTCGAATGGGCGAGCGATATGGCTCAGCGGTAACGCATGAGCCTTGCATTCGGGAGGTCCCGGTTTCGATTATCGTCCACCGCCCATTCTGACCTTGGCTTTTTCGTGGTTTTCCCTGGTCAGTAGGCGAATGCTGGGGTGGTTTCTCAGCTACCACGATTTCGTTTCCACCATTTCCCTTTCATTCTGTTTCCTTCTCATGCTTCAGGTGTGGTTCTAGGTTTGGTGGCGTGAAGCGGTGCCGGACAGATGGCGCGGATGCCTGATCAAAGAAAATAGTACTCCCCGTGGACAATAGAGAGCTGCTTGGTTGACGGGTCGTTCATCGCCCTCTCTTGGCAGCTACAGTTACTGTTAGGAACTATCGCACGAGTGTCTGAGGCCTGTAGCCTCCTACGTAACACATCCCCCATCGGTCACGTGCGCGAGGTATCCCCCTCCGTTGTATACCCTAATGGGAGATTTTAAGACTATTCCATAACTATCATCTCACTTGTGTTGTTCAAAAGCTGTCAGATCACAACATACTTAACGGATGTGTTACGGAATACTAACCACTGCTACCAACAGTGCGAAAGTGAAAATAATTAACCTGATAATGAATTTAAGATAAACTAAAATCAAGTTTTCAAAAACACAATTTGTTTGGAAATTGACATATTTAAATGTACATGTTCAAGCAAACCGAAATGGATTGCACTGAAGTGCATGCTGACGTTTTTTTTAGGATAAACTAGCATCTTTCAACATTTTATAAGATAAAACGACTATGATTGGTCGATATCCTAGTCATTGATAAACCTTATGGTGAATATCGAATACGCGGTGTATGAATCGAATAGTCGATTAAACTGCATAGCATTTTTGGAAAACTATATTTTCAGTGGTCTGGGCCTTCTGGTTTTAGCTCTAAACAGTTTTCGAATACAAAAAAACCTATGTTTGACTGCTTACCTCCTTCAAAATCTGAGTCAGCTGATAACGTAATTGTTGACAGCAAGTACAGTAACGCGCTTGAGGTAGAAACATTTAGCGGCTTTTGTGAGGGATCTCTCCGAGTAGAATTTCTGCGACTTACGGAAACTGACCCTTAATTACTGTTATAGAAATAATTTAATTCTTTAATTCAACTCTCTTCAAACAGAATATTTTAGTCAACATTAAAATGTATCAACTAACTAAACTGATGTTATCCTTTCACATTACACTCGCGCATACCCTGAGACGAACAACTCATAGCTATACCACTGAAGCAGCTGGCGATTAGACAACGCAGAACGAGCTAGGAGATGACATCGGAGAACTCAACATCAAAGCAGATAACAGTAAATGTTATTTACGAGGATCGTCCAATAAGTAAGTTTCCCTATTTTATAAAACAAACATTACACACAATTGATCATATTGAATTAATTTTATTTATATTGTACAATCCTTCTGTTACTTTTCTACATAGTCAACATGTTTTTCCAAGCATTTTTAGGGACGTGACACAAGTTTTTCCAAGCGAGTGTTGTACCAGCAACTTCTGATTGATCTTCGTCACGGTGTTAAAGTGCTTACCTCCAAGATGACATTTGAGTCAGGGGAACATATGATAATCGCTTGGAAAAGATCTGGTGAATATGGAGGATGCGAGAAAACTTCCCAGTTGAATCTTCTGAGCTCCGTCTGGGTCAAAATTCAACTTGGAAGTTTTCTCGTATCCTCCATATTCACCGGAGCTTGCCCCAAGTGATTCTCACATGTTCCTCCAACTGAAAGGTAAGCACTTTTAACACAATGATGAAGTCAAATCAGTGAACAGCTGGTTGCAAGCACAGGACCCGACCTGGTACAACATTGGCTTGGAAAAGCTTGTTTCATGTCCACATGCTTGGAAAAACATCTTGACCATGTACAGAAGTAACAGAAGGATTGTACAATATAAATAAAATAAATTCAATATGATCAATTGTGTGTAATGTTTTTTTATAAAATAAGGAAACTTACTTATTGGACGCCCCTCGTAAACTGATGCAACTTCGAGAAAGGAGCATAAAAAAACTGGAAGCAAAGGGTGTGCTTCAAAACTGTCGCACCATCCAGAAAATACGCTGGAATTCAAAACCTCTTTGCATACATCATTGATACTCCTTGCATGACATCAAAAGAATGATGGCTTAGCACCTCAAAAAATGCATGGTGGACTGCTGGAAAATTCAAACCATAGGAAACGAATATCTCGGAAATGGTTAATGCTACAGTAAGTTGTGGCGTGTAACCAGCTGTACATTTTCTCTATCCCTTACTCAACGGAGGGAGACACCTCGTCCAAGGCGACCTCCATAGATCTATTGTGGCTACAACTCCCAGGAGGAGGGGATGGAATCAACTACGGGCCACAAAGATGCGCCTCATTACCTAGAGAGAGCGATGAACGACATGTGTTCGCGCTATCTGTTCGGCACTGCCATACTCCACGAAGCCTGGAAGCACACCTGAAAGATGAGAAAGGAAATCATAGTAGAGAAGAGACCACCCAGTATTCGTCTGCCGACCCCGGGGTCAGAGTGGGCGGAGATCGAACCCGGAACCTCGCACACGTTATCGCTTGCGGTTTACCCATTATAGAAAGGGAATTCAGAATAATGGGGGCTTCACAGGCTATTTCCAGAAAATCAACATATACATTTTGTCATGTAAATATGTTAAACATAAGCTATTTTAATCAAAACCATCAAAAATAAGCAACATTTTTCCACGTAAAGGGTAGTTTGGGAATGGGGGACTTTATTTTAAAATCTTCATATTGCATCCTTGGAGGATACTGAACTTAAATAACAAGTTTGGTATTTATTCAACACAGTGTTTTAGTCATATTGTTCACACACACGCGCGCGGGTGGATTCAAGGGATCTCAAAACATATTTTCCCGGTGCAATGCTGATATAGAAGTTTTGCGTGGAATGCAGTACTTCCTCTACCTATCACGTGTAAGTGGTAGAGAAAGTAGAAAGGAATTAGCGTGATAAAGTAGTGAAATGATGGTAGGGAGACAAATAAAGAGGAAAAGAAAGCCCATTTTCTTTTTGCCCTTTAATTACTGACTAGCCCTTGTAGCTCATAATTCAAAGCTATTAACTCCGGGCCAGATCTTCCCTTTCCCGCCAATTAACGACCCTCGCTTTATAACAGATGAAAAAAACGTCGGAGGCAAAATTCTGGAGCTGGTTTCTCACATCATCTGTTGCACGTGACCAGATATACTAGCACTTTTGCTTTCCTTAGTAGGTACAGGAATTACTGCATTCCACCTAAAAGATCGATATCTCTTTATCTGTGCCCGTGACCGAGCGAGATAGTTTCGAGGTAACGTGAGATCCCGGGTTCGATTCCCGTCAATCACCCACTCTGACATACATTTTTTGTGCCTTTCCCTGGTCGGTAGGCGAATGCTGGGATGGTTTTTCATCTATCACGATTTCCTTTCCATAGTTTCCTTCATGTTTCAGGTTTCGTGGCGTATGGCAGTGCCGGATGCTTGCTCAAAGGATAGAGTACTCCCCGTGGACACTAGAGGGCTGCCGGTCGTCGGGTCGTTCATCGCCTTCTCTAGGCAGCTCCATCATGGGACGGGCCTGGAACTACGAGGCGTGTAAGTGCTATATTATTATTAATTAACTTACACCTTACACTACTTCTGCACATAGTCACCGCCGTTATTTAGCACTCGTCGTAACGGGAAACCAGTTTCTGTACGCCTTCGTCAAAGAATGGTGCCGCCTGTAATGAAAGCCAAATCTGCACTTCTTCTTTCACAACATCATCGTCGTTGAAATGCTTATCACCAAGAAATTTATTGTGATGAAAATCGCTTGGTGCCAAATCCGGACTGAAGGGAGGGTGGTCGAATTGTTCCCAGCCAATGACGCGATCAGATCTTGAGTTTGGCTGTGCGTGGCCGGGCATTCTCACACAATTAGTGACGAATGTTTACTGGCCTAACATTTCTCGCATTCAAAAACGAATCACTGATCTGACTTCACTGCTGGCCGGTCGTTCCATTGTTTTGAACATTTCGAAACGCTCTAACAATAGGAAAACGCAAAATGACGTTCGCTCACGGCTGCGTCTGGCTTCTTAAGGAAAGGAAGAAGTGATCGCGCATGCTCAAAATTGCGACTGCAGCGGCAAAATATTAAAACCAGACCTACCTTAAAAACACGCCTCGTATTATGGACTTCTGCGCGTCTCTATGGCCTTTCTGCTTGCGATCTCGAGACTCCTGTGGTTCCTTCACCTCATTCCTTCCTCCTTGGGAGTGATAGCCACAAGAGATCTATGTCGGTCGTAGTCCGCGAGGTGTCCCGTTCAGTTGTACAGCCTGTAGCCTCTTGTGGTTCCTTCACCTCATCCCTTTCTCATGGGGGGTAGTAGCCACAACAGTTCTATGTCGGTCGTGGTCCACAAGGTGTCCCCTTCAGTTGAACAGCCTGTAGCCTCTTATGGTTCCTTCACCTCATCCCTTCCTCATGAGGGGTAGTAGCCACAGTAGATGTTTGTAGGTCGCTGTGTGCGAGGTGTCCCCTTCAGTTGTACAGCCTGTAGCCTCCTGTGGTTCCTTCACCTCATTCCTTCCTCCTTGGGAGTGATAGCCACAACAGATCTATGTCGGTCGTGGTCCGCGAGGTGTCCCCTTCAGTTGTACAGCCTGTAGCCTCTTGTGGTTCCTTCACCTCATCCCTTCCTCATGGAGGGTAGTAGCCACAACAGATCTATGTCGGTCGTGGTCCACAAGGTGTCCCCTTCAGTTGTACAGCCTGTAGCCTCCTGTGGTTCCTTCACCTCATCCCTTCCTCATGGGGGGTAGTAGCCACAGTAGATGTTTGTAGGTCGCTGTGTGCGAGGTGTCCCTACGTTGTATAACCCATACCTATACGTATCTGTGTCTGTGAAAACAAAAAGTAGGATAAATACCAAAATTGATATTTAAGTTCATTATCTTCCAAGGATACGACATCAACGTTTTCAAAAATCCCCCACTCACGAACTACCTTTTTATGGAAATGTTTCCAAATTTTTTATTTTCTCAAAAATATATCTAACAAATTTAATTAAAATACGTACCATGCGTTTCGCCATTTTTAAAATATTTTCACCATTCTTTTGTTTATCGTGATGTCATACAAAAGAGTATTAAATTTCAAAACGAGCGTATACCGACCCACTTTTTAAACATGTGACTATCACTTCAATCCCCCCGTAATCCCTCTTGTTCTTACAATGTTTCTGCAAACGTTTATCTCTAACTTGAAGTAGAAGGTTTGTAAAAGCTTTGCAAATAAATCATGCGAATGTAATCCATCGTATTTTAAAGCTTGGATCGTGAGTTAAAGCTTTGAGTTTCATATACAAGTATGTGTGTGTCAAAAATAAATCATTACCTCGGCAACTAGCTGTTTTCAGCATTTTAATTGAAAGTTATCACAAATTCCATGCCGAAGTTTTAATTAACAGGACTTCATTAGAGATACAGAAACGTATAAGACAAAGTTATGATGAAAATTATGAATAAATAATGCTGGTAGTTAATTAAAATTAGCTAAAGCCTGATTCCAGTGTACCCACTCGATGCTAAAACAGTATCTTTTCTCCGACGACTTATGTTTGAAGACTATTCGCATTAGAATGTTGGTGCAGGTATAGAACACACCTGCGACCCGCTACAACCTCCCAAGTGAAAGATCTGTAAGAGGCTACAGGCAGAAAAGACACATAAACGTGCGGAAGACTCGTCCCACTACTAGAGCGATGAACGTAGCCCTCTTGTGACCAAACAATGTCTTCTTTCTGGGTCGCCGTGAATTCCTACAAAATCATAGCTGGTAGAAAACTGTCGCGAATGGAGATATGAGAATTCCTATTATATCAGAGAAATGGGACGAGTTAGTTCCAACACTTTTGTATGCTGGTGAAGCCTGAAGCATTTGAGCAACCATGCTGTGGTTAAAAATGTTATTTTTGTTTAAAAGTATAACAATTCCTAGCAGCTAGGCATTAAGACTTAAATTGTCAAGTTTCAGTATTCAATAATATCTTCATAAAGAAAGGGCAGCCCAAAGAAGTACGTCAACCCCTTTCCTATTTCACTCCCACCAGCAACAAACTGCTCTGATTAGTCAATCAATCGCCCCCTTCACATCTTCATTACGATGGACTTGATGTCTGTCAAACCTCAGGATCAAATATTAGATGAATGTTGTGATTATATTGTTGACTCGCGTGCATGTGAAGGATGCACTTTCCCAACAAATACGAGGGCGACACTGAAAAGTTTTAGAAAAACGAACAAGGGTTAGTTTTAAAACATCTGATGTGATACATTCACATAACTTCCTCTAACCTCTATCTTTATTAATGGGTAATGAGAAAGGTATTTATTTTATTAGCCCCACGTATGGACGTCAATTTGAGAAAGGTGTATTAAATCTCTCAAGGATGTGTCTCGCGTCCGGTTAGGAACACTGTGTGCAGGCAACTGAATTGATTTCAATCGTCTAAACTTGTACATTTCTGTATTTCAAGTCTCTGATTGGCTAATCCTAGTCCAATAGAACACCTTCATTTAACTAAAGCTTTTTCTGGTTGTTGATTGGTGTTATTGTTACTCCAAAAATCACAAGTAGTACTGTTTAACTTTCATACTCATTATTGACTCAAGGTTACCTCATTATTACCTCATTGTTAGCAACTTTTAACTTATTATTCTCACAGCTCCTACATTATTAAATTACGTAATATATTCACATAACATTATTATACATAGATACAATAATATAAACATTTACAATGACTGTAATATACATTTTTACAAATTATTACATACACATATTGCTTTAAGGCGGGCTGTTATTGAATTTACATATTATATAATTTGACTGAAATCATTTAAGAGTTAAAAATACTGCCTCAGTATACACAGTATTCTTACACAAGCTTATTTTTCTATCTACTACATTTTAATCCAAATAAACCTTTGCAAAAATACCTGCATTACACACTTCGTTATAGATACAAAGAGAACAGAGATATTCAAATGTTTAACAACTGGACGCTATATGCTGGCCTTAAAATCTCACACTGTTTCCATGAAATCGCGAGAAACAACTGAATGTTGAAAAGACTTGAAGAGAATAGTCAAGAAATGAACAATTGGAACTTTTAATAACGGATATCTTAGAAACAGTTTATGCCACGAAAAAACATTTGAAATAAGTTGTGTGTTTTAAAGAGCTCTAATTTTTTTGTGTAGTACGTTTACGTCTATCGCTTAACGTTTACCAGTTACACAAGATCGTACAAAATTCCTTCCGAATAAACAGGACTTCATAGGCTATTCCCCGAAAATTCAAATATAAACATTTCATTTGTCATGTAAATATCGTTCGTATATATATATATAGTTTAATAAAGATCGTTAGAGACATTTTTAAGAAAACCAAACATTTCAAAAATATTTTCATATAAAGGGTAGTTTGGAATAAGAGGATTTTGTTGAAAATCTTCGTGTCGCATCTGTGAAAGATATTGAACCTAAATATCAAGTTTGGTAGTTATCCGACTTTTCATTTTTGAGTTATCATGTTCACAGACACACACACGGACAAATGCTTTATTTGGATTCAGGGGACCTCAAAACATGTATTTCCGGTGAAACATCGGTATCGAATGTGTGGGTAAAATGCAATACTTCCCCTAGAAAGTAAAAATGTAAATGATTTTATTGGTTTTCAAAATATTTCCGTTTAATATCAAAGCATTTTTGCAACCGATGAGACCATTTCTTAAAGTAATATGCCACCCTCATGAGGCACTTCAGAAACCAGGATTTTATAATGTTCCACTGCTTCATCTGATGACGAAAAAGTGATTCCATGAATTTTATCTTTAATGTTTAGAAACCCCCCGCCCAATGACAAGGTGCTAGGTCAGGGATGTATGGTGCTGACCTTGAGGGCATCCGTATACTGTTAGTTTTGTTGTAAGCGACGATGAACTGTATTGATGTAACATTTTTTTTCCTTTTGGCCGTTTTCACGAACTTTTTCAAACAATTGCAGTAGACAGACATTTGTATACCAATCGGCAGTAACGGTACGTGTATCTTTTGATACTATAGTAGCAATACGGCCTGTTTTAGAAAAAAAAACCTAGCAACCATCTTCTTACCAGCACTGCGAATGTGTCGGACTTTTGTGGGCTTAGGTTCTGTTCGAAAGACCCATAGAGCTGATTGATTTTTCTTTTCATGATCATAACAATAAATCCAAGATTCTTCACCAGTAGCTAACCACTAGTTATCGACCCATATCACTGATAACTAAGGTAATGGAAAGGGTGGTGCATAGTAATTAGCTCGGTACCTGAAGGATAATAACACCATTTGTACAGAACAAGCTGGATTTCGCAAAAACCAATCTACCACTTAACAAATGTTAAAACTCAGTCAGCAAATAGAAGTGCATTAAATGAAAGAGAGACTACTGTGGCTGTGTTGGTTGATTTCAAAAATGCTTATGACTCAGTGTGCAAATAAAAAATGTTAGATAAACTAAGAACATTCGAGTAAATGGAAGAATGCTGAGCTGGATCAGAAACTTCCTAACCTAGAGATTGTGTGCAACGAGATACAACGATGCACCTCAAAATATAAGCAACAAGAGATGGGATTACCCCAAGGATCTGTACTGAGTCCTGTAATATTTAACATTATGATTAATGACCTGCCTATCTCACTCACTAACGCAACAGATATGCGGACGACTTTGTCATGTGGCTGTCCGTACGCAGAAAACACCACAATAAACCAAGTGGAATGATGAACCACGGACTGAGAATCCTAGGAAAATGGACAGAGAAGAACAGGGTGACAGTTAACACTAATAAAACATTCTTCCACACATTTACCTGGCACATAAAACAACCCATGTTGAGTTGAAAGCATTGCAGTGAACAGAGAACCTAAATATTTAGGTATGCATTTGGACCCGAAGATGAATTGGAATACTCACGTCAAGAAAACAGCCGAGAAGGTGAGATCTAGACTAAGCATATATGGGATGCTTCCTGACAGCACTAAAATGCACCTACAACACTTACATCAAACCAGTAATGCTGTATGGTTGTGAAAACTTAATATCTGCAGACATAAGAGAACTAGAAATAGTGCACTACCAAGCGATGCGATTAATCACAGGCTCTACGAAAACCACACCAATTACAGCATTGAAAATTGCAACTGGCAATGCTCCTTTATCCCACGAAATACACAAACTGGCTCTCAAACAATATGAGAAACTTATTAGACTACCTACAGGATCTCTCTGGAGAGAATATCCAAGGAAACTAGGAAGCTGAAAACTACGAACGGGTTCATCCAATGTATAGATGCGATAAGAAACAAATATATTCCAAATATGAAAACTGAGATACTTCAGCAACCAGTAAACTCAATAAATTTTACAGAAGTCATTACTAAGTTAGAGCTGCTGGAACATGTAAAGAAATCCAAAACTCAGAAATATATTCTTAAATGTATCACGCTCACACAATGAACACATTATCTATATCCAGAAAACAAAAGGCTCCACATTTTCACCGGAGGATCGAAGTTGGAATACAGCAATAACGTAGGTGCTGAAGTATATCTACTCCAATTTTTTTCAATTTATAAGTCTGCTGGGAAACTAAGAGCAAATTTTTATGGCAATATAAAAGCAACATATGTGGGGCTTTCTCAACTATATTTATGGACACATTCATTTGAGAAAGCCGTGGTACTTTATGATTTAGGTTCAGCAATCCAGGCTATATCAAATGCTAAATATCCATTGACCTCGAGCGTTACAGAAATAAAACACATCCTAAATAAACTGAAGCTAATGAATAAAGAAGCAATTTTTCAGTGGATTCCCTCACATTTTGGAATAGAAGGGAACGACACAGTTGATTAGCAAATAAGGTCTGTCTTTTCACTCCGCAAAACTAATAATTAAATTATATTTCAATGCAGAAAAAACAAACGTAGTAAACAAAATAGCCAGCAAGAAGAAATGGATGGACCTGCTTCCAAACAGAAGAAAACCACCAGAGCTACCACGACCGTTGCAGCATTTCACAAAATAACACATCATGATTATTTGGCAGAGCATCTTCATCGGATGAAAATTATTGAGTCGCCAAAGTGTGCGCTGTGTAATCAGGACGAGATCATGGACTGGGAACACCTTAGAACATGTAGTGTACTTCGGAATTACTGGTCTAAAACAGATGGTCAATTATATTGGGAAGCCACAACACTGATGACAGAGTTTCAAAATAGCTAGAGCATTAGAAGAAATAAATAAATCACTAGTAACGATATTCCAAACCAAATTTGAAGTGCCGTCTTGGAGTTTTTCTGCACCAATCAATGCGTTGTTTTTGATCGGGAGTTAGTTTTTGTGGAATCCATCGATAAAAAAGTTTTCTCACGTTTAACTGTTGATGTAAAATGTTTTAGATGTAACTCATACCAATGCACAATGTCGCCCGAATAAATTCATAAGATATCTGTCGATCTTCAAGCATTGCACGAACAGCGGCAATATTTTCATCAGTAACAGCAGTTCTTGGGCTCCTTCATGAAATTCATCACTAAGAAGAAACCGATCTCTTTTGACTTCGCTGTACCAATTATAAACTGTTGCCTTAGATGGAGCTTCTTCGCCAAATGTATCTCTAAGCCGATCTTTACAATGACGATTTAAAATCGTAAAACAAAATCATAGCTCGGAAATGTTCTGCAGTCAAATTCATTTTTGGATCAACATCAAATATTTAAATGATGATAATTAACGAATTATTATAGTAAATCGAACAAACTATACGGTAATAAACTCGCAAAACATTATAAAGTAGCTGTCAAATAAACTGTCAAACATTATGTTCTAACATGTTTCATTATCGCCCTCGTATGTGGTCTTCTTTTCCTACACACTGTGCTAAGCGAAGGAACAATTTTCTCTTTGTGGGAATTCGCAGAACCCTCGGAGACTATTCTTTCTGGTTGGTGGGAATTCCTACAAAATCATAGCAGGTAGAAATCTGTGACAAATTGGGATAAGTTAGTGACTACAATTTTGTAGATTGGTAAAGCATTCTGAGCAACCAGATTGTTGTGATTATTTTTGCTTTGTGTAAAATTATAACTTTGTCAAAGTTAGCCATTAAGGCTTGGTCAAAAATGCTTAAAATAGATATGTCAAGTTACAATTTTTATTTAACGTTTTCATTAAAAAAAATCACAATCCAAACAAGTTCGTCAGCCGCTTTTGTATTTCAGTCACCAGTAACAAATTGCATACCGGTTACACAGCGATCACAGTCAAGGGTCAGCTATACCTTCATTATGTTGGAAGTATGACTTGATATCTGTCAAACATCACACACAAACACTGTCAAACACTCAGCTACCATGGCAACATGTCGGTAGGACATTAAATTCTCCAACTGATTCTCATGTTTCCCGGTAAACCACAAGGAGAGCTCAAATTGTATTGAGATGACATAGCCCAATGGCGACTTACAATGTTGTAAGTACTTAAGTCCCGGGCTTCATAGTTTTAACCACTATTAGTTCAATTAATGGAATTAATTGTTCTTCCACACAAGCCGTGTGTTGGACAGGGTTGGTAAGTCGCCATTGGGGTATGTCATCTCAATACAATTTGAGATCTCCTTATCGTTTACAGGGAAAAATGCGAATCAGCTGGAAAATTTAGTGTCGTGCCGGCATGGTAGCTCAGTGGTTAGAGCAACCGGACGGAGACCGGGAGATCCGTGGTTCAAATCCCGGCTATGACATTGAATTTTTCAGTAGTCTGATTGTACCTTTCCAACACAGAGCCTGTGTGGAAGAAGAAGTAATTCCATTTCCTGAAATAGCTGCACATATACATTAACTGAAATACACATTTCGTTAGGGAATATCAACAGTCATGGACGCTGGCCTTAAAATTTCATACTGTTTCCATGCAATCGCGAGAATCAACTGCATGTCTTGAATGACAAAAGTATTGAAGAAGTCGAACCATTAATAACGGATATCTCGGAAATGGCTGAGGAAATAAATTGTTCGTTTTAAAGAGATCTACATTTCTTTATACAGCACGTTTTAGTCTATTGCTTAGCGTTTACCAGTTATACAAATTTTCTTTCGAATGAAGACGACTTCACAGGCTAGTCTCAGAAAATTCAACATAAACATTTTATTTGTTACGTAAGTATCTTTATTACATGGTATTTTAATCAAAACGGTTAAAGCCATTTTTTTACAAAATCAAATATTTAGAAAAACTTTCCATGTAAGGGCAGTTTAGGGTTGGGGGATTTTCTTGAAAAATCTTCGTGTCACATCTTAGGAAGATGCTGAACTTTGGGGCTTAACCGAACTTTTGTTGTGATTATGACCCTATTTTGATATCAAATTTTTGGATGGAGTACAACACTTGTTGTATTTACAACAGGTAAGCAGCTCGAGGGATACTAAAGCTCGGCCGGCAGTAAACATCCCCAAAACACAACGAGGTTACTTGTAGCACGCCGGTCATTACAATAAACTGACTGTCGCTCCCACTGGGACGTTCAACAGATCCCGGCGGATATGAGCCATGAGGCATTACAGCCATTTCCTTATCGTCAATATTACGTTCACCCTGCGTCCTTCGCTTCAAGCAATTACTGCATCATTTTTACTTTCGCTGTAAGCAGAGCAAGTATTGCATTCTACCCACAACTTCGACACCGCAAATACACTTTTGAGATTCCCCGAGTAAAAATAAAACATATTTAGAAATAGGTATGTCATTTGTGAACGGCATAACTCAAAAAACGATCGGTTAAATACCAAACTTGGTATTTAAGGTCTGCATTTTCCAAGGATGCGACACGAAGATTTTGAAAAAATCCCCCAATCCCTAAACTACCCTTTATTTGGAAATTAGTTCGTTATTTCTTATTTTCTCAAAAATATCTATAACCATTTTGATTACAATATTACATGTATAAGATATTTACATGACAGATAAAATGTATATCTTGAATTTTCTGGGAATAGCCTGAGAAGTCCTCTTCATTCTGGATTACTTTTGTATAACTGATAAACCGTAAGAGTTAGACAAACTCTTACTAAACAAGAGATGTACGAGGACTGTCCCAGAAGTACCCGATCTAACAAAGAAAACACAAAAAAGTGAGGAAAAAACATCTTTATTTCTCTACATAGTCTCCTTTCAGCTCGATACACTTTCCCCAGCCGTGTTCAATAGCTTCGATACCCTGTTTATAGTGAGAACCGTCGAGTTCTGCAAAATAGCCATCATTACAGACTCCAGATCTTCACTGTTGGCAAATCTTGTAGCACCAAACTATTTCTTCAACTTTGAAAACACAAAATAACCAGAGGGGAAGAGGGGACTAAATCTGGCGAATAGGGTGCATGAAGAAGCAATTTGAATCTTAACTCATTGATTTTGGCCATGGTGATAATGGATGTATGAACAGGTACATTGTCTTCATGAAACAAAACTTTCTTTTTCGTTAAATGCGGCCGTTTTTGCTTGATTTCATCATTCAAACGCTGAAATAAGTTGACATAGTACTTGCCATTGATTGCTTTTCCTTTTTGAAGATAATCAATGAAAATTATCCCACGCGCATCCCAAAAAACTGACGCCATGACCTTGCCTGCAGATGGAACTGTCTTCGTCTTCTTTAGAGCCGATTCTCCCTTTCAATCCACTGTTTTGACCGTTCCTGCGTCTCAGGTGTGAAGTGATGGATCCATGTTTCATCCATGATTATGAATCGACGCAAAAACTCGGCTTTATTGCAGCAAAGCATCGCCAAACACTCGACACGATGCTCCTTCTGTTCTATTGCGAGTAAACGCGGCACCCATCTTGTGCACAGAATTCTCATGTTTAAATTTTCAGCTAGTATTCGATGTACAGCACTTTTTGTAATGCCTACAATGTATGCTAGCTCGCGCACTTTCAGTTGACGGTCATCCAATACCATTTTGTGGATTTTCTTCACAATTTCTGGCGTGGTCACCTCATTTGGTCTACCACTGCAATGTTCGTCTTGGCTTCACTTAAACTCTGCCACCCAATATTTTACTGTTGTAAACGAAGGAGCAGACTCCCCCAGAGTGGAATCAAGCTCAGCTTTAATATTAGTTGGACTAAGACCTTTCAAATGAAAGTATTGTATCACATAACGATGACCAGTTTTATCAAGGTTTACAAATTCGCTGAGAGAGTTCACTATTGATGGCTGCCAAACAATTACTAAAGAACGTAGCATCTCAAATTTCAGCCTTAAGCTTTATAAGTTTGGTACTTTCTAGCACAGTCATTTGTTTTAAACAACAACCGCTATATATACGTCTGATCGGGTATTCTGGAACTGCCCCCGTAGATCACGTTAAAACATATTATCTATGTTAAATTAGTATAGTATGTAACACGTCTATAATAGTAATAATTAAAGATGTGAGTGTGTTTATGAAACGAGAGGTAGAGAGTTTTTAAACCAGTGTCTTAATTACCATTATAGTCAAGTTGCATATGACTGATTTTGGTCGACCACACTATAATTTCAAAACTTTGAGTTTTTATAAAAACATCTTACCTTGTTAATTGTGTGTAATTAAAATCTGATCAGATGACAGGACATTGAGCGTGTTTGCGACTATAGTGTTTTTCATTTTTGCTAGTCCACCCAAGGCCATTTTGCAAGCGTACCCCCACTCCACTCAGTTCCCCTCTTGCAGTAACAGTAGTATTGTTGTAACTGTGGTCTTAAGCTTTGAGCAAGGAAGGAACTAGAGGCGAAACTGTAGAGGCATACATAGAGCGAGAGTGGGGATTACCATGCATGACAATGACTGGACTGGACCAGAGTGAAACCACTATAGTGCAAAATATGGCAGTGCTGTTGAATCCAGCTTATGCAGATAACGTGAATTAATGACACATTAAAGAAAAGGAAATTAACTCGATTTATTAGAACATTAAAATTACAATGAACAGAATTTATTTTATTTTAAATACACATATTTCATTATTTATCTGGGGAATGGATCCCAGTGGACTACTGCTTTGAAGGTGTTAAAGGGTATGGGTGCGCGCGCCGCCGAGTGAGATCATAATGAGTCGCTGAAGTATAATGATGTCACTATAGTTCAGTTACATCACTTGTAATCAACGTATTATGTTGTGGTCAACCAAGAACTATTTTTGTGGCACCAGACATTTCGAAGATATCCGTAGTGATTGGTTTACATTTTTTAATACTTTGCCATTTTTTTACTTTTTCTATACGTACTTGCAGCAATTAGAGGAATTACTGTATTCTACCCAACTTCATACCGAAACGTCACCGAAAATACAACCCAAAAAGTATTTTTATAAAAAGGTCCGTGCGCACGTTTGTAAACAGCATAAACCAACCAATAGTCGCATAAACACCAAATAAGTACAGTATCTTCCAAAGATGCGACACGAAAACTTACAAGAAAATTCCCTCACCACCAGCTACCCTTTACATGCAAGATTTTTTCGAATTTTCTTAGTTTCTTAAAAATGGCTGCAACGATTTTTATAAAAACACCACGTGTTTAACACATTTGCATAACAAATAAAATACATACCTTGAATTTTCTGGGAATAGCCTCTGAAGTCCTCTTCATTCTGAATTACTTTTGCATAGGGGGTAAAACATAAGAGATAAACAAAATCTTACTAAACAGAAATGTAGACCTCATTAAAGATACGGTTTATGTCAAATAATTTTTTTTAACACTAATCATTTCGGAGATATTCTTTATTATTGGTGGGAATTTTCAAATTATCATACTTTTCTCAAGAGGAAAATATCTATTCATTTCTTTTTTACTTTCTCTACTACGTATAGTAAGTAGGGGAAGTATTGTATTCCACCCAAAGATTGATACCGAGATTTCACCGGAAATACATGTTTTGAGGCTCCTGAATAAAAAAATCTGATGTGTTACACTCACATGACTTTCTCTACTCTTGTACAAAGTATTTTTACAAACGCTTATTCTCCATCTAGTTCATGTTAATCGAGATAAACATTTGCAGAGTCTATCTTATTGCTAATTTTCTTGTAGATGTAAGGGGAATATATATTTACAAGGGCAATATAGAAATACAGTAGCCTTTAAGCACATACATATCTCTTAATAGCTGGTTGCTAGGTGCAGCACCATTCCCTTTGTCACAGATTAATACTCTTTGCATATCCAAGACAAAAAAATCTGATGTGTTACACTCACATGACTTTCTCTACTCTTGTACAATCTATTTTTACAAACGCCTATGCTCCATATACTTCATGTTAATCGAGATATCGAGATGTCAAACTTATTGCTAATTTTCATGTAGATGCAAGGGGAATATGGTAGCTTTTAAGCGATAGTCAAATGTTTTAACGCTGGTTGCTATGTGGCGCATTCCATTCTCTTTACATGTCCAGGACATAAAAAAAATGAATAACGAATTTGAGAAAAAGTATTGGAAAATTTAAGGAAATAACAAGCAATATCTCGAAAACGGTTCACTCAACAAAAGAAATGTATATGACATAAGTTGTGTATTTTAACGCGATCTACATTTTTCGTGTAGTAAAATTTTGTCTATCTCTTATGGTTTACCAGTTATGCAAAAGTCGTTCACAATGAAGAATACTTTTGGAGACATTCCCAGAAAATTCGAGATATACATTTCATTTCCCATGACATTATCTTAAACATATGATATTTTCATCAAAACCGTTAGAGCCATTTTTGAGAAAATTAAAATTTTCGAAAAATCGTCCATGTAAAGGGTAGTCTGGTGTGGGAGGATTTTCTTGAAAACCTTCGTGTCGCATCTCTGGAAGATACTGAACCTAAATACCAAGTTTGGTGTTTATCCGACTGTTCGTTTTTGAGTTATGCTGTTCACAGACACACACACACACACAGACACACACACACACACACACACAGACACACACGGACATGTTTCCAAAAATGCTTTTTTTGGATTCAGGAGGTCTCAAAACATGTATTTCCGGTGAAATCTCGGTATCGAATTTTTGGGTGGAATGCAATACTTCCCCTACTTACTATACGTAGTAGAGAAAGTAAAAATGAATGACAAATTCACATTTGAGAAAACAAGTATTGAAAAATTTAAGGGAATAACAAGCAATATCTCGAAAATGGTTCACTCAACAAAAAAACAACATAACTCAGAAACGAACAGTCGGATAAACACCAAACTTGGTAATTAGGTTTAGTATCTTCCAAAGATGCGACACGAAGGTTTTCAAGAAAATCCCCCCACCCCAGATTACCCTTTACATGGAACATTTTTCGAAATTTTCAATTTTCTCGAAAACGGCTCTAACGATTTTGATTAAAGTATCACATGTTTAAGATATTTTTATGACAAATGAAATGTATATCTTGAATTTTCTGAGAATGTCTCCAAAAGCATTCTTCATTGTGAACGACTTTTGCATAACTGGTAAACCATAAGAGATAGACAAAATTTTACTACACAAAAAATGTAGATCGCGTTAAAATACACAATTTATGTCATATATTTTTGTTGTTGAGTGAACCACTTTCGAGATATTGCTTGTTATTCCCTTAAATTTTCCAATACTTATACTTTTTCTCAAATTCGTTATTCATTTTTTTTTTGTCCTGGACATGCAAAGAGAATGGAATACTCCACATAGCAACCAGCTCTTAAAATATTTGACTAAAGCTTAACGGCTACCAATTCCTCTTGTATGTACAAGAAAATTAGCAATAATTTCGATATCTAGATTAACATGAAGCATATGGGGAATAAGAGTTTGTAAAAATAGTTTGTACAAGAGTAGGGAAAGTCATGTGAGTGTAACACATCAGATTTTTTTATTTTGCATAGAAAGATGTACATTTATTTCAAGCTACAAAGATAAACTTTTAATTTAACATTCACACCTTCATACCATGAAGGTAGAAGTTGTGAAAGAATGTTTAGAACTGCAACGAAAAGAACGTTAGGAGTTACAATCCTTACAAAATACCTACTAAACTAAGGTACCAAGCAAGAAAGAGTGTTCTAACACTAAACAAAGCCTATACTGCATACATGCGCGCACGGGAATAACTAAGCGGAGCTAACAATAAGACAGACAGAAGGAGAACTTGAAGAACGAAAATGTCACTACTTGTTGTATGTTGCAGTTTAGTGATATGTGATCCTATTCATAATATTGATTTGAAATAAAAGGTTTGAATTTGGAAATAAGGGAATTAATTTTCATTTCAGTGTTGTCATTACTCATTAATTCTGCCCAAAAATTAGAAAGAAATGAATGGTTATTTACGGTAAAATATTCAACACAAAACATCATTAATTAAAATTTACTAATGCGAATATTTAAAATAATTGTCAACACAAAATCTTGCTTATGCTTGAGGAATTACGAAAATGTGAGTAGAGTTAGTTTGTGCAATTGGATAATCGCTCTATTGGCCCGGATGGTTTTAGTTACATGGCCATGAAGAACTAACACAAATGTTGTTCAAAGGTGCGAGAGATGGATTCCAACATCTTCTATGTTATTATTGTAGTTATAATTTGCATGCTGCCGGCCACAAGCACAAACGAAGGCTCTGGAACCTTGATATCATAGCTCCGAGTGGGATGGCTCGGGCTTGCGTTTGGACAGTCCCGACTTTTCGGTAGTTAGGTGAATTGGATAATTTGATCCGCGAATTTTCCTGTCACTACATTTCATTTCCTTATCCTTCGCCGCCATATCATCACCCATCCTGGATGGTAATCCAGAGATTGCTTGCTCCTCGACAGACTACTGACTCAAGGCATTGTCTGTAGGATGTGTTCACACCTCGCGCACTGCGACCATCTTGAACTATTATGGCTAAAACACCCGGGAGGCAGGGATGAGGTGAAGGAGCCGGAAGAGGTGCCAGGTAGACAGGCCACAGAGACGCGCAGAAGTCCCTAATATTTCCAGTTTGAACACCCGCGCACCAGTGAGCGAGGAATCCACAAGAGGGCGACGCAGCGACCCTAACTAGCGGGACAGATCACTGTGACATACAGGGGAAGAAATCTTTCCACTGCGCATGCATCCACGCCATCTGCCTGGCACTGCAGGACCTGAAATCACACTTGGAACGTGAAATGAGAGGAAATAGGGGAAAGGATAAATGGTTGTAGAACACACCACCCCGGCATTCGCCTTGGCGATCAGGGAAAAATCAGAAAAACCCCCATGGTCAGAGTGGGCAGTCACCGGGAATCGAACCCGAGAGTTGCCGTCTGAACCACCCTGCTCGTTCTTTGGGGTTAAGTCCTAAAGAAAGGAGGGTAATCAGTTAAAGAAGAAGAAATATAGTTATGATTTTTTAAAACTTACAATGCCTGTTATGTTTATTGGTTGCCTAGTTGGATTGTTATAAATGCGTAATGGCTCTAGAGATGATATTATCAAGGGTAAGGTTCACACTCCTTTACCGTCCATTATACAGTTTCTATTGTAGCTCGTTAAAGAAGAAGAAATCTTAGCAGATTTCACGAACAGCGTGTATGAAGACTGCAACAGATGTGTTTAACCCCGGTGCTTACTACATACGACATCACAGGCGTGTCACATGAAATGAAACAATTGAGAAAGCAAATTTGGGAAGGAAAGTTTCAGGCCTACGTTCTGGGAATTGAGGAAAACCTGGGAAAAAGTTCTCCCGGGGAGGAAGGCCCTGGAGGGATTTGAACCGCGGACTTCCCGCTCACGAGTCCATGCTTTAATGAACTCGGCCACCCGTGTCGGTGCAAAAGATGAAATCAGGAGCTAGTTTTTCCCTAATCCACTTGTAAATGAAAAGCAAATTTTCCAGAAACCCATTTACACTTCCCGCATTAGTGTTGATATGAATGCCAGCACTTGCACTAGTTACAAGTGAAACTGAGAGATATGGACTGTAACTTTAAGCAATGACAGCGGAGATGTCTTTAAGATTAAGGTAGAATTTCTCGTCTCTCCCCGGAGACCTTAAGGTAGTGGACCAGCACCAGGTGTCTTGTGGACCCCGGTGTTTTCGGGGATAAGATCTGTCGCGCTGATAACCACCTAGGGGACGTTGTTCGTTACCCAGCTGAAGCATCTCGAGTTACGCGAGGTTATGGACGCACCCGGGCGAGAATCAGCTCCTGACTGCTCGTAACATCGATTTCTGGGCCGTCCTGGCCAGGCCAGGCACCTCCAGCGTCAAGCCCCGGCAAGCAGAATGAATTACCAGCAGCCCCATCGTCGTCCTAGTTATTCTTCCATTTACTTTAAATATATAGCATCACTAACTCCTAGGATGTCGCGCACAATACGCCTCAAGCTTTTTCCGGAAAATAGCACTTTCTGGGTTTGACCTTCAGCTCCCGGCCTACTGCTGGGGGGGTCAGCACCGTGCACATCTACACCTCACCCAGGTTACAAGTACTCCATTCGACCCAAAAATTCCGTATCGCGATTGCACACAAAAGATTTTCGGATGCGTTACATTCATATGAGTTTCTCCACCCATTATCGTTTATTTTTATGCAACTTCTACCAATCATTCTTAAGAAAGTTTATTTTTCGGTCTACTCACAATCCGTAGTAGGCACAAGGGATATATAGGAAACCGAGACGATAGTCGGATGTTTAAAAACGGTTCGCTATATGTTGGCCTTGAAATTCCGTACTCTTTCCATGACATCGCGAAAAACAACTGTATAGCGAAAGCACTTGACAAAGTATTAAAACATTTAAGCAAAAAATAATATCTCGGAAATGGCTGATGCCACAGAAAAAAAGGAATTATTCCAAATCAATTGTATGTGTTAAAGATATCTAGAATTTTTGGTAGGTAGTAACATTTTGTCCATCTCTTTTGGTTTAAAAGCTTTACAAAATTGTACAAAATTCATTCCAATCAAAGTTCCTAATATAGGGATTCTTATTTGTCATGTGGATATGTTAAACATATGCATTTTAATCAAAATGGTTAAAGCCACTTTTGAGAGATTCAAACATTATTTAAAAATGGTCTATGTTAAGGGTAGTTTAGAGTTGGGGATTTTCTTGAAAATCGTCTTGCGCCTCTGGAAGGTGCTGAATATGGGGAGGCATTGATGAAATTATGCTCAAAAATTGAAGGGAAAAAATCACAAAATCTTTGAAATTCAAGTCTTAGTTTTTCTCTCTCCGCTTTTATTAGCGAATCACGTAATGATTCAAGTTACGACGTGCAGTGGGCGTAACCACATTCGGGCATTTAAACATCCGAGCGATGGCATACGTCACATTTCATTATAACATTTTTACTTTCTCTACTACGTAGAGTAAGTAGGGGAAGTATTGTATTCCACCCAAAAATTCGATACCGAGATTTCACCGGAAATACATGTTTTGCGGTGCACTGAATCCAAAAAAGCATTTTTGTAAACATGTCCGTGTGTGTGTCTGTTTGTGTCTGTTTGTGTGTGTGTGTGTGTGTCTGTAAACAGCATAACTCCGAAACGAACAGTCGCATAAACACCAAACTTGGTATTTAGGTTCAGTATCTTCCAGAGATGCGACACGAAGGTTTTCAAGAAAATCCCCCACCCCAGACTACCCTTTACATGGAACATTTTTCGAAAATTTTAATTTTCTCAAAAATGGCTCTAACGAGCTTGATTAAAATATCACATGTTTAAGATATTTTTATGACAAATAAAATGTATATCTCGAATTTTCTGGGAATATCTCCAAAAGTATTCTTCATTGTGAACGACTTTTGCATAACTGGTAAACCATAAAAGATAGACAAACGGTTACCACACAAAAAATGTAGATCGCGTTAAAATACACAATTTATGTCATACACTTTTGTTGTTGAGTGAACCATTTTAGAGATATTGCTTGTTATTCCCTTAAATTTTTCAATACTTATTTTCTCAAATGGGAATTCGTTATTCATTTTTTTATCTTGTATATGCAAAGAGTATTAATCTGTGGCAAAGAGAATGGTGCTGCACCTAGCAACCAGCTATTAAGAGATATGTATATGCTTAAAGGCTACCGCATATCTATATTGCCCTTGCAAATACCAAACAAGGGGAACATAGTAGGCCTTAAGCGATCGTCAAATATTTTTAGAACTGGTCGCTATGTGTAAAATGTAATTCTCTTTGCATGTCTAGAGGTCGTTTCTGTAAATGTTTATTTCGATTAATATGAAATAGATGGAGAATAAGAGTTTGTAAAACTACGAAAGTAGAGAAAGTCATGTGAGTGTAACACATCAGATTTTTTTAAAATTGCAAATGATGACTTAAAAAGGAAGGTGTACTCTTACTCGTTTTGTCTTGAGGGCAGGACAAAACAAGCTAAGATCACACCCGCATTATTTGCTTCGTATATTGTAAACATCCCATTATATCAGGTTTGATATATCCGAGTTTTTCAGTTATACTTTTCACACACAGATTCTTCCTAAATATGCATTTTTTTTATTTACGGGCTTCAAAGTAATATTTGCGGTGAAATGTCGATATCAAATTGCTACATTTTAGGCGTGGAATGCAATACTTGCGTAGAGCAAATAATACCCGCTTTGGTGTCCTCTGGATGAAACAAACAGGTAATAATAACTGATGATCTCGAATTAGGACATACTAACGTGTATGGAGCTGATACGTTGGAGTGCTATTTGAGCAGTAACATTTACTTTCTCCACTTTCGAAATCTCGCAAAAATACCAAACTTGGTTCAACACCTTTCAAAGATGCGACACCAACATTTTCAAGATAACCCCCCCCATCACCACAAACTACTCTTTAATGGAACATTTTCTCAAAATGTCTCCAATGATTTTTATTGAAATACCATATCATTAAAACATTTACGTGACAAATAAAATTCTTATCTTGAATTTTCTGAGAATAGCTCGTGAAGTCCTCTTCATTCGGAAGGAAATTTGTATAATCTTGTATAACCGGTAAACGTTTAGCTTTAGACGAAAACGCAGTATACACACGCACAAAAAAATGTACCTGTTACAATTTATTTCCTATAACTTTATTTGTGGCATAAGCCGTTTCCGAAATATCCATTGTTCGAATTGTTCAATACTTAGCTATTCTTTTCAAGTCCTGTCAACATTCAGTTGTTTCTCGCGATGTAATGGAAACAGTATGGAAGGCCAGCATATAGCGTCCAGTTGTTAAACATTTGACTATCGCCGTTCTCTTTGTATCTATAACAAAATGTGTAATGTAGCTATTTCTGCAAAGGTTTATTTGGATTAAAATGTAGTAGACAGAAAAATGAGCTGTAGTAAGAATATTTCGAATGCCCACTAATAAACGATAGAGAGTAGAGAATGTTATTTAATATGTACCATTATGTTTTAATTATAAATATCGTGGTAGTATTCTTTAAGGTTGATAACTTTAAAAAGTTCATTTTTGGAGTAACAAATCATCATTTCCTTTTAGAAAGGAAATACATTTTGTGCATAGGACATACAGTATTTGCTGTCGTATGAGAATTTGGTGTTTCTGCGTGTGTATTACCATTTCATCAATCGTAATGTTTTAATTACTTTATTTAACGCGTAACTCTATTTATTTACTTTACCGACGTATAAATCAATGCTTCTGATAAGAGTTTTTGTAACGATATTGTTTGTTATTGGTTTGAATTTTCAGACAGTTTATACTTTTATCAACTGCAAATCATTTTCTTTCTTTTTCGCGTTCATGCAAACAGAACAGAATTTCAAAGCCATCACATAGCGACCGGCTTTAAAAACATTTGACTATCACATCAGCTTATTGTATTCTTATACGTAAAATGAAATTAATTAATGAGTAATGAAGGTTTATTTGCATTAACAAATAGATAGAAGAATAAGCTTTTTGAGAATAGTTTGTAGAAGAAGTAGTAGAGAAAGTAATGTGAATGCACCACATGGATTTTTTTTTAAATAATTTCCTTGATCACAAATATTAATTTCCCATTATAAATAGGTTGGAGAAATCTGGAATAAATAAATCACCTAAAGTGGTTTAAATGCATTAATTTGTGGGCAATAAATGATATTCTATGAACCAGCAGGTACGCTGTGTGTTTGCTGAAACCGCACAAGGGAAAACGAGATGAAAGGGAAGGAGTGCAAGACGCGGAGGAGAATTTTTAATGAGGTTAAATTAAGAATGACTTTGTGAAGGTAAAAATATTAACAAAGTTCATTTGCATAGGCCAGAATTTCCACAAAGAGAAAGCCTTTCTCATTAAGATTCGCTGACTGGAGCAACAGTTGGTTCTCCTGCTGCTGTGCACCTCCTTGGTTCAAGGAAATAGAAATGAAGGCTGGGGTCATATAGCAAACTTGTTATCTAACAATACCTTAAGCTGTTCACCTGTGCAAATGAATGTTGGACATCTGCTGTTGTGAAAATATTCCAATATATGTTATTTCTACCAGAGAGCTGATATCAGATGATGACTGATTGAAAAACTCAGCCAGGCAGCTTGACCCAAAACGGATGTCTGCGTGCGAGGCAAAAGCCAAACTCACAGTACCTTTATACAGGATTTATTTTAATTAAACTGTAGTAGTAATGATGTAATAATACGCTACAAGTTAGATAATTATCTGTCTTGATTGGAAGCGTTTCCAAATACTTAGTTTTGAAGCTGAACCTGAAATGAAAGGCAGGTTTAAACAGAGTAGCACTTTCTTACGTGCACGAAATTAATGTTCTTCTCAATGTTTCTTAATAATATTAATTAGTTACCAGCACTGCCAAAAATGCGTGCATGTGCTGATTTTGAAAATATTACATGTTCAGATACTTCAAATGCATGCCCACCCACACACAAACACAGAAACACGCACAGTGCCAAACACACATACACAGATATAAAACCGCACACATCTACAAACACAAACATACAGATAAATCTAAACGAACAAACCACATACAAACACTCATAAACAAACACAAAGACTGACAAACAAGCAAATACAAACATCGATAAACACACACGCACTCATAAATACACACAAAGACTCACAAACAAGCAAATACAAACAAACATATAGACACAAACTCACACAAACACTCACAAACAAAAACACAAACACTTGCAAAGAGACACAAACACATAAACACTCAGAGACACACAAACACATACAAACACACACAAACAAATGGACTCAAACACTTAAAAACACAAACACTCACAAATACTCACAAACAAACAGACTCAAACACACAGAAACAAATACATAAACACTCGCGAACAGACACAAACACATAACACTGAGAGACACTCAAACACTCACAAACACTCTCAAGCAAACAGATTCAAACACATACAAACACACACACAAACACTCAGAAACAAGCGGACTCAAACACTTACAAACACAAACACTCGCAAACAGACACAAACTCATACAAACAAATACATAAACACTCGCAAACAGACACAAACACATAAACGCTCAGAGACACAAACAAACACATACAGAAACACTCGCAAGGAAACACATAAACACTCACAAACAAACACACTCAAACACTCTCAAACACACACAAACACTCACAAACAAGCAGACTCAAACACACAGATACACTCACAAACACACTCAAACAAACAGATTAAAACACTTACAAACACACACAAACGCTCACAAACAAACGTTCACAAACAAACAAACAAATAGACATTAACACACTCAAACATTTACAGTCATAAACACACACACAAACCTCACAAACACAAAAAACTAACACATACACAAATCCTCACAAGCAAACAAATACAAACACTCATAAACACGCACAAAAAACAAATACATACACAAATCCTCACAAAAACAAACACAAACACACACAAAAGCTCACAAACTCACATAAACACTGACGATACACACATACAATCTCTTACAACAAAACACACACACACACAGAGTCAAATCAGCCGGCTGAATCTAGTGCTATAAACCCAAATGTTCCTCTAGAACGCTGTCAGAATAAAAACACGTCAGCCGTAGATTAGCGCAATCAAAAAGTGTGACAGACAGACAGACTTAGTAAGTATTGATTATTATTAGTTGAACTTTAACCTTTCTATGTCTAACCGTTTTGATGTGATGAGATTTGGAGGTAAGCGCCAGGTAACAACACGTTTCTATCATTTTACTGAGTTCAATCAAAACAGGTGATTGGTTTCTAGCCGATGCTGACATCACAAATCTGAAAATCGCTCTCACTCGCTTTATCTATCGCCTACCTAAATTACGTAGAAAATTGGCCACCTCTTGCAACGATGCGACACGATCATTTCCCAAGCTAGCTTCATATCGAAACGAGTGATGTTTTCTTTCTTTCTTGCCGATTCCAGTCCTTATCTATAGCAGATAAAACAAGTATTGCATTCCATTCAATATTGTTGTTTCACCGAAAATAGGTTTTGAGGTCCCACGAATAAAAAAGAAGCATTTTTACAAAAACAATCTATGTTAAATTGCGTACTCTTTCCATGACATCGCGAGAAACAACTTGATAGCGACCACACTTTAAAAAATTACAAAGTATTGAAAAATTCAAACCAGTAATAACGGATGTCTCGGAAAGTGCTAATGCTACACCAAAATGTATTTGAAATAAATTGAATGTTTTAAAGGATATGTAATATTTTGGGTGGTATGTATTTTTCTTTGTCTTAACGTTTACCAGTTATACAAAATTATACAAAAGTCATTCAAAATGATGACTTCACAGGTATTCCCAGAAAATTCAAGATAATCGTTTTATTTGTGATACAAATATCTTAAATATATATATTTTAATCAAAATTTTATGTTTGGGCGCTTTTTGAGAAAATAAAAAGTAAACGACATTTTTACTTTATCTAACACGTACATAGTAGGTAGAAAAGGTATTGCACTCCACCCAAAAATTTGATACCGAGATTTCGCAGGAAATAAATGCTTTGAAGGCCCCTGAATGCAAAAATAAACACATTTTTAGAAACCAGTCCGTGTATGTGTCTGCGAACAGCGTAACTCAAAATGAAAAGACGAATACATACTAAACTTTGTGTTTAAGCTCAGTACCTTCCATAAATGCGACACAAAGATTTTCAAGAAAATATTTTTTCGAATTTTTTTTCTTTCTAAAAAAATGACTAACGATTTTGATTTAATATACCATGTACTAAATAGATTTACATGACAAATAAAATGCATATTTTGAATAGCCTGTGAAGTCCTCTTCATTCGGAAAGTACTTTGTATAATCTTGTATAATTGGTAAATGTTAAGCGTTAGACAAAAACGTACTACACAAGAAATGTAGATCTCTGTAAAACACACAATTTATTTCAAATAAGTTTTTTGTGGCATAGGTCATTTTGAGATATTCGCTTTTAATAATTCGAATTGTTCATTTCTTGGCCACTCTTTTAAGTTCTGTCAATATTCAGTTGTTTCTCGTGATGTACGTAATTTTAAGGCCGGCATATAGCATCCAGGTCTTAAACATTTGACTGTCACTGTTCTCCTTGTATCCATAACGAAATGTGTAATGTAGCTATTTTTGCAAATGTATATTTCGGTTGAACAGTAGTAGATTGAAAAATAATCTTTAGTAGGCATAGTTTGTATACCCACTAATAAACGATAAAGGGTAGAGAAGTCATGTGAAAGTGTCACATAAGATTTTTTTCATATATGCGTTGTTAGGAATGGAGTGATTTTCTTGAAAATCTTCGTATCGCATCTTTGGAAGATACTTAATTTAAATACCAAGTTTGATATTTAACTAACATTTCAGCTTTGGATTATGCTGTTGTCATACACAGAATTTTTTTCCTAAAGTTTACTTTTACGATTCAGAAACTTGTACTTCTGGTGAAATCTTGGTATCGAATTTTTGGGTGGAATACAATACTTCTACATAATTACTGTAGGTAAGCAGAGAGGCAGTAAAAACTCCGTCTTCTAGCATATCATCTATAGATTTCATTGATTTTGGGTTTATAAAATATAGATAAAATTAATATTTGGGAAAATGGGTGTTTACCTTAGGGGTAGATGCTAATTTGTATTACATGTTTGCATACTCTTTACAGTGAAGTGTATGCGTAGTGTTCACAGTACAAGCCCCAATGTTTAATTCACATTCACATCATTTGCAGTAACCATCTGCAAGAATTCCATGTAATTGGCTTGAACTTTCCAATACTTTGGTTCTCGTGATCATGCAATTCCGAAGCCAACATATAACAACCCGCTTCTTAAACATCAGTCTCCTTCACCTACAACGGAATGTGTAATGAAACTAGTTTTTGGAAACGTACGATGAAGCAGATAGAAAAATAAGCTTTTGTAAGAAAACGTTGTAGAAGAGTAACTGGAGTAGCGTGATTCCTGGGAGGAGGGATGAGAGGGAGACCCGAAACGCGACGAGATCCGAGCTACAATGTGTACAAGCACAGAAGGGGCCCCTAACGCCTCCAGATAGAATGCACCCGGCGCCGACCAGCCCTGCCCACAAGTCTCGGGTCACCTAAGACCCAGGCATGCCCCCAGAAAGCGGGCCCGTCAGCAGTCCAACCAACGCCAGAGAGAAACCTTTCCAAAGCGCACCTTCACCGCCCAGCCACAACACACCGAACGCCGGTCCTTCAACCCCGAAATAGGAAATTGTTGGTAGAAAAGGAACCACCCGGGGAAACCATGAAAAACCGCAAGGTCTGAGCGGCCGGCCCGACAGAATCGAACTGAAACCTCCCGAATGCAAGCCTCACTCGTTACTGCGGAGCCATAAGCGACACGATCACTCCAAGAGGATGTGGTCAGCGTCACACGTCCCTCAAATTTCTCAAGATGCTCACTGGACACCCATTATGAAACCCACGGCACAGGACTGTAAACTTTATTGGTAATGTAATCGTTTAAGTGTGTCTGAACTGTACAGCCTTTCGCTAACAACTATGAGCGCCGTTCTGTCCGTACGTTGAAGTAGGTACTTGCTTCATGTATGGAAAGTCAATTTGAAGTAGGTTGTATTTAAGGAGTTGTATTATATTTCAAGGGGCGGCGCCGTGGCCGAGTGGTTAGACCGGATTCAATCCCAGGAACCCGCATGTGGATTTGTGGTGGACAAAGCGGCGTCTGGGCGGGTTTTCTCCGGGTTCTCCGGTTACTCCTGCCATTCATTCCACCAATTGCTCCATCATCACCTTTCCTTTCATTTCGTTTCATCTACTTCCTTCCTGGATATTCTGTCTGCTCCTGAGTGACTGCCTCTCACCCCAGGCACCCGCCTGTAAGTCCTGGGAGGGTGTAAGTCCTGCATACGAGGAGGTTAAACAGAGAACGAAGAAGAAGAAGCAGAAGAAGTATTATATTTCAACTGTTGGGAGCCGAACTTGAGGTTCGGTGCAACCGTACGTATAGTTCACGCTTTCCAGTAGCCTTCGCCCCAAATGTACTTTCCGGTGGCCATTGTCCCCCCAAAAAGCTTAAAAATATTAATTTTGTAATTTTACTGTTTCTTGAAATATTATATTTATGTTCGCCTCGGCTGCGTCAGTATTATTGTTAGAGACACGTTTCTCTTAGCAGGGTTGTGGTGCGACTGAAGAATGTAGGCTTACACAGATTATAATTTTACTTCACTCCTTTTATTAATGCTTGGCTCGATTTAAATAACACTTCACTGAGAGAGAGAGAGAGAGAGAGAGAGAGCTTGAGATTGTTTTATTATTTACTTGCACTTTATAACACGTTAACTATTTTTGTCTCACACAAAATACATATTAAATTTCTCGAGGACGTGTCTCGCGTCCGGTTAGGAACACTGTCTACAACTAACACGTCTGGTTATGAGCGCTGTCTACAAGCAACTGACTTCATTTATACCGCCTAAATTTTTAAATTTCTGTATTTCAAGTCTCTGATTGACTATTCCTAATCCAATAGAATACTTTCATTTAACTAAAGCTTTTTCTGGTTGTTGATTGGCTATTTATTAAACTGTCTCAAAATTTACATTATTGTTTTTCCAATAATGACTAGTAGCATTTAAACTTTCAAATTCATTATTGCCTCAAGGTTACTTCATTGTTAGCAACTTTTAACCTATTATTCTCACAGCTCCTACATTATTAAATTACATAATACATTCACATAACATAATTGTATACAATAATATAACATATGCAATGACTTATATACACTTTTTATATATTGTTACATACACATATTGCTTTAAGGTGGGCTGTTATTGAATTTATATATTATATAATTTGACTGAAATGATTTAAGTGTTAAAAATAGTGCCTCAACGTACGCTAGAAGCACCTCGCCAACCACTGCAGAAACCGAGATAAACATTTTCCGGCGTCGCCAGTGGTTTCACAATTTATCCCTACAACATTTAGCCTTAGGCTGCAGTTACCCAAGAGGATTGCATCTCTTTGGAGGTATTTAAACGGTATTACACAAGATACTTAAACAAAGAGTTAATTAAAACTCGGGGCTCTATAAGGAACAAAGAAATAATAAAAATGCTGAGAAAATACTGTACAAAAGTCTAGCTGAAGAACCACAGTTTGTAATGATCATTTGTCTTGAATGCAGCCGACTGCCGGTTCCACGCTGTCACGTTCGCAATGCCTCGTGTTATTTGTAGAGAAAATCTCGGTTGGGAAGAAATAATAGCAGTTTAAGTAACATCAACATCGATCTCAGAAATCAGCATGCACTAAACTAATAAGAAAACGCATATACCAAGAAAAGAAGAATGACAATAATAAAGAGTGTTTCGACTGATTTGATGCTGTTGTTGTTATCCATGCCCATTGACATTTCATGTCACTCATTTTTGGTTTTTATGCTTACAAAAGCATCGCAAACCTCCCATAGAGAAACAAACCATAAAGAAAGAATGTTTTTGTGATTATTTTATATCAATACGCAGTACATAATCATATGAAGATAAAGAATGAACTAGAAGAAGTGGTATTTTGATTGATTTGATGCTGTTGCTGTTATCACAATCCAATATAATAAGTTCGAAATGTTGTTAATTAATAACCAAGCGATTATATTTGCTGAATCATAGCCACAGGTGGAATAGCTGTTGTAATTATTTATTTGACTGTGTTATTACTCCATGATCAATGTCAGAGGAGATCAACGAACTCGCTGTTCCTTTGTTATTTTGTAAGGCCGTGAAAGCCTAAGTAACATTATGCTTATGTTGGCAATATTCGACCTACGATTATCGTTGAGAAGCATATAGATGGTCTTGCGAGCTTTTGTAGGCATTACATAGAATTAATTAACTAATTGTGTGAAATGGGGCGGGATTTCGAATTCTAAGCTAGACAGTAATTTTCGTCTCTTGTCAAAGGTCTTCTTTGCGAAGTTTGTGAAATTCGGTGCAATAGTGAAGAAGCCTATGTGGAACAAACACACATAGACACTGACTTTTATATATAAGTAAGTTTCCCTATTTTATAAAAAAACATTACACACAATTGATCATGTTGAATTAATTTTATTTATATTGTACAATCCGTCTGTTACTTTTCTACGTAGCCAACATGTTTCTCCAAGCATTTTTGGGGACGTGACACAAGTTTTTCCAAGCCAGTGTTGTACCAGGTCAGGTCCTGTGCTCGCAACCAGCTGTTCACTGATTTGATTTCATCATCGGTGTTAAAAGTGCTTACCTTTGAGTTGAGGAACATGGAGAATCACTTGGGGCAAGCTCCGGTGAATACGGAGGATACGAGAAAACTTCCAAGTTGAATTTTGACCCAGGCGGAGCTCAGAAGATTCAACTGGGAAGTTTTCTCGCATCCTCCATACTCACCAGATCTTTTCCCAAGTGATTTTCACATGTTCCCCTGGCTCAAAGGTCATCATGGAGGCAAGCACTTTAACACAGTGACGAAGATCAATCAGAAGTGGCGGGACAGCTCACTCTTGCGTGCACGGGAGAAATCTTTCCAATTGCGCATGCATCCACGCCATCTGCCTGCCACCGCAGGACCTGAAACGTGAAATGGAGATGAAATGAGAGGAAATGGGGAGGGAAGGAGAGATCGTGGTAGAACACGCAACTCCGCCATTCGCCTTGGCGTCCAGGGGAGAACCCGATGGTCAGAATGCCCGGTCCCCCGGAATCGAACCCAGGATCTTCCGAATGCAGTCACAGACATTGCTGCCTGAGCCATCCCGCTCGGTGAGATAGGGCGCACCATCTCACCTTAAGCAAAAGCTACCTTTGAAAGCAAATAAAAGCTTGGGGAATCCTATAAATTTACAAAACGTAACAGTAAAACCCCACCCATACACTGATGTATGTAATGAAACATTATTATTATGTATTTAAATGACGAGAGAACAAGTGAAGATGTTAAATAAAGAATGTTAAAAGTACTAACGAATATTCCTGGATGTAACTATTAGAAAAGTAAGAGCAAATTATATGGAGAATCCGCTAAAATGTGTACTAAACATCAGACCACAGTATACACACATATAACGCTGTATATACATGGTTTACTATCTTGTTCTTTCGCACTGACGCTATCCGCTTCAAAATATGCTTTAAGATTTCCTCCACTGTCTTTCCTTATTACTGTTACTTTTATAACACGTCAGCTTGGCAAATACGACGTCCCTTTAGATATGCAAATGAACTTTACTTAATTTGAGCTAAGCGAAAAACAAGCGTCTGTTAAATGTGTCCCTTTACAAAAGGAGAAAAGAGAAAATCCTTCTCAGTTAACACTAAGCTTACAAATTCTTGTATAAAAAACTGATGCGACAGATTCACAGAGTATATTACATTACTCATATACTAATAGGTAGAGAAGGTATTGCGTTCCACCCAAAAATTCGATACCGAGATTTCATCGGAAATACATGTTTTAAGGTACCTTGAATACATAAAAAACAGTTTTACTTTCTCTACTACGTAAAGTAAGTAGGGGAAGTATTGTATTCCACCCAAAAATTCGATACCCAGATTTTACCGGAAATACATGTTTTGAGGCCCCCTAAATCCCCCCAAAATAATTGTTTTTAGAAAAATGTGCGTGTATGTCTGTGAACGCATAACTAAAAAAGAAACGTTGGATAAATACTAAACTTGGTATTCAGATTAAGTACCTTCCAAAGATACGACACGAAAATTTTCAAGAAAATCCTCCACCCCAACTACCCTTTATGTGCAACAATTTTCGAAAATTTTGATTTTCTAAAGCATGGCTCTAAAGATTTTACTTAAAATAGCATATATTAAAGATGTTTACATGACTAATAAAATGTATATCTTTAATTTTCTGGGAATAACATTTGAAATCCTCTTCATTCAGAAGGAATTTTGTATAATCTTGTATAACTGGTAAACGTTAAGGGATAGACGAAAACGTAGTACACAAAAAATGCAGATCCCTTTAAAACACACAGTTTACTTCAAATAAGCTTTTTGTGGCATAAGCCATTTCCGAGATATCCTTTATTAATGATTTGAATTGTTGAATACTTAGTCATTCTTTTAAAGTCCTGTCAATTTTCTGTTGTTTCTCGTGATTGTATGGAAACAGGATGGAATATTAAGGCCAGCATATAGCATCCAGTTCTAAAATATTTGACTATCGCTATTCTCTCTGTATCTATAACGAAATGTGTGATGCAGCTATTTCCAGAAAGGTTTATCTCATTAATATAAAGCAGGTAGCAAAATAAACTTTCGTAAGAATAATTTGTATACCCAGTAATAAGCGATAGAGGATAGAGAAAGTCATGTGAATGTAACACAAGTTTTTTCTCCTCATCGTGATTGTATGAAATTAAGCAAGAAAGTCGAGACAGCATTAAAGTGTTTATAAATGTTTATTCTCATAGTAACAAACTCTTACTATGGAAAGAAAAGAAAGGGGGTAGGGGAGGAAAGAATCGCACGCTTTCAAGCCTATCAGTTAGATGACGCTTAGGAAATGTATAAACTTGTGTCACGCAATATTTCGAAAACGGCTAACGCTACGAAAAAAACAAAACATTATACACAAATTGTGTATTTTAATGACCTCCCATGTTCCGCTAGTACTTTTCTGTCTATATGTTAAATTTTACCTTTATTCAAAATTATACACAATTCTATCAAATATGAGGAACTTCATAGGATATTCACAGAAAATTCAGGATATATATTTTTCTGTCTCATGTCAATATATTAGTAAGTATATGGCATTTTAATCCAAATCCGTTATTGCGAAAATAAAGTATATCGAAAAATTTTCCATGTAAACGGCGGTTTGGAAAGGGAGGGTATTTCCTTGAAAATCTTCGTGTCGCATCCTTAAAGATGCTGAACTTAAATACCAAGTTTCGTATTTCTCCGACTTTTCAGTTTTCAGTTAAGATGCTTTCACGCGCGCGCACACACACACACACACGGAACTTTGTTTAAATATGTTTTTGTGTGTGTCTTCAGGGAGCCTTAAAACATGTATTTCTGTGAAATTTCGATATATAATTTCGATAAGTAACGACACTATTAAGATATGCAGTCAAAATAAACAAGGCACCGTATTCATTTTACTTTCGAGAATTAGCACAAACACTGTTTTTTCGATATCAGCATTTTACACAGAAGAGTCATGCGCAAAATTTAAGGCAATGCCTGCTCTGTAGACCCGGCAGAAGGCGATGGATTTTTTTCGGGCGTAAAAATCCTTGTCATGGCTTCCTTCAGAAGGGAAGTAAAGCCGGTGGTCCCGCGTCGTAGATTACGGCACGTAAAAGAACCCCAAGCCTGATGAAGAGGCCCCTGAGCAAAATTACTGGTCTTTCACTGCCAATATAGAATGGGACGCTGAGGACCACAGCAGTTAAAGAGCGTCCATTAATAACAAACCTCCTTTTTTTCTGCTCTGTAGAGTGCTATTCGCTGTATATGCTGTTGCAAAACACATATAAGAAAAGCAACATCGCAACTGACTCGAATCACTTTGGCGTCAAGGACGGTTAAATTATCTCGAATTTGGAGAATATTTCTCTTGAAATGTTTCTGATTATGTGTTTGGTATAGGGCAGGGATTACCAAACCTTTCATAATGAGAGTCGCAGTAACCCTCAGAGATAAATCGCGGAACAACGCCACATAAGTTTAAGGTAGCAACAATAAACTCACAGGCACGAGGCGCACAAACAAGGCACTTTATTGAACTAAATATACCTTACATATCAATAACTGATGTTATTAAATACTTAACAAATTGCTTAGTCTCTCATTCATAGTTTCATGACACTGTAACACATAGGCTATATACAGGGTGGACCATTTAAGTTGAGACTGTACAATATCTCCAAAGCTAAGTGTTGTAGAAAGAAATGTCTTTAATAAAGCCTGCTTGATATTATGGGGGAAAGTAAATGCCATTAGTCGTGTTTTGTTTGGAGGACGCTGTGGTGGTCATTTCAATTGTAGTTTCCCACATAAAAAAATAAATTACCCCTAAAATGTTAAAGCAGTTGCAAGAATCAATCAAATTAAGTTCCTTGTATTTGTCCTTCACCGAGCAGGATGACTCAGGCAGTAACGCCTGTGGTTCGCATTCGGGAGGTCCAGAGTTCAAGCCTCGGGAGCCAACCAATCTAACCGAATCTTTTAGCAGTATTCCTAGGCCGCTATGCGAATACTGGGTTGGATAATTAAATCCGCGAATTTTCCTATCATCCCTTTCTTTTCTTCTTCTTCACCGCTATACCAGGCATTAGGCTGATCACCCATCCTGGATATGCTATAATCTAGAGTCTGCTTGCTCCTCGACAGACTATTGACCCAAGACATTGGGCTGATCACACATCCTGGTTATGCTATAATCCAGAGTTTGGTTGCTCCTCGACAGACTACTGACACAAGACATTGGGCTGATCACACATCCTGGATATGCTATAATCCAGAGTCTGCTTGCTCCTCGACAGACTATTGACCCAAGACATTGGGCTGATCATACATCCTGGATATGCTATAATCCAGAGTTTGCTTGCTCCTCGACAGACTACTGACACAAGACATTGGGCTGATCACACATCCTGGATATGCTATAATCCAGAGTCTGCTTGCTCCTCGACAGACTACTGACACAAGACATTGGGCTGATCACACATCCTGGATATGCTATGATCCAGAGCGTGCTTGCTCCTCGACAGACTACTGACACAAGACATTGGGCTGATCACACATCCTGGATATGCTATGATCCAGAGTCTGCTTGCTCCTCGACAGACTACTGACACAAGACATTGGGCTGATCACACATCCTGGATATGCTATAATCCAGAGTCTGATTGCTCCTCGACAGACTATTGACCCAAGACATTGGGCTGATCACACATCCTGGATATGCTATAATCCAGAGTCTGATTGCTCCTCGACAGACTACTGACCCAAGACATTGGGCTGATCACACATCCTGGATATGCTATAATCCAGAGTCTGATTGCTCCTCGACAGACTATTGACCCAAGACATTGGGCTGATCACACATCCTAGATATGCTATGATCCAGGGTTTGCTTACTCCTCGACAGACTGCTGACTCAAGATATTAGACCGATCACCGATCCTGGATATGCTATGATCCAGAGTTTGCTTCCTCCTCGACAGACTACTGACACAAGACATTGGGCTGATCACCCATCCTGGATATGCTATGATCCAGAGTTTGCTTGTTCCTCTACAGACTACTGACCCAAGGCATTGGACTGATCACTCAACCCAGATATGCTATGATCCAGAGTTTGCTTGCTCCTCAACAGACTACTGACACAAGACATTGGGGTGATCACACATCCTGGATATGCTATGATCCAGAGTTTGCTTGCTCCCCGACAGACTACTGACACAAGACATTGGGCTGATCACACATCCTGGATATGCTATGATCCAGGGTTTGTTTACTCCTCGACAGACTACTGACTCAAGACATTGGGCTGATCACCCATCCTGGATATGCTATGATCCAGAGTTTGCTTGCTCCTCGACAGACTACTCACTCAAGACATTGTCTTTTACGTCCTTAGGGGTATAAGTTCTAAAAGGGGAGGGTAATCCGTTAAAGAAGAAGAAAAGAAGTGTTTGTCCTTCAGTAGGTATTACACTGTTATGGATTAAAAATCTTAGAACTTAATTTTATTTAATCGCCTGAAATTCGTGAATAAAGTAATCTAATACAGGCGCACAGATTCTATTTGTTTATATTTTTTTAATTTTAAGTGGGACAAACTAAAGCAGCTTGCAGACCGTGTTCGGCCGCCGGGTCGTAGTTTGGCAAACCCTGATATAGGGCATAGTGTATTAGGGCGGGTAGAAGTTAGCGATGTAATATAGGACCGCCTATGCCATCCACTTTATATTTAAACAATGAAAAATAAAAAAATCTGATGTGATACATTCACAAGACTTTTCTACCATCTATCGTTTATTAGCATGTAAACTAACTATTTTTACTAAAGCTTAGGTTTTCTATCTACTTCATTTCAAACGAGATAAACCTTTGAGAAATAACATTACACATTTCGTTATAGACACAAAGAGAACAGCGATAGTCAAGTGTTTAACAACTGGACGCTGCCTTAAAATTCCATACTGTTTCCATGACATGGCGAGAAATTACTAATCCACTGGACTTAAAAAGAATGATATAGTATTGAACAAATCAAACCAATAACGGATATCTCACAAGTGGCTTGTGCTACAAAAAGTTATTTGACATAAATTGTGTGTGTGTTAAAGAGATCTAAAATGTTTATGTAGTACGTTTTCGTCTATCGCTTAACGTTTACCAGTTATACAAGATTATACAAAATTCCTTCCCAATTAAGAGGACTTCACAGGCTATTCCCAGAGAATTCAAGATATATGTTTTATTTGTCATGCAAATATGTTTTTTAATATATCGTATTTTAAATAAAATCATTAGAGCCATTTTTTACAAGATCAATAACTTTGAAAAATGTTCCATGTAAAGAGCAGTTCGGGGTGGTGGATTTTCTTGAAAATCTTTATGTCGCATCTTTGGAAGGTACTCAACCTAAATATGAAGTGTGGTGTTTACCCGATCTTTGGTGTTTGACTTATGCTGCTCAAAGACACACACGTGCAGTGACCTTTTTCTAAAAATGCTTTTTTGAATTCAGGAGGCCTCAAAACGTGTATTTTCGGTGAAATTTTTTCGGTATCTAATTTTGGGTGGAATGCAATACTTCCTCCAACTACTATGTACGCGGTAGAGAAAGAAAAAATGTTCCCTGGAAATTTACATTGAAACAGACAAGTTAAATTCATATCTAAATAAAAAAAAGCTGATGTGTTACACTCACATGACTTTCTCTACTCTTGTACAAACTATTTTTACAAACGCTTATTCTCCATCTACTTCATGTTAATCGAGATAAACATTTGCAGACTCTATCTTATTGCTAATTTTCTTGTAGATGTAAGGGGAATATATATTTACAACGGCAATATAGAAATACAGCAGCCTTTAAGCATCGACATATCTCTTAATAGCTGGTTGCTAGGTGCAGCACCCTTCCCTTTGCCACAGATTAATACTCTTTGCATATCCAAGACAAAAAAAATCTGATGTGTTACACTCACATGACTTTCTCTACTCTTGTACAATCTATTTTTACAAACGCCTATTCTCCATATGCTTCATATTAATCGAGATATCGAGATGTCCATCTTATTTGTAATTTTCTTGTAGATGCAAGGGGAATATGGTAGCTTTTAAGCGATAGTCAAATATTTTATCGCTGGTTGCTATGTGGCGCATTCCATTCTCTTTGCATGTCCAGGACATAAAAAAATGAATAACGAATTTGAGAAAAAGTATAAGTATTGGAAAATTTAAGGAAATAACAAGCAATATCTCGAAAACGGTTCACTCAACAAAAAAAATGTAAATGATATAAGTTGTGTATTTTAACGCGATCTACATTTTTTGTGTAGTAAAATTTTGTCTATCTCTTATGGTTTACCAGTTATGCAAAAGTCGTTCATAATGAAGAATACTTTTGTAGACATTCCAAGAAATTTCGAGATATACATTTCATTTCTCATGACATTATCTTAAACATATGATATTTTCATCAAAATCGTTAGAGCCATTTTTGAGAAAATTAAAATTTTCTAAAAATGTTCCATGTAAAGGGTAGTCTGGGGTGGGGGGATTTTCTTGAAAATCTTCGTGTCGCATCTCTGGAAGATACTGAACGTAAATACCAAGTTTGGTGTTTATCCGACTGTTCGTTTTTGAGTTATGCTGTTCACAGACACACACACAGACACACACACACACAGACACACACACACACAGACACACACACGGACATGTTTCCAAAAATGCTTTTTTTGGATTCAGGAGGTCTCAAAACTTGTATTTCCGATGAAATCTCGGTATCGAATTTTTGGGTGGAATGCAATACTTCCCCTACTTACTATACGTAGTAGAGAAAGTAAAAATGAATAACGAATTCCCATTTGAGAAAATAAGTATTGAAAAATTTAAGGAAATAACAAGCAATATCTCGAAAATGGTTCACTCAACAAAAAAAATGTATATGACATAAATTGTGTATTTTAACGCGATCTACATTTTTTGTGTAGTAAAATTTTGTCTATCTCTTATGGTTTACCAGTTATGCCAAAGTCGTTCACAATGAAGAATACTTTTGGAGACATTCCCAGGAAATTCAAGATATAAATTTTATTTGTCATAAAATATCTTAAACATATGATATTTTAATCAAAATCGTTAGAGCCATTTTTGAGAAAATTAAAATTTTCGAAAAATGTTCCATGTAAAGGGTAATCTGGGGTGGGGGATTTTCTTGAAAACCTTCGTGTCGCATCCTTGGAAGATACTGAACCCAAATACCAAGTTTGGTGTTTATCCGACTGTTCATTTCTGAGTTATTCTGTTCACAGACACACACACACACACACACACACACACACACACAGACACACAGACACACACACGGACATGTTTCCAAAAATGCTTTTTTGGATTCAGGGGGCCTCAAAACATGTATTTCCGGTGAAATCTCGGTATTGAATTTTTGGGTGGAATACAGTACTTCCCCTACTTACTATACGTAGTAGAGAAAGTAATTAGAATGGTTTATACCGCCATTGAAAGAAACTCCCTCAAAACTTAGCAAAAGCCAATTATACTACAATACACCCTGTTACTTTCTTTACCATTAGCTAATAGTTAAAGGAAGTACAGAGAGAGCCAAAATAGGTACGAACCGGCTGCGCGGTGTTTTTCCTGTCCGCGTCTTCGGCGCTCGTTGCCGTCTGCCGCTATCATAGAAAGGCGTGGATGAAACCATACAACATTTTTAAAATTACTTTTAAAGGCTTTACTTACCAACTTTATGAAGGGAGATGCTGAAACTGCTACAAATGTAGCAATGTTGCTACAAAAAAGAAAAAAATGTAGATATCGTTAAAGCACACTATTTATGGCAAATAAACTTTTTGTGGCGCTAACCGAGATATTTTTTTGTAATTGGTTTGAATTTTCAAAAACTTTAACTTTTCTCAAGTGAAAGATAGGCATTTTTTTTCTCGTGGTCATGCAAGGAGAGCATTATTTCAAAGTCATTACATAACGACCCGCTCTTAAAAGATTTGACTATCGGTTAAGTCTGGTTCAGTACGACTGAACTGATTTCTCATCCCTTCCCTAATTTCCGTTTCCATCTGGACTTTGAGGTCTGCTTCTAGGTTTCGTGTTGTAGGGCGGGACGTGGATGTTTGCTGGAAGGAAAGAGTACTCCCCGTGGACACTAGACAGCCAGCTCCAGCAATGGTACGGATCTTCGAGCCTGGAACTCCGCGTGACCTGTAGCGTCACTTCATCCCTTCCTCCTGGGGTGTGTTAGCCACAATAGATCTCTGTAGGTCGCAAAGCGCGAGGTGCCCCCCTAACCATCATTTAAGCCGACTGCATTCCCCTAATTCCCTTTCACCTACCAGGAAATGTGCAATAAAACAACTTCTGTAAATGTTTAACTCGATTAATATGAAGTAGATAGAAGGATAAACTTCCGTAGCAATTGTTTTTTGGAGTATGCGTAGAGAAAGTCACGTGAATGCAACACATCGGAACTTTTTAGCTTCAGGTAGATCATTATACACGTCCGTATCAATTTAATAAAGAATAGAAAATAACGAGAGTAATAGTTCGGTTGCAGTTTTATTATCTTTAGGTATAAACTAATCAAAATGAGAATCATCGCGTTTAGAATGATGATTGCCCCTATAAGAACGCCAGTAATTGTCATAACTACAGTACTTATAAGGTACGGCATAAGGGTTTTATTTTCTCTATTATCTACGTATAAGAACAGAAATTACTGCTTTGCATTCAAAATTGATATTGATATTTCACTGGAAAAATGCCCCCATTCCAAACTACCCTTTGCATGGAAGATTTTTCAACATTTTTTATTTTTGCAAACATGTCTCTAACTATTTTCATTAATATTATGCAGGATGTAACTTTATTGGTGTCATATATTTGGGGGACATGCTCCTGACATCAAAACAGTAAAAAAAGCCCATATGTACATGGTTCTGAAAAATCAACCGTTTCGTTGTTATAGGTCAAAGAAGATGTATTCCACGAGTGAACAGACGGACATGCACTACACGTATGGCCGTGCAGACGGCAATGCAGCACGAGCACGTGAACTTTATGCAGTAAGGTACCCTGACAGGCCGTTACCGTGTGCAAGAACATTCGCACGAATTCATCAACGCTTGAGAGAGAATGATGCATTTGAGAGGAGTACTAGGGATGTTGGGAGACGAAGAGGCACTGAGCTTGAATTCTTCGTGCTCTGGATGCAGACCTATCACAAAGCACAAGACGTATGGCTGTAAGGGAAAGAGTTAGTCATATGACTATCTGGAGAATTCTGTACCCGTATCACCATCAACGTGTGCAAGGATTAAATGAGGCGGACTTTGAGCCAAGAAGACGTTTCTATCAACGCATGTTACAGCAGTGCGCTGTGTTCATCAATTTCCTAGCCTGTATCTTATTCGCGGATGAGGCTGGTTTTACTCGCGACAGCATCTTCAATTTTCATAACACTCATAACTGGGCATTTGAAAATCCTAATGAAGTACGACAGGACAACCATTAACAGAGGTTCTCTCTCAACGTTTGGGGTGGAATCTTCATGATCACCTTATTGGTCCCTATTTCTTCCCTCCGGTCTGAATGAACAAACCTTTATCCAGTTTCTCAGAAATGAGTTGCATCACTTAACTGATAATGTGCCTCTGGACATCATCCAACGAATGAGGTTTTTACACGATGGTGCTCCTGCTCATTTCAGTACGATAGTTCGTAAGCTTTTGAATTATCGATTTCCGCAAAGATGGATTGGTCGAGGGGGATCCATTGCATGGCCTGCTCGATCGCCTAATTTGAATCCAATGGAATTCTTCGTCTGGGGACATTTAAAGTCCTTGGTTTATGCGACTCTGTACCTGATGTTGACATTTTGAGAGGACGTATCCAAACTAGATTTGACCAAAGACGAAACACACCACAATTTTCAACAGAGTACGCCAGAGCATGGAACGCAGGCTTACTGCATGTATCGAAGCAAGAGGAAGCCACTTCGAGCAATTTTTGTAATTTTCAATTTTGTGTTGTAACTCCGAAATAAATGATTTTCAGACCCATGTTCATATGAAGTTTTTTTACTGTTTTGATGTCGGGAACACTCCCCCAAATATATGACACCAATACAGATACACCATGTATATCTTAAGATATTTACACGACAAATAAAGTGTATAAGGGGTATGGCCTGTGAATTCCTCCTTATTCTAAAGGAATTTTGTACAATTTTGTACAACTGGTAAATGTTAAGCGATAAGACCAAAACGTACTACACAACCAAGATCTGTTTAAAATATGCAATTTATTACAAATAACTTTTCTTGTGCCGTAAGCCGTTTCCAAGTATCCATTATTAATGGTTCACATTGTTCAATATTCGTAATTTTTTTTAAAGTCCTGTCAACATTCAGTTGTTTCTCGCGATGTCATGGAAACAGTATGTAATTTTAAGACCAGCATATAGCGTCCAGTTGTTAAACATTTGACTATCGCTGTTCTCTTTGTATCTATAACGAAATGTGTAATGTAGCTATTTCTGCAAAGGTTTATCTTGATTACAATGAAGTAGAAAGATAAACTTTCGTAAGAATAGTTTGTATATCCACTAATAAATGATAGAGGGTAGAGAAAGTCGTGTGAATGTAACACATGAGAATTTTTTTCATTTGTATAGTACGCTTTAACTCGTATGTCATATCGATTCTTTGACTCGAGAAACAACTGATGGGTTATTGCTCGCGGAACTGTTGCGTTTCTGAACTCAAATTCACACTTATGTGTCGGATAGGGAATGTTTCTGCTCCCGCCGGGAATCTAACCTGGGAGCGCTGGTTTGAGAGAGCAGAGCGCTGACCGCTCAACTAGTACTAGTTTGACTTTTTTAGACCTAGTCGTTTTTACTTTCTTTACTACTTACCTATAGATAAAGTTCACAGCCAGCGTATGGCAAACCACAAACATTTTTACTAATACTTCAGTCTCCCGGATCCCTCTTGTATCTACAAAAAAAATGTGTAATTTAAGTATTTCTGTAAATGTTTGTCTCGATTAACTTATGTGTGACATTCACATGACTTCCTCTACCCCTATCCCTATCGTTTGTATACAAACTATTCTTACGAAAGCTTATTGTTTTATCTACTACATTTTAATCGAAATAAGCCTTTGTAGAAACAATTACACTGTACATTTCTTTATAGATACAACGAGATAACGATAGTCAAATGTTTAACAACTGGACGCCATTTACTGACCTTAAAATGCCATACTGTTTCCATACAATCGCGAGAAATAACTGAAAATCGATGAGAATGACAAAGGACTGAACAGATCGAACCATTAATAACGGATTCCTCGGAAATGCCTTAAGGCATAAAAAAGTTATTTGGAATAAATTGTGTTTTAAGGAGATCTACATTTTCTTTCTAGTACGTTTTCGTCTATCTCTTAACGTCGAACAGTCATACAAGATTGTACAAAATTCCGAATGAAAAGGAGTTCTTAGGTTATTTCCAGAAAACTCAAGACATAAATTTTATTTGTCATGCAAATAGCTTTAATATATGGTATTTTAATCCAAATCTTTAGAGACATTTTATAGAAAATATAAATATTCGAAAAATGTTCCATCTAAACAGTAGTTTGGAGTGGGGGTACTTTCTTGAAAATCTTCGTGTCGCATCTTTGGAAGGTACTGAACCTAAATACCAAGTTTGGTATTTATCCGACTTTTCGTTTTTGACTTATGCTGTTCACAGACACGCATACACACGTGTACATAGACGCATACAAGGACCTTCTTCTAAAAATGCTTCTTTTTTTTATTCAGGAGGCCTATAAACACGTATTTCCGGTGAAATCTCGGTATCGAATTTTTGGATGGAATGCAATACTTTTCTGCCTACAATGTACGTGGTAGAGAAAGTAATGAATGCACTTTTGTAAGAATACTTTCTAGAAGAGAAGTAGACAATAGTGGGTAGAGTGAATGTTTCACTTGTTCCTGCTTCGCGTGGCCTGCATGCAACAAGGATTCTGGTGACCCCTAACCCGGACTTCAAAAAGGCCAGCACGCGGTTGTTCCATTTGTGCAACAGAGAGGTCGCTACGCCACAAGCTAACTGGAGCACCATCTAGCGAGGGAAGGAGACAAACACAGAAATCAATAGCACTACAAATAGCAATTATAGGAACGGTCCACTCAAAATTAACGTATAGGTACAGGGGGATGGGACACACTTCCGCATTTTTATATCCTCATGTTCCAGTTTCTCTCGCTAATAATACCTACCACATTTCTTCAAGCCAGAAATGACGTTTTGAAAATATATGCGCTGGGTAACCTTTGAAAAGCCGTTCTTCCCAATGGATATAGGCTATACGACAGCGTCTAGTTGCAAAAACTAAAATACTTAAAAACCGAACGAGATGGCTCCGCGGTAAGAATGAGGCGGCTCGCATTCGGGAGGTCCCGAGTTCGATTCCCGTCCAGCCGATCATTCTGACCATTAATTTTTTCTGGTTTCCCCGGTCGGTAGGCGAATGCTGCAGTCGTTCTCCTTCTATCACAATTTCCTATCCATTTCCTTCCACCTATTTCAAGGTTGTAGGACCAGGAGACAGTGGAATTTGCGCTCTGGAAAGGTTTCTACCTGGCATTTGATTGGTCAGTTGGGGTCCACTTCCTAGAAGCTGTCTCGATAGCCACGGGAGCCCCGAATTGCCAGTGACTTGGCACAGCTAGCCGGCGATGCTAGCGGGTCTGGTCTCCCCTTCCTCCCAGGGGTCACTTTGGCCTACGTGCGCTGCGCTGCCTACTCCTAACTCCTAAAATCCCTTAAAAAATTGAAACTCGTGAATATTAGTTTATGAACACAATGGTGGGTTGTATAATAAAAGATACTGACTAGAATGGGTTTAACTTTGAAGGTTGCTATTTCTCCACAGAGTACCCGTAAAATCAATAGTTTCCTATGTTATATTCCAAGTAATGTACACACGCGACCGAGCAAGGGTCCCGCTGCGTCAGGATGCAATATCTGGAGACGTTAGGGACCCCGCCTGACGCCTCCTGTGCGCTTCAGTACTGAAATCCTCCTCCACTTCCTGATAACCAACAACTAACTGTTAAGCTTTGGAAGAATGCTAAGAAGACATATATGTATGTGATATTTACTTCTTTGGTTGACTACAGTGTGTAACGAAGCAGTAACCTTTATTCTAGTTCTGTAGGTAAGATAGGGCAGTCACCCAGTCACTGGAGCTCAGCACCACACTTAGGCCATCTCCATTCTGCCTTGGGTGATCCTTGGGAGGCATGGATATGGGGGGAGGAGAAGGTCGACCAGATCGGGACGACGATGCGCGCTAGCAAGGACGGGGTCCCTAGCGATTCCAGAAAAACACAAATTACCCGCATCCAAGAGCCATGTTACTGCAACCGTAAGACATATGAAGGCGAAACAGGTGGAAATAATGATGGGGGCAGGAAATTGGAGGTAGAAGAGGATCCGCCCTACTGTTCGGGAAAACGCACACACAAGTGTAGGGTAACAGGTATTCGAACTCGGGACTTACTGAATGCCAGCTTCACACGTTACCGTAGAGCCATCTCGCTCGGTAGTTCTACACAAGTACGTAGTGAAGTTTATGGATGGTAAAGGTACTGACGAAAGGAGAGGCCTAAGAAAACGGCGCAGAGCACCGCATGCTCACACGCCATCCGCTTCTTGTTCTTCTACTGTGAACTGGAAAGGAGGGATGAAGGGAGAGACCCGAAGGGCGACCAGACCCGGATGACGACGGGCGCAAGCAATGACGGGGTCCCTAATGCTTCCAGATTGAACGCATCCGACGCCGCCCGGGTTCACACACAAGTCTCTAACCTCCGGGAGTCTTCGGAGGAGCACCTGCCCGAGGTGGTGGGTCCTAACTGAGCGCTCTGGAACAACTTCAGGAAGAAACTCTACAAAGCGCACAGCCACCGCCAGTCGCAACTTTCTAACTCTGTCGCCTTGTTCCACAACCCTGAAATAAATGATAAATAAAACGTGTTTTGGCAGTAACTGGTGTTCTATTTTGTTACAATAGGTACAGGAAAGTCGTGGTAGAAGATTCGCCTATTGAACCGGGGAAACCACGAAAAACACATGGGTCAGAGTGCCGGTCGCCGGGGATCGAACCCGAAACCTCCCGAGTGCGAGTCGCACACGTTACCTCGCCTGGTTCCGTATGTCAAAACCCTTTAATAGCCCTTACATAAGTAAGCGGTGTGAATGTTGTAAACAAGTTGATTACTAATGCATACTTAAACGTTCCAACACACAGTCTCTTCTCAGTTGATGCGCATGCTGTTGCCGGACGCAATCACAAATTTATTGGAACGCACTGCCGGTCAGACGGCTTTAACATCAGGGACTGTTGTTGGAACAAACCTATAAAGAGAGAGGACTGCATAATATCACCACCTATATTCATAATTAACAACTGAGAGCATCGTTTTTCTCCAGGATCACAGTCCACCACAAATATCCCTGGAACAAACATATGAATTGAAAAACGACTTTCACAGACATGAAGGTAGAGGAGGGACTAATTAAAGTAGATGGCACAGACCATTCAAAAACGTAAGCAAATATGATGTTCAGCATAAACTTATTTACTTTAATGGGTTATACCATCTATTTTAATGAACCGCTCCCCAACCTCCATGCCTGTGAAACTCCTTCATTTCGAGTTTTAGTTTCTCTACCACGTACACAGTAGGTCGAGAAGGTATTATACTCCACCCAAAAATTTGATACAGAGATTTCAACGGAAATTCACGCTTTAAGACCCCTGAATCAATGTGTGTGTGTATCTGTGAACAGCATAACTAAAAACCGAGGTTCAGTATCTTCGAAAATGCGACGTGGAGATTTTGAAGACACTGCCCCCACCACGAACTAACGTTTACATGAAACTAAGGGTGGGACCTCGATACTCGGTGGTATCGAAATATGTCTAATACTTTGAGATAAAGTTTCGATACTTTCACATTTTTACTTTCTCTACTACATATAGTAAGTAGGGGAAGTATTGCATTCCACTCAAAAATTCGATACCGAGATTTCACCGGAAATACATGTTTTGAGACCCCCTGAATCCACAAAAAAACATTTTTACTTTCTCTACTACGTATAGTAAGTAGGGGAAGTATTGCATTCCACCCAAAAATTCGATACCGAGATTTCACCGGAAATACATGTTTTGAGACCTCCTGAATCCAAAAAAAGCATTTTTGGAAACATGTCCGTGTGTGTGTCTGTGTGTGTGTGTGTGTGTGTGTGTCTATGTGTGTGTGTCTGTGTGTGTGTCTGTGTGTCTGTGAACAGCATAACTCAAAAACGAACAGTCGGATAAGCACCAAACTTGGTATTTAGGTTCAGTATCTTCCAGAGATGCGACACGAAGGTTTTCAAGAAAATATCCCCACCCCAGACTACGCTTTACATGGAAGATTTTTCGAAAATTTCATTTTTCTCAAAAATGGCTCTAACGATTTTGATGAAAATATCATATGTTTAAGATAATGTCATGAGAAATGAAATGTATATCTCGAATTTTCTGGGAATGTCTCCAAAAGTATTCTTCATTGTGAACGACTTTTCCATAAGTGGTAAACCATACGAGATAGACAAAATTTTACTACACAAAAAACGTAGATCGCATTAAAATACACAACTTATGTCATATACATTTCTTTTGTTGAGTGAACCGTTTTCGAGATATTGCTTGTTATTTCCTTAAATTTTCCAATACTTATACTTTTTCTCAAATTCGTTATTCATTTTTTTTATGCCCTGGACATGCAAAGAGAATGGAATGCGCCACATAGCAACCAGCGTTAAAATATTTGACTATCGCTTATAACCTACCATATTTCCTTTGCATCTACAAGAAAATTACCAATAAGATTCACATCTCGATATCTCGATTAACATGAAGCATATGGAGAATAAGCTTTTGTAAAAATAGCTTGTACAAGAGTAGAGAAAGTCATGTGTGTGTAACACATCAGATTTTTGGAAACATGTCCGTGTGCGTCTGTGTGTCTGTGAACAGCATAACTCAGAAACGAACAGTCGGATAAACACCAAACTTGGTATTTAGGTTCAGTATCTTCCAGAGATGCGACACGAAGGTTTTCAAGAAAATCCCCCACCCCAGATTACCCTTTACATGGAAGATTTTTCGAAAATTTTAATTTTCTCAAAAACGGCTCTAACAATTTTGATTAAAATATCATATGTTTAAGATATTTTCATGACAAATAAAACGTATATCTTGAATTTTCTGGGAATGTCTCCAAAAGTGTTCTTCATTGTGAACGACTTTTGCATAACCGGTAAACCATAAGAGATAGAGAAAGTTTTACTACACAAAAAATGTAGATCGCGTTAAAATACACAATTTATGTCATACATTTTTTTGTTGAGTGAACCATTTTCGAGATATTGCTTGTTATTCCCTTAAATTTTCCAATACTTATACATTTTCTCAAATTCCTTATTCCTTTTTTTTATGGCCTGGACATACAAAGAGAATGGAATGCGCCACATAGCAACCAGCGCTTAAAATATTTGACTATCGCTTAAAACCTACCAATTCCCCTTGCATCTACAAGAAAATTAGCAATAAGATTGACATCTCGATTAACATGAAGCATATGGAGAATATTCGTTTGTAAAAATAGTTTGTACAAGAGTAGAGAAAGTCATGTGAGTGTAACACATCAGATTTTTTATCTGTCGTCCTCCGTGGACTAGTGGTACCGTGCTAGCCTCTAGTTCCCAAATAGCGGGTTCAAACCCGGCGGAGGACGATGGGTTTTTTCGGCGAAAAAATCCTTAGCATGGTTTCCTTCGGAAGGGAAGTAAAGCCGGTGGTCCAGTGTCGAGATTTACGGCACGTTAAAAGAACCTCAAGCCTGATAAAGAGGCCTCTGAGCAAAATTAACTGTCTTTCACGCCCAATATAGAATGAGACCCTAAGGACCATAGTAATTATAGAGCGTCCATAAGTAAAACTTAATTTCAATTTCATCACTCTTTGTTATTCACATGTTCAACATAGCACTAGGTTTGAGTTACAGATAAGTAGTAAGACTGTTACAAGCCCGCCTCTGTGGCGTGGGGGTAGCGTGTCTGCCTCACATTCAAGAGGTAGTGATTCAAATCTCGGTTAGGGTGATTTTCTTTATCCTGAGAAGACGAATGTCAGATAACTTAAAGCTCTATGGACCACGGGCTCATTTGAGCATCATTTCATTCATCGTCCGATATGACCTACCAGGTAAAAGGACATTAAAACTGTTATAAAGGATTAACAACAAAGGACCTGCTGGAGAAAATTGAAATCTGTGAGGCAGTAAATAAAAGTTCTATATCATTGCTGTAGCAGAAATGGCTGCTGCTGGAAGGTTGCTAGTCCGGTCTCTGTAGATCAACAGAGGTTACACTGCCGAAACTCCATCCATTCTGAGTATCCCTTTAAGGAGAAAAAACATCTAAGTTGGGGTGGAGTAACAACAGCGTGTCTCATTTTTTTTTCATTTTGAGGGGCGGGTCCGGAGGTCTGTCAGAAAACTCCCAAGACCACGTACACTGGAAAGGTGTTCCTGCAACATATACTGGAGATACCCCATTACAAGCCATATTTGGGTAAATATATGAAGTTTAATCTGTATATCGAATTGTGGGATAGGCCTGTGAATGGTATTGGAGTTATCCGCTATAGTGATGCAGCGAACGTTTTGTCGGATCCAGTGCCAAGTTTCGGGGATGCGGGTTGTGAGCCGGGGATGAAGGGTATCAATGTTTTGGCAACAGGAACAATACAGTGAATTACAAATGTTGTGTCGGTATTGCTTTTCTCCTGTGGATATTATGACATTGAGTATCTTGTAGGCGGAAGCGTTCCAATCGGCCGAGATTTCGGCGTATCTTCTAAGGAAGGTTACGATGTTTGTCCTCTATACTCGGAGTAGAAGAACGTCTCAACAAAAGACGACGATTCAGATCCTTCATATTAGGGAGTGGATCCCCAGAGAAAATGGTAAAGTAGAATACCTTTCACAGTGCGGCGAAAATGGCATGGTGCATTAGTATCCCATTACTGAACTGAAGTCTACTGTCCTTGAGTTGTCCCAAATCGAAAAACGTTTTGATGAATAATGTTGAAAATTTTCAGAAATTGCTCTTATTTCGAGACCCCCCCAATTGTGTTAGGGCGCCAGAGTTGGGATTTTGCCATCTTGTACACATGGCCATTCCACAGACAATAATATGGCACTGTTAACTCGATGCGCTGGGATATCTCTGACGGAGATGGTAGAATTGGTGCCAAATGCCATAACTTGGATAATGCAAAGAGGTCAACAAACCAAACACTCTGAAGAACAACACCTAGATGGAAGACGGGAGCAGCTGTTGTATGCAGTAGTGCGGTTAAATGGATGCGCAACTCGTCGTACGTGACTACTCAATCACTACTCTTAAAGAACACATCAGCCAACATCGGTTGTTGGACAAAAAAGAGTGACACCTATCATTCCACAAAATTTGTTACAGAGGTCGTGAATCAAAATCCATATTATTAAATAATTGCGGAACCAAAGTTTAACATGTCTTCATCACTGAAAGATACTTACAGTCTATGCAGAACTTCAAGAGTTTGAAAGATTGCCGGGGGAGGTTAAGGAAGTAAGTATAACATCCGCCCATATTTATTTCCTTTTCCGTTTATACCAGGAGATTTTTTGTCAAAAATTACATTTGGTTTTACACAATTACAGTTACGAGGGCTGTTCCCAGAAGTACCCGACCTAATAAAAAAAACACGAAAATGTTGGGAAGAAACATCTTTATTTCTCTACATAGACTCCTTTCAGCTCGATACACTTTTCCCAGCGATGTTCAATAGCTTCTATAACCTGTTTATAGTGAGAACCGTCGAGTTCTGCAAAATAGCCATCAACTGCAAACTCCATCTCTTCACTATTGGCAAATCTTTCACCACCAAGCCATTTCTTCAACTTTGGAAACAGAAAATAATCACAGGAGACTAAGTCTGGCGAATAGGGTGCATGAGGAAGCAATTCGAACTTTAACTCATTGATTTTGGCCATGGCGATAATGGATGTGTGAACTGGTGCATTGTCTTGATGAAACAGAACTTTCTTTTTTGCTAAATGCGGCCGTTTTCCTTGATTTCATCATTAAAACGCTGCAATAAGTTCGCATAATACTCGCCATTGATTCCTTTTCCTTTTTGAAGATAATCAATGAAAATGATCCCATGCGCCTCCCAAAAAACTGACTCCATGACTTTGCCTGAAAATGGAACTGTCTTCGCCTTATTTGGAGCCGATTCTCCCCTTTCAATTCATTGTTTTGGCTGTTCCTTCGTCTCAGGTGTGACGTGATGGATCCATGTTTCATCCATGGTTATGAATCGACGCAAAAATTCGGTTTTATTGCTGCGAAGCATTGCCAAACATTCGACTGAAAAATCCTCACGACGCTGTTTTTATTCCATTGTGAGTAAACGCGGCACCCATCTTGTGTACAGCTTTCTCATGCCTAAATTTTCAGTTAGTGTGCGATGTACAGCACTTTTTGAAATGCCTAGCTCGCGCACTTTCAGTCGACGGCCATCCAATACCATTTTGTGGATTTTCTTCACAATTTCTGGCGTGGTCGCCTCATTTGGTCGCCACTGCGATGTTCGTCTTGGCAGCTCGTACGGCCTCGCTTAAATTCTGCCACCCAATATTTTACTGCTGTAAACGAAGGAGCAGACTCCCCCAGAGTAGAATCTAGCTCAGCTTTAATATTAGTTGGACTAAGACCTTTCAAATGAAAGTATCGTATCACATAACGATGGCCAGTTTTATCCATGTTTACAAATTCGAGAGAGTTCACTATTAATGTCAGCCAAACAATCAGTAAACAACGTAGCATCGTCAAACTTCATACTTAAGCTTTATAAGGGTGGTACTTTCTACCATAGTCATTTGTTTGAAACAACAACCGTTGTCAGGTCGGGTACTTCTGGGACTGCCCTCGTATAAGGATTCAGCATCAAAAGTCTTCTAGATCACTGTGCAACAATTTGATAGAGAAGGGGGTTATATGAGATTAATTAAAGCTTAAGTTTATATATGTTGTAATAAATGGCGACGCCAGTTACTGCGAAAGACTATTTATCACTTAGGCACTCAGCGTAGCACTTGCGCCACTTACACACTCGGAACACAACACAACTCACAACTAAACTGTACTACCCATTTTTCCTTCGTAACTTCTTAACTGACTCAACACAGTTCCGGGCGAGAGCACGGCATACAAAGCGGGACTTTCTAGCGAAGCAATGTTCCGGGACAGATAAGCGGCACTTAATAGTTTATTATGACACATTGGCTATTGTTCTGTAATCCCATTGTGGACCAGCCACTGACCTACCCGCAGCCACGTAGATGAACCGGGAAGCACTCGTCGCGGTCCGTAGGTAACTTAGTGCGCGGTCATAGTACAAAGTCACCCGCGCAACGCGCGTACTGATATATTCTCAAGTCTATGTTCTATCGAGAAAATGGAACTTGTTTCTTCCCTCCCTACCCCAATAACTGCTAAAGAAAGTGATGTTTTCTACAGAGTTGAGGATTGCCTGTAGCAGCGTATCATATTTTGTCACCCAATTTGCATATATTACTGGTTGTCTGACGTTACACGGCTGGGTGTTTAAATTCGAATGACGAATTAATCAATATAATTTACCTCCCTCCCATTCTTTATGATATCACTGTACAATATTCTAGAAGATTTTTATAGTATATAATTGCCCCGGCTATTCCTAATAACGGATGAAAAATCCCCTGATATGCATGCAAAAGGATGTGATATATTGGCGAAACGTCTAACTTCCTTAACCTCCCCCAACAGCGTTCCAAATATTGCATAGCCTTTGGCTGTGGAACAATCATCAATCGGAATGATCGGGTAACAACTTGTTGGATAATCACACCAGATGAAATTTTAAATCTTTGTACCTTCTCTTTGGTTCCGTGGTTATTTAGCTACATAGTTTTCACATAATACAGAAAAACTTTCCCCTCTCCCAGGCCACCAAGTTAACCTTTTTGGGAAAGACACAAGATCTGCGACCAGGGAACACCTCGCCCGGATGTTTTGTGCTTACCACCCCCAGGAGGAATGGATGAGGTGAAGAAACCGCAGGATGCAATAGGCCGGTCGACTGAGATGCGCACAGGTCCTTAACGATTCCAAGTTTCATGACCCGAGTGGGCTGCCATCTGGCAGAGCCGAGAACTTTCCAACGAGCAGGCATGTGCGCCATCTGTCCGATACCGACTGACACAAACACAGTCTGCGTCTTCTTGTTATTAATTATAAAATACCGGTTGAACGATTTATAATGATAGCAATTTTCTTATACAATTATTTAACATGCCTTGCTAAAGAACTTGATCACAACATAAGTACAAAGGAAATGAACAAAAAATTCTTGCATGAGGTTTCTTAGAAGCTTTTGGCGTCCAGAAACTTCATTGCATACATAGGTATATAGAATTAGGATAAAGATTATTCACAGTGTTTCATTACACAGCATCCGCGCATTTGATAAATGGCGACTTGGTTCGTTGTTTCTCTAGCCAGTATCTCATTTGTCCTGTATGTACTTAGCACTACAACCTCTTCTATATTGCGCTCGTTTGCCAAATTGTCGAACTCAGGACTCCCCTTCTATCTCACTGCTATTTGCTCGCACGCTCAGGGAACATCACAACAAATCTGAATCGTACACATAACACGCCCAGAGATTAGCCGCCCTTTTATCTCCAGCACCAGGCCAGGGAGGGAAGGGGAATCCTAGAAATTTCCACATGCCTTCCGATTGGAATTTCGGACAATTCTAAACATGAGAGTAGCTCCATCTCTAACTAATAACACACCAATCAGCGCCGTAACCACGCCCTGCCTGGAGCTTAAACATTTGACATTTTAATAAAAATCGTAATGTCAGTTAAAAAAATAAGACAAGATGTTGCTCGTAAAGTGCAATTTAGACTAAGAGATGTTTCTGAAAATAATCATGTTGCACATCTGAAAGATGCTCGAACCTGAAACACCAAGTTTATATTTATCCGATATTTCGAATTTTTGGTCGGAATAGAATAAGTGTGCCTACTTACCACAGATACGTAGTGGATAAAATAAAAATGTGATGTGTTACACTCAGATGATTTTCTCTACTCTTGTACAAACTATTTTTACAAACGCTTATTCTCCATATGCTTCATGTTAATCGAGATGTTAATCTTATTGTTAATTTTCTTGTAGATGCAAGGTGAATTGGTAGGCTTTAAGCGATAGTCAAATATTTTAAGAGCTGGTTGCTACGTGGAGTATTCCATTCTCTTTGCATTACCAGGACAAAAAAAAAACAATAACGAATTCCCATTTGAGAAAAAGTATAAGTATTGGAAAATTTAAGGGAATAACCAGCAATATCTTGAAAATGGTTCACTCAACAAAAAAGTATATGACATAAATTGTGTATTTTAACGCGATCTACATTTTTTGTGTAGTAAAATTTTGTCTATCTCTTATGGTTTACCAGTTATGCAAAAGTCGTTCACAATGAAGAACATTTTTGGAGACATTACCAGAAAATTCAAGATATACATTTCCTTTGTCATGAAAATATCTTAAACATATGATATTTTAATCAAAATCGTTAGAACCATTTTTGAGAAAACTAAATTTTTCGAAAAATGTTCCATGTAAAGGGTAGTCTGGGGTGGGGGGATTTTCTTGAAAACCTTCGTGTCGCATCTCTGGAAGATACTGAACCTAAATAGCAAGTTTGGTGTTTATCCGACTGTTCGTTTCTGAGTTATGCTGTTCACAGACAGGTACACACACAGACATGTTTCCAAAAATGCTGTTTTTGGATTCAGAGGGTCTCAAAACATGTATTTCCGGTGAAATCTCGGTATCGAATTTTTGGGTGGAATACAATACTTCCCCTACTTACTATACGTAGTAGAGAAAGTAAAAGTACCAAACTGGGATTTACTTTCACCATCTTCCAAGGACGAAGATTTTCAATAAAATTACTCCATCTCAAACTGCCTTTACCTAGATGAAAAAAGTATTTTTTTATTTTTGGAAAATGGCTCTAATGATTTTGATTAAAATACAATGTGTTTAAGATATTTGCATGAAAATTAAATGTATATCTTGTATTTATTTGGAATAGCCTGTGAAGACCTCTTCATTCTGAATGACTTTTGTATAATTCGTAAACCTTAAGAGAGAGACAAAATCTTACTATAAAAAAGTAGACATGGTTAGTGCACAATTTGTTTAATAAAAAATGTGGCGTTAAGGGGGAAATGGATGAAAATGTGACCAAAAATGACAACATTTCACATTTTGTGGTTTTTTGTACCAAAAAATAGTAACTGGTTTTAAGTGCAAATATATGCAAAGCTTTAAAACACACAGTGCTTGGAAGGTTCTCTAATTACATCAAATTTAAAGGTCTGCGCTCCTTAAATGTCCCTCAGGAGGCGTGGTGGCTGATGAAATTACTTCATGAAGCAAACAATCCGCTTTTGTTTTACCGATTTTTGTCGGATTTTTCCCATGCAGGTTAGTTTCTGATTTGTCACTGAGCCACCTTGATTGCTATAACATAGTAACAGTATCTCTGTCGTGTAATATCAAATTATATGTTGTTTTATATACATGAGCCAGAATCAAGTGTAAATGTAAATAATACAAGTGATGAAAGGTTAGATGAGCAAGAATGTGGTGTACACAAGAAAAAATTAAGGTGGAAACAGCAGGAGGATAATTGTGAACATATATCTGTTGTAAATAATGAAGAGTGTAAATATATATTGGTGAATGACCTAAAGCGTAATGACCACAATCAAAAGTGTTTGTACATAGGACTGAAAGTCTTGCCTTATGCCGTAAATTACAACTGATTTTGTAATGAAAAAAAGAGTTCAAATTACACATACATATAAGCTGGACACTTCTAGGAAGGTCTGCAAGTCATTATTTCTGATTAACTGCACACAAACGTTTAAACTTATTTTTCCTCACTTTAATTTTTGCTACACCTTTATTCATTCAAAACAAGATTACATTCACAAATTAGGTGTTAGAGAGCTAAACTTTTTACTTTGTATTCTATAAAGCATAATAAAACACCTGACGCAAGGGATTCAGGATTAACTTAGTACTTTTTGAGATGAAAAATAAAATTTGTGTAGTGGTTGTAAAAATGTTTAAAGTTTTGCTATGCAGGCCATATTTCTTTTTAATTTCTCTTACAGTTAAGATATTAAAAAATTCATGCGCCAAGTTTTTCTAAATGAGTTTTTGGTTTCGTAAAAACATTTCAAACTTTTTTCAAAAAAGTGTAGTGTGAATTTTCATTTTGAAGTTTACAAATTTTTTTTAAAGAAAATTTTCAATAATTAAAAAACTAATTGACATACAAAAATGAAACGTTGCCAAATAGTTCCACAAAGCACCGCAAATCTGTGTACAAAAATTAGATATGTAGCTTTAAAATTGTGTAAAATACAAATTTTACCCATCACCCCTTAAGCATTTCTAAGATATTCTTTCTTAATGATTTGAATTTTCAAATACACACTTTTTACTAGTGGCAAGTCGCTATTCGTTGTTTTCTGTGGTTATGCAAGGACCATGAAGTTTGAAGACATCACAAATCCAACCACTTTATAAAAATCTGACTATCGCCTACCCTACTTTTTTCTTACATCTACAACGAAATGTGTGGATGTGTGTTGAAAGCAGGGCCGTATTCAGAGGGGGGGTTTCTAGGGTTCAAACCCCCCCCCCGAAACTTCTGGCAGTTTTATTTATTTAAATTTATAGCAAACCAATATGGGAAAATACCGTTAGATAGCAGAAGGTCTATTGCTAGTAGCACATTTACAAGAAAAAGGGTAACTTAATATTGTCGCCTTACATGGGTAAGGTGACCATACATTCCGGTTTTCGAAGTAGTCTTCATGTTTTGTGCTGTAAGGTGGAATATCCTCATTCTGCTGAGGTTTTCTTGTCTATATAATGTCTCCAAGCAATTTTCTTATTCATGTAACGTCTATATACTACGGAGTAGGTACATGGTAGCGGTGTGGGGTACTGTTAAGTTTAGATCTACTTGTGGAAAACCCTCCCCGAAATTTTTTTCTGGGTACGGGCATGGTTGAAAGTACAATAAATACGCAGAAGAATATGCTTTAGTGACTAGTTTGTAGATCAGCAGAGAAATTGATGTAAATTTAACACGTCAGATTGTTTTAAAGTGGAACTAATGCTTTCCGAAGTCAAAACGACTTGTATCAAAATTGGGAGTGTGCAGTTTGAGAACGTACTCGACACCGCGCATGCGCACGTCTCCTCGGATACCAGCATGGCGTCGCAAGTGTCATGTGTTGTCATGCTGCAACACAAGATGCAGGAGTTTTACAAGGTGGTAGTGATATAACTGTTGAACATGGCATGTTCTGTGGATCCAGTATTGATTGTAGTTGCCCTCGTGGTCGCCTTCAGCGCCAACACCGTCGGTAAGTAACCCCACGTGTAGGTTACGTATCTTGCTATACCCATAAACTCTTGGTACATTACATAATAATATACACTTCAGGTTTATTATTTGTTATTGTCCACTTGGGATTTTCCCCAGAAAACGTTGCTTCCACTGACTTGCAATTTTACAGCTGTATTAATTACATCACCTCGTACTGAACATCACGTTTAAAGAAGTTTTGGTTTAAGTGGAAGATATACTTCACATTAACCTAATGACATGATGTATCTATCTGCCTCATGTTAATCGAGATGAACGTTTGTATATGTAGTTTAGTTACACATTTCGTTTCCATGACATGGTGACGCCAGTAGCGTAAGTACATGATATTAATCTCAATTTAAACGGCAGTCTGGCTGGTCGGGGGAGTTTTAAAATCTTCGTGTCGCACCCTTGGAACATACTGAATCTAAATACCAAGTCTGGTATTTATCTGTCATTTCGTTTCTGTGTTATGCTGTTCACACACACACACACACACACACACACACACACACACACACACACACACAAGTATCTTCCTCTTAAAATGCTTGGGGACCTCAAAACGTATATTTCAATTAAAATCTATACATCAAATTTTTGGGTGGAATACGATACTTTTCTCCATTCACTATAGGTAAAACATATAATTAATTGCAATACAGTGTTTGTTAAAGCTTCATGTTAGAAATAAACCCCGTTTATAAAAGCGCTTGCTAACTAACGGTTCCATAAATAATCGGTAATGGAAATGCACGTATTACATAATTTAAAATGAGACGTGAGCAGTTTAGATGCCTGTGACACACCCACCATTCCTTTTTAAGCCACATTTTTATACACAAAATTAGTCGCTAATTTGTCAACAAAGTGCTCCAAATTGTTACTGGTGCACATGCGCAGAGAAAGTGCCAACCCATAAGTATTAGCGAAATCCGCAAAAATAGCGATTTCTTCTTCTTCTTCTCCAAAACACACACCATAAGCGAAAATTTGCTGGATACTAATTAACCTAAGTTTATATTAAAAAAACTAAACCTAAGCTTATATAAATAGTGGATCATAAACACTCGCTTCGCTCGCGTGCTTTGGTGCAACCACCGTTATATGTTTCGTTCGTATGTTGGCGGCTCTCCCGTATGAACAGACACAAAGTGCCGACTACCTACCAAATCTATGTATGTGAAGAGAAACGTTGATAAATACGAAATGTTATACGCGAGTCAGACTCTGTAGAAGCATGACGAACAAAGAGTAAACCTTTTAATAAACGTTCCCCTATCTCAAAGTATTCTTAACGTTGACACATTTTCGTTATTTTTCCTTTTCCCAAAAATGGCTAGATTTTTATTAAAGCAAAATGCATTATAAGCGGGAAATGAAGAGATACAAACACGCAAAGACAGGAAAATGTAGGTACACTGAAACTTGTTTTGGTAACTTTTCCGTTACACTTTCATAACAGTATTGATGCTAGGATTACATAAAACTGCTCGCTTATAATCTTTGTTATGACACTCGAGAGCATTCCTAACACTCGTTACATAACTGATCTGTGTGCAACGTAGAACAAGGCTGTACATGTGCACATAGTGTTATATTTAAGGTGCGTTCGCAACATTCTGTATGTTGTGTTCTAGCATTTAAAAGACGTTTTGGAAACAATCTTACAATTTTAACATACCACCCACATAAACTACTCTTACAGTTCTTTCAATTTAAAATTACATCCATGAATATTCGCTTAGCATTTGTTAACATTTAACACCTTCATTTGTTTTTCCGTCCTTTAAATAGTACCAACATAACAGATATAATGCTGTTTCATTACATACATCAGATTGAAAGTCTACACACATGAGTGGGGTTTTACTGTTAATGTTGTGTGATGGATGTTTTGTAAATCTATGAGATTCCCCAAGGTTTTATTTACTTGTACCGGTAGCTTTTGTAATTTTTGTACTTATCCTACGGTGTGCCCAGTTCATGAAAGTGAATCTAAAATAAGAAAGCGCAGTTATTTCCCTCAATCGAGTTGCATATAATTAAAAGTACTGTTAATACTTTTGAGGCTTAATGAGGTAGATTCAAATTATAATATCAGATAGGGAATCCCAGTCTCTCGCATGTCAAACGCGAGCACAAACCATTACACCACACATAGAAAATGTTTGCATTAGGAGTCTATTATGGTCGTATTTCAAGTGTAATTGCAAAAGAAAAAAATTCTCATGTGTTAAGTACATTCACATGACTTTCTCTACACTCTATGTTTATTAGTGGGTTTACAAACTTTGTCATGAAAGCTTATTTTTCTATATTCTTCATTTTAATCGAAATAAACCGTTGCAGAAATAGCTGGATTACACATTTCGTTATAGATACAAAGGGAATGTATTAGACAAATGTTTTAGAACTGGACGCTATATACTGGCCTTAAAAGTTCCATAATCTTTCATTGCAATCCCGAGAAACAACTGAAAATCGCATGACTTTAAAAGAATAACAAAAGCATTGAACAAATCCAACCATTAATAAAGGATATGTCGGAAATGGCTGTCGCCACAAAACTCATTTGAAATAAATTCTGTTTTTTAAAGAGATCTACATGTTTAATGAAGTACGTTTTCGTCTATCGCTTAACGTTTACCAGTTATACAGGATTATACAAAATTCCTTCCGAATGAAGAGGACTTCACAGGCCATTCCCAGAAAATTCAAGATGTACATTTCATTTGTCATGCAAATATATTTAATATATGGCATTTTAATCAAATTCGTTTGAACCATTTTTCAAAAAATCAAACATTTCTAAAAATGTTCCATGTAAAGGGTAGTTTGGAATGCAATACCTTCCCTACCTAGTATTAACGTCGGAGAGAAAGTAAAAACAGTGCATTTATTTCCTCCCGTCGGTTTGTAGTGAGTTACATATGCATTTCACTGCAGTATTCCTTTGTTAGCAACCTTGATTCGAAGGCTCTCCTTCAAGTACCCTTAGTTCTATACAGATTTCAGGCCAATTTTAAATCTGTTCACAAATTGTTTTCAAACTCTTATATAAAAAGTCTCAACTCCATACTTGCTGAGGTTACGAGACCTTTCATGCATACAGACAGATCGACAAAGCAACGCTAACAGTAGTGTACCTTAGCATGGGAAGTAAAGCCGGTGGTCCCGTGTCGTAGATTTACGGCACGTAAAAGAACTTCAATCCTGATAAAGAGGCCTCTGAGAAAAATTACCGATCTTTCACGCCCAATACAGAATGGGACGCTCAGGACTACAGCAGTTAAAGAGCGTCCATAAATAAAACTCAATTTATTTTTTGTATCTAGGGAATGAAATGTGTTATTATTTTTTAAAGATATTTGTTAGTTAATGTTTGACAAAAATTCGAATAAGAAAAGAATTGTTATAGCTTTCATTGAAAAAATTCTCAAAAATTTTATAGATAGAATCGGAATCTCATTATGGTTTTGGTTTCTGGACTTTTAAATATCCAAACGCGACGTTTAAGTTCACGTGTTTGCAAATAGCATGTAGCATTTTAAAACTTGTTTTTCTCATAATTGTGTTTTCTTACACTTTTCGAAACTATATCATTATGGAATGTTTATTCAGTTTGTTTGAAACGTTTAGTAGACATTCTTTGAAGGTGGATGAAGAGAAGTAAAGAACCTTTTCCCTATATGTATGTCTTTCGATTTATGGGCTTAAAACTTAATACATTAACGCTTTTTAGAAAATTAATTTTTTTCTGCAAAAAGGTTTAGTCTTTGGTTGTAAAGAAATAAGATGCAGGCATTAAAAGTTTCATTTGATAAAGTGACGTATAATGTTGCAGTGACGGTGTTCAACCAGAAGGAGCACAAGACCCATCTAGCGGCGGAGAAAGGCAACGACCTGATGTGTTTCGTATGCGACAGTATGGACGTGGGGGAGCGTTGCATCGATCTCTCCATAAACAACGAGAGCTTCAGACAGAAATGCAGCGATGACCGCAGGACTTGCATGGTACGTCTTTGAACTTCACACAAGAAACAACCTGGGTGTACAAAATGCAAAATAATTTACAAGTTGGTATGGTCAGACACAGAAACAATAAGGGAAGGTTTCTGGGATGAGAGAATTAAGAAGTTTTCTTATTGTTCCATTTCTACACCGCCTTCAACTACAACGGTTATATCGGCGGTCCTTTACCTTTCGAATATTTAGTCTGTTGGCAAGGGTGTTAACTCGCATACAGTTGTCATTGAATTTCTGGGTTTAAACACACACATTCATACTTCAGACTCTGGGGAGGGTAGGGAAAGATCTTGGCTAGAAAAAAACACCTATCCCCAGCCCTCACACAGCAGGTAGGTGCTCTACTGACTGAGCTAAGGGGCCAGCAAAATTAAAAATTGAGGATGTTATTCAACAGGAAATGTGGACTAGTCTTTATGACAAAAAATACCTGAGTTTATAAATATCACTGAAAAATGATAGGGGAGGAGAAAAATATAGACATTTTTGATAAGCAGGCAGAGGGGTTTTAGTAAGTAAATAGAGCAAACCTGTTACCGTACGCAGTATGTGACGTCAGGTACTGTGACGGTCACTCCCCCCTCCCCAATAGCCGGTTTTGTTACGACTGCATTTGCTGCAGTGGAGCACTGTGGCTATATGCCTAAAGTAAAGAAGAATTGATACATCAAAATTGGCATCATTTGTGGAGGAACATTTCAGCATAATGACGAAACAATCCTATGTAACACAGAGTTCAAAACACTATGTTAAACAAAACTGTAATTCCCTGAAACATAAGCGACATTATTAGAAAGGAAAAATGAGGAAAGTGGACTTTCAACCTCCTCGGCCCCAAGCTACAGATCAGAATTTTTCAAGGATTTGTGTCATACACTAATAAGAGGGGATATTGCATTAAAAACTGTACAGCTTTAAAAATCAAATTGCACAATAACAATAGCTAAACATATATTGCTTTTTTTCTTGCATAACTGTCTTAGAAGTAGGATGCACTTGCCTACAACTGAACATGATATTTGTTTACAGAGAACACTGCAAGGTCACAAGCGCTTCCACCTTCCCTCGGTGTGTTCCTAACTTAATGGTTTACTTACTAAAACCTCTCTGCCTGGTGATAAGACAAGGGCTGGTGGGTTAAGGTTCCGGTATATTATGGGGAAATATTCAATGTGTAAAGAACCAGACAGCACTTGGCATTGCATTTTAGAATGTGAAGAAATCAAGTTCTGAAGGGAGCAGTTCTTTCTACAAAAGTTGGAAAATTTACCAAATGAAATAAGAGGTAGAAGAATTTAGAACTTAAGTTCAGAAGGAAACATAGAAGAACTTAGCAAACACATGGGTAAGTTGGATAATACTAATGGGCTTGACAATGAGGATAATATAACATGTTTACCCCATTATACACACAACCTGGGGTTAAGCATAATGGGTACCGAAGAAAAACAAGTCCCACAATTGAATCGTTGGCCGAACAACGGTCTACGTTACGATTTAAGATTTATACAAGACAAGCAGAAACTCTATATGTTATTTTACCTCATGAAGTTTTATAGTGGGCTGGTAACACATAGACCGTTGATTGTTATCGTATGCTGTACATACTGTTAGAAATACCTAGCAAGGTGGTACCGCGTTAACGTGTGCGACTGGCACTCGGGAGGTGGCGGGTTCATTCCCCGGCGACTGCCCACTCTGACCCATGGATCCTTCGTGGTCCCCCCGGGGTCGAAGGGGCATGCTGGGTGATTTCCTTTCCATCATTTCCCTTGCATCTCGTTTCCTTCTCAACTTTCAGGTGTGTTGCTAGGTTTTGTGGTGTTTGGCAGTGCCCGACAGATGACGAAGAAGCATGCTCAATGGAAAGAGTATTCTCCGTGGACACTAAGGGATGTTCAACTGGTAGGTCGCCCTTCGATCTCTTTCGGCGGCTCCAGCAGTGCGGCGGGTCTGCGAGTTTGGAAATGTTAGGAGTTTCGCGCATCTCTACAGTCTGTAGCCTCCTGTGGTTCCTTCACCTCATCCGCTCCTCCTGGGGGTGGTAGTCACAATACATCTCGTAGGTCGCTGTCGGCGAGCTGCCCCCTCTGTTCTATAACCTATACTGTAGCCTCCTGTGGTTCCTTCACCTCATCCCTTCCTCCTGGGGGTGGTAGTCACAATAGATGTAGGTCGAGGTCCGCGAGGTGTCCTCCTGTGTTATATAACCTATACTGTAGCCTCCTGTGGTTCCTTCACCACATCCCTTCCTCCTGGGGGTGGTAGTCACAATAGATCTAGGTCGAGGTCCGCGAGGTGTCCTCCTGTGTTATATAACCTATACTGTAGCCTCCTGTGGTTCCTTCACCACATCCCTTCCTCCTGGGGGTGGTAGTCACAATAGATCTAGGTCGAGGTCCGCGAGGTGTCCTCCTGTGTTATATAACCTATACTGTAGCCTCCTGTGGTTCCTTCACCACATCCCTTCCTCCTGGGGGTGGTAGTCACAATAGATCTAGGTCGCTGTCCGCGAGGTGTCCTCCTGTGTTATATAACCTATACTGTAGCCTCCTGTGGTTCCTTCACCACATCCCTTCCTCCTGGGGGTGGTAGTCACAATAGATCTAGGTCGCTGTCCGCGAGGTGTCCTCCTGTGTTATATAACCTATACTCTAGCCTCCTGTAGTTTCTTCACCTCATCCTTTCCTCCTGGGGGTGGTAGTCACAATAGATCTAGGTCGCTGTCCGCGAGGTGTCCTCCTGTGTTATATAACCTATACTGTAGCCTCCTGTGGTTCCTTCACCACATCCCTTCCTCCTGGGGGTGGTAGTCACAATAGATCTCGTAGGTCGCTGTCCGCGAGGTGTCCTCCTGTGTTATATAACCTATACTGTAGCCTCCTGTAGTTCCTTCACCACATCCCTTCCTTCTGGGGGTGGTAGTCACAATAGATCTCGTAGGTCGCTGTCCGCGAGGTGTCCTCCTGTGTTATATAACCTATACTGTAGCCTCCTGTGGTTCCTTCACCACATCCCTTCCTCCTGGGGGTGGTAGTCACAATAGATCTAGGTCGCTGTCCGCCAGGTGTCCTCCTGTGTTATATAACCTATACTGTAGCCTCCTGTAGTTCCTTCACCTCATCCTTTCCTCCTGGGGGTGGTAGTCACAATAGATCTCGTAGGTCGCTGTCCGCGAGGTGTCCTCCTGTGTTATATAACCTATACTGTAGCCTCCTGTAGTTTCTTCACCTCATCCTTTCCTCCTGGGGGTGGTAGTCACAATAGATCTAGGTCGCTGTCCGCGAGGTGTCCTCCTGTGTTATATAACCTATACTGTAGCCTCCTGTGGTTCCTTCACCACATCCCTTCCTCCTGGGGGTGGTAGTCACAATAGATCTCGTAGGTCGCTGTCCGCGAGGTGTCCTCCTGTGTTATATAACCTATACTGTAGCCTCCTGTGGTTCCTTCACCACATCCCTTCCTCCTGGGGGTGGTAGTCACAATAGATCTAGGTCGCTGTCCGCGAGGTGTCCTCCTGTGTTATATAACCTATACTGTAGCCTCCTTTAGTTCCTTCACCTCATCCTTTCCTCCTGGTGGTGGTAGTCACAATAGATCTCGTAGGTCGCTGTCCGCGAGGTGTCCTCCTGTGTTATATAACCTATACTGTAGCCTCCTGTAGTTCCTTCACCACATCCCTTCCTCCTGGGGGTGGTAGTCACAATAGATCTCGTAGGTCGCTGTCCGCGAGGTGTCCTCCTGTGTTATATAACCTATACTGTAGCCTCCTTTAGTTCCTTCACCTCATCCTTTCCTCCTGGTGGTGGTAGTCACAATAGATCTAGGTCGCTGTCCGCGAGGTGTCCTCCTGTGTTATATAACCTATACTGTAGCCTCCTGTAGTTCCTTCACCACATCCCTTCCTCCTGGGGGTGGTAGTCACAATAGATCTAGGTCGCTGTCCGCGAGGTGTCCTCCTGTGTTATATAACCTATACTGTAGCCTCCTGTAGTTCCTTCACCACATCCCTTCCTCCTGGGGGTGGTAGTCACAATAGATCTCGTAGGTCGCTGTCCGCGAGGTGTCCTCCTGTGTTATATAACCTATACTGTAGCCTCCTGTGGTTCCGTCACCACATCCCTTCCTCCTGGGGGTGGTAGTCACAATAGATCTCGGTCGCTGTCCGCGAGGTGTCCTCCTGTGTTATATAACCTATACTGTAGCCTCCTGTGGTTCCTTCACCACATCCCTTCCTCCTGGGGGTGGTAGTCACAATAGATATAGGTCGCGGTCCGCGAGGTGTCCTCCTGTGTTATATAACCTATACTGTAGCCTCCTGTGGTTCCTTCACCTCATCCCTTCCTCCTGGGGGTGGTAGTCACAATAGATCTAGGTCGCTGTCCGCGAGGTGTCCTCCTGTGTTATATAACCTATACTGTAGCCTCCTGTGGTTCCTTCACCACATCCCTTCCTCCTGGGGGTGGTAGTCACAATAGATGTAGGTCGCGGTCCGCGAGGTGTCCTCCTGTGTTATATAACCTATACTGTAGCCTCCTGTGGTTCCTTCACCTCATCCCTTCCTCCTGGGGGTGGTAGTCACAATAGATCTAGGTCGCTGTCCGCGAGGTGTCCTCCTGTGTTATATAACCTATACTGTAGCCTCCTGTGGTTCCTTCACCTCATCCCTTCCTCCTGGGGGTGGTAGTCACAATAGATCTAGGTCGCTGTCCGCGAGGTGTCCTCCTGTGTTATATAACCTATACTGTAGCCTCCTGTAGTTTCTTCACCTCATCCTTTCCTCCTGGGGGTGGTAGTCACAATAGATCTAGGTCGAGGTCCGCGAGGTGTCCTCCTGTGTTATATAACCTATACTGTAGCCTCCTGTGGTTCCTTCACCACATCCCTTCCTCCTGGGGGTGGTAGTCACAATAGATCTCGTAGGTCGCTGTCCGCGAGGTGTCCTCCTGTGTTATATAACCTATACTGTAGCCTCCTGTGGTTCCTTCACCACATCCCTTCCTCCTGGGGGTGGTAGTCACAATAGATCTAGGTCGCTGTCCGCGAGGTGTCCTCCTGTGTTATATAACCTATACTGTAGCCTCCTTTAGTTCCTTCACCTCATCCTTTCCTCCTGGTGGTGGTAGTCACAATAGATCTCGTAGGTCGCTGTCCGCGAGGTGTCCTCCTGTGTTATATAACCTATACTGTAGCCTCCTGTAGTTCCTTCACCACATCCCTTCCTCCTGGGGGTGGTAGTCACAATAGATCTCGTAGGTCGCTGTCCGCGAGGTGTCCTCCTGTGTTATATAACCTATACTGTAGCCTCCTTTAGTTCCTTCACCTCATCCTTTCCTCCTGGTGGTGGTAGTCACAATAGATCTCGTAGGTCGCTGTCCGCGAGGTGTCCTCCTGTGTTATATAACCTATACTGTAGCCTCCTGTAGTTCCTTCACCACATCCCTTCCTCCCGGTGGTGGTAGTCACAATAGATCTAGGTCGGTGTCCGCGAGGTGTCCTCCTGTGTTATATAACCTATACTGTAGCCTCCTGTAGTTCCTTCACCACATCCCTTCCTCCTGGGGGTGGTAGTCACAATAGATCTAGGTCGCTGTCCGCGGGGTATCCTCCTGTGTTATATAACCTATACTGTAGCCTCCTGTAGTTCCTTCACCACATCCCTTCCTCCTGGGGGTGGTAGTCACAATAGATCTCGTAGGTCGCTGTCCGCGAGGTGTCCTCCTGTGTTATATAACCTATACTGTAGCCTCCTGTGGTTCCTTCACCACATCCCTTCCTCCTGGGGGTGGTAGTCACAATAGATCTCGGTCGCTGTCCGCGAGGTGTCCTCCTGTGTTATATAACCTATACTGTAGCCTCCTGTGGTTCCTTCACCACATCCCTTCCTCCTGGGGGTGGTAGTCACAATAGATGTAGGTCGCGGTCCGCGAGGTGTCCTCCTGTGTTATATAACCTATACAGTAGCCTCCTGTGGTTCCTTCACCTCATCCCTTCCTCCTGGGGGTGGTAGTCACAATAGATCTAGGTCGCTGTCCGCGAGGTGTCCTCCTGTGTTATATAACCTATACTGTAGCCTCCTGTGGTTCCTTCATCACATCCCTTCCTCCTGGGGGTGGTAGTCACAATAGATGCAGGTCGCGGTCCGCGAGGTGTCCTCCTGTGTTATATAACCTATACTGTAGCCTCCTGTGGTTCCTTCACCTCATCCCTTCCTCCTGGGGGTGGTAGTCACAATAGATCTAGGTCGCTGTCCGCGAGGTGTCCTCCTGTGTTATATAACCTATACTGTAGCCTCCTGTGGTTCCTTCACCTCATCCCTTCCTCCTGGGGGTGGTAGTCACAATAGATCTAGGTCGCTGTCCGCGAGGTGTCCTCCTGTGTTATATAACCTATACTGTAGCCTCCTGTAGTTTCTTCACCTCATCCTTTCCTCCTGGGGGTGGTAGTCACAATAGATCAGGGTCGAGGTCCGCGAGGTGTCCTCCTGTGTTATATAACCTATACTGTAGCCTCCTGTGGTTCCTTCACCACATCCCTTCCTCCTGGGGGTGGTAGTCACAATAGATCTAGGTCGAGGTCCGCGAGGTGTCCTCCTGTGTTATATAACCTATACTGTAGCCTCCTGTGGTTCCTTCACCACATCCCTTCCTCCTGGGGGTGGTAGTCACAATAGATCTAGGTCGAGGTCCGCGAGGTGTCCTCCTGTGTTATATAACCTATACTGTAGCCTCCTGTAGTTTCTTCACCTCATCCTTTCCTCCTGGGGGTGGTAGTCACAATAGATGTAGGTCGAGGTCCGCGAGGTGTCCTCCTGTGTTATATAACCTATACTGTAGCCTCCTGTGGTTCCTTCACCACATCCCTTCCTCCTGGGGGTGGTAGTCACAATAGATCTAGGTCGAGGTCCGCGAGGTGTCCTCCTGTGTTATATAACCTATACTGTAGCCTCCTGTAGTTCCTTCACCTCATCCTTTCCTCCTGGGGGTGGTAGTCACAATAGATCTCGTAGGTCGCTCTCCGCGAGGTGTCCTCCTGTGTTATATAACCTATACTGTAGCCTCCTGTAGTTCCTTCACCTCATCCTTTCCTCCTGGGGGTGGTAGTCACAATATATCTAGGTCGAGGTCCGCGAGGTGTCCTCCTGTGTTATATAACCTATACTGTAGCCTCCTGTAGTTCCTTCACCTCATCCGCTCCTCCTGGGGGTAGTAGTCACAATAGATCTAGGTCGAGGTCCGCGAGGTGTCCTCCTGTGTTATATAACCTATACTGTAGCCTCCTGTAGTTCCTTCACCACATCCCTTCCTCCTGGGGGTGGTAGTCACAATAGATCTCGTAGGTCGCTGTCCGCGAGGTGTCCTCCTGTGTTATATAACCTATACTGTAGCCTCCTGTAGTTCCTTCACCACATCCCTTCCTCCTGGGGGTGGTAGTCACAATAGATCTCGTAGGTCGCTGTCCGCGAGGTGTCCTCCTGTGTTATATAACCTATACTCTAGCCTCCTGTAGTTTCTTCACCTCATCCTTTCCTCCTGGGGGTGGTAGTCACAATAGCTCACGTAGTTTGTAATCCACGAGATGTCCCTTTCAGTTGAATAACCTATACTGTAGCCTCCTGTAGTTTCTTCACCTCATCCTTTCCTCCTGGGGGTGGTAGTCACAATAGATCTAGGTCGAGGTCCGCGAGGTGTCCTCCTGTGTTATATAACCTATACTGTAGCCTCCTGTGGTTCCTTCACCACATCCCTTCCTCCTGGGGGTGGTAGTCACAATAGATCTAGGTCGAGGTCCGCGAGGTGTCCTCCTGTGTTATATAACCTGTACTGTAGCCTCCTGTAGTTTCTTCACCTCATCCTTTCCTCCTGGGGGTGGTAGTCACAATAGATGTAGGTCGAGGTCCGCGAGGTGTCCTCCTGTGTTATATAACCTATACTGTAGCCTCCTGTGGTTCCTTCACCACATCCCTTCCTCCTGGGGGTGGTAGTCACAATAGATCTAGGTCGAGGTCCGCGAGGTGTCCTCCTGTGTTATATAACCTATACTGTAGCCTCCTGTAGTTCCTTCACCTCATCCTTTCCTCCTGGGGGTGGTAGTCACAATAGATCTAGGTCGCTGTCCGCGAGGTGTCCTCCTGTGTTATATAACCTATACTGTAGCCTCCTGTGGTTCCTTCACCACATCCCTTCCTCCTGGGGGTGGTAGTCACAATAGATCTCGTAGGTCGCTCTCCGCGAGGTGTCCTCCTGTGTTATATAACCTATACTGTAGCCTCCTGTAGTTCCTTCACCTCATCCTTTCCTCCTGGGGGTGGTAGTCACAATATATCTAGGTCGAGGTCCGCGAGGTGTCCTCCTGTGTTATATAACCTATACTGTAGCCTCCTGTAGTTCCTTCACCTCATCCGCTCCTCCTGGGGGTGGTAGTCACAATAGATCTAGGTCGAGGTCCGCGAGGTGTCCTCCTGTGTTATATAACCTATACTGTAGCCTCCTGTAGTTCCTTCACCACATCCCTTCCTCCTGGGGGTGGTAGTCACAATAGATCTCGTAGGTCGCTGTCCGCGAGGTGTCCTCCTGTGTTATATAACCTATACTGTAGCCTCCTGTAGTTCCTTCACCACATCCCTTCCTCCTGGGGGTGGTAGTCACAATAGATCTCGTAGGTCGCTGTCCGCGAGGTGTCCTCCTGTGTTATATAACCTATACTCTAGCCTCCTGTAGTTTCTTCACCTCATCCTTTCCTCCTGGGGGTGGTAGTCACAATAGCTCACGTAGTTTGTAATCCACGAGATGTCCCTTTCAGTTGAATAACCTATACTGTAGCCTCCTGTAGTTTCTTCACCTCATCCTTTCCACCTGGGGGTGGTAGTCACAATAGATCTAGGTCGCTGTCCGCGAGGTGTCCTCCTGTGTTATATAACCTATACTGTAGCCTCCTGTAGTTCCTTCACCACATCCCTTCCTCCTGGGGGTGGTAGTCACAATAGATCTAGGTCGAGGTCCGCGAGGTGTCCTCCTGTGTTATATAAGCTATACCGTGGCCTCCTGTAGTTCCTTCACCACATCCCTTCCTCCTGGGGGTGGTAGTCACAATAGATCTAGGTCGCTGTCCGCGAGGTGTCCTCCTGTGTTATATAACCTATACTCTAGCCTCCTGTAGTTTCTTCACCTCATCCTTTCCTCCTGGGGGTGGTAGTCACAATAGCTCACGTAGTTTGTAATCCACGAGATGTCCCTTTAAGTTGAATAACCTATACCTACTGTTAGATTCAATTACAAGTCAAGTTAGAAAGAATTAGGTAATAAGCTTATTTTATTACTACAGAACGAAGTCAGTTCTCCGGCCGCTTCTTCCCCCACCTCTGCCCACAACAGGCATCAAGAGTAGATGGGAGAGACGTGTTCAGCGCTTCCTTCTCGACCTGGAGCCGCTACTTTTCAGTCAAATAGCTCCTCAATTGTTCCCTCAGGGACCTAGAAGACGACCCGAAGTCAGTTCTACGCAATCTAATTCACTGCAAATCCTGGCTGCTCGCACCTTCAGTAACGGTATCGGTACGAAGTTCCTAGCTCTGCTAATGTCATAGACAGTTGTTTCAAATTACAAATGCCTTTTTGTGTTTCATTAAAATACATCTAGCAGCACCTGTGGTGAGTGTTTTTGGAATCAGACATTTCCACAAACCATTATTCGATAATCTTCAAATATTCTAAGATAGACCGTTATTCGGTTCAACTGTAAAAGTATATATATAAGTTCTTATGGTTTTTAGTCTAATAAATATTCACTCCAGTTTTATCCCACCAATATTAAATCTGCTAAATTCATGATCCATTATCTCGGAAAGTATTTAAGATAGACTGAATTTTTATAGGGCGTAGATGCATGTCTTCTAAGTTCACTGATCTACTTTTATAAAACAGGTTTGTTTATTTAGGAACATAAGATTTTTTCTCGATTTTACGATCTTTTAGTTAAAATTTACTTTAATTTAGTTACAATTACCTTTTTCATTAACCAACCATGTTATTAACACCAACGTAGATCCACAAAAGCATTTAAAGATTGTTTTTATCATCCTAAAATTTAGTTCGGCTATCTTTAATAGTTTCTGAGAAAACGTACTTATATCACAAACATAGAGAAAACCAACTCGCATATATTTACAAAGAAATAAAGCACATGACTTCGGTACACAGATGCTGCCATACTTAACTGTAGTACCAAAACTTCCCCTTCATGATGGGCTAAACTTCATCATTCTACCCCAAAGTGTGTGTTGAATGTTAGGGGCCCCGCTGCCGTTATCAGATGTGGCCGTACACCCTCGTCTCGTCCTTACCTACAGAAGGCGCGACAGCCCTATCCTTGGTCGCAGTCCTGCCTCCTTTTCTAATTTATATCAGTAAAAAAGTTTGTAGAAGAATGGATACAGAAGGCCAAGTGATTATTATTGTTTTCAGGTGAAGCAGTACTCGTATAGTACGACGACTACGAGTGAAAACTCTTCCAGCATGGGAACCACGGTTCGTCTCTGGTCACTGGAGAGAAACTGCACCAGCAAGTGTGAGGCGGGCTGCATCATTATAGGGGAGCGGACGAAACTGTACGCGTGCACTACTTGCTGTGATAAACAGTTCTGCAACACTGGACGTGGTGAGGCGTCTTCCCTGCCTCAACAGTCAGTTCTTGGTGGCGTGGCGACCTTCCTCGTGGTTATGTTGTTATGAGGTATCATTACCTACCAACGGATCACACTAGACGTGGTGGGGCGTCCTTCCTGCATCAACTATCAACTCTTGGTGGTGTGCCGACCGTTCTCGTGGTTATGTTGGTACTATCTGAGAGCCGACCAAACTGTACGCCTAGGCCTACTCTACATCTACTGCCTACATAACTGCCGTACTCATTGCGTTAACTTTTGTGTCTCAAACGCTGCTCTCGAGTGTACCGTTGCCACGTTTCAACGGACTTGACTGTTAAAAACTACGAGCAAAAACGTGGCAACGATGTATTCCCATGTCACGTGGCTTTAATACACTATTGGCTAAGGAAGAATTGAATGAAGGGCATCAACAGCGACCCGAGCTCTTAAGAGTTAACGGCCGTGGAAACAAAGACATAACTCAGGTGTACCTTACGAGTGCGGCTCACTTATCGACCTTCCTCGCGTCAAGTTGATCTTGTGACAAGAGATATGGACCACAAGTAAACCGAATACCATTGACTTCCTCGCCCATTATAACGACATACACTGCCACCTAGGGCACAATAGTTACTATTGTATTTCACACGCTGCCTGTAAATAATAGGACGTTTCCTAAAACGAAACAAAAAGACATGTATGAATTAAGGTAATGCATCTATGAAAAATTTAAAAAAAACTGGAATGCAAGAAACACATAACTTTCTTTGCCTATTGCCAATTGATAGGTACAGGATTTCTCTTGAATGACGCGACTGGTAGCCCGCCGCCCCCAGGGCACTACAATGCGAATCCGTTCGTGCAGTAGCGGCGGACTGGCCTGCCATTTCTACCCTAGATAATGCTAGGAATGTGAAACAGTGTGAACATGTTACGTTTACCTTTCATTGTAAAAGATGATCGAAATGATGACCAACAAGCCTGGCATCTATTGATCATGTTATTGAACACTCGTGCATCCGAACTATTGGAAAACGGATACTGTCTTCTAACTCGTCGAGCGTATGTGGATTTGTTACATCAATTTGTTAATAATAACATGGATTTAGATTTGGAGAACAAAACAGCACTTTCTCGGATTTGTTTCCACGACAGCCTCTATCTCGTCTAATGTTGTCTCGGTTAGAACTCTGGGCTGTGTAACATGGAACTAGTGTAACAAGCTATAGATTGTAAATTTGTTAGGAACGGTGGCGTTTCTGTATAAATTCATGCTGATAGTCCACATGCTCGAGTAAAACTTTATACAATAAACACACGCTGTTCTGAAGTATATACCATGAGCTAGTCTACCGCAGAGCGATGTCATTCAAACCCATACACCTACGAACAGGAAGCGGCTGTACTAGTCGTGTCATTTAGAGCAACCTCGGTATATTTTATATACAAAACATGACTTTTCTATCCACTTACGTTTATCACTACAAATATTAGCATAGAAGTTTATATCAGAAGTCAATATTTGTTAGCCGTGAGCTGGGAGCAAAACCAAGAAGAATTTTAATTCACGAAAGCATTACATGATGGCGTTTCAAATTAAAGCTCTACTTGAGACAATTTAAAGATACAACAACGAATATTCATGGAATGATAAATGCTAGGAAAATATCTATTTGACATTTTCTGTATTTAAATAAGCTCTACATTTTACCACTTTTGTCTATACCTTATGCTTTACCAGTTATATAATAATGAATCATAATGAAGAGGACTTTATACGCTATTCCAATAAAATCCAAGTTATGCATTTTACTATTCATGTAAATATCTTAAACATATGGTATTTTAATCGAAATAGTTAGAGCCACTTTTACAACATAAACAATTCCACGTAAACAGTAGTTTGCTGTGGGGGAATGTTCTTTAAAATCTTCGAGTCGCATCCTTGGAAGATGCTGAATGTAAATTTCCTTTTTGACGTGTGCTGTTGACAATGCGAAACATTTTTGCAGAATTTCATAGAAGCATTACCTTAAAAGAAACGTTGGTGGAAGGAGAATTTTATTTACAGTGTCTTCCGTGAATGTGTACTACAGTGCAACGCGATCTTGTACATATTTTTTTCTGACACTTGTGCCCGTAAAACAAGTGAATGAAAACTTTAAAGTGCGTATTTCAAATCTATAAGTCCTAGAGATGGATCGAGCATTTTATAAGACTGACTAGATTTTATTACGGTATTTCAAATAAATCTGTACAGCATCTTCATTCCTCAAAGAAAAACAATTAAGCTCACTTCATACACGATAATAAAAAGAAAGAAAAATATTATATTTTTCTATTTTTCTTTGCTTCCTCTTCCCTTTCCTCGTTCCCTTGAATTGATTAGCAATATAGTATGAAAACTTACATGTGTTATATTCTCTACTATTACAAATGCACATATACATACACTCATACAGAGCCTTCGTTTGGACTTGTGGCCGGCCTATGACTAAGACCAGGGAATGGGAGGACACCCAGACCCAACGCGTATGTTTTGTACTTACCATCCCCAGGAGGAACGGATGAGGTGAAGCAACCTCAGGAGGATATAGATATCACTGTGACTGTGATCAGGGAACGGAGGGGACGCCTCGCATCTCGACTCAACACGGATATTTTCTACTTACACTACGTGATCAAAAGTATCCGGACACCTAGCTGAAAATAAGGTACAAGTTCGTGGCGCCCTCCATCGGTAATGCTGGAGGTCAATATGGTGTTGGCCCACCCTTAGCCTTGACGACAGCGTTCACTCTCGCAGGCATACTTTCAATCAGGTGCTGGAAGGTTTCTTAGGGAATGGCAGCCCATTCTTCACGGAGTGCGGAACTGAGGAGAGGTATCGATGTAGGTCTGCGCTGTGATCGTGCCACGCAAAACAACAAGGGGTGCAAGCCTCCTCTAGGAAAAACACGACAACACTACAACACCACCACCTCCGAATTTCACGCTGGCAGATGACGTTCACGGGGCATTCGCCATACCCACACCTTGCCATCGGATCGCAACATTGTGTACCGTGATTCGTCACTCCACACAACGTTTTGCCACTGTTCAGTCGTGTAATGTTGGCGATCCTTACACCAGGCGAGGCGTCGTTTGGCATTTTCCTGCGTGATGTGTGACTTATAAGCAGCCGCTCGACCATGGAATCCAAAGTTTCTCACCTCACGCCTAACTGTCATAGTACTTGGAGTGGATCTTGATTTAGTTTGGAACTCCTGTGTGATGGTCTGGATAGATGTCTGCCTATTACTCTTTACGATCCTCTTCAAATGTCGGCGGTCTCTGTCAGTCAACAGACGACATCGGCCTGTACGCTTTTGTGCTGTACATGTCCCTTCACGTTTCCACTTCACTATTACATCAGAAACAGTGGACCTAGGGATATTTAGGAGTGTGGAAATCTCGCGTACAGACTTCTGACACAAGTGACACCTAATCACCTGACCACGTTTAAAGTCCATGAGTTCCACGGAGCGTCCCATTCTGCTGTTTCACGATGACTAATGACTACTGAGGTCGCGGATAATGTACCAGGCAGTAGGTGGCAGCACAATGCACCTAAGATGAAAAACTATGTTTTTGGGGGAGTCCGGATACTTTTGATCACATAGTGTACCACCCCCAGAAGGAACGGATGAGGTGATGGAACCCCAGGAGGCTATAGGTCGGTCGACAGAGACGCGCAGAGGTACTTAAGGATTCCAAGCTTGATTACCCGGTCACACTGGAGGGTTGCTCAGAGAAAACTGCCCTCTGGCGGAACCAGGGATAACTGTATCCACCTGAAGCGGTTCAGAGAACGCCGCCATCTAAGTGGACCGAGAAGAACTTTCCACCGAGCAAGCATCTGCGCCCTATGTCTGATATCGACCGACACTGCAGAGCCCCTAAGCTTACCTGAAAAATGAAAAGGGAAGCAAAATGATAGGAAATTACGTAAACGAAACTGGTGGTAAAAGAGAAACCACCCCAGCATTCACCTTGCCAACCAGGGAAAACCACAGAAATCCATGGTCAGAGTAGCCGGTCCCAGTAATCGAACCCAGGACCTCCCGAATGCGAGACTCGCACGTTACCGCGGAACTACCTCGCTCGGTTGCGGTCGGCCTAACGGGAAGCACGGTGTTTGGGTCGTATATTCACTATTCAAGCGCATGCAAAGTATAACTACAATAATATCATAGAAAATGTGCACACATCTCTCACACCTTTTAACTTGGCCATGTAAACAAAACCATGCGGGTCAATAGAGCGATCATTACACTATCCAACAGCACAAATTAACTCTACACACATTGTCGCAATTTCTGAGCTATACTTAACTTATAGGGTTTGAATTTTAAAAGTTTACTGTCACTCCAAGCCGAGGTTTGCGAAATTCCTGATTTCTGTGCAAGCTTTCTCAGAGATTTCTTTGGACTTGGTTCCAACTTTTCTCCCATGTTTTCCCTCTGTAAGAACACGGTTTCTTGTCAAGAATACATCGCCTTAGTGACAAGATTACGATGCGAGGTGCACGAACAGCAGGGAATCTGCCCCACTTCTCTACAAGAGTTTGTTGTTAATAATGATGCATGAAGAATCTGTGTGCTGACATTATATCAGCACTAACACACTATAACATTGAAAAAGGTGGTATCACAACTATCAACAGGCTTCCGTCAACTGATTAGCCGGCACATAGCGAAAAATAGAATCGGTTATAAACAGCGCAGTGCAGAGCAAGCAATTCCCCGTAATACGGCTACGCGCCCAAAAGAAGGCTGTGTATTTTATTATTTATTCAAAGAATTCAATCAGAGCTATTTTGAGAAGGTAAAAACTAGAATGTTCTGCACGTGAAGAGTAGTTTGGAGTGTATGAATTGAATGAAAATCGTTCTATTGCATCCTTGAAAGTTGCTGGACTTAAAATACAAAGTTTGGCATTTACCCCACCTTATCCTTTTTGTAACACACACAATACGTGCGCGCGCATGTGCAAGCAATTTCTTCTAAAATGTGATGTGATGTATTCACAGGACTTTCTCTTCTAATAGCAAATTCACATATATTCGTTATATTATATTGTAGTATATTTATAAAAAGCTATTATTCACTCCTGCTATCATGCATGGGAACTTGAAATTACTGCACTTCGTGCGTTTTGCACTTTACAGCAGACGTTAATAAAATGTATTTAATCCTCCAAATGTGGATATGTATAGGTATTTGTTGTTGCAGTCAAAATATAAACACATTTAATAGTTGAAGTTTACCATCTTAACTTCCCTTTATTTGATAACATTTACTTACGATTTTGATGCAGCATTTAAATATAACTCGTTCTACCAAGCAGAGTTGTTGATTGACTTAGTCAACATTACAGGTGTGACTAATCAATCGCCATTTAGCAGAGGCTAGAGCTGACAATAATTAATTTGTACATAGCCCAGACATTTCTATTCAGTCCAAGTTGATCTGAGAACTTCGCGCCCCTAGCTACCCACAATTCGGTATCGGGGCTGTGAAGATTCTGCGCAGATGGAGCAACCTTTTATTGGAGCGGTCATCAGGACCGGTTAAGCTGACAATCGGAGCACGTAGGGTTCAGGCACTCCAAAGCTCTCATACAGAGATTGGACAGAGCAGGACGCGAAAAATACTAAAATTAAACAGGGAAAAGCTCTCGTGGGCAACGGGCATCTTTGCGGGACACTGTCCCCTTAGAGGTCACCTGCACAGAATGGGACAGAAAGTGAATCCTGCCTGTAGACGGTGTCAACAGGCAGACGAGACAGGCGCTCATCTATTGTGTGAGTGTCCAGCAGTTGCTCACCAAACAGCCGTCAGCTTAGAGAGTCAATTTCCAAAATTAGAGGAGCTTTCAACCATCACGGTCTAGAGTCTGATTCAGTTCATTATGAACTCAGACCTTTGGATCGATAATAATAATCTCGTAGTAACAGATCTTACAGTGGAAATAAAGACAATTTAGATTCGCAAACTTTTAAGCAGGTCCCTCAGATTATGTACTTGGAAAAGTGTAAACATTAAACGGTAATATTTCGAACATTCATAAAACTTATTTAACACAAGTTAGGCATTTAAATGAACTCTGTCTATCTCTTACGGGTTACCAATTACACAAACGTCATTCAGAATGAAGAGGACTTCACCGGCTGTTTAATTGGTTTCATGTTAAAGAAAGTGTTTACCCAGATTTTTTAAAATCACTATACTCACGCCTACATATAATCCGATAGTTCTAATCCATGTAATTACAGACCTATTTCGCTTGTACCTGTTATTTCAAAAATAATTTAAAATGCATTACCAAACAGTTAAAGAGTTATATTTTGAAGAAAATGAATTACTTAAAAAATATCATTATGGATTCAGAAAGTGTAAATCTGCCAACAAAACAGTGCAAGAGATGCTCTGTAACATAGTTGAAGGTTATAAACTAAAATTTGTACTAGTGTAATTTTATTAGATCTTATCAAAGCGTTTGATAACGTTTTACATGAGAACATTACAAGTATTGTTGAAATGGTTTTTATTAAATAATATTGTGGCGGTTTTAGCTCTATTTTACAAGAATGTGATTAATATAATTAATGAAAGTTAGAGATATTAAGGGCCAAATGTAATTAAATATGTAAAATTGGTTTTAGAATTCTTGCGAGTCATTTCCTGGATGCTTAGGTAAGCAGGGGTTATATCGCAAGATTTTTAGGGGTATAATCCCCTCAGGTTCACGGAGCCTTCAGTGGTGAGTTTATGCAAATCGTGCTGAGGATGCTGACGTAGCGCTGAAGTTACCACTTGCCAGCTCGAGCCACAGTATTTAAAGCAAGGGTGGCGAAAACGACTTCCTTCCGCGAGTCACCAAATATGCAACACGCACCGCATCATTCACAGCACGTGTAAAACAAACGGACGGTTGCAGAGAGGGAACGGCGCCTACGAGTCAAAATAACTCGCGAAGCACTTTTTCGCCACCTCTGATTTAAAGCAACGTTTTCTGGCGGTCTCTCTCGGCCGACATCGCGTGCGTAGCTGGACTCTGTGTCTGTTGCCCCTTTAAACGTATTCTGTTAAATTTGCGTCAGTCTCCCAGGCAATGCGAAGATGGAACGCCGTACTTCTTCCGTCTACCAGGTAAACTTAAAAGCTGTCTACATCTTTCTCTCTTGTAATGTAGTTTAGATCAAAGACTCTCTTGGAACCAGAATTACAGGTCTAATAATGCCAGCCCTCACCACCCCTCCAACTCCCCACAACTTACAACTCTCTCAATGAAATCCGTGACCTACCGCTCTCTCTCTCTCTCTCTCTCTCTCTCTCGCCCATTCCCTCCCGCCACACTGACTAGGGGGTGCAGACGTCTCATTTAGTGAAGGCGCCGTTGGTGACGTCCCATCTGGTGTAGGCGCCGGTTTGCCAAAGTTACGTACCGTCACAATATTTCTGTGAAAGGCTGCAGTGTGCAAAGCTAATTAATGAGGGTTCTGATTTTAAATATATACTGTTGTATATCACAAGGCTCAGTTCTAGGCCATTTCCTGTTTATAGTTAACATGAATGACTTGCCTGAGTTTATTCCTTGTAAATATATTTTATAATACGATGATACTACCTTCATCATAGTAAATAAGAATGCAGAATATGCATAGCAAAAGTGAAGGAAAATAATGTCATAAGATCTGAAATATGATTGAAGGTGAACAAGATAACAATTAATAAATATAAAACACAGACAATTTTATACAGTTTGTTAAATAATAATAATGCAAAAGTTATGAAACTTTTAGTTGTATATTTGCATAGTAAATAGCCACATACAATATAGTATTCTGCTTTGAACAAACTCTTTTGGAGGTAAACAAGCATTTCTGTGTCAAAAAGGCCATAAGAATCATGAATGGCATAAATGATACTCAGACCTGCAGGTTTAACATTATTACTGTACCTTCACTTTATATTTTATCTGTAACATGTATGTTAAAGAAAAGTATGATAATTTGAACTTGGGAAGTGTCATCTACTCCTATTATAGCAGACAAACAAATCGTATAAATAATGACAATCAAAGGTTGACAAAATCTTAAAAGAGTTTTAGATATACTGGGATAACAACTTCCTCCTGCCACTGTTACAGCAAGTTTAACAGCGTTTAAAGTTGTATTAGATTGTTGGCTCAGAAAGAAAACATTTTATAACACTCAGGATTTTGAAATGACTACCACTGATGATCATTTTAGTAGATTATGATACAAGGGTTAAAAGTAGGATTTTATTTTGCGAGTATAAATGTTTACGGCCTTCGTTTCGCAATCCTACGAGCAAAATAAAACCAATTTTAACACGCGTAGCATATACTACTTATAGACAGCGCTAGAATTTGTAGAATATAAATAATATTATATTGATTCCTGAAACTAACAGAGATCACGTTTAGAACGCGGCTCTTGAAACAAGAGAAATGACGTTAAAATGCGAGATTTCGGATGTTTTGATGCTTTGTTGATTAGCTAGCAGCCATTTTCAGTGAAATTATTTTCATGTTTTGCTTTACACCAGGCAATGAAGCGATTAAATACTATATCATATTGGATTTTTCGGGTAAGTACTTCTGGTGTTACTCCTTCTGCTGCTTCTGTAATTTCACCTGACTCCTCCATTTCAGTTTCTTCTGTATTATAATTTCTGCCATTTAATCCTTATATAGGTCATACCAGATAAAAGAATAACGTTTTAGATCAAAGAAAGCAGAAGGCTGCCAGTATAACGTACAGGTTTACGATAAATTGCAGTATGACGATGTGTATTGTGAAAAGATAATGCGACCGCCATGAGAAATTAATCATGTAAAAAGACATAATGAAAAGTAAAGCCTAATCAAATCAAGTCGGGTTATTAAACACAAAGGATAATTGTCATGTGAATTGAACTTGAAACCAAAGTTTGTCGCAATGAAGATTATCGTACTAGTTGGACAATCTAAAGCTTTTAGACCATGCTGTCTAAAAAATTCTTTAGGTTTTATTTTGATGAAGCATATCATAGTGTAAAATTGTTAAATGACTCATAAAATATATATTATACATTTTTCTCTGAAAATTCAGGATATATATGGAATACAATACTTTCTCTAGGTGGAAGAGAAAGAAAAACCTCGAAAAGAGATGAGCCATAACGTTGGCAATGACCACGTGTTCGACAAGGAAACTCCCACACACAGTATCAGCTGACCCTGCAGACTGTCACTGCGAACAAGGACCGCTCTTGTTGCTGCGAGGTCGAGCACATAAGAGAGCTCTTTGTTCGATACCCGAGTCATCCTCACGATTACAACTCTCTAGCTGAAGAGCATTTACGTCCGCTGTGTATGCCTTTATGACAGTTTGCCAACAAAGGTAAATTTGCAGAAACTTCTTGCGCCGACGTTTCGCTCCACTTATGTCGGGCTTCTTCTAATAAAGTGAAACAAACGTTTAACAAATGGTTTCAAATTGAACAAGACGTGCCTTCAAATGTTTGTTTGTAGTAACAAGGCCTGATACGTTGCATTCACATGACTTTCTCTACTCACCCTTCCACAAACCATTCAGAAACAAAGCTTATTCTTCTATCTACTTGTTAATCGATATAAACTTCCATTACACAATTCGTTGTAGGTATATAAGAAGGATACAGTAGTCAGATTTTTAAAAATCGTGTCGCTATGTGATGGCTTTAAAATTCCATGCTCTTTGCCTGACCACGAGAAAAAAAACGAATACGACTAGCTACTTGTAAAAAGTATAAAGTATTTGAAAATTTAACCAAATAAAAAAGAATATCTGGGAAGTGGTTAACGACAGATAAAACGCTGACATAAGTTTTAACGAGATGTACTTTTATTGTATAGTAAGATTTTGTCTATCTCTTACGGTTTATACAAAAGTCGTTCAGATGGAAGAGGGGCTTCCCAGAAAATTCAAGATAAACATTTTATTTTTTTTACATAAACATCTTACATATATAGTGTTTTCATCACCTATCTGTTCACAGACATACGCGCGCGCACCTTTATCTAAAAATCTTTACTTGTATGCAAAACATGATCTCCGGTGAAATCTCGATATTGAATTTTTGGATGAGTAAAATACTTCCTCTGCTCTCTGTAAGTATCGGAGGGCGATACCTCGACAAGCTTCACCTACTGTGGCTACACCTCCCCCTGGGAGGTAGGTATGGCGTAGGAGGTCTCAGTTCCGCAGGCAGACAGGTCCATAGAGACGCGCAGATGTCCCTAATATTTCCAGTTTGAACTTTTGCGCATCAGTAGAGGCGAAGAATCGAGAGAGAGAGAGCGGCGAAGCGACACTAACATTCACGGGAGACATCTTTCTAATGCGTAAGCAACTACGCCATCTGCTCGATACCGCCAGCGCCGCAGGACCCGAAGAAACGTGAAAGGGAGAGAAAGAATACACCACCTAGATGACCAGGGGACCTCCCGAATGCGGGCCACAGAACCATCCCGCTCGGTCTGTAAGTACGCAGTAGAGACAGTAACAAAAACTGGACCGTGTGGCATTGAGCAGCGCCAGTGATACTCCACCCGCCATAGCATGCACAGACTCCTCCTGCTCGTTGCGTGCTGGTCCATGCTGGCGGTGCTGGGATGGGATATGACCCGGCTACTGCAGAGTGTGGACGAGTACGACATCGTATATCCTCGGCTTTCCACCAGCACCAGGACCAAGAGACAAGCCTCGCCTGACCAGGTCGTCTTAGAGGTAGAGGACTGGGTACTCGATTTGCGCGCCAACCCTTGGCTGTCGCTGAAGCAAGTGGAGTGGGTGGGGTCAGCGGAGGACAGACGCGAGCCCGAGGACTGCGTGTTCATGACCGGGACGGTGCGACGGGAACGCAGCTCTGTAGCGGCTGTGGTGACGTGTGGTACAGGAGGTGTAACGGGGATGATACAGTTGGGGAACAGTTCGTACTTCATGCAGCCGCTGCAGGGTACGGCACACATCATGTACAGGTCTAGGGACAGCGTCGTGTTCCTGGACGGCGACCAGGAGTTCGGACTAGGTCACAGGTACAAGCGGGAGTCATACCTGCAGCAGAACCTCACTGAAGAATTGGTGCACAACATTAGGGAGGAAGACGTGGGCTACTTCCTGGACTCCATCTGGGAGAAGGTCTCCAGGGCACAAAGTAAGTACGAACCAATTCTCTATCTCTTACTGAATAAACAAATAAATTAAACAAAAACTGTAAATTAAAAAAATCTTGTTGCATTCACACACTCTCACTCTTCCACAATATTCTTGCAAAAGCTTGCTCTTCTATCTACTTCTTGATAGTGGAGATAAACTTTGATTACACATTTCGTTGTAGGTATAAGAAGAATAGAGTAGGCTAAAGTGATAGTCAACATGTCGCTATGTGTTAGCTTTAAATAGCTACACGCTATGTATAAGACGTATTTGAAAAGTCAAACCAATTACAAAGAATATGTCGGAAATGGTTAACGACATTAAAACACTATTTGCCATAAATTCTGTGTTTTAAGGAGATCTACATTCTTTCTAACATTGTGTTTACCAAGCAGAATAAACAGGACTTTACAGATTATTCCCACAAGAGTCAAGAGACACATTTTATTCCTCATGCAAATATTTTAAACATATGCTATTTTAATGCATGTGCCACTTTTGAGAAAATAAAAAATATCGAAACAGGAGGTACTTTCTTCAAAAGCTTTGTGTCACATCCCTGGACAAAGCACAACTCATATACCAGCTTCGGTGTTAACCGACTTTTTCTTTTTCAGTTATTGATTCACACACACACATGGACCTTTTTCTAAAACTCTGATGTGTTACATACACATGACTTTCTCTACCTAATATCGTTTATTTTTGTCTCTTCTACAAATTATTCTTACAAAAGCTTATTTTTACTTTCTCTACTACGTATAGTAAGTAGGAGAAGTATTGTATTCCACCCAAAAATTCGATACCGAGATTTCACCGGAAATATATGTTTTGAGACCTCCTGAATCCAAAAAAAGCACTTTTGGAAACATGTCCGTGTGTCTGTCTGTGAACAGCATAACTCAGAAACGAACAGTTGGATAAACACCAAACTTGGTATTTAGGTTCCGTATCTTCCAGAGATGCGACACGAAGGTTATCAAGAAAATCCCCCCACCCCAGATTACCCTTTACATGGAACATTTTTCGAAAATTTTAATTTTCTCAAAAATGGCTCTAACGATTTTGATTAAAATATCATATGTTTAAGATATTTTTATGACAAATGAAATGTATACTTCGAATTTTATATTTAATTGATGAAAACATAAACCCAATATTAACCCTAAAAACAATTGGGCACCAGGGAGTTAAACCCTTTATTATGATTTCAAGACATAATCTTATCGTTAAGTTTATAACTTGAATTCATATTCAACCAGAATGATACTTTTTATTTGCTTATGCTATTTTACGTTCTATCCATGTCTCCAAAAGTATTCTTCATTGTGAACGACTTTTGCATAACTGGTAAACCATAAGAGATAGACAAAATTTTACTACACAAAAATGTAGATCACGTTAAAATACACAATTTATGTCATATACATTTTTTTTGTTGAGTGGATCATTTTCGAGATATTGCTTGTTATTCCCTTAAATTTTCGATTACTTATACTTTTTCTCAAATGGGAATTCGTTATTCATTTTTTTTGTCTTGGATATGCAAAGAGTATTAATCTGTGGCAAAGAGAATGGTGCTGCACCTAGCAACCAGCTATTAAGATATATGTGTATCCTTAAAGGCTACTGTATTTCTATATTGCCCTTGCAAATACAAAACAAGGGGAACATAGTACACCTTAAGCGATAGTCAAATATTTTTAGAACTGGTCGCTATGTGTAAAATGTAATTCTCTTTGCATGTCAAAAGATCGTTTCTGCAAATGTTTATGTCGATTAATATGAAATAGATGGAGAATAAGAGTTTGTAAAAATAGTTTGTACAAGAGTAGAGAAAGTCATGTAAGTGTAACACATCAGATTTTTGTATCTACATATGTTAATTGAGATAAACTGTTACAGATATAGTTTCATTACACATTTCGTTGTAGGTACAAGGTTGTAATATGCATACCCTTTCCATGACATCGCGAGAAACAGGTGAATAGCGATAGTACTTAAAAAATCACAAAGTTTTGGAAAATTCGAACCAATAATAATGGATATCTCAGAAATAGTTAACACATATTTTTTTTAATTTGACATCAATAATTGTGTGCTTTAACGAGATCTACGTTTTTTTTGAGTATCTCTTGCGGTCTACCAAAGTCATTCAGCATGAAGAAAACTTCACGGGCCATTCGCAGAAAATTCAAAACATGCGTTTTATGTAACATCAAATATCATGGTATTTAATCAAAATCGTTAAGATCCAGTTTTGAGCAAATCAAAAATATCTGAAAAATCTTTTCATGTAAAGGATAGTTTGAGGTGGGATAGCAGCTTTGGAAGAATACCAGATTTGGTATTTGTGGAACATTTCGTTTTAGAGTTATGCTGTTCAGGGACACACACACACTCAACACACACACCAGATACCTTTTTTACACTTTTTTTATTCGGGGAGTTTCAAAATATGTTTTTCCAGTGAAATCTCAACATTAAATATTTGGGTGCAATACAATACTTGCTCTCACCTACTATACGTTGGTGGTGGCAGAGAAAGTGAAAACTTGTATGGCTTTTTTACATACCAATTTTCGTGTTTTAAAAGATATTTGCCTATTTATATTTTAAATAATGATCTGTATTTATACTACAGTGTTTTGTTTCACACTGTGCGGTCGCCACAGCTCGGACCCCCGCCGAAACAGTTATAATATCCCTGCAACCGTCCCACGTTCTCGTAGTTACAATTACAATAATAATAAGCTCTTACCTGATCATAAGAGATGTCCTCAATCAACATATTTCTGGCATCGTTTCAGGAAATTTCCATTCACACTCCAGAGTTCAATATCTAAAATTCAGTGAATTTCTCGCCTGATATTTTTCTAAGTTCTTGCAATGTATAAAATTTGTTCCTTATTTTTCAACTTCCCCCATAGATGAAAATCACATACAATTAAATCAGCGGTTCGCGAGGGTCATAATTCTTTACTAATCATCCTATTATAAAAACTTTCCAAAATTAAATTTAATGACTCGTCAACTGTATGGGCGTTAGTAGAGTTTTGTAGGAAAAGTCCAGATTGACATTCAGCTGTACAAAAAATAGCGTGAGTCATTCCTGTACCTCTCTGCAGTTATTGTTAGTACTATTATACTGTATGCGTTTACTGCACACCAATTTTCGCATCATGCAAGGGAATCCTGTGCGTAAAATCGGGTTTCTCTGTACTCCAATATCTGTTATTTTGCGACGAAACATATGTAGCCAAATAAATGGAACCATGTTTCGTCAGAGACATGTACTAAACCTGGGTCGATTACTATATCATTTCGCAAAATCCAATTACAGAAATTTACCCGACTCTGACGATCACATGATAAACAAAGTATATGGAACAAACCCCATGCAGTGGAAGAAAACATCAGGCGAGAAATTCACTCAGCTTCGGATATTGAACTCTCGAGTGTGAATGGAAATTTGCTGAGAAGATGCCAGAAATGTTGAGGACAACATTTCCAACATCTCTTATGATAAGGTATGTATCATTGTAATTGTAACTATAAGAACGTGAGGTGGTTGCGGGGATATTATAACTGTTTCGGCAGGAGTCCGAGCTGCGGTGGCCACAGTGTATAGGAAAAGCAGTGTAGAACATCAAGAATGCTTTATCCACAGGTTACGAAGCTCGACGTAAGGAATTCAGAGTAAAAGCCCCACAACGCTGGTTAGAGATGGCGCTGGCAGTTGACCACACAGTCATCGAGTTCCATGGTCCAGACAGAGTTCAACAATACGTGCTAGCCCTCATGAACATCGTAAGTTGTTTCTTTCTGCACTTATAGTTTTGCAAATCTGTATATGTAATAAATACAATCTAAATGTTTGTGGTAAGCATCAATGTTACATTAATAACTGATACTAACATGTACGATGGTCTTGAGCCAGAAATAGCATTTTGTTTTTGTTTGTTGTAAACAGCAGTCGGATGAATTCCAAACTTGGCGTTTAAGTAAGCGTTTTCCAAGGAGAAGACACGAAGATTTTGAAGAAAGTCCCAGTACCCCAAACTATCCTTAACAGTGACACTGTTTCGTTGTTATTTTCTCAAAAAGACTAACGATTTTGATTAAGATACCATATGTTTAAGATATTTTCATGACGTAATGCATATCTTGGATTTTCTGGAAATAGTCTGTGAAGTCCTCTTCATTCTGAATGACTTTTGTATAACTGGTAAACTGTAAGAGATGGACAAAATCTTACTACACAAAAAACGTAGATCTCGTTAAAGCACAAGATTTATGTTAAAACATGTTTGTGGCATTAACCATCTCCGACACATTCTTTGTTATTAATTTGAATTTTCAAATACCTCATACTTTTCTCAGCTACAAATATGTTTTTTCTCCTGTTGTTGCGTGTTCGTGCAACCAGAACAGAATTTCATAGCCATCGCTTTGAAAAGATTTCACTATCGCTTCTTCTTCTTCTTACACCCACAAAAATGTGCAAATAGTTAATGGAGGTTTATCTGTATTAACAAGAAGTAGATAGAAGAATAACGTTTTTAAAAATACTTTGTTGAACAGCGAGTAGAAAATTCCATGCGAATGCAACACAGCACAGTCTTTTATATTAGTTCTCGAGAGATAAATTTTTATTGTTTGTTTTATTGTTTTGAAAAATCCACACGATGCGATTAATTTTTTGCAAACTTAATTTTTATAATTAACTCTTTGATAGCATATTAATGAACTATAGGCATACATATGATAATCTAGTTTTTGCTTAAAATTTACATAAAATTAATATTATTATTAAAATGTGTTGAGTCGGCTCATTATTACTCAAATCACAAAGACACTGCTGTATAAAATATTCACAAACCACCCAGCCATGTTCAAACAGTTTGAACAATTATTTAATAGATATAATATTCAGCTTGCACCCCAAAATATTTTAATTTGAGATATACATGTGTTAAACACACCCTTGTCTAACACTGTAGATAACAAAAAATCGAGAGTGTACCAGATTCAATGTCAAGAATGTGAGAGTCCGTACAATGGCAGAACAGAGAGAAATTTAAAAATGTGATGTGTTACACTCACATTACTTTCTCTACTCTTGTACAAACTATTTTTACAAACGCTTATTCTCCATATGCTTCATATTAATGGAGATGTTAATCTTATTGCTAATTTTCTTGTAGATGCAAGGGGAATTGGTAAGCTTTAAGCGATAGTCAAATATTTTAAGAGCTGGTTGCTGTGTGGAGTATTCCATTCTCTTTGTATGTCCAGGACATAAAAAAAAATAATAACGAATTCCCATTTGAGAATAAGTATTGGAACATTTACGGAATAACAAGCAATATCTCGAAAATGGTTCACTCAACAACAAAAATGTATATGACATAAATTGTGTATTTTAACGCGATCTACATTTTTTGTGTAGTAAAATTTTGTCTATCTCTTATGGTTTACCAGTTATGCAAAAGTCGTTCACAATGAAGAATACTTTTGGAGACATTCCCAGAAAATTCGAGATATACATTTCATTTGTCATAAAAATTTCTTAAACATGTGTTATTTTAATCAAAAGCGTTAGAGCCATTTTTGAGAAAATTAAAATTTTCCTAAAATGTTCCATGTAAAGGGTAATCTGGGGTGAGTGGATTTTCTTGAAAACCTTCGTGTCGCATCTCTGGAAGATACTGAACCTAAATACCAAGTTTGGTGTTTATCCGACTGTTCGTTTCTGAGTTATGCTGTTCACAGACACACACCGACACAGACACACACACACACACACACACACACACACGGACATGTTTCCAAGAATGCTTTTTTTGGATTCAGGGGTCTCAAAACACGTATTTCCGGTGAAATCTCGGTATCGAATTTTTGGGTGAAATACAATACTTAACCTACTTTCTATATGAGTAGAGAAAGTAAAAAGTAAATTGGTGCTCTCCATATGTGTTTGCTCCTTTGCAACTAAATTATTATTTAAAGATTCCTGAGGCCCTCCCTTGAATGTTCGTTCACTTTAATGCTGGCAAAACTTATCGTTTTTAATATAATTTTATAGGAAGGCAGACATTTAAATAGCTATATGACATGCTTTTAAAATATCGCAGATCTATAAAAGCTACACGAATTAAAGTAGAAACATTTTAATAATTAATAGCAGTAATCCACGTTTATGAATTTTCATCCAAGTTTATCCTTTTTAATTTCTCTGTCACGTATACGGTACGTAGAAAAGGTATTGCACTCTGCCAAAAAATTATATATCAAGATTTCACCGTAAATACTTGTTTTGAGGGCCTTGAAGCCCCACAAAAAGCATAAATGGGCTCCGCGCGCGCGCGCGTGTGTGAACAGCATGTCTCAAAACGTTAAGTGGGATACATACCAAACCTGGTATTTAAGTTTAGCATCTACCAATTTTCAAGAAAATCCCCGAATCCCAACTACCCTATACATGGACCATTTTTAAAAATATTTGATTTCCTTAAAAATGCCCTTAACGATTTTGATTAAAATGCTGTATATTTAAGATATCTGAATGAAAAATAAAATGTATATCTTGAATTTTCAAGGAATAGCCTGTGAAGTCCTCTATATTCGGAAGGAACTTCGTATAATTATGTACAGCTGGCAATTGTTAAGCGATAAACGAAAACGTACTAAAAAAATGTAGATCTGTTTAAAATATACAATTTATTTAAAGTCACCTTTTTGTAGCATAAGCCAGTTCCGATATATCCGTTATTAATGGTTTGAATTGTTCAATGCTTAGCCATTCTTTTAACGAGCTGTCGATATTCAGTTGTTTCTCGCGATGTCATGGAAACAGTATGTAATTTTTACGTCAGCATATACCGTCCAGTTGTTAAACATTTGACTATCGCTGTTCTCTTAGCATCTATAATGAAATGTGTAATGTAGCTGTTTCTGCAAAGGCTTATTTGGATAATAATGAAGTAGATAGAAAAATAAGCTTTCGTAAGACTAGTTTGTGTACCCACTAATAAACGATAGAGGGTAGAGTCATGTGGATGTAACATAATATTTTTTCGCAGATGGTTATCCTTAGACGTTATTAAACAGTGAACACTCAAATTTCCCAAAATAATGTACCTTTTTCAATACATTATCGTAAAATGAATATTATAGGAGGTATTATTAATTGAAGCTCCTCCAGACAGAATCTCGTGATATGCTGACACGGTATTTGGGAGGTGTGCACCGCCGACGGTAACTGAGAGAGTTTAACAATAATTAATTACTGCCGTAACTTGCTCGGAAATCAATTAGTTAGTAAACGCCGCGGGCTTCTTCTCAGCATAGCTTCACTCTTTATATTCCGATACACAAGGGCAACATCAGACATCCCTGCACGTTTTCCAAATTCTATTGGACTTGGTGTTCTGTCCACTTTAAACTTATCACATCGCATGCAATTCAATTAGATTCATTCAACACTCATCTTCTTATACAACTTGATTTATCTATACTAATATTATAAACAGAAAATGTGTTTGTGCTATCAAACGATTTTGATAGTTCTTTCACCATTGAAAAGCCCAGTTCGTTCTGACGGACATGAAGCTATAATTCACCTTCTGATTTTATTTCATAAATTACTAAAAGATTAAAAAGGACTTACAAAGCCCTTGTACTTGAACACGAACACATTGGAGTTATAAAACAAGCTTACGAAGAAGGCCTTGGCTTTTAGTAGAGAATGCCATGGAGTAGAAAACAGTTGCTGTTACTCCACAGAATATTCATGTAAACAGTTGCTGTACTTCGCAGAGTATAAAAACAAAAACCAGCTATATATATACGTAGATAGACGGCCATGATAATACCACTTCAACAAACACAACAGGGTTTAAAAAGCGACAGTCGAACCTGTGCTATATCTGTTTCTTTAAAATTAAATTGAGTCTTTTATTTATGGACGCTCTTTAACTGCTGTGGTGCTTAGCGTCCCATTCTATATTGGGCGTGAAAGACTGGAAATTTTGCTCAGAGGTCTCTTTATCAGGCTTGAGGTTCTTTTACGTGCTGTAAATCTACGACACGGTACCACCGGCTTTACTTCCCTTCGGATTTGTTTACTTTCTCTACTACGTAGAGTAAGTATGGGAAGTATTGTATTGCACCCAAAATTTCGATACCGAGATTTAACCGGAAATACATGTTTTGAGACCCCCTGAATCCAAAAAAAAGCATTTCTGGAAACATGTCCGTGTGTGTGTCTGTGAACAGCATCTCAGAAATGAACAGTCGGATAAACCCAAACTTGGTATTTAGGTTCAGTATCTTCCAGAGATGCGACACGAAGGTTTTCAATAAAATCCCCCCATACCAGATTACCCTTTACATGGAACATTTTTAGAAAATTTTAATTTTCTCAAAAATGGCTCTAATGATTTTGATTCAAATATCATATGTTTAAGATATTTTCATGACAAATGAAATGTATATCTCGAATTTTCTGGGAATGTCTCCAAAAGTATTCTTCATTGTGAACAACTTTTGCATAACTGGTAAACCATAAGAGATAGACAAAATTTTACTACACAAAAAAATGTAGATCGCGTTAAAATACACAATTTATGTCATACACTTTTTTTGTTGTTGAGTGAACCATTTTCGTGATATTGCTTGTTATTCCCTTAAATTATTCAGTACTTACACTTTTTCTCAAATGGGATTTCGTTATTCATTTTTTTTCCTGGTAATGCAAAGATAATGGAACACTCCATATAGCAACCAGCTCTTAAAGTAGTTTACTATCGCTTAAAGCCTACCAATTCCCCTTGCATCTACAAGAAAATTAGCAATAAGATTAACATCTCGATTAACATGAAGCACATGGAGAAGAAGCGTTTGTAAAAATAGTTTGTACAAGAGTAGAGAAAGTCATGTGGGTGTAATACATCAGAGTTTTTAATTTATTGACGCTATTTAACTACTGTGGCCCTTAATGTCCCATTCTACATTGGGTGTGAAAGATCTGTGGATCGAAGCCGTGACCTCCCGATTGCGAATCGCGGCACCACCTGGCTCGGTATTCGTCTAGCTCAGTTTTAGGCTGTGATCACATCGCCATTCTGTATTTTATCTTGGTGCTAGACGACGAGTGTACGTCATTCAACGGGCGAGAATGGAACTAAGCTAGGTTTGGGAAACGGTCAGAGCAAGGGAAGTCACAATGAAATACCATTAACCTGAATTGTCCAGATAACTTGGAAGTAAGAGCAGGCAAATGTGAAGTCTTGTGTTAGGGAGTACGGAAAGAATGATTCCAAGCGTGGAAATGCATAAAGGGAGTAATTAGCAGTATTCATTTACCTCCGGTCCACACACCCCCTTGAGAAGTGAGACTCTCAGTTCCAAGAAATTCTCCTGAGGATAATTATCTGCCTCACTGGAGCTAGCTGAAGATAAAACACCTCTTTCAGACAGAACCTATTCCTACTACATTGGCCAAATTTAAAGACCCCTACGACGCTTCTTTTAATTCCATCACGTTTAAATGCATGACATGTTAAATTGCTCTTAAAATCATTAGGCGCGTTCGCTATTGCGGTGCACGTATAGTTCATGTGTCCGTATGATTGAAAAACCTCTGCAAGAACACTTAGAGTTTTTATATATAACAGTTTGGAGAGTTTGTCGACACTTTTCAAATTTGGTTGAAATCCGTCATAATTTATCAATAAACATAGCCAAGACTTGAGGTTGCGATCCAAGTTTTCCGAACCGAGACGCGGCCAGCTTTGCTAGCTAAAAGAAATACTGCAATCAGAAATTGACTGAAACTCCACCCGAGGAAATAAATACGCTCTTTTATTTAATTTTTACTGTCATTAATAGTGGAATACGACCATGATACCATCCAGTGCAGTAACAGAAACGGGTTTAAAACATTTATATACTCACTTCTCAGTCAGTATTTTCGTGGTGTAATGGTTTGCATGTGCATGCAGATCGTCAAAGTTATATTTTGTGACTGTCCTGTTTCTCAACTTCACTTCAATGTTTTTATCTAGTTCAACCTTACTGGGATTCACTTAGTTCGCACTTTCACCTCACTAATGTGAACTACTTCACTTTCCTTACTGAGGTAGCGGTGCAATGAAATACACCAATTGTTCTGGACGTTGTCGAACACAAGACTCTGCAGCAGCATTCATTGCTCGTCACAAACTCATTTGTCGCACCAGAAACACGCTGATTTACTCCTCTCGCGAGAACACTTGCTTATATAGCCAATGGAATCTTCCGAACATTCTATAACTATCTGGACACACGTTCTGGAGGGGAAGAAACTTCTAGAAGATTCTGGTTATCTGCCGATAGCGCTTCTCGTGTTCACGTCGGGCGAGAGTATCACTTTTCTCTGTTTACCTCTGACTTACTGCCGCCGACCTCTCGATAACCTTGCGCCGAGGCCGCTACGTCACAGTATTTCATTGTACCTTATTAACATCTGCAACTCTACTGAAGGACACAACTATTCTTTTTATTTTCAATTTATAGTTATGAATTGAGAGTTTTTAAAAACATCTCAGGACCATCGTCATACGCCTAAAAATGACAGGGTTACCTGGGCATCCCTTAAGATATCTTCACAAGTTAAAACAACACAAAAAGCCATCATTAAAAGTATATTAAACCTTGGGGAATCTCATTGATTCACAAAACACTATCACACAACGTAACAGTAAAACCGCTCTCCTGTAGGTTGACTTGCAATCTGAACTATATACACTGCCGTTTGTAAAAATTGCAACACCATGAAGGAAACGCATGAATTTAATAGCACAGGTTAGGTACATGACAAGTAACAAATGATAAGCTTTTCAAATCTATACATTATCTTTGAGCTCTAATATTCAGTATTCGGCGTGGCCTCCATGCGCTGCAACTAGAGCTGTCATACGTCGTGGCATTGAATCAAAAAGTTCTGAATAAGTTCCTGAGGGATTTCCCTCCACGCAGTTTGTATTCGAGCCCACAAATCCGTGACACTGGTTACTGGAGGACCATGACTAACCATATCCCAGACATGTACGATCGGCGACATGTCAGGAGAACGTGCAGGCCAGGGAAGCAATGGTACGCGTCGCTCTTCGAAGAAGGTTTGTTCATTCCTCGCAATATGTGGCCGGGCATTGTCCTGTTGAAATGTGGCCTGTGGAGATGCCTGAAGCAGGGGGAGTACCTCAGTCTCTACAACCACCGTTAGGTACTGGTTGCTGTTCAAAGTGCCCTCAATTCATAGGAGGCGAGATTGGTTGTTGTAACCAAAGGCACCCCAAACCACCACACCTGGTGTTTGTCCGCTCAACAATGCAGCCCTCCAGGTTGCGCTCACCACGGTACCGCCGGACATGCATGCGGCCATTACTGTAGGACACGTTGAAGCGGGACTCGTCCGAAAAGACTAAATTTTGCCACTCAGCACCACAATGACGGTGTTCATGTGCCCATTGCAGTCGGAGTAGCTTGTAGTTTCTGGACAATGGAAGCCGACGTAATGGCATGCATGCAACCAGTCCAACTTGCATCAGACGGCGACGAACCGTTGATGCAGACAAGTTCACACCTGTTGCAGTGCTCCAGCATCGAGCCAACACTATGGATGAAGCTGTACGGTCCGTTAAGGCGGGTTTTCCTAGCGGCGCACTTATTATGTCGCGCGTAGCTTAAAACGCCGACCTTAAACGCATCACGTAATGCGCTGCGTATTGTGTTTTCCTACAAATGGATAAAACGTGGCTTGACGCAGTAACACTCCAGTTGAGAACAGATTAAAAATGAATTGTGTGTCAAAACAGAAAAACTGTGCTTATTGTGGCTGTTAGAAGACTGTGAAGATATAGAGGACGAAATTGATTATGTAGTTGATCATTATTGCATAGTAAGTCTGGTGAAGTGTTTTCAAATAGAGAAAACGAAGGAGTATTTAAAATACTTTAAGAAACACCTATTAGAAGACGATGTGAAATTAAAAGCATACTTCAGATTCACCCGAGAACAATTTAGTTTCCTGGTTAACCAAATTCAAGATGATTTGTATACAAAACCATACAATCGAATAAAAATGCCCATTTCACCAGCAGAAAGACTTGCCCTAGCTCTGAGGTATGTATTAGGAAGGAAAGTCGCATTTCTTAATCAATTAAGAATTTACTGAACAAATGGTTTGTCTATCTATTATACTGGTATATAAAAAGTACTGAAATTACATAAATTATCGTAGCTTTCTTCATTGTTGGCCGTGGTGCCAGATGGGTAAGATGAGCGTTCACCAGTGCTGCAGTGGTGAATCCTTCTTTAAAGTGTTTCTGAAGTCTGTATTCGCCATATTCCACAAAATGGAGCGTTCAGCAACCAACTCAATTAGCTGTTCGTCTTCTAAGCTGAAAATTCGAACAGTAGGAGGTGTCATTTTGTAACATGCACGATGTGTATCAAATGCAACTTCACACACAAGGCCTCTATCACGCAGCGCACAAGGCACTAGACTCCGCTCGATGCAGTAGGGCTGTCGCGCCAGGCGCATTATGCTGGCACAAAACGAACTGCGTAGTTTAGGAAAACATTCCAATTATTTTTCATTGTTTCAGTCTGCTACGTATTGCGCTCGACGTGTTACGTTGCACGCGGCGTATAATGTGCGTTGCTAGGAAAACCCGCCTTTATGGTCATGCGGAAAAGATGACGGTCATCCCGTGGTCCAGTACCCGCTCTTCGCCAAGTACGACCTTCATCTGTCTACTGCTTCCACACACGTAGCAGCATGCCCTATACGAGCCAAACAAACCCGCTTCCCAGAGACCGATCATTCTGCTCGTTCGAACTCACTCACTTGCCGATATGGCTCCCTTTGACATCGACAGGCATACTGGCACTCACTTTATTGTTTCCACCTTGTTTGACAGCTCTGCACTGACTACATTGGGCGCAACACTGACCTCGTCGGACCGACACGTGAGGGATCTGCTCGGTCTACGTGTACCCCATCTCTGCAAACCTAATCACTTATTGCTTGTACACTTCCACCATTTTGGAGTTATTCGGGAAAATCTTTCTTGGTGTTGCAATTTTCACAAACGGCAGTGTATATTACCTGACAGGAGCAACACTCGTGTGAATGTTCGTAAAGCAAGAAGCCGTCGTGCGGCAGGATCACAAAACAAACATCACGTTATCAGTGCTGTCATCTTTTGTAATGTTTTAATCATGGTTAAACGTGCACTAAAAACTCTATGCGACGTTTCATTTGCAGGTGAGCGCCATCTACAAAGACCCATCTCTGGATTCAAACCTACAACTCGTGATAGTGCGACTAATATTCTATGAGGATGAATACTCCAATCAAGTAAGTACATTTAAAAGCATTATTCAGATGCTTGCTACGTTTCACAAGGTGCGGGACGTAACAGCTATTTAGTGAATAACCAACCTGAGATTTCTAGTGAGGTTTCCTGTAACCACTCAGTTTTGTGCTGGTGTCTCCTATCTGCCACTAGAGCCGCAGTGATGCTGGCTAGATGACCCTAAGAAGAAGCAGACGCTTGTTGGGTGTGAAAGTTGTCCATTGTTTTCCTCTCTGTATGAAGTTATTTTACATGTCAACAATCATCACATGGAACCAATAACTTTATTTTCCTTCCAAAGGAATCCAAGCTAAGGATTTGTACCATATATATCCATCTGAATTTATGAACAGAAACTTAGATGTCACAAAGTACCACGTGTAAAGAGTTTTCTTCACTTTCCTATTAATATATATATTTTAATTTACTCCGTAAACTTAAACTCCAACACTATCCAAAAAGTTACGTAAAACTCCGGTAGGTGGACGTATCGCTTCCAACGACTGTATAGAGCAGCTCAACAAGTGGGTGCATCACAATGGAAGATACTTTTGGTCCTTATGGATTTGAAGATACCTAGTAAATGGGATGTGATTGAACCATCAAGTTGCTAGATGACAGACGATGTTAAATGTTTTGACCAGGCCTGCAATCTGAGGAAATTTATAGAGCTGGTGCAAGAAAATTGGGACTTCAAATATTTAGAAGCACACCAGAAGTGGACATAATATTGTGAGAAATCAGTTTTTGAAGATGGTGCAATATTTCTTTACCATATGAACGCATCTTTTAGTTAGGTCCAAGGAAAGAAACAGCTTGGCTGTAGAGTCTATCTTACCTAACAACACTTGCTGAAGAAAATGCGATCTACAGTGAAGTGTGGACGGTACAGAAAGTGCAACAAGCAGCTGAAAACACTCATTTTCATATGTTACCATATAGCGTCTTCCTTAATGCCTGTTAAACCTTTTTTTCTTAAAATAAGGGCTGTGAAGCTAATGTGTTTTTCTTCTGTTAATGTCAGAAAATTATAGCTGTAAATACTTCAGGTATATGTAAACAAAGGTTTAAACCTTGCACAAAAATATTTTATATCAATGTAACCAACAGTACCGTAAGGGATAGCTCAGGAGCAACGTCTGTGGCCCGCATTCGGGAGGTTCCGGCGACCGTCCATTCTGACCCATACGTTTTTTCGGAGATTTCCTGGGTCGTCAGGCGAATGCTGCAGAGATTTCTTTCAACCCCCGAATTTCCTGTCCCTCCATTTCATTCCACTCATCATTTCATTCATCCTTCACCCCGTTAGATCTATTTCAGGGTTGCAACTGTCGACAACGGTGTTTCGGTGCGACATGGCAGGCAAAAAGGATGCTCTCTGTGGAACCTTTCCGTCCCTCGACTTTCGACTGGTTGCCGGGGTAAACAGACCGCCCCTTCAGAACGGGGTGTTGGCCCTCTCTGTGGGGCGGGAGTTCCGGGTCTGCCTGTCCGATTGTCAGCGCGTCTCAATCTGGAAACTGTAGGGACCATGTCATTGCTGTGCCGTCGCTCCTGATTCCGACCGCACGGTGTCTCCTCTCACCTCCTCCTCCCTTGTGGATCATAGGTACAACATTCTATACCCTATAGTGCCGAGTCCCCCCGATCGTCAGAAAAAAGACAAAACAGTAATTTCGGAAGTAACACTATCGTCTGTAGGGTGTTCTTGTATTTTAAATATTCAGTATAGACGTTAGGAGATAGTTCCATTACAAAGACGAAGTCAGTGAATGTTTATTTCAGCAGGAGAAAACAACTTTCCAACAACTTCCGTATCTTTACGATCCACATAAGCAACATTGAAATATATGATACAACGGCACCTAAGCCACACATTTTTCTATCTTCACTTTCTTCCAAAGTTTGTTTTGCCACAGTTTAGGACATTCTTTCTTGATTTACACCGAAGTTACATCGCCTCAGACTGCTGTGGTGTCTTTCGTCCATTCACTCATCAGTTATCACGATATGGTATACACATCGTTACCAGCATTGTATGTCTCTTTTGTGGTTAAATATATATTATATGGTTTACTCTCATATATGAAATGCCCTAATCCTGTGTACCAGGCAATGTGACTTAGTAGCTTCATTGTTTTCCTCAGTCCCCAGGTAATTGTTGGATTGGGTATTTCAGTACTCCGATCCAAGCTCCATTCACAACACCAAACAAAAATAAAATTGGCACAGAAGTCAACTACACAACTAAGGACACTTGTCTGGCATCAAACTGTAACTACGAAGTCCCAGAAAAGCAATTCTGCGATCACAGAACCTTGGAATTAAATCAATAGAAACAATCAGAAAGTGCAGCACGGCGATTATACAAGGGTCATTTGAAAAGTTCTCGGAAAGATCCAGAGATTGAAGCAGTATTTCTGAAGCAGGTTTGTTTTGCAAACCAGATCTTTCACGGAAAGAAGTGAAGTAACATAGAGATTGTTCGAGAAACGTACAAATATTGATCGTCGTGTGATATTAACCACTGCACAAGGTAAATATGCATGATAAACACTCTAGGGGACTCTGTACCATTATTTCCAACCATTTCCATGGAGTTTAAACAATGCTGTGAAAGCTTGCAAGATAATACACACAGTGAAAAACCTAAATACGCCACGACGTCAGAAATCATCAATAAAATACACGACATGGTTCTATAGAATCGCCGAATGAAGGCGTCCGAAATTTCTGAGGCTCTGGACAGTTCTGGGGAACGTGTTTTTCACATTTTGAGAGAAGCGTTGCATATCAGCAAATTGCCTGCAATATGGGTTCCACGACTGCTGAATCCGGATCAAATATCTCAGTAAATATTGGTTCGTTTTCAGATAGATCCCACCAATTTTATGTGTAACAAATGATGAAACATGGATACACTACTACACGCATGAAACAAAACAGCAGTCCAAGCAATGGAAGCACCAAAATTCCAACCAAAGAAGACAAGGGGTGTGAAATTAGCCAGGAAAATCACTGATATGCCAAGGATGTGTGTTAATTGATTATCTTCCCTCTGGAAAATCATACTATTATGCTAACCCTCTGGACAAATTGAAGACTAAAATATGCAATATAAGGCTGTGTTTGACAAAGAAGAAAGTCATCTTCCATTAAGACAATGATCGCCCTCAGGCTGTACTGTTGCAATGGCAAAAATCAAAGTAAAAGAGAATGATCTGCTGTCACATCCACCTTGTTCCCCCGATTTAGCTCAATCAGACTCCCCATCTGTTCCATAAGCTAAGAAAGTTCCTTTGTAGAAAAAAAATTTTCTCCGATGAAGAACTTAATGTCTGTTGAGGCGCATTTTGCACGCCTGAAGGAATGTAACTTCCGTGACAGGGTAAAGACCATGGAACATCACTGGACCAAGCGCATTGATGCCAGTGGAGACTATGTTGAAAAATAAGAACGATTTCAAAAATCAGTGGCATCATTTTGTGCTTCATTCTGTAAATCTTTTCAACTCAGGCCATCATCATCAAGTTACTCAAGTAGAGGATATAGGAGGACATTTATGCAACTAAGGCTATCTGTTTGGTAAATGTGTATCAAAGTTCTATGATCTAGGCGTTAAAGCGAAGTTAAAAACGACCATCATTCAGTAATTCCTGAAGCACTGTGAAAGGTTTCATTGATCCACAGTTTTTTCGGGACACGAGAAAGCCAAACAAAGAGAATAGACAATTAAATTTAAAGTTACCCCTAGCTTTCAATACATATAGAAATAAAAGCTGAGTTGACTTGTGCAGGTACACGAGGGCAACTCCAAGAGATCCCTGGAGAAAGTGAACCGCTGGAACGAGCGCCTCCTGAAAGGCGAGCGTGAACCTCATGACGTGGCCGTGTGGCTCACCAGGGCCGACCTCGGGGGCCCCTCGGGGTATGCACCAGTCTCTGGGGCGTGCGACCCTGCCCGCAGTTGTACTCTCAACAGAGACGAGGGTTTGTCCAGTGCCTTCATCATCGCTCACGAGGTCGCTCACGTGTAAGTCAGGCTCTTCATCGCATGTCTTAATATTGTCTCTCGTCTGGTATCTTCTTATAACTACTTGTATTGCAACTATTTGGTAAATAATTTCTTCCTATTCAATGCCTCAGGTAATTTCTTTTCCCCTTCCTCGTCAGACAGAGTTGTTCCCCATTCGTCCACCCTCTCTAAAACAGATGTACTGCCTACCAGCAGAACCTGGTGCTCTATCAAGTTATATATTAGAGATTATTCTCTATTTCCCTCTTTCTTTCCTCCCTTCTCCCCCTCTTGCTCACCTTACATCTCCATCTTTATCTCTCCCTCTCTGTATAGACTTTAAAATTATTTATGTTACAATAAACACGTATAAAGACGTTCTCAGTTTTCTAATGTTGCAGGCTGGGACTTACCCATGACGGGGACGTGACGGCAGGTAACGACTGTAGCGATGAGGCTCTGGAGGGCAGCGTCATGGCCCCCATGGTGTCTGCCACCTTCCATCGCTTCAGCTGGTCCTCGTGCTCCAAGAAGGAGTTCCACACGACCGTATCGTGAGTGTAGAATAGGTCTATCACAACCCTCTATATTAAAGCTAGCCATGGATGACTTAAGCTTCCAAAAGGGAACACCTCATTAAAAATGGAAATCCGTCACAATCTCACATTCCGCTTTGGTTGAGGATTTTATATTACATAAAACTTAGAACCTCGAACTCTTGTGCAGATATAAAATGAACAGTTTCCACAGAGTGGGAGGGGAAGTAAAACCCTCCCCCTGAACCCAGCAGAAAAAAATATTAAGAAGTATATCAGACAAAATGAGTGCAATCTTGGCCGGACTCATAGCAACAAAGAAGGAAGACCTTCACCACATTAAAGTTTGACAGCGCTGATTTCAAGTGTTTTCTCCACTCAGTGAGAGAATGAGTACCCTTGTCCAAATGTCAGTATCAAGTACTATTCTTTGTATCGGCGTCAATCCGAAGTACACAAAGAAAGTATGATTTTACTTGCAACGCGCACCAAATCATGAAATATTGCAACATCATTTACAATTTGAAAACATGGTTTTATTTACAACAATAAAGCAGCTGTGTTACAATAGCGGACAATGAAACGGACTTATTTGACGTTACAGACAGACTGAGACAAACGGCTTCATATCACGACTGCAGGCGGAGAGAGCCGAATGACTGCGAAGAATGCTATTGCACAAGTAAACAAACCATTATTTTTTCCACACTTCTCTTTGCATTGCCCTACCGCCACACCTAGAACAGAGGAATTAATTATTTCGTTTAACCCAAAAATTTGACATGTAGATTTCATTGGAAATACACCCTTTCAGGTCGGGCGATGGATTTTTTCGGGCATAAAAATCCTTAGTATGGCTTCTTTCGGAAGGCAAGTAAAGCGGATAGCCCCGTGTTGTAGATTTACGGCACGTAAAAGAACCTCAAGCCTGATAAAGAGGTCTCTGAGTAAAATTTGAAGTAGTATTAATGTTACAATGTGTTTAACATTATTATAGCACCACGTTTGGGAGCCAATTTGCAACGGTATTACAAATAATGTTGTGTGTTTACTTCACGCGTTGCCATCTTGTGACGTCATTCTTTGTTTGGTTCATAGCTCCCTCTGGCGTTAGCAATTTGCATGAATTAGTGTTCGAAAGAATTTAAATTTAGTATATTGTCCTCCGGCTAGCTGTTTAGGTCGACATTTAACTCTTGCAGGGTGTGAATCGGAAAGGAATCTTTTATCCAGAAATTATACTGACGAAGAAATTGGTTTTATAACTTTTATTGCCGAACACGTTCACAAACACTTTTACAAATTGATTTAGATACTCGCCAAACTGAAACTGTTTGTAATAACTTCTTACTTAACACTTTTAACTCGAGTACTTCAACTTTGTGTATTTTTTTAACTGTATAATACTTTATAATAATTCTCGTAATTCTGCTGCGCGTAACTTGACGAAATGAAGGACTGGCTGACGATGTGTAATGTACACGAAATTTTGATGAACTGAGCGGCAAGCTACCTCGGGCCTGGCTTATTTATACGCTTGCCTCAAGATACGCCTAAAGATTATAAATGAACTGCTATTGGCTAATAAAACGCGCCAACATTAGCGTCTATTTGAATATCCAATGAAAACCACGAATACATATTGCTTTAGGAAATGTTCTAGAAGCTTCTACCGAAAAGGCGTGAAACATTACGTAACTTCCTGGTTCCCGGTAATGATAAATAACTCACCCCATCGCTGCATTATTGCGTTATTGTTGACAGTTTCAGTAAAGCCGTATATTATTATTTACCAATAATAATTACAATTAATAAACCTCTGAAATCAATGTCACATAAAAATACATATTCATATTACAATCATTAATTACATCTGAGTAATTTGTGATACAAATTACCGTATCATATGCCCCACTAGAAACATAATTATAAATATTTATAACTTGTTTAGAAATTTTAAAATTGTGTTTTTAGTCTCCTAAATCTTGGAACACACGCTATCACTTTCACTTAACACTTCACACGCATTTAACACACGACATGTTTTTCCCCTATCTCACCACTACTTACTGGCTCTGGTTTAATTAATTTAGATATTCATCTGACATCACAAATTTTTTATAGCAAATACTTTACCCTAAATTATTTAATCACTTCTACCAAATTGTTTACTTTCTTAAGTTGTTGACAAAAATTTATACATTTAAGATTTTTGTAATTATTATACATATTTACCAAAATATTCACCCTCTACACAAATATTTACATCTCTTAAATCTAGATAATGCTTTACATTTTCTGTTTGCTACATAAGTATTTGTTTTTAATTATTTTACCCATTTTTGTTATTGTGTACTTTATTTTAACAATACTCTTGGAATTGTATTTACGTATTTTTTTTTATTTTAATATCATATTAAGTTTCAATTATTACCTTCTTCTTTTCAAATATTGTTACAGTTACTAAAAATTTAATTATATATATATATTTTTTTAAACATTTCTCTTTTTTTTAAATAATTTATTTCTCTTTTCAAATGACATATAAATAATTAACCCTCTTATGTTCCAATACATTTCTCTGCAAGTCGTCTTTAACTATCCAGCATTTACTTTCCATCACATTGCTATTTACCCTCCTGGATCAAATTGTGTGTGGCTAAACATTACTCGTAGCCGTAACCTAACCTTCAAATTGTTGTTCATGAATAACCTCTTGTATTCATATAAAATTTCATTCCCTGATAATATTTGAAAACAATCTACAGTTTCTTGAACAATATATCTTTTAACAACTTTCATTTTCAATTCTTTTACTATCTCTTTAATTTGAAAGTACTCTGACAAATCTGTACTAAACTGTACTGGACTGGAGTTTTCATTTTGAATATCTTGGTACAATTTATTTCTTTGCATTACTATCTCATTCTGTATTTCTGATATTTCCCCTCTGAAATTAACTTGCGCCTGATTTACATCTACATTCCTAACCTCTTCTATCTCTATTATCTCACTTGAAATACTACTCATTTGACTTCCTAACTCTGTACATTCTACATTAACCTCACTTTCTTTGTTACCTATTTCCATGCTCATGTCTAGCATTTTCTTTGAAATTTCTCCTATCTCACTTGCTATTACTTCCTTTTCATCACTCATTTTTGGCATACTACTATCTAGCTTCATAACTTTCTTTTCAATTTCTCCACTGCTTTGATCTACTTTTTGCTCTAATACCTCATTACTCCTACCAATGTTTTCAATTAATTTCCTATGACTTTTTTCCATACTCTGAGTTAGTTTTTGTTCTAATTTCTCATAACTCTGATCTACTTTTTGTTCTACACTCTTAATAATATATTCCCTGTTTTGATCTATTTTCTTACTAAGATCTTCCCTTAATTCCTTATGATTCTTTTGCATTTCCTCACTAATATTTCTCAACAATTCCATCATTTCCTTCATCATACCAGCATCAATAGTAATATTTCCTGCTATTCTATTCTTAGTTTCTGCACTAATATTTCCTCCTTCAAAAACTACATTGTTTGAGCTTTTTTTTGTAACCTGTATTGACTTACAGCTAACCGTTACACTATCTCCTTCCATCATTGTTTCTTCAATATTACTAGTAACCATTGTTTTCGTTGTCTAAAAAAAATTACTATACTCTGACCTTTTGTTATGCTGTCTGTTGCTGTTACTTTGATGTCCAGCGTTCTGCCCCATTCTCCTATGTTTGTATGTCGCTTCTGCGTTGTGTTGTGATGAATCTACGTCGTCTCGATGTTTTTGCGTTGAATTCCTTGTTGCCTCGTAATCTCGGAATTACGATGTCCAATCATCCGTATAGTCTGTCGTTCCTTTTGTTGTTTCTGGAATCTGCGTCTTGTAGATCATTTTACTGCTGCTTTCGTTCCACGTCCTGATTATGCTGATCCTTTCCTGGTTAATTCTGCTACTTCCTGGTTATTTTGATCCTTTCCTGGTCATCTTGCCCCACGTTCTGGGTGCCAATTATGATGCAGTATTAATGTTACAATGTGTTTAACATTATTATAGCACCACGTTTGGGAGCCAATTTGCAACGGTATTACAAATAATGTTGTGTGTTTACTTCACGCGTTGCCATCTTGTGACGTCATTCTTTGTTTGGTTCATAGCTCCCTCTGGCGTTAGCAATTTGCATGAATTAGTGTTCGAAAGAATTTAAATTTAGTATATTGTCCTCCGGCTAGCTGTTTAGGTCGACATTTAACTCTTGCAGGGTGTGAATCGGAAAGGAATCTTTTATCCAGAAATTATACTGACGAAGAAATTGGTTTTATAACTTTTATTGCCGAACACGTTCACAAACACTTTTACAAATTGATTTAGATACTCGCCAAACTGAAACTGTTTGTAATAACTTCTTACTTAACACTTTTAACTCGAGTACTTCAACTTTGTGTATTTTTTTAACTGTATAATACTTTATAATAATTCTCGTAATTCTGCTGCGCGTAACTTGACGAAATGAAGGACTGGCTGACGATGTGTAGTGTACACGAAATTTTGATGAACTGAGCGGCAAGCTACCTCGGGCCTGGCTTATTTATACGCTTGCCTCAAGATACGCCTAAAGATTATAAATGAACTGCTATTGGCTAATAAAACGCGCCAACATTAGCGTCTATTTGAATATCCAATGAAAACCACGAATACATATTGCTTTAGGAAATGTTCTAGAAGCTTCTACCGAAAAGGCGCGAAACATTACGTAACTTCCTGGTTCCCGGTAATGATAAACAACTCACCCCATCGCTGCATTATTGCGTTATTGTTGACAGTTTCAGTAAAGCCGTATATTATTATTTACCAATAATAATTACAATTAATAAACCTCTGAAATCAATGTCACATAAAAATACATATTCATATTACAATCATTAATTACATCTGAGTAATTTGTGATACAAATTACCGTATCAAATTACCGGCTTTCATGCCCAATATAGAATGGGACGCTAAGGACCACAGTAGTTAAAGAGCGTCCATAAATAAAACTTTCTCTCTCTTTCAACTATTTGAGGTGTTCTGTATAAAAAAAACATAATGTTTAACAAAGGTCCAATGAAGAGCTAGTTCCTTTTTTTTTAATACCAATGAACAAGTATCACTAATGAGTAATTAAATGACGCAAGGATTCAGAGAACTTGGAGGTACTCGTTTATTTAGGATAAGAGAAAAATCAGAAGAAAAAAATCTTATATGTTACATCCACATTACTTTTTCTAGCCTTTATCATTTATTGGGTATAAAAGCTATTCTTACGAAAGCTTATTTTTCCATGCACTTCATTTTAACCGAGCAGAAGTAGCTATGTTACACATTTCGTTATAGATACAAAGGGAACAGCGACAGTCAAATGTTTAACAACTGGACGCTATATGCTGGTCTTAAAATTTATACTGTTTCCATAACATCGCGAGAAACAACTGAAAATCGACTGAACTTTGATATTTATACGCCTTTTTGAGATATGCTGTTCACAGACAGACACACATACACATATACACGGAGCTTTTTCTTAAAATCTGATGTTACATTCGCATGACTTGCTCTACCCTCTCGCGCTTATTAGTGGGTACACAAGTTACTCTTACGAAGATTTATTCTCCTATCTACTTCATTTTAATAGAGGTAAACCTTTCCGGAAATAGTTGCATTACATATTTCATTATAGATAAAAAAAGAAATAGCGACAGTCAGATGTTTTTAAAACTGAACGCTATACGCTGGCCTTAAAATCCCATACTGTCTCTATGACATTGCGAAAAACAACTGAAAATCGACAGGACTTTAAAAGAATGGCTAAGTATTAAACAATTCGAAGCATTAATAAGGGAAATCTCGGAAATGGCTGTTGCCACAAAAAGTGATTTGAAATAAATTGTGTGTTTTAAAGAAATCTACATTTTTTGTGTAGTACATTTTCGTCTATCGTTTAACGTTTACTAGTTATACAAAATTCCTTCCGAATGAAGAGGTACTCCTAGACTATTTCAAGAAAATGCAAGATATACATTTTATTTGTCATGTAAGGATCTTTTATATTGTATTTTAATCAAAATCGTTAGAGCCATTGTTTAGAAAATCAAAATGTTCCATGTAAAGTGTTGTTGGGGTGGGGGGAATTTTCTTGAAAATCTTCGTGTCGCATCCTTGGAAGATATCCGAGATTTCACCGGAAATATATGTTTTGAGACCCCTGAATCCAAAAAAAGCATGTTTGGAAACATGTCCGTGTGTGTGTGTGTGTGTGTGTGTGTGTGTGTGTGTGTGTGTGAACAGCATAACTCAGAAACGAACAGTCAGATAAACATCAAACTTGGTATTTAGGTTCAGTATCTTCTAGAGATGCGACATGAAGGTTTTCAAGAAAATTCCCCCACCCCACATTACCCTTACATGGAACATTTTTCAAAAAATTTAATTTTCTCAAAAATGGCTCTAACGATTTTGATTACAATATCATATGTTTAAGATATTTTCATGACAAATGAAATGTATATCTCGAATTTTCTGGGAATGTCTCCAAAAGTATTCTTCATTGTGAACGACTTTTGCATAACTGGTAAACCATCTACACAAAAAATGTAGATCGCGTTAAAATACACAATTTATGTCATATACATGTTTTTGGTTGAGTGAACCATTTTCGAGATATTGCTTGTTATTCCCTTAAATTTTCCAATACTACTTTTTCTCAAATGGGAATTCGTTATTCATTTTTTTGTCTTGGATATGCAAAGATTATTAATCTGTGGCAAAGAGAATGGTGCTTCACCTAGCAACCAGCTATTAAGAGATATTTATGTGCTTAAAGGCTACTGTATTTCTATATTGGCCTTGCAAATACAAAACAAGGTGAGCATAGTAGCGTTAGGCAAATATTTTTATACTAAGAAATAAACGAACTGTTATGATTTTGTGAATCTTCTATAGGCTTTTGCTTTAAAGGAATGCTGATTTGAACCAATTTCGTAAGATCGTTTCATTTTATTAATTCATATTTATTATTGTTCGTTATAGTAGCATTTTAAATGTTCCTATTTTAGTTTATATTTTTTGTTTCCACGGTTTAAGGGTTGTTTCATTTTATTCATTCATATATTATTTGTTATAGTACCATTTTCCGGTGTTTCTGTTTTGGAATCTGTTCTTTGTTTACTGGTTTACATTTTAAGACTTTTCATAATGCCTAATAAGAGACGAGCCAGTTCTAATTTTAATGTTAAGAAGTTGTTTTCCGTGAAAGCAGCCAAAGTGATTGCTGGCACCTTGAGCCAAAATAACGACATATTTGGTGAGGTTAAAAACACAAAGTGCACAAGCAACTCGGTGATGGCGTAATGTTTTTCAACTGTAATAAATATTGATGCTTGGAGTTCTTAAGTAATTGATAAAATTCTTCATTTATGCAATGATTTGCACTTAAAATCAATTTCAAATTATGATGGGGTTATGCCATATCCGCCTTACTTGTGCGCAGATGAGAATTGGCTGCAGGATATTGTAATTGATGATGTAAAAGTAATGTGCAATGCAGCGACAAATAATTACAGGGGATCATACCGAGGGATTTAGGCAGTGTGTTAAAAACATTTTTCCAGTGCTATCACTACGGTGTGTTTACTACACAGTTAAAATCTATAGCTCTTAATTTTTTTTGTCCTGGTAGTGCAAAGAGAATGGAATACTCCACATAGCAACCAGCTCTTAAAACATTTGACTATCGCTTAAAGCCTAAAAATTCCCCTTGCATCTACAAGAAAATTAGCAATAAGATTAGCATTTCGATATCTCGGTTAACATGTAGCATATGGAGAATAAGCGTTTGTAACAATAGTTTGTACAAGAGTAGAGAAAGTCATGTGAGTGTAACACATCAGAGTGTTTTAAAAACGCTTTATTTGGATTCAGAGCGCCGTAAAACGTACTTCTGTTGAAATCTCGGTATAGAATTTTTGGGTGGAATGCAATACTTCCCCTACTTACTATACATAATAGAAGAAGTAAAAACGAATTTGTTCCTCACTGGACCTTTATTAAACATTGTGTTTTTTTATACAGAACACCTCAAATAGTGTATTTCTAATGAAACCTCCATGTCAAATTTTTAGGTTAAATGAAATAATTAATTCCTCTGCTCTAGGTGTGGCGGTAGAGCAATACAAAGAGAAGTGTGGAAAAAAGAATGGTTTGTTTACTTGTGCAATACCGTTTAGTGTTGTGAAGCTAATTCAAAAATTGTATCTGCTATTTACCGAAGCACACTCAGTGTGTAGCTTTTGGATTCGGTTGTGGGCTAATATGTTTTCTGACATTTTCTCTTCACACATTAAGTTCGCTGCATTCGCCTGAGAAGCCATTTAAACCGCGCGCTTCTCTTGTGTTCTATACAGCGATCGTTTTATGATCCGGCCCGTGTCGCGTGTATGCGCGCTGCGCGACCTGTCTACTATACCAGGGGGCTTTCCGTTCTAAAACATGCACGTTACATAATCATGATGAGTAATAGTAACATGCACTATAATGAGTACTAACCTTGTTATAAGGGTATCCATCTGTATTGAGACATTGCTGGCAGTCCTCGTCGTCACGAGGTTGTAATTGATCAACAATAGTCACTCTGTAGGGTTTCAATTTTAAAAGTTTAGCAGTTGTATGAGCATATGTTCTCCCAGGAAACACCCACTTGCTGTGTCTTAGAGACTTTTTTGGAGAGCATTCGAATATGCACATACACTATGTGATCAAAAGTATCCGGACACTCCCACAAACATACGTTTTTCATCTTAGGTGCATTGTGCTGCCACCTACTGCCTGGTACTCATTTCCGCGACCTCAGTAATTATTAGACATCGTGAAACAGCAGAATGGGACGCTCCGTGGAACTCACGGACTTTGAACGTGGTCGGGTGATTGGGTGTCACTTGTGTCAGAAGTCTGTACGCGAGATTTCCACACTCCTAAACATCACTAGGTCCACTGTTTCTGATGTGATAGTGAAGTGGAAACGTGAAGGGACATGTACAGCACAAAAACGTACAGGCCGACCTCGTCTGTTGACTGACAGAGACCGCCGACATTTGAAGAGGGTCGTAAAGAGTAATAGGCAGACATCTATCCAGACTATTACACAGGAATTCCAAATTAAATCAAGATCCACTCCAAGTACCATAACAGTTAGGCGTGAGGTGAGAAACCTTGGATTCCATGGTCGAGCGGCTGCTCATAAGCCACACATCACGCAGGAAACTGCCAAAAGACGCCTCGCTTGGTGTAAGGAGCATCAACATTACACGATTGAACAATGTGGAGTGGCGAATCACGGTACACAATGTGGCGATCCGATGGCAGGATGTGGGTATGGCGAATGCCCGGTGAACGTCATCTGCCAGCGTGTGTAGTGCCAACAGTGAAATTCGGAGGTGGCGGTGTTATGGTGTGGTCGTGTTTTTCTTGCAGGGGGCTTGCACCCCTTGTTGTTTTGCGTGGCACGATCATAGCGCAGACCTATATTGATATTTTAAGCACCTTCTTGCTTCTCACTGTTGAAGAGCAGTTCGGGGATGATGGCGATTGAATCTTTCAACACGATCGAGCTACTGTTCATACTGCACGGGCTGTGGCGGAGTGGTTACACGACAATAACATCCCTGTAGAGGACCGGCCTGCACAGAGTCCTGACTTGAATCCTATAGAACACCTTTGGGATGTTTTGGAACGCCGATTTCGTGCCAGGCCTCACCGACCTACATCGATACCTCTCCTCAGTTCCGCACTCCGTGAAGATTGGACTGCCATTCCCCAAGAAACCTTCCAGCACCTGATTGAAAGTATGCCTGCGATAGTGAACGCTGTCATCAAGGCTAAGTGTGGGCCAACACGATACTGACTTCCAGCATTACCGATGGAGGGCGCCACGAACTTGTACGTCATTTTCACCCAGGTGTCCGGATACTTTTGATCACGTAGTGTATTTTTTCAATTTTTTCCTTTGTTAGAACATGTCTTTTTCGCTTCTTAGGTGCGTTTACCCATTCCGTTGCCCTGATCTTATTAACCAGACACCTAACAGCATCTACTTGGAACTGGAATGCCAGGAAATGTCTCCTGAAATTGTCTATATGATTCCGTTATTACGTATGTATCGTACATAAAAATTCTTAGTTCAAGCTTTAAATGTTTCGATAGGCACTTCAATGGACTAAGAACAGCAGCAACAATAAGAATACGCTAAAGAAATTCACGCACTATTTGAATAAAGTTTCACTTTTGAGATGCACAATGAACAAACTCTAGTCTTTACAACCGATAAAGGGCAGTTTTGAGGGGTCATACCGAGGTCACTGCAGTGCAAGCGTACACACGACCGCTCGGTACAATGCAGGTGCTGGAACATTCAGGGTTTGTGTCTAAAAATCTATAATATTTATGAGTTGACAATTTATGTAGAAATTATTTAAAGGTATTTGTAGTTTAAGATTAAAGGGAGGGAACGTAACCTGTAGCACGAGACGCTTCAAGGTAGCGCCTATCTCTAAATATGTATGTTTTGGTTCGACAGAACAATCTGAATGAAAATTTGTGTTTGCAGTCGATGGCAATGTTTGAGAAACGAGCCCAGGGGTGCCAACGCCACACTGCTCAAGTCCGAGCTACAAGCAACGTTTACTATGGACGAACAATGTCGCATGGAATTTGGTGAAGGGTGAGTAAAACCACTTTCTTACCTCAAAGTGCATGCAAAATATGCCTGGTGGCTCTCTCCCGTGAAAACGGAAATAAACATTCATATTAATACTGAATTTTAAAAAAATCATGTATTACATTTACATGGCCTTCTCTGCCTACTATCACTTGTTTTTATAACGTTTCTACAACCTATTCTTACAACGCTTATTTTTTCTGTTTACTTCACTTTAATCGAGATAAACCTTTCAGGAACAGTTCCACGGGGAGGAATCGTGGTACAAGTTGGGCCATCAGGAACATTTTTTGGGGGATACAAAAATATTGAAGTAAATGAATGTAGCTGATATAAAGACATTTATTACAATTCTAATGAAGTCTTGTAATTGTTAATTCAGTTTGTGAATGTAAATGCGCTGTCCGCCCCAAAAAAGCAATGTCAAATACAATTATTCATACTGTATGATATACTGTGGCGTATCAAATGATCATTTATGGAAATGTATAAAAGGAACTAGGTATAACATTATAGGTAGGTGTGTCAAGTTCAGAACGTATAGCTCTATTACATTTACAATATTAGTAAATATTTTATTTGTAACTTGTTGCTGTAAATATTACTATTGGTTTCTTTGCAATTATTTATAAAAGCTTTTATTGTGTACCGGTATCACCTACCTATACGACAGCCCCTTTGCGAAGCTTTCCACCAACATAGAAAAGGAACTAAATAGTTTAAATTGAGCTCTAAGAAAAACTGATGAATGATTGTTTGGGGCAGATGTGCCATAGCCTTTAGAGGTGATGGGCACCCCTGATTACATGATCCATTTTTTTACAGATACAAAGGGAACAGTAGTCAAATGTTTAAGGACTGGACGCTATACGCTGGCCTTAACTGATAAATACGGGAGTGGTATCAAATGACCAAAGGGTTAATTTCTGAAAACTGTAAAGTAGACTATAGTTTCTTTTTTATTCTTTCATTTGTATAGTGCCCCTTGTGTGGTCATATCGGGGCTTTGACTTTAGAAACAACTAGCTACTTGAGTGTATGTTTTTAACTCTTGCTTTTCTTTTACTGGTTATGAAACACGCTCACGTTATACTTCCAGACTGTGAAGATAGGGGATGATTCTAATTAAAGGAAAATTTCCCGCCCCAGCCAAGACTTCTGGATTGAGAAGCCAGAACACTGACCACCAAGGGGGATCCAGGATTTCTGTAAGGGGGAGGCGTACCGGGTGGTTTTGGGTTTTAGCTTCGAAAACTTAGGAGATAGAATAAATTTGGAGGATCATATCCTACGAGAACTGTCCCAGAAGTACCCGACCTAACAAAGAAAACAAAAATTATGGTAAAAAACCTCTTTATTTCTCTACATAGTCTTCTTTCAGCTCGATACACTTTTCCCAGCGATGTTCAATAGCTTCGATATCCTGCTTATAGTGAGAACCGTCGAGTTCTGCAAAATAGCCATCTACTCCAAACTCCACCTCTTCATTGTTGGCAAATCTTTTACCACCAAGCCGTTTCTTCAACTTTGGAAACAGAAAATAATCAGAGGGGGCTAAGTCTGGTAAATAGGGTGCATGAGGAAGCAATTCGAACTTTAACTCATTGATTTTGGCCATGGCGATAATGGATGTGTGAACTGGTGCATTGTCTTGATGAAACAGAACTTTCTTTTTCGCTAAATGCGGCCGTTTTTGCTTGATTTCATCATTCAGACGCTGCAATAATTTTGCATAATACTCGCCATTGATTGCTTTTCCTTTTTGAAGATAATCAATGAAAATTATCCCACGCGCATCCCAAAAAAACTGACGCCATGACCTTGCCTGCAGATGGAACTGTATTTGCCTTCTTTGGAGCCGATTCTCCCCTTTCAATCCACTGTTTTGACTGTTCCTTCGTCTCATGTGTGAAGTGATGAACCCATGTTTCATCCATGGTTATGAGTCGACGCAAAAACTCGGCTTTATTGCAGCGAAATATCGCTAAACACTCGACTGAAACACCCTCAAACGCTGCTTTTGTTCCATTGTGAGTAAACGCGGCACCCATCTTGTGCACAGTTTTCTCGTGTCCAAATTTTCAGTCAGTATGCGATGTACAGCACTTTTTGAAATGCCTACGATGTCTGCTAGCTCGTGCACTTTCAATTGACGGTCATCCAATACCATTTTGTGGAATTTCTTCACAATTTCTGGCGTAGTCACCTCATTTGGTCGACCCTGCGATGTTCGTCTTGGCAGCTCGTACGGCCTCGCTTAACCTCTGCCACCCAATATTTTACTGTTGTAAACGAAGGAGCAGACTCCCCCAGAGTAGAATCAAGCTCAGCTTTAATATTAGTTGGACTAAGACCTTTCAAATGAAAGTATTGTATCACATAACGATGGCCAATTTTATCCATCTTTACAAATTCGCTGAGAGCGTTCACTATTAATGGCTGCCAAACAATTACTAAAGAACGTATCATCGTCAAACTTCAAACTTAAGCTTTATAAGGGTGGTACTTTCTACCATTGTCATTTGTTTGAAACAACAACTGCTATCTATACGTCAGATCGGGTACTTCTGAGACTGCCCTCGTAAATGGGGAAAAATTAAAATACTGTACTGTCGTATACTAAAAATATTTATTACACTTTGAACCGCTAAACGAAAATATTACAGCAGGGAAAATATACTAAAATAGTTGTGAATTGATCAATGTGCAAGTAAAAAACCCTAGTATTGTTACTTATATTAAACAAATAATTGACTTGCCAAAAAAGGTGCACCCAAACAAAGAGTGAAAAAAAACAACTTTCTTTCTGTGTACATTTTTACTTAAATGATCGGGTCTGTGTTTTTGTCCACCAAATCTATTTGACACGTTGCCACTATTTTGCAGCCTGTATTTTTTATTAATGTTTTGCTTGGTGAGGAGGAGCTGCCCCCTATGGATCCGCCCTTGCTGACCGCTCGACTGTAAAGCAGTCTCAATTACTTTTGTTGGTGTTCAATAGCAGGCCGGATGGTTTAGTTAGATGAAGGTTGCATACTGTAAGATGAGGTGATCAGGCCCAAATTTCATTTTTCAATTTCCCATGTATTCGTAAAGATAAACCAAGTTGTCAGTCATACCTTTGTTCAGCGACTGACACGGTGATGTTCGGGGAGGGGTTGAATAACATTAAGCTGAGATTACGATCAACTTAGCTTAACGTGACGGGGCGCAGCGTGAAGTTAACGTCTAATTAGCATGCACTTAAAGTAACGGAATTACTGGCCGATAGTTCCTTTCATATTTCATACAACTGCTTCACGCCAATTGGCTCAAATTTGTAACGGTATTTATTAATGTTTGTGTATTTGTGTTTACTTCATGTGAAGCCATCTTGTGACGTCATTCATTTGTTCGGTTTGTAGCTCCATCTGGTGTTAGCAATTTGCAGCAGTGTTAGTGTTCGAAAGAATGCGACTGTTATTTGATTTAATTTTTGTTTACTGTCCCCCGGCTAGCTATTATTTCTCGGTCGAACATATCTCTTGATCAGGGTTGTGTAATCGGAAAGGAATCTTTTATCCAAAAAGAACACTGATGAAGAAATTTGTTTTACACTTTTATTGTCGAACACGTTAACTATCACATTTACACATTGATCTTGACATTCGCCAAACTGAAACTGTTATAATAACTTCTTACTGATCACTTTTAATCCACGTACTTCAACTTTTTGTATAATTAACCTTACAACACTTTAGATTATTCATAATTCTGCTGCGCGTAAATTGTGAATCGATACACGACGTTTGCCGTACAAATACTTTCGACGAACTGACTGACTGAAGACGACGTGTAGTGTACACAGATTTTTGATGAACTGAACGACTGACTGACTTTACCTCTAACCTAGCTTCTATTTATACTCCCACTCCCCGATATGCCTAAAGATTATAACTGAACTGCAATTGGCTAATAAAACGCGCCAACATTAGCGTCTATATTAATATCCAATGAAAATTATGAATACATATGCTCTAGGGAAATATTCCAGAAGATTCTAAACGGAAAAACGCGCCAACATTACGTAACTTCCTCGTTTCCAATAATGATAAACAGCTCACCCCCCCTCTGCATTATTTCGCGCTATTATTGACAGTTTCAGTAAGGCATTAAAAACTTACTTCTCAACAATAATTACAATAAACAAATATCTCAAATCAATGTCACATAAAAATGCATATTCATATTACAATCATTATTTACATTTAAGTAATTTGTGATACAAATTACTGCATCAAATTAGTCATGTGACATCCAATTTAAGGTAACAGGAAGGAAAGTTTGACATTGCCAAACTCTTAAGCTACGTCACGTCCAGTCAACCTTTAATAGCTCCATTTAATACAATGTATTATACTTTCACGTTGCGTCGCGTTAAGTTGATCAAAATCCCGGCTTAAGCTGGCTTCTAATGTACCGCACAGTTATGTTGGTATAGTTCTTTGCATGTGCAAAAATGATCAAGCAAAGTAGAGTTGTAAGAAAGGGTTTGAAAACTTGGGTAGTTTTTGAGATCTGGAACTTTGTTGAGTTCTGCAACTTAAGTAGGCCAGTTTTTACTTTCTCTACCATGTACCTAGTAGATGGAGAAAGTATTGCATTCCACCCAAAAATTCTATACCGAGATTTCACCGGAAGTACATGTTTTGAGACCCCTGAATACAAAAAGGGCATTTTTAGAAAAAGGTCTGTGTGTGTGAGGGAGAGAGAGAGAACAGCATAGCTCAAAAACGAAAAGCGGGTCAACACCAAACTTAGTATTTAAGTTCAGTATCTTCCAAAGACGCGACACGGAGAGATTTTCAAGAAAATCCCCCACCCCAAGCTACCCTTTGCATGGAACATTTTTCGAAAATTTTAATTTTTAAAAATAGTTCTAACGATTTTGATTAAAATACCATGTATTAAAGATGTTAACATGACAAATAAAATGTATATCTTGAATTTTCTGGAAATAACCTGTGAGGTCCTCTTCATTCGGAAGAAATTTTGTATAATCTTGTATAACTGGTATACGTTAAGCCATAGATGAAAACGTACTTTACAAAAAATATACATATCTTTAAAACACACAATTTATTACAAATAATTATATTTTTTTGTGGCATCAGCCATTTTCGAGATATTCCTTATTAATGGTTCGAATTGTTCAATACTTAGCTATTCTTTTAAAGTCCTGTCAACATTCAGCTATTTCTCGCGATGTCATGGAAACAGTACGGGATTTTAAGGCCATCATATATCGTCCAGTTGTTAAACATTTGACTGTCGCTGTTCCCTTTGTATCTATAACGAAATGTGTAATGTAGCTATTTCTGCTTAGATTATTTGGTTTAAAATGAAGTAGATAAAAAAAATAAGCTTTAGTGAGACTAGTAAATTAGTTTGTATACCTACTAATAAACGATAGAGGGCAGAGAAAGTCATATGAATGTATCACATCAAACGGAAAACCCCAGCAAGTCCAGGTGCGGCAGGGACGAAAAGTTGATCTGAGAAACATGTTCCATTGCGGCCCGGGACATTTTACACCACAGTCCATGTGCGGCCCAGGATATTTTTCGTTGCAGTTCATGTGCGCTCAATTGCGTATTGGAAAATTATGTTATGAAATGCAATGTTTCCTCCCAAGATTTGAGCAGAATTTGTCACTTTGACATGCAGAACAAACGCCTGTGAATTGTTTCATTCGCGTCTGAATGGGTTATTCTATACCACTCCCCAAATATTTTCCTTTTTATTGATGTTTTGAAGGGCATCCAAACAAAAACGTGCGTAAAGCTTAGAAATCAGCAAGCAACCAGAATAATAAAATCGAAGAAAAAGAACACTTTTTAAGAATTCAAATGATAGCACTGCAGCAAAACTCCATCACAATTCGTAAAGGCCGTTTTCTTCAAATTCCTACCAGTGTAAAAATCAAGATGCCTTGAACAGATAAAAGCCATAGCTTAGCAAATAACATTTTTAACCACAGCTATGACGGCCGTGTTCTCAAATTGTTATAGGCAGTCCTAAGTCTGCAAAATGGGAAGGAAAATGTTTGCAATTAGGCCCCATTTGGTCGAGCATCTAAAAATTCTTGGGCCGCATCTGTACGATCACCTAAAAATTCTTATGCCGCACTTGGACTAGAAATCAGTTTTAGGCCGCATATGGACATATACGAGGCAACCCCCCCCCCCCACACACACACACCATGAAAGTGAGCTAAAATACATTTGCACATAACAGAATCTGTATTACGTCACAAAAATGGCGCCTCCTGTGCTATAACCATTTAATTTCTCAGTAGTTAACGTTGGCATTACTAAAGGTTATACGGTAGTGAATAAATCTTGGCAATCCAATCTCTTCCAACACTCGTAAAACTGGCGCCTACGCACAAGAGGAAGGAAGAAACAGATGCTTATTCCTACTCTCCAAGGTTAAGTTTACGACCTTAAACTCATCCGGCCATTCTAGATGTTGTCACTGCACTTAACTGCTGACTATAGACGAATGTAATGTGTACTCATCATACCAAAGCAAAAACTTGCCAACATACAACCAATGTACGCTTAGACACGAGTGCAAGAAAATTGCTTGCTTCTAATAGTTATGCATTAACTCCAGAATGAAAGCACATGGCGAGCAATTGAAAGAAAACTATCCAAGTTACACCTTCTAAACCTATACAAAGTAAGCACATACATAAAAACTAACAGTATAAACTAAAAACAAATGGAATAAACTTACATTTCTGAGAGAATCCTGGAATATATTAACCATATTTTAATATTATTCACCACAATGAGCGACCGTGCAATTATTTCTCCCGGCAATTCCTAATCGCATTCAACTATTTGTTGTGAGAGTCAATAGTCATGATTGGCTGGCGTTTTTCATTTTTATATCCACAGAGAAGTAACAAAGTGCATGAATTATTAGTTACACATACACTATGGCAAACATTATAGCGTGAAAAGTTGTCATTACACGGATACTGGAAAACGCTAAACGAAGCAGATAAGCAAGCAGCAAATTTGATATGTTAAAATGTTGTATAAAGATTGTAATTAACAGTCTTTCCACCTCTGTGCCAGGTACTCCTTATGCAGAACTCTCAACTTGCCAGACCCCTGTTCGCATCTCTGGTGCGGCCATGTTTCTGCTCCTTTGGTGTGCAAAACAAAAAAGGGACCCCCACTGGAGGGCACAGAGTGTGGGGTGAACCACTGGTGCATGGCTGGATACTGCGAAATGTTGGATCGACGCAGGTGAAATGCTATTACTTATATTATTTGTATTTTGCTCAAATAATTTTATATGATTGTGTATATCAACAAAACAGAAAATGTATGCTGAGCTTAGACAGCTCTTAAAACTGATTTTAAAATAATGATTACTGCGCAGAATTATATCACGGTGCGATATTCCAACAGATTTGGATTAGACCCTGTTACACACAATCCCCGTGATGGAGGGTGGTCCTCGTGGTCTTCCTGGACCCCATGTTCGAGATCCTGTGGGTTTGGTGTTAGCTTCAGATCCAGAAGCTGTAACAACCCCAGGTAGGTATGGGTGCTCAGGTAAATATTGTCAATGTTGTCATGGTACTGGGTTAATTAGATATCGCGTTCACATTTATCTTTTCTGGAATTTATAATAAAAAATAACTGTGGAACCTTGAGCTATTTATATTTACGTTTGTCATAAGGCCAGCATATGGTGGCGCAGAGTGTCTAGGGAAAAGTGAAGAATTTGAACTGTGTGGGAAAACGCCATGCCCCCTACCATTGAAGGATGTAAGGGCACAGCAATGTTCCAGGCTGCCTGTACTAGTGCCACCTGGTGGGTTAGGCAATCATCGCATCAATCACACGTGGCTGCCACATGAGGCAGATCCAGGTACATTAATCTATGTTGTTTTAATTTCAATAACTGAAAACTACCAGACGGGGATATTTATTGTAGTTGATAGCACCGTTTAGCTGAATAGGTAGATTTTTGAATCCTAGATCCATAACTTCCATTATCATCAATATTTATACTCTTTTGAGCAAACTTTAAAATATACACCAGCCACATTAATAATGAGGGGTGGCAAAAATGTTCATCAAAATTGAAAGAAAACCACGAAATGTAAAACATTTTCCTGCCAATTAAACCTTCCCTTTCAGTATATTGCAGTACAGAAAAACAAAATGAAATAACTTTGCAGTAATGAAAGATTTATTCAAACCAATTGATACTTTCTAACATCCAAAGATTTTAAACATTTTTGTACCCTCACCAAGTAAGGTGGCGCCAAGATGAGTGCGATTCGCATTTGGGAGGTCCCGAGTTCTATCTCCGGCGACCGCCCACTCTGACTCAAGGGTTTTTCGTGGTTTCCCCGGGTCGGCAAGCGAATGCTGGGGTGGTTCATCTTCTACCAGAAGTTTCCTGCCCCTCATTTCCTGTACCCATTATCAGGGTTGTAGGACCAGGCGACGGTATTCGGTGAGTTGTGGCTGGGCACCTTGTAGAAGTTTCTTCCCTGGCGTCGCTGTGGGACCGAGTTAGGGGTCCAAGGCTTGTAGGTGGGCCCGGGCGGCGTTGGATGCGTTCGATCTGGAAATGTTAGCGACCCCGTCCATGCTTGCATCCGTTGTCAACCAAATCTGGTCGCCCTTCAGGTCTCTCTACATCCGTCCCTCTCAGGGATAAGTAGAAGCAAAACGGGCCCTTGTGGCCTACTTGCGGTGCTCTGCCCCAGTTGTGGGGGCCTCTCTGTTCGTCTGTAGCTTTACTTTTACCTTTTCCCCTCTTATAACTGGAATTTTGTGAAAATGGTAGTAACAAATGAGAAAGGGAGAATGACTGAAGTCATCAATCACAAAAAGAAAGAAAAAAAAAGGGAAGAAAAACAGGATATAATTATGACTTAATCCCTTACTCATTCGAAAATTTGGAATTGTCATATATCTTATAAAATTAGGAACAACATTTCCAGTGATGAAAGAAGTGAGCACCAACAAATTAGTTAAAAACGTGAAAGTTTGAACCTGTACTTTCACCACATACAACATATACTAAACATCATAAACCTATTCGTTATAATGGGAGAGGGGTAAGAAAAAAAACTTTTGGTAAACAGTATTTAACAAAACTGAAATAAAATGTTAGGGATATTCAACATTGTAATCATGCTTGCCACCCTCTCTCAACACATGCCATTTAGTGCTTAATCATCATCAGTAGTTTAATAGATAACTCTAATAAATACACAAACCAAAACCAATTCTCTCCACTAAATCTATGTTCAACTGCTGTAACTTTTAATATATATATATATATATATATATATATATATATATATATATATATATATATATTGGTTTAATTATCATTAATTTTAGAGAGTTTATAAAAGCTTGAAGAAAAAGTCAAGAACTAAAATGCAGAATGATCTAAAAGAATAACCTTTTCAAAGGTTTATCAATGTAAGAAGTCTATAAAAATACTAAATCACCAGCTTCCGATATTTTATTAAAAATTAAAATCAATTAATTTGTAATAGTGAAGGGGAGATTAAATACTTAAGCATTATGAGTCAAATTTGGGACATGCTAGCTTAACGTACTCTGTAATTTGGAAGCAAAGGTTTCTGAAACATGCCCTGTATAATTACAGAGTAAGTGAAGCATTAAGAAAACCTAATCATATTGTGGAGATATTTAAAGAAATATATAAGCGTTCAAGGATATGTATTAAACAAAAAAAAATGGGAATTTTAAGTCAGCAGATATTAATATCGGAGTAATACAAGGGTGTAGTGCATCACCCACCTTATTTAACTTATATTTAGACAATGCAATCCGTGAATGGAAACAGCAGCTAAATATTTTAAATATAACTTCTGATTATAAATTTTGTAATGACACTCCTACATGCTGACGACCAAGTAATCATATCTGATAACGAAGATACACTAAAAAGAGCACTATTCAAACTACATAAAGTATTTTTTAATTATAATTTAGACACATCAAAAAATAAAACCACGTAACCATCCGTTGAGATGTAAACTTGTATTAGATAACAATATAATTGAACAAGTAAACACATTTAAATTTTTAGGATATTCAGTATCATATATTAAAAAAGCAGATATTGGAACTAAAATAGAAAGAATATGTGGAACAATTAAAAGAACTTTAAAAAATAAAGTGAGAAAGGATACAATTATGAAGTTTTATAAAATCACGGCAGTTCCAGTTGCTCTATATATAGTAGCAAAACTTGGACAACGACAAATAGAGATAAAAGCAGATAAGAGGCAGTGGAAATGAGATTTTTAAGAACAGTATTGTCACAACTAAAGTTGGACACAGGGGGGAATAACTGGGAATCAGATAATAGAAAACTCAGAGCTTGGCTTAGCAAAACTATATTCTGCAATAGACGTAAGTATGGAGTTGGCTAGGGTTTGGTTTACAATAATGGGGGCTTCGTAACGTGAATGATCAACTATAACATAATATTTAGTTTAGTAGAGGGGTTTAAGAATTTAGGTGCTCACCTGAAAGTTATGTCGAATTGTGCCATGGCAAGGCAGCAGGCGTGGTCCAATTGGATCCTGTGGAGGCCTGCAGGATCTGGGTGCAGCGCAGCCCAAGGGGCTAGGCCCCGAGCGTCGTGAGCAGCAGAACAAGACAACGACAACACAACCCGGAGTGGGCATCACTCACTTGCTTATATAGCATCTTGAGCTCCTATCGGGGTGTCGGTATTGACAGGGTGGACATTACCAAATATGGTGTGGAACCATCTTGAAGTTGCACAATGCAAGGTGACCTTTCTGCAGGATTGTTCCAGAAGCTTCTATCAGGAAGCTGACGTGTCGGTAAAGTCCACAGGGACTTTCATGGGAAATGTCACTCCTTAGAACATCCTGTTAGTTACACAACTTAGCAAAACTACTGCATTTTACAATATAAAGAGATTTCCAAGCTAAATTCAAGTATCATAAAATGATTAATAAAATAATCCCAACAATAAAATAAGTTAAATTAAGCTCTTGCCATTGCTCATGTGACAGTATTATGAGTCACTAGATGATATAGAAGGACCTTTAACCTAAATGAACAAATAGAGCAGAGACAATAGTGGCTAGAACATGTAGAGAGAATGCATAGGAAACGCTATCCAAGGAAAATGCTTTACTCATTTCAATTCAATTCTTTACTCACCTCATAAAATTGTCACAATTTATGGTTTCGTCAGTAAAGAAATCTTACAATATCAAAGATATTCATATGTGCAAATTGTTACATTTAAATTTCAGATGTCAAGGACAAGCTTAACACTTATTTATATGGATTCTAATACTTCATTTATTGAATAATATTTGTGTTCCATTAAGATATTTTTAATTTTCTTTCTAAATCCATGTGCATTAAGATCATCAAATCCTCTACTTAGTTTGTTATATAATTTTATACCTTGATGGTCAATGATTTTAGGTTATTAGAGGTTCTTTAAGTAGAAAGATGAATATGTTTCGTTGTCCTTGTGAAATAGTCATGATTTGTTTTGAAATCCTTGATATTATTATGTAAAAACACACAGTTTCTAGTATATATATAGACATGGAAGAGGTGGTATATTTAACATAGTAAAAAGTGTTTGACTGAGAGTATCCTGTCTTACATTAAGAGTAACATGTATAATCTTCTTTTGAAATTTAATTTTTTTTTTAAGATTATTTGAAGCAGAGCCCCAAAAGGGGATTGCATAGCTTAGAATTGACTGCACATAGCCATGATAGGTAATTTTTAAAGCATAAATAGTAATGATATTACTTAAGCATCTAAAGGCAAATACTAGTTTACAGAGTTTAGTAGATAGGTACTGTATATGGTCATTCTAATTCTATTGTTAGTCCTAAAAACATAGTGTTATTAACTTCAGAAATAGAGTTATTAAAAATTGAGATAGATATTAACTTATCTGAGGAAAAACCAAAATTAATAAATGATGTTTTTTTTACAATTTAATGATCATTTATTGAGATTTAGCCAGCATTCAAGTTGGTTTATCGAGGTACTTACAACTTCATTTAACTGTGCTGAACCTAAAGGAAAACAAAATGTCAGAAGACCCAGGAAACGATAGATAAATCAATAAATTAAACATTTGGAGCATGCAACAAGCCTTGAAAAGGTTTAATCCTTGATGGAGAAGAAGAAGTGAATCAAACATGGCTCCTAATGTTCAAGTATTCATCAACTTTTAATTGCCCTGACATTTGTGAAATAAAATTGCTAGTACTTTTGAAGTATTCTTTTTTCTGTATGGATAGCTATTATGTATTTATTCAAACTATCAACATACTTACTCATAGTTTTCCTTACAGAGTTAAATGTTAATTTTACTTTCTCTACCTATGGGAAGCTATAGTATTGCATTTCAGCAAAAAATTTGATACTGAGATTTCATTGGAAATACAGGTTTCAAGGCTCCCTAAATTTAAAAAAAAAAAAAAAAAAAAAAAAAAAAAGCAGGTATGGGAAAACATCCAGATGTGTGTGTGAACAGCATAACTCAAAATTGAAAAGTTGGATAAATACCACACTTAGTGTTTATGTTCAGCATCTTCCAAGGATGCAACATAAAGATTTTCAAGAAAACTACCCTTTAATGGAAATGTTTTTGTTATTTTTAATTTCCTCAAAAACAACTCTAAGGATTTTGATTAAAATACCATATGTTTAAGACATCTGCATACATATGAAACATATATCTTGAGTTTTCTGGGAATACCCTGTAAAGCCCTCTTCATTCAGAATGCTTTTATATAACTGGTACACATAAGAGAGACAAAATTCTTACTGCACAAAAAATATAGATCTTGTTAAAGCACACAATTTATATCAAATATGACTTATAGGTGCATTAACCATTTCCAAGATATTCTTTATTATTGAATTAAATTTTTAAATGTTTATTCTTTTTCAAGTGGTAAATAACTATTTGTTTTTTCTTGTGGTTGTTCAAACAGCATGGAATTTCAAAACCATCACATAGGGATCTGCCAGTGGCATAATGTAAGGGTAGACTTTGAGACTGAATCTACCTAAATAAATTGCCAAGAAAATAAGTAAATTTTTATACATATAAATAGACAGCCTCAAACAAGTGATGAAAAACTATTAATACAATCACCTTCACCACTACTTACCCCAATGCCCCAACCTCTACTGCTGTCAGATTGTAGCGCTGTTTACTTAGGCAGCTTCGAAATCTCATGATGCGGCAGCAAAGTCGAGTAGAGACTGTGTTGGCTGAGCGAGTGCAAGTATCATCAAAGTGGACTTATGTAGCTTTTCCCACTAAATTTCGACCTCTCGTTGTAAGAAGACATGTCTATATTTTGTTGTACATTAAGGGCACAAAGACAGCAGCAGAGACTTGACACGTTTAATGAGGTGTTCAGTCTCTGCGTACCTGCTCTCTCCAAGGTCCGGAAACAGGACAAGAGTGGTTGGAGACAAGAGTAGGGCAAGACGGTAACATAAACATTTCATTCCCCAGTTATTGGTGAACCAGCATTATGTGCATGCAGTACAGTGTTAATTTTACATAAGCCTGTGCATTGTTTTCATTATGCGTGTTTTATTTTCGATTTTAGAAATATGGACAATTCCATCAATTTAGTGGATTACTTATTAAAAACTCAGCAAAAAAAGCAATATTTTAGAGTTACTTGGTGAATAAGAATTTGGATGATGTGTACAGAAAGACCACTAAATTATCAACATTGGCTGTCACTACAGCCAGCAGTGAACTTAGTATGAACACACTTAAAAGAATTAAAAGCTACTTGAGGAACTCTATGACAAACCAAAAACACTCTCATGTTTAGCGACATTAGCAATTGAAAAATGGTTATTAACTGAAATGTGTGGTGGCCATACTTTTAAAGAATATGTGATGGACATTTTCGCAGAGAAGAAAAATCGCTGACTGGTGCTTATATACAAGAAAATCTAAGTGAGTACCTACACTGTTTTCATGATTTACAGTCATACAATGATATGTCAACACTTTTTAAAGTTACACATAAAACTATATTTTTATAATCTAGTTTAGTTTAAAATGTATGTTCAGTCAATTTCAGCAATTAATACTGATGCTAATGAGTACTAAAACAACTACATAATAATAACAATCGAAATGGTATGGAGAATTCACATTATTTTATGAAACACTGATATATGGGAATTTGTGCATCATTTAAAAAAATTCTAAATTCACTTTTTAAAATCTAGTATACCCAGAACACAGTGTCTGAGATCTGCTATTTAAAAATTTGACTATCGCTTTGGCTACTGTATTCTTCTTATATCTACAATAAAATGTTTATGTGGATTAACATGAAGTAGATAGAAGAATAAGATTTTGTAAAAAAAGGTTTGTTGAAGAGTGAGTAGAGAAAGGCATTAATTACCATATGTTTTTACTCGTTTCTGGAATATTTTTCACTGGCAACATCTGGCATAATTTCATTTTGGACCGCTATATTATTTGTGGAAAGAATTCTTTTAGCTTCAGCATTATGACAGCAGTGCATTTTGGGTAAGTATGACTTGGCTTGTCCCAGAGTATCTGTATCAGCCATTTTTCTCTAAAACTATAAGATACTTGTTCGCGAAGACAATTTGATAACCAAAACCTATGTAAAGTACTGATTGGTGGTATTTCCATTTTCCGTAACAAACTGGAAGTAGGGGTACTTGTGGTCAACTTTGAAATTTTAAATGGGAACATGAGTTTTTTAAGGTATCATTGGATAGTACCTTTAAAATGAAGCAACTTTTAACAAAACTTCTTTTTTCCATCCTGTAATGAAAAACAAAAGTAAACAAATTAATGACATCTTCTGAGAAATGTTGTATGTACTGATGGTAATGATTGTCCACCAGCCTGTGCTCTGGTACACCCGGTATAATTAAAAATCTAATTTTGACTTGACTTGGCATTTTCCACTCCACTGGAAATTTTCTTGAAGCAACACATGGCATGGATTGTTCGGTCACATCTTACATAATACAGTGACCTCTGGTAGGCTTTAACTGTCAGAGAGAAAAAAATCTTATGTGTAACATTCACATGACTTTCTCTACTCACGATTGTTTATTTTATATAGCTGTACGAACTATTCTTACAATAGCTTATTTTTCTATGTACTTTATGTTAATTGAGATAAACCAATGGAGATATAGTTTCATGTTGCAGATTCAAGGGGAATAGACGAAACTGAATTGATAGATGTTTAAATATGAGTCGCTATATGTTGGCCTTGAAATTGCATACTCATGAGAAATAATTACCAATAATAACGGGAATGTTATGGGTTATAAGTTGTGAGTTTTAAAGAGATCTACACTTTTTGTGTAGTACACATAACTTTTATCAGTTGTACAAGATTATACAAAATTCCTTCTGAATGAAGAGGGCTTCACAGGCTATTCCCAGAAAATTCAAGGTCAAGAAAATTTTGTCATGCAATGCCCTAAATGTGTGATATTTTAATAAAAATTATTAGAGCCATTTTTGAGAAATAAAATATTTCAAAAGACCTTTCCATGTGAAGGGTAGTTTGGGATGGCGGATTTTCTTGAAAATCTTTATATCACATCTTTTGAAGGTACTCAACTTAAACTCCAAGTTTGGTACTTATAGAATATTTTGTTTTAGAGTTAAGTTGTTCATAGACACATACACAGATCTTTTTCTAAAAAATGTTGTTTTTTTTTTAGTTTAGGGGACTCCAAACATGTATTTCTGGTGAAGTATCGTGGAATACTGTGTTTACTGTAAGTGCACAGTAGGGAAAGTAAAAATATAAACACAGTTAGACAGCTGTTACTGCATGTTTCAGAGTCACTTAAGTGTCAACTGACATGTATGAGCAGAGAGAGCGGTGAAGTGTTCCTGTCTGGGGAGAATCTCCTGGATGGTACACCCTGCTCCTACGACAGTCGAGACAGCAGCATATGTATCCAGGTAGAACAATACAACTTGCTAAACAAAAACCTGCACCTTACCTCTAAACAGGTACAGGAAGTATTCTATTCCAACCAAAAATATTATATTGAGATTTTAGCAGAAAAACAAATTTTGAGGTTTCCTGAATTAAAAACCATTTTTAGAAAGTACTCTGTGTGTCTGGGCATGCATGTGTGTTTTTCTAATGCTCAGGAGTTAATAATAAAATCATTCTCCTCCTTGCTTCCTAATGCTGGATTTTCAAAAGCCACAAGGGAGTCACAATTTTTGAGATGTTTCAAGTCCATTTCTTCTTCCTTGGAGCACAATAAACAATTTGGTAATTGTATCTAACAGAGCCTTTAATTCCTCTATAATAGAGGCTTAAAGCAACCAATCTGAACAATTACCTAAGGTCCTACCTTCCCATAGTGCAGCTGTTAGAATGCATGTTGGACTAAAGGGACAGATTGCTTATCAAATGGAACTGGTCACCCCAATGAGTGAATCTGGTATTATTCCTCTTCCTTACCAGATTCCCTCTTTTCACTTCCCTACCCAGTCTCCCTTGAGTGATCCCTTGTTTTCTTCAACCCTTATAATATTATAGTAAGGGATCATTTCCTCTTCTATTCCTGTGTGCTGACCTGCAACAGCATAAAGTCGTCCTCCACTGGCCGAAGGAGGAAAAGTTGATGATCAGTAAAATGATCTCCCAACTAGGTCTGAAGGACTCATCGACCAACTGCAGGTGTCATCCTCCAAGGTCTAAGGATACCATGCTAGGTCGCGGGTTCAAACCCGGCAGAGAGCAATGGATTTTTTTGGGGCATAAAAATCCTTAGCATGCCTTCCTTCAGAAGGGAAGTAAAGCTGGTGGTCCCATGTCGTAGATTTACAGCATGCAAAAGAACCTCAAGCCTGATAAAGAGGTCTCTGAGCAAAATTACCAGTCTTTCATGCCCAATATAGAATGGGATGCTAAGGACCACAGCAACTAAAGGGCGTTCATAAATAAAACTCAATATAATTTCAGACATACTGGAGGTTGAGTAACAATGATTCAATTGCCAACCCTTAAAAAAGTGGTGTCACTAAGAAACAGTTGAAATTTTCTCTTGAAAGAAATGTTTCCCAAAACATGGGAAATGTAGATCTGTTTAAAACACATGATTATTTTAAATTTCTTACACCTTTTAATCATTTCTGAGATGCTGTGGCTGTTGGTTTCAGTTTTTTAATACCTATGAAGTGCTAAGTGCATTAGCAGCTAGTTAGTATACATTTTGGGTGTTCAGAAAATTTTAGTCAGGTAGTCCTGAAAATGTGAAACAGCATGTGCTGCATTATAGTTCTGATTATGAAGAAAGTGATATAACTGCAGCCACTTCCAAAAACTACAATAATAGTAATGATGATGATGATGATGGAATAAAGTATAGATTAAATTGTAGTTGAGAGTATAGATGATTTGGAATAAATAGAAGAAGTTTCCATGGTCATGCAGGTAATGGTAATGTTGCTGCAGAGGTCGACGTGTCATGGCGGACTATGTTCATGCACAATATGAAATACCAAATGTAAAGCAGCAAAAATGCTGCGACTATATGAAACATAGAAATAGTTGGTAGAGTTGTGAAATTTTATATGCTTATGTATTATATATATCAGGTCATTCTGATATTGTATATCAATATATTCTATTGGACTCGTTACCTCTGTTGCAATTATTATTTTGTATTTTAAGTTATTAATATATGTTCTGAAGCTTATTTGAGTTTTTAAATTACTTATAGTGTCTGCTGTGTGGTACCACTTGTATCTGTTGTAGTTTTGCACTAGAGTAATTGCTTTCAACTCATGTTCCAATTCTATAGCAGAAAAATATTAAGGAAGGGGTTATGTATAGGGATCCGTCTTTTAAACAATTTGTATCAATTCAAATGATAAATATGAAGCAATTGGAATTAGAATAGGATGCTCTGTATATTCTAAGCAGAAAATATATTGTGACATGAGAATTAATGAGCACTGTGACGTATTTTATAATACTGCTGCAGACCATTTTATTTCACTATAAAATAGGGCTTCTAATTATGTCCTAAACTGTGAGATATTGCACTCATTTGCACCCTGATATCTTAACATGGTTGACCAATGCCTTCTAAAGTAGAGTTTGTGTTGCTGTCACCATTGGGGATATTATCTAAGACATGCGGCACAAATATAGCACTAGGATTAGGAGATATCTTGTTCTTGCCAACCTAGAACCATATTATTACTTTAACAAGGCTATATCTGGTATTAATTTTTACATTTTTTTAGCAAGGCAGAGGGTTTCCAACTTCCAAAACCTCTCCTTAGCTATGCCTCTAGGATGGGGGAATTTTCATCAAAGTTGCATCCATCACAGACACACACATCACACATTTTTCTATTTTTTTTATTCAGGGGACGTCAAAACATCTATTTCTGGTGAAATCTCAATATTGAATTTTTGAGTGAAGTGCAATACCTACTATACAGAGAAAGTAACAAATGATAATGGGTAGAGACAGTCATGTGAATTTTTCTGTTTATATACAGGGTCACTGTCAAAAGTTGGGATGTGATGGTGAGCTGGATTCTACCATAGAGGAAGATGGTTGTGGTGTCTGTGGTGGAAACGGTTCTCAGTGTCTGAATGTCACTAACACTTTCCAGCGAAGACTAAGAAGGGGTATGTACCTCTATAGCATATCTTTTGACAAGTTTCCTAAACATTTCAGAGGCCACTAACAAGTAGCCAAGCGTTACTAGCTCTGGGCAGATGGGCCAACATGGTACTTACCTCTTAAAGAAGATACTGCAAGTGTTATCTCTTGGTTTTTATCCCAGCTAACATTTGCATATACAAGGGTTGTTCAATAAGTAAGTTTCCCTATTTTATAAAAAATGTTACACACAATTGATCATGTTGAATTAATTTTATTTATACTGTACAATCCTTCTGTTACTTTTCTACATAGTCAACATGTTTTTCCAAGAATTTTTGGGGATGTGACACAAGTTTTTCCAAGCCAGTGTTGTACCAGATCGGGTCCTGTGCTTGCAACCAGCTGACTTCATCATTGGTGTTAAAAGTGCTTACCTTTGAGTTGGAGGAACATGTGAAAATCACTTAGAGCAAGCTCCGGTGAATACAGAATATACCAGAAAACTTCCAAGTTTAATCTTGACCCAGGCAGAGCTCAGAAGATTCAACTGGGATGTTTTCTCGCATCCTCCATATTCACCAGATCTTTTCCCAAGTGATTTTCACATGTTCCCCTGACTCAAAGGTCATCATGGAGGTAAGCACTTTAACACCGTGACGAAGATCAATCAGAAGTGAACCGCTGGTTATGAGCACAGGACCCGACCTGGTATAACACTGGCTTGTAAAAACTTGTGTCACGTCCCCAAAAATGCTTGGAAAAACATGTTGACTATGTAGAAAAGTAACAGAAGAATTGTACAATATAAATAAAATTAATTCAACATGATCAATTGTGTGTAATGTTTTTTTATGAAATAGGGAAACTTACTTACTGGACAACCCTTGCACATATAAAATCTCTGTTACTCAGTTCAGTTCATCTTCACAAAATTAACAAAATATAATGGCTCATAGGTTACTTGAAATTAAGGTATCTTAGGTTTAAAACATTTAATCTCATCCTGTACATTTCAAATGATTCTTGGGACTCTTACTTATGGCATTCTACTAAAATGTACAACAAGAGTTTGGCTTCTTTTGAAAATGTTTGTGTTCTAGAGTCTCCAAAAAATTCCTAAAACTGCAAATTATTGGAATTTAAGATATTCAAATTTAATTTAAATTTGGAAATTTATCCACAGCCAAATGTTTCTGAAATGCTTGGAACCAAGTACAGTGCAATCAAATGCATACATAATGAACTGCAACTTGATGGGCGGGGATAAATCAGTTGCTTTATTTATTGTCATTAGAGGTGTAATACAGCCATAATGCAATCCTGTGCAGTAGTAATGGTATTCATGTATTTATAGGAAATAGTCATACATGACTTCTGTAGTGTAATGTTTAAGATAGAGCATGTCATGTGAATGACCTGGATTCACTAACACAGTTCAAATTTATCTATTTTGCAGAACATGTATTGTGAGCATGAGCTAGCATCATCAGCTGCCTGTTGACTGTCGGATGAACTCTTGAGTCGTATTGTTGAAAGCCTAGGGTGTCTTCTGGTGGATGAAACTAAATAGAGGCGTCGATTTCTGTCAAATCAAAGTTCATGATGCGGTTTTCAAACCTCTTTATGTAAATCTTCTCCCTTACTTCAAGCTCTTTGGTTTTTGGGTTGGTTTCAGCAACTAGATATTGGTGTCTATTTCATGTGTCGAGAAGTGAAAAGCAACTGCTGATTTGTTTGTCTGTTTGAACTTATGCAACACCGGTGTTCCTTGAAGTGGGTGCCTATGTTCCTTTTTGTTTTTCCAATGTAAACCTTTTTACAATTTTTACATTGGATCCGGTAGATTCCTGACTTTTTGCCCTGGGGTATGGGACCAGATTTTCTTGTTTAATGAGATTCTTGATACTAAATTTGTTGTAAGGTGCCAGGGTAATGTTGTGGTTCTTGAATATTTTCTGAAATTTGTGAAAGAGATCTGGGTGGTATGTGAATTTCCTAGATTAATCAACATCCCCCTCAACAGAACTGAATACTATAAAGAACATCAACACATCGTCAAGTCTGCAGTAGAGAACGGATTCAGCCAGGAAATGGTAGAAAGGAAAATATGTAAACATATCAAGCAGGTCACCACACTTTCTAACACAGCAGAAAAGATCAACTTCAGCAATTTCAAAGCATTATATTTATTTATTTATTTGTGCTAGCAATCTTCCTTAGAATATGGCCATACATCAGCCCAAGCTGTTATCTTGCCATATTCTAGCCATATTACACTCTTTAATTATAACATAAATAATAATAATAATAATAATAATAATAATAATAATAATAATAATAATAATAATATAAAAAATAATAGTAATGATACCAAAATAATAATATTATAATACTAATATTATAATAATAATATAATTACATAACTTAACATCACATGATGAAATTAATTTACATCTCTTTTTTATCATTCATAACCATTTCTTTTTTACTTTGGACAGGTACTCTCCTACCTTTTTACTATCCTTGTTAAAAATCTTGCTTAAAGCTACTTTCCTGTCCAGTTTGAACCATTTCCCATTTATAGCTTCCCTTCTCGAATGCTGTGTACCTTTACAATCAAAAACGATATGTTCTAAATCTTCTCTTTCCCCACATATTGGACACTGGTTCTGTGGGAACCCATTTCTCATTCCTATTAGTCTCCATACACCTGCTCGTACCCAAGCAATACTTTCCCTTTGTTCCTTATTTGAGTTATCCATATACTGTTCTCTAGCCCATACATTTTTATTAATATATATGATTCCAAGGAACTTTTCTTCCCAAGTTACTAAATAAATTTTGTATCTCTATATCTTCAAACCTCTGCCTAGCTTCTTTCCAAAAACCCTTAACATTATTTTCTCTCCTTCTCCAAATTTCTCCCAGACCACTATTTTCCAAATTAGTTTGCATACTATAACTCCACCCATTTTTCTTTAAGCTCCTTTCTTGGAATTCCAAACACTGCCTCAACAAGTTCTTCTCTTCTAAATTTAATAGTCTGTACCAATATTTTAAGAGCTCTCTCCATTATTACCCCTTTCCCCCCACTCTTTGCATTTCAATTAGAGCAAATTCCTTAACTGTAGCATTTGGCAGGCCTAAAACTTCTCTACAAAAACTCCTATGTACCATATCTGTCTCTTCCCAGCCTCCTTCTACTCCCCATATTTCACTTCCATATAATATTTTTGCTTCAACTTTCTAGCCATTTAACATTTATATCTGGTATTCTATATTTGTACTCACTAATCGCTGACATTGCCCCTTTCCCCTTCATCAATACCAGTTTCTTCTGTTTCTCCCATAAGCATTATATAGCAACACACTTTTTAAAAAATCTATCACTTTAGCCTACTGTATTGTTATATCTATAACCTTGTGTAAATATGTAATGAAAGTTTATCTTGATTAACAAGAAGTATAGTGGTTGCAATGTACGAGAAGTTACTAAAGTGCAACATTGACATTTTTCCACCATTATAAGATAAGTCACTAAAATCCGGTGATATTTGGGTTGTTAGGTTCCATTCATAACTGGCAACTCCTCTGTAAATATGCACCTGTCACATGTATTGAGAGCATTAGTTATATTGTATCTGTTATGTTGGTGCCTTGTTTTTATATTTGCAAGTGTTCAAACTTTGCACACCAATAATTTATTTACTAACTGATACACTGATATAATACTAATTATATTACTATTTATATTAGTTATATTTATATTAATTAGGCTATTTATATGAGCACTTAATTGCTTATTATTAGGTTACTTGGCTATTAGGTTATTGTTAATTATTAGGTCTTACCTATGTAGTTAACTAAAAATTGAAATTATTTTTGAAATTTTTGCTGTAAGTGTTGTCTCTTTATGTGACATTTTATTTTTAAGGAAAAAGATCTGCATTGAAAAAAAAAATTTAATTGTTTGGTGTAGTTAAGTATGCCATAATCACACAACTATAAGTTGTTCCATTAAAATACAACAATTTGCAACATTTAGTAACTTGCACATGTTATATAAATTAAGACCATAGCACAGTTCAGTGCTTCATTTAACACTTCAGATGCATCCAGGTGATCGATCAGTGATTATGGCGGAGAAGGAAAGAAATGAGCAAACCTTTGCAACAAAGAAAACACTATTACAAAGCAGTATGACTCGTATGATATGATATCATAATACTAGCAGAAGACCGAAATAGTGTCTCTTTTGTAAATAGATTGTCTGGTGATTTCTCTGGTTATATACTAGTGACTCAAGTAAAATGTTGTCCGCCCTGACATGCAACATTAGCCATCTTTGTTTTCTAGTAAGCTGATTTATGCTGTGTCCCCTATACATTAATAAGAATAAGCATTTGTAAGAGTGGTTTGTAAAAAATAAAAAGAGTTATCCCAATTAACCAGCTCCCACCTTTTTATGTGTGGGAAAACAAAAAAATGTGGAGATCTGAAATTCTGAAAAATTAATCTCTGTGCATGAACTACACTGGGTCAGTGGAAATTTTATCCATAGATATCAGCTATGCACAGAAGTAGAGAAACAATTCCAGCATCTTCTGTAAAACATAAGTACTGTTAATTTGAGCCCACCTGCTCCAATAATTGATCCATCTACAACACGTTTTACTTTCTATATGTGCATGAAGCCATGACGAGGGTAGCTATTCTGCCAGTGATGGCGCGGATGGTGCAAGTGACTGTAAACCTAACAGGACCTGGACTGCGCTTGGTAATACGAGATCGAAGGGGACGAACGTATGGACTGGGTCCATCTCCGCAGTCATTACTGGGAACTGTCACAGTTTGGACGCTTCCTGCTCCACATTCAGTCATCGTGGAGGGGGCAAGATTCCACTACAAGCACACAGACAAGGGAGAGGTGCTCTGGGCTCGTGGACCACTGCTTGCTGAACTTGTAGTCTCTGTAAGTAGCCGGTGTTACAAATTTTGATATTCACACTCTGATCTTAGCATGCCTCAACTCTAGAAATATTACAAATCCACATCTTTTTTTCTTTTTATTGTTCCATTTAAACCACACCTTTAACTACAATAGTTATATCGACGGCCTTTGGAAAAAATGGCTAACTACCAATAAATTAATATTAAATGGGAAAAAATCTCACTGTATGTGCATTACACAATCCAATAGATGTAGTAAATCAGTAAGACCAAAAATTGTATACAATAATGAAACCATACAGTATGTCTCTGAAACAAAATTCTTGAGAATCACAATTGATAAACTCCTAAATTGGAAAAAAACATATTAAGAATGTTACAACAAGAATAAATAGAGCACACTATGTAATATCTGTTTTAAAAGGCATTTGTAACCAAAAAACACTAAAAATGATATACTTATCCTATGTACAATCTGCACTTACCTATGGTATTTTTATTTGGGGATCTGGCAGTAAAATAAGCACTCTTTTCATACTACAGACAAAAATAATCAGGCTAATGCTAAACCTAAGTAGGATGAAATCATGTAAACCACACTTCCGTCAACATAATATTCTTACTCTGCCGAGTCTGTATATATTAGAAACTGTATGCTTTATAAGGAACAACATTCATCTATTTAATATGAAAAACACTGTATATCAACATTCCACTAGAAACAGTAATAAAATACACTTACTGACAGCCAGAAAAACAAAAAAGGCCAACTCAATACTGCACAAATGTACAACCTCATTACAAATAAGGTAAATATTTGTAATCAAATTAAGTTTACAATACACAAAGAAAACAATATACCAGATGAAATGAGAGCCATAGCAATAGCTACGGAAAATGAAAGTTACCCAGAAAAAGAATGGCTCCGAATATATACAGATGGATCCTTCATCAATAAAAAAAAATAACCAGTGCAGGAGTATACTGTAAACATTTTGCACAGTATCTAACATTAGATGAAATGTCAAACCACTATGATGGAGAATTAACAGCTATAAAAGCAGCATTACAGAACATTTTATATAGACCATACATAAAACAAAAAATCTGATGTGTTACACTCACATGACTTTCTCTACTCTTGTACAATCTATTTTTACAAACGCCTATTCTCCATATGCTTCATATTAATCGAGATATCGAGATGTCAATCTTATTTGTAATTTTCTTGTAGATGCAAGGGGAATATGGTAGCTTTTAAGCGATAGTCAAATATTTTATCGCTGGTTGCTATGTGGCGCATTCCATTCCCTTTGCATGTCCAGGACATATAAAAATGAATAACGAATTTGAGAAAAAGTATAAGTATTGGAAAATTTAAGGAAATAACAAGCAATATCTCGAAAATGGTTCACTCAACAAAAAAAATGTATATGATATAAGTTGTGTATTTTAACGCGATCTACATTTTTTGTGTAGTAAAATTTTGTCTATCTCTTATGGTTTACCAGTTATGCAAAATGAAGAATACTTTTGGAGACATTCCCAGAAATTTCGAGATATACATTTCATTTCTCATGACATTATCTTAAACATATGATATTTTCATCAAAATCGTTAGAGCCATTTTTGAGAAAATTAAAATTTTCGAAAAATGTTCCATGTAAAGGGTAGTCTGGGGTGGGGGGATTTTCTTGAAAATCTTCGTGTCGCATCTCTGGAAGATACTGAACGTAAATACCAAGTTTGGTGTTTATCCGACTGTTAGTTTTTGAGTTATGCTGTTCACAGACACACACACACACAGACACACACACGGACATGTTTCCAAAAATGCTTTTTTTGGATTCAGGAGGTCTCAAAACATGTATTTCCGGTGAAATCTCGGTATCGAATTTTTGGGTGAAATGCAATACTTCCCCTACTTACTATACATAGTAGAGAAAGTAAAAATAGTCATCTTATCAGACTCAAAATCAGCCATAGATGGAATAGTTAATTACAATAAGAAATATTAAAGAAATAAGAAGCCTAATTAAAGCAGTTGAACCTAGAAATCATGTCACTCTACAATGGATCCCAGCTCATGTCGGACTTTTGGGCAATGAACATGCAATTAGCAAAGAAAGGTGCAATACAACAAATAAAATCTGTAGGACAAATAGAAATAAATAAACAATTAAATAACATTAAACAACATTTCAAAAGACAGCAGAGACTTGTTGAAGAAGATAAATTAAAGGATAAAGATTATAAGAATATTAAAGATAGAGTTGATATACAAAAAATGCCAAGGAAGACTGCAGTGGCCTTATTTAGGATGGCAACTGGCCACAATTGCCTCACAGAACATCTCTATAAGATATGATGCCTATCTACACCTAAGTGCACTCTCTGTGAAGAAGATGTCATCCTGAACAAAGAACATCTCGCCAAATGCAAAGGCCTTAAAAGTGATAACTTACAGACTTTATATTGGGAAATCAGAGGGAAAATGATGCAGATCAGTTAATCCCCAGTGCCATTGGTGAACAACAACAGCATTAAGTTTAGAAACAATGTTAAAAATTTTTTAATTAAACAAACTTTTTAAAGTATGGAAGGGTTTTTTGAATACTTCAAAAACTAATCTAAGTTAACTTGCTGTTATTACTAGTATTATTATTGTTATCATTATTATTGTTATTCATTACTTAATATGTATTCTCTGTATATAACACTGTAAAACTTATATTTCCTGTATGTATCTATCGTATTCCTCACTATATTACTTGAATCTTGATGAAGCCATGAATTTGTAAGAAAATTCTCTCGATGAATAAAGACATACATACATACATACATACATACATATTGCCTTATGGTTTTAACTTATATACAGTTGTCATCGGATTCAGTCTGGATTTTATGCATTAGATCACAGACACACACTCCCAATCATACCTCCTGACTCTTGGGAGGATGGGGAATAATCTTGGCTAGAGAAAAATTCCCACCCCCAGCCGGGAATTGAACTCGGTACCCCTTGGACATCTGTCAGGTGCTTTACCAATTAAGCTATGGGGCCGGGGCCAACCCCTCCACTTCTTTACCACACCAGGAGAATAAAATAAATAGTCAACGTGAAAACTTAGATTAGGTACATATGTTTCTGTTTATAGTTGTATTGCATTTTGATTCTGTACATAATAAAACCATATACTAAATTTTTTACTTTCTCTAGTGCCTATTTATAAGTATGTAGAGCAAATATTGTATTCCACTCAAAAATATGATATTGTTTTGAGATGCTCTGAATCCAAACAAAACCAAAAAATATTGGAGAAACATCAATCTTCATATTCACACAAGCGCAGAATCTTTCAAGGATGCAACATGGAGATTTTCAAGCAAATCAGCATTGTATTGTTTATTTGTTCTTTTCGATCAATAATGTACATGTGTTACATCTAATGTCAAACAATTATATAGATTACTGTTGTCTTACTTGGCATTACATGGGGTTGAAAATAAGGACAGAAATTATTTTTGAAAGTTGCAAGCAGTCTGTAATTTGTGCTTGTACCTAATGCGTAAGTGTCCAAAGTTTTGTCCCAGATTGGTCAATTAGTGATAATTTGTACAATAAGGGTTTAAAAAATATCAGTATGGGTAGTTTATTGAAGCTGCATATTATACTATAACTTTTTCCATGTCCTGTAGTCCAAGTACACAAATTTGTGCCCTGGTTGATGAAACTGTGTATTTTTATCTATAAGGGGGTTGGAAATAAACTAAGGGCACCTTTCAAAAATTTTGAGCACCTACTACATAATTCAAAATAAGGATTACGTGGTTTTTGGATGTAACATAACCTATAATTTTTGCCAACTCATATTACATAGTTGTGCAATAATAATAATAATAATAATAATAATAATAATAATAATAATAATAATAATAATAATAATAATAATATATTCACCAATTACAATAGGTTTTGTCAAAGTTCAAAGCTATACATTATGTATTACTTAAAACTAATAAACATATTTACATATCACTTTTACTTAATGTGTCAAATTACTGTATACTGGTGTTGTATTAGCCATTTGCACAATTTCTCTTTATAGAGTTGGAGATTTACAGTATTTGTTTTTATGGGAAGTGAACTGAAGGGTTTTATACCTACTACTTGTAATACTTAGAGGTCTTCTGCAATCTGTAGTATGGCATATCAACTTTATTGCTACTACGCATATTGTGTTTATGTATGTCTCTCCTTACTTCATAGTCATGCAAATTCTCTTTTATATAGGTTAAAACATCATATATATAAATTAACAACTGTAGGAATTTTGTAATTGTATAATGGTTTGCAGTGTTCAACTTTCTTCGAGTTGGTCAAAATTCTTATTGTCTTTTTTTGAATTCTTAATATCTCCACTATGCGTGGACTGCTGCCCCAAAATAGTATGCCATATCTAGGATGGACTGAAAGAATGGAAAATATGCCATTCGAAGAAATTCTTTTGGCACTGCTTTTTTTTTAAATCTGCTAAGAGAAATACTATGCATGATAATTTATTGCATACAAAATCAATATGGAGATTCCAGGGTAGTTGTTTATGAATTACAACACCAAGAAGTTTCACCACTATCATTATCATGTTTTGAGTTTTGTTGGGATTCATAAGCAAACCATTACTTCTAACCCAAATTTGAGCCTGTTGCATGGCATATTTTGACCATATGGTTTAAACAGTACAGATTTATTTATATATAAGGTGTTAAAAATAGTTGTGGAGTTGTGACTTCCAGAGCAAGGCTCAACACTAGTGCTTGTACGTCCCATTTTAAACTCTGCAACCCACCTTTTAATCATTGAATACGAAGGGGCAGAGTCTTTCAAAGTACTGTCCATTTTCTCCTTGATTTCTTTAGGCGTTAAGCCTTTCAAATGGAAGTATTTGATCACTGCTCATTTTCCAAATCCACCATTTTCATGAAAACTCTAAAATTGTCTTGTTTAAAATGCTGTCATTCAAAAACTAAACAAACTATTGACCTGTAACTATGCATACAAGCTAGTCTAGAGTAAAATTATACGATGCTACCGTCTAACTAGCCTAATGGCGCCATCTCTGTGTGAGGCTCGGGACTTATCAGCCAATCCTCGTACATATCTCATTAAAACAGACAATTTATAACACAAACCTTTTATGAATTTAATCATTTCCACAATGTTTACTGTAAATGGTTTGAATTTTCCAATACTTCTACATTTTTTGAAGTCATGGAACATAGCAACATTTAACTATCACTTCAGTCTCCTGCATCTACAATGAAATGTATAATGAAACCATTTCAGCAAAAGTTTATATCGATTAACATGAAACAGACAGAAAAAAAATAAATCTTGTGTGTTGCATTCACATGACTTTCTCTACTCACTCTTCTACACTATTGTTGACAAAGCTCATTCTTCTATCTACTTCTTACTAATACAGAGGAACCTTCATTTCTTATCTACGCATTTCTCTGCAGATATAAGAAAAGAATGCAGTAAACTAAACTTATAGTCAAATATTTTCAAAGCCATTGCATAGTGACTGGCTTTGAAATTCTGTTCTCTTTGCACGAAGACCAAAAGGGAAAATGAAAGAAAGAAAAAAGAATCTGATGTGTTATATTCACATGACTTTCTACCCTCTATTGCTTATTAGTTGGTATACAAATTATTTTCACAAATGTTTATTTCCCTATCTACTTCATTTTAATTGAGGCAAATCTTTCTGGGAATGCCTATATGCTACATTATACATCTTGTTACTGACACAAAGGAATAGTGATAGTCAAATGTTTTAGGACTGGATGCTATATGCTGGCCTTAAAATTCCATGCTCCATCCATGCAAGCATGAGAAACAAGTTTGAGCAAAGTCTACCCAGAGCCGAAACTCCCCTCTGTCAAATAGGGGGACACACTCCCTCCCGTAGGGCTTTCCATTCGGCCAATACCTTAAGTCTAAGAAACCTCCCCCCTGCTTGTGCAGGGATGGAAGTGGATATGCCACTTATGCACGTCAACTCCAAAGGGAAGACTACCAATAACCTCAGTAGAGTCAACAGCGATCTAGCATGCCATCCACCAGCTCTCCAGATTGGTGCTGGAGGACATTAAAGCCTCTCACAAACTCACCCAGATGTACCCAATCTCCCATGGGTATTGGGAATCACTCCCTCTTTTAGTTCAACCTAATCCAAACAACTCCCTTTCAGAAGGGGCTCAGATGTTTGGCCTGATGTACTTCAAGTAATGTCACAAGTGCTAGGGGTCTGCAGTGGCCACACCACAGCAGCCGAAGGGGTTGAAACCCCTCCCCTATGGGGAATTGTGAGAGTCAACTGAAAATTGACAGGACTTTAAAACAATGACAAAGTTTTGACATAACAATTACGTCATAAAAATGATGTCATCAGGAAGCCCAACAGTCACCTCTACACCGGAACCGACAGACTTGTTAGTGGCTCTTAGCTGATGATGAAGATAAGGTGTCTTCGAAACGCATTCAAGGTAATTTATCTTGAAAGAGTGAAGTTAGAGTATGTTGCTACTAGAATTTTATTTAAATAATGACAAAGTATTGAACAATTCAAACCATTAATAACAGATATCTCAGAAATAGCTAAGCCACAAAAACAGTTATTTGAAATAGATTGTGCATTTTAAAGCCATCTACATTTTTTGTGCAGTACATTCTCACCTATTACTTGGCATTTACCAAGTATAAAGGTTATACAAAATTGCTTTCTAATGAAGAGGTTATTCCCCAAAAAGTTCAAGATATTCATTTCATTTATCATGATAATAGGTATGGTATTTTAATGAAAACTGTTAGAGCCATTTTTGAGAAAATCAAAATTTTCTAAAACATTTTCGCAATAAAGGCTGGTTTGGGTGGGAGGATTTTCATGTAAATCTTTGTGTTTCATCCTTGAAATAACTGAACTGAAATATGAAGTTTGGTATTTAACCAAATTTTCGTTTTTGAGTTATGCTGTTCACAGACACACACAGAGTTTTATCTAAAAGTGTTTCTTCTTTTATTCAGGGGACCTCAAAACATATTTCTGGTGAAATCTTGGTATCAATTTTTTGGGTGGAATGGAATACTTTCTGTATAGAGTGTATAGGTACTTATTATAGGTAAATAGTACAGAAAGTAAAACAAAAAGAAACCAAAAATGTGCATGCAAAATTATAAGATATAAATACAACAAAATACTGAAACTCCAGCATTTATTTTTAATGATTTTTCAGCAAATTTCATCATATTTGTTTTATTTTCCTGAGTTTTACCACTACCACAAATGTGTAATTTTTGCAACAGGTGTCAGCAATGGAAGTGACAGGAGAACAATGGGTGTCTGCACAGACAAACTATTCCCTGCTGAACCTGAACAGTTCTGCAGAGCAGCGTTACAAATGGGAGGTTGGTGGATGGGGACCATGTTCTCGGAGCTGTGGTGGGGGGCGACGTCACAAGACAGTTGCCTGTAGAGACACACAAACTGGACGTCTAGTTGCTCGCAGGCACTGTTCTCTCACAGACAAGCCACCAGCTAAGGTTCAACGCTGCAACCTTGTCAGGTATTTAATGGGTGTCTACAGAAACATGTCAAATTTAATATTTTCAAAGGAATATTTTATACAAATCTGATGCATTGCATTCACACGACTGTTTCTACTATTCTTACAAAGGCTTATTACTGTATCTACTTCTTTTTAATCAAGATAAACTCTCATTATACGTTTACACATTTCATTGCAAATATAACCAGAATAAGCTAAGCTAAAGCAAGAGTCGGATTTTCAAAAAGTGTGTCACCATGTGATGACTTTGAAATTCCACGTTCTGTGCATGACCAAACAAAAAAATCTGATGTGTTACATTTATGTGACAAAACTAATTGGGCAAAACTAAATAATATGTCCATTAATGTAGCAAAAACTAATTATCAAGTTTACACCATGAAACATTTTGATGACAGGAAAAAAAACCTAAAACTCAAAATCAATGGGAAACAAATATGCTGAAGAAATTAAATATCTAGGAATTGCACTAGATAGAAAATTAAAAATGAAAGACAATGTACAAAATGTCACACAAAAGGCTACAAAAAGAAGTAACATACTGAAGAGATAAGCCGGATCTAAATGTGGCAGTTCAACAGAAGTTTTAAACAAAACATACAACAGCTACATAAAACCAGTATTAAAACATGGATGTAATGATACTGCAACCGACGATAAAATTATTAAGATTGATAACAGGAACAGTGAAAACAATGCCAGTTAGTGCAGTTACTGCTGGCACAAATAAAAACCTAATGAAAACCAACATTGAAATACAAGCTGCACAAGCATATGTAAAATTGAAAACAAACCCAAGCAAACATCAATGTTTCAACAACTACCTAGAGAATACAAGCTAAAAATACAGATATCAAACAAATCCTTTTAGAGAAGAATTATAATTACCTAAATTTATCAGAAAAATGCACTCCTCATCCTCCTAGAACTAATCCAATGGATTTTATTAAGATAGTAACAAATAAAGAGCTGACGGAACAACTAAATAAACAAGAAGACTCACCAGAAGTATGCAGAGTTGCTACACTTGAACATCTACATAATCAATTCTCCAAAAGATGGTTCTGCAGATAAATTGAGAGATAATGTGGGAGGTGGTATATACTGTAAATACTTTTCACATTATTTTACATTGCCTGGACAATCCATAAATTTTTATGGTGAAGTTGTTGCAATACAACAAGCATTACAACTGATATACTACAGGACTGATATAAAAGAAAATACAGTAGTTGTTCTCACAGACTCAGTTCCTGCCATTCAAGCAATAGAACAATATGATAGTCTAGATGAATCTTATTATAGATTACTCCAAACAAAATTTCAACAGATAATTTTACCATTGATACCATCACATGTGGGAGTCAATGGTAACGAGACTGCAGACTTTCTGGCCAAAAAGGGTGCAGTATTACACTCAAAACCTATAAAGTCTTGTGGACTAGATATGAAACTAAAAAATGTCAAAATTAATATAGAATAAAAATACCAACATAATATTCAAAAGGAAATTACTAACAAAAAGTACTCCAACATAAAAGAAATAGTACAAAAAATAAAAAAATGTTCCAAGGAAAGAAGCCATTGCTCACTTCAGATTAGCCACTAGACATGACTGTCTGGTGGAACATCTACATAGATTTTGTTTTATGAATGACAAAGCATGTAAGATTTGCAATGCTGACAAGATTTTAAATGGAGAACACCTACTAGAATGCCCAGAATTGAGGAAAGCTGTACCAGAGGGAAGATACACAATTTATATTGGCTATTTGATGGATAAAAATCCTGCACATTAGATCAACAACACATTTATGTGACTTTCATTTATTACTGCATACAAAAATTATTCTTATGAAAGCTTAATCTTCTACCACCTCACTTTAATTGAGATAAACGGTTGCAGAAATAGCTGCATTACACATTTTATAAACACCAAGGGAATAGCGACAGTCAACTGTTTAAGAACTGGATGCCATATGCTTAAAATTAAATACCTAAAATTTCATACTCTTTCTGTGCAATCATAAGAAACAACTGAATGTTGACAGGACTTTAAAAGAATGAAAAGGTATTGAAGAATTTGAACTATTACTAATGGATATCTTGGAAATGGCTTATGCCACAAAAAAAGTTATTTTAAATAAATTGTGTCTTAAAGAGATCTACATTTTTTTGTGTAGTACATCTTCGTCTATTGCTTAAAGTTTACCACTTATACAAGATTGTACAAAATTGCTTCCTAATGAAGAAGACTTCATATGCTATTCACAGAAAATTCAACATATACAGTTTATTAGTCATAGAAGTATTTTTAATATATGGTATTTTAATCAAAATCGTTAGAGCCATTTTTAAGAAAACAAAACATTTTGAAAAATGTTCCATGTAAAGGGTAGTTGAGGGTGGGGATTTTCTTGAAAATCTTTGTGTCGCATCTTTAGAAGGCACTGAACTTAAATATTTATACAACTTTTCATTTTTGAGTTAAGGTGTTCACAGACAAACAGAGAGACACACATGAGTGACCTCTTAAAGAGGCCTGCACAAGGGTTTAAAATTTAACCTACCTACTATAATTATCCAGCAAGTTACTCGACCATTCCAACCGAGGATTCTTCCACTGCCAAAGGGTACTTATAGACTATGCAGCTTTCCAGAACTTGGAAGACTAAGCAAGTCAAGATGTTCCACCAATGTTTCACATCTTTTGTGTGGATATCAGCTGATTTTTCATCCATTATTAGGAACAGCTAGGCCTGTACAAAATTACAATTGTAAGTAAATAATACTTCTATTTTATTTCATCCTTTGGGAAAAACTTACATTGTTTTTTGGACATGTCAAGATTGGATATGTACAAATCTTGCATTTCAGCAAACAATACTAAAATAATTCTTAATAATAATTACATGCCAGTTTCTTTACAAAAATATTATGTCACAGAATAACAAAATTAAATAATTTCTGTACTTTAATTATGGAAAACATGGTTCATTTAAATAGTCATTTGTATGTAAATATTGCCTTTTTAGAAGTAGCTTTCTTAGTTTACCTTTAAAAGATTCTTTATTTAAGTTTTCTATTGAAGTATCTATACATTAAGATACCCAGATGGGTAATGCTTGCTAGGGTTTTTGTAAGCCTGTGGCTATCCAAATGTAAGTTTTTGAGATTTCTTGTGTTGTAGTTATGATATTCTGAGTTCTTTTGAAACATGGTTATATTTTTATGAATGAAGTTTCAAGTTCATTGAATATGTATCTACTTGGTGTTCTTAAGGGTACCTTCAGAATTGCCTTTAAAATTCTTTTTTGAATTGTTAGAATATGTGTTGCTTTTGGAGAGGAACCCCAAAAGGGGATGCCATAGCTAATTTGGGACTCAACGCAGCTGTGATACAGTATCTTTAATATTTCTTTGGAGCTCACATTAGCCAATCTACGAACAGCATAACATAATTTGTTCAGTTTGACACTTAGTTGTAGTATATGGGTTGCCCATGAGAGTTCGTTATCAATTCAGATTCTTAGGAATTTTGTTACACATTTTTTAACACTGGAAGTTTGATTTATATACAAGTCTAAATTATTATTTCTTGATTGGTTATGGAAATAAGGGGTAAAGGGGAGGAGGATCCACCATAAAAATCTTATAGATATTGTACAATAATTTTATAAATAATGGGAGGAGATAAATGAACTTAATTTGTAATTTAGTTTAAAAACCTACCCATGCAACATTGAGCAGCCAGTTGGTATTAAATAAAATTTTTTGTATTATTTTACCATTACCAAGATTTCTTTGTGGAGAAGATTTCTCCATGTGGTGTTCCCTGGGTAATGCTAAATGGAATCCAACACAGGCATGCTTCCCAAGCCAAAAAAGTTAAAACAAATATACCAGATGAAATGAGAGCCATAGCAATAGCTATTGAAAATGAAAGATACCCAGAAAAAGAATGGCTCCGAATATATACAGGTGGATCCCTCATCAATAAAAAAAAAAATAACCAGTGCAGGAGTATACTCTAAACACTTTGCACAGTATCTAACATTAGATGAAACGTCAAACCACTATGATGGAGAATTAACAGCTATAAAAGCAGCATTACAGAACATTTTATATACACCATACATAAAACAAAAAATAGTCATCTTATCAGACTCAAAATCAGCCATAGATGGGATAGTAAATTACAATAATAAAACAACAAGAAATATTAAAGAAATAAGAAGCCTAATTAAAACAGTTGAAACTAGAAATCATGTCACTCTACAATGGATCCCAGCTCATGTAGACTTTTGGGCAATGAACATGCGGATCAATTAGCTAAGAAAGGTGCAATACAACAAATAAAACCTGCAGGACAAATAGAAAAAATAAACAAACAACATTTTAAAAGACAGCAGAGACTTGATGAAGAAGATAAATTAAAACATAAAGATTATAAGAATATTAAAGATAGAGTTGATATACAAAAAATGCCAAGGAAGACTGCAGTGGCCTTATTTAGGATGGCAACTACCTCGCAGAACACCTCTACAAGATACGATACCTACCTACACCCAAGTACACTCCCTGTGAAGAAGATGTCATCCTGAACAAACTAATGCAGAGCCCTTAAAAATGATAACTTACAGACTTTATATTGGGAAGCCCAAGGGAAAATGATGCAGATCAGTTAATCCCCAGTGCCATTGGTGAACAACAACAACAGATTTCTTTGTTTCAAGACTTCTTTGTTACACCTTAGAAGGTGTAGATAAAGGAATAAGTTTTTGTGTGAATAGTTTGTAGAAGAGTGGGTAGAGAAAACCATGTGAATGTAATGCATCAGATTATTATTATTTTTCTTTTTAAACTTGATAATAATCCTGGATGATTTTGGTACCACAGTAATTGTCGTCCTAACGCTAGTGTGTTCATGTGCAGCTGCGACTTTGTCTGGTTGGCTGGAGATTGGGAAGGATGTACTACCACTTGTGGCTCAAAGGGTGTTCAGGAACGACAAGTCTACTGTGTACACAATGGCACTGACACTGATCAACCACCCTGGCAGAGGATGGTTCACCCTCACAAGTGCAACAATGGACCTATGCCTGAGGTCACAAGGCCATGCAGCCGTGTGCCATGTCCTGTTCACTGGGTCAGCAGCAACTGGACACAGGTCTGTATGCTACACTCAACTCAAAACATTCATTCATGCACCTGCTGCTATAGCTCGCATTGCCAGTTGTAACATCTACACAACCACCTCGCATTCTCATATTTACAGTTACAACAAGCACATATCTTATCATAAGAGATGTTTGAGGCTTTCACTGCCGGCGTCATAACTAATAAATGAATTACAACTATCCGGGCTTGTAGGCCGTGGTTTAGAAGGCATCGTGGATACCGACGTTTCGCCAAGTACAGCGCTTGGCATCTTCAGGGTGAAGTGATTCAGTGTCTGCGGTGGTCGGAGTCTGACTAATATTAAAGCTGAGCTAGATTTTACTCTGGGGGAGTCTGCTCCTTCATTTACAACAGTAAAATATTGGGTGGCAGAGTTTAAGCGAGGCCATAGGAGCTACCAAAACGAACATCGCAGTGGTCAACCAAATGAGGTGACCACGCCAGAAATTGTGAGGAAAATCCACAAAATAGTATTGGATGACTGTCGACTGAAAGTGCGTGAGCTAGCAGACATCATAGGCATTTCAAAAAGTGTTGTACACTGCATACTGACTGAAAATTTAGACATTAGAAAGCTATGCGCAAGATGAGTGCCACGTTTACTCACAATGGAACGAAAGCAGCATCGTGAAGATGTGTCAGTCGAGTGTTTTGCTGCAATAAAACCAAGTTTTTGTATTGATTCATAACCATGGATGAAACATGGGTCCATCGCTTCACACCAGAGACAATGGAACAGTCAAAACAGTGGATTGAAAGGGGAGAATCGTCTCAAAGAAGGCGAGATAGTTCCATTTCAGACAAGGTCATTTTTGAAATGTGTGTGGAATAATTTTCATTGATTATCTTCAAAAAGGAAAAGCAATCAATGGCGAGTATTATGCAAACTTATTGCAGCATTTGAATGATGAAATCAAGCAAAAACGGCCGCATTTAGTGGTTAAGAAACTTTTGTTTCATCAAGACAATGCACCAGTTCACACATCCAATATCACCATGACCAAAATCAATAAGTTAAAGTTTGAATTGCTTCCTCATGCACCCTATTCACCAGATTTAGCCCCCTCTGATTATTTTCTATTCCCAAAGTTGAAGAAATAGCTAGGTGCTAAAAGATTTGCCAACAGTGAAGAGCTGGAGTCTGCAGTTGATGGCTATTTTGCAGAACCCGATGGTTCTCACTATAAACAGGGCATCGAAGCTATTGAACATCGCTGGGAAAAGTGTATTGAACTGAAAGGAGACTATGTACATAAATAAAGATGTTTTTTCCCAAAGTTTTTGTTTTCTTTGTTAGGTTGAGTACTTCTGAGACAACCCTCGTATCATAAACAAAATTTTTATCTTGATTTTCTGTGAATAGCCTTGAATTTTGTATAATTAACAAACCTTAAAAGACAGACAGTGCATTACTTACTGTAGAATTCATTGAGATACACATTTTGTGTCAAACGTTTTTATAGCACCACCTGTTCATAAAATATTCCTTGTTTGCTATAGTAAGTACAAAAATTAAAGGCATATGAATGCTAGCCAATGCTCACACAGAGTGCTGTTGCCAAGCATAGGTAGCAGTCATGTACCAGCGGCAACTCTGTACATCAGAACACATTAAATACTCAAAGTCTTACCTTGGTAGTGTTAACCCATGGCACGCATTACATCAAGTTGTTCAGGGGTATCTTCTTCGTCAGCACTTAATTTCAAGTCATCACTTTCTTCCCTTGCGTTAATGATAGTGCCATTCCTGGCAATTTCTTTGTTGAAATTTTCCTCCTGAAGCTGTTCTGCAAGCCTAACTTGTAAATCCAGTTGTCATGAGTTATACATTTTCCTAAAAATTGAATCACTTTGTGTTTGTTAATTGAAAGATCTCTCGGCCCTGCTTTGATGGGAATGTTCACACAAAAGTATCACAAACACAGGGGAAAAAAGAAATATAATAATTTTGTTTATATATTAACAATACTTCAGCTGAAGTGTAAAAAACGACTTACACATGCTTGGTCACTTTAATAATAAAATAACACACCACTACTTGAAAACTAATAATAAAATAACACACCACTACTGTGAAAACAAACTGAAGAATTAATTCATTCCTTTTCAAACCGCCTGCCTGCCTGTCTCTGTCTGTCTGTCTGTGAACAGCATAACTCAAAAACAAAATCTCAAATAAATACCAAATTTAGTATTTAAATTCAGCAGCTTGCAGGTAAGTGACACAAAAATTTTCAAGTAAACCCCCCCAAACTACCCTTTACATGGAAAACTTTTTGTTACGTTTTATTTTCTCAAAAATGGTTCCAACAATTTTGATTAAAATATCTTTTGGGAAGTAAATGTTCCAGGTCAAAGTTTAGGTTACCTCCCTAGCATTTACTAGTTTTGAGGACAGAAGAAAACTTGGAGAAAACGTGTCAAGGAGGAAGAATCCTGGTGGGATTTGAACCACAGACTTACCATTCATAAGTCTATACCTTAATGACCTCAGCTTCCCATGTTGGTATAGATGTTATTAAAACACACCAGTTATGTCAAATACATTTTTTATGGCATTAACCATTTCTGAAATTCTTTTTTTTTTTTTTACCTTCTCTACTATGTATAGTAAGTAGATTCGATACCGAGATTTCACCAGAAATACATGTTTTGAGGCCTCCTGAATCCAAAAAAAAGTATTTTTGGAAACATGTCCGTGTGTGTGTCTGTGAACAGCATAACTCAGAAATGAACAGTCGGATTAACACAAACTTGGCATTTAAGTTCAGTATCTTCCAGAGATGCGACACGAAGGTTTTCAAGAAAATCCCCCCATCCCAGATTACCCTTTACATTTAACATTTTTCAAAAATTTTAATTTTCTCAAAAATGGCTCTAACAATTTTGAATAAAATATCATATATTTAAGATACTTTCATGACAAATAAAATGTATATCTTGAATTTTCTGGGAATGTCTCCAAAATTATTCTTCATTGTGAACGACTTTTGCATAACTGGTAAACCATAAGAGATAGACAAAATTTTACGACACAAAAAATGTAGATCGCATTAAAATACACAATTTATGTCATATACATTTGTTTTGTTGAGTGAACCATTTTCGAGATATTGCTTGTTATTCCCTTAAATTTTCCAATACTTATACTTTTTCTCAAATGGGAATTTGTTATTCAATTTTTTTTGTCCTGGACATGCAAAGAGAATGGAATACTCCACATAGCAACCAGCTCTTAAAATATTTGACTATCGCTTAAAGCCTACCAATTCCCCTTGCACCTACAAGAAAATTAGCAATAAGATTAACATCTCGATTAACATGAAGCATATGGAGAATAAGCGTTTGTAAAAATAGTTTGTACAAGAGTAGAGAAAGTCATGTGAGTGTAACACATCAGACTTTTTTTTTGTGTGCGTGTATGTGTTCCATTTAACATCTTGCCATGCCTTAACATCTAAGGTCATATCAGCAGCTCTGCCTTTGAAACAATTGCTCATTGGCAATGATGTTCACTCATTTACTATGGTGTTATTCTTTGAGTTTCTTTTACATTGAGTTTTCTTTATAAACTTTAAATTCATACACTCATTTATACGCTCATTCATACTTACAGACTCTAGGAAGGACAGGGAGTAATGCTGGCTATAAAAAAATCCCCATCCTCCAGCCGGGAATCGAACCGGAACCTCTTGATTTGCAAACTAGCATTGCTAAGCACCAGACTACAACAGTAATTTATTTTTCTCTTCTTTCTTGTGGTCAAGCAAAGAAAACTAAACTTCAGAACATAGTGGCCTGCTTTTAAAAGATTTGAACTATCACTTAAGCGTACTGCATTCCCCTTAAACCTACAATGAAATGTGTAATAAAACCATTTCTGCAAGTTTTATCTTGATTAACATAAAGCAGGTAGATGAAGAAGCTTCTGTAACAGTGGGTAGAGAAAGTTGTGTGAATGCTCATTGTTCACTTATGGCTGTGGAAATGACATCTAGGGAATATTTTTGTTTCCAGTGCTCAACAAGCTGTGGCCGAGGACTCCAAAGTCGTGAGTATCGATGTCCTGCACCCCGAGGAGAGCCGCTGTTTGACTGTGGGCCATCACCCCCAGATGAGCAGCGTCCCTGTCGTGGAGTATTCCGGCGCAATGACCCATTATGCTATAAGCCACGTCCCTGTCGAGGCGATGTCTCTAAGTATTGCAGTCTGACCAGCTTGTTGGGACGATACTGTGTAATACCAGGGTTTAGAAAACTCTGCTGCAAGTCGTGTTCTGTCACTCTCAACACATTGCCTGAGTAACAGCATGTATTCAAAATATATACAGTGCTCGACATTATTTGAAAATGGTGTTGATCTCAGTCTACTTTTAATATTCTATGATCTGATTGGTGAACCAAATAAAAATGTGAACTACAAAGATTCTGTTTTTACTTCCTTACATATCTATGACAGATGAAATGTTACACTCCACTGAAAAATTAACTTAACTTTAACTCCTCCGAGTTAAAAGAACCAATGTGTTACATTTACATGACTTTCTCTACACACTATTGGTCGAGAAATGGTTTCATTAAATATTTTGTTGTAGCTACAAGGTACACGTGATAATCAAATGCTTAAAAGGATTTTAATTTTTTTTATAAAATATGAATCAGTTGATGTTCACACTTAAAACTGTCAGGTTGTAAAATCTTGGAAGTTTTTAGAGACATTCGTCTCCATCCTCAGCATAAAGGTGACTGACTAGCAGATTTCTCTCTTCCTCCTCTCTCCTCAGTCTTAGTATCCAACTGCTGCCATCTGGAGAGTTAACTTGCTTATTTTAATAATGTCTTGGAATTTTTAAAAATGAAGCTCTTTTCCCAAGTGATAAGTGTGGCTGTCAAAGGTTTTAATAATTTAATTTCTTTTCCAATGTTGTGATTGTCTGTCCAAAAATGGTAAGCTACTGCTAATTTGTCAATTCATTTAAATTTGATGTTTCCCTTTTAGTGTGGCATTCAAGTTCCTATGTAAAATGTTTCACAATCATCACATTTAATTTGATAGATGGCAGAATTCAAATCATATGGCAGTTTATCTAATAACTTCCTCAAAATGAATCTTATTTTGTGGAGCCAGTCTGCTATTATAGTTTTTGAAAATGTTTTCAAATTTCTTAAGCCCAAGGGTGGTTAGTAAATTTCTTATATTTCCAATCTGTATCATCTATTTTCTTTTAAAGTAGTAATTTGTGCCAACTTCTTTTGTTTCTTATCACGTTTTATCACTCTGGCTACAGAAGCAGGGTTGAAACCATTTAAGCTTGCTGTCCTGAATATGTGATCAAATTTACTCAAATAATCTTCTTCTTCTTCTAATGGGATATTGTTAAGTCAAACTAAACTTCTGAATACTGCATATTGGTGTGACAGCAGGTTACAAACATTATTTTTAATGTACTGCATTTACGCGCATCTAATTCACATCTTTTTTGACCAAATGTAGTACTCAAAATCATGGTGCGCATTAGATTCACTGGTGCATTAGATTCGAGTGCATATCCATTCCATAGAATGCCAGTAACTTCATTAAAATTTTTCGTTTATTACATCACAATGGATTGCTGAAGTTAACATGCATCTGGAAACTTGTGGCAAGCTTATCATTGGCCTATTATTGAGCATTTTTAGTTAGATATGGAACACAAGGGCAAACAGAGAAGAATGTCTTATGATGCTTCTTTAAAACATAAAGTAATTCTTTATGCTGAAAAAGATTGTAATAAAAAGGCAGGAAGGAAGTTCAATGTATCAGAGAGCAATATTCGCTTGTGGCAAAAACAATTGGCATTGTTTGATACTAAAGCTAGTATGAAGAAATTTACGGGTCCTCACAAAGGAAGACATCCTGAAATTGAAGAAAAAGTGTTGGAATTAGCGCATGAAAGGAGGAAGAATGGGCAACCTGTGACTAGTGATACTATATGAAAGAAAGCTAAAGAGGAGGCTGAAGTTCTTGGTATTCCAAAACAAGAGTTTAAGGGTAGCTGTGGATGGGTGGATCATTTCATGCAGCAGACAATGTGCCAGAAGCTTCCTGCAGATTTTGAGGACAAACTACAAACGTTTCAGCGGTATTTCATTTCACTTCAGAAGAAAAAACAATTTCCATGGGGCAAATAGGTAACGCTGATGAGATGCCAATTTGGTGTGGAACTATACTATTACTGTGAAGGGGACAAAGGAAGTTATCATCAAAACAACAGGGTGCAAAAAACAGCGTGTAACACTAATTTTGTTCTTTAACAATGTGTCACCTAACAATAGGGCACCTTCAATTCTATAATCTGATGCTTTATATATACGATAAATCCATTGTTGTATTAAACAAATTTAAATAAAATATCTATTACCTATTTTCTGTCATTGATGTGCTTTATATTTGATACAAACCCTTTTTTTCATAATTTTAAGTTTCAAATATGGGGTGCGTATCAGACGTGCATAAATACGGTAATTGCCTACATGTGTAGACTTTCTATAAATTCCAAGTTTGAATGTTTCATACTCTCTGAACATTTTTAGTCCAAAAATGTAGGTAACTGTTTTCTTTTGTTTAAATCATAAACTTAATATGTTTATACCTACTATAAGCTCAGCAATTTCAAAGCATCATATTTTTATTTGTGGGCAACTGTGCCAAACATATCACCCACATACCTAAATCAAAGTTGAACATGTGAGTGAAAGATTTAGTTATGTGCACTTCCACATTTCTCATATAGAGATCAGTTATATAAGCGACAACAAGTTACCCACAGTCAAACCTTAAACAGCCCTTTGTTGCCACCATACTCAGGGCGGAGACCAACATCTCCAAAAACGTTCCTAGATTCTACAACTTGATGCAAGTGAAGTTTTAAGTATGAACATCAATGTATTCATATTTTATAATACATTAAAATAACATTGTCTTCTCTTTTTAATGTTTATGTTTAAAAGAACTTATTGCACTGTGTCATGTTGGCTATTAAAATCATACCAGGTTTCACCGTAGTTTGTGCTCGACTTCTTTTTTGCGCTCCTGGTGGCAATGACTGGAAGGTACTCAACTTAAATACCAAGTTTTGTATTCATCTACCTTTTTATTTTTGAGTTATACTGTTCAAATACTTAAATATGTGTTTTTATTTTACTGTCCCTGCTACCTATTTAATGAAAGTAGATGAAGTATTGTAATCCACCTAAATATTCCATACTGAGATTTTACCAGAAATGCATGCCGAAAAAAAATTTTTTTTAGAAAAAATGTGTGTGTACATGTGTGTGAGTGAGAACAGAATAACTAAAAAATGAAGGTTCCGATAAATACCAAACTTGGTATTTAAGCTATGTATCTTCCAAAGATGGAAAACAAATATTTTCAAGAAAATATTTTAAACCTAAACTACCCCGTACATGGAAAATATTTCCTTATTTTTTTTTATTTTCTCAAAAATGGCTCTAACAATTTTTACTAAATTACCAAATGTATAAGATATTTTCATGACAAATATAATGCATGTCTTGAATTTTCTGGGAATTCTGAATGACTTTTGTGCCATTTCACCAGAAATACTTGTTTTGAGGCTCCCTGAATACAACAAAAAGCATGTTTACAAAAAGGTCTGTGTGTGTGCATATGCATGCAGGTGTTTGTCCAGTAGGAAAGATAACACTCCCCTCAACTTTTATTTTCTCTACTACATATAATAAGTAGGGGAGATGTTGTATTCTACTTCAATCTTGACATTTCCAGAAATAATGTTTTAAAGCTCCGAAACCCAAAAAATACCTTTTTAGAAAAAGGTGTGTATGCATAAAAAATGGCTCTAATGGTTTTGATTATAATATCATATCTTAAAGATATTTATATGACAAAAAAAATGTATATCTTGAATTTTCTGGGAATAGCCAGCGATGTCTTTTTCATTTCAAAGGAATTTTGTATAATGTTGGTAACGGTAAACATTCCGTGATAGACAAAAATGTACTACTATACAAAAAAATTATCTCTTTAAAACACACAATCTATTTAAAATAAGTTTTTTTTTTTGTGCCATCAGCCATCTCCGAGATAGCTGATTAATGGTTTGAATTGTTTAACACTTTATCATTCTTTGCAAGTCCTGTCAACATTCAGTTGTTCCTCGCGATGTCGTGGAAACAGTATGGAATTTTAAGGCAGCATATAGCATCCAGTACTTAAACATTTGACTATCGTTGTTCTTTTGTATCTATAACGAAAAGTGTAATGCAACTATTTATGAAATGGTTTATTTTGATTAAAATAAAGTAAGCAGAAAAATAAACTTTCATAAGAATAATTTGTCTACCCACCAATAAGAGATGGAAGGTAGAGAAATTCATCTATATGCAACACATCAGATTTTGTTAGCCGTGTTTAAAGCCTGTTCTTATTACATATGGCATCACATGCAGCATTACTCTCTGGAGATGGTTCTACCCTTCTAGAAGTAATCTATGGGCACATACTGAGAATCCTACGAAACTGTAGTCATGACATTTCCTGAAGATGGAAAGTTTTTGCTTCCTTTTGTACACTTTCATTGTTGCCATCTGCTGTTTGGACTGCCCCTTCATCTCTGGCATGTAGTGATGAATCCATGTTTTATTTACTGTTATGAAACATTGAAGAAACTCACTGAGATTGCATTTCAACACGTCTAAACACTCTTGAGAAATGGTCCATAATTAATAAACATGGCACCCATCAAGTGGAAAGCTTTCTCATATCCAAAACTTTGTTTAAAATATAGTGAACTCAGCCTATAAAGATCTTTGTAATGCCAGCCAACTTACATACCTTCTTTCATTGTGAATTTTTGTCACAATCTCATCAGTTGTAATGGTTTTGTGATTACCTGAGCACTCATCATACTGAACGATGTACAACCATGCTTTAAATCAGTAGCCCACTTTTTAACTGAAAATGAATGGGAAGAATCCTTTTATTGTAGAACCTAAGTTCTTTTCCATTTCTATTGGGGTTAACTCCTTCAAAACAAAGTAATTTATCACAGTTCATGTTTCTGTTTTATCTATTTTGTAGAAAATGTTAACACTAATTTGTATACAAGATCGTCACAAACAAGTGACTGTACTTATACATCTGAGACTTTACAGTGTGCCACCTGAAGGATGATACAAGGACTGTCCCAGAAGTACCCGACTTAACAAAAGAAAACCCCAAAAGTTTGGGAATAAACATCTTTATTTCTCTACATAGTCTCCTTTCAGTTTGATACAGCAATGCTCAATAGCTTCGATACCCTGTTTTAGTGAGAACTGTCAAGTTCTGCAAAATAGCCATCAACTGCAAACTCCACCTCTTCATTGTTGGCCATTTCTTCAACTTTAGAAAAACAAAATAATCAGAGGGGGCTAAGTCTGGTGAACAGGGTGCATGAGGAAGCAATTCGAACTTTAACTCATTGATTTGGCCATGGCAATAATGGATGTGTGAACTGGTGCATTATCTTGATGAAACAAAACTTTGTATTTCACTAAATACAGCCGTTTTTGCTCGATTTCATCATTCAAACGCTACAGTAAGTTTAATAATACTTGCCATTGTTTGCTTTTCCTTTTTGAAGATAATCAATGAAAATGATCCCATGCGCATCCCAAAAAACTGATGCCATGACCTTGCCTGCAGATGGAACTGTCTTCGCCTTCTTTGTAGCCAATTCTCCCCTTTCAATCCATTGTTTTGACTGTTCCTTTGTCTCTTGTGTGAAGTAATGGACCCATGTTTCATCCATGGTTATGAATCGACACAAAAACTCGGCTCTCTTGTAGCAAAACATTGCCAAACACTGGACTGAAGCATCTTCACGATGCTGCTTTTGTTCCATTGTGAGTAAAAGTGGCACTCATTTTGCACATAGCTTTCTCATGTCTAAATTTTCAGTCAGTATGCCATGTACAGCACTTTTTGAAATGCCTATGATGTCTGCTAGCTCGTGTACTGTCGACGGTCATCCAATACCATTTTGTGGATTTTCATCAATTTTTGGCGTGGCACCTCATTTGGTCGACCACTGTGAATGTTCGTCTTGGCAGCTCATACAGCCACCCAATATGTTACTATTGTAAACGAAGGAGCAGTCTCCCCCAGAGTAGAATCTAGCTCAGCTTTAATATTAGTTGGACTAAGACCTTTCAAATGAAAGTATTGTATCACATAATGATGACCAATTTTACCCATGTTTACAAATTTGCTGAGAGCATTCACTATTGATGACTGCCAAATAATTACTAAACAATGCAGATTTAAGCTTTATAAGGTTGGTACTTTCTACCACAGTCATTTGTATGAAACAACAACCACTATCTATACATCAGGATGGGTACTTCTGGAACGTACCTAACAACTATCATAGTAATTTGGCTATTTTCACAACATCTCTGAGTCAGGCTAAGAGCTTTTAGAATCCAATGCCAGACTTTCTCTACCTTAGATAAGCAACAGCAAAAGTAAATATCATTAGTTTCAGACAAGCCAATAACCTGTCTGTGGTGTGAAGCAGACCAAAACACTAGCATTAAAGAGTTATTTTTATTTTATTGCAATTTATTAAAGGTGATGTGATGCATTGGACAATTTAACTCTAAAATTAATTGTTGGTACATTGTTCACTAATTTTGTGCACTGCAGTATGTTATATTTCAAAAACAATTTTGCCCAGGGTACAAAAGCAGATTATAGCTATTGTTGGACAGACCAATAGTGGCACAATCCCAGCGATCACCTGGAATAAATATAACATCAGGTTAGCTGTTTTCACCTTCAAATCATTTCTACATAGTGCTACTATAAATTAAATAAGCTCACCATTTGTTGGATTGGAACCTTGAAATCTTTTGAGACCAATTTACTGAATTCGCTGCCCCATGGAAATACAAACTGCATTGAAGTACAAATAGCAGCTGGGACCACCAAGTAGAGAGCATGTGTCTTGCTGACTTTACACTGAAGCAAGTGGAAATAATGACTTGAAGATAACAGCAAATTGATTTTTAATATTTATAGAAAGTCAACGTTACAATAATTACATAAGAAATAAGGGTTTTAACCCTTTATCACATAAATTTGCTGCCTTTTTTGCTTTCTCTACTATTCACTTATATTAATTAGATGACATATTACATTTCATCCAAAAATTTGATACCAAGATTTCACCAGAAATACACGTTTTGGGACTCCCATTATCCAAAAAAACAATTTTTAAGAAAAAAATGCTTATGGGGGATTGGGTGTGTATATGCCTGTGCCTGTCTGTGAATTAACTCAAAAGTAAAAAGACTGTAAAATACCAGCCTTGGCATTTAAGTTCAACACTTTCCAAGGATGTGGTATGAAGGTTTTCAAGAAAATCCCTCTGCCCCAAACTTCACGTTACGTGGAACATTTTAAAAATTTTGGATTTCCTAAACAATGGCTGTAACCATTTTGATTAAAATACCATATATTAAAAATATTTGCGTAACTAACAAAATATATATCTTGAATTTTCTGACAACAGCCTATGAAGTCCTCTTCATTCAGAAGGAATTTTGTATAACTGATAAATGTTAGGTGATAGGTGAAAAGTACTACACAAAAATTCTATACCTCTTTAAAACATACAGTTTATTTTAAATAACATTTTTTGTGGCATAAGTCATTTCGGAGATATTCATTGTTAATAGTTCAAATTTTTCAATTCTTTGTCACTCTTTTAAAGTCTGTTGAATTCAGTTGTTTCTCCTGGTTGCATGGAAACAGTATTGAATTTCAAGGCCAGCATATAGCATCCAGTTCTTAAACATTTGACTATACCCATTAACTTTGCATGTACAGCAGAATGTGTAATGTAGCTACCTCTGCAAATGTTTGTCTCGATTAAAATATAAGTAGATAGAAAAATAAGCTTTCATTCCATTAATAAATGATAGAGTGGTAGAGAAAGTCATTTGAATGTAACACATCAGATATTTTATATGAGAACCTTTTATATCATCCAAAAAATGGTGGAATCACACACAGTGAAGCAATTAATAAAATACATTTGATGAAAGTGAAGTCAACATAAACACTCTTACTAGCTTCACTCATTTATTTTGCAGAACATGTATCGTGAGCATGAACTCACATCGTGAGCTGCCTGTTGACTGTCGGATGAACTCTCGAGCCATATTGTTGAAAGCCTGGGGTGTCCTCTGGTGGCCTATGGATGAAACTAAATAGAGGGTTGTCTGCTTCTGGCAAATCAAAGTTCATCATGTGGTTTTCAAACTGTAGTTGTTGATCTAATGTGCAGGATTTTGATCCATCAAATAGCCAATATAAATTGTGTATCTTCCCATCTGGCAGTTTTCCTCAATTCTGGGCATTCTAGTAGGTGTTCTCCATTTAAAATATTGTCAGCATTGCAAATCTTACATGCTTTGTCATTCATAAAACCAAATCTATGTAGATGTTCCGCCAGACAGTCATGTCTAGTGGCTAATCTGAAGTGAGCAACGGCTTCTTTCCTTGGAATATTTTTTATTTGTTATACTATTTCTTTTATGTTGGAGTAATTTTTGTTAGTAATTTCCTTTTGAATATTATGTTGATATTTTTGTTCTATATCAAGTTTAATACTTTTTTTAGTTTCATATCTAATCCACAAGACTTTATAAGTTTTGAGAATAACACTACACCCTTTTCGGCCAGAAAGTCTGCAGTCTCATTACCATTGACTCCCACATGTGCTGGTATCCACAGTAAAATTATCTGTTGAAATTTTGTTTGGAGTAATGTATAATAAGATCTGACATCCTTAATATAATAAGGTTCATCTGGACTATCATATTGTTCTATTGCTTGAATGGCAGGAACTGAGTGTGAGAACAACTACTTTATTTTCTTTTATGATATGATATGATCTTTATTGAGTGTTGAGCTAATACAATACATTTGGGCATGATCAGCGTCGAGCCCTGGCTCCTTTTGCCGATCGTACCCAAGCTTCCGCATTTACAAGGCGTGTGTGTTGAGTTAACTTCATATCACTAACGTTTCTCATTTAAATTCACTATACTGCTTACTGTTCTTCTCCCCTTCCCATCTCCTTCCCTTGCTTCCTCAGCCGTCTTTAATACTCCACTATCAGCGGAAAATGGGAACTATTAGATGCAATTTAGAGAATGTTTATTTGTACCCCGTACTGATCGTCCATAACAACACTTGCTCGTTCATACTAAGAAATGTACCTCTCCCTCCTAGCCCTCTCGTATTTACCGTCCTTTATATCTAAATCATTCACTTCACGATTTCATAAAATCTATCACTTGCTTAGCAATACCTTGACTTTACTTTGCCTAATTTGTTCCCTTCTATACATTCTATAGTCGCTCTCCCTCCCTATTCTATTTACTTCATTATTACTGCTTCTGTTTTCCCATACTTCTCACAGAGCCTGCACTGTTTCTATACGTATGGCACATTTTCCTACTCCATAAATCTATTTCTGTTGGCTCCTTTAACGGTCCCGCTTTGTTTCTGTCCAAAATCCGTAGACTCCCATTAGGTGTCAACACAATGCTTTCTTCTTCCACCAATTCGCCACTCTGAAACCACGCCTCTGCCCTGCCCGCAATCAAATCACATGTCGGTTGAACTCCCTCCCTCCTCGATGATGCCACTTTCCTAACTTTGCCAGCTGTTGTCCATACATCACTCTGATCTGACGTCACTGCCTCGGCTCCTAATCCCCTCTCTAACTCAGCCATCTTCTTCCCGCCAGCCCCACGTAGCAGTGACGTAACTTCCATTTTCCTTGTTTCGCCAGCTGATGCCCTTGCGTCACTTTGATCTGACGTTCTGACTGCGTCCTGGCCACGCCTACTCTCTAACACCGTCATCTTCTTTCTGCCAGCCCCACGTGCCGGTGATGTAACTTCCATATGTCGATCCTTATCCTCTGGTCTCCAATCGCTCTTTGGACTTCCTCTGCATTCCTTCTCTCTGGTCTCGGATGTATTTTGTTGAATCATATCCTGCTTCTGCGATCTGGTGTTCCTTGTGTCACTTTCGTATCCCATCACCATATGCCCATCGACCCATAATCGTAGATTCTTTATGAAGGCCCGTTTCCCTTCCATTCTTGCCAGCATCATTTGTTGTATTAAATCCTTCTTCAAAGCCCGTTGTTCCACCGATAGATCTCTATTTATAAAGATATTTGTTCCTTTTAGTAACTTTGATTTCTTCAATACTTCATAAACAAACTGCACTGATGTAAATCTTGCAACTATCATTCTGGCTCCTCTTGATCTCCCCACTCTAAATGCTTCTCTAATCTCCCATCCCTGTAACTTCAAACCAAGCTTTCCTTCTATAATCTCTCTGACCTCATCTACAGGCCATACTCCATTCCTTTCTTTCACTCCTGCTATAACCAAATTAAATCTTCGGTGTCTCTCTTCCAGCAGCTCAACTCTTCTTTTAACTTTCTGTACCTCATTTCCTATATCTTGCATTTCATTTTTAATCTCTCCCTTAATATCTATTAGTTCCTTTTCCATTCCATTGAGTTTATTTCCTAATCTCTCATCCATATCTTTAATGTATGCCAACGTTTGTTCCATGACGTTTTGATCCCCATTTGGCCCAGGGTTGATTTCAACTTCACCAATTACCAATAGTATATCTATTACACATGTGAGAAGAAACATGTTTACCATCTCTTCTACACCTTTGTTTGTTTTAAAATCCTTCCATTTTAATTTATTAAATGCTCCAATTCTTGCTCTGTGCACCTCAATATCAATTCCCATGGTTACTTAAGCCCTTCTTTCTTCCACTCCAGGAGCTTCCTCCTCACACATCCACTCTCTTCCACTGCTTGCTTAGCACTCATTTTCTTTTATATCAGTCCTGTAGTATATCTGTTGTAATGCTCGTTGTATTGCAACAACTTCACCATAAAAATTTGTGGATTGTCTAGGCAATGTAAAATAATGTGAAAAGTATTTACAGTATATACCACCTCCCACATTATTTCTCAATTTATCTGCAGAACCATCTGTATAAATTCTAAGCCACTCTGTTTCAGGGAATTGATTATGTAGATGTTCGAGCGTAGAAATACCGCATACTTCTGGTGAGTCTTCTTGTTTATTTAGTTGTTCTATCAGCTCTTTATTTGTTACTATCTTAATAAAATCCATTGGATTTGTTCTAGGAGGATGAGGAGTGCATTTTTCTAATAAATTTAGGTAATTATAACTCTTCTCTAAAAGGATTTGTTTGTAATCTGTGTTTTTAGCTTTATTCTCTAGGTAGTTGTTGAAACCATTGATGTTTGCTTGGGTTTGTTTTCAATTTTACATATAATTGTGCAGCTTGTATTTCAATGTTGGCTTTCATTGGGATATTGTTTGTTCCAGCAATAAGTGTGCTAACTGGCGTTGTTTTAACTGCTCCTGTTATTATATTTAAGTACTGATTCTGACATTTCTCAATCATATTAATTTTATCATCGGTTGCAGTTAATAGTAATTCAGGTTTTCAAACTTCTTTATGTAAATTTGTTCCCATACTTCAAGCTCTCTTACCAGTATTGCATAAAGTTCAAACACACTGAGAAATCAGCAGTCACCTTTCACTTCTGGACTCATAACTGTGAAATAGACATCAAAATCCAGTTGCTGAAGCCAGCCCAAACACCCAAAAGAGCTTGAAATGTGGGAAAAAATTTACATAAAGAAGTTTGAAAACCATATCATGAACTTTGATTTGCCAGAAGCAGACAACCCTCTATTTAGTTTCATCCATAGGCCACCAGAGGACACCCCAGGCTTTCAACAATATGATTCGAGAGTTCATCCGACAATCAACAGGCAGCTGATGATGTGAGCTCATGCTCACAATACATGTTCTGCAAAATAAATAAGTGAGTGAAGCTAGTATGAGTGTTTAGGTTGACTCCACTTTCATCAAGGGTATTGTTGTTATACTGTAAATGAATATGTTTGTAATTAATATATATTACTATTTTCTTATTACTTGTTATCATTATTATTGTGTTTGTTCCTTTAAACTTTGACGCATTCTGTATCAGATGTGCAAAACTATACAATACAATTAAGCAGAGAGAAACCTCAGCCAAGCAGCTTGACATAGCTGAGAGGCAGAATGTTACTTACCAAGGCACAAGAAAGAGTTCCAAAGAAAAGCATCAGCGGTATTTCGGGCAGAATCTGCGTCAACAGCACAATTACCACACATATGATGACCAATACAACAAGCTTTGGGAGGTCCTGGAAGTTCTTCATGAATGTTTCTAACATGGACATAGCACCAGTTTGTCTCATTCCTTCTTGCAGGACAAAGCCACAACCTGAAAATATCTGATGTGTTCATTCACATAACTCTCTCTACTCAGTCTCCACAAACTACAACTAGTGGCAGGTAGAGTACAGCTACTTCCCTTATAACATCTTGCTGCCAGTGCCAGTGCCGGGCATGCAGTTACCCAGTCAGTTGGAGCACATGATTCTCAAAGACTGGCCATGTTATATGCACTTCTGTGTTTACAGCACGTATTAGTTTACGTGTTACCTAGCGTTATTATTGTTCTTTGTTAATTATGTTGCCATTCAGTGTTAAACAAAAGCATTTGTATATGATAATTACTGAAAACTGACTCTTGCAGAGAAGTGAGAAGATGCTTTGTGAGAGAATACCCTGATAAATATGTTCCAAATAGAGAAACTGTTCCATGACTTGCTACAAAGTTCCGAGAGACAGGATCTGTGAGTGATAGGAAATGGGTTATGAAGCCTCATGTTCTTACTAGAGAAGCTAGGCAGATTAGAGGAATGTCTAGAACATTCACCCAAAAAAATCACTCCGTTGTCTTGCTCAGGAGACAGGGGTGTCATATCATCCACCAGAAATACAACCAAATTACTTAAATTAAAACCATATAAAATTATTGTTATCCACGTCATCAATGTATTGTTACTGAGGGACAACATTTTCAACATCACTTATAACACAGGTTAGTGTTCAATTATTATTATTAGCTACTACAAAACATTAATAATACTAATAATCTTTTACCAGTAATAAATAATATACAGATACCTGGTCTCCTCCTTTGCAGATGACTTAGTAGTGGCATCCATTACAGTAAATGGACTAAAATTGTCCTTACAAGAAATAGATAAATACTATATAGAATGGGGATTAAAAGTAAATGAAAAGAAAACACAAATTGTAGTGTTTAAAAAAGGAGGGAAATTGGGTAAACAAGAGAGATGGAGTAAAGGGAGAAATGAATATAAAGTTGTATGAGACTGTATCTACCTAGGGATAAATATAGATGCAGGAGGTAAATGGGAGAAACAGAAGAGATCAGCTCTGGCAAAGGGGAGAGCAGCAATGACAGCTGTTAGACAATGTTTATTTAAAATGTCAGAGTTGGAGATGAAATGGTTGGAAAGATTATATAATTCAGTGGTTGAGGCAGGAATGTTATAAGGGGGCTGGAAAATGGGTGGGAAGTGGTGGACATGGTCCACAGAATATTTTGCAAGGAAGTACTAGGGTTGCAACACCTACAGCAAATGAAGTGGCTCAAATTGAAATGTGACGAGTAACAAGAAAAGGAATGGTTATGGAGAGAACCTTGAAATATTGGCACAGGATCTTGAATTCTGACGATGATAATTTATTACAACAATGTCTAAAATACCAAGAAACTAGTTTACAAAATATGGGCTGGGTAAATGAACTAAGAAATAACCTTGAGAATAATGGCATGGGAGATGTTTGGAGGAAAAGAGAGGCAAATCACAAAGGTTTTTGGAAGAATATTAGAAGAACATTTGAGGACATCGAGGTACAACAATTATTTAGTCAGATAACTGAGAAGAGATCTTTGACTTTTTATGTTAACATAAAAAACGGGAAAGAGAGAAATATGTAGACAACACAAATAAAGAAGAAAGAGGAGGTATAGCATGGTTAAGGGCAGGAATATGGAGGCTAAAAGGAAAGCGAAATGGCTATGCACAAGGTGAATGTCCTTTATGCGGGGAAAGTGAAGATATACAACATATTATATTTGAATGCAAAGAAACAGAGATTTGGAGAAAAGAGAGTTTATGGTATGGAATGAATAGGAATAAAGATATACATACAATTCTAGATAAAAACTGTGAAAATATGGGTAAATACTTAATGAAAGTAAAAAATAAATGGATATGGACGGTTAAAAGAGGAAAAATAATGTAAATATAAGAACTACTAAATGTACCAACATGTAACTGTAATTCACAATGACTGCTCATCTTAGTGGCCTAGGCCAAATAGAGAAGGCAGTCTAAATATGTTCTCGCACTGTGCTCTGCCAGCCACTAGTTGTATTAACAACCCTGTATTATTCTTAGTTGGTATCTAATGTTAGGCAGTTGGCAGTGAAGCCATTCACTCTCTTGCACTCCAGTAATTTGATATTTGGAGTGTTTCAAATATACGGTGAAACCTTGATTATTCATCAGGGTTAATCATTTGGCTCATTAACCATCATCATCTTTCCTTTTCTTTTTTTTTTGGTGTGTGTTCTGGAATGAAAATATGAACAGATGGCTTCAGTACTCTCAAAACTCTTAAGCAAAGTGCAGCAGCAATGTTACAAACTGAATACAGAATGAACAAGAGGTGCCTTACTTAAGTTTTAGTTTAAAGTCACAAAGTGGTCATGGAATCAGACAATAGCAGCGATCACAATGTACTGTTGTTGCCTAGCAATGTCCTACAAAACTCATGAAAAATGGATATGAATGAGCAAGCGCATGCACTTGTATTGCTTTTACAGAACAAAAGTATGTTACCTCCTACTGCACAGGCCTGCTCTACAGAAAATAATCACCTTTATTGCCATTTTTTCTAAATATACAAGAACTGTAACATAGGACTCGTGTCTTTAGTGAATTTTTTGTGCAATTACTTTTTAAACCTAGTGTTCATATTAAGTAAGATGGATTACCATCATTTTTGGTTAACCGTCAACCCTACCCCTCCATTATAATGGTTAATGGGGGTTCTATTGTAGTTGTAACCATTTAAGGGGACAAGGTACTCTGAAATGGTCAAAAGTCACATTTTTTGTTTTAGGCACTAATAAAATCAATATTATTTCCAGTTTCAGAAAATATATACTTTTTGGAGGTTAACAGGTTTTTAAGATATTTAAGTACAATTTAAATGCTAGTTTGCATTCCTTTAAAGCTGTCATGCAATGGGGCGTTTTTAGAACATTTTTGTATCATTCAATAACAAACGACTATATCATGCCCAGTGAGCAGTTCAGAAATTAACAAAAGAGACCAGGACCAAGAGAATGCAATCAAAAAAGCTCAAGCAATTCAGGAATGAAGGTGCAGATGATTATGACCCTGGAATGTACTGAAGTGTGTTACAATTTTAATGTTCAAACTTTAAGTTCAATTTCTCAAAACAACATTTTTGGATACTTATGTGCCTTTTTCTCAGAAAATATGAAAGGTAGAGAGCTGAAATTGTCAGTACATGTATACAACACATAGTTAAATTTCTTGAACCACAATCATAATTTTATAATCTATATTAGTGATATTAAGAAAGCATCAACAGTGCAAATTTTCCACATTTTTACTTTTTTGACTTTGCAAATAATATTTTCTCAATTTCTAGTGAACTGATATATATAGTCTAGCATTAAGTCGCAATTTGTTTTCTCTCATGTCATGCAAAAGAGCACAGCATTTCAAAGCCATCATATAGTTATCCACTTTTTAAAAATCTGACAATTGCTTTAGCTTAATGTATTCTTCTCACCTACAACAAAATATGTAATGAAAGTTTATCTTCATTATATTGATATACAATATCAAAATGACCTGAATATACAATACACAAACAAAACAATATACCAGATGAAATGAGAGCCATAGCAATAGCTACGGAAAATGAAAGGTACCCAGAAAAAGAATGGCTCTGAATATATACAGATGGATCCTTCGTCAATAAAAAAAATGCCAGTGCAGGAGTATACTGTAAACACTTTGCACAGTATCTAACATTAGATGAAATGTCAAACCACTATGATGGAGAATTAACAGCTACAAAAGCAGCTACAGAACATTTTATATAGACCATACATAAAACAAAACATAGTCATCTTATCAGACTCAAAATCAGCCATTGGATGGAATAGTAAATTACAATAATAAAACAACAAGAAATATTAAAGAAATAAGAAGCCTAATTAAAGCAGTTGAAACTAGAAATCATGTCACTCTACAATGGATCCCAGCTCATGTCGGACTTTTGGGCAATGAACATGTGGATCAATTAGCAAAGAAAGGTGCAATACAACAAATAAAATCTGCAGGACAAATAGAAATAAATAAACAATTAAATAACATTAAACAACATTTCAAAAGACAGCAGAGACTTGATGAAGAAAATAAATTAAAGGATAAACATTATAAGAATATTAAAGATAGAGTTGATATACAAAAAATGCCAAGGAAGACTGCAGTGGCCTTATTTAGGATGGCAACTGGCCACGATTGCCTCGCAGAACACCTCTACAAGATCTACCTACACCCAAGTGCACTCTCTGTGAAGAAGATGTCATCCTGAACAAACAAATGCAAAGGCCTTAAAAGTGATAGCTTACAGACTTTATATTGGGAAGAAGCCAGAGGGAAAATGATGCAGATCAATTAATCCCCAGTGCCATTGGTGAACAACAACAACAGCCTCTCCTAAGACCATTCTTCAGTCTTTTAGGTGTTCATTGTAGATGGTGTCTGGGCCTGCCACTTTCCTGTTCTTCAACTCGTTTATTGCTCCTTCCCTCTTCCTGAAGAGTGATTCTTGGGAAGTCAAGTCTCACCTATATCTCTCCAGTTGAGTACCTGGTTGAAATGCGCTTCCCAAACTTGTATTTGCATTGCCAATGTGAAAGTTGGTTTTCTTGGCTTCATCACTGCATAAGGGTTTTCTTTTGCAGCCTTTATCAACCTGTTGACTTCTTTCTCTGTAAAATTTTCTTCTTTTCTTCTCAACATGCTTTTGTATTGCCTCCTTGTTTCAGTAAGTCTTGAGGGTCCATAGTATTTTTGCTTTGTGGAGCATTTTTAGGACATTTGTATGCTCTAGATAGCATCAAACCATTTTTGTGCTCTTTGGAAGTGCATTCAAATCTGTTGTGTTTCTATTATTATGATATATATATTCTGTAAAATGAAGGAAGGGAGCTTTCATGAAGGCTTGCAATTATACATTGATGGAATTCCCTTCACTCAGCACCAAGCCCAAGGAACTTCAGTCAGAAGAGAGGAAAGGAGGGGAGAAGAAGTAAGCGTACCATAGGGGAAGAACCAGGAGAGCAGCAAACCAACCAGGGAGGTGACGTCACCATTGAAGAAGGTCAGCTGCTAGATGAAGCAAGGAGTGACGTATTAGCGGTGTCAGCAGGACTTGATGTATGGAAAGACGGAGAAGGTATGAGTGTAGTATCAACACCCGAAGGCAGTATCTTAATAGTAAAAGACCACAAGAGGATTCAGACACAACAGGAGGGAGGCTAACAAGAATGAAAGCAAAACTACAAAAATTTAGACAAAATAGAACCGATTCAGCATAGGATGAGTCTCCCCTGGTGGTGGTTGCTGAAATATGGAAGGTTTATTAGTCAATTGGCTCAAATGTGGATGTGAGGTGATCTATAGCAATGGTGAACACAGTGAGAGTTATGGAGGGTTATGAGTATTTTGGAAAACACGGAGTAAAAAAAAAAATGAAAGGCAAGGTACCAGGGGGAATACAAGTGTTTATTAGAAGGGACAGGAACTTAGAAGAAAGGAAATAAAGGGTACAGGATTAGAGAGAGCAAGAAAGGACATAAGAAATGATATAGAACTGTCAGATAATGAAAGGAGGAAGAAATTAAATTAAGGAGGGAATAGGATTAGTTACTTTGCATTAGTTAAGCAGGATTCTTATACACCAATAACCAGGGTGTTAGTGTGTATAAGGTCCAAAGGAACAGACCAGCAACTCTTAAGGATAGAAATTAGTTGAAGGTGTCTAACAAAAAAAGAAGGAAAGTTTATATTGTATAAATGTAACCAGATATTGTATGTGATTAATGACAAATAAATTTCATTCATACAATATATATTCTGTATCGCCTATTCAGTCGTCTGGTTTCCTCCATTGTTGACTTTGATTCTTGTAGTGTGTCATTACGACAAAACAGAGAAAACCAGAAGAGGCTAACCTATAGTAGGAAGAAAATAGAAAAAATAAGCTTTAGTAATAGTTTGTATACCCACTAATAAATGATATAGGGTAGATAAAATCATGTAAATCTATCACATCAGATTTTTTATTTATGCTGCTCACAGGCATACATACAAACCTTTCATAAAATTCTGGTGTATTACCTTCACATGGCTTACTCTATCTTCATGAAACTATTCTTACAAAAGCCTATTCTTCTATCTACTTCATGTTTATTGAGATAAATATTTGTATTTGTATTTTATTGTGCTAAGAGATTTACAATTTGATTGTCTACTGAAATTTGGTCCTGGCCACTCATTCTGTAGACATCCACTATAGTTTATCTAAATTTTACAATTTCCCATCAATAAATTATCTTCCTCCAGTTTTTCATGTCCCACTTCCACTTGTCTTTCACTTGTCACTTTTTAATTACTTTACCATCAAATATTCACCACAATTTTCCAATCAAAATTTCATTGAATTAATGATTTCTCACTACCTCTATCCATTGTCTATATTGCAAGCTACACTACCTCTTACTTATCTCTATCCACTGTCGAAAGCCATTTATTTTTTACTTTGCACAAAAACTGTCCAATGCTCCTAGTGTCCTTGCACATCATTTCGATTATAAGTGTATTTCTATCCCCCTTCAACCACTTCTTTTTAATAAATTCTCTTCTACAATTTTCTGTTCCTTGGCACTTAAATATTATGAGTTCAATGTCTTCATTACCACCACATATCGGACATTGGTTTTGAGGAATACCGTGTCTTAACCCTCTTAGCCTCTATGCCCCGGTTCTTACCCACGCAATAGATTCTTTCTTTTCTATATTATATTCTTCAACCCAAATTTGTAGACTAGCCACCAAAATGCCCACAAAAAGTTTTCCTATATAACATAGTAATGCAGTACCTCTGTAGTTATTAGGTTTGTCAACATTACCCTTGCCTTTATATATAGGATGGATGATAGCTTCCCTCCATCGTTTAAGTACATAACCCTTTCTATTAATTACATTAAATAAATCTAAAAACATTTGTAGAAATGGTTTTATTGCACATTTCCTGTAGGTACAATGAGAATACAGTAGGCTTTAAGCGATAGTCAAATATTTTAAGAGCTGGTAATTATGTGATGGCTTGAAATTCCATTCTCTTTGCATGACAAGGAGAAAAAAATGAGTAATGACCTTCCATTTGAGAAAAGTATATTTGAAAATTCAAACCAATAACAAAGAATATCTCAGAAATGGTTAACACCACAAAAAACTTTATGTGACATTGTGCTTTAAAGAGCTCTATGTTTTTTATGAAGTAAGATTTTATCTTCTTCTTATGGTTTACCAGTTATACAGAAGTCATACAGAATGAAGAGGACTTCACAGGCTATTCCCAGAAAATTTAAGATATAGATTTTAATTGTCATGTAAGTTATATTTAATATATGGTATGTTAATCTAAATTCTTAGAGCCATTTTTGAGACAATAAAAAATAACAAGAAATATTCCTATAAAGGGTAGTTTGGGATGAGGGATTTTCTTTAAAATCTTAATGTTACATCTTTGGAAGGTACTGGTCTTCAATACCAACTTTGGTGTTTATACAATACTTCATTTTTGAGTTATGCTGTTTACAGGCACACATACAGACCTTTTTATTTGAATTCAGAGAGCTGAAATGGGTATTTGCAGTGAAATGTCAGTCTTGAATTTTTGAGTGGAATGCAGTGCTGCTGCCTCTACTTACTGTAGGTAATAATGCTGCAATTTGTTTCTCTAGTTAAATTAAAATTTTTGACAGTGAAAGAGCTCTACTGTACTGACAAAATACAAACGTGATACAAAACACTTCAGTGGCTGAGTGGTATTTCTACACACCAATTGTATATAGCAATCCCCAGTTGACGCTCTGCTCTGCCTTCTTCCAGGGCAACAGTTTGGCTTCTTTATGCTTATTTGGCCCACCTAATTCTGAAAATAAAAAATAAAGCTTTATAAATGGCAATTTAATTTTGTTCAGTTAACCCTCTTATTCTTTATGAAACTACTGTACTAATGTAGAACATTTTTATGGTAAACCCTCCCCTTTTACCCCTTTTTCATAAATATTCATAATATTTCTTATAACATATAAAAATTCCTGAAATTCATGTACTTGGGTATGAAATATAAGCGGGTATTATTTTTGATTTCTCCCCAAATGTTGTATAGTATGCAAGTATCTTCTATTAGCGAAACAATTATTGCAATGTCAAGTAGTGTTTTACTTTCTCTACCATGTATATAGCAGGTAGAGGAAGTATTGCATTCCACCCAGAAATTTGATATCAAGATTTCACCAAAAAAATGTGCTTTAAGGCACCCAACATCCAAAAAAAAGCATTTCTAGAAAAATGTCTCTATGATGTGTGTGTCCGTCAATAGGACAACTCAAAAATGAAAATTTGGATAAATACCAACCTTAGTTTTTAAGTTCAAAATCTTCCAAAAATCCAACACATACATTTTAAAGAAAATATTCCCATCCCAAAAACGCTTTACATGGAAAATGTTTCAAATATTGAACATGAAACATTTTATATGATAAATAAAAGTATATCTTGAATTTTCTGGGAAAAGTCCATGAAGTCCTCTTCATTTGGAAGGAATTTTGTATAATCTTGTATAATCGGTAAACGTAGATCCTTTTAAAACACACAATTTATTTAAAATAACTTTTTTTAACTTCCTTTTGATTTTCAGTTGCTTCTTGTGATTGCATGGGACAATATGGAATTTTAAGGGCAGCATGTAGCATGCCAATTAGAGATTATCAATGAGGAAATTAGAATGGTCAATACATTGAAAGTATTTTGGATCAAACATAAAAGCAGATGGAACTAGTAGATTAGAAAAAAAGAATAAGTGAAGGAAGGAAAACAATTGAAATGTTGAAGTTGATATTATGGAGCAGAAGCATGGACAATGAATAGGTAACAAGAAAGAAAATTGTTAACAGAGATGTATTTTTGGTGGAGGGCTTCTTGAATCTCAAGAACAGATAGAATTAGAAATATAAACATTTGGGAAATAATGGATGTAAAAAGAACATATTAGAAGTAATAGAAAATAGAAGTTTAAAATTGTTCAGTCATGTGAAAAGAATGGAAAATGATAGAATAGTAAGTATGATGCTATGTCTATAGCATCATACTTACTATTCTATCATTTTACATAAAGAAGAGAGAGAATCTATTGCATGGTTAAGAACCGGAGCATGGAGGCTAAGAGTGTTAAGACAGGGTATTCCTCAGAACCAATGTCCGATGTGTGGTGGTAATGAAGACATTGAACACATAGTATTTAAGTGCCAAGGAACAGAAAATTGGAGAAAAGAATTTTTTAATAAGAAGTGGTTGAAGGGGGATAGAAATACACTTATAATTGAAATGATATGCAAGGACGCTAGAAGCATTGGACAGTTTTTGTATAAAGTAAAAAATAAATGGCTTTGGACAGTGGAAAGAGAAAAGTAAGAGGTAGTGCATCTTACTTTGAATGGAAAACCATAGTGAATGTGTTAATTTAGTGACAAGAGATTGTAAAATGTAAATAAACTGTAGTGATTGTCTACTGAATAAGTGACCAGGGTCAAAATGCAGTAGACAATCTAATTTGTAAAACTCTTAGCACAATAAATACAATACAATACAAGTATGATGCTAGAATGGGAAGCTGAGGGAAACAGAGGGTGCAAAAGACCAAGAGAACAATGGATGGAAGCATGGCATCTAGAGGACTAATAGATGAAGGGTTTAGAAATACTACTATATGGTAGATAATTCCAAATCAAAAAAAAAAAAAAATCTGATGTGTTACACTCACATGACTTTCTCTACTCTTGTACAAATTATTTTTACAAACACTTATTCTCCATCTACTTCATGTTAATCGAGATAAACATTTGCAGACTCTATCTTATTGCTAATTTTCTTGTAGATGTAAGGGGAATATATATTTACAAGGGCAATTTGGAAATACAGTAGCCTTTAAGCATCGACATATCTCTTAATAGTTGGTTGCTAGGTGCAGCACCATTCTCTTTGCCACAGATTAATACTCTTTGCATATCCAAGACAAAAAAATGAATAATGAATTCCCATTTGAGAAAATAAGTATTGAAAAATTTAAGGGAATAACAAGTAATATCTCGAAAATGCTTCACTCAACAACAAAGTATATGGCATAAATTGTGTCGTTTAACGCGATCTACATTTTTTGTGTAGTAAAATGTTGTCTATCTCTTATGGTTTACCAGTTATGTAAAAGTCGTTCACAATAAAGAATACTTTTGAAGACATTCCCAGAAAATTCAAGATATACATTTCATTTGTCATGAAAATATCTTAAACATATGATATTTTAATCAAAATCGTTAGAGCCATTTTTGAGAAAATTAAAATTTTCAAAAAATGTTCGATGTAAAGGGTAAATTGGGGTAGGGGGGATTTTCTTGGAAACCTTCGTGTCACACCTCTGGAAGATACTGAACCTAAATACCAAGTTTGGTGTTTATCCGACTGTTCATTGCTAAGTTATGCTGTTCACAGACACACACACACACACACACATACAGACAGACAGACACACACACGGACATGTTTCCAAAAATGCTTTTTTAATTCTTCAGACAGGTCTCAAAGCATGTATTTCTGATAAAATCTCCATAATGAATTTTTGGGTGCAATGCAAAATTCCTCTATACTTACTATAAGAACATAGTAGTATCAGCGGTTTCTGATAAACACTTACTACATAAATTTTCCCTATAATATTACTACAGAGTAATCATAATGCCAATGATCCATGTGTGTGGTACTGAATTTTTTTCAAGTTTAGTCAGTATGAAAGAGCAAATTCAAAACTACATAGAGAGCAGTCAGTTTATGGCCTGGCCACATACAGTGTGTATACGAGGGCAGTACCAGAAGTACCCGACCTAACATATATATATAATGGTTGTTGTTTCAAACAAATGACTATGGTAGAAGGTACCACCCTTATGAAGCTTAAGTTTGAAGTTTGACGATGCTCCGTTGTTTAGTAATTGTTTGGCAGCCATTAATAGTGAATTCTTTCAGCAAATTTGTAAACATGGATAAAACTGGCCATCGTTATGTGATACAATACTTTCATTTGAAAGGTCTTAGTCCAACTAATATTAAAGCTGAGCTAGATTCTACTCTGGGGGAGTCTGCTCCTTCGTTTACAACAGTAAAATACTGGGTGGCAGAGTTTAAGTGAGGCCATACGAGCTGCCAAGACAAACATCGCAGTGGTCGACCAAATGAGGTGACCACGCCAGAAATTATGAAGAAAATCCATAAAATGGTATTGTATGACCGTCGACTGAAAGTGCGCGAGCTAGCAGACATGACATGAGAAAGATGTGCGCAAGATGAGTGCCACATTTACTCACAATGGAACAAAAGCAGCGTCATGAGGATGTATCAGCCGAACGTTTGGTAATGTTTTGCAACAATAAAGCCAAGTTTTTGCATCGATTCATAACCCTCGATGAAACATGGGTCCATCACTTCACACCTGAGATGAAGGAACAGTCAAAACAGTGGATTGAAAGGGGAGAATCAGCTCCAAAGAAGGCAAAGGCAGTTCCATCTGCAGGCAAGGTCATGGCGTCATTTTTTGGGATGCACGTAAGATAATTTTAGTTGATTATCTTCAAAAAGGAAAAGCAAACAATGGTGAGTATTATCAAACTTATTGCAGCGTTTGAATGATGAAATCAAGCAAAAACGGCCACATTTAGTGAAAAAGAAAGTTCTGTTTCATCAAGATAATGCACCAGTTCACACATTTATTATCGGCATGCCAAAATCAATGAGTTAAAATTCAAGTTGCTTCCTTATGCACCCTATTTACCAGACTTAGCCCCCTCTGATTATTTTCTGTTTCCAAAGTTGAAGAAATGGCTTGGGGGTAAAAGATTTGCCACAATGAAGCGGTTGAGTTTGCAGTTGATGGCTATTTTGCAGAACTCGATGGTTCTCGCTATAAACAGGGTATCGAAGCTATTGAACATCGCTGGGAAAAGTGTATCGAGCTGAAAGGAGACTATGTAGAGAAATAAAGATGTTTTTTCCCAAAATTATTGTGTTTTCATTGTTAGGTCGGGTACCTCTGGCACAGCCCTCATACTTGTACAGTGCAACCTGTCTTCTACACTGGGGCGTTTTCCATTCTAAAACTCCCACGTCACACACTCATGATGAGTAATAGTAACATGCACTATAATGAGTACTAACCTTGTTATAAGTGGTATCCATCTGTATTGAGACATTCCTGGCATTCCTCATTGTCACATGGTTGTAATTCATGAACAAAAGTCACTCTATAGGGTCTCAGTTTTTAAAGTTCAGCACTGTACGAAACAAAAAGGTTTTTAAAACACTCATTTGCTGTGCAATATGTCTTAGGGACTTCTTTGGAGAGCATTTGAATGATGCAGCAATTTCATCCATTTTTTCCGTCATTAGAAAACGTGTATTTTGCTTCTTAGGTTGTGCATTTAGCGGTCCCGTTGTCCTAAATGTCAATAGTATCTGATAGTGTCTCTATTTGGAACTGGAATACCAGGAAATGTCTCCTGAAATTGTCTACACCTGTCTACATGATTTAATTCTTATGTGTGTATTATTCAATAAAAATTCTTTGCTCAAACATGAATTTTTCAGTAGGCATTTCTGTGGAGTAATAACAAGATAAGAACAGCAACAATAATAAGAATACTCTAAAGTAACTCACACACAACACAGATGTTTGAATAAGCTTACACTTTTGAGATGCACAATGAACAAACTCTAGTCTTTACAGCACAGTGGAACATACAGTGCAGGCAAATCACACATACACACGGTCACAGCCAGGCCACCAAACAACTACTTGACATTGTCTGCAGCTTGTTTAAAACTTACTTTCAGAACTCAGCAGATACTTGAAGCTTGAAGTCCCTGGTAGCATAAAGAGTACGAAAAATAACAGTATAAAAAATGCAGAGTCCTCTATTTTCCTGGAAACGAACAACATAACTATTAAAAATCAAACTGAATCACTTTACTAAAGGTTGAACAAAGGTAAACTGAACAGTGAAATGATTTTCAAACTTACATTGTATCGTTTATAGGCTTGAAAATATTCCTAAACATCTGCTGCAGTCCAGGGAAGAATACAGGCACTCTTAATAACAGGCACGCCAATAGCAAAACAAGGACAATGCAGACACATACCATTTGGGTTGGTAGTGGTTCCATAGCAGAGTACTTCACTCTAACGACATCATGCATTTGCTCACTTATGTCATTTACATTTATCCTGGAAACCAACAATACAGATGCACATTGACAGGAATTTCAACTGCTTCTTCTACAAGGGCCATTATAAAACTTTTGAGATACGAGCAGTGGACACTTGCCAACTTCCTGAAATTGTAAACCATAAAAGTCATCCAGCAAACTGTAATAATTTTGTGATGATATTAAATTTAGAATGCGTAAAATGTTCAATGCAGTAAATGCAAACAATTCCATGTAAAATAAATGGGAATTCATTTTATAAGAATCCATGAAGGCCTGGTAGTACTGCTTCTGAGATTCTTCCTAGTAGCACAATAAACACGTATTAAAACAAAAACACTACTTCCTATGCTATACACGCATTTCTAGTCCATATTTTATGCTTCATTACATCAACTATAAACAAAAACTGTCACAAAAATGTTTGTATGTTACATTCACATGACTTTGTCTACCCCTATTGTTTATTAGTAAGCATACAAACTATTCTTACAAAAACTTATTTTTCCATCTACTTTATTTTAATTGAGATAAACCTTTGCAGAAATAGCTACATTACCATTTTGTTATAAATACAAATTGAATAGTGACAGTCAAATGTTTAAGAACTGGACGCTATATGCTGAGCTTAAAATTCCATACTGTTTCCATGACATCTCGAAAAACAACTGAATATAGACAGAAATTTAATAGACTCCATTAGTCTGATGTCAGAGCTAGCTGTTGCCATGGAGATCGTCATCTTGCTTTCTAAACAACATTGATTCCTACAACAGCAAGGTTTTGGAAGTCTTTTATATAACTAATAATATTTAGTGTAATTGCAATATAATATATTAGTTTCAATTACTTTGGGCAGAGGCAAGGTGTTTCGAATAGCTGAAGCAGGGCCAAGAGCGTTTCTCTCACATTGGTTATGTGTTTTGTTCCTGACTGTAAACTTTATACTGAACTCAGGCCTAAAAACTCCCTAGATAAGTCCCTCCCCCTTTTTTTAATAAGATGATAATTCAACCCGATTTAAGTCTTTGTACCTCCAATAGAATTTAATTGCACCACATTTGCTTAAGCTACAATTATTTCTATTCACTAATTACATTTTTAAGTAAGTGTGCATTGTTGAACTTACATTTCAGTTATTGAGGTTAAGTTAGGTGTGTTTTATTAATAATATAACGAAAATAATCACTTGTGAAGAACCACCTGGTTTCACAGACACTCTCTTTATACTCTGTTACATTATGTACTGCCCTTGATTGTATTATATTACACTTATATACTTTATCATGTCATCTAACACCCTTGATTTTGTTCATTACAGCTTGGGCAAACAATACACATGCACACAAGAGAATCATTTTTATTATTTTCATCGAAATTTGGCATTTACTCTACAAAAAAATAGTTTAAATACGTTAAGCAAAATTCCTCACTAGGGCATAAAATAAAGTTTTACCCTATGGACATTTATCCCAAACATATGCAATGTGAGGTTAGTTCGATATGGGCTCTATGCTTTTATGTTGCCTATGGGTACTAAAACATTTACATAATATTACTCATTTTCAGTTGTAGAATAAAATATATAAAAGTATTCCTTAGTTATGCTACATTGTAAGATTTATTTTTCATGCCGGCTTGAACCTGTACTGGCTTGAAGCTGTACTCGCAAATAGGAAATTTCTCCATCATATGTCACAGTTAAGACATGATTAAACTCAACACCATCTTTACCTTTCTTTACCAGTCTCAATTCGTCTTCAAAATAAGCTATTATTTCACTCAGTTTCACAACCATGTTATAGCGTAATGCTCACTTAAGGCGGCTATATTTACCACTATAATTATTTAATAACTATTAACAATAATAATAATCTCTACACGGTGTAAGTATAACTATATTTCTAGCAATGGTATTTATCTGGGATTGATAAATAATTAATGTATACTTTTCAAAATAACATTCTCCCAAAGCAGTAGACAAATATACAGCACAAACTGCATAGCAACCAGTTGTTTGGAAAGAAAGATAGTCTCCTAGCAACGGCTGACGTCATCACTAATGGAGTTTATACAATGACTAAGTATTAAATAATTAATAACGGATATCTTAGAAATGACTATGCTTATTTAAAGTTACTTTAAATAAATTGTGTGTTTTAAAGGAATCTACATTTTTTTGTGTGGTAATTTTTGTCTATCATTTTAAGTTTACCAGTTATACACAGTTCCTTCCAAATGAAGAGGGCTTCACAGGCTATTCAAGATATGCATTTTATTTGTCATGTGAATATTTTTAATACATTGAATCTTAATCAAAATCATTAGAGCAATTTAGAAAATCAACTTTTTTGAAAACTTTTCCATTTAAAGGGTTGCTTGAGGTAGAGGAATTTTCTTGAAAATCCTCATGTCGCATCCTTGGAAGATGCTGAACTTATCAAATACCAAGTTTGGTATTTAACCGACTTTTTGTTTTTGAGTTATGCTGTTCACAGACACACACAGAAAGACACACCTTTTTCTAAAAATGTTTTTTTTTTTTTAAATTCAGGAAGTCTCAAAACATGTATTTGGTATCAAATTTTTGGTACTATAAGGTAAGCAGTAGAAAAAGTAAAAATCCCAAGCTTGGTATTTAAATTCAGCATCCTCCAAGGATGCGACACAAAGATTTGCAAGGAACTCCCCCTACCACCCGAACTTCTTTAGATGGAAAAATGTCCATTATGTTTGATTTTCTCAAAAATGGCTCTAACTATGGTAATTAGTAGGCCAACCAGTCACCATATTTAGGTAATGTTACACCCATGGGCCCAACAATTATTCTGCCCCACCCCCATCCATGTGATGCTACTCAAAAACAGTGTATGCAGCATGCAGGAAGGCAGTGTTGCCAGTTGTACCATGCACGTAAGATCTCCATCCGTCAACCTACAATTTACCTCTCACTAATAGGAATTCCCACTAACATCACCTGTTCTTTTTTAGTGCATGTATATTTCTGTATTTTCTCAATGTTGCCACCCTGGGCCTGGACCTGGGCCCATGTGGCCCACACATAAATATGGGGCTGAGGCCAAGTTTGGAAAGGCAGAATCAAATGACTGAAAAATTCAATGCCAATGGAGAAATTTATGTCATACCAGCATGTTGCCATGTCAATTGTAAGACAGGTAGCACAATTAGAGATGGGCAGGGTGCCAACTAAGGGGAAGATAATGGAAAGAGCTTTGAAATTTTGGTTCAGAATTTTAAATCTAGGAAAAAGTAATGTTTTAAGACAATGTATTGAATACCAAGAGAATAGCTTAATGAATGATGGATGGGTAAGTAAATTACGGAATATTTTGGAGAAAAATGGGTTAGGAGATATATGGAGAAGGAGAGAAAATAACGTAAAACATTTTTGGAAAAAGGCAAGGAAAAGACTGGAAGATATAGAAATACAAATCATGTTCAGTGAGATTGCCGAAAAGAGCTCATTAGTTTGTTATAGGCCAATGAAAAATACATGGGGTAGGGAAAAATATATAGACTTAGTAAATAAAGAAGAGAGAGAATCTATTGCATGGTTAGGAACCGGAGCATGGAGGCTAAAAGGACTAAGACAGGGTATTCCTCAGAACCAATGTCCGATGTGTGGTGGTAATGAAGACATTGAACACATAGTATTTAAGTGCCAAGGAACAGAAAATTGGAGAAAAGAATTTTTTAATAAGAAGTGGTTGAAGGGGGATAGAAATACACTTATAATTGAAATGATATGTAAGGACGCTAGAAGCATTGGACAGTTTTTGTGTAAAGTAAAAAATAAATGGCTTTGGACAGTGGAAAGAGAAAAGTAAGAGGTAGTGCATCTTACTTTGAATGGAAAACTATAGTGAATGTGTGATGGTTAAGTAATCAATAAATGAAAAGTGAAAAAAAAAGTGGAAATGGGACATGAAAAAAAAAAACTGAAAAAAAAAAGAGCAAGATAATTTATTGACAAGAAATTGTAAAATGTACATAAACTGTAGTGATTGTCTACTGAATAAATGACCAGGGTCAAAATGCAGTAGACAATCAAATTTGTAAAACTCTTAGCACAATAAAATACTATACTACTATACTATACTACGATAACTAATAACTAAGTTGGTTAGAGCAACCAGACGGAAACTGGAAGATCTGCAGTTCAAATCCTGACTATGGTATACTATTTTTCAGTCACCTGATTCTGCCTTTCTGATGGCTCTAATGATTTTGTTTAAAATATCATATGTTTAAGATGTGACAAATAAAATGCACATTTTGAATTTTCTGGGAATAGCCTCTGAAGTCCCCTTCATTCTGAATGACTTTTGCGTAATTGGTAAACCATAAAAGACATACAAAATCTTACAACACAAACAAATTTAGATCTTGTTATAGTGCACAATTTATGTCAAATTTCTTTGTGGCATTAACCACTTCCAATACATTCTTTGTCATTGGTTTAGTGGTGGCAAGATGCAATTCATTTTTCTCATGGTCATGCAAAATTTCAAAGCTATTATATAGCAAGATATTTTTAAAAAAATCTATTGCTCTTTATACCTAACAGTAAATGTTAACAAAAGTTTTTCTGTATTAACAAAACTTGCATAGGAGAACAAGCTTTTGTAAGAATAGTTTCTAGAAGAGTGAGTAGAGAAAGTTATGTGGATGCAACATGTCAGATTTTTAAGGTTGGATACCAAAATTTGTTGAGTTTATCTTTCATGTTATGAATTTTCAGCACATTTGAATGTTTTGTTTGGAAACTATAGCTGAATGAATTAATGGTTCACGGACTTGTATACACACACTATATACCATCGTAATTTATCTAAAACTGAAGACGTTACTGTCTGCAGGATGCCAGAGGAGTGCTGGCTTGAAAGAATGAAATTTAGCAATATTTAATTCACAATAAAATTGCTTTGGTGGACTTTGTGACAGTGATGTGCCTATAATTAGTAATTATAGAGTCGATTGTAATACTATATCACTTACTTGTTTTTATAACGAATACATGTTTCAGGAGCTAATTGCTCCCATCCTCAGTTCCTTGTCAACTGCCCGCATCCTTCAACTTAGTTGTTAGCTTAATCTCTGGTGGCGGTTGGAAGAATTTCTTCAAAAGTAAATCTCCTGGCAGAGTTTCAAAATTATTAGCATGGTTTTTGTTTTTCAAAATATAAATGCTTTCCCAAGTTGTAAGTTCTGCTTTTCCTGAGATTTTTTTAGTACTTTTGGGTTTCTGTCTATGGTGTGTTTGTCTCTCCAAAAATGCCAAGCTACTGCTGATTTATCTTCCTGTTTTTGCTTTATGTAACTGAAGTGTGCTTTTGCTCTTGTTTTTATATTTCTTTTGGTTTTCCCAATGTAGATTTTTTCGCAGTCATTGCAGCTGATCTGGTATATTCCTGGTTTGTTCTCCTGTGGGATGTCATATTTTAGTTTGGAGTTTAGTAGGTTTTAGATGGTGTAATTGTTTTTTGGGGCCAAAGAGATGTTGTGTTGCTTGAAGATTCTCTGGAATTTGTAAAAAGCTGTTGGGTGGTATGCGATTTTTTTTAAGATCATCTTTTCTTTTTCAGTAGGGATGAGTGTGGTAACTTCTTTTGTTTTCTTTTTGTTCATGGCTCTGTTTATTTTCTTACATATTGTTTCTGGCCTGAATTCGTTTTCTGTAGATATGTTCAATATGTTGTTTAGCTCTGAAACATGTATTCATTATAAAAACAAGTGAGTGATGTAGTGTTACAATCGACTCAATAATTATTACTAATTAGTAATATTTGTGAATGTTAAAATTTAAACTGTAAATATTCAGTAGTGTTGTTTAGAATACAGCAAGCAGATTAATTTATGTTAATAATACAAACTTAACAAAGCTCTTACCAGAAAAATATATATTTCAACCAAAACCAAGTAAGGGCAAGGTTGATGGTAAGGGGAAGACAGAATGTCACAAACCATCTCTGATATTCAATGTATGTCATTTCAGGATGAACCCTACAACAGAGAACCAAGTGAGAGAAATTATAATATTTCTTTTGGTGCACTAGTTTCATCTTGAATATGTACTACTTACATATGAGATACATAGAGTCACTCTGACAGTTCTGAGAATCAGCAACAATGAGTTTTCGTAAGCCAAAGCAGGTCTTCATAGGTTTAGATTGAAGTTCAGATAGTAACATGTGCAAGCCTGTGTGCGGTTTAACAATGTGGAATGTCTACACTTAAATTATTATCCGACTCTCAGCATGGCTTCAGGAAAAATTATTCAACTGAATCAGGAATTTTCTCATTTATAACCGCGTCCCTTAAAGTAATTGATGAAAAGCAGCATGCCTTGGCTATATTTCTAGACTTAACAAAGGCATTTGACACCATACATCATCAGCTGTTGTTAATGTAAATAGAGGCTCTAGGCATAAGAGGGTTGGCCAATAAATGGTTAGAATCATATCTATGTAGTCATATGCAAATAGTTGAAATAAAGGATAAAGCAAATAATCAGATCAATTATCACTCAAAGTAAGCTACGGTGTGCCACAAGGTTCTATACTAGGTCCTATCCTATTTCTCCTTTTCATAAATGATTTCCACATAAATGATCCACCTACTAAAACAATATTTTTATATGGTGATGATACAAATATCCTGGTTAAGGCAACCCAAAAAGAAACCTTTTTAACCTCTATTCACCAAGTCTCAGAGAAAATCACAAAGTATTTTACATTGAATAATAGTATTATAAATACAAATAAAACTGTAGCAATGGATATACGCACAAATATCAACAAAAATTATCTTACCCCTCAAATACAACTCTCTAATCAGACACTTACAAAAGTAGAATCTATAAAATTCCTCGGGGTCTGCGTACAAAGCAATCTGAAATGGGATGCCCACACTAGCCTCAGAAATAATAAACTCAGCTCTCTATGTTATATGCTAAGAATGTTGCCAACATGCACAAGTAAAGAAACAGTTAGAGCAGCATATTTTGCACCTGTGCACTCACTCCTAAGTTATGGAGTAGTCTTCTGGGGTGAGTCTCCAACAAGCAAGTCAACCTTTATTGCACAGAAAAAATTATCAGAACTATTGAAGGAGTCAGCCCAGTCAAACCTCTCTTTAAAAAACTGGGGATCCTCCCACTTCCCTGCATTTACATATATGCAGTTATTCTGCTTATAGTCAAGAACATTAATGCTTCTGACTCACTATTCATAACTAATAATACAGTGCATGAACACAATACTAGGGAAAATACACAAATACATGTGACCAGCTGCAACACCTCGCTCTATCAAAAAAGTATCTTATATTCTGGCATTAAACTTTACAATAATTTACCAAGTAATATCAAAGCAATTAAAAATGTAAACCACCTGAAATCCAGTCTCAAGGCACATCTAATTAACACTCCTTTTATTCTATCAATGATTACCTTGAACACAAATGTATGTCATGAACGGTAGTATTTAGCATGTAAAACCATATTGTATATATTGCAAAAACCTATTATTGTTTATGTTTATAGCTTGACGTGTCCAATAGTGAATGTACATTGTACCAAACCATTTTAACGGTAGAATAAAACTAACTAACACTTCTGTGTATTGCAACGTGCTTTTGTGATGAGAAAGTTTATAATAATTGCTAATCATTACTGTTATTGCGGGTTTAATAAATGCCACCATTTGCTGTGAGTCGTGGGAAGAAAGGGTTATAATAACTGCAACCCTTTTAAACGACTCGTATATTTATTGGAACAACTACCACCTTCCCTACTACCAGAGGACGTGGATTTTGAAGTGTTATATTTGTAGTTAGTTGGTAGTTGGTGGATGCTTCATGTTTATCTGCACAACGTATGGAAGCCAATTTGTTGCAGTCACTTCGTGTTATCTTATTGCTGGGCGCCTGTTATTGTTTTATTATTTTGCATTTTGGGTTCATTGTGCTCCGGCTAGCTATTATTATTATTATTATTCAGTCGAGCAAATCTCTTAAACAGGGTGTGTAAGCGGAAAGGATTTGTTACTCAAAGATAACACTGATAAAAGAATTTGTTTTTACACTTTTATTGCCGTCACAATTAAGTTCACATATTGATTCGTGATACACGCCAAACTGAAACTGTTATATTTTTTAATATCACTATAATCACTTATTTACTGCACATTATTAATTCGCGTTTCACATTTATAACAAACTTTAAGATGCGAGAGATTCTGTAGAATTGCGACGTGTACTTTTTGTATGCTTCCGTTAAACTACGCGATGTGTAACCCGCGAACGATTCTGATGAACTAACTGTGCGACGTATAATGTGTGAATGCTTCTGTTGGACTGACGAAATCTGCCTCTGACTTTAGCATTTTATACTCCCACACCCTGATATGTCTAAAGATTATAACCGAGCTGCTATTGGTTAATAAAACGCGCCAACATTAGCATCTATTTTTATATCCAATCAAAAATTACGAAAACATATGCTCTAGGGAAAATATTCCCGCTATTTCTAAGAAAAGCGCACCAATCTGACGTCATTTGTTTGTCTCTTCTAATTAATATTCAACTCACCCCCTCGCACATTGTTATCCGCTCCTATTGTCAGTTTCAGTGAGGTCGTGTAAACTTATTTCCTAACAATGCTTATAATTAACAAACATCTCAAATCAATGTCATACAATAATGCTTATTTACACTACAATCACTCTGGCATTTACATTATTGTGATACAAATTACTGTCACAATTTTGACTTATGAAGAGAAAGTCATGATGCATTTAATTTTAACCATTTCCTGCTGCTGAGATTCGGAGAGTGAGCAAGAATATTTACGCAAGATATGCTGTCTGTTTGAGAGCAGCAGGTCAACATTTCCAGCATCTATTATAAGGTAAGGATTTTAGTCTGCCTCTGCCAGGGTAATTTCCCAGCGACTGCCGGCTGTCTCGCACAGTAGAGAGAGGCCGCGAGTGGTTTCAAATATCATTTAACTACCCTTTATATATATATGACCTTTAAACATTATTAAAACTTCATTATCACCTTCCAACATAAAATGATGACTTCTAATTTAAATTTTTTTGCATTTTATAGTTTTTTGTTTAGTTGAGTTTAAGCTTATAATTTCCCTAACTTCACTGATTTCTCACTGGGTCTTATAATGTCCACAAGTTCCTCTTTCCTGTACACACCTTTTAATAACTGAGTATGTGAACAGTATCTTTCAGATTTTAACAAACAATTTCTTAGCATGCTTTACTTTTCTGACTACCAAAATAATTCAGAATAAAACCTAGGTACTGACCATTTTATACACCAGTTAAACTAAAGTAGCCTAACAGCTGAAAAACTAAATTGAATGAAGACAAATGGAACGTTTTTATTGGATAATTTGCTGTGTCAGATGTCTAGGTGGTATGCCACGTAAAGCCAGCTGGTTGACCTTCACTATCGATGTTCTTGAAAGGTCGTCAATTCCCACGTCACAAGACAGGAACATTTGACTAATCTTACAGACAACCAAAACTTCTACAAGAAGTGTACAGTGCTGCTTGAATGATGGAATTCTTTCTTTTTAGTATTATCCTGGAAATCCTTGAAGTAGTGAAGACAAGCTGCCACGATGATAACAACTCACAGTTGTGTCTAATATACTGCAGGCAAATAATATTCTCTTCATAATTTAATACATTGAAGCATGCAGGCGAAGACTAAACTTTACTGGATTGAAGCAAAGACATAACTATATAACATGCACTCCAAGATTCCACTTTACTGCATGTGTACGAAGTCTCAGCTGTACTGATACTGAATGTGACATGTGTCGCTAGGCACCGCGGGCTAACCTCTTTCAACTGTAATATCACTCCACGGAGCCCTTACTCAGTGGTGGCACTTATTTCTTCGTAGTCTATTATGATGTGATATATAATGCTGGCTTTAGTTCCTGTATGTGAGGATTGAATAATCATCACAGTATGTGCATACAGGTGTTGCTACACCATACACTAGGATGGATCTCAAGCAACGGCATTTGTGTGCTATGATTTTCTTTGACTTTAAAGTCAGTTTAGGGGAGAGAGAATGCCTTGAAAGACTGCACAGGGTACAATGGTGCCAGGAAATTATGGAAAAATTTGATTGGGGAAGTTCCAAAAACATATTTTACATCATAACAGGTGACAAAAGCTGGATGTAGCAGCATAAGTGATAGTCATCAGTCTGGGTCTTTCCAGGGGAGGATCCCCCAACAAAAGTGAGGCAAGCAAGCTTCTTAGCTAGTGACCATAGTGTGAAAATTTCATTTGAAGACAAAACACTGTCACTGCCAGATGGTACATCACAAAATATCTGCCTCAAGTCTTCAATAAAATAAGAACAAAACGTGGATGGAATTTTGTTGCTCAACACTGTGCTAGAAACAGCCTACTTTCTGTAGGAGTTAAGAGTCCATTCTCCCTACAGTCCAGAAATGGCCCCACGGAACTTTTTTATATTCACCAAAATCAAAGAAAAAATTTGAATCCCCTGAACCTGCAGCAGCTGCTTATGAAGAATGTATTTGCACTCTCTCCAAGGAAGAATGGCATTCGGACGAGATGTTGTAGAGAATACTTTGAAAAGATGCAATAATCAAATCAAAATTTTTAAAATGTTATTGTGCTCATTCTCAAAACTTTCAGAGTAACATATTACACAATAATTAACTAATATCCTCTCGGGCCTTTAGCATTTTTTACACCCACACTGGCATAAATGGTAACATTACAAAAACAAGCTACACTTGAACTTCACTTCTATGTTTTTCACAGATATACATTACATTTTTTAAGCACCAAACTTTGTATGTTAATATTTAGCTCAGTTATATGTTCTTCAGTATACGTTTTCTTATTCATATGTCATACTTTTGTCCCAATGCACGAAGTATATTAATTTACTTTCTCATTTATATGTTATGATACACAGTGCAATCATTTTATAGTGAGGCCATAGATCACACATATGCATGCTCTGCACACTGTCTATTACACTGGGAGTTTTTCATTCCATAACTCCTGCATTACTTACTCACAGGTGACAGTACTATGCACTGTAATGAGTACTAACCTTGTTATAAGTTGTGTTCATCTGCATGAAGACATTCCTGGTATCTTCAGATTAAATTTCCATTCACATGCATAAGTTCTTCATGACTTATGTACATCATTTCTGTTTTTATATTGTCCTTAAGCTTGTCTATGGTGTGGGAATTGTTCCTATAAACTTTATTTTTTACAGTTCCCACAAAAAGAATTACCAATTTTGTGAATTTTTTCCTCCATCAGAACAACTTGTTTTCACTTCTTAGGTTTAGCATTTAGTGATCCCCATTGCCCTAAACTTACGAAGGCAGATCAAAAAGTAATGTACAATAATTTTTTTATGAAAAAGTTTAATAGTTAAGATAGCAAAGAAAATCACAAATGAACTTACACCTTTTACCTACTTTTTGACATAGTCAACACATTTCTCCCATCGTGATACCAGTTTCAATATGCCCTGTTTGTAGAAGTCCGTTTCCTTGGAGTATAGCCATCTGCGAATTTCACTTCTGCATCTGTCACAAAGTGTTGGCCGGCCAGAAATTTATAAATGGGACCAAACAGATAAAAGTCCGACGGTGCAAGGTCCGGACTATATGGTGGATGCTGGAGCACCTCCCAACCAAATTTGGTGATTTTCTGATGAACAGCAGCAAAAACATGGGGGCGAGCATTGTTATGAAGAATTTTACATTGTCAGCATTCATATTGTGGTGTTTGTCACGAAGGGCACAACGCAACTTCACCAAAGTTTTCATTTAGGCTGTAACATTCACAGTGGTCCCATGTTCAGCAAAGTTCACCAATACAACACCATGCATATCCCAGAACACCGTCACAAGCACTTTCCTAGCAGATTGAGTCACTTTGAAGTTTTTCTTCACTGGGGAACCAGCATGTTTCCACTCCATACTTGCCTGCTTGGTTTCGGGTGTGTAGTGGTATGTCCACGACTCATCACCAGTGACGATTCCTTTCAGAAAGTCATGCCCTTCAGCGGTGTACCCCGTTAGGTGATCCAAGCTCATTTGCTGGCCCTTGTCGTTGTCTGTCAGGTTCTTAGGCACCCAGCGAGCACTAACTTTCAAAATTTCAACGTGTCATGAAAAATATCATACACTGCACCATAGGAAATGTTGAACTGTTGCGATAAGGTTTGAAGTTGAAAATTCAGCCTCAGTGCCTCTGACATTCTGCAGGGTTGCAGCTGTTATCAGCCTCCTGGAGCGTGGCAAATCACTAAGGTTCACTCGGCCCTCTAGGAAGGCTGCACACCACCTGTAGAATGAGATGTACTCTTTAAAACTGTCATAGTTGCTGCATTAGCCAAGGCCAGATATTTTGCTTGTTAAATCAGCAGAATCCTCCCCTGTGGGCATAACCAAACATATCTCCTTTTTCTTCTATTATAGTGAAAACTTTCTTCTTATCAGGTACATGCATAACAATAAGCTACACCTCTTCTCAGATAAAAACCTTTATATCCTTTTTGAACCTCATACAATTTACTGTAGCTTCACATTTGTGTTAACATGGAGAAAATGTTTTGTTTCACTAATACCATCCACTTCAACCTGCTTTCAAAACTAGCACATTCCTGGGACTGGCAGCTTCCTTGCCTTTAATTACAATTTAGTTTACTAAATACAAGCTCCCTAGATACTGTTTCACAGCAAAAATGGAACTCGCAAATTGAATTTATAATTTACAGTTTTCCTCTAAATTATTTATTTATTCAATAACATACTAGTGCACTATACATTACTATATGCACCCAAGAGTTTTCCATCATTATGCCCCCAGACAAGTTACAGACCCTGTCATTAGTAACTGTTACAAATTGTTGAGATTGTTAACGTTTGTTTACTTACGCTAGTATCATCTGTCGAGCTATAAGATTGTTTGGTGCTCCGTACACTGTTCCTATTGCACCAACGTTAGCTCCGTAGATTACAGTGAGGAAGTATCCCAAAACTATTTTTGAAGGAACTGGATGACTTCTGTTTGGGAACAAGAAAACTTTGATTTAATATCTTCGTCTCAACATCCAGTGGCAAGTTACAAGCTTGCTAGTATGCACCAAAATGATATACTAACATGTCCTTGGTCCGCTTGCTATCTATTAGATCTATGGTCCCTTCCTGGAAAATGAAACATGGCTGTCAAGTTACCATCCTGTACAGACAAACAATGGCAACCAATGAATGCTTACACAATTTATCATACCTTTTAGTTTAAGGTTCAATGGTTGGTATAAATTAGTGATGGGACAATACCACGATTTCTCAATACTTCATATTGATACTGATTTTTTCTGTGTAAAAATGCATGTAACCAATTTTGTATTGTATGCTAATTCTGAAATTGTTCCTGATTGACAATTTTTTGTCTTGATAATGCCACAGGTTATATATCCCCTTTTGTTAGTTGAGGATGATGATTTTTTGTAACTATATTTTGTGCTGAAAACTGTATTTTAAAGGATTTTATATCCATAGCAACACAAATACCAGCAACTGTTCTTTATTCTGCAATCTTGAAAATATAAACTAATATATATTTTACGTGAAACTCAAACAATTAAACATAATGTGTTTGTTATGCCATTCTACCACTTTTCACAACTACCACATATATTAAATCCATATTTTAAATCAATGATAATGTAAAAAGCTTGAGTTGAAAAGATTTGTCCGGAGAAAAAGTAATTAGTAAGCAAAGTCATTAGTAATAGCTGAGGAGCGAATGTGTTAGTATAAAGATTCCTGGAATGCAGTTAAGTTTATAAGTTCAGCAGTTTGTAGAGTCACATAGACAGAAATTCTGTAAAAGAGAAATGGAATGAACTTCTGAGATTCAAGGAGGTACTGTCTTGCAACAGTGTCACATATGCATACTTACAGTTCTCAGATTGGAGTGCATATGAAGTAACATTGGTGGGGTAGTTCTAAGGTAGGCAGAGCTTAAGTAAGAAAAGAGTGTGTATTGCTAAAATTAGCATTTTGTTATCCTTTCTTTTCTTTGCGTACAGCCTTAGAGGCTTACAGTCTTTCCTGGTGATCGGCAGTTTGTAGTGCCTAAAACCATGCTGGATTATCAGTGACTTAGCCATGAGGGCTTTTGCCGGTAAGTATTTTAGTGACCGATGGCAATTATGCTTCTAATTTCTTTTATTGTGGAAACAGTGATTTCAGCTTGATACTGCATAAGTTAACAGGTATAATAAGTCAATTGTTACAATTTTGAATGCTACAATTCATGACCAGTTTTATTCTTTATCTTCAAACGGTCGACAACTTGCTTCAATAGCTCAAGTACTATATCATAATACACTTCTCAGTCAATTTAAACTGGTGTTATCCTTTCAAAATACTCACACATACCCTGAGAGAAAGATCTCATAGCCAACCACTGTAGCAGCAGAATCAACAGCAGATATTGAAGCAAAGGGCCGGCTTCAGTACCTCTATTCCTTCCCCTATTGTTTTCATTTAGACACAAGAGTCTATGGAATGTTGCATTCACCCACAGGAAAGCAGTTAAAGTCTATCTAGAACTGTACTCCAGCAACTCTTTGGGGACACATGCGAGGCAAGTCTCGACTCTTTTCATTCCTTTTCTAGCATAAAGTTAAATGCAACAGCTTTCAATAATGGAAAACTTAAAAATTTAAAAGTATCGAAGGTTTATTTTTGAGTATTAGATATACTTTGATACCACTCAGTATTAAGAGTATTAAGGTTTCAAGGTCCTATCCCTAGTTAAATTATTAATATTTAAAACAATTTGACTCTTATACACATGGCTTTCTCTACTCACTAGTATTAGTTTTATCTATTCTTACAAAGGCTTTCTACTTTCTCTACTACTTAGCTAAGGTAAGTATAGGAAGTACTGTATTCCACCAAAAAATTCAATACCAAGATTTCACTGGAAACATTTTCAAACTCCTTGAATCAGAGACATAGCTAGGTAAGAGTTTTTGTGTTGAAACCCCCCTTGCTAAACAAAAATAGCTTCATTAAAATAATACACCTTTTTAGGTTGGCACAAACAAGATATTTCCTAATAATGTCACTGGTAGCATTATATTTACACCATATGACTTGGACAAATATAACTGAAGGTGACAACAATAGAAACTGTACTTTAGATAGCGTTGGTACAACCATGTTAAGATACGAAGGGCATGTTTTCATTCCAGTGCTAAATTTGAGTGGTTTCCAAATGAGTGCAATATCTCTCACTTAAGAGCATAACTAGAAACCCTATTTTGAAGTGAAATAAAATACTTCACAGTGATCATTAATGCAAATAGTAGAGAATCATGTAGGAATAGTTTTGTTATAGCCGAAATATTAACTATTGTTTCACTCTATGTATAACAGGTGATTATGTTTGTATTAAGTAAGAATACTGTACACATAAAACATAGTCATAAGTATAGTACAAGAACACAAAATAATTACTACAGAGAAAATGTAAATAAAAAAGACGTCGAGAAGGATCCCCTGACAATGGGAAAAATTTTGTACAAGCTACCAAATGAATTAAAAGTATTAAGTGGTAATGCATTTCAAAGGAAGATTAAAATGTCCTTAATAAAAAAAAGTGATTGTATAGAACAGATAAATTGTAAATAATGTTGTTTTGAGAAGGTTTGAAATTTGTAAAAAAGTCTATAAGCTATTAAAATTATTATTATTGTTATATTATTATTATTATTATTATTATTATTATTATTATTATTATTATTATTATTATTATTATTATTATTATTATTATTATTATTATCATTATTATTATTATTATTTCTCATGTCACAACACATTTGCTGCTTAGAATACACAAAAAATTTTATCCTAATTTTAATTCCAATTCCTGCACTTTAATCTGTGAACATAAAATTGGTTTAAATATTTTAACTCAGCATCAATTAACATTTGTCAATTTAATTGATACAAATTGTTTAAAAATGGATGGTGGTGGCAGCGGCAGTGGCAGTGGCGGCGGTGGTGGTGGTGGTGATGGTAAGAATGCAGCAAGCTAAAGCCATAGTCATAGCTTTATTAATAATTAATAACTGTGTTGCTATGTGATAGTTTTGGAATTCCATGTTCTTCGCATGACCACTGAGAAAAGAACCACTAGCAATTAAGTAGTTGAAAACGTTTTACGCATTTCACAATACAGACCAATAACAAAGAATATCTCGGAAATGGTGAATGTTACAAACAAAAATCTGATGTGTTACACTCACATGACTTTCTCTACTCTTGTACAAACTATTTTTACAAACGCTTACTCTCCATCTACTTCATGTTAATCGAGATAAACATTTGCAGACTCTATCTTATTGCTAATTTTCTTGTAGATGTAAGGGGAATATATATTTACAAGGGCAGTATCGAAATACAGTAGCCTTTAAGCACATACATATCTCTTAATAGCTGGTTGCTAGGTGCAGCACCATTCCCTTTCCCACAGATTAATACTCTTTGCATATCCAAGACAAAAAAATGAATAACGAATTCCCATTTGAGAATAAGTATTGAAAAATTTAAGGGAATAACAAGTTTTATCTCGAAAATGGTTCACTCAACAAAAGAAATGTATATGACATAAATTGTGTATTTTAACGCGATCTACATTTTTTGTGTAGTAAAATTTTGTCTATCTCTTATGGTTTACCATTTATGCAAAAGTCGTTCACAATGAAGAATACTTTTGGAGACATTCCCAGAAAATTCGAGATATACATTTCATTTCTCATGACATTATCTTAAACATATGATATTATAATCAAAATCGTTAGAGCCATTTTTGAGAAAATTAAAGTTTTCGAAAAATGTTCCATGTAAAGGGTAGTCTGAGGTGGGAGGATTTTCTTGAAAACCTTCGTGTCGCATCTCTGGAAGATACTGAACCTAAATACCAAGTTTGGTGTTTATCCGACTATTCGTTTTTGAGTTATGCTGTTCACAGACACACACACACACACAGACACACACACGGACATGTTTCCAAAAATGCTTTTTTTTTGGATTCAGGAGGTCTCAAAACGTGTATTTCCGGTGAAATCTCGGTATCGAATTTTTGGTGGAATGCAATACTTCCCCTACTTACTATACGTAGTAGAGAAAGTAAAAATCTGATGTGTTACACTCACATGACTTTCTCTACTCTTGTACAAACTATTTTTTACAAATGCTTATTCTCCATATGCTTCATGTTAATCGAGATATCGAGATGTTAATCTTATTGCTAATTATCTTGTAGATGCAAGGGGAATATGGTAGGTTTTAAGCGATAGTCAAATCTTTTAAGTGCTGGTTGCTATGTGGCGCATTCCATTCTCTTTGCATGTCCAGGACATAAAAAAAATGAATAACGAATTTGAGAAAAAGTATAAGTATTGGAAAATTTAAGGAAATAATAAGCAATATCTCGAAAACTGTTCACTAAACAAAAAAAATGTATATGACATAAATTGTGTATTTTACCACGATCTACATTTTTTGTGTAGTAAAATTTTGTCTATCTCTTATGGTTTACCAGTTATGCAAAAGTTGTTCACAATGAAGAATACTTTTGGAGACATTCCCAGAAAATTCGAGATATACATTACATTTCTCATGACAATATCTTAAACATATGATATTTTAATCAAAATCGTTAGAGCCATTTTTGAGAAAATTAAAAATGTTCCATGTAAAGGGTAGTCTGGGGTTGGGGGATTTTCTTCAAAACCTTCGTGTCGCATCTCTGGAAGATACTGAACCTAAATACCAAGTTTGGTGTTTATCTGACTGTTCGTTCCTGAGTTATGCTGTTCACAGACACACACATGGACATGTTTACAAAAATGCTTTTTTTTGGATTCAGGGGGTCTCAAAACATGTATTTCCGGTGAAATCTCGGTATCGAATTTTTGGGTGGAATACAATACTTCCCCTACTTACTGTACGTAGTAGAGAAAGTAAAAAACTTATCTACATTTTTTTGTGCAGTGTCTATCTCTTATGGTTTACCAGTCATATAAAAGTCATTGAGAATGAAGAGGGCTTCACAGGCTATTTTTAAAAAATTCAAGATATACAGTTGAACTGTCATTTAAATATTGTGAGTTTGTGGCACTTCTCTAATGTCACTTTGCTGTTTTTATCTAGTTCAACTTCAGTAGGACTTCACACTGTTGCTTCACTAATGTGAACTAGTTGAATATTTTAGCGTGCATGTATGTGCATTGTTGCGTCGGACACGTTATTGCTGTGTAGCATGACATTGTTGAACTAATCATTTTGATTGGGAGTTTGAATTCCGTCCGGCGTGGCATTTCTTCCCCAACCTCCTAGTCAGTAGCGTGGGTCAGTCTTGGGCGAGTGGTTGTATGGATGTTTCCATGTGAGTGTGGAACATCTCCCTCCAATGTTTGTCCTGCAATCTGTTGTAAACAATGTAGTAGCACCATGTCAATTACTATAATAAACCACAGGTCATGTGTTAAATGTGAATTTAAGTGCATTATGTTATGAATATCCTATCCCTGCTTTAAATTTGAGCAGCTAACTTCGTGGTTCTTCGTTGCCCCGTTATGCCGGGGTAACTAAATTTAATATCTCCTCACTCCGGTGTATAACAATATCCCACTTTCCTTCTTGACACAGCAGTGTAATGCAATACACACGACATAGCAGTTCACTAGCTGGGGAGTCAAACGCAAGACTTCTCCAATCTCCCCTGCAGCAGCAGCACTCATTGCACATCACAAACTCACTTATAGAACTGCATTTGATGTCGCACCAAAATCCACTTGCTCAATAACTAACTGACTGACTTGCAAGAACGTTCACCTATATAGCCAGTGGAATCTTCCACAGAACATTTTAGAACTATCTAGGCACATGTTCTGGAGGTGGGAGGGAGGGAACAAACTTCCAGAAATCTCTGAATATATCTGCTGATAGCGCCCCCAGTGTTTACACTAGCAAGCACTACTTATCGTTGTTTATTCTGACCTCCCAATACCTTAGGCCTTAGCTGCTGCATCACATATCTTAAATATTGTGTTTTAATCAAAATCATTACAGCAGTTTTTGAGAAAATAAAATGTAGCAAAAAATGTAAAGGGTAGTTTGGGGTGCAGGATTTTCTTCAAAAGCTTTATGTCACATTCTTGGAGGGCTTGAACTTTAATACCTGTTTTGCATTTAATCAATTTTTTGTGTTTTTACTTATACCGCTCCAGATACACACATACACACACATGGAACTTTTTCTAAAATTGCTATTTTAAATTCAGGGAACTTCAAAACGTGTATTTCGAGTGAAATTTAAACTTACCGTAAGTACGCAGTAGAGAAAGTAAAAATCTATTGTAAGACTAGAAATTAAATATCCACAGCTTTTGTTTCATTTTTACAACAATTTAAGAGTTGAAGCTATATCCATTGGGAGAAAAAGTGTCATTTCCGAGGTTACCCTTATACACACTTCAGCCTTTATAATTCTAGTGTTGTACCCTACCTCATCCAGTGCCTCCAGCAAAGATGACACAAAAGGCAAGATCAGGAACACCGCCAGGGTTCTGCTGACAATGCAAGCAAGAAATGAACTTGCACAACACAGAACTAAACTCAAACTGCAAACAGGGAGAATCTGACTCAGAAAATGAAAACATAATGAAATTTTTTCTTACAACACAAACACATGTACACATGAAAACAAATTTATTTAATCATACAAATGCTTATTCTTCTATCTACTTCTTGTTAATTGAGATAAGCTTTTGCAAAAATTCTCTTAATGCACATTTCATTGCAGGTATAACAGAATTTGTATGTTTTTATTTATTTCCATAATGCTATACAAAAATCTTACAATTTTTAATACATTACTTTGAGTTGCTATTTTTTCTTTCTTTAGTCCATCATGCATTTTAACACCGTGGTTATTTATGCATGTTGGGTCATAAATTCATATTGCTTTATTTTTCTAAACCATTTTTCTCTTACTCTCCCCATATATTCTATTCTTTTTATATCCCTCTCCTTTTGTATTTTCATTATCCTAACTTTTAATACTTCTTTGTTAACAGTCTCCCATTCTTTAGGTAAAAACTGATCTCTCCACAACTTAGTTTCTTCACATTCAATTATATAATGCAAATCATTATCTGCCTCTCCACAAACAGGACACCTATCCAAATTCACTCCCTTAGCCTATGTGCAATTAATCTAGACCAGGCCCACCGTTCTCTCACTAACTATTACCTGCATGCACATACTTCTTCCTTCCCCAGTCCACCTTTAATTGTCTACATAGTTCCAAACTTTTCTTTCCTTCCAGACTTTGAAATAATTCTTGTTTCTCTATATCTTCCGCTCTGTTCCTCACTTCTTTCCAGAAACCTTTAACTAACCCCTCTCTCTCCTCCCATAAGTTACCCATTCCTTTTTCCTGTAAAATTCTCCTTATTCCTTGTGCCCAGTTCATCCCAGCACTGGATTTTTCTTGTATTATTAAACATTGCCTCAAGATATTATGCTCGTTCAATGATTTCAATCTATGCCAATATTTAAGTATCCTTTCTACAATCATGTCCTTGCTACCTACTCTTCCCAACTCCAACTTGCTGCTCCATTAGGTGATGAAATAAATAAACGTAACATACATTTACAGAATGATCTATGTACTTTATCAATCATCTCCCATCCTTTGTCACTTCCCCAAATCTCTAATCCATAGACCATTTTTGCTTCAACTACAGCTTTGTAAACCCTTTCCAACTATTTAATTTGCATATCTGGTATTTTCCTTAAGCATATACTTATAGCAGTCATTGCTAATCTTCCCTTAGCTAAGGCACTTATCTTGTGATCATTCCATCTCCCATTACTACTTATTCTCACTCCCAATATAACGAAATATGGGGAATACAATACGCTTAAGCAATACTCAAATCTTTTAAGAATAGGTCGCTATGCAATGCCTTTGAAATTCTGTTCTCTTTGCATGAGCACGAGAAAAAAAAAAAACAAATAGCTTTCCAATTCAGAAAAGTGTAAGTATTTGAAAATATATTTGACATAAACTGTGTGCTTTAATGAGATCTACATTTTTTGTGTAGTAAAATTCTGTCTATCTCTTATGGTTTACTAAGAGGACTTCACTGCCTATTCCCAGAAAATTCAAGATACAAATTTTATTTGTCATGCAAATATCTTAAAAATGGGATATTTTAATAAAAATTGTTTGAGCCATTTTTGAGAAAATCAAAATTTTCGAGAAAAGTTTTGCATGTAAAGGGTAGTTTGGGTTATGGGCATTTTCTTTAAAATCTTTGTATCGCATCCTTGGAAGTTGCGATTGCTTAAATACCAATTTTAATATTTAACCAATTTTTCATTTTTGAGTAATGTTGACACACACGCACACACACATGGATCTTTTTATAAAAATGTTTTGTTTTTTTTTATTTAATTCAAGGAGTCTCAAAACATATACCTAGGTCTGCCATGAATGCTGTCCTTTATATTGGTGGCACAAAAGCTTATACAGAAATAATTATTTGTTATTGTTATGTTACTATGACAACTGAGTTACTTCTCATGTGCTCTGTATAATTTCCTGCATTAACCAATAAATATGGAATGGGGTGAAAATGAAAGCAGAATTGCAGTGATTGTTCTTTATAAGTGTGGTAAGAAACCTTATAACATCTTCAAGTTGTTAAAACAATTAAGTATTTCATTAAAATTTGTTTACCGAATTATCAAGAGATTCAGTGAATTTTCCTCTATAAAGACTTACCATGAACTATAGTGGTTTCACTTTAAGTTTAAAGGAGTTGTAAACAAAACCATGTGACAAGAGAACACTTCATTGGCTGGTGGGCAAACTACAACTTTTCTGGTTTAGCATGTCGTCTCTTCCTCTACAAAATACAGTTCGGTTCAGATCATAACATTTTGTGGTTATCTTTGTGCAGAGACATTTTAAAAACCCATTATTGTAACAGCTCAATTTATGAAATAAAATGTTTGTTCAGATTCAGGTATAACTAAATGAACCGTTATAGCAGAGGATTTAAGAGGCTATGTGCTGGTGCTGCAGTTCATTTCTGGTTTCCGGATAAGCCGCCAGAGTACTTTTGCAATGCGTTGAGAAAATGAGTGTCATGGCTGAGGAAAACATAAAAGCGGGAAATGGAAAGAAGACACAAAGTCTGTGAAACGTACCCACCTTTACTCGACAATGAATATTGTTGGCCATTATTTAGCAATAATTGTCTTTTTTTGTTAGTGATGCAGAATTCTTGCTGAGATTGCTTGGGGCGCATTTTTTTTCTGTGATTTTCTAACCTATAGTGCTAATCATTTTCTTAACTGGTTGACTCAAAAGGTTAAAGCAAAAGTGGTGTACTGCTATTAGTCCTTGAATGAATGATTTCTAAAGCCTGAAGTTAAGAACAGTTTAATCCAGTACCTTTAACCACAGATGCAGAACTGATCAGGTACAATTTTTGTCTACTCTTAGCATTATGTGTTAGAAGTTTAGGATGTAAGGCAAAATATAGGAACAAGACATACAATGTTTAAAAGCTAATGATCCCCAAGCTGCACAATATACTGTATTCGTATGCTGTCTGAAGCAATTTCCTGTCACGTGTCTTAGTTCCTGTCATCCTCCACATGGTGCTGCCATGTGCTTGGTGGAGTGATACATTTAAGTTTTGTTTACTTCTCCTTTTAACTTACAGTGAAAAAGGTATAGCAGGCCACATACTATCAGGACTTCAAGAGTAGTCAAAGCAGTAAAAGAATGAAAACACCAAAATCCACTCTGGAAGCAAAACAGCATGGCCCAGGAGCTAAATGTATCCATTTCTCAGATTATCAGAGAAAACCATCATATGAGAGCTTATTGACATTCAGAGGCACATTTTTTAACCTTGAAGCTAATGAGGATGAGGTACAAAAGATCAAACAAGCTCTTACAATGACATGCTCAGAATGGTTATGAAGATATCCTTTTCACAGATGAGAAAATGTTCACGTAGGACGAGAAATACAATAAACAACATGATAAAATATATGCACAGAGCTCAGAGGAAGCTAAGATGTTAGTCCCCAGGTTCACAGAGGGCCTTGCCTAACATCAGTAATGGTCTGGTGGGATGTATCACAGTAGGGAACAACATGTCTGCAAACAAGGAATAAAAACAGGAGCCAAGCAGCATCAACAGGGCATCTTAGAGGTATATGTGAGATCCTTGAACACCCCACTCTTCAATGGCATGCATTGGCTCTTTCAACAAGACTTAGCTCCAGCTCACAAGGCTAGAACAACCCGAGGACTATGTTCCAGAATTCATCGTAGCAGAAGATAGGCCCTCTGATAGCCCAAACCTGAATCCTCTGGACTGGATAGCTTACAGAGTAAGGCCTATATTCAACCTCACTCATTTGGATCTCATAAAGGCAGCCCAGGGAATATCTCTAGATGTCATCCATGTGCTGAATTAGAGGAGACTGGTCTAACAGACTTAAGATCCCATGTAAAGGCCAGAGGTAATCAGTTTGAATGACTTATGAAGTTAAACATGTACATTAGTCTCTGAATTAAATACTAGGTCAGATCAAAAACTAATGCACAATAATTTTTTTATAAAAAAGCTTAATAGTTAAAACAACAACAAAAATCATAAATGAACTTACACCTTTTACCTACTTTTTGACATAGTCACCAAGTTTCTCAACATATTTTCCCCATCGTGATACCAGTTTCAATATTCCCTGTTTGTAGAAGTCTGTTTCCTTGGAGTATAGCCATCTGCGGACTGCTGATTTCACTTCCACATCTGTTGCAAAGTGTTGGCCGGCCAGGAATTTCTTCATGGGACCAAACAGATGAAAGTCTGACGGTTCAAGGTCCAGACTGAATGGTGGATGCTGGAGCACCTTCCAACCAAACTTGGTGAATTTCTAGCAAACAGCAGCAGCAACATGCGAGCGAGCATTGTCATGAAGAATTTTGACATCGCCAGCACTCATGTTGTGGCGTTTGTCACGAAGGGCACGACGCAACTTCACCAAAGTTTTCATGTAGGCTGCAGCATTCACAGTGGTCCCGTGTTCAGCAAAGTCCACCAATACAACACCATGCATGTCCCAGAACACCATCACAAGCACTTTCCTAGCAGAATGAGTCACTTTGAATTTTTTCTTCACTAGGGAACCAGCATGTTTCCACTCCATACTTGCCTGCTTGGTTTCGGGCGTGTAGTGGTATGCCCACGACTCATCACCAGTGATGGTTCCTTTCAGAAAGTCATGCCCTTCTGCGGTGTAACACGTTAGGTGATCCAAGCTCGTCATCATTCGCTGGCCCTTGTGGTTGTCTGTCAGGTTCTTAGGCACCCAGCGAGCACTAACACACTTTCAACGTGTCATGAACAATATCGTACACTGTACCATAGGAAATGTTGAACTGTTGCAATAAGGTTCGCAACTGCACATGCCTGTCATTCAAAATTGCTGCCTCAATGCCTCTGACATTCTGAGGGGTTGCAGCTGTTACTGTCCTCCCAGAGTGTGGCGAATTACCAAGGTTCACACCAGTCCTCTAGGAAGAATGCACACCACCTGGAGACATTGCTACGATCCATACAATCATCTCCATACACGCCACCTATGTCCCGTGAATATCACTCAGTTTGTGCCCTTTAGCCCACAAATATCGAACCACACCTCTCTGCTCTTCACACCTGGACGACAGTAACATGTGCACCATATTTTTTGCATAGTTCATGCTTATCTCGCTAGAGCTGCACATGAAACAAAAAATATCCTCTGTAGTGAAAACTTCAAACTATATCTGTGTGAAATGGCAACATTCCAGTTGCAATACCAGGCAGAAAAAAATTATTGTGTGTTACTTTTCGATCCACCCTCGTAATATATGTTTTAGGTTTTTGTGCTTTTTATATTAAGATATATCACATCTTGATCATAGGACAGAGCGTGTGGCAAGACCTAGTATTTATAGTGAAATATTTATATCAAATTTTTGGGTGGAGTACAATACTTCTCTACTTATTATAGATAACAGTGGAGAAAGTAAAAATTAACTGTTGATAGATTTTAATAAAAAAAAGTGTTATTAAGAAAGCAATCCTATCTTTCTTCAAAAATCATATTATTACGTAAAGGTATATCAGTAAAATTAGAAAGCATGCATATACAGCCTGTAAAAATTTCAGTGTGATATTTTAAATAGTTTCTGAGATAATGGGTAATGAAGTTAGCAGATTTAACAGTGGTGGGATAGGATTTTAATCCCTCTTTAAGTAGCAGATGAAATGCTTGTTATGTTTCAGTTGCATGCCCAAAATGTTGAGTCTTACATTCTGGTATTTCATATACATTACAAGAAACAATTCAAAGTTGTACATTTTTATCAGACTCCCCATATACACTGGTCTCATACACATTACAACAGGCATTCTAAAAGTTCTTATCCTGATTCAGAGACATCATGAAACTAGCCAAATTACTGTGATAGTTGTTAAATATCACCCCTTAGATGGCACCCTGTAAACGTTTCAGATATGTAAGCATAGTCACTTGTTCATGATGATCATGAAAACCAGCTATTGTTAATATTTTCTACAAAATGCATAAAACTGAAATATAGCTCTGATAAAGTACTTCATTTTGAAGAATTTAACACCACAGAAATACAAAACGAGTTAGATTCAACATTAAAGGATTCTTCACCTTCGTTTTCAACACTTAAAAACTGGACTGCTGAATTTAAGCTTGATTGTATCTATTCAAAATAATGAGCACTCAAGGCATGCCAAAACTGCTACAACGCTGAGCTGTGACGAAAATTTACAATAACATATTCAATGATCGCTGACTGAAGGTAGGTGAGTTGCCTGATATTGTAAAGATCTCAATAAGCCATGTCCGTTAAATGTTGCACAAAGTTTTGGATATGAGAAAGCTTTCTGCTTGTTGGGTGCTGCATTTGTTAACGATGGGCCAGAAACACATTTGAATGAACATTTCTCAGGGGAGTTTTGATGCAGTAATTTGTATCACAAATTACTTAAATGTAAATAATGATTGTAATATGAATATGCATTTTTATGTGACATTGATTTCAGATGTTTATTAATTGTAATTATTATTGGGAAATAAGTTTATATGGCCTTACTGAAACTGTCAATAATAGCGCAATAATGCAGCGAGGGGGTGAGCTGTTTATCATTATTGGAAACAAGGAAGTTACGTAATGTTGACGTGTTTTTGGTAGAAACTTCTGGAATGTGTTCTCCCTAAAGCATATGTATTCATAATTTTCATTGGATATTAAAATAGACGCTAATGTTGGCGCGTTTTATTAGCCAATTGCAGTTCAGTTATAATCTTTAGGCGTATCTGGATGATGTCGTATAAATAGACACCAAGTTAGAGGTAAAGTCAGTCAGTCCTTCAGTTTGCCGAAAGCATTCATACACTACACGTCGTCTTCAGTCAGTCAGTTCGTCATACATAGGATATAGATTCACAAGTTACGCGCAGCAGAATTATGAAAGATCTAAAATATGGTAAAGTTAATTATACAAAAGGTTGAAGTATGTTGATTAAAAGTGATCAGTAAGAAGTTATTATAACAGTTTCAGTTTGGCGAGTATGTAGATAAATATGTAAAAGTGATAGTGAACGTGTTCGACAATAAAAATTATAAAATAAATTTCTTCATCAGTGTAATTTTTGGATGAAAGATTCCTTTCCGTTTCACAACCTGTATAGAGATACGTGCCCAAGCCAACAGGATAATAGCTAGCCGGAGGACATTTGAAATGAAATCAAACGAACACTAACACTGATGCAAATTGCTAACACAAGATGGAGCTACAAACCAAACAAATGAATGACGTCACAAGATGGCTTCAACACTGATGTAAACAAACATTATAAGCAATACCGCATCAAATTGGCTCCCATACGTGGGGCAGTTAAAATTATGTAACCAAACAAAACAAAAGCAGCACAATATAAGATCTTCAAGTTCTAATAATTTACGTAAAGACATATTACGTAAGCACTTTATATCGCAAATTGGCACCCAGAACGTGGGGCACGATAACCAGGAAAGGAGCACGATAACCAGGAAAGGAACACGATGACCAGGAAAGGATCAGAATAACCAGGAAGGGGCAGAGTAACCAGGAAAGGAACACGATGACCAGGAAAGGATCAGAATTAACCAGGAAGAAGTGAGATGACCAAAGGGGCGAATGGAGAAGTGAACTGAACTACAAGACGCAGATTCCAGAAACAACAAAAGGAACGACAGACTACACGGATGATTGGACATCGTAATTCCGAGATTACAAGGCAACAGGGTAATTCAACTACAAAAACATCGAGACAATGTAGATTCATCATAACACAACGCAGAAGCGACATATAACCTAGGAGAGAGGGGCAGGAAGCTGGACATCAATGTAACAGCAACAGACAGCATCACAAAGGTCAGAGTATCGTAATTTTTTTTTAGAAAACAAAAACAATGGCTACTAATAATATTGAAGAAACAATGATGGAAGGGGATAGTGTAACAGTTAGCTGTAATTCAATACAGGTTACAAAAAAAAGCTCAAACAATGTAGTATTGGAGGGAGGAAATGTTAGTGCAGAAAGTGAGAATATAATAGCAGGAAATATTAATTCTGATACTAGAATGATTATGGAAATGCTGAAAAATTTGAATGAGAATATAGAAAAGAAAATAGATCAAAACAGGAAATCAATTGAAGATTTTGATAGGAGTTTAGAACAAAAACTAACTCAGAGTTATGAGAAATTAGAACAAAAACTAACTGACAGTATGGAAAAGAATCATAGGAAATTAATGGAAGATATTGGTAGGAGTAATGAGAAATTAGAGCAAAAAGTAGATCAAAGCAGGGAAGAAATTGAAAAGAAAGTTATGAAGCTAGATAGTAGTATGCCAAAAATGAGTGATGAAAATGAGGAAGTAATAGCAAGTGAGATAAGAGAAATTTCAAAGAAAATGTTAGACATGAGCAGGGAAATAGGTGACAAAGAAAGTGAGGTTAATACTAAAAGTGAACATGTTAATGTAGAATGTACAGAGTCAGGTAGTAGAATGAGTAATATTACAAGTGAGATAAGAGAGATGAAAGAGGTTATGAATGTAGATGTGAATCAGGCGCAAGTTAATTTCAGAGGGGAGATATCAGAAATACAGAATGAGACAGTAATGCAAAGAAATAAATTGTACCAAGATGTTCAAAATGAAAACTCCAGTCCAGTACAGTTTAGTACAGATTTGTCAGAGTATTCTCAAGTTAAAAAGATAGTAGAAGAATTGAAAATGACAGTTGTTAAAAGATGTGTTGTTCAAGAAACTGTAGATTGTTTTCAAATATTATCAGGGAACGAAATTTCATATGAATACAAGAGGTTATTCATGAACAAAAATTTGAAGGTTAGGATGCAGCTACGAGTAATGTTTAGCCACACACAATTTAATCCAGGAGGGTAAATAGCAATGAGATGTAAAGTAAATGCTGGATAGTTAAAGATGACTTGCAGAGCAATGTATTGGAACGTAAGAGGGTTAATTATTTATATGTCATTTGAAAAGAGAAATAAATTAAAAAAAAAAATGTTTAAAAAAAAAATTAAATTTTTAGTAACTGTAACAACATTTGAAAATTAAGAATGCAAAGATTGAAACTTAATATGATATTAAAGTAAAAGTACGTAAATACAATTCCAAGAGTATTGTTAAAATAAAGTACAAAATAACAAAAATGGGTAAAAATAAAAAAAAATATATATATATATTTATGTAGCAAATAGAACATGTGAAACAGTGCCTAGATTTAAGAGAGGTAAATATTTGTATAAAGGGTGAATATTTTGGTAAATATGTGTAATAATTACAAAAATCTTAAATGCATAAAATTGTTTTGTCAACAACTTAAGAAAGTAAACAATTTTGAAACAGTCATTAAATAATTCAGGGTACAGTATTTGCTATTAAAAAAATTGTAATTTCAGATTAATGTATAAACAAATTAAACAAGAGCCAGTAAGTAGTGGCGAGATAAAAAAAAAAAAAAAACATGTCGTGTTTAAAATAGAGAGTTGAGGGTTGTTACACTACATCACTATGATATTCTTACTTGAACGCGTTTCGGGAGACGGCTTGTTCCCATCGTCAGCATTTTCTCTCAACTGATTTTTGCCAGTCATCGTCTGGGGGATGTGTGTGGTTTGTGGTGTTCTCTGGTGCTGGGTTGATGAACCTCCAAAGGCTGTTGGGTGGCGGCAGTTCAAAATTCATTAGGTGATTCCTGTGTTTGACAATATGTATTTTTTCCCAGATGTCCAATTCATTGCTGCTGTTGATCGGTTTTAAGAGTTTTATGTTTGGAGTGATATCATGGTTTGAAGACCAGAAATGATGTGCTACTGCTGATTTATCTTGTTGCTTTTGGTAAATGCATCTCATATGCTCTTTAAGTCTTATTTCAAGATTTCTTTTTGTTCTTCCTATATATACCAGGTTACATTCATTACAATCAATTTGATATATACCAGCTGATTTATCGTTGGGGATAGGATCTTTTGTTCTGTTGCATAGTAGTTTCTGTATGTTGTGGTTATTCTGTGGAGACAGGGTGATGTATTTTTTGAAAATCCTTTGAAATTTATGATGTGTCCAAGGGTGATAAGTGAATTTTCTATATGCTTGTGTGCACCAAGCCACTCCAGAATACATTGATAGAAACCAAAACATTAACAAAAGCCGAAAAATCCAGAATTAAACCAGATTTTCCCATCATACCTAGGTTATATGCACTACCAAAAATACACAAACTCGGCAACAAAATGAGGCCCATAGTGAATAACATAAACTCTCCCACATATAAACTAGCAAAATGGCTTTCAAATACCTTCAACTCCATGCCTATGTTCAAAAGTCTTAGCATAAAAAATTCTTTAGAATTAACCAGTCACCTTTCAAATATAAATATATCACCCACAGACATGATGGTATCATTTGATGTCACTGCACTCTTCCCAAGCATACCAAAAGAAGAATTATTACCACTCCTAGAAAATTGGATATTAAACAATGGCACACCTAGAGCACAAACAGAAGATTACCTGAAACTAACAAAATTATGTCTGGACCAGAATTTCTTTTCATTCCATCACAAAATCTTTAAACAAACCTCAGGCCTAACTATGGGAAACCCCCTTTCACCATTTTTAGCAGAACTATATATGAGCCATTTTGAATCCCATACTACTAAATCTTTCCCACATCTATTCAAAACCTGGTATAGGTATGTAGATGATATTTTTGCTATTGTTCCAAAACAACTTTCAGAAGATGCTTTGAAATTATTAAATTTACAAAAAAGATCTATAAAATTCACAATGGAAAAAGAAGAAAATGGCCAATTACCTTACCTAGACATCAGGATCATCAGAAATAATGCACACAACAAACTAACGTTTGGCATTTACAGAAAACCAACGCACACAGAAAACTATATTAAAAATAATAGCTACAATCCTACAAGCCACAAACATGCAATTTTAAATAGTATTACAAACAGGTTAGTACATATACCAATGGAGAAAGAGGAATACCAGAAAGAATACCAACACATTATCAACATAGCCACTATGAATGGATACCAGAAAAAAACAATAGATAAGAAGATAAAAAGGTTTGAAAGACAGAAATACATCCAACAAATGACTACGTTACCCAGACAACAAAAACCACAAGCATATAGAAAATTCACTTATCACCCTTGGACACATCATAAATTTCAAAGGATTTTCAAAAAATACAACATCACCCTGTCTCCACAGAATAACCACAACATACAGAAACTACTATGCAACAGAACAAAAGATCCTATCCCCAACGATAAATCAGCTGGTATATATCAAATTGATTGTAATGAATGTAACCTGGTATATATAGGAAGAACAAAAAGAAATCTTGAAATAAGACTTAAAGAGCATATGAGATGCATTTACCAAAAGCAACAAGATAAATCAGCAGTAGCACATCATTTCTGGTCTTCAAACCATGATATCACTCCAAACATAAAACTCTTAAAACCGATCAACAGCAGCAATGAATTGGACATCTGGGAAAAAATACATATTGTCAAACACAGGAATCACCTAATGAATTTTGAACTGCCGCCACCCAACAGCCTTTGGAGGTTCATCAACCCAGCACCAGAGAACACCACAAACCACACACATCCCCCAGACGATGACCGGCAAAAATCAGTTGAGAGAAAATGCTGACGATGGGAACAAGCCGTCTCCCGAAACGCGTTCAAGTAAGAATATCATAGTGATGTAGTGTAACAACCCTCAACTCTCTATTTTAAATTATGACACATCACTGTTACAAGCTTCTAAATCTTCAAAAATTGAGCTTGAACATGTCGTGTGTTAAATACGTGTGAAGTGTTAAGTGAAAGTGATAGCGTGTGTTCCAAGATTTAGGAGACTAAAAACCCAATTATAAAATTTCCAAACAAGTTGTAAATATTTATAATTATGTTTCTAGTGGGGCATATGATGCAGTAATTTGTATCACAAATTACTTAAATGTAAATAATGATTGTAATATGAATATGCATTTTTATGTGACATTGATTTCAGATGTTTATTAATTGTAATTATTATTGGGAAATAAGTTTATATGGCCTTACTGAAACTGTCAATAATAGCGCAATAATGCAGCGAGGGGGTGAGCTGTTTATCATTATTGGAAACAAGGAAGTTACGTAATGTTGACGCGTTTTCGGTAGAAACTTCTGGAATGTGTTCTCCCTAAAGCATATGTATTCATAATTTTCATTGGATATTAAAATAGACGCTAATGTTGGCGCGTTTTATTAGCCAATTGCAGTTCAGTTATAATCTTTAGGCGTATCTGGATGATGGCGTATAAATAGACGCCAAGTTAGAGGTAAAGTCAGTCAGTCCTTCAGTTCGCCGAAAGCATTCATACACTACACGTCGTCTTCAGTCAGTTAGTTCGTCGAAAGTATTAGTTTGTCATACATCGGATATAGATTCACAAGTTACGCGCAGCAGAATTATGAAAGATCTAAAATATGGTAAAGTTAATTATACAAAAGGTTGAAGTACGTTGATTAAAAGTGATCAGTAAGAAGTTATTATAACAGTTTCAGTTTGGCGAGTATGTAGATAAATATGTAAAAGTGATAGTGAACGTGTTCGACAATAAAAATTATAAAATAAATTTCTTCATCAGTGTAATTTTTGGATGAAAGATTCCTTTCCGTTTCACAACCTGTATAGAGATACGTGCCCAAGCCAACAAGATAATAGCTAGCCGGAGGACATTTGAAATGAAATCAAACGAACACTAACACTGATGCAAATTGCTAACACAAGATGGAGCTACAAACCAAACAAATGAATGACGTCACAAGATGGCTTCAACACTGATGTAAGCAAACATTATAAGCAATACCGCATCAAATTGGCTCCCATACGTGGGGCAGTTAAAATTATGTAACCAAACAAAACAAAAGCAGCACAATATAAGATCTTCAAGTTCTAATAATTTACGTAAAAACATATTACGTAAGCAATTGATGATACTACTACAGTTTAGACTTATTTAAATGCATTTACAGTGAGTTTCTCTGATGTTTTGTTGAAATATTGATTCATTACTACACACCAGAGAAGAAGGAGCAGTCCAAACGGAGGGTGACAACAGGTGAAACACACTAAAGAAAGCAAAAATGGTTCCATCTGCAGGAAATTTCATGGTTACAGTTGTCTGGAATTCTCATGGTGTGATGACTAGTTCCATAAGGGCAGAACCATCACAAGGAGTACTACAGTTCACTGGTGATCCATCTGAAGAAAGTTATTCAGGCTAAACGTCCACACCTTGTGAAAATGAAAGCTCTATTTCAACACAATAATGCTCCTTCACACATATCTGGACTTGTTGCTACAAAACTGCATGAACACTTCCTAGTGCTTCCATATCTGCTATATTCACCACATTTGGCTCCCAGCAATTACTCTTTGTGCCCAAACCTGAATAAACAGCTGGTTGGATAAAGATTCTCATGAAATTATAAGGTTGAAGCTGAAAGAAGAACCTTATTTTGCAGTTAAAACAAATCTTATTGTACTGAGGATATTAAAAATTGTAAAGTCGTTAACTCCAAATGTATTAGTTTACAAGGAGACTATGTTGATAAGTTTTTAAAAAAAATCTGATGTGTTACATTCACATTACTTTCTCTACCTTCTATCGCTTATTAATGGTATACAATTATTTGTACAAAAGAAATGTTCCTATCTACTTTATTTTAATCTACATAAAACTTTCCAGAAATACCTGCATTACACATTTTGTTATAGATACAAAGAGAATAGTGATAGTCAAATGTTTTAGAACTGGACCTACATGTTGACCTTAAAATTTCAGATACTTTCCATGCAGTTGCAAGAAATAACCGAATGTTGATAGGACTTCAAAAGTGTGACCAAGTAATGAACAATTTGAACCATTGATAACAGATATCTCAGAAATGGCTTATGCCACAAGAAGTCATTTGAAATAAATTGTGCATTTTAAGTAGATTTACATTTTTTGCATAGTATGTTTTCGTTTTTCACTTGACGTTTACTAGTTACACAAAATTTCTTCCGAAGAGGATTTCAAAGACTATTGCCAGAAAATTCAAGTTATACGTTTTATTTGTCATGTAAATATCTTTAATATACAGTATTTTACTCAAAATCATTAAGAGTTATTTTTTTTAAAAAATAAAAAATTTTGAAAAACGTAAAGCATATTTGGGAGTAGTTGGATTTTGTTGAAAATCTTTGTGTTGCATCTTTGGAAGGTATTGAATTTAAACACTAAGTTTGGTATTCATCCAACTTTTTATTACTTTCTCTACTACGTATAGTAAGTAGGGGAAGTATTGCATTCCACCCAAAAATTCGATACCGAGATTTCACCGGAAATACATGTTTTGAGACCTCCTGAATCCAAAAAAAGCATTTTTGGAAACATGTCCGTGTGTGTGTCTGTGTGTCTGTGTGTGTGTGTGTCTGTGTGTGTGTCTGTGTGTGTGTCTGTGTGTGTGTGAACAGCATAACTCAAAAACGAACAGTCGGATAAACACCAAACTTGGTATTTAGGTTCAGTATCTTCCAGAGATGCGACACGAAGGTTTTCAAGAAAATCCCCCCACCCCAAACTACCCTTTACATGGAACATTTTTCGAAAATTTTAATTTTCTCAAAAATGGCTCTAACGATTTTGATTAAAATATCATATGTTTAAGATAATGTCATGAGAAATGAAATGTATATCTCGAATTTTCTGGGAATGTCTCCAAAAGTATTCTTCATTGTGAACGACTTTTGCATAACTGGTAAACCATAAGAGATAGACAAATTTTTACTACACAAAAAATGTAGATCTCATTAAAATACACAACTTATGTCATATACATTTCTTTTGTTGAGTGAACCGTTTTCGAGATATTGCTTGTTATTCCCTTAAATTTTCCAATACTTATACTTTTTCTCAAATTCGTTATTCATTTTTTTATGTCCTGGACTTGCAAAGAGAATGGAATGCGCCGCATAGCAACCAGCGTTAAAATATTTGACCATCGCTTAAAAGCTACCATATTCCCCTTGCATCTACAAGAAAAATACCAATAAGTTTGACATCTCGATATCTCGATTAACATAAAGCATATGGAGAATAGGCGTTTGTAAAAATAGATTGTACAAGAGTAGAGAAAGTCATGTGAGTGTAACACATCAGATTTTTTTTGAGTTATGCTGTTTTCTCTCACACACACACACACACGCACACACACACACACACACTCACACACACACACACACACACACACTCACGCACACGCGCGCACGCACACGCGCACGCACACGCACACACACATGTGCACTATATGCTGCCTTACAATTCCATTTTGCTTCCATCACATCGCAAGTAACAACTGAATATCGACAGGACTTTAAAATAATGACAAATTACTGAACTTCGAACTAATAATAACGGATATCCCAGAAAAGGCTGATGCCACAAACAAGTTATTTCAAATAAATTGCATTTTTTAAAGAGATTTACATTTCTTGTATAGTATGTTTTGATCAATCGCTTAACGTTTACCAATTATACAAGATTATACAAAATTCCTTCAGAATGAAGAGGACTTCACAGGCTATTCCCAGAAATTTCAAGATATACATTTTGTTTGTCATGCAATTATCTTTCATATATGGTATTCAAAGCATAATCATTAGAGCCATTTTTTAGAAAACCAAAAATTTTGAAAAATGTTCTGTGTAAAGCGTAGTTTGAGGCAGGGAATTTTCTTGAAAATCTTTGTGTCTCATCTTTGGAAGGTGCTGGACTTAAATACCAAGTTTGGTGTTGATCCGACGTTTTGTTTTGGAGTTATGCTGTTCACAGACACACACATGGACCTTTTTTTCTAAAAATCCATTTTTTGGATTCAGAGGGTCTCAAAACATGTATTTCTGGTGAAATCCCGGTATCAAATTTTTAGGTGGAATGCAATACTTGTCTATCTACAGGATGAGCCAAAAGACTACGAACCACCTGCGCGGTGTTTTTTCCTGTGCGCGTCCTTGGCACTCGTTGCCATCTACCGCTATCATAGAAAGGCGTGAATGAAACCATACAACATTTTTAAAACTACTTTTAAAGGCTTTACTTACCAACTTTATGAAAGGAAATCTGAAACTGGCCACCGTTGTTGTCGATACATTTTTGGCACCTCTTTAGGAAACTATCCATCATGACCGATGTCGTCTAATGTTTCTTCGGTAAGAACCGAATGCCGTCTTTTAGATTTCTTAGCCTGAACACTTCCTTTGGCCTGAAATTTACTATAAAGTTCATGGATTGTTGTTGGAACTTTTACACCTGGAACTCTTTCTGCAAATCGTACTTTCACTTGATGAGCTGACTGAGTTAACACATACGAATCATAAATAAATGCACGCTGTGCAGTAGAAAACATATACTGGGTCATAATATACTTTGTGACTAAGTACAGAACAAAATAATAAATAACTCGTAATAACTGAACTACATCACATCACCGTCAAGTCAATACTGCACTTCAACCTGCACAGCAAAACCACAACAGCGTGACTTTGTTTATAGCTGCAGTGCATTATCATATTTCCACACGCCCAATGGTAAAACACCACGCAGATGGTAATATTGTTCATAAAATATCCCTCCAGGGTAACTTAAAACATACATTTTAAAAGACAAACGCACACACCCTGGAAGAATTAAAACAAAATATCCACCAGGAAATTTCTCAACATGAACTACGGCGAGTGATAGATAGTTTCCTAAAGAGGTGCCAAAAATGTATGGCAGATGGCAATGAGCGCTGAGGACACGGACAGGAAAAATACCTTGCAGGCGGTTCAGAGTCTTTTGGCTGACTCTGTACTATGTATATGGTAGAGAAATTACATTTTTTTATTCAGGGGTCTCAAACATGTATTTCCGGAGAAATCTCGGTATCAATTTTTAGGTGGAATGCAATATATTCTCTACCTATTATGTACGTGGTAGAGAAAGTAAAAGTGGATTGTGAACTTGGTAAATTTAACACTGGGAAGGCACACAATTTTAATTCCTGTTAAAATGCTATAACACCCAAATGATATATGAAAAAAAAAAACTTTTCAGTGGTTGGGACTCTCTCTGTCTCTCTCTCACCATCTCTCATTGTATTCTGAAATTGTGGAGATTTGATAGTATGAGTAGCTAAAGCATTTTTCTGCACATAAATAATAGGGGTTGCTGGTCAAATGAACTTTACAAGGTAGATCAATTGGAGAGTGAAGTGAAGAAGAAGCAGCTGTGCAAATTTGCTCTCAAGACTCCACAACTACCTTATAGCACAGATATATAAAGCAATTACCTTTTATGTGAAGCATTAGTGTGCATAATGATCTTCAGCAGGAGGTACGTATGCAAGTTACAGCTTGCAATGGCAGCTGCTGTGATGTATTCCATAAGCACTAAGAACACTGACTCTTTAAGATATTCTAGGCTTGTCACAGAAGAATCCAAAATGCCTAACAATGGAAAAAGAAGATGGGGTAGTGATCCTGTAACTGGCAGTGGCAAAGCTCTCGTAAACCAGTACGTCAATGTGACTGCCACAATGTAGAAACAACGCAATGCCTGTATATTAGAGAAACATTACACAAATTACAATGGTTATCAATAATAAAAGCCATTACTGAAATTTTAAATTAAAAGCAGGCATTTTTATTATACTGGAATCAGATATAACCAGTAAGATTACCACATACCATGTTTTACTTTCTGTACTATTTACCTATAGTAGCCTATAGTAGTCTTTCACGCCCAATATAGAAAGGGACGCTAAGAACCACAGCAGTTAAAGAGAGTCCATAAATAAAAAAAAGAAATCTCACCCCATAAGGTTACTACCTTCAGGTAACCAACTTTTGACTCTGCCCAGCCAGTATTAGTTCTCTATATCACTGGCCTGCAAAACAATTCAGGAACATAAAAGCTAACCAATGAATGATGCTTATAATTAATGCAAAATGAAGGGGTGATTTGGATACCAACTCAATGAAAGAGTTCCACTACGAATGGCACACAAGAAAAGGCTAAACAAATTACAATTTGATTTGGCATTCCTTCTAGAGGAAGGGGTGAAGAATTATTTGCATGTGTCATTAAACTGAATAACAGCTACGACATTTACCTATGTGAGAGCTTTCAACAGTGATATGGAGACGAAGGTTAAGTTGTTACCACTACTAAACGGTATTGTAACATGAAAATATGAGGTTTAATTTTACCCTTTGGCAGTTCAGCCATGCTTTGGGGGAGGTAAAGTAGCCTGCCAATCCAGTGGCTAGAATTATGCTCAAAACAGAGGTGGTCACGCTGGTAGAGGATGGGGCTAGACTTTGTTATTACCAACATAAGCATCTGTGTTCCATTATGGACCACATTTTATGCTTGTCAGTGTACATGGGAGAGAAAGTAAAAGGTAAGTGATGTGCAGTGACTTATTTTCATTATTCTCCGTAATAAGTGGTTTGAAAAACATCTTGGTGTAATTTGAATATACCTGTGGTGAAACCGTTGACTCTCTTGACCTTGAAATAGGGACACCCTGTCTAAAACAGGACAATTAACACCGAAAAACATTTTCTATATTTGATATCGATTTATTTACCTGTCGATTTTTATCTCCGGAAAAAAATATGCACAGCCACAAAACTGGAACTGTCACAATCACAAAAGAACTCCAAAACAGTCTGAAAAAGTGAAGCAATTGAGCACCAGAACTGGGCCTGAAAAAGAAAACAAGATATTTTTAAGAAACATTCCACTTCAGTGATTTAAGTGCAATTAATGATTTAAGAAATTAACTTTCATCCAAATGCTTAATTTGAAATCATTACCAGGCAATGCTCATCATGAGTAATATGAAGTAGATAGAAAAATCACTTTGAATATACAGAGAGAGCCAAAAAATTACAAACCAGCTGCGCAGTGTTTTTCCTGTCCGCATCCTTGGCGCTTGTGCCATCTGCCGCTATCATAGAAGGGTGCAGATGAAACCATACAACATTTTTAAAACTAATTTTAAAGGTTTTACTTACCAACTGTATGAAAGGAAATACTGAAACTGGCCACCGTTGTTGTCCATGCATTTTTGGCACCTCTTTAGGAAACTAACCATCACTTGCCGTAGTACACATTGAGAATTGCTGGCAATTTCTTCGCAGATATTTTGTTTTAATTCTTCCAGGGTGCGTGGGTTTGTCTTGTACACTTTGTTTTAAGTTACCCCAGAGATAGAAATTGCAGGGAGTTAAGTCAGGGGACCGAGGGGGCCACAAACACACTTTCATACAGTTGTTAAGTAAAGCCTTTAAAAGTAGTTTTAAAAATGTTGTTTGGTTTCATCTGCGCCTTTCTATCATAGTGGCAGACGGCAACGAGTGCCGAGGATGCAGACTGGAAAAACACTGTGCAGCCGGTTTGTAGTCTTTTGGCTCACTCTGTATGTGTACACTTGTAATGAGCAGAGAAAGTTGATGTTAGATCATACAGCAAAAGAAGTGTTTTAACACTTATACAAGTACAATAGAACCTCTGTTATCTGAAACACTTTTAAGTGAAATAACGTTTATCCAAATTGACTGAAAAAATAAATATTTTTATTAAAACTAAATGATGAAACATCATTTGTTAACTTATGTTAGGAATGACAAAGGGGATGCATAACGGAATGCGTTGACTGTTCCATCACTTCTTTATTGACAACTGTTTTGGTTCTTTTGTTAATGCTCTTCCTTTTGTTAGCTATCAATAATTTACAGTCACAGCAGTGGACTCTCATTACTGCAGCTTGAGTATTCTTGGCATGGAACATAGCATTGTGGACGACATTCTGCCACCTTTTCATGGAAGGAATTTTCCAGTTGCCGTCCAAGTACCTACACTAATGAAAAAGAAGTGAATCTACCCTTCTGTGTCTAAAAATCCTTGCCAGATAGCATTATGGTTTGTCGAAAGATGTGAAGAATCAAAACCTTCTGATGTTCTGCTAGTGAACCAGTGGCATGACATAGTGGCCAGAAAACAAAGTGAAGGAAAAAGCAAAGAAAGTAAAAGACTTTTTCAAACAAAATTAGTACTGTATATGTATGTAGTTAAAAGTATTGTATGCACCATGGAACATCTTTTTATTTATTTTTTGGTTTGTAAATAAATACCTTGCATTTATTAAATACTTTGTTAACATTCTATGCATATGTACTGTCTTCATTTATTTCCACCTAAAACTTTGAAAAACGTTTCTCAATCCTTAAAAATAATATTTTTACTTTTACCTGAAATTACCTTCCCCTGCCCTTTGTTCCAGTTAACTGAGGTTCTGCTGTATAACTTTTATAAGCATAATATGTTCATGGTAATTATCATCTCAGTATATTATCAAGATTTTCCACATTTGGATGCACCTTTCGCCCGCTAATACAAACTTAAATTTTGATCCATTTTTCATGTCCACCTCTTCTGGAATTTCTTTTCTCTGCACAACCAGACATTTACATAAAGGAGCTTTCAATCACTGAAAGAAAAATGTAGGGTATTTTTTGGAAAGGTAAATCATGAGATTCATTTTCAAAAAGAAAACAAGAAATATGGAATTTTAGGCCACTGCCACACCCTTAAAAACGCAATAAAGAAAATATTGTATTCTGGCTCTATGCTAAACAAAATATCCATATACAAAAAGTTAATAAACTGAATGGTTATCTACATGTTTAGCTTGTGTAGGTAACTAGAAGCATGTTTTTGGGGTAATTACTCCATCCTCATGTAGATTCTGACTGCCACATAATCCTCTCCTCTGGTGACAGTTGGAGGAACTGACTAATTAGGTCCCTCTTCTTAGTGATTTCAATGTTCATTACTTAGCAGCTATTTTTCACAGTGGAAAACATTCTCCCATACAGTTAATCTACAGGGTTTGTTTATGGCTTTGAGTAAAGTGATACTACTTTCAATGTTCTGGCCACTGTTTTCCAAAAATGTGATGCTATTACTACAGATCTGTAAACTTTTTTGTATTTAATATTTCAGTGACTGAAACATGAACTTGAATACCAAGTTTGGTATTGTGCGCTAAATTCTACGGACCAGCAGTGCAAGTGCCTCCCAGTCCTTCTGCCTGCTGTGGGTTAGGCTAACAGCTGGTCCCTCTCTAGAACAATGGGCGCTTGGAACAATAGCCATTGTGTGCCACTTCTACAATCCAAAGGATTCTTTTTGGCCCTTTCTGATAAGTTCTCATTCTTGAAAGTTCTGCTTTATTTGTGAGGCCTATATAAGAGACTGCTGGCAGCAAAACTGTTCCAGTGTTGAGTTCAGTTGAGTTGAGTGCTGTAAAAAGTGACAGTGCAGTTTAATTAAGTCATAACTCAGCAGTCAGTTGTGATTTCATTTGATAGATCAGTTGTGTTGTATTCCAAGAGTGTGGCAAAGTGACTCAAGTATAACGTTTGTGTTAAGTGCCTAGTGATAAATAAAGTGTGTTTTCACACTAACTGGTGTTCTAGTTTGTTACAGTATCGCTCCAACTTTTAGTTTTTGAGCTATACTGTTCATGCATGCACACATATCTCCATACACACCTTTTCCTATAAATCTGATCTGCTACATTCACATGACTTTCTCTACCCTCGTATAATTTATTAGTAGCTATAAAACTTATTGCTGCAAAAGTTTATTTTGCTATCCACTTCATTTTGACCTAGATAAACCTTTACAGAAATAGCTACATTATACACTTTGTTATACATAAAAAATCTGATGTGTTACACTCACATAACTTTCTCTACTCTTCTACAAACTATTTTTACAAACACTTATTCTCCATATGCTTCATGTTAATCGAGATGTTAATCTTATTGCTAATTTTCTTGTAGATGCAAAGGGAATTGGTAGGTTTTAAGCAATAGCCGAATCTTTTAAGAGCTAGTTGCTATGTGGCGCATTCCATTCTCTTTGTATTACCAGGACATAAAAAATGAATAACGAATTCCCATTTGAGAAAAAGTATTGAAAAATTTAAGCGAATAACAAGCAATATCTTGAAAATGGTTCAGCCAACAAAAAAAATGTATATGACATAAATTGTGTATTTTAACGCGATCTACATTTTTTGTGCAGTAAAATTTTGTCTATCTCTTATGGTTTACCAGTTATGCAAAAGTCGTTCACAATGAAGAATACTTTTGGAGACATTCCCAGAAAATTCAAGATATACATTTTATTTGTCTTGAAAATATCTTAAATATACGATATTTTAATCAAAATCGTTAGAGCCATTTTTGAGAAAATCAAAATTTTCGAAAAATGTTCCATGTAAAGGGTAATCTGGGGTGGGGGAATTTCCTTGAAAACCTTTGTGTCACATCTCCGGAAGATACTGAACCTAAATACCAGGTTTGGTGTTTATCCAACTGTTCGTTTCTGAGTTATGCTGTTCACAGACAGACACACACACGGACATGTTTCTAAAAATGCTTTTTTTTGGATTCTGGGGGTCTCAAAACATGTATTTCCGGTGAAATCTTGGTATCGAATTTTTGGGTGAAATACAATACTTCCCCTACTTACTGTATATAGTAGAGAAAGTGAAAAAGAATAGCAAGTCAAATACTTAAGAACTACATGCTATATGCTGGCCCTCCCAATTGTGGGAAACTGAATGCTGTCAGGACAAAGTTTTGAACAAATTGAACCATTAATGACAGATATCTTGGAAAAGGCTGTCACAAAAAAACTTATTTAAAATAAATTGTGTGTTTTAAAGAGATATACGTTTTTTGTGTACTGCATTTTCTTCTATTGCTTAACGTTTACCAGTTATACAAGATTATATAACATTCCTTGTGAATGAAGAGAACTTCACAAGCTATTCCCGGAAAATTCAAGATATACATTTTATTTGTCATGTAAACATCTTTAATATATGGTATGTTAATCAAAATTGTTAGAGCTATTTTTGAGAAAAAATTTTTTTTAAAAAAATGTCCCATGTAAAGTATAGTTTGGGGTGGAGGGATTTTCTTGAAAATCATTTGTGTCACATGTTAGAAAGGTACTGAACTCAAATACCAAATTTAGTATTTATCTGACTTTTCATTTTTTATTTATGCTGATCACAGACACACACATGGACCTTTTTCTAAAAATGCTTCTTTTGGATTCAGGGGCCTTCAAAACATGAATTCCCTGCAAAAACTTGGTATCAAATTTTTGGGTGGAATGCAATCGTTCTCTACCTACTACGTACATGGTAGAGAAAGTAGAAAGAAAAGCTCAAATCTGTCTTCCCGATGAAATGTCAATATACAATTTTTTTAAACACAAAACTTCTACCTACCATAGGTGGCAAGTGGCTAGAACTAGGACGAGGACTAAATTTGGAAGGGGACTCAACCTACAAGATCCTGTGCCTGAAGCCCTGACGAGATGCCCCAGGTGTGAGACAGCGTGGCCAGACCAGGAAGAACGACAGGGTGCCTACCTTTTACAGCTCCCCTCCCCCCTGCAGGCTCGCACATTCCCTTGGGAGTCCAGGACTCGGAGATCGCCCCCATTCCAGGATCGCAGGGTTACATAGAGCATCCTTTTCCCCCACCTTGCAACGCCGAGGCTCCTGCCGACGCTTGCAATCCTTAAACAATCGACAGATGAAAGATGAAATGAGAAGGAGGTGAAATGGAGTGACAGGAAATTCGGACTATGCAATGAACTTTCCCAGCATTCGGGGGAAACCCCGAAAAACCCCATGGGTCAGATACGTCGGCCACGGGAACCGAACCCACGACCTCCCGAATGCGAGCCACAGACGTTACCGCCTAAGTCATCCCGCTCGATTGGCAGGTGGTAACAGAGAGTTGTAAAGACTTTTACAAAAATATTATTTTAGACAATTTGTACAGAAAAGCATTAAAATGGGAGTTAATCAACACTTTAAGGCATTTTAGGCAATGCAAAATGCATTCAGTAGAGTAAATGTTCATAAAATCTGCAACCATTTTCCACACTTTCCTGACGAAATTAAATACTAGGTGCCCATTTGTCTTAAAATTTACTGTCTACTTATAATAAATGATACAAACTAGGATATGAAAGGGTAATTAGATTATATGTCTATGACTAGCAAAATATTTCATGCTGATATTCTTACAGCTCCTAAAGAAGTGAATTATTCATAGCAACTAAGTCCACTTTTTTCACAGTTCGTATCTTGTGCCTTCACATACGAGTGCCAGCTGTACTCCATATAAAGAGAACTTCTAATGGTAGAAATATTGCAGTATGAATTGATTTTCAATTAACTCGTCTACAACTGTCCTATTCGAGTAATCTCTCCATTAAATCTGGGAAGAAAGTACTCTTTCTGGGACCTGTCACTTCTCCACCGTTTAGCGCCTCCCCTCCGACTGCGTCAGTGCCCCCACCACCAGTGTTTCGTGGCACTCTGGAAGAGGGAAGTATTTATAGGCAGGGTAAAGGGAGCAGCCTGAGGGGGAGATAAGATGAGCTTCGAGAGATGTCAGCTTCGCAGGAATACAGCTCTCTCTCTCTTTCTCTCTCTCTCTCTCTCTCTCTCTCTCTCTCTTCGTGACAGGACTGTTTCCGCATCGCCGAACTTTACACAATGGGCCGACGCAGAAAGAACATCCAGGGCACGGGAGAGGCCATCAACACATCGGCAATTGCGGCATCTCCGCCGCACTTCAGGGGATGTCGCTGGGAGAGGAAACCACCTGTGTCCAGGTGGTATCTCCCGACTGTTGCCATGCCAGGACTGCTGTCCTTTACTGGCTGAAGAAGGGTTTGAGGGAAAGGGACTGTGGGTTAGCGATGGTTTTAAGTAGGGTTGGGAAAGGTGTTGTGTTTAGGGAGTTTTTTTATGTTGTTTGGAAGGGATGGGGTTGTGAGGTGATGAAGGCGTGGTGACTGTTGTCAGTTTTTTTTTGTTTGACTTTTTTGACTTAGTGCCTGCCAAGCACAAGTCAGGGGCGCTTGTAGCGTTCCCCGGGGTCAATGTCGTAATCCCCGAGGCCACGGATGAGGGCATTGAAGCTGTTAGGAAGGGAGTCATAGAACTTTTGGGATAGGGACAGGATGTAGTCTGTGAGGGTGGGGATTTGAAGGTCGCGATGGATGTCTTTGTTTGGGATGTACCAGTCAGCATTGACGGCGGTACGGAGGAAGCGGTTTTGGAGGGTTTGAAGGCGTTGGAGGTGGGTCTTGGCAGCAATTCCCCAGACTTGGCAGGCGTAGGTCATAGCAGGGCGAAGTACCTGCTTGAACAGGAGCACTTTGTTGCGCACTGTCATAACTGAATTTCGATGGTATAATGGATATAACATTGCCATCCTACGGTTCACTTTTGAGGCTAGCTCTTCGACGTAGGGTTTCCATGTGAGCTTGTGGTCCAACGTGACGCCTAGGTATTTAGCCTGCGTGGTCCAGCTCACGGTTCCACCGGCTAGTTGAAGGTCAGGCACGTCGTCCAGCTGGAGCCTTCGTGTGAAGGTGACGGCCTGGGATTTGGTGGCATTCACTTTTAGGCGCCACATGTTGAACCACGTGGTGAGGATGTCGGCATAGCTCTATATGCGTTGAACCGCAACCTTGTGCTTCAGGGAAGCGGAGGCGATGGCTGTGTCGTCGGCGAATTGAAACATCGAGCAGCCTGGGTAGGATGGCAATGTATTGATGAAGACCAAAAGAGAAGCGGGCCGAGGACACTGCCTTGAGGGACCCCTGCATGGATGGGACGTGAGGTTGACGTGACTTCTTCTTTGGAGACACTGAAGGTGCGATTTAGGAGGTAGGAGTGGACTAGATGGATAAGAGGAGATGGGATGTTGTACTGAATGAGGCGATGCAGGAGACCCTCGTGCCAGACAGTGTCAAAGGCGCGCGTTATGTCGAGAAATAGCACTACAACAAAGTGCCTGTTGTTGAAAGCTGTGATGATATTGTCCACCAGCCGTAGGAGTTGGTGGACTGTAGAATGCTTCCGGCGGAAACCGAACTGTTCTGGTCGCAGCACTTGCAGCGTGTCCAGTGATTGTTGGAGTCTCTGTTGCACGACCTTTTCAAATAGTTTGCTGATTGCCGGGAGGAGGCTGATGGGACGGTAGCCCTCTGGAGAGGAGGCGTCCTTCCCGGGCTTGGGCATCACAATGATTTTGCGTACTTCCAGGATGTTGGGCAGTACGCCAATCGTAGCAGTGCATTGAAAAGATGTGCAATGAGCTCCAGCCATTCCCGTGGTAGGGCCTGTAGCGCTGCATATGGAATGTTGTCGAAACCTGCCGCCTTGTATGGGGCGACGTTGGAGAGCAGCTGTTGTAATTCTTCCACTGACGTGGGGGCTACAGCGTCCGGAGGAAATGGCCTGTCCAGGAAGTCCTGAACTGCTGTTTCGACCTGGTGGATGTGATCGACATTTCCGGTTTCCGCTGGTTGGAATGATGTTTCCAGGAACTCAGCCATGAGTTCTACCTTCTCCCTGGCTGATTGCGCTAGTCGGTTGCCCAGACGGAGGGGTTTATCCTGCGAGGGTATACGCAGTAGAGCTTTGGACATGCGCCAGAGGGATTGGTCTTGCGTGTCGAGAGATGTGAGGCGACGCTCCCACTCCTCGTTGGCGTAGTCCGAAAGCTCTAGTTTGACGGACCGTTGCATTCGATTGTATTCCCTCCTGTCCTGGGGAGAGCCGGTGTTTTGGGCTCGACGACGCGCCCTGTTCTTCGTCGCGATGAGGTCGCGAAGGTCGCGAGGTAGCTTCCTTGCTAACTGGGCTGGCCGTCGCGCAGGAGGTGAAGCCTGGTGGATTGCAGAGGCTATGGAGGTGGTAATCTTCGAGACCAGCGCGTCGGCTTCCTGCTCCGTGGAGCAGGGCTCCAAGGCTGCTGGCATCGCTGCCATGATGCTTGTATACTCTCGCCAGGGTACGTGTCGAGGACTGGGAAGGAGACGTATTGTTTTGAGGGAGGGTCTGGCGGCAAACAACAGAAGGATGGGGTAGTGATTCGAGGAGAGCTCGGAGAGGGAGAACACACGGGGATGGCATCGGACATTTTTGACTAGAGCGATGTATAGCCAGTCCGGGGGACGGCGATCCCCGTGAGTGATGGTAGGAGAGGATGGCGAGAGTACCACTAGGTTGTTGTTATGCACGTATCGTTCCAAGATTGCTCCTCGACGATTGAGTACAGTGGACTTCCAAGCTGGGCTCTTGGCGTTGTAATCCCCCATGGCGATGGTGGCGAGGTTGGTATTGAACATCTCGTCCAGCTCTTGGTCGACGATTGGTCTGCCAGGGGGGATGTACACTGAGTGGAGCCTGAGGGGCCCCTTGTTGGTTTCCAACTGCACTCCGGTGGCCTCCAGGTTGGGGGTTGGAGCAATGTGGAGCTGGTGGTGTGGAACGGTACGGCTAACGTAGACGGCAGTTCCTCCATAGTCATCTGCTCTGTCGGTCCTGTAGCACACCATCCCAGGGATGGTGGCCTTGATGGTTGGTGCGAGATGGGTCTCTTGCACCAAGAGTACGTGAACTCCCTTGGCAGCAACAAAGTTGGCTGTTTCCTGTAGTTTCCTGCGGAGGCCATTTACATTCCAGCAGCAGACTTTGAGGGAGGGGAGATCTGTCACACCGCCTGCTCTAACAGCCATGATGAAGCATAAAGTTGAGCACGGCGTGTGTGAAGATGGTGAAGGCGTGTATATGTGAAGGACGAGTTCGCAGAGCTTCGGCCAGGAATGCTGCGAACTCGGGTTGGAGGGGGACGGGTATTTGCCCCATTGTGTTGAGGAAGGCCTGGTCGGGGATGGGCGTTAGTGGGGTTGGGTTTTCAGAGGAAAGAGGAGGTGGCTGTTGTTGCCTGGGAGGTGGAGGTGGTTGATGGCGAGTAGGTTGCGGTGGGCGAGAAGTTTGCTGCTGGCGTTGTTCTCGACGGTGCGTGTCGCGACGAGTAGAGGCTGGCTGCTGCGGGAGAACTGAGGGCTCCCTGGGTTGCTGAGGTAAACTGACTGGTGGTTGTGCTTATTGCTGCGCCTGGGTCGCCTCTGGGCATGGCGCGGCTGGATGTGTTGCCTGTTGCGGTACTGTGGCTGATGCTGCCGCAGCGTAGCTGGGATACAGAATGGGCTGGCGCGGGGGCAGACCAGGGTACCTCGCCCCGTAGAAAGCTTCTCGGGGGAGGTCCACATTGTGCGGAACGCGAGGTCTTGCGTTGTATCGGGACATCTGCCCGTTCTTGGAGCTCAGTAGCTCTAGTCTAGCCTCCTGCCACACCGGGCACTTGGCATAGCGGCACGAGTGCGCATCGCCACAGTTGTAGCAGCGCGGCTCCGCCGCAACTACCGGGAGATCAGCCGACGACAGCAGGCCCCGCCCTCCTTCCCGAGCCGGACCAATCAACAACTCCTTAGCCGGAGCGGGGCAACTCTTCGTGCAAGAAGGCCTCCCAGCCTCCTTCACAGTCGATGCTGGCCTCTTCTGCACAGCAAATCGCCGCCGCCGCCTCGGTTTCTCAAAGGAAGCCGAGCACACAGACGCCGCCAGCAGCAAACACAGCCTCTCCATTGGAATCGGGCACTCAAACCGTCGCCACCTCTGCTTCTGTACGGAAGCCGAGCCCACCTTCGCTGCCAGCTGCCAGCCGCCGGCCCAAAACCTCCGATGGATCTGGGACGGCAGCCGACGCCGGCACAATCACAGATGGATGGGCGTCACAGCGTCATTTGTGGGGTGCCTAGATATCTCCCACCGCACTTTGTGCTGGAAGCAGGACGTCAGCACTGTCGCTCAACAATACGGGCCTCACGCATCACTTCTGCTAGAGGTCCAACTTTGCTGGTCCGCCTGAACCTGGGCGCCGCATCGGACGTGTCAGCGGCAATAGCCTCAGGCCTGCCTCTACTTGGGAGGAGCCTGTGTGTTGAGGCCACCAGATAAGAACGCCCCGTGCCCTGCCGCCGCTGCTGTGCTATCGGGCACTAGTGGAAGCCAGCTGCGCAGCGCCCAGATGCCACTACTGTGGGTCAAGCTCCCTCACGGCAGTCTGCACCCAGCACGACCTCCGTCGACGCCGCCGTTTCTGCGCCACTTGCTCCGGGAACACACATTTTACAGGGCAGGCGCAATTGCCCCCTGTATCCCGGAGCAGACACCAACAAACAGGAACAAAGCCGACACCAAATACCATAACCAGCGACTCGACGCAGCCCGTAAAAAGGGTCAAGTACACGACCAGTGGCATCGCAAAGAAAGATCACCAAGAACTTTAGGCACCCTGTCAACAATTCAGGCAGGAATCAAGGACCTCTCCTCACACGTCGCGCAACTTTCACACGTCTTTCGGCTGTGGAGGCCAAGCAGCGAACCTCAGCTAGGATGATAACTGCACTCTCCAACAAGATCTCCGTGCTACAGGACGAAAATTGAGTTCTCGCGTCTGCCAAGCGTAAGCTGGAACGCATCGAGTACCATCTCGTCGAACCCTACACCGACGGCAGCGACGACCGATCTATGCGAGTGGGCACCCTTGGAGCCTCAGTTGTGCGGATTCGAGAACTCCAAACGACCACCAACAACTCCATCAGCCAGAATTTCAAAGAACTCAACGAACACTACAACCACCTTCAAAAATACTACGCCCTAATCCGGAACTTCCTCGAATCCTACGTGATGCCACACACTTCTCAATCCTCTTCCTATCCACATCACTCTAACCAAAAACCCAAGCGCCATTAATCCTACACTATCACCTGGAATTCTTACTATCGTCACCTTAACTTTGCTGAGGGGGCAGGGGGGCCCTGGCCAAGTCTGTCTCCCAGCACTCAATCCCTTACTCCCCTGGTGACCGCACTGCGGCCCAGTCACACCATCACCTTGGAATGCGCGGGTGCTTTAGGCGGTACCGCTGCAAACCTTCTCCTTTCTTACTCCGGTGGAGTTTTTAGTGGGTGTGCCAATTCATTGGTGAGTCCCACACTCCCAGTTCCGACTCTAATTGGGGCTGGGGTAAGTGATTAAATTCGTTTTCTCCTCCACTCGAAAAAAGAGCAGCCAGATCTTTCGCTTCGAGCTCTCCTACAAACAACATGGAAAGGAAGAAGACAGCCGCAGTCTGACATCCCCAACCCGAAAACCATCCCTAATGAACTCCGGCAGCTGCTAAAAGCCAAGGCAACTGTACGGAAGCTATGGCAGCGTTTCCGCCATCCCAGGATAGGGGCAGTATACCAGCGGTTCAAAACCCTGGCAAGGCGACTGCTCCGTGTGCACAGGAAGGTGGCCTGGGAAAGAACAATGGAGACCGTAAACCTACAGGAAAAGAAACCATGGCGGATAATCAAATCCTTGAGGAAGGATAAGACGCAGTACCAGCATCCTCTGCACGGCACTCGCGGGAGACTCGCCTTCGAGCCCCGCGAGAAAGCCACAGTGTTTGCAGACCATTTAGAACTCCAATTCGAACCGCGGGAGGACCCCCAGGACGAAGACTTTACTGAGCTCGTGGAAGCGACTGCGGACTACCTCTATGAGGAACCACAACCGCGCCACGAGGAGGTCCATCTTCCCATAGTCACCCCTAAACAGGTGGCTTCCGAAATCCGAAAACTCAATCCGAATAAATCCCCTGGACATGACGGCGTCACGGCGCCCATGATCCAGCACCTTCCCAAGAAGGCAGTCATCCATCTGACGCGGATTTTCAATGCATGCCTTCACCTCCGTCACTTTCCAACTAGTTGGAAGAAGGCGCGGGTGGTATGCATTTTAAAGCCCGGCAAGGATCCGGTCTTTCCATGCAGTTACCGCTCCATCAGCTTGCTCCCAACCGTCTCAAAAGTCTTTGAGCGGCTGCTCCTTGCCCGCCTTACACCTCTCTTTGAGAAAGGCAGCTCCTCCCGGACCATCAGTTTGGTTTTCGCCATGGCCACTCCACAACCCTGCAGTTACTGCGACTGGCCGAGAAGGCCTCCCTGGGCTTCCAGGAGAACTTCAAGACCATAGCAGTGCTGCTGGACGTAGAGAAGGCCTTTGCCACGACGTGGCACCAAGGCCTTTTGTATAAACTCAAGGAGACAGACATCCCTCCCGCCTATCTTGCCCTGATAAGCAGTTTCCTCCGGGATCGCACATTCAGGGTGAGAGTGGAGGGGAAGGTTTCCTCAGTCCGTCCCATAGCCGCTGGAGTCCCGGAAGGCAGTGTACTGTCCCCGCTTCTCTTCGCGGCCTACATGTCGGACTTCCCCACGGAACCCAGGACTGTTACGTGCCAATATGCCGACGACGTCCTCATAATGGCACAGAACAAGAATGCCCGATTCTGTTTCCCTCCACTACAGCGACAGCTCCGAGCCATTGGCAGGTGGAGCAAAAAGTGGAAGATGGCCATCAGCCCGGGGAAGAGCTCTGAGCTTCTCCTGGCGAAGGTCCGTCGGTGGCGGCCCGAGCGGCCTCTGAGGTTGCGGCGGAGGAGAATCCCCTGGGTTACCTCAGCCAAATACCTCGGAGTCACGCTCGACCGCGGCCTCACTTTCGCGCCACATGTCAGGGCAAAGGTCGGCCTCGGCCACTCCGCGCTCAGGCAGCTGTACCCTGTATTCCGCTCCACAATGCCCATACGCCTCAAGCTACGCCTATATCAGGCGATTATCCCGCCCCTGATTCTTTACGGCTGCGAGGTCTGGGGATCGGCGGCAGCGACCACCATCCGCAGACTGCAAACCGTTCAGAACAGGGCGCTTCGGATGATCTATGATACCGGGCGTAGATTCCCATCACATATCCTACATACCCATTCCGGTCTCCCATACATCGTGGACGTGGTGCGGGAGAGAACCCGCACCATGTACGCGAAACTCACCTACCACCCCAACCAGCTGGTTAACTCTTTGGGCCGCTATGACCACAAGGCGCCACGGCGGAGGAAGAGCTACCGGTTGCCGAAAGACGGCTTGGGCCCCCGAGGCTGAGGTCTACCAATCCCTCATCTCACAAACTTCCCCAAGTTAAGCAGCATTGGGCCCGGTCGCTGGCTGGATGAGTGACCATCTACCAGCGACCCGCCCTGCCGCCAACTTGAGTACCCCCATCCCATTACCTGTATTCCCATCTTGCTTTGCTGCCATGCCGGCCTGCTTAACTTGACGACCACACAAGCGGTCGCCCAAGTTAAGCAGCATTGGGCTTGGTCACCGCATGGTCGCTAGTCCGCCCATGAGGAAACGCCGAGACCCAGCCAAATGGTAGTGCAGAAAGCTAAACCCCGCCCAAGACAGACATAAATCAAAAGCTTGTGTATATTCTTTTAAACCTCCTTTATCGCACAGGTAAAGCCGCATACGCGGCTTGGTACTGTGGCGATTATATTCCACCCAGGTAAACCTGGGCGACCTGTTCTCGATTGCTGGATTGCTGGGAGCCGCAGCCAAAGAAGAACAGCCTCCCGTCTCTTCGCCGCCGCCAGCCGAAGCGCCCAGCGCCAACGCAGCCACCTGAACCGCGTGCCTGCACGCCACTCCGCAGTTGTCCGGGGAGTACATCATCAACTCCCCGACACACTTCTACTCAACGCAGCGCAGCGCTTGTGGCCGTCTGCGGCCAAGGCGACGAGAATCAGGAACGTCAAAGGTCCAACATCGCAGGTCAGGCTCATTTTCCTGGATAAGGACGACTACTCTCCGGCCCTGGGCGCGGGACAGCCCTTGTTAGGGCAAACCCTGTTGATTGAGGCCAGCCGCAGTGTACGCCCTCTACCATGCCGTCGCTGCTGCCTTTACGGACACACCGATACATCATGCGACGCCGCTCCACGCTGCCATTATTGTGGCAATGGGACACTCACCACCGACTGCAGGGCACACGACCTAAAACACCGCGCCTCCTGCGAGGGCAAGGGGCACTTCACCGGCCAGGCCGTCTGCCCACTCTACCCACGTAGAATATCGCCGAACGACCGCATCTTCACAACACCGCAGATCGACACCTCTCAACTAGAACACCAGTTGGCAAATACCAACACTCTACTCAAGCAGAATACAGCCAGCAACAACAGCATCCTTGAAGCGATTCAGGATCTTCACGCCGAGTTGCTGGACTTAGCCAGCCGTCTCACCGGTCTAGAGGAGCAGTTCACCTCCATCATAGAGACAGCACGCGAAAACCATCGACGAATTGCATACGTCCAACCGCACCACCTGTTAAATGGCAGAACTCTCTGGCTACACAACCAACGCCCGGAGGTAACAGGCCCGGCATGGAGCCTCAATAATCCGTTCATAGGTCCCTGTCAGGGCTTCGACCATGGCAGATACCTAATCACCACTGCAGAGAACTCCGCCACACCTTAGTAATCACCCACAAACAGCGGGTTTGCTTCGGTGGTACCAGCAACCATTTCACCATTATGCCCCAAATAAATAGCGCCACAACACCATTAAATCCTTTCTATTCCTTTTCCTTCAAATTACCTATCTATTCTTGTTTTTCCTCATACCTTTATTACTGCCCCCCCAAAAAAGACTAGCCTCGATGCGGGTACTCCCGGTAACCTAGGAGCTTCTCCAACCAGCAGCAAAAGCTGAGCTCCTATATAGTCCTACAATGAGTTGCTTGTTAAATTCTAAATTTAACCACAATGCACACTTTTAAACAAATTCCACCAGCGATGCAGCAGGGCCGTTGTACCCTGAGGAGCATCACTGCTACCTCCTTTCACTGCCATAACCTCATTCTCAACCGCCACCCTGTAATAACCTTTTTCCTACCAACAAGTGGTTTAACCCTAACAAGGGTAGTAGGTACATGTCTTTCGGGCTGTCCTCAACCTGCCAACATGCTTCAGCTTCAACAGCCACGAGATTATAGAGGAAATAGCGGTGGGGGCACAGATGGAGGCAGAAAAGTTGAAACCGTTGCAATTCGCAATAATGTGATTAATTTCTCATTGTTTGACAATTCTCATATTTAGTATTCATGTATTCAATTTCTTTATCTCGCATTCAATTTCTTTATCTTTACATGTTAATTTATTTATTTTAAAGGAATGTAGCAAGAAAGGATATGAAAAGAGTGCATTTTAATTTATTTCTTTTAAAGCTCCAGAATGAGGCATTCGCACCAAAGAATTACAGATGGAGAGACCTGTACGCTGGGAAAGGTCACTAGTGGTAGGGGTAGTCACGTGGTAAGAGAGGAAACTGGTGGGAACACTAACGTACTCGGAAGGGGGTTGAAAATGGCGAATGAGTGACGGGTCCCAGAAAGTAAACATTTTAGAACTCTGAGACTCTGCTTTCATATGTATTTTCAGCTTCCGACGTCCTAAGTTTGGCCTATCCCGTTGTTTGGTATTCAGTTTAGGTTAAGTGAAATTTGAAGATTTCTTCATCATTGCCGCGTCCTAAAGGTGGTCCAATTGTGACGCCACGAGAGAAACTCTGGAATCGTCATGAATATGGCTATAGTTGGGGGGGGGGGCAAAATCCTAGCATCAGCTCCCGTCATTTTAGTGCTTAGGGTTCCTTCCAGTTACCAGCAAGAAGAAGGCAAATAGGTGTATATGTAACCTCGGATATTTGGCAGTTGTTAGCGATTATGTTTGCTTATGATGCTCGTAAAACAGTTAATTGTAAGTTTTTCGTCATGAAATACACGTCATTTTGCATGTTACTTACGTTTCCAGTTGAGGCTCCTCCTTGGGCAACTCAGTTTCTTCGGTTTCCTCGGTTTCTTCAGCATTTTCATCGGTTGCCGTATCTTCTTCCATTTACAGAGTGTAAAAAATAATTTTCTCTTATCGCGTCAGAAATGATGGGGTTTGAACATTGTTTTATTCGTATTTTCGTGATTCTGCTGTTTCCATCGCTGTCTTATACCAACTGATTCTTTAAGCGATAAACTACTTTTCTTAGGTCAGGTTTTCCATAGTGATTTTATCATACTAGTTATGATAGAAATGGGGGGAATACTTCGAAGAAATGCTACACTCATATCGTTATAAATATGAAAAAAAATCTTTCGGTCAGTAGCGTAGCCAGAAAATTAAGAAGAGTTATATATGTATGGTATAGGGATCCATTCTTTTAAACAATTTGCATCAGTTCAAATGATAAATGCCTATGAATTAATTATGAGTTAAAATATTTGGACATTTTGCATTACTTTAGTCTTCATTGAAAACGTAGGTAACTTGCATTACGTTGGTCTTCAAAACCAACATTTGAAATCCCAACATAGCTGAAAACACGATTGAGAGCCCTCAGCCTCGCGTAGCCGATGGCTGTTTTTTAGAAGGAGAGGAGTGTAGGAGTTGCCGCAACTGCGAAGCGACGACAGGGCGTAGCCGAGGGATCAGCGCGTCTAAAACTCGAATGATTCACGTTGACAGCAATTCCTTCCAAAAGTCGCCTAAAACGAGTATATAAGAAGGGCCGTTTAACCGTTACTTTTGTTAAAGTTTTCAGTGAAGACCAAAGTAATGCAAAAAAGCCATATATTTAAATAAATCGATTTTATATTCACAAATTAAGGTGCAGCCATTGGAATTAAAATTTGGATAGGATGTTTTGCGTATTCTAAATGGCAAATGCGTTGTGACATCGGAATTAATATCCATTGTGAAGTATATTATCGTTGCAGAGCATTTTATTTCACTACAAAATAGGTTTTCTATTACTCTAAACCACAGATTAACTAAATGCTCTAAAGTAAGAAATATTGCACTTATTTGGAAACCACTCCAATTTAGCGCTGGAACAAAAAAACATGCCCCCAATACCAACGCCATCTAAAGTACAGTTTATGTTGCTGTCACTTTTAGTCAAGTATTTTAGTGTCCCTATACAATGACTACACATGGTGTAAATATAGTGCTACCAGTGATATAATTAGGAAGCATTTCATTTCCGCTAACCTAGAAAGGTGCTTTTATTTTAATGAAGCTATTTTTGCTATTAGTGTTTGCCTTTTTTTTTTTAGCATGGGGGCGCTTCCAGCCCCCAAAACTCCTCCCTAGCTATGCCTCTGTTTTCAATACGCTCCCACTAAATAATGCTATCTGTCCATGAAAGTTTCATATTAGTCTGAATAACTATTCTCTTTGCTGTCCGCCATGCCTCAATCTAAGAGTTATCCACTAACAGATCCATCACAATATAACCTTGTAGTTAAAGCAATGTAAAATAAATAGAGTAATAATGAAAGTTGTATCAGATCACTGTGCCATAGATCATATTTGATATTAAACATATGAGGGACATATTAAATAATAATTGTGTCCTAAAGTCCCACTACTACTATACTAAATAAATTTATAACTTCTTTTATCCTATATAATTACGTAATTTAAGCCTGATAGAAAGGTCCATTTTCTCAATACAGTCATCATTGATCTGCATGCACAGTTGGACAACTCCTTCCAGGTGTACAATCTTGGTGAAATGTCCTGACAGGTATTTCTTAAAAGCTCATAAAGGTGATAATCAGATGGGGCCAAATTGTGAGGGTTTAGCATTTAGCTGCACTTGAAACATCTCACCATCACTCTCCTCCAGGAATTTATCTCCTCCTCTGTTGATATGTGGGTTTTAATTCCATGTGGTTTTGCATGCTTTTCTGTGATGGTTAAAGCTGTCCAAATACTGCCAGTGATTTTCTGCAGTTTTTACACCTTTTCCAGAGAGGTCTTCCCCTTGATTATGCTCCATTTGTCTCTGCATATACCTACTCTAATGTATTCAGATCACAATGATATGTCCTAATGATTCACCAAGAGCTACAGTACTAGCTATCAGTGGCTGATATTGACAAATAGTAAAATATTGGACTATGGAGGAAGATAAAAGTGTAAATTAATATTGTGTGTCCCTGTGTGCATGCAATTTGTTCATATAACAGTTATAAATTTTTGGGAGGTTCTTCTACAAATTACCCTGAATTCTATAGTGACTTTCATGGCATTTGAAACTGTGTCTATAAATTTACTTAACTCATAAAAATGTCACCTCTGTAAATCACGAACACGCGGGAAGGAAGCTCATGCTATACAAACTGAAATTTTATTACCAATTCCAAAACTTTAATGTGTTACATTCACCAACTTTCTAATTCCACTCTTCCACAAACAGTTTCATTACACATTTTGTTGAAAGTACAAGAGGTTGCAAGGGACCGAAGATATATTCAAACCTAAAGTGCGCCAATGTATACTAGCTTTGGAATTCAACTCTTTGCGTCACTACCAAAAACAAACAAATTGCAACTAAACACTATAAAATTCAAATCATTGACATCAAATATCTCAGAGAACTCTAGTGCTACACAAAATTCATGTTTTAATGAATTTATATTTTTACTTTCTCTACCATGTACATAGTAGGTAGAGAAAGTATTGCATTTCATCAAACATTTAATACACAGATTTCACCAGAAATACATATTTTGAGGCCCCTTAATAAAAAAAGGCATTTTTAGAATACAGTCTGTGTGTGTGGTTCTGTGAACATAAATAAAAAACTAAAAGTCAGATAAATACCAAACTTGGTATTTAGGTTCAATACCTTCCAAAGATGCGACATGATTTTCAAGAAAATCCCACTCCCAACTACCTTTTACATGGGACATTTTTCCAAATTTTCAATTTTCTCAAAAATGGTTCTAATGATTATTATTAAAATACCACATATTAAATATATTTACACAACAATTAAATGTATAATTTGAATTTCTGGAAATAGCCTTTGAAGTCCTCTTCATTTGGAAGGAATTTGTATAATCTTGTATAACTGGTAAACGTTAAGTGATAGACGAAAATGTACTACAAAAAATTTTAGACCTCTTTTAAATATTTCAAATAACTTTTTTGTGGCATCAGCCATTTCCAAAATATCCATTATTAATGGCTCCAATTGTTCAACACTGCATTCTTTTGTTAATTTTCAATTGTTTCTTGCAACATCATGGAAAGAGTATGGAAATTTTAAGGCCAGCACATAGCGTCCAGTTCTTAAACATTTGACTGTCGCTATAACCTTTGTATCTATAACAGAATGTGTAATGTAGCTATTTCTGGAAAGGTTTATCCTCATTAAAATGAAGTTGATAGGAAACTAAGCTTTCATAAGAATAGTTTGCATACCCACTAATAAGCTGTAGAGGATAGAGAAATCATGTGATTTTAACACATCAGATTTTTTGTGTAGTAAGTTTTTGTCTATTTCTTATACTTGGACAGTTGAAAGAGAGTACACAAAATTCATTCAGTATGAAAAGGACTTCATGTGTTGTTTGCAAAAAAAATTCAATATATGATTGTTGTTTGTCATACATTTGGTATTTTAATAAAATTTGTTAGAGATATTTTTGAGAAAAAAATAACAAAACCAATTTTACTTGTAAATGGTAATTTAGAGCATGGGCTATAGAATCTTCATGTCACATCCTGGTAAATGTTGAACTTAAATTCCAAGTTTGGTAATTAACCACACACACTTACAAACTGTTTTCTAAAATTGCTTTTTTATGATTCAGAAGACCTCAAAATGTTTCCTTCTAGGGAAATCCTTGACATTGAATTTTTGGATGGAATACAATACTTCCTCTACTTACTATAGGTACAAATTGAGTACCATGGCTCAGTGGTAATGTGAGGTTGACATTCAGGTCGTCCTGGGTTCAATTCCCATTGAATGTCCACTCTGACCTTGGGTTTTTCATGGCTTTCCCTGGTTGGTAGGTGAATGTTGGGATGGTTTCTCATCTACCGCAATTTCATTTCCATAATTTCCCTTTCATTCCGTTTCCATCTCATTTTTAAGTGTGTTTCTAGGTTTCATGGTGTTGTATGGCGGTGCTGAACAGATGGTGTGGATGCTTGGTTGACAGCTCGTTGATCGTCTTCTTTCAACAGCTCCAGCAGTGGGAAGGGTCTTCAAGCCTCGAATTTTTAGGGACTTTCGCACATCTCTGTGGCCTATAGCCTCCTGTGGTTCCTTCACTTCATCCGTTCCTCCTGAGGGATGGTAGCTACAATGGATCTCTGTAGGTCTAAGTGGCGAGGGGTCCCCCTCCATTGTATTGTGGCATGTATGTGTGTGTATTGTCATGCCAGACACATTATTGTGTTGTTGGCGACAGTATTGTTAGGGTAATTCTTTTGGCTTTGAAGTTCGTCTGGCATGGCAACTTGCCACCTTGGCTGGCAATCCTAGCCAGAGGTGGAGAGAGTGGGGGAAGTGAGCGTTACTTCTTTGTGTGTTGAGCATCACTTTTGGTCAAGTGTTGAGTCTGAAAGGTTGTATGTGAAGTGTGTGAATGTAACTTCATGTATGTAGCATCTTCCCTAATTTTCTTCTTTTATTTTTTGTGTGTGATGTAGGGGCACATTGTTATACTGAATAAACTACAGGTAATGTGATTAATATGAATACTGTGTATTTTGTTATAATTATCCCATGCCTGCTCTGGAATGTGTTGTTTAAGATTCTGACCCTCTTGCTGCCTCTGCAGCTATGCATCCAAATGTTCATGCTGGGGTAACTAAAATTTAATGTCTAGCTATAAACCTTTTGGCCTCACCCACGTATGTAACAGTATAATCCTAACTAACTCTAACCCTAATGGCACCCAACTTTCTTTTCTATTTGTCCAGTGTTTAATAATTTTTATTGTAAATTTCTCATTTTATTATATCATCCTATATAACTGGAAGGCAGTGTTTGGCTGTTTGCCAGTGGAGTCGGATACTCATCTGCCATCATTTCCCTTTCATTCTGTTCCTTCCCATATTTCAGTTGTGCTTCTAGGTTTCTGTCGGACAAATGGCACAGAAGCTTGTTCCAAGGAAGGCCTTTTCCCTGTGGGTCATTTATCATCCTCTCTGTGCATGGAGACAGGTGTGAGACAGGTCTTCGAGCTAGGCCTGTCTGCCTGTGGTTTCTCCACTTCATCTCTGCCTTCTGGAAGGAGAGGTGGTAGCTACAATAGGTGTCCCCCTATATTATAGGCACATGGTAGACAAAGTAAAAACATACTTTCTGATCTTACAAAAACTTTTCTGGACAATTTTCAGCCCTGTAATGGAATGGACACCCTAAATACACTCTCTAGGAATATCATACTTATTTATATGCCAAGGGTATTATATTAATAATTGTGATGGTGCATACAATAATTTATGATATACGTTTCTTATTGAATAAATAATTTAAAGAAAACTGTAAATTAAAACTTCAATTTGTAAGTTTTATTTTTTCTGGGAAATGATATTTAGAGGCTCTGTATTTAATAAACTAAGCTTGCTCGTAATTAAAGGTAAAGAAGCTGCCAGTGACAGGACTATGCTAATCAAAGCTGGTTGAAGTGGATAGTATTATGAATGAATAAATTTTATTTGTACATTTTTTTTACACAATTCTTTTTACTATATTTCACTTGTAAACTAACTTATGTACAAATTTTCCTGCCAGCTATGTTCTACCTATACTGTTCATTTTGCCTGGCACCCTGGCCTTATGGCTCAGCTGAGCAGTCCTTCCTACCCTTAATGATCCATCACTCCCTCCTCCATTTGCCCTTCTACCTTTCTTATCTCTCTTACTTTTCTAATCCATTTCTTCTTCACTTTCTTTAAGAACTCCCCCGTATTCTTATTTTTCCTTTCTTGTCATTTTAATTGCTACTATTTTTCCATCCATTTTTTCCCCATTTTTCCTCCCATACTTTTTGTCTCCATTCTGCTAACTCTTTGCATTCTGTCATATAATGTTCTCTGCTTTCACTGCCTCCGCATATTTCACAAATTCCACTTTTTCTGCCTCTTAGCCCTCTCAGGTAGATTGATCCTGTTCTCATCCATGCAAATGCTTCTTTTTCTGCTCTATTAGAATAACCCACATACCCTTCTCTTCCCCATTTCCTTTTTACTAATCTATAGAACCATAGTGATTTTTGACTCTCTAAGCTTCCCCAAATCTCTTGTCTTTCTATGTCCTCCACTTTGTTTCTTAATGTTATCCAGAAGCCGTTGTGATTTCTTTCTCCTGCTCTCCAAATATCTTCCATTCCTATCTTCTCCATAAGTTTTTCTATCCCTGTCCACCAGCTATTTTTATTTTTTGTATACTTTTGTTGCTCCATACATATCTTTAAAACTTCTCCTTCATCTTTGTTTAGATCTGATCTTGGTAACCCCAATAGTTTTTATAAAACATTCTGTAGCTCAGATCTATTTTTCTGCTTAATTCAGATCCCCCCCAAATTTCAACTGCATATAGCATTCTTGCTTCTATCCATTTAGTTAGCATTTCTACTTTGTATTTGCACATCCTTACTCCTGTCATTGCCGTCTTTCCTTTACCATAACCTTCCTGCTATGCACCACCCATTCACCATTACTGCTCATCCTCACCCCCAAATAATCAAACTTCTTGACAACTTGTAACTTTAAATCCTCCTCTGCCATTTTTCTTCTTTTTTTAGTTTATTTCCTCTTTTAAATACCATAAGTTTTGTTTTATTTATATTTACTTTAATTCCTCATTCTTTGCAGAATTCATGTATTCTGTTGATTGCTTTCTGCAGCCCAATTACCATTATAGCCGCAACCATAAGATCATCCACGTATAGTAAACCTGGTATCTCTCTATTTGCTATTATGGGACAGTGTGAATTTTTTTTCTTTCACTCTTTCTAGTAAGTAATCTATGAATATATTAAATAATATAGAGCTCAATTGGATAGTATTAATGAAACAGTACTTCTGTTTTACCTCAGGCCAGGTTTCTGGCTATAACATTTTCTCCTGTGGAGCGGATATTATCACAAACTTGAGCAAGTATGGTAGTTTTAAAGAGTACAGCTGTTGCTGAAGACAGCCCTGGATGTACACTCATTCAACTTAAAACAGGCCAGCATCTGAAAGACGGAGCTCGAATCAAGTACTTCTGTGAGTGCTTCGGACAGCCATGCTTTGTTCATAAGACTGTGTATATTCGTGTAGTATGAGGGTAATTCAAATATAAATGGTAATTGCGCAAGAGTACTGCGCAGGCAGTTCTGAGCGGGATGGTGGAGTTGGGGGTTGAAGTTCAGTGTGTTAGGGAGGGGGAACCAGCTTGGTTAGCTGCTTCGCTAAGTTTCGGCATCAGTACAGCCATGAGTGAACAAGAGGTTCCTTCATTAATTGTGCAACACATTATTATAAAGTTCCTAACCAATGAAGGGACCAAATCCTCAGAGATTTTTACACATTTGAAGGCACAGTTTGGGGACACTACACTGTCCCAGAATCGAGTGTTTACTTGGGCCAGAGAATTTAGGGGTGGCCATGAAACTGTAGAGAACAAAGTTCAAGTCTCACTGATGACAACATCCGTGCCATTCGAGACATGTTTTTTGATTACAAAGGAGTTTTACTCATTGATTTTCTGCATGATCGATGTACGGTGAATGCAGCTTACTATTGCCAATTGTTGAAGTCAGTAAAAGCTGCCTACTGGAGCAAAAGATGTATGCCCTTCAGAGATGTCATCCTTCTCCAAGACAACACTAAGCCTCACATTGCGAATTTGACAAGAGAGACATTGGAGGACTTGCACTGGGAAATCCTTGATCATCCTCCCTATAGTCCAGACTTGTCTGCCCCCCAGACCACTTCTTGTTTGCACCCATGAAGGAATCACTTGGATGGCAATGATTTGAAACCAGTGAAGACGTTGAGGAGCATGTGCATATAGTTGATGACACATCCCCAACTTTTATTGAACAAGGAATATTCAAGCTTCAAAATTGTTGGCAAAAGCGTGTGGAGCGTGAAGGAAGCTATGTAGAGAAATAGAAAAGGTTTCATTTAGTTTAATCAATGAACGTATAAAAAAAAAATTACCATTTATATTTGAATCATTGTAGTAGTTATAATGGGGAACACAACTATAATCACAAAAGTTTTCCGAGAAAATAATTCATATACAAGTTTTCAAACACAGATTTTTCAGAGTGTTTGTAACAAAAATGCACTTTATTGATTTATGGTTGTCAAGTGCAGTATGACTAAACCTTGTTACAATGCCACGCTTGCTGCAGCACTCTTAGCTCAGTGATAGAGAGTTAGCTTACTGTTCCTCAGGTTGCAAGTTTAAATCTCCATGGATATACTCAACTTTTTTCTCCCTTTCATTTTAAATACACAAGTAAAAATATAACAGTTTTCTTAATTTCTTTATGTATGTAGCACTTATATAGTAGTCCATCATACCATTAGATAGCAATCATACATTAATTTATCAGTCATGATGTTTCACCATTATTGTTATTATATTTGTAAGTAACATGAAGTAACACAAACAATATTATTTAACTATATTACAGCAAAATTAGTTGTAAAAAATAGAAGATAACAATGCTGGTTTCAAATCATTGCCATCCAAGCGATTCCTTCATGGGTGCAAACAAGAAGTGGTCCGGGGGGCAGACAAGTCTGGACTATAGGGAGGATGATCCCAGTGCAAGTCCTCCAATGTCTCTCTTGTCAAATTCGCAATGTGAGGCTTAGTGTTGTCTTGGAGAAGGATGACATCTCTGAAGGGCATACAACATCTTTTGCTCCAGTAGGCAGCTTTTACTGACTTCAACAATTGGCAATAGTAAGCTGCATTCACCGTACATCGATCATGCAGAAAATCAATGAGTAAAACTCCTCGAGTAAAACATGTCTCGAATGGCACGGATGTTGTCATCAGTGAGACTTGAACTCAAGCTCCTTGCGCAGAAATTAAGTAGCTTAACCACTGCTGTATACCAAGTACGGTGTGGAGTTAGCCCAAATTAGTGCATTGTGGCTTTGTACTATAGAGTTAGACAAAGCAGTGGACAGTTGTGAATTGTGCACTCACTTGAAGGGACTTTGAAAAAATTTACCTGCTCAAGAGACTGACCACGTTTAGTTTCACTGATTGTATTTACTACATGGGTTTCGTTTAATCATTGTAATTTCTATGTTGGTTCTAATTAACTATAGTTAATTATGTATCCAAGATTTAATGAAAACGGCTCTACTGAGGGTGATGGTGCTAATTAATGTTTGAGACTGAGTAGAGTTTTTTTTATCATAATGCTTTCCTAAATTGCATGCATTAAAAGTAGTTTGTTTCTATTGTGTTACCATGCTAAACCCTTTTTGACCATGTGGTCATATAAAAATCAAAACATGTTGAAGAGGATATTTGCCATTCTGTTATATATCTTGTATATAAGCAATAAATATTTAATAATAAATTTTTGCCCAAAAAATTGTTTGTCTAAAGTATGGATGATCAAAGTTTTACGGTTTCTGTTAATATAAAGTTTATTATCATTATTGTTGTTTCGTTTGTATAACCTGTTTAACTTCTGGTCATATCAGAGGCTTTGACTTGAGAAACAACTAATGATGTTTGTAACTTGTTGACTATAGGCTTTTTTTTAATGCAGATTTCATTTACTTTCACTATGCAGATGACATAACTGTTATAATTAAAGGTCAAACAGCAATAGAGGTTGAAATTGGAGCGAATTGAATTTTAAAAATTATAAAACAATATTATACTAATTCAGATACGATAATAAATACACAAAGGACAGCATGTATTAACTTTGAATTAACAAAACTTAACCCGAGTAGTATTAAACTAAGTATAGATGGGGAAAACATATTACAAAATAAATTGCACTAATTTTCTTGGAGTAATAATTGATAAACATTTAAATTGGCAATCTCATATAGCATCGATTAGTAAAAAGATAAATGAGGACATTTATAAAATGAGACATTTAACTACGAGTAAAATAATAGACAGTAAAACAATGAAACAACTCTATTATGCTTTTATATATTTGCATGTAAGATACAGAATTACGTTATGGGGAAATATTACAGCAAGAGAAATGGATAAAGTCTTTAAACTGCACAAAAAAAAGAAAGAAAGAAAGAAAGAAAGAAAAAAAAAAAAAAAAGGCATTAGAATAATAAGCAAAATGGAAAACAAACAAACAAGCAGGAGGGTGTTTAAGAATCAAAACTTGTTAACAGTGCCATGTGTATATATATATATATACATCAAATTTTTTTTTGTTCTGGTAATGCAAAGAGAATGGAATACTCCACATAGCAACCAGCTCTTAAAATATTTGACTATAGCTCTCCTTGCATCTACAAGAAAATTAGCAATAGGATTAACATCTTGATATCTCGATTAACATGAAGTAGATGGAGAATAAGCGTTTGTAAAAATAGTTTGTACAAGAGTAGAGAAAGTTATGTGAGTGTAACACATCAGATTTTTTTTATAAAGTAATAGTAATAATAATATACTTACAGCAACAATGCAGCAATTTCCAGCAAAAGGCCACCACAATCCAGCAATCAGCATCAGGTTAATGATGGGAGCAATTGAGCTCTCAAAACATGTCCTATTTTATTAAAAGTAACTGGTGTGCCAACAAGCCGACTCACAATATTATTATTATAATATTAAAATATACTTAACTGTTTGAATATGATAATCTTCTACACTGATTCTAATAGTAAAAGGTAAATGAGGCTTGGAAGGTGAAAAAAATCCTTTTCTTTTCAAGTGTCTGAAGATGAGGCCAACATAAAATATGTTCATTTTGGTCCCTGTAAGCAATAAAATGTTGGGCTTTATTTATACTTTTTTGTATTTTTTTTTTCTTATTGCTCTTTTTTACCCTTTTTTTCAACTTCACCTCCCTTTAACTACATTTTGCTGCTCTTTCTCAATTCGAACATACAACAATGATTTATACACATTAACATGATGATCTAAAATATATATACGACTGAAAGAAGGAGCATTTTAGATGATAAAAGTTTTCTGGGCTCTGTGGCTGTGGTCTACTGGGATTCTTCTCTCATATCTTCTCAGACGTTGCATCTGCGGCAGACATCTTCAGTGGAAGCTCGATGTGTCCTCCTTACTAACTCGGCAGTGACTGATGTGGTCGTTAAAGTGCACCAGGCTTTATAGCAGCAGTGTCCATGCATTCGAGCGCTGATTACCTCTCTTCAGCAAGGGGGCTGAACCTATCCTGGTGCTCCTAGAGTTGCTGAAAGGGGGATGGTTTCTTATTGCTTCACGTGCTTTCTTTGCCTTAACATTTTGTAGGACTGGATGCCATGCTGTATGCAGATTTTGAGTTTTTTCATACAGTTAAAATTATTATGGTGTTGATAAATTTCTACAGTTTTCTGATATAGTTGTGGATAATAATGTGTAGTTTGTGCTAATATGTCACTTTCACTGGCTGCCGAGCCACCTTTCAGTCACTGCTGAGTTAGCAAGGACACATTGAGCTTCCACTGAAGATGTCAGCTGTAGAGAGGGAAGAATCCCCGTAGACCATGGCCACAGAGCCCAGAAAAGTTTATCGTCTAATTGATACTGGCCATGAAAGCCTACACTCTTTAAAGAAGCATTTTATTCATAAAGCTTTTCATTTACTATGTGCTTCATACTATCAGAAATTTGTATTTTTTAAGCAAAAATGTTTACCTTTATTTTAAAGAATAACATTTGGGTGTCACATGAAAAATTAAGTGCATCAATCCCTCACTGCAAAATGTATGAGGTGTGTTCAAAAAAGACCAACTTTTGAAATAGCATGTCAACTGGCACAGGGAGAGTGCTGTGGCTAATAAGCACACCTAGTGGCAGGTTTAGACAACAAACTGTCATTTGCCTTATGTTATGACCGTTAGTTGCCAAGCTGCAGCCACTGAAGTGAGCATGCACAAACTGTTGTCGGATTAGTGACAAAGTGACAATGAAAGAGCTTGAAGAACATGCGAGTGTGAAATTTTGCTACAAACTTGGCATAACTTTTACAGATATTTCAATTGCTTATCCAAGCATATGGGGAGGTTTGTATGAGTCGGTCAAAGATCAAGGTGATGCTGGTTGTGATTTTTTACTGCAAAGGCATTGTCCATCAGGAATTTGTACCACATGGTCAGATGGTAAACAAGGAAGTCTACCAGGGAATTTTAGCGCATTTGAGGGATGCCATGTGCAGGAAGAGGCCTGAATGAATTGTGGAGAAACCAGACTTGGATGTTGCAATATGACAATGTGCCAGCTCATGCATTGCTGCTTGTCTACAGCTATCTGGCAAAACATCAGACTCCTGTTGTGCATCTCTGAACCTAGCCCCAGCAGAGTTTTTCCTGTTTCCCAAACTTAAAACCGTATTGAAAAGATGTCATTTCCAAACCATAGAGGAGATTCAGGACAATGTGACAAGAGACCTACACACCATGCCTGAAAGTGCATTCCAGATTGTTTTCCAAAAATGGAAGAATCATTGGGACTGGTGTATTGCCAGTAGAGGGGATGGTGCTTAAAATGTTGTACAATGTTTTAGCAAAGGTTTGGTGTTTTTTTCACACACTTCATATATATTAATGTATATCAAGAGTTCATAATGTGATCATGTACGCAAGTTACCTATGGGCCGGCAATGCAAGTGCATCCCTACTTGCCTAGCTGGTCGGCTGGCTGAGGCTAATGATCGATCACTTTAAATAATAGTTGCATAATGAGCTCATTGTGCCACTTCGCCGCAGTTTAGGTAATTACCATTCCTTTGGTTCTAGTAACTTCCCTTTCTAGAACATTCTGCTTTGTATCTGGGTCCTGTAGATGGGGCTGCTCTTTCCCGGGAGGAGAACTCTGTTAAAAAGTTACAAAGTGAAAAGTGGACAATGCAGTTCAGTTCAGTGAGTTGTGACTCAGCAGATCTGTTATGTTGTATTCCAAGTGTGAGCCAAAAGTTACTCAAGTATCATGTTTGTGCTATGCCATGTGCCAAAATGAGAAATAAAGGGCTGGTGTTCTCATTTGCTAAAATAAACACAATTTGGGGAAAATTACACACATTCCCTTTAATAATGGATGGTGTAATGATATTGATGCCTAATGTCAAGTATTATACTCAATATTTAAATATGAAATTAAAACTAAAATTATTGTTTAATTTGCTCATATTTTTATGTTCTTTTTTTAGGCAATTTATAGGTGTTCAATTTCTGAGCCCTAGTTATAAAATACTGAAAACATAACATAAGTGACAAGAGAAATGGCTGCAGAACTCATTTTGCTTCATCAAATGATAGCAAATATTGAAACTGGAAAAGTAGGAGATGGACAGATTTCACAGTTCCACACCTTGCTCCATTTCATAACACTTTGCAATTTTGTAAGTTGTATGGGATGTATCACATCTGCTCTACTGGATGTATCATGGCAATTAGTCCCTCTCTCTCTCATTCACAACATACATGGAACTTTTTTCTACTCTCTTCCCACTCTTCTATAAAGCAATCTTACAAGAGCTTATTACTTTTTCTGCCATGTACCTAGCAGTAGAGGAAGATTTCATCCAAATATTCAAAGTCGAGTTTCCACCAGAAATATATGATTTGAGGTACCTTGAATAAATTAAAAAACAAAACAGCATAATTCAAAAACAAAATTTTCAATAAATACTAAACTTTGTACTATTTAAGTTTAATAACTTCCAAAGAAACAACACAAAGATTTTAGAGTTTCATCAACCCCCCCCCCACACCAAATCACCCTTTACATGGAAAATGCTTTGATATTCTTTTATCTTCTCAAAACTAGCTCTTACAATTTTAATTAAGATACCATATATTTAAGATATTTGCGACAAATAAAATGTATATCTTAAATTTTCTACCATCAGCCAATGAAGTCCTCTTCAATCTGCATAAACTTTGAACAACTGCGAAACCATAAGAGATAGACAAAAATTTAGAGCTCTCACAGAATTTATTTCAAATAACTTTTTTGTGGCATCAGCCATTTCTGAGATATTCGTTATTATTGGTTTGAATGTTTCAATTATCATTAAAGTACTGTCACTTTTCAGTTGTTTCTTGTGATATCATGGAAAGAATATGGAATTTCAAGAACACTGTGCAGGGATCAGTTTTTACCTAGCTATAACAAAATGTATAATGAAACTATTTCTGCAAAACTTTATCTGAATTAACATGAAGTTGATAGAAGAATAACCTTTTGTAAGAATAGTTTGTAGATGCTTACATACATAAAGGATAAGGTAAGAGAAAATCATGTGAATCTAACACATCAGATTTATTTTTTATCTCCTTCATTTAATCAAGATAATATTTAAAAAAATAGTTTCATTACACATTTCATTGTAGCTATAAGAGGGATACAGGAGACTGAAGTGATATTTAAATATTTAAAATTGCATTGTTATATGCTAGCCTTAAATTTCCATTGTTTGCATGACAACAAACAAATAAATGGCAATTTAACATTTAAAAAAAATCTGATGTGTTGCACTCACATGCCTTTCTCTACTCTTGTACAAACTATTTTTACAAACGCTTATTCTCCATCTACTTCATGTTAATATTATTGCTAATTTTCTTGTAGATGCAAGGGGAATTGGTAGGCTTTAAGCAATAGTCAAATGTTTTAAGAGCTGGTTGCTATGTGGAGTATTCCATTTTCTTTGCATTTTCAGGATATAAAAAAAGGAATAACGAATTTCCATTTGAGAAAAAGTAAAGTATTGGAAAATTCAAAACAAATAACAAGGAATATCTCGCAAATGGTTCACTCCACAAAAAAAGTAAAATTGTGTGTTTTAACGAGAACTACATTTTTCCTGTAGTAAAATTTTGTCTCTCTCTTACGGCTTACCAGTTATGCGAAAGTCATTCAGAATGAAGAAAGTTCAAGATATACATTTCATTTGCCATGAAAATATCTTAAACATACAACATTTTAATCAAGTTCGTTAGAGCCATTTTTGAGAAAATCAAAATTTTTGAAAAATGTTCTATGTAAAGAGTAGTTGGGGTGAGGGGATTTTCTTGAAAATCTTCATGTCACACCCCTGAAAGATACTAAACTCAAATACCCAGTTTGGTATTCATCCAATTTTTCATTTTTGAATTATGCTGTTCACAGACAGACACAGATATGTTTCCAAAAATGGTTTATTTGGATTCAGGACACGTCAAAACATGTATTTCCGGTGAAATATCGATATCAAATTTTTGGGTGGAATACAATATTTCCCCTACTTACTATACGTAGTAGAGAAAGTATACAGTATTTGAAAATTCCAAGCAATAACAACGAATATTTTGGGAATGTTGATGGCACCAAAAATCTACTAAATTGTGTGCTTTAACAAGATGTACATTTTTGTGTATCTCTTACGGTTTACCACTTATGCAAAACTGATGCCCAATGAAGAGCAGTTCATTGGCTGTTTGCAGAAAATTCAAGATATAAATTTTATTTCTCATACAAATATCTTAAACATTTTAATCATAATTATTGGAGCCATTTTTAAGAAAAGAGAAAACAACAAACAATTTTCCATGCAAAGGTTTGAATTTATATACCATTTCGTTTTGAGTCCTCACTCTTTCTCTCTCACTCATGCATGTACACACACCTTTTACTAAAAATCCCTTTTTTTGGTGGGGGTGTTCAAGAGACCTTAAAATATTTACTTCTGATGAAATCTCGACACTCATTTGTTTCTCTACCTAGATTAGGCAAAGCATAGAGAAAGCGTATATAAGGATTTCAAAAGTTTGAGAAACTTACAACCTGTCAAGTTTTATGAAATGGAGCACTGGTCATGTGTTTAAATAAAAGTGTAATTTAATATATCACAAAGAATGTAGCATTAGCTCAAATTTATTTTGCAGTTTTGGTGTTGATAACTTCACATAATTATGTAAACTGTGCTGCGCTGACCAAATTAATAACTCTACAACTTTCTACAATTAACTAGAAAATATACAAAAGCAACATCAGGACAGACAGATGTGAAAATGAAAGCAGTGTAAAATAAATCCAGATATATTATCTAAATGGCAATGTTTTCTATGTCACATTGTGGAAGGCACTGCTTGCTATGTAACTGAGTTTTTGCATCATCTTACAATTAAAACAGATGTTCCAGATAAATTAAAACTAACACTCAAAAGTTAACAAATATTTTGGATCTTTTTTTGCACCTAAAGATGGTTAGGAAAGAAGCACCATGCATCAAGTCAAAATGTAAACTGAGAGATGTTAACTTCTTTTGCAACTTTGGACTATTGACTAGAACCTTAGCATATTAATATGAAGCATTATATAGTAGATAAAAAATTGTACATTATGTACATCTAATGCTATGTACGCCTCATCTTAACTTTTTGTTATATAAAAATACTGTCTACTAAATGTTGGAACATCAGCAAGAGTTTCAAATCAAGACTGCCATTACAAACCAAACAATGAAGCACAATTAGAAACCCTTTTTAACTGTAGATGTCTCTCTGGAGGTCTGCGTGTTTGCAGATGAGGTCATTGTCCTTTGTATGTAACCCAAACATTTCTGGCAATTTTCAATTTTGGATCAATAATTTGACACAAGAATGACAAAACCATTTGTTCTGAAACCTATGTTTAAGAAGTTACAATTTTTCTTTATTATCTCTGTACATAAATCAGTTGCCACAAGAGCAAGCATAAAGAAGAGACACAAGTCTGTGCACTGTTAAAAAATTAAAAAACTTAATCACAGATTTTCTGTGTGGATTTTTTCCCTCATTCTCAAGTCTGAGGGTTTAGTCACTGCTCTTAATAATTTTATTTCCCCCTTTTGATGTATAAGAAACCTTATGCTTATTGCTGATTTATTCAATTTCTATGCTTAACTAATATATAAATTTGTTAAAATTTTAAGGCTATGGCATATGCGGCCCCTGTACAAAAATGCAAGAAGTTCTTGGACAGCATTCTCATGACAAAAGATCTGGGAACATCACAATCAAAATCATGCAGAATTGCAAATCATATTTAGGGAATATGAATATCTCTGGATCCAAATTGGGGGTTATGTGATGCATTAGTAATCCATTCATATAAAAAAAATTGTTTTAAAAGTTTACTCGGAAACCAAAAGGAATAAGCAGGTTAGATAAAATTAAGCGAATATTTTTAGGTACTTGGGGTGAGAAATAGAAATATACAAAACAAATAGAGACTTAGAAAGTAACATAGAAACATATCATAGCATAAATAGATGTATTAAATGATAGCTGGGAAGAAATATGAATAAAGAAATCCAATTAAGCCTACATAACATTGGCTCAAAACCGTCTTTACTGTATGGGAGCGAGACATGGTGTTAAGAGCAAATCAGATTCTTGAGATTGATACTTGATGTGAGTCTTAGAGACCAAAGAAGAAGTCAAGAAATTGGAGAAGAACTTGAGGTAGAAATGAGTATGGTGGAAGGAGTGATACATTACCAGAAGAGCTGGCATCAACATGTGCAAAGAATGTCACTGGATCGTCTGCAGTTGCAAGAAATTTCTATAACCCAAAAGGAGGATGGGAATAGGACAGTTTAAAAAGAGATGAAGACAGCAATTCACATAGTACTTTCACTTCAAAATGGGAAGAAGAATATTGGTACAAGAAAGTACAAAAAGGGAACAAATCAGTGTTTTTATTCTTCTCTCCATCCAGGATTAGGCTTAAGCCTGTTCCATATTTCTTTTGGCAGTTGGTTTGTTTTCAAAAATTCATATTGGTATGCTTTCTTGCAGGTATACACATCCATAGTTCTTCTCTTATAAACTATTTTTTTATTTTATGCAATCTTGCACAACCTTACAATCTTAAAGTTTCATTTCTGATGTTTCTATTTGACGTTTCTCTTTCTTTCTCTGTGTTGAACACTCACACACCCATATGGTAAAGCTCTGTAACCTTTTGTTTGTATTTCTTTCATCACCTTCTTATTTTATGTTCCTCTTGTAATATTACAAATTCTCTAGTGAGTTAATTTTTGTTATTACATCTTCGCAGTATATTAAACTATTTCCCATATCTGTGGCACAGATAAAACCGTTTCAGTTCTTTTAAGTTAATTTCTTAAAAATGCCATCTTTTTAGTTTTTTGTTTTAAAATGTACATATGATATTGCAGATATTTAATGGAGCTTATATACTGCACACCTAAATCATTCTCAGATTATTCAATAATTGAATAAACCAGAATAGCATATAATTTCTGCACGGTAGAAAGTAAAATTATTAAGATCAATAAGGGAGAAAAACCTACATACAAAAGCACATACAGAAAGACATTTACAGTTGAAGATGGGTCCAAGTGAGAAGCAGAGAGTTTTCTAATTAACACTTCATTGTGCAGTCCTCAAAATAAAAACTTTGAATGCAACACAAGTCCATGTAAATATATATACACTAGCAAACTATATAGTTTTGTTGTCCTCAAACAGTTTCTATAAATCCAAGAAAAAGTTATAACATTTCCTATTATAAAAAATGCGTTGCTATTTACATTTTGATTTGAGAGGAGATCTTGGAAGCACGTATAACTCAACTCTTGCTAAATGTTCACCCTGTTAACTATGGGTATGCCTCTAAGATTACAGGAAGTTCTGAACATGTGTACCTCCAGTTCAGGGGAATAATAATAATAATATTATATATATTAGTTTTCTTTTCTCAAATAACTTCTTAAGTTTATGATGATTATTCTTTGGCTTATAAAATGTTCCATAAAATGGAAAAATCACATAGTGAAAGCAATGCTGCCAGTAAGTCAGTGGAAGCCCAACCTCTGTGAACAAGGTGAGAGAAAAGCAATTGGAAGAACAAATGCATATTATACGGAGCACTCCTTCACAAAGCTTATGAGTATCGAGCCTGAAATAGCAAGCATTGCTTTCAATATAAATGTGTTATATAAAGCTACTCAGGTATACGAAATCATATCCTTTCGACATAGTTTCCCGGGAAGGTACCAAAGTATCCTGTGCGTTGACTTGAGCCCACATACCACCCATCGTCACATTTCTCCATCACGTAGACAGTGTCTCCCTCGCACAGCTCCAGCTCATCTTCGTTTTGTGGTCGATAGTTGTACAAAGCTCGGTATCTGCAAAAACAAATCTTAATCAAATATCCTCATACAGATTTTAGACATAAAGAGAAACAATTTGTTCTTGCTTTGTTTGCTATAAAATAACAACAGTGTCAATTCTCACACTTGCCAACTTCCTGAACGTGAGACTGTAAAACTTTTCCTCATCCAGGAATGCATAACAATTTCCTGATGACACGAAATTTACAATGTATAAAATGTTCAGTGCAGTAAATACACAAAGACTAATGTAAATTAAATGGGAATTCCATTTTATAAGAACCCTTGAAGACCTGGCAGTACTACTTCTGAAATTCTTCATGGTACCACGGCAAACACATTTTTATGCAAAGAACACCACTTCCTAGGCTGTACACACATTTCTAGTTCATATTTTACACCTTGTAACATCCACTATAAACAAAAACTGTTGTTGTTCACCAATGGCACTGGGGATTAATTGATTTGCATCATTTTCCCTCTGTCTTCCCAATATAAACTCTGCAAGTTACCACTTTTAAGGCCTTTGCATTTGGCGAGATGCTGTTTGTTCAGGATGACATCTTCACAGAGCGTGCACTTGGGTGTAGGTAGGTATAATATCTTGTAGAGCTGTTCTGCGAGGCAATCGTGGCCAGTTGCCATTGTAAATAAGGCCACTGCAGTCTTCCTTGGCATTTTTTGTATATCAACTCTATCTTTAATATTCTTATAATCTTTGTCATTTAATTGTTTATTTATTTCTATTTTTCCTACAGGTTTTAATTGTTGTATTGCGCCTTTCTTTGCTAATTGCTCTGCATGTTCATTGCCCAAAAGTCCAACATGAGCTGGGATCCATTGTAGAGTGACATGATTTCTAGTTTCAACTGCTTTAAATAGGCTTCTTATTTCTTTAATATTTCTTGTTGTTTTATTATTGTAATTTACTATCCCACTGATAGTAAATTTTGAGTCTGATAAGATGACTATTTTTTGTTTTATGCATGGTCTATATAATTAGATAAAAAAACTGCTTTTATAGCTGTTAATTCTCCATTATAGTGGTTTGACGTAATGTTAGATACTGTGCAAAATGTTAACAGTATACTCCGCACCAGCATTTTCTTTTATTGATGAGGGATCCATCTGTATATATTTGGAGCCATTCTTTTTCTGGGTATCTTTCATTTTCCATAGTTATTGCTATGGCTCTCATTTCATCTGGAATATTGTTTTGTTTGTGTATTGTATATATCAGGTCATTCTGATATTGTATATCAATATATTCTATTGGGTTCGTTACCTCTGTTGCTATTATATTCATTTTAATTATATTCTTATAGTTTAAGTTATTAATATATGTTCTAAAGCTTATTTGAGTTTTTAAATTACTTATAGTATCTGCTGTGTAGTACCACTTGTATCTGTTTCCACTGATTTGCAGTTTTTGTGCTAGAGTAATTGCTTTCAACTGATGTTCCAATTTTATAGCCATGTTTTTTGTGAAGCTTTGTAGTACTGTGATTGGTGTTTTTACAGCTCCTGTTGTTATTCTTAGTGAATTATTTTGTGAAATTTCTGGTTTACTTTTAAGTCTCTTGTTTACTGTTGCTAGTAGTATGTTTTATGTGTGTTATTAAGGAGGTCCATGTTTCCACCCCATTTTATTCCTGTTAAACGTTTTAAAATGTTCTTTTTGTTGATTTTATTTGTTACATTGTTTACATGATCTTTCATTGATAGTTTTTTTTATCTAATTCTATCCCTAGATATGTTGTTGTAGTTGCTTCTTGTAGTTTTTTGTTGTTGATTTGCAGGCATATCTGTCACAAAAATGGGGAACTGCAACCATAGAACGTGAATAAGATAAACAATTTACATGAGGGAGTTGACTTTACAATTCACATCATACATTACTGAATGTTCACAACCTGGTTACTAGAGTTCATTAGTGGTGCAAATCTGCACATAGTGCATTTTGTTGCAGCCCAGTGAAGGGGGAACATGATCTTGAAGGACAGACACACAGAAAACTTCTGGCCTATCATAGCACTGTATAGGTATACCATTCAGTCTGTTATCTTAAGTTACAATATAAAGCGATAGAATTTAATGCTTTATCATGTCCGTAGTGAAAATTTGTAACACTTTGAATCCGCCCACAAAGCTATAAAAAGGCCTCCTTTGCCATAATCCCGTACATTTTACAGGCAAACCATAAAAGTTGGCAAGTATGGGAATGTATTTTTATACCAATTAGGTATACTATGTGAATTTACTTACGGCACTGGCTCTGAATGAGTATCAATATGCAAGGTTTGATTGACAGGTGCAAGAGACTGCTTCAACAGTTGGCTTTGACGAGGCTGAAACATGCAAAAGAACAGGAATTATTAAGTGAGAACCAGAGGGCTCTGTTTGTTAATAGTGTTCTGTCACTTATAAAACCATTGTATCGATATTAAACTTATGCAGGCTTTTCATATTATTAAAACTTAACCTTTAAACTAACCTCTGAAACATTTAGTCCCTTTGTTCAACCAAAGTAAATAAAGACTAGTGTTATCTCATAAAAGTCATCTTTTGCTCCATTTACTTAGTTTTTGTGAATAAAAATAAAGTGAATACTAAGTACAACAAAAGCTAAGATTACATGGAGGTAAATAAGGGATTTCTAAGTCTTCCATTAGATCAACCTTTTCTCAGGCACTCACATGCATTATGCATACACATCTTGCACATTAAAAGATGTATATACATAACACATGTTAATTTCTTTGCTTATTCTGTGATTTTGGTTCAATCATTATTTTATATAATTTGAAGCCATACATGGATTTACACATTAATTCTGAAAGTATTCGGAAACTGCTCAGTGTCTACAATGTCACAAAAATATCAAATTCTAAAACTACTTCATTAATTGCCAAAATATTTGTAAAATATGCATCAATTTTACAACAATTGGCTGTTTTAAGTTCACAGGCACTTATATTTGTTGCAATTAAACAGAAGAATACATTGATCACAGCAATAGTAACCATGTCACCAAATGTTTATCAGCTAAAAAACGATGGTGCCACAAGCTTAAAACTAAATATGCACACTTTGTTACATTGGTAGTAGGGGAAGTATTCTATTCCACCCAAAAATTCGATACCAAGATTTCACCGGAAATATATGTTTTGAGACCCCCTGAATCCAAAAAATGCATTTTTGGAAACGTCCGTGTGTGTTTCTGTGAACAGCATAACTCAGAAATGAACAGTCGAATAAACACCAAACGTGGTATTTAGATTCAGTATCTTCCAGAGATGCGACACGAAGGTTTTCAAGAAAATTCCCCCACCCCAGATTACCCTTTACATGGAACATTTTTCGAAAATTTTAATTTTGTCAAAAACGGCTCTAATGATTTTGATTAAAATATCATATGTGTAAGATATTTTCATGACAAATGAAATGTAATCTCGAATTTTCTGGGAATGTCTCCAAAAGTATTCTTCATTGTGAACGACTTTAACATTACTGGTAAACCATAAGAGATAGACAAAATTTTATTACACAAAAAATTTAGATCGTGTTAAAATACACAATTTATGTCATATACATTTTTTTTGTTGAGTGAACCATTTTCGAGATATTGCTTGTTATTCCCTTAAATTTTCCAATACTTACACTTTTTCACAAATTTGTTATTCATTTTTTTTTGTCCTGGTAATGCAAAGAGAATGGAATGCGCTACATAGCAACCAGCTCTTAAAATATTTGACTATCGCTTAAAGCCTACCAATTCCCCTTGCATCTACAAGAAAATTAGCAATAAGATTAACATCTCAATATCTCGATTAACATGAAGCATATGGGGAATAAGTGTTTGTAAAGATAGTTTGTACAAGAGTAGAGAAAGTCATGTGAGTGTAACACATCAGATTTTTTTATCTACTTCATGTTAATCCAGAAAAACATTCGCACAAATAGTTTTAAAGAGGGATACAACAGACTGAAGTGATCAAGTGTTTAAAAACAGGGTTACTATACAATGGCTTTGAACACGACAAGTAAACAAATGGTGATGTGTTATTTCCAGCTTCCGCCACATTTTAATGCATTGACCAGCAATGTGAAACTTGTGCTTGAGACTCAATGACTTGGAAGAACCTCAGGATATACAACTGACATGCATATCAAAAGTCAACTTCACATTACAATTTCTCGGGGATATAATTGACCTTATCACGATGCAACAAATGCCGTTCTTAATCTTATCAATTATGTCAATAATATTACAGGGTTTGCATTTAAAAAAATCTGGTGTGCTACACTCACATGACTTTCTCTACCATCTATTGTTTATTAGTGGGTACACATACTAATCTTACGAAAGTTTATATTCCTATCTACTTCATTTTAACCAAGATAAACCTTTCCAGAAAAAGCTATATTATACACTTTGTTAGAGATGCAAAGAGAACAGCAACAGACAAATGTTTAGGGAACTGGATGCTATATGCTGGTCTTTAAAATTCCATACTCTTTCCACGATATCACAAGAAACAACTGAATGTTGACAGGACTTAAAGGAATGACAAAGTATTGAACATTTTGAACCATTAATAATGGATATCTCGGAAATGGCTTAGCCTACAAAAAGTTCTTTGAAATAAAGAGTGTGGTGTTTTAAGAGATGTACATATTTTGTGCGATAGTTTTCCTTCTGAATGAAGCGGACTTCACAAGCTATTCAGAAAATTCAAGATATACATTTTATTTGTCATGTAAATATCTTTAATATATGGTATTTTAATCAGCATCATCAGAGCTATTTTTCAGAAATAAAAAATTTGGAAAAATGTTTCATGTAAAGGGTAGTTATGGAAGAATGGAAGACTACCCAAAAGAATAATGTAGTGGACACCACCAGGAAGGAGGAGAAACAGAAGTTCACATAGTACGTGGATTCAAGGAATTAGAGGGGCAATGGTGGATTGGGAAATTGAGGAAGATTTATGTAAACCTTTGGAAGACACTGAGCTTATACTCCGCCGTTGAATCTTTGCACTTGACAGTTCGTGTGGTTTCATGTAACATTGGCTATGTTGTGGTTGCAATGTTGCCAGAGTGGTTAGTAAACAACAACAGCTGATTGTTCTTTCTATCATGTGTAAGCCACACACAAAAAGTGTATATACGTAGTGAACGTCAATGAGTAATAACTATTTCGTATTATCATTATTGTTAATTGAAAATAACTCAGCATAAACATTGCAACGTATGTAGAATAAATTACACACTTTTGACAATATAGAAACAAAATAATGCAAATGTGCCTGCTACAGTGAGGAGAAATAAAACAAATTATAAGCTGCAATAACAAAGTTATTTTCACTCACGCTACATTTCAGATGGTTCAGGAATTTTGTCCTCTTTCTCTTGGAGTTTCACTCCCTTGTAAATAACAGTTCTCGTGATTAGTCCAAGAGTGCTGCAGTTCATTGTAGAGGAATAGAGGGATACCCATGAACCTTCACATACTCCTCCTGTTCAAAGAATTCCTGCATCCTTCTTAACAGTTCCAATGCCTGACTATTAAGTGGTACATCTTGACGCAAAGGATTTTCACTTTGTGATTGGCATAGGAACTCTAACAGTTAAAACTTTTCATCTATTTTTTTGCGAATGTACCAACTTAAACACTAGCTGTCAAGTGCAATGTTTCAATGCGGGAATACAAATATCAAGTTTGGTATTTATCCGACTTTTCAATTTTGAGTAGGCTGTACACATACATACACACACACACATGCAGACCTTTTTCTAAAATTGCCTTTTTGGGTTCAGGGACCTCAAAACGTATATTTCTGGTAAAATCTTGACTTAAAATTTTTGGGTGGAATACAAAACTTCGCCACCTCACTATATGTAGTAGAGAAAGTAAAAATCATATTTGCTTATGTTTTTGGATGGTGTATATCACCTACTTTAATGAGCCCCTCGTCTACCTTCATGCCTATGAAAGTGGTAATTTAAGGTACATTCAAATTAATGACAACAGTAAACACTTGTAACTTACCAGAGTAGCATAAGGGTTGGTGGAGGTGTATGGTGAGCTTGTTTTGTTGTGGCTATAATAAAAGGAAGGCTGATAACTGTGTGACCCCATCGACTGCTTGATCCCTGTGCCGTTCACAAGTGTCGTGTGAGAGGCCGGCTTTGACGGTGGGGCAGTCGAGGTCACTGCAACAGTACAGTTCATTTGTAGCTTCACACATCAGTAGTTTATAAGAAATCAGATAAGGTTTTATCATGGAAATCAAATAGATCTAAGAAAAACAAGTGCATGTACTTATACGAGGGTTAATCAAATATAAACCGGAATCCCTTTTTACAATTTTATTGAATCCACCAACAAAAACAAAACCACTGCTTTATTTTTCTACATAATCTCCCGAATTTGACACACATTTTTGCCACTGAACTGGTAACTGGTAAGAAAGAAGAGGAATATGTGTGCAGCCAGTTGTTCACATACTCCTCTACCAGTGCATCACCATCAAATCACTTTCCTCCCACTTCTTCTTTCAGTGGCTTAAAAAATGGTAGTCACAGAGTGACAAATCTGGGCTGTGTCCATTACATTTGCTCCAGTTTTTCCGTGTTAAGACAGCAGTGTGTGGCCTTGCATTGGCAGATAATTCCGGAAGTTGAGTTCATCACTGATGATGGCTTCAACACTTCTAAAGCTTATTCGTACAAGTGAAGCAACTTTAGAAATTGTTATGTGCCGATTTTTGTCAATATGATCACAAATTTACCTGCACTTACTTATCCATGGTTGTCTTTGGTGCAGCTCATTTTCCACTGCTTCCCGTCCTGCCAAAAATTGTTTGTGCCATTTATACGCTGGGTCTTTGAAAGGGTTGCTTCCCTAAACTTGCATGAAATTCTCCTAAAATTTCCAAGCTTTGGTGCCTTCTTTCGCCATAAACTTTTGGTGTGCTGTGCAATGGACATATGCACCTCTTGCTCGTTCATGGTGTACTGAAGTGAGAGGCCACTCTGTGGTGTGTGATGCATCAACTTCCTCTCAAAGCTCCGACCACTACCAGAACCACTAATTTAAAACTGTCATTTATATTTGATTCACCTTCGTATACTTCAAATACAAACCTCACCTGGTTTTTCTCCTGGTTCTTGAAGGACTTCTACATAAGACACAGGGAAGATTCCTTTCCTATTTCCAATACGACCCTCAAACCAGTTGTCATCCACTCGTCTTGTTAACACAACAAGTTCACCTGTAACAAAACAATCATCTAATGATCTTGCAAATCTGCAAGGGATTTTATACACTTCTTTGATGTCACATTCTCTATCTATATATATATAAAAGAGTCGGATGCAACGGGCTACAAATGAAATTATAAGTGAAACTGAATTAACCTTGTGTTTGGACCTCATCAACAATTTTTTGGGTAAGTAAATTACGGAATATTTTGGAGAAAAATGGGTTAGGAGATATATGGAGAAGGAGAGAAAATAACGTAAAACATTTTTGGAAAAAGGCAAGGAAAAGACTGGAAGATATAGAAATACAAATCATGTTCAGTGAGATTGCCGAAAAGAGCTCATTAGTTTATTATAGGCCAATGAAAAATACATGGGGTAGGGAAAAATATATAGACATAGTAAATAAAGAAGAGAGAGAATCTATTGCATGGTTAAGAACCGGAGCATGGAGGCTAAAAGGGCTAAGACAGGGTATTCCTCAGAACCAATGTCCGATATGTGGTGGTAATGAAGACATTGAACACATTGTATTTAAGTGCCAAGGAACAGAAAATTGGAGAAAAGAATTTTTTAATAAGAAGTGGTTGAAGGGGGATAGAAATACACTTATAATTGAAATGATATGCAAGGATGCTAGAAGCATTGGACAGTTTTTGTGTAAAGTAAAAAATAAATGGCTTTGGACAGTGGAAAGAGAAAAGTAAGAGGTAGTGCATCTTACTTTGAATGGAAAACTATAGTGAATGTGTGATAGTTAAGTAATCAATAAATGAAAAGTGAAAAAAAAGTGGAAATGGGACATGAAAAAAAAAAAACTGAAAAAAAGAGCAGGATAATTTAGTGACAAGAAATTGTAAAATGTAAATAAACTGTAGTGATTGTCTACTGAATAAGTGACCAGGATCAAAGTGCAGTAGACAATCAAATTTGTAAAACTCTTAGCATGAAAGTTAATGTTTGTTCACAATAACCAAGAACAGAAACCAGAGTGAGAATGTGAGAGTTCACAATTAACCAGAAGCTTTCCCGAGTACAAGAATGGGAAACAAAAAGGTTTAGTTTTTTGTCATTCTCATTCCCGTAGATGGCTTATTAGATCCATAGTGTATATTATACTCTTCACTGTAGAAATTGGCAGCCATGACATGAAGCAGCTGTTAGAACTCTCTCTAGTGTCGTAAGCTGGTGAAATGAAACTGGAAGAAACTCTCTAGCAAATGCTCATCCCAACTCCCTGAGATTCACTGAGTGTTGGTTCTTCTAGTGAAAGTGTAGTCTGTAGTTTGTTTATATACAACTACAAGCTGGCTATTGCCTTAAAAAAATTGTGATGTGCTACATTCACATATGTTTCTCTACCCTCTATTGCTTATTAGTGGGTATACAAATTATTCTTATATAAGTTTATTTTCCTGTCTACTTCATTTTAATTGAGAAAAGGAAATAGCAAGTCAAATATTTTACAACTGGATGGTGTACGCTGCCCTTAAAATTCCATACCCTTTCTATGATAATGTGAGAAACAGCGGAAAATTGAGAGTACTTTGAAGGAATGGCTTAGTATTGAATAATTCAAACCATTAATAACGGATATCTCAGAAATGGTTGATGGCATAAAAAAAGTTATTTGAAAGAAATTGTGTGTTTTAAAGAGATCTGCATTTTTTTGTGTAGTACATTTTCGTCTACCGCTGAACATTTAACAGTTATTCAAGATTATACAAAATTCCTCATAAATGAAGACTTCACAGGCTATTCCCAGAAAATACAAGATATACATATGTCACATCTTTGAAAGCTACTGAACCTACCAACTTGAGTTATGCTGTTCACACACACACGGACCTTTTTCTAAAAGTACTTTTTTGGGGTTCAAGGAGCTTCAAAACATGTATTTCCGGTGAAATCTCAGTATCAAATTTTTGGGTGGAATGCAATACCTTCTTCACCTCTATATACATGGTAGAGAAACTCATGTGAGTGTAACACATCAGATTTTTCATCTTCTGCTGTAGAATGTGTCAATGTTTGTTATTTCCTCTCTGAAATAGAGATTTAAGATATATGTGATTGTCTCTCATGCAGAATGATTTGAGAAAACATAAAAATATTAATTGAACAGAACCACTCCGGAACACTGACATAAGGGCAAGATACTGTCACCACAAAACAATAAAAGAAAACAACAACAAAACAACATTTGAAAAAGAAGAGTCATGACAACAGTTATTTGAACTTTAGTAAAAACGTGCTGCTTGGTCTGCACTGCTTCAAAAATTGTTATATAATTTTATGCATTCATAATTAATTATTTTAAGTGAAGTTTTATCTTATGGCAGGCAATCCAAAGCATACAGCTTTATTATGAATTAAGCCTTTGTGGTCGGAATGCAGACATAACCACATGCATTTGGAGTGAGGCAAGCAGAGTTACTAGTTAGCCACGATATGAATGCATGTGGTGGGAAGAGAGAATAAACCGTTATGGAACAAGTGGGCGGGATATTGGAAGGGCAGTCAGGTAAGAAAAAATCTGCAGTTCCAATCTGCATTTACTAGCAAACTGAGGCCTGCAAATGTAGTACTGTTTTCATTGTGCAACTGTTCATTCCCTTATCACTTTGCCCCTCACTCCCCTCTGATCCCTAGTCTTGATGATGTTCAAAAAAAAAAGCAGTGTTGCCCTCCTCCAAGTGCACTCATATTGTGGCTGGATTTATTATGCTTTGCACAATCATCAGCAGTATGCAAAGATGTCATTCATTATGCTTAAGGGGGAATCCCAGCCACAAGTTTAAGAGGTTGTGCATATGCGTGCGTGAGTAGTTCCATTTTTGTATCGTTTTGCACAATATATGAAGATGGTATTGAAACAAATACTGACACAAATAATGTCAATGTTCAATGAATTCAGTGACAATTCTTCTTACTTTGAGGTATTTGGCTCAGAAGAAGAAGAACACTATATAGAAGCCACTCTGCAGCAAAACAGAGTGTAACAACAGCTCAAGGGCATGGCTTGCATGATGACAGTAATGAGTGTTACATGCTGTTGACAATACTGGTACTTTAATTGAAAAGCCCATTTCTATCCTCATAAATAATGTTGGTGTTTTATAAGATAGAATTGGTTTTCATTGGTTTGCCAATGCTATTTACAGCATACCATGGCTAGTATTGCATATATTACGAAAATGTGTCAATCATCAGTTGTTATACACAATCACAAAATGGAAGTTACAAAATTTGAGATTAGAGTCCTTGTAAAGCACTACTGGAAACAAGATTATAAAGCTGCTGCTGCTGACGCTTGAAAAATATGTTAAGTGGAAGGAGAAGGTGTTGTTAGTGAGTGTGTGGCACAACGATGGTTCTGTTTCAACACTAGAGAAGAAGACACTAAAGATTTACCACTTTCTGGAAGAGCTAAATTATGGGATATTCAGAATATGTGCAGAGTTTTGGAAGAAAATCTGCAAAAAAGTACTTGTAGGCTGTCAGAAGAACTTGGTCCATCAAAAGATAGCATACATAACCAGATAAAGAAACTTGGAAAATCAAACAGAAGCTGGAGATCTGCATTATGAATTGACATCTCAACAGGCTCAACATAGTGTGGATGTTTATCGTCAGCTTAATGCTAATCCCATGGATGATAGATTTATCAGGAAAGTTGTCATGTGTGATGCAAAATGGGTTTATTTCTGTAACCCTGACACCTCGAAACAATGGCTCAGTCCACGTCAACCTGCCAAAGTCATCGTTAAAAAAAATCAGTTCGGCCCCAAAATAATGTTGTATGTCTGGTGGAATTTTGGAGTGAATCACTGGGAGCTTATTCTAAATGGGCATGCAGTCAATGTGGATCTTTATTCTCAACTACTGGAATGAGTTCATCAAATTTTGAGATGGAGCTACCCCGCATTAGTTAACCAAAATAGAGTTTTCTTGCAGCATGACAATGCAACACTCCAACCATGACAAAAATAAAGGAATTGGAAGGAGTCACACCCAGCATACAGCCCTGGTCTTGTGCCTTCAGATTATCATCTGTTTCTATCCATGGCCCATTTCTTGCATGGAAGAAATTTCAAAAACACTGAAGCTGTGGAAGTGGATCTCACCAAATTCTTCACATCAAAAACCAGAGACTGGCATGTTGCAGGATACTAAACCTTGCTGAAAGATATCTAAAGACCATAGAATCTGATGTCTCTACTTTGAAGAGTAGTTTAAATTTCTTACCAAGAAAAGTTCCAAATAAAGTTTTGCTTAAAAACCGACATTAATTATGAGACACCATCTATATGCAAGTGTTTCAAGCTTTATGGCATACAGAACATGTATTTAGAATGAATATGTGAGTGTGTATTACCAATGTATCTAGCTTAGTGTAACTTTCAGCACATAGGCCATTTTTGCACCCCGCATATTGGTGAATTCTTTTTAAAATCAGCATTAAGTCAGGTATGATCACTTATATTTACACAATATTAAATATAATTTGCATGAACAACTGTAAATAGTATAATATTTTCAACTTTAGAGCATATTTTAAGCTTTATTACATCTGGTACAAACTAATTCCTCATGGGAAGGGTTAATACACCCTGTCTGATCCTTTAGTTGCTACATATTTAATACACATAGAAGTGAGCTCACCTTTCACCAGAGACAACTCTAAGTGAGTCTGAGCAATAAAATTGAACTTTGCACGAGCTTGGCCCTCGGTGGGTCGCTTAGGCATCGTCCGTATTCCATCATATGGGATTATCTGTAACACAAGAATGCAGTGTGATAACTTAATAAAATATTCACTCAATCTGATATCATATTGTTGTTTGCATGCAATACCGGATCATTTCATGGCAAATGGCAGCATTCCATTCACAACATATAAAGTGTTATATGCTCTTATCTTGAATGACATGACTGGCAATCCTGCAGGTATCAATTGAATGATCTCATTCTTTAGTAGCCTGGCTCATATCGTATGGGGTTATGATGGTGTGCAGGGGGTTGAGCCGTGCCATCGGACAGGGCAGCAAACTCTTAAAACATGAACAATATACGTGAAAATATGAGAAATTACAAATCTAGTCACTTTCTGGAGATTTATTTATGAAACTGGTGACAAATGAAGCACAGAGTTAGTCACTTTCGATGCGGCCCTCATTTATGATCTTGGTCAAAACATCCTGTGTGCATGAGGTGTTCAATAATAGCATCACATTTACAAACAGGAGTGTTTCAAGCCACTACCTTTAGAATTTTGCATACATCGGTGACTCATGAATCTTTTAGAAGTATAATGTCCTAATGGTATCCTGGAAGTCGCTGTTTGTGCATTCAGTTGTTTCTTGTGTTGTTAGCCTACTTTGTTGTAACTACTGTTTTTAACTTCATCAATCAAAGAACTTTGAATTAAATGCAATAAGAAGGCACATCTACAGCTGCTATACCCGAAATGAGCATCACATCACATGCAAATTTATTTCTTCACTTAAAGAAGCAGAGATATTTCAGTCGTCCTCCTTGGTGCAGTGGTTCCCGAGGTTGCGGGTTCAAACCCAACGGAGGGCGATGGATTTTTTTCAGGTGTAAAAATCCTTAGCATGGCTTACCTTTGGAAGAGAATTAAAGTCAGTGGTCTCGAGTCATAGATTTACGGCACGTAAAAAGAGCTTCAAGCCTGATAAAGAGGCCTCTGAGCAAAATTACCAGTCTTTCATGCCCATTATAGTATGGGACGCTAAGGACCAAAGCAGTTAAAGAGCGTCCTTAAATAAAGCTCAATTTAATTTAATTTAGAGATATTTCAGGGAAACCTTTGCTCTTTGAACAAGGTCCTCCAAGATCTTGGACTTTTGTTCAAGACAGTAAATAAGAGCAAAATAACACTCGAGAGTTCTGATTGTGTAGTCTAAGAGCATTATTTTTAAGATAAATACAAAATAAGAATTTAAGGGAAATAGATTGGCTGAAACATGGTTAAATACTGCCATACTGTATCGCAGGGCTAACTGATGACAGAATTGAAAGCTCCACAAAATCACCCGCAGGACTTTATTATTGCCCTTGCTGGAACATCTCATTTTTTTATTCCCACCTACTGCTCTTCAATTCGAGAAGGTCAGGGGATTACCATGAAGACAGTAACCACGGCCATTTTTACAAATGATTTACATCCATTTTGTGTTATTGTTATAAACAATGAGCCATACAACACACCCTAAATAGGTAAGCATATACTAACAGTAACAAATGGTAAGACTGGCTCACTCACCATAATGAAACTTGTATCAGGAGCTTTTTAACTTCTGTTATTCATAAATAAAAACAAGTCCAGGTCTAAATATGCTGTGGATTATTAACCACTGCAGTTGATTGTCAAGTGTGGTTTCAGTCTTTCAATCTCATGATGAAGAGGTAAACCAAAAAGTTACAGTTTTCATTGTTTCTCCACATATTTCTCTTATTGAGTTTTATTATTGATTACTTCTGCATATACATTTATTTGGGGAGTATAAGCACTGACATTGCAAGTAAAACTGAGTTATGTCTGAAAGTGTGAGGGGGCAGCACTTGCAACTATTGCAAGGGATGGCAAAACTCTGGCGTCGGCCCTAAGGATGTATACTACGGAACAGCATGTGATAAGTATTGCTTGCATGGCATCACATGTGGACTGTCAACTTGAATTTATACATAAATTCCCTGGTGTCACTGTTCGTAATAAATATACAATTTATGGCTTGTTAGACTGGGCATTTAGGGTATGTATTGGAAAGCCAACAGTTCTAACAAGGGAAAAATCAGACGAAATAGAGGCTGTCGTGAAAACAAGTCTAAAGAAATCGGTCTTATGTATTTTTTATTCTCTCTGGATCTAAATTCATTTCATTATTATCTGTGGGGAATGCTTAACAATGAAGTTTATGTAACAAATCCCCATATGCTGATTGAATTAGATGACAGTATCTGTTTTCCAATATTTTGACTGTAAAATAATGTGTTCAACAGGTTCCAGGCTTGTGGGTGTCATTGAATATGTTACATTATCTGGGAGAGAAACGAGTGGCCAATCTGTTGCTAGTACATAGCAATGCAAGTTGCCAGTGCGTCATTCAAGAGAATCGGTACTTTTCTACAGTTTTCATTATGACTCTACTTTTGTGAGCATTAACAAACACATGATGATTGTATATGAAAATCCAAACTTGCAGGGAAATTAGAGGCAATTTTAACAGGATTTCTGTGTGCATCTATTCCATATACAGCTCTTGTACGAAAATTTGGTCACAAAAGAATCAGTATTCTGAGAAGCAATGGGGGAAGGAACTATTATAATATGCAAAGATGGACTAAACCAGATAGTCTAGTATCACTGTGACAAGTTGGGAAAGAGCAGGAAAAAAAAAAAAACACAGCAACATGAAAATGAATCCTATTTACTTTCTTTTAACTTGTAAGTAACATTCCAGAAGCATGGAAGTGCAATATTTTGTTTACAGTTCAACAACATACTAAATGTGTATTGTGGTTAAGTAATTATACTTTACAGAAAAATAACTACAAGTGATTCTCATGTTGCAGCATTTTTATGCCTTTCCAAATAGATCATTCTAAACATTTTGAAAGGAGGGGGAGAGAGACAATAATATAACTTCAAAAAGGAATTGATATAAGAACTAAAAATGCAATCCAAAGATTCTGAGATAATTTTCCTTGAAAAGCTTATATGTACTTGCAAAAATGTCTGTTGTTACTCTCCATATCCTTAAAAGTGTAAATGTCCTTTTGCTGAACATATGACTGACAATAATCCATCAAGCGTAAATGTAGTCTTTCTCCAACTATATGCATCAAATACATATTAGCATAGTTGCCAACTTCCTGAAATGGAAACCCGTAAAACTTTCTCTCGACCAGCAAAGCATATTGAAATTTAGAATAAGTAAATGTTCAGTGCAGTAAATTCACAAAAATTACATGCAAATTAAATGGTAATTCCGTTTTATAAGAATCCTTGAAGACCTGGTGTTTCTGTCACACATACTGAAATTCTTCCTGGTACCACAATAAACATGTATTAAAACAAAGAACACCATTTCTTAGACTATACACAGATTTTTAGTCCATAATATCAATTATAAACAAAAATGGGAAACATATCCTGCAGACATAGCGCATGAACAAGATACACAATTTACATGAAGGAGTTGACTTTGCAATACACGTTATCTATTACTGAATGTTCGTATCCTGGTTACTACAGGTCATTAGTGGTGCAAGCTAGCATTCTGTTGCAGCCCAGTAAAGGGGGATCATGATTATGATGAAGGATAGACACACAGATAAGCTCTGGTCTATCATAGCACTGTATACCATTTACTAGAGGTCACTAGTGGTGCTATACATTTTGTTGCAGCCCAGTGAAGAGGGACCATGATCATGATGAAGGATAGACACACAGATAAGCTCTGGTCTATCATAGCACTGTATACCATTTACTAGAGGTCACCAGTGGTGCTATACATTTTGTTACAGCCCAGTGAAGAGGGACCATGATCATGATGAAGGATAGACACACAGATAAGCTCTGGTCTATCATAGCACTGTATACCATTTACTAGAGGTCACTAGTGGTACTATACATTTTGTTGCAGCCCAGTGAAGAGGGACCATGATCATGATGAAGGAGAGACACACAGATAAGCTCTGGTCTATCATAGCACTGTATACCATTTACTAGAGGTCACTAGTGGTGCTATACATTTTGTTGCAGCCCAGTGAAGAGGGACCATGATCATGATGAAGGAGAGACACACAGATAAGCTCTGGTCTATCATAGCACTGTATACCATTTACTAGAGGTCACTAGTGGTGCTATACATTTTGTTGCAGCCCAGTGAAGAGGGACCATGATCATGATGAAGGAGAGACACACAGATAAGCTCTGGTCTATCATAGCACTGTATACCATTTACTAGAGGTCACTAGTGGTGCTATACATTTTGTTGTAGCCTAGTGAAGGGGGACCATGATCATGATGAAGGAGAGACACACAGATAAGCTCTGGTCTATCATAGCACTGTATACCATTTACTAGAGGTCACTAGTGGTGCTATACATTTTGTTGCAGCCCAGTGAAGAGGGACCATGATCATGATGAAGGAGAGACACACAGATAAGCTCTGGTCTATCATATCACTGTATACCATTTACTAGAGGTCACTAGTGGTGCTATACATTTTGTTGTAGCCTAGTGAAGGGGGACCATGATCATGATGAAGGATAGACACACAGATAAGCTCTGGTCTATCATAGCACTGTATACCATTTACTAGAGGTCACTAGTGGTACTATACATTTTGTTGCAGCCCAGTGAAGAGGGACCATGATCATGATGAAGGAGAGACACACAGATAAGCTCTGGTCTATCATAGCACTGTATACCATTTACTAGAGGTCACTAGTGGTGCTATACATTTTGTTACAGCCCAGTGAAGAGGGACCATGATCATGATGAAGGATAGACACACAGATAAGCTCTGGTCTATCATAGCACTGTATACCATTTACTAGAGGTCACTAGTGGTGCTATACATTTTGTTGCAGCCCAGTAAAGGGGGATCATGATCATGATGAAGGATAGACACACAGATAAGCTCTGGTTTATCATAGCACTGTATACCATTTACTAGAGGTCACTAGTGGTGCTATACATTTTGTTGCAGTCCAGTGAAGAGGGACCATGATCATGATGAAGGATAGACACACAGATAAGCTCTGGTTTATCATAGCACTGTATACCATTTACTAGAGGTCACTAGTGGTGCTATACATTTTGTTGCAGTCCAGTGAAGAGGGACCATGATCATGATGAAGGATAGACACACAGATAAGCTCTGGTTTATCATAGCACTGTATACCATTTACTAGAGGTCACTAGTGGTGCTATACATTTTGTTGCAGTCCAGTGAAGAGGGACCATGATCATGATGAAGGATAGACACACAGATAAGCTCTGGTTTATCATAGCACTGTATACCATTTACTAGAGGTCACTAGTGGTGCTATACATTTTGTTGCAGCCCAGTGAAGAGGGACCATGATCATGATGAAGGATAAACACAGATGGGCTCTGGTCTACCATAGCACTGTATACCATTTACTAGAGGTCACTAGTGATGCTATACATTTTGCTGCAGCCCAGTGAAGGGGAACCATGAATATGAAGGATAGACACACAGATAAGCTCTGGTCTATCATAGTACTGTATACCATTTACTAGAGGTCACTAGCGGTGCTATACATTTTGTTGCAGCCCAGTGAAGAGGGACCATGATCATGATGAAGGATAGACACACAGATTAGGCTCTGGCCTATCATAGCACTGTATACCATTCAGTCTGTAACCTTAAGTTACAATATAATGCAATAGAATTTAATGCTTTATCAAGTACGTGGTGAACATTTGTAACACTTTGATTCTGCCCATAAACCCGTAAGGTCTCCTCTGCCATAAAGTAGTAAAAAGGCCTCGGCTCCCATTCATTTTATGGAGAAACTGTAAAAGTTGGCAAGTATACATTACTATTTCCAGACATTTTTTATACAAGTTCCTACTACTTTACTAATAAGTTACTAATACTTTATTAGACATGATACATTAAATGTATTACATTTCAGAATTACCTCAACATAGTTGAAAGGAAAGAGGCCTACCATGGCGTTGTGCTCACCCTCGTACCAATTCTTGTCTATCTGGCGGCGCACAAAAATGATGTCACCTCTTCGGAAGCTGAGCTCTCTGCAAAAAGCAATCAACCCCGCATTTGTAATGACTTATAAAAATTCTCTCCAGGATATATAATTATATTATTAATGGTCATAAAAGCCATGGATAGAATTTAAGGTACAGGTATAATGGGAGGGTTACCACATTGGTGTCCTTATTAGCCTTCCATGGCAGTCATTATCATGAAGAGAGTTGCACCCAAAAGTTGCTCAATGCATTACAGTCTGGTTTTTAATTTCTCTACCCATACCTATGGTAGGTAGAAGTAATGTACCTATTCTACCCAAAAACTCAATACCAACATTTCAGCAGAAATGCACGTTTTGGGGTCACCTGAATAAAAAAAAACAGTATGTTACATTCACATGATTTTCTATACCCTCTATAATTTATTAGTGGGTATACAAACTATTCTTATGAAAACTTATTTTTCTATCTACCTCATTATAATTGAAACAAACCTTTGCAGAAATAGCAATGTTATCTATTTTGTTACAGATACAAAGTGAATAATGATAGTCAAATGTTTAAGAACTGGGCTATATACTGGCCTTAAATTCGATACTGTTTCCACATCGCAAGAAACAACTGAAAATTGACAGGACTTGAATGACAAAGTACTGAACAATTCAAACCAGTAATAATAAATATCTTTGAAATGGCTTATGCCACAAAAAAAGGTTATTTGAAATAAATTGTGCGTTTTAAAGAGATCTAAATTTTTTGTGTAGCACGTTTTTGTCTATCATTTAACGTTTACCACTTACACAGGATTATATTGTATTTTATCGTGCTAAGAGTTTTACAAATTAGATTGCCTACTGCATTTTGACCCTGGTCACTTATTCAGTAGACAATCACTACAGTTTATTTACATTTTACAATCTCTTGTCACTAAATTAACACATTCACTATAGTTTTCCATTCAAAGTAAGATGCACTACCTCTTACTTTTCTCTTTCCACTGTCCAAAGCCATTTATTTTTTACATTACATAAAAACTGTCCAATGCTTCTAGCGTCCTTGCATATCATTTCAATTATAAGTGTATTTCTATCTCCCTTCAACCACTTCTTATTAAAAAATTCTTTTCTCCAATTTTCTGTTCCTTGGCACTTAAATACTATGTGTTCAATGTCTTCATTACCACCACATATCGGACATTGGTTCTGAGGAATACCCTGTCTTAACACTCTTAGCCTCCATGCTCCGGTTCTTAACCATGCAATAGATTCTCTCTCTTCTTTATTTACTATGTCTATATATTTTTCCCTACCCCATGTATTTTTCATTGGCCTATAATAAACTAATGAGCTCTTTTCGGCAATCTCACTGAACATGATTTGTATTTCTATATCTTCCAGTCTTTTCCTTGCCTTTTTCCAAAAATGTTTTAGGTTATTTTCTCTCCTTCTCCATATATCTCCTAACCCATTTTTCTCAAAATATTCCGTAATTTACTTACCCATCCATCATTCATTAAGCTCTTCTCTTGGTATTGAATACATTGTCTTAACACATTACTTTTTCCTAGATTTAAACTTCTGAACCAAAATTTCAAAGCTCTTTCCATTATCTTCCCCTTAGTTGGCACCCTGCCCATCTCTAATTGTGCTACCTGTCTTACAATTGACTTCGGTACCCCTAGAACCTTAACAATTATTACAGTTGTGTGAAGAACATATTTTATAAAAAAATTTGGCTTTGATATGTAATCTTGAACTTCTTCACAGCCTAAATGTTTTAAATTGTGTTTTACTACAACAATAACTTTGGCTAAGTTAGCCAGTGGCCTGTTTCTTTCTTTCATGTGTTTACTGTGCTGATATCTGCGAAAAACCCTCCCAAAATAAGCATTGTGTGCAGGAATAGTAAAGTAATTCCACAACTTTCAACAAATATTTTTCTAATCAATTTGAAATGAAAGAATGTTTACATTCATCAAAATGTAGGACATACCAGATTTTTCAGAAATGTTCCCCAACACCAGACAGAAGGTAAAAGTGTAGGGTAAGTCCAGGATTTTTCACACGTGTGGTAACTCTATACATGCCTGGCTCCAGCAGAATTCAAGTCCCACGGCCAATCACAGTAAAAGGAAATGGAAGCCAGTCTGTCTAGTGGATGGAGAAATCTGGCTATAGGAAAACATAGTTTTACAACCACCATGGTCAGAGGATGTGTCCGCTTCTCTCATTCACAAACCCTGGTAAAATACACAGATGGGTGAACATCTACTACAGCAGTCTTGCACCTTTATGTTTGAATCAGAGACGTGCAAATTCCCAAAGAGCGCAGCACCAGCTGCAGGAGTTGTGTGATAATTGCAAGTGCTGCCCCTTCACACTGTCAGTCCTCTGTGATCACCCATTCTCACAGAAAGTAAATATACATTTGCAGGGGTATTCAGTAAATAAAACTCAAGAAGAGCTATATGTATGTGGTAAACAAGATTGTTCCGTGTGAAATATAAAACCTGCAAAGTCACACAATAAAAACGTTCATATTTTGGGTTTACTCTTTCATTAAGGGATTAAAACACTAAAAACACACATAAAATGAAAACACACCTGATGATCAACTGTACTGGTTAGCAATCCAAAACATATTTGGACCTGGGCTTGTTTTCATTTACACATAAGTACAAAAGTAAATAATTTCCTCTTATTTCATTATAGTGTTAATTGCCATTTGGTTCAAGTGAGCCGAGCACCATTTGTACTTTAGTGTTATTGTTAGTGCACACTTATATTTATGCCATGTGGTATTTTACAATAACATGGGATGTTGTATAGTAACTGATCCTTAAACCATCAATAGAAATAAATGACTGTGGTTAATGTCTTCATGGTAACCTGCAGATCTTGAATTGAAGAGGAGTAGGTGGCCATAAAAAATGAGCTGCTCCAGTAAGGGCAATAATAAAGTTCTGCAACTTTTCAATTCTGTCATCAGTCCAGCACTTTGATACGGCATCAGGCAACCATATTATTTCCCTCAAATTCTTATTTTGTACTTATCTCAAAAATAACATTCTTTGGGCTTCAATACTAGATTTTTTTGAGTATAATTTTTACTTTCTCTACTACATATAGTAAGTAGCGGAAGTATTGTATTCCACCCAAAAATTCGATACCGAGAGTTCACCGGAAATATATGTTTTGAGACCCCCTGAATCAAAAAAAGCATTTTTGGAAACATGTCCGTGTGTGTGTGTGTGTGTGTGTGTGTGTGTGTGCGTGCAAACAGGATAACTCAGAAACGAACAGTCAGATAAACACCAAACTTGGTATTTATGTTCAGTATCTTCCAGAGATGCGACACGACGGTTTTCAAGAAATTCCCCCACCCCAGATTACCCTTTACATGGAACATTTTTCGAAAATTTTAAATTTCTCAAAAATGGCTCTAACTATTTTGATTAAAATATCATATGTTTAAGATATTTTCATGACAAATGAAATGTATATCTCGAATTTTCTGGGAATGTCTCCAAAAGTATTCTATATTGTGAATGAGTTTTGCATAACTGGTAAACCATAAGTGATAGACAAAATTTTACTACACAAAAAATGTAGATCGCATTAAAATACACAATTTATATCATATACATTTTTTTTTTGTTGAGTGAACCATTTTCGAGATATTTCTTGTTATTCCCTTAAATTTTTCAATACGTATTCTCTCAAATGGGAATTCATTATTCATTTCGTTGTCTTGGATATACAAAGAGTATTAATCTGTGGCAAAGAGAATGGTGCCGCACCTAGCAACCAGCTATTAAGAGATATGTATATGCTTAAAAGCTACTGTATTTCTATATTGCCCTTGCAATTACAAAACAAGGGGAACACAGTACGCCTTAAGCGATAGTCAAATATTTTTAGAACTGGTCGCTATGTGTAAAATGTAATTCTCTTTGCATGTCAAAAGATCATTTCTACAAATGTTTATCTTGATTAATATGAAATAGACGGAGAATAAGAGTTTGTAAAAATAGTTTGTACAAAAGTAGAGAAAGTCATGTGAGTGTAACGCATCAGATTTTTCTCTTATTTGCTGTCTTGAACTCAAATCGAGATGATGGAGGACCTTGTTCGAAGAGCTAAGGGTTTCATGAAATAGCTCTGCTTCTTTAAATGAATACATAAGTTTGCATGTGATATGATGCTCATTTCGGGTGTAGTAGCCATAGATTTTAATTTAAAGTTGTCGAATTGACTTTCTTTGGAGGTAAAAGCAGCAATTACTAACAAAGTAGGCTAACAACACTGATCGCACATGCAGCAACTTTCAGGCTACCACTAGAGCGATAACTGACCTGAGAGATTCACGAGTATTCAATGCAAGCAAAGTAAAGCTAGTAGTGGCTCGATGAAACACTCGTGTTTGTAAACGTGATGTTTATTGTTCAACACCTGACACGTAAGGGATGTTTTGAAGATAATCATCAATGGAGATCGCTCTGGCGCTTCTTTTGTCAACAGATTCATAACAAAAAATATCCAGAAAGTCACTACATTTTAAGCATGATTTGTAAGTCCGTCTTGTTCATGTTTTAAGATTTTGCCGTCCTGGGCGGTGGCATGGCCTTGAAACAGTGTCGAAGACTTGCTAAGTGACAAATATAGGGTAGTTAAATTATATTCGAACCCACTCGTGGCCTCTCTCTACTGCGCGAGACAGCCGGCAGTCGCCGGGGAAATTACGCCGGCAGAGGCGGACTAAAATCCTTACCTAAATAGATGCATCTAAATAGATGCTGGAAATGTTGACCTTCTGCTCTCAAATACCTCTGATATCGCTCTGCATTGATTGTTTCATCAAAGAATATGGGCCCTATTATTCTTCTAGCACTTATCGCAGACCACACTATAATTTTCTGATCATAATGAGGTGTTTCATCACAACAATTCCTGCTGCTGAGTTTCGGAGAGATTTACACGAGATATGCTGCCTGTTTGAGAGCAGAAGATCAACGTTTCCAACATCTATTATAAGGTAAGGATTTTAGTTCGCCTCTGCCGGTGTAATTTCCCCGGCGACTGCCGGCTGTCTCGCGCAGTAGAGAGAGACCGCGAGTGGGTTAAATATAATTTAACTACCCTATATAATGAAGTTGTATAATCCGAAGAATAATAAAATGGCGTGATAACGCAATAGAATTAAATAGTTTTCATTCAAAAGATATCTCGAGAAGACAAACCTCTGTCGTCCTACGTGGTGTAGCCTCTAGTTTCCGAGGTCGCGGGTTCAAACCCGGCGAAGTGCGGTGGATTCTTTCGGGCGTAAAAATCCTTAGCATGGCTTCCTTTGGAAGGGAAGATGGTCCGTGGACGTAGATTTACGGCACGTAAAAGAACCTTAAGTTTGATAAAGAGCAAAATTACCTGTCTTTCACGCCCAATATAAAACGGGACGCTAAGGACCACAGCAGTTAAAGAGCGTCCATAAATAAAATTCAATTCAAGACAAACCTGTCTCCCTGACTCTTCGCAACTGCTCCCGAATTCGAATCTCACGCGTTCCCACGCAGCCATTTCTCTCGGTAAGCTTCAAGTTACTTCTGCGTAGTTCCTGGGTGCAAACCTCCCTTTCAGATAATAGAAATAGTTCCTCTAAGTTGGTTTAGTATTTAAAGTAAACTCTCACCTGGAAGTTTGCCCAACAAAGTTATAAAGAGCTCTTGCCACCAGTTTCGGTTCCGGGGTACGATCCCTCGACTTGCTCTTGTTACCGACATCATCAAAGAAGTCATCATACCGGTTCAGTGGAATTGGCGACTTTTGAGATGGTCTGAAACACCAGCAGCAACATAACGTTACAGCACGGCACGACAAGGTACACCTATCCACATTACGAACGCGTGTCACTCACTACTCACGTGAAATTATCCGTGTGTCTGCGACTGTGCATATCCTGCAGTTCTTGCAGGTATTTCCTCCGTCGCTCTTCCTGGTAGATCCTGCGCATTGCCTCGGCTTGTCTCCGCGCCAGTTCCTCTTCCGAGAGTGCTTCCTTCGCTTCCGACCGCACAGGACTCCGGTAGTGGATCGTGACCTCGGATTCGACATAGCGATGTGGTGACTCTGCAACAAAATATGTTCCAACATCACAGACTGAGTCCATCCTTACGTGAAACATTTACATCGCTCTATACGCAATATCGCTCATTCTTACAAAAACGTAAGTTTTCTAATACAAATATAGTTGTAGGGATACATGAAACCGAGTCAATAGTTACATGTTTAAAAGCCAGTCGCTATATGCTGACCTTGAAATTCCATACTCTTTCCACGTGGGCAGAAACAACTAAATGGCGACCGCACTTTAAAAATGAAGTACTGAAAACTTCAAACCAATAATAACAGATAACTCGGAAATGGCTTATGCTACAAAAAAGTTGCTGGAAATAAATTGTATGTTTTAAAGAGATCTACATTTTCTGCGCAGAAGGGTTTTGTCTATCCCTTATAGTTTATCAGATTACAAAACTATACTAAATGCCTTCCGAATGAAGAGGATTTCGCAGGCTATCTCAAAACATTCAAGATTAGAGACAGTTTTGAAAAAAATTAAAAATTGGAAAAATGTTCTTGTAAACGATAGTTTGGAGTGGGGGATTTTCTTGAAATCTTTATAACATGAATGAATGAAGCCTGTTGTGTCCCCTTAAGCTCTTTTGTATCTCTCTCACGATGAGCTACTCCATGAGAAATAATCATGGGTCATGGAACATTTGTCTGTTACACTGACTTTTGTATCTATGTAATGCACTGTCCCTTTATAACATACCTACTCAACTTAAATACCAAGTTTTGTATTTATCCGAAATTTCCTTTTTGAGCTATGCTGTTCACAAACGCACACACTAATCTTTTTTCTAAAAATAATTCTTTTATTCAGGAGGCTCCAAAACATGTATTTCCTGTAAGATCTAGATATAAAGTTTTTGGGTGGAATACAATAGGTATGTCCTCATACGTAAGAAGGTCAGACAAAAGTTCCGGAATATAACTGGCTATGAGATAATGGCATTTTATTGCCAGCAAGTAGGACCAGTGCCAATACAATATTAATGTATCAAACAGAAGTAACAACATTGGTCCGCCAATAACATGTTCATCAGTGGCGGCCGGTGCATATTTTAGTTGGTGGGGCACAACTTATAAAAATAGCATTGCATAGAATCCAACAACATGAATAATTTATCACAATGCATTGCAAAAATCCAGCTCCCGCTCCCCAAAAAAGGCACTTTCACTTTTATCGAAAAGTAAATTGTATGTACCGGTATTAACGTTCAATTGACGTACAATATTCACTACACATTAAAACAAATAACTCACCTTCATTGAAGTTTCCTTTGCATTTCAAATCTTTGTTATTAGTTTCGTTACCCACTCTTGTTCAGAAACTACATGTAAGAGTTATCGTCAGCAATAAATACTTAGGACGAAGTGAGCATATTTTAACAGCATTAGTGTTTATTGCAGCCTTTAACTTTATGTTTTACTATTGTTTTAATGCACTTTAAAGAAACAGTCACGGTAATGTTTAAATACAGATAGGTCCAACAAGGAGACAAACTCATAAGGAATGAGGGGACCTACAGTTTGGAGATACCTCACATCAGCTAATCGACCCACAACATTTTCGGTTTCGTCGATGAGGATCAAAGTTTGTACATTACACTCTTATATGGCTATTGGTCATAGCTTCCCCTACCTCGAGTCCTATAGTTTATGCTGCAAATACATACTGAAGAAATTAGATTACAATCAAAGAATCTGAATGTTTTATTCATCTAAGTTTCATTTACAAAATGGTTTTATCAGTTTACCTTCTTTAATTAATTAATTAATTTACCTATCTCACATTATTCTGTGGGCTAACAATGTTAAATCAGAAAAATTTATAATATTTCTCCACTGATTTTACCATCTTCAGAAATGTTATGTCATTTTAAACACTTTATAACTGCTAATGAAAACATTCACTTATTCGGCGCACAACACGTAAGCTAATGAGGCTGGTGTCACATTTGATAACTAACTGTTAAACACTGGATCGTTTCACTTCTGAAAACTATATTATTTTATAATAGTATGGCATACCTTCAGTCTTTTTGCCATTATAATGTTTAGCCGCAATCCACAAATTGATTTAAATTGATTTTGTTTTGTGAATACCGGGAAAATGCTTTCTCGCCAGTGTACGAGGTGGGGAGGGAAATGTTTACGAAAATCGGAATGGTTGGCAACCCTAAGGCCTACATAGAGGCAACTTAAAATCGTGTGTGATACGTAAATATTGAATTTCTAGTGAAATTTCTCTAAAGTCCTCTTCATTTTGAATGGATTTTGCATACAGGATGGACCATTTAAGTTAATATTGTACAATATCCCCAAAACTAAGCGTTGTAGAAAGAAATGTCTTTAATAAACGTTATTAGGGGGGAAAGTAAATGCCATTAGTCGTGTTTTGTTTGGAAGACGTCGTGATGGTCATTTTAGGGTCAATTTAAATGTATCCTAATTGTAGGTACCCATTTAAAACAATTAAATTGAACCTAGAATGACCCTCATAACGTACTTCAAACAAAACACGACTAATGGCATTTACTTTCCCCCATAATATCAAGCAACTTTTATTAAAGACATTTCTTTCTACAATGCTTAGTTTTGGGGACATTGTACAGTCTCAAATTAAATGATCCACTCTGTATATAAGAGATAGACAAAAACTTACTACACGAAAAAAAAAGTAGAATTCATTCAAATATACCCACAGTTTTTGTCAAATATTTTTTTTCGTAGCTTCAGTCATTTTTAATACCCCATCCTGTACATTAACATTTTTCAAATTTAAGTGCATCATCTGATAGAACACGTTTGAAAGTTTGCAATTCTACAGTTAAACATCATTATTTCCACAGAATACATCAACTTACCTACATAGATCCACTGTTAAAAGGCATGCTATTGTATAACAGGTTGCTGAAATTTATTAGGTCACAAAAAGTTAACTATGAAAGTATCTAATACAAAAATACATAATTAGGTTAGTCGAGATGTGAACAGTACTGTACATTACACATTCAAACAATATGTAACACTGAGATGTGCTTTTAATGAGTCTGTTGGCAATTCTCACCATCTGCGCTTCTGGTATAAGCGTTTAATGATATATTCCTAAATGTACTTACTTCAACCATTGCAGCAGGGATGGTGAAAAGTAATATAATGGTTTCAAAATCACTAAGACAGAAGGTAACCTGTATAAAGCTTAACATCAAGTTGGTCCCTGTTGTTACATCCTGAAATTTCTTACCTACGCAATATTACACTGCTTCTCAAGATAGCGTGGCCTAACTTCCGTTTATGACATCTTGTGAACAAAAATATCAGCTAGGTAAGATAATAAATACATTGTGCGTGCTGTAGCACATAGTGTTAGAATTCCTTTAACTAGTTTTTTCTCCCTTCCAATCCGCCTTATTAATCTGCCTGCGATAAAATGAGTAACGGTATGAAAAATGGTTACATGTGGAGTTACTTTATATATATAGTTGTTGAACATTTGACTTATACGTTGGTAAATATTGTGCATAATCGTATAGTATTGTCAATAAATAATTACGAAGACATGTTGAATGGGTAACATTTTTAATCCGAAATATTGATATTTAAATTAAGGCACAATAATCGAACATAATTTATCTGGGATTATGAAGTCGGTAAATCATTACTTGTAACCATTAAAGCAAAGTTATCAACAGTTATAACCGTTACATGAAATTGATGTTTTATCACACCCGTATACAGGGTGGACCGAGTCTACAATATCTCCAAAACTAAGCATTGTAGAAAGAAATGTCTTATTCAAAGTTGCTTGATATTACGGGCGGAAAGTAAATCAAATTAGTCGTGTTCTATTTGGAAGACGTTGTGATGGTCGTTTTAGGGTCAATTCAATTTGACCCTAATTCTAGGTCCCCATTTAAAAAAATGTAAACTGGCCCTAAAATGACTATCACAACGTCCCCCAAACAAAATACGACTAATGTAATTTACTTTCCCCCATAATATCAAGCAACTATTATAAAGTACATTTCTTTCTACAACGCTTAGTTTTGGAGATATTAAACACCTCAAATGCTTCACCCTGTATAAGTAGGTTTATTGTAATATTAGTGTTGAAAGGTATTTATTGCGCATCCGAGTATCATTGGTTGCATATCATGCGAGGAGCACAATCAACTTTTCAACGTACATCACTTGCTATTTTTATATTACCATATTGTAATGTAACCTAATTTTTATTAATTATAATCTGATTTTAATCTGCAAAGTTAATATCGATAGCTAGAAATTTCGAAGCGATTAGTACTAGTTGGCCACGGCATGACCGCGTTCGGTAGGAAGAGGAACTGAACAGTTACGGAAAAAGTGGGCGGCGCTCGAAAGTACAGTCAGGGAAAGAAAAGATCAGCAGTTCCGAGTTGCATTTACAAGTGAGGCCTGCAAATGTGCTACTGCTTTCATTGTGCAAAAGTAATTCCCACTATCGCCTTGCCTCTCACTTCTCTCGGATCGAAGGACTTGACGATGTTACGCAATGTCAACAAAACAGTGGCGCCCCGATCCAATCGCAGTCATATCGTGGCCGACTAGCATTTGTTCATAACGTTTTAGTTTATATGTAGCAGCTTCATGAAGTGAAGATACATTGAAAATAATTAGGGAAATTCACGAAAAAGATGAATATTTTGGAGGTACTCGAGGGGATTGTGGACAACTCATGAATATTAGAATTATTGGAAACGATGAGTCACCTGATGAAGACAACAATAACCATGGGGCATTGTTTCAAATCCTAATATTGTTGATAATGTGCCAGGAATTAATATAACCCACTGTAGCTCATGCAGCATAAACATCCTATATTAGCAGCAAGTAATTTCAAATGTTTGAAAACATTTGTTAATTTGTTTTATCAAACTGTGCGATTTCATTTTTATTTAGTTTACAAAATAGTGCGGGCTAAGTGTTGTGGCCAAATAGTGTTGCAAACTTACTTTACCACACGTATCCTCAATTGTTTTTTAATTGGATAGATTCGTTCGGCATTAGAAATGCTATTCAGAACCAGGATAAAACACATAATACAGGTACTGGGTGAAGATGCTGAGAAAATGTGAATCTGAGAGCGAATGTGTGCTCAATTGTTCAACTCCAACGTCGAAGACTGCTACTTTCAGTTGTAAGATGAGATAGGCAATGGTAATATAAAATAAATACGCCTGAAGCCTGGATGTTCTCCGAACCGAAGACAGAGGGAGGAATGCAGCGCACCCTGAACCATTCAAGACGTTCAGCTGCTTGAATATATGACAACCATTTGTTGCGACGCACCATTACGGATGTTATGACTGAGCGAAATAGATGTTTCCATACAACACTCAGGTCAGAGAGGTCTTCTTGCAGTGCATTTAAAAATCACACAACGAAATATAAGATAATCCATTTTAATTTGAATTACTTTTAGTGGTTATTTAAATGCAAATCACGGATCATAAATGACTGTAAGTTATTAATAAATATTAAGTATAAAATACAGTGTTTTTCCTTTACACTGCTCGGACTCCCCGCAACCACCTCACGTTCATATAGTTACAATTACAATTATAATAATAAGCACACTCCATATCATAAGAGATGTTGGAAATATCCTCTATCCACGTATTTCTGGTATCGTCTCAGCAAATTTTCATTCACACTCGAGAGTTCAATACCTGGAACTGAGTACATTTTTCGCTTGATGTTTTATTTTAGTTCTTCCAATGTATAGCATTTGTTCCACACACTTTATTTTTCATGCGGTCATTAGAGTACTGTAAATTTCTGTAACTGGATTCTGCGAAATAATAGAGTAATTAATATTCTTCTCTGACGAAGCATGGTTACGTACATTTACGGTTATGTTTCGTTGCAAAATAACAGAAACGAGATTCCCTTGCATGACGCCAAAACTGTGTGCAATAAGTGCATACATAATAATAGGAGCTATATTTTTGAACAAACAATAAATGCACAGAGGTACAGAAATGACTTACTCACGCCATTTTATAATTAGCTGACCGACGTTGTGTTAGCCTGTATTTTTCCAACAGGACTTTGCTACGCGTATAGTTGATAAGTTATTAAATTTAATTCAGGAACATTTTGAAGATCAAGGTAATTAGTAAAGAGTCATGATCCTCAAGATCCCCTGGTTTAACTGGATGTGTTTTTTTTTTATCTATTGGGGAACTTGAAAAATATGCCGTGCGCAATAAAACCCCACACACTGGAACAATTCATTCATTCATTATCTGTTTACCCTCCTCTTATGTAGGACTTACACCCCCCAGGACTTACAAGCGGGTGCCTGGGGTCAGAGGCCCGTCGAGGAGCAGACACTCATGGATCAGACAGAACAACCAGAATGGGTGATCAGCCCGATGCCTGGTATGGAATGAAGGAAGTAGATGAAACGAAATGTTGGTGAAATGGATGAAAGGAAAGGTGATGATGGAGCAGTTGGTGGAATGAATGGCGGGGGAAACCGGAGAACCCGGAGAAAACCCGCCCAGACGCCGCTTCGTCCACCACAAATCCCACATGCAGGTCCCTGGGATTGAACTCGGCCACGGCGCCGCCTACACTGGAACAACTAAAAGAAAAATTCAGGCGAGAAATTAACTTAATTTCGGATATTGAAGTCTCGAGAATGAGCGAAAATTCCATGAGAAGATGCCAGACACGTGTGGGCAGTGAAGGACATCTCCAACATCTCTTGTGATAAGGCACGTGCTTAACGTAATTGTAACTGTGAGGACGTGAAGCGGTTCGGGGACATTATAACTGGAGTCCGAGCTGCGGCGGCCGGTGCGCGAACAGCCGTGCGGTGACCACAATGTGAAGGAAGAGCACTGCATTATGTTTCACGATAATATTACTGTTCATAAAAAAGTGATTCATCTGTCCATTTGCGTTAATCATGATAAATTGTTGCACAGAAACGATTTCAAATTATGCAATATGGGTTTGGTTACGTGCAGAATGTGAAGACAAAACACGAGCGTTTGCATCCCAAGTCAATTTCTGTTACTAATGAGCTCTCGCGGAAAGAAAGGTTCCTAGGAAGACAACGAATGAAACAATGAATATTTCGGAAAGGGCTGATGCTACGAAGGGCCGGTCTCTCGAGCAGTTAATCTTCGAGGGAGCCGTCAACTCCTGTGCGCCGTTTTGGCTAACTCAATACAAGTCACAAAACACTGGTGTGGGCAACCTCCACACCGTGCTTGGCGTGGAGCAACGGTTAAAATATTATTGCTTGTTACTTAATTTTACTTACAAATACATTTACAATAATGGTGAAATTTGTGGTTATAAAATTAAAGTGACTAGATATGAAACCTCCTCCCAACGATAAATTAATATCATGGTAACCATCTATCGGTATGACGGACTATCGTCCTCCGTGAACCAGGGGTACCGGTCTTTCATGCCCAATATAGAATGGGACTCTAAGGATGATAGTAGTTAAAGAGCGTCCATAAATAAAACTCAGTTTAATTTTATGACGGAAGACTAAATAAATGCCACATACATAAAACATGAAGAAACCCTATTATAGTTTTACTCGTCTATTTAAAATGAAAGAAGGGACAACCTCACGAACAGTAAGCTAACTCTCTACCACTGAGCTAAGAGTGCTGCAGCAAGCTTTAGTCATACTCTACTTCAGAACCATAAATCAATAAAGTGTGTTTTGGTTACAAATATTCAGTGGTAAAACACTCTGAAACACCTGTCTGAAATCTCGTATACATTGTAAGACCCCTACCAGGGGTGATAACCCCGTAGTAGTTGCTTACACAAGGGGGGTGATAGCTCAGAGGTAGGGTGATACTTTGGTACCAGGATGGTTGGTAGGCCGCGGTGGCGTGGCGGGATAGGGGTAGCTAAGTAACATAGAGGGGATGCATAAATGCTATAAGTTGTTTTTGCCTATAGCGTGCATAAGGGCCACAGTGGGGCGACTTGTGACGGGACGAAGCCCGTGCAAGCAGAACTTAGGGTTGATGCATTCTTGCCTAGATAACTGCTGTCGAGATGGAAACACTGGTAAGCTGATGGCTCGTTAGGGCGGGGGTGTCAGCTATAGCATTCGGACGTCACACTCGTGACGGCAGGTCAGACAGACCACACACATGGTCTAATCTCCCGCGGTACAAATACTTAAGCACTACTGACTCCGCATCCCTGAGTAAGCCCGTGTTGAGGTAACCGCGTTTCAACACTTTCTGCTCAGTTACATCTGAGTAATCCCCAGCACTCGAATTGATCCGCTCTAATATGAATTATTTTCTCGAAGACTGTGATAATAGTTGTGGTTCCCATTATAACTACAGCAGGAATATACGCAGACTTGTAAACAAAGCCTGGCTGTCCCGAGTGCTCATGAAGTAGCTACATGTCTCATAAATGTATGTTTTAATCACAATCGTTGTCATTTATGAGAACAATTAAATGCTTTCCATACCAAAAGTTGTTTGCAATGTGGAAACTAAATGAAACCTTGCATCCTTAAAAGATAAATACCAAAGTTCGGTACGTTTTTATCGACTTTTGATTTACGCGTTATGCTTTAAAGATACATATGCAGGCATACATTGTGCTTTTAAACGGCGTTTTCTTGTGATACCTCAAGAATAGAGTTGTTTTTTGTGCAATACACAATACTTTCTCCAAAAGTAAAATTAATTGGAATATGCTCATTTTCGCAACCCTACTAATGGGATTCCCATAAAATTTCACATTTAAGCAGTACACGAGCGTTGATGCAAATATATAACTCAGCACTGAAAATATCAAGTGCAACTTCACGTAAACACATCTAGAGGTAACAGCGTGAGTGTAAATTAAGCGATGACTCGTGAAATCGCTGTCAACTAACATCAGTCAAAAATCACGAAATTTTGAGTTATAGTCGCTAAATCTGTGGAATGGAAAGAATTGCTATTAGAAAATCTTAATTCTTTAAAGGGATTTGATCCAGACTAAACTTTGTTGCAATAAGTCCACTGTGCTGGCAATGTTTTATCGTGTTAGAAGTTTTAAGCAAGGTCACTTATTCGAGAAGGAATACAACGGCAAATCAACAATGAGATCTATCACAAATTACAGGTAGCAGGGACATTTTATACGCTATTGAAAATTATTTTGGAGTTTGTGCTTTCAGTTCTATCAGCGGTTTCATGGTTAATTCCACGCACGCAGTTTCAGCTGAATGCAAATCAGTTTGATTACATAATTTTTCAAAATTGTACCCTAAATAGGGTTCTGAATCACGATAACTGCCAACTTTAGTTGTTGCAGCCAAAACATCTACTAGGGCAGTAAAACTAACGACGTTTTTGAGATTGATTAAATCATCCAGGAAAAGTGCAGTCAATATTTTCAGCCTCAAGCGGTTTCGTTGTTCGCTGACCCTCGGTGAGAACATAAGTGAAATACAATCCAAATATACTGAGATGTAGCAATTCTCAGTAGGTCCAACTATCCTTGCTGTGTGAGAGTTGCATTAACTAGTACAACTTTACGAGAACATTTACACCTCAAAGTACAAGACAACTCTTTTTACAGTGCATAATTTAACTTTATATTTAAGAACTCAAATTTTCAATTAGCAGATGTATCGAGCCACACATTAAAACCCGCCAGAATTGCCTCTATATGGTCAGAAAAGTCGCTAGTCGTTATTTGTTATATTCTGTCGCTAAGACTCTGGATCTAGCGATTTGGCAACACCGATGGGCGGCCCTAATCCTACAGCAGATGATGACAGTCGTGTTAAGTCACGTTTAGACAGATAACTGATAAGTAATGTTGCAATCTGGAGATATTCTGTACGCACTCAAAAATAAAATAGATTTTAACGACATTAGCCTAGACATTGCAGGCGGAAGTGACGTGTTTACCAGAGACAAAAACTCGCACGCTGAGCAGAATAATTATAGGGTAACTGTGAAAAAGTCATGCTCTAGAAATCAGCGTTGAACACATCTTCACAAATTATGTGTGTTGTCTAATGAGCTTCTTTTTCTGCTCCATATACACGCATGGAAACGTGCACACAACATCGCCCTCAACTTTCGGCAATTGGATGACAAACTTTCCTTTAACATAATCATGGCAGGTTATTGGAACTGAAACACCTATAAGTGACTCGTAACCTGGTTAGAACGCGCATTTTAAAAGCTGAATTAATTGTTTTTTACGTCGATTAAAACAATTTGTGATAAACTATAACTATCAAAAACTTTCGCTACTCTTATTTTCAACGCTTCATATATACAAACATTCTTATGAAAATTTTGTGCACTCACACTACTGGAACCTGAAAAATTATTGCTTATGTGTAACCTTAAAAAATCATCCCTACCATATCTTCAACTCCTTGTGTTTAACCCATATGGCAAAGATATTGTACAATTATACTATAGGACCTGGCAAAATCATGTTACCTTACAACTTCCGAAAACTAACTAATCCTATTTTCAGCCCCTTGTATATAAAACTGCACCCACAACTTTGTGCATCCATACTTAGGTGCTCAACCGTTTAGCAGTGTAAACTGAGTTTTATTTATGGACGCTCTTTAACTATTTGGTCCTTAGCGTCCCATTCTATACTGTGCGTAAAAGACCGGTAATTTTGCTCAGAGGCCTCTTTATCAGGCTTGAGGTTCTTTTACGTGCAGCAAATCTACGACACGGGACCACCGGCTTTACTTCCCTTCCGAAGGAAGCCATGCTAAGGATTTTTACGCCCGAAAAAATCCATCGCCCTCCGCCGGGTTTGAGCCCGCAACCTCAGGAGGCTAGCATTGTAACCACTACACCATGGAGGACGACTTTAACAGGACACCTGCACCATTTGCCGAAACTGGACAAAGTTTTGGACACTCGCGTTTTAGTCTCAGCGACAATTAGACATCCGATTTGTATGAAAATGCATATTCAATTTGTTTTTACTTATGATATGCAATCAAGTTTTACAATAGCATGTTTGTATATAAATCTTTATAGTGCATATAATTGCATATTTCCTATGTTGCTGTATATTTCACCATTCTACCATTCACCGAGCATGTAATACATTTATTTTATAAATTTTAATTTTAAAACATTAGTGAAAAAATAACAGCGACCTTAGCATGAAGAAATGCTTATGGCGGGTGGGTGCTCCTTTAAAGTATGCAGGAAAGTTAAGGCGTAAATTGCGCAGTGTTTTAGAGAGAAATTCTGATATTAAAGAGTTGTGTTCTTTCGGGTGAAAACTTAAGTGTTTCCTTAAGAAATTTCCCCAGAGCTAGTAAATGCCCAATAACATCTATAGACGTAGAAAGGTCCTTCTCAGTATACAAACTTGTGTTAACGTCATAAACTCGCACCTGAGCATCTAGAGAAGATAATCACTGTGTACCGCACATCAATCATGTCTAAGGAAGAAAGTACACAAGTTAACAATTTTAGTGTATGATAAGTGGATATTTTCGAAATTATAGAGCATATTTTAAAAGATTTTGACAGTATAAATGCTTACATATTTTAGATATTTTAATTCATAAAAATCCAGTGTTAACTAATAATAATATATCACCAACTCACGACTATAAGAAACCTACTCCTTGCATCCGTGCAACGCCGGGTAGCCTAACTCTTCTTCGCGAATAAACGTTGAGAATAATCTGCAGAAAATTATCAGTCACGCAATGTGAATGAAACAAAACGTCATTTTGTCTGTTTTCAAGATTGCTTGCTCACTTACACAAGTAACCGCTTCGAACTTCCTCCTCAAATCTCGTGTATGACACGCAACAGTTTCATTTTACACGGATTAGCGCTAAATAGATGATTAACAGTTGTACCTTCTTTATTACGTTATCATACTTCTCATATTTATTTGTTTATTATATTATAATTTATTTTTTGTAAGTTTTAACATATTTTAGGTGGTTATGACATATCGGACGATGAAATGAATGCTCAAATCAGCCCAGGCTCACATTCACCTCTTAGTACATAAAAACCTGATAGTTACATTCACATGGCTTTCTCTACCCTCTATCGTTTATTAGTGGATATACAAACTACTCTTACTACAGCTTATTTTTCTATCTACTACATTTTAATCCAAATAAACCTTTCCAGAAATAGCTGCATTACACATTTCGTTATAAATACAAAGAGAACAGCGATAGTCAAATATTTAACAACTGGACGCTATATGCTGGCCTTAAAATTCCACACTGTTTCCATGACATCACGAGAAACAACTGAATGTTGACACGACTATAAAAGAATGGCTATCTAATGAACAATTCGAACCGTTAATATCGGATATCTCGGAAATGGCTGATGCCACAAAAAATTATTTGAAGTAAATTGTGTGTTTTAAAGAGATCTACATTTTTTTGTATAATAGTTTTCGTCTATCACTTAGCATTCATCAGTTTTACAAGATTATACAAAATCCCTTCCGAATGAAGAGGACTTCAAAGCCTATTTCAGAAGATTCAAAATATACATTTTATTTGTTATGTAAATATCTTTAATGTGTGCTTCTTCAATCAAAATCGTTAGAGCCATTTTTTAGAAAAGAAAATATTACCAAAAATGTTAGGTATGGGGATTTTCTTGAAAATCTTCGTGTCACATCCTTGGAAGGTACTGAGCTGAAGTTTGGTGTTGAGCGACTTTTTGTTTTTTAGTTATGCTGTTCACAGACACACATACACACGGACCTTTTTCTAAAAATGCTCTTTTTGGTATTCAGCGGGCCTCAAAACATGTATTTCTGTTGAGATCTCGGTATCAAATTTGTGGGGAAAATGTAGTAGCTTCTTTATCTACCACGTACGTGGTAGAAAAAGTAAAATGGCATTTTTTGGTGAAAATATGTTATACAACTCACATTTATACCAGTCACGTAATAAGAAGTACTAAATTCCGTAAAAAAAAACTCGGTATCGAGATTTCACAAAAACAAATGTTTTGGGATCCACCGAATTCTAAGAAAAGGTTCGCGAGCGTGTAAGTCTATCAAAGAACAGCATAAGGCAAACACGTTAAGTCGATAAATACCAGGTTGCATACAGTCAGACATTTTTTAAGCATGCCAAACTACCCTATAAAAGGAAAAGTGCACTTTATTTAACGTTTTCTCAAAATCGCTCTAACCACTTTGATTATAATAAAATACGTTTAAAATATTTGAATAGCCTGTGATGTCTTCAGTCAGAATTAATCTTGTATAACCGATAAACAATAAAAGGTACAACATAAACTTACTGCACGAAAAATGTAGACATAGGCAATTCAAATAACTTTTATCGTACCATTATCCGTTTTTGAAATATTCGTTGTTGCACGTTCATTAGTAATAAAAACTTCACTTACGAACAGCTGTGTTTTCTTTTCCGTATTGCGCATATCAGCAAGTTCATATTCCTTAATTTGAAATTATTTGTACTAAAAAATAGTTAACATCGTAACGTAATGTGAATGCGATTAGAAGAATCACTTAATGAATAGAATGTGGTGCTAGTGCGACGCGTCAAATTTTTTTATTTTCTCTGCCACGCATCTACTGAAGTCTTGTATTCCAGCCAAACATTTGATATAGAGATTTCACCGAAAACAAGTTTTGAGGCTCTATGTACAAAACAAAATACATAAAAAGGGTCATTGTGTGAACAGCATAACTCAAAAACGAAATTTCGATAAATGCCGAACTTGGTATTTAGGTTCAGCGACACGATGATCACCAAGAAAACCCCCAACCTACTCGTACGCTTTACATGGAAAACATTTTTATATGTTTTAGATAACATTTGGATATTTTTTATTTTCTCAAAAATAAGTAACGATTTTTTAAAAAAATGCCATATGATTAAGATATTCACATGAGAAATGAAATATTCATATCTAGAATTTCCTAGGAATAGCCTGTAAAGTCCTCTTCGTTCTGAATAAATTTCGTATAATTAGTAAGCAGTAAGACATACACAAAAAGTAGATCTCATTAAAGCACACAATTTATGTCAAAACAATTTTTGTGGCATTAAGCATTTCCAGAATATTCTTTGTTATTGGCTTGAATTTTCAAATACTTTTTTCCTTTTCAGGTGGCAAGTCGTTACACGTTTTTTCTCGTAGTCATGCAAAGATGACGGAACTTGAAGCCATCACACAGCGACTCTGACTACCGCCTTAGCTTACTGTATTCTTCTTATACGTGCAATGCAATGCAAGTCTAGTGAACGTAACGCATCTAAGTATTTGTGTTTGCGAAATGCACTTGGCGAGTCACTCAACAAGTTTACGTGCGACTGCATCTGTTACCTTGACACTGAGATACTAACTGTAAGGCAGAGGTCCGTAGACGAGGCTCGGCAAGGATGTCCTGCGACCGTCAACATCGTCTCCTGAGGACGAGGAACCAGCTTCCTCCGTAGCCGGCATGTTTCGTTAAATACCCACTAACATAGTTCACGAGATTCTGAGCGCGCTAGCGTGCGTCTGTACTCGACCGTGACGTAACACAAACTGCAGCAAACCAACCAGGTAATGACCTTGTGCATGTCTCCAGCAATCGAGCAAATAAATGCAAATGTATAGGTCCTGTCCAGGCTGCTGCACCGTGTTCGCTGCTGCTTCGTCGTTGTTTCCTGGGATACCTAATCATTTCAAAAACAAATACATTTTAATGGTACTGCGTTTTACCATAACATTCTCAAAGATGATAGAATCGGTTCCAATTGGGTGACATTTTTAAAACGATTTTTGTTAATTTTTTTTTCTATTTTAAAATGCTCCACATGATGCGCTTTTTCTTCGTATGCATTCTTAGAAGGTTGGTGAAAGATATCTAAACTGTCTTCACTTTTTATCAAGTATAATTTTGGATTTAGGGTTTTAATAATTTAACACGGGATATTTATCGATATTTAGAGAATTAAGTGATATAATTCTTTTTCTTCGAAAAGTTTTAATCTTATACCAATTTTAACCTATGAATAAAGTTTACATGTATATTCATTTCTCTACCATTGTCGTTTATTTTTATGTCTCTACTACAAACTATTGTTATTGAGGCCTAATTTTCTATCTACTTCATGTTAATCGAGACAAACGTTTACAGAAATACCGCGTCTTTCTTTCACACTGTGGTCCGCAAGACGGCTTGTGCGCCGGTCGCCGCAGCTCGGACTGCCGCTGAAACAGCTATAATATCCGCGCAATCGCCTCACAATCTCGTAGTCACAATTGCAATGATAATAATCACATGTCTTATCACGAGAGACGTTGCAAATGTTGTCCTTCTCTACCCACACGTCTGGCATCAAGAGTTCAATATCTGAAATTGGGTGAACTTCTCGTCTGATGTTTTCTTTAGTTTCTTCAATTTATGGGGATTTGTTGCATACTTTATTTTTCCAAGCTCCCCCAAATATGAAAATGGCATACGGTTAAATCAGGGAATCTTAAAGTCCAATAGTCTTTTACTAATAGTAATAACCTTATCTTCGAAAATTCCTGAATTAAACTTAATGACTGTATGCACGGTAACAAAAGGCTTGTTCGAAATACACGGAGCGACATTCGTCGTTCAGCTGTTAAAAAAATAGTGTAAACAATTTCTTTATCTCTGCATTTATTATTTGTTCAGAAAATATAGGTCCCATTATTCCGCATGCAATTACTGCACACCACACACCAATCTTCGCGTCATGCTGGGGAATATCGCGTGTAAAATCGGGTCTCTCTCTGCTCCATTAGCGGTTGTTTTGCGACGATATGGAACCATGCTTCGTCAGAGAACATCAAGAGTGGGTCAATTACTCCATCATTGACATTTTGCAAAATCCAATTACAGAAATTTACCCGACTCTGTTGATCACGTGAGAAACTAAAGTGTATGCAAAACAAACCTATACATTGGAAGAACTAAGAGAAAATATCAGGCGAGAAATTCACTCAATTTCGGATATTGAACTCTCGAGTGTATGCGAAAATGTTCTGAGGAGATGCCAGAAATGTGTGGATAGAGAAGGACATTTCTAACATCTTTTGCGATAAGGTATGTGCTTATTATCATTGTAACTGTAACTATGATAATGTGGCGGTAGTCCAAGCTGTAGCGGTCGGCGCGCGAGCAGCCGTGCGGTGGCCACAGTGTGAAAGAAAAGCACTGTCGTTTCAGTACACATTTCGTTGTGGATAGAGGGGATACAGGAGACTGGAGTGATAGTCAAATGTTTAAAAGGTGGGTCGCTATATCCTGCCTTTGAAATATCACAGTCTTTGCATGACATTGCGAAGAACAAAATAAACTGACCAAAAAAGTTAGTGTCTAAAGTAAAGTCTCGCTCATGAGAAAAAAACGGGCCGGCAGAACGACGCATAAGCGAAAATGTCGAATAGGGAGTAAACGTCAAACTAGGTTATAATTTTACACATTACGAACCTAATAATCATGTTTTACAACTGAATAAAATTAGTTGAAAAAATGAACTTACAGTTAAACACACGCACTTAAAAAGTTTTGTCTTGTGATGATTTAAAGAATATTTGCTGGCGTATTTCTTCGCTGCCGATCCCTGTTGCACAATGTATTTAATTGCAGTATCAGGAGGTTTAACGCCGTCATGCGGAAATTCTGCGAGGCTCAACAGCTGGTGTTTGATTTTCAATTTCGTTATCATCACAATTTACAAGAGCGACAGGTCATTTCTTGTAAAGATGACCCTCGCATCTAGGGATGCGCTGCACTTAAGTCAGAATGGTTTCATTACCGCCTTGCAGCTTCTTCCATGAATTGACAATTATAACCTCACACAAAAGTCATTGAGAAGGACGAGGACTCCACAGGTTACTCTCACAAAATTCAAAATACAAATTTTATTTGTCGTGTTAATATCTTAAGTATAGTATTTTAATCAAAATCGTAGACGTAATTTTTGGGAAAATCAAAAATAGGTAAACATTTTCCTGTCACATCTTCAGAAGATGCTGAAATGAAATACAGGTTTGGTGTTAATTGAACATCTCGTCTTTGAGTTGTGCTGTACATACACTTTTTTTTCAGGGCACTTCGAAATGTGTATTTGCGGTAAAATCTCGATATCTACGACAGGGTAGCACCCTTGAGTAGCCCCAGAACCTGGAGCAAGGGCAGTTTGACCTTCATCTTGCCCAATATCTGCCTAAGGTCGTACTGGACCCGGTGAAAGGGAACCCGTATTTGCCTCACCAAACACCAACCTGACTCACACATCTACGTAGAGAGTACGTTTTCCTTATCCCCCCACCTTTTCTTCACCTTCAAAGGACCTTCCTTATTCCGTTTTAAAAACTGAATGGTAGCGGAGAGGCAAGCCATACCTACATAGTAATTGACAAAGGAGAAACAGTTAATAACTTAGGGAGGGCATTTGCACCTCCTCCCCTAGTGTTTCTAATTTAACGTTTTATTTTGAGTTACTGTAAGAAAAAACACAAAATTGTATGTTATATTTAAATATAGAGCAGCCTAAGGCATAATTCCATCAAAGAAGAGGAAGAACAAGGATACTTAGGAAAGTATCTATGCTAAATTACAGAAATGAATGTTTCCTAAGACCTTCCTGATGGCAGCTGAAGAGTTTTATCAGTTTCTGTTTGCTTAGCTGTCATCTATATTTCTATATTATAAAGGCAAAACATTTGTATATTGTATGTAGGGAAATCTCAAAAACCACTCAACCGATTTTGATAGTTCTTTCACAATGAAAAGTCCAAGTCTTTCTCACGGAGGGTCTATAAATCACCTTCTAATTTCATTTTATAAATTACTAAGATGTTAAAAAGGATTTACAAAGCCTTGTACTTGAACACGAACACATTGAAGTTATAAAAGAACATGCTTACGCAGAAAGTCTTGACTATTAGGTGAGAATGCCAAGGAGTAGAAAAAATAAACGTTGTTACTCCACAGAATGTGTATGTAAAATAAGACAAATGCCGCCGATATTTCATTCCAACCAATATGTAGATGGTCACAATTTAGCAACTAATCGTAAGACACAACAAAAGAGAATCGAGTTCGTTTATAACGCTACGATAAGCATGCGATGCCAGTGCTAAAACATTTTAATAAGCCTCGTGTAAGGAAGTTTTGCTTTATTTCCTTTGTACATGCGGTGTAATTAACTTAACAGGGCGTGCTAAAGAATTGTACAGAGAGAGAAAATTTCTAACATTAAATCAGTAAACCGATATATTTTAATTAAGAACTTCTCGATTTTCGAAGACTAAGGTAGTTTCCAAAGAGGTTAATTTGGTGACCTGGGCTGTCCTCTGTGGTCTAGGGGTATCACACTGCCTCTTGTTCCCGAGGTCGCGGGTTCAAACCCGACGGAGAGCGATGGATTTTTTTTTCGGGCGTAAAAATCCATAATATGGCTTCTTTCTGAAGAGAAGTAAAGTTGGTGGTCCCGTGTCGTAGATTTACGGCACATAAAAGAACCTCAAGCCTGATAAAGAGGCCTCTGAGCAAAATTACCGGTCTTTCACACCCAATATAGAATGGAACGCTAAGGACCACAGCAGTTAAAGAGCGTCCATAAATAAAATTCAATTTTGGTGGCCTGGGAATACGGAATGTACATGTTCACCTCTATTTGGTGCTTTATGTTAAGGGTTTCTGTATTATGTGAAAAGTGTGCAACTTTGTAATTAAATCATTATGGGACCAAAGAGAAGGTACAGCGGTTTAAAATGTCATTATATAACAAATTACTCGATCATTCCACTGATGATTGTTCCACCACCACCTACTTAAAGGTTATGTAGCATTTCCAGAGCTTGGAAGACTGTCGGGGGAGGCTAACGAAGTCAGACGTTACGCCGATGTTTCAAATCCTTTTGGATGAATATCAAGGAATTTTCATCGGTTATCAGGAATAGCTGGAGTGTAAGAAATTACAATTATAAATGGGAGGATTAATCACAAAAATGTTCTAGATCATTGCAGAATAATTTCATAAAGAACGGGGAGGGAGGTAAATGAAATTAGTTAGTTATTCGAGTTTAAGAAGCTAACCAACCAGCTAGTATTTTATATTTCTTTAGAGAATAAAATGTAAACTTTTACAAAAGAAGGATTCCATTTGAAGCTAGAGTTAGGTCTTGATTGATCTTGAAATGAAAGGCAGACTCAGGAAGGGACATTTCTTGAGTACACTAATTTAATTTTCACAGGAATAAACTTTAACATTATTTATTGCCGAGTCTTTCACAACGCTCCTCAGGAACCCAGTTCTACATATTGCGTAATCACAGCTTTGGGCATATCTTTACAGTAGTTCTTCCTTCGCAATGTGAAATATATTGCAAGCATTTTATTAATCTCGACTTTTCTCTCCCTTCCATCTTTCTCTTCTTCCTATTCTTTGTGTTGCGGGGTATTCCTCGATGAGCAACAAACTTTAGACATTGATATTGGCTCTTTTAGATAGAAAAATGGCTGCAAACAGATGACATCATTAGCAATGCATAAGTGATTCTCGAACCCTTCACTCAATAGATAGATGGTATCTAGTGTTTGTAAGTGGACTAAGTACTGCATTCCTCCCAAAAATTTGTTATCAGAAGAAGACCTCATAGAAAGTGGAAGATACAGATTTTATTAGTGTGCAAATATCTTAAACATATGGCATTTTAATCAAAATTGTTAAGGGCCATTTTTAGTACATCAAAATTAATGAAATTAACGGGAGGGATTTACCAGTAGCGAAAATTTGTTTATTTACAAAACCTCTCATCCATAGTTTGCTTAGAAATTGCTTATCTTCATCAAATTTGGCTGAAAACTAGTCACAAAATTCAATCGGGTTAATTTTTTCGACCTACATTTTAATTGATGGACAATGTGAAGTTGTGTGAAGACTGGCACGGGATAGGGCTGAAAGCCGTAGCAATGAGCGTTCAGGACTCCGAATAACAGCCTCAATGTTTGCTCGATTCTCTGCTTTTTCTTTTGTGTTGAAGCTATTTGTTCAAAATTTCTCACCCATGTGTTGATGGCACTGCATTATATTGTCCAAGGTTGTAGTGACGTCGGAATTCTCTTCTGGCAGCAGTAGAACTATCACTGTTCTCATAAAACAATTTTACAGCTGTGGCAAATCTCCGTGTTAACAATGGCGTAACATGGGCAAACAATTGACATCGATTTTGTGTTGCTAAGTTTACCCGACAGCATTTCCTAGAGGAATGAAAAACGTCCCTTACATTGAGGCACCCTGTACTCAATGTGGCTAGATAACTAATCACATTATTCACATGCAGACACACACGCGCGCGGGGACCTTTTTCTAAGAATTTGATGTTACGTTCACATGACTTTCTCTACCTACTATCGTTGATTTCTACACAGCTTCTACAAACTATTCCTACGAACGCTTATTTTTCTATCTGCTTCGTGTTAATCGTGATAAACCTTTGCAGAAATAGTTTGATTACACATGTTGAAGATAACTGAGACAGAGGAAACCGGGTAATAGTCAAATGTTTAAAAGTGGGTCGCTATACGCCGACCTTGGTATTCCGTACTCTATTATCATGGCATCGCGAGAAACAACTGAATGATTACTTTTAAAAAATCTTATGTGTACATTCACATGGTTTTCTCCACTCCTCTTCTACAAACTATTCTTCTACCTAAATACTTCTTGTTGATCGAGATAACTTTTGATTAACATTTACACATTTCGCTGTAGATATAAAAAGAATACAGTAGTCTAAGGCGATAGTCAGGAGTTTTAAAACGTCGATCCCTGCGTGATGACTAAAATTCCAAGCACGTCTACGAGTAAAGACGAATAGCGCCTTACCATTGAAAAAAGCCTAATAACGAATAATATTTCGGAAATGGTTAACGTCATAAATAATTAGTTCATAAACTTTAAGTTTTAACGAGATGTACCTGCATTATTTCTGTAGTAAGACTTTGTCTATCTCTTACGGTTTACCAATTGCACAAAACTCATTCTGAATGAAGAGGACTTCACACGCTATTCCCAGAAAATTCAAGATATACATTTGGCAATGGAAATATCTTAAACATGTGATATTTTAATCAAAATTGTTAGGGCCATTTTTGAGAAAAACAAAATGTACCATGTAAAGTGTAGTTTGGAGTGTAGCATCCTTGTAAGATACTTAACTTAACACCAAGTCTGGTGTTTATCATCATTTCGTTTTTGTACTTTGCTGTTCAGTCACAGACGGACCTTTTTTTCTTCCCTTTCCTTTCTTTTTGGATTCAGGAGATCTCAAAAGGCGTATTTTCGGTGAAATCTCAATATCAAACTTTTGGGATGGAACGCAACACTTTGTTTACTTACTATAGGTAAGTAATAAAGAAAGTTTTGTTCAAATTCAAAGAGCCTTTTGTTGAAGCACGTGTCTGGTCTAATCCATGTACAGATACTCGCATAAATGTTCGGTCACATAAGACCTTTCTATTTAAAATTATGAATTGGTATTACTCAATGTGAAGCATTGGGATTTTTTCAACAACGACAGTTAACTTCTAGGTCACTAAAGCAAAATATACATGCGCCACTTTAATATTCGGTCGCTATTATTCATCCGCTTAGACTGGCATAAAAAGGAGAGGTACGCAAAGAGAGGAACCTGCGCCGGAATAAACTACCGCTGATCCCCCGGCATCTGCCTTTTCACGCCACGGTCATTGCTTCGCCGGATACCAGCACGACACCACACCTTGAGCCGCAGTTATAATCACCACCAGCTGAACCGCCTTCTACTGCAGCCGTCTACTGCACCAATGTTCCTGCAGTGATCTCCGGAGTTCCCCGGGACATGCCTACGCGGTTCATCCTCACCGCCGTTCAACTTCGGTGGCCTTCAGCTATCAAGACAACCAGAATCATCGCGACCCGGGGACCAACGGCACTCATCCGCCTGGCGCTGGCTGACCCGGCCGACTGCGAGGTAACCCTAAGGTCGGGCCTGTCCTTATTAGAGCGGATTTTAGGAATTCAGGCTAGCCGAGCGGAAAGCCACCAGCCATGTCGCCGTTGCCACGATTCGGTCCATTGCGCTGCACCGCCCACATGCCACTACTGCGGCTCGCCTAACCTCACCGAGGAATGCACAGCACACGACCTCCACCGCCGACGCCGGCTCTGCGACACCTGCAACGGCTATAGCCACTACACAGGACAGGCACAGTGCCCGCGGTTTCCAAGACAACGCAGAACACCACCACAACCAGCCTCAGACTGTCCAGCGTACACCGCAGGACAACCAAAGCAACCGACGCCGCCAAGTGAGACAGCACCGAAACAGGCTATAGCACAACGGAACACCACTGACGAGCGCCTTCGAGAAGCTGTCCAGGACCTCCACACCGAGGTCCAAAACCTGGGCGGCCGCCTGGGAGCCGTCGAAGAAAAAAATCCAGCACATCACCACCGCCGTAACTGAAGCACATTCAGAAACCAGACTCCGTCGCCTCAGCCAGATCGAAGTCACCGCACAGGACCTTCACTCTCTCACCGCAGCTACACACACTTCTCCAGTCGCTAGAGAACACAATCGAGACCATCCAGTCCATACAGAGAAAGCTATACAGAATCGAAGGCACCATCCACAACTGCCACCTCGAGACCGCGAACACGAGCCATGTGAGCGGCTGGAGGCCTCAGTCGCGCCGATCCAGGAGTAGCATCACAAAGTACATTCAAACATCATCAACCAATTAACACAGCTACATGCCAGTAAGCTGCAACATAATCGAGCAAATCGTCATGGTGGGTCCTCGTTACATCACTCCGAAACACTAATGCTCCAGCAGCCGCCGAATTACCATCACCATCATTCACCTCTCATTCATGCCACAAAAAAGAAAAGAAATAAAAATCAATAAAAATAAACACCACATTCCCTTCCAATCCTTTTCTCTCAACTCCTCCCGTGAGTGGCAGCCAGGACCCTGGTAAGGTCATAGCTGTCACCTGGACATTGCCTATTCTCACTGCCGGCCATCAACTAACAGGGGTGCTAGCGGAACCCCAACACTTATCCTTACTTCTCCCACCTAATCCTCTCGTTTACTTTCACCTTCCTAATCCCGTAACTAACCCCCCCAATAAAAACATTTCCATCAGTGACAAACCTGTGTTTGTATACTGTCGCGGTAACCGAACAGTTAAATGGGACGCAAAGGAGCCAACAGAACACCTGAACAGCAACGACGTGATCTTTCCCATGCTAGGGATCTTACGCATAGAGAAATTGTTGCCAAAGTGAATATACCACGGACTGCTATTGGAGACATCTGACGATATAGAGAAGGCATAATCGAATCCTTGCCACAAACAGGGCATCCACAGAAGCCGAGTGAGACAAACAAGAAACTGCGTATGAGAAAAGCAACTATTAATCCTAAAATAAGTGCCCCAAAACTGGCACCAAACTTCGACAACTGGTAAAGAAATGCAGCCAGAAACAGTTAGAATGGTTATTAGAAAGGAATGCTATAATGGAAGGGGCTGATGTAAATACAACTATCAGAGCAAAGAGGTTGCAGTTCGCTAAAGAATGCTGTAACAGAAATCAAGAATGGTGGAATGATGTAATTTTTGTTGATGAAAGTCCCGTTTATGTATTTCATACAGAAGGGGAGGTTTGAGTTTGGCTCAGGCTCAATACAGAGTTGGACAGAAGGATTTTATACCCTACAGTAAAACACAAATATGGTAATGTGATGTTACGGGGATGTAGATCAGTAGGTGGAGTGGGAAATTTGATTTTCATTGAAAACACCATGGACAAACATTCCCAGAGAAAATCTTCACCAATGTGCAGAGAAATTAGGAATAAAGAATAGGTTTAAATAGGTGACACAAAGCACCATGCACACACTGTTAGGGAATGGTTGAGTTCATAGAGTTCATCAAAGTTGAAATAGGACAATATTAACAGTGAAGAGTCAATTGATAAAATAAATGATTCGAATGACATTAAAAGCCTTCACTTACATCATGGTAGTAAAAGATGGACGATCGTTTCGAGAATTCAAGGTCTCATCATCATCGGCACAGAAGACGACTGAATCTTGCTTCACAACACAAAATGTATCTGACCCATGTGGACGATTGGAAGGACCTCAGGTGGTAGTTTTCATAACTTATGGAATGAGATAAATTAAAGAATCAGAAATTCTCTCACTACAAAGATCTTAAGGAAAGACTGCTAGAAGAATGGGTTAAAGTTGAGCCGGCGAAAATAATTTTGAATATGAAATCACACCTACTAAAAGTAATCATGCGTAAGGGATATTCTACGAGTGTTAAATTCGATCAGTGCATGACCTTTTGTTGACTGAATACTTAAATGACTTTGAAATTCCAGCAAGTATAGGAATATATACATATTTTTGATAAGAGGTGTTGTAGCTTAGAAGAATGATTCTTTTTGTTATTGCTGCAAAAGGCATGTATTTATTTGTAACTATTGTTACTTCAATGTTTAATGCTGTTTTTAGGAAAGTAAAAGTTTGAATTTGAGTTGAAGAAACCTTGACCAAATACTTTTATGAGTACTTGTAGTACGTAACTGTTGACATATTTCCAAAACTTGTCTTGTACCTTTCTAAGGAGTAATATTAGCTGTTTTAATATTCCATATTGCAGAACAATTAAGTGTATTCAGTAACAAATTCCACTATCGTAAGCTTCTCATTTCTACCTGAGACAGCTGCCATTTAAATTTTCCCCTGCAAAACACTGAATAAAGTAATAATGTTACTATCAGCGGTGAAGTAAATTGTTGATCAGACCTATCTCATTTCAAACGTTAGCGGATTTTTACAGATTACTCCTCTAGAGACATAAATGCGAACAAAACTCAAGAATGTGGACAACCTTTTAAAACAACACTTTGGCTGCAACTAGTGGGAATAAGATTATTTAAACTGTTGATAACCTTGCAAATGAGATGAAACAACTGAGGAGCAATACTGTGCTGAAAAGGGCGAACCAGACTTGAAACTATGAAGAGAAGAAGCGCATTCTTTTCTGTAGCTTTATTTCTACGGTATTTCACAGTGTTGTAAAGTCATTACATTTCCATTATTTTGTGGCTCCTACAATTATTGTGAACTACAATAGTTTCAAAATTTGTCGTTCTCACTTTTGTTGTTTCAAAACTTAGTCTATTCAAATTTTAAGATGAAACATCCCGAGAGGGAACCAATAAATTTCACACACTTCTAAATTGTGTTTCTAAATTTAAAATACGTAGAATAAAATTATTTTTTAAATTAAAAACATAACAGTTCCATGGTCTGTAAGTAAATCCTGTAAAATTTTACAAGTTGTAGAAATGGCCTCCTCACATGCGGTGTAAAGTTTAATTTTGGAAAGAAAAGGAACATAACTACTTTGCTGTACAGACTCACCTTTGAAAGTAACGGTGGGTCTACTCCGCTGCCAGTCCGCATCGGCAGGCTGATAACGGTACACAGGTCGATGCTTGCTCGGGTCGAAACTTTGATTAGCGAATATGTCCTTGGCCCGCTGCTGCTGCTGCTTCAGGATGGAGGACAAGGGTTGAGATCGTGTGCAGGGGGAGGATGACGACGGTCTGGGACGGGTGGGGGTGGGAGGAGCAGGACGTAGTTCTGGGGAAGACAAGGATCTAGGGCTCCCGCCTCCAGGGTCGGGAAACCTGTGTGCCACCCAGTGACACTCCAAATAGGGCGCTATGTCCCTGAGTTCTCGCACGTCCGGAGTCGACGTGAACATCTGCCCCATCAGTGACAGTTGAGGGAGAGCCTCAAACTTCCTCCTGAGCTTCTGCACCTCTCCGGTATGGTACCCGTCATCTGGCAGAGAAGTCGGTGTCGCTGATCGGCTCTGTTGCTGCAGTGAGGCCGTTTTGCTGATCACGTTGATATGGGGCATGAAGCGATCCTCTAGTCTGATCGGATGTCGCAGTACAGGGGACGATACTCTCGTCCTTCTCCGACCTCTACAACACGTAGTCTCGTATCGCCGCCGCAGCCAGCGCACGTCGCCGATCTCCTGCCGACGCACCACCACCTGGCGTTGTCTGGTGAGTTCAGGATCGCTCTTGTGCTTCCTGAGACGTCGTTGTTCCTCGCACAGCTCCTCGAGACTTTCGAACTTCTCCTTGAGACGCTTGACGTCGCCGCTCTTCACCATCTTGAGATATGAGCGCCAGGATCTGCAGCCAACGGTGTCCGGGGACAGGCTGCCCGATCGTCCACTGTCAGGACTACTGTAGCACCTCCTGGTGGGCGACTCAGACGAGTACCGCAGTCGACTCTGCTCACCGAAAATTTCCTTGAGGTCTGCGAAAGACTGGGAAGAGTGCAGTTTGCTGGATGATTTGACTGAAGGTACTGTGATGGCACCAGGCGCGCTCTTGGCTCTGCTACTGCTCGTTAACTCCTGGTGAGGACGAATATCACTTGCACTGCGGCTCACCCGAGTCGCCTTGTCCTCTTTCTGACTGACGTCTTCGCGGTGGATCACCGTCCTCGTGGAGGCGTCTGAACTGGCACTCTCAGTCTCGCTAGTGGAGGTGGTTACAGCTGGTTTGGCAGTGAAACCATTACTAGACAGTCGTCTGGAGGTAGCCCACTCTTCCACGACCTTCTCCACCTCCTTCTGTTGACTCTGGGAGCCGTTTGAAGGAGTCAGCACCAGGAGAAAGTCGTTCTTTCTTGTAGCCGTTGAGCCGCCGTCTTCCTCTGACATCTCCAAGGAGTAGCACGTTCTTGGTGAGGCAGTTTCGGACAGAACGGGACTGGCAGACTTCGGCTTTGCCTTAGGAGCCGCTGCAGCCGCAGCAATAGCACCAAGAGTCTCCCTTGGGGATGACACTCTCTTATGTTTCTTCGTGACACGATCTAGCACTTCCTGACTCAAAGTCAGAGACAGCCGCTTCTTCTCAGTTTCCGTCAAAGGTTTCGCCTGATCTCCGTGATGCATGGCGCTGATAGAGTCAGCCTTCATGCTCTCAATGCGACGCGCCTCCCTACGCCGGACCATGGGCGAGTATAATTGGTCACGACTGAGCAAAGAGTTACACCGCACATGCAACGTGTCCTTCTTCACATTATCGTCAACCATTATCTCATATTCATCTGGGTCCTTCTTAATAGCCTTTACTGAGCTGTAGATCTCGTTCAGCTGTGTCTTCAGTGCGTTCACTTGGTCCATGGACAAGCTGCTCCAGAGGCGGCATCCAATTCCTCTTCCATATCGACCAGGAGGTGGTCTGTTCAGGCTTTTTGATACTCCATAGTGTTCCTTGACTATCACTGGTCTCCCTCTGCGAGATGCCGTGGTAGAGGACAGGTTACTGACCAGGTTTAGGACCGATGACCCTCTCCAGAGAGGCTTGTACACATCAAGTTCTTTTCGCTTTGTGCCCACATCGGAATCCTCTCTGCATAACTTTCCGAACTGCTCCCTTAGATCTTCCACAGACTTCTCCTTACAGCGAAGTCCTCGGTCACCTCTCCAGCGTACACTTTCAACGTCTTTTGGTTGGAAAAGTAAATCTTTCTCTTTCTGTGCCTCCTTCAGCTTTCGATACAGAACCTTTAACTCTTCCTCGGCTCTCTCCTTGATTCTCAGCCGTTTCCAGCGATCATAGTCGATCACCTCCTCGCCCTTTAAGCGCGGCCGCAGATCGCCAGTGGATGTGGTTTTCTCCAGCTGACCGAGACGCTCAAGACTCGCGTAGAAGTTGTGCAGCTCGCGAAATCTTTCTGACTTCTTGGTGGAGTGCACTAGTTCCATGACGTAAGTCTGATACTCCGCATGGTCTGCGATGTTAAGTGAGCTCACACTGCGTGCCAATGGTTGATCTTCCTTCTTCAATCGAGCTTCTACTTCACCAGCACTGTGAGCCCTTGGGCCCTTTCTTTTAACACCAGCAACACTCTCTATAGTCTTGGCTCCATGACTATGAGCACTTCGGATACGCCTGTAAGATGGTGAACGCGAGGATGTTGACGATACTGGAGAATGACACCGGTGACTTATAGGAGGTTTTTCTCTTTTAACCGCGGCAGTATCCAAAGTCTCACTCTTGATTGAAGCAGGTGGGGGCTCGCTGCAACTTCTAACCTTCAGTGCATGCGCGCCCGCTACATCAGGTGTCCTACTCCGAGAAGGACAAAACGAGTAAAACGCGCCGTCCTCTGTGTTGTGTCTGGAACTCAAATCCGAGAACCGGGTTCTGATGCTCCTGTATGAGGGACTGGGAGATCTGCTGTGTTCTCGCTCCAGACTTCTGAACTTGGACTCTGTCACTGGCTTCTTCTGCGCTAAGTAAACATTTAGTAGCCCGAGGCTGGCGTCTGTTCTGTGGCAGGCTCGTGATCTGGCTGTAACAAGCTCGTGGAACTTCTGAACCTTGTCCAAGACTCCTGATGACCTGTAGAGACTGCTGGTCATGGATGGCGTAGGGGAGGGCATATCCCTCAGCAAGAGATGCTGGAAGAATGAGTCTGTGTGAAGAGGTCCTTGTTGCTGACGAACAGCAATTTCAGGAGCAGGGTTCTGCTGTCCAATGACAGAGGGCGCCTTCTTTTCTGCTACTTGCCCTTTCTTCTTGTCTGTACTGTTTGCTTTTCCTCTTGTAACACTGGAACTGCTGTTGACTTTTGTTCCTGATGGTCGCTTTACATCTACAGGTGATTCACCATCAGTCTTCCCTTTCTTTGTTTTTCTTTTGTTTGTTTCCCTTTCCTCTTTCACTTTGCTTGCCAACAGCTTGCTACATACTTTTGGGGATGCAGAAATTTTGGCACTACTGGGTGGAGCTTTATCCTTTGCAGTTTTTTTGTTGTTAGTTTTCTGCACTCTTCTGTTTCCTGAATCCTGTGCCAGTATCAGCGCGGAAGTTTTGGTCATCCTTGAAGGTTCTGCCAACATGGTAGTTTTTGTTGATTTCTTGCCAGAATTACTGCTCAGAGAGGGGCTTCTGGAACTGATTGTCTTTGCCTTTCCTGAAGTCTGAGATACAGGACTAGAAGCACTTGGGGATCTTGTTCCTTCAGGAGATGGTGTTCCTGACTTAGAAGAAGTTCTCAGGGATGATAGACTAGCATGTGTCCTTGGTCGCAGCAGCTCCCGTCCTTTGGCAGATATTGCAACAGTAACTTTGAGAGCCTTGTCTTCAGGAAGATGAGGAGAATTTCGCACAGATGCATATGGGGTAGTTGAGCTGCGGATGATGGTACCAGGTGGTAGACCTTTTGTTCCAGGTCTTTCCCTGACATCTTTCTGCCTCTGCAAGGCCTTACGAACTTCATGTGGAGATGACAAATCTGGCGCCTGATTCAGCCATGCAGCAGTAGCCTCCTGGTGACCTGGTTTCTTTCTGCCAAGCTGCCGTTCTTCTGGAGCAGATCTGCTTCGTGGTGCTGCCTTTGTCTTGCTCGCAACTGGGCTCGAGGAAGCTGTTCTGAGCTTCACCCCAAGCTTGTGACTCAGGCGATCTCTGAGGAAGCTCACGTTAGTGTCTCTACTGAAACAAGCCTCATGCCGGTGACGTGGGGCATGAGTCCACAGTTTTAGTGCAGAGCTGTGGTGAGATGACAGTCTCTTTGGTGGAGATGGTGGAGGTGGAGGCAGTGGGGGAGGTTTCCTGATCTGCTGAATCTGCGAGTAGGAAGGGGCAGTGCGCTTGTATGTTGAAAACACAGGAGGTACTGCATTATTGTTATAGGATGCTGTGACAGGGTAGCACACGATCTCACGTAAAGGAGTGACATGCTGCTTATGTACTCGGATACGTGTCAGGTGAGCCGAAATGGGGAAGTACTCTATCTCAGAAATGTCTTCAAAATAAACATAAAATAATCACCAAAATTAAACAGAATCAGAAACTTCCTTTAACCTACTAAGTGCAAATGTGCATTTGTTATGAGCCCTCAACTACTACAGAAGTGAACTTCTTGGGTGAATTGTCATCTTCCAAAATGAGTTCTTGTCGGGTCTTGTGATAAATGTACAAATTTATAATTGTCACTTCTAATTTCAGATTCTGTTGGATACTTTTATGTTATAATTTTGCAACAGGAGACTGTGAAAGTGACAAGAAGTACCCTTTTAAGAAGCTTTTAACATCCAAGAGTTTTCTGAGAAACTTTGCAAAAAGTGGTGCAAAATCCACTAAATATGAGTAAAGTTTTTCTGCCCTTACTTCAATCTTATTTTTAAGTGTGGTTAATCTTAATCAATGAGAACCATATGTTCTAGTACAAGATACTTATTGTATATTATCAATGACATAGACAAATGAGGCCTTATTTATTTTAGTTTATCACACAAACCTATAGCAATATAAATTAGTTTCCTGATATAAAAGTTTTTTTTTCCAATGAGCAATAAGTTTTTGGAATTATGCTGTTTCAGAAAGTAAATGTAACCTTGGGCAATTATTTGCACATAAGGGAAACAGACCCTGTGAAAAGACCTAAAATTCACAGGTTTCATACAATAACTTACAAATTATATCACAGAATGGTAACATGGTATAAAAACCGTATACAAAATTTCAACAAGCTAGTACATTCAGTTTTAGAATATGATCTTCATTTTCTCCAATTGTTTAATTTTTATACCTTAATTAAAAGTTCTACTATTGTCAAATGGTTTGTTATGTTCAATTCAAAGTTTTATTGTGAGTTTAATACACCATTATAAAAAAGACCGCACAGTATAAATTAAAAGTATAAAGATCATGGAAATAGAAAACCAAAGAAAATACAGAATTTATAAGCTTTAATAATGTAGATATGAAATTATTGTATTCATACCTCGTATCTAGGTTGTTCCATTGGTAATGCTGTGGCTGCCCACTGCGAAAATGTGTAAATTATCGTGAAGGAGATTTTCAATTTTTAGTGAAGGTAAATGGCAAATGTGAACATTTACTTGAAAAACTTGTAAGCCGAAAATATTTACAATTAACACCAGTAATTGCAAAGGTAGAATCAGACTGAAAAATTGAATTCCATAGTTGGGATATGAACATTGGATCTTGGCTTTCTATGTTGTTGCCCTAACCAACTTAGCTACCATGGCAACATGCCAGTACAACATTTAATTCCGAGTTGATTCACATTTCTCCCAGTAAATCACAAGGTGTTCTCAAATTCATATTGAGATAACACAGCCCAATGGCAACTTACAATCCCAGATGTCATAGTTAACCACTATTAGGTCACTCGATAATTAATCATTCTTTCACACAAGCCATGTGTAGGCTAAGGTTGGAAAGGCACAATCAGACCGAGAAATACAATGCCATAGCCGGAATTTGAACCATGGCTCTTCAGTTTCACATGCTGTATATACAAGGATTGGCTGATAAGTCCCGGGCCTCACACAGAGATGGCACCACTAGTCCAGTTAGACGGCAGCATCGTATAGTTTTACTCTAGACTAGCTTTTATCCATAGTTACAGTCAATAGCTTGTTTAGTTTTTGAATGACAGCATTTTAAACAAGACAACTTTATAGTTTTCACGAAAATGGAGGATTTGGAAAAACAAGCAGTGATTAAATACTTCCATTTGAAAGGCTTAATGCCTAATGAAATCAAGGAGGAAATGGACAGTACATTGAAAGACTCTGCCCCTTCGTATTCAATGATTAAAAGGTGGGTTGCAGAGTTTAAAATGGGACATATGAGCACTAGTGATGAGCCTCGCTCTGGACACCCTGTGGAAGTCACAACTCCAGAGATGATTGAAAAAATTCATTGTTTAGTACTGGAAGACCACAGATTAAAGTTGTTTGAGATAGCAGAGGCTGTAAACGTATCAAAAGAATGTGCAGGTAATATTTTAAGTAATGTTTTGGGCTTTCACAAGATCTGTGCGAGCTGGGTGCCGCGTTTGTTGACACCTAATCAAAAGTTTCGTAGAAAAGCTGTTACTGTTAAGAATGTGGAACTCTAGCACAAAAATCCCAATGAATTTTAGAAACGGCTTATTACCATGGATGATACTTGGATACATCACTACACTCCAGAAAGTAAATCACAGTCAAAACAGTGGATTGTGCCAGGTGAACCAACTCCAAAATAGGCAAAGTCAATTTTGTCAGCTAACAAGGTTATGGCGAGTGTTTTGTGGGATGCACAGGGAATTATTTTTATTGATTACTTGGAAAAGGGTAAAAGTATCACTGGTGACTACTATGTAAGCTTACTGCAACGTTTGAGTGATGAGGTGAAAAGACAAAGACCTCATTTGGCAAAAAAAAAAAAAAATCTTGTTTCATCACGACAATGCTCCGGCCCATCGTTCAGTCATTGCAATGGGGAAAATCTGCGAATTAAAAGTTTGAATTGCTTGAACATCCACCCTATTTGCCAGATCTAGCACCCAGTGACTACCATCTGTTCCCTAATCTCAAAAAATTTCTTGGAGGATGAAGATTTCACAGCAACGAGGAGGCCATTAATGCGGTAAACAGCTATTTTGACGACCTTGATAAATCACACTACAGAGATAGTTTAATTAGATTAGAACACTGATATAACAAATGCATTAATCTTTCTCGAGATTATGTTGAGAAATAAAAAAAATTTTTTTTTTTAAATGTTGTTTTCATTGATAGACCCGCGACTTATCAGCCAACCCTCGTATAGTATATAAGTTAGTTCATAGCCCTCAGAGAACTGTCAATATGTTTTGAAAGGAATGTGATGATGAAAAGAATCTCCTCTACTAGCAAATCAGTGCCTGAAACATAATGGGAGTCAGCATGACATGATAATACATATATGTCAGCTTACACACATAACAACTCATTACCTAATTTTGGATGTTAAAAGCTTATGAACTTTTTAATTTACTCATTAATATTGTGTTGTTGTTTCTCCCAACCACAAGACTCATTTTGAAATAAATTCAATATAAGAAATATTTTTCTACCAATGACAATATCCTACATTTATTTGACTACTGCAGCCTCAAGCATACACAGACCCCAGCAAACAAGGTTCAAAGATATCTGTCTTGCCAGTTTATAAATTTAGGATACTAGAATTGTTTAATCTCACTATATTTTATGAACTTTTGAGAAAGTAACATACATAATATTGTAAATTATATATTTTGTGTGTGCTTCTTCAAATTCAAATTTAATTAGAAGTGACTATATTCATAAAAAATATGACTGTATGCAAATTTTATAACTAATGGAGACATGATTTTCTATTTATTTATTTTTTCCCCCATTTTTATTTAGGAAAACCTAATGCAATTTTATTTTGTGGTTCTAGAATTTTGATATTTCTTTGGAAAAAATTTCTCCTAGAAGGAGGCATGAATCAAATCATTTCTAAAAAAAATCAAATATAGGCTTCATATGCTTAAAGGATACCAAGGATTTCACTTTACAAAGCAGTGTTTTTCCTATTTGGAAACTATTTAATTATAATTTAGGAGAATCTGATTTTGAAACATAACCTTTTTTAGCATCAGAAAGATGCATGCATTGATAAGGTTCTCTCTGGCAAGAACTTGTAACTTATGTGAAGTACCAGCATCCATACATGCATTTGGGGTAGAGAGGTGAAGGACAAAAGAAGTGCAGCAGCAGCAGCGATGCAGCTGGAAATTTTGTGCTCTTCCTACATTGGCACTACTGTTACATGTGCAACAACATTTCCAGTGCAGTATCATCAGAAATAAATAACTAAAAGTACATAAAGTACATACTGATGTTACATGTTAACCTTAGATACAACTTAAATCTACAGGATATGGAAAAACAATGTGCACAAAATTGTAGACTAGAAAGGCAATATCAAAAGTAAGCATTTTGAGGTTAGGATCATGCAATATAATAAAATGAACACAGGCATGACAAGTGTGTATGTACTGTCTCACTTTGAATGATTATTTTGGTGTGTTGTGCCATCCAGTAGACTTGCACCTAGAGACAGTGATTAGTACTGTACAAGAGTGCATTTTGTTTACATCTGACATGCCACAATAGGATACTGGCTTAAAGTTTACGCATTTAGCACAGTAAAAAAGCTTTCTGTTCATATCCTGTACTGCCTTTCTACTCCACAATTTTCTGCACATTATTTTTCCGCACCCAGAATATGTGTGTGTGTCATTAGGATAATCTTGGAAATCACTTTAACAGATTTTACAAATTGTTTCATCATTGAAAAGCACTGATTGAAAAGCACTGTTCTTCCAGACATAGGCTATAAACTATTTTAAAATGCTACAGTTGGGTGATTTAGGGCAGTTTTAATACTTGTGTCACTCAATTTCAATATCGTTTCACTGAATATGAATATCAGAGGATGTGTTTTGGAACTTAATTACACATCTTTAATGATTTTCAGTCTAAAGGGGCAACTAGACCGGTTTAAAATCTTTTAGAAATGAATTTTTGGAGGGATTACATAACATGTTTATATCACCAACTTTCCCTCTGATTTCCTGAAGTCTGTTATGAAGGAGTATTTTTGGTATGACTTTTTACAAAACTTGATATACTTGGGTTTTAGAATCTGGCAAAAATGATAAGCTGCCTTAAAACTTTCAAAACTTCTACTACACTATTTTCAACCTCTAGCATACAAGTCAACATTCTTTGGCCTATCTAGAAAAACTTTGTACACTTATACTATAGGACCTGGCAAAAATCATAGGTTACCTTGCAACTTCCAAAACTACCCTGCTTGGACAGTCCAAACAAAATTTGTGTATTAGAGCTGTAGGACTCAGCAAAAAAATTATAAGCTGCCTTAAACATTCAAAAACCTACCCTTGAGTACTCATATTTTCCCCTTTTGGACATAACTTATGCTGTAAGAATTGTAGGCTACTCATGTTTTTTCCCCTTTACTTACAGAATACATCCATGCAATGCAAGTAAGACAGCTAGTGTCCAATACAAGTCATGAGGAGTGTAAGAATTAAACACCTAAACATTTAGGTTTGCAACTTGAGACTCATGTATTAATTTGTGCGTTTTTCTGGAAAAAGAAAGCTTCATATCTGTCTTGGTTGCAACTATCGCCACAATAAGCTTTCCATTTATTTCCCACACACAACTTAAATGTAGAAAAAATTCATTTGTGATGGTTTAATGCAGTGTGATTATGGATGAGGATGACCCACGTAACATAAATGGTGTTTTGCATAAATGGATGATAATAATATAGCTCTATAACAACAAAAAGGTTTGCATTTTTAACATCTTATATTTAAAATGCAAACCCTCTCCATGTATATTTTAAATAATTCAAAACATCCTCAGTCAACATGTTCTACTGAGGCAGATGGCAAGTGTTCGCCTAAAAGCATTTGTATTCTAGATGGTACAAAAATTCTGGAAATAATTTACAAGGCCTAGATATTAGAATAAGGTATTTGGGAGTCATTATAGAAGATGCTTATTAAGAAGGCTTTGACTTTTCATTAATGTTTTCACTCCGCAGAGAATGTCCAAGTATATTTCATTCCTAATAAAATCAAAGGTGGAGCAAAATTTTGGATTAGCTATCATTTCTATTGCCAACTTGAAACAGAGGAAATCAAACAGGCTAATAGAAATTAAAAGGGCATCAAATATGAATGCCTTTATATGAGGGCAGTCCTGAAAGTCCCAGACGTTTTGGCCTATCGTGGCAATGACTAGGGCTAGAGCCGCCATCTTGGTGCCAGAACATTCCTACATTCAGTACGCATCCAGCTGTGGTAGCGTGAGGACTGTGTCTTCCTTACTGTGCTCTGTGAGTTGTTAAAATGTGTGCAATAGAAAATCCCACCACTTGTGAAGTGCAGTCTGTGATTAGGTTTTTGTTGGCTAAAAAGAACAAACCAATTGAAATTTATCGTCAACTTTGTGATGTTTACGGGCAGGGAATAATGAGTGAAAACCAAGTCAGCCAATGGTGCATTGACTTTAAAAATGGCCGTACCAATGTTCACGACGAGGATCGCAGTGGTAGGCCTAGCCTTATGACTGATGAACTGTCAATGCAAATCAATGACAAAATTCGTGAAAATCGTCATTTCACGATTACAGAACTTTCGGAACATTTTCCCCAAATTTTGCGGAGTTTAGTGCATCAAACTGATGCTTTCATACTGACGCTGAACTGCATGCTGGTGTAACCAGTGGTTGAAGTCGCAGGTGGCAGATTTCTACAGAGAGGGTACTGAAAAACTTGTGCCACGGTATGATAAATGCCTCAATTTGAATAGCGATTATGTAGAAAAATAGCTTAAGAGTGTACCTTTCAAATGTAGATAATAAATGTTGATATTTGCATTTTGTTAATTGTTTATTTCAAAACGTTTGGGACTTTCTGGATTACCCTCATAGCATGTACACAGTGATTGCTGTATGTTGGGGGCGACAGATCATGTGTATGCATGCTCCGCTGCACTGCACTGACCTTGGTATTTTTCCGCTGTGCACTAGTGGTGAATGACCCGCATTTATCAACTGTGTTATACTCGCACAGCATCAGTTGCTACCTTCTGTTTGTGTTGTAAGCACTAGAGTTTGTGCATCTCAAAGGTGAAAGTTAATTCAAGACATCTATGTTCTGTGATTTGCTTAAGAGCGTTCTTATTGTTGCTGTTCTTGACTTGTTATTAGTCCTCTGACAAATTCATGCTTGAACAACTAATTTTTATGCAGAATACATATGTAACAACTGAATCATGTAGACAGGTGTGTAGACTAGGGTGACAGGATTTCCAACCCCCCCCCCAAAAAAGGGATACTTTGAATATTTCAACACTTAAAAAACGGGACAAAATGAGCCACTTCTGGTACAATCTAAAGGGTCTTTCAACAAGAGTGTCCTATCTTTAACATGTGATAGCTGCCATTGTTATTGAGTTACAGCAGTCATTTTTTCATGTGGTTACAGTTGTTATTGACAAATAGCCATGGAATGTTACAACATTCAGCAACGAGTAGAAATTGTGAAAATTTATTATCAAAATGGATCATGTGTTTGACAAACCTTCCGTGTATTGCGTGAAGTTTACAGTGTGCATAATCGTCCCTGCGAGAGAACGATTCGGCATTTGATCGATAAATTTGAAAGAAGTGGTTCTGTCAGCAATCAAAGAATGCCTGTACGTAATCGACGTAAGCGCTCCAACGAAAACATAGGCACCATTTGTGAGAGTGTACGCAAGAACGGAAACAAATCAATTGCTTGTCGAGCGCAAGAATTGGTGCTTTCGCCGACCACAACCTGGCCAATTCTGCATCTGGACTTAAAGTTTCACGCTTACAAAATGGTGTTAACTCAAGAACTAAAGCCCAACGACCATAGGTTGCACCGTGTATTCGCTGACTGGACTATGGAGCAATTGGAAGCTGACCCGGATTTTTGTCAAAAAATCATCTTCAGCGACAAAGCCCACTTTTGGATAGATGGTTGTGTTAACAAACAAAATTTCTGCTATTGGAGCAATCATAATCCAATGCAGATTCAACAACGACCACTTCATCCCCAAAAGGTTACTGTGTGGTGTGGATTTTGGTATGGTGGAATCATTGGTCCATATTTTTTCCAAGATGAAGATGGAGAAGCTCTAACTGTCAATGCAGAAAGATACCGGGCTCTTATAAGGGACTATTTTTGGCCTCAATTGGATGGTATGGATCTCAGAAACATCTGGTTCCAGTAAAATGGTGCTCTCGAAACAATCGATCTTTTGAAGGAGAAGTTCTGAGGTTTCATCACTTCCCGTGGTGGTGATGTTAACTGGCCCCCGAGGTATGTGATTTAATGCCATCGGATTACTTATGTTAAATCTCGAGTTTATGTCAACAAGCCAGAAACAGTAAATGAGCTTATGACATCACGCGTGTTATTCGTGAAGTTGGACCTAATTTACGTTCTTCTGTCATTGAGAATTGGGTCAACCGTATACACGCAACCCAACGAAGTCACGGCAGTCACTTAACTGATGTTCTCTTCCCATAATGACATTAATTATGTTCCAAAATAAAAAAAGAAATAAACCTCTATCATTTATAGAACGTGTTTTATATAAGTTCAAAGATAGGACACTCTTGAAGAAGGATGCTATACTTAAAAATTTAATAGCATATGACTATATTATATAAATATTTTTAACTGATGTTAAATACAAAACTAAAGCATTTAAGATTACAGTTACACAGTATCATAATTATCATTATATTTATAACAATTCATTAACTCCTCCTTTCACTATTCTCTCATAAAAGTCAGTGCACAAAAATCGAAGTATGTCTTGACAACAGTCATTGCTTTCACAGTCTTTATGTTTAAATGGTTCTTTTCTTCTGACCACAAAGAACTCACAAGAGAAAAAATTCTCTCCACAGCTGCATGTGTTCCTGGGATTGCCATAACAAATTCAACAAATGTCATAAGTTTTTGTAGTGGAGCCCCTTAAACATATCATACCACTTTTTGTCCACTTTAGCATTTGTGTCCATTCATTCTTTTATCTTGGAGTTCACAATATTATTTACATAGCTGATCATCAAACAGCCCATCTTCAGCCATGATATTGAATATGTTGCTATCGATATCACTGATTGCTTTTAGGCTGCTTTGAACTTCAGCCCAAGTTGGTGAAGTTTGCAACTTAATCCAATGGCATACTTTTAGTGGTTGGAAATGGTAAGTCCAATATTCAAGGAAAGTATCATAACATAAGTTTGTAGTAATTAAAAATCCTTTTCATCAAAGATGCCCTCATCTTTCAATTCTGAAAACTGACAATGTTTTAAAGGTTTGAAAGTTCTCAGCTTGCCTAGTTGCAATTTTATGTCTGAGCAATTTCAATTCTTCTACCACTACAGATGACAAAATGTTTTCTTTCTCTATTTCCAAACATTGCTGCAAATACTTTCAGCTGGCTTTGATTAAAATGGAACCAAAGGAGTGATTGTTGATGTTTAAAAAAATGATTTCAACAATGTAGGACATTTTTCTTATATCAACACATCAATGTGTAGATCCTAGTGAGTTAGTCCAGCTTAAGAGATCTAATCTAATCTAGGATGTGGATTACATCAAAACTACCTACATTGTGCACATTTGTGAAAACAAATTGTAACTCTTATGTGGAATATGTCAGAACTAAAAATTACAAATCAATGCTATTTACATTTAAAATATTTACAAATAGTAACTAAAAATATTTATATTTAGTATATTTACAAAATTGCATTGATTTTTGGAGTAAAATTGGTAGTACAAAAAGTAACTTCTAAGTCCATCATGCATGTCAATCTCTATTCACAGCTGGTAGTAACAACAACCGTCTTGTTTGAACACTACCTAGAACATGCTTGTATTCAATTTCTACAAATTCACAGAACTGTTTCAAGTCTTGTACTCTTACTGTGTAAATATGAAAATACTGAAATATTTTATTTATAGCTGTTTCAATATCAATGGGCAAAATATCAACACTTGTATGGACACCATTATGAAGAATATGAGCAAAACACCCAATACCACGAATGTTCAGTTTTAACTGCATTTCTCAGTCTTGGTACCACCTCGTTTATATCCCCCGAAATTAGTGTTACTGTTATCTACAGAAAATGCAATCATTTTCCCAGTCCGCTGGTACTTTCACAAATATCTATAATATGATCTGCAAGCAGTTCTGCTGTTTCTCTTGTTATGCTCTGGAACTCAATAACTTTGACCTGAATACCTTTAGTAGGGACAAAGTCCTAATCAGGACAGGCACCAACTTGAGATCTCTATGATTTGATGATAACTGAAATATATTTGGTTTCTTTCAGTTGAGCTGCTATTTCTTGCATTGCATATGGTGCCAGGATATTTCACTAAAATGTATTTGCACTTTGTTCGTTCACATGCAAATTTCTTATTATTGCAGAAGTGCAGTCCATCGAAGAGAGGTTATGTTTCACTGCATGGAATGCAAACAACTTTCTTCAGTCCCATTTCATTTTTTGTGAAAATGATTTAACATCTTGACTTGAACTGGAAGCAGTGGCTGCCAGTTTGTTTTTCTGCTTGTCCAAATGTTGTTTTATGTCAGAGTAGCCTCCGTGTTCAATAAAAAAAAGTGAATGATACACTGTACATATCAACTTGTTTGTTGTTACGTCTTCTCTCAAAAGGAGATAATCTTCTTTTAAATCCCGAGTGAAATTACACTTCTCTTTCAGCATGATTAAAACACCAAGATGGAATATTAACACTCATAACATATAGATCCTCAAAAACTTCACTATTACTTTACTGGTACACTCACTTCCATTTATGCCATCCCCACAGCTTTAGGAGGCATTCTACTGGCTTTCACAGGTGAGTGTACAGCAAGGAAGAGGTGCATGCAGTGGCATCCTGTTTTATGTCCACAACTCTAGATTATTCGCATATGAATATATATAACTTTGTGCAATAGCTTTACTCATCTTCACTCACATATAATAACCATGTTTAAATATACAACTAAATAAAACCCTGTTTTGCACAATTTCTTCATGAAAAAGTATTTTTAATGGCAACATAAAGTAAAACTGAAACACATTATACCTTTTACTCTCAAAGAGGACACATTTACTAGACATTATTTTAATAATCCACCCAATTTCCATTCATGTCCAATACTTGATTTAGCTGTCTAGGCACTGAATCACTTGCTGCCCACTGGGAACACTGTCGTGAAATGTGGGAACGTACCTGCATTTAGAGTCAGAGTTCTTCCAGCACTTAAACGATTAGGTGCTTAAGTGGCTAAATTGGCTATTGGACAGATTATTAAAATAATGTCTAGTAAATGTGTCCTCTTTGAGATTAAAAAGTATAATTTACTTTAGTTTTATATTATATATCATTAAAAATACTTTTTCATGGAGAAATTGTGCAAAACAGTGTTTTATTTAGTGTATATTTATATTGGGCAGATGATTCCAATAATGTCTAGTATATGTGTCCTCTTTGAGAATAAAAACTATAATGTATTTCCATTGCCATTAAAAATAATTTTTCATAGAGATATTGTGCAAAACATGGTTTTATTTGGTTATATGTTATTATAAGTGATGAAGAGTAAAGCTATTGCTCAAAGTTATATATTCATATGTGAATAATCTAGAACTGTGCACATAAAACAGGATGCCACTGCATGCACATACCGTCTCCTTACTGTGCATGCTCACCTGTGAAGGCCAGTAGGTTGCCTCACAAAGCTGCAGGGACTGCATAACTGGAAGTGAGTGTACTGCACCACATGCACTGGCATCGGCTACATGCTGGATGTAGCAGTGCTATCAATCACTTCCACATTTTCAACTTATCGCAAAAAGAGGCATTCATAAAGGTGGATATGAGCCATAGTATGAATGTTTTCCACTTCAAAAAATCATGTCCGAACCTAAAATAACCAAGTCATGGTATAAATTTAAGAAAGGAAAAAAGGGACAAAACTGGACCAGAGTCTACAAAAAGGGATAATAAGTATCCTGTTAAGGTTTTGTCAGGACAAAACATATGGAGTATAGGTGACATCAGTACAAACACCCCTCCCCTCCCCTCCCCAATAGCTGGTTTTGTTGCAACTGTATTTGCTGCAGTGGAGCACTGTGGCAATAAGCCTAAAGTAAAGAAGAGTTTATACATCAAAATTGGCATCATTTGTGGAGGAATGTGGCAGGGAACATTTCAGTATAATAGCGAAACAATCCTATGTAACACAGAGCTCAAAAGGCATTTAAAACACCATGCTAAACAACACTGTAATTCACTGAAACAAAAGTGACATTATTAGAAAGGAAACACAAGGAAAGTGGACTTTCAACCTCTGGCCCAAAGCTACAGATCAGAATCACAATTTTTATGCTAATAAGAGCAGATATTTCTTTAAAAAATGTACAGCTTTCAAAATGATTGTTTTGTAGCTTTCATAAACAAATTGCACAATATCAACACATTGTTTTTTTTCTTCTAGTATAATCCTGATCTAACTGCTTTCGAAGTCGGGTGCATTTGCCTTCATTCTGAACATGTATTGTTTACAGAGAATACTGCAAGAGGTCACAAGGGCTTCCACCTTCCCTCGCCACCAACCCTCAGTGCGTTCCTAATTTCATGGATTACTACTTACTTGCTAAAACCCCTCTGTCTGCTCAAAAAAGTGGAGTTTGTCTGTTCAAGACAAACCTCGTGTTCATCAGGAAACACAAAGGACACCAGTAATGTCTAAAAGCTGTCCAATCACAACTGATAAAGCTATTTATTGCTGAATGGATGGCACCTTAAGGATGTAAATCCAATAACATGTAATGCTGTATGTAAAATAAATAATTTATAGTGCTTTGAAAGTTGCCTCAATGCTAAAACACACCACAACTTCCAACTCTTATCTGCTTTGCTACAGGCTTGTGCATGACCATGCAGAGATTCCCAACACCAGCGTGATGTGCTGCAATATCCATCACCGACAACTTTGTTAACAAGGTAAGACAGAGGGCTGGAAACTTGTGCCATCGTTCTGCAGATACAGAGGCAACACATCCTAGTAATTTTAAAATGTAAGGCAATGCTTTTTACTTTCCCTCACTCCATTCCTCACTCTTTCTAGCTTAATTAAATAGAAAGTTAAATTATAGTGTACAACATACCTCTCCCAATTTTCCAGCCTTCTGTATAAAATATAACAAGTACATGTGTATTAATGTAAATTCCTAACATTACACTTGTAAATATTACAATAATAACTTGTGTAGTAATGGTCTGTTAAGTTAGAATTTAGACTAAACTGCACACAAATACAGTTAAACTTCATCTATGTTTGTAAAAGGTTATCCATACACAGTGGCTGTTTGATAAGTCCATGTAAACTCATAAGTGGTACCAATAGACTGATTTTAGCATACCATTGATAACATTTTCCAACTTGTAACAGCCATTTTGTGAAGAAACAAATTTTCTGATGTGTTACATTCACAAGACCTTCTCTACCCACTATTGTTTATTAGTGGCTATACAAATTGTTCTTACAAAAACTTATTGTCCTATCTACTTCACTTTAATTGAGATAAACCTTTGCAGAAATAGCTACATTACACATTTCATTATAGATACAAAAGGAATAGCAATAGTCATATGTTTAACAACATGCTCTACACTGGCCTTAAAATTTCATATTGTTTCCATGCAATAAGAAACAATTGAATGTTGGCAGGACTTAATAGAATGACAAAGTATTGAGCAAATTGAACTATTAATAACGGATATCTCACAAATGGCTGATGCAACTAAAAAGGTTATTTGAAATAAATTGTATGTTTTAAAGAGATCTATATTTTGCATAGTACATATTTGTCTATTACTTAACATTTACTAGTTATAAAAGGTTATACAAAATTCCTTCTGAATGAAGAGGACTTCACAGGCTATTCCCAGAAATTTCTAGATATACATTTTATTTGTCATGTAAATATCTTAAACATAAGGCATTTTAATTAAAATTGTTAGATCCATTTTTGAGGAAATAAAACATAAACAATTCCCCTTGTTCAGAGGAATTTCTCACACATGGAACATTGCCTAAAAATGCTTCTTCTTTAGTTGAGCGCACCTCAAAACATGTACTTCTGGCGAAATGTTACAGTGGAATATAATACTCATCTACCTACAAGATGCAGCAATTGAAAAAGTGAAAGCAAAAAACATCCTCTCAGCAGGATAGGTGATGGTATCTATGTTTTGGGTTGCCATGATGTAATACTGATTGACATTTCAGAAAATGGCATAACCATAACAGGTGAATGCTACACTAGAGTACTAGAGCTGTCCACTAATGTGAACAAAAACAATTATTTGGCAAAAAAAATCTTCTGGAAAGGTATAATCAGACTGAGAAATTCAATACTATAGCCAGGATTAGAACCACGGATCTACACCTATCTGTGCCACTGTTCTAGAGTTACCATGGCAACGTGCCAGTATGACACTAAATTCCCCAACTGACTCACATTTTTCCCAGTTAACCACTAGGTGCTCCCAAATTCATTTTGAGATAACATACCCCAATGTTAACATGCAGTCTTGTAGTAGACTTTAGTCCCAGGTTTCATAGTTAACCACTACAATTAATTAAAGGGTCTGTCCATCATGACCAAGCAGAAGTCTGTTACCTAAACCTCAAATTTATTAGAGATCCTTCCACATCTTCCTTACTCTCCAAATTTGACTCCCTGCTTCCTGCTCCCCAACATCAAGAAATTTGTAACAAATTATTTTATTGCCAAAAGAAACACATCTTTTACAGAGCTGAAGCACTCACATTTTAAAGATGGTTAAACAAATTACAAAACTATTTTTGTTTGCAAAAAATTGTACTTTTATTTGCATGGACTTACCAAACAGCCCTAACAAACTAGCTTTAACTTTGTAACTATATAAGGTTTACCGCATATGTGTGATATTAAATTTTAGGAGGCTTTTCATATGAATTACTACTGTATCAATTTTAACTAAACAATTTATATCATCCTGAAACCCCAATAACATGTATCTGAGGAACTTCTTGCAGAAACCCATCGTCACAACATAGTCATAGTTTTCTTATCACAGTAAAAGTTAGGGCACTTTTAATGTCACACTCACATGACTTTCTCTACCCATTACAGCTTCACAATAAATTTTGACTAGAAGTAATCCCGAATGAAGCAATATGGACTTGGTTACATGCACAGTACATAAAACAAAACACAAGTGTTTGTATAACCTAAGTCTCTTTCTAACATAAGTTGTATACTTTAATGAGCTCTACATTTTTCATAGTGTTTTAATGAAAATCATTTGAGCCATTTTTTAGAAAATAAAAGTAATGAGAATGTTTCAGTGTAAAAGGGTAGTTTGATTTTCTTTAACTGTGTGTGGCTCAAATATGAACTTTGTAACTTGTCTGACTTCTTCGTTTTAAGTTGTGCTGGTCATAGATTGCTTTTATTGTCTTAAGTAGATGTCAAAAAAATGTATTTTTGGTAATGTCTAAATATCAAATTTTTTTGGTGAAATACTGCTTCTACTACTAACTATAGGTAAGTGAAAGAGAAAGTAAAAAATAAAATGAAGAAATTAGGGGTACACTTGTTTGAAACTTGAATTAATCAATAAATTTGAAAAATTGAAAATTGAGTTTGTTTATGGATGCTATGGTTCTTAGCATCCCATTTTATATTGGGCGTGAAAGACTGTTAATTTTGCTCAGGGGCTTCTTTATCACGCTTGAGGTTCATTTACATGCCTAAATCTACAACACAGGAACACAGCTTTACTTCCCTTCCGAAGGAAGCCATGGTAAGGATTTTTACACCTGAAAAAATCCATCGCCCTGCTCCAGGTTTGAACCCACCACCTCGGGAATTAGAAGCTAACATGGTAACCACTACACCATGAAGAAGAACAACAAATTTGATGTTTCCCTACTAAGAGAGAGGGACATGGTCTGTTAACACTAAACCTTAATAAAACAAATTTCTTGATCTTTTTTTTCAATTGTTCATTCATTGTTTTTATATTCTTAAATCTGTCTGAATGTAAATCCTTGGCTTTTTTTAACAATTTTTCCCCCCAATGAACAGGGGGTTCACCTATCACATCAACCTTCCAACCTGGAGCACCAGGTGATTTTTAATCAAATATGAATTTTCATAATTCAATTTTAAATTGTATTCAACAGAAACAATTACAATGGTATGGGGCAAGCTAAAAGAATGGAAGATGAAAGATTAGCCAAAAGAATAATGGAGTGGACACCACCAGGAAGGAGGAGAAAAGGAAGACTCCATAGCACATGGATTCAAGGACCAGAAAAGAGAAAAACGAAGACTGCATAACCCTAGGATTCAAGGAATTAGAGGGACAATGATGGATTGGGAAATTGAGGAAGACTTATGGTCCAATTGGTAAGAATGGAGAAAAGAAATAAACAAGATGTTAAAAGCTGAAGCCTTGGGTTCTGGAAAAATGTTTGTACACTGTAAAACTGGAAATATGTATACTCTTTTTATTCTTAGTGCTCTTATTATTTACTTATAGTAGGTAGATGAATTAATGTATTCCATTGAAAAATGCAATTTAAGTGTTTCACCAGAGATTCATGTTTTGAACTCCCTGAATAAATAAGCAAATAATTCTTTAGAAAAAGGCCTGTGCATGTGTCTGTGAATAACATAACTCAAAAACAAAAAGTCGGTTAAATACAGTGTCTTCGAAGATGTGACACAAAGATTTTCAAGAATATCGCCTCCACAAACTATTCTTTACTTGGAAAGTATTTGGTTATTCTTGGTTTCCTCAAAAATGATTTAACAATTTTTATTAAAATGCATATGTTTAAGATCTTTGCATGATAAGAAAAATGTTGAATTTTCTGTGAACAGTCTGTGAGGTTTTCTTCATTTGAAATGGATTTTGTATACAAAAGTTATTAAGCGATTTACAAAAGTGCAACTTTGATATTTTCCCATCATTATGGGATAAGTCACTAGAATCTAGTGATATTTGGGTTGTTTGGTTCCTTCATAATCAGCAACTCCTCCACAAATAGCACCTATTACATGTATTGGGAAGGTTAGTTATATTGTATGTTATGTTGGTGCCTGTTTTTATATTTGCAGGTGTTCAAACTTTGGATGCCAACCATTTAGTCACAAAGTGAAGCATTGAATATAATAACTGTATTACTATTCATATTAGATTAGTTATAGTTACATGAATTAGGCTCATTATTATAAGAGCATTTAATTACTAATTATTATTAGGTATTACCTTTGAAGTTAACTAGAAATCTGAACTGTTTTTGCAATTGTCTGTTTGTGTGGCATTTTATTTTTAGAGGAAGAAGTTCTGTGTAGAAGAAAGCCAAGAAAATTAATTGTTCTTCATACTATTACTGTATAGCAATTTGCAACATTTAATAACATACACATGTTATATAAATTAAGTCCATAGCACAGTTCAGTGCTTAATTTAACACTTAAGATGCATCCAGGTTATAGGTAATCAGCGATTATGGCAGAGAAGGAAGTGTTGACCAAACCTTTGTGCTGAAGAAAACAATATTGCAGAGCAGTATCACAATAATGACAGAAGACCGAAATGGTGTATCTTTTGTAAATAGGTTGTCTGGTGATTTCTCTGGTTATACAGTGTGACAAGTCACTGAAAAGCAACGAAACAAGTTATAAATGTGAAACCTTCACCAAATAAAAGGAAAACTCTCCAGGCTGCCGTAGTATGATGTGCAAGCATGTGTGCATTCAGGTGATGATGCAACACTACAAACTGCGCAGCAGTGGATCAACGCATTTGCTACAGATATGCTTCATGGGATTGACAATGATGAACGATTTGGTGACATTCCATGTCTGTGAACATGTTCATCACCATAACGTCCGCATATGGGCTGCTGAAAATCCTCGTGCCTACGTTGGGTATGAATATAGCACACCTAAAGTGAACATGTGGTGTGGCCTGATGCATGGCACAGTGATAGGCCCATTTTTCTTTGCTGACTGTATGGCAAAAAACTACCTTGACATGTTGGAATTGTATGCAGTGTCACAATTTGCAGAAGGTGTTATCTTTCAACAAGACGATGCTCCTCCACACTACGCCAGCATTGTTCGTGAGTTTCTGGATATAACATCCTCCAGCAGTAAGATAGGCAGGGTTCTGTATGCCATGGACATCATGATCCCTGGATCTGATGCCCTTATACTTTTACTTGTGGGGTTATGTGTGCAGTGAGCATATCAACGATATTAATCATTTAAAACAGAGAATCACAGACGTTATTCACTTTGTTACATCAGACATCCTTAAACATGTATGGGCAGTATTTGAATATCGTTTGGATGTGTGTAGGGCAACAAATACAAGCCATATCAAACTGCACTGAATAGGTATGAAACTTGGAGGGTTTTCCTTTAATTTAGTGCAGATTTTCTATCTTGTTTCATTGATTTTCTGTGACTGGTCAAAAGTGCACCATGACTTTATGGTCACAAGTTAGAACATTGACAGCCCTGACATGCAGCATTGCCAACCTTGTTTTTTAGTAATCTGAGTTAACCTGCATCCCCTATATTTTGTATAGCTAACAAACCATAAGGGATATGCCATATCTTACTACATAAAAAATGTAGACCTCATTAAAACACACACTTTATATCAAACAACTTTTTTGTGCCATTAGCCATTACTAAGATATCTGCTTTAAATTTTCCAATACTTAATTACACTTCGTTTTTAAAATACTCAAGTTACCATTTGTTTGTTTCTGGTGATGTCACGCAAAGGCAATGGAACTTCAAAGCCAACATACAGCGCTCCACTTTTTAAACATCTGACTATCAATTCAGCTTCTTGTATCCTCTTATACCTACAATAGAATGTGTAATCAAGGCTATTTCTGTAAACGTTTCTCTGAGTTAACATAAAGTAGATAGGAAAATAAGCTTTTGTTAGAACCACTTGTAGAAGTGTCGGTAGAGAAAGTCATGTAAATGTAGTTTTTTCAAGAACTGCCTCAGTTTTACAGGAGAGGAAAATATGTGTATTTACTTTCTGTGTATGTATGCAATGATGATTAAAACTGTGAAATTCAATTTTATTACAAGATCATTATTATGTTTGTGTTTTGAAGGTAAATTCCTGTTGTAAAATTATCAAAATGTAGATGTATGATTTTGCAAGTTTGCTGACAACAGAGGTTATGCCATGCACACAAACGGTCAATGATAGGCACTCCTCAGTAGCAAAACTCTTATCTTATTACCTTTTGGTCTCTCAGGTGCAGGTTTACGTAGCCCATGAAGTGGAACCTCACCTCCTTTCTGGATTGTCTTGTAGGCCTGTTTCTGCTCTGCAGGACTTAACTGACTCTGCAGATTTTCATCCCTTCTCTTGAACACCAGCGTAGAATCACTTTCATAACCATCCTTCAAGGCACTGTGGCAGCAGAGAAAGACAAATGAGTGGTTTAACACAGCACTGCATATCTTAAAGACAGTAATGCTGTGACATATAGGGGGGTTCATTGTAGTTTAACATAAGTGGAGTAAGGATCAGACATCGTTAAGAAATCTATTGGTTTTGTAACGAACTCTGTGGTAGAAGTGTTTGGAAGGCTCTGGAAGGAGTCGTTACAAGAAGCCACTGTGCTCATGTGCAAGACTCACTTATGCTGTAGCATGGCTTCTTTGTGTAGTCAGTTAGATCCTGAAGTCACTGTGAAGAGGACAGTGCCTTCCAGGCTGCCATATTGGAAATTGCTGAGAAACATGTGTGTAAACCTGTGTAATAAATGTAATTTAGATGTGAATTTGTTTATCTTTTGCCTGGACCCATAAATTGAATTCCCATAAGTAGTAATGATGAATTACAGAACTTGAGTGTTAGTTTTGGGTAGCGTTATCTCTCTTGCCAAGCGAAATGTCCCCGCAGTTATTTATGGCGTAGATTGTGTTGAGTGAATTAAGAATCTAGACCAAAGTAATAATTAATATATATTCATAATGTAACAATACTGTAAGTGATATTTAGAAACAGTGAGCCACTTTTAAATGTGAGATTTGATCCCATGTTGTTTAAATGTTATAATTTAGAAACCTGACCAAGAACATGAACTTTTGAAGCAGGAATTTCTTAATAGAATAATATTATGTATAATTACTGACCATTTTCCCAAAACATACTTGAAAACGTTTTTAGAAGCTTTTACTTGAAAATATTATGGCATATATGGAGGGTAGGATGCATAAATTTACATAATATGTAACAGCAATGCCAGCCCATGTTAAATATTGCAATCTGTTTGGCCAGAAACTTGCAAAATTCCTAGTATAAATGAAGTATGACAGCAAGTACATTATAGCCAGCCTTAATGACAGAAAACAAATATATAAAAATAACTAAGGGACCAAAGAGAAGGTACACAGGTTTAAAATTTCCATCAAGTTGCTTGATCATTCCGATCGATGAATGTTCTACCACCAAAGGATACTTATAGGCTAGGCAGCATTTCCAGAACTTGGCAGACTGTTGGGGGGAGGTTAAGGAAGTCAGACCTTCTGCTGATGTTTCACATCCTTTTGCATGAATATCGGGTAATTTTTCATCTGTTATTAGGAATAGGTGGAGCTGTACAGAATTACAATTATTAAGGATTCAGCATAAAAATTTTATAGATCATTGAAGAATAATTTCACAAAGTATGGGTGGAGGTAAATGAAATTAATTAAATCACCATTCGAGTTCAAACACCTACCAGTGCAACGTCAGGCAGCCAGTTAGTAATTATATAAAGAGAGAAAATTATGTCCACCTTAATGTCAGAAATTACTCAACCATCATTTTATAATGAACAACTGAGAATACAATTTTTATCAATGGTTACAGCCTTGTGACATTTCCAAAATGTTTAATTTTGTGGCCTGGGAGTAGGGAATGTTGGTATTTACCAGTTTTGCCCAGCAACACTTTTCTTAATTTATTGCACTAAAACTACAAATGATACAGCTTTCATATATATGTCATATTGAAGAGGAACTCGGATTGTTTTGTTTTCACAAGAGTTGATATCAGACCATGTGTGACTCGAACATACGTCTACATGCCAATCAAACTCTTGCCATACTCTGGAGCATATCCTCAGATACACTGTTGGCAACTTCTTCAATCCTATGCTTAAGTTCTTCAAGATTTTGTGGTAAAAGTGACACATACACACAATCTTTGATATATCCCTATAGGAAGAAGTAGCAGGTAGTTAGATTCAGGGATCTGGGAAGCCAGTTACCATTATTCCCTACTCATCTAATCCAGTACTGAAGTAGCTCATTGTTCAGAAAATCACAAACATAGTTACGGTAATGGAGTGGGGCCCGTCCTGTTGGAACAGGAAATTGCTGGAATCTTCTTGCATTTGTGGGAAAAGCTATTGCTGTATCATATCCAGGTATGTATGTCGAGTCACAGTGTTTTTGGTGAAGAAGAATGATCCGTAAAGTTTCTGCAATGGCATTGCGCAGAAAACATTCACAAATTTATGAGGGTTTGCTGGGTACCCCACTCTTAACAGTTATATCTATTGACTTTGCCATTTATATGGAATATTGCTTCATCACTAAAGATTACACAATTCAAGAAGTCCTCTTCTTGCATCCATTGTATCATCACTTGGATACAAAACTCATAATACTGTTGTTTGTCATTTCATTTCAACTGTTGCAAGAGCTGGAATTTATATGGCTCCATACACAGTCTCTTGCATAGTGTCTACCAAACTGATTTTTTCAGACTTCTTATGAATGCCTCTCTCACAAGGTTAACCATCTCCTCACTCACTGCAGGATGACCACTTCTTCTTAGGATACAAGCAACCAGTACTTACAAATTTGCCATGTCAGGTGTAAACAGATTTCCTGTTTGGTGCTTCTTTACCGTACTTAGTCCTGAATTTCTACTGCACTCTTATTTTTGCAGAATTCCAACACACTGTAAGCGTGCTCTTCACCAGAAGTCACCATCTTTACAAAACGCTAACTGCAGGGAATGCAGGAATGAGCAATGGTGGTAAAATCCAAACAAAATCATTTGAGTTCTGCTTTAATATGACATATACACAAAATCTGTAACTTTGTGGTTTTTCTGTAATAAATTAAGAAAAGTGTTACCGCGCTTAAGGGATGCCCTGCATATTGATGACAGGGGTTTTTGTATTATGTGAAAACTGTATAGCTTTTATGTTATTAAATAACTACAGGATCAAGAGAAGGTATAAAAGTTTAAAATTTCATCTATTGTGATTTTCTAAAAATTATAGGCTGTACAAGACTTCCCAAGCTTGCCAACTTCAGGAGAGGTTGACGAAATCAGAAATACAACATTAGCAAATATTTTATACCTGTTTCAGGTATTTTTTGTACATTATTGGAAATGTCATGGGGTTTTACAAAATTAGTTTTCAGACAAGTCATTTAGATTATTGTACAATAATTCCATACAGAATATGTGGGGAGGTAAACGAAATGAAATTATTATCTGAGGTCTAAAAGGTCACCCATGCCACGGAATTAATGGCAATGGACATACTTTCATCTAGCGGTATCAATACAAAACTGTTAGTTACATAAAATACTCACTGTGCCATGAATGTTTTATTTGAAGAAGTTGATTGATTGGTCTGTTGCTCCGCACTGGCCTGCAAAAATAAAATTTCAATCAACGATCTCTATTTATGCTGGATTGACATTATTATTGTAGAGAGGAAAATAAAATTACTACAAGGAAGCAATGACTATCTTACACACTGAATAGAATATGAATTGAGATTCTAATGAACAATTAGCAGTGTTCTCTATGCACAGGATTACCATAGCTTCATATTTTATTTTATATAGCAGAATATCAGTGAATTTAAAACAATAAGAGGTATTTGTCTGGATTACAGGTCTGCATGGACCAAAATTCTTAGGTCCTAGGTCCCACAGCCCAGCCTCATTTGATCTGAGCCCAAGAATATGTTATACTGTACCCCAAGGCACAGGCTCGATTACTTAATTTTGTTTTAAATAAAATTATATTGTTGTTGTTAGCAGTATGCTGCCTGCGGTGCAAAGGGAATCACACTTGATTTCCAATACCACCATGGGGATGTTTTCCCTGCTGTGAGGCAGGAATGCACAATTGTGGAGCGACTTTACAGAAACAGTGGCATGGCTGAAGTCCTGGCATCAGCATGCTGATGGCATACTATCCTACTGATCACATGCCACCCCTATTACTGCACTCTGTGAGTGGACAGAGGGAAGCAGAGTTTGCAGTTGTTGTAACATTATTTGTAATTGGCTGAAGCAGGCATTTGTTACTAGTGCAATTACATTTTTTTTTAAATGTTAATTAACAAGAATTTATAAGCACAGTGTTTCTAACAAAATTTTGATAGTATAAATATTTAAGAAGTTATAACATTTTGCCATTAATAGTATAAGTCAACCAGTTACTGTCAAAAACAGTATATTTCTGATCATATTACAGGCATAAGAAAGAGTACTGAGAGAGGGAAAGAAGATAGCTGAGGGGGAGAAAGGTAGAGGGAAGTAACAGAGAGTAGAATCTCTGCAACACAAGCAGAGCTAAAGGTTCTGATAGTTAATTAACAATAAATATTCAAGGATACTGCTTCTTCAAATTCATATATTTGCAATGCAGTTTCTGTGATTTCTGTCCATATTCTTGCTTCTAGAATTGAATGGTTACCCTAAAAAAGGATCTAACCAGAAAAGAACCAATAAAGCAAAAAAGAATAGATGAACAATACTAGGATACTTTGTTAGAATGCCAACTCTATGATATAAGAGAACATCCACCATCACCTAAGAGATACAACTGAAAGAAAATGCTTACACATTTTGTAGGATAGATCCCTATTTACATAAGCTAACTATAAAGCATAGTGTACGGACAATTTCTTGGAATAAAATGTTGTGTCATTTTCTTTAGTTTTTATGTCCAAGAAGTATGACTGACTACACTGATAGCATTATACCACTGCACATTAGACTACCACTTATACTTCAGTATGAGTGAGCTCTAATTTTATTATTGAAAGTTAACTAAAGAAGCACAGATCATCAAAAATAAATTCAGCCTTACACACTATATTCTTACACTATGTGACAGTCACTCCGGAAGCTTTCAATACTGGCTGTATACTTTAAAGCCATGCAAATTCCAATGAGTGACAGTTGACAACACTGTTACCATCACCAACACAAAACAAAGGGCTTTAATTGTGTAGTCACCTTCCTGTACCATCTATTTTTGTTTTCCAAACAATGCAACTGTGAGTGTTTACTCTCCCACTTTGTCTGTAAATAGCCATTTGTTTAAGAAGCTGTCGTCATTTTCTATCTGTGGACACCTCATTGTGTAAGGCTTATAGACATTGTGATTGATATGGGTACAGTTTCAGATACTTTCAAACAATACCCTGAAATGGTAGATGTCTCTCTCCTAACAATCATAGGACCCCTTGTCATGGCTTCAGAGATACCTGCTTCTTGTTCTGGGTTTCGCCTGTGACCTCCTGAAAGTCCTTTCCACATAGAACCTATTTCTACATGTGTTCAAAACTGCAACATTATGGAATCATATTTAGGTATATTACACCCAACATACTCATGTCAAAATTCTCTTGGAACTTGTTCAACACTCTTTAATTTAGCATATCAAACAATGTATTGCACTTGCTATTGATCTGTAGTAGACATTTCAATCACCTACAAATTTCATTTGTGACTATGCATTGTTGATTTTGTTTCTTGCCATGTACAGAGACTCCCATACTTTAAGCAAAATAATACCAGCAAGAAATGTCTCTTACTATCATATTGGCTTTTGTAATAATATTTAATACTAGCTATACCCAAATAGACCGTCTTGTATAATTTGAAAATATTAACCACAACTGTTTTCCAAACAAATTAGAAGGCACTTCCAGCTGGAAGCAGCTAGTGTATACATGCACAAACAGTGTCGCCAATATCAGGAAAGCCAAACAAGTGTATTCATAGTGGGGGGCAAAATTCTAAACTTTGCTTTACTTTCTTATGTCAATACGCTCTAGACTAGACATTTATTATCTTGGTTAACTCTTATCTTGAATCCGTGTCTTTTTCCTCACATAAAGAGGCTAATGACCTTCCAAAAGAAGCTTGGGTGGAAGTGTGCCAAAATTAATAAATGTATACATCTTGATATGTAAAACTTACAACCAAATTAGAAGCTTCCAGAGTGACAGTCATATATATGCAGCGTGCCATTCACATGTGCAAGCAAAGCAATATGTAACAGCTTAAAGACAGTTAAGTACTTCATACTTGTTTCAAAAACAGAGCACTGTCTTCAACAAATCAGAAAGCAGGCAATTAAACTACAAATATGCACCAGTTTTATAACTTAATTATGATACTTGGGAAGGATATGGGTGACATTTCTATTTATCCCTTCCACAGCTTCTAGGCGGTTTTGAAAATGCATACTTCTCAAAACTGATTTCCATTTAATTGTGTCAAAGAGCATGTTCAAAAATATTCTGCTTTACCATTCATTTCTTATGAAAGAATGTATATTAAATGTTTCTTTTTTTCTACTACATATCTATTGTAGGTAGAGAAAGTACTGTATTCTACCCAAAACTTCAATATTAAGATTACACCTGGAGCAGTTTAGAGGTCCACTGAACCCAGAAAAAAGCATTTTTAGAAACACTGTGCATGTGCATGCAAACAGCATAATTCAAAAATGAAGGGTTGGCTAAATATCAAATTTCTTACTTGACTCAAATATTGTTTAAGATTTTCAAGAAAACTTCCATACCTCAAACTATCCTTTACATAGAAAAATTGACATTTTTCATTTTCTCAAAAATGACTCGAGGAGTATTAAAAACATATAAGGTAATTTGACAAATTAAATACATCTTGAATTTTCTATGAATAGCCTCTTCATTCTGAATGACTTGTGCATACTAGGCCTTGTCATAAGTTCTGTCCTAAGTCTTAAAACCAAAACCTAAAATATATATTATTTAACTCAAAGACTAATGTACATTTTTTACTTCATAAGTCATTCAAAATGATCGCCTCTGGTCTTTACATAGGACCTTATTCTGTTAGGTCAGTCTTCTTCTATTGCAGCATGGATGACATCTAGAGGTATTTCCTGTGCTGCTTTTATAAGATCTCACTTTGAATGATCCAAACTGCAGTGAGGTTTAGTGCAGGCCTTACTCTCCAAGATATCCAGCCCAGTGGATTCAAGTGCGGGCTACCAGAGGGCCAATCTTGTGTTGCAATGAATTCTGAAACATTGTCTCTGGGTTGTTCTAGCCTTGCGAGCTGCAGTCAAGTCTTGCCATTCAAGAGTGAGGTGTTCAAGGGTCTCACAAATACCTCTAAGACATCCTGTTGATATTGCTTGACTCCTGTTTTTATTCCTTGTTTGCAGATGTGACACACACCACCAAACCATTACTGATGTTGAGTGGTGCCCTCTGTGAACCCAGAGGACTAACATCTTAGCTTCCTCTGAGCTCCGTGCATATGCTGTGACTTACTTCAGTTTTTCAATGTTACTTTTCTCAGTTCTCAGTGTCACTGTTTCATGTTTATGTAGCTCACTTGCACTGGGAGTTCACTTCACTAAGGTGAACTAGTTCCATTCTCTGTCACTTCACTTCATGACATAGCCTCTTCATGCTGGATGGTTCACTTCACTCAGGAGGTGAACACAAGACATCCGCAGTAGCACTTGGTGCACGACACAGCAGTTGTTGCTAACTCACTCGCACACTGACTCAACAAATCTCTTGCAGTCGACTCGCAACTGACTGGACTTCGCAAGAACGCTTGCTTATGTAGTCAGTGCAATCTTTCCACAAGGTTCTGGAATGTTCTAGAACTATTTCGACACACTTTCTGGAGGAGGGGGGAAAAGAAGCTTCCAGAAGGTTTTATTTATCTCCCGATAGCACGCCTGGTGTTTACACTGACCGCTTGGCACCGACCTCCTGATAACCTTGGGTCATAGCCACTGTGTCACAATATTTTGTCATTTCTCGTCCATTATGAAAGTTTTCTCATTTATGAAGAGGATATCTTCATGACCATTCTGAGCATGCCACTGTAAGACCTCTTTGATCCTTTGTACCTGATCTCTTTAGCTTTGACGTTAACACATGTGGCACTAAACGTCAATAAGATCTTGTATGAAGGTCGTCTCTGATAATCTGACAAATGGATCTAGTAGATACATTCAGCTCCCAGGCCATCATATTTTGCTTCCGGAGTGGATTTTGGCATATTTGTTCTTTTCCTGCTTTGACCACTCTAAGTCTGGATGGTTAACCTGCCAGATCTTCCTAAATCTTTAGTAGAGGAAGATTCACTGAATGTCTTGATAGTTCAGTAAACAAATTTTAATGAAATACTTATTTGTTTTAACAACTTGAAAATGTTATACGGTTTCTTACCACACTTGTAAAGAGCAATTACTGCATTTCTGTTTCATTTACACCCATTCCATATTTGTTGGTTGATGCAGGAAATTGCACAAAGCACATATGTTTAGAGTTGTCATGGTAACTTAAAACAATAACAAATAATTATTTCTGTATAAATTTTAGTGCCAAAAACATAAAGGATAGAATTTTGGAAGACCTAGGTAGTTTTGTATAACTTGGAAATCATAAGATGCAAAGAAAAACTTAATACAGAATAGTGTAAAATTCATTAATATACAATTTGTGTCAAATAACTTTTTTCGTAGCATTAGCTGTTTTTTAACCATTCCATTTTACATGTTCGCAATTTCCAAGTGTGTTATCTGACAGGAATACTTGAAAGCTTATGATTATTTTTTCTTTCCATCGTAAGAGGTTGTTACCGTAACTGTTTCTACAAGTTATATGTGAGCAGTTATTGCTTAATCTGAAATCATTCCTATGTTAAAATATAATCATGAGTAACGTAATGTGGACAAAAGAACTCTAGTTCCTGAGGTCGCGGGTTCAAACCCGGCGGAGGGCGATGGATATTTTTGGGCGTAAAAATCCTTAGCATGGCTTCTTTTGGAAGGGAAGTAAAGCCGGTGGTCCCGTGTCGTAGATTTACGGCATTTAAAAGAACCTCAAGCCTGATATGAGGCTTCTGAGCAAAATTTCTGGTCTTTCACGCCCAATTTGGAAAGGGACACTAAGGACTATACTAGTTAAAGAGTGTCCATAAATAAAACTCAATTTTTTGTGGACAAAAGAATAATTTTTTGTACCCAAGCATACTGTAATAATATATGAGATATATGTGAGTTGGTATAATGGTTCAAATCCCGCCAGGACCATCCTCCCTGACTAAGATTTTCATTAGGTTTTCCTTAGTCCTCATAACTGAGAAATGCCAGGGAGGTACCCTAAACTTAAGGCTGCAACCAGCAGTGGCTCATGAGTATACATTTTGGGTGTTCATAGAACTTTAGTCAGACAGCCCTGAAAATGTAAGATGGCATCAGTTGCTGCATAAGGGTTACGATTATGAACAAATTGATATGACTGCAGCCGCTCCTAACAATGATGATGAGAGCAATAATAATGCATAACTTGTCTGACAAAAATACATTGTTTTTATGTTTGCTGTTGTGCACATAATTAAGTACAATGCATTAGGACAAGAATGAAGTAATGTATAAATTAAACTGTAGTTGTGTTTATGGGTGGTCTGGAGAACGTGCTTGTGCTGCTAAAGTGACTATCTTCTATCATAGTATGCTACCATCTAGTGGCATTGACATAAATTTAGTGACGTATGGAAACAGAGTACGGGCAAAGCTTTATGCACTTCTTCACGTGTGTACAACCTATGTATTTGGTCACATAACATAACTGCATCATACCATTTGCGCATGCCCCTTAAAACAAGCACAAATCAAAATGTGCTAGTTACTGTGTTGCCAAGTCTCATCGAGTTTAGAGCAGTAGCACAGTAGATTTTAAATTACCGCTATTTTTAATAGCCTTCAAAGAAAACATAATCAATAAATCCGCAAGGTGTCAAAAGCTGGGTGTTCACTGCCCTTATACAGCAGCCACCACTGACTGGAATGTTTCCTTCATTTCATCTGTCATCAGTGTGATGCTGTATGCAGTAAGAGTGGACATTAAACACCAGCTGGTAATGGGTAGAGAAAGTTGTATGAGTGTTCTCATCAGATATTTTGTATTTTTGTGCTTACTAAAATATGTTGTTCTAATGTGCAGGATTTTGATCCATCAAATAGTCAATATAAATTGTGTATCTTCCCTCTGGTACAGCTTTCCTCAATTCTGGGCATTCTAGTAGGTGTTCTCCATTTAAAATCTTGTCAGCATTGCAAATCTTGCTTTGTCATTCATAAAACCAAATGTATGTAGATGTTCCGCCAGACAGTCATGTCTAGTGGCTAATCCGAAGTGAGCAACGGCTTCTTTCCTTGGGACATTTTTTATTTTTTGTACTATTTCTTTTATGTTAGAGTAATTTTTGTTAGTAATTTCCTTTTGAACATTATGTTGATATTTTTGTTCTATATTAATTTTGACATTTTTTAGTTTAATACCTAGTCCACAAGACTTTATAGGTTTTGAGTGTAACACTGCACCCTTTTGGCCAGAAAGTCTGCAGTCTCGTTACCATTCACCCCCACATGTGCTGGTATCCACAGTAATATTATCTGTTAAAATTTTGTTTGAAGTAATGTATAATAAGATCTCACATCTTTAAAATTATAAGATTCATCTGGACTATCATATTGTTCTATTACTTGAATGGCAGAAACTGAATCTGTGAGAACAACTACTTTATTTTATTTTATATCAGTCCTGTAGTATATCTGTTGTAATGCTCGTTGTATTGCAACAACTTCACCATCAAAACTTGTGGATTGTCCAGGCAGTGTAAAATAATGTGAAAAGTATTTACAGTATATACCACCTCCCACACTATTTCTCAATTTATCTGCAGAACCATCTTTCAGAGAAGTGATTATGTATATGTTCAAGTGTAGCAACTCTGCATACTTCTGGTGAGTCTTCTTGTTTATTTAGTTGTTCTATCAGTTCTTTATTTGTTACTATCTTGATAAAATCCATTGGATTAAAATATATTTTATGTTTTATTTCAAGAAATACGTAATATATAGAAAATAAAGCCATTTATCTGCATCCTGCTTACAGTTTATGCAGAATAAAGTAAAAATATGTGTAACATTCAGATGACTTCCTCTCCCATTCCTCTACAAACCATTCTTACAAAAGTTTATTCCTCTAGCTCTCGTTAATCTAGGTAAATGTTTGCAGAAATGTTTTTATTGGAAATATTGTTGCAAGTGCGTGAAATCTTTAAAAAGGTGGTGAGGCTTTCAAATTCTACTCTTTGCATGGCCACATGCAAAAAAGAAAGTATCTGTAAATCCAAACCAATAAAAACAAATATGTTCAGAAATGGAAAATACCACAAAAACTGTATCTGATATATAAAACTCAAGATATACATTTTATTTGTCATGCAAACATCTTGAGCATACGCTATTTAAATCAAAATCATTAGAGCCATTTTGAAGAAAATCAGAAATAACAAAAATGTTTCCATGTAAGGAATAGTTTGGGATAGAGGGATTTTCTTGATGATATTGTCACATCCTTAGAAGATGTTGAACTTAAATACCAAGTTTCATACCTAACTGGCATATAATTTCTGAATTACGCTTTAAAAAAATCTGATGTGTTACACTCACATGACTTTCTCTACTCTTGTACTAACTATTTTTACAAACACTTATTTTCCATATGTTTCATGTTAATCCAGATGTTAATCTTATTGCTAATTTTCTTGTAGATGCAAGGGTAGGCTTTAAGCAATAGTCAAATATTTTAAGAGCTGGTTGATATGTGGAGTATTCTATTCTCTTTGCATTACCTGGACAAAAAAATGAATAACAAATTCCCATTTGGGAAAAAGCATTGGACAATTTAAGGGAATAACAAGCAATATCTCAAAAATGGTTCACTCAACAAAAAAATGTATATGACATAAATTGTGTATTTTAATGCGATCTACATTTTTTGTGTAGTAAAAGTTTGTCTATCTCTTATGGTTTACAGTTACACAAAAGTCGTTCACAATGAAGAATACTTTTGGAGACATTCCCAGAAAATTTGAGATATACAATTCATTTGCCATAAAAATGTCTTAAACTTATGGTATTTTATTCAAAATCATTAGAGCCATTTTTGAGAAAATTAAAATTTTCGAAAATTGTTCCATGTAAAGGGTAATCTGGGGTGGGGGGATTTTCTTGAAAACCTTTGTGTCGCATCTCTGGAAGATACTGAACCTAAATACCAAGTTTGGTGTTTATCCGACTGTTCGTTTCTGAGTTATGCTGTTCACAGACACACACACACACACACACACAGACATGTTTCCAAAAATACTTTATTTAGATTCAGGAGGCCTCAAAGCATGTATTCTGGTGAAATCTCGGTATTGAATTTTTGAGTGGAATGCAATACTTCCCCTACTTACTATACGTAGTAGAGAATGTAAAAAAGACACACACACACATATGTATGGAGCTTCTTCTAAAGTTGTTGTTTTCTTCTTTCTTTCTTTTCATGTTCCTTGCTTTATTTATTTATTTATTCAGGGAACCTCAAAATGCGTATTTCCAATGAAACCTCAGTATCAAATTTTTGGTCGGAATACCACCTCCACTTACTATGGACAAGTAGCACAGGAAGTAAAAATGTCAAGTTCGAGTATAAAATCTGTAAGAGATAAATTCTGAATGCAGCAGCACACACTGATTTTAAAGTTGGCATGCCAGTTTATCAATATATTTTTAGACATTAGTAAGTGTCGTGGCACCTTTTAACTTTGGACTACTTAAAGCAGAGTTGGCATTTTTCATTTGTTTTGGCAAAAATGGAGAAGAAAATTTTTTCAAAACATGAAGAAAGTTTTTCACCCATATCCTCCTTCAATGTGCAAAATATAAATGGCTGTACACTTACAACATTAATATAAAATTTGATGGGTACAGAATTGTTCTATTTTTATTACATAAACAGACATTTAACCATGAGAATACTCTTGTAAGCATGTTTACACAATACAGTTAATATCTATAATATTAATTATAATTTTATTTTCCTCTCTACATACTTTATGTGGGTTACCGTCAACATTTAATGCAGAAATAGAGTTACTTCTTATATATACAAGAAAATAAATTAGTGTTTATATGTCTAGAAGTTTCTTTCCAAATGCAACTGTAAAAGTAAGTTTTACAAACTAACATGCAATGCAGACACTGTGCTTGTTTTAAAGCACTCAAGAATGTTATGTTTCAAGGTTTAGTTAAGCATTTTATATCAGCATCACTAAGCATATCAAACTTCGCTCAGCAACATTCTATTTAAAATAAAGAAGAGAACATTTTTAAGCATGCTCAGTAGAAAAACATTTGGCTTAAAAGAAAAAAAGGAAATGTTCATGTTGCAAATATCTCAATTTGCCAATCACCTAAAAACATTAATATAGTATAGTTATTTAATGTACCTAGAGTGTTACATTAGTAATTATAGCCTTGGGATTTGTACAAGGGCATAATCATTAATAATTACCAGGGTACACACAATAATTTATGGTGCACTAGTTTATTACTGAAACAATAAATAATTTACAGAAGAGCTCTAAATTAAAAATTCAGTTCATGAGTTTCATTTTTGCTATGAAATGTAATCTAGAGGTTGTATTTAATAAACTAAATTGCAATTAAAGGTAAAGAAGGTGTCAGCAACAGAAATAAAGCAGTTTGTGGATAGTATTAGTGAAACAAAATATTTCCTCCAAGTATTCAATGTTAGCACAAATGTGAGACTACAGTAGGTTGTGTGGGGTTCTAAAGGATATAAAAAAAGTCAAGTTTTGTCCAGAGAGGTGTAGGTTATTGTTGTGAATGCACCTGATAAGAAGCGAGTTTTCACCATACAACAGAAAAGAAAGAAATTGAATATACTTGGTTATGACACAGGGAAGGTTCTTGGTGAATTATAAGAAAGGTCATTGAATTGGAAAATTCTGAGCAAAGTATCTGGGCTTAGGTAATGAAACAAGTATGACAGTTATGAAGAGTTGCTGAAGACAGCCACGGATGTGCTCTTCTTCGGTCTGGAAGAACATGAATCACAGTTTACTACTCAGCTCCAATTAATTAAAATTGCATGTCAAGGGCTTAATGAAGATGCTATAATGAAGGTGATGACATTAATTAATATCTGAGACTAATTAAATGTTAGGATTAGTCAAAATGAGGGGTCTCAAGTACTTGGAGCATAATGGACACTTTGTGCTTCCAACATGACCCCTGGGAGGAAGAGCAGACCCAAAGGGCAACCTGGTACAGATGACAATATCTGCTAGAAGGATGTGGTCCCTAACAATTCCAACATGACACCAACCCTGACACTGGGTAGCCCTGCCTTAGTTACCCTCAACCTGGGAACCCTGGGAATAGACGAGACACTCCCAGCAAGGACGGGGTCCCTAACATTTCCAACATGACACCAATCCTGACACTGGATATCCCTGCCTTAGCCACCCTCAACCTAGGAGCCCTGGGAATAGACGAGACACTCCCAGCAAGGACAGGGTCCCTAACATTTCCAACATGATACCAATACTGACACTGGGTAGCCCTGCCTTAGCCACCCTCAACCTAGGAGCCCTGGGAATAGACGAGACACTCCCAGCAAGGACGGGGTCCCTAACATTTCCAACATGATACCAATCCTGACACTGGGTAGCCCTGCCTTAGCCACCCTCAACCTAGGAGCCCTGGGAATAGACGAGACACTCCCAGCAAGGACGGGGTCCCTAACATTTCCAACATGATTCCAACCCTGACACTGGATAGCCTTGCCTTAACCATCTTCAACCTGGGAGCCCTGGGAATAGACGAGACACTCCCAGCAAGGACGGGGTCCCTAACATTTCCAACATGATACCAATACTGACACTGGGTAGCCCTGCCTTAGCCACCCTCAACCTAGGAGCCCTGGGAATAGACGAGACACTCCCAGCAAGGACGGGGTCCCTAACATTTCCAACATGATACCAATACTGACACTGGGTAGCCCTGCCTTAGCCACCCTCAACCTAGGAGCCCTGGGAATAGACGAGACACTCCCAGCAAGGACGGGGTCCCTAACATTTCCAACATGATACCAATCCTGACACTGGGTAGCCCTGCCTTAGCCACCCTCAACCTAGGAGCCCTGGGAATAGACGAGACACTCCCAGCAAGGACGGGGTCCCTAACATTTCCAACATGATTCCAACCCTGACACTGGATAGCCTTGCCTTAACCATCTTCAACCTGGGAGCCCTGGGAATAGATGAGACTCCCAGCAAGGATGGGGTCCCTAACAATTCCAACCCTGACACTGGATAGCCCTGCCTTAACCATCCTCAACCTAGGAGCCCTGGGAATAGACGAGACACTCCCAGCAAGGACGGGGTCCCTAACATTTCCAACATGATTCCAACCCTGACACTGGATAGCCTTGCCTTAACCATCTTCAACCTGGGAGCCCTGGGAATAGATGAGACTCCCAGCAACGATGGGGTCCCTAACAATTCCAACATGATTCCTACCCTGACACTAGATAGCCCTGCTTTAGCCACCCTCAACCTGGGAGCCCTGGGAATAGATGAGACTCTCAGCAAGGACGGGGTCCCTAATATTTCCAACATGATACCAACCCTGACACTGGGTAGCCCTGCCTTAACCATCCTCAACCTGGGAGCCCTGGGAATAGATGATGCTCCCAGCAAGGACGAGGTTCCTAACAATTCCAACATGATACCAACCCTGATACTGGGTAGCAGGGCTTACCCATCCTCAACTTGGGTTCCTGGGAATAAATGAGATACTCCTAGGAAGAGAGGGGGCCCCAGCAGTCCTGCCAAGCACCATAGGGAAATATTTCTATAGTGCAAGTTCCACCATCCTGCTGCAACACATCAACTGCCATCATCTGGTCCTGTAACCCTAAACAGATGAAAGGAAATGGACAGAAAATATGTTATAGAAAGGGAACCAACCCAGCATTTTCCTACCTATCTGGTGAAATCACAAAAAGAAACAATGGTCAGAGTCCAGCTCGATGGGAATCGAACCTCACACATTACCATGGAGCCATCTCACTTGGTAATTAAATGTTAAGTTTTCGTATCACTATATTTTTGTAAAACTACATAAATTGAACACATCAAAAGTAGTTTGTTTCTGTATTGTTTACGTGTATATCCTCTACACCTGCATGGGCTTAACAAATTCTGAAGGTCCAGGAGGATATCAGCAATTCTGTAACTTATCTTCTTCAGTAACAAACTAATGCGCCATAAAAAGATATGATGTTTCTCCTGTAAACAAAAACTAAACATGCATCTCATTTTATCATTATAAACTACTCTGCTGGTGATGTTCAGACTTGTCAGGGGTCCAGAACCTGTTGAGACAAGATATACTGCAGTGTGATACATGTTTACCCTCAGTCCCTTCAGCTCCTAGGTAAAAATACCTATTCTAGACGCAGTATAGGTTTTCTAAAACAAAGGTATCTACATGAAGACAAATCATAGCCACAAAGGGAGCTAGGAGAGTATTCCAGGAACATCAAAGAAAATATACCACACTAGGATTATGTGTTAAGATGAAATTTGTAAGGGGATCAATTTTAATTCTAGCTTTCTATGACCACTAAAATAAGAAGGGTTAAACTTTGGGATCAAACACATGCACAAACTTGTGGGGAAAGATAAATATGCATTCCAAAAACATTTGACAGTCCTTTCAACCTTTTATCACTGTAGCATGAAGCACTTTCCTGGCTTTGTGATAAGCTGTATTTTATTTTTCTTTCTTTCTTAATCAAGATTGTACATGCATGTGGCAAAAGTCTCAAAGAAATAAGAAGGGAAGAGAGCTTTTTACAACAGTCTGTTTCAGTACATTCCAGAAGTTTGAGTATAATTTGCTGCAGGCAGAGCATAAGCCACGAGAGATCTTTAGAAGAAGTATATGTGAGGTATTGATAAGTCTTTGGCTTTCTGAACAAAACTAACATTATAAAGTAACTTTTAAACAAATTTATACAATGAACCAACAAACATGAATAGAAAGAGATTTTAGCTGCAGGAACATCATCGGCTGCTGTCGACTGGCTCTAACATCCAGGCACCTCGTTGATCGGCAGAGCTCCCCTGCTGGCAGAAGCTTCAACCATTTTGTATAGAAGTTCATATCTATGGGAATTTCAAAATTCATAGCCAAATCTGTATTTCTTGATGAGCATTTTCTCCCAAACATCCAATTCCTTTTTATTGCTGATGATTTTTAGCAGTTTTATATCCGAGTTAATATTGTGGTGATTACTCCAAAAATGATGGACCACAGATGATTTATCTATTTGGTTGAGCAGAAATATTAACTGTAATAGAAAACTTAAAAATCATCAAGAATAAAAAAGAGTTGGAGTTTGGGAGAAAATTCTCATCAAGAAACACGAAGACTTGGCTATGAATTTTTAAATTCCCATGGATATTATCTTGTGCAGAAAATGATTGAAGCCTCCATCACCAGGGAAACTCCGTCAATAGATGAGGGACCCGGATGTTTGAACCAGACAGCAACTGATGATGTAAGCAAGAGTTATAAAAAAAAAAAAGTTCATGTGGTTAATGCAGTGAGTGAAACCTATGAATGCTAGTCAACCCAATTTTCAATTTCTACTAGCATTATAAATACTTGACATGTTACATTCACATAACTTTCTTTACACTATATATATATATATATATTTTACATCTCTTCTACAAACTATTATTACAAAAGCTTATCTTTCTAATTACTTCATGTTAATTGTGACAAATGTTTGCAGAAATGGTTTCATTATACAATTTGTTTTAAGTATAAGAGGAGACTGAAATGTTTAAAAAGTGGGTCACTATATGCTGACTTTAAACTCCATACTCTTTGCACAACATTGCAAGAGAATCGTGACAATGTTTAATCTATGATATAGTACTGCAAAATTCAAACCAATAACAATATTGACTAATTTTGAAGATTTAGAAGCTGGTAACAGTGATGTGTCATAATTTAAAATAGAGAGTTGAGGGTTGTTACACTACATCACTATAACATTCTTACTTGAACGCGTTTCGGGAGACGGCTTGTTCCCATCGTCAGCATTTTCTCTCAACTGATTTTTGCCGGTCATCGTCTGGGGGATGTGTGTGTAGCCTTTGGAGGTTCATCAGCCCAGCACCAGAGAATACAGCCTTTGGAGGTTCATCAGCCCAGCACCAGAGAACACCACAAACCACACACATCCCCCAGACGATGACCGGCAAAAATCAGTTGAGAGAAAATGCTGACGATGGGAACAAGCCGTCTCCCGAAACGCGTTCAAGTAAGAATATCATAGTGATGTAGTGTAACAACCCTCAACTCTCTATTTTAAACAATAACAATATTTCAGAAATTATCAGTCATACCAAAAAGTCATTGGACATAAATTGTTTGCTTTAATGAGATCTATACTTTCTCTGTAGTAAGATTTTGTCTCTTTTTTTTCCATTGAATTAAGAAAGGGAGGGTAACAAATGCCATATGCACTGTGACCAGTTGTGATCTATTGTGTTTCTCTTCCTTTAATCTCCCAAGATCTTTGCCTCCTTTGCAAAGTCTGCAAATCTTTAGTAGGCACTTGAAATTCTTGCAATTACACGATTTCCAAATTCTCTATGTTTTACAATTTACGAGTTACACAAAAGTCGTTCAGAATGAAGAGGGCCTCACAGGCTATACCTGGAAAATTCAAGAACTATGTCTATTTTATTGATCATTGCATATATTTTAAACATATTGTTAAGAGCTATTAATGAGAAGATAAAGAATAATTATCATTTTCCGTATAAAAGGTAGTTTGAGGAGGGGTAATTTTATGAAAAATTTTCACCTGACTGCCTAAACAGTGTTTGATTCAAATATAAAATTTGGTATTTACCCGACTTTTCGTTTCTGGGGTTATACTGTTCACAGACAGACACACTATGTGGACCTTTTCTAAAAATGCTTTTCTTGGGTGCAGTGCACCTAAAAACACGTATTTCTGGTGAAATCTTGATATCAAATTTTGGTTGAAATACAAATCTTTCTCTGCCTTCTATTGGTAGGTGATAGAGAAAGTAAAGAGTTATGTTACATAAAATTTTAACTTCATAGTTCAATTAAAGTATTTTGCCTTGAAACCATTTATGGTGAATATTTATTATAATTTACAGATCGTAACTAGAGACATAAGCTCTTGTATGCATAATTTTGTCGAACAGTTGTGAAAATAAATGATGACTGGTACAGAAAATGTCAAATGTCAACAAGCCTTTCACAAAACTGATCATAGATGAGCCATTATTCCTATATATGAGGGGCGTACTAAAAGTTCTCAACCTGAGTCAGAGATGTCATGAAGATGGCCAAATTGCTATGATAGATGTTAAAGCTTCATACGTGTAAGTGTAATCATTTGTTTGTGACGATCATGTAAACAAACTAGTGTTAACGTTTTTTTTCAAAATGCTTAAAACTGAAATATGAGCTCTGATAAAGTAATTCATTTTTAAAGGTTTAACCGCAGCAGATACGAAAAAGGGGGCAGATTTAACATTAAAGCACCCTTCACCTTCGTTTTCAATGGTTAAAAAGTGGGCTGCTGAATTAAAGCATGGCCGAATATCCATTCTAGATAATGAGTGCTCAGAGGGTCCATACTCATTGATTGCCAATTGAAGGTACGCAAGTTGGCTAACATTGCAAAGACCTTGATAAGCCTTATCCATTGCATTTTATACAAAGTTTTCGGTATGAGAAAGCCTTCCCCTTTGCATGCCACATTTGTTAACAATGGACCAAAAATGCATTTGCATGAACATTTCTTAAGAGAGTTTAAATGCAATTTCAGTGAGTTTCTCTGATGTTTTCATAACAGTAGATGAAACTGCATTCATCACTGCATGCCAGAGATGAAGGAGCAGTCCAAACAGTGGGTGGACAACATGTGAAAGTGCACCAAAGATGGCAAAAACAGTCCCATCTAAGGAAAAGTCATGACTATGATTTTCTGGGATTCTCATGTTGTGGAGCTCATAGACTACAAACAGGAATGCAGAACTATCGCCAGGGAGATTACGCTTTACTGCTGGACCAATTGAAGGATGATCTTCAAGCTAAATATCTACATCTTGTGAAAAACTAGGTTATCTTTCATTACAATGATGCACTTTCACATGTGTCTGCGATTGTTGCTGCAAAATTGCATGACCTTCACTCTCTTATCTGCCATATTCACTAGATTTTACTGCCAGTGATTACTTTTCAGTCCCGAACCTGAAGAAATGGCTGGGTGGATGAAGACTCACTTCAAATAATCGGGTTGATGTTGTGACAGATGCTTATTCTGTACAGTTAGACAAATCTTATTTTACTCAGGGTATTAAAAGGTTGGAAAGTCATTGGACTAAATGTATTGATTTACAACATGACTAAGTTTGAGTGGAGGGGAAAGAATCTATTAACATCTTTCCTGATATGGGCATGTATAGACGTCCAATGTAAAGTGACTATTTTTAGAAAACGTTTAAAATATTATAGGCACTTTTTTTTATTATTTTCTTACTGTACAGGTCTTGGACAATAAAATAGAAGAATAGCTATTTTATATCATAAATATTTTTCAATTTTTGTTTCTGTTTTTTTTTCTTTCTTTTCTTTACAAAAAGCAAAAATCCCTACAACTGCAGTCCCTGTAACCCCATCATCATCCATGTGTGCCATCACACTGTTGGGCCCTCCTCATCCTTTACCACAGGCACATTTGACTACAGTCACTGGAATTTGAACTCATGACATTCAGCTTAGAATGGATGGCCAATCCATTTCGTGTTGCCTTAATGATCATGGTTATTTGAATCACTTACATTTAAGTGTCTGTGAAAGGGATATAAAAAGCAATTCAGGGATAAAAGAAGAGAGGCGTATGTAGCAAAGCACTGCCATCGTGCAATGGATTAAATGTTGTGTTTTCTTAGTCAGGCCGAGAACTTTTGCAATGCCCCTTGTTTAAAGCATAGTTTAAGTTTACATAAATACTGTTCTTTTTGTAACATTATACCCAAAGACTTGTCAGTGTGTCATGCAATAGGGGACATTGTGTTATCAAGAAATTAATTAATTTACAAATGATCTGCATGGCTCTGATAGGAATTTTATAATTTGGAGGAATTCTCACCTCCATGTTTATATGTAGTTTTTTAACATTTCCTTGACATGCTCTATGTTCACAAGCCTTTATGGCTGCTAGTGAACACTCAGAATGCAATCCAATCCAATCCAATCCTCTTGCTTTCAGTGATCAAATATAAATGAGACTTCATTTTCAGGACAAAGTACAAATATAGTACGTTGATATTGTAATGAAAAGAAGCTAGAAACAGTGATGTGTATTGAATTTATTTAAAGGTGAGTCGGAATTGTTACACTAACATCACTTAAGTTCCCATCCTTGATGGGAACAAGCCGTCTCCCGAAACGCGTTCAAGTAAGAATATCATAGTGATGTAGTGTAACAACCCTCAACTCTCTATTTTAAATTATGACACATCACTGTTACAGGCTTCTAAATCTTCAAAAATTGAGAATGACTTTTGATTGGTAGTTCTTTTATTACTTCATGCTACTGCTTCATGCCAACTGGTTCTAATTACCATGTGACATCAAACTTGATGTAACAGGAAGGAAAAGTTTGACACTGCCAAACTCTTCAGTTACATTGCGTTAGGTTAAGTCATGTTATATTAAGTTCATTGTAATCCCAGCTTTAGATGGTAACAAGTCTCTAATGAAGTCCCTTATCAGAGAATATGTGTGGGACCAACACTTTTAAATTACTACAGCTTTTAATTGTTACAAAACATAGTTTAAACCTTCTATTTTGGAAAAATATATTTTTAAAACATTTTTTATTACTGCTATTAACAGACATTTAAAAAACTATTTCTGTTCCTACCTTAATCCCACATTTGGATATACCTCTCAGTTGTGATTTAGCATTAAATTGAAATATTAACCCTTCATGCGTTTATTTCCAAAATGTAACTTGTATATTAGAAAGTCTAATAATTTTTCAGCTATACTTTATTTTCTGCTATTTTTAGAGTCTCACACTCATTAACTCTATTGAATGGTTGACTAAAGCCAATTCATGATGTCACTATGTTCATGTGAATTTTATAACAATATTTCTAAGATCACTATTTTCAGTTTCTAATAAAACAACGAATCATATTTAACATTTAAACCTAAGCATGGCAAACCTTTAAGATATGATATATCAGAATATTTGAGATCACCTAAAGGGTGCATCAGTAATGAATATTTAGGCATCTTCCCACGACAGCTCAACAGTAGAGCTCTGGTTCGGAAAGCTGAAGATCCATGGTTTGAGTCCTGGAGGTAGCAATAAGTTTTTCAAATCAGTGTCAACTCCTCTTAACCCTAATAGAAGTTAACTATAAAAGGTGGAAATTTAAAGTACTTGATACAATGCATATTGCCGTAAAAGGTATATCTCAAAAGTATTTGAACTTGCCTTGAAGATATGCCTTTATCAAGATATACAAATCAAATTTTAATGCTCCTTCTAGCATTAGTATTATATTATACATTGTTCAACATAGTATTATATATTTAGTTCATTATATCTAAGCTAGAATAAGATTGTATCCAATGATACTATGAATTATTGTAAGGTGTTTTAAATACAGAAATATGTTTTAAACTAAAAAATAAACTTGTCTATTTTTAAAACTATTTTCTTCAATCTTTATATGAAATAATAGTCAACTTTAATACAGAATGGAAAACCCAAATGTCACTGTTTGTTGGAATTCACCCATTTACAGAAGAATGACAAGGGAGCAGTTTCAGATATCTCTCAAAACCACAAGTTTGTAATCACAATTTTGTTGCTGTAAGAAATAGTCTCATTTATATTTGATCGGCCCTTGTAAAACTGGATTATATTGTACTTAATCATGAAACTTGGAGTATAGGTTTAACTCCCATTTATATACACCTTTGTGCTCTTGGCTTATTTATCATAAACGACTGTGCTGAAGATCCAGCGTGGGGTGTGCGTAGCAGAGCCAGTTGTGATAAAATGGGTGAAGACGTAAGGGTGAGCAAGCAGTAAGGGTAACAACATGAATTATGTGCACATCTTACTCTCTGCTGGTACATGGTGGTGGTGGTGATGGCGTCTGCTTTGGTGGTGAGTTGGGAGGAGCTACGATATGTGGGATGGTGCGGTGAATAAGATTCCAGCCACTGGTATTAACAACCCCAACAACCGAGAAGAAGATAGTCGGACAAGCAAAAAACAAAACAAACAAACAATACAGAAGCATAAAACTACAGAGTAAAATAAAACAATATCATTTGCTTGAATATATCATTGCCAGTAAACACAATACAAGCAATTACAATCTTTATGATTGCTAATTATTTGATTGTTATTTGAGATGATTACTTTAGTTTCTGATATACCTATACTGAAGGTTATTATTTATTGTGTTTGCTTCAAACAGTGAATTTTGTGTTCTAAAATTAAGAGTGAAACAATATTTACTTCTTATACAATTATTGTTAGGTCAACATAATACTTCAACTATAAAATTAGTTTATTACTCTACCAGCTGTTTCTGGATATCAACAGAGCTTTTATTCCTACATTTTATTCACTTTTTTGTTTCCTTATTGCATTTTTATAATTTATGGTTCTGTCAACTGTAGATGGTGAAAGGTCACAAATGAGCCTAGTCAGAATAAAGGAAAACTGCAACACACTGAACAAATGCAGGCATGCCAACATTGTCATTGTCATCTTGGAAGCATAAGAATTGCTTTTGTTTCTGCAGGTATGGAATATACTGTGACGAATCTGGGCTTCTGCTCTGTGGATTTCAGGAGTGTCCTTTAGCACTAGCCAGCACATTTGGTTGGATAGAGGGGGAAGTACTCCTGGTCAAGGAAACATCTAGAAGGCAAAATGAGATGAATCCCATTCCTTTGGTGATGTGCAAAATTTCCAGAAAGCTAGTGCGGCTATAAAGAGAAGCATATTCGTTGCGCCAGGAGGTTGTTGTTGTTATGATGCACAGTGCTTTCAGTTGTTACTCTGCAAGTAGCAGCAAGCAATAGAGTGAGAGAATAGCAGTCCTGTGTTCGACACTCCAATGAGCAACTGGGAGGGAAAGGAGGAATTCTGAATTTAACAATGAAGTGAGTAACCGCAGAAGAGAGAAGAGTAGTCCTCCGTTCAAACCCTTCAGTGAGGACCAGAAGAGAGAAGAGGAGTCCTGTGTTCAACACTCTGGTGAGTGATAGAAAGAGAGAAGCTGCTTCAACAATCGTTTATTGCAATGCTACACACAAGAAAAGAGTGAAGAGTGGGGAAAAACTGGACAAACTCACAACATAGACATTACAGGTCCGTTTCTTATATTGACAAGGCCTGTATCATATCCCCCATACTAAAACCTACCTACATTGAAATGTTGATAACTGAAGTGATTGGTCTGCAGGCAGAATAATTAGTTGCAGTTTCCAAAATCAAATTTCAGATCATCCATTTGATGGTGAATGTACTAAAACCAGTTTCCCCTTACTTTACTCCATATGTCAACAATAGTATATTATTCTTATTGGTTCTTGGATGCATAACCACTATTTCAGTACAAATATGTTCTTTATTTAAAGCAGCTTTACTGGGATACTTGAATCACATGAGAAGATTTAATGCATATACAGGTATCTCACCATGGTAGCTCAAGCAGTAAGAGCATCAACATGGAGATCTATGGTTTGAATCCAGGCCATGGCATTAAATTTCTCAAGCCTGATACAACTTTCCAACTTACTACTTATACACAGAGTAAAAAATTAATTATTAAAACATAAATAACTGTAATATTGGTTAACTATAAAGTTCAGAAACTTGAAAGCCCTTGCAACATATTTGAGGTATATCTCTAATATCTGAGAACGATTTGATGGTTTACCACAATACTTGAATTAAATGAGAGAATTTCTTGATAAGCAGTAACAGCATCGTCACAGAGAACTGAAAATCCATGGTTTGAGTCTTGGCGGTTGCACTGAATTTTGGAAGTCTGATTTAGCTTTCCAGTTATTATTATTTGTCCTCATATATTCAAAGAATCTAACGAACATTATATTTTTAGCAAGCACACCAACAAATATCTATATTGAGTGTTGAATATAGGAACAACATTTAAATGTCAGTTTTCTTTTAGAAAGGCTGATGGAAGAAAGATAAACATATACTCCCCTCTCTTCCTCTCAGATTCCCCACCAATATTCATTCATGCCCAATATTTGCAACAATTCATATGCACTATTTATCATAATTAGTGCTCAATTAACTCACCTTTAAGAAGGTCATATCAGTCACCATTGTTTATTTATAGTACAGGTGTTTCAAAACTCCTGCATATTTTCTACTACAGCTAAATGGAAATGTTTTTCAAAAAATGCTCAGACACATCAAACACTAATTTTAAAAGACACTTTTTCACAGAAACAAACCATCCTTAATATCATTTGTGCAAGTTCTGACATCACTGGAAACATTTTTAAATGACACCACTACCTGCTGCAAGGTCTGCACTTTTTAAGGATGATATCTACAACAAAAATTCCAAAGCAGTAAGTGAAAAATGTGGATTAACTTTAACTGTATTCTACTCACAGTAGATTGATAAATTATAAATAGGAGTTCGGTCTGGATGTGTTTCATTGAAAAGTACACATACGAGGTGCAATCATGAAATTCCTTGACTGGTGCCGTAAATGGAAATAAAATTACCATATTTAAATTCGGCTGCCATCCCCTTCAAAGTAGTCCCCTTGGGCAGCTATGCACCAATCCAGAGTCTCTGCCATTTTTATAATGCATCCTTGTTCTTCAAGCATGTTAAGCACCTGCTGTGATTCGTGTTAGATCTCCTCCACCGTGCCAAAATGGCGATCCTTCCCCTTCAATTTCACCTTGGGAAGTAAAAGAAAGTTGCAGGAACCAAACCTGGTGAATACAGGGGCTGAGAAAGGACGACCATGTTGGTATGAGCATAAAATTGGTGTGTTGTAAGAGTTCTGTGAGCTCGTGCATTGTCGTCTTGGAGCATGTAATTCTTCTCTGCCCACAGTTGTGGTCGTTTCCAATAAATTTCCTTCCTGAGATGTCTCAAAATGTAACAGTAAAAAACAACAGTCACTGTTTGACCCGCAGGAACAAATTCACAGTGCACAATCCCATGAATGTCAAAAAAAACAATGATCATGCAATATTCTGCCATTTGTGAAATGTGCATGCCACTCAAAACATCTCATCTGACTCATTGCTTCATTTCTGTATGCTTGTTTCAACATTCCCTGGGTTTCAGTTGCCGATTTCCCCAGCTTCACACAGAATTTGATGTTTGCTCTCTGTTCCAGTTTCGAGTCCATCATGATTTCACCAAGGTGAACATGAATGTGCTAGTACAAACTTGTGCAACACAGGTATTAATGATGCCATCGCTTTGAAACTTTGTGTAGCTTGTCTTCAAGGTTATTACTCGTCTGTGCTGCGCATGCATGCCAATCACATGATCCATTCGATCACAGCATACACAATCCCAGAATTTAATGATCGCACCTCATACTTCATCTTGTGTACACTTCCTGTCACCATATCAAATCATCTTTATAATCAATTCTCTCACTTTCACTTAAAAACAATGTTATTTTGTGTCAATTTCTACTGCATCAATAACTCCAGAAAGTTCAATTATTTATTTGGTTATCATAGCAACATTTGTTGTATAAAACAATTGATAGATTGTATAATCATATACAATAAAAAATCTTTGAGATGGTATACAAAATATATAGGGTGTAATTTCAAAATGTTTCCGATGATGTCACAACATGCACAACAATGGTATTAAAAATGGCTTGTTTCTGTGAAAAAGTGACTTTTAAAACATACTGTTTGACGTGTCCAAGCATTTTTTGAAAGACATTTACATTTAGATGTAGCAGAAAATATACAGGACTTTTGAAATGCACTACATAATAAAATTTTGTAAATCTTAAGTAAAACAATATAAAAAATAGTTTAAAAATCATAAGCTGGAGAGAATTGTATCCTATGAGCTCAACAGCTCATGAAATTAAATGTGATTGGCTGGAAAATTTCTAGTTGTTGTTACGTTACTGCCACTGTATCTATGGCCCTGACATTTCATGAGGGTAAAGGAAGAGATATGTATGTATCAATATGGCGACCTTTAGCAAGAATAGCACTGTTAATTTCCACAGTAAACAAACTATTCTGATTTGTTTCAACCGATAAATCAGCAGTCTGATTTGATTTCCTGTAACATTTTTTTAATAAACAGTTTACTGCTGTTGGTTAGAAAACTTAGTTTTATTTTTGGACCCTCTTTAACTACTATGGTCCTTAGTGTTCCATTCTACACTGGGTGTGAAAGACTAGAAATTTTGTTCAGAGGCCTCTTTATCAGTCTTGAGGTTCTTTTATGCACCATAAATCTAGGACACGGGACCACCGGCTTTACTTCCCTTTCAAAGAAGCTATGCTAAGGAGTTTTATACCCAAAAAATCCATCAACCTCCATTGGATTTGAACCCTTGACCTCAGGAACTAGAGGTTAGCATGGTACCCCTAGTCCATTGGAGGGCAACACTGTTGTTGGTTGAAGCTTTGTTACATGCAAAAGACAAAAGAAAAGAAAGTCAGGCACAGTTTACAGTGCTGGGGAGCAAAGGGTAAAAGTGACTGCTGGCACCAATCACAGGCTTTCTCAACATGTGTCCGCTGCATTTTGGGTTCTGTTACCAACTCTCTTGTAAGTAGAGTACATGGTGTGAATTGCTGTTTGCATTAATCCAAATGAAGTTGGTTTCCTTTTTTTTTTGTGCATATGTGATTTATTGCATTGTTATAGTTATTTTTATTTATTGTTATAGTTGCTATGGTTGTTGTTATAGTCAATGGCTTGCAATTCATAAGAATCAAAAAAGAGAAAATCAGATATTATTGGACCAAAGCCATGAATTTATATTCAAGCTACATGAGTACTTTCAGGAGCGAGAAAATGGGGAACTTCTTCCTTTAAAAGAGTGGTGGATAGAGTTTGTGAAGGTAGGCAAAACAACCGTGACAATGGCATGTTTACAATAGTGGCAAGAACTGGTAACACTGTCTCTCTTCTGGATCGCACAAAACATCATAACCATAGACAAAGCTGCCAGATTGTACTGTGCATCCAAGCCCATCAGCCACAGTGCGGTCATTTTAAGGTAAGGCCACAGATTGATTATATGAGTAGCATGCTGTACTGTACTTTTCCGATGCACAAGTGCTGGAGTATGATGCATTCAAGGTTACTTTTATCAGCTGTGCTTCATTCACTGCTTTGTGTTCGTGCTGCATCTCAAAAGGTGAAAGTTTATTCAAGACGTCTGCGTTGTGTTATTGGACCACAGCAATGCTTCACGCTTGAGCAATGAATTCTAATGTATAACTGGATCATTAGATTGGTGTGTAGACAATTTCAGGAGAAATTTCCTGGTATCCCAGTCCAGGTAGAGAAACTGTAACTGTTAGATAATGGGACAATGGACTCACTAAACACTAAACCTAAGAAGCAAAAATGGGATGTTCTAATGGAGGAAATTAGTACATCTATTTATAGGGAATCCTAAAAAATAAAGTTTATAGGAACAATCTCCACACCATAGATGAGCTTAAGGACAATATGAATATTGCGCAAGAAGAACTTATGCGTGTGAATGGAAATTTCATCCAAAAATGCCAAGAATGTGTTCACACAGATGGACACCACTTATAACAAGGTTAGTACTGATTATAAGGCATGTTACTATCATTCATAAGTAAGTAACACAGAAGAAGTTATGGAACAAAAAACCCCCCAGTGTGCAGAGCACGCATATGCGCAATCCATGGCCTCACCATAAAATGACCGCAGCGTACTTTAGAAATTTTAAGTGTTAATAATGCAGACTCGCACAGTTAATTTAATTCATCATATTTTAAAATGTCATTAGGCTTATCTGTATCAGAGAGTTTTAGTCACCGTGACTCAAATGGTGAAATCTTCCATTTATTCTCTAGGATTAAGAGCTCTGTCAATAACCAGCTGATAAATATGAGCAGAGAGGTTCACTGGATGAAGGAAGTTACTTGAGTCAGTTAGGAATGAACATTAAAAGCAATGGCAGACATAGATAGGATTAGAAATAAAACTGGATTCCTACCCCATCAAATATATCCAGGACCTCGTCCCACCACTAGAATGAAGGAAAATGTATTATTAAAACAGTGCAACAAATATAAAAAACTAACCAAAACCAATATTTATGTAAACATACATACACCACAACTACATGTGAAGTATTTTCTCACCTGTTTTGTCTCTTTCTCTGAGATAGAAGAACGGCCAGGTTCATAGTCCTCTATTCTGCCTGGCTGGTTCTTGTAAACCTGTGTAGCGTATTTGATTGATGATGGGTGAGGAACATATCTGAAAACAAAACACATCTGCTCTTAAGTATGCACTTTCTGAAACTTTCTTAATTCTATTGCTATTTCTACATGTGTTAGACTATGTCAATAGAATATAAGGAATTTCTCAAAATTATCACAAACGTTTTTAGAAAACCCCGACACATAAATGCCTATTTTTTATAATGATTTGTTATGAAATAGAAGACATCTTTGAAATCACTGTTGCATGAGTCATGACATTCAAGGAGTACTTAACTGCAACATTTTTCTATGATTTTTTTTGTCTTTTGTTTTGTGTGTGTGTTTTTTGTTTTGTTTTACTTTCAGTCATCTATGATAGCTAAATGAAATATTGTGTTACACCAAAAAATTTAGTTTCAAGATTTTATTGGAAATAAATATTTTCAACTCCTCTGACCAAGGAGAAATTATTTTTAAAACAATGTTACATTCACATGACTTTCTATACCTTCTATCCTTTATTAGAGGGTGTGCAAGCTATTCTTACAAAACCTTATTTTTCTAATTACTTCATTATAATCAACCAACATTTGAAGAAATAGTTACATCACACATTTCTTATAGATACAAAGGGATCAGTTGCAAACATACATCTTGAAAATGCTTATGCCACAAAAAAGAATTTATTTGAGTAAATTGTGTTTTAGAGGGATCTACATTTTTTGTGTAATACATTTTTGTCTATCACTTAACGTTTACCAGTTATGCAAGATTATACAAAATTCCTTTCTAATAAAGAGGACTTCACAGGCTATTCCCAGAAAATTCAAGATATACATTTTATTGACACATAAATATCTTGAATATATGGTATTTTAATCAAAATCATTAGGGCGATTTTTTAGAAAATAAAAAATTTCGAAAATTTCCCATGTAAAGTGTAGTTTGTGGTGGGGGATTTTCTTGAAAAGCTTTGTGTTGCATCTTTGGAAGGTACTGAACTTAAATACCAAGTTTAGTATTTATCTGACTCTTCATTTTTGAGTTATAGTGTTCACAGATGGGGACCTTTTTCTAAAAGATACTTCTTTTTTAATTTGGGGACCTCAAAACATGTATTTCTGGTGAAATACTGGTATTGAATTTTTGGGTGGAATGCAATACCTTCTCTACCTACTATGTACATAATAGAGAAAGTAAATGGTATGACCAAAAGGTTGGATAAGTACCAAGCGTTATTTTTTTATTTTCTCAAAATGCCTCTTAACAGATTTAAATACAATATCATATGATTTAATTGAATCTTGAGTCTGTGGATACACTAAAACTTCACTTACTTGAAATTAATCGAACATGTTTCGAAAGCAAGCAGTTACATTATTGTTTCACTTCACTATCTCTAACTTCTGAATAACACTTCAAAATATCATATGTTTGATACATTGGCATGAATAAACTATATATCTTGAACATTTTGTAAATAAGAATATATATCTTGCACTTTCTGTGAATAAGAATAAGATTATTTCCTGGGCTTAATGGCCATGGGCTAGAGTTTCAAAGATCATGAAGTTTTGACAAGGAAACGTTGGGATCCAGAGCATTTTCACATGAGAAAGTATGAAGGCTATTGCATTTTTAAACCACCAATCCGAAGCACATCTCACAGGAGTGCTTGGACATGCTCAGACAAAACTCAATCAACTTTTTGCGACGTTACATCACTGCTGGTGAAACATGGATTCAACACTTGAAGCAGCACTACAAACAATGTGTGCAAGAGGATGAAATGACTCACTGATCAGAAATTTACCTCACACGTGGAGATTGTAAGTCACACAAACACTTATTTGCAGAGTTGGACAAATAATTTTATAGTGGAGGTATAAAGAAGTTAAGAGCCCCGTGGGCCGATCAATCTGTCTGAGGTTTTTTTGTGAGTTTCCTCAGTTGCCAAGGTAAATACCAGATTAGATATTTAATACCACGACCCAAAGTTCCACCTTAAGTCTAAAACAATAGTAAAATGAAAAATAAGTGGTAATAGCAAATGCTATGCCATCTATCTACAGACAATGTAAGCAGTTACACTGGATGGCATCCTAATGCCATCTGCACGACACAAAGCAGAAGATCCAGCTGCCATGCGCTGGGGTTCTCTGTGGGCACGTGGCGAAGCAAGATGGCATTTCCAGGGATGAGACCTAGAAGGCTAACTGTCCACCTTTCTGTGCGAGGGTAGTGGTTGGACTGGACGGCACCCTAATGCCATCTGCACGGCATGAAGCAGGTGGTTACAGGGATGAGACCTAGAAGGCTAACTGTCCGCCTTTCTGTGCGAGGGTAGTGGTTGGACTGGACGGCACCCTAATGCCATCTGCACGGCATGAAGCAGGTGGTTACAGGGATGAGACCTAGAAGGCTAACTGTCCGCCTTTCTGTGCGAGGGTAGTGGTTGGACTGGACGGCACCCTAATGCCATCTGCACGGCATGAAGCAGGTGGTTACAGGGATGAGACCTAGAAGGCTAACTGTCCGCCTTTCTGTGCGAGGGTAGTGGTTGGACTGGACGGCACCGTAATGCCATCTGCACGGCATGAAGCAGGTGGTTACAGGGATGAGACCTAGAAGGCTAACTGTCCGCCTTTCTGTGTGAAGGCAGCGGTTGGACCGGACGGCACCCTAATGCCATCTGCACGGCATGAAGCAGGTGGTTACAGTGATGAGACATAGAAGGCTAACTATCCGTCTTTCTGTGTGAGGGTAGCGGTTGGACTAGACGGCACCCTAATGCCATCTGCACGCCATGAAGCGGCTGGTTACAGGGATGAAACCTAGAAGGCTAACTGTTCGCCTTTCTGTGTGAGGGCAGCAGTTGGACTAGATGGCACCCTAATGCCATCTGCACAGCATAAAGCAGGTGGTTTAAGGGATAAGACCTAGAAGGCTAACTGTCCGCCTTTATATGGGGGCGGCGGTTGGACTGGACGGCACCCTAATGCCATCTGCACGGCATGAAGTGGGTGGTTATAGGGATGAGACCTAGAAGGCTAACTGTCCGCCTTTATATGGGCGCGGCAGTTGGACTGGACGGCACCCTAATGCCCTCGGCATGGCACGAAGCAGAAGATTGGTAGCTATGCGCTAGGGTCTCTGTGACACGTGACGGAGTGGGTGGTTACAGGATGAGACCTGGAAGGCTAACTGTCCATCACATATTATTCTAAGAGTTATCCACCAACAGATCCATCGCAATATAACCAGGGAGTTAAAGCGATGTAAAATAAAATAGAGTAAAAAAAGTTAAAAGCAGCATAGGTCCAAGTATATAGCCTATGTTTAAAAAAAAAACAGGTGGGCTAAAAAAAATCTTGTTTTCATTCTAAGGATGAGAACTTTCTGAATAAACTCATATTTCAGCTTTCATTTTTTTTTTGGGAGGGGGAGGCAAAAGTTGATGGCTTGTAACTTACATTAGCTGTTACATTTTAAAAACCCTGTAAATGACATAAAAGCTATTAATTGGCCTGATGAAAAAGGATGTGTACATCATCTTAAAAGTCTTTATAACTTTTGCTGTTTTGTTGGTAGAAGCAAGGATATTAGGGCAATGAACAAATTTAAATGTATTTTTAATTAATGTTAGCACTAAGTTTGAATAAAAATTGCTGCACCATAACTGCCAAATATAATAATCTTACCTAGACCGTGGTAACGTGCTTGTTGTAAAATCATTTTCTTTGTTTTTTATTCGTCGCCTGTCGAGAGTCGCATATTTAGCAGAGAAGCCAATGTCTGAGTCGTAGCAGGCTGGTTCAGGTTCAGAGAGATATCCTCCTGGTGAAGTGTAAGGATATTGTCCTGAAACAAACAACAAACTTCCTTATTGCTGCAAATGGATTGAGATATTTAAGTATTGTTAGTACTTGCACCATTTGTTTTTATACTCATGCAGGTTTCCTAGACAGTGTTATTGTTTAGTGCTACTGAGCTGCCTACAACTGCAGTGATGAGTTACAAACCTCTGGGTTCCATTTGTTTAATTTTAATAGTTTTTCAGGATACTAATGCAGGACAGGACAGGTAGAGAAACAGACAAGAACGTTCAAAACACTGAGTGAAATGTCTCAGGCAGTAATTTCTGTGGCTTGTATTTGGCAGGTTCACAGGTTCAAATCCATGTGCTCACAATCTCAATAGGATTTGTTATGGTTTCCCTTGTCCAGCAAAGCATAATAATTTTGTGATGACATGAAATTTAGATGTAAAATATTCAGTGCAGTATATGTGCAAAAATCACATGTAAAATAAATGGGAATTCCGTTTTACAAGAATCCTTGAAGACCTGGTACCACTGTTTCTGAAATTCCTCCTGGTACCACAATAGACATGTATTAAAGCAAAGAACACCACTTCCTAGGCTATATACACATTTCTAGTCCATATTTTATGCTTTATAACATCAAATATAAACAAACATTGGAAAACATATTCTGCAGCTACAGAACAAGAATAAGATAAACAATTTCAAAGAGGGCATTGACTTTACAATTCATGTCCATTACTGAATGTTCACACCTTGATTACTACAGGCCAGTAGTTGTGGAATCAATTTTAAATCTGCATGTTATGCATTTTGTTGCAGCCCAGTGAAGGAGGACCATGATTGTGATGAAGGATAGACACACAGATAAGCTCTAATCTATCATAGCACTGCATATCATTTACTAGAGGTCACTAGTGGTGCTATACATTCTCTTGCAGTTTAGTGAAGGGGGACCATGATCATGATGAAGGATAAACATACAGATAAGCTTTGGTCTATCATAGCACTGTATACCATTTACTAGAGGTCACTAGTGGTGCTATACATTTTGTTGCAGCTCAGTGAAGGGGACCATGATCATGATGAAGGATAGACACACAGATAAGCTCTGGTCTATCATAGCACTGTATACCATTTACTAGAGGTCACTAGTGGTGCTATACATTTTGTTGCAGCCCAGTGAAGGGGGACCATGATCATGATGAAGGATAGACACACAGATAAACTTAGTCTATCATAGCACTGTATAACATTTACTAGAGGTCATTAGTGGTGCTATACATTTTGTTGCAGCCCAGTGAAGGGGGACCATGATCATAATGAAGGATAGACACACAGATAAACTTGGTCTATCATAGCACTGTATACCATTTACTAGAGGTCACTAGTGGTGTTATACATTTTGTTGCAGCCCAGTGAAGGGGGACCATGATCATAATGAAGGATAGACACACACAGATAAACTTGGTCTATCATAGCACTGTATACCATTTACTAGAGGTCATTAGTGGTGTTATACATTTTGTTGCAGCCCAGTGAAGGGGGACCATGATCACAATGAAGGATAGACACACAGATAAACTTGGTCTATCATAGCACTGTATACCATTTACTAGAGGTCACTAGTGGTGTTATACATTTTGTTGCAGCCCAGTGAAGGGGGGACCATGATCATGATGAAGGATAGACACACAGATAAACTTAGTCTATCATAGCACTGTATAACATTTACTAGAGGTCACTAGTGGTGCTATACATTTTGTTGCAGCCCAGTGAAGAGGGACCATGATCATGATGAAGGATAGACACACAGATAAACTTAGTCTATCATAGCACTGTATAACATTTACTAGAGGTCACTAGTGGTGCTATACATTTTGTTGCAGCCCAGTGAAGAGGGACCATGATCATGATGAAGGATAGACACACAGATAAACTTAGTCTATCATAGCACTGTATACCATTTACTAGAGGTCACTAGTGGTGCTATACATTTTGTTGCAGCCCAGTGAAGGGGGACCATGATCATGATGAAGGATAGACACACAGATAAACTTAGTCTATCATAGCACTGTATAACATTTACTAGAGGTCACTAGTGGTGCTATACATTTTGTTGCAGCCCAGTGAAGAGGGACCATGATCATGATGAAGGATAGACACACAGATAAACTTAGTCTATCATAGCACTATATAACATTTACTAGAGGTCACTAGTGGTGCTATACATTCTGTTGTAGCCCAGTGAAGGAGGACCATGGTTTTGATGAAGGATACACACACAGATAAACTCTGGTCTATTATAGCACTGTATATCAATTAGCTCAGTATAGTCAGTCTGTAATCTTAAAGTTGCAATTTAATGCATGCCCACCTCTGCAGTGGGTGTGGGGGTTGGATAACGTGTTTGCTTCACATTCAAGAGGATCCAAGTTTGAATCTTGGTAAGGGTGAGTTGCTCAGATAAGGTTTTTTTCTCGAGCTTTCCCTTACTCTGAAAAGATGAATGTTGGGTAACTCTAAGCTCTATGGATCCCGGGCTCATTTAAGCATCATTTTACCCATTGCACTCATTGTCCACCATGACTCAAAATTTCATTCACGAACAAAAAAATAATATAGATTGTATAGGAAAGCAACTACACAATGAAGGCCATCTACAAGATATCAAAGCAGATGTTATAGCAAGGCAACTATACTACTAAGGCCATTTGCCTGGCACACTAGAGGCAGGAGAAGCATAATGTAACTGTTATTTTGGAATGGTTCTGTTATTATAACACCAAAAATTAGCATTGGCCCAGTTCTATAGTTCTAAAATAACAATCTTCTAATTCTCCTCTAGTGAAAGTAACACTCTGATCATAAAGAGTATGTTGTGTTATACACAACTGACAGAAATTTATTCCTTTTCTTTTTTTTGGGGGGAGGGGGTAGGCAGGGGTTGAAGGATTGAACTACTCCTTATCAACAAAAACTGTATGGGAGATAATTGCTGCATTCACACTGTAGAATTGAGTGTTAACCTATGACTGAAGGAATACCTTCCACCCTGTAGATTTCCAAACATACTTATCATAAAAATTAATTAAACGGCTAATCTTCTGAACACAGATGGCAGTGAAAAATGTGAACTATATGGCCTCCAGTATTAACGAAGACTACAGGTCTTAGGGCGTTTTCCTCCTCTTGGCAGCACAAAGTAGTAAATATAACACTAGGGTTATAAGACTGCATTGATTTGTTATAACATGCAATTCTGATCTCATAAAATACAAAACAAACATAGCTTGTGTCCTGTTTCTTTTTTAATTTCTCTATATGCCTACAGTAGGTAGAACTAATGTTACATTCCATCAAAAAATTCTATATTGAAATTATACTGGAAATACACGTTTTGAGGTCCAATAAACCAAAAAAGTATAAACAGTTCCACATGTGTGTGTGTGTGTCTATGAACAGCATAAGTCATAAGCATAAAAATTTGATATTTAAGTTCAGCATCTTCCAAGGATCTGACATAATGATTTTCTAAAAATCTTCCCACCCTAAACTGTCCTTTATATGGAAAACATTTCTGCTATTCTTTTATATTCTGAAGAACACCTGTAATGGTTCTTATGAAAATGTCATATATTTGACAAGTTAACATGAGAAATAAAACATACCTTGAATTTCCACTGAATAGCCCATCAAGTCCCTTTTATTTTAATTAAATTTTGTATAATTTTGTGTAACTAAAAAGAAGCCATAAGAATCATACAAAAACTTACTATAGGAAAATGTAGAGCTGATTAAAAACACAATTTTCATCAAATAGTTTTTCATAGCATTAGCTGTTTAAGAAGTATTCCTTGTAGGATGTTTACACCCTTCCCAAATGTGGATCATCTAACAAATATGCTTTAAAGCTTGCAATCCTTTTCTTTTCCTTCTTTTTCTTCTGTGTTTCCATTGCAAGAGTTTATTACCATGAATAAACATTTAAATCCTTTTTCTGCATTTTATAACTAAGCACTTATTGTTTAATAACAACATTCTATGTAAAAAAATCTGATGTGTTACATTCACATGGCTTTCTCTACCCTCTATTACATATTAGTGGTATAAAATTATTCTTAGCAAAGTTTATTTTCCTATTTATTTCATTTTAATTGAGATCAACCTTTCCAGAAATTACTGCGATACACATTTCATTATAGATACAAAGGGAACAGTGACAGTAATATGTTTAAGAGCTGGACACTATACACTGGCCTTAAAATACCATGGTATCGCAAGAAACAACTGAAAATTTACAGGACTCAAGAAAATGCCTAAGTATTGAAAAATTCAAACCATTAATAATGTATATCTCAGAAGTGGCTGATGCCACAGAAAAAGTTATTTAAATTAAATTCTATGTTTTAAAGACATCTACATTTTTTGTGTAGGACATTTTCGTCTATCACTTAATGTTTACCAGTTTCACAAGATTCTACAAAATTCCTTCCAAATGAAGATTTCACAGGCTATTCCCAGAAAATTAAAGATATACATTTTATTTGTCATATAAATATCTTTAATACATCGTATTTTAATCAAAATCATCAGAAAATCAAAACTTTTGAAAAATGTTCCATGTAAAGGGTAATTTGGGATAGAGGGATTTTCTTGAAAATTTTCGTGTAACTTTTTTAGAAGGACCTGAACCTGAATACCAAGTATGGTGTTTATCAGATGTTTTGTTTTTTAATTATGCTGTTCTCTCTCTCTCTCTCCCTCCCTCCCTCCCTCCATCTCTCCCTCTCCCTCTCTCTCTCTCTCTCTCACACAAAAAATTGATATTGTTCTAAGAATTTTTTTGTTTTTTTATTATTTATTCAAGCAATCTCTAAACATGTATTTCTGGTGAAATCTCTGTATAGTATTTTTGGAATGCAATATCTTCTCTGACTGCTATGTATGTAGTAGAGAAAGTAATATACCATGAGTAACATAACATGGATAGAACAATCAGGTTTTATATGAATACTGAAATATGTAATAGATATATAGTAAAACCCAATTAACCAAAACCTAGCTTAACTGTAACAGTAGAGGAGATTAAAAACAGAGAGAAAAAAATAAAGAAAGAAAAAATATGAGACACTCAAATCCATGCTGGCAATGTTGCTACAACAACTGGCAGTGTTCTTTTGCCCCAACCCTAAATTCCAATACAGATATTTAGTATTATACACAGTTAATCCTCACCCTTACCCCACATTACAAGAAATATTGTACCACTATAACAAACATTAACTACTTGCACATGCATTCAGTGTGAAGGCCCACTGTCATTTTACTGTTGGTGTTGGTCTTGTGGTTTATTTGTGTTTAAGATCTGAATGAAAACAAAGCATGTTATAATAAGCATTGAACAGAAACTCGAACCCATTAGCAACACAGTAACAGTAAACGAGGGATACAAAGCATCAGAGGTAAGAAAGAGTATAAAGAAAGAGTATAAATTTGTATTCAGATCTTGACAGGGAATATTGAGTTATGACATTATCAATAACAAGATTTTTTTTTTTTTTTTTATTTAAACTTTCCTTACATTTTGAGAACAAAGCAGTGAATCAACACCAACAGATATGCTTATCGAACAGTAGCATGATAATACAACGGGCATGCCAAAAGTTTTTAGCTCCGTCACAATACGCCATGGGAGGAAGTTGCCACTACGTATATCTGATAGCCTGATGTTTATTTAGGATGGCGCAGAAAAACAATAGCAATATCTGTAAGCATTGAGTCACGAGGGGGGAGAATACTAGGTCATCTGTTGACCAGTGCATTATGAAAGATGGAGCCGTCCAGACATGACTTTTGATCGATGATGTATTACTATTTCAAAAAGGGGTTAGACCCCAAGCAGAGCCACCAAATTTTGTCGGAAACTTTTGGGGACCCTGCTCCTTCACTTACTACAGCTAGAAACTGGTTTCATGAATTTCAAAGGGGTAGTGAATCCTAGAAGATGAGCCTCGTGCAGGTAGACCACAAACTGCAGTTACACTCGAAAACATCGAAGCTGTGAGGAAAATGGTGAAAAAGATCTGCATATCTCATTCCTTGAGATAGAGAAGACATTAAACATTGGATCAACAGCAGCACAAACAATTGTGCATCAACATCTTGGTCTCACCAAGAAACGTGCGCGTTGGGTCCCACATTCCCTCACCAATCATCAAGAAGTAGTCCGGGTGGATTGGTAGGAATTTATGCTAAAAAAATTTAATTCTGGTGAAAGTTGGGACATATATAACATTGTTACAGGCGATGAAACGTGGATATACCTTTATGATCCAGAAACTAAACAGCAGTCGCGTGTCTGGTGCTTTGAAGACGAACCACCTCCAACAAAAGTCAAGAGGGGCCGAAATGTTGGGAAAAAATGGTCACCTATTTTTTCTCAAGAAAGGGTCCCATAGCAACCATTCCACTTGAGAAACAACGCACAGTCACTGCACTATGGTACACCGAGCCCTGCCTTCCAGAGGTCATCAAGCGGTGGAAGGAACAGCACCCAAGGCCACAGAAGGGACATCTCCTGCTGCACCATGACAATGCCTCCTCTCACACTGCTGTCAGAACAATGGATTTCCTGAATGAAGAGGGCATCAGGGTGCTACCCCATCCACCTTACTCACCAGACTTGGCCCTCTGTGACTTTTCTGTGTTTCCGAAAATGAAGGAATGGCTGAGAGGGCGCCGATTTAGGTCAGATGGTGAAGCTATTAGTGCATATTTGGAGGCTGTGAACAGTGTCGAAGAAAAAGTGTGGCAAGAAATGTTTGCAAAGTGGTTTGTGCGAATGAATAAGTGTATAAGTGTTGCAGGGGACTACTTTGAGAAAATGTGGAGTTTTGAAATTTAGTTGTGTTTTTTAGGAATAGCTAAAAGCTTTCAGCATGACCCTCATATGCTGCTTACAAGGGTTGCGAGAAAAAGCTTGGAAAAAAAAATTACTGATTTTATGAAATAGCCATTATAAATACTGTAATGCATATTTTAATAATGTTTACAGTAGCAACTTTTTATTAAACACTATTACATATATATGGGATATGATTATTTTCTTCCTTTCACTGCTTAAAATCATTAGCATCAATTATCACCCATCCCCAAAAGATGCTTCATCCGAAACAGCTCTGCGCCCTTTAGTTGGTTAAGTGGGGTTCTACTGTATGTGAGTTTGCCATTGTTATGAGAAAGTTTCTCTGGTACAGTAAGTGGAAAGCCTAGGTATGTTGCTAAAACAAACCTTGTATATCAAAGACAACAAAACAAGGTTTATGTGTGTATTTATGTTTATTTACTGCCACTCAATGAGTGTAGCGCTCTCTAACAACGACACTGATTACAGACCTGTGGTCATTTCTTAACTCTGGGCATAATACACAGGTGATCTTCTAAAATTGTTTTATAAATTAGTGATACAAGATTTCACTGCAGTTGCTGATGCTTTAGGATATTTAAAGCATATATTTGCAATTATTTACAACACTTACTGTGCACTAGCTAATTCATCTACTTCATCTGCAGCTTCATCTCATTATGTTAAGCACACAAAAATCTTTTAAATAAAACAAAAGCTTTTCTCAGGAAAACAAAATGCTTGGGATTATAAAACAAGCTTAAATCATCATTAGTAAGCAAAACAGTGCAATGATGAAATCATTTACATCTGGTGTTAAGTGGCTGGGTTAAATATCTTCCAGTAACAACTGGCAAACAGGTGCATATTATAAAGCTCAGTTTAAAATTCATTTCAGTGTTAAGTAAAAACCAAGAAATGTTCATCACCTTTGCGTGTTTTGTATCGGATTGTGATATAATCATCTGCAAATAAAAAGTATGTAAAAATCAATCAACAAACATATATTTCAAAATCAATGACACTATCTTAGAGTGATTTCTTTGATTAAGGCCAGTTCAATTACTTTTCTTTGATATAACAGGTTTTCATTTAATACCTTCCCCATCTCAAAATTTTAGGGATGGTTTAAATAATGAAACTTAAAACACAACAAACACAAAATCCAAACACACACTGTCCATTTCTAACATTACCTATTGTTTACATTTTTATTTTCCTTACTGCTTTCATGTGGTATGTACAAAAGGAGAATATGTGAATAAACAGCATAACTAAAAATTCTGATGTGTTAAATTCACATGACTTTCTCTACCCTTATCTTTATTAGTATACAAACTATTCTTACTAAGCTTATCTTCTATCTACTACATTTTAATCCAAATAAACAGAAATAGCTACATTACACATTTTGTTATAGATACAAAGGAAATAGCAATAGTCAAATGTTTAAGAATTGGACGCTATATGCTGACCTTGAAATTCCATACTGTTTCCATCACATCACAAGAAACAACTGAAAATCGACAGGACTTGAAAAGAATGACAAAAGCATTCAACAATTGGAACTATTAATAAAGGATATCTTGTAAATGACTTATGCTACAAAAAATTATTTGAAGTAAATTGTGTGTTTTGAAGAGATCTACATTTTTGGTGTAGTATGCTTTGCCTATCGCTTAACATTTACCAGTTATACAAGATTATACAAAAGTTCTTACGAATGAAGAGGATTACATAGCCCACTCACAGAAAACTCAAAATATAAATTTTATTTGTCATGTAAATATCTTAATATATAATATTTTAATCAAAACCATTAGAACCATTTTTGATAAAATCAAACATTTCGAAAAATGTTCCATGTAAAGGGTAGTTTTGAGTGGTGGGATTTTCTTGAACATCTTTGAAAGATGTAACATATAAATAAAAATTTTGGTATTTTTCAAACTTTTCCTTTTTGAGTTATGGTGCTCACACAGACACACGCAGACTTTTTTTTCTAAAAATGCCTTTTCTGGATTCGGGGGCCCATCTGGTGAAATCTCAGTATCACATTTTTGGGTGGAATGCAATATCTTCTGTATCTACTATGTATGTGATAGAATAAGCAAAAAAGATTAGTTAAAATAATTAACAAAATTTAAGTCCAGCATTTTTCTAGGCTGTGAAGTGAAAATTTTCATGAATATTCCCCCTCACCCCAAACTACCTTTACATAGAAAAAAATTAATTGATTAATTTTCTTAAAAAGAAGCTGCAACTGTTTTGAATAAAATGTTGTGACAGTCCAGTTTTTCCACTGTCACTTTTCCTCAGTTCTCACTGTCACTGTTCCTTTTTTATATAGTTCACCTTCACTGGGAGTTCACTTCATTACAGTGAACTAGTTCAATTCTCTGTCATTTAACTTGGTGACGCAGTCTCTTCACACCAGAGGTTCACTACACTCAGGATCGAACACAAGACCTCCACAACCATCGCTCTGTGGTAGACTCACTGCACATCACAGAAGCCTTCACCAAGTCGCTCAGAGAAGCGCTCTCGATGTCGCACCAGAAATGCAGTCACTAACTCGTTCTCTTGCTGATTGACTCAACTCCACTCTGTTGCACTCGACTCACAATTTGACACACACTGCCTTGCAACTGCCTCGACTGTCACTGATTAATGACCCACAAGAGCACTGCTTACATAGGCAGTGGAATCTTCCAAAGAAGCTTCTCGAACATTCTAGAACTGTTTTGACACACTTTCTGCAGATAAAGCTTCCAGAAAGTTCTAGTTATCTCCTGATAGTGTGCCTAATGTTTATGCTGGCAAGTGGCATTATTACTGTTTACCAGATCGCTCGGTGCTGACCTCCTTGGGCCAGTCTGCATCAACGATTTGTTGCCGTCTGCTGCAGGTTGGACTGGTTGCATGCATACCATTACGACGGCTTTCATTGTCCAGAAACCATGAGCTCCTCCGACTGCAATGGGCACGTGAACACCGTCACTGGGGTGCTGAGTGGCAAAACAGTCTTTTCAGATGAGTCCCGCTTCAACGTGTCCTACAGTGATGGCCGCATACGTGACCGGCGGTACCGTAGTGAGCGGGGCTGCATTGTTGAGCGGCATAGCAGACAAACACCAGGTGTGATGGTTTGGGGCGCCATTGGTTACAACAACCAATCTCACCTCCTACGAATTGAGGGCATTTTGAACAGCAACCGGCACCTAACGGTTGTTGTAGAGCCTGAGGTACTCCCCCTGCTTCGGGCATCTTCACAGGCCACATTTCAACAGGACAATGCCAGGTCACATATTGCAAGGAAGAGCAACGGGTACCATTGCTTGCCTGGCCTGTATGTTCGCCTGACATGTCACCATCGAACATGTCTGGGATATGGTTGGTCATGGTCCTCCAGTAACCAGTGTCACGGATTTGTGGGCTCGAGTACAAACTGCATGGAGGGAAATCCCTCATGAACTTACTCACAACCTTTTTGATTCAATGCCACGGCGTATAGCAGCTGTAATTGCAGAGTATGCAGGCCACACCAAATACTGAATATTAGGGCTCAAAGGTCATGTATAGATTTGAAAAGTTTATCATTTATTACTTGTCATGTACTTAACCTGTGGTATTAAATTCATTGAATTCATGCATTTCCTTCTTGGTGTTGCAATTTTCACAAATGGCAGTGTATTTACACAACAGCTTATTTTTCTGCCTATTTCACATTAATCCAGCTAAAGATTTTTAGAATTACACATTTAGATACAACAAGAATACTGGAGGCTAAAGTGAGTGAAACTGTTTAAAAGTGGGTCACTATATGCTGATTATGAAATTCTATACTCTTTGCATGATGTCATAAAAAACAAAAGATTGGTAACTTAGCTCTTCAACAAATTTAAGTATTAAAACACTCAAACTAGAAGTATTAAACACCTTGTAAATGGTTAAAGCACTCCCCTCCACCCAAAAAAAAAAGCTTGACATAAATTGTGGGTTTTAACGAGATATACATTTTGCATGTTGTAAGGTTCTGCCTAGTTAAGCATATTGTGAATTACCTAATTAAAATAGTTGAGTCCTTTTTAAAAAAATTATGAAAATGTTTCCATATAAAGGATGGAAATTATCTTGAAAATCTTCTCCTGGTGTGCCTAAACACTTCTGACTCAAAGATGGAATTTAATATTCATTAAAATTTTTTATTTCAGTTATGCTGTTCACACACACATCAAACACAATTTTTTTTTTCTAAAAGTGTTTCTTTTTTTGAGGGGAGAAGTTTTGAATGGATCTCAAAATGTGTATTTCTGGCAAAATCTCAATATGACATTTTTGAGTGAAACATAATACTTTATCTACTATAGCTAAGAGGTATAAAAAGTAAAACTCATTAAAACGTACAATTTGTCAAATAACTTTATTTGCAGTTTTAGCTGTTTTTACTTTCTCTACTGCATATATAGTATGTAGAGAAAGTATTACATTCCATCCAAAAATCTGATATCAAGATTTCACTGGAAATACATATTTTGAGGCCCCTTGATAAAAAAAAGCATTTTAGAATAATGTTCATGTATGTGTGTGTCTGTGAATGACACAACTAAAAAACGAAAAGTTCGATAAACACCACACTCAATTAAAATGTATATCTTGAATTTTCTGAGAATTGCCTGTGAAGTCCTGTTCATTTGGAAGAAATTTTATACCATCATGACTAACTTAAACGTTGAGCGATTGACGAAAATATACTGTGCAAAAATGTATATATTTAATACACAATTTATTTCAAATAACTTTTTGTGCCATAAGCCATTTCCATGATCCGTTATTAATGGTTTGCATTGTTCAATACTTTGTCATTCTTTTACAGTCCTGTGAACATTCAGTTATTTCTCGCGATGTCATGGAAACAGTATGGAATTTTAAGGCCAGCATATAGCGTCCAGTTGTTAAACATTTGACTATTGCTGTTCTTTTTGTATCTATAACGAAATGTGTAATGTAGCTATTTATGTAAAGGTTTATCTCGATTAAAATGAAGTAGATAGAAAAATAAGGTTTTTAAGAATAGGTTGTACACCTAATGATAAATGAAAGAAGGTAGAGAAAGTCATGTGAATGTAACACATTAGATTTTTAAGTTTTCCCAGCTGAAGCCTAGATTGCTCAATTCCCGTTTCTCTTTCAAATGAGCTCATGAGAAAGAAAAACTGACTTGTAATATCCATATTTCTACATCTTGCATATACACTTGGAGGAATAAATGTAATTGTACCCATATCACTTCTAGGTACACATTTAGGTGAAGTGGATAGAAGAATCACATTTTATATGGATAGCACAAAGAATAACTGAGTATGTATCACATCAGATTTTGAAAATTAAATTTGGATTGGAAATTTTAAAATGAAAACCTTATATATCAATACTGACATTTGATCATGTTATTATCAGACTTGGTAAACTATTACTCACCATCCTTCCCAGCTCTGTGTAAAGAATCATACATTCTCTTGTACCATTTTGCCTGGTTTGCATCCTTTATTTCCTGCAAAACAACAAATCCTTAATTAAAGCTTTGCTTATAGCACAGGGATCATACATTAGTCTGAGTCACTCTAGTTAAAAACTGAGCAAGTATTGAATCTTTATCTACTTACTAGATCACTTCCATTCTTCTTTGTGGAGCATAAAAGAAGGCATGCAAATAATTAGAAAAAAATTGTAATGAAATATCATACTTATCCACATTAATATTATACAACATCAAAATTATAAAAAGCATTCTTTGAAAATGGTACCATTAAAAAGTTCTGTTCTTCCTGATGGACAGCTTCTATTTAAATCCTAAATGACTAAAAGACTACAAAAGGACTTACAAAGCCTGGATATTACAATACAAATAGGTTACACTCATAAAAGAATATTTTTGCATGATCATGTGTTTTTACATTTTCCTAACGATATTCACACAGAAGGAAATTTAGAATTCCAATACATAAATTCATTTCCAATTTGTTTATGTGGTTGCAATAGCAAACAATATACACTAGGGTGGGAAGTAAAATGTAACCCAATTTTCCATGCCTCTTCAATATTTAAATCTTCATAATCCACATCAAAGAATACAAATTCTTCTTGAAATACCCAATCCCCATTATTGTCCATATTATTACTTTCAAACAACCCACTTTCAGTCAAGCTTTCAACCAAGAAACAACTGACTCAAAGCCTCCTAAGCCGTATTATGTTACTAAGCCATTGAATTTGTTGCAGCTGTTGAATTGGGCAGCTATGCATTGCTGCAATTCTGAGGTGACGATGGGCACGTTCATTACAATTTGTTTTACTCACTAGTAATTCATTTAAAACAATAAAACACATGATTGTGCAAAAAATTGCATGTAATGCATGTGTGGGAAGTGCATATAGAATCTCAGAACTAAAAAAGATTTGACCTTTCTTGTCTTTTCAAACATTCCTCAATTCTGTAATAATACATTTCTCATACTCATATGCAATATACTAATTCATTACAATGGCTCTTTGGCTTTTTATTACTCCAAGCAGAATGCATTTAAAAGTCAAATAAAAGCAGAGTATATTTTATTCCTAGACAGCCATGACCTGGCCAACAACTTGGCTTTTGTTTTATTTTGTGTCTGGATGGAAAACCCTTTAAAAATCCTTATGTATTGTATTTCCTCTGTATGGTGCAACCAAGTTCATTACCAGAATATGCTAAATCTATACTAATATTATAGAGAGAAAATTTGTGTGTGTATGTGTGCATATGTGTAAGTTAATCTCAAAACCCATTCAACCTATTTTGATAATACTTTCACCAGTGTCTAGGGGTACCATGCCAGTCTCTAGTTCCCAAGGCCACGGGTTCAAACAACTCGGCAGAGGGCGATGGCTTTTTTTTTAGGTGTAAAATTGCTCAGCATGGCTTCCTTCGGAAGGGAAGTAAAGCCGGTGGTCCAGTGGCATAGATTTATGGCACATAAAAGAAAGTCTAATAAAGAGGCCCCTGAGTAAAGTCCTTCACCCCAATACAGAATGGGATGCTAAGAACCATAGCAGTTAAAGAGAATCCATAAATAAAACTCAATTTAATGTATCTTCCAGAGGGTCACAGGCTATATTATGTTTCCAAAAGTTTTAAAACTGGGGGGGGGGGGGTAAACAATTACTTTTTCATATTCATGACACCAAATTTCAGAATATAAATATGAAAAGCTACTTTTGGCACTTTATTGCAAATATGGCAGATTTTTAATGACTTTGAGCTCAAAGGGCTAAGTGAGAAGGCTTAAAATATTTTAAAATTAAATTAATTATGGGGGTTTAGGGGTTGTATATCATTCATATCATCACATTTCTCTCATATTTCACTGAAGTTTTATCAAGTAATATTTTTGATAAGTCTTGACAAAATCGAGCACATATAGATTATAAAAACTGACAAAAATGATAAGCTACCCTTACATTCAATCCCTATTCTAGGTGAAACTTTGTATGCTTATACTATATGACCCAATGAAAATTAAAAGCTACCTCCAAACTAAAGTACCCTACCATGTTTGGATTGTTTATACCATATGTTCAAAATATTGCACAATTATATAATAAGAGTTGGCAAAACTTATACGTTACATAACAAATTCCAAAAAACACCCAATCCTCGTTCTGAATTATATACTCTCAACATTTTTAAAAGCTGACCTTACTTTATTTTCAACCCCTTACAGATAAAACTGTATGCTTGGTCAAGAAAGGCACTATATGCTATGTCCAGAATTTTAAATTGCTCTCTATTTTTCTGAGTATTGGTGCCAGGAGATTATGTATTCGCTTAATGTGACAACTGTGTAGTCTTTATGTAATTAAATAATTATGAGACCAAAGAAGGTACCAAAGTCTACTCGATTATAAAAGAATTACTCTCAACTAATCCACAACTGTCTCCCTATTAAGGCCCAGTTTCACAGTTTAAGCTTAGGCTTTGAGTTGGGCGTAAGTGGAGGCTTATGCTACCATAAAGTTTTACAGTGTGTAGTTCAAGCGATAAGCTAAAGAGTCGTCATGTTGTCTGAAGAAGACAATATTAGTGAGGAGACAATGCAAATTATTTTAACCCTATGCACGACAGAAGACTATCTAGAATGTTCAGAATGCATCCAAACCATTTTCACATATGAAATGACCGAGAATTCTACTAGAGATTTCAATTAAGTAAACAGTAAGCAATGATGGTACCAGAAATTATTGCTGATATAATTAATATAAAACACACTGGTATAATTGTTCATATATTTATTGAACAATATATACATTTATCGTATACACTGTTGCACTTATTGCCATCACATCTATATATTGCTTTATATTTCAGTAACAATGCTTCTCCTGCCATTAAGGTTAAATGCAAGTGAAAGCATGCTAATTGCAGCTGGAGATTTTTCTGGCATCTCAAAATTGTTTCACAGCATTCTAATCCCCCCTTTATATAGAAATTTTTTCCCCACATTTGGTTTTTTCTTATTCCGTAGTAATTTGTCCAATTGCTTGCACTCTATTACACGCTTCATAATTTCTAGGAGAATGCTGACTTCTTGAGAAGTAAAGTTCTATATTTTGACTCTGACTTTTCAGACATTTTAGCTGTATATTGTTGGATAATCTGCAAAAGCTTATTTTAGGAACAGTGTCATCATAAACAAACAATGGGAATTCACTTGATGTGTATGTACGAAGTGTTATCAGCTTTACTGTTCCATGGAATTGCTCAGCTCAGTAAAGCCGAACCTGGTTGCCCTACTGTGAAACTCGCAAACCTTAAGCCAGAGCTTAAGAGGCATCTGTAGCTTACTAAAGTTTCAGCTTAAACTTAAACTGTGAAACAGGTTGTATAACATTCTCAGAATTTGCCAGATTGTAAGGGAGCAGGAAAGATAATGCATCACACCCCATTGCCTTGGAAATATCAGAGGATTTCTTTATTGCTTTGTTATTATCAGAACTTTATGAAATTACATTTCTAAAGTAAAAAAGGGGAGGACTCTGCATAAAAGACTTTATAGAGCATTGTAAAATAAAGAATATGGGGAAGCACTAATTACACAATTTGAGATTTAAAATGTCATTCATGTAAGACGTGCACAGTACATGCTACCTGAGAACTACCTTTTACAACCCCAAGCATTCCCCCAGAAAAAGAGCCCTGACTCTGTTCCACCATTCAACATTGCACTCTCCCTACATTGCATTATACCCCAAAATTTTATACTAATATGTTGTTGGAAATGCACACTTTTAGTAAAGTAAGTGTGCATGTGCATGTGCAAATATGCGTGTGCGTGTCGCACACCCATGTATTCCTTTAACCACATAACTGAAAAACAAATTGGATGAATATCAAATTTCATAGTTTCACCAGACACTCTTTAAGCATGCCAGTCAAAGATTCTCAAATTATTTGTATTATTTTTTTATTATTTTTTGTTCTTAAAAGTGACTCTAAATTTTTTATTAAACACCATATGTTTTAAGATTTTACATGACAAATAAAATGTATATCTTGAATTTTCTGGGATTATCCTGTAAAGTCCTCTTCATTCTGAATGACTTTTATATAATTGGTAAGCCATAAAAGCTAAACAAATAAGGAGAGTTTGTTGATATAATTTATATCTTATCAATTATTTTGTAGACTTAGTCATTTTCAAGATATTTGTTATTAGATCTTGAAGGCTGACATCTAGAGAGCATCTTACATCATTCTTATTTTTTACCGCATGGGTTCATTGTAAAAAAAAGTGACTTACGATATTCAAACGTTTGTGTTTTGTTTTCCAAGTTCATATTACTTAATTTGATATTACTTCTAATCAAAAATATACTGTCAGTAGCATAACATGGATATAAGAATCACTTTTTATGATTAATGTAATGGGTAGAGAAAGTTTTGAGAGTATAATGCATCAGGAAAACAATTATTTTCTTTGTAGATATATTCTTAACTTTGCAAAATTTAAGTAATAGAAGAAAAGAACAATGATAATTTTAAAAATAATGGTGGAACAGAAAATGAACTGAAAAATGAAAAGTTGCAAAGTTCAGTGGTGGAATAGGCACTTGGTCTTATGACAGTAATATTAGGGGATGGTACCAACAAAATGGAAGTTCTGGCCATACAAATGTCACTTATCAGTACTCACAGATCGCAGCACTGTTGGAACTCCTTCGTCTGTAGTTGGTCCAATTCCCTCAAATTTTCTGGGAGTTAGTTCTACAATCTTCTTACGCTGACTGTTCTGTCCTTCACTGTCGTACTCTTTCTTCACACTGTATACTGTAAGAATGAATAATGCTACATTTGTGTTTACATTTCCTATAATATAGAGTAATTATTTTATTAGTAAAGTCATAAATCTACACATGGCTTGCATGTGAGTCAGAGACCCGTCTAATTATTATTGAAACAAAGATTATAGTATAACATCTTGATTACTTGGTTTGTTATAACACTTGCTTTTTGCAATCTAATAATAAATAATATCTTAATTCTTAAAACTTGCATACCTAGAAGGAAAAGAGTGCAGCTCACTTCCCTAAAATACTATGTTATTCTGGGAATAGGCTGGAAACATTACATTTTATAAACATTCAATTAGCTTTATTAACAGTCTTTATTTAGTACACTGAAATGTCTTCTTGTACTATTCAAATACCAACATAACCATTACACTATTGTTTCATTTCAGTTAGGGTCACTTTCGCCAACCAATGTTAAAAATACTCTAACGTCTTGTTTACTAACATTATGTTAAAAGTTTAACTATACATTAAAAGAGTGTGTATCACAAAGCTTTTACAGAGAATTGTTAGCTAATACCTTGTTAATGTCAAAGACAAGTGTGAATGATAGCTTTCAACAAGGTGGTGACCAAATTAGAGGGCTTCTGAACGCGCTCTAATGTACTTTTGTCTATGCACTGCAGCACTCTCTGTTTCGTAACAGACAACTAGTTACATTCATAGTCAATTGCCATGTGACAATTTTCTGGACGAGGTTAGAATCATGATGTCAACTGAAAAATCTAGTTGCAGAGGAACTAAAGAATGTTTCACCATTCAAAACGACATTAGTTACTATAGAACTGGTTGAGGAATTATCAAGTATGAAAATAATAATGTATTTAAATTAAAGGATGAGGAGCAGCAATGGAAGAAATCTGCAAGAAATTTAATTGCAATGCACATATTCCTCCCAGGTCCAGTAAGTAACTGCGACAATTTTATGCTAACGTAAAATGCCAGACAATAAATGCCAGGTGGGAACAGCATGTAGAACAGTTTAAAACTAGACTGAAACCCAACTGGCTGAAGATGTATTTTCACTGATTAAGGATAAACCAGACATCAACAGAAATACTGTATGCTTTTTGAAGAAACTGCTTCACAAACCTTCCAGATAAAATCACAAATGGTAGCTTTAGAAATGGCAACATTATTGCCTACCGGTAGCATAAAATCTGAAGAATAATTAATACTTGTAGCATAGGAAAAAGAGGCATGTTTCAGTTGGTAGTATTCTAACCTCGTACATTTTCTATAAAACCTTGCTTACGGCCGCTTTTGACAGTATGCTTCACTTTAAAAATTCTTCCTTTTCCAGATTTTCAAATTTATTATGATGCACACCTCTTCTTTATTTAAGAGTAGTACTGAGAAATGCTAAATACAGCAAATTGCATCAACAACTTGTTTGCAACAACCATTTTCTAACTCCTACCATTTGTTAAACACCTAAACACATGGATACATGATATTAAGTTAACACAGAGTTTACACAATGTTACTGGTAACATTGTTTGATGATAAAAGATAGACAAGATAGGATGCCTACCTACACCCAAGTGCACTCTCTGTGAAGAAGATGTCATCCTGAACAAACAGCATCTCACCAAATGCAAAGCCCTTAAAAGTGATAACTTACGGACTTTATATGGGAAGCCAGAGGAAAAATGATGCAGATCAATTACTCCCCAGTGCCATTGGTCAACAACAACAACATTGATGAAACACAATTTTCATTAACTTCAATGTTAAATCTTTTAAATTCCAATAACCATTTTCCATACATCAGAAAAACTGAGAGAAACATAAGCACAAGACTAAATGACCATTTCAGAAATTAGAATTAGATAAATCAGCAGTAGTCAATCAGTTCTGGGAAGCCAATCACAATATAGAACAAAAAGTGAAGTTATTAAAATCAGAACTGAGCTTATGGGAAAGAACATAACATATCAAAAGCTTCAAGCATTGATACATGAACCTTGAAATTCCAGCAGATAATAGTTAAATTCAGCAAAACCACAACAAGATATGCTACAGATACCCTGGGAACAAGAAGATGAGGGAATCATTATTTAGGCGACCAGCAGCCGAGAATGGATGCAATAGGTTCTCAAAACATATCCTGCCAGTAATTTGGTAAGTGGAGCAATATGAGTGCTTAGCACCGATTCATTTTCCATGATTTAAATCTGTCATAATTTATTAATTATGTAGTCAAAGGTTTCCAAATTGAGGCTGCAGCTGAAGTTTTCCAAACTGAGTGTAAAGGCTAGCTTTGTCAACTAAAAGAAATATTACAATCAAATATATACGTAATTGACTGAAACTCAATGGGTGAAAATAAATATGCTCTTTTTTTTTTAATTTTTATTGCCATTAGATGTGGAATACAACCATGATACAATCACGCACAAATGGCACTGAAGCATTTATATACTCGCTCTCAATATCTTCGTGGTGTATTGGTTTGTACACCTGATCAAACTATAAGTGGCCAGTCTCTTGAGCAATTAAACTTTTTCAAAGTCCCTTCAAATGAGTGTGCGGTTCACAACCATCAACTTTGGTGCGCCACTTTGTCTAACTCTATAATACAAGCTGCCACAAGGCACAGATTTGGGCTACTTCCACACCATGCTTGGTACGGAGCAGTGGTTAATCTACTTAACTTCTACACAAGCAGTTCGACTTCAATTCTTCATAGTGGATTGTTATCCTTTATTTTTACAACTCATTTTACTATAATATTGCCTGTGTTACTTCATTTTACTTACATATATAATTACTGTAATGCTGAAATTCATGTTTATAAAATCAAATTGGCAGTATGAAACCTCCTCCATTAATAAAATGAATTACGTTTTTTATTTATGGACGCTCTTTAACTGCTATAGTTCTTAGTGTCCCATTCTATACTGGGCATGAAAGACCGGAAATTTTTCTCAGAGGCCTCTTTATCAGGCTTGAGGTCCTTTCATGTGCCCTAAATCTATGACATGGGTCCACCGGCTTTACTTCCCTTCTGAAGGAAGCCATGTTAAGGATTTTTACGCCCGAAAAAATCCATCACCCTCCACCAGGTTTGACCCACAACTTTGGGAACTACAGGCTAGTATGGTACCATGATTCCCTCCATTAAAGTATGGTTACTTCTACTGATATGATGGACTACTAAATAAATGCCACATACATAAAAATTGAAGAAAACCTGTTACAGTTTTGCTCATATAATTAAAATGAAAGGGGAAAAAAAAGTTGAGCAGTTACATGGAGATTTGAACTTGCAACTTTACAAACAGTAAGCCAACTCTCTACCGCTGAGCTAAGACTGCTGCAGTAAGCATGGCATTGTAACGACCTTTAGTCATACTCCACTTGAGGACCATAAATCAATAAACTGTGTTTTGGTTACAAATATTCACTGTTGAAACATCTGTCTGAAATGTTGTATATAAATTATTTTCTCAGAAGAATTTTGTAATTATAGTTGTGTTCCCCATCATAACTACTACAAGAATATATGTGGTCTTGTGAACAAAGTCTGGCTGTCCCAAAGTGCTCACGGAAGTATCTGATTTGAGTTCCGTCTTTCAGACACCGGTCAGATTTAAATTGAGCGAGTGTACTTGTGCATCTGTGTGGAAGACCAGTGTTTGATTCCATATGAGGATTACATATATCTTATAGTACCTTATTATGCCTTACATGGGCTAAGCACATTTGTAGCCACCTGTCACTTGGCTGAAGAAAATAACCATGCTTTTTATTTTAATTTGACTGCCATGAATTGAGAAAACACCTCAGATCCATTTGCATGAACCTGGAAATGCCCAACGCTTAAGTTATCTTCAAAAATTAAAATAATACAAAAGCTACCACTTAAATTAAACAAAATTTGGTGAATCTCTCATAGATTTATGAATTATCCTATCACACAACACAACAGTAAACCCCACTCATGTATGTTTGCACTACAAAATGAAAACTATGTAAAAATCTGATGTGTTACACTCACCTGACTTTCTCTACTCTTGTACAAACTATTTTTACAAACGCTTATTCTCCATATGCTTCATGTTAATCGAGATATTGCTAATTTTCTTGTTGATACAAGGGGAATTGCTAGGCTTTAAGCGATAGTCAAATATTTTAAGAGCTGGTTGCTATGTGGAGTATTCCATTCTCTTTGCATTACAAGGACAAAAAAAAAATTAATAACGAATTCCCATTTGAGAAAAAGTATAAGTATTGGAACATTTAAGGGAATAACAAGCAATATCTCGAAAATGGTTCACTCAACAAAATAAATATATATATATATATAAACATAAATTGAGTACTTTAATGCGATTTACATTTTTTGTATACTGAAATTTTGTCTATCTCTTATGGTTTACCAGTTATGCAAAGTCGTTCACAATGAAGAATACTTTTGGAGACATTCCCAGAAAATTCGAGATATATATTTCATTTGTCATGAAAATATCTTAAACATATATTTTAATCAAAATCGAAAAATTTTAATCATTTTTGAAAAATGTTTCACGTAAAGGATAATCTGGGGTGGGGGGATTTTCTTGAAAACCTTCGTGTCATATCTCTGGAAGATACTGAACCTAAATACCAAGTTTGGTGTTTATCCGACTATTCGTTTCTGAGTTATGCTGTTCACAGACAGACACACACACGGACATGTTTCCAAAAATCCTTTTTTTGGATTTAGGGGGTCTCAAAACATATATTTGCTGTGAAATCTCAGTATCGAATTTTTGGGTGGAATACAATACTTCGCCTACTTACTATACGTAGTAGAGAAAGCAATAAAAACACATTATGCTGGTCTTATTTAAATGACAAGAGAACAAGCAAAGGTGTTAAATGTAATATGTTTGTTACCAAATGCTAAAGAAATATTCATATAAATATATAATTTATTTAAAATCAATAGACATTTAAGAGTAATTTATATGAAAGTCTGCTAAAAATGTATGATTTATAGGATTGTTTTCTAAAATTTGCAATAAATACAAGAAACAAAATGTTGCAAATGCGCCTGAGACCTATTATGTATACATTTAATCTTGTTCTGTGTGTAACATTTATTTTTTGAATGTTCATTACTCCTGTGGTTGATCTTCTATTGCAGGGAACCACTCAATAAAATCATGGCATCAACAAATATCTATATTGCATTAGACACAAACTTGGGTCGCACTTATCTAAAACAAGAGTACTCTAACATAGATAGGACATCTTTTGTGATTTTGCTTAGTATTAGAAGAGAAGAGTACAAACTTACTAATTTCATTTGGAGAAATGTAGGCATTTTCTCCTTCTTTGGAGTTCATTCTGTGGTCGAGGTACAGAGCTCCTTTGGGCAGTTGTCCCTCTGAAAGATATGGTTAACATTTTTTAATTAATATAATGAAATTAAAGACCAGGTGTTCTATATGCACAATTTGTTTGGTTGCTTGACTCCCTAGTCCTCAAACAATAGCTTTCAATTAACTTAATGCACGGAGCTAAAAAAAGTGAAATGTGGGATACTTTTGAGAGATGTAACAAGGAAGCAGTGTTTTTCCCTACGTGATTGAAACATTTCCGTTATCAAAACTGTTTGAGAGTTTTTGTGATGGGACCTTGATACTCAGTGGTATCAAAGTATGTCTAATACTTTGATATTTTTCAATACTTTTACATGTTTAAGTTTTGCATTATTTAACTTTGAGCCAGATAAGGAATGAAAGGAATCAAGACCATGTTATTGTCTAGCATGTCTAGCTGCACTATAGTTCTTGAGATACCTTAACTGCATTTCCTGTGGGTGAATCAATACAACATTCCATTGTATATATAAATGAAAACTTGTAAAACAATGGGGGAAGGAGTAGAGGTACTTATGTAACAGGCAGCATTAACTGAGTTTAGAATGAAGCTGATTTAGCTGCTGCACTAAATCACATTTCTGCAACAGACTGGCTGAGAGTGACTCACTCTCAGGTTTATATTTATCTACTCCGGTGACCAATATCTGCGAATCCAGTAGAAACAAATCAGAACTTATGACGTGTGATAATACAACACATGGAAATATTTGTTCTTTCATGAATGCTTGTGTTCTTAAACAAAAATCTTTGAGGCCTTTATATCTCTGCATTTCATATAATATTTCCTGGATTTTTTCTTCAAATTTTTAATTGTGTCTAACATGATATTATATTAAACATGTATGTATATGCTAGTGTATGAGGGTGGGTATTAGAGAGGCTTAATCCATAAACTGACTATGTTTCCGAGTGTTATATGGCTAATTGCTTATTATGGAAAGAAAAAATACATATGTTATGTGGTAGTTGTGAATAGTGGTAGAATGGTGTAACACACACATTATTTTCAGTTGTTTGATTTTCATGTAAAATATATATTACTTTATATTTTCAGGATTGCAGAATAAAGAAGAACTGCTCGTATTAATTGTTTCTCTATGGATAGAAAATCCCTTAAAATAAAGTTTTCAACACAAAATACAGTTACGTAAAAAGGGAAGCAAAAATCATCATCGGTATTGGTGTTATCATCGTGGTCATCATCCTCATCATCATTATACTGACTAACAATAGGGGATATATAACGTATGGCACTATCAAGAAAGAAAAAAAAAATGCTGCCAATTGGAGAAGGTGAAACAGGAACAACTTCAGAATTATCATACAATACAAAATTGGTTACATGCATCTATGCACAGAAAGCTACTAATAAGAACATCATTAAGTGAAAAAGCTATCGCCTTTGCAGCTTTTTTTTATAAAGTATCAAATATCAGTGCTCAAAAATCAGTATCGAATATCGAGATATAGTGGTATCGTCCCATCACTAGCGATTACCATACACACACATTTTATGTCTTTATAATATTAGTATAGATCATAAAAATAATTTTCTCTAGCAGTACAGATTACTTAAATTGCTCAGTTCAATTAAATATTTATTTCACTTATTTATTTATTTATTTATTTGTGCTAGCAATCTTCCTTAGAATATGGCTACATCAGTCCAAGCTATTATCTTGCCATATTCTACCCATATTACATTCTTTAATTATAACATAAAAATGATGATGATGATGATAATAATAATAATAATAATAATAATAATAATAATAATAATAATAATAAAAATAGTAATGATACCAAAATAATCTTATAATACTAATATTATAATAATAATAATAATAATAATAATAATAATAATAATAATAATAATAATAATAATAATAATAATAATAATAATAATAATATAATTACATAACATGATGAAATTAATTCACATCTCTTTTTATTCTCCATAACCATTTCTTTTTTACTTTGGACATGTACTCTCCTACCTTTTTACTATCCTTGTTAAAAATCTTGCTTAAGGCTACTTTCCTGTCCAGTTTGAACCATTTTCCATTTATAGCTTGCTTTCTCCAATGCTGTGCACCTTTACATTCAAACACGGTATGTTCTAAATCTTCTCTTCCCCCACATATTGGACACTGGTTCTGTGGGAACCCATTTCTTATTCCTATTAGTCTCCATACACCTGCTCATACCCAGGCTATACTTTCTCTTTGTTCCTTATTTGAGTTATCCACATACTGTTCTCTAGCTCATACATTTTTTATTAATATATATGATTCCAAGGAACTTTTCTTCCCCATGATACTAAATTAATTTTGTATCTCTATATCTTCAAACCTCCGCCTAGCTTCTTTCCAAAAACCCTTAACATTATTTTCCCTCCTTCTCCAAATTTCTCCTAGACCACTATTTTCCAAATTAGTTTGTATGCTATAACTCCACCCATTTTTCTTTAAGCTCCTTTCTTGGAATTCCAAACACTGCCTCAACAAGTTCTTCTCTTCTAAATTTAATAGTCTGTACCAATATTTAAGAGCTCTCTCCATTATTACCCCTTTTCTCCCCACTCTTTGCATTTCAATTAGAGCAAATTCCTTTACTGTAGCATTTAGCAGGCCTAAAACTTCTCTACAAAAACTCCTATGTACCATATCTATCTCTTCCCAGCCTCGTTCTACTCCCCATATTTCACTTCCATATAACATTTTTGCTTCAACTCTCTAGCCATTTAACATTTATATCTGGTATTCTATATTTGCACCCTCTAATCGCTGACACTTTCACTTATAGCTGGAAGTTGTTTGAACACTGAGGTGAACTTAAATTAAATGAGCATCAGTTTGTTTACACTATATCCCATCTTCAACTTAGTTGATGGAGATGGGAATAAAGATTCTGGAAATATATCTCATTAATTAACAGGTAAGTGAAGTATAGTGTAATAAATCGACATGCATTTAATTTAAGTATTTCTTTGTTTATAATAATAGATTGTTTTGCAAGACATTAAGTATTACCAAGTGATTATTATCTATGAGAAATACCTAAAGATAAAGTTTCCATATGATTACTGAATTAAAAAGCAGTATCTGCCAAGCCATTTCCAACATTTTGGCTGCTCGAGTGTTCAGTTAAACATGTAAGTTTAATTAGCATTACCCATAACATGTAATATAATGTACCTCTAGCCTTCTGCAGCAGAGTTATGGTGGGGTTCTGAGCCCGAGGAAGTTTTGTGCTCGCAGTGCCAGCCGCAAGTGAAGAGAGTCCAGATGCCGGGGCACTCTGGCTCTGAACAAGGCGTCTGTCTGTTGTTGTACTGGATGATGATGACGTCACTCTCTGCTCGCTGCTAATGAGGGTGCTGTCATCACGAGTTTGCCAGGGTTGGAACGTGGAGGAGAAGGTAGTTGTTGTACTTGTCGTTGTAGCTGCTGTGGTGGTAGCAGAAGTTGCGCTGTCTACCTCTGAACAACTTCCCTGCAAATACAGTTGCAACACTGCTGTGTGTTAAATGGTTTTACACTCTGAGAAACTATAAAATTATAAACTCTACTTCCATGCAATGCAAATGAAGTGTCTACACTGCGTCCAATTTTGGAAACACTGAGCAGATACTTTTGCTCTAAACAGCTCTCCTTTACGAAACAATATTCAAGCTCAACAGCATGAAAAACACATAAAAATCTGGTGTGCTGCATCAATTCTAGATGAATCATAAGATTATCGAGATAGTGGTACATACATGCTGGTGTCAATTTGAGATGAATCACAAGATTATTGAAAAAATGGTATATGCTGGCATCATTTCAAGATGAATAATATGATTACTGAGGTAGTAGGATTATGCATGCTGGTGTCATTTTGAGATGAATCTTAAGATTGAGTCAGTGGTATTATGGATGATGGCATAATTTTGAGAGGAATCATAAGATTATTTAGACAGTGGAATTCTACATATTGGTATCATTTCAAGACTCATCTACAATTATTTGTTCATTGCCAAATGATGAAACATGATGTGTTTTACAAAAAGTACAAAGTACAGAAAAGAATTTCTATATATGACATTGATAGTAGGACCAGTATCAAGTTTCAAACTAAATATATGGCATTTCATTTAATGTCAACCAGCAATATTAATTTGGTATTTACTTCTAAGTTCATACTCAAATAAACAACTGCGTAGCATTTAATTCTGTGATACTATTATTCCATCTGCATTATAAAATGATGGAGAAAGCAATCCAAATTGTTTTCAGATAATACAATTTACTATGCAAAAGCTTACTGTTAAAGCTGAAGCATTTTTGAAGGAAAACAAGTGATATGTGGGCGATATTGAACATTTTTAAATACCATGTTTTTTTAAAAACAAATGGAATTTGTTTATATTTGACAGCTACTTTCTAATGCTTTGTAAGTTGATTGCCAAGCAGTTTGTTTGATTTGAAATAATAGTTTGTTAATTATCATCATTTAAAGATTTTGTGTTCACCCAAAAATGAATTTGACTACAGAACATTTCCAGTCTATGATTTTTTACAATTTTAAATCATCATTAATGCCTAAAGAATGTGAAGATTGGCTTAGAAGTGCATTTGGTGAAGGAGTCCCATCTAAGGCAACAAGTTACAATTGGTACAGCAAATTCAAAAGAGATCGTTTTTTTAAGTGATGAATTTCACGAAGGACACCCAAGAACTGCTGTTACTGATGGAAATATTGCTGCTGTTCGAGCAATGCTTGAAGAAGATCGATGGATATGTTATGAATTTATTTGGGTGATATTGGGCTTTGGTATGACTCAAATCCAAAACATTTTATATCAACAGTTAGACGTAAGAAAACTTTGTTGGCAGTGGATTCCACATACTGGCTCCCGATCAAAAACAACAACACATGTTTGGTGCAGAAAAACTCTGGAAAAATTCCAAGATGGCACTTTAAATTTGGTGATGAATCTTAGATTTATTGTTATGATCCTGAAAAGAAAAATCAATTGGCTAAATGGGTCTGTTGAACAGAAGCTAAGCCTACAAAAAAGTCAGACGAATTCGCAGTGCTGGTAAGAAGATGGTTGCTAGTTTGTGTTTGTAAAGCGGGTCATATTACCACTAGAGCATTAGAAGATAGACATATCATTACTGCTGATTAGTACATAAATGTCTGTTTACTGCAAAGTTAAAGTTCATGAAAAATTCCCAAAAGGAAAAAAATAGTTACATCATGACAATGCACTGTCACTTACAGCAAAACTAACAACTGAGTATCTGCATGGAAACCTTTTTCAACATCAGATGAAGCAGTGGAACATTACAAAAACCTGGTTTCTGAAGTGCCTCGGGAAGAGTGGCATCATTGCTTTAAGGACTGGTTTCATCGAATACAAAAATATATTGATGATAAAGGAGAATATTTTGAAAAACAATAAATTCATTCAAATTTTTAAAACTAATCCTTGATTGATTTTCTAAAAATTTTCAGTGTTACCCTCATACGATGGACAGCTAAAAATAAATCCCACTGAAGTGGCACACCAGCTGAAAAAGGTTCACCATTTGATACTAATAGATCAAAAGAAAAATGGAAAAGTAAGAAAATAACCACAGATGACTACTTGCCCTAGTTTCACAAAAACATATGTTTTGTTTTGGTTTTCAGATTGCATAACAAATTTGAAAAGTTACTTTTTGTTTAAAAAAATCTTGTGTGTTGTATTCAGATGACTCTCTACTCACTCTTCTACAAACCATTCTTACAAAAGTTTCTGTCTATTTCTTGTTAATTGAGATAAACTTTCATTACAAATTTACCCATTTTGTTGTAGGTATAAGAAGTATACAGTGGGCTAAAGCGATAGTCAGATTTTTAAAGAGTGTGTTGCTATGAGATAACTTTGAAGTTCCTTGCTCTTTGTAGGACCATGAGAAAAAACCAGTAGCTACTCACTACTTCAAAAGAAATGCAAGTAATTGTAAATTCAAAATAATAACAAAGAGTATCTCGGAAATGGTCACAGCCACAAGAATTGTTATTTAACATAAGCTGTGTGCTTTAACAAGATCTACATTTCTTTGTGTAGTAAAATTTTGTCTATAAACAAAGTCATTCAGAATGAGGAAGACTTCACAGACTATTCTCAGAAAATTCAGATATATACTTTTTTTTGTCATGCAAATATCTTAAACATTCGGTATTTTAAATAAAATCGTTAGACATATTTTTGAGAAAATAAAAAAATAATAAAACATTCTTCATTAAAGAGTAGTTTGTGTAGGAGGTTTCTCTTGAAAAATCTTTATATCACATTCTTAAAAGATGCTGAGCTTAAATACCAAGTTTGGTGTTGAACCTACTTTCTGTTTTTAGTTATGATACGCATGTATGTATGCACACACATACCTTTTTCTAATTTTTTTTTTTGGGGGGGGGGATTCAAGGTATTTGTGGTGAAATCTTGATATAGATATGGATCAGCTATCAATTGGATGGTGCTGACCGAGCAGCGTCTGAAAACATACAGCGAAATAAGGGGTAGTACTTTCACCCAGCATAAACAGAAGAAGTGGTAAGAGATAATCAGAACCCTCTGGAAGTTTCCCTTCTCCCTGCCTCCCAAATATTTTAGAACTGTCTGGAAAACTCCAGCAGCTAAATAAGTGAGCAAGATCACAAGTCATCTAGTTAGCAAGTATTTCTGATGCGACATCAAGAGCAGTTCTATAAGTGTGTTTGTGACAACAGCTTGGATGTACAGTGAGTGTTGCTACTGCGAGAGATAAGAGAGGTCTTGTGTTCGACTACACAGCGAGTGAAGCGGAAGGAAGAAGAGTCTGCCTCGCATATATTTCATTACGCCGCCATGCCACAAATAAAATGAAGTGACAATGAAAATGTGAACTAGATCACACTAGTAAAGTAGCAGTGAGAAGTTAATGAAGTGACATTGAAAACTGTGGCAGAGAAAGTAAAGACTGGATGAACTTCACAAAACAAATTGCACATTTATTTCTGGATCAATGCTTCTTACTCAAAATGCTTTGAAAAGTTAGCAAGTTTTCAGCATTCTTTGAGCTCATATCTTCAGTCAGTGTGACTGAAAGTCTGCCCTGAATGAACTGTACTCACATCAGAAGTTTTGAGTGCTGGAGTGCTTGTACCACTGCGATTTTTCCTTGATAATGTGGGTGATTCAAACTTGATAGGCCTAAACTCCTTGCGTTCAGTTGTAGGGCTTGCGCCTGCACTCTTGGGAGTCCACACCGCTGGGGGTGCATCATCTGCCCCTTCTCCTACCTTCTCCTTCTGTTGCACAGCCTGATCTTGTTCTGAGGAAGATTTCTGAGATGGTGACCACACACCTGCACACACAATTATCATACAGCATGTTAATATCACAGTAATCTTAAAGTTATTTACATACCAATGGTATTATATTAATGATTATGGCAGGCTTTGTAAGGCCATAATCATGAATAATTCCCACTGTGCATACAACAATTTGTTTTGCAATAATCTGTTACTAAATAAATCAATACTTCAGAAAACACTGTAAATTATAACAATTTGATTTATTAGTTTCATTTTCCCCAGCAAATGGTGTCTAGGGATCCTATATTTAATAAACAAAAGGATGCCAGTGAAATTATAATTAATTGCTAGTGACCTTTGTCTAATAAGTAAAGGCAGTTCAGATGGATAGTATTAATGAAACAAAACTTTTGTTAACACAAATGTGAAACTACAGTAAGTTAAGTGAGGTTCAAAAGGACATAAAATGTCAAGTTTTGACCGGAGCAGTCATGTAGGTTGTTGTTGTGAATGCACATGATAAGAAGCAAGTTTGCGAAAGAAAATGACCACAGGGAAGATTCTTGGTGAGTATCTGGGCTTGGCTAATGCAGCAACTGTGCTGGAGCAAGTATGAGAGTTTTAGAGAATTGCTGGACAGCCCAGGATGTACATCTACTTCTGTCTGGAAGAACATGAATCACGATTTACTATATGGGATTTGATTAATCATTGCAATTTCTAGTTAATTGTGTGTCAAGAGCTTGTGGAAGATGTTTATGCTTGCAACTACCTGAAGGTATAATTATGTTTTCATAGAGTTACATAAATGAATACATTAAAGACAGTTTGTTTCCATAGTAAATTCATTACAATAATACAAACGTACGGTAATAAAGTAAGTACAAGCATTTTTTCTACTAAAAAGAATGGCAAAAGTTGCAGATCTAAGAATATTGATGAACATTTATTATGGATTAATATATCCACATCTGTCTTATGGAATCACCGTTTGGGGACAATGTGCTGACAAGTACTTCAAAAGACTATTTATATTACAAAAAAGATCAATCAGGATAATTATGGGTTTAAAGCCACAACAATCCTGTAGGGATTATTTTAAAAAATGAAATATTTTAACGCTATACTCATTATATATATTTGAAGTTATAATGTATCTAAAATATAATGTAAGACGGGAAATAGTTAACAATCAAATAGATAACCATGCTACAAGAGGTAACACAGATTTTCATGCAAGATCACATAGAATCCAGCTTTTTAAAACTAAACCCACTGTGGCCGCATGTACATTTTACAATAAACTACATATTTATATTAAAAACATAACAAATTTAAAACAATTCAAAATAGAATTGAGAAAATATTGTGTACAAGGTTGTTTTTATTCCTTAAATGAGTATCTGAAATGATTTGTTGTATGTATTTTAATTGTAAAAATAAGTTATTATTTGTAAAATATTCATTGATTTTTTTTAATGTATATATTGACGATGTCATGAATTTCTATGTAATTTTCAACGACTGATAATAAATGAAATGAAATGAAATCCTAAAGGCCCAGAAGAATATTAGCATTTATATAGGTAGGTTGTATCTAGTCCTGTGCTGTGGGATAGAGCATGGACCTCAGGTTTATGGCTACAGAATGCACCTTGGTTCAATTTCACCCATGGGGGTATGGATTTTAAGTCCTGGGAATAGGACCGGTGCTCACTCAGCATTGTAAGGAAAGCTAAGAGCTTCAGGATGCTATAGTCCTGGTCTATGAGCCAACTTTCCAGCTGGGGATGCATGATAATAGCCACACCACCTCCCTTTATCAGTTGGATGATTGCCTACCTCTGCCGTGCATGAGTGGGCATCAGGCCGGCAGGCCAGCCCTTCGCAGGCTGTAGCTCCACAGGATTTATTTTTATATGGTGTATCTAAGCAATAAATATTTAACAACTAACTACTTTGCCATTAATAAATGAAGTGCATAAAATGAAGTTTTTCTGTGACATTTTCACCTTTCCTTTAAATGTAAAACACCAAATAAATCTGTAGTCTGTTCATGTTAAAACACTATTTTACAGAAATAAGTGCATCTATCAACTGCCAGGGACTTCTCAGCATCACCAGCATTTCTCAGTTAATCTGCGGTATTTGAATAAAATGTACTATTGAATACAGGACCCAAGTTGTCTTGTGATTTGCTGTATTTTCTGTTCCTTCGGTTGCTAAATTGTGACCATCTACATAATTTGCTTGGAATGAAATATTCACAGCTTTGTCTTATTTTTACACATATTTTCTGCGGAGTAACAACAAGTATTTTCTACTCCATGACTAGGACTAACATACATCTGGGTTTTCCTGGTCATATCCTCTTTTAAGGGTCTGAATTTTGTGTCTGGGTGGATTGTTTTTCAAAGTTTCAAACATGTTCAGGGTTTTTGCTTGTTTGCTTCTCATATTCCTTATAAATATACAAAAAAAATTCTGTGCAAATTTCACTTCGGACAATATTATCCACGAGGCTCCATAAAATTCCAGTAGGTGTATGTGTCACTTTGAAAAATAGTGAAATATCTAAATGGGATGGCATTGAACCAGCTGTCAAGTTTCTAACTGAACACGGTGTGTCCATAGATGATGTTACATGCTTTGACCAAGCCTGTAATCTGAGAAAATTTATAGAGCTGGAGCAACAAAATGGGGAGTTTACAAGCACATCAGAAGTGGACAAAATATTTTGAGAAATCAAAAAGTAATGAATGTTGTTTTGAACAATTTAGCCTTTAGTCATTTTAGAACTGATAATAGAATCTGTCTTATAGTCTATGTCCATTAAAGAGAAAAGTAGTTTTCAACAGTGAAACAATTATAAAAACGGGTTAAGTGGTTTCCGAGATTACCCCTGGACAAATACATACACAATTGCATTTTCTTTTTTATTTCAAGCAAAATCAGATAGGTATCTAAAATTAATAACATCATAGCATTTGAGGTTATAAAAGCATATGACTGCCAAAACAAGCAAATGCATGCTTTCTTGCTCACAGCCATGATGCAAAAACAAAGGAACATAAAAGAAAAGCCTCTGGTGTTACATTCACATGACTTTTTCAACTTGCACTTCTACAAACTATTTTTACAAAAGCTTATTATTCTGACTACTTCTTGTTAATTCAGATAAACTTTCAGCTCACCTTCATACATTTTGTTACACAATACAATAGGTAAGGCGATAATCAGACTTTTAAACATCATGTCGCTATGTGATGGTTTTCAAACTGCATGTTCTTGGCACGAGAAAAAAAAAATATTTCCCATTTGAGAAAAATATTTTAAAATTCAAACAAATAACAAGGAATATCTCAGAAATGGCTAAATCCACAAAACAAAATTTGACATAAATTATGTGTTTTAAAGAGATCTACATTTTTTATGTTGTAAGATTTTGTCTCTACCAGTTGTACAAAAATAATTCAGAATAAAGAGGACTTCAGAAACTATTCCCAGAAAATTCAAGATACAAATTTCATTTATCATTTAAATATCTTATAACATACGGTATTCTTATCAAAACTGTTAAGAACCACTTTTGAGAAAATAAAAATGTTCGAACAATTTTCCAAGTAAAGGGTAATTTGGGGTGGGAGGGTTTTTCTGGAAAATCATGTCGCATTAATGAAAGATGCTGAACTTAAATACTGTTTAGTATTTAGCCGACTTTTGGTTTTTAAATTTTGCTGCTCACAGACACACACACACAAATGGAACTTTTTCTAAAATGCTTTTTTGGGGTTCAGGTGCCTCAAAACATGTATTTGCAGTGAAATTTTGACGTGGAATTTTTGGGTTGAACACAATACTTCCTCTACTTACTGTAAGTGTGTGGCAGAGAAAGTAAAAATGAACACTTATTCGTTTTTAGGCAGCATGCTCTTTGGTTAATAAGTAAGAGTGAGCTCGTTGACTGAACGGTCTATAGCAGCGCACTGGTCAGCTGTAAGAGGTTCCATCCAGGTGTCTCAATTACCCAGAGGCCACTGTAGGGGCTCCGGGAAGTTAAGAAGGCCTGCTCTAAGACTTGGCATGCTGGGCTCCCATACAAACTCATCCGGCTTGGGCTACACCCACGGCTAATCAACACCCTCAACAACTTCCTTAAGTAACGCACTTTTGTAGTTATCGCATCAACACCAAGATTAGGAGATTATTTCTCACACTGTTTATGGCAGAGTTCCCAGCGTCAGTAGACACAGTGTGCTGAGACGGTACTTTGTCTCAGTTCGCCGCGAGGTTGACTAGTAGTGGTGTTTGTGTTTACTACAAGAAGATCGCGGAACAAATATGCAACGTTTCTATACTGCGCTAGCATATGCCTTCATTATTTACATGCCTACAATATTACTTACAACAGTCAAATTACACACATGTATTTGCAATATAGGTACATGATTCTGATAAAAACTGTATTCCTTTACAATAAATATATATATGTGTGTGTGTGTGTGTGTGTGTGTGTGTGTGTGTGTGTGTGAAGGCGAAATTCCTTCTGTTTTCACTAAAAATATGCTTGTACTGCAAGAAAGTTCGCACGGTGTTATACGTGCATATTTAAAATAAATATTATTGTCTATGTTATTGAAACATGTTTTTTATTTTACACACTCATGAATAGCCAGGAATCGAATCTCAAACAAATGAAACGTACGTTCGTTCTCCGACGCGGCACACTCAGGTTGCCCTTTCCTTTCACAGCGCAGTCAATATAGGCAACCAATCTTAAGGACGTCCACGCTAGGACAAAGTGTCGTTCTTGCCGATGACAGAATAGACAGACACCTCAGATCCTTCAAAGCCATAGGACGACATCTCAATCTCATCCAGTTTATACCGAGCCATTTTGCATGTGCGCCGTCGAAAATTGGGAGACTGTCTCATTTTGAATGATTCCCTAAGTGCACTTCAGAGCCTCCGTGAGCTGTACAACTACCACCCCATTGTTCAGCTAATCCAGGATACCCTCCATGTTTTACACGCTTCTGGCATTAATGTGGAGTATGCTTGGATACCTGGTCACGTTGGCTTGCCGGAGAATGAACTTGCGGATTTGGCAGCTAAGGCGCAACCACAGAGCCTAGTGTTACAATACCTCTGGTAACGTCGGAAGACTTTAGGCTTGTTGTGCAAAGAGCGGTGCTGGCTCTCCGCGGAAACAAGCTTAGGGTAGTTAAGGACATTCCGATATAAACTGGGTAACTTCTTCTCGCGTATCTCGTCGCGAGGAGGTGAAGTTAGCTCGGTTGCGTATTGGTCACTGCAGTTTTACGCACAGTTACCTTTTTAATGGTGACCCTGCTCCTATTTGTAGCGAAGGTCTTTCGGTCCGTCGCGTGTTGCTGGAGTGTGTGGCTCTAGCACATCTTCGGGACTCTCTGCAACTGCCGGCCAGTCTTGCAGAGGTCTTAGCGGATGATAAGCAAGCGGTTGATAGGTTTTTTAATTTTGTTTCGAAAGTAAATTTCCAAATGCGGGTTTAGTCATCTTAATAGGTATTTTATAGTGATCGGTTTAGTTTTATATATTTATATATGACATGTGCTATATTTCTATATTGATATTTATCTTTGTCTTTTGCCGTGATTTTATATTGATATTTATCTCTGGGTTTTGCTTTGATTTTATTTATTTATTTTTTGTTAATTGTTTAATTTTTTTATTCAGCTTTATCTCTGGCCTTTGTCATGATCTAGTTTACAAGGTCGCTAATGACCTAGAAGTTGAGCGCCCTTAAACAAAACCAAATCGTCCAGCTGTGGTGGATGTCTGAATGCCACATGCTGTCTTGTTTACCAAACGCTGACACCACCACATTCTCCTATCAGGGACAAAAGATTGAATGGCGGAGCTGTATTAAATACCTAGGAGTCATTCTTGACCTGGGCATAACCTTTCGTCAACATTTGTAGGGGACAATGAACCGAGCGAACAGCACCACTGGTACTTAAAGGTAGGTTTCCGCATAAGCTACCCTATTGCAGTTGTGTGCTGTGCCTGAGAGCCACCAAGGAGCACTTACGAAGAGAGCTTTTTGTTCATTATCACATGGCCCACCGTGCCCCAGTCGTGTCTCTATTGCGATCAATCATGAGATTTATTTTATAAAAATGATCGGGATATTGTCGCGACACGATAGGCTAGAGCCGTTTGGCAGCCTCTTGCAGTTGGATGCGTATCACACTAATTATATTGTTAATGTAAGCCGTTCGTCATGGCCAAAGAAATAATTGTACTGGTTCAGCAGTAGGTACTCAAAGCTATACGATCTGTCGCATAAACTTTATGATGGCACATTGGTTAAGGGTAACACGTGAAAGGTTATAGTCGAGAGACTTAAAATATCTTGCCTCTTCAGTAAAAATTAATAAACACCGCAGGTCATAGAGGTGTCTCCTTTATGATTCGTTGCTTATTCAAACGGGGATGACAAAACGGGCATATCAAGATTAAAATAACCGGCATACAGTCGGAACACGGTAGGTTATGTGGAAAACACGACACAACACGGTAGAAACACGGTCGATGCACATTTGGAACACAGTAGGTTATGTGGAAACCTACCTTTAAGCTACGCATTTTCAAGGCTTTAATGATCCATGGTCGCGAGATCTGGTGCACGGCAGTAGATTCCTGGTTTCTCTGGCTACAGCGGATTCAGAATAGACGGTTCCAAAAATACCAATAGTTCCAGTTAAACAGTTCCAAAAATACCAAAAGTAATGCTCTGACCGTGGACAGTATGTTGTGTTAGAGTACAACAGTATGCATATGATTTGAGATCTTGGAACTTCCAATGGAGGGCAACGTCTACAAGAAATGTTCCAAACAGATTTTATTATGCTATGAGCTCTTGTGATTCACATGTGAAAGTCAACTACGTCGTTTTGGAACACAGAATCATTAGCATCATGGGAATTGATACAAGACGGTTACCACGATGATGATGGACTTGAGCAACAGTAAAAGTAGGTATATGTATTACTGTGAAGGTTGCGAATCCGCGCGTGCGAGGCTGAATGTACGGCGGGATGGAGAAAGAAGAAAGGAGGGGATTCTTCGCTTCCGAATCGAAGAATCACGACTTGATACGAAACAACCCAGGGCAGTCACGTGACAGTAACTTCTTTAATCGCCATGTGTAAAAACTCCGAAGGTACTTGAGTATTATTTTGGAACGGTTATTTGGAATTGTAACGGTTGGAACTGTGACTGAAAAATATCTACTTCCCTACCTCCAGTAAGGCTACTACATGAAACATCAGACGCTTCCAAATGTGGAAGATATTTTGGGCGTCGGGTACAAAATTAATACGTCAGTTCCTACATCATGAGAAGGCCCTTGTCAAATTTCTTACCAAGGAGTACACGGCAACACCCGCACATGGGAGTTCGGCGCACACAACATTAACATCAGCACAGGTTCTACCTGCTTTCACAACCACAACCAAAAGGTCACCAAAATCCTACATCTCATGCTATCAATCAGCGGTAGTGGACATGTTTGCAACCACATCTGTCAGACCAGTTCGTTAAGGGATGAGACATGATAAGTGTGTCTGTTTGGATCGGAGGAGGTGAAAGTGAGGGAAGATAGTTGATTGATCTGCACCGCGATCCAACATGAATATGTATGTTAATGTAATATTACATCTAAAGATAAGATATTCAGAATAATGTCTTGTTCTACCGGTGCAAAGAGGAAAGCCGAAGAACCGCAGTTCGAGTCCCATGTATAGCACCGACTTTTTGGAATCTTATTCAACTTCCCAGGTCTCTATAAACATTTAAGTAAGCTGGACCGCCCTGTGTGTGTGTGGCAGACAACCTGCGATTTTTAAACATCACAAACAGAAACTAGTGCCAATGCCAAGTTGGCCCACATCCAGATCCGCCCGGCTTTGGGTCACAGCATCCAGACGACTTGGACTGTACTTAACCGTACTACTCCCTGGAGGAACATGTTCTCGACATTACTTACGTCTCACCTTCCACGTCTGTTGTATAACTAACTGCCTTATGTGACATTCGCTTAAAACGCTTTAAAATAACGCTCGTGCCAAAGCAATTGAGGATTTCTGTAATTTCTTAAGATCTTCCGCATATTATCACTTTAATAGTTCTTTGAATAAACTAATTGTTTTGTATCGTCTTTCTTTCAAGATATGGAACATTAAGAGGATTGTTAATGATTCGAATCTCTTTATTTCATAGGAAGAAAATCTGTTATATTCACGTGACTTTCTCCAAACACTAACGTTTATTTTTATGTAGCCTCTACAGACTATTCTTACCAAAACTTATTTATCTATCTACTTCATGTTAATCGAGATAAACATTTAATGAAATAGTTTCATTACACATATCGTTTTTATCTCTCTCTTATGGTTCACCAGTTATAATACAAAATTATGCAAAATTCCTTCAGAATGAAGAGGACTCCACAGGCTACTCTCAGGAAATTCAAGACTTGTCATTTAATACGTTAAATTTGTAAATATATTAATCAACATGTAGAGCCGTTTTAGAGCAAATAAGAAACTTGGAAAACATTTACCATGTAAAGGGTAGCTTAGGGTTGGGAGAACTTTCTTGAAAATCTTCGTGTCGCATCCTTGGAAGAGGCTGAACCTCTTCAACCAACTTCTTGCTTTTGAGTTATGCTGTCTGACAAGAGTGCCTGCACCTTTTCATGGAAGTTTTATACGTGTATGTATAATACTTCTAGATTGTAGGGAAAATAAAAACATGTACTATTGGTTTGTCTTTACCACGCTTCCTCATACCCCGTTGTATGACTTCTAGATCACAACTTGTGAATAAGGTTGAAAACGAGAGGGAGTATAATAATAGTAAGGTGGAAAGGACTAAATCTGCACCCGAGGTCGCTGCCAAACGCTGACTCACCATATCACCTGTAACACACTACCGCCCCCGCACAGGTGCAACAACTTCCGTAACAGGCTGCACTACACAGTCTGTCCAAACTGAGCAACACAGGTGGATCAGTTAGTTCTGATGTATCGTCGTAACACAAAGTTGTTCGCTGGCTATTGCTAACAGCACTGCTCAAACATTTCATGTGTTGCATTCACATTACTTTCTCCACCCACACTTTTACAAATTATTCTTATAAAACTTTATTACTTCCTTTACGATGTCTTTACAGCAAGTAAAAGGAATATTGTATTCAACACAAAAATTTTATGTCGGGATTTCACGGAAATGCATGTTTTGAGGCCCCTCAATCCAAAAAGTTCAGTGTGTGTGGACAGCATAACCCAAAAACGAAAAGTCGGGTAAATACCAAATTTGGTATTTAAGTGCAGTATCCTCCAAAGACGCGACTCGCAGATTTTGAAGAAAATACCCCCTCTCTACTTTAAATAAGTACTAGAGAAACTAAAAATCTGATGTGATACATGCACATAACTTTCTCTACCCTCTATTGTTTATTAGTGGGTATACAAACTATTCTTACTAAAGCTTATTTTTCTTTCTACTTCAGTTTAATCGAAACAGCTACATTAAACATTTCTTATAGATACAAAGGGAATAACTATAGTCAAACGTTTAAAAACTGGGTACTATGCGCCGGCCTTGAAATTCCATACTGTTTCCATACAATCGCGAGAAACGACTGATTTAAATCGACGGGACTTAAAAAGAATGACAAACTATTGAGCAAATCGAAACATTAATAACTGATATCTCGGAAATGGGTGATGGTACTAAAAAAAGTGATTTGAAATAAATAGTGCATTTTAAACACTTCTTCAATTTTTGTGAAGTACGTTTTCGTCTGTCGCTTAACGTTTGCCAGTTATACAAGATTATGCAAAATTCCTTCAGAATGAAGAGGATTTCACAGGCTGTTTCCAGAAAATTGAAGATGTACATTTGTTCTGAAAATATCTTTAATATATGGCATTTTGATAAAAATGTTAGTCATCTTTTAGAAAATAAAAAATTTCGAAAAATGTTCCATGTAAAGGGTAGTTGGCGGTGGGAGTTTCTTGAAAATCTTCGTGTCGTATCTTTGGAATATAAACTAAAGTCCTTGGCGCAACAGCCCGTTGCGGGAAAGGCCTGCCGCCTGCCGCCTGGCCGCTGCGTCTCCCACCTCTGCCCACAACAGGCGTCATGAGTGGGGTGCAGTACTGAAGGGTGGGACGTGGTCAGCGCTCCGGATCCCTCTCGGCCTACTTTTCAATGAATTGGCGCCTCAGCGACCTAACGAGGCTGATTGCACCCCGGGCCAGGTAGTGAAGCGCTACCACTTGATCACAGTACACGTGTTACTGAATCCCCACCATTAAATGTAGTTAGTCCAGAACGTCCACTCTCCACTTCAAGTTCTAGCAAAAAAGACTCTGAATTTACTCCCCTAAAAGAGAGTTTGTCGGACCCTCAAACCAGCGACCCGTTAAACTATGTACAATTTCAAAGGACATACTGAGCTGTTGTGCGGGAATACTTAGAAAATACAGATGTTCAACCCCGACTGATCTCCTAGATGTGCATTATTGTCTATTAAATAAACATGAAACGACGTTTTTCAGCCATAAAAGGAAAATTGCAGAAGAGATTTGCATTGCAAACGGATGGCAGAGACTAATCCTTTTTTCACAACTTGCTCATCCAATTCAACATATATGGTTATAGGCCGCAAAAAGAACCCTTCAAGTACTTTACAAAAAATCTACACCTGATGTAATATGTTTACAGGAAACCAACTTTAAAGGAAATTACCAAGCTTCCACAAAAGACTATCCAGTTTATACAAACAACAGACCACGCAAGTGGGGCCGTAGCCACTTAAGTTAACAACAAATACAGTTCGAACAGGTTAACCTTAAATAAAAAATACATATTTGAAATGGTTGCAACAAAAATGTTGTTTCCTAATTCTTACCCATTTACTGTCTGCGGAATTTTGTCCTTAATTGAAGAGCTGTCCAAGCCATTTCTTCTAGTGGGAGACTTCAATAGTCACAGGTTCATGTGGGGGTCATATAAGTTGGATGCAAGAGGCAGAATAATTGAGGATCTTGTTGAATCAATAGATATAGTACACTAAATACGTGACAACTAACACATTTGACGGTGCAATCAATTTATTCGTTGATTTTTAACAATTCAGCTGCGGCGCACAAACTCGAATGGTTTGTAGCAGAAGACCCTTTTGGAAGTGATCACTTCCCAGTTGTCATTCAACATCACTATAATCCTATAAATAGACCTGTATTAACAAACACAACAACATGGAAATTTAATCTTGCCATCTTTGACCGTTATCAAAACATTATATCCACAAAATTAAATTATTTGAACTCAGAAGATCGTATCCCAGAATCTACTGATCATAAAGTATTTAATTTTACTACAATTATGCTTGATGCAGCACAACAATCTGTTCCTAAAACTACAGAAAACCCAAGGAAAAAGCAAGTTCCTTGGTGGAATGAAGAGTGCCGCTTAGCAACAAGCTTTATAAACAAGCCTTGTCACATTGGAAACGACACGTACTGACAGAATAAACAAGAATATAAGAGATGCAAAGAAAAAATACGCAGGACTTTTAAGGACAACCGATCTACATTTCAACAACAACAGGGAATCTGCTCACTTCTCTATAACAGTTTGTTGTCACATAGAAATTATACATGGTGGTGGAGACATTATAACTGTACTAACACTGAAACCGTGGTCTCACAACGTATCAACAGACTTCGCGTCAACTGATTAACTGGCACACGGAGAGGGAACAGAACCGGTTGGGAATGGTGCAATGCAGGGCAAGCAATTATTCTCTAACGCGGCCATGCGTCCAAAAGAAGACTCTGTAGCTGTAGGTCACTTGCCACAACCTGATTAAAGGTTCAAGCTCAGAGCAAACGTCACCGCAGCTGAAAGCATGGTGAAAATTGTTCTTTTTTTAATGCGTTTTGAATGTTTGATTCTGTAAATAACAAATGTCAAGACAGTGCTGTACATTCTGTTGAATTTTGCAAAGCTTTATCGGCGTGACATTAGATTTCAGTAATCAAGTCCAAATCTCCAGAATGAGATAACTATGTGCCCAATGCCAGGAAAGTTCATACATACGACTGACACACGCTGACTGCTGTTAACATTTGTAATCCTAAATTTTCCAAATCTCTAATTGTCTTTTATGACAATGAATTGGCAGTAAGTAATAAACACTAAAATACCATAATTCACTTTAATTACGTCAATTTTTCATAGACTGCCTCTGCGTCGAGTATCAGCGCTCTGGGTTCCCCGGATTCGGTTCTAGGCTGGGACGGGGAGTTTTTCCTTAAAACCAGAATCATTCCCCGTCTCCCTCAGAGTCTGGAAGTGGGTGTGTGATTGCGTTTAATAGTAAAACAACCTACAGTTTAGCGAGTAGTAACTCCATCAGTCGTTTCTGAAGCCAAAGCATCAGCACACAAAAGATGTTTTGTCTTTCATGACCACATATTGGCATATTTCACTGTTGAGAAGGAAGCTGTGTGCAGATTTCGACAGACCAAGGGATGCACAGCAGCAATAAGCTTTAAAACAGAACTACAAGAAACCTGTTAAGGGGTTTAAAAGTTGACAAAGAATCGTGCCCACTATGCGGAAGTGTAGATAAAAATTTACACTGTATAATAGAATGTGCAGAAACCAAAGTTTGGAGAGAGGAAATATTGGAATAGGAAATGGGATAAATTACAGGTAGAGGTATTATTTTTAAAACTCTTTGGAAACAATAAGAAAGAATTTTTGAAACAATTAGGTAAATATACAGGGAAGGTAAGAGAGAAATGGTGGAGGAAAATTATTAAAGAAAAAGAGGAATATAATAACAGAAGTGATGATATAGGTAAATTATAGATGAGGAGAGTAATTTAAATTGCTAGTTTTGGAAAATGTATACAGTAAAATGAAGGGTACATATACACAAACAACCAGGGTGTTAAGTGTATATGATCCTATCTCAAGCAACTCCTAGAATAGCATAATTAATGTATTAGCATCCAGATAGTAGTAAAGGAAAATTAAATTATAAAATAAATGCGTTATAAAATAATTATATATATGAATTTAAAAAGGTGGATGATTTTAATAAATAAAAAGGTAAATGAAGGAAATATAGTATTGGAGTTTAGCAAATAACCGCTGGATACCAGTGGAATAGGTTTTAGTCTAGTAGTAAGTTTTGCTAGTTAAGCAGCTGGATACCAGTTGCTTTTATGCTGGTTATTAGTAGTAGCAAGAAAAATTGAATGAATTATGTATGTGTTTAAATATATGAAGAAATAAATAAATCTATCTAACTACAAGAAACCAATGAAATCATGAACGTTTTACCAGCGGAGCGCCTATTATCATTGCTCTGTCCGTTCATATGCATTTAACAACTCGCAAGTATGGAGTTGAGATCTTATGTACAGGAGCTTGAAGAAAATTTATCGACACATTTCAAATTTCTTCAAAACGGTATACAATTAAAGGTAGCTTAGATAAAGTTTCAAAAAAATTGTATAATTTATCAATATACACAGCCGAAATTTGAAGTTGCAGCGGAATTTTTCCGAACCGGCTGCAATCAAATATATACATAATTGTCTGCACCTCGCAGGGAGATACTTTATTTAATTCTTATTGTCATTAGAAGTGGAATACGACTATGATACACTACAGTGTAGTAGCACAAGCTTGGTTAAAACATTTTCGTATCTACTCACTTCTCAGTCTGCGCATGTGCATACCACACGAAAGACAGGGTTTCGATTCCTTACCATGGTTATTATTATTATTATTATTATTATTATTATATTATTATTATTAAGCCTTACGTGGGTTAAATGTCGGCATGTATCCGCATATCCAGATTTGCCTGGACACCTCATCTTAACAAATTGAAACACAAAACCCAACATTAAAGGTAAATAAAACGTTGGGAAATCTCATAGGTTTACAAAACATCCTATCACAACGTAACAGCAAAACCCTACTCATATAGGAAGACTTGCAAACTGGTGTGTGTAATGAAACATTACATCCGTTATGTTGGTATTATTTAAATGACGAGAGAACAAGTGAAGGTGTTTATTTTAATGTTAACAAATTCTCAGCGAGTATTCGTGGATGCAATTTGTTTGAAACCTATATAAATTTAAGAATAATTTATATGGTGTCCACTAAAAATGTAGAATTATTAGGAGTCTTTCCTATAATGTTCAATAAACCCCAGAATATGAGACACAAAATGCTCCGAACGCACCTGAAGTGTAACGCCATGTGTACATTTACAATCCTGTTCTGCGTTTTCGGCAAGATCATATTGCAGCATGGTGATAGTTTTTTTTTTCTACACGTCTTGCAAACATAAATCAGATATTTAAAAGACTAAGATCTCGTATTTACCATAAAAATTGCAAAACAATAGAGCATTTTGTCGATTTAAGTGTAAAGAATGAAATTCAGGGTTTTTCTCAACTGGTTTACCTAAAATAGAAAGTAGTAGATCTCAAAGAAAATATGCAGTATAATTTTAAAATATCAACACAAGGAATTAAACATTTTAGGGTCAGTGGGGGAAAATTTGGATAAATAAAGTAACCATTCCTTATAAACTCAAAACAAATGTTAAACATCGTGCGAGATGGATCAATGTTAACATTCGAGACAATGCTTCCGGACAGGCTTTTTTTCCCCTAGTCGCACAAATCAAAAACCTGTTCAAAACAAACAAAAATAAAATGGTTACAAAAACAACATGGAAAAATTCAGATAGACACAAATTTGACAGTGTCTGCAGTTTTATATACCTACTTGGGATCAGAGGTTAATTGTAAGAATAATATTAGCAAAGAAATTTTAAAAATCTCATGTGATGCATTCGCATGATTTTCTCTACCCTCTATCTGGGTATACAAACTATTCTTACTAAAGCTTATTTTTCTATCTATCACATTTTAATTCAAATAAATCCTTACAGAAACAGCTACATTACACAATTCGTTATAGATACAAAGAGAACAGCGATAATCAAGTGTTTAAGAACAGGACGCTCTATACTGGCCTTAAAATTCTATACTGTTTCCATGACATCGCGAGAAACAACTGAATGCTGACAGGACTTAAGAAAATGACCAAGTAATGAACAATGAACAATGAACAATTCGAACCATTAATAAACGGATCTCAGAAATGGCATTTACCACAAAAAAAACTTATTTGAAATAAACTGTGTGTTTTAAAGAGATCTACATTTTTTGTGTAGTACGTTTTCGTCTATTGCTTAACGTTTACCAGTTATACAAATTATACAAAATTCCTTCACATGAAGAGGACTTCACAGTCTATTCCCAGAAAATTCGAGATAGAGTACATTTTATTTGTCATGTAAATGTCTTTAATATAGGGCATTTTAATCAAAATCGTTAAAGCCATATTATAGAAAATCAAAATTTTCGAAAAACGTACCATGTAAAGGGTAGTTGGGATGGGTTTTGTTGAAAATATTTGTGTCGCATCCGTGGAAGATACCGAACTTAATACCAAGTTTGGTACTTATCCGACTTTTCGTTTTCGAGTTATGCTGTTCATAGACACACACACGGAACTTTTTCTAAAAATACTTGTTTTTATTCGGGGCCTCAAAACATGTATTTTCGGTGAAATCTCGGTATAGGATTTTTGGGGAATGCAATACCTTCTCTATCTACTATGTACGTGATAGAGAAAGCACAAAATAATTCTGAAGGCCAGTAAGTACTACTATGGATTAAAAGGGTATATGAAATCATATATCATTTGAAGAAGAAACAAATATTAGTATATTCATTCTTGAATAAGACCAGTAGAAACACACGCCTCTGAGACATGGGCGCTGAATAAAACCAATGACACGTTAGGCATATTTGAAGATATGGGATTATGGAGATTTTTATTTTTTTATGGATGCTCTTTAACTGCTATGGTTCCTAGCGTCTCATTTTATATTGGACGTGAAGGACTGGGAATTTTGCTCAGAGGCCTCAAGCATGCTCGAGGTTCTTTTACGTGTCGTAAATCTACGACACAGGACCGCCGGCTTTACTTAGTATGGACGGAGATATGCACAGCTTGTATAAGGAACTGGTTATCATAATATATCAAAATCAACAAGCCGGTCATGTGATGAGAACGAATGAACACTATAAGACCAGGGAATGGATTCAGAGGAAGAGGAAAACGGGATGACTGTAAAACTGGGGAAAAGAAGTTTGAATAGAGATGATTGGAAAACGCCGGGGCTCACATGGGACTGTAGAACCAGGGACGATGAACGCCATGTAGATACAGAATTTCCAAGACCCGGCTGCTGAAGTGGCACTCGGGCCACTCGGCAGCGACTTCCTCTGCGGTATAGTTCGCACGACGGAACAGCGTACTGCGTCCATGCGTTGCAAGCAAGTTTGCGCAAACATCAGTATGAACTTGGTCTTCGAACGAGGCAGTTTTGAGATCGAAACAACGCGGCCCGAAGATTTATTTTTGTTATAACTTAAGTATTTGTGTACTGTTTATTAGTGAAAAGAAAGGTTAGCAAACGCTCCCGATCGAAATGGTGTAAAAAGCGGCTTCTAAGAAGAAAGTTACACTCGCATATAAACTTAATGAAAGGCTTAAGAGAAGATCCAGATGACTGTAATCATTTGAGAATGGATGAAAGCGGTGATTCCTGTAACTGAATGACAGAACACTGTGACGCGGGAATATATATATATATATATATATATATATATATATATATATCCTCATGAAGGATTGAGTTGAACTTTTATGTTTTCAGCTGCTGGAAGATCATACAGAATTTAAGATTTAATATCTGTATCTTGTTTGATAAGACACATTCTTCTTATTCCTAATAGAATATTGCTTAGATTTTATGTTCCAAAGACACGGCAACGATTTATATGAATTGCTTAGAATGGGTGCGTACCTACATCACACAACTTGCCTTAAGACACGGCCTGTACACGCCTGCGCAAACCAAATCTTCAGCACTGTAAAGTTTACGCAAGCCACCGTCAACACGCTCGTTCTTCCCGATACAAAATGACTGGTATGCGCAGGTAAGCGCGTGGTAAAGCCTGTTTTGTGTCCGGCTGCAGAAGCAAACTTTAAGGTCATCTGACTCTTACAAGTGAACTACTTGCAAATACTAAATGGACGTTAATAGCTAAGTATGTGGAGATGTGACAAGAGAAATTACGACAGTGAATACATAACCGTACGTCAAATATTTGAACATTTCTTAATTAATTAAAAAAAAAGCTGATGTTACATTCATAACTTTCTGTACCCTCTATCGCGTATTGGTGGATATACAAATTATTCTTACGAAAGTTTATTTTTCTACCTATTTTATTTTAATCGAGGTAAACCTTTGCAGAAACAGCTACATTACACATTTCGTTATAGACACAAAGGAAACAGCGATAGTCAAATGTTTAACAACTGGACGCCATATGCTGGTCTTAAAATTCATACTGTTTCCACGACATCGCGAGAAACGACTGATTTAAATCGACAGGATTTAAAAAGAATGTCAAAGTAATGAACAAATCGAAACATTAATAACTGATATCTCGGAAATGGGTGATGCTACAAAAAAGTTATTTGAAATACATTGTGTTTTACAGAGATCTACATTTTTTGTGTAATAAGTTTTCGTCTATCGTTTAACGTTTGCCTGTTACACAAGAATATACAAAATTACTTCCGAATGAACAGAACTTCACAAGCTATTCCAGAAAATTCAAGATAAACATTTTATTTATCATCCAAATATCCTTAATATGTGGCATTTTAACCAAAATTGTTAGAGCTTTTTTTTAGAAAATAAAAAATTCCGAAAAACGTTCTAATTAAAGAGTACTTTGGGGTGGGAGGATTTTCTTGAAAACCTTCGTGTTGCATCTTTGTAAGGTACTGAACTTAAATAGCAAGTTTGGTATTTATCCGAGATTTCGTTTTTTATTTATGTTGTTGACCGACACACGGATCTGTTTCTAAAATTGGTTTTATTCAGGGTCCTCAAAACACGTATTTCCGTGAAATCTCGATATCGAATTTCTGGGTGGAATGCATACCTTCTCTACCTACTAGGTAAATATTGGTATAGTATACATCTTTGGTTATTATTAGTTACTATTGTTTTATAGCATGCTACACTCGTTAGGTATTAATTAAATATGCATGCAGATAGACAGTTGCTAAATAATAATTATATAGTAAGCTTCCACCTATTGGTTCTGAGAAGTAAGGCTAAGACGTCATCTAGGAAGTACTTTCAAAACTACGTTACGTCCACAAAAGTAAAGTTGTAGGCAGAGGAAGTGCTTGATGGTTACTGGCACAAAAATGTTTTTGAAATAAATTGTGTGTTTACACAAGATCTACATTTTGCTGTAATTAAGGTTCTATCTGTTTTATACTAATTCATTCAGAATGAAGAGGATTTCACATAAAATTCAACATATGCAGTCACACAAATAATATATCACATTTGAATGTTTGCCAACTTTCTGAAATTGAAACCCCTAAAACTTTCTCTGTCCAGAAAAGATGCTGAGTGCAGTAAATGTACAAATATTACATGTAAAATAAATGGGACTTCCGTTTTATAAGAATCCTGGTAGTACTGCTTCTGAAATTCTTCCTAGTACCACAATAAACGTGTATTAAAGCAAACAACACCACTTCCTAGGCTATACACACATTTCTGGTCCGTATTTTACGCTTCAAAACATCAACTATAAACACAAACTGTTACAACACATGAGAAACATACCCCGCAGCCATAGAACGTGATTAAGATAAACATTTTACCCGAGGGAGACGGTTTTACAATTCACATCATCCATTACTGAAGGTTCGCGCCCTGGTTACTATATGCATTTGGTCGCAGCCCAAAGACATGGTCGTGATGAAGAATAGACACACAGATAAGCTCTGGTCTAACTAGACTATACCATTCAGTTTGTAATCTTAACTTACAATATATACAATAGAATTTAATGCTTTGTCATGTACGTGGTGAAAATCTGTAACACTTTGAATCTACCTACAAAGCCGTAAAAATGCCTTCCCATCCGTACATTTTACGGGCAAACCGTGATAGTTGGCAAATGTGTCTATGGCATTTTAATCCAAATTGTTAGAGCGATTTTTGAGAAAATAAAAAATAACGAATAATTTTCAATACAAGGGATACTTTGGATGCGAGAATTTGCTTGAAAATCTTATTCTTGTATCATTGGAAGCGCTGAAATTAAATAAGTTTAGTAATTATTGTTCTGAATTTTCGATTTTGAGTTAGGTTTTTCACGCTCAGGGGACTTCAGAACGTGTGGTTATGGTGAAATCTCAATATCGAATAACAATTGTTGCTTCCTCTAAGAAAATAATGAAAGTAGCAATGGGATGAATGTGTCTGGCGAATAAAAGTATCATCTGGACTTTTCATACTCACGCGAGAACGGAAAATAAACATAACTTGGAGTATAGCAAAACTACTGGTACAAAATGGATGTGATTAAAGCAAGGAATTGTGGGATTATTGGGGGGGGGGGGTTTGACTTGAAGGTATTACTGCTCGCTGAACGATAGGTTTTTCTTAACATTACTTTTTTTCAGTATTTTACTATTAAACACACACACATTCATAGTTCCAGACTCTTTGGGGAATAGGGAATTAATCTGGTTAAAGAAAAATCACCCATCCCAGTCGGGAATTGAACCCCGGACCTCGCCACTCGACCGCAGAGGCAATCTTAAGAACAGCTATTTCGACACAATCTAGTTCCTTGTTAAGACGATATGGATACCTTTTGCTCTCTGCTACCTGTCTATTAGTAGTAGAAGGAAGTATTGTATTCCGTCCAAAAATTCGATGTGGAGATTTCAACGCAAATACATGTTTTGAGGTCCTCTGAATCCCACGAAAAAAGACATTTTTAGAAAAAGGTCCGTGCATTTTCTGTATGCGAGGAGCATAACTCTAAAACAAAATGTTTGATCATTACAATTTCTGCATTGTGTACAACACTTGATAAATGAGGATAATAAAATTAAAATAAATGTTTTCCTAAAAAAAAACAATTGAACATATCTGCATGAAATTTAATACAGACTTAATGATTGTGATAGAGCAACCTGTGACAATATTTTGATTAAAACAGTTTGATTATAAGAATATTAAAGATAGAGTTGATATACAAAAAATGCCATGGAAAACTGCAGTGACCTTATTTAGGATGGCTACTGGCCACGATTGCCTCGCAGAACACCTCTACAAGATAGGATGCCTACCTACACCCAACTGCCTTAAGTGATAACTTAGACTTTATATTGGGAAGCCAGAGGGAAAATGATGCAAATCAATTAATCCCCAGTGCCATTGGTAACAACAACAGTTTGATAAAAACTGCAAGATGTAGACATTTCACCTACGGCTACCCTTCAACATGTGATTATCAATGCGGTTTCCTCTATACCCTTTGTACCTTTGTATAATAAAACTATTTCTGCAAAGATTTATCTCACTAACATGACGTAGATAAAAAAAATAAGCTTTAGTAAGAGTAGTTTGTAAAAGCTATATAAAAATAAACGACAGTGGGTAGAGAAAGTAATGTGGAAATAATACAGCAGATGTTTCGTTTTAAGTTTGACTGTTGCTATTGATTTCGTATAACGTTTTTTAAAATATTATCTCTAATGGTGGTAATCTTACTATTTCTTAGTTCCAAGGCCACCATGAGAAATACTCCCAACTCATAGATGTAACACTAATCACATCTTCCTAGTTCCATTTTCAGTAGTTGGCTGCGCTTCAAAAATTGCGTCACCTTTCAAATTCGCGCCGAACTCGCTTTACTCCAACAAGTGTGATGTTATACATTTGTTATAGCAAGTTCTTGTCACAAGCCACAAGTATTCCTGGCGAACACTTATGTCAAGCTTTTGTAAGAATAAAACGTAGAGAAAGCCTTTCCAGACTTAAGCAGTATACTTCGAAATGTTAAGGTTCTATTATTTTATTTTTCATGAAGTCATGGCTAATGCAGGTGAATGTTGTCTTGCAGATGTCATTCTTTCATTGGACTTTTGGGATGTGGGTTTCATAATGAGTTAGTTGTTACGTGATAGAAATGGGTGTGCATGTTTAGAAAACGAGTTATTCATAACCAGACATAGGAAATGTTATGCAGCTGGCTTCAAGTTATCTACACTCAAATCATTATCACCACAAAGAATGCAAAACAAGAGAGGTCAGGGGTAAAAACGGCCGAGTGCTGTCTGCAAACGACAAAAGCGACGGGGGTGGTTTGTTACTTGGGACGTCCGTGCAGTAACAGTTGAACCTTATTTTCTTCCGTCCTGTCTTTAATGCTTACAAATTCCTATGCCTATTTATAACCACTCTGGGGTAAAATTTTAGAAAAAAATGTAACATTATTATTTGTATTATTAACTAATTAAATAGGTTTTCAATGATACAGTGGGAACAAACAGACTGCTTCTGTGGTCCCAGTTCTGGCTGGTGCCGAGTTCAATTCCCGACTGCGGCGGGAGAATTTTTCTTTAATCACAATGTTTCCCTACCCTGAACAGAGTATGGGAATGTAAGTGCATTTCAAGTATTAAAAACTGACTTTAAGTTAGGTATGGCCATAGAAGTTAAGGTCATACAAATGAAGCAATAAGACCTTACCTGGCTTGGGAGAAGTAGCTTTGAAGCGAAGGGCAAACATGGGTGTAGAACCCGGTACGTGCATGCTTTAGATTCCCTAGTTAGTCATCAAATAGTATGTTTATATGTGTCACTCGTGCCAACTACACACGTGATGTAATAATACCGGCCAAGCGACCACTCTGCCCGCGAGAGTGATACTAACTAAACCTCGCTGAGAAATAGTCCTCTGCCATATGCCAAGTTTGAACACGGCACATATAGCAGCACGGAGGTCTTCCTAGCCAGGGCGTCACTTGTCTTACAAAACATGAAATAACCGCCTTTTGGTTTCACATCTCTTCTCCTTGTCATGTGTTTTCTATAAAAATTAAAATGTGATGAATAAAAGGACAAATCTCCTTGGTGAGTATTTTATTACAATTTGCAGATACCTTCCGCATTCCTGCGAGGTAACAGCCTTTAAATTAGTGTGCACCTCGATGAGCTGCCAATGTTGAAACTACAAGACTTCCCGTTCCACCTTTCCCTGGAATAGTTGGTTAAAGGCTGCAGTGTTTATCTGTAACCATCTTAAGACTATGCTTTACCAAATGACGATTCTTCAGCTCTTAAAAATGGCAAAAACTAGCAGGTCAACAGGAATTGCAAGATGGATACTTTTTCCTGGCAACTGACGTTGAGGATGTTGCAACAAGCAAGTATCTGCATTACCGACTACAAACAACTTGTATCCGTTCCTTTTCTACATACAAGTATTTATTTAACAATCGGAGGTGCAGCCTAGCAGGAAACAAAAAAACATTGAAATATTGAAAACTATCTTTTTTAACAGTTTTCTGGACGAATGACTTTAACAGCATTGTGCACTGTGACGTTTTATGCGTGAGTGAATCTTGTGTTATCACTCGTCATGCAATTGGCTTTGGTACATTTTGTAATGAAGAATTACATTTTAAACTTGCACTTTTTTCAACTAAATTAGACACCTTTTATGCATCTTTTTGACCAATTGTTGCACCTAAAGTTGCTAGCTCTACTAACCAGCAAAATAAAACTGCACACCCATTTCTATCACGTAGCAACTAAATCATTATGAAAGCCACCCCCAAAAGTCCAATGAAAGAATGGCATGTGCAAGTCCGATACAGAAAATGCACAGTATAGTTATTTTGTCGCGTCTAGTTTGTAAACTATGCGATAGTGAAGTAAACGGCGATTAGCATGCTACAATCTCTTAAAACAGACGAAAGGGGCTGAAATTTCGTCATCTTGGTCAAGATTATCAATATTCCATTTCCATGCCAAAACAAATGTTACATTCACATCACTTTCTCTAGCCGCTATCGCTTATTCCTACAAAGCGTATTTTTCAATCTACTTCATGTTAATCGATATAAATATTCGCAGAAATAGTTTCATTACACTCTTCGTTGTAGGTACAAGAGGGTTGCAAAAAAACAGAATCGATAGTCAAATGTTTATAAACGGGGTCGTTATGTGACGGCTTTGAAAATCCGATCTATGACATCAAGAGAAACAAAAGAATGGTCAGTTGCGGCCATTTCTGGTAAATGCCAGAAAAAATAAATTGATAGAAATTGTATGTTTTAACGGTATCTACACTTTTCGTATTCTTAGTAGGTTTTTCTCTATTTCCTAGTTTTTATCACTTATACAAAATCATACAAATTTCGTTCAAAATGAAGAGCACCTCACAGGCTATTCGCAGAAAATTAAGATATGCATTTTATTTGTCGTGTATATATTTTAAACATTTGGTATTTTAATGAAAATCATTAGAGCTATTTTGAGAAAATCTGAAGTAACATTTTTCAATGTTAAATGCATTTTGGGGTGAGGGAAGTTTCTTGAAAATCTTTGAGTCGCATCCTTGGAAGATGTTCAACTTAAATACCAAGTTTCATATTTACCCTGTATTTCGGTTTTAAGTTATGCTGTTCACAAACACACATACGTGTGGGTGGAATACATGTCTTACTGTAGGCAGGTGGTACAGGAAGTAAAAATGAAGAAGAAAGGACAGAAAATATTACTGGAGCAGAGAATGCACATGGTACAATTGTTGTATAACTATTGTATGATCAGAAGCGGTCTAAATGGTCATTTTATATTTTAATGCCGCTTGAATATTTATATTCTGCCGTTTATTTTGTTACGTGTTTTAAAACGCTACTAAATACTTCTAAAAGTGTTTTTAAAAACGTTTGGAAATGATGTTTCATAGCGTTTTTCGTCCGTTCATAAACGCAGTTTCCGAAACATTGTAATTAATGATAGCATATTTTGAAGTGAAACTGCAAGATTAAATTTTTGCATCAGGATAGCCTGAATTTGGATGGTTGTGTGTGAGTAAGGAAGGAAAGCCGCCAGTTCCGAGCACGATGTTATTTATATTTTTGTGACGATGTTGTTTGTGGCCCCGGAAGTGATGCAATACAGCGGCGTGGGCTCTTCAAAATACTGTTTCAACTCTAGTGCTCTTATAAATATCGGCACTGCTTCGCCTTGCTTGTGAACGGGCACATGTGCGCTTCCCTATAGTCGTGCATTCAGTTCCTAGGTTCACTATAGCACCAGGGAGGGGCTGTTGCCCGCCCTTAATTATACAAAAAAAATATGGCAACTGTTAAGGCTGGTTCACAACCAACGAGAACGGTAACCAGAACGAGAACGGGAAAGTTGAAATACATGTATTCAAATGGGAGTGTCCACAACCGACGGGAAGCCTTCCCGGGCCCCGGGAACGGGAAGAAGAGTTGCCCAACTTTTAACTTTCTCGTTCTCGTTCCCGGGCACGGCATATTAGATCCCTATTGTGCATATTAGACTCTTCACTCTAGAGGTTATTCTAAGCGGCCGTGACATGAAACAGCCACTAGTGCTCTCTATAGTCGCAAGCTGGAAACATGAAACTGGAAGGAATTAGTAGTAAATGTGCTTCCTAACCTCATTCCGACACCCGCAAATCTAATCAACGTTGGTTCCTCTGGTGAAGGGATCATTTGTAGTTTGTTTATATGCAACTCAAAACTGGCTATTACCTAAAAAACAATGGCAAAAGCTACAAAGAACAGCTAAATACGGTGGAAATGAAAAAAGAATAAACAATTTTAATGTATGCCATTAAATAAAGGAATGAAAGTTTGGCATAAGTAGAGGGATCGGAAATGTAATGAATATGCATTTAGATAATGTTTACTCTATCGAATTTTGATGTTGGCTTGGCTAAATTGGAAGTAGGTGAAAAAATGTCATTGGTCAGTTAAAAACAAATGAAATCCCAATGCGCAAAATCGATTTTTACTTTGTGATCGATATGCATTCCCGTTCTCGTTACCGGGCTGTTGTGAATCAAAATTTCTTGCTTCCCGTTCTCGTTTCCGTTCTGGTTACCGTTACCGGGTGGTTGTGAACCAGCCTTTATACTTAGGTTATGGCCTTACTTTGCTTTGGTAAAATCAACACTTTTATTTCTGTCGTATTTACTTAAACCAGATGAGCGTCTATTCGTTAAATCAGTGAGTGGTGGGCTATATCCCAAAAGAGATTTCACTAGACAAGACAAAATAAATATGCTTTACATTTACTAGTAAATAACTTGGGAATAAGAATTACCTCTGAAACAATATAAACTACTTGAACAATTACGATTAAAATGCATATTTGGTCATTGTACGGTTCATGTGACTACTCGTTTGATGCTTAGGGCGAGGGAATCAACATAACAAAGACGTGTATTTGTTGTCATTAACACGTCGCATACAGGCATTATGGGAGCTTTGCTTCTATTGCCAATTGCCGAGGGATGTTTTTACACGAAGAGCGACGACAGGATCTGTGATGCACGTTAGCTGGCAGAACCTACCTCAAAATGTCGCCAAGCTTTTGCTGCATAACAAGCAATGCATTTTAAATGAATGTTTATTACTGCATTTTGCTCACTGGTAAGGTATGTTTCAAAACTTGTTAGCCCTTTGTCAGATTTGGTGCGAACCAAACTTAACTCACCTCATTCTAATTGTTGCAAGTTTCCCCAGTCACGTAATTCCTGCTCCTCACTTGGTTTCTGAATGAAACATCCGCATCACGACACGCACCGTAATGATAAAGAGAACGGAAATCGCAACAATTGAACGGGGCGATGCGTAGCCAACCATTACTCTCTCTTGTATCAGCTGGCTTCATGCATACCAACTAATCCTCTCCGTAGCTGAAGCTCATGCATATATTATGTAGACGTTTAGGAAACATTGTCAGTAACCCTTGTTATGGTCTGGATTTACAACCAAACTAATGTTGTTATACAAGCACTTTTCATTATCTTTCATTGTATCTACTTCTTTTGAAACATTGTTTTCTTCATTTTCTCTTCAACTAAAACTAGTACAAAAATCTGGTGTGATACATTCACATGACTTTCTCTACCCTCTATCCTTACATAGTATTCTTACTAAAGCTTATTTTTGTAACTACTACATTTTAATCCAAATAAACCTTTACAGAAACAGCTGCATTACACATTTCGTGATAGATACAAAGAGAACAGCGACAGTCAAATGTTTCGAAAAATGTTCCAAGTAAAGGGCAGTTGGGTTGGGGGGATTTTCTTGAAAATCTTCGTTTCGCATCCTTGGAAGATACTGTTAACTTAAATACCAAGTTTGATATTTATTTGACTTTTCGGTTTTGAATCACGCTGTTCACAGACAGACCTTTTTACTAAAAATGCTTTTTCTGGATTCAGAGGACCTCAAAACGTGTATTTCAGGTGAAACTTCGGTATCGAATTTTTGGGCGGAATGTGGTAGAGAAAGTAAAAATGGTGTGACAATTTTGTGCGCCATGTTCAGATAAATGAACATGGACATTTAAAAGAATGATTTCTTTTTCACAGCCAGAGCACAATAAATGTTTTGCATGGAGCATTTCTTAAACTACACCAAAACTGCAGAAAAAAATGAACAATAAATACTTTAAAATCTTAGATAGCAAAGTGAAATTTTGTACACCTACTAGACACCCTTTGGTACAAATAAATACTCGCAACACGGCTCAGAGTTGACATTTGTGGAAAACCAAATTAAGGAGCCTAACCTCTCTACTTGACACTTCTTAAATGGCTTGGTATCCATTACGACATTTTATTCAACGGCGACAGAAAAATAGCTTCAATAAATTAATGAGTTAGTTGTGAAGCACTATATACATTGTAATTGACAGAAACAAATAAGCTGTCATTGTGAATTTAAACTTAAGATAGCAGCACCTACGAGGTTTTGCCCTTGTGGGCTTTTACTTTTTGTTTGCTCACTTTGTATTGTAAGACAAGAAATTGCTATATTGTTTCTAACAGCTATTACACCAGCAATATCTTGCTATATTACTCTTTTTCCTACTCAAAAAGTATTAGGATTTCGACACAGTTATTGCAACCCCCCCTCCGTGATGGTCATATTCTCGCTGACAATTCTTGCGTAATTACCTACTTACTTCCGTGTCATAGACTTCACGATCCTGATGTACTATAAGGCTCACAAAAACGTACTCGTTTTTACTTTCTCTACTACGTATAGTAAGTAGGGGAAGTATTGTATTCCACCCAAAAATTCGATACCGAGATTTCACCGGAAATACATGCTTTTAGACCCCCTGAATCCAAAAAAAGCATTTTTGGAAACATGTCCGTGTGTGTGTGTGTGTGTGTGTGTGTGTGTGTGTGTGTGTGTGTGTGTGTCTGTGTCTGTATGTCTGTCTGTGAATAGCATAACTCAGAAACGAACAGTCGGATAAACACCAAACCTGGTATTTAGGTTCAGTATCTTCCAGAGATGCGACTCGAAGGTTTTCAAGAAAATCCCCCCATCCCAGACTATCCTTTACATGGAACATTTTTCGAAAATTTTAATTTTCTCAAAAATGGCTCTAACCATTTTGATTAAAATATCATATGTTTAAGATATTTTTATGACAAATGAAATGTATATCTCGAATTTTCTGGGAATGCCTCCGAAAGTGTTCTTCATTCTGAACGACTTTTGCATAACTGCTAAAGCATAAGAGATAGACAAAATTTTACTACACAAAAAATGTAGACGGCGTTAAAATACACAATTTATGTCATATACATTTTTTTGGTTGGGTGAACCATTTTCGAGATATTGCTTGTTATTCCCTTAAATTTTCCAATACTTATACTTTTTCTCAAATTCTTTATTCATCTTTTTTGTCCTGGTAATGCAAAGAGAATGGAATACTCCACATAGCAACCACCTCTTAAAATATTTGACTATCGCTTAAAGCCTAGCAATTCCCCTTGCATCTACAAGAAAATTAGCAATAAGATTAACATCTCGATATCTCGATTAACATGAAGCATATGGAGAATAAGCGTTTGTAGAAATAGTTTGTACAAGTGTAGAGAAAGTCAGGTGAGTGTAACACATCAGATTTTTTTATCTTGGATATGCAAAGAGCATTAATCTGTGGCAAAGAGAATGGTGCTACACCTAGCAACCAGCTATTAAGAGATATGTCGATGCTTAAAGGCTACCGCATTTCTATATTGCCCTTGCAAATACAAAACAAGAACATAGTACGCCTTAAGCGATAGTCAAATATTTTTTGAACTGGTCGCTATGTGTAAAATGTAATTCTCTTTGCATGTCAAAATATCGTTTCTGCAAATGTTTATCTCGATTAATATGAAATAGATGGAGAATAAGAATTTGTAAAAATAGTTTGTACAAGAGTAGAGAAAGTCATGTGAGTGTAACGCATCAGATTTTTTGTTTTTGTTTTGGTGAGTAATATAACGAAAACAAAGAAAGGAGGGAAAGATTATGAATAATAGCACCGTTAAAAGTGAATGAATATTCATTGTGTGGCATTTCATCATCCCCTACTCTTCTTCTTAAAATGTTATAACGACGTTTAAAATATTTGCTAGTAATGCAGTGGTCGGCAGCTTGCTGCATCTGTGACGTAAGAATCAGTCCGAGGAAAGGGCAGCACAGTGGTGGATTAGTCGTAAAGCTATGACAGTATTTATTACAGTTTGTGTATTGATCATGACGGAGATACAAGAAAAAAATAGTAAAACAACTCAACTCGCACATTTTCCAAACTTATCTACAATATGTCACCCAATTATCGATATAAATAATTAAATTATGTACAAATATTGGAACAACTAAGTCATGAATTTGATTCCAGAATCTCCAGTCCGACATCTACATCTTAGTAACACAGTTTTCAAAAGACAATGACAGGAAGCCAACGTCATTGGAATTAGAAATAACTTTCCTCTCAAAACAAAGAAGTTGTCTTCCTTTTATAGAAGTTTTCCCCAAATGAGGTTTTCTCGGTTTCAAGTTTGCTGCCAGGATGCTGAGCATGGTCGGATCTACTTACGTATGAACTACAGAAACGTTCTTCGTTTGTATTCCTACTCAGAGGCCGAGTTTCTTTATCTTCTCCAACACATAAATAAATAAATAAATAAAATCTAAAATCCACGTGCCACTCCTTGAACTGCTCAATTGAAAGACTATGTAGCTTCTCAATAACAATGGGCTAAAGTAATTGAGTTGTTTACCGGATAAGGGAATAATAATTTATGCTATTAAAGTGACGTGAATGCGAAATTGGTACATATTTATGAAAGTCTCCTTCAATCACCATCCAAAATTTAGAGTTACTTTCCAGTTCTACAGCCTCGACGAATAAGTAAATCTTTTCAACATTTAAACACTTGAGTAGATTTTGTGATTACCCTAGACACACGGAATCTCTGGCGTATTGTTGAGAATACTAAATCTGTGTGTTATTATTCTATGGAGACGTGTTTCTGCGATGATAAAACTGGCATCTCTGTTTACCTGTGCGAGCTGTTAGGAAGCCCTTAGCGATGTGCAATTCCTGGTCTATCTCGTGCAGCAGAGAAGAAGCAGCGGTGTTGCCAGTTCTACGTCGCCCTTAAGTTAAAACAGAATCACTCATTCTCCTTTCAGAAATTACTGAGCACGCAAACAGAAACACGACAGCAACAAAACCAACAGAAAAGCATTCACAGGAAATTCCTAAGGTACAAGTACTTTTAGAAGACATTCAGAATGTGTTATGTGATTTGGAATGAGAACAGGAAGAATTTCAAGTCAGGAAATAAATGCTCCTGTGGTCTTCTATGTTGAGTCGTGAGTAAACCTAACCTCAATATCGGCACTAGGTACTGTTTGTAGTTCTCATACAAAACTTCAATTGTTGGTTATCAGTAGTGATGAGAAATACATGCAAATGCATCTACTTGAAATGCAGCCCTATATCTTAATAAAACTTAGTGATTACGTTTCGTATTAACATAAGGCGATTGAAGACCCTGCAAATTCTTGATGCTTGTGCATAAGAGTATTTTTTTAAGCAGAATACCGTTTCAAGTTTTCTGAACTTGGATAAAACCGGCGTTAATCTTGGCAATGTTGCGCGGAAACAAATGAATGCCGTCTTTGTCTCTTTCACTTATTTGCGTCTGTTCAACATAGTGCAGGCAGACAAAGGATTACAAAAGTAAGATGCTGATTCAGGAATGGACAAAAAACTAAACGTGCTAAGCAGGGATGGGTCTGTTATATTTTGTCAGCTACGCAAAAACGTTATTACATGCTTAGGTTTCATGCCAGGACACACAAACAAATTTCGGGGTGTCCATAACTAGATTTGAACTTAACAATATCCTACACATTTACCTTGTACCTACTCTGTGGATAAGAAAACTACTTGGAGACATTAGATAGACAGGAAAATAAACTGTTGTATTCTCTTTGATTGAAAAACCGAGACGAATTTAAACATTTAAAAAACCGGACGTATGGTCACCTATGTAAGGCAACAATATTAAGTTTACCTTTTCCTTGTAAATGTGTTACTAGCAGTAGACCTACTGTTTAAACGAAATTTTCCCGCATTGCTTTGATATGAATTTAAATACATAAAATGTGTCAGACGATTCGGGGGGGGCGGGCTTTGAAGCCTAAAACCCCCCTCTCTAAATACAACCTGTTGGGTTTTACCATGAAGTTATTTTGTTTAGGTTGGATTTAAGATTACGTGGAAAAGTGACAAGGAAATGGCAACTGCGGAACGACGAAGGCGTGGTCGTAGGATCTGTGAAATTTAACCCGTACGGAAGCAATGCATACGTAATACCAACATGCCCCAATTGCTCTATAATCATTTTTCATATGTTGCCAGCCTTGGACACTTTGACAGCAGCAGTACCTCTCTTCGTGTGATGCTGAAGGCTCATAGGTGTAGTTTTACGGACAAGAGCAATAATATCATTCTGTCTCAGATGAGGTTGTTTAATAAGAAAGGGTAGGTAGGAATAACTTTAAAAGTGTTCATCTTTATTGTTATAATTTTCTATTTAGTCCATATTTCGCTGATTGGTTTACGGTTCGGCCAGTAGTGGGCGATTTGTGGCTATCGTAATTCATGGAATTCATCCGGAAGAGCTGCCAACGTTTGAGCAAACAGTATCGCGAGATACAAATGACAATGGGGGTGAGCGGAGGCTGCCAGGCCGTAGCGAGCCGCAGTGATACCACAGAGTCCTTTTGTTTCGAGAGGTACCGGCGGTTAGGAAAGTAGTGTTTGTATGAATCGGATTCAAATACGGGTACAATACCAGTAACTGGGTATCTGCCACCTCTAACATCGGTAATCTCGCGGATTACACAAACATGGTTGATTTGGTAGCTTCCTCCGTGGTCTAGTGGTACCATGCTAGCCTCTAGTTCCCGAGGTCGCGGGTTCAAACCCGGCGGGGGGCGATGGAATTTTTTCGGGCGCAAAAATCTCTAGTATGGCTTCCTTTGGAAAGGAAGTAAAGCTGGTGGTTCCGTATAGTAGATTTACGGCACGTAACAGAACCTCAAGCCTGATGAAGAGGCCTCTGAGCAACATTTCCGGTCTTTCACGCCCAATATAGAATGGGAGGCTAAGGACCACAGTAGTTAAAGAGCGTCCATAAACAAAAAATAAAAACTCAAAATCCTTTTTCGCGCATGCGCACTATTAACAAAACAGAGTAATTTGTTGACATCGCGATGATTTTACTATTTAAGAAAGTATCTTAAAATGGTCAGGTGAGTGGGTTAGAGCTTTCGTAAGTATTCACATGTCATCTTAAGGTAATCAAAATCGTTAAAGACATTTTTAATCAAACAAAAAATAACATAAACGTGTTTTTTGTGCAGGTTAGTTTGGGTTATCTTATTCAGTTGCACGGACAATTTCATTTGTCTCATTCAAAACGTTTGGTTGCTATGGCAACACTTTAATTGTTGGCTTGTTTAACAATTTTCTTCACAATATGCACAACTAATTATTTAATAAGTGCTCAAAATGTTGCTCATTTACAATGTAGCAGTGGCTAAGTGGAACATTTTCACTCACATCTCTGATCCTCATTTTTAACTCTTCCATATTAGAGCTTCGTGACAAACACTCCACATTTCAAATATCCTCATCAAGTGGATAGAGATCTGTTCCCATAGCAACCAAACCTTTTGTATGAGAGAAATGTATGTTCAGGCAGCTAAATGCCTTACAGAAAAAATAAGAAAAAAATAATATATTTCCATGTAAAATGTTTATGGATGACGTCATATCCTGATGGCTGAAGAATTTCCTTTCAAAATATTACATTTGATGTGTCCGAGCATTTTTTTTAAAAGTGAGTAAATTTTAGTTCTATTTGTATTATTTCTCACTTCTGGAAGATCCTGTATATTTTAAATAGAAGTTGCACATAAGTGAAGGACCCACAGGAACCTCGGCAGGTTCTGACCTAGACTGTACTTTGTCCTAATTCTGATTCCGTGTAAAATTAGTCAGTGAAGAGGCACGGCGCACGCGCACATTTGGCATAGGTGTGTCACTGAACTCTGCTGGTCAGTTTGTTATAAAAACACAAGAAATGTTTGGAAATAAATAACGCTTTTAATTGCGTTTCTTGCTCATGTTTTAATTAGCACGCGCATGCAGGTTATGTTACAAAAGATCCGCAAGAACCCAACATAAAAATCAACCGTCTAGGCTTAGTTTTTCAGGAAAACTAGGAGCAAGCTTACATCCTCCATTAGTTTTTATAATATATGTAGTATATGAAGAGGTTTGGCATAGCAAAAACAAACAAACTGAAAATAATTGCATGCTGTGTTTTAATTGTTCCCTTCTCTACTACGTGTTGTAAGTAGGGGATGTCGAGATTTCAACGGAAATGTATATTTTGAGCCCCTTTGAACGCCCTCCCCCCCCGAAAAAGAATTTTCAGAGAAAGGTCCGTGCATGTGTGTGTTTGTGAACAGCGTAACTCAAAAAGGAAGAGTCGGTTAAATACCAAATTTGGTATTTCAGTTCAGCATGTTCCAAGGATGCCTTACTAAGATTTTCAAGAAACACCCCATCCCAAACTACCCTTTACATGGAACATTTTTTGAAAAGTTTGGTTTTCTCAAAAATGGCTAACGATTTTGATTAAAATACAATATTTTTAAAGATATTTTCATGACAAATGAAATGCATATATGAACTTTCTGGTAGTAGCCTCTAAAGTCCTCTCATTCTGAATGGCTTTTGTACAATTATTGGTAAACTTAAGAGATAAACAAAATCTTACTGTACAAAAACTCTAGATCTCATTAAAGCACACAATTTATATCTTTTTTTTTTGAGTTAACCAATTTTCGAAATATTTCTTGTCTCTGGGTTGAATGTTCAAATACTTTTCTCAAACAGCAAAGAAAACGGATTTTCAAAGCCATCATCACATAGCGACCCGCTCTTACAAATGTTAACTATCACTCAAGTCTACGGTATGCCCTTATTCTCGTTCCACCTACAAGGAAATATGCAGTAAAATCTTTTCTATAGATATGCATGTTGCTTAATATAAAGTAAATAGAAGAATAAGCCTTTGTTAGAATATTTTGTTGAAGAATGCGTAGAGAAAGGTTTATGAATGTAACACATCAGAAATGTTTTTATTGCTAAATAATGAGACAATACCACAATAAAATGTAAGTAAATTATATGGTCTGGCATCTTGTTTTAGTAAACCGCCCCTGGAAATATTTTACAATCACACCGCCAATAATTTGTTCTAATATCTGTTGTGTAGATTACATTTAAAAAGCTTGTTTTTCCACTTCTTGTTAATCATAGAAAATAGTTTCAATACACATTTTGTTGTAGTCACATAGAAGTATACAGAACGACAGTCAAATGTTCAAAAAGAAGCTGGCTATATGTATGCTGGACTTGAATACTCTTTGCATGACCTGATGAGAAACAAAAGAGTGCAATAATTACGATCAATAGCAAATGTCTCGTAAATGGCTAAAGCTGAAGAAGTTTCATATTTATATAAAACTCTACTCATAACGAAGGGCACTTATAGAAAATTCAAGCTATACATTTTATTCCACGTGTCAATGTGAAACAAAATCGTTACGAACCTTTTTGATCAAATAAAAAATGAGAAAACATTTCCATATGAAGAGTAGTTTGGGGCGAGGTGATTTTCTTGAAAAATCTTCGTGTCACATCCTTAGAAGCTGTTGAAATTTCAGTTTTTGAGTTACGCTGTTCACAGACAGACAAATACACGAACCTGTTTCTAATCTTTTTGACTCAGGAAAACTCAAAACATGTATTTCCACTGAACATTTGATATCGCACGTTTTTAGTGGAAAATTCAAACCAATAACAACGAATATCTCGGAAATCGTTAATACTGCAAATATTTATAAAACATAAACTGCGTATTTAACGAAGTCTACTTTTTTACGGTTAGTATGCTTTTATGTATCTCTTATGGTTATAAAAAATTATACAAAAGTCATTCAGAATGTAGAGGACTCCATATGCTATTCCCAGAAAGTTCAAAATGTACATTTCATTTGTCATGCAAATATCTTAAACATATGGTAATCAAAATGTTAGAGCTTAACTACTAAATACTAATGTTGGTATATACACAGAAAGCACACACACAGACACGCATATGCGTGGGCTTTTTCTCTTTCTCTTTCTCTCTCTCTCTCCCTAAAAATGCTTTCTCTGGGTTCAGTGGGCTTCAAAATGTGTATTTCCGGTAAAACTTTGATACATAAAAAATTTAGTGCAGTACTTCCTCTATCTACTATATGTAGAGAATGTAAAAGCCGAGAGCTTCAGCAACAACAACGCCCCCTGGAATGAATCACAGCCAGTTTGACGTCACCACGTAGTTGGCCACGAAACAAACTACTTTTAAACTGAACACAGCGAAAATTAAACCTGGGACTGGTGATTTCAGAACTAACTTTATAAAAATTTGTGCACAGGTGAATGACTATTTGCGTACCGTAAATCCTAGCAGTTTTTAAAATGCAACAACAGTGCTACAAATTTCACGTAGAAGAGCATCGTTTGTGTGAAACCGGCGGTTGCACACAAATCGGCCGAAACTTTTAATTCACTTCAAACTTCAAAGCATAATAAGACATTAATTAAGTCAATTTTGTTTTGTAGCAACATGCGACTTTTAAATTATATGATATTGAAGTATTTCCGAGACAATTCTCAGTGATATGCGAGAAGTAAATTCACTTTCTTTGGCCAACAAATTTACAGTTTTTGTTTTAGCATCATATTTGGGTGGATGTGTGAACATGGGGGGACATTTTAGGTTAAAAATGACACAGGCTGTTACGGCGAACACGATACCCCGACGCATGCGCAGGAAAGCGGACTGGGGAGTAAGGTTAGTCACTCGACACAAAACAAAGTGAGTGGCCACTCACCGGTCACGTCTTCGGCTGTGTCGGTGGTGAGTGCCAGGAACTCCTGCAGGTGTTTGGGGAGTTCCCCGACACCGTTCTGCCTGCCATCGTCACCATCCTCGTCGTCGTAACGTATTCCCAACTTGTACATTCTCTCCCTCACCTTGTCCATGAACTCGTTTTCAAGGGGACCCCCAGCACTCTCGATGGTGGTCATATCGTCTTCCCTGGGTACCGAGGAGAGACGGATCACCCTCTGACGTCGACGTTCACTCCTCTCGGCCACCTTGCGCATGTACTCCAGGTACATCTGTTGCCGGAATATCTCCCCGCCCGTCACTAGCGCCTCTGACGGCGGCGGCAGGGACCTTGGTCTCAGAGACCGGTCCTCCTGCTGCGGCCTGGTGGTGTTTATGATGGCGATGTCGCCTCTCTTGGATATGCGGTAGTTGTCGGCGTCGAAACAGCGGTTCTCTTGAGCCCGGACGGATACCGCAGGTAGATGTTCCTCTTCGGGTTCGAGCAGGGAACGCCTCAGGTGGTTCTCTTGACCTCGAACGGGCACCGGAGGTAGATGTTCCCCTTCGGGTTCGGGCAGGGATCGCTGAAGGGGGACAGATCGTGTAACTGCTCCTGGCGAGGACTGTGTACTTAATATCGGAGATATAGGGCCATTCGTGTTTTCATTCGCGCTACAGGCGACATACCACGCCAACTGGTTCTCTGACTGACCAGGTACAGACCGTCTAACTGCTCCTGGTGAAGACTGAGTACTTAGAATTGGAGGTGTCGAGTCCTTGCTTCGAGCCACATTCGTCTTTTCATTCACACCGCCGCCAATACACCGCACCATATGATTTCCTGACAAGTGGGCAGATCGTCTAACTACCCCTGGCGAGGACTGTGTACTTAAAATCGGAGGTGTCGAGTCCTTGCTTCGAGCCCCATTTGTGTCTTCATTGGCTTCGCCGCCTGCACACCGTGCAAGTTGCAGCCAATCGGACAACGAACGCACTTTAAGTCTCTCTGCTGGGGGTGCAGTTTTGCAGCATGACGACATGTCCGGCGGGGGTGGTAGCGGTGGCGGTTTGACCTTCTCCTGTTCGGAAGACTCTCGGAGGATTGCCAAGAGACGGCTGCTGCTGCGACTGGTTGGAGATATTTTTGTATCGCCGCGCGGTGACGTCAGCGGACGGTACTTTCTGCTCGGCGGCAAAGGAGGAGGCTTCTCGTGGTAGCCCCGTCTCTGTAAGAACTTGCAGTGCAGGTCGAGTAGCGACTGCATCTCATCGGGGCTAGGGACTTCCTCGTTGTACACCTTGCGCTGGGAGGGGGACAGACATACGAGGAGATTGGGATCGTCTAAGGTAGGGGTGGCTAGCCACTGCTCGTCGCAGGGCGCGGGGATGTGCTCATCTGGGAGCCGTGGTGATTCACGCACCGGGGTGGCGTGGGGTCTCACCCCCAGGATGTTCAAGATGTACGTCCCGTATGGCATGGACACGACCCTCGCGACACATAGATCCTTTAGTGGCAGAGGGCTCTTCAGGTTCCGTGGTGTGGGCTGTACCTTCTTACGTCTAGCTTCTGGCAGCTCCTCCGTCAGCGAGGAGATATCCGCGTCCGAGGACAGCGCCGGAGAATGCGCGTCAACGGGACAGTAGAACGCTGTGCCATGGGAAGCGGTGTCATCGCTACTTGATGAGCCACGCCGTGAGAGATTGTTGGTTGGCGTGATGGAGTCCCTCCCATCCTCTACTGTATCCTGGCTCTCAGGCTCCTGACTAGGCTCATTATTAATCTCTTCTCCCATATTCTCGCTAATGCCCCGCCCTGAGAATTTTGGAGGTATTACATAGTTTGTAAGGTTGCTTAAGGCTTCGAGCTCTTCCGATGAGCCTGCCACAGTCTGATCAGTCTCTTGTTCTGAGACCGTTGGAGGAATCAAACAATTCTCACTTAGGTTTGACACCTTGGGCTCGAAGTTGCTAGTAAAGAGACTAGCGTACTGCACATTGTCCACATGCTGTGCTTGTTCCAGGGATTCTTCCACAGACCCACTAGTTTCAAGAACCAGACAGTTCAGATTCTGACCGAGGACTTCGAACTCACGGTTGCTAGTAGAGAGGATAGCGTGCTGTACATCACTCACGTGGTGTGCTTGTTCCAGCGATTCTCGCACAGAAACAGTGGTCTCAGGAACCACACTGCTCAGATACTGGCTTGCTATTTCTGACTCAGAGTTGCTAGAATCATACATTTTATCACTCTCTTGCTGCACTTGTTTCGGCGATTCTCTCACAGAAGTCTCTTGTTCTGAGGAAACCAAACCGTTCAGACGCTGGCTTGAGACTTCTGGCTCAGAGTTGCTAGTAGTGTGATCCTTATCACTCTCTTGCTGCACTTGTTTCGGCGATTCTCCTACAACTGGAGGGCCCAAACAGGACAGATGACGACTTGAGACTCTTGGTTCAGAGCTACTGGTGGAGAAGCTAACATGCTCTTGTGCATCCCTCTTCGTGAAGTCCACATTCTCGTACACGGTATCATCCTCTGGCTCTGGATCTCTCCCGTAATTAACCTCCATGTTCTCATATATGCTATCTTTCCTACGATGTGTGTACTTAGGCTGACCCTGAACTGGGAACATAACATCTTCGTAGGGCGCTTCTTCGACATCTTCCCAGTTCGCGGGTGCCCCGCTACTAGTACTAGTTGTGTCGTCCTCAACAAATACCACTTCAACACCACTCTGTTTCTCTTCAGTTTTCTGTGTTGTCACCACGTCTTCCTTATCCTCTTCCCCCTCACTCACTAGCTCTATAATTTGAGGTCCATTCTCAGCATCTGCTTCAAGCATCCTTTCCATGTGCGCCGAAAACACATCCTCATCATCCTGGGCCGTTTCCCCGACGGTGCGATATATGAACTCTCTCATTTCTGCGCTTGAAGCACCCTCTGTCGTTAGCGAGGTAGTTGTTTCCGCGTAATAGAGTGACCTTAGAGCGTTTCCCGCTTCCTCCGTAGTATACTCGCCCTCGTCAGCACTATCCTCGTTCAAATATACGACCTCGTTTGTACCAGGAATGTATATGGCATCTTTCCAACCTTTGCCTCGCTTACTGTCGCCAGAGTCGCTGATCTCGCTGCTGTTCTCCTCCATGATGACCTCGAGACCCCGCTGATGGTGTGCCGGGTTGCACGCTACCTCGTGTGAAGAACGCCGTTTCCCGCGACGTGGACTGTCTCTGCCGCAGTCAGCCAAGTTGAGACTGTACAGGAAGTTTCTTAAGGTCTCCTCTTCTTCTGCAGCTATCAGCGGTCTGGGGTCCAGCAGTTCCTCGTCTTCCAGGGTGAGTTCGTACTGCTGCAAGCTGACGGTGTTGCTCGTCAGAGGACAACTCTCGGCTCCTGGATCGTGGATGCCTTCGACGGAAAATTCCACGGCCTCTTCCCAAACCTCCTCGTCAACAGTTTCTACCACAACCGCTCTACATTCGACAGAACTCTGACATGAGTTTACTTGAACAGCAGTTTCTGATACTCTTTGAGAATCATCTGCAGATTCAGCTGTTGTTTGCTCTTGTTTAATTGGATTTGAAGGCACAGCCGCTTCAGCATCTCGCTTTGGGGATTCCCTGCTGCTTTGTTCACCCTCTTGAAAGGAATTCCACCGTTTAGCTTGAGAATTTGCCTCTTGAGATGAGACTGCAGCAACATTGGTGGTGATACCAGCACCAAGTTTGGTACTACCTGCACTAACCTTCTCTGAGGACACAACAGAAGTATTATCCTGGAAGTTTTTAGGGAGAGTTTCTTTCTCTTTCTCAGAATTATCCTGGCTAGCGACTCTTTGGTGTACAACATTCAATTCATTTTCTTTCCGCTCATTAGTGTCAATAATGTCAACACAGATTTTATTTTCTTCAATTCCTGAGTGCTCGTCGCGATTAATCATACCGTTGTCCTGATGGCAGGGCATATTTGTTTGTGTAATTGTTTCTGCATGATTAGCTGAATTTAATTGAGATTCTGGAAGAAGTTCCGCATTTATTGAAACTCTGGAACTAAAAGGAGTTACGGATTCTGCTTGCACCGTTGAAGACGTTTGTTGTACTCCATCAGTTTCCAACAGTAACGAATTCTCTTCCTTGATACTTTTTGAAGAGTGTAACAAAGTAGGAGATAATGATCTGGGTGCATTAAGTTGCACAGTATCTTCGGAAGATTTTTGTTGTAGTGATTCCATTCTTAACGAAGTAGGTAATTTTATAGTGACAACTGTTGATTGTTCTACCACATTCGTTTCTAACACCGCAGAAGAGTGAGATATGTTCCCTAAAATGGCATCTTTTGAAGGCTCTACTGACTGGAGTTTATCAATTTCTTCGACACCTCTGGGAGAGTTTTGTTGCACCAAATCAGTTTCCAACACTGTGGAGGACTGAGATGTATTGACATCTATTAAAGGTTCTATCGAATGGGATATATCAATTTTCTCGACGTCTCTGGAAGAGGTTTGTTGCACCAAGTCCGAGACATCTACTGTCGTTGCCGGTGTCTGCGACGCATTCCCATCTCCAGCATTTGCAGAGGCAATCTTCTGCTGTGCACGATTCTTTCTTCTGTTACGTTTCCGTTTCTTGGACTTGCTCGACGATGTCGCGGGTTCTTCCTTCACATCGCTACTGACCGCAGAACTCCCTGGAGACTCCTCTTGGGACGGCGGTGCCAAGGAATGCTGCGTTGCCGTCGACTGCTTCTGTCGTCGCTTTCCTGTACAGTGTTCACATTTACCAAGAGTCCATCATCAAGAGCAGAGAGTTAGTGAGGATCACACGCAACACGCATGTTAGTGCTACAACCAATACTACTGCGCATGCCTTAGTAGACGCTTTAGTTCCTGACCGTTTAATCGGACCTAGCTTAAAATAATTCTTATTGGAGTTTCGTATCTCTCATTGATCACATGCTGACGTCAAACTGTGTACTTTCCCTACGGAACAATTGTCCCGTTACAATGCACACTGTTTACTTTGGTTTTTACTTTCTCTACTAAGTATAGTAAGTAGGAGAAATATTACATTCCACCCAAATTACCGAGATTTTATCGGGAATACATGTTTTGAGGTGCCTTGAATCCAAATAAAGCATTTTTGGAAATATGTGTGTGTGTGTGTCTGTGAACAGCATAACTAAAAAAATGTACAGTCGGATACATACCAAACTTGGTAATTGAGTTTAGTATCTTCGAAGGATGCGACACGAAGATTTTCCAGAAAATCCTCCGTCCCAGATTCCCCTTTACATGGAACACTTTTCACAAATTTTGATTTTCTCAAAAATGGCCCTAACATTTTGATTAAAATATCATATGTTTAAGATATTTTCATGACAAATGAAATGTATATCTTGAATTTTCTGGGAATGTTCCCAAAAGTCCTCTTCATCCTCAACGAATTTTGCGTAACTGCTAAACCGTAAGAGCTAGACATTTTACTAGAGAAAAAATGTAGATCTCGTTAAAACATACTATTTATGCCACATCCTTTTTTTTTGTCGAGTGATCCATTTCCGAGATATTCTTTGTTATTTCTTTGAATTTTCCAATAGTTATACTTTTTCTCAAATGGAAATGCATTATTGGTTTTTTTTATGTCCTGGACATGCTCCACATAACAATCAGCTCTTAAAACATTTGACTATCACTTAAAGCCTAGCATCTTCCCCTTGCATCTACAAGAAAATTAGCAATAAGATTGACATCTCGATATCTCGATTAACATGAAGCATATGGAGAATAAGCGTTTGTAAAGAGTAGAGAAAGCCATGTGAGTGCAACACATCATAATTTTCCTGTGTATACATAACACCTCCAAGCAAATACTGCAGCCTTTAAATGTAAGCGCCATTCCTTAGGTACTTCTTTTACCACTGAAAAGCCCAAGTCTCACTGCAGGACTTGGGACTATAAAACACCGCCTAATTTCATTTCATAAAATGCTAAAATATTAAAAACGATTTACAAAGCCCTTTTACTTGAATACGAACATATTAAACTTATAAAAGTATATGCATAGGAAGACTTTTAGGTGAGAATGCCATGGAGTAATAAAATAGTTGTTGTTATTCCACAGAATATGCAAGTAAAATGAAACATACCGCGAATATTTTATTCCAAACAATATACATGTCCGATTTAACAAATAAGACACAGCAAATCAAAACAGAATTGGATCTGTTTATAACGCTATGATGCACCAAATGCCAAAATATTTTAATAACTCTCATGTAAGAAACCTTTAATGTATTTCCTTTTTACTTATACAGTAATCGACTTCGTAAACAGGGCATGCTAAATAACTGATAAAGAGAGTAAAACTGCTAACATTAGAAATAAATGAACCTATATTTTTAACTAGCAAATGAGAAGATTGTTTTTCTCCATGGTCGCAGATTATGTGTATTTTCCCTATGAGATTAACTTGGAGGCCTGTGAGTGCGGAATCTACATATTCACCAGCTTCATCCCTATTTCGTTGTATACGTTATGGGTTTCTGTATAATGTGAGAACCCTGTATATTTCATGCTATCAAATACTACTGAACCCAAGAGAACGTACGAAGGTTGCTGGACCATTTTGACCAATGATTGTTCCACCACCAAAGGGTTTATATGCTATGCAGCATTTCCACAACTTCAAAGACTGTCGTGGCAGACGTTTCCATCGATGTTTCTGCCTGAACATCAGGGGATTTTTTTTATCCATTATTACGAATAGCTGTACGAAATTACAGCTATAAGGGGGTAAAGGGGAAGATTCACTATAAAAATGTTATAGGTCACTGCGGAATAATTCCATAAAGAACAGGGAGAAGTAAATTAAATTAATTAATCATTCGAGTTTAAAAGGCTGGCCGTGGAACGTGGAGGAGCCAGGTTGTGTCATAAGTTTAATAAAATTACAAAAATTAATAATATTCATTTTTGTGATATGAACTTTTAAGCGATGTGTTGTTCCATGAACCAATCCAATGCTACAGAATGCCAATACATTGTAGTTTCCATTCGTCCCATTTATTTTAAGAAAAATAGTTCATTGTTCCAAAATGTTATTTGAGCGTAACTAGAAATAGTGTGTTTCATGCCTTTTTTCTTTCTCTCTCCTTCTGTTTATTTTACTCGTTTTAACCACGTGGTCATGTCGCGACGGATGTGTTTGGAGATACCTCGTGACTTGCTGTGTGGCGGACAGTTAGCCTTATAGGTCGCATCCCTGTATGCCATACCATCTTGCTTCCTTACGTGTGCACTGAGACCTTAGAGCATAGCAACTGTACCTCTGCTTCTATACGTGATGGGCAGGTGGCAGCTTCGTCACGTGTGCACATAGGCCTTAGTGCTAGGCAACTGTATCGCAGCTTCTACACATGCCGAACAGATGGCAGCTTCGTCACGTGTGCACATAGGCCTTAGTGCTAGGCAACTGTATCGCAGCTTCTACACATGCCGAACAGATGGCAGCTTCGTCACGTGTGCACATAGGCCTTAGTTCTAGGCAAGCGCATCTCTGGTTCTACGCGTGCCGGGCAGATGGGATTAGGGTGCCGTGTCTTCACTATCTGTGGATAGATGGCACAGCGTTCGCTATTACCACCAGTTTTCATTTTTACTATTGTTTTAGACTTAAAGTGGAAGTATGTTTCGTGGTATTAAATATCCAATTCACTATTTATCTTGGCGACTGAGGCCCAGTATGCAAGTCACAGGTTATTTCATACTTGTGTGCACTTTTAGCTTGTTCGGGATTATTCTCCTACTGTAAGAGGACTATTTGAATAGGCGGCGTCTAAGATTGCCAAGATTCTGATACTATGAGTATAATGACCTGTTTAGACAAATTGTCATTTTTGAGAGGGGACTCCGGATGAAAAGGGAGCATGTTCAGTTATGGATTTTATGCTAAAACGTCGCAACTATTTTGATAGCGATCGAGGTGGCTCCACGGTAACATGTGAGGCTCGTATTTTGGAGGTCCCGGGTTGGATTCCTGTCGACCGCCCACTCTGATCTTAGGTGTTTCTGGTTTTCTCTGGTGGGTAGGCGAATGCTGGGGTGGTGTCTTTTCCTTTCTATCGTTTCCCTTTCATTCCGTTTCTTTCTCCTCTTTCAGGCGTGCTTCTAGGTTTCGTGGTGTACGGCGGTGCCGGACAGATGGCTCGAATGCTTGCTGAAAGCAAACAGTACTCCCCGTGGACACCAGAGGCAGTTCCAGCAGTGGAACGCGTCTTCGAGCCTGGAACTGTTAGGGACTTGCGCGCGTCTCTGTGGCCTGTAGCCTGCTGAGGGATGTTAGCCTAGTAGGTCGCCCCCTCCGTTGTATAACATAACCTATCTATTTTGATACCTGTAAATCCAGTGTTTGCTTTCCCTGCCTAAGTAAGTAGACCAAGTGTTGCCTTCCACCGAAAAATACAATACAGAGATTTCACCGGATATACAGTTTTGAGATCCAAAACAAGTACTTTTAGGAAAAGTCCGTGTGTGTGTGTGTGTCCGATAAACACCAAAATGGTATTTAAGTTCAGCATCTTCCAAAGATGTGATACGAAGAATCTCAAGAAAATCCTCCACAGTAATTTACCCTTTGCACGCCAAATTTTTCGTTAATTTTTATTTCCTTGCGATTTTCATTAAAATACAATACGTTGGTGATATTAGCATGACAAATAAAGTTTATATCTTGGTAGTCCTCTTTATTCTGAATGACTTTGTATAATTGTTAAACCGTAAGAGGCAGACATAAAACATTCCGATCTCAAGTACACAGTTTATGTCATATAAAATGTTTTTGTGCAGCTAAACATTTCCGACATTTTCTTTGTTGTTGGTTTGAATTTTCAAATGCCTAATTTTTGTTTCAATGGTAAGTAAACTACACTGCCGTTTGTGAAAATTGCAACTTCAAGAAAGAATTTCCCGAATAACTGCAAACTTGGTGGAAGTGTAGAAGAGTGTGCAAGCAATAAGTGATTAGGTTTGCAGAGAGATGGGGTACACGTAGGCCGAGCAGAGTCCTCTCGTGTCGGTCCGACAAGTCAGTGTTGCGCCCAGCGTAGTCAGTGCAGAGCTGTCAAATAAGGTGGAAACAATAAAGTGAGTGCCAGCATGCCTCGTCGACGTCAAAGGGAGCCATATCGGCATGTGAATGAGTTCGAACGGGGCAGAATGATCGGACTCCGAGAAGCGGGTTTGTTTGGCTCGTACAGGGCATGCTGCTACGACAGTGATGCGTGTGTAGAAGCAGTGGATATATGAAGCTCGTACGCAGCGAAGAGCGGGTACTGGAGCACGGAACATGACCACAGCACGGGATGACCGTCATCTTGTCCGCATGGCCATAACGGATCGTACAGCTTCATCCACGTGTTGGCTCGACGAAGGAGCACTGCAACAGGTGTGGACTTGCCTGCATCCACGGTTCGTCGCCGTCTGTTGCAGGTTGGACTGGTTGCATGCATGCCATTACGTCGGCTTCCATTGTCCAGAAACCACAAACTCCTCCGACTGCTATGGGCACGTGAACACCGTCACTGGGGTGCTGAGTGGCAAAATGTAGTCTTTTCGGACGAGTCCCGCTTCAACGTGTCCTACAGTGATGGCCGCAGACGTGTCTGGCGGTACCGTGGAGGGCTGCATTGTTGAGCGGCATAGCGGACAAACACCAGGTGTCATGGTTTAGGGCGCCATTGGTTACAACCGATCTCGCCTCCTACGAATTGAGGACACTTTGAACAGCAACCCGTACCTAACGGTGGTTGTAGAGCCTGAGGTACTCCCCCTGCTTCAGGCATCTCCACAGGCCACATTTCAACACGCACGGCGAGGAATGTACAAGCCTTCTTCGAAGAGCGACGGGTACCATTGCTTCCCTGACCTGCACGTTCGCCTGACATATCGCCCATCGAACATGTCTGGGATATGGTTGGTCACGGTCCTCCAGTAACCAGTGTCACGGATTTGTGGGCTCGAATACAAACTACGTGGAGGGAAATCGCTCAGGAACTTATTCAGAACCTTTTTGATTCAATGCCACGGCGTATAGCAACTCTAATTGCAGCGCATGGAGGCCACACCAAATATTGAATATTAGGGCTCAAAGTTCATGTATAGATTTCAAACGTTTATCATATGTTACTTGTTATGTACCTAACCTGTGCTATTAAATTCGTTGAATTCATGCGTTTCCTTCTTGGTGTTGCAGTTTTTACAAACGGCAATGTATTAGAGTGAAAATAATGAAATGTCTCACACTTCTTTATCATTTAAAAATTAAAGATTCTGTACAGACATATTTCTACGTGTAAGTATTTGTCACAGAGACAGGAATGATAATTTCTAAAAATTAAGAGCATTAATATTTATTATTCCTTAAAAAAACAAGTAATCAATATTTTAAAAACACGTCTGCAGTAACTTGCTGTATCTGATATAGAGATACCGCGTGCAAAGTATTAGTTTTGTAGTTATTATAGATTTTGTGAAATCGTCAGCAATGTCCGGTTACGTTATAACAACCTATAACTCGGCACCATGCAAAGCACAAGTTCTGCAAATCTTATGAAACTTGCAGGCAACTATTCTAAACATCGAATGTTTAGCTAAACATTTATGGTCTCTGCATTTCTCCTTAATGTATTCTATTTATAGGTACAACGAAATATATAGAAGTGTAATGAATGCAACACTTTTTTTTTTTTTGCATTGAAAGTGTATAATGTTTTAGACAATTAAAGTTTAGTTATATACAACCATCCCTGCATAGAAACGCGATAGGAAACCTATGCCATGTTTGTGTCTGGTACCGCTCGTTTAAGTCAGGAATAAAAAGCTACGTGCTAGTCCTGTGAGTCGTAGCAGTGCACACAACACAACAATAGCAGCAGCATCACAAAACAAAACACTAACACAAAAAGGGGGCAAACTCCGCAATTACTATACAAAGTGATTTTACTTTCTCCAGTACATACCTATTGTGTGTATTCCAACCCAAACATTCTCTATCACCAGGTATTGTACATATTTTCACGACCAGAAAAACAATTTTTAGAAAAAGGTGTGTGTGTCCCAAAAATGAAATATCAGTCGTGGTGTTAAAGTTCACATCTTCCAAAGATACGACATGAACCTTTTCAAGAACCCCCCCCCCCCCGCCCCAAACTATCCTTTACAATTAATCAACAATTTTTCGAAAATGTTGATTTTCTCTTTAAAAAATCTCTTAACAAATTTTTATTAAAATACCATATGTTTAAGATATTTTCATGAAATGTATACTTGAATTTTCTGGGAATAGTGTCTCAAGTCTTCATTCTGAATTACTTTTGTATAGTGTGAATTTCGTTAAAGCAGACAATTTATGTCAAACTTTTTTTTTCCCGAGATATTCCTTGTTATTGGTTTGCATTTTAAAATAATTACACTTTTCTCTTCGGAAGTCGTTATCCTTTTTACTTTACCTATCAGTTACTGAAAAGGTATTGCTTTCACCAAACATTGATATCGAGATTTCAACGGCTGTACATGTTTTGAGGTCCCCTGAATCCAAAAAGTATTTTTAAAAATATCCGTGTGTGTATCTGTGAACAGCATAACTCAAAAGCGAAAAGTCGAATACATACCAAACTTGATATTTAGGTTTAGAACCTTCTAAAGATGCGACACAAACATTTTTAACATAATCCCCCCATACCAAATTCGGTTACATGGAATATTTTTCGAAATTCTTGATTTTCATGACAAATAAAATGTATATCTTGAATTTTCTGGGAATACCCTTGAAGTCCTCCTCATCTGAAGGAATTTTGTATAATCTTTTACAACTGGTAAACGTTAAGCGACAGACGAAAACGTACTAACACAAAACATGTACATCTCTTTAAAACACACAAGTTGTTTCAAATAACGTTTTTGTGGCATCAGCCAGCTTCAAGATATCCGTTAGTAAAGGTTCGAATTGTTAATTTCTTGGTCATACATCTTTAAGTCTTTTCAACATTCAGTTGTTACTCGCGATTGCATGGAAACAGTATGGAATTTTAAGCGTCGCTGTTCTCGTTGTATCTATAACTAAAATTAAATTGAGTTTTATTTATGGACGCTCTTTAACAGTTGTGCTCCTAAGCGTCCCTTTCCATATTGGGCATGAAAGACCGAAACTTTTGCTCAGAGGCCTCTTATCAGGCTTGAGGTTCTTTTACGTGCCGTAAATATACCACACAGGACCACCGGCTTTACTTCCCTTCCGAAGGAAACCATGTTATGGATTTTTACGCCCGAAAAAGCCCATCGCCCACCTCCGGGGTTGAACCCGCGACCTCGTGAATTGGAAGCTAGCATGGTACGAGGGCGACACTGAAATTTCTTAGAAAATCAAACAAGGATTAGTGTTAAAAAAATTAAGTGATTTTATTCTTTTTCTAAATATTCCCCTTTAACATCAATATATTTTTGTATTCGATGAAACCAGTCCTTAAATCAATGCTACCACTCTTCCTGAGGCACCACGTTTTTATAATGTTCCACTGTTTTATCTGATGGCGAACAACTGATTCCACGCATTTTATCTTTAATTTTTGGAAACAAGAAGAAATAACAAAGTGTAGGCTCAAGACTGTATGGTAGAGCGTCTATGGTGCTCACTTTAGGGCATCCAGAAACTTAGTTGTTGTTCACTTTTGTTGTAAGCGACGATGCGCTGTCATGATGAATCATTACTTTTTCCTTTTGGGCGTTCTTCACGAACTTTTTCAAAAAATTTGCTGTAAACAGACATTTGTGTATGAATCGGCAGTAACGGTACGTCTATCTTCTAATGCTATAGTACCAATATAGTATTCAAAACCAAATTTGAAGTGCCGTATTGGAACTTTTCCAGGGTTTTTCTGCACCATTCAATGCGTTGTTGTTTTTGATCGAGAGTCAGTTCACTTGGAATCCATCGACAACAAAGTCCTCTCATGGAATGAATTGTTGTTCCACACAAGCACAAGGTTGGAAAGGTAAATCACACGACTCAAAATATCCTCATTGACGTATGTCATCTCAATACAATTTCAGATCTCCTTGTGGTTTACCGGGTAAACTGCGAATCAGTTGGGGAATTTAATGCCCTGGTAGCTCAGTGGTTAGAGCAAACGGAAGGAGACCGGGAGATACAAGGCTATGGCATTCTACCTTTCCAAAGTTCTCTCACGTCTAACTGTTGATGTAAAATGTTTTGTATTTGACTCATACCAATACCCAATGTCGCCCGAATAAATTCATAAGATGTCTGTCGATCTTCTTCAAGCATTGCTCGAACAGCGGCAATATTTTCATCAGTAACAGCATTTCTTGGGCGTCCTTCATGAAATTCATCACTAAGAAGAAACCGATCTCTCTTGAATTCGCTGTACCAATTATAAATTGTTGCCTTATATTGGGATTCTTCGCCAAATGTATTTCTAAGCCGATCTTCACATTGTTTAGGAATTAATGACGATTTAAAATCGTAAAAAATCATAGCCCAGAAAGTCAAATCTAGTCAAACTCATTTTTGGGTAACCCAAAATCTTTAAATGGTGATAATTAAGAAAATATTACAGAAAATCGACAAACTACACGGCAATGAACTCGCAAAACACTAGAAAGTAGCTGTCAAATATAAACGAATTTCATTTGCTTCTAGAAACATGGCATTCTAAAAAATTTCTGTATCGCCCCGTACCCCTAAACCATGACGACTTTTTGAGTTGGTAGAACATCTCTGGAGATATGCTGCACCGCTAAGATAGGTTTGCTTACTGATACTCAACTGTTTTAAATAAATAAAACAGAAATAAAATTTGTTTTGATTTTACCAAAGCAAAGCAACTGTATAACCTTAATTGTCTGGATCTATAGCACACACTGGTAGTTGTGCGTGTCATTTCCTATGGTCTCCAAGATCCCCACATTTCTCTGTCTTTCAGCTCATGAGGATCGAGAGTGAGTGACTGCGGAGTTTGCCCGAGATATACACACAGAGTCATGCTAAACTTACCTTTGGTTTCCGAGCTGGAGACGCCCTCGGTACTAGCGTCGTCCTTCCCTGCAAAAAATATGTCATCTTCAGATTTATTATTACAACAAACTTTCATCTCATCCTTCACATTGTAATTCTTAACATTTACACGACTTTGTCAAATTCACACTTTCAGAGGAGCGTAAGGCGAACACTTGGATACAGGACACTTATTGTCTTTGAACCGAGCGGGTTGGCTCACGCGGCAACGTCTGTGGCCCGCATTCGGGAGGGCGTGGGTTCCATTCCCACGGCCAACCTCCCTGATCCAAGCGTTTCTTTTCGGGGGTTTCCCCGGGTCGCTAGGGGAATGCTGGGAAGGATCATTACATCCCCTGAATTGCCTGTCCCTCCATTTCACCTTTCATCTACTTGATGTTTCAGGGTTGCAAGTGTCGGCGGGAGTCTCGGCGTTGCATGACAGGGGAAAAGGATGCTCTATGTAACCCTTCGTCCCTGGAATGGGGCGGTCTCCGAGTCCCCTCCCCCAGTGAGATGTGTAAGCCTTAAGGAGAGGACAGTCGGTTGTACCAGCTGTCATCCGGGGAGTTTCACTCTGGAAAAAGGTAGGGACCCCGCCCTCTGCTCTGTGGTGATTCCTGGTTCAGCCGCCCACTGTCTCCTCTCACCTCACCTCTCCCTCTCGGAGGCGCACCGTCAGGCACAAAAGGTCTTTGTATATTGAGGTGCAAAGTCCCCCCTCCACTCCTAGTCCTATGGTCTTTGAGGTTGTTCGCAGTAGATCAAAGTGAGTTGCTGCTCCTTGCAGGAATCGTGGCCTTCCATGTAAATACCATCAACATACGTTTTGAAAAAAGAAAAACAAACGCGAGAAATTACAACTGGATTCACTCCAAACCCATGTTATTCATCTCTTGGGGGTGGGGGGCGGGGAGTTTAACCACTTGTACACAGTTTGAAGCCAGCACGCTAATGACTACGCTATTAGTTTGATTCACCATGTGACACTGTAGGTATCATTGCTGACGGAGCATTTTACCAGAAAAAGCAAATCTAATAACGCTTGTGGAAAAGAAATTAACTATTTTAGAATGAAAATCAGCCTTGCATTCGCGTTAAGTATTTATTTATTTGCATTTATCAGACGAATATTCAAATGGAAAATCATTATGTAGCTTCAAAGTTTGTAATCATTAGTCACACATGTCCTATGCCATCCCTCTGTAACCCTTGGAAGTTTCTCGGTGTAATTCCGTAACACCCTCATATATACGGGAAAATAATATATACGGGAGATCGTATAGAGTAGAAAAACAGATTAGGAGCATGAACGTGATTCAAACATCTTCATTTGCCAGTAACTCACACGAAAAGTGTGCACATAATGAGTACTGGAACTTCAGCTCAGACAGTGACTAATACTGTACAAGAGTGCGTTTTGTTTACAATCGGAGACTCTTAACATTAAGGATTTAAGGCAATGCATCTATGAATATCCAAAAATCCACAGTTTTCTTTAGATTGCTTTGGAATTTTTGCAATATACCCAGGACATATAGTGTAAACAAAATTTTAAAGAGCTACGTCAAACTGTTTGTTGAGGCATTATTTTTTATTGATAAGTAACCACTTTTTACTTTCTCTACTACGTATAGTAAGTAGGGGAAGTATTGCATTCCACCCAAAAATTCGATACCGAGATTTCACCGGAAATACATGTTTTGAGACCTCCTGAATCCAAAAAAAGCATTTTTGGAAACATGTCCGTGTGTGTGTCTGTGTGTGTGTGTGTGTGTGTGTGTCTGTGTGTGTGTGTCTGTGAACAGCATAACTCAAAAACGAACAGTCGGATAAACACCAAACTTGGTATTTAGGTTCAGTATCTTCCAGAGATGCGACACGAAGGTTTTCAAGAAAATGCCCCCACCCCAGACTACCCTTTACATGGAAGATTTTTGGAAAATTTTAATTTTCTCAAAAATGGCTCTAACGATTTAGATTAAAATATCATATGTTTAAGATAATGTCATGAGAAATGAAATGTATATCTCGAATTTTCTGGGAATGTCTCCAAAAGTATTCTTCATTGTGAACGACTTTTGCATAACTGGTAAACCATAAGAGATAGACAAAATTTTACTACACAAAAAATGTAGATCTCGTTAAAATACACAACTTATGTCATATACATTTCTTTTGTTGAGTCAACCGTTTTGGAGATATTGCTTGTTATTCTCTTAAATTTTCCAATACTTAATACTTTTTCTCAAATTCGTTATTCATTTTGTTATGTCCTGGACTTGCAAAGAGAATGGAATGCGCCACATAGCAACCAGCGTTAAAATATTTGACCATCGCTTAAAAGCTACCATATTCCCCTTGCATCTACATGAAAATTAGCAATAAGATTGACATCTCGATATCTCGATTAACATAAAACATATGGAGAATAGGCGTTTGTAAAAATAGATTGTACAAGAGTAGAGAAAGTCATGTGAGTGTAACACATCAGATTTTTATAACTAATACGAAATGCACCTTGGGCCCTACGTTAATTATATTGCTCTCAAAATTTTAATTTGACGTTAGTATACAAACTTAAAGATATGCATGCAGGTATTTCTTAATTTTAATTAGTTTAAGGGAAAAACATTTTGTATATATGTCATTGAATTTTTGAAAATTTTGAATGTGAGTTACGGAAAATTAATTTCAACTGATCTATTTAATATTAACTATGCACAAGAATGTTTAAATCCGTAATTTCTGAAGCTTCCTTGAACATTTTAAGCTAATAAGTTATAAAGTGTGGTACAAGGAGTATTTTGAATAGTGAAAAATGCTGAAGAAAACGCAACAAAGGAAAATTGAGTTTAAAGTTTAATGCGGTATTTTAACTAAACGGTACAGGATCAATTAAATATCCATTTGTGGCCTTACAATTGTTGGTATTAAAAACGCAAACGTTTAGCATGAAAGTATAAGTATAATAAAAATGCAAAAAACAAAAATTTGAAAATGTTCAAACTTTTTACGAAATTTCATATTGAAGCATTTGGGGTAATAAAACCGCTTCTGCCACCCGTTGTTTCTATCATGAAGAGGTTTACTTTCGGTGTTCACTTTCTACTCTATAATTTTGTGCACATTGTTTTTCAACGTCCTGTATATTACGCCATTAGTTTATCCTTGCTACGTTACTCACAAAATCAGGCTGAGAAATTTAATGTCACGTTGGAATTTACGTGCCGTTGCTCTAACCAACTGAGCTACCTGTCACGATATTAAATTCCCCAAGCGACTCATGTCTTTCCGGTAAAGCACAAAGCGTTCTCAAACACATATTTTTGAGAACACCCCAGCGACAACCGAAGGGATGGCTCAGGCGGCAACGTCTGTGGCCCGCATTGGGGAGGTTTCAGATTCGATTCCCGTGACCGCCCAATCTAACCATGGGGTTTTCGTGGCTTTCCCCTGGTCGCCTAGGAGAATGCCGGGGTGGTGTATTTTACCACGATTCCTCCCTTTCCCCCACTTCCTCTCATTTCATCTCTCCCTTTCACGTTTCAGGTTCTTCGGGTACTCCGGTGCAGGCAGTGTCGGGCGCTTGCGCATTAAAAAGATTTCTCCCCGTGCGCTGTCCCGCCCGTTAGGGTTGCTTCGTCGCCCTCTGTCGGGATTCTTCGCCTCTAGTGATGCGCGGATGTTCAAACTGGAAATATTAGGCACTTCTGCGCGTCTTGCCTGAGGACCTGGGACCTCCTACAGCTCCTTCGCCTCATCCCTGCCTCCCGAAAGGTGTAGCCACAATTGATTAAGATGGTGGTGGTGCGTGAGATGCCCCCCCTACAATATAATAGATTTACGGCACGTAAAAGAACCTCAAGCCTGATAAAGAAGTCCCTTTCACACCCAATATAGAATGGGACGCTAAGGACTACAGCAGTTAAAGAGCATCCATAAATAGAACTCAACAGTTTTTATCCTACAATATCGTAGATACTTTAAGCCCAAGCGATTCATTAATATAGATTGACCTAATAGTGGTTAACTATGAAGTTCTGATTTCTAACAATTATTTAGCATGCCCCGCTAACGAACAGATTACAACATAAATACACAGCAAATGAAGCAAAAGTTTCTTACACGGCAGTCATTACAATATTTTGGCATTGCTATCGTAGCGCTATAAATACATAGACTTCTCTTTAGTTTTGCTGTGTCTTAATTGCTAAATCGTGACCATTACATATCATATTGTTTGGAAGAAATATCCACGGCGTTTGTCTTATTTTACACGCATATTGACAACGAATGCGCGGTGTCACCTTTTGACGTCGTCTTCAATATCTGCTGTTGATTCTGCTGCCGGCTATTACAGTGGTTGGCTATGAGATCTTTCTCTCAACGTATGTGTGAGTGTATTTTCAATGGATAACACCAGTGTAGTTTTCTGAGAATTTTAATGTTGACTAAAATGTTTAGTTTGAGAAGAGTCGCCGACTGTTGTATTTACAAATTAATTATTTCTATAACAACACTAAAGTCAAGCGTCCATTGCCGCGAGTCACAGAAATGTTACTGAAAAAAGATCCCCCGCATAGCTGTTATATTTTACTCACTCAAGCGCGTCACATCGTCAGAGATCTAAGTGAACAGGTCTCAAGAGAGAGTGTCTCTGATTTAGAATGCACGAACATTTATTAGCTTAAGCTCCGCCTACCTATCACTACCTCTCCCAAGGTACCTACTAATCTTAATCCAAAACTTAAAGCTCTCAAGTATGTACACTGCCGTTTGTGAAAATTGCAACACCAGAAAGGCATGAATTTAATATCACAGGTTAGGTACATGACAAGTAACAAATGATAAACGTTTCAAATCTAAACATGACCTTTGAGTCCTAATATTCAGTATTTGGTGTGGCCTCCATGCGCTGCAATTAGAGCTGCTATACACCGTGGCATTGAATCAAAAAGGTTCTGAGTAAGTTCCACGCAGTTTGTATTCGAGCCCACAAATCCGTGACACTGGTTACTGGAGGACCATGACCAACCATATCCCAGACATGTTCGATGGTGACATGTCAGGCGAATGTGCAGGCCAGGGAAGCAATGGTACCCGTCGCTCTTCGAAGAAGACTTGTACATTCCTCGCAATATGTGGCCGGGCATTGTCTTGTTGAAATGTGGCCTGAAGCAGGGGGACTACCTTAGGCTCTACAACCACCAGTAGGTACCGGTTGCTGTTCAAAGTGCGCTAAATTAGTAGGAGGCTAAATCGGTTGTTGTAACCAATGGCGCCCCAAACCATCACACCTAGTGTTTGTCCGCTATGCCGCTCAACAATGCAGCCCTCCAGGTTGCACTCACCACGGTACCGCCGGACACGTATACGGGACTCGTCCGAAAAGACATTTTGCCACTCAGCACCCCAGTGACGGTGTTCACGTGTCCATTGCAGTCGGAGGAGCTTGTGGTTTCTGGACAATGGAAGCCGACGTAGTGGCATTTATGCAACCAGTGCAATCTACAGCAGACGGCGACGAACCGTGATGCAGACAAGCTGTACGCTCCGTTATGACCATGCGGACAAGATGACGGTCATCCCGTGCTGTGGTCCAGTACCCGCTCTTCGCTGCGTACGACCTTCATCTATCCACTGCTTCCACACACGTAGTAGCATGCCGTGTACGAGCCGAAATGTCACGGTATGACAAACCCGCTTCCCGGAGACCAATAATTCTATCCTGTTCGAACTCACATGCCGATATGGCTCCTTTTGACGTCGCCGAGGCATACTGACACTCGCTTTATTGTTTCCACCTTGTTCGACAGCTCTGCACATGACTACACTGGGCGCAACACTGACCTTGTCGGACCGACACTAGAGCGCTCTGCTCGGCCTACGTGTACCCCATCTCTCTGCAAACCTAATCACTTATTGCTTGCACACTCTTCTACACTTCCACCAAGTTTGGAGTTATTCGGGAAATTTTTTCTTGGTGTTGCAATTTTCACAAACGGCAGTGTAGGTATATCTGACACTGTTACCAAGCGGTTCCTCCCCGAATCTCAGAATTTCATTCCCTTTCTAATTTATAGAATTCCGGTCTACGTGACTTTGCAAACGTACTGAAGTTATAACCTAACTGCATTCCAGGAATCTTTATGCCTAACACGTTCGCTCCTCGGCTGTTGCTAATGACTTTGTTCGCTAATTACCTTTTTTTCCGGACAAATCTTTTCACTGATGCTTATTACATTATACATTGATTTAATATACGGAAAGTATTTATTGTAACTATTTCTCTATCCTACTATAATCTTTATTTAACTATTTATATCTTCCTGCAAATAATTACGATATCAATATTCTGTAGAGTAACAACTATTTTCTACCCTATGGCACTCGCAACTAAAAGTCAAGGTCTTCTTTACAAGTATGTTCTTTTATAATTCCAAATGTGTTCGTATTCAAGAACAAGAGCTTTGTAAATCCTTTTGAATAGTTTAGTAATTCATAAAATTAAATTAGATCGTGTTTTATAGCCCATGTTTGTCAGAAAGACTTGGCCTTTTAATGGTGAAAGAATTACTAAAATCGGTAGAGTGGTTTTTGAGATTACTCTACAGACACACATAGAAATGTTCTGTCTTTATAATGTTAATTATACGAGGAAGTGATCAACAAAGACCGAGACTGTTTTGTTCACAGGTGGTTATTACTGGTTTCATTGTCTAAGTCAGAGGTGGCGAAAACGTGACTCGCGAGGCATTTTGACTCGCAGGTGCACGTTCCCTCTCTGCAACCGTCCGTTTGATTTTCACATGCTGCTGAGTGACGCAGTGCGTGTTGCATATTTGGTGACTCGCGGAAGAAAGTCGTTTTCGCCACCCTTGGTCTAAGTGATAGTTTTCAAAGTACATAATTCCCTCCTCGTCTCTGCCAGTCCTCGAACACATGGTGCAGACCATTTTTGTGAGGTGCTTGAGAATGGCCTTACTTTTCTTGAGCACTGCTTCAGAGTTCTCAAACCAAATCCCTGGAGCTTTGCCTTTAATGATGGGAATCTCAGGGTGTAAGATCGGGACTATAAGGCGGATGCGGTACACGGGTAATGTTCCATTTAGCCAAAACCAGCATAACGTGAGGCCGCGCGTTGTCATGATGAAGTCGCCACCCAGTCCGATGAAGTTCCGGTCGTTTCCTTGCAATGTGCTTCCTCAGTTTAGCCAATACTGGCGTGTAGTATGCCGCTGTAACAGTAGTGAGAGGGGAACTGCATGCTGGTAAATTATTCCATTACAGCCAGTGTGGTATGCGAAATGCAAGCAGGATCTACAAAACAGAGCATTACTACCAACCTACCGATACGAGAGTGCTGCCTTCTATGGACATTATACATAAAATCCCGCTGTTTTCAAACACTCTGATACAAAGGAAACTATCAAGGAAGATACAGGATCAGCCCTCACAGATTACAATTTCACCAACGAGCTTGTTTATTAAATAGAATGTCCCTATATACCGTTTCCTAGGAAAACGAAAACTCAAGAACTGGACCTTTAATTGACATATTTTCTCTAAATTGTTTATTTATTCAATAGCATCATAAATTACTGTATGTATAACATGGGAGTTATTTATAACGAACAGTTGCAGTCAGAATTTGATTATATTTATGCAGCACGGGGTATGGTCAAGTAATTGCATACCTTCTCTTTGGTCCCATAGTTAATGTAATAGCATAAATGCTACATAGTTTTCACATAATACATGAGTATTCAATGAAACACACGTGAACATTCCAGGCCGTCAAGTTAAATATTTTGGAAATAATTCATAGTCTGTAACCATCGAGAAAAATAATTTTCTCTGTTGTAAATTACAAATTATCAGTTGAGTAATTTTTTTATATTACGATGGACGCGATTTTGTTTGTTTACATAATTATTTAACATAGGCTGGTAATGAATTTGATTACAACATGCAGAGGAAATACAATAACAATTTCTTACACAAGGGCTATCAAAGGATTTTTGACAAAAATATGAGATACGTATCGTACAGATCTGATTGTGTTTTCTTTTGTTGTATTCTGTTTTTTCAGTTGCTAAACCGTGACCTTTGTATTGCTTGGGATGAAATGTTCCCAGCTTTTGTTTTACTTTTACGCGCATTTGCTGTGGAGTAATAAACTCTTTCTACACCATAGCATTCGTGCAAATCCTTTTTAGTATTTAGGAACTGAACTCATTTGTCTTATAGACAAGTCCAACGATAAGAGCAGGCCATAATCATTAATATAATACCCTTGATACATAATTAACTATTATTCCTAATATCCAACATTTGGATATTGCGTTCGCTCGTTCGGTAACAAGTGTGTTTATTTTCAAAGCATCCCTTCTCTCAACATTTATTTTCTGTGAAATACGAGGGTCGTCCAATAAGTAAGTTTCCCTATTTTATAAAAAAAACGTTACACACAATTGATCATGTTGAATTAATTTTATTTATATTGTACAATCCTTCTATTACTTTTCTACATAGTCAACATGTTTTTCCAAGCATTTTTGGGGACGTGACACAAGTTTTTCCAAGCCAGTGTTGTACCAGGTCGGGTCCTGTGCTCGCAACCAGCTGACTTCATCATCGGTGTTAAAAGTGCTTACCTTTGAGCCAGGGGAACATGTGAAAATCACTTGGGGCAAGCTCCGGTGAATACGGTGAATACGTGAAAACTTCCAAGTTGAATCTTGACCCAGGCGGGGCTCAGAAGATTCAACTGGGAAGTTCTCTCGCATCCTCCATATTCACCAAATCTTTTCCCAAGTGATTTTCACGTGTTCCCCTGACTCAAAGGTCGTCATGGAGGTAAGCACCTTAACTTCAATCAGAAGTGAACAGATGGTTGCGAGCACGGGACCCGACCTGGTACAACACTGGCTTGGAAAAACCTGTGTCACGTCCCCAAAAATGCTTGGAAAAACATGTTGACTACGTAGAAAAGTAACAGAAGGACTGTACAATATAAATAAAATTAATTCAACATGATCAATTGTGTGTAATGTTTTTTTTATAAAATAGGGAAACTTACTTATTGAACGACAGATAAGTTTGATGTTTAGGCAAAAGCGACTTGTTGTAGGGAGTGACAGCATAACACGAGGTATTAGGTCGATCAACTGCAACTGATGTGCCCCGAAAACAACGGTTGAGCGTCCGGTTGGTTACTTTGCATCACAAATGAAATGCAAGTATATTTCCGTCAGATATTACATGCTAAACAAAGGACAGTCTGCAGCCTGCATGCCTGACCTATATCTTCGTGTCACGTGAATTTGTAATGTTTCATGTGATGGTATTGTGGCTCTAGGCTTGGACGTGCGCCACGTCTCAAATTATACCAACGCCCCACCTCTGTCTCTACACCATTTTAAAGTAAAAACAAAGTATGTGTTACAATCACATGAGTTTCTTTATCCACTCTTCCTCAAACTTTTAATTTTTTATCTACTTCGTGTTACTCTAGATAAACACTGCCTCTCTCTCTCTCTCTCTCTCTCTCTCTCTCTCTCTCTCTCTCTCTCTCTCTCTCCCCACTCCGTACCTACTGAGCAGCATGCTCAGGCGGCAAAGCCTATGGTCCGCATTCGGGAGGTCCCGGGTTCAATCGCCCACTCTGACCCGTTGTTTTTTTCAGGGGGTTTTCCCAGGTCGTCAGGTGAATGCTGGGGTGGTTTCTTTCAGTTCCCGAAACTCCTGTTCATTCATCATTCAACCGTTAGGTCTGTTTCAGGGTCGGAAGTGTCGGCGATGGTGTTTCCGTGCGGCGAGGAACGGGAAAAGCATGCACTCTGTGAATTCTCTCCGTCCCTCGGCTTTCCGCTTGCTGTCGGGGTGTCTAATTCTGGAAACTTAGGGACCCTGTCATTGCTGTACCGTCACTGCTGATTCTGGCATCCCAATGCCTCCTCTCGCCTCATCCTTCCTCCTTGTGGGGTACAATATCCACTCTGGATCAGTGCCGAGTCCCCTCCGTTAAGGGAGATAAGATAAGACACTCCGTACCTAGTAGGTAGAGAAGGTATTGCATTGCACTCAAAAAAATTCTAAAACACATTTCACCTTAAATACACGTTTTGAAACTCCTTGAATAAAATAAAATTAGCAAAATGCCTGTGTGTATATGTGTCTATGAACAGCAAAACTCAAAAACGAAAAGTTGCTTAAATACCAAACTTCCAAGAATACGACATGAATATCTTCAAGTCCTCTTCATTCTGAATGACTATTATATAAATGGTAAACCGTAAGAAATAGACAAAATCTTACAACACAAACAATGTAGATCTCGTTAAAGCACACTATTTATGTGAAAGATTTTTTGTATCAGTATTCCGAGATATTCTTTATTATTGGTTTGAACTGTCAAAATCTACTATACTGCTTAAGTCGTATTCGTTTTCCTCACAGTCTTACAAAGAGCACGGAGTTCCAAAGCCATCACATAGCGACACCTTTTTAAGAATAATCTTTTTATACCCACAACGAAATATGTAATAAGGCCATTTCTGCAAATGTTTATCTCGAATAACACGAAGCAGAGAGAAGAATAAGCTTTTGTAGGACTAATTTGTAGACGAGTGGATGGAGAAGAACATGTGAATGTAACACATCTGATATACATTCAATCCGAGACTTGCATGACTTCAACTCCAGAAGCTGACCACTATGATTACAGTAAAGGAAAATGTGAACACTTTGGTAAGCTCATTGATATGGTTATAAGAAATCTTTACTGATTACAATAAACAGGCAGGGAGTGTAGAACTTTTGAAATCAATTTCTAATCTTTGTTTGTACTTCAAGTTTGCAGCATTTTGAGTAGTTTTCCTTGATTCAGTCAAGAAAAACCTACACCGTCTTTCATAAGAAAGGAGTAATGCAAACATAACTAAACTTATTTTTAACTAAATGTTCCGACACGTCAAGTTTAATATTTTGAAACGAAAAGTTTACAAGAAAGAAACATTTATTTAACAACTTTCTCCACAATTTAAATTACTGTAACAAATGAAGTACTAATTGTTTAACAAGTGTTCAAAATCCCCCCATTTAAATCTGACAGCGGCTAAGTCAAGAAGTTGAACATTTTCACTCACTGCTGGTGGTACTTCTCTGAACCTCATTTTTAGCTTTTACATATCAGCGGGCCTCATAACAAAGACTCTAAATATCTAAAATCACTATGAAAATCAGATGTCACATTCACATGACACTCTCTACCCCTCTATCGCTTATTATGGGTATAGAGATTCTTCTTATGAAAGTTTATTTTCCTATTACTTCATTTTAATCGAGATAAAGAAGCAGCTACATTAAACATTCCGTTATAGATGCAAAGGAACAGCTATAGTCAAATGTTTAACACGCTATATGCTGGTTTTAAAATTCATACTGTTTCCATGACATCGCGAGAAACAACTGACATTTACAGGACTTTAAAAGAATGGCTAAGTATTGAATAACTATTGAACTATTTTCACAAACGCTTATTCTCCATATGCTTCATGTTAATCGAAATATCGAGATGTCAATCTTATTGCTAATTTTCTTGTAGATGCAAGGGGAATATGGTAGGTTTTAAGCGATAGTCAAATATTTTAACGCTGGTTGCTATGTGGCGCATTCCATTCTCTTTGCATGTCCAGGACAAAAAAAAATGAATAACGAATTTGAGAAAAAGTATTAAGTATTGGAAAATTTAAGAGAATAACAAGCAATATCTCTAAAATGGTTCACTCAACAAAAGAAATGTATATGACATAAATTGTGTATTTTAACGCGATCTACATTTTTCGTGTAGTAAAATTTTATCTATCTCTTATGGTTTACCAGTTATGCAAAAGTCGTTCACAACGAAGAATACTTTTGGAGACATTCCCAGAAAATTCGAGATATACATTTCATTTGTCATGAAAATATCTTAAACATATGATATTTTAATCAAAATCGTTAGAGCCATTTTTGAGAAAATGAAAATTTTCGAAAAATGTTCCATGTAAAGGGTAGTCTGGGGTGGAGGGATTTTCTTGAAAATCTTCGTGTCGCATCTCTGGAAGATACTGAACCTAAATACCAAGTTTGATGTTTATCCGACTGTTCGTTTCTGAGTTATGCTGTTCACAGACACACACACACACACGGACATGTTTCCAAAAATGCTTTTTTTTGGATTCAGGGGGTCTCAAAACTTGTATTTCCGGTGAAATCTCGGTATCGAATTTTTGGGTAGAATACAATACTTACCCTACTTACTATACGTAGTAGAGAAAGTAAAAATATTATGTTGCAGCTTAAAATTTTTGTCCATGACGTCACGCCCTGTACAACAATGGCTAAGCAATTTGTTTCTTTTTACTTTCTCTACTACGTATAGTAAGGTACGGGAAGTATTGTATTCCACCAAAAAATTCGATACCGAGATTTCACCGGAAATACATGTTTTCAGACCCCCTGAATCCAAAAAAAAGCTTTTTTGGTAACATGTCCGTGTGTCTGTGTGTGTGTGTCTGTGAACAGCAAAACTCAGAAACGAACAGTTGGATAAACACCAAACTTGGTATTTAGGTTCAGTATCTTCCAGAGATGTGACACGAAGGTTTTCAATAAAATCCCCCCACCCAAGATTACCCTTTACATGGAACATTTTCCGAAAATTTTAATTTTCTCAAAAATGACTCTAATTATTTTGATTAAAATATCATACGTTTAAGATATTTTCATGGCAAATAAAATGTATATCTCGAATTTTCTGGTAATGTCTCCAAAAGTATTCTTCATTGTGAACGACTTTTGCATAACTGGTAAACCATAAGAGATAGACAAAATTTTACTACACAAAAAACGTAGATCGCGTTAAAATGCACAATTTATGTCATATACATTGTTTTTGTTGAGTGAACCATTTTCGAGATATTGCTGCTTATTCCCTTAAATTTTTCAATACTTATTTTCTCAAATGGGAATTTGTTATTCATTTTTTTGTCTTGGATATGCAAAGAGTATTAATCTGTGGCAAAGAGAATGGTGCTGCACCTAGCAACCAGCTATTAAGAGATATGTATGTGCTTAAAGGCTACTGTATTTCTATATTGTCCTTGTAAATATATATTCCCCTTACATCTACAAGAAAATTAGCAATAAGATAGAGTCTGCAAATGTTCTCTCGATTAACATGAAGTAGATGGAGAATAAGCGTTTGTAAAAATAGTTTGTAGAAGAGTAGAGAAAGTCATGTGAGTGTAACACAGATTTTTTTTTAATTTTTCCTATCAAAATATTAAATTTGACGTGTGCGAATATTTTTACGTTCTCTACTACATACATAATAGGTAGAGGAGGTATGGCATTCCATTAAAAAGTTCGATACCGATGTTTCATCAGAAATACACGTTTTTAGGCTGCTTGAATCCAAACAAGGCACTTTTAGAAAATGGCCCGTGTGTGTTTTGTGAATAGCATAGCACAAAAAAGGATAAACGGATAAATATCAAACTTGGTATTTAAGTTCGGTACCTTTAAAACCTGCAACGCGAAGATTTTCAAGAACATTCCCTCACCCCAAACTACCCTTTACATGTAAAATTTTTTAAATTTTTTGATTTTCTGAAAAATCAGTCTAACGGTTTGGATTAAAATAGCATATATTAAAGATAAATAAAATGTATATCTTGAATTTTCTGTGAATACCCAGTGAAGTCCACTTATTCGGAACGAATTTTGTATAATCTTGTACAACTGGTAAATGTTAAGCGAAGACGAAAGCATACTACACAAAAAATGTGGATCTCTTTAAAACACACAATTCATTTCAAATAACTTCTCCGTTGCATGAGCCATTTCCGAGATATCCGTTGTTAATGGTTCGAATTGTGCAATACTTAGTCATCCTTTTCAGTTGTTTCTCGCGATGTCATGGAAACAGTATGGAATTTTAAAGCCAGCGTATAGCGTCCAGTTGTTAAACATTTGACTATCGCTGTTCTCTTTGTATCTGACGAAATGTGTAATGTAGCTATTTCAGCAAACATTTATCGCGATAAAAATTAAATAGATAGCAAAATAAACTTTGGTAAGAATAATTTGTAGACCCACTAATACGCGCTAGAGGGTAGAGAAAGTCATTTGAATGTAACACATAAGAATTTTTTTTTAAAAAAAGGGTTAATTTTGGTTTTATTTGCATTATTGCTTGTTCAAGAAAGATCCTGTATAAAATCAATATCCGGGAATGGCGTTAAATATGGGATAGTTCATAAAAGCATACGTTTCAACAGATTTATTACGTCATTGCTGATAAGCAGCTACTACAAAGACGCAATTATGCACGATTTTTGTTAAAATACCGCATATTTAATATAATCTCCGTATAAAGGGTAGTTTGGGGTGGGGCATTTCTTGCAAATTCTTCGTATTACACCCTTGGAATATACCAAGTTTGAGATTACTTTGTTTTGGTGTAATGTTAGTAGTTTTGATTGAAATACAACGATAATGGTGACACAAATCATTGTGTATAAACTCGTTCAGAGTAAGACCTTCTAGAAACAGCTGTCGTTTAGTACTCTAGTTGTGGCAGTATTGCTAATTGGCAGGTTCCTATTATCACCGGCATGCATACAAATGGTTTTACGTAATCAGAGTACTGCGTCCTTCAGCACCTACACAAAGGGACCTGCATTCGAACCTTGAGACAACCACACGAGCACCTTACCTGAGACAGACACACACACGCTCGCCACAAGATTCTGAAGCACTGTATCAGCAGCACAGAGTGACGGGGGGCGTAGTCTCCCGGATGGGCAGCACAGGAAATCGGGGGGAGGGGCAGAGGCGTGTGACTGCTGGACTCAATGAGATCTCTGATCCATAGCGAAGCTTTGTGACAGACAGGTAACCCAAACTAATTGCCAACAGAGATGCGCGTACTTTCATTAACACTGCAATTCCTCCCTCTTTACTATTTCCTCATAAACCTTCACAATCTTTATCATCTGCTACCTTCTTGTCACGAACATTTTCCATCAAATGTCCTAATCAATCTGGCCAACTCGCTTTCACTGAAGGAAGAAGAGGAAAACCAAGAATCGCTGCTGTCATCTTGACGTTATCCCATCATAATCACTTTTTACCTTCTCTCTACATGTTTACAAAACTCTTGCCAATTGCAAGCGATACATCCTCAACCGTTATATCACAGTGATAAACCACCTGTTAATTTTCTTTATCTTACGTTTCACCTTGGCTCAAACTGGCTCTACGGCACTCAAATCACACGTGTATGGCGGGCAAGCGTGGCACAAAGAAAGCAAAAAATGAAATAAACCTTCTCTTTAGGTTTCTTTATTTCAATCAGCTTGTGCAGTTCTGATCTAAACATACAGAGCCTTCGTTTGCACGCGTGATCGTATTACGTGGAACTGCTTGCCCTGCACTGAGCTGTTCCTTCTCCGTGTGCAGGCTAATCAGTTGACCACGTGTTTCACTGTTATAGTGCGTTAGCGCTGTTATAATGTCCGTATACTTTAGCACACAGAACCTTCATGTATGCTTCCTACGTGACAAACTCTTGTAGAGAGGTTAGACAGATTCCTTGCTGTCTCCGTGCGCCTCACATCGTAATCTTGTGAATAGGTTTAGGGAAACGGGATCTCTTATTGAATAGAAACGTATTCTTACAGAGGAAAACTCCATGACATCATCGGAGAAAGGTTAGAATCAAGCCCAAAGAATTGCTATAATGTATGTAGAGTTGGGTGTTGATAATGTTAATGATCGCTCTAATGACCACATGGTTTTATTTACATGACCATGTTAGAAGATGCGAGAGATGTGTGGACATCATTTTCTATGTGCATGCGTTTGAATTTAAGGGACTATGAACAGCGTGCTTCCCATTAGACAGGCCGACAGACTGTATATTGCAATGTTATCCACTTAGTTGTTCATTAACAGCTGTTCAAGCATCAAAATGGCTGACCAGCACCAAGCTGTTGCATGACGAACTTTATTTTCAAAAGCGCCAGATCGACTGAAGTCGAGCTACGTAAGAGTTCATTTACTTTTGATTACGAAAACATTAAGAAGTTGTTATCATGGCACGAACTGAATGTGTTTCTTGATTCTTAGAGTGATGCGGCTAGTATGTTAATGTGAGAATCAATATGATGCGCTAATTAAATGCACATTAAGAAATAAAAACATAGTTAAAGACCGAAGCCGTAAAAGTTTAACTAAAATATGACAATATTCCATATGTATATTAATACAAAGCGTAAAAGCTTACGAGGCTACAAAAACAGCAAAAGAAGTTGGCTGCAAGGAATGCGGGAAAAACGACTTCTCAGGCATGTCCTCACATATCCAAAAACAGAAGTAATATTTTTCATGCCCATTATCGCTCAAATTGCTCTTTTTGGGGAGAATTTCTGCCAATTACTATAACAATTTCATCTAAAAGTATTAAGAGGACAATAAATAAAATGTCGCAAAGAATGACGAGGTAGATGCCTTTAGAGATAATTTTTATGAATTAAAACGCAAAACTTTTTTTTTAAGTAATTCATGTTAAATTTGTAAATAATATGATAACGTTGTAAGAAAGACGTATTAGGAAGCCAACATTCTCAAAACTGCACCGCAAGCAGATTATTAAAAAAGCACAACAAATATTTTTAGTTTCTCTACTGCGTGTAGTAAGTAGGGAAAGTATTGTATTCCACCCAAAGATTTGCTGTCGAGATTTCACCGGAAATGTATGTTTTGAGACCCTTGAACCGCCTTCCAGCAAAAACAGCAGTTTTAGAAAAAGGCCCGTACGTGTGTCTGTGTCTGTGAAGAGATTAACCCACAAACGAAAAGTCGACACGAAGATTTTCAAGAACCCCCGCCCTAAAGTATCCTTTGCATGAACGTTTTTAAAAAAAATTGATTTTCTCAAAACTGGCTCTAACGATTTTGATTAAAACACTATATATTGAAGATATTTTCATAACAAATAAAATGTATGTCTTGAATTTCCTGGGAATAATAGCCCCTTCATTCTGAATTACTTTTACATAACTGGGAAACCGTAAGAGAGATAAAATCTTAGTGCACAAGAAATGTATACCTCCTTAAAGCACACAATTCGTCTATTTTTGGAGGGGGGAGTTAACCATTTCCGCATTCGGGAGGTCGTGGGTTCGATTCCGTGGCCGAACTTCCTGACCCATGTGCTTTTTCGGAGGTTTCCCCGAGTCACCAGGCAAATGTTTGGAATGTTCATTACATCCCCCGAATGTCCTATCCCTTCATTTCACTTCATTCTTCATCTGCTTGGTCTCTTTCAGGGTTGTGTCGGCGAGAGGTCTCGGTGTGTACATGGCAGGGGAAAGGATGCTCTGTGGAAACCTTTGTCTTCCGGACTCCAGGTTCCGGATCACCCTGGGGATGCTAAGCCTAAGGGAAGGGGGCCGAAGAGCAGTAGCCAGCACCCGGGGAGTTAAAATCTGAAAATGGTAGGGACCCTGACCTCTGCCTGTCCAGCTTCCTGGTCCGGCCGCCCTCAGAGGCATAGGCACAAAAGATCTGCGTAGGTCGTGGTGCGAAGTCCCCCTCCGCTTCTAGTCCTACCCTATCCTAACCATTTCCGAGATATTTCTTGTTATTGGTTTGAAGTTTCCAGTACTTTTTCAAGTGGGAAGTCGTTCGTTTTTCTTTCTTTATTTCTCTAATATGGCTTAAGCTATTCCCACTGTACCTAACAAGGCAATAAGTAATAAATCCATTTCTACACTCTCGGTTAACATTAAGTGGATAGAAGAATAGTGTGTAGAGAAAGTCATGTAAAAGTGACACCTGAAAGTTTTATTTTTTGTATCACCTAGTTGCCTATAGTAGGCAGAGGAAGTGTAGTATCCCACCCAAACATTTATATCCATATTTCACAAGGATATACACGTTTTAAGGTTCCGGAGCCCCCCCAAAAAACATTTTTTATAAAAAAAGGTCTATGCGTGAATAGCACAACTCAAAAATGAGTCGTTATCTACCAAATTTTGTATTTAAGTTCTCCATCTTCCAAGGGTGCTACATGAAGCTTTTCAAGAAAATTCCCCACCCAAAACTAGCCTTACATGGAAAAGTTTTCGGAAATGTTGATCTTCTCAAAAATGGCTCTAAGGATTTTGATTAAACTACCACACATTAAAGATATTTGCATTAGAAATAAGATGTACATCTTGAATTTTCTGGGAATAGCCTGTGAAGTCCTCTTCATTCGGAAGTAATTTTACATAACTTGTAAATCGTAAAAGATAGACAAAATCTTACTACATAAGAATGTAGATCTCGTTAGAACACACAGTTTAGGTCAAATACTTCTTTACTGTCCTGGCTATGCAAAGAGAACGTAATTTCAAAGCCATCACATAGCGACCAGCTCTTAAAATATTTGACTATCGCTTAAAGCCTAATCCCATTGTGCCTACAAGGACATATGCAATAAGACCATTTCAGCAAATGTTTATCTCGATCAACACGACGTAAATACAAGAATAAGCGTCTTTGTAGGAGACTGAGTAGAGAAAGTCATGTGAGTGCAAAAGATCTTACTTTTTTAACATTAAAAACCTCTGTCGGTTTTTACATAATTGAAATAAAACTATAAATGATGTTTGTTGCATCGCAATAGGTCAATTACAGCCTGAGAAATTGTAATGTGAGCCTGACAGTTGAGATACTGTTTAAAAACTCCCAAGTTTATGTTGATAATCATATTTAATTACATTTTTGAATGGGCTAAATCATTTACTTTACTGAGCACCTCTCCTATCTTCATGCCTGCGAAAAAGGTTTTTCAATTCATATTACTTTCTCTACTACGTATAGTAAGTAGGGGAAGTATTGTATTCCACCCAAAAATTCGATACCGAGATTTCACCGGAAATACATGTTTTGAGGCTCCCTGAATACAAAAAAAAAGCATTTTTGGAAACATGTCCGTGTGTGTGTCTGTGAACAGCATAACTCAGAAACGAACAGTCGGATAAACACCAAACTTGGTATTTAGGTTCAGTATCTTCCAGAGATGCGACACGAAGGTTTTCAAGAAAATCCCCCCACCCCAGATTACCCTTTACATGGAACATTTTTCGAAAATTTTAATTTTCTCAAAAATAGCTCTAACGATTTTGATTAAAATATCATATGTTTAAGATATTTTCATGACAAAGGAAATGTATATCTCGAATTATCTGGGAATGTCTCCAAAAGTATTCTTCATTATGAACGACTTTTGCATAACTGGTAAACCATAAGAGATAGACAAAATGTTACTACACAAAAAATTTAGATCGCGTTAAAATACACAATTTATGTCGTATACATTTTTTGTTGTTGAGTGAACTATTTTCGAGATATTGCTTGTTATTCCCTTAAATTTTCCAATACTTATACTTTTTCTCAAATTCGTTATTCATTTTTTTTGTCCTGGTAATGCAAACAGAATGGAATACTCCACATAGAAACCAGCTCTTAAAATATTTGACTATCGCTTAAAGCCTACCAATTCCCTTGCACCTACAAGAAAATTAGCAATAAGATTAACATCTCAATTAACATGAAGCATATGGAGAATAAGTGTTTGTAAAAATAGTTTGTACAAGAGTAGACAAAGTCATGTAAGTGTAACACATCGTTTTTTTTTTTTTATTTCAGACATATTTGCGGTGGAAGTTTTAGGTGACTCAGCTCTATAATGAATGTACATGAATTTATGAAGAAAGTCGTGTGAATGTTCACATGAGAGAAACTAGTGAAGGAACTGCTCTGAAAATGTGGAAGTTTGCTATAGAATACATCCCAGGCCTTGCAGGTGCCCATACTCACATGTTGCAGGACTCAGCACGACGTGGGGTCTCCATCTGATCGAGCGGACAACACGGAGAAGGTCTGCCACACGATCTCTACGCTTCTTCCTGCCATATTGTTTCGATAGATAACCACGTCTTCTGTGAGAAACACGGCGATCACCTGGAGACATCGGTCCATGTCACTCATGCGGCCTGGCTTCCATTCCTAGCCTTTTGTGTCAGCTGTGTATCATATCTTGCACTGTTGCTGTCAATGAATCTGACTAACCTTGTGCCAAAACAAGCACACCAGTCAATTCGAGTGTTTACCAGAATATACAGAGAGAGCCAAAAAAACTACGAACCGGCTGCGCGGCGTTTTTCCTGTCCACGTCATCGGAGCTCGTTGCCGTCTGCCGCTATCATAGAAATGCGCGGATGAAACCATACATTTTTCAAACTACTTTTAAAGGCTTTACTTACCAATTTATGAAAGGAGATGCTGAAACTGGCCACCGTTGTTGTCCAATTTTTTTCGAGTCAACAGTTGACGCCCGTACATACGTGAATACAATTTTGCTCCCACTTTTTTTTTAGAGAATTAATAATCAGGCAGTGTGATTTTGACTTTTTTCCACAAGACTCTGCAACAGCTTATACGGCCAATATTTCAATGAGAACAATTGAAAGTGCGTTTGAGGACAGAATTATTAGTATATATTTGTGGCATCCTCGGTCCCCCGACCTAACCCCCCTGCGATTTCTATCTCTGGGGTAACTTAAAACATAAAGTATACAAGACAAACCCACACACCCTGGAAGAATTAAAACAAAATATCCACCAGGAAATTGCCAGCATTTCTCAACGGCGAGTGAAGGATAGTTTCCTAAAGAGGTGTCAAAAATGTATGGACAACGACGGTGGCCAGTTTTAGCATCTCCTTTCATACAGTTGGTAAGTAAAGCCTTTAAATGTAATTTTAAAAATGTTGTATGGTTTCATCCGCGCCTTTCTATGACACCGGCAGACGGCAACGAGCGCAGAGGACGCGGAGAGGAAAAACACCACGCAGCCGGTTCGTAGTTTTTTGGCTCTCTCTGTAGTTATTGAGCTGTAAACGCTATTTTTACTTCCTCTGTCAATTGCCGATACTAGGTAGAGCAAGTACTGTATTCTACTAAAAAAATCCACATCGTATTTCACCAGGAGTACTACATGCTTCCAGCTCCCCTGAATAATATATCTAAGAAAATGGTCCGTGCGCCGTCTTCAACTCCTCTTAGGATACGATACTAATACTTTCAAGAAACATCCCACCACAAACTACAGTTAAATGGAACATTTGACTTTATTTTTGATTTCTCTCAAAAAAACACTTTTGACGAGTTTTATTAAAATATCACATGTTTAAACTATTTGTATGGCTAATGAAATACATTGCTTGAATTTTCTACGACGAGCCTGTAAAAAAAAGAAAGCTTATATTTTATACATATACTTTCTTTTTTTTACATTTCCGAGATATTTAGTGTTATTTTTTTCAATCTTCAAATAATTTTACCATCGCTTTAACCCCTGTATCTCTCTTGTGTCTACAAGAAATGACTAATGAAACTATTTTTTGTAAAAGTTTATCTCGATTAACAAGAAGTAGGTAGAAAAAAAAACTTTAGTAAGAATTGATTGTAGGTGAGATAAACAGATAAATTATAGTGGGGCGAGAAACTCCTGAGAATGTAACCTTTGTTTCGTTGTTGCAACTCTTTTTCTACAGTCTCACCCCAATTTTTAATTACGTTAAAACCGAAGAGCGTCTATTGGTTACCGTTGTGCGGGGTTGTTGTTACACGATCGCTATGATGCTATTCCACACAAAAACTCAATATCTTGAACATCAGGGGAGCTGTAATATTTCCGTACACCTGTTTATATGACAGTTGTCATCCTCGACTTGAGAAGGACGTGTTCTAAAGTTTTAAAGTACTTCGTATAATGGATGTATTTTTCGACCCCTTTAAATCTACTTGATGGAATCCAGGCCTGCTAAAGGAGCACACGACCGATGTCTCTAGGTTACCACCTTGGATTTGCGATGTCCTCGTCCTCCATATCTGGTGGGAACATTGCTGCGGGACTCTGGGGCTGCGATCGGCGTCACCGGCCTCACCAGACGCCGCAGTATTCCTGCGCCGCCGCTGCCTCCCAAAACTCTCGTCTCTGGTATCTTCTTCACCATTTCCGTCAGCGTCTTCTTGCTCGTTCTCGTCTCCGGGACAGCCAACGTCACCGTCTTTGACTTCTTGGAGCTGGTGCGCGTCTCCGGCACGGTTGCCACGGACTTGACCGACTTTGTGGGCGCGACTACGCGACGGGCAGTGCGAGCTCTTTCCATTTTCCTCGGCACAGCACAACGGGCAAGGTAATCTCATTTCATTGTGACAGCACGTTCAAGAAATGCTTCATTAAATCGTTCGCTCGCTCGAAAATGCTACAAGTCGGTGAAATTGACAAAGCCACTAAATATATTTCTGAAGCAATAATTTTCATAAGCCTGGAACCGAAATTTTTGGAAAGAATGTGTCAGAGAGGAAATTGAAACCAATGCTGATCAAATTACACAAATGCCTCTACTAAATTATAAAGATAAATATAATTGTAATATTCTACTACTAAAAAAGGGAATATGGTGGACGCACAGTGTTAAATTTGGAGCGATACAACTATACAGAAATATTTGATCAGTGTGAACGAGGCTTGGGGTGCTCCACGTGAGACCGACACACAAGAACTGACTGATCTGGAACCAGAAGGCCGAGTAGTTGTTCCGGGGAGGTGATGCAATGCCTTCAACCCGACTTGTCAACATTGTTTTTCTGCTAGATGGATGGCGGAGTAGGGTACACACCCTCTAGCGGCCATTTGTCAAAATTACGTCATAAATTAGAATCATTCTGATTAATTCTTCTGTCAGTACCTCGCCCAACTGAATCAAATTAAAATCTAAATCCGGAAGTTGGCGTGTGTTATGCTTATACAGCGTGAATTTTGATCTTGTAGGAGCATCTGTGTGCGAGAGAGGGAAGGAGAGTGAATTTGACTGTTTATCGTCACAATATGAAAAACGAATTCCTTAAGGGGAATTTATGACCCATTATCTCATAAACCATTTAAAATATCACACTGACATTTTTACACGGTGTAGATGTATGTCTTCTATGTTCACTATCTACTAATATCCACTTTTTTGTTTATTAAAGAAGATAAAATTATTTTCTCAATTATACTATCATTAGATTAAAATGTATCGGCAATTCTGTTCAAATACCTAACCAAACATTTTGTTAATACTAAAGTAGACCCAAAACAAAACTTTCAACTGAGCGGGATGGCTCAGGCGGTAACGCTGGCCGGCATTCGGGAGGTCCCGGTTCAAATCCCGTGGGCTTTAAAATCTGAGTTTTTTCGTGGTTTCCCTTAGCGGCCAAGGTAAATACCGGGTTGTATATTTAATACCACTACCCAATGTTCCATCTTAAGTGTAAAACAATAGTAAAAATGAAAATACTTCCTAACAGCGAATGCTATGCCATCTGCCGGCACGTATAGAAGCATATGTACAGTTGCCCAGCACTTAGGGATTCGTGGACACACGTCGAAGCTGCTGTCTGTCCGGCACTGTAGAAAACATGTACAGTTGCCTAGTATTAAAGTCTCTGTGGACATGTATCGAGTCCACCCGTCATAAAAGCAGAGGTACAGTTGCTATGCACGAAGGCCTCAATACAGACGTAACGAAGCAAGATGGTATGGTATAGGGATGAGATCTAGAGGGCTAACTGCCCGCCACACACCGAGCCACGAGGTACCATACCATTGCAATATGACCAGTAGTTAAACGACATACAAAAATAGAGCAAACAAAACTTTCAGGTTGCTTTTAACATTTGATTTAGCTTTCTTCTGTAAAAACGGGTCATTTATACCAGAAAATGTCATTCATGGAATAAACTGTTCAAAGCAAAAATGGAGCAAACAAACTCGTATATACATATTTGCAATTGTTTCATACAGCAAGGACAGGCAGGCGAAATGTCAACTCTTACGAAAGCTTATGTTTCTATCTACTTCATGCTAATCGAGGTAAACGTTTACACAAATATTTTCATCACATATTTCATTGTAGGTACAGGAGACTGAAGTGCTAGTTAGATGTTTAAAAAAATAAATCGCTATATGCTCGCTTTCTCCTTGCATGACGTCACGAGAAACATCTGAATTGTGAAGTAAGATTTTGTCTATCTCTTACGGTTTACCAATTATACAAAAGTCATTCAGAATTCACAGGATATTTCCAGAAAACTGTGACGAAGGCAGTTACCCGCGGTCGTTAAGTCATGGTCTCGTGAACGTCCTTCCAGATTGAGGTTTTTTCAGGATATTTCTCATAAGCTTTAAAGCCAGGACGGAAGGAAGTAACGTTGAACTATCGGTGGATTACCTATAGGCAGGGAGGTCGCAGATAAAAAACCACTGCAACCCTCGTATCTACAGTCCTTTGGCGTTTGAAGGCAGCACTCGAACCGGCTTGTCAGTGACCCTTGATCTCTGTTGTTTTGCATTCTTTTCAGTGATAATTGTTTGAGAGCAGAACACGAAGCCAACTAACTGCCTGGTCATCAGTGTCCATCGCCTGTGGTGCTGTACACTAAACTATCGCTAATCTGGCCCACATTTGGTTCAGTGCAACAAACTCATCAATTGGTATTACTTTTTCTACTACATATAGTACGTAGGGGAAGTATTGTATTCCACCCAAAAATTCGATACCGAGATTTCACCGGAAATATATGTTTTGAGACCCCCTGAATAAAAAAAAAGCATTTTTGGAAACATGTCCTTGTGTGTGTCTGTGTGTGTGTGTGTGTGTGTGTGTGTGTGTGTGTGTGTGTGTGTGTGTGTGTGTGTGTGTGTGTCTGTGAACAGCATAACTCAGAAACGAACAGTCGGATAAAGACCAAACTTGGTATTTAGGTTCAGTATCTTCCAGAGATGCGACACGAAGGTTTTCAAGAAAATCCCCCCACCCCAGAGTAGCCTTTACATGAAAGATTTTTCGAAAATTTTAATTTTCTCAAAAATGGCTCTAACGATTTTGATTAAAATATCATATGTTTATGATATTTTTATGGCAAATAAAATGTATATTTTGAATTTCCTGGGAATGTGTCAAAAGTATTATTTATTGTGAACGACTTTTGCATAACTGGTAAACCATAAGAGATAGACAAAATTTTATTACACAAAAAAATGTAGATCGTGTTAAAATACACAATTTATGTCATATACATTTTTTGTTGTTGAGTGAACCATTTTCGAGATATTACTTGTTATTCCCTTAAATTTTTCAATACTTATTTTCTCAAATGGGAATTCGTTATTCATTTTTTTGTCTTGTATATGCAAAGAGTATTAATCTGTGGGAAAGGGAATGGTGCTGCACCTAGCAACCAGCTATTAAGAGATATGTATGTGCTTAAAGGCTACTGTATTTCCAAATTGCCCTTGTAAATATATATTCCCCTTACATCTACAAGAAAATTAGCAATAAGATAGAGTCTGCAAATGTTTATCTCGATTAACATGAAGTAGATGGAGAATAAGCGTATAAATAGTTTGTACAAGAGTAGAGAAAGTCATGTGAGTGTAACACATCAGATTTTTTTAGTAGTGTTTTAACGTCCATTCTTACTGCATATAGCATTACAAATGGTGGACACTGATGATACATGAAATGAAATAATTGGGGAAGGAAATGTTCCAGGTCTAAGTTTTAGGGTTAACTCCTGGCATTTGCCAGTTATGAGGACAGAAAACCTCAGCTGTACAACCATTACATTGGTACTGCATATATCTGGTTGTTGCATATTGTGCTCCAGAAAGATATCTCTGGAGAAAAGTGTAGCCATCCGTTGATGCAGAGTTGGAGACAGCGATGAGCCAGTCAATTGCTGACATGTTCCACAAGCTTCCAGGAGAAGATGTTGAAGAGTGAGGTAGACCAAACTTTAACAGATGAAGAACTAATCAAAAGCGTGCAGAAAAGTGATGGAAGAGAGCATCAAGATTTCTCACACTGCTGAGCCTCAAGCTACATCATTGTGACAACTAAACATTCGGAACATAGTGAGTGATACTCTGTATATGTACACACTCAAGAACTAAGTTTTCTGTGAGAATGAATGTGTCTTTGCATTTAATAAAGTACTCCCTAAGTGTTTAAAGTAAATTTCAGACACTCCCAATAATCCAGCAAGCATATGTGCAAGGAATGACCGGATTAGCGAGTCTAATATAGTAAGAACGGGCGTTAAAAACAGAAAATTCAACATATACATTTTATTTATTATATAAAATGGATATTAAAATGTGGTATTTTAATCGGAAAAATGTTCCATGTAAAGCACAGTTTGCAGTGTGGGATAGTTAACCAGCTTTTTGTTTTTGCGTTATGCTGCTCACAGAGCGTCAGCCTGTGGAATTTAATTGCTCATCTACCTACTAGAGGTAAGTGGTAGAGAAAACAAAAATTCTGTTTACAATATTTTAGTGGCGCTCGCTACCTTAGAGTCCCTGTGTCCTTGTATAAGCATGAAACAACTTAGGAACCGCTGCACGCGACGAGCTAAAATGTTGTTGATAAAAGTTTGCGCGTGCTCCGTGCTCTTGTAATTGGATGCCTCTACCGAGCGAGGTGGCTCGCATTCCCGGGTTCGATTCCCGTCGACCGCCCACACTCATCTTGGGTTTTTCGAGGTTTTCCCTGATCGGTAGGCGAATACTGAGATGCTTTCTCATCTACCACGATTTACTTTCCCTCAGTTCCCTTTCATCCCGTTTCCTTCTCATGTTTCAGGTGTGCTTCTAGGTGGCGCGGATGCTTGTTCAAAGAAAGAGAATTCCTCGGGACACTAGAGGCCTGCCTGGTTGAACGGGTCGTTCATTGCCCTCTATGAGCAGCTCCAGTAGTGGGACGGGCCTTCGAGCCGCCTCCTGTATGGTTCCTTCACTTCGTCCCTTCTTGCAGCGTAGTAGACCTTATACAGGTCGCAGTGCGCGAGGTGTCCCTCTCCGTTGTATACCCTGTCTCTAATTCCCAAGGACGTCGGCTAAAACCTAGCATATGTTCCCATTAGAAGAGAAGTAAAGCGGTTTGTCGCGTGCGTGTTTTATTTGCAAGTAAAGGAGAAAACAACCGGTCATGCTCACACCCAACAAGCGGGCGTGCTGACGACGATGATGAGTGTATACATCTATACAAAACAACGGTAGATTTTTGTGGAGAGCCAGCCTTCTAAAAGTTTACGAGATTTTACAATTATTTCTCTAAATCCCTCGTCCTAACAAACATTACACAAAACGACAGTTCCTCAAATGTGACGCCATGTTATTTTTATCGTGTTGTGTCTACTCCGTGTTTCAAGTAGAAATTGCTACAGCTGATAGAAGATTGGCTACTCACCTCTACTGGTAACTGTGTTATAGTTCTGGTCAGTAACGCCGTTCACGCTGCCAGGGAATCGACTCGTGGACTGCTGACTCGAATCTGAAACCAATATTGAATAGTATACGTGTTTTTGTAAAATTCTTTCACCATTGAAAAGCACTGTACTTCCCGACGGACTTAAGCTATAACATATAATATTTCCAAAATCTTGCAAGAGCAGTTCATATTTTACTCATGTTACCCATTTTCAACCAGAGGATAAATTTTTATATCTTTGGCCCAAAGGAGTGAATGGGGAGGGAGAATTAAATCTTTTAATATCACCAAAATTCCCTCTGATTTCCATGAACTTTGTTATCAAGGAGTATTTTTGGTATGATTTTGAAAAAACTAGGCACATTTGGGTTTTAAAATCTGCCAACTTTCAAAAACTTAATCTATAATTATTTTCAACCCTTTTCATACAGGTCTTTGTAGACAAAACTTGACACACTTGGACCGAAATAAAACGATACACTACCTTAAAACTCTCTTACAAGTTCAAAAAACTACCCAACGCTTAATTTTCAACACCTTATGGCAAAGCTATACTGCTCGGTCAACCAAGATACAAATGTGTATGTCTGAGCTATAGGACTTGGCAAAAATAATAGGACACCTTACAACTTCAAAAAAACTACCCTACTCATATTTTTAAACCCTTATGTATAGTCGTCTGCACGGAAACGTGACGATGCTATAGTGTTTTTCTTTATTTAATGTTGGCAGAATCTCCTTACCATCTGCCAACCCTGGATAAGCAAATCTCTTATTCGTTCGAATTCAAGTCCGACACACACGGCCTAGGCGGGCGGCAAGTACCTGAGTGGCTGGAAGGCATGCTTCGCAACGATTGTATGAGTCTGTCTCGTTTTGGTTTGATGTCAAAAGACTGTCACTAACGTTAACCTATGAACACAGGTCCGGGAACTAAGACAAACATTAAGTGGAGTGCTAGAACAAGGTAAGGGGCGTGGCAGAGGCGGTTTACTATTTCCTTACCAACATAAAACACTTTGCATTATATCAGTTATTTATACTGCTGGTTTCCAGTAATAACAGTTGAATACATTTGTTTATTTAATTTTCAATTATTATACCTGTAAATGTATTTTTACTTGTATTGTTTTTATTTTGTTTTATTCATTTTATTCTAATTTGTTTTTATGCACTAGGTTATAAGTAAAACTCTGTACAATAATATAATAATAATAATAATAATAATAAATATATATGTATACACAGGCTGTATCTTTATTGGTGTCATATATTTGGGGGATATGCTCCTGACATCAAAACATTAAAAAAAATCTGATGTGTTACACTCACATGACTTTCTCTACTCTTGTACAAACTATTTTTACAAACGCTTATTCTCCATATGCTTCATGTTAATGGAGATATCAAGATGTCAATCTTATTGCTAATTTTCTTGTAGATGCAAGGGGAATATGGTAGCTTTTAAGCGATGGTCAAATATTTTAACGCTGGTTGCTATGTGGCGCATTCCATTCTCTTTGCAAGTCCAGGACATAAAAAAATGAATAACGAATTTGAGAAAAAGTATAAGTATTGGAAAATTTAAGGGAATAACAAGCAATATCTCGCAAACGGTTCACTCAACAAAAGAAATGTATATGACATAAGTTGTGTATTTTAACGAGATCTACATTTTTTGTGTAGTAAAATTGTGTCTATCTCTTATGGTTTACCAGTTATGCAAAAGTAGTTCACAATGAAGAATACTTTTGGAGACATTCCCAGAAAATTCGAGATATACATTTCATTTCTCATGACATTATCTTAAACATATGATATTTTAATCAAAATCGTTAGAGCCATTTTTGAGAAAATTAAAATTTTCGAAAAATGTTCCATGTAAAGGGTATCCTGGGGTGGGGGGATTTTCTTGAAAACCTTCATGTCGCATCTCTGGAAGATACTGAACCTAAATACCAAGTTTGGTGTTTATCCGAATCTTCGTTTTTGAGTTATGCTGTTCACAGACACACAGACAGACAGACACACAGACACACAGACAGACACACACACGGACATGTTTCCAAAAATGCTTTTTTTGGATTCAGGAGGTCTCAAAACATGTATTTCCGGTGAAATCTCGGTATCGATTTTTTGGGTGGAATGCAATACTTCCCCTACTTACTATACGTAGTAGAGAAAGTAAAAATGAATAACGAATTTGAGAAAAAGTACAAGTATTGGAAAATTTAAGGGAATAACAAGCAATATCTCGAAAACGGTTCACTCAACAAAAGAAATGTATATGACATAAATTGTGTATTTTAACGAGATCTACATTTTTTGTGTAGTAAAATTTTGTCTATCTCTTATGGTTTACCAGTTATGCAAAAGTCGTTCACAATGAAGAATACTTTTGGAGACATTCCCAGAAAATTCGAGATATACATTTTATTTCTCATGACATGATCTTAAACATATGATATTTTAATCAAAATCGTTAGAGCCATTTTTGAGAAAATTAAAATTTTCGAAAAATGTTCTATGTAAAGGGTAGTCTGGGGTGGGGGGATTTTCTTGAAAACCTTCGTGTCGCATCTCTGGAAGATACTGAACCTAAATACCAAGTTTGGTGCTTATCCGACTGTTCGTTTTTGAGTTATGCTGTTCACAGACACACAGACAGACAGACACACAGACACACAGACAGACACACACACGGACATGTTTCCAAAAATGCTTTTTTTGGATTCAGGAGGTCTCAAAACGTGTATTTCCGGTGAAATCTCGGTATCGATTTTTTGGGTGGAATGCAATACTTCCCCTACTTACTATACGTAGTAGAGAAAGTAAAAATGAATAACGAATTTGAGAAAAAGTACAAGTATTGGAAAATTTAAGGGAATAACAAGCAATATCTCGAAAACGGTTCACTCAACAAAAGAAATGTATATGACATAAATTGTGTATTTTAACGAGATCTACATTTTTTGTGGAGTAAAATTGTGTCTATCTCTTATGGTTTACCAGTTATGCAAAAGTCGTTCACAATGAAGAATACTTTTGGAGACATTCCCAGAAAATTCGAGATACACATTTTATTTCTCATGACATGATCTTAAACATATGATATTTTAATCAAAATCGTTAGAGCCATTTTTGAGAAAATTAAAATTTTCGAAAAATGTTCTATGTAAAGGGTAGTCTGGGGTGGGGGGATTTTCTTGAAAACCTTCGTGTCGCATCTCTGGAAGATACTGAACCCAAAATACCAAGTTTGGTGTTTATCCGACCGTTCGTTTTTGAGTTATGCTGTTCACAGACACACACACACACAGACACACACACACACAGACACACACACACACACACAGACACACACACACACACAGACACACACACACACACAGACACACACACACACACACACACACACACAGACACACACACACACAGACACACACACACACAGACACACAGACACACACACACACACAGACACACACACACACACACACAGACACACACACACACACAGACACACACACACAGACACACACACACAGACACACACACACACACAGACACACACACACACAGACACACACACACAGACACACACACACAGACACACACACACACAGACACACACACACAGACACACACACACAGACACACACACACACACACACAGACACACACACACAGACACAGACACACACACACACACACAGACACACACACAGACACACACACACACAGACACACACACACACAGACACACACACAGACACACACACACAGACACACACACACACAGACACACACACACACAGACACACACACACACACAGACACATACACACACAGACACACACACACAGACACACACACACACACAGACACACACACACAGACACACACACACACAGACACACACACACACAGACACACACACACAGACACACACACACACACAGACACACACACACAGACACACACACACACAGACACACACACACACAGACACACACACAGACACACAGACACACACACACACAGACACACACACACAGACACACACACACACACAGACACACACACACAGACACACACACACACAGACACACACACACAGACACACACACACACAGACACACACACACACAGACACACACACACAGACACACACACACAGACACACACACACACAGACACACACACACAGACACACACACACAGACACACACACACACACAGACACACACACGGACACAGACACACACACACACACACAGACACACACACACAGACACACACACGGACACAGACACACACACACACACAGACACACACACACAGACACACACACACACAGACACACACACACAGACACACACACACAGACACACACACACACACACAGACACACACACACACACAGACACACACACACACACAGACACACACACAGACACACACACACAGACACACACACAGACACACACACACAGACACACACACACAGACACACACACACACACAGACACACACACACACACAGACACAGACACACACACAGACACACACACACACAGACACACACACACACAGACACACACACACACAGACACACAGACACACACACACACACAGACACACACACACACACAGACACACACACACAGACACACACACACAGACACACACACACACAGACACACACACACACACACAGACACACACACACACAGACACACACACAGACACACACACACAGACACACAGACACACACACACAGACACACACACACACAGACACACACACACAGACACACACACAGACACACACACACACACAGACACACACACACACACAGACACACACACACACACAGACACACACACACAGACACACACACAGACACACACACACACACACAGACACACACACACAGACACACACACACACAGACACACACACACACACACAGACACACACACACACAGACACAGACACACACACAGACACACACACACACACAGACACACACACAGACACACACACACACAGACACACAGACACACACACACACACAGACACACACACACACACAGACACACACACACAGACACACACACACAGACACACACACACACACAGACACACACACACAGACACACACACACACAGACACACACACACAGACACACACACAGACACACAGACACACACACACACAGACACACACACAGACACACACACACAGACACACACACACACACAGACACACACACACACACAGACACACACACACACACAGACACACACACACACACAGACACACACACACACACAGACACACACACACACACAGACACAGACACACACACAGACACACACACAGACACACACACACACACAGACACACACACAGACACACACACACACAGACACACACACACAGACACAGACACACACACAGACACACACACAGACACAGACACACACACAGACACAGACACAGACACACACACAGACACACACACACAGACACAGACACACACAGACACAGACACACACACAGACACACACACACAGACACAGACACACACACAGACACACACACAGACACAGACACACACACAGACACAGACACAGACACACACACAGACACAGACACACACACAGACACACACACACACACAGACACACACACACAGACACAGACACACACACAGACACACACACAGACACAGACACACACACAGACACAGACACACACACAGACACAGACACACACACAGACACACACACAGACACAGACACACACACACACACAGACACACACACAGACACAGACACACACACAGACACACACACAGACACAGACACACACACAGACACACACACACACAGACACACACACACACACACACACACAGACACACACACGGACATGTTTCCAAAAATGCTTTTTTTGGATTCAGGAGGTCTCAAAACATGTATTTCCGGTGAAATCTGGGTATCGAATTTTTGGGTGGAATGCAATACTTCCCCTACTTACTATACGTAGTAGAGAAAGTAAAAAAAGTTTATATGTACATGGGTATGAAAATGAACCGTTTCGTTGTTTTAGGTCAAAGAAGATGTATTCCACGAGTGAAGAGACGGCAATGCAGCACGAGCACGTGAACTTTATGCAGTAAGGTACCCTGACAGGCCGTTACCGTGTGCAAGAACATTCGCACGAATTCACCAACGCATGGCGCATTTGACAGGAGTACTACTCTGTATTCACTCTTAGATTGATCCGCGTCAAAACAAACCCCAGGTGACCAGTGGTGCACCGCTATAATGATCCTTCCGCCATTCGCACTAGAAATACTGTCACACTTTTAGACCATGTGGCGAGTACAAGCGGCACTTAGTGCAAAAAAGAACAGAGTCCTTATTTCGACAACTGAAACGGTGACTAGCATATTCTGTTAAGGGTTAAAGGTGATAAGATTGATAGTTGCAACAAAATAAACGTTTGCACATATAATAATAGTTAATTCTGAAATAAATGAGCGAAAAATAAAGTAACAGGTATGTGATAATTTATTCGCTCTCTGGAAGAGGCACTTTATTAACTGTTGGCGGCTCATTTTAATAAATAAATTGTGCACTGTTACAGGAATTGCATTCTTCTCAAAATCACCACATTCTTGCATCGCGTATTTCATATGCTTTCTTACCCCCCCCCCCGGGTGTAACCACTTTTCCCTTTTCAGATTTTTCTTCACAAGCACTGTTTATACTTGTACTCGAAACACCGGTGAACTCAGAAGTTAATTTCACAATTTCTTTCGCGGAAAGTGTTGGATATTTCTCACATAACTTATAATAAAGATTCAACACTATTGATTTTTTACCACTAGTCAATGATTTGCGCGGCTAATGTTTTACGTAATTCGACAAAAACACAAGAGCAAATCAACCGTCCTCCATGATACTAAACACAACTGCTCGTTTCTGGCTGTAAACAATATTCTGCGCCTACCCGGATGTCAGGTGACTAATACGAATTGCATCATGGGACTTGTAGCTCTGTTTTACAGTATAAATCAGCGTTAAATAAAACCTTAGGTATTTGTATAGAATATTATATTATTTAAGGATAAATAATTCTAAAATTCAGATTATTAGCATGGGACTACTTTCCTGCGCGCATTGCTACCGTGTTGCACCACGGTGCACTGACCACGTGGGTTTGTTTTGCCGCGGATCAACCTAAGAGTGAATACAGAGTAGGGATGTTGGGAGAACAAGAGCGGTACGAGGCATTGAACTTGAAGAACGAGTTCTTCGTGCTCTGGATGCAGACCTATCACAAAGCACAAGACGTATGGCTGTAAGGGAAAGAGTTAGTCATATTACTATCTGGAGAATTCTGTACCCGTATCACCATCAACGTGTGCAAGGATTAAATGAGGCGGACTTTGGGCCAAGAAGACGTTGCTGTCAACGCATGTTGCAGCAGTGCGCTGTGTTCATTAATTTCCTAGCCTGTATCTTATTCACGGATTGTTTTACTCGCGACGGCATCTTCAATTTTCATAACATACATAACTGGGCATTTGAAAATCCTAATGAAGTACCACAGGATAACCATCAACAGAGGTTCTCTCTCAATGTTTGGGGTGGAATCATTCATGATCACCTTATTGGCCCCTACTTCTTCCCTCCGCGACTGAATGGACAAACCCATCTCCAGTTTCTCAGAAATGAGTTGCGTCACTTAACTGATAATCTGCCTCTGGACATCATCCAACGAATGTGGTTTTACACGATGGTGCTCCAGCTCATTTCAGTATGATAGTTCGCAAGTTTTTGAATGATCGATTTCCACACGATGAATTGGTCGAGGGGGACCCATTGCATGGCCTGCTCGATCGCCTGATTTGAATCCAATGGATTTCTTCGTCTGGGGACATTTGAAGTCCTTGGTTTATGCGACTCCTGTACCTGATGTTGACATTTTGAGAGGACGTATCCAAACCGGATTTGACCGATTACGAAACACGCCAGGAATTTTCAACAGAGTACGCCAGAGCATGGAACGCAGGCTTACTGCATGTGTCGAAGCAAGAGGAAGCCACTTCGAGCAATTTTTGTAACTTTCGATTTTGTGTTGTAACTCTGAAATAAATGATTTTCAGACCCATGTTCATATGAACTTTTGTTACTGTTTTGATGTCAGGAACACGTCACTCAAATATATGACACCAATAAAGATACATAATTTCATAATTATGTATTCATAATTTCAAGCTGTAATGAATTTACACATCAATCCTGAAAGTAGGGACTAAGAGCAGCATACCAATAGAAACTGCTTAGTCTCTACAATGTCGCAAAAATATTAAATTCTAAAATTACTTCGTTAATTGCCAAAATATTTACAAAATGTGCGTCGATTTCGGAATAATTGCGACCTATATTTATTGCAACCAAACAAAAGAATACGTTGATTACAGCGTTGGTAACCATGTCACCAAATGTTTATCCGATAAAATAAAGACGGGCTAGAAGCTTAAAACTAAATTATTTTGTTCTAAACATTTTGTTATGCTGGTTTACATGCTCTATTTGCTAATCTTCAATACTTTCAAGAATAAAATTATGTTTTATGCCGAAAAAAGTGGTAACAAAAGGCAGAAAGATGGTCCAATGTAGCTGAGAGCAACATGAGCTTATGGCGGCAAGAGAAATGGCATTATTTGCAACCAAAGCTAGCAGGTAACATGGCAGCAGTAACTGTCCATTTAAAATATTTATGTAGCATGGGTATTCCATGTTCACTTTAGTACCTAAATAGTCTAGATACCTACCGAGGTCGCGGGTTCAAACCCGGCGGAGGGCGATGGATTTTTTCAGGCGTAAAAATCCTTAGCATGGTTTCCTTCGGAAGGGAAGTAAAGCCGGTGGTGCCGTGTCGTACATTTACGCACGTAAAAGAAACTCAAGCCTGATAAAGAGGCCTCTGAGCAAAATTACCGGTCTTTCACGGCCAATATAGAATGGGACGCTAAGGACCACAGCAGTTAAAGAGCGTCCATAAATAAAAACTCAATTTAATTAAATTTAACCTAGATACCTTTAACACTCACTGTGTCACGTAACAAAAATGGGTACTATGTATGTTCTGAAACGTTATGCACACATAAAGTTGTGTACCAAATCAATATAAATAAACTTATGCTACCATTCATGTGGATTACATTCGCCAACCAACTCTGTTTTTATTATTTTAAGTTTCAAATTTAGAGTGCGCAACAGATTTGCGTAAGTAAGGTATTATTTTGTTGTGTTCAATGTCTTATATTGTATTAAGTTTTTTTTCTTGGTATGTTTTCTGTGTTTAACAACGAGTCATCGTTTAAGAGGACGTCTACGTCGGCGTGGTTCAGCAGTAAGAGCCAGAATACGAATGTTTGGTACAAAATTTCCTGAAACAGAATGTGCAACACTATCCAAAATTAAAACTATTGTAGAGTGGAAATTTACTCACAATATTGTGAAGTACTTAATAAACAATTACAATCTTTAATTCGCAGCTAGGGAGTGATGTATAAAATGAACTTTGGAATACACGTCCTGGTGTAGGAAACAAGGTACCAGGACGGTGCATTGCAGATTTTATTTTATTTCCATATTGTACGAGAGTTCAATAATTGTGTTCAGCAACATGTTCGTATTATTTCACATCTAGGAGAGAAACAGCCGCTACTGCACCAACGGATTCGTATAGCAGTGTCATGGGAGCGGCGGGCCGCTACCCGACAGGCACTTTCTCGCTCTATGAAGTAAAACAGTAATTTCAGCAACAATACAACTTACGTTTGGTAACTTCCTGTTGTTGCTGCTGCTGCTGCTGACTGCTCCTGTGAGCTCTCCTCTTCGGCGATCCTCCACATTCCCTGAAAAGAAGTAACAAACTCTTCAATAAGATTCCACACTGGTATAATAACAGCAAAAGGCATCATCACAAGAATACAATTACTGACTATTGTTTTCCGAATCAGCTCGTAACCCCACCGTTGATTCACTCCAAACCAAATCAAGTTCTTTCCCCTTCATCACACACCAACGAAATTCCTTTAGCTGTTCAACATTTCCTTCCAAATTTAGGTAAACAATTAATTCCAGAACAATACACCAGTTCTGGTAGCAAGAAGAAAGAAAATCTAATTCATTACATTCACATGACTTTCTCTACCCACTCTACCATGTACATACCAGGTAGATAAGGTACCTATTGCACTCTACCCAAAGTTCGATATCAATATTTCACCGGAAATACATGTTTTTAAACCTCCTGAAGCCCCCAATTTTTTTTTAGAAAAAGCTCCGCGTGCGCGCGTCTGTGCGTGTGTCTGTGAACAGCACAGTTCAAAAACGAAAACGTATAATTAGTAAACTTGGTATTAAAGTTCAGTATCTTCCGAACATGCGACACGAAATTTTCAAGAAAATCTCCCCACTCCCAGCTACACTTTATGTGAAAAATGTTTCGAGATTTTTTGTTTTTCTAAAAAACTGCTGTAATGATTTTCATTAAAATACCATAAATTAAAGATATTTAAATGACAAATAAAATGTATATCTTGAATTTTTTGGAAGGAAACGTATATAATCCTGCAAAACAGGTAAACGTTTAACGATAGACGAAAGCGCACTTCACATAAAATGTTGATCTCTTTAAAACACACAATTTACTTCAAATAAATTTTTTGTAGCATCAGCCATTTTCGAGATATCTGTTATTAATCGTTCGAATTGTTTAATACTTAGCCATTCTTTTGAAACCCTGTCGATTTTCAGTTGTTTCTCGTGATGTCATGGAAGCAGTATGAATTTTAAAACCAGCACATAGCGTTCAGTTGTTAAACATTTGACTATCGCTGTTCCGTCTGTATTTATAACGAAATGTTATAATGCAACTATTTCTACGAAGTTTTGTGTCAATTGAAATGAAGTAGATTGAAAAATAAATAATTGCTATATTAACTGCATACTACAAAATAAGTCTGTAAACAACACACATGTAAAATGAAAAACGCCGGAGCTGTAATACAATTTGTTGTTTCTGCATACTACAACTGAAAACATTTTCTCTCTGTGTTAATTTGACTGCTAGAATGTTTTAGAAACAGAAACTAAATTTTTGTACAAGACTGGAAGCCACGTAACGTGTCTTATACTTTCACTTATTTCTCTCCAGTCACATACACACACATATTTCTCTGAAGAAGAGCACAACAAAGCTATGAGGGGGAGATACTATTGTGTTTCCGGCCCATTTAACAGGGCGGTTCCTGTAATACCCACCCACCCCTGTCTTCTTCAGAAGGTCATCGTACTGCCAACTGCGAAATGTGATCAAATTCCCTCACACAAACCGATCAAATGGAATTTCGTCGCGTGGACATTTACGCAACTATTCAGCATTATTTCTATCAATTTTCAGCATTTTTACTTTCTCTACCACCTACCTATGTCAGGTAGAGGAAGTGTTGTATTCCACCAAACACCAACAAAAAAAACAACAAAAAAAAAAAAAAAGGTTCTGCGTGTGTGAGAGAGACAAAAATATATAGCTTATTTGCCAAAACAAGTACAGTGACTTCCATTATGCAGCTTTGCGAGGCATTCCACTGGCCTTCGCTGGTGAGTATGTACAGCAAGCGGGAGGTGCGTGTATCTGTTTACCTTTTCGCGCATGCAGTGGCGTCCTGTTTTACGTGCACAGTTCCAGATTATTCACATATTATGAATACGTAACATCTTTACTATTCATTACTTATAATAATCATGTTAACATAATATGTAACCAAATAAAGCCATGTTTTACACAATATCTCCACGAAAGAAACATTGTTAATGGCAACATAAAGTAAACCTGAGTTATATTATACTTATTAATCTCAAAGAGGACACCTTTACTAGATATTATTGGAATTATCTGTGCAATCTAAGTATACAACCAAATAAAACTCTGTTTTGTACAATTTCTCCATGAAAAGGTATTTTATTGACAATATAATCTAAAACAAGTGAATTATGTTTTACTCTCAAAGAGAGTAGGGTGGTCGTCCTCCATGGTGTAGTGGTTACCATGCTAGCTTCTAGTTCCCGAGGTCGCGGGTTCAAACCCGGCGGAGGGCGATGGACTCTTTTTCGGGCACTTCCGAGGCCTCTGAGCAGAATTACCAGTCTTTCACGCTGGAAGAACTCTGACCCTAGACGCATATGTTCCCACATGTCATGACAGTGATTCAGTGCCTACATCAGGTATTGGACAAGAATGGACATTGGTTAGATTATTGAAATAATGTGTCCTCTTTGAGAGTAAAAAGTATATAGTTTAGTTTTACATTATGTTGCCATTAAGATACTTTCTCGTGGAGAAATTGTGAAAAACAGAGTTTTATTTAGTTATATATTTAAACATGGTTATCATGAGTGATGAGTAAAGCTATTGCTTAAGGTTATATACTCATGTGCACGTAAAACAGGCGCCACTGGTGAACAGATACTTCCTCCTTGCTGTACATTCTCACCTGTGAAGGCCTCACAAAGCTGCAGGGACGGCATAAATGGGTGTCCGTTGGTGTAATTTTTTAAATGGGAACCTATAATTAGGGTCAAATTAAACTGACCTTAAAATGACCATCACAACATCCTCAAAACAAAACACGACTAAAGACATTTCTTTCTACAACGCTTAGTTTTGGAGTAGTCTTAAATTAAATGGCCCACTCTGTATATACGGCGTCTTCAGATTTATTCGGCCGCATGATATCAATACTTCGAGGCGAGTTTAGTGCCTCTGGCAGACAACTAATGAAAGATGTCAACGGTTTCGAGGTCACCTTAGTGAAATGGGACTTTTATCCAGTATTTACTTTTGCTTGCGTCTCGTAAATTCAAAACCCCAGCATGTATACTGGAAAATAATTCAAATATTTGGACCGTTTTTGTAGCGTAGAGTGTCTCGGCTTAGCACTCAACCCTGCAAATTCCGTGATCGGTGGTCACTTCCATCTCGCATGCAAAGAACGCACAAAATATTCTAGTGAAAAACAGTTCTGCACCGACGCAGTACATCAACCTGGAAACGCATGCAGTCCGAGGTTTAATTCCGCACCTCCTCTTGAGGCAAGGGCTTGCTGAACTAGTAATAAGGCGGTACAGGCCGAACAAATCTGCGGATCCGTTATAAACTCCATATAATTTGTTTCATTTCATTTTATATTTTTATTACTAAATATGAACAAAAAGCTACAAAGTTTTTTTTTTTCTAACTACTGGAGTGAAACCCTTGAGGTTTCTAAACCCTTAAAGTAGATGTTATCGCTATAAAATATATATTTCATTTCATTTAAACCGCGACCTCCCGTTCAGGATTTCTGCCATGTTTGTGTGTGTATGAACCGCGTAACTCGAAAACGAAATGTCGGGTAAACCTCAAACTTGGAATTTTAACTTCAGTTTTACGGGAAGAGTATTCGTAATTTTTTATTTTCTCAAAAACAGCTATCACAAAGTTAATTAATACAAGAAATGTTAAAGACATTTACATTACAAATAAAATGTATACTCGGTCAAACTAAAACTGGCCGGTCTCTTGAGCGGTTAAATTTTGTCCAAGTCCCTTCGATTCTTCGTAGTGCAGTTTTATCGTTTACAGCTCGTTTTACCGTAATATAGTTAAATAATATTGCTTGTGTTACTTCATTTTACTTACATATATAATTACAATAATGGTGAAATTTGTGGTTATAAAATTAAATTGACTGATTGACATTGACATTGATTATTGACATTGATAAATTAATGTCATGGTTGCCATCTATCGGTATGCCAGGCTACTAAATAAACTCCACATACATAAAAAATAAAGAAAACCTGTTATGTTTTTGATCGTGTATTCAAAATGAAAGGGAAAGAAAGCTCCACGGAGACTTGAAGTTGTAACCTCAATAACAGTGAGCCAACACTCTATCACTGAGCTAAGAGGGCTGTGCCATGGTAACGAGCTTTAGTCATATTCCACTTGACAACCACAAATCAATGAACTGTGTTTTGGTCACAAATATTTTGAAACATCTGTCTCTTTGAAAACTGGTACCTATATGAATTATTTTCTCGGAACACTTTTGTGATTCTAGTTGTGTTCCCCATTATAACTACTATAAGAAAAAATATGATATGTTACACTCACATGACTATCTCTACTCTTGTACAAACTATTTTTACAAACGCTTATTCTCCATATTCTTCATGTTAATCGAGATAAACATTTGCAGACTCTATCTTATTGCTAATTTTCTTGTAGATGTAAGGGGAATATATATTTACAAGGGCAATATAGAAATACAGTAGCCTTTAAGCACATACATATCTCTCAATAGCTGGTTGCTAGGTGCAGCACCATTCTCTTTGCCACAGATTAATTTTCTTTGCATATACAAGACAAAAAAATGAATAACGAATTCCCATTTGAGAAAATAAGTATTGAAAAATTTAAGGCAATAACAAGCAATATCTCGAAAATGGTTCACCCAACAAAAAAATGTATATGACATATATTGTGTATTTTAACGCGATCTACATTTCTTGTGTAGTAAAATTTTGTCTATCTCTTATGGTTTACCAATTATGCAAAAGTCGTTCACAATGAAGAATACTTTTGGAGATATTCCCAGAAAATTCAAGATATAAATTCCATTTGTCATGAAAATGTCTTAAACATATGATATTTTAATCAAAATCGTTAGAGCCGTTTTTGAGAAGATTAAAATTTTCGAAAAATGTTCCATGTAAAGGGTAATCTGGGGTGGGGGATTTTCTTGAAAACCTTCGTGTCGCATCTCTGGAAGATACTGAACCTAAATACCAAGTTTGGTGTTTATCCGACTGTTCGTTTCTGAGTTATGCTGTTCACAGACACACACACACGCACACACACACACACACACACACAGACGGACATGTTTCCAAAAATGCTTTTTTTGGATTCAGGGGTCTCAAAACATGTATTTCCGGTGAAATCTCGGTATCGAATTTTTGGGTGGAATACAATACTTCCCCTACATACTATACGTAGTAGAGAAAGTAAAAAAGTCCCCTTCTTTTGGAATTTTGTATAACATGGTGTAATTTAAAAATGTACATATTCTTAAAACAAACAATTTATGTCAAACAACAGCTTTGTGGTTTTAACATAGGTTTGAATTTTCAAATATTTTATCGTCCTTTAAGTACTAGATCTCCATTCTTTAGTTTCTCATGATGGCATGAAATGAGTGTGGAATTTGAAAGCCAGCATATGGCTATCATAATTAATGCATTTATAGTTTAAAATGTGGAGAATTATACTTTCATCCAGCTCCGCACCACAAAAATATCAGTCGTTTGTGAGGTGTCGGGAAGTGATGTTGAGATGTAAACAGTGAAAGCAGCGGCGCCTGATACGTATGCAAGCCGCGTGTGTGCTACCACAACGGAAATGAGGTACACCTCACAAGGCAGCACACGCATTGTCTTCCAGCCGACCTTGGAACCAGCCTCGTAACAACTACTATTGGTAGCCGACTTTAACTGGACGTAAAGCTGTTTATACTTCACTGTAAATCTGCTTGAAAACCTGATGCGTTACATTCACATGACTTTCTCTATCCAACTATTCTTAGTTTTTATATACCTTTCATAAACTATTATTACAAAACTTTATTTTTCTATCCACTTCATTTTAATCGAGATACGTCTTTGCAGAAACAGCTACATTACACATTTCGTTATAGATACAAAGAGAACAGCGATAGTCAAATGTTTAACAACTGGACGCTATATGCTGGCCTTAAAATTCCATACTGTTTCCATGACATCGCGAGAAACAACTGAATGTTGACAGGACTTTAAAAGAATGACAAATGCATTGAACAATTCGAACCATTAATAACGAATATCTCGGAAATGGCTTATGCCACATTAAAAGTTATTTGAAATAAACTGTGCTAATTGTTTGTGTAGTCCGTTTTCGTCTATCGCTTAACGTTACCAGTTATGCACATTTATACAGAATCCCTTCCGAAGGAAGAGGGATTCGCACATTATTTCCAAAAATTTCAAGATATGCATTTTACTTGACAGTAGATATTTTTAATATATGGCATTTTAATTCAAAATCATTAGAACCATTTTTGAGAAAATCGAAAATTTCGAAAAATATTCAATGTAAAGGATAGTTTGGAGTTGAGCGATTTTCTTGAAAATCTTCGTGTCGCACCTTTGAAAGCTACTGAACTTAAATATCAAGTTTGGTGTTTATCCGAGTTTTCATTTTTGTTTATGCTGTTCACAGACAGACACACACACACACACACACACACACGGAACTCTTTTTTTTAATTTTTTTTATTCAGGGGTCCTCAAAACATATATTTCCAGTGAAATCCCGGTATCGAATTTTTAGGTGGAATACAATACTTTCCCAGATACGTAATAGGGAAAGTAAAAGATGAATAACGACTTACCACTTGGACAAAGTATTTGAAAATCCAAATCAGTAACAAAGAATATCTCCGAAATGTTAACTCCACAGACACACACGAGCGCGCGCGCGAATGTAATTGACATACATTGTATGCTTTAAGCAGATCTACATTTTTTGTGTGGTAAGATTTTATCCATCTCTCATGGTTTACCAGTTACACAAAAATCACTCAGAATGAAGAGAACTTCACAAACTATTCCCAGAAAGATATTTTATTTGTCATGCAAATATATTAAACAATTGGTATTTTAGTCAAAAAGTTTAGAGCTATTTTTGAGAAAATAATTCGTTTTGGGGTTAGCAGGTATATATACACGTGTTTTGTCTAAAAATATTTTTGGGAGATTCAGAAAGGACGTACATTTCCCGTGAAAGCTCGACATCGAATTTTTTGGTGGTGGAATACCACACTTCTACTTATTAGCTAGGTGGTGGACGTCATGTAAATGTAACACAGCGAATTATGGAATGTAGGCAGGCGACAACTCACGACCTAACAAGTTTTACATCATCATTTTTTCCCCTGGAGCCTATTGTTACGTTAATAATTTTGGGTCGGGAGGAAACACCCCCTGGAAACACCCTTGCATTTTCGGATACAAAAGTCATCAGTCATTGTTCATCCGGCCTCACGCATTTGCCTCTTTGTCAGCGAGCACAAAACATTTGCGATTCTCAACTGTTTGTCACGGGTGGGTTATGGGAAAATGTGTGTTCTCCACCCACTCTTCTTCCTTTTCCTATTTCACGTTCACACATACAGCGGCTAAAATGCGAACTTCCCCATTTCAACAGCAAGTTCTGGACAGAACTCCAAGAGTCTACCTGAAGTTTCACCGGCTTTCTACACTACTTATCTACCTATACGGACCGAGCGGGATGCTTGTGGGCCGACCTTTCTGACTCATGGGTTTCCGCGGGTCGCTAGGCGAATGCTGTCCCTCCATTTCACCTCCATTCTCATTGCAAGTGTCGGCGCTGCATGGCAGGGGAAAAGGATGCTTTATGTAACCCTTCGTCCCAGGCCCTCCAGGGGATGCACAAGTCCCTCTGCCATGTCATGCTCCTGGTCCGGCCGCCCTCTGTCACCGCTCCCTTCCAGGCAGGTGGAGGACACTTCCACAAGTATTGTCACCCAGCCAAAAATTCGATACCGAAATTTAGCCGGAAATAAACTTTTGAGGCTCCCTGGACCCAGAAAAATCGTTTTTAGAAGCCGATGCTTGTGTGTGCTTGTGAACAAAAACTCGGTTTAATACCAAACTTGGTCTTTAAACTCAACGCCTTCCAAGGATGCTACACGATGATTTTCAAGAAATGCCGCCACCGCCCTACGCTACCATTTACATGGAGAAATTTGAAGTAGAAGGTTTGTTGTATTGTTATTTGCCCCACGTTTTGGGAGCCAATTTGAAGAAGGTAACATGCTGCCACGTATGGAAAGTCACTTTGAAATAGTATTATATTTCGACTGCTGGGGAGCCGAAACTTGAAGTTGTTGCAACCGCACGTATGGTACCCGGTAGCCTTCGTCCAAAAATTTAAAAATAATAACTTTGTAATTTGACTGTTTCTTTAAATATTATATTTATGTTTGCCTCGGCTGCGTCAGTATTATTGTTAGAGACATGGATTTCTTTGCAAGGCGTGGTGCGGCTGAAGAATGTAGGCTTGCACAGATTTTAATTTTTTATTAATTCTTGACACGATTTAAATAACACTTCACTGATATAGACAGCTGTAAGATTCTTTTATTAAATACTTGCACTTTCTAAACACGTAAACTATTTTCTTACACAAAATACGTATTAAATTTCTCGAGGACACATCTCGCGTCCGGTTAGGAACGCTGTCTGCAAGCAACTGACTTCAGAATTTGTAAATTTTTCTTCAATTTAGTTTCTGATTGGCTAATCCTAGTCCAATAGAATACCTTCATTTAACTAAAGCTTTTTCTGGTTGTTGATTGGCTATTTTTAAACTGTCTCTAAAATTACATTATTGCTTCCAAGAATCACAAGCAGCATTAAACTTCCAAATTCATTATTGCCTCAAGGTTACCTCATTGATACCGCGCTGTTAGCAACTTTTAACCTATTATTCTCACAGCTCCTACATTATTAAATTACATAATACATTCATATAACATTATTGAACATGTATACAATAATATAAACATTTACAGTGACTGTAATATACTCTTTTTATATATTGTTATATACACATATTGCTTTAAGGCGCTCTGTTATTGAATTTTATATATATATATATATATATATATATATATATATATATATATTATAATTACACTGAAATTATTTAAGTGTTAAAAATACTGCCTCAAATGTTCGCCATATTTTTATTTTCGCATAAATGACTCTTAACAATTTGGATTAAAATACTATATGTTTACGATATTTCCATGACATATAACATGTTAATCTTCAATTTTCTGGGAAATTATCTTGAATTTTCCTCCCATTTCTGAAGCAAATTTCTATAATTTTGTATAGCTCTTAAACCATAAGTGATACATAAAAACTTACTTCACAAAAAAAAGTACAACTCTTTAAAACATACAATTTATTTCAGATAGTCTTTCTTGTGTCATTAGCCGTCTCCGAGATATCCGTGATTATTGCTGTGAATTTTTCAATGCGTCTATCAATTATTTTAGTCATGTCGCTTTTGAGTTGTTTCACGCGATGTTATGGAAAGCGTATGCATTTTAATTTTAAAGCAAACCTATAGCTCTCGCTTTTAAACATGGATTCAATTTCCTCTATCAACCAAATGTGCAGATTTCTGTAAAGGTTTATCCCGATTAACGCGAAGTAGACAGAAAATAAGCTTTCATAACAATAGGTTTCAAAGCTGTAGGGAAAAAAATCTGTGATACATTCGAATGAGTTTCTCTACCCTCCATCGCTTATTAGTGAGTATACACCACACATTTCGTTATAGATGCAAAGAGAACAGCGACAGTCAAATGTTTAACAACTGGACGCTATATGCTGGCCTTAAAATTCCATACTGTTGCAATCGCGAGAAACAACTGAATGTTGACAGGACTTTAAGAGATTGACCTAAGTAGTGGACAACTCGAACCATTAATAACGCATATCTAGGAAATGGCTGATGCCATAAAAAAATCTGATGTGTTACACTCACATGACTTTCTCTACTCTTATACAAACCATTTTTACAAACGCTTATTCTCCATCTACTTCATGTTAATCTTATTGCTAATTTTCTTTAAGCGATGGTCAAATGTTTTAAGAGCTGGTTGCTATGTGGCGCATTCCATTCTCTTTGTATGTCCAAGACATAAAAAAATTTAATAACGAATTCCCATTTGAGAAAAAGTATTGGAAAATTTAAGGGAATAACAAGCAATATCTCGAAAATGGTTCACTCAACAAAAAAAATGCATATGACATAAATTGTGTATTTTAACGCGATCTAGATTTTTGTGTAGAAAAATTTTGTCTATCTCTTATGGTTTACCAGTTATGCAAAAGTCGTTCACAATGAAGAATACTTTTGGAGACATTCCCAGAAAGCTCGAGATATACATTTCATTTGTCATGAAAATATCTTAAACATATGATATTTTAATCAAAATCGTTAGAGCCATTTTTGAGAAAATTAAAATTTTCGAAAAATGTTCCATGTAAAGGGTAATGTGGGGTGGGGGAATTTTCTTGAGAACCTTCGTGTCGTATCTCTGGAAGATACTGAACCTAAATACCAAGTTTGGTGTTTATCCGACTGTTCGTTTCTGAGTTATACTGTTCACAGACAGACACACACACACACACACACACGGACATATTTCCAAAAATGCTTTTTTTATTCAGGGGGTCTCAAAACATGTATTTCCGGTGAAATCTCGGTATCGAATTTTTGGGTGGAATACAATACTTCCCCTACTTACCATACGTAGTAGAGAAAGTAAAAATTCAAGATATATATTTTATTTGACATGTACATATCTTTAATATGTGGCATTTTAATAAAAATCGTTAAGAGCCTTTTTTTTTAGAAAATATAAAATATCAAAAAATGTTCCATGCAAAGGGTAGTTTCGGGTGGAAAATTTTCTTGAAAATCTTTGTGTCGCATCTTTGCAAGATACTGAATTTAAATACAAACTTTGGTATTTATCCGACTTTTCGTTTTTGAATTATGCTGTTCACACACACATTTTTCTAAAAATGCTTTTGGTATTCGCTGGGCCTCAAAACATGTATTTCCGGTGAAATCTCGTATCGAATTTTTGGGTTGAATGCAATATCTTCTCTGCCTACTAGTTACGTGGTAAAGAAAGTGTTAACATGGAACGCGTGCTCGAGTTATTATCGTAGGGTACATAAGTTCGGGAGAGCTATTGCGGCTAGCGCCCCTCCCCCAGGAGAAAGGGGCTACAGGCTTAGCAGTTCCTGCGGTCGACGACCCAATCAACCAGGCAGCCCTCTGGTATCCAATGAGAATACTCTTTCCTTAGAGCCATCTGTCCGGCACCGCCTCACGCCACGAAACCTGGAAACGGAATGAAAGGGAAAGGAAGTCTTGATAGATAAGAAACCACATAAGCATTCGCCTACCCAGCAGGGAAACCCACGAAAAGCCCAAGATTGGAGCGGGAACCGAAACTGGGACCCCCTGAATACGAGGCCCACACGTTACAACTCGCTCGATCTGTTACCGTAATTAGATGCAATAAAGGGTCGTAGGGCCGTTGAAGAGGTACACCAAATCTGTACTGGCGTGCTTTTTTAACTAAGTGCCGTTTTAATATTTTGTCGGGATTTCGAGCATGCGCCATCTCTTCCTCCATTCCAGACGCAGCTGTGAACGATCGTCACTGTGTTTTCCTGTTGCTAGAGCGTTTTCGAAATGTTCAAAACAATCGAAAGACCCCCCGACTGTGAAGTCAGATCAGTGATTCGTTTCTTGAATGCGAGAAACGTTTTGCCAGCTTATAGGGAAACAATAATGAGAGACAATGACCGGCCACGCAGCCAAACAAACTCAATATCTGATTACAACATTTGGTTGGGAACAATTCGACCACCCTCCTTACAGTCCGGATCTGGCACCAAGCGATTTTCATCCGTTTCTTCATCTGAAGAAACTTCTTGGTGGAAAACACTTCAACGACGATGATGTTGTGAAACAAGAGTACAGACTTGGCTTTCATCACAGACGGCATTATTCTTTGACGAAGGCATACAAAATCTGGTTTCCCGTTGTGACAAATGTCTGAATAACGCTGGTGGCTATGTGGCGAAGTAGTGTAAGTTGTAATGAATGATAATAAAGTATTTGGAGAATAATGTTCTCTTAACGATTATCGGTACTTACTTTAAAAACGCGTCTCGCATGGCGAAGCCGAACCGATGAGAGGATTGTATAACAATATTTTGTACTGTAAAGCAAGGTCTTCAGAAATACACTGCCGTTTGTGAAAACTGCAACACCAAGAAGGAAACGCATGAATTTAATACTACAGGTTAGATGCATGACAAGTAACAAATGATAAACGTTTCAAATCTATACATGACCTTTGAGCTCTAATATTCAGTATTTGGTGTCACCTCCATGCGCTACAATTAGAGCTGCTATACGCCGTGGCATTGAATCAAAAAGGTTCTGAATAAGTTCCTGGGGGACTTTCCTCCACACAGTTTGTATTCGAGCCCACAAATCCGTGTCACTGGTTACTGGAGGACCGTGACGCACCAACCATATCCCACACATGTTCGATGGGCGACATGTCAGGCGAACGTGCAGGCCAGGGAACCAATGGTACCCGTCGCTCTTCGAAGAAGGCTTGTACATTCCTCGCAATATGTGGCCGGGCATTGTCCTGTTGAAATGTGACCTGTGGAGATGCCTGAAGCCGGGGGAGTACCTCAGGCTCTACAACCACCGTTAGGTACCGGTTGCTGTTCAAAGTGCCCTCAATTTGTAGGAGGCGAGATCGGTTGTTGTACCAATGGCGCTCCAAACCATGACACGTGGTGTTTTTCCGCTATGCCGCTCAACAATGCAGCCCTCCAGGTTGCACTCACTACGATATCGCCGGACACGTATGCGGCCATCACTGTAGAACACGTTGAAGCGGGACTCGTCCAAAAGACTACATTTTGCCACTCAGCACCACAGTGACGGTGTTCACGTGCCCATTGCAGTCGGAGGAGCTTGTGGTTTCTGGACAATTGAAGCCTACGTAATGGCATACATGCAACCAGTCCAACCTGCAGCAGACGGCGACGAACCGTTGATGCAGACACGTTCACACCTGTTGCAGTGCTCCAGCGTCGAGCCAACACTGTGGATGAAGCTGTACGGTCCGTTATGGCCATGCGGACAAGATGACGGTCATCCCGTGGTCCAGTACCCGCTGTTCGCTGCGTACGACCTTCATCTATCCACTGCTTCTACTCACGCATCACTGTCGTAGCAGCATGCCCTGTACGAGCCGAAAGGTCACGGTATGACAAACACGCTTCCCGGAGACCGATCATTCTGCCCCGTTCGTACTCGCTCACATGCCGATATGGCTCCCTTTGACGTCGACGAGGTATGCTGGCACCTACCTTATTGTTTCCACCTTGTTTGACAGCTCTGCACTGACTACACTGGGCGCAACACTGACCTTGTCGGACCGACACGAGAGGGTTCTGCTCGGCCTACGTGTACCCCATCTCACTTATTGCTTGCACACTCTTCTACGCTTGCACCAAGTTTGGAGTTATTCGGGGAATTGTTTCTTGGTGTTGCAATTTTTACAAACGGCAATATGATACCTAATTTTGTGAACTAGGTTGGTGATCTGGTTACTACCGCACCTGATGCTTCTCTTGTATAATTTTAATTATTCTACACCGTAGGCACCATACATCGATAGCGTTAAACTGTCTGGCTGTTGATTCGCAGTGCCTTACTCAGAATTGCAATGTCCTCACCCGGTTTCCTTCACTTCGTTTCTATGTATACTTCAGATGAAACTCAGCTCGAGTCGCTAGTCATGTTACACTGAACTAGGCATCTCTACTTGTTAACATGAATCACAGTAGAATTCATTGTTTCACATCGCTCATTGCTTCACGTTTGTTTCAAAGAGAAACGTGACAGTTGGTTACATAAACCTGCCAACGTTACGGAAGAAAAATATGGTGCTGCGTTCACATGGCTTTCTCTACACACTCTTCTACAAACTGTTCTTGAAAAGTTTATTCTTCTAGCTACCTGTTGTTAATCCAGATAAACCTTTATTACATACTTCGTAAGTATAAAAGTAACACAGTAGGCTGAAGCGATAGTCAGATAAGTGTATCGCTATGTGATGCCTTTGAGATTCCATGCGACCGCGAAAAAAAAATTAGTAACTTACCAGTTTAAAAAAAACAAACATTTGAAGCCTAGCCTCTGTGATGTGGTGGTAGTGTGTCCGTCTCACATTCAAGAGGTCCCTAGTTCGAATCTCGATTAGGGTGAGTTACCCGGATAGGGTTTTTCCCTTATTCTGAAAAAACGAATGTCAGATAACTTTAAGCTCTATGGACCCAAGGCTATTCATCGTCGGATGTGACCTAATCCCAGGTTAAAGGGCAAAAAAAAGGAACCATTGCTGTCTAGGTGAATGGGCTTCCAAGTGATCGCATGCGTACAGATGGACAACCCGAACATGTCTGTTTGCGTTCACCAGTTGTAGGCACATAGGTACATGTGTTCCTTGCCTTTACATCCGTCATAGTAAACGCAGGAAATCGTCGATCACATACGTGTATTGCTGTTTTAATTGGTGTATTGTTTTTTGATCTGAGACAATTAACGGCTGTTATACTTAATTATTGAGAATAGGGAGCCCCGCCTATAAGAAGATGATTCCATTGGGTTGTTCTTAGAAATCGTTCTAAATTAACATTCGCATTCTCTTCTTCATCCATGAAAATGTTTTATATCAATGATCATAAGTAAAAGACGACAGTTTAGACACAATCCTAACTAGTTTGTTATATTAGACATAAACATCTGATGTGTTGCATTCACACGACTTTCTCTTCCCACTCTTCTACAAACTACTCTTTCTAAATCTTATATTATTTTGTTTAATTCAAATTAATCGAGATAAACGTTTATAAAATAGTTCCGTTGCAGGTAAAAGAGCGATACAGCAGCCTGAAGTGATAGTCAAATGTTTATACCAGGTGGCCAAACCGCGCCGTATTTGGCGTGTGCAGATAACCCTTCCTGCGTGAAAGGAGTTGCAGAGCTCAACGGGGCAATTCCAAGTAAACACAGGTCTTTGAGGAACTAGCGCATTAGCGCCCTAAAAACCTACTACTACTATAGCGGTTCTCAAAAACGTTCATATGGATACACAGAGACGGTTGGAGCATCGTATCAATCAACGGGAACAAAATTTCGAACACCTATTCAATGAGCGAAAGCAGAATAACAGTACTGTTAGATGATAATAGTAACAATAATATTTATAATAGGAAGCTAAAAAAAATGACAGTGAAACACTGCGTGCTCTCTTGCTTATAGTCCGAATCTTTGACAAGGACATCGTAAATACAATTAAAACAATAATTATGGGCGGATGCAGATAGGTCAAGAAAATACATTTTAATTATTTGTCATTCTAAATAGTGAGTTTATTCCCTCGAAAATAAAGTCTGTGTAACTGAAGTGGAAGACCCGTTCGATCTATTTTTGTCTATCATCACGGACAACACACTTAGTGCAAGGATCTGTTTTTCTCTATCATTACGGACTGTACACTATATTCCAAGCCTTGGAAGTGTCTCTCAATGAGCGCGATCCGCTCATCGTCTTTGCTGACATGCAAGAGGAATAGAACGAAGCTCGGCTGGCCCCGTAGCTCAGTCGGTAGGGCACCTGCCTGCTGTGCGAGGGTCGTCCCCCGTGGTCTAGAGTTACCATGCTAGCCTCCAGTTCCCAAGGTCAAACCCGGCGAAGAGCGATGGATTTTTTCGGGCTTAAAGATCCTTAGCAAGGCTTCCTTCGGAAGGAAACTAAGGCGGTGGTCCCGTGCACGTAAAGAACCTCAAGCCTGATAAAGAGGCCTCTGAGGAAAATTTCCGGTCTTTAACGTCCAATATAGAATGGGACGCTAAGAACCATAGTAGTTAAAGAGCGTCCATAAATACAACTCAATTTCAGTAGAAAAGGTAAAAATAGACACTTTTCTCACCACTCTCTGCTAATGGCCATGGTTAAGCAGAAAACACTGTATTGTTTTTATACTCAAACAAGATAAAAAATTCTGTGTTACTTTCACATGACCATCTCTATGCTCTAGCGTTTATTAGTGGCTATACAAATTATTCCTAGAAAGTTTATTTTCCTGTCTTCTTCATTTTAATCAAGTTATGGTTTTCCAGAAATAGTTACGTTACATATTTCGTTATAGATGCAATAGCAATAGTCAAAAATTTAAGAACTAGACGCTTTGTAGTGGACTTAAAATTCCATGCTCTGCGTGCAATCGCGAGAAACAACTGAATATCAACAGGACTTTGAAGGAATGGCTTAGTATTGAACAATTCGAACCATTAATAACAGATATTTCGGCAATGGCTGATGCTAAGAATACTATTGCAAATAAATTGTGTGTTTTAAAGAGATTACATTATTTTATGTAGTACGTTTTCGACTTCCACTTAACGTTTATCCATGAAATGGAGTTCACAGACTATTCCTAGAAAATTCAAGATATACACTTTATTTATCTAAAATATATTTAATATATGGTACTTGAATCAAAATAGCTATTTTTTAGAAAATAAAAAATTTCGAAAAGTGTCACATATAAAGCTAATTTGGGGTAGGGGAATTTTCTTGAAAATCTTCGTGTCGCATTTTTTGTTACATACAGAACCTAAATAACAAGTTTGGTATCCATTCCAAGTTTTCGCTTTTGAGTTATGCTGTTCACAAACATATACGCACGGAACCTTTTTCTAAAAATACTTTTTTTTTTATTCTGGGGAGCCTCAAAACAGTATTTGCGATGAAATCTCGATGTGGAAATTTTGGGTGGAATGCAACACATTCTCTACCTACTATGTGCATGCGTGGTAGAGAAACAGAAAATAACTATGATATTTTACAGTCCGATCTTTAAATCCCTCCACAGTGGTAGAATATGCGGGATGTGGGAATGTGGTGGTAGCCGTGGCTCTAATAATTTGTGATGCTACAGTGATGGACTGGTTGGAATCAATGTGGAGTAGAGCGAGAAAACAAATAAATTCACAGAAGATGCTGAAAATGTCCCCCATTCTGTTGAAGGCACATATTCACACGATTTGATTAAAGTTTCATTTATTTCTGAATTACGGTATTGATTATCTTTACACACTGTTAACTTTGCAGCTTCCCAGAAGACTGCCGCGTCATGAACAGAAGCAGTCTCATCAGATAGGTTTATTAAATTGTAAACAGTGTTCCAAAACACGCTATGCAATCAAAACCATTCTCAACTTAACTTAAATGAAAACACACTTACACCACAATCATTCAAAACCCTTTTTATACTAGGGATGCGACCACCGTGTCCTTGACAGGCACTAACCAACCGTTTTAGGAGTGTACTGGCTACCGGTACTGTGGAGAGACTCACTTGCTCCATTTATGTCGTCACCACAGCTTTGGGATGCATTCTACTGGCCTTCAGAGGTGGATAGGAGGAGGTGTATGTATCTGTTTATCTTTTTGCGTATGCAGTGGCGTCCTATTTTACGTGCACAATTCTAGATTATTCACATATGAATATATAACTAAGTAATAGCTTCACTCGCCATCACTGATAATAACAATAAAACCCCGTTTTAGACAATACCTCCAAGAAAAATATGTTTAATGGTAGCACAATGTAAACCTGAGATACATTATACTTTTTACTCTCAAAGAGGCCACATTTACTAGACATTATTGGAATCACCTCTCCAATCCAAATACAAGAAGTATTTTTAATGCCAATATAATATAAAACAGTAAATGATACTTTTTACTGTCAAAGACGACACATTTAGTAGACATTAGTTTAATAATCTGTCCAATGTCCATTCTTGTCCAATACCTGATTCAGCAGAATCACTTGTCGCCCTCTGAGGATACTGTCGTGAAATGTGGGAACATTTGCCTTTAGAGCCAGAGTTCTTCCAGCACTTAAGTAATTCAGTGCCTAGGCGGCTACATCAGGTATTGGACAAGAATGGACATTGGTTAGATTATTGAAATAATGTGTCCTCTTTGAGGGTAAACGATACAACTTACGTCAGTTTTACATTATATTGTCATTAAAAATACTTTTTCTATTTGGATTGAACAAATGATTCCCATAATGTCTAGTAAATGTGTCCTCTTTGACAGTAAAAAGTATAATGTATCTCAGGTTTACATTAAGTTGCCATTAAAATACTTTCTCGTGGAGATATTGTGTAAAGCAGGGCTTTGTTTATTTATATATTTAAACATGGTTATTATAAGTGATGAGTAAAGCTGTTACTTTAGATATATATTCATTTGTGAATAATCTAGAATTGTGCAGGTAAAACAGGACGTCACTGCATGCGCGAAAAGATAAACAGATACACACACACATACTCCACCTGTGAAGGTCAGTAGAATGCATCCCAAAGCTGCTGTGACGGCATAAAATGCAAGCGAGTGCACCACACAAATCGATTTGTTCCCAAAACGCAGAAATAACACAACATGTACTTACTCGTTGAGACCCAGGTGTAGGGTTTGTCCAGCGTTCCTGAGCAGAGCATGGGCGTCACTGTTGCTGATCCCCCGTGTTGGCTGGCCGTTGATGGAGGAGATGACGTCACCCTCTCTGATACCCTTCTGGGCAGCCTTGCTCCCCGGGTTCACCTGTAACACCATACAATACGTCTTATATTGGGAATAAGTTACAATAGTATAGCACGCGATATTAGGGTCAGAGAATTGGAGGAGGGTGCAGATCAACAAGGAGAGTTTATTTACATGATCCCGCACAACGCTTTACAAATGCCTACGATCGAATAATTAAAAAGATAGTATGTGTTACATTCACATGACTTTCTCACCAACTCTCCTAGTGGCTATTCTTATAAAACCTTATTTTTCTGTTAGCTACTTCATGTTAATCGAGTTAAATGTTCCCTTACACATTTCTTTGTATATACAAGGGGGATATAGGAGGATTTAACGCCCATTCTTAATGCAGACGGTACATGAAATTAATTGATAATTGGGAAAGAAATGTTCCAGGCCTAGGTTCAAGGTACCTCTCCGGCATTTGGCAGTTATGGGGACTGAGGAAAACCTGGAAAAAGACCTGTCACGCAGGAGGGTCCTGGTGGGATTTTAACCACAGACCTTCCGTTCACGAGTTCGTGTGGCTACCCGTGCGATCTTAAAAAAGTAAATCACTATAAGTGGCTTTGAAATTTTATTCTAATTCCATAACATTATGAGACACAAAAGAATGGTGGCCCAGCACTTCAAAAAAGTATAAAATATTTGAAAATTCAAACCAATAACAACGAATATCTCGAAAATGGTTTTAATGCCTCATGTGGTAACTTTTTGTGTCTCTTATAGTTTAGCAGTATTACAAAATTAATCCGGAATGAAGAGGACTTTACAGGCTATTAGCAGAAAATTGAATATATAAATTTTATTTTGTCATGTAAATATCTTAAACATATGTTATTTTAATCAAAATCATTAGCTGAGAAAATAAAAAATAACGAAAAGATCTCCAGGTAAAGGACAGTTTGGAGTGGGGGGATCTTCTTGAAAATCTTCGTGTCATATCTTTCAAACATACCAAGCTTGGTATTTATTCCAGTTTTCATTGTAGAGTTATGCTCTTCAGACACACACACACACACACACACACACACACACACACACACACACACGCATCTTTTTTCTTCAGGGACCTCAAACCGTATATTTCCGGCTATATCCCGGTATCGAATTTTTGGATAGAATGCTCGAGTAGCGGAGAAAAGAAGGATGGATTAGCCAACATGTCTGCTTTGCTCTGTTTGACCTTTGAGCGCCCGTAGTGCTAACAGTGACATAACATGTATACGTGCTAGTGGCTGCAAATATCAGTCCTTTCTTACTTGTTCGAGTGTACAAACAAATAAACGCATTGAAGAAGTAGCAGACAAATATGAATGCAATATCATGAGACCTTTATTCTTGTAGAGGACAGAAAAACCTCAGTGGAGGTAAGGGGGATGAGTAAAAAAATCTGATGTGTTACACTCACATGACTTTCTCTACTCTTTTACAAACTATTTTTACAAACGCTTATTCTCCATCTACTTCATGTTAATCGAGATAATCATTTGCAGACTCTATCTTATTGCTAATTTTCTTGTAGATGTAAGGGGAATATATATTTACAAGGACAATATAGAAATACAGTAGCCTTTAAGCACATACATATCTCTTAATAGCTGGTTGCTAGGTGCAGCACCATTCCCTTTGCCACAGATTAATACTCTTTGCATATCCAAGACAAAAAATGAATAACGAATTCCCATTTTAGAAAATAAGTATTGAAAATTTAACGGAATAACAAGCAATATCTCGAAAATGGTTCATTCAACAAAAGAAATGTATATGACATAAATTGTGTATTTTAACGCGATCTACATTTTTTGTTTAGTAATATTTTGTCTATCTCTTATGGTTTACCAGTTATGCAAAAGTCGTTCACAATGAAGAATACTTTTGGAGACATTCCCAGAAAATTCGAGATATACATTTCATTTCTCATGACATTATCTTAAACATATGATATTTTCATCAAAATCGTTAGAGCCATTTTTGAGAAAATTAAAATTTTCGAAAAATGTTCCATGTAAAGGGTAGTCTGGGGTGGGGGATTTTCTTGAAAACCTTCTTGTCGTATCTCTGGAAGATACTGAACCTAAATACCAAGTTTGGTTTTTATCCGACTGTTCGTTTCGCTGTTCACAGACACACACACACACACACACACACACACACACGCGCGCGCGCGCGCGCGCGCGCGCGGACATGTTTCCAAAAATGCTTTTTTTTAAATTCAGGGGATCTCAACACATATATTTCCGGCGAAATCTCGGTATCGAATTTTTGGGTGGAATGCAATACTTCCCCTACTTACTATACGTAGTAGAGAAAGTAAAAAGAGAGAGAGAGCTTAGAAATTGCGGAGATAAACATTTTTGGAATTTAAAGGGCGGAAAGGAACAGAAATAAATATTATCCCCCCAAAAATGTTATGTGTTACACTCACACGATTATTCTACCCTTTATCATTTGTTAATGGGTATAAAAACCTAGGTAACGAAAGCTTATGTTTCTATCTACTTCATTTCAATTGAGACAACCCTTTGCGGAAATATTGGCATTACAGATTTGGTTAAAGACACAAAGGGTACAGGATAACCGAATAAATGTTAACAACTGGACGCTAACACGCTGGCCTTAAACACTATTTCTATGCTGTTGGTGGAAACAAGTGAGTGTCGACAGGACTTTAAAATATGACAAAATATTGAACAAATTGAACCATTAATGCCGCAAAAGGAAGTTATTTGAAATAAATGTTGTGTTTTTAAGAGATCTACATTTTTTTTGTGTGGTGCGTTCTCGTCTGTCGCTTAACGGTCACCGGCTATACAACATTATACAAAATTCCTTCCGAATGAAGAGGACTTCACAGCCTATTCCCAGAAAATTCAAGATATGTTTTATTTGTCATCTAAATATATGGTATTTTCATCAAAATCGTTACGGCCATTTTTGAGAAAATTGAAAATTTCGAAAAATGTTCCATATAAAGTATAGATTGGGGTGCAGGGATTTTCTTGAAAATTTTCGTGTGACATCTTGGGAAGTTACTGAACATAAATATAAAGATTGGTGTTTATCCGACTTTTCGTTTTTGAGTTATGCTTTTCACACACACACGAACTTTTTTTTTCTAAAAATGCTCTGTTTGGATTCAGTGTGCCTCAAACCATGTATTTCTAGGTGAGATCTCAGTATCGATTTTTTTTGGTACAATACTATAGGTTATACAATGTTTTCTATATCTACCATTTAATTTATTGCCAACATTTGAAGTGGAAAACACTAACATTTTAGACTATAATAGACGGTTTTCTACCTACAACGAAACACGTTATTAAGAGTCAGTTTGCATTGTTGTTACTAACCGCTTGTTCCCTGCGACGTCCGCTTCCTCCGCGACAGAACTTCAGCATGATGTCGCTTGCAGCAGTTCATTTTCCTGTCACTGCAGTTGGTAACATTGGATACATCAACGTATCACTCACAACACACAAAACCACGTGTGGACGTAGTTCCACTTAACAATGAGATCGGTAACGGCTATTTATTCAACAATACGCACACGTGCTTCAACAATGAGACCCGGTTTCCCGCACATTATTGTCTGTTTACTCAACAATAGGACACGTGGTTCAACAATTGGACCATTCTCGGACACATTGTGCTAGCCCCGGCCAAGACGCACGCACAACTGACGCAATTCTACATGCCAACAATTACACCACCACCAGTTTCTTTCCCCTCTACTGGGAGCGCCATGTGGTTCTTGGGCACGCCGCTACAGCCTGTTCCAAAAACACTGCCTCCGTCCTCGACTGCAACATTACTGTGCCCGACCGCGTCCACAGGAAAGGGATGAGCATGACCTTTATTTCGGCAGATTCCGGGGGATCGATTTCTGTAGTCGGGCCGCCCTCCAAGTGGCTCCAAGGGGGCGCCGGCATTAACTCACAAACTGTCACAGGATTCCGTTACTAACATGCTAGGTAACAGACCGACTGCTATTTTTGGCGAGAAAGATAAAGACAAAGGACACAGCGATGCTAGTCACGATCATCACGGGATGTGTGAGAGTATTCTCTCTTTCCCTGTACTCCGCACGCTCTCAGAACCCCTACTTGGTGAATATCAAGAACCCTTACAGTACAGTTACTTTCAAAACTCTCTGCTCCATCTTCATCTCTGTGTAGAGAAGTGCTCTCCGTGTCATCAACAAATCTCGCACAGGAAATGACAAATTCAACACATCATCCTTTGTTTATTCGTGGGTATGCAAATTATTCTTACGAAAGTTTATTTCAGCCGAGATAAACCTTTCCGGAAATAGTTACATTACACATTTCGTTATAGATACAAAGAGAACAGCGATAGTCAAATGTTTAACAACTGGACGCTATATACTGGCCTTTAAGTTACATAGTGTTTCCTGACATCGCGAAAAACAACTGAATGTTGACACGACTTTTATTAACAATTCGAACCATTAATAACGGATATCTAGGAAATGGCTGACGCCACAAAAAAATTATTTGAAGTAAACTGTATATTTTAAAGAGATCTACGTTTTTCGTGTGGTACGTTTTCGTCTATCGCTTAACATTTACCAGTTATACAAGATTATACAAAATTTGTTCCAAATGAAGAGAACTTCACAGGCTATTCCCAGGAAACTGAAGATATACATTTTATTTGTGATCTAAATATCATTAATATATGGTATTTTAATCAAAAACTTAATTTTGAGAAAATAAAAGATTTCGAAAAATTTTCCGTGCAAAGGGTAGTTGGGGGTGTGGGATTTTCTTGACAATTTTAGTGTCGCAGCATTAGAAGATACCGAACGTAAATACCAAATTTGGTATTGGCATCATGCTGTTAGCACGCACACGCACACATAGACTGACTGATCTTTAAAAAAACTGGGGGGATATGGGGACCCTAAAACACGTATTTCCGGTGAAATCTCGACATCGAATATTTGGGTGGAATAAAATACCAACTCTGTTTACTGTGAGTACGTAGCAGAGAAAGTACAAATTTGACAAAATATGAAGAAAAAATCCCAAAATATTATGAAATATTTTTTAAGCCATAACATCGTATACTTTAAGAGTTTGGAAAAGGTTAAGTTACAAAAAAATTTACTTTGTAGAATGCGTATCCACATTTAATAAAATATCAAATGAAATACAACAAATTTCATGGAGTTAATAGATTTTAATGCCAAATTTTCTCAACTATACCTAGGAAAGAGTTACTTTCTAAATATGTTTCACACAACACTGTCCGAATACAAGATTTGGAGAGCTTAATTCATCGCTAACAAAGTTTATTTAAATCCTACAAAATATGAGGGCTTTTTTTAATAAAATATGAACATTTTACCAAAATATAATCAAATATGAACCGAGCAAGGTGGCGCCGCGGTAACGTGTCCGACTGGCATTCGGGAGGTCGCAGGGTCGACCAACCAGACCGAAGGTTTTTTCGCGGTTTTCCTCGGTCACTAGGCGAACGTTGTGTTGGATAATTTGATTCGCGGATTTTCCTGTCATCCCTTTCATTTTCTTCTTCGTCGCTACAAGACAATGGGCTGAACTCCCATCCTAGACATGCTATGATCCAGAGCGTGCTTGCTCCTCGACAGACTACTGACACAAGACACTGGGCTGATCATCCATCCTGAATATGCTATGATCCAGAGCGTGCTTGCTCCTCGACAGACTACTGACACAAGACACTGGGCTGATCATCCATCCTGAATATGCTATGATCCAGAGCGTGCTTGCTCCTCGACAGACTACTGACACAAGACACTGGGCTGATCATCCATCCTGAATATGCTCTGATCCAGAGCGTGCTTGCTCCTCGACAGACTACTGACACAAGACATTGGGCTGATCTCCCATCCTGAATATGCTATGATCCAGAGCGTGTTTGCTCCTCGACAGACTACTGACACAAGACATTGGGCTGATCATCCATCCTGAATATGCTATGATCCAGAGCGTGCTTGCTCCTCGACAGACTACTGACACAAGACACTGGGCTGATCATCCATCCTGAATATGCTATGATCCAGAGCGTGCTTGCTCCTCGACAGACAACTGACACAAGACATTGGGCTGATCATCCATCCTGAATATGCTATGATCCAGAGCGTGCTTGCTCCTCGGCAGACTACTGACACAAGACACTGGGCTGATCATCCATCCTGAATATGCTATGATCCAGAGCGTGCTTGCTCCTCGACAGACTACTGACACAAGACACTGGGCTGATCATCCATCCTGAATATGCTCTGATCCAGAGCGTGCTTGCTCCTCGACAGACTACTGACACAAGACATTGGGCTGATCTCCCATCCTGAATATGCTATGATCCAGAGCGTGTTTGCTCCTCGACAGACTACTGACACAAGACATTGGGCTGATCATCCATCCTGAATATGCTATGATCCAGAGCGTGCTTGCTCCTCGACAGACTACTGACACAAGACACTGGGCTGATCATCCATCCTGAATATGCTATGATCCAGAGCGTGCTTGCTCCTCGACAGACAACTGACACAAGACATTGGGCTGATCATCCATCCTGAATATGCTATGATCCAGAGCGTGCTTGCTCCTCGGCAGACTACTGACACAAGACACTGGGCTGATCATCCATCCTGAATATGCTATGATCCAGAGCGTGCTTGCTCCTCGACAGACTACTGACACAAGACACTGGGCTGATCATCCATCCTGGATATGCTATGATCCAGAGCGTGATTGCTCCTCGACAGACTACTGACACAAGACACTGGACTGGTCACCCATCCTGGATATGCTATGATCCAGAGTTTGCTTGCTCCTCGACAGACTACTGACACAAGGCATTGGGCTGATCATCCATCCTGAATATGCTATGATCCAGAGCGTGCTTGCTCCTAGACAGACTACTGACACAAGACACTGGACTGGTCACCCATCCTGGATATGCTATGATCCAGAGTTTGCTTGCTCCTCGACAGATTACTGACACAAGGCATTGGCTTGTTAGTGCTTGAGGTTGTAGGTCCTACAAAGAGGAGGGTAATCCGTTAAAGAAGAAGAATAATATGAGCTTTTTTTCTCGCGTTCATTGAACTCTATACATTTGCAAAACGTAAAAATACTTCTTCTCATAATGACAGCAAGCATGGTTTAGAATATGATAGTTCATATTTTTCCTGCTTCTAGAAGGTAATATGAATGTTATAAAAAGCCTTATGGTTACAATCACCTGACTGTCTCCCCCAATGTTAAGAAACTATTCTGAAAAAGGTTTTTTATTTTCTCTGCCACGAACATAGTAGGTTAAGAACACACCGTATTCCACCCAAAAATTCAATACTCACATTTCACCGGAAGTACATGCTTTGAGGCCCCTGAATCTAAAACCGCATTTTTAGAAAAATGTTCGTGCGTGTGTGTCTGTGATAACTGAAAAACGAGGTCGGATAAATACCAAACTTGGTATTTAAGTACAGGATGCAACATGATTTCCAAAAACCTCTACCCAACCCAACCCACCATTTACATGGAACATTTTTAGAACTTTTTTATTTTATAAAAAACAGTTCCAACGATTTTGATTAAAATACCACGTGTTAAAGATATTTACATAACAACATGTATATATTGAATTTTCTGGGAATAGCCTGTGAAGTCCTCTTCATTCGGAAGGAATTTTATATAGTCTTGCATAACTGGTAAACGTTAAGCAATAGACGAAAACGTACTACACAAAAAAAATGTAGATGTGTTCAAAACACACAATTTATTTCAAATGACGTTTTTTGTAGCATTAGCCTTTTCTGAAATATCCGTTATTAATGATTCGAATTGTTCGATACTTTTTAGGAATAACTTGTATGCCCATTAATAAAGAGCAACGAAAAAAAAATGAAATGGTTGATGCAACTAAATAAGGTAAGCTACTTTTCAGATAAAAATGAAAAAATAATATGCTAATATTTAAAACTTTTGTCGCACACTGCAGAATAATGGCTGCGTTTTTTCTTTTCTTTTTGTAATATTTTCCTTTCAGAATATTAAAGTTAATGTATCCTAGGATAATGAAAGTTGTTTGTCAGTACTGGAGTGAGACTTAACCAAACAAAAGTGATTTCGGTACAGGTTACAAACATGAACCCCCCCCCCCATAAGTACATACCCGCCATTTGAGCATGAAGAACCACCACAAACAACCTGGTGCCCGTCAGTCCTGCACAAGAGTGGCATGATATTGGCAAGTGTTGAAAATATCCACAACGCCCGCCGTATTATCAACACCCAGATGTTTCAATATCCAGTTACCGGCAGCCCTGATGCTGTCCAGATGTAGCTCTATATTGTATTCCATTTTCTCTCAGAAACACTGTCACTTTCTTATGTATCTAGTGCATAGTCATTTTATACACTATTGAATACAAAAGACGATTGAATAATTCGGAGCACAATGCTTTGGATTTGCACCAATTACTGCTATCTATACAACCAGTTTTATCGTTTTCATTTTATCGCAACGACATGTAATTATTTGCCAATGGTAAATTAATACAACAGTAGAATTTCGACTACCATCTCTTAATATTTTATAAACGGATTTTATTTATACAAGGGCGACAATGGACATTTTAGAAAATCAAACAAGGATTAGTTTTAAAAGATCTAAATAATTTTATTGTCTTTCAAAATATTTTCCTTTAACATCAATACATTTTTGCATTAATGAAACCAGTCCTTAAACCAATGATGTCACTTTTCCTGAGGCACTTCAGAAACACGTTTTTATAATGTTTCACTGTTTCATCTGATAACGAAAAAGTTATGTTATCTTTAATTTTTGGAAATAAAAAGAAATCACAGAGTGTTAGGTCAGGGCTGTATGGTGGAGGGTGCATGGTGCTGACCTTTAAGGCATCCAGATACTCAGTTGTTAGTTTTGCTGTATGCGACGATGCCTTGTCATGATGTAACATTTTTTTCCTTTTGGGCGTTTTTCGCGAACTTTTTCAAAAGTTTGCGGTAAACAGACATTTGTGTATACCAATCGGCAGTAACAGTACGTCTATCTTCTAATGCTATAGTAGCAATACGGTTTTGCTACACGGTAGCAACCATCTTCTTACCAGCACTGAAATTTCGTCGGACTTTTGTAGGCTAAGTTGTGTTCGAAAGATCCATTGAGTCGATTGACTTTTCTTTTCAGGATCATAACAATAAATCCAAGATTCGCCACCGGTAAGAATATTCTAATCCAAATTTGAAGTGCCGCCTTGGAATGTTTCCAGAAGTTTTCTGCACCAATCAATGCATTGCTGTTTTTGATTGGGATTCAGTTTATGTGGAATCCATCGACAACAAAGTTTTCTTACGTCTAACTGTTCATGAAAAATGTTCTGTATTTAACTCATACCAATGCCCAATGTCGCCCGAATAAATTCATAGGATGTCCGTCGATACTCTTCAAGCATTGCTCGAACAGCGGCAATATTTTCATCAGCAACAGCAGTTCTTGGACGTCCTTCACGAAATTCATCACTACGAAGAAACCGATCTCTCTTGAATTCGCTCTACCAATTATAAATTGTTGCCTTAGATGGACCTTCGACAAATGCATTTCTAAGCCGTTCTTCACATTGCGATTTAAAGTCGTAAAAAATCATACCCCGGAAATGTTCTCTCAAATTCCTTTTTGGGTGAACACAACAACTATAAATGATGATAAATTAGCAAACTGTTAGAACAAATCGAACAAGCTACAGGCCAATCAACTTGCAAAACATTACAAAGTAGCTGTCACATGCACAAATTTCATTTGGTTTTAGAAACATGGCATTCTAAAAATGTTTAGTATCGCTCTGTGTCTCGTTTCATTTTATTCGTGAATTAGTCAAATTAAATTTAACTTCAACTGCAGATTATCTCGAACAAATTCACTCGAAAATTCATAGTGTTTTGAACAGAGTTTATCGTCCGTACGGCACCACAGGTGGTGGACACTGATGATGCTTGAAATGAACGCATAGGTAATTGGGGAAGCAAATGTTCCAGGCCTAACTTCGGTGCACCTTTCTGGCATTTGTCATATTATGATGACTGAGAAAAAAAAACCTTAACCGAGCGGGATGGCTCAGGCGGTAAAGTCTGTGGCCCGCATTTGGGAGGTCCCGGGTTCAAATCCCGACCAATCTGTCTGAGGTTTTTTCGTGGTTTTCCTCAGTCGCCAAGGTAAATACCGGATTGGATATTTAACACCACGATCCAAAGATCCATCTTAAGTCTAAAACAATAATAAAATGAAAAAATAAGTGATAATACCGAATGCTATGCCATCTATCCGTAGACAATGTAAGCAGTTAGACTGGACGGCACCCTAACGCCATCTGCACGGTACGAAGCAGAAGATCCGGCTGCCATGCACTGGCACGTGACGAAGCAAGATAGCATTTCCAAGGGATGAGACCTAGAAGGCTGTCCGGCGGCGGTTAGACTGAACGGCACCCTAACGCCATTCTGCAAGGCACGAAGCAGGTGGTTACAGGGATGAGACCTAGAAGGCTAACTGTCCGCCTTGCTGTGTGAGGGGGGCGGATAGACTGCACGGCATCCTAATGCCATTCTCCACGGCACGAAGCAGGTGGTTACGGGGATGAGACCTAGAAGGCTAACTGTCCGCCTTTCTGTGTGAGGGGGGCGGTTAGACTGAACGGCACCCTAACGCCATTCTCCACGGCACGAAGCAGGTGGTTACGGGGATGAGACCTAGAAGGCTAACTGTCCGCCTTTCTGTGAGGGGGGCGGTTAGACTGCACGGCATCCTAATGCCATTCTCCACGGCACGAAGCAGGTGGTTACGGGGATGAGACCTAGAAGGCTAACTGTCCGCCTTTCTGTGTGAGGGGGGCGGTTAGACTGAACGGCACCCTAACGCCATTCTCCACGGCACGAAGCAGGTGGTTACGGGGATGAGACCTAGAAGGCTAATTGTCCGCCTTTCTGTGTGAGGGGGGCGGTTAGACTGCACGGCATCCTAATGCCATCTCCACGGCACGAAGCAGGTGGTTACAGGGATGAGACCTAGAAGGCTTTGTGTTTGAGGACTGAACGGCGTGAAGCAGAAGATCCGGTAGCTATGCGCTAGAGTCTCTGTGACAGGGATGAGACCTAGAAGGCTAACTGTTCATCACATATCGTTCTAAGAGATATCCACCAACAGATCCGTCGCGATATAACCAGGGAGTTAAAGCGACGTAAAATAAAATAGAGTTAAAAAAAACCGTATCGGTGGGAAAATGTTTGGATTGAAAGATGACTTCAATGCACAGCTTGGTATTCCTTTTTACTTTCTCCATCACGTACGTAGTAAGTACCTATTGTATTCCACCCAAAAATTCGATAACCAAATTTCACCGAAAGTACGTGTTTTGAGGCGCCCTGAAGAAAAAAATCTTGTATAACAATCACATGACTCTCTCTACTTTGTATCGCTTATTAGTGGGTATACAAATATTCTTATGAAAGTTTATTTTCCTACCTACTTTATATTAATCGGCATAAACCTTTGCAGAAATAGCTACATTACTAATTTCGTTATAGATACAAAGGGAATAGCCATAGTCAAGTGTTTAAGAACCGACCTTAAAATTCCATACGCACTGTTTCCATGACATCGCGAAAAACAGCTGAAGATCGACAGGATTTTAAAAGAACATTTCGAAGAACCATTAATAACGAATATCTCGGAAATGGCTGATGGTAAGAAAGAAGTTATTTGAAATAAATTGTATGTTTTAAAAAAGAGGTGTGCTTTTTTTAGTGAGTACGTTTTCGTCTATCACTTGACGCGCGCGAACAGTTGGATGAATACCAAACGTGGTGTTTAAGCACAGTGCCTTCCAAATATGCGACACGAAGATTTTTCAAGAAAATCTACCCAGACCAAACTATCCTTTATATCAAACATTTTTCAAAATTTTTTATCTTGTGAAAATGGTTGTAAAAGTTGTTGATTAAAATGCCATATATTTAAGATATTCAAATGACAAATAAAATGCATATCTTGCATTTCCTGGGAAAAGTCCTCTTCATTCGGTAGGAATTTTGTTCAACTTATTTTTGTACAGTATGGTACACCACACGAGTCAGACAGATAGATCTGTTTAAAACACACAATGACTCTTCTCTGGCGCAAGACTTTGCGAGATATCCGTTATTATTGATTTTCATTTTTCAATACTTTGTCAATTTTTAAAGTGCTGTCTGTCACATTCAGGTATTTCTCGCCAAGTATTGGAAAGAGTATGGAATTTCAAAGCCAGCATATAGCCATCGGTCGTTTCGTGTATCTCTCGTGTACCTACAAGGAAATGTGTAAAGATTTATTTCAATATAAAAGAATCTGATGTACCACACTCACATGACCTTCTCTACCCTTTATCGTTTATTATTGACTATACATATTATTCTTACTGAAGTTTATTTTTCTATCTACTTCATTTTAAGCCAAATAAACCTTTAAGGCTGGTTCACAACCGCCCGCCCGAGAACGGGAATGCATATCGATGATCATATCGATCACAAAGTGAAAGTCGATTTTGCGCATTGGGATTTCATTTGTTTTTAACTGACCAATGATATTTTTTTCACCTACTTCCAATTTAGCCAACATAAAGCGGTTAGCCAACGTCAAAATTCGATAGCGTAAACATGATCTAAATGCAAATCCATTACATTTCCGATCCCTCTAGTCGCACCAAGCTTTCATTCCTTTATTTAATGGCATGCATCAGAGTTGTTTATTGTACTTTTTTAATTTCCACGGTTTTGTAGCTTTGCCATCGTTTTGAGGTAATTACTAGTTTTGAGTTGCATATAAACAAACTACAAACAACCCTTTCACCAGAGGAACCAACGCTCATTGGATTTGCGGGTGTGGGGATGAGGTTAGGAAGCACATTTACTACTAATTTCTTCCAGTTTCATGTTTCCAGCATGCGACTCTAGACAGCACTAGGGGCTATTTCATGTTACGGCCGCCTGGAATAATCCCTAGAGTGAAGAGTCTAATATGCACAATATGGATCTAATATGCCGTGCCCGGGAACGAGAAACTTAAAGGTTGGGCAACTCTTTTTTTCTGTTACCAGGACCGGTAAGCCTTCCCGTTTATTGTGAACGCTCCCATTAGAATACATGTGTTCAAATTTCTCGTTCTGGTTACCGTTCTCGTTGGTTGTGAACCAGCCTTTACAGAAATAGCTACATTACACATTTCGTTATAGATACAGAGAGAACAGCGATAGTCAAATGTATATCAAGTGGGCGTTATATGCTGGACTTAAAATTCCATACTGTTTCCATGACATCGCGAGAAACAACTGAAAATCTATTTAAAATAACTGAAAAACTATTTCAAACAACTTGTATGTTTTAAAGGGATCTACATATTTTGTGTAGTGCGTTTTCGTCTATCGCTTAACGTTTACCAGTTATACAAGATTATACAAAATTCCTTCAGATGAGGACTTTATAGGCTATTCAAGATATGCATTTTATTTATGTAAATATTGCGGCGTATTAATAATTTGGGGGATTACATTATTGTTCTACATTGTCATTACCAGATACATTGTTGTTTAGGTCACTCTTGGCTGGTAGCTTTGCTAGTCACGAGTAGTGGGGAATAGCGTCTGTCTCAGTCGGTATTCCGTCAGTAACGGACCGCGAGTGCAAGCCGGGCTTTGGATCGGTCTCCTCCCACCTTCCATTTTTAATAATGTAGGAACCCCAAACGGTTGGGAAATAAATCTAGGAATGTGTGAGTAAATTTGTGTTATGGATTTTGTACAGCCTTCCTCATAACCTCCACACTACGTTTCGGTCTCCGCATCCAAGTAAGTGCACGTCCCCTCAATGTACGTGCTGGGTACTCAAAATTAATTTAATTTTCATGTGAACTTTTAGGCCGTCTACCCAGCATGTAACAATATGTTTAATGACGTATTTTAGTCAAAACCGTTACGGTTATTTTTTAGAAAATAAAAGAATTTTAAAAATCTTCTATGTAAAGGGTAGTTGGTGTGAGGGATTTCCTTGAAAATCTTTGTGCGCATCTTTGGAAGATGCTGAACTTAAACACCAATTATGTTATAATAAACCAGACGTACTTATTGTGATGTTATCATATGATAATTTAAACTTGAGTCGTTATATGTTAATTCCTATCACATAGGCGCTAGATGTTAACGAAGGAGCGCTTTCGGGAGCTATGTTTCTCCCATCTTCAGCTGAGTCCGACTGGGAATTAACATATAACGACTCAAGTTTAAATTATTAAATTACCAAGTAATGTTGCTTATCCGACTTTTTAGTTTTAGTTATGCTTTTCACAGACAACACACACACACACACACACGGACCGTTTTCTAAAATTGCTTATTTTCGGTTCAGGGGGCCTCAAAACATAAATTTCCGGTGAAATTTCGACATCGAACTTTTGAATGGAATACGATATTTCCACTTAATATACATAGTAGAATAAGTATGATGGTTTTGTAATGATGTTTTGTAGATACTGTATAAAAAGGTAGAGAATGTCTTGTGAATCTATCTAACACGCCAGATTTTTTGTTCAGGAGACCTTAAAACGTGCATTTCTGGTGAATAACGGTGTCGAATACATTTTTCTGCGTAGTATAGGTGCGCCCCATGGCCGTGTGAGGCTCGCATCCGGCAGTCCCGGTTTCGATTCCCGACGTGCCGGGCACTCCGGTCATAGGTTTCTTCGTGTTTTCCCTGGGTCCGAAGGCGAATGCTGGAGTGGTTCCCCTTATATCACAAATGTACCGCTCATCGTTACCTACATTTCATCAGTTTCAGTGTTGTAGGACTACGCGAAGGCGGTTGGTCTGTTGTGACAGGCCGGTGGGATTTGCGCTAGGGCTGCTTGGACTCCCTTCTTTCCTAGCAGTGTCTCGTCTATTCCCGGGTTGCGAGTGACTAGGCAGGGTTGGTGTGTTAATAATCCCATACTTACTAGCGCACATCGTCTTCCGGATGTGCTCGCCGTTGGAGTTTCTCCTTAACTCCTAACTAAGCACAGGTATCAGTTGTTAAAAGTGCACCTGTAACATTTGACTAGTTAGAGCTTTCGAAAAGCAATATGAAATCCAGTACAGTAGCGGCAGCACACAGATGTAGATACAATAAAATGTTTCACGTATGACCGCCTTCACAAACAAAAGAATGCGGGAGTGACAGACAATACCAGGAGGAGTCCATGTTATACATCATATGTTGATGTCATGTCTATATTCCGTTGACACATCAGACCTTCCCATGTGATTTACTGTAGCCAAGCAATTGTAACGACTTTATAAGTGTAACAGATGTTGCTGTTTCATTATGTAAAAAAAATCTTATGTGATTCATTCACGCAACTTTCTCCACCCTCTATCATTAATAGTGGGTTTTTACATCAATGTTTGACAGTGCAGGGAAGACTTAATCATAAAGAGTATTGGCTAGGTAAGGTAAAGGAAACCTTGATGAAGATAGGTTTTGGTGAGATTTGGAGAGCTAAAGAATTGTTACAAATAAGTTTCTGGAATGAAATTAGGACAAGAATAGAGGATATGGAAAAACAAGATTTATTAGCGAGTTTTACTTTTAAGAGCTCACTGAGATTATACAGAGAAATGAAAGTAGTATGGAGCAGGGAAAAGTATGTTGATATATGTGATAAAACAGCAAGAGCAGGATTTGCATGGGCTAGGACAGGGGTGGTGAATTTGAAAGGTTTGACAAAAGAGATTGATTTGGAGAAATGCCCACTATGCCACCGGAAAGTCAAAGAGTGGCATATAGTTTAAGAGTGTGAAGAAACGAAGTTGCTTAGAAAGAGGATAGAGAAGAGAGAATGGCTAAATTTACCAATAGAAATTCAAGCTAAAAAGTTAGTAAATGTAAAATCAAGGGAAAATATAATAGAAGTAGGTAACTTTTGGGGCAGAGTAAGAGCAAAATGGATGAGGAAAATTAGCAAGAAGAGGTAAATGAGTATTAAATTACAATAGTTTTTATTTGATATGTTGCAAGTAGGACCCAACAACTCTACAACCTCAAGGTTTGAGTTTGTTGGGGTCCAAGGTAAAGCAACTCAAAGTAGAGGTAGAGTTAGTATTGGAGATTAAATAAATTGATAATTGTACTTGTAGATTAGGAGGAATGCTGGCTACCAGTAGTTAAGAGGTTAGTTTTTTATGTTTTATTGTATTGCTAGTTTTAGTAACTAGGTTAAGAATAAATTTGCAAAATTGTTGTTATAATTTTGTACAATTAATTGGGTTAATAATAAAATTACTTACTTACTAATAGTGGATATACAAACTATCCTTAATAAACCTTATTTTTCTATCCACTTCATTTAAATCGAGACAAACATTTGCAGGAATGGCTGCGCTGTATATTTCGTCATAGATACACAGAAAACAGCGATAGTCAAATGTTTAAGAATTAGAAGCTATATGCAGGCCTTAAAATTCCATACTGTCTCCATGGAATCGCGAAAAACAACTGAATGGTAGGAGTTTAAAAGAATGGATAAGTATTAACAATTCGAACCATTAATAACGGATATCTCAAATGGCTTATGCCACAAAAAATTATTTGAAATAAATTGTGTTTTCATTTTTAAAGAGAATTACATTTCTTGTGCAGTACGTTTTCGTTTATACAATACAAAATTCCTTCTGAATGAAGAGGACTTCACAGGCTATTTCCAGAAAATTCAGGATATATATATATATATATATATATATATATATATTATTTGTCATGTAAATATCTTTAGTATAGGTATTTTAATCAAAATCGTTATGGTCATTTTTCAGAAAATCACAATAAATACCAAGTTTGGTGTTTATCCCACATTTCGATTTAGAATTATGCTTATCCCCCTCTTTCACTCTCCCTCTCATTTTTTTCTCTCTCACGGACCTTTTCCTAAAAAGGCTTTTTTTTATTTATTAAGGGGGCCTCAAAACACGTATTTCCGGTAAATTTCATTATGGAATTTTTAGTTGAGATGCAATACCTTTTCTACCTACTATGTACGCGCTAAAGTAAAACGCTCTGCGGTAGCCTATCTCATGTCCTTTGTAATGGTGGAATAACTCGTGTGTAGCTATCATGAAGAATAATAAAGTGTGTTTATTGCATTAAGTTTTCTCGAACGTTGACTGTCAGCTTGAATTTATAAGAACTTCGAACACATTTTTATAACGTAACATATTCATGGTGTATCGACACGGGTAGCCGAGGTCATTAAGGCATGGACTCGTGAACGGGAGATCTGTGGTTCAAAACCCGCCAGGATCGTCCTCCCTAACTGAAGCTTCTTCCAGGTTTTCCTGTCCTCTTAACTGGCAAATGCTTGGAAGGTATAGACTTGGAACGTTTCCTTCTCAAATATAATTTCATTTCATGTATCACCAGGGCAACTCCCTGTGGTGCCGTATGTAGTAAAAACGGGATAAACAATACTAAAAAACATATATTGTTTCACATCATTAGCATTATCTAGGGGAAGTACGACTGATACTGCAACGGGTTTATATACCAGTGCCGTGGAAGCAGCGGGCTACCAGTCACGTTACTCAACACAAACCCGGTAGATAGCATAAGAAGGTGACTTTGCAAATCAATCATAATACGTCTAGGTGCCACAGAAGAGAAATTTCAGCAAGTTCACCTTTTGATTAATTCTATAGAAACAAATTAGAGGGCTGCAGAAAGGCGACCACGCAACTCAGTCCATCTATCCCAAACTCTATCATGTGTTTAAAAGAAGCTGCAGGTAAAAGCCACCGTAAGATCAAGATGTTAAAACGGATATATATATGTAGACAGACAGGGCTCAGATACATTGGTATTTATGCGACATTCTGTTTTTACTTTCTCTACCGCGTACATATCTTGTAGGTAGAGAAGCTTTTGCATTCGACAGTTTGCCTGAAATAAATATTTTGAGAACATTCGAATCAAAAACTAATTTTAGAATAAGCTCGCGCGCGCGTTTGTGAAACATAACCCAAACACAAAATGCCGGATAAATGGGATAATACACCAAAGATGCGACACGAAGTTTCTCAAGCCATCACCCGACCTCAAACTACCCTTCACATGGAAAATTGTTTCAAATTTTTGTTTTCTCTAAAAAGGGCTCTAACGCTTTTGATTAAAATACCATGTTTTAGATATTCACATAAAATAAAATCTATAGATATCTTGAATTTTCTGGAAATAGCCTGTGGAGTCAGAAGGAATTTTGTATAACTGGTGAATCATAAGTGATAGACAAAAACGTACCCAACAGAAAATTAGATCTCTTAAAAAAACACAAAAAAACAATTTTTGTGGCATAAGCCATTTCGAAAATATCCCTTATTATTGTTTCTGATATAGAGAAGGTGTTGCATTCCACACAGTTTACACCGGAAATACATCTTTTGAGAGCCTCTGAATCCAAAATAAGAATTTTTAGAAAAAGGTCAAATTGTGAGAGAGAACAGCGTAACTCAAAAACGAAAACTCTGATAAACACCAAACTTAATATTCAAGTTCAATATCTTCCAAGGATGTGACACGAAGTTTTTCAAGAAGCCAACTGCTTTATTTTTTCAAAAATGGCTCTAGCAATTTTGATTAAAGTACGATATGTTACAGATATTTATATAACAATTAATAAAATGCATGTGTTGAATTTTCTGGGAATACCTTGTGAAGTCCTCTTCACCAGGAAGATATTTTGTAAAACTGGCAAACAATAAAACGTATTCAACAGAAAATGTAGATGTCTTTAAAATACACAATTACGTTTTTGTGGCATAAGCCATTTTCATAATATCGGTTACTATTGGATTCAATACTTGCCATTTTAACATGATGTCACTATTCGGTTGTTTCTCACGCCATGGAAACAGTATGGAATTTTAAGGCCAGCATAAACACGTGACTATCGCTGTTCCCTTTGCACTAACACAAGCAACTTGAGATATACACACCTGGTATCTCACTGGGCACACCTGGAAGGACGAGAGAGAGATCTTCTTATGCAGGTTTATGTGCACCTTCTGGTCCGTCATGTATACAACTGTGACGTAGCACCTTCTTATCGGCGATCTCTCTTATCGTCAAGGTCGTGAGTACGTGTGGATCCTAGCTCAAGGCCGCCCACTACTAACCGTTTAAATTCTAATACGATTTATTAGTTGTAAACAACTTTCAAAACACAACTCGGTTTGGCTCATTAACGGTGTCTTATAGTTTCATTCGATATCTGAGGACATTCATATTGCCTTTTCTACTCGCTCTTCTTATGCTTCTATGTTTACCGAATGCTGGCCTAGAAATTCCATACCCTTTCCATGACATCGGAGAAACAACTGAATAGCAACGGATATATCGCAAATGGCTGATGCCATAAAAGAGGTTACTTCAAATAAATTGTGTGTTTTAAAGAGATCTACATTTCTTGTTTACTACGTATTGGTCTATCGCTTAACGTTTAACAGTCATACAACATTATATAAGATTCCTTCCGAATGAAGAGGTAAAGGTTAAGAGAACCGGGGCAGAGAACCGCAAGTAGGGCGTAAGGGCTCTTTTTGCTTCCAACGTGATCCCTGGGAGGGAAGGATGAGGAGCGAGACCCGAAGGGCGCAAGCACGGATAGGGTCCGTAACGTTTCCAGATTGAACACATGCAGCGCCGCCCGATCCTACCCACAAGCCAGCGAACTACCGGCAGTCAGTCCCCTATCGAGTGGGGGAGAGATCTACGTGCCCACAGTGACGTCAGGAAGACTGTCCAGCCGCCACCCGCTGAACACCGTCGCCTGGTCCTACAGCCTTGAAACAGGTGATAAGTAAGAAAATGAGGGGCGGGAAAGTCGTGATAGATGGGTCAGAGTGGACGGTCGCCGGGGATTGAATGCTGGCCACAGAAGTTGCCGCCTGAGCCTCCCACTGGGTCCGAATAAAGAGCACTTCAAAGCCCATTCCCACAAAATTCAAGATATACATTTTATTTGTCGTGTAAATATCTTAAACATATTATAGTATTTTGATCAAAATCGTTAGAACCATTTTTATTTTGAAAACTGTTCCATGTAAAGGGTAATTGGGGACAGGGCGTTTCTTGAAGGTCTCCGTGTCGCATCCTTGGAAGATGCTGAACTTAAATACCAAGTTTGGTCTCTGAGATATGCTCTTCACAGAAACACACATACGGATCCTTTTCTAAAACTGCTCTTCTGGGGATCACGGGACCTGAAAGCATAGACATATTTCCGGTGAAATCTGGACATCGAATTTTTGGATCCAATGCAATGGTTACCGTAGTTGTAGCAGAGAGAGTAACAACTCTTGCCCTTTCCTTCCTATATACATATTAGCATTAATTCGGCTAGTGATATCGCAATTGGAACATACTCTTTAAATGATATATAAATTGGAGGTATCGAAGCGTTGCCAGATTCCCATAGTAATGTTGCATGAGATCAATAGGATGGGAATAACCGTTTCCATAGCAACGGAACATTGCGTTAGTCCATCTTCAAACTTTACAACGCGATAAAGTTGTAATGTTTGGGGATGTGTTACCTGGACACAGTAAGATGCAAGACAGATGACTGTAGTGGCATAGTCACCTTCCTCTTGTTCTGTGCTGGAACTTTGGATCATGTTAGATATCCAAAGCCCACCTGGCGCCTGAGGAAAACCATCAACAAGTTCAAGTTACTTTGGCCGGGATTTGAATCCGCTATCGCCTCGGTATGCATCGTCTTGTTACACAAACTGTGGGATTTAGTTTTCAAAAAAATGCGATGTCATACTTTCACACGACTTTCTCTACCAAAGACAATCTATCCTCGCTGAGCTACAATATATTTTTACCTAGGATTTTTTTTTCCAAATTACAAAAAAAGATTTCAGCGTGCGGAAATGGTATTCAAATGTTTATTCCTAGTAAAAAGCTGTTGCACTGGAAAGAAAAGAAGAAGGAATCGCAAACGTTCAAGCATGTCCGTTAGATGACAGGAAGGGTCTAAACTTGCAACATGGGATACTTCGAAAACGGCTAGCGCTACGAAAAAAAGCCTATCTGAAATACATTGTGTACGTATTCACATTTTCTCTGTAGTAAATTTTTGTCTCTCTCTTTAACTACGAGAATGACAGGGAACACCTCGCACGCGCAACCACCTCCAGGAGGAATGGATGAGGTGGAGAAACCACGTGACTATAGGCCGGACGACAGGGGTCCCTAACGATTGCGAGGTTGATGACCAGGGCTGCTCAGAGAAGGCTTCCTCTGGCGGAACCAGGGAGAGCTCGGCCCACCTGACGTGGCTCAGAGAGAAGAACTTTCCAACAAGGAAGCATCTGCGCCATCTGTCCGACTGAAAGTGCACAGCCCACCTGAAACATGAAAAGGAAAGCGAAATGGTAGGAAATTTATGGTAGAAAAGAAACAACTCCAGCATTTGCATTACCACCAGGGAAAACCATGAAAAACATATGGTCAGAGTGGTCGGCCCCAGGAATCGAAACCAGGACGTCCCGATTGCGAGCCTCGCATGTTACAGCGGAGGCATCTTCACAGGATATTGATAGAACATTCCAAATATATGTTTTATTAATAATATAATGCTTAGCATGCGATATTTCAACCAAGGACTAGGGTCAACTGCGGAGGGGGACTTGCACCTCGACCTAGAAGATCTTGACGGGGTGCCCCGGGAGAGAGGGGTGAGGTGAGGAGAGACAGAGGGCACAACAGGGTCCCTACCTATTTACAAATTGAAACTGCTGCTCCCCTCCACCCTGCGGGCTTATATATCCCCTGGGGGCCCGGGATTCGGAGACCGCCCCCATACAACAACCGCCTGCCATGCGACGCCGAGACTCCCGTCGACACTTTCAACACTGAAACAGACCAAGCAGATGTGGGGGATGTAATGATCCTTCCCAGCATCCGCCTCGCGACCCGGAGAAACCGCCAAAAAAACCCATGGATCAGGCAGGTCGGACACGGTAATCGAACCCACGATCTCCCGAATGCGGGCCACAGACGTTGCTGCCTTAGCCATCCCGCTGGGTTATTTTAACCAAAATATTTACACACAATTTTTTTTTACAAAAGTAAGACTAACGAAAGGATAGTTTTCGGATGGAGTGATTTTCTCTTTGCGTCGCATCCCAGGAAGCTACTAAACTTAAATGCCAACTTTGGTCTTCTATTAACTTTTCGTTTCTCACTTGTGCTCTTCAGAGACACACGCAGAACCGTTTTCTAAGAAGTTTTATTTAGGGGAACTCAAAACATGCATTTGCGGTGAAATCTCGGTATATAGATTTTGGGTCGTGTAGTAGTAGTGAAAGTGAAAAAAGAAATGTGATGCACATGCTACCCCCTTGACCAGCCTTGGCCTGGTAACGGCCACTGTACCGTCTTCCTGTTCCGCCTGGCCACACAGAACACCTGCACTTTATACTGTCCGTTTCACATAACTTGCGCTCCCCTAACAGGTTGCTATGGCAAACACAAGGGTTCATTTGTACTTAATCTCACACTTAAATATTCCACCCAAAAATTCGGTAGCGAAATTTCAATGGGATTCCCTCATTTCAAAATGAACAATTTTTACTTTCTCTACTACGTATGGGGAAGCATTGCATTCCACCCAAAAATTCGATACCGAGATTTCACCGGAAATACATGTTTTGAGACCCCCTGAATAAAAAAAAAGCATTTTTGGAAACATGTGTGTGTGTGTGTCTGTGAACAGCATAACTCAGAAACGAACAGTCGGATAAACACCAAACTTGGTATTTAGGTTCAGTATCTTCCAGAGATGCGACACGAAGGTTTTCAAGAAAATCCGCCCACCCCAGATTACCCTTTACATGGAACATTTTTCGAAAATTTTAATTTTCTCAAAAATGGCTCTAACGATATTAATTAAAATATCATATGTTTAAGATATTTTCATGACAAATGAAATGTATATCTCGAATTTTCTGGGAATGTCTTCAAAAGTATTCTTCATTGTGAATGACTTTTGCATAACTGGTAAACCATAAGAGATAAGACAAAATTTTACTACACACAAAATGTAGATCGCGTTAAAATACACAATTTATGTCATATACATTTCTTTTGCTGAGTGAAGCATTTTCGAGATATTGCTTGTTATTCCCTTAAATTTTCCAATACTTATACTTTTTCTCAAATTCGTTATTCAATTTTTACTTACTCTACTACGTATAGTAGAGTAAGTAGCGGAAGTATTGTATTCCACCCAAAAATTCGATACCGAGATTTCACCGGAAATATATGTTTTGAGACCCCCTGAATCGAAAAAAAGCATTTTTGGAAACATGTCCGTGTGTGTGTGTTTGTCTGTGAACATCTTAACTCAGAAACGAACAGTCGGATAAACACCAAACTTGGTATTTAGGTTCAGTATCTTCCAAGGATGCGAAACGAAGGTTTTCAAGAAAATCCCCCCACCCCAGAGTACCCTTTACATGGAGGATTTTTCGAAAATTTTAATTTTCTCAAAAATGGCACTAACGATTTTGATTAAAATATCATATGTTTAAGATATTTTATGACAAATAAAATGTATATCTTGAATTTCCTGGGAATGTCTCCAAAAGTATTCTTTGTTGTGAACGACTTTTGCATAACTCGTAAACCATAAGAGATAGACAAAATTTTACTACACAAAAAATGTAGATCGCGTTAAAATACACAATTTATGTCATATACATTTGTTTTGTTGAGTGAACCATTTTCGTGATATTGCTTGTTATTCCCTTAATTTTTTGAATACTTATTTTCTCAAATGGGAATTCGTTATTCATTTTTTTGTCTTGGATATGCAAAGAGTATTAATCTGTGGGAAAGGGAATGGTGTTGCACCTAGCAACCAGCTATTAAGAGATATGTATGTGCTTAATGGCTACTGTATTTCCAAATTGCCCTTGTAAATATATATATTCCCCTTACATCTACAAGAAAATTAGCAATAAGATAGAGTCTGCAAATGTTTATTTCGATTAACATGAAGTAGATGGAGAATAAGCGTTTGTAAAAATAGTTTGTACAAGAGTAGAGAAAGTCATGTGAGTGTAACACATCAGATCTTTTGTCTTGTATATGCAAAGAGTATTAATCTGCGGCAAAGGGAATGGTGCTGCACCTAGCAACCAGCTATTGAGAGATATGTATGTGCTTAAATGCTACTGTATTTCTATATTGCCCTTGTAAATTTATACTCCCCTTACATCTACAAGAAAATTAGCAATAAGATAGAGTCTGCAAATGTTTATCTCGATTAACATGAAGTAGATGGAGAATAAGCGTTTGTAAAAATAGATTGTACAAGAGTAGAGAAATTCATGTGAGTGTAACACAGATTCTTTTTTGTCCTGGTAATGCAAAGAGAATGGAACCTCCACATAACAACCAGCTCTTAAATATTTGACTATCGCTTAAAGCCTACCAATTCCCCTTGCATCTATAAGAAAATTAGCATTAAGATTAACATCTCGATTAACATGAAACATATGGAGAATAAGCGTTTGTAAAAATAGTTTGTACAAGAGTAGAGAAAGTCATGTGAGTGTAACACATCAGATTTTTAAGTAAAAGGTCTATGTGTATTTGTGACTATGATATACGAAAACTCGGCTAAATAACAACCCGGGTATTTATGTTCAGCATCTTCCAAAGAAAATTCCCCCACCCCAAACTACCCTTATAAACCGTAAGAGATAGACAAAAATCTTAGTACACAAAAACTGCAAATTTCGCTAAAGCACGCAATTTGCAACAGATAAAATTCTTGTGGCGATAACCATTTCCAAAATATTCTTTGTTATTGGTTTCAATTTATTAAATATTTATGCTTTTTTCAAGTGGTAAGTAGCTATTGTCTTTTTTTCTCGTGGACCTGTAAAGAACATGGAATTCCAAAGTCATCGCATACCAACAATGTTTTTTTAAAATCTGATTATCGCTTCAGCCTACTCTATTCTTCTTATACCTACAACGTAACGAGTGATGAAAAGTTGATATCGACTAATGGGAAGAATACGCTTTTGTAAGAATGGTTTGTAAACAAGCGGAATGGTTCAGGCATGCAACGTCTGTGGCCCGCATTAGGGAGGACCCAGATTCAAACTCCCGGGGTCGACCAACCTGACAGAAGGTTTTTTTGCGGTTTTCCTCGGTCGCTAGGCGAATGCTGGATTGGATGATTTGATCCGCGAATTTTCCTATCATGCCTTCCGTCACTACATTTTCATTTCCTTCTTCAAAAGGCACTGGGCTGATCACACATCCTGGATATGCTACGTACGATCCAGAATTTGCTTGCTCGACAGGCTACTGACCCAAGACATTGAGCTGATCACACATCCTGGATATGCTACGTACGATCCAGAATTTGCTTGCTCCTCGACAGGCTACTGACCCAACACATTGAGCTGATCACACATCCTGGATATGCTACGTACGATCCAGAATTTGCTTGCTCGACAGGCTACTGACCCAAGACATTGAGCTGATCACACATCCTGGATATGCTACGTACAATCCAGAATTTGCTTGCTCGACAGGCTACTGACCCAAGGCATTGAGCTGATCACACATCCTGGATATGCTACGTACGATCCAGAATTTTTTGCCCCTCGACAGGCTACTGACCCAACACATTGAGCTGATCACACATCCTGGATATGCTACGTACAATCCAGAATTTGCTTGCTCGACAGGCTACTGACCCAAGGCATTGAGCTGATCACACATCCTGGATATGCTACGTACGATCCAGAATTTTTTGCCCCTCGACAGGCTACTGACCCAACACATTGAGCTGATCACACATCCTGGATATGCTACGTACGATCCAGAATTTGCTTGCTCGACAGGCTACTGACCCAACACATTGAGCTGATCACACATCCTGGATATGCTACGTACGATCCAGAATTTGCTTGCTCGACAGGCTACTGACACAAGACATTGAGCTGATCACCCATCCTGGATATGCTACGTACGATCCCGAATTTGCTTGCTCGACAGGCTAGTGACCCAAGGCATTGAGCTGATCACACATCCTGGATATGCTACGTACGATCCAGAATTTGCTTGCTCGACAGGCTACTGACCCAATACATTGGGCTGATCACACATCCTGCATATGCTACGTGCGATCCAGAATTTGCTTGCTCGACAGGCTACTGACACAAGACATTGAGCTGATCACCCATCCTGGATATGCTACGTACGATCCAGAATTTGCTTGCTCGACAGGCTACTGACCCAAGGCATTGAGCTGATCACACATCCTGGATATGCTACGTACGATCCAGAATTTGCTTGCTCGACAGGCTACTGACCCAACACATTGGGCTGATCACCCATCCTGGATATGCTACGTACGATCCAGAATTTGCTTGCTCCTCGACAGGCTTCTGACCCAAGGCATTGAGCTGATCACACATCCTGGATATGCTACGTACGATCCAGAATTTGCTTGCTCCTCGACAGGCTTCTGACCCAAGACATTGAGCTGATCACACATCCTGGATATGCTATGATCCACAGTTTGCTTGCTCCTCGACAGGCTACTGACCCAAGGCATTGAGCTGATCACCCATCCTGGATATGCTCCGTACGATCCAGAATTTGTTTGCTCCTCAACAGGCTACTGACCCAAGGCATTGAGCTGATCACCCATCCTGGATATGCTACGTACGATCCAGAATTTGCTTGTTCCTCGACAGGCTACTGACCCAAGGCATTGAGCTGATCACACATCCTGGATATGCTACGTACGAACCAGAATTTGCTCGCTCCTCGACAGGCTACTGACCCAAGGCATTGAGCTGATCACACATCCTGGATATGCTACGTACGATCCAGAATTTGCTTGCTCCTCGACAGGCTTCTGACCCAAGACATTGAGCTGATCACACATCCTGGATATGCTATGATCCACAGTTTGCTTGCTCCTCGACAGGCTACTGACCCAAGGCATTGAGCTGATCACCCATCCTGGATATGCTCCGTACAATCCAGAATTTGTTTGCTCCTCGACAGGCTACTGACACAAGACATTGAGCTGATCACACATCCTGGATATGCTACGTACGATCCAGAATTTGCTTGCTCCTCGACAGGCTACTGACCCCAGACATTGGAGCCTAAGTCCTACAAAGCTGAGAGTAATCAGTGAAAGAAGAACACTTTGTAAACGAGTGGGTAGAGAAAGCAATGTGATGCAACAAATCTTTTCCAGTTTGACTACAGCATAATTTGGTTGGTATAGCAACTGCATTAAAGCAAAAGTAAGAATATTTACTGCTTTAAAAGAGTGTTCGTCTGCCTCCATGTACACAGGTCCTGTGTTCGATAGAGGATAACAATATTGCTTCATTTTGTTCTAGCAGGACCCTGCAAGTTGAATGAGATTCAGTGCATGTATTAAATATCATTCAAAATAAGTGAATTGCAAATGACTTTCTCCATACACTCTTCTACAAAGTATTCTTCCTAAAGCTTATTTGTCTGTCTACTTTACGTTAATCCACGTAAAAGTTTACAGAAACAGCTTCATTACACATTTCGTTGTGGATACAAGAGACTGGAGTGATAGTCAGATGTTTAAAATGTGGGTCACTATATGTTGGCTTTAAAATTCCATGACATCAGAGCATCAAAAGAATGATGATTTAACACATCACATAAGCATTAAACTTTGGGAAATTAATGGCTAATGCAACAAAAAAGAAGAGAGAAAAGTATTTGACATACTCGACTAGATAGCATTAGTGTCTTTTAGTATATATTTTATTTCTTATATAAATATCTTAAACATGTGTAATTCAATTAAAAATGTTAGTGCGATTTCTGATAAAATAAAAAATGTGGAACATTTTCCCACATAAAGGGGTGAAGTTGGGGTGAAGTTTGGTGTTTATCCGACATTTGCTTTGGAAGGAATGTAGTACTTACTACGAACGCGGTACAGAAAGTAGTAAGAATTTTCTGTCTACTAGATACGGTCTATATCCTCCTAAGCTTTAGATTTATGCGCAGGCGTCGCAGTTTACAGAATCAACAGTTCCTCTGCGGGAGATTGACTAATTACGTGGCCTTTAAAGTGCTGAAATAGCCCACCTCGTTTATTGAGCGTAGCGTGCTCTTCGCCTAACGGCTCCCAGATGGCAGCACCTCACACAATTCGCTAGCAGTGCCTGGCGGAGAAAGCCTGAACTACTGCCACCAGAGAAGCAATTAACAAGCCGTAATTGACACGTAACTTTTATTGTGTCGTGTCGGTCGGGTCGGAGACTTTCAAACTAATTACTAGACCTCTGATTTAAAGGCAAATGCCTCTTTAGTTGTTTTATGGGGTCGTAAAAAATGATTGTAAATGTTTATGAATGACGAAGAATCTACGGAATGCACTTTAAAATGCTTAAAACACTCTAGAAGTGTGTTGAAGTCTTTTCTACCTAACCAGTAAGTTTTTCAAAATATTTAATGAGTTGCATTCGCGTTCTTCTGTCTATTTCTTGTTAACATTTCATTCTAGAATGCAGTAGACTAAAGCGAACGTCAAAGTTTTAAATAGCGGTTCGTATGTGATGGCTCTGAAATTGGATCCTCTTTGTATGATCGCAAGAAAAAAAGAACAGTCACTTGCCACTAGCAAAAAGTACAAGTATTTGAAAATGGAAACCAGTAACAAAGAATATCTCGGAAATGGTTAACGCCACAAAAAATGTTGTTTGACATAAATTGTGTGCTTTAATGAGACCTGCATTTTGGAGGGGGGGGGTCTTACGGTTTACCAATTATGCAAAAAAGTTCAGAATGCAGAGGAACTTCGCAGGCTATTCCCAGAAAAGTAAACAAATACGTTTTATATGCCATGAAAATATTTTAAACAAGCATATTCTATCTTAATCAAAATCCTTAGAACCATTTTGAGAAAATAAAGAATAACGAAAATGTTTCCATCTAATGCAAGTTTGGCGTGGGAGGGTTCTTGAAAAATTTTCGTGTTGCATCATTGGAAAATGCTGAACTTAAATACCAAGTTTGGTGTTTTTCCGACTTTTCGTTGCTATTCACACTCACGGTCATTTTCCTAAAAGTGTTCTTTTTTTTCATTCAGAGATTCTCAAAACATGTATCTGCAGAAAATCTAGACATACAATTTCTGCGTGCAATGCAATACTTCGTCTTTTTACAATAGGTAAGTTGCATTCTCTAAGTAAGGAGGTGGGGGTTCGGTTTTCGTTTTTTGAAATTCGTGAGTAGCCTAAAGTGAGCCAAGTCCTGTAGCTCGAGTGCACAAATTTGAGTCCTGATTAGCCAAACAGTATAGTTTGTCTGCAAGGGGTTGAAAATAAATCGTAAGGTTGCGTAGTTTTTGGAAGTTGTAAGGTGATCTATGATTTTTGCCAGGTCCTATTGCATAATTGTTCAATATTCACACCAGGTGGTTTAGCAATGCAGATTTCTATATACGGAGTTGAAAATATGGGAGGGGTAGCATTTTTAGATTCATAAGGTAATGTGCGTGGGTTCAAGCTCACCTTTAAGAGATTGCCACCCACGTATGAGACCGGTGTATTTGTTGGTGACAGAAGACAACATTGTGGCTTGGGGAAGCGCGGTGCTGACCACACCATATTCCCATGTCCACTGAATGATCGTCCATCCATGTGGGCGTGAGCTGAAGTCGGGTTGAATGAGTGAATGGCCAGGGAACGGAGTGGACACCTCGCACCTTCACTCAACGGGGATCTCTCAGGAGGAAAGGATGAGGTGAAGGAACCACAGGAGGCTATAGGCCGGCCGACAGAGGTCCCTAACAATTCTAAACTTGATGACTCGGTCACACCGGCGGGATGCTCAAAGAAGGTTTCCCTCTGGCGGAAGCGAAGGCTGCCAACTGTACAACAACACTGAACGGCCCCGAAGCCTTCCTGAAACGTAAAGGGGGACGCGAAATGATAAGAAACGAGGGAAAGGAAATTCTTGGTAGAGTAGAAAGCACCCCAGCATTCGGCTTACCAACCACGGAAAAACCACGAGGTCAGAGGGCAGGTGCTCTCGGATGTGAGCAGCACACGGAGCCATAAGTCGTGTTGATCCGCCCAGACACTACAGATTATTATTTATTTATTTATTTATTTATTTGTGCTAGCAATCTTCCTTAGAATATGGCTATACATCAGCCCAAGCTGTTATCTTGCCATATTCTACCCATATTACACTCTTATTATAACATAAAAAATGATGATAATAATAATAATAAAAATAATAGTAATGGTACCAAAATAATAATCTTCTAGTAATAATATATAATAATAATAATAATAATAATAATAATAATAATAATAATATAATTACAAAACTTAACATCACTTGATGAAATTAATTTACATCTCTTTTTATTGTCCATAACCATTTCTTTTTAACTGTGGACAAGTATTCTCCTACCTTTTTACTATCCTTGTTAAAAATCTTGCTTAAAGCTACTTTCCTGTCCCGATTTAACCATTTCCCATTTATAGCTACCTTTCTCCAATGTTGTGTACCTTTACAGTCAAAAACGATATGTTCTAAATCTTCTCTTTCCTCACATATTGGGCACTGATTCTGTGGGAACCCATTTCTCATTCCTATTAATTTCCATACACCTGCTCGTGCCCAGATTATTATTACTATCGGGTCCTGAGTGTGCAAAGTTTTGGTAGATACACTAAAGGGCGTTGATTTATATGCCAGGGCTTGTAAATAAGGGTAATGATGCTTTTTGAACGCTGTAGGGTAACTTAATGTTTTTACCGGACTGTAAAGTACACGTGTACAAAGTTTTCTCAAAATCATACCAAAAGTACTCCTTGATAACAAAGTTCATGGAAATCAGAGGGAAATTTGTTGATATGAACACAATATGAAGCTGCCCCCACCTCCAATAATACCATTTGTAAGCCTCGCCACTTACCTCTTTGGGCTGGGAGTGATTAAAACGTTGTTTTGCTCACAGTAAAGTGGCAAACTTATCCTGTGATATTTATACTCAACAAAACGTGTGTCTCCTCCGTGGTGTAGTGGTTACCATGCTTAGCCTCTAGTTCCCGAGGTCGCGGGTTCAAACTCGGCGGAGGGCGATGGATTTTTTTCGGGCGTAAAAATCCTTAGCATGGCTTCATTCAGAAGGGAAGTAAAGCCGGTGGTCCCGTGTCGTACATTTACGTCATGTAAAAGAACCTCAAGCCTATAAAGAGGCCTCTGAGCAAAATTACCGTCTTTCACGACCAATATAGAATGGGACGCTAAGGACCACAGCAGTTGAAGAGCGTCCATGAATATGAACTCGCCCGACCTCCAGTTTTAAAACTTTTGGAAAACAGAATTTTTCTTCTTACAGTATTAGTACAGGTATGTTGTCTAGTTTCTGTCAATTACTCCTACAGGCTCATTATGCTACCTGTAACCTTTACCGAGCAATACAGTCTCATGACATATTGATTCAAAATCTTCTGGTTCTGAAAACATTTTCGCAAAAGTAATAGGTATATCTTCTGTGAGCTAAGGTCTCAGCTCCTTTCTTACCCTGAAGCAGTCCCATGCTTTTTCACAGGAGCAGTAATTGTTCTCTGTTGAATTTCAGCTCCTTTCTTGCATGGTTTCCTAATAAACTGTTTACCATGTTTATTCCCTGGGGTTTTAAGCGAGGACCAGTTATTAATAGGCTCCCAACAAACTGAGAAGCTGCCCCTTGCCGTAGTAGTTCATTTCCCTCAACGCCACAGTGACCTGGCACCCAGAAAGCTGGTGAACATGTTAAAAGTTCTATCCCACCAATGCTACTCATTAACTGCATGGCTTCTAAATTCATTGACCTAGGACTAGAAGCGGAGGAGGACTTAGCACCTCCACTTACGCAGATCTAGGTCCCCGGGAGTGAGGAGACAGAGGGCAGGGTCCCTACCATTTACCCCGGGCGGTGGCTGGTGCAGCCTGTGGACTTACACATTCCGGGAGACCGCTCCCAGCCCGGGGAACGAAGGTTTACTCAGAGCACCCTTTTCCCCTGCCATGCACACGCCGAGACCTCCCGCCGACACCTGCAACCCTGAAAGACCAAGCGGATGAACGTGAAGTAAAAGGAGAATGGAGATGAAATGGAGGGACAGAAAATTCGGGGGATGTAATTATCCTTCGCAGCATTTGCCTGGCGACTCGAGGAAACCCTCGAAAAAAACCATGTCAGGAAGGTCGGCCACGGGAATCGAACCCACGATCTCCCGAATGCGCGCCACAGACTTTACCGCCTGAGAAGTTCACTTACTTTTATACAGTAAGTTTGATTATTGAGGAAGATAGGATTATTTTCTTAATTTTTTGGTAAAAATTCATAGCAATTACTTTTTTTCAACAAACAATAAACAAACCATGTTATTAACACCAAAGTAGGTCCACAACAGCGCTTAGAGGTTGTTTTTCTCACCCTAAAATTTGATTTAGTTTTCTTCAATTTACTTCAGAAATATGTCATTCACAGAAAAAGCTATTCAAAGTAAAAATGGACAAAACAACCGCGCATAATTACCTATATTTGCAAAGAAAGAAACAACATGGCTTGAACAGGGGCGTCAACTCCCCCCCAAGTTATGAGAAATAATTAGGCTACTGACTATTATTGTTCTGCCAAAGGACAAATTAACGATAACTGTACTTTTAATATAAATATTTAACATTTAAAAACTAAAACATGAGTTTCTTCTTAGGCTAAATGTGTCATGAAAATCCGGACAACTGTTTCAGGCAATCTTGCCCCCACCCCAAGCGGCGCTCCTGGGCTTGAGTACACACAAGTGCCATACTTAACAGCAGTAACAATTTGTAGAGTAAAACTTCCCCTAAAAGATGGGAAAGTTTACCACTCTACTAAACAGCGCAGGTCTTACTTTCTGTGAAGCGTTGCAGAATTCACAGACAAAGCAGGAGATACAGCATCATTTTAAAAGTAGAGTAAACTTAGCAATTATGGGCACATTCAAGCAGCTTGCCGTATTTCAAGGAATGCTATTGTCACGAACGTGACTGAGGAGATTATTTTATATTAATTGACATTATTTTATTAACCTGTCACAAGTTTGTATTCATATAGAATCATATTTTATAGTTCTTAATTCTGCTCAAGTCTTAGTAAGTTGTATATATGACAGGAAACAGTGGTTTGCCACTTCCTGTGGCATTTCAAAGGGATTTCACTATGCCATCATTTCCTTAGGAGTACGTGTCTTTTTGCACGGCTCTTAGCTGCACCTTATGGATCACATGATCCTTGGAAAGTCCTAAGCCTATGCATTTTACAGGGCGTTGGCAGACCATATTTAGTAATAGCTGCCACGGTATTAGAATGAACCCCTCTAGGGAATTCAGCTCTATATAAGCAAGCACTCAAGCTCTGCTCGCGGGGGACTTTGTGTTGTAACGTGGCCGGGACCGCTATGGTACCCGTCAACGGCCGCTCCAGATGGTTTCACTTGGCACAACTAGCGGCTTGACAAAGTCGTGTTGAGTATTGGCTCTCCTCACCCACGACGAGACGTTTCTCAAGGTAAGTACTATAAAATAAATTGTTAATAATAATGTTAGCTAGTACCATCATCATCCCAACTATCGCACGGTAGAAATGTAACTCTCTAGAATATAGTCAGATCGCTCTAGCCAAGCGTTTTAATAATTGTCTCTACCTCTGCAATCCCTTATTTAGCTATTGCCCCAGTGTCACAACTTAGCACGTGACACTATCGAGTTGGAACATCGTTCTGCGATGTTGGTCACGCTGAAGTGTCATGGTGTCTGATGCTCGTAACAGAAGCCCTGACAAATAAGTTTCACGTAAAGTGCTCTGCCACAATAAAGCTGTTGCTGTATTTCAGTTTACTTTCTTAAGGTACCAGACGCACAATCAGCTTAGTTTTCAAGAAATACATTTGTGGTTCCATTCTTAGGTTAGTGTAGAAGCATTTCCCGAGCGAGTGGGTATGGCTCAGAGTTACTTCTTTTACAGCAGTACCAACTTCTGGAAGAAAAAAAGACACTAAGCTATATATGCGCATTGTGATTACCGGTATTATGGGCATAACCAATATTATCGGATATCTTCTTTATATAAGGCCTGTAGAGTTTTGTTATTTATTTTAAATCTTAAAAATTAGTATTTACAGTATACGAGGTATTGCTGGATTTTTGCATTATACTCCTTCACTAAGATTAAAATTCAATATATTTCCAGATCTGAAGCGAAACTGTAACAGATGAGGGAATAATTTAGATTCAATTAAATTATTGTTTCGCTTCACTGTCTCTAACTTATGAATAACACTTCAATTGTTCAAAGGACGAGGGAATGTTCGTCAAAAATGGGGCACAGAAGCTATGCAGCCATGGCTGTACGAAATGGTGATTGCAGTCAACTGCAAGCTTCAATAATGCAGTTTGTCACAGCAAACTACCTTCAATGAATCTTCTATAACAAATGGAAATCGCACACGATGGTCCTCTTCAACCTCTGAATCCTCGAGGTCAGCCGCATCACTTTCTGAGGAATTAAGCCCAGTTCCAAAACTGAAAACCAGTCCTAGCAAGCACAGAAGGTCTGGGTTCAGCAAAGAAAAGAGTTAACTCAGGAGCTAGTACAGGAGGTTTAGGGGCAGAACGGAAAGTCACAAAAAACGTAGTAAATTCCATATTTTCTTGCATTTGTTCCATTTGTAATGGCAAGTACAGGGAGAGCCAAAAGCTACGACCGCCTGGGCGGTGTTTTCCCTGTCCGCGTCCTAGGCGCTCGTTGCCGTCTGCCGCTATCATAGAAAGGCGCGGATGAAAGCATACAACGTTTTTAAAGGCTTTACTTACCAACTTTACGAAAGGACATGCTGAAACTGGCCACCGTCGTTGTCCATACATTTTGGCACCTCTTTAGGAAACTATACATCACTCGCTAATCTTTTTCGAGTCAACAGTTGAAGCCCATGCATATGTGAATACAATTTTGCCCCTTTTTTTTTTTTAGAGAATTAACAATCAGGGAGCGTGATTTTGCCTTTTTACTTTCTCTACTACGTATAGTAAGTAGGGGAAGTATTGCATTCCACCCAAAAATTCGATACCGAGATTTCACCGGAAATACATGTTTTGAGATCTCCTGAATCCAAAAAAAGCATTTTTGGAAACATGTCCGTGTGTGTGTCTGTGTGTGTGTGTGTGTGTGTGTGTGTGTGTGTGTGTCTGTGTCTGTCTGTGTGTGTGTCTGTGAACAGCATAACTCAAAAACGAACAGTCGGATAAACACCAAACTTGGTATTTAGGTTCAGTATCTTCCAGAGATGCGACACGAAGGTTTTCAAGAAAATCCCCCCACCCCAGACTACCCTTTACATGGAACATTTTTCGAAAATTTTAATTTTCTCAAAAATGGCTCTAACGATTTTGATGAAAATATCATATGTTTAAGATAATGTCACGAGAAATGAAATGTATATCTCGAATTTTCTGGGAATGTCTCCAAAAGTATTCTTCATTGTGAAGCACATTTGCATAACTGGTAAACCATAAGAGATAGACAAAATTTTACTACACAAAAAATGTAGATCGCATTAAAATACACAACTTATGTCATATACATTTCTTTTGTTGAGTGAACCGTTTTCGAGATATTGCTTATTTCCTTAAATTTTCCAATACTTATACTTTTTCTCAAATTCGTTATTCATTTTTTTATGTCCTGGACATGCAAAGAGAATGGAATGCGCCACATAGCAACCAACGCTTAAAATATTTGACTATCGCTTATAACCTACCATATTCCCCTTGCATCTACAAGAAAATTAGCAATAGGATTGACATCTCGATATCTCAATTAACATGAAGCATATGGAGAATAAACGTTTGTAAAAATAGTTTGTACAAGAGTAGAGAAAGTCATGTGAGTGTAGCACATCAGATTTTTTCAACAAGACTCTGCAACAGCTTACACGGCCAATATGTCGATGAGAACAATTGAAAGTGTGTTTGTGGCCCCCTCTGTCCCCCGACGTAACCCCCTGCGATTTCTATCTCTGGGGTAACTTAAAACAAAGTATACAAGACAAACCCACACACCCTTCGAAGAATTAAAACAAAATATCCGCCAGACAACGTGAACTACCGTGAGTGATGGATATTTTCCTAAACAGGTGCCAAAAATGTATGGACAAAGACGGTGGCCAGTATCAGCCTTTACTTTTATAAACTTGGTAACTAAAGCCTTTAAAAGTAGTTTTAGAAATCTGATGTGTTACACTCACATGACTTTCTCTATTCTTGTACAAACTATTTTTACAAACGCTTATTCTCCATATGCTTCATGTTAATCTTATTGCTAATTTTCTTGTAGATGCAAGGGGAATATGGTAGGTTTTAAGCGATAGTCAAATGTTTTAAGAGCTGGTTGCTATGTGGCGTATTCCATTCTCTTTACATTACCAGGATTAAAAAAAATGAATAACGAATTTCCATTTGAGAAAAAGTATACTAGTAAGTATTGGAAAATTTAAGAGAATAACAAGCAATATCTCGAAAGTGGTCACTCAACAACAAAAATGTATATGACATAAATTGTGTATTTTAACGCGATCTACATTTTTTGTGTAGTAAAATTTTGTCTATCTCTTATGGTTTACCAGTTATGCAAAAGTCGTTCACAATGAAGAATACTTTTGGAGACATTCCCAGAAAATTCGAGATATACATTTCATTTATAATGAAAATATCTTAAACATATGATATTTTAATCAAAATGGTTAGAGCCATTTTTGAGAAAATTAAAATTTTCGAAAAATGTTCCATGTAAAGGGTAATGTGGGGTAGGGGAATTTTCTTGAAAACCTTCGTGTCGCATCTCTGGAAGATACTGAACCTAAATACCAAGTTTGGTGTTTATCCGACTGTTCGTTTCTGAGTTATGCTGTTCACAGACAGACAGACAGACACACACACACACACACACACACACACACACACACAAGGACTTGTTTCCAAAAATGCTGAGGGGGCCTCAAAATATATATTTCCGGTGAAATCTCGGTATCGAATTTTTGGGTGGAATACAATACTTCCCCTACTTACTATACGTAGTAGAGAAAGTAAAAATGTTGTATGGTTTCATCCGTGCCTTTCCATGATAGCGGCAGACGGCAGCGAGCGCCGAGGACGCGGACAAGAAAAACACCGAGCAGGCGGTTCGTAGTCTTTTGGCTCAACCTATATTATGATGAAAATGAGGATCAGAAGTGGGTGCAGTGCTGTGCCTCATGTTCCCTGTGGTTTCATGATGCTATTGTAACGAGTGTAGCAAATGAAACGCTTGCAAGATGTATTTCTCAACATTTTTTCATGTTGTGTTAGACTTGAATTATTCATTATGTTAACTCAGGAAATCATATGATTTGCATTGTTCCACTAGGTAAAAAGTTATTTCCTTATAACGACTTCAAAAAAGGATTCGTTTTCTTTCAGTGATAAGTTTTGGTTCGTGATTTGTGTTTAACTGCATTATTTTTAATGTATTATAAGTGTATGATTGATATGTAATGATAGAAGTTGTTTATAATACCCTGCCCATATTCCTTAACATTTTGTCAAATATGGGCATTTGCACAGTTTGCTGTGAAGCGTAACCACCTCAGATGGATAGGACCTCGATGTTGGTTCCGAAACTATTTGAAAGGTTATAGTTTCAAGTTTTAAATGCATTTGTATATCAAGAAAATAGAAAGTGATTTGCAGCCCTTTATTTCGATATAAATATTTTAGTGCCCATATTTGCCAGGTTTACCCTATATTTAAATATAAGTATGGTACCCAGTGATAAAGTATACTACAAATTAAATAGGTAACTCCAATTAGTAAGACGTGCAAAAGACTTAAAATGTCATTTTTGTGGCTAATTTCATCCTTGCAATTTAACCCTCTAATGCATGAATTATTTTGCTACATAGCCTACTTGTAATTACTATAGTGGTTAATGTATTTCTGCCACAGGCATCCATTCACAGCCAAACGTCAAATGTGTCTGTGCTGAAGGATGGGAAGGGCCCACGTAAAACAACCGGCGTGGTGACACGCATGGATGATGATGGGGTTACATTTGACAGCAATTGCATGGATTTTGCTTTTTGCTAATAAAATAAACACTATAATAATATTGAAATAAACTGATAAATTTATGGTGTAAAATAGCTGCATATACTTGTATTTTATTGTTAAAGACCAGTATAAATAACACCATTACAATATTCTAAAACCTCGATCTTTGTTGCCTAAGGACAGTACTATGCAGTAGAAGGTTAAGACACACCCTCGTGTTATCTTATCAGGGGAGACAGGATTTTAATGCAATGCAGTGCTCATAGCTCTCAAGCTATGCATTTTAGAAGGCGTGTTTACTAGACTTTTTTTTCTTGTTTTTGTCTACACTACCACCTCTCAAAATGTGGAATACTTTTTTCTAACACGGTATATGTTTCCACATTTCATGAAAGTGCAATTAGAAGGCGACGAATGATTCAGTGCCCAGGCGGCTAAATCAGATATTGGACAAGAATGGAGACTGGATGGATTATTAAAATAATGCGCGTATAAATATGTCCCCTTTTATAGTAAAACGTATAATGTAATTCGGTTTTACATTATGTTGCCATTAAAAATACTTTTTCATGGAGAAATTTTTCAAAGCAGAGTTTTATTTAGTTATATATTTAAACATGGTTACTATATGTAAGTGATGAGCAAAGTTATTGCTTAACGTTACGTATTCATATGTGAATAATCTAAAATTGTTCACATAAAACATGTCGCTGCATGCGCGGAAAGGTAAACAGTTAGACACACCCCCTCATTGCTATTGTTACATACTCCACCTACGAAGGCCAATACAATGCCTCCTAAAGCTGCGGTGATGGCATAAATGGAATTGAGTGTACACGTGACATCGTGCTGAATACAGTCCCAGGGCTGCACAGTCGACAGTCAGTAGTTCGCCTGCATTACTGGTATGGTAGAGTTGCTCTCTGTGAGCTCTGTATTTATGTTCTGTTCTACCCCTCACCAGTTCCACGTTACCTGTGGCACCCCGTCCCCCTCGCCGCACTTCGACACAAACTAGCAGCGTGCACACATTGTAAGTCAAAGGATATTTGTCCTGGCTCTGTTTATGAGTTACTGGGCACGCAGTAATTTCGTTTCCGGCTCTCGAACTGGGGATCCGAGGGTTCGGTTCCCGGTTCCAAGGTGGCGATTTTAAGTCGACCACGCCTTCACCTCTGAGTTGCTCATGTGAAGTATCCCCAAGGCCCAACGTGGTTCAGAGTCCACAGTAAAGCCTGTAGGTCCTCTCATTCCACAGCCATCCTCATCCTCACCCTACCAGCGGAGGCAACGTACTCCGCACGCTGGATGCCTCCACCTCAGAAATGGATCCAGTCATCGCTTGGTGCAACTACCGAAGGTCTTAGGCTATATATGGGGAGCGTTAGAGGCGATGACGAAATATGTGTGAGGCTGTGATTCGGGAGACCCCGGGTTCGATTCCCAACGAGCGCCTACTCTGACGTCCGTGGTTTTCCCTGGTCGGTAGGCGAATGCTGGGGTGGTTTCTAATCTATCACGATACCCTGTCATTCTATTTCCTCATGTTTTAGGTTCGTGGCATGTGACGGTGCTGGACAGATGGCGCGGATGATTGATCCAAGGAAAGAGTATTCCCCGTGGACAAGAGGATCGTTTATCGTCATCTCTGTACAGCTACATCAGTGGGACATCCGCGCGTCTATGCGACCTGTAGTCTCCTGTGGTTCCCTTCCTTCTGTCAAGTAGGTATACATGTCTCAGTAGCAAATACCACACTCTCCAGATCCTGAAGCTGAGTACAGTCGTACGATATTATTGTACACCCTTAGTGAGACATGCTTGACCTGTTTTCTGTGTCATTAAAAAGCTAAAGAGTCGCTTTATTTTTAGCTTCTCTCGTTAGACGGAACATAAACTTTACAAAAAATGTTAATATTTCTGTAAGTGAAGACGAGAAGGTGCAGCTGCAATGTTTATATTACTGCTGACGTCACGACATCCGTATTGTTCTCCACCTTCACAACTTGTCACCATGGCAACCAATTTCCTTCTCACTTTATATCTTAATGACCTCAACAAAAAGTAACGTTTGTGCCCCAGGTGCTGCATTCACATCGCTTTCTCTACTCACTCTTCCACAAACTAGTCTACTCTCTACTTCTTGTTAATCCAGATAAACCTTCATTACACATTTCATTGCAGATATAAGAAAAATACGGTAGTCTAAAGCGTTAGTCAGCTATGTGATGGCTTTGAAATTCCATGACGCCGAGATGCATTACTACGTGACTTTCTCTACCCTCTATCTTTATTAGTGGGCATACAAACTAGTCTTACTAAAGCTTATTTTTTTTAATCGAGATAAACATTTGCAGAAATAGCCACATTACGCATTTCACACACACAAAGAGAACACCGATAGTCAAATGTTTAACAGCTGAACGCTATATCCATACTGTTTCATTGACATCGTGAGAAACAAATGAAAATCGACAGGACTTTAAAAGAATGGCAAAGTATTGAACAATTCGAACCATTAATAACGTATATATCGGAAATGACTGATGCCATAAAAAAGTTATTTGAAATAAACTGTGTGTTTTAAAGGGATCTACATTTTCGTGTAGTAGGTTTTCGTCTATCGCTTACCGTTTACCAGTTACACAAGATAATACAAAATTCCTTCCGAATGAAGAGATGATGATGATGATGATATGCGGTTTAAGGGCGCTAAACTGCTAAGGTCATCAGCGCCCTTACAATGTATAAAAATTAGGTCACAATATAAAACAGGTAAAAAACCGCATAGTTAAAAACGGGACACAAACCCGCGATGTTCAAAAAGCTAAAACTAACAACAGAACAATAACAAAATAACAATAACAACAATAACTATAACAATAACAACAATAATAACAAGAACAACAAGAATAACAATAACAATACAAAGTTCTGAAAAATCAACACACTAAAAGCAAGGGCAAGAAACGATTAAAACGTGTCAGGAACTGTAGAATGCGAGGGACATGAGCGCCATATGTCCACTGGGGAAAAGAGTTCCCATAAAAACAGACAGAATAAAAGTACTAAGCCAACAGGCGCCCAACGCATTAAATGCGCAGATTAAAATCACTGTCATGAATAAAACGTAAAACACATTCTACAGCACGCGTGTCGTCTGCCAAAACGTTGGCTAGGCCAACAGGCAGACCCACACGAGCACGCAATGCAGCTAAAACCTGACACTCTGTTAAAATGTGACGCACCGTTAAGGGCACGACACACTGCCCACAGAGTGGTGCGGGGTCACCACTGAGCAAATACCTATGACTAAACACACAATGTCCAATCCGTAGACGAGCTAAAATTACCTCTTCCCGACGACAAGAACGAGAAGAGGTATCCCAGATCAACGGGAAAGGCTTAACTTCCCGCAATTTGTTCCCCCGGAGGGCCGTCCACTCATCGCGCCAGCGCGAGAGGATGCGGCGACGTAAAATAATACACGAATCAGACGAGGGAACAACAGAAGTAAAAAATCTGGGTAATAAAATCGCCGATTTCGCAGCGGCGTCGGCAGACTCATTCCCTGAGATGCCCACATGACCTGGAATCCACATGAAGGACACGCTGATGCCAGAGACACCAAGCGAGTGGAGCAGGTCATGTATGCGCTGTACAAGCGGGTGGTAATGGTACAGCGCAGTAATAGTCTGAAGGGCACTCAGAGAGTCCGTACAAATAAAACAGTGCTGTAAGGCGTGCCGCTGAATGTATAAAATAGATTGATAAATGCTAAAAAGTTCGGCGGTAAAAATTGAACATTGTGCAGGTAAACGAAACTTAAAACCACAGTGACCAGAAACAAAGGCACATCCAACTCCAGCTTCAGTCTTAGATCCATCGGTAAAGATAAAATGGAAGTCCCCGAATTGAGCCCGTACTTCTAAAAAAGCCGATCTAAAGACTGAAGCAGGGGTCTCAGTCTTCGACATTGACGTTAGCCCAAGGTGACAGTGGGCCTCAGCGCGGGACCATGGAGGAAAACGCGTTTCCCCCCGTGGAAGGGCCGGCGCTGGCGTAACGTCCAAATGCCGAAGTAGCAGTCGAAATCGAACCCCTGGAGGGAGCAATGCAGAGGAGCGAACTAAATATTGCCGGTCAAGCGAATCCTCGTAAAATACATCGAAGGACGGGTGGTTAGGCAAGCTTGAGAGTCGACAAGCATAGCTGCACAAGAGCATCTCACGCCTGAAGGACAGCGGAGGCTCTGCAGCTTCTGCGTACAGACTGGGTACAGGGCTAGTTGGAAAGGCCCCTGTAGCGACTCTTATGCCACGATGGTGAATGGCATTCAATCGACGTAACACAGATGGACGTGCCGACGAATAAACAATACACCCGTAATCAAGCTTGGATCGGACCAAAGAGCGATAAAGGCGAAGAAGGACGGTCCGATCAGCTCCCCAGGATGTGCCACTTAAAACACGTAAAAGATTAAGAGAACGGTCACACTTGGCTTTTAAAAAGGAAACGTGCGAGGTCCAACACAACTTCCTGTCAAAAATCAACCCCAAAAATTTCGCCTCGTCTGCAAACGGAAGTATCCCGGGCCCAAGATGGAGAGTGGGCGGAGGGAAATACTTCCGGCGCCAAAAGTTGATGCAGACGGATTTCTCGGCGGAGAAATTAAAGCCGTTGGCGTTACTCCAGGCGTAGAGACGGTCGATACAGCTCTGGAGACGGCGTTCGAGTAGACAGGTCCGCCGTGAACTGCAATAAATAGCGAAATCGTCAACAAAAAGGGACGATGAAATGCCAGGTGGAATACAATCAACAATGGGGTTGATAGCAATCGCAAAAAGTGTGACACTGAGTACAGAGCCCTGCGGTACTCCGTTCTCTTGAATAAAACGACGAGATAAAACCGAGCCCACACGTACACGAAAGACGCGGTCCGTCATAAACTCCCGAAGAAATATGGGAAGACGACCGCGGATATTCCAATCGTGAAGTGTACGTAAAATGCCGCCCCTCCAACAAGTGTCATAAGCTTTCTCCAGGTCAAAAAATACTGCCACGGTTTGACACTTTCTCAGAAATCCATTCATAACATGCGTCGACAAGGACACCAGATGGTCGACGGTAGAGCGATAGCGACGAAACCCGCACTGAGCGTTCGCTAGAAGTTTCTGAGACTCAAGCCACCATGTCAACCGCCCGTTGATCATGCGCTCCATCACCTTGCAAATGCAACTGGTGAGGGAGATAGGGCGGTAGCTGGAAGGTAGTTGGCGATCCTTCCCAGGCTTAAGTATAGGGACAATGGTGGCTTCGCGCCAAACGGAAGGAAAAATGCCGTCTTGCCAAATACGGTTATAGACCTGTAAGAGAAATAGTTTACTGTCGGCTGAAAGGTTCTTTAACATCAGGACATGAATGCCGTCCGGCCCGGGAGCAGAGTGCCGAGAGCAATGAAGAGCGTGCTCCAGCTCCCTCATTGTGAATAGTTCGTTATAGCATTCATCATTAACAGACCGAAAAGTATATGATGCGGTATCCTGCCGGTCTTTAATAGAGCGAAAGCCGGCGGAATAATGGTCTGAACTGGAAACCGCCTCAAAGGCAGAACCCAGAGTGTTAGCGATGGCAGCCGGATCCACTATGGTCGCATTAGAAACCTGAAGGCCAGAAACAGTACAATGTGACACTTTACCTGAGAAGCGACGAAGTTTATCCCAAACAACGGATGAAGGCGTAAAACGATTAAAAGACTCGACAAAACGAGCCCAAGATGCCTTCTTGCTATCCTGAATAATGCGACGAGCCCTGGCGCGCGATTGTTTAAAAGTCACCAAATTATCAACTGTAGGGTGTCGCCGAAACACCCTAAGTGCAGTCCTACGGGCACGAACGGCGTCCCGACAATCCTCGTTCCACCACGGAATAGGTGGCCGCCGAGGTTGGGAGGATGAACGGGGTATTGCGCGTTCGGCGGCAGAGAAAATAACAGACGTAAGGTGCTGCACTAGTTGGTGAATGTCGGAGAAGGGCTGGTCGTCAAAATGCACGAGGCTGGAATACAAGTTCCAGTCGGCTTTTGCGAATATCCAGGTAGGTACTCTGGAATGCTGTACGTGGTGCGACAGAGGAGAAACGATGCAGGGGTAATGGTCGCTGGAGTAGGTGTCAGCGACGACGTTCCACTGAAGACGACGTGCAAGCTGGAGTGAGCAAATTGCAAGGTCCAGGTGAGAAAATGTACCAGAAGAATCAGAAATAAAAGTAGGTGCACCTGTATTGAGGATGGAAAGATTGAACTGATAAAAAATGTCGGAAAGAAGAGTTCCCCTCGCACAAGCCCTTGGCGAACCCCATAGTGGGTGATGGGCATTAAAATCTCCCAACAGAAGAAATGGTGTTGGGAGAGCGGACAGGAGAGATCGAATGTCCGCGGGAGCGAGGGGAGACGATGGAGGTGTATACACAGAACAAACAGAAAAGAAAAAACCGGGTAACTGCAGTCTAATGGCAACAGCTTGCAAGTCGGACGTAAGTGTGATAGGATGAAAATGAACGTCATTACGCACCAACAACATGACACCTCCATGAGCAGGAGCACCCTCCTCCGGTTCAAGATCGTAGCGAACCGGAGTTAACCCTCGGAGATCGAAAGGGTCGTGAGGGCGAAGCTTGGCCTCCTGCAAACACACGACCATAGGTGAATGGGAACGCAATAAAAGTTGCAGTTCCGCCCTATGCGATCGTACACCACGTACATTCCAGGTCAGGATAGCCATGAATAAAAGGGATAAACTGTCTACTTAGAAGGGCGGCTTAAAATTACCTTTTGTTTAACCTTTGGGCTCGGGCTTTTTGTATGGAGTTGGTCAGACTCCATAGCTTCCTCGGAGGGAGGGCCCACGCGCTCAGTGCCAGAAACCGATTCAAGCGCCGTGAATCGGTTCTGGGTGGCGATGGGTGAGGGGTGCCGCTGAGCGCGGCTTGTCCCAGGACCTTCCTGGGACAGCGACCTCCGAGGAGGAGAAGGTGAACTTTTGCTACCGCGCGCACGCGGAGGGTCTTTCAAGAAATCTTCCCTACGTAGTTTCTGCTTGGGCTTCTTTTCAGCGGCTTGCGACTTCATTGACTTTGGACCAGGTTTATAAGGCTTGGTAACAGTAGCTTTAATAGACGGCCGGATGGTAGTGGCGGTTAATCCAGTCAAGGTCCAGGTCTGAGTTTCGGCATCTACTCGTGGTACTGGCGAGGCAACAACAGAACTAAATGTGCCAGATCGCAGGAGTGAAGGTTGGCGCGCATGGTAACGCCTCCGGGCTTCAGCGAAGGAGAGTTTTTCCTTCACCCGGATCTCCTGGATCGCCTTCTCGTCCAAGTACCGCGGACAGTCGGCAAACGAAGCAGAATGAGACCCTTTGCAATTAACGCAGACGGGGGCTGTTGAACAGGTACCTTCGTGTGAGGGCTGGCTACATGTTGCACAGATGTTAACGGCACTCTTACATGAGACTTGCGTATGCCCAAAACGTTGGCATTTAAAACAACGCAGAGGTCTAGGAATATAAGGCCTCACAGAAATCCGTTCGTACCCTGCGGAAATGCTCGTGGGCAGATCGACGCCATCAAATGTAATAAACAGGGTACGAGTGGGTACCAATACGCCGTCGCGTTTGGCCTGCACTCGATGGACCGCTGTCACCTTCTGGTCTGCAAGATATTCTACCAGGTCCTCGTCCGATATACCATCGAGGCTATGGGTGGTAATAACGCCTCGACAGGAATTCAATGTGCGGTGCTTCTCGACACGGATAGGATAGCCGTGGAGAAGCGTAGCGCGCAACAAGGTCTTACTTTGCAGATCGGATTTCGTTTGGGCTAATAAGGAACCATTCCGTAGACGAGTGCAGGACTGAACCGCACCAGCAATTGCATCAATGCCCTTTTGAATAATGAAAGGGTTCACCTTCTCAAAGCTTTGTCCTTCTTCGGTTCGTGAAATGACCAAGTAACAACCAGTTGTCGGTGGTGTCACTTCTGTTACATAGACTTTTCGGCGCTTGTTAGTAGTAATGGAGGAAGGGTGCTCCATAGCGAAATAAATCCTCCACCATTGCAACCGTCTCCGACCTCGGGCTCTGACTTCTCGGGCGTTACCCCGGCTTGGGTGAGTGGCCTATCTATACCAGACTCACCCCAGGGTCACACCTCCCAGAACATAGACAGAGGGACCCAATCGCCGTCAGAAGTCAGCAGCTCATGCAATGGCCCCCCCGCGGGACTGCAGTTGAACAGCGGATACGAACACATACCCTACATGACGACCCCGGGTGGTGGGGATGACGCCATTACCCACTCACCCAGCTGCGCACGCGGTGCGCGGGTATCCGTCAGGCTGTGTCCACGGAGGATTTAAATAAAAAGATAAAAGAAACTAAAACTGTGTGGGCGTTTCGCACGCAAGGTAGGCCGGCGGGGAAGAAAAAGAGAGATATGCGAATGTCGTGGTGCGAAATGGCCGGAAAGTGACAAGAGAAGAAAGAAACGATGGTGAGGTGCGGTATGAATGGAATGTAACGAACGCACGAGAGCCTACCTTGGGTCCACCGGTCACTTGAAGAACCCACCGCGACCGGATGGGGGAGAGGGGATGAATGTGGCGATGATTGGCTCGGGAACCCCCGGGTGCGCCAAAAACCCGTACTCACATAAGGTGAGCCCCTGAGGGGCCGAATGAAGAGGACTTCACAGGCTATTCCCAGAAAGTTCAAGATGTACATCTTATTTGTAATGTAAATACAAGGGCGGATCGAAAAGCAACGCACAATAATTGTTTAACAAAAACGTTTACCAGTTAAAATAACAACAAAAATCACAAATGAACTTGCACCTTTTACCTACTTTTCGACATAGTCACTAGGTTTCTCAACACATTTCTGCCTTCGATATACCAGTTTCAATATGCCCTGTTGGTAGAAGTCTGTTTCCTTGGAATATAGCCATCTGCGGACTGCTGATTTCACTTCCGCATCTGTCGCAAAGCGGCTAGGAATTTCCTCATGGGACCAAACAGATGAAAGTCCGACGGTGCAAGGTCCGGACTGAATGGTGGATGCTGGAGCACCTCCTGGCTAAATTTGGTGATTTTCTGACGAACAGCAGCAGCAGCACAATGGGTGCGAGCATTGTCATGAAAATTTTGACATCCTCAGCATTCATGTTGTGGCGTTTGTCACGAAGGGCACGACGCAACTTCACCAAAGTTTTCATGTAGGCTGCAGCATTCACAGTGGTCCCGTGTTCAGCAAAGTCCACCAATACAACACCATGCATATTACACAACACCGTCACAAGCTCTTTCCTAGCAGATTGAGTCACTTTGAAGTTTTCTTCACTGGGAAATCACCATGTTTCCACTCCATACTTGCCTGCTTGGTTTCGGGCGTGTAGTGGTATGCCCACGACTCATCACCAGTAACGATTCCTTTCAGAAAGTCGTGCCCTTCTGCAGGATACCGCGTTAGGTGATCCAAGCTCGTCATCATTCGCTGGCCCTTGTGGTTGTCTGTCAGGTTCTTAGGCACCCAGCGAGCAGTAACTTTATGAAATTTTAACGTGTCATGAACAATATCGTACTCTGCACCATAGGAAATGTTGAACTGTTGCGATAAGGTTCGCAGTTGCACACGCCAGTTGTTCAAAATTGCCGCCTCAATGTGACATTCTGCGGGGTTGCAGCTGTTACCGGCCTCCCGGAGCGTGGCGAATCACTAAGGTTCACACGGCCCTCTATGAGACATTGCTACGGTCCATACAATCATCCCCATATACGCCACGCATGTCCCTGTCAATATCACTCGGTTTATGCCCTTTGCCCCACAAATATCGAACCACCCCTCTCTGATCTTCACACATGGACGACAGTAACATGCTCGCCATCTTTGTTGCGTAGTTCACGCTTTTCTCGCTAGAGCTGCACATGAAACAAAAAATACCCTCTGTAGTGAAAACTTCAAGCTATATTAGTGTGAAATTGCAACATTCCAGCTGCAATACCAAGGCAGAAAAAACTTATTGTGCGTTACTTTTCGAACCGCCCTCGTATTATTAGCAGCCTAAGGATCAGACAAAACTTTAGTGTGCATCGAGTAGGGTGCAGTAAGGTGTTGTTCACCCGTAAGGCCCTACACAGTCCGCTTCGTGACTAAAGGTACAATCCACCTTCGTCTCTCATTCCGATGTACGTGTCCTACTTCATTCTCCACCATCACTAGACTGTACTGTTTACAGTAGCAAATGGGACAGCGCATTAGTGTCTTTGTTTACGTCAACAACATTGTGTTTACGGACGAGCGAGTAACGTACAACTAGGGAGGTCCCGGGTTCGATTGCCGGCGCCCACCCACTCTGACCCTTGGAGTGGTTTATCTGTTCCAGGGTTGTAAGACCAGGTGAAATGACATGAACATGGCTCTGTAGAGGTTTCCTTGATGGCGTCAATGCGGGACTCTCAGTTAGGTCTCGCCTCCGTGTGGGCTTCGCCCTTGGGGAACCGCCGGGAGTTCAGGTGGTCTGTGGGTGGCCCCGAGCGGCGTAGGATGCGTTCCATCTGGAAACGTTAGGGACCCCGTCCGGATCTGCTCGCTACCTCCCTCCCAGGGGTCACGATAGAAGCAAAAAGAGCCGTTGCGGCCTACTTGCGGTGCTCCGCCCGGAACTTTCGCGTGTCTCCTGTGGTTCCTTCACTTCATCCTTTCCTCCTGGGGGTTGGTGGCCACAATAGATCTATGTCTGTCTAGGATTAGGATTACGCTAGCACCTAGACCCACACAGGGAACAGGGGAGGAACGGATGGGATGAAGGAACCACAGATGAAGTATGGGTGCAGGACCGGCTGACGCAGGCGACTTGACCACCCAGCCGGAGAGCGCTCAAGGCAGCCCTCCCGAGCCACCGGAGACAGGGCAAATCTCGACCCGGCAGCGGAGACTCGAGCGGCCTCCATCGGACGGGGCCGAGAAAAGGTTCCAACACGCAAGCCATTTGTCCGCAGTGTCCGACACACAGTCCCGGAGTCGACCTGTAACGTGAATGAGGGAGACAACGATCCTCCCCAGCATTCGTCTAGTGACCCGGGGAAACCCCCGAAAAAACATGGATCGGGAATCGAACCAGCGAATGCACTGCCTGAGCCATCCCGCTCGTGTATGTATGTCTAAATGGCGAGGTTTCCCCCTCCGTTTTATAACCTGGTATATCTACATTACATTTATGTACCTAATACATCTTAACATTGGCGTTGCTATATGTACATGTACAGGATGATTTATGTAGAACTGGCACATTTCTTTCTTTAATTATTCTGTTCCAAATTCACTCAATGCCCCAATTTTAGCACCAAATTCAGTTTCAATTGCCTGTCACTAGATGTGCAATTGTTCATGGTTTACTCGTAATTGTTAGTTTTATTGTCGGCAACTGTTTTTGAGATTTTGTTCTAGTCAACGTGAAAATGCAGTACACATTAAATGAACGACTCTTCCTTGTAAAGCAACACTGGATTACGAATTCAATTACAGCTACCCAAAGGGCATACCAGAGAGAATTTGGTGTTCGGAATCCTCCCCAAGGAAACATAATACTGGAACTGGTAAACAAATTGGAAACAACTGGATCACTGGTGAGTGAAAAAGGCAAAACTCGTTCATCTAGGCTTCCCACGGTTGTTGACGTAAGAGCGCGACTGGATCAGTCACCCAAAAAAATAATTACGACGTTTATCGCAGGAGACAGAGTACACTAGCCAATGTGTCAGAGAGCTGTGAAAAGTGCAGGTCTAAAGCTTTATAGGATTACGATTGTCCATCAGTTACAGGAACCAGATAAGGATAGACGTCTGAATTACTGTCGTTGATTTCAGGCGTTCATTGTGAAAACTCCTGTCATATTGTTCATCACATGGTTCATAGATGAAGCATGGTTCTATTTATCCGTGAACTCAAATAACTCGCGCTATTGGACCAGCGAAAATCCACATGTTATTCATGAAGCACCTATGCACCCGATTAAAATCGGAGTTTCGTGCACAATACCCGCACAGAGAATAGAGGGACCAATATTTTTTTAAACAATGTGAGCACTGCAGAGTACCGACGGATTTTCATGGAGTTTGCTGAGCAACTAAATGACGTAGAGCTGAGTCAAGGATATTTTCAAAGGAATACATGACACTAATTACAAGTTTCTTTGGCGACCGTATAATTTCCAAGAACCTGATGCCACCGAGATCTCCGGATTTGACATCGCCGGACTTCTTTCTATGGGGTTACTTAAAAGACAGAGTTTATGCCACAGACATTGGACGATCTGAAGCACAACATTACACAGGAGATTCAAGCTATTGACAACAGAGTCCTCCAACGAGTGGCCAGTAACATGGAACGACGTGTTGAGTTGTGCCTTATGCAGATGGAGGACATTTTCAACATTTGCTGTAGAGGTAAATAATCTCCCAAAATTCCTCAGCATTTCAGGTATAATAAGTTGTCGCTAGCATAACTCGTTTTGAAACAATTAAAGGAATAAATGTGTCAGTTCTTCATAAATCACTCTGTATAAATATATTTGGCAACGATGTCTTAATTCCTTGAACTACTGAATTATGAAGTCCATACCTAAGCATAGCTCTGCATGTATTATTTACCTTGATGTCAGAGTCCACTTTAAGGCCAGCATGTTATGCCCATTTTAAATAAATAATGAGTATGGTTTCATTTCTGGGAAAACTCAACCCGGTTGAAAGTAAGCGTACCTTTGGATTATGTGCGTTTCTTGTTAATCGTGTACAATGGCTTCAACACACATGTTGTAGCTACATTCAAGTATACAGAACGACAGTCAAATGTTCAAAAAAACCTGGCTATATGTATGCTGGACTTGATATTTTGAATACTCTTTGCATGACCTGGTCACAAACAATGGAATTGACATAACGTTTCAAAAGTGTGTATTTCTGAAGTAAGATATTGTCCGAGGTCGCGGGCTCAAATCTCGTGTAGCGGCCAATCTGGCTGAGGTTTTGTTTCGTGGTTTCCCTTAGCTACCAGCTAAACATCCGATTGGAGACTCAGTACCATGACGTAAAGATCCACCATAGAGAAATATAAATAAAATATGTGGTTAAGGAAGGCGACTGCGCAACTGAGACCATTTGTCTGTCATAAACTGACTCAGTAAAACTTGCAGTAAACGTCGCGATATGAACAAGAAGTTAAAGCGACTAAAGGAGAATTTTCTGTAACTACTATGGGCGCAGAAACATAGTACCGAACTAAGCATTTTGAGGTAGTGGCTACATTATATCCGTCAGTAAGAGTGTGAGACTGTAAACAAAACAAACTCTTGCTGATGTGAAGCTTTACGGACTATGGCCCGCATTCGGGAGGTCCCGGGTTTGATCCCCGGCGACCGCCTACTCTGCCCTTGGGTTTTGCGTGCTTTCCCCGGGTCGCCAGGCGAATGCTGAGGTGGTTCATCTTCTACCACGACTCTCCTTCCTCTCATTTCCTGTACCCATCATCTTCCTTGTTATCTGTTTCAGGGCTGTAGGTGTTCGGCGGGTTGCGGCTGGGCGATGGCTTGAGCTCTGTAATGGTTTCTTCGCTGGCGTCGCTGCTATCTCTCCTCAGTGCGGGGCTCCACTTCTGGGGACCCTGGAGGTTGGTGGCTTGTGGGCCTGGACCGGGCGGCGTCGGATGCGTTCTATCTGGAAACGTTAGGGACCCCGCCCATGCTTTCGCGCGTTGGCATCCGGATCTGGTTGCCCTTCGTGTCTCTCCCCTCATCCTTCCCTCCCAGGGATCACGTTGAAGCATAAAGGGCCGACTGGCCTGCATGCGGTGCTCTGCTCCTCCCCGATATGTACCTTTCCTTTTGCTACGCGTAGTAGAGAAAGTATTAAGGGCAGTTACACACAGTACGGGGAGATCGGGCGGTGTGTTTCAGTACGGGAAGGGTGGGATACGAAATTGCGCAGGGGCTTATACAACAAATTGGGGTACATTTGGCTACATGGGTGGAATATAATTCAGAGACGACTACGTGATATCGACAGACAGAATTTAGAATCACAATGTACGGTAAAATTTCACTTCACTTACAGTGTTAAATAGCGTGGGGCTGGGGGAGGGAGGCCTATTTAGAGGAAAGAAATTCTTTGGCGTGGCTAAGTTGGGCACCTGTAAAGGAAACAAATTAACAGATGAATGAGAATATGTCCACTCTGTGGCGAGAGGGAAACATTGAATCATATTCTGGCTCAGTGCAGGGAAACAGAATCTCCCACCACAGTTTCTGGAGTCCAACAGGAGAATGGAGGCCTGCTTGCATGTAATGTTGAACGCGGGGTGTCGTAAAACGGGGTCTTTTTTATCTGTTTGTATGCTTATTACTTTTTTCCTTTTCTCTCCCCCCCCCCTTAGTATGTTAGTCTGTAGTTATCAAAAGTATATGTTTAGTATTATACACCTATTGTAAGATTCTAGGGACGGGAAAAGTATGTACGGCTATGCGATTGTTGTATTTTACAAGGGTAGAGTGAAACTGTTCACAATAGAAGTCCTTCTACTTCTTCTACTACCACTACTACTATTTTCCTTTTGCGCGTAAACGTGCAATTAACACGCGCGAAGCAGCCTCTTCTCTCTTCAATCACTCACTAGAGTGTCGAACACAGGACTTCTCTTTTCTATTCCGGTCGCTCACTCAAGTGTCGAACACTGGACTCGCCTTCTAGCCTCTCTCTACCGCTCACTGACGCGCTCATCGAACACAGAAATTGCGGAATAAGCAGCATAAACAACCTCCTACTGATGCTTTTGGTGAGGGTGTCCAGGAAGAGGGTTTAGGAAAAACAACAAACGGTTTAGTAGGATAAAGGGAGTTGAGGTTGGGAAGGTTCTTGTTCCGTGATGGTGCTATTTATTGTATGTATGGGGTAGTTGTGCCCGGTACCGCGTAATCACCCGGAACCTGAGTGAAAATTCTAAATTGTACGGCCGAAGCCGTCTGTGGTGGGCGCAGGTCTAATGCCATGGCCAGGAACCCTGACGTTAACCAGTTGTGATCACTGTGGTGAGTGAGTGAATGAATCATTGTCTCAGGTTTGTTGTTGTATTGTCTACGTTGCGTACGCTGTGCAGTACGTGTAGCTCTTTTCTGATTAGAATGTACCCTTCGTCGAGGAATTTGTGGTCTCTGTGTGAAGTTCCGAGCTGCTGGTGATATCTGTGAAAGAATGCGACTGGAGACTGCTCAAGGCAACGGTTAGGATCTTGAGACTACTAATTTTACTGAGTCCATTATTGGACTCGCAGTCTTACGCGAGGCAACCCTCCGTATGGAGGCCATGATCTCGGAAGAAGTTTCCTGTATGCTGAGGTGCATCTTGAATAGTACTTTAGTTGCTGCGGCGAAACTTCTGATCGCTGTTTTAACTCGACTGAGGCGAGGCGTCTGTTGGTCGTGAAGCGGTGGCCGCCAGCTTCTGGCTCAATGTGGCCACTTCCGCTTTAATGGCGGCCTCGGCCAGGAGCAGCTCCCGGAGTGTGTCGTTCATGGTGGCGATGGCGTCAGTGTCTGGGCGGGAAGCTCTCTCCTGGAGAGACTGCTCCTGAGCAGGCTGCGGCATAGGTAGTGTTGCTGCGGCGTTTGTGTCTGTGCTGGCTAAGGATGCTGTGTGCATGTTCCATGGATACAAAGGGCACTGGGCCTGATCAGTAAAGTGCAACGTTTCTTCGCAAGTGGCGCAGAATCGGTGGTGGCGCAGGTGCTGCACCGTACAAGCAGCGGTGAGCTCAGAGGCAACATAGTAGTGGCATCTGGGGGCGGTAGACCAGGCGTTAGCATGGCACCGGTCGTTCACTTCTGCTCGCTCCAATGTGCAAACATTACCTTAGCAGAGTCAAGCTTGACACCAAGGCTGCTTGACGTGGTGGGAAAGTGGAGGCGCACGAGCGGCGTGGGATCCCTGGAAGAAGCAATTCGGGAGACCTTCAGCGCTGAAGGCCACAGTGCTGGGCTGCCATCAGCACGAAGCGTGGTAACAGGCTCTTGGCACTCCAACTGTGGAGTCCGTCCGAGTTTTGGTGCTGCTACGGCGATTTGTGGGTGGCAGCAATGGCCAGAGTTTGGACGATAGCACTGGGTGGTGCTGAAGTAGGCTCGGAGATTGCTGCGGAGTCGGCTGCTGCGGTATTTGTAGGAGGCGCTGTCGCGGCTGGTTGGACGGATGCTTCAGCCCGTTTCGGCTCTGGTGAGTTCTTCTTCGGCATCTCCAGATGTCGCTTCAAAGTCCAGCGCAGAAGCCCCTAGCGCGGCGAATATGCTCCTTTTGATACCTGTACAGGCTTTCTGGAAGTTTCGAATGCCGCCGAAGGGGAGGGGAGATCGCTCTCAAAGTTTCGCCATCCTTCTCGAACAGTCGTCTAGGTGTTCCCTTAGTCGGAGGCATCTCCCCCGGTATCTCCAATCATACGCCGGCTAGCTCTGAAGGAGACTCCCGCGATCCACCTTCCTCATAATTACTGCGTAAAGCAAATAATTAGAAAGCTGCAAACAGGCAAGACATTCCTTTCAAAATCATACTATCTGAGCTGCAGGAAACATTTCTTCCTCAAGAATATCTGGATGATGTATGCAGGTCTCTCTCCCAAGACACTTATCGCGTGTGTGTTGAACACGACCTTGACACTTTCTACTCGAAAATTTCGCTTCAAAAACTCTAGCTACCTCTCCAGTTCTGCATACATTAACATAGTTTGATTTGCAAAAGGTTTTATAGCTGACACTCGAAGCGCTACCGCTGTTATCTGCCGTAAACACAACCTCAACGTGCCTTAGGACATTGACGGGAAGAATGAAGCGAGCCATTGTCACGAAAATTATAATGCTGTGGGAACTTATATAGCTGAACTATAGTCACTGGGCATAGCGTCCCCTTATATATGTCCCGCATACAAAGCGAAACTTTCTGGGAGAGGAATCTACTCGAGCGGCCTAAAGGAATCCTCTGGAGCGGGAAAGCGGCACATAATTGGCTATTGTACCGCACGGCTATTAGCCCAAGTCGCGGCCTGGTAGACGAGTCGCAGGCTATCGCACTACCGGTCCGAAGGTAACTTCACGCGCGGTCACAATATGCTTTCTCTACCGCATACCTTATAAGTATTGTATTACAGCAAACAATTCGGTAACGAGATTTCAGCAGGAATACACGTTTAAGAGTTCCTCTACTCCCCCATGTATTTTTTAGAAAACGTACGTGCGCGCGCACCTGTATGATCAGCTAGCGGAAACGTCGGATAAATAACAAACTGTATCTTTCAAGGATGTGACATGAAGAATTTTTTAAAAAGAATCCCTCACCAGCGCAAACTACGCTTTATATGGAAAGCTTTTCGTTATTTTTGATGTTATGAAAAATGCCCCTAATGACCCAAAATAGATTTGCATGACCAATAGAATACATGTCTCCTCATTTTGAATGGATTTCGTTAAAACATACAATCTGTCAAATTTTTGTGCATTAACCATTTCCGAGAAATTCGTTGTTATTGGTTTCTATTTTCCAATGCATTACCCTACATTTTTTGTCAGTATTGTTTTGTTTCTCATTCTGTCATATACTCACCCACTCTCCTTTACCCCTGAAATGAAAATATGTTTATCTCGATTAACACAAAGTAGATAGAAGAAGAAGGTTTTGTATAAACTTGTGAGCATGTCGACTTAAGGAACCACACCTGACTGCAAGTTACTACAGGATCGATTAGATGCAGCAGCTCCGCCCGAAATCCTGGCTCAGGGCTTTGTTTTGTACGCAAGGGGAGGTCAGTTCTCCCTCGACGACACGAATTTCCCTTACATCTCGTTTATTTCCGGTGGGCGTCTTCTTCCCCAACGCATCTTGTTCCTCTTCGTATCGAACAAGACAAGCTTTCAACAGCAGGATCCGTTAGAAGCCATCCACGTCTTATTCTACTGCGTACGGACGCCTTATACGAACGGAATTCTAAAAGTTGTCTCTGCCTCTGTGGTCTGGGGACTGCATGCTGGCTCCTAAATACGGACTTCCCGAGTTCGATTACTTCCCCATCCTCCCTAGAGTCTGCAACTATGAGCTAGAGAGAAAATGTATGTGAATTTAATATTTAAATAGAAAACTCTAAACTTAACACCATAGTAAAACCAGTGAACACGATCTTCATGTTAATCGAGATAAACATTTGCAGGAATTGTCTTATTGCATAATTTCCTTTTAGGTACAACGGGATTAGGGGAATACAGCGATAGGAAAATAGTTTAAGAGCGGGCTTTGAAATTACGTTCTCTTTGCACGGCAGAGAGAAGAGAGAGAAGAGAGAGAGAGAGAGAGAGAGAGAGAGAGAGAGAGCGAAAAACCAATGACGACTTTCCATTTGAGAAAAGTACAAGTATTTTAAAACGCAAACCAATAACAAGTAGTATCTAGTAAATGGTTAACTCCACAAAAAGAAAAGGCATAAATTGTGTGCTTTAACGAGAGCTATATTTTTATGCAGTAAGATTTTGTTTATCTCTTGCGGTTTACCAGTTGTACAAAAGTAACTCACAATGAGGGGGGACTTCACAGGCTATTCCCAGAAAATTCAAGACATACACTTTATTTGTCATGTAAATATCTTTAATATGTGATATAATAATCAAAATCGCTATGACCTTTTTTACAAAATCAAACATTTCCTGAAATTGTCCATATAAAGGTAGTTTGGAGTGGGAGATTTTTCCTGAAAATGTTCGTGTCGCATCTTTGGAAGGTGCCGAACCTAAATACCAAGTGTGGTATTCAGCCGATTTTCGTTTTTGAGTTACAGTGTTCACAGGCACACACGAAGCTTTCTCTAAAAATTTCTTTTTTTATTCAGAGCCCCTCTAAACACGTGTTTCCGGCGAAATCTCGATATCGAATTTTTGGATGGAATGCAATACTTTCTGTACCTACCTATACTATGTACGTGGTGGAGAAAGTAAAAAACGGATTTTTCAGAAAAAGGTCCGTGTGTCTGTGAACAGTGTAACTAAAACGAAAATTACATACTAACATTGGTATTTTAGTATAACTTCTTCCAAGGATGAAACACCAAGATTTTAAAAAAAATTCCCCCTCCCCAAACGACCCTTTACATGGAACAGTTTTCATTATTTTTTTTCCTCAAAAATGACTATTGATTTTGATTAAAATACCAGATGTTTAAGATATTTGATCAAGAATTGTATATAATCAATCTGATTGGCTTTTGCGTAGCTGCTAAACTATAAGATGCAGACGAAATCTTAATGCAAAAAAATTGAACATCTCGTTAAAGCTCACAATTAGTGTCAAATAACAGTTTGGAGCATTAACCATTTCCGGGATATTCTTTGTTATGGATTTGAATGTTTAAATACTTATACTTTTTACTTTCTCTGTTACTCGAGTACGCAGGGTCAGTATTGTATTCCATCCAAAAAATTCAATACCGAGATATCACCGGAAATACATGTTTTGAAGACCCCTGAATCCAAAAAGGCCTTTTTAGAAAAAGGTGCATGTATGTGTCTGTGCGTGAGGTTATGGTAGTGTCCTTACTGAATCCTCTTTCATTTAGTGGATGAACCCGGCATCTGTGCCTAGATTTCTTGGCTCAGGCGCAAAGAGCTAATGAACATTGCATTAATATAACTTGCTGCAGTTTCCAGACATTATTCCGTACGTGGGAAGGAGGTATAAATTTTAAGAAACTTACGGAATCTGGGTTTTTTAATACACAGAGTTGATTGTGTAGTATCCTGGGTTCTTAAATTGTGTAGGAGTTGTTGCTTTATCGAAAACATTGGGCCCTTATTGGCGATCGCTTAGCTTTTGCGGAAATCTTATCAGAAGATATTGCGAACGTTATGAAAAAGAAATATGGCTAACGGAATGTCACGAAGCAAGGAAAATGTAGCTAAAGCGGGTTATTCGAGTTTAGACGCGCAGATCCTACGGTTGTTCTGTGCCTACAGCTAGGACCTGCCGTTGCTCCGTAGCTGCGGCCCTTGCGGCTTAGGGCCCACGATGTTACAATTTTGGCAGCAGAATGCCGACGACAGCAACGCTAACATGATGCAAGTGCTCACTACCCACATATGGAATAATGGCTCCGCTTGCATAGTACTTTCAATGTTTTGAGCAAACAATCGTGATGTCACTAAAGCTACGGGTGGCTGTTGGGCTTTTGTTTGTTTTTTGTCACCTACTCATTTATAAAATATTGAGTGATCTTTCTTATTTGGTATCAATTTGAAACTTACGGTGCACTCGGAACATTTCCGCAGTTAGTTTAAGGATCAAGAAGCCCGTGCCAACTTCTTGCGTTACGCCTACGGCTGCATAATGAATGGTGTTCCCTCACGTCTGCGCTTATGCTGCATTACATTTCATTGTGGTGCACACGACCACGGGAGCGGGAAATCTTCATATTCACCAGCTTCATCTCTATTTCATTGTAAATGTTAAGGGTTTCTGCATTATGTGAAAACTATGAAGCTTTTATGTTATTAAACAACTACCGAGCCAAAGAGAAGATGCAAAGATTTAAAACTCCACCTACTGTAATTAACTAAGTTACTCGACCGTTCCGACTGATGATTGTTCCACCGCCAAAGGATCGGGGGGAGGTTAAGGTTTCACATCCTTTTGTGTGAATATTAGGTATTCACCATACATATCTAGTAGCTCATTGTACCATAATTCCACAAAGAAAACGGGAGGTAAAGGAAATGAATTAATTCGTCACTCGAGTTTTAAGAGCTACCCGTCCTATGTCGGGCACTCAGCTATACAAGTTTGTGCTTTTGCTTAAATTAATATAAAATGTTAGGTTGGAAATAATGAGTAAATGCGAAGGACGAAAGAGTTGAGCTAAGCTACACCCATCAGCTACATTCCACAAGAGTGACGCCTGCCGCTGCCACACAGTGAACTTCTTTGTGTGGGATCGTAATTGGTACTGCGTGACCCCTTTCCTTCGCCGCCGCGGTCACATCAAACCGCTCCTGTATCCCATTCCAGGGAAAACGTTCACAACAACACTCACTCTTACATTCACACCAGTTTCGTTACACATTCAGTGAAACTGAAGTCACTATACAGAGGTGTGAAAATTATTACACTCAAAGTAAACGGGTTGTGTCTTCAAGATAATCAAGTTTGATAAATATTCCTAGAATTTTACACCAATCAGAATTAGATGACTGTCTATAATGAAAAAGTGGAATAAAACTACAGAATCAACTTAGTATCTAGTACTACTGGCAGGGGAAGATAGGTTTTCTTCTTGAAATTTAGGATCATTGATGGATCTTAGATATCCACGTTGTCATTCTTCCCCTTAGTATTAGCATGAAAAGTCAACATCATCTGGAAATTAAAAAGCAAATATTTCTTTTATGGTGTGTACCTTTTTTGAGGTTTGGGTTGAAAAGATGATGCTTCACTAAGAATAATTACTAAAGCAGTGTTGTTATTGTAGGAAAAGAAATATTCACAATAAAAATAGCTGATATGCATTCACAAACGGTGTAGATTTGATTTTAGACATTTAAAAATTGTTTTCAAACTCAGAGACTACAATCATTTTTACCATAAAAATCTGATGTGTTACACTCACATGACTTTCTCTACTCTTGTACAAACTATTTTTACAAACGCTTATTCTCCATATGCTTCATGTTAATCGAGATATCGAGATGTTAATCTTATTGCTAATTTTCTTGTAGATGCAAGGGGAATATGGTAGGCTTTAAGCGATAGTCAAGTATTTTAAGAGCAGGTTGCTATGTGGAGTATTCCATTCTCTTTGCATTACCAGGACCAAAATAATTGAATAACGAATTCCCGTTTGAGAAAAAGTATAAGTATTGGAAAATTTAAGGGAATAACAAACAATATCTCGAAAATTGTTCACTCAACAAAAAAATATATATGACATAAATTGTGTATTTTAACGCGATCTACATTTTTTGTGTAGTAAAATTTTGTCTATCTCTTATGGTTTACCAGTTATGCAAAAGTCGTTCACAATGAAGAATACTTTTGGAGACATTCCCAGAAAATTCAAGATATACATTTTACTCCTATTTGTCATGAAAATATCTTAAACATATGACATTTTAATCAAAATCGTTAGAGGCATTTTTGAGAAAAATGTTCCATGTAAAGGGTAATCTGGGGTGGGGGATTTTCTTGAAAACCTTCGTGTCGCATCTCTAGAAGATACTGAACCTAAATACCAAGTTTGGTGTTTATCCGACTGTTCGTTTCTGAATTATGCTGTTCACAGACAGACACACACACGGACATGTTTCCAAAGATGCTTTTTTTGGATTCAGGGGGTCCCAAAACATATATTTCCGGTGAAATCTCGGTATCGAATTTTTGGATGGAATACAATACTTCCCCTACTTACTATATGTAGTAGAGAAAGTAAAAATGTACTTGAGTCTAATAGTTTTCACACGTCTGTATACTTGGCTTTGAAATAGTTAAGACATTCGCGAGAAACAATAGAACGCTTAGCCATTCATAAAATACAACGTATTCAAAAATTCAAAATAAGAACAAACAATATCTAAGAATTGGTTAATCCTACAAACATACTTTTCATTTTGTCATAAATTGTGTAACTTTTAACAGGATCTACATCTATTACGCTTTAACATTTTACAAGAGCCACCAAGACTTCACAGTCAAGATACACTTAGAAATCTGCTCAAGTGAATTAAAGTGGGCAGAGCCGTTGGTTAACGCATTTTTGTTTTCTTTAACACGACAGTACGATACCCAGATTGCAACGGAAATATTTATTTTAAGGCCTCCTGAACAAAAAAGAAAGAAAGAAAAACATTTTTAGAAAAAGGTCCGTGTGTGTGTATGTCTGTGAACAGCATAACTCAAAAACGAAAAGTTTGATAAACACTTGCTATTAAAGTTCAGTAGCTACCAAAAATGCAACACGAAGATTTTCAAGAAAATCCTCCCCGACTCAAACTACTCTTTACATGGAACATTTTCCGAAGTTTTTTATTTCCTGAAGAATGGCTCTAACGGTTTTGATTAAAATACCATATATTAAAAATATTTACATGACAAATTAAATGTATATCTTGAATGTTCTGGGAATAGCCTGTGAAGTCCCCTTCATTTGGAAGCAAATTTATATAATCTTGTATAACTGATAAGTGATAGACGAAAAGTACTACATATGAAATGTAGATCTCTTTAAAACACACAATTTATTCCAAATAACTTTTTTGTAGCATCAGCCATTTCCAAGATATACTTTATTAATGATTCGAATTGTTCAATACTGAGTCATTCTTTTTATTAAAGTCCTGTCGATTTTCAACTGTTTCTCGCGATGTCATGGAGAGAGTATGGAATTTTAAGGTCAGTCTTAAACATCTGACTATCGCTATTCCCTCTGCATCTATAACGAAATGTGTTAGGAAAGGTTTATCTCGTATAAGATGAAGTAGGTGGGAAAATAAACTTTCGCAGGAATAATTTGTATACCTACTAATAAGCGACAGACGGTACAGAAACTTATGTGAATGTAACACATCAGATTTTTTCGGATAATGTAGCTAACGATTTTAGGCAGCGACAGGAAGAAAATAGGTTTATTCCAAATGCATATAGGTAATAACGTTTAATAAAAAATTAATACTGTCTACAGTATTAAAATATCCATTACAGTATTTACAAAGACTGAACTTTCTTCTCGCAACGCTTGCGAGCAGCTAGCATTTGACAAACATTGCATCTAGTGGTGTTGATTCATGCTTCGTTCCACCTAAAAAAAAGTTTTATATTTGAGATGGTGAGGTAATTCAATATTTTCCGTTAACATTTCAATACGTATTTGTAGTCTCTCATAGCTCTAATCCCTCGTCCTGCTTCGAATTTCTGTTCAATGTTTATTGCAACATGCTTTCTCTTCGCCGACATCTTAACACAAATAAACCACACTGACCAACACCAACATGAAATAACATTGAATGTTAGCACTTGTTATAACGGTACAATATTTCTTGGAATGTGGGGTAAGGGGTTCAGGATTAACTGCATACTTGTATTGGAATTTAGGGTTGGGACAGAGAACGTTGCAAATTGTCGAACAACGTTGCCAGCGCGAATTTGAGATCTGGTATTTTCGCGTTCGTTCTTTCTTGTGTTTTGTCATCCACCGTTTCGGTTAAGCGGGGTTTTACTACGAGACATGCTTTTAAAGTAAGTACCGTTTTAATATTTGGCCGCTACATGTGCGTTCACATTCTCCATTCATTAGGAAGCCAGACGGAGCTGCGAGCGATCGACACTTTGTGTTTTCCTGTTGTTATAGCGCTTCGAAAAGTTCAAAACAATCCAACGATCCGCCGCCGACTGTGAAGTGAGATTAGTGATTCGTTTCTTGAATGCGAGAAATGTTACATTTATCGCCAGTTGTGTTGTGAGGTAATGCTGAGCAGGTGGGTTAAATAGTTTAAAAGGTCGTGAAAATGCGCTTTGATCTGACGAAGGGAAAAAATGTTAAAATCATAAATTAACGTTTTTTACTGAACTTGGTCATTAGTGTCGGTGACGAACGGGATGGCTCAGCCGGTAACGCCTGTGGCCTGTCATTTGGGAGGTCGTGGGCTTGATTCCGGCAGGCGACCTTCCTGTCCCATGGGTTTTTTTCGGGGTTTCGCTAGGTCGCTAGGGGAATTCCCCGAATTTCCTGTCCCTCCATTTCACCTCCATTCTTATTTCATTTTAGCTTTCATCTGCTTGGTCTGTTTTAGGGTTGCAAGTGTCAGCGGGAGTCTCGGCGTTGCATGCCAGGGGAAAAGGATGCTCTCTGTAACCCTTCTGCCCTGTCGTGCCTACTGGTCCGCCGCTCTCTGTCTCCTCTTACCTAACCCCTCCCTTCAGAAGGGATCCTGCAGGTCGAGGTGCTTATTCCCGCTCCGCTGCTAGTCCTAGTCTTAGCGTCGGTGACAACGTCTGCAGGTCTCGACCCACCGAGCCGTCTCAGAGAAGGCAGGGCCGAGAAGTTTCCAACGAGCAAGAATGTTCGCTATCTGCACAGCCGTCAAGCTCATCTGAAACTTGAAAAGGAAAGGTAATTCGATGTAGAATTGCCAACCAGGGAAAACAGCGAGCTTGCACATTGCTGCGGGGCCATTTTACTAACCTTCAGTAAAATGCAACCGCTATCGTAACAGACAGAGAAATCTGGGGATCCTGAAGGCCATACAATGCTCCCAAAGAGGCGACGCACAGCTGCCAGTGTGTGCTGTGGCACCATCTTGCTGGAACCATACTCCGTGATTCCTTGTACAAATGAAAGACAACGTTCGCACAGAAATTAATGATATTCCAAAAGTGTTTTCACGATATGCTCTAGGAGAAATGGAGGCCACTTGCAGATCATAGTTTTCAAGAAATCTTTTCCTGTATTTATAGAATGGCAGGTTATTGACATGTTAATTCACAAAAATAATAGAGTTAATAGTTTGACTGAATCATCCTGCTAGGTAAGCGATCGGCAGAAGACGTGTCTGCATATTCATAAGCCTTACTGACAATATTTGGCTACTGACAGTATTATCGATCGTGTGAGGCACTCTTTTAACTAGCCGTTCGTCGTCTTTGGGCGTGGCACTCCAAATACACGTAGGTACACGTCCCTTCTGGGGGTCTACATCAGAGGGCACTTCAACACAGACATCTCTCTGGCCGAGGCGATTCGAAACATATGTCAGGCCATTGTGCACGAGCTGCCTCGCATTTTATAAGTACGGGGTTCAAGATAAGGACAGGGGTGATTACTGAGAGGAGTCTGTAATTTGTGCTTGTACCTAACGCGTACGTGTCCAAAGTTTCGTCCAGATTGGTCAAGTAGTGACAGTTTGTACGAAGGGGTTGAACAACTTTCGCCAAGTACACAAATTTATGCCATGGCTAACCGAGTAACACAGTTTATAAATGGGTTGAAAATTAAGTAAGGGTACCTTTTAAATATTTCGAGTATTGCATAATTCAAAATAAGAATTTGGTGGTTTTTGTAAGTTGTAAGCTAAGACATGATTTTTGACAACTCCTGCAGATTTCTACATAAGTGGTTTAAAATATGGTAAGGGTAGTTTATGTCCTATAGTATAAGCGTACAAAGTTTCATCTAGATTTGCTAAAGATTTTAGTAGCCTGTGATATTCATATTCAACGAAATGGAATTGAAACTTGTTGACAGGAATATGAAAAATCTGATGTGTGATACATTCACATGGCTTTATCTATCCTCTATAGTTTATTACTGGGTAGGTATACAAACTAGTCTTACTAAAACTTATTTTTATATCTGCTTCGTTTTAATCCAGATAAACCTTTGCAGAAATACCTACATTGCACATCTCGTTATAAATACAAAGAGAACAGCGATAATCAAATGTTTAACAACTGGACGCTATATGCTGGCCTTAAAATTCATACTGTTTCCATGACATCGCGAGAAACAACTGAAAATCGAACAGGACTTTAAAAAGAATGACTAAGTATGGAAAAATTCGAGCCATTGATAACGGATATCTCGGAAATGGCTGATGCCACAAAAACATTATTCTAAATAAATTGTGTGTTTTAAAGGCATCTACATTTTTTGTGTAGTACGTTTTCGTCTATCGCTTAACATTAACCAGTTATACTAGATTGTATAAAATTCTTTCCAAATGATGGGGACATCACAGCCTATTCCCAGAAAATTCAAGACATACATTTTATTTTGTTATGTAAATATCTTTAACATATGACATTTTAATCAAAATCGTTAGGCCATTTTTTTACAAAATCAAAAATTTCGAAAAATGGTCTATAAAAGGAGTTTGGGGTGGGAGGATTTTCTTGAAAATCTCAGTGTCGCATCTTTGGAAAGCACCCATTGAACTTAAATATGAAGATTGGTGTTGATCCAACTTTTCGTTTATGAGTTATGCTGTTCACCAACAAACAGACAGACACACACACGAAACTTTTTCTAAAAATGATTTTTTTTTATTCAGGGAACACAAAACATGTATTTCCGGTGAAATCTCGGTATAACATTTGTGGTGGAATGCAATACCTTCTCTACCTACTAGGTACGTGGTGAAGAAAGTAAAAAGAAATCCCATAACCCCCAGTCTTCAAAATTTATGAAGCATTTATATAGCATCTGAAAGAATAGAACTTTTCAATGGTGAGACAAATTATCAAAATCGGTTGAGTGGTTTTTGAGATTCCCCCACAAAAAATTCTCTCTTTATGATATAGATTAGCTCAAATCCGAGGTACAAACTCACTCAGGTGTTGACAGCAAAAATCAGAAGGCCACGCTAAAGATATCACAATTAGATGATTTTCTACATAAGATAGTTTTAGCGACGAGTCCAATTTTGAATAAGTTTCCATTTGTACCCGGTAACTTAATGTTTACCATTAGCCTCACGGTAGTTTGTCTTACAGCATGATTTCAAAGAGGCCGTTTAATGGCATAAAACGTGAGCTCGTTAATGAACTGTAGTATGCAGTGGTAAATAAGCATCCATCAAATATCTACATATAAATCATCAGCTCTGGAAAAATCCGACTACCTCAACATCTACTTCGTTTCCATCACTGAAATCCGTATAATGGTCAACGTTTAACTTTGAAGACTGTATTTTTAATCAAAGTACATTCAGATAGTGTCAATTTACAAATGAATTGTGTTGTTGAGAAAAAAAAAGTGTTTCTTAATTTTGAGGTTAACTATTTTCTTATTCCCACTGTTGGTAGCATTGGTTAATATTCCTTAACGCATTCATTTACAGTATGTGAGCTCTAAGTTGAAGCATGTCCATTTTGACGCCACCTGACCGGTCTATAAGGGGGATTGCTGAGAAACCCTTCACTGCCTAATCTCTCAGTACAGTTGTACTTGTTGCCAGCCGATATCTTCGGCCGCCCTTGCTTTGCTGAGTTGTTCTCTTCTAAATTTCATGTTTCAACCTAACTCAGATTTTAAACAGTAAGTTTCAATAGTAAAGGTTTCGAGATTAGAAAGTTACGGATTACCAACTGTCGTGGGTATATACTTTCCACTTTCCATGTTTCAACTTAAAGCAAATGCACTGGAGTATGCCATGATCTCACAGCTGTCACAATTGCAATTGGATTTTAAACAACACAAGTAAGAAAGTAATTATGATTCATGTAATATGTAACAGTCTTAATAAATCAGAGTTACGAGTTTCATCAGTTAAACCCGCACCCTATGATGATTCCATTTCGATATCGAGATTTCATCGGAAATACACGTTTTTAATCCCGTAAATCTAACGAACACATTTTAAGAAACGTTACGTGTGTGAATTCTTTCAATAGAGTTTAATGCCAGCTCTTGCTACATACGACTCCAAGGCGGGAAACTGGTGATACGTGAAATTAAATGATAATTGAGAAGGAAACGTTCCTCACCCAAGTTTAGGGTACTTCCCGGGCATTTGCCAGTATAAAGAATGAGGAGAAAAGCTTCAGTCAGGGAGAGCGCTCCAGCCGGATCTGAACCGCAGACCTCCCGAATGCAAGCATCACACGTTATCGCGGAGCCATCTCACTCGTGTGTGTGAACAACGTTTTCCAGGAATGTGACACGAAGATTTTCATTCCCCACCACAAACTATCCTTTGCAAAGGAGCGATTTCTTTATTTTATCAAAAATGACAACGATTTTGGATTAAAATACATGTTTAAGATATTTTCATCACAAATATAATGCAGATATTGAATTTTCTGTGAAGTCCTCTTCATTCGGAAGTTATTTTCTATAACTGGTAAACCGTTAAGGCTCGTTCACAGTAAACCGAGAACGGGAATGCATATCGATCACAAAGTAGAAAGTCCATTTCATTTCTTCCTAAACGGCCAATGCTTGCAATTCAACCAAGATAATGCGGGTAAGCGAAAACTCGATAGAGTAGACATTATGTAAATGCAGATTCATTACATTTCTGATTGCTCCCAAGCTTTCATTTCTATATTAATGGCGTACATTAAAGTTCTTTGTTGTACTTTATACGTAATTTGTACCGGTATTTCCAATTGTTTAAGAGGCAACAGCCAGTTTTGAGTTGCACACACAACCCTTCAATAGAAGAATGGATCTACGGGTGTCAGGGTCTGAGGTTAGGTCGCACATATATCTTCAGTTTCCATCTTGCGACTAGAGAGATATCTAGCGGTTGTTTCATGTCACGGCCGCCTAGCATAATATCTACAGTGAAGAGTCTAGTAAGCACAATACTGTGACCGCGAGCGCAAATAACAGTCAATTTTCTCGCCGTGACAGGCTTATCTGTATGCCCATTTATCTTCTGGGAAAAGTCTTGGTTCAGTCGTAAGAGAGCAGCAGGGCGAGAGATAACTGACTCAACACGCGTTCCGACTGAGTGTTCCACGCAAGAGGAATACTGCCAGCCGTTCTCCCCTCACCCTAGACTACCTTCTCCTCCTCTGCGTTTCTGCGTTGTCACGACGAAAAAATCGACTTGTACAGCTTGTGTGAAACGCCGTGACAGTCCCCCACTCCTGAACCATAGATGCGCAATAGCACTGACCAGCCCACTTGCATAATAGGAGAGTGGGGGTCAGTGTTCCACCTGCTGTGAGGTTACACATTTGTTGCGTTGTGTATGTGACTGCCTCTGAGTTGTGATAACACTTGTATTCCCTTGCTACCCCACTATTCTCATTACTTTTCATTTCTCCTCTCTTGAGCATATGGAATGCTCACGACATTTTACACAAGCTGTAACAACGACCGGCGGTACGAGCGCATCCCGACTTGCCTACCTGGCCGACTGGGCGCGGTGAATAACTGTCGCATAACGAGCTCATTATGCACCACTTCCCTGCAGTTTAGGTAATTACTGTTACAGAAGATTCTTTTGGGCTGGTTCTAGTAACCTCCCTTTCTAGAACGTCCTGCTTTGTATGTGGCTCCTATATAACGGGTTGCTCTTGTCCGCGCAGTTCAATTCAGTTTAGTTGAGAGTTAAGAAGTCACGAAGTGTGAAAGTGGACAGCGCCAGTGCAGTTCAGTTCTGAGTTGTGATTCGAAGGATCAGTTGTGTTGTGTTCCGAGTGTGTGACGTGTTGTGCTACGCTGAGTGCCTAAATGATAAGTAAAGTGCGTTTCGCAGTAATTGATGTTCTCAATTGTACAAAATGGATCTAATATGCCGTGCCCGGGAACGAGAAAGTTAAAATTTGGCCAAGTTTTCTTTACCCTTTCCGGGATACGGAAAAGCTTCCCGTCAGTTGTGAACGCTCCCAAGTATTTCAACTTTGTCCATCTCGTTCTCGGTTGCTGTGAACCAGCCTTAAGGGATAGACAAAGACTTGCTACGCGAAAAATGGTTTTTCCCAGCATTCGTTATTGGTTTGAATTTCTTAATACTTTACATTTTTACCTTCTCTACCACGTACATAGACAAGGTACTGCATTCCACCCAAAAATACTATACCGATATTTCACTGGAAATACATGTTTTGGGGACCCCTGAGTCAAAAACGTTTTAGGAAAAGGTCGTGTGTGTATGATTGTGAACGGGATAACTCAAAAACGAAAAGTCGGATAAATATTAAACTTGGTGTTTAGGTTCAGTATCTTCTACGACACAAACGTTTTTAAGAAAATCCCCCATCCCAAACTACGCTTTAGATGGGACATTTTTAAAAAAAATTATTTTCTGAAAAACGGCTCTAACGATTTTGATTAAAATACTATATATGAAACATATTTACATGACAAAGAAAATGCTTATCTTGAATTTTCTGGGAATAGCCTGTGAAGTCCGCATCATTCGGAAGGAATTTTGTATAATCTTGTATAACTGGTAAACGTTAAGCGATAGACGAAAACGTACTACACAAGAAATGTAGATCCCTTTAAAACACATACGTTTTCGTGGCATAAGCCATTTCTGATATATCTGTTATTAAAGGTATTTTTTATTTCCACAATTGTCAACCCTATTATACATATAGATGTATCATATTAGGAATATTGTTTACAAAAATAAAAACTACATACTAAACAATAACTATAACATAACAATTTGGCATGAATGTGTCGGATAAAACATAGGAAACTGCTATAACAACATTGCTTTCTAAATAAATGATACAGGGGTGTACAAAATGGATTGTTACAGTAAGATAAACGATTAATAAAGAAATGTCCTTCAATTTTGAAAATCGGACGGTCAAATAACAAATGTTTTACTGTCTGCTCACTGCCACAAAGACATTGGTAAGTACTTCCAACATTGATGTGGAACCTTTTGAAGTAATGTTGAAATTTTCCAACACCTGTCATGAACTGTGTGCATACAAAATTTGGATGCAAGTTTTTGCATTTAAAGCGAGTATTTAAGTCCGGCAAAAATATAAGTCTTGATGGCATGTCCTTTGGTGCTATTTATCCAGTATCTGTTCCAAGTGTTTATTAATAGCTTCCAATATTCCATCTTCACACGTGATGCTGGACATTTTCAGTAACTGAATTCTTTGTGACTGTTAGCAGCTGCCTTTGCTAATTTATCTGTTCTTTCACTGCCTTGAACCATGATAAGGGTATAAGATTATTATAATTTATCGGTTATTTTCTGATAGCTATGGCTATGGAATGTACATTATTAAAGGTTTTAATCGTTCATTTCTTGGTCATTCTTTTAAAGTCGTGTCAACATTCAGTTGTTTCTCGTGATGTCATGCAAACAGTATGAATTTTAAGGCCAGCATATAGTGTCCAGTTGTTAAACATTTGACTGTCACTGTTCTCTTTGTATCTATAACGAAATGTGTAATGTAGCTATTTCTGTAAAGGTTTATTTGGATTAAAATGTAGTAGATAGAAAAATAAGCTTTAGTAAGAATAGTTTGTATACCCACTAACAAACGATAGGGGTTAGTGAAAGTCGTGTGAAGATTTTATGTTGTATGTTACCACTGTATTGTTTCTTGTGAATATGGAATTTCAAAGCCAGCATATACCGACGAGATATTAAACATCTGACTGCCACTCCAGTCTCCTGTACCTACAACGAAACATGTAATGAAGCTATTTCTGTAAACTTTTACCTCGACTAACATGAAGTAGCTTTTGTAAGAATAGTTTACGAGAGAATGAGTAGAGAAAGTCACGTAAGTTCTAACCCTCTCATTTAACGGGCCGCCATGTGAAAGGTCGTGGGGTGGATCCCAAGATGTATGCATTCCTGACACGCTAAGGAGTAGAGAGTCTGGAGATCGATAACCAACGTGTCTGGGCTTTTACCTTCAGCTGGATGAAACTGCCCTCGTGTCTCAAAACAATTTGCTACAATTCTCTCTCCAGTTACACAATGTGTTCAAGTGTGTAACATCTATCGTCCGCCACAGGTTGCTACGGGAACCAACACACAACATAAATACTACCTGCAACAGGCACTGTCTATTCCAATGTTACATAGGGAGGAAACTGCGTCTGTGTAGGCACTGTTCTTCATACCCTATACGACAGCTTCTAAATATCACTTCCTCATGCGTTACATTCGCATGACTTTCTCATGTTAATCGAGGTAAACGTTTACAGGGATTTCTTCACAAGACTGCGTATGCTCTTGTAGTAGCTATAATGGGGAACACAACTATAATCACAAATAATTCATGTGCGAGATTACAAACAGACAGATGTTTCAGAGTGGAGTATGACTAAAACTCGTTACAATGCCACGCTTACACAGCACTCTTAGCTCAGTGTAGTTAGTAGCGTACTGTTTCTGAGGTATCAAAGTTCAAAACTTCCCAACTTTCTTCCGCCTTTCATTTTAAGTACAAGAGCAAAAATATAGCAGGTTCTCTTCATTTTTATGTATGTGGTGTTTATTTAGTAGTCCGTCATACCGGTAGATGGCAACCATGACATTAATTTATCACTCGAGAGGAGAGTTCATACTCAGTCATTTTATTTTTATAACCACAAATTTCACATTATTGAAATTATATTTGTAAGCAAAATGAAGCAAAACAAGCAATATTATTTAACTATATTACAGTAAAACGAGTTGTAAAAAATAAAAGATAACAATCCACTACGGAGAATCGAACTCGAGCCACTGGCATAGAGTTTAAGTAGTTTAGCCACTGCTCCACGTTAAGAATAATGTGGAAAAAGCCCAAATTAGTGTCTCGTATTATAGAGTCGGACAAAGCGGAGCACAGAAGTTGACGGCTGTAAACCGCCGCCTCACTCGAAGGGACTTCCACTTTCAGTTTGACCGAGAGCACAAGAGGGATACAGGAGGCCGAAGTGATAGTTTTAGAGCACCGGCTTTCAGCCAACACACCCACTCATCGTTGCCTTATTCACCAATCAGAATCCAACTTATTCGATACTATTACCAGGCTTGCTAAGCTACCTGCGTGCTGCCGATAAGTGCATTCCGGCGTACTTGGGTGGGGCCCTCGATCGGCCTTCAGAACAATAGGCGCGTAACGAACCCATTATGTGCCGCTCTCCCGCAGTTTTTGCAGATCCAGAAGAGACCTTTCAGCCGTTTCCAGTAGCTTCCCCTACTAGAACATTCCGCCTTGTATGCGGGGCCTATGTAAGGGGATGCTCTGCTCACTGAGAGAGTTCAGTTAGGTAAGTTACAAAGTTAAGGTGCAGTCAAGAAGTCGAAGAGTTTGGATAGAGCCGAGTGCAGTTCAGTTATGAGTTATGACTCTGCGGTTCAGTTGTGATTCGATTCGACGGATCAGTTGTGTTCTGTTCTGAGTGCGTCTCAGGTGTAAAGGTTGGGTTACTCTGAGCACCTAAGTGACAAATAAAGTGTGTTTAGCAGCAAATGATGTGTTCATTTGCTACAATACCTTTAAAGCATGGTGCTCAAAACTAATAACTTATAGTTGTTTTCTCCTACATTCATGTTTTATTCCTATAATCTCTGCTTCGATTCGACTAGGAATCTAGGAAGCCTATTCTCAGGCACTATTGGCGACTGGTAGAACCCGCAAAAATGGCAGGATTTGGTGATATGCGATTTCCAAATATAAAAGAAGCGGTACAAGATCTTAGGTAATTTAACTGAGGTTTCAAACTCATGGTTATAATTATTAACCTCAACTAAATTACCGAACTACTATCAGCGCTCGTGGTATTGCTGAAGATAGCAATGCCAGGTCTTTAAAAAGCGGATTGCTATGTAATTGCTGTGAAATTCCATGCTCTTTGAATGAACCCAAGAAAAAAACGAATAACTACTTACAATCTGAGAAAGGTATTGGAAAATCTTCAAAATTCAAACCAATAACAAAGAATATCTCGGAAATGGTTAACGCTACATTTAAGGAGATCACATTTTATGTACTTAGTAAGATTTTGCCTATTTCTTATGGTTTACCAATTATACAACACTCATTTAAGAGGACTTCATAGGCTATTCGCAAATAAGGCAACATATTGTAGACACTCAGCGCAGCACAGAGGCTACACTTGAGTTACTCTTGTCACACATGCGGAGTACAAAACAACTGATCCCTCGAATCACAACTCACAGCTGAACTGCACTGGCACTCCACTTTTCACTTCGTTACTTCTTGACAAACACAACTGAACTCACTGGGTAAGAGCAGCTCCTTATATAGACTTGCACACAAAGCGGGATGTTCTAGAAAGCGAGGTTATTAGAACCGGCCCAAAGGAATATTCTGTAATAGTAATCACCTAAACTGTGTGAGAGTAGCACCTAATAAGCTCGTTATACAACTATAGGGTAGTTAAATTATATTCGAACCCACTGGTGGCCTCTCTCTCTCTACTGAGCGAGACATTCGGCAGTAGCCGGGGAAATTACGCCGGCAGAGGCGGACTAAAATCCTTGCCTTATAATAGATGCTGGAAATGTTGACCTTCTGCTCTCAAACAGGCAGCATATCTCGTATAAATATTCTCGCTCACTCTCCGAAGCTCAGCAGCAGGAATTCTTGTGATGAAACGCCTCATTATGCTCACAAAATTGGACTGTGGTGTGCGATAAGTGCTAACAGGGTCCATATTCTCTGATGAAACAATAAATGCAGAGCGATATCAGAGGTTAATTCTGAAATCATTTTACAATCGCTTGAAAGAAGAAGAGAAATCGTATGGTTGGTTCCAGCAAGATTCTGTAACAGCACATACGGCTGCCAAATCATTACATGCAATAAGAGAGGTGTTTGATGACAGAATAATTAGTGTTGATTTGTGGCCCCTCGTTCTCCTGACCTAACGATTGTGATTTTTATTTATGGGGTTCTTTAAAAGACAAAGTGTATCGTTCCAATCCTCGCACACTACAGGATCTTAGAGAAAACATAGTGCAATAAATCACAAAAATTTCTGTTGCTGAGCTTCGGAGAGTGAGCGACAATATTTACACGAGATATGCTGCCTGTTTGAGAGCAGAAGGTTAACATTTCCAGCATCTATTATAAGGTAAGAATTTTAGTCCGCCTCTACCGGCGCAATTTCCCCGGCTACTGCCGGCTGTCTCGCACAGTAGAGAGAGAGGCCGCGAGTGGGTTCGAATATAATTATCTACCCTATATTAATCTGAAGGGACCGGTCATTAGTCGTAACCACGGGTTACGCTCGCACCGCCGGTCCGTAGGTAACTTTGCGCGCGCGGTCATGCTATACATATTTTTATCATGCAAATACCTTAGGCGTGTGGTATTTTAACAAAATCATTAGAGCTATTTTTGAGAAAATAAAACATATTAAAGAGTAGTTTGGGGTAGAGGGATTTTCTTGAAAATTGTCAAGTCGCATCCTGAAACAAACTTAAATACCAAGTTTGATATTTAACCGACTTTTCGTTTTCGAGTTATACTGTTCACGGACGCAAACACGGAACTTTTTCGTTTTTTTTTACTCAGGGTGCCTCAAAACACGTCTTTCCAGTGAAATGTCAGTATCAAGTTTTTGGATGGAATGCAATACTCCTCTGCTGTAGAGAAAGAAATAAAACAAGATATTTAATTCCAAGCAATATACATAGATGGATATGATTTAGCAACTGATAAAACAGAATAAACGCAAAACAAAGCACAATCGATGTGCTACTTGTAACGGCGCTTATATTATTATTGCTATTATTACGGTTGTATCTAAAAGCTTATGCACCAAAGTAATTACTGAAATTGACAAATATGTTAAAGTAATATCCTCTTGGTGGCAATAATTTTGGATTTTTTTTCCATGTCCAGTTTTGAAGAGATATAAATATCAAGACTGTAGTGCAGGTAACTCATTTCTCACCCAGGTCGAGTTGCTAATCATTTTACAGTGGACTAGCCATCTCTACAAGTTTACACGAATCAGACTAGAATCCATTAAGACGGGTTATTTCTGTTTCACATCGCTCACTGAGCAAGATGATTTTCGCGGTAACGTTTTCGTTTATTTCAGGGTTGTAGGATCAGACAAGGCAGGCCGGTGGGATTTGCGCTCTGAAAAGACTTCTGTCTAGGACTTGTCGGTTCTGCTGCGGTCTTCTCAATCATCACCTGTTGTGACATGCAGGGCTGGCCGGCATCAGGACTGGTGTCATGTTGGAAGCGTTAGGGAACTCGTCATTGCTAGTGCACATTGTCGTCCGGATCTGATCGCACTTCGGGTCTCCCCTACATCCCTTCGTTCCAGGGGTCACGTTGAAAGCAAAAAGGTCCTACGCACGGTGCTGTGCTCCAGGTACTGGAGGCCCCCATTCCTAACTCCTTCACATCGCTCATTGGTTCATGTTTGTTTCGTAGAGACGTTCGGTATTGATTACATAAACGCGCCAACATTACGGAAGTAAAAGCATTATTGCGATATAGGGGAATGGGGCACTTTTTGTATTTCCCTTTTCTGCTAACAGTGTCGTTATCATCAGCACTTCTTCTCTACCACGCGAGATGGCTCCGCGGTAGTGCATTCGGGAGGTCCCAGGTTCGATTCCCGTCGGGGCGGACACTCTGACAATGAGTTTTGTCGTGGTTTCCCTGGGTCGGTAGCGAATGCCGGGGTGGTTCCTCTTTTACCACGAATTTCCTGTCTCCATCGTTTCCTGTTATTTGTTTCAGGGTTGAAAGATCAGGCGACGGCGTTCGGTGTGTTGCGGCTGGACAGTGGATATGGAAAGGCCTCTCCTTGACGTCGGTTAGACTGCTGAAGGACCAGCCTTCTGGAACGGCATCCCTAGGCTCTAGGAGCCCCCGGAGAGCTCGGATTGTAGCCAAGGCTGACCGGCGTCAGATGCGTTCAATCTGGAATCGTTAGGGACCCCGTCCATGCTTGCGCACATCGTCGCCCTGATCTTGCCCCACTTCCGGGCTCTTCCTCATCCCTCCCTCCCAGGGGGTCACGTTAGAAGCACAAAGGCCCACACTGACCTACGTGCGTGCTCTGCCCCGGTTTCAGGGGCCCCTCCTACTCCCTTGTTCTAGAAACCATTCTTCAGTATGCTCTTAATAATACCAAAATACGTATTACGTCTATACAATTAGATTACAACACGCGTGCGACACAGGAACAAAAGAAGTGCAGCTAAACGCCGGAACAAGGCGATGATGAACTACAGGCGTCACTCCTGACTCTAACAATGCAAACCAATTGTGTCAGATACAAAACTGTTATGCAAATTATGGTCTTCCTGTCTACGAACCTTCCAACTTTTGTTTGGCCTTTACACAGAGGAATGTATCGCAAAACTATAGTTACATTTAAGGGATGTGAGGATTCCAATCTGTGAGCCCTCTACACCCAATCCAGTTAAGGAAGCCTGGTTTTATGCAACACAACTGTCCTATGTCAAAGCGTAAAACAATACAGGTACACTATCTGCAGCAATCCAAGCTATGTGTTCTGAAAATCGCAGTAATGTATAATTCTAAAGTAAAGAAACCAATAACTAATGCGTTGCATTCACATGGCATTTTCTACTCACTCTTCTACAAACTATTCTTGCCATAGCGTATTGTTTTGGGTGCTTCAAGTTAATTGATATAAACATTTATAGAAATGGTTTTATTACACATTTCCTTGTAGATATAATGAATGGGATTAGGGGAATACAGTAGGCTTAAGCGATAATCAAATCTTTTAAGAATGGGTCGCTGTGTAATTGCTTTAAAATTGCGTTCTCTTTGCTTGACCAGCAACTTACCACATGAAAAAAGTGACGTACTTGACAATTCAAGCAAACAATAAGAATATCTCGGAAATGTCTAATGCCACAAAATAATCATTTAACATAAGAGATCTACATTTTTTCTGTAGTGCGTTTTACAAGTTACCAAAAAAAAAATGCAACGGTGACGGACACTTCGCGCACCGTGACCTGCATATATCTACTGTGATTTCCATCCTCCAGGAGGAAGGGATGAAGTGAAGGAATCACAGGACGCTACAGGCCACTGGCAGGCGTAGAAGTCCCTAACCCTTCCTGGCTCGGAGACCCGTCCCACTGCTGGAGCTGGACAGAGAGGGCGATGAATGACCCGTCTGCAAAGCTTCCCTCAAATATCCACAAGAACGAATACTCTTTCCTTTGAGCAAGCATCCGCGCCATCTGTCCGGCGCGCTCATACGTAACGAAACCTAGAAGAACGGCTGAAACACGGGAAGGAAACGGAATTAAAGGGAAATGAGTGGAAGGAAATCGTGATAGATGAGAAACCACTCCAGAATTCGCCTACCAACCAGCGAAAACCAAAAACCCAAAGTCGAATTGGGCGTCTCGACGGGAATCAAAACCGGGACCTCGCTCGAGGATAAATTATTCATTCATAATACTTTTTTATTTTAGAGGTAAACAATTGTGTTTACATGTAAATATATACGTAATCAATATTGCTTGCTTAAAAATTCTACCGATAACTTTTATCTATTACGATGCCGTAGTTCTCTGATGAAAAAATCTAACTGGTTGGTTGAAATTTGAACTGCAAGCATTATTTTGAATATTCACGTGCGTTAGAAAAACTTGTTTTACTGTTTGAGGTGTGATTGTTCTATCTGTCAATTAAATGGTCACGACTGAAGTGTAATCTATACGAATCAGAGTTTATTCGTGTACAAAAGTCCTAAAACAGACAATTATTTGGACAGGTTGGTCCCGTAAAGAATCTTTACGATAGCGTTCTGGACATGTAGACGACATGAATGAATGCGGCGGGCCAGAGGTCGACAGTTGGGGCAATGAGCGAGGTCAGAAGGAAGTGACGTTATTGAGTTAACAGCTGCAGCCACCCAGCAGAGGTTCACTATGTCACCTCATGCCCGACTACTGTAACAGTACTTTCTTTTCTTCTTGCTTAGCAAGTAATAGAGTAGGCTGATAGCATTTGATTCTCAACATCTGTTGTATTTATATCATCATATAATCTTTAAAGTCAATTGAACAGGACGACTAATGGCATGAATCAGAGCAAAACGATATTTATTCATCTCCACCAGCAGCCAAATTAACGGAGAGAAAATTCTCATGTTTACTTCTGTAAGCATTGCATTTTCCTTCAGAAGGGAAGTAAACCCGATGGTCCCATGTCGTAGACTTACGAACCTCAAGCCTGATAAAGAGGCTATGAGCAAAATTACCTCTTTCACGCCCAATATAGAATGGGACGCTAAGAACCACAACAGTTAAAGAGCGTCCATAAATAAAACTCAGTTTAATTTAATTGCATTCCACCCAAAAATTTGATGCCAGATTTCACTGGAATTACACGTTTCGAGATTCCCTCAATCCAAAAAGGGATATTTTTAGAAAAAGGTCAATGAGTTTCCGTGAACAGTCTGACTCAAAAACGAAGTAGTTTTATGTTCAGGATCGACACAAAGTTTTTCAAGAAAATCCTCCATCAGAAACTTTCCTATGCATGGAATATTGAATCCTGAATTTTGTGGGAATAGCACGTGAAGTCCTCTTCATTCTGAATGGCTTTCTATAATTGTTAAACAATACGAGATGAGACAAAATCTTGCTGCACAAAAAAAATGTAGATCTCGTTAAAGGAAACAATTTATGTCAAATATCAATATTTGTAGCTTTATCTCCATTATCGAGACATTCTTTGTTATTGGGTTAAATTTTCAAGGATAAGTCACTATCCCCCCCTCGTGGTCGTGCAAAGCCATCACATAGCGACACGCTCTTAAAGGGGCAGTTCCGGGTGGAACTAATTGTTCAGAAAGGGAATTTTTATTTTTGGAAGCGAAGTTTTCGTAACACAATCTTCAAAGATCTCACTTGTTTGCTTGTCTAACTTCTTCTCAAGATGTCAACGACGATTTTGCCAGTTTCCACGTTTCTGCAGAAGACAAAGACATAGTTCAGAAGTACAGAGAGAGCCAAAAGATTACGAACCGGCACAGGCGCGGTGTTTTTCCTGTCCGCGTTGCCGTCTGCCGCTATCATAGAAAGGCGCGGATGAAACCATACAACATTTTTAAAACTACTTTTAAAGCCTTTACTTACCAACTTTATTAAAAGGAGATGTTGAAACTGGCCACCGTCGTCGTCCATACATTTTTGGCACCTCCATCACTCGCCATAGTTCACGTTGAGAAATGCTGGCAACTTCCTGGGGATACTTTGTGGGTTTGTCGTGTACACTTTGTTTAAAGTTACCCCAGAGATAGAAATCGAAGGGGGTTAGCTCGGGGGACCGAGGGGGCCACAAATTTCTACTAATAATTCTGTCCTCAAACACCGCGCAGCCGGTTCGTAGTCTTTTGGTTCACCCTGTACATCTGACCGAGCGAAATGGCTCCGCGGTAACGCGTGAGTTCCCGAGTTGGATTCCCGTCGACCGCCCAATCTGACCTTAGGTTTTTCGTGGTTTTCCCTGGTCGGTAAGTGAATGCTGGTGTTGTTTTTCATCTACCACGATTTCCTTTCATTTCACCGCATTTTTCAATTATTCTTCTAGGTTTCGTGGCTTATGGCGGTGCCGGACAGATGGCGTGGATGCTCACTCAAAGGCAAGAACACTTCATGTGGACACTACAGGGCTGCTTGGTCAACGGGTCGTTCATTGCCCTCTTTGGACAGCTCCAGCAGTGGGTGGGTCTTCGAGCATGGAACGTTTACGGAATTGCGCGCATCTCTGTGGCCTGTAGCCTCCTGCGGTTCACTTCCTCCTGGGGAGTGGCAGCCGCAATAGATCTATGTAGGGAGCACTGCGCGAGGTGTGCCCCTCCGTGGTATAGCCTATACCTATAAGTTCAGTACCTTCCAAGAAGGGACACACGCTCAACTACCCTTTACAGGAACATTTGTCTAAATTGTTTATTTACTCAAAATTGACTCTAGTGATTTTGATTACAACTGCATTACAAATAAAATGAATATCTTAAATTTCTGTGAACATGTATATAGTTTATGAAGACCTCTTCATTCTGACTGACTTGTGTACAATTTTGTATTGATAAACCACGAGACATGGACAAAAATTCACTACACAGAAAATGTTAATTTCTTTAAAACACAATTTATTTGAAACAACGTTTTACAGGATCAGACATTTCCATTTGAATTGTTCAACAGTTTCTCGTTTTCTGAAGTCCTGTCGCTATTCAGTTGTTTCTCGCGACGTCACGGAAGGCGTACAGAATACCAACACCTACATATAACGACTCGCTTTTAAACATCTGATTATGACTCGGTTTCATGTGTCCCTCTAACATTTTATGCCGATTTAACATAAGTAAATCAAATCAGGTGAATGTAACGATTACGGACCTTAATGGTGACCTAAAGCCCCTTCCTTGTACACGATCAAACTTTCTTTTTCAATTCAAGAGTTTACAAGAAAAACTGTCAAACTTTTTCAACATGTGACAAGATTGGACAAGACCTGACAATGTCATAAATGTGTATTTACAAGTTGTCTTTTTTCAAACTGATCCCTTCAGAACACATTAATAAATAAATTATCACGCACAAAGCAATTTACATTTGCGTCGCGGTATAACAGTTTGCAATGAAATACTGTTCTATACCAATATTATGTAGCACTCAAATCACATTACGATTATGGAACGCAATGGCAATAACACCAACTAACCACACTATATAACATTGCATTAACGTATACTTAGTTCGGAAATCTGCCTGGCAATTATTTCTTCATCTGCTTCATCTTGTGGTAACCCACACAGTCCTAGACATACGCACATGACCAGCTTATGTATAACCTAATCAGATCGCATACAACATACCTTGGCCCGGTAGCCATTTTTGTTTTGCTTTCCGCCATGTTTCAGATTTCGTGACGCACTGTAAATACTCGCATTTCATTGGCTACAGCCCTCAAATCATTGTCAAATCTTTGATCGTTTAGAGCATGTCCTTATTTGCTTTCAAGACTTTCAAAGTATTGGAAGCAATTTGACAAGAAAGTTGTAAAGTTGTGACAACTCTTGAAAGGTCTTGTAAAGTATTGAATTTGTCAAACAATTGATCGTGTACAAGGAGCTTTAGGTATGTGATATACCATTCTTGCGTGAAAATACACAAACAGGCATTTAAAAAACTCATGTGTTGCATTCACATGACTTTCTCTAACCTGCATCGCTTATTACTGGGTATAGAAGTTATTCTTACAAACTTTATTTTCTCATCTACTTCATTTTCGGAAACAGCTACATTACAAAGGAAATAGCGATAGTCTGTTTCCATGCAATTGACAGGACTTTAAAAGAATGGCTAAGTATTGAAAGTGCGAATCATTACTAACGGATATCTCGGAACAAAAAAGTGTGTGTTATGAATAAATCTATTATTTTTGTGTAGTAGGTTTTCATTTATCCCTTAACGTTTACCAGTTATATAAGATTATATAAATTTCCTTCCGAATGAAGAGGACTTCACAAGCTATTCCCCCAAAAAAACTCTACATGTACATTCTGTCATGTAAATGTCTTTAATAAAATCGTAAGAGCTGGTTTTCGACAAATCAAAAAATTCTAAAAATGTTCCATGTAAAGGGTAATAATTTGGGGGTTGGGGATTTTCTTGAAAATCTTCGTGTCGCACCTTTGAAAGGTACTGAACGTAAATTAAAAGTTTGATATTATCCGACATTTCGTTTTTGAGTTATGCTGTTCACAGACACACACACTCAGGGGTATTTGTATAAACATGAATCTTTTAATTGAGGCACCTCAAAACACGTATTTCTGTGAAATCTCAGTATAGATTTTTTTTAGGTGGAATGCAATACTTTCTCTTTCTACTATGTACGTGCTATTTTTGGCATTGCCTTAAAGTTTGGGCATGACAATGGTTGCAGTAAATCAATTAAGTGTTTTTTGGTGAACGGCACGCTATCTTCAGACATGACAGCAGATGCTGGCGAGCGGCCCACACTTGGGGTATTTTTAGTTTCAGGAGTGGACCTGCTGCACAAGATATGCCTTTCTTACACAAACAAACAAAGTCGCCGAAACATTCCTTAACTGAGGTACACGCCGCCTTTAACAAAGTGGATATTCCTTTCAAATTTATAAACAATAATTCTTGTAGCCTCATTTGGAAAACAGCACTTTCAAGAATATCACAGCTAATATAAGCAACTTACCTTCCACATACCTGTAGCAAGAAGACAAGGTCTTTAGAAGTCCTCTGAATCCATTTTCAGAAACAAGTTCCTGTATATGTCTGTGAACAGTATAACTCAAAAACGAAATGTGGGAGAAACAGTAAACTTGGTTTTTTAAGTCCAACATCTTCCATAAACGCGACATGAAGATTTTCAACAAAATTCCCCCACCCCAAATTAACCTTTACATGGAAAATGTTTCGAGATCCTTTATTTACTAAAATGTAAAATTTTTGATTAAAATACCATATATTTAAGATATTCACATAACAAATAAAATGTTTATCTTCTGGGATATGCTGTGAAGTCCTGTTCATTCAGAAGAAACTTTGTGTAATTTTGAATAACTGGTAAACCATAACAGACAGACAAAAACCTTACTACACAAAAAATAAAACACACAATTTATTTCAAACAACTTTATTTGTGGCATCGGTCATTTCCGAAGTACCTATAGCCTGTTATAGAGTTTCCATACTTTCATTTTTAAGTGCTGTCACTATTCAGTTGCTTTTCGCGATGTCATGGAAACCGTATGGAATCAGCGTATAGTGACCCGCTTTTAAACACCTGACAATCGATTCTATTTCCTGTGTCCCTCTGTGTAATAAAACTATTTCCGCAAAGGTTTATCTGGTCAACATGAAGTAGATAGACAAGATTTCGTAACAATAGTTTGTAGAATCTACATAAACATAAACGATAATGGGTTGAGAAAATCATGCGGATGTAAGGCATCGATGTGTTTCTCTCCTTTACAATTCAGCATCATTCTCCATTATCAAAGTAACTTCTCAGTTACTTTGGCAGGGGTCATTTGTGTGGGATAAAATGTAATCTTTGGTTGTATAAAATTCAGTAGCGGGTCGTGGCTATACATGTTGGATGTTCCAAACATTTTAGTGTCAGACAGCTCTGAAAATGTAAGAAATTGCATCTGCTGCACAACAGTTATACAGAGAGAACCAAAAAACTACGAACCAGCTGCGCGGTGTTTTTTCCTGTCCGCGTCCTCGGCGCTCGTTTCCGTCTCCCGCTATCACACAAAGGCGCCGATTAAACCATACAACATTTTTAAAACTACTTTTAAAGGCTTTACTTACCAACTTTATGAAAGGAGATGCTGAAACTGGCCACCACCGTTGTCTATACATTTTTGGCACCTCTTTAGGAAACTATCCATCACTCGCCGTAGTTCACATTGAGAAATGCTGGCAGTTTCCTGGCGGATATTTTGCTTTAATTCTTCCAGGGTGTGTGGGTTTGTCTTGTACACTTTATGTTTTAAGTTACCCCAGAGATAGAAACCGCAGGGGGTTAGCTCGGGGGACCGAGGGGCCACACATCTGTACTAATAATGCTGTTCTCAAACGCACTTTCAATTGTTCTCTTCGAAATATTGGTCGTATGAGCTGTTGCAGAGTCTTGTTGAAAAAAGGCAAAATCACACTCTCTGTTAATTCTCTAAAAACAGGGAGGAAAATTGTATTCACGTATGCACGGGCTTCAACTATTGACTCGAAAAAAATAATCCAATTTTTTTCTAGTTACCACAGTAAAGTTGGTAAGTAAAGGCTTTAAAAGTAGTTTTAAAAATGTTGTATGGTTTCATCCGCGCGTTTCTATGATAGCGGCAGACGGCAACGAGCGCCGAGGACGCGGACAGGAAAAACACCGCGCAGCCGGTTCGTAGTCTTTTGGCTCTCTCTGTAATTATGAACAAATGTATACAACTGCAGCCGCTCTCAACAACAATAATGATAATAATGCATAATTGTCTGAAGACAGAAACGGTTCTTCTTGTGGATGTTTGCTGTTGTGCACATAATTAAGTACACGTGTCAGGACAAGAACGAAGTAATGTGTAAACTAAATTGTAGTTGAGATTATGGATGGTCTGGAGAAACAGGGAGAAGTTCCCGTGCTCGTGCACGTTACCTGCTTCTGCCGTAGCGCTACCACCTAGTAGTGGCATTAACGTAACATTGGAGTGATCGTTTAGTCTTGCACGCTTCAAGTGTACAGACCCGTATGCATTTGACGCATGAGGTAATTACGTCATACCAGGTTGCGCATGAGCAAAAGCTCCTTAAAATGGTCAAGGTGTGCTACCGACTCTATTGCCGACTCAAGTTTAGCGGAGTAGCGTGGTAGATATTGAATTACGTTTAATAGCACTGAAATAAAGGGGAAAACAACTTCTGCTCTGTTACATTCACATGACTTTTTCTACCTTCTAGCGTTTATGAATGAGTGTTCAAATTGTTCTTAGAAAATTTAATTTTCTGCACACTACATTTTAATCGATATAAACCTTTGCAGAAATAGCTACTTTACTCATTTCCTTATAGATACAAAGAGAACAGCGATAGTCAAATCTTTAACAACTGGACGCTATATGCTGGCCTTAAAATTCAATACTGTTTCCATGACATCACGAGAAACAACTGAAAATCAACGGACTTGAAAAGAATGGCCAAGTATCGAACAATTCCAACAATTAATATCGGATATCTCGAAAAAGGCTAAAACCACAAAAAACGTTAAAATAAATCATGTTTTAAAAAGAAGTACATTTTATTGTGTAGTACGTTTACGTTTACCAGTTATACAAAATTCCTTCCGAATGAAGAGGACTTCACAGGCTATTCCCAGAAAATTAAAGATATACATTTTATTTGTCATATGAATACGTTTAATATGTGGCATTTTAAACAAAATCGTTAGAGGTATTCTTTTGAAAACAAAAAATATCGAAAAATGTTCCATGTAAATCTTCGGGCCGCATGTCTAGAAGACACTGAATCTAAATATCAAGTTTAGTATTTATCCGACTTCGCTTTTGAGTTATGCTGTTCACAGACACACACACGGACCTTTTTCTAAAAATGCTTTTTTTTTATTCAGGGGGTCTCAAAACATATATTTCCTGTGAAATCTCGGTATGGAATTTTTGGGTGAAATGCAACACTATTATGTATGTGGTAGAGAAAGTAATAACTAATAAGTTCGCAAGGTGTCAAAGGTTAGAGTGTTCACGGGCTCTTATACAGCAGCCGCCACTGATCAAATATAAAAATTGTCATTTGTTAAGTTTTGACGCTAACGTAACGTGCCACACGACAAAGGCAGCCAGGATGTTGTGTTCAAGGTGTGCTGAGCAAGAACTGTAACTAATGGGGAAGACGATCATTATTTTCCAACATTTTTAGCATCCTAATGTCTATTGTTTTAAAGGTCTCCAGAAGAACACCGATGGCGCAAGCCAACCTAGTTTCGTTAGCGTTTAATGTTGTCGTAACTCGGTCCAATTTCTTAGGGAGGGCGTTGCATGATTAGGAAATGCGCTCTTCGCTTCAACAAATCTGAATTGTTCACATGACTTTCTCTATACACTCGTCTACAAACCGTATGTTTCTATCCACTTGGCATTTAATTGAGATGAGCCTTTGCAGAAGTGGTCTCATTACACTTGAAGTAGTTGATGCCCCACGTATGGGAGGCAAACTTGAAAGGCTTTAATTGTTGTTGCGGTTGCACCACGTTTAGGCATCAATTTGCTTGGAGTGTATGCCCCACGTACAGTACAAAGTTTCCGGTGGCCTTCGCCCCACGTTTTAAGAATAAACTTTTTATTTTAATGTTTATATATATACCTCGGCTGCGTAGTAATACGCTTAGTATCTCTTAGTAGGCCTGGTACAGTTAAATAACACTCCATTGATGTATCCTACTATAGAGTTGCGAGATTATTGTTATTTGCACTTTTTAACAGGTAAACTTTATATTATTCTCACCGCAATGAATTTTTATGTCTCACACTGAACCCGTGCCATACCGAACTGCTTGGGTACGCAATCTTGTAGCGTCTACCGCTTGAATTTGTACAATTTCTCTATTTCAAGTCTCTGATTGGCTAAGCCTACTCCAATAGAATACCTTTATTTAACTTTAAGCTTCTCTAGTTTTTTATTGGCTATTTATAAACCGTTTTATGTTACATTATTATTGCTCCAAGAACTATTAGTAGCCTTATTAAACTTTCTAACTTATTATTGCCTCAAGGTTACCACATTCTTAGCAACTTTCGGCTTCTACTTTGTAATTCTGTTTGCTACGGAAAGCAGCTTGCTTCTATTCTCACAGCTCCTACATTGTTAAACTAGTAATACATTCACATAACATTATTATACATGTACATAATAATATAAACATAATACAATGACTGTAACATACACTTAATATATTATATTATACACATATTGCTTTAAGGCGGGCTGTTATTATATTTTATATTATATAATTAGACTGATATCATTTAAGTGTTAAAAATACTGCCTCAACCGAAACAATAGTCAACTGTTTAGATAGCGGGTCGCTATAAACCTGGAATTTGAAATTTCGGACTCTTTCTATGACATTAGGAGAAACAAAATAATGTGACTTAGCACTTCCGTATCGAGCGAAGTGGCGCCGCGGTAACGTGTGCAACTGGCATTCGGGAGGTCCCGGAACGTGCGGCGATCACCTCCTCATCCGTTGCTGTAGCTTACCTTGATGCTTCTCCCGTTGCTTCCAGAAGTTCTCAGCGTGTTGGTTCTTCAATTTATCCTCGGCTAGCTGCAGTAATTTTCCTTAAATTATATGGGAGCATGGACTTATCCTCGGTAAAGGAAAACGTAGATCTCGGGTGGTGATATAGGAAGACATAGACTTGCTTTGTTTATGAAAAGATGACACTGCCGTTTCTTTTTATTTAATTTAACACTCGTAGTATACAAAACTGGTATTGCCGCTGTAAAATACTGTCCACCGCTGTTAGACTATGGCGTGGATATGTCACGAAATATAACTATTCTTATTGTCGCTTTCAGAGTAGCGGATCTTAGGTGTGTTGCTAAAACTATTTTGATTCCCTGTTTTGGCGCGATATCTCACACATCCTGCAGCATCTCTCCCTGACCACACATTACGAAAACTCTCGAATAAAATGCAATACTAAGCTGACATGACAAATTTGACTTGATTCCCTTTTTGGCGCGATATCTCACACATCCTGCAGCATCTCTCCCTGACCACACATGACATAAACTGCCGAATTTTCCCCAAACAGATCCATTTATAGTCTCAGGCTCCTGAGGCTGCTTCCTTTCCTATTGGTCCATTTTTAGCGCGACTCGACGCGTCTAACTATTTCGAATAAACTTTCAGGGATCTCATTGGTCCAATTTTAATATAAATCGCGGCTTTTCCTACATTTACCGTTAAGGTTGTCTTTCTCACTCACTTGGTCACGGCGAATTATCAAATAATGGGACAAAGGCTCTACACCCTCGCTGTAGGAATAATAGCACAGCGACCGGAGAGAGGTAATAAAACTAGGTTTTCTGCCTTCGAAAGCACTATTCCTGTAGCTAAAACTTTCCCTCGTGGACAGTATTTTAACATAGCGCTTAAATTATTTACATTAAACCATTTATAACTCTACTAATATTAATAACCTAGATAGATACATAATGTTAAATCACCCTTCTTAAAATATACAAGCAGTATGAGAAAAAGATATTTACATAATACGATTTAACATCACTAAAAGTTAATTAATAAGTTATCTGTAATTATAGTTCTTGGGCTCGGCCTAGAGTTGCCGTTTCAAATTGCCCTGTTCTGGAAAAGAATAAATTTTTCAACACTTGATACAATTTTCTTTTACAGAATAATTCCTCTGATTATGGCCTTTGTTCGTTTGTTTTGTTGACAGAGACCCTTCGCTATACCTGCTCCTTCACAAGGGCTCTGACAAACCGGTGATGTTTATATTTGGGTCATTCACTCTACACTCTCCCTTTAAAAACAGGTTTCCGAGAGACATTCTTATACACAATACATTTCCCGCACACGAATAACTTGTGACGCATACAAATACTCTAATACCCAAATTAAGTTCTAAAATTAAATCTATTTACATACATGTTGGTACATAATTATTATGCCTTTATTTATTTCTTTACATCCTTATTTATCGGGTGTATTACCTTTACTATTTGTTCACAGGGTTGCTACCTCATTTCGAGTAAAACTAACCTGACTATTTTCATTACATTCTTCACCCTTCTCATTCTCTAAACATTTGTATGGTTTGAGCAACTGTTTATGATATCTCCCTACGATTTTGGAATTCTTTATTTCTTGTAACTCAAATGTATCCGAGCCAAAAATGTTGATCACCCGGTATGGACCTTTAAATAAATTTTCCATTCTATGATACCTTTTGTTCAGAATGCTAGACTTTTTCTTGTCCCGTACCAATACTAAGTCTCCCAATTTGATCAACCAGTGTTTTCGTTTCTTTTTCTTAAACTTTTCTTTTCTTTTCTGCGCCTTATTGGCCATTCTTTCAAAAGCTTTCTTAAACATCTCTTCTTCCGTTAGTGCTTTCGGATCTTTAGCTTCTAGTGTCTGTGGTAATTCCCCTTCAAGTGTTTCCATTAATTTCCCCTTCATCAGCTCGATGGGCTTATAACCGGTAGTAGGGCTCACACTTTCATTTAAAATACTTTCGATGCGCTGATAGTGATTTGCCCAATCACTGTGTTTTTTATTGGCCAAAATTCTCAAATAAACCGAAATGTCCCGTATTATTCTTTCGCAGGGATTGCTTTGTGGGTGGTATTTTGAGCAATGATACAACGTGATTTCGTTTTCTTTTAAGGTGTCTACAAATTTTCTGCTGGTAAATATTGAAGCATTATCACATAAAATTGCCTTCATCTTTCCAAATTGTGGAACATACGACTTCATTATCTTCCTTAGGCATGTTTCACTTGTAATCTTCCTGACTGGGTAAATTTTCACAAATTTTGAAAATACATCTATTAACACCACTATATACCTAAATCCAAATTTACTACAAGGCATCTCACCATGACAGTCCAAGGTCACTAACATGCCTGGTTTTTCCCTTAGTATGGAGTTTGTCTCGTATTCATATTGTATATTCAATGGCTTTGCTTTTTGACATTGTAAGCATGTCGAAATTATTCTCCTTACTTTATGGTGTAATTTTGGAATATACAGATTTTCTTGGATCATTAAAGCTGTGCGTTCTGAGCCAGAATGTGCTAGAGCTTGATGGAACGTGCTTATGAGTTCATTCTCCATGTTCTTAGGTATATATGTCTTCCATTTCTGTATTTCGCTGCCATGTAGTTTATATAACACGCCCCCTTTTACCCCTATGTTTCCCTTGATATTTTCATCTATTTCTGGGGCCCTTTTTATTAATTTATTTAACTTCTCATCTCGTCGCTGCTGGTCCCCTATTCCTTTTAATTCTTTTATCAATCCTTTACTCAAGGGTATTTCAATACTCATTAATGTTACTTCATTTTTAGGGCGTTCTATTCTCTCCGGTATTTCACTGTTGTTATGTAACCTAGACAGCAAATCGCTAAAAACATTTGTTTTTCCTGGAATGTGTTTCACCTCAACATCATACGAAAGAATCTCATGGATGTACCTAGATAATTTAGTACTCGTAAGCCGACAACGTTTCATAAATGAAAGACTCACATGATCTGTGTATATAATAACCTTCTGTAGATATATATATGATCTAAATTTCTGTAGTGCGTAATACACAGCACAGATCTCTAATTCGGTGACCGAAGCATTTTTCTCTATTTGACTTAAACCTCTTGAAGCGGTACTTATCACGTGCAGTTGATTTTCCTCATCTGATTGGGCTAGGACACACCCATACCCGTGACCTGAAGCATCCACGTAAATTACATATGGTAGGTTGTCCTTGGGTCTCTCTAGTAGAATTGATTTCGCAAATAGTTCTTTTATCTTTTCAAAAGCTTTCTGGTGTACCTCGTCCCATTTCCATCGCACTTTCTTTTTAAGTAATTCGCGCAAAGGCGCTATTTCTGCGGCGTACCTCAGGATAAATTTGCTTTGATAATTTAGCACTCCAAGAAAGGACCTAACCTGCTTAACACTCTTGGGCGCTGGTATTCTTCTCACAGCCGCTACTCTTTCTTCGTTTGGCTTCATTCCTCTATCATTAATTACATAGCCTAGAAATTCCACCTCACGGATGCAAAATTTGGATTTATTAATGTTCACCGTCATACCGTTTTCTCTCAGCTTTCTAAGCACATAATTCACATGTTTAATATGCTCATCAAAATTTTCATCAACTATTAGAAAATCGTCGATATATTGGATCAAAAATTCGTCGGCTGAGTCGCCAAATATTTTATCGATGGCTCTTAATAGTCCACTACATGACGTAAGCATACCAAAAGGCATTCTCAAAAATTCGAACTGTTTCCCAAAAAATAAAAAAGAAGTATACTTTCTAACATCCTCGTGAAGCTCAATCTGCCAGTATGACGCCGTTAAATCAATAGTGGAGAAATACTTGCCTTTGGTTATTTTTGACAGCAATTTTTCTACACTTTCGCTCCGAAATCTGTCTGGTTGTGTATATTTATTTATCCTTCGAGCATCTATTGTCATCCTAAGTTCGCCATTGCGTTTCGTCACCCAACATAATGGACTGCTGTACGGAGAATTTGACGTTTGTATTATTCGGTCTCTCAACATCTTATCGATCACCTGTTTGGCTCTCTCCCTTAATGCAATCGGAATATCCCGATACTTGTGTGTGAAGGGTGCAATATCTTGTACCTTAAAACTGTGTTTGTATGCTTTGCACTTGCCTGGGACGTCCGAAAATACCGCTTTGTTTTCTTGTAACATTCGCCTTAATAGATGCCTTTGTGTCTCTGTGAGGTTCTCGGCAAGGGTCACTTTCTCCTCTACTGCTTCTACCTGGCTGCCGGTATCTTGGAATTCTTTATTTCGGGCGTAACCATAATCTTTCTCATTGTGCTCCGTATACCCGTTGTAAAACCTGTCAGCGAACGCATGCATCTCATCGGTTTCTTCCCCTTGTACTATAGCAATTAATTTCTCACTCCTACCTGTTTGTAATAATTGTACGAAAAATCTTTCTTCGGCTATATCTTCTTCTCCTTGGGTTTTGTTATAAGTATCCTGCTTCATACCCTCTACAAAAGGGATTTCTAATGTTTTTCTGTTCTTCTCTATTTTCAAAACTTTATCAGCAAAATCAACCCTAGCTCTTAATTCAAACAAAACGTCACACCCAATCAAAATGTCACAAATCAAATTATTGATTACCAGAAAAATAAACTCAAAATTTTCTTCTCCTATTTTCATGTTCAACATTACTTGCATTTTTATTCGGGTAACCTCTTTGTTAACTGCTACCCGGCATACCGTGTTCCTTATGGGTAATGTCATTAGCTTAATTCCTTTATTTACCAGGTTCTGATATAACCTCAGGCTGCATACACTCACATTGGCTCCAGAGTCTATTAAAGCGTTATATTCTTCATCCAATAATACTACTTTTATGCTAGGGGAATCTGTCAGATCCTTTTCCGAGTGATTTTGAATAGTAGTTATCAGTTCTCCCAGTATAAATTCATTTTTGAGCCCTGTTTCACATTTTCTGTTTATTTGAGAATTTTGCGCGCTTAGAATCCGCTCCGAGCTCTTGAATGGATCCTGTCTTAGTTTTCCGGGTTATCGACACTATTTGGTGCTCCGCTAGTCTCTTCCACATTTCCCTCTCTCTGCATTTGCCTATAGTTTCCTCTGCTTCCTCTAAAATGTCCCCGGGAATGTCTCTCTCTCCTTTCGTTTCTTTCTGGATAATTTTCGTCATACCTTTCTCCTACATCACTTTCCCCTCGGTCAGAAAAATAATGTTCTCTGGATCTGTTTTCATTGTTTCTGCCTCTCCTATAATTAAAACGGCCACTATATCTTGGTCTGGTTTGTATAGCATTTATGTGATATTGGTTATCACCTTCCCTCCTGAAACGGTTATTTTGACAGTTTCTGTTCCCGGATTGAGGTACGTCGTTCCAGTATCTCTCTCTGGGGTTATAGTTCCCTCTCGCGTTTCCTCTCCAATTCGCATTCCTTGAATTATCCGGTAATGTTCGAACTGTATAGTTTTGTACGTGGTTCCTACTACTTGTCTCGAATGATGATACCAACTCAATCAATTCGGGAATAGAATTTGGCTTCGCAATGAGTAGGTAATGGTGTATACGTTCTGGATAATGTGGTACAATCATATTAATGAAATCCCTCTCGCTTATGGGTGGCTCGATTAGTCTACTACTCTGTGCTTTAGTTAGCAAATAATCTACCATGCTTAGGTTTCCGCGTTCATCGTACTTGCCATTAACTAGGATAGATCTCACCTGGTTCTGAGTATTAGTACTCCAGTACTTATTCAAAAATGCCCTTCTGAAATATTCAAAATTATTATTCTCCCCCAAAGTCAATCTTACCCATTGGAGAACCCTTTGACGTAAACCTTTACGAACGATTAACATCTTTAGCTCGTCCGGAATCTGCTTCAAACGGAAATACTCCTCAAGGTCATTTAGGTATTGTTTAGGATTATCAGCCGAATTTTCCTCGAAAGTAGGTACCCCTATCTCATTTAATAAATGGTAGTTTGCATTACTTGCATGGTTAGATGTACATTGGTGCCCTGAATTAAAATTATATGGGTCGGCAGCTGGACTTTGGCCTCCATTTACCTCCCTAAAAGTGGTGCTAGTTTCACTGGGTGAGCTATCATCACTCTGTCTCACACTTATCCCTAGTCTACCAATAGAGCGTTTTAACTCCTTTACACAATTTTCATGCTCTTCCACCCTCTTCACAATTTCATGATGATTTGAGAGCTGTTCAGTCATTTTTGACGAAAGTTCATTCATCTTTCCCTGATCCTTTTCTAACACTGTTCTAAATTCTCTGAACTCCCTTTGAATGTTAGATTCTAATGTACTTTGTTTTTTTTCTAAAGAAACATTTACAGCTCTTAAGTCATCATCCAATTGCTCCTTTATGGCTAAGCTGGTAACACTTAATTCTGTTTCTACATCCTTCCTTAGTTTTTCTACATCGTTTCTTAGACATAGTTGTCCTGCCTGAATTTCTTGCACTACCTTCCCTTGCTGACTGAATTTGGAGTCCAATTGACTTTGTAATCGGGTGACCTGTTCACCTAAATATTCCCTCATCTCCTGAGCTAATTCCCCTCTCATCTTCCTGTTTTCCTCTCTGACATATTCACCTATATGTATACTCTGCTCATTTAATTTCCCTTCTAAATTTTTACTTTGTTCACTTAATTTTTCTAAGTTTTTACTGTGCTCACCTAATTTCCCCTCTAAATTCTTACTTTGCTCACTTAATTTTTCCAAGTTTTTACTCTGCTCACCTAATTTCCCCTCTAAATTTTTATTTTGTTCACGTGAGTCCTTCCTCTGCTCATTTAAGTCCTTACCCATCTCGTCTATCTTTGTGCTCAAATGTTGAAGCAATATTAGCAGCTGGTTTTGACCTGCGTCAATGACCTGCTCCATCGGTGATTGCCTTTCTAGCCTAACTTCTACTTCTGCTGCACCCATATTTTTTCCATCTGTTGTTATGCTGACAATAGCCTCCCCATCCAGTTCTTCTGAACCTTCCCTTGACCTACTCATGGTTCCGTTAGCAAGTTCTACCTCCCTAGTAATGACTTTACCCCCTCTCAATAGCATGTGTTCACCAAAACTGAGTCACTACTCTGCATGCCTTTTTGTTTGTTTTTGAATAAATGTTCTAACCTGTATTTTTTTTATGTTAACTGATGCGTTCCGGGTTCGAATCCTGGTGAAGTTCTAGAAGCGATGCTCTCAGCTGTTTTGTTGTCCCACGTAGGTAGACTAGAAGTTCGCGTTGTAATTTTGTTCTGCTGTGCCCCTTTCCTCTGAAGATTCTTCGTCTGTTCGTTGTTTCCTGGTCCTCCGTTTGTGTCGTTCTTCCCTTCGAGCTCCACGTTATGGCGCCAGTTTGCGGCGATCACCTCCTCATCCGTTGCTGTAGCTTACCTTGATGCTTCTCCCGTTGCTTCCAGAAGTTCTCAGCGTGTTGGTTCTTCAATTTATCCTCGGCTAGCTGCAGTAATTTTCCTTAAATTATATGGGAGCATGGACTTATCCTCGGTAAAGGAAAACGTAGATCTCGGGTGGTGATATAGGAAGACATAGACTTGCTTTGTTTATGAAAAGATGACACTGCCGTTTCTTTTTATTTAATTTAACACTCGTAGTATACAAAACTGGTATTGCCGCTGTAAAATACTGTCCACCGCTGTTAGACTATGGCGTGGATATGTCACGAAATATAACTATTCTTATTGTCGCTTTCAGAGTAGCGGATCTTAGGTGTGTTGCTAAAACTATTTTGATTCCCTGTTTTGGCGTGATATCTCACACATCCTGCAGCATCTCTCCCTGACCACACATTACGAAAACTCTCGAATAAAATGCAATACTAAGCTGACATGACAAATTTGACTTGATTCCCTTTTTGGCGCGATATCTCACACATCCTGCAGCATCTCTCCCTGACCACACATGACATAAACTGCCGAATTTTCCCCAAACAGATCCATTTATAGTCTCAGGCTCCTGAGGCTGCTTCCTTTCCTATTGGTCCATTTTTAGCGCGACTCGACGCGTCTAACTATTTCGAATAAACTTTCAGGGATCTCATTGGTCCAATTTTAATATAAATCGCGGCTTTTCCTACATTTACCGTTAAGGTTGTCTTTCTCACTCACTTGGTCACGGCGAATTATCAAATAATGGGACAAAGGCTCTACACCCTCGCTGTAGGAATAATAGCACAGCGACCGGAGAGAGGTAATAAAACTAGGTTTTCTGCCTTCGAAAGCACTATTCCTGTAGCTAAAACTTTCCCTCGTGGACAGTATTTTAACATAGCGCTTAAATTATTTACATTAAACCATTTATAACTCTACTAATATTAATAACCTAGATAGATACATAATGTTAAATCACCCTTCTTAAAATATACAAGCAGTATGAGAAAAAGATATTTACATAATACGATTTAACATCACTAAAAGTTAATTAATAAGTTATCTGTAATTATAGTTCTTGGGCTCGGCCTAGAGTTGCCGTTTCAAACGACCGTCCTCTCTGAACCCATGGGTTTTTCGTGGTTTCCCCGTGTCGCCAAACGATGGCGCGGTTGCATGCTCAAAGGAAAGAGTACTCCCTGTCACCACTGTGTGCGAGCTTGGGAATATTAAGGAGTTCCGAGGTGCGCGAGGTGTCCCTCTCTGTTGTATAACCTATCTAGCACTTCAAAACATTTGTGATAAAGTATTGGAGCATTCAAAGCCATAGCAAAGAATAGTTCGGAAATGCATAAAGCCATAAACTTCGTTTTTAAGCAGATCTACATTCTTTTTGTGCGGGCAACAGGGTAGCGCAGTGGTTTCGTTTCCTGCTCTCGTACTGAGGTTCCAGGGCTCGATTCCCGACCCTATCCACGGCTTCACCTCTAACTTGTTCATGTGAAGTATCCCCTCTTCTCATTTCACAGCCATCCTCATCATCACCCTACCATCGGAGACACAAGATTCCGCCGCTGGATGGCTCCACTTCAGAAAAGAGTCCAGCCATCGCTTGCTGGAATGAGGTTTTCCCCGAAGGTCACAGGTCATATAGGGAGCGTTAGAAACGACGGCATTTTTTGTCAATACAAAATACATTCAGAACGAAGAGGACTTTGCAGGACGTCCATGACAACACTTCATTTGAATTTTCATAATAATCATTGCTGTGGCAACCAGTTTTTGCTGCTTGTGCATATTCCATAATGTCGGCAATTAGAGCAACGTTCAAACATAAAGTTTTGCGTTTGTTACACTCAGAGTCATTGAGAATGCTAGAAGCAGCGATGAAAAACAACCCTGAAATATCATCTGAAGGGGCGAAGATTTTCGAATGCTGAAGAAATTACTGCATAAGAGACATTCCAAGTAAAATCGAACGGCAAAAAAAAATCGCATTTTATGTTTCCATTATAATTGTTCCTGTCAATAACGGGTGCTAAACAAACCATATTTATCAAATATTATCATCTAAAACCCCACTGTTGTCACGTTATTGAACCATAAATTCATCGTATTAATTCATTTTGTCGCATTTTAAGTTCGCATAGCTCCGGAACCCTTTATTTCAGAATATTGTGCCAAGTTCGCATTTCGTTACACCATATACTAATTATTTTCATAATACTCACAAAAAACTATATACAGTTTTTGCTTATTTTAAGTTTTCGGAGTTTTATAAAACTAATATATTAGATTGAGAATAATCCACAGTGTCATTAAGAAAAGCCGGCAAAATTGGTAAAGTAGTTAGTTAGGGTTGGGTGTCTGTAGATATAATACAAAAAGTGAATAAACGCAGCGATTTACGTGGTTGATGGACGATGACCACCAAGCGCCCTGTGAATCTCTGAGGAAATATCCGAACCAAATATTGCTTAGTAAGCATTCTCATTGTTTAACCATGCAGCTTGCTTGACCTGTTCAAAACAAAACGTACGAGAGCGACCATGGGCGCGTAAAGTAATTTACTTTTTAATTATTTTAGACGAGACCTTATCAGCAACCATTACAGTATAATATATGTTTGCTTGTATTTAAATTACGGAATCTTACCATATATAATAAAATTATTTTATTTCATCCGTACCCACCTGTACTTGAAAAACTAGAAACGTATTCACTTAAGTAAAAATAAGAAGAACGTGTTTACTTATAAGTATAAAATTAAAGTTTAGGGAATCCAAATGAAGCCCGATTTAAACAATTAGATTTAAAGTTTTCCGAGTTAAGCAGCTTGAAGTCGTAAATTTTAGGAAGATACGACAAATTTGAACAATTTTAATTACAAAACTATCATGTTCTAAATTTTAACAGTTTGCATAAAATATTGTATTGGACTTGTCTACAAATACAAAAAGTTTCGTTTCGTTTAAAACATGCCAGGTCGATTTTCCTTCTATTTCGGACGATTTGAAATGGAATGTCCCACATGCGACAACAGCACTGTGACAGCTTCTACTCTGTATTCACTCTTAGATTGATCCGCATCAAAACAAACCCCAGGTGACCAGTGGTGCACCGCTATAATGATCCTTCCGCCATTCGTACTAGAAATACTGTCACACTTTCAGACCATGTGGCGAGTACAAGCGGCACGTAGTGCAAAAAAGAACAGAGTCCTTATTTCGACAACTGAAACGGTGACTAGCATAGTCTGTTAAGGGTTAAAAGTGATAAAATTGATAGTTGCAACAAAACAAACGTTTGTACATATAATAGTTAATTCTAAAATAAATGAGCGTAAAATAAAGTAACAGGTATGCGATAACCTAATTTATTCGTTCTCTGGAAGCGGCACTTTATTAACTGTTGGCGGCTCATTTTAAAAAAGAAATTGTGCACTGTTACGCGAATTGCATTCTTCTTAAAATCACTACATTCTTGCATCGCGTATTTCATATGCTTTCTTTTTTTTCCGGGTGTAACCAGTTTTCTCGTTTCAGATTTTTCTGTACAAGCAGTGTTTATACTTGTACTCGAAACACCGGTGAACTCAGAAGTTAATTTCATCATTTCTTTCGCGGAAAGTGTTGGATATTTCTCACATAATGATTCAACACTATTGTTTTTTCGCCACTAGTCAATGGTTCGCGCGGCTAATGCTTTACGTAATTCGACGAAAACACAAGAGCAAATTCACCGTCCGCCATGATACTGAACACAACTGCTGGTTTCTGGCTGTAAACAATATTCTGCGCCTACCCGGATGTCAGGTGACTCATATGAATTGCATCATGGGACTTGCAGCTCTGTTTTACGGTATAAATCAGCGTTAAACAAAATCTTAGGTATTTGTATAGAATATTATACTATTTAAAATTGAGAGATTAGCATGGGACTACTTTCCTGGGCGCATTGCTACCGTGTACCACGTGGGTTTGTTTTGCTGAGGATCAACCTAAGAGTGAATATAGTGTAGGAGCGCTTCCAGTCTCTTTACACGGGGTGGCACAAGTATGTCACTGCGGAAGGAAGTGTTGTGTAAATTGCTTTAACGTAACTTGTTTCTGGGAACCTTTTTAATCTAGTAGGTATGATGTCATATTTGCCATAGAAATATTTTATGATTATAGACATATTCATAGACGGACCTTTTTATAGAAACGCTGTTTTTTTATTAAAGGTCCTCTAGATATCTAATTTTTAGGTCAAATACAATACTTCGTCTACCTACTATGAGGAGTTGGTAAAGAAAGTAAAAATATTTTAATCGTCTCTGCAGCTTTTTTGTGAAATGCTTACCCAAAGCTGCAATCTCCTCTTGATTGAAGAAGCAGGGATGATGAAGATGATGATCCAATCTCGTACCTTGGCTTTACATGCACACAATTATAGCGGATTTATACATTGTATAGAAATGCCAATGTTGCCAACTTGAATAGCGATGACGTAATATTATCTCATTATTTGAGGTGTGTTGGAAATAAAACCTCTGCCTGATGATTGTCACGACCTTCGTAATGATCCGCTGACGTGGATTCATTAAATATCAATTTACGTTTCTTTCGTTCTTCCTCTCTCATTTCCCTTTACGTTCTTTGAGAGAAATACATGGCTGAACCCACCACCACGCCACATTTCTTCCAAGATGAGACACAAAGAATTCCTTTTCTCAAAAAATCTGATGTGTTACACTCACATGACTTTCTCTACTCTTGTACAAGCTATTTTTACAAACGCTTATTCTCCATATGCTTCATGTTAATCGAGATAAACATTTGCAGACTCTATCTTATTGCTAATTTTCTTGTAGATGTAAGGGTAATATATATTTACAAGGGCAATATAGAAATACAGTAGCCTTTAAGCACATACATATCTCTTAATAGCTGGTGGCTATGTGCAGCACCATTCTCTTTGCCACAGATTAATACTCTTTGCATATCCAAGACAAAAAAATGAATAACGAATTCCCATTTTAGAAAATAAGAATTGAAAAATTTGAGGGAATAACAAGCAATATCTCGAAAATGGTTCAATCAACAAAAAAATGTATATGACATAAATTGTGTATTTTAACGCGATCTACATTTTTTGTGTAGTAAATGTTTGTCTATCTCTTATGGTTTACCAGTTATGCAAAAGTCGTTCACAATGAAGAATACTTTTGGAGACATTCCCAGAACATTCAAGATATACATTTTATTTGTCATGGAAACACCTTTAATATATGGTATCTTAATCAAAATCGTTAAGAGCCATTTTTTTTAGAAAATAAATGTATTAGAAAAATGTCCCATGTAAGGGTAGTTGGGCTGGGGAATTTTCTTGAAAACTCTCGTGTCGCATCTTTGAAAGATACTGAACTTAAATACCAAGTTTGGTATTTATACAAGATTTCGTTTTTGAGTTATGTTTTTCACAGAACACACACACACACGGACCTTTTTCTAAAAGTTCTTTTTTTATTCGGGGGACTTCAAAACACGTATTCTGGGTGGAATATTGGTATAGAAGTTTTGAGCGGAATGCAATACTTTCTCTACCTAATATGTACGTGATATAGAAAGTAAAAAGTGAATGCAGGAGAATTGTTGAGTGTAATTCTGATGATTGTTCCACCACCCAAAAATACTCAAGACTACACAATATTTCCACAACTTGGAAGGGAGGTTAAAGAAATTAGAAATACAGTATGTATCGATATTTCATACACATTTGTGTGGATGTCAGGGGATCTATGTTCTAGACCATTGCACAAAGCCACGTCCACATACCCAATATGAACTATTGTTGTGTTTATTAATGTGATACTTGAACGTGGCAACCTGTGAGAAGGTCTCTAGTAAACAGATCTTGTTTCACTGATCTCATTACAGCAACGAAGCGTTCATGTGTGACTGACTGACTGACTCCAAGGCGAGGTTCGACTTTTCTTACTACCACATGCCATTTGCTATATAGTGCATGCACGATAGTGACACTTGTTAATGATAAGCCTTCTAATATTCAACTTCACACGACCTTCTCTACCCACCGTCGTTTACTTTTATAGGGAAAACATCTGTTCTAGGTGCAAGGAGACAGAGGTCATGACCAAAGTTTAAAAAGTGGGTCGCTATATGCTGGCTTTGAAATTCCACACTATTTAGAATGACATCGCCAGAAACAAAAGAATGGTGACCTAGCAAGTAAACAAATGTAATAGAATTGAAACCCATATGCCCTTTTGTGCTTCTAACGCGAACCCTGCGAGGGATAGAAGAGCAACCATCCCAGCATTCGCCTATCGACGCGGGGAAACTACGAAAAACATGGTCAGAATAGGCAGTCGCCGGGAGTGCGAGTATTCAAACCGAGAGTAGCAGGTTTTTATTTGATATAAGTTGTGTGTTCTTAAGAAATCTATATTTTTTGTATAGCAAGTTGTTGTCCACAAAATTATAAAAAACACCTTCCGAATAAAGAGCACTTCACAGAGCATTCAACATAGGCACCTAGCTACAATTGATTAGTTATCCAAACATCTTAAACATTTGGTATTTTTAATGAACATCCTTACAGCCATTTTTGACAAAATACAAAATAACCAAAAATGTTCTCTGTAAAGGATATTTTTAGGTGGGGAGATTTTCTTCAAAATATTCATGTTATGCATTTGGAACATTTTGAATTTATCTCCTGTACCTATAGGTATGAGGTAGAGAAAGTAACAAAGAACAAATCGGATTTTTGTGTAGTAAGATTTTTTTGTTTACCGATTACACAAGCCATTCTGAATGAAGAGGATTCCACAGGCTATTCCCAGAAAATGCAACATTAGGGATGGGACCTCGATACCTTGATACTCGAAGTATGTCTAATACTTTGAGATAAACCTTCAATACTTTTAAATTTTGAAAGTTGTTGCTGCGTTTAACTTTACTAGAAAAGAAATGAAAGGACTCCAGACACCATGTGTCCCCAAAGAGTTGCTGCACTAAAGTTCATGATAAACCTTGACTGCGTTTCCTGTGGGTAAAAGAAAGCACATGCCATAGACTCCTGTGTCTAAATGAAAACCTGCAAAACAACGGGGGAAGGAGTAGAGGTAGTTATGCAACATGCAGCGTTAACTGAGTTGTGAATGAAGCTGCAATAGCAAACGAATGAGACTGACTCACTCTCAGACACTACATTTACCTACTCATGTGACCAAACTCTGTGAATCGAGCAGAGACAAATCAGAACTTAAGACTGAGGTAATACAGCGCATGGGAATACTGTTATTTCCTTCCAACTCGCGTCAGGAGCGTAGCTTACAGGTACACCTTAGACTGATTTCCATAATATGGCTAGAAAATCCCTTAAAAGAAAGTTTTCAGCACAACAGAGAGTTACATAAAAAGGGAAGGAAAGAAGTAACAATAGGGGATGTATAACCTGTGGAAATATCAAGGTAAAAGGATTGCTGCCAATCGAAGGATGTCAAACAAGAACAATTTTGGAATTAACTACAATACGAAATCGGTTACATGCATATAGACCCAGAAAATACTAATAAGAACATAACCCAGTGAACAAGCTATTGCCTTTACAAAGTGAGTATTGAGTATCGGTATCGAGTATCGAGAAAATGTGCTATCGACCCATCAGTAATATACATTTTATTTGCCATGCAAATGCCTTAAGCACATGGTGTTTAATAAAAATCGTTACTTTTTATTTTTTCAAAAATAGCTCTAACGAAAATGTTCCATGTAAAGCGTAGTATTGGGTGCGGGAATGTTTGTGTCGCGTCTTTGCAAGATTCTGAACCTAAATACGACGTTTCGTGTTTATTCTACAGGATAGCCCACTTAAGTCTCTTAAACGAAAAGAAAGAAAAAAAAACAAATGCTTAGCATTCCAAAGCTTATAGGAGGAAGGAGCCTTTCAAATTGTGATATGGAAAATATTTCCATGAGGCCCCTTATGAGTCACACGGGACGTAACCTCAGAATTTTAAATGAAACCATGATAATCTTTTTACATCTTGGTTCCCCTCAATAAGCTAAGCAACTTGTATTAAAACATTTTAAAATGAACTGAATTGTTACAGGATGTTTTTTCCGAAGTTATTACAGCTCATGAACATAAAGTATCAAATGAAAGAACGTGGGTGTTGTGGTTTCAAAGCCACCTGGACTCCTAAAATACAACACTGCATGAGTTTGCCATGTTTTGCTTCTTCAAAATTAAAAAAAATATGGCAGACTTTGATGTAGAGGTAGATATGATTTTAGTGCTACGTGACTGCAGGAGAAATTATTGAATTGCATCGGCAGTGTTCAATGTAAATCCATAGGTAAGTCAGCGTGAATTGTCCAAAGACACTTCAGTACAGCGGATAATACCACGAGTTGTTACGCAACGCTATTGCAGAGAATGGTTCATTCTTGGAAAACATTATTTTCGGATGAAGCAACATTTTGAAATATTGGGCAAGTTAATAGGCATTACTGAGCATCTGAAAACCCCAAATGGGTTCGTTGATGTTTGGTGTGCAATTCTTGATAACCTTGTCTTTGAAGGCACAATTACTGCTGAATCATATTGCCATTTTCTCAACCGGAATTACCACCCTTATTGGAAAACGCGTCCTGCAACGTGAGAAGAGAAATGTGGTATCAGCAGGATGGTGCATCACCACATTTTGCAATATGCACACCAACTGCTAAACGAGAAATTTGGTGATAGGCGGATTGGACGTGCTGGACCTATCGCCTGGCCTCCTTGTTCATCCGACGTAACACACTTGGACTACTTTTAATGGGTATACATAAAACGGAAAGTCATGTTTAAAGCACCTACAACCAAAGAGAATATGAAATTTCGAATACGTGAAGCTTGTCGCACTATTAGCCCCTGTAAGTTGTTAACAGTTAGAGAAAACATTTCCAAAAGATTGCCAAGTGTTTAGATGTTAATGGAGGCTACTTTAAGCATTTAATAGGGTAATTTAAGTAATCATGTGGTATTTATTGACTTACTTATTCGTTTAGTATTACTTTCTAGTATACATCAGTGAAAAAACGCTATAAGAGCTGAACAATTCATTTTAGAAAAAAAATGTTTTAATAAAGGTTGCTTAGTTTATTGAAGGGAACCAGAATATAAAAAGAAATTAGCATGGTTTCTTTTAAAATTCTGAGGTTGGGCTCCGTGTGCCCCATGGAAATATTTTCCATGCCATAATTTGAAAGGTCCCTTGCTGCTATAAGATTTGGAATTCTTTGTATTTGGTTTTTTCTATTTGTTTAATGGATATTCACCTGTAACGCTTTATATGGGCCACTCTGTATATTTCCTTTTTAATTTCTCTGACACGTATCTAGCAGGTAGAGAAGGTATTGCATTCCGCTCAAAAATTCGATACCGACATTTCACCGGAAGTACATGTTTGGGGACCCCGAATAATTTTTTTGTTTTTTAGTTAAAGGTCCGCGCGCGCGCGTCTGTCGGTGAAGAGCATAACTAAAAAAGAAAACTCGGATAACACCAAACTTAGTATTTAGGTTCAGTATCTTCCAAAAATGCGACACGAAGATTTTCAAGAATATCCCCAACCCAAACTATGCTTTTACGTTATTCAGGGGACCTCAAATTGTGTGATTACAGGAAAATTCCGATAGGTATCAAATGTTTTGCACTTGGAATGCAAGCGGTTATAATTTGCACAGACATATTAGCAGGGCGACAGTTGTCTGATTCATCATGACTAGGTAATTAGCTATGGACACTCCTGACTGGGGCATATGACGGTATTTCCGAGGGAAAATAGCAAATTGTCTTGTAAAGTTTACAGTATCGAGTCTTATTAATAGCTTGGACCTATACAAGCTGCCAAAGAGAGACGCCTGGAGGGGATCGAGCAACATGCACTAGCTTCTCTCGGGTTCACCTTCACTATCATCTACTTTTCCAGTAAGTTGTACCAATATTATAAAGACAGAAAATCTGTATGTAGTGTAATCTGAAAAACCACTCAACCTATTTTGATAATTATTTCACATTTTATAAACCCTAGTCTTTCTGGCGGACATAAACTACGTGGGTCGTTCAATAAGTAAGTTTCCCTATTTTATAATAAAAAAACCATTACACACAATTGAACATGTTGAATTAATTTTATTTATATTGTACAATCCTTCTGTTACTTTTCTACATAGTCAACATGTTTTTCCAAGCATTTTTGAGGACATGACACAAGTTTTTCCAAGCCAGTGTCGTACCAGGTCGGGTCCTGTGCTCGCAACCAGCTGTTCACTTCTGATTGATCTTCGTCGCGGTGTTAAAGTGCTTACCTCCAAGATGACCTTTGAGTCAGGGGAACATGTGAAAACGACTTGGGAAAAGATCTGGTGAATATGGAGGATGCGAGAAAACTTCCCAGTTGAATCTTCTGAGCTCCGCCTGGGTCAAGATTCAACTTGGAAGTTTTCTCGTATTCACCGGAGCTTGCCCCAAGTGGTTTTCACATGTTCCTCCAACTCAAAGGTAAGAACTTTTAACACCGATGACTTGCTGTAGCAGTTTATCCTCAACGCTTATGTGTTTCTGTGTTGACATGTCTTCGCACGTTACTCACACTACTATGCGCAGAAACAATTGTGCTATTGCATGGTTTCCTTTAATAACGGAGAAAACATTTTCCCCATACTCCAATAGTTTGTAACGTTGTTGACTTTCTTACCTTTTCCTTTGGCATTTCGTCTACGTGAATAGTGTGAGGCGATAGATACATTTGGCTCAACTGCACAGGTAACGCTCTCGTTGTAAACAGTCGACTACAGGACGCCTGTAAACAAACGTAACGACTTCGACATTTGCTGCCTTAATTATGACCACACACGGTGAAACTACACTTGTTGACACCTTCTGAACTGCTGCTGTTGCACTATTTGCAACGTAGGCAAGAAGCTCTCTAGTACACTGCATGCTTGCAGTTCAAGGACAAAGCCATTCTCCTGAGTCAACCATTGTAGTTTGTTTATATGCAACTCAAAACTGACTATTGCCTAAACAATTACAAAGAATGGCAAAACCCGGGAGAAATTAATAAAGAACAACAAACAACTTTAATGTACGCCATTAATATAGCAATGAAAGCTTGGTAGGAATCCGAAATGCAATAGGTCTGCATTTTGATGCTTACTCTACGGAATTTTAACGTTGACTAACCTGCATTATATTGGCTGAATTTGAAGCAGGTGAAAAAATATCATTAGTCAGTTACAAACAGATGATAACTCAATGCGTAAAATCGACTTTCCATTTCGTTACCGCAGCACTGTAAATCAAAATCTTGTTACCAGTGTTGGTCCCCGTTCTCGTTTCCGTTCTTGTGAACCAGCCCTTAAGGCTTAATAACGTACAATAAAACATACTCGTATAAACCATGGTCTTTTGTGCAGCATGCGCATACATAAACCATTACACCACGAAGATGCTGAGTGCCGGAACCCGTTTCTGCTACTGCAATGGATTCCATCATGGTTGTATTCCTCTTAAAATGATAATAAAAATTAACTAAAGGATTAACTTTACTTCCTCCAGTCGAGTTTCAGTCAATTACGTGTATATTTGATTCCACTGTATCTTTTGGCTACTAAAGCCGGCCTTTAGTCTCAATTCGGAAAACTTCGGCCGCAACTTCATTTGGAAGGGTTCGTGATAAATTATGAGAGAATTTTTGGAATCTCTCAATCTAAACTATCCTTAATTTTATACGATATCAACCACACTTGACAACAGAGTAGCCAGAAAAATATTAAAGGGGTTTATGAATAGGAATCCATTTTTAAATCATTTGTATCAATTCAAATGATAAATATTAATACATTCTGAGTTGAAATATTTAAATAAATTGATTTTATATTCACAAATCAATGCAGCAATTGGAATTAAAATTATGATAGGATGTTTTGCATATTCTAAGGGGCAAATGTATTGTGACATGAGAATTAATAACCAGTGTGAAGTATTTTATATTACCGCTGCAGACCATTTTATTTCAAAAATAGAGTTTCTAGTTATGTTCTAAACTGGGAGGTATTGGAAATCATTCAAATTTAGCACCGGAACGCAAACATACCCCCGGTATCTTGACAATTGTCTAAACTAACAGTTTGTGTTGCGACATTGTCTAAGACATGCGACGTAAATATAGCGCTACCGGTAATATAATTAGGAACTATTGTACCAGCCTAGCATGATACTATTACTTAACGAAGTTATTTTTGCTATTAATTTTTACTTCTTTTTTTTGGCAAGGGTGGGTTTCAACCTCCAAAGTCCCTCCCTAGCTACGCCCCTGATACCTGAAGTCTATCAACAAATTCTCTTAAAATTCCTAAAAAATAAAATAAAGCTTACATATAAAATCCGGACTGGGTGTTTAATATCAAATTAATCAATAAGCACTTCCTTACATACAACATGCCGAAACAACGTCCCAATGTTAATGAGAAGTACGGAGGCATAATTAGCTACTCCTCTATGGTAGCACATTACTTTCTCTACTCACTAACGTTTACGTTTATTTAGCTTGTACAAACTATTCTTACGAAAAGTTTATCTTTTATCTACTTCATGTTCATTGAGATAAACGTTTACAGAAGTAATTTCATTTTGTTGCAGGTAGCCACGTGGACACACCAGCAGTACCGGGGATTCCCTGAACTGAGAGCAACACCTGAGGAATGCCAAGGGTTACTGGCCGGCTGCCTGCTTACGTGTTATTTCTGTCTCACGTCACCTCTATTTCTGTACGTCAACATCTTAAGTAACAGATAGCCTAAAACCTATGTACCTCGTTTTCACGAAAACTTTCACATCAACGCTCTACCGCTGAGCTACCGTAGCGGCATACCCCAGAAAGTTAAAGCTTCTCTCATCTGATTCGTGTATCCCAATGCACCTGCAAGGTTACAGGCCACTTGCAATGCCACCAATGCTTTTTACTTTCTCTACCGCCTACCACAGTAGGTAGAGGAAGTAATGTATTCCACATAAATTTCGATGTCGTATTTCAATGGAAATACACGTTTTGACAGCCTGAACCCAAGAAAATCATCTATGTGTGTGTGTGTGTGTGTGTGTGTGTGTGTGTGTGTGTGTGTGTGTGTGTGTGTAAGCTTAACTAAGAAGTGAAGAGTCTGATAAATATCAAACTTGGTGTTTATGTTTTTTCCACCTACACGAGAATTTTCAATAAAATCCCCACCCCAGCCATTGGACTCTATACCGCCGGGGTAGCGCAATGGTTTCGTTTCTGGCTCTCGTGCTGATGGTCCAGAGTTCGGTTCCCGACTCTGGAACGACAATTTGAAGTCGGCCCTATCCAGGCCTTCATCCCTAATTTGTTCATATGAAGTAATTCCCAGGCCGCCGTAAAAGCCACCATCCTCATAACAAGCAAAGTATTTCCCCCGTTGGTGCCTCCACCTCATCGCTTGCTGGAATGAGGTATCCCCGGCGGTCACAGGCCATAAGTTGCATGTAAACAAATCTGCAATTGGAAATTAATTCTTGGCATACTTGCTTTTCCGTCCCTAAGCGTGTAACAACTCGCCAACCGTTGAGATTTTGCATATAGGAGTTTCAATAAAATTATCGATTCGTTTCAAATGTGGATGAATTAAGTACAAAGCCGTGGGTAGTTTAAATAACGGGCCTCTCATAATTTATCAATCACATAGCCGAACTCTAAAAGAAATACCAAAATCAAATATATACGTAATTGATTGAAGGCATAGGTTATACAACAGAGGGGGGACACCATCCCCTGGAGGAAGGGATGAGGTAAGGCTACATCTCTGGCTGGCGAGTGTTACACGAGGTCTAGCTGTATCCATACCATTTACAGCGTGTGCAGGCACTATCAGCAGCTGATTTTCCTGCACGGGTACGCTTCTCCGAATGATTTATGCAACAAAGTGTCAACCCTAATTTTAGTGCAACGGTGCTGTTCACAGGTGCGACGTCGTTTCAACGAGATAAGATTGTAAATCATCACAATCGGCATGTATAGGCTGACGTCAATCCTCACGCAACTGTTGAAGCAAGTCATCAACAAAGATTTTCTGTCAATGTTTGGGCCGGCTTTGTTGGTGACTGTTTGGGAGGGCCTCACGTTCTTCCAACCAGGCTCAACGGATAAAGTTACCATAATTTTGTAGAGGATGTTCTACCTGATCTGTTAGCAGATGTGCCTTTAGCTGTGCAACAAAACTTGTACTTCATGCACGATGGAGCACCTCCTCATTTTAGTGTTAATGTCCGTCGGCTTCTAAATAACAGATGGATAGGTAAAGGTGGACCAATTGCCTGGCCTCCACGCTCCCCGAACCTAAACCCACTGGTCTTTTATTTGTGGGGGCATTTGAAAGCTCTTGTGTATCGAACCCCAGTACCACATGTTCAGAGTCTCCGTGCCCGTATTATGGAAGGCTGCGAAACCATACGCAATACTCCAGGGATACATCAGCACATCCGGGATTCACTACGACGGCAGGTTGATGCATGTATCAATGCTCACAGAGGCCATATTGAACATCTCCTGTGAGAAAGAGTTGCATGTGGTATACTGGTACGTTCTGATCATGATTAATGAGTTGGAGAAAATGAGTTGTAACATGGTAACAAAGCGTTTCCACACCCATGTTCATATGACATAATTTCTTTGTCTACGTGTGAGGAATGTGTCCTGCAATTTGTGCCGTACATTTTTGTTACATCCTATATATTATAATTATTATTAATATTATAATTAATTATAATTCCTTTCCTAACTTTATTTTTCAGTGCATGTACTATGTACCACAGAAGTGTCTGCATCTGTTTAGCTTTACTTCCAGATCATTATTCTTTGTGTATGTTATTTTATAACCTAGGCAAACGAATGCCTTAACCTGTTCTAGGACTACTTTTGTTCTTATTGGTTCATATGCTTTGAATACCATGATCTTTGTTTTCTCTTTGATATTGTCATGTTATATTGTTTAGCTATATCATTCAGTTTATATGTATTGCTTCTTGCATACTCTCCGTCGTTCTCCGTGGTCTAATGGTACCATGTTAGCTTCTAGTTTCTAAGGTCGCGGGTTCAAACCCGGGGAGGGCGATGCATTTTTTTTCAGGCGTAAAAATCCTTAGCATGGCTTCCTTCGGAAGGGAAGTAAAGCGGTGGTCCCGTGTCGTAGATTTACGGCACGTAAAAGAACCTCAAGCCTGATAAAGAGGCCTCTGAGCAAAATTACCGGCCTTTCACGCCCAATATAGAATGGAACGCTAAGAACCAGTTAAAGAGCGTCCATTAATAAAGCTCAATTTAATTTAATTTTTGGATACTCTCCTCTGAAGAATCTATTATCACCTGGTCATCCTCAAATAATAGTGCAGTAAAATTTGCATTATTTATTATAAATTGTCTATTTAAAATTTTAGCCATTCATTTATGACTTCGTCCATATAGTTTTAAACAAAATAGCTTGATTAATATTTGCGGCCTCTTTTCCATCTACAGTGGAACAAGTGAAGGTGTTAAACAAAGAATGTTAAGCGAATATTGGTGGATGTGATTTGTTAGAAACCGATAAAAATTTTATAGTAGTTTTTATGCGAAGTCTGCTTTCAGGGGTTGCAGAGGGATGCTACAGGTACACCTTGATACAGGGCACCTATGGCCTATGACGACAAACTTTGAAGTAATTATTTTACATTTGAATATTCGTACTGATAAACGCAAATTAAGAATGGGATGCTGGCATTCTAAAATAGTCAATTTCTGTTTCACAAAGCCGTAAATATATACCTTTCGGTATTTTCAAAGTTATGAGCTTTTTCTGGAAAAATACCCCGTCGGCAAGGGCCAGCGATACCTCCACTTTCACTTGGCGAACCACACATATAGAGAGACAAACAAAAGTTAGCTGTAGTAATAGCGCAGTCATTAGCGTGCTCGGCTGTATGAGAACTTAAACATTTTTACTTTCTCTTCCACGTACACTGCCATGCATAAAAAATGGCCCATTCCCCCTAGATCGCCATAGGGTTACTACCAACTTTGGACTCCCCTCGGCCAGCAACAGTTCTCTATGCGACTGGCCTGAGAAACAATTAACGATGTTTAATCTATGTGGAATGAAAAGGTGGTTCGGATACCCCTGTATGAAAAAGTTTTGCTACGATTGGCACACAAGGAAAGGCTAGACCAATTACAAATAATTCGGCCTTCTAGACGAAGGGATGAAGAATTCTTTGCATATGTGGTTAAACTGAACGACAGCTACGACATTTACATACATGAGAACTTTCATCAACGACATGGAGACGAAGTTTAAGTTGTTGCTGCTACTAAACGGCGATGTAGCGTGAAAATGTAAGGTTTAAGTTGTAATGTTACTCTTCGGCAGTTCGGCCCTACTTACTTTTGGGAAGTTGTGAATCCAGTGGCTAAACTTATCCTCGAAAAACAGAGGTGGTCACGCTGGTAAGGGGTGTGGCTATATTTTTTCAGTACCAACATAAACAGCTCCGTTCCATTATGAGCCACATTTTATGCATGTCAGTACACATAGTAGGTAGAGAAGGTATTACATTCCACACCGATATTTCACCGTAAATACATGTTTTGAGGGCACGGAATCAAAAAAGTTTTTAGAAAAAGTTTCTTGTGTGTGTGTGTGTGTGTACAGCATCACTCAAAAACAAAATGTCGGATAAAGACCAAACTTGGTATTTAAGTTAAATACCCTCCTAAAATAGGACACGAAGATTTCTAGAAAGTTCTCCACCCTTAACTACCCTTCACATGGAAACTTTTTCGATATTTTTGATTTTTTCAAAAATGGCTCTAATGGGTTTTGATTAAAATACCATATATTAAGGATATTTACAAGACAAATAAAATGGATATCTTAAATGTTCTAGGAATAGCCTGTGAAGGCAACTTCATTCTGAAGGAACTTTTTATAATGTTACATAACTGGTAAACGTTAAGCAGTAGACGACAACGTACTGCACAAAAAATGAAGCTCTCTTTAAAACACACAGTTTATTTCAAAAAACTTTTTATGACATAAACCATTTCGAGATATCCATTATTAATGGTTCGAACTGCCCAATACTTAACCATATAGTCCTGCCGATATTCAGTTGTTTCTCGCGATGTCATGGAAACAGTATGGAATTTTAAGGCAGCATATAGCGTCCAGTTGTTAAACATTTGACTATCGCTGTTCTCTTTGTATCTATAATGAAATGTGTAATATAGCTATTTCTGGAAAAGTTTATCTCTTAAAGGAAGTAGATAGAAAAATAAGCTTTCATAAGAGTAGTAGCAGCAACTCAGTGGCGTACTGGCTCGTTATACATTTCGATCTATTGCAAACAACCATGAACTCAAAGAGCATAAGTGTCCTATACCAAAGTGCTCTGTAACCCCTGAAGGTTGAATTCTCTCTATACGATTGTTTTGTAAAATGAAGTGTGTGTTAGATATCAGATTCCTTTGAGAATGACCCATCGTTCTCTAGATGATGACTTCTCGTGTAACGACGCGAATATTTTGCAATATGACGCAGTAGATCTGCAAACTCGCTCTAATTTTTCAATTTGCTGTAATCTGGTAGGGCATCTAGGTCGACACGCATTCTCAACTTGATGTGATATGGAATTTAAGGATCGCGCAATTATTATATAATGAGGAAAGTCATAAATCAGGAGTTGCGAAACACGACGCTGGAGCATTACGTACTCTTTTGTTGTGAGCACTTTCAGCAGCTCCTTCATAAAAACTATTCTTGTATTATAACCAAATATGAAATTAATCATGTAAAAGTATTTGATGCGATAATTGGTGCTCTGCAGCGCTAAACTTAACTTAAATGCTATGACATCAAAACACATAGTGTATGTGTGCATGTATGTTGCTTCTATACCGTTGCAACGATTTCCACCAAACTTGGCACAGATAACCTTTGACACAAGGCGACTCTTACTGTCTAGCTTAAAATTGGAAACTCCGCCGCATTTCAGACGATTAGTTATATCATTTTATGTGATGCCTACAAAAACTCGCAAGACCATCTATATTTTTCCCAACAATAATCGAAATAACTCAAACATTGCCAACATGAGAATAACAAAATAACAAAGGAACAGCGAGTTCGTTGGTCTCCTCTCTGACATTGATCATGGAGTAATAACACACTCAAATAAATAATTACAACAGCTATGCCAGCTGTGACAATGATTGGGCAAATATAAAGCTGCTAAAACCCTTAGTTAAGAAATTAAGCAACAACACCACACCACTTCCTATGTGTATCGATATGCGATCATACTCCGATGTTTGGATATTCACTTTTTATAATTTGTAGTATCTCATTTTTTCTAGTAAGTTTATGGTGTTTTTACAAACAGAAAAACAAAAATAATGGGTGTGGATAACAACAGCGGAATCAAATCAGACGAAGAACCTCCTCTTCTTCTTCGTGTGCTAATTTTGGCCTTTCTTTTGTTTTGTCTTTGTTATATTTTCTCAGTAAGTTTTATGTATATTGTTTGCTGAGAATAAACAAGGCTATATTGGCGTTACTTAAACTGCTATCATTTCTTCCCAACTGAGATTTTCGCTATAAACAGGCAGCCTGGATGTGATAACGTGATACTCAGCTGCTTTCACGAGAAATCATCGTTACAAACTGTGGGTCGTCCTCCGTGTTTTAGTGGTTACCATGCTAGCCTCTACTTCCCGAGGTCGCGGGTTCAAACCCGGCGGAGGGTGATGGAATTTTTCGGGTATAAAAATCCTTACCATGGCTTCCTTCGGAAAGGAAGTAAAGCCAGTGGTCCCGTGTCGTAGATTTGCGGCACGTAAAAGAACCTCAAGCCTGATAAAGAGGCCTCTGAGCAAAATTACCAGTCTTTCACGCCCAATATAGAATGGGACGCTAAGGACCACAACAGTTAAAGAGCGTCCATAAATAAAACTCGGTTTAATTTAATTTTGTTACAAACTGTAGTATTTGTGGTTGTTCAACAGTGCTTTTGCATAGTGTCTTCTCGGTGCTTTTATTTTGTTCTAGTGTAGTGAGCATTTTAATTAACTTTTCGTTTAAGCGTTTTGTAGTTTCATATAGAACGGGGAGGTGGGGAAGTAAATGAAAGTAATTACCTCTTTAGAGTTTAAAAAGCTACCCAGGTAAACGAGCTAGTATAATACATTCTTGACTAAATTTTCATTGCCTGGACTGTCGAAACACAATTACCTATTTTTCCAAATAAATACTTACTGAGTTTATATACTTGCAAAACTGCTTTAAAATTGTATGTATTACATTCACATGCCGTTCTCCACCCACTTTTATTTAGAAAGTATTATTAAGAAAGCTTTACTTTCTCTGCCACGTATAGTAAGTAGGTAAAGTATTGTATTCCACTAAAATTCCATGTCAATATTTCGCCGGAAATATGTTTTGAGGTCCCCTTGAACCCAAAAAACAGCATTTTTAGAAAAAGATCCGTGTGTGTGTGAAAACAGCATAACTTAAAAACGAACAGTCGGTTAAAAACCAAAGTTGGCATTTAAGTTCAGCATCTTCCAAGGATGCGACACAAGATTTTCAAGAAAATTCCCGCACCTAACTACCCTTTGCGTGAAAAATGTTTTTAAAAGTTTCATTTTTTCAAAAATGGCTCTAAAGATTTTGATTAAAATAAAATATGTTTAAGACATTTTCATGACAGATGAAATATATACCTATCTGGAGTTGTCTGAGAATAGTCGGAGAAGTTCTCTTCATTTGCATAACCGTAAGAGATAGACCAAGTCTTACTGCACAAAACGTATAGATAGCGTTAAAGGACACAATTTATGTCAAATATATACCGGGTGAGTCTTCTCAGTCTGCGAATTGAGAAGCTACGCAGTCCTGGCGTTGTATAGGCTATACCGTAAACACTGTCCACTGCATCGCGTCGTATCAATTTCGGCCGAAATGAGTGCTTTGTACCGCTGTATGTGCACTGACTTGCACTCGTAGCGCAACAATGTGCGCGTTGGCCTTCAGTGGTGAAGGTCCCAGATTCAAATACTACTAATTGAAGGTACTTTTTATGTTTAGTAAATGTAACGAGAACTGATAGTTTGGCATGCAAGTTTCGTTTTACTTAATTAGTTTATGGGAGTTTCATTAAAACAAATTGTTACTTGTTAAAATATGCTTTAATGAACATCATAAATAAATGCACATAACATTGTAATTATAACTCACAAACATAAGGCATCATTAAATAATATTTTATTATTTAAAGCTAATCTTTCGTACAAAAGAAGGGCAATAAATTGTTCTGAGGATTTACAAAATGCGGTACGTAGATACGTTTGCAAGCCCGTGTTATGATCGTTGTGAACCTCTCTGGTTCCCAAAGTAGCGTATTTAACAGTGACTATGACATCGTGCCGGACCATCACACAGATAAACCGTTACACTTTACCCGTTCCTCCGTGTGGTTGTAATAGGTGTTCGAACTGGCCACCATGCCGGTGGATGCAAGATCTCAGTCTAACCCGGCGCAACATGGCCAGTGTGATCCGTTCCCCTAGCTGTTGGGGGGTCATTGGCCGCTCCTGATTCACGGTATCTGATGAGTGTACTGGCCACCCTATTGGTCCATGCCGTCCGATCCATCGCTCAGGGTAGGTGGCATCGAGATAAGCCGTTACACGACGGGCCGAATGAGTTGGCGCCCCATCACGTTGGTAGCACATAGTCGGTTTTACAAGGCACTTCATACAGTAGAGTAGGCAGCTGCTGTTGTAGGAAGTGGATATAGCGATTCCAGTGAGTTGGCCTACTATTGTCCATTCCAAACCAGAGTTCCCTCTGATGTAAACAGAAGCACGTGCTTCGGCTTGTCACGAACTAGTCTTACGCCAACGTAAGTAGTTCCTTAATACATGTATTGTATTATGAAATATTAGAGCAGGAAAGGTATAGAACTGCACATTTTATTGCTGTTATCATAAGAACTCATCGCTAAAGGTAATGGATATATACTAGGTGTTAAGAGATTACAAAATATGATTTTCGCCTGCTGTTGTGCTAACGCAGAGAGCATCTTGCTTGTTAATACCAACCGACATGCACGACTGCCATTCTCTTACATACACAAGAAATGCAGCGATGAATTCTCAGAGGTGCTATCTGAGTACCGAATAAACACTTTGCGCAACACAGGATATATGATAAGCGAACAGTCATTCATAATACACTAACACACATATGCTCAGCTCAGGTCAAATCTTGTGATTTAGTCAGTTGGTATTTGAGCTCACATGGCAGAGGAAGGTGCGTGTAGTGCGAACACAGTGCGAATAAACTGTTCAAATACAGAAGCGGGAAACATTTAAAAAGTGGCTAAAAACAAACAATACTTCATCTATTCAACTCACTATTACAAAAATACCCGACACTTGCATTATTGCATATTACGAAACTAATATCAGATTTTACAGGCGTTTCAGTGAGAAGTGTAACGAAAGCAGGGAATATAAACAGACATAATACAACATAGAAGAGAATAAAGTTTTAAGTGCGACAGTGCTGTGGAATTGTGGATAAGCTTGTCATTATTTTGGAGAGTAGTTCTGATTCCGATGTGGCAGCTGAGTCATCTTCGGAGGATTCGAATTTCGGTGTTGCACTTTTGCTCGAGGATTGTGATTAATGTAAGTAAAATGTTCATTGCCGCATACTTATAAAATCGACTGTTACCTCACGTTGCATTTTGATCTATGATTCTCACGCAGGGCGCCTTTTTATAGATTAAATAGTGTTCAACAAGCAGACATTATGGGCGGGGATTGCGAACTACTTTCGCGCGGATAATACAAAGAGTTTGTTTTCAGTGAAAGGCACTCTGGTTTGGAATGGACCATAGATGATCACCAAATATACCAGCTCAAACGTGGAAACCTCATCGGACTCGTAAGGCATCCAATGTGGGTTTACAGTGCTCCAGTAATGCATGTTGTAGTGATTTATATGGCCTGTGTTATAGAACCCTGTTTCGTCTATAAATAACACAGTTGCCAAAATAAATGTGGATGTTGTTCAGTTTGTCGTATGATCCACCTAGCGAACGCCACTCTCCGTCCATGGTCCGGCTGCAGCAGCTCCTGGAGTAGTTGAAACTTTGCATGATGTAGTATTCTCCACGCGGAAGATATTGAAATACCTGTGAATGTCCCTCGTACTACAATGGGAGCTGAATGGCATAGTCAGTCACACGATCCGTCGTTGCTTGGTCACAGACAGGGCCGTATTTAGAGGGGGGTTAGCGTTCAAACGCTTTCAGAGCACCCTACACACCATAACATTAGTTGAACAGTAAGTCAATAAAGTAATTGCCCGCTCTTGGAGCTGCTTTCAGACCACCCTACACACGATAACATTAGTTGTGAATAAAGTGATTGCCCGCTCTTGGAGCTGCTTTCAGACCACCCTACACACGATAACATTAGTTGTGAATAAAGTGATTGCCCGCTCTTGGAGCTGCTTTCAGACCACCCTACACACGATAACATTAGTTGTGAATAAAGTGATTGCCCCCTGTTGGAGCTGCTTTCAGACCACCCTACACACGATAACATTAGTTGTGAATAAAGTGATTGCCCGCTCTTGGATCTGCTTTCAGACCACCCTACACACGATAACATTAGTTGTGAATAAAATAATTGCCCGCTCTTGAAGCTGCTTTCAGACCACCCTACACACGATAACATTAGTTGTGAATAAAGTGATTGCCCGCTCTTGGATCTGCTTTCAGACCACCCTACACACGATAACATTAGTTGTATATAAAGTGATTGCCCGCTCTTGGATCTGCTTTCAGACCACCCTACACACGATAACATTAGTTGTGAATAAAGTGATTGCCCGCTCTTGGATCTGCTTTCAGACCACCCTACACACGATAACATTAGTTGTGAATAAAGTGATTGCCCCCTGTTGGAGCTGCTTTCAGACCACCCTACACACGATAACATTAGTTGTGAATAAAATAATTGCCCGCTCTTGAAGCTGCTTTCAGACCACCCTACACACGATAACATTAGTTGTGAATAAAATAATTGCCCGCTCTTGAAGCTGCTTTCAGACCACCCTACACACGATAACATTAGTTGTGAATAAAGTGATTGCCCGCTCTTGGATCTGCTTTCAGACCACCCTACACACGATAACATTAGTTGTGAATAAAGTGATTGCCCGCTCTTGGATCTGCTTTCAGACCACCCTACACACGATAACATTAGTTGTGAATAAAGTGATTGCCCGCTCTTGGATCTGCTTTCAGACCACCCTACACACGATAACATTAGTTGTGAATAAAGTGATTGCCCGCTCTTGGATCTGCTTTCAGACCACCCTACACACGATAACATTAGTTGTGAATAAAATAATTGCCCGCTCTTGAAGCTGCTTTCAGACCACCCTACACACGATAACATTAGTTGTGAATAAAGTGATTGCCCGCTCTTGGATCTGCTTTCAGACCACCCTACACACGATAACATTAGTTGTGAATAAAGTGATTGCCCGCTCTTGAAGCTGCTTTCAGACCACCCTACACACGATAACATTAGTTGTACAGTAAGTCAATAAAGTGATTGCCCGCTCTTGGACCTCGTATCAGAGCACCCTACACACGATAACATTACTTGTGAATAAAGTGATTGCCCGCTCTTGGAGCTGCTTTCAGATCACCCTACACACGATAACATTAGTTGTACAGTAAGTCAATAAAGTGATTGCCCGCTCTTGGAGCTGCTTTCAGATCACCCTACACACCATAACATTAGTTGAACAGTAAGTCAATAAAGTGATTGCCCGCTCTTGGAGCTGCTTTCAGAGCACCCTACACACGATAAAATTAGTTGTGAATAAAGTGATTACCCGCTCTTGGAGCTGCTTTCAGACCACCCTACACACGATAACATTACTTGTGAATAAAGTAATTGCCCGCTCTTGGAGCTGCTTTCAGACCACCCTACACACGATAACATTAGTTGTGAATAAAATAATTGCCCGCTCTTGAAGCTGCTTTCAGAGCACCCTACACACGATAACATTACTTGTGAATAAAGTGATTGCCCCCTCTTGGAGCTGCTTTCAGACCACCCTACACACGATAACATTAGTTGTACAGTAAGTCAATAAAGTGATTGCCCGCTCTTGGAGCTGCTTTCAGATCACCCTACACACGATAAAATTAGTTGTGAATAAAGTGATTACCCGCTCTTGGAGCTCCTTTCAGAGCATCCTACACACGATAAAAGTAGTTGTGAATAAAGTGATTGCCCATTCTTGGAGCTGCTTTCAGAGCACCCTACACGCGATAACATTACTTGTAAAATAAGTGAATAAAGTGATTACCCGCTCTTGGACCTCGTATCAGAGCACCCTACACACGATAGCATTAGTTGTACAATACGTGAATAAATTAATTGCCCGCTCTTGAAATTCAGTTTTATTTATGGACGCTCTTTAACTGCTATAGTTCTTAGCATCCCATTCTATATTGGGCGTAAAAGACCGGTAATTTTGCTCAGAGACCTCTTTATCAGGCTTGAGGTTCTTATACATGCCGTAAATCTACGGCACGGGACCACCCGCTTTACTTCCCTTCCGAAGGAAGCCATGCTATGGATTTTTACACCCGAAAAAATCCATCGCCCTCCGCCGGGTTTGAACCCGCGATCTCGGGAACTAGAGGCTAGCATGGTAACTAACTACACCACGTTGCAGCAGCTTTCGAAGTACCCTACACGCGATAACATTAGTTGTACAATAAGTGAATAAAGTAATTGGCCGCTCTTGCAGCAGCTTACAGAGCACCCTACACGCGATTACATTAGTTATACAGTAAGTGAATAAACTGATGCTCTTGGAGCTGGTTTCAGAGCACCCAACACGATAAAATTTGTTGTACAATAAGTGAATAAATTTATGCTCTTGGAGCTCGTTTTTGAGCACGCTACACACGATAACAATATTTCCACAGTAAGTGAATAAAGTAATGTTAACTCTCTTGGAGCTGGTTTCAGAGCACCCTACACACGATAAAATTAGTTGTACAATAAGTGAATAAATTGATACTCTTGGATCTCGTTTCAGAGCACCCTACACACGATAAAATTAGTTGTAAAATAAGTGAATAAATTGATGCTCTTGGAGATCGCTTCAGAGCACCCTACACACGATAAAATTAGTTGTACAATAAGTGAATAAATTGATGCTCTTGGAGCTCGTTTCAGAGTACCCTACACATGATAAAATTAGCTGTAAAATAAGTGAATAAATTGATGCTCTTGGAGCTCGTTTCAGAGCACCCTACACACGATAAAATTTGTTGTACAATAAGTGAATAAATTTATGCTCTTGGAGCTCGTTTTTGAGCACGCTACACACGATAACAATATTTCCACAGTAAGTGAATAAAGTAATGTTAACTCTCTTGGAGCTGGTTTCAGAGCACCTACACACGATAAAATTAGTTGTACAATAAGTGAATAAATTGATACCTTTGGAGCTCGTTTCAGAGCACCCTACACACGATAAAATTAGTTGTACAACAAGTGAATAAATTGGTTCTCATGGAGCTCGTTTCACAGCACGCTACACACGATAAAATTAGTTGTAAAATAAGTGAATAAATTGATGCTCTTGGAGATCGCTTCAGAGCATCCTACACACGATAAAATTAGTTGTACAATAAGTGAATAAATTGATGCTCTTGGAGCTCGTTTCAGAGCACCCTACACACGATAAAATTAGTTGTACAATATGTGCATAAATTGATGCTCTTGGAGCTCGTTTTTGAGCACGCTACACACGATAACAATATTTCTACAGTAAATAAATAAAGTAATGTTAACTCTCTTGGAGCTGGTTTCAGAGCACACTACAGACGATAACCTCTGTTCACTAAGTGAAATGTGTTGAGGGTTAATGTAAAATTGACTTTTCCTGAATGTTTTAATTGGTGAGTAGCTGGTTCAAATTCCTGCGCCTCCCCCTGTCGGTGAGAGTACAGGTGACCGATCTGTCACATATTGACGCCAAAGTCTCTGCGAGACAACCGCGGTTTATTTGCCTCAGTATTCCCCTGCTACATCAAGGACGTTTAATGCTTCCTTTTTCACTGCAATTACTCTGTTCCCCCGGCCTCGTTATGCAACCGGCTTAGCAACTCTTACCGCGGCACGGGTCGCTATGGCAACGTGATCGCGACATACCTTCACTCTGCGCTATAAAGTGGAATGTGAAACCACTTTCTCTGTCCGGTCTTCTACAAACTATTGTTATCTATCACGCTTGATGCTAATCGAGATAAACGCTTACAGAAATAGTTTCATTACGCATCACGTTGTAGGCACAGGAGACTGAAGTTACAGAACATCCCGCAATGGTAACGTAGCACTTCACAAAACAATAACATATTGTAAAATTCAAATCAAAAGTAGCGAATATCTCACAAATGGTTATTACCACAAAAAGAAAGAGATGGTGAGTTACTTTCTCTATTCACAATCGTTTATTTTCAGTAGCTAATACACATTTCGTGTACAGTGATACTCAAATGTCTAATGCTGACCTTGAATTCCATAATATCGCGAGAAACAACTGAAGCTAATGGCAAAAGTAATAAAGAGTCAAATGAGTAATACCGGTTATCTTCGAAATGGGTGGGTGATGTCACAAAACATATTGTGTAGTAACATTCCGAATAAAGACGACTTCACAGGCTAACCCTAGTGGTTTTTTAATCAAACTCAAAATGTTGGAAAAGGTGTTTAGGTGGGGGGGGGGGATCAGGTTTTGTTGTAATGGTACGTGTGCGAGAGATGCACGTATTTGTGACAGAACCATATGGTCCACGATCGTGGTATTTACTCAGGTGTTGTGCCTGCACTTCTGGCAAACGTAACCTTAACTGTACACAGAGATACATAACATTATCTGAGCAATTTGTGCGTCCGTAAGGAAACAACACGAAAGATCGTGGCCCTCCATACGACTTTCTCCACCCACTCTTCTAAAACTATTCATACGACATTTTTTACTTTCTCTACTACTTATGTATAGCAAGTAAAAAGTATTGCATTCCACCCAAAATTCGATATCTAGATTCCGCCAGAAATGCATGTTTTGAGACTTCCTGAATCCCAAAAATAAGCAAGCACTTTAAAAAAGTTGATGCTTTACATTTTCATGACTTTCTCTACCCATTCCTCAACAAAATATTGTTACAAAAGCTTATTCTTCTATCTATTTCATGTTAAGCGAGATAAACATTTGCAGAATTTGTCTTTTTGCATATTTCCTTATAGGTACAATGGAATTAGCGGAATACAGCAGGCTTAAGCGATAGTCAAATGTTTTAAGAGCGGGTCGCTATGTGATGGCCTTGAAATTCCGTTCTCTTTGCATCACAAAGAAAGGGGGAAATACCAATAACAACTTCACATTTGAGAAAAGTATAACTATTGGAAACTTCCAACCAATAAGAAGGAATATTTCGAAAATGGTTAACTCCACAAAAAAACAAACAAGCAAAGATGTATTTAACATAAGTTGTATGCTTTATTGACATCGACATTTTTGTGTAGATAGTAATATTTTGTCTATTTCTTATGGTTTATCAGTTATTGAAAAGTAATTCAGAATAAAGTGAACTTCAGAGGCTATTTTCCCAGAAAATTCAAGATATACATTTCATTTGCCATGAAAATATTTTTCTAAAAAACTTTGGAGGGGGGTTCAGGGGGCCTCAAAACATATATTTCCGGTGAAACCTCGACATAGAATACAATACTTCTCCTACTTACTGTACATACTAGAGAAAGTACAAAGAGAGGGAGGTCTGTGTGTTTGTACCCGCCTGTGAGCAACATAATTTAGCAACGAAAATTCGGTTAAATACCAAATTGGTAAAAGCGAGTCACTATAAGCTGGCTTTGAAATTCCATACGCTTTCCAGACATCGTGAGAAACAACTGATTAGCGACAGCACTTCAAGAAAATGACAAACCATTAAAAATTCTCACCAATAATGAAGGTTATTTCAGAAATGGCTGATGCCACAATTAAGTTATTAAGTTGTAGTTAACTGTATTTTTAATAGATGCACATTTTCTATGTAGTATGTTTTTTTTATCTCTTACGGTTCCCCGTTATACAAAATTCCTTCTGAATAAAGAGCACTTCACAGACTATTCCCAGAAAATTCAAGATGTACATTTTATTTGCAATGTAAATATATTTAATATATGGTACTTTATCTCAAGATCATTAGAGACATTTATATGAAAATCATAAATAACTAAACATCTTTCCATGTAAAGGGTAGTTTGTCTTGAAAATATTTGCGTCGCATCCTTGGAAGATGCTGAACTTAAATATCAAGTTTGGTATTTATTCGGGTTTTCGTTGTTCAATTATGCTGTTCGTAGACCAGCGACTTTTACTAAAAATGTTTTTTTTATATTCAGGGGCCTCAAAACGTGTATTTTCGGTAAACTATCAATAAGAGCTGGTAGAGAAAATAACTTTAAAAAAACATTATCTTCATTAATAAAGGAATTTACTTTTAGAGGGCATTCATCTCATCCGCAAAAATGTCATTCTCATATTTTAAATAGTTTCTGAGATGATGAATTTACCATTGGTGGAATAGGACATTTGAAGTAAAACATGAGCCATTGTCAGAAAGTGACTTACCCTGGATATCCTGAGAGGTTGCCCGACGTCGGCCCCACCGTGCATCCTGAACCCCCATGGTGACCCCCCGTCCAACACAATCTCTCTCGTGGTCATAGTCACATCCTACACTCACTACCACCTGCCTGCATAACGTCGTCGTTCAATGTCGTCCAGTCGCTGGCCCGCCCGCCTGCAAAACAACCATTGCACTAATTATAACTGCTATAATTGGTGAAACACGTGGCAAACATTGTTACCAGCTCCAAAAAACACTAGGTTACAAATAGCAGTCAAGTGCGTCACGAGTATTTAACACAGCTTCAACATTATTTAACAGGGAATGGGAACGACAAGTGATCACGTAGCACATCTGTGCAATTTGGAATATTGACAGTATATGTAAGATATCCTGTTGAAATGTATAATGTTTCTCCCATGCTTCACAATTCTAGCGTATATGGTTGCTTATTGTGTAAATTCATTTTTCTAATAAAAATGCTCCTCACGATACACTTTTAAAAATATTCACATAAAAATTTAGGTTTTACAGTAAATGAGTTTACAAAAAGGTTTTTTTTTCGAAAGGTAGTTAACTTACTTAGTTGCATGAACAATTTGGTTTGTTTCATACAAAAGGTTTCGTTGCTAACAGTTTAATTGTTCGTTTGTTTAACAATTTTCTCCGCAATTTACACAAAACTGTAACAAATTCTAATTATTTAATAAGCTGGTTAAGTTGAAGAAGCGTGAATTTTTGTTGAAGATTTTCACTCACTGCTGGTGCTACAACTCTTCCATATTAGCAGGCCTCGTAATAAAGGCTATATTTCAATATACCTATAAAAATTTCCTCTAGCAACCAAACCTTTTGTATGAGACAAATGAAATTGAAAAAAAAATGAAAAAACAATATGTTTCCGTTTAACATTTTTGCGTCATACGCTGTCCATTAACGGCTAAAATTTGTGTTTCTCATTTTGTAAATTTTTCTTTAAAAATATTAAATCGTGTTCGAACGTAAACATTAATTAGATCATTTGCGTAATTTCACAAATATATGAGATTAATGCCGATAATGTGCCATTTTATGTAACGGATATTCATTTCTTGACAATTATAACCCTCAAATCATTGACTTCTCAGTGCATATTACCCTTAATATCTACAAGGGAGTAGCTAAATTGGTTTCAGCAAGATGGTGTCACAGCACATACTGCTAGAATTTCCATAGGAGCCGGGCGTCTGTTCTTTGGAAATCAGTGATCTCGACGCTGTTATTTTGGAACTGGAACAATTGGAACTGTTACTTAAAATAACAGTTTTTTCCTACCTCTAAAATGACGAAACACTCCTCCCTCTTTTCGACTGACAAAGCCCAAGGCTCCAACTGAGGACTGAAATATGCCCTAAACCCAACGGGCTTCTTTATACATGCCTGTCATAATCTAAGACAGCGTTGTGAACAAGCTCGGAAACTGCCAGGGCACATTGCAATGGAATATGAGTGACGTCACAATCCGCTGTATGGCTGTACATTTCATTAGTTACCCTATACAACATGTAATTCGTGTATATGATATATCATTTATCTTTTGGCAGGTTTTTCCATTCCATTATCTAGTTTAAAGTATAATTTGTGTATAGGCTGCTCCTTATTTGGGAAAATTATAAAATTAAAAAGTAACTAATGTATTTTCTTTTGTAAGATTAAACTTATAGTATTACTATCTGAGACAATTAGTGGTAGAAGAGCAGAATGAAAAACAACGCTTGAAAGGGTAACCTTCCCTGACCATATAGGCTATTATTGCCAGTCCGAAGGCCATCGCTAGCGTAATGGCAGTAGCTGCTATAACGAGCCAAGTTTGACAATTTCTGTACCGCAACTGATGATTGACTTTCAAATTCTGTCTTAAAGGAAACATGAATGATATCAGGTTTGGAGCTGGTTATGGTGTGCTTTATTAGTTGTCCTAAAAGAGTTGATGGAGACCGCTTACACGAATAGATCCCGCCGTCTAACGTAGAGAATCATAAATCATGTTGGTCAACTGAATCAAGATGACATAAAATATAATTGTCAATTATAGATTACCACGAGATAAAGTGTGAATGTTGGTTTACCGTTAAAAAGTGGTCTAAATGTTGTCTCCAAGGATATATAGTTATGGCTTTGTATTTACTTGATCACGCCGCAGACATTCGCAGGTTTGTTAAGTGCTAAACAAAAAGGTCGCCAGAAGCAGACATGTTTATTGTTATTACCAACATTTAATCCTCTTACGTGAAGTGGGGGAGGAAGTTGAAGAGTTTAAGAATGAGTAGCCCAAGCCACGCGACGCATGCGCAAGAATAGACCACGCGGTATCGACTTTTTCTGGAAGTCGGTCGGCGGTTCTCTCGCACCCGAGTGAGTCTTCTACTCCATAGGCATCTTGTTTATATTCTTACGTGACCCCCATGTGCGCCGTCTCACAGTTCACATTGTGCCGGCATTTGTTTCTTTCCAGACCATCAATGCAAGGTTACTATTCAGTTACTATCTTACTAACGTACCTACAACGAAAATCACGTCATACTTCACAGTGATAAAAAAATATAATTTAAATTTGTTTCTTACTAAGTCACACGTTGTTTAAAACTTTGCGCAAAACTTAAGTTTACGATCGATATAATGTATAACATAACCTTATTTTCAAAGTCTTCTATATTAAATTATCGTGAAAGGAAACAGCGTGACATTCAGATGTTTATACTTACGTATAAATGAATGGCATGTCGGCCTACATCTTCAACACAAACTTCAATGAAAGCTATGTAATTTCGACATAGTGCAGAACAAAATATATCTATACCGTTATAGAAATGTGTCATTTCTCTGTAAATGTCCGTTCATACGTACTACTGGAATTTAAACTGAGTAATTGTTGAATATTCATAACTTCCTTCGCAGTGAATGGTTGTTTCGTAGTTATAAATATTGTTACCATTAGCTACCTTATTTCTTTATACGGATTATTACATTATTGAGCGTGTCTATTGGCGCCAGTTTTCATAAGTCTTCTTTAAAATCCCATGTTCACTGTTATTAATCACCTAAAGCTGTTTAGATTTCATATAACAGTTTCGCTTGCTGTATGCTTCCTTGCTACCGGTTCTGCAACCTAACCTCAAAATTCTGTAGAAGATGTTTTTGCAACGTACATACATACGTGCATACATACACACATACATGTGACCAAACACTGTGATAATGCTTAAAAGAATGATTATAGGCTTCTGACATCAAGTAAATATAAACGAAAGACCAGGAAATAAATATAAATATAATAAAAGTAATAAAAACTCAGGTTCAGTAGTTGCCAGTGATAATTTTAGTCAACAGAAACTTTTTATAAGAAATATAGATGTGTTTACTAGAAGTTAAATCATAGACGTCGTATTTGTGATATTCACAGAATTGTTTTAGCGGTGACAGCATATTCCTAAGACATACCTACATGTAGACTGTAGAGGTTATGTTCACCAGATGACATCACACACACACAAACACACTATTAGAACATCCTGACTGACGTAAGTCACCAACACCACTCACAACCAACACTTACTTGCCACTGACTGCAGCTTGCCAGTCGACCCGAGCGACGCACACTCCCCTCTCCTTTCCAAACCGCCCTTGTGCGCAGCCGAGATGCACTTCACCAGCCTAATGCGTCTTTTTAACTTTGAACCCTCTGATTTATCTCGGCATCGGCTGCTGGAGCACCTGGGTTGGTCTCCCAATCACGGATATGTTCCCTTCCTTTTTTTGCATTTAGGTTGCTGCAATCGTTTCCATTTTTTTTCCTGCTGCCCTACTACTTACCTGTAGTAAGCAGAGGAAGTATTATATTCCACCCAAAATAATTGAACGAGATTTCACTAGAAATACATGTTTTGAGGTCCACTGAAGCACAAATATTTTTAAAGGACAGTGTGTGTGTGTGTGTGTGTGTGTGTGTGTGTGTGTGTGTGTGAGAGCAGCATGACTCAAAAACGAGAAGTCCGTTAAATACCAAACTACCCTTTAAACGGAAACATTGTTACTTTTTATTTTCCCCAAATGGCTGTAACGATTTTTATTAAAATACTACATGTTTAAGATGTTTCATGACAAAATAAAGTATATATCTTGAATTTTCTGTGAAGTGCTCTTTCTGAATGAATTTTGTATAATTGTTATATCGTAAGAGATAGACAAAATCATATTCTTCTTTATTGGATTAGCCTGCTCTTCCACGCACTTACAAGCCAATGCCTTTCGAGGAGCAAGCAAACTCTGGATCATAGCATGCCCAGGATGGGTGATCGGCCCAGTGCCTGGCGAAGAAGGAAATTAAATGTAGTCATGAAAGAGATGATAGGAAAATTCGCGGATCCAGCCCAGCATTCGCCGAGCACCGAGAAAAACCGCGAAAAAACCTTCGGTCAGATTGATCGGCCCCGGGACCTCCCGCCACCGCGCTCGGTTAAACAAAAACTTACTACACAAAAAAATGTAGATCTCGTTAAAGCGCACAATTTATGTCAAATAAAACTTTTTGAGACCTCAGCAATTTCTTATGGGTTTGAATGTTTAAATCTCATGCGTTTTCAAGTGGTAATTCGCTATTAGTTTTTCCCCTGGTGATGCAAGGAACATGGAATTTCAAAGCCATCACACAGCGACACGCTTTTTAAAAATGTGACTATCGTTTTACCTGCTGTATCCTTCTTATACGTAGAACGAAATGTGTAATGCAAGTTTATCTCGATTAACAAGTACCAAGTGGCCCACACAAGCCGTCCTTAGTTGAAGTTGGTTTAGGTATATCGGATAGCGTGGATGCCAAAAGGTTTGCCTAAGCAGAACTGCAAAGGTGAATGCATACCGACAGAGAGGAGACCGCTAATGCTTGAAAACCAACACTTTAACTGTTATGACTGGTCCTCCCAGAGCTCATTCGGTAGAGAAACTGCTGCTATATGAGGTGTTCCGGGTTCGATTCCCTGCTGGGCTCCAAAACGTTGTCTAAACAAACATATTTCACGGTACGCCCAGAGTCTGTTGTTTGAATGTGAGAGTACATGTGTGTGTGTGTGTGTGTGTGTGTGTGTGTGGGAGGATGTTTATGTTATTTAATAAGAAATTCGTTCATTAACAAGAATTCAGGATTGCCGTTTGACGTATACCTGAGCATTTGTGTTAAGTCATTTAGTACCATGACAGTTAATCTACAATCAGTACAACTATAAGGCACAAATTGGTGCCGCAAAGTTAATAAGATTAAACAAAATTCTATTTTTTTTAATATAATATATACATTACCGTTTGTGAAAACTGCAACACCAAGAAGGAACGCATGAATTTAATAGCACAGGTTAGGTACAAATGATAAACTTTTCAAATCTATACATGACCTTTGAGCCCTAATATTCAATATTTGGTGTGGCCTCCATGCGCAGCAATTAGAGCTGCTATACGCTGTGGCATTGAATCAAAAAGGTTCTGAATAAGTTCCTGAGGGATTTCCCTCCACGCAGTTTGTATTCGAGCCCACAAATCCGTGACACTGTTTACTGGAGGACCGTGACGCACCAGGTGTTGACCAACAATATCCCAGACATGTTCGATGGGCGACATGTCAGGCGAACGTGCAGGCCAGGGAAGCAATGGTACCCGTCGCTCTTCGAAGAAGGCTTGTACATTCCTCGCAATATGTGGCCGGGCATTGTCCTGTTGAAATGTGGCCTGTGGAGATGCCTGAAGCAGGGGGAGTACCTCAGACTCTACAACCACCGTTAGGTACCGGTTGCTGCTCAAAGCGCCCTCAATTCGTAAGAGGCGAGATCGGTTGTTGTAACCAATGGCGCCCCAAACCATCACACCTGGTGTTTGTCCTCTATGCCACTCAACAACGCAGCCCTCCAGATTGCGCTCACCACGGTGCCGCCAGACACGTATGTGGCCATCACTGTAGGACACGTTGTAGTCCGAAAAGACTACATTTTGCCACTCAGCACCCCAATGTTCATGTGCCCATTGCAGTCGGAGGAGCTTGTGGTTTCTGGACAATGGAAGCCGACGTAATGGCATTCATGCAACCAATTGAACCTGCAGCAGACGGCGACGAACCGTTGATGCAAACAAGTTCACACCTGTTGCAGTGCTCCAGCGTCGAGCCAACGCTATGGATGAAGTTGTATGGTCCATTATGGCCATGCGAACAAGATGACGGTCATCCCGTGCTGTGGTCTAGTACCCGCTCTTCGCTGCGTACGACCTTCATCTATCCACTGCTTCCACACACACACACACACACACACACACACATCACTGTCGTATCAGCATGCCCTGTACGAGCCAAACAAACCCGCTTCTCGGAGACCAATCATTCTGCCCCGTTCGAACTCACTCACATGCCGATATGGCTCCCTTTGACGTTGACGAGGCATGCTGGCACTCACTTTATTGTTTCCACCTTTTTTGACAGCTCTGCACTGACTACACTGGACACAACACTGACCTTGTCGGACCGACACGAGAGGGCTCTGCTCGGCCTACGTGTACCCCATCTCTCTGCAAACCTAATCACTTATTGCTTGCACACTCTTCTACACTTCCACAAAGTTTGGAGTTATTCTGGAAATTCTTTCTTGGTGTTGCAATTTTCACAAACGGCAGTGTATTTATGTACCCTTAAAGGTGCGTTGGAATTAAATTATTTTCTATTAGTGCATTACTAATAATAAGCATATGCAAAAACATGGCCCCTTCGTGGACAAATTGGTGTAAGAGTCTCTAGGCCCAAGTTCTACCTGGAGTGATCCATCATTTCTTAATATTATTTCTGTACGAAAAACAAAAGTGTACAGAAGGCAGATACAGGGTCTGAAAATGTTCAGAACACAGCTTTCGAGCCACAGCTGCATTTTGATGCGTCTCCGCTCAGATCGTAACCATATCTGTATGTTCGTTATTGGTGAACGTTACCTTTTTGTCTAATTGACCAGGCTCGAACTGCAAGTAAGTGATCACGCGACGCTTATCAGTACGAAACTACCACGTAAACAACTGCAGACAGCAAGTCAGCACTATCTCAGTGACCTTTCGCTTTGTACCTGCACTGCCCCTTTGAACATCAGTGATGCAGGAACATCTTTTGCACATATGCATGCGGGAAACATAAAACTGCAAAGGACGACTTGTTCGAGCCACTTGGTATGTAGAAGACTGTCTGTGGACCTGTGGCTAGCATGTTGGCTTCCAAATCCAGAGATCCCGGCTGAAGGAAGGGAGGGTTTCTTTAGCCAGGGTTATTCCCCATGCTCCCTAGTCTGGAACTATGTGTGAGGGTATAGATGTGTGTGTGTGTGTGTGTGTGAGTGTGTGTGTGTGGGTGTGTGAAATAGATGTTTAAGTAAATAAACCTTAAGATTAACGCGAAAGTAAAACCAGTGAACATCATTGCCGATTAGCATATGTTGTGGAGACAAAGCCGTCAATATGACTTTAATGATAAAGGGGGCATACAAATGTAACAAACAAACAAACACACAAAAAGTAGATAGCTTTTGTAGGAGGATAGTTTGTAGAAAAGTAAGTTGAGAACATCATGTGAATGCAACACATCAGATTTTTCTTACATCCACATAAATGAAATGAGAATACGTTAATACCGAAAATTAATAATAATAATAATAATAATAATAATAATAATAATAATAATAATAATAATAATTTATTTACTAAGAAGCCTCTCGCCCCGAGACCGATGGTCAAGGTCGTTACTTCACGAACTCGTGAAGAGGGAGTCTGCGGTTTGAATCTCGCCACGGCCGTCCTCCTGACAGGTTTTTACTTTCTCTGCCACATATCTACGTATATTAAGTAGAGGAAGTATTGCATTCCATCCAAAAGTTCTATACCGAGATTTCACCGCAAATACAAGTTTTGAGATCCCCTGAACGCAAAAGATAGCACTTTTAGAAAAAGATCCGCGTGCATAGGGGTAAACCCGAAAACCACTAAACCGATTTTGATTATTCTTTCACCACTAAAAATCAATGTTCTTAAGACAGCTTCCAATTTCAACTGGTAAATGACTCAAAGACTAAAAAGTATTTACAAGTGCTGGATATTAAAACTCCACACAAACCGAGCGATATGGCTCCGCGGTAACGCGTGAGCTGACATTCGGGAGGTCCCGGGTTCGATTACTGTCGGGCCGGACACTCTGACCATAGGTGTTTAGTCGTGGATTCCCGGGGTCGGTAGGCGAATGCTGGTTGGTTCTTCCTCCGCTACGAATTTTATCTCCCCATCATTTCCTGTCATAATTTTCAGGGTTGTAGGACCAGGCGACGGTGCTAGGTGTGCTGCGGCTGGGCGATGGATGTGAAAGTTTCTCCCTAGCGTTGGTTGGACAAACCCACTTTCTTGGGGCATCCTGGAACTTACGGGCCCCCGTGGTTTGTGGGCAGGGCTGGCCGGTGTCCGGATGTGCTCTACCTGGAAGGGTTAGGGACCCCATCCATGCTTGCGCACATCGTCGCCCCCTTCGGGTCACGTTAGGAGCAAAAGGAGCCACACTGGCCTACGTGCGGTGCTCAGCCCCGGTTTCGGGAGCCCTTCCATGATATGTACTCCTACAATAATTTCATAAAGAATAATGGGGGAAAGGTAAAGGGTACGGACGAACAGAGGGGCCCCTGAGAGGGAGGGATGAGGGGAGAGACCAGATCCAGGGTCGACGAAGGACACAGCGTGGGCGGGATTCCTAACGTTTCCAGTTCGAACGCATCCGACTCCGCCCGGGGCCACCCACAAGCCTCCTAATCCCCGGCGGTCACCCTGGCAGGGTCCACTCGGGAGCCGGTAGTAACGACGTCAGGAAAGAAACCTCCACAAAGCGCTCAGCCACCGCCCAGCCGCAACCCGCCGAACACCGTCGCCTAATCCTACAGCCCTGAAACAGATGACAATAAAGGAAATGATGGGTGCTCGAAAGTCGTGGTAGAAGGGTAACCACTCCAGCTATCGCTTGCCGACCAGAAACCACGAAAAACCCATGAGTCAGAGTGGGCGAAGTTCGAACCCGGGACCTCCCGAATGCGAGTCGCACACGTTACCGCGGCGATAAATTCACCGAGGAAGTAAATAAATAAATTAAAACGTGATTCCTTGTTCAGAAAGCCAAACGTGCAACGTCGACTAGTGTTTCCCGTCAGAACTTCGTTCCCGTGCTCCCATAAGCACACACTGCACTAGATCAGTTTTCGTTTCTCCCTTGTTATTACTTTCTCTACTACGTATAGTAAGTAGGGGAAGTATTGTATTCCACCCAAAAATTCGATACCGAGATTTCACCGGAAATACATGTTTTGAGACCCCCTGAATCCAAAAAAAGCATTTTTGGAAACATGTCCGCGTGTGTGTGTGTGTGTGTGTGTGTGTGTGTGTGTCTGTGAACAGCATAACTCAGAAACCAACAGTCGGATAAACACCAAACTTGGTATTTAGGTTCAGTATCTTCCAGAGATGCGACACGAAGGTTTTCAAGAAAATCCCCCCACCCCAAATTACCCTTTACATAGAACATTTTTCGAAAATTTTAATTTTTTCAAAAATGGTTCTAACCATTTTGATTAAAACATCATATGTTTAAGATATTTTCATGACAAATGAAATGTATATCTTGAATTTTCTGGGAATGTCTCCAAAAGTATTCTTCATTGTGAACGACTTTTGCATAACTGGTAAACCATAAGAAATAGACAAAATTTTACTACACAAAAAATGTAGATCGCGTTAAAATACACAATTTATGTCATATACAATTTTTTTTTGTTGAGTGAACCATTTTCGAAATATTGCTTCTTATTCCCTTAAATTTTCCAATATTTATATTTTTTCTCAAATTCCTTATTCATTTTGTTTTGTCCTGGACATGAAAAGAGAATGGAAAGCGCCACATAGCAACCAGCGCTTAAAATATTTGACTATCGCTTAAAGCCTAGCAATTCCCCTTGCATCTACAAGAAAATTAGCAATAAGATTAACATCTCAATTAACATGAAGTATATGGAGAATAAGCGTTTGTAAAAATAGTTTGTTCAAGAGTAGAGAAAGTTATGTGAGTGTAACACAAGAATTTTTTTACTTTCTCTACCTCGTACCTAGTAGACAGAGAAATATTGCATCCCACTCAAAAATTCGATACCGATATTTCACCGGAAATACATGTTTTGAGGCCCCCTGATTCCAAATGAAGCATTTTTGGAAGCATGTTCGTGTGTCTGTCTTTGTATCTGTGGAACAGCATAGCTTAAAAACGAAACGTCGGATAAATATCAAACTTGGTATTTCAGTTCAGTATCCTACAAGGATGGGACACGAAGATTTTCAAGAAACTCGCCCCACCCCCAACTACCCTTTACATGGAACATTTTTCGAAAATTTTGATTTTCTAAATGCCTTTAAGATTTTGATTAAAATACATAATATGAAAGATGACAAATAATATGCGTACCTTGAATCTTCTGGAAATAACCTTGTATAATTTTGTATAACTGGTAAACGTTAAACGATAGACGAAAACGTTCCACACACACACACACACACACACAAAATGTAGATCTCTTTAAAACACACAATTCGTTTCAAATAAGTTCTTCTTTGGGGGGGCGGACATAAGTCGTTTCTGAGATATCCGTTATTAAAGGTTCGAATTGCTCAATACCTGTCATCTTTTTAAGTCCCATCGACACTCACATTATATCTACCTATATTTTAACATCGTCGTTCTCTCAGTTATTGTGAACCAGCCTTTGTGCAATACACTTTTGAAATGCTTTTTTCCAATGTTTTGCTTCTCGTAAGGTCATGCAAAGAGTATGCACTATTAAAGTAAAAATACAGTTACCTGCTTCCTAAACATTTAACTGACATGTATGTGGCTACAGTAAAACGTACGAGAGCAGTCCCAGAAGTACCCGACCTGACGTATATATATATATATATATATATATATATATATATATATATAGTGGTTCTTGTTTCAAACAAATGACTACGGTAGAAAGTACCACCCTTATAAAGCTTAAGTTTGAAGTTTGAGATGCCAAGTTGTTTAGTAATTGTTTGGCAGCCATCCATAGTGAACTCTCTCGGCGAATTTGTAAACGGATAAAACTGGCCATAGTTATGTGATACAATACTTTCATTTGAAAGGTCTTGGTCCAACTAATATTAAAGCTGAGCTAGATTCTACTCTGGGGGAGTCTGCTCCTTCGTTTACAACAGTAAAATGTTGTGTGGCAGAGTTTAAGTGACGCCAAGATGAACATCGCAGTGGTCGACCAAATGAGGTGACCACGCCAGAAAATGTGAAGAAAATCCACAAAATGGTATTGAATGACCGCCGATTGATAGTGTGCGAGCTAGCAGACATCGTAGGCATTTCAAAAAGTGCTGTACATCGCATACTAGCTGAAAATTTAGACAGAAAGCTGTGCGCAAGATGGGTGCCGCGTTTACTCGCAATGGAACAAAAGCAGCGTCGTGAGGTGGATGTTTCAGTCGAGTGTTTGGCGATGTTTCGCTGCAATAAAGCCGAGTTTTGCGTCGATTCATAACTATGGATGAAACATGGGTCCATCACTTCACACCTGAGACGAAGGAACAGTCAAAGCAGTGGATTGAAAGGGGAGAATCGGCTCCAAAGAAGGCGAAGACAGTTTCATCTGCAGGCAAAGTCATTGCGTCAGTTTTTTGGGATGCGCGTGGGATAATTTTCATTAGTTATCTTCAAAAAGGAAAAACAATCAATGGCGAGTATTATGCAAACTTATTTCAGCGTTTGATGAAATCAAGCAAAAACGGCCGCATTTAACGAAAAAGAAGGTTCTGTTTCATCAAAACAATGCACCAGTTCACACATCTATTATCGCCATGGTCAAAATCAATGAGTTAAAGCTCAAATTGCTTCCTCATGCAACCTTATTCATCAGACTTAGCCCCCTCTGATTATTTTCTGTTTCCAAAGTTCAATAAATGACTTGGTGGTAAAATATTTGCCAACAATGAAGAGGTGGAGTTTGCAGTTGATGGCTATTTTGCAGAACTCGACGGTTCTCACTATAAAAAGCGTATCGAAGCGATTGGACATCGCTGGGAAAAGTGTATTGAGCTGATAGGAGACTATGTAGAGAAATAAACATGTTTTTTCCCCAAATTTTTGTGTTTTCTTTGTTAGGTCGGGTACTTCTGGGACATCCCTCGTATATTGAAACTATTTCGGAAAACTTTTATGATGAAATGTATAGAAAAAGGGCCTTCTGTATGAATTGAAAACAAATGATAGGTAACGTGTAGAGGAAGCTATGTGATTGTTATTTTGAAGGTGGCAGATACGACTCGAGTGAACACAATATCTCCCTAGGAAGACAAATGCCAATTAACTACAGGCGCCGACCGTCATTTGTTAATTTCATCAGTGTCTGGTTCGAAAGCCAACTTTGCAATTACAAATAAATGTACGCATTTTTAGCAGACCCATATAAACTATTCTTAACACCTTCGCTTGTTCTCTAGTTAATTTTAAATAATACCAACATGCTTCACTACGCACACCAGTTTAAAGTCTACCTACAAGATTGTTTTTTTAATGTTGCATTGTGTGTTAGGATATTTTGTAAATCTATGACACTTCCCAAGGTTTTATTTATTTTTAATGGTAGTTTTTATTTTGTGAAGATATGTTAAGAAGTGTCCAGACCAACATTTCATTTCCGGGTGGATGTGAGCTGTTTTAAAGTCTCAGTTCACGACAACAAATTTAAAATAAAACGTGTGGTTATGTCCTTCAATGGAGCCGCAGATAATTGAAATTACGTTTAAGGGTAGACTAACCGAGCGAGATGACTCCCCGGTAACGTGTGGGGCACGGGTTCGTTTCCCGTCGACCGCCTACTCTCTGACCATGGGTTTTGCGTGATTTTCCCGGTTCGGTAGGCAAATTCTGGGATGGTTTCTCCACTACCACGATTTACTTTCCATAATTTCCCCTTCATTCCGTTTCCTTCTCATGTTTCCGACGTTTCTATGGCGGTGCCGGACGGATGGTGCGGATGCTTGCTCAAAGGAAACAGTACTGCCATGGACACTAGATGGCTGCTTGCTCGACGGATCATTGATCACCCTCTCTAGGCAGCACCAGCAGTGGGACGAATCTAGAATTGTTAGGTACTTCCGCGCGTCTCTATGGCCTGTAGCCTTCATCCCTTTCACCTGGGGGTTGGTGGCCACAATGGGCTGCCCCTCCGTTGTATAACTCCAACCCTAAGGATAAATTAAGTAGCGAAAATTGCCAAAAATGACATGTTCAGTTTTTTGTGCAGTCTTATAAATTGGAATTTGATAGATGGGTAGGTATATAGATTATCGTTGTAGCCATAATACGTATAGGTATTTTAAATTCATATTTAAAAGTGCTACACTATTTGCTATTTTCTACTGTGAATTCTTTGCTTCACACACACAAAAAAAAGACAACGCCTACACTCTTTGGAGCAGAGGCAAATATTAGCCCATCTTTTAGGGAAAGTTTTGCTCTACAAATTGGTACTACTGTCAAGTATGACAGCTTCTGTGTACTCAAGCCACGTGGTTTCTTTCTTTCTTTGCAAATATATACGAGTTTGCTTTGAACAGCTTTTAGTACAGGACTAGAAGCGGAGGGGGACTTAACACCTCGACCTAGGCCCCCGGGAGGGGGTGAAGTGAGAGGAGACCTGGATGGTGGCTGGTGCAGTCGGCTCCCCTCCCTTGGGCGGTCCGGAATTCGGAGACCGCTCGCGGTCTGGGAGATGGAGGTTTCCACACAGCATCATTTTTCCCTGCCATGTACGCGCCGAGCCCTCTCGCCGACACTTGCAACCCTCAAAGAGACCAAGCAGATGAAAGGTGAAGTGAAATGAGAATGAAGATGAAATGGAGGGACAGGACATTCGGGGGATATAAGGATCCTTCTCAGCATTCGCCTGGTGACCTGGGGAAACCTCTGAAAAAACCCATGGGTCAGAAAGGTCGGAAATGGGAATCGAGCCCACGACTTCCCGAATGATGTTATCGCCTGAGCCATACCTCTCGGTTTGAACAGCTTTTTCTGCGAATGACATTTTTTGGTTTAAATGACCCATTTATTTACCATCTGCGAAATTAAATTTCAGCAAGATAAAAGCAACTACTAAGTGTCGTTGTGCACCAACTTTAGTGCTAATAAGATGGTTGGTTATTTAAAAAAGATAATAACTGGTAGGTGCATTTTAATTAAAACATAGCTTAATTAAGAAAACAGCCTTATGTTCCTTAATAAACAATTATATATAATTATAATATAAAAGTATACCAGTGAACTTAGAAGGTAATCATGTATATCCTGTAAGAAATTCAGTCTTATAAGTTAAATAGTTTCTGAGATAATGAGACATCAATATTAAATTAAGTAGATTTATTATTGTTGGGATAGGACTTTTAATGTCCTCTTAAATCATTTAACATTTAATAAGGTAAATTTAAATATCAATAAACCCCGATATTCTGCGTTGTAAGCGAAAGCACAAACCATTACACCACACGGCAACTTCCTCGAATAGTACACGTTAACAGTGTTTCCATTGTGGCTGTATTTCGCTTCTACTGTCTATAAAACAGGGTATTCATTTCCTTTCGCAGTTTGCAGTTAAATGCGTATCTATATACTAACGATTATTTTAATTAGTAAACTTTCAAGCCCTTGAGCCTGTAATCCAAGACTCCTTATTTCAACCAAATGTTGTTCAATGTCGAGCAAATCAATGCTAATACGTGCCCCACAGTAACATTCATTTACCTCACTTATGATTGAACTTTCAAGAGATTTTACCGGTTTTACTGATGGTTCCTTCACATTTATAACTAGGAAAAGCCAAGATTCGAAATGGAAGCAGACATACTCTCCACACCAATGGAATTATACGAGCCCCATCTTTTACAAATTTAAAAAGGGTTCTAATGAATTGCATCATTGTCAAACCATGTTTCTACCCCTTACCTACAGCAGGTAGAGGAAGTATTACAGTGTACTAAAACTAATATTTTGAGCACCCAAAAGCGAAGATACACCCTTGTGTGTATATGGGGGAGAGGGGGGGGAGAGAGAGCAGCATAACAAAAGGGAAAAGTTGGGGGAATGCCAAACTTGGTTTAGATTTAGCATCTTCCAGCGATACGACACCAACATCTTACAGAAAATCTCCCGCCCCAAACTACCTTTTACATGGACCGAGCAAGGTGGCGCCGCGGTAACGCGTGCGACTCGAATCCGGGAGATTCCGGGTTCGATCCCCGGCAATCGCCCACTCTGTTCCATGGGTTTTTCCTGGTATCTCGGATCGGCAGGCGAATGCTGGGGGGGGGTTTCTTCTTGTACCACGACTTTCCTGTACCCATCATCATCTTCCTTGTCATCTGCTTCAGGGTTGTAGGACCAGGCGACGGTATTCGGCGAGTTGCGGCTGGGCGGTGGTTGTGCGTCTTGTAGAGATTTCTTCCCTGACGTTGTTGCGAGACTGCTCTATTAGACCCCCACCACGGTGAGCGCCTGGAAGCTGTGGGTGGGCCCAAGCGTCGTCGGATGCATTCGAAACTGGAAATGTTAATGACCCCGTCCATGCTTACGCCCGTCGTCATCCGGATCTGGTCGCCCTTCGGATCTCTCCCCTCATCCCTCTCTCCCTCGCAGAGTCACGGTAGAAGCAAAAACGGCCATTGCATATAGAGACCCACTTTTTATACATCTGACTATAACTTCAGTCTCCTGTATCCCTCTTGTACCTACACGAAATGTGTTACGTAACTATTTCTATAATGATTATTAGTTGCTCTTCAACACAAGCGCTGCGTAGGCTAAAGTTGGGAAGGTAGAAATCACATAGCGTGCCGGCATGCTGCTCAGTTGGTTAGAGCAACGACGCGGAAAGCCGAAAATCCATCGTTCAAATTCTTGCTATGCCACTGAATTTCTCTGTCTGATTCTAGTAGCTTTCCAACTATTTTTGCAAATGTGTATCTGTATTAATATGAAGTAAATATTAATAATAACTGTTCGTAAGAATAGTTTGTAGAAGCTGTCTTCTGTTGTTTCTCTGGAAATACGCCAGCATATAGCGTCCCGTTTGTAAACATTGCACTATTGCTACTCCCTTTATACCTATAAAGAAACTATTTATACAAACGTTTATTTGAATTAACTTGAAGTAGACAGAAGATGGGGCTTTAGTAAAAACTGAATAAAAATAAACGATACTGGATAGAGAAAGTCATATGCATGTAACATATCACAATTTTTTCCTTGTGTTAATCGTTTTCTAAACATTCCATCTAGCAAACATACGTGTTCCCAAGTACACCATCTGAAAATTTGTGATTCTTGCTTTCTCTTTGCAACACAAGAGCGCGTTGCCACTACTAAACAGCTGAATGCTGTTTTCTCATGTTGTATGTAACTAAACACTTCTTGCTTAATTTGAAGCAGATAGTTATTGGCCAGCAGATATAAATAATTAAATAAAGAAGTAACAGTAAGGTAGAAAATAATTACAATCAATAATTTACGTGTACTAAATCAATGTATGATGTAACAACTTTGAGTTAAGAGTTTTGTCCGGGAAGAAGAAGGTAATTAGGAGGTAGGTTAACGAAAGTCATTAGTGAACCACGTAAGAAAGACATTAGGACAGCCGAGGGGGCGAACACGTTAGGCATAAAAATTCTGGCAAGGCAGTTAAAGGTAAATTCAGTATGCTTGCACTTGCACGTAGACCATTTCTGGAAATTAGAGAGGCAGAGAAAATTCTTAGAAAAGTGAGCCATCGCCTAATAACAGTGTCACATTCGGATACTCTTGAGATTTGGCAACGTATAAAGTAGAATGTTGGTGGGAGTAATTCTAATGTAGTAATAAGGCGTGTAATTGAAATCAGGGAGTCACTCTTCCTGGTACCGCCAGCGGTACTTACTCGTGTGATATTTTAAGCTCTTAGTGACTCGCTTGCGTGAGTAAGATTTGGCAGCTATCGCGGAGGATCTTGCCGGTAAACATTTTAGCCACTCACGGCAGGTTACGCTTCTAGCTTTATTTATTGCGGAAACAGTTATTCTCAATCGTAACTTTGATGTTGCAGAAGTTTAACAGGTTTAATAATTTAGTTGTTATAATTTCAAGTGCTATGATTCATAATCAGTCTGTCTTCATTTCAAACGGTCGGTAACTCACTCCAATAATTCAAATATTAGTTCACAATCAATTTCTCAAGCAATTTAAACTGTTGTCCTTCACAATACTTCCACGCATACCCTGAGGGTAGTAATCATAGCTGAATCACTGTAGCAGCCGGCAGCAGATAGTGGAGACAACGAGAAAAGGTGGCGACATTACTGCTTCAAATTGTCGCACTATCATTGCGTCAAACTATACTGCTTCAAAGCAATAGTGAGGAGAGAAGAATCGATTTTAATATGAATAGCAACCGAGTGAGATGGCTCTGCGGTAACATGTGAGGCTCGCATTCGGAGCGTCCCGGCTTCGATTCCCGTCGGCCGCTCACTCTCAACTTGGGTTTTTCGTGGTTTTTCCTGGTCGGTAGGCGAATGCTGGGATGGTTTCTCATCTACCACAATTCCCTTTCCATCATTTCCCTTTCATTCCGTATCCTTCTCATGTTTCAGGTGTGCTTCTATAGCTTGTATCAACCTTAAGACAGTTAGGAGATAAATGGGATATCTCTGTCTCTATCTAACACATACATGTTGCCATTAGCTTCGTCCTTTTCTACACTCGCGCTGTCGCCAAGTAGCTAATAAGTAATAACATGATATATTGTTCTAAATTTAAGCTTTTAACACATTATCCTATGCAGTATATTTTTCTTCGTCAGATTATATGATTTTTAGAGCATTTGTTGATTTTTGTGGACACAAATTTCTAAAGAAAACTACTTTTTTCAGTAAAAGTCCGATATTTGCTGCTTATCACGCAGTAACTAATAAACTAAAGGATAGAATGCAACAATATATTTTTCTTAACTAGAGGAAACTAGTATGCCTCCCAGTTTGAATTCTCTACCTTAAATAAGATGAGCATTATAGTTTTTAAATTAAATATTTTCAGAAAAACCTATACCTATGCAATAGAAAAGTCAGCCAGCGAGAAACTTTTTTGTTATTGGTTTTACAACGGCAACCAAGAGAGACAAAACTTGAGGAGGGTTGGAGACAGTTTTAAAAGAAGCCAGAATCCTGTAACTTCTTGCATTGTGCATGACATACAAAAGTCATCCATCTATTCAGCTAACAGGCCTGGCGCGACGTAGAAGTCAATAAAGGTTTATATCAGTTGTAAGGAAGTGGGTACGTTAATAGTGTGATGTGTTATGTATAATAGGTTATTTAACATTTTAGTAAATATTTATAGTCATGGAGGGAGAAGAGACGAAATGTTGGTACAGCAAAAAGAGTAATAATGAACGTGTTATATTATTCAAGTAAAATGAGTGTTAGCAAGGCCGTAAAAGAAATAGCTAAGACTACCCGGGTGTTCACAAACAGTAGTGTATATGATAAAAAGGGAACGCATGAAAGGACTTCTAAGGACCTAACAAAAATAATGCAAATGAGGATGGGGAAAACAAAAACACGCTAGGTTAACGCAGGAATAGCGCAAAGCGGAGTGTGGTGCATCGTTCATTCTTTGTTGTTTGAAAATTTTCCACCCGCGCTGAATGTAATTTTGTCAAGGGTAAACTGTGACTCTACCAAATTATAGCTTTTATCATTTTATATCTCTATATTACTTTGATAATAGATATTTTTATGCCTGTAAAATCGTATTTAATCGTACAAAAATACAAAGAGGAGACATAAAGTGCAGGTGAAAATTAAATGTCTTACAATTGGCTTAAATAGCAGATATTTCATTATTTTGTGATGTATCATTCACAAGATAACATTGAATTGGGAGGACAGTCGTAGGAGTAGGATGTAATTATCGGAGGGGGACACCTCGTCACTGCGATCAACTAGATCTATTGTGGCTACACCCCCCCCCCCGGGAGGCAGGGATGAAGCAAGGAGCCGCAGGAGGCAGGCAGACAGGATGCCAGAGACGTACGGAAGTCCCTGTCATTTCCAGTACGAACCACCCGCTCTCGCCAGTAGACGCGGAGTCCCGCGAGAGGGCGACGAAGCAGCTCTTACAGGCAGGCTAACGCGCCCTGTCGTTGGCGGGGAGAAATCTTTGCAAAATGCAGCAACCATGCCATCTGGCCATCACTAGACACATTACGGAACCAGGAGACTGCCTGAAAGATGAAAGGGACAAAGATGTAATGACAGGAAATAAGGGAAAGGAGAAATCGTGGTAGAATACACCTAAGCGACCAGAGGAAAACCACGAAAACCCCATGGTCAGTAGGGGCGGCCACCGGGAATCGAACCCGGGGCCTTCCGAATGCGGGCCATACACGTTACCGCCTGAGCCATCCCGCTAGGTCGCAGTTGGGCGCCAGATTTGCGAGCGTACGTGTGGCAACAGTGCGCCCCATTTAACCTGCACTGTCTTCTAAGCGTGAGGTGCGATACAGGTTTCATGATGTAGGCCGGATGCTTGCTCAAAGGAAAAACTACTCCCCGTGGACACTAGAGGGCTGCTTAGTCGACGGGTCGTTCATCGTTCCAGCAATGGGACGCATCTTTGAGCCAGGAAATGTTAGGAACTTCTGCTCGTCTCTGGTTCTGTAGCCTCCTGTGATTCCTTCACTTAATCCCTTCCTTCTGGGATGGTAGCCACAATAGATCTCAGTGTGCGAGGCGTTCCCCTTCATTGTAGACCCAATACACAAATTGCAAGTGTTCAATGTGGCATACGTCAATTTTTTGCCATACTGACGTTAGCATGTCCTTCGCCTAGCTCATGTAGGTCTACAGGTAGCGGTGGCACGTTTTTGTAACACTTTCCACAGTCACTGTTGGAATTCCTAGTTTTCGACTCGCCCGCCGTTCTGACGCAAGACAAGCTCTTTCCTTGTTTGGATCTGATTGCACCTCCTACGAATGTTGTTACCAGAAGGGGTGTTCGCCTATACGGCCGCTCAACTGTAACTACTGAGTTACGTTTCGCGAATTCCAAGACAAACACTTATTGCACGCGAGTTGCCATGTTATTTCGTTAACATGCCTTCAAACAAAACGAAATCTGCGCATGTAGAATTCAAACCTTCACTTAGCCTTCAACTAACCGAGCGAGATGGTACCGCGGTAACATGCGAGCCTCGCATTTGGGAGGTCCTGGGTTCGATTCCTGGGGCCGACCTCTCTGACCACGGGTTTTTTCGTGGTTTTTCCTGGTTGGCAAGATAAATGCTGGGGTACTTTCTCTTCTACCACGAATTTCCTTTCATCGTTTCCTGTCATTTCGCTTCCCCTCTCACAATTCAGGTAGGCTTAGAGGCTCTGCAGTGTCGGTCGGCGTCGGACAGATGGCGGAGATGTTTGCTCGTTGGAAAGTTCTTTTCGACCCACAGATGGCAGCCTTCTCTGAGCCGCCTCAGGTGGATCAGTTCTTCACGGTTCCACCAGAGAGAAGCCCACCTGGTGTGACCGGGTCATCAAGTATGGAATTGTTAGAGACTTTTGCGAGTATATCGGCTGGCCTGCAGCCTCCTGCGGCTCCTTCACCACATCCGTTCCTCCTGGGGATGGTAAGCACAAAAGATCCGCGTTGGGACGAGGTGCCAGGTGTCCCCTGCAATTCCTGGTCATAGCCATAGTCATGGCCATACCTATATCCTCCCGAGGTTTCTTCACCTTACCCGTTCCTCCTGAGGGTGATAAGTATACAAAACATCCGGTTAGGTCGAGGTGCGAGGTGTCCCCACCGTTCCTTGGTCATAGTCACAGTGATGATGATGATGATGATGATTTGGGTTTAAGGCGCTCAACCAGCATAAAATATCATGGCAAAGACCAGACATAAAGCTGAATACAAACATTACAGTAAATTTCAGAAATAAATATATAAAACTAAATCAAGAAGTATGAAACACCCGGTATCAACAAGACTAAATCCGCATTTGGAAATTTGCCTTTGATACAAAATTAAAAATCTTATCAACCGCCTTGCTTATCATCCGCTAAGACCTCTGTAAGACTGTCCGGCAGTTGCAGTGCGTCCCGAAGATATGCTAGAGCAATACACTCTAGCAACACGTGACAGACCGACAGACCTTTGCTACAAAGCGGACAAATGGGAGCACGGTCACCCTTAAAAACATAATCGTGCGAAAAATTGCAGTGACCAATAAGCATCCAGCCAAAATCACCTCCTCACGACGAGATACACGAGAGAAACTTACCCAGTTTATCGGAGTGTCCTTCACTACTCTAAGCTTATTTCCGCGGAGAGCTAACCACTCGTCGCGCAAGCACGATAGCACCACTCTCCGCAGGGCAAGTAAAATTAAATTGAGTTTTATTTATGGACGCTCTTTAACTTTTTAGTCCTTGCGTCCCATTCTATATTGGGCGTGAAAGACCGGAAATTTTGCTCAGAGTCCTCTTTATCAGGCTGGAAGTTCTTTTACGTGCCGTAAATCTACGACACGGGACCACCGGCTTTACTTCCCTTCCGAAGGAAGCCATGCTAAGGATTTTTACGCCCAAAAAATTCCACCGTTCCTCCGCCGGATTTGTACCCGTGACCTCGGAAACTAGAGGCAGCATGGTAACTACTACACCACGGAGGGCAAACCGCAGAACAAGCCTAAAGTCTTCCGACGTTACACGAGATATTGTAACACTGCGTTCTGTGGTCGCCGCCTTAGCTGCCAAATCCGCCAGTTCATTCCCCGGCAAGCCAACATGACCAGGTATCCATGCACACTACACATTAATGCCAACAGCGTATAAAACATGGAGGGCATCCTGGATTCGCTGAACGTAGTTGCACAGTTCACGAGGGCCCTGAAGTGCACTAAGGGAATCACTCAAAATGAGAGTCTCCCAATTTTTGACGGCTCACATACAAAATGGCTCGGTATATGGCACACATCTCTGCACTATAAATGGATGTGCTAACATGAAAACCGAATTATGGGGTTCGGTTCCATGAACATAAGCACCTCCAACACTGTTGGTGCACTTAGATCCATCGGTGTAGATCAAAATTCGGTCATCATAGTGATACCTGCGGTTTCTTCACCTCATCCGTTCCTCCTAGGGTAGTAAGCACAAAATATCCGCGTTGGGTCGAGGCGTCTCCTGGTCATCCTTGAATCAAACTTCAGTTCTTAAGGTCAAAATGTAGCTCCCCTCCTTCAATGTTTTCTTTACCGTTATAGCATCACTGAACCACGCCTAGTTAGCACGCAAACATTTCAAATACAGCTGTGTATCTCTTGTTATTGCAGATTTTCAAGTAGTGACAGACACAAGTAGATAACACATGAGGACGAGTAGGTGCTGGTAGTATCCATTCCCAACGGCAGTTCTCAAGTACGACCCCGCACAACGCACAATTTCATTTGTTTGCTGCAAAATAAATAAGTTCGGGTTTCTTCCAAAAATCGATAAAATCCAATGCCAGGAACTGATTAAATACCTACTTCATATTAAAAGAGTTAGCGCCAATAAAAACATGTTGTACTGTACTTTGGAAGATTCTTCAGCATAATTTTCTACGTTGAGGAAATGGACTATGGAGTTTAATCCATCCATTTTTTGTGACGAACGTCCAGTTACCGCTACGACTGAAGAAAACATCGTAGAAGTCCTCAATGCCATGTTTGACGACAGATTAACCGGAATACATGATCTAGTGGTAACACGCTAGCCTGTACTTCCCAAGGTCGCGGGTTCAAACCCGGCAGAGGAGGATGGATTTTTTTTCGGGCGTAAAAATTCTTAATATCTCTTCCTTCAGAAGGGAAGTAAAGCCGGTGGTCCCGTGTTGTAGATTTACGGCACGTAAAAGAACCTCAAGCCTGATAAAGGGGCCTATGAGCAAAATTACCGGTCTTTCACGTCCAATATAGAATGGGACGCTAAGGACTATAGTAGTTAAAGAGCGCCCATAAATAAAACTCAATTTAATTTTATTTTCTTGCTGACATTGCCAAGATCCCATTTGCACAAGGGAAAGCCCACAGCGCGATGAAGGTTCTGTTTGTTAACCACCGATCAGAAGCACATCGGAAGGAACATCTCACAGAAGTGCTTGGACATGTTTAGACAGACTTTTTATGATGTTACATCACTGTTGATGGAATAGGGATTCAGCGGGGTGAAAGAACGCCACAGAAGGCCAAGTGTGTTCCTTCAGCAGGAAAGGTGGTGGCTGCTGTTTTCTGGAATACTCGGTGTGTTGTGTTGGCAGGGCCGGCTCCAGGAGTTTTACCGCACCCCCTCACGACTTTAGACATAACTAATTTTTATCCGCAACGACAGTCCTCTATGACTGCTTATTTATTTGGAGTAATCAATAAATAAAAGTCAAGAAGATATTGTTCTGAGTGAAAAATAAAAACACACACTACTACACAATATAAATGTTCAATATTTCGGGTTTAACCCTTCATCAGGAAATTAAATTACTTAAAAACACAAAAAATGAAAACACAATGACGGTGGACTGCACAGGTTAATAATGAACAACATATTTGGGCCTGGGCTTGTTTTCATTGATGAGCAACATAAGTTAATAAGTTCACATTATTTCAATGTAATGTTACATGTCACATTATGCGAGTGAGCCGTTCTAACATTTGTACTGTAGTGTTACTGTTAGTGTGCGTTAATACGAGGGCGGATCGAAAAGTAACACACAGTAATTATTTCTGCCTTGGTATTGCAGCTGGAATGTTGCAATTTCACACAAATATAGCTTGAAGTTTTCACTACAGAGGGTATTTTTTGTTTCATGTGCAGCTCTAGCGAGAAAAGCGTGAACTACGCAACAAAGATGGCGAGCATGTTACTGTCGTCCATGTGTGAAGATCAGAGAGGGGTGGTTCGATATTTGTGGGGCAAAGGGCATAAACCGAGTGATATTGACAGGGACATGCGTGGCGTATATGGGGATGATTGTATGGACCGTAGCAATGTCTCTAGGTGGTATGCATTCTTCCTAGAGGGCCGTGTGAACCTTAGTGATTCGCCACGCTCCGGGAGGCCGGTAACAGCTGCAACCCCGCAGAATGTCACACACATTGAGGCGACAATTTTGTCAACTGGCGTATGCAACTGCGAACCTTATCGCAACAGTTCAACATTTCCTATGATGCAGAGTACGATACTGTTCATGACACGTTGAAATTTCGTAATGTTATTGCTCGCTGGGTGCCTAAGAACCTGACAGACAACCACAAGGGCCAGCGAATGATGACGAGCTTGGATCACGTAACGCGATACACCACAGAAGGGCACGACTTTCTGAAAGGAATCGTTACTGGTGATGAGTCGTGGGCATACCACTACACGCCCGAAACCAAGCAGGCAAGTATGGAGTGGAAACATGGTGATTTCCCAGTGAAGAAAACCTTCAAAGTGACTCAATCTGCTAGGAAAGAGCTTGTGACGGTGTTCTGGGATATGCATGGTGTTGTATTGGTGGACTTTGCTGAACACGGGACCACTGTGAATGCTGCAGCCCACATGAAAACTTTGAAGTTGCGTTGTGCTCTTCGTGATAAACGCCACAACATGAATACTGACGATGTCAAAATTCTTCATGACAATGCTCGCACCCATGTTGTTGCTGCTGCTGTTCGTCAGAAAATCACCAAATTTGGTCGGGAGGTGCTCCAGCATCCACCATTCAGTCCGGACCTTACAACGTCGGAATTTCATCTGTTTGGTCCCATGAAGAAATTCCTAGCTGCTTTGCGACAGATGCGGAAGTGAAATCAGCAGTCCGCAGATGGTTATACTCCAAGGAAACAGACTTCTACGAACAGGACATACTGAAACTGGTATCACGAAGGGAGAAATGTGTTGAGAAACCTGGTGACTATGTCGAAAAGTAGCTCTGCTTCTTTAAGTGAAGAAATAAGTTTACCTGTGGTAGGATACTCGCTCTGGGTGTAGTAGTCGTACATGCACCTTCTTATTGCATTTAATTTATAGTTGTCAGTTCAGTTTCCCTGGAGATAAAAGCAGTAGTTACAAAGTACGCTAACGACACAAGAAGTAACTGAACGCACAAACACTGACTTTCAGGATACTACTAGGGCGACACTGAACATTTTTAGAAAACCAAACAAGAATTAATTCTTAATATTCCCCTTTAATATCAATACATGTTTGCATTCCATGAAACCAGTCCTTAAAGACACTCTTCCTGAGGCAGTTCAGAAACCAGGTTTTTATAATGTTCCACTGCTTCATTTCATGACGAAAAAGTGATTCCACGCATTTTATCCACAATTTTTGGAAACAAAAAGGAACCACAAAGTGCTAGGTCAGGGCTGTATGGTGGAGGGTCAATGGTGCTGACCTTTAAGGCATCCAGATACTCAGTTGCTAGTTTTGCTGTATGCGACGATGCCTTGTCATGATGCAACATTATTTTTAGTTTTGGATGTTTTTCACGAACTTTTTCAAAAATCTGTTGTAAATAGACATTTGTATACCAACCGGCAGCAACGTACATCCATCTTCTACTGCTACTTTTGTAGGCTTAACTTCTGTTCCAAAGACCCACTAACTTTTCTTTTCAGGATCATAACAATAAATCCACGATTCATCACCTGTAACGATAATCCAAACCAATTTTGAAGTGCCGCCTTGGAATTTTTCCAGAGTTTTTAATCGGGAGTCAGTTTATGTGGAATCCATCTACAACAACGTTTTCTCACCTCTAACTGTTGATGTAAAATGTTTTGGATTTGACTCACATCAATGCCCAATGTCGCCGAATAAATTCATAAAATGTCGGTCGATCTTCTTCAAGCATTGCTCGAACAGGGGCAATATTCATCAGTAGCAGCAGCTCTTGGACGTCCTTCACGAAATTCGTCACTAAGAGTAGGCCGATCTCTCTTGAATTCCTTTAGCAATTATAAATTGTTGCCGTAAATGGAGCTTCTTCGCCAAATGCATTTCTAAGCCGATCTTCACAATTTTGACGATTTAAAATCTAAAACATCTGATGTGTTACACTCACATGACTTTCTCTACTCTTGTACAAACTATGTTTACAAACGCTTATTCTCCATATGCTTCATGTTAATGGAGATACCGAGATGTTAATCTTATTGCTAATTTTCTTGTAGATGTAAAGGGAGTTGGTAGGCTTTAAGCGATAGTCAAATATTTTAAGAGCTGGTTGCTATGTGGAGTATTCCATTCTCTTTGCATTATCACGACAAAAAAATGAATAACGAATTTGAGAAAAAGTATAAGTATTGGAAAATTTAAGGGAATAACAAGCAATATCTCGAAAATAGTTCACTCAAAAAAAAAAATGTATGTGACATAAATTGTGTATTTTAACGCGATATACATTTTTTGTGTAGTAAACTTTTGTCTATCTCTTATGGTTTACCAGTTATGCAAAAGTCGTTCACAATGAAGAAGACATTCCCAGAAAATTCGAGATATACATTTTGTTTGTCATGAAAATATCTTAAACATGCGATATTTTAATCAAAATCGTTAGAGCCATTTTAGATAAAATTAAAGTTTTCTAAAAATGTTGCATGTAAAGGGTAATCTGGGGTGGGGGGATTTTCTTGAAAAGCTTCGTGTCGCCTCTCTGGAAGATACTGAACCTAAATACCAAGTTTGGTGTTTATCCGACTGTTCGTTTCTGAGTTATGCTGATCACACACACACGGACATGTTTCCAAAAATGATTTTTTTTATTCAGGAGGTCTCAAAACATGTATTTCCGGTGAAATCTCGGTATCGAATTTTTGGGTGGAATACAATACTTTCCCTACTTACTATACGTAGTAGAGAAAGTAAAAATCACAAATGTTCTCTACTCAAATTCATTTTGGGTGAACACAAAATCTTTAAATGGTGATAATTAAGAAACTATTAGAGCAAGTCGAACAAACTACACGGCAATCAACTCGCCAAACATTAGAAAGTAGTTGTCAGATATAAACAATTTAATTTGTTTTTAGAAACACGGCATTCTAAAAGTTTCCAGTATTGCCCACCCAACTGTCTTGAAAGGTTCAAGAATCACTAATGTAAGTACATAAACTAAAGTTAGTGGCTTGAAACACTCCTGTTTATAAACGTGATGTTTACTGTTGAACACCTGACGCGGACGGGATGTTTTGAGATCAGTGAGGGTTGCTTCGATTACACTCGTCAGCAGTTTCGTAACAAAACATGTCCAGAAAGTCGCTCGCTACAGTTATGATTTGCAATTTCGTCATACTTTCACATATCTGGTTCATGTTTTAAGATTTTTGCCAGCCCCGTGTATTGGTAGACTACCTCGAAAAGGACAAAATCATCAAGGGAAAGTACTGTGCAGCTTTGCTGGAGCACTTAAAGGATGCTATGAAGGTCAAACGTCCGCTTTTGTTAAAGAAGGAAGTTCTTTTCAGCCAAGATGATGCACCAGTGCACACTTCTAAACTCAACATCACAAAGTTGCATGACTTGCACTTTGAACTGCTGCCAAATTCACCATATTTGGCTCCCAGTCACTTCTTCCACTTCCCAAACCTGAAGAAATGGCTCGCTAGACAGAGTTAATCCCAGACGCAGAGACTATTCTGAGGAGTTGGTTTTATACTGAAGCTATAAAGAAGCTGGTCCAAGTGTACAGAGTTGAAAGGTGACTGGAGTTGGTTAAAAATCTTATGTTTTGTTTCTCAGGGCGAGAACTTTCCGAACCACCTTCGTACCAAATGCGATGACACAAATCTTAGAAAGCATTGCGTAACCCTCACAATGAATTACCACTAACACTAATGTAACCACGTGTTAGGTCCCGTTGTTTTTGTTCTGTCAAGGAAACTAACACGGAACAGTCGCGCATGTGCTGCAGGCCAGATGTAACATCCTTTCTTGTAAGATACCTCACAAGATAGTAATGCTATCTAGCAAGGGCAGGCCGAGCCCTACCTAAAAAAATCTCATGTGTTACACTCACATGACTTTCTCTACTCTTGTACAAACTATTTTTACAAACGATTATTCTCCACATGCTTCATGTTAATGGAGATGTTAATCTTATTGCTAATTTTCTTGTAGATGCAAGGGGAATTGGTAGGCTTTAAGCGATAGTCAAATCTTTTAAGAGCTGGTTGCTATGTGGAGTATTCCATTCTCTTTGCATTACCAGGACAAAAAAAATGAATAACGAATTCCCATTTGAGAAAAAGTATAAGTATTGGAAAATTTAAGGGAATAACAAGCAATATCTCGAAAATGGTTCACTCAACAAACAAAATGTATGAGACATAAATTGTGTATTTTAACGCGATCTACATTTTTTGTGTAGTAAATTTTGTCTATCTCTTATGGTTTACCAGTTATGGAAAAGTCGTTCACAATGAAGAATACTTTTGGAGACATTCCCAGAAAATTGGAGATATACATTTCATTTGTCATGAAAATATCTTAAACATATGATATTTTAATCAAAATGGTTAGAGCCATTTTTGAGAAAATTAAATTTTTCGAAAAATGTTCCATGTAAAGGGTAATCTCGGGGTGGGGGGATTTTCTTGAAAACCTTCGTGTCGCATCTCTGGAAGATACTGAACCTAAATACCAAGTTGGGTGTTTATCCGACTGTTCGTTTCTCAGTTATGCTGTTCACAGACACACACACACACACACACACACGGACATGTTTCCAAAAATACTTTTTTTGGATTCAGGGGGTCCCAAAAAATATATTTCCGGTGAAATCTCGGTATCGAATTTTTGGGTGGAATGCAATACTTCCCCTACTTACATACGTAGTAGAGAAAGTAAAAACTACGGAGCATTCTTTACCATGCATAATAATTATCCAGTAAATAAATTATAGTTTTTCGTCATTTCCGGGCAGGGAAAATTCTTTAAGCAAAATGTGACCACGTATCTCACAAAATAAGAAGAAAAAAATAGGATGTGTTACATTCAAATGGCTTTCTCTATTCACTCTTCTACAAAGCAATCTTACAAAAACGTATTATTCTTTTCACTCCTTGTTAATCCAAACAAACCTTCAATTCACATTTACATGGGCGTCGTCCCCAGGAATTTTCCCAAGAGGGGGCAAAAATTAACGTAGTCCAAAACACGCAACTACAACATGAAACTAGTACACAGAATGCCATGTCAGACTTGGTTAAACAAAACTCACGAAAGGGATTATCTTTAAACGCTATACTGCAAAATATGAAGTCATTTTTCAATAAGACATAGCCCTAAGAAAAGAAATAGCTGCTGTTATACATCATAAAATAGTTTAAATATGGCAATTTTGAAAATAAAAAATTAAATTAAGTTTTATTTATGAACGTGAAATTGGGCGTGAAATACCAGTAATTTTGCTCAGATGCCTCTGTATCAGGCTTGAGGTTCTTCTACGTGCCGTAAATCTACGACCTGGAACCAGCGGCTTTACTTCCCTTTCGAAAGAAGCCATGATAAGGATTTTACGCCCGAAAAAATCATGCGCTCTCCGTAGGGTTTGAACCCGCGAGCTCGGGGACTAGAGGCTAGTATGGTAGCTCTAGACTACGGAGGACGACAGACAATGATGAAGACCATAGCAAGGACATATTCATAATAATAATAATAATAATAATAATAATAATAATAATAAACAAAATAAGAAGTGGTTGGTAATTCCAGGGAGGGGCATTTGGCCGCCCCCCTGATGACATCCAAGCACATTTGTATATTTCGTTGTAGAATAGAATGGCTTTGAAATTCCATGTTGTTCATATGATCACGAGTAAAAAACGGAACAGCAATTTCCCAGTTGAGAAAAGCATTTGAAAATTCGAACCAATAACAGTTCATATGATCACGAGTAAAAAACGGAACAGCAATTTCCCAGTTGAGAAAAGCATTTGAAAATTCGAACCAATAACAAGAAATATCTCGGAAATGGTTAACGCCACAATAATGTTTATTTAACATAAAGTATGTCGTTTAACAAGATCCACATTTGTTGTATAGCAAGAGTTTGTCTATCTCCTAGGTTTACCAATTATACAAAAGTAATTCAGAATGAAGAGGATTCCACATGTGGTTTTTAGATACATTGGTCTTATCGACTCCTTTCCTTTGGAACTTATTGCATATTGGCAATGGTGTTAACTCGTGTAACTCTTGTCGTTGGGTTTTCTTGCACTTTTTGTTTTTTTAATCATTCATACTTCCAGACTCTGGGGAGGAGAGAGATTAATCTTGACTAGAGAAAAATTCCCAGGCGGGAATCGAGCCCGGGACACCTCGCACAGCAGGCAGGTGCTCTACCTACTGAACTACGGAGCCAGCCTCCACATGTTGTTCCCAGAAAATTTAACGTATACATTGTATTTGTCACACAAACATATGGTATTTTAATCAAAACCATTAAAAGGCATTTTTGAGAAAATCAAAAATAATGAACATTTTTCTATGTAAAGGGTAGTTTGGGGCGAGGGAAAATCTTTAAAATCTTCATATGACATCCTTGGAAGACCAAACTTAAATACCAAGTTCGTTTTTCAACCAACTTCGTTTTTGAGTTAGGATGCGCGCGCGCGCGCGCACACACGCACGCACGCACACACACACATATTTTACTTTCTTTACCACATACATAGCAGGTGGTGAAAGTATTGTATTCCATCCAAAAATGATACAGCGATTTCACCAAAAATGCATGTTTTGAGACCCCTGAATAAAAAAAAAGCATTTTTAGAAAAAGGTCCGTGTGTTTGAGTGTGTGTGTACGCGCGCGCGCGAATAGCAAAACTTAAAAACTAAAAGTAGGATAAATATCACACTTGGTATTTAGGTTCACTACCTTCCGAAGATGCGACACGAAGATTTTCAAGAAAATGTGCCCACTCCAGCTACCGTTTACACGAGACATCTTTGGAAAATGTTGAGTTTCTAAAAAATTACTAACGATTTGGATTAAAATACTATATATTAAAGATATTTACATGACAAAATGTATGTCTTAAATTTTCTGGGAATAGCTTGTGAAGCCCTCTTCATTCGGAAGGAATTTTGTACGAGTAAACTTTAAGTGATTAGACGAAAACGGACTACACAAAAAATGTAGATATCTTTAAAACGCACAATTTACTTGTAGTATTGACTATCGCTGTTCTCTATAACGAAATGTGTAATGTAGCTGTTTCTGCAAAGGTTTATCCCGTTTAAAATGTAGTAGATAGAAAAATAAGCTTTAGTAAGAATAGTTTGTATATCCATTAATAAACGATAGAGCAGGGAAAGTCAACATCAGATTTTTGTTCTTGTTTGTTTTTTTAAACTCAGGGAATCTCAAAACGTTTATTTCTAGTGAAATCTCGGTATAGAATTTTTTGGGTGGAATTCCAAACTTCCCCTTCTTAGCATATGTATGTAGTAGAGAAAGTAAAAAGCCAGTAGGTGATTAGTTGATTACATTTTCCTTGTGTAACTAGAAACTGACAAGACCTTTAAAAAAGCAGTGAGAGATGAATTCATGATCGCAATGCTTGCTTTTCAACAATTTATTCCTTTCCCTCAGCAAAAACAGTTACATACTTAGCACCAGTGGGTTTTTTTTGGGGGGGAGGGGGGTTCTAACACTGTTCACAGGCCACACCTAGCATCTTATAAAACCATGATCCATGAAGACACAATTCCTTATAAAACATCTGAAGTCTAACAATCGCACAACTTTCTCTACCTGTTATCAAGTGTAAACAATTTAACAGTTTACGTCAAGTTAATAATTAACATTTCCCTAGAAATGTTTCAAATTGTGCAATAGGCAGAAACACTATTAAAAAATTGTCATAAGCAGATTTTTCCTTCTCTAGCACCTACCTGTATTAACCAGAGGTATTACACTATTCCACTCAAAATATTGATATCAACATTTTACCACAAATACATGTTTTGAAATCTGCTGACCCCATAAGTTTTAGAAAAAGGTGTGTGTACGAGTATGAACAGCCGTATTATGTCACATGAATATTTTCAAGAAAATTCCCTCATCAAACAACCGTTTACATGGGAAACTTTTCGTTGCCTTTGATTTTCTCAAAAAATGGCTATGTTTAATATATTTTCATGACAAATAAATTGTATATCTCGAATTTTCTGTGAATAGCTCATGCATCCTCTTCATTCGGAAGGAATTTTGTATGCTTATTCATTAAAAATGTTGATGTCTTTAAAACACACATATCTGAAGCAAATTTTTGGTTGCATTGATTATTTCTGATGTGACTGGTTGAGAGAGAAAGTGTAGATGTTCTCAGCTTATCAAACTGTCCAAAACTCTGCTTACAAGTCCATGTTATATTATTGGAATCGTAGTGACATTTCTGATACCTTTGATAATCTGTGGTGGCCACATCTTTTTGAGAGGTTAAGACAAAAGAATTATCCTAATTGCTTATATGCCATATTAAAAAACTTTGTACTGACAGGAAAGTACATATTAAAGGAATAAATAACATTGTTGATAAAGAAATCACATAAGGATGCCCTCAGGGCTCAATCTTAGGACCATTGTTCTGGGATATCGTATTGGAGAGTTTATTACCTGAATTGAATAATGACAAGGATAAAAAAAAAAACACCATAGCTTATGCGGATGATGTGTTATTTATATTAGAAGGAGATAATAGAAGGGAATTGGAACAAATATATTCAATTAATTAACAACCAAATTAAACAGTTGGTGTAACACATAAAAATTACAAATATCCCCAGCAAAGTCTTGCTATATAATTCTAAAGGGAAAACTGAATAGAGATGCAACAATCAAATTTAATAATCACAATATTAGAAGACAGAACAAAGTAAAATTCTGAGAACATATTTAGATGAAAAATTGAATTTCAGAAAACATACGGAATATATTCAAAATAAATTTGAAACTATAATGATGAAATTAGCGAAAATTATCCAATAAAATTTTAGAATTCCCTAAGCACAATTACTGCATATCATAATAGTATTTTTGGGGCTATCATAACGTATGGAGCAGGAATATGGGCATTTCAAATGAATAATGTACAAATTAAAACCTAACTGAGAAGAACACAAAGAAAAATTCTACTAAGATTCACAGGGGTAGTTAATACCACACCTACAATGGCATTATTAGTTTCAACAGGAATTTGGCAATAGACTTGGTGATAAAATTGAGGGGTGCAATTTTTTGGTTGAAGAAAGGTGAATTAGATAACGTCAATGATATCATTGGGAAAAGATGTAAAACCATAACAGAAATAAAACACAAATTACAGTTAAGTTGGCAGCAAGAATGGGAAAGCATTGATAGAGGAAGGAGAACTTTTTATTTATTTAACATTTCGGAACAGTTAAAATTAAAACACATCCAACCAACAATGGGACTAATATACTATTTAACTGGACATGACCCCTATAAAACCTATTGGAAGAAAATTAATAAAACTGAGAACGATATATGTTAATACTGCAATCAGCAAGGAACCCCAGAGTATGTATTGTTTGAATGTATACATTATTATAATGAGACAATACAAGATACACAAGGCTTTAAGTGGGTATCAGATAGCATACACACAACTTGATACATTAGCTAAAAAGGATAGCAAAATAGCATGGAGTGTAATATTAGCACCTGTAACTAATGAAGAAATAAGATCGCAGAGAATTCAAGTATTATGTGCAGAATAGAGATTGATACAAATTTCTGACATTGATAATTGTATTTAAGAAATAGACGTGTAAAGTAATGAAAGAGAGGAAATAATTTAAGCTGACTAAAGGAAATAGTTGGGGACAATTTTATGAAAAAAAAAAAAATCTGGTGTTACACTCACATGATTTTCTCTACTCTTGTACAAACTATTTTTACAAACTCTTATTCTCCATCTATTCCATATTAATCGAGATAAACATTTGCAGAAACGATCTTTTGACATGCAAAGGGAATTACATTTTACACAGAGCAAGCACTTCTAAAAATATTTGACTGTCGCTTAAGGTGTACTATGTTCCCCTTGTTTTGTAATTGCAGAAATGCAGTAAGTAGCCTTTAAGCATAGACATATCTCTTAATAGCTGGTTGCTATGTGCAGCACCATTCCCTTTGCCACAGATTAATACTCTTTGCATATTCAAGACAAAAAAATGAATAACAAATTCCCATTTGAGAAAATAAGTATTGAAAAATTTAAGGCAATAACAAGCAATATCTCGAAAATGGTTCACTCAACAAAAAAATTGTATATGACATAAATTGTGTATTTTAATGCGATCTACATTTTTTGTGTAGTAAAATTTTGTCTATCTCTTATGGTTTACCAGTTATGCAAAAGTCGTTCACAATGAAGAATACTTTTGGAGATATTCCTAGAAAATTCAAGATAATACATTTTATTTGTCATGAAAATATCTTAAACATATGATATTTTGATCAAAATCATTAGAGCCATTTTTGAGAAAATTAAAATTTTCAAAAAATGTTCCATGTAAAGGGTAATCTGGGGTGGGGGGATTTTCTTGAAAACCTTCGTGTCGCATCTCTGGAAGATACTGAACCTAAATACCAAGTTTGGCGTTTATCCGACTGTTCATTTCTGAGTTATGCTGTTCACAGACACACACACGGACAGGTTTCCAAAAATGCTTTTTTTGGATTCAGGGGTTCTCAAAACATGTATTTCTGGTGAAATCTTGGTATCGAATTTTTGGGTGGAATACAATACTTCCCCTACTTACTATACATAGTAGAGAAAGTAATTAGGAGAATAAAGGAGGAAATGGTTGAAATGAAGGAGAATTGGGAAAGAAGAAGCGAGGAGGACGAAGATGACGGGGAGGAGCCAATAGTAAATAGAAGTTTGGAGCAGGAGGTGGTGAGTGGAGCATTATGGTTTTGAGGGAGGAGGAGGAGGAGGAGGAGGAGGAGGAGCAGAAGAAGAAGAAGAAGAAGAAGAAGAAGAAGAAGAAGAAGAAGAAGAAGAAGAAGAAGAAGAAGAAGAAGAAGAAGAAGATGATGATGATGGTGGTGGTGGTGAGGGAAAGTGGAGTGAACAGTGGTAATTGGAGATAAAGTGAATGTACTGTTAAGTGAAGTGAAGTGAAGTGAAATGAAATATTATTCTTAAAGAGAAAGTGAAATAATGATTTTATAGCAAAGTAATAAATATAGTGATTATTATGTTAAGTGAAGTGAAAAGGAAAGATAAGTTTAATTCAGAGTGAGTGATAATTTAATAAAATTATTAAGTACTGTAAAACATTTAAAGTATATTAAGAAAACTGAAAGGTTAAAGTATATATTTTGAGGAAAATGTATTGAAAGTAGTAGCTTTTAAAAAGGAGGGAAGGAGGGAAGGGGAGGGGAGGAAGGGAGGGAGGGAGGGAGAAGGAAAGAAAGAAAGAAAGAAAGAAAGAAAGAAAGAAAGAAAGAAAGAAAGAAAGAAAGAAAGAAAGAAAAAGAAAACAGCAGTTAGAATTTTGTTAAACTATTATATTAATATTTATATTAAGTGTAATTTGGGTACTGGTTACCAGTACCTTAACCACGGGATGCCAGTTTAATTTAGAATAGAGACTTGTTATCCTTATTTTGTTTAGTTTGGAAAATTGGGAATAGCTGGATACCAGTAACAGTACTTTGAATATAAAATTTTGATTTGAATTTTAACTGTAATGATTATAGTTTTGATTTAATTCTTTTTAGCTTACTTATCACATCCATTTTCTTTTTATATATATTCTACTTTTATTCACTAGAATATACGCAAAATCTGTACAGTAATAATGTATAAATTGAAAGAAATATTTAAATAAATAACAAAATTGGAATACACGTCCTGGTGTAGGAAACAAGGTACCAGGATGACGTATTGCAGATTTTATTATATTTTAATTTTATTTTATTTTTTTAGTCCCTGTTGGTGACAGTGACTAGAAAAAGATCAGAGTAACTTGTAATACTTTTAAATTTTTGAAGTGCTAAGTCCCCAATCTTTTGTTTATCACAATGTATTCATATAACATATGGAATTTAAGTGTCTGACTATCGCTTCAACCCCTTGTATCCATATGGAAATTTGTAATGGATAGTTTGTAGAAGAGTGATTAGATAAAGATTTGTGAATGCAACACATCAGATTATTATTTCATGTCTTCCAAATGCATCACTCTGTTACTCTACACTGGTTTGTGAAAGTTTAATATCTCACAGTATGTCATTTAATTTACCTGACTGATCCTGTTTTGTTTGTAACTTCAGGTATAAAGGCAGATGCAGATGTTTCAGGATTAGAGGAGTTGTCACAGGATTGGCAGAGGAAACTTTACCAATATAGGTAACTGTCATTGGCTGAAAACACACAAAAACTATAATTACCCGAGTGATTCTAGGGCTCTGTTCATATCAGAGGGATGGTCTTCTTTGGCTGCAGCAGTGTGCAGAGCCCATCTTGATGTTCTAAATGGCAAAATAGTTCAAAATAAACTCAAGTTATTTATCAATGGGATAACTTTTCTTCACTGTGTGTTGTTGAACAATAACTACACTGCTCTACAGTTCTGCTAACATTGACTACTTAATAAATACAGGGAGAGCCGAAAGACTATGAACCAGCTGTGATGTGTTTTTCCTGTCCGCATCCTCGGTGCTCGTTGCCATCTGCCGCTATCATAGAAAGGCGTGGATCAAACCATACAACATTTTTAAAACTACTTTTAAAGGCTTTACTTACCAACTTTATGAAAGTGTATTGAGGACAGAATTATTAGTAGAAACTTGTGAACCCCTCGATCCCCCGACCTAACCCACTGCAATTTCTATCGCTGGGGTAACTTTAAAACAAAGTGTACAAGACAAACCCACACACCCTGGAAGAATTAAAACAAAATATCTGCCAGAAAATTGCCAGCATTTCTCAACTGAACTATGGCAAGTGATGGATAGTCTCCTAAAGAGGTGCCTAAAATGTATGGATGACAGGGGCCAGTTTCAGCATTTCCTTTCATAAACTTGGTAAGCAAAGCCTTTAAAAGTAGTTTTAAAAATGCTGTATGGTTTCATCCTTGCCTTTCTATGATAGCGGCAGATGGCAACGAGCGCCAAGGATGAGGACAGGAAAACACCATGCAGCCGGTTCATAGTTTTTTGGCTCCCTCTGTAGTAGTCAATGGTATCCCTCCACAGTTAAGCTGTTACATCTATGCATATTGCTTGGAATAAAACATAATTGGATTTTGTTTGGATAAATTTCCTCAGTAAGGTAACAAATACTATGATAGAATCTCAAAGCCATCTTAGCGATTAGCTTTTATTGCAACTCTAAGCCATCTTATAAACTATATCCACTGGGAAGAACAGTGCTTTCCAATGGTGAAAGAAATATTAAACTCAGTTGGATATTTTCCAAGATTACCCTACACATAAACACAATAATTCACTTTTTACTTTCTCTGCCACCTAATAACCTAGCTATAGTACGTAACAGGAAGTACTCTACTCCTTCCAAAAATTTTATTTCAAGATTTCGCAAGAGATACATGCTTTAAGGCCCCCTGAATAAAAAAGTTAGCATTTTTAGGAGTGTGTGTGTATCTGTGTGTTAGAAAGGGATCCAAACTACCTTTTAGAGGGAACAGTTTTCCAAATTGTTTATTTTCTCCACTGCAATGATTTTTATTAAAATACTGTACACTGAAGGTGTTAACATGATAAAATGTATATTTTGAATCTTTTGGATTTAACCATCTTCATTCAGAAGGAATTTTGTATAATTTTTGCATAACTGATGAACGGTAAGAGACAAAAATGCAGTACACAGAAACTGCAGAAGTCTTCAAAACACTGAATTTATAAAGCATGTTTTTAAAGTAAGTACTGTTTTAATATTTTGCTGCTGGGTCGTGATTTTGAGCAGGCACGATCGCTTCCTCCATTCATTAGGAAGCCAAATACAGCTTTGAGCGATCATCACTTATATTTTGCTGTTGTTAGAGCATTTCAAAATGTTCAAAACAATTGAGTGAAGTCTGTGAAGTCAGATCAGTGATTTGTTTTTTGAATGCGAGAAATGTTACACAGGCAAACATTCATAGCCAATTGTGTGAGGTTTATGGGGAAACAATAATGAGTGACAATGCCTGGACACACAGCCAAACTCAAGATCTGTCGCATAATTTGGTTGGGAACAATTCAACCACCCTCCCTACAGTCTGAATTTGGCACTATGCGATTTTCATCTGTTTCTTCATCTGAAGAGATCCTTTGGTGGAAAATATTTCAATGGTGATGTTGTGAAACAAGAAGTACAGACTTGGCTTTCATCACAGGCGGCAACATTCTTTGATGAAGGCATACAAAAACTGGTTTCGGTTACGACAAGTGCCTGAATAACTTCACTGACTGGAAAAGAAGTGTAAGGCGTAAGGTAACGAATGAAATAAGTATTTACAAAATAATGTTCTATTATTTGTTTTTTTACTTTAAAAACATGTCTCATATTTCAATTAGCTTTTTAACAGCATCAAGCCTTTCTGAGGTATTCATCATTATTGGCTTGAATGTTTCAATACTTGATATTTTTTTAAACTGCTGCTGCCATTCAATTCTTTATTGCAATGTCATGCAGAGTATGGAATTTCAAGGTCAGTATATACCCACCTGCTTTTAAACAACTATCATTAGGTTTTCTATATCCCCTTTGTAAATGTGTATATAATTATTATCTCAAGTAACATGAAGTAGAAAATAATTTTCTGATGTGTTACATTCATATTACTTTCTATGCCCATTCCTCAACAAACTATTCTTACAAAAGCCTATCCGTCTGTCTACTTCATGTTAACCGAGATAAACTTTGCAGAAATAGTTTTATTACGTATTTTCTTGTAGGTACAAGGGAAATGGAAGAATGTAGTAGGCTAAAGCAATAATCAAATCTTTTAAGAATGGGTTGCTATGTGATGATTTTGAAATTCCGTTCTCTTTACATGGCCACAAGAAAGAAAAGAAAAGAAAAGAAAAAAAAAAAAATTAAAAAAGTATAAAGTATTCAACAATCAAAACGATAACACAGAATATCTCGGAATTGAACAGCACAACAATTTTTATTTGTCATACATTGTGTGGTTTAATGAGATCTACGTGTTTAGTGTAGTAACATTTTACCTCTCTCTTACGGTTTTCAAATTATACAAAAGTTATTCATTATGAAGAGGACTTCACTGGCTATTGCCAGAGAATTCAAGATATACATTTTATTTGTAATGCAAATATCTTTAATATATGGCATTTTACTCAAAATTGTTATAGCCATTTTTGAGAAAATAAAAAATAACAAAACATTTTCATGTAAAGCATAGTTTCGGATGGTGGGGGGGATTTTCTTGAAAATATTTGTATTGCATGTTTGGAAGACACTGAACCTAAATACCAAGTTTGGTATTATTTAACCAACTGTTTGTTTTTGAGATATGTTGTTCACATGGACATGGACATGGACCTCTTTTGGGATTCTCACTACAGAATTCTTGGGTGGGATGCAATACTTCCTCTACCTACTTTAGAGGAAGTAAAAAGCTTTCATAGAAGCCACATAAAAATAAATTATAGTACGTAGGTAAAAGTCATGTGAATGAAACATTTATATTATTAGTATAGATTGCATAATTAGCTTAAGAGTTTAGGTCCTATAGAAAGAGCAGTGCAATGAACAAAATTAAATTCTCCCTCGGATAAAGTTGCATGGAAGAAAAGGAAAGGTGCACCCTGGAGAGGAATAGTTCTGTTTCATTTGAAATATTTTAAGCAATTATTTGTTGTCTGCTATATTTACAAAACACAGTAATATACATATTATGACTTAGATCACGTTCCAGTTATCATAGTAACTATTTCATTTCCACTATCTTAAATGAACACAGTTTAAATAGGACCATTATAAACGTCGCCACTCGACTGATGTGCGACTTCATAAATATTTCCACTTTTCAATATTCCTTAGGCAATCTTAATTGCAAAGTAATCTTATAAAATTATGCAATCACAGTTGTAAATCACAGAAGTGCATAAATTATTTATGCTTTGTTTAACTATAAAACAAAGCATTTTCTGTTAAAGATTTCATCACAAGAGTTACAAAATGTATAATACAAAAAAATTGTAGAAAAATAACTAACTAATTTCTGAAATGCAAAAGTGTAAAATACTGCATGGTTTAGCGAGACTTTCGTATATAAATGGCCAACGCTATAATACCAACACAACAGAAGCTGATTATCGCAGCCTTGTAAATATGGTCCACAGAATGATTCAGCACGGAACCCTGCAAACAGTACACATCATTACTTATTTCAACATCATGCACAATGCAAACAAGTATTTAATCCTTCAATGCTACATGTGCCATTCTTTTTCTAATTCTTAAATAGTTTATATCCCTGTCACAGGCACACTAATGGAAGCGACTGAATAGCCTAATTCTGAAGGCAACACAAAATTATGTGCACATCCATTCAGGGCCAAATATCATGAATTTGAATTCCAGTGACTGCAGTCAAATGTGGCTGCGGTACAGAATGGGGAGGGCCCACGTAAAATAACAGGTGTGATACATGCATGGATGATGACTAGGTTACTTTTGACTACAGTTGTATTGGTTTTGCTTTTTGTTCCAAAAACAAACACTACAATTATTTCTATTTTATTGCTAAAGATCAGTAAAATATGAAAATAATGAAAACACTGTTAAAATAATCTAAAAATAACCTCTTAATAGTCGTTTTGCAAACTAGCATATTGAAAGGTTAAAATTAGTCATTTGAACAAGTTCTTTGTGGCGTGTAGTTTGTTATTCAATATTTATGGATTGGATAAAGATATGGGAAAAAATTTTGAATGTGTAACACGAGAATTTTTTAAGTTTAACTATGAGCATGTGGACTTAAGTGACAGACGAATACTAACCGTATTCCTTCTCACACTGCTGCCTATATGCACAAAGTCTGTGACACTTGTAGCCAACTACTGACATCTCCGCAACAATAATCCTGGAGAAACATGTGGCCAGGGAAAGTCCTGCCCAAGTTTCCTCTTAGATTTTATTGCTTTACACATGCAATCTTACAGTCGAGCACAATTTAATGTAATGTGAGAAGAGAAGGTTGTGTTTTCTTGAAGAATTTAAAATTGCTAGAAATGGATCCTCCAATTAATAAAATGGATCTTTCAGTTTACTGCAATGTTATAGAGGCCTGCCTTCAATTATTATTTGATGAGGATCAGCTGAGAACATGGATGTTGTGTTCAAAAAAAAAGAAAAAGAGAGAGCAAGAAAGAATGAAAAGTTAGCAGATGCTCCAAATCATGCTGGCAACTTTGCTGTGCTCTATTGCCCCAACCCTAAATTACAATACAAGTACTTGGTATTGTATGAACATAATACTTGCTCCCTACACCACATTCCAAGAAATACTGTACCATTATAACAAGTGTTAACTGCTTGCACACGCACTCAATGTTACTGTACTGTTGGTGTTGGTCAGTGTGGTTTATTTGTGTTTAAGATGTCAGTGAAAAGAAAGCAAGTTTAATAAGCCTTGGACAGAAACTCAAGGCCATCAGTGACAGTGGGCGAGGGATTCAAGGCATTAGAGCTACAAAGTCGTATTCAAATCGTAACAGGAAATATTGAATTGTGGTAATATCAATAACACAAAGCTTTTTGTTATCAGGTTGCCTAGCATTTCGTGGAAGAAATCAGTAAATCAACAACACAGATACAATGCTTATCAAACAGTGGTGTGATTATAGCTGCTTGCAATTACTATGTGAAAAATTACTGATTTTATGAAAGTCTGCAAATATCGTAATGCATATTTTAATACTGTATACAGTACTGATTTTTATTAAACGTTACATGCATTTGGAATAAAATTATTTTCTTCTTTTTGCCACTTAAAATTGTTATTGATTACCCAAAAAAACATGTTATACAAAACTGCTCTGCCACCTTTAGTTTGGTTAAGCAGGGTTCTACTGTATTTAAAGTTTAGGTTAGGAATACTAGATATATTAACAATTAGTGCAATTAGCTAGTAAGTGTAATTTAGGGATAAGCAAGACTGTTGGCTGCACTGCTTTAGTGAATCAAGGAGGATAATTTGGCCGCACTGTATTCAATATGGCTACATGTGCAGTAAATAAATAAATCATTATAAACTTTTAAGTTATATTAAGAAGTGTCCTCTAGCAGTTACACTAAAAAGTAATTATAAATGCAGATTAGATACAAAATTTTCATACTGGACTTCAGATTTTGTAGAGGGATACATATCGATAACAAAGTGGAAAGTAGATTTTGCGCATGGGGATTTCATTTGTTTTTAACTGACCAAATATTTTTCACCTGCTTTGAATTCAGCTAACATAATGTGGGTTAGCCAACGTCAAAATTCGATAGCGTAAACATTATCTAAATGCATATTCATACATCTGCGATTCCTCTAGCCGTACCAAGCTTTCATTCCTTTATTTAATGGCATACACTAAAGATGATGATGTTGTTCACCAATGGCACTGGGGATTAATTAATCTGCATCATTTTCCCTCTGGCTTCCCAATATAAAGTCTGTAAGTTATCACTTTTAAGACCTTTGCATTTGGCGAGATGTTGTTTGTTCAGGATATCTTCTTCACAGAGAGTGCACTTGAGTGTAGGTAGGCATCGTATCTTGTAGAGGTGTTCTGCGAAGCAAACGTGGCTGGTTGCCATCCTAAATAAGGCCACTGCAGTCTTCCTTGGCATTTTTACTTTCTCTACTATGTATAGTAAGTAGGGGAAGTATTGCATTCCACCCAAAAATTTGATACCGAGATTTCACCGGAAATATATGTTTTGAGATCCCCTGAATCCAAAAAAAGCATTTTTGGAAACATGTCCATGTGTGTGTCTGTGAACAGCATAACTCAGAAACGAACAGTCGGATAAACACCAAACTTGGTATTTAGGTTCAGTATCTTCCAGAGATGCGACACGAAGGTTTGCAAGAAAATCTCCCATCCCAGATTACCCTTTACATGGAACATTTTTCAAAAATGGCTCTTAACAATTTTGATTAAAATATCATGTTTTAAGATATTTTCATGACACAAATGAAATATATATCTCAAATTTTCTAGGAATGTCTCCAAAAGTATTCTTCATTGTGAACGACTTTTGCATAACTGGTAAACCATAAGAGATAGACAAAATTTTACTGCACAAAAAATGTAGATCGCGTTACAATACACAATTTATGTCATATACATTTTTTTTGTTAAGTGAACCATTTTCGAGATATTGCTTGTTATTCCCTTAAATTTTCCAATACTTATACTTTTTCTCAAATGGGAATTCATTATTCATTTTTTTATGTCCTGGACATACAAAGAGAATGGAATGCGCCACATAGCAACCAGCCCTTAAAAGATTTCATTATCGCTTAAATACTACCATATTCCCCTTGCACTTACAAGAAAATTAGCAATAAGATTAACATCTCGATTAACATGAAGTATGCAGAATAAGAGTTTGTAAAAATAGTTTGTACAAGAGTAGAGAAAGTCATGCGAGTGTAACACATTAGATTTTTTGTATATAACTCTATCTTTAATATTCTTATAACTTTTATCTTTTAATTTATCTTCTTCATCAAGTTTCTGCTGTCTTTTGAAATGTTGTTTAATGTTATTTAATTGTTTATTTATTTCTATTTGTCCTACAGGTTTTAATTGTTGAAGTGCACCTTTCTTTGCTAATTGATCTGCATGTTCATTGCCCAAAAGTCCGACATGAGCTGGGATCCATTGTAGAGTGACATGATTTCTAGTTTCAACTGCTTTAATTAGGCTTCTTATTTCTTTAATATTTCTTGTTGTTTTATTATTGTAACTTACTATTCCATCTATGGCTGATTTTGAGTCTGATAAGATGATTATTAGTTTTATGTATGGTCTATATAAAATGTTCTGTAACACTGCTTTTATAGCTGTTAATTCTCCATCATAGTGGTTTGACGTTTCATCTAATGTTACTGTGCAAAAGTTTACAGTATACTCCTGCACCGGCATTTCTTTTATTGATGAGGGATCCATCTGTATATATTCAGAGCCATTCTTTTTCTGGGTATCTTTCATTTTCTGTAGCTATTGCTGTGGCTCTCATTTCATCTGGTATATTGTTTTGTTTGTGTATTGTATATATCAGGTCATTCTGATATTGTATATCAATATATTCTATTGGACTCATTACCTCTGTTGTAATTATATTCTTGTCTTTTAAGTTATTAATATATGTTCTGAAGCTTATTTGAGTTTTTAAATTATTTATAGTATCTGCTGTGTGGTACCACTTATATCTGTCTCTATTGTTTGTAATGTTTGCATACTTTAAAGTTGTTTGTTGCTCTTTGTTCATTTCTATCAGTTGTTGCTGTTCTTTGTAGTTTTTGAGCTTTGAGTTGCATGTAAACAAACTATAAATGACCTTTACAGTAGAAGAACCAACCTCAGTAAATCTGCAGGTGTCAGAATCTGAGGTTAGGAAGCACATATACTACTAATTTCTTCAAGTTTCATGTTTCCAGCTTATAACTATAGAGAGCACTAGTAGCTGTTTCATGTCATGGCCGCCTAGAATAACCTTTACAGTGATGAGTCTAATATGTACAATATGAATCTAGTACGCTGTGCCGCCTGGGAATGAGAACAAGAAAGTTAAAACTTGGCCAAGCCTTCTTTCCCATTCCTGGGAAAGCTTCCTTCGAATTGTGAACGCTCCCATTAGAATACACGTATTTCAACTTTGTCATGCTCATTCTGGTTACCGTTCTTAGTTGTGAACCAGCCTTTATAAAAAACCTTGCGTCACATATTCGAAAGTTGAGTCATGATATGTTTTACAGAATTGTTAATGTCTTCCTGGACCCATGCCCACACAACAAAGGATTTATCATGATAAAACAACAAAATCAAATTACTTTTAATGTACAGGGTCATTGAAAAAGATATCCATGATTTCAGTTGTCAATTAAGATAGCTATAAGAATGGTGTCAACATGAGTGTGTTTAACAACTGTAGAAGTTCTGATATTTGCCACTGTGTTCATCTTGAAGTCACTGGGCATAGTGCCATTTCACTAGTGAGCTGGCCAGTCATGCAGAGTGTACAGTGAGTGTTGTGGTGCGATTTAGTGCAAAATGATTTCTGGAATACTTATGCACAATATCCACCTACAGACAAAACCTTGTTTGTTGGTTTAAGGACAGATTAAAAGTCCTATCCCACCAATGTTAAATCTACTAAATTCATTATCAATTATTTCAGAAGCTATTTAACATATCAGACTGAAATTTTTACATGATGTAGGTGTATGTCTCCTAAGTTCACTGATATACTTTTTAACAATCACTTTGTTTATTAAGATAGGATTTTTTTTCAGCTATATACCATCCTTTAATTAAAAATTATCACCAATTCATTTCTTAGAGAGCAGGTCATTTATACCAGAAAATGTCATTCACAGAAAAAGCTGTTCAAAGAAAAAGAAAATGGAAAAAACAAACCTGCATATACTTATTTGCAAAGAAAGAAATAACACAATTTGAGCGCACACAATGTTCCATGCTTTAGCAGTATTACCAATCTGTAGAGAAAAGCTTAAGTTTAGCTCTACTCCAGTATGTAGAAATTATGATTTGTTTTTTGTGAAATGTTGCAGAATTCACATATAAAATGGTAGACGCAGTAACATTTTTAAAAACATATTTAAAATACGCCATTATGTCTATAATGATAAAATACATGTAGAGTTAATGAATTAATTAATTTCACAGATTCTTCATACATAAATTATTTCTCATCAGAAATATTACTATTATTACTACAATCATATTTTGTAATTTAAAATTCACTGATTTATGGAACTGCATTCCTTCCATTCCCCCATTATATTTAACACCAGGTTATATATACAGGTTGCTGCAAAAGTTACTATACACTTATTTAACTTATGTTTATTCTGAATAATTTGAACATGATACCCACCTACAACAAATTAGAGTACATATCACTTAATTTTATGTTCAAACTGTCTCCCTTCTTCATCAATACGCTGTTGAAGTCTACCTAGAACAGTCTGACACATTTGCAAACACAGCTGAATATAGTTGTCCAGATTGTGAAAAACTTCCTCAATGTAACCAATCAGCTCTTCAAGAGTTTGTGGTTTCCTTCCATAGACTTCATCTTTAACCATACTCCAAAGGAAGAAATCCATTGGGGTAATATCAGGGGATTGTGGTGGGAATTCTATTGCAGCATGAGATCCAAGCATCCTTTGTTTGAAAATGTTATCAAGGTACATCCTACAAGCTAATGCATAATGTGCAGAAGCTCCATCAAGCTGGAAGTAGAGTTGATCATAGCTGTCCATATGCATGATGATTTCTGGTGTAACCTCTTGAAGTAGAGCCAAGTGCTTGTTTCCAGTGAGATTTCCATCAATAAAGTATGGTCCAATTACACCACATGCCGATATTGCAGCCCACACATTTACACCAGGTTGATTTGACAGTCCCTCCGAAACAGGGTGGTTTTCTGTGTACCAATAAGTACAGTTATGTCGGTTTACATGTTCTGACAACTTGACTGCGGCCTCACCAGACCACAAAATGTTAAGAAAGAAAGTTTGGTCAACTCAATACTGATCGAGCATAATTCATTAAATTGTAGCCGTCTGTCTGGATCATCTTCCAGCAACCCATGTATCAGACTTTGAAGTTCAGCTGATGTAATATCCTTGGGATTGACCAATGTGATAGTTCTGGGAACTCCGCCGCTAATCTTCTTGTGGACTTCTTTGGACTAGTCTTAACAGCCAAATAGATAACTGAGTTCACTGTTGTCAGTCCGTGCTGTCCTAGGACGTCCACTGTGAGATGCACCCAAAACAAAATCTTCAGTTTCAAATTTATGAATTAAATTGTAAACAGCCTTACATGTTGGTGGATTTGACTCAAAACGTTCTCCCCATTCCCTCAGTACAGCACTTACACCACTTTGGTAAGTGGTCTTCACAGCAAACATTCTTTCTTCTTTCGTTAACATTTTGTGTGTATTGTCAAGACAATGTTACTTATGGTTATGATTCATTTGTTAACAGCACGTGTCATACTCTCTTTCCTACCAACCATTTCGACCTAACATTTCCACCAACCTAGATACATACATTTCCGTAAGTGAGTAGTAACTTGCGCCACCCTGTGTGTACATTGGCTGGACCATTTAAGGTGAGACTGTACAATATCTACAAAACTAAGCGTTGTAGAAAGAAATGTCTTTGATAAGAGTTACTTGATATTATGAAGGAAAGTAAACACCATTAGTCATAAGAGTTTCAATCCAACCACACACAAACATGCAGTACTAAACAGCCTAACACATAGACTGGTATATACCCCCTTAAATAAAAAAGAATACCAGCATATAGTAGACACAGCAATACATAATGGGTACAACAAAACAACTATTGACAAAAAAATTGCAAAATTCAAACGACAGATGCACATCAGAAACACAACAAATCTCAGCCAGCAAGATAAAGAGCTAAAGTTCAAGAAATTCACATACCACCCAGGAACCTTTCACAAATTTAAGAAGATTTTCATGAAACATAACATCAGCTTAGCTCCACAGAACAAATTTAACATAGAGAAATTACTTTGTAACAAGTTAAAAGACCCCATTCCACAAGACAAAAAAGCTGGAATCTATAAAATCAATTGTTCAGATTGCAATAAAGTATACATAGGTAAGACAAAAAGAAACCTAGAAACTAGGCTAAAGGAGCACATGAGATGTATTAAATACAAACAAATGGACAAATCTGCAGTTTCACACCATTTTTGGATCACTAATCACAACATCAAACCCAATATTACATTAGTCAAACCAGCCAAATTTGCAGCCGAATTAGATGCATGGGAGAAGATCACCATTCTAAAACACAACACACATCTAATGAATTTTGATTTGCCGCCACCAAATCCTCTCTGGAAGTACATTTCTCCACCACAAGATGCCACCACAGGATCCAGTCCAAAAAACGGAAACACCAACACGGGCCAGTCGAATTAACCTTCTGAGGATGGGAACAACGGTTTCCCGAAACATGTAAAGTGAGTAAACTTAAGTGATGTTAGTGTAACAATTCCGACTCACCTTTAAATAAAACCATTAGTCATGTTTTATTTGGAGGGCATTGTGGTCATTTTAGGGTCAATTTAAATTGACCCTAATTCTAGGTTCCCATTTAACAAAATTAAACTGACCCTAAAATGATCATCACAACGTTCTCCAAACAAAACACGACTAATGCCATTTACTTTCCCCCATAATATCAAACAATCTTTATCAAAGACATTTCTTTCTATAATGTTTAGTTTTGGAGATATGTACAGTTTCAACTTAAATGGAACACCCTATATACGAGGGTGGATCGAAAAGTAACGCACAATAATGTTTTTACAAAAAAGTTTAATAGTTAAAACAACAAAAATCACAAATGAACTTGCACCTTTTACCTACTTTTCGACATAGTCACCAAGTTTTTCAACACATTTCTCACATCAAGATACCAGTTTCAATATGCCCTGTTTGTAGAAATCCATTTCCTTGGAATATAGCCATCTGCAGACTGCTGATTTCACTTCTGCAGGCATTGGGCAGCCAGAATTTCTTCCTAGGATCAAATAGATGAAAGTCAGACGATGCAAGGTCCGGACAGTATGGTGGATGCTGGAATACCTCCCAACCAAATTTGGTGATTTTCTGACGAACAGCAGCAGCCACATGTGGGCGAGCATTGTCATGAAGAATTTTGGCATCATCAGCATTCATGTTGTGGCATTTGTCACGAAGGGCACGACACAACTTCATCAAACTTTTCATGAAGGCTGCAGCATTCACAGTGGTCCCGTGTTCAGCAAAGTCCACCAATACAAAACATGCATATCCCAGAACACCGTCACAAGCACTTTCCTAGCAGATTGAATCACTTTGAATTTTTTCTTCACTGGGGAATCAGCATGTTTCCACTCCATACTTGCCTGCTTGGTTTCAGGCATGCAGTGGTATGCCCACGACTCATCACCAGTAATGATTCCTTTCAGACAGTCATGCCTTTGTGCAGTGTACCGCGTTAGATGATCCAAGCTCATCATTCACTGGCCCTTGTGCTTCTTAGACACTCAGCGCGCACTAACTTTACAAAATTTCAATGTGTCATGAACAATATTGTACACTGCACTATACAAAATGTTCAACCGTTGCAATAAGGTTCGCAGTTGCACATGCCGGTTGTTCAAAATTGCCACCTCAATGCCTCTGACATTCTCCGGGGTTGCAGCTGTTATCAGCCTCCGGCAGCATGGCGAATCAGTAAGATTCACATGGCCCTCTAGAAAGAATGCCCACCACCTGGAGACATTGCTATGGTCCGTACAATCATCCCCATGCACGCCACGCATGTCTCTGTGAATATCACTCGGTTTATGCCCTTTGACCCACAAATATCAAACCACGCCTCTCTGCTCGTCATACGTGGACAACAGTAACATGCATGTCATCTTTGTTGCATAGTTCACGCTTCTCTCCCTAGAGCTGCACATGAAACAAATAAAAACCCTCTATAGTGAAAACTTCAAACTATGTCTGTGCAAAATTGCAACATCATACTTGCAATACCAAGGCAGAAAAAAATTATTGTGTGTTACTTTTCAATCCGCCCTAGTATATACACGAGTGGGTGTCAAAAAGTAACAGGAATTATGGTTTTCTGTGTAAATGTGGGCATGCCAAAATTCACTAATTATAGAACAGAGAGGTGTGACCCTGTGGTACCACATCATTGCTGGTGAGCTGTTCAGTTTGTCAGAGGGAGCCATTGTGTATGGATATGTTTCAGTGACTCAGCATGGATTTCAAGTTACAGCAATGTAGCTTTCATGATGTGAAAAAAATCAGGAACTGAAATGCCGCAAATGAGACAGAAAGCATATGGAGACCAGCTTTATGAAAAATACGTGTTTCTGAATGGTATAAAAAATTTAAAGATAGTATAAAAACCTTAGAGATGCTCCAAGTCCAGGACAGTCCTCCACATCAAACACTGAGGGGAACCACAATACAATTGATGTCATGCTGCAGGACGATCGACTGTTAACAATAGCAAAGGTTGCACATTTTGTACGGGTCAGTTGAAAAAACAAGTCATGATTTGGGCTACAGAAAAGTCACAGCAAAGATTCCACGAGTGCTTCATGAGGAACAGATGTCTCATTACCCAACTAGGCATTGAAGTCATTCCCTACCCACCCTATTTGCCAAGTCTTGCCCCACTAACTTCCACCTGTTCCCATGAGTGAAAAAGCACTTCGTGGGTGCCATTTTCAAACAGATACTGAACAAGATGTCAAACAAGGGCTTCTCTGAGTATTTTGAAACGGAGATAGAACTTTGGAATAAGAGTATAGTTTCAGGAGTATAATATTTTGAAAGTTTATAATTGAATTTGAATAAAAAACATTCATACTGTCCAAACAATATAAGTTTTCCCATTATTTTTTGACACATCCTCGTAAATATACATAATATTGGAATTCTATACGGGATATCATCATAAAAGTTAAAGTTTCCTTGCATACCTCAAGCAAGATTAACTCCATTGTCCTTTCCATTAATGTTGCCCACCTTCCTTAGCCATTTTTGTCTCATCTTACCTATGTACTTTCCCAGTTTTTTACGCTTTCCTCTGATCTTAGATTTAAAATTGGTAAGTTAGGGTTCAAGAGGAAATTCAAAATTATAAGTATGTATAAAAATTAAGATTGTTACTTTTGGGTAATGTTTGCCCTTTAGTCTTCCTTTAACCAGTTAAGAAATTGATAATGTCAACATTAAGAGATCTATCTCCAGGGCTGCCATGCACATTGGAAGAGAATGCGGAGCATTTGAGGCAGTAATATTTGTGTGGTCCTAGGAAAATCATCACTCCTATGGACTTTTTCTTTTGGGGTTACCTTAAAAACATTGTTTATGCACAAAAAAATGTGGAATCTGCTATATTTAAGAGAGAGAGAATCAACATAGTAATAGCAACTGTTGCTCCTGATATAATTCATTGCATCTGGAGGCATATCGACCATCACTTAGAAATTTGTCATGCAACAGGGGAAACTGTCATATTGCTCCAGCAGAGTTGCTGTGTACTTGTCTGCATTGGTTAAACCCAGATACTTTGCTTGCAACTCACAATGAATCTTCCCTGTGGTCGTAACCAAACATATTTTATTTCTCTTCTATTGTAGTAAAATATCGCTTCTTATCAGGTACATTTACAACAATAACCTAGTGGCGGCTGGTGATAGAGGACTGTAGGGTGGCACCCAACCCATAAATAAAAAACAAAAACAGGAAAGGAAGGACATCATCAGATGTCACTGCAGTATTAATTTCTGCACTCCCTGATTTAGATTATAGATTTTGTTTTGTTTGAAATGTTTGCTTATACAGCCAGCAACGCTAATGTTTTCATTACAGAGTGTATTTTGGACTACAACAAGTCTGTCCAGAAATCCTGGCATTTAGGATACTGATAGAGGTGAGACGTGCAGAGGGGAATGCTTGGAATGTTGGCAAGGGATGCAGAGAGGTAATAGCAACTTGGTGGAGTCCGAGGTGGGTCGCTATTGGTTCTTTCTCTACACCGTCTTTTCCATGTGGAGTCATTCAATTTCACTGCTGCCACCATACGAAAAAAAATGTACTTAGTCCTGTCTAAAATTTAATTCTGTTATATGAAATGAATTAAAATTTAATTGAATTCTTAAGCTATACTGGATTTAAAGTATAGCATTATGGAATTAAAAGATTCAGAGCAGAAAATAAATACTTCCCCTTATACTACAATCTATGTTGTTAACTTTTTTTGCATGTCACATAATCACAGTGTATGCACCCGCAAGCAGTGCTGTGATTCACACACATACAGGGTTCGGAAGCTATATTGTGTAAAATACCTAACTTAAACAGTAAATTTAGTGCAAGTGGTATACTCTGGTGGAGACCTTAAAAGTATACATTTAAAGTTAAATCAATTAGTTCAGGAATCGTAATGAACAGTGTAAATAGCACAAAAAGATAGATTTAATGCTTTAGGCCATATGTTATATTGAGAAGACCCTGATATTAATTATGTCAGTTTAGTTACAGTCAAGGTTTTTTTTTTTTTTATCCGAAGCCAAGTAGATGCCTAATAATTTCTTTTAGTTCATTTTATACTCTTGAAGATTTTTCCAAAGTTTGTTGATTGCTTGCATCATATACACGTTTAGACATGAATTAAGATTGTGCAATGAGCAAAGATAAACTCTACGAGTTCTCACTTAAGAATTTATGTTATTACTCTGACGTCTGAATAAATATTATTATAGAAAGTAGGAACTTTGAAGAAGCATGTTCATGAAACACAGCCTTATCAATATGCAAGTATGCGTGATTAATATTTGTAAAGCACTTATTTTGTGAAAACAAAGCACAGAATATCCATTTGTTAAAAAAAACCATGTGTTCTCCACTGAAATTTTAACCAATATTCATTAACCCACAGATGCACTGTATAATATAAATGACAAAAGGCTTCCTGCTATTGAAGAGACTAATTCAATAATAATTGTGCTTAATATGAAAACATCCCCTGCTGGCCTCCCAAACTTCATCACAAGCCGCCACTGATTAACTGAACACCACATCTCTGAACAAAACTTGACATTTTATATCCTTTTGAACCTCGCACAACTTGCTGTAGCTTCACATTTGAATACTTGGAGAAAAAAGTACATCTTTTCTCTTAATTACTTATTAATTAAATAAGTGACTAGTGCACCACGGGAATGTATTAACAATTATGCTCTCAGATAACTTACGAACCACATCATGTTTAACGCATGATTATTACCAGTATAATATTGTTGATACATAAATACATATTTCATATTGCTTTTAAAAAAAGCAGCTTATATAAAGGTTTGAACCAACACAATGGCAATGTCTTGTCCTTTGATATCAATCCTTTCTGCCATGTTCCCTGCTTCATTAACATGTAGAAACCAATAAAATAATACACTTGCCAACTTCCTGGAATTGAAACGCATGAAACTTTACGTTTTCCAGCAAAGCGTAATAATTTTGCGATTACATGAAAATTAGATTGCATAAAATGTTCAGTGCACTAAATGTGCAAAAACGATATATAAATTACATGTGAATTCTGTTTTATAAGAATCCTTGAAGACCTGGTAGTAATGCTTTTGAAATTCTTCCTGATACCACAATAAACATGTGCTAAAGCAAAGAACAATGTCTCCATATTTTACACTTCATAACATCAACCATAAACAAAAACTGTCACAAAAAATGTTAACTTTATGTCTCACAGACATAGAATGTGAATACGATAATTTAACCTTACAATTCATGTGGTGCAATCAAATTTTAAATCTGCATACTATACATTTTATAGCCGCATGAGGGAACATGATCATGATGAAGGATAGACATACACATAAGCTCTGGTCTATCATAGAACTGTATATCATTTACTAGAGATCACTAGTGGTGCTCTACATTTTGTTACAGCCCAGTAAAGGTGGACCATGATCATGATGGATAGACATACAGATAAGTTCTGGTCTATCATAGCAGTGTATACCATTTACTAGAAGTCACTAGTGGTACTATACATTTTGTTACAGCCCAGTGAAGAGGGACCATGATCATAATGAAGGATAGACACACAGATAAGCTCTGGTCTATCATAACACTGTATACCATTTACTAGAGGTCACTAGTGGTGCTATACATTTTGTTACAGCCCAGTGAAGGTGGACCATGATCATGATGAAGGATAGACACACAGATAAACTCTGGTCTATCATATCAGTGTATACCATTTACTACAGGTCACTAGTGGTGCTATACATTTTGTTACAGCCCAGTGAAGGTGGACCATGATCATGATGAAGGATAGACACACAGATAAACTCTGGTCTATCATATCAGTGTATACCATTTACTACAGGTCACTAGTGGTGCTATACATTTTGTTGCAGCCCAGTGAAGGTGGACCATGATCATGATGAAGGATAGACACACAGATAAGCTCTGGTCTATCATATCAGTGTATACCATTTACTACAGGTCACTAGTGGTGCAATACATTTTGTTACAGTCCAGTAAAGGGGGACCATGATCATAATGAAGGATACACACACAGATAAGCTCTGGACTATCATAGCACTGTATACCATTTACTAGAGATCACTAGTGGTGCTATACATTTTGTTACAGCCCAGTGAAGGGGGACCATGATCATGATGAAGGACAGACACACAGATAAGCTCTGGTCTATCATATCAGTGTATACCATTTACTACAGGTCACTAGTGGTGCTATACATTTTGTTACAGCCCAGTGAAGGTGGACCATGATCATGATGAAGGACAGACACACAGATAAGCTCTGGACTATCATATCAGTGTATACCATTTACTACAGGTCACTAGTGGTGCTATACATTTTGTTACAGCCCAGTGAAGGGGGACCATGATCATAATGAAGGATACACACACAGATAAGCTCTGGTCTATCATATCAGTGTATACCATTTACTACAGGTCACTAGTGGTGCTATACATTTTGTTACAGCCCAGTGAAGGTGGACCATGATCATGATGAAGGACAGACACACAGATAAGCTCTGGACTATCATAGCACTGTATACCAATTACTAGAGATCACTAGTGGTGCTATACATTTTGTTACAGCCCAGTGAAGAGGGACCATGATCATAATGAAGGATAGACACACAGATAAGCTCTGGAGTATCATAGCACTGTATACCATTTACTAGAGATCACTAGTGATGCTATACATTTTGTTACAGCCCAGTGAAGAGGGACCATGATCATAATGAAGGATAGACACACAGATAAGCTCTGGACTATCATAGCACTGTATACCATTTACTAGAGATCACTAGTGGTGCTATACATTTTGTTACAGCCCAGTGAAGAGGGACCATGATCATAATGAAGGACAGACACACAGATAAGCTCTGGACTATCATAGCACTGTATACCATTTACTAGAGGTCACTAGTGGTGCTATACATTTTGTTACAGTCCAGTGAACGGGGACCATGATCATGATGAAGAATAGACACACAGATAAGCTCTGGTCTATCATAGCACTGTATACCATTTACTAGAGGTCAGTAGTGGTGCTATACATTTTGTTACAGCCCAGTGAAGAGGGACCATGATCATAATGAAGGATAGACACACAGATAAGCTCTGGTCTATCATAGCACTGTATACCATTTACTAGAGATCACTAGTGGTGCTCTACATTTTTTTACAGCCCAGTGAAGAGGGACCATGATCATAATGAAGGATAGACACACAGATAAGCTCTGGACTATCATAGCACTGTATACCATTTACTAGAGGTCAGTAGTGGTGCTATACATTTTGTTACAGCCCAGTGAAGAGGGACCATGATCATAATGAAGGATAGACACACAGATAAGCTCTGGTCTATCATAGCACTGTATACCATTTACTAGAGGTCAGTAGTGGTGCTATACATTTTGTTACAGCCCAGTGAAGAGGGACCATGATCATAATGAAGGATAGACACACAGATAAGCTCTGGTCTATCATAGCACTGTATACCATTTACTAGAGGTCAGTAGTGGTGCTATACATTTTGTTACAGCCCAGTGAAGAGGGACCATGATCATAATGAAGGATAGACACACAGATAAGCTCTGGTCTATCATAGCACTGTATACCATTTACTAGAGATCACTAGTGGTGCTCTACATTTTTTTACAGCCCAGTGAAGAGGGACCATGATCATAATGAAGGATAGACACACAGATAAGCTCTGGACTATCATAGCACTGTATACCATTTACTAGAGATCACTAGTGGTGCTCTACATTTTGTTACAGCCCAGTGAAGGGGGACCATGATCATGATGAAGGATAGACACACAGATAAGCTCTGGTCTATCACAGCAGTGTATACCATTTACTAGAGGTCACTAGTGGTGCTATACATTTTGTTACAGTCCAGTGAAGAGGGACCATGATCATGATGAAGGATAGACACACAGATAAGCTCTGGTCTATCACAGCACTGTATACCATTTACTGGAGGTCACTAGTGGTGCTATACATTTTGCTGCAGCCCAGTGAAGGGGAACCATGATCATAATGAAGGATAGACACACAGATAAGCTCTGGTCTATCATAGCACTGTATACCATTTAGTGGAGGTCACTAGTGGTGCTATACATTTTGTTACAGTCCAGTGAAGGGGGACCATGATCATAATGAGGGATAGACACACAGATAAGCTCTGGTCTATCATAGTACTGTATACCATTTACTAGAGGTCACTAGTGGTGCTATGCATTTTGTTGCAGCCCAGTAAAGGGGGGACCATGATCATGCTGAAGGATAGACACACAGATAAGCTCTGGTCTATCATAGCACTGTATACCATTTACTAGAGGTCACTAGTGGGTGCTATACATTTTGTTACAGCCCAGTGAAGGGGGACCATGATCATGATGAAGGATACACACACAGATAAGCTCTGGTCTATCATAGCACTGTATACCATTTACTAGATGTCACTAGTGGTACTATACATTTTGTTACAGCCCAGTGAAGGGAGCTATGATCATGATGAAGGATACACACACAGATAAGCTCTGGACTATCATAGCACTGTATACCATTTACTAGAGGTCACTAGTGGTGCTATACATTTTGTTACAGCCCAGTAAAGAGGAACTATGATCATGATGAAGGATACACACACAGATAAGCTCTGGTCTATCATAGCACTGTATACCATTTACTGGAGGTCACTAGTGGTGCTATACATTTTGCTGCAGCCCAGTGAAGGGGAACCATGATCATAATGAAGGATAGACACACAGATAAGCTCTGGTCTATCACAGCACTGTATACCATTTAGTGGAGGTCACTATTGGTGCTATACATTTTGTTACAGTCCAGTGAAGGGGAACCATGATCATAATGAAGGATAGACACACAGATAAGCTCTGGTCTATCATAGCACTGTATACCATTTAGTGGAGGTCACTAGTGGTGCTATACATTTTGTTACAGTCCAGTGAAGAGGGACCATGATCATAATGAAGGATAGACACACAGATAAGCTCTGGTCTATCATAGTACTGTATACCATTTACTGGAGGTCACTAGTGGTGCTATACATTTTGCTGCAGCCCAGTGAAGGGGAACCATGATCATAATGAAGGATAGACACACAGATAAGCTCTGGTCTATCATAGCACTGTATACCATTTAGTGGAGGTCACTAGTGGTGCTATACATTTTGTTACAGTCCAGTGAAGGGGGACCATGATCATAATGAGGGATAGACACACAGATAAGCTCTGGTCTATCATAGCACTGTATACCATTTAGTGGAGGTCACTATTGGTACTATACATTTTGTTACAGTCCAGTGAAGGGGAACCATGATCATAATGAAGGATAGACACACAGATAAGCTCTGGTCTATCACAGCAGTGTATACTGTTCAGTCTGTAATGTGCCCAAAGAGCTGTAAAAATGCCTTCTTTGCCATAAAGTTATAAAAAGGCCTCTGCTTCCAAACAGTTTATGAACAAACTGTAAAGATTGGCAAGTATAAAATTATTTGGAAGTTTTCAGGGTGGGACCTGGGTGTGGCAAAGGTGCTTAGCATTATATCAGCAGGATTCCATGTGCTCGATGTACAATCCTGCTGATTCGTTACAAGTCTTTAAGGGACACAAGTACTTTGAATTTGATATCTGAATGTTCATGTGCGAACAGGGACCTGAAGGATGTGCAGAGAACATACGTACCCATCCACCTTGCTTCTGTACCCAGACACTGAGCTTCTCCACTATGTAGCGTTGACTCCAGAAGGTGAGCTTATGGAATATATTTTGTAGTCCCTCCATCAGAGCCCGTATTGCAAGGTCAGCACAGAAGTAGAACAATACCACAACTCGCTCATAAGTGATACCACCTTCCTGTTAGAACAGAGAGAATTTCATCTCTTGGGACTAAACATTTAATAAAAAATGCTTTATGCTAACATCTGGTTTATAAATCTCTTTTCAATACAATTTTAGGAGATTAACTACAATAATATAAAACTCTGATGTGCTACATTTACATGACTTTCTCTATCCATTATCATTTGTTTTTATATAGCATCTACAAACTACTGTGACAATAGCTTATTTCCTTTGCAGAGACAGTTTCATTATACATTTCATTGTCGATACAAGAGGAAGAGAGGAAACCAAATCTATAATCATGTGTTTAAATGCTAGTTCCTAAATGCTCTTTCTATGACATTGTGAGAAACAACTGAATAGCAACAGCAGAAAAAGGAGAAAAGGATTGAAAAATACAAACCTATAATAACGGACATATTGGATGATGTCACAAAAAAGTTATTTGAAATATTGTGTTTTTTAAACAGATCTACAATTTTAGTGTAGTGTGCTTCTATCTATCTCTTATGGTTTACCCATTATATATTCCTTCCCAGTGAAGAGGACTTCACAGGCTATTTCCAGAAAATGCAAGATATACATTTTATTTATCATGTAAACATCTTAAACACATATTTTAATCAAAATCGTCACAGCAATTTTTGAGAAAATAAAAAGTTTCGAGAAATGTTCCATGTATAGGGTAGTTTGTGATAGGGGAATTCTCTCGAGAATCTTGGATTGCATCTTTGAAAGATACTGAACTTAAACACCAACTTTGGTGTTCATCTGGCTTTTTGTTTTTGGGTTATGCTGTTCACACACAGATGTTTTTCTAAAATCCCTTTTTATTTATTTATATATCCATAGGACCTCAAAACATATATTTGTAGTAAAATCTCTGTATTAATTTTTGGGTGGCACAATACTTCCTCTTACCTACTATATACGTAGGTAGATCGCAGAGAAAGTAGTAACAGGAAATGTAATATCTAAATTATGCTATTGCTTTGTAAAAATATCTTATTATCAGGCATTGCATGCATGTATTCTGTAAGCAAGGGCTAGAAAATAATGACATGTATATTCTCCAATTGTACCTGAAGTGTAAGTGTCTAAGTTTCGTTCAGATTGGTCAAATGGTGCAAAGCGTGGTGCAAAACTTTTTCAACCCTATTTCATTTCTTTACAATCAAAATTATTTACTGTAATTTGAAATACGAGAAAATTTGTACAAATTGGTGCAAATTTGTACATAAGCAGTTGAAAACATGGGTGTGGATGGCTTTATTAAGTTGTTATTTTTGCCTAATGCTATAGCCCAAATGCAGTTCTCTCTATAATGGTTGAAAATATAAGGTAAAGTTAGTTTTTGGAAGTCATATAACAACCTATGATTCTTGACAGGACTTACAATATAATTGCACAACAGAGTAACAGGAGGGTTAAACAGTGCACATTTCAACAAAATGTGTTGAAAATGTGGTAAGGGTAGTTTTAGACAGCTGTAAGCTTGTGTATAATTTTCACTGGGTCCTATAGTATGAAACAGGAATGAGTGACAAGATAAATAAGGAAAGAAAATTAAGAAATTGTTACTTTTTAGATTTTAAGGAATAAAATCGTGGAAATCGTTAAGAAATTCTCTTTATTACAACCGAAAATGACTAAATATTAGCACTTTGTTAAATACTGGTATTCATTCTCTTAAGGAGACAGCACAATTTTCACATGTATGTTGGCATGACATCATGCTAACTGTGCCGGGCCATCACAATGGCATCTTAAATTGAATGTTTTGTTTACAAAATCAACAAGATGTCAAAGAAATGTATTATGATTTCGCCACTCCCCCTCCAGAAGAATGGGCTTGCAGAATAGCCAGTGTGGCATAATAGCTCATTAGGTGCCACTTGCCTGTTCTGCAACATTTGTTTTGGCATGTTCTGGTAGGTTCCTCCTCTAGAAAGTTCTGCTTTGTATGCAGGGCCTATATAAAGCTCTGCTCTTGCCCAGACAGTTCAGTTAGTTAAGAAGCGATGAAGTGAAAAGTGGACACTGCCAGTACAGTTCAGTTGTGATTTGACGAATCAGTTATGTTGTGTTCTGATTGTTGCAAAAAGTGACTCAAGTGTAACGTTTGTACTAAGCGGAGTGTCTAAGTGATAAATAACTGGCATTCTCGTTTGTTATAGTGTTTGACTATACGACTTTTCACAAACTTGTTGATTTTCTTGTTTACTTGTAAATATTTTTACTTTTTTACCACATACCTAGTAGGGTGTTCCACCCAAAACTTCAATATCAAGATCACCACCACCCAGACAAGTGTTAGGCCATATGGCCTATTATAATCTCATAGAAACAGGAATTTTCTTTCCACTTCTTCTTGGGATGTCCCAGAGATCTCTTCCCATGGGGTTGCCAAAGGAGCATAGCTTTAGAGATTCTATGGGATCTCCTTTGTCTTAAATGACTCATCCAGTTGTTCTGATAAGTGTGTATAAAATGGAGAATAGCCTCCAGACCAAGTTCTTCTCGTATATCCTGCTATAGTTCTTATAAAATAATTTGGTGTTATGCTGTTTTCATCCATCATTTTAGTGTCCATGCTTCACTACCATAACACAGTACTGGCCTTGCTAGTATTATGTAGACATACTTTTCTAGACTAGGGGGTTTGCAAGGAATAGTGATGTCCATTCTATAAGCTTTCCTATCCAAATCCCAACCTCCAACTGCCCATGATGCAACCTGCTGTTACAGATGAGTATAGGCAGTATATCCTTAACATCTTAATGTAGAGGAAATGCTACATCAGTAGGGACCCACAATTATACCCCTTCTGGGCTAACAACCCCTTGGGCACCCTATTAGATTGCTTTCAAATCTCATGACATGCCTCAATATCAAATATAACTGGAAATATATGTTTTGGGGCTCCCTAAATAATAATAATTTAAAAATCTGATGTGATACATTCACAAGACTTTCTCTACCCTCCATCATTTACTAGTGAGTATACAAACTTTCTTACTAAAGCGTGTTTTTCTATCTACTACATTTTAATCCAAATAAACCTTTGAGAAATAGCTACATTACACATTTCATTTTAGATACAAAGGGAACAGCAATAGTCAAATGTTTAACAACTGGACGCTATACGCTAGCCTTAAAATTCCATACTGTTTTCATGCAATCAGGAGTAACAACTGAATGTTGAAAGCACTTTAAAAGAATGACCAAGTAAGGAAAAATTAGACTCTTTAATAATGGATATCTCAGAAATGGCTTTAGCCACAAAAAAACTTATTTGTAGTAAATTAGGTGTTTTAAAGAGATCTACAATTTTTTGTTTAATATGTTTTCGTCTATCGCTTGACGCTTAGAGGTTGTACAAGATTATACAAAATTTCTTCCAACTGAAGTGGACTTCACAGGCTATGCCCAGTAAATTCAGGATATACATCTTATTATTCGTGTAAATATTTTAATATGCGAATATTTTAATCAAAATCATTAGAACCATTTTTTAGATAATCAAAAATTCCAAAAAATCTTCCATATAAAGGGTATGGGGTGAGGAGATTTTCTCGAAAGTCTTCGTATTGCATCCTTGCCAACTTTTTGTTTTTGAGTTATGCTGTTCTCTCTCCCTCTCTCTCATGCTTCTTTTGGGTTCATGGGGCCTCAAAACATGTATTTCTGATGAAATCTCAAAATCAAATTTTTGGGCAGAATACAATACTTCCCTTACTATACTTAGTGGAGAAAGTAAAAACGCATGTGTGTACAACATAACTCGTATAAATACCAAAGTTGTTATTTAAACTCTCTCACATATGTGATAATATAATTTTATAGAAAATCCCTCCCGTACCAAACTTCTACTTTCGAACATGTGATGCGAGAAATTTTCTAAGTCCAAAGGTTATCCAATGTACATGCGCAAACAGACTGAAACGACTTATGGCTATTAGTTTTACTGCTAAATTTAAATTGAATTTTATATATGGACACTCTTTAACTGCTGTGGTCCTTAGCGCCTCATTCTATATTGGGTGTGAAGGGCTGGTAATTTTGCTCAGAGGCCTCTATCAGTTTTGAGGTTCTTTTACATGCTGTAAATCTACGACATGGGACCACTGGCTTTACTTCCCTTCTGAAGGAAGCCGTGCTAAGGATTTTTACACCCGAAAAAATCCATTGTCCTCCGCCGGGTTTGAACCTGCTACCTCGGGAACTAGAGGCTAGTTTTACTGCTTCTCGCATAGCAGCCAACATGTGCTTCATTTGTAACAACCATAGCCAACCTCTGAAAAAAAAAAAACTCCCACAAATGTGTACAACAATCTGGAAGTGATTAGCAACCAGTCACTTTTGAAAAGTCCTCACTGTGCTTTTTCTCAGGTTTTATTGCTTTACAGTCTATGGCTATGCAGTAAAATAGAATTTATTGTAGTGTGAGAAACAAAGAGTCTATGTTCTTGGAGACATTCTTGCAAATAATAAAACATCCGATTAATAATACGGATCTGTCAGTTTACCTCAATGATACAGACAACACCCAGATGTTCACATTTGTCAGTATTTGTGGCATGCTGACACTAAGAACCATTCAGCAGACCCTTTCCAGGAACTGATGGAAGACATTAGGCAGGTCTAACCTGTGGTATAGTTATTAGGTTTAGTTAAATTAACGAGTTAGTGTTTAGTGTACAAGCTAGTCAGAATAATTTAGGAACAATGTATATACAAGGGCTGATCAATAAAGACTGACACTCATTTTTTCCTGTAGCTTCCTTGATAATTTCTGTCTCTACCATGAATATTTGAAAAGAGCGGGGTTTCATGTATAATGTCCATAGGCGGCAGCACTCTTGTATCAGTAGGTTGGTACTAATGCTGTATATTGTGGACCTTACTTGAATTTCACATATCACAAAATGGAAGTGACACAAGAGGAGCAATGCAGTGCAATAAAATTTTGTTTTAATTTAAATCATACAGCCTCTGAAACTTTCGAAAAGCTGCAGCAAGCATACATGAAGATGCACTACCTCATGCAACAGTGTTTAGAAGGTTCAAAGACTTCAAAGAAGGGCAAGTCCTCTGTGTTAAGCAACGTGGGCCTTGTGTTTGACATGTTCGGACTGTAATGGAATGATTTACCAGCATGCAGTTCCCCCTCACACTACTGTTACAGCAGCATACTACACATCAGTATTGCTACACTGAGGAAGCACATTGCAAGGAAACGACCGGAACTTCATCAGAATGTGGCGACTTCATCATACGCGTGCAGGAATTTTTGACTAAATTCAACATTACCTTTGTGCCACATCTGCCTTATAGTCCCAATCTTGCCCCCTGTGATTTCTTTTTATTCCCATCACTAAAGGCAAAGCTCCGGGGCATTCGATTTGAGAGCACTAAAGCAGTGCTGAAGAAAAGTGAAGCGATTCTCAAAGACCTGACAAAGAATGGCCTGCACCATGTGTTTGAGGATTGGCAGAGACACTATAAAAAGTGCATTCAAGTAGGAGGGGACTACTTTGAAAAAGATCATGTCAACATTGAAATGGAGTAATAAAAATCTGTGAAAAAAAAACAGTCTGTCTTTATTGATGAACCCTCATAATTATATAGTTCGTGTAATTTAGTGACAAAAAGAGTGTTGGCTGCATTACTTTGAGTGATGCAAGATGGAGAATTTGGCTGACCTGCATCCTTCTATATAGCTACATGCGCAATAAGCAAATAATTATAAGGCTTAAATTATGTTAATAAAGCATTTTCCAACAAGAAATCATCCAAATACATATCACACCAAAGAATGTGAAGCTGTACTATGAAAAAAATGCCACAGACGTTCGACATAGAAAAAATGTTGTGTCACATGTTGTAAAGTTGAGCCAGAAACTGCATATAAGGAGGACAAACTTCAGATGGTATATCAACATATGTCCTGAAATGGACAGTAAAACAATTAGTACCAGTACACATTATATGGCATTAACTTCATCTATGTTACAGCAAACGATCAAATTGGCCTCTATAGGAGCAATGCAAACATCCACATGTCGCATTGTGGATTGCTTTATGCTTCAAATGTTCCAGCCACAGGCTACACGGACACTGTTCAAGAGTCAGCACACCAAGAACTGTCTCACTGTACTCAGTGCTTTTCAGATGCCCAGCATATAGAAAACAAGCCCAGTGATCAAGCAGACCATGCAAGAGGGCCTCCTTGCCCTATTCATTTTCTGGGAAAGATGACAAGGTGTTGACAAACAATAATGCACATCATAAGTCATACTGTTATCAAAGACACATTCTCAAGCAAAAGAGGCAAACATATTTTACAGGAATTCCAGATACATCTGTCGTTAAAGTGTTGTGAAAGCACAAATGGTACAAGCTGAAGTAGGTATTAATGTGTGGGTAGTTGTTGGATGTTAGCCCCACGTATGGGACCAATTTTGAAGTAGTTATTTAGCTGGTGGTTGGAAGATGATGCTTTATTGATGCTGGTTACGTAATAAATACCTAACTTTAAGATGATTTGCTGTTGTTGCGCAATATATATTACGTAAGCTTAATGAAGGTTATGTTTAATAGTTGCTTTGAGCGTCGGATTGAATTTAATGCTTACGTAATATTACTGTTTGGATTTGCCTCGGCTGCGTCAGTCTTAATTTAGAGTCAGGATTCTTATACAAGGTGTGGTAATGACAATTATTGTAGACGTAACAGAATTAAACTTTTAGATTTTTCACTTTTATTTTAACTTGTTGCACATATTTATAAACCACTACACTTTTAAAACAACTATGAGAAACTTATACACTCACTTAATCAGTTTTACTAAACGCCTATAGAGAACACATTTTTCCATGTACACCCTATCAAGTCTTGCCAGGAACTGACTAACCTCACCAGTAAAAGCTTCGGTAATGCAAGTCTCTGATTGGCTAATTCTAGTCCAATAGAATTTCTGTATTTAACTTAAAACTTTTCTTTGCTGTTGATTGGATAATTTTTAAAACTGTCACTGAAATTACGTCATCGTCGCTTTAATCATGACCAGTACATTTTCAAATTGCAAACACATTACTGCCACAATTACCTCATTATTATTCATTGTTAGCAATCTAAACTTTACTATTCTCACAGTTCTTGCATTATTATAATATATAAAGTATTCACATAACATTAATAAAATGTTTACAATAAAAATAAGCATATGTAATGACTGTTACATACAATTAAAATAATTATTACATATATATTGTTTCAAGGCGGGCTGTTATTGAATTTACCAATTGTAAATAACAAGTAAAATTATTCAGGTATTAAAATACTGCCTCAAAGCAGGTGCTTGCCAATAATCCCTGAAAATATTCATGTTGAACCTGAAGTGGAATTCAAAACTACATAACCTCACAGGCTTACTTATGAGCATGCAAATATTTATATGTTAATTGGAATCTTAAAATATGTTCATATTTATTGTTATTGTTGTAATGTTTATTTTAATTTCATGTGATTGATATTATTGTTGGAATAGGTGTGTTATGGAATTAATTTCATAGTAAATAACCTAAAACTGTAATGGGGAGAATTAAATTAATTACTATAAACTTGGGAATTGAAAGGAAAAGATTAAATTAAATAATAAAAACATAGCAGGAGTTATAGGGTAGTTAAATTATGTTCGAACCCACTCGCAGCCTCTCTCTACTGTGCGAGACAGCCGGCAGAGGCGGACTAAAATCCTTACCTTATAATAGATACTGGAAATGTTGACCTTCTACTCTCAAACAGGCAGCATATCTCGTGTAAATACCTCGCTCACTCTCCGAAGCTCAGCAGCAGGAATTCTTGTGATTTCTTGCACAATGTTTTCTCTAAGCTCCTGTAGTGTGCGAGGATTGGAACGATACACTTTGTCTTTTAAAGAACCCCATAAATAAACATCACAATTAGTTAGTGTTAAGAGAAAGAGGGGGCCACAAATCAACACTAATTATTCTGTCATCAAACACCTCTCTTATTGCATGTAATGATTCAGCAGCCATATACTGTTGTAGAATCTTGCTGGAACCAACCATACGATTTCTCTTCATCTGTCAAGTGATTACAGAATGGCCTCAGAATTAACCTCTGATATCGCTCTGCATTTATTGTTTCATCAAAGAATATGGGCCCTATTATTCTTCTAACACTTATCGCACACCGCATTCCAATTTTCTGTTCATAGTGAGGCGTTTCATCACAAGAATTCCTGCTGTTGAACTTCGGAGAGTGAGCAAGAATATTTACACGAAATATGCTGCATGTTTGACGGCAGAAGGTCAACATTTCGAGCATCTATTATAAGGTAAGAATTTTAGTCTGACTCTGCCGGCGTAATTTCCCCGGCTGTCTCACACGTAGAGAGAGGTCACGAGTGGGTTCAAATATAATTTAACTACCCTATATATAGGGCCACGGAAGTGATCATTGTTGACCTTAAGAGAGCAAATATGTGAGTGGAAGAGAGGTTACTATGGGAACCTATGGAAAATTTAGGCAAACAGAGCAATTACTGCCTAGAGGGTGGTAAGCAATAAAAAAAGACGCTAAGTTTGTAAAGTGAAGCCAAGCTTTGTTAGCAGTTGTCTGTGTGAGAGTGTAGGAGAGTGATGCCAAGCCGTAGTAGGTGGCTGATGTTTGTTTTATTTATGAATGTTATGTGCTGTGTATACGTATAATTGATTGGAAGTGTGAGGGAATGAGTTTGCAAACCAGCAAATAAATAAATTCAACAAGTTTATACTGCAAAAGCTGAAATTTATTATTTCAACTATATCTTAGCAGTAGCAGACTCCCAGAGATCTACCTGTTAACACAACCCTGAGATACAAGAATAGAATCTCTACAACGCTCACCGCAAAAGCATCATGTAATAAATAATAATAATAATAATAATAATAATAATAATAATAATAATAATAATAATAATAATAATAATAATAATAACAACAACAACAACAACAACAACGAGGATCAGAAGAACAACCCACATTAAACCCTTGTGTTATGACAATCCAACCATTCCCTGAGGATTTTCTGTAGCGCACAGATGATGGTATAGGTTGACAATGTCATCTCTATCAAAGGTCACTTCATCAGTGAGGAGAATGGACAATGGAAATGCCATAATCATACTTGCCAGTTCTTAAAATTGAAACCTGTAAAACTCTCCTTCATCAAGCAATTTGTAATACACTGAAATGCTGAAAGTCTTGGGAAGTACTGGATGTGATATTAATAATGAGTCGCTCCTCTGCAAGCCCTCAAACTGCAATAACACGTCGAGGCACAGATGCCGTGAGGTGTTGGAATCATTCTAGAGGGGTACTGACCCTCGCAACTTGCAGTACAACCCACAATTGTTCTTATGTAGTTGGTGTCTGATTCAATGAGCATACATTGATATCGACAGAATCCCATAAATGCTTGACTGAGTTAAGATCAGGTGATCTGGACGGACAAACTGTGGTCATGAATTCACTGGAGTTTTCATCAAACCACCTGCATGCAACCATAGAGAGGTGATGTGTTGCATTGTCCTGTTGAAAAATGGCATCTCCATCAGGGTACTCTAGAGCCAGAAAGAGACGCATATGGTCTGAAAAAATTTCCACATAACATGCACCTGTCATTGATCCCTGCAACCAGACAATGGGACCAAATGGTATTCCTGAAAACACAGCCCAGACAATAACTGAGCCACCACCTGCCTGAACACAACCTTGTTGACATGCAGGATCCATAGCTTCATGGGACACACGTCACCCGTCCATTAGCTTGATACAACTGGAACCAGGATACTTTAGACTACGCTACATGCCACCACCTTTTCATGGTCCAGTGGTGATGTTCGCAGGCCCATTACAGCCACTGAGCTCTGTGTCGAGGTGTCAGCAAAAGGACACTAGTTGGTTGTCAGCTTTGAAGCCTATGTAGGCATTTGTCTCCTTACAGTCCTGGTAGAAATGGGTTCCTGACATCCCACATTAAAATGGGCAGTGATCCGACTCACAGCAGCCCTTCAAGTGCGCTGTATGGCTCTGCTGAGGCGACGTGATGTTTATCAAACACCTGTGTGCCAGTTTATGCATGTGGGAATATTGTCTCTGCAATATTGAAGATCCACCCTAGACACTGCTGACCTTAGAAATCCAAATTCTTGGCTAATCTTCGATATGCTATTACCCATGCATCTTGCATTGATTATCATCCCACATTCAAAGTTGATTACCTCGTGATATGCTGCCATGTTCACTGTACACCTGTCTGTAACAGACTGCGCAGAATTTGGTATCTACACTCACATGCTATATGCTGCATCTTGCCGCAACACTCGGGAGTCATACAAGGCACCTTTTCAAATGGCACAACCATTCAGTTGACTTTTGGTCACTCAAGTTTAATTTTACAATAACATGAAATTTAGAATGTGTAAAACATTGAGTGCAGTAAATGTACAAAAATTATATGTAAAATAAATGGAAATTCCATTCTATAAAAATCCTTCAAGACCAGGTGATACTGCATCTTTTTTAAAAATACATTGAAATTGTATGAGGGCAAATCAAAAAGTCTTTGCCCCTATTTTTTTTCAGCCAAATTACGAATGTAAAACAAAAACCAACATATACATTCAAAGTAGTTGACTTTTCATGGGCCGGTCCTCACAGTTTCCAGCTGCTGCTGGTGGCAGCGCTGCTGTCAGTGCATTCAAAATGGCAGGTGTGCTTAACACATCCATGGCTTACGAGCAACGAAGTGTGATCCGTTTTCTATGGAGTAAGGGATGAATGCCCATCGAGATCCACAGGGAAATGCAGCCATCATATGTGGAGAGGTGTCTTGCTTTGAGAAGTGTGAGATGGTGGTGTTCTGAGTTTGAAAATGGTCGTGCAAATCTGCATGACAATGAGCATGCAGGGAGACCACGTGTATCGGTGACTGATGACAATATTGCCCGCGTGGATGCGATGGTGAAAGCAGAGTGACGCATGCGCATCAAAGACATTGCTTAGGAGCTCGACATTTCTTTTGTGAGTGTGTTCGACATCATTCACGAGTGCTTAGGCTACAGGAAGGTTTCATGTCGATGGGTTCCTTAGCAGTTTGATGACGTGATGAAAGGCAAGCGAATGATTGCTTCTTTGAATCATCTGCAATGATATGCCAAGGAGGGTGACAATTTCCTAGATCACATTGTTACTGGCGATGAAACGTGGGTATTGCATTACATGCCGGAATCAAAACAGAGTATGGTGTGGAAACATCCGGTCTCCTGTGAAAAAGAAATTCCGTACTGTGCCATCTGTTCACAAAGTGATAACGGCATTCTGGGATTGTCGTGGACTGCTCGTGCTGGATTTCATGCCGCAAGGTGCCACCATCAATGCCAATAGAAATTGTTCCACACTGTCACTTCTGCAGGCTGTGACCAGAAAGAAGCGCTGCGGGATTCTCGATGTTGACAACGTGAGCATCCTCCACGATAATGCGAGACCACATGTGGCAAACAAGACCATCGGCAAGCTAAGGAACTTTCACTGGGAGTTTCTAGAGCATCCACCATACAGTCCGGATCTTGCCCCTAGTGATTTCCATCTTTTCAGTCCACTGAAGAAGTTCCTGGCAGGACAGCGATTCACTTGCGACGACGAAGTCAAGACAACAGTGCAACAGTGGTTCCGTAGTCAGACGGCCAACTTCTACCACAGGGGCATCGCAAAATTAGTGCTGCAGTGGGACAAATGTCTGAACTGGCACACGGACTATGTGGAAAAATAGTGAAAGGTACAAGGAATAATATCTACATGTTTAGTTGGCTGTGTGTATCTTATGTTACCAGAATAAAAATAGGGGCAAAGACTTTTTGAAGAAAAGTAAGAAATACATTCCCCCAGCTATACTCAAGTGTAGGACACATGAACATTTTATGTAGCAACCTGAGCCCAACTTAGGCTTCAATCTGTAATGGCATTAAAGAAATTAATTATATTTTATAAAGACCTACCTGGTCTAGGGATTGTTTTTTATGTCAGCTGAAAAATTGAATGTCATAGCTGGGAGATGAACAAAGTTCTACCACCTTCTGTGTGGTTGCTCTAACTATTGAGCTTCAATGAAAACATGCTGGTGGGACATTGAATTCCCAACCAATTCAAGTTTTTTCCCAGGTACACCACCAAGGCATCTCACTTTAGAGATAGCAATCTCAATGGCAACCTAAAATAAGTAAACACTTTATTCCTGGGTACACAAAATAGTTAAGCCAACTATGAGGTAACTTATTATGTATATAATTAATTAAATTAACTATATTTTATAAAGTATGCCTGGGAAAAAACTCAAGTCAGTTGGAGAATTCAGTGTCTTACTGGCATGTTGTCACAGTAGCTCAATGGTTAGAGCTACCACACAGAAAGCAGGGGAATTGTGTTCAAATCCTGGCTATGATGAAGTTTTCAGCTGACTCTACATCAAAAACAATCCCTAGTTTGGGCAGGTCTTTAAAAAGTATAATTTATATCATTTATTTTATATTTGTATTATTGTATATATAAAAGTATAATTTCTTGCAGATTGTGCAAGGAAGAAATGAAACAGTCCAGCACATTATATGCTCCTGTGAGACCTTGGCTCACAGTAGATATATTGATTTGGGAAAATGTTTTTAGAATGGAAAGAATTTGAAACCATATCTGTTATGAGACTGTTTAGGTTTTATTTTTATTTATGGATGCTCTTTAGCTACTATGGTCCTTAGTGTCCCATTCTATATTGGGCGTGAAAGACCGGTAATTTTGCTCAGAGACCTCTTTATCAGGCTTGAGGTTCTTTTACATGCCGTAAATCTACAACATGGGACCACCAGCTTTACTTCCCTTCCAAAGGAAGCCATGCTAAGGATTTTTACGCCCGAAAAAATCCATCGCCCTCTGCCGGGTTTGAACCCATGACCTCGGGAACAAGAGTGTTATAAGACTGGATTCCTTGGTAAAGGATGCAGGCATAATGAATTGGCTTTAAAACAATACAGGTAGCATAATAAGCCCAAGGCTGAAGTGCATCTGGAGCAATGGTAGAAATCTGTATCATGTAAGACAAGACAAGAAGATGGTGAAATGTAACATCAAATATGATTACACTGCATGTCTTGAGGCAGTATTTTTAACACTTAAATAATTTCAGTCTAATTATATAATATGTAAATTCAATAACAGCCAGCCTTAAAGCAATATGTATATGTAACAATATATAAAAATGTATGTAACAGTCATTGTATATGTTTATATTATTGTATACATGTTCAATAATGTTATGTGAATGTATTACGCAATTTAATAATGTAGGAGCTGTGAGAATAATAGGTTAAAAGTTGCTAACAATGAGGTAACCTTGAGGCAATAATGAATTTGAAAGTTTAACAATACTACTTGTGATTCTTGGAAGCAATAATGTAATTTTAGCGACAGTTTATAAAATAGCCAATCAACAACCAGAAAAAGCTTTAGTTAAATGAAGTTATTCTATTGGAGTAGGATTAGCCAATCAGATACTTGAAATACAGAAATTTACAAGTTTAGGCGGTTGAAATCAATTCAGTTGCCTGCAAACAGTGTTCCTAACCGGTTGCGAGACATGTCCTTGAGAAGTATAATACGTATTCGTGCGAGACGAAAATAGTTTACGTATTAAAAGTGCAAGTATTTAATAAAAACATCTCACAGCTCTCTATCTATATCAGTGAAGTGTTATTTAAGTCGTGTCAAGCATTAATAAAAGGAGTAAAATAAAATTATAATCTGTGTAACCCTACATTCTTAGTCGCACCACAACCCTGCTAAGAGAAACGTGTCTCTAACAAATACTGTCGCAGCCGAGGCAAACATAAATATTTAATACTTAAAGAAACAGTCAAATTACAAAGTTAATATTTTTAAAAATTGGGGCAAAGGCTACTGGGTACCATACGTGCGGTTGCAACTACTTCAAGTGTTCAGCTCCCCTACAGTTGAACTATAATACAACTCCTTCAATACAACTACTTCAAATTGACGCCCAAAGTGTGGTGCAAATAACGTAACAAACCATCTTCTCAGTCTACAACAATAACTATACATGATAATTAATTGTTCTTCAACGTGCTTAAGTTGTAAAGACAGAATCAGACCGCAAAAATCAATACCATAACCTGGATTTGAGCCGCAGACATGGCATTGAATTTTTCAGTGTAATTCTACTTTTCCAATTAATATAATATCAACAGAGAGAGGATTAAATACACCAACGTCTGCAGCAAAAATACAAAATTCATGGAGTGCAGGAATTTCAACTCCCCACACATGATAGCATGAGTGGGAAGTGGATTAAAAAACAAACCCCCCCCCCAAAAAAATACTTAAGAGTCTGTTGGTACAAATTATTCTAGCCAAAGATACTAACTTGAAACAGACCATACAGAAGGCTCTGGAATGCAGCGAAGTTGAGTACATCCAAGCGAACAGCCTGAGCTCGTTCCCAGACAATTCTGCGCTGTTGTGACTTGGCAAACTCATTTGCTACTTGACGTAGAGTGCGTCCCATTCTGACTATAGCAAGTTTTATACTGTAAAGGAGAAAATAAAACAGAGTTATTAATTTAGAAATAGCACAAGATAGAAACATTTCAGAAGAGAAAGTGATAATGAATGACTGTTATGGTGTAAGAACCCAAATTGTAAAAATATATACAGATATATACATAGGCAGAGCTTTAGATAAAAATCTTACATATTACATTCACATGACATTCTCTAAACCCTATCATTTATTTTTATGTAGGAGGGGCTGCCAACTACTTCACATTTGGGAGCAGTAATCCAGGGGACAAACTGTGAACAGAGGCAGTGTTAATTTTGGATGTAGCAAATTAAAATGACACCCGATAGATGTAATACATTAGACTCTCACTAATCTGGCCATTCCTTAAACACATGGATGCCGGATTAGCGAAAGTGCTGCATTATTGAGAGTGTCTGAAATTTACTTTAAACACATAGGGAGTATACTTTATTAAATGCAAAGACACATTCATTCTCACAGAAAACTTAGTTCTCGAGTGTGCACATATACAGAGTATCACTCACTATGTCCCGAATGTTTAGTTGTCACAATGATGCAGCTTGAGCCTCAGCAGTGTGAGAAATCTTGATGCTCTCTTCCATCACTTTCCTGCACGCTTTTGATTAGTTCTTCATCTGTTAAAGTTTGGTCTACCTCACTCTGCAACATCTTCTCCTGGAAGCTTGTGGAACATGTCAGCAATTGACTGGCTCATCGCTGTCGCTCAGTACTGTCTCCAACTCTGCATCAACGGATGGCTACACTTTTCTCCAGCAGACATCTTTCTGGAGCACAATATGCAACAACCAGATACATGTAGTACCAATGTAATGGTTGTACAGCGGTTGCGCATCATCAAATCAGGAGAGCTCCAGTAGCTGAGGCATGGAATCATAAACAGGAGGTCTGTGGTTCAGATCCTGCCAGCACAATCCTCCCTGGCTGAGATTTTCTGTCCTCATAACTGGCAAATGCCAGGAGTTAACCCTAAAACTTAGGCCTGGAACATTTCCTTCCCCAATTATTTCATTTCATGTATCATCAGTGTCCACCATTTGTAATGCTATATGCAGTAAGAATGGACGTTAAAACACTACTAAAATACCAAATGATGAGTGATACTTTGTTGATGTTCGGCACTGAAGCAAATGTGGGCCGGATTAGCAAGAGTTTTGTGTAGCACTTTTAATTGCCAAACATTTAGGTCATAGACCATGGTTCATTGAATAGATACATCACTGAACATTTTTATACAACACAAATTATACTGTACCTTTTCGGGGGTCTATTTGAGCTGTCAACTGCTTGAAATCTGGTTGGTGACTATAAATTCAATTGAATGTTACATCACTTAAAACCGCTGAATGCGAATTTAAAGGACTCACAAGAATAGTTCAGGTGCTTTGTTCCAAAATTAAATGGATGAACATCCACTTAGTTTCAACTATTTTATTCCTTCATCCACTTTAATCTCCAGTAGCTCTACTACTAAATTAACCATAACTGAATTTATTTAAAGGTGAGTCGGAATTGTAACACTAACATCACTTAAGTTTACTCACTTAACATGTTTCGGGAAACCGTTGTTCCCATCATCAGAAGGTTAACTCGTCGACTGGCCCGTGTTGTTGGTGTTTCCGTTTTTTGGACTGGATCCTGTGGTGGCATCTTGTGGTGGAGAAATGTACTTCCAGAGAGGATTTGGTGGCGGCAAATCAAAATTCATTAGATGTGTGTTGTGTTTTAGAATGGTGATCTTCTCCCATGCATCTAATTCGGCTGCAAATTTGGCTGGTTTGACTAATGTAATATTGGGTTTGATGTTGTGATTAGTGATCCAAAAATGGTGTGAAACTGCAGATTTGTCCATTTGTTTGTATTTAATACATCTCATGTGCTCCTTTAGCCTAGTTTCTAAGTTTCTTTTTGTCTTACCAATGTATACTTTATTGCAATCTGAACAATTGATTTTATAGATTCCAGCTTTTTTTTTTTTTTTTTTTTTTGTCTTGTGGAATGGGGTCTTTTAACTTGTTACAAAGTAATTTCTCTATGTTAAATTTGTTCTGTGGAGCTAGGCTGATGTTATGTTTCATGAAAATCTTCTTAAATTTGTGAAATGGTCTTGGGTGGTATGTGAATTTCTTGAACTTTAGTTCTTTATCTTGCTGGCTGAGATTAGTTGTGTTTCTGATGTGCATCTGTCGTTTGAATTTTGCAATTTTTTTGTCAATAGTTGCTTTGTTGTACCCATTATGTATTGCTGTGTCTACTATATGCTGGTATTCTAACTGGTATTCTTCTTTATTTAAGGGGGTATATACCAGTCTATGTGTTAGGCTGTTTAGTACTGCATGTTTGTGTGTGGTTGGATTGAAACTCTTATTTTTTATGTAATTAGTAGAGTGTGTTGGCTTCCTGTATATGCCAAAGGTTAGGTTCTTTTGTTCTCTGATGATTTTTAGGTCTAAAAATGGTAGCATGCCTTCTTTTTCTATTTCTATGGTGAATTTTATTGATTGGTTCTGTAGGTTTAGTAAGGCTAAGGAGTCTTGTATGAACCTATTAGGGACAACAGCGAAGATGTCGTCAACATATCTGTGCCAAACTTTAAACATGTATGGAAAGGAAGTTGTTATGTGTATTTCTAAGTAGCTCATAAATAAATCTGCCAAGAAGGGTGAAAGTGGGTTGCCCATGGTTAGACCAGTTGGTTGTTGATAGAACTTCTTATTGAAACTAAAACAATTTTGTCCAATGCATAAATTGGTAAGTTGTATGAGGTCTTCTATTTCTTCTTCAAGTAGGTTAGTCTGCTGCAGCCATTTCTTTAATTGACGCAGGAGTTGATCTGTAGGGACACCCGGAAATAGTGCAGTGACATCAAAGGAAACTAATCTGTCTTCTGGTTCGAGTTCCAGGGATTTTATCTTCTGTATTAAATCTTCTGAATTCATTATGTTTTTGCTGTTGAATTTTGGTAGTGAAGAGAATCTCTGTACTAACCATTTTGCCAGTTTGTAGGTAGGAGAATCAATATTGCTGACGATTGGTCTCATCTTATTACCCGGTTTGTGTATTTTAGGTAGAGCATACATTCTTGGTAAAATGGGGTGGTCTGGTTTTAATCTAGATTTATCAATGTCTGTTATAGTTTTGCTTTCCTGGATGGTTTGATTGAAGGCTTTTAAATGTGATTTTAATGGGTCTTCTTGAATTTGTATGTAATTTTCTTGTTGCAGCATATTTTCTACTCTGGTAATATAATCATCTTTTTGAAGTACAACTAGTTTATTTCCCTTGTCAGCTTTTGTGTATACTACTGGTTTTGATTTTAATGTTTTGATCACATGTTTGGTTGGGAAATTGTTATGTTTATCTGCTTGTATTTCTTGGAGAACTATTTCACATTCTTTTTTTATAGTGGTTTTACTATTTTCATTTAGGTTGTAAGTAGCAATCTCAATGTCTGCGACCACTTCATCGGTTGCTTTTGTGTAGCCAACACATGTCTCTAGGCCAAGGCTCAATACCGACAATTCCGCTTTGGTGAAAGTTACATTTGAAAGATTAATTACGTCAGAGTATGGCTACTCTGACGTAATTAATCTTTCAAATGTAACTTTCACCAAAGCGGAATTGTCGGTATTGAGCCTTGGCCTAGAGACATGTGTTGGCTACACAAAAGCAACCGATGAAGTGGTCGCAGACATTGAGATTGCTACTTACAACCTAAATGAAAATAGTAAAACCACTATAAAAAAAGAATGTGAAATAGTTCTCCAAGAAATACAAGCAGATAAACATAACAATTTCCCAACCAAACATGTGATCAAAACATTAAAATCAAAACCAGTAGTATACACAAAAGCTGACAAGGGAAATAAACTAGTTGTACTTCAAAAAGATGATTATATTACCAGAGTAGAAAATATGCTGCAACAAGAAAATTACATACAAATTCAAGAAGACCCATTAAAATCACATTTAAAAGCCTTCAATCAAACCATCCAGGAAAGCAAAACTATAACAGACATTGATAAATCTAGATTAAAACCAGACCACCCCATTTTACCAAGAATGTATGCTCTACCTAAAATACACAAACCGGGTAATAAGATGAGACCAATCGTCAGCAATATTGATTCTCCTACCTACAAACTGGCAAAATGGTTAGTACAGAGATTCTCTTCACTACCAAAATTCAACAGCAAAAACATAATGAATTCAGAAGATTTAATACAGAAGATAAAATCCCTGGAACTCGAACCAGAAGACAGATTAGTTTCCTTTGATGTCACTGCACTATTTCCGGGTGTCCCTACAGATCAACTCCTGCGTCAATTAAAGAAATGGCTGCAGCAGACTAACCTACTTGAAGAAGAAATAGAAGACCTCATACAACTTACCAATTTATGCATTGGACAAAATTGTTTTAGTTTCAATAAGAAGTTCTATCAACAACCAACTGGTCTAACCATGGGCAACCCACTTTCACCCTTCTTGGCAGATTTATTTATGAGCTACTTAGAAATACACATAACAACTTCCTTTCCATACATGTTTAAAGTTTGGCACAGATATGTTGACGACATCTTCGCTGTTGTCCCTAATAGGTTCATACAAGACTCCTTAGCCTTACTAAACCTACAGAACCAATCAATAAAATTCACCATAGAAATAGAAAAAGAAGGCATGCTACCATTTTTAGACCTAAAAATCATCAGAGAACAAAAGAACCTAACCTTTGGCATATACAGGAAGCCAACACACTCTACTAATTACATAAAAAATAAGAGTTTCAATCCAACCACACACAAACATGCAGTACTAAACAGCCTAACACATAGACTGGTATATACCCCCTTAAATAAAGAAGAATACCAGTTAGAATACCAGCATATAGTAGACACAGCAATACATAATGGGTACAACAAAGCAACTATTGATAAAAAAATTGCAAAATTCAAACGACAGATGCACATCAGAAACACAACTAATCTCAGCCAGCAAGATAAAGAACTAAAGTTCAAGAAATTCACATACCACCCAAGAACATTTCACAAATTTAAGAAGATTTTCATGAAACATAACATCAGCCTAGCTCCACAGAACAAATTTAACATAGAGAAATTACTTTGTAACAAGTTAAAAGACCCCATTCCACAAGACAAAAAAGCTGGAATCTATAAAATCAATTGTTCAGATTGCAATAAAGTATACATTGGTAAGACAAAAAGAAACTTAGAAACTAGGCTAAAGGAGCACATGAGATGTATTAAATACAAACAAATGGACAAATCTGTAGTTTCACACCATTTTTGGATCACTAATCACAACATCAAACCCAATATTACATTAGTCAAACCAGCCAAATTTGCAGCCGAATTAGATGCATGGGAGAAGATCACCATTCTAAAACACAACACACATCTAATGAATTTTGATTTGCCGCCACCAAATCCTCTCTGGAAGTACATTTCTCCACCACAAGATGCCACCACAGGATCCAGTCCAGAAAACGGAAACACCAACAACACGGGCCAGTCGACGAGTTAACCTTCTGATGATGGGAACAACGGTTTCCCGAAACATGTTAAGTGAGTAAACTTAAGTGATGTTAGTGTTACAATTCCGACTCACCTTTAAATAAATTCAATACACATCACTGTTTCTAGCTTCTTTTCATTACAATAACCATAACTGGTCTTGAAACAGGTCAGCCAGCTTTTATTATGTCAACAAGAAAGGAATTTACAAAAAAACCTAATTCACATGACTTTCTATACCCTCTATCGCTTATTATTGGGTATACAATTATTCTTACGAAAGCTTATTTTCCTATCTGCTTCATTTTAGTCAAAATAAACCTTTCTGGAAATAGCTGCATTACACATTTCATTATAAATTGCAAAAGGAATAGCAATAGTCAAATGTTTAAGAACTGGATGATATACACTGGACTCACTCTTTCCGTGCGATCGCTAGAAACAGCTGAATGTTAACAGGCTTTAAAAGAATGACAAAGCATTGAACAATTCGAACCATTAATAACGGATATCTCGGAAATGGCTTATGCCTTAAAAAGAGGCATATTTTAGACTTTAGTGTTTTAAAGAGATCTATATTTTTTTGTATACTGCATTTTTGTCTATCGCTTAATGTTTACCAGTTAATATTATACAAAATTTCTTCAAAATGAGAGGACTTCACAGGCTATTCCCAGAAAATTCTAGATATACATTTTGTCATGTAAATATCTTTTAATATGTGGTATTTTAATCACAATCATTAGCCATTTTTGAGAAAAAATATTATAAAAATACTTTATGTATTTGGAGATGGGAGGGTTTTCTTGAAAATCTTTGTCACATAAAATATTGAATTCAAATACAAAGTTTGGTATTTGTCAGACTTTTCATTTTGAATTATGCTGTTCAAAGAGTCACACACAGACACATGGAACCTTTTCTAAAAATGCTTTTTGGGGGGAATTTAGAGGCCTCCAAACATGTATTTTCGATGAAATCACAATATCAAACTTTGAGTGGAATATAATACTTCCCCTACTTCTTATGCGTAATAGAGAAAGTAAAAAGCAAATCAAGATTTAAATAAATGAAATTGCAGGCTTTCATGGCCGTTCTCCATGTTAACTTGTCTTCTGGTGAGGGCCATGTCACATTTGATTGATATTTAACCACTAATGTTTCACCCATCATGTTGAGGGATTCTTCTAGGCACTGTTGATTGCACTCATATTTATACTACAAAGCAGTGACCCTCTTACCAATGCCGCTATTAGCTGGTAGCTTGCCAATTGTGTTATGTCCAGTGAGCAATGTTTTCCATGCCCTATTAAGAGGTTTTCTGCCATCTCTATTAAACAAACGTTAATGTTTAAAAATGTCTACACTTTCTTGCACTATTCTGTGTGCGAAGCAGTCACTTCTTCTTCTTTCTTGGTTTAACCTCCCCATTTGGAGGACTTGCACCTTCCCAGACTTACAAGCCAATGCCTGGGGTCAGACAGACTTTTGGATCAGATAGATGTACCAACCAGGATGGGTGATCTGTTCAAAGTCTGGTATGAGAGCAAGGAAGGAGATGATATGAAATGACAGCGAAATGGATGAAAGGAAAGGTGATGATGGAGCAGCTGATGGAATAAATAGCCGGGAAACCAGAGAAGCCGGAAAAAACTCACCCAGATGCTGCTTCAGCCACCACAAATCCCACATACAGTTCCCTGAGATAGAACCTGGGCCACCTTGGTGGGAGGTGCATGGACTAACCACTCAGTCACACAAAGCTAAAATCTCAATAAAATTATCGAATTTGATGTGGTGACCTGTTTTATAAACACCTTCACCCAATGCTGATTTTTCAGCCTGCCCATGCTTTAAAAATCTGATGTGTTCGTTATGTCAAATTAACATTGTGATACACAGCTACAGGCCAAGTTTATTGAGAGGTTGGTACCAGGCAGTTGGAGAGATAAGAAGGCACAGTAGCGCTCTCTTGCCCAGCATAAACAACAGAAGCGGTATCAAGGGGGTAACCAGAATCTTCTGAACATTTTCCCCTCTCCCAGGCTCCATAACATTCCAGAAGTCTCTGGAAATTTCAGATAATCAGGCATTCTCGCTTGCAGAGGAAATTAGTAAGCGGGTGCATTTCTGATGCGACAAAAGTGCTCTTCTCCAAATGAGTTTGTGTCGTGGGTGGTGCTACTGCAAGGGATTACAGACATGTTGTGTCTGACTCCCCAGTGAGTGAACCATCTGAAGACATATTTCATTAAGCAGCTACATCACAAAGAGAAGTGAAGCGACAGGAAAAATGAACTGGTTCACATAGTGAAAACTGGAAAAAGTCACATACCAATCTTCATGTCTAGCCTATGTATCACTCACTACAGTCACATGACTTTGTATACTCCTGAGTTGATTTCCTATTTGTTATTTCATCTATGTAAGGAATAAACCCAGTTTTAATTTCCTTTCTGTGATTTGCAATTCACTTTTTGTTACATTTTATTTTTATTCTCTTCATCTTTAAAGGTTCTGAGAACTCGTTGGTGTTTGAAATATAAAAGTTTGTTTAATACAGAAGACTGTTTCCAATTTCTGGAAATGAATTTTCAAGTGTATTATGGTGCTACTGTTTAGGAGTCAAAGTCAATGCTTTGCGCGATAAACATACATCACTCACAGATTGCCTGCTTTGAATTATCAGGAGCCAGCTGCATGATGGTGAAGCAATTTGAACCATTTTGGGAAGGCCATATTGTCGTCCTTTCCGATGCTAACTACAGCTATTCAGCTGTTATTGTGATGTGCAAGAAGCAAAATTTCATTTTTTCCAAGAAAGGGAGAAGCTCTGAGCTCAATAAAAAGGGAAAAGGCCATATGGGGTTAATACTAAAAAGAAAGAAACAGGCAAATCCACAATTTGCAACTAGCCATACTCCAATCATGGTGGAGAAAGTCAAAGCCATGCCGTAACCCAGCCATCGCATGCATCATAAAAACTGTTAACACCCTAATCAACAGGGATTTGAACTCGGAGAAGTGTCATAAAGGCAGAGTTCACAAATTGTTGCCTTGTCACATTTCAGAACGTTGCACAAACAGTAGGAAACTGTATGAGAGATATTGAGCAGGAGAAAGTTGGAAGTTTGTGCTAATATTGGATGAGGCATAAGTCTATCTAAGCAACTGCAACAAATCCTGTACAATTTACTACCTCCAAAAGGTGGAGAAAATTTGTCAAAAACATTACCCCGAATGCAGGAAACTTTTTCGAAGGGATTTATAAGTATCACAGGATACCGTTACAATGGTAAATTGACAAATTGCCAAGTTGCTCAACAGGTCAAAATCAACTCTCAATACTATCAGGAGGAATTCTAACCCCAATGACATCTCAGCTGTGTAGGTGCAGACACTTAAAGTCTGCATGGATCAGGATAAAGCTTCCAGTCACACATCAGGTTCCAGCCTCAATTTTTTTAGAGAGAATGGAGCAAGAAACAGGAATACATGCTATTCCTTTCAGCAACATTCCAGTGATGTCACCTGCTGCATCACCTATGGATTTTTGTGTATTTGGACTCCTGGAAAGAGCTTGGGAAACAGGTGTCACGCTCTACAGATGGCTTGTGGAAGCTTGTAAAGAGGAGAGGGAACAGATGGACATTATTTATTCTGTAAAAGCCTTCTAATAGGGAATTTAAGATGCAGAGCTATAGCTATATCTGAAGAGACATCCCATTGAGCATGATAAGTGGTGGAGACTTGGAATTTCTAAGGCAAAAAATCAGAGGGAAATTTGTTAACAAAGATCAGAAACAAGCTCTGTAGAGATGGTGGAAAATCCCTTAATGGGGCATGCAAAACATTGCTCATAGAACATAAAATAATTGGCAAGTTACCAGGCAACAGGGGCATCAATAATAGGAGTAACTCTACTTTGTAGCATAAATATGAGTGCAAAGAACAATGCCCAGAAGAATGCCTCAACACGATGGTTGAAACACTGGCAGTTAAATATCAATCGAACATGATGCTGCCTTCACTGGAAGACAATCAAGTTATCATGAAGGTTTAAGAACTCTAAGTTCACTAATTCTGCCATTCATTTCTTCTTCCAGTCTATTTAATTTGCATACATGATCTTTTGTCACTACTTAAGTTTCACAAATGATTTTCCAATGTTTTTTCACAGAAATGAAATGACTAAATATTTCAGTCTCACAGTGTTTCTTAAAGAATATTGCTTTACTCTTGAAGCTGAACATAGATCTGAAATAAGCTTATTTTGATCTTGCAATGAAAGATTTACTGATTGCAATGGCTATATCTAACAACTGAGAGTTGTCAAGTTGAGGAATGTTTAAATAGGTTGTACTAATGGGCAAATATTATAGAGAGCATTATTTAGTGACAGCCACCTTACTAAGCGATATCATGATACATCAACTGTTGCAGATTTCTTCTATGAAAGGTGAATTTGAACAGATGTAGTTAACAATCCTCAACACTGCTTCAATAATATTTAATATATTTGCAAGAGATATTCCATGGTCCTCATAGTTGCAGTAATAACAAAAACCCTATATGAGGTGCATCTAGAAAGTAAGTTTCTCGATTTTGTTCCCTTTAAACTAAACATATTTAGTCAGGAAAATTGTGCATGTGTAACAGATCTATGATGTATCAATCATATGCCAGCCTTGTGCCAGTTGAGTGGCAGCATGACGGCTCTTATTCGTTTTCCTGCTGCCTGCGAGGTTCGGTGGGTGATAAAAGTATCTTACTGCACAAAACATAGCACTGATTGAAATTTGTCAGCTCAGTCTGGTCTACGGGCCAAACATCATGACCAAACAGATGCTGCTTCGCTGGTGTAGGCAGTTTTCTCAAGGTCGTCAAAGTGTCCATGATGAAGAGCGCAGCGGGCAACTGTCCCTCATCACAGCTGGTGTGGCAGCCCATTGTGGAGAACCATCGCTTCATGATTATGGAGCTCAGCATTCATTTTCCACAGATACCACAATCCTTGTTGTATGAAATAGTCACTAAGTTCGGGAAAATATGTGCCAGGTGGGTGCCGAAAAACGTGATACCTGAGCACAAAATGAAACACTTACGAGCAGCACTGACATTTCTACAGCAGTATCATGATGAAAGTGTAGAGGTCCTTGACAGGATCGTCAAGGGCGATGAGACGTGGATTTTGCACTTTACCCCAGAACCCAAGCAGCAGTCAATGCATTGGCATCACAGTGGATCTCCGGTCAAGACGAAATTGAAACAGACTGTCAGTGCAGAAAGTGATTTGCCCGGTGTTCTGCGACAGGACCGTTACTGTTAAACACTGCAGAAATTGCGACATGCCATTCAAAACAAGAGGCATAGAATGCTTCTGCAGGTGTTGTGCTGTTCCATGATAATGCTCGATCACATATGGCTCGGGGCACAGCAACTGTTATGTAGGAGTTTGGCTGGGAGCTGTTTGGTCATCCACCAAACAGTCCTGATCATGCTCCCAGTGATTGCACCTCAAGAAATTCCTGTCCTCCATTCAGCATTTTGACAACAACGAAGAGCTGAAGACAATTGTCATAGGCTGGTTCCATTCGCAGGCGGCAGACTTTTACGACACAGGAATACAAAAGTTGATCCCATTATATGACAAGTGTCTCAATTCTTGTGGTGACTATGTCGAAAATAGCTCAAACATTGCTGTATCTGTTACCAATAAAGTTTTTCACATAACTATGTTTTCTTTGTTTTAAAAAAATGGGGAAACTTATCTTCTGGATGTGCCTCATATGTATTCACTATTTCAGTGTTAGAATTTTTGAGGAGCTGAACAAGAATGGCAAAAGAGCTCATACATCTCGTCAGCCATAATGTGGCCGCCCCGTTATATAGCTTCTACAAACTATTCTTACAAAAGCTTATTGGCTGCTTCTGTAGCTGTCGGTAGAGCACCTGCCTGCTGTGCGAGGGGTACAAGGTTCAATTCCTAGCTGGGGGGAAGAGATTTTTTCTCTCACCAAAATTTCTTCATATCCTCCCCAGAGTCTGGAAGTGCGAATGTGTGTGTAATCTAATGGTTAAACACTCCAAAAAGTGCAAGACACTCAGCGACATGAGAATACAAGTAAATACCATTGCCACTAGGCAATAAGTTCCAAAGGAAAGGCCACTGATAAGATCAATGTAGTTAAAGGCGGGGTATAAATGGAACTTTTTCATGTTAATTGAGATAAATGTTTACAGAAAGAGTTTCATTAGAAATTTCGTTGTAGGTACAAGAGGGATACTGGAGAGTGAAGTGACAAAAAATGTTTAAAAGCAGCTTGCTAATTGCTGTCATTGGAAATCCATACTATATCCATGACATTGCAGAAACAACTGAAAGCAAGAGCACTTTAAAAAATAATGAAAGTATTCGGAAAAGCAAACCAATAACAATGGATATCTTGGAAATGGCTGATGCCACAGAAAACTTAAGATAAATTGTGGATTTTAATGATATCTACATTTTTTTCTGCGGTAAGATTTTGTCTATCTCTTATGGTTTATCTATTATACACAAGTCATTCAGAATTAGAAGGATTTTGGAGGTTATTCCCAAAAAATTCAAGATATACATTTTATTTGTCATTAAAATATCTTAAACATATGTATTTTAATCAAAATAGTTAAGAGCCATTTCTAAGAAAGTAAAACATATCAAAGAATTTTCCATGTAAAGGGTGGTTTGGGATATGGGAATTTTCTTGAAAATTATGTTGCATCTTTGGGAGATCCTTAACTTAAATTAATACCAAGTTTGCTATTTATCCAACTTCCATATTTTGAGGCTCCCTAAACCCAAAAAAAACACATGTTTGCAAAAAGATTCATGGATCTGTTTAAAGAGCATAATTCAAAAACAAGAAGTTGGACACAAATTTGGTATTTAAGTCCAGTATCTTTCAAAGATGAGAGACAAAGATTTTGAAGAAAATCCCCCCACCCCAAACTACCCTTTACATGGAAGATTTTTCAAAATGTTTTTTTCTGAAAAATGCTCAAATGGTAATGATTAAAATATACCATATATTACAGGTAAATACAACACGACAAATAAAACACAGATCCCGAATTTTCTGGGAATAGTCTCTGAAGTTCTCTTCATTTTGAAGGAATTTTATATAATCTTGTATAACTGGTAAGCAATGAGCAATAGATGAAAACAAGTCTTGTTGATTTTCAGTTGTTTCTCGCGATGTCATGGAAACAGTATAGAATTTTAAGGCAGCATATAGCGTCCAGTTGTTGAACATTTGACTATCGCTCTTCTCTTCGTATCTATAAGGAAATGTGTAATGTAGCTATTTCTGTAAAGGTTTATTTGGATTAAAATGAAGTAGATAGGAAAATAAACTTTCCTAAGAATAATTTGTATACCCACTGTTGAACAACTGAGGATAGGGAAAGTTATGTGAATGTAAGACAGTCTCTCACCTTGCAGATGGTGGAAATCCACCTTGTGGATTGAGACAGTCAGGTTCTGGTATATTTCTCTGGTGAATCTCTTCTCGCAGAAATTGCAGGAACAGCTGATCCCCCAAGACCACAGTTTCATGAGATATTCCATCTGGACATCGGAAGCTTGCCCCAAAGTGGTTGTGGTTCTCAGAAATGTGGCCATGCCCATAAGCATCTTCCAAGTCACTTAGATCAAACAGTCGCTGATGCAGTGCTGGAAGCTCGGACAGAGAATGTCTACGTTGTGCCTGGAAACCCTGCAGGCCAGATGCAGTCTGGTTCGAAGGAGGTGTTAGCATTTCCGAGTGTCTCCTCCTTCTGAGGTAGAGTGCTGGAGGGGACTGCCCCACATCATCCTGTTGATGTTCGTTACTGCGACCTGCTTCCTCCTCCAGTCTCACAGGTATAACCATTCTCTGCGTCTCCTGCTGCAACTGGACATATACAGATACGATGAGTTGTAGCTACAAAAGACTAAAGTGATAGACAAATCTTTATATGACATCACAAGAAACCAAAAAATGCTGACTTAGCACTAACAGTATTGGAAATTTGAAACCATTAGGAACAAATACAGTAAAGCTCGTATTAAACAACCACCAATGGTTCCACTGAAAATTGACCTTTTACAGGAGTGATTGCTTAATAGGGATGAAGATTTTTTTGTACACATATACTATATTAAATTAATTAGATTTTCAAGAAAATTCCCCTCACCCCAAATACCCTTTACAAGTACATTTTAGCAACTTTTTTATTTTCTCAGAAATGACTAACAATTTTGATTAAAAGACATGGATGTCACAAATAAAACAATATCTTGATATCCCTGGGAATAGCCTATGGAGTCCTCTTCATTCAGAAAAAAAAATTGTCTATAATCTTGTATAACTGTAAGTGTTAACCAGTAGAAGAAAACTCAATACTCAAAGTATATAGATCTCAAAACACAATCTACGAGGGATGCCCAATAAGTAAGTTTTCCTATTTTATAAAAAGCATTACACACAATTGATCATGTTGAATTAATTTCATTTATATTCTACAATCCTTCTGTTACTTTTCTACATAGTCAACATGTTTTTCCAAACATTTTTTGGGACGTGACAAGTTTTTCCAAGCCAGTGTTATGCCAGGTCGGGTCCTGTGCTCGCAACCAGTTGTTCACTGATTTGACTTCATCATCAGTGTTAAAAGTGCTTACCTTTGAGTTGGAAGAAACATGTGAAAATCGCTTGGGGCAAGCTCCGGTGAATACGGAGGATACGAGAAAACTTCCAAGTTGAATCTTGACCCAGGCAGAGCTCAGAAGATTCAACTGGGAAGTTTTCTCACATTCTCCATATTCACCAGATCTTTTCCCAAGTGATTTTCACATGTTCCCCTGACTCAAAGGTCATCATGGAGGTAAGCACTTTAACACCGTGACGAAGATCAATCAGAAGTGAACAGCTGGTTGCCAGCACAGGACCCGACCTGGTACAACACTGGCTTGGAAAAACATGTTGACTATGTAGAACAGTAACAGAAGGATTGTACAGTATAAATAAAATGAATTCAGCATGATCAATTGTGTGCAATGTTTTTTATAAAATAAGGAAACTTACTTATTGGACACCCCTCGTATTTCAAATGACTTTTTTGTGGCATAAGCAATTTACACAACATCTATTATTAATGATTCAAATTGTTCGAACCTTGTCATTCTTGCCAGTACATAGCGTCCAGTTCTTAAAATATTTGACTGTTGCTGTTCCCTTTGTATCTATAACAAAATGTGTAATGCAGGTATTTCTGCAAAGGTTTATCTCAATTAAAATGAAGTAGATAGGAAAATAAACTCTCATAAGAATAACTTCTATAGCCACTAATAAACAATAGAAGGTAGTGAAAATCATGTGAATGTAACACATCAGATTTTTCTACTTGTATAGCAGTTATATCCGTGCATAAATTAATTTATAACTTTCTGAAGCTAAACTGCTGTATATGTGACCCAAAAAAGTGTAAACCATGATAAAAGCAATAAAAAATACCTAAATTAAAGGTTCAGGAGAAGTTGTGAGCACTTATAAAGGCCATAACCCACCCATGCTCTCTTTTTAAAACAGTTTCTTTTATAGCAAAATCATCACAGAATGTCAACCAAGGACTCCATCTGTTATTACTGTGCATGCACAAAAGAGCCTGCCAACCCAAACGTACAAGTGCAATCCACAAGAACCAATTGTCTGAGTGATATTTATATACACATGACAACCTAGGCATCATAACCTAACCTAAGACTAAATTTCAAAACTATTGTTTTATTGTGTGTTTTTCACTCAAATCTTGGCAACTCTTCAGTTCTGAAGTGCATCAACAGCGAGAACACAAAGTGTCCCCTACTGGCAGAAGCTCAAACTAACTAGAGGCCACAGATATGGAAGTTGATTGCTTTAAGTTTAATAAATCAAATAAAACTCACTTTTTAGGTCACTTTTAAAAAAATATTTAGTCATTTATCAAACTTTTTAAGCCATCAAAATTTGGGCCGTTTATAATTAACAACTGAAACAATTATTTTTCTGGATGTTTACAGTGGAGTGGAGAATCTTCATATTTACCAGTTTCACTTGTATTTCATTATACGAGGGTTGTCCAATAAGCAAGTTTCCCTATTTTGTTTCTCTGTAAAATAAACTGTGCCTGTGGCATGTGAATGTGCCTGGTATGTATTGGCAATGCTTACACCAACTTACGATGTTGCTGCAGTATTTTGACTGTACGATGCAATTACCACTACAAAGCGTGTCCACTTGTGAGCTGTGTTGTGGCAGTGGTTCCCGATACCCATGGGTGTTTGGGTATGTCAGGCTGGTTTTCCGCCCAGGCAGGGTTGTGAGATGCGTCGATGTTCTCCAGCACAACCATAAGTGAGAGTTGGTAGATGGCATGCTAGCTTGCTGTCAGCCCTACTCAGGTTTACGGTAGTCAACCTTTAAGGGTCATGCGTTAAGTGGCGTATCCACTTCCAATCCCACAAAAGCGGGGGGGGGGGGGGGCCTTTAGGAAACAAGGTATTGGCCTCTTGGGAAACCACCACGGTTGGAGAGCAGCTCGGATGGTGCTGACCCTGGGTTATTAGGAGGGTGCTTAGGCTTAGGCTCTTGCCCAGGTAGACCTTCGAAGCAAAAATTGTGCTGTGTCATTCATTTTTTAGCAGCAAAACAACTATGCGCTGTCGATATACATCGGGAGTTAACCTCTGTCTATAGGGAAGGCTGTATGAGCATCCAAATGATTTGACATTGGCATTGTCAGTTTGTGAAGGGCACAAATATGTGCATGACAAACAATGCACACGGAGGCCCACTACAGCGCCATTATTGCAATTAATAATACTGTGGAGAAAGATGATCGCATTACCATTGACATCATCCTAATGTTGCTGCTACTTCCTGATACACCATCTTCACTATTGCTGAGTGATGTCCACAAGCAGCAACGGATGGATTCAGCCAGAATGTTTCTGGAAATGCACCAGAGAGTGGGAGATCTGCTCTTCAAATGGCTTGTCACTGGGGCCATCATTCGACTCCCAACAAAATGTCAGAGCATGGCGTGGAAGAAACCTGCCATAAGTGCCCCAAAAAGGCAAAAGCCGCACATTCGCAGGGAAAGTTATGGCAACCATCTTTTAGGACTGTCACTACCTGCCTCAGCACCACAATGAACGCAGAGGGGTACTGTAATGTCTTAGGAATCTCTAAGTTGCCATCAAAAGAAAAGCCCTAGTCTGTTGTCTCACAATGTTCTCTTCCTTCATGACAATGCTCGGCCTCGCACAGCTTGAGTGACCGAGGCAGGGCTCAGAAGTTTCACTGGCAAGTGTTTTCGTATCCTCCAGATCTTGCCCCAAGGACTTTCTTCGAGGTAAGCACTTTAACACCAATGATGAAGTCAAATCAGAAGTGAACAGCCGGTCGCGAGCACAGAACCCAATCTGGTATAACACTGGTTTGGAAAAACTTGTGTCATGTTACCAAAAATGCCTGGAAAAACATGGCAACTATGTAGAAAAGTAACAGAAGGATTATGCAATGTAAATAAAATTATTTCAACATGATAAATTGTGCATAATGTTCTTTATAAAATAGGGAAACTTGCTTATTGGATGCCTCTGTATAATGGTACCAGGAGTTTATGTATTATTTGAAAACTGTGTAGCCTTTATGTTATTAAATAACTACAGGACCAAAGAGAAGATATAAAAGTTTAAAACTTCATCTACTGTGATTATATAAAAGTAAATCAACCATTCCAATAATTGTTTTATATCCGAAAGATATGTGCAGAGTATACAACATTTCCAGAACTTGGAAGACTATCAACAGGGAGCTTAAGGAAATCAAGAATACATCTGCCAACATTTCGTGCTCATTTCCCTCATATCAGACAATTTTTCATTTTATTTGGGCTTTATGAAACTACAAGAGGTAAAGCAGTGAATTCACCATAAAGATTTTCTATATCATTGTACAACAATTCTATAAAAAAATCTGTTAATATACATTCACATGATTTTCTCTATTGTCTATCGTTTATTAGTAGCTCTACAAACTATTCTTATTAATGTCTATATTTCTATCTACTACATTTTAACCCAAATAAACTTTTGCAGAAATAGCTACATTACACATTTCGTTATAGATAGAAAGGGAACAACGATAGTCAAATGTTAACTCGCAGGACTTTAAAAGAATGGCTAAAAATTGAACAGACAATCACGAGAAAGAACTGAATGTTGACAGAATTCAAGAGAATTGCCAAATAATGAATAATTCAAACCATTAATAACATATCTCAAAAATGGCTTATGCCACAAAAAAAAAATTATTTAAAATAAATTGTATGTTTTAAAGAGATCTAATTACAAAATTCCTTCGGGTTGAAGACGACTTCATACGATATAAACAGAAAATTCAATATATACATTGTATTTGTCATATAAATATCTTTAATACATGGTATTTTAATAAAAATCATTAAAACCAATTTTTAGAAAATCAAAATTTTTGAAAAATGTTCCATGTAAATGTTTCAGTTTTACCCTCCCTACCACGTACATAGTAGACAGAAAAATCTGATACCAGATTTCATCAGAAATACATGTTTTGAGGCCCACTGAATCAAAAAAGCATTTTTAGGGAAAGGTCCATGTGTCTTTCTGTGAACAGCATAACTCAAAAACAAAAAGTCGGATAAATACCAAACTTGGTATTTAGGTTCAGTACATTCCAAAGATGGGATAAAAAGATTTTCAAGAAAATGCCTGCACCCCCAACTACCCAACTATCCTTTACATGGAACATTTTTCAAAAACTTTTATTTTCTAAAAACATGGCTCCTACGATTTTGATTAAAATACCATATATTGAAGATATTTACATGACAAATAAAATGTATATCTTGAATTTTCTGGGAATAACCTGCGAAGTCCTCTTCATTCGGAAGAAATTTTGTATAATCTTGTGTAACTAGTAAACGTTAAGTGATAGACAAAAACCTACTACACAAAAAATACAGGTCCGTTTTAAGGTGAGTCCACACTGTTCAACATATCAACAGTTAACATTCAACCATTAACAAAATGTCACATTCAACATGTTAAATGCCTTCATGTGTTGTAACTATGAACGTTTAACATTCTATCCACACCAGTTGACTTGTTGGGACAACAAAATCTCTTAACTAAAAGCAAAATGGACTCCAGTGATTAGGATTTGACATTTCCTATTTGTATCTGGTATGTAATAAAAAGAAAAGTGGAAGGTGATGAGGCTCTATCTTGTTAATCGGCACAGGAGTGAAAATATTTTGAATGAGTTTAAAATTCGGAGCAGTTTGACTTCAATTTCTTGAATACAAGTCAAAGTGATTTCAATTTTGTTTTAAGCAAGGTTTCTAACCTATAATTCAAAAAAGGACACACATTTGAGAGCAGCCATTCTAGCTACCAGACTTGAGCCTTTTTGCAATTCTCTAGCAAAGTGAGGTTATTATTTTTTTTCTGATATTGCCTCTGGAACAACAATAAATTGCACATAGTTTGGTATATTTGTCCATCCTTTTTATTACATATATTACAATGTTCCATAATGATAGCCTTAGCAAAGATTTTATTAATGAAAGTGTCTTTTCTTTTGTCCATTCCATAAATTCACATGAAGCAAGCCAAATCAAAGATATAAGCACAGAACGAGTCAACATGGAACTACCGAACACAATAGCATGAAGGAATCACAATAGCTGCCTTGTTTACAGTCTGAAAACTTCCGAAGTTCACCCAATCACATACACAGAGAGCGAATTGACTTAACAAGTTTTCCATTAAAAGTGGAAAACATCCAACATGTTAAAAGTGTCAAGTACAACTCTTTCAATTAACATGTTAAGTCAATTGTGATCGAAATTTGGCCAACATGCAAACTGTTAACATGTTGCACTTGACAAGTTTTGTTAAATGTTAATCAGTGTGGACAGGGCTTAAAACACGCAATTCATTTCAAATAAAATTTTTTGGGGCATTAGCCATTTCTGAGATATCCATTATTAAGGGTTCAAATTTTTCATTACTTGGTCATTCTCTTCAAGTCCTTTCAACATTCAGTTATTTTTCATGATTGCACGGAAACAGTATGGAATTTCAAGGTCAGCATATAGCATCCAGTTGTTAAACATTTGACTATTGCTATTCTCTTTGTATCTATAACAAAATGTGTAATATAGCTATTTCTGCAAAGGTTTATTTGGATTAAACCATAGTAGATTGTGAAATAGGCTTTAGTAAGAATAATTTGTATACCCACTAATAAAGATAAGAGGGTAGAGAAAGCAACATGAATGTATCGCATCAGATTTATGAATTATGCTGCTCTCTCTCACACACACACACATGGGCATTTTTCTAAAAATGCTTTTTTTGGGATTCAGAGAGGCTAAAACATGTATTTCTGTGAAATCTTGATATCAACTTTTTGGGTGGAATGCACAGCTACTATATACATGCCATAGAAAATAAAAATAGCTAAAGGAAATAATTGCCATTTGAATTTTAAAAGCTACTTTTGCAATGTTAGGCTAGTCCAGCTAACCTAATATAAAAGTAAGACACACAGCCAATAAAGCTCCAGTGAAATATGAAGTAAAGCTAAATGCTGTTATTTTTATCTAGCAAAGTTGTATTAATTTGTATATAAGTTCTGTAAACATATGGGGAAAATTTGTACATTTTTATGTTTGTTTAACTGTAAATATGCACATTTAAATACCTGTACCTATGTATTGACCTACCCTTGACATGTACTATGTTCATCGGTCTCGTCAATAACCACCAGTGAACTCACAAAGCACAATGCAATCTTATCTAATCTTGAATATTCTGTATATATGCAGCCCACTCCTCCACATTCTTATAAACCGTAAGAGATACAACCTGATTAGAGAAACTAAAACATACCTAATGCCAGTTGTGCACTCCTAAAAGCTGTCTTTAAGTTTAAAAATGCATGGTTTTGTCATAAAACGCAATATAATGCCAGAAATGACACAACCTGGCATCATAAACGTCAGATATAGTTATTACAATCTTCTTAATTGAAAGAAAGTTACTTACCCATACGAAAGAAATGTTTCTGCTAACGTTTAGCAGTTTTCCCGAAACAAAACCCAGAAACAGAGACAGACATTTGACAGAGGTACCGCCAAACAGCTACACGCTCAGCTGTTAAGTAGAAGTGTATTTACCGGCCATCGGTTTCCGAGCGAACCACATACAGCCAGGGCGCATTTGGTGCAAACGTTTGTCAGCTGTTGAACAAATATTTTATAAATGTAATAAAGATGGCAAAGACGAAGTATGAGGCATATATGATGAATATTCTGGGGTTGTACCTTCCATCTTTTTAAAAGATTGAACGCAAGTATCAAAGGTTATAAATAAAATTAAGAACAAAACATCTTCCGTTTGGGATGGCATATCATCACAAATATTAAAGCATTGTAGCGGTGCATTAACAAGCACACTTCTTAGTTCACCTAATAAATGCGTCAATAAATGAAATAAATTTCTGGATACCCATTAGAATTGTCAGGCCAATCTTTAAAAAAGTGATAAAACACATTGAAAATTACAGGCCAATTATTCTAACGTCTATATTTGTTAAAGTTTTCGAAAATGTATTAATAGATTGACATGTTTTTACTTTCTCTACTACGTATAGTAAGTAGGGGAAGTATTGCATTCCACCCAAAAATTCGATACCGAGATTTCACCGGAAATACATGTTTTGAGCCCTCCTGAATCCAAAAAAAGCATTTTTGGAAACATGTCCGTGTGTGTGTGTGTGTGTGTGTGAACAGCATAACTCAAAAACGAACAGTCGGATAAGCACCAAACTTGGTATTTAGGTTAAGTATCTTCCAGAGATGCGACACGAAGGTTTTCAAGAAAATCCCCCCACCCCAGACTACCCTTTACATGGAACATTTTTCGAAAATTTTAATTTTCTCAAAAATGGCTCTAACGGTTTTGATGAAAATATCATATGTTTAAGATAATGTCATGAGAAATGAAATGTATATCTCGAATTTTCTGGGAATGTCTCCAAAAGTATTCTTTATTGTGAACGACTTTTGCATAACTGGTAAACCATAAGAGTTAAACAGAATTTTACTTCACAAAAAATGTAGATCGCGTTAAAATACACAATTCATGTCATATACATTTTTTTTGTTGAGTGAACCGTTTTCGAGATATTGCTTGTTATTCCCTTAAATTTTCCAATACTTATACTTTTTCCCAAATTCGTTATTCATTTTTTTTATGTCCTGGACATGCAAAGAGAATGGAATGCGCCACATAGCAACCAGCGTTAAAATATTTGACTATCGCTTAAAACCTACCATATTCCCCTTGCATCTACAAGAAAATTACCAATAAGATTGACATCTCGATATCTCGATTAACATGAAGTATATGGAGCATAGGCGTTTGTAAAAATACTTTGTACAAGAGTAGAGAAAGTCATGTGAGTGTAACACATCAGATTTTTTTATGTCCTGGACATGCAAAGAGAATGGAATTCGCCACATAGCAACCAGCGTTAAAATATTTGACTATCGCTTAAAAGCTACCATGTTTCCCTTGCATCTACAAGAAAATTACCAATAAGATTGACATCTCGATATCTCGATTAACCTGAAGCATATGGAGAATAGGCGTTTGTAAAAATAGATTGTACAAGAGTAGAGAAAGTCATGTGAGTGTAACACATCAGATTTTTTTAAATAAATTCAATTTACATAATCCGCTACAGCATGATTTCAGGAGAGATTTCTCCACAACCACTGCTATTGCAAAGTATTACCATTCAACATTACATGAGAGCTTGATACAGGGCTGTATTTAGATGGGGGATTTCTAGGGTTCAAACCCCCCCCCCCCGAAACTTCTGACAGTTTTATTTATTTAAATTCATAGCAAACCAATATTGGAAAATGTCGTTAGATAACATAGGTCTATTGCTAGTAGTACATTTACAAGAAAAAGGGAAACTTAATATCGTCGCCTTACATAGGTAAGGTGACCATACATTCCAGTTTTGAAGCAGTCTCCATGTTTTGTGCTGTAAGGTGGAATATCCTCATTCTGCTGAGGTTTTCTTGTCTATATAATGTCTCCAAGCAATTTTCTTATCCATGCATCGTCTATATATACTACGGAGTAGGTACATGGTAACTGTGTGGGGTACTGTTAAGATCTACTTGTGGAAAACCCTCCTCGAAATTTTTTTCTGGGTATGGCATGGCTTGATAAGAGGAAGAAAAGGCAGGTATATTCCTGGATCTATCAAAAGCTTTTGATAACGCATCACATAGGAAACTATTAGACAATATACAAAAAAATATGTCATCAGAGGCAAATTCCTACAAATCTTAAAATCTTTCCTTGTAAATTTTAAATAGTGCATCGAAATAGTTACCAACAAGGTTGCAATATAAAATATGTCAATTCAAATTATGAAATTATAAAAATTGGAGCAGCACAGGGATCGGTACTTGATCGACTCCTGTTTTTACTATATACAAACGATATTCCCAAATCTGAAAATTACAAAATAATTTCACATGCAGACGATATTTCACTTACATTTGCAAACTCAGATATAAATAGATTTAAAAAGTTAATAACCATAGAAATGCAGAATATCTGTAAACATTTAAATTATAATAACCTGAAAGAGTGATTATGTCCCAACACCAAAAGAATAGGTCAAAAAATGAACCATTAAACGTGAAAATAAATGATGACAATACTGAGCTATTGGTAAATATGAAATTGTTGGAAGTACAATTGATGGAAGTTTGACTTTAAATTGCACATAGAACATATATGTTAAAAAAACAGCGCTTGCTTATATTTATTGAGAAATATGGTAAGTATTTAAATACAAATTCTTTAAAATGAAATTGAGTTTTATTTATGGACGCTCTTTAACTACTGCGGTTCTTAGCGTCCCATTCTATATTGGGCGTGAAACACCGGTAATTTTGCTCAGAGGCCTCTTTATCAGGCTTGAGGTTCTTTTACGTGCCGTAAATCTACGACACGGGACCACCGGCTTTACTTCCCTTCCGAAGGAAGCCATGCTAACGATGGGTTTGAACCCGCGACCTTGGGAACTAGAGGCTAGCACGGTACCACTAGTCCACGGAGGACGATCACAAATTCTTTAAAAATGATATACCATGGTCTAATTTACCCACGTGCACATACCACACGGAATAGAAGTCTGGGATAATTCTGGATTAACAAATGTAAGTAGATTATTGGTTATGCAAAAGAAATGTATCAGATGTATTTTTACTTTCTCTGCCACGCACCTAGTGGCTAGAGGAGGAGATATTGCATTTCACCCAAAAATTCGTACTGAGATTTCACCGGAAGTAGATGTTTTAAGCCACCCGAATAAATAAATAAATAAATAAATAAATAAAGAAAAAAAGCATTTTAGAAAAAATATCCGCGCGCGTGTGTGTAAACAGCATAATTCAAAAAAGAAAAGTCGGATAAACAGCAAACTTGATATTAAAATTCAGTAAGTACGAGGGCTGTCCCAGAAGTAGCCGACCTAACAAAGAAAATACAAAAAATTTGGGAAAAAACACCTTTATTTCTCTACATAGTCTGCTTTCAGCTCGATACACTTTTCCCAGCGATGTTCAATAGCTTCGATACCCTGTTTATAGTGAGAACCGTCGAGTTCTGCAAAATAGCCATCAACTGCAAACTCCACCTCTTCATTGCTGGCAAATCTTTTACCACCAAGCTATTTCAACTTCGAAAACAGAAATTAATCATAGGGGGCTAAGTCTGGCGAATAGGGTGCATGAGGAAGCAATTCAAACTTTAACTCATTGATTTTGGCCATGGAGATAATTGATGTGTGAGCTGGTGCATTGTCTTGATGAAACAGAACTTTCCTTTTCTCTAAATGCGGCCGCTTTTGCTTGATTTCATCATTCAAACGCTGCAATAAGTTTGCATAATACTCGCCATTGATTGCTTTTCTTTTTGAAGATAATCAATGAAAATTATCCCACCCGCATCCCAAAAAAACTCACGCTATGACTTTGCCTGCAGCTGGAACTGTCTTCGTCTTCTTTGGAGAAGATTCTCCCTTTTCATTCCACTGTTTTGACTGTTCCTTCGTCTCAGGTATGAAGTGATGGACCCATGTTTCATCCATGGTTATGAATCGACGCAAAGGGTCGACTTTATTGCGGCGAAACATGCCAAACACTCGACTGAAACATCCTCATGACGCTGCTTTTGTTCCATTCTGAGTAAACGTGGCACCCATCTTGTGCACAGCATTCTCGTGTCTAAATTTTCAGTCAGTGTGCGATGTACAGCACTTTTTGGAAATGCCTACGATATATGCTAGCTCACGCACTCAGTCGACGGTCATCCAATACCATTTTGTGGATTTTCTTCATTGTCGACCATTGCGATGTTCGTCTTGGCATCTCGTACGGCTCCGCTTAAACTCTGCCACCCAATATTTTACTGTTGTAAACGAAGGAGCAGACTCCCCCAGGAGTAGAATCTAGCTCAGCTTTAATATTAGTTGGACTAAGATCTCTCAAATGAAAGTATTGTATCACATAACGATGGCCGGTTTTATCCGTTTACAAATTCGCCGACAGAGTTCGCTATTGATGGCTGCCAAACAATTGCTAAACAACATAGCATCGTCAAACTTCAAACTTAAGCTTTATAAGAATGGTACTTTCTACCAGAGTCATTTGTTTGAAACAACAACCGCCATATATACGGCAGGTCGGGTACTTCTGGGACTGTCCTCGTATTTTCCAAAGATGCGCACGAAGATTTTCAAGAGAAAACCGTCGCCCCAAACTAGCCTTTGCATGGAAGATTTTTCGAAGTTTTTTATTTTCTAAAAAATGTCTAACGATTTAGATTAAAATGCCATATATCGAAGATAGTTACACAACAAATAAAATGTACTCGTATATCTTGAATTTTCTGGGAATAGTCTTTTAAATCCTCTTCATTCGGAACGCATTTTGTATAATATTATATAATTGGTAAACGTTAAGTGATAGACGAAAACGTACTACACAAGAAATGTAGATCTCTTTAAAACGCACAACTTATTTCAAGTAACTCTTTTTTCTGTGGCATCAGCCATTTCCGAGATATCCGTTAATAAATGGTTCGAACTGTTCAATAGCCATTCTTTTAGTCTTGTCGATTTTCAATTGTTTCTCGGGAATGTATAGAAAGTTTGCGGAATTTTACGTCCAGCACCTAGCGTCCAGTTCTTAAAAAGTTGACTATCACAATTCCCATTGTATCTATAACGAAATGTGTACTGTAGCTATTTCTGCAAAAATGTATCTCGATTAAAATAAGTAGATAAGAAAGTTAACTTTCATAAGAGCAATTTGTATACCCACTAATAAACGATAGAGGTAGAGAAAGTCATGTGAATGATTTTTTTATTCAATGGACCTCAAAACATGTATTTACGGTGAAATCTCGATATTGAATGCAATACCTTCTCCACCTACTATGTACATACGTGGTAGAGAAAGCAATAATTCGTGTATGTAATTTGTTTGAAATAGATAGAAATGTAAGAGTAGTATACAGTGGCGCCCTGACCTTGCAGTAAAAGTGTGATGACGTCAAGACACAGATAAATATCCCCAAGAATGTGACTACCCGGCCGTTAAGGTCCTAATGAAGCGAGAGAAGAGCATGCCGGGCATATCGACATGGCGCTGCTACTGCAATTACAAAGAAAATGGTCGCAGCATTTCCGTGGACCATTTCACAAATTTAATAAAAGCAATTTATTCTTGTCTTGCCTTGGGGATGAAGTCACGGTCACTGACCTCTGGTTATGAGAATAACAATCATTGCTGCCTCAGCTGCAAAGTGACTTCATTACGTATTTAAATCCACATTTTTAAAATTCCTTTTTCATAAACACAATATTCCAAAATTTTAATATTTAAATACTAGGACATTGCAGCTATACATGGGCGTAAATTGAGATCCAGTCTGGGGGGGGGCAAAATAACTGAATGTCATATAATGGAACACATTATAAAAAAGGTTTAAAAGTAGCTTTAACTCACTTCTTACCGAAATAATTGAGGGGTTATTTATAGAAAGAGCCCTTGTCAAAAGGTTAATTTTTCAGGAGAAGCAAAAAACATTTTACAGTCCCCATACAAGCTACGTATAAACAAGCTATTTATGACAATGATATGTGACATAACGTAACAGAAAATTCGCATCAATTAACGCTTAAATATGACTGTTATAAGTTATTAAAGATGAGCATGTGTGACAAGGGTCGCTTTTGCCTCAACATTTTAAAGTGTAAAATAAGATAATCTTCATATTAAAAATTCGATTTATTCCAAAAACATGAACTATTACATCACTACAGTAATGCACATGTAACATTACATTTTATTCATGTTTGAATAAAAAACATTGTCAAATTTGACGAAATTTACTGAAAAAATATAACAGCTGATTTCCCATTCTAAATTATTTCAATTGTCTACTCCACTGTTGTCTGAATGATCAATGTCTATCTCACCATCTACACCGTGGTGTAGTGGTTACCATGCTAGCCTCTAGTTCCCGAAGTTGCGGGTTCAAATTTTTTCGGGCCTAAAAATCCTTAGCATGGCTTCCTTCGGAAGGGAAGTAAAGCCGGTGGTCATAGATTTACGGCACGTAAAAGAACCTCAAGCCTGATAAAGAGGTCTCTGAGCAAAACTACGTTCCAATAATGGAACGCTAAGGACCACATTAGTTAAACAGCGTCCATAAATAAATTAAAAAAAGATTAATGCTAGCTCCTTCTTCTTCTGCTCCGCCTTCTTGTACCAGAGTTTCAAAAAATTGACGACTGTTTGGTCTTAGTAAATCATAAAGTTTTTTTCAGATCTTGTGTTTTAGAAGGTTTTATTTTTGGAAGTTAATTGTACATTTAAGGAAAAGAGAACTCTTGAGGGATTGCTGACTTACTGCGTATATTAACTGATCTCCATGGACCTGTATAAGAGTCCCTTACTCCGATGAATGGCGATTCTCATTCTATGCTATACATCCTAATACCTTTAAGCTTCATTGCATTAATTCCAGCAGATTTACGAAAGTATGTCTGCACTGCCTCTTTAACATTATGAAAGTCTTGGTGATGCATTGTCGTGACTTGGATGGGACCTACAGGAAGATATCTCATTCCATTCCTCAGGTGTTTCCACACACACCTTTCTTTTCTTCTTTGCAACGGCCGAAAAAAACCTGATCATTGCCCAGGAAGGAATGCCCACCATTGGAAACAGATGAGTGATTCGCTTCAACATATCAAGGTAGTGAACAAGAATGTAACAGAAATAGACCATAACAAAAGCTTTTTTTGTTTTGTCCAGGACAGCCATCTGATATCAATATCAATTCCTTTTCATTATCATTTTCTTGCTTCAAATATTGAAACAGCATGGATGTGACTTCACAATGACGCGCTCTTTAAAAATCTGACTGTCGCTTTACCTAGTAGGTATATATAGGGTCTTTCAACAAGGATGTCCTATCTTTGAACTTAAATAAAACACGTTCTATAAATGATAAAGGTTTATTTCTTTTTTTATTTTGGAACATAGTTAATGTCATTACGTGTGGAAGAGAACATCAGTTAAGCGACCGCCGCGACTTCGTTGGGTTGCGCGTATACGGTTGACCCAATTTTCAATGACAGAAGAACGTAAATTAGGTCCAACTTCACGAATAACATGTGCGATGTTATTCATAAGATCATTTACTGTTTCTGGCTTGTTGACATAAACTCGAGATTTAACATAACCCCACAAGAAGTAATCCAATCACATGACCTCGGGGGCCAGTTAACATCACCACCACGGGAAATGATGAAACCTCTGAACTTCTTCAAAAGATCGATAGTTTCGAAAGCAGTATGACATGTGGCACCATCTTGCTGGAACCAGATGTTTCTGAGATCCATACCATACAATTGAGGCCAAAAATAGTCCCTTATAAGAGCCCGGTATCTTTCTCCATTGACAGAGCTTCTCAATCTTCATCTTGGAAAAAATATGGACCAATGATTCCACCATACCAAAATCCACACCACACAGTAACCTTTTGGGGATGAAGTGGTCGTTCTTGAATCTGCATTGGATTGTGGTTGCTCCAATAGCGGCAATTGTGTTTATTAACACAACCATTCATCCAAAAGTGGACTTCGTCGCTGAAGATGATTTTTCGACAAAAATCCGGGTCAGCTTCCAATTGCCCCAGAGCCCAGTCAGCGAATACACGGCGCAACCAATGATCGTTGGGCTTTAGTTCTGTTGGGCATTTTGTAAGCATGAAACTTCAAGTCCAGATGCAGAATTCGCCAAGTTGTGGTCGGCGAAAGCCCCAATTCTTACGCTCGACGAGCAATTGATTTGTTTCCGTTCTCGCGTACACTCTCACGAACGGCGCCTGTTTTCGTTGGAGCGCTTACGCCGATTACGTACAGGCGCTCTTTGGTCGCTGACAGAACCACTTCTTTCAAATTTATCGATCAAACACCGAATCGTTCTCTCGCAGGGACGATTATGCACACCGTAAACTTCGCGCAATACACGGAAGGTTTGGCGAACAGATGATCCATTTTGATAATAAGTTTTCACGATTTCTACGCGTTGCTGAATGCTGTAACTCGGCAGCTATCACATGTTAAAGATAGGACACTCTTGTTGAAAGACCCTATACAACAACGATTTTTCGGCGTAAAAATCCTTAGCATGGCTTCCTTCGGAAGGGAAGTAAAGCCGGTGTTCCCGTGTCGTACATTTACGGCACGTAAAAGAACCTCAAGCCTGATAAAAAGGCCTCTGAGCAAAATTACCGGTTTTTTCACTCCCAATATATAAGGAGCATGCAGTTAGAGAGCGTCCATAAAAAGTGAATTGAAGGTTTATCTGAGTTAACAAGTAGAGGGAACCCTGTGTTGTCTTTGTTCACTGCTTGCACATGCACTTAATGTTTGCAACAAAGTTGTGATACATCCCCCCTCCCCCCAACATAAATGGGAGACCGAGTTCCTTTTTGCTTTATCTACCACGTACATAGCAGGTAGAGAACGTATTGCATTCCACCCAAAAGTTCGATACTGTGATTTCGCCGGAAGTAAATTTTTAAGGCTCCCGGAATATAAAGAATAAAACCTTTTTAGAAAAAGATCCGCGCGCGACAATAACTGAAAACGAAATGTCGGATAAGCACCAAACTTGGTATGGAGGTTCAGAATCTTCCAAAGATGCGACACGAGGATTTTCAAGAAGCCTTCACCCAAAGTACTTTTCACATGGAACAATTTTCGAAATTTTTTATTTTCTAAAAAATGGCTCTAACGATTTTGATAAAAATACCATATATTAAAGATATTTAAGTGACAAGTTAAATGTATATGTTGAATTTTCTGGTAAGGGCCTTTGAAGTCCTTCACTCAGAAGCAATTTTGTATAATCTTGCATAACTGGTAAATGTTAAGCAATAGACGAAAATGTACTACACACACAAAAAGTAGATCTGTTTAAAATACAAATTTATTTCAAATAGCTTTTCTGTGACATAAACTATTCGTTATTAATGGTTCCAATTGTTCAATACTTGGTTATTATTTTAAAGTACTGCCAATTTTCAGATGTTTCTCGCGTTGTCACGGAAACGGTATGATTTTAAGGCAGCATACAGCGTCCAGTTGTTAAACATCTGACTATCGCTGTTCTCTTTGTATCTATAGCGAAATGTGTAATGTAGCTGTTTCTGTAAAGATTTATTTGAATTAAAACGTAGTAGACAGAAAAATAAACTTTCTTAAGGATAATTTGTGTACCCAGTAATATGCCATAGAGAGTAGAGAAAGTCACGTGAATTGACATATCAAAGTTTTTAGATTTGTAATCAGTCATGAAGTAGTTGAAACAGTGCGCCTGGAAGTTCAACTGCACTTGCACAAAAGCTCAGGTTCGCAGAATTAAAGAACACTGTGACATATCGGTATCTTCTACAGCTGCACCGACCGAGATGACTTCGTGATAACATGTGACGCTCGCATTCGGGGGATCCTGGGTTCCATTCCCGTCGATCGCCCACTCTCGCCCTGGGATTTTCGTGGTTTTCTCTGGTCAGTAGGCGAACGTGAGGGTGGTTTCTAAGGATTCCCTTTCACTCCTTTTTCTTCTCAGCTTTGAGGTTTCGTGGTGGTTGACGGTGCCGGGCAGATGGTGCGAATGCTTGCTCAAAGCAAAGGGTATTCCCCGTGAAACTGAAGGTCTGCATAGTCGCTCTCTCTATGCAACTCCAGTACTCGAGCCTGGAATTGTTAGGGACTTCCGCGCGTCTTTGCGGCCTGTAACCTCAATAAACAGTGCTCGAGGTATCCCTCTCCGTTGTATAACCTATACCTGTAAAATTGTACTCCTTAATTTCCTCCAAATATACATGAGATACGCTCGGTTATTTAGTTTTAGATTGTTTTTGAATGCCTTGCAAAAGCACATCTTTGAGCTCGTATGTGGCTTCCTTAAAATGGGCCTTATTTAAGGGTTTATCATTTTCATGGTGTTCGCGAAAAGCCATTTCTTGTTTACTTGAAAAACAAAGCAGCTCTAATTGGGAACTGCATCTGTTTATTCCCACTATGAAGTCGTAAGCTTTCCCGAAGAGCGTCTGCCTTTTCTCTAACTCCCTTAAGGATAGGATAGGACAGTTAATGGAGGGGACACCCAATGGAGAAACAGACGAGATGCGGGGACCTCAGGAGGCGTATGGGTTGCATAGAAGCCGGCGCAAGTTGACAGAGACCACGAGAGGGTCATTCGGAGCGTGCCTTTAGTGCGACCGGGGAAACACGACCCAGCATGGAGGTTCAACAGGCTTCCCGAGAACAAGTTGCATCTGCCCAATTCCGACCGAACCGGAGCCCCGGCATCAACCTGAAACATGAAAGGGGAATGAAATGAGAGGAAACCTGTAGTAGAATACACCACTCTGGCGTTCTCCTACGTCAACCAGGGAAAACCACGAAAAACCCATGGTCAGATTGGATGGACAGAATGAGGGTCGAACATGTTACCGCGGCGCTAGGTTTCTAACTCCCTTAATCCGACACAATTCCTTGTACAGCAGGTTCATGGCTGGAGTTCTATTGTTCAAGTCCGCCACCCACTGTTGTTCCACACGCCGATAAGCAAACCGTATAGTCACTACCGCACAGCCATTTACACCAACGAGATTTCAATTTCCTGGTTGCCCCACCACGTCTACCAACATTCAACACGCCGGCATCTTTCCACAAAGAAAACGGTGTCTGGAGAATGCAACACATCAAGTCGCTTGTTGGGTTCATTATGATTCCCCTACATAAGAATCATAAACTTCGAATAACACACAACAATAATAACTTTAGAAAGCTTCTTTTGTGTTACACTTACATGACTTTTCTCTTCTCACTCTATTCCTACGAAACCTTATTCTTCTATTTACTTCTTGTTAATCACGATAAACATATGCACAAATTGTGTTTTAACAAGATCTACATGTTTTGTGTAGTAAAATTTTTTCTGTCTCTTATAGTTCACCCAGTTATACAAAAGTCATTCGGAACCAAGAGGATTTCACAGGTTGTTCCCAGAAAATTCAAGATATACGTTTCATTTGTCATGAAAATATCTTAAATATATACTGCCGTTTGTGAAAACTGCAACACCTAGAAGGAAACGCATGAATTCAATAGCGCAGGTTAGGTACATGACAAGTAACAAATGATAAACTTTTCAAATCTATACATGACCTTTGAGCCCTATATTCAGTGTTTGGTGTGGCCAATTACAGCTGCTATACGCCATGGCATTGAATCAAAAAGGTTCTGAATAACCTCCTGAGGGATCTCCCTCCACGCAGTTCGTATTCGAGCCCACAAATCCGTGACACTGGTTACTGGAGGACCGTGACCAACCATATCCCAGACATGTTCGATGGGTGACATATCAGGAGAACGTGCAGGCCAGGGAAGCAATGGTATCCGTCGCTCTTCGAAGAAGGCTTGTACATTCCTCGGAATATGTGGCCGGGCATTGTCCTGTTGAAATGTGACCTGTGGAGATGCCTGAAGCCGGGGGAGTACCTCAGGCTCTACAACCACCGTTAGGTACCGGTTGATATTCAAAAGTGCCCTCAATTCGTAGGAGGGGAGATCGGTTGTTGTAACCAATGGCACCCCAAACCATCACACCTGGTGTTTGTCCGCTATGCCGCTCAACAATGCAGTCCTCCGGTTGCGCTCACCACGGTACCCCCAGTCACGTATGTGGACATCACTGTTGGACACGTTGAAGCGGGACTCGTCCGAAAAGACTACATTTTGCCACTCAGCACCCCAGTGACGGTGTTCACGTGCCAATTGCAGTCGGAGAAGGTTGTGGTTTCTGGACAATGGAAGCCGGCGTAATGTCATGCATGCAACTAGTCCAAGCTGCAGCAGACGGCGACGAACCGTTGATGCAGACAAGTTCACACCTGTTGCAGTGCTGCAGCGTCGAGCCAACACTGTGGATGAAGCTGTATGGTCCATTATGGCCATGCGGACAAGATGACGGTCATTCCGTGGCGCGGTCCAGTACCCGCTCTTCGCTGCGTACGACACTGGATGTTGCGGAAAAGGTCCCGATAATGAAACGCCTCTGTAGTCGTGGCAACCAATTACATTTCCCCACCCCGCCAACCACTTTACGCTCTTCCCTGTGATGCTTTGCGTTGCGATCGGCTTGCCGTTTTGAAATCGCATCAGTCCGATCCAGCAGCCAAGCTTATGGCTGACCGGCGGGTCGCAAAAACAGCGCTTCGATTAAGAAAAATCCGATGTGTTACATTCATATGACTTGCTTATTAGTCGGTATACAAATTATTCCTACGAAAATGCATTTTCCTATCTACTTCATTTTAATTGAGATAAACCTTTCCGGAAATAGCTGCATTACAAGTTTCGTTATAGATACAAAGGGAATAGCGACAGTTAAATGTTTAAGGGCTGGGTGTTATTCGCTGGCCTTAAAACTCCATAACCTTTCCATGACATCGCCAGAAACAGCTAATGACTAAGTATTGCACAATTCGAAACATTAATAACGGGATATCTCGGAAATGGCTGATGTTACAAAAATATTATTTGGAATAAATTGTGTGTTTTAAAGAGATCTATAGTTGTGTGTAGTACGTTTTCATCTATCGCTTAACGTTTATCAGTTATGCAAGATTTCCTTTCGAATGAAGATTTTGCGAGCTTTCCCAGAAAATTCAAGATATACATTTTATTTATCATGCAAATATTTTAAATATATGGTATTTTAATCAAAATCGTTAGAGCCATTTTTGAGAAATTCAAAAATTTCCAAAAATATTCCATGTAAAGAATAGTTTAGGGTGTAGGATTTTCTTAAAAATCTTTGTGTCGCATCTTTGGAAGGTACTGAACTTAAATACCAAATTTGGTATTTAAGCGACTTATCGTTTTTGAGGTATGCTGTCCAAAGGCACACTTCCGTACGCGCGGGCATTTTTCTATAAATGCTTTTTTTATTCAGGGGCCTCAAAACATGTATTTCCTGCGAAATCTCGGTATCGATTTGTTGGATGGAATGCAATACCTTCTCTACCTACTGTGTACGTGATGGAGAAAGTAAAAATACAATTTATATAATTTTTATAAATGAAGAATAAATAAAAATAGAATAAGCTATTTACAACAGTAGGTGACTCGGCGATTCAAACGTCTCAAGGGAGAACCGTCCCTGGTTCACACGCACTTTTAGTTATCAAGGGGGGGGCGCGGAATATTACACTGTTTACATATAACTAGACATCGGATTTATATACAAATTTGGTTTTACTTGTGTTGCAGTCCACTGTCAGGACGTAGACGCTCTAGCTGCGTGTCTGAATCTACCACGTGAAGATTCACAAAGGGAAACAGGATGCCTTTGTCTCAGTTGGCTCCGCAGATCTGCATCGAGACACGCTGTCAGGAGTTCCCTGATGAGCTCGAAAATGCAGAACGGGATCGTCAGCTTAGGACCGGGGTCAACCTATGCTCGAGGAAGGATGAAGAGGGAGAATGAATAACTCGAGTTTACAGTTTCACTTAACAGGATAACCGTGCGATACAGCAGGAGAGGTGTGGTTGAGTGCGGTCCACTGACTAACTCATGGCTGGTTCCCTCTCCTTTTTACATCTGAGCCCGTGGCTCATTAGTCCACTGCAATTAGCACGGTGGCGCAATCTTTGCTTTATTCACGTAGCTAATTACATTAGCAGTTCTGTGTTGCGATCTTATCAGCTAAGCATAATGAAGCCCATTGGGCCTTGTCCAGAAGACTGTTCTGAAGATTCACAACTTGGGATATGGAATTAAGTTCTGCAATATGTTTTATGTACTTCTGTGCTTCTATGTAAAGTTTTAGAGTACATACTATTGCATATTTCGGACGTTTCTGCATACTTCATTACTTTTCGAGTATAGGTATAATGCACGTAAATGTTTAATCTTAATGTTAATATTTAAACTGATTAGTGAACAAAATTAGAAGAGGTGGGAAGCGAGCAGTCTTCCTTCACAGATCGTAACCTCCAACTACAGTGATATCTCTGGGAGTAATTGTGCAATTACGAGACAAACTTACAGAATCACAAATAGCATTAAACATTTGAGAAAGTTATCATTAGAAACAGAAGTCAAACTGTTGAATGTGAAAGCATCACCTGTCGCCATTTACGGAATAGAAAACATCCGACTATAAAGGTAAAGGTACGGACGAAAGGAGGGGCCCCCGCAACTGGGGCAGAGCACCGCAAGTAGGCCACGACGGCCCCTTTTGCTTCTACTATGATCCCTGAGAGGGAGGCATGAGCGGAGAGACTGAAGGGAGACCACATCCGGGTGAAGAATGCCGTAAGCATGGACGGGGTTTCTAACGGTTCCAGTTCGGACGCATGCGATGCTGCCCGGGCCCACCCTCAAGCCTCCAAACCCCCGGCGGTTCCCCCCCCCCCGTGGGGTCCACTGGGAGCTAGTCCTGCGAACACGCTAGGGAAGAAACCTCTACAAAGCGCCCAGCCGCAACCCGCCGAACATCGTCGCCTGGTCCTACAACCCTAAAACAGATGACAATGACGGAGATGATGGGTACAGGAAAGTCGCGGTAGAAGATGAACTACCCCAGTATTCTCCTGCCGATCCGTAGAAACCACGAAAACCCCATAGGTCAGAATGACGGTCGCCGGGTATCGAACCCAGGGCCTCCTGAATGCGAATCGTACACGCTACCGCGGCGCCACCTCTGGCTACATCTCATAAAAGAACAATTGTCAAATCTGGAGAGCATGGTATCTAAAGAAAGCCTGTGTGCATACTCCCTCGCGTTTAGTCCACGTCTTGGCAAGAGAACAATTTTATGTAGAAGAGACAATATTAAAATTCTTGCTCCCAGCCACAACCAACTACAAGGTGATCATGAAGGAACTTATGTCTGGAAAGAGTTCTTTGCTATGACGCCACAAAAGACCAAACTATGATGACCAGGATACCATTCACCCAGGACCAGAAAGTGTGCATGAGCTACGTGACAGATACCGTGTGATATTTTGCAGGCAGTGGCATGAAAAATACATATGCGCATTGTGCGAATTTCTCAATTCATTCACTAGTCACAAAATAATAAAGTCCTTGGAACTGAATGGAATGTGTATTGTAGGGGACCTGGCACCAGTGCGTCAGAATGTTGTAACCATGCCCCTCCGGGAGGGAGGGATGAGGTGAGAGGAGACACCGGGGAGCCGGAACCAGGAGTAATAGCACAGCAATGATAGGGACAGTTTCCAGTTTGAGACGCCCCGTCAGTCGGACAGGTAGACCGGGGACTCTCCTAACGCTTCCCACCCAAGGGGCGGTCCGTATACCCTCCGCAACCATTCCAAGATCGAGGGACAGAGAAAGCTCCACAGAGAGCATCCTTTTCCCCTGCCACTCCGCCGACACTTACAACACTGAAACAGACCTAACGTGGTGAAGGATGAATGAAATTATTAATGGAACGATATGGAGGGACAGGGAAACCACTCCAGCATTTACCGCCTGAAGACCCGAGACACGACTTCCCACTTGAGCCATCCCGCTCGGTAATAAAGTCCTTCCTATGGAGCTTGAGAGTGCTGTTCTGGGATAAATATCTTCAAGGTGAAAACGTAGTGCTGCTGCTGCTGAAGAAATTTCCTCAGAGTTAGTAAATGCTTTCAAATGTTGCTCCTTAGACGTGGAAAGATCCTTCTTAGCATACAGACTTGTGTTAACCAAACTTATCTTTAGCATCTGTATACTGCAAATCAAACTATAACGACCGGAATAATGTCTAAGGTTAAAACTGAGCGGCGGAGCTCGAATCGGGTACTTCCGTGAGCTCTCGGGACAGTCACGCTTTATTCACAAGACTTGCAGTAGTTATAATGGGGAACACAACTGTGATCACAAAATGAGACGAGATTTCAAAGAGACAGATGTTTCAACACTAAATATTTGTAACCAAAACACACTTTATTGATTTATGGTTCTCAAGTGGGTATGACTAAAACTTATTGCAACCCTTTACTTACTGCAGTACTCTTAGGTCAGTGGTAGAGATTTAGTTTCCTGTTCCTAAGGTTGCTAGTTCAAATCTCCGTGGAGCTACACAACGTCTTTCCCACTTACATTTTAAATACACACAACAGGTTTTCTTCATTTTTGTATACATATGTGGCGTTTATTTAGTAGTTCATCATACCTTCAACTAGGAAAGCTAAAAGGGAGGTATATAACGATTTGATGAGATGGAGAGAAACAGAAAGGGAGCAAGACAGGAAAAATTGCTTGGTCAGCAAGTGGTGGTTACAAATGCCTATTAGAGAATAAAAGAAAGGAATGGCAGGAAAGATTAATACTTAAAATAAAGGAGTCAGAGAAAAGCAAGAACTGCAGGAAACTATGGGAAAAGTAAGGAGGTCAAGCAAAAATGGGATGACGAAAACAGAGATCATGCCAGGCAAGTGGCTAGAATATTTCAGGAGTTTGATAAGAAAACATAGCAAAACAACGTTAGGGATAGTTCAAACAGGATGGGAAAATGAGAAACTGGATGGCAGATTCCCAGAAAGACAGGTATACAACAGCTAATAAAATTTAAAAGAGAGAAGGCGGGAGGACCGGATGGTATACCAGGGGAATTTTGGAAGGAATACGCAGAAAAGAGAAACATGTTGGAAGTGTTGACAAAGATGCTAAATAATTTAAAAGAAAGCAAAGAGATTCCAGCAAGTTGGAAATCGAGTATAGTAGCACCTATATGAACGGAAGGGAGGTGCGAACAAAACAGAATATATACATACTGGGCACAGGGGTGCTAGTGGACAGATTGAGACGAGGAAGAAACGATACTATCGGGATTTGAAGCAGGTTTTAGGAAGGGAAAACAAATGGTGAACAACGTATTTGTAATAAAATCATTAGTGGTCAAATATCTAAGGCAGAAAAAAAAGAGGAAGGTACAGGTAGATGGTAATGACGACATTAATTTATCGGTCGGAAGGAGGTTCCATACTCAAGTCAATTTAATCTTATAACCACAAATTTCACCATTATTGTAATTATATTTCAATGTAAATGAAGTATCTGTATTTAACAATAATGAGTTGTAAACAATAAAATACACAATTAACAATGGAGAATGGAACTACAGGGTTAAGCGACTTAACAACTGCTCCACGTGGACATAGCCCAAATCAGTGTATCATAGAGATAGCTAGTTGACGGTTGTGAACCGCGCGCTCAGTCGAATCCACTTTCAACAAATTTTAACTATTCAAGAGAGACCGGCCACTTTTAGTTTGACACATTAGTTTAGTACATTGCAAGTAGCAAGAAGTAAAGCTACATGCTTTTCAAATTGCAGACCACAACTTTAAAATTTTGACAGCATGACTGCATACATATTATTTATACAGGGTGATTTATGACGAGCTGACACATTTATTTCTTTAATTGTTTCAAAACGAGTTATGCTAGCGACAACTTATTTTACCTGAAATGCAGAGGAATTTTGGGAGATTATTTACCTCTATAGCAAATGTTGAAAATGTACTCCATCCTGCATAAGGCACAACTCAACACGTCGTTCCATGTTACTGGCCACTCTGTTGTTAATAGCTTGAATCTCCTGTGTAATGTTGTGCTTCAGATCGTCCAATGTCTCGGGACGTGTGGCATAAGCCCTGTCTTTTAAGTAACCCTATAGAAAGAATTTCGGCGATGTCAAATCCGGAGGTCTCGGTGTTCACAGGTTCTTGGAAATTAGCCGGTCGTCAAAGGAACTTGCAATTAGTGTCATGGATTCATTTGATGTATGGCATGTAGCGCCGTCCTGCTGAAAACATCCTTAACTCAGCTCTACATCGTCTGGTTGCTCAGCAAACTCCATGAAAATCCGTCGGTACTCTGCAGTGTTCACATTGTTTAAAAAAAAAAACTTGGTCCCACTATTCTCTGTGCGGATATTGCGCACCAAACTCCGATTTTAATCGGGTGCATAGGTGCTTCATGAATAACATGTGCATTTTCGCTGGCCCCATAGCGTGAGTTATTTGAGTTCACATAGCCGGATAAATGGAACCATGCTTCATCTGTGAACCATGTGATGGACAACATGGCAGGATTTTGCACAATGAACGCCTGAAACCAACGACAATAATTCAGTCGTCTATCCTTATCTGGTTCCTGTAACTGATGGACAACCGTAATCCTATACGGCTTTAGGCCTGCACTTCTCACAGCTCTCTGACACATTGAGTAGCTGTACCCTGTCTCCTGCGAAAAATGTCTTAATGATTTTTTGGGTAACTGATCCAGTCGTGCTCTTACGTGCGAAACCTAGATGAACGAGTTTTGAAAGAGATCCAGTTGTTTCCAATTTGTTTACCAGTCCCAGTATTGTGTTTCTTTGGGGAGGATTCCGAACACCAAATTCTCTCTGGTATGCCCTTTGAGTAGCTGTAATTGAATTCATAATTCAGTATTGCTTTACAAGGAAGAGTCGTTCATTTAATGTGTAGTTCATTTTCACGTTGACTAGAACAAAATCTCAAAAACAATTGCCGACATTAAACCAACAATTACGAATAAAACATGAACATCTGCGCGTCTAGTGGCAGGCAATCGAAACTCCAGAACATTCTGCTTAATTTGGTGCTAAAATTGGGGCATTGAGTGAATTTCGAACAGAATAATTAAAGAAAGAAATGTGTCAGTTCTTCATAAATCACCCTATATTTTCAATGCTTACAAATCCGATGTCTACATAGTATAACTTAAGAGTATTAGCGACTAATCATTATTGCTAGTGAAACTGTTGCGAAACGACAAACAATTTTCGTGATTGTTAGAATAGCCGACAGTCGACTGTTCTGAATGCAGACAATATTGTTGCAACATCATGATTACGAAGATATCGAAACTATTGCTCTAAATTTGTCTATACTTTTTATAATTCTGGATTTGAATTAAGGTGTCACGAAAAGTAGGCATGTTAACTTTTCTCTGCTACTTACGTGTAGTAAGTATTGTATTACATCCAAAAAATACAATTCTACACAGAAATTTCACCAGCAATACACGTTTTGAGACTCTCTGAATAAAAAAATGTTTTAGAGAAAGTTTCGTGTGTGTGTGTGTGAACAGCATAACTCAAAAACGACAAACTTGGTATATTTTAAGTTCAACATCTTCCAAAGGTGCGACACCAAGATTTTGAAGAAAATCCCTCAGCCTCCAAACTACCCTTTACACGGAATATGCTTAGAAAATTTTGATTTTATCAAAAATGGCTCTAACGATTTTTTTAACATACCACACGTATAAGATATTTTCAAGAGCCGTATCTCTTGAATTTTCTGTGAACGGCCTGTGAAGTCCTATTCATTCTGAATTTCGCATAATTTTGTATAACATTAAACGATACGCGAAAACGTACTACACAAAAAATATAGATCCTTTTAAAACACACAATTTATTTCAAATAATGTTTTTGTAGCATAAGCTATTTCCGAGATATATTGGTTTGAATTGTTTAATACTTTGTCTTTCTAAGTCCTGTCGATATCCGGTTGTTTCTCACGATATCATGGAAACAGTATGGAATTTTAAAACCAGGTATAACACCTAGTTCTTAAACATTTGACTATCGCTGTTCTCTTTGATATTATAGAACAATTAGCTTTCGCAGAGAGTTTGTAGAAGCTGTAATAAAACAAACGATAACGGGAGAGAAACTCATGCGAAAGTAGCATAGAAGGATAGGATAGAACAAGGCACGGAGGGGGACTTTGCACCTCGACCTACGCAGATCTTCTGTGCCTGTGCCCCCGGGAGGGAGTGATGAGGTGGAAGGAGACAAAGGGCGGCCGGATCTTGAACCACGACAGGCAGGGTCCCCACCAGTTACAGATTTGAACTCGCCGGGTGCTGGTTGCAACCGGCCCCCCGCTCCCTTAGGCTTACGCATCCCCTGGGGGGTCCGGTAGACGAAGGTTTCCATAGAGCATCCTTTTCCCCACGCCGAAACCTCCCGCCGACACTTGCAACCGTGAGAGAGACCAAGCAGATGAAGGGCGAAGTGAAATGAGAATGAGATGAAATGGTTGGACAGGAAATTCGGGGGATGTAATTATCCTTCCCGGCATTCGCCTGGCGATCTGGGGAAATCCGCGAAAGAAAACCCATGGGTCAGGAACGTCAGCCACGGGAATCGAATCCACGACCTGCCGATTGCGGGCCACAGAGGTAACCGAAAAATTAAATGAAGTTTTATTTATGGACGCTCTTTAACTGCTGTGGTCCTTAGCGTCCCATTCTATACTGGGCGTGAAAGACTGGTAATTTTGCTCAGAGGCCTCTTTATCAGGCTTGAGGTTCTTTTACGTGCCATAAATCTACAACACGGGATCACTGGCTTTACTTCCCTTCCGAAGGAAGCCATGCTAAGGATTTTTAGGCCCGAAAAAATCCGTCGCACTTCGCCGGGTTTGAACCCGCGACCTTGGGATCTTGAGGCAAACATGGTAACCACTAGATCACGGAGTACGACAGCAGGCCATCCCATTATTATTATTATTTTAGTCTCCCGACATGTATTGTGTCAGCTCCTTACATTGTGGGACGGAGGACAAACGACGCCACCTACAAGAGGAAAGGAATGACGTAAATGAAGGAAACAGTAGCTATGTTTTTACACGTGTGAATTAGAATGTGGAGGAAAGGCGTTATGACGCATGTGTTTGTCATGACGCAAGTAGACAATGACTCAGAATAAATACCGATTCAATCTGTAACGGGTTTATTTCCTTATTCTACATACAAACCCCGTGTTCTCATAGTTTGTTCCTTTGTTTAGAAGCATAGGATTTCTGAATGTAAATAAGCTTTATGCCTACTGGAGTAAAACATACTACCTATGAGAATTCTATAGTGCCTATAATTGCCTATTTTCATTGAGTGAGTCTTTTCTTAGCTTAAGGACCTATTATGGCTTTATTTGTAATGACAAGCTTTTTTTGCGTATCGGAATTTCATTATGTTTGTTATTGGCGGTTATTGATAGATGCGATGTTAACCTTAGTATTGTTGACAACGTGCCTGAGGAAGTTTGAATTACCGGCAAGTTTCCTGTGATAATAAAATAGCGGCTACTTAGCACAATAAAGTGTGCGGCAAATAGTTACAAAACACTATTGGTTCACGACTGGGAAATTGACCATTTTAGTAGCGCTAACTCATCCCTTGTTGATAATACTTCCCACGTGAACGGAAACATAGTATCCATTGTACTGCAAACACAACAATAGCATTAATAACAACAATAATACTTGACAAGAATTACGAAGCACGTGGGAGTGTAAATCGTATTCAAAAGAGACATTACTTAAAACGTGATAGGTAATAGGGTTTGCCATAAAAAATACACAGTGACTGAAGAGTGAACATTTAAAGAAACAATGTTTACAGTTTACACTTCATTAAGAGAATCGTGGAATTTTGGTCTGCAATGTCAAAAGTGTTTTTAAGTGGTGAATAAGAAAATGATCGTGCCTATTTTAACATTTTTAGTGCCTGTTGCACCGAGCAAAATTACAATTAGTGGATATTGTAGTTGCTGCATATAAAACTACCGCTGGTTTAGTGCTCATTGAAGTGGCACCGCGGTAACGCGTCAGACTCGCATTCGGGAGGTCCCGACCGCCCACTCTGAACCATCATCTCCTTCATTGTCATCTGTTTAAGGTTTGTAGGACCAGGCGACAGTGTTCGGCGGGTTGCGGCTGGGCGGTTTGTATAGACTTCTTCCCTGGCAGGACTGCGCAGTCAGGACCGGCCTTCAGCAGGGGTAGAGGCTTCGGATGCGTCCGAACTGGAAACGTTAGGGACCCCGTTCATCATTTGGATCTGGTCGCCCTTCAGATCTCTCCCCTCATCCCTTCCGGGGTCACGGTAGGAGTAAAAAGGGTCGTTGCGGTGTACTTGCGCTGCACTGCCCCTCCGTTCGTCCGTACCTTTACTTTACCCCACTTTAATCCAATTTGAAAGTAATGCGAAAACAAGTTTGATGTGTTACGTTCACATGACTTTCTCCACCCACTATCGATTAGTTTTATGTACTGAGTTTTCAAGTTCTCTGTAGATAAAATCTGATGTGATACATTCACACGACTTTCTCTACCCTCTATCTTTATTAGTGGGTATGCAAACTATTCTTACTAAACCTTATTTTTCTGTCTACTACACTTTAATCAAATAAACCTTTGCAGAAATAGCTACATTACACATTTCGTTATAGATACAAAGAGAAGAGCGATAGTCAAATGTTTAACAACTGGACTCTATATACTGGCCTTAAAATTCCATACTGCTTCCATGACAGCGCGAGAAACAACTGAAAATCGATGAGACTGACAAGTGCTGAACAATTGGAACCTTTAATAACAGATATCTCAAAAACGACTTACGCCGCAAGTAGCTTATCCTAAATAAATTGTGTCTTTTAAAGAGACCTACATTTATTTGTATGGTAGATTTTTGTCTATCACTTAACGTTTACCAGTTATACAAGATTATACAAAATTCCTTCCAACTGAAGAGAACTTCACAGGCTATTCCCAGAAAACCTAAGATATGTATTTTATTTGTCATCTAAACATCTTTCATATACGTTATTTTAAGCAAAATCGTTAGAGCCATTTTAGAACATCAAAATTTTCGAAAAATTTCCATGTAAAGGGTATTTGGGGGTGGGGATCTTTGTCTCGCATCCTTGGAAGATACTTAACTCAAATATCAAGTTAGGCATTTATCCGACTTTTTCATTTTTGAGTTATGCTGTTCACAGACAGACACGCGGACAAGTTTTCAAAAATGTTTTGGTTGGATTCAGGGCGCCTCAAAACATGCATTTCCGGTGAAATCTCGGTATCGAATTTTTGGGTGGAATGCAATACTTCCCCTACTTACTATACGTAGTAGAGAAAGTACAAATAGCATACAGTTATATGAGGAGATCGCGAGAGCCCGCCATAATACTTCACTAATTACACTATCTCCAAACATTTCCTCACCTAAATTTAACGACGCATCAGTTGTATGCGCGTTAGCAGTCTTGTTGGGAAAATCCAGACTGACATTCAAAGTCGGTGAGTTGTTCAAAAAATGGTGAGGGTCATTCTTGCGTCTCTTTGCATTTATTGTTAAAAAATCTGATGTTTTACACTCACATGACTTTATCTACTCTTGTACAAACTATTTATACAAACGCTTATTCTCCATCTACTTCATGTTAATCGAGATAAACATTTGCAAACTCTTATCTTATTGCTAATTTTCTTGTAGATGTAAGAGGAATATATATTTACAAGGACAATTGGAAATACAGTAGCCTTTAAGCACATACATATCTCTTAATAGCTGGTTGCTAGGTGCAGCACCATTCCCTTTCCCACAGATTAATACTCTTTGCATATCCAAGACAAAAAAATGAATAACGAATTCCCATTTGAGAAAATAAGTATTGAAAAATTTAAGGGAATAACAAGTATTATCTCGAAAATGGTTCACTCAACAAAAAAAATGTATATGACATAAATTGTGTATTTTAACGCGATCTACATTTTTTGTATAGTAAAATTTTGTCTATCTCTTATGGTTTACCAGTTATACAAAAGTCGTTTACAATGAAGAATACTTTTGGAGACATTCCCAGAAAATTCAAGATATGCATTTTATTTGTCACGAAAATATCTTAAACGTATGATATTTTAATCAAAATCGTTAGAGCCATTTTTGAGAAAATTAAAATTTTCGAAAAATCTTCCATGTAAAGGGTAATCTGGGGTGGGGAGATTTTCTTGAAAACCTTCGTGTCGCATCTCTGGAAGATACTGAACCTAAATACCAAGTTTGGTGTTTATCCGACTGTTCGTTTCTGAGTTATGCTGTTCACAGACAGACCACACACAGACACACACACGGACATGTTTCCAAAATGCTTTTTTTGGATTCAGGGTGTCTCAAAACATGTATTTCCGGTGAAATCTCGGTATCGAATTTTTGGGTGGAATACAATACTTCCCCTATTTACTATACGTAGTAGAGAAAGTAAAAATGTACCCTCTTTTATTCTTATGCATTTACTGCACGCCAATTTTTGTGTCACGCATGGCAATCTCGTGTGTTAAGTCGCGTTTCTCTGTACCCCAATACCTGTTATCTTGCGACGAAACATGGCCATATGAATGGAACCTTGCTTAGTCATTGAAGAATATTAAGCGTGGGTCAATTGCTTTAACATTTCGCGAAATGTAACCGACTCTGTGGACCACATGATAAATAAGATGTATGTAACAAACCCCATACATGGTAAGAACCGGGCGAGATATTTCCTCAATTTAGCATATTGAACTCTCGATTGTGAATGAAAATTTCCCGAGAAGATGCCAAAAATGGAAAAGGGCAACATTTCCAACATATCTTATCTTAAGGTATATGCTTATTATCATCGTAATTCTATGAGAGTTTGATGCGGTTGCGGGGATATTATAACGTAGTTCGTGGGAGTCCGAGCTGCGGCGGCTGGGGTGGCCACAGTGTGAAGGAAAAACACTGTACATAGATAGTCACGATTTAGCAACTGAGAAAACAGAAGACACAAACAAAAGACAATCGCACCTCTTATAACGGTATAGGTCATAATTATGTAAAAACCTTTTAATAATGCATAGGAAATAATATCCTGGAACAAGTCATGCATATTAATTACTTGGCTTGTGACATAAGTTTCGATGTGGATAGGGATATAGATAATAAGATAAATAAATTTCAACAAATTTTTGAAACAATAACAAGTACTCTACAACATAAAACAAGGAAAGAAATAAAGGTGCAGTCCTACAAGACCATGGCAGTTCCGGTGATCATGTGTGGCAGCGAATCTTGGATAATAAAAGAAAAGGAGAAAAGTAAAATTCAATCGGCGGAAATGAGATTTTTACGGAGAACTAAAGGATGCACTAGATTAGACTTAATAAGAAAGTAAACAATTAGAGAAAAACTGAATATCTATAAATTATATGATTAAATTGAAGAATATAAACATTGTTGGAAAGAGCACATGAACCGCAGGAGTGAAGAAAGAATACCATTATTAATTAATATATATAAACCGCCATGAAAACGAGACATCGGACGCCCAAGAAAGAGATGCGAATAAAAAAAGAATGCAAAGACCGGACAGGTGTAATACCTAATCCTTGAACTGAAGAAGAATAAGAAGACCTTTTAATAACCCTTATATAAGAGTTTTTTTCTCATTGGTCTCATTATCCAAATAAGTGAATAAAATTGTTTGGATGTTTGCCGACAGTGTGCCATTTCTAAAGCGTTGTAACTTGGTTACCTGGAGTTCGTGAAATGTTCATATTCGCTAGTTTCGCCCCATTTCACTGTGTTCTTATTAGGGATTTATGTAACTGAATAACTACGAGAAGTTTCAAAGGTTTAAAATATCATTTCTTTGAGTGTCTAAAATTACTCCACCATTCCGGTAGTAGTTTCTGCGGTTCAAAGACACCTTCCCAACTTGGAAGACTATCAGAAATGCAATATCCGTTTCATTGAATATAAGGGGATTTTTAAACCATTTTAGGAATATTACGGGGGCTTCAAGCGATTAGAAATTATAAGGGGATGTTAGGGCAGGTATATAAAGGCACCCGTGTGCTGTCGAGGAATATTTAAACGTGTAGAAAGCTGAAGTTGGTAGTCCGATCCGCCTGCCTCCCTCTGGGGATCGATCTGGGGACTGTCGCAGTGCGCGCGCCGGATGCGCAGTGACTTCACACCAGCTCCAGTGTAATATCGACCTGGCCGGAGTCGCTTGCTCGCTTGCTCGCAATGAGCTAGCCATAGCGTCTGTTCTTCCAACGTCCAGCATGAAGAGAGTTTTGCGGCTGGTCACGGCTGCGGTGTTGCTCCTGTGTGCCCTCAGCGGGCCCAGTCCGCAGCAGCACGAGGAACACGACCTCCTCGACGACTATGACAACAACGACACCACCCTTCACTCGGAGAACGGGACCGCCGAGCTCGAGAAGGATCCTCTCTTCCCCGAGGACCTCTTCAGCGTGGAGCAGAGGAGGCGCGGTGCCGTCGTGCTCCATCTGCTCGGGGTCATCTACATGTTCGTGGCGCTGGCCATCGTGTGCGACGAGTTCTTCGTCCCTTCCCTGGACGTCATCATCGAGAAACTGGACATTCAGGACGACGTTGCAGGCGCGACCTTCATGGCTGCCGGCGGCTCCGCGCCCGAACTGTTCACCAGCGTCATCGGCGTCTTCGTCTCCTTCGACGACGTCGGCATCGGCACCATCGTGGGCTCGGCCGTCTTCAACATTCTGTTCGTGATCGGCATGTGCGCCATCTTCTCGAGAACCGTGCTATCTTTGACCTGGTGGCCCTTGTTCCGGGACTGCACCTTCTACTCTGCCAGTCTCATCACCCTCATCATCTTCTTCCGCGACAACCACATCTACTGGTACGAGGCGCTAGTCCTGTTCGGATTCTACCTGGCCTACGTGTCGTTCATGAAGTGGAACCAGCCGGTCGAAAGATTCGTCAAGAAACATTTGTACAAGAACAAAGTGACAAGGGTGCGGAGCACAGATCAGCTTATGCCTTCAGTAAGTAGTTGTGCATGCCATAGAAAAGCACTGCATGCACTGCAAGTAGTGTGACATGTCCCCTCCCCCACCTCTCTGGCGAAATATTGCATGGCTTTGGGGACTTCCTCACGCGGCATATTGTCCGCTTCTTAGCAAAAATATAATGGGGAAAATATTGCATGGCTTTAGTGAAACTATTTCCAAAATTGGGGCGTCTTAACGAGGCATATGGTCCGGTTCCTAGCGAAGTTATAATGGGGCGAAATACTGCATGATTTTAGTGAAACTATTTCCAAAATTGGGGCGTCTTAACGGGGCATATTGTCCGGTTCCTAGCGAAGTTATAATGGGGCGAAATACTGCATGATTTTAGTGGAACATTTCCGATGTTGGGGCGTCTTAACGTGGCATATTGTCTGATTCTTGGCTACGTTATAATGGGGCGAAATACTGCATGATTTTAGTGGAACTATTTCCGATGTTGGGGCGCCTTAACGTGGCATATTGTCCGATTCTGGCTACGATATAATGGGGTAAATATTGCATGATTTTAGTGGAACTATTTCCGATGTTGGGGCTCCTTAACGTGGCATTGTCCGATTCTTGGCTACGTTATAATGGGGCGAAGTATTGCATGGTTTTAGTGGAACCATTTCCAATGTTGGGCGCCTTAACGCGGCATATTAGTGCGGTTCCTAGCGAATACAAAACGGGGCGTAACTTTATATTGCTTAAGGGAGGTACTGCATGTCAAATTCCAGTTTTAGGACACACAAAATCCCTATAAGAACAGAATATTCTGTTTCATGAAAAGACGTGAAATTCCTGTAACCGCTTACATCGAATAAAGCAGAGGAAGTAACGCATTTGACTAAATAAAAAACTGAGTATTGCAACTTCTTCCATAGCATGTTAAAATCATAGACTTCGGTAGCTATTTTCCACAATGCAAGTTTACAAACACACCAATACATGTTTCATGTTGCGATATTTCAGATTACTATACGTTTCGTACCATGTAACACTTTAACAATTTAGTATTTTTTAAAATCACATCGCAATGGAGGAACTTTGGTTTACCTTCTAAACCCAATTCCCACACCATTCAGAGGGTTTTATTACTGTAGGTGTAAAGGAAAGATTGGATATTTAGTCAAATTGATATAATGTTGCTATATTGTTATCCAGTCGTGTCGAAGCTCGCCCGTACAAAATGCATCAGGATTTTTAACAACAGAGTTAAGTAGTTTTTTCTGCACTCGTGAATAAACAAACTTATATTAAATTGTGTATTAAACTTATGAACTTAATCTGTAACAAAGCGAAAATGTTCAACAAATCACCCCTCCCCTACAAGGATGGGATTAACCATTTCTGAAATGGGTGGTATGAATAAAAATAAGTTTATAATAGGGAGTATGAATTTTGTCAAGCGTTTTATTTAAGTTTAAACGAAGAAAACTACGAATAAAAGTTACCACGCTCGGAGTTAAACTCGCATTGTTGGCTAAAAATACATTGTCGCGAATCCTTGTTGCAGTACTGGTATACCATCGCATTATATTTATGTGTAAACCAACAATAGTATTAACAATGTCGGATACATCGACGAAGCGTGCTTACAAAATATCGTTTGGTATTTTCCAAATCGCAAACCCCAGCCGCAAGGAGTGAAAAGAAAACTTACTAAGCAATATTCGACATGAATGTAGAAAACTTTGCAGCCTTGCTGTGGAGTAGTAAGACGTCATTAGCCATGGAGCTAAACCAAATCGTTGATCACCCAAAAGAAGAGCACGACTTCGATACCCTTTAATCACTTTATACACATTTGAATTCTTCCAAATTCGAGAATCGTGCACTCGTCCCAGCTTTCGCCCAAAAAATGTTGCGCCAGCCATCTAAGTTTCTCTCGTTCAAATCTGTACAAGCTCTGTAATACTGTTATTCGTGTGATATTATATCATAATCTTCAAGAGCACATGCCCACTTTTATCACACCACCCTTCTGTATCCCACATCTCAACAGAAAGTATTCTCACAACCCTAGCATACAGATTCAGGTTTTAGTATTCTTCATTTATATTTTAAAACGTTTGAAAAATTTTCACAAAAATTTTGTGTAATATTTCTCCGCCGGTTTAAATATTTCGATGGAATTTTCAAGTATTACATAAAAACATAAGAGTACCCATATGTAATATTTCTGAATTCTAGATTTCCAAATCCTTTTTTTTTAATTTACATTATTGCATTTGCATACAAAGACTTATTTAATTATATATTCATTGGAGACTACTATTACAGACAGATTACTGGAAACTTTTCTTTTGTCACTCAAAATTGCTGATTACTAATTACGATATTTGTACAAAATTTACAAAACAGAAGAATCATTTGCAGCATTTTCACTTTCTCTATCACGTACAGAAATGGTATTGCATTCCATTCAAAAATTGCTACCCAGATTTCGCTGGAAATACATGTTCTGAGGCCCCCTGAATAAAAAAAAACATTTTTGAAAAATGTCAGTGTGCATGTCTATGTGTGTCTGTGAACAGAATAACACAAAAACGTAAAGTCGGATATGTACCAAACTGGTAGGTATTTAAATTCAGCATCTTCCAAGGATGTAACACGAAGATTTTCAAGAAAATTCCCCAACCCCAACTACCCTTTACATGACATATTTTTCGAAAATTTTGATTTTATAAAACATAGCTAACGATTTCGATTGAAATAACCATATATTAAAGATATTTACATGACAAATAAAATTTTTATCTTGAATTTTCTGGGAATAGCCTGTGAAGCCCTCTTCATTCAGAAGGAATTTTGTATAATCTTGTATAGCTGGTAAACGTTATGCGATAGACGAAAACAAACTACTAAAAATTGTAGATCTCTGTAAAAAACACAATTTCTTTCAAATAAGTTTCTTTTTGTGGCATAAGCCATTTCCGAGATATCCGTATTAATGGTTCGAATTGTTCAATACTTGGTCATTCTTTTAAAGTCGTGTCAACATTCAGTTGTTTCTCGTGATGTCATGGAAACAGTATGGAATTTTAAGGCCAGTATATAGCGTCCAGTTGTTAAACGTTTGACTATCGCTCTTCTCTTTGTATCTATAAAGAAATGAGTAATGTAGCTGTTTCTGTAAAGGTTTATTTGGATTAAAATGTAGTAGACAAAAATAAAGTTTAATAAGGATACTTTGTGCACCCACTAAAGGGTAGAGAAAGTATGTGAATGTATCACATCAAATTTTTTTCTTTGCACTCTTCAGTACTTGTCTTAAAATTTTGAAAGAAATTCAGCAAAGGTTGCATGGCGTAGAATATTTTGAAGTTCTGCAAAAACTTGGTAAAAAGAAAGTGAGGAAATTTAAATAGTAATTTTGGCCCAGTGCTTAGAGATCTTTAAAAATTCATTTAATACATCAGTGATAGATAACAAATACATATAATGAAACAAACACCTTTAAGTTTCCGTAAGTTAATTTTTAAAATAATGCACATAAAAACGGAAAAAATTAATGGAATTTTCAAAACCGTAACTGAAAATCGTCAAATACCTGTTCTTGCCATATAATATTAAAAATTCCCCTCCGTAGCTTGACAATTGGAATTTTTTACTTTCTCTACCATCTACCTGGTAACTAGAGAAAATATTGCATTCACACAAAAATTCTATTTTGAGATTTTACTAGAAATACACGTTTTGTGACCCCCTGAATGAAAAAGGAATTTTTTAGAAAAATGTGTGTGTGAGAGAGAGAGAGAGAGAGAGAGAGAGAGAGAGAGAGAGAGAGAGAGAGAGAGAGACTGACAGGCAGACTAAAACGAAAACATATCCCCCACCCGAAACTACATTTTGCATTAAACGTTTTTGCAATTTCGGATTTTCTGAAAAATGGTAATGATTTTTGTTAATATACCATATGTTTAAGTTATTTGCATGACAAATAGAATGTATATCTTGAATTTTCTGGAAATAACCTATGAAGTCTTCTTCATTGGGAAAACAATTTGTATAGATTTGTAAAATTGGTAAATCATATGAAATATAAAAATCGCTGTATACAAAAAGTGTAGATCCCTTTAAACCAGACAATTTATTTCAAATAACCATTTCTGAGATATCCGTTATTATTTGTTGGTTTTCGGTTTGAATACTTTGCCATTTTTTGTAAAGTCTGACGCTATTCAGTTATTTGTAATGGAAAGTGCGGAATTTGTAGGCTATCATTTAGCGACCCGGTTTTAGACATCTTGACTATCAATTCTGTATCCCCCATTGTTTTTAGATGTTGCATTTATATGCCGCCTTTAACATCTAAGGTGATATCGGCATCTTTTGGAACAATTGCTCTTCAGGAATATGCTCGCTCGCTTACAGTTGTGTTAATATTTGGATTGGTATTACTTTTGGTTGTTAAATTAAGTTCACATACACATTCACACTTTTATTCATATTTCCAGACTTTAGGGAGGATAGGGAATAATCCTGGCTAAAGAAAAATTGCCACCCTCCAGCCGGGAATCGAGGCCAGAACCTCTAGATTCGGATGTTAGCATAAAAATTAAATTGAGTTTTATTTATGGACGCTCTTTAACTGCTGTGGTTCTTAGCGTCCCAATCTATATTGGGCGTGAAAGACCCTTAATTTTGCTCAGAGGCCACTTTATCAGGCTTGAGGTTCTTTTACGTGCCGTAAATCTACGACGCGGGACCACCAGCTTTACTTCCCTTCCGAAACAACGAGGTTAGTATGCTATAACCACTGTATCCCTCTTATATCTGCAACGAAAATCGAATTATCTCGGTCAGTTAACTAATAAAGCGACGTTAGTTAATTTTCTGGCCTCTTGGCAATTAACAGCTAATATGAATATTTGAAAAATTTTACAAAGACGTGAAATTCACCAATTTACAGTGCGCCGCTGATTAGGAACCCACTTTCTCCTTCACACACCTCATCTGCTGGTTCCTCCGGAAGGAAGAATTCTGCTATATTTCGATCGTTACCCATGAGGCAGTGCGTACGCTATGGGAAATAAATGACAGGAAACGTTTACTCAGAAGGCGAAATTACCAATGTTAAACCTTAAGCTATTTTTACTTTCAAAAGCAAGTTTTTAAAACTGGGCAGATTACTTCGGTTGCCCAATACAGCGATCGTTTGTTTGCTTATGTACTATCACTTTTATGGCTTGAAAGTAACTCGTTTATTTTTCTCATAGACGTGATTAACTGTTGATTCACACAAGTCGTGTGTAGGACAAGATTGGAAAGGTAGAATCAGGCTGAAGGCCGGGATTTGAAGCATGGATCTCTCACCAACTGGGCTACCATGGCAACATGCCGGTACGACATTAAATGACTCGCATGTTTCCCGGTAAACCACAAAGAGATATCAAACTATTTTAAGGTGACGCACCTCAATGTAAGTACTTCATAGTTAACCAACTATTGGCTCAGTCAATGGTAATTAATTGCGTTTTCACACAAACGTGTGTAATGAATTTGAAATCTTGTGGTTTATCGGGAAAATAAGTCAGTTGGGGAATTTAATGTGCCGGCATGTTAGGTTAGATCAACCGGGCGGAAACCTGAAGATCCGTGGTTTAAACCTGAGCTATGGTATTGCATTTTTCAGTCTGATTCTACCTTTCCTATTCTTACAAAACTTAGGTTTTCTATCTACGTCATGTTAATCGTTTACAGAAATGCTTTCATTACACATTTCGTTGTGTCAGATGTTAGAAACAACTGACTAGCGACAGCAGATATCGCGAAAAGGGCTGATGTCACAACAGCTTTATTTGAAATAAATTGTGTTTTAAAGAGTTGTACAGTTTTTAAGTGGCGAGTTTTTGACTTGTATCTTAAGGTTTACGAGATAAAACAAAATTATACAAAATTCCTTCAGGAAAAAGAGGATTTCTCAGACTATTACCAGAAAATTCAAGATACACATTTTGTTCGTCATGCAAATATATTAAACTATGTCATTTTAATCGAAATCGTGTCTTCTTGAGAAAATAATAAAAAAAAAGTTGAAAAGTGGTTCATGTAAAGGGTAGTTGGGGTGGGGAGAGATTTTCTTGAAGGGCTTTGCCACATTTTTGGAAGATACTGAACTTGTGTATTTTACCGACTTTTCGTTTTTGAGTTATAGATTTCACATGTAGATACGAATGTTTTTTAAACATGTTTTTTTTATTCAGAGGGCCTCAAAACATGTATTTCCTGTGAAATCTCGATGCAGAATTTTTGGGTGAAATAGAATACTTAGGCTACCTACTAGGTACAGTCAGGGCTTTAATTCAGTAGCTTAAATATGAAACATGGACATGCAACTTTTGGTCGGATGCAATATTTCCTCTGCTTTAGTAAGTGTTTTCAAATGAGGGGAGCCGATACATGTGTAGGAATACTTAAGCAGTTATCTACACTCTAACCATTATCACTACAAAGAATGCAAAACAACAGCGGCCAAGGATCACTGGCAGGCAGGTGAAAACGGTCGAGTGCTGTCTGCATACGTCGAAAGACTGTACTAGCGACCGCGGTGAGTGGTTATCTGCGACGTCCCTGCCTGCACTTCAACCTTATTTCCTCCCGTCCTCGCTTTAATACTCAGAAATTGCTATGTCTGGTTATACGCATAGGAGGTTTGAGGAAGCGTCTATTTTGAAATTGTAGATGTGTTCACCACCGCAGAAGTATTATATCAAATCCGACCAATTGATTATCCCGTTATTTGCATGCAGAAAAAGTGGGATTGACCTCTGAATACTGGTGGTTTCTGTAAAACAAGTGAAGGAATGCCCGGATGAAATCTTTGACCCAAATGTCACACTGCTTGCACCATATGTAAGTTACATAACACATTGTAGAGTGTAATAATGTTGATGTAGTATACACAGCTGCCCCCCAAAAAGGGGTTCAATCACAAAAAAATGTGACACTATTCAAAGCTTTCATGTTTTCACACACAACACGCACTCGCCGACCAGAGGACTGTGTCGACAACTGCCTGATCCATACAGGACTGGAACTGTATTACTAGCCGTCATATTAGTAAAGGTACATGTTGCATAGGACTTTTACACGTACTTTAAAACATTTGGCGGAGACAAAATTCTCAGTTTTAATAATATACAGAAAGAACAAAGAATGTTATAGTTTGTGTTCTGGATTTATTCGCCTTATCAGCTGCTGAGATGTATAAACTATCGCTTGTTTCGTCGTCCCTAGCAACCTACATACTGGTTTTAATACATAGCTATAATCTTTTTACTTCATTTCTGAAACTAACCTTTAAGGAATACTAATTAACAGAAATAAATTTTCTTGAGGGTTATATCCCACAATGTCTTCTTTAAAGTAGAATGGTATGATCATTTGCATTTACAGATACACAAAAACAACCACAGGCATTCCGTAATAGTTTGTTAAGGCCGCTAACCAGTTTTTACGCGCAATATGGTATTCTGTGACTTCGTAAAAACATCTTATTGTGAGGAAGAAAGTTATGGTTAACATTACCAAGAGCCGAGATCGTGTTAGCCCTAGCAATACTATTACCACTGGCTTACAATGGATGCGCTCCTAAAATATAACGCTAACAATCTTCTTAGCCAGAAAGTTACAGAATAGCCTAATTATTTTTCTCCACTCACAAAATGACTTGCAGTCTTTATCGTATAGAAAATCAGATTTTTAGGGATTCAATACATTCACTGCACTCCGAGGATCCGTTAGAACGTCTTCAGAAATGAATCTTTGCATACATTTAATATACAGAGTGAGCCTAAAAACTACGAACCGGCTGCGCGGTATTTTTCCTGTCCGCGTCCACGGCACTCGTTGCCGTCTACCGCTATCATAGAAAGGCGCGGATGAAACCATACGACATTTTTAAAACTACTTTTAAAGGCTTTACTTAGAAAAGAGATGCTGAAACTGGCCACCGTCGTTGTCCATAAATTTTTGGCACCTCCATCACTCGCCATAGTTCATGTTGAGAAATGCTGGCAATTTCCTGCGGATATTTTGTTTTAATTCTTCTAGGGTGTGTGGGTTTGTCTTGTACACTTTGTTTTAAGTTATCCCAGATATAGAAATCGCAGGAGTTAGGTCGGGGGACCGAGGGGGTCACAAATCTGTACTAATAATTCTGTCCTCAAATGCACTTTCAATTGTTCTCATCGAAATATTGGCCGTATAAGCTGTTGCAGAGTCTTGTTGAAAAAAGGCAAAATCACGCTCCCTGGCTGATAATTCTCTAAAAAATGGGGGGGGGGGGAATTTGTATTCACATATGTACGGGCGTCAACTGTTAGCTTGTATTTGAGGACAGAATTATTAGTATATATTTGTGGCATCCTCGGTCCCCCGACCTAACCCCTGCGATTTCTATCTCTGGGGTAACTTAAAACAAAGTGTACAAGACAAACCCACACACCCTGGAAGAATTAAAACAAAATATCTGCCAGGAAATTTCTCAACGTGAACTACGGCGAGTGATGGATAGTTTCCTAAAGAAGTGCCAAAAATGTATGGACAACGACGGTGGCCGGTTTCAGCATCTCCTTTCATAAAGTTGGTAAGTAAAGCCTTTAAAAGTAGTTTTAAAAATGTTGTATGGTTTCATCCGCGGCAGACGGCAACGAGCGCCGAGACAGGAAAAACACCGCGCAGCCGGTTCGTAATTTTTTGGCTCTCTCTGTACCACTGGCTTAAAATGGATGCGTTCCTAAAAGATAACGGTAACAATCTCCTTAACCAGAAAGTTGCAGAGTAGCCCTAAGCTCCCTTCACGTTAATTCATTTTCTCCACTCACAAAATGACTTGCTGTCTTTATTGTATAGAAAATCAATTTTTAGGGATTCAATGCATTCACTGCACTCCGAGCATCCATTAGAACGTCTTCAGGAATGAACCTTTCCATCATTTAGTATACTATCTGCCATCAATTTTAGTTTGTCTCCAGGACAACCTATCCACATCGATAAATCTACAGATTTAATTAAAATAATTACTCTGATTTACGTTTTAATAGTTAAAATATATTGTATGCCACAGGAGAATAAAATATATTTAAACTTTCGTGAAAAACTATCACAGTTGCCAAACCTCGGGCGTATTAAAATATGGTTTTAATGTGTGAAGTTAAAAACTAGGTAGTAAATACTTGCTACATGTTAGAAGTGAATAAAAGAAGAGAATACTGGACAGTTTTGTGGTTGTATTCAATTGTGTGCAAATAACACTTCCAACACTAGACCGCTGGTTTGTTAAAGGCGGTTTTGAAACTAAGATTCTGGCGGTAAATCCACCAAATGAGCCGCAACAACTGATGTGGCCGTCACCTTGGTCTCCTATGTCTATGCGGGTGCAGCCCAATGCGCCAATCACCGTCAGAATTGGACAATTTTCTTCTTGCTGTGTCCATTTCCTCTAAAAGTATTTGGGAAAACTATCGATTTCTTTTCTTTCTGCGCAATTCTTTCAGGATCACTCAATACCGTTATACAACCAATTTTCTCTACGCTGCTTTGTCACTGACCAATCTTGCACATGGATAAGTATTTACTTGTGTTTTAGGCTATATCTACTTGTCAGATATTCCGGTTTACTTGCCTCACAAGTATTTACTTCTTTTATTCACTTCACCCAATCTGTTATACCTACCATAAATTGCTGTTATGAATTTTGTTTAATAATTACACCGACTTTTAAACTATATAGTGTGTAGTATAGGGTCTTTCAACAAGAATGTCCTATCTTTGAACTTAAATAAAACACGTTCTAACATGTGCGATGTTATTCATAAGATCATTTACTGTTTCTGGCTTGTTGACATAAACTCGAGATTTAACATAACCCCACAAGAAGTAATCCAACGCCGTTAAATCACATGATCTCGGGGGCCAGTTAACATCACCATCACGAGAAATGATGAAACCTCTGAACTTCTTCAAAAGATCAATTGTTTCGAGAGCAGTATGACATGTGGCACCATCTTGCTGGAACCAGATGTTTCTGAGATCCATACCATCCAATTGAGGCCAAAAATAGGCCCTTATAAGAGCCCGGTATCTTTCTCCATTGACAGTTAGAGCTCCTCCATCTTCATCTTGGAAAAAATATGGACCAATGATTCCACCATACCAAAATCCACACCACACAGTAACCTTTTGGGGATGAAGTGGTCGTTCTTGAATCTGCATTGGATTGTGTTTGCTCCATTAGCGGCAATTTTGTTTGTTAACACAACCGTCCGTCCAAAAGTGGACTTCGTCGCTGAAGATGATTTTTCGACAAAACTCCGGGTCAGCTTCCAATTGGCCCCAGAGCCCAGTCAGCGAATACACGGCGCAACCAATGGTCGTTGGGCTTTAGTTCTGTTGGGCATTTTGTAAGCGTGAAACTTCAAGTCCAAATGCAGAATTCGCCAAGTTGTGGTCGGCGAAAGCCCCAATTCTTGCGCTCGACGAGCAATTGATTTGTTTCCGTTCTCGCGTACACTCTCACGAACGGCGTCTATGTTTTCGTTGGAGCGCTTACGCCGATTACGTACAGGCGCTCTTTGGTCGCTGACAGAACCACTTCTTTCAAATTTATCGATCAAACACCGAATCGTTCTCTCGCATGGACGATTATGCACACCGTAAACTTCACGCAATACACGGAAGGTTTGGCGAACAGATGATCCATTTTGATAATAAGTTTTCACGATTTCTACGCGTTGCTGAATGCTGTAACGTTCCATGGCTATTTATCAGTAACAACTGTAACCACATGAAAAAAATGACTGCTGTAACTCAATAACAACGGCAGCTATCACATGTTAAAGATAGGACACTCTTGTTGAAAGACCCTTTACTTATAATTTTCTGGCACAGTTACCCGAAATTGCGTTTATCTGATGGAGGAAAAAATATCAAAGTCCGGAACTCGCAAGGTTTTTCTCAGTTTTTATAATTTCAAAAACATATTTCTCCGTCATTTTATGGCTTCCTTCGGAAGGGAAGTAAAGCCGGTGCTCCCGTGTTGTAGATTTACGGCACTTAAAAGAACCTCAAGCCTGACAAAGAGGCCTCTGAGGAAAATTTCTGATCTTCCACGCGCAGTATAGAATGGGACGCTAAGAGCCATAGGGTTAAAGAGCGCCCATAAATAAAACTCAATTTTAAATCACGTCGGTGATATTGCCAAGTATTACATCAACCTAATGCGTTTATTACAGTATTTACCGTCAAATGGGGAAGAAAAATTTAAACATATCTATATGAAATTTTAACTTTCCAATTCAGGTGATCAGTTTTTGAATGCTTGTGTAACTTACAGTAATGATTCTGTTACGAGAATTTTAATCCATTGTCAAGTTTTTTTTTAAATTATTAATTTCTCGATTTTTGATATGAGTGAACTAAGATAAAACACTACTTAGGTCTGAGATTTGTGTAATGTTATGTGTTGATTGCTTACAATGATAGATAAAAACTCAATTTAATTTAATTTCCAAAGCAAGAAATTAATTAAAGTAATGTTTTGTGAATTTTGTCCAAAAATTGTGACTTTAAAAAATAATTTTTGTTCATAATAAAGTAATGTGAGTTGTTAATTTAAGGAAACATACCGCTTCTTCCACTTGGCGCATTTAAACTACAAATTAACTGAAGCTATATAAATGGACAGACGCACATTAATAGGCACGCCCAAGTTTAAACCTTGTTTCCTCACAAATTTTTGTCGGCATTTTCCCAAACTCAAAATTCTCCGCACGATGCAATTTTTTACTAATTTGTTTCAACATTTTTTACCGCGTCTCTAAAGTACAGGAAATAAAATTGTTATACTTTTTTTAAAATAATGTTCAGATTATGAGAAATAAATTACTAATTTTTTAAGGATCAAGTATCTTGTAGAGTACAAAAACTAATAATTGTTATAAAATAATTATGGGTTAATATAAAAACATTTGAAGTAATATATATTTTTGTAAACTCATTTACTGTAAATCCTGAATCTTTTGTTTGAATATTACCTTCTGTACTACGTATAATAAGTAGGGGAAGTATTGCATGCCGCCCAAAAGTTCGATACCGAGATTTCACCGGAAATACATGTTTTGAGCCCCCTTAATTCAAATAGAGCATTTCTGGATACATGTCCGCGTGTGTGGCTGTGAACACGTTAACTCAAAAACGAAAAGTCGGATAAATACCAAATTCAATATCTTCCAAAGATGCGACGCGAAGATTTACAACAAAATACCCCCACCCCAAACTACCCTTTACATGGAACTTTTCGAAATTTTTTGTTTTCTAAAAATGGCTTTAATGATTTTGATTAAAATACCATATATGAAATACATTTACATGACAAATAACATGTTGAATTTTCGGGGAATAGCCTATGAAGTCCTCTTCATTCGGAAGGGATTTTATATAATCTTGTTTAACTGGTAAACGTTAAGCGGTAGACGAAAACGTGCTACACAATAAAATGTAGATCTCTTTAAAACGCACAATTTATCTAACATAGTTTTTTTGTGGCATAAGCTATTTCTGAGATATGAATTGTTCATTTCCTGATCATTCTTTTAAAGTCTTGTCTACATTCAGTTGTTTCTCGCGATGTCATGGAAACAGTATGGAATTTTAAGGCCAGCATATAGCGTCCAGTTGTTAAACATTTGACTATCGCTGTTCTCTATAACGAAATGTGTAATGTAGCTGTTTCTGTAAAGGTTTATTTGGATTAAACTGAAGTAGATAGAAAAATAAGCTTTAGTAAGAATAATTCGTATACCCATTAATAAACGATAAGATGTAGGAAAAGTCATATGAATGTATCACATCATATATTTTTTAAAAAATTCATCGCATGGAGCATTTTTATTAGAACAGTGTTTTTACACTATAACGAATTAATATTTAAATAACTATGTAAGCTAGAATTTTGAAAAATGGTAAAACATGACACATGTAGTAACTTGCATAAATTTGAACAAGATGCCTGCCTATGTTGCATACTGTGCATTTTCCTAGTTTGACAGCTGCGTTACTCGTTCCTACGTAAACATAGAGACACATGATATGAGGAAAACTGTAATGAAGTTGAGCGAACATTGGTTATTAATTCTACATTAGCGTTGAATAGCTTTAGTGCGGCAACAATGGTCAGGTAATGTTAACAACTCATTGTTGCTGGCTACAATTAAGACGGTTAAAATGCCACGTATTTATAAAAGTAAAGACCATGAATCAAAGGAGGAGTTGGTCTGAAAGACGTTGAGGATGGAAGAATAAGGCAAGTAAAGTCTACAAGGAACTCTAATGGCGGTGAAACGGCTATTATTAATGTGAAAATTAAATTGATCAGCGACACATAGCAAAGGCATTTATTGTACAGGAAAGATGTTCAATATAAATTTAACAATTTTCCGGGTCCCGACTTGTTAACAAATTAGTCTAAGGAAGTTAGAGCTAGTGTTAATCATCGTTAAGTCACACTAGCGTCATATACAACCTAAATCTCATTAATTTATTGAACCGGTCAAATTCACCCCATCAGACGGTATAGAAAAAGTGATTCTTCTATCTTCGTTACGTCGCAATATATTTATGCCTAGGACTGATTTCAAATTAAGCAAAAAGTGCTTGCTTACACATACCGAAACGTATTGAAATGTTTAATCATGGTAGTCATTTTAATGATGAAATTCTAATTTTAAAAGGGATGAGTTTTTAAACAAATATGGTTATATAATATTTGAACGAAGCAATTAATATACTACCGACATACGATGCGTATGGATCAAGATTATTTTGGAATGGAAGCCAAATGGGAGACTAAAAGAGGACGACCTCCAAGAATATGGAAGAATGGAGTTATCGATACCGTAAAGGAGGACAATGGATAAACAGGACAAAATGGTTTTTGTCATTAAGAACAAATGTCGAGTTTAATGTGCATTTGGCTGTCGGAAGATGTAAACGTTGTAAAAACTCACTAATAACAATAATAATACTTATAATTTTTATTAAACAAGCTCTTGCAAAGAAAGCAAAAGAAAGGAAGGAAAAGAAAAGAATCGCAAATTCAAGTTTTTCCTTAACTGAATACTTCGAAAACGGCTAACACTGCGAAAGCATTATATGCAAATTGTGTGTATTTACGAATTATATTTCTTGTAATAAGTTTGTCTATCTCTTAGGTTTACCATTTATAAAAAATTCTTTCAGAATGAAAAGCCCTTCACAGACAACCCCCCCCCTTAAAAAGTTCCAGGATACACATTTTATTTGTCATGTAAATATCTTAAAGCCATGTTGTGAAATAAAAAATACGAAAATGTTTGCATCCAAAGGGTAGTTTGGGGTAAGGGGTTTTCTAAGGGTCACATACTTGGAAGATGCTGAACCTAAATACCACGCACATGCGCACATACAAACACATCTTTTTCTAAATTTTTTCAGGAGACCTCAAAAAACGTGTTTTCTATAAAATCTCGATATCAAATTTTTGGATGGAGCACAATACTTCCTCTACTTACATGAAAAATGTTGAAAAAGTGACAGAACATGTAAACTGTAATATCGTTTGTTCTTTCTGCGTCTATTAAAAATGAGTATTTTCTCTACGTTAGGTTGGCTGCTAGAATGTATTTTAGGTGCAGAAACATCAGCGTTGCAAGGCACAGGAATATTGATATTATAATTTAAGGAGACAAAATGATCCCAGGCGATGTACATATTAATTTAATTTCTGGAATATTCCAAATACTTTATTGTAGAGACTGACGTAGCACTAGGAAACAAGGTCTAAGGATTTGTTTTTCTCTTCATATATGTACAATATTGGGTCAAACTACATTTGCAGATCTGTCAATAGAACTACCAGATATTATGTTTCCAGACAGTTCTATGCTCTAGATTGTTGGATGCATTATTTGCTAAATGTATACTTGCTGATTATCTTAAGAGTACTTCATTTCACGAAGCACTAATATTATTTTCTCCGTCTTTCTAAACAGTGCTAACATTTTATGCGCATGAAATTTGAACATGCTAAAGGTATCGTGACAATTTGAGCTATATATGATTTTCATACATCTTCCTTAAACTTCTAAAAAGGTTCGCTCAAAATGTCTTTTTTAAACCCCTGAGCTCCTTCTCCGAGAACCACATATAACCTGTATGCGATGATATATGACCCTTGGTAAGTTTTTTGTTTTTAAAGATGGATATTGTGTATTAACAATTATTAAACATAAAAATACTTCATCTGTTATTATCTATACTCTTATTATAAAGAAACATTGTGTGCGTGTGTGTGTTTTTTGTGTGTAGGTAATCTAAAAAACCACTGAACTGATTTTAGTAATTCTTTCACCATTGAGAAGCCCAATTCTCTCTGACGGACATGGGGCTATAAAGGACCTTCTAATTTCAGTGCATTACTAAAAGATTAAAAAGGATTTAAAAAGCCCTTGTACGAATATGAACACATTGGAGTTATAAAACAAGATGCTTAGGAGAAACGTCTTGACTAAGTTGAGAATGCCATGGAATAAAAAGAAAGGTTGTTACACCGCAGAGTATCAAAACAAAAGCCGGTTACATTTTATTGCAAGGAATATACAAAGATGGCCAAGTAACGCTTCATGTAATGAAACATGCAAACAGAAGAGATAGTTTAAAAAGCGAAGTCTGTTTCTTTATCTGAAAAACTAATTTTAATTCTACAGATGCATGCACTGAAGTTTGTGAATACCTAATAACACTCATATAAGAAAGTTTTGCATTGTATTTATGTTGTAAAGAATTTCGTTAGCAGGGCATGCCAAGTAGTTGTACATATAGAGAAAACTGCTTACATTAGAAATCAGTGAATCGATATTTTATATTATGAGATGAGCAGATTATTTTTCTCTGAGGATAACTTGGTGGACTAGGACTACGGAATCTTATTAAGTTGTACATGTTAAAGTTTTCTGAATTATGTGAAAATGATGTAGCTTTTATGTTATTAACTGTGGAACTAAAAAGCACGGATGTTTAAAATGTAACCTCTACAATTATCTAAAGAATTACTGAGCCATTCCGACTGAGGATTCTTCCATCACCAAAGGATACTTTAGGCTATATAGAATTTCCAGAAGTAGGAAGACTATTAGGGGAGGTTAAGGAAGTCAGACGTTTCGCTAATGTTTCACATACTTTTGCGTGAATATTAGGCATTTTTCATCGTTATTTGGGCTAGACGAGCCTGTACGAAGTTACAATTAAAGGGGTGAATGATTCACTATAAAACCCTCTAGGTCATTGTACAATCATTTCATAAAGAACGGAGGGCGGTAAAATTAAATTAATTCGACATTGGAGGTTAAAAAGCCATCCAGTCGAGTAAGCCAACTAGTTTTATTATAAAACGTAGCATTTAAGAAATAAAAATGAAAAAAGGAACAAAATCTTCTTATGTTCAGTAAAAAAAAAAAAAAAAAACTACATGCGCGCGTTTTTTGGCGTCACTTAATTTTTGAGGTATTGAACCACTTTTATCTGGAAGGCAGCTTCATAATTTTCGATTGACGTACCATTTGTGCTTCTAAATGGCGTATCCTAATTGCAAATGTACTCACAGACTCAACGATATCAGCAGCTTCTGCAACACTCATTTATTTCTCAGCATAACCTTGTACGCATCCACATACAAACTGATTATTACGAACAATGCATGCAGTCCCATATATTATATTTGACGAAGCCTAATTCTGTAAATGAATATTATGGTGAATATATTTACGCTACATGTGACAGCAACACTACTTTAGGTGTTCTGTGTACAACCATGTTAAGATATTGGGGGCAAGTGCTAAATTTGAGTGTTTCCGACACCTCCAGTTTAGAACATAACTAGAAACCCTATTTTGTAGAGAAATAAAATGGTCTGCAGCAGTAATATAAAATACTTCACAGTGCTCATTAATTCTCATGTCAACACAGTTGCTGCTTAGAATACGCAAAACATCCTATCCTAATTTTAATTCCAATTGCTGCACCTTTATCCGTGAATATAAAATCGATTTACTTAAATACTCCAACTCAGAATTAATTAATATTTGTCATTTGTATTGATACTAATTGTTTAAAAAATGGATTCCTATACATAACTTCTTAATATTTTTACTTTCTCTACTACGTATAGTAAGTAGGGGAAGTATTGTATTCCACCCAAAAATTCGATACCGAGATTTCACCGGAAATACAAGTTTTATACCCCTTACACGTTTTGAGATCCCTTGAATCCAAAAAAAGCATTTTTGGAAACATGTCCGTGTGTGTGTCTGTGAACAGCATAACTCAGAAACGAACAGTCGGATAAACACCAAACTTGGTATTTAGGTTCAGTATCTTCCAGAGATGCGACACGAAGGCTTTCAAGAAAATCTCCCACCCGGATTACCCTTTACATGGAATATATTTCGAAAATTTTAATTTTCTCAAAAATGTCTAACGATTTTAATTAAAATATCATATATTTAAGATACTTTCATGACAAATAAAATGTATATCTTGAGTTTTCTGGGAATGTCTCCAAAAGTATTCTTCATTGTGAACGACTTTTGCATAACTGGTAAACCATAAGGGATAGACAAAATTTTACTATACAAAAAATGTAGATCGCGTTAAAATACACAATTTATGTCATATACTTTTTTTTTTTTTGAGTGAACCATTTTCGAGACATTGCTTGTTATTCCCTTAAATCTTCGAATACATATACTTTTTCTCAAATGGGAATTCGTTATTAATTTTTTTTATCCTGGTAATGCAAAGAGAATGGAATACTCGACATAGCAACCAGCTCTTAATATATTTGACTATCGCTTAAAGCCTAGCAATTCCCCTTGCACCTACAAGAAAATTAGCAATAAGATTAACATCTCGATATCTCGATTAACACGAAGCAAATGGAGAATAAGCGTATGTAAAAATAGATTGTACAAGAGTAGAGAAAGTCATGTGAGTGTAACACATCAGATTTGTTTTGTACATTTATACCATCTTCAGTTTATTTATATCCATTATCTCCGAGGCAGTCACCATGTTTCCATCCATCAACGAGAAATTTACATATTTAATTAATTAACTCATTTATTATTTGATAGCACGTAAAATATTGTATGCCACAGGATATTAAAATACATTGGAAGCCTTGGCCGTTAAAGTTTTCACTCAATATTAAATTAATATTTGAATCTCTTATACCTCCCATAAAAACTATTAAACTATCGGTGGGTGTCAGAAATGACCCCAAACAGGATACAAGGGTTAAAAAAAATGGTCGTTTGGCTCAAAATTCAGTATCAATATGTCTTAAAAGTTCAAGTATTTTAAATTACAGCCTTTCCCCACTCTTGCTATTTTATATTTTATTTAACCTCTCCGTTGAGAAATATCGAAATTGGACTGTTGTTATTAAAAATTAATATTGGTAAAGTGGATACGTAGCTGAGAGAAGAGTGTGGTGCGCATTGCAGAAGCCTTTTGTTTCCTGGCGACGAGTGAAGGAAGGAAGGCAGGCAGGCAGGCAGGCGTTCTCGAGTGTGCAGCGAGGTAGAAGGAATTAAAACCTTAGAATCTTTGTATTCCTACGCAGCGTGCAGCAGCACTTGAAACAGATTTACAAGTTAGCGTTTCTTCTCTTAGCGCTATCTCATTAACAACTGTTCTAGCGAAAATGAATGTGTTTAGAACGCCTTTTCTGCCATTTTCCCAGATTAGTGCGAGATAAAGTCCCTCTGATATAACAAATTACAACCCAAACAAGTTTTCTTTGCAGTAGAATGGAGAATGGCAAAGATGGAATGGACGAGATGGACAGAAATATTGGCCCTGGGACATCAAAATGACAGGCGATTCCCTAGCGTTTTTTCTCAACACATTGTTCCTGAATGTAACCCGGCGGAGGGCGATGGATTTTTTCGGGCGTAAACATCCTTAGCATGGCTTACTTCGGAAGGGAGGTAAAGCCGGTGGTCTCGTGTCGCACATTTACGGCACGTAAAAGAACCTCAAACCTGATAGAGGCCTCTGAGCAAAATTTCCAGTCTTTCACGCCCAATATGGAATGGAACGCTAAGGACCACGTAGTTAAAGAGCGTCCATAAATAAAACTCAATTTAATTCCTTAATGTAAAGTTTTCGTAACGCATACTTCCAAAATTAATTTTTTAAAACAAACATTCCCAACAACCACAGTTCGAAATATATACTAGTGGCTAAAGCTGCAAATTAAAGACTAAATTATTGTTGAAAGCAAAAACTATTTATAAAAAATGGCCATATACTTAATTGCACATAACTTAAAACACAACATTGGGAGTAAATTTCCACCCCGCAACAGAGTTATGTTGCAACTTAAAGGACTTGCACGTCTTTCATAAATATTTTATACCATCATTCGTGTTCTGGCTCTCGCTGTTGAAGAATCCCTTAGCACTACACCAGGCCGCCGTGGACGTCCTCTTACACGATGACTCGTTATTAAACAATGAGCAGAACAAAGTAATATAACAAAACTTTTAAGTTTTTGGCACCGTCTTCTCCGTATCCTCCATCCTCCGTAGTCTAGGGGTACCTCTGATTTCCAAGGTCGCGGGTTCAAACCCGGCGGAGGGCGATGGATTTTTTCGGGCGTAAAAATCCTTAGCATGGCTTCCTTCGGAAGGGAGGTAAAGACGGTGGTCCCGTGGCGTAGATTTACGGCACGTAACACAACCTCAAAAATTTAGTTTTCCTTATGGACGCTCTTTGTGGTTCTTAGCGTTCCATTCTATATTGGGCGTGATAGACGGCAAGTTTACTCAGAGACATCTTTATCAGGCTAGAGTTAGTCCATACTTTCAGAATTAATGCGTTAATTCAGTACAGCTTCAAATTATATATATCACACACCTTAATTTTAATTCCCAATGACATTTTCTTTTCTTTACTATTGTAAGTAGTTAAAGTTGTGTAACTGTAAACAGCGTAACTCAAAAACGAAAAGTCGGCTAAATACCAAACTTGCTCAACTTCAAAGGATGCAGCACGAAGATTTTCAAGAAAATTCACCCTATGCTAAACACCATTTGCATGAAAAAATATTCTGTATTTTTTATTTTCTCAAAAATAGCTCTAACGATTTTAATCAAAATCCTATAGTACATATGTTTAAGATATTTTCATGACAAATAAAACTTAAGTATGTCTTGAATTTTCTGGGAATAGCCAGTGAAGTCTTCTTCATTCTGGGTGGCTTTTGTATAATTGTTAAACTGTAAGGGACAGACAAAATATTACAACACAAAAAGCACACAATCTATGTCAAAGTTAAAGTGCCAAGTCGCTATTCTTTTTCTCGTGGCCATGCAAAGAAGACTGTCTCATAGGGACCAGCTCTTAAAGGCTCGGTCAAGCCTACCATATTCCCCTGTAGCTATAAGGAAATGTGCAGTAAAACCATTTCTGCAAAGTTTATCTCGATTAACATAAAGTTTTGTAGGACTAATTGGTAGAGAAGGTCAAGTTGATGCAGTAATTTGTATCACAAATTATTTAAATGTAAAGAATGATTATAGTATGAATATGCATTTTTATGTGACATTGATTTGAGATGTTTGTTGATTGTAATTATTGTTGAGAAGTAAGTTTATACGGCCTTACTGAAACTGACAATAATAGCGTGCAATAATGCAGCGAGGGGGTGAGCTGTTTATCATTATTAGAGACGAGGAAGTTACGTAATGTTGGCGCGTTTTTCTTAGAATTTGCTGGAACATTTTCCCTAGAGCATATGTATTCATAATTTTCATTGGATATAAAAATAGACGCTAATGTTGGCGCGTTTTATTAGCCAATAGCAGCTCAGTTATAATCTTTAGGCATATCGGGGTGTAGGAGTATAAAAGGTAGGTTAGAGGTAAAGACCCCGTCAGTTCATCTAAAATATTTATAAAGTACACGTCGCCTTAAGTCAGTCAGTTCGTCGAAAGTATTTGTACGGCACACGTCGGATATCAGGTTACGCGTAACAGAGTTATGAAAAATCTTAAATGTTGTAAAGTTAATTATACAAAAAGTTGAAGTACACGAATTAAGAATTATCAGTAATGAAGTTATTATAACAGTTTCAGTTTGGCGAGTGTCAAGATCAATGTGTAAATGTGATAGTTAACGTGTTCGACAATAAAAGTGTAAAACAAATTTCTTCATCAGTGTTATCTTTGGATAAAAGATTCCTTTCCGTTTACACAACCTGTATAAAGAGAAGTGCTTGACCAAAAGATCATAGCTAGCCGGAGGACAGAGAACCAAAATTAAATAAAATAACAGTAGCATTCTTTCAAACAAAAACTAATACTGCCGCAAATTGCTAACACCAGATGGAGCTAACAAACCTAACAAATGAATCACGTCACAAGATGGCTTCACCACGTGAAGTAAACACAAATACACAAACATTATAAGTAATACCGCCGCAAATTGGTTCCCAAACGTGGGGCTCAATAAATAAATAATGTCACAACTAATGTTACCACCACAAATTGGCTCCCAAACGTGGGGCTAACAAACAAACCATAATGCTATCGCAAAGTGAATGTGACACATCAGACTTTTCTAAATACAATATTCTTAATCTGCAATTTTCCGTAAACATTTCCACGTTTCTGTAAATTATTTCCGTGTTACAATGTCATCTAACGGGAGAGCCAAGAAACTACGAACCGGTGCGCGGTGTTTTACCACTGGGCGTGTGGAAACATAACGATCTGCTGCTATAAACAAGGTCACGCTGTTAACGTGGTTTTGCTCTACAGTGTGAAGTGAAGTATTGAGTTGACGGTGATGTGATGCAGTTCAGTAATTACGAGTTATTTATTATTTTGTTCTGTACTTAGTCACAAAGTATATTATGGCTCGGTATATGTATTCTACTGCACAGCGTGTATTTATTTATGATTCGTATGTGTTAATTCAGTCAGGTCGCCAAGTGAAAGTACGATTTGCAGAAAGATTTCCAGCTGTAAAAGTTTCAGGCCGTACAATTCATGAACTACACAGTAAATTTCAGACCACAGAAAGTGTTCAGGCTAAGAAATCTAAAAGACGGCGCACGGTTCTCACCGAAGAAACATTGGACATATCGGTCATCGTTTAGAGAATTCCCCCAAAATCACTTAGACGTCTTTCACAACAGGCAGGCATTTCTTATGGCTCTGCGCGAAGAGTTACCAAGTTAAAACCATATAAAATAACTGTGGCACATGCTCTCCAACCAGGTAATCCTGTAATTAGGCACACAGTGGAGTCTCAATAGCAGACACAATAGCGAAATAGACCCATATTTAATATTTTTCACGGACGAGGCTTGGTTCCACCTTCATGGATATGTGTGTACACAAAATAATGGTTATTGGAGCTCTGACAGACCTAATATTGTTCATGAGGTACCCCTTCATTACGAAACAATTGTTGTATGGTGCTCTATGAGTGGAGAAAGAGTTACAGGGCCAATTTTTACTTTCTCTACTACGTATAGTAAGTAGGGGAAGTATTGTATTCCACCCAAAAATTCGATACCGAGATTTCACCGGAAATACATGTTTTGAGACCCCCTGAATCCAAAAAGAGCATTTTTGGAAACATGTCCGTGTGTGTGTGTGTGTGTGTGTGTGTGTGTGTGTGTGTGTGTGTGTGTGTGAACAGCATAACTCAGAAACGAACAGTCGGATAAACACCAAACTTGGTATTTAGGTTCAGTATCTTCCAAGGATGCGACACGAAGGTTTTCAAGAAAATACCCCCACCCCAGAGTACCCTTTACATGGAAGATTTTTCGAAAATTTTAATTTTCTCAAAAATGGCTCTAACGATTTTGATTAAAATATCATATGTTTAAGGTATTTTTATGACAAATAAAATGTATATCTTGAATTTTCTGGGAATGTCTCCAAAAGTATTCTTTATTGTGAACGACTTTGCATAACTGGTAAACCATAAGAGATAGACAAAATTTTACTACACAAAAAATGTAGATCGCGTTAAAATACACAATTTATGCCCTATACATTTTTTTGTTGAGTGAACCATTTTCGAGATATTGCTTGTTATTCGCTTAAATTTTTCAATACTTATTTTCTCAAATGGGAATTCGTTATTCATTTTTTTTGTCTTGGATATGCAAAGAGTATTAATCTGTGGGAAAGGGAATGGTGCTGCACCTATCAACCAGCTATTAAGAGATATGTATGTGCTTAAAGGCTACTGTATTTCTATATTGCCCTTGTAAATATATATTCCCCTTACATCTACAAGAAAATTAGCAATAAGATAGACTGCAAATGTTTATCTCGATTAACATGAAGTAGAATAAGCGTTTGTAAAAATAGTTTGTACAAGAGTAGAGAAAGTCGTGTGAGTGTAACAGATCAGATTTTTTTCGAGTTAACAGTTTACGCCCGTACATATGTGAATGCAATTCCCCCCCCCATTCTTTTAGAGAATTAACAGACAGGGAGCATGATTTTGTCTTTTTTCAACAAGAAACTGCAACATCTTATACGGTCAATATTTCAATGAGAACAATTGAAAGTGTGTTTGAGGATAGAACTATTAGTAGAGATTTGTGCCCCCTCGGTCTCCCGACCTAACCCCCTGCGGTTTCTATCTCTGGGGTAACTTGAAACATAAAGTGTACAAGACAAACCCACTAATCCTGGAAGAATTAAAACAAAATATCCGCCAGGAAATTGCCAGCATTTCTCAACGTGAACTACGGCGAGTGATGGATAGTTTCCTAAAAAATGTGGCAAAAATGTATGGACAACGACGGTGGCCAGTTTCAGCATCTCCTTTCATAAAGTTGGTAAGTAAAGCTTTTAAAAGTAGTTTTAAAATGTTGTATGTTTTCATCCGCGCCTTCTATGATAGCTGCAGACGGCAACGAGCGCCGAGACAGGAAAAACACCGCGCAGCCGGTTCGTAGCTTTTTGGCTCTCTCTGTGTTAATGGTAACTCGGTAAACAAAGTCTAATCTGGTATTTATAATTTTAAAATTTTCGGAAATGCAAATAAAATCACTGCAAGAAAAAAACGATAACTGTACAGAAACAAAGTGGAATTAGGATTTTGAAATCAAATTTAGGAAAATGCATTTTAGGCATTAAATAGGTTAGGAATAATTTTTAGGGTGTCTTAAACAAATAAATAGAAAAAAAAAAAACAGGTTGGAGAATGGTGTTAGGCATCTGCCTGGCGCTGGAAATAAATTTAATTTTGAATAGATTTGTCTGCTAGAAAAAAAGCAGATTTTATGGAAGATAATCACCGTGTTTACTTTACTGCATTAGCAATGTTTAATTCAAAGTTGTTTTTGCTCCATTTATTCGTTCAATATAAAACAGGAAGTTGACGAGAATTGTGTTCCGGTTTGATAACGATGCCTACATTAGAGAACACCGCTGTATATCATTTCGGAAGTTGATACAGCGACATCCAGCAGATAGTACTATCAGTAGGGTTAGTTTCATATCAGGAGACGATAGGTATCACTAAGACTATGACCAGGGAACTGAGGGAACAGCTAGACTCAATTCTTTTGTCCTTACCACCCCCAGGAGGAACGAATGAGGTGAAGGAACCGTAGGAGGCTATAGGTATCACGATGACTATTCCAGGGAACGGAGGGCACACCTCCACTCATTTCTTTTGTCCTTACCACCCCCAGGAGGAACGAATGAGGTAAAGGAACCGTAGGAGGCTATAGGTATCACGATGACTATTCCAGGGAACGGAGGGCACACCTCCACTCATTTCTTTTGTACTTACAACTCCCAGGAGGAACGGATGAGGTGAAGGAACCGTAGGGGGCTATAGGTATCACTGACTATTCCAGGGAACGGAGGGCACACCTCCACTCATTTCTTTTGTACTTACCACCCCTAGGAGGAACGGATGAGGTGAAGGAACCGCAGGAGGCTATAGGTATCACTGACTTCCAGGGAACGGAGGGCACACCTCCACTCATTTCTTTTGTACTTACCACCCCTAGGAGGAACGGATGAGGTGAAGGAACCGTAGGGGGCTATAGGTATCACTGACTATTCCAGGGAACGGAGGGCACACCTCCACTCATTTCTTTTGTACTTACCACCCCCAGGAGGAACGGATGAGGTGAAGGAACCGTAGGAGGCTATAGGTATCACGATGACTATTCCAGGGAACGGAGGGCACACCTCCACTCGTTTCTTTTGTACTTACCACTCCCAGGAGGAACGGATGAGGTGAAGGAACCGTAGGGCGCTATAGGTATCACTGACTATTCCAGGGAACGGAGGGCACACCTCCACTCATTTCTTTTGTCCTTACCACCCCTAGGAGGAACGGATGAGGTGAAGGAACCGTAGGGGGCTATAGGTATCACTGACTATTCCAGGGAACGGAGGGCACACCTCCACTCATTTCTTTTGTACTTACCACCCCTAGGAGGAACGGATGAGGTGAAGGAACCGTAGGAGGCTATAGGTATCACTGACTATTCCAGGGAACGGAAGGCACACCTCCACTCATTTCTTTTGTACTTACCACCCCTAGGAGGAACGAATGAGGTGAAGGAACCGTAGGAGGCTGTAGGTATCATGATGACTATTCCAGGGAACGGAGGGCACACCTCCACTCATTTCTTTTGTACTTACAACTCCCAGGAGGAACGGATGAGGTGAAGGAACCGTAGGGGGCTATAGGTATCACTGACTATTCCAGGGAACGGAGGGCACACCTCTACTCATTTCTTTTGTCCTTACCACCCCTAGGAGGAACGAATGAGGTGAAGGAACCGTAGGAGGCTGTAGGTATCATGATGACTATTCCAGGGAACGGAGGGCACACCTCCACCCAATTCTTTTGTCCTTACCACCCCCAGGAGGGACGGATGAGGTGAAGGAACCGCAGGAGGCTGTAGATCGCAGTGATCCCAAAGGATTCCAGTTTGAGGACCCGGTCATACCGGGACTGCTCAAAGAAGGCTTCCCTCTAGCGGAACCGGGGAGAACCTAGTGGCTCAGATAATTTTGCCATCTGGCCGACATTGAGTGACACTGCACAGGCCTCTTAAGCTACCTGAAACATGAAAGAGGAAGCAAAATGATAGGAAATGAGGGTAAGGAAATTCGTGGTAGAAGAGAAACCATCCCAGCGAACCCAGGACCTCTCAAATGCGAGTCTCGCACGTTACCGCGGAGCCATCTGATAGGTTACATTCACATGACTCTCTACACTCCTCTAGAAAGTATTCGTGTATCTACTTCTTGTTAGTCGAAATGAACTTTCATTACACATTTTGTTGCAGGTATAAGTAGAACGCACTAGACTAAAGCAGTGGTCACGTTTTTAAGAACCGGTTCGCTATGTCGTAGCTAGAGAAGTTCCATGTTCTTTGACTGACCACGAGAAAAAAACGAACAGTGACATATCACTTGAAAAAAGTGCAAGTATTTGAAAATTCAAACCAATAACAAAGAATATCTTGGAAATGGATAACGTCGCAGAATATTTTATACACATATATTCTGTGTTTTCACGGGATCTATATTCTCACTTTCACTACCACGTACCTAGTAGGTAGAGCATGTATTGCATTCCACCCAAAAATTCGATACCGAGATTTCACCGAGAATACATGTTTTGAGGCCCCTATATATAAAAAAAGCATTTTTGGAAAAAATTCCTTGTGTGTCTGTGAACAGCATAATTCAAAAACGAAAATATTAAGTATTTTCCAAAGATGCGACACAAAGATTTTTAAGAAAATTCCCCCACCCCAAAACACCCTTTACAGGAAACATGTTTCAATTTTTTTTTACTTCTAAAAACTGGCCAAAGATTTCGATTAAAACATCATATATGAAAGATATTTGTGTGACGAAATGTATAGGTGTACTGAATTTTCTGGGAATAGACAATAAAGTTCCTCTTCATTCGGAGGGAATTTTGTATAAACTTGTATACGGTAAACGTATTCCGCAAAAAACATGTACATCTCTTTAAACACACAATTTATTTCCAATAGTTTTTTCTTTTTTTGGGGGGGTGGCCGCGTAGGCCATTTATAAGATATACGTTATTTAAAGGTTGCAATTCAATACTTGGCCATCTCTTAAAGCCCTGTCAACATTCGGTTGTTTCTCGCGATGTCATGGAAACAGTATGGAATTTTAAGGCCAGCATATAGCGTTCAGTTGTTAAACATTTGACTATCGCTGTTCTCTATAACGAAATGTGTAATGTACCTGTTTCTGTAAAGGTTTATTTGGATTAAAATATAGCAGGTAGAAAAATAAGTTTTAGTAAGAATAGTTTGTACATCCACTAATAAACGATAAGGGGTAGAGAAGGTCATGTGTATGTATCACATCAGAATTTTTTTCTTTAGTAAGATTTTGCCTCTTATGGTTTACCAGTTATACAAAAGTCATTAAGAATGAAGAGGACTTCAGGCTATTACCAAAAAATTCAGGATATACATTTAACAAGGAAAGATATTATATATTGGGTATTTTAATAAAAATCGTTAGTCGTTTTCCAGAAAATAAAAAATGGCGTTTTGCATCCTTCAAAATGCTGAACTTAAATACCAAGTATTGTATTTGTCGGACTTCTCATTTTTAAGCAAGTTTCTCTCTCTCGCACACATAAACACATGCTAACAGACCCTTTTCTAAAATTACTTTTTTATTCTGGGGACCTCAAAACGTGTATATGCGTTGCAATGTCGATATAGAAGTTTTGTGTGTATACAATACTGCCTCAACTTACTGTCAGTACGTACGTAGTGGAAGTATTAATTGACTGTTATTAATTTCAGTTTTGGAATATTTATTTTTCATAGCTTTAGCGAAAATTTCTTAAGTATGCGTTAGGAGACGAGAAAATATAGAACATTGCTTTAAATGCGTTGTGTATGAATCAAGAAATGAATCGCAGTTGAGTCAACGTGACGTCATTGCTTCCCGCACCTGCGTTGTGGTTCAGGAGGCCATGCCCAGAAATTTGGTCGTCAGTGTAAATGATCTCAGAGCCACGGCCTACACAGATGTCATCCATGACCTTTATAATTTCTGCCATTTCTTAACTATCCCAAGTTTCGCAACGGAATCTAAATTATGTCGCCCATGACTTGCGCACGCGTCATAGGTTTTCGTCATGCTCAAATAAAATCATTTAATTCACTGCTTTTTACTTTCTCTACTACGTTCTTAAAGTATAGGAAGTATTGTGTTCAACCGAAATATTTGATACCAGATTTCAACAGAAATATACTAATTTTTAATGCGAGTGTGTATGTGAACAACAGAACTGTAAAACGAAAAGTCGGTTGAATATTAAGCTTGCTATTTAATATCACAGTCTCCCAGGGATGTGAATATTTTGAAGAAATTCCCCTCACCCAAACGACTGTTTACGCAATTTTTGTTATATTTTATTTTCTTAAAAACGGCTCTAATGATTTTTATTAAAATGCCGTATATTTAACATACTTTCATGACAAAACGTATTTATATCCTGAATTTTCTAGGAATAGCCTTTGAAGTGCTCTTCATTCCGAATGACTTTTGCATAACTGGTAAACCGTAAGAGATAGAGAAATTCTTACTGCTTAAAAAATGTAGAACTCGTTAAAACATTGAATTTACTTCAAATAAAAATTAAGTGTAAGCCACTATTCGCACTTTTTAAAAAGAAATAGATAAACGAATAAGTTTTAGTAAGAATAGTTTGTAGAAGTGAGTAGAGAAAGTCACGTGAATGCTACAGATCATTTTGCTAACTAGTTTATTTTGCGCTAGTAAGAACACGAAGGTAATTGCTGGATTGCCAAACAGTGGATGTATACATGGCCGATTGCAAGCAGCGCTAAACAACAAATGAACATCGTATGGAAGTTTTGCATTCTGTGTAAGAATTTCCGGCCGGTCTTTTGTACGTTTGGTTACTTGAGCGAGTCATCCGTGACGTATACGTGTTTGTGCCGTTCTTTTGTCATGCGAGTAAACAGTGAGTGTTTCACTAGTCAAATTTAACTTTCGATAAACATGCTACAGTCAGCCCAAGAACACACAACACTAAATATTCCGACGTGGCAACCACACTTTGTTTTGTTGTCTTTCTGTCCGCGTGAGACAGCTTGCGAACAATGGCATGTGAGTTACAAGAAAATAGAATGTTGTTGAATACAGTTCAAGTTATGTAGAAGCTATATATTTGTAGGAAATTATAATTATATGATATAAAATTTGCACAAAGAAAGCTACAGAAGGTTGGAAAAATAAGTGTAAAATGTGGGAATTCCAACAGATGATGACTCAACAATATACTCCCTGCAATTTGGGGATGGCCAGTTAATTCTGGCTCGAGTATATGAAAAAAATAGTTTTATTTATGGACGCTCTTTAACTGCTGTGGTCCTTAGCGTCCCATTCTATATTGGGCGTGAAAGTTTGGTAATTTTGCTCAGAGGCCTCTGTATCAGGCTTGAGGTTCTTTTACGTGTCGTAAATCTACGACACGGCACCACCGTCTTTACTTCCCTTCCGAAGGAAGCCATGCTAAGGATTTTTACGCCCGAAAAAATCCATCGCCCTCCGCCGGGTTTGAACCCGCGACCTCGGGAACGAGTATATGAAGACAACATTTTACAAGGAAATTGATTCAAGAAAACAACAAATGGCGGCCTAAAAGTAAATATGGACAAATCCAAATATATGGCGATTGGAGATGTTCATCAAGATTTGGTACTAGAAGACGAAATGGGGATAATTAAATACATAGGGGAATATAAATACCTGGGAGTAAATATTACATAAGATGGGAAACCAGAAAAAGAAATAAGGTCAAAGATAAACCCACTAAAGTGTGCAATATCTACTTCAAATGGTATATTACGGGATAAACAGATATCAAAAGAAGCTAAAACTACAATTTTTAAAACAATAGAAGTATTATAGTCTATGGCACCGACATGTGGACTCTCGACTATCAGTTAAAAAGAAAATTATTGGCAATAGAAATGGATTATTGGAGATCTGCTGGCATATCCAACAGAGAAAAAATTAGAAATGAGATTATATAAGAAAATATGAATATTCAAAATTCAATTTTATGTTTTATTCAACAGAAACAATTACAATGGTATGGGGCAAGCTAAAAGAATGGAGGATGAAAGATTAACCAAAAGAATAATGGAGTGGACACCACCAGGAAGGAGGAGAGTGGATTCAAGCAATTAAAGGAGCAGTGATGGACTGGGAAATTGAGGAAGCTTTATGGTCCAACAGGCAAGAGTGGAGATGATGTTAAAAATTGTAGTTTTGGGTGCCGGAAATGTATGATCGGTTGCATATTTACTACCTCTACCCTTAAATACCTCAGGTTGTCATACTGCACTGCACCCGAATTTTCACTAATGATCTTTCGCCAGAAGTACAGGTTTGAAGATCTCTTGAGCAAACGTTTTTCTTAAACATCTTAGAGAGACAGCGAGGAATAACATAGGGCATTTTTGTTAACTTTTACTGCATAGAATCTCTGAACTATTGCATTCACATAACTTTCTCTGCTCACTCTTTCATATACTATTGTTACAAAAGCTTGTTCTTTTATCTACTTCTTGTTAATCTTTAATTACACATTTTGTTGCAAGCACAAGAAGAATACGTAAGATAAAGCGATAGTCAGTCGCTATGTGATGACTTTGAAATTATATTCTCTTTGCATGAATACAAATAGAAAGTAAGAAGGAAATATTAAAAACAGCGATTTGCAGTTGAGAGAATGCCACAAAAAAGTTTCACATAAATAGTGTGCTTTAACGAGAACTACATTTTTTTGTATTGTAAGAATCTTCTAAGGTTTACTAATTATACAAAAGTCGAGAACTTCACAGGGTATTCCTAGAAAATTCAAGATATACATTTTGTTTGTCATGAAATTAAAAATAAGGCGTTTTAGTCAAAATCGTAAGAGCTATTTTTTTCAGAAAATAAAAAGTAAACGAAGAGTTGTGCATGTTAAGGGTTATTTGGAGTGGGAGAAATTTGTATGGCATCCTTGGAAGATACTGAACTTAAAACAGTAGCTTGAGAATTTATTCCATTTTTATTTCTGTTGAAATATCATTTTGTGTGGAATACCATCTTCCTCTACCTACTTCCAGCAGACAAACCGACGAGGAGAAAGAAGAAACAAACGGCATTACAGTTTACGTGTTGTATTTTTTTTCTTCATTTTATTAATTTTACAGTTGTTTCAAAATTGCACAGCATTTTCATCTGTGGTGCTTTCGAAATTATTTTACATGCATTTAGTAACCGAGTAACCGGAGTGGCTCAGGCGGTTACGTGGGTTCGATTCCCGTGGCCGACCTTCCTGACCCCCCCACACCCCCCTCGAATTTTCCATCCCTCCATTTCATCTCCATTCTCATTTCACTTCACCCTTCATCTGCTTGGTCTCTTTGAGGGTTGCAAGTGTCGGTGGGAGGTCTCAGAGTGGAAAAACGATGCTGTAAGGAAACCTTCGTCCTCCGGACTGAGAATGGTCTCCGGGTCCTGGACCAGCCAGCATCCGGGAACTGATAGGGACCCTGCCCGCTGCCTGTCGTGCTACATGTTCCGAACGCCCCCTGTCTCCTCTCATGTCATTTCTCCCTCCCGTGGACCTAGGCACAAAAGATCTGCATAGTTCGAGGTGTTAAGTCCCGCTCCGTGCCTAATCCTATCCTAGTAGAGGAGGTCATTACGGGGGCGAAACTGAACATTTTCAGAAAATCAAACAAGGATTAGTTCTAAAAAAATGTAAACGATTTTATTGTTTCTCCAAATGTTCCCCTTTATCATCGATACATTTTGGCATTCGACCAAACCAGTCGTTAAAGCAATGATGCCACTTCAGAAACCAAGTTTTTATAATGTTCATCTGATGACGAAAAACTGACTACGCATTGTATCTACAATTTTTGGAAACAAGGGCATCCAGTTGCTCAGTTGTTAATATGCGACGATGCGTTGTTATGATGTAACATTATTTTTCCTTAATTCGCTGTAAACAGACATTGTGTATCATTCGGACGTCTATCTTCTAATGCTATAGTAGCAATATGAGCCGTTTTAGAGAAAAATCTAGCAACCATCTTCTTACCAGCACTGACTTTTGTAGGCTTAGGTTGTGTTCGAAAGACCCATTGAGTCGCTTGACTTATAACAATAACTCCAAGATTCATCACTAGTAACGATATTCCAAACCAAATTTGAAGTTTTTCTGCACTACTCGGTGCGTTGTTGTTTTTGATTGGGAGTCAGTTTATGTGGAATCCATCGACAACAAAGTTTTCTCACGTCTAACTGCTGATGTAAAATGTTTTGGACTTGACTCATAACAATGCCTCCCGAATAAATTGGTAAGAAGTCCGTCGATCTTCAAGCATTGCTCGAACAGCGCCAATAGTTTCTTCAGTAACAGCAGTTCTTGGGCGTCCTTCATGAAATTCGTCACTAAGAAAAACCCATCTCTTTTGAATTCGCTATACCAATTATAAATTGTTGTCTTAGATGGGCCTTCTTGACAAATGTGTTGTCCTCCGTGGTCTAGAGGTACCATGCTAGTCTCTAGTTCCCGAGGTCGCGGGTTCAAACCCGGCGAAGAGCGATGGATTTTTTCGGGCGTAAAACTCCTTAGCATGGTTTCCTTCGGAAGGGAAGTAAAGCCGGTGGTCCCGTGTTGTAGATTTACGGAACGTAAAAGAATCTCAAGCCTGATAAAGAGGCCTCTGAACAAACTTTCCGGTCTTTCACGCCTAATATAGAATGCGACGCTAAGAACCATAGCAGTTAAAGAACAACCATAAATATAACTAATTTTTTTTCGGCTAACAAAAGGCATTTATAAGCCGATCTTCATATTGTTTATACGGTAATGACGATTTAAAATCGTAAAAACATCTTAGCCCGGAAATTTATTCTAGTCAGACTCGTTTTTGGGTGAATAAAGTATCTTCAAATGATGATTACCAAACTATTATAGTAAATGGAACAAACGACATGGCAATCAACCCACAAAACATTAGAAAGTAGCTGTCAAATATAAACACATTTCATTTGTTTTTAGAAACAATGCACTGTATGGTGCTTTAGAAACGTTTAATGTTTCCTTACTCCGGCATGTAGATGTATTGTACATTTTACGGACCGTATAGTGATTTTAATTAAAGTGAGCTTTCCTCACATCACCGGGGAATCGAATACAGGACCTAATGTTTTAATTAAGAGAGCTGACACGAAATCTCGCGGGCCACAATTTGTCGACCGTTTGTTGTGCCTGACCTGGAAAAGTCAATACGGGGCCTTGGAAATTACCGTGACGTCACTGGATGCTTCGCCCTTTTCTTTTGATTGATTGGTTGTTCCGATATTCTGCCCTAGACACGAAGATATGGCAAGTGTTTACACAAGTTCATGGTTGATGGTATTAAACTTACGTAGTACATGTTGTTATATCTCTCTGGGGCATACAGAAGAGCGAACAAAACTTCCATACCTATATGTCTGAAATTACAAAACTTTTCAAACAAATGTATATCTAATACATTTATTTTTACTTTCTCTACTACTTATCTATAGTAAGTAGAGGAAATAACATATGGGTCTGAAATAGACATTAATAAAAAGCTAAATAAGTTCAATTACATAACGGGAACCATAAAGAGAACACTAAAAAATAAAATTAGAAAAGATTCAATAATAAAACTGTATAAAGCACTGGCCATCCCCACAGTAACTTATGGGTCTGAAACTTGGACAGTGGCAACAGAAAATAAAAGAAGAATACAGATAGCTGAAATGAAATTTCTCAGACCTATAGCAGGATACACAAGACTGGATAAAAAATCTGATGTGTTACACTCACATGACTTCCTCTACTCTTGTACAAACTATTTTTACAAACGCTTATTCCCGATATGCTTCATGTTAATCGAGATGTTAATCTTATTGCTAATTTTCTTGTAGATGCAAAGGGAATTGGTAGGTTATAAGCGATAGTCAAATCTTTTAAGCGCTGGTTGCTATGTGGAGTATTCCATTCCCTTTAAATTACCAGGACAAAAAAATCTGATGTGTTACACTCACATGACTTTCTCTACTCTTGTACAAACTATTTATATAAACGCGTATTCTCCATCTACTTCATGTTAATCGAGATAAACATTTGCAGAGTCTATCTTATTGCTAATTTTCTTGTAGATGTAAGGGGAATATATATTTGCAAGGGCAATATAGAAATACAGTAGCCTTTAAGCACATACATATCTCTTAATAGCTGGTTGCTAGGTGCAGCACCATTCCCTTTCCCACAGATTAATACTCTTTGCATATCCAAGACAAAAAAAAAATGAATAACGATTTCCATTTGAGAAAATAAGTATTGAAAAATTTAAGGGAATGACAAGTAATATCTCGAAAATGGTTCACTCAACACAAAAATATATATGACATAAATTGTGTGTTTTAACGCGATCTACATTTTTGTGTATTAAAATTTTGTCTATCTCTTATGGTTTACCAGTTATGCAAAAGTCGTTCACAATGAAGAATACTTTTGGAGACATTCCCAGAAAATTCAAGATATACATTTTATTTGTCATAAAAATATCTTAAACATATGCTATTTTAATCAAAATCGTTAGAGCCATTTTTGAGAAAATTAAAATTTTCGAAAAATGTTCCATGTAAAGGGTAATCTGGGGTGGGGGGGATTTTCTTGAAAACCTTCGTGTCGCGTCCTTGGAAGATACTGAACCCAAATACCAAGTTTGGTGTTTATCCGACTGTTCGTTTCTGAGTTATGCTGTTCACACACACACACACACACACACACACACGGACATGTTTCCAAAAATGCTTTTTTTGAATTCAGGGGATCTCAAAACATGTCTTTCCGGTGAAATCTCGGTATCGAATTTTTGGGTGGAATACAATACTTCCCCTACTTACTATACGTAGTAGAGAAAGTAAAAACCAAACAACGAAATAAGGCAAAAGTTAAAAATAGAAGAGTTAAATAAAGTAATAATAGAACATAGAACTAACTGGAAACAACATTTAGAAAGAATGTCATTAAATAGGATACCCCGAGCAACATATGACTACAGACCTCAAGGATACAGAAACCCAGGACGACCAAAAAAGAGATGACACAACAAGATTTTGGAGCCGGAACAGGTTAAACGACCTAAAACGTGAAGTAGTAGCAGAAGAAGAACATTGTTATTGGTTTGAATTTTCAAATAATTTACACTTTAAGCCAGCATATAGCGAACCGCTTTTAAACATCATACTATCGATTCGGTTTCCTCTAATCTTGTATCTACAACGAAATGTGTAACGAAACTATTTCTGCGACTAACATAAAGTAGGAGAAAAATGTGAGTTTGCCAGAAGAGAGAGAAAAATAAACAATAGTGAGCAGAGAAAATCATGTGAGTGTAACATTAGATAATATTATATAAAGGGTTGGAATGATGACCCCAAGGGAGAGTCATAATCGGCGTAGCCTATAAGCACCTACCCATTGGTGGTGGAGTAATTTTTTTTACATTTAAACCTTTGCACCTTCTACTTGGTCATATAGTTATTTAACAGGTACATAGTTTTGACATAATGCAGAAACCTTTGGCGTGTACAACGAAATAGAAATTAGGTTCGTGAATATGAAAATTCCGTACTCCCAGGCTACCAAGTTAACCTCTTTGAAAACGTCGCATAGACTGCGACCATCGAGAAAAATTATCTTCTCAGCTGTTCCATTATAAAATATGGTTCACTGATTTCTAATGTTAGCAATGTTCTCTCTTCATACAGTTATTTAGAGTGTCTTGGTAACGAAATTTGATTACAGCATAAATAGATAATAAGCAAAACTTTCTCACATGAAGATTATTAGAAGGTTTTGGTTCAGAAGCTTCTATAGAATTAGAACAAAGGTTATTCAAGGTTTTGACACTCTTTCATTACATACACACCCATCTGCTGTACATATTTGACAAATGGCAATTAAAGACATATGCACACGATTCGTTCCATTATAAACAGATAGATTGTCGCTTTTAAGCTCTGTCTTAGGCTCGCTGTGTTCATTCATGGACATTTATGTATGTTACTTGGAATAAAATGTGACCGGCTTTTATGTCATCCTCCGTGGTGCAGTGGTTACCATGATAGCCTCCAATTCCCGAGATCGCGGATTCAAACCGGGCGGAGGGCGATGAATTTTTTCGGGCGTAAAAATCGTTAGAATGGCTTCCTTCGGTTCGGTGGTTCCGTGCTGTAGATTTACGACACGTAAAAGAACCTCAAGCCCGATAAAGAGACCTCTGAGCAAATTTACCGGTTTTTCACGTCCAATCTAGAACGGGACGCTAAGGACCACAACAGTTAAAGAGCGTCTATAAATAAAACTCAATTAATTAACCGGCTTGTTTCTACACGCATTCTCTGAGGAGTACAGAAACCATTTTCTACTTGATGGCATTCTTAACGAATGCTTTGTAAATCCATTTTAATCGTTTAGCAACTTATGAATTTAAATTAACAGCATTTTATAGTCCATGTCCGTCAGAAAGAATAGGGATTTTCAATGGTGAAAGAATAATCAAAATCGATTGAGTGGTTTTTTGAGCTTACTCTACATACACATACACGTTTTCTCGCTTTATACTGTTCTACTAAATACAACAATAAGGAAAATAGTTGATCTTTGAGAGAAAAGTAGTAGTAATCGTTTGTAACGCCAACTTTGAGTTGAGAGGGAATTAGAATTGAATGGTTTCAACATGTTTATTACGTCATAATTGCTATGCAACGTTACTTCACCCATGCAAGGTTTTGACCATCATGACAAGGTGTGCATACAAAGAGTTTTATTTAACTAATATCCGAAGTATGGACTCTCAGGGATGCATATTGCAATTTCATCTGTATATCAGGTTGCTCCCGTCTTAGATAACAAATTGTTTGGGGTATCGTTTTCGCTTAGTTTTAATGAATCACCCGATATATCAGGTGCAAAATGACCTTTACCAAGACACTTATATAACCTAGCACGAAACAGTATTCCTAAATGCAAGACTCCCCATGGATTTCACGATGTGCGCCGTTTCACGTGCAAAAGGTTACAGGGTTGCAATGAGAAGTGAAAGGCACGTGTTACCTATCTGATCAAGATTATGTTTTTTTTAACCTTTCACTATTCCCTTAATATGTCGCTTTTTTTATATTTATGGAGCTTGTTTACAAATCCAAAATAACTAATTTTATAGGAAATAAACAAAGCTGTTCATAATAGGCAAAAGATCTGCAGTATTACATTCACATGACTTTCTACTCTCTTCTAAAACCTACTCTTACAAGAGCTTATTTTTCTATCGGCTTCCTGTTAATACAGATAAACGTTCCTCAGAGGGACGCAGCATAACTCAGGTTACTAAAACGCAAAGATGGCTGACACCGCATGTCAGGGCGGTCAACGTTCTAACTGGAGTCACCAGAGAAATCAGCAGACAACCTACTTACAAAAGACGCTTCATTATCATATCATATCATATATACGTCCCAGAAGTACCCGATCTAACAAAGAAAACACAAAAATTTTGGGAAAAACATCTTTATTTCTCTACATAGTCTGCTTTCAGCTCGATACACTTTTCCCAGCGATGTTCAATTGCTTCGATACCCTGTTTATAGTCAGAACCGTCGAGTTCTGCAAAATAACCATCAACTGCAAACTCCACCTCTTCATTGCAGGCAAATCTTTTACCACCAAGCCATTTCTTCAAGTTTGGAAACAGAAAATAATCAGAGGGGGCTAAGTCTGGCGAATAGGGTGCATGAGGAAGTAATTTGAACTTTAACTCGTTGAATTTGGTTATGGCGATAATGGATGTGTGAACTGGAGCATTGTCTTGATGACACAAAAGTTTCTTTTTCGCTAAATGCGGCCGTTTTTGCTTGAATTCATCATTCCAACGCTGCAATAAGTTTGCATTAATACTCGACACTGACTGTTTTTCCTTTTTGAAGATAATAACTATCCCACGCGCATCCCAAAGAACTGAGCCATGACCTTTCCTGCAGATGGAACTGTCTTCCCCTTCTTTGGAGCCGATTCTCCCCTTTCAATCCACTGTTTTGACTGTTCCTTCGTCTCAGGTGTGAAGTGATGGACCCATGGTTCATCCATGGTTATGAATCGACGCAAAAACTCGGCTTTATTGCAGCGAAACATCGCGAAACACTCGACTGAAAGATCCTCCTCACGACGCTGCTTTTGTTCCATTGTGAGTAAACGCGGCACCCAACTTGTGCACAGCTTTCTCGTGCCTAAATTTTCAGCTAGTATACGATGTACAGCATTTTTTGAAATGCCTACGATGTCTGCTAGCTCGTGCACTTTCAGTCGACGGTCATCCAATACCATTTTGTGGATTTTCCTCACATTTTCTGGCGTGGTCACCTCATTTGGTCGACCACTGTGATGTTCGTCTTGGCCTCGCTTAAACTCTGCCACCCAGTATTTTACTGTTGTAAACGAAGGAGCAGACTCCCCCAGAGTAGAATCTAGCTCAACTTTAATATTAGTTGGACTAAGACCTTTCAAATGAACGTATTGTATCACATAACGATGGCCAGTTTTATCCATGTTTACAAATTCGCTGAGAGCGTTCACTATTGATGGCTGCCAAACAATTACAACAGCGTAGCATCCTGAAACTTTAAACTTAAGCTTTATAAGGGTGGTACTTTCCACTATAGTCATTTGTTTGAAACAACAGCAGCTATATATACGCCAGGTCGGGTACTTCTGGGACTGCCCTCGTACACTGCTCTGTAATATCACTTTCTTCGGCGCAAAGGTTTGGTCATCAGCTTCTCCGCCATAATCGCCGATTGGCTACAACCTGTATGCACCTCACGACTTACATTAAACACTTAACCCTGCTATGGACTTAATCTGCGTATGTTATTAAACGTTACAAAGTACTGTACTGTAATAGTGAAGAACAACTTACAGCTACGTTTTAATAGGATTTCGCGTATTTACCTAAACCAAACAATTACATTTCTTCGTTTTCTTTTACGCAGATCTTCCTCTAAAAATAAAACCGCACACAAAAAGTCAACGTCTAGACCAAAAATTGCAAAGTCAATTAACATTTCTATTTAATTGCAAGCTAAGACCTAATAATTAATAATGGCACAATAATAATTACTCATATAATTAGCTTAATTAATAAAACCATAGTTAATCTCATATAAACAGTAATATAGTTAATATTGTGGACACTGCGTCAGCTCATAACTAAATGGTCGGTGTGCAAACTTTGAACACCTGTGAATATAAAAGGAGGGCGCCAGCGTAACATACAATAGGCATATCCAATACAGAATGTATCTTTAATGGTGTCACACATTTGGGGGACGTGTTCTTGACATCAAAACAGTAAAGGAAGTTCATAGGAACATGGGTCGGAAAATCATTTATTTTAGAGTTACAACACAAAATCGAAAGTTACAAAAATTGCTCGAAGTGGCTTCCTCTTGCTTCGACACATGCAGTAAGCCTGCGTTCCATGCTCTGACGTACTCTGTTGAAAATTCCTGGTGTGTTTCGTTTTCGGTCAAATCCAGTTTGGATACGTCCTCTCAAAATGTCAACATCAGGTACCAAGGACTTTATATGTCCCCAGACGAAGAAATCCATTGGATTCAAATCAGGCGATTGAGCAGGCCATGCAATGGATCCCCCTCGACCAATCCATCTTTGCGGGAATCGAACATTCAAAAGCTTACGAACTATCGTACTGAAATGAGCAGGAGCACCATCGTGTAAAAACCACATTCGTTGGATGATGTCCAGAGGTACATTATCAGTTAAGTGATGCAACTCATTTCTGAGAAACTGGAGATAGGTTTGTCCATGCAGACGCGGAGGGAAGAAGTAGGGACCAATAAAGTGATCATGAATGATTCTACCCAAACGTTGAGAGAGAACCTCTGTTGATGGTTATCTTGTCGTACTTCATTAGGATTTTCAAATGTCCAGTTATGAGTGTTATGAAAATTGAAGATGCCGTCGCGAGTAAAACCAGCCTCATCCGCGAATAAGATACAGGCTAGGAAATTGATGAACACAGCGCACTGCTGTAACATGCGTTGACAGAAACGTCTTCTTGGCTCAAAGTCCGCCTCATTTAATCCTTGCACACGTTGATGGTGATACGGGTACAGAAGATTTTCATGCAAAATTCTCCAGGTAGTCATATGACTCTTTCCCTTACAGCCATACGTCTTGTGCTTTGTGATAGGTCTGCATCCACAGCACGTAGAACTCGTTCTTCAAGCTCAATGTCTCGTACCGCTCTTATTCTCCCAACATCCCTAGTACTCCTCTCAAATGCACCATTCTCTCTCAAGCGTTGGTGAATTCGTGCGAATGTTCTTGCACACGGTAACTGCCTGTCAGGTACCTTTCTGCATAAAGTTCACGTGCTCGTGCTGCATTGCCGTCTGCACGGCCATACGTGTAGTGCATATCCGTCTGTTCACTCGTGGAATACATCTCCTTTGACCTATAACAACGAAACGGTTGATTTTCAGACCCATGTACGTATCAACTTTTTTACTGTTTTGACTCAGGAACACGTCCCCCAAATATATGACACCAATAAAGATACATCCTGTATATGTAACAGGTGCGTATTTGCGAGGGAGCTGCCGGTTATGAATGGAACCCAACAATCCGAGTATCACTAGATTCTGGTGACATCCCACAATGGTGGAAAAATGTCAAGGTTGCAAATAACCTCTATAATAATTTCGTTGTAAATATAAGAAGAATACGATAAGCTAAGGCGATTGTCAAATCTTTTCAAACCCTGTCACTACTTGATGACAGTTCTTTGCATGAACATGAAAAACAATAGCGTTTTGCAGGTGAGAAAAGTGTAAATTATCTGAAAATTCAAACCATTAACAAAGAATATCTCGGAAATGGCTAACGCCGTAAAAAAATGTTGTGATAAATTGTGTTCTCCGACGAGATCTACAGTTTTTGTGTGTCTTAACGGTTTACGAATTATACGTACAAAAGTCATTCAGAATGAAGAGGACTTCACAGATATTCCCAGAAAATTCAAGATATATATTTGTCATGAAAAATATCTTAAACACACGATGTTTTAATCAACACCGTTAGAGACTTTTTGATAAAATGTGAATTTTCGAAATCTTTCCATATAAAGACATGTTTTGGTAGGGGGGCAGTTTCTTGAAAATGTTTGTGTCGCATCCTTGGAAGATGCTGAAACTTAAATACCAAGTTTTGTATTTCATAGACAATTTCTTGTTGGAGTTAGCTAATGCTGTTCACAGACACACAAACCGGGGCGTTTTTATATAAAGTATTTTTCTTTTTATTCAGGGGGCCTCAAAACATGTATTTCCGGTGAAACCTCAACTACGAATGTTTGGGCTCTTGCTGTGGTGGCAGAGAAAGTAATAAATGATAGTGGGTAAAGAAAGTTATATTAATAAAAGACATCGCATTTCAAAACATATGTATTAATGAGAATGCTGAAATTCTATCCATGTGGGGATATACAGTTAAGATAATGTTATGTGTAGGAACAGATAGACTTTATGATTTAGTAAAGAATTAACAATATAGTGACGCAGCGGCTACAGCCCAAGGTTATCGGGATGTCGGAGGCGGGCAGTTGGAGATAAACAAAGATAAGCACCGCTCTCACCAGCCTAAACACCGGAAGGGATGTCGTCAGATAACCAGAGTCTTCTGGAAGTTTCCCGCTTCTCGAACGTTCTGGAACTCTGCGGAAATTTTTACCGGCTATACAACTGCCTGACGTGCAGTGAGTGGGATATTGTAGACTTGTGTTCGACTCCTCGGCGAGTGAACTGTCCGGAAGAAAGGCTAAGTCGTGCCTATTTCTTTACTCCTTTACACCACGAGGAAAGTGACGTAAGTGCAATGACAACGAAAGTTGCACTAGATCACATTAGTAAAGTGACAGTTAAAAATTGGACAAAGTGACAATATAGAGAAAGGTTAGATACAAATTATTGGTCCAAATTGATAGCAGTAATTGTATTGACGCTGTGAACAAGTGCAGCTTTGCATCAACCTCGGCGAAGTGAAGAAAAGTGTTTGACCTGATTGTACTGCGTGTTTATCTGGAGGCCTACTCCCCAAAACTTCCTGTGACCATGATTACACCCCGTAAGGCGCGGCAGATTACACAGAATAATGTGACTATTTATCCGGAACCGATTGCAAACCGGAAGCTAGGAGAGGCAATATTAAAGCTGACATACAAAGCCCTTTAATTGTCGCCGCATCTGGATCGGGTACATGTTCGATTCCCCGCCACCTGCTGCCCCATACACCTTTCAATTAAACTGCGAGCATCGGATGTGTTACCATTCACTCTCATATTTCTGGAAGTGTTTTACGTTGCTGCACACCTGAATGACAACGTAGAGCAAGTATTGTATTCCACCCAAAAGCTCAATTTCACTGGTAGTATCTACACCTTTTGAGATGTGTGTTATATTCATGTGATTTTCTCAAACCATTCCCCAACAAACTATTGTTACGTAAGCTCATTCTTCTATCTATTTCATGTAAAACGAGATAAACATTTGTAGAAATGGTTAACTCAAAATGTATTTGACATAAATTGTGTGGTTAACGATATCTAGAGTTTTTGTCGGACTTGTGGGCAATGGACATGTGGATGAATTAGCAAAGAAAGGTGCAATACAACAAATAAAACCTGCAGGACAAATAGAATTAAATAAACAATTAAATAACATTAAACAACATTTCAAAAGACAGCAGAGACTTGATGAAGAAGATAGATTAAAGGATAAAGATTATAAGAATATTAAAGAGAGTTGATATACAAAACATGCCAAGGAAGACTGCAGTGGCCTTATTTAGGATGGCAACTGCTTCACAGAACATCTCTACAAGATACGATGCCTACCTACACCCAAGTGCACTCTCTGTGAAGATGTCATCCTGAACAAATGCAAAGGCCTTAAAAGTGATAACTTACAGACTTTATATTGGGAAGAAGCCAGAGGGAAAATGATGCAGATCAATTAATCCCCAGTGCCATTGGTGAACAATAACAAGATTTTGTTTATCTCTTACGATTTACCAGTTTTGCAAAGTTATTCAGAATTAAGAGGACTATACAGTTTATTTATCATGAAAATATCTTTATATGGTATTTTAATTAAAGTCGTTAGATACATTTTTGAGAAAATCAGAACTTTTGAAATATTTTCTGTGTAAGGCGTATTTTGAGGTGGAGTGATTTTTCTTGAAAATGTTGGTGTCGTCGTATCCTTGGAAGATGCTGGACCAAGTTTCTATTTAACCTACTTTTCATTTTTGCGTTATGCATGGACCTTTTCTAAAGAAAGTAAAAAAAAAGCTTTTGTTTGGGAGGCTTGACAATATGCATTGTGAGTGAATGTTTGGGTGGAATACACTAGAGCTTTCTTTTAATATCTTAATAATACGCTGTCTTAGGCGTATTTTAGGGGTGCAATGAGAAGGCTTTCAATGAGTTCTCCAATCCATACTGCCTTCTTACAAGAAGACCTTTTCTCACCTTTTACTCTCAAAGTGGCTATAAAGGTTTTGATTAAAAAATATTTTTGAGATGGTCTGACATTTGCAGGGAAAGCCAAAACTCTACGAACCGGCTACGCGGTGTTTTTCCTGTTCGCGTCCTCTGCGCTCGTTGCCGTCTGCCGCTATCATAGAAAGGCGCGGATGAAACCATACACATTTATAAAACTACTTTTAAACGCTTTACTTACCAACTTTATGAAAGGAAATGCTGAAACTGGCCACTGTCGTTGTCCATACATTTTTGCCACCTCTTTAGGAAACTATCCATCACTCGCCGTAGTTCACGTTGAGAAATGCTGGCAGTTTCGTGGCGGATATTTTGTTTTAATTCTTCCAGGGTTAGTGGGTTTGTCTTGTACACTTTGTTTTAGGTTATCTCAAAGATCGCAGGGGGTAGATCGGGGAATCGAGGGGGCTACAAATCTCTACTAATAATTCTGTCCTCAAACACACTTTCAATTGTTCTCATCGAAATATTGGCGGTATGAGCTGTTGCACATTCTTGTTGAAAAAAGGCAAAATCACGCTCTCTGACTGTTAATTCTCTAAAAACAGGCGGCAAACTTGTATTTACATATGTACGGGCTTCAACTGTTGACTCGAAAAAAATTGACCCTTCATAAAGTTGGTAAGTAAAGCCTTTAAAAGTAGTTTTAAAAAGTTGTGTGGTTTTATCCGCGCCTTTCTATGATAGCAGCAGACGGCAATGAGCGCCGAGGACGCGGACAGGAAAAACACCGCTCAGCCGGTTCGTAGTTTTTGGCTCTCTCGTAGAATGCGTAACATTTTCAGCGCAGTAAATGTACAGAAGCTGCATGTAAAATAACTGGTAAGCCGGTTTTATAACAATCCTTGAACACCTGGTAATCTGCTTTTGAAAGTCTTTGGTACCTCAACAAACACTTATTAAAGCAAAGAACACCACTTCCTAATCTATACACACATTTCTAGACCATATTCTACACTTCAAGACAACTGTAAACACATATACCGCCGCCATAGATCGTGAATAAGATAATGTTCGTTCTCTGGTTACTAGCGGTGCGCGCTATATATTTTGTGATCATGATGGACACACAGATAAGCTCTGACCTATCATAACACTATACCAGTTAGTCTATAATCTTAAATTACAATATAATGTAATAGAATTTAGTGGTTTGTCATGCCCGTGGTGAATCTGGCGTAAAAACGCCTCGACTATTGTACGTTTTACGGGCAAACCGCAAAAGTTCACAAGTATGAACATATATAATATATCAAATAGGAAAATGTGCTGATAGTGTCATAGTGGTTGCCTATTTCTGGCATTTGCAGAAGGAAACCACTGAAGGAATTTATTCGCTGATCGGAACTGTTTTTAACAGAGACTGATGCACTAACTCGCCAATTCTCTCAATAAAGGTTTTAAACAGCACCTGGTGAATGTTTCATGTGGCATACCTACGACGACAGGTCAACAGGGTTGTCGTTACCCAGTTGTGCTGGATATATGACGTGTTCAAAGAGTTCTCAGAATTCTATTCCTGGACAACGCGATGAAAGTTACAAGTCCATGGCCTGCATTAAACATTACTCCGACAACACACGCCTGCTTTCATTTCCTTGTGTTTGCACTTTTAAGGCACCACCTTCAATATCGGCAACTTTTAGGAATGTTAGAATACGTTCTAATTCATAACACATGACCTTAAATTAAATTTAATTTTATTTATGGACGCTCTTTAACTGCTATGGTCCTTAGCGTCCCATTCTATATTGGGCGTGAAAGACCGGTAATTTTGCTTAGAGGCCTCTTTATCAGGCTTGAGGTTCTTTTACGTGCCGCAAATCTACGACACGGGACCACCGGCTTTACTGCCCTTCCGCAGGAAACCATGCTAAGGGTTTTTACGCCCGGAAAAACCCGCGACTTTGGGAATTAGAGGTTAGCATGGTAACTACTACACCACGGAGGACGACACACACACACATGGCCTTGAGATCTCCTTTTAATGCTCGAAAATTCATAGTTATTTCCAGGGGTTGCTCCGTAAAAGGGCCAAAATAAAAAATCATCGAATTATTTTTATTTATCACGTACCTATAACCAGTAGTAGTGTGCTGGTCGCGCTATGACTGCTCCTTAAGCGACCATAAACAAATAAATTGTGGACGAAAAAAAAAGTAGTAGTGGCACAAAAAACTGCATTTCGAGATTTCAAAAAACGTCCGTGTATGTGTGTGAACAGCAGAACTAAAAAATGTGTTACATTCACATGATTTTCTCTACTTCTATCTGTATTAGTGTGTATACAAACTATTCTTACTAGAGTTCATTTTTCTGTCTACTTCATTTTAATGAGATAAAACTGTGCAGAAATAGCTAAATTTCGTTATAAATACAAAGGGAACAACGATAGTCTAATGTTTAAGAACTGGACGCTATATGATGACCTTAGAAGTCCATTCTTTTTCCATGACATTGCGAGAAACAACTGAATATCGACAGGACTTGAAAAGAATGATAGAAGTATTGAAGAATTCAAACCATTAATAACGGATATCTCAGAAATGGTTTATGCAATAAAAAGTTATTTTTAATAAACTGTGTGTTTTAAAGATATCTATAAGTTTTTTAAGTACGTTTTATCTATCGTTTAACATACACCAGTTAAAGAAGATTATACAAAATTCCTTCGGAATAAACAGTACTTCCCAGACTATTCGCAGAAAATTCAAAGTATATATTTTATTTGCCATGTAAATATCTTTAATATGTGGTATTTTAAAAAAATCTGATGTGTTGCACTCACATGACCTTCTCTACTCTTGTACAAACTATTTTTACAAACACTTATTCTCCATATGCTTCATGTTAATCGAGATGTTAATCTTATTGCTAATTTTGTAGGTGCAAGGGGAATATGGTAGATTTTAAGCGATAGTCAAATATTTTAAGAGCTGGTTGCTATGTGGAGCATTCCATTCTCTTTGTATGTCCAGGACATAAAAAATCTGATGTTACACTCACATGACTTTCTCTACTCTTGTACAAACTATTTTTACAAACTCTTATTCTCCATCTATTTCATATTAATCGAGATAAACATTTGCAGAAACGATCTTTTGACACGCAAAGAGAATTACATTTTACACATAGCGACCAGTTCTAAAAATATTTGACTATCGCTTAAGGCGTACTATGTTCTCCTTGTTTTGTATTTGCAAGGGCAATATAGAAATACAGTAGCCTTTAAGCATATACATATCTCTTAATAGCTGGTTGATAGGTGCAGCACCATTCTCTTTGCCACAGATTAATACTCTTTGCATATCCACGACAAAAAGCTGAATAACGAATTTCCGTTTGAGAAAATAAGTATTGAAAAATTTAAGGGAATAACAAGCAATATCTCGAAAATGGTTCACTCAACAAAACAAATGTATATGATATAAATTGTGTATCTTAATGTGATCTACATTTTTTGTGTAGTACAATTTTGTCTATCTCTTATAGTTTACCATTTATGCAAACGTCATTCACAATGAAGAATACTTTTGGAGACATTCCCAGAAAATTCGAGATATACATTTCATTTGTCATAAAAATATCTTAAACATACGATATTTTAATCAAAATCGTTAGAGCCGTTTTTGAGAAAATTAAAATTTTCGAAAAATGTTCTTTGTAAAGGGTAGTATGGGGTGGGGGATTTTCTTGAAAACCTTTGCGTCGCATCTCTGGAAGATACTGAACCTAAATACCAAGTTTGGTGTTTATCTGACTTCGTTTCTGAGTTATGCTGTACACACACACACACACACACACACACACACACACACACACACACACACACAGACGTTTCCAAAAATGATGTAAAATCAATGTACAGGGTAGTTTGAGGTGGGGGATTACCTTAAATTATTTAGCATTTTTTGAACTTACTGGACTTAAATACTAAGTTTGTATTTATCTCAAAGCTTTTCGCTTTTAAGTAATGCTGCTACGCGCACGCGCGCTCACACACACACATTTTTTTCTAAAGGTGCCGTTTTACATAGGGGTCGCAAAAGGTGCATTTACGGTGAAATCTCGATATCGAATTTTTGGGTGGGAAGTACTACGTGCATGGTTGAGAAAGTAAAAAGCAGAAGTCGCATAAACAATACATTTGGTGATAAACTTGAGTATCTACCAAAAAATGCGAATCGAAAAGTTTCAGCAAAATGCCCCTACCTCAACCAGGGAACAGTTCTGGTTATTTCTTATCTTCTCAAAAATGCCTGCAACAATTTTGATTAAAAAACTAAATGTTTTCTATCTTTACATAATTAAATGTATATGTTGAATTTTCTGCTAACGGCCTACGAAGTCTCCTTCATCTGAAGTTTGTCTAACTGGTGAACCATCAAGGTAGATAACTTACAACACAACAACTTTAAATATATTTATAACACAGAAATTATTTCAAATAACTTATTTTTTATTAGAATTTTTCTAGATATTTGTTGCTATTAATTCCAATTTTCTAATACAGCGCCTTTCCTTCACAGTGTGGCCACCGCAGCTCCGACTCCCCCGGAACAGATACTCGTATATCCCCGTAACCGCCTTATCATAAGAGATTTTATAAATGTTGTCCTTCTCTATCCACATATTTCTGGTAACTTCTCAGAAAAGTTTCATTCATACTCAAGAGTTCAGTATTCGAAATTGAGTGAGTTTCTCGCCTTCGGTCCTTGCAAAGTATGGGGTTTGTTGCATACACCTTCATGTGGTCATCAGAGTGAGGTAAATGTCTGTAATTGGATTTTGCGAAATGACGAAGCATGGTTCCATTTATATGGCTAAGTTTCTTCGCAAAATAACAGATATTGGAGTACAAAGAAACCCGATTTTACACATGAGATTTCCTTGCAGACGCGAAAATTGGTGTGCAGTAAATTGCATACAGAATAAACTGTCTCACACCGTTTTTCGAACAGCACCGACGTTGCTTGTCCTGTTCTGGATTTTCCCAACAAGACTTTGCTACCGCAAAAACAGCTGATGGACTAGCCCTTAAATTTAATCCAGGAAATTTTTGAAGATAGGATAATTAGTAAAGAATTATGGCCCTCACGATCCCCTGATTTAACTGTGTATGCTTTTTATCTATGGGGAAGCTGAAAAATGAGTATGCAACAAAACTCCATACATTGGAAGAACTAAAAGAAAACATCAGACCAGAAACTCTTATAATCATAAAATATTTATACTTATTTGCAATATAAATGGCGTTGTTTTGTAAAACAAGTTATAATCGGCGCAACAGTTCTAAACATGTGAAAATCTTAATGAGAGATAAGCGAGTTGCTTACCAGATCAGGAGGTGACCGGTCGTCTGCATGCTGCAGGAGTGCGTGGGACAGTCATTGTCAAATGTCCGCACACCGGTTATGCGCTGCGCTGATAAACTTAGTTATATACAGTATATTAAAATCTACGCTGTAAAAAGCGCTTAATATAAAAAACGCTGTCAATCAATCATTGCCTCCAATTCTTCCACACCTAGCAACCCTTCCTCTTCTGCGGAATCACTCACATTATTGCCGTCATCGCTGCTGTCACTACTTTCTGCACCATTATCTTGGATGAGAATTCTTTCTATTTGATTTTCTGCAATTCCGTATTTTTCGACATAATGATTCTTAATTTATTCAGCATGTCGCCATACATTTTCCCATTCTGGCCTTCCAATTTCAGCAAATTGCTGGCGTTATAACTGCTCCACATATTTTAATTTAAAAGTGATATTTCTGCATGCCACCCAATTTTTGATATCAGCCCAGATTAATTCGATTGGGTTTAGATCTGGGCGATACGATGGCAGTCTAACTACATTATGGCGATGTTGTATTACTATCTGGTCACGTATGTATGACGTCTGAAGCTGTTTGTTGGCTTTAATTAAGTTATATAGCTTTGTTTTACTCATGCTTTCATCTAAAGCTATATTATGTCTAAGTAATCAAGCTCTCATTTCTTCTTTCAAGGAATTTGAGGTAGGTGGTTTGTCAATTGAGTGTTGACGCATTGTGAAGCATTGTCGATGACCAGAACAGACCCAGCAGGCATATTAGGTATCAACATGGCGTTGATTCACTTCATGTACTTTTCTGTATTCATTTCTTGATGAAAATCTCCTGTTGTTTTTGCAACTTGTAAAAGAAGGGCATTTGGAACGAAGCCGATCTTTCCAACAGCATGAACGATAATAAGTGTTTGCCCTTTGGCAACAGGAACACGCAACCTAATTCGCTATCGTCACTCCAAATTTTAGATGCTGTACGACTGCTGTGTATGTATGACTCATCTTCATACACTATAGTATTTTTCTGAAATTTGTAGCACCACCTTAAAAATTGATGCTGATATAAGTACACACTGATATAAGTACATATAAAATTATACTCATTTGGAAAGGTAGAATCAGACTGAAAAATTCAATGCCATAGCCGGGATTTGAACCACGGATCTTAGGCTTTCCGTGCCGTTGGTCTAACCGACTAAGCTATCATGGCAACATTTGCTTTTTATTTTTTTATTTTATTTATTTATTTATTTTGCTTTTCTGTTAGAGCTATTCTATTTCATTTCGGTTTCTTCCACTTGAACCCTAAATCTTTAATAATTTTTCTGAGATTTGTAGCACCACCTTGTAAGTTTCTGCTGTCTTTCAGCTTGATGAGCAATCTGCTTATTGTTAGCACAGTTTTTTCTTCCACATAGGAATTGTGAATCGTGCGCCGAATGACGCATCCGAAATCTCTATTTCTGTAATACGTTTAGGGACCTTATGTTTCTTTCTATCCAGATGTGTCAAATGGTACTCTTTCATCCATATGTTTTTTTCTCTTATCTTTGAGAACTCTGGAAACGAAACTCGGTGAAACACCAGTTGCTTTGACTACTCTTTCTTTCACTCTCTTAAGGCTTTTGTGGAACTCGGATGAACATATATTTTCTTCCTTCATCTCTGCTTCTTGCTTCATGAAGTCGAGGACATTTGCAATTATTTCCCTACTTTGACTACGTAACAGCTTACCACTTAACTTAGAAAACATAGGAGTCATGGTTATAAATATCACAAATATAAAGTAAGTACTATTTAGATACTGCTCTCTTTAAAATTACAACCAGATGCAGACACTTTCTATGCGGACTGTATGTGTTACGCACTGTGAGTAAGCAAAGGTGTTATATCGCTTTCGTTGATTAAGCTAAACATAAACCATTCCTAGGCTCGGCAGCTGGGGTAGCAATCAAGGTCACGATTCCAGAAGTTTTGCGCGAGTAATACAATCTTATGCTCACGTTTTGTTTGATCAGTGCAACTTGATCATATAGGTATAATTTTCTGCCACCTGGCGTGTGGAACTTGCAGTAGGAATTCGTCATTCTTTTATCTATGATTGTAATAATGCTCCTAGTAGAAAAAATATAAAACCTGATCATTAACATTATAGGATATGACTTTCTTTACAGAAAAAGGCTGATAAATGTTAACTTGTTTCAGTTCATTGGTTTGTTATAAACATTATTTAAAAACACAATTATCTCGTTAATTTTCTAGTGTACTTGTACTCGCCTCCGTTTGATTTCCTCATATGGATGTAGTAAAAACTATGTGGAATATCACAGCTAATTCATCACAGCATCTTGCACAGCTGCAAGAAATGTATTTTAAGTAATATGATATAAAGTTCAATCTATTTGAAGACCATGAGGTTCAAGAGGCGAGAGATGTAAGGAACGCGAAAATAAAGCTTACCCGAAAAATGAAAGGTTAGTGCAGTGGTGTTAAAGTCCGAAGGATATGGAACAATGATTAATTTGTGTGTTAAGGATACTCTTAAAGGATTACAAATGAAGTTCTTATCGCTGCGCTAGAATTGACCTGCCTAATTAATAATCTCGTCTGTATGTTCACTTGAAGCATTACCAAATCTCGTTTCTGCCATTTTTATGTTTAAAAGTAGCGGCATTGATTGTTGGTAATTGAGTCACTGAAAAATGATACTCCAACCTGTTCCCAGTATAAAAAAGGAGGAAGATAGTACGATGAACATTGAATAGAATCATGGACGTGATTGGTTAAAAAACAATTGGTCATTATTATTTCCTATTTGCGGCACGAGTGTAAATGTGAGCCGATTGCGGGTGTATAACTATCGGCGGGAGTCCGAGCTGCCGGCGGCCACAGTGAGAGATAACGAATCACTGGGTTATATGAATAAGAATGAGTATATAGTGTATGCTTCACTTTTTCAAGTAAATACTCAGTTTAGTAAGAATAAAACCTTCTGAGAACATACTGAAGTAATAGAAGCAGAGTTAGAACATACTTGGGCACCCATCTCACAAGAGTATGTACTCTTATTTGGTATGAATAAAAAGTAGTATATTCTCAGTTTTATGAGCTCATTCTCCTCTCATGCTGAGCATGGTTAGATGCATGTATTGATTTTTGTTTTACTTAAAACTAAATATGAAGAGAATGGCACAGTTTATGAGCTGTATTAGTACTTATCGAAAAGTTACAAACATAGACATATGTATTAAAGAAGTTTCAAAATCATACGTTGTTTCAGAAAAACATAATCTAGAAATAACGTTGAAAGTCCACTTTATTAATTAACGTTACTATGTAAAGTGTTAACTTCAAAATTTAGCTAAGTACTCATAACTTTATAAGAAAACTGTTTCAAAGTATACCCAAATAGTATAAGTATCCAGAGATTCTAAAAACAGTTGGACGAGTTCATCCAGCATCGCATGATTATGACTTTCCATCTACTTATAACCATTTTATTTAATGATTTTTTAACTTTGCCATGAACATTCAAGGAGTTTCAAAATCCTGTATTGCTGCATGAAACTAGAAGTATCAGATTTATTAATTAAGCTTACTATGTAAAATCCTAACCCCAAAATTCAGTTGCTTATGAAGTTATAACAACACTGTTTCATAGAAAAAAATAGTGTAAACATCCCGGATTCTAGAAACAGTCTGATTTGAATTTGCATCTGGTACTTTATAATTATGAGTTTAGAATCCGTGAATATTTTCTTTGTGCCTGATTTATTGGTATTAGACTTTTTCCTATTTCATTTTATTTGCTGTTTTGCTGATTTAATTTACAGCTATGCGCTTTTGTGTGTTTTGCTTCAATTAATTTTTCATTTCTTGAAAGACCTAATATTTCTGCTGAAACTTATCAAAACACACGATAATTCGTGAGCAGTTTTGATGGGACAGAACCAAATACAACAAAATCTACTCCTCTAATTCAGAATGACAAACAACACAACACCACACACTCAATGAAGCTAGTATATGTAGATGACACGAGTAAATACTTACATTTAAATGAACAGGATGGCTGTGGGGATGAGTGTGAGGTAGTAGGCTTTTATTCTTATAAAAACGAGTATGTTCTCATTGAGCTGAGTATATAATCACAGAAAGTGTTCATACTCATGAGTGTAAGCACTTGCTTTTTATTCATATGACTCACTGTCATGGAAACACGGTCAGCATGTAGGTACTTGCTTTTTAAAGTCTTCTGTACCCCTCTTGTACGTACAAGGAAACGTGTAATGAAGTTGTTTCTGTAAACGTTTATCTCGATAAAAAGGTGATCTTTCGTAACAATAGTTTACAGAAGACTTTTCAAACTAAATTATAGAGGATGGAGAAAGTGATGTGAATGAATCACATCAGATTTATTAGTCATAAATACTGTCAGTTTCCTTAGTATCGAGCAAATACAGTTAAAATAAGCATTAGTCATGTATTTGAACACGAGGGTACGAAGTCCACAGTAAAGACAATGGAATGTCGCTAATTGTATGTATGTACTCGGGAAAGAGCATAGGGCGACAACAACTCGCGTTTTGTACAGTTACTTACAAAAACATATATTTTTTCTATCTTTTATTTTACGTCGTTTTAACTCCTTGGTCATATCGCGACGGATCTGTTGGTGGGTATCGCTTAGAACGATATGTGATGGACCGTTAAACTTCTAGGTCTCATCCTGTAACCACCCGCTCCGTCATGTGTCACGGAGACCCTAGCGCATAGCTACCGAATCTTCTGCTTTCGTGCCGTGCAGATGGCATTAGGGTGCCGTCCAGTCTAACCGCCCCACACATAAAGGCGGACAGTTAGCCTTCTAGGTCTCATACCTGTAACCACCCGCTTCATGCCGTGCAGATGGCATTAGGGTGCCGTCCAGTCTAACCGCCGTCCCCACACAGAAAGGTGGACAGTTACCCTTCTAGATCTCATCCCTGTAACCACCTGCTTCATGCCGTACAGATGGTATTAGGGTGCCGTCCAGTCCAACCGTCGCCCTCACACAGAAAGGTGGACAGTTACCCTTTTAGATCTCATCCCTGTAACCACCTGCTTCATGCCGTGCAAATGGGATTAGGGTGCCGTCCAGTCTAACCGCCGCCCCCACACAGAAAGGCGGACAGTTACCCTTCTAGATCTCATCCCTGTAACCACCTGCTTCATGCCGTACAGATGGTATTAGGGTGCCGTCCAGTCCAACCGTCGCCCTCACACAGAAAGGTGGACAGTTACCCTTCTAGATCTCATCCCTGTAACCACCTGCTTCATGCCGTGCAAATGGGATTAGGGTGCCGTCCAGTCTAACCGCCGCCCCCACACAGAAAGGCGGACAGTTACCCTTCTAGATCTCATCCCTGTAACCACCTGCTTCATGCCGTACAGATGGTATTAGGGTGCCGTCCAGTCCAACCGTCGCCCTCACACAGAAAGGTGGACAGTTATCCTTCTAGATCTCATCCCTGTAACCACCTGCTTCATGCCGTGCAAATGGGATTAGGGTGCCGTCCAGTCTAACCGCCGCCCCCACACAGAAAGGCGGACAGTTAGCCTTCTAGGTTTCATCCCTGTAACTACCTGCTTCATGCCGTGCAGATGGAGTTAGGGTGCCGTCCAGTCCAACCGCCGCCCTCACACAGAAGGCGGACAGTTAGCCTTCTAGGTCTCATCCCTGTAACTACCTGCTTCATGCCGTGCAGATGGCATTAGGGTGCCGTCCAGTCCAACCTTCGCCCCCACACAGAAAGGTGGACAGTTAGCCTTCTAGGTCTCATCCCTGTAACCACCTACTTCATGCCGTGCAGATGGCATTAGGGTGCCGTCCAGTCCAACCTTCGCCCCCACACAGAAAGGTGGACAGTTAGCCTTCTAGGTCACATCCCTGTAACTACCTGCTTCATGCCGTGCAGATGGCATTAGCGTGCCGTCCAGTCCAACCGCCGCCCTCACACAGAAAGGTGGACAGTTAGCCTTCTAGGTCACATCCCTGTAACTACCTGCTTCATGCCGTGCAGATGGCATTAGCGTGCCGTCCAGTCCAACCTTCGCCCCCACACAGAAAGGTGGACAGTTAGCCTTCTAGGTCTCATCCCTGTAACCACCTACTTCATGCCGTACAGATGGCATTAGGGTGCCGTCCAGTCTAACCGCCGCCCCCTCATAGAACGGCGGACAGTTAGCCTTCTAGGTCTCATCCCTGTAACCACCCGCTTCATGCCGTACAGATGACATTAGGGTGCCGTCCAGTCTAACCGCCGCCCCCACACAGAAAGGCGGGAGTTAGTCTTCTAGGTCTCATCCCTGTAACCACCTGCTTCATGCCGTGCAGATGGCGTTAGGGTGCCGTCCAGTGTCTGTAGATATATGATGGCATAGTATATTACCACTTATTTTTCATTTTACTATTGTTTTAGACTTAAAGTGGGTCATGGTATTAAATGTGCAATCCGGTATTTACCTTGGCGACTGAGGAAAACCACGAAAAAGCCTCAGACTGATTGGTCCGCCCACGGGATTTGAACCCGGGACCTCCCGAATGCGGACCACAGATTTTACCGCCTGAGCCATCCCGCTCGGTTACAAAAATATTGCTGAACCTTATAAATCGCAGTTGTTTTTCTTGCTTCAAGTTGCCATAACCACCCAATTAACATTAAGATGGTTCTTGTGAGTGAGCTGTGGTAAATCATAAGCGTTTACCAGTGGATGGAGGGAAGGTGTTTATAGAATTTGAAACCAAGGATAATATTCCTTCATAAACATATGAGGAGCATTTTTCTACTTTTCAGTTACGCTATATTAACATTCCGTGACGAGGGAGTTTTCCAGCTGATTTATAAAGTGATCGCAAACCATGTAAGCCAACGCGAAGATACCGTATTGCCACATAGTCACTTTTAGGGAAGGTAAATGGGGCGATACCACTACTCGATAACGATACTGAGTGTTGAGGTTATAAAAAACCGTAAAGGCGATAGCTTGTTCTCTGAATTCCGAAAATTGTTCCTGTTTGATATTTTCCAATTGGCAATGCCGTGGGTTATACATCCCAAGTGTTATTCAAGGTTGATAATAATAATAATTGGCTTCGCTTTTTATGTACATTTATTTTATGTTGAAAACCTAGTTTTAAACGATTTTTTATCCATATTATGGAAATTAGACGTATGATATACCTGTAAGCTACTCTCGTGACGCGAGGTGGAGGGAGAGAAGGAATATTTCTATAGGCTGTATTAATTGTTTCACCGGAATAGGTATGATGGCTGAGTGAGTCCGCATTTGCAGAAACGTCTGCTTCATCCACATCTCAGAATCAGTTAACGCTGCATTCACTCGTCTACTCCTTCCCCCATTGTTTTGCATGGTTTCATATGTCGCGTGGGTTTATTACCTTTGATGATGTTGTTGTGCCCGGTCCAGCAGTTGTAGGGTCCAGGTTCAATCTCAGGGTCGACCCTTCTCTCCTCGGCTATGAAGAGCTATAATTTAGATGGAAGTGTCCAAGGATGGGGATGTAGGTTGATGGTGCACCAACAAAAACAATGGCTCACTTTCATGAGTCACTTGAATCACCATGTTTGTGCTGCTCTGCCATTCTTTTGTTATCCAAAGCATTCGCCCAGGATTTATAGTTTATCACACTGTACCTTAATAAAAACTCGCACGCTTAATGTTTCCATAGTTAATTATTCTCCTTTTGTTACACCCTACTGCACTGCGAGGGATTAAGGATCTCCTGCCACGGAAATTGACGGTTACATATTTCTTAGGCTGAACTAAAAGTGAAGTGAAGATGAAGTACGACTGACTGTTTCATCCACCCACTAATCTGTATATATTGCTAGCAGCAAACCTTTGCGATTTCTACACGTCACCAATCTTTATCGTCCTCCCATTGGTCATTTTCTTTTCTGCTAATTTTTTGTGATTTGTCATTGGTTATTTCAAGCCTTTTGTATTTTTTAACTGCGTTTTAAAAGACGCTGTGTTTCCCCAACAGCTCGCCGAAACCCCTAACTGTACACAATAGGCTATGCGTCACCCACGCTACCGTGTTTGAAATGTAACAAAGACACCAACTTTATTTTCTGCGGAAAATCTTGCAAGTAACACTGCATGACTACGGGCTCATTTATTAATTAACATATACATGGTTTATAACAGAGTGGTAGTTTTCTGCGGGCTTTCTAATGGTGCTAATTTCAATTCTATACTCCCAAAACTATGGAATTTGATCAATTTTGATTTTAATTAACGTCTGATAATATTTTAATAAGTGGTATTTAACTATTTATTTTCTGACCATCAGAATTATCGCCTCACATTTAGACACAAAAATCCATGGAATGTTGCATTGATTCACCCACAGGAAACACAGTCAAGGCTTATCAAGAACTACAGTCGTGCAACTCTTTGGGGAAACGTGCGAGGCAGTAACGTGAAGTCTCGACTCTTTTGATTCCTTATCATCATTAAGTTAAACGTAACAAGTTTCAATAATGGAAATCTTAAAAACTTAAACGTATCGAAGGTTCATCTCAAAGTGTTACACCACCGATTAACGAGGGCCCATCCCAAGTAAATATGTAGCGACAAATCAGCATTTCATCAAGTAGTATACTGTTAGTAATACCTTTTGTTTTCTCTGCCTGTTACGCATAGTAGATAGTGAAAGTATTGCATTTCACTCAAAACTCTAAATATCATTCGAAATACACGTTTTGAGGTCCACTGAATCCGAGAGAAAGGACAGCATAACTAAAAAAAGAATAATAATAATATTAAAGTTGGTATATAAGTGCAGCATCTTGCAAAAATACAACATAAACATTTTCAGACAATAGCCTCACCCCAAACTACGCTTTAAATGGAAAATTGTTCGTTGTTTTGTATTTTCTCAAAAATCCTTTTAATGATTTTGATTAAAATACCGTATGTTTAAGATATTTACATGCCAAATAAAATAAGGCATATGTTTAATTTTCTGAGATTAAATTTTGAAGTCCTCTTCATTCCGAAGGAATTTTGTATAATCTCGTATAACTGGTAAACGTTAAGAGGTAGACGGAAACGTACTACACAAAAAGGGTAGATCTCTTTAAGAGAGAGAATTTATTTCATGCAACTTTTTTGTGGCATCGACCATTTCGAAGATATCCGTTATTAATGGTTCGAATTCTTCAATACTTAGCCATCCTTTTAAAGTCCTGTAGACTTTAATTTGTTTCTTGCAATTGAATGGAAACAAATCCGGTTCTAAAACATTTGACTATCGTTGTTCTCTTTGTATCTATAACGAAATGTATAATGAACATATTTATGCAAAGGGTTATCTCAATTAATTTGAAGTGGATAGAAGACAAAAGCTTTTGGAAGAATATTTTATAGAAGAATGCATGGAGAAACTCGTGTGAATGCAACACATCACATTTTTATATGTATTTTGTCTTAAGCACATACGGATTTAGTTAGCAATGGAATGCAGGGGAATCAACATTAATTAAGGATTGATATTTTGAAGAAATGTCTCTCATTTGTCGCCTTAAATACAGAAAATACGCTTGTAAGATGCTAATGTCTATGTAACAATTCGTGGCATTGGATTGATCTACATATTTCCATGAAAAGTCAGCACTAATTAAAATGTTGATCCAAGTTTAGCCTGTAGTTCCCGAGGTCGTGGGTTCGAGCCCGGCGAACGGTGATTTTTACTTTCTCTACTACGTATAGTAAGTAGGGGAAGTATTGTATTCCACCCAAAAATTCGATACCGAGATTTCACCGGAAATACATGTTTTGAGATCCCCTGAATCCAAAAAAAAAGCATTTTTGGAAACATGTCCGTGTGTGTGTGTGTGTGTGTGTGTGTGTGTGTGTGTGTGTGTGTGTGAACAGCAGAACTCAGAAACGAACAGTCAGATAAACACCAAACTTGGTATTTAGGTTCAGTATCTTCCAGAGATGCGACACGAAGGTTTTAAAGAAAATCTCCCTACCCCAGATTACCCTTTACATGGAACATTTTTCGAAAATTTTAATTTTCTCAAAAATGGCTCTAACGATTTTGATTAAAATATCATATGTTTAAGATATTTTTATGACAAATGAAATGTATATCCTGAATTTCCTGGGAATGTCTCCAAAAGTGTTCTTCATTGTGAACGACTTTTGCATAACTGGTAAACCATAAGAGATAGACAAAATTTTACTACACAAAAAATGTAGATCGCCTTAAAATACACAATTTATGTCATATACATTTTTACTTTCTCTACTACGTATAGTAATTAGGGGAAGTATTGTATTCCACCCAAAAATTCGATACCAAGATTTCACCGGAAATACATGTTTTGAGACCCCCTGAATCCAAAAAAAGCATTTTTGGAAACATGTCCGTGTGTGTGTCTGTGTGTCTGTCTGTGTGTGTGTCTGTGTGTCTGTGAACAGCATAACTCAGAAACGAAGTCGGATAAACACCAAACTTGGTATTTAGGTTCAATATCTTCCAGGGATGCGACACGAAGGTTTTCAACAAAATCCCCCACCCCAGGATACCCTTTACATGGAAGAGTTTTCGAAAATTTTAATTTTCTCAAAAATGGCTCTAACGATTTTGATTAAAATATCACAGGTTTAATATATTGTCATGACAAATAAAACGTATATCTTGAATTTTCTGGGAATGTCTCCAAAAGTGTTCTTCATTGTGAACGACATTTGCATAACCGGTAAACCATAAGAGATAGAGAAAATTTTACTACACAAAAAATATAGATCGCGTTAAAATACACAATTCATGTCATATACATTTTTTTTGTTGAGTGAACCATTTTCGAGATATTGCTTGTTATTCTCTTATATTTTTCAATACTTATTTTCTTAAATGGGAATTCGTTATTCATTTTTTTGTCTTTGATATGCAAAGAGTATTAATCTGTGGCAAAGGGAATGGTGCTGCACCTAGCAACCAGCTATTAAGAGATATGTATGTGCTTAAAGGCTACTGTATTTCTATATTGCCCTTGTAAATATATTTTCCCCTTACATCTACAAGAAAATTAGCAATAAGATAGAGTCTGCAAATGTTTATCTCGATTAACATGAACTAGATGGAGAATAAGCGTTTGGAAAAATACTTTGTACAAGAGTAAAGAAAGTCATGTGAGTGTAACACATCAGATTTTTTTTCTGGCATAATAATTGTTAGCATGACTTCCTTCGGAAGGGAAGTAAAGCCGGTGGTCCCGTGTCGTACACTTACAGCACGCAAAAGAACCTGAATCCTGATAAAGAGGCCTCTGAGTCTTTCACAACCAATATAGAATGGGACGCTAAGAACCACAGCAGTTGAAGAACGTCTATAAATAAAATTTAATTTGAATTTCGCTGTCATCTGGCATCCCGGTGTATCTACAGCTGTAAAAATGACAGATAGTAGAATCGTTAAAACTTAACGTTTCCTCGACTTTATCGCGATAAGCGTTTCACACAGATCAAGGGTGAGCAAACGTCAGTGGGCAGTGAAGATAATCTTCATTCTGACCACTGTCCATGTACACTTAGAATAAAAAAACGTGGCCTAAGATGCCGTGGTGTTGGCACATTAAATTCACGTCTCTCTATGAAACAAACGGGAACCAAACTCTCTTAAGGGTGTCCATAGCTGAAATTTGGTTAACATTTAAACAAGTTATATAATAAATGTACATGACTTTCTCTACCCTCTATCGTTTATTAGTGGGTATACAAACTATTCTTACTAAAGCTGATTACTTTCTCTAATCGTAGGGAAGTAGGAAAGTATTGCATTCCATCCAAAAATTGGATACCGAGATTTCACAGGAAATACATGTTTTGAGGTGCACTGAGTGCATATAAAGCATTTTTGGAAACATGTCCGTGTGTGTGTGAACAGCATAACTCAAAAACGAAAAGTGGGATAAATACCAAAATTGGTATTTTAGTTTAGTATCTCCCAAGGTTACGACAAGAAGATTTTCAAGAAAATCCCCCCACCCCAACTACTCTTTATATGGAACATTTTTCGGAAATTTTGATTTTCTAGACAATGGCTCAAACGATTTTGATTAAAATTCCATTTCTTACATAACAAATAAAATGCATATCTTGAAATTTTTGGGAATGGTTCAGGAATTCCTCTTCATTCGGAAGGAGTTTTGTATAATATTGCGTAACTTGTAAACGTTAAGCGATAGACAAAAATGTACCACACAAAAAATGTAGATCTCTTTAAAACACCCAGTTTACTTAAAATAAGTTTTTTTTCTTATGCTATAAGCCGTTTCTGAGATATCCGTTATTAAAGGTTCGAATTGTTCAATACTTGTCATTCTTTCAAGTCCCATCGATTTTCAGTTGTTTCTCGAGATGTCATAGAAACAGTATGGAAGGCCAGCATGTACCGTCCAGTTGTTAAGCATTTGACTATCACTGTTCCCTTTGTATCTGTAACGAAATGTGTAATGTAGCTGTTTTTGCAAAGGCTTATCTCGATTAAAATGAAGTGTATACACAGTAATAAGCGATAGAGGGTAGAGAAAGTCATGTGAATATAATACATCAAATTTTAAAACCAGTTCCAGAGATATTGTTATATTATATATTTTAATAAATTGTAGACATGAATTTTTAATTATCCCCTAGCTTGTGATAAAATGTTAAATACGATACTTCAATTTTGGCTTAAAATTTCTACAATGGTTTAATAAGGTTACAATAAAAATGTTAACAAAATTCATACCATTATTCTTTTATCCCGTCGTTGCCAAGGGGGTATATACAATTTAGTGGATTTAAACCAAAAAAGACATCGGGACGATTTTAAAGTGGGAATTTACAAATGAAAACCCAAGAAGAGAGAGTTTAAAAATAATAATTCGCTAAAATAATACTATTTATGACTCTATGTTGTTAAAGAAAGCATTTAGTGTGTATACACCTTCATTCAGCTCCTCTGCAGTTAACGTAGTATATAAGGAGTTCTGAGGCGATCTCTAGAACGGTTTGTTCGCTATAATGTTGGCAAAACTTTGCGTTTTTAGTTCAGTTTTATAGGAAGCTAGATTTAGTTGAGCACTTAAATAGCTATGTGACATGCTTTAAGTGGTCGTACAGTTATAAAAACTACGTCGAACTAAATTGCAAGGTTTGTAGTGTTTAAAAACACTAAACCCATTTTAACGAATTTTGACAATTTGTATTTTACATTTTTTCACAGATGGGTATCCTTAGATAACGAGTTAGCATTTTTATTTTTCCAAAATTACTATTTGTGCATCGTGTGGAATACTATATTTTTTGTTTTAAATCAATTAAAGATATCTGCAGGAAATTTAAAACACACTTATAATTATGGTAGCAGCATGTGACGAAGTTTTGAAAACATTTAAATAAAAGGGCAAGATTTAGAAAGTTTGCCTATGGGCACTCTTAAACAAGTAGAAATGTTAACACGACTGCGACTCGACTTGGGTGAGAAATGAGTTACCTGCACAGCAGTCACAACATTTCTTCTGAAGCAGACATTGAAACGAAAGCAAGAACCTGATTTTCTGGTGGACGTTGCCCTCTATTGAAATCTGGAAGCACGGACAGGGTCTCACATATACGAGGATCGTACTTAAAATCATGAGGAAGCTATTGTTAATCTTAAATTCTGCGTTTTGACAAACCATGTAGAACATCTTAATCCACAAGCTTTTGTGTCAGCTTTCATTTTCCCCAGCGTTCTAAAAGTTTCTAAATTTCCTTGTGGTAGAAACCCGTTGCGGCTAACCCAAGATAACGCCACGCCACTTTGCAGCGCCTCGTTTCCAGCTCATAATGATGGAAGCAGGTTCGATCGTCTCAAAAAATCATGCACTTCATTTCGAGATGTGTGAAGGTGATGGTTCCTCCCTGAGCTTTGAATCATTTCCTGCACTGCACCATGCCAGCCACACGTTCTCTTCTCTATTGAACTCGTGTACCGCGGAGGCCGAAGTGTTTCACCCATTTCCTAACACTGCTGGTGCCCACGAGGTGAATTTCAGCAGCAGATGTTTCCTCTTTGAGAAGAAATTCAATGACAGCACGCTGTTAAAACGAAACATCGATGTCGACTAGGGTTGCGATGTCCGTATATTGTTTATTATAATGGCTACATATCTATCAACAAAATGGTATTATCGTTAGAGCAGTGGGGCACGGCGCAGATCCGACTGACACATTTCAAATAACCATAGAATATAAATACAGTGGTTTTCCTTCACACTGGAAATGTCCTTCTTTATACGCACATTCCTGGTGGCAACTTCTCAGGAAATTTTGCTTCACGCTCGGGAGTTGAATATCCCAAATTGAGTGAATTTCTCGCTTGATGCTTTCTTTTAGTTCGTATTTCTACATGCCTCTCATAACGTCGATAACGTTTCTGGAATACGTGGCCTGAATTTTCACAAGAGAAGGCAGGCCCAGAGCTGAGGCAGCATATCAGCCTCACGTTCAACACGTTTCGAGTTCAAGTATCGGTTAGGGCGAGTAACCCACAACGTTTTCTCGGACTTGAAAAGATGACAGTCGGACAACTTTAAGGCCTACGGAGCCCGGTCTCATTTCTGCATCATTTCAACCATTTCATTCATCGTCCTTTTTATTTATGGACGCTCTTTAACTGCTGTGGTCCTTAGCGTCCCACTCCATATTGGGCGTCGAAACCTGTAATTTTGCTCAGAGGCTTGAGGTTCTTTTACGTGCTGTAAATCTACGACACGGGACCACCGGCTTTACTTCCCTTCCGAAGGAAGCCGTGCTAAGGATTTTTACGTCCGAAAAAATCCATCGCCCTCGGCCGGATTTCAACCCGCGACCTCTGGAATTCATCGTCCGATATGACCTATCAGGTTAAAGGATGTTAAAGCATAAAAGAGCTATTCGAAAGGTTTACAGAAGTTTTAGAAGGTTCCAAACCACGAGTCCCAGCGATCAGCCTGGTTGGCATCGCCGTTTAATGCAACAGTGCCTAATTATTGATTGGTAACCATGGCCAGCGATCTATAGCACGGAGTTGTGGTACACAGTTTTGCTCAAGTGGGTCACATGTGAACTGTCGCCTTAAATTTATAAAAATTACCTGAAGTCACCGTTTCTAACAAAACCGCAGCTCGTTAGACTGGCTCTGTATTAGAAGCAGACAGAACAGTTCTAACCGAGGAAAAATTAGACGAGATAGAGGCTGTCGTGTAAACAAGTCTAAGGAAATAGCTGTCTATACGTGTTTTTGTCTCACTCTCCAGATCTATGGGGAATACTTAAAAATAAAGTTTATCTAATAAATCCCCATACGCATGACGAATTAGAAGGCAGTTCCGTTTCAGCATTTCGTCTGTACGAGTGTTCAGCATTTGCCAGGTTTGTGGGGCATCACTTCGAACACCTTTGTAACGAAAGGTAAACGTAACATATTATTCAGCATTATCTGGGAGAGAAGCCGTGAGCCGATTCGTACAGCAGTACCGTGGTAGTGACAGGCTTTTAGTCTTGTCGTTCAAGAGAAACCCGGTACTTCCTAAATTTTATTTGATCTTCCAGAATTTTATTGGTTAAAGGAATCGTTACTTAGAGCGTGTTTCATTTTGTACCAGTAAAGCTACTACACAGTAAAAGTTGAAGGTGGTTATAGTTTGCTCTCCGCTGTAATAAAAGGTCACGAGGGAGGAAGCGCTTTGTGAATGTGCAGCGGCCTGGTGAAGACAAAGGAAACCGATAATGCTGAGGGCAGCAGACGAAAGTACAGTAATGTAATTTTGTCTTGTACAATCCTTCTCGAGTGCCATATTTTAAAATTATCAAACTGATGAAATTATCAAGCTGGAGGGTTGATGAATATTGGTAGAGTTGATTTGCTACTAAAGTTTTGATTTTATTTCTTCTGAAGTTAATGAAAATTTAATTAAAAATCCCCCACTCTACCCATCGTGCTAACTTCCCAAGTAGCATGAATCACCATTCTTCCTTCGAAGTGTTACGCCGAGTGGATTTTTTCCCTCTCGGTTGGTATGATCTGCTAACGTAATTTTTCCAATTTTCTTGATAACGCCACATATGTTTTAGCACATCTTCAACCTTGAGTTCTTCCATAATCTCTTCATTTCGTTTGTGGTCAAGTTTTGTATACCTGCAGACCTTCTCGTGAATGACTAATGTCATGCCTTCTTAAGGTCCACAAGAAATCACTGGTCTTGCAAGAATATTCTATAATATCAATATCAATTTTGTCATTAAACAGTTATATAACTGCAATAGACATTGTCACTATATACAATAACATACAAATTAATATAATATAATCTACAACTTTACAGCAAAAAGTAAAAATTAAATATCAATATCAGATACATTAAGATCAATAAATTCATTAATAGAATAAAATGGATTATCCACAAGCCAAGAATGCAATCGCTTACAAAGTATTTTATAAGGCAAAACATTTACAATTTGAGGCAGCTTATTAAAACGTTTAATGCCAATATAGGAGTAACTTTGAGAAGTTTTCTTAAGTCCATGTTGAGGAATATCAATCATTTGACCATTTCGAATATTAATGTTGGATCTCGTGTCATACATATGTTGATTTTTCTTCATAAAATCCAATACAGTATAAGTATACACATTTATAACAGTCAAAATATTATATCTTTTAAAATAGGTTTTACAATGTGTTCTAGTAGATATCTTAGCCATAATTCTTATAGCTATCTTTTGCACAAGTAATACATCTTGGATATATGAGCTATTACCCCAAAGTAAAATACCATAACTAATAATACTATGAAAGTATGCAAAATATGACACACGCATATACTCAAAGGGTACACAACTGACTAAATTCCTCAACAAGAATACAACCATTGACAACTTTCTGCATAAAAATGTAATATGTGGCTCCCAAGTTAAAAATCTATCAATAAAAATGCCTAAAAGCTTTAGATCAGTGCAAAGCTTCGGGACAGCAACATTATTTAAAGTAAAGCTTATATTTTTAGTTTTAGAATCATTAAGTAAAAAATATTTGCTTGAAACCAATGTGATGTATACTTTATATTATTTTGAACCTCAGTTTCAAGATACTGTATGTCTGCATTATTGTGAATAAAAGTTGTTTCATCAGCAAATAATATGGTTTTAGACTCAGTATTGAATGGTAAATCATTAATCGTAACAAGGAATAGCAGAGGACCGAGAACGTTTTATTATGCCTATAGTTTTAGTGTATTTGTTGATTTTATGGAGATATCCTTCTCATATTGGAAAAATACAGAATGATCCTCAAGTTTCTAACCCCTGCTGCATTTTTTGCAATGAACGTTATTTGGCAGTAATTTAAAATACGCGCACCTTATGCTCGTCCGTTGTTATTAACGTTGGCAACACATGTGAAGGCCCCAGGTGGGACAGTTCTCATTCGCGGCATTGTTTTATTGTGTTAGTACGCATTTGAAGGAGTAGTGCTTTGAAATTGAATAGTTTTTTCTTCTCTCTTTACGCCTATGGTCATTTCTCATCATTAAAGGTAAGTCAGAACTGAAAATGCAGTAATTCCTTAATATCCAGGATTTAACCTTTCACGTTCAGTACAAAAATGAAGAGTTACATGGTTTTAAAATTAATTCACACAGGCTTAGTTTAAACCGTTAAGTTTCTCACCGGATCCACGTGGTAATGCATGCATAATGCATCACTGCATCGATTCATTTTTTATTTAAAGCAACATTTAGAATCACTAAGGGTTATTTTTCGACTGTTGCAACTGTAATATCTAAAACTTCAATGTCTTTATCAGTCGAGATAAGTCGAAGATTGAAAGTTGACCTAAACACAGTCCTAAAATGGGCAAGGAAAGGCAATAGCGACGTGACGCACCAACAAAAATTACTCCTTAAACTAAGGACAAAGTTAGGTATTTGTGTATAAACCAGGTGATAGGAATAAGAAGTGTAGTGAAGAAACTTAGCTTTTCTGATGACTTTCAAAACCGAAATAAGAAAGTGGGTGTGACAATTGTCAGATGTTGCGTTAAGTCTACAGATTGGGGAAGGATTGCTTATAAAGAACCAGTAAAGCCTGTTCTTACAGAAAAGAATGTTGGAGACCGACTAAGGTTTTGCAAAAGATTGACTGATGCTGGATTGGTAGAAGACACTCCACAGGGGCGCATAAAACGTGCATACGTCTTATTCACGCAGAAAGTCCAGTGGTGCTGCAACCTAAGCCAAACCGCCAGGACCAATAGCCCTCAGCAGATCTCGCCTATAGTTACTCCAAAATTCTCACCGAAAATCATAGTTGCTGGAGGCACATTTCATTATGGAAAGACAGAATTGCATATCGTTCCACTAAACCAAACTGTTGATGCGAGTACTACCGACAAAAAAATTCTGCCTGTGTACCAGAAAGTCATGGATGACCCCAGACAATTTCCAGATTTCGCTTGGGATTTTGATGCAAGATGGTGCAACAGCACATACAGCTAAACGAATCATGGATATCTTTGGGAAGAACTTCAATAATGTCTGGGCTGATTGGCCAGGAAACTCCCCAGACTTAAATGTCATTGAGAATTTGTGAGCTACATTACTGGACAGCGTATTCAGACAACCCAGGTCACGCAGCACAACTCATTGAAAGGGCGAAGGAAGAATGGGAATCCATTACCCAACAAACAACCACGACTTTGGTAGAGGGTTTCCGAAAACGGATTTTGGAGTGCCATAGCAACAATGGACATCACATCAAATACTGAAACTCATAGTAGGTCATCAAAGGTGTATCTTTAAGGCAGCATAACAATAAAATTGATATTTATTATTTTTGAACAAGTTATTTCAAAATATTGAGGATGAGAAACTTTTGGACCATCGTGTAAATTTTATTCCAAATAACTGAATTCATTTACTCTTTCCGGTATCTTATTTTCTAAACAAAATTTACTTCGAATTGGGTTTTTAAAGGCGGCCATTCACTATCGCTCCAAACGTCCTAATGGAATAGTGTTACTCGAAAGTCTCACAGTGAATTGGGAAGCCACCATCTCTTTGGTGTGATGCGATGAGTCTGTTAGATGTCTGGCCGCGTAAAAATCTAACATACAGCTTCAACACGTCACGGAGCCGTCAGATAATGAATAGGGAAATCCTATGTGGAGTGGCTCCTAGCTGGCCGCACGCTAAGAATGTGTACCTACTCACGTAAACAGAGTAAAATGCATCCCTACGCATTTACCACTCAGATAGGTTGGTTGCAGGCGCCAAAAGTAAATGGTTGACTAACCAACCACGTGCGAACTGCCATTATTCCGTTACCTCGCTTGCATTATAATTTCTCAAATTTAGTTTTTAATTTTGTTAGATAACCGTACCTAATCAGATGGGAGAGACAGCATTCTTTCCAGATCTGTTTCTTCTTCCTTGTCCATGCTGCTGCTGCAGGGATTAATTACGAGACGATCAAAAATAGTCACTCAGCCCATACGCTTCCCAGAATTTTCGCACCTCTCCTTCCACATGACTATGAATGATACTGAAACCAGAAAAAGATTAATTAACTACAGAAAGTTATCGTCCAATTGCTCTACCTAACACTATGTGTAAACTACTAGAAAAGATAGTTAAAAAGAGATTACCATGGTATCTTGAAAACATCAAATTCTTTAACAGCGTACAAAGTGAATTTAGAGCAACACACTCAACTTCAGACAATCTGATATGTCTAGAATCTGTGTAGTAGTTAGTCTAGATATTGAAAAAGCATACGATACGGTACGAAAAGATTATATTGTTGACGTTTTAAAGAGAGATGTTTCAGGAAATATACTACAGTTCTTAACCAACTTTCTTCAGGATCAACAAATTCAAGTCAGAGTAAATGGGGTTCTGTCAAAGAAATTCACAGTAAAGAATAGAGTACCTCAAGGATCAATTATCAGCGTAACATTGTTTCTAATAGCCATAAATAACATTGTTTCAAACATATTACCACCTGTTAAAGCATGTTTTTTTGGCAATCTTATTTATCTTGTACAGGAAAAATTATTGATACAATTCAACAACTGCTTCAAGAGACAATTTTAAAGATTCAAAAGTGGGCGGAAGTTAGAATGTTTAAGTTTTCAAAGACTAAATCCAAATGCATTTGCTTCTCTAAAAGAAGGTGTAATGACATAGACTCAAAACTGTATATTGACAACCAAAATCTTGAACTACTCAAGAAAATCAAGATCCTGGGGATAACCTTTGATAGCAAATTAAACTGGATACCTCATCTTAAAGGTCTCAAAGATGGCTGTTGCAAGAGGTTAAACGCTATGAAAATTCTAGCGGCCAAAAACTGGGGAGCGGATTATCATGTGCTGTTAAACACCTACAAAGCCTTTATTAGAGCAAAATTGGATTATGGTGCTATTGTTTACAATTCTGCAAGACCTTCTTCTCTCCAAATGTTGGATTCCATACAAACCACAGCACTTCGAATAACACTTGGAACTTTTTGTGTCAGCCCGATAGCAAGTATACAAATAGAAACAAATGTACTTCCACTTGAAGCTAGAAGAAAACAATTGACTTTAACATATGCCCTCAAGATAGCGACGATGTTCGATTCTCGAATAAAAAAGTATATATTTCATAACAGATCTAAAGAAACCATCAAAACATCATTAATAATACCCTTATATCTGAGTGTCTCCAAATATCTCCAAGAACTCAACATTAGACTTCCTCCTCCCGTCTTGCTATTCCGCCCTGGAAAATCAGTTCACCTAAAATAAGAAGCCACTAAACATGCACTAAGTGACCCAACTATAACTACAACAGCCCATGATGTTATCTCAATCATTAAAAAGATAGTCTACCAACAATGGAAGACAGGGTGGCTTGACTCCACGAGAAGCAAACTCCGTGATATAACATCGAGGTTTTCGACACATGTTCCCAGTAATTCTCTTTCCAGACAAGATCAGGATTTAATATCCCGACTGAGAATGCGCCATATCAAGATCACGCACAGTTATCGTCTCTCATAGGACCAACCACCCATCTGCCATACATACTATTAACGACGAAACGCATAATCGCGGAATGTCCACAATACGATTAATGCAGACAGTTCGACCAGATACCCAGGGATTTACAAACAGCACTCAACTATTCGATGTACCATAAGGTAGTTGAATTTTTCAAAAGCATAAATTTATATAAAAGTATATAATGTTCAATCAGTTTGGTTAATTATAGTGTCACAATTTTATACCAGTTCATTGTTATGGTTCAAAACTGGCAGTATGTTAAATAACCTCATTGTTTATCGTTAAATATGTAGGTATTTTAAAAGTTGTAAAGTCGTGGTATGACTAGTATGTTAAAGCTACTATAAACTTTCAATATAAAAACAATTCCGGTGTAACCAACCTTATTCCTTCATCTATCAGTCCTTGTACTTGGAGAACTTAAAAGTTGTGTTATTTCTAGGAATATGACCCTTAACAAAGCTCCACACTGACTCGATGGGGTTTGAAACAGTAATAAGAAGGAAGTCTAAGCACTGTGTGGCCAGCTTCCTCTGTCATAGTGTCAACAAATTTGTCATATCTTTTAAGCAGTTTGGCACTCCTGATTATACGAATCAACTCATCTTTCACCATGTTCTTTTCAAGTCAGGTCCCTTTGCTCCATTCACTGGAGCCATGACCTATTGGGGCGCACTCTAATTTCACAGTGTTACGAGGCATTGTTCATAGTAATTAAATTATTCGGTGCAAGCGAGGGCAAGATGTTCTTGAGCCAAACGTTGAAAACATCACCGGTCATCTCGTTATAATCAGTAGTCCCCGTCTCTAGCCCGTCATCACTTCCGATGCGCAAGTAAATAAGACGTTTGTCTTTTCCTGTCTGATTTGTTTAGTCCAAAAAGGAGTGCTTGCTTTTTGTTTTTGATAGTGGAGCTTATCGTCACCTTGGAGGTTGTACGTCTTTCGTTCACACAGGAAATATAACTTACGCCCCTGCTTCCTGTATGTAGCAACTTTCCTCAAATAATCTCTGCGCCACAACAAAATATTCTCGCGGTAACAATAAGGTTGTTTGTATTTATTTTTACAAAATCGAAGCCTATTTTGCGCAGGATTTTATTGAGGCTTCTTTGTCTGAAATTGTGCAGATCAGGATGATTGCTGATGAAAGTTAACTCTTTACGTTGGTGGTTCATTTCTTTCGAAACACTTTTCGCCGTATTGCACTTCGTAAAGAACTCGTCACACTGCACTTCTAACATAGGTCCTTTACGCTTCCTAGTTTTCCCTGGTGTCGATATTGTCCTTTTGTCACTTGTTCACTTCTTGCAGAATTATTGCTTGCCACTGATACGCCGGTAAACTCGGCTGTCAAATTCATTATATCCTTAATTGCCAAAGTCGGATATTTTTCACAGAATTTCACAAAAACGTTCAAAACAGCCCTTTTTAATGGCTTTCCTTTAGAGTGTTTCACATACTCAATGCTATCACTCATTTTGTAAACAGTCGATATAAACGCCTTGCTTTCGTATACATTTTTCGCTCAATTTATTTTCGGATTCTAATACTGCCAACGTCCTCTATATGCTTATACGTACCTAACCTAATTAGCCGAGGTGAAGATGATACTCCCATCATGTGTTGTATTAAAACTAAATAAATATGATCGTGGCCAGAAGTTAATTTTACTTACTCGTCATATAAAGTTTCGGAAAACGCAATAATGCTATACATCGCAGGACTGCATTGCTTACTTGTAAGTTAGTTAAGACACGTTTGTACTAAGGTTTCATTTGAGGCAGTATTTGTAATACCTGAATAATTTCAATTGTATTTTTATAGTAAGTAAATTCAATAACAGCCCGCCTTGAAACAATATGTATATAATGATTATTTAAAATGTATGTAACACTCATTGCAAATGCTTATTTTTATTGTAAACATGTTTTAATAATGTTATGTGAATACATTACATACTCTAATAATGCAAGAGCTGTGAGAATAATAAGTTTTAAGTTGCTAACAATGCGGTAATAATGAGGTAACCTTGTAACAATAATGAGTTTGAGAGTTTGAAAGTTACTAGTCATGATTGGAGCAACGATAATGTAAAATTCAGTAAGAGTTTAAAATTACCCAATCAACAGCAAAGAAAAGCTTTAAGTAAAATGCAGATATTCTATTGGACTAGAATTAGCCAATCGGAGACTTGAAATATCGAAGCTTACAGGTTTAACGGTTGAAAATGTTCAGTTGCTGGCAAACCTTGGTAGTGACCAGATGGAAGATGTGTTCTCTACAGAAATATTACGTGTGAATCGTAAAATATGTCTACCCGTTAGCTAGGTGAAAGTATTAAAGAATCTCACAGCTCTTAAAAAGTGTAGTGCTTTATTAAAATGTGCAAGGATTAATAAAAGAAATGAATTTAAAAAACTTAAATTCTGTGTATGTCTACAATTATTGTCGTACCGCACCCTGCCTAAGAAATACATGACTGTACAAACATTACTTACGCAACCGAGGCAAATTCAAACATAAATAATATATATAGAAGCAGTTTTAATAACAAAGTTAAATATTATAGTGTAAAACTTGGAGTGCAATAACTAAAATTACATCTTTTAAATCAGCTTCTCATACGTAGCAGCATATTGCGTAATAACAGTAACTATTATGTAATCAACAAATTCAAACCGACGCACAAAGCGTGTTGCAAACTTCTTAAACAAAGTAAACTCCAAGAATAATACATCTTCAAGTAGGCTTCCAATGCATGAAGCTTAATAAATTACGTAACAAAACACCATCTCACATTAGCCAATAGAATCACACTCATGCACGTGGTAATGTTTACGTCAGTACCCAATCTTAGCGTGCGGCCAGTATTCAAACAGCTCGAGAGATACCGTTGAGAGCACACGTTTAACAAACTGCACAATGTAAGGGCGCGACTTTGTTCTGGAAGTTATTGAAGCCTACAAAAGGTTGCCATGCCTATGCTAGATTACGAATAGTGAATACCACAACAAAGTGAAAAGAAAAGACGATCTAGAGGAACTAGTTGCCCTATTTTCTTCCGGAGGCAAAATACCGAAGCAGTCATAAGTTCTTGGTCATCGATTACTTATGTCCGTTCACAAGTACAATAGTTGATTAAATAGCGAAATGCAAAGCAAAGAAAAGCTCATAAATAGAGACAGAACAATTTGCTAACATATGAATTTTTTGACAAAGCTTGAAAAAATCCAAAAGTATTATTAATTGGATATTTTAACGCTAAAATTATGCTTTAAGGGTTTGGAACAGGTTCACTTTATTAGTGTAGAATAATAGGCTTTTGTTCATATTTAATAATAAAATATTAAATGCAATACAAGTTACATGGAGTTTATAGATTTTAATTATTGTGAAATTGTTAAGACCACCGAGAAGGATAGCTGAAGCGGTAACGTCTGTGACCAACATTTGGGATGTCACGGGCTCAAACCCCCGAATCGAAGTTTTGCTCGGTCGCTAGGCGAATGCTGGCTTGGATAGTTTGATTTGCGAAGTTTCCTATGATCCCTTACATCAGTACATCCGATGTGCTTGCTCCTCGTCAGGCTGCTGACACAAGTTCTACATAGAGGACGGCATCAGGCCACTTGTTTCTTCTATCCCTCTTGTACCTACAATGAGTGTAATGGAACTGTTTCTATAAACATTTATCTCGATTAACATGAAGCACATAGAAAAATAGGTTTTTCTAACAATTGTTTATAGTAAAGATATATAATGTGATTGCAACCAGTAGTATTCTCTCCTTTTACTTTCTCTACCACGTACAAACAGCACCAAAGAAAATCTTTGGCAGATTTTGTATCGTTTTCTGGGGTCTTTTGAGGCGTGTCCTTCAGCTTACCTATCGCAGAGCGTGGTGGCTTGTTAACACAGCAATAGGGGGAAAAGAGGGGAGGTTGATGCCTTTGCTTTTTCTCGTGTTATTGAAACCAAAACATGTTTAGTGTCTCACAACCAGTCATGCCGTATACTAGCGAAATTACTCGTGGACGTATCGTGTGTATGTGGGAGGCTGGACGCACTGTTAAAGCAATTGCAACGGCAGTGCATAAAAGTGTTTTTATAGTAAATTACTGAATAAAAGTATTCCAGGAAAGTGGGCACTCCCCGTAAAACATCCGCAGATGATATTCGTTTACTAAATCCACATTACTCTTTTGTTATAGTTGACTGATCATGTTTAGAAACTAGAGATAAATGTGTGTGTGGTTTACCGAACATGACATACATATTATAGCAATAAAATTGGATTATATTTTTGTCTATAATCCTGCTGTATTCCTATGATCAGCAATATGTTAGTAAAGGTATATTAACCAATTATAGTTTGAATTAGAGGAAACATGCTGCTTTATTTATTTATTGCTTAGTTATGTTTGCTTCTATGCAGCAATAAGGATTGATACCAGTGTGAGAATACAGTTCTGTTTATTCTTTGTTATAAAGTATTGCTATGTATTTAATGAATACCATTCAAGCTTTAATTTGAAAATCTTCTCACACTACACATTCTATATTTCGCTAACGTGGGCGCTCATCAAGTTTTTCCCTTAGCTTTTAACCCTTTCAAAGGCGTGCCCCGCACTAGCCGATAAGGTATGGGTTACCAATCACGACAAGAGGTCTGTGTGACAAACTGAGTGCATTCACTTTTCCTCTTTCTCTCTTAGCCAATACGATCAAGAGCGTAAACATATATTTCGTTTCTACGCGATTTTGTAACGTTTGTTGTGGTTATTGGTGCAACTATTTAGAAGGACTGGCGCTCCTTGCATCGTGGCCTAAAGCAACCAATGAAATGGCCATGGCTTCGTAAGGCCACGTACAACGATACATAATGTGACGTAGACGCGAGGTGCAGTGAGATTTTCTTTGGCACTCTTTGTACATAGTAGGTAGAGAAGGTATTGCATTCCACCCAAAAATTCGATGTCGAGATTTCACCAGAAATACATGTCTTTGAGGCGTTTCGAATCCAAAAAAATATTTATGGAAACAAAGGTTCCCGCGCGCGCTAGTGAGTGTGTGTGAACAGCACCACTCAGAAACAAAGTTGGATACACATCAAACTTGGTATTTAAGTTGAATAACTTCCAAAGATGCGACACAAAGATTTTCAAGAAAATCCCTTTACACGGAACATTTTTCGAATTTTTTTATTTTCTATAAAAAAAAGGCTCTTAACAGTTTTAGTTTAAAATACCATATATTGAAGATATGTATATGACAAAATTTATATGTGGAAATAGGCTGTGAAGTGCTCTTGATTCGGAAGGAATTTTGCATAACTGATAAACGTTGAAGCGATAGAGGAAAACATACTTTGTCATTTCCGAGATATCCGTTATTAACGCGGACTTTTAAGACTAGCGTATAGCGTCCAGTTGTTAAACGTTTGGCTATCGTTGTTCGCTTTGTATCTGTAACGAAATGTGTAATGTAAGTATTTTCGGAAAATTTTATCTGGATTAAAATGAAGGAGCTAGAAAAAATAAACTTCAGTAAGAATAATTTGTGTATCCACTAATAAGCGATAGAGAGCAGAGAAAGTCATGTGAATGTAACACAATGTTTTTTATTCACTACACAAATTAGAGCAGGTCTCGGAAAGTACAGTTGTGCTCAGGCACCCTTTTATGAGGGAATGGGACCACACAACGCGCTCTGACTATGGATCATATTTTCTGTAAGAATTAGAAAATCTAACATCCACGCCACGAAATGCTAGTTACTTGTGACAAGACATCCATTGAACTTCATGTCTTCCTCTTGTAAATAGTTTATAAGCTTCCCCTGACAAGGTCCGCAGCCCGCGATACATTACAAATCAATATGTCGACCATCATCGAAACACTTTCTTGCTCCTCAGGATGAACACGGAGCCCAAGGATTCTCATCACGTATTACTGACCTTTTGCTCAATGCAGGTTTGAAAGGTTATCCAAAAGTCAGCAAATATTGTACGTCATGGATCTGCGTTTAGTTGCTGGCGTGTCCAACATCGTTATCCTGACAGTGGACAATATTATTCATTATCATGATATAAACATTTACACAAACAGGAAACGGAATCCACAGTCAAATGTTTAGAAATGGACCACTATATGTTGGTTTTGAAATTAGTATTCTTTGTATGACATCACGAGAAACAAAGGAATGGTGTGTGTAAACATCAACAAGTAGATAGAAAAAAAATCTGATTTGTTACACTCACATGACTTTCTCTACTCTTGTAAAAACTATTTTTACAAACGCTTATTCTCTATATGCTTCATGTTAATCGAGATGTTAATCTTATTGCTAATTTTCTTGTAGATGCAAGGGGAATATGGTAGTATTTAAGCGATAGTCAAATATTTTAAGAGCTGGTTGCTAATTGCAGTATTCCATAAACGCGATTTACATTTTTTGTGTAGTAAAGTTTTGTCTATCTCTTATGGTTTACCAGTTATGCAAAAGTCGTTCACAATGAAGAATACTTTTGGAGACATTCCTAGAACATTCGAGATACACAATTCATTTGCCATAAAAACGTCTTAAACTTAAAGCATCCAATATTAATAGGATTAATTCTTTTTATTCAAGCATTATGTTTGTTTAATTAGAGGTTTTATATCAATAAGATTTTGATTTTCATATCTATTATTATTAATTTACTTATGAGGAATATTAATTTTATTTATATATGTTACCAGATTAGCTTCAAATGAATTATTTCTCTATTCAAATAAAATTTTATTAACTATGGTATTTTATTCAAAATCGTTAGTGCCATTTTTGAGAAAATTAAAATTTTCGAAAAGTGTTACATGTAAAGGGTAATCTGGGGTGGGGGATTTTTTGAAAACCTTCGTGTCGCATCTCTGGAAGATACTGAACCTAAATACCAAGTTTGGTGTTTTTTCGACTTCGTTTCTGAGTTATGCTGTTCACAGACACACACACGGACATGTTTCCAAAAATGCTTTTTTTTTATTCAGGAGGTCTCAAAACATATATTTCCGGTGAAATCTCGGTATCGAATTTTTGGGTGAAATACAATACGTCCCCTACTTAGTATACGAAGTAGAGAAAGTAAAAAAACTTTCGTAAGAATAGTTGTACAAGAGTGAGTGGAGAGGGTCATGTGAATGCAACACAGGAGGCTTTTTTTAAAGTGGTATCTAATTATTTCGTGTAGTAAGCATTTGTCAGTTGTAGTTTTACAGTTATACAAAATTATACAAGCCAGTAAGAATGAAGAAGACTTCACAGGCTATTCCCAGAAAAGTCAACATAGCTATGCATTTTATTTGTGTATATATCACATAGGATCACTCCAAAAGTTTTGAGAATGGACGGAACAAAATATTAAAAGTTTAGAGTTGATCATTGCATCTTTTCAAAATATTCTCCATTGCATTCTATACACCGTCTCATCCTTTCAAACCATTTTTCAAATGCTGAACGTCATTATTTTTGGAGAGAGTGCAAATACATTCTTCGTAAGCAGCTACTGTGACTTCAGGTGGCTCAAATCGTTGACCTCGAATTTTTTCTTTCATTTTGGGGAATAGAAAAAAGTCGTATAGGGCAGATCTGGACTGTTGGGAGAATGAGACAAATATCTGACTCCTGCAAAGTGGGTTGTTTCTTGTGCATTGTGGGCAGAGGCATTGTCATGGTGCAACAAAATTCCACGCAGACCAATCTTAGGACGTTCTTTTCTCAGTTCATTGAACACTTGTGGCAGACATTTTGTGGTTTATTATCTGGCAGTAACAGTCTTTTGTCCCTCAAGCGGAATCGTCACAATGTGGCCACTTGCTCAGAAGAAGGAACAATCATCTTCTTGCCAAAACTTTTGTTGGGGGTCTTCTCCAGGGAAGACCCTGAACGATAACGGTCTTTCAGTTTCTGGATCTTACTGATAAATCCAGCTTTCGTTACTGTTACAATGTTAAATATGTTTATGGATTTTCCTCCATTGAATTTTTCAATCATTTCCTGGCACCACTGCACACGTGCTAGTTTCTGCTCATTTGTGAGATGGTGGGGGATCTTTCAGGATTGTTTTTACTGCTGCCGATCCAATGTTCAGGGCTTGTTGATCTGACCATTATGTGCAATGATGATCTTCCCGCAACGTGCGCTCTGCTTTCACCACATTTTCATTCCACGGTTGCTGTAGCTGGCTGTCCTGCTCGGTCTTCATCTTCGAGGGAATTCCTTCCTCTTCCAAACTCTGCATACCATCATAAATGGTGGATTGCGAACGGCAAAGATGTAGTCTTTCAAGGCATTCTTTCTCCCCGAAATAATAAAGTCGAGTTTTTGCATCGATTCATAACCATGGATGAAACATGGGTCCATCACTTCACACCTGAGACTAAGGAACAGTCAAAATAGTGGACTGAAAGGGGAGAATGGGCTCCAAAGAAGGCGAAGATAGTTCCATTTGCAAGCAAGGCCATGGCGTCAGTTTTTTGGGTTGCGCGTGGGATTATTTTCATTGATTATCTTCAAAAAGGAAAAGCACTCAATGGCGAGTATTATTCAAACTTGTTGCAGCGTTTGAATGGTGAAATAAAGTAAAAACGGCCGCAATTAGCGAAAAAGAAAGTTCTGTTTCTACAAGACAATGCAGCAGTTCATACATTCATTATCGCCATGGACAAAATCAATGAGTTAAAGTTCGAATTGCTTCCTCATGCACCCTATTCGCCAGAATTAGCCCCCTCTGATTATTTTCTGTTTCCAAAGTTTAAGAAATGGCTTGGTGGTAAAAGATTTGCCAACAATGAAGAGGTAGAGTCTGCAGTTCATGACTGTTTTCCAGAACTCGACGGTTCTCACTATAAACAGGGTATTGAAGCTATCGAACATCGCCGGAAAAAGTGCTTCGAGCTGAAAGGAGACTATGTACAGAAATAAAAATGTTTTTCCCAAAATTTTTATTTTCTTTGTTAGCTCGGGTACTTCTGGGACAGCCCTCGTGTGTATATATATAAATCAAACTAATAACAAAGAATATCTCGGGAATGTTTGACAACCAGCAGCGACTTGGGATTCATACAGCTCTGAAAATGTGAAATAGCATCAGCTGCTACATAATAGTTGCGATTATGAACAAATTGATATGGCTGCAGTCGTTCCTAGCAACAATAACAATGCATAATTGTCTGAAGACAGAAACGGTTCTTTTTGTGGATGTTTGTTATTGTGCAGATGATTAAATACACGTGTCAGGACAAGAAGAGAGTAGTGTGTAGCTGAGATTATGGAATGTCTGGAGAAACAGGGAGATGTTTCCGTGCTCGTGTACGTTACCTATTCTCTACAGTGACTAACATCTTCCGTAGTGTGCTACCACCTAGTGGCATTGACGTAAAATTGTAGTGATAGTATGGAAACAGAGCGCGGGAAAAACTTCGCCCGCTAGTGCACTTCTTCACGACCCGTTCTACTTGACGCATAAGGTAATTACTTAATGCCAGTTGCGCATGCGCTGAAGTTTAAGCGCGCACAAGTGAAAGCGTGATATTTCATCGAGTTTGGAGCATTAGCGCGGTAGATTTACATGCCGCAGGTTTTAAATTACCACATATATGTTACTTTTAACAGGATTAAAGGGTAAAATAACCAATAAATCCGCAAGGTGTTCACGTGACCTTGTACAGCTGCCACCAGTGTTAACGACACAATTTTCATTTGGCATAAATTCTGTACTTTAACGACATCTACATTTTGTATTTTAATCGAAACCGTTAGAGCCATTTTTGAGAAAAAGAAAAATAGCTAAAATGTTTCCACATAAAGGATAGTGTGGTGTGGGGGGGGAGTTAGTGTCGCATACTGTTACTGTTCACAGACGAAATTCACCCAGCACACGTTTGACTCTGTCGAGAAGAAAAGTTGGCCTTTAATCTGAGAAGTCATCAAAGTTGCAGCACAAGAGAGACTGGAATGCTTGCAAATGGATTCTTATCGTTTTTCACTCCGATTGCAAGGAGACGCCGAGCACTGGATAAATAATTCTGCCGCCTGAAGGTGCCTGTATACAAGGCTACTTGACCCGGCCAGTGTTCGAATTCCTGCCCTCGGGCCACAAAAACAAAGGAAACGAAATTAGAAACGGAAGCATTGCGTTTTAATTTCTCCTTCTGCGTCGTTAAAATCTGTATCAATATCATGGAGGGAGGGAGAGAGAGAGAGAGAGAGAGAGAGAGAGAGAGAGAATTTTTCTTCACTCGTTGTCTCCTCCAAAACACGCTATTGAACCGGTTTTGACAAGCCTTTAACTGCTACTAAGAAAACCCTTAAATATTTATCTTTCTCTGCAGTAAATAAGCAAGCGAAGTATTGTATTCTAGCAAAAAAATTGATACCGAGATTTCGTCGGAAATATATGTTTTGGTTTTTTTGTGGTTTTCCTCAGTCGCCAAGGTAAATACCGGATTGGATATTTAATACCACGACCCAAAGTTTCACCATAAGCTTAAAAAAAAAGTAAAATGAAAAATAAGTGGTAATAGCGAATGCTATGCCATCTATCCGCAGAAAATGTAAGCAGTTAGACTGGACGGCACCCTAACGCCACCATGGCACAAAGAGAAGATCCGGCTGCCATGCGCTGGCGGCGGCGGTTAGACTGCACGGCACCCTAATGCCATCTGCACGGCATGAAGCGGGTGGTTACAGGGATGAGATCTAGAAGGCCAACTGTCCACCTTTCTGTGTGAGGGCGGCGGTTGGACTGGACGGCACCCTAATGCCATCTGCACGGCATGAAGCGGGTGGTTACAGGGATGAGACCTAGAAGGCTAATTGTCCGCCTTTCTGTGTCGGGGGCGGTTAGACTGGACGGCACCCTAAAGCCATCTGTACGGCATGAAGCAGGTGGTTACAGGGATGAGACCTAGAAGGCTAACTGTCCGCCTTTCTGTGTGGGGGCGGCGGTTGGACTGGACGGCACCCTAATGCCATCTGTACGGCATGAAGCGGTTGGTTACAGGGATGAGTCCTAGAAGGCTAACTGTCCATCATGTATCGTTCTAAGAGTTATCTACCAACAGATCCGTCGCGATATGACCAAGGAGTTAAAGCGACGTAAAATAAAAAATAGAAGAGAGAGAGAGAGAGAGAGACTCTGAATACAAAAACAGCAGTTTTTAGAAAAAGTTCCATTGTTGACACCAAACTTGGTATTTATGTTCAGCATTTTCGTAGGATGGGACCACCCCATCCTTTACATGGAAAGCGTTTCGTTATTTTTATTTTGTTAACGACTCTATCGATTTTGAGTAAAATACCATACGTTTTAAGTTACTTCCATGGCAAATAAAATGTATATCTTGAATTTTCTGGGAATTTTCCACCTCATTCTGAACCGCTCTTTGTAACTGGCAAATCATAAGAGATGAACAAAATCTTGCTTCATCAAAAAATGTAGAGCTCGTCGAAGCACACTATTTATGTGAACCATATTTGTGCCGTTAACCATTTCCGAAATATTCCTTGTTATTGGTTTGAGTTTTCAAATACTTTACACTTCTTTCAACTCCAAATCACTATTCTGTTTTTTCCCATTCTTTTTCGTGTTCGTGCAAAGAACAGAATTTTAAAGCCATCACGCAGCGCCACTTGGAAAAGATGTGTATCTCTTCTTCTTCTTCTTCTTCTTCTTCTTCTTCTTCTTCTTCTTCTTCTTCTAACTACAACGAAATCCGTAAATCAGTAATGAAAGTTTATCTATATTAATAAGTAGATAGCACCCAGATAGAATTTGGAAGATTGCTATCTATAAGAGTGAGTAGAGAAAGTAATGTGAATGTAAAACAATTAGGTAACGTTTGCGAATCGAATTTCGGAGATGCCCTGTTCAAATCCCCAGGCTCGACAGAAGGTTTTTTTGCGGTTTTCCGCGGTCGTTAGGCGAATGTTGGGTTCTATAATTTGATCCGCGAATTTTCAATCAAGCCTTTTATCACTACATTTCATTTCGCTTTTCTTTGGACCAGGCATTGGACTGATGTCCCATCCTGGATGTGCTAAGATCCAGGATTTGTTTCTCGATAGGTTACTGATCCAAGGCATTCGCATTAGTCGTACAACGTTGGGGATAATCCGTTAAATAAGGAGAAGAAGGAAAGAGTAAGAGTTAAGACAAAATCTTGATAGAGGAAAACTTAGAGAGCATTAAATATTCAACTTGTGTGAAAATTTTTTCACAGCGTCAGCCGTATTTCTATTACGCAATCTGAGGGACATGGCTGAAGTTTGCGATTCTTCCGCAATGGCTTGTTACCACGAATAAACATTTTAATACTGTCCCCTCAAGTTGTAACTGAGTATGATTTGCTTAATTTGAAATCATTCCTAAGAAAACATCGTGAGTACCGTAACGTAAATAGATGAACAACTTTATATGAATATTTTGTGCGCGCGTGTGAATCTACCTCGGGCCGCAGTTAAGAGCATCCCTGCCTTGCATCTGGGTGGGACCCTCGACCGGCCTTCAGAACAATAGGTGCGCAACGGACCATTATGTGCCTCTTCCCCGCAGTTTTTACTGCGCCAGAAGATTACTTTCGGCAGTTTCCAGTAACTTCCCCTTCTAGGACCATTCGCTTTGTATACGGGGTCTATATAAGGGGCTGCTCTTGCCCAGCTGGGTCAGTGAAGAGGTTACGAAGTTAAGTGCAGTCAAGAAGTCGAAGGTTTTGGACAGTGTCAAGTGCAGCTCAGTTGAGAGTTGTGTTTCTGCCGTTCAGTTGTTTGTTGTGATTGGAATGGATTCGATTGTGTTTTGTTCTGAGTTTCTCAAGTGTAATGTTTGTGCTACGCTGAGCACCTAAGTGACAATAAAGTGTATTTAGCAACAACTGGTGTTTTCATTTGTTACAGTTTGATATGCGTTAATTTGTCAATGATAGAGAAAGTCTTATGTTTTAGTTTTACTTCGGAATTTTCATTAAACGCCACTGAATTTGAAACAGTGAATAAATACTAACGTGCGCTGTATCTGAACTTTTTAATTCTACACCATGACTTACCTAAGGGTGCAGGCATAATGAATTGGCTTGACACAGGTAGCACAACATGCCCAGAGCTGAAGTGCGTCCGGGGCAATGGCGGAAATCTGTATCGAACAAGACAAGATGACGACGTAACCTACATGCATCATCTTGATGTCTCCAATATCTACTGATGAATATACTGCCGGCTGCTACAGTGGTGAGCGATGAGATCTTTCTCTCAGGGTATGCGTAGGTGGGGTGAGAATAGACAACACCAGTTAAATTGACTCAGAAATGTAATGTGATCTAAAACTTGAGCTATTGAAGCGGGTTGCCGACCGTTTGAGATGAAGAATTAAACTGATTCTGAATGTGTGCACGAGAATCTATAACTATTGAATTATTATATCTGCTAACTTCTGAAGTATAAAATTTAAGTTTAAAATAACTTTTTCCGTAATAACGAGACGCGTACGTTGCCGTAAATCGCTGAAATGGTACAGGGTAGTTAAATTATATTCGAACCCACTGGTGGCCTCTCTCTACTGCGCGAGACATTCGGCAGTCACACAGGAAATTACGCCGTCAGAAGCGGACTAAAATCCTTACCTTATAATAGATGCTGGAAATGTTGACCTTCTGCTCTCAAACAGGCAGCATATCTCGTATAAATATTCTCGCTCACTCTCCGAAGCTCAGCAGCAGGAATTCTTGTGATGAAACACCTCATTATGATCAGAAAATTGGAGTGTAGTGTGCGATAAGTGCTAATAGGGCCCATATTTTTTGATGAAACAATAAATGCAGAGCAATATTAGAGGTTAATTCTGAGGCCATTATGCAATCACTTGACAGAAGAAGAGAAATCGTATGGTTGGTTCCAGCAAGATTCTGTAACAGCACATACGGCTGCCGAATCATTACGTGCAATAAGAGAGGTGTTTGAAGACAGAATAATTAGTGTTGATTTGTGGCCCCTCGTTCTCCTGACCTAACGAGTTGTGATTATTTATAGGGTTCTTTAAAAGACAAAGTGTATCGTTCCAATCCTCGCACACTACAAGAACTTAGAGAAAACATTGTGCAAGAAATCACAAGAATTCCTGCTGCTGAGCTTCGGAGAGTGAGCGAGAATATTTACATGAGATATGCTGCCTGTTTGAGAGCAGAAGGTCAACATTTGCAGCATCTATTACAAGGTAAGGATTTTAGTCCGCCTCTGCCGCCGTAATTTCCCCGGCGTCTGCCGCTGTCTCCCGCAGTAGAGAAGGAGGCCGCGAGTGGGTTCGAAAATAATTTTAACTACCCTATGTATGGCGATACGACTTCGGCTACCGCTCGCTGTCTTTAGGCGCTACGGACTGTAAGCCCCTAAGGCTGTATACGCAAGAAAGACACTATAAATACACGCTCATTATTAAGTCCCGCCTACTGTACAGCTAACTCACCAAAGTTCCTACATTATGCGTTGCCAAAGCCTTCGCATTTGAAGCACAAGTGATACTCTTTGAATAGCCAAATTCTAAGAATTTTTTTCCTTTCTAATTTTCAGAACTTACCTACCTGCACTTTCACACACCTCTGATTTCTTAACGCCTTGAGTCCTAGTTAGCTGAACCTTGAGCTGATGGATTTCTTGTTGACCGGTTCGCCGGAACCTAACTGCCTAGCTGCTGTGACTTCTACCTAATTGCTTTTCCTCAACACATAATTTTCCTGGCAATGACTTCCTTATTCCCTTACAAACTTGTAACCCTTTCTTCTTCCTTATGCATTGATTTAGTATATGGAACTTATTTATTGCAGTTATTTATCTGTCTTCCTATTATATCTATATAATTATTAACAGTAGGATTTAATATTTCCGGTATTAACCACAAAGTCCATAGCCCTTCACCATGGTATCGAAAGCCACTCCCAGAAAACAAAGTTCGAGACGAGGCACACGTTACCTCCCGGTTCGTGACGTAGCGGTAAACACTTGGCTGACTGATTGAATAATGCGCTGCTGGTTTCTGAGCGGCTTCCGGCGCGATAACCGTTACGCTATCAGAACATATTGGCATTACGGATGAAATTAATTATCTCCTGATGGGATTGCATACGTCACGCGGAGAAAGTCAAGTCGAGCTAGCTGTATTGTGTCCTGGTAACAGACAGCATTCACTAAAATAATTAATATGTCAAAATTATTACTTTGACGGGGTTAGCGCTGATCCATTCCGAAAAATCTGAGGTGTTGCATTCACATTAATTTCTACAACGATTCTTCAACAAAATTTCCTTACAAAAGCTTATTTTTCTGTCTATTCATGCTAACCGAGATAAACGTTTTTAGAAATAGTTACATTGCACATTTCGTTTTAGCCGTAAGCGGATTACAAGAGACTGAAGTGACATGTTTAAAAAGCTTAGAAATTACGTTGTATTTGACGATTCAAACCAATAATATAGAACATCTCGGAAATGGTTAATGCCACAAGAAAATTTGCTGAAGATAAATTGTATGCCAAGATATCTAAATTTTTTATGTGGTACGTTTTTGACTTTCTCTTACGGTTTACAAGCTACACAAAATTCATTCAGAATAAGGATAAACTCGCAGGCTGTTCAAAGAAAGTTCAAGATATGCATTTAATTTTTAATTCAAATATTTTTTAATATCTTAGTCAAAATCGTTAGCCATTTTTGAGAAAAAATTGCCTATACAAAGGATAGTTTGGGGTGGGGGATTTTAACTTAGTTCCCAAATTTGGCGCCCTTTTCTAAAATTGTTTCTTTTAAATTCAGTGAAATCTGGATATCGAATTTTTGGGTGGAATACAGTACAGGCAAGTAGGATGTGGTTATCGGAGGGGGACACCTCGCTACTGCGACCGGCTTGATCTATTGCGCCTGCAGCCTTGGGAAGCGGGGATGAGGCGAAGGAGCCGGAGAGCTCCCAGACTCGCCTACAGATACGTGCACAGGTCCCTAATATTTCCATTCTGACCACCCGGGCAATAGTGGGCGTATACGGGCAGAAATCTTTCCAATGCGCATGCATCCACGCCATCTGCCTGGCACCGCAGGACCTGAAATGAGAAGAAACAGGGAAGAGGAGAAACCGTGATAGAATACAGTACCCCGGCATTCGCCTTGGCGACCAGGGGAAAACCACGAAAAACTCCATGGTGAGAGTGGTCACCAGGAATCGAGCGCGGGATCTCCGAATTGCCGCCTGAGCCATCCCGCTCGGTTATATAGGAAAGTTGTAGAGAAGGGGAAAAATTACTGGTATTTATTTAACTAGAATTTGTAACTACATTCCAAAAAGACGAGAATTCACTAACTTACAACAAATAGCCTATTATTTACAGAAATGGTATCATGTTGCATTTCTGAATTGCTTAACTTCACCCGACGGTCTTATCAAGTTCTTGTATCTTCTGTTTGGTCCCGTAGTTAATAGAAACGCTAGTTTTCACTTAAAGCTGCTGAATATGAAGGTTTTCCACTTCATGCCACCTAAACACGCTTTCAGCTGTTAATTATAAAACATCGGCTGGACAGTTTTCGCTCTTTGTATAATCACTATCTGGATTATCCGATGTCGCAAGGAATGGCGATTTAATTAGTTAATTTTATATAACTCCCACCAATGATCTAGAGGATTCTTGTGATTAAGCCTCCCCTTTATCCCTTATAATTGTAATTTCGCACAGACCTGGCTATTCCTAATAACCTTTTATTCTAAAATGTGTTTTTAAGAGATCTTTATTTTTTTGTATGTGAAGTACGTTTTGGTCTATCGCTTAACGCACACTAGTTATACAAAATTCCTTCCGAATGAAGAGGACTTCATAGGCTATTCCTAAAAAATTTAAAGATATAATTTTATTTGTCTTGTAAATGTCTTTAATACCTATATGGTATTTTATTCAAAATCCTTAGTCATTTTTGAGCAAATCAAAAACTTGGAAAACTGCTTCACGTAAAGGATAGTTGGAGCTGGGGGATATTTTTTCGCAAATTTTCATGTCGCAACTATGGAAGATACTAAAGTTTCATATTTATCCGACTTTTCGTTTTTGAGTTAACGCTGTTCACAGACATACACGCGAACCTTTTCCCATAAATCCTTTTTATCGTTTTCGGGGGCTCAAAACATATATTTGTGATGAAATATCGTTGTCGAATTTTTGGGTGGAATGCAATACCTTCTCTATCTGCTAGGTACACCCGTGGAACCCCCCCCCCCAGAGGGCTTAGTGCACTTTCGTGATAGCTATGTTCACAACCACATGCAGGAACTGTAGAATGAATGGTCTGTGACTGTGAGTGCAATGGTCACCTCATAAGTTACTGAAAACAAATCACGAAACATAGTAGTTCAAAAAAATCACTTGCCGAGAGGTTAAGAAGGCACTCCTTGCCATCATAAGCTCCTCGGTTCAAATCTCCCATTACTTGTTTTTATGGTAATTTTATTACTGGATGTATAGAATATAATTTTGCATTTAATATAATTTTAATATTTTAAGTTTTAGGCATAAGTATGCACATAAAAACACAATTCTACTAAAACACTTGTTTTAAATAACTAAAGAAATAAATGCAAATACACTATTATCTTCTAAAAATAAAACACATAACAATAAACAAGATTAATATCGGTGTATAACTGCCCTCAATCTTCGGGGCACGGATAGAATTAAATCCCTGCAGTAACGTGCACCAGAAGCTATAACATCCCAGGCTTTTTGTCCTTAGCGCATCTGCAGGGAAATTGGAGTGCAGTTCCCTTTTCACCTCAGCTCACACATTTCCAATAGGGTTCAAATCTGGTGAAGGGTGTCCAGTCTATTCCTCTGATATCCTGCCTCTCTCAGAGAACCACGACATGGACAGGAATTCAACAATTCCATCGGGATATCTCAGTGTATTGCGCACTGTTCAGTGTATCGTCAAGCTGCCGGAGCCCACCTAGATCGTCCCTTGACATCAGCCCCAAATAGATACAGACACCATGAATGAAATTGTGAAGCCAGGTATTTTGCATCGTATCGGGACCCCTTTGGACGGTAGACAATCACCTTTCCCTTACGTGTGGAAGAAAGCGTCGCCTCGTCTGAGAATGTTATGTTATTCCAGTCGCGTTGGGCATCTTCCTGTGCAAACGCGAAACGAAACAATCTGTGATCGTCTGTCAGATGCCGCGTCGTTTACACGTCAGAGCTGTTGGAGCCGATCGAGACAATTGTGAATGTGCCTTCATTGCAGAAGCAGTTTGGAAAGGGTTGCTCTCAGCTACTGGAATTAAACCTGCATCCATTTCGGGAGTGGATACAAGACTTCTTCCTGAACCAGGACGACGGTGTTCAATCCCTTCCACGTTTAAGTCTAGGTTCGAGATATCCGTTCCTCCTGGGGGTAGTAAGCGCGAAACATCCACGTTGGGCCGAGGTGCGAGGTGTCCCCTCCGTTCCCTGGTCATTAATTCATGGCAGAATTCAAACGAATAGCATCTAAATCTCGGATGTGGTTAATGCCACAGAAATATTTATATGTAAGTTATGTGCATTAACGAGATCTACATTTACCGTGCGGCAAAGTTGTTATTTATCAATGTAAAATTCATGATACACCCTCCATTATCCATGTTAACATCTTAAACATATATTTTAATCACAATCGTTAAGTCACTTTTTTACAAAATAAGAATAATGTGTACTTAGGGTGGCGGAATCTTCTTGAAAATCTCGTCTCTCATCTTTGCCAAGTGCTGAAATTAAGTTAAAAGTTTAGTATTTCACGAGATTTCGTTTTTGAGTTATGCTGCTCGCCCAAAGACCTTCTTTATTCAGGGAGCCTCCATACGTGTATTTCCAGTGAAATATCGGTTTCAAATTTTTGTGTGCAATGCAATACTTCCAACTTACTATAGGTAAGTGTTAGACAAAATAACAAGGTTTTATGTAGCGGCTCTAAGTGGTAGAGGAATCTTTTGATTGCCACATATCAGTTTTCTTCTGTTGCAGAATAGTTACGTAAGTTTATTGATGTGGTGGTGGTGAAGAGCGTGATCAATCGATTATGACAAAGGGTCAACAGCTGAGGTTCTGCAGCTGCGGTCCTGCCTTCTCACACATCGTGTTGAGTCACGTTTTGGTTCTTGACACTTGCGAATTGCTGTGAGATACCTCCTAGTTTACAAGAAGGAACGATGCAAGACGTTTGGCAATTTTGTTCTACGTTTCTGTTTTAACAAAAGTCTTTTAAGTGTGCTCATAACTGCAATTTGCTAAACCTTTTCAGACAGTTGAAAATTAGTTTTTTATATTAAAAATAGCTTGCTTTACATTTACATGACTTTCTCTATCCTCTATCGTTTATTAGTGGGTATACAAACTATTCTTACCTAAGACTTATTTTTCTATCTACTACATTTCAATCCAAACAAACCTTAGTAGAAACGGCTGCATTACACATTTCGTTATAGTTGCAAAGAGAACAGCGATAGTCAAATGTTTAACAACTGGACGCTATATGCTGGCCTTAAAATTCATATTGTTTCCATGACATCGCGAGGAACAGCTGCAAGTCGACAGGACTTGAATTAAATTGAATTTTATTTATGGACGCTCTTTAACTACTATAGTCTTTAGCGTCCCATTCTGTATTGGGCGTGAAAGACCGGTAATTTGCTCAGAGGCCCCTCTATCAGGCTTGAGGTTCTCTTACGTGCTGTAAATCTACGACACGGGACCGCCGGCTTTACTTCGCTTTCGAAGCTATGCTAAGGATTTTTAGGCCCGAAAAAATCCATCGCCCTCCTCCAGGTTTGAACTCGCATGGTACCACTAGTCCACGGAGGACGACGTAGGACATGAAGAGAATGACAGAAATGAAAAATTCCAACCTTTAATAACGGATATATCAGAAATGGCGTATGCCACAAAACAAATTTTGTGTGTAAGAAAAGAGCTCTATATTTTTTGTGCAGTACGTTTTCGTGTAACGAAATATGTTATACAAGATTATAAAAAATTCCTTCCGAATAAAGAGGACTTCAGGGCCCTATTCCCAGAAAATTCAAGATGTACATTTTATTTGTTATGTGAACATCTTTAATAATGGTATGGTAATCAAAATTGTTCGAGCCATTCGTTAGAAAATAAAATAGTCGAAAAATGTTCTATGTAAAGGGTAGTTGGGGGTGGGAGGATTTTGTTCAAAATCTTCGTGTCGTGTCTTTGAAGCTATTGAACTTAAATACCAAGTTTGGTGTTAATCATATTTTGCGTTTGTGAGTCATGCTATTCGCGGGCGCGCACACACACACACACACACACACACACACACACATTCGGTAATTAGTAGAGAACGTAATATATGCAGATAGAGGAAGTGGGCGGGTCCAGTGGGATTTAAAGGGAGAGCAGGGTGATTTAAAAATGTCACTGGACTTTTTAGAAATGGCGGTTCGCGAAACATTTTTGTCCAAATAGATTCACAGGCGTCTATAGAATATTTATATAATGTAATTAAAAAACCTAAAATATTGTTATTTCCACTACAAAAACTCAGTCCCGGTGTCCCAAGAGCATACGACCTAATTTACTTCCAATGCCGTTTACTCGACTTTGATTTTCCTTACACTTTTGCGCATTAAAATTGTTAAGATTCGATGTACGTAGTCTGTAGTTAATGTTCAAATTTTCAGCAGAAACTCGGAGAAAATGTACTTAAAAGTTGGCATTTGGTTTTTGCTACACTTTTAAATTGCTCAAGATGTTGTAACGACCCTTCGTGCAACTTAATCCACAGATTTTATAAAGTGGCCTAATTAGAAGAAACCGTGCAACAGGGACATCACGTTGCGGAGGATGCATGTTAGCTACGTTTTTTAGGTCAAGATATCCCGGCCTAACACAGTACTTTTACTAAGTGAATCAAGTCCTGCTAGATCTGTCTCTCGCATGTTTGTGATGTGCAGCTAAGCTCAGGGCCCCAAACCTCAATTCCTTTAATTGAATGGCCTAGCCAATAGCGTTTTATAAGACCTGGTGTAGTAGATATTTGATACTCCCAGCTTCCCATTGGCATTCCTATCCCTCCGGTACCGAACGCGCCTACCCCAGAGGCTATGGTCGCGCTGTTGTATGACATAATTAATTCGAGCACTGAGTAAAATTGCTACTAAAATTATATTCGAACATTTTAAAAAATTGGAAACCAACAGTAGAGTCAAAAGATTTCCATGGTTTTATGTAGTAGTATTTAAACGATGTGGCAGTATTCTTATTTTTTTTCAAATTTACTATATCATCAGAACACCTATTAATTAGTATAATAAAAATAAAATAATTGTAAAAATTATTGAAGATATCACATGTTTGATTGTAATAGAGCAGAATGTGAGAACATTTTAGAAAACATTTGGATAAAAACGGCATGTAGAAATTTCACGTATGGACAGTGATGTAGCGTGACTTTCGATTTGAGGAGAGCAATTAATACACGTTTCTAAAGATGACGAAACGTTTTACACGAATAGTTAATAGGTTGTAAGATCATCTGAAATCTGCACACAGTGGACATAACTCAATGAAAGTGGAGGGCTGTAAACGGCTATCATTGATACAGTGCACCGTAACGTATCCGAACGATTCTCGCAGGAAACGAAACTTGACTGTCTTACTCTTATTGATTCAAGACATTTCCACCACCATGAAATATCATTTCATGTTTCAAAGAGAGTTATGGAGCTTTCTTTGATTTTGTGACTTCGAGAAGTCACATGCTGAAAAATGGTGTTTGCCATACATAAGTGCACGCAAAAACTAAAGCTGATATGTGCTTCCCCACAAAGTACTTTGAGAGTTAATATCAACAGGAAAGTTAGAATCAGACGACTGAAAAATTCAATGCCATCGCCGGAATTTGAACAGGGATGTTTCGGTTGCTCTAACCACTGAGCTACCGTGGCAACATGCCGGTGCGACATTAAATTCTCCAGCTGATTGACATTTTCCCAAGTAAACCACAAGGAGATTTTAAATTGTATTAAGATGACATACCCCAATGGCGACTTACAATGCTGCAAGTACTTAAAGTCTCGGCCTTCATAGTTTCGACCACTATTACGTCAATTAATTCCGTTCTTCCACTATGAAGCCGGGACTTTAAAGTACTTACAGCATTGTAAGTCGCCATTGGGGTAAGTCATCTCAACAATTTGAGATCTCCTTGTGGTTTACCGGGAAACATGCGAATTAGTTGGAGAATTTAATGTCGTACGGACATGTTGCCACTGTAGCTCAGTGATTAATGCAACTGGACGGAAACTAGGAGATCCTGGTTTAAATGCCAATGATGGCATTGAGTTTTTCAGTCGTCTGATTGTATCTTTCCAGCCTTGTCCAACACACGGCTTGTGTGGAAGAACAATTAACTTCACTGTTCACCACTCACCCGGCGCTTACCGTTTGCTCATTGACCACTGAGTGAAGGCAACAGGACAAGCAGCTTTCTCTTACATACTTTGATGTAGTAGTCCCAGAAACGAAACCACTGTTGCCATCTTTGTCTTTACTACCAACCCTATAGGAAAGTTGGAAGCTAACATCTCAGACAGCGCGCGTTCAATCTCAGTGTGAAGCCATACGTATAACACACAATGTAAAATATAAAGAATATCACGTTTGCCTACTTGCGCTCATGTCATTGACGTTATGCCCCTGCCTATGGCTACCTATGCAATCTGGTGGAAAATAGCGCAAATGACTGTCGGGAAAACATTTAGTTATCTTTTGACAAGAATTTCCCGGGAATGAGAACGGAAACGGTGGGAAAAGACTAAAAACACTAGTTTTGGAGTCGTGAGGTTCTCGTTGATAAGACGTGGCAAGAGTTGGCGGCACGGTGTTACGCGAGGGAAGCTGGGAGCAGAAAACAGATGCCTTTTCTTGTGTAACGATGTTGTTATTGATCACTACAGACGGGGAGCGATTTTATGACCCTCGTTTATCAGTTCCTGCCCCATCTCCAGAGTCCTCTCAATTGTCACTGGCAGTATTTATTGCTACAAATGTAGCTCGATCAATACTCCTCACAAGGCATATGCTCAACACTGGAGCAGTCAGTCAAAATTATGTCTGCTGTGTTCTTCATTCGCTCAAAAACACCATCACCTTTCAGACTTTTTACAATCTCTACAGCTAACCTATATAAACTACATTATATTCCACCCAAACATTCGATGTGAGATTTTTAGAAAAAATATCCGTGCTTGTCTACAGCGTAATTAAAAAAAATATCATGTGTTACATTTACATGACTTTCTCTACCGCGTATCGTTTACTTTGGTTATACATTCTTACAAAGTTTATTTATCTACCTCATTTTAATCAAGAAAACTCATTGCAGAAACAGCTACATTACTCATTTCGTTATAGATACAAAGAGAAGAGCGATAGTCAAATGTTTAACAACTGGAGGCTATGTAATGTCCTTAAAATTCAATACTGTTTCCATGTCATCGCGAGAAGAAATGAAAATCGACAGGACTTTAAAAGAATGGCAAAGTGTTGAACAATTCTAACCATTAATAACGGATATCTCGAAAATCACTTTTGAAATAATTTGTGTGTATTAAAGAGCTCTACATTTCGGTGTAGTGCGCTTTCGTCTATCGCTTAATGTTCATCAGTTATGCAAGATCATACTTCCGAATAAAGAGGACTTCACAAGCTAATCCTAGAAAACTCAAGATATACATTTTGTCTTGTAAATCCCTTTTATTTTGTGGTGTTTTAATTAAAATCGTAAAGGGTAGTTTGGAGTGGGGGATTTTCTTGAAAATCTTCGTGACATTCCGTGGTTGATACTGAACTTAAATACCAAGTTGGTTATAATGGATATAAGTATTGTTAATTGTGATGTTATCATATTATAAATTGAAGTGAGTCGTTACATATTAATTCACATCACAATGTGAAATGATTGCCCTTACAACCTGCTGTATCACTCAAAACATTTTTACTTTAAATACGAATTTCTATAAGCAATCACATGGCCTGGCAATGGGTAACCCACTATCTCCTCTTCTTGCAGAACCTTTATATGAGATCTTTGGAAAAAGCAGTCACTACTTCATATCCTTATGTTTTCAAGATTTGGCACAGATATGTAGATGACATTTTTGCTGTTATTCCTCAAGATTGTTCAAAATATCCAGTGCTAGATTTATACAAACAAGACATAAATATTAAATTCACTCTAGAAACAGAAACAAACAAATAATACATAACCTTTTTTTGGATTTACTTATAAAAAGAAAAGATGACTATAAAGTTTGTTATTTATAGAAAACCTACGCATGTGGATAATTATATAAAAAATAATTTTTACAACCCTACTTCACACCAACATGCTGTCTTTAGAAGTTTGGTTTATAGATTGATTAATGTGCCTTTGGAAAAAGAAGATTATGTTGCTGAATTAAAACACATTAAAAATGTAGCTATTGAAAATGGCTTCAAACCGCAGCTCATTAATAATTTAATTATTAAATACAAAAAGAAGCATACTTTACATACAAGCAGTACCTTACAGAACCCGAATAAAAAGTATTTCATATACAAAAAATTCACATACCACCCAGTGATGTTTAAATATTTTGAAAAATTATTCAGAAAATTTCATATCCAACTTGCACCTCAGAATATATATAGTTTGAGAAATATGTTGAATACACCTTTGACTAACACAACTGATTATTTAAAAAATCAGGTATTTATCAGATTTCATGTCAAGAATGCCAAAGCTCATATATTGGTAGAACAGAAAGAAATTTAAAAATAGGCTAAGTGAACATTAGACAGATATAAAACTAAAACAAATAGATAAATCAGCAGTTTCCAACCATTTTTGAAGCAGTAACCATGAAATAGGACAAGATATAACATTATTAAAAGCTATACAGATTGCTTCACAACTGGAAGTTTGGGAAAAGATTTTCATTCATCTTACAATCAAGAATATGTTGAAATAGCATCTACAGATTACTTGATGCAGCTTATCCAATCAAATTATAGGAGAGAAGAAAGAAGACAGATGAGTTCCCAATCTTCACTACAGATAGCAGTAAATTCAAGACCACAACTTTTGCCAGAAGAGGGCAGAAAAATCATCTACTGAATTACTTGTTGGGGTTGAGGGGAGCGAATGAGAAATCAGTCGGCCAGGGCTGAAGATGAGGGAGGCGCTACTCAGTTAACACCAAGCGCCATTGTGGTGTGAGTTAATATGTATCAAGTTCGGTATTTATCCGACGTTTTATTTTTGAGTTATGCTGTCCACACGCGGACATTTTTCTAAAACTGCCTTTTGGATCTATCTTTTCTGGGGGCCTCAGTAATTTCCGGCGAAATCTCTTTATCGAATTTTTGGGTGGAATGGAATATCTTCTTTACCTACTATGTACGTTGTAGAGAAAGTAAACAACGAAAAGTTGGTTAAACACCAAATTGGCATTTTAAGTTCAACCTTTTCCAAGAATGCGGCACGGAAGATTTTCAAGAAAATTTCACCCACCCCAAAATACCATTTGTATGAAAAACATTGAATAACTTGTGTATTTTGGAGAGACCTACATTTGTACGTCACAAGTTTTTGTCTAGTAGTTTCACAAAATTCCCTCGTAATGAAAAGGACTTCACATGATTTTCCCAGAGGGTTTTATTTGCCATTAAAACATCTTAAAACATGATATTTTAATCAAAATCGTTAGAGCACACACGGATCTATTTCAAAAAATGTTCTTTTTTATTCTGCGACCTCAAACGTGAAATCTCGGTATCGAATATTTGGGTAGAACATATTCTACCTGTTTCTGTTTTGATTAGTTTTGAATGTCAGAATTTATTTAGTATGTATCCATTTTTTCATTTGTAATTCCGCAGTACATATACATACACGCAGGGATCTCAAAACTTGCACTTGCGATGAAATATGGATTTAGAATTGTTGGGTGAAATTCAATATTTGTTGTAGCTACGTAGAAACATAAAATAAACATTCACATCTCCAGAGATAGTTTACATGGTACATGATGGCGGCATTCTCAACAAGGCGCGCTAGACAAGACGTGAAGTCTGCGGGCCCAGTTATCCTTTAATTAGGCCGCCCGCAGAGCACTGTACTGACGTCATCTCGTCGCCCTGGATATAATGTGCTTATAGGCTACCAGCATTTTTGTACCGGCTTCTGTAGGCCAGGGATTTACATGACGACAATCGTATACATTTGGTCCCTAAGTTTGGGTTTTTGAGTCGTAATGACTTACCCAATACAGGATAGGGCGTTTATAAAGATTTTACAGCCGTCGTTTAAAATGAGCGGTTGTCTTGTAGGAAAACATTCATTTTCCTGTTACCCCAACGGGCTTTCTGATTTTTAAACGAGCATACTTGAATACTCAATATCACGTAAAGTAAGTAGGGAAAGTATTGCACTCCACCCAAAAATTCAATGTCGAGTTTTGACCGGAAATATGTGAACCCCCCTGAACCCACAAAAAATATTTTCAGAAAAGGTTCCGCGTGTGAAGACATAACTCAAAAATGAAAATTGGGATAAATAGTAACCTTAAATACCTAAGTTCAAATCTTCCAAAAATGCGACACGAAGATTTTCAGAAAATGTCCCTACCCCAGCTAACCGTTACATAGAATATTTTTTACAAGTTTAGATTTTCTAAAAAATAGCTATAACGATTTTGATTAACATACCATGTATTATAGATATTTACATGAAAAATAAAATGTATATGTTGAATTTGCTGGGAATATCTTAATTTGGAAGCAGTTTTGTATAACTGGCAAACGTTAAGTGTTAGACGAAAACGTACATCTCTTTAATGCACAATTTATTTTAAATAACTTTTTTGTGGTATCAGCGATTTCTGAAATATCGGTTCGAATTGTTCATTTCTTGGTCATTCAAGTCCTGTCAACATTCAGTTACCGAGCGGGATGGCTCAGGCGGTAAAGTCTGTGGCGGAGGTCCCGGGTTCAAATCCCGTGGGCCGACCAATCTGTCTTGAGGTTTTTACGTGGTTTACCTCAGTCGCCAAGGTAAATACCGGATTGGATATTTAATGCCACGACCCAAAATCCCATCTTAAGTCTAAAAAACAACAGTAAAATGAAAAATAAGTGGTAGTAGCGAATGCTATGCCATCTATCTACAGACGATGTAAGCAGTTAGACTGGACGGCACTTTAACGCCATCTGCACGACACGAAGCAGAAGATCCGGCTGCCATGCGCTGGGGATCTCTGTGGGCACGTGACGAAGCAAGATGCCATTCCCAGGAATGAGACATAGAAGGCTAACTGTCCGCCATTCTGTGTGGGGACGACGGTTGGACTGGACGGTACGGCACGAAAGCAGAAGATTCGGTAGCTATGCGCTAGGGTCTCTGTGACACGTGACGGAGCGGGTGGTTACAGCGATGAGACTTAGAAGGCTAACTGTCCATCACATATCGTTCTAAGAGTTATCCGTCGCGATATGACCAAGGAATTAAAGCGACGTAAAATAAAATAAACATTCAGTTGTTTCTTGCGATTGTATGGAATTAGTATGGAATTTTAAGGTATAGAAGTGAAGTAAATTTGTAGAAATGAGCAATTTCAGTACTAAGTACCCGTAAACGCGTGCAGTGTAATTGGAGGGCATTTTTCGTGAAAATGTAACTTTTAAAATGTTCATATTTGCATTCCCTTCATTTCTAAGACCATATCCTTCAGTAGTTTTTGCATAAGCTTATTGCAAAGAGTCGTAGGTATGGCTTTCGGTGTATTCCGTTTGATAGTATACGACCTTAGAGTTTCCTTCTCTACCGCCACCTCAGTTACAGACTTCCAGATTGTGTGATGTGCATATTCACATGAAATCCACGGTATACCCTCGTCAAGTTGGTCGGAACCAGGTTTAAACCTAATTCCTTCCGAACCTTGGTTCTGTTGGAGGGAGATACGGCGATGATGACGTAAGCCTGGTTGACAGCTGAATTAATTAACCCGTCGAGTTTATTTACAGACGGTTTGTGTTGGCAAGACTGCTCACACTTTTCCTTTTGTGCAGTGCTCTACTTGACCCGAAAACATGAACAGTAGACGGTCGATATGAAGTGTCACTGAGGCCTCCACTGTCTTTTCCAAATCTTACGCCTTAAATATGATGTCTTACCTTCACGAAACTTTTTCTGCTCACAAACTCTTGTTACAAAAGCTTATTTTTGTATTTACTTCATGTTAATCGAAACAAACGTTTGCAGACATAGTTTCATTAGATTTCGTTGTAGGTATACAAGAGGGGTACAGGAAGCTGAAGTGATAACCAAATATTTAAAACTTGGGTTGATGTGTGCTGGCTAGGTGTCACATCACGAGAAACAAAAGAACAGTTACTTAATAATAACGAATATCTCGGAAATGGTTAGTGCCCCAGAAAGTTTATTAGACATTAGTTATGTGTTGTAGCGGGATCTGAATGTTTTGTGCGCATTTCTTATGGTTTTTCAGTTGTACAAAATCACAGACTGCCTTTATGGTTGAATTGTCAGCGTTTTGGCTTCTCACTCCCGAGGTCCTGGGTTCAATTCCCAGCTGGAGTGGCGAACTTTCGTTATTTAGAGTCATTCGTAGACTCTGGTAGCGTGAATACAGTGTGTTCAATGTAAAGTTAATAAAACAAAAATCCTAATTGTGCATTCACATGACTTTCTCTACCCATTTTTCGACACAATATTCTTACAAAAGCTTATTCTTTACCCCACTTCATATTATCGAGATAAACCTTTGCAAATTAGCGGGCTGCCCAAGGTTGCACGGGTAGTTTTTTAAACTCAAAGAATGAATTAATTTCATTTAGTTTCCTCCCTCCGTTATTTATGAAATTATTGTACAATGATCTGGAAGATTTGTATAGGAATCCTCCCCTTTATCCGTCATAGTTGTAATTGCATACAGACCCAGATGTTCTTAATAACGGATGAAAAATCCGCCAATATTCGCACAAAAATAAGTGAAACATCGGTGGAACGTTTTTATTTTCTTAACCCTGGAAATACTGCATAATCTACACATAACCCCCCACTTCCTTTGGCGGTGCAAGAATTCTCGGTTGCAATGCTCCAGTGACGTGTTAGATAATTATAGTAGGTTAGATTTTATCTTATTTTGGTCCCATAGTTATTTAATAACAAAAGCTATACATTTTTCACACAAGGAAGAAAGCCTTAAAATATACACAGAATAAGATTCCGCAATCCCAGGCCACCAAGTTAACCTCTTTGGAAAAGAGACACTCTGCAACCATTGAGAAAAATCTTCTCAGTTGGTAAGAAGTATGGGTTCACTGGCTTCTAATGTTAGCAGTTATTTAGCATGCCCTGCTGACAAACTTGATTACAACATAAATACAAAGGAGACAAAGCCAAACTTTTTCACATGAGGGTTATTAGAAGGTTTTTTGCCATCCAGAAACTTCAGTGCATACATCTGTAGAGTTATAATAAAGTTTATTGAGAGGTTTTGAGGCTGTTTCATCACTTACACGTCTGCAGTATTTTAAAATGTAACACAGGATCGATTGTCGCTTTTTAAACTCTGTCTTCTGTTTTCTAAAGTGTTGCATCATGACCATCTATGTAAATTCCTTGCAGTAAAATGTAACCGGCTTTTGTTTTTATACTCCGCAGAGTACAGCAACTATTTATATTCTGTGGAGTAGCAACTGTTTTCTACTCCATGTCATTCTCAACTAAAAGTGAAGGTGTTCTTTGCAATTACGTTCTTTTATAACTCCATTCTTTATACTGTATTCGTATTCAAGTACAAGGGCTTTATAAAATCTCCTTAATCTTTCAGTAATTTATCAAATGAAATTGGAAAGTGTTTTATACGTCGGAATGAATTGGGCTTTTCAATGGTGAAAGAATTATTAAAACCGGTTGAGTGGTTTTTTAGAATACCCTACATACACACACGCACACACAAAAATTGTTCTTTCTTTATAAGTATAGATTTCCTTACGGGTACAATGGGATTAGGGGAATACAATAGCTTTAAGCGATAGTCAAATGTTTAAGAGCTGCTCGCTATGTGATGGCTTTGAAATTCCGTTTTCTTATCATGGCCACGAAAAAATAAATAAATAAATAAATAAATAAATAAAGACAAGATGAAATAAAAAAACACGAATAGCGACTTTGCAGTTGAAAATGTATGAAGTATTTGACAACTGAAACCTATATTAAAGAATATCTCGGAAATGGTTAACGGCACAATAACGTTTATTTCACATCTTTTGTCTAATAAGCTTTTGTCCATCTCTTGCAGTATACAAGGCATTCAGAAATAAAAGGCTATTCCCAGAAAATTCAAGTTATACATTTCATTTGTCACGAAACTAGCTTAAACATATGGTATTTTAATCAAAACCCCAACATGCATTTTTGAGAATCAAAAGCAATGAAACCTTTTTCGATGTAAAGGGTAGTTTGGGTTGGGAGAATTTTCTGTAAAAGCTTTGTGTCGCATCTTTGGAAGATCCAGGTTTGGTATTTATCCGACTTTTAGTTTTTGAGTTATGCTGTTCACAGACAGACACACACACACACACACGGACGTGCGCGCGGACGTTTTTCTACTTTTTCCCTTATTTATTCAGGGCGTTTCAAAATGTGTACTTCGGTCGGTGTATCGCGAATTTTTGGTTGGAATACAACACTTTCCCTACTTAACTATAGGGAAGTATAAAAATAATACAGTTCAAAAGATAATACTAACAGTTGTTTCTCAAGTCAACGCACCCTATATGTATATACAAGTTAAAGGGCTTTATAAGTGAAATAAAAAAAATCTGATGTGTTACACTCACATGACTTTCTCTACTCTTGTACAAACTATTTTTACAAACGCTTATTCTCCATATGCTTCATGTTAATCGAGATATCGAGATGTCAATCTTATTGCTAATTTTCTTGTAGATGCAAGGGGAATTGGTAGGTTTTAAGCGTTAGTCAAATATTTTAACGCTGGTTGCTATGTGGCGCATTCCATTCTCTTTGCATGTCCAGGACATAAAAAAGTGAATAACGAATTTGAGAAAAAGTATAAGTATTGGAAAATTTAAGGAAATAACAAGCAATATCTCGAAAACGGTTCACTCAACAAAAGAAATGTATATGACATAAGTTGTGTATTTTAACGCGATCTACATTTTTTGTGTAGTAACATTTTGTCTATCTCTTATGGTTTACCAGTTATGCAAAAGTCGTTCACAATGAAGAATACTTTTGGAGACATTCCCAGAAAATTCGAGATATACATTTCATTTCTCATGACATTATCTTAAACATATGATATTTTCATCAAAATCGTTAGAGCCATTTTTGAGAAAATTAAAATTTTCGAAAACTTTTCCATGTAAAGGGTAGTCTGGGTTGGGGGGATTTTCTTGAAAACCTTCGTGTCGCATCTCTGGAAGATACTGAACCTAAATACCAAGTTTGGTGTTTACCCGACTGTTCGTTTTTGAGTTATGCTGTTCACAGACACACACAGACACACACACACACACACACACACACACACACACACACAGACACACACACGGACATGTTTCCAAAAATGCTTTTTTTTTGGATTCAGGAGGTCTCAAAACATGTATTTCCGGTGAAAACTCGGTATCGAATTTTTGGGTGGAATGCAATACTTCCCCTACTTACTATACGTAGTAGAGAAAGTAAAAAAGCTGATGTGTTAATTCACATGAGTTACTCTATCCTATATCGCTTATTTGAGTATATGTACAAATTAGTCTTACGAAAGTCTATTTTCCTGTCGAGATAAATCTTTACAGAAACAGCTACATTACACATTTCGTTATAGATACAAAGAGAACTGCGATAGTCAAATGTTTAACAACTGGCCGCTATATGCTGGTCTTAAAATTACATACTGTTTACATGACATCGCGAGAAACAACTGAACTTTAAGAGAATGCTTGGAGTTCGAACTATTAATAACGGATATCTCGGAAATGGCTAATGCCACAAAAAAACATTATTTGAAATAACTTGTATGTTTTAGAGATCTAAATTTTTTTGTAGTACGTTTTCGTCTATCGCATAAGGTTTACCAGTTATACAAGAGTATACAAAATTGTTTCCCGACTGCCTCTGTGGTCTGGTGGTTAGCATGGTAATCTCTAAATTCGGAGGGCCAATGTTCGATTCCCGGCTGGAAGGCGGGAATTTTCCTTCGGATTATTCCCCTCCTCCCGAGAGTGTGGAAGTATGAATATAGTGTAATAACCAAAATTAGCACCACAGTAAAGCGAGTGAGCATGATTGGCGATGAGCAGTGTTTCAAGGGCAAAGCCGCTGATGGTGACCTTAGATGTTAAAGGCGACATATAAACGGAACATTAAACCTTGCGAATGGAAAGGAATTCACAGACTATTCCCAGAAAATTCAAGATACAGATTTATTTTTCAGAATATCAAACATTTCGAAAAATGTTTAACGTAAAGGGTAGTTTAGGGTAAGGAATTTTCTTAAACACTTGTTTGTCGCATCTACGGAAGATGCTAAATTTAAACACGGTTTCGAGTTATACACGTGCAACATTATTTTACAGTGAAATGTCGCTATCAAATTTTGGGTGGAATACAATACTCCTCTGCTGGTAGAGAAAATAGAAAGGTAGCTGATATTTTGGACTTGGTTAAGGCTCGTGTCACACAAAATACCTGGTAGTGGTTTGAAGTTGAAAGAATACATATTTTATTTTTGCCTGCAAACAGAAAAAGAAAACCATACAGAGAGAAAGGGAGAGGGAGGGATGGATCGGAACGATGTTTATACTTAAGGGATTAGAGTTAAAATGCTGGTTCCGACCAATCCGATTAGGGTTTCCCTAGCCGCACAGGTTAATGTCCAGTGGGTATACACAACACAAAGTCAATCTGGCTCAGTGCAGAGCGAAACTGTGCGAATTTCTACAAGCCAACAAGTCTCTGAGAAGTTAAAGCGAGAAATAAACCAAGTTTAAAAGAAAAACGCTGCAATACGTCTACACTATGTTCAGTTTTAGAGATGATAGTTACTCCTTCAAGTATTGTATTCCACCTAAAAATTCAGTGACGAGATTTCACTGAAAATACATGTTTTGAGGTTCCCGGCATCCAAAGAAGCAATTTTTTAGAATATCTGATGGGTTAGATTCACATGATTTCCTCTGTCACTTATTAGTGGGTATGTAAATTATTCTTACGAAAGCTTATTTTTCTATCTACTTAATTTTTATTTAAACGTTTGTAGAAATAGCTGCATTACAAATTTCATTATGGATACAAAGAGAGAGCATTAGTCAAATATTTAAGACGCTATATACCGGTCTTACACCTTGTTTCCACGACATCACGAGAAACAACATAAAACCGACAGGACTTTAAAAGAATGACAAAGCATGGAACAATTCGAACCATTGATAACGGATATCTTGCAAATGGCCAATGTCACAACAAATGATTTGAAATAAATTGTGTATTATAAGGAGATGTACCTTGTGTAGTACGTTGTCGCTTATCACTTAACGTTTACAAGTTATAAAAGATTATAAAAAACTCCTTCCGAATGAAGAGCACTTTACAGGCTATTCCCAGAAAATTTTAAGATATACATTTTATTTGTTATGTAAATATCTTTAATATGTGGTATTTTAATAAAAATCGTTTGGGCGATTTTTGAGAAATTCGAAAATTTCGAAAAACACACAATTTATTTGAAATAACTTTTTTGTATCATCAGCCATTTCTTAAATATCCGCATTAATGGTTCGATTTGTTCAATACTTTGCCCTCTTTTTAAATATAATCGATTTTCAGATGTTTCTCGCGTTGTCACGGAAACGGTATGAATTTTAAGGCCAGCATATAGCGTCCAGTTGTTAAACATTTGACTATCGCTGTTCCCTTTGTATCTATAACGAAATGTGTAATGTAGCTGTTTCTGTAAAGGTTTATCCCGTTTAAAATGAAGTAGATAGAAAAATAAGCTTTAGTAAGAATAGTTTGTATCTGCACTAATATACTGTGCAGGATAGAGAAAGTCATGTGAATGTATCACATCAGATTTTTTTTTCTACAAGATACATCGCCTGTCTGTCGAGTTTAGCACCAGGCGGAGCCGTGTTAATTAAACATCACATTCCGAGCTAAACTGGTCTGAAATTCCATCAGCTGCAGAGGAAACTCAAGAACCCTGAACGTCACTCCATGACAAGAATATCCACTTTCAATCCGACGGGACTGGGTTCACTTCTCCTTGTCTTCTGATACATACCAATCTTTCATTCCAAACTTATCTTATTGCAGTTCAACTCCTTATAAAATATGTAACACGTTGCACTTTCAAAGCAAAAACCAGGGTAATTCTTTAAGGGAGGAAAAAAATATATTATCAGGTGTTACATTCACATCATTTTCGCCTCCCACTCTTCTACAAATTATTTTTCTATCTACTTGTTATTAATCTAGATAAATGTTTACACAGAAATAGTTCCATTGCACATTCCACTGTAGGTACAAGAGGATGAGGCAAAAGTGAAATGTTTATAATGTGGGTCACTATATGCTGGCTTTCAAATACCATACTCTTGGCATGTGATTGCCAGAAATATAAGAATCCAAATTTAGCACTTCCCAAAAGTATGAATTACTACAAAGTTCAAATGAAATATCTTAGAAATGGCTAATGCTACAAAAATTTGACAAATAGTCTATTGTGCCTTAGTTTTAAATATTTTTGTCTCGAAAATGTTAATGTCGCATTTTCGTCTGGTTTACTCTGTATAATGAAAAGTGTTTGTTCAGATAGTAACTATTTACTTTTAAAGAAAGCGTAATTGTTGCTAATTTTGAAGTTTACAACGAATCCTGCACTTTGACACTTAACTTTTGCTTTATATTTCTCCTTTGACGGTTTTTAAAAATAAAGTAAGTTATCAAAACTAATGAAAAGTATGCTTTTTACTTTATCGCGTATGTAGTAGAAGATATTGCACCAAAATTAACCGAAAATACATGTTTTGAGGCACCCTGAATAAAAAAACTTTTTAAAAAACACGTCCGTGTGTGTAAACAGCATATTTCAAAAAAGAAAAGTCGATAAATACCAAAGTTGGTATTTAGGTTCAGTATCTTCCAAAGATACGACACGAAGGTTTTCAAGAAAATCCCCCACACCAAACTGCCCTTTACATGGAACATTTTTTCAATTTTTTTCCTGAAAAGATGCCTCTTAACGATTTTGATGAAAATGCAGTATATTAAATATATCTAAATCACAAATAAAATGTATATCTTGAAAGAAATTTTGTATTATCTTGCATAACTAGAAAACTTTAAGCCATAGGCGATAGCGTACTACAAAAAAAAATAATAAATGCAGATCTCTTTAAAATGCACAATTTACTTCCAATAACCTTTTTGTGGATAAGACATTTTCGAGATATACGTTTTAATGGTTCGATTTATTCAATACTTTTGTCATTCCTTTAACGTCCGTCAACATTCATTTGTTTCTCGCGATGTCATGGAAACAGTATGGCATTTTAATGCCAGCATATAGCGTCCAGTTGTTAAACATTTGACTATCGCTGTTCTCTTTGCATCTATAATGAAGTGTGTAATGTAGCCATTTCTACAAATGTTTATATCGACTGAAATGAAGCAGATAGGAAAATAAACTTTCCTATGAATAACGTTTTTATTTTCGTTGTTCTTGAGTTGGCCAAAATAATAAAATGGAGTATATGTACAGAGGGACATGCTATAATATACATAAAAGGAACGGTTTACTCATTTAAATGTCTAGAAATAAGACAAATATTACGATTTGGCCGATGAAATTAAAATAATGTCTTAACATCGGTTTTTAGACTCATGGCGTCATGTGCTGATACTTCTACTAGTATAAATGGGCCTGCATACTATTATATGTGCCTTGGAGTTGTAGGGTGCTACACGCGGTACATGAAATTGTTGATGGGGTGTGTTGCATACAACTTATTTATCACATAATCGACAGAGTCGGATAAATTTCTGTAACTGGATTTTGCGAAATGCTAGAGTAGTTGACCCACACTTAATATTGTACTCCGACGAAGCTTGGCTCCATTTATACGGTATGTTTCGTCGCAAAGCAACAGATATTGGAGCGCAGAGAGTTCCGATTTTACACACAACATTTCCTTGCATAAAGCGAAAATTGATGTGCAGCAAATGCATACACAATAATATAACCTATATGGTTTGAACAAACAAGCAGAAGACACGAATGGCGGAAGAAGAAGAGGAAAAACATGAAATGATTAAGGTCTAACTTTTCTTCTTATTTGACCGGCTGCAGTGTGATTATTTTAAGCAAGAGGTCTTCCTTCTTGTAAGCAATGAAGTTGAAACGATGATTACATTTTTTCTAACTCTCTCTCTCTCTCTCTCTCTCTCTCTCTCTACATGTGTTTTGTTTTAACTGTGTGTTTTGTCTTCTCTTGAATTTTCGTGTGCCACAACAACTAAACACAAATATCCTTTGTTTCCGTTTGCAGCACCAGAGCGCAGCACAAACGCTGGTGAGTGCCTTTCTTGTTATTCTAATATAATAGGTTTAGTTAGCGATCAGGCAGTCTCAGTAATCTTTTGCACAATTTTTTTGCACGATTGCACACTCATTACAATATTAACACTTGGCATGGCGGTCACCTTATCCACTATTGTGAAGTGATTGGTTCCTTCACTTTTTGTGTTTGGAATGTCTTTTTTCCACTAAATTACTTGGTTTTTGTGGTAGTTTTGACTTTTAAGAGCTTTAGTAGGTAAATGTGCATCCCAAATATTAACTTACATTTACTATTTTTCTTTGTATTTACACAACTCTAGATTGGGTGAGGAAGTGTACGGAGACGGTCATTAGTATTTCGTCACAAATACATGGAAAAAGGATGGAGCAATAGTGAAGCTTATTTGTTTTTTACTGAAATGAGATGCAGAAACAAAAGTGATATGGAATGATAGAAGTTTATGAGTTAGTTGTCTATGTTTGTAGTTTACGTAAAAGCCGCTGGAGGCGCTGGGGTTTTGTTTATTTAGTTGATAGAGAAACTGGCGACCACGAAGCGGAGCATGCATTTAGTGTGACCTGTCTGGACATGTTAACAGAATGGTTAATGCCTCAATTAGAGGAAGGTTTTCCTAATACAATCTTTCCACAAGATGGTGCTGCTCCCCATCTTCACCATCATATTCGTAAGCACATAAATGTCGGGTTGGATCGGCCGCAACGGGAATCAGGATTTGGCAGTGCTGATTTGTCCTCCGACTTGTTTTTGTGGGGTTCGTGTACGTTCCCCCATTACCACAGGATGCAGTGGAGCTGTGGGGAAGCATTTAGTCAGATCCATGCGAACTTAAGTAGCTGTCTTATCATTTCATACCGCTTTTGTTTCTGTATGTCATTTCGGTGAAAAATAAATAAGCTTTACTTTTGCGCCGCTCTTTTTGAATTGCCGTGTATTAATGCCTCTTCTACTGATAACATGAATTTAAGTAAAGCTGGCATGGCAATTTCATTTTATAGTTTATTCCTACACTTTGATATAACATCAGTAACACTATTGCATCAAAGCACAAAACTACAGTATCCTCAAGATCTCGAATATGTACCTACCACTGGCAAGATGTAGAGACTCGCCGTGTAGTACTACATATGATTAAAGTGACGGTGTTAAGCACGGAATGTAATGGTTCCTAGGAGTCTTCAAACCTCGTACTTAGCAATGAGCTCGCGAATTATGTCCAAAAATTCGTTCCAAATCTTTTCATCAGGTAAAAATACGGCGCTGTAACTAGTCAGAACATGGAGTGGGTGCAGGAAGAAGGCAGAAAAGAACAGACACATGGAAGCGGCGATTCATTGTTACAAGCACCGTTAAACACGGCCTCTCTGAGTTCAGCAACATTTTGCATGGTTGACAGTCGCTCACAGCATATTGATGAATTAAGAGCGAATGTTCTTATATGTTCCCGATAGGATATTTCAAATTACCCCACAGCCAGAAGTCACCTAGAGACGATGCGGTGGTTTTCTGGCGAGCGACATGTGGTGTTGATCCATCTTGCATGAAAATAATGGTGTGGTCACAGTTGCGTTCTTGCTTACAGCGCCGTATTTTCACCGGTATTTTAAAATATTTATTCCGAATAGATACGTAATTTAAAGCAACGCGATCCGGAATTGTCTCCAAGCAATTGTCTACCGCTTGTTTATTCCTAACAGTGTTGTCAAGATCTGGCTCGAGTGAAATGAGCGTGACTAATAGCTCTGGGCTACAGTTTTGTTTTTATGTGTGCGAAGCTGAGAGCAAATATATTTTATGAAATAGCAGTATAAGAACAACATCCGGGGAGAAACTGGAGATATTTCTCACACATGAGCTCTACCATTTTTACAGTAGCAGGAGCCTGCAAGGAGTGGTTACACTATAGGAAACAGGTTATGCGGTCGGGAGTAAACTTACCGACAATGAAGTCACTCTCGCGTACGCAGCAACAGTGCTCGGAGCCTGACTGAAGGGGGAGCGCGATAGCCAATGCGTTACTGGGCGAATATCATAGGATTACAGCACAAGTGCTTGCGCTTCCAGTCAATTCATTCAGCCGTGACGACAACTTACCTCCCAATGCCGAACTGTATTGCATGCTCCGTGGCACGCATCGCTGGAAGAACCTGGGCTAAGGTGTCCCAGTCACAGAAGACTGTAGTAAAACTCTGCAAAGCTTCCTCATGTATTTTATTTCTCACAAGCACTAATGTACGGGACTGTACCTAGGAAAATGCGGAAAGGTTAAGATTTTGCAATCAAATGCAAATTAAGTAATGTTGTTTACAGCAGTGAAGTATGGAAATTAATATCGATTATTTTTGCGCAACTATTCTTGTAAAAACCTATTTTTCTATCTAGTTCATGTTAATGGAGATACACATTTGCACAATTTATTTCATTACACGTTTCCTATCAGGTACAAAAGCGATGCAGGGGGCTGAAGCCTTAGTCAAATCTTTAAAAAGCGAGTCACTTTATTCTTTGTCCTATATTCTGGCTTTGAAATTCCACACTCTTTACATAACCACGAGAAGAAAATAATGGTGTCAGGACTTCAGAAAATGGCTTTAAATAAACACAAACAGTTTTTTAGATAAATCTAAATTTTTGGTTTGGTAAGTTTTTGTGTACATGTTTTGGCTTACCAATTACACACAATTCATTCCGAATGAACAGGACTTCACAAAATTCAAGTTACACACTTTATTAGTCATATAAATACCTTAAACATATGGTACTTTAATCAAAATCATTAAGACCCTTTTATCAAGAAATAAAAAATATGGAAAAAGATGTTTGGGTTAGGGAATTTCCTTGAAAATGTTCGTGGTGCACCTTTGGAAGATACTGAACTTAAATCTAAGTTTTTGAGCTTTTTAGTTATACTGTTCTCTTACATACACGAAATTATGTTTTAAAGCGTCCTTTTTATTTCTGGGCACTATAAAAATTGTATTTTCGGTGAAATCTCTGTTTCGAATTTTTGGGTGGAATACAACTTCCCCTACTGACTGCACGTATGCAGTAGAAAAGTGAAAAAAGAATGAAACGGAATCGAGTGCACTTTGTTTATTTAAATATTATATATGTATGCCTCGGCTTCGTCAGTAGTAATTTGCAGAAACACGTATCTCTTAGCAGGGCTAGTACGGCTAAAGAATGAAGGCTTACACAAATTATAATTGTATTTTACTTTGTTTATTAATCCTTCACACGATTAAATAACACTTCATTGATATATCCTACTATAGAGCTGTGAGATTATTTTATTAATTGCACTTTTAAACACGTAAACTTTATTTTATTCTCGCCGTAATGAATTTTCATGTCTCACACTGAATATGTATAAAACTGCTCAGCAACGCTGTCTTGTAGCGCCGAATCTGTATATTTACTCTATTTCAGGTCTCTGATTGGCTAATCCTACTCCAATAGAATACTTTTTTTTAACTTGAAGCTTTTCTAGTTTTTGTTTGGCTATTTACAAACTGTTTTAAATATTATATTATTGTTCCAAGAATTATTAGTAGCATTATTAAACTTTGTAATTTATTGTTGTCTCGAGGTTACCTCATTGTTAGCAAGTTTCGGCTTCTATTCCCACAGCTCCCACATTGTTAAATTACGTAATATATTCACAAAACATTATTATACATGTACATAATAATATAAATATAACACAATGACTGTTACATACATTTTATATATTATATTATACACATATTGCTTTAAAGCGGGCTGTTATTATATTTTATATCATATAATTAGACTTGATATCATTTTAGTGTTAAAAATACTGCCTCAAGATACAAGACAGATACAGGAGACCGAATCGACAGTTAAATGTCTGAAATCTGGATCGCTACTGCTGCCTCCCAAATTCCTTAGTCTTTCCATGACATCACCAGAAACAATGACTAGCGACAAGGCTTTAAAAGATGACAAGTATTGAAACATTCAAACCAATAGTAACACATAACTCGGAAGTGCAGATGCCACAGAAAGGTTATTTGAATTAAATTTGTGTTTTAAAGAGGTCTACATTTTTTTTGAGTAGTAAATTTTTGTTTGTATATTAAGGTAGTTTGTATAATTTTGTATAAATAGCAAGCCAAGTTTAGCATATTGCAGAGGTGTGACATGGAAATATTAAAGACAACTCTCCCCACCTCGTTTCGTTATTTTTAATTTTCTCAAAAAGGACATAACGATTTGGATTAAAATATGCGTTTGAGATATTTGTAAGACAAATAAAATGTACATACTCAATTTTGTGCAAATATCCTGTGAAGTCCTCTTCATTCTGAATGACTTTTTATAACTGATAAACCATAAGAGAGAGACAAAATCTTGCTATACAAAGTGTAGTGCATCTCTTAAAGCACACAATTTATTTGAAATAAATCGTTGTGGCTTTGACCATTTCTTCGTTATTTATTGAATTTTAAAACACTCGTACTTTTTTCAAGTGGCAAGTCGTCTGTTTCCCCCCCCCCTTTTTTCCCCTTCGTGGTCACACAAAGAACGTGGGATTTCAGTCATCGCATAGCGACCAGCTCTTTAAAAATCTGACTATCGCCTTACGTACTGTATACCGACCTTCCTGTTCTATGCTTTTTTCGGGGGTTTCCCAGGTCGCTAGGCGAATGCTGGATAGGTTAATTATATCCCCCGAATTTCCTTTCCTCCATTTGACCTTCTTTCAAATTCACTTCGCGTTTCATCTGCTTGGCCTGTTTCGGTTTACAAGTGTCGGCGTTGCATGGTAAGGAAAAAAAGGATGCTCTCCAACAATTCGTCCCCTGGAATGCGGGCGGTCTCCGAGCCCCGGACCCTCCAATGGGATATGCAAGCCTGCAAGGGGGAGGGGAGCTAGTTGTATATATAGACAACGAGGGCTTTTGTTGGAGTTTTGTTGACCCCCGTAGTCAGACTAAAAGGTTTATTATGCAACCCATTGGAAAGGATGCCTTCATTGTTTCCCTGAATAAGTTGCAATGTCAGCATACTTTCCTAGATCTTCTTTGGTTATAGAAAGAGCAAGTCTCTTTCTTGCCAGTTTTTTTTATTTATTTATGGACGCTCTTTAACTGCTGTGGTCCTTAGCGTCCCATTCTATATTGGGCGTGAAAGACCGGTAATTTTGCTCAGAGCCCTCTTTATCAGGATTGAGGTTCTTTTACGTGCCGTAAATGTACCACACGGGACCACCGGCTTTACTTCCCTCCCGAAGGAAGCCATGCTAAGGATTTTTACCCCCGAAAGAAAATGCATCGCCCTCCGCCGGGTTTGACCCCGTGACCTCAGGAACTAGAAGCTAGCATAGTAACCACTACACCACGGAGGACGATTCTTTCTTGCCAGGAATGGGCAGTCAAGGCAGTTTTCTCATTCTCTCTGCACATCCTATAGATGGGTTCATCTTTGTGGAGGCGTACTTGACTAGGTGTTTGCTGAAGTGACCATGTTCAGAAATTAATGCTGTTTTGTCCAATCTCAAGAGAGATGAGGAAAGGGTGTTGCATGGATCTTGTCTGTGTCCAGGATAGGTTTGCCACCTGAGGTGGTATGCTTCCCTAATCCATGCTTTTGCCGAGGTTTTGGCAGTACGTAACCACGGGTTCAGGGCCAACATAGGGTATCTCAGTACCCTTTTTGCCAGGTGATCATTTCCATAGATGCCCTGATGCTTCGGCACCCACCGTATTTCGAGCCTGTTGCAAGCTGACAAGGCAGTAAGGACATTTCGTTTTGATTTTACCTGGTCTGAGGAAAGTGTTTTTAAAGCACTTTGACTGTCTGTCGTTTACCACGTAACCTTTCTCAAGACCTCTTAGAGCACAGCTCAGGATAGCAAATACTTGTGCCTGAAAGACTGAAATGTTTTCCAAGGCTTATGTTAATATTTGTTGTTGGAGATAGGCCATATATATCTGCGTCAGACTGTGCTCCTATACGGGAACCACACAACTTGGTCACGTTCTTTATCAGCTTTCTATGGATAGATATGTAAATGCGACAAAGTAGTGCAATGTTTTTAATAAGTTTCTACAGTTACTAATGAATTGTTTATTTTCCATGATTATTGTGATCAGTTGTTTGCAATTCTTACGGTATTCGCGTTTCTATATTAATTTCAGCACAACCGCACAGTCAGATTATCTATGACAAGAAGTTAGGATGAGAGAACGCCTTCTCGCTAATAACCTTTCACAAGCTATATGAATGAGGTCACGAAGAACTCACGCTAGAGGTTCCAATATTCTCATGTTGTAATAGGTCATAAACCCCAGTAGGTAATTCCACATTCTCAGAAATTGCGTGACCAGCTCTGACTGTGTAGCTGGAATTCCTGTCTGCGATCTAAATCAACTCTTCAAATAAAATCGTCCAATTTATTTAAACGATGTTCTATCGTCCATTTTAAGGGGAAATTAAAAGCCCTATCCCTCCAATGTTAAGTTGATGACCCATAATCTCAGAAAGTATTTGAGAGATTTGATTTTGTGCTTGCTCCGTGCACTGCACTGGGTGAACACGTGATATCAGTTAGAGACGGGCCTCTGGTGCCTCTCTCCTTCCTTAGTAATGCTTCAGTTATTAAGTAGGTTGTAGTTTGCTTGAATTGTGTTAGATACCAATTAATTACCAAGAGCCTGTTCATGTTCACTGCTGGAAATGTCAAAGTATTTGTTACAAATTAATTTTCATAGTGTTAGCTTTACGATGCGGTTAGAATGGTATTGAACCAAGTTAAGGAATTTGTTTTACTATGCTAATAGTATACAATTATGATTATTTTTGCAATTGTTTATGTTACAACTGCCAAATCTATGGACATATGTATATGTTCTTATCAGAAATATAAATACTAATGTAAGAGACATTATAATAGAGATGAACCTACAATAGGTGTGAGTGCTGGAGCGAATTATCTGTTCCTGCTTTCCGCGCGGTTGAAGGCCACGCAATGTACAGCAGGTGATTCAGCGGATGTAGATGCATGCCTTCTGAGTTCACTGCTCTAGTTTCATACAATAAGTTTGTTTATTAAGGAAACATGGGATTATTTTCTGAAGTAAGCCATCTTTAAGAGTAACATTTATGACTAATATTATTTTAAACATAAATAACCAAGTTAACACCAAATTGCATCCACAGGAGCACTTAGAGGTTGTTTTTATCATAAGTAACACAGCACTAAGAGCGCAGGAGGACCTAGCATGTCGACCTAACAGATATTTTGTGCCTAGGCCCCTGAAGGGAGCGGTGAGGTGAGAGGAGACAGAGGGCAGAGGGCAGGGTCCCTACATTTTCCAGATTGAAACTCCCCAAATGAAAGCCGTTCCTTCCTGTGGACTTGCACATCCCACGGGGGCCCGGGACTTAGGGACAGCCCCCTTTCCGGAGGACGAAGAGTTCCAGAGAGCATCCTTTTCCCCTGCCATGCAACGCCGAAACTTCCGCCTCCACTTGCAACCCTGAAACGACCAAGCAGATGAAGGTTGACAGGAAATCTAGGAATGTAGGTAATTAACGTTCCTAGCATTCGCCTAGCGACCCGGAGAAACCCCGAAAAAACCATGAGTCATGAAGGTCAGCCGTGGGAATGGAACCCCAGGACCTGCCGAATGCGGGCCACAGACATTGCTCGGTATAGGTAATCTAACGCGAGGTTGTGATCGGAAAACATTACGAGCGCCTGCAAGTAACTGTCTTTGCAAGTACACAAAGTTATATCAACAGTTGCATGACAATAAACGACTAAGGTAATTCGTACTGCTCTTGTATTGTTCGCTAAAATAAAGAGAATGCAGCCTCATTGCACACAATTTAATGGGGTACTTTAACACGTACAATTATTAAAAATGATGCAACTTCTTTCTGGTTGCAAACAACACATGTACTGTTAGAGATGTAAATTCTCTTGTAGGCTCTGGTTCCACAACTTGTTGATTATTCTCGAATGATGCTATTCATTAATTTGCTACTGTATCGGTAGTTATGTGCGGATATGTTTTATTGTGAAGTTTAACATTGAAACCGGTAACTGACTTTGTGTTAGCAACGCTGTCCGGAAGCCGTTGATTATCGGGACCATGAGCTGAATAATCATTCTAAAATTTATTTTAGCTTTGAGGGGAGATTGAAAAGTAACCCTTTAAGGCCAGAACCCTTCTATTTGTTTACCAATTTGCCAAATGTTTATAGTATCTGAAAGGTGCATGTCTTCTCTCTCTCTCTCTCTCTCTCTCTCTCTCTCTCTCTATATATATATATATATATATATATATATACATAGTAGACCCTCGTTTAACCGAATTCCAAGGGACCGAAAAATAGCCAATTCGGTTTAACGAAGTTTGAATTAACGAGGTTTTATAAAAATATTCCCGTATTATCTGAAATGGTAAAATGCGACTGTTGAGTTCACTTTCTCTCTTGTTATGTGTACCGACGAATGGGGTGTTCCACTTTCATGACCTCTAAGAAAAAGTAAAAATAACTGCTGTATACCGTATATCTGGCATTTGTTTAATTGAGAAAGTATACTGTCAAATGCTTGTCGTAATGTTTTTTAAAACTACTATTTGAAACAGTATTGTACTCATTGAATAATACACCAAACAATAACCTTAAGAAACACTTTAAATATACCGTTCTTTTAACACTAAGTTTTAATCGGAACACATGTTTTAGTTACAACTCTTATCCATTACACATTTTGGTTCTATAATTTGAAAAAAAAAATCATTAATTGTTGTTTTGCGGAGCGTTGGTCGTAATATTATAGCACTCTCTGAAGATAACAAATTCAGGGTGGCCTGAAATGCCATGGAGACATCTTGCAGCAGCAACTTCTGTGCGGGCTCACAGTGTGGAATTTGCTGAGAACACATGTGTTAGAACCATTGTAACAGCGAATCCTCCAACTCTTCATGTTTCGCTGGTCTCATGCACTTGTTATTGCCACTAAATGAATAGCTGTCAGACTTGCCTCTATTTTCTGTTTTGAACTTATAATCGATGAGAATCTGAAAGTGTTGTGCAACCTGTGTTTTGGTCTTCTCTCCACTGTCTACCATATATAAAGATTGCTGTTTTTGTTTCAGTGTGAGAGCATTATGAGCACGTTTCTCTTTCGGCAGCATAGAGAGTGATCACTGTTCACAATCAGAGATAAACAGCTCTCTGGATTGTTGCGAGTCGCGCGGCGTGTGCGGTCTGCTGCGCAACCTCCCCTTTCCCCGCCCTTGCACCATATGCTGTGGAAGTGACACATAAGCAGCAAGTAAGCAATCGGACCATTGTTGAGAAATTACAGTACAGTATTGAGACAAATTATGTGAAATGCGTAACGGAAAATACCGTCGTGCACAGCGCAACATACATATTCGGTTTAAACGAAGAATAGCGTATGGAATATATAATGAGGGGATCAAATTTTAGTTTGTAGTGCGAATTATCCGAAATTCCGTTTAAGCTGTAGATTTTTCCATGTAATTCGGCAGGGACCGAGCAGCTACTACGGATTAACCCGAGTTTTCGGTTTGTCCGATTTCGAATTAGCGAGGGTCTACTTTATTGACAAGTTTCCTTTGCTCCCTGGTGATCTGACGGCGACCTACATGGAGATAAGGTTGAAGCACATTGAGCTTCCGACAGTTGAGGGAAGCGGGCCTATCCACCGCTGTTTACGGCGACGCTACCGTTGACGTCAGCACGGCGAGACGGTGGGCCAGAAAGTCGAGGAAGCAAGTCGGGCAACCTCTAGAGTGCCCGTAGTGGACGACCCCTCACTGCATCTCGTATCTTCAATAATCGCTGAGAAAACGGAAAATGCCATTCAGAAAAAGCTGTTTAAAGCAAGAAAATTGAAAAAAACCAACTCGCATGTATTTGCAAAGAAAGAAAGCACATGGTTTGAACACACACAGTAGTGCCAATTTGTAAAACAAAATTTTATCTGCAGCGTATACAATGGATAGGGACACAGAACAGTTTTAGAAAAACAAACTAGAATTAGTTTAAAAAATTGAAATGATTTTATTGTTTTTCTAAATATTCCCCTTTAACATCAATATATTTTTGTATTTGATGAAACCAGTCCTTAAATCAATGCTGCCACTCTTCCTGAGGCACCACGTTTTTATAATGTTCCACTGTTTCATCTGATGACGAACAAGTGATTCCACGCATTTTTTAATTTTTGAAAACACAAGGTAGTAGGGCTCTATGGTGGAGGCTCCATGTGACCTTTAGGGCATCCAGATACTCAGTTGTCGTCCTCCGTCGTGTAGTGGTTACCATGCTAGCATGTAGTTCCCGAGGTCGCAGGTTCAAACCCGGCGGAGGACGATGGATTTTTTCGGGCGTAAACATCATGGCTTCCTTCGAAAGGGAAGTAAAGCCGGCGGTCCGTGTCGTAGATTTACGGCACGTAAAAGAACCTCAAGCCTGATAAAGAGGCCTCTGAGCAAAATTACCAGTTTTTCACGCCCAATATAAAATGGGACACTAAGGACCACAGCAGTCATTTGGGCGCTTTTCATAAACTTTTGCTGTGAACAGACATCTGTATACCAATCGGCAGTAACGGTACGTCTATCTTCTAATGCTATAGTAGCAATATGTTTTAGAAAAATCTGATGTGTTACACTCACATGACTTTCTCTACTCCTGTACAACCTATTTTTACAAACGCTTATTCTCCATATGCTTCATGTTAATCGAGATGTTAATCTTATTGCTAATTTTCTTGTAGATGCAAGGGGAATTGGTAGGCTTTAAGCGATAGTCAAAACTCCTCAAAAAAATGTATATGACATAAATTGTGTATTTTAACGCGATCTGTAGTAAAATTTTGTCTATCTCTTATGGTTTATCAGTTATGCAAAAGTCGCTCACAATGAATACTTTTGGAGACTTTCCCAGAAAATTCGAGATATACAATTAATTTGCCATAAAAATGTCTTAAACTTATGGTATTTTATTCAAAATCGTTAGAGCCATTTTTGAGAAAATTGGAATTTTCGAAAAATGTTCCATGTAAAGGGTAATCTGGGGTGGGGGATTTTCTTGAAAACCTTCTTGTCGCATCTCTGGAAGATACTGAACCTAAATACCAAGTTTAGTGTTTATCCGACTATTCGTTTCTGAGTTATGCAGTTCACAGACACACACACGGACATGTTTCCAAAAATGCTTTTTTTTTTTTGGATTCAGGAGGTCTCAAAAAACATATTTCGGTGAAATCTCGGTATGGATTTTTTGGGTGGAATGCAATACTTCCCCTACTTACTATACGTAGTAGAGAAAGTAAAAATACTAGCAACCATCTTCTTACCACTCTGCGAATTCGTCGAACTTTTGTAGGCTTAGGTTCTGTTCGAAAGGCCCATTGAGCCGATTGACTTTTGTTTTCAGGATCATAACTAAATCCAAGATTGATCACCAGTAACGTTGTTGGGCGTCCTTAACGAAATTCATGACTAAGAAAAAACTGATCCCTTTTAAATTCGCTGTACCAACTATAAATTGTTGCTTTGAATAGGGCTTTTTCGCCAAATGTATTTCTAAGTGAATCTTCACATTGTTTAGCTGTTAATGACGATTTAAAATCGTAAAAAATCACAACCCGGAAACGATCTCTAGTCAAATTCAGTTTTGCTTGAGCCCAATATCTTTAAATCTGATAAAAATTAACAACAAAAAACCTGAGTTAAGCTGAACAGTCCTGGTGGGACAGTAGACCTCCCGTTCACGAGTCAGTCTGCTACGGACAGAGGAAGGCCCTTGTACTAAATGCGGACATCTTGAAGACGGACTTGATCAGTATTATTATAATGTTGCTGATTGATCAAAGTAATTATTGAAGTGAACTTATAGACCGGTGAGGCCCGGATCACGTGCGCTGTCTACTACAACCATTCTAAACCTCCCGTGTTACATAGTAACAGTACTAGAATGAACACTAACCTTGTTATAACTGGTGTTCGTCTGCATTGAGAAACTGCTGGCACTCGTCGTCGTGAACAACAGTCACTCTGTAGGGTTTCAATTCTAAAAGTTTAGCAACTGTATGAAACACCCACTTGCTGCGCAACGCGCCTAAGAGACTTCTTTGGAGAGCGTTCGAATAATGAGCCAATTTCCTGATTTTGTCCCCTCCGTTAGAACATATCATTTACGCTTCTTAGGTGTAGCGATCCCTTTATCCTAAACTTATTAACCAGACATCTGACAGTATCTCTGTTTGGAACTGAAATGTCTATGTACCTGTCTACATGATTCGGTTTTTACGTATCTGCCTATCGTAGATACATAAAAATTCTTTGTTTAAGCGTTATGCATTTTAGTGGACTAATAACAAGATAAGGACAGCAACAATAATAAGAATACTCTAAAATAGTTCACAGATGTTTCAATAAGCTTTCACTTTTGAGATGCACAATGAACAAACTCTAGTCCTTATTAGCACGAACAGAAGGCAATTGACATCCACAGCCGATAAGCGTAGCCTTGAGCGGGCATTGTTGTTGAGCAGGCTAGTGGAACAAACCGAGGTCACTGCAGTGCAAGCTAATCACGCATACACGCGATCGTGGCGAGCCAAAAAACGACCGCTCGGTAATATCCTCTTGGCATCAATTAAATTAAATTGAGTTTTATTTATGGACGCTCTTTAACTGCTGTGGTCCTTAGCGTCCCATTCCATATTGGACGTGAAAGACCGGCAATTTTGCTCAGAGGCCTCTTTATCGGGCTTGAGGTTCTTTTACATGCTGTAAATCTACGACACTGACTTTACATCCCTTCCGACGGAAGCCATGCTAAGGATTTTTACACCCGAAAAAATCCATCGCCCTCCGCCGGGTTTGAACCCGCGACCTCGGGAACTAGAGGCTAGCATGGTAACCACTACACCGCGGAGGACGACATTGGCATCAATAGTTTTGTATCTCATTTCCATACCTACTTCCGAAGAAACATTGCTGTGCAGGTAACTCATTTCTCACCAGGTCGAGTCGCGAATTATGTTACATTGAACAGGCTATCTCTTTGTTTACACGAATCAGAGTATAATTCATCGAGAGGTTATTTGTATTTCGCATTGCCCTTTGGTTCATGTTTGTTTCAAAGAGAGACGTGAGTTTTGGTTACATAAATGTGCCAACCTTACGGAAGAAAAAAACAGTATTGCGATCTAGGGCCACTTTTGCTGTTGCCAAGTGTACTTCGGTAATCCACTTCCTCCTGTACATCCATGAAGGGTGAAGCACTTCATATGTAGATCGTGCGACGGTGCACGACCTTAATGGTTGTACGTAAGGATTTGCCACTTGCAACACTCCTATATACAGCGGGAGCTATACTTCGTTATCAAGTACATAGCGAAGTGCTGCAACGCTGTATTATGCTAACAATTCGTATGTGTGTACAGCATAATCTCGGAAATCATTCAACCGATTCCGATAATTCTTTCACCATTGAAAAGCGCTGTTCTAATGACTAAACTGCTAAAAGGCACTTACAAAGACTGGATACTACTGTCGCAGCTCGGAGTTAACGCCGAAACAGTTAGAATATCCGCGCAACCGACGCACGTTCTCATAGTTAGTCACAAGCTCATATCTTATCATGAAAGATCTTGGAAATGTTCCTTGTCTATCCTACATTTTCGGAATCTTCTCGGGAAATTTGCATTCGCACTAGGGAGTTCAACATTGAGTGAATTTCTCGCCTGATGTTTTATTTTACTTCTTAGAATGTATGGGGTTTGTTGCACACAACTTATTTTTCAAGTGATCATCAGAGTCTGATGAATTTCTGTAATTGGATTTTGCGAAACGATAGACTAATTGAGCCACACTTAATATTCTCTGACGAAACATGGTTCCATTTATGTGTATGTTTCGTCGCAAAATAACCGATATTGGAGTACAGAGAAACCCGATTTTACACACGAGATTCCTTTACATGACGCGAAAATTTGTGTGCAGTAATGCATTCAGAATATTAGTATGAACTATATTTGTATAACAAGCAATAAACTCGGAGATACACGAATGACTTACACAATTTTTAAACAGCTGACTGACGTTGAATTTCAATTTCGATTTTTCCAACAAGATTTTGCTACCGCACATTAAGTCATTAAATTTAATTCAGGGAATTTTTGAAAATATGGTAATTAGTAAAGGATTATGACCTTCGCCATCCCCTGACTTATCTGTATGCGATTTTTATTGATGGGAGAACTTTAAAAATAAAGTATATGCAACAAATTCCCATTGCAAGAAGTGAAAGAAAACATCAAGTGAGAAATTTACTCAATTTCGGATATTGAACTTTCCAACATCTCTTATGATAAGGTATATGCTTATTATGGTTGTAATTCTAACTGTACATATGATAACGTAAGGCGGTTGCGGGGATGTTATAACTGTTACGGCGGCCGGCGCGCAAGCAGCCGTGCGGTGGCCACAGTGTGAAGGAAAGCCACTGTGGAATATAAACATGTTGTACCTATAATAAAATAAATTGAATTTGACGTTATTTTATTAGTATGAATGTTGAAAGAATTATTATAATTTTTATTCCAATCAGTATAGAGAGATGGCGCCGGTATAACAGCTAATCCTTGGAGGAATGTTAAACAAAGAAAAGTCAGCGAAACAAACGACAATCGGATTCTGCTTACTACGGTGTAATATCCAGATAGATAAGATATCTTTATTGTCAAATGATCAAAGTTATTACACAAAATAAACAAAATAAAAAGAGAGAAACAAAAAAAAAAGTTAATTTTCCTCTGACTAGCTGAACAAATCGGATATGGCTTCGCGCACTTTTGTCAGGGAATTACCCATGTTTTGCCAATTCCTCTGGTCAGCCAGTAGATCCCAACATACCAGTCTCCTTTTAGCATGATTTAAGAATTCTTCTGTGAATTTGTTTGTTGGTTCTCCCGCTGTTTACATGTCGTCCTCCGTGGTGTAGTGGTTACCATCCTACCCTCTAGTTCCCGAGGTCGCGGGTTCAAACCCGGCGGAGGACGATGGATTTTTTCGGGCGTAAAAATCCTTAGCGTGGCTTCCTTCGGAAAGGAAGCAAAGCCGGTGGTCCCGTGTCGTAGATTTACGGCACGCAAAAGAACCTCAAGCCTGATAAAGAGGCCTCTGAGCAAAATTACTGGTCTTTCACGCCCAACATAGAATGGGACTCTAAGGATCACAGTAGTTAAAGAGCGTCCATAAGTAAAACTTAATTTAATTTAATTTTACTGTTTACATTACGCCAAAATATGTTCCCAGTCTTCATCCAAAACACACAATTGGCAGCCTCTCTGTCATTTCTTTATTTGCCCTTTTAACAAATAGTATAGAGGCTTAGAGCGAAGTCGGGAATCATCTAAATCTACAAAAGTATGTAGTGAAGTTTGTGGATGTCAGGGTCAATTTCATTGTCATTGGGCATTAAACATAGGTGGGTATAAAGGGAAAAATTGTGTCCAACGTAACATCAGAATTTACTGAAACGATATATTTTCAATTAACGGAGAAGATTATTTTTGCGAGGGCTATAAATGTATGTTGGGTGAGGGGTATGGAATGCTTATCCGAGAGTTTCGCTCCTATTTCGTTGAAGTTTTGTTATCAGGGGATTATGTACTTATGTGAAAATTGTAGAGCCTTTACGTTATTACATGAACAAGGGAACGTACAAAAGTTTGACGTGTCATGTATTATGGTTATCTAACAATTACTCGACCAAGTAAAACTGTAGGCACACATGTCCGGTGTTGACAAGCAAAACATGTCTTCATGGATGCCATGATCAAGAATAAACACATGCGAACTTCGTTTCGTCCGCGACTGTGGTGGGCATCTGCCAGGCGTACAGCCTTCTAAAGACGTTCTCCACAGCTAAGGACTAAACCTCAAGCTGATATATTTTTGACTCTTATGTAACCGCATCCATAGTTATCCTAGCATTTGAATAACAATTCTCTTAAAAATATTAAAGGCTGTACAACAATTATTGATATCAGGAAAGGTTAATGATTTCGCTCCCACTTCCGTGAATATGTGCGATTTATTATTTTCCCTATTACGATGCTTTTCCTTCACAATGTGGCCACAGCATGAGTACTCGCACGCCGGTCGCCACCGCAGCAGCAGCAGCAGCAGCAGCAGCTCGGATTCCCGCCGAAACAGGTACAACATACTCTCAACCGCCTCAGGTTCTCATGGTTACAATTACAATGATAATAAGCACGTGATAGTTATCATAAGAGATGTTGGAAATGTCTTCCTCTATCCCCATATTTCTGGCATTAGTTTAAGAAATGTTCATTCACACTGGAGAATTGAGCATCCGAAATTGTGAGTGAATGTTTTCCTTTTGTTCTTACAATATATGGGAATTTGCTGCATACAGCTTATTTTTCATATGATCATCAAGAGTCGAGTAAAGTTTTGTAACTGGATTTCGCAAATTGATAGAGTAATTGTCCCAGGCTTAATATTCTTCTCTGACGAAGCATGGTTCCATTTATATGGCTAAGTTTTTTCGTAAAATAATATATTGAGCACAGAGAAATCCGATTTTATACACTGATTCCCTTGCATGACTTGAACACTGGTGTGCACATTAAATTGAGTTTTATTTATGGACGCTCTTTAACTACTATGGCCCTTAGCATCCCATTCTATATTGGGCGTGAAATACCGGAAATTTTATTCAGAGGCCTCTTTATCAGGCTTGAGGTTCTTTTACGTGCCGTAAATCTAAGACACGGGACCGCCGGCTTTACTTCCCTTCCGAAAGAATCCATGCTAAGGATTTTTACGCCCGAAAAAAATCCATCGCCCTCCACCGGGTTTGAACACACAACCTTGGAAACTAGAGGCTAGCACGGTGCCACTAGTCCACGGAAGACGACACACTAGTGTGCAGTAAATGCATACAGAATAATAGGACTTCGTTTTTTAAACAAAAATGCAGAGAGGTACAGGAATAACTTACCCAATTTTTGAACAGCTGAATGACATTGAATGTCACTCTGGACACTGCTACCGCGCATACAGACATTACATTTAATTTAGGAAATGTTTAAAGATGGGGAAATTAGTGAATAATTATGGCCCTCATGATCCTCTCATTTAACTATGTGATTTTTATCTATGGGCAACTTGAAAAATACGGCGTGTGCAACAAACTCCATGCACTGTAAAAGCTAAAAGAAAACATTCACTCAATTTCAGTTATTGAAGTCTCGAGTGTGAATGAAAAGATGTCAGAAATATGTGGATAGAGAACATCTCTTATGATAAGGTACATACTTATCATGTAACTGTAACTATGAGAACGTGAGACATTTGTTTCGGCGGTAGACCGAGACGAGGCGGCCGGCGCGTGAGTAGCCTTGGGGTGGCCATAGTGTGAAGGAAAAACACTGTATGTTAAACGTTGTGCAGCATTTATAGGCAGAATTTGGAATATTGTAGGGGAAGTTTAATAAGTTCACTCCCAACTTCCGTGAATATGGTGGGATGTATTATTACTTTCTCTGGTAGAGGAAGTGTTGTATTAAACCCAAAAATTTTATACCGAGATTTCACCGGAAATATATGCCACGAGACCAGGTATTTTTAGAAAAAAAAAGTAGGTGTGTGTTTCTGTGAAGAGTATAACTAAAAAACGAGGTACTTGTTCACCTTCTTCCAAAGATGCGACACGAAGATTTTTATTAAAATACCATATCTTTAAGACATTTGCATGACGAATAAAATACACAATTTGAAATTTTTGGGAATAGCCTTCTAAGTGCTCTTTGTTCTGAATGGCAGTCGTGTATATTATTGTAAGCCTTAAGACTTGGCTGACATTATAAAGCGTCCACTTCATTTTACACCAAATTTTGAGTATAAGGAAGCTTTGCGCTCAATGGGTGCCACATTTGTTAATAACGAACCAAAAAAGCATTTGAATAAACATTTCTCAACAGTGTTTAGACAATTCCAGTGAGTTTCTCCGACGTTTTATAACATGGATTCACCACTACACGCCAGAGACGAAGGAGCAGTTCCAACAGTGTGCGACAAGAGGTTGAAGTGCAACAAACCAAGCAAAAGCGTTTCCATCTGCAGGAAAACTGGGATTCTCATGAAGTACTGTTCATAGACTACCTCCAGAAACGCCAAGCATTACGCTTCATTACTGAATCAATTGAAGGTTCCTAAACGTCCAAAGTTAGTGAACAAGAAAGTTCTTTTTCATCACATTAATGCGCCATCACACAAGTATAGGATTGTTGCTGCAAAACTGCAGGACCTTCGCTTCCAAATGCTTCCGCATCTACCATATTCACCGCATTTGGCTCCCAGCGATTACCTTGTGATCCCAAACCTGAAGAAATGACTGAGTGGACGATAATAAACTTAAAACGCCGAGGTTCTAATTGAGACAAGGTGCTTATTTTGCACGAATCTTATTTTACTGAAGGTTTTAAAAGGTGTGAAAAATCTTAGACTAACTGTAGTCATTTACAAGGCGATTATGTTGAAAGTAATGAACATTTGTCCTAAGTATTGTGTTATCTTGGTCATATCATGAACTTTTAATAAGCCCCCTCGTAAATATCTTTAAAAAAATCTGTTGTGTTATAATCACATAACTCCTCTGCTCTGATATAGCTTTAGCTTCTATAGACTATTCCTACAAAGGCTAATTTTTCTATCTACTTCCTCGTATTAATCGACACAAACGTTTGCAGAAACAGTTTCATTATATATTTCGTTGTAGGTACAAGGGGAATAGAACAAGCCGAATCGATATTCAGATCTTTAAAGCCACGGCGTCGTACAGTGGCTTTAAATTTTCGTGTTCTTTCCATGACATCGTAAGAAACAACTGAATGGTGAGAGAAGTTTAAATAATATAAGTATATTGTTGTTCACCAATGGCTCTGGGGATTAATCCATCTGTATCATTTTCCCTTTGGTTTCCCAATATAAAGTGTGTAAGTTATCACTTTATATTGGAGAGCATGCCTGTGTTGTAGTCCATTTAGCGTGTTTTAAAGTAATCTTAATTTTTTGTATAGTACGTTATTGTCTATCTGTTAACGTATACAAGTTATACAAAATTTCTTCCGAATGAAGAGGACTTGATAGGCTATTGCCATAAAATTCGAGATATACATTTTATTTTCCGTTTAAATATCTTAAATATGTGGCATTTAATTCAAAATCATTAGCCATTTTTGAGAAAATAAACAATTTCGAATATTTCTATGTAAGGTGTAGTTCGGAGTGGGTGAATTTTATTGAAAATCCTCGCTTCTCAACCTTGAAACATGCACACATACAGACCTTTTTCTAAAAATGCTCTTTTTACTTTCTCTACTACGTATAGTAAGTAGGGGAAGTATTGCATTCCACCCAAAAATTCGATACCGAGATTTCACCGGAAATACATGTTTTGAGACCCCCTGAATCCAAAAAAAGCATTTTTGGAAACATGTCCGTGTGTGTGTGTGTGTGTGTGTGTCTGTGAACAGCATAACTCAGAAACGAACAGTTGGATAAACACCAAACTTGATATTTAGGTTCAGTATCTTCCAGAGATGCGACACGAAGGTTTTCAAGAAAATCCCCCCACCCCAGATTACCCTTTACATGGAAGATTTTTCGAAAATTTTAATTTTCTCAAAAATGGCTCTAACGATTTTGATTAAAATATCATATGTTTAAGACATTTTCATGACAAATAAAATGCATATCTTGAATTTTCTGGGAATGTCTCCAAAAGTGTTCTTCATTGTGAACGACTTTTGCATAACTGGTAAACCACAAGAGAGAGACAAACATTTACTACACAAAAAATGTAGACAGCGTTAAAATAGACAATTTGTCATATACATTTTTTTTGTTGAGTGAACCATTTACGAGATATTACTTGTTATTCCCTTAAATTTTTCAATACTTATTTTCTCTAATGGGAATTCGTTATTTATTTTTTTGTCTTGGATATGCAAAGAGTATTAATCTGTGGGAAAGGGAATGGTGCTGCACATAGCCACCAGCTATTAAGAGATATGTATGTGCTTAAAGGCTACTGTATTTCTATATTGCCCTTGTAAATATATATTACCCTTACATCTACAAGAAAATTAGCAATAAGATAGAGTTTGCAAATGCTTATCTCGATTAACATGAAGTAGATGGAGAATAAGCGTTTGTATAAATAGTTTGTACAAGAGTAGAGAAAGTCATGCGAGTGTAACACATCAGATTTTTATTATTGAGGGGACTCAAAACATGTTTTTCCTGTGAAATGTCGATATCCAGAGAGAGAGAGAGAGAGAGAGAGAGAGAGAGAGAGAGAGAGAGAGAGAGAGAGAGAGAGAGAGAGGAGGGTTTCTCCAAAACAAACATCACCACCTCAAATTTGAAGATCTTTTTGTTCCATGTATATGTCGACTTTATCTCGGCGGATTTGCCTTTGGAACAGTTCCCAGTTCACTCGTTTTACTGTTTATCTTTAGAAATATTGAATTCACACACACATTTGCACTATCACTTCCACACTCTAGAGAGGACGGGGAATCGAACCCGGGACCACTGGATTTGGAAGCTAGCATGGTAACCATCAGACCACAGAGTGATTTCTATATTACTGTTAAAAGGAAATGTCTTCTCTCGTGCCGTACATTTCGGCGCAGTTGGAGCAAAAAGTAAAATGTGTTAGGGCGTGGAATGTAGGGCGAGAGACACATTAACCCATGGGGAGGAGCGGAAGATTTAAAAAAGAACATAAATTGCAAGTTTAGCCGTTGGAACTGTAAACAAGTGTAACTGTAATGGGGGGCAGAGATATCATCTAATTACGGGGCAGGCATATGTCCGTGACTCTCTTGCTTCTTATTCAGTTTGTTTTCTCTCCGTGTCGACAAATTTAACGTTTTCAATTAAAACATGATACCTCAAGAGTTCCACTCAAACTAAGTCTTGTTGGTACAATGCGTCTAGCAGTTAGTAAACGTCTTTGAAATTATGATAATAAAAAGTGTGTTACATTCCCACGAACCGAGCGGTTACGTCCCGGGTTCGACCGCCCACCCTGACCCATGGGTTTTTCGTGGTTTCCCTGGGTCGAGAGGCGAATTCTACCACGACTCCCCTGCAGCCATCATCTTCCTTGTCATCTATTTCTGGTTTACAGGAGCGGTTGGATCGTGGCTATGCGCTCCGTGACGGGACTGCTCGGTTGGATATCCCAGGGATCGCAAGGGGCCGGATTTATAGACGCTCTTTAACTGCTATGGTTGTTTGCGTACCATTCTATATTGGGCGTGAGAGACCGGAAATGTTGCTCAGAGGCTTAGGGAGTCTCTCCGTTCGGCAGTACCTTCAGTTTACTTTTTACATTCACACGATTTTCTCTACACACTCTTATACAAACTGTTGTTACAAAAACTTATTTTTCTAATGTATAATGGAGATAAACATTTGCAGAAGTAGTTTCGTTGTTGGTTCAAGTGGGATACGGTATACCAAAGGTGGCGAAAACGTGACTCGCGAGGCATTTTGACTCGCAGGAGCACGTTCCCTCTCTGCAACCATCCGTTTGATTTTCACATGCTGCTGACTGACGCAGTGCGTGTTGCATATTTGGTGACTCGCGGAAAGAAGTCATTTTCGCCACCCTTGGGGTATACAAAGGAGGGAACACCTCGCGACCCACTGGAGGTCTAGTGCATCTACCAGCCCCCAGAAGGAAGGAACCACAGGAGGCGCAGAGTCCCTAAGAGTTCCTGTCTCGAGTACCCGTTACTCTAATGTCCTCTTTCCTTGGGGTAAGCATCCAGCACTGTCAAGCGACACGAAGCACACCTCAAGCACGAGAAGGAAACGGAATAAGAGGGAAAGGAAATCGTGGCAGATGAAAAACCACGTAGCATTCGCCTACCGACCACGAAAAACCGTAAGTCGATGGAAATGGAACTCGGGACCTCCTGAACGCGAGCCTCACACGTTACTCCGGAGCCATACCGTTACAAGAGAGATATGTATAGGAGTCTGAATCCATAGTCACATGTTTAAAACGTGCGTCAGTGTATACTGGCCTTGAAATTCCATACTCTTTGTATGACATCGCGAGAAACAACCGAATAGTGACTTAGCCCTTCAAAAAGCGTAGAGATTGGAAAATTCAAACCAATAACAGGGAATATCTCGGAAATGGTAATCGCAGAGAAAATGTAATATACTGCGTTTTTTAAAAATGTCTTTATTTTCTGAGGTGAGTTTAGATCTCTCTTATGGGTATAGCAGTTATGCAACATTCAATTAAAATGAAGAGGACTTCACATGCTATCCGCAAAATAAATCAAGATATGCATCTTATTACTTAGCATATGGTACGAGGGGCGTCCAATAAGAAAGTTTCCTTATTTTATAAAAAACATTACACACAATTGATCATGTTGAATTAATTTTATTTATATTGTACAATCCTTCTGTTACTTTTCTACATAGTCAAAATGTTTTTCCAAGCATTTTTGGGGACGTGCCACAAGTTTTTCCAAACCAGTGTTGTACCAGGTCGGGTCCTGTACTCGCAACCAGCTGACGTCATCATCGTCTTTCATAAAAGTGCTTACCTTTGAGTTGGAGGAACATGTGAAAATCACTTGGGACAAGCTCCGGTGAATACGGAGGATGCGAGAAAACTTCCAAGTTGAATCTTGACCCAGGCGGAGCTCAGAAGATTCAACTGGGAAGTTTTCTCGCATCCTCCATATTCACCAGATCTTTTCCCAAGTGATTTTCACATGTTCCCCTGACTCAAAGGTCGTCATGGAGGTAAGCACTTTAACACCGTGACGAAGATCAATCAGAAGTGAACAGCTGGTTAATTCAACATGATCAATTGTATATAATGCTTTTTTTTTTATAAAACTTACTTATTGGACGATCCTCGTATTTTAATCAAGCAGTTTTTTTAGAAAATCCAAAATTACAAAAGTATTTTCATGTAATGGGGTACTTTAGGCTGGAGGATTTTCTTGAAAATATTCCTTTTGCATCTTTGGAAGATTCTGAACTTAAATACCAAATTTGTTATTTTTCCGACTCGTTTGTACACATACATACCTTCTCTAAAAAATCCTTATTTTATGTTGAGGGTGCTTGAAAACGGTATGGAATTTTTGGGTGTGATACAGTTTACTTGCTCTACTTAGTAGAGGTAGGCTTGATAGTTGAGACAGTAAGACCTCGCAGATATGACCATACAAGTTAAAGGGGCTGTATACGATGCAGTAATATGGTTAAATAAAACGCTAGCTCGCCGCCCGACGTTGCCTTTAATTCATTGCATTTAACTCTCTGCATTCTTTATGAAATTACTGTACAATGATCTTTATGGTGGATCCTCCCCTTAAGCCCTAATAATTGTAATTTCATACACCCAACTAACCCATAAAAATCCCCTGATATTCATACAAAAGGATGTGAAATTTTGGCGGAACCTCCGGCCTGCAGTCTTCCAAGTTCTGGAAATTCTGCATAGCCTATACACATCTTTAGGTGGTGGAAGAATCATCCGTCAACTAGCTTGTTAGATCATTTATAGTAGTTTAAATTTTAAACCGCTGTACGTTCTGTTTGGTTCCATAGTTATTTAATAACATAAAAACTACATCATTTTCCCATCATGCAGAAACCCTTAACATATACAACGAAATAAGATTCCGCACTCCCAGACCACCTAGTTAACCTTTTGGAGAAAACACATAGTCTGCTACCATCGAGAACAACAATCTTTTCAGTTAATATAAAATATCGGTTGGCTGATTTCTCTCTTTGTAGAATTATTTAGCATCCCCTGCTAAAGAACTTCGTTACGACATAAATGCAGAGCAAATAAAGCAAAACGTTCTTACATAAAGGTTATTAGAAGGTTTTGAAATGCTGAAACTTCAGTACATATATAGAATTACAGTAAAGATTATTCAGAGGTTTTGAGAACGTTTCAATGCACACATCTGATGATCGATTCTCCTCTTCTGTTTGTTGAAGTCTTACATCACACCTATATGCAATAACATGTAACTGGTTTTTGTTTTTATACTCTGTGGAGTAACAAGTACTATTTGTTATACTTATGGCATTCTTAACTAGACGTCAAGGTCTTCTCCGCAAGCATGTTTAATCTTTTAGTAACTTATGAAATGAAATTAGAAGGTGCTTTATAGCAGCACGTCTGTCAAAATACCGCGCTAGCCTCTAGTTCCCGAGGTCGCAGGTTCAAACCCGGCGGAGGACGATGTATTTTTTCGGGCGTAAAAATCCTTAGCACGGCCTCCTTCGGAAGGGAAGTAAAGCAGGTGGTCCCGTGTCGTAGATTTACGGCACGTAAAAGAACCTCAAGCCTGATAAAGAACTTCTGAGCAAAATAACCGGTCTTTCACTCCCAATACAGAGTGGGATGCTAAGGACCACAGCAGTTAAAAGAGCCTCCATAAATACAACTCAATTTAATTTTTTATTTCTGTCAGAACGAATTGAGCTATTCAATGGTGAAAGAGTGGTTTGAGTGGTTTTTGAGATCACCGTGCGGGCGCGCGCGCAAACACACACACACACACACACACACACACACACACACACACACACACACACACACACACACACACACACACACTTTCTCTCTTATTAATGTTAGTATACATCTCATTCAGGAAATACTGTCAGCGGTATCATCTTGCTCGCCTACAGGTCGTGGAATTGACAAGATAAAGCAGATACACGTCTGAAGAGCACAGCCATTAATTAAATGAAATATATAAAAATGCCAGCCGCTTGTATCGTAAAGTAGCTAATTCTAATTTTAACTACCTACACCCGCTCAAGAAAGTATTACGTGTTTTGGCGGTTTTTCAGATCGTTTTCATTTTATCAGTTTTATATTTTTTTTTTAAATATGCCAAAATTGCAACGTTTTTGTAGTGGTGTTTTTAAAATTATCTTTCATGCGCTGGGTAGAGCATTTTTTGTGCATACATCCACACGCTTTCATCGACATGTGACTTAAACTGGTGGAGAATTAAATTCGTGAAGTCGTAAAAAAAGTGAGAAAAAAATGAGGAATTGAATAAAAAACATTGAAAATTTCCAACTTTGACAGTTTATTCCTCCGTTAAATAAAATCCTATTTTCACAGCAAAATCAAGTGATAACACAAAAAAATTCTCTACACAATGCATGGAAGATAATTTTGAAAACATCGCGTACAAAAGAGTTGCAATTTTGGCATATTTTTCAAAAATGTATAAAACTTATAAAATGAACGATCTGGAAAACCGCCAAAACATGTAAACTTTATCATTTGATTTTTATGTCAGAAAAAAAGACATTTCCCTCCATTAATTTGGTTGCTAGCATTTTTTAAAGTGCAAACAAATACTTTCTTGAGGGGCTGTATAAAAGACATTTGTGTTTGTGGAGCAGCTTCTTTTTAAATAAACTGAAAAGCAGAAGAATACTTTTAAACAGATAATGTAATAAATGATGATAAATGCATAAACAGTGGGTGTAGTTAGAAAAATGTAAACATGAGAAAGGAGTCTAGTGTTTATTTGTCTTGGCAATGATCGGAACGGATCGGATCGGAAGCAAGCGCAGCAGAGCTGGAACTAGGTCGCCCCGGAGCATGTGAGGGGGGGGATCGATCTCAGCTCATCCAGGCCCCGGCCGGGTGCACGGTCTATAAGAAAACCGCGTTCTTTGCAACCCCACGTGCTTCCAGGCGGTGGGTACATCACAGAGAAGCCTACCGTCACTTCACTCGTGTTTCTACACAACCCAAGCTAATTTAATTTAATGAAAACCGCTTAATACAGGACAAAATGCAAATTTATTTCATCAGTTGCCTTACTAGCCATTGCGAAAACATTCCCATTATATACTTTGTTACTTATTCACAAAGAAAGCACTCTTGTGTCGTACAACCGTTGAGTTGTCTAGTAGAATGTAAACATAATAGCGGAAATGTTGATTTAGTTTTTAAGATTAGATCATCTGGCATTGAGTTCACTTTCTGCCAAGCTCGAACCTTGTTTGGTTTGGCATATTCGTATTGGCAGTGTTGAGCAATAAAAACATTACAGACCATGTATGAAGCAAAGACTTGGTCCTCATTACTATACGGCAGTGAAGTGTGGGGATGGGATAATGTAAATAAAGTACAATGTAATTTCTGGAAGCGCGTTCAAACTACGGAGTTCTTCGTGAGGTAGGATGCTGGGAAGATGCTGTATTTGCTAAACTAAATGTAGTTAGGTACTGGCAGCAAATAGTTAAAGGTGATCAAACAGCTCTCAGAGCAATATGTTATCGTCATCAAATGAACAACTTAGATCATCCAAAATGGTGGGCGGCGGGGTTACAACGGGAATTATAAAAATTGACTTGAAAAAAGTCAAAAGACGACTATGTGATATAAACAGGCAGGAAGTAGAATCTGAATGTAGACAAAGATCAACATTGGAGATACAAAATGAAATAAAAGCTAGGTGGGGTAAGGAAACATATATTCTGGAATTAGGTATAAAACAGAGGACGGGAATAGCATGGCTTAGGCTGGGAGGGTGGAAAGCTCGCAAGATTGCTGATGATGGCAGGAGGATTTGCCCATTATGCGGGGAACAAGAAGACAGGACGCATATTTTGGCAGCATGCGTGCAGACGGATGGTGTTAGGAAAAAATTATTACCGAAAGTATTTTTGGCTTCCAACAGACGGAGGACAGTATGTTGGGACTTGATTCTAAACAGCCAAAACTGGCCAAGCTTGGGCACATACTTAATGGAAGTACGTATACTAAGAGATAGGTGTTTGTGTAAATTTTCTTTAAATATATGTGGTGCTTGAGTGTGTGTTTGTGTGATTCAGAGTATTTTTCATTTTATATGTATGTATATAGTGTGGTGATTATAAAAATAGTTGTTTTGTGGTCGATTCTGCAAGTCACGTATACAGACCAGGTATTTTCCTAGAGAGCATGACCCATGCGACTGTGTTATGCAATTAATGTAATACTAAGTACTTAATAAATACCACTACTACTAGTAAATTGAGCACAGGACTCTTTTTACTAGAATTGAAAAAATGTTTGACAAGTGTGTTTTATGGGTGCATAAATAATCACTTGAGTTACAGAATTATACTTTAAGGCAACCGTGCTTAAGGTAACAAAATGTTTATACTTTTAAAAGAAAGCCATTAGACTCATATGGTTCATCCCCCAGCACGCATTGCAAACCATTATTTATTGATGTAAATATAGCAGAGTTCAAAATTGCTTTGAAGTAACATGTTTAAACGTATTTAATAGTGTTCCTGATCACGTTGAGGCTCTGCCTTTATTGTAATGTAAAAGAAAAGTCAAGTTTGTACTGCTGAGTTTTATAATAGTAAGACTGTCTCTTTTTGCTTTCTCTACTGTGTATAGCAAGTAGGGAAAGTACTGCATTCCACCCAAAAATTCGACACCGAGATTTCACCGGAAATACATGTTTTGAGGCCCCCTCAGCCCAAATAAAGCATTTTGTAAACATGTCCGTGTGCCTGTCTGTGAACAGCATAACTCAAAAATGAAAAGTCGGATAAATACCAAACTTATTATTTAAGTTCGGTATCTTCCAAGGATGCGACACGAACATTTTCAAGAAAATCCCCCTACATTCAACTACCCTTTACATCCAACATTTTTCAAAAATTTTGATTTTTTAAAAAAATGCCTGATTTTGATTAAAATGCCATATATTAAAGATATTTACATGATAAATAAAACGTTTGTCTTGAATTTTCTGGGAATAGCCTATGAAGTCTTGTTCATGAAAACGTACTACACAAAAAACTGCAAATGTTTATCTCGATTAAAATGAAATAGATACAATGGAAAAATAAACTTTCTAAGAATGTTTTGTACACCCACTAAATAGAGGATACAGAAAGTTATGTGAATGTAACACATCAGTTTTTTAAAAATGGTACTGAATCTGCCATTTTATACTGTAAATTCATTATCGCTTCACAGAGAAAAAGAAATATAACTCCTACACACTTAGAAGAGAGCGGTAAAGTTAAGCGCATCTTTTAGGAGAAGTTTTGCTCTACGAATTGGTACTACTGTTAAGTATGACACCTTCTGTGTGCTCAAGTGTTGTGGATTCTTTTCTTTTTGCAAATATATGCGAGTTTATTTTTCCCATTTTTGCTTTAAACGCTTTTTCTGTGAATGACATTTTTTTTATATAAATTATCAGTTTTTTAAGAAACTGTTACAGATACTAAGTTAAATTTTAGCATGATAAAAACGTCAATGTGCTGCTGTTTTATTAAATACTTGCTTACGTTTTAATCTAAAGGTAGTGTGGTTAAATCAATGCTCTTATCTTCGATAATATACAAACTTGTTGTATTAAAGCAGATCAGTTAACTTAGAAGGCCTACATCTGCATTCTGTAGAAATTTCACTCCCATGTGTTAGTTTCTGAGATAATGCGTCATGAATTTAGTAGATCTAAGTTTGGTGGGATAGGACTTTTAATGTCTTAACTAAATAATTTAAAAGACATTAATGAATGCCTTCTAACGCATTCGTCTGCATGTATGTGGATTATTAAAGCAGGTAAGATGTTATTCTTAATTGGACAGATTTTTGAGTAAAATTTATGAGCAATTAAAAATAAAAATCTGATGTGATAACTCGTACACCTCTACCAATGATAAGTTCATTGTATATTATGTTATCTACCTTCTTTTACGTTAATCAAAATGTGGGTTTGCTTAGGAATGAATTGAAATTAAGAAGAGTATGCTTAGTTACAGGTTGAGGTTGAGCGAAGGTCTACTAGGGCATGAGCCTAAGCCCAGGGCTGACGCCATCCGTGGGGGTTTCCCATGAGGCCAATACATTATTTCTAAAAAAAAAAAAAAAAGGCTCCACCCCCTTGCGCGAGGATGGAAGTGGATACGTCACTTACGCGCGTCAACCCGAAAGGGCGACTACCGATAACCTCGGTAGGGCCGACAACAATCTAGCATGCCGTCTACCGGCTATCTAGGGCGTTACCGGAGGGCATTGAGGCGTCTCACAATCCCGCCTGCATGGAAACCCATACATGCGTACCCAATCTCCCACTGCCCCACCGAGACCAACCCAATCCGAACAACTAGAATATTCAACTGCTCATTCGTGGTCACAAGCTGTTGCGATAGAAAGGGGGCTAAAAGCAGGGATCGAAGCTCAGACGGGGCCCGCCGGTATAATAGTGAGGCGGGAGCATAATCAAACAGAAACCTGTGTTACTAAACATACGTAAGACCATCATTACAATTGTAGATTACAGACAAGCCCAAACAAATTCTGATGTAGGATGTGTGTATTGGAGAGGGACATCTTGCGCACTGCGATCAGTTTCGTCTATTGTGGCTACACTCCCCGAGAGGCACGGATGAGGTGAAGCAGCCGTAGGGGGTCGCTGGTCCGAAGGCAGACAGACCCATAGAGACGCGCAGAAGTCCCTAATATAAAGCAACTACGCCATCTGCCCGACACCGCCAAAGGCATACCTGAAAGGCGAAAGGGAGAGGAAATCGTGGTAGAATACGCTACCCGGCATTCATCTAGGCGACCAGGAGAAAAACCCCCATGGTCAGAGAGGGCGGTCACCGGGAATCGAACCCGGCACCTCCCGAATGCGGGAAACACACGTTGCCGCCTGAGCCATCCCGCTCGGTTGCTGATGTATAACATTCACGTGAATTTCTCTACCCACTCTCGCTTATAGCTTCTACAAACTGTTTTTCTATCCACTTCATGTTAGTCGAGACAAACATTACAGAAATACTTTCATTACACACTTCGTTGTAGCTACAGGAGGGAATCAAATCAGTAGTTACATGTTGAAAAGCGAGTGCCTATACGTTATAGCCTTCCATTACATCACGAGAAACAACTAAATAGTGACAGCACTTTAAAAAAGGACAACGTATTAAAACATTCAAACCATAACAAGGGATATCTCGGAAATTGCTCATGTCACAAAAAAGTTATTTGAAATAAATTCTGTGTTTTAAAGAATTTCACTTTTTGTGTAGTAAGATTTTGTGTAGGTATATCTTACGATTTACAGTTATACAAAAGTAATTCAGAATTAAGAGGGCTTCACAGGATATTGAAGATAGCATACAGCGTGTCCATAAAAATACTATCATGCTTTGAACTGGTATTGCGTCGCTTTGGGTGAAGTTGTGACATTCGAAAGAAAGACTCAAATATGTTTTACTGTACCTCATAGACATAGAATGTGGCCCCCACGAGTGATATCACGGCGATATTCCCATTTGCGCCACACACGCTCCAATGGACTGGATGGCAGCTTTGGTACGAACTTGCAGGTTTTGAGGTAATGGGGTACATAGACACAATCCTTTGTGTAACCCATAAAAAGAAGTCACAGATCGTCAAGTCAGGCGACCTCGGTGGCCATTTGCAGAAGATATCATTTTGGTACGTCCAATCCGCGTTCTTGGAAGCCGCTCATTCAGATGTTCCGGAAAATGTAAATGCCAGTAGTTGCCTTCTTCCAATTATGGAAATAACCATTCAGTGAGCATGTCAAGATAAGTTGCACCCTTGACAGTGGCCTCTCGAAAGAAAAATGGGCTTGTTTCGATACGGCACAGAAGACATTCTGTTTAGGGGAGTCCCTTTCAATTTCCAAAATAGCATGTAGATTCTGGCTCCCCCAAATCCTAACATTATGCCTGTTCAGTTTTCCACTAGCGTGGAATGTTGCCTCATCACCGAAAATTATTTTTTCTGACAGATTTTCTTTGTCCTCCATTAGTACCAATAAATATTCAGAGAAATGTAATCGTTTTGCAGGGTCGTCAGGTTTCAAGTATGCAGTAATTGGAGTCTGTAGGGGTGAAACAGGATCATAGATATGATGGATTTAGGGATGTTTAACTGCTGACTAGCTCCCGCACTTGTTCCACAATTCTCGCATTGACAGATGGTCTCCCTGAATGGCTTTCCTCTGATGACATATGCAGCCACGATCCAAAAAATCACGTGTGTGTAGGAGCTTGATGTTGAAAGCTTCACCTAAAAGCACGCTGAACCTGCACCAGACTGTTTGCTATGATATTCCAAAACACGCCAATTACGTTCTTGTGGGTTCGCCATAACTCCTAAAACTTCTTTAATAACAACAAGTTTTAAAGGCAAACATTCACATATAGCCTGCCTGCTAAATATCCAATAACGAATCTATATCGAATAATCCCAAACATGAATGAGTTTAGTTTCTGTGTTTGATTCCCACGATCCCGTCCATTTTTCCTTTGTTGACATGCACAAAAATATTTGTGTTTTTCTTTCGAATGTTGTCAATTTCATTTAAATGGAACAAAAATGGAGTCTTCTTTATGGACGCTCTTTAACTGACGTGGTCCTTAGCGTCCCATTCTATATTGGGCATGAAAGACTGGTAATTTTGCTCAGAGACTTCTTTATCAGGCTTGAGTTCTTTTATGTGTCGTAAATCTACGACACAGGACCACCGGCTTTAGTTCCCTTCCGAAGGAAGACATGCTAAGGATTTTTACGCCGGAAGAAATCCATCACCCTCCGCCGTATTTGAAGACGCGACCTCGGGAACTAGAGGCCAGCATGGTAACCACTACACCACGGAAGACGACATCCAAGGCGACGTGGTGCCAGATTGGAATATGACAGTATTTTTGTGGACATACTGCACATCACATTGTGTAAATGCAGTTATTTCTGAAAAAATAAACAATATTGAAAATTTTGGCCATGTAAAGCGTAGTTTGGGGTGGGTGGATTTGCTTAAGATCCTAAACTTAAACGCCCAGTTTGGTATTCATCCAACTTTTCGTTTTTTACTTATGCCGTTCAGACACAAACGCATTCTTCTTCTAAAAGTGGTTTTTACTTTCTCTACTACGTATAGTTAAGTAGGGGAAGCATTGCATTCCACACAAAAATTCGATACCGAGATTTCACCGCAAATACAGGTTCTGAGGCCCCCTGAATAAAAAAGACATTTTTAGAAAAAAAACCCTTGCGTGTGTCTGTGAACAGCATAACATAGTCGGATAAATACCAAGGCTGGTATTTAGGTTCAGTATCTTGCAAACATGCAACACGAAGATTTTCAAGAAAATCCCTCCTCCAACTACCCTTTACATGGAACATTTTTCGTTAATTTTGATTTTCTAAAAATGGCTGTAACGATTTTGATTAAAATACCATATGCTAAAGATATTTACATGACAAATAAAAATGTATATCTTGAATTTTTTAGGAATATCCTTTTTTAGTCCTCTTCATTCGGAAGGAATTTTTTATAATCTTGTATAACTGGTAAACGTTAAGCGATAAACGAAAATACACTACACAACAAATTTAGATCTCTTTAAAACACAATTTACTTCAAATAAGTTCTTTTGTGGAATAAGCCATTTCTGAGATATTGGTTATTACTAGTTTGAGTTGTTCAGTTTTTGGTCATTTTTGAAGTCCTTTCAACATTAATTGTTTCTTGTGATATCATGGAAACAGTATGGAATTTTAAGACCAGCATATAGCGTCCAGTTGTTAAACACTTGCCTATCGCTGTTTTCTTTGTATATATAACGAAATGTGTAGTTATTTCTGTAAAGGTTTATTTGTGTTAAAATGTAGTAGATAGAAAAATAAACTTTAGTAAGAACAGTTTGTATACCCACTAATAAAACAATGGAGCAGAGAGTCATGTGAATGCATCACATCAGATTTAGGGGGCCTGAAAGGAAGTGTGTATTTGTAATGAAATCCCGGTATAAGATTTTTGGATGGAATGCAATACTCCCCATACTTAACAACCGTAGGTAAGTAGTAGGGAAAGTAAAAACGAATAAACTTAAATTACCGACTATTACGAGGGCTGTCCCAGGAGTACCCGACCTAACAAAGAAAACAAAAATGTTGAGGAAAAAACATCTTTATTCCTCTACATAGTCTTTCAGCTCGATACACTTTTCCCAGCAATGTTCAATAGCTTCGATCCCCTGTTTATAGTGAGAACCGTCGAGTTCTGCAAAATAGCCATCTACTGCAAACTCCACCTCTTCATTGTTGGCAAATCTTTTACCACCAAGACATTGCTTTAACTTTGGAAACAGAAAATAATCAGAGGGGGCTAAGTCTGGAGAATAGGGTGCATGAGGAAGCAATTTGAACTTCAACTGATTAATTTTGGCCATGGCGATAATGGATGTGTGAACTGGTGCATTGTCTTGGTGAAACAGAACTTTCTTTTTCGCTAAATGCGGCAGTTTTTGCTTGATTTCATCATTCAAACGCTGCAATAAGTTTGCATAATACTCGCCATTGATTGCTTTTCCTTTTCTAAAATAAACAACGAAGATCATCCCACACGCATCCCAAAAAACTTACGCCATGACCTTGCCTGCAGATGGAACTGTCTTCGCCATCTTTGGAGCCGATTCACCCCTTTCAATCCACTGTTTTGACTTCCTTCGTCTCAGGTGTGAAGTGATGGACCCATGTTTCATCCATAGTTATGAATCGACGCAAAAACTTAGCTTTATTGCAGCGAAACATCGCCAAACACTTGACTGAAACATCCTCCTCACGACGCTGCTTTTGTTTCATTGCGAGTGAACGCGGCACCCATCTTGCGTACAGCTTTCTCAGTCTAAATTTTCAGTCAGTATGCGATGTACAGCATTTTTTGAAATGCCTACAATGTCTGCTAGCTCGCGCGCTTTCAGTCGACGGTCATCCAATACCATTTTGTGGAATTTCTTCACAATTTCTGGCGTGGTCACCTCATTTGGTCGACCACAGCGATGTTCGTCTTGACCTCACTTAAACTCTGCCACACAACATTTTACTGCTGTAAACGAAGGAGCAGACTCCCCCAGAGTAGAATCTAGCTCAGCTTTAATATTAGTTGGACTAAGACCTTTCAAATGAAAGTATTGTATCACATAACGATGACCAGTTTTATCAATGTTTAAAAATTCGCTGAGAGAGTTCACTATTGATGGCTGCCAAACAATTACTAAACAATATAGCATCGTCAAACTTCAAACTTAACAACCGCTATATATACGTCAGGTCGGGTATACTTCTGGGACTGCACTCATATATCTGAAGTTAAAGCAGAAAGATAATAATGAACTGAACATGCACGAAGAAAGTATGTTTAAGAACAATCTCCTGAGGAAACTGGAAGTAAAACAAAAGCATTGGGTCGTATAGAACGGCCAAGGGAAACTTGAAGGTTCGGTAGTACTGGAAGAAGGGGAAGACCTGATAGAATACAGGGACACCTCGTTCACTGTGACCTACGAGACATCTATTGCAGCTACCACCCCCAGGTCGCAGAGACCCATGGAGCTGCTCAGAGAGGGCAATGAACGATCAGGCGACCAGGCAGCCTTCTAGTGTCCTCACCGGCACCGACCTACACCACCAAACCTAGAACCACACCTGAAAGATAGAAGGAACGGAACGAAAGGGAAAGGAAATCGTGGTTGAGAGATCACCCCAGCAAGGAAAATCACGAAACACCCCAGCTGAGAGTAGCGGTGGACGGGAATCGAAGCGAAGACCTGATACTCGTAGACGATTAAGAAGATGAAAGCATGCAACATGTGCACATAGTCTTGTTGGTTGTGTGTCTTGCTGGATCACAAAAATTACATTAGGGGGGGACTGAGATTTCTTAAAACGTTTTATCGTAACCTTCTGTAATTAACAGGACTTGCACAAGTTGGTAGACCTGGCTCCGCGCTTCCTGAAATGTCACCCACAGTTATTCGAGCTCGGTTTAGGATCAATATTAATGATACAGCAATTGAGGTCGTCATTAAATCAAACAAATGAATAATTGAAACGAGCCATCTGATACCAAAATTACCTCCCTTAATCCCGTTCTGTTTTCACAGACCGAGGCTTAACTCAACTACCCATGTTATTTGCGGTTATACACTATATAAAACTCGCGTTATATACGAAAAAACTTCCCGCAGTTGTAACTTGTGTCCGTGTTTCGTGGCTACCAGCATGTTTACAGTTTCAATAAACTCAAATATCTTCCAACATGTTTTGATGGTGAAACTTGAATCTAGTATACAACGATTTTGTAAGTACATAATCTAGCAGCGAATCTCGAGAATCTGTATTCACAATTCTACACCTCTCTCTTAATTTGCTGAGGATTTAAGGCAAATCAATTAGATCCTTTGTTTCCCTAACAAGCTCAGAGTAAGTTGATCTTTAGACAGTTCGCCGGAACTGGCCATAAACATGAGGCAGCGGATTATTACGTGCTTGCTGTGAAAGTGTGATAACCAGACACAAGGGGTTTAGTAACTAAAGTATTCACTAAACAAAGGCAACTAGCAATATAATAATAATCCCAATTCCTAGCACCAATAAGCATCACAGTAGTCCTGGAAACTTCGATCTCTTGCTCTCACTTGTACTATGATCAAACTTATGATAAAATCCATTAAAGACTAAAACGGATTCTTAATCAGCAAAACCTTTTTTAGCGATTCTCAGAGTGGACTTCGCCAGTACCATTGAACCACGAGTATATTTAACCATGCTTGAAACAGAAATCCTGAAAGCCTTCGCAGAAGCCTTCCTCAAGGTTCAGTGTTGAGCGTAGCTCTTTTACTTGTAGCCATCAACAACATTGTATCATCTCTTAGTCCACCAATTAAGCTTGCCTCTATGTTGATGATCTTACAGTACTCTGTCAAGGGGAAAATATTGCCACCAAGAAGTGCTGCAGTCTGCCATGAAACAACTACGAAAATGGCCATCGACGACTACATTTAAATACTCTGCCTTGAAAACAAAATGAATCACCTTCTCAAGGAAAAATCACCAAAGGAAAACTTAGAACTGTACTTTAACGAGGAAAAACTTGAAGTAGTTGCAGATATAAAACGTCTTAGAATTTATCTTGACAGAAAACTTTCATAGCCGCATATTAAATACTTAAAAGATACCTGTACAAAACGACTTAACGTCCTCAAAATTCTTGCTGCAAAAATTTGGGGAGCCGATTTAACCATACTTCTTGGTACCTACAAAACTCTTATTCGTCTAATGTGGACTATGGAGCTGAACCTTAGATTCTCAAAATACTAGACACAATTGAAACTACTGCACTACGCCTTGCTCTAGGGCATTCATTACGAGCTCAATTACAAGCCTGCGATTGGAACCATGTGAGCCTCCTTTGAATATTCACAGAAAAATCCTTAGTCTTACATGTACTATAAAAATTGCACGATATCCCCATATAAAAAGCATCGCTACGTTTTCACACAACATATCCCTAACAGAGTGCCCTTAAAACAATATGAAAGTCCATTCCACACAGAATTCTGCATTACCCCAAGATATTAATTTAAAAATGCCTTTGATCTATCCACGCCAACATCTCATTGGCTTATGCAATACCCGCCAATTGATATCCAACTTTCATCCTATACAAAACTCCAAACTCGAACTCTTCTTGTTAAACAAATATTCAGTCATCTACTAGATAAGTATCACAACCGCATAAAAATCTTTACCGACAGTTCAACTAATGAGGCACGTGGCTGCGCAGTGGTATACCCCGACTCTATGCCTTGCCGAACTTCTTTACTGAGTTTTCGTGTGAAATCTTCGCCATAAAACGAACTCTCTTACATATAAATAACTCTCCCCCAAAAGCCCACTTCACTATCTTAACGATTCCTTAAGTGCGTAACCATACAGAAATGTGAGACCCCCATGCAATGATAGCTTTGTTTCTTGTGCTCCAAAATTAACAACCCGGGGAAAAAGGTATCCTTGATATGGATTCCCTCCCATATAGATGACAATGAAATAGCCGATCGAAGCATCCAGACGTCCTGTAAGTAACCCCTCTATCATGCAGAAATGGAAGACAGAGTGGTTAACATTTGATGGCAAATTTTATGAAGCCTGTTCAGGCGCCACGGATTTTGGCGTGTGAAAATTTTAATGGAAAGCTACGATGCGAGTCATTTACCGTATAGATATATGGCAGCTGCAGCTCGAAGAATGGTGCAAGTTGAGACGTGAGTTGTATACAGTGGAAGGAACTGGACAGAAATAACCACGTGCTACTTGAAAGGGAGGCATTGAAACACCAGGGGCTGTTTGATTGGACTAGCCAATATCCCGGCGAGACCTATACCAACTCTTTCCAACCTCTACGAACACAAACGACGAAATCAAGTAATCATCTCTCGCCTAAGAATTGGCCACCGCAAACCGACGCACACCTTTCTTCTAGCCAAAGATCAGCCTCCAACCTGTGTCAGCTGCAACACACCGTTAACCATCCAGCACATCATTGTACACCAAGTGTAGACAATCAGCCAGTATCTTTGATTTCTGCAGCCCAGTGAACAAACTAAAAAGATTAGAAAAACTTTACAGTTTCTTAAGGATATTAATCTGTATGATAAAGTGTAAAAATGCAAACTTCTGGGTTAATTTTGAAGTAATGCAAATGTAAACTTTTGTATTAACGTTAAAATAATGTATCTGTTATAAAATTATGAAAGCAGTCTAAAAATAAATGGTAAAAAAAAAAAGCCAGAGGAATCGTGTTGCCGCACGGAGTACAGCTGAAATTAGGTATTGTTACGGACATTCTCCTCCCCAATTGCACAGAGGTTTCGTTGTGACTGTTCCATTCATTATATACACTGCCGTTTGTTAAAATTGCAACACCAAGAAGGAAACGCATGCATTTAATAGCACAGGTTAGGTAATGTCAAGTAACAAATGATAAACTTTTCAAATCTATACATGACGTTTGAGCTCTAATATTCAGTATTTGGTGTGGCCTCCATGCGCTGCAATTAGAGCTGCTATACGCCGTGGCATTGAATCAAAAAGGTTCTGAATAAGTTCCTGAGGGACTTTCCTCCACGCAGTTTGTATTCGAGCCCACAAATCCAAGACACTGGTTACTGGAGGAGCGTGACGCACCAGGTGCCGACCAACCGTATCCCAGACATGTTCGATGGGCGACATGTCAGGGGAACGTGCAGGCCAGGGAACCAATGGTACCCGTCGCTCTTCCAAGAAGGCTTGTACATTCCTCGCAATATGTGGCCGGACATTGTCCTGCTGAAATGTGGCCTGTGGAGATGCCTGAAGCAGGGCGAGTACCTCAGGCTCTACAACCACCATTAGGTACCGGTTGCTGTGCAAAGTGCCCTCAATTCGTAGGAGGCGAGATCGGTTGTTGTAACCAATGGCGCCCCAAACCATCACACCTGGTGTTTGTCCGCTATGCCGCTCAACACCGCCGGACACGTATGCGACCATCACTGAAGGACACGAAGCGGGACTCGTCCGAAAAGACTGCAGTTTGCCACTCAGCACCCCATTGATGGTGTTCACGTGCCCATTGCAGTCGGAGAAGCTTGTGTTTTCTGGACAATGTATGAAACCAGTCTAACCTACAGCAGACGGCGACGAACCGTTGATGCAGACAAGTTAACACCTGTTGCAGTGCTCCAACGTCGAGCCAACACTGTGGATGAAGCTGTACGGTCCATTATGGCCATGCGAACAAGATGACGGTCATCCCGTGGTCCAGTACCACTGCGTACGACCTTCATCTATCCACTGCTTCCACACAAGCATCACTGCCGTAGCAGCATGCCCTGTACGAGCAGAAATGTCACGGTCTTGACCCGGGCGGAGCTCAGAAGATTCAACTGGGAAGTTTTCTCGTATCCTCCATATTCACCAGATCTTTTCCCAAGTGATTTTCACATGACTCAAAGGTCATCTTGGAGGTAAGCACTTTAACACCGTGACGAAGATAAGGATTCATTTTACTATCATTTTAGGAATTTATTTTACTATCTTACAACTTTATGAATATTATGAAGCCCGAATTTATCCTATTAAGGTAATCCTTTTGAATCAGAAGTTAACAGCTGGTTGTGAGCACAGGACCCGACCTGGTACAACACTGGCTGGGAAAAACTTGTCACGTCCCCAAAAATGCTTGGAAAAACATGTTGACTATGTAGAAAAGTAAAGAAGGATTTTACAATATAAATAAAATTAATTCAACGTGACCAATTGTGTGTAATGTTTTTTTTTTTATAAAATAGGGAAACTTACTTATTGGACGACCCTCGTAAAATGCAATGTAACTCAGATTTTTGTATATTAATACATTAATTAAATCATTAGGTAACTTTATTGCACACTTTAAATAGCTAAACATTATTGGTTTTTACATTCTCTACTACGTTTAGTAAGTAGGGAAAGTATTGCATTCAACACAAAAATTCGATGTCGAGATTTCACCGAAAATGCATGTTTCGAGGCCCTCTGAATCCAAATAAAGCCGTTTTGGAAACATGTTCGTCTGTGTGTCTGTGAACACCATAACTTGGTACTTAGGTTCAATATTTTCGAAAGCGACGGTACAAAGATTTAAAAAAAATCCAAACTCTAACTACCCTTTACATGGAACATTTTTCGAATATTTTGAGTTTCTAAAAATGACTAACGATTTTGATTAAAATACAATATATTTGGGTTATTTATATTTACATGATAAATATGTATCTTGAATTTTCTGGGAATAGCTATGAAGTCCTCTTATTCGGAGCACGTTTGTATAATCTTATATAACTGGTAAACGTGCTAGTTTTCCTATCGCCTACAAAAATTCTATACCAATTTCACCGGAAATATACGTTTCGAGGCTCCTTGAATACAAAACATAAAGCATTTTGAGTAAAAGTTCCCCATGTTTTCAAGTAAATCACACCACCCGATACTGCATTTTACAAGGAAAATTTTGCATAATTTTTAATTTTCTCAAGAATGGTTATTTAACGATTTTGATGAAAATGCCACATTATGACACATGGAAACCGAATGACCGACTGACCGGTTGAAGAAATAAGCACACGAGTAGCGCTCTCCCCGGCGCAAACACCAGAAGCGCTACCGAGAGATAACCAAGTTTCCTATGAAATTGCCGGGAACGTTCCCGCAATTAATATATAAGGGAGCGTGCTCGCGAATCCGTCGGCAAGCGCGTTTTTGATGCGACCTAAACTGCTAGTAACTCACTGCGTATACGAGTGAGGTGGTGGCGTACAGTGAGTGCTGCTACTGCGAGAGATTAGAGGTCTTGTGTTCGACTCAGCGGAAAGAAGAAAATGCACGTCTCATTGCGTCGCTTTGTTGCGAGGAAAAGTGGCAGTGTAAATCGAACAGTCACAATGTAATTAAGATAATTGCATGACAAATAAAATGTATATTTTTTGCGAATAGTCTGTAAAGACCTCTTTATTCTGAACCAGTTTTGTAAAACTAGTAAACCGTGAAATATAAACATTTTACTACACAAAAATGAAGATCTCATTAAAGCAGAAAATTTATGTGAAAAAAGCTCTTATTTTTTGAATTTTCGAATACTAATACTTCATATACACGAGATAGACATTAGTTATAATCTTACTTTTGAAAATCTGATGTGATAATGGGTATACAAATTATTCATACTGAAACTTATTTTTATATCCACTTCATTTTAATTCAAACAAACCTTTGCAAAAATACCTACATTATACATGTCTTTACAGATACAAAGGGAATAGCGATAGTCAAATGTTTAAGAACTGGACGCTATGTTGGCCTTAAAATTCCATACTGTTTCTATGGCAGTGAGAGAAACAACTGAAGCTCGAAGAGACTTTAAAAGAATGACAAGTATTGAGGAATTCGAACTTTTAATAACGGATAGTTCAGAAATGGCTTATTTCAAAGAAAAAAATATTTTAAGTAAATTATGTGTTTTAAGTAGATGTATATTTTTTTATATTGTACGTTTTCGTCTATCGCTTAGCGTTTACCAGTTAAACAAGATTATACAAAATTCCTTTAAATGAAGAGGACTTCATAGGCTACTCCCAGAAAATTAAAGGTATACGTTAAATTTGTCATATAAATATCTTTAATATATAGTATTTTAATGCAAATCGTTGTAAGCATTATTTAAAAAATCAAAACTTTCGATAAATGTTGCAGTTGGGGTGGAAGGATTTTATTGAAAATGTTCGTGTATCATCTTTGGAAGGTACTGAGCCTAAATAGCAAGTGTGGTACTTATCCGACTTTTTGTTTTTGAGTTATGCTATTCACAGACACACGTGCGGACCTTTTTCTAAATATGCTTTTTGTGGTTTCAGGGGGACTCAAAACATATATTTCTGGTGAAATCCCGGTATCAAATTTTTGGGTGGAATGCAATAGCTTTCTACCTACTATGTACGTGGTAGAGAAAGTAAAAAGGATATTGTGTGTTGAAATGTTTCGCGAAACATGGCCTCTTATGATGTAATGCGTTTAGTGTTGACAGAGGAAGGTAACGTGCGCGAGCTTTAGTTCTATTGACTTTTGGTACTTTTTAGGAGTGAATAACAGCATATTCTAGTAATAGTGTCGGTGTAAATTACGTAATTGCACTAATTTGTACATAACATGAGGCAGTATTTTTAACACTTAAATGATATCAGTCTAATTATATAATATAAAATATAATAACAGCCCGCCTTAAAGCAATATGTGTATAATATAATATGTAAAGTGTATGTTACATTCATTGTATTATGTTTATATTATTATGTACATGTATGATAATGTTATGGAATGTATTACGTAGTTTAACAATGTAGAAGCTGTGAGAATAGAAGCAAGCTGCTTTCCGTAGCCAACAGAATTACAAAATAAAAGCCGAAAGTTGCTAACAATGTGGTAACCTTGAGACAACAATAAATTAGAAAGTTTAATAATTCTTGGAACAATAATGTAATAATAGCCAATCAAAAACTAGAAATAGCTTTAAGCTAAATTAAAAGTTTCCATTGGAGTAGGCTTAACCAATCAGAGACTTGAAATAGGGGAAATGTACAGATTCAGGCGGGAGACGCTACAAGACAGCGTACCCGAGCAGTTCGGTATAGGTTCTGTGCGAGACATAGCGGTGGGAATAATATAAAGTTTACGTGTTTAAAATTACAATTAACAATAATCTCACAGCTCTAAAGTAGGATATATCAGTGAAGTATTATTTAATCGTGTGAAGAATAAACAAAGTATAATAATTTGTGTAAGCCTTCAGTTTTAGCCACACTAGCCCTGCTAAGAGAGATGTGCTTTACAAGTTACTACTGACGAAGCCGAGGCATACATATACAATATTTAAATAAACATTAAAATACAAAGTTGATTTTTTAAACGTGGGGCGACGGCCACCGGAAAAGTAAACGTGGGGGCGAAGGCCACCGAAAAGTTTTATACCGTACGTGGGGCGAACACTCCCGCAAAATTGGCATCCATTACGTGCGTGGTGTAAAACAGTTTCAAGTTGGTATACCATACGTGGTGCAACAACTACAACAAGTTTGGCTCTCATACGTGGGAAAACAACCCCTACAAACACTAGGTGCATTACGTTGCCGTGTACTGGATTAATTTAACAGATGACACTATAGCGGAAAAACAAAGTGAACGAGTACAGTGCATGACGAGTTTCCTAAACTTAGCAGCAAGCAAATTAACTTTTCTGGGTTAACAAAGTTCACAACATAGTGAATAGCTACTAACAAATTTCTTTTGAAGGGGCTATGGCACACGCTGCGTTTTATGACATTCCTTTGTTTCAGGTTACTTATCATTACATAAAAAAGTAAACTGTATAATGTAAAATATTTGTTGGAATTCTAATTGTTTGTTTTTAAAAACCGTTTAAATATGCCGATATTACCACTTCTAAACATAATCTTACTTTATACTTTTCGAATGACAAGTCTGAAAACAATGCAGTTGCTTATAGCAAAAAGTAAGTTTTCTGCGTGGCATGAATGTATTGGTACCGAAAGTTTCAAACGCTGTAAATTTCAACCATTTCAACTTAAAGTCTTATCACAAATATTTTCAGCATAATTAGAGCACAAAATTAATTTTCATCATCATATACACATACCTTTATATATACATTTTTAAGAAACTCTATTTAAAAAAAATATCTGACATGTTAAATTTACATGACTTTCTCTACTCATTCTTCAGCAAGCTATTCTTAAAAAAACTTGTTTTTTGTCTACTTCTGGTTAATGGAGATAAACATTTTGTAGAAATGATTTTATTAGATTGCGAGTGTAATAATATAGCTTACAAATGTTTGTATACATCGGTGTTGAAGCCATCTTGTGACGTCATTCATTTGTTTGGTTTGTAGCTCCATCTGGCGTAGCAATTTGCGGTTCTTAGTATCAGTTTTTGAAATAATTCATTTCAAATGTCCTCCGGCTAGCTATTATCTTATCTTGGGTCGAACATGTGTCTCAATACAGGTCGTGAAACGGAAAGGAATCTTTTATCCAAAAATTACACTGATGAAAAAATTTGTTTTATAATTTTATTGTCGAACACGTTCACTATCACTTTTACATATTGATCTAGATACTCGCCAAACTGAAACTGTTATAATACTTCTTACTGATCACTTGTAATCAACGTATTTCAACCTTTTGTATAATTAACTTTACCATATTTTAGATCTTTCATAATTCTGCTGCGCGTAACTTGACGAACTGACTGACTGAAGACGACGTGTAGTGTATGAATGCTTTCGGCGAACTGAAGGACTGACTGACTTTACCTCAAACTTGGCTTCTATTTATACTCCTGCAATCAGATACGCCTAAAGATTATAAATGAATTACTATTGGCTAATAAAACGCGCCAACATTAGCGTCTATCTTAATATCCAATGAAAACCACGAATACATATTGCTTTTAGGGAAACATTCCAGAAGGTTCTCAACGGAAAAAACGCGCGAACATTACGTAACTTCCTTGTTTCCAATAATGATAAACAGCTCACCCCCCTCTCTGCATTATTGCGCTATTATTGACAGTTTCAGTAAGGCCGTATAAACCTATTTACAAATAATAATTACAATTAATAAACATCTGAAATCAATGTCACATAAAAATGCATATTCATATTACAATCATTATTTACATTTAAGTAATTTGTAATACAAATTACTGCATCAAGATATGTCATTGTCGGACACAAGGGGATTAGGGTATTTCAGTAGACTAGAGCACTGGAAGGTTGGGATTCTTAAAAAGTGGATTTTTCATTTTACACGTGTTAAAAAAATAGAAGCCTTCATTTTATATTATACCATTAAGCTTATCGTCGTCCTCCGTGGACTAGTGGTACCGTGTTAGCCTCTAGTTCCCAAGGTCGCGGGTTCAAACTCGGCGGAACGCGATGGATTTTTTTCGGGCGTAAAAATCCTTAGTATGGCTTCCTTTGGAAGGGAAGTAAAGTCGGTGGTCCCGTATCGTAGATTTACGGCACGTAAAAGAACTTGAAGTCTGATAAAGAGGCCTCTGAGCAAAATTACCAGTCTTTCACGCCCAATATAGAAGGACCATAGTAGTTAAAGAGCGTCCATAAATAAAACTCAATTTAATTAAGCTTATCGACCTTTAAATTTGCCAACTTAAAGCTGACGGTGGATAACAATGCCCATTGCATTGTTTCTTTTTTCTCAATTTTGCGTAATTTGGTTTTTTCATATGTCAGGTGTAGCTGGTGCACTTTTGTCAATAGTATTAAAATATGTACAGCAAATTTTTACTGGACATTCCTAGGAACTGCATCTTTAAGCTATGCTATAAAGATTTTTGTAAATATTTTTAAATAAATGTGAAAATAAAAAGCTATTTATGAAAAAATGGGCTTTTTTATGTTACACAAACTAAAGTATTGTTTATTATCGACAGGTTAAAAATAATAAATATTTTGTTCGTGGTATAAAATTACCTTTTTTCTGATTTAGGAAAAATAGTGATCATAGAAAGAAAATGATGCACCTGAATTATGAGTTGCAACATTTTGAGCAATGAAACAGGATGTCACTTGTATCACTTTTGCACAACTTCAAGCGAGCTTGGCTTATTTTTACGATCATTATTTCCAGAAAGATATTTGAAAATTCAGACTAATAACAAGGAATATCTCGGAAATGGTTAACTCCACAAAAAATAATTGGTATATATAATAATTGTGTGCTTTAATGAGATCTCCATTTTTGTGCAGTAAGATTTTGTCTATATCTTACGGTTTACCGTTTACTCAAGTCATTCAGAATAAAGAGGATTTCAGAGATATACGTATCGTTTGCCATGAAAATATCCTCAATATATCTTATTTTTAGAATATAAAAAATGTCGAACATTCTTCCATGTAAAGGGATTTTCTTCTTGGTATCGCATCTTTGGAAGATGGCGAACCCAAATATGTTTGGTATTTACCTTTTCCTAAAATAGTAGATATGATACGAGGGGTAAAATAAAGCCGCTTTTAAACATGTGTGGCTCGAATTTGTAAAATATCAACAATATTATATTGATTCCTGAAACTAACAAATACCACGTTTAGAACGTGTTCATGAAACAAGAGAAATTACGTTAAATGGCGAGATGTCAGATGGTTTTATGTTTTGTTGATTCGCTAGCAGTGAAATTATTTCCAACATGTTTTGCCTTACACCAGGCAATGAAGCGATTAAATGCTATATCATATTGCTTTCTGAACTTTTTTTGGGGGGGGTGGTGAGTATGTACTTCTGGTGTTATTGTTTCTGCTGATTCTGTAATTTCACTTTAATTTCTTCTGAATTCATAATTTCCGCCATTGAATCTTTATGTAGGTAACGTTTTAGATAAAAGAGTAACGTTTTAGATAAAAGAAAGCTGTCAATATAACGTATAGGCTAACTCCACAACGAATTGCGATACATTTAAGTATGACGATTTATAAATGCGAACGCCATTAGAAACTAATCCTGTAAAAATACATAATAAAAGAGGTTTTTGAGTTTTTTGTTTTATTTATGGAGCTCTTTAACTACTATGGTTCTTAGCGTCCCATTCCATATTGGGCGTGAAATACCGGTAATTTTGCTCAGAGACCTCTTTATCAGGCTTGAAGTTCTTCCGTAACTCTACGACACGGCACCACCGGCTTTACTTTCTTTCCGAAGGAAGCCATGCTAAGGTTTTTTACACCCGAAAAAATCCATCGTTCTCCGCGGTTTGAACTCGCGACCTTGGTAACCACTACACCACGTAAGACGACACATAATGAAAGGTAAAACCTAATCAAACCAAGTCGAACTATTAAACACGTGCAAATAAATGCAAAGGGTAATTTTCATGTGACTGGACTTGAAACCAAAGTTGGTCACACTGAAGACTGCGATAATCTAAAGTTTTTTGCTCGTGTGCTCTATGTTAGAAGTTATACATTTAGGCCATGCTGTCTAACGATGTATTTTACTATTCAGGGGGCCTGAAAACTGTATTTCGGTGAAATCTCGATATAGAATTTTTGGATGGAATGCAATACCTCAACTATCTAATGTGTACGAGATAGAGAAATTAAAAGGCTTTTGCAAGTCTAGTTTGTAGAAGAATCGTCAGAGAAAGTTATGTGAATGGAACATGCCTGATTTTTTTTTATTTTTGAGAAATAAAGTAATAATTGTATCTTTATGAATTTAAGTTACAATATTATACACTCTGTTACATTTTTTTATACCGCGCGGCACATGAAGTGCCTAAAAGTAAAGCAAAATCGCAAACGACATGTTCGGCAGCAAGGCAGTTATGTTTGTCGCTGGTGATAGGGGCTGAGATGACAATGTAAGAGGGTGGAAACTGTGCTAGCGTGGTTTGTCCTATCAGCTTTAGAGACGCCGCCTGAAGGTATGTTGTACTTGGCGTAACAAACTCTTGCCTTCCAAATTATGTCACATTGTTGTAGCAGGTCCCTTAATTTGTTTTTTCATTGTGTACGTGGAATAATACCAGCGAAGCGGTCGATGTGACCTCTGCCATCAGGCAGACGTTGTGCCCACCGCGAGCAGACGTTCCAGCGACACGCTTGGCTAGATGACTGTTGCCAAATGCGCAATATCTTGCAGACAGATTAGAAATTTAAATATGCTAAAATGCAGTTCATAAAATGTAGCATACTAACATAATTACGAAACCACAAAAGAAAGAAACGAAAAATTGGACTGGCGTAAGCATTCGCACGACAAATTCCCACATATTCGTTATGTTACAAAAGTTATATAACAATGTGATGTGTTCCATTCACATGAATTTCTCTATCCTGCACAGTTTATTAGTGCATATACACACTATTCTTACTAAAGCTTAATTTTCCAACTATTACATTTTAATCGAGATAAAACCTTTGACGAAATAGCTACATTATGCATTTCGTTATGGATACAAAGAGAACAGCGATAGTCAAATGTTTAAGAACTGGACGCTATATGCTGGCCTAAAAGTTCTATACTGTTTCCATAACATCGCGAGAAACAACTGAATATCGAAAGAACTTAAAAAAATGACAAAATTATTGAAAAATTCGAATCATTAATAAGAAATATCTCGGAAATGGCTGATGCCACATAAAAGGTTATTTGAAATAAATTGTGCGTTTTAAAGAGATCTACATTTTATGCAGTGCGTTTTCGTCTATAGCTTAACGTTTACTAGTTATACAAGATAACACAAAATTCCTTCCGAATAAAGACGACTTCACAGGCTATTCCCGAAAAATTCAAGATAACGTTTTATTTGTCATATAAATTTCTTTAATGTATAGTATTTTATACAAAATCATTAGTCTCATTTTTTAGAAAATCAAAACGAAAGGGTACTTGGGGTGGGGGTTTATTAAAAATCTTCGTGCCGCATCTTTGGAAGATTCTGAATGTAAATACCATGTTTTTGAGTTATGCTGTTCACACACACACACACACACACACACACACAAACAGATGCACCCGTGCGAGGAACTTTATCTTAAAAAGCTTATGTGGTGCATTTACGCGACTTTCTCTACCCATTCTTGAGAATATTCTTACAAAAGCTTATTTTTCTATCTACTTCAAGTTAATCGAGATAAACATTTGCAGAAATAGTTTTATTACAAAATTCCTTGCAGGTACAACGGGACAGTAGGCTTAAGCGACAGTCAAATGATTGTTATGTGGTGGATTTGAAATTACGTTCTCTTTGCATGACCACGAGGTGGGAGAAAGAGTGCGTGTGTTCCCTTTAGAGAAAATAATAAGTACCTGAAAATTTAAACCAATAACAAAGAATATCTCGGATATGGTTAACTCGACCAAAAAATATATATATGACAAATTGTGTAGTTTAACGAGATCTAATTTTTTGTGTAGTAACATTTTCAATATTTCTTACGGTTTGCCAGTTGTACAAAAGTCGTTCAGAATGAAGATTTCAGATGCTATTCCGAGAAAGTTCAAGATATGCATTCTTAAACCTATGGTATTATAATCAAAATCGTTAGAACCACTTTTGAGCGAATCAAAATTTTCAAAACCATTTCCATGTAAAGGGTAGTTTGGGGTGAGGTGAATTTCTTGAAAATCTTGTCACATCCTTGCATGGGGACTTCAAAACATATATTTCCAGTGAAATCTCGGCATCGATTTTTGCGTGGTGTACAATACTTCCCCTGCTTAGCGGAGAAAATAAAATTTACCCACAATGCACACATCGACCGATTAATGTTAAATGTTATAGGTACATAAAATGTGAATACACGAATACCGAGCCCCTGGCATTTCGCCCGCCTGTAAGCAGTGCCAGAGAAGTTGCCTAGAGCGCAGGGGAGCTCGTGAATATTCCCACAGGGATCTGCGTGCCGCGTAAAATAAAGAATATGCATATTTCATTACACGGCCACTTGTATGTTGCTCTTCAAACACGCCAAACTTACTTAAAAATTAATTTTACACAAAAGTGTAGTAAGGTAATCTGCTTAACAAAGTTGCTGTATTTTCTTTGATATAAACATCACAACTACGGTTATCTTGGGTGATAGTAATTTGTTCTCTGTGGAGCGCTTATTACTCTCGCCCTCTCTGTCTGTACGCAACAAATGGCTTATAAACTGCTACACGTGGTTATGTATTTAGAGTTCTCAAAAAAGGACAATTTTTTCCAGATATTTGTAAAATTATTGATAACTAGCACTACCCGCATTAAATGTTGCAGTGGTTGTTGCCCCAGTATTGAAGCCAAACTTCACGTTGTTTAATTGTTGCGGTTGCACCACGTTATGGATGGCAAACTTGCGGGAGATTGTTTCTTGGAGCGTTCGCCCCACGTACGGTACAAAGTTTCCGGTGGCCTTCGCCCCACGTTTACAAATCAACTTTGTATTTTAATGTTTATTTAAATGTTATATATGTATACCTCGGCTGCGTTATTACTACTTTTTAGAGCACGTATCTCTTAGCAGGACTGGTACGGCTAAAGAATGATGGCTTACACAAATTATAATTGTATTGTACTTTGTTTATTAATCCTTCACACGATTAAATAGCACTTCACTGATATATCCTACTACAGAGTTGTGAGATTATTGTTTAATTACACTTTTAACAGGAAAGTTTTATATTATTCTCACCGCAATGAATTTTTATGTCTCACACTGAACCTGTGCCATACCGAACTGCTTGGGTACGCAATCTTGTAGCGTCTACCGCTTGAATTTGTACAATTTCTCTATTTCAAGTCTCTGATTGGCTAATCCTACTGCGATAGAATACTTTTATTTAACTTAAAGATTTTCTAGTTTTTGATTGCTATTTATAAATTATTTTAAATATTGCATTATTATTGTTCCAGGAACTATTAGTAGCCTTATTAAACTTTCTAATTTATTGTTGTCTTAAGGTTACCTCATTGTTAGCAACTTTCTGCTTTTACTTTGTAATTCTGTTTGCTATGAAAGCATCTTGCTTCTATTCTCACAGCTCCTACATTGTACAACTACGTATTACATTCAGATAACATTATTATACATGTACATAATAATATAAACATAATACATGACTGTTACATACACTTATATATTATATTATACACATATTGCTTTAAGACGGGTTGTTATATTTTATATTATATAATTAGACTGATATCATTTAAGTGTTAAAAATACTGCCTCAGTGTATATCCTTTCACTTTAATAATCCTTCTTTATTCCACTCCACTCTCCCTATATCTTTTACACCATTTCCTCTCTGTACAACTCAGCGTCATGTGATGCTTAAAAACAAAAACCTACCCTAAATTATCCTTTGCGTTGCATTATATTTTCTCAAAACACGGCACTAGAATGTCATGTTTTTGAGATATTGTTATAAAAAGATAATATTTTTAAATAAACTGACTGAAACGCGTAGCCGAAGTCGTTAAAGCAGGACTCGTTATCGGTAGGTTCAAATATCGACAGGTTTTCCTCAGTCCTCAATAACTGGCAAATACCGATGAGACCTGTAACGTTTTCTTCCCAAATTTCCTTTCTCATTTCATGTATGATCGGTGTCCACCGCCTGTGGTGCCATATGTAGTAAGAATAGCTCTTGTATAACTTGTAAACCGTAAGAAATAGATAAAAATGTAGATCTAGTTAAAACATCGGCGTGTATCAAACGTTAGCGTTAGCCAATTTAGAAATATTCCGTTCTGTATGATTACATTTCCCCAAAAGTAACGGAATGTAGTTGAAACTTTTAGATTCTTGTATTTTATTTTCTTTTGCAAGAGCTCGTTACTACGATTTCTGAATATATTCCTCCATGCTCCTGATAAAACATTAAAGGTTATTTTGGTATGTTGCATGTAACCAAATAATTACTGCTTAATTTGGGGGCAAAAACAAGGGCTGATTATATATGAATATTGTAATATACAGTGCTTTTCTTTCACATTGTGGCCACCACACGGCTGTTCGTGCGTCGACCGCCACAGCTCGGACTCCCGCTGACATAGTTATAATATTGCCGTAACTGCCACGTACTCATTCTTGCAATGATAATAGGCACATACCCTATCTGAACAGATGTTTGAAATATTGTCCTCCTATATCCATGTAATTCTGGTAAATATCGAAATTGAGCGAGTTTTGCGCCCGAGTTCTTTTATACCTTTCGATGTATGGGTGTTTGTTGCACACACCTTTAATTTTCGAGTTCCCCATAGATGAGAATCACAGTTAACTCAAGAGGATCATGAGCCACAATTCTTTACTAATTACTCTATTTTCAATAATTTCCTGAATCAAAATTAATGACCCATCAGCGTGTTGAAAAAATACGGACTGACATACAAGGCCGGCCAACTGTTTAAAAAAATGGTGTAGGTAACTCCTGAAATTTTCTGCATTTTTTGTTTATTTTTTAACTTAGTCCTATTATTCTGTACGCATTTACTGCACAACAATTTTCGTGTCACGCATGGGGAATCTCGTGTATAAAATTGGGTTTATCTGTGCTCCAATATCTGTTGTTTTGTGACGAAACATAGCCATTTAATGGAACCATGCTCCGTCAGAGAATATAAAGCGTGGGTCAATCTATCATTTCGTAAAATTCAGTTACAGAAATTTCTCCGAATGTGTTCATCACGCGGTAAATGAGATGTGTGCAACACATGGGGGCCCCCATCATTGTAAGAACTAGAAGAAAACATCAGTCTCGAGTGTGAATCAACATTTTCTGAGAAGACGCCAGAAATGTGTGGATAGAGAAGAACAATATTTCTTATGATAGGTGTGTGATTATCATTCTAATAGTAACTATGAGAACGTAAGGCGGTTGCGGGGATGTTATAACTGTTTCGGCGTTAGTCCGAGATGCGGCGACCGGCGCGCGAGTAACCGTTTGGTGGCCACACTGTGAAGGAAAGGCACTGCATTAGGAGCTATGTGATAAAACAGGTCCTGAAGGGCGAGAACTACAGTGATACTTTTAAAATACATGACAACCGTTTAGAAAAATGTCCAATGTGCGGACATCAATCAAACAAAGGTATGGGGAGAGAAGAGGCAAGACAACATAAATGGAAGGATTTAGATGTTGAAATACTAATTAGAAAGACTGACTAAAAGGAGAAAAATATTAAAAAATTATACGGAATTGTGTAAACTTAAAGAGAAGTAGGTAAGAATGAACAATAGGAAGCTGAAATTAAAGGATTCCATAAGAATTATAGACTAAAAAGTTGTAAATAAAGACAGGATAGTAAAATGTACACTGATAACCTGGAATTATGTGTATTGGGACCAATAAATGCAGGTAAGTAACCTCAACCGAGCGGGATGGCTCAGGTGGTAAGGTCTCTGGCCCCCATTCGGGAGGTTCAAATCCCGTGGGGCGACCAATATGTCTGAGGTTTTTTCGTGGTTTTCCTCAGTCGCCAAGGTAAATACCGGATTGGATATTTAATACTACGACCCAAAGTTCCACCTTAAGTCTAAAAGAATAGTAAAATGAAAAATAAGTGGTAATAGAGAATACTGTGCCATCTATCTACAGACAATGTAAGCAGTTACACTGGACGGCACGAAGCAGAAGATCCGGCTGTGGGCGTGACGAAGCAAGATGGCAATTCCAGGGATGAGACCTTTCTGTGTGGGGGCGGCGGTTGGACTGGACGGCTACCTAATGCCATCTGCACGACATGAAGCAGGTGGTTACAAGGATGATACCTAGAAGGGTAACTGTCTGCCTTTATATGGGGGCGGCGGTTGGACTGGACGGCACCCTAATGCCATGAAGCAGGTGGTTACAGGGATGAGACCTAGAAGGCTAACTGTCCGCCTTTATATGGGGGAGGCGGCGGTTGGACTGGACGACATGAAGCACGTGGTTACAGGGATGAGACCTAGAAGGCTAACTGTCCGCCTTTATATGGAGGCGGCGGTTGGACTGGACGGCACCCTAACTCCATCTGCACGGCATGAAGCAGGTGGTTACAGGGATGAGACCTAGAAGGCTAACTGTCCGCCTTTATATGTAGGCGGCGGTTGGACTGGACGGCACCCTAACTCCATCTGCACGGCATGAAGCAGGTGGTTATAGGGATGATACCTAGAAGGCTAACTGTCCGCCTTTATATGGGGGCGGCGGTTGGACTGGACGGCACCCTAATGCCGTCTGCACGGCATGAAGCAGGTGGTTACAGGGATGAGACCTAGAAGGCTAACTGTCCGCCTTTATATGTAGGCGGCGGTTGGACTGGACGGCACCCTAACTCCATCTGCACGGCATGAAGCAGGTGGTTATAGGGATGATACCTAGAAGGCTAACTGTCCGCCTTTATATGGGGGCGGCGGTTGGACTGGACGGCACCCTAATGCCGTCTGCACGCACGAAGCAGAAAATTCGGTAGCTACGTGTCTCTGTGACACGTGACGGAGCGGGTGGTTACAGGGATGAGACCTAGAAGGCTAACTGTCCATCACATATCGTTCTAAGAGATATCCAATAACAGATCCGTCGCGATATGACCAGGGAGTTAAAACGGCGTCAAATAAAGTAGAAAAAAGTGACCTCAGAAAGAGAATATCTAATGGAGATAATACGATCTATAGCATCTTGTTTTAAATTTTGTTATAAGCAGTATCAAATTATGTAACTTATGTATGTATGATGAGAAATAAGTATTTATGTATCTACTACACAACAAATATATATATATATATATATATATATATCTCATTGAAACATAATTTATGCTAAATAAAGCGTTTTGTAGCGTCAGGGGTTACGGAGATAATCTATGTTATTGATTTGAATTTTCAAATACTTAATTCTTGTTACATGTACCTAGTAGGTACTACCAAAAAATGTTGTACCGAGATTTCAACGGTAATACATGTTTTGAGGCACCTGAATTTATAAAAAGCATTTTTAGAAAAGTTCTGTATGTATGCGCATGTGTCGTGAACAGCGTAACTAAAAATGAAAAGATCGGATGAGTAGCAAATTTTGTATTTAGGTTCAGTACCTTCCAAAGATGCGACAAAAGATTTTTAAAGAAAATCCCCATCCCAACTACACTTTACATGGAAAATTGTTTTATAAAATTGCTCCAACGATTTTGATTAAAACACCGTGTATATAAGACATTTACATGACAAATAAAATGTATGTCTGGAATTGTTTTGGAACAGCCTGTGAAGTGTTTTTCACTCGGAAGGAATATCTATAATGTTGTATAACTGGTAAAAGTTAAGCGATAAAAGAAAACGTACTACACAAAAATTGTACATCTGTTAAAAGCACACAATTTATTTCAAATAACTTTTTTTGTGACATCAGCCATTCTTAAGTCATTGTCATTCTTTTCAAGTCAACATTCAGTTGTTTCTCGCGATGTCATGGAAACAGTATGGAATTTTAAGGCCAGCATATAGCGTCCACTTGTTAAACATTTGAATATCGCTCTTCTCTTTGTATCTATAACGAAATGTGTAATGTAGCTGTTTCTGTAAAGGTTTATTTGGGTTAAAATGAAGTAGAAAGGAAAATAAACTTTGATAAGAATAATTTGCACATCAGCTAATAAGCGATAGAGATAGAGAGAAAGTAACACATATTTTTACTTTCTCTACTACATATAATAAGTAGGGCAAGTAATGCATTCCATCAAAAAATTCACACAGAGATTTCACCGGAAATAATGTTTTGAGGTGCCCTGAATCCAAATAAAGCATTTTTGGAGACGTGTGTGTGTGTGTGTGTGTGTGTGTGTCTGTCTGTCTGTCTGTGACAGTCAGCAGCATTACTCAAAAACGAAAAGTCGGATAAATACCAAACTTGGTATTTGAGTTTAGTATCTTTCAAGGATGCGACACGAAGATTTTCAAGAAAATCCCCCATCCAAGACTACCCTTTACATGGCACATTTTTCTAAATTTTTTATTTTCTTAAAAATGGCTCTAACGATTTTCATTAAAATATATGTTTAAGATATTTTCATGGCAAAACGTATATCTTGAATTTTCTTGCAATGTCCCCAAAAGTTATTTTCATTCTGAATGACTTTTGCATAACTGGTAAACCGTGAGTGAACCATTTCCAAGATATTCCTTATTTGTTTGAATTTTCCAATACTTGTACGTTTTCTCAAATGGGAATTCGTTATTCGTTTATTTTTGTCCTGGTAATGCAAAGAGAATGGAATACTCCACATAGCAACCAGCTCTTAAAACATATGACTATCGCTTAAAGCCTAGCAATTCCCCTTGCACGTACAAGAAAATTAGCAATAAGATTAACATGAAGTAGGTGGAGAATAAGCGTTTGTAAAAATAGTTTGTTCAAGAGTAAAGAAAGCCATTGAGTGTAACACATGAGATTTTTTCCATGTAGTACGTTGCTATTCGTTTCTTCTCGTGTGCAAAGAACATGGAATTTCAAAGCCACCACACAGCGACACACTTTTTAAAATTTGACTATCGCTTTACCTACCATATCGTACAACCAAATGTGCAAAGATGAATTAAAAGTTCATGTGGATTAACAAGAAGCAGATGGAATAATAATCTTTTGTAAGAATGGTTTGTAAGCTGCAAGTAATCATCTGAATGCAACAAATAACATTTTTAAAAATATATTTAAAATATAAGATTTGTGGCTACGATGATAAAAATGAAAGAGAAAATTGCAATCAAAGAATGATTTGGTTATTTAGTGTTCCCTTAAACTGAACATGAGAGGTAATGTAGCCATGTCCATCTCTCTCCCTGCGAGGTGGGATCCGCTGATAATAGCCCCAAGGTCGATCCTACACAGATACTGAGAGCTGAGTAAGCGTTAGTCTTTTGTCTTGCCTATGGAGCAATCAATAACCTGGAAGCCTCCCGCACTGCGGCGCCAAGTGGCTTGCGTCAGCAGGGACGACTCCCGGGTTCGAGTCCCTGTTACACTACCACCAATTGCCCACATCACTGAATACGGTATTGTCAACGTGGTACATAAAATGGAGAATTTCAGCATTGTGGCTATTAAAGATGATGGTTCTGTGCGGTTTGTCGTCAGGTTGCGTGTGCATAGGCGTTATACAGCTGTGTGCCCAGTCTGAAAACGAGCCATGCAGCACTACGCTAAGGTCTAGCAGATGACAATATACAAGTATGAGGGGATATGCTGAAACATTAGTAGAACAAACTTGCCTTTATGATTGATCCATAGCTTCAGAGCCGCCACAAGCCCAATTGGCTGCAGCACTATTAAATTATTGAATGTTAAATGTCGGCATCGATCACTTAAACAGTTTTTGAACTGTGAGCAGCTTATTTCAACGTCGCAGAACGTTTTTGATGCAGATGTGAAGAATGTCACAAATTGTTAAATAGCCCTTATTTTTCTAGAATGTATTGCAATGTATTCTTTATCATCTGTGTGCAAGTTCCTGGAGGTCCTTTCTTGATGTTTTTTCTGTCACCTCTTCTATTATTGCTATACCCTTGAATATTTGCACTGCCCTCAGTTGTTTACCTGTGTGCCCACCCTTGTTCACTGTCGAGTCAACGTGTACTTCGTCCGCGCACAAACTCCTCATCTTTAGAGACTATTGTGTCCACTAAACTCCCGAGAAGGACGGGAGAGGTGGGACAGTGTGAAGGGATGGCAAATCTGATGGTGGCAGATGCAGCGAAGCGGGGTCCCAAATCGGGAATCGCATCCGGTGCCTCTTGAGTTGAGAAGCCAAAACGCAGGCTACTTGACCACGGTGACAGTCTGAAATAATTTCTCAATAGAAGTGTATCTAATTAACGTTAGTGAATTGCAAGAAGCAAGTTTTAATGAATACCAGTAACTCGTTGTGAAAGCCATGTGATTGTAACACATCAGATTTTAGTTTTTAGTTTTACTCGGACCGTATCATCCAGTTTTGTTTCATTATGTTGTATTTGAATTCCATTAGAAAGTTTTGTAGCAGTAATGGCATTAATTTCAAGCTAGGTTGTGCAAGCTGGTCCGTCTGGGCATGGATAAAAATAAAAACACTATAAAACGTTTACTACTGAACTTTGGTGAACATAGTGGAGGATTTCTCACAATGGTACATGACTCCCACTCTACTGTAACAACAGAAAAGAGATTTTTTGGAAATCTTGAGTGAGGTTTAACTTCAGACCATCACTGTTACTTGATTTCTGTGAGTAGACAGTATCTTTAACAGAACCTCACACGAAGAACTCGGGAGAGGTTAGGTCTGGGTTGTTGAGAGGCCAACAAATCGGTTATCTCGACTACACCACAAACGATTGAAACGGGTATTTAGAAAATGAACTTCCCAGACCAACTGAGGAGTTGCATCAACTTGCTGAAACAATCTTCATACAGTGATGTAGCGGCTTGTCCCGTGTCCTTCAGCGACGACAGACTGCCGCAAGGAGAGATAAGGGGACGGAGTAGCGCTCTCACCCGACATATACACCAGAAGCGCAATTGAGAGATATATCTGGAAGTTTCTTCTCTCCTTCTTCCCTGAACATTTAGAACTCTCTGGAAAATTCCAGGGGCTATATATAATATATATAACCGAGCGTGCTCGCGAGTCAGTAGGTGAGTTGTTCTCAATACGACTTAAAGTGCGTTCTCCGAGTAAGGTTCTGGCGCACAGTGAGTGCTGCTACTGCGAGAGATTAGAGAGGTATTGTGTCCGATGCCGCAGCGAGTGAAGCTGACGGAGGAATGGACTGCTTTGCGAGTATTTCATTACGCTACTACATCGTGAAGAAAGTGAAGTGGCGAAGTGATATTGTTGTCTTCCTCAAGCTGTCACAGTAGAAACAACTGCAACATATCCAAATGATATGAATGGCGTAGTCTTTTCTGTAAATAAGAATGGTCCACACCATATATTAACTTTTGGACTTGATCTTTCAAGCTCGTAGGGCACATGTGGAATTTTCCCTTGTCCAAATAATGTAGTTGTGGCTGTTCACTCTCCTGCTCTTCGTTTGTAAGTAACCGTTTAAGAAACTGTCATCATCTCAGTCTGTTGACACATAATGAAACAAGCTTCATGATTCTCATTGTAAGTGATATGGGTACAGTTTCAAACAATAAGCTGATATGATACATTTATCTCTGCTGATAGTCGTCCTTCGTGGTTTAGTGGTTACCATGCTAGCCTCTAGTTCCCGAGGTCGTGGGTTCAAATCCGGCGGAGGACGATGGTGTTTTTCGGGCGTAAAAATCCTTGGCATGGCTTTCCTCAGAAGGGAAGCAAAGCTAGTGGTCCCGGTCGTAGATTTATGACACGTAAAAGAACCTGAAGCCTAATAAAGAGGCCTCTGAGCAAAATTACCGGTCTTTTACGTCCAATATAGAAAGGGACGCCAAGGAGCACAACAGTTACAGAGCGTCCGTAAATAAAACTCAATTTCAATTTCTCCTTGTAATTGCTTCAGAGATAGCTGCTTCTAGTGCTGGGTTTCGCCTGCGACCTCCCAACAGGTACATGATAGGTAGAAGTGTTGTATTCTATCAAAAAATTCGATACCGAGATTTCACCGGAAATGCATGTTTTAAGACCCCCTGAGTCCAATAAAAGCATTTTTAGAAATACGCTCGTGTGTGCGTCTGTGAACAGCATAACTCAAAATGGAAACATTGAATAAATACCAAACTTGGTATTTTAGTTCAGAACCTTTCAAAGATTCGACACGAACATTTTCAAGAAAACACCCCCACTCCAAACTACCCTTTACTTAGAAAAATCTTCAACTTTTTTATTTTTTAAACATGGCTATAAGGATTTTGATTAAATAGCGTATTATAAGATATTTACATGGTAAATAAAATGCATATCTTGAATTTTCTAGGAATAACCTTAGAAGTCCTCTTCATTCGAAATTGGATTTTTATGGTTTAATCCGTAAGAAAGAAAACTTTACTACACAAAAAATGTACATCTCGTTATATCCCACAATGTATGTGAAATAAAATGGTTTTGTGTGATTAACTGTTTCCGAGATATACTTTATAATTGGTTTACACAAATACTTACACCATGCAAAGAGAACGTAATTTGGAAGCCATCACATAGCAACCCGCTCTTAAGAATTTGACTGTCACTGAAGTCTACTGTATTCCCATAATCTCGTTGCACCCACAAAGAAATATGTAATAAAACCATTTCTAGAAATGTTTATCTCGATTAAACTAGAATAAGCTTTTGTAAGAATAGTGTGATAAAGAATGGGCAACGAAAGTCGTGTGAATGCAACACATTCAGACAGAGATGAACTGTTTCTCACCTTGAGGGAAGTTTTTACAATCCTGTGTTTAATGAGCCCTAGCTTCTTGCACGGAAGAGATCGCGTGAGTGGAGCTCAAATAAACATTATCTTGGAGGAGCGCAGAGTTTTTAGCAGTTTACGACCTTCACCGCAGAGGAAACTGGGTCACAAGTCAGGATCAGAAGATCAATATTCACAAGATTTAATATTTGTTTAATGCGATCACGTAACCTCAGGCATTTCTTCAGTCATCTAAATATGGATAAAAGCAGCACAGATGACATCACGTCCTCTGCGCATTGATACTGACTGCGAGTATGAGCAGGGGGCACCTCGTACCTTGACCCCCCCCCCCAAGATGAGGTGAAGGAAGCACGGGAAGGTGTAGCCCGCCCGACAGATCCCCAACGATTCCAAGCTCGGTGAAGGCTGTATATCGCCTAAGCCTGCCTCAAACATGAAACTGAAGCGAAATGGCGGAAAGGAAACGACCCCAGCATTCGCCTACTAACCAGGGAAAACCACGTAATTTGCTATCCCCTATACCAAATACAGATGAAAGGTATTTCTGGTGATACATTTTCTCTTACGGTTTACCATAATGAAGATGTCTTCATGGGCTATTCCCAAAAGATTCAACATTAACATTTGATTTGCCATTCAAATATCTTAAATATCCATGTCGAAAATGTTTTGATTTAAAGATTAGTTTGCGAGGGGTGGTTTTCTTGAAAATCTTGGTGGAAGCCGCTGAACTTGCCGACTTCCCGTCTTTGAGTTGCGCTCTTCAGAGAGAAAAATAACACACGCACACACAGAACCTTTTCTAAAAAGGCACCTCTTGGATTCAGGGGACCTCAAAACTGTATTTACGGTGAAATCTTGGTATTGAATTGTTGGGCGGAACACTACTTCCTGTACTTACTACAGGTAAGTGGTACAGAAAGTAAAAAGCTTTTATAAAAATTGCTTGAGAGGAGTGGGTAGAGAAAGTCGTTTGAATATAGAACCTATTTTTTTTTTCAGAAACGTAGGTAAATAAGGCACTGAAAATTAATGGATTGCTATAATTATATTGAACAAATCTAAATTTGCAACCCTGTCAAACACGCGGCTTGTGTGGAAGAACAAATAATTCCACTAAATTGTAGAAATTTCAATAGCGAGTACCCTTAAACAACCACGACTCCGTTTCCATTTTTAATTTCTCTACAACATAGATCGTAAGTAGAGAAGGGTATTGCACTTCGCCCAAAAATTCCACACCGAGATTTCACCGCAAATACATGTTTTGAGAACCTTGAATCCAAAAACAGCATTTTAGAAAAAGGTCCTTTGTGTGTGTGTGTGTGTGTGTGTGTGTGTGTGGTGTGTGAACAGCATAACTCAAAAACGAAAAGTCGGTATCTTCTAAGGATGCGACACGAAGATTTTCAAGAAAATCCTCCCACCCCAAACAACCCTCTACATGGAAGGCTTTTCGGAATTTTTACATTTTAAAAAATAGCTAACGATTTTGATTAAAATACGAAATAGTAATGATATTTATATGACAAATAAAATGGCAATAGCCTGTGAAGTGCACTTCAGTTGGGAGAAATTTTGTGTTATCTTGTATAAATGGTAAACGTTAAGCGATAGGCGAACGTACCGCACAAAAATGGTCTCATTAAAACACACAGTTTATATCAAATAACGTTTTTGCGGCAACAACCATTTCCAAGATATCCTTTATTAATGGTTCGATTTGCTCAATAATTTCTCATTCTTTTTAAGTCCCACCAATTTTCAGTCCCCGTAAGGGGGAGGGGGTTCCGACCCCTTTCAGCTGCCATGGTGCGGGCGCTGCGTACCTTGAGCACTCGTGCTACTTCTGACGTTACTAGAAGTATGCTGGGCCGAACATTCGAGCCCCTTCCGATAGGGAGTTGTTTGGATTGGGTTGGACTCGGCGGGGCAGTGGTTCCCGAGACCTGTGGGGTTGTGAGGCACCTCAATGTCCTCCGGTACCGCCCTGGACAGCCGGTAGACGGCGTGCTAGATTGCTGTCAGCCCCACCGAGGTTTTCGGGTTGACGCGCGAAAGTGGCGTATCCACTTGCATCCTCAGGCAAGCGGGGAGGAGGCTTTGTAGACTCTAGGTATTGGCCTCAATGGAAACCCCCACGTTCGGCTAGCGCTGGCCCTGGCTTGGGCTTTGGTAGACCTTCGCCTCAACTCAACTTGTTTCTCGCGATGTCATGGAAACAGCATGGAATTTTAAGGGCAGCTCTTAAACACTTGACTTGCTGTTGTATCCATAACGATATGTATAATGCAGCTATTTTGGTAAAGGTTTATTTAGTTTAAAATAAACTTTTGTGACAATAATTTGTATACCCACTAATAAACGATTGAGGGTAAAGAAAGTCATGTGAATGTGATACTTTTATGGTCTGACGCTGTACTGGACTGACGCAGTTGTCGTACCCGGCATTGCATTTGTACTTTGTATAAGCACGGGGTTGAAAATAAGAATAGGGGTTCTGTAATTAGTACCTAAAGCATAAGTGTCCGAAGATTTGTCCAGATTGGTCAAACAGCGACAATTTGTACTGTAAGGAGTTGAACAACATGAGTATGGCTGGATTTTTGAAGCTGCATGCTATGCTATAAATTTCGCCAGCTCCTATAGTCCAAGTGTGCAGATTTGTGCTCTGGTTGATCAAATAATATAGTCTTAGCTACAAGGGGTAGCTTTTAATCATTTCGCTTATTATATAATTCGAAATAAGGTTAGGTAATTTTTGGAAATTATAACCTACTCGATTTTTGCCAGGTGCTATTGCATAATGGTGCAATATTTTGACCATACGGTTTAAACAGTGCAGATTTCTACACAGAGAGTTGAAAATTTGGTAGGGGTAGCGTTTTAGAGTTGTGGGGTAACTTATCATTTTAGTTTGGTCCTGTAGTATAAGCGTACAAAGTCTCTTCTGGGTAGACTATGAATGTTAATTTGTCAAATGTACCCAGCTTTGTCGAACTCATACCAAAAATATTATCCGATAAAAGTTGAGTGAAAGTGCGATATGAACGATATACAACCCCCCTAAAATCTATTCATATACCATGTCCGCTAAAGCTTTTGCGTACGTGGTATATACAGCTCTCTAAATTATATTAAATAAAATGCAATAGTTTTATTTTAGAGCTTCCTTTATTGAAAGGTTGCCTCTTGGACAAAGCATAACAAATACGGAATTACCAATAAATACACATATAAATGGTTTAATAGGGCAATAAGAAAGGAACAAAGAAATACAATGTTAGAAGAGTAACAATTATGAGATTAGAAAATATTTTTCAACCTTTACGAAATATCCATAACGAAGAGACTGAAATATAAATTGTGGGTTGTTTTGAAAATTGACGATGATTTGAGGGAAGCCAGTACAAGAACATGGGGGGCATTGCTGTGGATAACAGTAGATTATGGTACAAGGGGTAAAACCACTTTTAAAACGCGTGGCATATACTATTTTTACTTTCTCTACTACGTATAGTAAGTAGGGGAAGTATTGTATTCCACCCAAAAATTCGATACCGAGATTTCACCGGAAATACATGTTTTGAGAGCCCCTGAATCCAAAAAAAGCATTTTTTGGAAACATGTCCATGTGTGTGTGTCTGTGAACAGCATAACTCAGAAACGAGCAGTCGGATAAACACCAAACTTGGTATTTAGGTTTAGTATCTTCCAAGGATGCGACAGGAAGGTTTTCAAGAAAATCCCCCCACCCCAACTACCCTTTACATGGAACATTTTTCGAAAATTTTAATTTTCTCAAAAATGGCTAACGATTTTGATTAAAATATCATATGTTTAAGATATTTTCATTACAAATGAAATGTATATCTCGAATTTTCTGGGAATGTCTCCAAAACTGTTCTTCATTGTGAACGACTTCTGCATAACTGGTAAACCATAAGAGATAGACAAACTTTTACTACACAAAAAATGTAGATCGCGTTAAAATACACAATTTATGTCATATCATTTTTGTTGTTGAGTGAACTTTTTTCGAGATATTGCTTGTTATTCCCTTAAATTTTTCAATACTTATTTTCTAAAATGGGAATTCGTTATTCATTTTTTACTTTCTCTACTACGTACAGTAAGTAGGGGAAGTATTGCATTGCACCCAAAAATTCGATACCGAGATTTCACCGGAAATACATGTTTTGAGACCTCCTGAATCCAAAAAAAGCATTTTTGGAAACATGTCCGTGTGTGTGTGTGTCTGTGTGTGTGTGTGTGTGTGTGTGTGTGTGTCTGTGAACAGCATAACTCAAAAACGAACAGTCGGATAAACACCAAACTTGGTATTTAGGTTCAGTATCTTCCAGAGATGCGACACGAAGGTTTTCAAGAAAATCCCCCCACCCCAGGATACCCTTTACATGGAACATTTTTCGAAAATTTTAATTTTCTCAAAAATGGCTAACGATTTTGATGAAAATATCATATGTTTAAGATAATGTCATGAGAAATGAAATGTATATCTCGAATTTTCTGGGAATGTCTCCAAAAGTATTCTTCATTCTGAACGACTTTTGCATAACTGGTAAACTATAAGAGATAGACAAAATTTTACTACACAAAAAATGTAGATCGCGTTAAAATACACAACTTATGTCATATACATTTCTTTTGTTGAGTGAACCGTTTTCGAGATATTGCTTGTTATTTCCTTAAATTTTCCAATACTTATACTTTTTCTCAAATTCGTTATTCATTTTTTTATGTCCTGGACATGCAAAGAGAATGGAATGCGCCACATAGCAACCAGCGTTAAAATATTTGACTATCGCTTAAAAGCTACCATATTCCCCTTGCATCTACAAGAAAATTACCAATAAGGTTGACATCTCGATATCTCGATTAACATGAAGCATATGGAAAATAGGCGTTTGTAAAAATAGATTGTATAGAGTAGAGAAAGTCATGTGAGTGTAACACATCAGATTTTTTGTATTGGATATGCAAAGAGTTATAATCTGTGGCAAAGGGAATGGTGCTGCACCTAGCAACCGGCTATTAAGAGATATGTATGTGCTTAAAGGCTATGTATTTCTATATTGCCCTTGTAAATATATATTCCCCTTACATCTACAAGAAACTTAGCAATACGATAGAGTCTGCAAATGTTTAAATCGAATAACATGAAGTAGATGGAGAATAAGCGTTTGTAAAAATAGTTTGTACAAGAGTAGAGAACGTCATGTGAGTGTAACACATCAGAGTTTTTAGATAGCGCTCAAATTTGTAAGATATCAATAGATTCCTGAAACTAAGAGAGATCACGTTTAGAACGTCTTCTTGAGACAAGAGAAATGAGATGTGTTGTTGTTTGGTTTTCAGTGAAATTGTTTTCATCGTGTTTTGCCTTATACCACGCACTGAAGCGATTAAATGCTCTATCATATTGCTTTCTGGATTTTTTGGGTAAGTACTTGTAGTGTTGTTCTTTCTGGTGCTTCTGTAATTTCACTTCCACTTCAGTTTCTTCTGAATTCACAATTCCCACCATTTAATGTTTATTTAGGTTAGATAAAAGAGCAACGTTTTAGATCAAAGAAAGTTGCCAATATAAGTATGGGTTAACTCTGCAAGGAAGTGCGATGAATTGAAGTATGACGATGTATATTGTGAACAGATAAAGGAGCGCTATGGGAAATTAATCATATAAAAAGACAATGAAAAGTAAAACCTAATCAAACCATGCCGAGTTATTAAACATGCGCAAATACAAAGGGCACATGTGATTGTACTTACATTAGTGCAATAATCTAAAACTTTTAGCTCGTGTGTTCTTGGTTAGAAGTTCTACTTTTAGGCCATGATGTCTAAAAAGATGAATTTTAAAGAGGACTATGATCCTTTCAAAGCGGACATTCCAAATGAGTGGGTAAGCCCAGCTTGTTTCACTGTCAGCAAAGAAGTACGGGCATCTATTACAGCCCAATTACCATAATGTGGCAAAGAGAATATTTTTTTTTTATAATTAGGAACTGTTGGCTGGAGATATTCTTTTTCTCATCATCGACCTCCTTGGCTTGGGTAGGACTCGTTTCAAATCGTGTTGTTGGATCTAATATGTAACCAATATGTGAGCCAGCTTTTAGCAATGATACTGTATAAATCCTCCCAGGAAATTACAAGATACGGTTTAGATATCAGTGCTTATTTTGAGCGCTCGTTTCTAAACACTAAGCTTGTGACTGAACATACGGGTGAAAATCCCGAGGAAAGTTGAATCCGAGTCACAGACATTGAATCGGAGTAAAACCTCGGCAGCAATATAGAAGGAATATGTTGCACTTAAAGACTGTTCTCTTGTGAACGAAGAAACTGGATTTTGTGTATTACTTCGCTTAAGTACTATTTTTCGTCGTGTTAGCAGTCCGACAAGCCTGTTTTAGAGAGCGTGTACTAAAAATGTTTTACCCCTTTGGGCTCGAAGTCGTTGAAAATCTGCTATATTCGCAATAAAGTGCCAAAAGTAGCCCCTGATATCCTTTATTCAACGGAACTGAATTGAAATTTGTTGACATGTGTGTGAAAAAGAAACCTCTAACCCCAATTTAAAAAAAAAAACATGTATATATAGTCTGTGACCATCTGAAAGAATAGGACTTTTCAATGGTGAAAGCATTATCAAAGTCGGTTGAGTGGTTTTTGAGATTACCCTACTTACACACATATTTTCTCTCCTTATAATACTAATATACATTAGATTGAAACGAAGTTTTTCTACAGTGCTTTTCCTTCACACTGTGGCAACCACACGGCGGCCGCCGCAGCTCGGACTCCCGCCGAAACAGTTATAATATCCTTCCAATCACTTCACGTTCTCACAGTTACAATGATATTAAGCACGTAACTTACAAGAGATGTTGAGAGTGTTGTCCTTCTCTATCCACACTTTTCTGGCATCTTCTCATTCACACCCGAGGGTTCATGTCTGAAACTCAGTGAATATCTCCCCTCCCCTTTTTTTAAATTCTTACAATATATGAGGGTTTGTTGCTTTGTTGCATACAGCTTGTTCATCTGATCATCAGAGTCGGGTACGTTTCTGTAACTGGATTTTGCGACATGATAGAATAATTCTCCCACGCTTAATATTCTTCTCTGACGAAGCATGGTTCCATTTATATGGCCATGTTTCATCGCAAAATAACAGATATTGGAGTACAGAGAAACCCGATTTGACACAAGAGATTCCCTTGCATAATGCAAAACTTGCATACAGAAAAATAAGACCTGTAATTTTTACTCTACTACGTATAATAAGTAGAGGAAGTATTGCATTTCACACAAAAATTCGTTACCGAGATTTCACAGGAAATACATGTTTTGAGGTGCACTAAATGCATATAAAGCATTTTTGGAAACACGTCCGTGTGTGTGTGTGTGTGTGTCTGTGTGTCTGTCTGTCTGTCTGTGAACAGCATAACTCAAAAACGAAGAGTCGGATAAACACCAAACTTGGTATTTAGGTTCAGTATCTTCCAGAGATGTGACAAGGAGGTTTTCAAGAAAATCCCCCATCCCAGATTACCCTTTACATGGAAAATTTTTTGAAAATTTTAATTTTTTCAAAAATGGCTCTAACGGTTTTGAATAAAATACCAGAACTTTGACATTTTTATAGCAAATGAATTGTATATATCGAGTTTTCTGGGAATGTCTCCAAAAGTATTCTTCATTGTAAACCACTTTTGCATAACTGGTAAACCATAAGAGATAGACAAAATTTTACTACACAAAAAATGTAGATCACGTTAAAATACACAATTTATGTCATATACATTTTTGGTTGTTGAGTGAACCATTTTTTTGGATATTGGTTGTTATCCCCTTAAATTTTCCAATACTTACACTTTTTCTCAAATGGGAATTCGTTATTCATTTTTTTTGTCCTGGACATGCAAATAGAATGGAATACTCCACATAGCAACCAGCTTTTAAAATATTTGACTATCGCTTAAAACCTACCAATTCCCCTTGAATCTACAAGAAAATTAGTAATAAGATTAACATCTCGATTAACATGAAGCATATGGAGAATAAGCGTTTGTAAAAATAGTTTGTACAAGAGTAGAGAAAGTCATGTGCGTGTAACACATCAGATATTTTTTTGAACAAACAGTAAATGTATATACAGAAATAACTTACGCCATTGTTTAAACATGAACAACAGACATTGAATGTGGTCTGTATTTTTCTAACGCGCATACAGATGATACGTCATTAAATTTAATTCAGGTAATTTTTGAAGATGGCGGCGCCGTGGCGGAGTGGTTACAGAACTTGCCTCCCACCAAGGCGGCCCGGTTTCTATTCCAGGGGCCCACATTTGCAATTTGTGCTGCACGAAACGGCGTCTGTGCGGGTTTTCTCTGGTCCCCCTGGCATTCATTCCATTAATTGCTCCATTATCACCTTTCCTTTGATCCATTTCGCCTTCATTTTATATCATGTTCTTGCTCACTCTCATACCTGGCTATGGGCCGATCCCCCGTTACGGGTTCTTCATTCTCTGATTCAATGTCCCGTTTGCTCCTCGACAGGCCTGTGACCGAAGGCGCGGTTGCAACTCCTAGGGGGTGTAAGCAGGTACATTTTTGAAGACAGGGTAAGTAGTAAAGAATTATGCCCCTCGTGATCCCCTGATTTTAATATATGCGATTTTATCTATAGGGGAACTTAACAAATAGGCGTGTGAAACAATTTCAGATACTGAAGTCTTGAGTGGGATGGAAAATTCCCTAAGAAGAGGCCAGAAATATGGGGATAGAAAAAGACAACTTTTCTAGCATCTCTTTTTCACGCTAAATCAGTGATAACGCATGCGCAGAACATGGATCACGTGGTTTTAGCGCTTACAAAACTCCCTTGCACACACGCTATTAGCACTGAACCACGCTGAAATAAAACAACTGGTGAGCGTTGTGCTGAAATCACGAACCACTTCTTTATCCCCTTGCTGTAAGCAGTTGCTGTTACAGGTGTTCTCTAAATGCAAGGACATCAGTTATAATCTCGTTCTTTCACATTGAGGTTTTCTCGTTGTTTGGGAGATAGTGGGCAAGCGTGACGCCGACTTTGACTGCATCTCCAGCAAGAAAGCGCCAGATAAATCTCACGTAAGTCGAACTAACTCGTATTTACTATGATAAAATGTAACAAACCACCTCATTTATTATTTGCACCATTTACTTAGCACTGTTTTCACACTTTATTCAACAGATGCTACCTACCGCTGCGCTGGAAGAGTCGATAATGCAAATCGAGGATGTCACACACACACACGCAGATGTCGCCATATCTCTTGCTCTTAGGTAAACAGTTGCCTAATACGAAAATTGTGCTTGTGTCAGGACTTGTTAATACGCACACTCCGTGAAAACGGAAGATATTAACTAGCTGTCATATACTGTGTGCAACAAACACCTCGCACTCCTAGCCTAATGCACCTATACAATTAGCGTTTCGCCAAAAAATCACATTACTTTTTCTATTCACTCCTCTACAAACTGGTTACAGCCATTGCACATTTTATCGTAGTTACAAGACGCTATGTGATGGCTTTGAAATTCCCTTCTCTTTGCATTACCACATTCACATGACTTTCTCTACCTCTATCGTTTATTAGTTGGTATACAAATTATTCTTACAAAAGCTTATGTTTAACAACTGGACGCTATGTGCTTGCCTTAAAATTCCGTACTGTTTCCATGACATCGCGAGGAACAACTGAGAATCAACGGACTTGAATCGAACCATTAATAACGGATATCTCGGAAATGGCTGATACCACAAGAAAATTATTTGAAATAAATTGTTTGTTTTAAAGAGTTCTACATTTTTTGTGTAATACGTTTGCGTCTAATCATTTAACGCTCACCAGCTATACAAGATTATACAAAATTCCTTCAGAATGAAGAGGACTTCACAGGCTATTCCTCCGTGGACCAGTGGTACCGTGCTAGCCTCTAGTTCCCAAGGTCGCGGGTTCAAACCCGGCGGAGGGCGATGGATATTTTCGGGCGTAAAAATCCTTAGCATGGCTTCTTTCGTAAGGGAAGTAAAGCCGGTGGCCCCGTGTCGTAGATTTACTACACGTAAATGAACCTCAAGCCTGATAAAGAGGCCTCTGAGCAAAATTACCGGTCTTTCGCGCCCAATATAGAATGGGACGCTAAGAACTATAGTAGTTAAAGATCGTCCATAAATAAAACTCAATTTAATTTTTAAGAGTATTCGCACAAAATTCAGGATATACATTTTGTCATGTAAATATCTTTAATATATGGTATTTTAATCCAAATCCTAGAGGCGTTTTTTAGAAAATAAAACATTTCGAAAAATGTTCCATGTAAAGTGCAGTTTGGGATGGGGGATTTTCTTGAAAATCTTCGTGTCGCTTCTTTGGAAGGTACTGAAGTTAAATACCAAGTTTGATATTTATTCGACTTTTCGTTTTTGAGTCATGCTGTTCGTACACGCGCGCGCGCACACACACACACACACACACACGGACATTTTTCTAAAATGCTTTTTTTTTATTCTTGGCCTCAAAGCATGTATTCCCGTGAAATCTCGGTATCGAATTTTTGGGTGGAATGCAATACCTTCTCTACCTACGATGTAGATGGTATAGAAAGTTGTTTTCGAGAATCTATCTATTAACTGAAATGCCTTTCATCTATATTTGGTATAGGGGATAGCGAATTACTTGGCTTAGAAACGGATATATGTAACACCGCGTGTAACAGGCAATCCATACTAATATTATAAAAATATTTGACATTCAATTATTTAATGTTTTACCTGACAGTGCCTACATGCACATTAACTCTTTGAAACGTTATTTTTAATTAGCAAGGTTTATTACGGTATAGAAGAATTTATTAAGATGATTTAAAAGCTAGATAACTTTAGATTTTGTTCAGATCAGCTGTAACGAAGCGTATTGTAATCGTTCTACCCAGTGACTAATAAGTAAATTTGTTTTTATAATTTTATTTTATGACGTCCTGAGATAACTGACATCTCTTTGACCGCGTTATAGTATATTTATCTATTCAATACGTTGCATTATTTCTTTTCCGTTTAATTTTACAATAATATAACATTAATCAGTATTTTTCTTGTTTTCCTTCATTTACACTGTCTTGACCCAATGTGGGTGTTGTTCCTCTATTGAAAGAATGCTGTATAATCTTTGTTAGAATTGTCATTTGTTTCATGGAGGTATTAATTATTATTATTTCAATGGGTTTATCACTTCTTACTTTATGAAAATTCACTTCAACCTCGATATCACACCACCTTTAAAAAATCTGATGTGTTACACTCACATGACTTTCTCTACTCTTGTACAATCTAATTTTACAAACGCCTATTCTCCATATGCTTCATGTTAATCGAGATATCGAGATGTCAATCTTATTGGTAATTTTCTTGTAGATGCAAGGGGAATATGGTAGCTTTTAAGCGATAGTCAAATATTTTAACGCTGGTTGCTATGTGGCGAATTCCATTCTCTTTGCATGTTCAGGACATAAAAAAAATGAATAACGAATTTGAGAAAAAGTATAAGTATTGGAAAATTTAAGGAAATAACAAGCAATATCTCGAAAACGGTTCACTCAACAAAAGAAACGTATATGACATAAGTTGTGTATTTTAACGCGATCTACATTTTTTGTGTAGTAAAATTTTGTCTATCTCTTATGGTTTACCAGTTATGCAAAAGTCGTTCACAATGAAGAATATTTTTGGAGACATTCCCAGAAAATTCGAGATATACATTTTATTTGTCATGACAATATCTTAAACATATGATATTTTAATCAAAATCGTTAGAGCCGTTTTTGAGAAAATTAAAATTTTCGAAAAATGTTCCATGTAAAGGGTAGTCTGGGGTGGGGGGATTTTCTTGAAAACCTTCGTGTCGCATCTCTGGAAGATACTGAACCTAAATACCAAGTTTGGTGTTTATCCGACTGTTCGTTTTTGAGTTATGCTGTTCACAGACACACAGACAGACAGACACACAGACACACAGACAGACACACACACGGACATGTTTCCAAAAATGCTTTTTTTGGATTCAGTGATTCTCAAAACATGTATTTCCGGTGAAATTTCGGTATCGAATTTTTGGGTGGAATGCAATACTTCCCCTACTTACTATACGTAGTAGAGAAAGTAAAAATTAACAGTTAAATTTTGCTTTTGTTACCACTGATATTTGGTTATTTAGACTTTTTAATTCTGAAATGTCTAACCTTTCCTTATGGCAAAAAATTCTGTATTTTTAGGAAAGACAATTTCTTTTACCAATTTTTACGAAACCATTCTCAGTATTAATTTTCCGTACTTATAACCATTTTTCTTTACTCTGGAATATTAAAGAAGGTAAATTTTTATGCCTAAATAAAACTATTTTAATCATGTTTTCACTTCCAAATTGTAAAATATTTTCACCTTACGCCATTTTTACAATCTATACTGTAATTGTCGACTAATAAATACAATTATTATTATTATTATTATTATTATTATTATTATTGGCATAAAAGAATATACTTGCAAAGACGATTTGGATTTTTCGTAGAGAATGTCAGGGAGTAGGAGAAAATGTGTGTAAAAGACAAATGCAAGGATTATATCATTGCAAGCAATACGCATAGATGGCCATGATTTAGCAGTTGAAATAGAAGATGCAGGAAACAAAACATGTACACTGCCTATGTGGTGTGACGGTTAGAATGCTAAGTTCTAAATCAAGAGGTTCCGGATCCGATTCTCAGATGGAGGGTGAGATTTCTTCTTCAGCCAGAATTATTTCCTTCTCTAGACCTGGAAGTAAGAACGCGCGCGCATTTAATGTGATAACCAAAAGTAATACCAACCCATTGTAAAACGAGTGAACTTGATTGCTGATGAATTGTTCCAAAGGCAAACAGCCGCCAATATGACCTTAGAGTTAAAGGCGGTATATAAATGGAGTCCCCAAAATCGGATCTGCTTATGGCAGTACGATGTGTGTGTGTGATACTTATGTCAAAAGGATTTAATAACTCTTAGGTAAGAAAGTTTTATTGTATTTCCTCTGTAGGCTGTAATCGAGTGCACGGAATAATTATATAAAGAAAGAAAATTGTCTCCAGTGTAACACCAGAAATTAAGTAACCCATGTTTATAATTAACAACTGAAAATAGTATCTTACTTGATGGCTATTGCAAACTGTGTGTCATTTCCAAAATGTTCAATTTGGCGAGATGACATTAGAGTCTACATATTCACCAGCTTCACGTCTATTTCGTTTGATGTTAAGGGTTTGTATATTGTATGAAAACTATGTAGCCTGTACGTTATTAAATAACTACAGGACCAATGGCACGGTACAGTACAGTAATTTTCATTGGCAGTCCCATGAAAGGTTACGGATTTGTGTGATGAAACTCGTAACTGGGACTATTCCATGTAATAGAGTGTGTAAATAATAATTAGTTTTTTACTCGCGTAGTTTAAAATGAAATTACCATTGTGTCAGCTGTCAGCATACTAAATGTATGTGTTACTGAATGTTGACCAATGCGGGAATGAGAAAATAAGATAAGCTAATATCAAAATACAATACGGAACATAATATACTTGAAAATTGGCACTATTTGAGTGTCCTTTTATTATAAATTCAATTCGATAACATAGCTTATTAATCACTGCACACTACAGTGCTTTTCACTCTCACTGCGGCTCGCATGTCCTTCTCTATCCACATGTTTCTGGCATCTTTTCAGGAAATTTTCATTCACACTCGAGACTTCAATATCCAAAATGGAAGACTTTCTCGCCTGATATGTTCTTTAAGTTGTTACAATGTATGGGGTTTGTTGTACACACCTTATGTTTCAAGTTCCCCCTTGGATAAAAGTCACATTCAGTTAAATCAGGGGATAGAAAGGGTCGTAGTTGTTTACTGATTGTCCTATTTCAAAAATTTCCTGAATTAAATTTAGTGACTCATCGTCGTTATGCGAGGTAGCCAAGTCTTGTTTGAAAAATCCCGACTGACACTGAAGGTCGGTCATCTGTTCAAAAAATGCTGCAAGTGATTCCTGTATTTCTCTGCATTTATTGTTGTGTATGCATTTACTGCACACCAATTTTCGCATCATGCAAGGGAGTCTCGTGTGCTAAATGGGGTTTCTCTGCACTCCAATATCTGTTATTTTGCGACAACACATAGCCACATCGTCAGAGAAAAATATGAACGTGGGTCAGTTACTCTATCATTTCGCAAAAATGCAATTACAGAGCTTTACCCGACTCTGATGATCATGTGAAAAATCGATGTGTGCAACAAACGCCCATGTCTTTTAAGAACTAAAAGAAAACATCAGGGGAGAAATTCACTCAGTTTCGGATACTGAACTCTCGAGTGTAAATGGAAATTTTCTGAGAAGACGCCAGAGAGAAGGACATCGTTTGCACATCTTTTATGATAAGGCATATGCTTATTATTATTATTGTAATTGTAACTGTGAGAACGTGAGGCGGTTGCGGGGATATTATAACCGTTTGGGCCGCGCGCGAGCAGCGGTGGCTATAGGACTGTATTAGGGTTCGTAACGAGCTGACGTGTTATGTGATAAAATCGATTCTTGGAATCATGATTATAGATATCGGAGGCATTGCTAGACGTTATTGGTCAATATCAAATAGGCGGCGTCTGAATGGAATAGTCTAAATAGTTACTCGACCGTTCTGATAATTGTTCACCGTCGATATAGATGCTTACGTACACGCTACCGACTGCGGGCAATCAGAAATACCACATCTAATTATATTTCAAAACCCCATCGGTTATTTTTTGTCCCTTATTAGTAATATCGCAAGGGCTTTATGAAATAGCAGTTATAGCTCGAGAAACACAAAATATGAAGAACATCTTATACTTTAAGGGTTCCCTCCATCACTTTAAAAAATACCCATTGTAGATTTTGGTGCATAACTTAATATATAAAAGTCAGTGTTAAAAATAAAGTATTGCATATTTTGAGAGGTGGTAGTAAGGGCCAAAACAAGAAAAATATGTCCAGTAAATATGCGCTCTAAAAGAGCTATGAGCACTTGTTCATCTTTCTACTGCAAGCTCTTTACTATTACGTACGACCTACAGCAGGCAGTAAACATGTGAGGACACATTACTGTGTTATTGTCCATGGATACAGCATGCAGTAGACATCTGTTAAGTGTTGTTACTGTTGATTCAAGATTATTTTTACGTTATTAGCACCACGCTTTGGGCGCTAAACTTGCAGTCGTTGCTTTCCCACGTATGGGAGCCAAACCTGAAGTAATTGTAGCCCCACATACGTTACAAACTTTCCGGTGACCTTCGCCCCCACGTTTAAAAAAATCAACTTTGTATTTTAATGTTTATTTAAATATTATATATGCATGCCTCGGCTGCGTCGGTAGTAATTTTCAGAACATGTATCTCTTAGCAGGGCTAGTTCGGCTAAAGAACAAGGCTTACACAAATTATAATTGTATTGTACTTTGTTTTATTAATCCTTCACAGGATTAAATAACACTTCACTGATATATCCTACTGTAGAGCTGTGAGATTATTGTTATTTGCACTTTTTTAACACTTAACCTTTACATTATTCTCGCCGCAATGAATTTTTGTCTCACACTGAACCAATACTGAGCCGAATCTAAACTGCAGTGACTGGTTAGGCTTCCTTATAGCGTCTACCGCCTGAATTTGTAAATTTCCGCTATTTCAAGTATGTGATTGCCTAGCCTACTCCAATAAAATACTTTTATTTAACTTAAGCTTTTTCTAGTTTTTGATTGGTTATTTATAAACTGTTTTAAATATTACATTATTGTTCCAAGAACTATTAGTAGCGTTATTAAACTTTTTAATTTATTGTTGTCGCAAGGTTACCTCATTATTAGCAACTTTCGGCTTCTACTTTGTAATTCTGTTTGCTATGAAAGGTATCTTGCTTCTTTTCTCACAGCTCCTACATTGTGAAACTACTTAATACATTCACATAACATTATTATACATGTACATAATAATATAAATAATACAACGACTGCTATATACACTTTATATATTTTTACATACACATGTTGCTTTAAGGCGGACTGTTATTTTATTTTTTATTATATAATTAGACTGATATCATTTAAGCTATAAAAATACTGCCTCACAGTTCTGGGTAAATGCAACCCATATTGTTATTAGTTCTAATGGAATCCGTTTGTGTTTTGAAAAGTTTGTAGAGTGCTTTTACATTGCAGTTTTATGTTTAAATCTTTGGTGTATACAACCCCCATCGATGATGTATAAACAGTAGGGGAAGGCGTGATCAATACCTGCCAGAGCATCCGTGACCAACCTGGAGTGGTGGGAGTGCATGATTCCCAAGACGTCGCATAGAATCAGGCCTTACTATGAATGGGCACCATATTGAGCACCTCCTTTAGCGATGGTTCAGGTCGCATGTAATTGGAAGCAGGTTATATTAGAAGGTATGCTGTTTCACAGTAACAGAGTAATGTGTCCTCATTTGTTTACTGCATTCTGTAGGTCACAGATAATAGCAAAGAGCTTGCAGTAGAAAGATGAACAAGTGCTCATAGCGCTCAAGGTATGCATTTTAGAGCCCATGTTTACTGGACATTTTTTTCTTGTTTTGTTCCACACTACCACGTCTCAAAATATGGAATACTTTATCTTTAACATCTGTATATATACTCACTGCCAACATAAGAATAATAATTACTTTCACAGCCTCATAAAATAACAAAGGAACAGCAAGTTCACATATTATTCATTGCTCCTCCCTCTGGCAGTGATCATGGAGTAATAACATAGTCACTATGTTCGGATATTCACTTATTATAACTCGTAATTCCTCATTTTGTGTGGGCAGCAAGTTTGCTTCTCTATGGCAAGTTTGTGATGTTTTTATAACCATAAAACTGATAGTGAAAGTGGATAACAACAATAGCAACAAACCAGACGAAATACCACTGCTCCTTCTTCTGTTAATTTTGGCCTCTTATTTTGTTTTCTTAGCAGTTTCATGTATGTTGGTTACTGAGAATAAGCAACACTACATTGACATTACTTTATTGTTATTTGTTTGCAGCCATATTTTCTCTATAATAACGACGAGGCAGCCCGAATGTGACAACGTGGAAGTCGCTTAGCTGCATTCACGAGAAACCATTATCAACCGTGGTGTTTGTGGTTCAACACTGCGTTTGCATAGAGTTTTCTCAGTGTCTTTAGGTCTTTATATGCTGTCCTGAGAGCTTGAATTAATTGTTTGTTTAGATGCCTTGAAGAATTATTGTTGAACGCCTCCAAAGAAACGCAAGGCTATTGGGTAAGTGCTAAATGTTGTAGGAATAAACCGTCAAACCACGGGCAACGCCGGGCAGTTCAGCTAGTGCACTATAAAATGTTAAATTATATGGAGCTTATAGATGTTAATCATTCTGAATGCTAAAACTTAGAAAAAAGAAGCCACTGGCTGTTTTGTTCTTGCTTAATACTAACTGGTAATTACACTATACTACTAAATGCACCGGTTTGCGAATATAGGACGTCTTCAAGAATAGAGGATCTTTAATTTCGCACGTGACGTCACATAGAAGAAATCGTAACTAACGAGATACACCGGCTACGGCATGAACTGAAATCAGCCTGATGTTTCTAGTCTAGTTATGGCCCGATGAAGTGAAATGACAGTCGCCTAATATATTGTTATACCCGGGGTGAGGCCAAAAGGTTTGCAGCTAAAATATTAACTTCAGTTACCCCGGCATAAACATTGGGGGACGCAGACTCGGAGGCACAGAAAGAGATACCAAGAACTTGCTGCACAAAGCTAAAGCGGGCGTGGGATGTTTATAAATAATACATATAAATTCACATTTAATTCCTTATTATAATTAATAAGGTGCCCTACATTGTACACAAAAGGTTACAGATAAACACTGGGGAAGATGCCCCACGCACACATATGACAACACGCACTCCTACATACAAACCACACACTCAGAAGACCTACTCTAGACTGACTCTACTCACAGACCCACACTAACAGACAAAGAGGCTCTTCTCCCAACCTGCCTTCACCCCCCCCCGTTGACTAGAAATTGCAGAGAACTATGCCGCGCCGGACAAGAATTCAAAGTTACAAACGAAATAACTAGTTCAACAATATCATTATACAGAGCAATAATGTGTCCGACGCGACAATGCACACCTATACGCTACAATATACACATTCTAAACGAACGTCGTCCTCCGTGGTGTGGTGTCTACCATGCTGGCCTGTAGTTTCCGAGGTCGCGGGTTCAAACCCGCGGAGGGTGATGGATTTTTTTCGGCGTAAAAATCCTTAGCATGGCTTCTCGTAAGGGAAATAAAGCCGGTGGTCTCGTGTCGTATATTTACGGCACGTAAAAGAACCTCAAGCCTGATAAGACAGGCAAAATTTTGGTGTTTCACGCCCAATATAGAATGGGACGCTAAGAACCATAACAGTTAAAGAGGGTCCACAAATAAGACTCGATTTAATTGTAAACAACAAATAAATGTACAGAAGCTACTCATTGTTAGCCATGTTTAAGACTACCATTACTGCGTAACTCTGATTCGCACCGTAGCCTGTTAGCCACGGAGAAAATGCTATATTTTCTCAACTGTACCTGGCTTATTGGGAAGTGTGGCTTGAGTGTTCTAAATGTGATCTACTGAAAACTGCCCAAATAAAACGTCTGAAAATTCCAGTTAATTGCTAATGGAAATTGTTTTAAAAATAAAAAATACTAAATCTTACAAAGTGTTAAGAGTTTTCACAAAATATGAATTTAGCATAATATGAAATATGAAACCTTTTGTCACGTGCATTGAATTGTACACATTGCCAAATGCAAAAATACTGGTTTACATAATGATACCAAGCACGCTTTAACTTTAGAATATGACATTGCATATTTGTTTCTAGTTATTAGTAGGGACGGCACTTTGTCTCGTTGACTCGTACTGGGTATAGAGTATCTGTGTTTACTAGTGGATAACTATTCCCTGGTATATATCGGCGGAACAACCATGCAACTATCTACAGGTTACCACTGGCATATCATATGTATGCGCGTAGTATATGTTTACATATTACTTACACATATTTACAAAACAGACGATTAGTCAAAATACACACAAGTACTTACGATCTAGGTACATGATTCTGATTCAAACTGCATTGCGTTGCAATATATAACAATGTGCAAAAGTGAAATTCCTTGTTCTTTCACTAAACATATGCTTGTAATGCGAGAAAGTTCACACGATGGTGTAGGCACATATTCAAAATAAACACTATTGTCTATGTTATTGAAATCAAGCTGAACGCTGTTTATTTTACACACTTCTGTATAGCCAGGAATCGAATCCTAAGCAAATAAAACGCATGTTCATTCTCCGACGCAGCACAAACAGGTTGCCCTTTCCTTTCACAGTGCAGTACCTTTGGCCTCTGTGATGTCAGTATAAAGAAGCAACAACCAATCTAAGAGTGTCGTCCTTGGTAATAAGGAGTAATGGGGAGAATTCATCATAAGAATCTTCTAGACATTGCACAAATACGATGGAGGTCGTCATTCGAGGTTTAAAAATGTTACATTCACATGACTTTCTCTACCCTCTATCGCTTATTATTGGGTACACAAATTATGCTTACGAAAGTTTATTTTCCTATCTACTTCATTGTAATCGAGATAAACCTTTGCAGAAATAGCTATATTGCACATTTCGTTCTAGATACAAAGAGAACAGCGATAGTCAAATGTTTTAGAACTGGCCTTAAAATTTCACTCTATTTATATGGCATCGCAGGAAACAGCTGAAAATTGACAGGATTATAAAAGTTAAGTATTGAAGAATTCGAAACATCAATAACGGATATCTCGGAAATGTATAATTTGAAGTAAATTGTGCGTTGTAAAGAGAGCTATATTGTTTGTGTAGTGCGTTTTCGTCTATCGCTTAACGTTTTCGTGGCAGTTATGTTAGATTATACAGAATTCCTTTCGAATGGAGAGGACTCCACGAGGTATTCCCAGAAAATTCAAAATTACATTTTGTTTGTCAGGTAAATACCTTCAATATATGTATTTTAATCCAAATCGTTAGATGCATTACGTAGAAAATCAAAACTTATGTTCCATATAAAGGGTAGTTGCGGGTGGGGGAATTTTCTTGAAAATCTTCGTGTCGCATCTTTGAGAGGTACTGAACCTAAATACCAAGTTGATGTTTATCCGAATTTTGGTTTTTGGGTTATAACTGTTCACAGACGCGCGCGCGAACCTTTTTCGAGATCTCGATATTGAAGTTTTGGGTGGAATGCAATGGCTTCTCTCCTAATATGTATTGGTAGAGAATATAAAAAGTCACCCCTAGAAATAAATGTAACAGCCTGATTAAATTACTAAGGTTCGTTACGTGTTGCTAAATGTCAGAGGCTTGCTTCCCTACGGATACAGCGCAGTCTAAACGTAGCAGGTAACCAGCGGAGGATTTTATCTCGACCAAATGAAGATGGACAGCAACCCAAATTATGGATTTTGTGTAGAAGCTCGGTGAAAATAGACTAAGCTGTCCAGTATATCTTGGAGCACTAATGAACTGAAATCTGAAACCACTAACCTCAATTAGACAGTAAGCCTGCTCTCTTCTTCACCAAACTTGGTACATCTCCCAACACTCACATGACTTTCTCTGCAAATTATTACTGTCTGTTAATACAGATGAGCCTTCATTGCTCATTTCGTTGTGTATATTGTTATACACCGGGGCGAGGCCAAAAGGTTTGCAGCTAAAATATTAAATATACTTACCCCGGCGTGCACATTGGGGGACGTAGACAGAGGCAATCAGAAAGGTGCCAACAACTTGCTGCACAAAACTAAAGCGGGCGTGGAATATTTTTAAATAATTACATTTGAATTCACATTTTGCTCAGGTTTATTGTAAATCAAGCTGATCTACATGGTACACAAAAAGATTACACACAAAACACTGGGGGAGATTCTCCACGCACACACACCCATCACACATACACCCGTTCCCTCCGAAGTCTTACATTAGAGTCACGCTACTCTGGCTACAACTAGACTCACGCTATAACACACACAGCTATTACCACAATTGCCTTCACCCCCAACTAGGAAATGGAATTGCCGCGCCAGACAATGATTAACATAAAAACCAACAATTAGCTCAACAATGTTATATACAGCAATAATGTGCCCGACGCGGCAATACACACACATACACTACAATATAAGAAGACTACAGTAACCTAAAACGATATTCAAATGTCGCGCTAATGGCTTTGAGGTACTGTTCTCTTTGCTTGAACACAAGAAGAAAGGGGGAAGAAAAAACAATATCGATTTAAAGTTTAGAAAAGTATTTGGAAATTCAAACCAGTAAATAAGAGTGTGTCGGAGATGCTTTAACGCCACAAAAGTTTTATTTACCCAAATTTTGTGGTCAAATTAATTATGTCATATATCGAGCAATTTAAAAGTGTAGAAGAAACAATAACCCTGTTTTTACTTTCTCTACCACGTACATAGTAGGTAGAAAAGGTACTGCATTCCACCCAAAAATTATATCAAGATTTAACTGGAAATACATGTTTTGAGGCCCCTGAATTATTTTTAGAAAAATGTCCGTGCGTGTGACAACATAGCTCAAAAGCGAAAGGTCGGATAAATACCAAGCTTGATATTTAGGTTCACTATCTTCAAAAAATGCGACACATTTCAAAATGTTTGATTTTCTAAAAAAAATGGCCCTAACGATTTTGGTTAAAATATAATATATTAAAAATATTTATATGAAAAGTAAAATGTATATCTTGAATTTTCTGGGAATAGCCTACGAAGTTCTCTTCATTTGGAATGAATTTTGTATAAGCCTATATAACCGGTAAACGTTAAGCGATAGACGAAAACATACTACACAAAAAATATAGATTTCTTTAAAACACACAATTTATCTCTAATAACCCTTCCTGGGGCACAGCCACTTCTAAGATGTCGGTTATTAATGGTTCGAGTTATGGGAACAGGGTACTATGCAATGGTAAAAAATAACATTTTTGTTTTAGTCACTAATAATATCTCTATTATTTCCACTTTCAGGAAATTTATACTTTTTGGGGGTTAAGAGGTTTTTAAGACGTCTAAATGCTAGTCTGCATTCCTTTAAAGCTGCCATGCAACGCCCCTTTTTAGAACATTTTTGTATCTTTCAACAACGAACTATATCATGCCCAGTGAGCAGTTCAGCAATTAACAAAAGAGGCCAGGACCAAGAGAACGCGATCAGAAAAGCTGAAGTAACCCAGGAATGAAGGTGCAGATGATTATGACCCTGGAATGTACTGAACTGTGCCAGAATTTTAACGTTTAAACTTTAAATCCAGTTTTCTCAAAACAACATTTTTGGATACTTATGCACCTTTTTCTCAGAAAGTATGAGAGGTAGAGAACTAAAATTTTCATTACATGTATACAACACACAGTTAAACGTTCTGAACCACAATCATAATTTTATAATGTATATTAGTTATATAAGAACGCAAAAACATTGCAAATTTTCCACATTTTTACTTTGCAATTAATTTTTTTTAATTTCTATTGAACTGATATACATAACTAAATAATTGAGGTTCAGGAGATGGATGATTATACTAAGAAAAATCATGCACTAGTGAGATTCTTTATTGCAAGTAATATCAGAGAAAAAGGTACATGAATTCATATGTTTTAAGAGTAAATTTTATTATTTTTCTGCTGAATGAAATAATTTTTACGGACTCAACTACATAAGCTATCAATGCAAACAAACTCCTGAAACAATTGTCGTGATTTATAGAATAATTCATAAAAATGTCAGGAAAAACCATTGAGAAGTTTAAGAGCAGTGGTAATTTAACACACTTAAGGTGTAATTTCCATGTGTTCAGATTACCTTGTCCCCTTAAGTCATTCCTTTAAAGTCCTGTGAACATTCAGTTGTTTCTCGCGATGTCATGGAAACAGTATGGAATTTTAAGACCAGCATATAGCGTTCAGTTGTTAGACATTTGATTATCGCTGTTCTCTTTGATCTAGAACGAAATGTGTAATGTAGCTGTTTCTGGAAAGGTTTATTTGGATTAAAAGGAAGTAGATAGGAAAATAAACTTTCCTAATAATAATTTGTATACTCGGTAATAAACGCTAGAGGGTAGACAAAGTCATGTGAATGTAACACATCAGATAATTTCATTCTCTCTGAGTTTGTACTAAAAATGTGAACAAGATTAGTTAAACATGAAACATTTTTAATTCCCAAAGTTGTAAGAAAAACCAAAGTGGAGTAAAGGGCATTGGAAGTAAATACAATGTTTAAATGGTCCATATTGAAGTTTTATAGGGTTCTGAGAAGTGAAACAAAGTATGTCATTCAAACTATGGGTTCAAAGCATTTTTGGACACAAATGGTGAGTAAATTTTAGCCCTCGGTATCCTTAATACGGTATTCCGCTAGCATAGGTAAAGTGTAGAGAAAGGAACGAGAGCTTGTCAGCACTGTTAGGACGTGAGAGAGAAATACTGCGCAGGTAATAACAGCCTGATGCAGGCGGAACCCATTACTCAAAGTAGCCGAGCAATACCAGCTGGGATTAGAGGCTTTATTGGTGCTCCTCGGGGAGGATTTCACAGGATAAGCATCTGACACGAGCCGCTTTGTCTACGGTTCGTATCTCGTCGCAACAGGATCAAATGCTCTGTCGTCGCAATCTACACGTACCAAAAATCTCGTGTGTTAAACGTTCCCTACCAAATATACCTTACTCTCGCATCTGCTCTGTAAATATTCGAAAAAAATCTTATGTTTTCACATTCACATGACTTTTATCTGGTTTCCAAATCATCGATAAATTCTTTAATCACGAAGTGACGAGACAATTTATGCAGAAGATTTGGAAATCGTGAGTGGCATTTGCCAAGACTATTTTACGGATAAAATGAAGTGTTTTACCAAAAAATTATGCTCATTATAATAAAATATTTATATTTGCAATATAAGTGGCGTTGTTTTGTAAAACAAGTTAGAATCGTATGGTCACGTTTTGTTCATTGATCATATAAGTGCATTCTGCTATCTGGCGTTCGAAACTTGCAGTAGGATTCGTTATTCTTTTATCTATGATTGTAATAATGCTCCTAGTAGAAAAAAAATATGAAACAGATAAAACCTGTATCATTAACATTATAGGTTATGACTTTCTTTACAGAAAAAGGCTGATAAATGTTAACTTGTTTCAGTTCATTGGTTTGTTATGAAGATTATTTAAAACACAATTATCTCGTTAATTTTCTAGTGTACTTGTTTACTCTTCTCCGTTTGATTTCCTCATATCGATGCTATAAACACAATGTGGAATATCACAGCTAATATGCTACAAGAAATGTATTTGAAGAATATCATATAAAGTTCAATCTATTTGAAGACCAGGAGGTTCAAGAGGCGAGAGACACGAAAATAAAACTGCTCCAAAACTTGGTTACTGCAGTGGTTTTAAAGTCCGAAGAATATGAAACAATGATCAACTTATGTGTTAAGAAATACTCCTGAAGGATTACAATTGAAGTCTCTCCCTATCGCTGCGTTAGAATTGGCCTGCCTAATTAATAATCTCGTCTGTATGTTCACTTGAAGAGTTACCAAATCCCGTTTCTGCCATTTTTATGTTTAAAAGTAGCGGCATTGATTGTTGGTAACTGAGTCACTGCAAAATGATATCAACCTCTTCAGAGTATTAAAAAAAAAATCTGATGTGTTACACTCACATGACTTTCTCTACTCTTGTACAATCTAATTTTACAAACGCTTATTCTCCATATGCTTCATGTTAATCGAGATATCGAGATGTCAATCTTATTGGTAATATTCATGTAGATGCAAGGGGAATATGGTAGCTTTTAAGCGATAGTCAAATATTTTAACGCTGGTTGCTATGTGGCGCATTCCATTCTCTTTGCATGTCCAGGACATAAAAAAATCTGATGTGTTACACTCACATGACTTTCTCTACTCTTGTACAAACTATTTTTACAAACGCTTATTCTCCATATGCTTCATGTTAATCGAGATATCGAGATGTCAATCTTATTGGTAATGTTCTTGTAGATGCAAGGGAAATATGGTAGCTTTAAAGCGATAGTCAAATATTTTAACGCTGGTTGCTATGTGGCGCATTCCATTCTCTTTGCATGTCCAGGACATAAAAAAAATGAATAACGCATTTGAGAAAAAGTATAAGTATTGGAAAATTTAAGGAAATAACAAGCAATATCTCGAAAACGGTTCACTCAACAAAAGAAATGTATATGACATAAGTTGTGTATTTTAACGCGATCTACATTTTTTGTGTAGTAAAGTTTTGTCTATCTCTTATGGTTTACCAGTTATGCAAAAGTCGTTCACAATGAAGAATACTTTTGGAGACATTCCCAGAAAATTCGAGATATACATTTCATTTCTCATGACATTATCTTAAACATATGATATTTTCATCAAAATCGTTAGAGCCATTTTTGAGAAAATTAAAATTTTCGAAAAATCTTCCATGTAAAGGGTAGTTTGGGGTGGGGGGATTTTCTTGAAAACCTTCGTGTCGCATCTCTGGAAGATACTGAACCTAAATACCAAGTTTGGTGCTTATCCGACTGTTCGTTTTTGAGTTATGCTGTTCACAGACACACACACACACACACACAGACACACACACACAGACACACACACACACACACAGACACACACACGGACATGTTTCCAAAAATGCTTTTTTTGGATTCAGGAGGTCTCAAAACATGTATTTCCGGTGAAATCTCGGTATCGAATTTTTGGGTGGAATGCAATACTTCCCCTACTTACTATACGTAGTAGAGAAAGTAAAAAGAGGAACCCAAAATGGGAGGTGATAAAGATATTTCGATGAACATTGAAGAGAATCATGGCCGTGATTGGTTAAAATGACACCATTCCTTTAGACGTGATTGGTCGTTATTATTTCCTATTTGTGGCACAAGTGAAATAGTCTACCATGTCTGTTCTGTAAATTATTCGAAACAAAAATTGTTTCATTTTCACATCACCTTCTCTACCAAATACGAGGGCTGTCCCAGAAGTACCCGACCTAACAAAAACATTTTTATTTCTCTACATAGTCTCGATACACTTTTTCCCAGCAATGTTCAATAGCTTTGATACTCTGTTTATGGTGAGAACCGTCGAGTTCTGCAAAATATCCATCAACTGCAAACTCCACCTCTTCATTGTTGGCAAATCTTTTACCACCAAGCCATTTCTTCAACTTTGGAAACAGAAAATACTCATAAGTCTGGCGAATAGTGGGCACGAGGAAGCAATTCGAACTTTAAATCATTGATTTTGGCCATGGCGATAATGGATGTGTGAACTGGTGCATTGTCTTGACGAAACAGAACTTTCTTTTTCGTTAAATGCGGCCGTTTTTTGCTTGATTTCATCATTTAAACGCTGCAATAAGTTTGCATAATACTCGCCATTAATTGCTTTTCCTTTTTGAAGATAATCAATGAAAATTATCCCACGCGCATCCCAAAAAAACTGACGCCATGACCTTGCCTACAGATGGAACTGTCTTCGCCTTCTTTGGAGCCGATTCTCCCCTTTCAATCCACTGTTTTGACTGTTTCTTCGTCTCAGGTGTGAACTGATGGACCCATGTTTCGTCCAGGTTGTTAATCGATGCAAAAACTCGGCTTTATTGCAGCAAAACATCGCCAAACACTCGACTGAAACATCCTCACGACGCTGGTTTTGTTCCATTGTGAGTAAACGTGGCACCCATCTTGCGCGTAGCTTTATCATGTCTAAATTTTCAGTCAGTGTGCGATGTACAGCACTTTTTGAAATGCGTACGATGTACGGTCATCCAATACCATTTTGTGGATTTTCCTCACAATTTCTGGCGTGGTCACCTCATTTGTTCGGCCACTGCGGTGTTCGTTTTGGCAGCTCGTACGGCCTCGTTTAAACTCTGCCAACCAATATTTTACTGTTGTAAACGAAGGAGTAGACTCTCCCAGAGTAGAATCTAGCTCAGCTTTAATATTAGTTGGACTAAGACCTTTCAAATGAAAGTATTGTATCACATAACGATGGCCAGTTTTATCCATGTTTACAAATTCACTGAGAGACTTCACTATTTATACCTGCCAAACAATTACTAAACAACGTAGCATCCTCAAACTTCAAAGTTAAGCTTTATACGGGTGTTACTTTCTACCATAGTCAATTGTTTGAAGCAACAACCGCTATCTATACGTCAGGTCGGGTATTTCTGGGACTGCCCTCTTATATCCTTCTTTCATATCTGTTATGTAAATTATTGCCAAAAGATCTTGTTTCACATTCGCATGACTATCTAACAAATACCTATATCCTTCATGTCTATTGTGTATATTTTCGATAAAAAATCTTGTTTCACGTTCACTTGACTTTTTCTACGAAACACATTCTTCTTTCATGTCTGTTATGTAAATTATTCGAAAAATTTCCGAAGTGTTAAATTCATATGGCTTTCACTTCCAATATACCCTACTTTCACGCATATTCTGTGAGTTATTCGAAATAATGTGATGCCTTACAATCACAATGACTTGCTGTACCCACTATTGTTTATTTTTCTATATATTCTACGAACAATTCTTACGCAGTTTTACTTTATCTTGATTCAGATAAGCGGATAAACTTCTATTGCATATTTCATTGTAGCTACAAGAGGGATACAAGAATCCGAATAGAAAGTAAGATGGTTAATAGCCGCTCGCTATGGTTTTAAAATTGCATGTTGTTTCCATGACATTGCGAATAGCGACAGCACTTCAAAAACTTAACGAAGTATTAATAAACAATTTAAACCAATATTCACGGATATATCGGAAGTGGCTTATGACACAGAAAGGTTATTTGAAATTAATTGTGTTTTATAAGATCTACATTTCTGTATGACGTGTTTTTTGTCTGTATTATCCTTACCAGTTATACAAAATTCTACAAAATTCCTTCCAAAGCGATCTTCATAGCCCATTGCTATACAGTTCAGATATGCGAAGTACCGTTTTAATATTTTGCAGCTTCAGTAGCGGTTTTGAGCATGCACAATCACTTCATTCATTAGGAAGCTAGACGAAGCTGTGAAAGATAGTCACTTTGTGTTTTCCTGCTGTTAGAGCGTTTCGAAATGTTGAAAACAATCGAAAGACCCTCCGAATGTGAAATCAGATCAGTGATTCGTTTTTTGAATGCGAGAAACATTTATCACCAATTGTGTGAGGTTTATGGGGAAACAATAATGAGTGACAGTGCCCAGTCACACACAGCCAAACAAACTGAAGATTTGATCGCATCATTTGGTTGGGAACAATTCGACCAACCTCCCTACAGTCCGGATTTGGCACCAAGCGACGTTGAATGACGATGTTGCTGTGAAAGGAGGAGTGGACACTTGACTTTCATCACAGGCGGCGTCATTCATACAAAAACTGGTTTCCCCTTACAAGTGCCTAAATAACTGCGGTGACTATGTGGAGAAGTAGTGTAAGGTGTAAGATAATGAATGATAATAAAGAATTTCGAAAATAATGTGTTATGGTTTGAAAAATGATCGGCACTTACTTTAAAAACACACCTCGCACATAATGAGACTCGCTCGTTTCTCCGAGCGGTAAGTAGCAACGAATATACCGAACTATGGGCGTATACTCGTTCCAGAGTTCACATCATTACACCAACACTTTAGATCAAAGGAATGACGTGTCGTGTAGCTGCGTTTTCGTCTTTGTTTCTACTTGCTGTTGCAGTCAAAACTTCTTTTACTACATTGCCGTTTATGAAAACTGCAATACCAAGAAGGAAACGCCTGAATTTAATAGCACAGGTTACGTACATGACAAGTGACAAATGATAAACATCTATACATGACCTTTGAGCTCTAATATTCAGTATTTGGTGTGGCCTCCATGCGCTGCAATTAGAGCTGCTATACGCCGTGGCATTGAATCAAAAAGGTTCTGAATACGTTCCTGAGGGATTTCCCTCCACGCAGTTTGTATTCGAGCCCACAAATCCGTGACACTGGTTACTGGAGGACCGTGACGCACCAACCATATCCCAGACATGTTCGATGGGCGACATGTCAGGCGAACGTGCAGGCCAGGGAACCAATGGTACCCGTCGCTCTTCGAAGAAGACTTTTACATTCCTCGCAATATGTGGCCGGGCATTGTCCTGTTGAAATGTGGCCTGTGGAGATGCCTGAAGCCGGGGGAGTACCTCAGGCTCTACAACCATCGTTAGGTGCCGGTTGCTGTTCAAAGTGCCCTCAATTCGTAGGAGGCGAAATCGGTTGTTGTAACCAATGGCGTCCCAAACCATCACACCTGGTGTTTGTCCGCTATGCTGCTCAACAATGCAGCCCTCCAGGTTGCGCTCACCACGGTACGCCGGACACGTATGCGGCCATCACTGTAGGACACGTTGAAGCGGGACTCGTCCAAAAAGACTACATTTTGCCACTCAGCACCCCAGTAACGGTGTTCACGTGACCATTGCAGTCTGAGGAGCTTGTGGTTTCTGGACAATGAAAGCCGACGTAATGGCATGTATGCAACCAGCCCAACCTGTAGCACACGGCGACGAACCATTGATGCAGACAAGTTCACACCTGTTGCAGTGCTCCAGCGTCCAACCAACACTGTGGATGAAGCTGTATGGTCCGTTATGGCCATGCGGGCAAGATGACGGTCATCCCGTTCTGTGGTCATGTTCCGTGGTCCAGTACCCGCTGCGTACGACCTTCATCTATCCACTGCTTCCACACACGCATCACTGTCGTAGCAGCATGCCCTGTAGTAGCCGAAATGTCACGGTATGACAAATCCGCTTCCAAGAGACCGATCATTCTGCCCCGTTCGAACTCGCTCACATGCCGATATGGCTCCCTTTGACGTCGACAGGCATACTGGCACTCACTTCATTGTTTCCACCTTGTTTGACAGCTCTGTACTGACTATACTGGGCGCAACACTGACCTTGTCGGACCGACACGTGAGGGCTCTGCTCGGCGGCCTACGTGTACCCCATCTCTCTACAAACCTAATCACTTATTGCTTGTATACTCTTCTACATTTCTACAAAGTTTGGAGTTATTCGGGAAATTCTTTCTTGGTGTTGCAATTTTCACAAACGGCAGTGTATATTATATTACACAAATTTCATTCTGTGCAAGTTCTATTCTGTCACTGCACCTAAGTAAAACACATATGTTCCAAAATAAGTGTAATATAAGTGTTATATACGGTTACATTCACAATTTCTATGTGATGAATAAAAAATAAGACAGATATGAGTATAAACAGTTGGTAAAATACACATTAGAAATTAAATAATGTTTTTTTTTGTGCAATTTCTAAAGTTTAATGTCAGTAAAGTGAATTGCGATAGCTACTACCAAGCTTTAACACAAGCTAAGGTTAATTGATTCAAAATTGTTGCTCTACCTACTTTAATGATATATACAATGTTTTAACGAGATGGAAATTAACAAACCTGAGAATAAACTCGGTAATGACAAAAATCTCTAACAGAAAACTATGGATACTTGAGAGCACCTTAATGTAAAAAATACGTAGTACGAGATCTCAAATACTATAAAAATGAAATGAAAGAGTTTTCTTAAAAATAAATTTAAGAACACTTTAACAATTATTATTATTATTATTATTATTATTATTAGATACTTCGTTTCTTCTAACTTAAACCTCTTCATTTAATTTCAAGAAGCTATTTTGACGTGTACTGCCAACTCCATACTGGAACCTCCGCGAACTCGGGCTGTGGTAAGCAGACAGACATCTGGTCACACTGGAAATGATTCGGCGTACCAAACGGAATGTACTGAGAGCGAGTTCTGGTATACCTAACTCGCCTAATCTATTAATTTATTGCATTTGGAAATATTAAATGAAAATAAATGAAAATTAAAATAAATTTGAAATGTAACAATTTGGATTAAAATTTATAAGAATTTTAATTTTAAATTGTTTTATTATTATTTTGATTAAAGTAAATTTGGTATTTTATAAAAATTAAATAAATTTTTAAACTATTGATTTTATTATTTTTTATAAATTTTTGTAAAGTTATTTAACTACAGAGTTACTTTTATAGGATTTAGATATAAATTTAAACCAAAATTTAACATTTAATAAATAACTTTAAAATTTTATTTGTTATATTATATTATTTTATAATTAATATGTAGAATTATTGTATTTAAAATTGTAACTGTTTTTGAGATTGAATAAATTACAAGGTCTGATAATATAAGCCCTGGTTTAAGAAATTAGATGCCAGGGTTTAGTATTACAGATTTTATTTTTATTTTTTATACCCAACTCGACAGTGCTCATTTGTGTTCGAAGGCACGAAGAATAGGACTAGTTCACGGAGGGGATACCTAGCACCTCGACCCCCGGGAGCAACGGGTGAGGTGAGGGAACCGCAGATGTATGGGCTGCAGTGTCGAGAGAGACGCGCAGAGTATCCCAACAGTTCCAAGCTTGACCACCCGACCACAGGAGGATCGCTCGGGACGTCCCTCTGGTGGGACCGGGGAAACACAGGCTTCTCTTAGCAGTGCCGAGAAGTAGTTCCAAATCGCAAGCCTCTAAGCCATCTGCCCGAAACCCACCGAACCACAGCCCCGAAGTCAACCGGAAACATGGAAGGGAAATGAAACGAAAGGAAATTGTGGTAGAATACTTCACTCCGACATTCGCCTATGTCAACCAGGGAAAACCACGAAAAATCCATGGACGGCCACCGGGAACGAACGGATGCGAGTCTGACACGTTACCACGCAGCCACCCTACCCGGTTTCAAAGGCACGAATAGTACAAATTAATGATCAAAGATCGTTCAATAGACAGCTGTGTAGACCTTCGTGTGGAAACCAGTGTGTCCCTGGCTATAGCAACATAGAGGTGGTTTGTTTTCGTTTACATGAGTTGAGCCCTAGCGTTGACAGCCAACAAATGCTTTGAGAATGAAATAGATGCACTGCCCTTGTTATATAAGTGTTGTTACACACAAGTCGTGTGAGGGACAAGGCTGGAAAAGTGGAACCAGGCGGGATTTGCCTTACCTGTAACCAACCGACACACTGACCATCATCCCTAAAGCAGCCAATGACAATGTACTGAGTTAATGAATTTTACGATTTTCTCATGCAGCACGCCAAGCTGTTATCTGCTCCGGCATCGCTTCTTCAATTTACTGTAGCTTCATAAAACTGGGAGTGCGGCTGGCTTTAACGACCGACCAGACGCAGCAACTCCGCAGTTCTTCACCTACTGCATGCTAATCGACACAAATAATCTCGTTACACATTTCGTTGTAGGTACAAGGGGAATAAAGTGAAATGTGGGTTCGCTATATACCGGCTCGCATCACATCGCGAGAAACAAAACAATGGCGATTTAGCACTTCCAACCAATTACACCAAGTATCTCAAAAGGCGAAAAGTATTTGAATACAATTGTGTTTTAACGAGTTCTACATCTTTAGTGTGGTAAGTTTTCTCTCTCTCTCTCCCTCTCTCTCTCTCATGGATCACAAATTCATTTAGAATTAAGAGGACTTCACAAGCTATTGCCAGAAAATTATATTCATATGCTTTATTAGTCATATAAACATCTTAAAATAAAAAATCTCATGTGTTACACTCACATGACTTTCTCTACTCTTGTACAAACTATTTATACAAACGCTTATTCTCCATTTACTTCATGTTAATCGAGATAAACATTTGCAGAGTCTATCTTATTGCTAATTTTCTTGTAGATGTAAGAGGAATATATATTTACAAGGGCAATATAGAAATACAGTAGCCTTTAAGCACATACATATCTCTTAATAGCTGGTTGCTAGGTGCAGCACCATTCGCTTTGCCACAGATTAATACTCTTTGCATATCCAAGACAAAAAAATGAATAACGAATTCCCATTTGCGAAAACTATTGAAAAATTTAAGGGAATAACAAGTAATATCTCGAAAATGGTTCACTCAAAAAAAAATGTATATGATATAAATTGTGTATTTTAACGCGTACTACATTTTTTGTGTAGTAAAATTTTGTGTATCTCTTATGGTTTACCAGTTATGCAAAATTTGTTCACAATAAAGAATACTTTTGGAGACATTCCCAGGAAATTCAAGATATACATTTTATTTGTCATAAAAATGTCTTAAACATAGGACATTTTAATCAAAATCGTTAGAGCCATTTTTGAGAAAATTAAAATTTTCGAAAAATGTTCCATGTAAAGGGTAGTGTGGGGTGGGGGGATTTTCTTGAAAACCTTCGTGTCGCATCCTTGGAAGATACTGAACCCAAATACCAAGTTTGGTGTTTATCCGACTGTTCATTTCTGAGTTATGCTGTTCACAGACACACACACGCACACACACACACACACACACACACACACACACACAGCCAGACACACACACGGAAATGTTTCCAAAAATGCTTTTTTGGATTCAGGGGTCTCAAAACATGTATTTCCGGTGAAATCTCGGTATCGAATTTTTGGGTGGAATACAATACTTCCCCTACTTACTCTACGTAGTAGAGAAAGTAAAAATAACGAATGTCTACGCAAAGATAAATATGGAAACTTCGTGTTTGAGTTACGCTTTTTTATTCGTACCTACACATTCGGAACTTTGTTTAAACATCTGATATTTACATTACATTCTCATAACTTTCTCTTTCCTTTACAGAAATAGCTATATTACACATTTCGTTACACGTAAAGATAATAGCGATAGTCAAATGTTTTAAGAACTGGACGCCATATGCTGGCCTTAAAATTCCGTACTGTTTCCATGACATTCCAAGAAACAACTGAATATCTACAGGACTGTAAAAGACTGATAAAGTATCGAACGATTCGAACCATTAATAAGGATATCTCGGAAATGGCTGATACCACAAAAAAGATTTCAAACAAATTGTGTGTTTTAAAGAGATGTAGATACGTTTTTTGTGTAGTGCGTTTTCGTCTACCGTTTAACTTTACCATTTATACAACATTATATAAATATCCTTCGGAATAAGACTAACAAGCTGTTCACAGAAAATTCAAGATATATATTTTATTTGTTATGTAAGTATGTTAAATATATGGTATCTTAATCAGAATCGTTTTACCCATTTTTCAGAAAATAAAAAGAATCCGAAAAATGTTCCACGTAAAGGGTAGTGGGGTCTGGAGGGATTTTTTTTAAAGTCTTTGTATCGCATCTTTGGAAGGTACTGAGCCCAAATACCGAGTTAAGGTGTTTATCAGATTCTTACTTTTTGAGTTTTGCTGTAATTTAGGGGCTGAAAACCTGTATTTGAGGTGAAATCTCGATATAGAATTTTTGGGTGTAATGTAATACCTTCTCTACCTATAATGCACCTACGTAGTAGAGAAAGTAAAAACAAGAAGTATTTGAAAATGCGAACAAATTACACCAAATATCTTGGAAGCGGTAAATTGTTTGATATAAATTGTGTTTTAACGAGATCTACATGTTTCGTGTAGTAATTTTTGTCTCAACATTCATTCAGAGTGAAGAGGACTTGACCATCGCCAGAAAATTAAACATAAATACTTTATCATTCCTATTAATATATTAAATGTATGATATTTTAATCAAAATCATTACTCTTTTTTCAGAAAGAAAATCCATGTAAAAGAAAGTTGGGACATTTCGTATTCAGGAGCCTTTAAACCGTGTATTTCCGATGAAATATCCATAGCTTTGTTGGACGGCTCATACTACCAGCACCTATGATAGTTGGAGTATAATTAAAAAACAAGGGTATTTGAGCAGAGCGGGAAAGACTAGGGCTATTGTGTCTACAAAACTCTGGGAGGAAGGGCAGGCACGGCGTAGTGGAATCCCTAATGTTTTGCGATTAAAAATGCTCGCCCTCCTCTTCTATACCCGTGTAGAATGTCTCTCCTCCAGGCACATCCGCGCCTAACCTTGTTGCCCTAAGGGAACAAAATGAGAGGAAAGGGGGTTAGGCAATAAACTATCTGATCAAAAGTATCTGGATATCCCTATTTAATATAGAATAGAAATGTAGATGTCAGGAGAAGCTGAGCTGGCAGTATAAAAGGAGGCGGGGAATACTGTGTTGTCATCTGAGAAACAGATCCATCAGGGTCACTTCAATCCTCCTAAAGTTGTCAAAGTTGACTATTGGTTATGCGATGGTAAGGTGGGAATGTGAAGAAACACCCACAGCTAAAAGAAGCCAAGGCAGACCATTTAATGACACACAGGGAACGTCGAGCCTTACAAAGGATAATTCTAAAAACTCGCAGGAATCGCTCGCAAGTTCCAGAGTGCCACCAACAGCCTAGCCAGCACAATGAATGTGCGTTGGGAGTTGAAAGGAATGGGGTACCATGGTCGAGCTGCTGCCCATAAGCCAAACATTGCGACGCCACTGGACGGTGGTTGACTGGAAACGAGTGATGAACCAGGCAATCCGATGGAAGGATTTGGGTTTGGCAAATGCCTGGAGATCGGTACGTGCCATCCCGTGTAGCGCCAACAGTGAAGTATGGAGGAAGTGGTATTATGATGTAGATATGTTTTTCGTGGTTAGGATATGGATCCCCTATTGCGCTTAAGGAAAGTCTAAATGCGGAAGAATATGAACACATTTTTAACTATTGCGTTCTGTGTACGATAGCGGATCAGTTTGGAGACGATGGTTGTATCAGCATAACAATGCACCTTGTCATAAAGCTGCGTCTTTTCTGAACAATAACATTCCTAAAGTGGACTGGCCTGCCCGGCGTCCCGACCTAAATCCAATGGAACAGTTTTGGGATGAGTTAGAATGTCGACTTCGCTCCAGACCCCGGCGTCCAACATCTCTCTGGCTTCGACTCTTGATGAAGAATGGGCTGCCATTACCTCCAAAGACTTTCATACATCTCATTGTAACTGTTCCCAGCAGAGTTAAAGGCACCATAAACGGGAAGGGTGGACCCACCCCAAATTGATGTCCAATAATAGGCAACCTGACACGGGCAAAATCTAAGCACAGTTTCAGATAGGTGTCCGGATGCTTTTGATCAAACAGTGTACATAGCGGCATTAAATCCGCCTAGAAAAACAACGAAGAAACCCTATGTCATGGTCGGCAAGGTACGGACTCGTGAGTTGTATATCTGTGGTTCAAATCTCGCCCTCCCAGGTTTTCCTCAGTCCTCATAACTGGCAAAGTCTGGGAGGTACGCTAAACTTAGGCCTGGAAACGTTTCTTTCCAATTATCATCAGAGTCCATCGCCCGTGGTAAGAACGGGCGTTAAAGATTATCATTCCTACTCAGGTTTGTCGGTCCATCACGAGTCCTCCCTACCCTTGTTTGTTTGCGTCTTTAATTTCCTCTATTTTTGTAACCTGTAATAGGGCATAAGGATGTAGCGTACGCAACGGAGGGGGTCACCCCGCGCACTGCGACCTACAGCAGATTTATTGCGGCTACCACCCCCAGGAGGAAGGGATGAAGAAAAAAACTACAGGAGGATACGGACCACATAGACGCAGAAGTCACTAACACTTCTTGGCTGGAACACCCGTCCCACTACTAGAGCTCTCCGGAGAAGGCGTTATATACCACGAAACCTAGAAGCACGCCTGAAACATGAGAAGGAAACGGAATGGAAGAAAAACACGGAAAGGAAATAGTCATAGATGGAAAAATCAACCCATCATTCGCCTACCGACCAGGGAAAACCACGAAAAACCCATGTTCAGGTTGGGCGATCGACGAAAATCGAACCGGGGACCTCCCGAAAGCGAACCACATACGTTATCATTAGGCCATCTCTGTCTCGTTATCATAAATAATCATTGAAATATAAACGCAGCCTTAAAATAGACGATGACTGATTCAATGTTAGCTTGTTTAGTATAGGAAAAGCAGCCTTACGTTTTTTGTTATTTAGAGGTGAAAATAGCTGGAGTTGTTAAATAAATCTAGTTGCATAATTCAGGGCAAGTTACTGCATGAGGAATACCGTGACTTTTCTTATGCAAATAGCGTCCTATCCTTTCTCTGGATATTCGCTCCAGTCACGAACAGTGGTTACTTGTTGCAGGATAAATCTGCTCACTTCAGGGTGAGAGGTTTGGTTTCTACGCAACCAAATCTAAGTAATGTAATATGTTGCAAATTAAATAAAATAGTCTCGTGTAGAAATTAACATTTACTTAACAAAACCAAGCGAGATGCCTCCTGGCATTTGGGACGTCCCGCGTTCGACTCCCGTGACCATCCACTGTGACCATAGGTTTCTCCGTGTCGGTAGGCGAATGCTCGGGTAGTTGCCTGTCCCCATCATTGCCTATCACCTGTTTGAGGGTTGAAGGACCAGGCGACGGCGTGACGGTGGATTGTGAGATTTGGAACGGTTACTCCCTGGCGTTTGGTTGGTCTGCTGGGGCTCTCCTCCTTGGGCGCTTGTCTAGGACCAACGGGACCCCAAGGAATCGTTAGAGACCCCATCCTTGCTTGTGCACATCGTCGTTCAGATGTGGTCGCTCTTTGGGTCTCCCCCTCAACCCTCCCTCCCAGCGGTCATGTTAGAAGCAAAAGGGGTCGTTGCAGTGCTCTGTCCAGTTTGTGGTGGTCCCTCCTACTCGACAAAAGAGGATTCGTTTGTATGTGATTCAGTCAGGGAGTCTCCCGACTTAGAGGAATGGATATTATAATATCCCAGCCCACAACTCCTTGCACTAAACGCGATAATTATGTAGTGGCTATTGCATTCATACGCCGCGTATTTGATGTCGATGTTATAAAGTACTCCTAAAGTTGCGTCAGCTCGTAATAGTGTCAATATGTAGTACTTGATAACCTAAGTCATCCATCTCGATTGTTGGCGCTAACGAGAAATAATGAAATCCTACTACCTCAACTTCCAATTCAGTTTCCGTTACTGCAGATTCCTTCAACTTTCAAAATTGCATTTTAATCATTGTATGTTAAAATAATACTAACTTGCAAATAAATTGTGTTCTTGAAAAAGACTGTCTTTATTGTTTTCTCATTTTGCTTATACACTGCAGTTAGTGAAAATTGCAACACCAAGAAGGAAACGCATGAATTTAATATCACAGCTTAGGTACATGACAAGTAACAAATGATACGCTTTTCAAATCTAAACATGGCGTTTGAGTCCTAATATTCAATATTTGGTGTGGCCTCCATGCGCTGCAATTACAGCTGCTATACACCGTGGCATTGAATCAAAAAGGTTCTGAATAAGTTCCTGAGGGACTTTCCTCCATGCAGTTTGTATTCGAGCCCACAAATCCGTGACACTGGTTACTGGAGGACCGTGACGCACCAACCATAACCCAGACATGTTCGATGGGCGACATGTCAGGCGAACGTGCAGGCCAGGGAAGCAATGGTAACCGTCGCTCCTTGAAGATGGCTTGTACATTCCTCGCAATATGTGGCCGAGCATTGTCCTGTTGAAATGTGGCCTGTGGAGATGCCTGAAACAGGGGGGAGTACCTCAAGCACTACACCACCGTTAGGTACCGGTTACTGTTCAAAGTGCCCTCAATTCGTAGGAGGCGAGATCGGTTGTTGTAACCAATGGCGCCCCAAACCATCACACCTGGTGTTTGTCCGCTATGCCGGAGGAGCTTGTGGTCTCTGGACAATGGAAGCCGACGTAATGTCATGCATGCAACCAGTCCAACCTGAAGCAGAAGGCGACAAACCGTTGATGCAGACAAGTTCACACCTGTTGCAGTGCTCCAGCGTCCAGCCAACACTGCGGATGAAGCTGTACGGTCCATTATGGCCATGCGAACAAGATGACGGTCATCCCATGATCCAGTACCCGCTCTTCGCTGCGTACGACACACACACACACACACACACACACACACGCATCACTGTCGTAGCAGCATACCTGTACGAGCCGAAATGTCACGGTATGACAAACCCGCTTCCAAGAGACCGATCATTCTGCCCCGTTCGAACTCGCTCACTTGCCGATATGGCTCCCTTTGACGTCGACGAGGCATACCTAAATTATTGTTTCCACCTTGTTTCGCAGCTCTGCACTGACTACACTGGGCGCAACACTGACCTTGTCGGACCAACACGAGAGGACTCTGCTCGGCCTACGTGTACCCCATCTCTCTACAAACCTAATCACTTAATTGCTTGCACACTCTTCTACACTTCCACCAAGTTTGGAGTTATTCGGAAGATTCTTTCTGGTGTTTTCACAAACGCCAGTGTATTAATTTTGAGCTTAACTATTTTCTCATTACCACATTGGTTAGTATTGCGTAGCACGTTCATTTAGTATGCTCACAACTGACGCAATGGCGATTTGATTTTAAACGCCACAAGTAAGAAAGTAATTATTTACATAACCTGTCATAACAAATACCAGTTAAGAGTTTCATCAGATAAATTCGCGACCTCTCGAGGCAATTCTTGCATACCCCAAGTTATTAATATAAGTGTTGGTTGTATACCTGTATGACCGGTGTCGTTTTCCGTGGTGAAGTGGTTACCATGCTAGCCTCTAGTTCCCGAGGTCGCGGGTTCAAACCCGGTGGAGAGTGATGCATTTTTTTCGGGCGTAAAAATCCTTAGCATGTTTCCTTCGGAAGGGACGGTAAAGACTGTGGTCCCGTGTCGTAGATATAGGTTCATAGATTTCTTAAAGTTGGCAAGTTTCTTTGTGGCATGACCTGTTAATGAAGTTGTTCACACCATAAGTACAAAGGAAATAGGGGAAAACTTTCTTACACGAGAATTATTAAAATATTTTGGCACTGGTGTCGTAGCGCTATAAACAGATTTGATTCTCGTTTGTTTTGCTGTGTCTTTATTGCTAAATCGTCACCTTCTACATACTATATACTGCTTATACTGAAGTATCGCGGCATTTGTCTTATTTTACATGCATATTCTGTGGAGTAACAACCATGTCTTCTACTCCATGGCATTCTCAACCAAACGTCGAGGCCTACAGCATAAGCATGTTCTTTTATATCTCCAACGTGTTCGCATTCAAGTACAAGGGTTTTGTAAATCCTTTCTAGTAAAAATTGAGTTTTATTTATGGACGCTCTTTAACTACTATGGTTCTTAGCGTTCCATTCTATATTGGGCGTGAAAGACCGGTAATTTTGCTTAGAGGCCTCTTTATCAGGCTTGAGGTTGTTTTACGTGCTGTAAATCTACAATATTGGACCACCGGCTTTACTTCCCTTCCGAAGGAAGCCATGCTAAGGATTTTTACGCCCGAAAAAATCCATCACCCTCCGCCGGGTTTGAACCCGCGATCTTGGGAACTAGAGGCTAGCGTGGTACCACTAGCCCACGGAGGAAGACAATTTCTAGTAATTTATGAAGTGAAATTAGGTGTTTTATAACCCATGTCCGTCAGAAAGGCTTGCGTTGAGTGGTTTTTGAGATTTAACACACACGCACACCACAATTTCTGTTTGCAGTATAGGGTTAAGTCCTGTAAAGTGGCCACGAAAATTTATTTTAGTAATGTAACCAATAGGATGACAATTGATGATTGATACGGGGCTTATAGGTATATACTATAAAGCTCTGTTGATCCTTCACTTCACACTCTTAATCTGTGCAATTTTAGGTAATGTATCACAAGACTTCACCCAACTAATATTATAAAGAGAAAATGTGAGTGTGTGTGTGTGTGTGTGTGTGTGTGTGTGTGTTTCAACTCCTAAATGACTAAAAGATTGAAAATGACCTGCGTATTACATTACAAACACTTTGGAGACAAGTGGCTCAGGCGGCAGTGTTTGGCTGGAATTCGGGAGGTCGCGGCTTCAAACCGTGTATCAGCCAATCTGAATGTTTTTCTTTCTTTGGTTTTTCGCCTTTCGTGAGCCAGGTAAACGCCGGATTGGGTTTTCAAAGTTCCACGCACAGAAAAGAAGAAAGAAAGAAACAAGCAAATGAAAGTAGAAGGCTCCGACTACGCATCTATGAAAAAGCTACGTAAATATAGTACAGGAAGGTAACAAAGAAACTAATGCCATCTTTCGAGCATCACTATGACTACGTGTACACTCAACAATCAGCGTTTCACGATCCCAAAGTCGACATTTTGCTGAAACTCAGTAGCGGCAAAATACATAGTACAGGAAGACGACTGCACGACTAACGTCATCTGTCTGGCATACACGTTAAGCGAAACCTACAGCAACAGTCGCGATATGCCCAAGAAGTGAAAGGACGATAAACGATAAAAAAAACTGGTGTATTAAATTCACAGGACTTTCTCAATCGTCTGTCATTTATTAATGGGTATAAAAAGTTTCTTACGAACATTTATTTTTCTGTCCACTTCATTTTATTCGAGACAAATCTTTGCTGAAGCAACCACATTACACATTTCGTTATGAATACAAAGGGAACACTGATACTCAAAATGTTTTAGAACTCTACGCTGACCCTAAATCTCCATACTCTTTCAATGACATCAACGGAAAATCAACAGGACTTTAAAAACAAATAGCTCAGTATTGAACAATTCGAACCGTTAATAGCGATATCTCGGAAATGGTTGATGCCACAAAAGGTTATGTGAAATAAAACGTGGGTTTTAAAGATATCTACATTTTTTGTGCAGCGCGTTTTCGTATATAGTTTACCAGTTATACAAGATTATACAAAATTCTCTCCGAATGAAGACAACTTCACAAGCTATTTCCAGAAAATTGAAGATATACATATTTTTGTTCACATAAATATACTTAATATATGGTATTTAAATCAAAATTGTAAGCATTTTTAAGAAAGGCAAAAATTTCGAAACTATTTTCCATGTAAAGAATAATTTGAGGTGGGGGATAAATATCGATGTGGAGTTTTTGGGTGGAATACAATAAAAATAAAAAGGTTCCTAGAGAATCGTAACGTTTTATCATGTTTACCATTTTTCACCTATCGGTTCCCTTAACATGAGAAATAAAATGCGCATCTTGAACTTTCTGGGAATAGCCTGTAACGTCATTTGTATAATTTTAAATTACAAGGAAACCTTAAAAGTTAGACAATATGTTACTGCAGCAAAAATATAAAGCTAATTAAAACACACATTTTTGTGCCAAGTATTAGCTGTTTTGGAAACATTCCATGTTGAAATATTGCCCCAGAGTGTCATCTAGGGGAAAAACTTATAAGTTTGCGATTGCTGGTTCCCCACCTTTCTTTTCTTTCCATCGCAGGAGCTTGTTATCATGAATAAACATTTGAATTATGTTTTACATATATTGTAATTAAGTAAGTCTTGCTTAATTTGAAATCATTCCTAAGTAACAAAAATATATTGTAACGTAACGAGGATAGAAGAATACCTTTCATCACGTACATAGTAGGTAGAGAAGGTATTACATTCCACTCAAAAATTCGATATCGAGATTTCACCGGAAATACATGTTTTGTGGCCCCCTGGATAAAAAAAACATTTTTAGAAAAAAAATCCGTGTGTGTGTCTGTGAAGAGCATGACTCAAAAACTAAAGTCGGATAAATACGAAACTTGGTATTTAAGTTCAATACCTTCCAAAAGTGGGACATGAAAATGCCCACAAAAAATCCTCATCCCCAAACTACCCTTTACATGGAACATTTTTCGAAATTTTTATTTTCTAAAAAGTGACTCTCTAACAATGTTGATTAAAACGCCTTATATTAAAGATATTTACATGGCAAATAAAGTGTATATCTCGAATTTTCTGGGAATAGTCTGTGAAATCCTCTTCGTTCTGGAGAAATCCTGTATAATCCTGTATAACTGGTAAACGTTAAGCGACAGGCGAAAACCGTGCTACACAAAAATGTGTATCTCTTTAAAACACACAATTTATTTCAAATGACTTTTTTGTGGCATAAGCCATTCTGAGATATCCGTTGTTAAAGGTTGGAATTGTTCACTTCTTGGTCATTCTCTTATAGTCCTGCCAATATTCAGTTGTTTCCCGCGATGTCATGGAAACAGTATGGAATTTTAAGACCAGCATATAGCGTCCAGTTGTTAAACATTTCACTATCGCTCTTCTCTTTGTATCTATAACGTAATGTGTAATGTAGCTGTTTCTGTAAAGGTTTATATGGATTGAAATCAAGCAGATAGAAAAGTAAACTTTCGTAAGTATAATTTGTTTAGCCGTTAATAAACAGCGGAGGGTAGAGAAAGTCATGTATATATAACACATCAGATTTTCATATTGGATATATGCGAATTTTTTATTGGTATGGAAAGTTATGTGAAAAATAGATTAATTGTTATGACTATGATTTTTTATTTATTTATTTACTCGTTCAAGGTCAAAATTGCATTTGTAAAGGATTTCATGAATACATCACATGAATTTACAGCGAATGACATGATGGAATAAAATTAACATTAAATTAAAATTTTATATTTACATTAGTTTCAGCAGCAAACTCAACAGAGTAAAATGGCTTTAATAAGAACCAATTATACGATTTAGTTTTAGAAGTATTAGTAGAAGGAGGAAGCTTATTATAAAATTATTATATAAGCTAGTATCTTTGGTCATCTGCAGTCTACATCTTGAGGGATCTAATCTAAGATTATTTCTTGTGCTTGTTATGTATATCTGATCTCAGGTGTAAGCTATAAACATTCTTATAAACCAAACTGGTATAAATTAAAAAGTTATAAACTAATTATTTTCAATTGAATAAACAAAGGCCTGTAAGGTTCATTAAATTTCTTATTAACCATAATTCTTATAGCTTTTTTGCCATTTTAGTATGGATGCAACCAGAAGAGTGGTCCCACAAATGAATGCGTATATGTAATAGTGCAAAATAGACATTTCTCAAAGTAGCGAGTGGAACCAACTTCTTAGATTACGAACAACAAACGTTGGTACATACAGATTCAGTGCTTGTCTTTCTTGTAAGTTTTTAATCTAACAGCAAGGCAAGTTATTTGGCAGGTGAAAAGTCGTTAATTTCTCTTAAAGCAAAATTCCTGCTTTTGGTTTTAGTATCAAGCAAAAGTACATCAACAGAAAAGCAATTCTTTCTGTGGTTAACAAGTCCAATAGATCACTGTCAGAATGGTATCATCAGTGTATAGGAACATATCAAATCATTAACCCTAACTAAGAAAAAAAAAGGGCCCAATATCGAGCCTTGTGGTACCCCATAGACAATACACGTTAAACCAGAACTTCTACTGTTGCCTGATGCATATTGTTGTCTATCTCAAATATAAAACTTTCTTCTTTTAATCCATAAAACTTAGGTTACAGAACGAAAAGCTCATGTATTACGCTATCAAATGTTTTGGTGAGATCACATAAAATAAGACGTGCACAACATCTGTTTTCAAACGCATCAAAGTTTCATGTCAGATGTTTTCGCTCGTAGAAGTCCACTCGTATACTGCCGTGTGACTGTTGTGCTTCTTCATCAAACAGATCCTTATTAAACATTCACGTGCACATTGGGGCAGGGCACGTAGTAAAAAAGATGGCGGCGGCGGCGGTACATTTTTGTTTCTGCCCCAAGTTTTATTTTTGTCTCTTTCGCCTGCGAATCGATTACTCCAGGCCACGTGACCCTAGTAGTTGTTACGTCAGTGGTCGTGACGTCACATACGTGTTCCTGGTACGGAGCACATCTCTCTGAACGCCCCCCTTGTGCATCACAATCCTTACATCGGGAATACGTTTGCTATTGTATGTACGAGAGATGGGGGACAGCTATACAAACGTAACGCCTTTCTCAATATGTATGTATGTATGTATTTATTTATTCTGCAATTGGGTACTTCCCGGTGGCAGAATTAAACCGTACAAAATTTACATCACCATGACTAGCTTACAATAATAATAATAATAAACAAGACTAACAATACAAAATGATTAATTTTAAATATTAACAAAGCATTTAAAATCCCTAATTACTGAACCATTTATAATTTACTTAACTATTCACAATTACTTAATATAAGTTAATGATATTAAAGAATTAAGTTCAGTTTGGCCGAAGTGGCAATGAAGTAGCGATTCTATCTCCGGTTGTCTTATTTTCAACAATCATTGGACCAATATTGTGGTGGTTTTAAACAAATTTCTGGAATCTTTACCATTCATATTGATGAAGAACATAATTACGAGCGAGCGCCTTTCATCCAGTGCACGGTCTCATTGATGCCTTATTCACCAATCCGAACTTAATTTACCTACAGCTTCAAAGCATGGTGCTCAAATATCTGGTGTTTTTTTTCTACTTTCTCCACTATGTACTTACAGCACTACTAGTACTTTGAGACTGAATCCAAAAAGAAGCAATTTTAGAAAAACGCCCGTGAGCATTTATGTCTGTGAAGCGCATAGCTCAAAGATGAAAAGTGGAGCTTGGTATTTAAGTTCAGTATCTTCCAAGGATGCAACACATTTTCAAAAAAATCCTCCACGCCAAACTACCATTTACATCGAAACATTTTCGTTATTTTTGATTTTCTCAAAAATGGATCTAATTGTTTTGATTACAATATTTTCATGACAATGACAAAATGTGTTGTATAATTATTAAACCGTAAGAAGTAGGCAGAATGCTACTACACAAAATATGTAGATTTGCTTGAAGTACACAATTTGTCAAATACATTTTTTTGGTGGAGTTAACATTCCCGAGTTACTCCTTGCTATTCGTTTGAGTTTTCGAATACTTATACTTTCATTAAATGGGAAGTCGTTTTTTTCTCGTGGTCAAGCAAAGAGCATGGTATTTCAAAGTCATCACATAGCGACCCACTTTTTAAAAATGTGACTATCGCTTTACCTACTGGATCGTACAACGAAATGTGAATTGAAAGCTTATCTGGATTAATAAGAAGTGGAGAAGATTTTGTAAGACGACTGAATATGTTGAAGGCATTATATGCCAAAAATTGGGGAGCTGGCTTTAGTATCCTACTCCGCACATACGGGATAATACGACCTAAACTTGATTATGGCTGCATTGCATATAACTCAGCTAGTCCCACCGCCCTGCGTTCAGTCTTCTGCTCTGAGGATTGCGTTGGGAGCCTTTCACACAAGCCCTACTGGGAGTTTACAAATATAAGCTAACGAATCCTGAGTTTGGTCTATACTTGAAGGATTGCTGCCTTACTAGACCCTGCTGCTTTCCCATATCTCTTCCCTTCTAATGACAATAACAGCAGTTCTCATGGCTCTTCCTTCAGCTGTAGGATTTCAAACTATATCCATGAGATCAATCTAGGTTTTCCTCCTGTGATAAAACTCTTGGAAACCCGGAACCCGCCTAACAACACCACTCTAGCCAAATACAACAAAATGGATACATTACCAGCGAATGTTTCACGAAATTTTGTGGCATGCACCAAAACTTCATACCTGTATATACTGATGGATCTAAAATGAATGGTAGTAGTGGTTGTGCTGTTGTACATCATGGACATACATTTTCTTAGTGTCTTCCAAATTACCTCTTTATATTCTCTTGTGAACTTTTTGCCACAAGATTGCCCTGGAATGCATAATGAAAACTGAAAATCGTTGTTATCTTCACTGACTCCATGAGCGCAATTCTAGCTCTTCATCAGAAACTCTTTAGTGCAGAATATGTTACTGCTGTATAATGAGATAAAATCATGTAATAAACGTGTGACGCTGGCATGGTTACCATCTCACATGGGCACCATCCTCAAGTATGAAATATGTAAGAAATGGAAGCTATACTGGAGCTCCACATCCAATAGAAAACTAATCGCCTTAAGCTCCAATCCTAGTTTCAGTTACCCAATAAAACATCTAATTCGTCGTGACGAGGTACTTCTCACCAGGCTACGTATCGGACATACTGCAATTACCCATTCATATCTCTTGGAAAAGATCAGCAGCCTACATGTCACTCCATTCTCACAGTTCAGCATATAGTTGCAGAGTGCCCTTTCTACGATGTTCATCGGCTTCAGTGTGGTATTTCTGCTAACCTCTCGGTGGCCTTGAGTGATCCAACCATCTGTCATAACGTAGTGAAGTTTTTAAAATAAATATAATCAAAGTTGTAATTTGTTGCAAACTATTGTAATTTAAAAAATTATTGTAGTCGCGTTATGACTTTTAATGTTAAAGCGACAATAATAAATTTAAAAAAAACTTTTGTAAGACTGGTTTGTAGAAGAGCGAGTTGTGAATGTAACACATCAAAATATTTATTCCTATAATCTGTGCTTCGATTCGACTAGGGACCTAGGAAGCTTATTCTCAAGCGTTAGTACAAACTGAAAAATGGCGGGATTTGGTGATAGGCGAATTCAAAATAGAAAAGGAGCGGCACAAGATCTAACGCCACATAATACAAGATGAAACAGATAAGCCACTTCATTGATTACACTAAAATAATTGCTTAGAAGGATATTGTAAGGAATGGAGAATGGCGGTGAATGAAGTGAAAACCAAAACGCTTATGTTCAAGAATGGAGCGGTATATAGCAGCAAGGAGATCTGGACATACTTGCATATCTGGACGTCACATCGTCTATGAACAGAAGCACATAGACATCACAAAACGTAAATGCATAGCAAAAAATATGGAGTCATTAAAGTCCCTTATAAAGTTCCTGATATACCAAAAAGGACAATGGAGATGGTATACAGAGCTGTTATTACGTCTTAATTTATCACATGAGGCACAAATTTGGGGTTGGGAAAAGATTGAAAAATTGAACCAAATCCAGACGCATTTTCTGAAGCGCACTCCTAAGGTGGGTAGGGGTACTGCACATTATGGGGTTCTTAAAGAATTCGGCTTATACGGTGAAACCATACATCTAAAAATTAGGGTAGTTAAATACTGGTTACGCATAATACGGAGACATCAGGCACTTCTACGTGCGGTGTGTTTCAGAGAGCAAGTCCGGGAAGGGTGGGATACGTTTTGGGCAACGAAATTGCACAGGGGCTTAGAAGAAATTGGGATGGGGTACATTTGGATTTGGCTACAGGGGAGAGACATGGGACGCCACGGATGGAAGGTAATTAAGAGACGATAACGTGATATTGACAGACAGAGTTTATAATCACAATGTATGGCTAAGCCTAACTTACAGCACCAAATAGCGTGGGCTTGGGGAAGGGAGGCCTATTTAGATGACTACGCGAGAGGAAAGAAGTGGTTTGATATGGCTAACATTGGGCAACGAATTAACTGATGACACCGGAGTGAGAATGTGTCCACTTTCTGGTGAGAGGGAAACATGGAATCATATTCTGGTTCAGTGCAGAGAAACGGAATTACTGAAAAACGGTATTTACCACCAAAGTTTCTGTAGTCCAACAGGGGAATGGAGGCCTGCTTGGATGTAATGCTGGACGAGGGGTGTCATAAAATGGGATCTCTCTTATCTAAGATTCGGAAAATGAGGTTAATTGTTCTGGAGAACGGAAGAGGGGGGACAGCGCATAAGAATGAGCTCTTAAGGGTCGGAGCACTGTATGTACTTGTATTTCAGGCTTATTATTTTCTCCCACTTTCCTTTCTTTTTTCCTTCATTATGTTAGTATGTATTATAGACATATATACACTGTGTGCAAAACCTAAGGACGAAAGTAATCTTTGCATGCTGTGACACATAATTCGATGAAACTTGAATCATACATAGAGGGAACTGCTACAGTAGGCAACTAAACGAAATATGCAATGAGAAATGCCACTTTTATTCATAGACCATAAGCTACACTAAAGTCAATACGACATATGATGGCTCTCTAGATTTACAGAAACAGATACATGGTGCTTAAAAGGGTGTATGATCACCACGGACAACAATGCATGCTCTGCATCATGCTCCCATGCTGGCCACAAGGTTGGTAAGCAGTTTTTGTGCTAGGACGTTCCATTCCTCCACCAGCATTGTTGACAACTGTTGGATGGTCGTTGGTGCATGTGGATGTGCTGCAATGCGTCTTCCCAAAGCATCACACACTTGTTCGATGAGATTCAAATCTGGGGAACGGGCAGGCCAGTCCATTCGCCGAATATCCTCTCGTTCCAAGAGATCCTCCACCTGCGTTGTTCGATGCGGTCGCGCATTGTCATCCCTAAAACCGAAGTCAGGGCCGACTGCACCCCTGAAAAGACGCACATGGCGAAAGGGTACAGCATCGCGATAACGTTGACCAGTGAACGTACCGTGTTCAAAGATTTGGAGATCGATGCGCCCATGCAACATTATGCCTCCCCAAACCATAACACCCGGGCCACCAAAAGATCATGTTCAAGGATGTTTCTGGGTTCATTACGTGTTCCCACCTCTCGCCAGATGAGAGTACGTCGACTGAATCTGCTCTCATCCGAGAAGAGCACGCGACCCCATTCCTCGTCGGTCCAATTGTGATGCTCTTGGGACCATCGCAAACGGTGCCGCCGATGTGCGGATGTCAATGAAACACAACGTACTGGCCGTCGGGCAAAGAGACCACCTCTGTGTAGTCGCCGTGCCACTGCGTGCCTAGCTGCCCTGTTAAATGTGGTTGCAATTGCACCCGCTGTTTGGCGTGGATTCCTGCTTGCCTGTTGCACAATGTAGCGGTCATCTGCTGCTGTAGTTGAGCGTGTTCGACCACCACCTCTCCTTGGGACAGCAGTGCCTGTGGTTTGGAAGGTTCCCCATGCACGTGAAACAATGCTGTGAGCAATTCCAAACTCCTGAGCAACACTCGTCACACTTCGCCCTTCTTCCAGTTTCCCGATGATTCTTCCCCGTGTAAAGTCATCCAAATGGTGTCTACGGGCCATGTTGCAATGAAGAACACCACTACAGTGCACCGTAACAGCTCGCTAATTGCCACACACCGTGTTGTCCTGTTTCGTCAACTGTCCCGTGTTGCGGGATCAGACCCATTTGGTGCTATAGGCTCGCTACACTCACGCCATGAGGAGTGTATATATACTTAACATTATACACACATTGTTAGATTATAGGGACAGAAAAAGCATGTACGGCAATGAGGCCCATGGGATTGTTGTAATTTACAAGAGTAGACTGAAACTGTTCACAATAAAAGTACTACTGCTGCTGCTTACAACTAAAAAAACAGTGGCATCGTTTTCGCATTGTAATGACGTTACCGAAACCCACTCTTGTTTATAATCTATCTTATGTGATTTAATTGCGTTTTGAAACTCGTGCTTGTCTCGACCTTCGGTCTGGAAATAGGTAGTTATCATTACAATAAGCATTCGTTAAGCTCAATTGAATTACGGAAAAACTATCAGCACTCGCGTATTACTGGAGAAAGTATCATAGAGACATGAAAGTTATTTCTGACACGCATCCTAAGCACTAAAATAACATTAAGACATGGCCATGGAACGGAGGGGAGACATCGATCCAACGCGGGTCTTTTGTATTTAGCATCCCCAGAAAGATGTTGGAGGTGAAGGAACAGCAGGGGGCCGAAAGAGATGTGAGCCCAAGCTTGATGACCCGGTCACGCCGCAAACTGCTTAAAGAAGGCTTCCCTCTGGCAGAACCGGGGAGAAATCGATCCGTTTGAGGAGGATCAGAGAGGGCTACCATCTGGCGGCGCCGAGAACTTTCCAACGAGCACGCATCTGTGCCATTTGTCCGACACCGACCACACTGCACAACCACTAAGTCTACCTGAAACATGAAAGGGGAAGCGAAATGATAGGAAACGAGGGAAAGGGAACTTCGCGGTAGAGAAACTACATGAGCATTTGCCTAGCCAACCGCGAAAAGCCCAAGGTCATAGTGGCCAGCCCTAGGAATCGAACCCAGAACCTCCTGAATGCACGTTACCATCTCGCTTGGTAAAATAGCAATACTTGGGTTAAAATGTTTGTTAGTTTTAAATAGATTACAAGCAAAAGTTGACATTTCGACAGTCCCGGCGACCATCCACTCTTACCCATGGGTTTTACGTGGTTTTTCCGGGTCGACAGGCGAATGCTGGGTGGTTCATCTATTACCACGACTCTCCTGTACCTATCATCTGTTTGAGGGTTGTAGGACGGTGTTCGGCGGGTTGCGGCTGTGTGGAAGTTTCATCCTGACGTCGTCCATGTACTGCTCGGCTGTAACCACCTCTGGATGCTTCGGGAACCCCCCCCCCCGGAGGCTCGGACGGCGTTAGATGTGTTCAATCTGAAAACATTAGGGACCATGTCCGTGTTTGCACCCGTCGTCATCCAGATCTGGTCTGTTCCCAGGGGTCACAGTAGAAGCACAAGAACGTTTGTCACTATCTTTACCTTTACTTACATAAGGCATGGCAAGTATTGCATATCGAAATTTTACCAAAATACTTTGAAAGTCCCGCAAAAATCTCCGTGCGCGTGTGAACAGCAAAACCGAAAAACCAAAAGCCAGAGAAATAAATTTGGTATGTAACTTCAGCATCTCCCAAGGATGCAATAAGGAAATAACCCCAACCCAAACTACGCTTTAAATTAAAAAAAAAGTTTCGTTGTTTTTTATTTTCTTAAAAATGACTTAACGGTTTTAATTAAAATACGATATGCATTACAAAATACAAACATTGACTTTTCTAACAATAGTTTGTCAAATTCAATTTACGATTCAATAACCATTTCCAAGATATTCGTTGCTGTTGGTTTGATTTTTTCCCATACTTTTACCACACATTTTTGAAGTGACAAGTCACCATTCTTTTGACCGACATAAGTGGCCATGTTCGTGAACGGAATGTTTGCGGTTCATATCCCGCCAGAACCGTCCTCCGTGACTCAGGTTTTCCTCAGTCATAACTGGAGAGTGCCAGGGAGGTACCCTAAACTTAGGTCTGGAAAGTTTCCTTCCCTAGTTATTTCATGTATCATCAGTAGAAACGGACAAAATATGAAGACAAATTTGACAACGTACGTTCACTTCATTAGTTTAAAAATAATAGGCTTTCTAGATGTTCGTAACAATAAAATATCAAATGAAATACAACCAATTACATGGAGTTAATGGATTTTAAAGTGTGAAACCCTTAAACTTATTAAAAAAGAGAAAAAGAAGTTTCTTTTAATACTAATTAGAATATGCCATTAAAAGCAAAAACTCTTCAAGAATAGAGGGTGTTTAACTTAGCACGTGACGTCACACAGAGAAAATGCTACGTTTTTCACTTGTACCCGACTTGATGGAAAGAGTAGTTTGGGTTTTTTGAATGTATTTCACTGAAAATTGTCCCTATAGAATATCTAGAAAGTCTGGTTCATTGTTAACGGAAATTATTTTATAAGTGATAAATCGCGAATGTTACGAAACATGAGTATTTTACCAAAACAAAATAGGAAATATGAAAATGTTTGTCACGTTCATTGAATCCCACACACTGCAAAACGTAAAGATATGATAAGCATGGTTTAGAACACGAAATTACACGTTTTGCCTGTCTCTAATCAGCAGTGTGCAGCTCTTAATGGATACACAAACTATTCTTACTAAAGCTTATTTTTCTGTCTACTACAGTTTAATCCAAATAAACCTTTACAGAAACAGCTACATTACACATTTCGTTATAGATACAAAGAGAACATCGATAGTCAAATGTTTAACAACTGGACGCTATATGCTGGTCTTAAAATTCCATACTGTTTCCATGACATCGCGAGAAACAACTGAATGTAGAGAGGACTTCAAAGAATGGCTAAGAATTGTACAATTTGAACCATTAATAACGGATATCTCGGAAATGGCTTATGCCACAAACAAAACAAGTTGTTTGAAATAAAGTGTGTGTTTTAAAAGAGATTTGCATTTTATGTGTAGTACGTTTTCGTTTGTCGCTTAAGGTTTACCAGTTACAGAAGACTGTACAAGTTACTTCCGAATGAAGAGGATCTCGCAGACTATTCCCAGAAAATTAAAAATACACATTTTGTCATATAAATGTCTTCAATGCTTGGGGTTTTAATCAAAATTGTTAGAGCTATTTTTCATAAACTCATCAATTTCGAAAAGTGTACCATTTAAAGAGTAATTTGAGGTGTGGCATTTTCATTAAAATCTTCGTGACGTATTCTTGGAAGGTACTGAATTTAAATATAAACTTTGGTATTTATCCGACATTTCGTTTTTGAGTTATGCTGTTCACACACACACAAGCGCGGGGGGGGGGAATTCAGGGAGTCTGAAAGCATATATTTCCGGTAAAATCTCGACATGGAATTTTTGGGTGCAATACAATGCTTCCCCTACTTACTTTATGTAGCAGAAAAACGAACACACTTCTGTTCCTTGTAATGTTATGGGAGGAGTACGGTAGAGCGACCCTGACTGATCTTCAGTCTCCTGTATTCGTCTTGTACCTACAACGAAATGTGCAATGAAGCTATTTCTCAAACGTTTATTGGATTAGAAGCACAATAAGGTTTTGTAAGAAGAGTGAGTAGAGAAAATTATGTTAATACACCACATCAGAATGGCTTGTATGTGTTGCACTTGTGCATGCCTGAACTGCTTTCAGAGATATTCGCCAGGTAAAGCAACACGAATAGTTACAAAGATGCTTATTGTTTAAGGTAGTGCATGTTAATATTTTCAAGTGCATTATGTGAAATGGTAGCAATGCTGTTGTATGTTCTTTGAGAGAGAGTGCTGCTATATAGAAGCCGTAGTAACAGTGTATGTAGTATATTTGTTGAAACTAAAATTGTGTCAGTGTTTTGGCAAAAACTGGATATCAAGGTTTCAACATAAATATTTATTTTCAGCCTCCAGAAAACTTGGCTAAATACCAAGCTTTGTATTTAAGTTCAGCATACGACACGAACAGTTTCAAGAAAATTCCCCAGCCCAAACTTTCCTTTATATGGAACAGTGTTCTTTATTTTGTCAAAAATGCCTCACGATTTAGATTAAACTACCAATATTTAAGATATTTGCATGGCATATAAAATTTATATCTCGATGTTTTCTGCGAATAACCTGTGAACTTTGTATAATAATATGGAATTAGTTTAAGAGAAATACTTTTTGACTTTCTCTGCCACATGCATATTAGGTAGAGAAGGTTCTGTATCGAGATTTCACTGGAAATATATGTTTTGAGGAATACAAAAAGCATTTTTAGAAAAAGGTGCGTATGCGTGCCTCTGAACAGGATAACCCAAAAACGAAAACTCTTATAAATATCAAACATGGTATTTAGGTTCAGTACCTTTCGAAGATACGTCACGAAGATTTTCAAGAAAATCTCCTTACTCCAAACTACTCTTTACATGGAGGACTTTTGCAACTTTCTTATTTTCTAAAAATGGCTCTAACGATTTTGATTAAAATACCGTATATTAAAGATATGTATATGAAAAACAAAATATATATCTGGATGAAGTCCTCTTCATTCAGAAGGAATTTTGTGTAATCTTATATAAATGGTACACGTTAAGAGATAGACGAAAACGTACTACACATAAGATGTAAATCTCTTTAAAATACACAATTTATTTCAAACCACTTTTTTTGTAGCATCAGCCATTTCTGAGATATCCGTCATTAATGCTTCGTTTTGTGCAATACTTTGCCATTCTTTTCAGTCCTGTAGATATTCAGTTGTTTCTCGCGATATCATGGAAACAGTATGGAATTTTAAGGCCAGCATATAGCGTCCAGTTGTTAAACATTTGACTATCGCTATTCTCTTTGTATCCAAAATGAAATGTTCAATGCACTTATTTCTGCAAAGGTTTATCGCGATTAAAGTGAAGTAGGTAGGAAAATAAACTTTGGTAAGAATAATTGTACACACAGAGGGTAGAGAAAGCAATGAGAATGTAACACACGCACTCTCAACTGGAAGAATGTGCGCACACGTTGACGAAATGGATAGCTGGAGTGAAGACGTTTCTTTAAACTTTGCCGAATTGTACTATAGAATCTCGCAGAAGAAGGATGCCTTGCCTGGAGGGATGGAGCTGCTGCGTTTGAGAAAACAGCAGACAAATGTCGCAATAAAAAGTTGAGTCAAGATTAAGATTCTTACTTGCCTTTTCTCAAACCTCTCGTGTTACAACAAAACATCACTTTCGATATGCCAACGGTCATCCCAAAGTTATTACCTCACAAAAATTGTAACGTATTAACAAATGTTATGTAAATAGCTAAGTAAAAAATTTTAATGTTTATATAAATTCATTTCAAGAAGAAGAAGTAAACCAAAGCAAAGTTAATGTAAATATACCGAGTGGAATAGCTATGGTGCGCATTCAGGGTCGCAGGTTCGATTCCCGGCGACACCCCGCTCTGACCCATGGGTTTATTAGGGGGTTTTCCCGGGTCGTCATGCAAATGTTGGAGGGGGTTCTTTCATCCCCCGAATTTCCTGCTCCTCCATTTCGTTCCATTAATCATTCCATGCATTCTTCACCCCAGTTCAGGGTTGGAAGTGTCGGCGATGGTGTTAACGGTGCAGTGTGGCAGGGGAACGCATGCTCTCTGTGCATTTTCTGCGTCCCTTGACTTTCGGCTTGTTGCCGGGGCATCGATATCTGGAAACTGTAGGGACCCTGTCATTGTTGTGCCGTCATACCTAGTTCCTGCCGTCCGGTGTGTGCTTTCACTTCATCCCTCCCTTCCGGGGCGTCGGTACAATATCCGAATTCACCGAATCAGTGCCGGATCTCCTACGCTTCACAATCCAATGTAAAGAAAATAATTAGTTAAGGGTAGACTAAATGGCGAAAATTGTTAAAAAAAAATATGTTTCGTTGTTTGTGCAGTCTTATTAATTTAAATCCCCTGTTTAATTTGATCATTGTAAAGACAATACTTATATTTTAAATATAATTTTTAGAACGGTACCGTCTTGTACTGTGAATTCTACAACACTTCACAGAAAAATTCATAATCTGTGAATGACATTTTCTGGTGTAAATAACCCAGTTTCTCAGAAACTATTGAAAACAGCAAAATTAAATTTTAGACTGACAAAAGCAACCTTTAAGTGCTGTTGTGAGCCTGCTTTGGTGTTAATAACATGGTTGGTTAATTAAAAAAATCTGATGTGTTACACTCACATGACTTTCTCTACTCTTGTAAAACTATTTTTACAAACGCTTATTCTCCATATGCTTCATGTTAAACGAGATATCGAGATGTCAATCTTATTGGTAATTTTCATGTAGATGCAAGGGAAATATGGTAAGTTTTAAGCGATAGTCAAATATTTTATCGCTGGTTGCTATGTGGCGCATTCCATTCTCTTTGCATGTCCAGGACAAAAAAAAATGAATAACGAAATTGAGAAAAAGTATAAATATTGGAAAAGTTAAGGAAATAACAAGCAATATCTCGAAAACGGTTCACTCAACAAAAGAAACGTATATGACATAAGTTGTGTATTTTAACGCGATCTACATTTTTTGTGTAGTAAAATTTTGTCTATCTCTTATGGTTTACCAGTTATGCAAAAGTCGTTCACAATGAAGAATACTTTTGGAGACATTCCCAGGAAATTCAAGATATACATTTTATTTGTCATAAAAATATCTTAAACATATAATATTTTAATCAAAATCGTTAGAGCCATTTTTGAGAAAATTAACATTTTCGAAAAATCTTCCATGTAAAGGGTAGTCTGGGGTGGGGGGATTTTCTTGAAAACCTTCGTGTCGCATCCTTGGAAGATACTGAACTTAAATACCAAGTTTGGTGTTTATCCGACTGTTCGTTTCTGAGTTATGCTGTTCACAGACAGACACAGACACACACACACACACAGACACAGACACACACACACACATACACACAGACACACACACGGACATTTTATAATTAATATGATTTCCTTAGCATCTTTTATTAACAGGAGAAATTACAATGGAAACAAAAAATGCGAGTTTTTTTTCCGTTCGATTTCACATGGAATGTCTCATATGCAATTGCAATGATTTCTCTGGCCCCTGGTGTGGAGGGTAAGCTATCGGCCTCATTCAAAACGTCCTGAGCTCGAATCTCCATTAGGTTTTTTTTTTTTTTATAAAGAGGGGGAAAAACCCTCATGGGCATTAGGGGAGATACCCTGATGTGCCGGACTCATACCGACTAAAAAAACCCCTCTTTTTTTCACTTGCTCACATTGCGGAAACTGCCTCTCAGCATTACTTCACAATGAAGCAATCATATTTATCTTCCGTTTTCATCCATTTATTTAGCCTTTATAATTTTGATTATCATGTCTTGAATAGTTTTCCATTTATTTTCAGTTTCCAGCATTAATGTTATAATATTTTCAACAGTTATTTCTTGTCCAATTTGTTTTATACCCGCTTGTCTTATTGTATTCCATTTTTTACATTTTAGTACAGTATGTTCAGGTGTATCCTTTTCCTGACAATACAGACAGTTTTCACTGTTAGTAATAGCCATTTTAAACAAATAGGTTCTAAAGCGTCCGTGCCCTGATAGAAATTGAGTAAACTAGTACTCAACTTGTCCATGTTTCCGGTTTATCCAGGGTTCTATATCTGGTATCAATTTCTTGGTCCATTGAGCCGTCTTGGTTTCCTGTGTCCATTCTTCTTGCCATGACTGTATCATTTTTTCTCTTATCTTATCCTTTTGTGCGTTTCCATGTTTTTCAGTTGCGTGTACACGCTCCCGAGCCACTAGATGTATGGGTATAGTCCTGGCTATTACTTGAATTGCCCGTGTAGATACGGTCCTATACGCACTAGCAATTCGAATCGCAATCTTCCGCTGTACACTTTCCATAATTCTCCGGAAGGTCTCTATTTCCACCCATGTTTTCCAGGCAGGTACGCAGTACAACATTATTGAGTTTATTACACTACTCAGTAATCGCCTCTTTTCTGATTTGGGTCCTCTCGCATTTGGCATTAATCTTCCTAGAGCAGCAATACTTCTTTCTGCCTTGCCAGCTCCATACTTAATGTGTGGCCACATGCTCAGATTGTGTCCCATTTGAATACCCAAATATTTTATATTCTTACTGGATTTTATTTCTTGTTCACCGAAGTTAACCTTTATTTCCTTTAGAGATCATTTCCTTTAGAGATTATTATCATTTCCGTTTTGTCTGGTGCCAGGTATAATCCTTTTTTGGTCATCCATATTTCTATTTTATTCATAGACCATACAATTTTTTCTTCCACTTCATCTTTTGTTTTGCCACATACTATTAACGCTAAATCATCAGCATATCCTATAGTTTTTACTCCAGTTGGTAATTCCTCCTTTAACACTGGATCATAGTATATATTCCATAGGGTGGGACCTACAACGGAACCTTGCGGGACACCACAACTCATACTCATTTTTGCATTATCACCAATCAGTATATTTCTGTCTTTTAAGTAACTGCAAATAACTTTAATTAAGTATGGAGCTACTTCCCTTCTTATAAGTTCATTTATTATACCTCTCCAAGGTGTTGAATTAAAGGCATTCCTGACGTCCAGATTAACCATAACAGCATACATATGTTTTTCCTTTGCGTCCATCTGTACAATTTGTTTAACTGTCTCTACTGCATCCAGAGTTGATTTGCCTTTTCTAAAGCCGAATTGCATTTGTGCAAGTCCTCCTTTTCTTTCAATTTCTTTTATCAATCTTGTATTTATAATTTGTTCATAAAGTTTTCCTATTACATTTAATAGGCATAAAGGTCGGTATGATACACTGCCACAAGCTTTTTTGGGCTTTTCAATTAACATTAGCTTTGCTACCTTCCATTTTCTAGGGAAAATTCCTTTAACTAACAGCGTATTTATAACTTTTACAAACACTTCCGGATTTTGCGATGCAATAGCCTTTATAACTTCTGGAGGGATACCATCGGGTCCCGCTGCTTTTCCTGATTTAATTCGTTTACCTGCCTCTTTTATTTCGTCTTCCTGACATAAGGGTATTTCTTCTTTATTAATGTTAATCTCTGGCCATTCATTTATTTTATGTGCCGGAAACAGTGTTTTAGCAATATCTAATTGCTCTTCATCAGTAAGTTTTATTGATGTATTAATCCCTATCTTACCCGTCACTATTTTATAGCCTTTACCCCATGGATCAGCATCCACCTCATTGCATAGCTTATCCCATGCATCTTTTTTTGCTGTTTTTATAGCTCTTTTAAGAGCATTTCGGCTTTCTCGATATTGATTTTGTGTGTCCATCTTTTCACATTCTGCGATGTTACTTCTCCGGTTTGTCCTCGTAACTTTTCTGCGTGCTGCAGTACATTGCTTCCTTAATTGGGCAGTTGTTTCACTCCACCAATATGCCGGTTTCTGTTTTCGTAAACCATATACTTTTCTTTTAAACGCATAATTTCATGCTCTTTCTAATATTTGATCTAATTGAACTGGTTGATTTTTATATTCTATACATCTAACTTCCTGCTGTATCTTCCCAAGCATTAGCTCTTTATTTTCTTCTTTATATATCCATCCTTTTCTTTGGCTATTTATTTTGATACCACCACAGGAGTTTGGCTATATAGTTCAATATAAATGTTTTTATGGTAGCTTAAGTTCTCTTCGTCGTCCACATACCATTTATTTATTAACTTAGCTATTTCTTGTGAGCAAATTGTGTTATCTATGAATGAGGATCCATCGTTTCTTTCGAATGTTGGTGTTTTTCCATCATTTAGTATATTGTAATCTTTTCCATTTATCCATTCAGCTAACGTCCTACCCTTTTTATCTTCAATTGGTGAGCCCCAACAATATGCTTTAGCATTAAAATCTCCACCTATTAATATGTTTTTACGTTTCTCTCCGTGTTGGTCGATACTATATCCCATTTCATATAGGAATTGTTGTAATTCTTCTTCTTTTGCTGTGGGTGAAATGTAACAAGAGTAAATTACCATCTCATCCGTTTCCATCCATGCATATCCATTTCCTTTTCCAGCTTTCTGTGACCTAGGCCCATGAGCAGGAATATAAATAGCGGCATCATTTCTTTCATCCTTTATCCACCTTGGGTTAGATTTTATCATATTCTTATTTGGTTCCGCTATTACTGCTAAGTCTATGCAATGTACATTACATTTATGTATAAGAAGATCCATTGCTCGTTTGCTTCTATCGAGATTTACTTGAATTATTTTCGTGCTTGGTTCGTAAATACACTCATTTTCTCCCTCTCGTGCACTTTCACGAGTCTTCTATATTCAGGGCATCTCATCGATTCTGCTTTATGTTCACTGGATTGGCATAGATAGCATTTAATAGGGTTTTTACATTCTTTTGATTTGTGGCCTATTTCGCCACAACTATAGCACATTTGTACTATTTGTTCATTTTCATTGGAGCAGTCTCTTGCTATATGTCCCACCTTGTAGCATTTATAGCAGCGTTTTAAAACATTTACAGCCTTCACTCTCCACCTATCCCATCCATTTCCTATTTTCCTTTTATTTATCATCCTATTTGCTGCTTCCGTGCTAATGGTTGCAAACGCGTACCTTACTCCTTGTGTATTCACCTTTTCTGCCAATTTAAGCTGTGAAATCTCTTCATTTTCTTTTAATTCTTGTTTTAAAACAGCCTTAACTTCATCTTCCCGCACAGTCTCATCTATATCTAGGATCATGACTGTTTGATTTGCGGTCTTCAGTTTAACCTCTGCTACGTTTTCCAGTTTAGTGGTTAGCAGCTGCTTGAAAGCTTGTCTATCACTTGTATTTTTCCCTTTTATTTTAAGCTGTACAGTCCCATCGCTATTTTTGTTTTTTTGATTTATAATTACCCCACTGGTATCTGCATTTTGTCTGATATTCTTTATAATCTCTGCATATGTTATCTCTCCAATGGGTTTCAATATTATCGTGTCTTGGTTTTTAAGTTTTCTTTTCCCTGCCTCACTTCCATCTTCCAATGTCTTGTTTTGTTTTGCTTTATTGGTATACATTGGTATTTGGCAATCCATTTTCCTAGCAAAATACTCCAGGACTTTTCTTACGCTTCTTTCTGTTTCTTGATCTGTAGTTATACATGAGGTTTTTATTCTTCCTTTTTTTCTAGCCATATTTAGGATCTTTTCTGTATTAATCATCAAATTAACTTTGTCTACACTTGAGTTTCCACTATTTTCTGTACCTATAATGTAAATATATCTCTTATTTATACTGGTTTCTAGGTCATCACCCAAAGTCTCGTTTGTTATTATATTAGTAACCATTTTCCCTGCACTTAGGTTGACTTCTAGCGATTTTCGAATTTGTGGATTTATATACAAGATGTTTTCCATTATCTTCCCTTCACTATCATCTTTTCCTTTGGTGACTATGATTAAATCTTCATCCTCCCTCTTTAAGGCTTCTCCGCTTATCAATTGACACCTTTGGAAAACTTCTTCAGGCCAATTTATGTTCAGTAATTTTTCCAATTCTTGCTCAGTTAAGTCCTTGTTTAAGTTACTTTCTATTTCCCTGACACCAACTCTTTTTCTTCTTGTTGTTTACTTATGGTCTGAGTACTTCTCTCGTTTCTTTCTTTAACTACCGATGAACGATTTTCCTCAGCAAATTCCTCTATTATTTCTGTTATAAATTTTATTGAACTTGGCATTCTTTTCATATAACCGTCTAGCATGCTAATTGCAGTTTTAATTTCTTTCTTGGTATTGGGAATTTCTTTAATTATCCTCCGTAGTGTATCTACCTCATTTTCCATTTTCTGTAACAGTTTCTTATGCATTTCGTGTTCCTTTTCGACTCTCTGTAAGAATAGAGTGCGATCCTCTTCACTCTTCATTATTTGTACATAGCTTTCAGTTCTTTTTCTTTTAACATCTCTACAGAGATCCTCCGTAGCATGTCTAGACTCACTGTGTGGGCCCAGCTGACTGTCACTTGTATATTTGCTTGCCAAAGAGTAGGACTCTATACTTAGGCTTCCAGTAGAGCCTCGCCTTGGTCCAGGCGGTGATCTCCTGATTAAGGGGCGTTTTTTAAAAGGATCTGATTCATCCATATTTTGTGCCTTTTCTACTTCCATAGCTTGTACTTCACTTAGTTTTGTTCCAGTATCATTTCCCTGCAACCCGGCCTGGTTCCCTACCGCTGTTGCTTGGCAGTCGCTTGATAACGGTCGGTTGGGGCCTGCCCTCTCATCACCATCCCCGACCGGTTCTGGGGATCCGAAGCCCCTGTCCCGTAAACTACATTCCTGAATACCCTTATCCATAATTGAAAATTAGAGTTTTACCAAGTCACAGCCAATCGGCACCAATAAATCCTGCCTTGCCAGAGCCCTGTTTGCCGTCCAAGATCTCTTTTGGACGTTGCCCGCCCCACACGTGGCCGAATGTTACATGCCGGACGTAGGGTTGGTCTTTGTGGGGCTCCATTAGGGGTAGTAGGCTGGATAAGTGTCGGGTAAGTCCATGGACCGCGGGCTCATTTGAGCATCATTTCATTCGACTTTCAGTGCCACTGCCCGATTAAAGAACGTTTGACTATTAATTTAAAGACGAATGCTTCCCCTCTCCACCACAGTAAAAACAAAACCTCATTTGACAATATTTGTTGCAATTATAATTGTTGTTTGTTTGTTGCAGCACGCGAGTAACGCAGCCACGTCGAGTCAGACTAGCGTCGGGGGCGGCTCGGGGGCCGGGGGGTCGGCAGGGGGTTCAGCGGGGAGTGGCGCTACCTCCCGCCCCCAGCCTGGACACTCGTCCTCCAACCACTCGGGTACCAAGTTCCGCCATGGCCTGTTACAGCTCATGATCCACACCATCGACCCTCTCCACGATGGTAAGTACCTCAGCTAACATCTGCTCCGGCCGACTTTACCTCTCGTTGAAACTCTGTACCTACATCTTCGAATGCACTATAACGGGGCAAAACAAACACCAAAAGAAATGTCATAACATCAGTAGACATGCAATAGAACACAAGACTCCAATTACATAGATAAAGCTCCTTGACACTGTCAGCAAGCCAACGTTTTAAAACTCATCCGAATCTATTTGGGCATCTTTTGGTAGTTTGTTTTCTTTCGGCATGTCTTGCATAGGATGATATATTCAGTGGAACAACAGTGGTGGTGGTTTTCAGGTTGAGTATGTAAACGTGATAATAAAATTACTAAAACACTAAAACTGTACTTACAACTAAGTCGCGAGCAAAAATACCGTGTAGAGGCCAATCTGTCTAGAGATTTTTCAGTTGTCAGGTAAATACATGCCAAGTTTCTCCTACAGAACAAAATAAATACGAATAGAAATAGATGGCACTGGAAAAGGACCACACAATTAAAACCATTTATCAACAAGCTCCTCAAGCAAATAGTACAGGAAGATGACAACACAACTACGTTATACATCAACAAGTTCTCAAGCAAATGGTGCAGGAAGATGACAACACAACTAAAGTGATATAACAACAAGTTCCTCGAGCAAATGGTACAGGAAGATGACAACACAACTAAAGTCATATAACAAGAAGTTCCTCGAGCAAATGGTGCAGGAAGATGATGACACAACTAAGTCATATATATATATATATATATATATATATATATATATATATATATATATCAACAAGTTCCTCGAGCAAATGGTACAGGAAGATGACAACATAACTAAAGTCATATATCAACAAGTTCCTCGAGCAAATGGTACAGGAAGATGACCACACAACTAAGTTATATATCAACAAGTTCTCAAGCAAATGGTACAGGAAGATGACAACACAACTAAAGTCATATATCAACAAGTTCCTCGAGCAAATGGTACAGGAAGATGCCAACACAACTAAGTTATACATCAACAAGTTCTCAAGCAAATGGTACAGGAAGATGACAACACAACTAAAGCTATATAACAACAAGTTCCTCGAGCAAATGGTACAGGAAGATGACAACACAACTAAGTTATACATCAACAAGTTCCTCGAGCAAATAGTACAGGAAGATAACACAACTAAGTTATATATCAACTAGTTCTCAAGCAAATGGTACAGGAAGATGACAACACAACTAAGTTATACATCAACAAGTTCTCAAGCAAATGGTACAGGAAGATGACAACACAACTAAAGTCATATAACAACAAGTTCCTCGAGCAAATGGTACAGGAAGATGACAACACAACTAAGTTATACATCAACAAGTTCCTCGAGTAAATAGTACAGGAAGATGACAACACAACTAAGTTATACATCAACAAGTTCCTCGAGCAAATAGTACAGGAAGATGACAACACAACTAAGTTATATATCAACAAGTTCTCAAGCAAATGGTACAGGAAGATGACAACACAACTAAGTTATACATCAACAAGTTCTCAAGCAAATGGTACAGGAAGATGACAACACAACTAAAGTCATATAACAAGGAAATAGTACAGGAAGACAACCATGTGACTAAAGTCATCTATCAACAAGTTCTGAAGCAAATGATACAGGAAGACGATCACACGGCTGAAGCCATCTATCAACAAGTTCCTCGAACAAATGGTACAGGAGGACGACCATGTGACTAAAGTCATCTATCAACAAGTTCTCGAGGAAATAGTACAGGAGGACGACCACGTGACTAAAGTCAGCTATCAAGTCCCTCGAGCAAATGATACAGGAGGACGACCATGTGAGTAAAGTCATCTATCAACAAGTTCTCGAGGAAATAGTACAGGAAGACGACCACGTGACTAAAGTCATCTATCAACAAGTTCTCGAAGAAATAGTACAGGAAGACGATCACACGACTGAAGCCGTCTATTAACAAGTTCCTCAAGAAGATGGTACAGGAAGACGATGACACAACTAAAGTCATCTATCAACAAATTCCTCGAGCAGATGGTACAGGAAGACGATTATACAACTAAGGTCATCTGATATGCACAGACTTGGTATAACCAACGCAGCTACAGTAACCATCGCGATGTAATGAAGCTAAAGTGACGTAAACAAAAGTATCTATAAGAATACCCAAATTATGAAAAAGGGGACGGTAGTGAGCGTCATAACCAAAGCCGGTAATAATAATATTTTTTCCAAAGAGGACACTATTGCCGCATATCCGAAGTAATTTGACCTAACCAAATTAATTTTAAATGTAACACAATGTGAAGTAGTTTAACCTCAGGGACTGGTTGGCCTTATGATCACTCAGTTTAAAACTTTCAGAACAGTTGGCAATCTTTTGTAAAGAAGAATCAACAAACTAAGTAAGATTTTCGTGAGCAAATAAAATGGAATGACAGAATTATAAGGCGAAGTCAGGCACAGTAGTGTTATATCCTGCTTCGTTTTGTATTCCCCCGACCGTGGATCGGGCCCAGTTGTCCTCTAAACGTCCGTAGTGCATGATCCGTGCGAATAATTCGCACAGTATTACCTAAATAGAGCATAAATTGTCATTAACTGCGCTGTCCAAAGGTTTTGATGACACTATCTTATTTTAATTTTGCAACGGTACCGATCTATGTGGGGATTTTACAGCTGTGTTGTGCGATAGGATATTTTGTAAGTAATCCAACGCTTCAATTTGCTTTTAATAGTAGCATTGCATTATATCTTAGGTAGTATTCGGGCACTCCTGACATCAGTATGGGAATGGCCAGGGAACGGAGGGGACACCGTGCAGGCAGGCGCGCAGAGATCCCTGACAATTCCAAGCTTGATGATACCGGCGAGCTGCTCAGAGAAGACTTACCTCTGGCGGAACGGGGGAGTACTCGATGCACCTGAGACGGCAGGGTGGGGAAGAATGTTCCAACGAGCAAGAAACTGCCATTTGTCTCCTGGAAATTCGTGGCGCCAGAGAAACCACGTTAAACGTATGGTTAGAGTGGCCGACCCCAGGACCTCCCGAATGCAAGCCTCGCACGTTATTGCGGGCTCCATCTCGCTCGGCACTCCTGACATACCTGAGTGCTTTCTCAGTTCATCGCAATAAATGTAAAATAGAAAGCGTAATTAATAATTCTAGTCAAGAAAATAGCAAATGTATGAGAATACGGTTAACTATTAGGGACTAGTCAGGAAGGAAACAGATTATAACTTGTGGTATCGAACCCCAGTCAAAACGCGGCAGGCGACTATCTTACACATTACACCACACAAGTCATCCATAATAATTATTAGCTATAAAGACGGTAATGTTACGACTGCTGCACATGATTGTATTGTGGTTATATTTCACCTCTAATGACAATAAACAGCTAATTATCGCTCCCCCGTAGTTGCTTTCAGCTAGCAAACGTTTCAAGCGATTCGAATGCAATCTAGAACACAAACACTTTCAAAATAGCCAAAAGCTTGTTATATGTCCCAGCAGAACACCGTAACTAAGTGTCTCAAGAGTCCCCATTTGAAATACACAGTGCCAAATAGGTATAAGATAACGTTTTAACAAGCAAAATGTTGCTATACCTCTACAAACATGTTGTGTTCAAACAATATTTCTTTGCCATCGTCATTTCTTGTCCAACTCTGATCCTGTGGGTTCACCCAGATACGAGTAAGTTACGGTCAACCCAAATAACAGACGAGGCTGTACACGTGGGAGCAAAACAAATTGTCCTACTGCCCTAGAGCCCAGTAGTGTTTTTTTCTTCTGTAAGGTTGGCACATTGGTCTAACTAACACCCAGCCCTTATGAAACAATCACGACCAACGAAACAGAAATAACTTCTCTTAATGGATTCTACTCTGATTCGTGTAAACAAGTAGTGATGTCTAAATGCATCGTGATTAGCGACTCGGAAATAAGTTATTTGCGCAACAGTGCAGTTCAGGAAAGTTCTTTCTGGAGTAGATTTGCAAATGAAGTATAATATTTTTGTCGCCAAAAGGATATTATTTCGTTGTATTTTATTATTATTATTATTATTTATGAATTATCTATCATGCAGTAGTTTTCCTACAACCCATTAATAATTTTATTTCTCCATACCCTATCCTCTGCATCTTCATCTGTTAGTCCTCTAGACGCTTCTTCGAATCCCATCCACCCATTGTCCTCTTGGTCTTCCCCGTCCTCTGTTTCCTTCAGCTTCCCATTTTAGCACCATTCTTATTATTCTAGCGTTTCCCATTCTTTTCACATGGCCGAACCATTTTAATCTTCTGTCTTCTATTCTATTTGAATACGTTCTTTTTCACATGCATTGTTTCCCGAGCTTTTGTATTTGTAATTTTATCCCCTCTTGAGATTCGAGAAGCCCTTCGCCAAAAGTCCATCTCTGTTAATAATTGTCGTCTAGAGTTAATCTGTTCTGTATTCTTTATTTTGGGTCTTTAGCGTTGTATGCCTTTACGTAATACGGGGAGCTGGCAGGTCGTTGCAACCCCAACCCGGAGAACCAGGTATTTGTCATCTTAAAGAATTACTTCGCTCTATAAGCAGAGATACCTGGACGGCACTCTAGTAGCTAGAAAGAGTCGTTAATAGTAATTTATGCAGAAAGTGAATAATGTTTTCAACGAGTGTCACGAGCTGGATACGGCATTACAAATTGTAGGAAATAATTCGGCATCCATAAGCAAGAGTCTCTTCATATGAGACATTAGCTTCTGTCCGTGAATTTCATTTATTGTTACCTGGCGTATTGAACCGCTAAGTTAAAGACGACGACTTGCATGCATTCCCTTCCTGGGAGAGCAGTGAGAGGGCGTTACAGATCTTAATTGTTCTACATTTAATAATGCGCAGTTTTTTTTTTTTTTTTTTTTTGGCATCTTCGTTGCTTAAGAGTAAATGTCACAACATGGTTTCATTTTCTCTCTCTAAGCAACGGCAATTTGGAATATCGTTATTACATCATTGGTATTATTGTCACGCGTTGAACCAATTATGGACGATATTGAATAAGAACCCGTTTATAACTTTAGGGTTGCATAAATGTAGTTATCATTGTCATCATTCTTATTAATATCATCATGATTATTATTAGCGATACATAACGCAACTCATTGGCAGTGTTTAGCGCCCCGCCCATCTTTTGGGCTGACGTACGTAACTTGTCAATCATGCAACAGGGGAGGCTTGGAGAGGACGGAGCTACATATTTCAATACCAACTTAAGTCTCCTCGTTCCTATATATGGGACTTTTTCTTCTCCCAAGTGCACCAGGGTTTCCTAGTTAACAACCTAGTACTGACTACAGAATTAACGCAGTATTCATTGTAAGTATTTCTGCGCTGCATTCCTACACGGGTTCTAAGCAGTTAACTCTAAGGCAATTTTATACACATGAGTTTGAAGGAAGATTAAGATAGAGAGCTTCGAATCGAGTTTGCAGCTGAATATTTTTGAACCGAGGCTAAGTGTTTTGAAACTCTGCTAGCTAAAAGAAATACTGCAATGAAATATATAGGGTAGTTAAATTATATTCAAACCCACTCGCGGCCTCTGTCTACTGCGCGAGACAACCGGCAATCGCTGGGAAAATTACGCCGGTAGAGGCGGACTAAAACCTTTACCTTATAATAGATGCTAGAATGCTATTTCTGCAAAGGTTTATTTGGATTAAAATGTAGTAGATAGAAAAATAAGCTTTAGTAAGTATAGTTTGTATACACATGCAGATTTTTAAAAATATATTTAAAACATAAGTATTGTGCTAGAATTATAAAATAAGTAAATAAACATATATATCAAAGAGGAATTTCAATTTATAATACTGAATAAAATCTAAAGATTCCTGTTTTTGGCAATCTTTGCCATTTAATCTCCGCTTAAAACAAAGGAAAAGCTACCATTAAAAGTAAATGAAACGTTGGGGAATATGGCACATTTACAAAAGACCCTATCACGTATAGGTAGACATGTACACTAATGTATGTAATGAAACGGTTATACTGGTGTTATTTAAATGACGAGAAAACAAGTGAAGTGTTAATATTCATGGATGTAATTTAGTAGCTTATGTGGGCAGTTTGCAAAAAAAAAAAAAAAAAAAAAAAAGTAGGATTTTTAGGTTTACTTCCTAAAACCTGTGTTAAATACCAGAATACAAGATAGAAATGATGCAAACGCACCTGAAACGTGAAGATGTTGATCATTATCCGTGTCTCTGCGTGCGAGAAAAAACAAAACGAAAAACCGATATAATTTCCCCTAGGACTGGGAAAAGTAATTTATTCATTGCGAAGAATTGGACATTATCGATTTTGTCTTTCAGACTAAACCAGCATCACTGGTGTTATAACATATCCAGCTGTTTTAATCACCTTAAGGGACACTGGGACTGAATTTTTAACTTTTTTAATTTTAAAGCTATTAACCTGAAAACTGGCACACTTAATATGAGTAAATAAAGAATTGACTCTAGCTCAGTTTCTAATATAGCTCAATTATTTTTAATTAGCGAAAAAATGCGATTTTGTCAAACTGCCTTGTTTTGCTTTTATGAAGTTGTTTATGTCAACATTTTCCTTTTTTTCATTATAAATTAATTTTTTGTGAGCCAATGAATAAAACATTCATAAAAATCTGATGTGTTACACTCACATGACTTTCTCTACTCTTGTACAATCTAATTTTACAAACGCCTATTCTCCATATGCTTCATGTTAATCGAGATATCGAGATGTCAATCTTATTGGTAATTTTCTTGTAGATGCAAGGGGAATATGGTAGCTTTTAAGCGATAGTCAAATATTTTAACGCTGGTTGCTATGTGGCGAATTCCATTCTCTTTGCATGTTCAGGACATAAAAAAAATGAATAACGAATTTGAGAAAAAGTATAAGTATTGGAAAATTTAAGGAAATAACAAGCAATATCTCGAAAACGGTTCACTCAACAAAAGAAACGTATATGACATAAGTTGTGTATTTTAACGCGATCTACATTTTTTGTGTAGTAAAATTTTGTCTATCTCTTATGGTTTACCAGTTATGCAAAAGTCGTTCACAATGAAGAATATTTTTGGAGACATTCCCAGAAAATTCGAGATATACATTTTATTTGTCATGACAATATCTTAAACATATGATATTTTAATCAAAATCGTTAGAGCCGTTTTTGAGAAAATTAAAATTTTCGAAAAATGTTCCATGTAAAGGGTAGTCTGGGGTGGGGGGATTTTCTTGAAAACCTTCGTGTCGCATCTCTGGAAGATACTGAACCTAAATACCAAGTTTGGTGTTTATCCGACTGTTCGTTTTTGAGTTATGCTGTTCACAGACACACAGACAGACAGACACACAGACACACAGACAGACACACACACGGACATGTTTCCAAAAATGCTTTTTTTGGATTCAGTGATTCTCAAAACATGTATTTCCGGTGAAATTTCGGTATCGAATTTTTGGGTGGAATGCAATACTTCCCCTACTTACTATACGTAGTAGAGAAAGTAAAAATGTATAATTTGAATCTTGAGATAACGCATCTGAGTTTAGGTATGCAAATTTGTATACAAAGCAGAGCAAAACTGAAACGTAAGGAATAAGTTTCATGCGCAAAAATGTAAAACTTGGGGAAAAGGTTTTAAAGTGTTGCACTCACATGAGTTTCTCTACTCTTGTACAGATTATTCTTATAAATGCTTATTCTCCATCTACTTCATGTTCATCTTATTGCTAATTTTCTTGTAGGTGCAAGGGGAATATGGTAGGTTTTAAGCGAGTCAAATATTTTAAGAGCTGGTTGCTATGTGGAGTATTCCAGTCTCTTTGCATTACCAGAACAAAAAAATGAATAACGAATTTGAGAAAAAGTGTAAATATTGGAAATTTTAAGGGAATAACAAGCAATATCTCGAAAATGGTTCACTCAACAAAAAAAATGTATATGACATACATTGTGTATTTTAACGCGATCCACATTTTTTGTGTAGTAAACGTTTGTCTATCTCTTATGGTTTACCAGTTATGCAAAAGTCGTTCACAATGAAGAATACTTTTGGAGACATTCCCAGAAAATTCGAGATAGCATTTCATTTGTCATGAAAATATCTTAAACATGTGATATTTTAATCAAAATCGTTAGAGCCGTTTTTGAGAAAATTAAAATTTTCGAAAAATGTTCCATGCAAAGGGTAATCTGGGGCGGAGGGATTTTCTTGAAAACCTTCGTGTAGCATCTCTGGAAGATACTGAACCTAAATACCAAGTTTGGTGTTTATCCGACTGTTCGTTTCTGAGTTATGCTGTTCACAGACACACACACACACACACACACACACACACACACGGACATGTTTCCAAAAATGCTTTTTTTGGATTCATGGGGTCTCAAAACATATATTTCCGGTGAAATCTCGGTATCGAATTTTTGGGTGGAATACAATACTTCCCCTACTTACTATACGTAGTAGAGAAAGTAAAAATGTAGATCTCTTTAAAACACAATTTATTTCAAATAATTTTTTTTGTGGTATAAGACATTTCCCAGAGTTCTGTTAATGGTTGGAATTGTTCAATATCTATCCTTTCAAGTCCTATCTCGCGATGTCATGGAAACAGTATGTAATTTTAAGGCCAGCATATAACGTCTAGTTGTTAAACATTTGACTATCGCTGTTCTCTTTGTATCTATAACCAAATATGTAATGTAGCTACTTCTGCAAATGTTTATTTGGACTAAATGTAGTAGATAGAAAAATAGGTTTTCGGAAGAATAGTTTGTGTACCCACTGATAGAAGACAGAGAAAGTTATGTGAGTTTAACACATCAAACATTTTTTCTGTATGTCCCTTATGGTTTCCTAGTAATGCAGGGAAACTCCAGATGTGCATTTTTTTTCGTGCCAATTTTCCAAGCATATCAGGTTTGGCTTTTAGCCGACCTTTCGTTTTTGAATGACGCTGTTCTGTCTCTCTCCCACGCGCGCGCTCACGGTTCATTTTGTAAAAATGCTTTTGGTTGGATTGAGCAGACCTTAAAAGTGAAATCTTGTTGAAATGTACACAGAATAAAAATTATAAGACAGCTTTGTGCGATATTATAACATAAATGCCACTGACATTTAACATTTTATCTGTGCAACATTTGGCATAGGATAACAAAATTAGTATTTTAAAAGTAATAACTTGAAGAAAAAACCTGATGTGTTATATTCGCATGACTTCCTCTACAAACTATTCTTAGAAAACCTTATTCTGCTATTTCTTGTTAATAGAGAGAAATTTTGATTTACACATTTCGTTGTAGGCATAAGAAGCTTGCAGTAGGCTAAAGCGATAGCCAGATTTTTAAAAATCGTGTCCCTTTGTCATGGCTTTGAAGTTCCATGCTCTTTGAATGACCATGAGGGGTGGGGCAGAATAGCGATTTGCCGCTTGAAAAGAAAAAGTATTTTAAAATTCAAAGTAATAACAAGGAATTTCTGGGAAATGCTTAGCGTCACAAAAAAGTGTTTCCTTTAACAGAATTACATTTTTTGTGTAATAAGATTTTGTCTTCTCTTACGGCTTACCAGTTACACATACCTTTAGAATGAAGAGGACTTTCAGAAAATTCAAGATACAATATTGCCATTCAAATAACTTTTTAGTACACGCTTTCTCTGACTTAACTCGCCGAAACGGGTAATAAACAAAATGCAGATGGCAGTGATCACAACAGAAACTGCTTACCTTGCAATAGCCGTTATTTTGCTGGCTTGCGGCTCGGCATATTCACCCATATTTTCAGTCACAAGCTTGTTGTTTAGAAACGAGCGCTCTGAATAAGCACTGGCATCTACATCCGCATCTCGTATTGTTGAGGTCAACGCTTCCTGTATTGGTACGGTTCGTAGCGTAAGATTCAGACGGCTGTGCCTTTTATACTTATACATTACTAATAATGTATTTATTTTATTTAATATTCTTTAAAAAGCTTTTGCTTTTATTATATTCACCACGTACACAAAATAAGGCCTTAGCGAAGTCATCCAGTATTTCGGACTGTGCGTCTCCTAAAGACTTATTTTGCGCATCTGATGCGTAAACAAATGACCTCTGGGGTTTCGAGCACGTGTAACTAGCACCAATGAAAGAGAAACTCAAAGTTTTGTTGTTCAGTGTGGCACACATGAAGCCATTTCCGCCCAGGTACGTTCTAGCATGTCACTAAACAGTGTGGATTCGAAAAAACCACCAGTTTCCACGTGAGTGTTATACTCTCGCAGAAAGAACGTTGCTTTCTTTAGCAACTGCAGTTGGTATGACTGGAATCGCAAACGTACGGTTTCCTCGCTTACGTCCATGAGATTTCCTGTTGCCGTAAAGTCAGAGTAGCACTATACGACTTGAAGGCCCGCTGGGTGGATCTGTACTAAATCTTATACGAAAATGTGTTGAACAACAATTACTGATTCATAAACATGGTAATCAAGAACCCTCCATTTTGTAACTTTCAACAATGGGCATTGTTATACGTGATTATGCGTCATTGGCAACTGTGATACTACAACCGAAACTTTTTGAGTTCTTCTTTCCATTGGTACTAGTTTCATTAAAACGCAAGTTACACATGTTCATGGTCATTTGTGGGAGCCCTGTATATCCAAATCTTTAGAGCCATTTTTTAGAAAATAAAAAATAACGAAACATTTTCATGTAAACTGTAGTTTCCGATTGAAGGATTTTCTTGAAAATCTTCGTGTTTCATTTTCGGAAGATGCTGAACCAAGTTTGATGTTTAACCTGCTTTTGTTTCTGAGTTATACTGTTCCAGACACAAACACATACATACATACATACATACATACATACATACATACATACATACATACATACATACATACATACATGGACCTTTTCCTAAGAATTCTGTTTTTTGATTCAAGGGGTCTCAAAACGTGTTTTTCCTGGAAAATCTCGGGTATCAATTTTCTTAGGTGGAACTCAAATATTTCCTCTAATTACCCACTAATAGAAAAGTAATAAAACAGACATCGAAACGAGATTTAAATCTTTACGCGAGGCAAACTTAAGATTAAATGTTCAGCCAAACTGACTGAAACCTTTATACATGGTGTATTCTCAAGTGGTGAGGCATTTTTATTACCTTATGTACACTCACTTCCATTTATGCCGTCACCGCAGGTTCGGTTTTTTTTTTTAATTTATGGACGCTCTTTAACTGCTGTGGTTCTTGGCGTCCCATTCTATATTGGGCGTAAAAGACCGGCAATTTTGCTCTGAGGCCTATTTATCAGGCTTGAGGTTCTTTTACGTGCCGTAAATCTACGACACGGGACCACCGGCTTTACTTCCCTTCCGAAGGATTTTTACGCCCGAAAAAATCCATCGCCCTCCGCCGGGTTTGAACCCGCGACGTTGGGAACTAGAGGGTAGCACGGTACCACTAGTCCACGGAGGACGACACCGCAGCTTCGGGAAGCATTTTACCAACCTTCACAGCGGGCAGATACGTAGCAGGGAGGCATGTGTCTGGATCGCTCTGCCTTTGTTGTTCGACCAAGCAGTGGCGTGTGTTAACTGTAGCTCACACGGTGTATGCAAATGTTTCGGAGATGCATCGAAGGAATTGTGGGTATGTAGGAAGCCAATTTGCCATTTGTAGACATTGCTAGGGCAGTTTCATCCAGCATTCACATGCACAGATTATTAAAAGTTCTTTAACCGTTTCGGTCATATCGGACGATGAATGAAATGATGCTCAAATGATCCCGGGATCCACAGAGCTTAACGTTACCCGACATTCGTCTTTTCAGGATAAGGGAAAACCCCGGAAAAACTTAAATCATAATTTCACTTGAATGCGAGGCACACACACACACACACACACACACACACACACACACACACACTACCCTCATATCACAGATGATGGAGAAATTCTGCAAAACAGTGTTTTATTTAGTTGTATATCTGAACTGTGCAGATGACTCCAATAATGTCTAGTAAATGTGTCCTATTTAACAGCAACAAATATGTCTTTCAGTTTCACATTAAATTGCCGTTAAAATATTTCTTCATGAATATATTGTGCAAAACAGGGTTTTATTTCATTAAATATTTAAAGACGGCTATTATAAGTGATGGGTAAAACTATTGCTCAAAGTTAGTTATAAGCGATAAAACAGGACGCCACTGCCTGGGTAAAGAGACACGCACACCTCTTCCTTGTTATACATACTCCACCTGTGAAGGACAGTAGAATGCCACCTGAAGCTCCGGTGACGGCATAAATGGAAGCGAGTGCACCACATCACCGGGTCCGGGGTTTTTTGTTCTTGACGATAAACGCGAAATGTAACGGAGAAATACTTGCACGATTTATGACAAATGTGACCAATTCATGGCTATAATTTTGTCGTGAATATTGATCGTTTCTGCGAAAATCTGGCATTTTAAAGCTGTTGGCTGTAACGTCATGAGAATTCATTTGGAAAGGTAAATTAATCCAAAAGTATAGACTATGTTATTATTCTATTTTAGGACAGGTTTTCCTGAGCTTTTGGAACATTCCGTTAGAGATACTTTGGTTTTGAAGTTGTTGAAGTAATTGCTGCAGCGGAAAAATAACTAACAAGAGAAATAAACTAACGGAAATGCAACCATAACAACGACTGAAAGCTTGTCTCCAGCCGAATTTCAAAAACATTTACGCCGCAGCTGCAATAGTGAAAGCCATTGCCTATGACATTAAAAATTACCACTAACTTTTCATGAAATTTCCACCATATTTTAAACTATGAACACACATTTTATATATTTTTCACGATTTTGTTTTAATAAAGACCCCCAAAAAAGGCTGGCCCTATACATCACACAATGTAAGCAGGCTTGTATAAAGGTAAGAAGGTGCACGTATATGCCCCTACATTACCGTCTACTCAAATTCTTGAAACAAAGACGGAGCAACAATAACAGGTTTCATGAGGTAAAGTTCAGCTGGAGCCTTTTCCAGATGTTTGAATGATGTCTTAAAATATTTATAGTGTTTAACATAAATAACTTTTGTAATTTTGTGTTCATGTATCTGTTCAAGGGTGCTCGATACTCAAAATGATAATGTCTACTAATTTAATTCAATTTTTATCACAGATTTCCTATGATAATTATACAAGAACATTTATTTCTACGTTCCTATGTACCCAACTTTCCAAGAAAGTAATTTTAAAAAATGAAAACTCATTCTGATGTGAAATGTGCCATTTGATGAGAATTTGGAAGTATAAAGCTTAAAATTTTTAATCTTATTCCTGGTGTATTTTTTTTTTTTTTTTGTTGGAAAGAACAGCAATTTTACAAAAATGAATCGTGTATTAAATTATTAAAACCCTAAATCCAAAAGTACATTTTAACGACCCGAGAAGCTCCGGGTGCTACACGGGGATGTAGCTTACAGGTAGAGCATTCGCCTGGGAAGAGAGTGCGCGTTCCGGTGACAATGAGAACTCCAGTAAAGCTATTGTCCACGCCTTGAGCCCTTTAGTTTCTTCTAAAATCTGTAAGTACTTCAGCCTAATACATACCTAGCCGATGGACAAGTTGCTTATATTCAGAATTTATAAAAATGCTCGTTGTGACCACGACCGGCGTGGCGACGTTCTGTATCGGGTAGTTTGCCCCTGGTAACCCCCATTCGGACAATTCAAACATTCCACGATATGAGGTGTCAGCGTTCGTTAATTATATCTTCCCCAAATGTTGCCTCGCTTACCCGGGGTTCGTTCCCAACCCTCGGACACTACAATATATAATATAAAGGAAAGGCTGTTCAGACGTAAATATTTCACATCACTTTAAACGTCGCGTTTGAGCACTTTAAATGGTCAAAAAGCCAAAAACTCAATATATGTTTTAGAATATTTGTCCATGAAATTGATTTTTTTTTCTTTTGAGTATCGAATACCCTTTCAAAGTGAATTATACAGTTAACATTTACTTTAAGCAAAAGTTAGGTATCACAAAGTGATTTACAAAGTTCGCGCAATTTGTTAGCCCTGTGCTATTTAGAGCTCCGGGGCAGAGAGTTCCCAGTTCGACACAAACAGGTAACTTGCATGTGACAGATATACAAGCACGATGTCTTGGAATGATACCTATATTAACACCGGTGATCAGTTCATTAGGCTTAGGTGCATGGATGTGTTAGGGTAGTTTACTTTTAGAACTGTGTGACGTTTCCCCTGCACTCTTCCGTAGCGAAGCTCAAACCTCAAGCACTCGCTTTGAGACACGTAAATCTCGATAAAACTCTGCTGTTTGATGTCCATTCCCTTAAGGAAACCTAGTCAGAAGCGAAAAATCGTAATAATAATGTTACGTTCACATGACTTTTTCTACCCATTATCCTTGACTTCTCTACCTAGTTAATGTTACTCGAGATTGTTTTATTCTCTGTTTATTTTACGTCGCGACGGATCTGTTAGGAGACACCTCGTGGCGGACAGTTAGCCTTCTAGGTTCCATACCATCTTGCTTCCTTACGCAAGTACTGAGGTCTTTGCGCTATGCAAGTGTACACGTGCCCGGCAGATGGTAGGTACTAAGATGCCGTACAGTCTGGTTTCATTGTCTGTGGATAGATGCCAATACTATCTTCTTTCATGTTTACTATTGTTTTAGAGTTAATGTCCAACTTTGGGCCATGGTATTAAATATTCAATCCGGTATTTACCTTGGGGACTGAGGGCAACCACGAAAATATCCCAGTCCGATTGGTCGGCCCACGGGATTTGAATGCAGGACCTCCCAAAGGCGGGTCACAGGCAATAACGCCTTGGCCACCCCCTTCGGTACATTACTTATTTTGTTGTAGGTACAAGAGGTAGGTATACAGGAGAATGAAACGATAGTCAGATGCTTAAATTTGGAGTAGTATAGGGCTTTCGTTTTGACGCTTGGCCGTATTACGGAGAATTTCTTGCCCTGCACTGCGCTGTTATCTCTCCGTGTGCCAGCTAATCAGTTTATACGTCATGAGTTCACGTTTAGTACTGTTATAATGCCAGCACACATTTTCATGTATTGTTCCTATGTGACAACAAACTCTAGTCACAGATTCCCTGCTATTTGTACGTCTCGCATCGTAATCTTGTGAATAGATTTAGGTAAACGGAATCTATTCTTGATAAGAAACCGAAGTTAAATCGCCGTGTTCTTGGAAAGTCGCTAAAATTTTAAAATTAAAACGCCATGTGTGGCAAAGAATACCAACTTTTTGGTATTATAATATCACTAACACACTAAATGGATTTGTGAAGGTTGGTAACAGTAATGTTTGCTACGTCTCTCTTCTCTGACTGAGAATGTTGCTTCGAAAAAACAAACAAACGTAACGCGTATGTTTAAACCACGCCACGCACCTCTGTAACCATTGTCACCGAGTAAAATATGCCATCTTGCCGTCATTCTCAACCGAATGTTGACAAACAAAGCTGTCATGAACAGAAACTGGCCAGCGTGCCACAATATTATTAAAAGTAAATTGGATTGTACACCGTCTGAATATACTATACACTGCTGCACATGAGAACTGTCAATGGTGTCTTCAACGCCAGGAAAATTTGCAATTTTATAAAATTGTTGAATCACCGTGGGAGTAAGGAAGCGATTGCTTCCGACGCTTTCTGCACGCCGTGTATTTCGAAAGTCCGTTGCAGTAACCATCAACAATACAGAATGACCCTGTGGTAAAATATCTGAGTGTTGGCAATAACTGTGTGAGATTTCTGTTCGTAGGGCATTACAATCTCGCTTCAGCTTCAAATATTTTCAACATGTTTTGAGAACGAGTAACACATTTTACGTTATTCATTTCATAGAAATGGTTATTTTTATCCGAGCAACACGTTCTGGGCCCATATTTTCAGTAAATTCGTTGAATAACATTTCAATATGAAAATATCCGTTGTTCATTTACTGGAATGACAGTAAATGCAATGGTGTTCCTCAAAACCTCGAGTACGTAAATAATCTTTAAACTAGAATTGACGGAGTACCGTTAATGATTTGAAGGCAGGAATACGCTGCCTCAAAGCTGACGGGAACTTCGATTGTCTAAAGGATGATGTACATTGGCGAAACGGAAGTTTTCGTTTTTGACGAGCCGTCAACAGTTTGCTGATGTTCAAATGCTTGAAACCCGTCATACAACACTGAAACATGTAGTCTCGTAGAGTTCGCGTCAACTGATTAAGCTGGCACACAAGTAACAGAACGGTTATATACAGCGCAGTGCAGGGTAAGCAATTTCCTGTAATACGGCCACACGTCCAAATGAAGGCTCTGTACTTGATGTTCTTCATTAGCGACGCTGACAAAACAAAAGAAGGAAGCTGCGGTAAGCTTAAAACAAAATGATCGAAAAGTGCGACTGTGGCCATTAAAATTCGACATTTAATTTTGGTGGAAAGCAAAATGAAATAGTTGTAAGAATTGAAGGCGTAGGACTAGTGCCATGCCATGTATTGTAAAACGGAACTATAAATTGTTTGACGTAATGGGAAGTAGGGTTATGTTCTACTACTGCCCGTTATTCATAAAGGAAAACTGTCATCGCTGAATGAAAGAGACGGAATAACAATTGCCGGACTGCTGTAGCTTCATTCTTCGTCGTTATCGAAATGGAATAACACGCTATTGACAGCCTCGTTTGTTTCCATTCTGCTGACCGTTAATTTGCGGAGTGTTGCACAGTTCCGCGTTAAATCACTACATGGTTCAAAGGTACTTTCCTTCTTGCTGGGCTTTACATTCACAATATTTGGCAACTAAAACATGCCTTTCCTGCTGATCTGTACTAAACGTGCCCTTCTAATGCATGTTGAAGCTTTGCATTCCACCCTAAAATTCGATGTCGAGATTTCACTGTAAATACATCTTTTGAGGCCCTCTGAATAAGATAATCGGATTCGTTACATTCACATGACTTTCTCTACCTATTATTCAAGTAAATATTGTTTCAAAAGCTTATCCGTCTATCTACTTAATGCTAATCGAGACAAACATTTCCAGAAATGGTTCCATCACATATTTCCTTGTAGGTACAATGGCTTTAAGCGATAATCAAATCTTTTAAGAGCTGGTCGCTATGTGATGCCTTTGAAATTAGATTCTCTTTTATGACCAGGAGCAGGGGGGATGAAAAAGAGTACCGATTTTCCATAAAATACAAACAATATATTGCAAATGGTAAACACCATAAAACTTTGTATTGGTATAAATGGTGTCCGAGAAGAGGGGAAGTAATAGTGGCACGTAATGTGGTGTTCGAGAGAAAGAAGGTATGGCAACTGAGTAGTGGGGAGTGCACAGAAGGGGAAGAAGATAGCATCTGAACATGGCAGTAAACCGTCTTCTTCGAGAGAAGGGATACAATTAAATAACAACAAAACACTAGAACCATTTAGATTCAGATGAGACTCGCAATAGGGAAGAGAAAATGTAAGGAGGCTGGATTCTGGAACTTTGAGGGAGTTAAAAAGTATACGCGAGGAGTTTAAATTAGATAATTACGAAACTTGACTACCTTGCGGTAGCTGGAATGGCGTTAAAAGAGGATCACATTTTAGGTAAGAACTTTATGTAAAAGAATTTGAGTACGTATGGATAAAAGGAGATATGTTAGCAAGAAAGGGGAGGGCATCTAGAGGTATAGGCTTCTTCTTCGTAAAGACGACGTTCAGTAAAGGAGTCAAAGAAACTTGGTCGAATGTAAATGAAGTATGGAAGCTTATAAAATCAATGTACAGTAAATATGTAATAAAACCCAGTATACAACCAGGAGATTGGATGGAATATTTCAATGAATTGTATGGGGAGGATAAGAGCCAAAGAGAGAGAGAGAGAGAGAGAGAGAGAGAGATAGGAATTTGGGAAATAAGTAATAACTATGTAGATATGTTGGATGATGAAAGAAGTAGTGATGCAGTAAATAAATAAATTAAATAAATGTTGTGCTTTAACGCTATCTGCGTTGTTTGCGTATTAGATTTAATTTTTCAATTTTTTATCATTTTAGCCAAATTTCAGGTATGGTTACCCTTAACACTCATTAAGTAAGTAATTTTATTATTAACCCAATTAGTTGTACAAATTTACAACACCAATTTTACAAATTTATTCTTAACCAAGTTTCTAAAAATAACAATAAAATAAAAACTAACCTCTTAACTACTGGTAGCCAGCATTCCTCTTAATCTAAAAGTACAATTATCAATTTATTTAATCTCCAATACTAACTCTAACTCTACCTTGAGTTGCTTTGCCTTGGCCCCCAACAAACTTAAACCTTGAGGTTGTCGAGTTGTTGGGTCCTACTTGCAACATATCAAATAAAAACTACTGTAACTTAATACTAATTTACCTCTTCCTTGCTAATTTTCCTCATCCATTTTACTCTTACTCTGCCCAAAAAGTTTCCCACTTCTATTATATTTTCCCTAGATTTTACATTTACTAACTTTTTAGCTTGAAAAATTAAATTAAACCATTTTCTCTTCTCTCTCCTCTTTCTAAGCAACTCAGTTTCTTCGCACTGTAAAACTATATGCCACTCTTTAACTTTCAGATGGCATAGTGGGCATTTCTCCAAATCAATATCTTTTCTCAAATCTTTCAAATTCACCACCCCTGTCCTAGCCCATGCAAATCCTGGTCTTGCTGTTTTATCACATATATCAACATACTGTTCCCTGCTCCATACTACTTTCATTTCTCTGTATAATCTCAGTGAGCTCTTAAAAGTAAAACTCGCTAATAAATCTTGTTTTTCTATATCCTCTATTCTTGTCCTAATTTCATTCCAGAAACCTATTTGTAGTAATTCTTTAGCTCTCCACATCTCCCCAAAACCTATCTTCATCAAGGTTTCCTTTATCTTACCTAGCCAAGACTCTTTATGATTAAGTCTTTCCTGTACTATCAAACAGTGATGTAAAATGTTCTGATCATCGAAATTTCTAATTCTAATCCAATATTTTAGCATTCTTTCCACAATGTTTTGATGCAGTAATTTGTATCACAAATTACTTAAATGTAAATAATGATTGTAATATGAATATGCATTTTTATGTGACATTGATTTGAGATGTTTGTTGACTGTAATTATTGTTGAGAAGTACTGAAACTGACAATAATAGCGTGCAATAATGCAGCGAGGGGGTGAGCTGTTTATCATTATTGGAAACGAGGAAGTTACGTAATATTGGCGCGTTTTTCCTTGAGAATCTTCTGGAACGTTTCCCTAGAGCATATGTATTCATAATTTTCATTGGATATAAAAATAGACGCTAATGTTGGCGCGTTTTATTAGCCAATTGCAGCTCAGTTATAATCTTTAGGCGTATCTGGGTGAATGAGTATAAAAAGCAAAGTCAGAGGTAGGGCTGCGAGGTCTGGGGATCGGCGGCAGCGACCACCATCCGCAGACTGCAAACCGTCCAGAACAGGGCGCTTCGGATGATCTATGATACTGGGCGTAGATTCCCATCACATATCCTACATACCCATTCCAGTCTCCCATACATCGCGGACGTGGTGCGGGACAGAACCCGCACCATGTACACGAAACTCACTTACCATACCAACCAGCTGGTTAACTCTTTGGGCCGCTATGACCACAAGGCGCCACGGCGGAGAAAGAGCTACCGGCTGCCGAAAGACGGCTTGGGCCCCCGAGGCTGAGGTCTACCAATCCCTCATCTCACAAACTTCCCCAAGTTAAGCAGCATTGGGCCCGGTCGCTGGCTGGATGAGTGACCATCTACCAGCGACCCGCCCTGCCGCCAACTTGAGTACCCCCATCCCTTTACCTGTATTCCCATCCTGCTTTGCTGCCATGCCGGCCTGCTTAACTTGACGACCACACAAGCGGTCGCCCAAGTTAAGGAGCATTGGGTTTGGTCACCACGTGGTCGCTAGTCCGCCCATGAGGGGACACCGAGACCCAGCCAATGGTAGCGCAGCAAGCTAAACTCCGCCCAAGACACATAAATCAAAAGCTTGTGTACATTCTTTTTATCCTTCTATATCGCACAGGTAAAGCCGCATACGCGGCTAGGTACTGTGGCGATTATATTCCGCCCAGGTGAACCTGGGCGACCTGTTCTCGATTGCTGGATTGCTGGAGATTGCCCACAGTTCGTCAAAATTCTTTGTACACTACACGTCGCATTCCCGTCAGTTCGTCGAAAGTATTTGCACGGCACACTTCGGATATCGATTTGCAGGTTACGCGTAACAGAGTTATGAAAAATCTCAAGTATTATAAAGTTAATTATACAAAAAGTTGAAGTACGCGAATTAAGAATTATCAGTAATGAAGTTATTATAACAGTTTCAGTTTGGCGAGTGTCAAGATCAATTTGTAAATGTGATAGTTAACGTGTTCGACAATAAAAGTGTAAAACAAATTTCTTCATGAGTGTTATCTTTGGATAAAAGATTCCTTTCCGTTTACACAACATGTATAAAGAGAAGTGCTCGACCCAAGAAAAAGATAATAGCTAGCCGGAGGACAAAGAACCAAAATTAAATAAAATAACTAGCATTTTTTTAAACAAAAAAACTAATACTGCCGCAAATTGCTAACACCAGATGGAGCTAACAAGCCTAACAAATGAATCACGTCACAAGATGGCTTCAACGCGTGAAGTAAACACAAATACACAAATAACATTATAAATTTACCACCGCAAATTGGCTACCAGAACGAGGGGCTACAATAATGTTACTTCAGTTTCCTTTAATTCCCATTCTCCCTAATTTGGCTTGAGCTACTCCATTGGGTGATGATCTTGGTAAGCCCAATATTTGTTTACAAAAGCTGCTATTTACCCACCCTTGTTCCAGGCCCCAAATCTCTGCTTCATAAAACATTTTTGCTTCTACTACAGTAGTATAAATTCTCTCTAACCATTTTAATTGTATTTCTGGTAATTTATCTATACAAGTTTTGATGGCTTTGTTTGCGTATTATGATTTTGTCTATCGTTAAGTTTACCAGTGATACAGAATGAAGAGGACTTTGCAGGCGTTTCGAGATATAATGCCATGAAAACATTTTGATATATCTATTGTATCGTTAGAACTATTTTTGAGAAATTAAAAATGACGAAACATTTTGCACATAAAGTGTGTTCGTGTCGCATTCTTGGGAGATACTGAACTTAAATATTAAATCTGGTATTACACACACATACGGACCGTTTTCTAATTTTTTTTCGGGGGGGAGGTTCAGGGAGTATCAAAACAAGTATTTCAAGCGAAATCTTGGTATCGAATTTTTGGGTAGATAAAGTATGTAGTAGAGAAAGTATAAATACCCCTTTCTATAGACGTGTTAAGAGGTTCACATAAATTATGGAGTGGAGATTTGTGGTCAGGATGAAGGGTGGACAAATTTGGAACTTTTGTAAACAGATCTTCGCAATCAACCAATGGTTACGAAGAATTGGTATAAACGGGAAGATATTCAAAGAGAAAGTCATGTAGATGTAACATCAGATTTTTTTTCAGACATCTTTAAATAAGTAACCGGTATCCCGATGCACAGAAAGGGTGACCAATTTAACTACTGAAGCAACAGGATTATGGGCATTATTCCAACAGTTTCTAGGATATTTTAAATGTTAATAAATGAGCATAACATTAGAAATTATTTTTGAAAACAACGATTTCTTTGTAAATCAACATGGCTTTAAAGTCTTCTCACAATACAGTCGAAGTATTAAGCAAATGTGTGGAACAGTGCTTCGACTCTTTAGCAAATAGGACTTTACGATCTCTCATTGTTCGTAAATGTCTGTTTAATGGTTTTACAAATAATATTAAGTTCTTAAGTTCCTATTCGGCAGGAGCAATGATTCAAAGTCTAGTTGAAATCTGTTAAGCGTGATGTTCCTTCCCCAGGGGCTTGTACCAGGCCCTATTTTGTTTATTATTTATATTAATGATCCGTAATCAGCCTGCATTGAGGATGAATACATTCGTTACATGTTTGTCTATGACCCAGCGATCGGGAGACAAGCTTCTGCTAAAACCAAATTACAAGAAACTTCTTGCGCTTGTTACACTGACAAACTTTGTAAACGTTTAGGAAGAGAGTTCAAAATCATTCTGATTTGCTTTCTTCTGTAGAGTTTATCGGCATTCACCTTGAGGCAAGTGGGCTGTGACTTTCGTGTTCTTAAACAAAACCTACCAATTGAACATTAAATTACGCTATGTTATGAACATACAGTCGTGGGGTGACTCAGGCAGTTGTGTCTGTGGCCCGCATTCGGGAGGTCGTGGGTTCCATTCCCGCGGCTGACCCATGGGGGTTTTTCGGGTGACTAGGCGAATGCTGGGAAGGCTCACTGGGTCTCCGAATTTCGCTTCTCTCGTTCCGTCTCATTTCATCGTTCACGGTTGGCTCCGGGGCTTTGTGTCGAACGACTGCGGACACATGCTGCAGGCAGATGGTTTGCGTGTTTGAATTTCTTCTCGGCCCCGTCAGATGGAGACCGCTCGAGTCTCCGCTGCTAGGTCGAGCTTACCATGGTCTCCGTTGGAGCGGTCTGTGATTTACGCTCCGGTGGTTTGGTAAGGCTGTCTTGAACGCTCTCCGGCTGTCGTGGTGCCGTCAGCTGCCGTGGTGCGAGCACTGCGAACCCTTAGCACTCATGGTACTTCTGACGTTACTAGAAGTACGCCGAGCCGAACATTCGAGCCCCTCCCGATAGGGAGTTGTTCGGATTGGGTTGGACTCGGCGGGGCAGTGGTTCCCGCTACCCATGGGTGATTGGGTACGTCTGGCTGGTTTTTCCGCTCAGGCACCAACCATGAGTGAGAGTTGGTAGACGGCATGCTAGACTGCTGTCGGCCCTACCAAGGTTTTCGGTAGTCGCCCTATTTAGGGTGACGCACGTAAGTGGCGTATCCACTTCCAATCCCGCGAAAGTGGTGGGGGGGTGCCTTTTTAGGAAACAAGGTATTGGCTTCATGGGAAACTCCCACGGTCGGAGAGCCGCTCGGATGGCGCTGACCCTGGCTTGTTAGGAGCGGACTTGGGCCTTGGCTCTTGACCGGGTAGACCTTGGCAGCAAAAAAGTCTGGCCAAATTGTAACCGTTAGACTCCGCGTGTCTCTGTCGGCCAGTCTTGCAGCCCATCCGTTCCTCCCGGGGGTGTATGCACAAAAGATCCCTGTGTGGGTCGAGATACTAGGTGTCCCTTTCGTAGCGTAATCCTAACACCTCTGTTTCTAAACTATTTTATCGTACATAAAACACCTGATGTTTCATTCACGTGCTCTTCTACAAACTATTTTTATTAAAGCTTGTTCTTCTGTTTACTTCTTGGTAGTCGAGATAAACTTTCATTACACATTTCGTATGCAAATGACACAGTAAGCCAAATCGGTAGTGATTTTAGAAAGTGGATCACTGTGTTGGCTGTAAAATTCCATGTCCTTTACATGACCAAGAGAAAAAACAGTAGCGGCTATGTGTATGAAAATTCAAACCAATAATAAAAACGTCTCGGAAATGGACAACCAACAAAAACTTTCAGTTAATTTTGTGTTTTAACCAACTCTATTATTTGTGTAAGAGTTTGTCTATCTGTTACGGTTTACCAATTATACAAAAGTCGTTCACAATGAAGAGCACTTCACAGAGAAAATTCAAGATGTGCACTTTGTCATCTAAATATATTTAATATATGGCATTTTAATAAAAAATAACAAACTGAAAATCTTCGTGTCACATCCTTAGATGATACCGAACTTAAATGCCAACTTTGGTATTCATCCAACTTTTCGTTTTTGAGTTACGCTATTCACACGGAACTTTTTCTAAAAATACCTTTTTGTTTGTTTTGTTTCAGGGGACCACAAAACATATATATTTCCGATGAAATTTGTGAGTGGAATACAATACTTCCCCCAGTTATTTACTATACTTGGTAGAGAAAGTAAAAATGTGGTGTGTTGCACTCGCATAACTTTTCCCACTCCTCTACAATTTCTACTTCTTGCTAGTGGAGATAAACTTCCATTACAGATTTCTTTGTACGTATAAGAAGAATATAGTAGATAAAGCGATAGTCAGATTTTTAAAACTTTGAAATTCCACGTTCTTTGCATGATCACAAGAAAAACTAATAGTGACATTACTTCAAGAAAGTAGAAGTATTTGAAAGTTGAAACCCCATAACAAAATAACTCAGAAATAGACAACGCAATAAAAACTTGATTTGATATACCATATGCGATTTAATGAGCGCTCTATATTTTGAGTAGTAAGATTTTGTCTATCGCTTACGGTTTACCAATGATACTAAAGTCATTCAGAATGAAGTGGACTTCAGAGGCTATTCCGAATCAATTCAAGATATACATTTTATTTCTCATATAAATATTTAAAACATCTGATGTGTTACACTCATATGACTTTCTCTACTCTTGTACAAATTATTTTTACAAACGCTTATTCTCCATATGCTTCATGTTAATCTTATTGCTAATTTTCTTGTAGATGGAAGCAATTCCTAGGCTTTAAGCGATAGTCAAATATTTTAAGAGGTGGTTGCTATGTGGAGCATTCCATTCTCTTTGTATGTCCAGGACATAAAAAAAAAAAAAACAATAACGAATTCCCATTTGAGAAAAAGTGTAAGTATTGGAAAATTTAAGGGGATAACCAGCAATATCTCGAAAATGGTTCACTCAAAACAAAAACAAAATGTATATGACATAAATTGTATATTTTAACGCGATCTACATTTCTTGTGCAGTAAAATTATGTCTATCTCTTATGGTTTACAGTTATGCAAAAGTCGTCCACAATGAAGAATACTTTTATGAGACATTGCCAGAAAATTCGAGATATACATTTCATTTGTCATGAAATTATCTTAAACATATGATATTTTAATCAAAATCGTTAGACATTTTTGAGAAAATTAAAATTTTCGAAAAATGTTCCATGTAAAGGGTAATCTGGGGTGGGGGGATTTTCTTGAAAACCTTCGTGTCGCATCTCTGGAAGATACTGAATCTAAATACCAAGTTTGGTGTTTATCCGAGTGTTGTTTCTGAATTATGCTGTTCACAGACACACACACACACACACACACACACACACACACGGACATGTTTCCAAAAATGCTTTTTTTTTTGGATTCAGGGGTCTCAAAACATATATTTCCGGTGGAATCTCGGTATCGAATTTTTGGGTGGAATACCATACTTCCCCTACTTACTATACGTAGTAGAGAAAGTAAAAATACAGCATTTTAATCCAAATCATCTTAGCCAGTTTTTTTTGAGAAAATTGAAAAACAACAAAAATTTTTCCATGTAAAGGATAGTTTGATTTGGGGGATTTTCTAGAAAATTTTCATAGCCATCTTTGGAAATACTAAACTTAAACACTAAGTTTTATATTTTCCCGGCATTTCGTTTATGAGCTATGCTATTCACACATGCATAGAATGCGTTGTTTTTATTCAAGAAGTCTCTCTGCATGTATTTTCAGTGAAATCTCGTTACCAAAATTTTCGGTGGAAAGTAAAAACGATTTAGTATAACATTTATCCAAAGGAGCACTTTGTATGTATCAGCTGACACCAAATATCCTTGTTTCGTGTTTTCCTAAGGTTTTATAAAGCTAGTTAGGAGTTCGTTGCTAGGATACAGGAAGCTATCTGTTGTAAATCTGTGAACCCAAGTGAATGAAATGCTCTAGGTCGATAGTGACGTCACGCCATGTGGGCCGAGATTGATCCGGCGCGGACCAGTCCCACAGTAGCAACCACCCGGGGATCGAACCCGGGTCACCTTGCGACACTAGACACGCGACTCTAAATATTTAAACGCGCTTGCTTGTACATAATCGATATGTGGTGTATATCTCTGTGTGGGTAAATGCGACACTTACAGCTCTTGGCTTCACAAACCTCATCAAACCTTAACATTTATATTTCTGGGTGATATTTATATGTCGTTGAGTCTAATTAAATCTTAAACTAATGAACGAACCAACCAACATTTTGTCACTATTGGAACTTTTGCTATTTTTTGGAGGATTTTGGTTACAACAAGATGGGTCACTTGTGCATTTCTTTTATAAACAGAAGAGGATACTTTAGTGAAGCTTTCACAATAAAGGTATCATGACGGTGCTGATCGCAATAATTGAAATTTACAAGGATCCATTGTAAATTGGTGTTACAGATCCAGTTGGCGACCCCCCCTTTTTTTTAGTGAAAGATTGAGAATAAAAATGCCCTTGTCTCGGATTTCTCTCCCATAGGTCCAAGTTTGACAATAAATAAATTATTTCAAATTAGAATGATTCACTAATAATATCTAATTTCTTGTATATATCGGTATTTAAAAAGTATTAAAAGAGAGAACTTACAAAAATGTGCCATTTTTATCTCTTCAGTTTTTTTCTTGGAGGCGCCCATCAGTGGGAAATAATGAAACGTAACTGCGGTCGATTTTTTCTTCGCTACATGAAATCTTGTTACCTTTAGAATGCGCAGATACTTGTAGCCTCGGTGCGGAGCAAAGTTTATTATTCCGTCCCTTCCGCGGTTGTGTTGATACATTAATTAGGAAATACAGTGTTTTCTATTAGTTCGAAGTCTACATGCAGCGTGGTTTGTGTTGTTTCTCCCTAAACACTAATTGGGGAGTAAATATATTAGTTACGAATGATCCAATTGCTGGAACGTCTGAATGCGTTTATGTGTTTACGTCAATTCAATAACACCATTTCTTTATACGGAGGTATCATAAAGATGTATCTATATTACTTTATATAAATTATTTGAGACAATAATTTTTTAAAGTTTGGGGAAATATGAAAAGTATCTGTGATAAAGTCATTTGTGCCTACGTTCTCACATGAAAACTGTTTAAGCATACATAATATTACATTTATAATTCATCTGTATTGCGCATTTCACTAGTCAGTTCCGATTCTTGAGAATTACGACCTTCGTTTCCTTGTGGCAACCTTGCAGCGTCTGACATAGTACCAGGCAGCTGATTGTTGAGCGGAAGACAGACCTCAAGTCGGCTATTACAACTTAAAACTTCATAACTCTAAGGGGCAGAAAGCCAAGACAGGGCACTTTTGTGTTTGATGTATTTTCACTATAAAAATTCTCAGCCCATTTTATGGCATCGGTGTGATAATGTCCCCTTATTAGTGTAGATTTCGAAATGCATTTGATTTCATCACGCTCATGTTATGGATTATTGCTGGAGAAAATATGAGGAATATGGCTGCCTTACAGCCTGAAAGGTTTGATGTGTTACAACCCCAGGCTTTTTCTGCCCATACAGGATGTATCTTTATTGGTGTCATATATTTGGGGGACCTGTTCCTAATATCAAAAAAGTAAAGAAAGTTCATATGTACATGGGTCTGAATCAAAAGTTTCGTTGTTATAGGCCAAAGAAGATGTATTCCATGAGTAAACAGACGGATATGCACTACACGTATGACTGTGCAGATGGCAATGCGCACGAGCACGTGAACTTTATGCAGAAAGGTAATCTGACAGGCCGTTACCATGTGCAAGAACATTTGCACGAATTCACCAACAGTTGAGAGAGAATGGCGCATTTGAGAGGAACACTAGGGATGTTGGGAGACCAAGAGCGGTACGAGGTATTGAGCTTGAAGAACGAGTTGTTCGTGCTGTGGATGCAGACCCATCACAAAGCACAAGACGTATGGTTGTAAGGGAAAGAGTTTCACGTAACTGATAATGTGCCTCTGGACATCATCCAACGAATGTGGCTTTTACATGATGGTGCTCCAGCTTATTTCAGCATGATAGTTCGTAAGTTTTTGAATGATCGATTTCCGCAAAGATAGAAAGGTCGAGGGGAACCCATTGCATGGCCTGCTCGATCGCTTGATTTGAAACCAATGGATTTCATCTGGAGACATTTTGGTTTATGCGACTCCTGTACCTGATGTTGACACTTTGAGAGGACGTATCCAAACTGGATTTGACCAAATACGAAACACGCCAGGAATTTTCAACGTTCCCCAAATATATGACACCAATAAAGATACATCCTGTATAATTTATTTTGTATCTATTCTGCAACTGTATTCGTAAAAACTAATTTCTACTTTGTTTCTACTTCTTGTTGACCATGCCCACTACATGTGTACTGGATTTGATATAGTGAACACTCTTTGCATGATCTGATGAAAAATACAAGAAGATAGTAACATTTCAGTATTGTGTGGGTTGAATTAATAATAATTCCGATCAACAACACGAAATATCTCGTAAAACAAACATGATTTAACACAAATTGCATGTTTTAAGATCATCTACATGTTTTCTAAAGTAAACCTTTCTCTGTCACAGCTATGTAAAATGCAGTCACAAAACTGAACATTTACATCTGATCCATCATATTAATGCGAAAAAATGTTATATTTTAATGGAAATAATTTGAGCCAGTTTGGGACGGGAGGTGCTCAACTTAAAACAGTATTCAGTACCTCCTCTACCACAATAGCTGTACAAAATACTGTTTAAATTTGCTCAATCCCATTTTAGCACTCTCGTAAGGAAAAGGGACATAAACGTATAGCATTACGACCTGTTTATTTGTATGCAGAGCGGCTGTAATCTGTTGACGTTTGGACCTAAGTCTGTAGGTAAGGAGAAGGAGCGCAGTATTTTATTGCTGCAGGCCTCATCTTCCTATTGTACAGTGTCTGCATTGCCAAAGCTAATTGGCAGTTTCCAAGATTGCTTCACAACCTGAAGATGGTATTTTCAGAAGTTTATAGATTCCTGGGAGAGGTTAAGGAAATGAGAAATACAGCATCACTATTTGTATAAAATCTTCCCACGGTATCCTAGGTACATAGATTTTGGGTCTTCACAAGCTGTTCAACGTAGGCATACGTTTTATTCCTCACGTGAGTGTATCACAGAATTGATATTTTGGTTGCCTCTTTAGTAGAATGGTCAGCATCCTGTCTTCTCAAACCAAAGGTCCCGGGTGAGATTCTCCGATGGGGTGAGGTGAAGTTTTCTGTGATTAGAACCATTTCCTAACCCCCGCAGAGTCAAGAAGTATGAATATGCGCGTGTTTCCTAATAAAAACAAACAGTTTCAACAAATGATCTCTCAAGTAAAAGCCGCCGTTATGACCGCTTAAGTTAAAAAGCGGCTGTACAAATTAAACAAATTTTCTGTGTTACACACACACACACACACACACATGACTTTCTCTGCCCTCTATCGTTTATTAATGGGTATACAAACTATTCTTACTAAAGTTCATTTTTCTATCTACTTTACTTTAATCGAGATAAACGTTTACAGAAACAGCTACATTACACATTTCGTTATAGATACAAAGAGAACAGCGATAGTCAAATGTTTAACAACTGGAAGCTATATGCTGGCATTAAAATTCCATACTGTTTCCATGACATCGCGAGAAACAACTGAATGTTGATAGGACTTCAAGAGAATGGCCAGGTAATGAACAATTCGAACCACTAATAACGGAAATCTCAGACATAGTTTAAAGAGATCTACGTTTTTTTTTTTTTTTTTTTTTTTTTTTTTTTTGTGAAGCACGTTTTCGTGTATCGCTTAACGTTTACCGGTTATACAAGATTATACAAAATTCCTTTGGGCATAAAATTCAAGATATACATTTTATTTGTCATAACAATATCATAAATATGTGATAGTTGAATCAAAATCTTCAGAGCCATTTTTGAGAAAATCAAACATTTCAATAAGTATTGCATATAAAGGGTAGTTAATCTTCGTGTTGTATCTTTGGAAGGTGCTGACCTTAAACAATCTAATTTTCCGTTTTTGACTTATGGTGTACACACAAACTACCGCGCGTGGAATCAGGGACCTCAAAATCTGTATTTATGGTGAAATCGCAGTATCGGATTTTTTTTTATGGAACGTAGTACCTTCTCTACCTGCTAGGTACGTGATAAAGAGATTAAAAAGTTACTTGGTAATTTCCACGATGGTTTCACAACCTAAATATCCTAAAAGGCTATACAACATTACTATTTGTATAAAATCTTCCCACGGTATCATAGTTAACGTACATTTTGGGTCTTCACAAACTGTTCCGTATACACGTTTTACTCCTGTCAATGTACCACAGAATTGATATTTTAACTGTCTCTTTAGCAGAATAGTCATTATTCTGCCCGGTCCCGGGTTCCAGTTCGGATGGTATGAAGGGAAGTTTTCTTTAATTAGTTATTCCCCACCTTCTGCAGAGTTTGGAAATATAAAATGTATGTGTTTCCTAATTAAAATTGAGGCAGTATTTTTAACACTTAAATGATATCAATTAATTATATAATATAAAATTTAATAACAGCCTGCCTTAAAGCAATATGTATATAATATAATATATAAAGTGTATATTACAGTCACTGTATTATGTTTATTATTATGCACATGTATAATAATTTTATGTGAATGTATTACGTGGTTAAACAATGTAGGAGCTGTGAGAATAGAAGAAGCTGCTTTCCGTAGCAAACAAAATTATAAAGTACAACCCGAAAGTTGCTAACAATGAGGTAACCTTGAGACAACAATAAAGTAGAAAGTTTAAAAATGCTACTAATAATTCTTGGAACAATAATATAATATTTAAAACAGTTTATAAATAGCCAATCAAAAACTAGAAAAAGCTTAAGTTAAATAAAAGTATTCTATTGGAGTAGGCTTAGCCAATCAGAGACTTGAAATAGGGGAAATGTGCAGATGCAGGCGGGAGACGCTACAAGATTGCGTACCCGATCGGTATGGTACGGGTTCAGTGTGAGACATAAAAAATTAATTGCGGCGAGAATAATATAAAGTTTACGTGTTAAAAAGTACAATTAACAATAAGCTCACAGCTCTACAGTAGGATACATCAGTGAAGTGTTATTCAATCGTGTTAAGGATTAATAAACAAAGTACAATACAATTCTAATTTGTGTAAGCCTTGTTCTTTAGCCTACCAGTCTGCTAAGAGATACGTGTTCTGAAAATTATTACGGACGCAGCTGAGGCATACATATATAATATTTAAATAAACATTAAAATACAAAGTTGGTTCTTAAACGTGGGGCGAAGGCCACCGGAAAATATTGTATCGTACGTGGGGCGAACACTCCAAGAAACACATCTCCCGCAATACGTGGTGCAACCACAACAATTAAACAACTTCAAGTTTGGCTCCCATACGTGGGGCTGCAAGTACTTCAAAATCAATAAAACCAAACAGTGTCAAAACCTCCAGTCAACGAATTGTTCTCAAGTGAAAGCCGCCGATATAACCACGCAAGTTAAAGGCGGCTATATAAGTGAAACAATTATAAAATATAGTTTTTTTATTCAAAATTGTTAGTCTTTTTGAGAAAATAAAAAATAACGAAACTAATAGTTTGGGGTTTGAAAATTTGTCGGAAAATCTTTGTGTCGCATGCTTGGAAAATGCTGGAGTTAAATACTAAGTTTGGTATTTATTCTGCTTTTCGTTTTTGAGTTATGGTGTGCACAGATATGCACTCAAAATAAGTATGTACGATGAAATGTTTATACGGATACAAAACTTGCTGTGAACTGCTGCCATGTTTGTTACAGCTACCCTTTACTTGAGGTACAGAGCGCATCTATTTTTACAACGGAAAGCAGAGTTTTCCAGTGGGTGTTTACATCTGATCGTTATACCAACACAGTGTCTGTTATCAGTCAGTAATCACGTCGTTAGCACGCAAAGAGCGCTGCAGTCGCGTGTGTGTCAAGGCTAGATGCAGGGAATATAATTATCACACTTCCCTCTCACAGCATATAAGAATGCTGAGGCCTGATGAGGCCAACTTATAAACTAGAATTAACTGTAATATGGGTGTTCGTGGTGGAAAAGAGAAGGAGGTGCGCGGACGGAATGATGAGTCGCGGTGTTCTCACGTTCAATAAAGATGCCATTTGTGGCTAAGCAAGTTGATGGCTCGGGCGGTAAAGTCTGTGGCCCGCATTCGGGAGGTCCCGTGGGCCGACCAATCTGACGTTTTTTCCTGCTTTTCCTCAGTCGCCAAGGGTTGGATATTTAACACCTCGACCAAAAATTCCACCTTCAATCTAAAAAAAAGAACAGTAAAATAAAAAACAAGTGCTAATAGCAAATGCAATGCCATCTATTTACAGACAATGTAAGCAGTTAGACTGGACGGCACGAAGCAGTAGATACGGCTGCCATGCGCTGGGGGTCTCTGTGGGCACGTGACGAAGCAAGATGGCATTTCCAGGGATGAGACCTAGAAGGCTAACTGTCCACCTTTCTGTGTGGGGGCGGCGGTTGGACTGGACGGCACCCTAATGCCATCTGCACGGCATGAAGCAGGTGGTTACAGGGATGAGACCTAGAAGGCTAACTGTCCGCCTTTATATGGGGGCGGCGGCGGTTGGACTGGACGCCACCCTAATGTCGCCTGCACGGCATGAAGCAGAAGATTCGGTAGCTATACGCTAGGGTCTCTGTGACACGTGAGGAGCGGGTGGTTACAGGGATGAGACCTAGAAGGCTAACTGTCCGCCTTTCTTGTGGGGACGGTGGTTGGAGTGGACGGCACCCTAATGCCATCTGCACGGCATGAAGCAGGTGGTAACAGGGATGAGACCTAGAAGGCTAACTGTCCGCCTTTCTTGTGGGGACGGTGGTTGGAGTGGACGGCACCGTAATGCCATCTGCACGGCATGAAGCAGGTGGTAACAGGGATGAGACCTAGAAGGCTAACTGTCCGCCTTTCTTGTGGGGACGGTGGTTGGAGTGGACGGCACCCTAATGCCATCTGCACGGCATGAAGCAGGTGGTAACAGGGATGAGACCTAGAAGGCTAACTGTCCGCCTTTCTTGTGGGGGCGGTGGTTAGACTGGACGGCACCGTAATGCCATCTGCACGGCATGAAGCAGGTGGTAACAGGGATGAGACCTAGAAGACTAACTGTCCGCCTTTCTTGTGGGGACGGTGGTTGGACTGGACGGCACCCTAATGCCATCTGCACGGCACGAAGCAGAAGATCCGGTGACACGTGACGGAGGTGGTGGTTACAGGGATGAGACCTAGAAGGCTAACTGTCCATCACATATCGTTCTAAGAGTTATCCATCAACAGATCCGTCGCGATATGACCAGGGAGTTAAAGCGACGTAAAATAAAATAGAGTAAAAAACGTTTATACGCACGCACATTATGTACTCTTGTTAGTCCCGCTCACGCAGTTTGATGCTGACCACACAAAACATTTACATAATGATACAAAAGGTGTTTGCAACGTTTCATAGATGGTAGAGGAACAACTTTATGTGACAAAATTCATGTTTACTGTTTTGCCCCCTGAATGGCGGTCTCATTCTCCATTAGTACAGTGCTTTTCCTTCACACTGTGGGCTCCAGAGCCGGTCGCCACAGCTCGGACTCCCGCAGAAACAGTTATAATATCCCCGCAACTGCAATGGTTACAATTACATAACTTATTGCAAGAGATGTTGTAAATGCGCTTCTCTTGTGATGTCTTCTGACTTCACACTCGAGAGTTGAATATCCTAATGTTTTCTTTTAGTTGTTTTAATGTTTGTTGCATACACCTTATTTGTAATCTGATTATCAGAGTCGGGTAAATTTGTGTAACTGACCCACGCTTAATCTTCTCACGAAGCATGGTGGCTATGTTTCGCGCTAATTAGCAGATATTGGAGAACAAAGAAGCCGGATTTTATACGCGAGATTCCCCTGCAGTATATTGATACAAAATGTACTGAGCTAAACTTGTTGAACAAACAATAAATGCAGAGAGGTACAGAAGTGACTTACACCACTTTTGAACAGCTGACCAACGTGAAATGTGTGTGGATTTTTTCAACAAGACTTTGCTACCGCGTACACACATTAAGTTTAATTGATGAAATGCTTGAAGAAACAGTAATTAGTAATTGTATGTGGTTTTTATCTATGGAAGAACTTGAAAAATGAGGCGTGTGCAATAAACTCCATACTTTGAAAGAATTAAAAGAAAAATCAAGCCAGAAATTTACTCAAGTTTCGGATATTGAACTCTTCAGTGTTAATGGAAATTTGCTGAAAATATGGCAGAAATATGTGGATAGAAAAGGATACTTGCAACATCTCTTATGATCAGATAGATATTTAATATCATTGCAATGACAACGTGAGCCAGCCGGTTGCGGGGATATAACTTTCGGCGAGAGAGAAAAGCACTGTGCATGAACTGCACCTTGTTGATACGGAAGTTCCCTTTGCACATTGACATTTGTGAATGGCGGACTTCACGTGGAAGTGTAATGATTGTAACGCGCATTTTGGTATACATTATAACATTTTGTTCTTCTCTACAATCTCCTGTAAATTACCTTTTGATCATGGAGGATGAGCGCTCCCTCGGAGGCAAAACAATGGGTGTACATGAATTTTGTCACATAAAATAGTTGTTTCTCCTGACTTGTTCTCTCCGTGAAACGTTGTTAACGACTTTGATATCATTCTGTATACCGTAGCTTATTGCTGTAAACTCCCTTTATCAAACGTTCCACTTCCACCGACACCACACAGCATCTCGCCCGTATCTAACTTGTGTACACATACAAGATCTCGCCATATAATTTTGCATTTCTCCCACGAAGTCACGTGACATCTCTCTTTAATACTGTAACAAATGGGAACCCAGTTGCTGCTAAACACCCTCAGAACAGAGTACAACATCCGTCGAATCGAATCGCAACTGAACTGCACTCGACACTGTCCATTTTCGCTGTTCACTTCGAAACTTAACTAACTGAACTCCTGTACGGGCAAGAGCAGCCCCGTTATATAGGCTCCGCAAAAAAGCGAATGTTCTAGAAGGGGAAGCTACTGTAAACGGCTGAAAGGAATCTTCTGGAGCAGTTAAAACTGCGGGAAAGCGGCACATAATGGATTCGTAGTACGACTATTGTTCTGAAGGCAGGCAGTTGGGAGGTCGAAATGCGCTTACCAGTAGTCGCAGGTAGCTTCGCGCACGCGGTCACAACACTGTTCGTTGACGGAATTTCTTTATAATAAATGTAGTTCTCCTGTTGATTAAGACATATTTACAGAAACTCTCCCTCTTAGCTCTCTTGCATGATCATCTGAGCTATAACTGTTTTCGTGAAAACTAAATGACATTACAAGATAAGTCACGTATTTCTAGAACCTTATCTTTCTACACACCATCCTAGGTCCTCTTGACATGCGCACCTGTGTTTCACTTGCAAAGGATTTTTACTGGCGACAGGTTGGTACCATATGTTGCCTCAGAGAGAGTTTCTCTGTTGTATCCCTAATTTATTACAATTATTTGATTCTGTACATAAAAGTACAGTTTCAAATACCAGTTTTTTCCCCAAGATATCTCGTAAACCACTCGTCCATCTTCAGTGGTGGAGACCTTACTATGGTATGCCTGAAAACGCTACATGAAGTAAATGGGAAAATTTTCTGATATACATTCACATGACTTTCTCTGCAATCTATTGTTTATCAGTGGGTACACAAATTATTCTTACTCAAGCTTATTGCTTTCTCTACCAAGTACATAGTAGGTAGAGAAGGAATTGCATTCCGCCCAAAAATTAGATAGAAATTTCACCGGAAATACATGTTTTGAGGCCCCACGAATAGAAATTTCTTTTAGAAAAAGGTCCGTCTCTCTATGTATGTGTGTGTAAAAACTATGAGTTTTATTTATGGACGCTCTTTAACTGCTACGGTCCTTAGCGTCCCATTCTATATTGGGCGTGAAAGACGGGAAATTTTGCTCGGTCTCTATCAGGCTTGAGGTTCTTTTACGTGCCGTAAATCTACGACACGGAACCACCGGCTTTATAGGGATTGAATGTAAAATAGGGATTAAATGTAAGAGTAGCTAATCGTTTTTGTCAGCTTCTAGAATCCATATGTACCCAGTTTTGTCAATCATACTTGATAAAATGTCAATGAAATATGAGGGAAATGTGATATGAACGATATACAATCCCCCCTAAAACAACTGAGTTTTGAAATATTTAAGTCTCTGCATTTATCCCTTTGGGCTCAAAATAAGCGCCAAAAGTAGCCTCAACGAAACGGGATCGAACTTTGGTGACATGAATATGAAAAAAAAACTTCTAATGCGCCAGTTGTCAAAAATTTGCAAACACTATACAGCCTGTGACCATATGGATTTTAGGGGTTTTCAACGGTGAAAGAATTGCCAAAATCTCTCTCTCTCACTCATACACACACATTTTGTTATCGGACATTGCGGTGAAAATGGGTTTTGAACTGATGGAGGGGAAAATGTTAGTCGGGAATTATCAACGCTCAACTTGCTCATTAACGTCTCAGTTTTTACGACTTCTTCGCCAGTTTAAATCATATTACTAGCCCAAGTTCTAGCAGTGACCTACAAAACTGGCTCATATAAGCAGATGGTGAAGGAAATGAAAATATCTTACTTTTCCTCTTTAACTTACAAAACGCCATAAAACGAGTAAGAAGTTTTGATCATCAATCTAGATCTAAAAAGGATATGCCATGTAAGAGAAGAATTATATCTGTTTGGGGAGGAGCAAATCCTTGTTCCAGAACATGTTTCTCAACTGTTAAAACTTGGCTGAAATGTGATTTACGTAGCAACGTGCTAGGAATCGCTTTCAGGTGCAGGGATGTCTTCTGGAGGCTGCGATTTATAAACAAGTCTCTATTGTATTTACGTTAATGTTTTCTGCAGCAGCTGTGTAGCTACACACAGCATATGAGTGTACTTTTAGGGGGTTCACACAGCCCTGAAAATGCACAATAATTGTGGTTAGAGCTCGGAGCGATAGGCGCTAACAACTTAAAATAGGCACTATAACATTCTTCAGTTTCTATGTACACTCGGTCAAACTAAAAGTGACCGGTCTCCTGAGCAGTTAAATTTTTTCAAAATCCCTTCAAGTTAGCGCGCAGTTCACAACAGTCAACTTTGGCTAACCCTATAATACGGAGGGTTGCCCCACTTAAGCTCGGACGACTTTGAATCACCCCCCCCTCTGTCATTGGCCAAACTGCTTATGATTATTATTGCATCAGTTCACTGCGAGTGCCAGCCGTCTGCTGGGCCAGTCTGAGGCAACGTTTACTCGTAATGGCTTCAACAATCGCTGACTTGTTGCAGGGGTACATTGTTGGGCTTTCTGATGCCAGTTACAGCCTTTCAATGATAGTGGAAAGGTGCAAACAAAAAGGTCTTACCATAGGTAAGTCGTGTGTGGGGCGTATAACACAACTATAAAAATGGATTCCCACCTGAGGCTCAGTGTGCAAAAGAACTAGCAAGAAAAAGACCACAACCAACTCGATCTAAAGCAGTAGTAGTCAATGTGAGTGCAACAGTGGCTCTAGAAAACCCACCAACCCAAAGAAGCATTTCCAGTCGCATTGGAATATCCAAAGGGAGCATCTATCGGATAATACACAACAATTTGGGTTTAGAACGGCGACATAAAACACGTGGACACGCCTTGAAAGAGCGGCACATAAGAGAAAGCTTCACCAACTCAAGAAAACTCTATGAACACCAGCTGACAGGTGAAAAGTGGTAATGGGTGGTTTCTTTAGATAAAGCATTGGTTTATCTAGGTGACACAAAAAACCCCGAGCCATTTATTACCACCAAGTGGGCCAAGAGGGGGCTCCAACTTTATTCGGGAGAACAAGGGATTCATGGTGGTTGCAGGTTATGCTCTCGGGGGAAACTCGCATTCACAGAGTTGCCAACAATGTAAAAATTAATGCAGCCTACTATCAAAGGAATGTTATGGACCAAATTTTTACTTTCTCTACTACGTATAGTAAGTAGGGGAAGTATTGCATTCCACCCAAAAATTCGATACCGAGATTTCACCGGAAATACACGTTTTGAGACCTCCTGAATCCAAAAAAAGCATTTTTGGAAACATGTCCGTGTGTGTGTCTGTGTGTGTGTCTGTGAACAGCATAACTCAAAAACGAACAATCGGATAAGCACCAAACTTGGTATTTAGGTTCAGTATCTTCCAGAGATGCGACACGAAGGTTTTCAAGAAAATCCCCCCACCCCAGACTACCCTTTACATGGAACATTTTTCGAAAATTTTAATTTTCTCAAAAATGGCTCTAACGATTTTGATGAAAATATCATATGTTTAGGGTAATGTCATGAGAAATGAAATGTATATCTCGAATTTTCTGGGAATGTCTCCAAAAGTATTCTTCATTGTGAACGACTTTTGCATAACTTGTAAACCATAAGAGATAGACAAAATTTTACTACACAAAAAATGTAGATCGCGTTAAAATACACAACTTATGTCATATACATTTCTTTTGTTGAGTGAACCGTTTTCGAGATATTGCTTGTTATTTCCTTAAATTTTCCAATACTTATACTTTTTCTCAAATGCGTTATTCATTTTTTTTATGTCCTGGACATGCAAAGAGAATGGAATGCGTCACATAGCAACCAGCGTTAAAATATTTGACTATCGCTTAAAAGCTACCATATTTTCCTTGCATCTACAAGAAAATTACCAATAAGATTGACATCTCGATATCTCGATAACATGAAGCATATGGAGAATAGGCGTTTGTAAAATTAGGTTGTACAAGAGTAGAGAAAGTTATGTGAGTGTAACACATCAGATTTTTGGTGAAGAGATTCGTCGGTTGTATGGTGATGATGCCCCAATGTTTGTATGCACATGGATAAAGCATCCAGTCACACCTCTCGGTCTTCCCAGCATTACTACCATTGGAAAGCTATGGAAACGGGTGTCAATGTGATACCATTTAAAAGGATCCCTGTGAAGTCACCAAATGCCTCACCAATGGATTTTTGCGGATTTGGTCTGGTGAAACAGCGCCTTGCTTCTCGGCATCCCACCACAATTGAAGGACTCTGGAAAGTATGCCAGGAGTAATGGGCTAACATCCTCCTTCCTGTTTTTAGACACAGCCCTCTTCAATGGAAATTGCGCTGCAGAGCCATAGTTAAAGCCCGTGGAAATCACATTGAACACAATGGGTGATGGCGAAAGAGAATCTCGCCATGAAAAAACATAAGCAAAAATGTCCGAGCTTAAGTGGGGTAACCCTCCGTACAAACAACAAGGCTACCTCCACACCGTGCTTGGCGTGGAGCAATGGTTAAGTTACTTGAGTTCCATCTCCATAGTGGATTGTTGTCTTTCATTTTTAGCGCCTGCATTACTGTAATATAGTTACTTAAATAATATTGCTTGCGTTACTTTTATTTCATAAGCTAACCCTTTACCACTGAGCTAAGAATGCTGGAGCAAGCGTTGCAGTGTAGCGAGCTTTAGTCATGCTCCAGTTGAGAACCATAAATTAATAAAGTGTGTTTTGGTTACAAATATTTAGTGTTGAAACATCTGTCTCCTTGAAATCTCGTATATTAATTATTTTCTCGGAAACTTTTGTGATTAAAGTTGTGTTCCCCAGTATAACTACTACAAGAATATACGCAGTATTATGAACAAAGCCTGGCTGTACCGAGCGCTCACGGTACATTCGAGCTCCGTCTCTCAGACATTGACAGTTCTAAATTGAACGAAAGAACTTTTATGGCAAACCCTATTACAAGTCCTCTCTTGAATACGTTTTGCATTCCCACGCTCGCTTGTAATTATTATTGCGCCTCTTATGTATTATCGTTAAATAGGCTGTTGTTGCTTTTACAATGAAATGTCTAATCTTTTTAGGTCACTGCTCTGTTTTCGCCCACGTGGGAAATAGAAAACAATAAAGCCATCCCATTAATGAACAAAGCGATGAGTTAATATTAAAATGATCGACATTAGAGAAAGGAATAGGTAACGGTATTACAAACTTCCTCAGGCATGTTGTCAACACTGGGCTATTGGCCCAGAACTCTAAATATTATTAACTGCAATACCAAGGTTAAGGTTACATTAATAAATATCCGCCAGTAACAAAAATGATGAAATTTCGGTAGACAAAACCCTTATTAATGTTCTCATTATGAAGCCATAATAGGCCCTTAAGCTACGAAAAGGCACACACTATAAAAATAGGCAGTTATAGGAACCATAAAATTAGTATAATATATATTATTTTACTCCAGTAAGCATGAAACACACACACACATATATATATATTTATAATTTTGAACAAAGTTATATGCCAGCAGCTCCCAATAATAATAATAATAATAATAATAATAATAATAATAATAATGTAATGCATAACAAGTCTGACAAAAGAAAGGGTTGTTTTTGCGGATGTTTCTTGTGCAAATTAAGTACAGCGTTTGAGGACAAGAAGGAAGTAATGTGTAGGTTAAATTGTAGTTGAGAGAGTAAGGATGGTGTGGAGAAAGAGAAGTTTCCGCACTCGTGCACGTTACCTAGTTCTGCCGTAGTGAACTACCACTAGTGGCACTGATGTTAAGTTGTAGCGATAGCATGGAGCAGAGTGGGAGAAGCTCAGCGCCCTAGTGCACGCCTTCAAGTGTGCACCACTCCTGTGCATTTGGCCTAAGGTAATTACGTCATACCAGTTGCGCATGCGCAAAAGCTCCTCAAAACGCGCATAAATCAAGGTGTGCTAGCGACCTGTTGCCATGTTTCATCGAGGTTAGAGGAGTAGCGCGGTAGATTTCAACGCCGTAGATTTTAAATTACGGCATATACGTTACGTTAAGTAACCAAAACATCTGATGTAGTGCACTCACATGACTTTCTCTACTCTTATGCAAACTATTTTTACAAACGCTTATTCTCCATCTACTTCATGTTAATCTTATTGCTAATTTTCATTTAGGTGCAAGGGGAACATGGTAGGCTTTAAGCGATAGTCAAATGTTTTTAAGAGCTGATTGCTATGTGGAGCATGTCCAGGAAGGGGAGGGGAAAAATTCCCATCTGAGAAAAAGTATAAGCATTGGAAAATTCAAACAAATAACAAGGAATACCTTGGAAATGGTTCACTTCATAAAAGAATGTATATGGCATAAATTGTATGTTTAACGAGCTCTATATTTTTTGCGCAGTAAAATTTTGTCTATCTCTTACGGTTTCGTTATGCGAAAGTCATTCAGAATAAAGAGGACTTTTGGGAACATTCTCAAAAAATTCAAGATATACATTACATTTGCCATAAAAACATCTTAAACATATGATATTTTAATCAAAATCGTTTGAGCCATTTTTGAGAAAATCCAAATTTTCGAAAAATGTTCCGTGTAAATGGTAGTTTGGGGTGGGGAGACTTTCTGGTTAATCTTAAGGTTGAGGATTTCATTTACACTGAAATTATTTATCGTGCAATTCTTGAAAATCTTCGTTTCGCATCCTTGAAAGATACTAAACTCAAATACCAAGTTGATATTTATCTGACTTTTCGTTTTTGAGTTATACTGTTCACAGACAGACACGCACACGCACATGATTCCAAAAATGCTTTATTTGAATTGAGGGCACCTCAAAACACGTATTTCCTCTGAAATCTGGGTATCGAACTTTTAGGTGGAGTGCATTACTTCCCCTACTTACTATGGGAACGTTAGGGTGTTCATGTGCTCTTGTACAGCAACCGGCACCAGCGGCTAGTATACGCGGTTCTGCTTGCGTTAAATGAGATTTTCCTCTCTCTTCTCTACCTCTCCCCTTCACTCCGTCTCCTCTCTGTGCAATGCGTATATCATGTTCAGTTTTCAAAATCGATAATAAAACTGCTTTTCTGGGCATAAAACCATTAAAATGCGGGTAAAACAGTCTTAGCATCCATCAGGACATGCCTGGAAAAATCTGTTTTCCGCGTTCGATGCTGCCAAACCTAATCTACCCACCTCTTTTGCTGTTTTTTGTAACCTAAGACCAGGAGTGGTCAGCCTGTTTTGAGAGTAAAGTGATAGAATTGTTTTGAATAGCCATTTAGCTAAATTTATATTAACAGCTATTTTGAATTTAAACTGATGTACCTGGTGGTTATAACTAAAGTGACGGTGTTCAGCATGGCACAGTGCAGACAGGAGTCTGAAACCTCTAGATACGTTTATTAAGCAATGCGCTCGCGAATTATTCCAAAAAATAATTAGTTTCAAGTATTGAGCTTTCATAACATGGAATGGGCGCAGAAAAAGGGCAGACACAGATGATAACAGCGATTGTGGCACATTTATTAGGAACTATTGCTATAAACGCTTGTCAAGATCGCCTCCCAATTTAGGTTCCATTCAAAATTCTGCGGTTGGAACCCCTGTGCTCCATAAGGGCCCCCGTAGAAATATCCATATCACAGTTAGGAAGGTCCCTTGCTCCAACAATATTTGGAACTTTTGGCATTTGGGTTTTTTGTTTTGATATAAGAGATACCTGTAAGTTTTGACGTGGACCAGCCTGTATAACTATAGCAAACTGTTGACATTGCAGAACAACGGATCGGAGAGAAACTCACTGAAGCTATGAAAACTAGCATTTTACATAGCTTCAAGTCTAGACAATTTTGTGCTGCAAACTGATGCTATTGATCTTTCTCACTAGTTCCAAATATAGCTCACAAATGCCGTTGTAACGCATTAAAATGCATGGTGTTCCCGCTGAAGAATGTCAGTAACAGAACCTTTCTCAACGTTTCTTGCGCGTGAATATGCTAGCCATGGCCATAGCGTCTTAGCCTACTGTAGGTAATGATATCGGGAAAATTGACGTAACACATTCACATATGCCAATGACAAATCCACATATATCCGTTATATATTTCAATATTCATATAACAAGTCATTGTTCTATACTCACGCTACAACATGTTTTACGCAGGAATAACTTGAAATTACAAGAAGTGTTTTTTTACAACGTTCAAATGTAAACCTTGGTAACAACGTTATGCGATAGAAAGAAAAGAATCGCGAACCTTGAAGCATGTCCGTTGGATGAGCACTCACACCCAGGAAACGGTAGGTAAGCTTTCCAACATGGGATATTTTGAAAATATGCTCGATAGAAAGTGTGCATTTTAATTACCGTTATAGGTATTTTTTTTCTAAAGTAAGTTTTTGTCTTTCTTTTTATAGTTTTCATAACTTTAGAAACTTAAACATGTGCAATTCAGTCAAATAAAGGGGGATTTCAGAGGCTGTTTGCAGAAAATTCGCTTGCACGGCAGAGAACTCGGTATATTCTACTAGCGGCGAATGACCTTCTCAAGGCTGTGAATGTCATGTCATTTGCAGCCTTCTGTTCTAGTAAGGACTAGAGTTTGCTTATTGTGCACTCAAAAGTGAAAGCTTATTCAAACATTTGTGTTGTGTGTGAATTACTTTAGAGTATTCTTATTGATGTTGCTGTTCTTGTCTTGTTATTACTCCACTGGTTATGGTTACCGAAAGATTCACGCTTGAACAAACAATTTTTACCTACCATACATACGTAAAAACCGAATCATGAAGACAGGTGATTCCAGTGTCAGATGATGGGATCGCGAAAAAGACATACTCTAACGGAGGGATGAAATTGGTGCATGATTCGAACGCTCTCCATAGAAGTCTCTAAGAGGCGTTGCAGAGCAAGTGGATGTTTTAAAAACCCGTGTTGATAGAGCTGCTAAAGTGCTACAGAGTGACTTTTTTCATGAATTACTACCTCGTGAAGACGTGGAATGTGTTCACACAGATGGACACCACTTATAGCAAGGTTAGTACTCATTATAGCGCATGTTACTATTACTCATCATGAGTATGTAACGCGCATGTTTTAGAATCCCCCCCCGGTGTGGTAGACAGTGATCCAAACCGGGCAATAAAACGACCGCTCTGTATAATATTTGTCATCCAAATATCTTGTACGTACTGTATTTTAATGAAAGTTGTTAGGGCTACTTTTGATAAAATAAAAAATAAAGATCTTTTCAGGGTGTTCTGGAAAGACAGGATTTTCTTGAGAATGTTCGTGTCGTATCCTGGGATGGTGTTTATACTAATTTAGTTTTATACTATTTCTGTTTACAGCACAGTAATACACGCGGACCTTTCCCCAGATTAGTTCTTGCGCATATATGCACATATACATATTAGTTTGGATAACCTTATTACACATTTATTGTCGAATAAGACAACTCTTATTAACTGGAAACTTAACTCTTGTGAGTTGCTGACTGTTCTGTTGGTCCTGGGAAGCTTTGATACTGTAGTTATCTTGCTACGCGGGGCCACTCCATACAAAACATTTACCCACTATCTGTTTGCATAGTCTACTTCATATTTCTCGTTCATTTTCATTTTACCTATTCTAAATGACTAAAAATCTATTAATATTCTTGTCTGATTTTAATTTGAACAATGTTTCCCTCATCTATTGGTAAGTTAGCCCCTTTCTCCAACCTTAATTTTTTCTCATTACTTTATTCACAATGAAGATTTGCAGGATCTTTTTCTAAAACTATTTTTATCCAAATTTGCGGCGAAATGTCGGTATCGAAGTTTCAGGTGGATAACGGTATCGTCTCTAAGCACTATAGATAAATGAATAGAATGTAAACCGGATCGCTGTATGTTGGGTTTGAAATGCCGTACTCTTTGTGTGACATCGCAAGAAACAAAAGAATGGCGAGCTATCGCTTCAAAAAGTATGATAAAAGAAGGGGAAAATTCTAACTAACCGCAACATACATATATCTCGGAAATTGATAATACTGGAAAATATAATTGATATAAATTGTGTTTTAATTATATACTCTCTCTACTACAGACCTATAGTAAGTAGAAGTATTGCATTCCACCCAAAAATTTGATACCGAGGTTTCCCGGAAAATGTGTGTCTGATTGCGAGAGAGAGAGAGAGAGAGAGAACAGTGTAACTAAAAAGTTGTTACCAACTTGGTATTCAAGTTCAAGGTCTTCCAAAGATGCGATATAAGATTTTTAAGAAAATCCTGATCACGCCAAACATGGACACATTTTCGTTCTTTCTGATTTTATCAAAAAGCTGCTCTAATTATTTTTATTAAAATACCATATTCTTAAGATACTTACATGGCAAATTAAAGGTATACTAGGAATAGCAGAATGACTGCTGTATAATTGGTAAACCATAAGAGATTGACACACAAAAGATGTAGGTCTCGATAAAGCACAGTTTATGTCCAAAAATTGTGGCTTAAACGATTTTCGAGACATTCTTTGGCTTTTAATTTTGAAATAATTTAGACTTCTCTCAACTGCAAATCGATATTCTCTCTCTCCTTTTTTACTTTCTCTACTACGTATAGTAAGTAGGGGAAGTATTGTATTCCACCCAAAAATTCGATACCGAGATTTTACCGGAAATGCATGTTTTGAGACCTCCTGAATCCCAAAAACGCATTTTTGGAAACATGTCCGTGTGTGTGTCTGTCTGTGTGTGTGTGTGTCTGTGAACAGCATAACTCAAAAACGAACAGTCGGATAAACACCAAACTTGGTATTTAGGTTCAGTATCCTCCAGAGATGCGACACGAAGGTTTTCAAGAAAATCCCCCCTCCCCAGACTACCCTTTACATAGAAGATTTTTCGAAAATTTTAATTTTCTCAAAAATGGCTCTAACGATTTTGATTAAAATATCATATGTTTAAGATAATGTTATGAGAAATGAAATGTATATCTCGAATTTTCTGGGAATGTCTCCAAAAGTATTCTTCATTGTGAACGACTTTTGCATAACTGGTAAACCATAAGAGATAGACAAAATCTTACTACACAAAAAATGTAGACCTCGTTAAAATACACAACTTATGTCATATACATTTCTTTTGTTGAGTGAACCGTTTTCGAGATATTGCTTGTTATTCCCCTAAATTTTCCAATACTTATACTTTTTCTCAAATTCGTTATTCATTTTTTTATGTCCCGGACTTGCAAAGAGAATGGAATGCGCCGCATAGCAACCAGCGTTAAAATATTTGACCATCGCTTAAAAGCTACCATATTCCCCTTGCACCTACAAGAAAATTAGCAATAAGATTGACATCTCGATATCTCGATTAACATAAAGCATATGGAGAATAGGCGTTTGTAAAAATAGATTGTACAAGAGTAGAGAAAGTCATGTGAGTGTAACACATCAGATTTTTTTTGTTTTGTTTGTTTGTTCATGGTTATGCAAAGAAGCAGAATTTGAAAGCCATTTTTAAAAGATTTGGTTATCGCTTTAGTTTAATGCATTCTTATACCTACAACGAGTGAGCAGGGAAAGTCATGTGAATGCAATTTAAGGTTCACTAGTTAATAACAATTAGTGCTGAAATGCTGTGCGGCAAAAGTGCTCATTACTGGGACGCAGCAATCAGCTGGCCCCGTGCCTGTTAGGCAACTTCTACACCCTGAGTGTGTGACGGGACTACAGAGACTACAGGCGCTTCTGTCATATCCATCCAACTGGAACTTTTCAAGTCCCGGCTTTCATACTGTATTTATGCCTCGGGGCTTCGAGAAGGATGCGTTTGTACCGAGTAGACGTTATTGCTCCACAAACGTCTAGAAAACGGGGCGTTTGGCAAAAATAGCTGTTTATTCCGTCCTGGGGTTCTTAATGCAGCGTAATGCGCTCGCGGTATGTTATTAGTGTTCGGTATTTAGTACACATTAAAGCAAACAGTCCAAAAATGGTGAGAGATATTTTGAATAGGCCGCCGATAGCCATAGGTCTTATGTGAACGTATTTATCATTAGAAAAACTTCCTCCTTATAGTAGTTAAAGAGCGTTCATAAATAAAACTCAATTTAATTTTTTCTCTTGAGGAAGAGTAAAAGGTTTATTCACAAATCCAGTTCAGAGTCTGACATTGTTAACTATTCACCAACCTTGGCAAATGGAAATAATAGAAATCCAAAACCACTCAAGAGCTCATCATCTTATAATTTGACAGATTTTTTTAAATACGTCTCTTCAGAGCGGTTTCCTTTCTCTAAGGCTCCTATGCATACATTTCCGACCAAACTTTTTCTGCCATGAATGTTATCAAGAGTAAGTAACACTTGTTCTGTGCATATAAAAACTTGCACCTAATGCCGAGAAATTTGCAAATGAAAAGTAAGTTTTCTTCAAGATTCATAGGAGTATTCTTATTAAATAGTGTAATGCGGAGTATTTCTATAATAATCCAATGTGTTTCATCTATATTACATTATAGAGAGAGAGACGCTTGTGTGTGTGCGCGCGCGCATTTAGGGTAATCTCAAAAACCACCCAAGGTCCAAGTCTTTTTGACAAACATGGCGCTATAAAACCTTTCACAAATTACTAAAATATTAAAAAGCATTTGCAAAGCCCTTGTACTTGAATAAGAACACATTAAAGTTATAAAAGAACATTCTTACAAAGAAGGCCTTGACCTTTAGTTGAGGATGCCATGGAGTAGAAAAAGTAGTTGCTGCACTCCACATAGTATGAAAACAAAAGTGGGTTACACTTTATTGCAAGGAATACGCACAGATGGGCATAATATAACATTTCAGCAAACAAGACAGAGTTTAAAAACAAACAACTGCCCCTGTGTTATATTTGTTCCTTTAATTGCCACTTATCAAATACTGCAGGGTGTGTGTGTGTGATGAAACAGCGCCAAAAACACTGAATGACCGTTATTATAATTCTGTTAATGTATGCACCGGTTTCTGGATGCCTAATAATACTCATGTAAGAAAGGTTTGCTTTATTTCCTGTGTATTTATGTCATAATCAAGTTCGTTAGCAGGACATGCTAAATAAATGTATAAAGAGAGAAAACTGCTAACATTAGAAATCAGTTAAATTGAGTTTTATTTATGGACGCTGTGGTTCTTAGCGTCCCATTCAATATTGGGCGTGAAAGACCGGTAATTTTTCTCAGAGGGCTCTTTTATCAGGATTGAGATTCTTTTACGTCCCGTAAATCTACGACACGGGACCACCGGCTGTATTTCCCTTCCGAAGGAAGCCATGTTAAGAATTTTTACGCCCGAAAAATATCCATCATCCTCCGCCCGGCTTGAACCCTCGATCTCGGGAACTGGAGGCTAGCATGGTACCCCTAGACCACGGAGGACGACTAGAAATCAATGAACCGATACTTTATATTAACTGAGATATTTTTCTCGATGCTCGCTGTCTGTGTGTTTTCTCTGGAGAGTTTAACTTGGTGGCCTGAGAGTGCGGAATCTTATTTTGCCGCATATGTTAAGACTTTCTGTATTATGTGAAAATTATGTACTTTTTATGGTATTAATAACTATAGGAGCAAAAATAAGGCACAAAGGTTTAAAATTTAACTATAATTATATCAAAAAATTACTCGATCATTCCGATCGATGGTTGTTCCACCACCAAAGGGGTACCTATACACTATGCAACATTTCCAGAACATAAAGACTGTTTGGGGAAGGTTAAGGAGGTTAGGCGTTCCGCCGATGTTTGCTTTTGTGTGGATATCGGGGGATTTTTCAATAGTCGGAACTGTGCGAATTAAAATTGGGTGTAAAGGGAACGATTTTATATAAAAACACTCGGAGATCCAGATCATTGTACGATAATTTCGTAAAGAAGGAGGAGGTAAGTGGAATTCATTAATACGTCACTAGGATTTAAAAACGTAACCATGCAACGTCAGATAGTTTTATAATAATTTTAAAAAGACTTGTAAGATTCTATAATATTGTTTCAAAATAAAGTGAATAAAAGATTAGATTTATACATCGGCCTACAACTACACTTTACTACTGTAGTTCACATTCAGAATTCTTAATATAAATGTAGCTGGATGAGCCTTCAAATAAGTTGTATCACAGGGTGATAATACTTTGTTAAGGACGCTGTTAGTGACCAGGATCATATCAGCGCCGCAGTTGTTTTACATGCTACTAGGTGGCTTTTAAACATCGATCTGGGCCGGGTTTGGACTTTGAGTTCAGAACCAACTGAGCCACCCAGACCGGCGTGCACTTTGAGTTTTTGTGCATCTACTGGATATACTGACATTATAACGCAAAACTTGTATGAAATGCCGCATAACATTTATTTAGTTCAGATTAAATTTTTAGGTGATTGTTTTTGGAAGATAATCAAATAAGTATTTGTAAATGTTACTGCTTTGCATGATATGTTTTTTTATTTTGTCTACTACATATAGCAAGTAGGGGAAGTATTGCATTCCACCCAAAAATTCGATACCGAGGTTTCACGGAAATATGTGTTTTGAGGCCCCCTGAATCCAAAAAAATGCATTTTCAGAAAGAGGTCCGTGTGTGTGTGTGAGAACAGTATAACTGAAAAACGAAGTCGGATAAATACCAAACTTGGTATTTAGGTACAGTATCTTCCTGGGATACGACACGAAGATTTTCAAGAAAATCACCCAACCCAGACTGCCCTTTACGTGGAACATTTTTCGAATTTTTTTCCCCTAAAAATGGCTCTAACGATTTTGATTAAAATATCACATATTTAAGATATTTTCATGACAAATGAAACGTATATCTTGAATTTTCTAGGAATGTTCCCAAAAGTCCTCTTCATTCTGAATGACTTTTGCATAACTGGTAAATCGTAAAATCGAGACAAACTTTTTCTACACAAAAAATGTAGAGCTTGTTAAAACACACAATTTGTCATACATAGTTTTTTTGGGTGGAGTGAACCATTTCTGAACGTTGTTATATGTTCGAATTTTTCAATACACTTTTTCTCAAATGAAAATTCGTTATTCGTTTTTTTTTGTCCTGGACATGCTATGCTCCACATAGCAACCCGTTGTTACAACATTTGTCTCTCGCTTAAAACCCACCAATTCCCCTTGCACCTACAAGAAAATTAGCAATAAGATTAACATCTCAATTAACATGAACCATATGGAGAATAGGCGTCTGTAAAAATAGTTTGTACAAGAGTAGAGAAAGTTATGTGAGTGCAACGTATCAGAATGTTTTCATAGTTTTTCATCTTATGTAAAAAAAATGATCCAAACATTTGAATAATCTTCCACCCCAAAACTTTTTTACAGGCTGTACAACATTTACAGCGTTTAGAGGATTTTTGCAGGTGGGGTGTGAGAGGGTAAATCAATACAAAAGCTGCTGATATTTCATTCCCATTTGTGTAAATACCAGTGAATTTTGCTCCATTATTATGAATGGCATGGGAGTTTATAAGGGGAGAATTCACCATAAACATTTTCTAGATAATTTTACAATAATTTTAAAACAGCACAAAGAGTAAATTTAATTAAATCCCTTTCGAGATTTAAATAGACACCGTGCAACATCGGGTATGGCGGCTGGTGAAGTTGTTAAGCTAGCCACAATATTCCTGCATTTTTACTGCAATACGACTCGCAGCAGTTCTGCAGTTTTGTCCAAACTTACACTGGAAATGTAAACCTTGAAGGAAGTAAATACCATGTAACCGTTGGCAGAAACGCCTTAAAAAGAGAGTTGTATATACGAACTTGTCGCAACATTGCAATAATTTGAAAGCTGTCGCATTATGCAGAACTGCAAGTTGGGCGTGCGTGTCTAATTGATAAAGGCAAGAGTGCCATTCTGGTTCGCGTGATCAGACAGAACATTTATTTCTCAAAACGTTTTGTGTCCGCCACATCGATCCCAGTCGGGCCTTTAAGCTGCCTCGTTTCTCACAATGAAAGGTCACTGCGTGCTTTCATCCCCCGATTAGATCCAAGGGGCTTCAGATAATTGAAATTTCAGAAACTATTCAACAGATGACCAGTTTTCATAGGCTGTTTTACTAGCTTTAGTAGACGAGAGGATGTATTCTATTCCACCCAAAAATTGTGTGTCTAGATTTCACCAGAAATACACATTTGAGGCACCTCTAGAAAAGTATTTTTTGGGGGACCAGAGGCCCTTGCATGTGTGTGAAGAGCATAAACCAGAAATGCCACCAAAGTTTATATTTCTTCCAAAGAAAACTCCCTCACCCAAACTACTCTTTATGTTGAAAACAACTGGCTCTAAAGATTTCGATGGAAATGCTCTTCATTCTGAATGACGTTTGTACAGAGATAGGTTATACCTCGCGCTCCGCGACCTACATAGATATATTATGGCTACCGTCACCCAGGAGGAAGGGATGAAGTGAAGGAACCACAGGAGGCTACAGGCCATAGAAACTCGCAGAAGTCTCTAACAGTACCAGGCTTGAAGGCCCATCCCACTGATGGAGCTGCCTAGAGAAGGCGATGAATGACCCATCGTCCAAGCAGCCCTCTTGGGGAGTGCTCTTTCCTATGAACAAGCATCCGCGCCATCTGTTCGGCACCGCCATACGCCACGAAACTAGAAGCTCACCTGAAAGATGAGAAAGAATGGAATGAAAGGGAAGTGACGGAAAGGTATTCGTGGTAGATGAGAAACTACCCCAGCATTCGCCTACCGACCAGGGAAAAGCAGGAAAAATGCAAGGTGAAAGTTGGAGGTCGATGGAATGAAAATCGGGACCTCCCGAATGCGAGTCTCTCGCCTTAACGCGGAGGCATCTCGCTTAGTGGCTTATAGCTGGTAAACCACAAGAGAGATAAAACGTAGTGTACCAAAAATGAAGATCTGTTTAACATCACAATTTATTTCAAATAACCATTTTTTGTGGCATCCGCCATTTCCAAGATGTGCGTTGTGACACAGTATGATATCAGTCTAATTGTAAAAAAATAACAGCCCGCCTTAAAGCAATATGTGTATAATATAATATATAAAGTGTATGTTACAGTCATTGTATTATGTTTATATTATTATGTACATGCGTAATAATGTTATGTGAATGTATTACGTAGTTGTACAATGTAGGAGCTGTGAGAATAGAAGCAAGATGCTTTCGTAGCAAACAGAATTACAAAGTAGAAGCAGAAAGTTGCTAACAATGAGGTAACCTTGAGACAACAATAAATTAGAAAGTTTAATAAAGGCTACTAATAATTCTTGGAGCAATAATAATAATATAATATTTGAAACAGTTAATAAATAGCCAATCAGAAACTAGAAAAGTTAAACGTTTAATAAAGGTATACTATTGGAGTAGAATTAGCCAATCAGAGACTTGAAATAGATAAATTGTACAAATTGAAGCGGTAGACGCTACAATATAGCGTAACCAAGCAGTTCGCTCGGTACGGGTTCAGTGTGAGACATAGAAATGATATAAAGTTTAAAGCGCAATTAACAATAATCTCACAGCTTTACAGTAGGGTACATCAGTGAAGTGTTACTTAATCGTGTGAAGGATTATTAAAAAAAAGTACAATACAATTATAATTTGTGTAAGCCTTGTTCTTTAGCCGTACCAGTCCTGCTAAGAAATACGTGCTCTACAAATTACTAATGACGCAGTCTAGGTATACATACATATATAATATATAAATAAAGAAACATTAAGATAAAAGTTAACTTTTTAAACGTGGGGCGAAGGCCACCGGAAAGTTTGTACTCCTAGAAACAATCTGCCGCAAATTGGCATCCATGTGTGCGTGGTCTAAAACAGCTTCAAATTGGTGCAACCACAACAATTAAACCCTTTAATTGTTATTGCTTTGAATTTTTCAATGCTCGTCATTTTTGATAGTGTTGTCGCTTTTCAGATTAGCATGAAGTAGATAGAAAAATAAGCTTTCGTAACAATAGTTTCTACAAGCTATACAAAACTAAGCGATAGTGCAGTGGTAGTATTAATGTTTGTAATTGAAAATGCTACTGTTTATTTGCCGCACGTATAAAAGACAATTTATCGCGGTCACTTCGTGTTATCTTTTGCTGAGCGCCTGTTATTGTATTTAATTTTGGGTTCACTGTCCTCCGGCTAGCTATGATTTCTCGGCCAAGCACTTATCTTGTACAGGTGTGTAAACGGAAAGGAGTTTTTATCCAAAGATAACACTGATAAAAGAATTTGTTTTACACTTTTATTGTCGTAACACATTATTCACTTTCACCTATTAATCTTGACACTCGCCAAACTGAAACTTTTATAATAACTTCTTTACTGCCCATTATTAATTCGCGTACTTCAACTTTTTGTGTAATTAACTTTACGACGCGAGAGATTTTTCATAAATTTGCTACGCGTAACCTTGATGAACTGCGTGCGATGTATACTCCATGAATGCCTCCGTTGAACTCGTCGATGTCTTACACGCGAATGCTTCTGTTGGACTACGTGAAACTTGATTCTGACACTGAATTTATACTTCCTCGCCCCAATATGCCTAAAGATTATAACCGAGCTGCTATTGGTTAATAAAAGGCGCCAACATTAGCGTCTATATTTATATCCAATGAAAATTACGAAAACATATGCTCTGGGGAAAATGTTCCAGCAAATTCTAAGAAAAACACGCCACTCTGACGTCATTTGCTCGTCTCTAATAATGATAAACAGCTCACCCCCCCGCACCATTATTGCACGCTATTATTGTCAGTTTCAGTAAGGCCGTATAAACCCACTTCTCGACAATGATTACAATCAACAAACATCTCAAATCAATGTCACACAACAATGCATATTCACACTACAATCACTCTGACATTTACATTTTTGTAATACAAATTACTGCGTCAATAGTGGGTAGAGAAAGTGATGCAAGTGTAACTATCAGAACTTTGTTTTGACTTGCAGTGTAACACAGGTGTATTTTAAAATCTGTATTTATAATTGTGCAACACAACTACCAAATGTTCCAAGAATGGACAAATGAGAATGTTTAAAGAGGTAACACATCTTTTTCGAGACTAGTACATAACCTCCAGAGACCCGAGATTAAATCCAGACAGTTGTATGCATATTTGTGTGCTTAATGAGTTTCTGTGGGTCGAAATATAACACATTAGCAAAACAAATTATTTTTCTTTTTTGATAATTTGGAGGGCACCTTTTGGGGCTCTAAAATGAGGTTTAGTCATCTAAAAATTCTATTTTGTGGATCAGAGTGTGTTATTAAGTGCAAACATTACACGAATATTCAATATATCAAATTTTTAATTTTGAGGGAGTTCAAGCGGGGGTTTTAGGGTTTGTATCATGGAGTTTATATAAAGTTCTTATTTTTTTCAATATTAGCATCGATACACAGCAGATAGATATTCAAAAACATAATTGTAAAGAGCAGAATATATCAACCGGCCGGCATGGCTTTGACTCTGATAACAGTATCTGAATTTTTAAAGCAGTACACTTTACCCGCTTCTTATGTCGTTATCCCCTAGCTCTTGCGTCAGTTGCTCCAGTGGTAGGCTGGAGCAGTACATTCTCGGGGATTGCCTGAGTATATTTCGAAAGGACATCAGTTTCAATTGACTGAAAATTTTAATGTCATTTAATGCTTGAGGTATTGAAAGGCGTTGCCGACCGTTCGAAGATAAAGAATTAAACCCATTATGAATCGTAGCACCCGAAACTATAACCATTTAATTATTATACTTGCTAACTTCTGCAGTATCAATTTTACAGTGTGAAATAAGTGTTTCCGCAATAAAGAAACTATGAACGTAACTTGCCGCGAGTTGCTAAAATGCTTACCGGCAAAACCCCTCGCGATGACCGCTTAATCTTACACAAGCGCGTCCCTGAGCGCTTAAAATAACACACGAGTCGTCACAGGTATCCAGAGTGACGAATGCATGCACGAAAAGAATGTGAACGAAGGAATGTATGTCTGATTAGAATTGCACGCCCTTATGTTAACTCAAGTTCCGCCTAGTTAAGAACTGCTCCTAGCAACATCCCTTCTTGAGCGGAGCGAAACTTACAATTCTTACGTATGCATCTGTTACCTTGTTGCTATGGGGTAACTCCCTTTGTTACTATGCTATGGCTCGGCTGAATCTAGGAATATTTCACTTTTCCAATTTTCAGAATTGGCCTACGTAACTTTGCAAATGTACTGTATTCCAAGAATCTTTTATACTAACGCGTTCGCTCCTCGCTGTTGCTAATGGCTTTGCTTAACATGACTTGCTAATTGCCTTTTTCTTTCCAAACAAATGTTTGAACTCAAGATTAGTACATTATACCATGATTTAGTATAAGCAAATTATTTATTGCAATTATTTCTTTATCTAACTATAATTTCTTTACTATTTATATCTTCCTGTCAATAATTAAGTATCAAGTCGTTCATAGTGAGAAACAATCAAAAATGGGATGTATCATAACATATATGATACACGAGGACACTAGAGGATGATTTTGAAACCTTTTCCCCCTCATTTTCCGTTCCGCATACATATATGTATTTCTTAAATGCTGTTTGTGAGACATTGTTTTGAATCTTTCAGAATGTCTTGTGTTTGGCGATTAACTGTGTAGGAGAACTCGCCGCTGACCTAGTAGCGATTACGCTACACTTTCGTTTGGCCGTGACCTGTTTAACGGCGGCTTCTTCTGAAAGGTGTAACAATCAGACCGGCCGTGTTTATTGGATTGCCACACACGAAACCTAACAAGGGCTGAACTAAACACGGGGCCCGGGATTAAATGGACCTCGAGGGATGCATCAATTCTGTAGAATTGGGGCACATTTGAACTGGAAGCGATCCACTTAACCCTATCGTTATATCGCCGTTTCGAAATAGATGGAAAATATTATCCTGCAGTCGAGTGTTAGGAGCAGCATCATCAGCTGTGCTGGTGTGGGAGGGGGTTTCAGTCTTGCAGACGGATATCTAGGCCAAAAACGAATAGATGTGTTACATTTACATGGCTTTCTCTACCCTCTCTCGTTTATTAGTGGGTAACAAAATTATTCTTTTGTTATCTACTTCATTTTAATCGAGATAAACCTTTCCGGAAATAGCTGCACTGCACATTTCGTTACAGTCGGTCTGGGTGGCTCAGTTGGTTTGGCGCTGGCCTTCTGATCGCAAGGTCGCTGGTTCAAACCCGGCCCAGACCGGTGGTTTATAAGTATGCTTAAAAGCGACAGTTCCATGTCAGTAGATTTCCTAGCATGTAAGACAACTCCTGCGGGGTAAAATTCCGGCACACGGCAGCGCTGATTTGATCCAGGATATTTAGTTATAGATAAAAAGGTAACAGCGACAGTCAACTGTTTAAGAACTGGATGCTTTATCTGGCGTTAGAATTCCATGCCCTTTCCATGGCATCGCGAGAAATAACTGAAAATCAACAAGACTTTAAAAGAATGGCTACGTATGGGGCAATTCGAAACGTTAATAGCTGATATCTTAGAAATAGCTGACGCCACAAAAAGGGTTATTTGAAATAAATTGTGTATTTTAAGGAGATGAAATTCTTTTTTGTCTAGTACCTTTTCGTCTATCGCTTAACGTTTACCAGTTTTACAAGATTATACAAAATTCCTTCCGAATGAAGGGGACTTCAAAGGCTATTCCCAGAAGATTTAACATATTAATTTTATTTTTCATGCAAATAACTTTAATATATGGTATTTTAATCAAAAGTATCATTTTTTTAAATCAAAGAATCCAAAATTCTTCCATGTAAGGGTAGTTTGAGTTGGGGTAATTTTCTTGAAAATGTTCGTGTCGCATCTTTCGAAGGTATTGAAGTTAAATACCAAGTTTGGTGTTTATCCGACTTCGTGTTTTTGAGTTATGCTATTGACAGACACACAAGACACGGACCTTTTTCTGAAAATGCTTTTATCGTTCAGGAAGCCTCAAAACACGTATTTCCATGAAATCTCGGGTATATACCTTCCCTAACTTCTAGGTACGTGGTAGAGAAAGTAAACATGAAAAGCGATTTAGCAGTTTAAAGAATATAAAGCATTTAACAATTAAAACTAATAATAAAGAATGTCATGAAAATGGTTAATGACACAAGAAAAAAATATTTTACATAAATTTTGTGTTATAACGATATAGGCATTTTTGTAAGGTTTTGTGCATATTGTTTTATACGATATTAATTCAGAATGAAGAGGACTTCAGAGGCTATTCCCACAATATTCAAGATGTACGTGTCATTTGTCACGAAAATATCCTAAACATACGGTGTTTTAATGAAAATCGTCATGTCTTATTCTTGGAAGATCAGAATGTAAATACCATGTTTGGTATTTAATAGATTCCTCGTTTTCGGGTTACGCAGCTTTAAAACGAGTATTTCTAGCGAAATCTCGGTATCAATTTTTGGGGTGGAACGCAGTACTTTTTATAGGTAGCTACTAGAGAAGTAAAAATCTATGTACGCAAATAACTGAAAGCTTTTATCCACTATTACGTATTTTAATGAAGTTGCGATGGCGCGATGTTCGCATTTTCAAAGCAACTATCCTTTCATTTGGCCGGCAGAGAGCTCTAATTTCAAAAGATCATTATCGGAAAAGAGACACGGTAGAGATTTAAAGTGAAGCGAGAACGCAGTCTTCTCTCCTTTGATATTGCGAGCACTTTGCTTGCAGACAAAGACTGCTGAGAAATCGGCTACGTGATTTAACACTTTTTATTGAATCTGCAGCTTTGTTTCTCACTTCATTTTTATTTAGCTGGAATTCTCTTTGTTTCTGTATCATTAGCATTTTAATGTGCTATATATTGTTTCCTTTATAAGCAAAGGCGCACTTATTAAAATCTTCATTCCCCTTTGATCTCTGTTACCAGATTACAATCATCTTTTGTTGCTACTTTTCCGATAAAAAGAAATACTTTATAGGTAAAAGTTAATAAGCTTAGGTAACATTTTTATTAATTATAACATTTTTCTCGTGAAAAATGTCTGCTTCTCTTTCTTGAAGTTTAACGTCCTTTAACCTAGTAGGTCACATCGGACTATGAATGGATGAAATGAGCCCGGAGTCCATCCGACATTCGTCTCCTCAGGATAGGAAAACCCCTTAACCGGAATTGGAACTCGGGACCCTTAGAATGGGATGCAGACACATTTCTGCTCTCATCGATTTGCTGTTAAATTGAGTAGATAATAAAAGACGGATGTGTTACATTCACATGAACCGAGCGAGCTGGCGCTGTGGTAACGTGTGCGTCTCGTATTCGGGAAGTCCCGGGCTCGATCCCCAGTGACCGCCCACTCTGATCCATGGGTTTTTCGCGATTTTTCCGGGTCGGCAGACGAAAGCTGTGGTGATTTGTCTTTACCACGACTCTCCTGCCGCCCATCATCTTCCTTGTCATCTGTTTCAGGGTTGTGGGACCAGGCGACGGTGTTCGGCGGGTTGCGGCTGGGCGGTGGCTTGTACTTTGTAAGGTTTCTTCCTTGGCGTCGCTGCGGGGACTATTCCGCTAGGTGTTGCAAGGGGTTTCGTTGTCTTGTGGGTGGCGGCAGAGTATATGTTCGATCTGGAAACGTTAGGGATCCCGTCCATGCTTGCGCCCTTCGGGTCTCTCTGCCCCATAAGGGAGGGGTTTTGCTGCTGTGGTGCGAGCGCTGCGGACCTTTAAGGGAGTCTGGCGTTACTAGAAGTACACTGGGCCGGACGCCTAAGCCCCACCCGTAAGGGAGTCGTTCGGATTGGGTTGGACTCAGGTCATTAGAGATGGAGTGTGTGTAGGCTAAGGCTAGGTGGGGTTATCAGCTGGTAGACGACCGAGGTTGTTCGGAGGTCATCCTCTATGGGGTTGACGCGCGTAAGTGGCGTATCCACTTCCGTTCGTACCAAAGCAGGGGGGCTTTTTAAATTTTCAGATATTGGTCTAACGGAAAAAAAAACCCACGGGAGGGGAGGTGTTCCCCTGGGCGGCTAATGGGAGCTTCGGCTCTGGGTATACGTCCTTACTATATCTCCCCTCATCCTCCTCTCCCAGGGGTCACGGTAGAAGTAAAAATGACCTATACAACCTAGTTGCAGTACTCTGCCCCGGTTGCGGAGGTTCCTCCGTCCGTACCTTTACACTCATACGACTTTCTCTACCCACCATTATACACAAACTATTCTTACAAAAGCTTATTTTTCTATCTACTTCAAGTTAATCAAGATAAACATTTATACACATAATTTCACCACAAACTTCGTTGCAGGTACAAAGGGATACAGGAGGCTTAGGTGATAGTCAAATGTTCAAAAAGTGGGTCGCTATATGCTGGCTTGGAAATTTCATACTTTTCCATTACATCACGTGAAACAACTGAACGATGACTTAGCCGTTCGAATGGGTATAAAGTATTTGAAAATTCATACCAATAACTTTGAATTCTAGGAAATAGTTAATGCCACGAAAAGTTGTATTCCGCAAACGTGTGTTTTTTAAACGAGATCTTGTTTTTGTAGTAAGTATTTCTCTCAGTTTATACCAAATTACATAAAACCCAAGCCAGAATGAAGAGGACTTGACCGAAAATTATATAGTCATGCAAATATGTTAGACATGTTATTTTAGTCAAACTCGTTAGATAATAGCTATTTTTATGAATATACTAATGTAAAGGGTTATTGTTTTTTACTCTACTTAACGTAGCGTTTACTACGTGGCCATATCGCGACGGCTCTGTTAGGAGACATCTGTGCTTGGCGTGTGGCGGACAGTTAGCCTTCAATATCTTATCCCATTACGTTTGTCACGTGTCTACAGACATCTTGGTACATAGCAACTGTACCTTTGCTTCTATATATGACGGGTAGATGGCAACTTCGACACATGTCTCCTCAGTGATAGGCAACTGTATTTCTGCTTTTACACGTGCCGGGCAGATGGCATTAGGGTGCCATCCAGTCGACCTGCTTTCATTATTTGTGGACAGTTGGCAGAGCATTCGCTACTGCCGTCTATTTTCATTTTTGCTATTGTTTTGACCTGAAGTAGAACTGTGGGTCGTAATATTAAATCTCCAATCCGGTATTTACCCAGACGACTGAGGGAAACGACGAAAAGAAACCCAGTCAGATTGGTCGGCCCACGGGATTTGAACCCGGAGATGCTGAAGTTGTGTATATATTTTGTAGGTAATATCAAAATATTCCGTTTCGAGTTATACTGTTCATAGCACATAAGCATGGAGGTTTTGTTTAGGCGGACCTTAAAACGTACATTTGGGGTGAAATCTGGATGTTGAATTTCTGTACGGAATACGATACCTACTTTTACGTACTAGGGAAAGGCAGTGAACCTTACGTGGCGGTGCGAAGTTCATTAAGACGTGTGTTACAGAGGGAACTTCCTCGCTTTTGATTTGTGTGAGGTTATTAAGGCGAACTTCCTTAATTTATTCGCTAGAAGTTGGTAATAACCATCGGAAGTAGATTTGCCGCTAGCAAAGTTTTGGCGCCTTGTCCTAAACGTTTCTCACAGGCTTTACCAACTTTTGCAATAAACATAATTACGTTAAAGTGAGAGTGAATTTTGCTACGGCTTCTTGAGAGCTTGTTTATGTTGGCTGGCTTGTAGTGCAGGACTTGCCAAGTAGGCAAGTGTAAACAAAAACATTTCGTGAGGCAGTCTGGGCCCTAATTCCAAACTCGAGGCTGGCGCGAAAGTTACTGAATTTCTACTTCTGAGTAGACAAAATTCGTTATTGCACCTCCATAGACAACGGCTCATTTCGTTTCAGAGGCGAGGAGAATAGTCTTTGATTTCTCCACCACGTACGTAGTAGGAAGAGAAGGTGTTGCATACCACCCAAAAATTCGATACCGAGATTTCACCGGAAATACATGTTTTGAGGTCCCCTGAATACAAAAAGCGTTTTTATATTCTCTATTACGTAGCTAGTAGGTAGAGAAGGTATTGCATTCCGATAAAAAATTAGATAACGAGAATTAACCGGAAATACATATTTTGAGACCCCTTGAACCCTAAAATAGCATTTTAGAAAAAGTTCCGCGTGTGTGTCAGCGTACAGCATTACTCAAAAACGACGTCTGATAAATACCAAACTGGGCAAGATACGACAGGAAGCTTTTCAATCCACCTACACTAAACTACCCCTTACGTGGAGGATTTTTCGAAAATTTTTATTTTCTAAAAAGTGGCTTTAACGATTTTGATGAAAACACCACATATTAAGGATATTTACATGACAAATAAAACGTATATCTTGAATTTTTTGAGAATAGTCTGTGAAATCCTTTTCTTTCGGAAGGAATTTTATATTATCTTGTATAATTGGTAAATGTTGAGTGATAGACGAAAATGTACTGCACAAAATATGTGCATCTCTTTAAAGCGCACAATTTATGTCAATTGATTTTTATAAAGATTATAACATTTATTTAATGCACTGATTTTCTAGCAATAAATAGAATTTTCACGGGTCACTTATTGACTGATAATTCTAATGTGACGAATGCGCATTCTATTCAGGTATTGTTGCATTGGAAGACCGAAGTGAGGTCATCTGGATAGTCCCGAGGAACTAGTCGCAAAACGGAGTCAGTCACGCCTGGAATTTCACTTCCAACATGGTGTGCTTTGGTTGGTAACAGGAGCGTTACCGTCATATTTAAAAATGATGTGGGAAATGTGGCGAAGAGGGAGGACTGCTTCGGCTTCCTGAGACGCTGATAAAAGCCCGGATTAATCTGCCCTTTATCTCCCGGTTTGAGGATACTAACGAGTCAAGGCCACTGCCCTTAAAATAAATATAAAAAAGTGCTTGCTTTATTAAATGATCACCCACACAAACCAATTATGAGTATATTCATTATCCCCCCCAAAAAAAAGAAATCTAAGAAATTAATAAAAACTACTTATATGGTTTATGAAAAAGAAAATTATGCAAATTGAAAAAATCCTGTTACATTGACAAGATTTCACATTCATTCTTGATAACATCTTGTTAAATTCACATTCATTTCTCTACTCTCCATCGCTTATTAGTGGGTATACGAATTATTCTTTTAAAATTTTATTTCTCTATCTACTTAATTTTAATCGAGATAAACATTTGCAGAAACAGCTACATTACACATTTCGTTATAGATACAAAGAGAACACAATTGAGTCTCCTGTATCCCTCTTCAAATGTGTAATGAAGCTATTGCTGTACAAGTTTATTTTGAGTAACATGAAGTAAACACAACTGCTATGTGCTACATTCACATAACTTTCTCTACCCACTATCGTTTATTTCTATATAGCTTCTGCAAAGTATTCTTACCAACGCCTATTTCTAGGTCTACTTCATATCCATTAGGGATTTCGTTTTAGGTAGACGAGGGATAAGGGAAATCCAATGGATAGTCGCATGTTTCAAAGCTAGTCGGTAAATGCCATGATATCACGAGAAACAACTAAATAGTGGCACTACTTTAAAAAACTATGAAGTATAAAAAAATTGAAACGATTAATAACGGATATCTCGGTAACTGTTCGTTTGCCCTGTTGTATAACGTTATACAAAATTCCTTCCGAATGAAGGAGACTTTGTCATGTAAACATGTTTAATATATCGCATTTTGGAGCCATTCGTGTCGAACATTTGGAAGATGGGAAATTCAAAAACTAAGTTTAGTATTTATCGGACGTTAGTTTTCGAGCTGTGCTGTCTTCTAAAAATGCTTACGATGAATTTTGGTGCAACATTTGTTCAGCGTAAAAACGAAGTAGATAAAGTAATAAACGGTAGTGGGCAGAGACGGTTACGAAAGAGTAAAATTGTTTGCAGATGTTTGACCCTGGTTACACGCACGACTCGGTCACGGCCGTGCTCGACAAACATAAACCGAACATTACGCTATGCAGACTGCAGGCAGCACGATCAATAGGGCGGTACTTCATTCTGCAATACCCTCAAGACACAACGTGACATTTGGGTAGACCTCTGTCTTTGCTCTTGACCTCAATTACCAACAGAGTTAACATGCAGAGGTAATGCCGGGTCTCATCGCTAGAGGACGGATTTTGTCCTATTTCATTCCATTCCTGCAATTGAGATTTCACGAAATTCCCTTCTCCCCAAAAAAGCTTTTGTTTTTATCGAACAGCTAATGTATTGTGTTCACATGGCATTCTCTAACCACTCTTTTACATGCTAGTTTTACAAAAGCTCATTTTTCTATCTGTTTCACGTCAATGAAGAAAAAGGTTCGTGTAATGAATATGGAATTCTGCACTCGTTGTATGACATCACGAGAAGCAACTGATTGGTGATTCAAACCAATATCTCGGAAATGGTCATTGCCACAAGATGCCCTTTTTCTACCTCCTAAGGCATACCAGTTATATAAATGTACACAAGACTCACTTACATCACAGAAAAATCAAGTTATACATTTTATTAGTCACGTCAATATTTTAAACATATATATTAATCAAAATTACCGCTTTTTTGACAAAAGCAAATAATTTCTTGAACATCTTTGTATCGCATCCTTGGAAGATGCTCAACCTGAACAGGCATTTCTTTTTACTTTCTCTACTACGTATACTAAGTAGGGGAAGAATTGCATTCCACCCAAAAATTCGATACCGAGATTTCACCGGAAATGGATGGTTTCAGGCCCCCTGATCCAAATTCATTTTTCGAAACATGTCCGTGTGTGTGCGCCTGTGAAAACCATAACTCAAAAACTAAAAGTCATAAACACCAAACTTGGTATTTGAGATTAGTATCCTCCAAGGATGCGACACGAAGACTTTCAAGAAAATTGCCCTCCCACCCCAGTCTACGCTTTACATGGAGCACTTTTCGAAAATTTTGACTTTCTCAAAAATGGCTATCGATTTTGATTAAAATATCACATATTTAAGATGTTTTCATGAAAAATGAAGCGTATATCTTGAATTTTCTGGGAATGTCCCCAAAAGTCCTTTTCATTCTGAATGGCTTTTGCATAACTGGTAAATACTAAGGGATAGACAAAACTTTACTACACAAAAAATGTAGATTTTGTGAAAACACACAATTTATGTCACATACATTTCTTTTTTGTGGAGTGAACCATATCCGAGATATTCCTGTTATTTGTTTGAATTTTCCAATATTTATACTTTTTCTCAAATGGGAATTCGTTATTCGTTTTTGTCCTGGACATACAAAGAGAATGGAATACTCCACATAGCAATCAGCTCTTAAAATATTTGACTATCGCTTAAAGCCTAGCAATTCCCCTTGCATCTACAAGAAAATTAACAATAAGATTAACATGAAGTACATGGAGCATAAGCGTTTGTACATGAGTAGAGAAAGTCATGTGAGTGAAACACACCAGATTTGTTTAGTTATACTGTTCACAACAGGAAGACATGCACCGTTTCCTAAAAATCCTCTTTGGGGTTCTACGGACCTCCAAAGGTGTATTTCCGGCGAGATTTCGAAAGCGAAGTTTTTTTATTGAATACGATACATAAAATTGCACATTTCATTAGAGCACACAATTTGTTAAATAAAATTTGTTATGCCGTTAACCATTTCGGAAATATTCTTTCCTATTGATTTGTACTTTCAATTACTTAAGAGTGTTATTCGTTTTATAAAATAAATATACAAATAGTGATGAACATTGAATGCTAAGTGTGGCAACTTGTTCTGTATGAAGGTGATGCCCAAAGAGACTCGGACATGAACTTGCACACCTGTCCCCAACATTTATAATCGATAAGTAACCAGAAATAGCTCACTTGCATATTTAATGACATTTTTGCCAACTTTCCTCGCTTTATGATTTAAACAACAATTTCAACTGCGACGGCGATTTGCATGATACCTACATCAACATGACATTAAGACCAAATTGTTATCCCATTTAACAATTTGATGTCTTCTGACGATGCAAGTAAACTAGGAGGCACAGGTCTCAGGAAGATTCAGTAGATACTTGCTCAGAAGACATAAAGGTTCAAGGAATAAACAGCCAAATTAAGAAAATAAAAACCAATTTAAAACGGAACACTAACCACAATTCCATCCATAAAACAACCAAATAGTCTGCACATCAAACTGCATCTGTTAACGTATTGCATTTTAGGTTATTTTTTTAGTTTTTACTTTTTCTACCACGCACAGAGCAGGTATCGAATTCCTCCCAAAAATTCGATACCGAGATTTCACCGGAAATACATGTTTTGAGGCTTCCCGGATCCAAAAAAAAAAAAAAACAACGTATTTTTAGAAAACGGTCCGTGCGTGTGTCAACAGCATGTCTCAAAAACGAAATGTCAGATATTTAAGCCTGACATTTAAGTTCAGTATTTTTCAAAGATGCAACAGAAGATTTTCAGGAAAATCTCCCATCCCAAACTACCCTTTATATGGAACATTTTTGGAAACACTTTATTTTCTAAACACTGGCTCAAACTATTTTTATTAAAATAGCATATATTCTATATATTTAAAACGTGGGTGGCCTGTATGCTGGCTTTGAAATTTTGCATGACCAAGAGAAAGAAAAGAATGGTGAGTAATTCTGCTACTGGAAAATTCGAACCAGTAGCATCGAATGTCTCGGAAATGGTTAATGCACAAAAATGTATATAAATTATGTTTTGACGCGGTCTACATTTGTGTATAGAAGGTTGTTGCCTAGTGGCTAACCATTTATTTTCGCTGGACATCCACATTTCTGAAATGTATAGTACGTATTTCAATCAAAATTGCTAAGAGCCGTTTTAGGAAAGTAAAAAATGATGAAGCATCTTCAGTGTAAAGGTGAATTTGCTTGAAAATGTTCGTGTCACATCCTTGGAAATACACTGAACGTTTGGTTTGTTTTTCTGTCTAGACGTTTTGGGTGGAATGTTTGCTATAGGAGGCGCTAGACGTTTTAGGTCAGACTATACCTATACTAATATAAAGAGAGAAAACGTGTATATAGGGTAATCTCGTAAACAAATTAATCGATTTTGATGCTATGTTTCCAAACTTTTGGAAACTGGGTATTAAGGGTATCTTTTTCATCCTCATGTCACCACATTGCAATCCCATTTCGCTGAATATGCATATCAGGGGCTACTTTTGGCATTTTACAAATATGACATTGTTAAGGGCTTCGAGTCCAAAGGGGTAAATGAGAAGGTTTAAATATTTTAAAGCTGAGCTATTTTACGAGAGTTGCATATCGTTCATATCACCACATTTCCCTGATATTTCACTGAACTTAAATCAAGCAATAGTTTTGGTATAAGTTTGACAAAACTGGGAAAATTTGGATTCTAGAAAATTATAAAAATTATAAGCCACCTTGGCATTAAATCTATTTTCAACCCCTAACATAGAAATAAACATTCTTTAGCCCATCTAGATAAAACTTTCCACTTTTATACCTACTATAGGACCAAGCGAAAATTATAAGCTACCTTACAACTTTAAAAACCTACCCCATCATACTTGCAACCCCTTATGTAGAAATGTGCACTGTTTAAACCATGTGGTCAAAATATTGTACAATTGTACAATAGGAGTTTACAAAAAACAATAGGTTACGTTACAACTTCCAAAAACCACTTACTACTTTGAATTATGTAGTACTTGAACGTTTTAAAACCTACCCTTAATTTATTTTCAACCCTTATAGACAAAACTATACTGCTTGTTTAACCAGAGCACAAATTTGTTCACTTGTACCATAGGACTTGGCAAAAATTATTAGATATAATTTCAAAATCTAACTATACTGATATTTTCAACTCCTTATGCACAAATTGTCACTATTTGACACCGATCTGAGCAAAAATTTAGCTACAAGTAAATAATAATAATAATAATAATAATAATAATAATAATAATAACGTCTTACATACTCATGACTTTCTCTACCCTCTAATATTTATTAGTGTGTATACAAATTGTTTTAGGAAAGTGTATTCTATTTACTTCATTTTAACTGAGATAAACATTTGCAGAAATAGCTCGTACATTATACATTTCCGTATAGATACAAAGAGAACAGCGATAACAACTGGACGCTATATGCTGGCCTTAAAATTCCATACTGTTTCCATGACATCGCGAGAAACAACTGAATGTTGACAGAACTTGAAAAGAATGACAAAGTACTGAACTATTAATAACGGGTATTTCAAAAATGGCTAATGATGACACAAAAATTATTTGAAAAAAATGTTTGTTTTAAAAAGATCTACATTTTTTGTGCAGTACGTTTTCGTCTATCGCTTTATCGTTTACAAGTTAAAAAAGATTATACAAAATTCCTTCCGAATAAAGAGGACTTCACAGGCTATTTCTAGATAATTCAAGACATACATTTTATTTGTCTTGTAAATATTTCTAATATATGAAATTGAAATCAAAATAGTTCTAACCATTTTTCAGAAAATAAAAATTTTGAAACATTTTCCATGTGAAGCGTAGTTTTGTGTGAGTGAATTTTCTTAAAAATATTCATGACACATTCTTGGAAGATGCAGAACTTAAAAATACCAAGCTTGGTTTTTAATGGACGGTTTTGATTTACGCTGCTTACGGACAGAGACGGACCTTTTTCTTAAAATGCTTTTGGTAGTTTGTTTGTCTTTCTTGTTTAGGGAGGCTCAAAACATATATTTCTGGTGAAATATGGACATGGAATTTTTGGGTGGAATGCATTAGCTGCTTTCCCTACCTACTATACGTAGTAGACTCTTACGACTTTCAAAAACCACCCCTGTCCTTATTTTCAACCCCGTACTTGTTGAATGTACCGATGCAACGCCGGGCAAGACAGCTATATTATAATTTAGAAATAAAACCAGGCTAAAAGGGTGCAAATGTTTAAATTTTGTGGCTGATGCAGGTAGATAGCATATCGCCTGAGCTCTTTGTGTATTCGTAACCTGAGGCGACGACCCTTTCGCTTACATTTTCTTTTCCTCTAGATATCAGACTGTCATTTGTCTCGCGCCTGCAGGCTCAGGCAAACCCGACCCTAGAGGCCTAGCGATGTTCTTTTGTTCACTCTCGCTTCATATGTCCCGCTTAACACTGAACAACCGACTTTTCTGATTGGCTTAGCTCCACTCTTACCCACAATTTACATATAGTATCAGTCAGTATGATTCTCTACCTGATGAAGCACTTGCTATAACGCTGTCCTCCATGACGTCACATTTCTCCACTCTCTGTAAAGACAAAAAAAAATATATTTTTATGCACAAACGCTATTATACAGAGGGAGCCAAAAAACTACGAACCATCTGCGCGGTGTTTTTCCTGTCCGCGTCCTCGGCGCTTTACTTACCAACTTACAATCACTCGCCAATTTTTTCGAGTCAACATTTGAAGCCCGTACATATGAGAATAAAATTTTGCCCCTTTTTTTTTTTAGAGAATTAACACCCAGGAGCGTGATTTTGCCGTTTTTTCAACAAGACTCTGCAACAGCTTATACGGCCAATATTTCGATGAGAAAAATTGAAAGTGCGTTTGAGGACAGAATTATTAGTAGTGGTTTGTGGCCCCCTCGGTCCCCCGACCTAACCCCACCCCCTGCGATTTCTATCTCCGGGGTAACTTAAAACAAAGTGTACAAGACAAACCCACACACCCTGGAAGAAGTAAAACAAAATATCCGCCAGGAAATTGCCAGCATTTCTCAACGGCGAGTGATGGATAGTTTCCTAAAGAGGTGCCAAAATGCATGGACAACGACGGTGGCCAGTTTCAGCATCTCCTTTCATAAAGTTGGTAAGTAAAGCCTTTAAAAGAGTTTTAAAAATATTGTATGGTTTCATCTGCGCCTTTCTATGATAGCGGCAGACGGCAACGAGCGCCTAGGACTCGGACAGGAAAAACACCGCGCAGGCGGTTCGTAGTTTTTTGGCTCACCCTGTATTAGACACTAGGTTGGCTTACTCGGAATGGTACCTTTTTAAACTGAATGACAAATTAATTAATTTAATTTTGCTTTCCCAGTTCTTTTATGAAATTATTGTTCAATCATCTAGAAGATTTTTACAGTTAATCCCCCCTTTGCCCCTTATAACTGTAATTTAGTACAACCCCGACTATCCCTAATATTCACGCATATCCGACTTCCTTAACCTCCTTTGTCAGTCTTCCAAGTTCTGGAAATGCTGCATAGCCTCTAAGTACCCTTTGATGGTGGAACAATCATCGGTCGGAATGTTCGAGTAATGTTCTAAGCAATTAAATCAGGTAAATCCATAATGCAGAAGCCCTTAACATATTCAAAAAATAGAGGTTAACCTGGCGTGTGCACTCCCAGGCCACCAAGTCAACCTCTTTGGAAAAGCCACACAGTCTGCGACCATCTCGGTGGTAAATTATAAAACATCGGTTCACTCATTTCTGATGTTAACAATTTTTTCTTTTTATGCAATTATTTAGCATGCCTGGTAACGAACTTGATTACAAAGGCATAGATAAAAACTTTATTACACGAGGGTTGTTAAAAAAATTGGCGTTGGTATGACAGTGTATCGTAGCGTTATAGAGGCGATTCTCTTTAGTTTTCGTGTGTCTTTGTTGCCAAATCGTGACTACATTTATTGTTTGGAATGAAATATCGGCGGTATTCCTCTTATTTACATACGTTTTCTGTACAGTAACAACAACTGTTTTATATTCCATGGCATTCTCAACTAAAAGACAAGGCCTTCCTAATAAGCATGTTGGTTTAAAACTCCAGTGTGTTCGTATTCAAGTACAAGGGTTTTATATATCCTTTTTTGCCCTTTAGCAATCTATAAGCTGTTTTATAGGCGAAGACTGTCACAAAGTATGGGGTTTTCAATGGTGAAACTATTCTAAAAATCGGCTGAGTGACTTTTGAGATTATCTAGACATACTTTCCTCTGAAACGGTATCTAGGGACTCTGTATTTAATTAACTAAATTCTAATTAAATGTAAAGAATCTGCCAGTGACATGACTATACTATCTTGTGGATAGCAATAACGAAAGAAAACGTTTTCTCCAAGTATTCGGTGTCAACACAAATGTGAAACTACAGTAAATTTGAACAGAGCAGCCATGTAGGTTATACCGGAAAAAGCAAGTTTTCACTATAGTAGGAGAGGGAGAGAGAGAGGGAGAGAGAGAGAGAAAATGTGTTTGGTAACGACCACAGGGAAGATTCAAACAAAGTATCTGGGCTTGGCTAATGCAGCAACTCTGTTGGAGCAAGTACGAAAGTTTTAGAGAGTACTTCTGTTACTGAAAACAGTCCAGGATGTATTAATAGTGGCCGGTCCCTTCGAGTGAGTGTGCGGTTCACAACTCCAATGAGCTTTACTCATACTCCACTCGAGAAACATAAATCAGTAAAGTGTGCTTTGGTTACATATATTCAGTGTTGAAACATCGTCTGTTTGAAATTTCATATATGAACTATTTTTGCGGAAGACTTTTGTGATTATAGTTCTGTTCCCCATTATAACTACTACAAGAATATACGCAGTGATGTGAGCAAAGCGTGGCTGTCCTGAGCAATTACGGAAGTACCTGATTCAAGCTTTATCTCTTAAACACCAGTCAGTTTTAGATTGACCGAATTTATATCATCTACTTCTATTAATGCGATCATTTTTATTCTGGCATGTCCTATAATCCATAAAAATTTAACTTACTGACCCTCGGCTGTAGCTAAAGGGTATCGTAAACATACAGGTGCAGGTCAGGGTTCCACGGTGGATGTTCTAACCTCTGTAGGACACCTCTTTTAGCATCCTAAACATTGTTTTGAAAGCGCCGGGCAAGTCGTAATACAAAGTTAACACAGAGCATTACATAGAGATAATTCCAAGGCTTTGTACTTCCATATAATGAATTTTTTACCAACTCTAAGTAGCCCTAACTTTCACTGCTGGAATGGCGAGTGGTCTTTTATGAAAGATTCAAAAGGCCAACATTATGCTACCATTCAGGAGGATATACCACCGATGGCATAGTTCGATATTTATCGCATTACACATCATCACCGTCATCAGAATGTGACTTGGTCATGGCTCTTAAACTTAACAATTTCACCATATATCCTTTGGTCCTGCAGAATGTGCTGACCTTAACCATATTTCCCACAAAGGGAGGGGGTCCAACCCCTTCAGCTGCCATGGTCCAGGCGCTGCGTACCCCTGGCAGTCGTGGCACTTCTGACGTTACTAGAAGGACGTCGGACCGAATTTCTGATCCCGTCCGGAAACTTCGGATTGGGTTAGACTCGGCGGAGCAGTGGTTCCCGATGCCCATGGAAGATTGGGTAGTCGCCTCAATGTCCACCGGTAACAGCCTGGAGAGCTGGTAGACTGTGTGCTAGTTCGCTGTCGGCGTTACCGAGGTTGTTTCCCCCTTGGAGACCTGTCGGCACCGCCACCACCACAAAATCTAGAAGCATCCTCAAAGATGAGCAAGGAGCAGAATGAAATGAAAATGAGGGAAAGAAAATCATGGCAGATGAGAAACTACCCTAGCATTCGCCTACCGACCAGGGAAAACCACGAAATACCCAAGGCCAGAATGGGCGGTCGACAGGAATCGAACCTGGGACTTCCTGAATGCGAGCCTCTCACGTTACCGCAGAGGCATCTCGCTCAGTTGATCATCATATTTTCTGAATTATCACAGTGGAAGCTGAGTGCAAGAATACAGTTTCTGGGTAGTTCAGCTTCTCAGGGGATATATTTGCCCCAAGTGCAATAAATTCCTTGCTGTCAATCTTTCCCTGCAGCCCTGAGAAAGTTTCCAATCGATCATTCTTTTGTTCGTTTAATCCCCTGTCCTTCTTGAGCTACTCGTGGCAATCTGTAGTGCACTCCGAGTTAGTTCGCACACTGCAATATTTTCGCGTTTACTTGTCAAAAATGTAAAACCTTTGCTTAGCTCTGTTAATGCATACATACAAGGTGGAAGCTCACCTATGATCATCCTTGAACAGGATGACTCTTTGTAATGAATATAACAAAAATTCTTAGTGCAGTTTTGCTGTTTATAAAGTAGTTTTTAAGAAAAAGGTGAAATATGCGTAATATTAACTCTATTTTAAATGAAGATTTCACGAAACGCATTTTAGCAAATATTTCATAGAGGAGACTGAAAGATAAAAGTTTTCGGCATGTTTAAATACATTTTGAATTAAGACAAATCGCACTCTTACTATTGTTATAAGCTTTCGAAATGTGCCTTGTTGAATGTACAGTATTAGCCATGAGTCTACATGACACGATAACACTGTTGTTTATTGCGCCTATGGCTTGCTTTCGAAACAGCGGATCATCAGTTACAAAATGGCTCACTTTACTAATGCCGAGTATCTTGAAATGCTACAAACACATCGTAGTACGACAGCTGCGGCAAAAGTTTATCCAGAAATATTTCCAAATAGATGGGCACCACATCATAAGACATTTGTTTTAATCTGTCAAAGAGTTCTAGATACAGTAAGAGTAACTCATGTTGAAGGAGTTGGTCAAAGAAATGTTGCATAAGAAGAAGGAAGATCCTGGAAGCAGCAGTCGTGGTATAGCTAGTACTATCAGTGTATCCCATTGGACTCTTTGAAAGCATTAAAAGAAGAATCGCTACGCCTTTATCATAGTCAGCGTGTCCAGTATGTTTCTCAAGCAGACTATGCGCCAAGGGTAACATTTTCCGAATGGTTTTTTTCAACAAGGAGGGGTCTTTCCCCTTAAAATTCTTGCAACGTTTACCATAAATGTAGTAACTAATTACCTTAATGCACACACCTGGGCTTACGACAATACACTCACAATAAGACAAGACAGCTTTCAACACAGACTTTCTGTAAATGTTTGGGCAGGAATTGTAGGAAAGACATTAATCGGTCCGTGGATTTTTCCTCGGCTTTTCACATCTATCTCCAGCTTCTTCAAGAAACGTTACCAGTTCTGCTTGCAGATGTTCCCCTGGCAGTAAGAAATATGTGTGACTGTTACATGACGGCGCACCTCCGTCATGTAGAGCCGTGTGTGGCCATCTACGCAACACCTACGTAGAACGCTGGTTCGCTCGGAATGGACCAATAAGATGGCCACCAAGATCGCCAGATCTAAATCCAATCGAAAATTGTTTGAGGCGGTATGAAAACTCGCGCATGCATTACAGAGGTGCCTGATTTGGAAACGTTGCAAGAAAGAATGATTCGAGCAGCGGAAGAAATAAACAATCCTGACGTACTTCGTAGAATGCAGCAGAATTGGAGAAAACGTTGTGAAGCATGTGTGTTGACGAGGGGTGCACATTTTGAACAATTTCTCTAAACATAAAGAATAAGTTCTCATTGATTTTCTGTTCTTGTCTTGCTTTAATTATCCAAAGAGTTTTATAATTCACAAATAAAGGAAGCATAATCTTATAACTCGAGTTTCTCAGGATTTTATTTGCCCTTATGCGAGGGCAGTGCCAGAAGTACCCGACCTGATGTATAGATAGTGGTTGTTGTTTCAAACAAATGACTATAGTAGAGGGTACCACCCCTATAAAGCTTAAGTTTACGATGCTATGTTGTTTAGTAATTGTTTGGCAGCCATTAATAGTGAATGCTCTCAGCAAATTTGTAAACATGGATAAAACTGGCCATCGTTAAGTGATACAATACTTTCATTTGAAAGGTCTTTAGTCCAACTAATATTAAAGCTGAGCTAGATTCTGCTCTGGGGAGTGTGCTCCTTCGTTTACAACAGTAAAATATTGGGTGACAGAGTTTAAACGAGACCGTACGAGCTGCCAAGACGAACATCGCAGTGGTCGACCAAATGAGGTGACCACGCTATAAATTGTAAAGAAATCCACAAAATGGTATTGGATGACCGTCAACTGAGTGCGCGAGCTAGCAGACATCGTAGGCTTTTCAAAAAGTGCTGTACATCGCATACTGACTGAAATTTAGACATGAGAAACTTTGCGCAAGATGGGTGCCGCGTTTAGTTACAATGGAACAAAAGCATCATCATGAGCATATTTCAGTCGAGTGTTTGACGATATTTTACTGCAATAAAGCCGAGTTTTTATGTCAATTCATAACCATGGATGAAACATGGGTCCATCGCTTCACACCTGAGACGAAGGAAAGTCAAAACAGGGGATTGAAAGAGGAGAATCGGCTCCAAAGAAGGTGAGACAGTTCCATTTGCAGGAAAGGTCATGGCGTCAGATTTTTGGAATGTGTGTGGAATAAGTTTCATTGATTATCTTCAAAAAGGAAAAGCAATCAATGGCGAGTATTATGCAAACTTATTGCAGCATTTGAAGGATGAAATCAAGCAAAAATGGCCACATTTAGTGGTTAAGAAACTTCTGTTTCATCAAGACAATACACCAGTTCACACATCCATTATCGTCGTGGCCAAAATCAATGAGTTAAAGTTCCAACTGCTTCCTCATGCACCCTATTCGCCAGATTTAGCCCCCTCTGATTATTTCCTGTTTCCAAAGTTGAAGAAATGGCTTGGTGGTAAAGGATTTGCCAACAATGAAGAGGTGGAGTTAGCAGTTGATGGCTATTTTGCAGAACTCGACGGTTCTCACTATAAACAGGGTATCGAAGCTTTTGAACATCGCTGGGAAAAGTGTATCGAGCTGAAAGGAGACTATGTTGAGAAATAAAGATGTTTTTTGTGTTTTCTTTGTTAGGTCGGGTACTTCTGGGACAGCCCTCGTATAAGTGTTCCTATTAATAACTTGCGTAATATTGTAAATACTTCCTCAGTCCCATATTGCGTAAGATGTTTACGTTATGTTACAATCAGGTGTAGTTTTCTTTATTTGTATACCGGAAGTGTTTATTTGTTCGTTGCCATAGCAGCAGAAGCTGAAGAATCAAAAGTTACCCTGTTGAATTTGTTGCGTTGCAGTATTGTGCAAAATAAAATATTAACTATCTCAAGAACGGAAAGTTTTATGGAAAAACTTTATTAAGGAAAAATACTCAAAATAATATGCTCTTTCATAGCTTAAAGGATGATCATAGGCCAACTTCCACCCTGTGTAATAAAACTGTAACGTATTTGTGGTACTGTTAAGTAATGATTTTGATGTATAAAATTAAATAGTTTGAAGCCAGAAACAGCGTTTTTAAAATTCGTGTCCCCGCGTGTTTGTAAACATAACTCAAATACGAAAGTTGGATGAACAGCAAACTGGAATTTAAATTCAACATCTTCCAAGGATACCACGCGGGAATTTTAAGGAAAATTCCTCCATTCCAAACTCCCAGAAAACGCTTCTTTATATTTGAGTTTTACAAAATTGGCTCTTAACAATTTTGATTAAAATACCATATGTTTAAGATATTCGCATGGCTAATAAGATGCACTTCTGAATTTTCTGTGAATAGACTCTGGACTCAAAAGCTTGGGATATAAAATGTATCTGTATCTTCTTAAAACGCACAATTTGTCTGCTGTATGAGTCGTTTTCCAGATATTCGTTGCTATTGATTTGAATCTTATTATCTTCCTTATACGTTCAGCGAAATGTGTAACGAAACTGTTTCTGTTCACATGACGTTCTGTACCCTCATCCCTGGGTATACAAATTATTCTTACGAACGTTTATTTTCTTAGCTACTTCATTGTAAACCTTTCTGGAAATAGCTATATTGTATATTTCATTATAGTTACAAAAGGAACAGCGATAGTCAAATGTTTGTGAACTGGACGCTATATACGGGGCCTTCTGTCCATGACATAAACGAGCAATCAACAGGACTTAAAAGAATGACTCAAGTATTGAACAATTCGAAGTATTAATAACGGATATCTCGGAGAAAATCCCTCATTTCACAAAAACTTATTTTAAATAAACTGTGTGTTTTAAAGACATCTGCACTTTTTGTATAGAACGTTTTCATCTATCACTTACCAGTTATACAAGATTATATAATCTTCCTTCGAAATAAAGAGGACAAGGTATTCCCAAAAACTTTCAGATATATAAAGATATAAAAAGGTATTTTAATAAAAATCTATAACCATTTTTCCAAAAATAAGAAAAAAATCTAAAACTCTTCCATGTAAAACTTAGTTTGGGTTGGGGTGGCTTTCTTGAAAATCTTCAAGTACCATATTCGGAAGATACTGGAGTTGAATACCAAGTTTGGTGTGTATACATTTCGTTTTTGAGTTATGCTGTCCACAAACATACACACAGAGATTTTTCTAAAACTGCTTTTTTTGGATTAGGAGGCTTCAAAACGTGATTTCCGGTGAAATCTCGTAAATAAATTTTAGATGGAATGCAATACTTCTCTGCCTACTATGTACGTGGTAGAGAAAGTAATAAACGATGTAAGAATAGTTGATGGAAGCGTGGGGAGAAAAAGCCATGTGGTTTTTAACATTCTGATCTAAAACGGCTGTAAATGTCACTTTGGGCCAAAGCCATCTCGGTCAGCTATCTGTGAAATCCAAAAGAAATCTCAATTTAGCAGACTTCGCGATTACAATTTTGACTCCCTCCACTATAGTGTGATGCAGGACATTGTCGTCTCGCCTGCATCAGGGAAAACTCAGCATGCAGCATGTAACAGCGGGCGAATCAGCACATAACATCCAGCAGGCGATGATTTACCATTCAAAAATATCAGTCAAACATTTTTATGTCATAAATAGCGGAAATGGAGCAAACTAACGTGCAGATATGTCACGTCCAGCCAATACCAGCAAATGATAAATTACTGGACCAATAATACAATCAAGAGTTTGGCTCGGTTCGTGTTTATAATGGACCATCAGCGCTTTGTGTATGAATTTATCCATTTTAACAAGAAACATGACATTTGAAACGAAATTTCTGTCCGTTTACACTTACGACCCAGGTATCTCTCTCTCTTTATCAACAGAACCCGCAGCTCTTCTCGAGTTATTTCTTTAAATGCGGAAGTCATTCTCCGTATCTCTCCTCTGTGTGCAATTTACATGTGATGTTTTGAAAACTGATAATAAAATTGTTTTTCTGGGATGTTAATAAAAGTTGAGACACTAGTAAAATGTTGAACAGCACACAAATTTGTATTTTTTGCAATTTAATTTCTCTGCCACGTATATAGTAGGTAGAGAAGGTGTTGCATTCTTTCCAAAAATGCAGTACCGAGTTTTCAGGAAAATGTCCATGTGCGTGGGTATGCATCATAACTCAAAAACAAAAAGTCGATGCAATACTAAACCAAACATGCAACACCAAGATTTTCAACAACCCCCATCCCAAACTACGCTTCACACGGAACATTTTTGTAAAGTTTGGATTACCTAAAAAATAGCTCTAACGATTTTAATTAAAAATATCATGTTTAAGTTACATAAATGCCAATAAGATGTATATCTTGAATTTTCTGGCAATAACTTTTGAAGTCCTCTTCATTCGGAAGGAATTCTGTATAATCTTCTATAATTAAGTGATAGTTAATGAACACTAACTACACAAAGAATGTAGATCTTTTTAAAAACACACACCTTATTTCAAATGATTTTTACTTTCTCTACTACGTATAGTAAGTAGGGGAAGTATTGTATTCCACCCAAAAATTCGATACCGAGATTTCACCGGAAATACATGTTTTGAGACCCCCTGAATCCAAAAAAAGCTTTTTTGCTAACATGTCCGTGTGTGTGTGTGTGTGTGTGTGTGTGTGTGTGTGTCTGTCCGTGTGTGTGTCTGTGAACAGCATAACTCAGAAACGAACAGTCGGATAAACACCAAACTTGGTATTTAGGTTCAGTATCTTCCAAGGATGCGACACGAAGGTTTTCAAGAAAATCCCCCCACCCCAGATTACCCTTTACATGGAACATTTTTTGAAAATTTTAATTTTCTCAAAAATGGCTAACGATTTTGATTAAAATATCATATGTTTAAGATATTTTCATGACAAATAAACTGTATATCTTGAATTTTCTGGGAATGTCTCCAAAAGTATTCTTCATTGTGAATGACTTTTGCATGACTGGTAAACCATAAGAGATAGACAAAATTTTACTACACAAAAATGTAGATCGCGTTAAAATATACAATTTATGTCATATACATTTTTTTTTTGTTGAGTGAACCATTTTCGAGATATTGCTTGTTATTACCTTAAATTTTTCAATAATTATTTTCTCAAATGGGAATTCGTTATTCATTTTTTTGTCTTGGATATGCAAAGAGTATTAATCTGTGGCAAAGGGAATGGTGCTGCACCTAGCAACCAGCTATTAAGAGATATGTATGTGCTTAAAGGCTACTGTATTTCTATATTGCCCTTGTAAATATATATTCCCCTTACATCTACAAGAAAATTAGCAATAAGATAGAGTCTGCAAATGTTTATCTCGATTAGCATGAAGTAGATGGAGAATAAGCGTTTGTAAAAATAGTTTGTTCAAGAGTAGAGAACGTCATGTGAGTGTAACACATCAGATTTTTTTTATGGTAAAGCTATTTCCAAAATATGGTTTCAATTGTTGAATACACAGACATGCTTTTCAAATACTGTCGTTAATCAGTTGTTTCTCGCAACTTCATGGAAAGAGCATGGAACTTTAAGGCCAGTATTTAACGTCCAGTTCTAAAACATTTGACTCGCTGTTCCATTTGATATATTATGAATAATGTAGCTATTTCTGCAAATCTCGAATTAAAATGAAGTAGATAGAAAAATAAGCTTCCGTAAGTCTAGTTGTATACTCAATAATAAATGATTTAGGGTAGAGAAAGTAATGTGAATGTATTCATAACGGATTTTGTTACATAGAAATGTTTTTTAAAGGAAGTACACGATCCTCTTAAACATGATACACTCTCTGAATGTGTTTCCCATTTGTATATTTTACACAGTAATTATAAGTGTTTCCAGAAATACTTTACATCTCCATATCATTATTTACAGTTGACACATTTAAAATAACAAAGACTAAGATCAATTAAACAAGCTATAATCAATGTTAGGAAAAACGCCAACTGCATACATAGTGAGGAGTATTATCAAATAACAAAAGCTGTAAAACGACCACACTGAAAATACTCGAATATAGAAGAAAGAAAGAAGGGGGGAGTGGTTATTTAAGCACCAAGCTTTGACTGCAAAAAAGTAATTAAAATTTTACACATATAACGCTGATATATTTGTTTCAAACTGGCGCCAAACCGGAACACATTTCTTCGCGGAAACGGCGCCCAGCGCGGGTCGCAAATAGCAATGCAAATGCTGCCCGCAGTACAAAATACTGCAAGAGTAGGATGCCGGGTTGGTTTTGTGTTCCTGCGCCATGACAAATTCTGCCACATCCACCGTATTCACCACCTCTGGCACCAAATGGCTGCTAGAAGATGCATTACATAGGTACCTCGAAACATAGAGATACTTAACTGCGTTCATAATGGAAGACGTGCGAAGATTAATCGCACGAGTTGACAAACTGTACAGACTGGAGACAGGCAGCCTTGCCTCCTGCAGTTTCTCCAGAGATACACCTAACTGGTGGCGTGTCCGTCGCAAAAGTTTACGTTATAGGAACATGATTGTGAGGATTAGTTAGTGTACGTAAACACTATTATTCTGAAAAAAATTTCCCTGTCTAAACATTCAACGTGACCTTAATTCCAGTATCAGCTTGAAAAAGAAGTACTTGGAACCACTTCCAATCAAGACGGAAAAAAACTAATGATATACTATAATAAAGAAATGTATGAAAAAGCATTTGACAGAGTCTTTTCGCAAATAGAGGGGCTAGGATCTCGATAATTTATGGTATAAGGGATTAAAGTAATATTTTAATACTGAGCGAATGTTTTAACGTCCGAAGCTTGCCGAGGATGATGATTTTCACGAAATTTTAAGCATGTTTTAATCTCATGTGTCATAGAATATTTTATCCGTTACTAAAACTAAATCATTAGTTTTATTAAATAAGTAGATTTATCGTTGCTGTATGGAAACATGACTATCTTGGAGCCAATGGATATAAATAAATTGAAATTGATGATAATACTGTGACTACCGCACCGCTACTCGTGCGAGCGGACTTCAAGTCATTGTAATATCCGTGCAACCGCCTCATGTTCTCATAGATAAAATTACAATGATGATAAGCATATACATTACGACAAAAAATGGAAATGTTGTATATTTCTGGCATCTTAATATACTTCTCTGACGAGACTTGTTTCCATTTATATGGCTATGTTTCGTCGTATTGGAGCGCCGAGAAACTCCATTTTACATAGATATTCCCTTTCGCGACGCAAAAACTGTGTGAAGTAACTGTATACACAATAATATAACTTAATTTTTTTAACACACAAATGCAGAGAGATATAAGAGTGTCATACTCGCACCATTTTTTTCAACAGTGAATGTCAGTCTGGATTTTTAAAAGAGACTGACCGCTGATGAGCGTTAAACTTAATTCAGAGGATAATTAGTAAAGGATTATGGCCCTCCCGATTTTTATGTATGGGGAAACTTGAAAAATAAAAGTGAATGGAACAAACCTCCATGCGTATTTGGAACTAAAAGAAAACATAATCAAGAAATTCACTCAATTTAGAATATTAAACTCTCGAGTTTGAATGAAAATTTCCTGAGAAGATGGCAGAAATTTGTGGATAGAGGAGTACAACATTTGCAGTGATAAGATATGTGCTTATCACTTTTTTAAGTGCAGCGTTCTTTAACCGGTTAGGTCATGGAGAAATGATGCTGAAATGAGCGCAGGATCCACAGAGCTTAAAGTTATCCGACATTGATATTTGCGGGTAATTGACCCTAACCGAACCGAAACCCGCGACCTCTTAAATGTGAAGCAGAAGCGGACGCTTATTATTATAGTAATTGTAGGTATAACTATGAGAAGTGTAGCGGTTGCAGGGGTCCGGGACTAGACCGAGCCGAGGCGGCCGCAGAGGAAACACATGTATTCCTGAACAGTTTCTGATGGACTCATTGCTTCCTAAAAGGTCTGGCATTCTTAGGATGAGGAGTAAAAATATTGTAAAAATGGGTTAAAACGTTTTACTTCACTAATGTGATAAAACGCAGTGTGTAGCGGTTACCATGCTAGCCTACAGTTCCCTAGGTTGCGGCTTCAAACCCGGCGGGGTAAAAATCCTTAGCATGGCTTCCTTCGGAAGGGAAGTAAAACCGGTGGTCCCGTGTCGTACATTTTGATGCAGTAATTTGTATCACAAATTACTTAAATGTAAATAATGATTGTAATATGAATATGCATTTTTATGTGACATTGATTTCAGATGTTTATTGATTGTAAATATTGTTGGGAAGTAAATTTATAATGCCTTACTGAAACTGTCAATAATAGCGCAATAATGCAGAGAGGGGGGGTGAGCTATTTATCATTATTGGAAACGAGGAAGTTACGTAATGTTGGCGCGTTTTCGGTAGAAACTTCTGGAATTTTTTCTCCCTAAAGCATATGTATTCATAATTTTCATTGGATATTAAAATAGACGCTAATGTTGGCGCGTTTTATTAGCCAATTGCAGCTCAGTTATAATCTTTAGGCGTATCTGGATGAAGGAGTATAAATAAGCCAAGTCAGAGGTAGATCGCGGGCAGTTCATCAAAAATCTGTGTACACTACACGTCGTCTTCAGTCAGTCAGTTCGTCGAAAGTATTAGTTCGTCATACATCGGATATAGATTCACAAGTAACGCGCAGCAGAATTATGAAAGATCTAAAATATGGTAAAGTTAATTATACAAAAGGTTGAAGTACGTTGATTAAAAGTGATCAGTAAGAAGTTATTATAACAGTTTCAGTTTGGCGAGTATCTAGATCAATATGTAAAAGTGATAGTGAACGTGTTCGACAATAAAAATTATAAAACAAATTTCTTCATCAGTGTTCTTTTTGGATAAAAGATTCCTTTCCGTTTACACAACCCTGATCAAGACACATGTTCGACCCAAGATAAGATAATAGCTAGCCGGAGGACAATAAACAAAATTTAAAATTCTTACAAACACTGATACTAGGTACCACAAATTGCTAACACTAGATGGAGCTACAAACCGAACAAATGAATGACGTCACAAGATGGCTTCAACACACGTGATGTAAACAAACATTATAAGTAATACCGTCGCAAATTGTCTACCACAACGTGGGGCTACAATAATGTTAAATAAATACAACATTAATACATAACCATCGCAAATTGGCTCCCATACGTGGGGCCGTTAAAATTATGTAACCAAACAAAACAAAAGCAGCACAATATAAGATCTTCAAGTTCTAATAATTTACGTAAAAACATATTACGTAAACAATAATGTTACTTCAAATTGGCACCCAGAACGTGGGGCATAGTGACCAGGAAAGGAACACGATGACCAGGAAAGGATCAGCATAACCAGGAAGGAGCATAGTGACCAGGAAAGGAACACGATGACCAGGAAAGGATCAGCATAACCAGGAAGGAGCAGAGTGACCAGGAAAGGAACCAGGACGTGGAACGAATGCAGTAGTGAAATGATCTACAAGACGCAGATTCCAGAAACAACAGGGACGACAGACTACGATCGTAATTCCGAGATTACAAGGCAACAGGGAAATTCAAACTACAGGACAACAAAACGACGAAGATTCATCGAAGCGACATACAAATCTAGGAGAGAGGGGCAGGAAGCTGGACATCAATGTAACAGCAACAGACAGCACCATAAAGGTCAGAGTATCGTAATTTTTTTTTAGAAAACAAAATTGTAACCTTCAAATGTACTTAAGGAGTGGTAGGATAAAGAAAACAATGACTACTAATAATACAGAAGAAATAATTATGGAGGGAGATAATGTAACAGTTAGCTGTAATTCAATACAGGTTACAGAAAATAGCCCAAACTTTGTAGGATTTGAGGGTGAAAATGTTAGTGCAGAAAGTGAGAATAGAATAGCAGGAAATGTTAATTTTGATGCTAGTATGATGATGGAAATGCTGAAAGATATTTTTAAGAGTATGAGGGAAGATATTGTTAAGAGTATGAGGGAAAATAATGGTAAGACTAATGAGAAATTAGAAAAACTAGATCAGAATTATAGAGAATTAAGGGAAGAAATTTGTAAGAATAATGAGAAATTAGAGCAAAAAGTAGATCAAAGCAGTGAAGAAATTGAAAAGAAAGTTATGAAGCTAGATAGTAGTATGCCAAAAATGAGAGATGAAAATGAGGAAGTAATAGCAAGTGAGATAGGAGAAGTTTCAAAGAAAATGCTAGACATGAGCAGGGAAAGAGATAACAAAGAAAGTGAGGTTAATACTAAAAATGAACATGTTGATTTAGAATGTACAGAGTCAGGTAGTAGAATGAGTAACATTTCAAGTGAGATAAGAGAGATGAAAGAGGTTATGAATGTAGATGTGAAACAGGTGCAAGTTAATTTCAGAGGGGAAATATCTGAAATTCAGAAGGAGTCAGAAACACAGAGAAATAAATTGTCTGATGAAGTTAAAGATTTATCTAAAGATTTGAATCAAAAACTAACTTCTGAAATTAACAAGTACCAAGATGTTCAAAATGAAAACTCCAGTCCAGTACAGTTTAGTACAGATTTGTCAGAGTACTCTCAAATTAAAGAGATAGTAGAAGAATTGAAAATGGCAGTTGTTAAAAGATGTGTTGTTCAAGAAACTGTAGATTGTTTTCAAATGTTATCATGGGATGAAATTTCATATGAATACAAGAGGTTATTCATGAACAAAAATTTGAAGGTTAGGATACGGCTACGAGTAATGTTTAGCCACACACAATTTGATCCAGGAGGGTAAATAGCAATGAGATGTAAAGTAAATGCTGGATAGGTAAAGATGACTTGCAGAGAAATGTATTGGAACGTAAGAGGGTTAACTAAATGTATATGTCATGAGAAAACAGAAATTTAATAAAAAAAAGGGGAGAAATAAATATTTAAAAAAAACAATTTTTAGTAACTGTAACAGTATTTGAAAAGAAGAAGGTAATAATTGAAACTTAATATGATATTAAAGTAAAAGTACGTAAATACTATTCCAAGAGTATTGTTAAGATAAAGTACAAAATAACAAAAATGGGTAAAAATAATTAAAAAACAAATATTTATGTAGCAAATAGAACATGTGAAACAGTGCCTAGATTTAAGAGATGTAAATATTTGTGTAGAGGGTGAATATTTTGGTAAAAATGTTAAACAATTACAAAAATCTTAAATGTATAAATTTTTGTCAACAACTTAAGAAAGTAAACAATTTGGTAACAGTAATTAAATAATTTAGGGTACAGTATTTGCTATAAAAAATTTTGTGATGTCAGATTAATATCTAAATTAATTAAACCAGAGCCAGTAAGTAGTGGCAAGATAAAAAAAAATATGTCGTGTGTTAAATACGTGTGAAGTGTTAAGTGAAAGTGATAGCGTGTGTTCAAAGATTTAGGAGACTAAAAACCCAATTATAAAATTTTCAAACAAGTTGTAAATATTTATAATTATGTTTCTAGTGGGGCATATGATGCAGTAATTTGTATCACAAATTACTTAAATGTAAATAATGATTGTAACATGAATATGCATTTTTATGTGACATTGATTTCAGATGTTTATTGATTGTAAATATTGTTGGGAAGTAAATTTATAATGCCTTACTGAAACTGTCAATAATAGCGCAATAATGCAGAGAGGGGGGGTGAGCTATTTATCATTATTGGAAACGAGGAAGTTACGTAATGTTGGCGCGTTTTCGGTAGAAACTTCTGGAATTTTTTCTCCCTAAAGCATATGTATTCATAATTTTCATTGGATATTAAAATAGACGCTAATGTTGGCGCGTTTTATTAGCCAATTGCAGCTCAGTTATAATCTTTAGGCGTATCTGGATGAAGGAGTATAAATAAGCCAAGTCAGAGGTAGATCGCGGGCAGTTCATCAAAAATCTGTGTACACTACACGTCGTCTTCAGTCAGTCAGTTCGTCGAAAGTATTAGTTCGTCATACATCGGATATAGATTCACAAGTAACGCGCAGCAGAATTATGAAAGATCTAAAATATGGTAAAGTTAATTATACAAAAGGTTGAAGTACGTTGATTAAAAGTGATCAGTAAGAAGTTATTATAACAGTTTCAGTTTGGCGAGTATCTAGATCAATATGTAAAAGTGATAGTGAACGTGTTCGACAATAAAAATTATAAAACAAATTTCTTCATCAGTGTTCTTTTTGGATAAAAGATTCCTTTCCGTTTACACAACCCTGATCAAGACACATGTTCGACCCAAGATAAGATAATAGCTAGCCGGAGGACAATAAACAAAATTTAAAATTCTTTCAAACACTGATACTAGGTACCACAAATTGCTAACACTAGATGGAGCTACAAACCGAACAAATGAATGACGTCACAAGATGGCTTCAACACACGTGATGTAAACAAACATTATAAGTAATACCGTCGCAAATTGTCTACCACAACGTGGGGCTACAATAATGTTAAATAAATACAACATTAATACATAACCATCGCAAATTGGCTCCCATACGTGGGGCAGTTAAAATTATGTAACCAAACAAAACAAAAGCAGCACAATATAAGATCTTCAAGTTCTAATAATTTACGTAAAAACATATTACGTAAGCACCAAGAATGTTATTATCGCAATTTACGGCACGTAAAGGAACCTCAAGCCTGATAAAGAGGCCTCTGGGAAAAATTTGCGGTCTTTCACGCCCAATATAAAATGGGACGCTAAGACTATTGTAGTTAAAGAGCGTCCATAAATAAAACTCAATTCAATTTAAAAGCAGTATTTTGGTTGCTAAGAACGACGAAACAAACGAGAGCTTATATTGCAGTAGCTGTTAAAACAATAAAATGCTTCTATCTCAAAACAAAAGTAGTAATTAAAAATAAGTTTAAGGAACATTTACTAATCACGGAGTTAGACAACAGTGTTGTTACATTGGCGATCTAGTAAGAAAATGAAAACAGTGAATCCTGGTTTAAAAATATCACACGTTAGAAGTTTAAATTATTTTATTTGCTCACAATCTGAATATTGTTCAAAATAACAAATCTGTGACACAAAAATCGTGAGATAATGGACAATAAAGTATGAAAATATCTATTTGGAGGAAAATAATTTATAGGGACGAAAAAAGTTAATTGTTAGAATTTATCAGATAATTGAGAATATAGGAAATGGCACTAATTATGACATTATAATTTAGAAAATAAATTATGGGAGTTGAAGAACAGTAGCTAATAGAACGTTAACAAAGAAAGTAACATAATGAGTAAAAAGAAGCTAAGTGCCATTTACTTCATCACGTTCACTGCCTATAGTAAGTACAGTAAGTGTTGCATTCCATTCGATACCGAGATTCCACCGCAAATACATGTTTTGAGGCCTAACTAGTAAGTAGAAAAGGTATTGCATTCCATCCGAGATTTCACTGAAAATACACATTGAATTAAAAAACAAAAAAGCTTGGTGTTTGTGTCTGTGAACAGTCGAATAAATACCAAACTTGGCATTTACATTGAGCATGTTCCAAAGATGCGACACGAAGACACCCCCAACTATCCTTTACATGGAACATGGCTCTAACGATTTATATTTGCTCACAAATATAATGTGAATAAAATGTTTACCTTGGGAAGGCCGCTTCATTCGGAAGCAATTTTGTATAATCTTGTATAAGTGAAAAACGTTAAGCTATAGAGGAAAACGTACTACACAAAAATGCACATCTCCTTAAAACACACAATTTATATCAAATATTTATTTTTGGGTGGCATCAGCCATCTCCGAGATATCCATTATAATGATTCGAATTCTTTAATACTTAGCCATTCTTCTAAAGTCCTGTCAACATTCAGTTGTTTCTCGCGATGTCATGGAAATAGTATGGAATTTTAAGGCCAGCATATAGCGTTCAGTTGTTAAATATTTGTATTTATAATTAAACGTGTAATGTAGCTATTTTCGGAAAGGTTTAACTGAACATAAATGAAGTAGATAGAAAAATCAGCTTTCTTAAGAATAATTAATTTGTAAACCCACTAATAAGCGACAGAGGGTAGAGAAAGTAATGTGAATGTATCACAACAGATTATTAGAAAAAGCTCCGTCTGTCTGTGAACAGCATGAACTTCCAAGGTTGTACCATGCAGATTTTCAACAAAATTCCCTCACCCTAAACTGCCCTTTACATGTAAAACGTTTCTGTTGTTTTTTATTTTCTCAAGAATGACTCTAATGATTTTGTTTAAAATGTCATTAGTTTAAGATATTTGCATTACAAATAAAATGTTTATCTTGAAGAGACAATAAATTACCAGTTAAATCGTTTAGATTTCTCTAATTTTTGTGGCATTAAACATTTCCGATATTCATTACCCTTGATTTGAATTTTCAGTTACTTCCTACTTATCCGAAATGCTAATTCAAGATTGATTTGTTTTTCGTGGCCATGCAAAATGCTTATATCGATTAGCATGAAGTAGAAAGGTAATTGAAAGAAACAAGATGTTTTAAAATAATACTTGGGCGTGCAGTATCCCAGCACATGGCGACCTAGAGTTCGCGTATAAAATATTTTGTTGAGAAATGGCGTTGGGGCGTTAGCTGAATTTAAATCGGGGATGTGACAGGCTGCTCGCTTGGCAAGAAAAATAAGTGTATGTCGCTGCCATTTGCTATGCCTCGTTACTGACGCCAGCTTCTCCCTGCACTCAGTCAAAACTTTGATGTTCCACTAAAGCAGATTATGTAAAAACTTGCAAACTCTCTACCATTAACAGGCGTCCCTTTTTAAGAAAAGTAACGTCGTCTCAACTGCTGTGTCCACATCCACACGCGTTGTAACAAAAACCGGATACGTTACATTCACATGACACTTCTCTACTCACTATTCTACAAAATATTATTACAAAAGCCTATATTTCTATCTATTTCATGTTAAAAGAGGTAAATATTTGCACCATTACACATTTCGTCGTGGATACGGGAGAATGAAGTGAGTCAAATGTTTAAAAAGTGGATCGCTCTATGCTGGCTTTCAAATGTCACGCAACAATAACAATACATATCTCAGGACTGTTGAACGCCAATAAATTAATGTATTAGCAAGATTTAATGTTTTGTTTACTGCGTTGTTGCGTTATCTCTTACAAAATTCATTCAGAATGATGAAAACCTTTTTTTTACTCTATTTTATTTTACGTCGCTTTAACGCTCTGATCATATCGCGACGGAACTCTTAGAACGATATGTGATGGACAGCTAGCCTTCTAGGTCTCATCCCTGTAACCATCTGCTTCATGCCGTGCAGATGACATTAGGGTGCCGTCCAGTCCAACCGCCGTCCCCACACAGAAAGGCGGACAGTTAGCCTTCTAGGTCTCATCCCTGGAAATGCCATCTTGCTTCGTCACGTGCCCACAAGACCCCCAGCGCATGGCAGCCGTATCTTCTGCTTAGTGCCGTGCAGATGGCGTTAGGGTGCCGTCCAGTTTAACCGCTTACACTGTCGTAGATAAATGGCATAGTATTCGCTGTTACCACTTATTTTTCAATTTACTATTGTTTTAGACTTTAGGTGGAACTTTGGGTCGTGGTATTAAATATGCAATCCGGTATTTACCTTGGCGACTGAGGAAAACTATGAAAAAACGTCAGACAGATTGGTTCGGCCCACGGGATTTGATCCCGGGACCTCCCGAATGTGGGCCACAGACTTTACCATCCCGCTCGGTGATGAAGAGTTCTCAGGCCATTCACAGCAAATTCAAGATTTACTATTATTAGGCATGCAAATATCATCAATATATGGTCCGGAAATACATGGTTTGGACGCTGTGGGGCGTCAAATTTTACACAACATTCATGTTTGGGCAGACAAAAATTCGCGTGCGCAGGTGATTAAAAGTAACTAATAGGTTCGGTGTGAACGTATGGCTGGAATAATTGATGACTAGATCATTTACTGCCAACCAGACATACCTGAGAGATGTTCTTTCTACTTTACTTGATGTGGTGACACTACAGGTTCGTGCGGTAATGTAGCTCCAGCTCACTGTGATGCAAATGTGCAGCACCACATACCCTAATCGATGGACTGGTAGAGAGGGACCTGTGCTATGGTGTATGCTACCCCTGTAACATCAGAGGAGGACCTTATCCCCCTGTGACTGAAATGCTGAGCACACAGCCGCACTTACTGGCACTTACTGACCATGTGCGTCTGGCTCTGCATCACGCTCTGAACCTCTTTTGTAATTTACTGCACGGTGTGGTGTTATTGCTCCACCAACATATTCGAACCGTTCGCAAACTGTGTCCAAGCCATGAGTTCCCGCTTGAAAAATGTTGACTGTAATGTCCCGTTGTCGGTGGTTTTCTATACACATGTTAATAAAAACCGTTAGTCATTTGAAGAAAATAAAATATAATGAACATGTATCCATGTAAAGGGTAGACTTTTCCTTTAACCGGTTAGATCATATCAGACAATGAACAAAATGGTAAATTATACTCAAACGACTCCGGGTCTCTAGTTCTTAGCGACATTCGTCTTTTCAAGACCGGGGAAAAAACTTATCCAGGTAACTCACTCTAACCGGGATTCGAACTCTTGAATGTGAGACATGCTACCCCCACACCACAGAAGTGGGATAAACATCTTTGTATCGCATCCTTGGAAGATGCTGACTTAAATGTTATTTACCCGATATTTTGCTTTTGATTTACGCTGTTCACACACACAAACAAACAACAGAGGGCCGCAAAGTGTGAGTTTCCAGTGAAATAATGTTGGTTGCAATACAATTCTTCCTCTACCCACTATTAGTGGGAAGTATAGAAAGTAAGCTCCACGTACGATATTTCATTTAGACGTTTCTTTGTTTATTAAAAACGTGTAACAACCACCCCACACCAGACGGTTCATTTACAAACAAAGTTTATCTCTGGTGAGGCGATTCAACAACTCATTTTTCAAACGGTGCAGAGAGACTCACATCATTGCTTTACTACCACCCAGACAATTACCATTTGGCAATGTTGGTTTCGGAACGAAGAATCATGACTTGACGCGAAAGAGCCAGAGTTAGTAAAGAGTATCTTGCTGTACATACTCGTGGATATTTTGGAACGCTATTTGGACCTGTCCCCGAATGACCGCCCCTTGATGCAGGGACTGGAAATAGGTCACCTTCCAGTTGGGGAAGGAAAGATGTTTGTCAGTCTGCGGCCGGCACGATGTGTTCAACTGCAAGCTCTTGAGTGGATACAGAAAGAGCGATTATTGATCTACACGGCACCATTATCTCGATAACGACAACGAAACCCTTCAACTGGAGTGTTGTTCTTCTTGTCGACTAGAATAATGCGCTCCATACTTTCTACTTGAACAAAGTGCCAGACTTTTAGCTCATTATCCTGCATTAGCGAGAATGAACTTATTTGCCTTACACGGATGCATTCTGCAAGTATGAGTACGGATGGTTTCTTCAACTTGTTCAGTATCCTATAAATTTCGTCAAATTTTACAGCTTAAGTGCACACATTTGTGTCTTGAGTGATTAAAAATAATAATAATTTTCCAGGAGCTATTTTATTAGGTTGTCATAAATAATGTCGGTTTTTAGTTGGGTTTATATCGTATGTATATATGATTTTATTTTTGTCAATACTCTTTATAGGGTGCTATGGTTATTGTTAACATGTTGGCGGCCAACAGTTGATAATACAAGATTTTAAAATGGAGGCAACAAAGTTTGAGGTTAGAGTCTTCTGAAGGCACTACTGGAAACAAGATTATAAAGCTGTTATCGCGGCTCGAAGAATATGTGAAGTCGAAGGTGTCGTTAGTGAGTGAGTAGCACAACAATGGTTCCAGAGTTTCAATAATGGAGACGAAAACATTACAACCTTCTGTGAGACCCAAGTTATGGAATATTGAGAATACACGCAGAGTTTTGGAAGAAAATCCACAGACAAGCACTCGGAGGTTGTCAGAAGAACTTGGGCTTCAAAAGATACCATACATCGGCATATTAAGACACTTAAAAATAGTTCGGAAGCTTTAAATTTATATCACATGAATTACACCTGTTCAAATACAACGTAGAGTGGATTTCTGTCGTCAGCTTATCGCTAGTCCCTGGGATGAATGATTTATCACGAGAATTATCACATGTGATGAAAAGTGGGTGTATTACCACAACCCTGATACCTCGAAACAGTGGCTCGATACCTGTCAGCCTGCAAACGGCGTTAAAGAAAATCGGTTCGGCCTAAAAATAATGTGTGTCTGGTGGAGTTTTGAAGGTGTGATTCACTGGAAATTGTTCCAAATGGACATGCAGTCGATGCGGATCTTTATCAGCATCTGAAACGAGTTCTCTTGCAACAGAACAATGCGAGACCTCGTACAGCTCAAAAAACAATGGACAAAATCCAGGAATTGGAAGGAATCGAACTGCTATCACATCCAGCATATAGTTCTGATCTTGCGCCATCGGATTACCATCTGTTTAGATCCATGGCCCATTTCCTACATGGAAGAAATTTTGAGAACTTGGAAGCAGTTGAAATGGATTTCAACGAATTCTTCGCATCAAAAACCAGTAATTTGCTATTGTTGCGGGATAGCAAACCTCGCACAAAGGTGGCTCAGGACTACGGAATATAATGATCTCTACTTTGAAGATTAGAATCATTTCCTGTAACAACACATTTGATATAAAGCTTTGCTTAAAAACCGACATTACTTATGAGACATCATCTATAGGGTGGACCATTTAAGTTGACACTGTACACTATCTCCAAAACTAAGCGTTGTAGAAAGAAATGTCTTTAATAAAAGTTGCTTGATATTATGGGGAAAGTAAATGCCATTAGTCTGCTTCGCTTGAAGGATGTTATAATAGTCATTTTAGGGTCAATTTGATTTTTTAAATGGGACCTTACAATTAGGGTCAAATCAAATTGACCCTAAAATGATCATCACAATTCCCTCCAAATGAAACAAGACTAATGGCATTTACTTTCCCCCATAATATCAAGCAACGTTTATTCAAGACATTTCTTTCTACAACTTAGTTTTGGAGATATTGTACAGTCTCAATTTAAATGATCCCCCCTGTATATAATTGTACACTATTTTGACCAGATGGGTTCAACAATACCCATTACTACATACGGGATGAAATATGGTAAGGTAAATGTTGAGAGTTGTAAATGTAGGCTATAATTTTCATTCGGTCCTATAGTATAAGGGTACTAAGTTTTCTCTTGAAAGGTAAAAAATATGTATGTTAGCTTAAAATGTTTATCAGATTCTAAAACCCAAGTTTACAAACGATGTTGCATCTTTGAAAGACGCTGAACTTAAATAACAATTTTGGCATTTAAGCATCTTTTTAATTATGCTGTACACACACACGTACATTTTTTTTTAACTCCGGGAGCTTTGGATCATGCATTTCCGATGAAATCTCTATATAAATTTTGAGTTGCAATACAATACTTCCTCTACCTAGTATACGTAAGCAGTAGAGAAAGTAAAAAAATCATTTAAAAAAACAGTTAAAGAACCTGTTAGTCAATGAGTTGTTTCTCGAGTCAAAGCCTCTAATGCAACCACACAAGTTAAACGAAACAGCCAGAAAATATATACATGTTACTAAAGTTAATGATAACGTGTTGGCATGGACCCACCTTCGTTATAATGGTAAAGAGTGGCTCACGCTTGCCGCACCTTACATACAGCCCAGACGGGCTCCTTGTGACCCATTTTTTCCGGCCGTTTAAACTCTAAGCTGCCTCATTTCGTAAACGGCCGTCCTGCACAAGACAGAAACCCTTATGAAGATAACGTTAAAATACTAAGTTGTTCCCACATTACTACTTAAAGTAAAGGATCAACTGAGGAGATGATACAGTAACCTATTACAGAAAAGAGACCGAGTAATCTGATGTGATACATTCACACGACCTTCTCTACCAATACAAATTCACATAATATATTCCTTATATCCACATAACAAGTGATTCTTCTATCCACGTGTCTTCTCACGAAATATATCTTTCCCTACTGCTTACTATCGTCCTCCGTGGTGTAGCGGTAACATGCTAGCCTCTAGTTCCCGAGGTCGTGGGTTCAAACCCGGCGGAGGGCGATGGATTTTTTTCGGGCGTAAGCATCCTTAGCATAGCTTACTTCGGAAGGGAAGTAAAGGCGATGGTCCGGTGTAGTAGATTTACGGCACGCAAAAGAACCTCAAGCCTGATAAAGAGGCCTCTGAGCAAAATTACCGATCTTTCACACCCAATATAGAATGGGACGCTAAGACCACAGCAGTTTAAGAGCGTCCATAAATAAAACTCGGTTTAATTTTCTACTGCTTATCTATAGTAAGTAGAGGAAGTATTGCATTCTACCAAAAACTCGATGCCGAGATTTCACCGGGAATACAATTTTGAGTTTTGCTGGAAAAATTAAGCGTTCATAGAAAACGGTTCGTAGGCATGTGTTAACAGCATAGCTCAAAAACCCAAACTTGGTATTTAAGTTCAGCATCTTCTAAATGTGTGACACGAAGATTGTTAACAATGTCCCCATCCCAAACTATCCTTTACAAAGGAAACAATTTTCGTTGTCTTTTTTTACTTTCTCTACTACGTATAGTAAGTAGGGGAAGTATTGCATTCCACCCAAAAATTCGATACCGAGATTTCACCGGAAATACATGTTTTGAGACCTCCTGAATCCAAAAAAAGCATTTTTGGAAACATGTCCGTGTGTGTGTCTGTGTGTCTGTGTGTGTGTGTGTGTGTGTGTGTGTGTGTGAACAGCATAACTCAAAAACGAACAGTCGGATAAACACCAAACTTGATATTTAGGTTCAGTGTCTTCCAGAGATGCGACACGAAGGTTTTCAGGAAAATCCCCCCACCCCAGACTACCCTTTACATGGAACATTTTTCGAAAATTTTAATTTTCTCAAAAATGGCTCTAACGATTTTGATTAAAATATCATATGTTTAAGATAATGTCATGAGAAATGAAATGTATATCTCGAATTTTCTGGGAATGTCTCCAAAAGTATTCTTCATTGTGAACGACTTTTGCATAACTGGTAAACCATAAGAGATAGACAAAATTTTACTACACAAAAAATGTAGATCGCCTTAAAATACACAACTTATGTCATATACATTTCTTTTGTTGAGTGAACCGTTTTCGAGATATTGCTTGTTATTCCCTTAAATTTTCCAATACTTATACTTTTTCTCAAATTCGTTATTCATTTTTTTATGTCTTGGACTTGCAAAGAGAATGGAATGCGCCGCATAGCAACCAGCGTTAAAATATTTGACTATCGCTTAAAAGCTACCATATTCCCCTTTCATCTACATGAAAATTACCAATAAGATTGACATCTCGATATCTCGATTAACATGAAGCATATGGAGAATAGGCGTTTGTAAAAATAGATTGTACAAGAGTAGAGAAAGTCATGTGAGTGTAACACATCAGATTTTTTATTATTAAAACGGTCCTAACGATTTTGATTACTATACCTTATGTTTAACATATTTGCATGACAATTAAGATATCGTGAAAATTCTGCGAATTGTGAAGTCCCCTTTATTCTGAATGACTTTTGTACAATTAAGCATAACTTGTACACCAAAAGAGATAAGACAATTTATAACAAAAAAGCGCATACATTACGTTCCATACCCTCTATCGTTTATTAGTGGGCATACAAATTGTTCTTACGAAAGTTTATTTTTCTATCTACTTGATTTTAATCCAAATAAACCTTTACAGAAACAGCTACATTACACATTTTGTTATAGATACAAAGAGAACAGCGATAGTGAAATGTTTAACAACTGGACGCTATATGCTGCCCTTAAAATTACACACTGTTTGCATGATACCGTGAGAAACAACTGAATGTCGACAGGACTTAAAAGAATGGTAAATTATTGAACAAATCGAATCATTAATAACGGATATCTCGGAAATGGGTTATGCCACAAAAATGTTATTTGAAATAAATTGTGTGTTTTAATGAGATCTACACTTTTTGTGTAATATGTTCTCGTCTATCGCATAACATTTATCAGTTATACAAGATTATACAAAATTCCTTCATAATGAAGAGAAGTGCGCAGGTTATTCCAGGAAAATTCAAGATATACATATTATTTGTGATGTAAGTATATGTAATATATAGTATTTTAATCAACAACGTTAGAAGTATATATAAGAAAATAAACACTTTCAAATATGTTTGACGTAAAGGGTAGTTGGGGCGAGAAATTTGCTTGAAAATCTTTGTGTTGCATCTTTGGAAGAAAGTTTGATATTTATCCCACATTACGTTTTTCAAAAATGCTTTTATTGGATTCAGGGGGTCTCAAAACATGTATTTCCGGTGAAATCTCGGCACCGAACTTTTGGGTGAGATGTAATACGTACACTCAGTCAATTTATAAAACTGGCTGGCGTCTGAGAGACGGAGCTCGAATCCGGCACTTCGGTGCGCACGGGACAGCCAGCATTTGTTCAAAGACTGCTTATGTGTTTATAATGGGGAACACAACTATAATCACAAAAGTCTATATATAAATGAGAGTTGAAACAGAAAGGTGTTTCAACACTGAATATTTGTAACCAAAATACATTTTACTGATTTATGGTTCTCAAGTGGAGTTATGACTACAACTTACTGGAGCACTCTTAGCTCAGTGATAGAGAGTTTACTGTTCCTGAGGTTGCTAGTTCAAATCTCCATGAAGCTACTCAACTTTTCTTTTTTCCTTTCATTTTAAATACATAACTAAATATTTAACAGGCTTTCTTCATTTTTACTTTCTCTACTACGTATAGTAAGTACGGGAAGTATTGTATTCCACCCAAAAATTCGATACCGAGATTTCACCGGAAATACATGTTTTGAGACCCCCTGAATCCAAAAAAAGTATTTTTGGAAACATGTCCGTGTGTGTCTGTGAACAGCATAACTCAGAAACGAACAGTCGGATAAACACCAAACTTGGTATTTAGGTTCAGTATCTTCCAGAGATGCGACACCAAGGTTTTCAAGAAAATCCCCACCCCAGAGTACCCTTTACATGGAACATTTTTCGAAAATTTTAATTTTCTCAAAAATGGCTAACGATTTTGATTAAAATATCATATGTTTAAGATATTTTCATGACAAATAAAATGTATATCTTGAATTTTCTGGGAATGTCTCCAAAAGTATTCTTCATTGTGAACGACTTTTGCATAACTGGTAAACCATAAGAGATAGACAAAATTTTACTACACAAAAAATGTAGAACGCGTTAAAATACACAATTTATGTCATATACATTTTTTGTTGAGTGAACCATTTTCGAGATATTGCTGGTTATTCCCTTAAATTTTCCAATACTTATACTTTTTCTCAAATGAGAATTCGTTATCCTTTTTTTTTTGTCTTGGTAATGCAAAGAGAATGGAAGACTCCACATAGCAACCAGCTCTTAAAATATTTGACTATCGCTAAAAACCTAACAATTCCCCTTGTATCTACAAGAAAATTAGCAATAAGGTTAACATCTCTATTAACATGAAGCATATGGAGAATAAGCGTTTGTAAAAATAGTTTGTACAAGAGTAGAGAAATTCATGTGAGTGTAACACATCAGCTTTTTTATGTATGTGGCGCTTATTTAGTAGTCTGTCATACCGGTAGATGGCAATCATGGCATTAATTTATCCGTCGGGTCGGGAGGAGGTTTCATTTTCAATTTAATTTTATAACCACAAATTTCAACATTATTATAATTATATTTGTAAGTAAAATGAAGTAACATAAGCAATATTATTTAACTATATTACGTAGAACGATTTGCAAAAAATATAAGATAACAGTCCTTTACGGAGAATGGAACTCGAGCTGCTTGTGTTAGAAGTTAAGTAGTTCACCCACTGCTCCACGTCAAGCATGGTAAGGAGGTAGCGGCGCACAAAAGTTGACGTTTGTGAACTGCTCAAGGGACCGGCCATTTTTAATTTGATCGAGTGCACGTGGCAGAGAAGTTAAAACATACATTCGTAAATGTTTTATTGCATTTGCCGTTTGCGAGGTTTTCCTTATTACTGGCTAGAATGTTTAATTACTTTATAAGTTCTTTTAAAGGGCTAAGTCACTATTCGTTTAAATTTATTTGTTTTTCGTGATCTTGCAAACGGCGGAATTTCAAAATCACATAGCGACCCGCTTTTTAAAGAATTTATCATCATTCACCCTCCTGTATCCCCTTTTAACTATACGAAATATGTAATGAAACTTTTTCTGCAAACAAGTAGATAGAAGAATAAACCTTTTTAGGCATAGTTGGTAGAAGAGCGATAGAGTAAATCATGTGAATGTAACATGAGACTTAGAAGGAATCGCAAAATATCGAGTTTGTCCGTTAGCTGACGCCCTCACACTTGGGAAGCTTGCAAACCTGTTAAATGGAATATTTCGAAAACAACGAACGCTGCAAAAAAATACAGATGTTTTGTAACGAACGCCAAATTTTTCCTGGAGTAACTTTTCGTCTATTTCTTTTAGTTTTCTAGTTATACTCAACTGAATCAATAAAGAGTACTTGACAGGCTCTTCGCAGAAACTTCAAGATGCCTATGCATTTTACGCATCTACCAATAGCTCAAACATGATATTTTAGAGGCATATTCCAAAACTAAGGTCCGTTTGGTCATAACAACAACATCGCTCATGAGACAAAGTATTATTGACAGTAATTTGTGCCTACATGTATATACTTTACTTTTCCACATAATCGCCGTTCACATCTATACACTTGCTGTTAGGCTGCACCAGCCGCCTGGGACTTGAACCAGTTGGTAACGCTCGTCGTGAGTTCATCGTCGGTTTGAAATCGTTGTCCACCCAGCCACCCTTTCAAATGCAACAAGAGGAAATAGTCGCTTGTCTCCAGGTCGGGACTGTACGGAGGGTGGTCAAAGTGTTCTCAACGAAACTCTTTGGTTATGGCAGCGGCGTGAGTAGTAATAGTCCCGGATGAGCCAATTGTTTTAACGATAATCCTGCCGCTAGGGGCGCTAGTGTCGCTGCGTGCGACGGCGGATCGTTAAACCGATTGGCTCATCCGGGACGAGTTGAAAGAATTGAGGAAGTGACGTGGAGTGTTTTGATTGGTTCGTTAATTCGGGTGGAAGATGAAGGAAGGAAGATGGAAGAGTATGGAGGTCGCGTGATGGAGAGGAGCTGGGTGGCGAGGTGTTGTCTGTGCGGAGGTCGGTACTGAAAGAGGGAAAAGATGGGGAGCGAGGGATAAAAAGTGTAACAGAAAGTGACGTGTGAAGTTGTGATTGTGGGAATAAGAAGTGATGTTATTGGTGGGAAGGAACAAATGAGAGTTGTTGATTGGTAAGAATAAGAGAGATTATGATTGGTGGAAAGAAAAAGGTGTGGGAGTGGGGTATGTTGGAGGTGATGGGAAAGGTAAGTTTTGGTAGCAGCAAGATTTGCAAAAGCCTGTCGTGAACTGATCAGCAATTTTTTGAACGTTGGATGGTAGTTTTCTTGAGTGGATAGAGAGATGGGGCGATATGAGATGCGGTGGCGAAAATGGGAACTAAACAAGGTGGTTGAGACAAGAGGTTTAAGGACGAGGAAATTTGGAGGTTAGTGGTGAACATGGCGGTCGCAAGAGGTGGGGGTAAGGAGACGCGGTGGTGAGAATGGGAACTAAAAGAAGATGGCAGTAGCAAGAGTTTAGAAGAGTAGATTTTGAGGTTAAATTAGTGGGAACTAAAAATGGCGGAGGGTCTGCGACAAGGAGATGCGGTGAGAACTAAACAAGATGGCGGACGCAAGAGGTGGGTAAGGAGGTTTGAGGTTACAGTACCAAAACACGAAAGGATATATTCCTACGCCAAGCAGGTCCGAAAAATAATTATGCGTGTGGTACTTACCTGTTACCGGTGTGGATGCGTCACCAAAAGCGCGGCACGCGACGCGAAAAAATAAAAGCAAACTGTTTTTTGAAAATGCTTAACCAGCTTTAAGATCAACCAACATCACTACGCACTGATATACCTAGGTTTTTAAAGCGGTACAGACACCCTTTGCAGAGGCGTAATTTAACTATACCAAAAACCTGGTACTGGACCATCGTGATGGTCGCTAGCGTACGTAGGAGCAGGGTTCTCATAGCCGGTCGAAAGCGGTCAAAAACGTGTACGACGTAGGTGTTCGCAGTAGCTGCTGCCGAGTCAACCGTCGAGGTGCGAATGAACGAGATCTGTTCTTGCCGGCAATCTGGTTGGGAGATGAGAGGCGCGGTGGTAAAAATGGGAACTAAATAAGATGGCGGAGGCATGAAGTTGAGGTTAAGGAGCGGTGAGGTGTTGTCTGTGCGGAGGTTGGAGGGCTGAAAGAGGGGGAAAGATGGTGAACGAGGGATAAAAAGTATAACAGAAAGTGACGTGTGAAGTTGTGATTGGTGGGAATAAGAAGTGATGTAATTGGTGGAAAGGAACAAATGAAAGTTGTTGATTGGTGAGAATAAGAGAGATTATGATTGGTGGAAAGAAAAAAGGTGTGGGAGTGGGGTATGTTGGAGGTGATGGAAAAGGTAAGTTTTGCTACCAACAACATTTGCAAAAGCCTATCCAGAACTCATCAGCAATTTTAAATAACTAGTGTTTCGGGGTTTTCTCTGGTTGGTAGACGAATGCAAGCTGTTTCTGCCATACTTATATTATTCGTCTTTTCCTTTTTTTCGTTTTTTTTTTAAAAATAACTAGTTTTTTGGGGGTTTTCTGCGGATGGTAAACGAATGCAAGCTCTTTCTGCTTTTTCATAGGTTTTCCCTGGTTGGTAGGCGTTTTCTGTACTGGTTGACGAAGGCGTGTCTAATTTTCGAGGTTTTCTCAGGTTTTTTAGCGGTTGTCCCTGCCCGGTAGGCAAATGATGAAGTTTTACCTTGTCGGCGCACGGATACTAGGCACATACTCGCGCGCGCACACTCACACAGACACACACACACACAAACGTTGCAGTTGCCATACTTATATTATTCGTCTTTTCCTTTTTTTTTCTTTTTTTTTTTTTGGGAGTATTCTGCGGTTGGTAAACGAATGCAAACTCTTTCTGCTTTTTCAAAGGTGTTCCCTGGTGGGTAGGCGTTTTCTGTAGTGGTTGACGAAGCCGTTTCTAATTTTCGAGGTTTTCTCAGTTTTTTTAGTGGTTGTCCCTGTCCGGTAGGCAAATGATAAAGTTTTTCTATAATGTCGTCGTTTTGGCTTGTGGCGCACGGATACTAGGCACGTACTCGCGCGCACACACACACACACAGACAGACACACACACACGGACATGTTTCCAAAAATGCTTTTTTTTGGATTCAGGAGGTCTCAAAACGTGTATTTCCGGTGAAATCTCGGTATCGAATTTTTGGGTGGAATGCAATACTTCCCCTACTTACTATACGTAGTAGAGAAAGTAAAAAAGTATAAGTATTGGAAAATTTAAGGAAATAACAAGCAATATCTCGAAAGCGGTTCACTCAACAAAAGAAATGTATATGGCATAAGTTGTGTATTTTAACGCGATCTACATTTTTTGTGTAGTAAAAGTTTGTCTATCTCTTATGGTTTACCAGTTATGCAAAAGGCGTTCACAATGAAGAATACTTTTGGAGACATTCCCAGAAAATTTGAGATATACATTTCATTTCTCATGACATTATCTTAAACATATGATATTTTCATCAAAATCGTTATAGCCATTTTTGAGAAAATTAAAAAAGTGTACTATCTTGTTTTCATGGGTTTTCCAGATCGGTAAGCGTTAGAATACTCTTAGAGCTTTTTTCGGGTTTTTCACGGTTGTTCCTGTCCGGTAGGCAAATGATAAAGTTTTTCTATAATGTCGTCGTTTTGGCTTGTGGCGCACGGATACTAGGCACGTACTCGCGCGCGCACACACACACAAACACACACACATTTAATAGTAGCGTGTAGCAAACTGTTTTTGAAAAATGCTTAACCAGCTTTAAGATCAACCAACATCACTACGCACTAATATACCTAGGTTTTTTAAAGCGATACAGACGCCCTTTGCACAGACGTAATTTAACTATACCAAAAACCTGGTCGCTAGCGTACGTAGGAGCAGGGTTCTCATTGCCGGTCGAAAGCGGCAAAAAAAGTGTACTATCTTGTTTTCATGGGTTTTCCAGATCGGTAAGCGTTAGAATACTCTTAGAGCTTTTTTTCAGGTTTTTCGCGGTTGTCCCTGTCCGGTAGGCAAATGATAAAGTTTTTCTATAATGTCGTTTTGGCTTGTGGCGCACGGATACTAGGCACGTACTCGCGCACACACACACACACACACACACACACTAAAATAGTAGCGTATAAAAAAAAATTTAACAAACCGTAGATTTTCAAGAAAATTCCCACACCGCAAACTACCCGTTTAGCGGGAGAAAGTTCGTTATTTTTACTGTCTTAAAAATGGCTCTAACCCCATTTGATTACGGTACGGTATGTTTAAGATATTTGCATGACAAGTAAAATGTATAACTTCAATTTTCTGGGAATAGCTGTGAAGTAGTCTCATTGTGAATGTCTTTTGTACAACTGTTAAACCGTAGGAAACGAAGCCTTACTGTACAAGAACGTTAAAGCACACAATTTATGTGTATTATTATTATTATTATTATTATTATTATTACTTTGTGGCGTTGTCTATTTACAAAGTTTCCATGTTGATTTTAATGTTTAAAAGCTTTAGACCTTTCTCACTAAAACTCGTCATTCTTTTAACTTTTCTTTTTTCATTTTCATACAAAGAGAACGGAATTTCACAAGTGAAACAGTACTGTGATAACGATACCAACAAACTAATTATTATTCACCCACTGAAACACATAAAAAACAATAAGTAATAATCACAGACCCAGTTTGTGGGTATTTAAATGAAACATCATGCACAATATAAGCCAATTATGTAATAAGTTGAAATGTGCAAATCTATAGATGTATTTCTGGCGAAATCCCGGTATGGAATTTTTGAGTGCAATGCAATTTCTCCTGTATCTGCTATGTACGTGGTAGAGAAAGTAAAAATAGTGACTATACAGATGTAACAATAGAGAAACCCACTTGAAGAAAAAACGGAATAAAAATAACAAGGCGTCAGACTCAACTTTCGCGCCATTCTCCGAATATCTGAGAATATTCTTAATATGAGACAGGCATTTTACCTTAAGCAAGTAGTTTTAATCTTGCTTTTATGAAAATCAGAGTTTTCGCTATATCGTTTATTTGTGACAACAACGCTAAGTTTCGAGCTAGCTATACTCACTTTTCTTGCAACTATATACGTTTAAACTAATATTAACAAATTCCTCGTAATCCCAGAATTTATTAATCATAGCTGTAATATTTTTCACAACTGCATGTAATAATATTGATTTAGGGGCTTTCTCTACCACGTAAAATAGTAGGTAGAGAAATTATAGAAAACTTTATCATTTGCCTACCGGACAGGGACAACCACTAAAAAACCTGAGAAAACCTCGAAAATTAGAAACGGCTTCGTCAACCACTACAGAAAACGCCTACCAACCAGGGAAAACCTATGAAAAAGCAGAAAGAGTTTGCATTCGTTTACCAACCGCAGAAAACTCCCAAAAAGAAAAAAAAAGAAGAAAAAGGAAAAGACGAATAATATAAGTATGGCAACTGCAACGTTTGTGTGTGTGTGTGCGCGCGAGTATGTGCCTAGTATCCGTGCGCCGACAAGGTAAAACTTCATCATTTGCCTACCGGGCAGGGACAACCGCTAAAAAACCTGAGAAAACCTCGAAAATTAGAAACGCCTTCGTCAACCAGTACAGAAAACGCCTACCAACCAGGGAAAACCTATGAAAAAGCAGAAAGAGCTTGCATTCGTTTACCATCCGCAGAAAACACCCAAAAAACTAGTTATTTTTTTAAAAAAAACGAAAAAAAAAGGAAAAGACGAATAATATAAGTATGGCAGAAACAGCTTGCATTCGTCTACCAACCAGAGAAAACCCCGAAACACTAGTTATTTAAAATTGCTGATGAGTTCTGGATAGGCTTTTGCAAATGTTGTTGGTAGCAAAACTCGCCTTTTCCATCACCTCCAACATACCCCACTCCCACACCTTTTTTCTTTCCACCAATCATAATCTCTCTTATTCTCACCAATCAACAACTTTCATTTGTTCCTTTCCACCAATAACATCACTTCTTATTCCCACCAATCACAACTTCACACGTCACTTTCTGTTATACTTTTTATCCCTCGTTCGCCATCTTTCCCCCTCTTTCAGCCCCCCAACCGCCGCACAGACAACACCTCACCGCTCCTTAACCTCAACTTCATGCCTCCGCCATCTTATTTAGTTCCCATTTTTACCACCGCGCCTCTCATCTCCCAACCAGATTGCCGGCAAGAACAGATCTCGTTCATTCGCACCTCGACGGTTGACTCGGCAGCAGCTACTGCGAACACCTACGTCGTACACGTTTTTGACCGCTTTCGACCGGCTATGAGAACCCTGCTCCTACGTACGCTAGCGACCATCACGATGGTCCAGTACCAGGTTTTTGGTATAGTTAAATTACGCCTCTGCAAAGGGTGTCTGTACCGCTTTAAAAACCTAGGTATATCAGTGCGTAGTGATGTTGGTTGATCTTAAAGCTGGTTAAGCATTTGCAAAAACAGTTTGCTTTTATTTTTTCGCGTCGCGTGCCGCGCTTTTGGTGACGCATCCACACCGGTAACAGGTAAGTACCACACGCATAATTATTTTTCGGACCTGCTTGGCGTAGGAATATATCCTTTCGTGTTTTGGTACTGTAACCTCATACCTCCTTACCCACCTCTTGCGTCCGCCATCTTGTTTAGTTCTCACCGCATCTCCTTGTCGCAGACCCTCCGCCATTTTTAGTTCCCACTATTTTAACCTCAAAATCTACTCTTCTAAACTCTTGCTACCACCATCTTCTTTTAGTTCCCATTCTCACCACCGCGTCTCCTTACCCCCACCTCTTGCGACCGCCATGTTCACCACTAACCTCCAAATTTCCTCGTCCTTAAACCTCTTGTCTCAACCACCTTGTTTAGTTCCCATTTTCGCCACCGCATCTCATATCGCCCCATCTCTATCCACTCAAGAAAACTACCATCCAACGTTCGAAAAATTGCTGATCAGTTCACGACAGGCTTTTGCAAATCTTGCTGCTAGCAAAACTTACCTTTCCCATCACCTCCAACATAACCCACTCCCACACCTTTTTCTTTCCACCAATCATAATCTCTCTTATTCTTACCAATCAACAACTCTCATTTGTTCCTTTCCACCAATAACACCACTTCTTATTCCCACCAATCACAACTTCACACGTCACTTTCTGTTACACTTTTTATCCCTCGCTCCCCATCTTTTCCCTCTTTCAGTACCGACCTCCGCACAGACAACACCTCGCCACCCAGCTCCTCTCCATCACGCGACCTCCATACTCTTCCATCTTCCTTCCTTCATCTTCCACCCGAATTAACGAACCAATCAATACACTCCACGTCACTTCCTCAATTCTTTCAACTCGTCCCGGATGAGCCAATCGATTTAACGATAATCCTACCGCTCAGGGCGCTTTTCAAACTTACCGCCGCCGCCGTCGCACGCAGGGACACTAGCGGCAGAATTATCGTTAAAACAATTGGCTCATCCGGGTCTATGCGACCATCACGATGGTCCAGTACCAGGTTTTTGGTATAGTTAAATTACGCCTCTGCAAAGGGTGTCTGTACCGCTTTAAAAACCTAGGTATATCAGTGCGTAGTGATGTTGGTTGATCTTAAAGCTGGTTAAGCATTTTCAAAAAACAGTTTGCTTTTATTTTTTCGCGTCGCGTGCCGCGCTTTTGGTGACGCATCCACACCGGTAACAGGTAAGTACCACACGCATAATTATTTTTCGGACCTGCTTGGCGTAGGAATATATCCTTTCGTGTTTTGGTACTGTAACCTCAAACCTCCTTACCCACCTCTTGCGTCCGCCATCTTGTTTAGTTCTCACCGCATCTCCTTGTCGCAGACCCTCCGCCATTTTTAGTTCCCACTATTTTAACCTCAAAATCTACTCTTCTAAACTCTTGCTACCGCCATCTTCTTTTAGTTCCCATTCTCACCACCGCGTCTCCTTACCCCCACCTCTTGCGACCGCCATGTTCACCACTAACCTCCAAATTTCCTCGTCCTTAAACCTCTTGTCTCAACCACCTTGTTTAGTTCCTATTTTCGCCACCGCATCTCATATCGCCCCATCTCTCTATCCACTCAAGAAAACTACCATCCAACGTTCAAAAAATTGCTGATCAGTTCACGACAGGCTTTTGCAAATCTTGCTGCTACCAAAACTTACCTTTCCCATCACCTCCAACATACCCCACTCCCACACCTTTTTCTTTCCACCAATCATAATCTCTCTTATTCTTACCAATCAACAACTCTCATTTGTTCCTTCCTACCAATAACATCACTTCTTATTCCCACCAATCACAACTTCACACGTCACTTTCTGTTACACTTTTTATCCCTCGCTCCCCATCTTTTCCCTCTTTCAGTACCGACCTCCGCACAGACAACACCTCGCCACCCAGCTCCTCTCCATCACGCGACCTCCATACTCTTCCATCTTCCTTCCTTTATCTTCCACCCGAATTAATGAACCAATCAAAACACTCCACGTCACTTCCTCAATTCTTTCAACTCGTCCCGGATGAGCCAATCGATTTAACGATAATCCTACCGCTCAGGGCGCTTTTCAAACTTACCGCCGCCGCCGTCGCACGCAGCGACACTAGCGACACGAGCGCCCCTAGCGGCAGGATTATCGTTAAAACAATTGGCTCATCCGGGACTATTACTACTGGCGTGCGGGCGTGGTTGTCGTGCAGGAGGATGATGCCCGACGACAGTTTCCTGCGGCGTCGATTCTGTACGGCACGTCTCAGTTTAGTAAGCGTTGCACAGTACACGTCATTCAAAAGGACGCTCTTTTCGTCCCAAAACACGGTAGCCATCATTTTGCGATTCCTATACGGCGATTGCTTACACTTATTTTGGCTTGGGTGAACCGGAACGGCGCCACTGCATTGACTGTTGTTTCGATTCTGCGTTGGTGCACGTTATCCATCTCTCGTCGCCGATAACGAAGTGGGAAAAGCAACCGTCTCCATCTTGTCTACAGCGCTCCAAAAACTGTCTTGCGCTAAGCATTCGTTGCTCTTTGTGCTGACCGGTGAGCAGGTTTGGCACCCACTTCGCACAAATTTTCCGATATCCAAGCTGTTCAGTGACGATCCTGTAAAGTGACTTCGACTAACATTTGAGAATTCATCAGCCAGACCACTAATCGTCAAACGCCGATCATTTCGAAGTTTTTGGTTCACTTGCTCAACGATGTCGTCGGTCCGAATACTGGGCCTACCACGCCGCTGTTTACCGTGCACATTTGCGCCATTTCTAAATTCTCGACACCAGTGTCGAACCTGTTTGTCACTCATTGTGTTCGGTCCATACACGAGGCATAACTCAAGAGGGATGTCCGCAGCTGACGATCCTTTTGCCAGTAAACATCTAATCACACCGCGCATTTCACAACTGGCGGGGTCTACGATTGTCGCGGCCATCGCAATCTGCTCTCACCGACTGGCAAACGCCTACTGCGTCACACCAACACAACGGTAGGTTCCTCCGGAGTCGGTAGACAACGTTGCAGGCGTGAAACGTCCTTCAGGCCTACCATCCGTTAAATATTGTTCACAGGACCTTAGTTTTGGAATACACCACGTATTCAAAATCGCCACAGTGGTTTTTGAGAAAATAAAATCAATGAAAATGTTTCCATGTAAAGTGTAATTTAGGATGGGGAAATTTTCTTGAAAATCTTGTCGCGCCCTTGAAGAAATATGCTGAATATAAATTCCAAGTTTGGTAAATATCCGCCACTTCGTTTTTGAGTTACACTGTTCACAGTCAGGCACATGTGCGGTTACCTTTCTCCAAATTTTCTTTTTTGAATTTAGGAACCTCAAAATATAAATATGGAATTTTTTGATGGAATGTAACACTTTCACCTACGTTGTTTATTGCACATTTTAGAAAACAAAAAAATTGCACGTTTTTAGTAGACTTCCGAGATAAACTATTCTCAAATTCGGATCAATTTCAAACTATTTACATCCATGAATATTCGCTTTGCATTTGTTTGCATTCTTTATTTAACACTTTCACTTGTTCTCCTATCATTTAAATAATACCAACATAATACCAACCTGCATGAATGGGGTTTTACTGTTACATTGTGTGATAGAATGTTATATAAATGTAGGAGACTCCCATTTGCTTTTAATTTGTTTTAATTTATGAAGAATCTTAAGGAATGCCTGGGGAAGAATGATTCGGTCGCGTCTTGATGTACCTTAGATGATCTTAGAAACTCCCAATTTATTTCAATAAATTTAAAATATAAGGTGCAGTTAATTCCTTCAGCCAATTTGAGGCACGTATAAACCATTTAAGACTTAATAAATACAAAAAAAAAAAAAACTGATGTGTTACACTCACATGACTTTCTACTCTTGTACAAACTATTTTTACAAACGCTTATTCTCCATCTACTTCATGTTAATCGAGATAAACATTTGCAGACTCTATCTTATTGCTAATTTTCTTGTAGATGTAAGGGGAATGTATATTTACAAGGGCAATATAGAAATACAGTAGCCTTTAAGCACATACATATCTCTTAATAGCTGGTTGCTAGGTGCAGCACCATTCTCTTTGCCACAGATTAATACTCTTTGCATATCCAAGACAAAAAAATGAATAACGAATTCCCATTTGAGAAAATAAGTATTGCAAAATTTAAGGGACTAACAAGCAATATCTCGAAAATGGTTCACTCAATAAAAAATGTATAAGACATAAATTGTGTATTTTAACGCGATCTACATGTTTTGTGTAGTAAAATTTTGTCTATCTCTCATGGTTTACCAGTTATGCAAAAGTCGTTCACAATGAAGAATACTTTTGGAGACATTCCCAGAAAATTCAAGATATACAGTTTGTCATGAAAATATCTTAAACATATGACATTTTAATCAAAATCGTTAAGAGCCATTTTTGAGAAATTTAAAATTTTCGAAAATTGTTCCATGTAAAGGGTAATCTGGGGTGGGGGGATTTTCTTGAAAACCTTGTGTCGCATCTCTGGAAGATACTGAACCTAAATACCAAGTTTGGTGTTCATCCGACTGTTCATTTCTGAGTTATGCTGTTCACACACACACACACACACATACACACACACACCGGACATGTTTCCAAAAATGTTTTTTTTTTGGATTCAGGGGGTCTCAAAACATATATTTCCGGTGAAATCTCGGTATCGAATTTTTGGGTGGAATACAATACTTCCCCTACTTACTATACGTAGTAGAGAAAGTAAAAATGTAAGACCTGGTGTTCCGCGCAGCATGCAGATATACACCACGAAGATACTGACTGAGAAGTGAGAATATACATGTTTTCCCGTTTCTACCATTAGATTGTATTATGGTGTTATTCCGCTTCTGATGCCAATAAAAATAATGTATTTACTTCCTGCAGTGGAATTTGAGTCAATTATATATACCTGACTGTAATACTTCGGAAACCTTGGGCTGCGACCTCGGTTTGGAGGCATTCGCCTATATAAGTGATATTTACGACATGTTAGGGTGCGGAATATGCAACGGAGGGGGACACTTCGCGCACTGCGACGTACAGAGATCTGCTAAAACTGGCGCTCCCTAGGAGGAAGGGATGAAGTAAAGGGACCACAGGCAGATAGGCCACAGAGACACGCGGAAGACCCATTCCACTACTGGAGTTCCCTATGGCAGTCCTCAAGTTAATATGGGGAATACTGTTTCCTAAGAGCAAGCATCCGGCACCGCCTCACACCACGAAATCTAGCAGCACACCTCAAACATGAGAAGGCAACAGAATAAAAGTGAAATAATGGAAAGGAAATGAAAGTAAAAGAGAAACCACCCCAGCATTCGTCTACCAGAGGGCGGTCGATGGGGATCGAACCCGGAGCCTCCCAGGCTCGGTATGACAGATCTTATCTGAACTAGCCTTAATTGCGTACTCATTTGAACAAATTTGAAATGTGACAAACACGGTTGAAACTTGGGACGACGAGACCCTGCCCAGCACGTTCACATTGATGTCTGAGTGGAGCCTTTTTCCATTTCTATGCCCATTATTTAGGTCGATGTGAGTGACGCGTACAAAGAAATATCTGCCGCAATGGGAACTGTGACATGCTTACGTGTCACTTGATGAAGTTCCTTGTGGTTTCGATCATACGCCTTTCTCTGCCTTTTACCATCTATTTCCTACAAATTATTCACACGAAAACTTCTTTTCCTGTGTATTTCCGTTAATGGTGGTAAATGGTTGTAGCAGCATACATGAGTCAGCTGTTTAAATAAGCACGTCGACATTATTATACTTAACCAACTTGTACGCTTTGTCGTGAAATTTACGGTCTTCCAATTTTTATGACTTTGCGGCAGCTGATGTCCTTTTTACAGTTTTTGGGCTAATTCAAAGTGAATGTTGCAGATTTTCACCACGGACATGGCAAAGCATTAAATTCTGTTGCACTATATTGTAACTGAATGTTATACGGTGCTATGATAGGTCAGAGCTTATCTGTGCTAGTGTGTGTGTGTGCTCATCATGATCATGGTCCCTCTTCACTGGGCTGCAACAAAATAAATAGCGTGCACCGCTAATAACCAGGGCGCGAACATTTAGTAATGGACAACGAAAATTCTAAAATCAGCTCCCTCATTGAATTTGTTTAGCCTATCCTCTTCTATGACTGGGGATATGTTTCTTTTTTATGAAGCATAACATATGGTCTAGAAATCTGTGTATAGCTTAGGAAGTGGTGCTCTTTGCTTTAGTACGTGTTTATTGTGGTACTAAGAAGAATTTCAGATGCAGGTTTTCGAGGATTCTAATAAAACTGAATTCCCATTTATTTAACATTTGATTTTTGTGCATTTACTGCACTGAAAATTTTACACACTCTAAATGTCATGCCATCGCAAAATTGTTACTCTTTGCTGGACGAGGAAAAGTTTTCCGGTTTCAATTTCAGGAAGTTGGTAACTATAGTATTATAGTAGTATTGATGATCAACTCATGAGAAACTAAACAACAGTCACTTAAATTTTCAGATGATAATGCTTAAACTGTAAAAAAACGAAACACAGGCAATGTGTTGGAAATCTTTAGCTCCACTAAAGTTTTGCTTGACATACGATAAAGCATAGATTTTAATAAAATATCACTTTTCCCGTGGAAAGTGAGTATTTGTCAATCTCTTGTACAATAAAGAGATGATGAACCACATGTCCAGTTACACAGTTGCAAAAGTAACACTCTGATTGTAGAGAGTACGTTGTATTATAATACAACAGTTACTGTCCGTGTTGTCAACAGAGGACAACGTCCACCAGAAATCAGATTTAATTATACTATTGAGCTCTCGTGATACGCATGCGAAAAGGCAACTATCCGAGATGCCGTTGTGGAACATACAATCATTAACAAGGAAACTGTTGATGGAAGTGAATTCCTTTAACATGAGTTAAATGAGAAGTAATTGCAATAGTTACGATGTATATTGTTAACAGTAATTTAATAATTCGCGCTCAAGTGGTCTTCCAATACTCATGGAAGAGAGTTGAAGTGAAAACAACCCGAGTCAGTAAAGTAACAGTGGACCAAAGTATCTTGTTACGGTTATGTTAAATAACCATGTACATACCAATGAAAGACAGAGATACATCCAACAAACGACTTCTTTACTCAGTCAACAAAAACCACAAGCATTATAGGAAATTCACTTAACACCCTTGGACACATCATAAATTTCAAAGGATTTTCAAGAAATACATCACCCTGTCTCCACAGAATAACCACAATATACAGAAACTACTATACAACAGAACAAAAGACCCTATCCCCAACGATAAATATATCAAATAGTTTGTTATGACTGTACCTGGTATACATAGGAAGAACCAAAAGAAATCTTGAAATAAGACTTAAAGAGCGTTAGAGATGCATTTGTCAAAATCAGATGGATAAATCAGCAGTAGCACATCATTTCTGGTCTTCAAACTATGAAATCACTCCAAACATAAACCTCTTAAAACTGATCAACAACAGCAATGAATTGAACATCTGGGGGTGGGGGGGAATCTGATGTGTTAGCTCACATGACTTTCTCTACTCTTGTACAAACTATTCTTACAAACGCTTATTCTCCATCTACTTCATGTTCATCGAGATGTCGAGATGTTAATCTTATTGCTAATTTTTTTGTAGATGCAAGGGGAATTGGTAGGCTTTAAGCGATAGTCAAATATTTTAAGCGCTGGTTGCTATGTGGAGTATTCCATTCTCTTTGCATTACCAGGACAAAAAAAAAAAGAATAACGAATTCTCATTTGAGAAAAAGTATGTGTTGGAAAATTTTACGGGAATAACGAGCAATATCTCGAAAATGGTTCACTCAAGAAAAAAAAGTATATGACATGAATTATGTATTTTAACGCCTTTTGGAGACATTCCCAGAAAATTCAAAATATGCATTTTATTTGTCATGAAAGTATTTTAAATATATGATATTTTAATCAAAATTCTTAGAGCCATTTTTGAGAAAATTCAAATTTTCAAAAAATGTTCCATGTAAAGGGTAATCTGGGGTGGAGGGGATTTTCTTGAAAACCTTCGTGTCGCATCTCTGGAAGATACTGAACCTAAATACCAAGTTTGGTGTTTATCCGACTGTTTGTTTCTGAGTTATGCTGTTCACACACACAGACATGTTTCCAAAAATACTTTTTTGGATTCAGGAGGCCTCAAAACATGTATTTCCGGTGAAATCTCAGTATCGAATTTTTGGGTGGAATACAATACTTCCTCTACTTACTATACGTAGTAGAGAAAGTAAATACATATCGTCAAAGACAAGAATCATCTAATGAATTTCGAACTACCACCCAGCAGCCTTTGGAGGTTCAACCCAGCACCAGAGAACACCACTAACCACACTCATTCCGCAGACAGTAACCTGCAAAATCAGTTGGAAACATGCTGACGATGGGAGCAAACCGTTCTCACGAAAACGGTTCAAGTAAGAACGTTTTAGTGATGTAGTGTAACAAACTCCAACTCTCTTTATTTTAAAATACTTGACAGTTATTTTGGAACGGTTTATATTTTAACCTAATATTTTTGGAACTGGAACGGTCGGAACTGAAAAATAACCATTCTTCCCACTTCCATTTTCTTAAAGCTTACATTTGCTTTCAGTGAGAATGAAATTTAAGAGGCTGTTTACAGGATATTCAAGACATACACCTCACTCTCATCTAACGTCTGAAATTTATATTTTAATAAAAATCATTAGCGATTTTTGAGAAAAAAATATGTTCATGTAAAACGCCTTGGGATGAGGAAAAATTAGTTGAAACTTCATTGTATATACTAATCAATTGAACTATTTCACTCTGCTGTATCGCTCTTCTTCGTATAAAATGTATAAATAATTTGTAGAAGAGGTATTGTGTTACATTCACATGCGTTTATCTGCCCGTTTTAGCTTATTTTTATATACTGCCACAAACTGTTGTTGCGAAAGCTTATTTTTCTATCTAGTTCATGTTAGTCCAGATAAACCTTTGCAGAAGTGGGTTTATTACACATTTCATTGTAGATACAAGAGGGGCAGAGGAAACCCAATCGATAGGTAAAAGCGATGTCTGTATGCTGGGCTTCAAATTCCATACAAACAACTTAATAGTGACAGCACTTTAAAATTGACAATTGTAGAAACATTTAAACCAATAAAAACAGATCTTAGAAATGGTTTATGGCACAGAAAGTAATTTGAAACACACATGTACCTTACCGCGATCTGCAGTTTACCAGTTATACAAAACTACTACCGAGTACTCCACAGGCTATTCCCAGAAAATTTAAGATAATTTTATTTGTCATGTAAATATTGTGACGCAGCGGGTATGGCCCAAGGTTATCGGGAGGTCGACGCAAGGGAGTCGGACGGAGATAAACAAAGTTAAGTAGTGTATTTGCCAGCGTAAATACGGGGAGCACTATCGTCAGATAACCCAAATATTCTGGATGTTTCCCCTTCTAGAACGTTCTGGAACTCTGGAAATTTGCAACGGCTATATAAGTGAGAGCTCTCGCAAGTAAGTCACTGAGCGAGTTAGCGAGTGCATTTCTAAGGCGGCACCAAGTGCGGTTCTACGAGCGAGTTTGTGGCGACTGCTGTGACGTGTAGTGAGCGCTGTTTCCTCGAGGTACTGGAGAAGTCTTGTGTTCGACTCTCCAGCGAGTGAAGAAGTGGCTACATCGTGCGCATTTCATTACGTCACGAGGAAAGTGAAGTGATAGTGAGTGATTGTATTTCAATGAAAATCGTTAGACATTTTTGAGAAAATGAAAAAATCGAAGGTTTTTCTATGTAAGGTTAGTTTGGGGTGTGGGATTTTCTTCAAAATCTTAATATAGCATTTTTGGAAGGCCCTGAACTTAAATACCAACTTTAATAGCTGTGCAAGTTTTCGTTTTTGAGTTTCGCTGTTCTCATACACACGGATGTTTTTCTAAAAATGCTTTTTGGGATTTAGGGTGCCTCAAAACATGTATTTCTGATGGAATCTCCACCACCAAATTTTGGGTGCAATGCAATACTTCCCTACTCTCGTGGTAGGGAAAATAATAAACGATAGTGGGTAGAATAAGTCATTTGAATGTAACACAGCAGCTATTTTACTATCCAAATCCTAGTCGTCCTCCGTGGACTAGTGGCACCGTGCTAGCCTCTAGTTTTCCAAGGTCGCGGGTTCAAATCCGGCGGAGGGCGATGGATTTTTTCGGGCGTAAAAACCCTTAGCATGTCTTCCTTCGGAAGGGAAGTAAAGCCGGTGGTCCCGTGTCGTAGATTTACGGCACGTAAAAGAACCTCAAGCCTGATAGAGGCCTCTGAGGGAAATTACAGGGGGGACGCTAAGGAGCACAGCAGTTAAAGAGCGTGCATAAATAAAAGTCAATTTAGTTTATCCAAATCGTAAGTTTGGTACTTTTAAATACAGGAGTTTGTAACTCTGTTGGTAACCGCTACACGAAGATGTTTTAGAGAGCGAGTTGTGCACTTGATAAATGGATATTAATGTTGCTCAGAGACGTTTGGAGCTGGAAGGTCCTAACAACCAGTCTTCCTACCGCTGAAGACGCACTTATAAACATTGCTGCAACTCCAGTTCTGGATAAAGGGAAATACATACAACTTTCTTTACGAAATGTTATTCTTTCATCTGCTTGACGTTTATCCAGATGAACATTTACAGGAAATTAGGCTAAAGTGATAGAATTTTAAAGAAATCCCATGCTCTTTGTATATCCGCGAGGGGGAAAAAAACAAATAGCGGCTTACCATTTGAGAAAACTCAAACTATAAGGAGGAATATCTAAAAAATAATTAAGTTGACATACATTTATATTTTAAATACATCTTTTGTGTAAGATTAAAAATGATGCAAAACTCATTTAGAATGAAGTGGACTTAAGAGACTATTCCCAGAAGATATACAAATATCTTAAGTACGTTGGCTTTTTATTGTTCCGTTTATATCGTGCCTAAACTGCATAGTCGTATGTTTGGAAGATGGTGTTTTTGAGTGATGTTGTTCACAGACAAATTGTTATGTATTCAGCGGGCCTCAAAACGTGTATTTCCGGTGAAATCTTGATATGGATTTTTTTGAGTGGAAAACAATATGCTCTCTACCTTACCTGGTAAAGTAAAAAACAGGGAACAATTTTGCATATAAAGGGTAGCTTGGCGTGGGGCATTCGCTTGAAAATCTTCGTGTCACATGTTTGATACATACAAAATTACACGCGGATGTTTTTCTAAAAAATACTTTTTGCATTCAGGAGGCCTCAATACTTTTATGCGAGGTGAGATCTCGATATCGAATTTTTGGGTGAAATACAATACGTACCTACTTCTTCTATCTGCTGTAGGTAATTGGTAGAGAAAGTAATAAAAACTAGTAAGGCTGATTCATTTATTTGATTTTGGAGGAATCAAATAAGCATTAGAACTATTGAGATGAAGTCAAAATAAGCATGTAACATGCCTGTAGTGAAGAGGTTTTATTGACTGGGATTCATAACAGTGTTCTACGTAACTTAGCGATGTGCAGTTCTACCCATCATAGATGAAAAGGCTAAACGAGTGGTTCCACCTAAAATATCCTAAATCGCTGCTTTCAGTTCTTCAGAGGAGCCATTCTCTGCGACTCAGAGAGGCTGTAAATGTCGTTGGCAATGTTTCCAGAAACGAAGTACCCATGCCAAAAGCTGCAGAGAATTATTAAACGCAATACTGGCTTTGTTCAGTATTGCAGGAGCAACATTAGCATATGTTACGTTGTTCTGTAGCATCTGATAATAGGAAATCGGACATTCCAGACAATTTTAGCATACCTACTGCAACGTAAAGTCCAAACAATAAAAACGCGAGAGGGGGAGAGTTATCCACAAACAAAACAAAATATTAAAATATATTCTGTGTGTTTTATGATAGTTATTGATAAGGCGTGCTTTTGTGAAATAATATTTTAAATAAATGTTGCTAAAATAAAGAAAAACAAAAATTATTGGTAAAAGCATTTATTAAAAAAAATATTTGGAGCATATAGAAACCTAAATCATACAAGTGTAGCTTGAAACAAAAACGGAACGTTATTGCTGTTGGTAACGATGATCCATCAGGATCCGAAAACCCGGGCCCTGGTTATAGCATTCCTTAAAGAGAGGCAAAATCGCGACTAGCAGCCAAAATACTAAGTTACAATATGCGGAAACAATTTGTTTTCGTGGTAACGAGGAGAGAAAGAAAAGAACAATCCCAAGGTTTCACCGGTAGATAACGCCCTCACACTTGAGATAAGTGTAAACTTACAACAATGGAATACTTCGAAAACGGCTAACGCTACGAAACAATTTCACACAAATTGGATAATTTAGTAAGTTTCACATTTTTCCTCTTATAATTATGCCTATCTATTAATGGTTTACTGGTCACATAAAATTATAGAAAATATAGATAAATAACGGGATTACACAGGCTATTCAGACACCCTAGAGGTGGCCAAAAGTAGGTATATGGTAATGAAGTATACATTACCCGACGTTGTACGGTTAGCTTTTTCAACTAGAACGACTAATCAATTGATCTCAGTTACCTCCCCCTGTTCCTTATGAAATTGTTATACACTCTGCCAATTTATAACTTGCCGGCATCTGAGAGACGGAGCTCGAATCGGGTACTTCGTGAGCGCTCGGGACAGCCATGCGTTTCACAAGAGCGTATATTCTTGTAGTAGTTATGATGGGGAACACAACTATGACCACAAGGTGGAAGTAATGTACTTACGACATTGTATGTCGCCATTGAGGTATGTCATCTAAAAAAATGTTGATCTCCTTGTAGCTTACCGGGAAAAATGTAAATCAGCTGGGTAATTTAATGTCGTACCGGCGTGTTGCCATGGTAGCTCAGTTGGTTAGAGCAACCGGAAGATCTGTGGTTCAAATCCCGGTATGGCGTTGAAGTTTTCAGTCGCCTGTGTCTAGCTTTCCATATAATCACCAAAGTGTCACCAGAGACTAGTTCATATATACGAGATTTAAAACAGACAGGTGTTTCAGAGTATTTCAACACTGAATATTTGTAACCAAAACACACTTTATTGATTTATGCTTGTCAAGTGAAATGTGACTAAAGCTCGTTACAATGCCACACTTGCTGCAGCACTCTTAGTTCAGTAGTTCAAATCTCCATGAAGCTGCTCAACTTTCATTTTAATTACATGAGTAAAACATAACAGGTTTCTTCATTTTTATGTATGCGGCGCTTATTTAGTAGCCCATCATACCGGTAGATGGCAACCACGACATTAATTTATCCGTCGGGTCGGGAGGAGATTTCATACTCAGTCAATTTAATTTCATAAACATAAATTTCACCATTATTGTAATTATAATTTTAATTAAAATGAAGTAACACGTCCTTCCGCTAAACACTATCGCACAATTCATGATTAGTGAGCAGGAGCCCCATCTTGCTGAAAATGGAACTAGTCATTGTTGTGTTCCCCCGTAATATTAAATTTATAATTGTATCCTATTCTTGACCACGCTAAATGTGGTATTTTAATCAAAATCGTTAGAGCCATCTTTGACAAAATACAAAATAACACAATATCTTCCATGTGAAGAGTAATTTGGTATAGGAATATTTTCTTATTGCATATTTGAAGATATTTAACTTAAATTTGAAGTTTAAATCTATCCGAATTTGTATTTTTGAGTTCTACCATGATCACACACACAGATACATGAGGGCCTTTTCTTAAAATGTTTATTCTTGTATTGGGAGTCCTCAAAACATGTATTTCCAATGACATCTCGATACAGAATTGTGGAATGCATACTTCCTTTGCCTACTATAGGTAGGCGGAACACAAATAGATGGTTTCTTTAACACAAACTTAACCAGAATTGTTTAACTTGTGAATGTTATGTAGTGTACATGATCCTCTCGTTTACAGTCTACTTCACACAGACAGAAGATATACTTTGTGTTAAAATGTTACCTAAACTGGAGCTGTACATAACCACAACAACAGTGCTGCACTCTAAGGTATATTTTTTAGATTTACCTGAATGCAGACGTTCTTACCATATATGTGTATTTTTCATTTAGAAACTTTTAACACTTATTTGCATCTAGCATATACAATAGAACCACGTTTTAAGCACTTGAATGTGTGTTGTGTATTTTAGAACGTTTCAAATTCCTTATTATTGCTGTTAATGTGTCCTTTTTCTTCCCGATAACATTTAAATATTTTATTTGTGTTTTCTTACTAGGTACATGTTCAGTATTCTGCATGTTGTTTCCAACTCCTTTAGTATATCTTATGTCACTTGAGTTTTGAAAAATTACCTGTTAGTATACTGTTTTTAGTTTAGATACAATGCTTCTCTCGCAAGAGTTGGCCAGTCGCTCGGCGCATCTTGCTAACGCAGTCAGAGCGCTGACTCGATAAATTGGATAAACTATTGTGACGACGCCACGACGTCTTCATTAAATGGGACTCTGCACTCCCTAGGCGGGGAGACGGGAAGGGAGAGGCGAGAGGGGCAGCTCAGACGGTTATCGAATGCGGGGAGCTGGAGGGGTAATGAAGGGTGATATTAGACGTGTAATTCTGATTTTAAGAGAAGTTCTAACAAATTATCTAAGCTACAAGACAAGAGGAAGATAGACCTCTTTAGAGTTTATCTGGTCGAACGGAAACGTCCGGTGTTACATCTTGTCGTGCCTAGGGCCTATGTCGAAGCTGTAAAGCAGCACAAAATTAATTTTAAAGAGCCAACCGTCACAGAGTCCTGCTAGGTAAATGATAGGCAGAGCCCGAGCCGTCAAAGACTCTAAATACCCGAGTAGTAGGCTGACCACGTGCTTTAGACAGCACTCACGTAAGCGGATGTCAGCGTGGTTTGCATCTTTCCGTGTGTCGAATTGCCATGAACCTGAGGCGATCATTATCCCTAAAAATCATACGATCTAACCCCTGCTTACATCGGGAAATTAAAGCCAATTTCATGGATTTACTTAAACAAATTTTGTCCTGAATATCTTGAACTTAATATCACATTCTTGTAAAATAGAACTATAAGCATCGCAATATTTCCACAAATGAAACTTCTAGCTCTTAATGATTTAAATTCTTATTATTAAATTTACAATTGCAATGAAAATAAAAGTCTGTGTTGAAATAATCTTCTTCTGCATTCACACAACTCGGTGACTTTTTTAGCAAATCTTGTTTCATGTTCATGCATTTAGCTTTTTCTCCTGATGATGGTTTATTGCATTTCTTCTGATGTGTCAGGGTTTAAAAAAAAAAAACACACACACACACACACTTCATTTTTCAGCTTTCCTCATAAATAAATAAAAACCTTATGTATCATTCACGTGTCTTTCTCTGCCCACCATAATTTATTTTTGTCTCTCTTCTACAAATCATTCTCACAAAAGCTTATTTTTATCTACTTCATGCTAATTGAGATAAATGTTTACAGAAATTGTTTCATTACACATTTCGTTGAAAGTACAAAAGGGACACAGGAAACTGAATCGATAGCTAAATCTTTAAAAATTAGCTTTGAAATTCCATATTTTTTGCAATGTTATCGCTTCAAAAACATTAAAGTAGAGTAGAATTTCCCTGAACTGAAGGGGACAGAGCCGTTTTGGATGACCCATTGTTTTCGATGGTAATGATTTTAAGTATCGAAAGGAAGAAAACAATTGTATACCAAATGCATGTAATAATGTTTAATAAAATCTACTTCTCTTAAACAGTACCAAACATGCATTATAGTATTTACAAAGAGTATGTCATAAAATCAGGAATTTTTTGGGGGGTCCCTTCTTGCAATCCTTGCGACTACTTATATCACGCCACCTTTTGATAAGCATTATATCTGTTGCTGTTGATTCACTGTTTTGTTTTATAAAACGCAAGGCAACCTAAAAATAAAGTTTTTTTGCTACTGATAGTGCCGTAATTCAGTATTCCCCGTAAACATCTGAATAGGACTTTGTAAGCTTCCTTACCTCTAGTGCTCGACCGCTTCGAGTTTCTGTTCACTCCTTATTACAACACGCTGACATTTTAAATACAAATGAACCACACTGACCAACACCAACAATAAAATAACCATGCGTATGCAAACAGATAACGCTTGTTATAACAGTATAATATTTCTTGGACGAGATTAACACATACCTGTAATTGTATTGTAAGTTGTATATTCCAAGTACCTGTATTGGAAATTAGGGTTGGGACAAAACAACTTCGCCAATTGTTGCAGCAACGTTGCCAGCGCGAATTTGAGCATCTCGTATTTTTATATAGGCATGCTCATTCTTTCTTATTGTTCTCCGCCGTTTCGATTGAGCGCAGTTCGGTTAAGCTGAGTTTTACTGTATTGTAAAATTGAAACCAATAGTAACGAATATCTCTGAAACGGTTAGTGCAAAAACAAGACATAAATTGCGTGTTCTAACAGGATTTATGTTTTTTGTATAGCTGTCTATCGGTTATGGTTTATCAGTAATACGAGCGCAAAGTTATATCAAAATTAATTCAGAGAGGATTTCCCAAGTTAATCAGAGAGAATTCAAGATATACGTTTTATTTTTCATACAAATATCTTAAATACGCTATTAATCTCGTTAGAGCTATGAAAATAGCTAAGAAAGTTTTCCACGTAAAGGGTAGTTGTTTGGGGAATTTTCTTGCAAAGTTTCAAATACCAAATTTGACGCTTAGTTTCAGAGTTATAGTGTTCACACATAGACGCACAAAAGGGTTTTAGAGGACCTCAAAACTAGTATTTCGGGTGAAATATCTTATTTTGGGCGAAATAAAATACTTTCTCTAATTACTTTAAATAAGCACCAAGTTGGTAGAGTAATTTTAATAGTGTTACGGCAACACAGGCGGCGGTATGATACGTGAAATGAAATGATAAAGGAAATTTGGGAAGGCTAAGTTTAAGGTATCTCCCCGTCATTTGACAATTATGAGGACTGTCATAAAGGATGGAAACACAGACCTAAGTCCGAGTCTTAACGACCTCGGCTACCCGTGTATATAAAGACGCAGCCCAGAACAAAATTTAACGTTTCTATGCGCGGTGACAGTCTTCACTCCGATGTTCAAAGAATGTAACGCTCTACATTTGCGGTATCGAGAAAAAAAGCTGGCCTTGTTCCCCTGCACTTATTTACCACGGTCATTTTCTCCTCTTGTTTCCCGCACTAAGTCTGCTATATCTCAGCTCCAATACCGTCATTTTGCCTCGAAACATATTTTGTTTTATTCTATTTTACTTTACATCGCTTTAACTCCCTGGTCATATCGCGACGGATCTGTTGGTGGATATCTCTTAGAACGATACGTGATGGACAGTTAGCCTTCTAGGTCTAATCCCTGTAACCACCTACTTCATGCCGTGCAGATGGCATTAGGGTGCCGTCCAGTCTAACCGCCGCTCCCATATAAAGGCGGACAGTTAGCCTTCTAGGTCTCATCCCTGTAACCCCTGCTTCATGCCGTGCAGATGGCATTAGGGTGGCGTCCAGTCTAACCGCCACCCTCACACAGAAAGGCGGACAGTCAGCCTTCTAGGTCTCATCCCTGTAACCCCTGCTTCATGCCGTGCAGATGGCGTTAGGGTGCCGTCCAGTCTAACCGCCACCCTCACACAGAAAGGCGGACAGTTAGCCTTCTAGGTCTCATCCCTGTAACCACCTGCTTCATGCCGTGCAGATGGCGTTAGGGTGCCGTCCAGTCTAACCGCCGTCCTCACACAGAAAGGCGGACAGTTAACCTTCTAGGTCTCATCCCTGTAACCCCTGCTTCATGCCGTGCAGATGGCGTTAGGGTGCCGTCCAGTCTAACCGCCACCCTCACACAGAAAGGCGGACAGTTAGCCTTCTAGGTCTCATCCCTGTAACCACCTGCTTCATGCCGTGCAGATGGCGTTAGGGTGCCGTACAGTCTAACCGCCGTCCTCACACAGAAAGGCGGACAGTTAGCCTTCTAGGTCTCATCCCTGTAACCACCTGCTTCATGCCGTGCAGATGGCGTTAGGGTGCCGTACAGTCTAACCGCCGTCCTCTCACAGAAAGGCGGACAGTTAGCCTTCTAGGTCTCATCCCTGTAACCCCTGCTTCATGCCTTGCAGATGGCATTAGGGTGCCGTCCAGTCTAGCCGTCGCCCTCACAGAAAGGCGGACAGTTAGCTTTCTAGGTCTCATCCCTGTAACCACCTGCTTCATGCCGTGCAGATGACATTAGGGTGCCGTACAGTCTAACCCCTACCCTCACACAGAAAGACGGACAGTTATCCTTCTAGGTTTCATCCCTGGAAATGTGACCTTGCTTCGTCACGTGCCCACAGGGACCCCCAGCGCATGGCAGCCGGATCTTCTGCTTCGTGCCATGCAGATGGCGTTAGGGTGTCGTCCAGTCTAACTACTTACATTGACTGTGGATAGATGGCATAGTATTCGCTATTACCAGTTATTTTTCACTTTACTATGGTTTTAGTCTTAAAGTTGAACTTTGGGTCGTGGTATTAAATATCAAAAACCACGAAGAAACCTCAGACAGATTGGTCGGCCCAAGGGATTTGAACCGTGGATATCGCGAATGCGGGCCACAGACTTTACCGCCTGAGCCATCCCGCTCGGTTCTCGAAACATAGAAGATTACTACATTTTTATCGATTACCTCAAAGTCCACTTAGAGAAATGTAGCCGACTCTTATCTAGTCGCAGTTGCAGTTTCAATTTTAAGAACTCAGTAATTCAGCTTAAAGTTGCTGTTTGCTGTGAAATCCGTCGCCGAGAATGTTCTGATATTTCGTCTGGGTTTTCCTTAGTAAGAATGCTCCACTTTACCCTTCTCTCCTTTAGAGTATCGAACCCTTCCCCTAAATTTATTTCCAAGTTTTTACACAAGCTTGGGGAACAAAGTCGTGGAAATTCTGTTAAAAATTTTCTGCATTATGTTAAGCTGTATATAGATTCTACAAACTATTGTTACAACAGCGTATTTTTCTATGTGCTGTACTTCCTGTTAATCGAGATAAACCTTTGAGAAATACTTTTCACTGTGCATTTCATTGTAGGTAAAAGAGGGGTCTAGGAAGCCGACGCGATAATCAAACGTTTATAAGCGGACCGCTATATGCTGGTATAATTCCATACGCTTGTCATGAAATCGCGAGAAACAACTGAATACCGACAGCGTTTGTTTTAAAAGGCAAAGTGTAGAAAACTGCAAACCAACCAGTAATAACTGGTATCTCGGTAATGACTGATGCCACTAAACACTAATTCGTAAGAAATTGTATGTTTTAAAGAGCTGTACATTCGGTCAATTTAAAACTGTCTAATAGACGGAGCTCGAATAGGGTACTTTCGTGAGCTCTCGGGATAGCCAGGCTTTGTTCACATGATGCGTATATTCTTGTAGTAATATTGGGGAACAGAACTATAATCACAAGTCTTGAGAAAATAATTCATATACTGTTTTTTTCAAACAGAGACATGTTTCAGAGTGTCTACACGGAATATATGTAACCAAAACACACTTTATTCATTTCTCGTTTTCAAGTGAAGAATAACTAAAGCTCGTTACAATGCCAGGCTTACTGCAGCATTCTTAGCTCAGCCGTAGAAAGTTAGTTTACTGCTCTTGAGGTTACAAGCTTAAATCTCCTTGAAGCTACTCAAGTTTTTCCCCTTTCATTTTAAATACACGAGTAAAAATATAACAGGTTTTCTTTTTATTAGCATGTAAAATAACTCGAGAGGGGAAGAAATTCCGGTACACCGGTGGCGCCGTTAACAAACACAATATTTTTGCTTTATTTGTGTGGCTACCGTCTTGGCCAACACTAAAAGGAAGAGGGCACATTATTTGTTACAGGCCTATACTTGTGGCATAAAAAGAAACAGATTTAACTTCTAAAATAGAAAACAAAATCGTTAATTCTATATTTCAAAAGAAGAGATAAAAGTAAAAGGAAACAAGAACGCCACACTCAATAACCACTCCAGTAGGCTTCTGATTTAGACCTTTGCTGAGTCTTTACCCATGCAGTTCGTGGCAAGTGCCTCCCACGAAGTCTGGACAAGGTAGAAAACAATCCACTCGAGCTGTTCACTTAGAAGTAGCTTTACCATTGCTCCACGCCAAGCACGGTGTGAAGGTTGTACTCACTCAGGAGACCGGCCACTTTTAGTGTGACGGATTGTACATATTTTGTGTAGCACGTTTTTATGGTTTACCCGTTACCTACAAAATTCCTTCCGAATGAAGAGGACTTCACAAGCTATTCCCAGAAAAAATTCCACATAAACGGTTTGTCATGCAAATATCTTTAATATATGCTATTTTAATCAAAATCGTTAGGGACACTTTTGAGAAAATCAAAAATATGAAACATTTCTCCATGTATAAGGCGAGGGGATTTTCTTGGAAGTTGTCATGACGCATCTTTGGTATTTATCGACATTTCGTTACAGTTACGCTGATGGACCTTTTTCTAATTTTATTTTTCTTGGGCTTAGGTGCATTTTCGGTGAAATCTCGATATAGAATTTTTGGGGGGCGGAATACAATAGCTCCTCTTGCCTACTATAGGTAGGTAGTAGAGAAAGTAAAAATAGTTTGCTGCATTGTGCGCCTATCCCGTGGTCTTATAAGAGAAAATCAAAACAAGCATTACTTCCAAACTATGCACAAGCTATGGAGAGACTGCGGAACCAACAAATGTTTAAGCTAAAGCTGCGAAACCATGAAGTAGTGATAAAGTAAAACAACGTTTCTTTATTTTGTAGCTTCGTTACCAACAATGTATTCTGTGCAGGACAGGACATTTGGAATATTCATAAATATAACCTTAAACCCCAAGTCTGTTCGTTTTGTGGCGGAAATATGAATATTGGTGTGCCTCTTGGCTTGGAAAGTAAATGCAGATTGTTATAAAAACTTTCACGAGTTACAAAGGGATTGTATAGGAACACCTTTAAACTTTGAGGTTACGTAACGATTTGAATATGCTTACTGCGGTACTTATTTTCACTGTAAAATAGTTTAATTTCTCCTCCATAAACACGAAAATAGCTACGATGGCGATATTTTCAAAATTATGAGCTTTACTTTTTCTGGGAACGTGCTCCGTTATGCAAGAAGCAGTTATAGCTCCACTCTCACGTGGGGAATGGTGCGTATCAGGGAGACAAACAACAGCTAGCCGTAGTAATGCACAGTCATTAGTGTACGTTTGGAGTAAGCCCAATTTGAATGTAGTAAATGCTACGGAGGTGATGACGTGGCTTGTTTGAACATAGCATGGCCAACTCAGTGGCGTACTGGCTCATTATTGATTTTGATCTATTGCAAACAATCATAAACTCAAAGATCATAAGTGGCCTATATCAAAGTGCTCGCCTAACATTCCTCTGTAACCCCGAAAGCTTGTTGGTTGAATTCTGTAACATCCTGTATATATTTTTGTGGGTCAAATTCAAGAAGTCATTAACACTAAGATAATACGACAGGTTTCCTGGGAATCTTTTTATAAATGATGTATGAAACGTGAGGATGTGAAATGGAGTTATCTATGTTTCAGTAACTCACTGTACTTTGTGGCTCGCCACATGTCACGTGCAGCTGTTTATAGATTGATTTTCAGAGAAGAATATCCCTGACCTGTCTCTTGTTATAAATAATGTCTGCTCGCACGGAATATCACTTTCCGTATTACTTACCTACTGTAGGTAGAGGAAGCATTGCATTCCACCCAAAAATTCGATATCGAGATTTCAACCAACTACACATTAGAACTCTCAGAAAAAGGTCCGCGTGTCTGTGAAGAACATAACGTAAAAACGAAAAGTCGGTAAACTATCAAACTTCTTATTTTAAGTTCAGTGTGACAAGAAGATTTGTTAGAAAATTCCCCCACCCCAAACTACTCTTTACGTAGAAATCTTTTCCTTATTTTATCAAAATTGGCTCTTAACGCTTTTAATTAAAATGTCACATTAATATATTTGCATGATAAATAAAACGTATACCTTGAATTTTGTTTGAATAGCCTGTGAAGTCCTTTTCATTCTGAATGACTTTGTATAGCTCGTAAACCGTAATAATTAGGCAAAATCTTAAGTGTGTGTATATATTACGTCGCTTTAACTGCGTGGTCTGTTAGGAGATAACTGTGGCTCGGTGTGTGGCGGACAGCTAGTCTTCTAGGTCTCATCCCTGTACCATACCACCTTGCTTCGTCACGTGTATAGCAACTGTACCTCTACTTCTACACGTGCCGGACTACCTGCTTTCATTATCTGGACAGATGGCAAAGCGTTCGCTATTACCACCTTTTTTCATATTACTATTGTTCTAGACTTAAGGTGGTATTAAATATCCAATCCGTATTTGCCTTGGCGACTGAGGAAACCCCAAGAAAATCTCAGTCAATTTGGTCGGTCCTCGGGATTTGAACCCGGGACCTCCCGAATGCGCGCCACAGACGTCACCTCCCGCTCGGTAGTGTATATTTCGTTAAAGCACACAATTAATGTAAAATAAGTTCGTTTGTGGGATTAACCATTTCTGAGATATTCTTTGATATGGTTTGAGTTTTCAAATACTTACACTCTTTTTCAAGTGGTAAGTCGCTATTAGTTTTTTCTCTTAGTCGTCGAAAGAGCATGGAATTTCAAACCCATTACATAGCGACTCGCTTTTTACTTTCTCTACTACGTATAGTAAGTAGGGGAAGTATTGTATTCCACCCAAAAATTCGATACCGAGATTTCACCGGAAATACATGTTTTGAGGCCCCCTGAATCCAAAAAAAAGCATTTTTGGAAACATATCCGTGTGTCTGTGAACTGCATAACTCAGAAACGAACAGTCGGATAAACACCAAACTTAGTATTTAGGTTCAGTATCTTCCAGAGATGCGACACGAAGGTTTTCAAGAAAATCCCCACCCCAGATTACCCTTTACATGGAACATTTTTCGAAAATTTTAATTTTCTCAAAAATGGCTCTTAACGATTTTGATTAAAATATCATATGTTTAAGATATTTTCATGACAAATAAAAGGTATATCTCGAATTTTCTGGGTATGTCTCCAGAAGTATTCTTTATTGTGAACGACAACCAGCTCTTAAAACATTTGACTATCGCTTGAAACCTACCAATTCCCCCTGCATCTACAAGAAAATTAGCAATAAGATTAACATGAAGCATGTGGAGATTAAGCGTTTGTAAAAATAGTTTGTACAAGAGTGGAGAAAGTCATGTGAGTGTAACACATCAGATTTTTAAAAATGTGATTATCACTTTAGCGTACAGTATTCTTGTTATACCTACAACAAAATGTGTAATGAAAGTTTATCTCGATTAACAAGAAGTAGAAGAATGAGGTTTTGTTCGTAGAATAGTGGGTAGAGAAATCCATGTGAATGCTATCCCTCGGTGGCATCATACCAATTCACACTTAAGCTGTTCATATTCATTTAAACCAACGTAAATAGCTAAAGTACCCTTAACGAACTTTAGGTTTCAGCTATACTGGGTGTAGATGTCATACTCTTAGGTGTGTCTGTGTGTCTGGAAATTTATTTCAAAAAGTTATTTTCAACTTATTAAAACGTACACACGAAATGATTAAGAGTGACACCAATTAATCTACATTTTTTGATCTTCATTTTCTTCAACTGCCTCTTTCGCCATAATTTAGCATTTTTGTTTTGTACAAATCGTAACTTATGCTGAAATTGTGACTTTGCAGCAGCGGCTGAATAACTAATCATACACATGCGCTCAGATTACTATGGTATCTCTCACACGCTGCTGTATATTCGGTATAAACATCGTTACCAACATTGTATGTCGTTTTTATTTCCTTTTATTTGATATTTAAATTTAAAAAAGGCTGATATACGCTCACATGACCTTCTATACCCACTATCGTTTATTTTAAAGTCTCTTCTCAAAATTATTCTTAAAAAAGCTTAAGATGTGGTTTCAAATCATGATCTATAAAATGCGGGTCGCCATAACGCTGGCTTCGAAATTCCATACTCTTAGAATAACATCACGAGAAACAACTCTACGATGCCTATAGCACTTTAAAAATGTATACATTATTGATTATTTAAACCAATAACAACTAATGTCTCGAAAATGATGTATGCCGTTAAGTTTTGTCTCTTATAATTTACCAGTTATACAATATTATCCAAAATTCATTCCGAATGATGAGCATTTCACAGTCTACTTCCAGAAAATTAAAGTTATACCTTTTATTTGCGATGCAAATATACGAAACCTATATATTTTAATCAAAATCGTAAAACCTTTTTTGAGGGAATTAAAAATAAAGAAAATTTGTCTACATGGTAGTTTGGAATAGCGGATTTTCTTAAAAATCTTTGGAAGATGCTGAACCTAAATACTAAGTTTGGCATTTACGTGACTTTTCGTTTTTAATTTATGCTAGTCAAAAACACACACACATCCACCTACGCGTTCGCGCGCTGACCATTTTATGAAATAATTGCTTGTTTTGGATTCAGTGGACCCCAGAACATTTCCGTTGAAATCTCTATCTAATGTTTGGTTGGAATACAATATTTTTTATACCTACCACAGGCATGTGGTACAGAAGGTACCTAATAAGATAGTTCAGTTGTCTGTGTCGTTTATTAAAATAATTTGCTTTATTATCTTGAGTTTCCACAAATTATTAAATAATATCCACCTTAACTTATTTAAAACAACTGAATATTTCTATAAGCAGCTGAATGTTTTCGTATCTAGTTACGGAGTACTATACCTTTATGGTTTTTAAATGAAAATGCATAAGCAAACTTTTAAGTTAAATGTTTTCGTTTATTGTTTCATTCAAAATTAGGCGTATTTCGGCTTTAATTAGTTCCATTTAACTTTTCACTGAAAATACGTGAAATAAAGCACCATTACCAAAATTATGCCTCTTGCGTAATGCAGCAAAGATTTCGCAGCGGCATCGGAACAACAGCGCTCCTCCTACTCTGCGACAAACCGAACCTTACCCATCGAGGTAAAAGAAAGCGAGCGTTTCCTTACGTTTTTCATCCAAATTTAGGAAAGATAGAATAAAAGTGTTCATAAAGGTTTTTCGGTGTACTTCTCGAGATCTTAAAGGTGACATCTATACCACCTGATATTTAGTACCTTTCATGACTGATGTTTACGTCACTAAACTACCTGTTAATTAGTTATTTCAGGAGATGCTGTATATGGGGAACTTAAACACAAAGTTGGTTAGTCACTTCTCGAAATTTGTGGGTAAATTATACACATATGACGCATTATAGTGACAGTAGCGATTACTGATCACCATGTGTGTGTTACTTCATCTGTTTTATGTTCGTTTTAGCAGTAATTGTTTATTAAACTTTAATATTACAACTAGCGATTTCTTCTTATTTTTTCAGGAAAGCAACTTTCAGCACAGCCTGTATATTAATGTTAATCGTGACTTAAAAATGCAAAGCTTTCATCTGTTGCAAATCTGATACTAAATAAATATTTTAGATTATGTTTTCCTGAAGTAGTAAATCCAGTGTTTTTAGCAATTTCATCTTAAGTAAGTCAATAAATATTCGTCAAACTCTTAATTCAGTTCCATATCTACAGCGGTTCGTGAATTGTTTCATGCGTACAGGTAATGAGGCTAGTGGTGGCTCTCAGTATGGAAAGCACTTCAGTAAATGTACAACATAAAATAAAGTATATTTCCATGCTGTTAATATTTTGATAGAAAAATAAGCAGGTTTAATGTACATTATTATTTCAGGAAATAAAATGACAGAAATTGCAAAGGAGTAACGCTTCAGGTAGTGACGGTTCATTAATGCACGAGATGCAGTTAAGAGTACAGAAGGGTGCAATATTTAACGATCAAAACTCGAAAACTCCCTCAATACACAAAACCTCATAGAAAATATTTTAATATTCCCTGTTGTAAAATAACTAACTAGTAATGTAGAAATTAACATTTTAAAAATTCAAATTTTAACTTTGAAAAATGGGAAGTACAAATTATTCCCTCGGGAATGTCTGGAATGGTTGAAAATGTCGACCAAAAATACCACTCTCACGGCTTTCTCTACCGTGAAAAGTGACTGTTCTATTCACTTTGCATCATTATGTACGGCAGTATTCACTTTTTAACATGCAGAAACGTATTTCAACACTTTATATTACAAGTTCGTAATTACAAGCTATTGCAAAAGAAAAGAAATAATACGAAATTGTAAAAAATACTCCACCAGATGATGCTGTTATATTGTGGAAAATGTAAACATACAAGGAATATATTGGAAACCTCTAATGCCATGAAGAAATTTACTTGCAAACCGTCTGTATTTAAATGAATTCTACATCTGATCTTTTAAAAAATGGAAGGTACAAGTAAAGGGATATTTGAGGTGGGGGAACTTTCTAGGAAATGTTTGCCAGTCATCGTTAAATGGTGTTTCACTGAAGTATGAGGTTTGGTATTTATCTGACTGTTCTAAAAGAAACTTTTTGGGGTCAGAGGATGGCAAAAGTGTATTTCTGGCGAAATATCGGTATTGAGTTTTTTAGTAAAATGGTAGATAATAAAGACCTAGGCATTTAAATCGCAACGTGCATTCACCACAAACTTCAGCGCATTTAGTCAAATTTGTAGTTTTTGGCCAGCATTACAATGAATCTGTTCCGAATGCAGTTTATCTCGGCAAAGTTTTGTGTAGATCACCCTTCCAAGGTGGCGCTTCTTGTTTGGGGGTTGATAAAGTCTCCCCTGTGTTGTACAGTCGCAGTTAACTCAGTGTCAATACGTCCTGTGGAGCTGCAAACTTACTTCTGTTGGTCCATTCTCTTGTTAGCTATAGTAAACAGAGGAAATAGTGTATTCCACCCAAAATTTCCATGCGGAGATTTGAACGGAAGTACACTTTAAGACTGTGAGCGTGCGTGCGTGCATGTGTGAAGAACATAACTTAAAAGCGAAAGGACAGTTAAATACCAAACTTGACATTCAAGTTTCGCAATTTTCAAGGATGCAACCCGAAGATTTTCAAGAAAATCTCTCCACTCCAAACAACCCTTTACATAGCAAATTTTTCGTTGTTTTACTGTCTCAAAAATGGCTCTTCTCAGTTTTAATTAAAATTCCCTATGTTTAAGATATTTTCGTGACAGTGTATCTTGAATTCTCTGAAAATAGCCTCCCGAGGTTGCGGGTACAAACCCGGCGGAGGGCGATGGATCTTTTTCGGGCGGAAAACTCCTTAGCATGGCTTCCTTCGGAAGGGAAGTAAAGCCGGTGGTCCCGTGGCGTAGATTTACGGCACGTAAAATAACCTCAAGCCTGATAAAGAGGCCTCTGAGCAAAATTACCGGTTTTTCACGTCCAATATAGAATGGGACGCTAAGCATCACAGTAGTTAGAGCGTCCATAAATACAACTCGGTTTAACTTTTGAAAATAGCCTGAAGTTCTCTTAATTCAAACTGACTTTTGTATAATTGGTAAACTATAAGAGAGAGTCTTCCCTCACAAAATGTAACCCTTGTTAAAACACATGATTTATCTCATAACATCTTTTGCTACGTTAACTATTTTCAAAATATTGCTTCTTACTGGTTTGAATTTTCAAATACCGTCATTGGATAACTAGTTACTTTGTATTCGTTACTCTCGCAACCGTTATTGGATAACTAGTTACTTTGTATTCGTTACTCTCGTAACCGTTATTGGATAACTGTTTACTTTGTATTCGTTTCTGTGGTAACCGTTATTGGATAACTAGTTACTTTGTATTCGTTACTATGGTAACCGTTATTGGATAACTAGTTACTTTGTATTCGTTACTCTCGTAACCGTTATTGGATAACTAGTTACTTTGTATTCGTTACTCTCGTAACTGTTTTTGGATAACTAGTTACTTTGTATTCGTTACTCTCGTAACTGTTATTGGATAACTAGTTACTTTGTATTCGTTACTCTCGTAACTGTTATTGGATAACTAGTTACTTTGTATTCGTTACTCTCGTAACTGTTATTGGATAACTAGTTACTTTGTATTCGTTACTCTCGTAACTGTTATTGGATAACTAGTTACTTTGTATTCGTTACTCTCGTAACTGTTATTGGATAACTAGTTACTTTGTATTCGTTACTCTGGTAACCGTTATTGGATAACTGGTTACTTTGTATTCGTTTCTGTGGTAACCGTTATTGGATAACTAGTTACTTTGTATTCGTTACTCTCGTAACTGTTATTGGATAACCAGTTACTTTGTATTCGTTACTCTGGCAACCGTTATTGGATAACTGTTTACTTTGTATTCGTTTCTGTGGTAACCGTTATTGGATAACTAGTTACTTTGTATTCGTTACTCTCGCAACCGTTATTGGATAACTGGTTACTTTGTATTCGTTTCTGTGGTAACAGTTATTGGATAACTAGTTACTTTGCATTCGTTACTCTGGTAACCGTTATTGAATAACTAGTTACTTTGTATTCGTTTCTTGTGGTAACCGTTATTGGATAACTAGTTAGTTTGTATTCGTTACTGTGGTAACCGTTATGGATAACTAGTTACTTTGTATTCGTTACTCTGGTAACCGTTATTGGATAACTAGTTACTTTGTATTCGTTACTCTGGTAACCGTTATTGGATAACTGGTTACTTTGTATTCATTACTCTGGTAACCGTTATTGGATAACTAGTTACTTTGTATTCGGTACTCTGGCAACCGTTATTGGATAACTAGTTACTTTGTATTCGTTTCTGTGGTAACCGTTATTGGAGAATTAGTTACTTTGCATTCGTTACTCTGGTAACCGTTTTGGGTAATTAGTTACTTTAAAACCGTTATTGGGTAACTAGTTACTTTGTATTCGTTACTCTCGTAACCGTTATTGGATAACTAGTTACTTTGTATTCGTTACTCTGCAAACCGTTATTGGATAATTATTTACTTTGTATTTGTTACTCTGGTAACCGTCATTCGGTAATTAGTTACTTTGGATTCGTTACTCTGGTAACCGTTATGGGGTAATTATTTACTTTGGAAACGTTATTGGGTAACTAGTTACTTTGTATTCGTTACTCTGGAAACCGTTATTGGGTAATTAGTTACTTTGGAAACGTTATTGGTTAACTAGTTACTTTGTATTCGTTACTCTGGAAACCGTTATTGGGTAATTAGTTACTTTGGAACGGTTATTGGTTAACTAGTTACTTTGTATTCGTTACTCTGGAAACTGTTATTGGAGAATTAGTTACTTTGTATTCGTTACTCTGGAAACCATTATTGGGTAATTAGTTACTTTGGAACCGTTATTGGTTAAGTAGTTACTTTGTATTCGTTAGTCTGGAAACCGTTATTGGAGAATTAGTTACTTTGTATTCGTTAGTCTGGAAACCGTTATTGGAGAATTAGTTACTTTGTATTCGTTACTCTGGAAACCGTTATTGGGTAATTAGTTACTTTGGAACCGTTATTGGTTAACTAGTTACTTTGTATTCGTTACTCTGGAAACCATTATTGGAGAATTAATTACTTTGTATTCGTTACTCTGGAAACCGTTATTGGGTAATTAGTTACTTTGGAACCGTTATTGGTTAACTAGTTACTTTGTATTCGTTACTCTGGAAACCGTTATTGGAGAATTAGTTACTTAGGAACCGCTGCATTAAAATAACCCATCCTTATCAAAGTTATTTGGAATAACATGTCTGTTTTAAAGAGTTCTACATTTTTCACGCAGTTAGCTTTTGTGAATCTCTAATGGTTTACCACTTACGCAAAATACATTCAGAATGAATGGGTATTCATGGAGTATTCCACATACACATCTTATTAGTAATGGAAACATATAAAACATATGACGTAGGTAATCAAAATCGTTACCATTTGTTAAAAAATAAAATGAGAAAATTTTCCCATTTAATGGTTAGGAATTTTGTTGAAAATGTTCGTGTCGCAAGCCTAGAATATCTAATAAAATAATAATATTCTTGTAGAGCTACAGTCCATAAAGGGCCTTGACGTGTCAACTCGACTGCCGGTCTCGTGCCCACGTACGCACGGCAGAGGTGGGCGATCATCCAACCGGTACGGGGAGGTGATGTGGCCAACATCACGCGTCCTCCAGCCAGAATGTCGGCCTCTGTGGCGAGGTTCACTGCCTATCGCAGCTCCTCACTTTACTCAGTGGGCGCCAGTCCTTTCCTTTAACCCAGAACTTAAAATCTGCATGGGTGTTATCGAACTCGGGCGTATCCCGTGGTCGGGAACCAGAGCCCACAACGCCACGGCGCAGGACAATCTGTAGGATGCTGAGCATAATACTAAGTTTGGTGTTCATCCGACATTTCGTTCGAGTTATGCTGTTCATGACACGCGCGCGCTATATCAAATGTTTACTATAGGTAGGTGGTAGAGAAAGTAAAAACGAATGTACTCTATACATAGAATTCCCTAGTGTGTATCAAAGTAAGCAGTATGATTTTTGTTTTTGAGGAATAGAAAGACAGGACTTAGTATAAGATAGCTAGCAATTTAAAGTCGTACGTGTTGCATAAATGTTTACTACGGCGCTCACTGCTCCGGAGTAAACATATATGCTTCACTTGACAGTATATAGTTTGACATATGATAACAGCATGAATAGTGTGTTTCATCAGCCGGGGGTTGTGGCTGGTGAGCATCCCTGGTAGTTTGTATACATATGTTCAGTGTGTGACCTGTAGCTTATACCAATCCCAGACCTCTTCTGTGCACTTTTTTCTATTTCTCCTTCTTTTTACTTGAACCTTTGCTGTGCACCCCTTGAACACAGTGGCGGCTCTCGTAATGAATACCGCTTTACCTGGACGGATGCTCAAATTCCCAACAAGAAAATGAAGTATATCAGTGGGAGTGAGTTACCCTGGATTCGAGTAAAGAACGCAAGGGGAACGGCACTTAAATTGTCACGGGAAACCCCATACAGATTTTTCTGTGGTGAAACACATTTTTGTGTAACTATTCTCAGAGAGCATTAAGATATTTTCAGGAATTTAACTAAAATGCCAGATTCTCTGCCAAAAGTACTCGTTTACCAAAATGACCGATGGAAGTTTTCAAGTCGAAACAGTTTTTACCTCTGTTCTACAAACTACGAAAGTTTATTTTTCTCTCTACTTCGTGTTAATTGAGATAAACGTTTACATTTCGTTTTAAGTAGGCTGAAGTGATAGATGTTTAAAAAGCGGGTCGCTTTGAAATTCCATACGTTCTGCATGACCATCAGAAACAAAGGAATATAAACATACTTATGACTTCAAACCAAGAGCAACGAATACGTCAGAAATGCTTAACGGCACAAAAATAATTGTTATTAACAGAAAGTTCAAGGTATCAATTTTTAATTTGTTAAACATGTGGTGATTTAGTCTAAATGGTTAGAGCAGCTTTTAAGAAAATAAAAAATGTTACAAAACAAGATCCATTTAAGGCTAGTTTGCGGTTTGCAGATTTTCTTGAAAATGATCGAGTCGAATCCTTGGAAGATGCTCAAGTTACAATTTCTCGGGGTGAATTGACCTATAGCGATGCAACAAAAAGCATTCTTAATGTTATTTCCCAATTTGATTTTAAAAATCACACATTTATGTTTAAAATGCTAATTGCTTACATTGGGTCCCTGCCCATATTTTTGTTTGCTCGGCGCCTCATTCACACTCCAGTCATCTCGACTTCTCTGTGTTTGAACATTCCTATTCTTGTTTTGACTGGATTGAGCCGTCACTCCCGATCCCTTCTCTCCCGACTGTGTTATGTGTTGAGAAAGTTTGTTATGTGTGTCTCTTCTCACCGTACATCAGCTCCCCCGTCTGTTGCAGGGAAGGTGGACGAGAAGGCGACCCAGCTGCACGCCATCGCTTCCCTCAAGGTGCTCTTAGACGCCACGAAACCGCACAACGGCGCCGCCACGACGTCGGCAGCCAACCATGTGAGCGTCGCCCAGCGCCTGGAGCACGAGAAGAACCAGGAGACGCAGCTGCAGGAACAGCCTAACGGCGTCGCAGGAGGGATCGAGGATGCCAGTACTGCCGTCGATACCGTGAGTATCCCCACGTAATGTTTACAGTAAAGACAGTCAACATCTTGCTTTAAAATGCACCAAATCCACACAATAGGCGTTGTAGTAGAATTATTAAAGTCCCCGACATATGTCTTTCCCAGCATTGCACCGATATGTTCTGAGTAAGGGGTTAAAAATAACTTTTGAAAGTCGTGAGGAGCCTGCAATTCTCATTCATACCTAAACGCGTAATATCCGAATTGGCCGAATGGTTCACATGTATACATAAGGGGTTGAAAATATGAGTAGGGGTAGTTTCTTTTATTTTGTCTACCACGCACCTGGTAGATAGAAAAAAATTCGATACCGAGATTTCGCCGGAAATGTACCTTTTGAGACTCCTGAATAAAATAGCACTTTTAGAAAAGGTCCGTGTGTGTATAACTCAAGAAAATGAAAAGTCGGATAAATACCAAAGTTGGTGTTTAAGTATCTTCCAAAGATGCGACATCGACATGACTAGCTGATGTGGTTAGGCCAAGCTCTGCGGTTCAAATGCCGGGGAGGTATCCCAAACTAAGGCCTGCAACGTTTCCTTCGCTCACTTCTTTTCCCAGTTATCGTTTCATTTCATATATAATCACCTGTAGTGCAGTATACTAAACCTGTTTCACTATAAGCTGAAAGGAGAAGTAAACAAAACTTCACATGGCAGCACCACGTGGAGGATGACGTGAGAGGAAGTTGCTTCAGACAGAATGCGAATACAGTATATTGCGCAACTTGGGGATCATTAGCTTTTGAACATTGTATGTCTTGTTCCTATATTTTGCCCTGAATCCTAAACTTCTAACACATAATACTAAGAGTACACAAATAAAAGATGTACCTGAACAGTTCGGCATCTGTGATTAAAGCTACTGGATTAAACTGTACTTAACTTCAGGCTTTAGAAATCATTCATTTAATGACTAATATCAGTGTACCACCTTTGTTTTAACCTTTTGTGAGTCAACAAGTTAAATAACGATTAGCACTATAGGTTAAAACACAACAGAAAACAAACACGACCCAAGCTATCAGAGCAACAATTCTGCATCACTAACAAACAAGTTCAACTACTGCTAAACAATGGCCAACCATATTCATTGTTGATTAAAGGTGGGTACTTTTCACAGAATTTGTTAAAAGTATTTAACACAATTGTCCTCTTTCCATTTCCCTCGTTTATATTTTTTACAGTGGCAGAAGATTCTCAACCGGAAACCGGAAACGAACTGCAGCGCCTGCGCAAAGCCTGTTAAACCCTCAGCTATAACGGTTCATGTAGTTATAGGTGAATCTGAACAAACACGTTTAGTTTCATAAGTTTAACTGTTACAATAATGAGCGTTTTAAATTTCTCTGCAAGAAAATAACCACAAAATGTTACGACCTGAACCGAACTTTTTTTGTAGAGGAAGAGATGACATGCTAAGCGGCAACGGTGCCAATGAGGTGGTCTTGTCACGTGGTTTTGTTTACTTCTCCTTTCAGCTCATAGTGAAAAAGGTATAGTAACAATGGGTGTTAAACACCACTCAAAGATGCGACACGGAAGATTTAAAAAAAAGAAAAAACTCCGCAAACTAACCTTTACATGGAGCATTTTTTCTTTATTGTTTTTTTTTTATTTTCTCTAAAATGGCTCTTAATGATCTGTATTAAAATATCACGTGCTTAAGATACTTAAATGACAAAACGTGTACCTTGAATTTTGTGGCAATATCCTGTGAAGTTCTCTTCAGTATGCTAAACTAGTAAACCTTAGGGAGAGAGGCTAAAACTTACTGCAGAAAAATGTAGATCTCGTAAAAACAGAGCTTTTTTCTTAGTGTTTCGAAGCGTTCCATGTTTGAAATTTGAGCGTTTCTGAATAACCGCCAGCTAACGGTTATGCCTATTCCTTTACATCGCAAGAGCTTGTTGTCTCTGCATGTTGTAACTAAGCCTTTCTTGCTTAATTTGAAGTAACGTGCTTGTTATATGAATACAATAATACATATCGTATGTATGTTGGTAGAGAAAATGATGTGAATGTATACCAGGTTTTTAATTTTTATATCCCCCGTTGAACTTTGGTTTTGTTGTAGACTAGCAGACTCATAAAAGAAAATCTCTCCCGCCACAGTCTGGACCTCTGCACAGTGACCACAGAGGGATGTTAAACATCAGTGTCCTTTATGAAAACCATCTCTATAAGAGTTGAGTGGTTGAAATCCCGCCAGGACCGACCTCCCATAACTGACAATCCTACGTTTCCTTTCCCAATTATCGTCCGCCTGTGGTGCAGTATGCAAGTAGTACATAAGAGTGGGAGGGGGATTGCCGCTTCGAGCTCCCTTTCCTCTTTATGTTCTAATCTCCATAACTAAATATCTGTCAGAGTATATATTGTATGCAATATACTAAAACAAAAACACTATTCTGGTAAGACAATGTTGTTTTAACGTTTCTTCAACAATAATGTTGGTCGTTGACACGTTTGCTTCGTGAGTGGCGGACAGGTGGCCTGGCAGCGTAGTCAACTTCCAGTACCAGCTGCACGTACAGACGGTTTGATTTAAATCGCGATGATTGTAATCTATAGTCAGAAACGGAACACGGTGCTTCCTCTCCCTACTAACGGTAAGTGGTAGAGAATCTAAAAACAAATAAAACATTCTTACAGAAGTTTAATTTTCTTATCTACTTCATGTTAAATGAAATAAAGGTTTACAAAAAAAGTTTAATTACCAGGTAGAGGGGTTTCAGTAAGTAAACAGAGAAATCGTGTTACCGTTGCCTTGCAATTGTTTCATTTATTTGATGCATATTGTGGCTTTGTCCAATTTGTCAGCTGTCACTTCTCTCAGCACTGTCGCTGTTCTAAGTTCCTACTCAACTTCACTGTCACTTCACTTCACTTCCTTCGTGACGCAAGCTCTTCACGTCGGACGGCTTACTTCACTCGGGAGTCAAACATAAGATCTCCACAACCCGTCGCTTGGCAGTAACATTCGCTGCACTTCACAACAGTCGCTCTTGATGTCACACGGGAAACTCGCTCGCTTATTGACTGACCGACGCAACTCAACTGCTCTCGCGAGAACGCTCGCTTATATAGGCAACGGAATCTTCTACCGAACAATCTAGAACTATTTCGAGACACGTGCTGGAGGACGGGGGGGGAGAAGTTCCAGAACTTTCTGGTTATCTGCCGATACGCAGCATGTTTACACCTGCGAGCGGCACTTATTGTTTACTCAGACTGCCCGGCCCCCACCTCCCGATGATCTTGGGCTATAGCCGCTGCGTCACAATGTAAAGATGGTGGAGAACTGTGATTGTAAAGGAGAGTTCATACATCATCACATTAAGCATGGTTTGTAGTGGAATTTGACGGACACCAGCACAAACGGCGAAACTATAAAAATTGAAACTGAGTTTTATTTATGGACGCTCTTTAACTGCTATGGTCCTTAGCGTCCCATTCTATATTGGGCGTGAAAGACTGGTAATTTTGCTCAGAGGCCTCTTTATCAGGCTTGAGGTTCTTTTACGTGCGTAAATCTACGACACGGGACCACCGGCTTTACTTCCCTTACGAAGGAAGCCATGCTAAGGATTTTTACGCCCGAAAAAATGGATCGCCCTCCGCCGGGTTTGAACCCGCGACCTCGGGAACTAGAAGCTAGCATGGTAACCACTCACCACGGGGGACAACTGTCGAAGCCATCAGATGTAATACTAGAGCTCAGAGAACGTTTAAAACATGTTAAACAACCTGTAGTATAATGAAACACAAGCAACGTGTGACACTATTAGAAAGTGGACTTTTAACCTCATGAGCTCCAAACTATGGATCAGAATTTTTGGAGGAACTGTCATACGCTAATAAGAGCGGATATTGCTTTAAAAAGTACAGATTTCGATGTAACATTGAAGACAGCGTAACTTTGATATCTTTAAATGAATGCCTTAATTAAATCATGAGGTAACTTTATTGCACTCTATCAATTCTAAACATAGATTGCTTTTTTATTTTCTCTAGGTTGCATTCCACCCAAAAATTTGATACCGAGATTTCACCGGAAATACATGTTCTACCAAACTTGGTACTTAAGTTCAGCATCTTCCAAAGATACCACGCAAATATTTTCAAGAGAATCTCCCCTCCCTAAACCTTCTACATGGAAAAACTTTCATTTTTTTTTCAAAAACAGCTCTAACGATTTTGATTAACATACCCTATATTAAAGACACGTGACAAATACAATGTAGATTTTGTTTGTGGGAATAGCTTGTGAAGTCTTCTTCATTCGGAAGGAAATGTATATAATCTTGCACAAAGGCAAACGTTAAGCGATAAACAAAAACGCACTGCACAAAAAAATTTAGATATCTTTGAAAATCACAGTTTATTTCAAATAACCTGTTTTGTGGCATCAGCCATCTCCGAGATATCCGTTAGTAATCGTCGATTTGTTCAATGTATAGCCATTCTTTTCAAGTCCTGTGGATTTTCAGTTGTTGCTCATGATGATTGCATAGAAACTATATCGAATTTTAAGGCCAGCATATAGCGTCCAGTTCTTAAAAAATTGACTATCGCTGTTCTCTTTATCTAGAAATAAATGTGTAATGCAGCTATTTCCGAAAAGGTTTATCTCGATTACATTAGATTAGATAGGAAAAAACTTTCTTAACAGTAATTTGTAAGGGTAGAGAAAGTCATGTGAGTGTAACAAATCCGATTTTTCCTTTTAATACTACTAAATTTTGGTCTACCTGCTATCGAAGTAGGGTGTACGTGATACTTGTTTGAGAGAATACTGATTCCACCTTCCCTCGTTGCGTTCCTAACCTGACGTTTTACTTACTAAAACCCTTCTACCTGTTCATTACACATTTCGTTGAAGAGACAAAAGTGATACAGGAGACTGAAGCGATAGTCGGATGCTTAAAAAGTAAATCGGTATGTGATGGCTTTGAAATTCCATCTATTTTTATGAATACCCAATGACTTAGGCACTTCAAAAACTGCTCAAGTATTAGAAAATTGAAGAAAATAACAATATCTCGCAAATGGTTAATGTCACAAATAATTTATTCACATTATGAGTGTATTTAACCAGATATGCATTTTGGGTTGGTGAGTTTTATCTATCCCTTATTTTTTACTAATTATACAAAATTCGTTCTAAATGAAGAGAACTCCACAGACTATTCACAGAAAATTTAACATATGCGTCATACTAATACCTTTAAAATATGGAATTTACGCTATTTTAAGTCGCCCATGTCCAGTCTTCATTTCTGACTAGCTCATGTGAAACATCCCCAAGGCCCCGAGCTGTAGGTCCCGTCGTTCCATCACCCTGTATTATCGGATGTGAGAGACACTGCCTGCAGGTAACAAATGGTTCCAGTCATGACTTAATGTAACGAGGTTTCCCCGATGGGAAGTGTTGGAGACAATGACATATGTTACTTCAATCAAAATCGTTTTCACAAGATAAAAATCAACGAAAAATGTTGCACGTAAAGGGGAGCTTTGGGGTGGGGGGATTGTCTTGAAAATGATGGTGTCGCATCTTTGGGAGATGAACACCATTATCCTGGTTATGCTGTTCACATACACGAGATAAAATTGCACAGTTATAGCTCGCTGCGCAACCTACACAATATCACGGGTCAGAGAGCAAGTGAATATCGTGGGCACAGTGTTTACGTCATAGGGAGTTTGGCGATACAACCGCATGACGTTTATTAAGATGGTCTCGCTCTGCAAGTGAACTGTTTATTCCACACTTGGCATTTCTTCATTGGGAGTTAGTTCCCATTACACATGACGATACCAGTATGCTCAAAAGGATAATAATTCAACATTTTAACTTCCTCTGTAGCAGGTAGAAGCAGTAGTGTTCAACGCAAACTTTCGATATCGAAATACACGTTTTGAGGTTCTCTGAATACGCTTGTGCGTATGCGTAACTCAAAAGGGAAATGTTGGATATATACCAAACTTTGTATTATAGTTAAGTTAATGCTAATCAATACTTATTGAGTAAAACTTCAAGCTAGAGGTTATAACGATGTTAGTTACAAACAATACAAACATGAAAAGCTAAAAATAAAGAGTAATATTTTAATTAAAATGCTCCTTGATACAATTAAAAAGGACTTTAAATTAGCAAATTATTCATCAAAGTCTTAAATATAGATTACATTAATTGCTCATTGGGATAATTTATTAAACATTCGTATGTCGAGCATTTAGTTTTGGTCTTATCCTCGGTGAATCCATCAAATATTGCTTCCTATTAGGATAAGTTAGCATTACTCTTAGCTTTTATCAATGATATATGCATATGCAGTGATTTTCTTTCACACTGCGGCCGCCGCAGCAGCTCGGATTTCTGCCGAAACAGTGATAATATCCCCGCAAATGCCTCACGTTCTCATAGTACAATTTTAATAATAACCACGTACCATAAGATATGTTGGAGATGATGTCCTCCATCCACACATCTTCCCGGGTAATTTTCATTGACACTGGATAGTTCAATATCTGAAATTTATTAAAGTTATCGTGTGGTGTTTTCTTTTAGTTCTCCCAATGTATGGGGTTTGTTGCTTACACTTCATTTTTCACGTGATTATCAAAGACTGCTAAATTTCTGTAATTGAATTTTGCGAAATATCAGTGATAAAGGGTAACTGAGTCGTGCTTAATATTCTTCTTGAATCATGCTTCCATTTACTATATTCTGTTGTAAAATAACAGATACTGAAGCACTGAGAAACCCGATTTTACACACGATATTCCCTTGCATGATGCGAAAATTGGTGTGTGGTGTGCAGTAAATGCAAACAGAATAATAGGACTTATACTTCTGAATAAGCAATAAATGCAGAGGAATAAACAAATTACTTGCACCGTTTTTTGAAGAGATGACCAACGTTGAATGCCAGTCTGGGTATTTCCAGCAAGACTTTCGCTACCGCGCATGCAGCTTGAGTTATTAAGTGCAATTCAGGAAATGTTTGAAGATAGGGTATTCCGTAAAGGACTATGTACCTGATCTGATTGTATGCAATGTTCATCAATGGGGGAACTTAAAAAATAAAGTGTATGCAACAAAATCCCATGCATTGGAAGAACTAAAAGAAAACATCAGGCGAGAAATACACTCAAAAGAAGGACAACATTTCCAACATCTCTTATGATAACGTAGTGTAATTGTAACTATGAGAACGCGAGGCTGTTGCACGGGTATAACTGTTTCGGCTGCAGTGTGAAAGAAAAGCTATGTAGAATGCTTCCACTAATAAACGAGGGTTTACAACGGGATTGGATTGTGAAGCAGAGGGAATACGGCAGCGATCCAGAAACGAGGACATTGTACCGACGCCCCACGAGGGGCAAGGGATGAGGTGAAGCGAGAGTGACGGCACTGCAATGACATGGTCGCTACAGTTTACCCCGGCAACCAGCCGAGACCGAGGGACGGAGAAAGTTCAGAGAGCATCCTTTCTCCCTGCCACCCTACACTGAAACACCATCGCCGACACTTTCCACCCTGATACAGATCACCGGTGTGAAGGATGAATGAAATGACTAATGGAACGAAATTGAGGGACAAGAAATTCGGGGGGGTTGAAAGAAACCACTCCAACATTCAGCCGATGACCTGGGAAGAAGCCATGGGTCAGAATGGGCGGTCGCAGGAACCTCCCGAATGCAGGCCACAGACGTTACAACCTAAGCCATCTCGCTCGGTTTTACAATGAGAATCGTATTAGGACCCAGTTGTAAGCCGTAGTGCTGGTTTTTTTTTTTTTTTTTTTTTTTTGTAATTCAAGTATTATATTAACCTTATTGGAACTCCCTCAAATGGTTACAGCATGCAGAAAATTGTTAATAAGCACATTTTATGTAGTTCATAGGAACTTGATGCTTTAAGTAGCTCACTCTGGACAGTCTATTATTGACATAATCAATATGTTCCGTCCAATCACATCGATCAAAGAGTTTTACTCTTGAAAAAAACCTTGTACCCGCGACATAAGGTCTTCAAGAAAACCTTCCGCCACAAACTACTCTTTAGATGCAACATTTTTCGTCACTTTTATTTTCTGAAAAAATGACTCAAGCATTTTGATTAAATTACTATGTATTTAAAAGATTTATATGACTAATAAGGTACATCTTCAATTTTATGTAAATAGCCTTTGAGGTCCTCTTCATTCTGAAATTTGTATAAAAACGCACAATTTGTCAAATAGCGTTTTCTGTATCATTAGCCGCTTTAAAAGTATTCGCTGTTACAATTTTAAACTTTCCCAGTTGCACTGTCATGCGTCATCTAAAAAGCATCTTAGGTGATTGTTATTTTTATTCGCGTGTGTCCATTAGTAACAAAACCTGACATGCGATATGGGAATTGTGCATGCAACTTTTTATGCGAATATAACAAAATTTCGTTTGTACTTGTGGCCGGCCTGTCTAACGGGAATCACGCTGTTTGAGTCTGATATTCACAGTCCCTTGCAAATTATAACTACAATAACCACATAGAAGATGTTGTCCACACATCCCTCACACCCTTTAACATGGCCATGTAAATAAAACCATGCGGGTTAATAGAGCAATCATAGCATTATCCAACAGCGCAAATTAATCTTACATTTCGCAGTTCCTCAACGATAGTTATCTTATAGGGTATTCATTTTAAAAGTTTACTGCCATTCCAAGCAGAGGTTTGCGAAATTCTTGATTCCTGTGCAGCTTTCTCAGAGATTTAATTGGACTTGGTTCTAACTTTTCTCCCATGACATCGAGCTTTTCGTCTGTAAGAATACGGTTTCCTATCAAGAGTAGTTTCGTTTTCCTAAATCTATTCACAAAATTACGATGTGAGGCGCACGGAGAGCAGGGAATCTGTCGCACTCCTCTAAGAGTTTGATGTCACATAGGAATCATACATGAAGATTCTGTGTGATGGCATTATAACAGCAGGCAATCTGTCTCACTTCTCTACAAGAGTTTGTTGTCACATAGGAATCATACATGAAGATTCTGTGTGATGGCATTATAACAGCAGGGAATCTGTCGCACTCCTCTACAAGAGTTTGTTGTCACATAGGAATCATACATGAAGATTCTGTGTGATGGCATTATAACAACAGGGAGTCTGTCGCACTCCTCTACAAGAGTTTGTTGTCACATAGGAATCATACATGAAGATTCTGTGTGCTGGTATTATAACAACAGGGAGTCTGTCGCACTCCTCTACAAGAGTTTGTTGTCACATAGGAATCATACATGAAGATTCAGTGTGATGGCATTATAACAGCAGGGAATCTGTCGCACTTCTCTACAAGAGTTTGTTGTCACATAGGAATCATACATGAAGATTCTGTGTGATGGCATTATAACAGCAGGGAATCTGTCGCACTTCTCTACAAGAGTTTGTTGTCACATAGGAATCATACATGAAGATTCTGTGTGATGGCATTATAACAGCAGGGAATCTGTCGCACTTCTCTACAAGAGTTTGTTGTCACATAGGAATCATACATGAAGATTCTGTGTGATGGCATTATAACAACAGCGAATCTGTCTCACTTCTCTACAAGAGTTTGTTGTCACATAGGAATCATACATGAAGATTCTGTGTGCTGGTATTATAACAGCAGGGAATCTGTCTCACTTCTCTACAAGAGTTTGTTGTCACATAGGAATCATACATGAAGATTCTGTGTGCTGGCATTATAACAGCAGGGAATCTGTCTCACTTCTCTACAAGAGTTTGTTGTCACATAGGAATCATACATGAAGATTCTGTGTGATGGCATTATAACAGCAGGGAATCTGTCGCACTTCTCTACAAGAGTTTGTTGTCACATAGGAATCATACATGAAGATTCTGTGTGATGGCATTATAACAACAGCGAATCTGTCTCACTTCTCTACAAGAGTTTGTTGTCACATAGGAATCATACATGAAGATTCTGTGTGCTGGTATTATAACAGCAGGGAATCTGTCTCACTTCTCTACAAGAGTTTGTTGTCACATAGGAATCATACATGAAGATTCTGTGTGCTGGCATTATAACAGCAGGGAATCTGTCTCACTTCTCTACAAGAGTTTGTTGTCACATAGGAATCATACATGAAGATTCTGTGTGATGGCATTATAACAGCAGGGAATCTGTCGCACTTCTCTACAAGAGTTTGTTGTCACATAGGAATCATACATGAAGATTCTGTGTGATGGCATTATAACAACAGCGAATCTGTCTCACTTCTCTACAAGAGTTTGTTGTCACATAGGAATCATACATGAAGATTCTGTGTGCTGGTATTATAACAGCAGGGAATCTGTCTCACTTCTCTACAAGAGTTTGTTGTCACATAGGAATCATACATGAAGATTCTGTGTGCTGGCATTATAACAGCAGGGAATCTGTCTCACTTCTCTACAAGAGTTTGTTGTCACATAGGAATCATACGTGAACATTCTGTGTGCTAGCATTATAACAGCAGGGAATCTGTCTCACTTCTCTACAAGAGTTTGTTGTCACATAGGAATCATACATGAAGATTCTGTGTGATGGCATTATAACACTAGGGAATCTGTCGCACTCCTCTAGAAGAGTTTGTTGTCACATAGGAATCATACATGAAGATTCTGTGTGATGGCATTATAACAGCAGGGAATCTGTGTCACTTCTCTACAAGAGTTTGTTGTCACATAGGAATCATACGTGAAGATTCTGTGTGCTGGCATTATAACAGCAGGGAATCTGTGTCACTTCTCTACAAGAGTTTGTTGTCACATAGGAATCATACGTGAAGATTCTGTGTGCTAGCATTATAACAACAGGGAATCTGTCTCACTTCTCTAGAAGAGTTTGTTGTCACATGGGAATCATACATGAAGATTCTGTGTGCTGACATTATAACAGCAGGGAATCTGTGTCACTTCTATACAAGAGTTTGTTGTCACATAGGAATCTTACATGAAGATTCTGTGTGCTGACATTATAACAGCAGGAAATCTGTCTCACTTCTATACAAGAGTTTGTTGTCACATAGGAATCATACATGAAGATTCTGTGTGCTGGCATTATAACAGGGAATCTGTCCCACTTCTCTACAAGAGTTTGTTGTCACATAGGAATCATACATGAAGATTCTGTGTGCTGACATTATAACAGGGAATCTGTCTCACTTCTCTACAAGAGTTTGTTGTCACATAGGAATCATACGTGAAGATTCTGTGTGCTAGCATTATAACAGCAGGGAATCTGTCTCACTTCTCTACAAGAGTTTGTTGTCACATAGGAATCATACATGAAGATTCTGTGTGATGGCATTATAACACTAGGGAATCTGTCGCACTCCTCTAGAAGAGTTTGTTGTCACATAGGAATCATACATGAAGATTCTGTGTGATGGCATTATAACAGCAGGGAATCTGTGTCACTTCTCTACAAGAGTTTGTTGTCACATAGGAATCATACGTGAAGATTCTGTGTGCTGGCATTATAACAGCAGGGAATCTGTGTCACTTCTCTACAAGAGTTTGTTGTCACATAGGAATCATACGTGAAGATTCTGTGTGCTAGCATTATAACAACAGGGAATCTGTCTCACTTCTCTAGAAGAGTTTGTTGTCACATGGGAATCATACATGAAGATTCTGTGTGCTGACATTATAACAGCAGGGAATCTGTGTCACTTCTATACAAGAGTTTGTTGTCACATAGGAATCTTACATGAAGATTCTGTGTGCTGACATTATAACAGCAGGAAATCTGTCTCACTTCTCTACAAGAGTTTGTTGTCACATAGGAATCATACATGAAGATTCTGTGTGCTGGCATTATAACAGGGAATCTGTCCCACTTCTCTACAAGAGTTTGTTGTCACATAGGAATCATACATGAAGATTCTGTGTGCTGACATTATAACAGGGAATCTGTCTCACTTCTCTACAAGAGTTTGTTGTCACATAGGAATCATACATGAAGATTCTGTGTGCTGACATTATAACAGCAGGAAATCTGTCTCACTTCTCTACAAGAGTTTGCTGTCACATAGGAATCATACATGAAGATTCTGTGTGCTGGCATTATAACAGGGAATCTGTCTCACTTCTCTACAAGAGTTTGTTGTCACATAGGAATCATACATGAAAATTCTGTGTGCTGACATTATAACAGCAGGAAATCTGTCTCACTTCTCTACAAGAGTTTGTTGTCACATAGGAATCATATATGAAGATTCTGTGTGATGGCATTATAACAGGAGGGAATCTGTCTCACTTCTCTACAAGAGTTTGTTGTCACATAGGGATCATACATGAAGATTCTGTGTGCTGACATTATAACAGCAGGGAATCTGTCTCACTTCTCTACAAGAGTTTGTTGTCACATAGGGATCATACATGAAGATTCTGTGTGCTGACATTATAACAGCAGGGAATCTGCCTCACTTCTCTACAAGAGTTTGCTGTCACATAGGAATCATAAATGAAGATTCTGTGTGCTGACATTATAACAGCAGGGAATCTGTCTCACTTCTCTACAAGAGTTTGTTGTCATATAGGGATCATACATGAAGATTCTGTGTGATGGTATTATAACAGCAGGGAATCTGTGTCACTTCTCTACAAGAGTTTGCTGTCACATAGGAATCATACATGAAGATTCTGTGTGCTGACATTATAACAGCAGGGAATCTGTCTCACTTCTCTACAAGAGTTTGTTGTCACATAGGGATCATACATGAAGATTCTGTGTGCTGACATTATAACAGCAGGGAATCTGTCTCACTTCTCTACAAGAGTTTGCTGTCACATAGGAATCATACATGAAGATTCTGTGTGCTAGCATTATAACAACAGGGAATCTGTGTCACTTCTCTACAAGAGTTTGCTGTCACATAGGAATCATACATGAAGATTATGTGTGATGGTATTATAACAGCAGGGAATCTGTCTCACTTCTCGACAAGAGTTTGTTGTCACATAGGAATCATACATGAAGATTCTGTGTGCTGACATTATAACAGCAGGAAATCTGTCTCACTTCTCTACAAGAGTTTGCTGTCACATAGGAATCATACATGAAGATTCTGTGTGCTGGCATTATAACAGGGAATCTGTCTCACTTCTCTACAAGAGTTTGTTGTCACATAGGAATCATACATGAAAATTCTGTGTGCTGACATTATAACAGCAGGAAATCTGTCTCACTTCTCTACAAGAGTTTGTTGTCACATAGGAATCATATATGAAGATTCTGTGTGATGGCATTATAACAGGAGGGAATCTGTCTCACTTCTCTACAAGAGTTTGTTGTCACATAGGGATCATACATGAAGATTCTGTGTGCTGACATTATAACAGCAGGGAATCTGTCTCACTTCTCTACAAGAGTTTGTTGTCACATAGGGATCATACATGAAGATTCTGTGTGCTGACATTATAACAGCAGGGAATCTGCCACACTTCTCTACAAGAGTTTGCTGTCACATAGGAATCATAAATGAAGATTCTGTGTGCTGACATTATAACAGCAGGGAATCTGTCTCACTTCTCTACAAGAGTTTGTTGTCATATAGGGATCATACATGAAGATTCTGTGTGATGGTATTATAACAGCAGGGAATCTGTGTCACTTCTCTACAAGAGTTTGCTGTCACATAGGAATCATACATGAAGATTCTGTGTGCTGACATTATAACAGCAGGGAATCTGTCTCACTTCTCTACAAGAGTTTGTTGTCACATAGGGATCATACATGAAGATTCTGTGTGCTGACATTATAACAGCAGGGAATCTGTCTCACTTCTCTACAAGAGTTTGCTGTCACATAGGAATCATACATGAAGATTCTGTGTGCTAGCATTATAACAACAGGGAATCTGTGTCACTTCTCTACAAGAGTTTGCTGTCACATAGGAATCATACATGAAGATTATGTGTGATGGTATTATAACAGCAGGGAATCTGTCTCACTTCTCGACAAGAGTTTGTTGTCACATAGGAATCATACATGAAGATTCTGTGTGATGGCATTATAACAGCAGGGAATCAGTCTCACTTCTCTACAAGAGTTTGTTGTCACATAGGGATCATACATGAAGATTCTGTGTGCTGGCATTATAACAGGAGGGAATCTGTCTCACTTCTCTACAAGAGTTTGTTGTCACATAGGGATCATACATGAAGATTCGGTGTGCTAACATTATAACAACAGGGAATCTGTCTCACTTCTCTACAAGAGTTTGCTGTCACATAGGAATCATACATGAAGATTCTGTGTGCTAGCATTATAACAACAGGGAATCTGTGTCACTTCTCTACAAGAGTTTGCTGTCACATAGGAATCATACATGAAGATTCTGTGTGATGGTATTATAACAGCAGGGAATCTGTTCTACTTCTCTACAAGAGTTTGTTGTCACATAGGAATCATACATGAAGATTCTGTGTGATGGCATTATAACACTATGGATTCTGTCTCACTTCTCTACAAGAGTTTGTTGTCACATAGGAATCATACATGAAGATTCAGTGTGATGGCATTATAATACTAGGGAATCTGTCTCACTTCTCTACAAGAGTTTGTTGTCACATAGGAATCATACATGAAGATTCTGTGTGCTGGCATTATAACACCAGGGAATCTGTCTCACTTCTCTACAAGAGTTTGTTGTCACATAGGAATCATACATGAATATTCTGTGTGATGGCATTATAACAGCAGGGAATCTGTCTAACTTCTCTACAAGAGTTTGTTGTCACATAGGAATCATACATGAAGATTCTGTGTGCTGGCATTAGAACAGCAGGGAATCTGTCTCACTTCTCTACAAGAGTTTGTTGTCACATAGGTATCATACATGAAGATTCTGTGTGCTGGTATTATAACAGCAGGGAATCTGTCTCACTTCTCTACAAGAGTTTGCTGTCACATAGGAATCATAAAGGAAGATTCTGTGTGCTGACATTATAACAGCAGGGAATCTGTCTCACTTCTCTACAAGAGTTTGTTGTCATATAGGGATCATACATGAAGATTCTGTGTGATGGTATTATAACAGCAGGGAATCTGTGTCACTTCTCTACAAGAGTTTGCTGTCACATAGGAATCATACATGAAGATTCTGTGTGCTGACATTATAACAGCAGGGAATCTGTCTCACTTCTCTACAAGAGTTTGTTGTCACATAGGGATCATACATGAAGATTCTGTGTGCTGACATTATAACAGCAGGGAATCTGTCTCACTTCTCTACAAGAGTTTGCTGTCACATAGGAATCATACATGAAGATTCTGTGTGCTAGCATTATAACAACAGGGAATCTGTGTCACTTCTCTACAAGAGTTTGCTGTCACATAGGAATCATACATGAAGATTCTGTGTGATGGTATTATAACAGCAGGGAATCTGTCTCACTTCTCGACAAGAGTTTGTTGTCACATAGGAATCATACATGAAGATTCTGTGTGATGGCATTATAACAGCAGGGAATCAGTCTCACTTCTCTACAAGAGTTTGTTGTCACATAGGGATCATACATGAAGATTCTGTGTGCTGGCTATATAACAGGAGGGAATCTGTCTCACTTCTCTACAAGAGTTTGTTGTCACATAGGGATCATACATGAAGATTCGGTGTGCTAACATTATAACAACAGGGAATCTGTCTCACTTCTCTACAAGAGTTTGCTGTCACATAGGAATCATACATGAAGATTTTGTGTGCTAGCATTATAACAACAGGGAATCTGTGTCACTTCTCTACAAGAGTTTGCTGTCACATAGGAATCATACATGAAGATTCTGTGTGATGGTATTATAACAGCAGGGAATCTGTTCTACTTCTCTACAAGAGTTTGTTGTCACATAGGAATCATACATGAAGATTCTGTGTGATGGCATTATAACACTATGGATTCTGTCTCACTTCTCTACAAGAGTTTGTTGTCACATAGGAATCATACATGAAGATTCAGTGTGATGGCATTATAATACTAGGGAATCTGTCTCACTTCTCTACAAGAGTTTGTTGTCACATAGGAATCATACATGAAGATTCTGTGTGCTGGCATTATAACACCAGGGAATCTGTCTCACTTCTCTACAAGAGTTTGTTGTCACATAGGAATCATACATGAATATTCTGTGTGATGGCATTATAACAGGAGGGAATCTGCCTCACTTCTCTACAAGAGTTTGTTGTCACATAGGAATCATACATGAAGATTCTGTGTGATGGCATTATAACAGCAGGGAATCTGTCTAACTTCTCTACAAGAGTTTGTTGTCACATAGGAATCATACATGAAGATTCTGTGTGCTGGCATTAGAACAGCAGGGAATCTGTCTCACTTCTCTACAAGCGTTTGTTGTCACATAGGAATCATACATGAAGATTCTGTGTGCTACATTATAACAGCAGGGAATCTGTCTCACTTCTCTACAAGAGTTTGTTGTCACATAGGAATCATACATGAAGATTCTGTATGCTGGCATTATAACAGCAGGGAATCTGTCTCACTTCTCTACAAGCGTTTGTTGTCACATAGGAACCATACATGAAGATTCTGTGTGCTACATTATAACAGCAGGGAATCTGTCTCACTTCTATACAAGAGTTTGTTGTCACATAGGAATCATACTTGAAGATTCTATGTGCTGGCATTATAACAGCAGGGAATCTGTCCCACTTCGCTACAAGAGTTTGTTGTCACATAGGAATCATACATGAAGATTCTGTGTGCTACATTATAACAGCAGGGAATCTGTCTCACTTCTCTACAAGAGTTTGTTGTCAGATAGGAGTCATACTTGAAGATTCTATGTGCTGGCATTATAACAGCAGGGAATCTGTCCCACTTCGCTACAAGAGTTTGTTGTCACATAGGAATCATACATGAAGATTCTGTGTGCTGGCATGCAGGGAATCTGTGTCACATCTCTACAAGAGTTTGTTTTCACATAGGAATCATACATGAAGATTCTGTGTGCTGGCATTATAAGAGCAGGGAATCTGTCGCACTTCTCTACAACAGTTTTTTGTCACATAGGAATCATACCTGAACGATTCTGTGTGCTAAAGTATACGGACATTATGAACAGTAGTAACACACTATAACACTGAAACACGTGGTCTCAAAACTTCGCGTTAACTGATTACCAGGCACACGGAGAGGGAACATAATCCGATAGAAACACAGCAATGTAGGACAAGTAATTGCCCGTAATATGTCCACGCGTCAAAACGAAGGGTCTGTACAATCTATAAGGATTATGTCCTGCGTAAAGTAAGGCATGGGATGTGCCGTATTGAATTTTCTCCTTGTAAAAACACGCTTCTTTTATTCACTGGACCTCAAAACTTAAATGTGTAGTTAAATACCTGGTATGAAGGGCATAGAAAGCAGAAAAGAGGCGAGCCAAACTGCGAAATCTTGTCAATATGCGACACTGGCTAGGTTCCCATTTAGTGCCTGCCACATACATCTCACAGTTTTTAGCGTCGAACACTTAACAGTCAAACTGTTGTTCCCGCAGAGCTGTGTTTTAGTGTCCTCTCTTGTACTTCGATAACGCAGTACTACTTCGCATTGCCACCTTTTAAACTACAAGCTAACTCTGGTGTGTTAGATTCACATGACTTTCTCTAACCATTATCTTTGTATATCTCTCTGACAAAGTATACTATATTATATTTGATTTTCTCAAAAATTGCTGGAACGACTTTGATTAAATTACCTTATTTTAAGATACTTGCATAATTAATAAAATGTATGTTTTGAATTTTCTGCGAAGTCCTCTTCATTCTGAATGATTTTTGTTATAACTGGTTATCCATAAGATAAACAAAAACGTAATACACAAGAAATGCAGATAGATCTCTAAAACGCACAATTTATTTAAAATAATTTTTACTGCATTAACGTTCGCCGGGTTTTTCGGTGTTTTGGCTTGAATTTTTTAACAGTTTTGTTATTTTTTGAAGTGCTGTCACCATTCTATTGTCTCTCGTGATGTCATGCAAAGCGTATGATGATGATTTCAAAGCGATTACATATTGAGCCACTTTTTAAATATTTGACTATCACTTCAGGCTCCTGTACCTTTTTACCTACAGTGAAATGCATTGTTACCAACTTCCTGAAATTTAGACCCCTATAACTCTCCCTTGTCCAGTAAAACATAATAATTTTGCGATGGCATGAAATTTAGAATGCATAAAACGTTCAGTGCAGTAAATAAACAAAATTACATGTAAAATAAATGGGAATTCAATGAAGACCTGGTAGTACTGCTTCTTTCTGTCGCAGAAGCTGAAATTCTTCCTGGTACCATAATAAAGACGTATTAAAGCAAAGAATACCACTTCGTGGGCTAAACATGCGTTTCTAATCCATATTTTACGCTTTATAACATCAACGATAAACATAAACGGTCACAAAAAATTGGAAAGCTATATCCCGTAGCTATAAAATGCTAATAAAATAAACAATGATTTTACAAATGACGTCATCCATTACTGAATGTTTGCGGCCGCTAGTGGTGACTGCAGCCCAGTGAAGGGGACGATGATCGTGGTGAAGGATAGACCTATCGTACCATTCAGTATATGATCTTTAGTTACAATATAATGCCAAGGAGTTGCATATTTTGTCATGTCCGTGGTGAAAATATTTAACACTTTGAATCTGTTGACAAAGCCGCAAATCCCTCCTCTGTCGTAAAATGGAAAAAAAACGACTTACATTTTACGGGCTAGCTGTAAAAGTTGGCAAGTATGGAAATGTGTAATGACGATTAACGTTGAAGTAGATGGAAATATAAGATAATAGCTTGTGGAAGAGAGAGATTGGTGGGCAAAAGAACAGATGTTTCGCCTAAATAAAAATAAATTCATTGACAATGCTGTTCCAGGATGTTGGACCACGCACAGAGCTTCTGCATGAATAATTGTGCGCCTGAAATTGAGAAGACTCGAGTTCATCGGAAATCCGTAGACTCCGTCATTTTCAATATTCCACTGCAGGTGCGAATTTTTCAAACCCCCCCCCCCACGGTATTGATTTTAATTAGTGGCTTTCTAACTGGAAAACGTCACGCCATGCTACGTAGGCGAGAAAGTGATCGTTAATTTAAAGGCAGATAGCAGCCGATACTGCAGCAACATACAACAATCCTCACCTCTGGAAGATTTTGGCAAGTTTCTTCCTTTAAGAGCGAAATAGGTCTGCATTGAATAAATTACTTTGAGTGCCAGAATATGAAGCGCGCGCACCAAGCATGGATGAAATGTGACTCAAGTATGTATGCATATCTGCAGTCTGCTGACGTCCTTAAAGAAACTTTGACGCTGTGGCCGCATCTATAAATACGTCATTAGAAATAGTCAGCACCCACTATCGTTTATTACTTTCTGAGAGGTAGGAATATGTGCTAGCTGTGCCTCCTGCATAATCCGCGTCCAACCCCAACACACCAAACGCCGTTGTATAAGAGGAATCCCCCCAGCATTCGCCTACCGACGGGAAAACCACGAAAAAATCCATGGTTGAGTGGCCATAGAAATAGGAAGTATTGCATTTCGCCCAAATTCCGATATCTAGGTTTGCCGCAAACACATGTTTTGAAGCCGCCCGAACCCCAAGGTTGTAAACTGATAAAATACCGCCACCCCCAAACCAGCCTTTACATGGACAATGTTTCGTCATTTTTTATTTTATCAAAACTGGCTGTAAAGATTTTGATTTAAATACCAAATGTTTACGATATTTACATAAATAATAAAACGTGTGTCTTAAATTTTCTAGGAGCAGCCTGTGAATGAATATTGTCTACTCTTGTGTAACTGGCAAACCATAAGAGAGAGACAATAACTTACTTCACAAAAAGAATAGATCTCGTTAAAATACCCAAATTAGGCAATTTTTGTGCCATTAACCATTTCCGAGACATTCGCTGTTATTAGTTTGCATTTACGGATACTTCATATTTTCTTAAGTGCTAAGTCTCTGTTCTTTTGTTTCTCGTAATGCCATCCAAAGAGTATGGAATTTCAAAACCAGCATATAGCGACCGTTTTCTACCATCACTTCAGTCCTGTGATGAAATTTGTAATGAAATCATTTCTACAAATATTTATCGCGGTTAAAATAAAGTATATAAAAAAAAAGCTATTTATGAGAATAATTTTCAGAATAGAGATAATTAACACTAGTGCGTAAAGAAAGTCATGTGAATGTAGTACACGTTAGTTGTTGTTTCTACAAACTATTGTTAAAAAATTTAACTGTCTATTTAGTTTGTTAATCTAGATAAAGGTTTGCGCACATTTCCTTGTAGGTACACTTGGAAAAGTGACCCATGTAGGAACGAGAGGATTTAAGTCCTTCACCCCATCTCTTGGATAATTCTAGCCTCTTGATTGACACGTTGCTTACGTCATCCCAAAAGATGGGCGGAGCTTAACACTGCCAATGAGCTGTCTGTGTCCTTGCTAGTTGACTGCCGACAAGTTAATAATAATATAAATTAGTAACTTTTTATAATTTTTACACCTCTTGGCAGTCAAATGCACATTAAACTATACATCCTTTCCTATTGATGAAAACTATTCTGATCTATCTATCCTTTGTCTCTCCTTCATGTTGTTGGAGATCGCCTTCTTTTTTGCCTCCTTGATGGTGTCCGTTCAAAAGCAGTCTAATTTGTTGCAGATGTCCATACCATATTAATTATTTGGTTGAAATATCATATCTTTCTCATTCCATTTCCTGATTTGAGCTCTTCCAGATATTCGAGCTGAGCTTCACCAATGATCCGTTTCCAATGCCAAATATATTTGTTTATGGATATTTTTTAATTTCCATGTTTCTGAACGATATAAAGCTGAACTTTTAACATTAGATTTGCAACTTTTTCTCCTTTCCTTTCTTTCTTTTGTGTGTTTGTCCTACAATATACCTTCACATATGGGAGCAGTTTTCCATTTGCTTATTCGCTGTTCAGTATCATTTCTTTCATCATTCGTAATTTTAACACACAAATAATTTTATTCATCACATTGTTTAATAACTTCTTTATCTTTAAGTTTAAAATGTGGTTTCTCTCCTTCTATTACCATATCGTTTGATTTTTGAAAATTAAAACCGTAATCGTAATCTCTCCATCCCTAAGCGATGGAGAGATTAGCTTTAACTGTGTAGCCGGAACGGATCTTAAGGTCGAAACCGTGTAGTTTATGATGGTGAACCCCAATCCCAGTGAATTGATGATAATAGAGTATGTATTTAATGACACTTTTTGACTACTGTTGCCAAATAAGTAATTATGCTACGATGTGTTATTACTATGCTAATGGACCAAAGTAATTATTGAAAATGACAAATATATCGAAATATTTTGTTGTGGCAATTTTAAACCTCGTTTCCATTCCTACTCCAGCAGAAAGGCTTGGCTGCTGTGCAGGTAACTCATTTCTCACCCAGGTCGGTTGCTAATCATGTTACACTGGACTAGTCATCTCTAATTGTTTATACGAATCACAGTGCAATCCATTGAGAGAGTTTATTTCTGTTTAACATACCTCCTTGGTTCATGTTTGTTTCAACGGCGTTGGTTAGATAAATGTGGAAACCTTAGGGAAGGAAATGACGCTATTGGGATCTAGGGGAGTGGGCCACAAGTGCACAGAAGGGATAAAGGAGGCCGAAGCGATATTCATAGTGTTAAAAACTGGGTTGCTATATGCTGTCTTAGGAATTAATGATATCGCGAGAAACATGAATGATGCCTTAACATTTCAAAAAATGCAAAAGTATTGTGAAATTCAAACAAATATCTCGTAAATGGATAACGCCAATAAAAACTGTAATTGACATAAATTACGTGCATTAACGAGATCTATATTTTTCTGTAATACTATTTTTGTGCTCTCATTCAGTTGTATACCGCCTTTCAACTTCTGTAGTCATATCGAGGGCTTCGACTTATAGAACAACCTGTGACTGTAGGTTTTCAATCATTTTAACGCGAAACAGCTGACATTCACTTCAAGACTCTGTGGAGGATAGGAAAATATTTTAAATAAAGGAACATTACTCCCCAGGGAATTGAACCCCGGATCTCAGGGTTGAGAGTGACAACACAAGAGGTCTAGTAAGTTTTGGTCCAGCTCTTATGGCTTACCAGTTGCATAGAATTAAACAAAATTAATTAAGAAATAGGAATTCATAACATTCAAGATGTAGTTTTATTAGCCGTACAAATATCTTAAATATGTTATGTAAATAAAGCATCGCAAGAAAATAAAAAATAACAAAAAATATTCTATGTAAAGGGTAGATTGGGGTGGGACAATTTCCTTGGAAACTACTTTAGAGACGCAAGCTCGATTTAGATACGAAACTTACATATTGTAACGCAGCGGCTATGGCCCAAGGTTAGCGGAGGTCGTAGCAGGGCGGTCCGGGTAAACAAGATAGCTGCGCTCGCCAGCATGAATACCGGGCGCGCTATCGGGAGTTCACGGTTATCTCTTTCGAACTTTGCAATGCCCCCGCAACGTTCCAGAGATTGATGGAGTCTGTGATGAGAGGCCTCATATACACACTTTTCTCCTTTATTTTGACGAGATCATTGTTATAAGCAACACATTCGAGGATCATCTGAGCAACCTGAGGACGGTGTTCAAAGGGTTTCTCCAGACCAAACTTAAGTTGAATCCCAAAAAGTGTCAGCTGTTTAAAAAGGAAGTGCGCTACCTAAGACACATAAGTCCTGTGTGGTGACTGCAGAGCCTCAGAAGCTAGAAGCCATTAAGGAATTACCCAGGTCAAGAAATAAACAAGAAATGCGCCAGTTCCTGGGCCTCTGTACGCACTACCGGAAGTTTGTGGCAAACATAGCCAAACCGCTGACGACACAGCTGACAGAGGAGCGGCGAGCCCACAAGTGGTCCGACCAACCGAGACGTCTTTGCAGACTCTTAAAGCGTGCACGTCCCCGGTACTATGATACCCAATCCCCGGTAAAAGGTTAATCTTGAACACGAATGCCAGTGACTTCGGCGTTGGGGGAATCCTGTCGCAAGAACAGGGCGGAAAAGAGCGTTTACTGGCCTACTTCAGTAGAACATGTCCAAGACCGAACGAGACTACTGCGTGATAAAACGTGAGCTCCTGCCTATTGTTGAGACCCTGAAGCATTTCCACATGTACATCTACGGAAGGAGTTCCACCTCTGAACGGACCATTGCGCCCTAACTTAGCTATTAGGTTTTCGTAATTTGGAAGGACCGGACCGTTGGGTCCAATGGCTGCAGGGATACAATTTTACCTCGGAGCACCGGGCAGGAACGTGACATTCTAATGCACACGCCCTCTCCCGGAGACCGTGCCAGGAAAACTGCAACCACTGTGTGAAAATCGAGGCAAAGGGGGGTGTAGCAGCCATACGCCCGGTCGCGGTGCAACCTGCAGTCGGTTGGGACGAAGAGATTTATGGAGCGAGCAGCTGGCGCATCGAGACATAGGGCTGATCCTGACGGATAAAAAATTGGGTGAAAACTTGCGTGGGCGGACGTCGCTACAAGAGGTCAGATCTATAACAGCTATTGGGCCAGTGGTCAGCTGGTGGTCAGGAACAGTGTATTGAAGAGAGTGCGGCATGCAGAAAAACGAAGGTGGAACAGTTGGTACTTCCAAGGAGCAAGTGAAAGAAGTCTTCGAGGAGACCCATGTAGCGGAGGATATTTGGGTGTAAATAAGACGTACCGTCGCCCATTTTATTGGTTGCATCTTCGTAGCGGCTTGGAGAGGTGCTGCCAACAATGCATCTGCGCGGCAAGTCGTGGGTCCCAAACTCGAAGTCGGGATTCTTCGAAAACTCCAGTGACCAGCAGATGAATTTTGAATCCAACCTTTTGTGAGGGTTTTTCCAGCACTTCAGGACCCACAAGGCCGACCCGCACCATCCCTCTTCATCTATAGTCGGACGGAATGATGGAGCGTTATATTAAGACGGTCGAGGAGCACCTGCCAAAAGTGGTATCTAGCCATCACCGAGATTGGGATTATTCCTCCTGGCCTGCTGAGCATCAGTACACGAGTGCCGACATGGTATTCGGACGGGAGCTACGGTTATCTTGCGATCTGTTGTTCGCCACGCCTCCGCGAGTGCTACTGAGGGGTTGTGTTCGACTCCCGGGTGAAAAGAACCGTCCAGCGTGAAGAGTTTACTTCACGAAGTAACTGAAGTGATGGAGAATTGAATTAGTTGACATGAATGAAGTGATAGTTCGAACAAAGTGAACTCCCAGTGAAGCTGAACTAGATGAGAGCTCAGAACAATGACAGTGGGAACTTAGAGAAGTGGCAGTTGAAAATATTCATGTAACTTTTCGTTTTTGAGTTATGCTGTAAAGTTTAATTTAACTTGAAAAATGTATTGTCAGTAGAGACTCGAGCCAGGATTTTAGTTCTCCACACCCATGTCCTTATTCCTGAGTTGCCATATCGAGATGACTTCATCTGATTGGACTGTAATAATGACACACACACACCCGCGTGGACCTCTCTCTAAAGGGACTTCTTTTTGGGGGGAGGGGGTTCATGGTATACTGCAAATATATATTTTGGGTGGAATACAGTAACTCCACTACCCATCACAGGTAAGGGGCATTTTAAGACTCAGTGCTCACCTCCATGCTGAAGGGGTATCGTGTCTGCCTCAAATTCTAGAGGTCACAATCTCGTTTAGGGTATATTACTAGGATAAAGGCTTTCTGGGGGTTTCCCATATCGTGAATAGATGAATGTCGGATAACTTTAATCTCTAAGGACCCCGTGCTCATTTGAGTAGCATTTCACCCATTTAATACATCCATCGTCCAATATCACCTACGACATTAAGGTATAAAAGAAAAATGAACTAGGTGAGGTGTTAAAACGGTTTATTACTGAGTCACATTCACAATAATGCCACAAAGATTGCAAAGTAAAAACAAAGTATAGCAGTCTGGTATGTATATTATGATAGGTGCGACCGCTACTGTGGAACAACTCAAGAGTCTGTCTGTCTACGCCTGAAATACCCAAACGCAACACATTTGTAGTTGAAATTCTGTACACCAGAGTTTAAAAAGTAACTGTCGACTCGGTACAAAACAAAGGGTAGTTAAGAAACAGAGCCTTCCAGTGGAGGTTTAGGGCTTTGAAACTTCTCTAGCTAAAAGAAATGCTGGAATTTATAACTACAATAACCACATAGAAGATGTTTTCCACACATCCCTCACACCTTTTAACATGGCCATGTAAATTAAACCATGCGGGGCAATAGGGCGATCATTAACATTATCCAACAGCACAAATTAACTCTACTCACATTATCGCAGTTAGCTTACAGGGTTTTAATTGTAAAAGTTTAGTGGCATTTCAAGCCGAGGCTGGCGAAATTCCTGATTGCTGTGCAAGATTTCTCAGAGATTTCTTTGGACTTTGTTCAACTTTTCTCCGAGTTTTTCCTGTGTAAGAACACGGTTTCTTATCGAGAACAGGTCCCGTTTCTCTAAATCTATGTACAAGATTACGATGTGCAGGGAATCTGCTCGCTTCTCTAACTCCTCAAAGCATTTACCATCTCCCGCGCTTAACCCCGCTCCCTGCAAGAGGAATAAAATGACGGACAGGAAAATTCGTAGTAGCAAGTAACAGGGTCAGGATAGCCGGTCCAACGGGAGTCAAACTCTGTACGTATCAGACGCTATTGCCTGAGCCTCCTGTTCGGTAAAGCTACCATTGAATAGAAATAAAACCTTGGGTAATCTTATAGACTTACAAAAGGGGACCACACTGATCTTTCTGAACTTTTTACCGCAGCTCATGTCTGTTATAAAGTAGTGCGATTGCAAAGTTTAGTGCATATAAACAATTAGTCGTTGCTGGATTTTGCATTTTGCAATAATAACTTAAACTGCTTGATAAAGAATACGATGCAACTTTCGTAATTTTTAAACAATGCTTCATGTATACATTCTGTATTGAGTTAGAAAATAAATTTACTACCAAAAAATAATGTTGGTTCAGTTTTGAGTCTCGGCTTTTACCAAAAATATATACCTACTTAACAAACTTGGGTGAGCTTGCTGATGTAACACATATGTCTTACAATTATAACTGAATATCAAGTTTCAGTTAACTTTCACTCTCACAGTTTAAAAACTCCACCGTCTGTACAGCAGAGAAGAGCACAGGAAAATTCGTGCAAATTAACTTCTATAAAAATTCTATTTATATATTTTCTCTACTACATATAGATAGTAGGTGGGGAAAGTATTGTATTTCACCCAAAAATTCGATGTCCAGATTTCACCGGAAATAAAATTATGCTTGAGGCCCCTGAACCTCCCAAAAAACATTTTTAGAAAAAGGCCCTGTGTGTGTGTGTGTGTGTGTGTGAGAGAGAGAGAGAGAGAGAGAGAGAGAGAGAGAGAGAGAGTGACTGTGAACAGCATTGCTCAGAAACGAAAAGTCAGATAAATACCACACTTGGTATTTAAGTTCAGTATCCAACAAGGATGCGACACCAAGATTTTATGAAAATATCCCCACCCCAAACTACCCTTGGAACTAATACATGGAGCGTTTTTCGAAATCTTTTATTTTCTAAAAAGCTTACTCCAAGGTTTTTTTATTAAAATACCAAATATTAAAGATATTTACATGACATTAAATTCTGGGAATTGCCTGTGATCTCCACTTCATTCGGAAAGAGTTTTTAATAAGCTTCTATAATTAACGTTAAGCGACAGACGATGACACACTACAAGGGCGACACTGGATGTTTTTAGAAAATCAAAGAAGTTATTAATTTAAAGTAAATTAAACGATTTTATTGTTTTTTAAAATATTCCTATTAATATCAATATATTTTTGCATTCGATGAAACGAATCCTTTAAGCAATGATGCCACTCTTTTGAGGCACTTCAGAAACCACGTTTTTATAATGATCCGATGACGTAAAAGTGATTTTATCTTTAATTTTTGGAAACAAAAAGAAATCGCAAGCTGCTAGATCAGTACTGTATGGTGGAGAGTCCAGATAATCAGTTGTTAGTTTTGCTGATGCGACGATGCGTTGTAACATTATGTAACATTATTTTTCCTTTCGGACGTTTTTCACGAACTTTTTCAAAACTTTGCGGTAAACAAATATTTGTGTACCTATTGGAACTAATGGTACCTGTATCTTCTAATGCTATATTAGCAATATGGCCCGTTTTAGAAGAAAAACACCAGCAATCATCTTACTAGCACTGCGAATTCGTCGGACTTTTGTAAGCTTAGGTTTTTTTCGAAAGACCCTTGGGCCGATTGATTTTTCTATTCAGGATCATAATAAAACCAAGATTCATCACCGATAACGATATTCCAAACCAAATTTGAAGTGCCGCCTTGGAATATTTCCAGAGTTTCTCTGCACCAATCAATACATTGTTGTTTTTTATTAGGATTCAGTTTATGTGGAATCCATCGACAACAAAGTTTTCTTACGTCTAACTGTTCATGCAAAATGTTTTGGATTTGACTCATGACAATGCCCAATGTCGCCCGAATAAATTCATAGGATGTCTGTCGATCTTCAAGCATTGCTCGAACAGCGCCAATATTTTCATCAGTAACAGCAGTTCTTGGGCATCCTTCACGAAATTCACCACTAACAAAATAACCGATTTCTCTTGAATTCGCTGTACCGATTATAAATTTTTACCTTATATTGGGCTTCTTCGCCAAATGCATTTCTAAGCCGACCTATAAATTGTTTAGGCGTTAATGACGATTTAAAATCCTAAAAAATAACAGCTCGGAAATGTTTAGTCGAATTGCTTTTAGAGAGAACACAAAATCTTTAAATGATAATTATAGCAAATCGAACAAACTATACGGCAATCAATTCGCAAAACATAAAATAGCTGTCAAATATAAGCAAATTTCCTTTGGTTTTAGAAATATGACATTATTCTAAAGGCTTTCAATATCGCTCTCGTACAACAAAAACTTTTTACAACTTTTTAAAATACAATTTATTTCAAACAACGTTTTGTGGCATAAGCCATTTCCGAGATATCCCCCCTTTTTTTGCTGTCCATTTTCAGTCGCTTCTCGTGATTGCATATCAACGTATAGCGTCCAGCTCTTAAGCATTTGACTATCGCTATTCCCTTTGTGTGTTTTAGTTTTAGTCCCATTCTATATTGAGCGTGAAAGACCGGTAATTTTGCTCAGAGGCCTCTTTATCAGGCTTGAGGTTATTTTACGTGCCGTAAATCTACGACACGGGACCACCGACTTTACTTGCCTTCCGAAGGAAACCATGCCAAGGATTTTTACGCCCGAAAAAATCCATCGCCCTCCACCGGGTTTGAACCCCCGACCTCGGGACCCTTTGTATCTAGTACTATAACGAAATGTGTAATGTAGCTATTTCTGCAAAGGTTTATTTAAATTAGAATGAAGTAGATGGAAAAATAAGCTTTAGTAATAATAATTTATATACCCACTAATAAACGATAGAGGGTAAATAAAGTCGTGTGAATGTAACACATCAGATATACTTTTATAAAATAGTGTACATTTTTTACTTAAAGTACATGGTTTATAAACTAACACATGCGCACCAAATTTAGGAAAGATGTCTCTAGAAATTCGGAGAAAATGAGACAAAGCCTGAAATGGGCTACCACGCCCTCCGCTATTTCACTCCGATAATATAACTATTTGCACGAAAACTTTCCTAGAGAAACGGAGTTGATAAGTTAAAAAGCCTAAACTGTAATTTTGTTTACCATTTTTGCCCAATTTTTATGATTGGTCTCTTTAACACACAATTTAACAGCAAGAGGCACTCATGTAGTAGACCTGTAAAATGTAAAGTGATTTAATATAACCACACTATATCCTGTGTTGGTATTTAAATGACGAGAGAACAAGTTAAAGTGTTAAATAAAGAATGTCAAAAATGTCAAGGGAATATTTATGGATGTCGTGATTTGTTTAAAATAATCGATAGAAATTTAAAAGTGGTGTAATGCGGAGTCTGCTAAAAACAATATAGCATTTTTAGAATTATTTGCTGAAATGCCTACTAAATACCAGCACGCAAGACACGAAATGTAAGACTATCTGTACGTTTACAATCTGGATTCCTATAAATTTTTGCATGTTTAACATAAACATAACTTTCACACGTTAGATTCTTTATTTCTAGTGGCTAGAGAGGAAGGATAGTCCAATTTATACCATCGTAATCTCAGGTTACGTTTTAAACAAAGAGTTACTGTGACAGATTCTGGATAATTATTATACATGATGCTACGCTCCTCGTCTCAAAGCCCCACAATTTTACTCCCTGATACGTACATAAACTGATCGTTCACTTACACCACCACGAATCTCTCGGTTACAGACTGCTGCCTTGCTGCACCCTTAATACTGTTAACTAGATTAAACTACTGTTTATCGCGTTAATGATTCATACGGCCACTGGATGCAGTTTACAAAGCCACTTGCGATTTACTACAAGGTGCCTGAATGGACCTCCTTTACTGAAAATGTTCTATTAAATAATCTCATCATCGTTTTGACCGCAAGCCGCTATCTAATTATTTTTGAAGTTGAACTTCTTGAATCCAAGATGCGGCACCTCTGAAGAGCAGAGTCGCGGATCTGAAAGTGAGACTGCAGTTTTTGTCAGCCCTCTTTTCTTTTTTAGGCGACATTACGGGAGCCCCCTCTTGTCACACAAAACAAAGGGAAGTCTGGGCGAGGACGAGGTTATATCGATCACTTGTCAATCACAGCCTTATTAGAATACGCTTCTTCGCCGTGTTAGTTCGTGATAATATCCAGTTGGGTTAATATGGGGTTATCTGCTCTGTTCGGCAGAAACCAGCTGGTGCAATTATGTAAGACGTCACCCCAATAAGGTGATATTATCCAGTTGGTTCAATGTGAGACCATCTATTCTGTTCAGCAGAAACCATCTGGTGCAATTATGTAAGACGTCACCTCAATAAGGTGATAGTATCCAGTTGGTTCAATGTGAGACCATCTATTCTGTTCAGCAGAAACCATCTGGTGCAATTATGTAAGACGTCACCTCAATAAGGTGATAGTATCCAGTTGGTTCAATGTGAGACTATCTATTCTGTTCAACAGAAACCATCTGGTGCAATTATGTAAGACGTCACCTCAATAAGGTGATAGTATCCAGTTAGTTCAATGTGAGACGATCTATTCTGTTCAGCAGAAACCATATCACCTCAATAAAGTGATAGTATCCAGTGGTTCAATGTGAGACCATCTATTCTGTTCAGCAGAAACCATCTGGTGCAATTATGTAAGACGTCACCTCAATAAGGTGATATTATCCAGTTAGTTCAGTGTGAGACTATCGATTCTGTTCAGCAAAAACCATCTGGTGCAATTATGTAAGACGTCACCTCAATAAGGTGATAGTATCCAGTTAGTTCAGTGTGAGACCATCTATTCTGTTCAGCAGAAACCATCTGGTGCAATTATGTAAGACGCCACCTCAATAAGGTGATAGTATCCAGTTAGTTCAATATGAGACCATCTATTCTGTTCAGCAGAAACCATGTGATGCAATTATGTAAGACATCACCTCAATAATAATATCCAATTGTGTTAATATGAGGTTATTTACTGGTTAACTGCTCTATTCGGCAGAAACCATCTACTTCAATTATGCAAGATGTTTACCTCCATAAGGTGATAGTATCCAGTTGTAGTATATGTAAGACGCCACCCCAATAAGCTGATAATATCCAGTTGCGTTAATATGGAGTTATTTACTGGTTAACTGTTCTGTTCAGCAGAAACCATCTACTTCAATTATGCAAGATGTTTACCTCCATAAGGTGATAGTATCCAGTTGGTTCAATGTGAAACCATCTATTCTGTTCGGCAGAAACTACCTGGTTCAATTATGTAAGTTAGCTACATAACATGATATCCAGTGGTTCAATGTGACGCTAGCTTTTCTGTCCAACAGAAAGTACCTGGTTCAATTATGTAAGACGTTCAGCTACATAAGATGATATCCAATTGGGCCAATGTGACGCTAGCTCTTCTGCCCAACAGAAACTACCTGGCGCAATTATGTAAGACGTTTAGCTACATAAGATGATATCCAGTTGGGTCAATGTGAGACTACCTGTTCTGTTCGGCAGAAACTATCCGGAACAATTATATAAGACGTTCATCCCCATGAAGTGCTAATATCCACTGGGGTCAATTTGAGACCATCTATTCTGTTCGGCAGAAACTATCTGGTGCAATTATTTAAGACATTGACCTCCATAAGGTGATAATATCCAGTTGGGTCAGTGTGAGACTATCTACTCTATTCGGCAGAAACCATCTGATGCAATTATGTAAGACGTTCACCTCCATAAAATGATAATATCCAGTTGGGTCAATGTGACGCTAACTGTTCTGTCCAGCAGAAACCTTCTGATGCAACTAAACAAGCCGTTCAGCTCCATAAGGTGTTAATATCCAGTTGTGTTAATGTAAGGTTATCTGCTCTGTCCAGCCGAAACCACCTGGTACACTGAAACAAGACGTTCCTCTCCTTAAGGTGATAATATTCAGTTGTGTTAATAAGAGTTACTGCTGGTTATCTGCTCTGTGCGGTAGAACTCATCTGGTGCAATTATACAAGTCTTTTACCCCCCAAAAGTGATAATATCCAGTTGATCAATATGAGACTAGAAAAGTAGAATCAGACGAATGAAAAATTCAATGCCATCGCCGGATTTGAGCCACGGCGATGGCATTGAATCTTGCAGACTTCTGATTCTACCTTTCCTACCTTGTCAAACATACGGCTTGTATGGATAAACAATTAATTGCAATATGAGACTAACCTGTTATCTCGCAGGATCTGAGGAAGGTGGAAGCTATCCAATGCAAATATTTAAGACACTGCACTGATACTGTCTTACACCTCAATGAGGTAATAATATTCTTTTGGTACAATAGGAAGCAAGCCTGTTCTCTCGCAGGATCTGACGATGGTAGGAGCTGCCTCATACAAATATTCCAGGCGTTTCTGCTGATGCTGCCTACCTTGGTAAGGTGATAGCTATTTGGTTCAGTATGAAACAAACTTGTTTTCTTTCAGGATCTGAATTGAATTAAGTTTTTTATTTATGGACGCTTTTTAATTACGATGTCTCTGTGTCCCATTCTGTATTGGGCGTGAAAGATCGGAAATTTGTCTCAAAGGATCCTTTACCAGGTTTGAGGTTCTTTTATGTGACGTAAATCTACGACACGGAACCACCGGCTTTACTTCCCTTCCCAAGGATTTGAACCCGCGAACCCGCGATCTCGGGAACTAGAGGCTAGCATAGTACCCCTAGACCACAGAGGACGACAAAACCATCTGATGCAAATATTCAGGAGTTTCTGCTGATGCTAGCCAAAACCTCAATTAAGATGATAATATCCAAACAAATCTGTTCTCTCGCAGGATCTGAGGACGGTAGAAACAATCTGATGCAACATTCAATACGTTTCTGCTGATGCTGTCGAACACCTCAATAAGGTGATAATATACAGTTGAGCTACTGTCCCACAGAATCTGAGAGTCGCAGAAATAATCTGGGCAAAATATCAAGGCTTTTCGGATAATGCGATTCAGCGTGACAATAAAGCGAATTCCACTCACGTAACATTCTCAGTGAGGTTAGGAACAATTGTTTTTTCTCTGGAGGTTTAAGATGCCAATGGATGGGTTTTTCTCCTTAAAAATCGTATGGGGCAGTGTGTAATGTTTATCAAGGAACACGTTCTAGCTCCAAATAACGATGTCAGGGCAATCTTATGTGTGTGCCCTTCAAAGCATTCAGGCTACCAGCGCTAGGGTTGGCCACACAGAAACGTTAACAAATCACCTCTAAGCTGTTTATGGTCAGGAACACTGTACTGTGCAAACTCTACGCGAAGCATGAAGTGAGAAATAATGGCCCGTTATCTCTATACACAAGTATTGTTAATATCAGAATAAGTTAGGAAACTGCAATCATTTTTGTTTTCATCGGCATCCCCCACATGGGATTTAAATAGCCACCACCGCCGAAACCACCATAGGATTTTTCCTTGTATTGGGCATTCACAATAATTTGCTTTCCTCAAAGATGAGTAAATTTATAGCAGCCTCTCCTCTTGTCCACGGTACCGGATTATCCACCTCTTGTGTCAACCTTGGGTGGGATCTGTACTAAGCCTAGGGTTAAATACATCCTATTGACGATGGTTTTCGATTTGAATCGCTTCTTTATATTTTTGCAATTAATGCTTTTACTTCATTAACTGAATGCGTTGCCACTTAAACACAAATTAATAAAATTGTTATTTTTGTGAGGTTTACAATTTTATTTGAAAACTCCGTTATGGACTACAAATCCCTTATCTAATTTAACCCCAATATCTAACAAACATTTACTAATAAGGTAAAATAACAATAACTGAGATGAAGATGAAGGGTAGCGTTGGATTGTGCAAACATCAGTTCATTATTCATTACCCACCATCAACGCTATATTTCTGAGCGTATATTCCTTGGCAGTTTTATTTTTGCAATCAACCGCTATAAATTCTGCTATCACAAATTTTACTGTCACCATAATATAAATCACTGTGTTATGGTCCAGACGTACAATTGTGGTTTCAAAAACAAAACATACTATGAGCACAATTTCCGACACTGTAGACGGTCTCGTATGATGGAAATGAGCACTGCCTATTGAGATGCTCATATTATGCTGTACAATGTCTGCGATTGTTGCGAATCATTTCATACTGGCCTGTGGTCAATGTTGATGGGCTTCCATCCCGGTCAGTGTAATCCATGTCTGTGAGGGCTTGTTCAAATTGTTGGCACCATTTCACAATGGCCAATTTACATTTGTCCCATATACCGCCAGAAATGTCACTGTAAATGTCCGTGCAATTTAGACGTTTTGCCGCGTACTTCAGCGTTGAAGTATGTTTCCAGTTGACGCGCCATTTCACTCTCGCATATGATGCACTTATCACTGCCGTAGCAGAACTGTTTCTCAGGAATCCCTGAACATGAACTCTATTGTGACCTTGCGCCACCCTTGTTGCGCAATGGCCTTAGCGTCGGACCTCATGTCTAACTTGCGTTTTGAACCCTCCTCTTACTAACGTAGTTTTCTGTATTCGTTAAAATTTAATAAACGCTGTACGTTAAGAGTTGAACTGTTCCATATGGGTTTGACACTTCTTAAATTTGGTTGAAAACTTAGGGTAGTTTATCAGGAGAATTTGCTAAAATTCTATTGCATAATAATATGAAAACTGCCACATTACCTCCTCTACAAATCGCAGCCATATGCGTACATTTATTATTTTATCCTCTCAAAGGTGTGCCTCCAAGAGACCATGCAGTCTCTGACACCAGAAGTATATTTTTTGAGGAGTTGTAATATCGATGGTTACGTTGGACGGTTGAACTATTCTTGTTAACAATTCTTAATTCAAATAAAATGTAAATATAAAATAGCACATCGCTTACATAATAAAAAATCTGATGTTTTACATATGATTCTCTCTATCCGCCATACTTTATTTTTATATACCTACTACAAACTATTCTTACAAAAACTTTTCTTTATCTAGTTCGTGTTAGTCGAGAAACATTTACAGACATGGGTTCATGACGCATTTCATAGGTACAAGAGGGATATAGGGCACTGAAGTGGTAGTCAAATCTTTTAATAAGTGTGTTGAAGTATGCTGTCTTTGAAATTCCATACTCTTTGCATATCATGAAAAACAACTGAATAGGGACTGGTGTATGAAATATTAGAAAATTGAAACCAACAGCAACAAATATCTCCGACATTTTTATTGCCACAAACAATTTATTTTACAAATGGTGTGTTTTAACGCCATCTACGCTTTTCATACAGTAAGCTTCCGTTTAATTTTAATTGTTTACCGGTGATACAATATTCATTCAGAATGAAGAGAACTTCAAAGCTATTCTCAGAAAATTCAATGTATACATTTTATTATCTACGCGAATGTCTTAAATATATTGTATTTTAATACAAATCGTTAGACATTCTGAGAAAATAAGAAATCATGAACCTTTTCTATTTAAAATGTAGCTTGGGTGGGGGATTTTCTTGAAAATTTTCGTGTCACAACATTGGAATATTCTGAACTTAAGTAGTAAATTTGATATTTATCCTACTTTTCGTTTTTGAGTTATGCTATGGACGCGCGTAAGGACCATTTTATAAAGATACATTATGGGGTTCGGGGACCCGAAAGCATGTCTTTTCGGTGAAATCTCGAAGTCGAATGAGAAAGTAAAACTAATAGAAATAGAATCCCATTTAAAACATGTTCCGATGTGGCCGCCAACTTAGTTTGAATCATGTATCGGGGCATTCACTCACCATCAAGGTATTATTTTCACTGCAATCAACCACACAGAAAGACGTAGTGAAATCAGGCCACGTCGTTGGCCATCTCGGCCTATTCATGTTTTCCCTGTTGATCGGTAAAAATGACGCCGAGTAGTAATCGCAAGCTGAGGTGGCGCACCATTGTATTGAAACTGCATTTATTGAATGAATACTCAATGACAAAATGCTCAAAGAGCCCGTCCAGAAAAAGCAAGATTTTAAACACTTGATTTGAGATAGTTGTAACTTAAGTGGAAATTGTATGTTTCTGGAGAGGGATTTCTTTTCAAAACGTTATCTGCTCAGTTCCCTCTAAAACTTGTGGGAGTTTGTCAAAGAATTTCCTAACATTTTATATAGGTTGTCAAGGAAGTTTTACTCGCGAGCGTCCTATTCTACACAAACATTTTAAAGAAGTATTCCAATAATTATTGTTATGTCATAGCCATAAAAGGTACAACCAGTCGGAAAGCGCCAACTACATCCCGAGGCACTTCCCGACCGATGCCGTGTTTACCCCAAGTCCGGAGCTTTCCGCTGATATATGCGCCATCCCGCTTGAGGGAATGCGTCCATAGAAGGATGGCGAGTTCACCTTCCGAACCCGGGCATGAATGAAAACATCAATAGCAGGCTGGAAATTGCTTCGCGATCGTATTGGCACCTTCTGATTAATTAGCTTTCGAAGGAACTTCTTTAAATTGCTTTTTTCCCCTAATTTGTTCTTATTGACTTCGTAGTGCAAGAAATCTCTCATTATCACCGGGAAATGGGTAGCAGAATGATCAAAGGCGCTTTATTCGTTCACTGCAAGTTTTACATTAAACAAAAAAACCTTTATATCCATTAATTTAATTTAAATACCTATGAGGAATTATATTAACACTTTTAGAGAGAAAAAATCGCAATACAGTTTTTCAGCGATGATAAAGCTTAATAGATCTAAAATACAGTAAATTGTCCAAGAATATTTTTGACTTCACAAAATGTAAAAGTATGTACCCAAACAAAACTCCTGAAGAACTTGCCTATTTTACAAATTTACTTTTAATTCCTACATCAAAGCTGCATGACTGAGCATTTGTTTGGTTTCTTTAAACAAGGTCTACAATTGATATTATTTTCTCACACATTCTAAAATATACTAATTATAAATGTTTAAGCTTTACTTTAATAATTGTCTTAAATTAATAAATAAATGTAATAATAATATAATTAAAAGTTGTATTTCTTACAGCAGCAAGGTGAGTCAAGTGTTTTAAAAAGAAAGCAATATTAACCAATATTTTCCACCAGGTCCTAAACGTCGATCCGGCAACCTCACGAATCCGAGTCGTCCGCGTTACTACTGAGCCGGTAAGATCACGAGAACTATGCTGATGCATGATAACACTCCGGGTGTGGCAGAAAATGGGCGCTGCTCAAAGTCACATATTGGGTGTAACAAGTGTGTATTGTCAGCTTTGCGAGGTCCAATGCAATAGTTAGGATGCCAGTAGATAGCTGGGAATAGAACCGAATGTCTAGGTCCAATACAAGAGCTGTTGTGTCAAAAGCTAGCTGGGAGTAGGTCCAATCCAAGAGCTGGTATGCCACTGTCTGTCTGGGAGTAGGACCGAATGGCGAGGTCCAATACAAGAGCTGTTATGCCATTATCTATTTGGGAGTAGGGAAGGATGGGAGGACCGATATAAGAGCGGGTGTATTCGATTCTGCACTAGGTAGCTGGGAGTAGGGATGGATGACGAAGTACGATACAAGAACTGGGATGTTGGGTTGTATAACATTGGATAGCTGAGAGAGAGAGAGAGAGAGAGAGAGTCGAATGGCGAGGTCCAATATAAGAGCTGGAATGTTGGGTTGTGTGCCATTGGATAGCTGGGAGTAGGATCGAATGGCGAAGTGCAATACAAGAGCTGGGATGTTGGGTTGTATGCAATTGGGAAGCCGGAAGTAGGGCCCAATGTCGAGGTCCAGTACGAGCGCTAGGATGTTGGGTTGTATGCCATTGCGTAGCCTGGAGTAGCACCGAATGGCAAGGTACGATACAAGAACTGGAATTTGGGTTATATGCATTGCGTGGTCGGGAGTAACACCGAATGGCGAGGTCCAATACAAGAGTAAGGATGTCATTAGCTAGCTGGTAGAAAGGCCGGATGGCGAGGTCCGATTTAAAGCTGGAATGATGGGTTGTAGCTAGCAAGTAGTAGAGTGGAATGGCGAGGTCCTACACAACAGATTGGATTTTGGGTTGTATGCCATTGTCTACCTGGGAGTAGGGTAGAGTGGCGAGGTACAATACAAGAGCTGAAATGCTGGGTGGTATGCCAGAGCTAGCTGGAAGAAGAGCCGAACTGCTATGTCTAATACAATAGCTGAAATGTTGGGCTGTATACCATTTGCTAGCTGGAAGTAGGGCTGAATGGCTGGTGTGCTGAGTTGTTGCCAGTAACTATATAGGAGAGTAGGGCCGGATGGTGAGGTCCAATACAAGAGATGTGATGCTGGGTTGCGTGGATTATCTAACTGGGAGTAGGGCCTAATGGCGAGGTCCAATAAAAGAGCTGGGATACTGGGTTGCATGCCAGCAGCTAGCTATATGTAAGCCGAATGGCGAGGTCTAGTACAATATCTGGTGTGCTGGGTTGTATGCCAGTAGCTATATACGAGAATAGGGCCGGATGGTGAGGTCCAATACAAGAACTGGTACGCTGAACTGTATGCCAGTAGCTGGCTGGGAGTAGGCAGGATGGTAAGGTGCTGTAAAAAAACAACTGCTGGGCTGTCTGCGACAGATAGCTGGGAGTAGGGTCGGACGGCTAGAATAAATTCTATAGTTAGGGTACGCGGCTGTATACCAGTAACTATCTGGCAACAGAACCAATGGCAAGATCCTGCAAGCTCGATTGTATGCCCGTAGCTAGCCGGGAGTAGGGCAGGTTTTGGGGCACTCGGCTGCATACCAATAACTGAGAAGAGAAACAATAGTCGGATAAAATACCTGGGATACTGGGTGTATACCAAGAGATAGCTGGGAGCACGAAACAGGAGCTGGTGTGTCGGCTGCATACCAATAGCTAACTGGCAGTATGACTGAATAATGAACGACCTCAAGCAGCTCTGGTACTAATCCAAAAAGCTGTAGTAGGATATATACCGATTTCCAATTGTCTAACTTGATTACTTCTTACAAATCTTTTAACTCAAATTTCTAACGTCTTAGCTATGTGAATATCACGCTGATAAGCATTCCAGGCTCATAATTCGTTAATCTGCCCGAGTTCGAGTGGTCAGAATTGCTGGGTTCGATACCCGGCTGGTAGCGGAATGTTTATTTTGTAAGGAATTCTTTGCCACAGTGTAGAAAGTATGAAAGCGAGAGTGAGCCAATGTAGGTTTCCAAGTTCTAAAGCAATAAAAAACCAATGCCCATTTAATCCAATGCAAAGAAGTTACAAACTTCAGAATTTATTTTTCATGTCACAACCGCCAGTAAGACTGTAGTAAAGGCGGTTATGCGGGTGGTACAGTCTTTAAAAGTAAGGAACTAGCTTGCTTTATTCCAAGCATAAGTTTCCTACACCAAAATTGCTTGCGACAAGGGCTAAGTCCAAATTGGGGTAAGGTGATATTATTGCAAAAGTGGCTAACCAGTTGGGAATTTAACTCCGCTTCATTCAAATACTGGTGACACAAAGTACAATTTCGTGATTCCCTCCCCCATTGAATTACATTAGTTATTAATTACTTTCATAACACCCGTTCGTTATATTACGTTCTTTTCTCTCTCGCGACTTTGAAGCCTAGAAGCTATGGAGCCAGGAACATCTGGGTGGCACTTGTAATTTACAAGAGGTAGTTAATTGGTAGCCAGATTGGGTATCTAGTTGAGGAAACATGTAATATAAGCCACGACTTGTGTCCAAAACCAATTAGAATGGTCCGCCTTGATAAACAGCCTGTAAGAGCTCGGCAAATATACTTTTTACAGCCCAAATATGTGCACAATATGACACGGCTGGTTTCTGGGGATTAAAGATCACCAAATACGCGTGGCTTACGGAACCTCATCGAATGACAGCGTACCATAACTGCTGTTGATGCACAATGTTTATGTAAAATATTTGCTCTTTTGCTTACGTTTCTTTGCACGTGTTCATCGGATGGTGGAATGCGTTTCATCTTCAGCTGGTAGTTTCATCTTGCTTTCAAATGAGACAATCGTTTTTCTAGAGGGCATAAAGTTATTATGAAACGCATTCCATCAGGATGCAACCAAATGAAGTCTTGCGAAGCATATTTCCTTTTTATAAAATAGCAGGACATTCGTTATGACTGTCTCAAGTGAAACTTCAGCATGCATACTAGCAGAAAGTTTGACAACCTCCATGGCTGAACATCGTCTTGTGAATTCTTTCATATTCGACTTCAGCAGCTTGTCATGGTTTTGCAAGTCTATTAAATATTGATCACCATTTTGAAAGCTTGTGAAATAAAATTTAAGCATGTTGTACACTGAAAGCATGAAGGAACATGCACCACAAACTTTCTCATGTTCAGTCACAATTTGAATGGCATTAGAAGTGTGAACTGGTGTTGGGTGTCTTTAAATACGACTATAAGGTCAAGACGGCGACTTCCACAACAAAGTTGGTTCAGTCAAAGTTGATCAATCATCTGCTAGAGATGTACATAATTACATTGTTTTACATAATTACAACATACTCTTTTAATACTGTCTGCGACCTTAGGGAGTAGCCGTTTCTGCTTCTTCTTTTGTCTTTCCTCTCTCCCAACACTCCTCGTGAATAATCTCTTTTCATCACAAATGCATTGCATTTAATGGCGTGAGTAATGTAAATATAAAGGTGCAGATGTCGGATATGAAATTCTAGATAATTAAAACCAGTTCAGAGGCCAGATCAACAGCTTATTAGATGTGCCTACAAGAGAAAAAAACAGGTGAACATATTAGGTCCAAATGAAGCATATTGTTTAACTGCGAATACGCAAAACATATTTATTACTGTTGCTTTTATGTGCTATAAGTTTCACGAGCATTAATCCACCATCACCATAATTTACGTAAACAGAGCTCCTTTGGACAGTTTCGTGTTCCAATGTTCAACTTCATGCATCTTCTCTCATAACCGGACTCTGATTTGTGTGCTTTTACCACTCAGACTTCATTAAAATAACTAATTTGAAATTAAAAGTAATTGTTAAAGCAAAATTGTGCCTAACTCTACAATGACAAGATGTGGGCAACTCCAGACTGTGGGGTATATTTGAGGTTGTATGTTCTGATAAACCTTGCTTCCATCCTCAGTCTGAGGAATGAGTTGCACTTCGAGATCAAAAACGTCAACAACATACTGATGTATGTTTTCTCCGGCGATGTCTTCTTTTAAATTTCATACTTACAATGCTAGTACGTACTAAATGCCGAATAATTCTTGTAACATCAGACTATTATAACTTTTGCGGGATCGTCGTATTGGTTTTGCACGTAATTTGTTTTCTACCCAAGCATACTTGAAACTCTGCAGACGACCAACATTCTGAACATAGTCTCCCTTCAGTCGTCGATGTGACCGCAGTCTCTCCAGACTTTTCTGTTAGCACTAATAGGAACTTTCCATGTACAACCGATTGAATTATGTATAACAATGTCTGCGCAAAGATCCAGGATCTAGCAAGCTTTATGTCGGAGCTGATGATTCTCGACGAAAAAACTAGATTGAATCCAGAATTGACAGCTTCTCACATTTAGCGACTCACCAGAGAGAATGAGCATTGAGTTTGCTGAATCCTGCTTCTCTGGTAGACTTTGAAGAACATGTCTATGCGCGAGTGCTAGGCATTCTAAGAGAGCCGGTGACAATTACTTATAAGGAAGACTACTGAAAAAGTCTATCTACTAAGTTACTTCTTTTTGGGTGGGAATTCATTAGGTTTACATCAATTTTGCCCCTAGTAAAATATAAAAATTACACACAAATGTTACAAAATATTGCCTCCGATTTCATTTTCGCGACAAGTCTTCTTTCTTGGACGTTTTCTTGAAAACGTATGAGGGTAGAGCTGAAATTGCATTGTTTCTGGTGACGAAATACTCCTCAGATAAGCCCAACTTGCACAACATGTGTTGAAGAGAATGGTAGCGATCTTGGAATGTGTCTGGGCTTCTCAGCCGGGTGAAATGCGGTCACCTGACTGGGAAGCTGTGCCCGTCAACCCGGGGTGTGCATCACAAGTGATCGAACGACAGTTTTCTTGGCATGGCCCTGTTCGCATGTATGCACGTAATGTTCTGCACAACTGAGCAACGCTTTCTTGGTTGGTTCTAGTGTTTGTGTTGCTATCCGCTTCTTGTGCATGTTGTTCAGTAGCGTGCTGAATTTAGGCCAGAGTTCTGCTGGCTGCTGACTTCCAAATGTCCTTCATGGTCTAGCATGGGCAACTGTTAGCAGCAATTTACATGAAGTTCTAAAGAGTGTGATTTTAAACAAGAGTTGGATGGTAATTAACTATATGTTGCAAATGGTGGGAGAGGTTGCTGTACGCTTTTGAAAACTCGTAACGTCCTTGTATTCATGGATCAACACATAATCAAGAGACTGGATAACAATGCAGGACCACCAGCTATGAATCTGAAAACTGTTGATCTTTAATTGGAATATTGGAGTTGCCCCTGCAGGTTATAGAAGTCCGGTCTCCCCACTCATTATCCTAATGCACGTCTCCAGAGTGCAGCTTTAATGCGGCAGCCAGAGGCGCACTACAAAATGTATGTTTTTATGAATACTTAAGCAAGTGTTTATATAGAAGTAATGGAGCACAGATGATAGCTTTGGCTAAAAGCGGTTCACCATCGTCTCTGGTCTGCGATGTGACCAGCAAATGAAGCAACGTTTTGTTATTGCAGTGAGTATATGATATCGGCAGACTACTTCACTGAACAAAGTTTAACACCGATCTGTTTTTGCCCCATCATACTAGAGCTTTTTAATTAGGATATTAGGATAGTGTGCTTCTTTGCGATCTTTAATACATTCTACCCCAAAAAGTAACTTCGGACCAATCATTCATTTCGGTTTTTCAGCAAGCCATCTCTTGATTTCTCTGTAGAATCCTTGATAGGAAAGACGCAAAATATAATAAATACACTGCAATAGACACTATGACAACTAAATTACCAGATATATTACAAAGTTATATATTCCTTTACGGAATCCCATCGTTTGGCAAGTAGATTAGCCAAAAATCCTGGAAATATATTGGTTAGATGGTAATGTTCAAATCAGCGAAAGGCGAATGTGCCCGACTGTGTCTTATTTTAATCAACTACAAATGACCGGTAATTATTTCTCCTTCTGGGTCACATTCAATGTTTGTATGTGCGACATCTATGCATATGTTGTGACACTGGCCTGACTCCCCTAACCAATCCAGCAAGTTCCTAAATGTATATCTATGCATCGGTGTTTTCAAATTAGGCATAACGAACTTCTGCAAGACAAGATGCGGAAAAAAACATTCCACTCTTTATACCGGACCATTTTTATTAGTATGAGCTCAAGCGGAAAAATAAACAACGAAAGAAGAATCACACACTTTCAATAATATATATAATATTATATATAATTGATATATAATATATCAATCTTCCAGATAGAAAAAAGGAGCATACCACCACAAATATTTCGTTAAAGTTGATTCCATCAAGTGGTATATTTTAGTGAGCTCTATATATTTCCTGCAGTACGTTTCTGTCTAACTTTTATGGTTTCCCAATCATACAAAATACAATACGAATGAAGAGCACGTCACAGGCTATTCGCTAAAATTCAAGACATACACTCGTCATGCAAATAACTCAAGTATATGTTAATGAAAACGGGTAATTTAGGACAAGGTAAAGTTAATCTAAATCCTCATCTTATGTCGTACAATGTTGGCTGACTTAAATACGTGAGTTGACCATTTTCTTAAATTAACCTCTTTAGATTCAGATAACTTTAAAAAGTTATTTTCGGCGAAATCCCATGTACAATTTTTGGGTAGAACTCTGTTTTCTCTACCTACCACAGCGAGCGGTAGAGAAGAACTAATACGAGCAAAACCAATGCCTCTTCGCTAATCATTTGGTCTTACAAAACGCTCTGTAAATTAGAAAGCTCCTTAAAATCTTCCACATAACAGCCAATGAAGACGGAACGGTTAGTTATGCAGTAGCACTACAACCTTTGATCTATTTTTGTTATTTCCAATCTTCATTGGGGCCATTTATGAGGACCAGAAATCTATTCACTAGACTTTTCTTAGAAAATTCTTCCCGAAGTTTAAATCCTCTGAAGGCCGGAGGTCCACGCTCTAGGCTAATGTGAGAAACTTTCCTACAACTTGGGCTTCGTTGAAGATTTTCAGTGTATGCAGGTATTTTCTCAGATCACAAAGGCACATTAACATCCAGTATACACTTCCATTTGGGCTTTGCTAATTTTATTCTCGTACTATCATCAGTCATTATGTGTTTATGGTGTTTACCTCTTCCCGCTTAGATGCAGCACAGTTGGTCATTTTTGGCATCCCTTCGCCTGTAACGTGTTGCAAATATTGCAAGGACCCCCCAGACCAGCTTAAGTAAGCTCATGGGCGACGGAACTGCCTCCGCCACTTCTCTTCTCAGCAGGACGTGCTGCAAGGTAGGGCCATATAGGCTGCCTATTCCTGGGTCTTTGTCACACCTGAGTAACTTGTGTATACCTACGTGGTATTGAAATTGTGAAATGAATCAGAATGGCAACTGAAGACATTTGTACGCAGTCACTAGAATCAAGAGGTGTGAACGATCCAGAGTGCAGCCCTCATAGTAACTTTCTTTAATGGTCCAAAATTATTACATTCATTTATAATAATGGTGATTTTAACCACTATGACCAATTTACAGCCAAAAGCACAAGCTGATCCTCTTGTCATTTTTATTTTCAAAAAACCTAAATGATCTGCATGTGTGTTGCATTTTCTCGGTTCAGTCACTCCTGTGGAAAACTATAAAAAGAATCATATATATTTTGTATTCAAGGTTATCCGGTTGGAAAAGAACCGAAACCTTCCGTGTCTTAACACATTGCCGCAGTTTCTATTGCAAAGATAGAAGAAAACGTCCACGGGAGTTAGATCTTTTATTTGTTAGTATAAAGAGTTTCAACGTATGTAAATCTTAATGGCCGTCGAAGTAGTTTTTAGGATTATTAAATTTATTTCAACAAAAAAAAGCCTAATGCTGCTATTATTGTTGTTATGTTTTTTTTGCAAGATGAAGCCTCGGATCTGTTTTGTTCCCTGACTAGAGAGAAACGTTAGGCAGGATGTTGAGAACGAAACTGATAATCGGCTACTTATGTTTTAAAAAGAGATGCTCGCCACATAATTGTATCCTAAGACACTTGTGTTGCCGCAGATAGGGATGCACAAGGGAGAGAAATATCAAGCTGGGTATTGACTAAATTGCTGAAGTGGTTTGATACAAATGGCCAGCCAAAAATAAGATGCACATTTTTGGATAGCCGACACCTAATTGTTATGTCCTTACGGCGATGTGTGTTGTCGTAGGCAGGGGTGCACAAGGGAGAGTTGAATGGCCTGCAGCTCCCGGGGTGATGTTACTGCACTGCGAGAAGACGATCAATAGTACCAACTGCGGGGTAGAGGGCGGGCGGTACGACCCAGTTACCTTGACACCCAGTCTTTCTGATAACAAGCCTTTGATAATACCACAGGAATGCGCTATACCAAATAGCTTAGTTTAAAGGGTAAAGTTTGCATGCGAACAAAAGTGTTACTGAAGCTACAAAAACATGACCTAAAATGATGACTTCCTGTAGAGCTATTCTTTATATCCCTTTGAAGCTTTAACGATGAATTTTAAAAATTCCATAATTAGGATCTATCGGCAATTCACTTTTCAATCCAATACATTTTAACACAAAAGCTGGAGGAAATTCTTCCATTAGGTCAAGAAAAAATAACAATGGGATTGTCTACTAGCTGTAATGCCTCTTATAGAAAGCATTTTAGGTGCGTTCACTACTGCAAAACAGCTATTAGCGTCGCTTTCGCTGTCGGTCTGAAATAACATTTCCGAGCATTTCATATTTGCCTGAAATCGGTACAAAATTGGAGACAGTTCATTGTTTAAAACTTTCTAAAATTTCCCATTTTAGGTGAATCGCAGTACTTATGGACTTGAAACGTTGTATAAGGAATTTGAGGAAGATTTGTCCATGTTTTCAAATTTAGGTTAAATCCGTACACTGGTAGGGTATTATGGTTATTTCAACAAAAAATATATATGTATAACAAAAGTCAACACCGTTATGCATTTACAAGTACAAGCTCCGGAATCGACATATCGCTGTGTTTTCTTGTTCTTTGAGAGCACGATCATGCACACTGAAAGTGGGGCTCTCTTGAATCTATTATATCAGTTTACGTTATTAAGTCTTTTCGTTGCTCAGCTGTTCTAGCTAAGGCAACTTAGTGCAGCATTTTTTTTTTCAAAGTGTACGTTTGTGCAAAACACTGTACAACATAAGTTTTTGAAACGCTTTACAGAATCCAGGGGAGTGGAGAAACTCGCTTTAGGCCTCGACTATTTGTAGCCTTATTCTTGTCTTTAAGCAATGCCTGCGAATACTGTTTGTAATGTCAGATATATGCAAATAATAATTGTGGCTTTCGACGCTAATAAATGAGAAATGTTGCTCGATTTTGTGAATCTGTATAAGAACACTAATTTCAATGGATACACATGAACTATCAGGTATTGAAGCATTATCATAAGTACACAATAACTAGATATTAAAATAGATATATCTACTGAAAAACAAAAATTCCGGTAATTATTTACCTTAGTTGCTCACGCGAAATTCACGTCCATTTTATAGGAAAGATGTTCCTTGCATCATAACTGTGGAACTAATGATCAAGGATAGTGTGCAGACAGAGATGCGAGAAGGGGGTAATAACTGCATTAGGAAAAAAGACAAAAAAATTATATATATCGTAATTTTTTCTTTTTGCCTATACCAGCCCTGCCCCCAGAATAATGTTGAATTATTATAATATCCCGTACTAAATTACTCCCAAAAGAAAAACTTCTTATATTCCACAAAAATCTAATTATATAATTACCAATACTCTTTCCAATGGGAACACAGTTCACTATCCCTGCATATATGGAATTGTAAAGAATATCATTGATAAATCATATTAATTCTAATCGGAGCATTCAACAAGCTGCTTAAAGTTGGTAAATGTAACTTGACATTGATCCAAAAGCTAGATTATTTTGTGCAATTGGAAACAAAACGCATGCCTCTTGTAAAAATGGAACACCAATTAGCAGACACATTAATTCCTTACCTTTGTTAAAACTGTGGTCATTTTGATTGTATATCTGTGTTAGCTCCTGGTGTATCATGTTTCTTCCTTTGTCCTGACAAAAAATGAGATTTTTCGTGGTAAAATTACGTTTAAAAACGATGGCTAAACGTAATCAGCTGTTTTACGCGCATAACACACATTGTTAACGAACGGTTGCCAACAGCTGAACCTTAAATGTATGCTCGGAGAAATAAAAAACAAGAACGAAACGTGGCCAGTGCGCCAAAGGAGCCATGTTGGAGTCGATTATTGCTTTGGAGCAGAAAATTGATATCTGTGAGAGAAGCAATCCATTACTAAGCTTGACGGCACAGTCCTAAACAAACTCATCACGTCTCTTGGCGTCCAGCATCCGAGCTCCTTATATTGTCAACATAGACATCACCGTAAACCGGAGGCACATTAAGGCGAGAAACGTAAATAAACTGTTGTTAACGGTTTTATTTTACGCTTTCTTGACATTTAGCCCAGCATCTCTGATAAGGAGAGCTAGCCAGACCTATGTCGGAACGTCAGAGATCTTTTGCATGGACGAACATCGGAAATAATGAGATACGTGTCTCGGCATCCATCTGCTGTGGTTCGCCAGGGGAATAGAATATGGGCTAAGTTTTAAGCAAATACAGGGAGAAAAATAATCCGAATATTTTGGCATACTAAATTTAAAATAAGAGGATGCGTTTCCTGTAAGTTTATTCTCGAAACGGGAAATAAATTCTGGTATTCAAAGTAACTGAGAAAGAGATTAAAAGTGAATTTGGAGCTCAATTGACCTCTGTGTAAGCTACCTAATTTTTATCAGGCCCCCAAAAATTGATAACATTGATTATTAATGCAGATAAAACTATCACTACACGACGATAGTGTTGAAGTTTTCAGGCATTGGCACATTTCCGACGTATAAAGGGCTCCCTCAGTTTTCACGCACTTTCTTAACCTATTGCATATAAGAAGACACCTGGATTTTCTGAAATGGCCGTGACGCGTTCAGTCGCAGTTTATGTTCTACCTTTTCTAACACGAGATAATTTAAGTCGCAATTTACTGACGTCCAGCGACATGACCTTATCAGTGCGCTTTGAGCACGCACTCGCCTTCACTAACGCTAGCAGCTGCAGTCAGCTTCTGGAATTTGATCTTCAACCAGAATACAAGCTTCCTGGCTGTCAGGGCTACACAAACCTGTGTCATTCCCCGCCATGCTTGAGCCAGTTTCTTAAAAATGTTTCGTCCTTTCCAGGTAGCATACTCTCCAAAGGTTCATAATCTTGCTGCTTTTCGTGTTATGAAAGTTTACAGCTTATAGAGGTAACTAACTATTCATGTTTAAAATAATTCATTTCTGAAAATTTGTTTTTGTTTTGGAAGTTTCCCTTCATAAAAAGGTTTCATCACAACCAGGTTTTACTTTTACGTGTTTCTATAATGATATGCCTGAGAAAATGCCAAGTTATGTACTTCATTATTTTCAAGTACTTCATCTAAAAGTTCACCAACACGTCAAGAACATCAGTTGATAGATTTCCTCGTCAGCTAATGATTTGTTAAGACTTAAAAGCTGTTATGACTTTGAAAATGACAATGCTATGTAATGCAATGCATTTGTGATTATCGAGCTACATGCTAGCACATTTTATCAACATTACAGGAAACTCTGCACACATCTTGGCACCTTATCATGATGTATGCTTTCTTCTTTAAAAATATCTAAGCATCTTCTCAAACCGCAAACTCAAGCCTGATTTTTGGATGTTAAATGCTGTTGTGAAAACACTGTTCATCACATTTTAACAATGTATACTTAGAATAATTGTTTAATGTGAGTTTACCCTTCTCTGACATACTTATTATAGATATAAAATTACATAAAATCTTCATAGACTTCTGGGAATATCTAATTTATGATTTATTTAAATTTTACAGAAAAAAAATTGTTACTATATTTAAAATATTCTGTTTAATATATTATCTGTTGGCCCTATTTGTAAATTTATTATTAATTTATTTATTTATATACTGTTTAGCTTCATATACACAAATTAAAAATGTTTCTTCAAAGCATGCATGTAAAACATTTTGTACAGAAGATGGAGAGAAAAGAAGAAACAAAAAATAACCCAGAAATTGTCAATGTAAAATGAGTTTTCAAGGTTCAGAGAGCGAGAGTGCGAGAGAGAGAGAGAGAGATGAACACCTGTGAACAAAAGTTAAATGTGGTTAGCAAAAGAGCATAAAATATGTTTTTTTGTAGCAGTTACTTGTAAAGATAAAACTGTGATGGTGGTGGCAGATTCTAAATGTATCCCAAAGATTTACATAACCAAAAATTTGGTTCATGGATATTAGCAGAAATACTGTCTTGACTTCACTGACACAGTAGTTGTCAAGTGTATGGCAATAAATTTGATACCTAGATTATGTAGACAACTACAAAAGAAAAAGCAAATTCCAAAAGATTTACAATTCTTTTTGGTGAGTTTTGAACAACTTTCAATCAACGAATACAGTACTAGAAGTATTATTTAAATTTATTTTTTTAGAATACAAAAGTCAAGTGAAACAATAACAGTAACTGCATTTAAATTGGTGCCTTACTGAAAGAAATTATTTGTTTGAGATTCTCTTTGAATCCAGTCTTGTTATGGAAGAAAAATAGATTTTATAATGTATTTTTCATTATCTGATAACACAAAACAAACTATAAAATGCAATTCAGATAATCTCATTTACATTTTTCAAAAAGAATTTAGTGTCTTCTAGAATTCATTACCTCAAATGGCAATAATCATAGTTAAATAAATATTAGTAAAAAAGAAACCTCAGTTGTTTATGAAGTTTTAAATCTACACACCTTTTTATTGTTTGTTTTAGACTTTGAGTGATTGAATGTTTTATGCAAGGGAGTCATATGTCCCAGAAAACTGAGGTTATCCTAGATTTGAGTAATGGAAAGATTGTTCCTGCCAATTAAGTAAAAAAAATGTCTTCTTTTTGGATTCTGTTTTTAATTTATTCAAATTCCAGTGAGTACCTGTTTTCTGTCATCAACGAGTGACTTTATTTTTGTAGCCCAAAATACATAACACTAAAATTTATTCCCAATCCCAAAGGTGCACTTCCACATTGGTTATTGCTGATTATTTTGTTTATTCATTCATGCAGACCGTAAATATAAATTTGAAAGTTTTGCATTTTATCATCAAAATGTCATACACTAACTAATTCACTGATTAAAAATAAAGTTATTTATGCATTTGCAGATTTTTTGGAAGGCATGGTATGTACAGGAAATCTTAAATTACTCAAATAGAAAATAAAACTATCTAAAATACAATATTTTCGTTTAAGTGTGAACCTGAAGAAGAGTTTTGTAAACCTCAAATATTGCAGCAATTTACATATTATAAAATGTGTTCTATTTTCCATATGGATATGTAGGTAGTTCAATAAATAGGGTAATCCACTAAATATTGACCATTTGGCTTTGATAAATTAAAAAATAAATATTTACTTGAAAAAAAAGTGAGATGCCAAGTTGAAGCTTAGTTTATTTATCCACACAATCACTTCCGCTATTTAAGCATTTGAGATATCTGTCCACAAGCTTTAGAATTCTCATACTGTAGTCGGCTGCCACCAGTCTATTAAGTTAAGATTTTGGACACATGTTCACCAAGCAAAGAATGAGAAATGTTTGGGAAAAAAATCTTTAACTCGTCTAGGGTTACTGTCTGTCTTGCACGATTGATTCTTCAAATAATCCTTGATAATTGACAGACATCCAGGTTCAGTTTCATCATGTGCATTTGTTCCTCCATTGTTGAACATTCCATACCACTTTCTCACATTTCTTTCATTATACCACCCTACACTTCTTTAATTGACAGTAAATTTCTGCAGGTTTCAACTTCTGAGCACTCAAAAATTTAATAACACCTTTCACCTCATAGTTGATGGGACTTTGTATCACAGAGTTCATTTTGAACAATCACAGAATGACCAATAACGTTTTGTTTTCATTTGAAACTCGCACAACACTAAGAAAAGATGTAGAAGAAGCCATTTGAGCTTGGATAGAAGCCTGACAGTGATCTGCACAATAGGGATGTGCAAACAGTTGTTACATTCTGGAGTAACCTCGTATTATAGTTTAAAAACTGCATTCCAACCATCTAGATACATATCGTTTCTGTTCTGCTTTTGTGGAAAAGAATTATAGTAACTTTAGCTTAAGAATATGTACATATCCTCCTAGTATTTTCTCTCTCCCTCTCCCTCTCTGTTTCTCTTTATTTTTCTCATACTTTGCCCTGAAAGAAATGAAATTGAAAAAAGAAGAAAAGACTGGATGGGTTCTAAGGGACAGATAGGAAATTTAGGCACTAAGTTTGACACGCAGTATTCTATTAGTGTTCTACAGAATTAGAAGTAAACATAGCAATTCCCTTGAAGTAGAAGAAGAATATGTATGGAGATAAAGAACCGCTGCATCTTTCAAACAAACAAACAAAATAATGACCATGAAGAGGAAAACAAAGAGAATACAACACATGTTCTAATGGATTTTGCATAAACATGATATCTCTAAATTTAGAAACCACTTTTACTGTACTTGGTGGATGTTTCTAATAAAATACACCAGTGATGTGTTCATGAATGCAGTTTCTTCTGGATACAGGTATATCACAGGTGCATTGTGGTATCAAAAATACAGTTTAAACAGACCTCAGAATCATCCTGAAAATCTATCGGCAAATAATTACTATCTAGACATACATATTTCACTTCAGTCAGCCAATTGTATTATCTTGTAAGAGTATGCATGGCAGAAAAGTTGACTTGCATTCTCTTTCACCAGTAAATAAAGAAGTTATACATATTTTGATGTGTATTTATTGTAGTATTATTTATGATGTAAAGCACTTTCTTGTGTGTGGGACACATGGATTGTGTGAATGTGGCATGAGTTTTTGTGCTACATATTATGTGTTTTCTGATTCGGTTTCCTAGATAGGTACCTGTGATCTGTGAGTATTGACAATCCTTTGGAACAAATACAAAACTTATTTTAGACAGAGATTGTAAAGAGCTTAAGTACCAAAATTAATATTTTTAAATGTTATATAATGTATAAGCACCTCATTGTATTTCTCAAAAGGGTAGAATCAAATCACGTCTTTACCTAGATGAAACTTGCCTAATAATTGGAATTTGAAAAAGCAGTAAGTCTTTGGGTGTCCTTTTACTTTGGTAATGAAAATTAAATCTTTAATGATAAATAAATTAAACTTAACATAAAAAAGAAAAAGAATGGAAAAGTATTCTTTCTTATTATAAATACAATATTCATTAACATTTTAACAACAAAAAATACTACTATCAATATAGTTCTGGTTAGGTAAGTATTTTATAATTAGGGTTATCAGGTGTTTATTTTTCCATAATGTAATTCCTTTAGAGTTTAAAAATGGATAGATTTTATTAAAAATGCAAAAAATGTTTATTATTTATCTTCAAAACAAACAAAAAAATTAAATTAAACAAATTGTCTGCAAGGTTTTTAATTTGCATACAGAAAATTATAGGGATTTTGTTTTTGATAATAATCTATCGCATTTAAACAAAATATAATTTGCATCTTATGAGCAGTATGCACTCTGTTGTTAGCACTCTACCTCTCTGTTTTACTGTCCGTGAATGCCCCTCTCCTATATTTGCATGTACATAACCTCAACACCAATTTCTGGAATAAAACTTACTAAAATAATAAATACTTATTTTCTTTACAAGATCTTATTCAGTTTTATACTGTGTTGGACATACCTCTTGTTAGCAATAGTTAATTTTTAATAATTTTATTTAAAAATGCTATACACATCAATGAAATCAGTGTTATATTTTAATGTCCATCATAACATCTTAGATCTACAGAGATAAACAGTGAAGTGATGAGTGTCTAAAGGGCAAAGAGTTATTATACAAACATGAGAGTACCCCACAGAAAATCTTAATTAAGCACCTCGCAACAACCAGGATTCAAAGAAAGACCCTGAATATAACTAGGCACAACAATGAAATTGTAAAAGGCTTTAATTACCAACTTTGTAAAAGCTGACACACAAACTAGCCACCATTTTGGTCCATCCATTTTTGGCATCTCTTAAAAAAGAAAACAAAACAAAAACAAAAAAAAACGTTCATGTGGTGCTTCATTTAAGTAATAAGAAAATTTAGTTCTTCAACTTGCATATATACTTATATATAAATATTAAGTTGAATAATCGTATTATAGATTAGTCTAATTATTATTAAATAAGACAACTCTTATTAACTGAAAACTATAACCCACTCTTGTGAGTTACTGGCTTTTCTATTGGTCCCAATAAGCTTCAACACTGTGGTTATCTTGCTACCAGCATCATTTATACGAAATATTTACTCATTATCTACAGGTGAGCCAAAAATCATTTTCATTTTTCAATGAAAAATCTGATGTTATATATTAATATAGCTTTCTATACCCTCTATCGTTTATTAGTGGGTATACAAATTATTCTTACTCAAGCTTATTTTTCTATCTAGTAAATTTTAATCCAAATAAACCTTTGTAGAAATAGCTATATTACACATTTTGTCATAGATATAAAGAGAACATGGATATTCATATGTTTCAGAACTAGATGCTATATGCTGGCCTTAAAATTCCATACTGTTTCCATGCAATTGTGAGAAACAACTGAATGTCGAAAGGACCAAAAAATGACCATGAGATGAACAATTCAAACTTTTAATAATGGATAACTCAGAAGCAGCTTATACCACAAAAAAAACAACCTTATTTTAAATAAATTGTGTGTTTTAAACAGATCTGCATTTTTTATGTAGTACATTTTTGCATGTTGCTTAATGTTTACCAGTTGTATAAGATTATACAAAATTTCTTCCAAATGAAGTGGACCTTACAGGCTATTCCCAGAAAATTCAAGATATACATTTTATTTGTCGTGCAAATATCTTTGATATATGGTATTTTAATCAAAATCATTAAGAGCCATTTTTTATAAGATGAACATTTTATAAACATCTTCCATGTAAAGGGTAGTCTGGGGTGGAGGAATTTTCTTGAAAATATTCGTGTTGAAACTTTGGAAGGTACTGAACTTAAATACCAAGTTTGGTATTGATCCGACTTTTCGTTTTTGAGTTTATGCTGTTCAAAGACACACACACACACACACAGACCGTTTTAGAATGTTTTTATTTAGGGGTCCTCAAAACATGTATTTCCGGTGAAATCTCCATATGAAATTTTTGGGTGAAATACAATGCTTCCCCTACTTACTATATGTAGCAAAAATGCAGTACAATGGAATTAATGCTTTATTGAAGCCACATGTTTTCCACAGTTTCGTCCTCCATGGTCTAGGGGTACCATGCTAGCCTCTGGTTCCCGACGTTGCAGATTCAAATCCAGTGGAGGAGAAGGATTTTTCTGGTGTAAAAATCCTTAGCATGGCTTCCTTCAAAACGGAAGTAAAGCCGGTGGTGCCATGTTTCAGATTTATGGCCAATAAAGAGGCCTCTGAGTCAAACTTCCAGTCTTTCATGCCCAATATAGAAAGCTCTAAGAACTGTAGCAGTTAAAGGGCATCCATGAATAAAACTCAGTTTAATTTCATTTCCACAGGTAATGCATAATGTGGTGGAATACCATGGTGTTGAAAGTGCAAGTTGAAATTATCATAATTCATTTGCAGCTCTGGAATGATATAAGTAGGTAACATTTCCAGGTATGTCACTCCGTAACATCAAAAACCCAAACCCCAATAACTCCACCCCAAACAGTAACACCAGGTTGATTCAGCTACTTCTAAAAGACAGTTCTATGGTTCTCTGTATATCAATAAATGCAGTTGTGTATGTTGATGTGGCCTGTTAATTTGGAGTGATAAGGCATCTTTCAAATTATCTTAGAAAACAGCTCATCCTGAATCAACAATGTCAAATGAACATTCGTTGTTTGATTGAATATGTATTGCACTCCTGTTTACATAAGAAACTATATGATGCAAATAAAAGATGTCATTTAAATTTAAGGGAAGATCATAACCAGATTTATCAATTTCTTTTCACAGTGGGTAGTAACTTTTGGTCCACCTGTGTTTCCATAGAATCTACTTCATCTTCCTTGATTAGTTTTTTCATCCATTTTATTTTTACCTTGCCTAAATAACTACCAATCTCCTTAATATCCTTATCTGATTTTAATTTCAACAGATTTCCTCTCCCTTATATCTATTGCTATACCAACCTTTTCCTCCAACCTGAATTTTTCTCTCATTATTGTAATTTCTTCACGTTCAAGAATCGCATGCCAATAATTATCCATCATTCCACACATTGGACATTCATCTAAATCACTTCTCCTTCTTAAACCCTTCAATTCTACTACTGCTGTTCTAGCCCATGCAATTTCTTTCCTGAGCGCTTTATCTCCTTTTCCCACCATGTTGAATAATTCTGTGGCAGATATTTTGTTTCACTTCTCCAGGGTTTGTCTGTGAGTGTGTGGTTTGTCTTGAATACAGTATATTTTAATTTATCCCAGGGGTAAAAGTTGCAAGGGGTTAGGTCATTCCAAAACGTTTTTCAATTTATTTAATTGAAATATTCAATATATGAACTATGGCATAGTCTTCTTCTTTTGTTTAATTTTCTAAAAAGCGGTGCAAAATTGTATTCATGTTTGTGAGAGTATAAATTGCTGTGTAAAAAAAAAAGGGGGGAAGATACTATATTTCTTTCTCTGCTCATGGCCCAGCAAACATTAGTTTTCATTAAGGGGAACTTCATCAACTATATAATATTTGTTATTGCTCCAGAAATTATTACAGTTTTATGTAGCCGCACAATGATTTTGCTTTAAATCATCTTTGATCTGTACAAGCTGACAGATTAACACCCAAGCATCATAAATAAATACATATATACATGTACTGAGAAATATATTCACTTCACAGTTAAACACACGACTCTCAACCACTATCAGATCCACATTGACAGCATTAACTTATTCTCGCAATGACTGAAAATAAAATGTTCACATGCTCAGTAGAGAAACACTGTAAGTTAATACACAATTAAATGAGTTTGTTGGTACTTAGTCTACAGGGAAACTGATATAAATCTAGGCTACAGTTATGGTTGCGGTCAAGTTTGTCCATTGTTAAAAACTAAAATCAGATCAATCACAAAACAATGGAGTTGAAACTGGGACTCAGATCATATGGACTTCTCATTGCTTTACTAGAGGGCACTATCATCTATTCCTATTCACATTAAACTAATACATATATATTAGTTACAGGCTGATCATTGTAGTTTTCTGTTTCCACAGACACCAAAGATACAAATGCTTGCAGTTTTGGTTTTTATACTAACACCAAACCTATTATAATACCTAATGATACTTGACGCTTTTCAGTCCATTTTGTTTGCTTAATAAAATAAGTTTTATTTCTGTATTACATTTTGCTACATGGGATTAGAATTCTTCAGTACAAAATGATATAATTTTGGAGGTTATGTTATTTAGAAAAATATCTGAGGTTACTAATAAGTTCAAGCGAGGTTTTCTGTACGCTAAAAGCAGTATTTGTGTTGTCAGAGGTGATCTTCTGCCTTCCCAGATATGTTATCAAACAATCTTTGTCTCAGGATTTAAACATTAAAGGGCAGCAATATTTAAAGATATATATATATATAGGTATTTTATTTTCATTGAATAGATTTACAATTTGATTGTCTACTGAACTTTGACCCTGGCCACTCATTCTGTAGACAATTACAACATTTTATCTATATTTTACAATTTCCCATCAATAAATTATCTTGCTTCAGTTTTTCATGTCCCATTTCCACTTGTTTTTCACTTGTCACTTATTGATTACTTTACCATCACACATTCACCATAGTTTTCCATTCAAAGTACGATACACTACCTCTTACTTTTCTCTATCCACTGTCCAAAGCCATTTATTTTTTACTTTACACAAAAACTGTCCAATGCTCCTAGCGTCCTTGCACATCTTTCGATTATAAGTGTATTTCTATCCCCTTTCAACCACTTCTTTTTAATAAATTCTCTTCTCCAATTTTCTGTTCCTTGACACTTAAATACTATTTGTTCAATGTCTTCATTACCACCACATATTGGACATTGGTTTTGAGGAATACCCTGTCTTAACCCTCTTAGCCTCCATGCTCCGGTTCTTACCCATGCAATAGATTCTCTCTCTTCTTTATTTACTATGTCTATATATTTTTCCCTACCCCATGTATTTTTCATTGGCCTATAACAAACCAATGAGGTCTTTTCGGCAATCTCACTGAACATGTTTTGTATTCTATATCTTCCAGTCTTTTCCTTGCCTTTTTCCAAAACTTTTTCACGTTATTTTCTCTCCTTCTCCACATGTCTCCTAACCCATTTTTCTCCAAAATCTTCCATAAATTACTTACCCATCCATCATTCATTAAACTATTCTCTTGGTATTCTATATACTGTCTTAACACATTACGTTTTCCTAGATTTAAAGTTCTGAACCAAAATTTCAAAGCACTTTCCATTATCTTCCCCTTAGTCGCCACCCTGCCCATCTCTAATTGTGCTACCTGTCTTACAATTGCCTTCGGTAACCCTAGTATTTCTCTACAAAACATCCTGTGCACCTCATCTATACTTTCCCATCCTCTATCTAATCCCCATATTTCTATACCATACATCATTTTTACCTCCACAACCATCTCATAAACTTTTTCCAACCATTTAACATTTGTATTAGGTACTCTATATTTGCAGCTTCTGATTGCTGCCATCACCCCTTTACCTTTTGCCAATGCAAACTTCTTTACCTAGTTACTGAAGGCTTGTACATATATAACATTATCATAAATGCCAGCTAAAACATACTTAATCTGTACTTACAATCACATATAAGATATTAAATTTTTTACTACTCCTGTAGTTTCATATTGTAAAAAGATAACAGAATCACATATTTTAACCTCAACCACCAAAAAAATATTAAGGTTAATAAAAAACAATTTTCAAAAATAAGGAGAAAGATAATGTGAGAAACAAAAGGCTTTAAATATGCAATCGGTTATGTCTTTCAAAATAGAAATAGAAGTACAGATCTGCATTTAAAGCACCATTTTTAAACCTTCCTTTAAACTCCAATAGACTTAGTAAGGTATGTGACATACATATTAACTAATTAATGGTTTTAAAACTGAACAGAACTAATATTGTAACAGATCTAGGAATGAGTGAGACACACACAACTTCGCTAACTTTATTAGAAGAATAAATATCCAATTCATTTATACAGTTAAAGTGAAGGGAATCCCTTGAGGCTAAGAGAAAAACAGGTCCATGGTAAGAAACATTTCTAATTACCATCTCTGGTTACCCTTGTTATAATACAGTATTCCAGTTCAGCATATCAGAATTTTCAGAAGGTAGATAATGGTTTTTAAACTCATATTATTAACCAAAAGCCAGACACATCTTGGTAAAAGTAACCTATGATAGAAATAAAAGTTTAATGTTTCCAATGATAACTTGTGAGAATAAATTAATGTGAGCACACCAGTCCCTTATAATTTAATTTGCACATAACCCGTTACATTAGTCCTAATTTTCATTTATGATTAACAAAACAAATATTAACAAATAAAATGTTTATCATCCTAAAAGTTAATTTAGCTATCTTCAATAGTTTCTAAGAAAACTGATCATTTCTAGCAGAAGATGTCATTCACAGAGAAAGCTTTTGAAAGCAAAAATGCACAAAACAAACTTGCATATATTTGCAAAGAAAGAAACCATATGGCTTGAGCAAATAGAAGCTGCCATACTTAACAGTACTACCTATATGTAGAGCAAAACTTCCCCTAAAAGATGGACTAAATTACCTCTACTCCAAACTGTGTGGGAGTTATGATTTACTTCTGTAAAGTGGAATTCACAGTACAAAATGTGGATGTAGTATCATTTTTAAAAATATATATATTTATATATATATATATATATATATATATATATATATATATATATATATTTAAAATGTAAGTATGGTGCCTACATAGCAAGTTAAAGACAAAATTCCAGTTAATAAGATTGCAATAAGAGCTAAAAATGTAATTTTTTGGAAATTTTTGCTATTTAATATTCCCTTAAGTTGAATATAGCATTGTACATGGACAACCCAATGTAGCTTCAAATCCTTTCATTTTTACTTTTTCTATTTTAAGAAAACCTTCTCAGAATCTAATGGAAGGCTCTTCAGAATCTAATCTGTTCTAATTGGATATACTCAGTCTTATAGGTATGTTATGAATCCATCATGCTCTTTGACATCGGAAGAAAGAAGTAAATGATCACAGCACTTGAAAAAATGACACAAGTAATGAAAAATTCAAACCAAAAAAAATTTAGTATCTTGAAAAAAAAATATATATACAAAATTCATTATAAATGAAGAGGACTTCATATTATTTGCAGAAAATTCAAGATGTGCATACATACATGCACATGCGCACAAAATCTTTTTGTATAAACTTTCTATTTCTTTTTTTCTTTTTTCAGAGGATGTCACTAAAGGCATGTATTTCCAGTAAAATCCCAAATTCAGATTTTTGGAGGAATATTTCCTCTATCACTATAAGTAGGTGCTAGAGAAAGTAAAATGTGTGCATAACCTAGAATTCTTAAACACTCAATCCATTCATTACGAACACAAGACTGTTTGCAATTTCCACTCAGTCAAAGACTATGTTTAGCTCTTAAAGACCATATTCTGCATCTAATACAGCCTTCTCATGGATTAAAGCATTCATTCTATCATTATAATCAGATTATCATATTACAGTCTTATAGACTGATAAACAGCAGGCAATAGTCACATATTTTTGGAGTAGATATAGATTCTGTTGTTAAGGTTCATTATGCAGAAGGCTGGATTTACAATGAACAAACAGAGCAACATCAACTTCAGAACATTGCAGTTATGTAGATATATCTCAAGAATTATATGGGACTGTTGGACCACATGATACATAAGATATATTTCCTACTAGTTATGGTATTGTGTGAAACTTAACTGTCCTAATTATCTAATATAAGACAATTATTCTTCTAAATTTCTCTTCTAATGAATTACAGTCTGTAATTATTTGTAATAAATATTGGACACCTACCAATAAATGTATACATGTATGAATGTATACCAGCTTTTAAACCAAGTATAAATGTTAGCCTGTTTTTCTCAAGAAGTTGGGATTATGACTAAATTTGCAATATAAACTGTAAATCTGTAAAGTTCTTTTTTTTTTTTAAATATGCCAATTATAAATAAGCCTATTTTTACTCATTTTAAGGTTATGTCAGAGACTTTCACATTCAGAAAATCAAAATTATTTCTATCAAAATTTACTTTTGCAAATCATTTAACTATTTCCCACTCTGCATGTAATAAGGCCCAGGATCATTGCAGTCTTGTTCATGTTTCAGATGGCAGATCCAGATGAGGAAGAAGAGAATAATGAAGCACTCAACATCTCGTGGCCTGACACTGCGAGAAAGCGTATCACTTACCTACTGGTGGCACCCATTGTGTTCCCATTATGGATAACACTGCCTGACACCAGGACCCCCAGAGGTATGTGTTCACTATTTATGTGCACAGCATTAATCTTTAGTACTCTTGTAAAAACTGACATAACCTGTACTTCCACTTGTATTATTGGATAAACAGCTGAGTCTTTTCTCCCTAGATCAGCAATATGAGTGGCATGAACCTAAATATCTTTTAAGCTTTCACACTTTAATCAGAAAACAGGATTTATCAAACAGATGATTGCCCAACAAAAACCAAATATTTGTGTAAGTCACATTAAAGGATTACATTGAATTAAATCTATAGAGTTTTACCTTTCTTTCATATAGACTGTTGTGCATTGTTATACACAATGGATTATAAACTTTTAATAAACATTATAAACTAGTGTATTATGTATTTTGCCATAGGTAACATGTTACTTTATTTATTTATTTATTATTTTTCTGTGTTAATATTTATGTATGCACGTGCACACACAGCTTTTTTCTGTTTTCTAAACAGCAAAAAGGTGCCAGAACTCCCAAGAGGAAAGTATAGACAAGTCACCATCTTCCTCAGTTTATTTCCGGGCCTTGCGTGCACGCGTGTGTGTATTTGTTTTTTATACAAAACATTGTTATACATTTTTAAAGCAGTGTAAGCTATTGTCTAAAGATGGAGTAATAGTATATTAAATTTTATAATAAACCAGAAGTATTTCTTATTGTGATGTTATATGATACTTAAAATTTGAGTTGGTATGTGATGTGAATTAACATATACCAACTCAAATTTTAAGTATATTAAATGTTTGCTTTTGGCTTCAGGATAGCACCACATGCATTGCGCACATTAATAGTGCAGAAACTGGTTCTGCATAACACCAAAATCTGCTTAAAGGCGAGTTCAGGCTGAACGCCTCCAACCATGGGCATCATTTGGGGGGGCAGTCTGTATGTTATGAGAAATCATTAGGCTACTGGCTATTATTACTTTACCAAAAGAAAAATTATAACAACTGTACTTTTAATACAAATACAGATTTTTTAAAGATTAAGTGTGTCATTAGTAATTCACAAAGTTAGGGAAACTGCTTCAGGAAATCTGATCTCTCCCCCCCCCCCCCAAGCAGAAATTTGTTACTCTGCAGGATGTGCTTCAGAAATTTGAAGAACCATGAAATGAAGTTGATGAAGAAGCCTTAGTTTATTTTAAAGATAATGCACATAGAGGGAAGAAGAGCAAAGGGCCATAATAGCACCTCATTATTCTGTCTAACAATGAAACCAGCAACAAGACAAAACCATTGTAGAACTAATAATATTGGTGAGGGATTTCACAATAGATTTGAAGTCATCATGGGGAAACATCATAACCTGTATGAGTATACTGTGTTATGTGAACTTCAGAAGAAACAAAGTTCTTGCTGAATTTACATTAAGTAAACCAGTAAGAGAAAAACCAAAACCAAAAAGACAATGATTAAAAGTGCAAAGAAGAATGAACTCTGTGAATCTTACAGTATGAAGACTAGGGTTTCTATAAACAACACATCACAAAATAAATATTTGATAATAAAAAGTAATTTCATTAGAAACTAAGTAATAAATTTAGAAAAATGAATTTAGTAATATGGTATTTAGTAACATTTATCATTATGAAAAACCGTTTAGAAATTTAGGAATATTGAGGAGTAGGAATTATGTATAGGAACAGATCCACTTACCATTATTTCTTATTTCTTCCCACCACATAATAATAATTCATATCACAAATAATTAACAAATTGTAAACTTTTCCTAAATACTATGTTTCAGGTAAAAAGTTCTTTCCTATTACATTTGTGGGTAGCATCGTTTGGATTGCTGCTTATTCTTACCTGATGGTATGGTGGGCAAATGTTGCTGGAGATACCATCAAGATACCACCTGAGGTAAGGTCTTGTTGCTGAAATTACAGGCTTTCATTAGCACTTCCTGGAAATCAAGTAATATTAGTTGAACAGTGAAGGGGAAAATGGTCCCTTTCCATATTAATAGGATAATCTTTTAAAAACACTAATCAGTGCATGTAATGAAGGCTGACATTACCAAACTATCCTCATTTTTATATTTGCTGTTATTCTATGAAATGTTGTTCTCCAATGGCATTGGGCATTAATTGATCTGCATCATTTTCCCTCTGGCTTCTTCCCAATATAAAGTCTGTAAGTTATCACTTTTAAGGCCTTTCCATTTGTCGAGATGATGTTTGTTCAGGATGACATCTTCTTCACAGAGGGTGTACTTGGGTGTAGGTAGGCATCCTCCTATCTTGTAGAGATGTTCTGCGAGGCAATCGTGGCCAGTTGCCATCCTATATAAGGCCACTGCAGTCTTACATTAAAGATGATATAATTTGTTCTCAAAGGGGAAGTTTCTTCAATATTATGTTTCTTTATAAATTTTGTGATAAAAGTGAGACAGAAGTTTTTATATACTATGTTATTATTTCAAATATGGGTAATTTGGTTATTAGTAATTCCTAAAATGAACATAGGAATCAACTAGTTTGGTTTTATAAAACAGCAGTAAGCAGACAACTTATGAGAAAGGGGAAAAAACACATGTGTGCTCTCACAAGTATAATAATGATCATTATTTTCAGTCAGACACTGATACAAGTTTAAATCATCTATAATTACATTAGCAATATGTCTTCTGATTTCCATAAAAGCATTATGAACAGGGTTACCAGACATCAGAAAATTCTGGACGTGTCTTGCATTTTAAACTTCTATTCAGTGCTTGGAAGGAATTTCTGAAATGTTAAATGTCTTACATTTTTTATAAGTTCATAATTGGTACTTTTAAGTGGATCAGCAATTCAGATAAATGTAAAATTTGCTGAAATGTTCTACAGCAATATGCCTGTTATCAAAGATCATGTGTACCTAGATAGTCTTTGATATTGCAGATGATGATGCAATAACCCACTGGAGTGTGCAAGAAGCAGACAGAGGAAGCTTGGCTTCGTAGTTAAGTTGTGATGTGTGCACCAAAATGTAACAATATATAAGGGTCATTCAAATGAAACCCGTTCACTTGTGTAAAGTAACGGTAACGATTTTATTAACTCGAAAATAGTCACCAAAACTCTTGGCACATTTATCCCATTGCGACACTAGCTGGTCGATTCCATCTTTGAAGAAGCTAGTAAGTTGCTGTCGGATCCAGGCCTGGACCCATTCACACACTTCGTCGTCCATTGTGAATCGATGTCCGCGAATAGCTTGTTTTAGAGGTCCATAAACATGAAAGTCACACAATGAAAGGTCTGGACTGTACGGTGGATGTTCCAGCATTTCCCATTGAACGTGCTGCAATGTCATCTTCACCGCATTTGCAGTGTGTGGGCAGGCATTATCATCTAAGAGAATAACGCCATTGGACAACATGCCTGGGCATTTCGACTTGATGGCTCGTCTAAGGTTCTGTAAAGTGGCTTGATAACGCTGGGCATTGATGGTGGTTCGCCGTTCCAGGAACTCAACAAGCAGTGGGCCCTTGTGATCAAAAAAGGACATCATAACCTTACCAGATCTGGTGTGCACGACCTTTGATTTCTTTGGAGGTGGTGAAGTCGCATGTTTCCACTGCTTGCTCTGACGCTTGCTTTCCGGTTCAAAATGGTGATACCATGTTTCGTCACCAGTGACAATACGCGACAGAAAGCCGTATTCCTCCTCATGATAACGTTGCAGATGACTCAAGACAGTGTCATTCGAGTATTGCGCTGTTTGACGGTCAGTTGGTGGGGAACCCCTGCACACAAACTTTTCGAAATTTCAAGTGTTGATGCATTATGGTGTGAATGGTGCCCACGCTAATACCCAGTAACCGATGGATCTTGTCCACGGTGATTCTGCGGTTGCCCAAGACTAAAGCATTCACTTCCGCAATCATCTCAGGTGTGATGATACGATGAGCCTGTCCAGGACGAGCATCGTCTTCCAGTAACTCGAGCCCCTCAAGAAATCTTTTGCGCCATTCCACCACACTTGAATGACACAGACTGTACTCACCGTACACAGCCTTCATCCGTCGATACATTTCACGACCTCCAACTCCCTCCACTGCTAAAAATCGAATCACTCCTCGTTCCTGCTTACTCGCCTTCATGTTCAGTAGTGGACGATAACTTCTATGACCACCCTCTCTTTGGCATGAAACCACACTGTCACTATACAATGTCAAACGTTGCGCATGCTGCAGTCGCTCTACCAATAGATGGTGACACCATACACACAGTTACGTGGTGCCACCTTACGTGTAATGCAAAGTTAGACACACTGACCAGGTTTCATTTGAATGCCCCTCATAGTTCAGTCCATCACAATTTGTCTTGCAGTAATAAAAGGGTTATGCTATGTCAATGCTAGCAAGCATGAAAACTGTCATTTTGAAGCTATTCCTGCATACAACACTAATGTTGAGATGGTTTTTCTTTGATATCTGCACATGCATAGAGAAAATAAACAAGTGACTCTGTCAAGGATATTATTGTAGTTAAATATAATTTCATTATGAAGATTTTCACATTGAACAAACTTCATGTTTTGCATAAGATCAGATCTTCAGGAAGTGCAGTTGACGAACATGAAGTTAATTGATAGTGTTATATATGTTTGATTCAACAATTTGAATATTTTATGAAAATATAAAATGTATGTAGGCGTATACTGTAAATATTTAGTTGGATATTTTTCTTGGATGTTCTATTTATATAATTGCTACATTTTGGAACAGTGTGTCCTATATTTCATGAAAATAATCTGGTAACGGTACTTTTGGAGCACACAGCATTGCTCAATATGTGAGAGTGATTCAAAAAGTAACAGCAAACTAACGGTATTAAATGCTGTTAACATTCAAGGCATTTCAAACTCCCAAATAAATTTGGTTTTATTTATTGATGCTCTTTAACTGTTATGGTCCTTAGCGTCACATTCTATATTGGGCATGAAAGACCGGTAATTTTTCTCAGAGTTCTTTTTATCAGCTTTAGGTTCTTTTATGTGCCATAAATCTACGACACGGGACCACCACCGGCCTTACTTCCCTTCCGAAAGAAGCCATGCTAAGGATTTTTACGTCCAAAAAGATCCATTGCCCTCCGCCAGGTTTGAACCCGCAGCCTCGGGAACTAGAGGCTAGCATGGTAATCACTACACCATGAAGGATGACTATTTCAAACTCCTGGGAAGTGAAGATGCATGCTTTGAGAAAGTTTCGATATATGCCAAACGATGGAATGATGTGTTGAATAGGAAGAACAGTTGACACAAGATGACCACACCCCTAGCTGTGTGTACCATAGAAGAATAGCAAGCAGTAGTAAAATTTTTATGGTCAGAGGGCGTAAAACCTTGAAAAATTGTTAGAAGGATTTTGGAAAGGTATGAAGATAGCAGCATTAGCAAGAGAAGAGTGTACAAGAAGGTAGATGTGTTTAAAAGTGGACATACATCAGTCACAGATGAGCAATGCTCTGGTCATCCCATCACAGCTGTTACTGATGAGAATGTGGGACGTGCTAACATCATGATTCATGAGAACTGGCATATTTCTGTATAAGTTTTTGGCCAGCGTCGGATCCACTCATACCATTATTATGAAGGTTCTCAGGTACTGTTTTTGTGTGTACAGTGGGTGCTTAGGATGCTCACTAATGAACACAAGATGGTGTGAGTTCAGACTTCCATATAGTTTCTGGTGCGATATAATGCAGAAAAAGACAACTTTCTGGCATGTATCATCACAGGGGATGAAAGCTGGGTGCATCACTATGAACCAGAAAGCAAAAGGCAGTCTTCAAATGGCAACACATGTCTTCCACAGCCGAGAAGAAATTCTAAGTCTCAACCCTCTACGAAAACGGTCCTTTTCACCCTCTTCTGGGATATGAATGGGCACTATCAACAATAAATAGTGTCATGTTGGAGGATGAGCTAAAACCAGCAATACAGAGGACTTCTGTCTAGAGGCAGTATTATCCTTCAAAACAATGCACACCCCACACATCTGCTGCAACTTTTGATGTTATTCAGAGATTGAGATATCAGGTCTTACAGCATCCCCCATACAGCCCTGATCTCACTCCTTTGGATTACCATGTGTTTGGGCCCCTGAAGGATGCTCTCAGAGGATGATGATTTGGAAGTGATAATGAGGTTAAAGAAGTGGTGAATTCTTGGTTGCAGACATAATCTAAAACCTTTTGGTACAACAGTGTGAGAAATGTATCCAAAAGGAGGGTAATTATATTGAAAAATAACATCTTGTTTGCATCGGTAATTGAAATATATACTTTGCAAAAATTAGTTTGCTGTTACTTTTTGAATCACTCTCATATTTGGTAGAAGGTGTGACAGGACCTCTGGTGTTACCTTCTCATTCTGGGTGTGGGTGATGTGTTGCTGAAATAGAATATCCTACATCACTTCTGTCGGCCTATACTTTTAACTCTTTAACCCAGGTGTGGTTACAGGAGATGAATGAAAACATTTACGTTCATTTTTAACTTAGTTTATTTTTACAATTATTTGCCCTAGTTGTGAATTTTATCCCACAATTACTTTAACCCATTTGTTTTACTTTATAAGGGTTATTGAGGTCTATCTATCAATCTGTACCTTCCGCCCTAAGTTACTAACAGCTTCACATGCTCGACCACCCGAGTGGCATGGAGTTCACCACTCGAAGAAAATTTATGCAATATGTGATTGATGGAAATCCACCTTATTTATACCTGCAGCTGCAGACACTACTTTTCCCGCTGTAGCTTATAGCAATAGGCTCGTCACATTGGTGTTCTATGAGAAGTTATGCTTTCTATCCGCACTTCTCAGCGCATTACGATTCATATATATATATATATATATATATATATATATATATATATATATATATATATATATATATATATTAATATTACACTGGTGTACAAAACCTAAGGACAAAAGTAATCTTCGCAAGCTGTGACACTGCCAAGTAACACAGCTCGATGAAACTTGAATCATACATAGAGGGAACTGCTACAGTAGGTAACTAAACAAAATATGCAATGAGGCAAACAAAAATGCCACTTTTATTCATAGACCATAAGCTACACTAAAGTCAATATGACATATGATGGCTCTCTAGATTTACAGAAACAGATACATGGTGCTTAAAAGGGTGTATGATCACCACGGACAGCAATGCATGCTCTGCATAGTGCTCCCATGCTGGCCACAAGGTTGGTAAACAGTTCTTGTGGTAGAGTGTTCCATTCCTCCACCAGCGCTGTTGACAACTGTTGGTGCAAGTGGATGTGCTGCAATGTGTCTCCCCAAAGATCCCACACATGTTCGATGGGATTTAAATCGGGGGAATGGACAGGCTTGTCCACTCGCCGAATATCCTCTCATTCCAAGAGATCCTCCACCTGCGTTGTTCGATGCGGTCGAGCATTGTCCTCCATAAAAATGAAGTCAGGGCCGACTGCACCCCTGAAAAGACGCACATGGGGAAGGAGTACAGTATCACAATAACGTTGACCAGTGAGCATACCGTGTTCAAAGATTTGGAGGTCGGGCATCCATGCAACATTATGCCTCCCCAAACCATGACACCCAGACCACCAAAACGATCATGTTCAAGGATGTTCCTGGGTTCATTACGTGTTCGCACCTCTCTCGCCAGATGAGGGTACGTCGAGAATCACTACTTAGACTGAATCTGCTCTTATCCGAGAAGAGCACGCGACCCCATTCCTTGTTGGTCCAATTTTGATGCTCTTGGGACCATCGCAAACGGTGCCGCCGATGTGCGGATGTCAATGGAACACAACGTATTGGCCATCGGGCAAAGAGGCCACCTCTGTGTAGTCGCCGTGCCACTGTGTATCGTGAGATTGCGTGCCTAGCTGTCCTGTTAAATGTGTTTGCAATTGCACCCGCTGTTTGGCGTGGATCCCTTCTTGCCTGTTGCACAATGTAGCGGTCATCTGCTGCTGTAGCTGAGCATGGTCGACCACCACCTCTCCTTGGGACAGCAGTGCCTGTGGTTTGGAAGGTTCCTCATGCATGTGAAACAATGCTGTGAGCAATTCCAAACTCCTGAGCAACACTCATCACACTTCGCCCTTTTTCCAGTTTCCTGATGATTCTTCCCCATGTGAAGTCATCCAAATGGTGTCTACGGGCCATGTTGCAATGAAGAACACCACTACAGTGCACCGTAACAGCTCGCTAATTGCCACACACCGTCTTGTCCTGTTTTGTCAACTGCCCCGTGTTGCAGGACCAGACCCATTTGGTGCTATAGGCTCGCTACACTCACGCCATGTGATGTCCAGCTTTCTGTGTACGTGTGAGAGACCTCTGGCAACATGGTCCCGCACCTTCATCTACTTCCACCAAGTAGTTCATTTGTTATGTTACTTTACCCATCTCGTCCTTAGGTTTTGCACACTAGTGTATATGATCAATGTGACTAGACCACATCAGATTATTGCTCGTATAATATATACCCAAAAATTAATGTGTGTTAATGTCTTTATATTAAATTCATTTATCTCTAGATTGATATTGAAGTGAGTCTTATTTGTTATACTAGTTTTATTCATGTTGCATTTGAGGTTATTTGAATCAAAGAAACTAATTAAGTGCTCTCTGAGAGAACATATTCTGAATTAATTTATATTTACTATCTTCAGGGCAGATGGCACTTTCCTCGTCTGCATAGGATATTACTATACTAATATAATCCAAATTTATGTAAAGTAGTTATGAACAAGGCAGGCTTATGCTTTTACCTCACATGTGACTTTACTTGTTAACATGGAACCCTGAGATTGCGGGTGGAAATTTTTCTTTGAGCAGAATCATTCCCTATCCCCCCCCCCACACAGAGTCTGCAAGTATGAACGTAGGAATGAATGCAAGTGTGTTTAATACTTAACCCAAGTTAAGAAACTCTACAGTTCATTGAGCAATAACACTGTTAATTGTTTCACAAGTCAAAGCCCACAATATGACCAAAGAAGTTAAACAGGACTAAAGAGGGTGGGGGGAACATAACAATGCCAGTTTGTCAGTTAACAGGTTTTTCTGACTTTGTAACTTGCAGGTGATGGGGTTGACATTTTTGGCCGCTGGCACCTCTATACCTGACCTCATCACAAGTGTTATTGTAGCAAGAAAAGGATTTGGTGATATGGCAGTCTCCTCATCTGTTGGGAGCAACATTTTTGATGTCACTGTTGGGTGTGTATCTCTCTTTGCATGCAATTACCACTATTCTCAAATCCAAAGCGCAATAAAATTATATTATATTTTGGAAAATATATTTTGTGGAAAAATAACATATATTTACAAATTTATAGAGTTTAATGGGCCAGGTATAAGGCTTGCACTGAAAGCTGTTATGTGCTTCTAAACATTAACAACAATGGGATTGCTTTTATCAAAGTTTTACAATTGTGTAGTAAATGTTAATTGTATAAACAAATGCATATTTGCCAACTTTTATGGTTTGTCTGTAAAATGTACAGTAACAGAAGTGTTTTTACGACTATGGAAAAGGAGGCATTTTTACAGCTTTATGGGCAGATTCAAAGTGTTACAGGTTTTCACCACAGATATTGCAACTTAAAATTACAAACTCAATAGTAAACAGCATATGATAGGTCAGAGCTTATCTATGTCTCTATCCTTCATACGATCATAATCCCCTTTCACTGGGCTCAACAAAGTGTATAGCATCACTAGTGACTCTAGTAAATGGCGTTAAGTCAGAGCTTACCTGTGTCTCTATTCTTCATATGATCATGGTTCCCTTTCACTGAGCTGCAGTCACTGATAAGTGACCTCTAGTAAATGGTATGCAGTGCTATAATAGATCAGAACTTATCTTTGTGTCTATCCTTCATCACAATCATGGTTCCCCTTCACAGGGCTGCAACAAAATGCATAGTGTGTGGCTTTAAAATTTGATTGCACCATTAATCACCTCTGATAATCTTAATTTACAATATAATGCAATTAGAATTTAATGCTTTAATATGTCTGTGGTGAAAATCTGTAAAAGTTTGGATCTGCCTACAAAGTTATAAAAACATTTCCGTACATTTTATGGGCAGATTGTAAAAGTTGGCAAGCATGCAACCACTCCAACCTTAAGTTTTACATAACACTATAACAGAACTACCAAACTGCACTAGAACACACCAGATTATGGGACATATGCTAAGTCAAGCTTTGGGATAAGCTGGGTACCTCACTTAAACACTGTTTTTGGTATACTTTGCAGGTTACCAGTGCCTTGGTTGCTCTACGGAATCATCTACGGAAAGCCCGTGGAGGTTAACAGTGTTGGAATGGTGTGCTCCATAGCAATCCTCTTCATGATGCTGTTGTTTGTGATCATGTCTATTGCCTGTTTCCGCTGGAAAATGAACAGAGGCCTGGGATTTACAATGTTCTTGCTCTACTTTGTCTTCGTCGCAGTATCGCTCATGTTTGAGTACAAGATTATATCGTGTCCCTTTTAGTGGTGATGATGAAGAAGAAGAAAATGACCAAGCTATTTTTTTACAGCCAGAGTGGTTGGTGTTTGTTTGGGAAGAGACGTTGTTTGGTCTAGGGCCGGTCCCAAAGCCCCTGTTGAATGCTGGCAGCAGCTGTTACTTATATTCATCGTTATAAGCTATTTGATTCACAAATACATACGTACATACAGTTAGAATTATCTGTATTCCATGTACTGTACATAAACAACAGACTTTAACAAACAAAAAATAAATTAGGCTATTTTACTAGTTATTAAACTGCATACATCATTTCATATGTATTAATATCATTTAATATATAATGCCCTCAAATATAAAATATGACATATATTTTGTGAACGTTGATTATTGTTGTAGAAGAACAAAGTAAGTTTCTTTGTTGTTTTGCAAAATGTAGCTTTATTTCTACAAAATACTTGTTTGTTTGTTTTTTTTTCCTGAGAATGGGATAGTAAATTTAAAGACTTATGAAATGGCAGTAAAGTTGAAAAGTTAATTGAAATCTATACACCAATTAGAAACAATTTGATAAGGCATGATGTAGATGAAAGCTGCAACTATAATTAGGCCTAAATAATGTTCAATGTAAAGATATAACACTATTTGCTATTTACGTTAAATATCAGCCTTTCTAATCAGCAATAACATCATGCTCTGAATTTATTTGTTCTTGAGGAATCATTCTGCCTGCTGATAATTCTTGCCCTGTGATAGCATTAGTGTTTACATACACAAACACACACACACACACAAAATAGCTTCAAACAAAGGATGAGAAATTTGTTACTACTCTGCAACTAAATACTTGGACGGAAAGGGCTTCTGTGTGATATTCCACTCAAAAGATGATGATTTACTTCCATATCAAGTGTGTGTTTCTCTTTTTTTACTACTTCTTGCTGCCCAACCTGGCTCCATGAAAGCAATAAGCTCTACGTACTTACTGTTGTTATAATTATTATTAATTATTATTATTATTGTTGTTGTTGTCTTTGTAACTCACTTGTTAACTGCATGTCTTGAAGCGTGAACCCCCCAGCGTGGGTTTACGAACAATCTAAAAGAGAAAAGTGCTACTAGATGTAAAACTCAACTACTCCTAGTGAAAGAGTGAAAGTGGTTTATCTTCACCTCCAAACTGTTTACCGTGAGGTGGGATGGAGTGTTACACGATGGTTACCATTTGCAATTTGCTCAGATTCTGTTTCATAGTGTGTGACATTGAGGTAAAGTATGTGTCTTTCATACATCAGACAGAGCCAGTGTAATGGTGAGAGTTTGCAACTGCCATCTGTATCTAGAAATTAGAATTAGAAATATCCTAACCTCAAAAATAACAAACAAGTCCATGAAAGTTGGATTGCGTCTTCTCTCACCATCACATCTGGTTCATATTATCTAACTTCAATTGTTTTCTGATCTTTTAACTTTGGATGTGACCTCACAGGTTTGTAGTGAGATCGCATTTCATTCTCTTTCTCAAACAGTTTCTTCATTAGTTAGGTACATTACTTCTGCAAAACAAGCACTTTCCAAACATATTTCACCTTGAAAGGTGTGTAAAAGTACATTTTATATTCTTTCTAGATCTTAAAAGGGGATATAAAAATTTGTGCAGGAATAGATTTTTCTTGAAACAATGGCAAACACATAAGGATTGGTTGCACTGGATTGATAATATACATTTGTAGCACAACGCTTATTAGTAAACTAAACAAATTTATTCTTCTAACATTGTTACAATACTGCTGTTTTAAAATATCTGCAATGTCACCATCATCGCCGACATTTTCATCTTCCTAGTTGTCAACAAATAGATCTGCTGCAAACATGCTCTAAACACTAATATCTTAGCAGTTGTGGCAAGTAGCTTGTTGTCAAGGGTGAAGTAGTTTTGATATTTGTTGATAGTGAAAGCAAGACAATATTGTTACGCATAAGTGACTGCTTAAAATGTTTCTGTTTAATTGTGAGAAATGAAACATTTATATTTCCAAATCCTCACCCTTAGAAATGATTTGTCCAGTTTCAGAATTTCCTAAGTTCATTTTACCTTTTTTTAAAGTAAAATTGAAAAGCTGTAATGAAAAGTGTGTTAATGTTGCAAAACAGCTGAATTTTTACTATGAAGGCGCATTGATACACTCCCACTAATAATGCTATCCTTTATATATGGTCCCTGAATGTTTCATATATAACTGGGTATCAATTTATCCTTCTATGGCATTTAAAATAAATAATTTAGAACAGAACTGAGTCAGAATTCTAAACAAATTGTGAGCATTATAACATATCAAAAGAAATATGTTGTTAAGACAAATCTTTATTTCCTCATTTACAGCAACTTGGAAATATACCAATCCACGCACTTCTGCAGTTGCACAACCCCCTTTAGTAAGACATTATTATTTAGTGCCTTAATGATGTTTCTTAAAATACACTGAATGAACACTTATGAGACACTATCAGTTTTCTGCAAACTAAGTCTCTTGTTAAATTGTGATAGTGCAAAAAGGCAAACTTCCTCTATAGCTGAAATATTACAAATTATCAATTAAGCAAGACAAAATGAGCTCATATGTACATTTTTCACTGTGCTTTTGAACGGTAAAACATACAGATACATTCTCTGGCAAGCACCAAGGTGATTTCAATTGGGTACCATAACCTCATAGGTAACTTGCAAGTATTTAATTACTGTATTTATAGCCAAATACTAGTGTCAATTTATATATAGTACCAACTTGCAAAGGTTGTTTTTACTCACATTAATGCAAACTAAAGATTGAAAATTGAATGGAAATTCAAACCTTCTCTGCAACAAGCTCTGAAGGTAATCTTGTTTGAGTATCATAACCTCAAAAGTGCAAGTATTTATTGTCAGATTTATAGTTAGTACTAGATTAATTTCCTATAAAATTGTAACAAAATTTATGTTCCACAACTCCTGACTGATTTCCATTGAAACGCTATCACACTTATTGTGTATCTATTTAGGCTACATTCACTTGAAGACTGTGTACCTGCAGATATAATTTCTTATGCATTCTAAAATAGTTAAATACCCTGTTCTATTATTGTAGTTACCTCAGGCTTAGCTTATAATACAGTTTATGCATTTTGGAATTTTAATTGTTAAAGGATGGCGATTAAGATATTTCTCTGTAAAAACCAATCGTGAGTTTGGGTGTTACAAAAGTTTAAACAACTTAGATGTAGGGTTTAATTTAAAAGAAAAAATGGAATACATGCTCCAAATTAACATACAATGCAGTTTCTCCTGTTTGCAAAAAGAAATTATTTTTAATAATTACATTTATTAAGTAACTACTCTCTTTAAGTCTTAGCCAAATCAAACACACAAATGTAGCCAGAATAATTATTAGAGTTATATAACTAAATGCAATATGGATAAATTTAGAACATTTTTGCGAGTCAAAGTCTATGTTGCTAATGCTATAATTCTGGACTTGAAACCACTGTAATCACAAGTACCTATAGAGTGAGACAAAGTTTGACAGTAGTATTCGTTATTATTGTTGTAAGTGTCAAATTTGTTTGCAAAGACATTTTTCTTCAGTAATGCAGAGACCCAAGATTGTGCATTTTTCAAGGATTTGTAGAAGAAGCTAATTTCAGTTTTAGAAATGAGAAGAGATTATGTAAATGGTCAGATTATTTCAAAATATACCAATATACATTGTGAAAGATTTTCAGAATGTCATACAAGGATACTGAACATTTAAAATAGCATATCATAACCAAAATGGACTATTTTAAATCCACTGAAAGAGTTTTGGAATCTTAAACAATGTGTAGTTTATTGGTAATGGCATATGAAACCACATTATAATGAGATTTTCACAAGTAGTGGAGTAATTTTAAGCAGATAGTTGCAGAAATACATTAAAATGTTAACTTAGGAGTTATGGAACTGGATGACTCAACTATAAGAATGCACATTCTTTTCTACACTCATTGTTGCATCATACTGTAGTTCAGATTCAGTTTGCTGCCCAATAATAGTAACATTTAAAATGTTACAGCACATGGAGGGTTTTATAGCCAATAGAAGAACTGGTAGCAGTATTTCAATGAAAATGCTAAGCTGAACAGTGCAAACCTGTTAAAATTATGTCTTTTACATATTTCTTGTAATCATGAATCTCTGTGTTCTAGTTTATGCCATTTTAACAGTATTATCAGTAAATTAGTATTTTTCCTAACAAAAGTAAAGGAAAGTTACATATTCAACAAGCAAAAATAATGTCACAGGTCTAATACTATAACGTGACTGGAAATTTGATGAGAGATAACTAAGGAAATACATTTTTATGCACAAAACCAAACTGTCTCTGTCTATAGAAATGTAAAGTACAAAACTTTTTTAAAAACGAATCTTGTTTAATTAACAATAATGATAGATATAAACATGCTATAATTCTAAAAGTAGGTAGGTATCTAGAGTCACTTAGTTGAAGACATTCTTTCTATTCTTGTCAACTTTTGGAAACGTTCAATAGATGGTTCTAGAATTATAATTTTTCTATTGATGCAGGTGACTACAAATCTTAAAAATAAAGTTAGTTGTAGTATTGGACCTTCTACATGCTGTCTGTAATTTCAATGCTTTAAATGCAAACCAGTTCTATTTCAAAATTTTACAACTTGTAGAGAATCAGATTCAGTTCAAATATCTTTCATTGTAAATACCATTCAATCCTAAAGAAAAACTTGAAAACAGTAGCAATCCTCCCATCTGGTAGACTGGGTTGAACAATTTAATTGAAACATGTTATAATTGCTTTCCATATGCACAGACATAGAACTAACAGTGAAATAGGCTCATGTAGTTCAGAAAATTCCCACGTCCTGCCTCATTGAAATGTTTCACAGTTGGAATTTGCTAAAATTCTGCAAGGAGGCATTTGTTTTCTTGTTAGATATTTGTAGTATCCTAAGGTTAGAGTTTTATTTGTGTCTTAAGGCATTTTACACAAAATCTCTTTCAAATTAAAGAGATTGTAAAATAAAAATGGTACATAGCATCTGTTGTTGAACTAATTACAAATGTAACGTACAACAAGGTAAATTTTTTCAACTAAATATTAAAATATCTCCTATAGGTTTATTTATTTTATAAACACTACTGATGAACCTATAGTTTCTACAAATGCACAATTTTATTTGCTTTCCTATTTTGAAATATAGGTTCTTCACAAAGCACTTTAATACTTAAGTTCGTCTCAGCTCTGCAGTCAGTTCTTGCTGGCATTCTCTGCACAAAAGCCATTAGCTTCAATCTGTCATCAGTAATATTGAGTTTTAAATATAAAACGTACACTTGACAGCTAAGCAGCTATAATTAGGTACCTAGCAGTAAGAACTACCATGGTTCAAAGCCCACCAGCAAGTATGTGAAGACGTTTTCATTTTTCTTTTTTCCCAATTACATACATTATAATATAATTCCCAGTTGCAAAAACATATTTGATTTTAAGGCATTTATGCTCACACAGAAAAACTGCAGAGCTCTTTTTGTTTTCAATGTAAATAAAAATTAATAAATTTCCTTGAATTGCTCTCATTCTGAGTATTTGTTTTGAAAATGAAGATGATTAAGTTATATTTTTATGTTTAAGCATAAATGGTGTAATATTGAAATATATCTTACCCATTAAAAATGTATAGTACTGTAGTACATTAAACATTAACTTTACTTAAATTTAAACTGAAGCTGTAATTGACATACCATTGTTTGACCAATGAGCCATTGTGTCACATTCTGTTTCCCGTATATCTTGAAAATGTGGTAATGTGATCATTGAACATCACATCAGCGAATGATTCTGTTTTTAATAAATCAGACTCACTTGCTTTCTGTTGCTCATTTTTTTGTCTTAAAAATATACATATTGCATTCACCTGGCGACAGAAAGTGGTTTGTTTTTCATCCATGCAGAATTATTATCAGTTTCAAAATAATTTCATCTGCCTGTTACTAACTTCAGGTACCTAAGAAATAACTTGCCTGACAATATTAACTTAATCAGAAATTTAGTAAAGCAAGAGAAATAAATGTCTACATTCAAAGTACTCATAGTGCCTTTTCCTTTCGAAAAACAATTAGGAAAAGTATCCTCCTGTTGTAATTGTTGAATGCAATAGGTACTGTTTCCTATTTTGTAAGTTGCCATTATGATGCCATTCTAGTGGATTTTGAAACATATAAACATTGAAACTGGGACAAAACTTGAAATATGCTGCAAATCACTACTTTAGAAGTGATCATTCAACCCAAACTGCTAGAAGGAAATAGCATCACTGTTTGTCATTTTCCAATTAGAGTCATTATTTACTGTGAAAGATATTTATTCAATATTCTTCCCAAAATTTGTTTTGGAATTTCTTAATGGACAGAAAAGCATTGTGGATATTATCTAAGAGACTCTAAATAAGCTTAACAATCCCCCAAAAAATCATTCAACCTGAGAAGAATACATCTGAATTACTCTTCTTCAGGCACCTTGGAATGTACAGTGAAACAAATGAAAACTGCATTGTCACAACTTTAAATGAATGATATTTCCTCTTATTGTATTAAATATTTTACTTCCTTTAAAACAAAAAAAATCTATGGATTATGAAATATTAGTCAAATGAGCCAAACATTTATAGCAAAAGAATATTAACAAGTATGAAAGTTAAAGTTATTGAACAAAGCAATTTTGTGAAAAGTTGTAATTAATGGAGATTAAAAATTTATTTAAGAACTATTTGCTTGTGGTAGGTGCTATTTTTCTTGCTAATTTATTTCTGCATGTATTTTTTCAAAAACTGTTAATTTATTCTATTAAGGTGCAGTAACAAATGAATGCAGAAATATTAATCTTTGTACTAAGGAAGTAAAAAAGAAAAACACCTTGCTTTCAGCTCTTAAGGAGTTGGCAAAAAACTTCATAATCCTATCTTTCCAACTTTAAAATGCCCTGTTAACAACATTTGTTCTGCTTGTCTACTTTTTATACACCAGCAATGTCAACAGTTTGATCCATGTTCCAAAGTTAGAAATGCTAATTCAAACTATTGCAGCATTATCATTCTTAAAACCAGAAAATTTATTATCTATGAAACATAACAAGCTGTACTCTCATTCTATAATTTTTTTTATCTTTAAATCACTTTTCTAAGTAAACTGAAGCATTTAAGGCATCAACAGGTTTACAAATTGAGGTTATGAGAAGTCTTTGCATGGGTGTAACTTCTATGAATATTCCGTGGGAGCAAATATGAATTAAATGTGCACATTAGAAGTGCAAGGGAATGTTTTACCAATATTGCATTTATAAATATGATATTTTCTGTATATCTAGACTCTGAAAAGAGAAGGCACAAAATTATTAGAAATATCAGGAAGGAAACACACTAACCATATGATTAAAACTTTGCAAACAGAAGAGATATAGTCTTGTTACCTAAAAGGCATAGAAGAAAGTGTTTGGAAAGGAGATAAAAGAATATAATCAAGCTGTAGTGAAATAACTGATATAAACTGAACCCAATCTTCAGTGCAAGAAAGAGATTAGAAAGGTATATAAAGTTAATTGCTTGTGTATGCTTGTATTGTTATACTCTGGATGAGAGCATGTTTGTTTTGTGCGACTGTTACAGGCTGACACATATGTCAAGAGAGGAAATATGAGTTAAAGAAATAGGATATACAGATTAAAGCTAACATGTTAAATTAAAATGTAAATATTGTTTGTTGTAATAAAGGTAATGGGTTTAATCAGAAGTTTGCTTGTTTACAGGTGTATAAAGCAAATAACATAAAAGAAGGTAATGTAAAATGTGATATATGTTAAGCTGTATTTTCTTAAGCCCATAAGGAAAGGTTTTTATGTATGTTCTATGAACAGTGATGCTCCTTAAGTTATAACAACGAGTGAAGGAAGTGTAAATTGTTTTGCCTTTATTAAAATGAGTGGTATTTTGAACTTCAAATTGAAATCTATTTGTTAAAAGAGCAAAAGTGTCTCCATTTTATCAAAATAGAGACTTAAAAACATGGATTTTGAAAGCTGAAAAATAAGCAACATTAAAAAATTCTTATTATAAAATTTGAAAAGGAGTTGAACCCATGAGCTTTAACACTTATGCACTATCTGACTTACTAAATTATGCAATTAGCTAACAGCTATTTATAAAATGTCTTTAGGATCAGCGTCGTTAATGTGACCTAAAGATTCAAAGTCGAAACATCTTTTATCACTTTAGAACTGCCCAGTAAGGAAGACTTTTAAAACTTTTCATAAAAAATGATGCATCATAATTCTTATACTTAATGTGTGAATGATTGAAAACTTATTACTTTGCACAGGCCCTATTAAAAAGGTTAATCTTGGAGATCTTGCTTGCCATGTAGTCTCCTTATTTGGTGGTTCTGTTTATAGTTAAAACTTTTTTTATATCCTCTTTGTGCTATTAATTTTTAAACATTTCCGGGCAAAGCATAAGTTTGATTTTTATTGTTTTTTTAATATATGGGTCATTTATCAAATTACATGAATAGACAAGAAGTACAGACGTTTTTATTCCAGAGCCTGCTAAAACTCATTTGTACTCAGTGGCAAACCTTATACAATTTACATTATATAACCTATAACGTGGTGTCCAAAATAACATTTCTGAAGGAAGTTATATGTTTTCTTTGTCATGTATCATGTATTTTCTTTTCACTATATCTTCAAAGTGTTCTTCTTTCAGTATGTAATGATTATTATTTAATGCTTCAACTTTTCACTAACAATCCCTATGTGCTAGAGTTCACGTTGAAGCAGTGATGGAGATCATAAGATGCTATAGGTAGCTGGCAATGTGAAGGGAACCCCTGAAAGTTGCTTTACTGAGAATTGAGTGCCTTAGTCACAGCAGTAAAACCTAAAATTAAACCTCCCCCTCCCCTGCCATACTATTTATCTTATAGTATTTGTACAAAAGTATAAGTAATGTCTTCATTGTTTCACTTTAAAATATAATCTCTTCCTTCTTTGCATTCTCATATCTATAAGAAGCATTTTGAATATTCTGCTCTCAGTATTTAATACTTCATTCATCAGACACAGAACAAATGGCTTTGCCATATAGTATAATATTTGGATTGTTATTTTATGAAAGAAAGAGAGTTACTATGTAACAAAACAACATATCTGCAGTATACAAACAACTCTCTCAGCAGTTTATCCAGTGTCATTCTTTCTGCATTTTCTTTCCATTTCTTCTTCTTTCTTTCTTTTATAAGTTTTAGCATCCTTTAACTGGGTAGGTCATTTTGGATGGTGAATGAGGGTTGAAATGATGCTCAAATGGGCCTGGGGTCCATAGGCCTTAGAGTTATCCGACATTCATCTTCTCAAGATAAGGGAAAACCCCAGAAAAAGCTTTATCCATGTAACTCGCCCTAACCAAGATTTGAACTTGGCACCTTTTGAATGCGAGGCAGACACGCTACCACCATGCCATGGAGGTGGGCCTTTAATTTTATTATTGAAGGAAAATATGTTTTATAAACCTTTGTGTGTTTATGTTATACTTCATTTTTGTACATTCATAAACATACTGATACTGAGAGTACGTTAGAAGCCTGCAGATGGTTCTCGCTAATATTTTCCTTTCAATGCCTTTTTAATAAATCCAGCTTGGAAGCTTTGCAATGTTTGGTGTACCAGTTCTACAGCAAATATCCTCAGTCAACAATGGTTAGTTCTGATATTATTGTCAGTTATACAAGATGGAAGGGTTTAGAGTACCCTTCTTTCAAGGTAAATTCCTTGTGATAAAGTGAAGTGAAATTTCTACATGAAGGTCCATGTGGTCGTAAATTATAACTTTATCATTCATGTTTGTACATATTGTCAGCATAGGCAATAGACAATGACTACTGCTCTGTCTGAATAGTCGTAACAAATTCATTCTAATAAAATATTCCTCTGCTCTTCTTGCATTCTGAGAAACCTGATTAAAAAATGAAGTGATTTCAGTTTACTGCATATGAATGCTCTTGGCAGTGGTAATGGTCTGTAATCCTGTCCTTGTAGTCTATAACCATAAATCACACATGTCAAATTTTCAAACATATACAGTGTTATAACTTGGTATAGTAAAATACCATTAATAATTCCAAAACTATTAAGAATAAAATAAAATGGCTAATTTGGTTCCTCCGGCTGATTTCTTTCTAAGTCTTTCCATCATGCATTTAACTGTTATTCCTACAACTTTTTTCCACATTACGTTAAAAATTTTGTAGTTTAAAAAATAATCCTTACTTAGAAGTTATGTACCTACCATAAAACTACAAAATTGCAGACTTGAAATCCATTTTTCTAACTGCTAATGACTTATAGTTTGAGTCATCAATAAATATGACTTGAGTAAACTAAACGTCCCTATTGGCCATGAAATATACAGTTTTGCTTACTAAGTACCTACATGTTTAGACTCCAGGACTATAGTTACTATGTATGGTAACCAACTTCTTCCTTTCAACTTTTGAAGATATGAGTAATAATCTTTCAGAACAATCCCAGAGTGTTATTACATAAAAGTAACACTGCAGACAACACTTATGGCCATTTTTACTCCTTTGCTTTTTATGCAATAGCAGTGTGGACAGTTTTGGATCAAACTTGCACAGCAAAAAATGTTAGTTCAAAGAGAATTAATGCTGGACAATGATTGTAAAAATCAGTAAAATCATTATTGAACTATAACAAGATGTACTTTTGACTTATAAATTATCTTTTGCTTCCATACTAATATTTTAAACAAGCTGAAAGATGTATAATATCAATAGTCATGCAAATTGAGGTTATGAGACATTTTTGCATCAATGTAACATTTATTTATGAATGATCTGTTGAAGTTGATATCATTAACAAATACAGAGATTGGCCCGGTTAGGGTTGGCCTTATCATAAGAAATATTCAGCAGTGTTGTCAGTTTTAAAATGTTCCTTTTATGTTTAGTATAAAATGCCTATATCTACCTCTCCTAAATTTTGCTAAATACTTTTTTTAACAAAATCCATTGTTACTTCTGCACTTTTAGCAAATAGCTATTCAGTCATATGGTCAATGTATTGGGAAGAAATAGCTCTGAGTGGAAATAAAATTATATAAGCCCTTGTTCAGGATGAATTGCATAAAAAGCACAAAAAAATTGTAACCTAGAAACTCTGGACTTTAATCAAGCATTTTTTTTTTATTTGTTTTTGGGCTGCTTTTTGCCACATTGCTAACTAATATTGGGTTGAGACAAACTTGGATGGGAGCATAACCATGTATGTCACAATTTAAACATGTACTGCAATGATACGAATGAGCTGAGAAGCCTCTAGAATCCATGTATACCTGTGGAGATAGTTTTATTATAACATGTACCTGTGTTTTTAAAATAAAACACCAATTTATTGAAACCTTTTACTTTATATGATGCTGTTGCAGCTATTGCAACTATTTACTTGTAAATCTTAGTGTTGTTTCATGTCTGCAGCCCAGAATGAACAACAATAACAACCACCCTAAACAGTGCTACATTATACATGTATAGTTGTGTCATTGAAAAGCGCTTTGCACATCTGGCTTTAATAGTTGTTGAATCTCCATTATTAGAAGTGAATGTTTAAGATAAAAGGGCACAAAATTAGTTAAAATAATGATGAATAATATTGTTTAACTTGTCTAGAAATATACTCTACAACTTAATTTACTTTCCTAACAATGCATGTCTGACATAACTCTTATAAGTGCAGTTCTTAAAATACACTCAAAGGAACCCAACATTTCTTCAAGTATTATTGAAGTAAAATAATAACAAACTACTAACTATATTTCAAACATTTGTGGAGATTATTAGATGATGTTGAAATGTATTTTTCTCCATTGTCTCAATATCTTTACTGAAACACTGACCTTATGTCATTCTAAGCTTATATACTACTCAGCAATTAATGGTGGATAAACAAAGAATACATAATGTTTTACTTTAAAGATGCCAAGGACTTAGCAGATGTATATGTGTGAGTGTGTGAGAGATCTTGAAGCAAAACTACTTTTCTAGTGCTTCAATGTATTTGTTGCTAATGAATGAAGAGAGAAACATAGTTGTTTATTATTCATATCATAAAGAAATTTGGTTGATCTGTTGTAAATAAAGTTCCATGTTAAGAAACCTTGGCGAGTGAATGTGAAATGCTTAGCAAAGATTCACCATGCAGCACATTATATACATGTTATACATAGCAACAAGTTTTGTAGTGATATCCATAAATTGCCACAAAGGCTTTATCGTTCTCTAAGTGCCTAGAATAATTATATACATCTGATTGTTTTCTGTTTACTTTGTGGGCTGAAAGGGAGGGGGGATGCTAGCAGAGGTATTGCGGTCAGAAAGATCGTTACTTTTTAGACAAATGTAGATTCAGTTCTGTGCATCCAGTTCAGATCTATATACTAAACATATAGCATATTCTCTTCTTAAATATAAACGATAATCATAGTGTACTGTAAAATAGCCTGCCAGTATTTGTTCTTAAATATTAATATTTATTACAGATATAGCCTATAGGAATACATGTACATACATATACATATATAAATATATATATATAAACCTGTTTACTCAGGCTTATGACTGCATTGGGACTATCTTTATGTTTTATTTTTTTCTATGCGTGTAAACTGATAGGATTAAGGAGAATAGTTTAAATCCTAGCACAGTTGTTGTTGTTGTCAGGTAAGCAGCAAACTCTTGGAGTCCGCACTGTTTCAGTAAATATACTCTATAAATGTGTGTATATGTCATCATTTTCAATTTTAGTGTTAGATGCGGACTTAACCTTTTATTCAAAGAAAAAACGTTTGTTACATATTTATAGAAAGAAAACAAAAAAAATCAGGAATTTGTTTGTTATCCTGATACTGAACAAAATAAAAATAAATAAAAAAAGCACAAAAAAATGATGTAGTCTGTTATTACTATAGGAGGCCATGTTGAGCCATGGTTTGTTACAATTTTGCAGACAATACAAGAAACAAAATGTTTTGTTGCTGTATATGAAATATACACATTACAAAATTTTCTCGTCAGGGAAGAAGTGAAGAGTCCAGTTGTGCAGAAATGCTAGATGATGCAGTGAATTACCAGAATCTGTTTTCTGCCTTTAGTTCAAGACGCACAAGTTTGATCAGCCGGCATACTCAGCAGAACAACCATTTTCATTTGTTTTTTCTTTTTTTTTTCTTGTCACATTTGTACATGAACTTTATCGCTTCTGTTATGTTTCCTTTTGTTGTTAAGAGGAAGAAACAAAAGCTAGGTATGCTGCTGAGTCCAATAATATAAAAATATGTGACCCATTTGTTATGTAGTAGAAATAGTGTTCATAATGTGATGTACAAACAGAATAAAACAACTAGAATGTAATTTACTTTTAACTTCTTGTTATACATTTTCTTATGCCTAGTATCTGAACTTAATTTCTTAATGATTTGCAGTGTGACGTATTTTAGTCTGTCAAGACGGCAACATGGCACAACTGGGGGGCATCAACAGACATTATTTAAAGTTGAGATTATTAACTGATAAATTATGTTTTTAATACATTAATATTAAAGATGGTCTGAAAGCAGAGACTTGAATAGGAGTGTAAAATAAATATCTCCTTGGCAAGTGACAGTAATTTTAAACTAGCAGTGTCCATAACAGAGTGACTGCAGGTGAAGATTTGTAACCCAAGTCGCAGTCGTTTGGATATTGTTGAACCAGTGCTAAGTAATCCATTTGTCATAATTTCATGTACCATTTGTTCATAGTCTCTCGGTAGCTGACAGAGACATTAAACAAATGATAATAAACAGATAACTAAATAAATAAAAGTAAATAAATTTAGTGTGAGAACTTTTTATTGGGTGCATGATGTCTACATTAAACAATTCCTTCATCAAATTCACTACATATAATTTTCAGTCAACAGTTATGCTTCTGCTTCCAGTAAGCAGGTTCTACAAATTAAGGGCTAAAATATATGAAATATGCATAACAGCCACACACTTTAACTCCCGCTTCAATAAACAAAATAACTTCAGAAAATATTTGTCTCCACTTTAAAAAAGACCTGATGTGATACATTCACATGACATTCTCTACCCCTATCGTTTATTAGTGGGTATACATGCTATCTTACTAAAGCTTATTTTTGTATCTACTTCTTTTAATCCAAACAAACCTTTACAGAAACAGCTACATTACACATTTTGTTATAGATACAAAGAGAACAGCGATAGTCAAATGTTTAACAACTGGACGCTATATGCTGCCTTTAAAGTTACATACTGTTTCCATGCAATAGTGAGAAACAACTGAATCTTGACAGGACTTTTAAAGAATGACCAGTGATGAGCAATTCAAACCATTAATAACGGATAGCTCAGAAATGGCTTATGCTGCAAAAAAGTTAGTTTAAATAAATTGTCTTTTAAAGACGTCTACATTTTTTGTCTAGTACGTGTTTGTCTATCACTTGAAGTTTACCAGTTAGGCAAGATTATACAAAATTTGTTCCAAATGAACACAATTTCACAGGATTCCCAGAAAATTCAACATATACAGTTTATTTGTCATGTAAAAGTATTTAATAAGTATATGGTATTTTATTAAAAATCTTTATCCACTTTTTTAGAAAACCAGAAATTTTGAAAAATCTTCCATGTACAGACTAGTTTGGGGTTGAGGGATTTTGTTGAAAATATTTGTGTCACATCTTTGAAAGATACTGAACTAAAATACCAAGTTTGATACTTACCCGACTTTTCGGTTTTTAGTTATGCTGTTCACAGACACATGCATGGAGATATTTTTTTAAAATAAAAATTCTGTTTTTGGTTCAGGGGGCCTCAAAACATACATTTCCGGTAAAATCTTTGTATCAAATTTTTGGGTGGAAAATAATACTTCTCTTATTTACTATACATAGTACAGAAAGTAAAAAAATTTTATGTACTACACTTGCATGACTTTCTCTACTCTTGTACAAACTATTTTTACAAACGTTTATTCTCCATATGCTTCATGTTAATCGAGATGTCAATCTTATTGCTAATTTTCTTGTAGATGCAAAGGTAATATGGTAGGTTATAAGCGATAGTCAAATCTTTTAAGCGTTGGTTGCTATGTGGCGCATTTCAATCTCTCTGCATGTCCAGGACATAAAAAAAATGAATAACGAATTTGAGAAAACGTATAAGTATTGGAAAATTTAACGGAATAACAAGCAATATCTCGAAAATGGTTCACTCTACAAAAAAAATGTATATGACATAAATTGTGTATTTTAACGTGATCTACATTTTTTGTGCAGTAAAATTTTGTCTATCTCTTATGGTTTACCAGTTATGCAATAGTCGTTCACAATGAAGAACACTTTTGGAGACATTCCCAGAAAATAGATACATTTCATTTGTCATGAAAATATCTTAAACATATGATATTTTACTCAAAATCGTTAAGTCAGTTTTGAGAAAATTAAAATTTTCGAAAAATGTTCCATGTAAAGGGTAGTCTGGGGTGGGGGGATTTTCTTGAAAACCTTCGTGTCGCATCTCTGGAAGATACTGAACCTAAATACCAAGTGTGGTGTTTATCCGACTGTTCGTTTCTGAGTTATGCTGTTCACAGACAGACACACACCCCAACATGTTTCCAAAAATGCTTTTTTTTTTTTGGATTCAGGGGGTCTCAAAATACGTATTTCTGGTGAAATCTCTGTATCGAATTTTTGGGTGGAATACAATACTTCCCCTACTTATTATACATAGTAGAGAAAGTAAAAAGGCTTAAATTTACATGATTTTCCCTCCTTCTACTAACTATTCTTATGAAAGCTTATTCTTCTGTTTTCAAGTTAATCATGGTATGCAGAGGTAGTTTTAGTACACACAAGCTGACTTACAATGTTACAACTTTTTAAACTTGAATACTGATTTAATTGCCTTCCCTCATTCCTTATGAAAGTTTTCTACAATGATCTAGAAAATTGTTATGGTGAGTCCTCCCCTTTCCCTCTTATAATTTAATTTCATACAGCACCAATTATTCCTAATAATGAATTAAAAATCCTCTGATATCCTCACAAAAGGATGTGAAACATTGGCAGAACGTCTGGCTTCCTTAACCTCCCCACAACAGTCTTAAAGTATCCTTTGGCTGTAGAACAATCATCGGTTGGAATGGTTTAGTAAGTTTTTAGATAATAGTCAAGTAGGTGACATTCCAAACTTTTGTACTTTCTCTTTGTTCCCATAGTTATTTAATAATGTAAAACTAACATATTGTAACTTTGTCCAGTTTCTTCAACTATCACTTTTCTCAATTCTCACAGTCACTGTTTCATTCTTTTTATGTAGTTCACCTTCACAGGGAGTTCACTTCACTTCTTCCTTTGTGCTGCAGCCTCTCCACGCATGACGTTCACTTTAGTCTGAAGTCAAACAGAAGACTTCCACAACCTGTTGCTCCGCAGTAGCACTAGCTGCATGTCACAACAGTCAACAATTTGCTGGGAGAATTGCTCATTGATTGACTCACTTGAACTTTGCAATGCCATTGACTTCACACTCGAGTTGCAACCAACTCGACTACTCCTTTCTGCTGCAAGAGCACTCGCTTCTATACAGCCGCAGAGTTCTCGAAAAGTAAGGCTGAATGTTGTGGAAAGCCCGAGCACAACAGAAGCACCCAGAAAGATCAAGTTATGGCTAGAAGGCCTTCATAGAATTGTTTACATCATTTGGAAACTCTTGGCCAGCTAGAGTTGCATTGAAGGTCATGGCATCAGTGGCAGCCCTCGTCACAATACATAAAGCCTTAACCTTACAATGAAACTGGTTAATATAGAGATTCTCTACTTTCAGGCCACCAAGTTAAACAACCCCTTTGGAAAGGACATATTTTGCAACCATTACCAAAAATATTCTTAGTTGTTAATTATGAAATACTGGTTGACTGATTTCTAACATTAATAATTTTCTCTCTTGGGCTGGCCCATAGCTTGATCGATAGAGCACCTGCCTGCTGTGCGAGGGGTCCCAGATTTGATTCCTGACTGCGGAATGGGAAGTTTTCTGTATCCAAGATTATTCCACATCCTCCCCAGACTGTGGAAGTATGAATATGTGTGTGATCTAATGTATGAAACCAAAAGAAAAATCATAAATCCAATGACAATGGTATACGAGTTAACAGCATTAACAATAGGCAATATGTTCCAATGGTAGAAGGTCACCAATATGACCATTGCAGTTATTTAGCATGCCTGGCTAATGAACTTGATTACAGCATACAAATGAAATAAAGCAATCCTTTCTTACATGAGGATTATAACAATTTTGACATTAGCAACACATTAAAGCATTATAAGCAGATTCAACTCTCTTTTGTTTTGCTGCACCTTCTTTTCTTAGTTGCTAAGTTATCATCATCTATAAACATGGTTTGGAATGAAATACATATTCACCTAATTTGTCTTATTTTATTACATGCATTTGCTATGGAGTAACAGCAATATTTTTTCTACTCCATGGCATTCTCAACTAAAAGACAAAGCCTTCTTTGCAAGCATGCTCTTTTACAACTCCATTACATTCAATGTTCCAGTACACAGGCTTTGTAAATCCTTTTTAGTCATTTATGAATTGAAATTAAAAGGTGCTTTATGTCCCATTTGCGACGTAATTTATAATGTTACTTATGTGTTGTTTAACATTAATATAGCACCACGTTTGGAAGCCATTATGAAGTAGAATTAATGTTGTATTTGTGTATTTGTAGCCCCACGTTATGGAAGCCAATATGCGACGGTATTAGTTACCATGTTTGTTTACCTCAGTGTTGGTGGAAGCCATTCTTGTGACGTCATACGTTGGTTGGTTCATTTGTTCTGTTTGTAGCTCCCTCTGGCGTAGCAATTTGTATCAGTTTTAAATGTTCACCGGCTAGCTGTTTGTGGTCGAATATGTTTCTCTTGCAGGGTGTGAAGCGGAAAGGAATCTTTTATCCAAAAATTACTAGTGAAGAAATGTGTTTTATAATGTTTTATTGTCGAACACGTGCACTAACACATTTACATATTAATCTGAATACTCGCCCAAACTGAAACTGTTTGTAATAACTTCTCACTTTTAAATCACGTACTTCGACTTTGTGTGTATTTAACTGTATAATATTTTAGATTCTCGTAATTCTGCTGCGTGTAACTTATGACGAAATGAAGGACTGATTGGCGACATGTAGTGTACTGAGAATTCCGTTGAACTGGGGGTCGACGTGTAGTGTACTGAGAATCTTGTTGAACTGCGGGGGGACCGACTTCGAGCCTGGCTATATATGCGCTTACCTCAAGATACGCCTAAAGATTATAAATGAACTGCTATTGGCTAATAAAACGCGCCAACATTAGCGTCTATTTTACTATCCAATGAAAACCACTAATACATATTTCTTTTAAGGAACATTCTGGAAGCTTTTACCGAAAAGGCGCGAAATATTACGTAACTTCCTGGTTCCCGGTAACGATAAACAACTCACTCCACCGCTGCATTCTTGCGTTATTGTTAACAGTTTCAGTAGAGCAGTATATTATTATTTACCAATAATATTTACAATTAATAAACCTCTAAAATCAATGTTACATAAAAATACATATTCATATTACAACCAATATTTACATTTAAGTAATTTATGATACAAATTACCGTATCATATGCCCCACTAGAAACATAATTATAAATATTTATAACTTGTTTAGAAATTTTAAAATTTTGTTTTTAGTCTCCTAAATCTTGGAACACACGCTATCACTTTCACTTAACACTTCACACGCATTTAACACACGACATATTTATTTTATTTTTATTTTTTTTTTTTTATCTCGCCACTATTTACTGGCTTTGGTTTAATTAATTTAGATATTCATCTGACATCACAAATTTTTTTTTTATAGCAAATACTGTACCCTGAATTATTTAATTACTGTTTCAAAATTGTTTACTTTCTTAAGTTGTTGACAAAAATTTATACATTTAAGATTTTTGTAATTATTATACATATTTACCAAAATATTCACCCTCTACATATATTTACATCTCTTAAATCTAGACAATGTTTCACCTTTTCTGTTTGCTACATAAGTATTTGTTTTTTTTTGTTTTTTTTTATTATTTTTGTTATTTTGTACTTTATTTTAACAATATTCTTGGAATTGTATTTACGTACCTTTACTTTAATATCATATTAAATTTCAATCATTGCATTCTTAATTTTCAAATGTTGTTACAGTTACTAAAAATTTTATTTATTTATTTTTTTTTTTTTTTTTAACATTTCTTTCTTTATTTTTTTTTATATAATTTATTTCTCTTTTCAAATGACACATAAATAATTAACCCTCTTACGTTCCAATACATTTCTCTGCAAGTCGTCTTTAACTATCCAGCATTTACTTTACATCACATTGCTATTTACCCTCCTGGATCAAATTGTGTGTGGCTAAATATTACTCGTAGCCGTAACCTAACCTTCAAATTTTTCGTCATGAATAACCTCTTGTATTCATATGAAATTTCGTTCCCTGATAATACTTGAAAACAATCTACAGTTTCTTGAACAACACGTCTTTTAACAACATTCATTTTCAATTCATCTGCGATCTTTTTAACTTGAGAGTATTCTGACAAATCTGTACTAAACTGTACTGGACTGGAGTTTTCATTTTGAACATCTTGGTACAATTTATTTCTTTGCATTACTGTCTTATTCTGTATTTCTGATATTTCTCCTCTGAAATTAACCTGCGCCTCATTTACATCTACATTCATAACCTCTTCTATCTCTCTTAACTCACTTGAAATACTACTCATTTGATTTCCTAACTCTGTACTTTCTACATTAACCTCACTTTGAGTATTAACCTCACTTTTTTTGTTACATATTTCCCTGCTCATGTCTAATATTTTCTTTGAAACTTCTCCTATCTCACTTGCTATTACTTCCTCATTTTCATCACTCATTTTTGGCATACTACTATTTAGCTTCATAACTTTCTTTTCAATTTCTCCACTGCTTTGATCTACTTTTTGCTCTAATACCTCATTACTCCTACCAATATTTTCAATTGATTTCCTATGATCTTTGTTTATAGCTTCTCTCAATTCCATAAAACTCTGATCTATTTTCTTACTAAGATTTTCCCTTAATTCCTCTTGACTCTTACGAATATCTTTCAGCATTTTCATTATTTCCATCATCATACCAGCATCAATATTAATATTTCCTGCTATTCTATTCTGACTTTGTTTACTAACATTTCCTCCCTCAACTACTACATTGTTTAAGCTATTTTCTGTAACCTGTATTGAATTACAGCTAACTGTTACACTATCTCCCTCCATCATTGTTTCTTCTGTATTACTTGCAGCCATTGTTTTTGTTTTCTAAAAAAAAATTACGATACCTTTTTGATGCTGTATGTTGCTGTAGCTTTGATGTCCAGCGTTCTGCCCCATTCTCCTAGATTTGTATGTCGCTTCTGCGTTGTGTTGTGATGAATCTACGTTGTCTCGATGTTTTTGTAGTTGATTTACCCTGTTGTCTCGGAATCTGCGTCTTGTAGATCGTTCCACTGCTGCATTCGCCTTTTCCTGGTTAATTCTGCTACTTCCTGGTTATTCTTGTTCCTTTCCTGGTCATCTTTCCTTTCCTGGTTACTCGAGTTCCTTTCCTGGTCACTTTGCCTTCCTTTCCTGGTCACTTCGCCCCACGTTATGGGTGCCAATTTGCGACGTAATTATAATGTTACTTATGTGTTGTTTAACATTAATATAGCACCACGTTTGGAAGCCATTATGAAGTAGAATTAATGTTGTATTTGTGTATTTGTAGCCCCACGTTATGGAAGCCAATATGCGACGGTATTAGTTACCATGTTTGTTTACCTCAGTGTTGGTGGAAGCCATTCTTGTGACGTCATACGTTGGTTGGTTCATTTGTTCTGTTTGTAGCTCCCTCTGGCGTAGCAATTTGTATCAGTTTTAAATGTTCACCGGCTAGCTGTTTGTGGTCGAATATGTTTCTCTTGCAGGGTGTGAAGCGGAAAGGAATCTTTTATCCAAAAATTACTAGTGAAGAAATGTGTTTTATAATGTTTTATTGTCGAACACGTGCACTAACACATTTACATATTAATCTGAATACTCGCCCAAACTGAAACTGTTTGTAATAACTTCTCACTTTTAAATCACGTACTTCGACTTTGTGTGTATTTAACTGTATAATATTTTAGATTCTCGTAATTCTGCTGCGTGTAACTTATGACGAAATGAAGGACTGATTGGCGACATGTAGTGTACTGAGAATTCCGTTGAACTGGGGGTCGACGTGTAGTGTACTGAGAATCTTGTTGAACTGCGGGGGACCGACTTCGAGCCTGGCTATATATGCGCTTACCTCAAGATACGCCTAAAGATTATAAATGAACTGCTATTGGCTAATAAAACGCGCCAACATTAGCGTCTATTTTACTATCCAATGAAAACCACTAATACATATTTCTTTTAAGGAACATTCTGGAAGCTTTTACCGAAAAGGCGCGAAATATTACGTAACTTCCTGGTTCCCGGTAACGATAAACAACTCACTCCACCGCTGCATTCTTGCGTTATTGTTAACAGTTTCAGTAGAGCCGTATATTATTATTTACCAATAATATTTACAATTAATAAACCTCTAAAATCAATGTTACATAAAAATACATATTCATATTACAACCAATATTTACATTTAAGTAATTTATGATACAAATTACCGTATCACATGTCGGTTAGAAAGTATAAGGCCTTTCAATGGTGAAAGAATTATCAATATCAGTTGAGTGGTTTTTAAGATTCATTCTCTCTCTCTCTCTCTCTCTCTGTCTCTCATTATAATATTGTATTAATGTGGTTTTCACTGCAGAGACAAGAAGAATACAGCAGGCGTAAGAAATAGTCAAAAAGTTTTAAAAGAGGGCCGCTATGTGATCGCTTTGATTGATCCATTATCTTTACAAAAGTGCAAGTACTCGAGAATTCTAACTTTTTTTCTGCTCCTGTTTCAAAGTCCATTCAGAAGGAAGAGAACTTAACATGCTATTCCCAGATATTTTTTATTCATCAAAATTGTTATTTTTAAGAAAATAACACAAAGTTATGCATGAAGGGTACTTTGGTGGATAAAGATTTTCTTGAAAAGGTTTGTGTTGCAACCTTGAAAGATACTAGACTTAAACACAAAGTTTGGTATTTATTCACGTAGATTTTGTTTTTGACTTATGATCTTTACATACTCACAAACTTAACTGTACCTTTTTTCTAAAAATCTGATGTGTTACATTCACATGACTTTCTCTACCCTTGCTTATTAGTGGGCATACAAATTATTGTTATTTTCCCATCTACTTCATTTTAATTGAGATAAATTCTTTCCGGAAATAGCTGCATTACATGTATCATTTAAGATACAAAGGAAATAGTGATAGTCAAATGTTTTAGAATTGGACACTATACTTTGGCTTTAAAATTCCATACTGTTTCCATGACGACACGAACATAAGGCACCAGGGGACTAGGCCCCCACATTACCCTGGAAGGAGGGCATCATCCGAGTCTCACTCCTACCCCGAGAGCTTTTTCTTTGGGCCAGCACCTGAAAATTTTAATTCCCCCCCCCCCATTACAGGGTGGAAGTGAATACATCACTTATGCGCATCAACCCCAAAAGGCGAAGACTACGAAACAACGTCGGTGGGGCCAACAGCAATCCAGCAACTGTCTACCGCCTATCCAGGGTCGAAAAACCACCCAGGCTTTCCCAATCCCCTATGAGTATCAGGAATCATTACCTCGTCGAGTCCAACCCAATCCAAACAACACCCCTACAGGTGGGGCTTGGACGTTTGGCTCAACATACTTCTAGTAACGTTAGAAATATGAGTGCTCAGGGTCCTCAGGACCTGCATCACAACAGATGAAGAGGTTGGAAACCCCTCCCCCCTTATGGGGTGACATCATGAACCGTTGAAAATCAACAGGACTTTAAAAGAATGGCTAAGTATTGAACAATTCAAAGCAACAAGTATATCTCAGAAATGGCTGGTGCCACAAAAAAAAATATTTAAAATAAGTTGTGCGTTTTAAAGAGATCTACATTTTCGTTTAACGTTTATGGGTTATACAAGATTATACCAAATTTCTTCCAAATGAAGAGGACTTCAAAGGCCATTCCCAGAAAATTAAAGATGTACATTTTATTTGTCATGTGAGTATCTTTAATATATGGTAATTTAATCAAAATCGTTAAAGCCATTCTTTAGAAAATAAAAAATGCTCCACGTAAAGGGTGGTTTGGGGTGGGGAGATTATCATGTCGCATCTTTGGAGAGTGTTAAATGTAAATATCAAATTTGGTATTTATCAAACTTTTTGTTTTTGAGTTATGCTGTTCACAGACACATAAACAGATCTTTTTCTAAAAACACTGTTTTTCTTTGGATTCAGTGGGCCTCAAAACATGTATTTCTGGTGAAATCTTGGTATTGAATTTTTGGGTGGAATGCAATATTTCCTGCACATAAAAGGTAAGTAGAAGAGAAAATGACAATTCTCAGTCAAATTAACAAAGAAAAAATTCTCATTTTTAATGTGCAGAGAAAGAATAAACCATATTATGGTTTGCTTTCTGGCATTTTTCTAAATTTTTTATTTTGTTACTTTTATGACTTTTTGAAACTGGCACTGATCCTTCAACCGTTTGTACATTTAGTAGAGCAAATTTTTTGGTATAGGTAATACAATTGTAGTGAAAACAGGTTTTTGAGCTGACCAATGAGAAGAATGCTAAAGTCCGGAATTATCAACATTTTATTTGAACTTGCTCATAAATGTATCAGTTTTATACAACTTGAAAAATCTGTTTCTGTATCAGTTTAAGTCCTGTGGCACTGTCATTCTCACGCATTATAACAAAAAACAATGCTCTGCTAAGTGCATATAAAATAATTTTACAAGCACCACACATGAAAAAGGTAAAAAATTGGTGCAATTTTCAAACTGTTATAAAACTAATAAAATGAAAAATCTTAACTTATATTATTTGTTTTTCCATATAGGTTCTAAAAAAGAGAATATTTCATCCATTAATTTGGCTGCTAGACTTTTTTAAAGTGGAGACGAGTAGTTTCTAGTGTCACTGTACACTTGGTCAAACTAACGAAAAATCATGATTTCATGACTTCGTCCAAACTACCTAAAACTTATATAAATCAACATACTACATCCTAATTCGCCTATATATTACCAAGAAAGAAAGTTTCTGACAAGCCAGAAAAATGCATTTTGTGTCTCTAGTTAGCGAAAAACCATGAGCAGTTAATTATTACTTTCTCTACCATGTATAGTAAGTAGGGGAAGTATTGCATTCCACTCAAAAATTCGATACAGAGATTTCACCGGAAACACATGTTTTGAGGCCTCCTGAATCCAAAAAAAGTATTTTTGGAAACGTATCCATGTGTGTGTGAACAGCATAATTCAGAAACGAACACTCGGAGAAACACCAAACTTGGTATTTAGGTTCAGTATCTTCCAGAAATGTGACAAAGGTTTTCAAGAAAATCTCTCCCCCCCCACTCCAGATTACCCTTTACATGGAACATTTTTCGAAAATTTTAATTTTCTCAAAAATGGCTCTAACGATTTTGAATAAAATACCATAAATTTAAGACATTTTGTGGGCAAATGAATTGTATATCTCGAATTTTCTGGGAATGTCTCCAAAAGTATTCTTCATTGTGAACGACTTTTGCATAACTAGTAAACCATAAGAGATAGACAAAATGTTACTACACAAAAAATGTAGATTGTGTTAAAATACACAATTTAAGGGAACAACAAACAATATCTCGAAGATGGTTCACTCAATTTTTTTTTTTGTTGAGTGAACCATCTTCGAGATATTGTTTGTTATTCCCTTAAATTTTCCAATACTTATACTTTTTCTCAAATGGAAATTCGTTATTATTTTTTTGTTTTGGATATGCAAAGAGTATGAATCTGTGGCAAAGAGAATGGTGCTGCACATAGCAACCAGCTATTAACAGATACGTCTATGCTTAAAGGCTACTGTATTTCTATATTGCCCTTGCAAATACAAAACAAGGGGAACATAGTAGGCCTTAAGCGATAGTCAAATATTTTTAGAACTGGTCGCTATATGTAAAATGTAATTTTCCTTGCATGTCAAGAACATAAAAAATATTCTGTGGGCATAACTGAAATGAGAACGTAATAACAGTCAAATTAATATTTGTAATACAAGCAAGGAAACCGAAAACCAAAACACAGAGCAAGATATGATTGTATACGAACGGAAGTACTGATGTGTGTGGATAAAGCAAGGTGTGATTATAAACGAGTGGAAGTGCACTTGGATAATGCTAAAATTAAGGTACAAGTGAGGCAGCATGTGTTTCCAGCAAAGCAGTAAACTAGAAGAAAACAAATCTGATGTGATACAGTCACATAACTTTCACTACCCTCTATCATTTATTAGTGGGTATACAAAGTATTTTTACTTAAGCTTATTACTTTCTCTAATATGTATAGTAAGTAGAAATATTGCATTTCACCTAAAAATTCAATATTGAGATTTCACCGGAAATACATGTTTTGAAGCCCCATAATGCAAAAAAAACATTTTTAAGAAAAGGCCTGTGTGTCTGTGAACAGCGTAACTCAAAAATGAGAAGTCAGATAAATATCAAACTTGATATTTAGGTTCAATATCTTTAAAGGATGCGACACAAAGATTTTCAAGAAAATCCTCCCATTCCAGACTACCCTTTACATGGAACATTTTTCGAAGTTTGTTTTTCTCTCAGAAATGGCACTAACGATTTTGATCAAAATATATTTTAAGACACTTTCATGGCAAATGAAAGGCATATCTAGAATTTTCTGGGAATGTCCGCAAAGCCGTCTTCATTCTGAATGAATTTTGCATAACTGGTAAACCGTAAGAGAGACAAAATTTTACCACAAAACACAAAATTTATGTCATATACATTTTTTGTGTGCAGTGAACCATTTCCGACGTGTTATTTGTTTGAATTTTCCAACACTTAATACTTTTTCTCAAATGGGAATTCGTTATTCGCTTTGTTTTTCTTTCTTTTCTTTTTGTATATCCTGGGCATGCAAAGAAAATGGAATGCTCCACATAGCAACCAGCTCTTAAAACATTTGACTATCGCTTAAAGCCTACCATATTCCCCTTGCATCTACAAGAAAATTAGCAGTAAGAACATTTCTGCAAGCGTTTATCTCGATTAATATGAAATAGATGGAGAATAAGAGTTTGTACAAGAGTAGAGAAAGTCATGTGAGTGTAACACATGCCTTCAAGTGAGCATGTGGTTCACAACCGTCAACTTCAGTGCACCACTTTGGCTAACTCTCTAGTACAAGTCATAAAACACTAATGTGGACTACCTCCACACTGAGCTTGACGTGGAGCAGTGGTTAAGCTACTTAACTTCTATGCCAGCAGCTCCAGTTGATTCTCCATACTGGATTGTTATCTTTTATTTGTTACAACTTATTTTACTGTAATACAGTTAAATAATATTGTTTGTGTTACTTCGTTTTGCTTACAAATATAATTACAAAATAATGATCAAATTTGTGGTTATAAAATTAAATTGATGGAGTATGAAACCTCCTCCCGACTGATAAATTGTCATGGTTGCCATCTACCTGTATGATGGACTACTAAATAAATGCCACATACATAAAAAAAGAAGAAAACCTGTTATATTTTTACTCTTCTTCTTTATATGTTTACCTCCCCTTATGTAGGACTTACACCCCCCAGAACTTACAAGCGGGTGCCTGGGGTCAGAGACCTGTTGAGGAGCAGACACTTATGGATCGGACAGAATATCCAGGATGGGTGATCAGCCTGATGCCTGGTATGGGATGAAGGAAGTAGATAAAACGAAATGATGGTGAAATGGATAAAAGGAAAGGTGATAATGGAATGAATGGCGGGGGAAACCGGAGAACCTGAAGAAAACCTGCCCAGACGCCGCTTTGTCCACCACAAATCTCACATGTGGGTCCCTGGGATTGAACCCGGGCCGCCTGGTGAGAGGCGAGCGGTCTAACCACTCGGCCATGGTGCCACCTATATTTTTACTCATGTATTTAAAATGAAAGGGGGGAAAAGTTGAGCTCCAATGTCAATTTGAGCTTGCAATCTCAGGAACAGTACGCTAACACTGTACCACTGAGCTACGAGTGCTGTGGTAACCATAGCATTGTAGTCATACTCCACTTGAGAACCATAAATTAATAAAGTGTGTTTTCGTTACAAATATTCAGTGTTGAAATGGCTGTCTTTTTGAAATCTCGTGTATGAATTACTTTTTTTTTGGAAAACTTTACTGATTATAGTTGTGTTCCCGATTATAACTACCAAAAGAATATACACAATCTTGTGAACAAAGCTTGGCTGTCATGAGCACTCGCAATTCCGATGCCCAGTTTTAAATTGACCGAGTGTACATGTGAAGAAATGGTTCCAATTACAATGTTTTGTATTTCTACCAAGATAACCATAACCCGTAAGAAACAAAATAATGGGCTTTAACCAGAGCTGCATCTTTTGTTTATACATTTTTGTATACCTACTAGTTATAAGAATTCATTCAGAATGAAGAGGACTTCATTGCCTGTTTACAGAAAATTCAGGATGTACATTTTGTTATTTCAAAATCTCAAAGTTTTCTAGCTTCTGCCCCTTAAAGATTCTGAAGTTCCCAAGAAACCACTTCAGTTACTGCAGGTTTTTCCTTTAGAAATACATATACAAGCCTTTGTTTGGATACTTGGTCATATTATGGGGAACTGCTTGCCTTGCACTGCACTGTTTCTAACCAGTCCTGTTACCTGTCTGTGTCCCAGCTAATAAGTTGATGCAAAATCTGTGTAAAGAGGTTAATATGTTTTGAGACTGTGTTAATGCTGTTATAATGCCAAAAAGTACATATACTTTAGTACATACAACCTTTATGTATAATTCCTATGTGACAACAAACTCTTGTAGAGAAGCAAGACAGATTCCCTGCTCTCCGTGTACCTCATGGAGAAACTGTTTGTAATCTTGCAAATAGATTTAGGGAAACAGGATCTATTCTTAATAAGAAGCCATGTTCTTACAGAGGAAAAAACATTGACTTAATCGGAGAAAGTTAGAAGGAAGTCCAAAGAAATCTCTGTGAAAGCTTGTACAGGAATGAGGAGTTTCGCAAACCTCAGCTTAGAAAACCTCTAAACTTTTAAAACTCTATAAGATAATGTAGTTCAAAAATCACAACCATGTGACAATATGAGTAGATCTAATTTCTGCACTTGGATATTGGATAATGTTAATGAGCGCTCTATTGACCCACATGGTTTTATTTACATGGTCATGAAGAAGTAATACAAATTTTGTTAAAAGGTATGAAGGATGTATGGACATCGTTTCCAAATCTTCAATGATGAGAGTATGTGGTCATTGTAGTGATAATTTGCATGAGAAATCTATATGCTTGAATTTAAGTGGCTATAAATATCCGACTCTGCAGGTAAATAGCGTGCTTCCCAGTGCCAAGAAAATTCCCATTAGGCCAGTCACACTCCAAATGAAGGCTCTGTACCTGCCTGAGGATGATGTGGAATAAGTGTGTTTCAAAATACAGCAACAAATTATTTTAAAAAAACTACAGAATGTGTTGATAAAAGAAAAGTATAAATTGATATATATATAAAATATAGATGTCCGCTTTGTTTATATTGGAATAAAATTGACATTTGAGGCCTTTGGCCTCAAAATCAAAATGTTGAAGAGAAACTTTAAAGATATGGATGAATGAGCTCATCTAACATTAATTTACTTGGTAACTTTTAAAACAATTTAATTCACACACAGGAAAAGCTTTTCTCAAACTTGACAGTTCTTTTTTCTTTAGTTAACATCTCTCAACTAACATTAATTTACTTGGTAATTTTTAAAACAATTTAATTCACACACAGGAAAAGTTTTTCTCGAACTTGACAGTTATTTTTTCTTTAATTATCATCTCTCATTAAAATTCTGATTATGAATACACACATGACTCTCTCTACCCATAATAAATTCATATACAGAATGCAGAGTAGAAAGCCACTACCAAACTAAGCATTTTGAGGTTAGGAGTATGTGATAGCTGATGCAATATAATTGATACATCTTCATTTGTCAGTCAACATGGAATTTAACTCTTACATCAAGTGTGTACATACTGGCTTAACTAATGAGTATTGGTTACACAATGAGAATCTAACCTTACATGTGCATACTGTATATAAGATAGTATTACTACCATTCAGTAAGCTTCACATCAGACACACCTAATAACAGTGACTATACTGTACCAGAGTGCATTCTGTTTACATTTGACACCACAAGCAGGTGTCACAATTGGATTTAATGTTGGCGAATGTAGTGCAGTAAAAAAGTGTCTGTCACCCCTTTTTCCTGTCCCAAAATGCTTAGTTTGGTACTGCCTTTCTGTATAATCTTATGTGCATTGTTTTACCACACACTGTATGTTATGTAAGCTTATAGAAAGTGATTGGATTGTTTTATCCATGTTATGTTGATATAGGTTTGCCTAGAATCATTTAATACTTATTAATCAATACATATATACTTAGTTAATTACAAAATTTGGAAAATGCATTCAAATGTGTAGCCATGTTGATGACTAACAAGCCCTTGGGATGAAAAGAAAATGCTACAATTGTAAACTTTCAGGCACATCCAAAAGATGATATGCTTGGGAAAGTGTCAACATGCAACATGAAATATTGGAAAACAAACCCTACAACTTTTGACAGAAAATATATATTTTAATGAGAGCTACATAGTAATATCTTTGTGTTCCATCTTTAGAAGTGCTGAACTTAAATGCCAAGTTTGGTATTTAGCAGTTCACAGACACACAAACACAATTGCTTTACTTTCTCTACCATGTAAATGCTAGTGGTAGAGAAAGTATCTTGACAACCTCTACACTTTCATGTAATAAGTTTTTGTGTATCTCTTGCGGTTTAACAGTTGTGCAGCATTATATAAAATTCCTTCCAAATTAAGAGGGCTTCACACGCATTTCCAACAAATTCAAGATATACATTTATTAGTGACAATATCTTAATAAAAGTTGTTAGAGCCATTTTTGGGAAAATTTCAATATCATTTTGTTGAATATAAATAACACAGTGTATATTCTGGTCTTTTATTGCAAGCATATCAGATTTTTAATCACTTTCACCACAAAGGGGTAAAAGCGGAGGTTTGAAATCTGCCACCTCTTACTTACAAATATCATTTGAGTGATCTGGACAAAACTGTGAACACTTATTTTCAGAGATGCCTGATATCTGAAGTTAACATTCACTTTATTCCTCTGAACAGCTTTCAGTGTTTTTTGTTGCCCTAAGGTAAGTGCTACCTATCAGAGGGGAGAGCCTTTGATTCTCTATAATAGAAGCTTAAAGGAACCAATCTGGACAATTACCTCAGGTACCATGCTGAACTAAAGGGAGGACTTCTCATCAAATGGAACTGGTCACCCTGATGAGTTTAATGACTGAATCTGGTATTTTTCCTTTTCCTTACCCAATTTTGTCTTTTCACTTCCCTATCCAGTGTCGCATGACTGACCCCTTGTTTTCATTGACCCTTACGGTATTAGAGTATTCAAGGCATAAGGGAACATTTCCTCTTCTATTCCTGTGTGCTGACCTGGAACAGCACAGTTGTCCTCCACTGGCCGAAGGAGGAAAAGTTGATGATCAGTAAAATGATCTCCCAACTATGTCCGAAAGATTCATTGACCAACTGCAGGTGTAGTCCTCCAAACATACTGGAGGTTGAGTAACAATGATTCAACTGTCCACTCTTAAAAATCTGATGTGTTACACTCACATGACTTTCTCTACTCTTGTACAAACTATTTTTACAAACGCTTATTCTCCATCTACTTCATGTTAATCGAGATAAACATTTGCAGACTCTTATTGCTAATTTTCTTGTAGATGTAAGGGGAAAATATATTTACAAGGGCAATACAGAAAAACAGCAGCCTTTAAGCACATACATATCTCTTAATAGCTGGTTGCTAGGTGCAGCACCATTCCCTTTCCCACAGATTAATACTCTTTGCATATCCAAGACAAAAAAATGAATAACGAATTCCCATTTGAGAAAATAAGTATTGAAAAATTTAAGGGAATAACAAGCAATATCTCGAAAATGGTTCACTCAACAAAAAAAATGTATATGACATAAATTGTGTATTTTAACATGATCTACATTTTTTATGTAGTAAAAGTTTGTCTATCTCTTATGGTTTACCAGTTATGCAAAAGTCGTTCACAATGAAGAATACTTTTGGAGACATTCCCAGAAAATTCGAGATATACATTTTATTTGTCATGAAAATATGTTAAACCTATGATATTTTAATCAAAATCGTTAAGAGCCATTTTTGAGAAAATTAAACTTTTCGAAAAATCTTCCATGTAAAGGGTAATCTGGGGTGGGGAGATTTTCTTTAAAACCTTTGTGTCGCATCTCTGGAAGATACTGAACCTAAATACCAAGTTTGGTGTTTATCCGACTGTTCATTTCTGAGTTATGCTGTTCACAGACAGACACACACACGGACATGTTTCCAAAAATGCTTTTTTTGGATTCAGGGGGTCTCAAAACATGTATTTCCGGTGAAATCTCGGTATCGAATTTTTGGGTGGAATACAATACTTCCCCTACTTACTGTACGTAGTAGAGAAAGTAAAAAGTGGCGTCCCTAGGAAACAGTTGAAAACTGCTCATGAAAGAAATGTTTCTCGATACAAAACAATAGCTCTCTTCTGGATTATAAAGCTGGAGCTGGTGTATTTTGCCAATTCTTTTCCTTTTATAAAAAAAGTGGGTAAATATACAACCAATTTTGAGGATGAAATTGATGCCATATACATCACTTCAAAATTTATTTCCATGGTTACATAAATCCAAAAAAGTTGTTATTCTATTTGATTCTAAAGCTGCACTCCTAGCTATTGGTTCCACTACTTAGCCCAAAATTATGAAGATTAAAGAAATACATGATGTGATCAAACAAATACAGAACCTAAATAAAAGTATAGTCTTACAGTGGATTCCTGCACACTGCGGTGTTTTTGGAAATGAAATGGATATTTTAGCAAAGAAGGAACTAAAATCAACTTGTGATAAAACAACATTTTTCATATGAATCAATTAAAGGTATCATAAAAAGAAAAATCACTTCTGATTATAACCAACAGATAACAGTTAGCAATGAACAGTCAAAATGGAAGAAATGATACATCAATAATTCCTGATTTAAAGAAAATCATCTGTTGCTGCATTCCGACATCACAGGACATGACTATTTGAATAAACAACTTTCAAAATTGGAACAGTAACATCTCCAAATTGTTTATTGTGCTCCGAGAAAGAAGAAATGGACATGGAACATCTCAAAAATTGTGACTCCCTTGTGGCTTTGAAAATCTAACATTGGGAAGCAAGAAGGGGAATGATTTTGTTACTAACTCCTGAACATTATATACATACACGCACATTTTTTGTGTAATTTTAGTAATTTTTTAAAAATATTTGGATTCCATTAAAGAAAAATTTATAACAATCTTATATGTTACATTCACATTCGTTTCTCTACCATCATTTTATTTTTATTTCGCTTCTACAAACTATTCTTGCGAAAGATGATTATTCTGTCTATACTTCATGTTAATATATAAAAATTTGCAGAAATGCTTACATTTTACATTTGATTGTAGATACAGAGCAGACCAAATCAATAGTCAGCTGTTTAAAAGTGAGTCGCTATAAACTGGCCATACTCTTTCCATGACATTGTGAGAAACAACTGAATTGTGACAGCAGTTTAAAAAAAATGATAAGTACTGAAAAATTCAAACAAATAATAATTAATATCTCAGAATTGGCTGTTGTTACAAAAAAGGTTATGTGAAATAAACTGTGTTTTTTAAAGAGATTCACATTTTTTGTGTAGTAAGTTTTTGTCTATCTCTTAATATTTACCAGTTAAACAAAATTCCCTCCAAATGAGTATCCTGCAGGCTACTCCCAGAAAATTCAAGATATACATTTTATTTGTCATGTAAATATCTTTAATATATGTTATTTTAATCTTTAAGTCATTTTTTGGAAAATAAACATTTTGAAAAATGTATCATGCAAAGAACAGTTTAGGACGGGAGGATTTTTTTCAAAATCTTTGTATCCCATCTTTGGAAGATACTGAAGTTAAAATACCAAGTTTGGTATCTATCTGGGTGTTTGAGGCACACATCCATGGATATACGAGGGCTGATCAACAAAGACTGAGACTGATTTTTTTCCACAGATGTTTATTACTCCAATTCAATGTTTACATGATCTTTTTCAAAGTAGTCCCCTCCTACTTCAATGCACTTTTTATAGCGTCTCTGCCAGTCCTTGAACATGTGCTGCAGACCATTCTTTGTCAGGTCCTTGAGAATCGCCTCATTTTTCTTGAGCACTGCTTCAGAGTTCTCAAATCGAATACCCCTAAGCTTTGCCTTTAGTGATGGGAATAAAAAAAAGTCACAGGGTGCAAGATCGGGGCTATAAGGTGGATGTGGTACACAGGTAATGTTGAATCGAGCCAGAAACTGCATGACTTGATTTGTGACGTGAGGCCGTGTGTTATCATGATGAAGTTGCCACCCAGTCCGAGAAAGCTCTGATCGTTTCTTTGCAATGTGCTTCCTCAGTGTAGCCAATACTGACGTGTAGTATACTGCTGTAACAGTAGTGTGAGGGGGAACTGCATGCTAGTAAATCATTCCATTACAGTTAAAAAATGTAATCACCATCACTTTCCCTGCAGATGGAACAACTTTTGCCTTTTTTGGTGTTGGAGAACCTGGCGATTTCCACATTGTGCTGGCTTGTTTTCCTGCAGGATCATAATGATGCAGCCATGACTCATCAACGGTGATAATTGATTTAAAAAATGCATCCCCTCCATCAGCAAAGAGATGCAGCTGGTATGCGGAATGCACGTAGGCTACAAAATAGAGCATTACTACCAACCTACCAATACGAGAGTGCTGCCGCCTACCAACATTATATATAAAAACCCGGTCTTTTCAAATATTTATGTTACAGATACGAAACTATCACGGAAGCTACAGGAAAAAATCAGTCTCAGTCTTTGTTGATCAGCCCTCGTAGTTTCTAAAATTCTTTTTTTGGACTCAAGAACCTCGACATATTTCTGATGAAATCTAACATTAAATTTTTGGGAGCAATACAGTACTTCCTGTGCCTACTAGGTATGTGTAGAGAAAGAAGAAATCTAATGTATTACATTAACATGACTTTCTGCCTTCTCTCTTCTACAAACTATTCTTTCAAAATCTTATTCTTCTTTGTGCTTTATGTTTATTGAAATAACCATCGCCTCCGTGGTGTAGTGGTTACCCTGCTAGCCTCTAGTTCCCGAGGTCGCAGGTTCAAACCCAGCGGAGGGCAATGGATTTTTTTGGGTGTAAAAATCCTTAGCATGGCTTTCTTCGGAAGGGAAGTAAAGCCAGTGGTCCCGTGTCGTAGATTTACGGCACATAAAAGAACCTCAAGCCTGATAAAGAGGCCTCTGAGCAAAATTACCGGTCTTTCATGTCCAATATAGAATGGAACGCTAAGGACCACAGCAGTTGAAGAGCGTCCATAAATAAAACACAATTTAATTTAATTGAGATAAACGTTTGCGGTAATGGTTTTATTGCACATTTCATTGTAGATACAAGAAGAAGAAGACTGAAGTGATAGTTGGATGCTTAAAAAGCAGCTATTGTATGATTGCTTTGAAATTCCAGTCTTTGTATGACCATGAGAAACAAATGAATAACAATTTAGCCCTTCAAAAAAGTGTAAAGTATTTTAAAATTGAAACCAATAATAATGAATATCTTGTTAATGGTACAAAAAAAACATTATTTGATAAATTGGGGTTTTAACAAGATTCATTCTGTAAGGAATAAGAACACAGTTATTGCAAAACATACTTTATTTATCACTTTGGCACTCAGTGTAGCACAAATGTTACACTTGACACAACACAACTGATCTGTAAATCACAACTCACAACTGAAGTGCACTGGCACTGTTCACTTTTCCTTTGTAACTTCATAACCAACTGAACTTGACTCAGGGAAGAGCTGCAGAATGCTCTAGAGAGGGAGGCTACTAGAACATGCTGAAAGGAGGGTTCCAGGACAGGTAAGCAGCACATAATGGGCTATTATTTCACACTGGATATTGTTCCAACGGCCTATCGAAGGTCCCACCCGGATGCCAGGCTGGGAGGCGCTTACCAGCGGCCCACAGACACAATACTTACAGTTTTGTCTATCTCTTACAGTTTAACATGTATACAAGGGTTACAAATTCATTCCAAATGAAAAGGACTTCACATGTTACTCACAGAAACTTCAAGATATACATTTTATTTGCCATCTAAATATCTTAAATATATGGTATTTTAATAAAAATAGCCATTTGTTTTACAATAATAAATAACAAAATGTTTTCCATGTAAAGGGTAGTAAGAGATTTTATTGAAAAACTTGGAGATGTTGAACTTATATACTGCGTTTGGTATTTATATGAAATTTCGGTTTTGAGTAATACTATTCACATATACAAACCTCTTTCTTAAAACACACTTTTGGGATTTAGGAGGTCCCAAAATGCATATATATTTTTAAATTGAATTTTTGGGTGGAATGCAACACATCCTCTGCTTACTATAAGTACAGAGTGATCCAAAAGACTCCGAACTGCCTGCGCAGTGTTTTTCCTGTCCACGTCCTCGGCACTCGTTGCCATCTGCCGCTATCATAGAAAGGCGCGGATGAAACCATACAACATGTTTAAAACTACTTTTAAAGACTTTACTTGCCAACTTTATGAAAGGAGAAGCTAAAACTGGCCACCATCGTTGTCCATACATTTTTGGCACCTCTTTAGGAAAATATCCATCATGACCGATGTTGTCTAATGTTTCTTTGGTAAGAACTGAACACCGTCTTTTAGATTTCTTAGCCTGAACACTTCCACACACCCTGGAAGAATTACAACAAAATATCTGCCAGGAAATTTCTCATGAACTACGGCGAGTGAAGGATAGTTTCCTAAAGAGGTGCCAAAATGTATGGACAACGCTGGTGAGTTTCAGTATCTCCTTTCGTAAAGTTGGTAAGTAAAGCCTTTAAAAGTAGTTTTAAAAATGTATGGTTTCATCCGTGCCTTTCTGTGATAGCGGCAGACAGCAACGAGCGCTGAGGACGCGAACAGGAAAAACACCACGCAGGCAGTTCAGAGTCTTTTGGCTCACTCTGTAGTAAAGAAATACAAAATTTAAAACATATTCTGCAACTGTTTACACAATATGAATTATGTAATAGGCATCAAGTGTTTTTGACTGTTGAATCTGCATGTCCATGAATTACATATGTCCGCCAGCTTTGCCAGTGCAAGAGTCAAAGAGTTTTAGGCAACTAATTCTCATACCACAGGGAGAATTAAACAAAGAGTGAAAGAGTGGAGTGAAAACACCACCTTATTTTTTTTAGCTTTAAAACATGGTGAAATACAGCAACAGTTGCCATCCTGGACAGGGACATTCAGCACAAATATGGTACTATTCTATAAAATTTAGAATGTCTAGATACTTTGTTTATGTTTTAGCTCTCTGTAAAAATTTTAGGGTATTCATAACTTGTGTAACTACCCTATCCTTATTTTGAAGCCCTTAATTACAGAATGTACCAATGCAACTCCAGTTAAGACAGCTATATAGACCTATCATTTAGATGTGTGGATGGCCTAATGGAAATTTCCTTGGTACCATGAAGTACGCTGTTTGCCGATAGAGTCGGATATCTATAGCTTCTTAAATTCAAACACACAGATTTCTCATGCACATTATAACTATAATAACCACATACCCTCATCATAGATCTTGAAAATTATGTCCACACATCTCTCACACATTTCAACAAAATTTGTATTAATACTCATTAATTCTTCTTTTAAAATTGCAGCAATTTCTCTTCTTATATTGTCTTTCAGTTATTCTAACAAATGACAATTATTCTGATACAATTTGTTTTTTTAAGGTCCCCCAATAAATAGAAATTGCATACAGTAAGACCATATGACTATCTTTGAACATTTTCTCAGTTAATTTTAATGAGAGATCCACGGTTGTGCTGTAGCACTATCTTGTTGGAAATTTGCCTGTGTACATTCAATATCACACAATTCTTCTAGGAAGGGCATGATTGTGATATTCCTGTACCTTTGCCCATTCATTGTATTTCTGAAAAATATAGGGCTTTTAATGCACTAAGCATTCACAGCACACCAAGCACTAATTTTTTGATCATACAATGGCGTTTCATGTGCATTTCTGTACTCCAGTATATATTGTTTTGTGTTACTACATAGCCATGTAAATAACAGCATGCTTTGGTTGTAACACCGCCCAATAGAGTGCTCATTAACATTATCCAACAGAACCAGTTAGAAACAGTGCAGCAATTCTCTGTTAATGCAGCAGTGTGATTAGCATGTGATATTTTGAAAACTGACAATACAACTGCTTTTTCTGTGGTGTTAAAATTAAATTAGGATTAGGAGCAGGAGCACCTCAAACCAAGACAAGGGATCTTATGTACATACACCCGCAGGAGGAACAGATGACATGAAGGAACCACAGGAGACATATGGGTTGGAGGACTGGCTGAAGCAGGAGACAATGAGATGCAGAGTTCCCTAATAGTTACAGGCTTGACCACCTGGCTAGAGAGTGCTTGGCAGCGACCCTCCCAAGCCACCGGAGGGTGGCTCACAGGTTCCCCACCCAGTGGAGACTGAGGAAAGCTCGACCCAGCAATGGAGGCTTAAATGGTTACCATCTGATGGGGCCAAGAAGGATTTCCAAAGTGCAAGCCCCGGCGCCATCGGTCCACCGTTGACCAACATACAGCCCCAGAGCTAACCTGCAACATGGAAGAGCGAGATGAAATGAGGGAGAGAGGAGATCCATGGAGACAGCACCACCCTAGCATTCGCCTTGCTGACCAGGGAAAACCACAGAAAAACCATGATCAGAGTGGGCAGTTACCAGGAATCGAACCCAGGACTTCCTGAATGCAAGTCATACACATTACTGCAGAGACACCTTGCTCAGTAAAATTAAGCTAAATATTTAATACTACACAAGCTTGTCTCTCTCCCATATACTTTGTGATCTGAACCATGATTGCTTCACTTACCCAAATTGATGTAAACATATGATGTCATAAGGTGCAATAAGCAGGAAACCAAAGAACATTAGTACCTAAAATATATGCACTTTCCTGTGGGTTTTCAACAAGTATGTTAATCATAGATAATTCAAAACTTTTAATTAATACAAAATAGTAAATAACATGAATAGTAAAACTAAAAAAGGCCGTAGATTTTAATTCTATGTGGAGTCATTCACACCTCTTCTAAAAAATAACATGTCGACAGGATGGGATGAAATATCCACAAAAACACTAAAACATTGTAAATATGCCTTACTAGATGTACTGGAGCACCTGATAAATACATCACTAATTGAGGAATCTTTCCCTGATTGTCTAAAAATAAGCATAGTTCAGCAAATATTTAAAAAAGGCAATAAACAAAAATAGAAAATTATAGGCCTATTTCCTTAACTTCTGTCTTTGCTAAAGTTTTCGAAAAAGTGCTAAATAATAGATTACTGAACTTTCTAAATAAATTTAATATACTAAGTAAATCCCAACATGGTTTCAGAAAACATCACTCCACAACCACTGCTATAGCAGAGCTATATCATACTATAGTCCAAGGGGTTGAAAATGACGAGAACATCACAGGGATATTCCTTGACTTATTTAAAGCGCTCGACAGTGTATCGCATGTAATACTGCTGAATAAACTGCAGAAATATGGCATAAGGGGAAAATTTCACACAATATTAAGATCCTACCTTGAAAACAGGTAACAATGTACAATAGTCAGAACCAAGAGTAAACACACAATAGAATCTATCACATCCGATTATGGAAATGTCAAAGCGGGAGTACCTCAAGGATCTGTCCTAGGGCCAATATTATTTTTACTTTATATAAATGATCTTCCAATAACTCCACACTCCAAAACAGTGACGTATGCAGATGACACCTCATTAATATTTGGACTCAATCAAGCAAACAAAATGGAGAAAATAATAACCACAGAAACGCAAATTATTTACAATTATCTTACAAACAATAGCCTGAAAATTAATCTTCAAAAAACAGTAATGTTCCAACACTGCAATAACAGGTATAGCAGTAAAAGTCCTATAAATGTAACGATAAATAGTGAACCTATCCAGCAATTAGATAAAATAAAATTCTTAGGGGTAATTATCGATGAAAACCTAACCTTTAGACACCATATTGACTACATATGTAAGAAGATAAGTACACATCTCTACTTAATAAGGAACCTAGCCAATTACTTAAATTCTGAACATCTGAAATTGACCTACTATGGAATAATACATCCACATCTACAATATGCAGTTGAGGTTTGGGGCAGCTCTTGTATATCCAACATGAACAGATTGCTAGTTTTACAGAAGAAATGTTTAAGATGTATATATAATGTAAATAGAAGAGAATCATGTAGAAATGTCTTTATAGATAACAAAATTCTAACGGTAGTATCTTTATATGTTTTTAAAGTAGTCATGTTTGTAGTTAGTAAAGACGGAGTAGGTAACTTAAATAAGCACTATCATAACCATGAAACAAGGTCACAAAACAATTACCATAGAATAACTGTAAATAAGAAGTCAACTGATAAAGATCCCTTAATAATGAGAAAAATTCTGTTCAATAAATTACCGATTTCAGTAAAAACAAAAAAAGGGAAACTGTTTAAAAATGAACTAAACAAATATCTAATACAAAAATGTTTGTATAGGTTGGATGAATTGTAATATAAATAAATGTATATAATTCTGACGTATCCGACAAGATGTGTTATTATGGATAAAAATAAATATTATTATTATTTATATGATAAGCAGTTTATTCCTCACGGCTGATAAACATGAGGCTAACATGAAGGAATACAAAATGTTTTGTTTACATCAAGTTTGGTTTTAAGACTGAATTGACTTTACACTGTTTCTCATAGTAACTGGTTTATGTAAACTAACATGCACAAACAATGGCGCATTCCCCTAGACTACAGCAGTGTTTTTCCCTCTGTAAGATTTGTTTGCACCTTCAAGTAACCAACCTCTGACTCCTCCCAGCTGGTATCAGTTATCTATGCGAACTGGCCTGAAAAACAATCCACACACAAAAACGAACCAATGAACAATGTTATAACGAGTGTGAAATGAAGGGGTGGTTCGAATACTGCCTCTATGAAAAGGTTTTGGAATTGGTACACAAGGAAATGCTAGATCAATACATCATAATTCAGCCTCTAGAGGAAGGGATAAAGAATCATTTGCATGTGTCATTAAACTGAACAACTGCTATGTCATTTACACATATGAGAGCTTTCATCAGTGACATGAAGACTGCTGCTACTAAACAGCACTCGTCCTCTGTAGTGTAGTGATTACCATGCTAGCCTCTACTTCCCAAGGTCACGGGTTCAAACCTGGTGGAGGGTGATGGATTTTTTTTCGGTGTAAAAATCCTCAGCATGGTTTCCTTCAGAAGAGAAGTAAAGCCAGTGGTTCCGTGTCATAGATTTACGGCACATAAAAGAACCTCAAGCCTGATGAAGAGGCCTCTGAGCAAAATTACCGGTCTTTCATGTCCAATATAGAATGGGACGCTGAGGACCGCAGGAGTTAAAGTGCGTCCATTAAAAAAAAAAAAAATACTAAACAGCAATAAAGCATTTAAAAAACAATAGTGTAGCATGAAAATATAAGGCTGAAGTTGTAATGTTGACCTTCAACAGTTCCACCATACTGTGGGGCTAGAATTATACTCAAAAACCAGAGGTGGTCACACTGGCTGGGGGTGGGGCTAGATTTTGTCGGTAACAATATAAACAGCTCCGTTCCATTATGAACCACATTTTATGCAAGTCAGTATACAAGAACAATAGTAACAAAACATTGTTACAACTCCTTACATATTTATGCTATTAAAAGTTTGAAAATTACAATATAAACTTTTGTCAAATGCCTCTGTGGTCAGTATTCTGGCTTTGCAACCACATGTCCTAGGTTCAACTTCCAGATGGGGAATTTTCTTTAACTAGAATCACTCCCTACCCTCCATGTCTAGAAGTGTGAATGAGAGTGTATTTCTTACAAAATATTGATTGTAGGATCCGTGTTGTTAAATTATTACTTTCACTACCATGTAACTAGTAGGTAGAGGAGGTATGCATTAAACAAAAAATCAATATTGAGATTTCACGAGAAATAATGTTTTGAGGCCCACTGATTCCAAAAACATGTTTTTAGAAAGTGTGTGTGCGAGGGTAAATACCAAACTTGGTATTTAATTTCAGTATCTTTAAGAACGCCACACAAATATTAACAAGAAAATACTGTCACTCCAAACTTTCCTTTACACATTTTTGAGTTTGATTAAAATACCATATGTTTAAGATATTTACATGTCAAATATAATCTATGTTTTCAATTTTCTGGGAATAGCCTATGGAAGCCCTCTTCATTCGGATGAAATTTTGTATAACTAGCAAAGCATATTGATAGACAAAAACGTATTGGAAAGGTAGAATCAGACAACTGAAAAATTTCAATGCCATAACCGGGATTTAAACCACGGATCTCCCGGTCTCCATCCAGTTGCTCTAACCACTGAGCTACCATGGCCGGTAGCACATTAAATTCCCCAACTGATTCTCATGTTTCCCTGTAAACCACAAGGAGATCTCAAATTGTATTGAGATGACATACCCCAATGGCGACTTACATTGTTGTAAGTCCTGGGCTTCATAGTTTAGCCTCTATCAGGTCAATTATGTCATCTCAATACAATTTGAGATCTCCTTGTGGTTTCGAATCAGTTGGGGAATTTAATGTCATGCCGGTATGTTGCCATGATAGCTCAGTGGTTAGACCAACCGGACAGAGACTGGGAGATCCGTCGTTCAAATCCTGGCTATGACATTGAATTTTTCTACCTTTCCAACCTTGTCCAACACACGGCTTGTGTAGAAGAACAATTAATTCCAAAAACATATTGTACACAAAATGTAGATATCTTTAAAACACATTTATTTCCAATAAAATTTTTGTATTATCATCCATTACAAAACATTTGTTGTCATTGGTTTGTACTTGTCAAAACTTTGTCACTTTTTTATAAAGCTCTTGCAATTAGTTGTTTCTCACAATGTCATACAAAGAATATGGAATGAAACTATTTCTGCAAACGTTCATCTCAATTAATTTGCAGTAGACAGGAGAATGAGCTTTGGCAGAAGTAGTCTGTAGAAGCTGTATGAAAATAAATTATGGTGGGCAGAGAAAAGTGATGTGATTGTAACACAGATTTGGTTTTCTTCTTGTTTTTAATAAGAGGAACTTCACCACACAGCATTTTTGTTGAGACATTGTGTGCTTTACATCATCTCACCATATTGGTAACATGATCGCACTCCACTGGGTGTGAGGCTGACAGGCCCAGGCCCCTTGCAGGTGTACCACCACAGGATTTTTATTTTATTGTGTGCTTTCATTCTCAATTGAGTGTCAACCACCATTTCAACTGAACCACAGACAGAAGGATAAACAAATAATAAAACTGGTGGGTCATAAAAGTTTATTGAACTCGGTAATGTACATAATTCAGCACTTATATACATAAACGCTTGTTCTACAAATAAAAAATAACAGGTTGGAAGCACATATTCCAACTTATTATTTTCACTTGAACCTGGAAAGCGTTACAGACTTTTTGTTTTGCATATAAAAGCATGGCAATCCTTTAAAACTTCCTGCATCTCTGTGTACTGTGCAAGTTCACAAGCTTTATCTAATGGCAGCCATTTGAAGTCCTGATGTTCGTGCGAGAGTTTCACTGGTGTGTCTTGGTTCTTCAGTTCTGCCAAGAAGTACACCACAGCTTTAGGCTTCCCCTTCACGTTATACTGAAAGAATATGTCATTCAAAAATTAAAAAGTTCATACTTAATGCTGGTTTTCACAATAACCAGAGAACTGATATGCATATTGATGACTATACCAATAGCAAAGCGGAAAGTCGATTTTCTGCATTGGGACATATAACTGACCAATGATATTTTTTTCCAAACCAGCCAACGTAATGCAGGTTAACCAACATCTAAATTCGATAGAGTAAACATTTTCTAAATGCAGATCCATTATTACTATTTTGGATTCCTCTATTTGTACCAAGCTTCATTTGTTTATTGATATCATGCATTAAAATTCCTTGTTAATTTCTTATCCATATAAAAGTGAACATCTCTGAAGACTTATAATTTCTCTCTGGAAAGCAAAAAAAATTAAAATTGAATTTTATCAACCAATACTGGTAACTTTGTTTTATTTTAACGTCCTTTAGCTGTATAGGTCACATCGGATGATTCTTAAAAGCTCCATAGACTGAAAGTTACCCAACATTCCTCTTCTCAAAATAAGGAAAAACCCTGGAAAAAATACTTTATCTGGGTAACTCACCCTAACCAAGATTTGAACTCGGGACCTCTTGAATGTGAGGCAGACACTCTACCCCAACACCACAGAAGCAGGTAATATTGATACACCTTCCATACATTGCTGCTTGACTACAGGCAACATAGAGTATATCATAAACCCACACACACACACACACCGATCGTTACCTTCACAAGGATTCAAGCCATCACGTGAGGCAAAAGTGCTCCATGATTAAGACACTAACAGAGCGGCTACAAGAATCTGTGAACCTGAACGCTCTTCTGATTTCTTGTTCTGTGTAGCCATTGGATTGGAGTGCTTTGTTACAACTTGTGAAAATAGTTTTCATATGATAAAAAGCTGTTGCGATAAGAAACAAAAAATGTTGCACACTTTATGCCCGCAAGATGACACTTGGGAAATATTTAAACTTGCAACATGGTATATTTTAACAATGGCTAACATTATGAAAAGAAGTATCAGATACAAATTGTGTATTTTAATGAGCTCTACAATTTTCCTGAAGTAATTTTTAAGGCTTTCTGTTGATACAAAATTCAGTCAAATAAATGGGACTTGACAGACTAATCACAGAAAATCCATGATTTACATTTTATTCCTTGTATAAATACCGTGAAAACTCTCTTAACAACCACCTCCCTTAAGCACCAATTTTTGCAGGAACTGATTTAACGCTCTAATGCATGAATTATTTTGCTACATGTGCCACTCTTTCTCTAATTCCTGCACTGGTTTAGATATCAAAGGCATCTTAATGTAAGCGACTGGAATAGCCATGATCATTAAGATGATACGCAGTGGACTGGCTATCCATTCAAAGCCAAGCATCGTGAGTTCGAATCCCAGCAACTGCAGTCAAATATGCCTGTGGTAAAGGATGGGGAGGTCCCACGTAAAATAACCGGTGTGATGACAGTGTTACATTTCACTGCAGTTGCATGAATTTTGCTTTTTGTCCCCCCCCCAAAAAAAACACTACAATAATAATGAAATAAATTAATGTATTTATAATATAAAATAGCTACAAATACTTTTATTTTATTGTTAAATGCCAGTATAAAATGAAATTAATAAAAAAACATTGTTACGATATTCTAAAACGTTGACTAAACATCTTTGTTGCCAAATTACAACACTTGCATTAGAGGATTAAAAATCCATATACTCAGCATATTTTTTTACAGAGACCACCCTCTCTCTGACCAGTACCAGCCTTTGGTGAGCTATTTTCTTCATTTACACCCCTTTCAGAGACTCCATTTTTATTTAATTAAAAAATTTCAGGATTTTTAAAGTTGTTCCTCGAGGCGATGATACAGGTCTTCAGCACGCCTATCACACATATGGACCCTTCGCTTTCTCTCACCCTTTCCACTTTCATAAATTGCCTTCGAATTTAGTGTTAGCTGAGAAGGTGTACAGTTTGACCATGTGCCTCATCTCTCTTTACCACACGTTTCAAGCTATCGTTTTCTCACCCATGCCTAACAGAATTAAGATGGGATCGGTATACTTGATATGGGCCTATGTACACTAAACATAGCTTTACTGGGGTAGGGGTTGACATCTGACAAAACACTCTGGCCATGAAGCATCTTGTGTGCAACAAACAAAGTGAATCTGTTTATTTACCCCCTCTCTCCTCTCTAAGAATCAAAAGATTCCTTTTCCTAACACCAGACTTCACGAACATTGTTAACCATACTTAATGAAATATGGGCAATCCTCAAGGAAATGAGAGGAGGAAGAATGCTATTGTTTAAGAGATCCCAACCACTTGCATTCCATAACAAGGGTTTAAAGTTCCTGGATCTTATTTCAGGCCCTTTATATTACATGCCTAATTAGAGTGTAAAAAACTCTTCACCACTTATAAGCAAACTCCCCTCTAAAATGCCAATTTTCAATGGCGCCATTGGTGGTGGCTTAATACATGTTTTACTGTTTGTCAAATATAGGTCATTTTATTCACCATCATTAGAATCATTTTTGAGAAAATAGTGAAGAACTTTCCACATAAAGGGTAGTTTGGGGTGAGGGGATTTTCTTGAAAATTGTGTTACATCCTTGAAAGATGCTGAAATCAAACACCAAGTTTGGCATTTATGTAACTTTTCATGTTTACTTTCTCTACTGGTTATCTATAGTAAGTAGAGGAAGTATTGCATTCCACTCAAAAGTTTGATAAATAGTTTTAACTGGAACTACATGTTTTGAGGTAACCTACATAAATACAGGGTGATCTGTTTAAAATGTTAGAAAAGTAAAATGTTATATATGAGGATGCTGCACATAGCTCTGAGTAGTTAGCTGTAATATAAGCAAAAAGGATGGAAGTTAACAATGAGTGATGTTTCAGACTTCATCCGCATGGCATGGCAGTGCTTTTGTGTATAGGAGACAAAATAGTGGTCATGACACAACAGCACACTCAGTGTGTTGTATTGTGGGTTCTCTGTTTCCCAAATAATGCAGTTAGGCTTGTTGACTCGGCCACTCACATGAAATGTGGCTTTGTCCATGAACATGCATTGATTGTCCACTTCCTGCCTCATCATGACAGCAAACCTTGTTTCTATCACACAGTCTTCCACCTGTGCAAGGCAGTTAGAGAACTTACTGAGGCTTTCACAGCCGGCGTCATAACTAATAAATGAATTACAACTATCTGGGCTTCTAGACCACAGCCTACAAGCCCGGATAGTTGTAATTCATTTATTAGTTAGAGAACTATTTGCCAAGCACACGTACCGGTTAGCAATGTCTCGATGTAATGGGGCATACAGAGAATTGTACTGACATCTGAAAACTTGCTGGGTAAACTTGAAAATTTTGCATACCATACAACACACTGAGTGCACGTTATGATGTGACCACCATTTTGTCTCCTATGCATGATAGTGTTGTCATGCCATGCAGATGAGGTCTGAAACATCACTCATTGTTAACTTCCACCCTTTCTACTTATTTTACAACAAACTGCTCAGGCACGTGTGTATTAACTTCTTATATATAATGTTTTACTTTTCTGACATCTCAAACAGATCACCCTGCAAATAAATAAATAAAAAGAATGCATTTTTAGAAAAAAGGTCCATGTGTCTCAAAAACGAAAAGTTGGTAAAATACCAAACTTGTATTTAAGTGGAACATTTTTCAGGAATGCAACACAAATGTTTTCAAGCAAAACCTTCCACACCAAACAACCCTTTACATTGAAAATGTGTTTGTTGTTTTCTCTAAGATGGATCTAATGATTTTGCATATGTTTAAGTTATTTAAATGACAATAAAATGTATATCTTGAATTTTCTGAGAATGGCCTATGAAGTCTTCATTTGAAGGAATTTTGTATAATGTTGTTTATCTGATAAACCATAAGAGATAGAGAATAAGTTACTACACATAAAATGTAGATCCCTGTAAAACACACTGTTGATGTTGGTTTGAATGTTACTGTCATTGTTCAGTTGTTTCTTGCGCTGTCATGGAAAGAGTACGGAATTTCTAGGTCAGCATACAGCAAGCCAGTGTTCAAAAATCTGACTATTGATTCCATTTCCTCTATCTGCTTTAAACTCCAACAAAACGTGTAATGGAACTATTTCTGCAAAGGTTTATCTTAATCAACACGAAGCACATAGAAAAATATGCTTTTGTAAGAATAGTTTGTAGAAGCTAAATCAAAATAAAAGATAATAGCTAGAGAAATTCACGTGAGTGTTACACATCTCACTTTTTATAATTATGTCCATATACTTTTCTAACTTTAATAGTAATTTATTTCAACGTCAACACCACAGCAAGAAGCCCTATGTGCCAAAAAGATTGCAGATACATCCATAGCATGAAAAAGAATAATATTTCATCAAGATCAACTTGTTCTGCGAGTAAAGCTCCTCTCTGTCACAGGAAGACACAAAGATGCTTGCAGAGTTTCTGTAACATTAAAGTGTAGAAGATGTACTATCTGATTTTGCATACTTCAATAGAAAAATGAGGAGATACAAGATTTTACCTCAGGTTCTGTAAGTAACTTCTTAAGAAGTATTGACTTCATGTGGTACTTTAACTGCCTGCATAATTCAGTCTTGAAGTACAGTGCTATAAATTGTGGAGATTACGAACAAAACCGCTCATTCCCACAAAAACTAAAAAGTGTGGTTTCAGTTACTTTAGATAGGCAGCAATCAGAATTTATAACTGGTTTTGTTCAAAGGTGCTCACTTACATAGAAAAGATTGCATAAAAGTAGTATTTTCAATCGAAACCAGAAATTTCATAGCACACAAGTGATAATTCTCTATTTATTTGTTTTGCTTCAAAGCCAAACAATTCCATACTGTTATATGCATGTATTTCCATTCAAAGAGCAGCCATTTCCTTGTGCTTGTAAAACCTTTGTTTTCTTACTGCGAATGTAACTGTGGAGGCACCTAAAAGTTTTCTTGGTGGTGAAATCCTATCAACAGACCTCACTGCTTTTACATTGTTACTCCTCAACAATAGACACAATAAAGAAAACAAAATGATGGCTCAGTTCTTTCAAATGTGTAACCACACTAGTTCTACTTGGACCCTCCCCATCCTTTATGTCATCCTTCATGGTGTAGTGGTTACCATTCTAGTTCCCGAGGTCGTGGGTTCAAACCCGGCAGAGGGCGATGGATTTTTTCAGGCGTAAAAATCCTTAGCATGGGTTCCTTTGGAAGGGAAGTAAAGCCAGTGGTCCCGTGTCGTAGATTTACGGCACGTAAGAACCTCAAGCCTGATAAAGAGGCCTCTGAGCAAAATTACCGGTCTTTCACGCCCAATATAGAATGGGATGCTAAGGACCATAGTAGTTAAAGAGCATCCATAAAAAAACTCAATTTCAATTTCACATCCTCTATCATGGATTTAGGAATATCAAGTGTGTTCTACAGGTCTAAGTTGATATGTACTTAAAAGGTGAATTAAAAATAGAATGTTGCGCATACTTTATCCCATTTTTTTTACGCAAGGATGTGTTTTATCAGCATGTTTTAACATCAATAGTACACTTGACCCCTTATAGCTGGTGTACCATATTTGATACAAAGGTGTTTTTTAAGCTTTTGTTTTTCTAATATCATATTATACTAAACTTTGATATAATACAGGTATTTATAGCTGCTTTATAATGTAAAAATATTATTTTTCTAATAATAAGAAACAAAATCCATGCAACTGCAGTCAAATGTCAGACATTTCTAACTCTGTCAAACAAAATTGGACATTTCCAAAACTTAAACAGAAGTATGAAAAAATTATTACTGATACCAAAAAATTAAGGGATTTACTATGTGTTAAGCATAAAATATCTGTTGCTGTCGAGTAAAGCGAAGCTTCTTGTCATCTTTTCTACTTCCTGGGAAAAATGTTATTTTGGAAATGACCAGTTTTGTTTGCAACCTCCTCAATTATAGTAACAGTAAGAAAAAGAGGACAGATATATTCTTTTTCCAGTAAGACGAGTTCATAAGACATTCTACCTACATTAAAATGTAGAAATATACATGTTAATAATCTATTTGTGGTTGACAACAACAGTAAATGCCATTATGCCTAAGTAACTAAAAATAATAATCATTTCTCGTGCCTTTGTGTTTACGGCAGAATTTATTATATCTTATTAAAATAAACATGCTCTAAAATATTTAAATAATGGGAGGAAGGTGATTATTTTTCCAAAAGAACACGTCTGTTGAGATGAACCTAGTAGCTAGCCATCAGGAGCACTAGTATCAAACCGATAGTTGCTGTATACAGTAAGTACACATGGTTAAAGTATAACCCATAACAGCCTTCCTTACTGTGATAGTTTTCTAAGAAAGCAGGTATGGCCATCAAAGGTCAGTTGAAATATTTGTCACAGGTTTCAACCACCAAAGATTTTATATTAAGTTTTTAAAGGACAGCATGGTCTGCTATTGCTGGTGTGGTGAGGAAAAGCTAGCTGCAACTGTAGTGCCAGTGGTTTTTGCCATTGCTGGCATGGTGAGGAAAAGTTACTTGTACTGTTGTGGCAGTGCTTTTTGCAAGGTCTTCATCCCAAACACAAAGACAGAGAGCTAATAATGCAAACACTTTTGTCTTCCTCATTATGCAGGAGCCAATATGCTAATTAGTTGCTGGGGTTAAACCTATCCTCTGCTCCTTCTTGTGATTGATGCTATGGAAGTCTATGTCTCTCAGGTTCTTGGTTACATCCGTAATGTAACACCATGCTCAAAGTGTGATTCACAATTTTGCTTTCTTTACAGGCAGAGGAAGTATTGCATTGTGTTCCTCCCAAAATTCAACATCAAGATCTCACCGAAAATATAATTTTGAGCTGCTCTGAATCCAAATAAAAGTAGTTTTACATAAAGGTCTGCTTCTTTTTTTAAAAAATGTTGGATAAATACCTGCCAAACTTGGTATTGAAGTTCAGTGTCTTCGTACGACATGACACGAAGATTTTCAAGAAAATTCCGCTATTCAAAACTTAGTACCTTTTACATTGTAAATGTTTCGTTATATTTTAATTTTTGCTAAAATGCCTCTAACAGTTTTGATTAAAATACCATATGTTTAAGATATTTACCTGACAATTAAAATGCATATCTTGAATTTTCTGTGAACAGGCTGTAAATTTCTCTTCATTCAGAATGAAATTTGTATACTTGAAGAGAGAAAGAGTTACTGGCCAAAGAATGCACAACTCATTAAAATGCACAATTATGTGAAATGAAACTTTTTGTGGCGTTAACCATCTCCGAGATATTCATTGCTAATGTTTTGAATTTTCCAATACTTGTACATTTAAGGGTTTGATTATTCCTTCAGCTTTCTGCATCCCTCTTGTATAATTATAACAAATTGTGTATTGAAAATTTTTTGCATACATATTAACATTGATTAACATGAAGAAGATAGAAAAATGAAATTTTATAATAATAATAATTTGCAGAAGAAATACAAAAATAAATAATGGGTACAGAAGGTCATGTGAATGCAACACATATTTTTATATGTTGGCTTGCAAATGTTAAATAAATGGGTAGTTATTGTTCTCTATATACCACTTCTGTCCCATAATAGTAAATAGAGAGATACCAGGTTTACTATATGCAGATGATCTTATGGTTGGGGCTACAATGGTAATTGGGTTGCAGAAAGCAATCAATGAAACACATGAATTCTGCAAAGAATGGGGAATCAAAGTAAATATAAATAAATCAAAAGTTATGGTATTTAAAAGAGGAAATAAACTAAAAAAACAAGAAAAATGGCAGATGGGAGGTTTAAAGTTAGAAGTTGTCAAGGAGTTTGATTATTTGGGGGTAAGAATGAGCAGTGATGGTGAATGGGGAGCGCATAGTAGTAAGGTGATGGCTAAAGGAAAGGCGGCAATGATTGGAGTAAGGATGTGCAAATACAAATTAGAAATGCTGACTAAATGGATAGAAAGAATGTATGAAGCATTGGTAGAAGCAAGAATGTTATATGCAGTAGAAATTTAGGGGGGATCCAAATTAAACAAAAAAATAGATCAGAGCTATAGAATGTTTTGTAAAGAGCTATTGGGGTTACCAAGATCAGCACCAGGGGAAGTAGCATTTGTGGAATTAGGAAGAACAAGAAGAAAGGGAGTGATACTAGAAAGGATATTGAAATTCTGATTTAGATGCATGAGAAAAGATGAAGGGGAAATTTTAAAGATTTGCATGGAACAACAAAAAAGTAATAAAAACAAAAATAGCTGGTGGACAGAGGTAGAAATAATTATGGAGAAGATAGGAATGGGAGATATTTGAGAGCAGGAGAAAGAAATAGCAACGGCTTCTGGATAACAGTAAGAAATAGAGTGGAGGACATAGAAAGGCAAGAGATTTGGGGATGGATGAGAACAGGATCAGTGTATCTGAGAGGGCTAAGAGGTAGAAAAAATAGAATTTGTGAATTTTGCGGAGGTAGTGAAAGCACAGACATTATATGATAGAATGCAAAGAATTGGCAGAATGGAGAAGAGAAGTATGGGAGGATAAATAGGAAAAAATGGACGGAAAAATAGTAGCAATTAAAATGTTAAGAAGAAAAGAAAAAGAAGAATATGGGGGAGTTCTTAAAGTAAAAGAGAAATGGATTAGAAAAGTAAGAGAAATAAGAAAGGCAGAAGGGCAAACGGAGGAGGAAGTGGATGGGCAATAGGGATAAAAGGCAGCAACGGATGGTTAGATGAGCCAGAAGGCCAGGGTGTCAGGCAAAAGGAGTAGTACAGCTGGCAAGAAAATTTGTACATATAGGTTAAGTTAGTTAATAAGTGAAATACTGTAAAAAAAAGAAGATTGTGTATGAAAAATGTAAAATAAAGTATCTATCATATACTACTTTGCCCTTAATGCTGCATGTTGCAGCTCCCTAGCTTTTGCTGCTATTTAAGTTAGAGAAACAGGAAGCCCCATGTGAGACACAATTATGTGCTCAGCTAACCAAACCATGCCTTCACTCACTTTTATTTCATTCATGTAATCCTCATATATGTGTAGGTGAGTCCCATCGAGTCCAGACTCCTCCACTGTTTCACGCAAAGCTGTCTGTCGATCATTTTCACCCGGGTCAACATGTCCTGTAAAAGAAGGTTTGGGAAAATGTCCTAGATCATATGGAATTCATCACATATAATTGAAACACATGCAGCCTTTTGACTTTACTTTCTTAATCTCTAATAAAGCATAATTTACATAACAATTTTTTTTAAAAAAAAATTAAAAGAGTACTGTCAATTATGCTCGATATATGTACCACGATGATTCATATGTGATTTAGAATAATTTTATCAGGAAGCTTATGCTTCTCAACATTAATAACATCTTATTCACTTAGAACGATGTTGGATCTATTATTGTGGCTGATCAATGGCCATCATATTGATGTAGGTACTATTTTTGTTATTATTATTATTATTATTATTATTATTATTATTATTATTATTAATTTACATCATACATGTATCAGGGCAACAACATGAATAGGAAGGACTTCATTGACAGATTATGCGCATATGTATGATCAATGTACCATAGCTAAATGTCCTAAATCTTCGCATATTTCACACTTTCTACAAAATTCCTAACTTACTTAACACTACTTTGCTTTGTCATTAACTCTGTCACAAAATCATGCCATGAACCTCAATTTTTGTTCTTGCTTTGGAGCTTTATATGTGTCATGCTTTTTCAAATTTTCAATACATGGCCATTAGAAAATTCCTTAATCATGCCCACCATGGATTTGATAAAACGCATAAATATAGGGGGCAAATCTGCTCTTAGTTCTCTTTGTTGTAAATGGTTATAAAAGCAATAGGAAATTTAATAAAATACCTTAAGAGTGAGTTTATAAGTGGATGTGATCTCTTCAACAGCTGGTGCCCACCTCTTTTAGGTGCTTTCTTTTTAGAGGCAAATGACGTTATGAACGCAACAAACGTAGCCATTTTTTATTCTCGGCCGCAACTGCTACACTCCTTTCCTTCTAAAAAACATCCCTCGGCTACGCTTTGAGACTGAGGGCCCACAATCTCTCGGCTACGCCTGGAGGCTGAGTATCTTATCGGCTTTAGCGTCATTAAATATTCGTCTGTTGGGCATATAACACATTTTCATCACCAAGGAAGAGAACTAAGAGCAGATTGCCAAATATAGGGTAGCCTTTAATCAAGTTAGGTTAGGGTAGAATACCGCGATATACAAGTCATATAAATATAATGCCGATAAAAACCTTTTGGTGGAGTCCAATGGTGTTCTCCATAAGAAGTTTGCAGTAACAAATATTCAATCGTACGGGAGAGTATTCTAAATATTACAAACCCAGCCGCCCGAGTTTTTGCCGCTACCGAGTTCATTGCTGTTTACATGTAATTGGAAAATTAATTTTTACTTCCGTAAGTGGTAGTTACACGAACTTAGCCACAAATTAAATTAGCATAAAATGCCGATGCGCATCATATATATAATGGATTTTATATTCAACTTTTGATTAGCAGACAAGAGCTAAACAACAGTTGTTCGCGCGAATGCCTACTAATTAATCACCTGTTAAGTTCTTTAATTAAAAGTAAAGACGGTTAATCCTACTTTCGAGAGAGCAAAAACTTCGTAACATAGAACTATATATAATACTGAATGAGATCTTGAAAGCGGTATAACAATAAAGAATATTATGCAGAACACCTCCTACAGTATTGCAAATTCTCTCGTTTCTAGCCACCTTCTAGCTCACTTTATTTGATTTCATTTGCAAATCGCAAATGTTTTAATCTTCAAGAAGAAATTTTTAAAAATTGCTATTTGTTTTCTAATAAAAAAATCCCTTGATTACGAAAATTAAAGTCATCATCCTATGCAAAACATTCCATTATTTTTAGTGTGCGAAAAAAAAATTATTTATTGAATAAATGAAAGTGATAATGCTGAGGAAACAATTTAAATTAAGGACAATCCTTAGTTGTCACGAAGAAAATACATTTATTTGCGGGCTATTTTACTTCGCTTAGGGAACTTTGATTTCAAACACACATGTAAGGCATATAAGTTGCAAGCACTGGTTTCTGCCATTCAATTGCTCTGCAGATTGCAGCAGAATAATTGTAGTGGTACATGCAAGGTGCAAAGGACGCAATTTTGGCTTTAACATAATTATATTCACAGTTACATCATTAAAAACGATGGGTACTCGCATTGAAGGTATGAAGGAAAATCTCGACAAAGCTCTTCATGATGACAAGCATCCTTGGACAAAAGTTCTCAGCTGGGGTGAAGAAAAGACTGGAGTAAAACGATTATATTTATTCATGGGTGAGTCAACGATTTAGATAACAAGAGCCTAGGCACTAAATATAGAAATCTAGACGAGCTCATTTATTTCAGACAAGTAAACTATTTAAACTGAAGGTAGTACTTTGTGTGAAAAGCAAGAGAATGGACCTTGAACTGGGGTACCAGGGAATCATCTTTGCGTTATGTAGGTTCTTTAGTACTAAAAATGTGTTTTGTTCGTTCCAATGCGAGCTGCCTGAAATATGTATTCATTTCATTTCTTTTGTATAATAAGCTACAGAAATACACTTTTCAGTTGACTCCGATAACAGGTTGCGAAGAATGCCGGTTCTTGCGTAAGTACAGTGGCGGTTTGCGCTATTGTTTTGTCGATGGTGTTATCTGAAAACACAATGCGGAATTCATAATCAGACGATATAGATTATGTAGTACAAAAGTCAATGTAGAGCTTTTTGGCAAAGGTAGCTAATAGAAATTGCTGACACAATGCACATCTTGGTGCAGTATCTTTCATGTAAGTCTGATTGGTACTAACAAAAGTATAGCTACGTCTTTAGATCATTTTGCAGAAGTTAATTAATAGGAATAATGCAGAAGGGCTGTGATTTTTCTTTTTTTTTTTTCCTGAGAGAATGACAACCTTCATGTCATTGTGCTATTTTCATCTGCTATCCAGCAAGTTTCTTCTTTGTCAGTCTTGAATTTCATTACAAAGCATTTTTCCTTATATATTAAAATTAACAGTACATATTAAGCCAAAACAATGTATGCATTTTAAATCTGACCGCTGTAGTTTGTACCGATTTAAATCCAAGATATTTTATCATTTGGTTTGTTTGCTTTTGCATTATAATGTACAACTCTTACTTAAAACCTTTATTAAACAATGATGATATAACCTTAACTGCTCTGCTTTATTAAACAGGAAAGGGTGTGTGTTATCCTGAAACCAGAGGGAGGTCTCAATGAGGATAATGATACAAGTTTATAAGCACTTCTCTTCTATCTTTCATAGACCATTTGCAGAAAGCTTTTGCGGGGGGGGGGGGGGGAATTATACAGAAGTTCGACCATTCAAAAAAAAAACAAGAAAAAAAAAAGAAAAGGAAAAGTTAAGTTACTGATAGATGGTTTTACGTTGGACTTTGTTCCTAATCTACCTTCCAGAAATTAGTTCACACTTGGCTGGTAGCAGTGACAACAGGATCTAGCTGAAACAATATGTGACGCTAAATCCCAATGAATTAGAAATATAAAATATTTTGCTTGTAAACGACACTGTCAATTGCCAGGATCATATCAGCGCTGCCGGTGTACCGGAATTTCATCCCACAATAGTTCTTTTACTAGTAAATCGACTGACATGTGGCTGTCACTTTTAAGCACACTTAAAAACCATTTGTCTGGGCTGGGTTTACTCGAGTTATCACACTATTTGGTTGGATAGATACCGTAGGTAACAAGTGTGTTTAGAACTAAAATGTTGCTATTTTTGCAGATTTTTGGTTGGCACTTTCTTCTGCACATGTGCAGTAGTAACAAAATGGAGTACTGTGTTGATATTTAACGATTTACTTCATGTATATGAAAATTTATTAAAAAGGGTGGGTTGGTTTGGCCACAGGCTTTCTAATTGGTCCATTATCTCCTTTTAAAGTGTTTAGTTTATACAGTTTCCTTCTTTAAATCATCTTTGTTCTGCATTTCATTTGGAGGATATTTACAGAAATGTTACGCATTGATTATGTTTTATATCAATTTTGCAATCAGCTTTCCAGCATTTGATGCTAGAATTTTTTCGAAGTCCAATATGATTAACTTTTTTTTTTTTCAAAGTTCAGTATGAAAATTACTTATTAGTGTACTTTGATGGTTGAGGACATTTCTTAACATAAAAGTTTTGTTTATTTACTTACTGCACGGGTAACTATACTGAACGTACGGAGCCAAATTATCCTTGTTCCATTAAAGCAGTGTAGGCAACAGTCTTGTTTATCCGTAACATAACATCACATCTCAATCTGTAGACCCTATAGTGAGCTAGACCAGCTTAAAGAAAGCTAGTCTACTCTAAGATGTAGATTACGTCATAAATACATAATTACATTGTGTACTTGTATGTAAATAAATTGTAGTTCTTATGTAGAGTACGTTAGAGCTAAAAAATGTTAAAACAATATTATTTATACTTAATTTATTTATAAAATTTAGTAACATTTTATAGTCAGTTATTTTTTTGAATGAAAGAAATCCTCCTTGTATAGAAGGTGTGAGTGATGAGATATCTTGAATTTATTTGTATTAGTTTTCAGTTCCTTAATATATGATAGAATTGAATTAAATAATACTATACCATTGTAGTAAGCCCCTTTTTTGAATACTTGTAGGTTATTGCTTGACCTGTGTAAGTCCTGTCCATTTCTGGTTTGTTTGCTGTGTGTGTGAATTTTTTATGAACACTTCTGGGTGGTCAACCACAGTTAAAAGTACAGCTAAAATATACTCACAGGCTAATGGTAAAATTCCAAATGTTTTGAATAGTGGTTTACAATGAGTTGATAGCTTTACACCTGCCATTATTCTTATTACCTTTTTTTTGCAAAAGAAATATTTTTTTTGCATCTACTGAATTTCCCCAAAATGTTATTCCATAAGTTTTAATTGAATGAAAATAAGCATAATATACCGTTTTTAGGATGCTTTTATTTGTAAAATGAATTAATGATCTAATTGTAAAACATGCAGAGCTTAGTTTCAGTAGGATGTAGTCAATATGGTCTTTCCAATTCATATTATGATCTATAAAAAGACCAAGGAACTTTATGCTACAAGTTTCAGTAATTTCATTGCCTTCATGTTCAATTCTTATGTCTGCAATACTTTTATTTTTTGTGCAAAAATTGATATACTTAGTTTTTTCAAAATTTTGTTACTATCGGACCAATTATTTAGCACACTGAAAATACTGTTGGATAACTCTGAGAGGCGACTGATGTTGTGTTCTTTAATAATAATACTTGTATCATCTGCAAAGAGAACTGGGTGAGCATGTTCATTTATTACTATGGGGAGGTTGTTGACATATATTACAAACAATAATGGACCCAAAATCGAACCTTGTGGAACACCATGCTTTATTTCTGACCATTTGGAATATGTTTTGGAATTATCTGCAGAATTTATTATGACCTTTTGATGCCTGTTTGATAGGTAAGATGCAATCCATTGATATGTTTTGTTCTTAATGCCATAATATGATAATTTTGATAAGAGTATGTTATGGTTTACACAGTCAAGTGCTTTTGATAGATTACAGAATATTCCTAGTGTGTTAAATTTATTATCAAGTGATTTCAAAATTTCATTCATTAAGTTGAAAGTGGCATCATTGGTTGACATGTTTTTCCTAAATCCAAACTGTCCCTTTGCTAAAATATTATTTTTAATTAGGTGGTGACATATTCGTTTTAACATAAGTTTATCAAATACTTTGGAGAAAGCAGTTAGTAATGATAATGGTCTATAGTTCGACAGTTGTGACTTTTGCCCTTTCTTGTATAGTGGTTTAACTGTAGAATATTTTAGCCTGTTAGGTAAAGTCCCTGTTACAAAGGAGAAGTTACGTATATGACTTAAAGGTTTGCTAATTTTATCAGCGCATAGTTTTAATATCTTAGTAGTTATTTCGTCATAACCCAATGAATTCTTGCTTTTGAGGGATTTTATTGTTTTATTTACTTCTGTTGTGCTCGTAGGTACTATTTCTATACAAGTAAGCTGTTCTAAGCTTGCTTTTTTAAAATATGGTCCTCCACATGTTGTTTGGACTGTAACAGTAAATTTTCTGCTAACTGAATATAATACTCATTAACTAATGTTGCTATTTCTTGTGGTTCCTTTGTGGTGATATGATTTACTGTAATTTCTGTTATTTCATTTTTTGTGTGACGTTTACCAGTCTCTTTTTTATTTTCTCGACTACGTACAGTAAGTAGGGGAAGCATTGCATTCCACCCAAAAATTTGGTACCGAGATTTCACAGGAAGTACATGTTTTGAGGTGCACTGAATGCATATAAAGCATTTTTGGAAACATGTCCATGTGTGTGTGTGTCTGTGAACAGCATAACTCAGAAACAAACAGTCGAATAAACACCAAACTTGGTATATAGGTTCAGTATCTTCCAGAGATGCAACACAAAGGTTTTCAAAAAAATCCCTCCACCCCAGATTACCCTTTACATGGAACATTTTTCGAAAATTTTAAGTTTCTCAAAAATGGCTCTAATGATTTTGAATAAAATACCATTAATTTAAGACATTTTTATGGCAAATGAATTGTATATCTCGAATTTTCTGGGAATGTCTCCAAAAGTATTCTTCATTGTGAACGACTTTTGCATAACTGGTAAACCATAAGAGATAGACAAAATTTTACTACACAAAAAATGTAGATCGCATTAAAATACACAATTTGTCATATACATTTTTTTGTCGAGTGAACCATTTTCGAGATATTGCTTGTTATTCCCTTAAATTTTCCAATACTACTACTTTTTCTCAAATGGGAATTTATTCTTCTTCTTCTTCTTTTTTTGTCCTGGTAATGGAAAGAGAATGGAATACTCCACATAGCAACCAGCTCTTAAAATATTTGACTTTCGCTTAAAGCCTACCAATTCCCCTTGCATCTACAAGAAAATTAGCAATAAGATTAACATCTCGATAAACATGAAGCATATGGAGAATAAGCGTTTGTAAAAATAGTTTGTACAAGAGTAGAGAAAGTTATTTGAGTGTAACACATCAGATTTTTTTTATAATGTTCCATATTGTATTAGGCTTGTTATTTGAGGACTCTATCTGCTTTTCATAGCAGTTTTTTTTAGCTAAATTTATAACCTTTTTTAGAGTTTTACAATATTCTTTATAGTGTTGTCTATGTTTCTCACAGTTGCTTTCTCTGGTAGCCATGTAGAGTTCTCTTTTGTGTTTGCAGGATATCTTAATACTTTGTGTTAACTAGCCATTTCTGGGTGTATTAATAATTCTCTTTACATGAGATGGAAAACTTGAGTTATGAATCTTTATGAAAGTATTTAGAAAGGAGTTAAACTTGTCATTCATATTGTTCTTTTTGTATATTTCTTCCCAGGATTGTTCTGAAAGCTGGTGATTAAAGAGTTTTATGTTCTCGCTGTTAATGACTCGGTAGTTGGATACATGATTTGTTATTTTGGAATGGGGAATGTTATAATTGATTTTTTGCAACTGTCCAGCATGGTCTGAAAGCCCATTAATTAAGGGTTGGATTTAATGGTACTCATTTTTAGACATATCTATGAAAATATTATCAATAGCTGTTTTGGAAATTTTTCGAATTCTAGTTGGAAAGCTGACTGTATGCATAAAGTTGTATGTTCTTAATAATGAACAAATCTGTTCCTTTTGGTTGCTGTCTTTAATGAAGTCTATATTTAAGTCAATACAAAGTATAAATTCAATCTTAGGCTTGAATAAATATTTTAGAGCAGCATCCAGATTGTATAGGAAGTTTACAAAATTGGTAGCTGGGGCTCTGTATACTGTTAATATAATTAGTTTATTGTCTGGCTTTCTTATATGAACCGCGCAACACTCAAATGTTTGTTCTATGCAGTATTTATCCAGATCAATATTGTCAAACTCTGTTTTTCTTAACCAAGATACTTACACCTCCTTTAGAGAGTTTTTTTCTACAGTAGTATGCTGCTCTGTTATAGCCTTCCATTGAGATATGCAATATTTCTTGTTTGTCCATGCGACGTTCCGTTAAATTATACCAATTGCTTTAAATATTAACATAACTATTCCCAGGCCAAACTTTAACCAAATCTAACTGCTACAAGAATTGCAGTACAGAACACATCTGTGTTCTCAACAGATCCTTATCAAACACTGATTGAAGGCAGGCCTATATAACATTGCAGTAAACTGCGAGATTGATTTTATTAATGAGACGAGCCATTTCTAGAAATTTTAAATGCTGCAAGTAAACACAACCTTCACTTCTTACACTACAGTAAATCCTTCTGACTGCAAGCTTGCATGTGTAAAGCAATAAAACTGGAGAGTGAACATGGGTAGGAAAGTGGCCAGCCACATGTTTCTATACAATTACTGTTGCGCAGATGTCTGGGAAATTTGTTCAGTATTTGGTGTTACAAATTTTAAGCTTGTTGGCATGCAATGCAAGAAGCAATATGGTTAGTATTCATCTGCTGCTTGATCCTGCTTTTGCATGTGCATAATTTGAACCTTCGGATTTGGAAAAAAATTCTAGCATCACATGTTCTAAAGCTCTGTTATAGAGTTAGATATTAATTTATTGCATGCACCCTAATAACTTAATCAACCTTAGAACATCATAGTCTGTTAGGGTATGAGTTCTAGCTCTCCACTTAATGTTTTCCTTTTTATTCCCCCCCCCCCCCTTTTCATTTGCTTCTGGGCCTGAAATCGAATGTGTTCATAGTTTAATATTTTAAGTGCCAGACTTTTGACATCAAACCAGTATGAGGCTGACTCAACCAAACCGTGGAACATTTTTGCAAAGAATGCCTTCCAGCCACTTAGGTGAAATGTTTCTGTACTCCTCCCCTTTTGCCACTTACCTAGATTGGACCTTGTTTTTAGGCTAGTGTGTGGGTGTGTTGGACTTGAATTCAAACCAATAAAATATTGACTCACCCAGGGCTGCGGTGGAACATGGATGATGAGATTCTGACAGCATTGAATAAAGAAAAAAGACAATAGGGAACAGAAGTTTCAACTGTACACATAACCTCTTGTCATCATTTTGTCACTCTTGCAGGTCACCATACTAGCTCATCTGTTTCATGCCTGCTTGTGATTGGCTGCTGTTTGTGTTTCTATTTTTCGATGTAAATGACAAAATATCACTAAGTTTTATATTGTTATGTCAATGCTTAATTCTCATTGTGAGGAGACCCTTATTCTTTCTTTAACACGGTCCTCGATGATTGGGACATAATGCGAGGCAGCAATTATTAAGTTATTTTTAAGTGCATTTTCATGGAACAAGGAGCAATTTGTCAGTTTTTTGGAAATAGTTTTAAATTGCTAAATAGTGCAATACATTGCTGCATTGTATTACACAAAAGTTTTAGCATAAATTCAGAAAACTGAGTCATTCCGCTAGAAAATGCAGTTGTTAATATGCCAATGAACAGTTTAAATTTCGTCGTGTACAAAATGTTCAGCTACAATTTGGCAAAACTTGAATAATTGTATTTTATTAATACTAGTCTAACATTTTTCTCAGGTTATTGGGAAATTTGATTTTATTTATGATGAAATGCATTCCTTTCATTAATTTGTAAAAAGAAGTTAATGAGAACATGAAATGAACACATATTGTGCAAGTATAAAGCGATTCAGGCTACTGCTTATACTTGGATAGAAGTATACACTAATTTAAACCAACAGTTGTATTTTAAACTTGAGGTGTCAACCTACACAAGCAAGTAACACTAACTGTTTAAAGCCTGATCTTTAAGAATAAATCTTTTTCTTTTGCATTAGGATGTTTAGGGCACAAATGGCACTCCTTATTTTCCCACGAGGAACACTGATAAACATTTGGCATTATTTACTCTACATAGTTGTTTAAAGTGAGTAAAATTAGGTTTCTGCTACTTGTGTCAGATGTGACCAGTTTTGATAGATTTGCCCCCATTATGAATGCTCATATTGTACTATCTCATGCAGAAGAAATGCTGAGAGGAAGTCGTTATTGATTTGAAATATTATGCTGTTAATACCTTGCAATGTTTGCTTACGTCCTCGGAAAGTAATGCTATATCATGTCAGTATTTCTTCTGCAGCCCAGTGTACTAATCATATTTTTACTTTCTCTAGAACTTACTGAAAGTAAGTAGGAGGTTTGCTGCATTCTACCTAAGAATTCGATATCAGATTTTACCAGAAATACATGTTAATCTCCTGGATCCAAAAAACAAAAGTGTTATTCCAAAAAGATCCCTGTGTCTGTGAAGAGCATAACTCAAAAATTAAATATGGAATAAATACCAGAGTACATCCCAAACTAGCAAATGGCTCTTAAGATTTTGAATTAAAGTAAGAAATGTATGAATTTTGTATAACTAGTGGTTTCACTTTAAGTTGTAAAGAAAACCACATGTTAAAGGAGCACCTCATTGGCTGGCGAGTGAACTACAACTTTTCCTGCTTAGCATTTCATCCCAGGTTCAAATCGTAACATTTTTTGGTTATTCTTGTGCAGAGAGATTTAAAAAGCCTATTATTGTAACAGTTCAATTTATGAAACAAAACATGTTCGTTCAGGTTCACGTATACGAGGGCAGTCCCAGAAGTACCCGATCTGACATATATATAGCAGTTGTTGTTTCAAACAAATGACTGTGGTAGAAAGTACCACTCTTATAAAGCTTATGTTCGAAGTTTGACAATGCTACATTGTTTAGTAATTGTTTGGCAGCCATCAATAGCGAACACTCAACAAATTTGTAAACATGCATAAAACTGGCCATCGTTATGTGTTTTCTTTGTTAGGTTGGGTACTTCTGGGACAGCCCTCGTATCTAACTGAACTGTTACAGCAAAGGGATTATGAAGTTCTGCCAGGCGCTGTAGTTCTCTTCCAGTTTTCGGATAAGCTGTCAGGGTACTCCTTGCCGCGTGGTGCATGATTTGAGAAAGTATTACTCTCAAGAGTGTCATGGTTGAGAATCCTCTCCCATGTGGAGACACATAAAGGCAGAAAGTGGAGTGAAGACAATTATGTTAAATGTTTTTAACAAATTCTGTGAAAAGTAGCCACCGTTAGTTAGCAATGGATGTAGTTAACCGTTATTTAGCAGCAATTGAACTTTGTTGTTAGTAATGCAAATTTGTTGCTCGGGTTGTTTTAGTCACCTTGTTTTCTGTTGTATTTTCTAACCTATGAGGCTCCTCATTTTCTTAACTCATTTAACTCCTAAAAGTTTAAAGCAAAATTGATATGTCATTAAACAAATGATTTCTAAAACCTAAAGTTAAGAGCACTTTAACCCAGTATCTTTAATATCAGGTTGAATAGTAGATAGACCTGCCAAAACATTCAGGTGTCACTTTCATTACACTTACTAAATGAGTTGGAACTTTAATAGTGGCAACACTGCTGCGGAAGCAAAACGAGAAGGAAGTCATTATTCTCACACCATGTCTTACCCACCACTCAATAAATGGACTCTCCCTTTTGATTCAAAGTGCATGCGCTGTGGCGCATAGAAGATAGATCTGTATGAGCTATTGATCTAAACTGTTGTGTGTTTTTGCCAGGTTCACAAAGCAGGAACAACAAAGTTGGTTGAAGATTGAGCGTACTTGTGGTCGTACAGCAAGACAATGTCATGCAGGTCTTGTTGAGGCATGTGGGGAACTTCGTTACCATACAGAGCAGTAAACGTGAAAGCTATGATGCTGCTTATACACAATTATGATGTCGTTATCCTAACCCATACCATACTGCAAGGACAAAATGTTATTGCACAGTATTTCTGTCATTTTTGGAGCATCATCTCAGACCATGTTGCGAAGAAAGTGGCAACGCTTTTTACAGAATCCTCCCATCATTTTACAATACGATGCACGGGGCATAATCTGTAACTGATCTGTATTGTCGCTGGTATTGGAAAGTGTTTTTCCATCCACCATATTCACCAGACCTAAACCCCTGTAATTATGACCTAATGCTGAAGATGAAGGAACCGATCATGGAATTTGATTCAGGACTATTGACGTAATTCTGCAGGCATTAGATTGCTCCATCAGGAACATCAACAAAACAGGTGCTGTAGCAGAGGGCCTATGACTTCCACATCATTAGCAGTGGGTTGAAGGACTCTAGAGGTTTCATACTTGTATCACTCTTGTAGTACTAATAAATAAATTGTTGCCACTATTAAAGTTCCAACCTATGTATTGTGTATTAGAAGTTTAGGATGTAAGGCAGAATATAGTAATAAGACATACATAATGTTTAAGAGCTAATAATCCCCAAGCTGCAGTATGTGCCATATTTGCATGCTGCGTGGAGCAGTTTGCTCTTGTGGGTATCTATATAGTTCCTGTCTTCCCTCCATGTGGTGCTGCCATGTGCTCGCTAAGATTTGTTTACTTCTACTTGGAACTTACACTGAAACTGGTATAGTAAACCATAAGAAATAGACAAAAAAATACTACAAGAACAATGTAGATCTTTGTAAACATACACTTTTTGTGTCATTAACCATTTCCTAGATATTGGTTTGTATTTTCAAATGTAGGTACTTTCTTGAAGTATTAAGTACTACTAGTTTCTTGTGGTCGTACAAAGAGTATGGAATTTCAAAGTCAGCATATAGTGACCGTCTTTATAGACATTTGACTATCACTTCAATCTTCTCTATCCCTCTTATACCTGCAACAAAATGTGTAATGAAATTGTTTTGGTGAATGTTTATCTCAGTTAATATAAAGTAGATAGAAAAATAGGCTTTTGTAAGTATAGTTTGTAGAAGATAGGTTTGAGAAAGTGTACATGACACATTGAAGCAAGTCTATACAATTGCACTCTGTTTCAGTTTCCATAGTGTTTGTCGGGTTTTACATGGTGTTTGGCTATGCTGCACAGCTGTTCTGCAACATTATTGGTTTCATGTACCCTGCATACTGCTCAATCAAGGCACTGGAGAGCCCCACCAAGGAAGATGACACAAAGTGGCTCACATATTGGGTGGTGTTTGCCTTGTTCTCCATCGTAGAGTATTTCTCTGACCTCCTGCTCAGCTGGTTCCCATTCTACTGGCTCTTCAAGGTAAACACAATATTCATTACATTTATGAGGGTTTAGATTTCTGTATCGAAAGTTACATGTACTTTGTGTTGTTTTGCAGGTGGTGTTCTTCATCTGGTGCTTTGCCCCAATCCAAAGTAATGGGTCCATAGTTATCTACAACAGAATAATCCGACCAAGATTCCTGAAGCATCAGGAGCAAGTAGATCAAATCGTGGACGAAGGTAGAGTAAGTAAGAACCTTAGGGTCTTACTTGCTATCACAGTTTTTCAAACAGCATGAAAATTAGGCATGGAATCTATTTATAGTATTGTTATGTTGAACTTTCCTGACTTACCCCTAAGGACCAGTTGTACAAACTCTGAACAAACCGCTGATACACCTTATTTTGTGGTTAGCTGCTCAATTAAGTTGTACTGGGTGGATAGATACTAAGCAGTAGGTTGGGTGGGCTACTCTCCAGTCGCTGCAGGGGCTTCTATTGTATGTATTGGAAACTCAAAGAAGATAATCAAAACAAGATTTGTCCTGTACATGTGCAACAGCTCTAGCTGTTGCAAAGATTTGCTGCAACACGTTCTTTTGTGGATTTACAATCACAGGGTCTTTCTGGAGCATGCAGCCAACCATGATTCCTGTCATTCCAAGTGATGATGCTAGTGCAGTTGTCTAACTGGAAACCTTTGACTATAAAGTGCTCGTGCTTGTCTGCAATTATGTTGACACAGTTGAAAAACCAACAGTACATCAACTAGTCCATTGTTTCCATATTGTGACTGCTCCATGATAGCATGAGTGAGGACCTAATAATAACGGAGCACGAGTCGCATGCGTTGCAGGTAGTCATAATCCCATTCTCAAGGACGTAAAGTCCCCGCACAAGTAGGCAACACGATCATCCTAGTCATCCATTGCAATGCTGGAATAGAGTCTACAACAGTGATTCAAATATAAACGACAATTGAGCCAGTGTACTGAGCGGAATGGTGGAGTTAGGGAGAGGGATACAGCTTGGTTAGCTGCTTCACTCTGTTCTGGCCTCAGTAAGCCATGAGTGAACAAGAGGTTACTTTATCTGTTGCCCATTATATTATTATAAAGTTTTTAACCAATGAAGGGGTTAAACCTTCAGAGATTTTAACTCACTTGAAGGCACAGTTTGAGGTACACTGTGCCACAACCAAGTGTTTGCTTGGGCCAGACAATTGAAGGGCAGCCAAGAAATTGCAGAAAACAAAGGTCATGCTTATTGCCCAAGGTCAAGTCTCGCAGGTGACATCTATGCTGTTCCAGTAGCTATTGGTGCACTGATGAAGAAATTGTATCAAAAGTGGGCATCAGCATTGGGAGTGCTCATATATTGGCTTTTAAAAAATTAGTGTTCAATAGGTTCTGAAGTTGTTAACTGAACAGCAAAAACAGGTAAGGTTGGACATCTTAGGCTTTTGAATAATCAATTCCAGCAGGAAGAGGAGGCGCATCATCACATGTGATGAGACATGGGTACTCCAGAATCCAAAATGGCAAGTAAAGGGTGGCAAAGAAAGGATGAAGCCTGTCCAGTGAAGGCCTATCAGCTGGAAAAGTTCTCGCTGTTGTATTTTTTTTGACTACAGTGGGGTTTATCGTTGATTTTCTTCAAGTTTAACATATGGTGAATGTGGCTTATTATTGCCAGTTGTTAAGAGAAAAAGCCGCCTACTGAAACAAAAGACATATGCCTATCAGAGATGTCATCCTTTTCCACGACAATACTAAGCCTCTTACTGCAAATTTGACCAAGGACACATTGGAGGACGTGTACTGGAAACCTTCCCTACAGTCCAGATTTGCCCCCCCCAACTATTTTTTGTTTGCATCCATAAAAGAATTGCTTGGAGGGGAATAATTAAAAAAACAATGAAGACATTGAGGAGCATGTGTTGAATTCATTGAAACTGCACGTACAAACTTTTTTGAACAAGGAATGTTCAAGCTCCCAAATCGCTGACTAAAGTTGTAGAGCATGAAGAGGGCTATGTAGAGAAAAACTGAAGGTGTCCTTGTTTATATGATTAATCAATAAATGTATAAAAAAAATTACCATTTATATTTGAATCACCCTCGTATCAAGGGTATAACCATGGTATAAATTACTCAATGCTTTCATTCAGTGATGTCATTATTCTGAGTATAAAAAGAAAACAATGTCTGCTTGGATGTTGCACTCAAATTTGTCTGATAATATAAATGGTGAACTTCTTAGTATGCTTTTAAGAACCAAAAAGCATAAGACAATATATCATAAAGGTGATATGATAAATGAATGCAATGACAGTGAGATTCAAGTTGAGAATGCGTACTGCTTTGATATGATTTAATGGTTATTTAGAACATCTGATAAGCAGATAGATATGAGATAAAATAAAGTTATTTAAAACAGAACAACAACAACATATGTAGAATATTAACAGCACAATACTAGTTAAATCCAAAGTACAGCATAGGAAATCATTAAAACAATGTGTACAATGTAAAGTGTGAATGTTGGTGGCATTCTGTATTTGGAGGTTATGTGCAAGTTTAACAGCAGTGAAGCGAATGACAGCTTTCAATAGCACGACTTGCAGACACATCAATCCTTTGCAAAGGCATAGGCAACTCTACAGTAGACTACTTGCAACAGTTTGCAGATATAGTACACAAATGATGCTCAAAATGGAGGGTATATGCACCCAAAAAGATCAAAAGCAGCAAGATTCACATATAAACGAAAAACCAAAGTTTGGAAATGAAGAAACACCACAAGCTGACACTCAGATATTTAGGTTTAACACTGGGCATCAAGCTCACCTGGAACATCCGCATCTCTTCCTTAATTAAAAGACTAAGGCAAAGAATTCACCAGATAAAGTTCTTATTAAAGAATGATCTCCGCTACCATTACACCTCAAGAGAATCGTATATGTCTTAACAAGGTCAGTCTGGATGTACAGGTGCTCGATATGGACCTCATCCTCAAATGCACAAGTAAAGAGAATTCAAACACTACAAAACCGGGTCCTACAACAATAGCAGACACTCCATGATATGTCCACAATTGTACCCTTCATTCACATCTCGTCACATCAACTGTGGATGCTTACAGATCTTTCACCAATAGCCTCATAAACCAGATTCCCTTGCACTTACCACCACAATGACAACATTAAAGGTTAAAATTGTCATTGTTGAAGATGCTGAATAAAATAAATCTGAGAACATTTCATGAATTGTAATCTCAGCACGTCTTCTGTATACACAAAGTATACGTATATTATTGTAGCCTAACTGTAATACATAATTAGTGTAATAAAGTTAAGAATTAAATTAATAACCATAAAAAAACAGGCTTTGCGATGATGGGAGCATATGCTGGTAAGGACCAGGTTATTAGAGGTGTTAGAACTCCCATATCGAATCTAACATTGTTTAAATTATTTGAGAACAAATTCATAATTCATGCATGTTTACAATGTGGATTTGCTCCAAACAACTGCGGAGATGAACTGAATTAACTTTTGGTACTGTGACTTGTCTGGAAATGACTCAAAGCAGCTGGATGACTGAAATAGTTTTGCTCGAATAGAGAACACAGTCAATAAAAAATAATGCTTTCAGTGTCATTGCTTTGATTCAGTTTCTAGCTTTTGCATTAAGTTTTGCTGACAGTAAAGTGCCGAGCTGCAGCAAGAATGGTTTCCTTATGTCATTTTCATATGTAGCATTATAATATTTTTGTTTGTTGATAATACCTGCTCAAGTAGTATAGGTATCTGATATGTGCGCAGTGATTCAATGTAAGCTGATGTTGCAACACTTAAAATGTAATTTTTACATTCTCTACTACATATAGTAAGTAGGGGAAGTATTGTATTCCATCCAAAAGTTCGATACCGAGATTTCACCAGAAATACATGTTTTCAGACCCCCTGAATCCAAAAAAAGCATTTTTGGAAACATGTCCGTCTGTGTGTCTGTCTGTGAACAGCATAACTCAGAAACGAACAGTTGGATAAACACCAAACTTGGTATTTAGGTTCAGTATCTTCCAGAGATGCGACACGAAGGTTATCAATAAAATCCCCCACCCCAGATTACCCTTTACATGGAAGATTTTTCGAAAATGTTAATTTTCTCAAAAATGGCTTTAATGATTTTGATTAAAATATCATATGTTTAAGATATTTTCATGACAAATAAAATGTATATCTTGAGTTTTCTGGGAATGTCTGCAAAAGTATTCTTCATTGTGAACGACTTTTGCGTAACTGGTAAACCATAAGAGATAGACAAAATTTTACTACACAAAAAATGTAGATCGCGTTAAAATACACAATTTATGTCATATACATTTTTGTTGTTGAGTGAACCATTTTCGAGATATTGCTTGCTATTCCCTTAAATTTTTAATACTTATTTTCTCAAATGGGAATTCGTTATTCATTTTTTTGTCTTTGATATGCAAAGAGTATTAATATGTGGGAAAGAGAATGGTGCTGCACCTAGCAACCAGCTATTAAGAGATATGTATGTGCTTAAAGGCTACTGTATTTCTATATTGCCCTTGTAAATATATATTCCCCTTACATCTACAAGAAACTTAGCAATAAGATAGACTCTGCAAATGTTTATCTCGATTAACATGAAGTAGATGGGGAATAAGTGTTTGTAAAAATAGTTTGTACAAGAGTAGAGAAAGTCATGTGAGTGTAACACATCAGCTTTTTAGAATTCGAAAAGTTCATTGTTCCTTTCTCTATAACTTTCGTATAGCAGGTAGAGAAAGTACTGTATTCCATTCAAAAAGTTGATATAAATTTTTGCCACAAAAGCAAGTTTTGAGGTCCTCTGAACACCAAAAGAATATTTTTAGTATGTATGTGCATGCAACATAGAGAAAGAACAGCGTAACTCAAAATGAAAGGTTGAGAATTTATATTAATTATCTTCCAAGGATATTGTCAGATCCGCTTGATGTGACTAGAGAGCGCAGCCGATAGAGGAGAATGAAGAGAGAGAGAGATAAATCTCTCATAATAGCTGGATGGCCCATTTATTAGGGTCTATATAAGAAAGATTACACTGATAGTCTTGAAGAGACTTCCATAAGACTGTAATTTCCCCACGCGGGGCTTACCTTGGGAGATGTGTTGCATACGGTGCAAGAGGTGCCGGACCTGAGAAATGAGAGCCCCACAACTGAGTTCTGAAGCTGTTTATATAGATAATCTCTCCTGACAATCATGCCATAAGCTTTACCAAATATGGTGTACCTACGCCTTAGGCTTGAGTTGTAACAGCCAATAGCAATAGAGTATTCAAATTGCTTCAGAACATTCCTAGTGACGCATGACAGCTCAGGGTGCAGCTTGATGTTGTGAAAGTTTGCACATAGCCCTAAGGAAGCTGATGCCATGGTAAAATCCATTAGGATTGTCATAGGAAGTGGTTACCCACGTTTTCCTGTTACAACCCAGAAGTCAAAGACTATGAAATACAAAAATGTAAGATTTTTCTCAAAATAAACAGGGATCCATAAAATAAATCTCCAAACCCTAACATGTTCCTTTACACCTCTCAACAGCGCATGCGACAGTATGACACAATTTTCAAATTATCGACTGTCCCACCCCAAACTAACCTTCACATGGAAAATTTTTTGTTTTTTTAAAAATGGTACTAGCGATTTTCATTAAAATACCATATGTTTAAAATATTTACACAGCAAATAAAATGAGATCTTGAATTTTCTGGGAATAGCCTGTGAAGTTCTCATCATTTTGAATGACTTGCATAAGCGGTAAACCAGTATGAGACAGACAAAATTTTACTTCACAAAAATGTTGATCTCATTAAAGCACATAAATTATGTGAAATACATTTTTTTTTGTGGTGTTAACCATTTTTGAGATATTCTTTGTTATTGGTTTAAATTTTCAAATACTTATACATTTTTCAAAAGTCGCTTTTTCATCAAGCTTTTGTAAGAATAGTTTGAGAAGTGTGAATAGAGAAAGTCAAGTGAATGCAACTTTCTCTATTACTTTAGGGAAGGTATTGTATTCCACTCAAAAAAGCATTTTGATAATCCACTCAACCCCAAAATAATATGCCCCTCCTATCTTCCTCTCAGAAATGGTCTTAAGTTTGATTAAAACACCGTACGTTTGCATGATTGATAAAGTGTGTTGGTTGGAATGCTCCCCATACGGTCTATGACCTCTCAGGAAACCTTGTTCCACCAAATAATGTATGGACCTCATTTGTACTTGGAGGCACTCAGAGGGCGATAATGGCAAATGGCAATGGAATGAGAGAACCTACAGCTTTTACTGTGGACTCCGAACCATGTTGGGGCTTGGGGATACTTTACATTTTACATTAGCTTTGATAGGGCCAATTTAATACCACACCCCAGAACCTAGAATCAATCTATGGACCCTGAGCACGAGAGCTGCAAACAAAATCACTGAATTACCTCAGCACCCATTGATATCTCTCTTGGACTTTTTGTAAATAACTTGTGAAGTCCTCTTCATACTGAATGAAGTTTGTATTATTATGTTAAACTGTTAGGATAGACAAAAGTTTAGTGCATGAAAAATGTAGATCTCTTTAAAACACAATTTATTTCAAACTTTCTGTGGCCTTAGTAATTTCCAAGGTGTTAGATTTGACTATCACATAAGCTACAATGAAGTGTGTAATGAAATCATTTATGTAAACCATGATCTAGATTAACATCAAGTAAATATAAAAATAAAACAATAATGGGCACTAACTTTGTTTTTACTTTGTTTGTTGCAGTAGTGAAGATGGCGGCCGGAGGTATCAAGGAAGGCATAAAAAAGACACTGTAAATTCTTAATGTTCCGCGCACATCACAAGATTGAAATTACATTATATGAAATGTTATAACGTGGGCTGTGTGTTGCAGTACTACAGTTTCCTGCATAAATATGTTGAACATTTGCTGCCAAGCGAAGGTTAAAGCTATGCTCGCTCTTCTTGTTGTTATTGGTAAAGGAATTGTTCAGCTATTTTATCTTGTCCTTTATTTGCACCTCAAAGGGAATTGTTAAATCATACTGTAAAGTGTGCAATTGTGATCACTTCATTTTTTTCTAATTACTCATTTGTCTGCACTTTTCTTATATATTATTGATTGTAATTTTTATATTCTTCTTTATGAAATAAAGGTGCATATACTTTTAAAAAATGCTATGTGAGGTTCACTCTTAAGTTTTGAGAATGGACAACACTTGATTTGTGGCATTCCATTGAACGCTTTTTAGCCTTAGATTGAAGTTTAGATGTGCAAACCTGAGAGCGCTTCAACAGTTTGTAGTATTAGCACTTCTGTGTGTTGCTACACTCAATATTAGGATAGATCCCAAGATAAGGCATATCTGTGCTATAATTTTCTTTGATTTTTAAATTAAAGGGAGTGAGAATTACTTGAAAGATTACATCATGAATTTAAGGATCTTTGCCCTTTACAATCCCATATTTATCAACCGTTTGCAGAGGAAAGGATTTTGTTGAAGATGAAGATTGCAGGACAGCCCACATAGCAAAAATGGGTGAAAATCTTAGGCTGTGTAATGCAAACTGAAATTACATTGAGTTTAATGGAAGTGCTTATACTATGTGATGATTGCACAAGATTCTCTGTCACGCTAAGTCAAAAACATGTTCTGCAGTCTTTCAGTTTGCACAACACACACAGCATGACCTCAGTATTGTGAGACAGCGCACATGGCCCAAGGTTACCGGGAGGCCACTGCCGAGTAGTTGGATAGATAAACAGACACAGAGTGCGCTAACCCAGCGTGAACACCAGAAGCAATATCGACAGATAACCAGATTATTCTGGAAGTTTACCTTACACCGGCTCCAGAACATATTAGAATGCTCTGTTCTGTGGAAATTTTCAACAGCTATATAAGCAAGTCTTCTCATGAGTCAGAGTAAGTTAGTAGACAAATTAATGAGTGCATTTCTTGTTTGTCGAAAAGTGCTGTTCTCCAAGCAAGTCTGTGATGACTTGCGACATACAGTAAGTGCTGCTACTGCAAGAGATTAGAGAGGTCTTGTGTTCAGCTATCCAGTGGGTGAACCGTCTGGAAGAAGAGGCTATGTCATGCATATTCCATTACGTTGTGAAGAAAGTGAAGTGGCAGTGAAAGTTTTAACTAAATCATATTAGTGAAGTGGCATTGAAAAGTGATGAAAGTCACAATATGCATGGTTGTATATGGGCCTGTTTATGCATGTTGCATTGTGAGGGAGAAAAAAATTAAATTTATGGACGCTCTTCAACTGCTAAGGTTCTTAGTGTCCTATTGTATATTCGGCATAAAAGACCAGAAAGTTTGCTCAAGAGGCCCCTTTATCAGGCTCGAGGTTCTTTTGTGTGTCGTAAATCTACGACACGGGACAACAGGCATTACTTCCCTTCTGAAGAAAGCCATGCTATAAGGATTTTTATACACAAAAAACTTATCTCCTCCACCGGGTTTGAACCTGCAACCTCAGGAACTAGAGGTTAGCATAATAGCCATAGTCCATGGAGGGGGACAGTCATTGCTGCAATTTTGGGAAACCTGGTGCTGTAGTTTTCACATTTCAATTTGTTGTGTTCTTTCACATGTGGGAGTTATCTGATTTTCGTGTTCAGACGTTTATCAAGTATGGATACAGAACATTTCATAGAAGAAATTTGTGTTAGCAGTTAAATTTGGGATGTTGCCTTAGAAAATTAGTTTGTTACCATCTGTCAATTTCCCATACACATGAACATAGTAATGTTTATCAGATGTACTTTTCAACATTATTTTCATCTTTTTTGAGTTAAGAGTTTGTAGAAATAATACAACACTAATCCATACTAGCTGTTTAACTAAATGTTGAAATGGAGTGGTAGAACTGATATCCTCAACAGTACACATTGCGAGTGGCATAGTCATGATAAATAGACCACTAAAACTTCTGCTATATCACACCATTGTTTGTTGTGTGACAAAATCGCTTACATAATTCGGGTGGTCCTCCGTGGAATAGTGGTACCGTGCTAACCTCTAGCTCCTGAGGTCACGGGTTCAAACCCAGCGGAGGGCGATGGGATTTTTTTCAGGTGTAAAAATCCTTAGTATGGCTTCCTTCGGAAGGGAAGTAAAGTGGGTGATCCCGTGTCATAGATTTACGGCACGTAAAAGAACCTCAAGCCGATAAAGAGGCATCTGAGTAAAATTTCCGGTCTTTCACGCCCAGTATAGAATGGGACGCATAGGACCATAGTAGTTAAAGAGCGTCCATAAATTAAAAAAAAAAAACTAGATAATTGGGACTTATTGAAAGCAGAGCACATGATTCAAAAACCCATCCTCTAAGAAAATCTTCACACTAGGAAGCTCCGCAGTAGTTGGATCCTGCATCACCTCAAAGATGAACTCCCCCCCCCCCCAAAAAAAAAAAAGAAAGAAAGAGTGGAAGAAACAGTTCACACACAATAGTTGTAACTCAAGCTTTGTGATTGAAGTTCTTGTTAAAAGGTAGTAGAAATTTCGCTGGAAATACACTTTTTCAAGTCCGTTGTATCTAAAAGAAGACAATTTTACTGACAGGTCTGTGTATTTTTGAACAGCATAACTCAGAAAGGAAAAGCCAGATTAATAGCGAATTTCAAGTTATAGTTTTTCAAAATATTTTGCACCTGCTAAACTACACGTTATATCTATTTAAAAAAAAAAAAAAAGATTATTTTTCATTTTCTCCAAAGTGGCTCTAAGAATTATTAAAATGTCATATGTACAACATATTTTCTTGACTAATCAATGCTATTGATTTTTGAGAATTTATGGTAATACAATCCCTCGAGCTGTAAGAAAGCCTTTGTAGCAACAATATATATAGAGCTGCAGATTTTAAGAAATGAAACAAACCAAATCCTTAAATAAAGCTCTGTACTATCATACTACTACAAATACAGATTACAAACAAGTTCTTTTTACAGAAGAATTATAATTACCTAAATTTATCAGAAAAATGCACTCCTCATCCTCCTAGAACTAATCCAATGGATTTTATTAAGATAGTAACAAATAAAGAGCTGATAGAACAACTAAATAAACAAGAAGACTCACCAGAAGTATGCAGAATTGCTACACTTGAACATCTACATAATCAGTTCCCTGAACCAGAGTGGCTTGGAATTTATAAAGGTGGTTCTGCAGATAAATTAGGAAATAACGTGGGAGGTGGTATATACTGTAAATACTAATTATAAGTAATAATGTAGAAGTGGTTGATAGTGAAGTATTTCAAATGAAAATGAATGAGTTCTACTCCTCGTTCATTTTCAACTGTAAATACTTCTCACATTATTTTACATTGCCCAGACAATCCACAAATTTTGATGAATTTGTTGCAATTCAAACAACCATTAGAATAGATATACTACAGGACTGATATAAAAGAAAATAAAACTAAGTTTTCTGCCATTCAAGCAATAGAACGGTATGACAGTTCAGATGAATCTTATAATATTAAGGATGTGAGATCTTATTATAGATTACTACAAACAAAATTTCAACAGATAATATTACTGTGGATACCAGTACATGTGGGAGTGAATAGTAACGGACTGCAGACTTTCTGGCCAAAAAGGGTGCAGTGTTACACTCAAAACCTATAAAGTCTTGTGGACTAGATATGAAACTAAAAAATGTCAAAATTATTTAGAACAAGAATACCAACATAATATTCAAAAGGAAATTACTAACAAAAATTACTCCAACATAAAAGAAATAGTACAAAAAATAAAAAAATGTCCCAAGGAAAGAAGCCGTTGCTCACTTCAGATTAGCCACTAGACATGACTGTCTGGTGGAACATCTACATAGGTTTGGTTTTATGAATGACAAAGTATATAGGATTTGCAATGCTGACAAGATTTTAAATGTAGAACACCTACTAGAATGCCCAGAATTGAGGAAAGCTGTACCAGATGAGAAGATACACAATTTATATTGGCTAACTAGGGAAAAATTGATGGATCAAAACCCTGCACAGTAGATCAACTACTACTATCCTATTACTGGCCACCCATAACCTAGAAACACCACACATATTGAATGATTTAAAGAAGGCAACAGCGAGTCGTAGAAAAGTTGTAATGATACCATTCTGCCTCAATTGGCCAAAACATTGTACTACTACATAAAGTCTGAAGAAGTAACATTTAAATGTTATATATAAAAAGCTTTGATTTAATCACCTACGTACCATTTGAAGGGTACAAATGACTGAAATTTTCATCTTCTATAGTTTTAATGCAATCATCATGAAAATGTAATCACATGGTAGATTGAGTCACATTTTTTTACACTCGCCTTCACTAATTAAATGTTGTATAAAACAAACGTTTTCGAGAGCATTCATCCTCATTGTCAGCAACTGGGTGAGGTGAGTGTCAAAAAGTGTGACTCAATCTACCATCGTGAAGAATTCTTCACGGTTAATAGTGCTTCTGTTTTTAATCTTTAATGTAATCACATATTAATATGCTTAACAGAAGTGACGTTACCAAATTTGAGCAATGTAGAAATGGTTGTTCTGAGGTTATTAATTTTAATTATCGCCCGATATAAAAAGTCCCTTGCATTTTTAATTTGATTTACCTCTAAAATTGTGGAAATGTTTCTTAGATGTGAGTGAATAAAAGTTGTTCAAAGTTTCAATACGCTGTGGATAGTTCTTCCACAAAACGTTTATAAACTTTGCTTCATCAGAATTTCTTGAAAAATGTAATTAAAATTATAATTCAATGAATAAAAGTATATGAAAGATGTATTGCTCATAAAATCCCAATACAACTTTTAATTCTTGCACTTTTCTCTGCATTCTCTGTAGATTTTAACGTATTTGTACAAAACCTGCTCCGCAAGGAGCATTGTATACAGAGAAGAATGTTGAAAAATAATGAGCTGAGAAAAAAAGCAAATGAAAATCCACTCGCTTTAAAACTGCCCTTCCCCATAAGCTTCCCACTCAGAAATTGTTTCTAATTCAGTTTTTTAAAAATATCATCCAATCTCAAAAACTATTGAATAACATTTACTATAAAAAGTAGGCACAACATTGCAGAAAATGAAATAGCGATCAAAGTTTTGGCTACTTCTACACTGAAAATATGCATCTCTGACCTGATAAAATTCTCCATAACCATACATTTTTAATGGCAATGTTAAAACTCTCCGTAGCCTTAAGTTTTTAATGTAATTGTAGTTTAAAAATGTGAATATATTAATATGTTAGAAAATTTACAAAACAGGCCTCACACTGGGCATTTCTACCTTCATCCGGGCATGACATGCCATTAATTATAATTGTTTAACCTGGGTCCACCTCATCCTAAGCCACAAGTGAGATAGAGCACCCAGCGGGATTAACAACAGCATATTTCCAGCCATGAAATAGAGGCTGTCTTAACTGCAGAGAGCAGTTCGACTCGTACCAAATGAGTTAGTTTTCTACCAGTATATAAATTTTGCAGCCAAACAAAATCAGCCTGTAAATATGGTAATACTATTTTCTAACTTTTATAAAAAATGCAATTTTTGGTCCAAATTCTTAAAACATCAGTCATATATACTAAAGTAATAATAGAACACATGAATGTCTTCTTTTGGATGGCTGGAAGACTAGAAGTTGGCTCACCCTTCCCGTATGTAAGGCATATATCCCCAAGGACTTGGAACCATGCTTAAGGTCAGAGGACTGTACATTGAATGAGAGAATGAACCTTAACGGAGGATCGCTCCGTAGCCAGGTATGAGAGTGAAGGAATAAGATGTATAATGAAGGCAAAATGGATGAAAGTAAAGGTGGTGATGGAGCAATTGGTGGAATGAACTGTGGCGGGATACCGGAGAAAACCCACCTATACACCGCTTCGTCCACCACAAGTCCCACATGCGGGTCTCTGGTATCGAACCACACAACTACGGTGCCGCCTCTAGATGTTTAAAAATATAGTAAAGAACGATTGTACACTCACACAAAAGTGTAAAGACGGGAAATTGAAGCAATCAAGTTATAAAGCTTAGGCCGTTTTTTTGCTCGGTTTTGTTCTTTGAGTGAAACGATACTCAAGTGGACCCGGGGGATCCCTAGAGCTTAAGAGTTACCCAGCATTCATCTTCTCGGAATAAGGAAAAAACCCCGGAATAAATTTTAACCAGATAACGCCTTAACCGACATTCGAACTCGGGACCTCTGGAATATGGGGAAGTTACGCTACCACGAAGGTGGGCAATCCCATTGTGATAATGACTTGAGGCTCTGTTACGGCCATAGTTGCTAATATGCAACTTGCATGAGTCCACAGATTAATACATTTTTAAGCACTGAAGGTTCAATTTTTCTATTTTTATTTTGTGCCAGTGTACGGATTGAAGTAGTCGGGTAAAAGAGCGTGCATTATACGGACTTAATTGCAAAAAGGTTATAGCTTAGTTATAAATTGTGAATTGGGCATAAAAAAACAACTTATTGCAATACACTAGTCATTAATATAAGAAATGTGCAAAAACTTGTCTACCGCCTGTTGTTATGAATCGAAAGTCACAACGTTAGTTGGTTTTAATGAAGAATTGAAATATATATATATATATATATATATATATATATATATATATATAACAAAAACAAGCTAACCTTAAATATAAACTATACTGAGTATGTTAAGGAGTTAAAATGTGTGTTTGTGCTATTTAGTGTTGAAATGTGTTCGAATTAGGGACTGTATTTCGAAAAGTTTGTTTTTGTGGATTGCAATATCGTAAAACGAACATGAGAAGTCATGCTCAAAGGTTATGTCTGATACCTATTTCAATTTTGAATGTGATGTAATGATAATAGTTTGGGATCCATAGTTTGATTTTGGATGTGTATTAGTGTTGCGCTTAAACACTATTTCCTGCTTTTATACCAAATAAATAAATTAGGATATAATGCTCTTTTCATTGCAAAATAACTTAGAGCATTTCATAAACAGAAAATTCTCCATATGTACTGTGTATCTTTGGGAATTTTTTGTCAATCTGGGTAACTCGGTTAACCACTGGCCTTCGAAGCACAAATAGTTACATAAAACTTGTGTATTACCACATTATTGCTGAATGATTTCTACATATCGAAACGTCAGCTACCATATTTATGACAAAACACCCAACTTAAATTATATAAATGTATAATGCGTATTGCATGGCAAAATATCTGCTGAAATAGTTATTCTTTTTTATCTATTAATGCTTTATTTACATACACCTCATTTGTGAAGTCATAGTGGGAGCTGCCTTGTAAAACAACTTCTTGGTTTCATTACTTGATAGTATTGAGTAATACTATCCCTGTTTTAAATGTTGTCTCATATTCACACTTCTAATTGGGCAGCACTATGGCCTCTCGCAAAAAAAAGCCTGGATTCAATCCTAGGGATCAGAGGTGGAATTTTGTGGTAGATAAAATGTCACTTAGAATGAGTGTTCTCTGGTTTTCCCCACCATAATTCCTTCAATTGCACCATCATCATTGTCATCCCCCCTCCCACCAGTCTCCAATCTCTGTAAACCTGTGAAGTTAAAAGGGGCATTAAAATTAAAAATACTATGGAGGATAGAGAGCAATACCAATGAACGAGTGTCTTATCCAGCCACCCAAATTTATAAACCAGCATGTGGACCATTAACCTGCAGAAACAACAATATAACTATACTTAAGTGATAATAAAATTGGGTAAGGTGGTAAGTAGGTAATAATGAAATATTGCATTTTAAGCAAATTTAAATTCTGTAATTGCTTAAAAAACAATAGTATGAAAGTGATACAAAATGCTGTTACATTCTTTCTGCAGTCAGCATATGAAAAAACAATTAATACTGGCACACTAAACTACATGTTAAAGTGATTGACAATTATGAAGGGTGGGTGATATGGTTAAACACAAAGAGACATTGTTATTATTTAGAGACATTGCATTCACATTCATATTTAATAATACTGTATAATACATTTGTATGGTATTTTAAGGAACATGTGCCTACATTAATATACATTTGAATGGCCTACCCAATTAAAATGTCCATTAAATTCTAACCTCTTGAATGTCTGTTATTACAATCTATTGGAATGGTCTTATAGGTAATTGTAATTGCACTTAGTCACTTATGCATACACAAAGCCAGTTCTAGTTAATAAAACTTACAGTTATTGAATAGAAAATACACTTTGATTCCTTTTCCTGGGAAAGGTTCTATATATAACATTTGATATAACACAGTGGAGGTCCTACAGCACATGGGAACCTTAAATTTATTGACAGGTCATATGGGAAAAAAACAAATTGAGCCCATACAGTGATGTTTGTTTGTTTGTGTTTGTTCATTTGGCTCCACTGTGAGCAATGCTCAGAGAAATTGAACACATCATACAGTTATGAAGTATGCAGAGTAAGTAGGAATATACCCAACGCCAAGAACAGCCTTTGGGGGAGGGGATGCTCCCCTCCCCATCATGAATTATCTAAGAGAGAAAAATTTGTAAACCATCACCATTTCAACAGTAAACTTCTCGACATGCATTACAGTAGGACAACAACACCAAATAAGTGTTAATCACCATCACATGCAATCTGCCCTACATAAAGTGCTTACATGAGGTTGATACTATTATGATGATTAATTCACTTTGAATAAGCTCGAAATTATAACTTTATACTTATATTATGCTTAAATTTCAATTTCCCACATAATTTCTATTACCTTGAAGACATGTTTGAGAAAGACATCACTTGAAATGAAAAATTCTCATTATTACTGCATGGGTATTATTTGGGAGGACAGTATACAGGGTGGAAGGTGCTGCTTGAACCGTACGTTAATCATGGATTCTATATAATGAGTAGTATAAATACAATTTTTGTCATTAAACCTACAAAAATGAAACATAGTGATGTTCCTTGTGCCTGTGTCTATTAGCCATTTTATTACAGTTCAAGCAATACCTTTCACCCTGTATAAGAAAACATTTAGAAGATGGTGGAGTTTGCATATACATAAAACATTACAACATATAAAACTGGGATGCAACAGATACATCTATCCCATTGACATTTTTTGTGTAGCCGTTTTCCTCTGTTGCTTAAATTTACCAGTTACACAAGATTATACAAAATTCCTTCCGAATGAAGAGGACTTCACAAGCTATTCCCAGAAAATTAAAAATAAACATTTTATTTTTCATGTAAATATCTTGAATACAATAGCATTTTAATCAAAATCGTTTGAGTCATTTTTCAGAAAAAAAAATTCGAGAATTCTTCCGTGTAAAGGGTTATTTTGGGTGGGGAATTTTCTTGAAAATCTTTGTGTCGCATCTTTGGAAGGTACTGAACTTAAACCAATTTGTACTATGTATGTACAAATTCCTGCTTTGAAGCGCAGGGCTTTATGTATTCACTTTCAATTGCCAGTCGAAATGCGCGCGCCAACGTTCCACGTTACGTATTTGACCACAGCCAATGGGAGCAAAATGTGCCGGAATGGACTGCCTTCCCCCTTGCACTGGAATGCTCCCTTAAGATCGTTCGCTTTCGTTCATTTTCGGCATTTGCTCAAACTTCGTCGGGCAACTTTGGGTGAGCTATCTGCAAGCGCTTGTAGATGAAAAAGTGTAATGTGTTGCATTCACATGACTTCCTCTACTCTTGTGTAAAGTATTGCTACAAACGCTTGTTTTCCATCTAATTCATGTTAATCGAGATAAACATTTGCCGAAATTATCTTATTGCTAATTTTCTTGTAGCTGCTGCAGGCGGAATGTGATAGGGTTTAAGCCATAGTCAAATCTTTTAAGAGCTGGTTGCTATGTGGAGCATTCCATTCTCTTTGCATTACCAGGACATAAAAAAACGAATAATGAATTCCCATTTGAGGAAAGGTATAAATATTGGAAAATTTAAGCAAATAACATGGAACATCTCGGAAATGGTTCACTCTAGAAAAAAAAAATATATGAATTGTGTGCTTTAACGAGACCTATATTTTTTGTGTAGTAAAACTTTGTCTTTCTCTTACGGTTTACCAATTATGTAAAAGCCATTCAGAATGAAGAGGACTTTTGGGGACATTCTTAGAAAATTCAAGATTTACATTTTATTTATCATGAAAATATGCTAAATGTATATTGTTTTAATAAAAATTGTTCAAGCAATTTTGAGAAAATAAAAATTTTCAAAAAATGTTCCATGTAAAGTGTAATCTGGGGTGGGGGATTTTCTTGAAAACCTTTGTGTCGTATCTTTGAAAGATACTAAACTCAATTACAAAGTTTGGTATTTATCCGACGTTTCGTTTTTGAGTTATGCTGTTCACAGACAAACACATTTCCAAAAATGCTTTATTTGGATTCAGGGCAAGCATGTATTTCTGGTGAAATCTTGGTATCAAATTGGAATGCAATACTTCCCTTACTTAATAAATGTAGTAAGAAAGTCATAGTGTCAGAAAATAAGTGTTTCGTAGTTGCATCTTAAAAATGTTAAATAATTGTTATTGTTTCCTCTAAATATAACTGGCTGTAAACACCTACAATCTAAGAAAGTGTTAATTCAAATGCCTAATATATATGCATGTGAATTAATTTTTACGTTTGTCACCTACCTTTAATAAGAGGAAGTATTGTATTCCATCCAAAAATTTGCTGTTGAGATTTCTCCAGAAATACATATTTTGTGACCCCTTAATCAAACAATTATTTTTATAAAATGGCGTGTTTGTGTTTGAACAGCATAACTCTAAAACAAAATGTACGAGAAATAACAAACTTGGTGTTTTTAAGTTCAGTATCCTCCAAACACACGTCAGAGTATGTTAAACAAAATCACCCCCCCTAAACTACCCTTTATATGGAAAAATTTTCAAAATTTTTAATTCCTTCAAAAATAGCTGAAACAATTTTGATTCAAATACTACATATATAAGGTATTTAATGACAAAAGGTATATCTTAAATTTCCTGGGAATAGCCTGTGAAATCCTCTTCATTCAGAAGGAATTTTTTATAATAGGGAAAGCATAAGCAACTCAAAAACGTAGATCTCTTTAAGACACAAAATTTATCTCAAATAATTTATTTTTGTGGCATCAGCTGCTTCCAAGATAGCTGCTAATATTGTTTTCAGTTGTTCAATACTTTGCAATTTTTTTAAAGTCCTGTCATTATTCAATTGTTTCTGGCAAGGACGTGGCAAGCATAACTAAACTCCTGGCTATCTATTCAGCTTCTTCTATTTTTCTTCTACCCACAACAAAATGTGTAATGAAATTATATCTGCAAATGTTTATCTTGATTAATGTGAAGCAGATAGAAAAATAAGCTTACATAGGAATAGTTTGTAGAAGCTGTATAAAAATAAATGATATTGTGTAGAGACAGTCATGTGAATGTAACACAGCAGTAATCTAATGTTAGTTACTAAATACTCTGATAGTTACATGAAGTTGCTGAAGTGACTGAATGTGCAAAAGCAAATTGAGCTTAGTGTAGCTTTCTCTTCCTGTTCTGCAAATTTAACTTCATCTTCTTATGGATTCCTGCAACAAGCTCAGAGATATGTATATTATGTTTGTGCCCCTGCTTTCGCCAAGTAAATGTTCACTTGTGTCCACTGCATATTTACAATGCAAAACTTTCAACTATTCTTGCTTTATACAGTCACAGAGAGTTTTGAGTTTTATTTTGTATTTCACATTATGTTGGGTTGGTAGTGTATCTGAGGAAGATGCCAATGTTATTTTTACATATATATATATATATATATATATATATATATATATATATATATATATATATACATCTGCCTCACTGTTTATTTTTTATTCATGGATGCCCTTTAACTACTATGGTCCTGAGCGTCCCATTCTATATTGGGCGTGAAAGACCAGTAATATTGCTCAGAGGCCTCTTTATTAGGCTTGAGGTTCTGTTACGTGCTGTAAATCTATGACAGGGGACCAACGGCTTTACTTCCCTTCCAAAGGAAGCCATACTAAGGATTTTTACGCCCAACAAAATCCACAACCTCGAGAACTAGAACACGGTAACTACTACACCACGGAGGGTGACATTGGGCCTTGGGGATACTTCACATGATGTTGGAAAATTTAATGCAATAAATCACCTATGACTATTAAAAAAATAAAAGAACTTTAATTGTTTAAAAAGAAGCTTAGGTCATTCTTATTAGTTAACTCATTTTATTCAGTTGCAGAACTCTTGATATGTAGCGATTAAAGACGAGAATTCCATGCACTATAAAACGCCACAATATGCATGCATTTGTGCTTGATCAAGTGAAAAATACATTAAAATATGCACTATCATTTTTGCACAGTTAACAACTAATAACATTTCTAAAGTTTTTCCTTTGAGGTTCCCTGGCTTATTAGTCAAAATATTTTTGAGGCAGCATTCCATCAAAGAAACTAGTAATTGTGGAGTTATTTGCTTTTTGCAAGTCTTTACAGCATACTAGATGGGGTTAATCAGGCCCATCTTCAGTTAATTTTCCTACAATTAGGTTAGTAACATATCGCCCCATAGGATAGTTGCTTCATCTGCAAACGTCCATATGCTTGAAGTTTCCAAATCCTTGAGAATTTTAACCAATACCTGGTTAGCAAAACAACAAGTATTTGTACTTGTCTGAAAATAGTTTGCATTTATTTTTACACAAAATTAAATTTATTTTGGCAAATATGTCGAAAAATGTTGAAGGATCTTTTGATGTACACTTCTCCAAAAAACCCTAAGGGTTTCTTAAGTGGTATATTTGCCCCTACAGAATCATCACACAAATCCACGTAAAAATTATTTTATGATGCCTTAGATGTGGGAGCAGTAATAAATGACTAGATTTTGTGTTGCAGATTCTTTTGTTTTTTGCATTCTTGCAATATGTGACGCAGATGCGACATGCTGTTTAATTTGAAATTTTTAGTACATTTTATCTGAAATCATAAAAGGTTTCCAGTTATATGGACGTTCTTTTTAAAAAACTGCCATTCTTATTTAATTACTTAAAATAAAGTTTGTAATGCTTTATAAAGAACAAGTGCCATAGAAACTTTTCGGCGAAAGGATAGCTTACCTCTTTACTGCAATAATCACAGAATACAATATCCCCATCTGATTTAATAAAACCCTTTCCTTTTATCCACTGTACAAGGACTACACTTCTGGAACTTTTAATGGGAGGCACATTGACACATGCAAACAGAATAACACAGACATTTATCACTTACAAGGTTTATACATACACACTGAGAAGACAGTTTAGTGAATGATTTCAGTTTTAGAAAATTTGAAATTGCTAGTAAGGTTTTTTCAAATTCCACAAGACTGCTCTGCAGCTGTGTCTTTGTCTCGGTATCTGACATAGAAGGCTAAATGTCCATTGCGCAAAATCGAAGGCTTGCCGGTGATTGTTGTGGATAAATAAATCTGTTTATGACAGCCGGTCAGCAGAGGGCTGTCGGTAAAATTCTGGGAAAGTCATCCTATTGTGAGAATCTTAACTTTCTATTTCTGTTATCCCCCCCCCCATTTTTTTCTTTTTTCAATCCTGGTTCCTTAAGCAAAAATAAGGATTATAAAATCAAAAAACTGAGCTGTCTACTCAAAACCATTAAAGCATCATTTAAACTCAAAATGTGTAACAGTATTACTTACAAATGTTTCTTATTTAATATGTTTTATGTAAGTTATTACAACTTGTAGATCTTATATTGTTTTTACTTCATATGAGTGGAAGCCATCTTATGACGTCATTCATTTGTTTAGTTTGTAGCTCCATCTGGCGTTAGCAATTTGCGGCAGTATTAGTTTTGTGTTTGATTTCATTTAAAATGTCCTCCGGCTAGCTGTTTGGGTCGAACATGTATCTCTATACAGGTTGTGAAGCGGAAAGGAATCTTTGATCCAAAAAAAATACACTTAATGAAGAAATTTATTTTATAATTTTTATTACCGAACATGTTCACTATCACTTTTACATATTGATCTAGATACTCGCCAAACTGAAACTGTTATAATACTTCTTACTTATCACTTTTAATCCACGTACTTAAACTTTGTGTATAATTAACTTTACCATATTTTAGATCTTTCATAAATTTGCTGCGCGTAACTTGACGAACTGACTGACTGAAGACGACGTGTAATGTGCTAGGAATTTTGATTAACTGAGCGACCGACGTGTAATGTATTGAGAATTTTGTTGAACTGGGGGCGATCTACCTCGGACCTACCCTATTTATACGCCTGCATCAAGATACGCCTTAAGATTATAAATGAACTACTATTGGCTAATAAAACGCGCGAACATTAGCGTCTATTTTAATATCCAATGAAAACCACGAACACATATTGCTTTTAGGGAAACATTCTAGAAGGTTCTACCAAAAACGCGCGAACATTACGTAACTTCCTTGTTCCCAATAATGATAAACAGCTCATCCCCTCGCTGCATTATTGCGCTATTATTGACAGTTTCAGTAAAGCCTTATTAACTTATTTCCCAATAATAATTACAATTAATAAACATCTGAAATCAATGTCACATAAAAATGCATATTCATATTACAATCATCATTTACATTTAAGTAATTTGTGATACAAATTACCGTATCAAATGATGTATATTATATGTATAATTAAACTAAAAATGCCTTATATATTCATTATGCATGTTTTTATCCCCAAAAAGGCCAAAATATGCGTAGAAAAGTACACATATTTGAATCAGAAAATAATGAAATAATAAGTACTAAGTTTGAGCTATGTCTAATGATCTTATAAAAGCATGCATTTGCATGGAATTCTCGTATTTAGTAATGATATATGATATGATCACATAAGTAATTAATTCTTAGTTTCTCTACCAATTTTTGATGTTTAATCTATATGTGATCATGTAAATAGCTGAATGCCATACACCTTTAGTTGTTAGGAATCTTACTTTTAATGTTCTTTTTTTCTTCATCTATTTAAGTATTATATTGCAGGTAGGCTTAAGCAGTCAGTTTCAAGTTATCTATACTCAAATGTTATGCCAATACAAAGAATGTGTCGTCCTCCGTGGACTAGTGGTACCATGCTAGCCTCTAGTTCCCAAGGTCGTGGGTTCAAACCCGACAGAGAGCGATGGATTTTTTCGGGCATAAAAATCCTTAGCATGGCTTCCTTTGGAAGGGAAGTAAAGCCGATGGTCCCGTGTCGTAGATTTACGGCACGTAAAAGAACCTCAATCCTGATAAAGAGGCCTCTGCGCAAAATTACCAGTCTTTCACGCTCAATATAGAATGGGACGCTAAGGACCATAGTAGTTAAAGAGCGTCCATAAATAAAACTCAATTTAATTTAATTTAACAAAGAATGTAAACAACGGTGGTCAAGTGTCACTGAATGCTCTCTACAAATGCCAAAGGACTGTAGGAGGAATGGGAGGTGGTTTGTTACCTGCAGTGTCCCTGCCTAAAGTCCTGTAACAGTTTAGCTTTATTTGTGTTTGTCCTGCTTTAGTTCCTATGTCTGATTATATGTATTTGTTTTCATACTGACAAAGCTGTGAAATAGTTATTCAGAGAACTAGTTACTAAACGTAATTTGTAACACAGTGTCTACAATATTTTATCTATGTTCAGAGTATATGTTGTATATTTAGTGAAATTTATTTATTGCGGAAAAGATATGTTTACAGAAAGAGTAATGTGTGCTTTGGAGAAAAAAAAGACACAATAAAACAACAAACTTTGTTGTTATATTCTGCAATTTGGGATGCTAGTTTCATATGTGAATTTAAAGTAGAGCGAAGGAGGTAATTTTTTACAGTTCATCAGGGAAACCTTTTAAAAGAGTGGAAATCTAATACTGTTGCAGCAGAAAGTGTGGAGGGTAAAAAAAAATTGCTGATCTATTACTTAGGGAAAGAAGTTCAATTACAGGCAGAGTTGTGAAAAACGATACTTCAGATAATAGAGAAAATGTGCCTCCAATAAGTAAATGGTTGTGATAATATAATAACTATCAGTTAGGGGAGAACGTTTTTGCTTTAATGCATATTACAGGGTTATTAAAAAAGAAGGAATAGATTTTAAATATTCATTTTTAATGAACAACAATAGATAGCGACACATCATTGAATAGAGTAAAGTTCAAAGTTTTAAGCCCCAACCTATTAGTTCCATTCAGTGCCTACAGCGGCGCTATGTTTGTTTACGAGAAAATGGCAACGCCACAGGAAAAGTCGTTTTGAGTGCTGCATTGTGCAAAGAGTGAATCCATGGTTTCATTGCAGCATGCATTTCGTTGTAAGTTCAACGAGTCGCCTCGTTATAAAACATTTACAACTGATACAATAAATTCGTAGATGATGGTTGCATAACCAAGCGGAAAAGCACTGGTCATTCTCGCATAACAAATGGCGCTCATTCTGAACACAAAATAAAATTTTTAACTTTTCTCTATTCAGTTATGTATCGCATGTGTTGCCTTCTGTTGTCGTTCATTAGAAATAAATATTTAAAGTCTGTTCCTTCTTTTTGAATGACCCTGTATTATCAAGGAAAATAAGATATAGATGATCATCATTAAAGTGTACTTTACGTTATGTTAGAATATAAAGTATAGTTTTTGTTGTCTAGTAACTACAAACTAAAGCATCACTGATTATTATATTAGATAAATATAATTTTTTTTCAAATCCTGAATAAAGAATACTAAGAATAAGAATAAAGAATACATTTTTATGCACGTGTGTTCACTGTGTGTATGAAGCAAGTAAAAGTGTAGAACGTTCATACATATAAACTTATTGCTCTGTAAAGATAAGACACAAGTAAATATTTGCTTGTTGCCACCCCCAAACCACGGTGAGGTACAGGGGCAAGAAGGGGGAAAAATATGGGAACTCTGTTCCATTCCAGGAAAATTTAGAAAAAAACATTAAGTTTACAAAATGGGGTTTTTGTTGTGTATGTTGATGCTATGTGAGCTCTGGAGCTTCGCCTAACTAAACCCTACCTAATGGTTAGCTAACCTCACACTGCCCCTAGAGCCACATACCATGCTCACATAACCAACAATTCAGTATCTGGTGTCATCAGACCATGTCTTCCTGGAGGGCATGTCTGGAAAGGTAATTGCTGCAAACAAAAATGCTTAATACTTACAAGTTCTGAACATAAGGTTATAAGAACAGCCAAAGATATGCTTTCACTTTAGCTGTTAGTTGCTGAGAGAAGTATGCCACCAAGAAAACAAACACACAAATACAATATATGAGATACCTCACCTTGTTATAACCTGAAAGCTGCAACAGAAGAAAACAACACAACATGGCAGCACATTTCTCTCAATGCATGTATGGCCCTTGTTCATGAGTCTGGCATCGCCCAGCCAATGGAGGAATCAAGCGGGACGCGAAGGTAGCTGGTTCCAGGTTTCGCCCGTCCTGGCGCACTTACAAAATATTGTTATTACCGCGACCTAACCATGGCAAAGGGGAGGACTGGGTTAGTGACAGCACCCACCCCACAGGCCCCCATTGGCTGTCTACTCTACTCCCTAACATACTCTCCACAGCCCCCAAGTCGGGTGCAGGATCCCGGGGAGATAGTCACCTGTGGCCCCCAGATACATTCCTATGAGCACATCTGCTAATACAAACATATCACTCAAGGGAAGTGCATCTTTAAACTTGATCGCATCAGGCATGTGGAGGTCCTACAGCGATGCCAGATTAATGAAACAGCGGCTGTACATACGGATAACTGGCAACTCTTCTCCTACCTTTCGATGTCTTCAAGCACCGGTGAGAAATACCTGCAAAGGAAACTGTAACAAAACACAGAATGTCTGTTGGTCCAGCAGTGATACAATGATGATACATGTCAGTAACTGGCAACTCTTCTCCTACCTTTCAGTGTCTTCAAGTCCTGATGACAAACTCCCAGAGAGAACCTGTAATAAAATAATGAAGTTTCATCAGTAATCATGTGAACAAATCATATAGGTATATAACTTACTTTGTCTACTTTATTACATAATATAGATTTTACAATACTAAAAAAAACATAAACCTATTCACTACCTAACTAGTTTCGTAATGGTACCTCATTACGCAACTAGTTTCATAATGAAGCTTCCATTATGCGATGATTTTTGTAATGTCACTTTTACCACAAAACTGGTTGTGTATTGTGAGCCATAAATATATAATACAAAGTCGGGATTTATTAGAAATTAAACTATCTATAACAGAATATAGCTATTTCTATTTGCAATATTTTTGTCAGAACTCATTTTTCAAAGTGTATTTAATTCACCTAGTACTCATGTTCTTCAGTTTTAAACAAAAACTAACAAACAAATCGTTTATCAAATCGTGCATGACCCACTACACACACATATAAACTATGTATCAATGTTTCAGTGATTGGCAATACTACATCTGAAATAAAAATATAATTTACCAAAGTAAACAAAAAAAGCTTGACATTACATAACTAAAGTAGATAAAACGTTGTACGATACACTATTGTAAATTACTGTTCTCTGTTTTCTTTCCTATTTTACAAATCTTTAGAGTTTTATAAATTTTCTGTACTTTTATACTTTCACTACTTTGACCTCTCTTCCATTATGCATAATGCTAAATAATAAGCAGATAATTTAAATAAATAAATTATCCTGTACCTTACTGATGTGGCGATGGATCCTTCTCCACCAGATATCTTGCAAATGTCACTGCTTGTACCAAACACAACACTCCGACAAGGTTTGGAATCCTTAAAATACTAATACTCATTCTTAGTATGAAAATTAAAAATATAATTTTGAAGTGTTATTGAAATTACAGCCATCTTTTATTTGAAAGCAGAATCAAACGTAGTGGAATAACTCCATTATATGAATTACAACAGGTAAAACACAAAATTTGAGAGATGCAATAGAAATTGATTATAGGTCATTCAAAAATGAAAGATAACATGTAGAGAGATATATCAGGACAAATGAAAATAGTTCTGAGGTATAGTATAAGATGTAATATTTGTAAGAAGCTGGCACAAATAATAGAAGAGAACTGTAGTTTACAGCTTTGGGTTGCAGACTGGTCACAAATAATGTTTGAACCCAGGTTGTCAAATATGAAACACTGTATTTAAATGTACTATGAAATATTGCAGTAAACCATACTGATGAATTTAACTGTCCTTGCCATCAGTTCTGCTCAGAAAAGGAAGGAAAAATGACTAACAATTCAATGCATTTTATCAAATTGGAATATTAATAAAACTGATAATAAATATAAAAAGAGGTAGATACAATGATGAATAGATTCGATACAATAATAATATACTTGCAGCTGGAAAAGCAAGAGAAGAAAACCAACAAAATTGCTGAGGAGTCAGGTTCAGACTTTTGGATAATAGGCAATTTGAGTTCAGATCACAGAGATGAAGTGTGGGTGTAGTCAGACTTGGCACACATTGAAACTACTACAGCAAGATTTGTAATCGTTTTGATGTTTAAACAAACAGCTGATAGAATAAAAATCTCTAAAAGAAAAACAGGAAAAAATACACCTGAAAACATTTGCAGATATAACAGTTTAAAAATAGAAGACTGGGTAACCATATCCAAGTAATACAACATGTTCCAAGGTATAATTTTGACAATCATTCACCCTCTTATGAGGCTGATGGGTGGTTTGGTCGACCATGGTCTGTTGTGCTATACATCATGTAGGAATGAACAATCAAGTGACTGTCTTCAAAAAATAATACAAGCAGTATAACTGAAGGCATCTTGAGATGCAGTGTTTTAAAAACAGACAATGTGGTGACTATTTCGTAGAGGATGACAGCAGAGCACTTGTTGCGGGAAGATCATTGTTGCACATATGATCAGATTCAAGAAGCCCTAAATATTTGATCGGCAGCAGTGAAAACAATCCTGAAAGAAAAGCTTGACATCAGTGCAGTTGCCGGATCACCCACCACCTCAAAAATGAGTAGAAACAAGCACGTGTGCAATGGTGCCAGGAAATGATTGAAAAATTCAATGGAGGAAGATCCAAAAACATTTAACACTGTAACAGGTGATGAAAGCTGGATTTACCAGTATAATGCAGAAACTAAATGACAGTCATCGGCCTGGGTCTTAACAGGAGGAAGTGAAGCGAACAAGAAGTGTTGCCAAGAAGATGATCTGTTTCTTCTTCTCAGCAAGTGGCCACATTGTGACGATTCCACTTGCAGGACAAAAGACTGTTACTTCTAGATGTTACACCAGAAAATGTCTGCCACAAGTGCTCAATGAACTGAGAAAAAAGCGTCCTAAGACTGGTCTGCGTAGAATTTTGTTATGCCACATTGCACAACAAACAACCCAATTTCTGCAGGAGTCAGAGATTTGTACCACCATCTCTACAGCCCAGATCTGGCCCATGTAACTTTTTTCTAACCCCAAAATGAAAGAATAAATTTGAGGCAAATGATTTAAGTCAACTGAAGCCACAGTAGTTGCTTACGAAGAATGTATTTGCAGTCACTCCAAAGAAGATTGGTGTTCAGCATTTGAAAAATGTTTGATAGGATCAAACTGCGTAAAGAATGCAATGGAGCATATTTTGAAAAGATGCAATGATCAGATCTAAATTTTTAATATTGCGTCTATTCCCAAAACGTTTGGACTGGCCCTTGTACAAGCAAAAATGTTCATGAAGCCAGCAAACACTTCAGCAGAAATCATGTAGGTTATAATGAAATGCTAAAGAGGATAATGTCTATTTGAACAATGCCAAAAAATTAGTCTTCTTATATTAAATTCTGGGATGCTGTCCCCATTTTGTTTGCTAAAGAAAACAAAATACACCGAGGAAATACATTCCTCTAAAACCAGACAGACATCATTTAATTCAAAGCCACTGCCTGATATGCAGCCTGTTGGTATGCTACAAGAACACCACTGCAATGTCTGCCAAAGAAACAAAAAATGAAAAAGAAACTAAAGTAAATAAGGGAGTCTCTGTGTGTGTTTCTTCTAATATTACTTGTTAATGCTGTCACTACTGCTACAACTATACTACTGCTACAACTACTACCACTACATTTAATACTACTTCTAGTATACAGAAACCACACACAGAAGCCTCTTAAACAAAATTACAAAATAAATAAATAAGCAGGGCATTGCAGTTCGTATATTTGTGGCATAACAAAAATATGCATTCTTGAAGCTTTTTATCAGTATAATGCAATAGAAGCTCTGTACCATAAAAGAATCAGGATCCAAAACTGTGTTCAAAGTTGTAGAAAACCTTGTGATCTCTTTGACGAATCAGCACTTATCATGGTAGTAAAGATGTGGCTGGCATAAACTCAAATTAGACTCCTTAGGACAGCTCTAACCTTGCGAAACTAATCAGATATATCACTCATGAGGAACAGTAAAGGAAAGAAGAAGGCTAAAGTAAGCAACGATTAAAACAAAATGGATGGAAGTAATCCTAGCTTTTGTTCTACATGAACGACATTCTGATCATTGAAGATTGTTATAAAAAAATTCATAGAACAATTGCTACATGTACTAGGGAACTGGAGAAATTAGCAAAATGATGACAGCACTAGGGTTACAGTACAAACATGGTGTGCAGAGGAGAGATACAAGAGCTAATGGGCTCCATGTGAATGTCTTAGAATTATGTTCATAGCCAATAAAAATACTGGCACACAAATTTTGAACAGGATTAAATGAACAAGTTTTACATGGAAGAAATAAATAGAAAAGAAAACAACATTTCAAATAAACAGCGAGTACCCCAATCATAAAATACTGCAGCATAGAAGCTGTCGAGTGCATTAATGAGGAACGATAGTTTGGCAGCTTAGTCCATACAATAATTGGCACCAAGAATTATGTAATTGCTTGCTAGAAAACTGACACCAGCAGTTACAGAAGTTAACAGGAACAGAAGGCCAATTTCAAATCTTTTGAATTAGAATTTTCTGATGTTATAACTGTGCATTCATATAAGTGAGGCAAGAAGAAACAGAATCACCTCTTGCAGTGAGAAGTGAGACAGTTTTACTGCCACTAAGCAGCTATTACCATGCTTCAGAAGATCAAGTCAGTAACCTAATGAAAATACTGAAATATAGAGCAACAATTTGGTGCAATACCTATAAAATGTGAATGCAGTAGGTAACATCAGGAAAACCTTAATTCTTTCATGGTCCAGCATTTTCAATAACAAGCAGTCTAATACTCAAGGATACCTAACAAGTTTGAAACCAAACTTCTTATGCCTGGAGAGAAGAAGATCGCTTTGGAAACAAGTTATAAATTCAGTAAGATAAACCAGGTAATTCCTAGAAGTGTGCACCAGGATAATTCACAAAATTTGTAATGCTTCTGCAGGTCAATACAATTATAAATGTTAGCTAAAGCAAGTAAAATTTGGCTGTTTCAATAAGTACACAAACTAATAGATTTCAAAATGTAATTAATTTTTAAACTTTAATACCTATTGGAATTTTGTTGCCTTATCAAGCAAAGCAAAGAAATACATTTGTAACTTAATTCCATATAAAACTTACTAATAAATTTAGAATGAATGCACATATTCAAATATTAATAGAAAAACATGTATGATGCCCAACTGAATAGATAACAGCACGTTAAAGATTCCAAACCAAGAGAATTTACCAAGTAAATTCTTACCGCGTTACATTTCGCCTTTGCATTTCGGCGGGCTTCTGGCTTCTGATGTAGCCAATGCGCTTGCGTCGTTCGTAAGCGCGCGTTTTGGGACGTACCACATTGCAATAAAATAGGGGAGGCTGGTAGGGCCACCGTTCACCGGAATTATAACATTTTACGCATTCCGTTGAAAAACATACTAAATAAAGCGTTTTAAAGCAATACAGTTGTTTCCTTACTCAGATTTTCCTGCATAATGTAAAAATAAACCGTAAAGGAATCAATTTTCATGCTTTAGTTGCAAAAGGGTTTTCCCGCCGGGTTCTATAAGTAACGCATGCGTATACATTTGTGAAAAAGTTATGCAAAGTAAGAAAATCTATGACAAAAGAAGCAAACTATCAATTAAGGTGCTAAAAATGAAAGAAGTACCCTTTTTTTATTTTTAACTGCCAAATAAGTTATTTTTCTTTTATTCTTTACGGCATAACCATGGTTAATTCTGCGCTTGCATTCAAATACTACACACACGGAGAGACTTTTGCTGTATATATTATTGCACATCTGCCATACAATCATTACATATTTCCAGAGTTGGATAAAATGGAATTTGGTGACATAATATTATTTTAATAAGCAAGCAAAGTGTAGGGCAATTGTACCTGGATGACCTTGCCGTGAAGTTCAAGTTCAAGTACATTTCCTTGCAATGGTTGGATGTGTAGGATTAAAAATCTATACCTATATAGATTTTATGCGTTTTGGTTATGGTCCAAGGTTCATGTTAGTCTCATAATGGCTGTAGAGCCCTTAACAAGGCCGAAAGCGCCAGAATTTTAATTTGGAAACGACTGTAAGTGATGCTACCTTAGTCGCAGCCACTTCAAAGGAACGGTGCCACATTAGTAGTAAATTCAGCTGGGGCGGCCATGTATGTATATAACAGCTAGATCTCTGACATTTTGAACATTAGTTTGCCACTAACCCAATCTAAGGCTGGTTCACAACCAACGAGAACGAGAAAATTGAAATACGTGTATTCAAATGGGAGCGTTTATGATCGACAATTTCCATTTTTATTGTTCTTTACTTGAAAAATTTGGGAAAACAATGCGTTTGACAGAGTGATTAGTGCAGGGCATTGTGACACAAGATGGCGGCTCTGGCTTCAGCCAAGCAGGTATCATTGTCGCCCTGTGGTTAAAACTTGGGCAAGTCTTCTTTCACGTTCCCGGGGCCCGGAAAGGCTTCTCGTCGAACACGAATTCTCCAATTTGTATACATGTGTTTCAATTTTCTCGTTCTCGTTGGTTGTGAACCAGCCTTAGTGTGGGTTAGTAGAAAAACTATGAGTTCAAAATGTCAGCGATCCAGCTGTTATATACATCCATGGTCGCCCGGCCGCTTTCACTACTAATGTGGAACGCGTTCCTTTGAAAGGGCTGCGAGTAAGGTCGCATCACTTATAGTCGTTTCCAAATTAAAATTCTGGCGCTTTCGGCCTTGTGAATGGCTCTAACATGAACCAAAACGCATAAAACCTATATAGATATAGATTTTTAATCCTATACAGCTAAAAATCATATATCGGTTAAAATTGTTGCCAACCATTGCAAAGGAAATGTATGTGGCACTTGAACTTCACGGCAAGGCCATCCAAGTACAATTGCCCCACTCTTTGCTTGCTTATTAAAGCAATATTATGTCACCTCTCTCAGTGTGTGTAGTATTTGAATGCAAGCGCAGATTTAACCACGTTATGCCATAAAGAATAAAATAAACATGATTATTAAGCAGCTCACCAGTACCATTGAACAAAGCTTTGGCATTTAAAAGTAAAAAAAAAAAAAAAAAAAAAAAAAAAAAAAGTTATTTTTTTCATATTTAGCATCTCAATTGATAGTTTGCTTCTTTTGTCATAGATTTTCTTACTTTGCATAACTTTTTCACAAATGTATACGCGTGCGTTACTTATAGAACCCGGCGGGAAAACCCTTTTGCAACTAAAGCATGAAAATTGATTCCTTTACGGTTTATTTTTACATTATGCAGGAAAATCTGAGTAAGGAAACAACTGTATTGCTTTAAAACGCTTTATTTAGTATGTTTTTCAACGGAATGCGTAAAATGTTATAATTCCGGTGAACGGTGGCCCTACCAGCCTCCCCTATTTTATTGCAATGTGGTACGTCCCAAAACGCGCGCTTACGAACGACGCAAGCGCATTGGCTACATCAGAAGCCAGAAGCCCGCCGAAATGCAAAGGCGAAATGTAACGCGGTAAGAATTTACTTGGTAAATTCTCTTGGTTTGGAATCTTTAACGTGCTGTTATCTATTCAGTTGGGCATCATACATGTTTTTCTATTAATATTTGAATATGTGCATTCATTCTAAATTTATTAGTAAGTTTTATATGGAATTAAGTTACAAATGTATTTCTTTGCTTTGCTTGATAAGGCAACAAAATTCCAATAGGTATTAAAGTTTAAAAATTAATTACATTTTGAAATCTATTAGTTTGTGTACTTATTGAAACAGCCAAATTTTACTTGCTTTAGCTAACATTTATAATTGTATTGACCTGCAGAAGCATTACAAATTTTGTGAATTATCCTGGTGCACACTTCTAGGAATTACCTGGTTTATCTTACTGAATTTATAACTTGTTTCCAAAGCGATCTTCTTCTCTCCAGGCATAAGAAGTTTGGTTTCAAACTTGTTAGGTATCCTTGAGTATTAGACTGCTTGTTATTGAAAATGCTGGACCATGAAAGAATTAAGGTTTTCCTGATGTTACCTACTGCATTCACATTTTATAGGTATTGCACCAAATTGTTGCTCTATATTTCAGTATTTTCATTAGGTTACTGACTTGATCTTCTGAAGCATGGCAATAGCTGCTTAGTGGCAGTAAAACTGTCTCACTTCTCACTGCAAGAGGTGATTCTGTTTCTTCTTGCCTCACTTATATGAATGCACAGTTATAACATCAGAAAATTCTAATTCAAAAGATTTGAAATTGGCCTTCTGTTCCTGTTAACTTCTGTAACCGCTGGTGTCAGTTTTCTAGCAAGCAATTACATAATTCTTGGTGCCAATTATTTTATGAACTAAGCTGCCAAACTATCGTTCCTCATTAATGCACTCGACAGCTTCTATGCTGCAGTATTTTATGATTGGGGTACTCGCTGTTTATTTGAAATGTTGTTTTCTTTTCTATTTATTTCTTCCATGTAAAACTTGTTCATTTAATCCTGTTCAAAATTTGTGTGCCAGTATTTTTATTGGCTATGAACATAATTCTAAGACATTCACATGGAGCCCATTAGCTCTTGTATCTCTCCTCTGCACACCATGTTTGTACTGTAACCTTAGTGCTGTCATCATTTTGCTAATTTCTCCAGTTCCCTAGTACATGTAGCAATTGTTCTATGAATTTTTTTATAACAATCTTCAATGATCAGAATGTTGTTCATGTAGAACAAAAGCTAGGATTACTTCCATCCATTTTGTTTTAATCGTTGCTTACTTTAGCCTTCTTCTTTCCTTTACTGTTCCTCATGAGTGATATATCTGATTAGTTCTGCAAGGTTAGAGCTGTCCTAAGGAGTCTAATTTGAGTTTATGCCAACCACATCTTTACTACCATGATAAGTGCTGATCCGTCAAAGAGATCACAAGGTTTTCTCAACTTTGAACACAGTTTTGGATCCTGATTCTTTTATGGTACAGAGCTTCTATTGCATTATACTGATAAAAAGCTTCAAGAATGCATATTTTTGTTATGCCACAAATATACGAACTGCAATGCCCTGCTTATTTATTTATTTTGTAATTTTGTTTAAGAGGCTTCTGTGTGTGGTTTCTGTATACTAGAAGTAGTATTAAATATAGTGGTAGTAGTTGTAGCAGTAGTATAGTTGTAGCAGTAGTGACAGCATTAACAAGTAATATTAGAAGAAACACACACAGAGACTCCCTTATTTACTTTAGTTTCTTTTTCATTTTTTGTTTCTTTGGCAGACATTGCAGTGGTGTTCTTGTAGCATACCAACAGGCTGCATATCAGGCAGTGGCTTTAAATTAAATGATGTCTGTCTGGTTTTAGAGGAATGTATTTCCTCGGTGTATTTTGGTTTCTTTAGCAAACAAAATGGGGACAGCATCCCAGAATTTAATATAAGAAGACTAATTTTTTGGCATTGTTCAAATAGACATTATCCTCTTTAGCATTTCATTATAACCTACATGATTTCTGCTGAAGTGTTTGCTGGCTTCATGAACATTTTTGCTTGTACAAGGGCCAGTCCAAACGTTTTGGGAATAGACGCAATATTAAAAATTTAGATCTGATCATTGCATCTTTTCAAAATATGCTCCATGCATTCTTTACGCAGTTTGATCCTATCAAACATTTTTCAAATGCTGAACACCATTCTTCGTAAGCAGCTACTGTGGCTTCAGGTGACTTAAATCATTTGCCTCAAATTTATTCTTTCATTTTGGGGTTAGAAAAAAGTTACATGGGCCAGATCTGGGATGTAGGGATGGTGGTACAAATCTCTGACTCCTGCAGAAATTGGGTTGTTTCTTGTGCAATGTGGCATAACAAAATTCTACGCAGACCAGTCTTAGGACGCTTTTTTCTCAGTTCATTGAGCACTTGTGGCAGACATTTTCTGGTGTAACATCTAGAAGTAACAGTCTTTTGTCCCGCAAGTGGAATCGTCACAATGTGGCCACTTGCTGAGAAGAAGAAACAGATCATCTTCTTGGCAACACTTCTTGTTTGCTTCACTTCCTCCTGTTAAGACCCAGGCCGATGACTGTCATTTAGTTTCTGCATTATACTGGTAAATCCAGCTTTCATCACCTGTTACAGTGTTAAATGTTTTTGGATCTTCCTCCATTGAATTTTTCAATCATTTCCTGGCACCATTGCACACGTGCTTGTTTCTACTCATTTTTGAGGTGGTGGGTGATCCGGCAACTGCACTGATGTCAAGCTTTTCTTTCAGGATTGTTTTCACTGCTGCCGATCAAATATTTAGGGCTTCTTGAATCTGATCATATGTGCAACAATGATCTTCCCGCAACAAGTGCTCTGCTGTCATCCTCTACGAAATAGTCACCACATTGTCTGTTTTTAAAACACTGCATCTCATGATGCCTTCAGTTATACTGCTTGTATTATTTTTTGAAGACAGTCACTTGATTGTTCATTCCTACATGATGTATAGCACAACAGACCATGGTCGACCAAACCACCCATCAGCCTCATATGAGGGTGAATGATTGTCAAAATTATACCTTGGAACATGTTGTATTACTTGGATATGGTTACCCAGTCTTCTATTTTTAAACTGTTATATCTGCAAATGTTTTCAGGTGTATTTTTTCCTGTTTTTCTTTTAGAGATTTTTATTCTATCAGCTGTTTGTTTAAACATCAAAACGATTACAAATCTTGCTGTAGTAGTTTCAATGTGTGCCAAGTCTGACTACACCCACACTTCATCTCTGTGGTCTGAACTCAAATTGTCTATTATCCAAAAGTCTGAACCTGACTCCTCAGCAATTTTGTTGGTTTTCTTCTCTTGCTTTTCCAGCTGCAAGTATATTATTATTGTATCGAATCTATTCATCATTGTATCTACCTCTTTTTATATTTATTATCAGTTTTATTAATATTCCAATTTGATAAAATGCATTGAATTGTTAGTCATTTTTCCTTCCTTTTCTGAGCAGAACTGATGGCAAGGACAGTTAAATTCATCAGTATGGTTTACTGCAATATTTCATAGTACATTTAAATACAGTGTTTCATATTTGACAACCTGGGTTCAAACATTATTTGTGACCAGTCTGCAACCCAAAGCTGTAAACTACAGTTCTCTTCTATTATTTGTGCCAGCTTCTTACAAATATTACATCTTATACTATACCTCAGAACTATTTTCATTTGTCCTGATATATCTCTCTACATGTTATCTTTCATTTTTGAATGACCTATAATCAATTTCTATTGCATCTCTCAAATTTTGTGTTTTACCTGTTGTAATTCATATAATGGAGTTATTCCACTACGTTTGATTCTGCTTTCAAATAAAAGATGGCTGTAATTTCAATAACACTTCAAAATTATATTTTTAATTTTCATACTAAGAATGAGTATTAGTATTTTAAGGATTCCAAACCTTGTCGGAGTGTTGTGTTTGGTACAAGCAGTGACATTTGCAAGATATCTGGTGGAGAAGGATCCATCGCCACATCAGTAAGGTACAGGATAATTTATTTATTTAAATTATCTGCTTATTATTTAGCATTATGCATAATGGAAGAGAGGTCAAAGTAGTGAAAGTATAAAAGTACAGAAAATTTATAAAACTCTAAAGATTTGTAAAATAGGAACGAAAACAGAGAACAGTAATTTACAATAGTGTATCGTACAACGTTTTATCTACTTTAGTTATGTAATGTCAAGCTTTTTTTGTTTACTTTGGTAAATTATATTTTTATTTCAGATGTAGTATTGCCAATTACTGAAACATTGATACATAGTTTATATGTGTGTGTAGTGGGTCATGCACGATTTGATAAACCATTTGTTTGTTAGTTTTTGTTTAAAACTGAAGAACATGAGTACTAGGTGAATTAAATACACTTTGAAAAATGAGTTCTGACAAAAATATTGCAAATAGAAATAGCTATATTCTGTTATAGATAGTTTAATTTCTAATAAATCCCGACTTTGTATTATATATGTATGGCTCACAATACACAACCAGTTTTGTGGTAAAAGTGACATTACAAAAATCATCGCATAATGGAAGCTTCATTATGAAACTAGTTGCATAATGAGGTACCATTACGAAACTAGTTAGGTAGTGAATAGGTTTATGTTTTTTTTAGTATTGTAAAATCTATATTATGTAATAAAGTAGACAAAGTAAGTTATATACCTATATGATTTGTTCACATGATTACTGATGAAACTTCATTATTTTATTACAGGTTCTCTCTGGGAGTTTGTCATCAGGACTTGAAGACACTGAAAGGTAGGAGAAGAGTTGCCAGTTACTGACATGTATCATCATTGTATCACTGCTGGACCAACAGACAATCTGTGTTTTGTTACAGTTTCCTTTGCAGGTATTTCTCACCGGTGCTTGAAGACATCGAAAGGTAGGAGAAGAGTTGCCAGTTATCCGCATGTACAGCCGCTGTTTCATTAATCTGGCATCGCTGTAGGACCTCCACATGCCTGATGCGACCAAGTTTAAAGATGCACTTCCCTTGAGTGATATGTTTGTATTAGCAGATGTGCTCATAGGAATGTATCTGGGGCCCACAGGTGACTATCTCCCCGGGATCCTGCACCCGACTTGGGGGCTGTGGAGTGTATGTTAGGGAGTAGAGTAGACAGCCAATGGGGGCCTGTGGGGTGGGTGCTGTCACTAACCCAGTCCTCCCCTTTGCCATGGTTAGGTCGCGGTAATAACAATATTTTGTAAGTGCGCCAGGACGGGCGAAACCTGGAACCAGCTACCTTCGCGTCCCGCTTGATTCCTCCATTGGCTGGGCGATGCCAGACTCATGAACAAGGGCCATACATGCATTGAGAGAAATGTGCTGCCATGTTGTGTTGTTTTCTTCTGTTGCAGCTTTCAGGTTATAACAAGGTGAGGTATCTCATATATTGTATTTGTGTGTTTGTTTTCTTGGTGGCATACTTCTCTCAGCAACTAACAGCTAAAGTGAAAGCATATCTTTGGCTGTTCTTATAACCTTATGTTCAGAACTTGTAAGTATTAAGCATTTTTGTTTGCAGCAATTACCTTTCCAGACATGCCCTCCAGGAAGACATGGTCTGATGACACCAGATACTGAATTGTTGGTTATGTGAGCATGGTATGTGGCTCTAGGGGCAGTGTGAGGTTAGCTAACCATTAGGTAGGGTTTAGTTAGGCGAAGCTCCAGAGCTCACATAGCATCAACATACACAACAAAAACCCCATTTTGTAAACTTAATAATGTTTTTTCTAAATTTTCCTGGAATGGAACAGAGTTCCCATATTTTTCCCCCTTCTTGCACCTGTACCTCACCGTGGTTTGGGGGTGGCAACAAGCAAATATTTACTTGTGTCTTATCTTTACAGAGCAATAAGTTTATATGTATGAACGTTCTACACTTTTACTTGCTTCATACACACAGTGAACACACGTGCATAAAAATGTATTCTTTATTCTTATTCTTAGTATTCTTTATTCAGGATTTGAAAAAAAATTATATTTATCTAATATAATAATCAGTGATGCTTTAGTTCGTAGTTACTAGACAACAAAACCTATACTTTATATTCTAACATAACGTAAAGTACACTTTAATGATGATCATCTATATCTTATTTTCCTTGATAATACAGGGTTATTCAAAAAGAAGGAACAGACTTTAAATATTTATTTCTAATGAACGACAACAGAAGGCAACACATGCGATACATAACTGAATAGAGAAAAGTTAAAAATTTTATTTTGTGTTCAGAATGAGCAGCATTTGTTATGCGAGAATGACCAGTGCTTTTCCGCTTGCTTATGCAACCATCATCTACGAATTTATTGTATCAGTTGTAAATGTTTTATAACGAGGTGACTCTTTGTTGAACTTACAACGAAATGCATGCTGCAATGAAACCATGGATTCACTCTTTGCACAATGCAGCACTCAAAACGACTTTTCCTGTGGCGTTGCCATTTTCTCGTAAACAAACACAGCGCCGCTGTAGGCACTGAATGGAACTAATAGGTTGGGGCTTAAAACTTTGAACTTTACTCTATTCAATGATGTGTCGCTATCTATTGTTGTTCATTAAAAATGAATATTTAAAATCTATTCCTTCTTTTTTAATAACCCTGTAATATGCATTAAAGCAAAAACGTTCTCCCCTAACTGATAGTTATTATATTATCACAACCATTTACTTATTGGAGGCACATTTTCTCTATTATCTGAAGTATCGTTTTTCACAACTCTGCCTGTAATTGAACTTCTTTCCCTAAGTAATAGATCAGTAATTTTTTTTTACCCTCCACACTTTCTTCTGCAACAGTATTTGATTTCCACTCTTTTAAAAGGTTTCCCTGATGAACTGTAAAAAATTACCTCCTTCGCTCTACTTTAAATTCACATATGAAACTAGCATCCCAAATTGCAGAATATAACAACAAAGTTTGTTGTTTTATTGTGTCTTTTTTTTCTCCAAAGCACACATTACTCTTTCTGTAAACATATCTTTTCCGCAATAAATAAATTTCATTAAATATACTAAATATACAACATATACTCTGAACATAGATAAAATATTGTAGACACCGTGTTACAAATTACGTTTAGTAACTAGTTCTCTGAATAACTATTTCACAGCTTTGTCAGTATGAAAACAAATACATATAATCAGACATAGGAACTAAAGCCAGGACAAACACAAATAAAGCTAAACTGTTACTGGACTTTAGGCAGGGACACTGCAGGTAACAAACCACCTCCCATTCCTCCTACAATCCTTTGGCATTTGTAGAGAGCATTCAGTGACACTTGACCACCGTTGTTTACATTCTTTGTTAAATTAAATTAAATTGAGTTTTATTTATGGACGCTCTTTAACTACTATGGTCCTTATTGTCCCATTCTATATTGAGCGTGAAAGACTGGTAATTTTGCTCAGAGGCCTCTTTATCAGGATTGAGGTTCTTTTACGTGCCGTAAATCTACGACACGGGACCATCGGCTTTACTTCCCTTCCAAAGGAAGCCATGCTAAGGATTTTTATGCCCGAAAAAATCCATCGCTCTCTGTCGGGTTTGAACCCACGACCTTGGGAACTAGAGGCTAGCATGGTACCACTAGTCCACGGAGGACAACACATTCTTTATATTGGCATAACATTTGAGTATAGATAACTTGAAACCGACTGCTTAAGCCTACCTGCAATATAATACTTAAATATATGAAGGCAAAAAGAACATTAAAAGTAAGATTCCTAACAACTAAAGGTGTATGGCATTCAGCTATTTACATGATCACATAAAGAGTAAACATCAAAAATTGGTAGAGAAACTAAGAATTAATTACTTATGTGATCATATCATATATCATTACTAAATACGAGAATTCCATACATATGCATGCTTTTATAAGATCATCAGACATAGCTCAAACTTAGTACTTATAATTTCATTCTTTTCTGATTCAAATATGTGTACTTTTCTACGCATATTTTGGCCTTTTTGGGGATAAAAACATGCATAATGCATATATAAGGCATTTTTAGTTTAATTATACATATAATATACATCATTTTGAGTTTAAATGCATGCTTTAATGGTTTTGAGTAGACACCTCAGTTTTTCGATTTTATAATCCTTATTTTTGCTTAAGGAACCAGGATTGAAAAAAGAAAAAAATGGGGGGGGGGATAACAGAAATAGAAAGTTAAGATTCTCACAATAGGATGACTTTCCCAGAATTTTACCGACAGCCCTCTGCAGACCGGCTGTCTTAAACAGATTTATTTATCCACAACAATCACCGGCAAGCCTTCGATTTTGCACAATGGACATTTAGCCTTCTATGTCAGATACCGAGACAAAGACACAGCTGCAGAGCAGTCTTGTGGAATTTGAAAAAACCTTACTAGCAATTTCAAATTTTCTAAAACTGAAATCATTCACTAAACTGTCTTCTCAGTGTGTATGTATGAACCTTGTAAGTGATAAATGTCTGTGTTATTCTGTTTGCAATGTGTTAATGTGCCTCCCATTAAAAGTTCCAGAAGTGTAGTCCTTGTACAGTGGATAAAAGGAAAGGGTTTTATTAAATCAGATGGGGATATTGTATTCTGTGATTATTGCAGTAAAGAGGTAAGCTATTCTTTCGCCGAAAAGTTTCTATGGCACTTGTTCTTTATAAAGCATTACAAACTTTAAGTAATTAAATAAGAATGACAGTTTTTTAAAAAGAACGTCCATATAACTGGAAACCTTTTATGATTTCAGATAAAATGTACTAAAAATTTCAAATTAAACAGCATGTCGCATCTGCGTCACATATTGCAAGAATGCAAAAAACAAAAGAATCTGCAACACAAAATCTAGTCATTTATTACTGCTCCCACATCTAAGGCATCATAAAATAATTTTTACGCGGATTTGTGCAATGATTCTGTAGGGGCAAATATACCACTTAAGAAACCCTTAGGGTTTTTTGGAGAAGTGTACATCAAAAGATCCTTCAACATTTTTCGACATGTTTGCCAAAATAAATTTAATTTTGTGTAAAAATAAATGCAAACTATTTTCAGACAAGTACAAATACTTGTTGTTTTGCTAACCAGGTACTGGTAAAATTCTCAAGGATTTGGAAACTTCAAGCATGAAGCAACTATCCTATGGGGCGATATGTTACTAACCTAATTGTAGGAAAATTAACTGAAGATGGGCCTGGTCAACCCCATCTAGTATGCTGTAAAGACTTGCAAAAAGCAAATAACTCCACAATTACTAGTTTCTTTGATGGAATGCTGCCTCAAAAATATTTTGACTAATAAGCTAGGGAACCTCAAAGGAAAAACTTTAGAAATGTTATTAGTTGTTAACTGTGGAAAAATGATAGTGCATATTTTAATGTATTTTTCACTTGATCAAGTACAAATGCATGCATATTTTGGCGTTTTATAGTGCATGGAATTCTCGTCTTTAATCGCTACACATCAAGAGTTCTGCAACTGAATAAAATGAGTTAACTAATAAGAATGACCTAAGCTTCTTTTTAAACAATTGAAGCTCTTTTTTTTTTTAATAGTCATAGATAATTTGTTGCATTAAATTTTCCAACATCATGTGAAGTATCCCCAAGGCCCAATGTCACCCTCCGTGGTGTAGTAGTTACCGTGTTCTAGTTCTCGAGGTTGTGGATTTTGTTGGGCGTAAAAATCCTTAGTATGGCTTCCTTTGGAAGGGAAGTAAAGCCGTTGGTCCCCTGTCATAGATTTACAGCACGTAAAAGAACCTCAAGCCTAATAAAGAGGCCTCTGAGCAAAATTACTGGTCTTTCACGCCCAATATAGAATGGGACGCTCAGGACCATAGTAGTTAAAGGGCATCCATGAATAAAAAATAAACAGTGAGGCAGATGTATATATATATATATATAAAAATAACATTGGCATCTTCCTCAGATACACTACCAACCCAACATAATGTGAAATACAAAATAAAGCTCAAAACTCTCTGTGACTGTATAAAGCAAGAATAGTTGAAAGTTTTGCATTGTAAATATGCAGTGGACACAAGTGAACATTTACTTGGCGAAAGCAGGGGCACAAACATAATATACATATCTCTGAGCTTGTTGCAGGAATCCACAAGAAGATGAAGTTAAATTTGCAGAACAGGAAGAGAAAGCTACACTAAGCTCAATTTGATTTTGCACATTCAGTCACTTCAGCAACTTCATGTAACTATCAGAGTATTTAGTAACTAACATTAGATTACTACTGTGTTACATTCACATGACCGTCTCTACACAATATCATTTATTTTTATACAGCTTCTACAAACTATTCCTATGTAAGCTTATTTTTCTATCTGCTTCACGTTAATCAAGATAAACATTTGCAGATATAATTTCATTACACATTTTGTTGTGGGTAGAAGAGAAATAGAAGAAGCTGAATAGATAGCCAGGAGTTTAGTTATGCTTGCCACGTCCTTGCCAGAAACAATTGAATAATGACAGGACTTTAAAAAAATTGCAAAGTATTGAACAACTGAAAACAATATTAGCAGCTATCTTGGAAGCAGCTGATGCCACAAAAATAAATTATTTGAGATAAATTTTGTGTCTTAAAGAGATCTACGTTTTTGAGTTGCTTATGCTTTCCCTATTATAAAAAATTCCTTCTGAATGAAGAGGATTTCACAGGCTAGTCCCAGGAAATTTAAGATATACCTTTTGTCATTAAATACCTTATATATGTAGTATTTGAATCAAAATTGTTTCAGCTATTTTTGAAAGAATTAAAAATTTTGAAAATTTTTCCATATAAAGGGTAGTTTAGGGGGGGTGATTTTGTTTAACATACTCTGACGTGTGTTTGGAGGATACTGAACTTAAAAACTCCAAGTTTGTTATTTCTTGTACATTTTGTTTTAGAGTTATGCTGTTCAAACATAAACACGCCATTTTCTAAAAATAATTGTTTGATTAAGGGGTCACAAAATGTGTATTTCTGGTGAAATCTCAACACCAAATTTTTGGATGGAATACATTACTTCCTCTTATTAAAGGTAGGTGTCAAACGTAAAAATTAATTCACATGCGTATATATTAGGCATTTGAATTAACACTTTCTTAGATTGTAGGTGTTTACAGCCAGTTATATTTAAAGAGGAAACAATAACAATAATACAACGTTTTAAAGATGCAACTACGATACAATTGTTTTTTGACACTATTACTTTCTTACTACATTTATTAAGTAAGGGAATTTTTGCATTCTAATTTGATACCAGTATTTCACCAGAAATACATGCTTGCCCTGAATCCAAATAAAGCATTTTTGGAAATGTGTTTGTGAACAGCATAACTCAAAAACAAAAAGTCGGATAAATACCAAACTTGTTATTTGAGTTTAGTATCTTTCAAAGATATGACACAAAGATTTTCAAGAAAATCCCCCACCCTAGATTACGCTTTACATGGAACATTTTTTGGAAATTTTTATTTTATCAAAATTGCTCTAACAGTGTTTATTAAAACAACATACATTTAACTTATTTTCATGATAAATAAAATGTAAATCTTGAATTTTCTAAGAATGTCCCCAAAAGTCCTCTTCATTCTGAATGGCTTTTACATAATTGGTAAACCGTAAGAGAAAGACAAAGTTTTACTACACAAAAAATATAGGTCTCGTTAAAGCACACAATTCATATATTTTTTTTTTCTAGAGTGAACCATTTCCGAGATGTTCCATGTTATTTGCTTAAATTTTCCAATATTTATACTTTTTCTCAAATGGGAATTCGTTATTCATTTTTTTTATGTCCTGGTCATACAAAGAGAATATACTTTGGTGTTCTGTGAAGAGAATGGAATGCTCCACATAGCAACCAGCTCTTAAAAGATTTGACTATCGCTTAAAACCTATCACATTCCCCTTGGAACACCTACAAGAAAATTAGCAATAAGATAATTTCGGCAAATGTTTATCTGGATTAACATGAATTAGATGGAAAACAAGCGTTTGTAGCAATATTTTGTACAAGAGTAGAGGAGGTCATGTGAATGCAACACATTAGAATTTTTCATCTTTAGCCAACATAATGTGGGTCAGCCAACGTCAAAATTTGATATACATTTTCTAAATGCATATCCATCACATTTCCAATCCCTCTAGTTGCACCAAGCTTGCATTCCTTTATTTAATGACGAACATTAAAGTTTTTATTGTTCTTTGTTAATTTACACCCTTTTTGCTGTTCTTTGTAGCTTTTGCCAGTGTTTTTGAGGCAATAGCCAGTTTTGAATTTATATAATCAAACTACATGACACTTTCACCAGAGGAACCAAAACTCAATGGATCTGTGGGTGTGAGAATCTGAGGTTAGGAAGTACATATACTACCAATTTATTTCACAAGCGCTTGCACATAGCTCTCCCGAAGTTGCCCGACGAAGTTCGAGTGAATGCCGAAAATGAACGAAAGCGGACGATCTTATGGGAGCATTCCAGTTCAAGGGGGAAGGTAGTCCATTCCGGCACATTTTGCTCTCATTGGCTGTGGTCAAATACATAACGTGGGACTTTGGCGCGCGCATTTCGACTGGCAATTGAAAGTGAATACATAAAGCCATGCGTTTCAAAGCAAGAATTTGTACATACATAGTACAAATCGGTTTAAGTTCAGTACCTTCCAAACATGGGACACAAAGATTTTCAAGAAAATTCCCCACCCAAAATAACCCTTTACACGGAAGAATTCTCGAATTTTTTTTCTTCTGAAAAATGACTCAAAACGAATTTGATTAAAATGCCATTGTATTCAAGATATTTACATGAAAAATAAAATGTTTATTTTTAATTTTCTGGGAATAGCTTGTGAAGTCCTCTTCATTCGGAAGGAATTTTGTATAATCTTGTGTAACTGGTAAATTTAACCAACAGAGGAAAATGGAAAATGCACATGCACAGATTCTGCTGTCCTGTGGAATATGTGTAAACACATTCATTTAGTATGCCAAGCATATAAGCCTGTACTTGTATGCCCCCAAAATAAGGAGCCTGAAATAAATACTGAAGCGCATCTACCCACTGAAAATGCAGAATTTCTTGCCAAGGAGCTGTCAACAAGGAGGAAAGTAGAGGACTTAGAGTTGAGGAAGAAATGTGAAGCAGAAAGGCTAATGAAAATTATAGATGGCATAAAAACAGAAGCTGGTCATTTTGCCTTACAGAAACGGGCCGCTCCTCTAGAGATAGTGGTGAAAAATGCAGAGCAAACACAAGAACATACAACAGATTTCATTTGCCAAGCTGGAACTTTAAAAGAGCCAGCTAACAAAAAGGTATGTCCACAGAGAAACGTCATGTTTTACTCTACAAAAAAGAAAACTATGAAATTATCTTCACGTTTTAAAAAGCCCAATCATGAAGAATGTAACCAGTTAGCGGTACAGCTCAGTAGTGGATTTGCAGCAATCACTGAGTAGCCAGAGAAGGATAGTGCCAAGATTTTTCTGGTGTGCTGAATTTGTTCTGCTGCTTTTCTGATTGTACATCATGACTAGTCTTCTGCTGCTGGTCTATGCAGAGTTATCACATGGACGCAACTGTAGCTGAAATTCCTTTCTTCCGTTTCCAAATGGTGATAATGAAGTAGTCTAGAGAGTACAGGGTTGCCATTTCAGCTTTTGTGTGCTACTTCACCTAGTTGAGTTGCAAAAGTTTGTATAATGCTTGTTTGAACACATCTAGAAGCAAAGTGCAATAATTCCTTGGTTGTCTGTCGACTTGTGGCTGAACACACATGGTGAGGAAGCAGAGGAAATTATACTCCTCCCCATTCCTGACATGTCTTTTGTGATATTGTCATCTTGCTACAGTGCCAGTCTCTACAGACATAGCAGGTTTGATATTGGACTTTAAATACTTTAGCTACCATGTAAATACTATTGCTGGATAGAAAGTAGTAGGAATACCGGTAGCACACAGTGATTGTATAATTGCTAGTCAATGGGATAGATGGATCTGTTGCATCCCAGTTTTATATGTTATAATGTTTTATGTATATGCAAACTCCACCATCTTCTAAATGTTTTCTTATACAGGGTGAAAGGTATCGCTTGAACTGTAATAAAATGGCTAATAGACACAGGCACAAGGAACATCACTGTTTCATTTTTGTAGGTTTAATGACAAAAATTGTATTGGACATATTTGCACTACTCATTATATAGAATCCATGATTAACGTACGGTATACTGTCTTCGCAAATAATACCCATGCAGTAATAATGAGAATTTCTCGTTTCAAGTGATGTCTTTCTCAAACATGTCTTCAAGGTAATAGAAATTACATGGGAAATTGAAATTTAAGCATAACATAAGTATAAAGTTATAATTTCAAGCTTATTCAAAGTGAATTAATCATCATAATAGTATCAACCTCATGTAAGCACTTTATGTAGGGCAGATTGCATGTGATGGTGATTAACACTTATTTGCTGCTGTTGTCCTACTGTAATGCATGTCGAGAAGTTTACTGTTGAAATGGTGATGGTTTACAAATTTTTCTCTCTTAGATAATGCATGATGGGGAGGGGAGCATCCCCTCCCCCAAAGGCTGTTCTTGGCGTTGGGTATATTCCTACTTACTCTGCATACTTCATAACTGTGTTCAATTTCCCTGAGCATTGCTCACAGTGGAGCCAAATGAACAAACACAAACAAACATCACTGTATGGGCTCAATTTGTTTTTTTCCCCATATGACCTGTCAATAAATTTAAGGTTCCCATGTGCTGCAGGACCTCCACTGTGTTATATCAAATGTTATATATTGAACCTTTCCCAGGAAAAGGAATCAAAGTGTATTTTATATTCAATAACTGTAAGTTTTATTAACTAGAACTGGCTTTGTGTATGCATAAGTGACTAAGTGCAATTACAATTACCTATAAGACCATTCCAATAGATTGTAATAACAGACATTCAAGAGGTTAAAATTTAATGAACATTTTAATTGGGTAGGCCATTCAAATGTATATTAATGTAGGCACATGTTCCTTAAAATACCATACAAATGTATTATACAGTATTATTAAATATGAATGTGAACGCAATGTCTCTGTGTTTAACCATATCACACCCACCCTTCATAATTGTCAATCACTTTAACATGTAGTTTAGTGTGCCAGTATTAATTGTTTTTTCATATGTTGACTGCAGAAAGAATGTAACAGCATTTTGTATCACTTTCATACTATTGTTTTTTAAGCAATTACAGAATTTAAATTTGCTTAAAATGCAATATTTCATTATTACCTACTTACCGCCTTACCCAATTTTATTATCACTTAAGTATAGTTATATTGTTGTTTCTGCAGGTTAATGGTCCACATGCTGGTTTATAAATTTGGGTGGCTGGATGAGACACTCATTCATTAGTATTGCTCTCTGTCCTCCATAGTATTTTTAATTTTAATGTCCCTTTTAACTTCACAGGTTTACAGAAATTGGAGACTGGTGGGAGGGGGGATGACTGATGAAGATGGTGCAATTGATGGAATTATGGTGGGGAAAACAGAGAACATTCATTCTAAGTGCCATTTTATATACCACAAAATCCCACCTCTGATCCCTAGGATTGAATCCAGGCTTTTTTTGTGAGAGGCCATAGTGCTGCCCAATTAGAAGTGTGAATATGAGACAACATTTAAAACAGAGATATTACTCAATACTATCAAGTAATGAAACCATGAAGTTGTTTTACAAGGCAGCTCCCACTATGACTTCACAAATGAGGTGTATGTAAATAAAGCATTAATAGATAAAAAAGAATAACTATTTCAGCAGATATTTTGCCATGCAATAAGCATTGTACATTTATATAATTTAAGTTGGGTGTTTTGTCATAAATATGGTAGCTGACATTTCGATATGTAGAAATCATTCAGCAATAATGTGGTAATACACAAGTTTTATGTAACTATTTGTGCTTCCAAGGCCAGCGCTTAACCGAGTTACCCAGATTGACAAAAAATTCCCAAAGATACACAGTGCATATGGAGAATTTTCTGTTTATGAAATGCTTTGCAATGAAAAGAGCATAATGTCCTAATTTATTTGGTATAACAGCAGGAAATAGTGTTTGAGCACAACACTAATACACATCCAAAATCAAACTATGGATCCCAACTATATCATTACATCAAATTCAAAATTGAAATAGGTATCAGACATAACCTTTGAGCATGAGTTCTCATGTTCGTTTTAAGATATTAGTGTGCAATCCACAAAAACAAACTTTTCGAAATACAGTCCAATTCGAACACATTTCAACACTAAATAGCACAAACACACATTTTAACACCTTAACATACTCAGTTTATATTTAAGGTTAGCTTGTTTTCGTTATATATATATTTCAATTCTTCATTAAAACCAACTAACGTTGCGACTTTCAATTCACAACCTGTCGGATACCTTACTAGGTTTTCAGGTCATGTTCCAGTTTTAAACATCCAATGCGCGTTATTTGGTACTCAATATTAAATAAGGTATCACTATAAACTCCTACGTTTACACAATTGCTCGTTGATACGAAAATTCAGCTTTATTCTTATATTTTCCGCATTGCTATTTTATCAGATGACTTCCATCTTAGTTTAGTTTCAGGTTTCAAGCCTCAGCAATCAGCATGGCAGAGATCGCGCTATTCGCTCTGGAAGCGTGCTGTTTGTTTACTTTCGGGAGAGCTATCTGCAATCGCTTGTATGGTATTCTTATACAGTCTGGCTACGAATTTCAGGGAAGCAAAGGTAAGTTTCCCATAGCATGATATAGGGTAAATAAAACTTATAAGAAAAAGAAAATACATTTGATTTGAGTTCATTGAACTTGCAAGTTTATAACAATCAAATACATTTATAAAAATGCGCGACTGTATTTACAAATTAGTGGTAAAATTGAAGTTCTGTTGTTGGTAGATAAATTCAGTGTTTTCGTGAATTTCATGCCTGGATGCGGACAAATATTGCAAATGATTTTTGAAATCCGGTTTTATATCTAGAGGGCGTAGTCAGTTGTGCCGGAAATATAATAATGAAGTACAGAATAAGCTGTTAATTATATATTGGTCAAATAAGCCAATAATCAGGAAGTGAAATCTTCAAACAAGGTGAGCAATTTTACTGCTGTCAGAAAAGAATGCAATGGGATATATTATTCGCATGCGTGAATATAAGTATGACATTATTGAGGCGCAAAGGACATTTCTTCAAGAGTTTTATGCTAAATTATTCCACATACGCTCGGATACTGAAGCTGTTCTTAAAGCCCTCTGCATTCAAATGTATTTCGGAATTGCTGCTAGCCCGAGATAGACGGTTTTGGGCAGTGTCGCCCAGAACCATAGAGAATTGTGTTACCTTAACGAAACAAGATTGCTGCATGTTTTTGTATTTATTTCAGGGTAGGACATGCCCAAGAAATTTGTAGGCGAGAATAGTAAGGCTACTGCAGCCCGAGCTCGAAAGAATGCGGCAAAAGAGGAAGAAAATGCACGAAAACAAAAACAGCTGGAAGAAGAATATTGGAAAGATGACGACAAACACATCATGCGTAAACAGCAGAGAAAGGTATCTATCAGTGACACCAGTTTTAAATTAGTACTAAATCTCTAAACAACAGGCAGTTCTCACTTTGTGCAGAGTTGTTAATTATGCCCCAAATAAATTTGCTGTTAATTTTATGAAGTAAAAGAAGTCAATGTTACAATTAGAAAAGAAAATACAAAAATCTTTGTATGGTGTCCAAGTTAAAGTAATTTCAAAAAAGGTTTTCCAACCTAATTAGTGTTAAAGAAAGGAGAATGGTACTTCCATAAAATCTGTCTCTTCCGAAATTAATTAGTGTTTGTGTAAGTTGTATTAATAAAATTTAATGCTTATGTTTTTGTGTCCTGATTTTTATTTATAACTCAGGAAACCAGAACCATACTAATCACAAATGTATGCATAGGATTAAATTTCAGGTGCATTTGCAGCACTTTATATCCTGTAATGTTCTGATGTGATTTTGAAAAATAATTTTAAGACACTTAAATTTTTACTTTCTCTATACATATAGTAACTAAGGGAAGTATTGCATTCCACCCAAAAATTCTATGTCAAGAATACATGTTTTGAGGCCCCTGAACCCCAAAAAAGCAACTTTTAGAAAAAGGTCTTTGCGTGCATGTGCCTCTCTCTTCATTTGGAAGGAATTTTGTACGCTCTGGTATAACTGGTAAATGTTAAGCGATAGATAAATATGTACTTCACGAAAAAAGTAGATCTCTTTAAAACACACAATTTATTTCAAAGAGCTTTTTTGTGGCATAAGCCATTTCTGAGATATGCATTATTAATGGTACAAATTGTGGGTAAATTGCTCTTAGGTGGTCTTCAACAGCGATGGAAGTGATGTCTTATATGTCCTACAGATGTCACTCTGTGTCATTCTTTAGCCCTACAGATGTCACTATGTCATTCTCTAGCTCTAACGCAATGCTGGCAACATATGAATAAGTAATGCCACCAAAGCCGGTAAGATATCGCCAACTCTCTTGGTGTGTGTTCTTAATTACTACTTATTTTAGGTTTCTGAATTCACGGAAGGTTAGCCTTAGGTTAGATTTTTTTTATATAAGCTTAGGTTTCTGAATTCACAGAAGGTTAGCCTTAGGTTAGATTCTTTATTATATCAGCTTATGTTTCTGTATTTCCGGAAGGTTTGGTTTTCTTATTTATGTTGGCACTCCCCATTGAGCATTTGTATTAGTGGGAAGATGGCTACGTATGTTATGTTTATATCGCAATTTTTCTATAAAAGTAAAACACCTAAAAGGGGTGGGCAGGTGGGCACCAGCTATTGGCGAGATCACATCTACTTATAACCTCACTCTTAATGTAATTTAGTCCATTCCTTCTTGCTTTTTTCAGCATTTTCAATGAAGACCACCTAAGAGCAAAATAGCCCAAATTGTTCTTTGCTTGGTCATTCTTTTATAGTGCTATTTACATTTAGTTGTTTCTCACAATTGCATGGAAAGGGTATGGAATTTTAAGATTGGCATGTAGCGTCCAGTGACTATCGCTGTTTCCTCTGTATCTCTAACGAAATGTGTAATATAGCTGTTTCTGCAAAGGTTTATTTGGATTAAAATGAAGTAGACAGAAAAATAAGCTTTAGTAAGAATAGTTTGTATACCTACTAATAGATGATAGAGAGTAGAGAAAGTCATGTGAATGTATCACATAAAATTCTTAGGAGATGCTCTGTATACATTACCCTTAATGTTATACCAGTTTCAGTGAAACATAAAATGTATCAACAAATTTCATTTCATACTCTTGTATTCCAGTAATAATACTGAAGTATTTGCACAGTATCTAACATTAGATGAAACGTCAAACCACTATGTTGGAAAATTAACAGCTATAAAAGAAGCATTACAGAGCATTTTGTATAGACCATACATAAAACAAAAAATAGTCATCTTATCAGACTCAAAATCAGCCATAGATGGAATAGTAAATTACAATAATAAAACAACAAGAAATATTAAAGAAATAAGAAGGCTAATTAAAGCAGTTGAAGCTAGAAATCATGTCACTCTACAATGGATCCCAGGTCATGTTGGACTTTTGGGCAATGAACATGCGGATCAATTAGCAAAGAAAGGTGCAATCTCGCCAAATGCAAAAGCCTTAAAAGTGATAACTTACAGACTTTATATTGGGAAGCCAGAGGGAAAATGATGCAAATCAATTAATCTCCAGTGCCGTTGGTGAACAACAACAACAACATAATACTGAAGTGCCAGACATAGTATTTTTACTTTCTCTACCACTTGCATAAAGTATTATATTCCAAACAAAAAAAATCTGATGTGTTACACTCACATGACTTTCTCTACTCTTGTACAATCTAATTTTACAAACGCCTATTCTCCATATGCTTCATGTTAATCGAGATATCGAAATGTCAATCTTATTGGTAATTTTCTTGTAGATGCAAGGGGAATATGGTAGCTTTTAAGCGATAGTCAAATATTTTAACGCTGGTTGCTATGTGGCGCATTCCATTCTCTTTGCATGTCCAGGACATAAAAAAATGAATAACGAATTTGAGAAAAAGTATAAGTATTGCAAAATTTAAGGAAATAACAAGCAATATCTCGAAAACGGTTCACTCAACAAAAGAAATGTATATGACATAAGTTGTGTATTTTAACGCGATCTATATTTTTTGTGTAGTAAAATTTTGTCTATCTCTTATAGTTTACCAGTTATGCAAAAGTCGTTCAGAATGAAGAATACTTTTGGAGACATTCCCAGAAAATTCGAGATATACATTTCATTTCTCATGATATTATCTTAAACATATGATATTTTCATCAAAATCGTTAGAGCCATTTTTGAGAAAATTAAAATTTTCGAAAAATGTTCCATGTAAAGGGTAGTCTGGGGTGGGGGGATTTTCTTGAAAACCTTCGTGTCGCATCTCTGGAAGATACTGAACCTAAATACCAAGTTTGGTGTTTATCCGACTGTTCGTTTTTGAGTTATGCTGTTCACACACACACAGACACACAGACACACACACACACACAGACACACACACACACAGACACACACACGGACATGTTTCCAAAAATGCTTTTTTTGGATTCAGGAGGTCTCAAAACATGTATTTCCGGTGAAATCTCGGTATCGAATTTTTGGGTGGAATGCAATACTTCCCCTACTTACTGTACGTAGTAGAGAAAGTAATTAATTGTCACCATTTCATTAGAAATAGAAGAGGTCCCAGTCCCCTAAATCCAAAAGAAAGTATTTTCAGAAAAAAAAAATCCTCTGTGTGTGCATTTGCATGCATGCACGGTAGAGATAAAACAACATAACTTAAAATCAAAGAAACAGATAAATGCCAAATTTGGTATTTAAGTGCAGCATTTTCCAAGGATGCAACACAAAGGTTTTTCAAGAAAGTTACACCACCCCAAACTACCCTTTGGGGTTAGCACTAAGCCCAAGGCTAGTGTTCCAGTGCATCTGGAACAATGACAGAAATCTGTATCGAACAAGACAAGGCCCTTTGGGATACGAAGTCCTCTTCATTTGGAAGGAATTTTGTATGATGGATAAATCGTAAGAGATAAGTCAAAAACTTAGTGTACAAGAAAATGTCTTCAAAGCATACAGTTTATTTGCAATAACTTTCCTTTTTGTAGCATTAGCCCTTATCAAGATATCCATTGTAATTTTCATTAAAGTGCTCTTGCTATTCAGTTGTTTTCACAATGTCATGAAAAGAGTATGGAATTTCAAGACCAGCATGTAGTGACCCACTTTTTAACATCTGACTATTGATTTGGTTTCTTGCATCTCTCTTGTATCTAAAACAAAACGTGTAAGAAACTATTTCTGTAAAGGCTGATTCACTATAGCCCGAGAACAGAAACCAGAACGAAAACGAGAACAAGAAGTATACAAACTTTTGTTCACAATACCCTGGTAATGAGAATGGGAATGATATATCAATGCCCCGTATCAATTGCAAATATTTTCAATAAACATTTTACCAGTATAGTAGATAAAGTATTTTTGCCTCAATCAAATTTAACAAAAAATGTGACTAACAAACTAAACAGAAATGCTAAGAGTGTATATTTAAAGCCAGTAAATGAAGACAATATAAATAAAATAATGAACTTAAAAAAGAATGTTTTCGGCAGGTTTTGACGAAGTTCCAGAATGTATAATTAAATCATGCCAAGACTATATAGCAATGCCCTTACTGAAATTTGCAATAGTGCATACCGGAACATTTCCTGATATCTTAAAAGTAATTCTTATATTTAAGAAGGGTGATGCACAAAATGTTGATAACTATAGGCCTATCTCAGTTTAGTCGGTTTTTCCAAAATTCTGGAAACAGTTGCGTTTAACAGAATCTTCCCTTTTTTTTGAAAAATATGTAGTTAGTGAATCGCAAAATGGTTTTAGGAAAAACAAATCTATTCTACAGGAACGGTCAAAAAACTACGAACCGGCTGCGTGGTGTTTTTCCTGTTGGCGTCCTTGGCACTTGTTGTCATCTGCCCCTATCATAGAAAGGCCTGGATGAAACCATACAACATTTTTAAAAACTACTTTTAAAGGCTTTACTTACCAACTTTATGAAAGGAGATGCTGAAACTGGCCACTGCCATTGTCCATACATTTTCTGCACATTCTAGGGCCAATTTTTTTCGAGTCAGCAGTTGACAACCGTACATATGTGAATACAATTTTGTCCCCCCCCCCTTGTTTTAGAGAATTAACAGCGTGATTTTGCCTTTTTTAAACAAGACTCTGCAATAGCTTATAAGTCCAATATTTTGATGAGAACATTGACAGTGCGTTTTAGGACAGAATTATTAATATAGATTTCTGGCCCCCTTTGGTCCCCCGACCTAACCCCCTGCGATTTCTATCTCTGCGGTAACTTAAAACATAAAGCCACACGCCCTGGAAGAATTAAAACAAAATATTCGCCAGGAAATTGCCGGCATTTCTCAATGTGAACTACAGCGAGTGATGGATAGTTTCCTAAAGAGGTGCCACAATGTATGGACAACGACGGTGGCCAGTTTCAGCATCTCCTTTCATAAAGTTGTTAAGCAAAGCCTTTAAAAGTAGTTTTTAAAAATGTTGTATGGTTTCATCCACGCCTTTCTATGATAGCAGAGATGGCAACAAGTACTGAGAATTTGGACAGAAAAAACACTGCACAGCTGGTTTGTAGTTGTTTGGTTCTCTCTCTATAAATGCCTTTTATAAATTCATAAAACTACATTAGAAGGGTTTGAAACAAACTCCACATTTGGTAGATCACACTATCCTGTTATCAAAGTTAGAAGCCTGTGGTATAAGGGGGTTGGCTCATCAGTGGTTTAAATCCTACCTTACTGATAGAAGACAAGGTACTGTCATAAGAAATGAAATAAATGGCTCTCAAATTAACTCTGATATAAAGGTAGAAGCTGTGGTGTTCCGCAAGGTTCTATTCTTGGACCTCTACTTTTCTTAATGTACATAAATGACTTACCACTAAAAACTCCCCATGCTGAAACCATATTATATGCAGGTGATACTAACATTGTAGTTCAAGGATGTAGCTATTTAAAATTGCAAAGTCAAGCAGATACTTCAATGACAAATATGATGCAGTGGCTCTGCTCAAACAAGCTGCTGCTTAATACTAAAAAATCACACTGCATGCAAATAGCATGATGTGGTAGAAGCAACACAAGTGTAGCACCTAAAATTACATATAATAATTATGAAATACTTTGTCCACGAGACCAAATTTTTGGGGGTAACAACTGACAAATTCTTAACCTGGAAACCGCATATTCAGAAGATGACTTCAAAAATTAATAAAGCACACTATATAATATCTGTATTAAAACTATTTGTTATATACAGACACTAAAATTGATATATTTTTCTTATGTAGAATCTGCTCTTGCTTATGGAGTTCTGCCACAGAAATAAAAGCTCTTTTTGTAGTGCAAAAGAAAATAATAAGAAAGATGTTTAGTATAAATAGGATGATTCACTGTAAAACTTATTTTAAGGAAAACAACATACTAACCTTACCCTGCTTATATATTTTAGAAACAACGTTCAAAATTTCCAGATGAATAATGCAGTACATGATCATAAAAGAAGGAACAGCAATAAAATACATATATTTACAAGGTTCCAGATTTACTAAAAGAGTTAACTCCATTTTACATAAAGGTATTCACATGTACAACTTAATCACTGGGAAAATAAAATATAAGGATAAAAAAAAATAGTCAGAAGTGATGCAAAAAGATTTCTAATAAATCATAGTTTCTATAGTACTCAAGAATTTGTTCAATATTTCAGATTTTGTATTTAACCCTTTGTTATTATACGTGCATTTATATGAATAATATCTACAGATTTCACGTTTCAATTGTATTTGTGCTAAAACTCTTCATTATGTACTATAGTGACCATTATGATTGTATTTTTCCTATAATTTTCTTTATTGGTTTTTATGTTTATATTTTTTGTGTTATTGTATTATCTATTTTGTCCAGTCCATTATAGGATATATAGAATCTTATTGTATTCTATTTTAACTTCATTTTTACTATGTTAGTACTTTGTGTTTAAGACTATATTACCATATTTCCTAATATATTATATATATATATATATATATATATATATATATATATAAATTTTTATGAAACCATGAAATTGTAAAATATTTCTAATGGTGAATAAGATTAAAGATAGAAGTCAATTTTGCACATTGGGATGTCATTTGTTTGTAAGTAACCAATGATATTTTTACTTTCTCTGCAATATATAATAAGTAGGGGAAGTATTGCATTCCACCCAAAAATTCGATATCGAGCACCGGAAATGCATGTCTTGAGGCCCCCTAAATCCTAAAAAGGCACTTTTAAAAAATGTCCATGTGTGTGTGTCTGTGTGAACAACATAATTCAAAAATGAAAAATTGGATAAATATCAAACTTGGTTATTTAGCTTCAGTATCTTTCAAGGATGTGACATGAAGATTTTCAAGAAAATTCCCCCACCCCAGACTAACCTTTACATGGAACATTTTTCGAAATTTTTAAATTTCTCAAAAAATGGCTCTAACGATTTTGATTAAAATGTCGTATGTTTCTTCCATGGCACATGAAATATATATTATGAATTTTGTGGGAATGTTCTCAAAAGTCCTCTTCATTCTGAATGAATTTTGCATAAATGGTAAACTGTAAGAAACAGACAAAATTTTACTACACAAAAAATGTAGATCTTGTTAAAACACAATTTATGTCATATACATTTTTTTTTTTTTTTTTTTTGTCGAGTGAACCATTTCCGAGATATTCCCTGTTATTTGTTTTAATTTTCCAATACTTATATATATATATACTTCTTCTCAAATGGGATATTTTTTTTTTTAAATGCCTGGATATGGAAAGAATACTCTACATAGCAACCAGCTCATAAAACATTTGACTATCACTTAAAGCCTACCATATTCCCTGTGTACCTACAAGAAAATTAGCAATAAGATAGTTATGAAGTAGATGGAGAATAAGCATTAGTAAAAATAATTTGTGCAAGAGTAGAGAAAGTCATATGAATGTAACATCAGAATTTTTTCTCCTGCTTGCAATTCAGCCAGTATGGTGCAGATTATTCAGCATCAAAATTCAAAAGAGTAAACATTTTCTAAATGCAAATCCATTAATATTTCTGATTCCTCTAGTCGTACTGAGCTTCATTTCTTTATTGATAGTGCACATTAAAGTTGTTGTTCTTGTTAATATGTAACTTTTTTTTTGCTGCTCTTTGTATATATAATTTGTTTATGGTATGAGTGCATTTGGAGGAGGGCACTTGTTGAGAATGCATAACATGTTAAGGTTTGGAATTAGTTGGGAGTGCGGGGCAAGGCAATAGTGGGAATGTATAGTTGCATAATGAAAACAGTACCTACTTGCTGGTGTCTTCACATTCGGCCTCGGAAGCAGCATCTCTGTCGATGATTTCTTTACCTGACTGCACTTCCAATGCATTACCCACTTATTCCATAACTGTTGAGTTCCTCTACTCATCAAATACACTCATGTCATGGCCAACTTAAACTTTTTGCTATTGTTGTTTTGGGTTGCATATAAACAAACTAAAGATGACACGTTTGCTAGAAGAACCAATGTTCAGTGGATCTGGGGGAGTCGGGATGTATATTTATTGGAATTTCTTCCAGTCCGAGCTTGCAACTAGAGGAGCTTTAACAGCTGCTTCATGTCGACCACCTTCAATAATTTCTGGATTGAAGAGTCTAATATGTATAATATAGTTCTAATATTCCATGCCCAGGAATGAGAATGAGAAAGTCTTCTTTCCCAAGACCAAAGAAAGCGTCCTGTTAATTCTGAACACTCACTTAATACATGTATTTTAACTTTGCCATTCTCATTTATTGTGAAGCGGCCTTGAAGGTTTATCTCAACTACCAAGAAGTAGATAGAAAAATAAACTTTCATGAGAATAGTTTTTACTAGCTATATGAAAATAAACAATAGTGAATATCATATGATGCAATGGATCAAATGTTTTTAAAATGGTTTCTTTTCTATTATTATTCATGGCACCACAAAACGTGTATTTCTAATGAAATTTTGGTACTGAATATTTGCGTGGAATACAATGCACCCTCTACATACTATACATATTCGATAAACAAAGTAATAAAATCTTCAAAAAGTTTGTGCTCCTGTATTTCTCTGGTAACTACATTTCAAGAATATACACTGCCGTTTGTGAATATTGCAACACAAAGAAAGAATTTCCCAAATAACTCCAGACTTGGTGGAAGTATAAAAGAGTGTGCAAGCAATAAGTGATTAGGTTTACAGAGAGATGGGGTACACATAGGCCAAGCAGAGCCCTCTCATGTCGGTCCAACAAGGTCAGTGTTGCGCCCAGTGTAGTCAGTGCAGAGCTGTCAAACAAGGTGGAAACAATAAATTGAGTACCATTATGCCTCGTCGACCTCAAAGAGGCCATATCGGCATGTGAGTGAGTTCGAACGGGGCAGAATGATCGGTCTCTGGGAAGTGGGTTTATCATACCGTGACATTTCGGCTCGTACAGAGCATGCTGCTACAACAGTGATGCGTGTGTGGAAACAGTGGATGGATGAAGGTCGTACACAGCAAAGAGCGGGTACTGGACCACAGAACATGACCGTCATCTTGTCCGCATGGCCATAACGGACCATACAGCTTCATCCACAGTGTTGGCTCGATGCTGGAGCACTGCAACAGATGCGAACTTGTCTACATCAATGGCTCATCACTGTTCTGCTGCAGATTGGACTAGTTGCATGCGTGCCATTACATCGGTTTCCATTTTCAGAAACCACAAGCTCCTCTGACTGCAATGGGCACATGAAGACCGTCACAGGGGTTCTGAGTGACAAAATGTAGTCATTTCGGACGAGTCCTGCCGCAGCATGTCCTACAGTGATGGCCACGTACGTGTCTGGCAGCACCGTGGTGAGCGCAACCTGGAGGGCTGCATTGTTGAGTGGCATAGCGGACAAACACCAGGTGTGATGGTTTGGGGTGTCGTTGGTTACAACAACCAATCTCGCCTCCTACGAATTGAAGGTACTTTGAACAGCAACCGGTACCAAACGGTGGTTGTAGAGCCTGAGGTACTCCCCCTGCTTCAGGCATCTCCGCAGGTCACATTTCAACAGGACAATATCCGGCCTCATATTTCAAGGAATGTATAAGCTTTCTTCAAAGAGCTATGGGTACCATTGGTTTCCTGGCCTGAATGTTCGCCTGACATGTCACGCATCGAACATGTCTGGAATATGGTTGGTCGGACCTTGTGCATCACGGTCCTCCAGTAACTAGTGTCACAGATTTGTGGGCTCGAATACAAACTGCGTGGAGGGAAATCCCTCAGGAACTTATTCAGAACCTTTTTGATTCAATGCCATGGCGTATAGCAGCTCTAATTGTAACGCATGGAGGCCACACCAAATACTGAATATTAGGGCTCAAAGGTCATGTATAGATTTGAACAGTTTATCATTTGTTACTTGTCATGTATCTAACCTGTGCTATTAAATTCATGCGTTTCCTTCTTGGTGTTGCAGTTTTCACAAACGGCAGTGTATATACAGCAGTGTTTCATATGTGCTTACAGTCACATAGACATAAGATAAATTGACACAAATAGCTGCTGTAGTTGGCGAGTTTTCAGGAACTCTGGTACAGAGATGTGTTTTGTTTCAGGAGGAGCAGGCTCGTAAGAAGCAGGAGGTACTCGAGAAGAAAGCAGAATCTAAAGCTCTTCTTGAGGAGGAGATGAAGTCAATTCAAGTTGCTCCCAAGCATGCACCAGCAAAAATAACGCAAGCACAAATTCAGGTGAGGGATTATGGAAGTATACTTGTTAGGTGTAATACTGCGACACAACTATATTCATAGATAGTGTTATTCTTCCGTCAGGCCGAGGAAGAGCGGCGCAGGGCAGCTGCTGCTACTGCTACTACAAAGACCAAGGAACCCGTCACACACATTGAGAAACCTCTGGAAGAGAACATAAACAGACTACAAGTTGAGGGTGAAGAGGCGAGAACTATAGATGAGGCAATAGCTGTGCTCAGGTAAGTTGTAATAGTGTAAAAATTACTAGCATTCTGTCAGAATTTTGTGCATTTATGTAAACAATTGTAGTTGTCATTAAAACACCCAATTTATGTCAAACAGTTTTCCAGGATATTCTTTTGAATTTTCAAATCATGTTGTAAGGTGCTATGTTTTTATATCGTGGTCATGCAAGGAACATAACAATTTCAAATGCATCTCAGAGCAACCTGCTTTTTAAAACTTTATTGCTTTTTTAACATCAGTTTGTTTTTACTTTCTCTACTACATACAGTAAGCAGGGGAAATATAGTATTCCACCCAGAAATATGATGTCAAGATTTCACCAGAAATCTATGTTTTGAGACCCACTGAATTCAAAAAATGCATTTCTTAGAAAAAGGTGCATGTGTATATGTGCATGTGTGTGAGAGTGAGAGAAACCGAAAAGTCGGATAAATATGAAACTTAGAATTTAAGTTCAATGTTTTCCAAAGATGGGACAAAGATTTTCAAGAAAATCTCTCCACAGCCAACTACCCTTTACATGGTGCATTTTTAGAAATTCACTGATTCACTCCAATGATTTTTATTAAAATACCATATATTAAAGGCATTTAGATGGCAAAATGTATATATTGAATTTTTTTCTGGGAATAGCCTGTGAAATCTCCTTCATTTGGAAGGAATTTTGTATAATCTTGTATAATGATAAGCATTAAGTGATAGATGAAAACACACCATATAAAAAATGTATATCTCATTAAAACACACAATTTATTTAAAATAACTTCTTTGTGGCATAAGCCATTTATGAGATATCTGTTATTAATGGTTTGAATTGTTCAATGCTTTGTAATCCTTTTCAAGTCGTGTCAACATTCAGTTGTTTCTTGCAAAGTCATGGAAACAGTTTGGAATTTCAGGCCAGCATATAGCGCCCAGTTCTTAAACGTTTGACTATCACTGTTCCCTTTGTATCTATAATGAAATGTGTAATGTAGCTGTTTCTGGAAAGGTTTATTTGGATTAAAATGTAGTAGATAGAAAAATAAGCTTTAGTAAGAATAGTTTGTATACCCACTAATAAACAATAGAGAATAGAGAAATTCATGTGAATTTGGCACATCTGACGTTTTGTTTTGTTTGACATGCAGTTTCTGTTGAGTAGCAATTGTTTTCTACTGCATGTCATTTCTCAACAAAATGTTAAAGACCACTTCAAAGTATGTTCTTTTATGACTTAACATTTTGGTATTCTGTATCCAAACCCTGTAAATAATTTTTGTTGTTTTGGTCCAAGTTAGAAACTCTCCACTGCCCCCCATCCTCCATTGTGTAGTGGTTACCATGCTAGCCTCTAGTTCCTGAGGTTGCGGGTTCAAACCCGGCGGAGGGCGATGGATTTTTTCGGGCGTAAAAATCCTTAGCATGGCTTCCTTCGGAAGGGAAGTAAAGCCGGTGCTCCCGTGTCATAGATTTATGGCACGTAAAAGAACCTGAAGCCCGATAAAGAAACTGCTGAGCAAAATTACCATCTTTCACGCTCAATATAGAATGGGATGCTAAGAACCACAGCAGTTAAACAGCGTCCATAAATAAAACTCAATTTAACTGCCCCCCCATACATACACACATGCTTTTGTCTCTTTATAACATTAGTATAGATTGTACAGGGTTTAGTGTAGCACTGCATGAATGCTAATGGTCATAGGAGCCTGAAACATCATAGATATGCTAATTAAGCTATGTGCTCACAAATTATGCAAAAAAATAATTAATTTCAAGTCTTGTCAACAGGTGAAAATGTGGCATTTTAGGCAGTGCAAGTTTGAGTAACTCTGATGTCAGTATACTCTTCTGGTGGCATTGCGTTGTGTGGTTTTACAAGCTCTTTCATCCTTTGTCTGTTTTTCTTTGAGATGACCTATTAGGTGCTCAGTGACATCTGCACATTTTAGGAAGCTCCGTTTGTAACACGTGATTCCAGCTTTGCAAAAATTGCAACTGTGACCATACCATTATTTTCATACAGGTGAAAGGTTTGTTGCAAGAAACCATGTGCCTTCTGGTTGTTGGGATATTTGAAAGACAGGACACATATGATCTAAAGGCTAGTATACAACGACAGATTGCTGTGATTTCACGAGATATCTGCAAGCAACTGTCGACCATGCTGTGAGGCATGTTAAACAGTGTTTGTAACCATGTGCCAGAAGTTCATTATCACATGTTTGATCTTTCCTGCATCCATACCACATTCTGACTACTTACAGTATCACATTGTGATTTTGTGCAGTTTTTCAACTGTCACTACTTAGTTTTTCTCTAGTTCAGTTTCACTGGGAGTTTGATTTGTTCTCATCACTTCACTAAGGTGAACAGATTCAATTGAAAATTGAAATGATGGGTCGGTGATCGGGACACTACATTACATACTTAACCCTTTGCTGCGCATAGAGTATTAGCTAGTTGTTCTCCAAGCAGAATTGTGTCCATTTAAATTCTGAGCTGCTACTATGGATGTTAAACTAAAAGTGGCCTATATACACGCATAATTATATGTTTTAGTAGCTAAATGAAATTGATTAATTAATAACTCATTTAAAATTGGTTTGAAGTAAATAAGATTAAAAAAAATTTAAAAAAAATTCAAAACTTGCCTACTTTGCGCATTCTTCACCAAAACATTCAATGTATCCGAAATAAGTCTCTTGAACTCAAATTACTAATAGAGGGGGAGTTAAAACACGTAGACATAATGTGCATTACTGAGCATTGGCTAACCCAATGTGAATAACTGAATTGAGAATAACAGGCTTTAAATTAATACAGGGTTACAGTAGGTCAATTAAAAGAAATGGCGGGTTATTAATCTTAATAAAAAAGCATATAAAGGCTAAACCTATAAAAACATTTCAAGCATTAAATGTAGAAGAACATTTTGAAGCCAGCACTATAGAAGTTGCAAAGAAGCTGATAATAATAGGCATCTATAGGAATCCTACGAGTAACATAAACCTTCTAATTGAAAGTTTGGATATTATTCTTAATCACTTCCTTAAGCTAAAGAAAAGCGTAATTCTGCTGGGGTACTTTAACATAAATTTTTTAGAACACGGCAGTGAAAGATCAAAATTCCTTACTTTGCTAAACCTTTATGGCCTTCAAACAACAATAAATGTGCCAACAAGGGTCACGAATACTTCTAAAACATCAATTGATCAGGTAGCTATAAGTAGTGATTTAACCAATTGTGTTAGAAACATTGAGGTTTTTGATACCTGTATCAGATCATTTTGCCCAATCTATAGTTATAAACTGGCCAAACAGGAAGAAACTAAGGGAGCCAAGCGCTATGTTTAAAAAGGTCAGACTACAAAAGGCTGAAAATATAGATTACTTTAATTATTTACTAGAAAACGAAACTTGGGAAGATGTTTACGAGGAAAATTCAGTTGATATCACTTACTCTAAATTCCTAAACACTTTCAAACACTACTATGAGACAGCCTTTCCCCTGATTAATCTAAAAATCAAAGAACAGCATTCAACATGGGTAACTAAAGGTATAAGAACTTCTGGCAAGAAATTAAAACTTCTCAGTAATGCAATTAAAAATGGAAGCAGCTCTGAGGAGTTCAAAAATTACTACAAGAAATATAAATCAATCTACAAAATGGTAATTCAAGCAGCTAAAATATTAGAGAATTCTAGAAAAATAAATAAATCAGGAAACAGTCAAAAAACTATATGGGACATTATAAAAAAAGAAACTAACTCAAATTCCCCAATGAAAGAAAACATCAAATTGAAATATAAAGACAATATTATAACAAACCCTAAGGAAATTGCTAGTATATTTAACAAATATTTGTTGAAATTGCAATAAACCTGCAAAGTAAAAGCTGTCCAAAAAATATTGATAACTCAGCCCCAAGCTTTATCAATGACAAGTCGTTATTCCTAACTCCTGTATGTGAAACTGAACTGCTTCACATAATATGTAAACTAAAAAATAAAAAATCTGAAGCTATGGATGGAATTTCGAGCTATTTAGTTAAAAAATGTAGCAAGCATATTTTAAAACCATTATGCCACATCGTTAATAAATCACTTCAAAGTGGCACTTTTCCACTTGAGCTAAAAACTGCTAAAATTAAATCAATATTCAAAAAAGGAGAACCTCAAGACCCCAACAACTATAGGCCGATAGCGTTACTTTCAGTCTTCTCAAAAATATTAGAAAAAATTATGTACAAGAGATTAATGGGATTCCTTACCAAAAATAATATAATTAATAACTGCCAATATGGATTCCAAAGCAATAAATCAACTAGCTTGGCTGTAATAAACTTCGTTGATAATATTTAGGACATAATGGACAGAACCGAATTAGGGGTTGGATTATTCTTGGATTTATCAAAAGCCTTCGACATGGTGGATCACAAAATTCTGCTAAATAAGTTGTATAAATATGGTGTAAGGGGAGTGGCCTTCAAATGGTTTAAATCATACTTAGAAATGAGAGATCAAATAGTTGAAATTGATTTTATAGAAACAGGATACAATGAAATTAGAAAGGACCTATCTGAAAAAAGAACTGTAACATCGGGGGTTCCACAGGATTCTATTCTGGGTCCTTTGCTGTTCTTGTTGTACATAAATGACTTACTGTTATGTCTTGAAAACACAACACAAGCCAAAATAACTCTATTTGCAGACGATACAAGCATTTTCATTACAGGGAAGGATAATAGTAGCCTACAGCAAATGCAAACAGTGGTCGTGAATAAAATAATTGATTGGTTTAAAGTCAATAAACTGCTTGTAAATGAAGAGAAAACTGTAGCTCTAAATTTTCAACATAAAGCTTGTAGAAAATCAGGGAATCCCAGCATCAAAATTGGTTCTAAGTTGGTCAGCTTTGCAAGTGAAACGAAATTTCTAGGGCTGTGGCTGGATAATAACTTAAGTTGGGACTTTCACATTGAAAAACTATTAGGCAAGTTTAGCAGCACCTGTTTTATTCTTTGTCAACTAAAGCCTCGTGTATCAGCTAAAGTTCTCAAAATTTGTTACTTTGCCTACTTTCACTCGCGACTGCTCTATGGTCTACCCTTATGGGGAAATACTACAAATAGTATCAAAATATTTAAACTTCAAAAAAGAGCACTAAGAATACTAGCGGGAATCCCAAAAACGGTAAGCTGCAGAGAATATTTCCACAGCTTGAACATTTTGACCTTACCCAGTTTGTATATGAAAGAATTGCTAATATACACCAAGAAGAATATTTCAAATTATGTCACAAATGGTGAAATTCACTCACACGATACAAGGAATAAGGACAAATTACACTCGATCACTCACAAAACCAAATTGTTTGAAATATTATTTCAATAATTTAAAACTGCAAACATCACCCCCTTTGTAAACAAACAACACTTATATACATGCACCCCTTTGCAATGCATCTTTATAACTCCGCAATATTAATGGCAATGGAATTCGTTACTTTAGGGTATTAAAAACCGGAATAAAATCTGCTATACTTAAGTAAAATAAATGCAATAATTTCTGCAAAATTATTATGGTACTCACCCTTAAAATGTTTACATCCCTGTCATTATTGCAGTGAAGATATTGCAGCATGTCCATAAAATGTTAGCTAGACCATTCTCTTGCACCATACAAATGTTATATATACACTTAAGATTATTAATGGTTGCGTATGTACACCCTTGTATTAGTTTTGAATTTCAACCCCCTTTGCCTCATGATAATTGAGGAAGCACCCAATTCTACACAACGCAATGTCACATTGTTTGCACTTGTGACTGTATGCCATGACCTGATGGTGTTTTCCTTTTCTTCACTATGCACTGAGCACACGATTTCACCCGGCCTTGAATTTTGACGAGGGTGTGAAGAGAACTTGGTGCAGGAGTAGCAGAAGGTAGGCTACGCTGAAATCCCGCTCGCTTACGCGACGTGAAGTCTGCGATTAACTGTTGCACTAAGTTTTGCCTGTAGTAAAGAAGCCTATTGCCATGAGCTGTAGAAGTAGGTCTGTTCGAAATGTCGTGTACAATAAAACTATTAACGATAGCAACATTCACTACAAAATTGAACAGATATTTCCACCCTTTTTTTAGGGTTGGCCGACACCGTAATACTCCCTCCTTTGGTCTGCCAGATCAATCCCTGCCATATTACGAGTTTGTAGATAATAAAGAACGTCCCTGTTATCATGCCAAACAACCGCAGTTACGCCTTCATGTTGCAGTTTGCGAGATTAGCCCCTTTTCAATTTCAGTTGTTTTGGCTTTGAAAATTGTTTTGGCCAGTCTTTCCTTCTAGCACGAGTTGTACCACACGCATACATTTTACTGTCCAAAAGTAATTTCATTAGCCGCCTCGAAGTAAAAAAAATTATCAAAATATACGTGATGCCAAAACCCTTTATATTTTTAACACATGTCTAAAACAACATGTTCCCCAAGTAGAAGATCGCTGTTTCTCGCCTCCTTTTTTCCCAGATAGATTTTACATTTCAATAAATACCCACTTTTACTGTCTGCAATACCTCATGCCTTTAACCCCATTTTGTACATTTAGCAAGCATATATTGTTTTAGAAAGACACATCGTTTGAAGCCTATCATCGCTTTGTCAACAGAAAGTTCACGATTTGGTTTGTAGACACTCGCAAACTTTTTGATTATGTCTAAAGCAGGTTGTACTTTATACAGATAATCACAAGAATCTACCCCTAATCGAGGCCTTGCAGATTCGTCATTAAGGTGAAGGTACTGCGATATCTTTTGAAAGCGGAGCAACGTCATTGCTTGTCTTACAATTGGACAAATGCAAAAATCCCCCAAAAAGTAATCTCTGGTTTCAGGTAAATGCATCATCCCCATATATATCAAAATACCTAAATAAACCTGTATCTCCCTTGAATTTGTAACTTCCCATTTTGGATCCGCCTTTTTAGCTTGAATCTGAGCTGCATATCTGTTGGTTTCCTCCGCTATTTTTCCGCAAAAGTTGGAATCTATAAAAAGTTTAAGATAATCTATTTCTGGACTTCCTGTAGGAATAGAATGATTTGCACCCGTAGGGGATGAAAATGTTTCTAACTTATTGAAAGTCAAATTAGAGGTCCACTGTGCTGATACTGCTTTTGTTTTAATTTGTCTTTCACTAGCTTTAGCCCCCTGTTCTACTGCCTGTCTCTCAGCACTCTCATTGTCAGTTTGTTCCTTATCACTGTCTTGCACTAACTCACCGAACCAAGATTCGTCGGAGCTACTTTCGCAATCTAATTCCTCGTAAACTGCTGCAAGTATTTCCTCGTCTGTTACCAATACCTTTTCACTACAACGTTTTCTAGACCGTGATGTACTTGGAACAGCCTCCATGGTACTGATATGGCTATAAATGCGACAGGAAACTGCTTACTTACACAACTGCACCCTGCTGTAAACAGAGCTATTTATGGTTTGGTATTACATTCTGGCTTGCAAAATCGCTGGAACAATGCAGCAGGAGTACGTTTACATCAACACAGCTCCTAAAAGCTGAGGTCAGCATAAGCAGAACCTATATGAAACGAAAAACACATTTACTACGTTCTACTACGCTATGCGTAGCAGGGCGTTTATCATTTCACTACGCTTTACTACGCTATGCGTCGCAAAGGGTTAAGTATTTACTAGTATGCTTTTCAGGAACAAGTTTTGTTACCACCTTCAGCATTTGTCCGACCAGCTGGCTTGATTGTTGTTCAACTAGTTCAATTTTTCGTCATTTCACCTTCCTTCATTACGTAGTCTCTTCTCACCGGACAATTCACTTCACTCTGGAGTCAAACACAAGACCTCCCAACCTGTTGTTCCACAATATCACTTGCTACGTCACAACAGTTGTCACAAGTTCACTCAAAGAATTTCTCTAGATGTTGCACCAGTGATGCACTTGCTCACTGACTGACTCCCATGAGAGTGTTTCCTTATCAAGGTACTCGAACATTCTAGAATTATTTTGACGCACTTTCTGGAGGAGAGGGGGAGAAGAAGGTTCTATTTATCTGCTGGTAGTGCATCTGTTGTTTAGACTGGCAAGCGACGTTATCGTTGTTTACTCTGAACCACCCGGCGCCAACCTTGTGATAACCTTGGGCTATAGCGATTGTGTGGTACACAGCTTCCCTAAGAGCTGCTTGTCTGAATAGCTCCATGATCTTAGCAAAAGGGATCAGAATTAATTACTCAGCCGACACCAAATGCGCAACAGAGGTGTTAAGGTGTTATTTGCACCCAGGTGGCCCCCAGTAGTGTTGCACGGGTTTCCTCAAGGACTTCCTTCAGAATTTTCTTCGGGAGCACTACCTGTTCCACCACTGCATCCAACAGCTCTCGTAGCTCAGGCCTCTGGGAGAAACATCTGCCCATGTGGATCATATGCCAGATTCTTTATCCTTCAGGTTCGACCCAATGTCTCGATCCTCCAGTAGCTCCGTCACCAAGTTCTCCTTGTCCCCACCAACGCAGGTTGCACCATACTGGGGTAAGGCTGCAGCACTCTCCGTCACCTGCTGGTCCAGATGCTCATCTATTGCGGCCTGTATCATCCTCTTGCTTTGTTTTGTCTGCCAATCTAGTTGTTTTCCTTGCTGATTTAGACACTCCTCCATCACATTAATGTCATCTTCCACCATTTCACATTTTATTTCCGTCACTATCTTCTCCATTTTGGTTCCCATCTTTTCTATTCCATCACAGATTTTATGCTCTTCATTTCAGCTAACAATTCTTTAATTATTGCCTCAATGGTAGCGTTTTATCTCACTGCTGCCACCAGTGTGACTTTATCCAGTTTATTTTTAACTGTCACTCTTCACTGTTTTGTTTTTACTCAGTTCAATTTCATTGGGAGTTCAGCTCATTCACACTAACACTTCACTAAGGTGAAGTAGTTCAGTTCTCCATCACTTCACCTTGCTTTGTGACATAGCCTCTTCATGCTGGATGTTTCACTTTACTCGGCAGTTGAACACAAGACCCCACCCCCACAACCTGTCACTCTGCAATAGCACTCGCTGCATGTCACCAAGTTGTTCGGAGAATTGCTCTTGATGTTGCACCAGAGATGCACTCACCGTTTGACTCAACTCTTTCGCACTCGACTCTCAATTCCATTGACTTGACTCCAATGAGAGCGCTTACTTATATAGCCAGTGGAATCTTTCTACAAGGTTCTCAAATGTTCTAGAACTATTTTGACACACTTCATGGAGCGGGGGGCTGAAGAAGCTTCCAGAAGGTTCTGTTTATCTGCCAACAGCAAGCCCGGTGTATACTCGGAACTCCCAGCACCGATCTATCAATGACCTTGGGCCATAACCACTGCGTCACAATATTTGCAGACTTCTACAATCACTAAAACCTGTGCTGTGCCACACTGAACACTGTCAGTTTAATTATAACCACCTGGTACAGTGGACAAAATGTATCTCTTACACTAGGCTATTCACATCTCTGATGAATGGAGCAAATCAAGAATGTACCACTTTGTTGTTTGTGAGAAAGAAAATATTAGTTGCTTATAAGCACAAGAAGTATTAATATTAAGTTTTTCTTTTCCAACAGTTTGAAGGAGTCAGACGTGGACAAACACCCAGAGAAAAGGCTTAAGGCTGCATTTGCAGCATTTGAAGAAGCCAACATGCCTCGCATCAAGGCTGAAAACCCGACACTAAGAATGTCTCAGTTGAAGCAGATACTCAGAAAAGAATGGATGCGATCCCCAGATAATCCCCTTAACCAACGCATAACTTCTTAGGAATATGTTGCTATGTGAACTTATATTTCATTTCTCAACTCTTTTGTTTTTCACCCAATAGAATTTTATTATTGTAATTAATTATGTATATATTTAATAAATGGAAAGGAATAAACGTTTTTACATAAATTTGATTTATAAACTTGAAGCCTACAATAGAATGGGTACTCACAAATTTGGGCTATCCTTTTTTTTTTTTTAACTATGTTACATGCTTTGATCTGCTGCAGAAACTGTAATAATACATTCTCTCCGAGTTTGCTAACCTTAAGGAAATCTGTGTGATGAGAGACAAAGCTTGTAATGTTATGACTAGGGCCCGGATTTTTAGGTTTTAACCTATATTTTTCCTCACTGTTTAATTAACACATTTTAAGATATATTATTGAAGTAGATGTGTGCTTACGTAATTATTAAGTGGTTTAGATAGTTTGCTATTGTTTAAAACTTAAAGTAGGTTATGTTGTGCTGCTTTTGTTTTGTTTGGTTACGTAATTTTAACTGCCCCATGTATGGGAGCCAACTTGAAGTAGTTGTTTTCTTCACGTTATATTTTTACGTAAACTTGAAGATGATATTTAGCTTCACGCTTGGGAAGCCAACTTAAAGAAGGTAATTTGTTTACGTATATATTTTAAAATTTTAGTAGTTGCTTTATGGAGTCTGCAACACGCTTTGGGCGTCGGTTTGAATTTGTTGATTATGTAATAGTTACTGTTATTATGCAATATGCTGCTATGTATGAGAAGCTGATTTTTAAGATGTAATTTTGTTGTTACACTCCAAGTTTTACACTATAATATTTAACTTTGTTATTAAAAACTGCTTCTATATATTATTTATGTTTGAATTTGCCTCGGCTGCGTCAGTCTTGTTTGTAGAGTCATGTATCTTAGTCAGGGTGTGGTGTGACAATGATTGTAGACATCACAGAATTTAACTTTTTAAATTCACTTTTTTATTAATTCTTGCACATTTTTCATAAAGCACTACACTTTTTAAGAACTGTGAGAATCTTTAATACTTTCACTTAGCGCGTATACATATTTTAACGATTCACACGTAGAGAACACATCTTCCATCTATACACTACCAAGGTTTGCCAGCAACTGAATAACTTTCAATGGTAAAAATATCTGCATTTTACTTAAAGCTCTTCTTTGCTGTTGATTGGCTAATTTTACGTTGTCACTGAAATTACATTATTGTCGCTGTAATCATGACTAGTAAAATTTAAACTCTCAAACTCATTATTGCTACAAGGTTACCTCATTATTACCTCATTGTTAGCAACTTAAAACTTATTATTCTCACAGCTCTTGCATTGTTAAAGTATGTAATGTATTCACATAACATTATTAAAACATGTTTACAATAAAAATAAGCATATGCAATGACTGTTACATACATTTTAAATAATTATTACATGCTTATTGTTTCAAGGCGGGCTGTTATTGAATTTACCTATTATATAATACAATTAAAATTATTCAGGTATTAAAATACTACCTCAATATTCGTTTCACACTTCCTGGAGTAGAATATGCAAATTTCATTACACCTAAAAATAACCTAAATAGCTGTTTTTTCCTTTTTCAAAATGAATGTTATTGTAAAATTATTTCCAGCACTTATAGCCAGTAGATAGCTCAAGTTACCACCGTTAAATGCAGAACATGTGACATGGCGACACGTGAATGAGCTGAGGTCAGGAGGAGCGTAACCTGCTTAATGAGATCGCCTCCAATCATTCACCGAGAGTACAATGAGAGTACTTTTCTAATGTAATTGTTGTATAGTGAAACAATGCCTAAATCACATTAATTATTGAAACAGTGGATTGCTGCAGATCCACACTTCGCTTTTGTTAGTGACAGACAATGCTGCCTCCATGTTGAAGGCCGGGGGTGGGGGCTGATATCTTCGGTCAAGAAGGTTTTCTTAAAACCCTCAACACATATGCAATTGTTCAAAGAGAAAGTCCAGGAACCCCTCTTCCAGCTGAGCCGATATTTACCTGCTGGGAAATTTGGCTGCCTGCTGCCATTTACTGTGCCGAGCACTTAAAAGACATTGAAAATATCTTCAATGAAACAGAAGCTTCCTGCATCGCCAAGGCTAAGAAATCACTCGAGTGCCCCACTCTTGCTGCTTCCCTTTTGTATATTCACACTTTTGTTTTTTACCAGAAGCTATTCTCCGGTTGGAAAGTACAATTTTACCACTGAAACATGCTCTAGATATCATTGGCAAATACCTAGACCAGTTGCATGTTCTTTGAAGTTGCAGAAAATTCTTTGATGAAATCCTGATTTTGAAGATATGAAAATCATCAATTTAGTATTGCAGGGAGAAAAGATACAGGAAAACCACCCCTAGAACCTGCTGCACAGGCATCTATGTTCTACGCTCCATTGACGTCATGTTTTGTTGAATGAACCTTTTCTTCATATAAGAATGTGTTACGTGATAATAGGAAATCGTTTACGCCAGAAAATTTGAGAATGTATCTATCTACAGCAAGCCAAAAGATAAATTTTACAACTAAGTACCAGAAAAGCAAAAATATTGATACCTGTATAGATCCACAAGCAAAACAAAAAAAAAAAACTATTTTAATCAAGAAAAACCTATTTTAAGCATATAAGAAAACTAAAATGAAGGTTTATTCCACCTAAAAATACGGACCCTAGTTATGACAGTTTATTGAAAACATGACATTTTGCTCACAGGTGGCGATACTGTGTAAGATGGCTGTATTACTATGTATGCTGGAATCTATGGGTAATTTGTTTTATTGGCATTTGCAAAGGTTGACTTTCTGATAAAATGATTGTTAGCCTGTTTTCATGAGCATACATTCTGTTGGATAGCCAAATTTACTTGAGTTCTATTACCAGATGAAATGCATTTAGATAGTGCTGAATCAGTCTGTGTAATGTGTTTGTTTCAAATAACAGGTCTGCATTTGCGCTAGAAAGTACTGAGCTTTGCAAGCCAAATGGAAGGAAACACATTCTTACTGAAAAATCTGTTTGTATCACACAAGGAGTGGATTGCAGAAACAATATTTAAACATTATTATTTATAATTAATTGAAATTAATTATATTTTAGAGACCAAACCTGGTCTATGACCTTTTTTTATAATATAGAGTCAACTGAAAAACACAGTGCCACAGCTGGGATTTAACACGGTTCTCCCGCTGTGCATTCGGTTGCTCTAACCATTGAACTACTGTGACAACACGTTAGGACATTGAGTTCCCCAATTCTTGGCTGTGGCAGTGAGTTTTTCTGTTGATTCTATATTAAAAAACAGAACACGTCATAGATTAGGGTTGGTGTCTAAAATATAATTAATTGCAATTATTATATATAATAATAAATTCTATGAAAACAAAGAAACCTATAAGCACCCAGTAATAAACTACTTGAGATTACAAGTCACCACTGAGATTGTCATCTCTAGTGAGATGCCTTGGTGATCTGTCTGGGAAACTTCTTGAGTCAATTGGGGAATTTAATGTGCCATCAGCATGTTGACACAGCTGGAGAACCACGTTCAAATCCTGGCTGTGGCATTGAGCTTTTTAGTTGACTCTTTATTAAAAAAAAAGCTTATTTAAACAATTATTAAAGTTAAATGTTATATAAGTATGACTGTTACGTTGCAGAGATGATGATGATTAAGAGCTGATATTTAAACACTGCCAAGAATACTGTTAAGCAATGTGAAGTTATACTCGGCACCAATCAAGAAGGTGATTGACATTTCGCGGAGAGAGAAAGAGGTGACATTTCCACTCATCGCAACCACGTGGAAGTGTGTTAGAACTGTGTCAAAGGCGACTGGGTTGCGCCTGCATTGTAGAGTGGGTATTATTTATATTTGTATATGAAGACAATTGTAAATTAATGAATCTACGTGCAGAGGATAGAACATGCAAGAATATATCAGTGTAAAGATCTGCGTTAACAAGAGAGACATACCTGTGAAATATTGATGCTTATTCTAATGGAAAAATGCCACTGATTTCCAAATCGCTGTTGTTGCTGGAGCTGCTTGTTTGATAAACAATGTCACCACCGTCATCATCATCATCTGAAGAGCTGCTAGAATTCCCCACGGAAATGACAAGCTGTTCTATAGTTTCTTCTAAAACTCCTTAATTTTCCCAAGCTGCACTTATTAAGCCCTTTGTATGAGTCGCCGCTTTTTTTACAGTTTTCAGCATTTACTGCTGTTAGTGCCTCTTCTTTAAGCTTTATTATTGACGACACAGTGAAACCTTTATTGTTTCGCCCAACATAACCCTTTATGTCAGCCCAAATTAATTCAATCCAGTTAAAATGACAATGATAAGGGGGAAGCCTAACTATTTTATGACCATGTTCTGCAGTAATGCCATCGACTACATAACTTGGAAACTGCGGTTTGTTTGCTTTCACAAGTTCCAGTAGCTCACATTTCTTCAGTCCCTCCTTCACCGGTATATTGCGACAAACAAGCCACTGAAGTATTTTCTCCTCTTCAAAATATTCTCTCGCAGAGCATATTATTTCCCATGCCTATTCTTTAATTGGGATACCTTTACCAAATACAGTTTTATTTGGTTCTTGAGTGTGCTCAGTATTTTGTATGGCTGCACTATCTTTGTCACTATTTTTGGACATTGTTAAATATCCATTAAACATGTTAACACAATTATGAATGCTCACATAACACACGCACAGACAAATACACGTGACACAAGGCAGATACCTTACAAATAGGACAATGCAAAAGAACTTTTCAGTACACAGGCAATCTATAAACTGACACAAAAACATAAGCAAGCTGGGGCTAAAAGGAGGACATTGTTTATAACTGCAGTGACAGCAGAAAATAAGGCATGCAGTTCATGTTACTGCAACGGTTGCTTGCCTGGCACGTCATGCCAAATCATGTGTTACAATATCGGCAGCAAGGCATTTACGTCTATTGTGTTATAGAAACTTGTTAGTTCTAATTGGTCCTAATGGTTGCTGTGACGTATTCATCCCCTCCCATTCATTTAAAGCTTTCCGTCACATGGTTAGTAACTGTCAATCACCTTCTTGATTGGCGCCGAGTATAGTATCTACATGCAATGAATCGCTGTGTGTAGATGGTATTAGAGATATATAATAGAACACATCCTCTTTGTCTCAACCTTCTGCCTGATTGCAGCAATCTGTTTGAATTAAATGATGAAAGGAAATTTGAAGCACTCTTTCACTTCTCAAAGGAACTTGTAGAGATATTATGTGAAATCAGGTTATTACAGCACAATACAAGAAGTGCATTACCCCAACAATGAATCTTCTGACAATTGTGCATTTATGCTTTAAATGGTGATATAATTATACTCGGCGCCAATCAAGATGGTGATTGGCAGTTATTAACCCACATGGCGGAAAGCTTTAAATGAACGGGAGGGGATGGATATGCCATAGCGGTCGTCATAGTAACGATTAGAAGGACCAATTAGAACTAAGACGTTTCCATAGCAACGATAGATGCAAAAGCCTTGTTGCTGATACTGTGACATGTGATTAGCATAACGTGTCTGGTGAGTGACCATTGCAGTAACATGAACTGCACATCTTATCTTCTGCTGTTGCTGCAGTTATAAACAATGCTTCCTTTAGCCACAGCTTGCAATGTATTTACATCAGTTTGGAGATTGCCTGTGTACTGAGAAGTTATTTTGCATCATCCTATTTGTACAGTTATTTGCTTTGTGTTTACGTGTTCTTGATTCTGTTTATCTGTGAGTGTGTTGTGAGCATTTGCAATTGTGCTAACACTTGTAATGGATATTTAACAATATCCAAAAAATAGTGACAAAGGCAGCAAGTCAAACGAAAAACTGAGCATACTCGGTAACCGAATAAAATGTATTTGGTGAAGGTATCTCAATTAAAAGACAAGCGCAGGAAATGATATGATCTGTGAGAGAATCAGCTGCATTTTTGCATTAGAGTAAGTATCAATATTTCACAGGCATGTCTCTCTTGTTAACGCAGATCTTTACACTGATATATTCTTGCATGTTCTATCCTTTGCATGCAGATTCATTATTTTATAATGGTCTTCATATAGAATATAAATAATACCCAGATGCAACCCAGTGGCCTTTGACAATTCTAATGCGGTCTCCATGTGGTCGCAATGAGTAGCAACATCGCCTCTCTCTCCCCACGAAATGTCAATCCCTTTCTTCTTTGGCAGTGAGTATAACATTAATGTATTAACCTATACAAAATTTAAGACCATGTGAATTCAGTGTCCTTTCCAGGTAATCGTTACTTCATAAATATTTTATAGAACCTATTTTTTTTTTATATATTCTTTCATTTTGGGGATAGTTTTCCTGGAGTAATGGGTGCAGTTGATTGCACCTGCATCAGGATAACCTGTCCTCTTTGTGATAGGACTATTGTTTACATTAACTGGAAAAGATAATGTTAACAGAAAGTTTCCTCAGAGCATGCTATTGCAGCTTTACTTTTCGGTATCACTTTACGATGTCAGAAAGCATGGTCTTTTCTTTGATAGAAAAGTTTATGGCTTGTTTGGCCGCAATGATTTGTTTATAAAACAAAAGAAGCAACTCTTAAACAAAAATGTGATGCCAAAAAAAACTGAATTACAAGTAGAAATCACCAAAGATAGTAATGAAAGATATTGTAGCACCATAAGGTGGTTAGCTCCAAGGGATGCTGACAAGAGGGTGGTAGGCTCAGGTGGAAGAGCATGATGGAATCAAGGGAGTGAGTTTGGCAAGAGGCATTGAATAATACCCCAGGGAGATGGTATAAAAACTAACAACTATGTTAGTACACAGTTTACATGATTAGCAGGGGAGGGTAGTTAGGTGGACAGACAGACTGACAGATAGTATGAACAGGAGTTTATCACTAATGTATCTTACCTGTGTGTTATGGTAGTCTTGAGCTTCACACTGATAAAAGTTCTACTTAATTATGGTGAGGGGTAATGCACCCCTGTTGACCGAGCTTTGCCATATAAGTATGTCGACGAGAAATGAATGAGCAATCAGTGAAAGTATGACCTAATTCTGTGGCTATTAAATGTTCTTTGGTCTGCTGACAGGGCAGCCCCGTGTCCCACAAAGTGTCGTGTCTCCATCGTTTCACCATCTTACTGAATATTGGCAATACTGACACAACTTTTGATTCCCTGTTCGAACCTCTTCTGTAGCTTGCTACAATATGCCATACTTCATTTTCACTTCTAATGTTTGAACCTAAGCAGTGTTTAATTAAACACTGTTTAAGCAGTGAAAATGCATATCTAACGTAAATATTGTTTACCTAGACACTGTCTAAGGGTTTAAACAAGTTACCACTTCTGCAATGGATCTGTTGCCAACCATTGATATACTATATGTACGTACAAGATGATGTCAAATGGATGTCTTCTCCCAGTTATTTGCCAGCAAACTTATAGATTTCAATATCAACTGCATAGTATCCCATGTAATCCCATTATATCGCTCAACCTGACCATTGCCTTGGGGGTTTTACTTGCAGATATTCCATGAGAAATTTGATAATCCTTTACTTATTTAGATATCAACGATGGCCCCCTGTGTGAATATGTATGATGGTATACCAAACATTGTGAATGCTTGTCTAAGACATTTAATAACAGTTTTAGAATTTATGTTTGCACAGAGGAAAGCAAAATGGAAGTGTGAGAATTTATCAACAACAGTAAGAATGTGGTAATTTCTCAATATTGAAGTAAGTGGTCCTTTCAATTCTATATTTAAGCGTTTGAAAGCAGCTATTGCCTTGATTAGAATACCTTTATGCTTTATTTTATCACTAGTATTTTTGTTAAACATGAATGCAACAGATTTGTGATCCGTGATAAGCTATTAGGAAATGTCTACACTTTCTCAATGATTCAATAATTGCATAGGCTGTTTATGCACTGACAGTGTTCTTGAGAAGAACACAACAGGCCTGCCCGCCTGGGATAAGGTTGCTCCTATTGCCAGTTCCAAAGCATCCGTCTTCACTGTAAATAACAAATTAATCATCTATCGACATAACCTCAAATTTACTATGCCATGTTTTAAGCTCTTAAAGGCAGCCAGTACTTCAGATGACAATGGAAATTCATTATTGGGTATCCACTTAAGGAAACATTCCTACTGCACGGTGAAGAGAAACTGAACCAGTAGACTCTGGTAATTGTAACAGTGGATAAAAAGTGACTTAGATTTTTGTTGTGCTATTCCTGATCCTTGCCACAAATATTACTCATCCAGTTCCTTTTGAACCTTCTGCTCTAATAATACCATCAATAGTTCATTGAAAACATGCAACACCATTTGTGACACCAAATTGTATCTTACAAAATTGATAACCTCTAGTTCCTGAGGCCGCAGGCTCAAACCCGGCGGAGGACAATGGGTTTTTTTCAGGTGTAAATATCCTTAGCATGGTTTCCTTTGGAAGGTAAGTAAAGCCGGTGGTCCTGTGTTGTAGATTTATGGCACGTAAAAGAACCTCAAGCCTGATAAAGAGGCCTCTGAGCAAAATTACCGGTCTTTCACGTTCAATATAGAATGGGACAGTAAGAACCACATCAGTTAAAGAGCGTCCATAAATAAAACTCAATTTAATTAAACAAAATTGTGCAGACATCCACACGCTTCAAAAGCTATATATACTTTTTCATTCTCGAAGATTGGAATTTCATGATAAGCACTTGTAAGATAAATAGTTGTACTTTGAAACTTGCTGAACTATACTTTCTATTTGGGGCAAAGGGTATTGTGATGCAGCAGCTATGGCTTAAGGTTATTGGGAGGTCTGAGTAAACAGCGATAACGGCCGCTCACCAGCATAAACACTGGGCTCGCTATCAGCAGATAATTTCCAGAGCATTCTGGAAGCTGCTTCTCAACCCGCCTCTCCAGTGAGTGTGTTGAAATAGTTCTAGAATGTTCGAGAACCTTGTGGAAAGATTTCACTGACTATAAGTGAGTGTTCTCACGAGAGAGTCAGACGGTGAGTATGTCTCTGGTGTGATATCAAGAGCAATTGTCCAGGCAAGTTGGTGACAAGTATTGTGACATGCTATTGCAGAGGAATGGGTTGTGCAAGTCTTGTGTTTGACTCCCGAGTGAAGTGAACCATCCAGCGTGAAGAGGCTACGTCATGAAGGAAGTGAAGTGACATTAGTGAACTTCCAGTAAAGGTGAACTGCATAAAAATGAAACAGTGACAGTGAGAACTGAGAAAAAGCGAGAAATGGACAATATCACAGTATGTATCCAGATATGTATACTTATTTATGGTTAGAGAGTAGTCTATTACAATTAATTTCTTGTGATTTTCAATAGTGATCACGAGTACTTTAGTTCTGTATGGAGCTTTACTTTCCTCTATGATCCCATCTCGAAGCATTGCTTTTACTTCCTTATCAATAAAAGCTGTATCTTGTTCACTATATTGACGGGACTTGACAGCTACAGGCTTACAATTAGGCAGTAAATTTGCAAATAACGATACGAGATCTACTTTAGCAGAGGTTAAACAGCATGTAGATAGCAGATTTGCATTTCAATCTTACTGTGCCTTTTTGGTAAGTCATGACCAACTATTGTCAGTACAGAGATCGTGAAGAACTGACAGTTCAACACCTGTATATGAGTGTGCTAGTATCTTTAATGTAACGGTGCATTTTCCAATCACTGGAGAACTATTAGCAACAGTTGGCATCATTACCTGACCATAACAAGGTTTTATTTAGCTAAACATCAGCTACATGCATATATACAAACCATGAAACGGCAGACTATCGCATGACATTCTGCTTTTATGGAATCCTGGATCCACCGCTGGTTATATGTTGTCTAGATAGAAACTCACATCTATTATAGTCATCATTAGTGTATGATAGAAAAGATTTACTAAAACGGTCAAACCATGGCAACTGCTAAGTTTCAAAATTAGGTTCTGAAAAGTGGAAGAAAAATTAAATTAAGTTTTATTTATGGACGCTCTTTAACTGCTATGGTTCTTAGTGTCCCATTCTATATTGGGTGTGAAGGACTGGAAATTTTGCTCAGAGGCCTCTTTAACAGGCTTGAGGTTCTTTTACATGCCGTAAATCTACAACACAGGACCACTGGCTTTACTTCCCTTCCAAAAGAAGCCATGTTAAGGATTTTATGCCCCCAAACAAATCCATTGCTCTCTGCCAGGTTTGAACTCACGACCTTGGGAACAAGAGGCTACCAGTGTGTGTGTGTGTGTGTGTGTGTGTGTGTGTGTGTGTGTGTGTGTGCGTGGGGGTGTGGGTGTCACGTCACATAAATACCAAACTTGATATTTAGTTCAGTATTTTCCAAAGTGGAACAAGATTTTCAAGAAAATCCCCCCACCCTAAACTACCCTTTACATGTAAGATGTTTTGAAATTTTTTACTTTCTAAAAAATGGCTCTTAACAATTTTGATAAAATAACGTATATTAAAGATATTTACATGAAAAGTAAAATAAATATCTTGAATTTCCTGGGAATAGCCTGTGAAATACTCTGTATTTAGAAGGAATTTTGCATAATCTGTATAATTTGTAAATTTTAAGCAATAGACAAAAGCACACTACACAAAAAATGTAGATCTCTTTGAAACACACATACAATATTTCAAATAAATTGTTTTGTGGCATCAGCCATTTTCCAGATATCTGTTGTTAATAGCTTGAATTGGTCAATTGTCAATTCTTTGTTATTCCGTTCAAGTCCTATTGATTTCAGTTGTTTAACAAGAAAAATCAATAGTTTGTAGGATTTTTAAACCAAATATTGGTTATTAAATGTATATTTATAACTTTGTATAATCTTGCCAGGTTGTAAATGCCTAAATATCTGGGCTCTATTAATTAACTGTTCTTCCCATTGAGTAGTTTGAATTTCTTGTCCGTTATTTAACTATTTATTCTCATTGTGACTGTTTTTGCTCTTATCCTTGTCACGTCCCTCACTCCTCTTCTGTCTTCATTGTCACAGTAGTCCACAGATCTCCCCCTTTCTCTTTTGTCATTGCCTATATTTTCTCTAGTGGTGCAAGGTGACATATATCTTTGCAGGCTTCCTCATCCAGAACCACCTCCAAGCTGCTTGGGACGTCAGAGGTCAGTTTTATGCCTGCAATGTGGTGGTGTTCCTCAAAAGTATTCACCATGTGTTCCATGTCCTCCATCAACTTTTGTGCATTTGTTTCAGACCAAACTCACCGTTATCTATTAATCTATTCATTAACATCCAGTTCTTTCCTAACTACATTTCACTGAGAGTTCATATTATCTTTATAAAATATCATTATTCTTACTCAGTTATCCAAAAATAATAATTATTAATAACCAATTACTAATGTGAATCAGACTGCTCTGCGACCAGGAGCAAACCATGGATCAGGTGAATGCCACAATGATGTATTTAATTGTGTTGCCAACTTAGATGTTTTTCCTGCCAGATGTACAGGTTTTAATACAAACTATATTTAATCCTGCTTAGTGGAAATGCTTTTGACTTTTAAACTAATGGTGAATCATACAATCTTCTTACTTTCTCTAGCACTTATGTGTATGAGTAAAGAAAGTCATGTGAATGCAACACAAGATTTTTTTGTGTTTCATATTAATCAAGATAAACATTTCACTACACATTTTGTTGTAAGTAAAAGAGGGATACACCAAGTTGAAGCATTAGTCAAATCTTTAAAATGCGAGTCCCTATGTCATGGCTTTGTCATCATTTTTACAATTTTATGCTACAGTGTTGTAATTATTTGAGTTACAGGCCCATAATCTTGCATTTAAATCTGTCAAGTACCATATAATAAGTGGTAAAATTTTCAACTTCCTACCATAATAGGCTTTGAGAAAAAGGAACATAAGTGTTGAAGACTGTAACTTCCAGTAAAACTCCCACTAGAACTGAAATGGGCCGCCATATTATATGCCCCTGTGAGGTTTTAGCTCACAGAAGATATACTACTTTTGGGAAAATGTTTTTAGAACCAGAAGATTTTTAATCAATACTTATGAGAGAGTATTCCTTGGTAAAAATACAGTCATAATGGATTGCTATTAAAATGATACAGCTGGCACAATAAGCCTGTATGTTGAAGTGTGTACAGAGTAAATGGAACAAAACTAAACGATTAACAGTAGCTTAGAGCACACCTGGCCAATATTAAGATCAAATCATCTTCCCTTGCTCTCCTTTTACTTTACAAAATCCTGGATTGTTCAATGGCCATTTCAGATCTAATCCTAAATGTTAAAATGATCGGAAAAACTGTTACTATGACATTTACAGAGCAAGGGCTACGATAGCACATCTATAGGTCACGAAAGTGAACGTTCTGGCCGGGGGAAGCATGGTGCTGACCATATCCCTTTGGATTGGCTGAATGATCACCTCTGCGTTATGTCGGCATGAGTTGTACAGTCGGGTAGGTAGGCTAAGGCGTACAAGGGCTGTAGTGCCACAGATTTAGCTTTTAGTACAGAAAATTCATTTGGAGGCGTTGTCGTATTACAGGGAATTGCTCGCCCTGCACTGCGCTGTTTTAACCGGTTCTGTTACCTCTACGTGTGCCAGCGAAAATCAATTGACGCGAAACCTGTTGATATGTTATGAGACCGCGTGTTTCAATGTGTTAGTTTGTTATAATGTACGTATATTTTAGCACACACAATCTTCAGGTATGACTCATATGTGACAAATTCTTGTAGAGTAGTGAGGCAGATCGGTTTGTAATCTTGTGAATAGACTTGGGAAAACGGGATGTATTCTTGATAAAAAAATCGTATTCTTACAGAGGAAAAGCTCGATGACATCGTCGGAGAAAAATTAAAACGAAGTCCAAAGAAATCTGAGAAAACTTGCACAGGAATCGCCAATTTCGCAAGATTCGGCTTGGAATGCCATTAATGTTTTAAAATTAAAATCAGTTCAGGAATTGTAACCACGCGATAATGTGAGTAAGGTTAATTTCTACATTTGGTTGTTGGAAAATCTTAATGATCGCGCTATTGTCCCGGATGGTTTTATTTACATGGCCATGAAGAATTAATACAAATTGTGTTAAAAGGTGTGAGAGATGTGTGGACATTTCCAACATCTTCTATGACGAAGTATGTGGTTATTGTAGTTATAATTTGCATGAGAAATCTACGTGCTAGAATTTAAGGGGCCGACTCCGCCGCCAAACACTATGCTTCTCATTACGAAGAAAATTCCTGTAGACCGGCCACGCGTTCAAAAGAAAGCTCTCTGTCTGTACCTGTATGGTAAAACAAACAAACAAAATATGTATTTTAGTTCATCAGGGTGTACCACCTTCCCTTAAAATATTTGTGTTAATTCATTTTAATTCGGTTTTCTCCGGAAAAGAAGAAAGAAAATTAAAAATAACGCTTTATGGCTCTAATTTTACAATGTGAAATATCGCGGTGTTTACACTAGCGCCATCAACGAAATTCTCGGCGAGCGTAGAAAACAAATGAAATGAAATCAGTGCCATCTGGCAGTAGCCGTAGTGAACCATGTCGTGTAGGTGACATGAACCAGCTGATCGATATTGTCCAGACAGTGTGTCTTTCGTTTCAGACATGTGAACGTTAGTGATTGAACAGAAAGTATTTAATTACGGCTGCCATTTATAGCAGCAGTGCCTTTTTAATGCATTGATTGCACGGTTTTAGAGGGTGCAATGGTTCACACTTAGTATTGGCGGCCCAACCTTTAAATCGATGCGCTGTTTATTTTCACTTATTGAACTAGAAGGCTAGTTCCTCGGGGAAACTGCTCTTTCTGCAACCGGTAAGACATTTCACGTCTTTTGCTTTATATAAATACGATACATTGTTATCTGTATGTAGCTGAGACGTTTACAGATCCGAGATTCAAAATGCACGCTACCATTTAGATAGATGTAGAACTTTTCGATCATTAACTTCAGTTAGAAATTATGTTGGTAAAAAAAGTTAACAATGCATGCAGTTGGACTGTCTAGGCGGGGTTTATGGGTTCGAGTCCCATACGCATCTCCGTTGGCTGACAAAAGACAACATGGCATGATTAAAACAATTATGACAGTGACATGTTCTCTTATAACGTTGTCTTTCTTTTGCTTTCTCTGTCATTTGGACATCTAAGGTTTCAGAAATATTGCATTCCGTGCAAAATGTTGCTCCCTATATGTCACCGGTAATATACTTTGAAGTCATTTTCAATCAGAAAGGGAGTTTTAGAAACTTGTCCATGTGCCAGAGCAGGGTAACATAAATACCAGATTTCACATTTAAGGTAGACAAGTGTCTTTCAAGGATGCAAGACAAAGATTTATAGGAAAATACTCCACCCTGGGCGATTGTTAAATTGCACTTCTTTTATTCGTATTTTTAATTTACATCCTAAATATTGAGATATTTGATAAAACATGTAACTTGAATATATATAATAGCTTTTGAGGTCCTCATTCTTGTTTAATTGTATATAACTACCAACTCTTTAGAGAAAAAAAACTGCAAAAGATAACCACTTCTGAAATATTTGCTCTTCGTTTGAATTTTTCAATAGTTTAAGTAATACCCGTTGAAATGTTAATTTTTTTTTCTCTCGGGAGCTTAACCTGTTTTTAATTTCTCTACTACGATGTATCTGTAGGCAGAGGAAGTATTGCACTCCACCCACATATTCGATACTGAGGTCTTACCCGAAATATATGTTTTGAGACATCCTGAATAAAAAAAGAACATTCTCAGAAAAAGGTCCTCTTTGAACAGCATAACTCAAAAACGAAAAGTTGGTTAACTGCCAAATTTTGTATTTAAATTGAGCATCTTCTCAGGATGCGACACGAAGATTTTCAAGAAAGACCCGCACCCCAAACTACCCTTTACATAGAAGAATTTTCGTTATTTTTTTATTTTCTCAAAAATGGCTCTAATGATTTTGATTAAAATACCATATGTTTAAGGTATTTGCCTGACAAATGAAATGTGTATCTTGCAGTTTCCGGGAATAACTTGTGAAGTCTTCTTAATTCTGATTGACTTTTGTATAACAGGTAAACCGTAAGCAACAGATAAATCTTAGTGCACAAAAAAATGTAGCTCTCATCATTAATGCACACAATTATGTCAAATATATTCGCTTGTGGAGTTAACCACTGCCGATATATTCTTCGTTATTGGTTTGAATTGAAAGTGGTTATTCATTTGTTTCTCGTGGTCGCGCAAAGAGCATGGAATTTCAAAGCCATCGCATAGGGACACGCTCTTTAAAAATCTGACTATCGCTTTACAACAACCAAATGTGTAAATGTGAACTGAACGTTTATTTGGATTAAGAAGTAGCTAGAATAATAAACGTTTGTATAAGATTGAGCAGAGAAAGTCAAGAGAATGCAACACATCGGATTTGTTTTAAGTGCTGTTGCTTCTCGGGATGTCATGGAAGGAGTATGGCATTTCAAGGCCAGCATGTAGCGACTAGCTTTTAAACACCTGACTATCGATTCTGTTTCATCTATTACAGTATCTCACTTGTAGATACCTACAACGAAATGAAACTATTATTATGAAGTAGAAAGAAAGATAAACTTTTGCAACAGTTTGTAGAAGCTATTTCAACTTCAACGATAATGGGTAGAGAAAGTAATGTGAATATAGCGCGACAGATTTTTTTAACACTTGAGCGTTCGTTTCCGGTGAATTTGATGACAATTGGAACAGAAAGAGCTGGAGAAGAGAAAGTGGTGCTATACACGAGATTTTCCTCTTCTCGCTCCTGAGGCACTAAACGCCACGTCCCTGACCACAGTAAAGACATGAATCGATTTGTGTACATAAACTGCCATGAATAATGAAAACTGTTGCATGCCAAGGTCGTGGGACACAGTTCTGAAATGTAAAACCGACGGAACGGAAAACATCTTATCCAGATAACTCATCTCCACCGAGATTCGAACTCTGGCACATGCGCTCGCATCGCCGAGGTGGTCTCAAGTCTATTCATGTACAGTTGTTCTGTTCTTTCAGTCACACTTTGCCATAATTTTCGTCCACAAAACCCACACAAAATAGACTGGAGTACCGCTAGTGTTCCCAGTAATATTAACCCTTATACACACGCGTATAATTTTGTAAGGTATTTTTTACCCCAATTTCGATTTTTTTTTCATAAACTATTAAGGAAATTGGAATGTAGCTATGTATATCAAACATTAGTGTGTTTTAAACAATATTTAATAGTTTTGCTCTTATCTGACAGTAACTCGAAAATTACAATGATTCAATATTACATTTTCGAAAACAACTTAAGTGTACATACATATCTTTCAAATAAGCCCTCTGCTATATATGCACGTAATTACTTTTTAAATAGTATTGTAATACATTAAAAATAAGTATTTTTGAAAAATTAACACTGCATTGTTCTTTTCTCATACGGCAGAATCTAGGTTCACGAAGAATGTCTATTCTAGAAAGTTGACTTTTTTGTCTCTAATTACTAGAATCACTGCCAACACATTCTTCACAAACTGAATACGAATGTTCCTTACAAGTCAGTTTGTAGCACTTATTACATATAGGTTTGGTTTTACGCTCTTTTTACATTCTCTACTACGTATATTAAGTATTGTATTCCACCCAAAAATTCGATATCGAGATTCCACTGGAAATACATGTTTTGAGGTGCACTGAATACATAAAAAGCATTTTAGGAAACATGTCTGCGCGCGCGCGCGCGCGCGCGCGTGTGTGTGTGTGTGTCTGTGAACAGCATAACTCAGAAACGAACAGTCGGATAAACACCAAACTTGGTATTTAGGTTTAGTATCTTCCAGAGATGCGACACGAAGGTTTTCAAGAAAATCCCCCCACCCCAGATTACCCTTTACATGGAACATTTTGCATTTTAATTTTCTCAAAAATGGCTCAAACGATTTTGATTAAAATATATATTTAAGATACTTTCATGACAAATAAAATGTATATCTCGAATTTTCTGGGAATGTCTCCAAAAGAATTCTTCATTGTGAACGACTTTTGCATAAATGGTAAACCATAAGAGATAGACAAAAGTTTACTACACAAAAAATGTAGATCGCGTTAAAATAGACAATTTTTGTCATATACATTGTTTGTTGAGTGAACCATTTTCGAGATATTGCTTGTTATTCCCTTATTTTTTCCAATACTTATACTTTTTCTCAAACGGGAATTCGTTATTCATGTTTTATCTCCTGGACACATAAAGAGAATGAAATACTCCACATAGCAACCAGCTCTTAAAACATTTGACTATCGCTTAAAGCCCAGCAATTCCCCTTGCTTCTACAAGAAAATTGGCAATAAGATTAACATCTCGATTAACATGAACCATATGGAGAATAAGCTTTGTAAAAATAGTTTGTACAAGAGTAGAGAAAGTCACGTGAGTGCGGCACATCAGATTTTTTCCTTTCAAATATACTGAGTCGATGAAAGCACATCCTCTTTATCACCACTCTCTGCCCCTTGCTCTGTATCTGTCACATGATCACTTTCTGAAATGTGGTCATTTTCGTCCTCAGACTCACCATTTATCTCATTTTCACTTGCACTATCATCTAGATAGTTTCTCGTGTCCTTGTTTTACTCGAATCTGTAATCCATTTTTCCAGCTCAGGAATTACTTTAGCACACGCGCGGGGTATTTTTTTACTCCGACACCACAGAACACGTGTTTAATGATAATGCCTGAAACTGCTCCACTAACACATTATTGAAGGAGTAACTGTTGGCTGAAAAATGTGGAAGGCCATTGTTACAGAATGTAGGTTACAATGCTACCGGGGTATGAAAGCTATCGTGGGGTGTAATTCACCCCAAGCGTGTGGTTACGGTTTAAATTAGAGCCAAACAATGTTGTCCTCAAGCGAAATTCAACCACCAAAGTGACCCAACTTTTAGGACCTTTTCGGTGAGATAAATTATAATAGCACAAAGTGACATTTTGGTTTCATACTTGAAGCGTGAAATATAATATAAAAGTGCTAAATTTAGAATTTTAAACGGGAAGAAAAAAAACTGTACAGACAAGACAAATTAAGAGAACTTTATTACGTTTTATAATATATTTAGGGACCGAATTTTAATGACCTAAAAACAGCGAAATATGCAAACATTTATGACTTAAAACTTATATAAATATGACCTTAAAAGATAAAATATTACTTTATATAACTTTATTTAAAACATTCTTGTTGATTTTTTATATACCGTGTAATACAAAGTTCATTTCAGAACCAATTGTGGCTATAGTATTTACTTTTTGCAGTTTTTGAAACTAACTACGACTTATTTTAGAAATGTCTGCGTGTATCTGAAAAAAAGAAAAAAACACCAAGTGCAGTGAAAACAATAATACCTATCCAAACAATAAAACAATGTTATTACTATGCCACTTGTTTAAAGTATTCCAAATTAGTTAACTCGTCCTGTCAATCTACAGTTTCTGCAGAGTTGCACTGGATCACAAGGTGCATTTTCAGGTTTGGCACTTTCAAAGATCTACGGTGTCGCTGAGGATAGTTTTGTACCTGGTAAAGCTCCTCCCCAAATCACAGGAGCGCATTTGAAGGCGGCGAGATCACTGTAGGCCAGCCTTGGTTCACTGTCTTCAAATGTTGTGGCATTCCTAGAAAAACTGTCACTAATTTTACATTTATAGAATATCCAGAATTCTGCTAGAGAACACTGCAATTTGTTGTTCACCTCACACAACAATGCCTTACGTCAGAAAATAAAATTAAATTGAGTTTTATTTATGGACACTCTTTAACTGCTGTGGTCCTCAGCGTCCCATTCTATATTGGGCGTGAAAGACCGAAAATTTAGCTCAGAGGCCTCTTTATCAGGCTTGAGGTTCTTTTACGTGCCGCAAATCTACGACACGGGACCACCGGCTTTACTTCCCTCCGAAGGAAGCCATGCTAAGGATTTTTACGTCCTAAAAAGAAAATGCATCGCCCTCCGCGGGGTTTGGACCCGCGAGCTTGGAAACTAGAGGCTAGCACGGTACCACTAGTCCACGGAGGAGACACTTACGTCAGGGAATCACTAGTGTCGACTAGTGACTGCCGATAGAAGGTTGTCTCCGACCGCTCCGCTTGTTTACCTGCCGAGTGATATCGTTGTGTTAGCTCAGCTTTTGTTTCTTATTCGAGTGAATTTATAATTATTTTCCACCATTAACATGGCTCTCCAGCTGGCGGTTACCGGCGAGATCTTAAATTCTGCGTCGAAATGTGGTATATAATGACACCACCTTCCAGTCTCATTCTCCACTGCCTATGACGTCATCCAGTCAACACTACCTGCACCAACCGTCTAGTTCTGCAATTCAGCATCTTCCTTCTCTGCTTCAGGATTATCTGAAGATACTACTGTAAGTAAATCTATACTACGGCCCTCCCAGCTGGCGCGGCCACCTACATATATTGATAACTCTGTCCGCTAAGACGATGATACGATGGAGGACTTTGCCCCATCGGACTGTTTAGGTCGCGACCAATGTTCGCCGCCCTCCCACTCCGAGATTTCGAACCAAAACAAACGCCGTTACACTGCCCCACCTTCACCACAGTTACTGCCTCTCGTTATGCCTATACAATTCTTACTTCTAATCGTGTCTACCTTTAACTGAAGTTCCTGATCACCACTCCTCTAATACTGCTCCCATCTCTCAGAAAGAGAAAATTCCTCCAATTTGTGTCCGTAATGTTCACAATTATCAATTGTTTTTGCAAGATGTTAAGAGATGTGTGTTATCTGAGTTTCGGGGAACCCTTCTTAAGGTTTATGCTTCTACTTCACCTCTATTCAACTTATGGCCCTCCTTCGGACAAACTTTTCTCCGTTGTCATAGGCAACCTGCCATGCTCACTCAGTGATCAGGAGTTTCCTGTTCGTAAAGTGACACGTTTACTTCGTAGGAACAAGGAACCCATGCTCAACAATGACGAAGGTAAAACTATTCTTAATCTTTCCCGATTGTCATACAGTGTGGTGAAAGTTGAACCTCGCCGTCATAATACGGAACTGCCTCATTGTACTAACTGCCAAACCTATGGTCACACCAACAACTACTGCCATCTAGGACCCCGCTGTGTTCGCTGTTTAGGCAACCATCACTTCTCCAATTGCACGAAGCCCTCTTCTACGCCGGCTCAATGTGTTAATTGCCAACAAAACTATCCGGCTAACTATCGTGGCTGTCCACATTATTTACAACTGGCGGAACGACAGTCGCGGCGATTCCAGCGGCCGGCACCTTCTTCACGTCCCAGTTCACAGCAATCGCCCTCAGCTTCTTTTCAACAACAGCAAGAACCACCGCGACAGCCACTGGGTCAACAACAGGCCAGACAGAGTGCATCATCTCCAACTGTTTCTACTCTGCCCTCTCGGACTTATTCTCAAGTTCTGACTGGTCGTTCTCCTGCCTCTCAAGGACCTCCTTCAGCCGCTTCATCACATGATTCTGCCTCAGCCTCTCCGTCTTGGACTTTTCTGAAAGATCTGCTAGCACCGTTAGGTACATTTCTCCAGTTCTGCCACAACTGATGCAGCTTCTTCGATCCCTTCTTTCTCCTATGTTTTCCGGTGGCCACCCGTAATCTGTTGTCTCTACGCCAACTCACCCTCCTTAACTGGAGCTCTAACGGCCTTCGTGCTAAACGCTCCTCTTTCATTCCATCTCTCACTCACCACAACGTTGACATTGCTTGTGTTACAGAAACTCACTTTCTTCGTAATGAATGTTTCTCTATTCCTGGTTATGTCATTTATCGGCAGGACCATGAAGCAGAGAGAGCTTCCGGTGGTGTAGCTCTTCTCATCCGCCATTCTTTGAGTCACAGTGAGATATTTCTTCCACACGTGCCCAGTCTGGAGGGGTGGGTATAAAACTACACAGTGCGAACGCAGTGACCTCTTCATTCTAAGCGCTTACAAGCCACCTAATCGCCGGTTTAATATTACCTGTCTCTCATTTCTCTTCCCTTTGGGGAACAGCACTCTCCTTTTAGGGGACCTTAACTGTAAACATTCCTCCTGGGGGTGCCGATCAACCAATCCAAATGGCCGACTCCTGTTTACAGCTCTTACCACCTACGGTCTGTCCATATTGGCGCCAGAGGATCCTACTTATTTTCCTTCCAATCCCTTATTTGTTCCTGATGTTTTGGACATCGGTATACATCGTAATCTTCACCTCCCTACCTTCGTTTCCTCTACAGCGGAGCTTGACTCTGATCATTTCCCGGTGCTTGTCGCCTTTCATATTCCACCTGCCTTCCGCCCATTAGTTCCTAGACTCCTAACTGAATACGCCCATTGGAATACATTTCAGTCTCATATGGATGCGTCGCTCACCAGCTCTTACACACTAGCCACTAACCATGACGTTGACCTTGCTATACAGCACTTTATTGACTCCGTTTGCAGCAGTGCCCGTCTCTCCACTTCTCTGAATAGGCGACCTTGTTCTCCCCTCCTTTACTCTCTCCATTTTAAACCTTCTCCGGAAAAGCATCAAGTTCGTAGACAGTGGCAACGGGACCGACAACCCTGGCTCCGTCGGAAGCTCAACGGTCTCATTCGTCGGGCGAAGCTGCAGCTGGAGCGACATCGGCTACAGTCTTATGAGCGCTACCTTGCGTCACTCTCTCCTTCTGACCACACGCTATGGGAGGCCACTAAACGTGTTCTCCGTGAGACGACCGTTGTGCCGGCACTCTGCAGATGGTAGACTCGTTACGGATATTGCCTCCACGTGTGACATTCTGGCCAATCACTTTAAGAGTGTGTTTGCCCTTCCTCTGTCAGACGATGGTGGTACTCTCGCAGACATGGAGCAGGGATTAAATGCACACCGCACTCGACCCACAGTTTCGCAAAGGATTACGTTTACCAACCCACGGGAATTGTTTTCCATGATTCGAACTCTTCCACTTAAGAAATCTCCAGGGCACGACTTGCTTCCTAACATTGTTCTCAAGCAGCTCACCAAGAAAGCTGTTGCCTATTTGTCTACGACTCGGCTATTTTCCTCGCACCTGGAAGTTTGCCCATATCGCAGTTTTCCATAAGCCCAATTAACCCAAACACCTCCCTGAAAGCTATCGTCCTATTAGTCTTTCACCGACCCTCTCTAAATTATTTGAAAAAGTTATCCATCGCCGTCTTCTCTCTTACCTTACTGCTACCAATTTGGGTTTCGTCAGAAACATTCCACCGCCCATCAGCTTTTGCGGTTAACCCAGTCCATTGTCCATAGCTTTGAGGCCCGTCAGTATACCATGACTGTTTTCTTGGATGTGGCACAGGCATTTGACAAAGTTTGGCATAATGGTTTGCTCCTCAAGCTCTACCGCAGCTGTCTTCCTAATTATTTAATACCTTTAATCGACAGTTTTCTCTCCGACCGCAGCTTTTCAGTGCGTATTGGAGGAATTTTTCCCTCTTCACGTACTATTACCGCAGGCGTCCCACATGGTTCCATCTTGGCCCCGACACTGTTCAATATCTACACTTCTGATATGCCTGACTTGGCTCCGACTTATTTAGCTCTCTACGCTGATGATACGGTACTATACTGTTCTAATCTCCAGCACGCCCAGCAAGTAGTACAACACTCTTTGGATCGTCTCACTCAATGGTTCCATACTTGGCGTATCTGATTGAACCCTCAGAAAACTGCGGCTAAAATCTTCACTCTCCGCCGATACTCTCCTCTCCCTCCGCTGTGTCTTTGTGGCAACAGTGTATCTTGGCTCCCTGCGACTACTCCTGTTAAGTACCTTGGATACTATTGGACTTTCGACTGACCTGGTGCGCTCACATCAATTGCCTGATATCCTCGGCCTCTGGGCGGCTTTCAAAACTCTCGCCATTCCAGTATTGGATTACAGTGTTCCTTGTTACTTTACAAGTCTCTCGTTCGTCCGCTTATTACTTATGCCTGTCAGGTATGGGGAGCTGCTCACACATGTCATCTACGTCGTCTCCAGGTTATTCAGAATTGTTTCATGCGCTTTGCTACTAATGCTCCATGGTTTATTCGGAATCAGCAGCTCCATCACGAACTGGGACTCTTGCCTCTTCACGACTTCATTCGCAGAATTGCCTGCCATTTCTTTTCCAACCTGCAGGATGTTCCAGGAGCAGCGCACTACAACATCGGCGCCCGTACGCGCCACCCCACACGCTTGAAGAGGAGACTTCCGCAGGATCTACTACTTGGTGCTGCCTCTGATTCTACTCACTCCAGTGATTGATGCGTTTTACACCTCCAATATTGACTTTCTCTTACGTCTTATTGGTGTTACCACCTAATGTAGTTATGGGGCGCTATGTAAGCCTACCCCTGCGTGTTCTTGTTCTGTAATCTTCTTTTACCACTGATCTGTAAAGCATTGTACTGCTGATCGATCAATAAAATGACTAATAAAAAGGAAAAAAATAAAGGAACCGACTAGTGTGTTAACTGCTTGTTTAATAAAAAGCTTTATTAGTAAAGTTTTATGGTAATTGTTGTATTTATTTGTAACAATATCACCTGAAACATTGCCATGTTAGCAACATTTTCATGTTTTTATTTTTGTGTCCTTAAACATACGACAAAACGTGCATTTTTTGCAAAAGTTCGCCGAAATATGACCTATTGTTAAAAAAGGTTGTAAATATGACTATATACACAATAAATACATTTTTTACATTACAATACCTGGATTGGCGCTTAAATTGTTGCAAAATTCACCCTAAAGTTCAGGGGAAAAATGACTTGTCATTAAAATCCGGGCCCTATGTATTAGATAGTGTATTTTATATGAATTTGAAAACAAGAAAAATGTTTGACTTTGTATCTATTTAGTACAATATTTCAGTTCAAAACGGCCAACAAAGTTTCTTTCATTTAAACATGTAAGAATGGTGTTGTTACATTAAGAAATACTGTACCAGATGAATATTAGCAAGAATCAAATTGTGCAGTACTTATTTTTCACCTTTGCAATGAAGTCCATATAGAATTGCTTATTTTTCGGCTTAATGAAAGGGATGATATTCCCAACCTCTTTAATCTCGGAGTCTGCGGAGGGTTTCTTTGTTCCAGAGGACAAAAGTTCAATCTGCAGCTCCTGAGTTCACACCTTCCATGAAGATCTTCGAAACTCGGTGGCTTGCCAAATGACTAGTTTGTTTGAACCTCGACCAGACCTTGATCTAGTAAACCTTTGTTCATTTTCAACACCACAGCCAGAGATATTCCAAGATGATTAGTGTTTAATCCGTTCCTGGCTCAATTCATCCAGTCACTCATGAAGAATTTCAGGCTTCTTAGTTCTCTTCATCTCAATAAAACCTAAATCTCGGCCACAAAACAGAAACGTGTGTCCAGTCTGAGAAAACTTGTGAACAATTTCATGCAAATAGTTTTTTGCAATAAGAGCAATGTAGACAGCCAAAATATTGATTGTTGTTCTGCCCACAGCGGTTATCCGACCGTAGTGTTAGTGATTCTTTAGAAGGCAAACCCAGCTGCTTGGTTATATAATTAAATAAGCAGGGATCTATTTCATTACAACCATGCTTTCAACTGGTTTCATCCCAAAGATAAAATAATCCCGTTCCTTTTCTTCTAAATGCACACCACAGATGACCTCTCGATTATAATACATTTGGGTGTGCGTGGGATGTAAGATTGTTTAAAATTTAATATTCCTGTGTCAATTAGGAATACTAACCACATGCAAACAACAGGTAACAAACATTTATTATTCCTCCATGCATTTATAATGATAAAGTCAGAAATCAGTTGTGCAACTTTGTGGCACATGGACAGATTTGAAACAGGTTAACATTAGATGCCAATGCTTTAACTGCAACTCTGTCATGGCACTTAGGACATAAATCACCCACACTTGGAATAAATTGGCACTTTGTTCCTTCTGTATATTTTACTTTTCATGTTATTATATTATAATCTTCATTAGGGCAGTAACTGAAGTAACATATTTCATCCTTCTTAGCAACATGAGCCTTTTTTGTTTATTCCAAACAGACTGGGCAAATGTCTGAAATTAAACTGCATTAAAAATGGTGCATTTGAGGTTATAAAAACATACAAGAAATTAAATTGAGTTTTATTTATGGATGTTCTTTAACTGCTCCGGTCCTTAGCGTCCCATTCTATATTGGTGTGAAAGACCGGAAACTTTCTTCAGAGGCCTCTTTATCAGGCTTGAGGTTCTTTTACGTGCCGCAAATCTACGACACAGGACCACCGGCTTTACTTCCCTCCCGAAGGAAACCATGCTAAGGTTCTTTACGCCCTAATCCATCGCCCTCCGCCGGGTTTTAACCTGTGACCACGAGAACCAGAGACTAGCATGGTATGCCTACATCAGAAGGACGACAAAAACATACAGATCGGAAATACAGGCTGATGCATTATTGTCTCGCTGCTTAATCGAATCGAAGTAATGATAATGGGAACACAAGAAATAAAAGTATCATTTATCAATATAATTCCATTGTCATTGGCCATTCCAGTAGAAGTGAGCTCGTATATTGGTCAAAATGCGCTGTCGTGTAATTATCAACAAAGCAGTAAACATTAAGTGAAACATATTATCGAAATAGGTAGTACACATGGAAATAGATTACATACTTTGTAACATGTAAGTTAAGACTTTATTTCTGCATGCATAACGTTTCATCAGATAGAGGTTTCCTTTCGATGTTGAAGTGTTTTCTAAATAGCAAACAAGGTTTCTTGTGCAAGCTGCACTTTTCAGAAAATCTGTGTACCTATTTTTATTTTTATATGGCATTTAAGTGTGCGAAATTCCGGTGATATGCGTAGGCACATAAAATATTGTGCAACATTAAAACGATATTTTGTTACAAGGGTAGTCCCAGAAGTACCCGACCTGACGTATATGTAGCGGTTATTATTTCAAAAAATGACTATGGTAGAAAGTACCACCCTTATAAAGCTTAAGTTTGAAGTTTGACGATGCTACGTTGTTCAGTAATTATTTGGCAGCCTTAATAGTGAACTCTCAGCGAATTTGTAAGTATGGATAAAACTGGCCATCGTTATGTGATACAATACTTTCAGTTGAAAGGTCTTAGTCCAACTAATATTAAAGTTGAGCTAGATTCTACTCTGGGGGAGTCTGCTCCTTCGTTTACAACAGTAAAATATTGGGTGGTAGAGTTTAAGCGAGGCCGTACGAGCTACCAAGACGAACATCGCAGTGGTCGACCAAATGAGGTGACCACGCCAGAAATTGTGAAGAAAATCCAAAAAATGGTATTGGATGACCGTCGACTAAATATGCGCGAGCTAGTAGACATCGTAGGCGTTTAAAAAGTACTGTACATCCATACTAACTGAAAATTTAGACTGAGAAAGCTGTACACAACATGGGTGCCGCGTTTACTCACAATGGAACAAAAGCAACGTCATGAGGATGTTTCGGTCGAGTGTTTGGCGATGTTTCGCTGCAATAAAACCGAGTTTTTGTGTCGATTCATAACCATGGATAAAACATGTGTCCATCACTTGACACCTGAGACGAAGGAACAGTGAAAACAGTGGATTGAAAAGGGAGAATCGCCTCCAAAGAAGACGAAGACAGTTCCATCTGCAGGCAAGATCATGGCGTCAGTTTTTTTGGGATGCGCGTGCGATGATTTTCATTGATTATCTTCAAAAAGGAAAAGCAATGAATGGTGAGTATTATGCAAACCTATTGTAGCATTTGAATGCTGAAATCATGCAAAAACGGCTGCATTTAGCGAAAAAGAAAGTTCTGTTTCATCAAGACAATGCACCAGTTCGCATATGCATTATTGCCATGGCCAAAGTCAATGAGTAGTTCGAAGTGCTTCCTCATGGCCCTATTCGCCAGACTTAGCCCCCTCTGATTATTTTCTGTTTCCAAAGTTGAAGAAATGGCTTGGTGGTAAAAGATTTGCCAACAATGAAGAGGTGGAGTTTGCAGTTGCGGGCTATTTTGCAGAATTCGACGGTTCTCACTATAAACAGAGTATCGAAGTTATTGAACATCGCTGGGAAAAGTGTATCGAGCTGAAAGGAGACTATGTAGAGAAATAAAGTGTTTTCTTTGTTAGGTCGGGTACTTCTAGAACAGCCCTCGTACTTCAATATATGAACGAACGATGAAGTAGGAAATAACCGAACAGGAAGTAGTCTACCAAACTTTATGTGCAAGAGAATTCAGCCCCATCTATTCAGAAATTGAAATTGAGTTTTATTTATGGACGCTCTTTAACTGTTGTGGTCCCATTATATATTGGGCGTGAAAAACCGGTAATTTTGCTCAGAAGCCTCTTTATCAGGCTTGAGGTGCTTTTATCTGCTGTAAATCTACGACACGTGATCACCGTCTTTACTTCCCTTCCGAAGGAAGCCATGCTAAGGATTTTTACGCCCGAAAATATCCATCGCTCTCCGCCGGGTTTGAACCCATCTATTCTGCAATATAAGATAAACAAGTCCGAATTTTTTACTTAAATCCAGAAGAGTTCCGTTTTGGGGGTGAGCTATGGCTACCTACACTAAGAATATGCAAAGAAACGAAATTTGTATGTAAAACAGCGATACGACTTTGTTTGGCATTACGTTTTCGTGGCTTTTCTAAAGTACTATTCATTCAAGGGTTACTCTCCCTTTTAATTAAAGTCCTCAACGCGGTGATGCAGGGACTTGCAAGCCTTTCATGCTGAATGACTGTATTCAAATATTGTTTCATTTATGTTGCTTGTTCTAAGGTTTTTCTTAATTCTTAGGATCCCAGAGTTCATCTGCGCATTCATGTCCGTTCACTTTTCCGATCAAGTGATGTGATACGAAAAAGTTTGCACACAGTTGTTTACTAATCCACAAAATGGATCAGTTAAAACTTTTAGGAATCTACACTGATACTACATTGAATCGAAAGGATCATGTTAATGGCATTTGTAAAAGATTGTCCAGAGTAATATATCTATTTAGATGTTGGATAAATTACGTTCCTAAGTTTTATTTAAGGCAAGTATATTTCGCCTTATTTCCTAGTATTTTTACTTATGGGTTTATATCTTATGGTAAAAGTACACGTTTCAATAGTGTCCTCTTATTACAGAAAAAATAGTTAGATTGCTAAGTCTCCTGCATATACTCCTTGCAAGCCATTCTTTATTAAAGAACGTATATTAACGGCATATAATTGTATTCATACAAACCAATACTACGTATATATAAAAAGAAACGACATATATCAGTTAGTAGAAGGTTCGCATGATTGCAACACTAGAATGGTAAAAAAAAAAATTAATTGTACGTTTAGCAAGGCTGAATTTAACCAAGATTACGTAGACATTAAGTTACCCGATGATGTGAAATTGCTGAACATTAATGTGTTTAAAAGAAAAGTAAAAGCTTTGACTGCTTGTACATCCTTTTTATAGTTTGAACGAGTACGTTAGTAAAGATGCTGTATTATGTTTCGTTAACGTAATAATGCCATTTACATTATTGTAACAAAGGCTGAATAAAAGTAAATATAAAACTTTGTTTAACATTAATTTCCTGAGGCATAATTATAGTGTGTCGTGTAACATTTTGTCTCAGTTTTCATCTAGTAGAAGCATCTGCTCCGCATATCATATTTTTTACCCGCATGTTGACCTATTGTCAATTGAAGGACGGACGAAGCAGGGTTGCCACTTTGAGTCACAAGTCGTGTTCATTGTTTATGGCTGCAGATTTCTGTTTTAGGTGAATTGCGTGTCTTTTTTCTGTAGCCTTTTCCTTGAAAGGTTAACTGCACGATTTTTCTAAATAAATATAATTGTCAATGATGACGTAATGTTGAAATACCTATTGAAAGAAGGCCTAATTCACATTTTAGAAAAATGTTGAAATGTTCTTCAGACGCAGATGTTTGCAGAGCTCACGCATGGCGATCTGAGAGATATTTTCTCTAATGATGTTTCCTAATAGTATAATAATATAGTGTTGACGTTTGTGTTATGTTTTTAATCCCTAACACAACTATTCTGAATTAAAGGTTATAATGTGTGATAGTGCACGAAATGACATGTATTGTTCCTTTGTACAGTAATAAGGTAAAAGTGATACCATTATTTATAGGAAGTGTTACCAACTAGGCAAATAGCTTATAAAGAAGTATTTCCATCTGGTAACACATTACTAAACGTTATAGCTTTGGCAGCCATTAACTATCTGCGGCATTTTCTGTTCAATTTTATTTCTAATTATGTTTGCTCTGTGGCTTTCATTATTTTTATTACATATATTTAATATTACTATATTATTATTTCATGTTGTTCAACCACATTTGTGTTACCATGCTAGCCTCTAGTTCCCGATGTCGCGGGTTCAAACCCGGCGGAGGGCGATAGATTTTTTTCGGGCGTAAAAATCCTTAGCATGGATTCCTTCGGAAGAGAAGTAAAGCCGGTGGTCCCGTGTCGTAGATTTACGGCACGTAAAAGAACCTCAAGCCTGATAAAAAGGCCTCTGAGCAAAATTACCGGCTATTCACGCCCAATACAGAATGGGACGCTAAGAACCACAGCAGTTAAGGAGGGTCCATAAATAAAACTCAATTTTGTAACCACATTTGTATTTAGTATACTTTGTCCTAACGTGCAACGCAATCCTTTCACTAGGGAGGTAAAATAAACACTTCATGGGCCAGACATTAAGTACGGACCAATCGAATTAACAGTCCATGTGTTTGAACCTATCACGGTCGATTACCAACTGAAATCATGTCGAAATTGGACTGTCGTTCCCAGGAGTTCCAACCCCCAAAGGCTATGGCGCACCCCCAAAAAACAATAATCCAATTTTTCTGAGAGCTCAATTTAAACTATTTAGCTTCTTTTCTATGCCGCTGGAAAGCTTTGCAAGTGCTGTCTTATAGGTACTATAGTAGCTATTGTCGTACCGATTCACAATAAAAATTTAAACAAATAATTAGAAAGCTAAAATCAATAAAATGTGTAATGTTTATACAAAAAATTAGAAACACCAATATTTGGAAGGTAGTGTATTTTATTACTAGGTATTTCAATGTATTCTGTTGTATCTATCTAAATAGAGCAATATAACAAGTGTATTAACACTATATGTTCTGAAATTGACATACCCACCTATAATGTTATAGTTCCTTTTTTCAAAAATTATCATTTGATACGCCACAGTATATCATTCAGTATGAATTACACTTGACATTACTTTTATGGGGCGCATACAGCACATTTATATTAACAAACTTAAAGATACAAACTGAGCTAACAATTACAGCATTCGATTAAAAAATATTAATAAATGGTTTATATTACCTGCTTTAATTTACTTCAATATTTTTGCATTCCCCAACATTTTCAACCCCCCCCCACCAAAATGATCCACATGGCACAATTTGCGCCATCATCCCATCCCCATGGATGGCCCTGGTCGCACCTGATTCCATACAATTCCTGCAACAGATAACGACCGTGGAAGATTACATGGGTGCTTTGGAAATTATTTATATTCCGCGCCATAGAATTCGAATAAAATAAACTTACGTGAAGGACTTAACTTTACAGCTGTTCACGTCGTCCATTACTGAATGTTCGCGACCTGGTCACCACTAGTGCACGTTATGCATTTTGTTGCAGCCCAGTGAAGAGGGGTCATAATTGGAACAGACACACAGATAAGCTCTGTTCCATCATAGCACTGTATACCATTTACTAGAGATCAGTAGTGGTGCTATACATTTTGTTGTAGTCCAGTAAAGAGGGACCATGATCATGATGAAGGATAGACACACAGATAAGCTCTGGTCTATCATAACACTGTATACCATTTACTAGAGATCACTAGTGGTGCTATACATTTTGTTGTAGTCCAGTGAAGAGGGACCATGATCATGATGAAGGATAGACACACAGATAAGCTCTGGTCTATCATAGCACTGTATACCATTTACTAGAGATCAGTAGTGGTGCTATACATTTTGTTGTAGTCCAGTGAAGAGGGACCATGATCATGATGAAGGATAGACGCACAGATAAGCTCTGGTCTATCATAACACTGTATACCATTTACTAGAGGTCACTAGTGGTGCTATACATTTTGTTACAGCCCAGTGAAGAGGGACCATGATCATGATGAAGGATAGACACACAGATAAGCTCTGGTCTATCATAACACTGTATACCATTTACTAGAGGTACTAGTGGTGTTATACATTTTGTTGCAGCCCAGTGAAGAGGGACCATGATCATGATGAAGGATAGACACAGATAAGCTCTGGTTTATCATAGCACTGTATACCATTTATTAGAGATCACTAGTGGTGTTATACATTTTGTTGCAGCCCAGTGAAGAGGGACCATGATCGTGATGAAGGATAGAGACACAGATAAGCTCGGGTCTATCATAGCGCTGTATACCATTTACTAGAGGTCACTAGTGGTGCTATAAATTTTGTTGTAGCCCAGTGAAGAGGGACCATGATCATGATGAAGGATAGAGACACAGATAAGCTCTGTTCTATCATAGCACTGTATACCATTTATTAGAGATCACTAGTGGTGCTATACATTTTTTTGCAGCCCAGTGAAGAGGTACCATGATCGTGATGAAGGATAGAGACACAGATAAGCTCTGGTCTATCATAACACTGTATACCATTTATTAGAGATCACTAGTGGTGCTATACATTTTTTTGCAGCCCAGTGAAGAGGGACCATGATCGTGATGAAGGATAGAGACATAGATAAGCTCTGGTCTATCATAGTACTGTATACCATTTACTAGAGGTCACTAGTGGTGTTATACATTTTGTTGCAGCCCAGTGAAGAGGGACCATGATCATGATGAAGGATAGAGACACAGATAAGCTCTGGTCTATCATAGCGCTGTATACCATTTACTAGAGCTTACTAGTGGTGCTATACATTTTGCTGCAGCCCAGTGAAGAGGGACCATGATCATGATGAACGATAGACACACAGATAAGCTCTGGTCTATCATAGCAGTGAATACATTTACTAGAGATCACTAGTGGTGCTATACATTTTGTTACAGCCCAGTGAAGGGAGACCTTGACACACAGATAAGCTCTGGTCTATCATAACACTGTATACCATTTATTAGAGATCATTAGTGGTGCTATACATTTTGTTGTAGCCCAGTGAAGAGGGACCATGATCATGATGAAGGATAGACACACAGATAAGCTCTGGTCTATCATAACACTGTATACCATTTATTAGAGATCACTAGTGGTGCTATACATTTTGTTGCAGCCGAGTGAGGAGGGACCATGATCATGATGAAGGATAGAGACACAGATAAGCTCTGTTTCATCATAGCACTGTATACCATTTACTAGAGGTCACTAGTGGCGCTATACATTTTGTTGCAGCCCAGTGAAGAGGTACCATGATCATGATGAAGGATATACACACAGATAAGCTCTGTTCCATCATAGCACTGTATACCATTTACTAGCGATCACTAGTGCTATACATTTTATTGCAACCCAGTGAAGGGAGGCCATGATCGTCATGAAGGATAGACACACAGATAAGATCTGGTCTATCATAGCAGTGAATACAATTTATTAGAGATCACTAGTGGTGCTATACACTTTGTTGCAGCCCAGTGAAGAGGTACCATGATCATGATGAAGGATAGACAACAGATAAGCTCTGTTCCATCATAGCACTGTATACCATTTACTAGAGGTCACTAGTGGTGCTATACATTTTGTTGCAGCCCAGTGAAGAGGTACCATGATCATGATGAAGGATAGACACACAGATAAACTCTGTTCCATCATAGCACTGTATACCATTTACTAGAGGTCACTAGTGCTGCTATACATTTTGCTGCAGGCCAGTGAAGAGGACCATGATCATGATGAAGGATAGACACACAGAAAAATACTGGTCTATCATAGTACTGTATACCATTTACTAGAGATTACTAGTGGTGCTATACATTTTGTTGCAGGCCAGTGAAGGAGACCATGATCATGATGAAGGATAGAGACACAGATAAGCTATGGTCTATCATAGCACTGTATACCATTTACTAGAGGTTACTAGTGGTGCTATACATTTTGTTGCAGCCCAGTGAAGAGGGACCATGATGATGATGAAGGATAGAGACACAGATAAGCTCTCTCCATCATAGCACTGTATACCATTTACTAGAGGTCACTAGTGGTGTTATACATTTTGTTGCAGCCCAGTGAAGAGGGCCATGATCATGATGAAGGATAGAGACACAGATAAGCTCTGGTCTATCATAGCGCTGTATACCATTTACTAGAGGTCACTAGTGGTGCTATACATTTTGCTGCAGCCCAGTGAAGAGGGACCATGATCATGATGAACGATAGGCACACAGATAAGCTCTGGTCTATCATAGCAGTGAATACCATTTACTAGAGATCACTAGTGGTGCTATACATTTTGTTACAGCCCAGTGAAGGGAGACCTTGACACACAGATAAGCTCTGGTCTATCATAACACTGTATACCATTTATTAGAGATCATTAGTGGTGCTATACATTTTGTTGTAGCCCAGTGAAGAGGGACCATGATCATGATGAAGGATAGACACACAGATAGGCTCTGGTCCATTATAACACTGTATACCATTTATTAGAGATCACTAGTGGTGCTATACATTTTGTTGCAGCCGAGTGAGGAGGGACCATGATCATGATGAAGGATAGATACACAGATAAGCTCTGTTTCATCATAGCACTGTATACCATTTACTAGAGGTCACTAGTGGCGCTATACATTTTGTTGCAGCCCAGTGAAGAGGTACCATGATCATGATGAAGGATAGACACACAGATAAGCTCTGTTCCATCATAGCACTGTATACCATTTACTAGCGATCACTAGTGCTATACATTTTATTGCAACCCAGTGAAGGGAGGCCATGATCGTCATGAAGGATAGACACACAGATAAGCTCTGGTCTATCATAGCAGTGAATACAATTTATTAGAGATCACTAGTGGTGCTATACACTTTGTTGCAGCCCAGTGAAGAGGTACCATGATCATGATGAAGGATAGACAACAGATAAGCTCTGTTCCATCATAGCACTGTATACCATTTACTAGAGGTCACTAGTGGTGCTATACATTTTGTTGCAGCCCAGTGAGGAGGTACCATGATCATGATGAAGGATAGACACACAGATAAGGTCTGTTCCATAATAGCACTGTATACCATTTACTAGAGGTCACTAGTGCTGCTATACAGTTTGCTGCAGGCCAGTGAAGAGGACCATGATCATGATGAAGGATAGACACACAGAAAAATACTGGTCTATCATAGTACTGTATACCATTTACTAGAGATTACTAGTGGTGCTATACATTTTGTTGCAGGCCAGTGAAGGAGACCATGATCATGATGAAGGATAGAGACACAGATAAGCTATGGTCTATCATAGCACTGTATACCATTTACTAGAGGTTACTAGTGGTGCTATACATTTTGTTGCAGCCCAGTGAAGAGGGACCATGATGATGATGAAGGATAGAGACACAGATAAGCTCTCTTCCATCATAGCACTGTATACCATTTACTAGAGGTCACTAGTGGTGCTATACATTTTGTTGCAGCCCAGTGAAGAGGGACCATGATCATGATGAAGGATAGAGAAACAGATAAGCTCTGTTCCATCATAGCACTGTATACCATTTACTAGAGGTCACTAGTGGTGCTATACATTTTGTTGCAGCCCAGTGAAGAGGGACCATGATCATGATGAAGGATAGACACACAGATAAACTCTGGTCTATCATAACACTGTATACCATTTACTAGAGGTCACTAGTGGTGCTATACATTTTGTTGCCGCCCAGTAAGAGGGACCATGATCATGATGAAGGATAGACACACAGACAAGCTCTGGTCTATCATAGCACTGTATACCATTTACTAGAGGTCACTAGTGGTGCTATACATTTTGTTGCAGTGCAGTGAAGAGGGACCATGATAATGGTGAAAGATAGACACACAGATAAGCTCTGGTCTATCATAGCACTGTATACCATTTACTAGAGGTCACTAGTGGTGGTATACATTCTGTTGCAGCCCAGTGAAGAGGGACCATAATCATGATGAAGGATAGACACACAGATAAGCTCTGGTCTATCATAGCACTGTATACCGTTTACTAGAGGTCACTAGTGGTGCTATACATTTTGTTGCAGCCCAGTGAAGGGGGACCATGATCATGATGAAGGATAGACGCACAGATAAGCTCTGGTCTATCATAACACTGTATACCATTTACTGGAGGTCACTAGTGGTGCTATACATTTTGTTACAGCCCAGTGTAGAGGGACCATGATCATGATGAAGGATAGACACAGAGATAAGCTCTGGTCTATCATAGCACTATACCATTTACTAGTGGCGCTGTACATATTTGTTGTAGCCCAGTGACGAGGGATCATAATCATGAGGAAGGATAGACATACAGATAAGCTCTGGTCTATCATAGTACTGTATACCATTTACTAGAGGTCACTAGTTGTGCTATATATTTGTTGTAGCGCAGTGAAGAGGGACCATGATCATGAAGGATAGACACACAGATAAGCTCTGGCCTATCATAGCACTGAATACCATTTACTAGAGGTCACTAGTGGTGTTATACATTTTGTTGCAGCCCAGTGAAGGGGGACCATGATCATGACGAAGGATAGACACACACACATAAGCTCTGATCTATCATAGCACCGTGTACCATTTAGACTGTAATTTAAGTTACAGTATAATGCAATAAATATAAATGCTTTGTCATGCCCGCGGTGAAACTCCATCAAGCAATTTGAATCTGTCCACAAAGCCGTGAAAACTCCTCCTTTACGGTAAAATGCTACCGTACATTTTACGGACAAACCGTAAAGGTTGGCAAATGTTTAATTTTTATTTATTTGTATAGAATGCCCCAATGAGCAGCTCTAAGGAGGGACTGTCCTTTACAATGTTATATGGGAGCTAAGTTACTATTATAAAGGGAAAACAAAGAAACAAAAACTAGATTAAGTTACTATAAACCTAAGCATGCTATACTAGACAAGCTTTAGATGTAATGTACACTTTAACTTTTTACTTTCTGTACTACGTATAGTAAGTAGTGGAAGTATTGTATTCCACCCAAAAATTTGATACCGAGATTTCACCGAAAATACATGTTTTGAGACCCCCCGAATCCAAAAAAAATGTTTTTTTGGAAACATGTCCGTGTGTGTGTCTGTGAACAGCATAACTCAACGAACAGTCGGATAAACACCAAACTTGGTATTTAGGTTCAGTATCTTCTAGAGATGCGACACGAAGGTTTTCAAGAAAATCCCCCCACCCCAGATTACACTTTACATGGAACATTTTTCGAAAATTTTAATTTTCTCAAAAATGGTTCTAACGATTTTGATTAAAATATCATACGTTTAAGATATTTGAATCACAAATGAAATGTATATCTCGAATTTTCTGGGAATGTCTCCATAAGTATTCTTCATTGTGAACGACTTTTGCATAACTGGTAAACCATAAGAGATAGACAAAATTTTACTACACAAAAAATGTAGATCGCGTTAAAATAGACAATTTATGTCATATACATTTTTTTGGTTTGGTGAACCATGTTCGAGATATTGCTTGTTATTCCCTTAAATTTTCCAATACTTATACTTTATCTCAAATTTGTTATTCATTTTTTTTGTCCTGGTAATGCAAAGAGAATGGAATACTCCACATAACAACCACCTCTTAAAATATTTGACTATCGCTTAAAGGCTGGCAATTCCCCTTGCATCTATAAGAAAACTAGCAATAAGATTAACATCTCGATATCTCGATTAACACGAAGTATATGGAGAATAACTCTTTGTAAAAATAGTGTGTACAAGAGTAGAGAAAGTCATTTGTGTGTAACACATCAGATTTTTTTTTGTTATTAACTACTTGAAGTAAAGTCCAATAGGATAAGATGCATATACTATAAGGGGTGACAGAAACTAAGGTTGCAAGGCCGATATTACTAGAGCTTCGTCCGTTATAGACAAATTAGTAGTGTGCGGTAATTCTAATATATGCGGTTGGCAAATGTGCAAAGTTTCAGCCGCGCGCCAACTATAGCGCTAGTTGTAGATAAACATAAACGGCGACTTGTTTGGAAAATTGGACTCGTGAAGAAATCTGCTCCGTTATTCAGCTTTTGTGAGCGAAACTTGTAACCGCGGCTAAAGTTTACGGAGATACTGTCTCGTCACATGTCACAGAATGATGTCGAAAGTTTGCGGCCGGTAGAGAAACGTTACCGACGAGGATTGCAGTGGCCGACCGGGCACGGCATCAACAGATATGAACACAGCTCGCGTGAAGGAGCTGATTCAGGACAACAGGAGGATCACGTTACGGCATATGACGGTAGAATTGGGAGTGTCATTTGCAAGCGTTCGTCACATTATTCACGATGTTTTGCAGTACCAGAAGTTTGTTCCCGTTGGGTCCAACCAACACAAGGAGAAGCGCATGGGGCAAGTCTGCAACTTTTGCAACGGTTCTCCTCGGAAGGGAACAGTTCTGTTTACCACATTGTTACGGGTGACGAAACATGGATCCATCACTACACCCCAGCAGTAAGCGGTCGTCAGTGGAATGGAGACACCCCTCCTCTCCAAAGACAAAGAAGTTTAAGGTGACGCCATCTGTCGGGAAGGCACTGGTCACTGTTTTGGGACAGCGCGGGTGTCATACTCGTGAAGTTTTTGGAACGAGGGCACACAATGACCGCTGACCGATACTGCGAGACCTTGACACGATTGCGCGAAGTAATCAGGAGGAAACGGCCAGGAATTCTCACCGAGGTCGTCATCTTCCTTCACGACAACACGTGACCTCGTACAGCCCTGAAGTCTACCACGATGTTGAAGCAGTTTCGCTGGCACATCATCGACCACCCTCCCTACAGCTCGGACCTCGCTACAAGCGTCTTCCACCTTTTACCTCACTTGCCGGAGCACCTAGGAGGTCGACGATTCGCTTCGGACGAGGAGGTGAAATACTTTGCGCCAACGTGGCTGAACACGCAGAGACAGTATTTTTACCAGGAGGGAATATTCAAACTCATCCCACTAAGCGGCAAGTGTCTAAACCGATATGGAGACTGTGACGAAAAATAACCTAATGTATGAACTGTTAGTTGGTTGTATGAAATAAAATGTATACATTTCGCTGCAGGCTTTGTTTCTGATCACCCCTATTATTTACATCTTAATGTATCGAATTTATTCATTGAGTGTATTGAAGTTTTGTTTGCTTTCTTTTTTTACCCGCAGAAAATTCAAAACAAGGTCGAAATACTTAACTAGACTATGTAAAATTAAGTAAGGAATTAGTGCTGTGTACACACTAACTTATGTGTTAAGTACATTTTAGTGTTTGCTACAATTTTACAATTCATACAATTAAATATTTTCTTCCTGATGTTACTATTTAGTTTGAATTGGGTTAGATTAGATTACGTTCTGTTGGATTGCTGTATCTGTTCATTAGGATTAAAATACTAATTTATTTTTGAGGTGACCAAGTTTCCAAGTTTCCAGGTTGTTTATTCAAAAGAAATCACCCTGTGGCTGGTACATAGAGGCAGCCTCACAGGTTAAAATAACATCAGGTGATACAAAACAATTACAGTGACACAAAATAATGAAAAGGAACCCATACCTGGGCGACCAAGCGCCCCCAGGAGAACAGTCCCACTTGAACCAAAAAAGTAATGCACAAGAGAACAGAAACATGGCGGCACCCCGCCTAGAAAGTCAAGTAGGTAGTTAAGTTTACACAAAATGTTATGCTACACCAAACAGAACATTCCATAGCACTGATACACACGACGCAATAGAACAGCCGCCGCAGCGGGAGCGCGCACAAAAGGAGTATAAAAGTTTAAAACTGACGCACACGGCGGTGCTTTCTGTGTCGAGGCTCGGCTGTACCGATGTTCCTGACCAACGGGTTGGAGTGTCGACGAATGGCAGCCCACAAACGACGGCCACGAACATGCGTGACTTCCTCCAGGGTGGGCATCTGCAGCTCAGCCCGAATAGACTGATTAGTGGTGAGAAGAGCACACGAAGCATCCGGCGGAGACTAAGATTCTGGACCCTCTGAAGCGCCTGCCAGCTACCTTGCGGGATGCCAGCCCAGGCCACACAGGCATAAAGGAGAAAGGAGCGGATAAAGGCTGCGTAAAGAAGGAGCTTGGACCGAAGAGCAAGGGAGCGGCTGCGGAAAATCTGTTGACAGAGGTGAAGTCGCGCCTTCCCCTGGGCACGAACACGGGCAAGATGGGGGCGCCAAGTGAGAGTGCTATCGAGAGTAACTCCCAAATATCGAGTTTGCCGACGATACGGTAAGGTCCGCCCAGCGACCTGAAGAGAGAGCTCGGGAATCTTAAGTTTCCTAGAGAACAATAAAAAATGGCACTTGGCGGCATTAATGGCTATCCGCCACCGCGCAAGCCAATCCAGGAAGCTGGAGACATAGCGTTGGAGGGCCAGTTGGCCATAACGCAAATTACGGCAATGGTGGTAAAGAGCTGTGTCGTCGGCGTACATCAGGACGTGACATTGCGGCGAGGAGGGTGGATCCCGAGTGAATAAAGCAAAAAGGTAAGGGGCCAGAATTGCACCCTGTGGGACACCAGCAAGCATACACCGAGGGGCGGAACGAGCCCTGCCAACGCGCACAGAAAAGGTGCGATCACGGAGAAAACTGTAGAAAAGACGCAAGAACGGACGGAGTTCCGGAACCTGATGGAAGATCTTAAATAGAATACCATGATGCCAACAACGATCAAAAGCAGCCTCAACATCGAGAAACAACGGAAGAGTACTGCAATCGTCATTGAAGGCGGTACTGACATCGTCAACAAACTTAAGCAATTGGAGATCAGTAGAGTGACGAGGGCGAAAACCGAACTGAAAATGAGGAAGAGCAACATGAAAAGGAACAACTGAATGGATGTGGAGAAGAAGCCGTTCAAAGAGTTTGCCAAGATGGGACAACAGGCTAATGGGGCGATAATTAGATGCATCTCGGAGAGCGCGGCCCGGTTTAGGCAACATAATAACTTCGGCCGACTTCCAGGCCGGAGGAAAATGATCCAGAGAAAGACAAGCATTGAAGACACGTGTAAAGAAGATCAAAGCGCAACGGGGAAGGTGCTTGAGAGCAATGGGAGAAACGAAGTCAGGTCCAGCAGCTTTGCTGGGGTGAAGACGGCGAATCGCCTGAGAGACCTGCAATGGAGAGAAGCGGAGATCCGAGGGAACCGAGGGAAGCTGAAGCCAGGAATGGAACCAGCGGTCAACCTGATGAGCGTGACCTGGGTCAACAACAGGATTATCCGTGAAGCGTTGCTCCAAAGAGGAGGCAAAAAGCTCGGCTTTGCCTGCAGCAGAGTCGACAGGCCCCGTCGGAGAAAGAAGAGCCTCGGCATGAGTAGAACCACGAGAAGAGGAGCGAAAACCGCGGAGAAGTCGCCAGAGGGAGCCGTCTTGGTGTGTGGTGCGAAGCATCCGGTCCTCCCAGGCACACTCCTGACTAAGCAACAGAGTGTCCTGGATGTCAACCCGAAGGCGATTGACAAGACGATAGAGAGGCAGGTGTGTCTGACGCCAAAGACGCATCAGACGACGACAAGCAATGAGATATGCAACGTCCGGAAAGTGCGGATGACGAAAGTGCTGGGGAATTGAAGTCGAAGACCGGAAAACAGCCGTACGCAAGGAGGCGGTAAAGGCGGCAACGGCAGAGTCAATGTCTGCAGGCGAAGAGCAAGGGAGAGATGAATCAACAAGGCGATGAAAAGTCGAGCGAAACAAAGACCAATCAGTGGAACGAAGAAAACGAACGCTGTCGGGTAAGGAGGAGAGGCAGCCGGAAAGAAGAAAGTGAACCGGGGAGTGGTCGGAATCTAAACCCTGGGAAACCGTAAGGGCGGGGGAGATGGGAAGAGAACGAGAGAGAAAGATATCAAGCACATCAGGATTACGTCCGGCCATCGAGGGCCAGTAAGTACAGTCCCGAGGAGCGGTAACACGCAAATCGGGACGGGAAAGAAGGAAGTCCAGGAGCCGAGCTCCGGCGAAGTTGGTTGAGGTGACAAAGGTTTGGAGAATTATTTATATTTATGGGGAGGCGGTTGTATGTTTTCGCAGCACCAAACAAGATATTTTTAGGCCATATTTTGCGGACTTCAGCGAGCCTATTGAAATTTGATTGGTCAATGTAATATTATAGGGATGGACATATTTCTTGTGTGTAATAGTTGTGTTGGTGAAAATGAGATTTTTTTCCCTATTTTATACATGAGAATAGATTCTCTATACAGGATGTATCTTTATTGGTGTCATATATTTGAGGGACGTGTTACTGACATCAAAACAGGAAAAGAAATTCATATGAACTTGGGTCTGAAAATCATTTATTTCAGAGTTACAACACAAAATCGAAAGTTACAAAAATTACTCGAAGTGGCTTCCTCTTGCTTCGATGCATGCAGTAAGCCTGCGTTCCTTGCTCTAGCGTACTCTGTTGAAAATTCGTGGTGTGTTTCGTATTTGGTCAAATCCAGTTTGGATACGTCCTCTCAAAATGTCGACATCAGGTACAGGAGTCGCATAAACCAAGGACTTCAAATGTCCCCAGACGAAGTAATCCATTGGATTCAAATCAGGCGATCGAGCAGGCCATGCAATGGGCCCCCCTCGACCAGTCCATCTTTGCGGAAATAGATCATTCAAAAACTTACGAACTAACATATTGAAATGAGCTGGAGCACCATCGTGTAAAAACCACATTCGTTGGATGATGTCCAGAGGCACATTATCAGTTAAGTGATGCAAGTGATGCAAGTGATTTCTGAGAAACTGGAGATAGGTTTGTCCATTCAGTCGCGGAGGGAAGAAATAGGGACCAATAAGGTGATCATGAATGATTCTACCCCAAACGTTGAGAGAGAACCTCTGTTGATGGTTGTCTTGTTGTACTTCGTTAGGATTTTCAAATGCCCAGTTATGAGTGTTATGAAAATTGAAGATGCCGTCGCGAGTAAATCCAGTCTCATCCGTGAACAAGATACAGGCTAGGAAATTGATGAACACAGCGCACTCCTGTAACGCGTTGACAGAAACGTCTTCTTGGCTCAAAGTCCGCCTCATTTAATCCTTGCACGCGTTGATGGTGATACGGGTACAGAAGATTTTCATGCAGAATTCTCTAGATAGTCATATGACTAACTCTTTTCCTTACAGCCATACATCTTGTGCTTTGTGATGGGTCTGCATCCAGAGTACGAAGAACTCAGGCTCAATGCCTTTTCGTCTTCCAACATCCCTAGTACTCCTCTCAAATACGCCATTCTCTCTCAAGCGTTGGTGAATTCGTGCGAATGTTCTTGCATACGGTAACGGCTTGTCAGGGTACCTTTCTGCATAAAGTTCACGTGCTCGTGCTGCATTGCCGTCTGCACGGCCATACGTGTAGTGCATATCCGTCTGTTCACTCATGGAATACATCTTCTTTGACCTATAACAACGAAACGGTTGATTTCAGACCCATGTAGTATCAACGTTTTTACTGTTTTGATGTCAGGAGCATGTCCCCCAAACATATGACACGAATAAAGATACATCCTGTATAGATGAAGTACAGAGTTTGGCAGAATATTAGTTTCCTGGTGTACTTCTACTGAAGGTCTATAATGATTAAAGCAGTGTTTAAGTTTTATTGCTATCTTTTTTAGGATTTCTAATGGTTTTATTTGATCTTTATTGCTCTTGCATTCATATATAAGATGTTTGAATGTATAAGAGCAAAATATAAACGTTAGATGGCTAATATTTAGGTCAAGATTCTTTAGTCTGTATAGAACACGAGCAATGGTAGCAATTTTCTTCATACATTGTTCTGTAGAGTAATTCCGGGGAAACGGCCTTACGGGCCAATGCCTCTCATTGTTGTAGTTTTGGAAATTGGGCTAGTCCTTGTTAACGATTGTTGATAACCGTACTGCTCATGGTCGCGTTTCCGTCAGTTATTTTTCTGCTGTTGAATGAAGTAAGTGAAAACCCAACTCCTTTCAAGACATCGGTTGGAAACTTTTTTCACACGGTAAGCACTCTCCTAGTTTTGCTGTGGCCCATGGCCATCTCATCTCTACAAATAGGAGAGATCTTCTACAATCTTGCGGGAGAACTGGCCAACCTTTTCGGAGACATATTTTTATTGTATTTTTAAATATTCTTCATTTTATTATTTTTTTTCTTTTATACCACTTTGTCATTATTACTAATTTTTATCACTGGTGTATAACCAGGTTGTAGTGAAGTAAGTAATTTAAATGCTTTTCATATTTGCACGTGTTTCTTATGTTTTTATAACACTCAATATGCCAAGAAAGACTCAGGAACGAAGGGTGTAAACTGGTAATGTCTCGAAAGGATCAATGGCACCAAGTGGGCAGCGAAAATGGAAAGAAGCTGGTGCGACATTATTAATTAAATGCAAAAGCATAGTTTCTCTAACAATGGATTGTATCCACACTCGCATACAATTTCGCCGAAGAACTTGGCCTGAAACATTATAACAAAGTAAAATTAAAATTGTATTTGTAGTTTTCTTAAGATCTTTTTCTGCAGGGACCATTACTTACAAGAACTTGGCTACTGATAAAGAAAAGTGTAAAACATTTATTGCATAATTATTGTTACCTTATTGAGTCATTAAACATGCACTTTAAGTACGAAAAAGGTATGCCAATCTACCCCTGAACAACATGGCCATCTCCCCCCTCCATTCATAGGGAGAGATAACGAAGACATAATTGTTTAAAATTCGGGACTTTTTCATCCAAACTAAATTTGTGTGATCATGAGCTCTTACTATTACAAAGATTAATCTTTAGTGAATACATTTAGCCATTTAAACACATTTTTGCTTCAAAATTCTTCGTATAATACAACGTTTTAAAAACTATGGCCACATCCCCCGGACTTACTGTATATTGATATTTCTAGTTACGCTTGGATCTAGAGCGAGACCTAGGTGCGTAAAATTAGTTACTCTTTCATAACATTACCATTTATTTTTAATGAGATGTTGAGCAATGCATTTTAGTCTCTTTTTGTTTTTGTATTGAGGACAAGATTATAGTTTGAAAACCAGAAACATAAAGCTTGTATAGATTGCACTGATTTAATAAATCTATTGAGTTCATCTATATTCGATCTGTGTAATTTCCTCTTAACCTGCAAAATTGAAAAGCCTCCTGTTGTATCACAACGCCCTTGATTATTTCCTATTTGTGTTGACAGTGAAAGCGATGACGTCATATCCTAACAACCGGAAATAAGGTGACAATCGCAGTTGTGGTGCATCCTGATGCCAACATTACAATTACTATAAGGCTATCAATAGAGGTTACTTGCACTTCTCTCTTGCACATACTTAGGGAAAGATTTAGAAACAGCCAGAAAGCGAGTCCGATTGGAAAACAACATACACGTTTATTTATAGGATACATGATAACAGGAAAAGGCATAGCATTCTGGTCGTATCTGTGTTTGATAACCTTGGTTCGAATCCTCCATATTCTTTCTTTAGGCAAGTAAACTTAATTTCATTTTAATAAACGGAGTGTGCGTATTTTAACCGAGTGAAATGGCTCCGTGATAACGCGTGAAGCTCGTTCGGGAAGTCCCAGGTTCGATTCTCGGCGGACCGGCCACTCTGACCATTAGTTTTTCGTGGTTTCCCCACGTAGGGAGGCGAATGCTAGGGTGGTTCCTCTTCTACTACAAACTTTCTGTTCTCCTCATTTCCTTTCACCTGTTTTAGGGTTGAAGGACCTGGCGACGGTGTTCGTGTGTAGCGACAGGATTGTGCCCTTTATAAAGGTTTCTCCCTGACGCTTGTCGGGTTCCTGGGGGTGACTTTGGGCGGAACGGGGTTAACACCTGAAATCATTAGGGACCCTGTCCTTGCTCGTGTACATCGTCGTCCGCGTCTGGCCGCTCTTTGGTTTTCCCCCTCATCCCTACCTCCCACATTAGAAGCAAGAAACGGCCTACTTGCGGTACTCTGCTCCAGGTTTCTGTGTACTCCTACTTCTATAGGACCGAGAGGAAGGGAAGTTATTACATTGGTTTAAACCAGTTACGGATCCCATTATTTTGGAACACATTTTGTAGCTTCCGGTTTATTTCTATGACCATTTACTGCTGAGGTATTGTAGGTTTTTCGAGAACAAACAAGCTGTCATCTTTGAAGCGGGGGTGATACTTTCGCTTTCAAAACCAGTTGGAAGACATCACGTAAACAGGTTTCACTTTCGCTTTCACAGTGGCGTGTGTCTCATGAACGTAAATAAACAGACGCTTCGTGTCTGCTACCTCCTAAAAATTGCATTGTGTAACCCAAACTCACAATCTACGGATAATGTTATCAGCTCGTTCAACATTAAACTAAATACGTTTTGTACTTGATACTGTTGTAATGTAATCAATCAAACTATCTTTCTGACATGTAAACGTGAAACAGTTACATCGTTAGGCTCCTATTGGATGCTAAGGCATTACTTCCGTTACACTGGTCTAGTGCAGGCCACTAGCTTGCCAGTTGTACGTGTTACTTCGCCAAAACATTACATCACCACTTCGTCGTGTTTGTTTGGATTAAGGGATGTGTGGAAAACTAAACCGTTAGTCACTCTTCAGGTGAAGGAGAGGAGTGAGGTAGGCTATGTTTTGTTTAAGTCCAGAAGCCGATTCAGATAGCGTACCTACCTCGACCTGTTTGCAATGTTGCTGATTTCTACAGCCACACTACGACTGCAAAAAGGTGTCCGGAATTATTTAAAACCCCTGTGTGATGTTACTACAACAAGTATGTCAAAATGGATTACTCTACTCTCTTACAAGTAACCAACTATTATGTTCATACGTTCTCGTTGAAATTAAACATTTAATTTGGAACCAAAACTATTTGTTTTTTCGAAAACGGCTGATCAAAGAACAAAATGCTGTTATACCTTTTTGTTTATAATACTTCTGTGAAGCACATATTGGAAGGAACGTGATAAGTTCCCTTCCACCCGGTATATTTTAAATTAGCGAAATACAATGACTTAAGGTTTTCTCTTCATAAATAATAATAACAATAAATTATTATTCTATCAACCAAATTAATGGGGAGAAAATGTTCAGTTTTAATATGTAGAAAGAGCAACGATATTACAGTTTACATCTTCTGACGTTTTCCAGAATTTTCGATTTTAAGAGTTCTATATCTTAAAAATTCCATAATGTTTCCAGGTATTGATATGTGACAGGTACAAAATTGCTTTATACAATTTAGTAGTGCTTTGTTATATAACATCGGCCAATATAAGGAACACATAATTTAAACTGACGGAGAAATACGTTTGTGATGTAAAAACTCAGGACTTAACAAGAAAGTTCAGGAAAAATGTTGGTAATTCCTGATTTTATTTCGTTTTTCTGAGTTAGATCAAGGGATTTTCAATTTTAAGTATCATGAAAAAAAGTGCGGACAATATCATCTTACAGTGTGCCCCACGGTGATGAATATGATCTGTTATATTGTCCAACAGATGTCACACTATGCCATGCACTAGCTCAACACATGTCACGTATGTCATTTGTTTATGCTGCCAACATATAACAAATTAATGTCGCCAAAACGAAAATTAATGCCGCGAATGCGGAAACGACCACAGAGTGTAGCCCAGGGATCTTAGACAACTTATGCTTTATGAATTAACGGAAGGTTACGCTTACGTTAGATTTTTTGTTTATGTAAGGTTTCGAAAGGTTAGGTTTAGGTTAGTTTTTTTTTTATATAAACTTACGTTTCTGATTCACGGGAGGTTAGGTTAGGTTTAGTTTTTTTTTTATATCAGCTTACGTTAATGGATTCACGGAAGGTTAGGTTTAGGTTAGTTTTTTTTATATAAGCTTACGGTTCTGAATTCACGAAAGGTTAGGTTTAGGTTAGTTTTTTTTATATAAGCTTACGTTTCTGAATTCAGGAAAGGTTAGGTTTAGGTTAGTTTTTTTATATAAGCTTACGTTTCTGAATTCACCAAAGGTTAGGTTTAGGTTACTTTTTTATATAACCATAGGTTTCGGAATTACCTTTGTATATATCCTTGTTTTAACTTGTTATCACTGTTTACATCAAAGCACGCGAGCGAAGCGAGCGTGCGTTCCTAAACTTACGTTTCTGATTCACGGGAGGTTAGGTTAGGTTAGGTTTAGTTTTTTTTTTTATATCAGCTTACGTTAATGGATTCACGGAAGGTTAGGTTTAGGTTAGTTTTTTTTATATAAGCTTACGTTTCTGAATTCAGGAAAGGTTAGGTTTAGGTTAGTTTTTTTATATAACCATAGGTTTCTGAATTACCTTTATATATATCCTTGTTTTAACTTGTTATCACTGTTTACATCAAAGCACGCGAGCGAAGCGAGCGTGCGTTCCTAAACTTACGTTTCTGATTCACGGGAGGTTAGGTTAGGTTTAGTTTTTTTTTATATCAGCTTACGTTAATGGATTCACGGAAGGTTAGGTTTAGGTTAGTTTTTTTTATATAAGCTTACGTTTCTGAATTCAGGAAAGGTTAGGTTTAGGTTAGTTTTTTTATATAACCATAGGTTTCTGAATTACCTTTATATATATCCTTGTTTTAACTTGTTATCACTGTTTACATCAAAGCACGCGAGCGAAGCGAGCGTGCGTTCCTAAACTTACGTTTCTGATTCACGGGAGGTTAGGTTAGGTTTAGTTTTTTTTTATATCAGCTTACGTTAATGGATTCACGGAAGGTTAGGTTTAGGTTAGTTTTTTTTATAGAAGCTTACGTTTCTGAATCCACGAAAGGTTAGGTTTAGGTTAGTTTTTTTTATATAAGCTTACGTTTTTGAATTCAGGAAAGGTTAGGTTTAGGTTAGTTTTTTTATATAACCATAGGTTTCTGAATTAGCTTTATATTTATCCTTGTTTTAATTTGTTATCACTGTTTACATCAAAGCACGCGAGCAAAGCGAGCGTGCGTTCCTAAACTTACGTTTCTGATTCACGGGAGGTTAGGTTAGGTTAGGTTTAGTTTTTTTTTATATCAGCTTACGTTAATGGATTCACGGAAGGTTAGGTTTAGGTTAGTTTTTTTTTATATAAGCTTACGGTTCTGAATTCAGGAAAGGTTAGGTTTAGGTTAGTTTTTTTTATATAAGCTTACGTTTCTGAATTCACGAAAGGTTAGGTTTAGGTTAGTTTTTTTTATATAAGCTTACGTTTCTGAATTCAGGAAAGGTTTGGTTTAGGTTATTTTTTTTTATATAAACTTACGTTTCTGAATTCACGAAAGGTTAAGTTTAGGTTAGTTTTTTTTATATAAGCTTTGGTTAACTATCTAACATTATTACGGTAAAGCAACTTCCTTTTTTTATATTTTTAATGCAAATAATACTTTTCAAAAAGTATACTTTCACAATAACACATAACTTTTATTACTCAATGGAGTACACTTTTGGGCTGATGCAAATAGCGTTTTAACACGTTAAACGTTCACAAAAAATATAAACCAAAATTACAATTGTGGAGGATAGTCTTTTGCTGCTTCTATAAGTAGATGGTGCAGCCTCTCTTCTTTTTTGTAGGTACGTTTGAATAAGTATTCAGCTAGATAGCCTGCAAAATGTTCCTTTTTTCGTCCGAATACGGGAATTGAATATTTGCAGTCTCTCCACTTGGATTCTATAGTATTGGTATGGATTGAGAGCCTCTGCCCTGCTAGCCTTCGTGTATTAACGGCGTGGACTTCTCCGCTGGCGTAGCTGCTGACGAATTCCACGGAGTGGTTTACTCGAAGGTGTTGGAAGCCTTCGTCTTGGAGTGTATCATATGATTTCCAGCAGTCAGATATTATTGTTGTTCCGGGTAAAATCCAGTCTTGGATTATACGGAGTAATGTTACCTTATCCCTGGTTTCAACAGGAACAAGGAAGAAGTTGGTCTTCATTTCTCGCTGGACACCTCCGAACACCCATTGTCCTTCGATGTGATGCCCACGGTTGTATTTCCTACGTCCGAACTTGGATTCATCGATTTCAACTACAGTTCCGATTCCTCCAATTGGCCTGCGGTTCTCTAGCGCCCAATTTACACAGATTTCTCGGCAATAGTTCGACCAGTTCACTACGGTATTCAAGGAGGTTTTCATCTCGCACTTTATGGTGCTACTTCTGAGATTATCTAGTATGCACCACATTATACAGAAGTGTATTATTTGTTGTGGAGTGAGATGTGCGTTACCTATAAAACTCCCTTTTCTGGCACTTAATTTCCTCCTTGGGTGACCATTTCGGCATGTGAAACACAACTGTGTTCCTTTGAACCATTTCACAGGAAGAACGTTGTCGCATATATTGCAGAGGTATACTTCGTTGATTACTCCATGCTGCACAAACAATTGCAGAAGCTTTTCTAAGTTTTGGAAGTCTCCAATACCTACGTGTTGAGTTAGTATACTAAACACAGTATTGTGACAGCCCGTGCAAACCATTTTGCTTTATTTTGAGTACGCAGTGGTAATTTCTATCGTTGCGTTTCAACAATCGAAGAAGATCAACAACAAATAGTGGTAACAACGGCGCATCGCATTTTTAGCTGATTTCACATTTTCATTTACGTTGGCAGTACCCAATTTGCATGTAATTTTTTGCAAAATGGCTACGTTTGTTTACTTCCTGACGCGATTTTCCTATATAAGTAAAATACCTTCAACGGGCGGGCAGGTGGGCACCAGCTATAGACGAGACCACATCGTGTTCTAAGCTCACTCTTAAGGTAATTTATTCGCTTTCCTTTTGATTTTATAAGCATTTTCTACGGGCACACTATAAGATAATATTCACCAAAAGTGCTTTACTAAATTCATGTAAAATAATTTGAGAACATCGTAAAATAAGTGGAAATATATGGAATTAATATACATATACACAGAATTATTCAAAAATAGATTTACAAAGTTTGGGGATGTATTCCTTACACCGAAACAATGAAAAACGTTAATGTAAACATGTGTCCCAAAATCCTTCGGTTTCGATTTATTAAAGTTCAAAAGTTATTAATGAAAGAATTTTAGTGACACAATCTGTTTTTTGACGTCAGTTTGTTAGCAAGTGTTCAACACAAACTCATATCACATGCCCAAAATGTCCTCCTCTTGCATCTAGACACGCCTGCACCCTGTCAAACCTCCCTGACAGTGTCGAATGGTTTCTCAGGCTTCCATGATAGCTGAAAATAGAGTTCCTTCATCGGGTTGTCTGCTGCATAAAGCAACTGTTTAAGGTTCCCCCACAGATACAAATCCAAAGGATTGAAGTCGGAGGAACGTGCAAGCCAGGAACTGGTCCTCCTCTGTCTATCCGTCATGGTAGATACCAGCCACGCGACGATAAACAGCAGTGAAGGTTGGATGACTCGGCTGTTTTCGGTCTGGAAACAACCTTTGATGCAGTCGTGCAGCGTCGCGTCCATTACCATTCGCGCGGCCCTACTTAAAATTCATGCTCACGAAATGAATATCCTGGTTGAACGGAACACTTTCATTGTAGCGTGTACTCATTTGAAACGTTAAAGACAGACTAAAAGCTACAAATGACAAATGTAAACAACATCCATGGCAACACATCGCCATCTACGTGGGATACAGTGAGTCACAGCCTTCTACGAATGAGTACATGTACAAATGAAGTTGTTGGGTTGGACCTGGAAAGCCGTTGAACGTAAATTTTCATCAATAACGCAAAAGCGAAGTATTTTGTGGCGTGTGTTTATATGAACTTTTTTTCTTGTTTGAATGTTAGAAACCTGTCTCCAAACATTGTGAACATATTTTTGAATCATTCTGTATATATAAAACTAATGAAACGAAAAAATACTGAAAAAACGCCAGAACATGTAAACTGCAATGCCGTTTGATCTTTCTGCACATTAAAAAAAAAAATTAGGCCTTAATTTGGTTTCTAGAGTTTTTTGGGGAGTGGGGGGGTGAATTACTTTCTGGAGTTATTATATAGTTGAATATTTAAACACAAATAAATAATATTAGTTTTCAAAATAAATGCCCATGAATGAGGACAGTAAATATAAGCGAGCGTTGTACAGCTGGTATTAAATTTATATTTCATTTAGTTTTTTATTTAAAATATTATTATCGTACATACTCTGAAAACAAGGAGAAGCTGCAAGCATTATAACCGCTCGGCTATAGCACTGAGAAGTTGATATGAAAGATGATTGTATGAAGCTAAAAAGGCTTGCGCGCAGAGATATCAGTGTGAATCTACCGCGGAGCTAGTAGAATTAGAAGTCTGCATGGCCTCGGCCTTGAAAACAAAGACGGAAAAAAAATCGCATTCAACAGCATTTTATTTGTGATGTAAATACCTTAAACACGTGGTAGTTAATAAAAATCCATTTTTAATAAAATAAAAAATAACGAAATCTTTTCCATGTAAAGAGAAAATAAACACTAAAAAGATTAATTTATCACAGAATGCAGACATCCACAGCAGTACATAGTAATAGTAAATAAATACTCCAGCACTCGCAATCGAGCAATTGCGAATAATGTTGCATCTGCGAAGTCCGCCTCCCTCTATCCACCCACATCAGGACTTGCTGGGCAGAGTGCAATAATAGGGGCGGCATGTGGTATTGTCAATATATGCAAAATAATTTTATTTAAAATAAAATTAGACAAATTGGCCCGCGCCGGGTGGTAGAGTATAACCTATTCTCAGACCTCTAGTAGGCGTAGACAAATTTGCCCTTTAAGAGTCTGATCCCCGCTCCCCCATTTTTTCCTAAGAGCTTAGAATCCTTTCGCTCTTTGCTGAATCAATGTAAACTAATGGAAAGTATATAACTTGAAGTACAAATATGGATTTCAGATCATTTTCACATCAATGGTAAACCATTAAAGAGCAGTGACGTCACCTGTATGAAAACTGTTTTGTTGTGAGTTGTGAACATTTGTTTCGAGTGCTGGAAATTCACTAGAGCAGTAATATAAACATTACACACTCATTACAATCACAAGCTGTGATAAGCGTTATCTTAAAGAGCGACTCCATTACGTGTTTTCACTACTGCGAGACAACGCCGCCGCCGCCGTCGTCGTCACGTTATTTTGTGGTCCTCATGTACACTGACGTGGCACATGAGTCGTCCTCCGTGGAGTAGTGGTTACCATGCTAGCCTCTAGTTCCCGAGGTCGCGGGTTCAAACCCGGCGGAGGGCGATGGATTTTTTCGGGCGTAAAATTCCTTAGCATGGCTTCCTTCTGAAGGGAAGTAAAGCCGGTGGTCCCGTGTCGTAGATCTGTGGCACGTGAAAGAACCTCAAGCCTGATAAAGAGGCCTCTGAGTAAAATTTCCGGTCTTTAACGCCAATATAGAATGGAACGCTAAAGACCACTGCAGTTAAAGAGTCCTCTTCATTCGGAAGGAATTTTCTTTAATTTTGTATAACTGGTAAACGACAAGAGATAGGCAAAAATTTACTACACAGAAAGTATAGGATCCTTTAAAATACAGTTTATTTCAATTAATTGTTTTGCGGTATTAGCCATTTCCGAGATATCCCTTATTATCGGTTTTGAAAATTTTCAATACTTAGATCATATTTTAAAGTCCCGTCGCTATTCAGTTGTTTCTCGCGATGTCATGGGAAGAGTATGGAATTTCACGGCCAGCTTATAGCGATATTGGCTATCGATTCTGCTTCCTCTTCACTCTTGTATCTACTGTTTGTTAGCCAGTGGGCGGGGGAGCCAGGTAGGGGTTTAGCTGGTGGAAGGAGGTAGTGTTCACTTGGTATGAGGCAGATGGGGAGTAAAGATGCGTGATAGTGAAATACTGTTGGCCTTTTCCACTGTACGTCTTACGCGCAGCAGGAGTTCAGCACCATGTGTATCCCTCCCACTAGCTAAAGCGTTATCTTAGATATAAGCCACCCCACCCCCTAGCTAAAACGTCATTGAACAAACAGTACAGCAAAATGTATAATGGAACTATTTCTACAAACGTTTATTTCGATTAACATGACGTATTTAGAAAATTAAGCTTTCGTAGGAATAGTTGTGGCAGCTTCATAAAAGTAAACGGCAATGGGTAGAGAAGCTCATGTGAATGTAGCGTATCAGAAAAGTTTTTCCCTAGAGCCGCCTAAAATAAGGAATTATATTACTTAAAACGTCATAAAAATGTGATTAATAGACATTTTTATGCCTTTCCCCCTAGTAGTATGTAAAATATGTAACTTTTAAACAATGGCTATTTGCCTTTAATTTCCATAACTCTCCGAAGGGCTGTGAACTGCCTAGGTGCTTGGACAAAAGTTTCAGAAAAGATGGCCATGAACATATTCTTTTAGGAGTCATGTTCAAATGTAAAAATACGTTAATATATATATATATATATATATGTGTGTGTGTGTGTGTTATATTCACGTGACTTTTCCACTTTTCTGCATATTATTCTTACAAAAGCTTGTTCTTCTATTTACTTTTTGTAAATAAACCTTCATTACTCATTTGTTGTTTTCGTTTAAGAAGACTACAATAAGCTTAAGCGATAGTTAAATCTTTTCACAGCCTTCGCTCTGTGATGGCTTTGAAGTTTTGTTCTCTTTGCATGGACACGAAAAAGAAGGAAAGAGAAACTGCGATTTGCAGTTGAGAAAAGTATGAGTTATTTGAAAATTTAACAACAAATTTAAATAATAATAATAATAATAATAATAATAATAATAAATTCATTGACAAAGAATATGCCCCATGGTGTCAGAAACAGCACTGCTCACACTGCTTACAGAAGACTCCGCAATTCGACCATTACAGCAACTCGCTAGTTTAACGTGTTCCTGCAAGCTATCCTTCAGATCCACAAAGTAGAGGATTAAGACTTACACAGCATTAATCAAATCTTAACTATGCAATCGGGGCTGTCGCTGGCCAGAACACCGGAATCATGTTCTGTTTTTTTATTTTTATTATTTATATTACAACGACCTCCACAGCTTCATAGCTCTTCTTTCATGTTACTTGCTTGTTTCTATATGTTCACAACTATAATATATTAACAGCATTACATACCATAAAGTTAAGAGGTAAAAAATGGAATATTTCGGAAACGTTAACGCCACAAACAAATTTATTTGACATAAATTGTGTGCTTTGAGGAGATCTACATTTTTTGTGTACTAAGGTTGTGTCTATCCCTTACGCTTTATCAATTATACAAAAGTGGTTCAGAATAAAGAGCACTTCAAAGGCTATCCCTAGAAAACTCGAGATATATGTTTTATTTGTCATAAAATAGCTTAAACATACAGTATTTTCCAGTTTTTAGAAAATAACAAAAATGTTTCCATGTAAAGGGTAATTAGTGTTGGGGGATTTTCTTGAAACTCTCCGAAACGCATCCTTGGAAAGTAAGGAATTTATGAAACCTTTAATTTTTTAGTTATGCTATTCACACACACACACACACACACACACACACACACACACGCACACACACATACACACATGTTCGGATCTTATAAAAGCAAGTTTTTTGGGGGGGTTCAGGTGCCTTAAAACATGTATTTCCAATGAAATCTTGGTACTGAATTTTTGGGTGCTATATAATACTTCCTCTACTTACTGTAGATACGTAGCAGAGAAAATAAAAATAGGCTGGTTTAATAATTTGCGATTTTGGAACATGTAGGTGTTTATTTATTGCAACACCTGACTTGTTTTTCTTTTGAAGTCGATAAAAGTCGTAAATATCGAGTGAACAATGCAAAGAAACATAGCCTAGAAATTTTCGAAATGAGTGAAAGCGTTATTCTGCATCACGGAAGGGTACAATAAGAGCCACATTGACGAGAATGTAACGTATATCGCCTTCCTAACAGGGGTTTTCTGGAGTTGTGGAAGGAAACAAATTAAAATTTGCCAGTAAGTATTTGCATGTGCTCACAAAATATTATTGTAACTGTTTAATTATTCTCAACTTCGCAACACACAAACTAAACATAAAGGAATATAAATATATTTTAACATCCAAGTGACATGGCTATAAGCGGAACGAATCCCTTGGCACTGTATGATTATTAAAGGCCAAGCGTCAGAAAGCGGAAAGCGCACAAATAATAATAATAATAATAATAATAATAATAATAATAATAATAATAATAATAATAATAATAATAATAATAATAATAATAATAATAATAATAACAACAACAACAACAATTGCTGCCAACGTAGATCGACCTCAACAAAACCGACAGAATCGTTATTGGCTTTCCCAATGACTCAAGCCAGAGCCAAGAAACTTTTTATTTACATGGGGATTTTCCAGGAATAGGTTGATTCACCATGTTCCATATTTAGATTGTGAGAGCTCTAAATTTGGAGCTACGAGGGAAGTGTTATCAAGTGTCCCGTACAAACATGACTTGTCTTAACAATTCAAGAACAGTTATACATACTCAGCATTCCAAAACGGTTTAATATTCAAATGTATCCAGAGACGAATCTGGGATTCCTTTAGGGAGGGGCTAAAGGAAACATACCGTACCAGTGAGCAAAATGAAGTCAATAATAGAGATTTTCAAACGTCATAATTATAAGTGATCCACTGATCATCTTTTGGATGCAAATATTAATTTAAATTTTGAGAAAACTTATAAAAAATTTATTAAATAGATATGCCTTTTAAAGTAATATTTAAGTAATTTGATTACTCAGTTTCACTGCAACTTTTTGCTCCTATTGTTTCAGAACTTAATTCTTATTCCAGAAGTTATTTAGTAGTAAATGTAAGGCACATGTTTCATTACCTTCTCGAGTTAGTGAAACATCTTTTGAGATATAGCCCACCACTAAGATAAATTCACTTACTGACTGAACGACTAGATGCTCTTCTGGCTTAAGTAAATAAGAAAGAAAGGCAACACCATAACCTTAAATACAGGACGATCATATAAAACTGAACACTTTTAGACTTATAGTTTCTCCTGGAAAGTAATAAACAATTAAAATTGAGTTTTATCATCTCAGTGGCTTTGGCAGAATCGATATTTGTATTTCTCTTTTAAGTTTAATGTGCGTTAACTGGGTGGGTGTCATATTGGATGATGAATGAATTAAATGTGTGAAATGATGTTCAAATGAGCCCGGGGTCCATAGAGCTTAAAGTTATCCGACATTCTTCTTCTCAGGATAAGGAAAACTCCTGGAAAAAGACCTTATCGGGGTAACTCAGCGTAACCAAGATTTGAACTCGGGATCTCTTGAATATGAGGCAATCATGCTAGCCTCTAGTTCCCGAAGTCGCGGGTTTAAACCCGGCGGAGGGCGATGGACTTGTCGGACGTAAAAATCCTTAGCATGGATTCTTTCGGAAGGGAAGTAAAGCCGGTGGTCCCGTCGTAGATTTACGGCACGTAAAAGAACCTCAAGCCTGATAGAGACCTCTGAGCAAAATTACCGGTTTTTCACGCCCAATATAGAATGGGACGCTAAGGACCACAGCAGTTAAAGAGCGTCCATAAATAAAACTCAATTTAATTTAATTTAGGCATGCTACCCCTACAAGAGGCGGCAAAATTGGTATTGATGTTGGTACCCCCAGCATCCATTGTTGCTGTATAGCTTATTATTTTCTATTAGTAATTAGCTTTCAGCCTCTGGTTTCGCAGTCATAAAAGAACATGCATTTATCAGTTTGGCAGCGTGTTTTTCTTGTGAAAACATTTTGGCAGGCAAATCCATTGATTGAAATACTACGTGCGTTTCGAAGACAATTCGATGTGTTCAATGTTCCAACAATGGCAACAATTTTATCGATAATACGAAAGCTGGAGACAACTGCGGCTCTTCTCAGTGATACTGGAGAAAAGCTATACGAGTCAAGAACTGATGATGTTCCAGAACTGTGCTCACTTGAGGATCATTTCACACATTTCATTCATTCATCGTCCGGCATGACCTACTCAGGACGTTAAACTTAAAAAAAAGAAAAGAAAAAAAAGCAATATCGATTCTGCCAAAGCCACTGAGATAATAAAACTCAATTTTAATTTTTTATTACTTTACAGAGGGAAATTATGTCTTCAAAGGTGCTTAGTTTTAGGTGGATCGCCCTGTATAACAAATGTCATGTTTTCTTTAATTAAAGGGGACTATGGCCCCTCTCTGGGTCAGCCAATGAATACACTAAATGTCCTCGAACCTTTTTACTCTAGATATCTATACTTTAACTATAACCTAATAAATTGAGGAATTGTCATATTTCACAAAAACAACAATAATATACGTTTTTAGGCCCTTTGATTTCCCCCCCTAAGAAATCGCTGGTGATGGATGTTCGTGAGCCGTATCACGCCAAAATGAAAAGTTGGTTGAATAAGTTTTGTATTTAGCATATTTCAAAGATAAAAATAATTTTTTTAAGCAGAAACTGTAAATATGTAAATTGTGATGATGACAGAAGAGGGACATACACAACAAGAAATATGAATACTTTTGAATGAAACTCGTCCAAATCGACAACGTTGAGTACATTACAAATAAAGTTCAAATAACACGGACATGTTAGATATAAAAAGCTACGGAAGACATCAACATATTTTATTTGATGTGTCCGAGCATTTTTTAAAACTGAGTTAATTTTAGTTTTATTGGTATTATGCGTTACTTATAAAAAAATCTCTGTATACAGAATTTGTACAAATTTTTGGTTTCAAAAAACGCTACAAAGAGCCTAAGGGTCGTTAATAACAAAATTACACACATGAAACACCCAAGGAACGGGAGCAAATAACGGAGTTTTACTTTAATTGTGTAATATTCTTACGTTAAATGGACCTCTATCCCTGTTTCCATCAAAAAATGAACCTACCATGTATTTGAAACCACTACTTCATCGCCTTGAATTCGGAATGTCACATTACAAGCGTATTCTGTAGGTTTAGGCCTTGTTTATGAACTCTGAGATGGAAGAGCTCTGTTACTTTTGCAACGGGCTGTACCTCTGTGTTAATCTATGGTTGGACATGCAAGTCTGGGTGTTACTTAGATAGCATACGTATTATTAGAGAAAAGTTAGATAACTTGTAAAAATGACTAAATACGTTATCATTTCACTCGTGTTACGTAAAATTAAAGTATGGTAATGCATTCCTTTTGAAGTCAATTTTGGTTTATGGGCACAGATAACGTTATCACTAATACTAGGTTGTCTCAGAAGTAATGTGAGTTTTTAAGCTTGGTGTTTTATAAGCCAGAATTGGTTTTCTTTGGTTCGCCAATGCTAATAGCTAATATTGCGAGAATGTGTCAGTCGTCAGTTGTTTACACAATCACAAAATGGAAGTTACAAAGTTTGAGATTAGAGTCCCTCTAAAGCAGTACTGGAAACAAGACTAAAGCTGCTACTGCATCTCGAAAAATATCTGAAGTGGAAGGAGGTGTCGTTAGTGAGCGTGTGGCACAACGAGGTTATAACGTTTCAACACTGGAGAAGAAAACACCTAAAGATTTGCCACGTTCTGACGACCTAAATTATGGGATATTTAGAATACACACAGAGTTTTGGAGGAAAATCCGCAAAATAGTACTCGTAGGTGTCAGAAGAGCTTGGTTCATCAAATAATTTAAGAAACTTGGAAAAATCAAACAGAAGCTGTACCTCATGAATTGACACCTCAACAGGCTCAACGTAGAGTGGATATCTGATGTCAGTTTGTCGGTAATCCCATGGATGATAGATTTATCAGGAGAATTGTCACATGTGATGAAAAATGGGTTTTATTATCGCAACCCTGACGCCTCGAAACAGTGGCTCAGTCCCCGTAAATCTGTCAACGTCCTTGTTAAAATAATCAGTTCGGCCCCAAAGTAATGTGTATCTGGTGGAATTTTGAAGTAGTGATTCACTGGGGTTTGTTCCAAACGGGCGTGAGTCAATGTGAATCTTTATTCTCAACAACTAGAACGAGTTCATGAAATGTTGAGACGGGATACCCTGCATTAGTTAACCGAAACAGAGCTCTCTTGCAGCAGGACAATCCATCACCGCATGCTGCACGAACAACCGTGACAAAAATTCAGCAATTGGAAGGAGTCGAGCTGCTACCACACCCAGCATACAGTCCTGATCTTGCGCCTTCAGTTTACCATCTGTTTCGATCTATGGCCCATTTATTGCGTGGAAGAAATTTCGAAAACATTGAAGCTGTGGCTTCGCATCAAAAACCAGACTGTTACTGTCACGGGATAATAAACCTCACTGAAAGATGGCTAAAGACCATAGAATCTGATGGTCTCTACTTCGAAGAGTAGTTTAATTTTTTGACATAAAACGTTCCAAATAAAGTTTTGCTTAAAAACCGACATTACTTGTTATGAGACACCATCTATAAAAACTGGTGGCTATGGGAACTTTAACTTTTCAGAATGTACCTACATTCTTAAAGTTTCATCGCTTTAATGTCAGTTGGCCTCACCATTTTCAGTCGCGTCAAGATTAACAATAGAAAATAAATAAGAAGCAAAGTGAGACAACAATAAACAAATGCAAATAAAATGTGGAATAAATTAGTCAATAGTATAATTCAGTAGTACCTATTGTTTTGTTTAAAGACGCTTTGACTCAAAACGTTCCATTAGTATCTGATTTTCACTGTGAAGATATATTTAAACTATGTACCCCAAAATGAATAAAGCGGCGCGCGCTCTGCTAGCAGTTTTCTGAAGTTTGTAACGTTTACGCTCCTAAGCACAGTGGGAGAATTGGAGCAAGATCGCTCTGACGTAGAGCTTACGTTCCACGCTAGAGCGCAGTAAAGCAAGAACCTGGCGACAATGTTGGAATGCAACCTTCCTTTAATGTAGTGTTACTTCTTGCTGTAGGTTAATGTTGGTGCATTTGGAAGCGCAAATTAACGCTTAATTAAATCGAATGCAGAAAAAATATACCGAAATATCCTTGCAAATAAAAACGTATGGTTTTGAATATAATTATTTCATTAGGTTGTGAAACTAAGAGGCGTTACTTCAATATTTGTATATTTCATAGCAGAAGGGTTATTGGTTATGATTGAATGTGTGATATTTTATGCACCACAGAACAAAAACCTAATGTATGCGCAATGTTGAGCACCTGTTTTCAAAAGAATTGTCAAGTATTTCTGTCTATGTTCGTATAGTAACAGTTCGGTCCAAAGACGTAGTCAGGTGAAATCAGGTAACTAAAACAGTGTAGAGTGTTTTAAGTGAATATTCAATTGTGTGTGAAAGTTACAAACACTAAGCAAGTGAAATATTAAAAACTCAATTTAGCAACAGGACTCTAGTGAAAAAATTGGGTAGGCCACTCCCGAATCTGAATCTGAAGCAGCAAACAAAAACTTGATGTAAATTCAATCCGGAAATTTATCGGAAGAGTAAATGGATTTGTGGTTACAGTGCTATTATTTTTAGTTTTCCTTAAGTGTTATTTGGCGAAGTCCATTGTATAAGACCAGAATAACTGGTATTGGGTATATATGGTCTAAAATGAAAATATATTCAATTCTTGTCAATTGCCTAATACGTTCGATGCTACTGCACGAAGTTGGTAAACATATTATTTGGAGGATTTGTTTTCACTTTTTTGTTGGTTTGTTTTTTTTTGTTTTTTTTTTTTGCACCGCCAGTAGAATACCTCAGCGGCTGCCACTGGCTAATACGTTGCGTGAAGAAGCTGTTGGAGTTTCCAGGCATATAGGTATTTGATATTTTACAAGTGTATTACTTCTGTTGGTTTTTTTCTTATGCGGCCACGCATTACCTGCGTGTTTACGTCAAGGTTGAGGGAATGTTGCTACCTTTAATATCAGCTTAAGGCTTTTGGTGTATCCTCCATTGTTAAAAACAACTTACCCGCCATGCAAGCAGGCTTACCAGCCGTTCGTATCTTAGTAGAAAACATGAAGGGCGTTATTATAAAATGTTTGAATCAAGCTTATTCTGCTGTGAATCCGGGAAATATTGTATGAAATATAACTTTTCCTCCCCACCCCCTTCTTGTTTTATTTCAATTTTTACAGTGACCTGGGGGGGGGGATACTACTTGAGGCTTTCGTGATTGCAAATTGCGCAAGCCATAAATCGGCCATTTGTCCGTGTTTTACGGCGATCTTGCTCTTGTGACAGATTACTTTGATGAACTATACGTGGCGGTGAGTTTGTTCTGCTTGAGAAAGCAGCTGGGCACTAAATAATGTTAAAGGGCATTCTGTGATTACTTTCTTACCCGAAGGACTTTCCTTGTCTGCAACCAATCTTTCATTTCAGGACCAGCTTCACAAAGAAACACTTAGAAATACTACCAATCAAGAGAGGTAAATTAAATGACATATCTACTATCTAGCTTGAAATAGATTCAATCATTACTGCTAAATAGCTCTCAAATGTAATGAATGTCAAACAGATAACGTTTTATGTGGATGGTAAGATTTTACTGTCTTAAGAAATCTTAAATCAACTAGTAGGTAAATATTTGTATAGTGTTAAATTCCAGAAATTTTGTATGGTGGAAATAGCTTGATAGTGCTGGTAAAATTTATAAAGCATAATTTGAAAAACAATAATCATAAAAATAGCAATTTTAGGGAACTCGGTATATGAACTAATCTTAATTTTGTATCAATTTCAACGGAATATGAAATGCGTGATGTGTTTTCTTAAAATTCATGCATATATCATCTCCATGGACATATCAGTTGACCGAAACACCTTAAATTCGTAGTAGGTACCCCATATAAAGTAATTTTTACAATTTCAAACACCTTTGGAGCTGCTATATTTAAAATGTCGGGTGTCAAAGTAGATCCCCTTATTCCATTGTCATTCTCATGTATCGAAGCTAGCGTACATGCCCTCTGGATGCCTGCAGCTAATTAAAGGGTCGAGTCTTCAATTGGAGGGATCAGCTTCCCCCAATGGCCGTAGTAGACGATTTGGGGACGTTGGAGACAACAACAGTATTTAAAAAATTCAATTTCTTAAAGTACATGCAGTGCTTGGCCTAAAAGCCAGACTTTATCCCTGAACTTTATGCAAAATTCTACTAAATTGATTAATCAACACATTTTCTTCAAGCGTATACGAAGCCAGTGAATTAAAAGCACGTGTAACATTGTAAGTACACTTGAGGTATGGAATCACTAACATTTCAGATCACTCTTTAGGTTTACCAGGCTACTTGAAGGTTTAATGTGTTTACGGACATTTTCCACAATAGCACAGAGCAGGACCACGTTTACGTGCAGGCTATCTAAACTGCAGCCTATGGGCCCGCATTATAAAGAAAAAAACTATGATTTAAATTTTGAATAGACTAAAAAAAAGGCTTTGTTTAATTACCGTATTACAGTCCTTATGTCACAGTACTGACATCGCTAACAATCTTCATAACAAGAAAATAAAACATCTTTGAAGAGTATGAGCTGAAAGTGCTGACTGCACTGAAACAGCACAAGTGCATGGTCCCTCTTGACTGTGTCCAAGTATCAGAACCTGAGGCAGCTGATTGTACTGAGTATGAGGCTGAAACAACCCAAGTGTTTGCTACCTCTGTGTCCAAGCACCAGAAGCTGATTTAGCTGATTCCACTGAAATTAACTCTGAAACACAGTAGAAGTGTTTACTACCTTTTGACTTTTTCCAAGCACCAGAAGCTGATTGCACTGAAACACAATGCAAGTGTTTGGTGCCTCTTCACTGTGTCCAAACACCAGAAGCTGATTGCACTGAAAGACAATGCAAGTGTTTGGTGCCTCTTGATTGTGTCCAAGCACCAGAAGCTGAGTTATCTGATTGCACTGAAACAAAGTGTAAGTGTTTGTTACCTCTTGACTGTGTCCAAGCATCAGAAGCTGATTTAGATGATTGCACTGAAACAATGCAAGTGTTTGGTACCTCTTGACTGTGTCCAAGCACCAGAAGCTGATTTAGATGATTGCACTGAAACACAGTGCAAGTGTTTGGTACCTCTTGACTGTGTCCAAGCACCAGAAGCTATGTTATCTGATTGCACTGAAACAAAGTGCAAGTGTTTGGTACCTCTTGACTGTGTCCAAGCACCAGAAGCTATGTTATCTGATTGCACTGAAACACAGTGCAAGTGTTTGGTACCTCTTGACTGTGTCCAAGCACCAGAAGCTATGTTATCTGATTGCACTGAAACACAGTGCAAGTGTTTGGTACCTCTTGACTGTGTCCAAGCACCAGAAGCTATGTTATCTGATTGCACTGAAACAAAGTGCAAGTGTTTGGTACCTCTTGATTCTGTCCAAGCACCAGAAGCTATGTTATCTGATTGCACTGAAACACAGTGCAAGTGTTTGGTACCTCTTGACTGTGTCCAAGCACCAGAAGCTATGTTATCTGATTGCACTGAAACACAGTGCAAGTGTTTGTTACCTCTTGACTGTGTCCAAGCATCAGAAACTGATTTAGATGATTGCACTGAAACACAATGCAAGTGTTTGTTACTTCTTGACTGTGTCCAAGCATCAGAAACTGATTTAGATGATTGCACTGAAACAATACAAGTGTTTGGTACCTCTTGATTGTGTCCAAGCACCAGAAGCTGATTTAGATGATTGCACTGAAACACAATGCAAGTGTTTGTTACCTCTTGATTGTGTCCAAGCATCAGAAGCTGATTTAGATGATTGCACTGAAACAATGCAAGTGTTTGGTACCTCTTGACTGTGTCCAAGCACCAGAAGCTATGTTATCTGATTGCACTGAAACACAATGCAAGTGTTTGGTACCTCTTGACTGTGTCCAAGCATCAGAAGCTGATTTAGATGATTGCACTGAAACAATGCAAGTGTTTGGTACTTCTTGATTGTGTCCAAGCATCAGAAGCTGATTTAGATGATTGCACTGAAACAATGCAAGTGTTTGGTACCTCTTGATTGTGTCCAAGCATCAGAAGCTGATTTAGATGATTGCACTGAAACAATGCAAGTTTTTGGTACTTCTTGATTGTGTCCAAGCATCAGAAGCTGATTTAGATGATTGCACTGAAACAATGCAAGTGTTTGGTACCTCTTGATTGTGTCCAAGCATCAGAAGCTGATTTAGATGATTGCACTGAAACACAATGCAAGTGTTTGGTACCTCTTGACTGTGTCCAAGCATCAGAAGCTGATTTAGATGATTGCACTGAAACAATGCAAGTGTTTGGTACCTCTTGACTGTGTCCAAGCACCAGAAGCTGATTGCACTGAAACAATGCAAGTGTTTGGTACCTCTTGACTGTGTCCAAGCATAAGAAGCTATGTTATCTGATTGCACTGAAACAATGCAAGTGTTTGGTACCTCTTGACTGTGTCCAAGCATAAGAAGCTATGTTATCTGATTGCACTGAAACAATGCAAGTGTTTGGTACCTCTTGACTGTGTCCAAGCATAAGAAGCTATGTTATCTGATTGCACTGAAACACAATGCAAGTGTTTGGTACCTCTTGACTGTGTCCAAGCATAAGAAGCTATGTTATCTGATTGCACTGAAACACAATGCAAGTGTTTGGTACCTCTTGACTGTGTCCAAGCATAAGAAGCTATGTTATCTGATTGCACTGAAACACAATGCAAGTGTTTGGTACCTCTTGACTGTGTCCAAGCATAAGAAGCTATGTTATCTGATTGCACTGAAACAATGCAAGTGTTTGGTACCTCTTGACTGTGTCCAAGCATAAGAAGCTATGTTATCTGATTGCACTGAAACACAATGCAAGTGTTTGGTACCTCTTGACTGTGTCCAAGCATAAGAAGCTATGTTATCTGATTGCACTGAAACACAATGCAAGTGTTTGGTACCTCTTGACTGTGTCCAAGCATAAGAAGCTATGTTATCTGATTGCACTGAAACACAATGCAAGTGTTTGGTACTTCTTGATTATGTCCAAGCATAAGAAGCTATGTTATCTGATTGCACTGAAACACAATGCAAGTGTTTGGTACCTCTTGACTGTGTCCAAGCATAAGAAGCTATGTTATCTGATTGCACTGAAACACAATGCAAGTGTTTGGTACCTCTTGACTGTGTCCAAGCATAAGAAGCTATGTTATCTGATTGCACTGAAACACAATGCAAGTGTTTGGTACCTCTTGACTGTGTCCAAGCATAAGAAGCTATGTTATCTGATTGCACTGAAACACAATGCAAGTGTTTGGTACTTCTTGATTATGTCCAAGCATAAGAAGCTATGTTATCTGATTGCACTGAAACACAATGCAAGTGTTTGGTACCTCTTGACTGTGTCCAAGCATAAGAAGCTATGTTATCTGATTGCACTGAAACACAATGCAAGTGTTTGGTACCTCTTGACTGTGTCCAAGCATAAGAAGCTATGTTATCTGATTGCACTGAAACACAATGTAAGTGTTTGGTACTTCTTGACTGTGTCCAAGCATAAGAAGCTATGTTATCTGATTGCACTGAAACACAATGCAAGTGTTTGGTACTTCTTGACTGTGTCCAAGCATCAGAAGCTATGTTATCTGATTGCACTGAAACACAATGCAAGTGTTTGGTACTTCTTGACTGTGTCCAAGCATCAGAAGCTATGTTATCTGATTGCACTGAAACACAATGCAAGTGTTTGGTACTTCTTGACTGTGTCCAAGCATAAGAAGCTATGTTATCTGATTGCACTGAAACACAATGCAAGTGTTTGGTACCTCTTGACTGTGTCCAAGCATCAGAAGCTATGTTATCTGATTGCACTGAAACACAATGCAAGTGTTTGGTACCTCTTGACTGTGTCCAAGCATCAGAAGCTATGTTATCTGATTGCACTGAAACACAATGCAAGTGTTTGGTACCTCTTGACTGTGTCCAAGCATCAGAAGCTATGTTATCTGATTGCACTGAAACACAATGCAAGTGTTTCGTGCCTCTTGACTGTGTCCAAGCACCAGAAGCTATGTTATCTGATTGCACTGAAACACATTGCAAGTGTTTGGTGCCTCTTGACTGTGTCCAAGCACCAGAAGCTATGTTATCTGATTGCACTGAAACACAATGTAAGTGTTTGGTACCTCTTGACTGTGTCCAAGCACCAGAAGCTATGTTATCTGATTGCACTGAAACACAATGCAAGTGTTTGGTACCTCTTGACTGTGTCCAAGCATCAGAAGCTGATTTATCTGATTGCACTGAAACACAATGTAAGTGTTTGGTACTTCTTGACTGTGTCCAAGCACCAGAAGCTATGTTATCTGATTGCACTGAAACAATGTAAGTGTTTGGTACTTCTTGATTATGTCCAAGCATAAGAAGCTGAGCTGATCCCTTCCTCTAATGAATAGATAAATTTGAATCTTCACTGTGGTTTACAAAGTAGTTTATATCTGTTTTAGGTTTCTGAATAAGTTGGATACAGTTACTGCTGAATAGTAGTGGATGTATAAACTCCTCCTAGAAGAAAGTGTCAAAGATTTTTTCCTAATATGAAAATCAGTCTAAGAATTTCTCTGTCACTTATGGAGTGGAGAAAGATCATTTTCAAAAGAAGTTGATCAAAACATTCTGTGGTCCTCCATATTAGAACACAGGCTTTGTTCAACACTGAAAGTGATGTTTTAAGAGAACTAAGTTATGAGGATATTATATGCAGCTTTATTAATATGAAGTGTAGGCACAAACCAATTAGCTAGTGGAACTATTTGACACTTTTGTTGTTTGGAAAAGTACCGTATTTGAATTAAATATAAGTAAAGTCTGCTTGTTTGTTAGTTTCCTTTTTATCTTGCATTTACTGTAGAGTATGTTGTTTTTAAAACTGAAATATTTGGGAATGTAGAATATGAATTACATATTTGGGTTCTTTTAATACAGTTACTTGTTCATAACAATATTAATAAATTGTGTTGAATACCTTAATGATTTTCAGTTATTTTCATTTTAATCTGATTAGTTCATTAACTTTTAAACACTATATAGTACAATCTTCTGCAGTTTAACGAGAAACTTTAAATGTCTCTTTTTTGGTGTTTAATTAGAAAAACTGCTGTAAAATGTGACCATCCAGGTTAATTTTCAAACCAATTTCCATACCCAACCCTCCAGTAGGGACCAAACTACAGGTTCAACATAGAGGGACTACAAACCCTAAATACAGCCCTGGCTCGGAGGAGGAGCATTGGCAGAGAAGGATGTAGATCTGTGGCTTGATTACTGCCTCTGGCAATGCATTTTTCAAATCTGATTCAGTGTTCCCATTTAGTGCTTTCACTGAGCCATTGTGAGAAAACAAATAAATATCAAACACACCTTAAAAATCTGATATGTTACATTCACATGACTTTCTCTACTGTCTATACTTAACTAGTGGGTTTACAGACTATTCTTACTGAAGCTTATTTTTCTATCTACTTCATTTTAATTGAGATAAACCATTGCAGAAATAGCTGCATTACATATTTCATTAATAGATATAAAGGGAATAGCGACTCAAAGTTTTTAGAACTGGATGCTACATGTTGGCCTTAAAATTCCATACTCTTTCATACAATTGCGAGAAACAACTGAAAATTGACAGGACCACTATTAACAGATATCTCAGAAATGGCTTATGCAAAAAAAAAATATATATATATATCTATATAATTTGAAGTAAATTGTGTGTTTTAAAGAGGTATACATTTTTTGTGTAGTACATTTTCGTCTAAACGTTCATGTGTTATGTAAGATTATACAAAACTCCTTCTGAATGAAGAGTAATTCACATATACCATTCCCAAAAAAATTCAAGATATACACTTTATTTGTCATGTAAGTATGTTTAATGTGTGTTATGTTTCTCAAAATTGTTAGAGCCATTTTTTAGAAAATACAAAACTTAAAAAAACGTTCCATGTAAAGGGTAGTTGGGGATGGAGGGGATTTTCTTAAAAAATCTTTGTGTTCCATCTTTGCAAGATACTGAACTCGAATACCAACTCTTTGGTATTAATTCAACTTTTCATTTTTCAGTTATGTTGCTCATAGACACAAACATGAACCTTTTTCTGAAAGTGCTTTTTCTGGCTTCAGGGAGCCTGAAAACATACATTTCTACTGAAATTTCAATGTTGAATTTTTGGGTGAAATACAATACTACTTCTACTTACTATATGTAGTACAGAAAGTAAAAATCTGATGTGTTACACTCACACGACTTTCTCTACTCTTGTACAAACTATTTTTACAAACGCTTATTCTCCATCTACTTCATGTTAATCGAGATAAACATTTGCAGACTCTATCTTATTGCTAATTTTCTTGTAGATGTAAGGGGAATATATATTTATAAGGGCAATATAGAAATACAGTAGCCTTTAAGCACATACATATCTCTTAATAGCTGGTTGCTAGGTGCAGCACTATTCCCTTTGCCACAGATTAATACTCTTTGCATATCCAAGACAAAAAAATCTGATGTGTTACACTCACATGACTTTCTCTACTCTTGTACACACTATTTTTAAAAAACGCCTATTCTCCATATGCTTCATGTTAATCGAGATATCGATATGTCAATCTTATTGGTAATTTTCTTGTAGATGCAAGGGGAATATGGTAGCTTTTAAGCGATAGTCAAATATTTTAACGCTGGTTGCTATGTGGTGCATTCCATTCTCTTTGCATGTCCAGGACATAAAAAAAATGAATAACGAATTTGAGAAAAAGTATAAGTATTGGAAAATTTAAGGAAATAACAAGCAATATCTCCAAAACGGTTCACTCAACAAAAGAAATGTATATGACATAAGTTGTGTATTTTAACGCGATCTACACTTTTTGTGTAGTAACATTTTGTGTATCTCTTATGGTTTACCAGTTATGCATAAGTTGTTCACAATAAAGAATACTTTTGGAGACATTCCCAGAAAATTCGAGATATACATTTCATTTCCCATGACATTATCTTAAACATATGATATTTTCATCAAAATCGTTAGAGCCATTTTTGAGAAAATTAAAATTTTCGAAAAATCTTCCATGTAAAGGGTAGTTTGGGGTGGGGGGATTTTCTTGAAAACCTTCGTGTCGCATCTCTGGAAGATACTGAACCTAAATACCAAGTTTGGTGCTTATCCGACTGTTCGTTTTTGAGTTATGCTGTTCACACACACACAGACACACACACAGACACACACACACACAGACACACACACGGACATGTTTCCAAAAATTCTTTTTTTGGATTCAGGAGGTCTCAAAACATGTATTTCCGGTGAAATCTCGGTATCGAATTTTTGGGTGGAATGCAATACTTCCCCTACTTACTATACGTAGTAGAGAAAGTAAAAATGAATAACGAATTCCCATTTGAGAAAATAAGCATTGAAAAATTTAAGGGAATAACAAGCAATATCTCGAAAATGGTTCACTCAACAACAAAAATGTATATGACATAAATTGTGTATTTTAACGCGATCTAGATCTTTTGTGTAGTAAAATTTTGTCTATCTGTTATGGTTTACCAGTTTACCAAAAGTCGTTCACAATGAAGAATACTTTTGGAGACATTCCCAGAAAATTCAAGATATACATTTTATTCGTCATAAAAATATCTTAAAGATATGATATTTTAATCAAAATCGTTAGAGTCATTTTTGAGAAAATTAAAATTTTCGAAAAATGTTCCATGTAAAGGGTACTTTGTGGTGGGGGGATTTTCTTGAAAACCTTTGTGTCGCATCTCTGGAAGATACGGAACCTAAATACCAAGTTTGGTGTTTATCCAACTGTTTGTTTCTGAGTTATGCTGTTCACAGACAGACACACAGACACACACACGGACATGTTTCCAAAAATGCTTTTTTTGGATTCAGGGGATCTCAAAACATGTATTTCCGGTGAAATCTCGGTATCGAATTTTTGGGTGGAATACAATACTTCCCCTACTTACTATATGTAGTAGAGAAAGTATAAAGTTGAAAAAAATTACATGAAAATAATTTTAACTTTTAATTATAAGATCTTAAAAGATTATGTTTAATCAAAACGTTTCTTATTTGTATGTTACAAATTCATCATCATCATCATCATCATCATCATCATCATCATCATCATCACCATTATTATCACATTTTCCAATATGACAACTATTTTCTTTGTTTCTTGAAATATTTGATTCCCTTAATATTATTTACAGCTAAGTACTTCAAGTATAAATAATTGAGTTTTCTATATTTTAACTGTTTGTTGATAATGTGCGGGTGAAGTTTACTGATTGTCTTATTGTATAGCCCCAAAAAGTGTTGTATTGCATCCAAAAATTTAATACTGATTTAACCAGAAATATGCATTTTAAGATTTCCTAAATATGAAACAAGCATTTTTAGAAAGATGTCTGTGCACACACGTTTGTGTGTGTTAGATTAAAATGAATTTTATTTATGGACACTCATTAACTACTATGGTCCTTAGCTCCCATTCTATATTGGGCATGAAAGACTGGTAATTTTGCTCAGAGGCCTCTTTATCAGGCTTGAGGTTCTTTTACGTGCTGTAAATCTATGACACGGTACCACTGGCTTTACTTCCCTTCCAAAGGAAGCCATGCTAAGGATTTTTACACCCAAAAAAAATACATCGCCCTCCGCCGGGTTTGAACCCGCGACCTTGGGAACTAGAGGTAACCACTACATCACAGAGGACTACTTTTCCTCCAAGGATGCAACACAAAGATTTTCAGAAAATCCTCCCACCCCAAAGTACCTTTTACATGGAAATATTTTTTTTCTAAAAAATTACTCATAACGATTTTGTTTAAAACATTTGCATGATAAATAAAATAAATATCTTGGAGTTTCTGGGAATAGTCTGTGAAGTCCTCTTCATTCTGAATTACTTTCGTATAATTGGTAAACCATATGTTATAGACAAAATGTTACTGCACAAGTTTTGTAAACCTCATTAAACCACACAACTTATGTCAAATACAATTCTTTGTGTCCAGGACCATTTGCAAGATATTCTTTGTTATTGGTTTGAATTTTCAAATATGTACTTGTATTTCTTCCATTGCTATTCATTTTTGCTTGTGGTCATGCAAAGAACTTGAAATTTCAAAGCCATCACATAGTGATCCATTTTTAATAAGCTGACTTGTTTATATCCTTCTTTTATGTAAAACAAAATGTGTAAATGTGTAATGAAAGTTTATCTTGATTAACATATTGGTATCTTATTTGAATACCCTAGTGGCCTTTATTTGCAAACATGTGCCACTCCTTTTTTTATTATTAAACTGGTTTATATATCCCTCAGGCACCTTTAATGAAAGTGATTTGAATAGCTATGATCATTAAGGGGAGATGAAATGGACTGGCCTTCCATTCAAAGCTGACTGTCATGAGTTCAAATCCCAGTGCTTGTGGTAAAGGTTGGGGAGGGCCCATGTAAAATAATCGGTGTAATGACACTTGTGGATGATTGTGGGATTACATTTGACTGTATTTGCGAACAATTCTGATATGTTACATCCACATGACTTTATCTATCCTCTATTGTTTATTAGTGGCTATACAAGTTATTCTTATGAAAGTTTATTAATTTTAACCAAGATAAACCTTTCTGGAAATAGCTACATTACACGTTTCGTTATAAATACAAAGAGAACAGCGATAGTCAAATGTTTAACAACTGGACGCTGCATGCTGGCCTTAAAATTCCATACTGTTTCCATGACATCGCGAGAAACAACTGAAAATCAACGGGAATTTAAAAAAGAGACTAAGTATTGAACAATTCAAACCATTAAGTATGGCTAACTCGGAAATAGCTGATGCCAGAATAAAAGTTATTGAAATTAATTATGTTTTTTTTAAACATTAACATTTAAACATTAAGAGCAAAAATAGTAACACAAGATACAATAATAGAACAAATTAACTGCTTTAATTATTTAGGCTGTAACATCTCATACTTAAAAATGACATAATACGTAAATAAAATTAACAAATTCAACCAAATATGTGGCACCATCAAAAGAAATTTAAAAAATATCAAGAAAGAGACAAAAATAAAATTTTACAAAGTGATGGCAGTTCCAGTGTTAACGTATGGATCTGAATGTTGGACAGTTACCAAACAAATGGAAAGAAAGATAGAATCAGCAGAGATGCGTTTTTTAAAACATGTAGCAGGATATACTTTAAAAGACAGAAGGAAAAGTGAAGAAAATATGTAAAGAATTAAGAATTTTCAAACTATTCGAAAGAATTAAAGAAAATAAAAACAACTGGAAACAACATATGGAGAGCATGGATGATAACCGTTATACGAAGTTGATTTTAAGATATACACCAAAAAGCCAAAGAAATATTGGCTCACCTAAAAGAAGATGGCATAATGAGACTGGAACAAGTCAAAGGGCTTAAACCATGAAAGATGATGATGATGATGATGATGAATTATGTGTTTTAAAAAGATCTACATTTCTTGCATAGTACATTTTCGTCTCTCGTTAAATGTTTACCAGTTATGCAAGATTATATCAAAGTCCTCCCCAATGAAGAGGACCTCACAGACTATTCCCAAAAAATTTAAGATATACATTTTATTTGAAATGTAAATATCTTTAATATATGGTATTTTTATCAGTATTCTTAGAGCCATTTTTTAGAAAATAAAAAATTGAGAAATCTTCCATGTAAAGGGTAGTTTTGGGTGGGGGGATTTTTTTGAAAAGTTTTGTATTGCATCTCTGGAAGGCACTGAACTTAAATACTGGCTTTGTTGTTTATCCAACTTTTTGTTTTTGAGTTGTGCTGTTTACACACAGATATTTTTCTAAAAATGTTTTTATTGCATTCAAAGGACCTCAAAGATGTATTTCCTGTGAAATCTTGACATTGAATGCAATACCTATGTATGTGGTAGAGAAAGTAAAAATAAATAATGTTGTTTGCACAGTTGGCATTCAGTTAATTATATTTGTTGGACTTATAACATTTGAGACTATATTATATATAAAAATTCAGATTTTAAGCATGCATAGCACTGTGAAACTAACATAAGTTTACTTATTGAATGAATAAACTTTATTTGCATATTTGTTTTACACAATCCTTTTTACAATATTCCACTTGTAAACTAATTTAACCTATGTACAAATTTTCTTGCCAGCTATGTTCTACCTATACTGCTCATTTTTCCTGGCCCCCTGGCCTTATGGCTCAGCTGAGCAGCCCTTGCTACCCTTAATCACCTATGATCCATCCTCTCCCTCCTTCGTATGCCCTTCTACCTTTCTTATCTCTCTTACTTTTCTAATCTATTTCTCCTTTACTTTAAGAACTCCCCCATATTCTTTTTTTTTTCTCCTTTTTTTGTCAACATTTTAATTGTTACTATTTTTCCATCCATTTCTTCCCTTTTTTCCTCTCATAGTTTTTGTCTCCATTCTGCTAATTCTTTGCACTCTGTCATGTAATGCTCTGTGCTTTCACTACCTCTGCATAGTTCACAAATGCTGCTTTTTCTGCCTTTTAGCCCTCTCAGATACATTGATCCTGTTCTCATCCATGCAAACGCTTCTTTTTCCACTCTGTTACAATAATCCACATACCCTTCTCTTCCCCATTTCCTTTTTACTAATCTATAGAACCCTACTGATGTTTTATTCTCTAAGCTTCCCCAAATCTCTTGTCTTTCTATGTCCTCCACTCTGTTTCTTACTGTTATCCAGAAGCCGTTGCTATTTCTTTCTTCTGCTCTTCAAATATCTCCCATTCCTATCTTCTCCATAATTTTTTCTACCCCTGTTCACCAGCTATTTTTATTTTTCATACTCTTTTGTTGTTCCAGACATATCTTTAAAATTTCCTCTTTATCTTTTTTCAGGCATCTAAACCAAAATTTCTATATCCTTTCTAGTATTACTCCCTTTCTTCTTATTCTTCCTAATCCACTAACAATACTTCCCATGGTGCTAATCTTGGTAACCCCAAAAGCTCTTTATAGAATGTTCTATAGCTCTGGTCTATTTTTCTGCTTAATTTAGATTCCCCCCAAATTTCAACTACATATAGCATTCTTGCTTCTACCAATGCCGCTTACATTCTTTCTATCCATTTAGTCAGCATTTCTAATTTGTATTTGCACATCCTTATTCCTGTCATTGCCTCCTTTCCTTTAGCCATAACCTTCCTGTTATGTGCTGTCCATTCACCATTTCTGCTCATCCTCACCTCCAAATAAACTTCTTGACGACTTCTAACTTTAAACCCCCCATATGCCAAGTTTACTTATACAAATAATACCTGAGTTTCAGCAGATTACTGTAAGAAGTTTGCAAAGTTTTAAATGGCTGCATAAATTAAATAAATAATTAATTAATTAGGTAACTTAATACTCATAATAAAATTATTAATGACTGTAATTTCTTACAGTATATTCTTAAATAATGCAAATCAGTATCAATCAGTTATTTCAGGAAAGGGGATTGTCAACACTGTTCATTGGCCCACTCTACTTTTGGGACCACTGGCCATCACTGAGCTTTCGTAGTAGCTTGTACAAGAGCAGGTAGAGAAAGCCATGCAAAACATCAGATGTTTTACAGTAAAAGATATAGGATGTACTTTGTGGTCCTCTGCCCTGAGCATTACTAAAGAAATTGTATTGACATTTTTCATCTGTTCAATTAATGTTTTGATATAATGAAGGTATGTATCAATGAGTTGCTTATTTTTACAGGCCAACAGTAAACCTCATGCAAGATGGTGCTACACAGCCAGCACTGATGGAGAAAGAACAGGTGGTGAAGAAATGTTCCTAGTAATACAATTTTGTTCTTCACAGCAGTTTGTAAGTCTTCCTAAACAACTACTTTTTACAAAATTTCAAGAGAATGCACAACTAAAATTTGGTGAAAACATAAAAAACGTTGAATTAGGATTATGCATCCAAAAGAAACATTTATGTGCTGTAATTCAAAAATTCTTTTTCACTTTTAATATTGTGTATTTATATTTATGTAACAAGAAAGCAGTTGTTATTAATATTATTTTCATTTTTAAATTTGAGCACTATTGCTCATTCAAAACATTCCACAAGATGGAGTTTTTATCCAGTTCTTTGGAATTTTTCATGCATCTTGTCAAACTTTGAACACTTAAAGCTGTCATAAATACAGTGCTTTTCCTTCACACTGTGGCCACCACAATGCTGCTTGGATGCCGATGCCACAACTCGGACTCCTGCTAAAACAGTTATAATATCTCCACAGCTGCCTCATGTTCTCATAGTTATTTATTTAGTAATCTGACTCCATTTGAGTTTGCCAAATAACACAGAATAATAGATATAGTATAAAATATGGAAATATAATACAGTAGAGTCTCGAAATCCAAAGTGAAGGTACCTTGAGTTTGGGATAACTTGGAACTATACAGAGACAATAGGAAAACTCATTAAAGGCAAAATGAAACCAATAACAAATGAAGGTGAAGTTATTTACTGTAAGTTTTAAAGTTTTTGTACACAAATACACATAATATGTACGTACATACATGGGGTTATTTTTTGAAAAAGTCTTTAAGTATCTTGTGCTTCAGACTAGCTAATCGCTTTTGCGTGGCAATGTCATGCCATCATTTGAGTTACATGGTGTTGCACAGTGTTGCCTCTGGTTGTTGTTCTACATAGCGCAATGCTACCTCCAACACAGCAAAACCCTCATTATGACTATCTTTGGTGTTCCTCCTCGCTTTCTTCTGTCAGCTCGTTCAACATCTCAACACTTGATGCTTCCGTAAGTTCAAACTGTTCATCGCTCTTCATCCATTCCGTAACTCCACTTTCACTACCACCAGGAAGCTGTGTAACAGGGGTCTTGTATATCATCTTCATCAGGATCATCATTGAATTCACTCTCACCAGTCGATTTGCTCTCAAAAAGTTTCTTCCACGATTTCAAAAGTGTCTCAGGTTTCACTTCATTCCATGACTCTGCTAACCAATACACTACATCCCTCATGGTTACTCATTTTAAAAAATTAACAATGTTTCCATCTTCTTCGTTGCTTGTAGAAATGACTGCAACAGGCAGCATCAATACTTTTTTTTAAGCATTTCAAAGTCCCATGATTCAGGCTGTATCAAACTTGTGACATTAAGTGGCAAAAACAAAGCCTGAATTCCATCACACTTCAGTTCCTCTTCGTCTGGATACAATCTAGTGTTCTCCATCAATAAGATTGCTTTACTAGGTAGATCATCTTTCTTCAAAACCTTTTAAGTTTCTAGCACATATTCTTCATAAAACCACTTCTTAAATATTCCTCTCTCCATCCAGGCATTCTTTTGGTTCTTGTAAGAGATAGGCAGTGCAGACAAGGAAATGTCTTTGAGAGCTCTAGATTTCGCAGACTTGCCTATGACGACAAGCTTTGATTTGTGTGTACCTGATGCAGTGAGTACTGTCACTCTTTCTGTGGCCAGGAGCATGACTTCCTTTGCATGAAGCAAGTGTCTTAGAACGTAACATTTTAAATTTGAGCCCTGTTTCGTCACAATTGTATAACTGGTCATTTGTGAGGTTTTCACTTTTTAAGAGTTGTTCAAATGTTCTACAGAAGTTGACTGCAGCTTCAGAATCACTGGAAAGCTTTTCTCCACGAATCTCAAGCTGTGTATACCATATCTATTCTTCCATCTCTGTAACCAACCTACACTCATGCTAAAATCATCTTCACCTTCTTTAAACTCGTTTCTAAAAAATAATGCTTTTTCTCGCAACATTGCACTGGAAATTGGACTTTCCTTCTGCCTTTGTTGACTGAACCAGATAAAGAATGTTTCACTAGTTTTTTCATATTCTGACCTCCTCATACACTTTCTTTTAAAACAGTTATCCAAACACTTTGTTGAAGAATGCTTCTCCAGTTTATCCTTGTTTCGTCGCCAGTCTCCAACTGTTACTTCCCCCAACACCATATTCCGCTGCAAGCTTTTTATTGTCTCCCCTTTATCCAGTCCTTTTAAAGCTTGTAATTTCACCTTTAATGGTACAAATTTCCCCTTACATTTAGCACTCATTGTTGAAACAAATTAGGAATAGGATGTGCAATCACTTCTAGCATATTCTATCCATGAAGAAGGCTACAAACATACTAAAATAAAACACACCTGGGCTTGCAAGGAATACTAGCTGCTTTCTTATAATAGCTGTCAAACATTTGCAGTCATAAATTAGTCAGTGTGTTATTATTGTGGCTGAAAAGTATTTCCGGTGGGGAATGTTTGCTACAATGTATGTACAATTATGGACGAGTTTTCCCAATTTTCTGCTGGTCCTCAATTGAAAGAAAGTTAATCCTTGCCAGGTAGCACACACTCTATATATAAGAGTTTGGGAGGTGCAAAAGTATGTAGATACGTATTAGGACCGTGTAAACTGATGACTAGCCTCTGGTAAAAAAAAAGTGTTTTCAAGTAGCTTGGATTTAACGGAACCTTGAATTTGTAATATCAATATACAATAGCTATGATGAATACAGAACAATATCACACTATAATTAGACAATATTAAAATTACTGTGTAAGAAGATAAACAATAGAAGTATTTTACATATGAGTATTAAGATTATTAAAATCAGTAAGTCAACAAATTGTGCTGATAATACCATATACATGATTTCTAAAAATAGCTATTTATTCTTTTACAATGTATTTTATAATAGCGCCTGAGTACTTTTAATAATTTTGTGTTTATCCCTCCAATTTATAGATTCCTTGTTTATTGTATAACGTGATCCAAAACGAATACCTGTAACAGAAATTTTATTTATATTGTAGTACTCTTTGAAGTATGGCACAGTGGGTTCGTAAATTAACTGTTTTTCTTTGTTAACTTCTTGGGGTTGATCCACTCCAGCAATCTGATGATGGGTCAATGATCTCTGCTTCAGATTTCTTCCTGTAGATGTGTATCTGCCTATTGCTTCATTCATCTGACAAGCAGTGAACTTCTTTGTATATTTTTTGAATCCGTTTTCACAAAGTGCTTTAGCTAGCATTGATCAAGCAGTGTTATGATGTTTAATGCGTAACAGTTCTCCCTGAGGAAGCTCCCAAGCGCATGAGGAATACTTTCATTCACAATGCAATGTCTGCAGCGGTTGGTATACTTGAGGAATGTCCAGGAACAACCACTGCATTCATCTTAATGATGTCTTTCCATTCAGAGCTACTTAGACCCTTTTTATTCATAATCCAGCTGTTTGATTTGGAACTTTTTTCTTTTTTTTAAATCTGTCTCAGCTGCCCCACTGATTTGTGTATCCGTTTGCTCGAGTCGTAGTTCAGAGATACATTTGTTTTTGATGTGATTATAATTTTGCACAGCATTAATTTGAGGCTCATCCAGCGACTGAAGTGTATTGTTGATGTTTAACTGTTGAAAGAAAGCTTCTCAAGAAGCTGATATTATTGAAAGACCTTTGAATTTGTGACACATGTGAAACATGGAGTTAGGAGCGTTACTAGGAAGCTGTTTGTCAGCTTTCAATAAAAATGCTTTTGGTATTTTATTAATAGGGGCCATTTGGAAGGGATAAATCAAGGCTGGACCTATGAAGTTGTTAACAATTATAAATTTTTGTTGAGGTTGTAACAGATGTGTAGAAGTCACGGTATTTAAATTGATTTTTAATTTATGTAAAATCTCATCAGAGTTGAAAATAAAAGGAATCATTGAAGGTCACTCCTAAATATTGTAGCATTCTTGCAAAGCTGATTTAAATATAGTCAGTGCATAAAATGCCACAAATTGTTAATAAAATTGTTTAACTAAAAAGGCAAAATGCCAGGCCCATTCTAGCATTGAAATAAAGCATAATCTTTGTACTACAAGTGAAGTTAAAGGAAAATGAAGTAAGGATTTAATACAGCTCTAAATGAAATTAATAATTCTTGCAGCCCCCAAAGCACTGAATATATCCATATTCAAATCTAGAAACATTAATAAATTACAATTGAAATACATAGCATTTTTGCTTTGACCTTCTCACACAAATATTTGCCATTTTAAATAGAATTTAACACGTGGTGATATTCCAATATGAACTTGCTTCAATAAGATTTAAGTGTCGCTCCACACACTAGAAAAAATTTAAGTTTGCTTATACCAAAAAATATGTGCATAAATTTAGACAAGGCTGAAAAGTGTGGAGACTGCCACTCCCAGACATGAAGCTCAAGAAAGTCACTGGTCATCAAGAACTAAGTCTGTTACACACTGTCTTCTTTGTTGGAGCACATCACTTGAGGGGCACGGGGAAGGTCAGGTGATGATGACGTGGAAACTGCATAAGCGCTATCTATGCTGGCAGAGAGGGCACAACCTCGTGAGTGCTGTTGGTATTTGGTACAGCTGGTTACTGACTGTTAATTGGGCTGCCGATGTAGTTTCGAGTAGGGGCCAAAAATTGTAGTTCATCATTCCAGAGGCAACTGCGGCCACCTCTGCTAAAACAGCTACTCCTTGAAAAAAGAGCCATAATTGGCTGAATATTTAACTTCATCTTCAGGCAATGCCTTTTATGTTGCCACAAACTGTTTTAATAAACCCTGTATCAAGTTTGTCCTTAATGATTAGGATTTCTTTCAATTCTTCACTGTTGATGTTTAAGTTACATACACCTTATTCTTCTGTAAATTTCTGTAATTGGATTTTGTGAAATGATAGAGTAATTGACCCACACATAGTATTACTTTCTCTACTACGTATAGTACGTAGGGGAAGTATTGCATTCCACTCAAAAATTTGATAGCAAGATTTCACCAGAAATACATGTTTTGAGGCCTCCTGAATACAAAAAAAGTGTTTTTGGAAACATGTCCGCGTGTGTCTGTCTGTGAACAGTATAACTCAGAAACGAACAGTCGGATAGACACCAAACTTGGTATTTAGGTTCAGTATCTTCCAGAGATGCAACACGAAGGTTTTTAAGAAAATCCTCCCACCCCAGATTACCCTTTACATAAAACATTTTTCGAAAATTTTTATTTTCTCAAAAACGGCTCTAATGATTTTGATTAAAGTATCATATGTTTAAGACATTTTTATAGCAAATAAAATGTATATCTTGAATTTTCTGGGAATGTCTCTAAAAATATTCTTCATTGTGAACGACTTTTGCATAACTGGTAAACCATAAGAGATAGGCAAAATTTTACTACACAAAAAATGTAGATCGCGTTAAAATACACAATTTATGTCATATACATTTTTTTTTGTTGAGTGAACCATTTTCGAGATATTGCTTGTTATTTCCTTAAATTTTCCAATACTTATACTTTTTGTCAAATGGGAATTCGTTATTCATTTTTTTTTTGTCCTGGTAATGCCAAGAGAATGGAATACGCCACATAGCAACCAGCTCTTAAAATATTTGACTATCGCTTAAAGCCTACCAATTCCCCTTGCATCTACAAGAAAATTAGCAATAAGATTAACATCTTGATATCTCAATTAACATGAAGCATATGGAGAATAAGCGTTTGTAAAAATAGTTTGTACAAGAGTAGAGAAAGTCATGTGAATGTAACACATCAGATTCTTTTTTTAACACACTGTAAAGGCAGAGAGATACAGGAATGACTTACACCATTGTTCGAACAGCTGACTGGCACTGAAATCAGCCTGGATATTTCCAACAAGACTCTGCTAACACTCAAAGAACTGATGAGTCATTAACTTTAATGCAGGAAATTTTTAAACAATTATGGCCCACATGATCCTCTGATTTACTGTATGTGATTTTTATCTACAGGAGAACTTGAAATATAAGGTGTATGCAACAAACCCCAATATTGAAAGAAATAAAAGGAAACATCAGGAGAGAAGTTCTACTCAGTTTTGGATATTGAACTGTTCAGTGTGCATGAAAATTTTCTGAAAAGATGTCACAAATATACAAATAAAGAAGGAGAATATTTGCAACATCTCTTATGATAAGGTATGTGCTTATTATCATTGTTATTGTGAGAACGTGAGGCGGTTGCGGGAATATTGTAACGTTTCAGTGGGAATCCAAGCTGTACTGCTGTGACCACAGTGTGAAGGAAAAGCACTGTGTTTTGTGCTTTGAAGCCTTTTTGAGTTACTGATTTTTAGAATAAATGGCAGCTGTAAAGAATAAAAATTTATAATCATCATTTGTTAACATTTAAAAATTAGCACAAAAAATTATGACATTTATGTTCAGATAAATGAAATGGATGTTTATAGGAAAGATTAGTTTTAAAATTTTACTACATGAAACTTTGAATTTCATTTTTGAAACTCAATAACTTGAAAACTAAAAAGAATCTCAAAACAATATTTAAAACTTTTCAATATTTATGTAAGAGAAGATTAAATTTTCATCCAAATTGCAGTGGTGCATTTCCTTAAAAGTTAATAAATAAACAAACAGTACTTGTTATAAAATTTTATAGCAGTACCACCTTTTTCTCGTTTAATGTTTGAATTTCCTGGCATTCTTTTCACCTTGCTTTCTCTACCACTTACATTTTGTAAGGAAATATTGTGTTCCAGAAATTCAATACTAAGTTTTCACCAAAAATAAATATTTGTGATCCGTTGAAACCAAAAAACATTTTTAGTAAAAGGTCTATTGTGCATGTGTTGAATGGCATAACTCAAAAACAAAAGTTTGTTAAACACCAAACTTGATCTTTGACTTCAGCATCTTCAAGGATGTGAAGTGAATATTTTTACTGTATACTCTTTACATGGAAAAATGTGCATTACATTTTATTGTATCAGAAAGGAGAATATGATTAAAATGTTGCATGTTTAATACGTTCACATGAGAAATAAAAGGTTTATCTTTAATTATGTCAATATCCTGTGAGCTTCTCTTTAGATCATTAAATTTTGTATAATAAAGATGTGTTAAAGATAGACAAACCTATCACAGAAAAACTATAGAGCTCTTTAAAATATACAATTTGTGTTCAATAAATTCTTTCATAGCATTAGCCATTTTCAAAATATTCCATGTTGGTGGTTTAGTCTTTTCTTAAGCATCACTTAATGGGCATGCTTGAAAGTTTTGATTCATTGTTTTTATTCTCCCCTCTGTATTTTCTTTCCATTGCAAGAACTTATTTGAATGCTCTTTCCAATGTTTAAGCCTTATTGTTTAATTTGAAACAATTCCTTGGTAAAAAATCTGATGTAATACATTTACATGGCTTTCTCTATCCTCTATTGTTTATTAGTGGGTATACAAATTATTCTTATACAAGATTATTTTTCTATCTACTTAATTTTAATCCAAACAAACCTTTGTAGAAACAGCTACATTACACATTTCATTATGGATACAAAGAGAACAGCGACAGTCATATGTTTAAGAACTGGACGCTATATGCTGACCTTAAAGTTCCATACTGTTTCCATTAATCATGAGAAATAGCTGAAAATTGAGACTTTAAAAGAATGGCTAAGTATTGCACAAATCTGAAGTATTAATAATGGATATCTCAGAAATCACTGATACTGCAGAAAAAGTTATTTGAAATAAATTGTTTGTTTGTGTGTAGGACATTTTTGTCTATCACTTAATATTTACTAGTTATACAAGATTCCACAAAATTCCTTCTGAATGAAGAGGACCTCACAGACTATTCCACGAAAATTCAAGATATACATTTTATTTGTCATGTAAATATCTTTAATATATTCATACACATTATACTAGAAATAATAATGATATACACTTAACCTCAACCAGAACTACAGTGTGTAAAAATGGAATTCTGCACTCCAGTACGATTATATATAATTCCCTTCCTAGTGCCTTCAAAAATACAGAAAACTATAATGCGTTTAAAACAAGAACTAAGGCTTTCTTGCAGGAACACTGCTTTTACACGATAGAGGAATAATATTTGCAACATAATAAATATCCATATGCATAAGCCAGACTGTTAATCAACTTAGATATATTATATCATATCCTTCATTTCACAGTTATATTTGTAAAATAATTTTTTTAAATATATTTGATAGCTCATTTGTAATATATTGCATACATTTAATTACTGATGAATCCTTCCCTTTTATGATTATAAATGACACTATTATGAGATAAATAACTTATGTTAAATATGGTTGATATCAAACCCTATTGTATATATACATAAATTTAACTTTTGACGTGTCCTGTATCCTTGAATAAAACATTGAAATTGAAATATGGCATTTTAATAAAAATTGCTAGATACATTTTTTAGAACATCAAATATTTTGAAAACTGTTCCACATAAGAGGTAGTTTGGGATGGGGGGATTTTCTTGAAAGTCTTCATGTTGCATCTTTGGAAAGTACAGAACCTAAATATCAAGTTTAGTATTTATCCGAATTTTCATTTTTGAGTTATGTTGTTCATGATACACACATGTGCAGACATGTTTCTAAAAATGATGTATTGTAAGAGAACAGGATGGAAGAATCTCTTTTTATATGAATAGTAAAATATATTGGGTGAGTTACTAAACACTTCCACAACAAATATCTCTGAAAGAAAAATATGAATTGAAAAACAACTTTCACAGACATGGAGGTAGAGCAGAGACTCATTAAAGAAGATGATATAGGCCATTCAAAAACGTGAGCATATACGATTTTCAACATAAACTTGTGGTTTTATTTCTCTACTATATATTAAATTAAATTAAATTGAGTTTTATTTATGGACACTCTTTAACTACTATGGTCCTTAGCATCCCATTCTATATTGGGCGTGAAAGACCAGTAATTTTGCTCAGGGGCCTCTTTATCAGGCTTGAGGTTCTTTTATGTGCCGTAAATCTACGACACGGGACCACCGGCTTTACTTCCGAAGGAAGCCATGCTAAGGATTTTTACGCCCAAAAAAATCCATACTCTCTGCCGGGTTTGAAGCCACGACCCTGGGAACTAGAGGCTATCACGGTACCAATAGTCCACGGAGGACGACAACTACATATTAACAGTAAGTAGAGGAAGTATTGTATTCCACCCAGAAATTCAACACAGAGATTTCATCAGAAATACATGTTTTGAGGCCTCTAAAACCTTAAAAAGCATTTTTTAGAAAACGTCTGTGTGTCTGTGCATAACATAACTCAAAAACAAAACCTTGTTGAAAAAATACCAAACTTTGTATTTAAATCCAGCATCTTTCAAGGATATGACATGAAGATTTTCAAGAAAAATCTCCCTCCCCAAACTACTCCTACACTGATTTTCTCAAAAATGACTAACAATTTTTATTAAAATACTATATGTTTAAGATATTTTCATACAAATGAAATACATTGAATGACTTTTGTATAACTGGTAAGCTGTAAGAGTGAGACAAAATCTTACTACATAAAAATGTAGATCTTGTTAAAACACATAGGTAAGTGAAATAAAATGTATTGTGGCATTAACTATTTCTGAGATATTCTTTGTTATTATTGGTTGAATTTTCAAATACACTTTTTCAAGAGGAAAATTGCTATTTGTTTTTTTTTTCTCTTGTCCATGCAAAGAATTTCAAACTCATCACCTAGCAACCATCTCTTAAAAGATTTGATTATCATTTAAAGCCTGCTGTATTCCTCTATTCTCATAGTACCGACAAGGAAATATGCAATAATACAATTTCTGCAAATGTTTATTTTGATTAATAAGAGAAGAATAAGCTTGTGTAAGAATAGCTTGTTGAAGAATGGGTAGAGAAAGTTATCTGAATGTAACATATGATAGTTTTTAAAAAGGAAACCCAGTATTATTTTTGATAATATAGAAGACATGTGTTAATGTTTTGTTGCAGAAGATTGCAATGTGAAAGAATGCCTGAGGTCCTGGAGCTACAACAGCTTGTGGACACGAGGGCGGGCCAGGTTGTCGAAGACATGGAGATGGGCAGGCAGTCGTCCAGATGGTGTCGCCCCTGCCCTTACCTCGGTCTGCTTCTTGCCACGCTGTCGTCCCTCTTCTTTTCACTATGTTCTGTAATTGTCAAGTATCTGGAGGACGTGGACCCCATGGAGCTGGCTGCTTGTCGCTTTGTTGGCGTTCTCTTACCGGCAATACCCATAGTGCTATATCGCAGAGAGAAGCCATTCCCTCACGGCAAGCGCCTCATGTTGATCCTGCGGTCGTTTGTTGGTACCACTGGCCTCATGCTCAGCTTCTATGCCTTCAGGCACATGCCACTTGCCGACGCTTCTGTATGTTTCCTTTTACATCTTTCCTTGGGTAGCATAGCTTTACTGAGACCTCCTGCCTAACAAAGGCTTTCTCAACAAAGAAATGCTCCCCATTATAAATAACTATTGTCCTTTGCTTATTTAGACACTTGTTCCTGCTTTAGAAACTTATTTTAATTTTATTAGTTTAGTTTTTCCTTTCTCTATGGACTTGTATGAAAATTTAGTGTAAATTTAATTTCTTTAATGTCATATATTGGTGTCCAGATGGAAGTATCCAAATTAAAATGAATATCTTGGAAAATAATTTATATACATGCGACCACCTTATATCATTACAAAGGGAATCTTTGAAAGTTTTCGTTTGTTTCATGGCCCTGGTTACTCATATGTTCATGAATGGAGTGAGTCATCAGTCCTTTCTAGTGTTTCTGAAGTGAAGTTCATACATGCAAGTTTCTCATTAGGTTTTAATGTATGAATCATTTAAATATTGTATGCCCTTAGTGCTTTCTGTGCAGCACATCATGCATTGTTAAATGTGGAATCTGTAACCGCAAACTAGCAGCACAAACTGATTTTCGTGGACTTCATTCAAATGCCTGTCTAATGCAATGACTTTTTCTTCAGAGGTTCATAGCTTTTCAGGCTGGTTTACACATAACAGACCACGAGGGTAGTCCTTGGAAGTATCTAACCTAACAAAGAAAACACAAAGGAAAAAAGTCTTTATTTCTCTACATAGTCTTCTGTTAGCTCAATATACTTTTCCCAGCGATGTTCAATAGCTTTGATACTAGTGAGAAACATCAAGCTCCTCAAAATAGACATCAACTGCAGACTCCACCTCTCTTCATTGTTGGCAAATCTTTTTCCACCAAGCCATTTTTTCAAGTCTGGAAACAGAAAATAATCCAAGGAGGCTAAATATGGTAAATAGGATGCGTGAAGTAGCAAGTTGACCTTTAACTCATTGATATTGGCCATCACAATAATGGATGTGAACTGGTGCATTGTCTTGATGGAAATAAAACTTTCTTTTTCACCAAATGCAACTGTTTTTTCTTGATTTCATCACTCAAACCTGCAATAAGTTTGCATAATACTTGCTGTTGATTGTTTTTCTGTTTTGAAGGTAATCAATGAAAATTATCCCACGCGCATCCTGAAAAACTGACACCCTTACCTTGCCTGTAGATGAAACCATCTTTGTCTTCTTTGGAGTCAATTCTTCCCTTTCAATCCATGGTTTTGACTTCCTTCATATCAGGTGTGAAGTGATGGACCGATGTTTCATCCATGGTGATGAATCGATGCAAAAACTCGGCTTTATTGCTGTGAAACGTTATCAAACACTCAGTTGAAACATCCTCACGATGCGTTTATATTCCATTGTGAGCAAATGCAGCACCCATCTTGCATACAGCTTTCTCATGTCCAAATTTTCTGTCAATATGCAATGTGCAGTATTTTTTGAAGTGCCTACCATGTGTGCTAGCTCACACACTTTCAGTCGATGGTCATTCAATATAATTTTGTAGATTTTCTTCACCATTTCTGGCATGGTCATCTCATTTGGTCGATCACTGCGATGTTCATCTTGGCAGCTCCTACAACCTCAGTTAACCTCTGCCACTTGTTTACTGCTGTAAACAAAGGAGCAAACTCCCCCAGAGTAGAATCTAGCTTGTCTTTGATATTGATTAAACTGAGACCTCTCAGATGAAAATATTGTACCATGTTTACAAGTTCACTGAGAGTGTTCATTATAGATGGCTGCCAAATAAATACTAAACAACAAAGCATCATCAAGCTTTATAAGGTTGGTCCTTTTACCAGATTTTACCACAGTAATTTTTTTCAAACAACAACTGCTACCTATACATCAGATTGGGTACTTCTGGGACTACCCTCATATCTGTGGTTCTCAATTTATTCTCACAGAATCAAATACTTTTTCTTGTAGGAAGTTGACATCCATATCAGGTTCTAAAATGTTGTTGTACAGACGTAACAGTTTGCAACTCTGCCAGCCACAAAACACATTGAACTTGCTCCTGCACTGTTGCCATTCAACAGTATCTCATTTGCTGTGTGACTGTGAAGCTCTCATTGTTTTTAGGGTTAAATACTTTAATCAGGTGTATGTAATGCTCAGGAGTTAATCATAAAATCATTCTCCTTCTTGCCTCCCAATATTTTGATGTTAGATTTTCAAAAGCCACAAGAGAGTGACAATTTTTTAGATGTTCCATGGAGGACAATACACAGTTTATACTATAATCAGGAAATCATGCAATTGCAAGGATATCAAGAAGTGCCTACTAAGAGACTTGCAGACTTCGCAAAGGAGCAAAGAAGTACAACTGGTTGTAGTGCCTTCCCTTTCTTCAATGTAACATTTAAAAAAACTGAGAGTATGCATGTGTGTGTAACGTGGGCCGTGGAACAAAAGAAAACTTCCAGAGAATCTCTTTGTAATTATGTAACTTGGCTGCATGTATATAAATTATTTTCTAAGATATTCATTTTTTATTTTGGATGCCTTTCACCTGGACACCCAGTACAACCTGTTGAGAGGAGAACTGGTATAAACCCCAAACAATTACCTTACCTAGCATAGCATGGGTGGCTTTTTTAAACCTTGATTCATGATTTAAGGGGAGATTAAATGAAAAATATTGCCAAAAAATGGCTATTTTAGTTTTTTGTGTAAGTCTTATATTTACACAAATATTATATTTTAAATGTCTTTTTCAAAATGCTATAGCATATCATTTTGTACTGTGAATTCTGCACCACCTCACAGAGAAAAAAGGTCATAACTCCTAAACAATTTGGAATAGGGAGGTAACTGTAGCCCATGTTTTAGGGGAAGTTTTGCTCTATAAATTGGCACTACTGTTAAGTATAGTCAAGCCATGTGGTTTCTTTCTTTGCAAATATATGCGATTTGTTTGCTCTATTTTTGCTTTGAACAACTTTCTCAGTGAATGGCATTTTCTGGTATAGACAACGCATTTTATCATAAATTACTGAGCTTAGCTAAATAAAATTTTAGAATGATAAAAAGAATCTCTAAGTGTTGTTGTGAATCACTTTGGCGATATTAACATTGTTGGTTATGTTTTTAAAAAGTAATTGCTGATAAATTTTAATCAAAAGATGGTCTACTTAAGAAAATAATCCTATCTTCCTCAATAAACAAACTTATTGTATAAAAGTAGATCAGTAAACTTAGAAGACATCCATCTACATCCTGTAAAAATTTCAGTTTGCTACTTTAAATAGCTTATGAGATAATGGAGTTTTATACATAAATAGCCTCTGCTTAACACATTCAGTAAGCAGGAGGATTAGCCATTGTATATGCAAATGATGCGTCAATAATTGTAACAAGCAAGACAACGGCAGATGTGCAATGTGGACAAAAAACATTGTTAGAGATGGTCAGTACATCCTTGAAAGAATTAGGAATGGCATTGAATACAAATAAAACAGAATGGATGCAAATTGGCAACAAAAGTACTGAAAGTAACAAAACAGTGTTAATGTCTCTTTAGAAATAAAAAAATGAGCAAATTAGGCAAGTTAGGAAAATAAATTTTTTAGGACTATTCATAGATAACAATTTGAAATGGAACAGACATATACAAATTCTTTCTAAGAAACTCACTATATATATATATATATATATATATATATATATATATATATATACACACACACATACATACAGGGTGGACCATTTAAGTTGAGATTGTACTATCTCCGAAACTAAGCATTGTAGAAAGAAATGTCTTGAGTAAAAGTTGCTTGATATTTTGGGGGTAGGAAATGCCATTACTCATGTTTTATTTAGATGACGTTGTGATAGGTCATTTTAGGATCAATTTAGTTTGACCCTAATTGTAGGTACCCATTTAAAAAAAATCAACTATATATATAGTTTTTTTTTAAAACAGATCCAACAAATAATGCATGAAGATAGCACAACACAAGTATGTTATGCATTTATACATTCACATTTGAGTTATGGGATTATCTTTTGGGGATCAGCAGGGAAGAAACATATATTAAAAAACTTTAGGCTGCAGAAAAGAGCAATAAGAATTGTTAAACATATACACGAGATACCTGCAAAGCTGTTTTTAAAAAACTCTGTATACTAATGCTACCTTGTCTATATATATCAGGAGAACCAATGAACTAAGAACCGGCTGCACAGTATTTTTGCTCGTTGCCATCTGTGGCTATCATAGAGTGGCGTGCATGCAATCATATATTTTTAAAACTATTTTTAAGGGCTTTACTTACCAAATTTATGAAATGAAGTGCTGAAACTGACCATCGTCATTGTCCAAACATTTTTGTCACCTCTTTAGGAAACTATCCATCACTCACCTAGTTCACATTGAGAAATGCTGGAAATTTTTGACGGATATTTTGTTTTAATTCTTCCAGGGTGTGTGGGTTTGTCTTGTACACCTTATGTTTTAATTTACCCCAGAGATAGAAATTGCAAGGGATTAGTTTGGGGCACCGAGGGGGCCATAAATCTCTATTAATAATTCTGTCCTCAAATACACTTTCAATTGTTCTCATCGAAATATTGGTCATATGAGCTGTGGCAGAGTCTTGTTGAAAAAAGGCAAAATCACGCTCCTTGTCTCTTAATTCTCTAAAATAGGGGGGCAAAATTGTATTCACGTATGTAGCGGCGTCAAATGTTGACTCGAAAAAGTTGGCTCTGTAATTTTTTTCTGCTTATGGCGCACCACACACCAATTTTTTCATCACGGAGGGGAACTTCATGAACAATATTAGGTTTGTCAGAGCTCGAATAACGATTATTTTGTGTACACACATATCCATGAAGGTGGAACCAAGCCTCATCCTTGAAGAATATTAAATATGGGTCTATTTTGCCATTATATACACTATAGAGATCTACTCACAAAATGTGTACCTAATTACAGGATCACCTGTTGAAGAGCATGTGCCACAGTTATTTTGTGTGATGCTTTTAACTTCAACTGTTTAGTAGCTGTTTGCACAGAGCCATAAGAAATACCTGTCTGTTGTGAAAGATGCCTAAGTGATTTTTGGGGGTAAGTTTCCAAAAAATGACCGATGTTTTCTAATGTCTCTTCGGCAACAACCTTACACTGTCTTTTAGATTTCTTAGACTAAAAACTTTGTGTGGCCTGAAATTTATTATGAAGTGTATGGACTGTTGTATGGCCTGGAACTTTTACACCCGGAAATTTTTCAGCAAACTGTATTTTCCCTTGATGAGCTGACTGCGTTAACACATACAAATCATAAATAAATTCACGCTGTGCAGTAGAAAAACATATTCTGAGCCATAATATATTTTGTGACTAAATACAGGACAAAATAATAACTCGTAATAACTGTACTAGACCATATCATTTTCAATTCAATACTGCAAAGCCATGTCAGGAGCATGAGACCCAGAATCATGTGTCCACATGCCCAGTGAAAAAAACACTTAGTTGATTGCCTCTCTTGGTATGTAAATGTCTAAAATATGTCATAAAAACCCACAAAGAAGACAAAAATATGAACATACACTAGAACAAACAAATACTACTTTAGAAACAGATGAAGAGGCTCATTAGAAAATAAATGTATTGAAAGTAATGCAGAACATTTATACAATTGTTTACCTCTCTGGATCAAAGAAATAGATGAGGAACCACCAAAAATAAAACAAACTAAGTCTTATCTTATTAAGAATGCCTTCTGTACAGCAGAAGAAAATAAAGTAACCGAGCGGGATGGCTCAGGCAGTAAAATCTGTGGTCCACATTTGGGAGGTCCCGGGTTCAAATCCTGTGGGCCGAGCAATCTGTCCGAGGTTTTTTCGTGGTTTTCCTGAGTCGCCAAGATAAATACTGGATTGGATATTTAATACCACGACCCAAAGTTCCACCTTAAGTCTAAAACAATAGTAAAATGAAAAATATGTGGTAATAGCAAATGCTATGCCATCTATCTACAAACAATGTAAGCAGTTAGACTGGATGGCACCCTAATGCCATCTGCACAGCACAAAGCAGAAGATCCAGCTGCCATGCGCTGGGGATCTCCGTGGGGAGTGACGAAGCAAGATGGCATTTCCAGGGATGAGACCTAGAAGGCTAACTGTCTGCCTTTCTGTGTGGGGACAGTGGTTGGACTGGACGCACCCTAATGCCATCTGCATGGCTTGAAGCATGTGGTTACAGGGATGAGACCTAGAAGGCTAACTCTCCGCCTTTCTGTGTGAAGGCAGCGGTTAGATTGGATGGCACCCTAATGCCATCTGCACGGCATGAAGTAAGTGGTTACAGGGATGAGACCTAGAAGGCTAACTGTCCACCTTTCTGTGGGGGGGGCGGTGGTTGGACTGGATGGCACCCTAATGCCATCTGCACGGCATGAAGCAGGTGGTTACAGGGATGAGACCTAGAAGGCTAACTGTGCAAAGGTGTCGGTTAGACTGGACAGCACCCTAATGCCATCTGCATGGCATGAAGCTGGTGGTTACAGGGATGAGACCTAGAAAGCTAACTGTGCACCTTTATATGGGGGAGGTGGTCGGGCTGCATGACGCTCTAATGTCATCTGCACGGCACGAAGCAGAAGATTCGGTACCTATGCACTAGGGTCTCTGTGACATGCGATGGAGCGGGTGGTTACAGGGATGAGACCTAGAAGGCTAACTGTCCATCACATATTGTTCTAAGAGTTATCCACCAGATCCATTGTGATATGCCAAGGAGTTAAAGTGACGTAAAATAAAATAGAGTTAAAATATATATAAATAAAGTAACAAAAACAAATAATGGTTAACTTATTAAAAGTTTAATGATAAAACTGTATATATAGATAACAGTACCTTTCCTCATATTAATGGTTAAATTGTTATTTCTTGTATATTTTTTTCACATGACAAAACCTTGTAAAATCATTGCATTTGGTGAATAAATCTGAAGCAAATCTGAAGTTAGCAGATTTAATATTGTGGGATAAACCTTTTAATCTCCCCTTACTTAATTTCAGTAACTTTCCAATCTATTCTGTATAACATTATTGTACAATGAACTAAAAGAACTTGTGCTGAATCCTGCCTTTTTCCCTTTATAATTGTACTTTTATAAACTGCCTACAGCAACCTAATAACAGACAAGAAGTCCCCTGGTATACACAGAATATCAGTGATGTAGTTCTGATATAGAGTCTATATGAAAAACTAAGGGGTATTAAAAAAGAGCTACAGTTTTTGGAAATTTCTTCATGCATTGTTTTAATAAACAGATGTCTGTAATAATGTGGTAAATGAACAATTTTGTATAGGCTTGCAATTTAGTGATTCATTTAAGTTCAAGATAATATTTTGTTTTCATTTTTATTATCAAAGAAGCAATTGCTGAACTCAAGCACTAACCTTCCAGAAAACAGTTGTATATAACATGTATATACACTGCCTTATGTAAATACAGAATGTTATTGTGCTAAGTTGGGTGGCATGTTTTGGGAGTAGTGCGTGCATGCAAATTTTCTGATGTTTCTATTTGCTATCCCTTCTTAAAGATTAACTTGCCAATGTAAGAGATGTCAATGTAGAATATCTTTAAGATTTTTAAAATTTATAAGATATTCCAAATCTGTCACTAGTTCAGACATGCTTGCTTTTTATTATCAAGTTTTCTATAACTGCAGCTTTTCAGGAATTAAAGGAATAAGATACTGGAAGCATTTAACAGTATTTCAAAGGAAATTCATACTTATTTTTCCATGTATGTTAAGCAGTGTTCTAAAATAATCATTTGGCAGGTTGCTATGTGTACCTACATTTCTCTTTACTAACAATGGTATTCTGTACAACCATTAATGGGCCTGGATGTTAGGTAAAAAATTATGTATTGAGAAGATGTTAGTTTGTTGTATTGTTATTTGGCCCACGCTTTGGGAGCCAATTTGAAGAAGAAGGTTTGTTGCTGCTATGTATGGAAAGCCAGTTTGAAGAAGATGTATTATATTTCGACTGTTGGGGAGCCGAACTTGAAGTAGTTGCAACCGCACGTATGGTAAAATGTTTCCGGTAGCCTTCGCCCCAAGTTTAAAAATATTAACTTTGTAATTTTTGACTGTTTCTTTAAATATTATATATTTGTTTGCATCGGCTGTGTCAGTATTTATATGTTTTTAGAGACATGAATGTCTTAGCAGGGAGTGGTGCGACTGAAGAATGTACACTTACACAGATTTTAAGTTTTTCTTCACTCCATTTATTAATGCTTCACACGATTTAAACAACACTTCACTGATATACAGAGCTGTGAGATTCTTTTGTTAATTACTTGCACTTTTTAACATGTAAACTATTTTCGTCTCACAATGAATACATATTAAACTTCTCGAGGACACATCTCGCATCCAGTTAGGAACGCTGTCTATAAGCAACTAACTTCTGAATTTGTAAATTTTTCTCCATTTTAGTTTCTGATTGGCTAATACTAGTCCAATAGAATACCTTCATTTAACTAAAGCTTTTTCTGGTCTTGATTGGCTATTTTATAAACTGTCTCAAAAATTACATTATTGTTGCTCCAACAATTAGCATTAGCATTTAAACTTTCTAATTCGTTATTGCCTCAAGGTTACCTCATTATTAGCAACTTTTAACCTATTATTCTCACAGCTCCTACATTATTAAATTATGTAATACATTCACATAACATTATTACACATGTATTCAATAATATAAACATGTATAATGACTGTAATATACACTTTTTATATATTGTTACATACACATATTGCTTTAAGGTGGGCTGTTATTGAATTTATATATTATATAATTAGACTGAAATCATTTAAATGTTAAAAATATATATTATATATATAATTGTGTTCTGAGGTATTTGGAAGTAATAGAACCACTTTTTATTTGCCTTTTTACTTTCTCTACCACCCAAAAATTCAATACTGAGATTCCACCATAAATACATGTTTTGAGGCCTTCTGAATCCTAAAAAAAGCATTTTTAGAAAAAAAGGTGTGTGTGTGTGTGTCTGTGAACAGCATAACTCAAAAACAAAATCTCAGATAAATATTAAACTTGGTATTTAAGTTCAGTATCTTCTAAAGACGCAATACAAAGTAGCAGTAAAAAACCAATGAAAATCCCCCCATCCCAAACTATGCCTTACATAGAACATTTCTTAAACTTTTTAATTTTTTTAAAAATGGCTGTAATGAATTTACATACATGAATACCATACATTAAAGATATATACATGACAAATAAGATATTTATCTTGAATTTTCTGGGAATAGCTTGTGAAGTCCTGTTCATTGGGAAGGAATAATAATAACAATAACAACTTTATTGCAGTCAATAGACTCTTACATCTGACACTGTCAATTATAGCTATACAATACAGTTTACTTAATAATATTTATATAAGTACACATATCCATGATAGTTCAGTAATATTATACAAGCATTTCTCTATCAGGAATGATTTTAGGACAGTTTTAAATGTTGAAGCTCTGCTATTCTTAATTGCAGATGGTAATTTATTATATAGTATAACTCTCATTTTATACGGATCCTTATTTGTTTGAGTTTTATTTGTGCTCACCCTATGGTAATTGTTTGCTCTTCTCGTATTGTATGAATGACAGTCTTTATTGAGTATGTTAAATTGCTTTCTATCTTTAACAAGTATAATGGTTTTAAACACATACAGTGAAACTACAGTTAGGATGTTTTGCGGTATGAATGTTTCACGGCAGGATTGCCTAAACCGAAGGTGGAACATAGTTCTTATGCACTTCTTTTTGTAGTTTTAATAATCTGTCCATATTGGTTTTACATGTTCTCCCCCAAATTTCAATACCATATGTTAGATGTGGGTAAATGATGCAATAATATACTGTTTAAGAATATTGGTGTCTCCGTATTTTGCTAATTGTCTCAATAGGAAATTTATATAATCTTGTATAAATGGTAAACATTAAATGATAGAAAAAAGGTGCTACAGAAAATATGTAGATCTCTTTAAAACACATAATTTATTTCAAATAACTTTTTTTGTGACATCAGCCATTTCCGAGAGAGAGCCATTATTAATGGTTCGAATTGCTCAATAAAGTCATTCTTTTAAGGTGCTGTTAATTTTCAGCTGTTTCTTGTGATCTCATTGAAAGAATATGGAATTTTAAAGGCAGCATAGAGCGTTCAGTTCTTAAACATTTGACTATTGCTATATCTATAATGAAATGTATAATACGGCTATTTATGGAAAAGTTTACCTCAATTAAAATGAAGTAGATAGGAAAATAAACTTTTTAAGAATAATTTGCATACCCATTATTAAGCGATAGTGAGTAGAGAGAGTTGTGTGAATTTAACACATCAGATTTTTAAGGTCTATTTGCCTATTTGAATTATAAGTGCCAATTTTTTCCTTTTTTAAATCAACTTAAACTTTTTCAATTTATTCTCAATTTTTATATTACATTCAGGGAACTCTAGATGATGGAATGGTATCATGTTGTAATGTTTGCTGTCTGCTAAGGGTTCAGCTTTTCTCTTTGAAAGTGGGTTCCCCAGTATGAGGATGGTCAATTGCTGTCAGGTGATATATCATTTAGTTACAATGTATACCTCACGGTTATGTTAGTGAATATGGTGCCCGACAACTGATGGAACAGTTTTATTGTTTATCAATCATCATGTGTTAACAACAAATCTCACTTCAAAGAGTGGTAATAAGAAAATAAGGCTACTTCCAAGAGCCATTGCTACATCTAGCAAACAGTCATAGTTTTCATTAGATTTGTGTAAATCATTAGTTATTGCCGGCAGAGTCTAACACAAGAACATTTACAGTAATAACTTATGGCAATCTGCAACAATAAAATTGTATCATTTTTATCAAAAATATTGGTTATTAAATACTTTGTGATTACAACTTTTTAAAATGTATGCCATTTTTTAAATATAATTTGCCTTTTTTACTTTCTCCACCATGTACATAGTAGATAGAGAAGGTATTGCATTTAACCCAAAAATTTGATATGGAGATTTCAACGGAAATACATGTTTTGAGGTCCCTGAATCCAAAAAGAACCATGTGTGTATCTATGTGTCTGTGAACAGCATAACTCAAAAACGAAAAGTCAGATAAATACCAAACTGGTATTTAGGTTCAGTACCCTCCAAAGATACAACATAAAGATTTTCAAGAAAATCCCTTTGCCCCAAACTATTCTTTACATTTTTTGAAATTTTTTATTTTCTAAAAAATGGCTCTAATGATTTTGATTAAAATACCACAGATATTTACATGACAAATAAAATGTATATCTTGTATTTTCTGGGAAAAACCTTTGAAGTCCACTTCATTCGGAATAAATTTTGTAAAATCTTGTAAATGTTAAGTGACAGACGAAAGCGTGGTACACAAAAAGTGTAGGTCTGTTTAAAACACACAGTTTATTTTAAATGAGTTTTTTTTTGTGGCATAAGCCATTTCTGAGATATCTGTTATTAAAGGCTTGAATTGTTCATTCTTTGGTCATTCTCTTAAATCCCTCCCAACATTTAGTTGTTTCTTATAATGTCATCGAAACAGTATGGAAGTTTAAGGCCAACATATAGTGCCTAGATCTTAAACATTTGACTATCGCTATTCTCTTTGTATTTATAACGAAATGTATAATGCAGCTATTTTTGCAAAGGTTTATCTGAATTAAAATGTAGATAGAAAAAAAAGTAATAAGCTTTTGTAAGACTAGTTTGTATACCCAATAATAAATGATAGAGGATAGAGGAAGTCATGTGAATGTAACATTAGATATTTTTATGTTTATATTGCCTTTTTTGCCTGCCAATTTTGATTGTTGTAACTGCCTAAACCTTCAGGCTCTACTAATCACTGTTATATCTATTTAATTTGTTATACCACAGCTTTCTTCATCACATATATTGAAGATGTTTGATCTGGTATTTGTAATTCTTACCTCTTAGTAGGATTATGTTGAACTTAATATAATTTGATTTGATGCAATGCGATGTAATATATTGGTATTAAATGTGGCCATTTGGGCTTGACTTAACATAACTTAAGCATTTGTCAATTCCAATCTTTAGCTTCGCATTACATTAAGTTCCACTCTCATAATTTGAACTATTTTGTATGGAGCAAAGGATTTTCGTATTACTCTGTGAAATGATTTGTAATACTAATAAAATGGGTGATAGCTTTCCAATTGAAGCTGGGGGAGGCCAGGTATATCAGCCATGTTTGTCAAACTGAGAACTACCAATCAGAAATAACTATCTTTGAGTGAGGACTTTCATAGCTGCTGTTCATGATTTAAACTGCTCTCAACCTGTGCCACATCGATTTTATTTAAATTTCTATTTTTCAGTGAGACACAAATCCTCCTGAAGAAGAGACCTGTAGGTATTGATCCTGCAAAGTAGAGATTTAAATGAAAATGACATGTCATTGGCCGAAAGTAGTTTAAATTTAAGTTGCATTGATGTAAGTGCATTCTAAATAGATGTTAAATTTAGCAACATTTCTTTATTCGTGTTAAGTTACCTTTAGTTCATCCTAATCTCAGCTTTTGTAGTAAGGCATATTCTCATATTGTTCTAACAAATAGTTTGTAAAGGTAATAGTGGAAACTACTCCCTAGTGGATTACAAATGTTCAATACATATACAGTTTCCATGTAACCTTTTATCAATATTAACACTGTAAAGAGAGAACATTTGTGTGTGTGTGTGTGTGTGTGTGTGTGTGCGTGTGCGTGTGCGTGTGCGTGCGTGCGTGCGTGCGTGTGCATGTGCGTGTGTGTGTGTGTGTGTGTGTGTGTGTGTGTGTGTGTGTGTGTGTGTGTGTGTGTGGTAATCTCACAAACCACTCAACTGATTTTGATAATCATTTCACAGTTGAAAAGTATTCTTCTTTCTGACAGACATGGGCTATAAAATAACTTCTAATTTCATTTCATATGTTACTAAAGGATTAAAAAGGATTTTCAAAGCCCTCGTACTTGAATATGCATACATTAGTGCTATAAAAGAACGTACTTGCAAAGAAGGCCTTGACTTTTAGTTGAGAAGGCCATGGAGTAGAAAACAGTTGTTGTTACTCCACAGAATATGCATACAAAGTAAGATAGATGCTGCAGATATGAGGGTTGGGGCAAAAGTCATGGCAACTATTTTTTTACTTGTAGATATGTGAATGGATCCCAAACGTATATGTGTTGTGTGGAAGTTCTGCAGGCATAGTGTGTATGCAGAACAACAGATGGCTCTGTGATAGCTGGTAGTAGGACAGTGAGGGCTGTGAAATCAGTCAGTTGGTGAGTGTCGTGCGAGATAGAAGTAACCCGTGTTGAGCAGTGCACTTACATCAAAATAACTGTTCTCCGAGGGAGAAATGCAATGGAATGTCACAGTGAATTAGTGGAAGCCCTTGGGAATAATGCCCTACCATACCGTACAGTAGCACAGTGGGTAGGAAAGCTTCAGCAAGGACATGTGTCAACCAGTGATGAGCAACGTTCGGGATGACGTGGCACGTGCTGTCATCGAGCAGCTCCTGCATGAAGACAGACGATGGACACTACTGGAGTTAGAGATGGCAAATGGCATCGAGAAACGCACTGTCCATAGGATATTGCGTAATGAGCTGCAACTACACAAAATCACATCGCAGTGAGTACCACATGCACTGACGGAAGTTCAAAGGTGGGTGCACTATGCAATATGCTCTGACCACCTTGCATGCTGGCAACAGGTCGGCGATCAATTCTTGTCACGAATAATCACCATCGATGAATTTTGGGCCAGGGCATACGAACCAGAACTGAAACGTCAGTCCGTGGAGTGGCGACATGCTGGATCACCAAGGAGGCAGAAGTTCCGTCAGAATCCTTCCCCAGTCAAATTGATGGTTATCGTCGCATATGACGTCAGGGGTGTCTTTGTTTGCCACTTTGTTGCACATGGCAGAGCAGTGACCGCACAGTACTACAGGGACTTCCTGGTGCGACAGGTACGACGTGGCGTTCGGGAGAAATGTCGGGATCTTGTGGAGAGTGCAATAATCCTGCACGACAGTGCAAAACCACATAAAGCAGAGTATGTAGGGCAGCTACTGTGGCGTAGGGGATGGGAAGAATTGGAGCATCCACCATACTCTCCTGACATTTCGCCCTGTGACTTTGATCTCATTCGAAAGATTAAGGAACCACTACGTGGTAGGCAGTTTGCAACACGAGAGGACATTGCTAATGCTGTGCGTGAACAGGTGATCAAATTCACGCATGGTGCGGCAAATGGTATTCAGCGCCTCCCACATCGTGGGCAGCGTGTAGTAGTGACAGTAGCAGGGGACTACTTTGAGGGTCTTTAGGCCCATGTTTGTCATGTCAATTGTATTGTACGGTGTCATTCTTTTGCACCGGGAAGACCATATTGCCCTGTTACTACCGTAATAAATTAGTGTGTTACAATATTTCAGTGCTATTCATTGTCCACACATGTAGCTAACACCTTGTCCTTTCGTCTGTATATGTCACATTTTCCAAAAGGACTGGTATCTTCAAGAAAATAAATAGGTCCCATGACTTTTGCCCCAAACCTCGTATTTCATTCCAAGCAATATATGTACATGTAGATGGTCATGATTTAGTGACTAAGACACAACAAATCAAATATGCCAGTGTCAATATATTTTAATAATCCTCAAGTAAGAAAGTTTTGCTCTATTTGTTTTATGTTATAATCAAGACTGTTAGCAGGGTACGTATGTTGAATTATTATACAAAGAAAGAAAATTGTGTGCAGGTAACTTTTAGAAATTAGTGAACTGATATTTTATATTATTTAACAACTGAGAAGATCAGTGGGAGTGGGGAGTTTTCATATTCACCATCTTCACTTCTGTTTCGCATATGTTAAAGATTATGTATTATATGAAACCTATGTAGCTTTCATGTTATTAAATAACTATGGGACCAATGAGAAGGTATAAAGGTTTAAAATTTCACTTACTATGATTATCCCAGTCGCTTATTGTTCCACCACTAAAGGGTACTTATAGGTTATGCAGCATTTCCAGAACTTGGAACACTGTCGGGGGAAGTTAAGGAAGTTAGACATTCCTCTAATTATTCACATCTTTTTGCGTGAATATCAGGGGAGTTTTGAAGCATTATTAAGAATAGCCCAGGCTGTACAAAATCACAACTATAAGGGATAAATGGTAGGATTCACCATAAAATCTTATAGATAGTTGTACCAGAATTTCAAAAGGAATGGGGTGGAGGTAAATGAAATTAATTTGTCATTTTAGTTTAAAAAGCTACCCACGCAATGTCAGGTAAGCCAGCTAGTTAAGAAAAGCAGGTAACACTAACACCTGACTGAGAAATGTATATCAGTGAAGTTGTACAAATAAAGTTAGGTTAGGGTGGCTGGTGAGTAGAGATATCGGTTCTACTCATGTTATGGATACTAAAATCAAATTAGAGTGTGCAATAATTATCTCATAAATACACTATATCTAAAAACAACAATACTATTTCACTCAAATATATGCAGTAACATTTTGGGTATTGTTATAAAACAATTGATAGCTTGTACAATCATACACAGTAATAAACTCTATTAGATGATATACAAAATATACATTATGTGATCAAAAGTATCCGGACACCCCCACAAACATACGTTTTTCATCTAAGGTGCATTGTGCTGCCACCTACTGCCTGGTACTCATTATTTGCAACCTCAGTAGTCATTAGACATCGTGAAACAGCAGAATGGGATGCTCTGTGGAGCTCACAGACTTTGAACGTGGTCAGGTGATTGGGTGTCACTTGTGTCAGAAGTCTGTACGCGAGATTTCCACTCTCCTAAACATCCCTAGGTCCATTGTTTGTGATGTGATAGTGAAGTGGAAACATGAAGGCACATGTACAGCACAAAAGTGTACAGGCCGACCTCGTCTGTTGACTGACAGAGACCGCCGACATTTGAAGAGGTTCGTAAAGAATAATAGGCAGACATCTATCCAGACCATCACACAGAAATTCCAAACTGCATCAGGATCCACTCCAAGTACTATGACAGTTAGGCGTGAGGTGAGAAACCTTGGATTCCATGGTCGAGTGGCTGCTCATAAGCCACACATCATGCAGGAAAATGCCAAACAATGCCTCGCTTGATGTAAGGAGCGTCAACATTAGACGATTGAACAGTGGTAAAACGTTGTGTGGAGTGATGAATCATGGTACACAATGTGACGATCCGATGGCAGGGTGTGGGTATGGCGAATGTCTGGTGAACGTCATCTGCCAGCGTGTGTAGTGCCAACAGTGAAATTCGGAGTTGGTGGTGTTATGGTGTGGTCGTGTTTTTCCTGGAGGGAGGCTTGCACCCCTTGTTGTTTTGCATGGCGTGATCACAACGTAGACCTACATTGATATTTTAAGCACCTTCTTGCTTCCCACTGTTAAAGAGCAATTCAGGGATGGCGATTGCATCTTTCAACACGATCGAGCACCTGCACGGGCTGTGGCGGAGTGGTTACATGACAATAACATCCCTGTAATGGACTGGCCTGCACAGAGTTCTGACTTGAATCCTATAGAACAGCTTTGGGATGTTTTGGAATGCCGACTTCGTGCCAGGCCGCACCGACCTACATCGATATCTCTACTCAGTTCCGTGCTCCATGAAGAATGGGCTGCCATTCCCCAAGAAACCTTCCAGCACCTGATGGAAAGTATGCCTGCGAGAGTGAACACTGTCATCAAGGCTAAGGGTGGGCCAACACCATATTGACTTCCAGCATTACCGATGGAGGGCGCCACGAACTTGTACGTCATTTTCAGCCAGGTGTCCGGATACTTTTGATCACGTAGTGATATATATATATATATATATAGGATGTCATTTAAAATGTTTCTGATGAGTTGACACAAACAAGGATATTCAGAATGGTTTATTTCTGTGAAAAAGTGTCTTTTAAAACATACTGTTTGATGTTTCCAAGGAGGTTTTGAAAAACATTTCCATTTAGCTGTAGCAGAAAATATGTGGGACTTTTGAAATGCACTGTATGCGTATATACACATATTTTTTACAGAAATTTCTGCTATTACTTTCTTAACGTTACAGCATTACACAAAGGTGTTTTCTTAAGGTTTTAGATTCTTTCAATGGCTTTGTTTTTAATTTCATATTATACTAACTTCAACAATTAAATACAAGTATTTATAGCCATTTTATATTGTAAACTATTAAATTTTTTCCATAAAATTGTATTGTTTTTTTTTTAACAATAAGAAGGAAATGTCCATTAACTAAGTCAAATGTAATTGGGTTAGCATCCAAGCATGCCATCACACTTATTATTTTACTTGGGTTATCTCTGTTCTTTACTACAGGCACATTTGACTGCAGTCACTGGGATTCGAACTCACAATGTTTGGCTTTGAATAGATAGCCAGTACATTTCGTCTCCCCTTAACGCTCACAGTCATTCGAATCACTTCTCAGCATTAAGGGGATAAACTATTCATTAAATTGTATCTAGGTCTTCATGTTGCTTGCAGAAGGTATCTTTGTGACATATATTAGTAGATAGCTATGCACAAAGTGATTCAGTGAAATCAAATTTTATAATTGTGTAGTACTAATTAGGTTCAATCAATGTTAATTAACTGTTCTTCCACACAAGCCAATTGTTGTTTCAGAAGCCAAAGATCTGGGTTCAAATCCTGGCTATGGCATTGAATTTTTCAGTGTGATTCTCTTTGCAAGTTTAGGTTACACACAGCTTGTAATTGTAATTTTTATTGTTAACCCAGTTAATTGTAAAATTTACAACAACAATTTTACAATTTTATTCTTAACCCAGTTACTAAAACTAACAATACAATAAAATATAAAAAAAAATAACCTCTTAACTGCTGGTATCCAGCAGTATGGAATACTGGTAGCCAGCATTCCTCCTAATCTAAAAGTACAGTTATCAATTTATTTAATCTCCAATACTAACTCTAACTCTACCTTGAGTTGCTTTACCTTGGACCCCAACAAACTCAAACCTTGAGGTTGTCGAGTTGTTGGGTCCTACTTGCAACGTATCAAATAAAAACTACTGTAATTTAATACTCATTTACCTCTTCCTTGCTAATTTTCCTCATCCATTTTCCTCTTACTCTGCCCAAAAAGTTTCCTACTTCTATTATATTTTTCCTAGATTTTACATTTACTAACTTTTTAGCTTGAATTTCTATTGGTAAATTTAACCACTCTCTCTTCTCTATCCTCTTTCTAAGCAACTTCGTTTCTTCACACTCTTAAACTATATGCCACTCTTTAACTTTCCGGTGGCATAGTGGGCATTTCTCCAAATCAATCTCTTTTCTCAAACCTTTCAAATTCACCACCCCTGTCCTAGCCCATGCAAATCCTGCTCTTGCTGTTTTATCACATATATCAACATACTGTTCCCTGCTCCATACTACTTTCATTTCTCTGTATAATCTCAGTGAGCTCTTAAAAGTAAAACTCGCTAATAAATCTTGTTTTTCCATATCCTCTATTCTTGTCCTAATTTTATTCCCGAAACCTATTTGTAGTAATTCTTTAGCTCTCCAAATCTCCCCAAAACCTATCTTTATCAAGGTTTCCTTTATCTTACCTAGCCAAGACTCTTTATGATTAAATCTTTACTGCGCTATCAAACATTGATGTAAAATGCTCTATTCATCGAAATTTCTAATTGTAATCCAATATTTTAGCACTCTTTCCACAATGTTTCCTTTAATTCCCACTCTCCCTAATTTGGCTTGAGCTACTTCGTTGGGTGATGATCTTGGTAAGCCCAATATTTGTTTACAAAAGCTCCTATGGATCATGTCTATATTTACCCACCCTTCTTAGGCCCCAAATCTCTGCTCCATATAACATTTTTGCTTTTACTACAGTAGTATAAATTCTCTCTAACCATTTTAATTGCATTTCTGGTAATTTATCTATACAAGTTTTGATGGCCACAGCTTGTATGAAAGAACAACTAATTATGTAGACACTTAGGTTTTAGGTCTGAGTGCAAATTGTAGGCTACTCGTGTCTTTCAAAAACTACTGCTGTCGTTATTTTCAATCCCTTACTTACAGATCAGGGTAACACAGCTAGTCTCATATATTTTTAATTTATATAAATAATATTTACTACACAGTTGTAAAACTTTGATTCTGTTGAGTGTCACTGTTTGATGGTTTGCCTTAAAATTCCCAAATGAGGTTCTTTTAAGACAAAGCAGATGTTAACTTCAGCTGGGAAGTCTAATACATGTTTTGTTGAGGGAACAGGACTCATGCTATAATATATTGTTTTGTTGCAGGTGGTGGTGTTCAGCGTGCCTGTTTTTGTGGCAATATTTGCCAGACTGTTTCTCAAGGAGCCATGCGGAATGTTCAATGCTGTAAGTGTATGCCTGACACTTATCGGTGTCATACTCATCACCAGACCTCCATTTCTGTTCGGCCACAGCATACCTGCACTAGCTTCATCCCCGTACGAGGACATGGAGCAGACTAACACGGTGTGGGGGGCGGTGGCAGCCTTTTCGGCCACACTGTTTGGCGCTAATGCATATGTCCTACTACGAGCTCTCAAAGGCCTGCATTTCTCCGTCATCATGACCAACTTCGGCAGCTTTGCCCTTGTGCAAACGCTGATGGTGACATGGGCTATGGGAGCGCTGTGTCTACCTCGCTGTGGTGAAGATCGTTTCCTCGTCGTGGCCTTGGCCCTCTTTAGTTTTGGAGGACAGATTCTTCTGACTTTGGCACTCCAGTTAGAGCAAGCCGGGCCAGTAGCAATTGCTCGCTCGGCCGATATAGTCTTTGCTTTCATATGGCAGGTACTGTTCTTCGAAGAAGTGCCTAATAAGTACAGTGTTGGTGGAGCCATCTTGGTGACGAGCTCGGTGGTGTTGACGGGTTTAAGGAAGTGGGCACTCGCCTTGCCAGAGTCTTCATCTGTCAAAAGAACTCTGGGCGTTCTGGCAAGGTGAACCAAAGGGAACGTTCATCATAGAGGCAGCAGTTTTGGGAATGTTTGAACACCACAGTCTAATTATTTATTTTTTAATTTATTTTAATATTGTTTGCTAATTAATTAACTAATTAATTATTTTTAAAGTATCTCAGCAGCAGCATCATTACTTAAATGCTTTACATTTCTGCGTATCAGTAATAAAAGTGAAGATAGCACACATATTGACACAGTTGAGGAATTGTAGCTTAATATTAATGACAATGACATTATTAACCTTTGTATATCAATTATAGTTTCCTTGTGTTCCTAAAGTACTTGATTGTTGAATATTTTCTTTCCAAAATAAGAAAACCAGCAGATGCAAGCAAATGTACAAGGTGTGGATTTGGTTGAGGTACACATTTAAGCAAATTCTCTCAGGTATTGTTTGGTGTACATCACAGAACGCCAACATTCAGCAGACCAAGTGGTCTCAATCTGAATGGAAAGTGTTCAGCATATTATCTTTATTTGACTACAATGCAGTCACAAAGATGGAGGTTTTTTGGGGGGGGGGTTGCAGCTTGTGAGATTATGGCATCCTAGCAGAATGATTTTGTGTTAACTTGTTGTTTGAGAGAAAACGACATGTTGTTAAGAATAATAATATAAGACAGGGAGACACTTATAGTGCTATAAATTTATTAACAGTATGTACATTTCTATCTTAGTGGCCAGGGCCAAATAGTGGGCAGTCCAATGCATATATTAACTTAGTACTTTAATAAACTTAATTAATTAAAAAAAATAAGGTTCATCTTGAATACTGGAATAAACAAACTACTACCAGGGAAGCCCATGAATTAATTTTGGGTCCAAGCGGTAAGCAGAGTAAGATTCTTTTGAATCTAACTATAAGTAAACTCAATAGAAAGCAACAACAGGTAATTTTTCTGATGAAGAAACTTACTAGCAAAGACTAGAACGTATGGAACCAATAGAAAACTTGTTCAAATAATAAGTTCATTACAAAAAGAATACTCTGAGATATCCCAGTGCAAAACTCTACCTCTGATCTAGAGGTGTTGCATATCTTATGGACCATGACACACTCCATAAACATTTGTACATAATGGCACTTATACAAAACCCTTTATGTAAGAAATGTGGAAGGAAATATGAAAGCTCCGAACATATACTATGCGAAGGCTTTGCTATGCGTAGGTATGTAACCTTAGGCTTGCTTTTTTTTGGAACCTGAAAATATAAGAAGGGCAAATTCAAGGACATGGTCCATTTTATCAGGACCATTGGATTTGATTGAAAGCCCAGTCTAAAGGCTCAACCAGCCTATCTGCAGGCTTCTCTTTCTCCATCATCACCGTAAAAATACAAATATTAATGAACCCAGTTGTGGTTGACAACAACAGTAAATGTTAATACACCTAAGCACCTGTAAATAATAATTATTGCTGTTATTTCTGGTGTCTTTATGCTTATGGTGGGATCTATTATACTTCATTAAAATATTAGCTGAAGCTGTGCTCATGGAAAATTCCATGTGGTCGTCATTGACTTCACAAAAGCGTTCAATAAACTAAATAGAAGCATCATCGCCTCAAAACTTTAGGACATAACACCGATTAATAAAGATCTCACTTGTCTGATCCAAAATATCCTAAAAAGAAATGATGTACAGATATGTAACGTCAGTAGACATTGCACAACCAAACAGAGACCTGCAGGGAGATCCCCTCAGCCCCCTTTTCTACAATGTCACCTCCTGTGATGTTATTCATTCAATAAGAGGAAAAGCACCAGAGACCAGGATGTACATTTACGCCAATGACATGGTGCTGGGAGAACTCCAATAGACAACATGTGTGCTAGAAGAATGGGCTTCAGGTAAACAAGGGGAAAATGGAGTAAATGATTTTTAAAAAATCTGATGTGTTATACTCACATGACTTTCTCTACTCTTGTAGAAACGCTTATTCTCTATATGCTTCATGTTAATCGAGATGTTAATCTTATTGCTAATTTTCTTGTAGTTGCAAGGGGAATATGGTAGGTTTTAAGCGATAGTCAAATCTTTTAACCACTGGTTGCTATGGGGCGCATTCCATTCTCTTTGCATATCCAGGACTTGAAAAAAATGATTATCGAATTTGAGAAAAAGTATTGGAAAATTTAAGGAAATAACAAGCAATATCTCGAAAATGGTTCACTCAACAAAAAAAATGTATATGACATAAGTTGTGTATTTTAACGCGATCTACATTTTTTGTGTAGTAAAATTTTGTCTATCTCTTATGGTTTACCAGTTATGCAAACGTCGTTCACAATAAAGAATACTTTTGGAGACATTCCCAGAAAATTCGAGATATACATTTCATTTGTCATAAAAATATCTTAAACATATGATATTTTAATCAAAATCGTTAGAGCCATTTTTGAGCAAATTAAAATTTTCGAAAAATGTTCCATGTAAAGGGTAATCTGGGGTGGGGGGATTTTCTTGAAAACCTTCGTGTCGCATCTCTGGAAGATACTGAACCTAAATACCAAGTTTGGGTTTATCTGACTGTTCATCTGTGAGTTATGCTGTTCACAGACACACACACGGACATGTTTCCAAAAATGCTTTTTTTGGATTCAGGGGGTCTCAAAACATGTATTTCCGGTGAAATCTCAGTATTGAATATTTGGGTGGAATGCAATACTTCCCCTACTTACTATACGTAGTAGAGAAAGTAAAAAGGAGGAAAAAATATCCCAGGACGACAAAAGAAACAATAACCTCTGCAAATCATAAATCATGACAAATACCTCAGCATGACCATTTAAACCACAACACATTTGTTTAGAATACACGCCAAGCAAAGGGCGGCAACAGCAGCCACAAAAGCCATATAAGGGATCTAACAGTTATCCCTCGCAACGGTGATGACTATTCAACACCAAATAGTCCCCACACATACAGACTAGAACTGACCTGAGAGAAACTCTACACTAAGGACCTTCAAATGCTAGAGGCTCGCTTCTTGAACACAACACTATCCAGGCGGTGTACATTCTTGATTGAAGAGCTAACAATGAAATGTGACCTGCTCTACACACCAAAGTGGAGAAAGGCATTTGAAGGGAGAATAAGAAAGTATTACAGAAGCCATGATGAACCGGTCATGGACTAGCACAAACCAGGAGCTTTGATGCTTCACGACATTGTTGGCGGTCCACAGATACCACCACAGAATTTGCAGAAATTAATTATTTCACAAACCAGACATTAACAGTGTATGTGACTTATGTGAATACACCTGTGACAGATCCTAAATTGCCAAAAATGGGAAATACCACTGATAAACTTCTGCACAAACTATAACTATCCTTTGCATAATTTGTGCTTATTACTAGTATTATTATTAAAGGTACTCTGTAATGTTTAAATAATGGAAGGAAGGTTTTGTTTTTCCAAAAGAACTCAACAACGTCTGCTGAAATGATTCTAGTAGCTAGCCACCAGAAGCGCTAGTATCAAACAATGAATTTTCTCTTCATAACTGTATATAGTAGACTGTGATATACTGAACAAAGTTGGAGTGTCAAGTGCAGTCTTACAGATAGCAAAATAATGTAACCATATTTCCAGTTACCACTTCCGAAATAGCAGTCCTCCAACTAATGTGATTGAGTGATTGGTTGTTTAAACTTGGCACATCGTATTGGTCACTAAATGACTTAAATGCTGGGGTCCATAGAGCTTAGACTTACCCAACACACCTCTTCTGAGAATAAGGACAAACATCATATAAAAGCTTTATAGGTAACTCACCCAACTGAAGTACAGGAAGACTCATCATGTGGTGTTGAAATCATTTAGTTGAGCACAATGTTCACAAATATATAATTCAGTCATTCAAATATTCATCAAGACTATAATTACATTACTATAATAACCTACAATTTAAAACCTTTCTTAAGCAATGCATCAGTGAAATTTGGTTAAAAATGTGGACATTTTCGATGTTTTGTTTTTTGCATTTTTTATTATAACTTATACCTTCATACTATACATTTGGGTTTATATCAGCAATGCATACTTAATTATTGGTCCTGTACCATTTAGATAAGGTGCTGCACTGAACTTTAAACTGCATTTTTTCTGAAAATGCTCATTGGACCACAATTTATAGCTTATTAGTTTGAAATTTTCAGGAGAGCTTCAGCAATTATGGGTTTAAAAATATTTGTGCACTAGTTAAAAACATTCTGGTGTGTTATATTCACATGACTTTCTCTACCCTCTATCGCTTATTAGTGGGTACACAAACTATTCTTACGAAGGTTTATTTTCCTATCTACTTCATTTTAATCGAGATTAATCTTTCTGGAAATAGCTGCATTACACATTATGTTATACACACAAAGGGAATACAATAGTCAAATGTTTTGAAATGCTTTATGCTGACCTTAAAATTCCATACTCTTTTATATCTTGATATAAGACTTAAAGAGCATATGAGATGCATTTCCAAAAACAGATGGATAAATCAGCAGTAGCACATCATTTTCTGGTCTTCAAACCATGAAATCACTCCAAACATAAAACTCTTAAAACCGATCAACAGAAGCAATGAATTGGACATCTGGGAAAAAATACATATCGTCAAACACAGGAATCACCTAATGAATTTCGAACTACCGCCACCCAGCAGCCTTTGAAGGTTCATCAGCCCAGCACCAGAGAACACCACTAACCACACACATTCCCCAGACAATAACCGGCAAAATCAGTTGAAAACATGCCCACAATGGGAGCAAACCGTTCTCCTGAAACGCGTTCAAGTAAGAACATTTTAGTAATGTAGTGTAACAACCTTCAACACATCACTGTTACTAGCTTCTCAATCTTCAAAATTAATTCCATACTCTTTCCATAGCATTGCCAGAAACAACTGAAATATGACAGGACTTAAAAAAGAACGGTTAAGCATTCAACAATTCAAATCATTAGTAATGGATATCTCAGAAATGATTGATGCAACAAAATAAGTTATTTGAAATAAATTATATGTTTTATAGAGATACATATTTTTTTGTCTATTGCTTAAAGTTTGACAGTTACAGAAGATTATACAAAATTCCTTGCAAATGAAGAAGTCTTGAAAAGCTATTCCCATAAAATTCAAAATATACATTTTATTTAACATATAAATATATTTAATATATGGTATTTTAGTCAAAATTGTTACAGCCATTTTATAGAAATAAAAAATTTCAAAAACTCTTCCAGGTAAAGGGTAATTTAGGATGGGGGAATTTTCTTGGAAATCTTTGTGCCACATCTTTGGAAGGTACTGAATCTAAATACCAAGTGTGGTATTTATCTGACTTTTTGTTTTTTAGCTATGCTGTTCATAGACACATCCATCACGTGCAGACCTTTTTCTAAAACTGCTTTTTATGGATTCAGGGGCCTAAAATGATGTATTTCTGATGAAATATTGGTATGGAAATTTTGGGCCTAATGCAATACCTTCTCTGGCTACTATGTACATGGTAGAGAAAGTAAAAATATTAAATAGTTTAGTTGAAATTAATTATTTTTCATAGCTCAGATTGAAAAAAAAAGTTGAAAAATTCAATAATGTGCACATAAACAAACAGTTTTTCTCTTAAACTAATTAAAATTAAGAATGTCTGCACAACGGTTTCTTTGTGTTTGTATACTAAGCTGAAATTAAAAATTTGGGAGCAAAACTATAGGGTCCAAGGAGCATTTTATATTACTATATCAAAAAGTGATTAATTATAAATATAAAAATGAACATCTTAACAATCGTTTTGACATAGCTCATTAAAATTTTGTGTGCACTATATGCTTTATGTTCTGAGTGAACGGTAAAGCAGTAAAAGAAAACTGTGGATTTTTTATTTTCACAGATGCACAACCTTAAAAACATCATCAGTTATATTGTAACAAACATTACACTTGAGCCACTTTTGGCACACAACACAACTGAACTGTTGAATCACAAGTCACAGCTGAACTGTACTGGCACTGTCCACTTTTCACTTTGTAACTTCTTAACTAATTGAGCTCCACTCCAGACAATAGCAGTCCCTTATATAGGCCTTGCATACATAGTGGAAGGTTCTGGAAAGAGGTTACTAGAACATGGCAAAAGGAATGTTTTGGAACAGGTAAGCGGCACACAGTGGCTATTGTTCCGATGACCGGTCGAAAGTTCTACCCAGGTGCCAGGCTGAGAGGGTAGCCTTCATAAAACTTGTTTTTTTTAAAGTTATCAGTATGGATTGCACCTCTCTGACAAGCAAAATGACTATGAACTTCACTATTACATATAAATAAAAATTATTTCTAAAAAACATAACACATTTTAAGATATATATACACATGCTTTAACAGTTAATGCTTTATTTTGTTTAAAAAGTTACATGAAGTTTCCGTTGGATCTATGTTAAAAATACTTCTTACAAGACTTTTATCTATTATAAAGACTATATTAATATTTGTTGCTTGGCCCCAAATTAAAATTTGTATGGTAAAACTAACTGACCCAAGGCATAATAAAAACCCATTTATGGAGTGTCTCAGTCATCTTCCGTGATGTAGCTCCTGAGGTCGTGGGTTCAAACCTAGCAGAGGATGATGCATTTTTTGAGGAGTAAAAATCCTTAGCATGGCTTCCTTCGGAAGGGAAGTAAAGCTGGTGGTCCCGTGTCATAGATTTACGGCATGTAAAAGAACCTCAAGCCTGATAAAGAGGCCTCTGAGCAAAATTACTGGTCTTTCACGGCCAATATGGAATGGGATGCTAAGGACCACAGCAGTTAGAGTGTCTATAAAACTCAATTTACTTTGTTCTATGTGTTTATCTTATTTAAATTTCTAGTCAAGAAAAAAACTAAAAATGTTACACAATTGTTAGTACTCATAACCTTATTGTAGCAATTGAAGATATAATCATTACAAACTGCCTTAATGCCACGAAATGTTATAATCACAGTTTTGTTCACATTCATTATCAGTCTATTTGCGTCACTTAAACAGATAGATACTTAAGCTTTTAAAGCTTGAGACAACATTGTACATGTTTTCATTTAATTCACTAATGTCAGCAGCACGAAAGGGAGAATAAAAGAGGCCCAAGAACAGAGCCTTGAGGTATACCATAATCAAGGGAATATATCGTAGAAATGGAATTAACAACTTTGACAACAGCCCATCTATCTCTAACGTAAAATAAAATCATTTCACAATTCCTTTGATTCTTAACTGATTTAGATTAATACAATCAAAAGCTTTGTTAAGTCAAAACAAAAACTCTATAATCAAGGGATTTTTATCCAAGAAATTGTTTACATAATTTAAAAAAACTAACACAAACAGTTGACAAGAAGAGAGAGGACCTTTACACGATAAAAAGTTCACTGTTCTAGATAGTAATTTTCCAAAAATTTTTGAAAAAACAGGGAATATAATATCGTTCTGTAATTAGTGTAACACCTTTCTTAAAAATCAGTTCTTACTGTTCCTAGTTTCAAACTGTCAGGAAAGATGCCAGATACAGTAAACAAAAGGTAGTGGTACAATTATATGTTGAGTTTTCATACTAATACTATCTATTCCTGCTGAACATTTATTATCACTCCCACATACCTCTGATTCATTAATGGAAGTAATAACCATAGAACTTTTATTTGTCATCGAATATGTGCAATCTAAAGGCACTGAATCAAAATGTACGAGCCAGTTTGCTTTGGATCTGTGAAGAAAAATTGTCTGCAAAAAGGCATGCTAGAGTATGTACTTAATTTATCTAAATTTTGTTGTCAATTTTTAATTTAATTATATCAGAATGAGCTTTTTGCCCTAATTCTTAATTTACTGGATTCCAAAGTATTTTACTTGTATTATTTGGCCGGTAGTCACGATGCATGTTCCGTGTGCTATATTCAATGTATCTGTTTATTATTCTCATTATTGATACTGATATCATATTATTACTGATTTTATGATGATTATTACAATATATTGAATACCTATTGAACAAACATAATTACTTTTTATTTTATCAGTACTAACCTTTTTCACAGTCGGTGTTGAAAGTGGTGTCCTTCAGCAGATAAACATTCTTGGCACCTTCTGATGAAATTACCATTCACATGCATAAGTTCTTGTTGCATAATTTCCCTAATTTCTGCTCTTATATTGTTTTTAAGATTGTCTATAGTACGAGGATTATTCCTATAGACTATTTTTGAGAGTTCCCCACAGATAAAAGTCACACACAGTAAGATCCAGCAATCGAGCCGGCTGTAACCCTTTAGTTTTTCTTGCGTTAGAACCCTTCGTTTCTTTTTACAACTTACAACATTAAATGATCCCGTTCTCTTCACTTTATTCACTAGATATCTACTGTTTCTCTACTCGGAACTGGAACACCAGGAAATTTATTGTGAAATTGCCTACACACCTGTCTACATGAGTTGGTTTTCACATATGTGTCATACATAAAATGTCTTTGTTGAAGCGAAAATTTGAGTACCATTTCTGGGTTGTAACAATCCGATAATTCAATTGCACACAAATACACATGCATCTCATGTCTATACACAAGAAGCAATAACAGCTGACTGAAGCCCGCTGCCACATGTCTCATAAGTGGAAGAGCCCGTGGCCTTGAGTTCATTCAGACGCGTCGCACAAGACTGCCTTGCAATTCCTGGCCAGGGCGCTGAGGGACCGCTCTGTATATTTTTGATATGGTTTAATTCTTTGTACAACATATTGATTTGTTCACACCATCAAATGCTACTTTATGGTGTAAAGTGTTTCGAGTTGCTTACTTTTAGTTATAATTTTATCATTATTACTTGTTTTGTTACAAGAATTATTCACAGTGATACTTCTCTTTTGGTTCATGGGGCAAGTACATGATTATGCCGTGGCCTAGTCAGATAATCAGGAAGGTCATATGATATGACAGATACAACAATTAAAATTGACAAGATACATTTATTATTTTAAAACTTTCATGTGTACTAGTATGTAACCTGAACAAACTACAAATGTATACTGTATGTACCACAAAGAATAATCTACAAAAACTATGCATGAAGAACAACCAAACCTGATGAAAAAACTTGCTAATTGGTTTTTGTTTCCCAACTGTTTGACATTTTCTCTATGTATTTTTTAAACACTGTTCATTTTTTAACAATTGACTGGTGGCCAGTTGCATCTAATAATGGCCCAGCAGGTGGCAGTGTAGAATCATTTGTGTAGTCTCAGAAGCACGAACACTGCTTACTCATATACGCCCAACAATTGGTGATTTTTTTACAGATTTGTTTTCTATCGACCAGGATGGATGAATGTCACTGTACCTAAAAAAATCTATTAAACATTTCCTTTACATCAGAAAGCTGGTACAATTCTCTCTGGGTTTCATTTAATATGTTTAAGTAACAAATGTTTTGATGTGATATTTAATGTATGGATCAAGTATAGAAACATGTTGTTAACTAATACTGAGCATTTGGTAATACAGTACACCCTTGCTAATTCAAAATTGGATAAACCGAAAACTCAATTAAACTGTAGTAGCTGTTCAGTCCCTGCCGAATTATATGGAAAAATCTACCGGTTAAACTGAATTTTGGATAATTCATACTACAAACTAAATTTTGGTCCCTTCATTACATATTTCATACATTATTCTTCATTTAAACCGAATATGTATGTTGAGCTGTGCACTACGGTATTTTCCGTTATGCATTTTGCATAATTTTTCTCAATACTGTACTGTACTGCCCGACTGTTTACATGTCATCTTCACAACATATGATACAAGGACGGGGTAAGAGGAGGTTGGTCAGAACATCACTCACGGCACGCAATTCGCAACAATCCAGAGAGCTCTTTGTCTCTGCTTGTGAACAGTGAATGTTTTTGTTTTTTGTTTTATCACTCACTATGCTGCCGAAACAGAAGCATGCTCATAATGCTCTCACGCTGAAACAAAAACAGCAAATTTTACATATGGTTGACAGTGGAGAGAAGACCAAAACACAGATTGCAGAACACTTTCAGATTCTGAAGTGTTCTTTCTCATCAATTATAAGTTCAAAACAGAAAATAGAGGCAAGTCTTGCGCGTTGTTCATTTAGTGAAAATAGCAAGCATATGATGCCAGTGAAGCATGAAGTGGAGGATTCGCTATTTAAATGGTTCCAACACATGCGTTCACAGAAAATTCCATTGTCCAGCCCTATGCTTCAAGAAAAGGCTCGAAAAATTGCCCAGAAAAAGGGAATTTCTGGGTTTGTGTTTTTTGGGATGGCTATGGCGCTTTCAGAAGAGACATAAAATCAGTGTCTGTGGTGAGGCACATAGAGCAAATGAGGAAGATGCCATGAGTGGGTGCGGGAGTTTCAATCCAAGCTCTCTCATCATCACCCAAGGATTGTATTTAATATGGATAAAGCAGGCACCTTCTATAACCTGATGACTGAAAAAACACTACATGTCAAGGGTGAAAAATGCCATGGAGGAAACCGCAGCAAGGAGAGAGTGGTCTTGTGTTGTAATTCAGATGGTTCTGAGAAGCTCAAACCATTAGTGATTAGAAAATACAAAACTCCACATTGTTTTAAAAATGTCAACCTTTTCAATCTGCCATGTCACTACGAGAATAACAATAAAGCTTGGGCAACCAAATCTCTCTTCCGTAGTTGGCTCTTGAAGATTCAACAACAAACGGCTGGTAGGAAGAGAAATATTCTGCTAACTTTGAACCACTGCTCGGCACATCAGTTCGACGACTTGGAACTTCCGAAGATAGAAGTTATCTTCTTACCAGCTAACACCACGAGCCGCCTGCAGCCATTAGACCAAGGAATAATCACCTCAATGAAGCTTAATTTCAGATACCAACTGGTTAAGGCTGCATCAGTGCAATAGAACTACAAGAAACAGTTCCACATTGGAATGTACTGCAACATATCTGCTGCCTGGGATGAAGTTACAACAGACACCATAACTAAATGTTTTAAGAAGGTCTGGACAGCAACTGACAATGCTATTGAAACTCAACAGGAAACCGATGATCCAACATCTGAACTTGCTCATAATGTGGATACAACTGTGGATTTTGATGCTGCTCTTCTACAGGCTTTTACCCGGTTGGTGCCCTCTTGTACCATCAATATGGAAGAATGGACGCAGGTAAACAACAACATCGTGCTGTGGAAGAACCAGTCATCAATTCTGCTGATGATGCAGAAGAGAATGATAATTCTCTACTGTATTCTTCTGCGGAGGGACATGAAGATACGACACCACCATCTCACGCTGAAGTCGCAGCTGCAATTTCTGTTCTCGAGAGATTTGCTGCCACTTCTGATGTCTCCATGGCATTTCAGGCTGCCCTGAATGTGGTGTCTTCGGAGAGTGCCTTAATATTACAATATTTTTTTTCAAATTGTAGTACTAAAATGTGTAATGGATAAGAATTGTTGTAAACTAAAACATGTGTTACGATTAAAACTTAAATTTTAAAAGAACAATACATTAAAGTGTTTCTTAAGATTATTGTATGTTGTATTGCATGACTCACTAATTCAATGAGTACAATACTGTTCCATATTTGTACTGTTTTAAAAAAAATTATGACAGGCATGTGGCAGTATACTTTCTCAGTTAAACAAATGCCAGATATACTGCATACAGTAGTTTTTAATTTTTCTTAGAGGTCATGAACGTAGACCATCCTCATTTGTTGGTACACATAACAAGAGAAAACTCAACAGTCATATTTTGCCATTTCAGATAATACAGAACTAGTTTTTTACAAAACCTTGTTAATTCAACTTCGTTAAACCGAATTGGCTATTTTTTGGTCCCTTGCAATTTGGTTAAACGAGGGTTTACTGTACCACCATTTGATCTACAGTATGTTCCACATATTAAGAGCTGGATCTGGAGAGAGAGAAGAAGCATTAAGTGTAACTGTTTCAATGTAGACACCATGTTTTATCATCTCACAACCACCACCTGTCCACTGGACCTAGCCAGGAGGTTTATTAGACAAGCTCCTCTTCATTACTTAGGGCATGTGTGGATAAGCATGTCACAACCATGCAAGGAGGGCCATGTTACATAACAACCCTACTGGAGCAGTGGCATAATATAATTCCTAGTTTTGAAAAGCTGGAAATGCCTATTTATTAAAATGCAAGGTGTACATTAAATGACAAAACAAAATGAAGTACTTTATTCACTATTATTCATACAATAAAGGTTTGAAACTCAAAATATCTCATACTACTTATAAACTTGAACAACTAAATATAATATCACTTAAAACTTGCAGGAAAAAGGAACAAACAATTCTTAATACTTATAATCTTTGCAATAAAATAAGTATCGTGCTTAATTCACATTGTTGGCATACTAATTGGAGCCAGGGGTACCATCCCATGTTTTTTTTTTGTCATTTTGCAGAATATATAAATAAAACAAGTCATTTATTAACGCAGTGGCCCTCAGTGTTATTAAAGGGTCGCTAGCTATTTTGAAAAATCATTTGTTTGGTATGTAAGCTAATTTATTCTTATGCATAAGCTTGTTTTTTTTTTAGATAACATCCATTTCTATATACACATACTTATCTTTGTAAGAATATATCTTACGTCTTTGTATGCTACAAAATATGAAAGAGCCCATTTTTCCCTGAGTTTCTGCGCAACTTTTGTGAAATGCATCTCGTAATTGCATACAGTGCCAGTGTTCCACCATTGGGTTAGAAGCCTGCTTGTGTGTTGTAAACAGCAAATGAGAAGGGGAAGGATGGAGGTTGCTTGATACAGGCAGTGACATGCAGGGTTAAGAATGTCCATATCTGACATAACGGTTGTGTATATATGCTGTGACAGGTCAGCATGCAAAAATGGCATTTGGATGTAACAATTATACTCCTGTGACTTGGTCCCCAAAACCTTGTGATCCGATGCCTACTAGGTGTTTGATTTCAATATACAATATTTGATTCACCAAAATAAGATTTAACATAATAACATTGTGATCAGAAATTTGTGGGTTAATGACCTGAGATGAACACCAGAGAAAATATAATCAAAAGCACTGTTATTTTGAGCAGGTTTAACATTGTGAGATACAATGTTGAGTGACTAAAAATTGAGGACTGGAATTGTCAAAGTTGTTAAGTGACAAAACATTACTTTTTAGTTATAAATAATATATGTTTTAATGTATTGTCATTCGTTCTTATACAAGGAACTATGTGAAACTGCAGTGTTCTTACCAGACTATTTACCATATTAAGTAACATTGAGCTAAAAAGCCTATAAATTAATATTTAAATCTGAAATTAGAAAAAGTGATCTCACATTTGGATTTCCTCTGAAAAGTGTTATGTCACTGAACGTATAAAAACATATTTTTGAAATAATAATATAACTAAAATGCCTTTATCAAGTTTATATAATTTGGTACTAATAAACGTTGAACCTGCTGAAATCAGTAACAGTGTTAATTTCGATCTCATCAGTGATGTGGCAGTTAACACCATGATTGCTGCAATGCCATCAGTTTCAACTTGAAGATGACAGACAGGAACATATATAGTGCTTTTGAGAGGAAAATGGCCTTGGCTTAAAGCACATTTCTCAATAAATATGTCAGTTTTGTAAATTTTGGCACTTAACACTTTTGAGAATTCCAGTCTTCAATTATCAAAATGCCCCTCAATGTATAAAAATTTTACAGGACTTGTTGAAAGTGAAGCAGACATGCTGTCCCTACATTATAGGGGTGGGATATGCAATTCCTATAACGATATGTAATGTGATTTACCGTATCACAACTCTTTAATAAAATTGTACTCATTTTCTAAATAGTATTATTGTTACCACTGAATTTTCTTGGTAATAACTGTTTCAATATTCAAGGGTTTCTTAAAGAAACAAGAAAAATTATTGATTTGCTTTACTCTTCCTAATAAATTTGATGTTTAACATCATGAAATGCATTATAGTATTCATTAATATGAAGATAACACATCCATAGGTGCCAACTTGATATACACTTGGGGGGGGGGGACAGGATTGTGCAATAAAGTTGGGTATTAATAGAATAGTTAGTGCAGTTCTAAAGTAAAAGTATTTAATCATAGTGTAGAACAGAATTGACTGATAATTAAATAAACCGTTCATTAATTTAAAGTTTGAAGAAAAATAATGCTAGGTCTGTTGAGTATTAGCTTACTATTTCCAGCAAAAGTGTTGTTGCATCTCAGTTCATTCACACCAACACGGGTGACCAAGGCTGTTAAGACATGGACTTGTGAAAGGGAGGTCTGCAGTTCAAATCCCATTAGGACGGTCATTCCTGACTGAGGTATCTTCTGGATTTTCCTCAGTTCTCATAACTGGCTGCCGGGGAGATACCCTAAACTTAGGTCTGCAACATTTCCTTCCCAAATAATAATTTCATTTCACGTATTATCAGTGTCCACCATATGTAGGAAGAACAGGCCCTAAAATACTACTAAACAAAGTTCATTCCTGCTTATAAACTTGTCTGCCTCTGAATGAAGATGTAAGTTCATGATGACAGCAGCAGTTTTACAAGGCGCATGCAAGGATTTTAGTCCATGGCCACACAAATGACAAAAGTAGCTTTAAAGCTTGCTACAACAGGTTTGAAAATAGTCATGAATTCAAAAAAGGCTGCACTGCAATTCCAAAAGTGGATTTCTCACGACATACAAAATGAACTACATTTTCCATCACACCTTACTTCGAAAACTGATTGCAGATATTAAAGCTGCAAAATATTTTTTTGTAATAAGAGGTATAACTGCAAATGTGTTAACAAAAGAAAAATACAGTATTTGTGTTCTCCGATTCTGATCCGAAGTTAACTGAAACCTAGGTTGTGTCATCATTGCTTTTGTTTAACATTTGAACTCAGTTTGGTCTATTTAAACATTTTTTACTTGTTTAGTGAGGGATCTATCTTTGAATTTTGGGGGGCCAGGTCTCTTTGCTAAAACTATAAGGGGAGCGATGTCCTTGGTTCTGTAAGTTAGGGGGGGCAGAAAGTGCTTTGTCTTCCTTAAGTCATGAACACACCTGAAGCAATCACATGACAATGATACCTGAAGAAACTAAGTGAAAGTTGATTGGCCAAATGTAGGAAATGAACAAAATGCATTTGCTTATGTCAATTGGTTTTCTTGTTTTGGATAAGACATTATTTTGAGCAGATATAACTTGTGTAATACATGTATTGATTACTAGGTGCTTGAAGAAATGACAATGGTTGAATATATATTTCTGTTTGCTCTTGTTCACATTTTGTATATGAGACAGTTTGAACTGGTATAGCTGCAGTCTTGAAGTTTGTCTGTAGAGTACGGTATGCAGTAAGCCCCCAAAATACATCAGTTGGCCACAAACATTTAACTTTCTCTATTTGCTATCATTTATTTTTATATTCTTATGATAGTTAATTTTGTATCTACTTCATGTCGTTGAGATAAACCTTTGCAAAAATTGTTTCATTACATATTTTGTTGTAGGTATAAGGGGAATACAGGAAAACAAATTGATGGTAGTCAGATGTTTAAGAGCTGGTCACGCTGGCCTTGAAATTCCATCTCTTTTCATGATGTTGCAAGAAGCAATTGAGTAGCTGCAGCACAAGCATTGACAAATTCAAACCAATAACCCATATCTTGAAAATGGCTGATGTTGCAAAACTTTGAAGTTAATTGTGTGTTTTAAAAAGGTCTACATTTTATGTGCAGTACATTTTTGTTATTTCTTACAGTTTACCCACTATACAAAATTATATGAGGGCTGATCAATAAAGACTGAGACTGATTTTTTTTTCACAGTATTTATTACTCCATTTCAATGTTGACATGATCTTTTTCAAAATAGTCCCCTCCTACTTGAATGCACTTTTTATAGCATCTCTGCCAGTCCTCGAACACATGGTGCAGGCCATTCTTTGTCAGGTCTTTGAGAATCACCTTACTTTTCTTCAGCACTGCTTCAGTGCTCTCAAATCGAATGCCCCGGAGCTTTGCCTTTAGTGATGGGAATGAAAAAGAAATCACAGGGGGCAAGATTGGGGTTATAAGGCGGAAGCAGTATGCAGGTGATGTTGAATTCCTGGACTTGATTTGCGACGCGAGGCTATGCGTTGTTGTGATGAAGTCGTCACCCATTCTGATGAAGTTCTGGATGTTTCCTTGCAATGTGCTCCTTCAGTGTAGCCAATACTGGTATGTAGTACGCTGCTGTAGCAGTAGTGTGAGGAAGAACAACAATCTCAGCAGCTGTGTTAATGTTGACTTCAGTCATAGCAGAAGCCGAAGCACCAGGCCCACCTTGCTTAGCACAGAGGACTCGCCCTTCTTTGAAGTCCTTGAACCATGTAAACACTTGCATGAGATAGTGCATCTTCACCGTATGCTTGCTTCAGCTTTTCCAAAGTTTCGGAGGCTGTATGATTTAAACGAAAACAAAATTTTATTGCTCCTCTCGTGTTGAGTGGTATGCGAAATTCAAGCAGGGTCAACACTATACAGCATTACTACCAATCTACCGATACAAGAGTGCTGCTGTCTATGGACATTATACATGAAACCCCGCTATTTTCAAATATTCATGGTAGAGACAGGAAACTCTCAAGAAAGCTACAGGAAGAAATCAGTCTCAGTCTTTATTGATCAGCCGTCGTACAAATTTGTTTCCAAATGAAAACTTTACAGGCTATTCCTAGAAAATTCAAGATATTTAATTTTAGTTGTCATGTAAATATATTTAATATATGGTATTTTAATCAAAATAATTACAGCTTGTTTTTGATTTTCTCAAAGAAAAGTCATGTAAGAGAATTTGGAGTGGGAGTATTTTGTTGAAAATCCTTGGGTTGCATATCTAGAAGATACTGAACTTAAATAACAAGTTTGGTATTTATTGACTTTTCATTTTTGAATTTGCTGTTCACACATGGACACGCACAGACGTTTTTCTAAAATTGTATTTGAATTCCCAACTACGGAATGTTTGTGGGCTTGAACCCCATGGGGGTGCAAATTTTTTGGCCATTTATAGGACCAGTGCCCATTCAGGATCATGATGAATTTGAGGAGCTATGATAGGTAGTGAATAATCTGAGGGTCACAAGAACCAATATTACACCCGGGGGAAACATGCATGTGGGCATGGGATTGGCAGCTGGATTAATAAGTCTAGGTCCACAAGACCTGCAATGCTATGGACAATAAAAATGTTATACAAGGGTTATGCCGAAAGTTTTTAGCAGAACATAAGAAAAAATGTTTATTTGCAGAAGAACTGTTACATCTTCTCAGAATACTCTCTAATGGCACATAAATTTTTCCATCCTCTGAAACCACTTAGAAAATGTTTCAGCCCAAGCTTCTATTGAGATGTCACTTATAGCACTGTGTGGGCAGCAATGGTCTCTTCATCTGATGAAAAATACTGCCCACAAGCTTTTCCTTAATCTTTGGGAACAGGAAGAGGTCACATAGAGTCAGGTCAGGGAATAGAAAACACTCTCACTTTTTCCTTCTCCAAGAAGTTCATTGTTCTGGCAGCCGAGGCATTGTCATGATTCAGTAGAAGGTACTGTCTCTTAGACTCTAGAAGCTGTGATCTCCTCGTGGTGATCACTTTGGACAGACACACCCACATATCATTCACATTAACACTGTGACATGTGTCCAAGGTCACAGAGCTGAGATAATCCATCTTTGTGAAAAGAGTTGCCACCATCTTCTTTCCAGAGCTCTGACTTCCAACTTTTGTGGGTGGTTTCTCCCTGGACCATACAGAAGAATGACTTTTCGTTTGAGGGTCAAGTTTTGTCATCTGTGATGATATTGCAGATGTCTTTGGACCCTGTCCATCAAGTTTTTCTGGCATAAAACGACACCAGTCCACTCTTGGTCCTTTTGCTCTTCTACAGAGAATGTGGCATCCAATAGGCACATCTCTTGGTAAGGCTTAATTAATCGTCAACTATATTCTGCAGCGCTATTGAACCCAATATTTATGATCCTCTCAGTGTCACTAAATGTGAAATAAGAATCTTCTTCAATAATGATTTTCCTCAGCATCAACACTTTTGTGAGCCACAGCAGTTGCAGGGCAACTAGAATGAGGTTCATCTTGAAGAACCTGCCAACCCCTTAAAAATTCTTGGAACCAAATTCCAACTGTGGCCCTGAAAAAGGCGGACTTACCAAAAAACACAAACCTAAAAGAGTGGCACCTTTCAGCATTTAAATTTTTTTTTGTAGTATTACTAATTATCCAAAAATAGCAGTAAAAGAGATTTATCTTGCTGTGTGTCCGACTTCAGCACTGGCTGAGATCTCTTCAACCAAGGAGTGAAAACCAGTGGAGGGAGAAGTGGCATGCGCATGCTTTAAGATCAGAAAATATTCCTCTTTTGAAAGAAAGCAGTTCCATTATCCTCTGAATTGTGGTCTAGAGGCTGCTGAAAACTTTCAGTATGACCCTCGCAATACAACAATACCAAGCCATAACAAGGATGTTAAAATCTCCTGCTTAAACAGAAGTAAATAATGGCACTGGTTCTTTTTCCCCTCAAGGGATTTAATGCTGGATTTTCAACAAAATTAAGAAAAGAAATAACTTTTTAAAAACGTTCTTAGAAAAAAATTCTCAAACATTGTAGAATCAGGATCCAATTTTTTTTCAATTGTGGTTTTGCACTTTTGGTCATTTAAATGTACAAATGCAATGTTTAAATAGTTGTATGAAAATGTGTGAAATGTTAAAACTGGATTTTCACACAGTCTTTCTTTTTTTTACACTTTTGCTTCTTGATCTAAAGCTTTCTGGTGACAACATTTATAAAACGCTTCTTGGACAACCAATCCCATGTTATAGGCTGGTATGTAGGGAATCTTTCTGAAAAAATATATCACATTCTTAATAGGTACAGAATTGAAACCATCCAAGAACCCCCAACTAAAATGCAGGGAATAATATTGCTAGCCTGTAGTTCCTGAGGTCGTGGGTTCAAACTCAGCATATGGCGATGGATTTTTTGGGCATAAAAAATCCTTAGCATGGCTTTCTTTGGAAGGGAAGTAAAGCCGATGGTTCTGTGTTGTGGATTTATAGCATATAAAAGAACCTCAAGCCTGCTAAAGGCCTCTGAAGAAAATTTCCGGTCTTTCATGCCCAATATAGAATGGAACGCTAAGAACCATAGCAGTTAAGGAGCATCCATAAATAAATAAATAAATAAATAAAAAATATCCAATTAAAGATAATCTTGGGCTAAGAACTCTAGGAATTTACCAGATCTCCTGTAGCTGCAAGGAGCAAATGTAGCTCAAATGGGCAAAACAATATAACAGTGCTTTATAAAACATGACAGCCACTTTTATTTGAAATACCTAGAAAAATTGGGTTTTATAGAACACTATATTACAGAGGAACATAAATACAATTTTGTGAACACCACAATGCTTTACAAGTTGGCAAAATATTGAGTGATTAGATAGGCAGAACATAACATCATAAGGATGACAGCATGCATGGCAGACTTCGCACTCACTTAGTATATGCTGGAAGCTTTCATTTTCCCTTTCACATTTTGAGCATAAAGGGTCTTGTGTAAGTCCCATAATGATGCACTTGACTGCACTTAGGATCATAAAGTCAATTTATTAATTATAATAAATTGAACAAATTTGTGACAAAAATTCAACTAAATTAGATGAAACTTCTAGAAATTAGCAGTTTCAGTACTGCACACCATTAAATGAAGAAAACTAATTGAAAATTGTTTTTTGACAGTGTTTAACTTTGCAAAAAAGAAAGTTAAGTGAAAGGAGAAAGGTATCTGTCTGGAAGACTGAATATTAATGAGTTGAACACTTAAAACAGTCACTGAAACGGGCCCTTGTGTGACCATGATGGTTATGAGGTGCTTACTGCATCCATCTATATGCTTTAGTGGAAAGCATTGTTTTACACATCATCACCCTCTAACCATTGACCATGCAAGAAAATACAATGGGAATTGAACTATTGCCTTGCATAGTTTAAGATGAAAGTTTGGAACTGTTTACAGTGTAATTAGATTTTGTTAAGGTTACATGTTACAAGAAAAGCTAAACATATCCCTAAAACATAGGTTCAGTGCCTATTGTTTTACACTGCTGTCAGTCAGTTACCAGTACAACAGTTTTAGTATCATTTATGTCATGTCATTTTAAAGTTCATGGAAAAATCTGTCATAAATTTCCTAGGAAATCAACCAAAGTTAAATGCTTCAGTTCTGCAGATCTCCATCATGATAGCTAACAACTATTGCTTTCCCATCACATGGCTGGAAAAAATAGCAAAATGTTTAAGTTATCTTTAGTTATTTGTAAGTTTTAAGGTTATGAATTATGTTTGCAATATAATTACACCTATGTTGTGCTAACAATTAAGTTGTATTCATATCTAGAGACTGTAAATTTATAGATCCTTTATATTTTGCATAATGTGTAAAATGTTTTCTTTAAGAAATTATGTCTAAGAAACTTTAAACTGCTTTAGTATTTTTCATTGGATTTTGAAATTCTTCAAACCTTAGTCATCGGTGGCTCATAGAACTTACTGTGAGAAATTAAAAAGAAATTTCTTTACAGAAAGCGACCATGAGTGTAAAATTATTTTGTGTAGTGGTATGAAGTTTTCAGAGGAATATTCATCTAACTATTATTTCACATTCAGAGAAGTCTGAATGCTTTATTGTAGAAATGGAAATGTTAACTACTTCTGTCAGAGAATATTTTAATTTTACTCCCCATCTTTGAGCCACCGTTATCAAAGGTTACATTGAAATAACAAATTTTCCAGCTTTGAAACAATTGTAATATTGTTTTTTAGCTTATAAATCTCATAATCAGATCAAACTCATGATATTACAATATCAGCTTTTGCAACATGCTGTCAGCCAATGATCAGTAAATATTAAAGTTTCTTATCACTGTTTTTTGCGTTGCATTTATTCTCCATTCCTCATCAAGAAATTTCTGAAGAGCACTTCTTTTATGAATGGAAGAAAAAGCTTATTAGAGAAGTTGCTCAGTTTCAGAATATAACAATAATAAATAACCTTAACTTTCCAACACACATTGAAACCTGCTAGAATAAAGCAAAAGTCTTGGAAGTGATTTGTAAACAGGTAGCTGAAGGTAAAAAGGTTTGCTGATTTGCTTCAGTCCAGGACATATTGCATTCTGTAGCTTAATGTACATATATGAGTTACCTTTGCATGGGGAAGAATATCAGAATGAATATATAAAACAGTCAACATAACCTTAAAATAAAGATTTAGAAAATTTAAAAAGTTTTAATGTTAGAAAGAGATAACAAAATACAAAAGGTGGAAAGAAATACAAAGAAAAAAATTGCAATTGAAAAAAGTAGAATGTGTAACAGTCTCATGCAAAGGAAAAGAGGAGAAATAATCACACATTTTCAAATGTCTTGGAGCAAGAAGGTAAACTTCAACATGAGAAAATTAAACCTACAACAAACAGCATAGCTAATCCTACGTAAGAAGTTACTTGAAAGAAACTAGATATTTTAATGAGATCTACGTTATTTCCTAGATTAACTAAGGTATTTGCACTCGTGAAGTTTCATAAGAATAAATGGGCTTTCACAGGCTATTTAAAAAAATCTGTGTGACATTTTATTGGTCAAGCTTATATTTCAAACATATAATATTTTATTAATTAAAATATATACAACATTCTTCCATATAAAGAGTTGTTTGTTGAGGAAAATCATCTTGCATTCCTAAGTCATGCCAAACTTAATGTAAGATTTAGTATTTAGCTTTTCATTCCTGAATTATGTAGTTCACAAACACTCATTTATTTATTTTTATTGGATTTAGGCAATTTCAAAAATGTATTTCTGGTGAACTATGTTTAATTTTTAAGTTAAATACAATAATCCCACTACCTTACTTAGTTAAGTGGTAGAGGAAATGGACCCTATACTTGAAAGTTCAATAAATTTTCAAAAGGATTTAATTATTTGGAACTATTCACACCTATTAGGTAGGTATGTATTACCATGCGCATCATCAGAATTTTTCCCAAAAGGGGCAAAAATGAACATAGGTAGTTCAAAACACGCAATTTCTTATTCTCTGATTTTATGCAAGATTAGTATATATACTAACCTTGGTTTTTAGGCTTTTGTTTCAAACTGTTTACAATAAAGAACATGAAACTAGTATGCAGAATGCTATGTCAGACTTGGTTAAACGAAACTCATGAAAGGTATTATCTTCAATCATTATACTGCAAAATACAGTCACTTTTTAATGAATCACAGACCTAAGGAAAGAAATAGCTGCTGTTATAGATTATAAAATAGTTTAAATATGGCAATGATAAAAAAAATCAATAAACACATTGAGTTTTATTTATGGACGCTCTTTAACTACTATGGTTCTTAGTTTCTCATTCGATATTGGGCGTGAAAGGCTTCATAGTTCATTCACAATGAAATGTAAGAGCTAATGCAATGCAGCATAAGCGCAAGCGTGAGGGAATCACAGAACACCAAAGTAATACTTCAACTAGTATTTGTACTAGAGTTGGGTCGAGCGATTCTTTTGCAGTAATCGATTCATGCGATTCGTTCACGGTTCATGAATCGATTCATACGATTCGTTCACGATTCATGAATCGTCCTCTTGCTACCTGTCTGTCTGCTAGCGCACGATTCGTTCATGAATCGTCACTTTGTCTGCTGGTCTACCGTACTGCACGATTCAATCATAAATCCTACCCTTGTCTGCTGGCCTGCCCTAGTGCACGATTCGTTCATGAATCGTCGCCTTGCCTGCTGTCTATTCTCACTCATGATTCTTATATGAATCGTCCCCATTTGTACTTTGCAGTTTGCAGCTAAAATACGCAATCAGGACTTTTTTTCTGTTACGATAGGGGCTATGTATATAAAAGCGCTTTCCGCGTTATTTTGGATAATACACTTGGAGTTTCCTGAATTTGTCATAAAAATCAACTTGTGTGATTCCACTTAAGTTACGATTACGTACGGTATTATGCAAAGTAATTATGAAGATCTTTTTCTGGGGTATCCGATGTCTCTTTTTCCCGACGGTTTGTATTTATTAATTAATAGTGGTATTCTTTCTTCATTCATGTAGTTCATATCGCTTTCCAATTAAGTTAGTTTTCTTCAATTTTATGATATAATTTATAAATATTCAGTTCTCTAATTTTATCGTTTCATTTCTTATTAGATCTAATCTAGTACATTCTCAAGTTCTTCGTAAAAATTTCATTTCCGCTGTTTGAATTTTACTTTTGTCCAATTTTATTATTATTATAATTGTTATTATTATTCGTTACTACTACCGAAGTTGCACGCGAAAATAGGCTATATAATTTTTATAAATACGTGTAAAGGTATATACCCGGTATGCAGAGAATAATTTTTTACATAAATTTTACATCAGCATATTCGAGGTGGTGGCGGGACCGTGGCTGAGTGGCTAGACCGCTCGCCTCCCACCGAGGCGGACCGGGTTCAATCCCAGGGACCTGCATGTGGGATTTGTGGTGGACGAAGCGGCGTCTGGGCGGGTTTTCTCCGGGTTCTCCGGTTTCCCCCGCCATTCATTCCACCAACTGCTCCATCATCACCTTTCCTTTCATCCATTTCGCTTCATCCACTTCCTTCATCCCATACCAGGCATCGGGCTGATCACCCATCCTGGATGTTCTGTCTGATCCATGAGTGTCTGCTCCTCGACGGGCCTCTGACCCCAGGCACCCGCCTGTAAGTCCTGGGGGGTGTAAGTCCTATATAAGAGGAGGGTAAACAGATAATGAATGAATGAATATTCGAGGTGCTTTTAATGCATTAGAATTGGCTTAGTTATATCGATGCATGTTCTTATACTTTTAATGTAAGTTATAGTATACAACTTAATTCTTTTAAATTATATAATTTTAAAAGTTATTCAAACCAAGAATTAAAACATTTCATATTTTTCCTCCATTTTGCATATATTCTGGTATTGTATATTATAATACTGTGTATCAGATCTCAGTAGAGTACTGAAAATTACTTCTATTGTTTATACTACAGCCTCCGTTCACCCATTGGCAATGCTTACAAGTCATTTTACTGCGCTTTACAGCTATTTACGCAATTTGTTTTTAAGAATTAATCTTTCTCGGCTGAACTCGATACTCGTAGGTTATGCCATCAGCATCTCAAAGAATCGTGTTTATCTACCAATTCACATTATAAATTCTAACAAATCTTTCAACCGACTTTCAACTTTGACAGAACTCGCAATATATACTACTGCGGTGCTGTTCTGTTTTCGTATACTAGCATCACAATGCTTGGTTACTTTCCTGATCATCATCGCACTCACTCGGCATGGAAGCCAAAGTTTCCAGTATCAGTACTGGAATCTGAACAAAGAATCAGTAGTAAATAAATCGCAAGCGAGAATGTCCTGATCACGATTCATTCCTTGTAGTCGTACATACGAATGATTTCCTTATACGGTAGATGTTATAGCGTTGAATTAAACTCACTAAGTAATCCGATTCCGCCCCCCAAAATTTGGATTTACCTTGAAATTGTTAAATAATTATGTACGTACGTACGTACGTCAGATGGCAGGTTGAGGGCAACCCGATGGTGTGTTTAGGCGTGTACCTTCCCTAATTAGGGCTTTACCACGTAGTGACGGGATATGGGGGTTACAGGATGGCGGTTGTTCTTTAGGTAGGGGAGAGAAAGGAGGTAACAAAGCTTGTTCCTCGACGGTAGCCGGTCATGGTGCAACTGCCCTTGTGCACCGCTGATGATATGAATTTTGTAATTATAAATATGTTGGGATTTTAATTTTGAAGTCCAAGCTACTCTTGAAGGGATTGTATTGGAGTTCAGCTTTAGCTGCTGTTGGAATTACTCCGCTGTTACCGGATATGCCCGCAAGCCATGCGGGGAAGCCGGTGATGCCTCAAGCGGCGTGTTCTGGGGTTATAATCCCCAAGAGACCTAACTAGGGCGCTCTGATGGTATGGCAACTGGTCGTAAAATTTTGCGGCCCGGCGCCTAATTTCATCCTCCACGTAAGGAAGAGATGAGGCTTCGTGAAGCAGTCTCACGGGAAAGGAGCGGTTTACACAATAGATGGCCCGAAGGCACCTATTCTGTACCCGTTGCAGGAGCAGCAGGTTGGAATCTGCGGCCATGCCCCAGATCTCGCAGGCATAAAGCAGGAAGGGGATTATCAGCGCTCGAAAAAGGTGTAACTTTAAAGGGACAGGCATCTCAGACCTCAGCATCGGGTACAATGAAGCCGCAGCCCCATGCCCCCGACGCGCGACGTCCCCGACGTGTCCCTGAAAAGTTAGGCCCTTATCTAACTTAACCCCCAGGTAGGTAATGACATTTGTCCATTCTATCCTTCTTCCGAGATAGCTGAATGTGGGGAAGATTGCGGGAAAGCGGCGCTTGGTGAAGAGAATGGCGTGGCTTTTTGCCGGGTTAATGGATAATCGCCAACGCCTGCACCACTCTTGGAGGAGGCGGAGGTGTCTCTGAATGGGGTTGAAGGCTCTGTTTGGGTTTTTGCTTGTGCAGTACAGGAGCACGTCATCAGCGTACTGTGCCATGTTGACGTGCTGCTCTGTGGGTAGGTCGGCCACATATACACTAAAGAGTGTGGGGGATAACACAGAACCTTCGGGGACTCCGCCTCGTATTGGCCTTAGTGTAGATTTGTGTCCCGCAACCGAAACTACAAAAGTGCGGTGTTTTAGATATGTGTGTAGTAGGTGTATTATGTGTGTAGGGAGCTCCAGTTGGAAGAGCTTTTTGAGGAGACCCGCATGCCAGGTCGTCGAGAAGGCGTTCTCGACATCCAGTGAAACTGCGGCGGTGTAAGCCCTGTCCTGGAAGCCCAGGGCAGCCGCATCCACCACGCGCAGCAATTGCTGGGAGGTCGAGTGCCCAGGACGGAAGCCGAACTGATGTGGTGGGATGGCTCGAATGTCCCCTAAAGTGGGAGACAAGCGGGTAAGAATGGTCCTTTCAAACACTTTTGAAAGGACAGAGAGGAGACTAATGGATCTGTAATTTGCAGGATGTACCGGATCTTTCCCCGGCTTCAATATGCAGATAACCCGAGCCTCTCTCCACTCGCGTGGAAAGTGACTTAGGGCGAAGCACATATTGAAGACCCTGGTGAGAAAGAGCACGGCCCGGAAGGGAAGGCGTCGTAGCATGGCGGGTGTAAGCCCGTCAGGCCCCGGTGCCCTTTTGGGGTTGAGACGCCGGAGTGCGCCCTGGATTTCTGAAGGTCTTATGACGGGATATCGATCCGCATCGTCGGGGGGACGTCGAAGGAATCGGCGTACCTCCCTCCGAGTACGTTCGGAAAAGGCATCGTCCTGGGGGTCATCTCGAGGCCTCATGGTTCTCTCAAGGTAGTCGGCAAACACATTTGCTTTGGCTTGGGGTAGGTAAGCCAGGCCTTGGGTGCCGTGGAGAGGGGAGGAGTATTGATCTCTGCGGTTGCGGAGGCGTTTGGCAATCCTCCACACGTCGCCATCTTCGAGGTTCATGCGGTTCATCGTCTCCTTCCACGCTCGCGCTCTGTGCTCGCGTAGTCGGCGACGGACCTCTCGGCGCAGGCGCCTATGAAGCACTCGATTATGTGGCGTGCGGTGACGCTGGTAGAGTCTGCGTGCCGCCCAGGAGCGGCGGATTAGCAGATGGAGTTCAAGAGGAAGGACGTCAGGGTGCAAGGGAGCTGGGGTGTTGACGGTGAGGTTATGAACCGTTCGTACCACGATGGAAGTGAAGGAGGAGACAGCCGCCTCCAGGGTTGGGACGTCTACGATTCTCGGGTTGGGTGGAAGGGAGTCGTTGAGGCAAACCTTGACGCATTCCCAGTCGACTTCCCGGTGTTGAACCGGGACGCCGTGACTGGCAACCTGGGTGCTAACCTCGGCTAACACAGGATTATGGTCTGAATGTAGCGCGTTGATGGATGTGAGTGAGATATGAAAGGGGAAACGCTTGATGATCGCGAAGTCGATAACAGTAGCCCGTCCTCGGCCTCGTGGATGATGTGTAGGTTGCCAGGGACCCTCTGCTCTGAGTTGAGGGTCCGCATCTATCATACGTATAATTTCATTGCCTCGTCTACACGACGGGGGGCAGCAATGCCAACGCATATGTTTGGCATTGAAGTCCCCAGCCATGATAACGTTAGGATGAAGGGCGAGGATGGATAGGTAATCGTTAAGTACGAACAGCCTTCGTGGAGGGTGGTAAACAGACACCACCATGACTTCCGCACCGCCGAGATCAATACAGACGGCCGTGGCCTCCAGGGTTTGAAGTGGCGGGAGAAGGATTGGGCGTTGGACAACACTGTTCCTCACGAGAACCGCGGTGCCACCTCCTCGGCGGCCCAAACGGTCAGTCCTGAGGCAGCTGAAGCCCGGTAGACGGAATCGGGTGTGGGGTTTCAAATGTGTTTCCCCGACTAAGATGAGGTCCAAGGCATATGAGCCAGCAAAGTGCTGGAGCTCATTCCCCTGATCGGCCATTCCACACGGGTTCCAAAACGCGAACCGAAACGAGGTACGTGACCTAGTTCGATTCGCCATTTCGGGCCGTCTGGATGACAGTGGTCAGGAGTGTGAGCCCCTCCATGGCAATTACCATCTTTGCGGCTTGGTCAGATGTTGATAGGAACCTGACCAGCAGGTCGCAGATGCGCTGGCCGTGGTTCTGCAGCAGCTGCTGCAACCACCCCAGCACATCGGAAACCTGTGGTGCAGGAGGAGGGGTTGGGGCTCTTCTCGGGAGAGGAGTGGGGGGCTTGGGCAAGGGCGCCGGTCCATTGGTCCCCTTATCGGCCCTCGACCTACGCGGAAGCGTGGGAGTACCACGCTCACACGAGGCCTCGGATTCTGAGTCCGGTTCTCGCACTGGACGACGTCTCCTTGTCCTTCTGGGACGGGGAGGTTTTGGGGTGTCTGGAGCTGGTGTTTGCGCCTTGCTGGATGTGGGTTGTGTGGGGGCCCTTGACACCGCAGGTCTACCCGAGGTGCTCTGTAGTGCTGCTGCATAAGAGCGTCGGGAAGCAGGCTGATGTTGCCGTGGCGGAGCTGGAGCTGGCGGGTGCTGCTGTTGTGCTGCTGGTTGGCCTCCCCTACCTTGGGGGCTGCTGGTGCAGGTGGTCTCCTTGAGGCTATCACAGCCTTCCTCGTAGGGCACCCGCCGTAACACGCCACATGCTCCCCCTTGCAGTTAGCACAGGTGGGAACCTCAGTGATTGTTCGGGGACAGACCTCTCTTGGATGGGAGCCTCCGCACCTTATGCAGCGCAGGTTACGGAAGCAGAAGTGACTGGAGTGGTTAAACCCCAGGCACCGGTAACATTGTGGGGGACCGCCAGAGCCCTTGGATGGTTCGATGTGTACCCGAAGGTAGCAGATGGTGGTGACACCATCTATCTTTGCCTCCGGGTCTGCTGACCGCTCCACGACTACTAAAAATAGTGGGAGGGGGGTGGGGCCTTGGCCATTTGGAGCTGGTCTGGTGAGCTGCTTCACCAGTCTTGGGGTGATGCCCTGGCGGGTGAGGTCGTCCTCGATGTCAGTCACCGAAGTATCCGCTGGCAATCCTCGGATAACCCTGCGAATGTCTCGGGCCTTATCCAGGCCGAAGGTAAAATGGGGAATGCCCCTCCTACCTAGCTGTTTAAGCAGCGTCGAATAGTCTCCGGCCTGCTTAGCCTGAAAGATGAAGCGGCTTTTGTTCCGCCTCACCGTGCATGACCTGATCAGGGTCGGCATGACTTCCTTCAGGAAGCCTACAGACCCCGCAAAGTCATCCACGATGATTGGTGGAACGTGGCTCCGCTGCCCGGCGTTCTGGGCGGACGCTCCTGATTGGCCAGAGGGCACGCCCCCTGCAGCCAATCGGGAAGCACGCTTCCTTTTCCGTGAAACCACTTCACGGAAGTCGTCGTCCTCTCCGGCCGTGGAAAGGCCAGAGGAGCTTGCCTCATCCTCCTCCATGGAGGAGCAGATTGAATGTTGGGAGCCTAAATTGGCTCGACCGTCGTCGGAGCAGAGCTCCGAAATTTGGTCTACTCGGTCAGATGAAACTTCGCGAGAGACGCTCTGGTTGGTAGAAAGCTTGGACTGGTCCAAACATCGCACTTTGCCCTTATCGCTTACGCGTTCTTGGCTAAGTGCCCTTTTTTTGCCCTCCAGAGCGGCAGGGCCGCCCGAGGGCTGGTTGGCTTCACCAGTGCTGGTGCTGGCAGCGGCAGTTGTAATCTGACCGGCATTCCCGCTGGGGCCTTTGCCAGTTATGGATTGGTTGGGTTTTGTTTTAAGCATCTTGGAAAGGTACACAGTAATTATGTTGTCACTTCCTTCAAACTTATAGCTCAATATGGAACTTCCATGGGCAATTCACACTGAATTGTTTTAGCCATAACTTACAAAATAATTACTATTTTACTTATCCAGGACTATTACTGTTTTAAAACTTAAACATTTATGTCCAAAATGTATAATTTTATTTGTAATTGTTATCACGTACTCTGTTGCTGCCTATTTTTGCAATTATGATACGACTAAAGGTATGTGCTGTCATCTGCTGTTGAAATAGTTCACCTGCATGTAGATGACAGTGTATGTACGGTTTTACTTTCCATCCGATTACTCGAACCACGGTCACTAGATGGCAGCAGCGATAACTTGGAGCACCTCTGCCATCTAGGGAGGAGTTTTTTCGATGTTTCTATTCAATCCTAAAATGTTATTAACCTGATCCTGTTTGGTAAGGAAGAGTAAATTAATTATTACTGCAACTGTAACAATAAATGGAATGTGAATAAATCGATTTAGAGAATTGATTCGACTTCTCTGAAAAGTAGACATTCTATAGATGTAAATAAGTGGAAGGCCATCTCGCACATTAATTTGGTGTAATGATCTTTGAGTACGTGTTTAAAATTTCTGGTTTTTTAAATTGAGTTCTTTATATTTTTTCTCATCATTGTGATTATATACATTAAATATTGATTGTATTGCTTTACATGTTGTTATTTTTACTTTTGGTGGTTCTGCATTCCACCCGAAAATTGTATTTCGAGATTACACCACAAACACGTGTTTTAGGCCACTGAAATAGCAGCATATTTCTCCTTGGAACGAAGATGTGATGAGGTTCCCCGGATCAAGTGTCATCTTGTTTTAGGAAGTGATTCCGAATTAGAAGACCGTCAGTGAACGATATGTGTATCAGATTAAACTACGTCGTTTTTTTATTCTGAATAGCATTTTTAGGAACCAAACTATTCAATAAAGGAAAAAAATTAGTATTTTTAGAAAAATATCCGCATGTACGTTTATAAGCAGAATAATTCGAAAACGAAAAGTCGGAGAATTACCACACTTGGTACTTTAGATCAATATCATTTAAAAATACCACTTAAAGGCTTTCAGGAAAATCTACCACCCCAAACTACCCTTTAGTGGGAACATTTTGCGGGTGTTCTTTAATGTTATTTGTGTATGTGTTTTACTCAACATGGTGATGAAGCCATCTTGTGACGTGATTCTTTGTTAGGTTTGTAGCTCCATCTGGTGTTAGCAATTTGCGGTAGTATTAGTGTTCGTTTGAAAGAATGCTACTGTTATTTTATTTAATTTTTGTTCACTGTCCTCCGGCTAGCTATGATCTTTTGGTCAAGCACTTCTCTTTATACAGGTTGTGTAAACGGAAAGGAATCTTTTATCCAAAGATAACACTGATGAAAGAATTTGTTTTACACTTTTATTGTCGAACACATTTACTATCACATTTACACATGGATCTTGACACTCGCCAAACTGAAACTGTTATAAGAACTTCATTACTGATAATTCTTAATTCGCGTACTTCAACGTTTTGTATAATTAACTTTACAACATTTAAGATTTTTCATAACTCTTTTACGCGTAACCTGCAAATTGATATCCGACGTGTGCCGTACAAATATTTTCGACGAACTGACGGGAATGCGACGTGTAGTGTACAAAGAATTTTGATGAACTGACGGGGTCTTTACCTCTAACCTACCTTTTATACTCCTACATCCAGATATGCCTAAAGATTATAACTGAGCTGCAATTGGCTAATAAAACGCGCCAACATTAGCGTCTATTTTTATATCCAATAAAAATTATGAATACATATGCTCTAGGGAAAGGTTCCAGAAGATTCTAAAAGAAAAACGCGCCAATATTACGTAACTTCCTCGTCTCCAATAATGATAAACAGCTCACCCCCTCGCTGCATTATTGCACGCTATTATTGACAGTTTCAGTAAGGTCGTATAAACTTACTTCTCAACAATAATTACAGTCAACAAACATCTCAAATCAATGTTACACAAAAATGCATATTCATACTATAATCACTCTTTACATTTAAATAATTTGTGATACAAATTACTGCATCAATTTTTCCAAGGTTTTTATTTTCTAAAAATATGTCACTAACGATTTTTATTAAAATACCTTATATTAAAGTGGTTATATGCAGTGGCGGTTCTTGGGTGATCGCTTACTCGCAAATGCACACCCACTAATTTTTCCCTATATGTGAATATGCATTTGCCTCTATAGGTATGTATACAGAAAGGCAAATGTCAAACTTTCTTCTGTATGAAGAGTTATTTAAACTCCCCGCGCCTTCTTTGCCATACGCCAGTGCATTTGGTCAACGAGCTGAGAGACGCACAAACGAGATTTTGCGACTGGCGAAGGAAACTTTATGGCGAGAGGTCGCGGGGAGCGGGGCAACGCTTGTATTTGAAAGTACGGCGAGTTAACGCAGTGTAATCGACAAGCCCAAGAGATGCGATTGCTATGGCGCAAGCGCACTGCGTTCCCATACAACTTCGCTACGACCATTTTCCTCGCTGTTGTCTAGCAGAAGTTGCAATCAACCTGCTCCACATTTAGGCAACTTTACGTTTCTAAGTACAATCTAGCCATTTTCTGTATTAACGTGAGAGTTATGTTAATGCTGCAAACACATTACATCTATTTAGATTAAAGTATTATAAATGCATATAATTATTCTGCATAATATACTACGGTAAATATTTCAGTTTGAGTTAGTTAATTTCCTACTGTGTTTACATTTTTATTTGTTATGTTTGTGATCCTAGTGGCTGAGTCGGTTCATAGCAGTAGATTTGAATCTGTGTAAGTGTGAAAATGAATAGCGTTGCGAAACTAAAAGAGATAACCTTTCGGGTTTATCCTTAGAAGAAAAGCTGCAAATTAAAAACGAAGGCAGACAGCTGCCACCAATCAATTTAGTTCAAGTGACTAATTGTAAAGAGAAGACTTTTACAAGAAAGTTTAACGAAAGTGTGTATAAAAGTTGTTCGTGGATATATGCTCGTGAAGCAACTAACCGGCTGTTCTGTTTTCCGTGTTTATTGTTTGCGAGTGAGAGAAACGGCACATGGACAAATAATGATTGTGGTGACATTGGTAATTTAAAATAAAAAAATGGCAAAACATGAGAGCTCAATTGCCCATATAAATTGCCAATTAGAACTAAATGTTCTGGGAAAATATAATATATCTCAGCAGTTAGACAGTGCTTTTAGACGTAATGTGGAAAAGCACAATGAGAAAGTTACTAAGAACAGATATGTCTTGTCGCAGATAATTAATTGCATAAAATTCTGTGGAGCGTTCGAGTTAGCTCTCATGGAACACGACGAAAGTCAAAGTTCATTGGACCCTGGAGTGTTTCGTGGATTGATAAACTTCACCGCAGAATTAGATTCCGCGGTGAAAGATCATCTCCAGCAGGCCAGCGTTTTTCGAGGAACGTCGAAAGAAATACAAAATGATCTGTTGCAGTATGCTTGACGTATGCCAAGCAGAAATTAAGAGCGAAATTTCTAAAGCAGACTATACCGCTGTACTTGCCGACGAAACATCTGATATTTCATCTCTTTTTCAAATGGTGGTTGTGTTTCGTTACCTGCTACCAAATGGTAAGCCATCGGAAAGATTCTGGACATTTTAAAATCCAGATGGACAAGATGCGAACGCTCTCTCCCTATGCATAAAAACGCGCTCTCAATGGTGGTATCTGAAACTGAAAAAACAAAATCGTGTCTCAGAGTTATGACGGCGCAAATGTCATGAGTGGGCAGCATGCTGGTGAACAAGCATTGGTGAAGAAAGATTACCCTTTCGCTCACTACATGCATTGCTATGCACACAAATTGAATTTAATTATGGCGCAAGCAGCAAGTCAAAATACGGAAGTTCGAATATTTTTCGCGGAATTAAATGAAATTCCTGCATTTTTTTCTAATTCTCCGCAACGAGTTCGTGTTTTGAATGAGATTGTAGGTAGGAGGATACCTGGAGTTTCAACAATAAGATGGAATTTCAAATCCCGATTAGTGCAAACAGTTTTCGAGCATAAGGAATCAATTACCGAATATTTAGAGAACATAGAGAGGAGCAGTAAACAAAGCAACACAATAGTTCAGGCTAGAGGACTGCGCCTTAAACTGATACAGCCAGACTTCTTGTTCTGGCTAGAAATATTCTTCATTATAATGCCACATGTGGATATGCTATCTAATCAGTTCCAAAGACGATCCATTGATGCAGTATTTGCAAAATCTGTCATTGGAACATTTGAAAGTGCAATAAAGGATGTTAGACGAAGCATTGATGATATAGCCGAGAACCCATGTTATTCAGAGAGGTTGTAAAACAACGTATGGTTGACCACTTGTCACGAAAAGCTGCAGCGAAAGAGGTGTGTGACGTGGTTCTGCTACAGGCAAAGGAGAGAGGTTTTCATATCACAATCACCTTGTCGCGTCAAATTACTTCACTTCCGAAAGATTTGACGAATACAACAAAAGTATCCGGAGAAATACATACATATACCCTTAACTGAAGCATATCCATTCATAGACACGACCAGATTACGAATGGAGTTGCAATTGATGTACATGCGCAGAGCATTCAGAAATGTATCGGGTGCTGTAGATCGTTTAGGATTTATTGTGGAAAATAATCTAGAGAAAACGTTCAGTGAAGTTTGTAAATTACTGAAATACTTGTGACAGTACCAATGTCAACTAGTGAAACTGAAAGGTGTTTTTCAAGTTTAAAGCGCATAAAAACCTTCCTTTGGTCCACGATGTCAGAAGAACGCCTGGCTCTCTAGCCATGTTGTCAATAGAGAAAAGCCTTGTAAGGGATATTTCAGATTTCAATGAGAGAGTAATAGACAAGTTTGTAACTAAGAAGTTTGCCGAATGGACTTCATGTATCGCCATGTCCTGTAAGCTGATGTGAAACAGTGAAAGAGATTGGAAACTTTAAGAGCTTTTTAGTGAGTCAACTTTACTTTTTTGCATTGATTGTGTGTATGTGTGTGTGCGTGCGCGCGTGTATATCAGAAAGAGAGCAAGTAACAAACTGCACACCCATTGCAACAGGCCACGAGACGCCACTGGTTATATGACAACTAAAATATCTTGAATTTTCTGGGAATAGCCTGTGAAGTAACTTTATATAGCTTTGCATAAGCGGTAAACTGCTGGACGACAATTTCCCTCCAAACAGTGGAGTGAAAAACATTCACTTCATCACATGTTAATATTTCATATGAATTAAGATATATGTGACTGAGTGACAATCATTCTGCACCTAAAAATCTAGTAATTTCTGTCTAAGATCAAACTGGTCATAATGCAACACAGCGTTAAACATATCCCAGTGCATATAGTCTACAATTTTTCCTTTACATGTAGCAGTCGATTATGTTTAAAAGAAATTAGTGACAATAATTTATTTCCAATTCACATTAATTATGAATAATATTCACAATGAGAACAGAATGTATCCACAAGCTTTAAATGCTATTAAATAATAAGATTTTATAAAAGCTTAAGGTAGGTAGTACACTGGCTTCGATTTATGCTTCCAGTAGAATGCGTCCCAAAGCTGCGGGGACGGCATAAATGGAAGTCAGTGTACATACCTAACCTGAAGCGCAGAGCTGGTTTCTTTGGCATTTACACGCTGTTTCATTGTCCAAAACGTTTATAGGTGTTAAGTGGAATATATAGAATTAATGTAAACTTGTCATATCTCGCATATATATTTGTGTGTGAGATGGAAGATTCGTTTTACGAATATTTCTAATCCACCCGCTATTCATTTCTTTCTCCTTCAGGCAAATGGTACAGTCTGTATCCCTCATCCGAAGGAATGGAATAATTAACTGCACTATAGGCAGGCATTTCGATAAAAATCACATGTTCGCTATCTACTTTCGTGAGAAAATGGCGGCGATAAGGAAGAAAGTGTTATCTCTACACCGTGACTATTACTGACGATTTTGGGAAACAATAATTAAAGGCTATTTAATTTTGTATTGATTTCAAGCAAATTTGAAATGTATTACATTCCAATTCTGGGAGTTTGGTATAGCCAGCGAGAGAGAACAGACGCGCCGCGTAGCGTGGGCGAGCGATAGAAATGGGAATGGACTTACGCGCGTACAGAGCGAAAATTGGAAGTTTTGGAAGAATGAAGATCAAGGACAAAATCAGCATTAGGACTAGTGAGGGATATAGGAGGGGTGATTATTATCAACATGGTATTGTTGCTGAAAGAGGGGAAACAAACCCAGGAGCGGTCGAGATGGAGCAGAAAACAGAAATGTTGGAGAGTTTACTAGGAAAGAAAGTGAAAGAGACAGGTAGGGAAATGGAGAAGAACACAAGGCGATAAAAGAACGGAAAAAGAGACAGACATCCAGTTAGACGAATGCAAAACAAGACTGGACAATAGAGAGAGCAGAGGAAGAAAAACTGCCTTTCCTACGGAGTAAGGGAAGATTATACGAAACAACTCGCCGAAATGGTAAGAGAAACTATAAGGATGGAAAATAGAAGACGCGTTTCGAGTAGGCACAAGAAGCAGAGAACAACGGCAAACTTTGGTAAAATTCACGATAATGGATATCAAATGGGAGACGTTAAGAAACGCAAGGAACTTAAAGGGTACCAGATTTTCATCGAACAAGACGGAGGAAAGAAGTATGAAAAAGGAAAACATTATGGAAGCCAGGACTAAAGGAAGAAAAGCATTTATAAAAAGTTTACAATTGTACATCGCGGGAGAGAGATGCGGCCTAAATCTGAGGGCCAATGAACGGGACGGGATAAGAATCACCGAAATTACGAGGTTGATAGACGACATGAGACAGCAACTTTTTGACCTAGGCAACTAGAAAGTGGGAAGGAAAGAGGGAAAGAAGAAAGATCACTGGCAAAGGAGTGGTAGAAGCCGATAATGTTAGAAGAAAGACGGGGAGAGGAAGTGCAGTAGCAGCAGGAGGTAGACTGGGTTTGTGACAAGCGAAGAAGCGACGAGTTGATACGGAGAGAAGACTTAAAAGTAATATCAAGAGATGAATGTAATAGTATACAAGTAAAAGGCAAGCGCCGTCACCGAGGGTAACAACACAAATGGGTTTATGGGGAAATTAAATGCGAAAGAGGCAAGTAGGGTTTAGCTGTAAACATTATGTTCTGGAATGCGCAGGATTTAAAGGAAAAAGTGATAAGTGGGGAAACGTAGAGGGTGGTGAAGGTGGTGAATGTAATAGAAGTAGCAGAGGCATGGTTAGAAGGGGGAGACAAAATTGAAGTGAAAGATTAGGTGTGTAAAGAGGAAATAGGGGTAGAGGATCTGGAATATTCTCAAGGGCAGAACTGAAACCAACGTTGTTTACAGGCGAGGAAAGTAAATGTAATATGGTTATTAGTGGGGCAAAGAATTGGAGAACACAACCATGGGGTAGTTTATAGTCCGTCACATTTACACAACAGTAATTTGTATAATGAGTTGGAGAAAGATAACAAATATGTGTATTCTGAACGCTAGAGCAGGAGGGGAATACTTAGAAGGGAGTAAAGGAAGAAGTCTAACAGGGAATATGTCATAAACAATGGAAGGAAGAAGCTGTTAGAATTCTGTGAGAAAAAGTATCTACAAATATACAACGGGTCAATGGGGGAGACAAAGAGGGAGAATTTACATCCGCAAATGAGAATGGAGAAGGTGTTGTAGATTACAAAAAATTAAACTGAAGTGAGTTTTTATTTATGGACGCTCTTTAACTGTTGTGGTCCATAGCGTCCCATTCTATATTGGGCGTGGAAGACCGGTAATTTTGCTCAGAGGCCTCTTTATGAGACTTGAGGTTCCTTTATGTGCCTTTCGTAGGACTTTACTTCCCTTCCAAAGGAAGCCATGCCCGAAAAAATCCATCACCCTCCGCCGGGTTGAACTGCAACCTCGGGAACTAGAGATTAGCACGGTATCCACTACACCACGGAGGACGACGTTGTAGATAACGTATTGGTGAGTGAAGGGACAGACGGAATGGCGGAAAGGTTCAAGATCGGAAACGAAAGAGTGAAATGGCGACTTGCAATCATTTTTAGATATAAGAATAGCGGAGCAAGAAATGAAATCAGAAGAGGCGGTGAAATTACAGAATTGGAAGGAGGAGAAAGGGTATACTTCAGAAGGAAATTAAACTCGGAGGTTAGTAAGAGGAGTTGAACTAGAGCTTACAAAGATGGTACCAAAAAACGTTAGAATTATTAGAAAACTCGGTGGTGAGAGCAGCCGTGGAGACAGGTACCAAACAATTGATAGAAGGTTGGTTTCACGATGAATGTAGGAAAGCCAAAAGGGAGGTAGTACATAAAGATTTGATGAGATGTAGAGGAGCGGGACAGGAAAAGTTGGTTGGTCCGAGGGTACAAATTTATGTTGAATACAAGAAAGGAATGGCAAGAAAGATTAATGCTTAAAATAAGGAGGCAGAAAAAATAAGAATTTCACGAAGATATGGGAATTAGTAAGGAGAGCAAGCAGAGATCACACCAGAGGCTGGTAGGAAATGAAAGCAAGTTAAGGTTAGACAAGGCCATAATAGTTCAAACATTGTGGGAAATTGAGAAACTGGACGGCAGGTTCACAGAAAGAACGTATACCAGCTTAGGAAAGTCAAAAACGGGAATGCGGTAGGGTCGAATGGTATATCAGAGGACTTTTGGAAGAAATGCGGTGAAAAGAGAAAAGGGTTAGAACTTTTGACAAAGATGCTAAATAAAGTAACAGAAGGTTAAGAGATTCCAGCAAGCTGTAAAACGAGTACAGTAGAACCTATATATAAACAGAAGGGAGAAATGAACAAAACTGAAAATTATAGGGACATAACCTGTTATCCGTTCTGGTCAAAATTTATACAGGCATACTAGCAGACAGATTGAGAGACTGGGCCGAGGAAGAAGGGAAACAGGTTTCAGGAAAGGAAAAGCAAACTGTGGACAACATATTTATAATAAAATTACTGGTGGACAAATATCTAAACAAGAAAAAGAAAAGAGAGTGTACATGTTTTTCGCGGACTTTGAAAAAGCTTTTGATACGATAATTATGCACGAATTGTGGCTTTTTTAAAAATCATATTGACATAAATTAGAATTTTGAATAAATAATAATACCAATTTCCCCAAGCATTTCTCCTGACTCACAATTTTTAAATAAAGAAGTTTTCTCACAACCACTTGAAGTGTACCATCACTTACCATACCACCAGCGCCATGTGTGGCAGTTAAGAGTACTATTTGTATGACTGCATAGTCAAGAAAATGGTACAACCAGTTTATGATGCCTGTTGTAGTAGCATTATTAAGAACAGATTGTAAACCCTACGACATATGAAATCAAGTTAAATATTTCAAACACGAAGTTCAGATAAATCCTAGTTGGAATTTGCAAGTAATGGTATATAAGGAAAGCCTGACAAACAATATATACATGTTTTGTGTTTTATTTTGCTTTAATGTCATTTTATATGAAGACAGGGAAAGCAAATCGATTACAAATTTAGCTATAATTTGGGAAAGCTATTGTCCTTAAGCTCAAAACTACTTTCATTAATTGGACTGTTAACACACTGTACATCCACTGCAACATGAGGTGTATTATTTCTTAGTATTAAAAAAATACAAATCCTTGAAACTATTTTGTTTATTTAGTAGATAACAAACAATTTCAGAAAACAACATGTCTGTGCTTACACTCAGCTATTAACACAGAATCACTAGAAAACTAATACACTGAAATAACTGCCAAACACAGACTTCGCTTTTTGTGAAAATTCAGAAATGCAATAGTACAATGTTGAAACGAAACTTCAAATTATAAGGATTGTTTGATAATACACAACAAAAAACTGAGAGAGAAAGCTTCGTACAATATTCCTAGAGGTGTTCACTGCACCCCAACATAGCCAAATTTCCTGGACTCTATACTTTGGATATCTGCCAGCTTCCTCTGGTAGCTTGACACGGTGACTATGCTAAACAAAAGAAAGGAGTGAAAACCTCATTAATACTTCAATAATTAAGTAATAAGGTTAATCTGAAGATGATGGACATTGCATCTACAACATTCATGACTGACATTTCATCACCAATTCCGCAAGAATCAAGTGTTTGAACTATAAAATGTGCTGTTATTTCTTATATAACCTCTGCTTCTTCGCAGAAACTATTTTGTTCATTATTCAGCAACAAAGACCAAACCATTTTTAATGTTGTTAATATGGCACTGTATTTTCTCTTATTTGCTATAAAAATCTTGCTTTTTATTTTATTTGTATACTTAATGTGAAAATTCGAATGATTTCACAAAGAAATGTTATCTGGTGAAGATACCACAAACTGTTTATACGTTAAACTAATTATCAAGTAAAATAATCGTAAGATTGTGCAGACATTACAACAACTTATAAAGTATATGTTTTACATCATTGTTTGCTAAAGTTTGGAAATTTAAATGATTTCTTCTAAAACAGCATGATTACTTTGTGCAGTTTGCAGAAGTATTTAATCTTAGTATATAGTACCAGGCCATAGCATAATCCTATCCCAGAGGTGTTCATGATTGTGTGCAATGCAATCTCACAATGAAAAAACAAAGACAAAAACATAATTTAGAAAGAAATGGCAATAACTCTGACATTAGCTTATGAGAGAACAACGGAAAGTCTGTTAAATATAACTCACTTCAAATAATGAACACAGGAAATCTGTGCCATAATCCTGAGGATATTACTTCTGGAGGTGTTGAGCAGGAGAATAAACTGCAGTAGTCTGAAATTCAAAGAATGCTAAAGTGGATTTAATATTTAAATGGGAAGTAAAAGCCTTTCAGTTCTAGCTTTCTAAGAACTGTAAAGCCCAACTAGGATACAAAATACGTTTTTTATTTTTCACTCATCAAATGGCCATTATTATTAGTGTTATCATGAATAAGTTGACTAGATTCGCACTACATCTATATTACAATATGTAATATTAGCCAAGCATATATCATGACTAGACAATACAGTTTTATTTTAAAAATAAGTGTATATGTAATGCAATTCTGGTTATGGTATGGATTTGATTTTGGTTAGATTCTACACCATTTATTGCATTCATACATCCTACTTACCAACAGACCTTTGAAAAAATAGATCGATTCCTTCTTGCTGTTCATATGCCTTTCAAATCTTGCCAGCTTTAGTAAATCGAAGAATATTCTCCTCGGATTTACCTTGGCATGCGTTAAAATACGAACCGCTGCGTTAAAACATCGTCTCAATACATTCAGCCAACCATAGGGTTCTTTTATATTTCCACATCGCACATTGAGTTTAAAAGACAGTACAAACTTGGCCACTAACATTACGAAAACAAGTTTATACTGAGTAAAACGACATAATATACCAAATTTTGGACTAAATATGTGTTATTTTTAAAATCATTTTATTTTCAACACAGCAATTTATAACAATTGTATTGACAGCTCTGAATGTTTTATGAACGAGCTGCACGGTGTCATCTAGCGTCTACACCTGCATTCAATGGACATGTGCACCGCAAAAAATGTAACTGCGGGTGGTCGATGCTGCTCCGGAAGTTCATTCCCCAGTTGACACACGCTGGGACTAGTTGTCTAAATTGAACTGTAATGTTGCATTAAACGACATCAGCAATAGCCGCTAGATGCCACACTGCTACCATCTAGCGACGTAGCTGGGTGTAAGATTATGCAAGTGTCGTCTGAGCTCTGGAGTATCAACAGCAGATGACAGCATTAGACTTTAGTTCGATGTGTAAGTTATAAGTAAAATCCATCAACGTAATTGTCCTTAAAGTTCATGCGTTGCAATATAAGTTGGAAATGTCACATCTTGGTCTCGGATTTTGGACCTCGAGGAGAACAGACTTAGCGAGAAGCACAGCTGCCAGCTACTCTCTCTTCCTGCCTCTCAGCCACTAAGCGGAGAGTCTCTGTTCAGCCTCCGGTAACTCAGCGGGTCTTCTTCGGTTATTAAGAGCCCAGCTGGTTAACTTTCACGGCCATAGCCACCGTCTCACCGACTGGTAAGGTGCACATATTTACTGTGTCCGGCCCTCTGCAACTTAAGCTTTTCAGCAACCACTGGATACTCTTTCTACCCTTCTCCTTCCTTCCTCTTTTCTCTCTTGTGCTCCCCGCGTAGGCTTCTGCTCCAGGGGCTTCGGTTCATACTTCTCCTGTAGCACTTCCTCTTCCCTTCTTCTTTCTACAGTAAGCGCGCGCTCCCATGCAGCCCTATCGTCCACCGGATCGCTCGCGGCTTGGGCCGCATGCAAACACCCGCAGTACACTCAAACCACTCCCACTCCTCCTTACCACACTCCTAAACCCAGCCTTCCCGATTCTTCCCCTAATCCATCTTTCTCCTCTTCCAACTCCTATACCATCTCTCCTGTATCTCGGCCTCCTCGACCTAATCCTAGAACTTATTCCAACCGCCGACCATCCTCTCTCCCTCCTCCGTGCCCCAATCTTGTAACTCCGTCTGTCTTAAGCCCCACGTCTATTACCACCACGGTAACCTCCGCCTCAGCCGCTTCCTCCCTTTCTGTTTCTACCACTTCCTCCTCTTCTGTCATCACCTCCGCCTCTACACCTTCTCCGGCTCCTATCTCCTCTCTGCTGCCCCCTTGCACCTACCTCCCCTTCACCATGATCCTCTTCCACAACCCTTACCACATGCTCCTCCGCTCCCTCTACGACGGCTCCTGTCTCCTCCTCCCCTTCCATTGTCCCCTCCACTTCTTCTGCTCCCATCCCTTCCAATCTCTCCATTACTCCTATTCCATCCACCTTCCTCCCAACCTACCGCGCTCCCTGTTCATGCGCCCTACTATACCCAAGCTGTCACCCTCCAACTCCAACCTCCTATCTACATTCACCGGGGGCATGCTTCCGAGCTGGGAAAACTCTTTCAAGACTTTGAACGTGAAAACCCTGGCGACGATTACTTCATTACCAAGGCTGCAATCTCTGGTAATTTCGCGGTCCGCACGAGATCGGAAGGAGATTATCGCCGTCTCGCTCAGTTTCTCGAGCCGCGGGGCGTAACCTTTCATCTGACCCCACGGGAGACTGACGAACCCACCGACTCGTAGTCAAGCCTCTCTCCATGAACCGGGCCGAGGATGAGATCGGGGGAAACGCTGCGGTCTCGGGGTATCGATGCCAGAGGTGTCACCCAGTTGCATCGGTTTGATCGTGACCGCACCCTTATGCCTCTGTACATGGTCGAAGTCTCCTCAGACCAAGACAGGGACCTGCTCCTCAACATTGAGGAAGTCCTCCATTTCCGGGTTACGGTGGAGACTATAGGCGTCCACTCTTGCCAACTCAATGCAACCAGTGCCAGCAGCTCTGTCACATGGCCGATCAGTGCCGTGGCAGGGCTGTTTTCTCCAAGTGTGCAGGCCCACATGCTTCGAGTGGCTGCAGTGTTCCTATTCCAGAGCGCCTTTGTGCACTCTGCAACAGGCATGGGCACGGTGCGCGTTATCGGGCCTGTCCGGAATACCGCCGCCAGCTTGTGCTGAGGGGCAGTCAAGACAGGCGTCCCCCTCCAACCCACTGCGGCAGCCCCCAAACACAGCGGCGGGACGTGACCGACCTCTGCCCCGAGTGACGCTGGCAGCTCTGGCCCAGCGCCCCGGCGTGTGGGGTCCCCGGAAATGCTTCCGGCTCGTTAGTCAAACGGGATGGGGCCTCTCCCATCAGATCTAACCGTCTACGCCCAGGGGAAGCACTTGGCCCGTTTGCCATTGAATTGCTTGCTACTGTGAGGCGATCGGGCACGTGAGGTGCTACTATACATCCTCCTAACCCAACCTCTGGGCACACAAAGGATCCTGGAGGATTATGCTCAATTTCTGAACTTATGCCTTCTATTAGTTTCTCCGTCTCACCACCATCACCTTTTTCTCCTATCTTTACCTCTGATGACTAACATTGATGACGACCACTCGCTACGTATCATGACCTGGAGCTCTCGCGGAATTAGGCGCCGCAAACACGAATTTCTAGTCTTTCTGCAAACTCATTCCGTTCCCGCAGCTCTAACACACCTGGGCAACATCAATAGGCTAAACTTACCCGGCTACCTTGTCCATCGCTCCGATAGAGATAGGCGGCACGGCCATAATCATACGTAACGATGTCACCCACGACCGAACCTATATTCCTCCTTTAGCCCGGCTTGAGGCTGAATGTCATGTTTGATAACTCGCGTGCAGTATACAATCCTCCTGGCGACATTGACACTTCCGATCTGGACATTTTGCTCAATCTCGACCGCAGGAGATCTAAACGCCAAACATCTTTCATGGAATTGCGACTCTACCAACAATCACGAAATCTCCGCCGACTATGGTATACACTGCCCATCTGAACTCACGTTCGTTCCCCTTCGACTCAACCTTTCCCCCAGTATACTTGACATTGCGCTTACGCACAATCTCACTCACCGACTCCGCCTGCAAGTCATTAATGATCTATCGTCTGACCACCTGCCTGTCTTAATCACTTTGCAAGGATCCCTCGCCACCCATCAGCTAACTCCTAGGCATAACTTCGGCAAAGCCGACTGGAGCAAATTCCCCCAATCTATATCCGATAATTTGAACGCAACTCCTGTATCTACTGCTGCTGACTTAAACAGCGGAACGCTTGGAACGCACAATTCAGTTTGCTATAACTATGTCCGTACCAACCACCATTCCTACTACCAGCCGCAAACCACCTGACAGCGGCATCCAATCACTCACCACACTCCGCAACAAAGCTCGCTGGAAATGGCAGTCCTCCCGCCACTCTGCTCATCTTGACAATTTCCGGCGCCATAATGAGCAACTTCGCCAAACCTCTGCCAACCTTATCAACAAACAATGGAGCGCCACCCTCTTCATTCTTGACCCCAATCACTGCCATCTTTGGAAAATCGCCAAAACCTTGGTACACGACAAAACACAATTACCGCCGCTCCACCATAACCACACAATTGCCACTACTGATACTGAAAAGGTCGAACCACTAGCCGACGCGCTGGAACGTAATCTCACCCCAACGACATTCCCTCTTCCCCAGCCTTCGTTGCTGAAACTGACATTCTCGCCCACCAGCTCAAAACGCAGGCCACTCACAACCGCATCCGCAAAACCCATGCTTCTGGGATCCAATGGCTGATTAGACACCTACCGAACAGAAAAGCTCCGGGTCAGGACAGAATTCCAAAAATCGCGCTGAAAGATCTTCCTCCGTAGGCTCTCCAACTCCTAACTGCGATTTTAAACTTTGCTCTCCAAAGCTGCACTTATCCCAAACGATGGAAACACGCCCAAGTTATCCACTTTCTAAAGAAAACCAAAAATCCTACTGATCCTCAGAATTACCGCCCTATTATCCTACTTAGTGCCCTCAACAAACTCTTCGAAAAGGTCATACTCAAAACCCTCAATGCACATCTCCTTAAACACAACTTTTTCGTTGACGAGTAATTTGGCTTCCGCACCCATCACTCGACCACTCTACAATTACTAAGAGCCACGGAGTTCATCACCCATAAACGGTCCACCGGTGCTCTCTTTCTAGACATTGAGAGTGCATTTGATCGCGTCTGGCACAACGGCCTTCTTCCAAAAATTTACTCACTTCAATTCACCGACTCCCTTATCCAGCTTATTGGCAACTACCCTTGTGATCGCACTTTCTTTACCTCAGTCAACAATAGCTACTCGAGTACACGACCCATTCGCGCCGGAGTCCCTCAGGGCAGCCTGCTCGGTTCTACATTATTCAACATTTACATCAACGATCTCCCCCTACAGCCTCCTATTTCCTACACGCGGACGACACGGTCATTATGGCACACTCCGGCAAGCCTCAGCTCCTACACCGTTACCTTCAACGCACACTCGACTACCTCACTGACTGGTTAGTCCTGTGGCGCATCAAAATCAACACCGCTAAATGCCAAGCCATCGTTGACACCGCTACCAGAGACATAATCTTCCACCTCTCAATCTCTTCGTGAATCCCATCCCCTGGACCAACCAGGTGCAGTATCTTGGTGTCACCAAGGCCTCACCTCGCAGGCACACATAACCAGCACCCGCAAACGAGCCAACTCCGGAAACTATACCCCTTGATCAACATTAACAGTTGTCTCCAGCACAAGACGGGTCTTACACTATACAGACCAATTGCTGCCCCCTCACATATTTGCCAACTCCAATCATTCCAAAACAAGCTTCTCCGCATTATTGCCAAAGTTCCAAAAATAGCACCTTCTAAAATATTACACTCCGATCTCCGCATGCATACCGTTGTACACTTTATCAAAAAACTTGCAGCTGATCTTTATGACAAGGCCAAGAAGAACTACAATCCACTTATTCGCGATCTTGGACAATATGATATGGAATACGACACCCATCGCCGCCCTCTCCATCTCTTCGAACGCACGCTATTTCCCGACGATTCTCTTATAGACGTCCGTGCCTACTTGTTTCACTTGATGCCACCTTAGCTCGTCGTCTGCACTTCATATATCACAGACAGCTTTCTCATGATTCTTTACAAATTTTTCAGGTCCACTGACTGGTATCCGCAAATACCGACCCCGATCTTCACTGCTGCGCAGCCGAAGAGCCGCATCACCTACCACTGGACCATCAGCCCGACGCTGCGCCGATTCAGAAACTCAATCAAACGTCCACTGACTGGTAACCGCAAATACCGATCCCGATCTTCACTGCCACGCAGCCGACAACCCGCATCACCGACCATTGGACCATCAGCCTGACGCTGCGCCGATTTAGAAACTCAATCAAAGGTTACTTCACGTGAAATCCCGCCCCACCATGCCATTTCTTTTCACTGCATTACAAAATTTTCGAAACTACATCGCGAGCCCCTTTCTTACGCATCTGACTAACACACTAACCACTCAATCGCTAACCAACCATCTTCAATGCATGCACTATTCCCTGGGCGCCATCCAGGATGTGCCATGGGTGTCACCCAGGTTATTCTGTCTGATTCGCTCGCATCCCAGAATGCCAGCACTAATCTTTAGCTTACTAACCGGGGTGCTCATGCGGAACCCGACCCATCTTTGCACGCTCCACCACTAACAAGCACCGCTTTGCCTTGCTTGTTTAGCTCACTAACAGCATATGCATGGGGAGACGATGTAGCCTCTGAGGATGATCGTCACCGGGGGCGGCGGGTGTGGGACCGCCCAATTGAAAAAAAAGAACGCGCCATTTATTCAGAAGCTATGAATACCAGTTTTTTTTTTTTGTTTTCTGGAGCGGAATCGGACTACTGAGTGAGTCTAATTCAGCGCGTTTGGAAGCTACACATTCTCCACTCAATGATGGGAGTAAGGTGTCGTATAAGGTGTATTTTTTCCGATGTTTTGAGGTAGCCATTTGTAGAAGTAATGCTACGATCGGTAATTCGTTAATGCATCTCACTAGTTTATCAACCGAACCCGGCTGCTCTCGTGCAGAGCTCTTAGATCCCTCCCCGCGTTTTGAAACGCAACGACCCCAAATGAAAGGAGTGCCAGTTTTAAATAAAATAATTAGCGTTTTTAACGGTATTCTCAACCTGCAGAGAAAACATTTAAAGACACGAGTAATTTTATTCAACACCTGCACTATTTTCAGCTTGCTTACTCAGTTGCTAGAATATTGAGATTATCACTTTTGTCTTAAACCCACAGTATTTTTACTTGTCTTTCTATAAGGTGAAGTAGGAAAGGCTTTGGCTTGGTGTTATGCAGTGTTATTCTTTGTATACAGCAGTTTACCATTCATTAATTTAAAAGCTGCTAACGGAAATGCCATAAGATTTGCATTCTGCAATAATATACAAATTATAACAGATATGATATATCCTACCATGTACAAAGAATGTCAGAATTTAGTTATACATAAAACACCACATTATATAACTGCACACTTATTCAAAAATAAATTAAATACATTAGAAAAAACAAAAAGCAATTATTGAAACAAACCAAAAATTTAATTAAACATCTTAGGTGTTACAAACTTGAACAAAATTGCTTGCACTAACATCCCTAGATGTAGATTCGTAAAACAATCACAATGTAAATAAACAAAGCTAACTGAAATCCTTGCTGCTGTTTTGTTTATTCACTGGATTACAAATTCATTTGGAAAAGGCATGTCTGTAGTTAGATTGAGAACATTAACTAAAAAGTGCAAGCTTTAAAGTTATTAAAACCAACTAATTCACTGAGACAACTGCCTAACACCAACTTCACTTTTTCTGAAAATTCAGAACATGTTTCCAGTAATAGTCCTCAATTTTTAGTTAATGTTTCAACTGATATTGAAATGAAATTCCAAATAGTAAGGAATATTTAATGATATGTACAGCAATACATTGCTATATAGGTGAGAGAGAAAGCTTCAATATTCCTGATCACTGCACACACACGAAAACAAGAAACAAACCCAAATTCCCTTGGATATCTGCCAGAGTAAATTCGGCAGCCTGAGATGGTGACTGCGCTAAACAAAACAAAAGGAGAGAAAACGTCATTAATGCTTCATTTATTAAACAATAAGGTTAATAAATGTACTTGGAAGGTAATATTCTTTGTATTTACAACATCCATGACCGACATTTCATCACTAATTGCTGCATTAATCATTAGACTTTGAGCTACAAAATATCCTGCTTCTTTTAATATACCCTCTTCATTCACAGTAACAATTGTGTGTTATTATTCGCCAAAACAAAGCAAACATTACTCTAATGTAAATGCAGCAGTGTATTTTCATATTTACTATAAAACCTTGCTTTTTTATTTCAATTTTTTTTACTTAATCTGAAAATTCATTCGTTCTACAAATACATCTCTTTCTGTGTGGAGATACCATGAGGTGTGTATAAGTTAAACTAACCGTAAGATAGTACTGTCTTAAACATTGCAACAACTTATCCAATACCACATTTTTCTTTGCTGAAGTTTGGAAATTAAAATGATTTCTTTGACAAAATGGCACTATCATGTTGTACAGTTTACAAAAGTGTTTAATCTTAGCATATGGTACTAGGCCAGTTGTGTGTACTAATGCTCTCACAGTGATAACCAAACGATAATCTACAAAAGATGTGGCAATAATTCTGTATTAGTTTGAGAGAAAAATAGAAAACCTATTAAATATAATTCGCTTCAAATGATGACTGAAGGCAATCTGTGCCATGATTACTTAAGATATTACTTCTGGAAGAGTTGATGTAAAAGATACACATGTCTGCATTCAAAGAATGGAAAAGTAAATTTAATATTTATACGGAAAGGGAACGCCTTTCAATTCTGCGTTTCCAACAACTGTAAAGATTAATTAGGATAACAATCAGACCTTTTTTTCACTAGAGCTTCACTCATTATGAAGCTGCCAAGAAATGTATTCTTAGTGTTATGTATAAACAAACCCAACAATATACTACTGACTTGCAAAAGATGATATTAGCGAAAAGACGTAAATACAATTTTGTTTTGAAAATATATGTAATGCAATTGAGGTTATGTCATGGGTAATTTTGGGGTATTATACGTTATTACCAGAGTTAGGATTTTTAGATGCTCACCTTTTTTCTTAGGGTAAGTGAAAGCTGTGCGGAAAGATATCACAGTGTGAAACTTTGTTTCTGGTTGCGAAAAGAGGCATTTTTTGGTACCTTTTCCCCTTTTTTAGGATCTTTACCCCTTTTTGGCACCTTTATCCCATTTCCCCCCAACCACGCCCATAATCCTCCTTTCCCCCCTATTTTCTTTTAAGTTTAATTCCAATTTATTCTTTAACTTCCAATTAACGTCTCCTCAACTTGCTGTGTACGTGCGAATAGTAAGCCTACCTCTTTCAGTAAACGCCGCGCGGGAATTGAAAGCACACTCACAACAATGAAAAATAATTGTGTGTTCGACGAAAACCTATTTCTCTCGCTTTACCGCTATAAAGTAGCCCGCAATAATGCAATTGACAATGAGTGATTCTATACCACCATATCAGTAGACTGCTGATCGTGAATGTGAGTTTATTACTGTGAGATACGTCATCTGTTTGCGTGGAGGTGAAGGTTGGGCACGCAGAAACGGCAGTAACCTCACCCCGAAAACTATTTAGACTGGGTTCTGCTCGAACTACTAGAAATCGCTGATGCTGAAGTTCCAGCATGAATGAGAACATTCTGGCAATTGTCGCGGTGTTCTAAGAGAATGTGGACAGCGAATGGGCGCAAGAGTGAGTTGTGTGACAGTCGCATTGTGTTAGCAAGTGATCTAGTGTTAGCTCTAGGATACATTACCAAACGAGTATATTAGTACTAGATTTTACTATGCCAAAGGTGTCCAGTGCTCGATTTATTGTTCTGACTGAGGAATTCAAACAAGATTTCATAGACACTAATGGAACTGTTATGCGATGTACTATTTGTGATTCAGCAATTTTGTTAGATGAAAAATGCCAGCGAGATCACATCAAACAACACATTTCCAGCTCTAAGCATCAAATGAACAAGACTCTTCAAGCAAACAACCTCTATTACGAAATGCATTTTCAACAGCCAAAATATGAAGGAATAAACATTGATTTATGTGCTGCTCTTATACAAGCAGGAATTCCACTCAATAAGGTGAACCATCCAGGCTTCAAGGGATTTCTTGAAAAATACACAAAGATGTCAATGTCCATGAGAGTACTTTAAGAAAACACTACATGGAGCCTGTTTACCAAGAAACCATAGAAAGAAACAAGGAGAAAGTGTCTGATTGCAATGTGGGAATTATTGTGGATGAAACCATAGACCCAATGGAACGATATGTTTTGAACATTTGAGTTTTTCCCTTAGCAGGGGAGAAAGTTAAGCCCATGTTGTTAAATATTTACGAGCTGCAGGAAGCCATGCCAATACAGTAATGCAATCCATTATGAACTTCTGCCAAAAACTCTGGCCTACTGGTATCGAAATTAAATTAAATTGAGTTTTATTTATGGACGCTCTTTAACTACTATGGTCCTTAGCGTCCCATTCCATATTGGGCGTGAAAGACCGGTAATTTTGTCTCAGAGGCCTCTTTATCAGGCTTGAGGTTCTTTTACGTGCCGTAAATCTACGACACGGGAGTTTGAAAAACTTCCTCTTGTGATTACGGACCAGGCTCCATACATGATTTCAGCTGTTAACCAATTGAAACATTTATTTCCTAACTTGAAGTATGTGACATGCTTGGCTCATGCCCTTCACATGGTTTGTGAATCCATAAGGAACGAATATGACATCGCAAATCAATTCACCTCTGCCCTGAAGAAGATTCTACTGAAAGCTCCGAGCCATGTTGTTTACTACAGGGAAATCACTGGCCTGCCCCTTCCAAATTTCCCGGTCATTACTCGCTGGGGATTTTGATTGAGTCTGCTGCTATGTTGTGTGAGAATGTTGACAAAATTAAAGAGTTTGTGCTTTCTTTGGATCCATCCGACGCAGGTGCAATTTCCAAGGCACAGCAACTTCTGTTACCGGAGAAAATACATAATTTGCAGACAGAACTATATTGTCCATAGTTACAAGTACCTGCCTGCATCTATTAAACGATTGGAAGAACAAGGTCTGGAAAAGGAAAGACAATGGGATATTTTTACTTCGTAAGGGAGCAGTTAGATGGTTTTACCACAGACAAACTTGAATCTAGTCTTCAGAAGAATCCAGACGTTTAGGAATTCGCCACATCTGTAGAGTTGCCATTCCGAATGAATACAAGGTTTGCCCCACTGGTTGCTGTGGATGTTGAAAGAAGCTTTGTCATCTACAAAGACATTCTATCTCCTACTAGAAACTGACAGACTTTTAAAAATGTGGAGAGACTTAATGTCTTGAAGTACAACAGCTTATGTTTTTTTCTTCTTTCTTTTGATGAGTGATAATTTCATGTACTTGTTTGTAGTTCAATAAATTAGAATAGAGGAGAGCGAAATCGTTGAATTAGTTATAGGAATGGACAACTGAAATTAACCCAAAATCTAAAAAAAATCAACAAAAAATATGTTTCCAAAAAATTCTCCATTGCTTTTATTTTCAGAATCCACTTTTATTTTTGACCTAGGTAACGCTTCAGGATTGTTACGAGACTTTCTAAATACCCTTGCGCATTTGGTTGCTAGCTGCTTATGATTTTAAAACTTCATTTTAAGGCGTTTGTTATTTTCAGCATTTCTGCATATTCAAAATGTTCCACAGGAAGTAGTTTTCATCCATTCATATTGACATTTTTATGCTTTTTTCAAAAACACAAATAAACAAAACTGTTATATAATTTTTATGTGTAATGTATAGTTTTTGCGCTACTAATTTATGAAGATAACTATGTTAAACCAAGAATGGTAGAAAAACAATTATATGACAGATTTTTAGTTACTTGTCATAGAAGCAGCATAAGATTTTTTTGTTTGAAAAATGCATTATGTATTGTATTTTGCATATATCCATAATTTTATATTTTGAAAATTAATAACTTGAAAACTATTAAGATTTTGGATTGAAATTCACAAAACAATTATATCTAAAGAAGACTGACATGTGGTTACAATTTCAGCCCAATTGAATGAATAGTTTAGAAAATAGCAATTTCAGTTGTGCATCCCCTTAAATAAACTAGCACCATATTGTCCCTTTTTTCACCTTATTTGAGCACCTTTTCCCCTCCTTTTTTCATCTGAAATTTGCACCTAAATATCCTAATCCTTGTTATTACATTCATACATCCTAGTTCCCAATAGGACTTTGAGAAAACGATACGCTCTCGTATACCTTTTAAATCTTGCAGTTTTACTAAATCGAAGAATTTTCTTTTCGGATTTACTTTCTCAGCCGTTAAAATGCTATCCGCAACTTTTAAATTTGGTTTCAAATCGGAGAGATTTAGCCAACCTTAGGGTTTTTCTCACATCGTGCATTGAGCTCAAATACAGCATCAGTTGGTCCAATAATATAATGAAAACACTTATTCTTAATAAACTGATATACTCTATGAACTTTGGGACTAAATTTATACTATTTTTAAAACTATTTAATAGGCAACATAGCAGTCCACAATAACTGTGTTGGCAGCCTTGAATATCCCACATATGGGAGGTACAGTTTCATCTAGCGTGTGCATTTAAAACCAATGGGCATTTGCAGGGCTCAATATGAATGATTTAAGTTGGTCGATGTGGGAAACCCGATGCTGTAACGGGAAGTTTCTACACCAGCTGTCATTAGCTGGTCCCACTGAACACTAATACGACGCCAGTAGCTTGGTTGTTATTATAGCGTTTAATTAGACTCACTCAGTAGTCCTATTCCGCTCCAAAAATTATATTGTATTTTGCAATAGTCCCGGTAAAAGATTGGTAACCCTCGCCCACAAATTGTCAACTCAATGGTGGGGATAAGGTGCCGCATAGGGCGCTTTTTTACGGAACTTTCGGGTGCCCTTTAACGGAACTACGCGGCGGTCGGTATTGCACCGTACTTCTTTATCAACTGATCACGCTTGCTGCTAGCCCCGCTCCCCGCTTATGAAACGTACGCAAGCCAACTGAAAGGAGTGCAAGTCTCATATAAAATCGCCTGCGTTTTTAATGGTTTTCTCAATCTGGAGAAAAAACCATTAAAAGCACAGGTGACTTTAATTAGAACTTACACTCCTTTCAGTTCTTACTCATCTGCTAGAATACTGTCTTTATACTCATTTTCAATAAAGTGGGAAAATAGGAAAGGTTGTGGTATGTATGGTATTATGTAATATTACACTTTGTATACAGCAGTTTACCATTCATCAACTTAACAGCTGTTAGCTACATGATAAAAATGTCATTGATTCGCACTCTATAATAATAGAATGATATCCTACTATGTACAAAGAATGCCAGTATTTAGTTATACATAAAACACTATATAATATTTTAACAGTTGTATTGAAAAATAAGCGAAATACGTCAACAAAAACAAAAAGCAACTATTCAGTTACACAATTTTTTTTAATAAACCAGCATCTTATGCAAGACACACCTGAGCAAAATTCCTTACACTAACGTCCCTTGATGCATATTTAACACGCATTACATTTTTAATAGCTGCTTCTACATTTTCCAGATCATAAATTTCTTAGCAAATAATTTGTGATTAGTTATTCTGTTTGTTGGATTTTTATTTGGAATATATCTGTTGCAATCTAATCTAGTATCTATTTCCAAGGCACTTAAAATAAGCACTAACATCATGGATTCTATCTTCTTTTTTTCTAAGTGAAAGAAGGTTAAAAATGTTTTACAGCTATTTTCTATTACTCCAGCTCAAAATATAAAAACTTGTAATATGCAGGCCATCAACTTGCTGCTCTATGGTGCACCGAGAAGTGCTCATTTACTCAAACCTGTGCCCGAGATAGCACATAGGTAAAAGTTAAGTTGAAAAAACAGAGGTAAAGGAAGTAAAAATTATTTTTCAGTTTGACTATGGAATCCTAACATACAACAACGTTGTGCTTAATACAGGTTCGAACCAAACAGCTGTGAACATAAAGACAATCTTATGAACACCATATTAGACATAATTTCTCCTTGTTTTCTTGCACCGTAAGTTACAAATTGAATAATATAACCAACAATACCAAATAAGAAAGTTCACTCAATATTTTATAAATAAGTAGGTCACACACACACACACACACACACACACACACACACACACACAATACAATACGTCTAACAGCCGCCCGTGCGTTAGTGACATCACGACTGTTTGCTCAAAACAATGAAAGTAATTGTGGAAGTACTATGGAAGCAGAGCCATTATTCCGTATGTGGGTAGTGAGCACTTTCGCTATCAATATGTAACACACGCACTTGCATCACCTTAGCATTGCTGTCGTAGGCATTCTGCTGCCAAAATTGTAACACCATGGGCCCTAAGCCGCAAGGGCCGCAGCTACGGAGCGACGACAGGTTCTGCGCGTCTAAACTCGATTAATCCACTTTAGCTACATTTTCCTTGCTTCGTGACATTCCGTTAGCCATATTTTGTTTTCATCACGTTCGCAATATCTTCTGACAAGATTTCCGCAAAGCTAAGTGGTCGCCAAGAAGGGCCCAATGTTTTCGATAAACCAACAACTCCTACACAATTTAAGAACCCATGATACTACACAATCAACTCTGCGTATTAAAAAACCACGATTTCGTAAGTTTCTTAAAATTTCATACCTCCTTCCCGCGTACGGAATAATATCTGGAAACTGCAGCAAGTTATACATGTGATGATACAGCTGCACAAGTTATATTAATGCAATATTCATTATCTCTTTGCGTCTGAGCCAAGAAATCTAGGCACAAATGCCGGGTTCATGCACTAAATGAAAGACGATTCAGTAAGGACAACCATAACCTCTTGAGGGAAATGAGAGATGGTGACCCAGAATTTGTGGGGCACAACCAAATGGAAGAGTGCACTCATGTACATAAGACGGCGAAAGTCTCGCATCGCGATCGTCTACTGTTGAACAGCAGGCAATGCAAAGAGAAAGAAATGTAGAATTCTTCCTCTATGCACGCAACGCAAGTTTGCTGTTCTGTGGCATACAGTTTGGAGTTTGCAAACTCTTGCATTGCGTAGCGCGTTGCGTGACTCTATGTAAATGCTTTCATTAAATAACATGAATTCAAAGTCTTGCGCTTATGCTACGTCTGCACTTACATTTCATTGTGAAAGACCAGAAATTTTGTTCAGAGGCCTGTTTATCAGCCGCGAGGTTCTTTTACGTGCCGTAAATCTACGACACGGGACCACTGGCTTTACTTTCCCTCCGAAGGCAGCCATGCTAAGGAGTTTTACGCCCGAAATGATAGTATTAGACTATAATTTTATAGTATTTCAGGCAAGACAAAATAAATCGATGGTGCGGTAGATTTGAATATAAAAACCATAGGCGCCTAAAACGGAACAACAGGCGCTGAAATGCCTCTCTTCCACCAGTATATATAAAAGCAGAAACTAAGTTATCGGTAAGCAGATATATGTATTTCTTATTTTTTCCGTAAAGAAGCTTGTATTTTGATTTGTTGAAATTAAATAAAGGATTATTTAATTTTCAGTGAATTCGTTGAATTTTCAGTGTGATTATGAACGTGGTATACCTGCTTTTGAATATTGTTGGTAATGGCGGAGAGCGCGTAAATACGGTGTATCGGCATGTTTTTGTGTTTATAGTACCTACCTGTCAGTTTCAAGAAAGAAGGTTTAAAGAGAAAAATATTTTCAATATCACACATTTTGAAGATTCGTGTTAAGCGTGTTAATTAGAGCAGCATGTATTTGAAGTCAATGATTTTAGATGGGTTTAAATCGTATGGAAACAGGACAGAAATTCACGGTTTTGATCCACTATTTAATGCTATCACTGGACTAAATGGAAGTGGAAAGTCAAATATTCTAGACGCTATTTGCTTCGTTTTGGGAATTTCTAACCTCTCTCAGGTAAAGCATTTTTACTTACACAGTTATTAATTCTTGACAAGTAAAAAGCAGCAAACCCAAGAAACTATATTTTCGAGCACTGCTTGTAAAAGCAGATTTTGGGTCTGTAGTTTGAGGAGTGAGTCAGGCTTTAAACGAGGTAGAGTTTTTTTCTAGAATACTTCGTAGGATTAAACAGGAAGCATTTTTGAGGTTATGAGAGCGTTCTAATGTTTTTAACCTCTGTACCTTTATCAGTATTCTCTTATTTCTTTTTCCAATTAAGGTTAGAGCTATAAACCTGCAAGATCTGGTGTTTAAAGGTGGAAAGGCTGGAATAACAAAGGCAAGTGTTACACTTGTTTTTGACAACCAGAACCCAAGGCAGAGTCCTATTGGATATGAGCAGCATAAGGAGATCACAGTCACAAGACAGGTAATTACTGTTAGGATTTGCTGTTTTGTAACAAATATGACAATATGAACTGCTGTTTCCGCTGGTTTGAAGAACTGCTAAGATTACCTTCAGTATTTCAAGGTATCCAATGAAGTTTTAAAAATAATTTCTGACATGAATGGCTCCAGTACAGTCCCTTGCAAAACGTCAGTTGAAGCACTGAACAGCTGAACCCTGTAATGTACACCTCACATTTTGTCAGGTGAATTGGTACCGACTGAACCATGTGTGTACATAAACATCCATCTACTATAATTTGACTCTAAAACAACCACAAAAAAAATCTGATGTGTTACACTCACATGACATTCTCTACTCTTGTACAAACTACTTTTACAAATGCTTATTCTCCATCTACTTCATGTTAATGAAGATAAACATTTGCAGACTCTATCTTATTGCTAATTTTCTTTTAGATGTAAGGGAAATATATATTTACAAGGGCAATATAGAAATACAGTAGCCTTTAAGCATATACATATCTCTTAATAGCTGGTTGCTATGTGCAGCACTATTCCCTTTCCCACAGATTAATACTCTTTGCATATCCAAGACAAAAAAATGAATAACGAATTCCCATTTGAGAAAATGAGTATTGAAAAATTTAAGGGAATAACAAGCAATATCTCGAAAATGGTTCACTCAACAAAAAAAATGAATATGACATAAATTGTGTATTTTAATGCAATCTACATTTTTTGTGTAGTAAAATTTTGTCTTATCTCTTATGGTTTACCAGTTATGCAAAAGTCGTTCACAATGAAGAATACTTTTGGAGAATTCCCAGAAAATTCAAGATATACATTTTATTTGTCATCAAAATATCTTAAACATATGATATTTTAATAAAAATCGTTAGAGCCATTTTTGAGAAAATTAAAATTTTCGAAAAATCTTCCATGCAAACGGTAATCTGGGGTGGGGGGATTTTCTTGAAAACCTTCGCGTCGCATCCTTGGAAGATACTGAACCTAAATACCAATTTTGGTGTTTATCTGACTGTTCGTTTCTGAGTTATGCCGTTCACAACACACACACAGACAGACACACACGCGGACATGTTTCCAAAAATGCTTTTTTTGGATTCAGGGGGTCTCAAAACATATATTTCCGGTGAAATCTCGGTATCGAATTTTTTGGTTGAATACAATACTTCCCCTACTTACTATATGTAGTAGAGAAAGTAATATGAATGAATATTTTGATGTAATGGCTTACTTAACAGAAAGATTATTAATGTTTTTTCATACAGTTGTTTTTGGCATATTTTTTTACTTGAATATTGAGGAACTTTATAGAACAGCACACTTCCTTTCTAATGTGGGAGGGGCTGTACAGGCTAATGGTGGGAGAAACGCCATGTATGATGCTAATTTAATGACAAAAAATATATATATATATATATATATTGTGTTAAATTAGCATGACTTTTTCAACCCACTATTATTTATTTTTATAAGCCTTCTATAAACTATTCTTACAAAAGCCTATTTTTCTATCTTAAATGAGTTAAGACGGGAAAGTAGTTAACTGTCACAAATGTTGGTAAATCTGTGCGACGACTCTATTTATTATGGCGGCCGCGTGCAGAACCTTATTGAAGTGCCAACATCGGAACTGTATATTTGCAGCATGCCAGCCACTACCAATGTAATATTTAACATCGCTAGACGTTAAACAAATGTGGAAAACACACACACGCACACGCACGCATGCGTGTACACACACATACACATATCTCTCTCTCTCTTGTTGAAATGTCCATGATATTTTGAAATGCATTTCGTATAAGAGAAGAACGTAGATGACCAATAGATGCCACAAAGACACATGTAAAATAACTAATTCGTGTTTTCTGTAGAGGGGAAGTGAAATGTGCATAAACATGGTATAACGCACATAAATATGTGTGGATTGTGTGTGAAAACACAAAATTGAAAAGCAATGATGCCGGAAAGCAAAACACGTAGATGAAGCCAAACATAAATAATGTTTAAAGAAAGCATACGTATACTAGACAAATATGTTTGGGAAAGTCAGCAATATATGAAGTTTAAAATTGTCAATTTTTTTAAATTCATTTTTACTTATTCTTTTTCTCATTCATTATTGTACCACATACCTAGTAGGCAGAAGAGATATTTCCTTCCACACAAAATATTCGATAACGAGATTTCACCAGAAATACATGTTTTGAAACCCTATGAATTCAAGAAATGTATTTTTAGAAAGCAAAACTGACGAGGACCTTCTCTACCTACAGGTATGTGGTAGAAAAGGTAAAAATGCTTTTTTTTTTTGGTTCAGGGTGCCTCAAAACATTTTCGGTGAAATCTGGGTATCAAAATTTTGCATCGAATGCAATACCTCCTCTACCTTTTTAGGTAGAACTAGTAGAAGTACTTCTTTTATTTAGGGGCCGCAAAACATGTATTTCTAGTGAACTGTTTGTGTGAAATGCAATAATTCTACCTAAGCCGTACACGGTAGAATAAGTAAAAATGAATGGGGAAAAAATCGAAAATTGTCAATTTTTCTTGCTAAAGTTTATGTGTGCTTTGCTTTAAACATTATATATGTTTGGCTTCATCTATGTGTTTTCTTTTACGGGTTATTGCATTTTATTTTTGTTTTTGCACACAATCCGCGTGTATTTTTGTGTGCTATACCCATGTTTATGCATGTTTCACTTTTTATTTACTCTTATAGAAAACATGCATTACTTATTTTACGCATGGTATCCAGCGAAAACACAGTTGTGATATTGGCACTTCAATAAGTGCTGAGTAAGTAGAGTCATCACACAGAATTACCCAAATTTTGTATAAATATCTCATTACACCTTTCGTTATAGGTACAAAGAGAGTAGCAATAGTCAAATGTTTACAAAGTGGTTGCTGTATGCTGGCTTTAAAATGCCATGCTCTTTCCATGATGTGAGAAACAGCTGACGGTTGGCAGTACCTACTTCAAAAAAATCTGATGTGTTACACTCATGACTTTCTCTACTCTTGTACAAACTATTTTTACAAACTCTTATTCTCCATATATTTCATATTAATTGAGATAAATATTTGCAGAAACGATCTTTTGACATGCAAAGAGAATTACATTTTACACATAGCGACCAGTTCTAAAAATACTTGACTATCGCTTAAGGCGTATTATGTTCCCCTTGTTTTGTATTTGCAAGGGCAATATAGAAATACAGTAGCCTTTAAGCATATACATATATCTTAATAGCTAGTTGCAGCACCATTCTCTTTGCCACAGATTAATATTCTTTGCATATCCAAGACAAAAAAAAAATGGATAACGAATTCCCATTTGAGAAAATAAGTATTGAAAAATTTAAGGGAATAACAAGCAATATCTTGAAAATGGTTCACTCACTCAACAAAAAAAATGTATATGACATAAATTGCGTATTTTAACGCACTCTACATTTTTTGTGTAGTAAAATTTTGTCTATCTCTTATGGTTTACCAGTTATGCAAAAGTCGTTCACAATGAAGAATACTTTTGGAGACATTCCCAGAAAATGCGAGATATACATTTCATTTGTCATGAAAATATCTTAAATATATGAGATTTTAATCAAAATCGTTAGAGCCATTTTTGAGAAAATTAAAATTTTCGAAAAATGTTCCATGTAAAGGGTATTCTGGGGTGGGGGGATTTTCTTGAAAACCTTTGTGTCGCATCTCTGGAAGATACTGAACCTAAATACCAAGTTTGGTGTTTATCCGACTCTTCGTTTCTGAGTTATGCTGTTCACAGACAGACAGACAGACACACACAAGGACATGTTTCCAAAAATGCTTTTTTTGGATTCAGGGGGTCTCAAAACATGTATTTCCGGTGAAATCTCGGTATTGAATTTTTGGGTGGAATACAGTACTTCCCCTACTTACTATACGTAGAAGAGAAAGTAAAAATTACAAAGTATTGAAAAATTCAAACCAATAAGAACAGATATCTCAGAAGTGGTTGATGCCACAAAAAAATTTGTTGCTAATAAATTGCGTGTTTTAAAAAGATTTACATGTCTCTTTTATGAGTTAAACAAAATTATACGAAATTTCATGTAAATGAATAGAGCTTCACTGTCTTTTACCAGAAAATTAAAGATATACATCTTATTTGTCATTTAAATGTCTTAATTATTTGATGTTTTAATCAAAATTTTTAGGTGCATTTATTAGAAAATCAAGCATTCCGAAAAGTGTTTCATGCAAAGGGTAGTTGGTGTGGCAAGATTTTCTTGAAAACCATTGCGTTGCATCTTTGGAAGGTATTGAACTGAAATACCAAGTGTAGTATTTATCCGGCTTTTTCTTTTTCTACCACATAGTAGGTAGAGAAGGTTTTGCATTCCACCCAAAAACTTGGTACCAAGATTTCACCAGAAATACATGTTTTGAGGCCCCCCCCTGAATAAAAAATAATGCATGTTTGGAAAAAGATCCGTGTGTGTGTGTGTGTGTGAGTGGGTGGGTGCGTGCGCGCGTGCGGGGGGAGAGGTGGAACAGCATGTCTCAAAAACAAAAACTCTGTTAAATACCAAACTTGGTATTTAAGTTCAGTACATTCTGAAGATGTGAAACAAAGGTTTTCAAGAAAATCCCCCCACCCCAACATTTTTCAAATTTTTTGATTTTCTAAAATATGGCTTTAACGATTTTGATTAAAATACCATATATTAAAGATATTTACATGACAAATAAAAAGTATATCTTGAATTTTCTGGGAATAACCTCTGAAGTCTTCATTTGGAAGGAATTTGAATTTTGTGTACTATGTCAAGTGAGATGAAAACATAGTACACAAAAATTATAGATCTCTTTAAAACTAGTAATTTATGTTAAATAACTTCTTTTGTGACATAACGTTTTTCCTAGATATCCCTTATTAATGGTTTGAATTGTTCATTACTTGCTCATTCTTTTAAAGTCCTGTCTACATTCAACTGTTTGTTGTGATTGCATGGAAACAGTATGGAATTTAAGGCCAGCATATAGCGTCCAGTTGTTAAACATTTGACTATCGCTGTTCTCTTTGTATCTATAACGAAATGTGTAATGTAACTATTTCTGCAAAGGTTTATTTGAATTAAAATGAAGCAGATAGAAATACAAGCTTTAGTAACATAAATTTGTGTATCCATTAATAAATGATAGAGGGTAGAGAAAGTCGTGTGAGTGTGTCACATCAGATTTTTTAATTATGCTATTCATAGACATACACCTAGACCTTTTTCTCAAAATGTTTTTTTTTTTTTTTTTAATAAAGTGTTTTATCCAGGGGCTTCAAACAGGCATATCTGGTGAATTCTGAACACCAATTTTTTTGGGTGGAATACAATAATTCCTCGTATCTGCTATAGGTGGGTGACAGAGAAAGTTAAAATATTCCTTGTATGAGGATCCTTACAGTTTTGAAGCACACCCAGACTGCCACTAGGAAAATCACTACAATTTTTCAATGAGGGTAAAAATTGCAGGTGAGACAAATACTTTTTGTTCTGAAAGTGCTGCCAGGTATTTGTGTACTGTAAAAATGTAAATGTTACATAGGCTTAACCCTCCTAATTAAAATAAAGATGTGGCATTTGTTATACTTGTTGCTTTGGTAAAATGAAAACCAACATTTTGTATTTCTGTCCTATTTATTTAAACCGGATGAGCTTCTATTTGTTCAAAGTCAGTGTGTGAATTTATCTTGGTGGTGGATTATATGTCGAAAGATGTCCCACTAAAGAAATAGCAGAGATAGACTGAAACAAATACTGCAACTTTGTCACTTTCTCTACTACTTGCCTGTATGAAGTAAAACTGGCCATGAGGCAGCCATACCTCTGGAGCAACAAGACAGTCGCCACTCATTGGTACATCATAGTTTGCTGGCCAATAATTTTCCAGAATATTCAGCAGTGAAGGATGCAACTGCAAGGAATCCTTCTCTACCACATACATTGTAAGCACCAACAAGTTACTGGAGTCCACAGGACAAAACTGTTGACCCATCACACTACAGTCATGATCCGGCTCTATGTGATTATTTTCATAGATTGAAGAGATTTCAACTAAATTTGATATAGAGATTTCACCGGAAATACATGTTTTGAGGTCCACCGAATCCAAAGATAGAGTTTTTAGAAGAAAATCTGTGTTTGTGATCAACATCGACTCAAAAATGAAAAGTTGGTTAAATACCAAAGTTTGTATTTCAGTTCATGTCTTCCTAAAATGTGACACAAAGATTTTTAAGAGTTTTATATGGAAACATTTTATTTAAGTTCTTTTCCCCCCCCCCTAAAATGGAACTAATGATTTAGTTTAAAATACCGCATCTTTAAGATATTTGTGTGACAAATATTCTGGGAATAGCTTCTGAAGTCTTGTTCGTTTTAAATGACTTTTGTATAATTGGTGAGCTACAAGAGATGGACAGAATCTTACTACGCAAAAAAGTGGATCTTGTTAAAGTACACAATTTATGTCAAATAAAATTTTTTGTGGTGTTAACTGTTTCTGAGATATTGCTTGTTACTGGTTTGAATATTAAGTTGCTGTTTGCTTTTTTCTTGTCATGCCAAGAGTTTGTACCTTCAAAGCCATCATAATACTCTCTTTTAACATCTGACTACAGCTTTAGCCTACTGTGTTTTTCTTATACCTACAACAAATGTTTAAATAAGTTTACCTGGATTAACCTAGTCGCGTCATATTTAAATGCGTACTCCACTAACCAAGAAATCAGATTTAAATCCCCTAACAGTGTGGGTGGTAACAGCTAATGCTTAATCATTTAAAATCAACCAATAAGAGTTTTTTTTGCTGAAAATTTGTGTGCACAGTATTAAAAGCATAAACTCAGCAGTACTGTTGTGTGCGATAGAGCTCGGAACAATCCTATAAATGAAGAGCAACATCATCTTTTACTTACAGTTGGGATTTTGTTCCAGTACAACTGAATACGTGATTTTTGCACTTAAGACATCAAAATAACCATATAGGCCCTAATTTCACCTGCCATAGTGTTAGACCATTTTTCTGTTGAATTGTTCAGCTGCCTTGTTGCATGAGCGTTAGTTTCGTAACACGTTTTGCCAAACAATGGTTTCATGTATTCCAAAACAATTGAAAGCGCAGATGGCATCTGTGATGCATGCTTGTTCAGTAAGTCTTTACAAACACCACTGTTTGCAGTAAAAGGGCAGAGAACAGGGTTATTGTCAGTTTTAGTCCAATTCCAGTCACGCTGTTTTGTGTGTTGTGTTTCAAAGGGCCTGGCGCATCATCATTGGTTTTATAATTATTTTCCTCGTGCTTTCTGCAGTAGATTCATTATCATTGTCACTAGAACTTTCTTCAGTCTCTGCATCACCACTTTCACTATCACTCTCTCTAATACGCTTTCTATCAGTTTTCTTAAACCCTCCTCGTCATCCACACGGATTCTTTTTGTGACCATGATGGCTACTGATGCGAGTGCAGGAACAATAAAATTATTTTTCCTTGGTTAAAACACAGTGAGGTCATACTGCAGGAATCACAATCATGACCTGTCAGCACTTCATCTGAAACGTATAAAAATGACATCATATGACATAGAGATCCACTTTTCAAAAATGTGACTATTGCTTTAGTCTACTGTATCTTTATACCTGCAATGAAAGGTGTAGATGTATAATGAAAGTTTATCTTTATTAACAAGAAGTAGATAGAAGGATAAGCTTTTGTAAGTATATAGAGAGCCAAACTATTGACATTCGCCAAATGTCAACTGTGACATATTTCCCCCTTTATAGTGTTTTATGATTATATTTGGTGAGATTCCAATGTTCAGTTGGCATCAATACCAGCACCTGTTTCTAAAACTCTCCTCATAGTAAAGATATAGCTGTAGTTGGTATTAATTGCAGCTGTTAGGTTGGCGACAAGGTACACCCTAAGACAAAATGAACAAACTCTTGAAGTGTATATTTGTCGAAGTCCAAATTGATTCTGTGATCAGTTCACAATGGTGTGTCAGGACACATGCCGTTAGCTTGGTTCTATTGTCACCTTTCATTTTGAATCCCAGCTCTGAATGTGGGCTGACAGCCAAGCAGTTATAAGTATGTATGTAACACTGAGATCCACTGAGGTTCGTCTATCGAACATTTTTTTTTATGCAATGTTTAAGGCACATATTATAATATAATTTCCAATTGCTAAGGCTTATTTCATTTCAAGGCATTTATGCTCATATATAAAAACTGAAACACTCTTCTTTTCATTTTTGAACTAAATATAAAATAAGTAAATATTATATTCCTAAATGAAAAAGCAAATAAAAATAGAAATCGACTTAATATTGGGTGTGTAAACCCTCTACTTCTATTACTGCCCTCATTCTACAGGACATGAATGACATCAAATGCCAAGTTAAATTTCACAAGAGGATACTTTCCTCCAAGCATCCTGCATTTGATCCCACAAAATGTCTTTTGTCTTGCAGGCCAATTTAACTCCAAAACTTTCATCACCTCTGCCCACATATTACTTTCTCTACTACGTATAGTAAGTAGGGGAAGTATTGTATTCCACCCAAAAATTCGATACCGAGATTTCACCGGAAATACATGTTTTGAGACTCCCTTAATCCAAAAAAAATCATTTTTGGAAACATGTCTGTGTGTGTGTGTGTGTGTGTGTGGGGGGGGGTGGGTGGGTGGGCGCGCATAACTCAGAAACGAAGTCAGATAAACATAAACTTGGTATTTAGGTTCAGTATCTTCCAGAGATGTGACACAAAGGTTTTCAAGAAAATCCCCCCACCCCAGACTACCCTTTACATGGAACATTTTTCGAAAATTTTAATTTTCTCAAAAATGGCTCTAACGATTTTGATTAAAATATCATATGTTTAAGATATTGTCATGAGAAATGAAATGTATATCTCGAATTTTCTGGGAATGTCTCCAAAAGTATTCTTCATTGTGAACAACTTTTGCATAACTGGTAAACCATAAGAGATAGACAAAATTTTACTACACAAAAAATGTAGATCGCATTAAGATATACAATTTATGTCATATACATTTCTTTTGTTGAGTGAACCATTTTCGAGATATTGCTTGTTATTCCCTTAAATTTTCCAATACTTATACTTTTTCTTAAATTCGTTATTCATTTTTATTTTTTATATCCTGGACATGCAAAGAGAATGGAATGCGCCACATAGCAACCAGCGATAAAATATTTGACTATCGCTTAAAACCTACCATATTCCCCTTGCATCTACAAGAAAATTAGCAATAAGATTAACATCTCGATATCTCGACTAACATGAAGCATATGGAGATTTAGCGTTTGTAAAAATAGTTTGTACAAGAGTAGAGAAAGTCATGTGAGTGAAACACATCAGATTTTTTTAATAGGATTTAAATCTGGTGAGCAAGAAGGCCAGTCAATCACTGTGATATCTTGCAAGAACCAGTTTGAAACCTGCTGACTTGTGTGGACAGGTTGGTTACCCTGCTGGAATTCAATCATTCTATCGGGATATCTAGTCCTTAGAGAAGAAACTATGATGTTTTTGAGGATGTCTTTGTACTGGTGGTTATTTAATGTGCCATCAAGCTGCCACAACACAACTGGACTATCTCGTGACATCCAACACGACACTAATACATGATCTTGGCAATCCATTTGTGCCACGTATTTTGTTGTAATGTTTTTCTCTGGGGCGATAGACAAATACTTTCCCCCGTTTGTAGATGAAAATGTCACCTCGTCTGTGAATACGACCCTATTCCTGTTATGGTTGATATTTTCTTCTGCAAATGCGAGGTGACAATCTGTGATCGTCTGTAAGATGCTGCTGCTTAATTGCCAATCAGGCAAACAGGTTTACTGTAGTCAAACGATGGAAGGCTGTGAGGTTCTATCCAAGGAAATTATAATTACTTCTAATTGTAGACATGCACTGGAAGGGATTGCTGTCTGCTTGTTCTAAAAGTGCAGTGCCATGCTGAGGAGTGGACAAACGTTTTCGAAGCGATCCAGATCGACAACGAACCATCCCTTCCCTGGATAACCGCACCCACCTCATAGCCGTAGTTACAGGAGCTTCAAGTACTTTTGCAGCCTGAGAGACAGTATATCCAGCAATGTTTACTAACGTAAAGACAGAACTCCTTGTAGCTTCGTCTTTACATGTTACAGAGATTCTTTATACTCAGCCATAGCAAAAGTCTGTATGATTGTTGACGCATCATGCAGAACTCCAAGGCTATGAGGTGTGCAGTTATGATCATGCCAATGCCATTCACAATTGAATAAATATTTGGTTTAGTTTTTATATTTAGAATTCTTACTAATATGGCATTTATTTTGAAAACGAAAAGAGTAATTATGTGTTTTTATGCACGACTGTCTTAAAATTAATAGACATCTTATACATGGAAATATACGGCATTGCCATATATTTAACAAATCAAAATTTAAATAATAAAAACAAACATACACACCAAGGATTTGAACCCAGGTTGTTCCAATTATGAGACACAGGTATTTCCCCACTCGGCTACCATGCATACAATCAAACTGAACGGCATCTTCCTACTTATTGCATAGTTTTGAAATGCAAGCAGGGTGGTATTAAATTGTGAATGGGGTGTCACGAATGCTTCAGATGTTTTCTGAATTGAACTCCCTCTCTGGCTGTTGCTCATTTATTTTGTCTTAGGCTGTACATAAACTGTTGAATTTACAGCAAATTATCTGTGATTGTGTAAAAAAGTGAGTTTTATTTATGGACGCTCTTTAACTGATATGGTCTTTACTGTCCCATTATATACTGGGTATGAAAGACCGGAAATTTTGCTCAGAAGCGTCTTTTTCGGGCTTGAGGTTCTTTTATATGCCTAAATCTATGCCAAAGGAAGCCATGCTAAGGATTTTTACGCCCGAAAAAAATTAATCACTGCTGGGTTTGAACCTACCACCTCGGGAACTAAAGGCTAGCATGGTAAGCACTACATCATTGAGGAGGGTGGTTGCATAAATGCCATTGTGTTCCATGTGGAAATTTGTTTGGGATTGTGTTCCATAGTTTCTAATTACTGTTTTATACAGCATATTTTCACAGTAAGCATGTAAAGATTATTCAGCGCTGAGAAATATTTAATACAAAGGGTTGTTTCAAAACAACACTATTTTGCAAACTTTTTACGAAATATTTTGTCCATGGGTAGTTCCTGTGTATGAGCACAGGAGAATGTGACCACGTAATACACTTCAGATTATATCACTTCTGGTAATGTTGCTCCAGACATCGACATATCATGGCGGACAATGTAAATGCGCAATGTCAGGTACCAACTATTAAATGGAAAAAACACTGTCGCGTTATTAAAACCTGAAACAGTTTGGTATTGTTGCAAACTGTTATACGCTTTCGTAATAGAAAAGCATGAAATAGTGAATAAATGCAATAAAATTGAATATCAACTGTGAAACAGTAAAAAATATTGTTAATGTCTAATGCTTGGCATTTAGTAGACCATTAGCGCTCGTGCACTATCTAAACAAATGTAATATAACTAAATAATTACCACGTAGCAGTAAACAAATGCAATACAACCAAATAATTACCGCATAGCAGTAAAGAAATGCAATACAACCAAGTAATTACCGCTTAGCAGTAAACAAATACAATACAACCAAGTAATTACCGCGTAGCTGTAAACAAATGCAATACAACCAAATAATTACCACGTAGCAGTAAACAAATGCAATACAACCAAATAATTACCGCATAGCAGTAAAGAAATGCAATACAACCAAGTAATTACCGCGTAGCTGTAAACAAATGCAATACAACCAAATAATTACCGCTTAGCAGTAAACAAATACAATACAACCAAGTAATTACCGCGTAGCTGTAAACAAATGCAATACAACCAAATAATTACCGCATAGCAGTAAACAAATGCAATACAACCAAATAATTACCGCTTAGCAGTAAACAAATGCAATACAACCAAATAATTACTGCATAGCAGTAAACAAATGCAATACAACGAAATAATTATCACATAGCTGTAAACAGATGTATCAGAACTAAATAATTACCGCGATGCAGTAAGCAAATGTAATACATCTAAATAATAAATGCTACTATAATTATATCCATAGGCATATCTGCTGTTTCACGATGCAATTGTTAGCCTTAATAAAGGCTGTTTTGCATCATTGTATATAAGGAAGACAGATGTAGAAGAAAGATAAGTTCTGGAGGATAGACAATGAAGAAATATGAAATTTTGGAAGAAAAGAAAGTTCTGAGGGAGAAGACGAACCTGAAGAGAGCTGCGAAGATGTTATGCCGCAGGATAATTCTCGGAGAGTGTCACAAGAAAATTCTGAAACACACTCCAATTGGGACAGCTGTTCCTGTACATGAATTCATGCAAGTCTGAGTTGAAGAGCTCCTGAGAAGTGCTGAACTGCCTGCTAAGCTTTCTAGCTCTTCTGCAAGTTGTTCTGTGTTCCAATTTTCCATTAGGATAGTGTTGTTATTTAAGATCTCGTTCTCTGCAACGATACGTAAATTCTCCATGTTGATTGTTGACTGCTGACAAAATCATGGCAGAATACTTAATCAATTCAATAAATCACACCAGAATACATAATCGGAAATGCTTAAACAATTTTGTAGCATTTAAAAAGCCAAATGGCACACATTCGCGGAATTTTAGCGATGTTTTTTTCTGCAGGGTAGCCTGCCTGACGTTGCGCAGCTCCCGCCATGACACATCGACCTCTGGAGCAACATTACCTCACTTCCTGCTGCTAAGTGTTGCCAAACAGTATTTACTGACTAGCTTGAAACTAGTAATTCCCATTGTAAAGTTGACAGTGCTTCAATATAGAGTAATGTCACCCATTTTGAATTCTTGGGAAGTGCCATTAAATTGTTTCCCCTATATTTTGTAGAAGAGTGAGTGGAGAAAGTCATATAAATGCAATTATAAGTACTTAAACTTAAAAGGCTACTCCTATGATCATGGAGCATAACAAGTGGTGACCTGGGAGAATGTTTGTGCTGCATTAGTATTGTTTGTTACAGGTGATCATGGGAGGCAAGAATAAATATCTGATAAATGGTTCAAATGTGCAGAACAAACGTGTTCTGGACATGTTCTGTTCAGTGCAGCTGAATGTGAACAATCCTCACTTTCTGATAATGCAGGGACGCATAACAAAGGTGCTGAACATGAAGCCACCAGAGGTAAGGTAACATTGCTGGCAATTACTAGAAATCTAGCTTCAAGTGTATTCCTAGTTGTTTTTAATGAGTAGGGCAACAGCATCGCAGATTATTGCCAGAATTATAATTATTTCATTTACCAAACTGATCACATATAAAAACATATCAACATTTTGCATTACTTGTCAATTTTTACGGTTTGCCTGTAAAAAGTATGGTAACAGAGGCCATTTTGTGGCAACGAAGGAAGTGTTTTTACAGCTTTGTGTGCAGTGTTACAGGTTTTCATCGCATGCATGACAAGCTGTGAGTAGGATAAGGTTGAAAAGGTGGAATCAGACTAAAAAATTTAATGCAATGGCTGGATTTGAACCACGGATCTTTGACTTGCCATGCTGTTGTTCTAACCAGCTGAGCTACCAATGCAACATGCCAGCATGAAATTAAATTTCCCAACTGACTCACATTGAATTTTTGACTCTGACTATCAACCCTTTATGTAGAAATCACTATCTTTGGCCTTTCTATACAAAACTTTGTACATTTATACTATAGGACCCAAAAAAAGTTACAGGTTACCTTCACAACTCTCAAAAATCACTCCTACCATATTTTCAACCCTTATGTAGAAATCTTCATCATTTAACTGATCAAAGCACTGTATACCATTTACTAGAGGTCACTAGTGGTGCTATACATTTTGTTGTAGCCCAGTGAAGGGGGACCATGATCAAGATGAGGATAAACACACAGATAAACTCTGGTCTATCATAGCACTGTATACATTTACTAGAGGTCACTAGTTGTGCTATACATTTTGTTGCAGCCCAGTGAAGAGGGACCATGATCATGATGAGGATAAACACACAGATAAGCTCTGGTCTATCATAGCACTGTATACATTTACTAGAGGTCACTAGTTGTGCTATACATTTTGTTGCAGCCCAGTGAAGAGGGACCATGATCATGATGAAGGATAGACACACAGATAAGCTCTGGTCTATCATAACACTGTATACCATTTACTAGAGGTCACTAGTGGTGCATGCTATACCTTTTGTTACAGCCCAGTGAACAGGGACCATGATCATGATGAAGGCCAGACATACAGATAAGCTCTGGTCTATCATAGCACTGTATACCATTTACTAGAGGTCACTAGTGGTGCTATACATTTTGTTGCAGCCCAGTGAACAGGGACCATGATCATGATGAAGGATAGACATACAGATAAGCTTTGGTCTATCATAGCACTGTATACCATTTACTAGAGATCACTAGTGGTGCTATACATTTTGTTGCAGCCCAGTGAAGAGGGACCATGATCATGATGAAGGATAGACATACAGATAAGCTTTGGTCTATCATAGCACTGTATACATTTACTAGAGGACACTAGTGGTGCTATACATTTTTTTGCAGCCCAGTGAAGGGAGACCATGATCATGATGAAGGATAGACACACAGATAAGCTCTGGTCTATCATAACACTGTATACCATTTACTAGAGATCACTAGCGGTGTTATACATTTTTTTGCAGTCCAGTAAAGCGGGACCATGATCGTGATGAAGGATAGACACACAGATAAGCTCTGGTCTATCATAGCACTGTATACCATTTACTAGAGATCACTAGCAGTGCTATACATTTTGTTGCAGTCCAATAAAGGGGGACCATGGTCGTGATGAAGGATAGACACACGGATAAGCTCTGGTCTATCATAGCACTGTATACCATTTACTAGAGGTCACTAGTAGTGCTATACATTTTGTTGCAGCCCAGTGAAGGTGGACCATGATCGTGATGAAGGATAGACACACAGATAAGCTCTGGTCTATCATAGCACTGTATACCATTTACTAGAGGTCACTAGTAGTGCTATACATTTTGTTGTAGCCCAGTGAAGGGGGACCATGATCATGATGAAGAATAGACACACAAATAAGCTCTGGTCTATCATAGCACTGTATACCATTTACTAGAGGTCATAGTGGTGCTATACATTTTGTTGCAGCCCAGTGAAGGGGGACCATGATCATGATGATGAATAGACACACAGATAAGCTCTGGTCTAGCATTATATATTATTCAGCTCGTAATCTTAAGTTGCTATATAATGCAATAGAATTTAAAAGAACAATTAATTAGCAGGTGTAATGTACAGTTTTAAAATTTGTAAGGCAGCTTATCATTTTTGTCATATTCTAAAACACCAGTGTATAAGTTTTGTCAAAATCATACAAAAGGTACTCTGTATAACAAACTTCAGCCATAATCAGAGGGAAATTTGTTGATAGGAACACAATATATATATATCAAATATCTTTAATGAAACTTGATTGAAATAGGGTGACATGAACGTGAAACCCCTCTGCACAGATTGTATTTTAAAAATTATTATATAGGCTATTTCCATCTAGAATTGTAGTAGTGAAAGATTTACCAAAATTGATTGAGTAGTTTTTAAGATTGCAAACCCCTCCTACATGCACTAGATTCTCTCTTAATAATTTTAGTGTGCATAAATAATTGATGGTAATTGGAGTGGGTTCATAACAATTGAATAAGAAGTACAAATTCACTAACTTACATAAACACTTAAAAGTTTCAGTTGAGGATAAAGACAAGTTTTGTTCGAGAAAATGTGATTTTCTATAAAGTTACTGAAGCTGGGAGCGCTTCTTATTAAAAACCATTTTTGTTTCATTGCAGATTCTGGCAATGATTGAAGAAGCGGCTGGGACAAGAATGTACGAGTGCAAGAAACAGAGCTCTCAGAAGACAATTGAGAAAAAGGATGCAAAACTAAAGGAGTTGAACACTGTATGTACAACGTATGAGCCCTTGTATTATTGTACAGTTTTTTTCTGCTTATTCTAAAAGCTGTATTATCATAAGCTGTGTCTGTATGTTGTAGGTGATACGTGAAGAGATTAGCCCCAAGTTACAGAAGCTGCAAGAGGAAAAGTCTCAATACTTGGAATATCAGAATGTTATGCGAGAATTGGAATATGTTACAAAAATCTACGTCACATGGTGTTATGACAATGCTCAGGTAAAATACCACGTATCTTGATTTTTATACAGCATTTGAGGTGCATATAGTACTGCAGAGCACTTACTAGTGTCACTTTGGCTGTCTGTATATAATCACAAAAGATTTCTACTACATACGTGAACTAAATCTGTCAACATATTTCCAATTTGTTTGAAATGAGCACAAAATAAGATGAAGAACCTTCAAATCAAGGTAGCAGCTGATTATATCCAAAGTGAGGCCAATAGACTTAAGGTATATGCATAAGTTAAACTTACCTTTTGTTATGAAAGATGTTCCAAAATGTAACTCTCTGTATCTGTACAAGCCTAGCTACTGTTGAAGACGTTATTGATGCTATAGTTGAACTATTGGGAGATGCACACAGGATATTATTGTGTAATTCATTGAGCCTATGGGGATGGGTACATTTGAATGAATGTATATTTACATCGAACATCATAGAAATAATTTTAATTACCTTTATTTCAATCTTAAAACTAATTACGTTTTAATACAAATTTGGTCCGGTGTTCCTTCTATTTATGGGCTACTTTGTGCCTGGTCTTAAGGCAGTTAGCCCTTTTCACAAATATACCTATCCCTCTTGTGGCTCTACCTAAATCATGAATCTTGCTTGTGTTTTTTTCTTATTTCCATAAAGTCTTTTAGCTCTATTGTCTCTTTCCCTTCCATTCATGTCTTTGCCACTCCTATAATAACCATTGTGCTTATTCCCTTTGTATTTCTCCATGGCTTCCAGAACAATCACTTTTAGCTCCAGCCCCTGACTTAAACTTAATCTTTCCAAAACTTATATTTCTCCAGCTTCTTTCTCTTGGGTTCGCCACCCCTTCTTGCTCACTTTCTCCCCTTATTTGTAACTCACTGCATCCTTCCAGAGAAACTATTTTTAATCCTTTTTGTTTCGTCCAATCTTGCACTTCCTTTAAATCCCTTACTTGTAAAATTCCCCCCCCCCCAATAATTTGGCCTGATTTTGCCCCACTGACACCTTTCACGGACTCTGGAACACAATTTGTTGCTCCGACCTCTGCTCCCCCACTTCTTTCTTCTGTTTCCTCCCTCCATCCCAGTCTTGGTGCTGCCATCGCTTGCGACTCTTCCCCTATTGTCCCTTCATATTCCACTTTCACCACGTTCTGCATTACCTCTCCTTCCCTTCCCACGGCTATTGACAATTCTTTGATATGGATCCGTCCAGCTGGCATATCTTTTTGTCGGTCAGTACATTGACTCCCTCGCTCTTCCTGCTGTTCTTCACCCTTTGCGAAACTGTTGATGTCTATACATTCTTGGGCTGTTGTTTCTCTTTACATTCAAACTCCATTTGTCTCCCGCCACATATAATTGAAGTCCTTTCAAATGTGCCTTTTTTCCTTCTGATCTAGCTTCATGTTTTTATTATTAGTGCTTTTCTTAAATTATCTTCTTCCTCGCCGAAATCCGGCTCAGTGAAAATTTGTGTGCCTTTTAACTTTTTTACGTTCCTCAGTTTCTGCCATTTCATATCCATTGTTGCCACTTTTACTAATATTGGCATAGATCTTTTCTTCTTTCTGCTGAATCTGAATTCATCCACAATTTTCCATCATGTGGTTTAATTTCCAGCTGCTTCCCTATTATTTCACCTACAATTTACCCAAACTTTTTGTCTCTATTCTTCTTTACTCCAAATATAACCATGTTTAATCTGTGTTATACTGTTTCACAATTTCTCTTCATTATATCCATTATCTTCCTGCTTTCTTCTTATTCCTGGTCCCCTCCTCTTTAGCTTTTTCATTGCACCTTTTAATTGCTCTGTATTATTGTCCATTTTCGTGCCTAGCTATTTCTCCATTGCCTTTAATGGAGAAATTTGTTTGTTATCTTTTTCAGCATCAATAATGCTGGGTCCAGTTCTGTTGGTCCTGGATTCAAGTCCACTCCTCCAATTGTTAATAGGACAGCCACCGCCAATGCTAGCCAAATTTCTGTTACCATCAGCGTGCATTTCTTTCTCCTCACCTTTATCCCTAAAGCTCCCTATTCTTACACAGTAAACTTGTAGCTCTACTCCCATGTTCTTACTTCTGCCGAGCGCTGTGATTAACACGTCTGCGCTTTATCGCTGTTGACATTGTACTCTGGTTACATAAACATTGTTGTAATTTCTAATGCTCCCCTTATGGCCTATGCCTTCGGGGAATGTATCATTCCACCAAGCAATGACTGGACTCATTTCTGAGAGCAGGCAGAATCTGTTGCCTCTGATTGATGAGGGTGGTGGTGGAATGAGAAGACCTACAGCTTTCACTGTGGACTCCAACCATGTTGGTCCTTCACATGATCAAGTAGGCACAGATAGGTTGGACTTAAAATTGCTACCCCAGAGCCCCAACATGAGAGCTGGAAATGAAACCACTGCGCTACCCTTGTACCCCTTTGTTACATAAACATTTTCCACATGGATATACAACTGGGGAGCAAGCCAAAAACATGTTGAGGTAGCAATTTTCTTGGACTTGTTTCCACATCAGCCCCCATAATTTTTGCTATGTCAGAACTCTGCTTTCTATGTTTCTAACATGGACCCAGTCTAACAAGGTATAAATTGTGTATTTATTAGGAACGGTGGAATTTATGTATAAATTCAAGCTGGCAGTCCATATGTTTGAGCAAAACTTAACACATTAAACACACATGTTCTGTTGTATACACCATGATAACTACACATAACATATTCAAAATTAAATGAGATAGGCTGCTGCAGAGCAGGCTCATTCAACCCGATACCTGCTTTGCTGCTAGTCGCATTATTCAAGGTAAACATGGTATTTTGAATCAATACCTTATTCTAACTTATAATTTCACTAAAATTTGTGCCGTTTTCCCCCTTCCCCTTGGTCATGGCTTATGCAACCAGCTCAAGAACGGCCCAATACTTTGGCAATGATGATGTGAATCATCGAGAGAAAGTTAACATCCGAAGCTTCGAGAAAGATGTCATGCATGACGTAATTCATCATTCCACAACTCAAAGCGTCGTACAGAGTTACCATTGGCTGGTTTGCTTCACGCTACTGATGCCAGCACCATCACGCTCGTGGTCAACTTCAGCAACTCCTGGGCAGGCAGCAGATGCACTCTTTGGCCAGGGACCGAGTGGCTAGCACCCAGACTTGTGTTCTGGTTTTGTGACGGTGAGATTTGGCATAAACCACCAAGAGTAACATTTTTGGCTTTTTCTAAATTATTTTCAACCGTTTGGTAAGTTACAAAATTTAACCTTTTTACTCTTGGTGTTTCTAAATTCACATTTACGGGAGAAGCATTTATATTTTTCACTTTGTGTAACATTGCATTGCATTAGTCGCTGTTCAGAAATATTCTCGATTTGTAGGGCAACTTAAATTGTAAAAATTTGATGTGTTACACTCACATGACTTTCTCTACTCTTGTACAAACTATTTTTACAAACGCTTATTCTCCATATGCTTCATGTTAATCGAGATATCGAGATGTTAATCTTATTGCTAATTTTCTTGTAAATGCAAGGGGAATTGGTAGGCTTTAAGCGATAGTCAAATATTTTAAGAGCTGGTTGCTATGTGGAGTATTCCATTCTCTTGGCATTACCAGGACAAAAAAATAAATGAATAACGAATTCCCATTTGACAAAAAGTATAAGTATTGGAACATTTAAGGGAATAACAAGCAATATCTCGAAAATGGTTCACTCAACAAAAAAATGTATATGACATAAATTGTGTATTTTAATGCGATCTACATTTTTTGTGTAGTAAATTTTGTCTATCTCTTATGGTTTACCAGTTATGCAAAAGTCGTTCGCAATGAAGAACACTTTTGGAGACATTCCCAGAAAATTCAAGATATACATTTCATTTGTCATGAAAATATCTTAAACATATGATATTTTAATCAAAATCGTTAGAGCCATTTTTGAAAAAATTAAAATTTTCGAAAAATGTTCCATGTAAAGGGTAATCTGAGGTGGGGGGATTTTCTTGAAAACCTTTGTGTTGCATCTCTGGAAGATACTGAACCTAAATACCAAGTTTGGTGTTTATCCGACTGTTCGTTTCCGAGTTATGCTGTTCACAGACACACACATGGACATGTTTCCAAAAATGCTTTTTTTGGATTCAGGGAGTCTCAAAACATATATTTCCGGTGAAATATCGGTATCAAATTTTTGGGTGGAATACAATACTTCCCCCACTTACTATACGTAGTAGAGAAAGTAAAAAGGTGAAAGAGTACATTAAATTGTCATCTCCGAGCATATTATTTGTAAATCACATAACTTTTGAAATGTTAAAGCAAGCTGATAATGGAATTGTTAACAAATGCAGCACTTTATAATAAATTGTTAACATATGTGCTGGCGATTCTTTCAAATTCCTAGCTCCTACGCAATAGTCCTTTCAACAATATTTAACACCTCTGGGGTATGAGAAAAACCTACTGGTGCAAATTTAATATCTAAATACTGATTTCTTAAATGCCTTTAATGTGTTTTGAAGTATAAAGAAACAAAGAAAGGATGAGGAGGGACTCCTGGAATTTTGCACATGTATAGTTTTAGAATAATATGAACTTTACTGATGAATGCTACTATCTGAAACTCTTGTTTTACTTTTCCCATTACTTATTTAAGTTCAGTTTCTTCAAAGATTTGACTAAGATTTTCAAGAAATTCCCCCACCCCAAACTATCCTTTACATGGCGGATTTTTCGTAATATTTGAATTTCTAAAAATGCCTCTAATGATTTTGATTAAAATACCACATATTAAAGATATTTGCATGACAAATAAAATGTATATCTTGAATTTTCTGGGAATGCCTTTGAAGTGCTCTTCGTTTGGAAGAAATTTTGTATAAGCTTATATAACAGGTAAATGTTAAACAATAGAAAAAAGCGTACCAAACAAGAAATGTAGATCTCTTTAAAACGCACAATTTATTTCAAATAGCTTTTATGTGGCATCAGCAATTTCCGAGATATCCATTATTAATGGTTCAGATTGTTTAATGCTTAGTCATTCATTTAAAGTCCTGTTGAATTTCAATTGTTTCTTGTATCATGGAAACAGTATAGAATTTTAAGGCAGAGTATAGCGTCCAGTTCTTAAACATTTGACTGGCTATTCCCTTTGTAGCCATTACAAAATTTGTAATATAGCTATTTCCAGAAAGGTTTATCTGAAAATAAAATGAAGTAGATAGAAAAGTAAACTTTAGTAAGAATAATTTGTATACCCACTAATAAACGATAGGGAGTAGAGAAAGTCATGTGAATGTAACACATCAGGTTATTTTTGTAAGAAAAGTCCATGTGTGTTTCTCGGCCCCCCGTCTCTCTCTCTAATTTTCTGGGAATAGCCTGTGAAGTTCTCTTCATTTTGAATTACTTATGTATAATTGGTAAACTGTGAAAGATACACAACATTTTAATGCATAACAATTGTAGATCTTGTTCAAGGATAAAATTTGTCATGTTTTTGTGACATTAACATTTCCGAGATATTCTTTCTTATTGGTTTGTATTTTGAAATACAAACCAAGTCGCTATTCGTTTTTCTTGTGGTCATGCAAAGAGTATGGAGTTTAAAAGCCATCACATAGCGATGCACTGTTTAAAAATCTGACTTTCGCTTTAATCTACTGTAATCTTCTTGTATGTAGAGCAAAATGTGTGATGAAAGTTTATCTTAAAAAAAAAAGAAGTGTATAGAAGAATAAGCTTTTGTGAGAAGAGTTGTTTGAAGTCATGTGAATGCAACGCATCAGATTTTAAATAGTTTTTTGTATGTATATATACAAAGTGATTGAAAAATACTTTTACAAAGTTTGGGGACAGATTCCTTACACTGAAACAAAACAAAAAAAATGTTCATTTAAACATGTGTCACAAAATATTTTGTTTTCAATTTATTAAAGTTCAAAATGTTATTAATGAAGGAATTTGAAAGTGATACATTAATCTATTTTTTGACGTCATTTTGACATCAGCTTGTTGGAAAATGTTCAACAATAAACACATATCAGATGCTTGAAATGCCCTCCTCTTTCATCTAGACACATCCACACTCGTTGAATCATGTACTGTCACATCCTGTCAGGTAGTCCCTGACAGTGTTGAATGGTTTTGCTAGTTTCCATGACACGAAGATTTTCTTCATCCAGACTGTCTGATGCATAATAATACATTTAGGAATGTGCAGACTATAGAACTGGTCCTCCTCTACCTATCCAATCTGTCATGGTAGATACCAGCCACGTGACGATAAACAGCAGTAAAGGTTAGATGACTCAGCTGTCTTTGGTCTGGAAACGACCTCTGATACAGTTGTGCAGCCTTGTGTCCATTGCCATTTGCTCAGCTGCACATAAAAATTGTGTCTGCCTGCTCTCGAAATGAATATACTGCAATGGTTGAATGGAACACTTTCACTGTAGCATGTACACAATTGTAACGTTAAAAACAGACTATACTCCCGCCGCTGAATCTTTGCACTTGACAGTTTGTGTGGCCTTGCGTAACGTTGGTTATAATGTGATTGTGATGTTGCCAGAGAGTTTTTTAAACAACACAGCTGATTGTTCAACTTTCTGTCGGGTCTAAGCCGTGTACATAAGTAGCAAACGTCATTCAATAATAACTGTTTTGTATTATTGCTAATTGAAAATAACTCAGCATAAACATTGCAACATATGTAGAATAAATTAGCACTTTTGACTATATAGAAACAAAATAATGCAAATGCGTCCGTTACAATGGGGAAATAAAACAAATTATAAGCTGTGATAACAAAAGTTATTTTCACTCATACTGCGCTCCAGCTGGTTCAAGAATTTTGTTCCCTTTCTCTTGGAGTTTCACTCCCTTGTAAATAACAGTTCTCATGATTAGTTCAAGAGCTGCTGCAGTTCATTGTACGGCTTCATCAGCAGGAATAGAGGGATGCCCATGAACCTTCACGTACTCCTCCTGTTCAAAGAATTCCCAGGTCCTTACTGTCATTAATAAATTAATAAACAAAAAATGCAGCATTTTAGGTCGTATGTTTATATGAACTTTTTTTCTTGTTTCAGTGTAAGGAACCCATCCCATACTTTCTAAAATGTATTTTTTAATCACCCTTGTATATAATGTGACTCAGTCCAGTTTTTCAACTGGTTTTCACACTCACTGTTTTAATCTAGTTCAGCTTTCACAGAGACTACTTAGTTTACACTAACACTTCAATGATGTGAACTGGTTCAATTTCCTGTGTCACTTCACTTCCTTCGTGGTGTAGTGGTGCAATGAAATACACAGGACGCAGCCTGTTTTCCAGATGGTTCACTTCACTCGCTGGTGAGTCGAACATAGGATGCCTCAAGTCTCTCCTGCAGTAGTAGTACTCACTGCACATCATGGCAGTCATCACAAACTCCTCGGAGAACAGCACTTTCCATCACACCAGAAACTCACTCGCTCATAACTACTTTACTGACTCCTGTCTCAAAAACGCTTGCTAATATAGCCAATAGAATATTCCACAGAACATTCTAGAACTTTCTGAACACACGTTCTGGAAGAGGGCAGAAAGAAACTTCCAGAAGATTCTGGTTATCTGCCGATAGCGCTTTTAATGTTTACGCCAGGCAGAACACGACTTACCTTTGTTTATCTCCGACTGTCTGTGGCACTGACCTCCCGATAACCTTGGGCCATAGCCACTGCAACATGTGTAGCCCTCTTTATGTTTTGTGTTCATATTGGGGGCTCTGCCTTAAGAAGCAACTAGTGCTGTTAGTAGTTCTTTGACTGTAGGTTTTTACCTTTTGTTTTAATTGTTAGGAAACACACTCACATTTGCACCTCCAGTCTCTATGAAGGGTAGAGAATGATTCTCATTAAAGAAAAACTTCTTTGCCTTAGCCAGGAATTGAACCCGGGCCCTCTGGATTGAGAAGCTACACCCAACCACAGAGGCAATCTTTTCAGATCTTTATGGTTCTGCTTTTCAGATGTGAAGCGTAACTGAACTATCGTGGGATGGAGGATGGAGGGATGTATAAATACGCACATTAGCGGGTTCTAAAATGAAAGCCCTGTATTTATTTTGTTCCAAGTATCTTAATATAACAAAGGTAAATTGTTTTGTCCAGCAAAACATTGAGCAGTCACACAGCAAGAAAGAGAAGGTGCATACCAAGATGAAAGAGATTGAACAGAAGGACAAGGATGAGGAAAAAGAACAGAAGGACCTGGATGACGAAATTCAGAACCTTCAGGCAAAAAAAGATGCTGTAAGTAGACAATTACATTTGTAACCATGAGTTGATATATTCCACAAACTGGGATTGTCTTGGCTTGTTAAGTAAAAGTAGTTGTCTACTCATATTACAAGAAAGTAGCACTAAATGGTAGTGTCGTGTTTGCTTTTTAAATAAGTTTTGTATGAAACTCTTGTTTTACTTAGTACATATGTAGAGGTGGGAACAAATTGTTATTTTTCAGTTACAGTTTCAGAAAAATGTACCAAGATAACAGTAACTACGTCCACGAGTATTTGTGCATAATTATAAAAGCAAGGTAGTCTTTCCATTCACCTGTATATTACCAGGGCTCAAGAGTTTAATTAAATCTGATTGGCTGGAAGTTTTCTAGTGGTGTTAACCCCTATTGGAACCTGGAAGCAGGAGCAGTTCTGTCTCACTGCAACTGTTGTATTGTAATGTTATGTACTCTCTGCGATATCAGAGTGTTACTCTTGGAACTGGTTAGAAAAATACTCTTGTTGGTGCAAAGTTGGAGAGCTGTTATTTTTTTGCTTTATAACTGGACATAACACAATTTTTACTTTCTCGATTACTTACTTGTAAATAGAGGAAGTATTGTACGCCACTCAAAAATTTGATGCTGAGATTTCACTGGAAATACATATTTTTAGGCTCTCTGAATTAAAAAAAAAACAATTTTAGAAATAAGGCACCTACATGAGGATTTTCAAGAAAATCCCCCACTCCAAACTGTTGTTTACATAAAAAAGTTCAATACTTTTTATTTTCTCAAAAATGACTCCACTTTGTCATTTTTTGACGTGCAGTCAACAAGTTGTTTCTTACAATGCCATGGAAAGAATATGGAATTTCAAGGCCAGCATATAGCACTTTTAAACATTTGACTATCACTTCAGTATCTTGCACCTGCAGCGAAATATGTAAGAAAACTATTTCTGCAAAGGTCAATGGTTAACATGAATAATTTGTAAAAGCTATGTAAAAATAAACTATAGCGGATAGACAAAGTAATGTGATTGTACAACATTCACCTCTACCTCATTTTTTGAGCCTGTGAGACTAAAATTTCAATACTGCTTTCCTTTGAAATTATACACCACTTTTTAATGTTCCTTTTTAATTTAAGCCAAAAACCAATGGCTGACTGAAATACTTTGTGACTCACAGGAAGGAGGTGGGCGACTGTTGACTCTAGAAAAAGAGTTGAAAGAGAAAGAAAAAATAGAAGCCAAAGCTGTGGCAGCTCAGAAAGCCTGCCAGGACAACATTGTGTCCGAACAGAAGAAACAGAAACAACTGGAGAAAAATCTCAAGGAGGTAAGTTGTGTCTGAAATAATGCAGGTTCAATGTATCAGCTGTTTGTCGGGATTTTATAACTTGATGTAAGTGAAATTTTAAGTGTGTATATTTACTCATTCATATTTTAGAATTAAAAATTAAAATTAACTTCGCAGTTAACAGTGCTTCTGTTTTTAATATTTATAAATGTTAAGATTTTTGTTGTATGGTGTGTACCCTATGTTCTGTGTGGATTTTTGAGGCTGTGGTTTGAAAAAAATGGTTCACAAAGAACCAAAAGAGAAAGAATAAGAAAAAAGAATTAAAACTAGTTCACAACAAGCCGAGAATGCTAACCAAAATGGAAATGATGAGAAGCAATGCAACATACAAAATTCTGGTTCAGAATAGCCGAGTAACAAGAATGGGAATGCATATTGTTGATCGTATCAATCACAAAGTGGAAAGTTGAGTTTGCACATTTGAATTTCATTTGTTTTTAAGTGACCAAAAACCAGTGTTTTTCAGCCAACATATTGGGGTAGCCAATGTCAAAATTCAATGGAGTAAACATTATCTAAACGCAGATCCATTACATTTCTGATTTCTTTAGTTGTACCAAGCTTTTGTTCCTTTATTTAATGGCATACTTTAAAGTTGTTTGTTGCTCTTTGGTAATACCTATTGGTTTTCACTGTTCTTTGTAGTTTTTTGCTATTGTTTTTGAGGCAATAGCCAGTTGTGAGTTGCATATAAACAAACTACACAGAAGAGCTAGAACCAGCACTCAATGGATGTGCAGGTGTCACGATCTGAGGCTAGATGCACATATGCTGGAATTTCTTCCAGTTTCATGTTTCCAGCTTGCAAGTAGAGAGGGCACTAGCAGCTGTTCCGTTTCACAGCTGCCTATTTTAATATCTACAATGAAGAGTCTAATATGCACAATATGTATCTAATATGCCATGCCTGGGAGTGAGAACAAGAAAGGTAAAACTTGAACAAGTCTTTTCTCTTGTTCCTGGGGCCCAGAAAAGCTTCCCGTCAATTCTAAACACTCTCATTAATATACATGTATTTCAATTTTGTGGTTCTCGTTCTCGGTTGTTGTGAACCAGCCTTTAATAATGCAGTGTTAATTATTGGAGGAAAATAAATGTTCACAGTGAAAAATAGTGGACAGACATTCACCTAAAGTGTTGATTTGATTTTAAACATTTGTAAATTATTTTCAAACTCAGAACTTAAACTAATTTGTACCAATAAACTCTACTTGAGTGTAATAACTTTCACACCTCTGTAGTTATAATATGCATGATTAAGGATAAATAGCATACTATTTTCAATTTGAGAGCAAGTTTTAAACTTTATTAAATATCTCCCAAACTAACTGAGCCTGGGAAGGGTTAAATATTGTTATACACCGGGGTGAGGCCAAAAGGTTTGCAGCTAAAATATTAAATTTGGTTACCCCAGCATAAACATTGGGGAACGTAACTCAAAGGCACATGAGAGATACCAGGAACTTGCTGCACAAATTAAGCGGGCGTGGGATATTAATAAATAATACAGAAATTCACATTTATCTCTTATTTATTATACTTAACAAGGTGCCCTACATTATACACAAAAGTTTACAGAAGAACACAGGGGGAGATGCCCCTGCACACACATCCTAACACACAGAAAACCTACGCTAGACTCTGGCTACAAGTGACGCCAAGCCACTACACAAAGAGGCTATTCCCTCGACTCACCTTCACCCCCCAACTAGGAAGATGGAATTGCCGCACTGGACAAGAACTTAACACACAAACACAACAATTAGCTCAATATTATACACAGCGATAATGTGTCCGACGTGACAATGTACACACATATGCTACAATATGCATCATGGACGCTAGACATGTAAACTACTATAAATAACACCTTGCTAGCCAGCCATAAGTGATACACATGCTAATACTATGTAAAACCTGAGGACAGAGCTAAGAAAAAGAAAATCTCACCAGTGCATTCTTTTCCTAATTTAAAGGAAAACTTGAGTTTTATTTATGGATGCTCTTTAACTGCTATTGTTCCTCAGTGTTCCATTCTATTGGGCATGAAGGACCGGAAATTTTGCTCAGAGGCCTCTTTATCAGGCTTGAGGTTCTTTTACATGCCATAAATCTATGACACAGGACCACCGGCTTTACTTCCTTTCCGAAGGAAGCTATGCTAAGTATTTTTACGCCTGAAAAAATCCATTGCCCTCCACCAGATTTGAACCCGTGACCATGGGAACCAGAGGCTACCATCCCAATTTAAAGGGGTTTATTGCACAAATGCTTTGCTATTGCAGTATTTTAACTATGATTCAGCAACATTTAACAGGATCAGCCAATACAAGCCCCCAATATCCCTCAAGAATTAATGCTTCCAACACGGAATTAGTTTGGGCCAAATTTAACTTGCTCCAAACCTGAAAATGTTGTTCAAGAATATTATAACTAATATTGTATAAATATAAGTTACTGTGTGAAAGCTTATGCTGATTTTGGAAAAACAAAAAAAAAAAAAAAAAAGAATCACTAAGATGCTGGATACAAAAATGATCTATATGCTGAAAGTTTCTTAATATATAAAAGTTTTTAGGGTTAAGGTCAGTCTATAACCATGTATGAGCTTAGCACTTAAATAAATAAATATAAAAGTTAGTGTATGTATGCATGTTTCTTAAGGGCTTCTACAAGTTGTACCGAATTCGACCAAACCTGGCACAGAGATAACCTTTGACACAAGGCAAAGATTACTGTGTAGCTTAGAATTTGAAATTCTGCGTCATTTCACATGATTAGTTTATTTTAATGTGATGACTACGAAAGCTCACAAGACCATCTATATCTTTTTCAATGTTAATTGTAATAGATCGAACATTGCCAGCATAAGATTAATAATTACTTAGGCTTTCACGGCCTCACAAAATAACAAAGCAACAGCGAGTTCACATATCATTCGCTGATCTCCTCTCTGACATTGATCATGGAGTAATAATGCAGTCAAAAAAAAATCTGATGTGTTACACTCACATGACTTTCTCTACTCTTGTACAATCTAATTTTACAAACGCCTATTCTCCATATGCTTCATGTTAATCGAGATATCGAGATGTCAATCTTATTTGTAATTTTCTTGTAGATGCAAGGGGAATATGGTAGCTTTTAAGCGATAGTCAAATATTTTAACGCTGGTTGCTATGTGGCGCATTTCATTCTCTTTGCATGTCCAGGACATAAAAAAAATGAATAACGAATTTGAGAAAAAGTATAAGTATTGAAAAATTTAAGGAAATAACAAGCAATATCTCGAAAACGGTTCACTCAACAAAAAAAATGTATATGACATAAGTTGTGTATTTTAACGCGATCTACATTTTTTGTGAAGTAAAATTCTGTCTATCTCTTACGGTTTACCAGTTATGCAAAAGTCGTTCACAATAAAGAATACTTTTGGAGACATTCCCAGAAAATTCGAGATATACATTTCATTTCTCATGACATTATCTTAAACATATGATATTTTCATCAAAATCGTTAGAGCCATTTTTGAGAAAATTAAAATTTTCGAAAAATGTTCCATGTAAAGGGTAGTCTGGGGTGGGGGGATTTTCTTGAAAACCTTCGTGTCGCATCTCTGGAAGATACTGAACCTAAATACCAAGTTTGGTGTTTATCCGACTGTTCGTTTTTGAGTTATGCTGTTCACAGACACACACACACACACACACAGACACACACATGGACATGTTTCCAAAAATGCTTTTTTTGAATTCAGGGGTCTCAAAACATGTATTTCCAGTGAAATCTCGGTATCGAATTTTTGGGTGGAATGCAATATTTCCCCTACTTACTATACGTAGTAGAGAAAGTAATAATGATAACAGCAACAGCATCAAACCAGATAAAATACTGCTTCTTTATCTTCATATGATTAAGTAATATGTTTTGATATAAAATAACACAAAAGCATTCAACTGATTGCATTGACTACAAAAGTCTCTATGGTGCTCAAACATTGCTAATAAAGAATAATACTCTGATGTTCCGATATTCACTTATATAATTTGTGGTTCTCATTTTTTGTAAGCAGCAGGCCCCCCCCCCCACTTTTTTACTTTCTCTACTACGTATATTAAGTACGGGAAGTATTGTATTCCACCCAAAAATTCGATACCAAGATTTCACCGGAAATGCATGTTTTGAGACACCCTGAATCCAAAAAAAGTATTTTTGGAAACATGTCCGTGTGTGTGTGTGTGTGTGTGTGTGTGTGTGTGTGTGTGTGTGTGTGTGTGTGTGTGTGTGTGTGTGCGCGTGTGACGCGTGCGCGTGTGAGAACAGCATAACTCAGAAATGAACAGTCGGATAAACACCAAACTTGGTATTTAGGTTCAGTATCTTCCAGAAATGCGACACGAAGGTTTTCAAGAAAATACCTCCACCCCAGATTACCCTTTACATGGAAGATTTTTGGAAAATTTTAATTTTCTCAAAAATGGCTCTAACGATTTTGATTAAAATATCATATGTTTAAGATATTTTCATGAACAAATAAAATGTATATCTTGAATTTTCTGGGAATGTCTCCAAAAGTATTCTTCATTGTGAACGACTTTTGCATAACTGGTAAACCATAAGAGATAGACAAAATTTTACCACACAAAAAATGTAGATCGCATTAAAATACACAATTTATGTCATATACATTTTTTTTTGTTGAGTGAACCATTTTCGAGATATTGCTTGTTATTCCCTTAAATTTGTCAATACTTATTTTCTCAAATGGGAATTCGTTATTAATTTTTTTTGTCTTGGATATGCAAAGAGTATTAATCTGCGGGAAAGGGAATGGTGCTGCACCTAGCAACCAGCTATTAAGAGATATGTATGTGCTTAAAGGCTACTGTATTTCTATATTGCCCTTGCAAATATATATTCCCCTTACATCTACAAGAAAATTAGCAATGAGATAGAGTCTGCAAATGTTTATCTCGATTAACATGAAGTAGATAGAGAATAAGCGTTTGTAAAAATAGTTTGTACAAGAGTAGAGAAAGTCATGTGAGTGTAACACCAGATTTTTTTTTTTCTTTTCTTTCTTTTCTTTTCCTATATGGGAAGTTTGATACGCAGAAAAACAAAAACTGAGTGACACATAAAAATGACAGTAGACATGGATAACAGCAACAGCATCAAACCAGTAGAAGTACACTTCTTATTCTTCTTTTCCTTTGTATGTTAATTTTGCCCTTCATTTTATTTTTTGTGCTTTCTTAGTAGTTTTGTGTGATCTTGAGAAGGCGTTTGATACCATAAACAGGGAGGCATTATGGATAAAATTAAAAAGTAAAGGGGTAAGTTTTACATTTATAGAAGTACTACGTAATCTGTATCAGGAGAATGAGTTGTGTATAAAACTACCAGACAATAAAGTAACTGAATGTGTTCAGAGTAAGGCTGGGATGTAAACCTAGTCCAGTGCTATTTAAGCTTTACTTTGATGATATCCTAGATGTGATCTCAAGATATAAGCTCCACTCGCCAGTTATTAATAATAAAGAAATTCTGGAGCTATTGTTTTCAGATGACTTAGTAGTTGGGTCCATATCTTGCAGAGGGCTGAGGAGGTCAATCGAGGCAGTAAGGAATTTTTATAGAGAATAGGGACTGAAAGTAAATAAAAAGAAAATGAAGATCATGTTTTTAAAAAAGGTTATTGACTATATAAGGATGAGAAATGGCAGATAAATGGAAGAGAAATAAAAGTGCGAAGGAGATTTGATTACCTGGGGATAAGACAAAGTTCAAACGGAAGTTGGAGTGAACAAAACAAGATGTCTGTGGCAAAAGGTGAAATGGCTGCTACGAGTGTTATAAGATCATGTTCAAAAATTGTCAGATATAAATGTCAAATGGCTTGAAAGAATTTACAGTGCCACTCTAAAAAGTAAGATGTTGCATGGGGCAGAGGTACGGGTAGCAGATGATGCTTGGAGATCTTTTTGCAAATATGTTTTAGATCTACCAATAGCATCATGAAGTGGGACAGCACAGCAAGAACTTTGTAGATACTCCACCAAGATCAAAATGTTCTCAAGAGCTTTGAAATATTTATATAGAATTTCCAGTTTGGAAGACAGCGATGCTATCAAAGAATGTTTTATATACAAAAGAGAAGTAAGTGGAGAGGGTTATGGTTATTAAAATCAGATAGGTATGTGAGATGTGTGGAGAAATGCAGAATATCACATTACAAGTTTTTGGAAAGAAGTAGAAATACGGCTGGAAGATATTGACACACAAGATGTTTTTGGCAGTACAAGAGAGAAAAGCTCCTGAGGATGTATAGGGAAATAACAGTGTGGGAGAGGGAAAAGTACATAGAGAAATGTAATAAACTAGGACGAGGAGGGTTTATGTGGGCAAGAACAGGAGTAAGAAGCTTGAAAGGCATGACAAGCATATAGTAAAATGTCCAATGTGTGGGGAAGTGAATACAGATTTCCACTGTTTATTATACTGTAATCAAAGAAAAATGTAGAGAGAACAATTTTGGCTACAGAAATGGAAAAAGTTGGATGAGGAAGTATTAATAAGGAAGATTCTAACTGTAAAAGGCGATTAAAATATAAAAGCTATGGCTAACTATTTGGGTAAGCTTAAACAGAAATGGTTAAGAATGACTACAAAGAAGATGGGGCTAAAGGCAGATGAAATAGACAAATAATGTAAGCAAATAGACAGTGGGTCATCAAAACACGGAAAACCAGATTTGTGTCTATTGAGATCCTAGACTAGCACAAGCAAGCAGCAATAAGTGAATTTATAGTGTAAATAGTCTAATATTTTCAAATATTATTATCGACTGAAATGTATGTAATTTAGTTATTTAATTGTGAATATTGAGAAATAAATATTCATTCATTCATAGTAGTTTTGTGTATGTTGGTTATTGAGAATGAACAAGGTTATATTAATGTTCCTTAAAGAGCTCCCAAGTGAGATTTTCTCTATAAATAATGACGAGGCAGCCCAAATGTGACAGTATGGAATTCACTCAGCTGCAATCATTACAAATCATGGTATTTGTGGTTCTTCAGCAGTGTTTTTATTCATTTATTTATTTACTTTTTTTTTTTTCCTTATAGATTCCTGAGAGTTATAATTAATTCTTTGTTTAAGTAGCTGTATAATGCTTTTTAAATGCCTCCAAAGAAACACAAGGCTATTGGATAAGTGAAACTTAAGGCTAAATGTTGCAGGGATAAACCGGCAAACCACAGGCAATACTGGGTATTTCAGCTAGTACAGGGTGATTTATACAGAACTGACACATTTCTTTGTTTAATTATTCTATTCAAAATTCACTCAATGCCCCAATTTTAGCACCAAATTAAGCAGAATGTTCTGGAGTTTCAATTGCATGTCACTAGATGTGCAGATGTTCGTTTTATTTGTAGTTGTTAGTTTTATTGTCTGCAATTGTTTTTGAGATTTTGATTCTACTCAACGTGACGTGGAGTACACATTAAATGAATGACTCTTCCTTGTAAAGCAATACTGGATTATGAATTCAATTACAGCTACTCAAAGGGCATATCAGAGAGAATTTGGTGTTTGGAATCCTCCCCAAAGAAACACAATACTGGGACTGGTAAACAAATTGGAAACAACTGGATCTCTGGTGAGTGAAAAAGGCAAAACTCGTTCATCTAGGCTTCCCATGGTGGTTGTTGACGTAAGAGCATGGCTGGATCAGTCACCCAAAAAATCATTAAGATGTTTGTTGCAGGAGACAGGGTACAGCTACTCAATGTGTCAGAGAGCTGTGAAAAGTGCAGGCCTAAAGCCGTATAGGATTACGGTACAAGAACCAGATAAGGATAGACGACTGAATTATTGCTGTTGGTTTCAGGCATTCATTGTGCAAAATCCTGCCATATTGTCCATCTCATGGTTCACAGATGAATCATGTTTCCATTTATCTGGGTATGTGAATTCAAATAACTCATGCAATTGGGCCAGTGAAAATCCACATGTTCATGAAGCAGCTATGCACCCGGTTAAAATCAGAGTTTGTTGCACAATATCCGCACAGAGAATAGTGGGACTAATTTTCTTTTTAAAACAATGTGAACACTGCAGAGTTCCAATGGATTTTCATGGAGTTTGTTGAGCAACTAGACGATGTAGAGCTGAGTCAAGGATATTTTCAGCAGGATGGCGCTACATGCCACACATCAAATGAATCCATGACACTAATTGCAAGTTTCTTTGATGACCGGATAATTTCCAAGAACCTGTGGCCACCGAGATCTCTGGATTTGACATCGCCGGCTTCTTTCTATGGGGTTACTTAAAAGACAGAGTTTATGCCACACGTCCTCAGACACTGGACGATCTGAAGCACAACATTACACAGGAGATTCAAGGTATTGACAACAGAGTCCTCCAACGAGTGGCCAGTAACATGGAACGACGTGTTGAGTTGTGCCTTATGCAGGATGGAGGACATTTTCAACATTTGCTATAGAGGTAATTAATCTCCCAAAATTCCTCTGCATTTCAGGCATGATAAGTTGTTGCTAGCATAACTCGTTTTGAAACAATTAAAGAAATAAATGTGTCAGTTCTTCATAAATCATTCTGTATAATATAAATACTGATATTACACACTCACAGGTTCACTGTAAGTAGGTTTTCTAAGTGTGATAAAGTTTGAAATGCTTATGTGGATGAGAATGGGCTTGTTAAAAGTAACAACATGTAACACCTGTGAATCCGAGCATTCATCACTGTCTCAGTCAAGTGCGATGGCTCATGGTGGCTTTACCAGGCAATTCTGCATGGGGAAGACATCGTAGCCACGCAGCCATTTACGAAAATTTGTCAGGTGCAAGACGAAAAGGACAGGCTTAACAAATGCTGTAGGGGAAAATTCAAAGAAACGAACAACAGAATTGTGATTACCTATTCCAAACACTGGACCCAGAGAAAATTTCTTTGCATAAGAACAGAAGGAAATCTAGCTATTAACTGGCTTTATTTAATCAATCAACAATGCCACATTAACATAACCCCTCACAAATAAGCAACTCACAATATATTAACACCAAGCTCATGAAATAATACATCAAGAATAATACATTAAACCACAATGCTTTAAAGAAAACATAAACAAAATTTAAATGAATAATTAGCACATTAAATGAAATATAAACCTCAATAATACCTTTAAATTAGAAAAACCAATATTTAATTTTGAAAAGAAAGCAAAATGTAACAAACAAAAATTAAAGTGAATTTATAATAAAGCTTACGATCTCAAAAAAAAATGATTTAATGGCCAATAAAGCACAATACTTTAGCATCCAGAATTAAAGTAAGCCAAAAATACACATCTTTGTAATCAACCATAGAAATTAAAAACTATGAAAGGAGACTATGTAGAGAAATAAATATGTTTTCTTTGTTAGATCGGGTAATTCTGGGACAGCCCTTGTATGTTTAATTTTCGTCATATGCTTAGGATGAAGGTTCTCTGGCAGCAAAGGAAGCGGAGTTGAAGAAGGTGGAAGGATTATTCCAGAAACTGAAGGACACTGAACAAGCAGATAGTGAAGCCTTAGCAGCAGCACAGCGCAAGTACCAGGCTGTCAGTGCTGGCCTTGTGGCTGACGAAGACGGCGAGAATGCCACCTTGCAGGATCAGCTCATGGGTAAGTGGCAAACATTTTATATTTGAGTGTGTACCAAATAAATGGTCTTCATCTCCTTATACCCTTTGCTTGACTTGAGACTGGTTCACAACAACTAAGAACGGTAACCAGAAGAAGAACGACAAAGTTGAAATACGTGTATTTTAATGGGAGCATTCACAAGTGACAAGAAGCTTTCCTGGGTCCTGGGAATAGGAAAGAAGTGTTGGCCAAGTTTTAACTTTCTCATTGTTGGTCCCAGGCATGGGATATTAGACTCTTCACTGTAGAGATCACTTGACATTAAACAGCTGTTATTGTTCTCTCTAGTCTCAAGTTAGAAACATGAAACTAAGAATATGGGCATCCTAACCTCAGAACATGACACCCGCAGATCCATTGAGTATTTGTTCTTTTAGGGAAGGGGTCATCTTTAGTTTGTTTATATACAACTCAAAACTGGCTATTACCTCAAAAATTTGCAAAGAAGGGTAAAAACCAGTAGAAATTAACAAAGAACAACAAATGACTTTAATGTACGCCATTAACCAAAGGAATGAAACCTTGGTACGACTAGAGGAATTGGAAATGTAATGGCTGTGCATTTAGATAATATTTAATCTTGAATTTTGGTGTTGACTAAAGGCTGGTTCACAACCAACGAGAATGAAAAGGTTCAAATACATGTATTCAAATGGGAACGTTCACAATCGGCGGGAAGCCTTCCCGGACGCCAGGAACGGGAAAGAAGAGTTGCCCAACTTTTAACTTCCTGGTTTCATTCCTTGGCACGGCATATTAGATCCATATTGTGCATATTAGATTCTTCACTATAGAGGTTATTCTATACCCCCGCCGCTGTAACGTTGCACTTGACAGCTAGTGTATAAGTTGGTACACTCGCAAAAAAACAGATGAAAAGCTTCAACCGTTTGACTTCCTAAGCCAATCACAAGGCAGCATTCCGGATGGTCGACGACAAAGCGGAACCAGAACTAGAATCGGCTCTGTTGCTGGATGTAACTATTCCCAACCACGTGAATAGTTGGGAATCTCTAGCATGAGCGTCGAGTTGTTCTTTGCAAGCTACATATTGTTCATTGTTATTTATATTTGTGGTTATTGTTTGATAGTTTTGTTATTGTTCGTTTATGCATATATATATGTTTATTTATATTTATCTGTTTTATATATATTTCATTCATATTATTTATTTAAACAAAACTTAAGTGCAACAATGTCTGAAAAACGACACCGATCGCCGAGTGATGATTCACGAAGTGAAAATCCTTTACGTCGAGGTGTGCCACTTAATAGTCAGGCATTGGAACTGTTAAGGAGAACCTGGGAATTCTTTGAACAGGAAAGGGAGTACATGAAACTTCATGGCAATCCCTCTATTCCTGCTGATAAAGCCGTACAACGAACTGCAGCAGCTCTTGGACTAAGCACGAGAACTGTTATTCACAAGGGAGTGAAACTCCAAGAGAAAGAGGACAAAATTCCTGAACCATCTGGAATGCAACAGGTATTTCTATCAACTCCAGGGAAGAAAAGAAAGCAGGCTCGTCCAGTCACAAATCTTGATGCTTTCCAATTAGACGCCATACGTAGACACATTTATGTCTATGATCATAGAAAGGAGTATCCGACCATACCAAAGCTGCTTATATCGCTTATTTTCAATTAACAATAATAATACGAAATAGTTATTATTCATTGACGTTCGCTACTTCCATACACTTTTTGTATGCGGCTTAGACATGATAGAAAGGAGAACAATCAGCTGCTGTTGTTTACTAGCCACTCTGGCAACGTCGCAACCACAATGTAGCTAACCTTATGCGAAGCCACACAAACTGTCAAGTGCAAAGATACAGCGGCGGGGGTATAGGCAGCCGTGACATGAAACAGTCGCTAGTGCGCTCTATAGTTGCAAGCTGGAAACATGAAACTGGAAGAAATTAGTAGTAAATGTGCTTCCTCATCCCAACACCTGCAAATATGAACGTTGGTTCCTCTGGTGAAAGGGCCATTTGTAGTTTGTTTATATGTAACTCAAAACTGGCTATTACCTAAAAAACAATGGCAAAAGCTACAAAGAACTGCAAAACTGTGGAAATTAAAAAAGAACAATAAACAACTTTAATGTATGCCATTAAATAAAGGAATGAAAGCTTGGTACAACCAGAGGGATCGGAAATGTTGTTGTTTATTGTTCTTTTTTAATTTCCACCGGTTTTTGCTCTTCTTTGTAGCTTTTGCCATTGTTTTTGAGGTAATAGCCAATTTTGAATTGCACATAAACTACAAATGACCCTTTCACCAGGGAACCAATGCTCATTGGTTTTGGGATGTCGGGATGAGGTTAGGAAGCACATTTACTACTAATTTCGGATGTTAAGTGTATATGATCCTATCTCAAGCTACTCCAAGAATAGCAATTAATGATATTTATTTAAAGGTGAGTCGGAATTGTTACACTAACATCACTTAAGTTTACTCACTTAACATGTTTCGGGAAACCGTTGTTCCCAGCCTCAGAAGGTTAATTCGAGTCGAATTAACCTTCTGAAGATGGGAACAACGGTTTCCCGAAACATGTTAAGAGAGTAAACTAAGTGATGTTAGTGTAACAATTCCGACTCACCTTTAAATAAATTCAATACACATCACTGTTTCTAGCTTCTTTTCATTACAATATCAACGTAATTAATGATATACTTTTGTGAAATAAAGTTATAAGTAAATGTTACTATGGTACTACTGATCTCCATAATTTTAACACAAGAAATAAACGTAAACTTGATTATCCGAGATGCAGACTAGCTCTAAGTGCAAACAGCTTTTTTTATAATGGTATTAATATGTTTAAGTTACCAGACACAGCAAGAATAGTTCCAATTAATAGACCTAAAGCATGTATTCATAATTGGTTAATAAATAGGCCATTTTATTCAATTGCTGAATTTATGGATACTTCTGCTGATATAATTCTGTAATCTTGTTAATGTAAACATGACGATATCATTTCTGAATGTATTCTGGTCTCTGACAAATAAATATTATTATATTATTACTATACTACTAATTTCTTCCAGTTTCATGTTTCCAGCTTACGAATATAGAGAGCACTAGCGGCTGTTTCATGTCACGGCCGCCTAGAATGATCTCTAGACTGAAGAGTCTAATGTGCACAATATGGATCTAATATGATGTGCCCAGTAACGAGAATGAATGAGTTAAAAATTGGGCTACTCTTGTTTCTTGTTACTGGGGCCCGGGAAGGCTTCCCGTCGATTGTGAATGCTCCCATTTGAATACATGTATTTCAACTTTCTTGTTCTTGTTCTGGTTACCGTTCTCGTTGGTTGTGAACCAGCGTTAACTCTCTCCCTCTTCCTTACACTCCAATCTGAGCTGCATCACCTTTTGTAAAAATGTAACATTCCCATCCTCCCTCCCTGTACCAACTAGCTTGTAACCCTCTCCTTGAGTTGACCAAGAAATCTGACATATACTCTCTCCTCCTCAGCTTAGCACTATGCACCAGAATATGAACCCAGGTTTGTTCCTCTCAACACCAAGGATAGATCTTATGCCTTCTTTGTTAATAAATTTGACTCTTGCCATGACCTTAGTCTAAGCCAAGCAAGCCCGTGATTGCTGACTTTATTTCCTGATAAAATATATTGTTCCATACCCCATTCTGTTTTTATTCTACTGCAAAATTAATTATAGGGTATGCTTGAAGGGGAACACCTTGCACGAGACATATATTGTAGCTACCACCCCCTAGGAGGAAGGGATGAAGTGAAGGAGCTGCAGGCAGACAGGCCCACAGAGTTGTGCACAAGTCCGTAATAATTGCTCACCCTAACACCTGTCTCGCTACTCGAGTCTCACTACTATACCCCCGCCGCTGTAACGTTGCACTTGACAGCTAGTGTTTAAGTTGGTACACTCGCAAAAAAACAGATGAAAAGCTTCAAACCGTTTGACTTCCTAAGCCAATCACAAGGTAGCATTCCGGATGGCCGATGACAAAGCGGAACCGGAACTAGAATCGGCTCTGTTGCCGGATGTAACTATTCCCAATCACGTGCTTCAGTTTGTGAATCTCTAGCATGAGCGTCGAGTTGTTCTTTGCAAGCTACATATTTTTCATTGTTATTTATATTTATGGTTATTGTTTGATGGTTTTGTTATTGCTCATTTATACATATATATTTATCTATTTTACATATATTTCATTCATATTATTTATTTAAACAAAACTTAAGTGCGACAATGTCTGAAAAACGACGCCGATCGCCGAGTGATGTTTCAGGAAGTGAAAATCCTTTGCGCCTATAGGTGTGCCACTTAATAGTTGGGCATTGGAACTATTAAGGAGAACCCGGGAATTCTTTAAACAGGAAAAGGAGTACATGAAGCTTCATGGTAATCCCTCTATTCCTGCTGATAAAGCCGTACAACGAACTGCAGCAGCTCTTGGACTAAGCATGAGAACTGTTATTTACAAGGCTACGGTGGACGCAGCTTCGTGGAAGAAAAGAGTAGATAATGTGAATAAGCTAATACGAAAAGCACAAGAAATAGACTGTGAACCATTGATGATATGCCTTGGTGAAGATGATGATGACAATGATGCTTCCGAGGATGATGACGACGACAACGGGGATTTGGATGGAATTGAGCCATTGCAGTTTTAAAAGGCGTGAGTGAAAATAACTTTGTTATGGCATGCTTATAATTTGTTTTATTTCTCCTCATTGTAGCAGGAAGTTAGTATTTTGTTTCTATATTGTCAAAAGTGCGTAATTTATTCTACATACGCTGCCGTGTTTATGCAGAGTTATTTTCAATTAACAATAATAATACGAAATAGTTATTCATTGACGTTCATTACTTACGTACACTTTTGTATGCGGCTTACACACTATAAAAAGGAGAACAATCAGCTGTTGTTGTTTACTAGCCACTCTGGCAACGTCGCAACCACAATGTAGCCAACCTTATGCGAAGCTACACGAACTGTCAAGTGCAAAGATACAGCGGCGGGGGTATAGAGCTGCCCAGAGAGGGTGATGAACAACCTGTTCAACCAAGCAGCCCTCTAGTGTTTATGGGGAATATTCTTTCCTTTGAGCAAGCATCCACACCATCTGTCTGGCACTGCCTTACACCTGAAACATGAGAAGGAAATACAGTAAAACCTGCCCTCAACGGATCCCTTGTTAAATGGAAATCTGTCCTAAACGGAAATATTTGATGATCCCATGAATTTTGGGGTGAAAAACACGCTAAATTCCCTTTATTAAACTGTCTTACATGGACACCGGAAATCAAAGTACGTCTTTTAACAGAAACTTTCCACTTCCAGAATGCAGAGTTTAGAAAATTTTCAGGCACCCTGTGAAAGTATGCATTATCTGCTCTAAGTACGTGATATTTAAGTTGAAACGTGACCATTTTGCTGCTACCTGACCAGTCTAGGAGGGGGATGCGCTAATGATGGTCCGAATAATGAGAAACCTGTTGCACTCATCCTTCACTGCATAGTTAAGTTAACAATAAGCACGGCTGATTGTGTTTTATTGTTGTCTCTTCCCTTTCCCTTTCCTGCTCTAATGACTTGTCAGACAGCATAGAATACAGTACGCCTCTAAACTTACATAGGTGATGATTTAGTTCTGCAATAGTCACCATGGCTTCGAAAACAAGAGTTATACTAGTTATTAACATGAGAGTGAATGTGATAAATTGAGTGTAAAGCAGATCATGAAGGTGTTCAATGTAGGCAAAACTCAAGTTTATAAGATTCTAAAGAAGTAAACAGAAATTATGAAGTGGTGGAAAAATTGTGCTAACGGAAAAATAAAGAGAGGTTAAGAAAACTGAAAACCAGGACATTAAAAAATAGAGTGGGAGTGGTTCGCTAGTGTTAGTGCAAAATGTCACCTCATATCTGAGCTTATGTAACAGGAATATGCTAAAAAGGTGGCTCAAAAACTGGGTAACAATGAGTTCAAAGCATCTAATGGATAGTTGGAGAGTTTCCGCAAAAGACAGCAGCTAGTTTTTAGCGAACTTTGTGGTGAATTGAGTGACGTTAATATTGAAAACCATCACTGATTGGATTGCTAAAGTACCTTCAATAATCGAAAGATACAAACCTGAAAACATAGCAAATGGTAACTAGACAAGACAATTCTTCCGTTACCAAATAAATCATTGTGTTTAAAAGCTGAGAATATGTGTATTTTTATGGTTTAATTTTGTTAATAGCCAAGGCCTACCTTCGTTAAACGGAAACCTATCTTTAATGGAAATGTTTGAGAGCCCCGTTCAATTCCGCTGAAGACACGTTTTACTGTATAATGGAAGGGAAATGATGGAAAGGAAATCTTTGTAGATGAGAAACAACCCCATACCAACCAGGGAAAACCACGAAAAACCCAAAGTCAGAGTGGGTGGACGACAGGAATCAAACCTATAGTCTCCTAAATACGAGCCTCATGTGTTACTGCAGAGCCATCTTGCTTGGTTAAAATTAATGTGATGACAGTTTCTCATTACATTCTGTCAGTGTCTGCTGTTGATCTATATCTCCCAGTGGATCCTGTACCCTTCCTCCAAACATTCGCTCTATTTCCTTACCCATCCTATCCTCTTGATTTTTGGTGCCCATATAGTGATTGATCCCTTCGCATCATTCAAATACAATATTTCATTGCCTGTATCTTGCATTCAATTGTTTTGCTGTAGACGTCATATTCTCTAAAAACAGCCCAGTTTACCATACCTATCCCCAAGATACCTTTCAGAAAACCTGCTCTTGGATCAGACATATTAAATATAATGTTGAGTTTTCTGTTCATTTAACACCTTTTGCAGTTATAAACAGAGAAGGCTGCATTTCTTTGAGCAGAAAACTACAGTATTTACGCGAATCTAATGTGCACCGCATATTCGAAACCTATAATTATGAAAAAAAGGTTTGTATTGATTGTAAAATGCATCAATGACAGAAAATAGGTAATAGGTATTTTATTTAAATGTATTTAATACAACAATGGATTTATTGTATATATAAACCATCAGATTATAGAATTGAAAGTGTCCTATTGTTAGGTGACACATTGTTAAAGAACAAAATTAGTGTTACACGCTGTTTTTTGCACTTTATTGTTTTGATAACTACCATTGTCCCCTTCTTAGTAATAGTGCAGTTTCACAGCATATAAAACCAAATTGGCGTCTCATCAGCGTTGCCTATTTGCCCCATGGAACATTTCTTTTTTCTTCCGAAGTGAAATGACATACCGCTGATGTAATGACATAGTCTGAAACGTCCTCAAAATCCATATAAAGCTTCTGGCACGTTAAATACAGCATCTTAGAGATAAACCCATCCGCTGCATGAAACGATCCACCCATCCATGGCTAGCTTTAAACTCTTGTTTCGGAATACCAAGAACTTCAACCTCCTCTTTAGCTTTCTTTCATATAGTGTCACTAGTCACAGGTTGCCCATTCTTACTCCTTTCATGCACCAATTCCCACACTTTTTTTCAACTTCAGAATATCTTCCTTTGCAAGGACCCGTAAATTTCTTTCTACCAGCTTTAGTAACAAATAATGCCAATTTCTGTTTTCTCCACAAGCGAACATTTCTCTCTGATACATTGAACTTCCTTCCTGCCTTTCTATTACCATTTTTTTCAGCATAAAGGATTACTTCATGCTTTAAAGCATCATAAGACGTTCTCTGTTTGTCCTTGCCCTCCATATTGTAACTAAAAACTCTCAATAATAGACCAATAATAAATAAGCGGCTAGCTTGTCGAGAGTTTCCAGATGCATGTTAACTCCAGCAATCCATTGTGATGTAGTAAAAGAATAATTTAAATGAAGTTACTGGCATTCTACGGAATGGATTTGCACTCAAATCTAATGCACACCATGATTTTGAGTGCTACATTTGGTCAAAAAAGGTGTGCATTAGATTCGCGTATATACGGTATGTTTTATTACTACTAGATAGCAATATTGGTATCTTATGAAGTTTTCTTGCTGAAAAAATAGTGCATTACAGTTCTGTTAGGTTGTAACATTTAATGAATATAATTCTAGCTGCAAAACAGGAAATTGCACAAGCACAAACCGAGGTTAAGCAGTCCGAGATGCAGTTACAACACTTTCAGAAAGAGCTGAAAGAGAAGCAGGATGAAATGAAGGCAACTGTTTCCGAGTATCAGAAAGACAGTCGTAATCTTGAGAATATGGAGAAGGAAGTCACTACCTTACAGGTAACCAATGATCTGTTGTATATGATGGTAGAGGTAACATAATTTTACAACATACACAAGATTTTTGTATGAAGCTAGCCTGCAAGTTTAACAGCTAACATTGGCATGCATCAGCCAACCCCTATGTCTTTATAAACAGAAACTCCATTTAAAAGTACTGTATTTCTCCAAATACAAAATAATCGTATATTTTTTCAAAACTTAAAATAAGAATTATGCTATTAAACAAAAATATAGGTGCTGAAACAAATATTTTTTAAAGTTAATTTTCTAAATTATCTCATTATTGTTATACCTACTCTTTCTACTTGTATAGCAGTTATACCCATGTATAAATTAATGCTTAACTTTCTGTACATTAATTTTAATAAATTAAATAAAATAAATGTTAGTTTTTAGTCATTTTTACATTCTCTGCCACGTACCTAGTAGATAGAGAAGGTATTGCATTCTGTCCAAAAATTTTATTCTGGGATATCACCGGAAATACATGTTTTGAGACCACTGAATCCAAAAAAAAGCACTTTTAGAAAAAGGTCTTTGTGTGTCTTTGAACAGCATAACTCAAACACTAAAAGTTGAATAAATACCAAACGTGGTATTTAGGTTCAGTACCTTCGAAAGACGCATATAAGAAAATCCCCCACCCCAAACTACCCTTTACATGGAACCTTTTTGAAGTTTTTGATGTACTAAAGATGGCTGTTAATAATTTTGATTAAAATACCATATATTAAAGATATTTACATGACAAATAAAATGTATATCTTGAATTCTCTGGGAATAGTCTGTGAAGTCCTCTTCATTTGGAAGGAATTTTGTATAATCCTGTATAACTGATAAATGATGGATGAAAATGTACTACACAAAAAGTGTAGAGCTCTTTAAAACACACAATTTATTTCCAATAATTATTTTTTGTGACATCACCATTTCCAAGATATCCATTATTAATGGTTCAAATTGTTCAATACTTAGCCATTCTTTTAAAGTCATGTTGATTTTCAGCTGTTTCTCGCGATGTCATGGAAATAGTATGGAATTTTAAGGCCAGCATATAGTGTGCAATTTCTTAAAACTTTTGACTATTGCTGTTTCCTTTGCAACTATAAGGAAATGCGTAATGTAGATACGAAAATAAACTTTCATAAGAATAATTTGTATATCCACTAATAAGCAATACAAGGTAGAGAAAGGTATGTGAATATAACAGCTATACTCATTTATAAATTAATGTATAACTTTCTTTACACAAATTTTAATAAATAAATAAACGTTGGTTTTTAGGTAAATTTTTTTGTGATTCTTGTGTAATGTCATTTTATAGGTCAGTTTTCAAACATTTTTAGATATTCAAAATCTGGGCTTTGTTTATTAATATATGTGAATGTTTTTCTTTTTACTTTGTCTACCATGTACATAGTAGGTAGAGAAGTTAGTTGCATTCCACCCAAAAATTTGATGCTAAGATTTCACTAGAATACATATTTTGGGGCTCCTTGAATCCAAATAAAGCATTTTTAGAAACATGTGTATGTGTGTGTGCGTGCATGTCTTTGAACAGTATAACTTGAAAATGAAAAGTTGGGCAACTACTGAACTTAGTAGATGAGTTACGTATCTTCCAAGGATATGATACGATTTTCAAGAAAATCCCCCACCCTCAACTATCCTTTATATAGAAAATTTTTCGAAATTTTTGATTTTCTAAAAAATGGCTCTAGCGATTTTGATTAAAATATTGTATATGAAAGATATTTACATGACAAATAAAATGTATATCTTGAATTCTCTGGGAATAGCCTGTGAAGTCGTCTTCATTCAGAAGGAGTTTTGTATAACCTTGTATAACTGGTAAACGTTAAGCGATAGACGAAAACATACTATACAGAAAATGTAGATATCTTTAAAACATACAATTTACTTAACACAAGTTTTTTTGTGGCATAAGTCGTTTGAGATATCCGTTATTTAAGGTTCGAATTGTTCAATGTTTGTCATTCTTTACAAGTCCTTTCAATGTTCAGTTATTTCTCACGATGTCATGGAAACGGTATGGAATTTTAAGGCCAGCATATACCATCCAGTTCTGAAACATTTGACTGTCGCTGTTCCCTTTGTATCTATAACGAAATGTGTAATGTAGCTGTTTTTACAAAGATTTATTTGGAATAAAGTGTAGTAGACAGAAAATAAGCATAGTAAGAATAGTTTGTATACCCACTAATGATGATAATGGTTAGAGAAATTCATGTGAATGTATCACATCAGATATTTTTAAGAATTTTGGAAGCATCAGTGTTACAAACCATATACACTATTTTTATGACATTTAGGGACACTTATCAAGAATAAATTACCAAGAAGGGCAATTAGAGCGGCTTCAAGAAGAAAAAAAGACACTGTCAGCAGAGACACGGGTGCTGAGAGAGAAAGTCAACTCTTTTGAAGCAAGGTAAATCATACATTTTCACTTCTAAGCTACAGCTTCATCAAAAAGTTTTAACATGATGTTTAACTGCTTTAGCATTGAAATTAAGAAAATTTCTGTTTCACCGATCAGTGTTAAACTTTGGTAATCAATTGACCTTATAGTTGGTTAATGATGTGGCCTGGGACTTGGAGTAGTTACGAATTTGTAAGTTTTCAGTGAGGTATGTTATCTGAAAAATTGAAACGCCTGGTGATTTACCGGGAAAAATCCAAGTCAGTTGGGGAGTTTAATGTTGTACTGGCATGTTGCCATGGTAGCTCAGTTGGTTAGAGCAATCCTACAGAAAGTGGGAGGTGTGTGGTTCAAATCCTGCCTATGGTATTGAATTTTTCAGTGATTCTGCCTCAAAAAAAAAGAACACCTTAAACCTTATTAAATCTGTGCTAGTCACTTTTTTGCTTCACATTATGTTTGTTGTTAACCAGGAAAGTTTTAGGAGACATTCGCTCCATCATAGTAACTGAGGTTGCTTTTTCTTCCATCTTCCTCCCTCAGTTGAGAGCAGCCCTGCTACATGTGGTGGTAGATTTATACAGTGTGATTCTCTCGCTAGAGGCCCCAAACTTTTGCCTATATGTTGGCCATTTATGTGCCACATACGTTGAACAATGTAATGTAGTGCCACTCCCCTCCCAATAGGCTTGGACTGTTCCACTGACCTTGCCTCTGTTTAGTCACACAAACTGTGAGCTTGTAAGCAGCATCGACAATGTCATACACAATTGCAGAACACGTGTTTCTCGTTTGTAACTACTGGCCAACGGGTTCATTTAAATCATGTCAAAGGGCATTTCGGGCCGAATTTGGTGTGCCCTCAAAATGTTGTATTCAGAAATTGGTAACAAACAGATGACTGAAACCTTGATCACACAGCATGCAGGCGGCTGGAAAATGAATGTGGGTGTAATGGAAGAAGTAAAGGAACGATTACTGACGCCACCATCAAAATCCCAGCGACGTCTTTCCCAGGAAATGAATGTCCATATTCTGCGTGCCAAAGAGCTGCTAAGAAAGCAAACCTCCACGCTTACTGTGTGACATGTGTTCAAGAATTGCAACCGATGGACCATGAAAAATGTGTGCAGTTCTGTGTATGGTTTCAAACCTTTATTAATTGGAATCCTGGAATTTTGGACTTTACTTGGGTCACGGATGAAGCATGGTTTCATCTGATGGCTACATAAACTCTGTATATGGGCGCAAACAAATCATCATGCCCTACATGCAGAACCTCTACATGCACAGAAAATTGGAGTATGGTGAGCAGTGTCATGAGGCATATTATCGGCCCTATTTTTCATGAGAATACGGTAAACACTGAAGAATACATAATATTCACTGACTTTGTCAATCAGTTAACAGATGATGAATTAACTCATGGATATTTCCAACAAGATGGTGCAACAAGTCACACATAACGTGCAAGCATGAGGGAAATTGAAAGCATTTTTGAAGATCGAATCATCTCAAAAACTCTTTGGCCACCAAGATCTCCTGACCTAACACCACCCTACTTCTTCCTATGGGGATGTCTAAAGGGAAACGTATACAGAAATAGACCACGTACAATTGCAGGGTTGAAAGATGCTATACGTCAAGAGATTGAGGCCATTACCAAGGATACTTTAATAAAAATATTCCAGAATTTGGAACGACGTGTACAAGCATGTTTGGATGTAAGAGAGGACCATTTTCAGCATCGAATGTGACAGTGCATAGTTCAAGGTATGTGTACACAAATTGTCATCACAAAACTCATATAAATGGCCAATATATAGACAAATGTTTGGGGACTTTAGCGAGAGAATCACACTGTGGTATACATTGTATGGTTGGCTAAGAAATTTAATACTGTCAGCCAATTTAACAGCTTGGGTATATATGAAGTTAATTGATAACATACAACATATAAAAATACAGAAAACTGATATAATGGTTTCTTTTGATGTCAGAGCTTTGTTTACTAGCATCCCCAAAGACAAAGGTCCAACATTTTTAAAGAAATGGTTCAATTACATTGATATAGACACCAGAGAAAGAGAAGATGTCATCAAATTAACAGACATTTGCATAAACCGAAGTTTTTTTCTCCTTCAATAATAAGTACTACAAACAGGCACATGGGTTAGGTATGATAATCTGCTTTGCTGATTTGTACATGAGTAATTAGGAAATTTAGGTGGTTAAAACTTTTCCTCACATTTTCAACTGTGGTTCAGATATTTTGATGACATATTTGCCATAATTCAATATAAATTAAAAATTGATGCTTTGAAGTTACTTACCTTGCAAGAGGAATGAGTGAATTATACATGCAAATTAGAGAATGAAGGCAGTTTATCATTTTCTTTTTTGGATTTAAAAATTATGAGAAACAAACATGGAATAAAATTCAGAATTTGTAGAAAACCATTCATGTGAACAATTGTATTAAGAAGAATAATTGTGACCTATAGTTACATCAGTATGCTGTCTTTAGAAGCTTGATACACGGATTTAATAGTATCCCATTGGAAAGGACATAATATTTGAAAGAATACCATTAGATTCTTCAATTAAAACACTTTTGCAAACATTTGTCTCAATTAACATAAAGTAAATAGAAAAATAAGCTTTTGTAGGAATAGTTTATAGAAGAGTAGTTGGAAAGGTTATGTGAATGTAACACAGACCTCTTCCTCCCTTTTTTGTACCATCTGGTGATAAAATTGGATCTAACTGACATGACTGGATGTTTCTAGGCACCCAACTCTAAATTTCCGGTATCGTAAACCAGAGCCGAGTTTTAATGATGCCTCTGTAAAGGGTTTAGTGTGTAAATTATTCAAGATGAGAAATAAAGCGATGGCTGTGGCTCTGGAGACTGCCGGAGGTGGGAAGGTAAGTTTCTCCTTTTGTATTCAGACAGATCAGGGCGGGGCACCAAAACTAGACTTAGCTGAAAGGTTGAGCAAGATTTCTTTAAACCATTTTGTTCATATCATACTGAAATTCTTCCGATGTACCTGCTGTTTGTGTAAAGATAAAAGTAAAGGGCCATTCACATAGAAATATGAACATTAACAATGACACAAACACAAGATTCGCCTTGCCAGCCGTAAGTCAACACAATGTTAGCACCAAAACAAGACACTTGAAGTGTGAAAGTGATTTAAATTGGAGGCTGTGATGATTAATAGCAGTGCAGCTTTATTGCCACAGACTGCATTAGATTGTGTTAATATCTATATTTTTGCATACACGAAAGAAAACAGAATAGTTTATAACCTATAAAGTTTCACACAATGTCGAGACACACCATAGTAATAATAATTAATTAGACCCTACTTTCATATTTCAGTTCATTGAAAACCTGTTTCCAAATATTTTGTTTTAACAAATTATTTTGTAAGATTTATGCTTTTTGTCATAAAGACAACTGTGATTTTCAAATAAAGCAATTAACTTCTCATCAAATGACTCCAGTTCTCCTCTTTTCTGTTTTTATATATTGCGATAGTGTTTTTTTTCTCTCAAATTCCATTAACGCAAACATGAAAGCTTGGAGATTGCAAGGTTTGGCATTAGCATGTGGCATTAATGTTTATGTAATGAAAATCATTGTGAATGGCCCCATTTATTAACTTGGTTGCAAGCTTTTGTGTTTCTGTTACATTTGCATTAACGTTTCTATGTGAATTGGCCCTAAGGTGGGTTCACAATAACTCAAGAACAAAAAGAGGAATGGAAAGCAAAACAACATGCCACATTTGGTTCACAATTTGTGGGGAAGGAGAACAAGAATGCATAGTGATAACACAATGGAAGGTGAATATTGCACTTCATTTGTCATTTGTAACTGACCAATGATATTTTTTCACCTGTTTCTAATTCAACCAACATAGTGTCAACATTCGATAGAGTAGACATTTTCTAAACACAAAGCCATTACTATTTTCGTCTATCATTGCTTTTGAGTAGCATACATTAAAGTTATTTGTTGTTCTCCAGTGCTCATTCTGAGGAAGTCAGGATGTGGATTTGCCAGAATTCCTTCCGGTTTGCAATTAAAGGGAGCTCTATACTGAATCCATTATAAGAAACACAGTTTTTATATTATTCTGCACCCACATGCACAAGTGTATGTGACAGTGTCACCTTCGCCCATGTGTTACACTATATTACATTTAAAACAAATTGCATGCACAAGGTTTTATTTCAATAAGTCAACTTTTGCTATTAAAACAAATACTGAGAAATATATCAAGAGTATAATATGAATGTGAATGCACTCAAACGAACACATGATTTTAACGCACTTTTGTACTTATGTTAATCATATTCGCATCCGTCATCTTTTTATGTTCCCTCCTATAGCATTGAATGTTTTTCAGGTATTTATGCCTCCAAAGCCCAACATCATCTGTATGTACAATCATATTAATATTATTGTGCTGCTTAAACAAAACCCCATTTCTGTATGGAAGCTTGTTTGTTTAAAATTTGGTAAATCAGGGTCACTATTAATAGCACTTAACCCTTTATTTATTGTCAGTGGCTCATTTCCCCCCCTCCAAAAAAAACATGCATTTTAGAATGAATTGCACACTTAACGAAGTGATCTACTTGTCCCAAAACTGCTTTAGATCTCTTCCTCTTTTTGCACAGTGTTTTGACACTACCAGTTTCTTTAAATTCTTTGTTAAGATGTACAACACTGGCTTCTACAGGCCAGTGTACTCCCATTATTTTAACCAATTTGTTCATTAGAATATTCACATTATGCCTCTTTAACTTATGAAGCACATTTAAAACAATCCGTTTCTTGCCACTTTTTAATAGTTTACCTTTAGGGTGCTTTTTATAACTGTGAACACTCATTTTTGCCACTGCCAAATTTATACCAGACATATAACAGACATATTTCTATTTCCAAATAGCTGTAAAAAATACAGCGCATTGTAATGCTACAATTAACATATCAATTAGCGCATTCTACAAGCAATAACATTAAGAAAAAATTGATATATTTTCTGTCCTTAAGTTGAATGCTTCATTCTCAAACCAATAAGAGTATTCACTGCAGTCATATGCGTGTAGCTGTTTCTTGGTATTGTTCATACAAGTGTGTTTCTTACAACGGAAGAAGAATAACTGATCATGGCTGCCTTGAATCATTTCTACAGTGAAGAGTTTAATATAATTTAATATGCCATTCCCACTAACAGGAACGAAAAATTTTAAACTTGACCAAGTCTTCTTTCCCGCTTTGGGACCCAGTAAAGCTTTCCGTTAATTGTGACTCTTCAAGTTGTAAAACAATATTTTAAGTTTGTCGTTCTGGTTCTGGTTTCTGTTTCCAGTTATTGTGAACCAGCCTTATAAGATGGACAGGTAAGCTTATTTAACCCAATACTTTTATGTCAAACTTCAAACAACTTTCTGTCTTGGGAGACAGCCTCTTACTTGTTTTATAGTGTACAGTAGTAGTGTAGTTTTGTTTTATAGCTTAAGAACCAGTGGATGGGCAAACAGTCTTCAAAATGACCCGGAAAGTAATGGGGGAGGAGGGGGGGGAAATAACACAAAGGGATTCTGAAAGGCTGCAACAAAAAGATTTGAGGACATAGAAATACAAAAACTCTTTACTGCAGTAAGTTCATGGGAAAGGGAAACATATATACAAGGGCTGATCAACAAAGACTGAGACTCATTTTTTTTTCACAGATGTTTATTACTCCAATTCAATGTTTACATGATCTTTTTCAAAGTAGTCCCCTCCTACTTCAATGCACTTTTTATTGCGTCTCTGCCAGTCCTTGAACATGTGCTGCAGACCATTCTTTGCCAGATCCTTGAGAATCGCCTCACTTTTCTTGAGCACTGCTTCAGAGTTCTCAAATCGACTACCCCTAAGCTTTGCCTTTAGTGATGGGAATAAAAAAAAGTCACAGGGTGCAAGATCGGGGCTATAAGGTGGATGTGGTACACAGGTAATGTTGAATCGAGCCAGAAACTGCATGACTTGATTTGTGACGTGAGGCCGTGCATTGTCATGAAGAAGTCGCCACCCAGTCCGAAAAAGCTCTGGTCGTTTCTTTGCAATGTGCTTCCTCAGTGTAGCCAATACTGACGTGTAGTATGCTGCTGTAACACTGGTGTGAGGGGGAACTGCATGCTGGTAAACCATTCCATTACAGTCAAAAAATGTGGTCACCATCACTTTCCCTGCAGATGGAACAACTTTTGCCTTTTTTGGTGTTGGAGAACCTGGCGATTTCCACACTGTGCTGGCTTGTTTTCCTTCAGGATCAGGGAGCAGCCATGACTCATCACTGGTGATAATCGATTTAAAAAATGCATCACCTCCATTGTCTGGATGCGAAATGCACGTAGGGTCTACAAAATAGAGCATTACTACCAACCTACCAATACGAGAGTGCTGCCACCTACCAACATTATACATAAAAACCCGCTCTTTTCAAATATTTATGTTACAGATACGAAACTATCACGAAAGCTACAGGAAAAAAATCAGTCTCAGTCTTTGTTGATCAGCCCTCGTAGATAAGGTAAATAATGCATGTTTAAGAACTTGTGTTTGGAGATTAAAAGGATTTAGAAACGATATACCCCAGGACCAATGCCCCTTATGTGGCGATAAGGAGGATACCAAACATTATATTTGAGTGTAAACGGACTAACATATGGAGAAAAAGAATTCTATCTGAAAAATGGTGTAAAGTTAGCAGAAAATATGCTGTAACTGTTTGTTGTGTAAAGACAGTAAGAAATTAGGTCAGTTTCTAGACAAAGTGAAAAGCAAGAGGAATTGGACAGCGGAAAAAGAGAACACAAATAGCTATCTACAGTAGAGAGTAGATCTTAAAAATGTATGTTTTCAGAATGTAAATAGGTTATGACAGGTAATGAGCCTGGGCAAAATGCCATGTCATGTTCGAATCTAATTTGCTTAGCATAAAGAAATAAATAGTTTACAAAGTCTCCAATTATGGCACTTAAATTCAGAGTGGTTAACTGAATTCAAGACCTATAAAAGGGAAGGTTATTTTTCCTGAAAAAGTGGTGTTATTTTTAACCTATTTTACAAAACAAACAAGATAACGTAAATGAAACTCTGTCAATGTACCTGTGTGTTGCTTTATCTACAGTGTTTCTTATGTCTGCTAAAATATTACTAAAAGTAGAAAATAATTGGATGAAGAATTGCTATTTGATTGTAGTTGAGGATGAAGCACAAAGCATCCTGCTTAAAACACTGGTAAAACAAATGTATATAGCTGTTAAATGGAGAGTTTTAACATTTTCTCATACATTGTGAGTTCATGTAAGAAATGCATGAATATTAAAATAATATCAACAGGAGTATGTCTCTTTCTCCTAAGGCTATACTACTGAGATTTTATGTTATGACACTTTTCATTTAATGGTGGTTGATAATGTTGACATTTCCAAAGCTACTGTTTGTGCACTTATCTGGAAGGTTTCTGAAACAATTGCTTCAAGAACCAAACAGTACTTTTCTTGAGGTGTATTTGATCCTTTATCAGTGATTTTAATTTCAATATGTTTCTACCACCAGAGTTAAACCATTCCAAGTGAACAAGCATTCTACGTAGGTGTTGTGTAGATGGCCACACATGGCTCTACTTATTTGCGGAGGTGTGCCATCATGTAATAGCCACACATTTCTTACTGCCAGGGGGACATCCTCAAGCATAACTACTGTCCATTCCAAACCAGAGTTCCCTCTGATGTAAACAGAAGCACGTGCTTCGGCTTGTCATGAACCCAAGAATATACTCTTACGCCAACGTAAATAGTTCCTTAATACATGTATTGTATTATGAAATATTGGAGCAGGAAAGGTATAGAACTGCACATTTTATTGCGGTTATCATAAAAACTCATCGTTAAAGGTAATGGATATATACTAGCTGTTAAGAGATTACAAACTATGATTTTCGCCTGCTATTGCGCTGACGCTGAGATCATTTTGCTTGTTAATACCAACCAAATGCACGATTGCCACTCTCTTACATACACAAGAAATGCAGCAACGAATTCCCAGGGGTGCTATCTGAGTACGGAATAAACACTTTGCGTATCACAGGATATATGATAAGCGAACAGTCATTCATAATACACTAACACACATATGCTCAGCTTAGGTCAAATCTTGTGATTTAGTCAGTTGGTATTTGAGCTTACATGGCAGAGGAAGGTGCGTGTACTGCGAATAAACTGTTCAAACACAGAAGCGGGAAACAGTTAAAAAGTGGCTAAAAACAAACAATACTTCATATATTCAACTCACTATTACAAAATTACCTGACACTTGCATTATTGCATATTAGGAACCTAATATCAGATTTTACAGGCGTTTCAGTGAGAAGTGTAACGAAAGCAAACAGGGAATATAAACAGACATAATACAACATACAAGAGGATAAAACGTGGGAACTTGTTTTAAGTGCGACAGTGCTGTGGAATTGTGGATAAGCTTGTCATTATTTTGGAGAGTAGTTCTGATTCTGATATGGCAGCAGAGTCATCTTCGGAGGATTCAGATTTGGGTGTTGCACTTTTGCCTGAGGATTGTGATTAACGTAAGTAAAATGTTCATTGCTGCATACTTATAAAATCTATTGTTACCTCAGGTTGCATTTTGAACTATGATTCTCATGCAGGGCGCCTTTTTATAGATTAAATAGTGTTCAACAAGCACGTGGGAGGGGAACAAGCAGCCATTATGGGTGGGGATTGCGAACTACTTTCGCGCGGATAATACAAAGAGTTTGTTTTCAGTGAAAGGCACTCTGGTTTGGAATGGACAGTAGTAACATTACTTAAAGAAACTGGAGACAGATGGCTTCTGTCATCACTTGAAGAAGAATGCAATTAATGTGTTTCCTACAATTCCTGCCCAAACATTTACAGAAAATCTGCGTTGAATGCTGTTTTGTCTTATTGTGAGTGTATTGTCGTAAGTTCGGGTGTGTGCATTAAGGTAATTAGTTACTACATTTATGGTAAACGTTGCTTCATCCATTGCAAGAATTTTAAGGGGAAAGATCCCTCCTTGTTGAAGAAACCGTTTGGAAAATGTTACCCTTGGCGCATAGTCTGCTTGAGAGGGATGTGCTGAGTATGATAAGGGTATAGTGATTCTTCTTTTAATGTTCTCTAAACAGTCCAGTGGAATACGCCAATAGTGCAAGTTATACCATGGCGCTGATTCCAGGATCTTCCATCAAGTGAAGAACTTCTTCTTGTGCAGCATTAATTCCTTGACCAACTCCTCCAACATGAGGAGATACGCTTCCTGTATCTAAAACTCTTTAACAAATGAAAGCAAATGTCCTATGATGTGGTGCTTGTCTATTTGGAAATCATTCTCAATAAATTCTTGCTGCATTACGATGTATTTCATCATAAATGAGTAACATTTCAAGATACTCAGCATTAGTGAAGTGAACCATTTTGTAACTGATAATCCGCTGCTTTGAAAACAAGCCATAAACAACAGCTAAAGTGCATTTCTTTTGATCTTACAACATTGTCATGTTGTGTAGTCTCATGGCTAATGATGTAGATTCAACTGAGACATATTTCAATAGCATATAATAATAGTAAGAGTGCGAATTTCAAGACTGAATTATGATTCAAATTTGTGGGTTATGGAGGTGCTTTATGTTTATCTTCCCCACGTTTTGCGTCACTTACAAGAAGTTATTTAGGTTACGTAATGAAGATACACTTTGATGATGTTTGATTTTTAGGATGGCAAACTTTATAGTGAAGATGGTGCTTGTTTTTACGTAATATTATTAAAGTTATTTGCCTCGGCTGCTTTCAGTTGCACTATAGAAACACAATTTCTTGCAGGGTTGTGATAAGACTCAAATTATAAGACACCACACAATTTACTTTTAATTTTTTACTTCTTTTTATCTCACTTTATATATGCACATTTTCATAAACATAACACTTTATAAAATAAAACTGTGAGCACTTAAAACATTTTTGGCGGAGAACACAAATTTTATGATTTACACCTTACAACTTTTTTACCCACGACTTTCACGTCTGCTCTCCACAACTTCATGTCCGCGACTGACTAGATTCAATGGTAAAAACGTTTAGCGTCGGTAATGCCATTCTCTTATTGACTAATTCTAGTCCAATAGAATTTAAGTATTCAAACTAAAAATCTTTCTTTACTGTTGATTGGATAATTCCAAACACATTATTGTCACCAAAATTACATTATTACCTCATTATTAATATCCTAAAGCATATTATTCTCACAGGTTTTGCATTATTAGAGTATATAAACATTTACATATCACTAATAAATACGTTTACAATAAAAATAATAAGTATTTACAATGACTTTACATACAATTTATATAATAATTATATGCATATTGTTTTCTAGGTGGGCTGTTATTGAATTTAATTAATAAAAAATACAATTACTATCATTTAGGCATTAAAATACTGCCTCAAATTGCTTTAATTCAAAATGTCTTGAGAAAATATTTACCTTTCAATCTCCTCTAAGAATTGTTAAAAAAAATATTTAAGTTTCTTAAAAATCTTCATTTAAAATAGGGTTAATATAAAGTAATTTTCGCTTTTTTCTCAAAAACTACTTTAAAAAGCAGCAAAACTGCAGTAAGATGTTCTATTGATTACAAAGAGACATCCTGTTTAAGGATGATCATAGGTCACCTTCCACCCTGTATATTCATTTCTCAGCATCAGTGACAACTATTGTTACATAAATTGTAAGATCTGTACTGCAATAGCCTATCTATGTGGTGTAGGGGTAGCATGTCTGCTTCACAATCAAGAGCTCCCATCTCAGTTACGGTGGTGAGTTACCCTGATAAGGTTTTCTTGGGGGGATTTTTTCTTATTCTGAGAAGACAAACGTCGGGTAACTGTAAGCCCAAAGGATTCTGGGCTCCTTTGACCATCATTTCATTCATTCATCATTTTATATGAGCAATCAGATTAAAGGATGTTAAACTTCAAGCCCCCCCCCCCCAAAAAAAATGTTTTACCAAACCTGCGTAAATTAATTTCTCTTTGGCTAATACAGGGAGAGCCAAAAGACTACAAACCGGCTGCGCTGTGTTTTTTCTGTCCATGCTCTCGGCTCGTTGCTGTCTGCTGCTATCATAGAAAAGCGCAGATGAAACCATACAACATTTTTAAAGCTACTTTTAATGGCTTTACTTAACAACTTTATGAAAGTGCGTTTGAGGACAGAATTATTAATTGAGATTTGTGGCCCCCTCGGTTCCCCGACCTAACCCTCTGTGATTTCTATCTCTGGGCTAACTTAAAACAAAGTGTGCAAGACAAACCCACACACCCTGGAAGAATTAAAACAAAATATCCACCAGGAAATTGCCAGCATTTCTCAATGTGAACTACGGCGAATGATGGATAGTTTCCTAAAGAGGCGTCAAAAATATATGGACAACGACGGTGGCCAGTTTCAGCATCTCCTTTCATAAAGTTGGTAAGTAAAGCCTTTAAAAGTAGTTTTAAAACTGCTGTATGGTTTTATCCGGCCTTTCTATGATAGCGGCAGATGGCAATGAGCGCCGAGGATGCAGACAGGGAAAACACTGCGCAGCCAGTTCGTAGTCTTTTTGCTTTCTCAGTGTATGAGGGTGGATCAAGTATAAACCATAATTTGTTGTTAGTTACTCAGGCAGTGGGTGAACTGCTTTGTGACCTTGAATGGACAGTGGTGTGAATGTCCAGAGACATACCTCTATTGGCTTCTGCTTTCATCGTTAGCACAAGTGAACAGAAGTACACACATACTCCATTGAGCTATGTATTATCCTAAAGGAAGACATAACCCATTGGAAATTTTGAGAAGATTGCAGGCACAGTTTCAGGAAGAAAATAAATACCTTCAAGGACCCGAACACATTTGTGGCACAAAAGATTTTCAGTGAAACAGAAGCTGTGGAAAACGACCCCTCCAATGACAACCACAGAAAGCATTTATTCATTTCGAAGCTTGTCAACTGGAAAGGTGGTTGTAACTGTATTTTGGGACTCCAAGAGTATTTTGGTGGTGGACTTTCTTCATGAATGCTGCAGGCTTGTGGTTGGGGCAAAAGTTGTACATCATAGCAAATGACATCAGTCAGCATCTCTCTGAAACATTAATCTTCTCCACAACATCATTAGACCATCTATGGCTGCTTTTAGGTGTGGAAAGCTAAAAGAGATTCACTGCAAAACTCTGGAACATCCTCGGAAATGAAAAAACTGCCAATTTGTTGAGAAAAGTGTATTTTGAAGTCTAGAAACTATGTACAAAAGTTATATACTATTGTTATACCTTTTCAGTAGTTCAATAAATTATTTTTAAAAAATAATTCTGGTTTATACGAGGGTCATTTCAAAAGTTCTGCACAGTGTAAGATAGAAGTAAAGAAAATAATTTATTTTACAAAATACCTTTACAGGCCTCTAATATAAGTTTGCTTATGACAGGTTCCCAATGTTTTGGCAAATTCTGTATTCCGGATAGGCACCTTCATTGTTGAGCTGTCTGATTACTCGGGTCACCTCACTGGAAGCTTTATCAATTGTATCAAAATGTTTTCCACGGAGTGGTTCCTTCAATTTGGAAATCAAAGTCTGGTGGGCTCATATTAGGACTGTATGGAGGGTGGGGAAGTAATTCCCACCTATATTTGTCAAGCGTTTCTCTCACTGGTAAGACAATATGCGATTTTACTATATGTGTAATCCAACCTGACTTGGTTTCAGCTTTCATTTTAAAACTGAATTACACATGACACTGCCACGCAAACCAGCAAACACATATACAAGTGTCAAGCCCAAAGTCTGACTCACAACTGACATAAATTTCAACTTGGTCAGGCCACCATAATGGCCGTGCATGTGCCATGTGCAGCACTTCTGAAATGAACCTCATATTTGATCAACTCTTATATTTTAATTTAGAATAATTTCTTTTATTCGTGTTTTAAGCAAGATTTGTATGTTACTTAGTGAAGTTGTTGAATGTACTTTGTTTATCTCAGATCTTTTATCTTACAGCTCTACAATGTGGTGGTTGACACGGAAACGACAGCCAAGAAGCTGCTACAGAGAGGACAGCTGCAGTATCGTACAACTATAATACCTCTCAATAAAATAGCAGGACACTCCATTGACCAGAACACTGTGCGACTGGCCCAACAATTGGTATGTTAACACTTACAAGAGAGACAATGCTGAATATATGTGCACTATAAGTAAGAAATTGCAGAGCTGTAAATATTAAATAGCTTTATATTTGTAGAAGAAATTTGATGTTGCATTTCTTTGCATGAATTAATTAATTTATTTAGTGCTAGGAAATTATAATATATAGAGTTGCCTACTGAAAATTTGGCCCTGGCCACTCTAATTCAGTAGACATCCACTCTGCATACAAAATTTATTATACTATTACATATGCATCAATTTTCTTCTTCTCTCTTCACTAATTCCAGTTCTTTTTAACTCCAACCATATTTAATTTAATTGTTGTACTAATTCAATACAAAACATAAAGGAAAATAAGACCAGCATTCAGTCCTGGCTCTTTACCGGTCATATTTCTAAATTGCAATATTTTTCTTAATCAGCTTCCTTTAAATTTCTTACTTTATTTATCTCTATTTACTGTCCAAACCCATTCATTTTTAACTTTACTTATCCATTTCTTATACCTTACTTCACTCTTTTCTCCGAATTTTTGTTCCTTTGCACTTAAGTATTATGTGTTACTGGGTTTATTCATATCTAAACTCATTTTTTCGACACTATTCACCACTCGACCCATCACTTTCAACATCCTCACCATATGTTCCATTAAAAATTTCTAAGGCATTCAATTCACAGAAATCTATAAACTTTTCAGATCCTTTATCAACAAACTTATCTTTACTCTGTCTGAACTTCTCTCTTTTTGACACCTTTCGTCACTTGTCCATTCACTTTCCCCAATCCTAGTATTAAGGTCTCTCATTAATATTACCTTCTAAAATCGCATGCTTCATTTTTAAGCTGTGTATATCTTTTACCAGCTGATTAAGGAGATCAGGGTTATGGAACTGCAAGGAGGCCAGTAGGTTATATATATTTCCTATACAACTGCATTTTCATCTATATACTTAGCCTCCACTATAACTCATAATATTTCTTTTCTTTCGGACCGTATTTCTTTTATTCCTTTCCTTAAAATGCTCCTTACCAAGAAACCTAGCCCTCCAGAAACCGTCCCCTTCTTTTCTATTGTGTCTCCTTTTCTTCCTATATATTTAAAATCCTTTACTTTTATCTGTTCTTCTTTTAGCCATGTTCCTACAACCGCTAAGTAATACAACTTATTCAGCAGCCACTTCAAACTTCCTGCATATAATTTATTTTTAAGACACTCGCAGTTCCAGAAACCGAATTTCCTTATTTGTTCTGTATCCTATTGTCAACCTGATCTGTCTAATATTTTCTTACTTCTTAATTCAATTCTCTCTTTCGACATTGCTGGTTTATTTCTATTCATTCATCATTCATTCATTATCTGTTTACCCTCCTCTTATGTAGGACTTACACCCCCCAGGACTTACAAGCAGGTGCCTGGGGTCAGAGGCCCGTCGAGGAGCAGACACTCATGGATCAGACAGAGCATCCAGGATGGGTGATCAGCCCGATGCCTGGTATGGGATGAAGGAAGTAGATGAAACGAAATGTTGGTGAAATGGATGAAAGGAAAGGTGATGATGGAGCAGTTGGTGGAATGAAAGGCGGGGGAAACCGGAGAACCCGGAGAAAACCCAGCCAGATGCCGCTTCGTCCACCACAAATCCCACATGCAGGTCCCTGGGATTGAACCCTTGGTGGGAGGCAAGCGGTCTAACCACCCGGCCACAGCACCGCCCTGTCTCTCCTTTTCTTCCTATATATTTAAAATCCTTTACTTTTATCTGTTCTTCTTTTAGCCATGTTTCTACAACTGCTAATAATACAAGTAATTATTCAGCAGCCACTTCAAACTACCTGCATATAATTTATTTTTAAGGCTCTCACAGTTCCAGAAACCCAATTTCCTTATTTGTTCCGTATCCTATTGTCAACCTGATCTGTCTAATATTTTCTTACTTCTTAATTCAATTCCCTCTTTTGACATTGCCGGTTTATTTGTATTCAACACCAGAATACTCCCATGTTCTGATGGGACAATACTATCTTCTTCCCCCTCTTTCATATTCTCCTCATTCCCCTGATACCATGTCTTTTTTCTCCCCTCCGCCAATCCATGTGTTGCTTCTGCCTCTGCCCTTCTTGGTGGCGCAATTTTCCTAGGTGATGTCACTCCACTGTTACAGCTGGCTCCGCCTTCCATCACTGTTGTCGTCATACCTAATTCGGCTGGCTCAGCTGATTGTTCCCTCGTTCTACTTGGCATCATCACACGCTCATCGTTTCTCTCCTCTATGCTGGCTGTTCCCTTTAAACTTCTCCCATCTTTATCTACTTCTTTTGCTGTATTCATCACAGTTGACTTGCTCGTGGACTTTGTTTTTCCTGTTTCATTTCTCAAAGTCACCACTAACAACTGCTGATTCATTTCTGCCCCATCACGTCGATTTACACTTGGATCCATCTTATCCGTATCCAAAACTCTTTCGTCGTCTATCCAAAGCTGGAAATTTCTAACGTATGCCATTTTTCCAAGAACTTTTGCTTCTTTCATTTTTTGGATAAGATTTCGTTGTAATATTCTCTTGTTAGGTGATAGGTCTTTATTGATAAAGATACCCATTCCTTTTAGTTTTTTGGCTCTTCTAAGTACTTCATATGCTAACTGGATTGTTGCTAACTTGACCACTATTGTCCCCTTTCCCACTTGTCTCCCAACTCTAAAGGCCTCAACAATTACCCAACCATACATCTCCAATTCAAGTTTCTCCTTCATTATTTGTGCTACTTCTTCAGCAGGTCATATCCCTTTCTCTCTTTTACTTCTACAAAGACCAAATTAAATCTTCTCTCCTTTTCCTCCATTCTTTCCATTTTTTCCTTCATCACCTTTACTTCCTGTTTAGTTTCTTGCACTTCATCTCTAATATCCTCTTTGATTTCCTTAACCATCATAGTCAATTTGCTACACAGTCATTTTTCCATACCTTCCACTTTATCCATTTTTTCATTGAGATTCTCCAACAATGTTTGAATATCCTTGGGTCCCGGATTAACTTCTACTCCTCCAGTCACCAACAATACTGTTAATACAATGATCAATATATTAGTAATTTCCTCTCCAAAATTGTTTTTCTTTACCTCCAGAAAGTTTATTCTCATGTACATTCCAATTCCCATTCTGTATACTGCAACATCCACACCCATTGTCACTTAACCCCTTCTTCCTTCACATTCACGAGCTCCTCATAAACACACCTTCCTCTTTCACTGCTGGCTAGCACTCATTCCTTTGCAGCAGATTCCATGATTAAATTCTTAAGGGTTAGTGTCAACTTATTGTATATTTTGTCAGGTTGGCAAGGAGAATGTATATCCAGCATTGTCGCTGATAGAATATGATTCACAAATACACGCAGCCATGCAGTGGGTTTTCGGGCAGGTGTTCATCTGCAGAGACATGGAGATTGCCAAGAGGGTCACCTATCATGAGAGAATCATGAAGAAATGTGTAACTCTGGATGGGGATGTATGCGATCCTACAGGAACATTATCTGGAGGTAAGGACCAATGATATAAATTATCTTATTGAGTTAGTGGTACATAATTGGTTATGCAGATGATGCAACTATACAACACGATAGGGATTAAAAAAATGCAGTAGAACCCCTTTTTAATGTCCTCGCTTTTGAGAAATTCCTATTTGTAACAAACATTTTCAAAAGTCCCAGCAAAAGCTCCATAAGCACAGTGTTAAAATAAAGCCATTAATAACGAGCCTTTCTTTAATGGAAAGTCCACTTTTAAAGAACACTTAAAACAGCATATCTCGGCCTTTGTGCAGACACTTGGATTTGGCTCTATGGGCCGCTAAGATCATATCTGATGATTGGTTCAATAAAAGCACGGGAATTAGTAAATGATTGGTATTCTTCAGGAGCGAAAGCGTGGTGTCACTTTGTGTTCAGTTATGGCCCAGCTCGTATTTGTGATGCCTAAGGAAGGCGTGGCATGTTGTATTGTGTTATCTTGTGTGTTCCAGTAACAATTCAAGATGTATACAATGGCTGCTCAGCGAAAGAAAAGTTCACGAGTATTAAGGATGTGGAAGTAAATCCACAAATTTCGATGTTGGACGTGGCAAAAAAATACGAAATGGCTCGTACATCATTGTTTGGCATTTTGAAGCAAAAGGATTCTATTTTGAATGTGGAAGTACAGTGTGATTCTGCAGCCAAGTAGTGTAAGAATATGCATGCTTCACCATAGACGAATTAGAAATTACACTGCCGTTTGTGAAAATTGCAACACCAAGAAGGAGACGCATGAATTCAATGAATTTAATAGCACAGCTTAGGTACATGACAAGTAACAAATGATAAACTTTTCAAATCTATACATGACCTTTGAGCCCTAATATTCAATATTTGGTGTGGCCTCCAAGCGCTGCAATTAGAGGTGCTATACGCCATGGCATTGAATCTAAAAGGTTCTGAATAAGTTCCTGAGGGATTTCCCTCCACACAGTTTGTATTCGAGTCCACAAATCCGTGACACTGGTTACTGGAGGACCGTGATGCACAAGGTGCCGACCAACCATATCGCAGACATGTTCAATGGGCAACATGTCAGGCGAATGTGCAGGCCAGGGAAGCAATGGCACCCATCACTCTTCGAAGAAGGCCTGTACATTCCTCACAATATGTGGCTGGGCATTGTCCTGTTGAAATGTGACCTGTGGAGATACCTGAAGCAGGGGGAGTACCTCAGGCTCTAGAACCACCGTTAGGTACCGGTTGCTGTTCAAAGTGTCCTCAATTCGTAGGAGGCGAGATTGGTTGTTGTAACCAAATGCCCCAAACCATCACACCTGGTGTTTGTCCGCTATGCCGCTCAACAATGCAGCCCTCCTGACGGACACGTATGCGGTCATCACTGTAGGACATGTTGAAGCGAGACTCGTCCGAAAAGACATTTTGCCACTCAACACCCCAGTGACGGTGTTCACGTGCCCATTGCAGTTGAAGGAGCTTGTGGTTTCTGGACAATGTAAGCCGACAATGGCATGCTTGCTACCAATCCAACCTGCTGCAGACGGCAACGAACCGTTATTGCAGACAAATTCTTGCCTGTAGCAGTGCTCCAGTGTTGAGCCAACACTGTGGATGAAGCTCTATGGTCCATTATGGCCATGTGGACAAGATGGCGGTCACCCCATGCTGTGGTCACGTTCTGTGGTCCAGTACCCACTCTTCGCTGCGTACAACCTTCATCTATCCACTGCTTCCACACATGCATCACTGTTGTAGCAGCATGCCCTGTACGAGCCGAAATGTCACGGTATGACAAACACACTTCCCGGAGACCCATCATTCTGCCCTGTTTGAACTCACTTACATGCCGATATGGCTCCCTTTGACGTTGACGAGGCATACTGGCACTCACTTTATTGTTTCCACCTTGTTTGATAGCTCTGCACTGACTACACTGGGCACAACACTGACCTTGTCGGAACGACACGAGAGGGCTCTGCTCAGCCTTCGTGTACTCCATCTCTCTGCAAACCTAATCACTTATTGCTTGCACACTCTTCTATACTTGCACCAAGTTTGGAGTTATTCGGGAAATTCTTTCTTGGTGTTGCAATTTTCACAAACGGCAGTGTATATTGATGAAGTGGTTCAGAGGAAAAAGAAGTGAGAACATTCCACTTGATGGAAGTGCTTTACAGGAAAAAGCATTGGAAATCACCACTAAGATAGGTTTGGAGAATTTCAGCACATCAAATGAATGGTTTGATCACTTTAAAAAGCAACATAACCTTTCATTCAAAACCATGTGCAGTGAAAGTGCAATGTACATGAAGAAACTGTTCAAGTTTGGAAAAAAGAAACATTGCCTCATCTTCTTGAGGGCTATGACCCTAAAGATGTTTTTAATGCGTATGAAACAAGTGTATTTATTTAATTTGCTTCCAAATAAAACATGCATAGTTCACAGGGAAAAATGCTATGGGGGCAAAGCAAACAAGGAATGATTTACTGCTCTGTTATGCACCAACATTGATGGCAGTGAAAAACTTTCCCCTTTAAACTCCAAGGTGAAGATGTATTGTTGTTCTTCAAATTTGCTTACGTAAATATTATTATTATTACGTAATATTTGCAAAAGTGTGTTGTTATGTAATTATTTACCTCCACGTTAAGGGACGCCAATTTGAAGAATGTATTGAGCCTCGTTGTATTTGTTGCCAACTTTGAAAAAGTTATTCAGCTGGATGCTGGATATGAGGAGTGAGAATCTCCGCGTATGTGCGTCACTTTAAAAATGTATTTTAGGTTACGTAATGAAGATACACTTTGATGTTGTTTGATGCTTGGGACGCCTAAACTTTATAGTGAAGATGATGCTTGTTTTTACATAATATTATTAAAGTTATTTGCCTCTTTCAGTCACACTATAGAAACACGAGTTCTTGTAGGGTTAGGATAAGACAAGAATTAAAATACATCACAAAATTTTACTTTTTAATTTCACTTCTTTTTATTTCTCTTTATACTTGGATATTTATAACACAACACTTTATAAAAGAAAAACTGTAAGCACTTTATTTATATTCTAGCGGAGAACACAATCTTACCATCCGTACTTTACAACATCTTGCCCGTGACTGACTAAATTCAACAGTAAAAATCTTATAGCTTCTGTAATGCCAGTCTCTTATTGGCTAATTCTAGTGCAATAGAATTTAAGTATTCAAACTAAAATCTTTTCTTTACTTTTGATTGGTTAATTCCAAACTGTAAGCGAAATTACGTTATTACCGATCTTTTTATAACTAGTATTTTTTTAAAACTCCAGACACATTATTGTCACCAAAATTACATTATTACCTCATTATTAACATCCTAAAACATATTATTCTCACAGTTTTTGCACTATTAGGGTAGATAAACATTTACATATCATTATAAATACGTTTACAATGACTTTACATACAATATAAATAACAATTATATACATACTGTTTTTAAGGTGGGTTGTTATTGAATTTAAATTATAATAAAACAATAAATATCATATTAGGCATTAAAATAGTGCCTCCAAGGTCCTTCAAGAACATTTGTACACTGCCATGCAAGTATGACTTGAACAAGAGTGCCAGAATGGGATCAATGAGAAGAAAGATACTGCTGTTCATACACAAATGTCCTGCTCATCCTCCTGATGTACCTTTTCTGCATAACATAAAAGTGGTTTTCTTTCCACCTAATTGTACCAGCCGTTTGCAGCTTCTAGATGCTGGTATAATTTGCTCAACAAAGGTGAACTTCCATAAAGCAATTGTGCAGAAAGAGGTGAGTAAATGAAATTCAATGCATGGCAACTGGTCACCCCAGAAACTCTTTTCATCATTTGGAGTACAATGCAACAGCCACTAGTGAAGAATGCTTTGAAGACGGCATTGATATCAAGGAAGATTGAAAGATGATGGTGTGACTTGTGAAGACATCTTGACCTCAGCACCACAGATGGAAATTGCAGAGCTGTGTAACCAGAGAGAAAGCACAGAGGACATAGAAGAAGTACAAGAAAGGGGAAGAGCCAGCACAGCCATTTTTGCTGCTGCAGTGGAGGAGTTGGATGTGGTCAGATGGTATTTCTCATTCTTCAGTATGGACCTGACCCTGAAGAACTATGTTCTTCAACTGTTATTTGGTTCACGCAATAAATTACGTGAATTATTTTATCTGCCCCGCAATTGGAAGCCAACTTGTAGTAGTTGTTTTCTTCTTCTGTTGTTAGTTATTACTGTTGTTAGCCACACGCTTGGAAGCCAACTTGAAGAAGTGTTTTGTTATGTAATATATGTTTACGTAAACTTAAAGAAGGTTATGTTGTTTTATGTAGTTTGTAACACGCTTTGGGCGTCGGTTTGAATTTTATGCTTACGTAATATTACTGTTTGAATTTGCCTCGGCTGCGTCAGTCTTACTTTAGAGTCATGTATCTTGGGTAGGGCACGGTATGACAATTATTGTAGACATCACAGAATTAAACTTTTAAATTAACTTCTTTTATTTAAATTCTTGCACATATTTATAAACCACTACACTTTTTAAAGAACTGTGAGAAACTTTTGTACATTCACTTAGCGCATATATCTGTTTTTACTAATCACCCGTAGAGAACACATTTTTCCTTCTATACTCTACCAAGTCTCGCCAGCAACTGAGTAACCTCAACGGTCAAAACCTATAAGCTTCGGTATTGCAAGTCTCTGATTGGCTAATTCTAGTCCAATAGAATTTCTGTATTTAACTTAAAACTTTTCTTTGCTGTTGGTTAGCTAATTTAAAACTGTTACAGAATTTACGTCATCATCGCTGTAATCATGACCAGTACATTTCAAACTTTAAACACATTATTGCCACAATTATCTCATTATTACTCATTGTTAGCAACCTAAAACTTATTATTCTCACAGTTCTTGCATTATTAGAGTATGTAATGTATTTACATAACATTAATAAAACATGTTTACAATAAAAATAAGCATTTGCAATAACTGTTACATACAATTTAAATAATTATTACATACTTATTGTTTCAAGGCAGGCTGTTATTGAATTTACTTATTTTAAATTACAATTGAAATTATTCAGGTATTAAAATACTGCCTCAAGCCAAATTAACAGCCTTAACCAGTTTGAGCAAAAGCTGCTTTCTGTGAGGCATCTGGGAAAGAAGAAGCAAACCACTATCTTGGAATACGAGGTCTCTTCAAAAAATTGGAACATTCATAACTTCACGCCAGTGGAGTGTTGGAGCGAAATGCGGTTGGCATCCTTGCACACACGTGTGTTCAATGTGTAACTGCCAGAAGTTTTATTATTCTATGTCTGTTACTTATTGTTCAGTGCTGTATTGAGTAGAACGTTGTGTCGCACAGTTGGCAGAGTTAGAGGAGCAGTGTGTCTGCATGAAACTCAAGAAAATCTTTACAGAGACACACCAAATGATGCAGTGATGAGTGCTTAAGCCGTAAAAATGTTTCACGTGGTTTAAAAATGGCCAGATGGAAGTTAAAGATGACCCTCGTTCAGGACCCCCTTCGACTATCGGGACGTGCTGCAACACCTGTGAGAAAATATGAGAAGGAAACGGCCTGAAATGTAGCGAGACAATTCATCCCTGTTGATGCGTGACTGTTGCACAAAAAATAATATCACTGTGCTACCTCATCCTCCGTATTCTCCAGACCTGGCCCCTGTGGACTTTTCTTTATTTCCAAAGTTGAGATAAAAGAAAATTTGCAGATGGTGGTTTGCGTGATCCAGAAAGAGATGTACGAAGACTGCTTCCAGAAGTGGAAACGGTGTTGGGAGCAGTGTATCAATTGTGGAGGAGAGTATTTCGAAGGAGACCATGCATAATAAGTAAAAGCTAAGTGTATAAAAATGTTGTTGTTCAGCAATGGCACTGGTCATTAATTGATCTGCATCATTTTTCCTCTGGCTTCCCAATATAAAGTCTGTAAGCTATCACTTTTAAGGCCTTTGCATTTGACGAGATTCGTAGAAAAATGTTGTGGACAAAGTTCCGGAATTTTTTGAACAGACCTCGTACATCAGGAAATAGAATTTGAATGTAATTGAGTGTGCCAATAAACTAATTTAAAATTAATATGTATACAGTGTTATCTGCACTAAACAAAAAGGAATATGAGGTAATCCAATAGCAAGTGGCTTTATGTGCAAGTGAAAGACTTTCTTTTTTTTTTTTTTTCAAGTAGAGGAGAAAATGATTTAATCACTGACCCCAGCCCCAATGGGAGTCAGGACTGAGAGTGTGGGACTCACCAATAGTTGGCATACCCACTAAAAACTCCTCCACCGGTGGAAAAAGGAAGAAGGTAAAAGTGGAATGACGTGGCTTTTTGCGGTCCCGCATAGCACCCGCGTTAGTAAGTGAAAGATGGATGTCTCCGCCCTATGGGCTGGAGCGGGATAGGTGGTTACTAGGTTGCAGCCATGAAACCTGACTGCAACACTAGTGAAAAATGGCGTGGGTTTAGGTAAGAGTTGGAAAGGTGATTGTATGGAAGGTGTGGGTTGGCGTAGAACTTACTTCTTGTGAAGTTGCATCCTGCTGATATACTCTTGTGAGTATGCTGCACTGGCCGGAGGCCTTCGGCGGTTGCTTGGGGCCTCCGGTATGGCTGTCTACTGGAAGTAGGCCCGAAGTTGGTGCTGCTGCTCTTCCAGGGATCTGATGGCAATGTCGATGGAATCTAGATGCTGTGTTATGGTGTCCGTTGCTGAAGATGAGTTCTGGATGGAGTTTTCGATGGTGCTGAGTCTGGAAGTGAAGGTCTCGAACTGCCCAGCTAGAAAAACTTGCTGAGCAGCTGAGGTGTCTTGAAGGTCCCTGATGAGTTCCTCCAGGGCTGTAAGCTTCGTCGTCATGTTCAGGAACTCCGTGTGGAGATCCTGAACGGCGTCGCGTAGGCCCTGGACTTCCTTGATGATCGCTGCTGAAGATGATGGTGTCGGCGTCTGTGGAGGTGATGCTGGCTGCGATGAAGGTGCTGGCGGCTTCTGCGTTGCCTTCCTGCAAGGATGCAGGGGGCAGAGCGCTTGGCCGGTGAAATGTGTTGACCCTCCACAGGTCGCACAGTAGCGGCGCCGGCGGCGAAGATCGTGCTGCATGCACGCAGACGTGGTGCTGGAAGCGCCACAGTAGTGGCACCTTGGTTTCGCCGTGCAGGAGCTCTCGTTGTGCCCGTAGGCACAACAGCGTCGGCAGGGAACCTGGCGTTCCATTCGGCTAGCCTCGATGCGTAAGCACCGCCCTAATAAGGGCAGGCCCGCCCTCAAGGCCGCTTCCTGGTTACCAGGGTCTGCGAACTTGATCCTGACTAGGGATGTGGGTCCCTGTGCTCCGTGGATCCGAGCGGCCTTCATGACTGAAGACCACTGTTGGCGTGCTGCGCTGATGAGGAACCTGACTGGCAGGTCCCTCGGGACAAACATCTCAGAGCATTTATTCAATTGGTCGGGAGACAGAAATGGTCCATATTCATGTGTCCAACTATTCCTTCTCGTTTAGTACTGATTATCTCTTATTCTTTCTTATAATATACCTACCACAACTTTTCCATGAACCCCCTTCCAAGGACCGTCCCTATTTAAGGAGCAAATATGAAACACCCCAAAAGTTGTTTAAAAGGGATTCTACTGTAAGTGTAAAGTAAAAGGTTGCATAAAGTTTGACATTTAAAAAAAGTCTTCTTTATAAAACTTAGTACACATGATGGAACTATCTCAGGGGCATGGTATACAAATCTAGGAGTAATGATCGACAAGCATCTCTGTTGGTAACCACAAATAGAGTATTATATTACCAAAAAATATGGTATTTTAATCAAAATTGTTTCCGTCATTTTTGAGAAAATAAAAAAAATATTAAGTGCCGGTTTCACCATCCGATGTTAAAAACACTCTAACATCTTGTTTGTTAACAAGGTGTTTCAAGTTTAACATAAGGTTAAAACTTTTGCGTTTCATCAAGCTTTTACAGCAAATTGTTAGCTAATATCAAAGACAACTGCGAATGCTAGCTTTCGAGAAGGCGGTGGCTGAACTATACTGCTTCTGAACATACTCCGATGCACTTTTGTCTATGTATCGCCACGCTCTCTGTGTCAGTAGCTTGACAACTATTTACATTCATGACAATGGCCATGTGATGTTCCTGATTGCTTGAGGTTTGATGCAGTAATTTGTATCACAAATTACTTAAATGTAAATAATGATTGTAATATGAATATGCATTTTTATGTGACATTGATTTCAGATGTTTATTAATTGTAATTATTATTGGGAAATAAGTTTATAAGGCTTTACTGAAACTGTCAATAATAGCGCAATAATGCAAAGAGGGGGGTGAGCTGTTTATCATTATTGGAAACGAGGAAGTTACGTAATGTTGGCGCGTTTTCGGTAGAAACTTCTGGAATGTGTTCTCCCTAAAGCAATATGTATTCGTGGTTTTCATTGGATATTAAAATAGACGCTAATGTTGGCGCGTTTTCTTAGCCAATAGTAGTTCAGTTATAATCTTTAGGCATATCGTGGAGTGGGATTATAAATAGGCTAGGTTAGAGGTAACGTCAGTCAGTCAGTCCTTCAGTTCGCCGAAAGCATTCATACATTACACGTCGTATTCAGGCCAGTTCATCAAAATTCTTTGTGCAATACACGTCGTCTTAAGTTCGTCAGTTCGTCAAAATATTTGTATGAGATACGTCGACTATAAATTCACAAGTTACGAAAATCTAAAGTATTACAACGTTAATTATACACAAAGTTGAAGTACGTGAGTTAAAAGTGATAAGTAAGAAGTTATTACAAACAGTTTCAGTTTGGCGAGTATCTAAATCAATATGTAAAAGTGTTAGTGAACGTGTTCGACAATAAAAATTATAAAACAAAATTCTTCATTAAGTGTAATTTTTGAATAAAAGATTCCTTTCCGTTTCACAACCTGTATAGAGATACATGTTCGACCCAAGATAAGATAATAGCTCGCCGGAGGACATTTGAAATGAATTATTTCAAAAACTGATACTAAGAACCGCAAATTGCTACGCCAGATGGAACTACAAACCAAACAAATGAATGACGTCACAAGATGGCTTCAACACTGATGTAAACAAACATTGTAAGTAATACCGTTACAGGTTAGAATCACGATGTCAAAAAAATGTTTCACCATTTGAAATGCGTTAATTAACATCTGGTTAATAAGTATAGACGTATTATCAAGTGTGAAAAACCTGATGGTTGTCTTACATTAAAGGATAAGATTGCAGCCTGGGACAAAATCCACGAGTAATTTAATTGGAATGAAGACGTTTCTCTTAGGTCCAGTAAGCAACTATGGCAATTTTATGCTAACATAAAGTGTAGCACCAGAAACGTTAGGTGTGAAGAGTGTTTAAGACGGTTTAAAACCCGTGGTAGACACTGCATTGAAACTAAAGTGGACAAAAATGTGTTATTGCTGATTAATCAAGCAGACCCAAAAAAGTACTGTTTGCTTCTTGAAGAAATTGCTTTGGAAACCTTCCGGATAAACCCACAAACAGTAGCTTTGGAAATACCAACATTATCACAAGTAAATGAAAAATGTTAGTAGCATAAAATCTAAATACCCAATTAATACTCAGCATAGGAGAAAGAGGCATGTTTCTGTTGGTAGTATTCTAACCTCTCGTATTTCCCATAAAACCATGCTCATGACCCCTTGGATAGTCTATATTGCTTTAAAAATTCCTCCTTTTGCAGGGTTTCAAATTTATTATGATGTACGACTACTTTTTTTTTAGGAATGACATTAAAAAAATGCCAATTGTAGCAAACTCGCATCAACAGCTTGGTTTGCAGCAGCCATTTTCTAACATTTATTAAATGTCTTAACACAGGGGATGTTAACTTGACACCGACTTTAACACATTTTTAAAGTTAACATTGTTTGATGAAACAGAATTTGTGTTAACTTCAGTGTTACATCAGTTTAATATTGTGTTAAAATTTAACATCTGTTGATGAAATCGGCCCTAAGAAATGTTCCATGTAAAGAGTAGTTAGGGGTGGGAGTGATATTCTTGAACATATTTCTGTCACATGCATCGAAGATACTGAACTTAAATACCATGTTTGGTATTAATCCAACATTAAATCATCAATCAAGCTTCACAAAGCCACTTGTACAATGCTGGGTAAATAAACAAATTAACTTTTGTGCAGTTTATATGAAAGCAAGAGAGGGAATCTGAAATGATAGGTGGTACGTTTTTACATGAAACTGCAATATGTTCTCAATTTCAGGTGCTAGGCACAAAGGTGTGGCACTCCTGGACCAGCTGGAGGAGGTTATTGCTGCTCAGGAGGCTTTGAGATATAAGGAACAACGCATTTACGAAATAGATGCTGAGATCCAAAATGTATCCAAGGCTGCAGAAAGGTACTCTTGTTTTCTTACATATATTAGTGGTAGTAGTATAGTATTTATTGTGCTAAGAGTTTTACAAATTTGATTGTCTACTGCACTTTGACCCTGGTCACTTATTCAGTAGACAATCACTACAGTTTATTTACATTTTACAATTTCTCGTCAATAAATTATCTTGCTCTTTTTTTTTCAGTTTTTTTCATGTCCCATTTCCACTTGTTTTTCACTTTTCACTTATTGATTACTTAACCATCACACATTCACTATAGTTTTCCATTCAAAGTAAGATGCACTACCTCTTACTTTTCTCTTTCCACTGTCCAAAGCCATTTATTTTTTACTTTACACAAAAACTGCCCAATGCTTCTAGCGTCCTTACATATCATTTCAATCATAAGTGTATTTCTATCCCCCTTCAACCACTTCTTATTAAAAAATTCTTTTCTCCAACTTTCTGTTCCTTGGCACTTAAATACTATGTGTTCAATGTCTTCATTACCACCACATATCGGACATTGGTTCTGAGGAATATCCTGTCTTAGCCCTTTTAGCCTCCATGCTCCGGTTCTTAACCATGCAATAGATTCTCTCTCTTCTTTATTTACTATGTCTATATATTTTTCCCTACCCCATATATTTTTCATTGGCCTATAATAAACTAATGAGCTCTTTTCGGCAATCTCACTGAACATGATTTGTATTTCTATATCTTCCAGTCTTTTCCTTGCCTTTTTCCAAAAAATTTTCACGTTATTTTCTCTCCTTCTCCATATATCTCCTAACCCATTTTTCTCCAAAATATTCCGTAATTTACTTACCCATCCATCATTCATTAAGCTCTTCTCTTGGTATTCAATACATTGTCTTAACACATTACTTTTTCCTAGATTTAAAGTTCTGAACCAAAATTTCAAAGCTCTTTCCATTATCTTCCCCTTAGTTCGCACCCTGCCCATCTCTAATTGTGCTACCTGTCTTACAATTGACTTCGGTAGCCCTAGTATTTCTCTACAAAACATCCTGTGCACCACATCTATACTTTCCCATCCTCTATCTAATCCCCATATTTCTATACCATACATCATTTTTGCTTCCACAACCATCTCATAAACTTTTTCCAGCCATTTAACATTTATATTAGGTACTTTATATTTGCAGCTTCTAATTCCTGCCATTGCCCCTTTACCTTTTGCCAATGCAAACTTCTTTTGTTTCTCCCATTTATTACCTCCATCTATTTTTACTCCTAAATAGATACAGTCATGCACTTCCCTTGAATCTTTATTCTCTCCCTTCCACTTTTCATATTTGCTTAATTTTCCCCCCTTTTTGAAAACCACAATCTGTGTTTTCTCTTGATTCACTTTTAACCTCCATTCTATACAGTATACATCAATTGCTTGTAATGATTGTTTTAAACCACTTACTGTAATAGATCCTACCACTAGGTCATCTGTAAAAAGAAGTCCTGGGATTTGGATGTTGTTAATTACTGGTGCACAGTTATTATTCCTTCCAATTTCTAGTAAGACATCATCTATGTATAAATTAAATAAAACTGGGCTTAACTTACATCCTTGCCTAAGGCCTTTCTTTTGTGGAATTTCTTTTGTTACACAGCCTGTCTCCACCCTTACATAGAAGGTATTCTCAAAATACAGTGCTTTAAGAATATTCACCAGTTGCTGACTTACTCCCTTACACACTAATTTATGCCACAGAAGTTGTAGCTCAATTCGGTCATAAGCTTTCTCTAAGTCTACAAAAGCCATATACAATTTACCCCGTTTTTCTTTTAAATATTTGTCTGCTAATGTGTTTATAATAAATAAATTATCAATTGTTCTCCTTCCCTTGTGAAAGCCCATCTGGAATTCTGAAAGGATATTATATTCTTCAACCCAAAATTGTAGTCTCGCTGCCAAAATGCCCGCAAAAAGTTTTTCTATATTCGGTAATAATGCAATACCTCTGTAGTTATTAGGTTTATCGACATTGCCCTTGCCTTTATATATAGGATGGGTGATAGCTTCCCTCCATTGTTTAGGAACAGAACCCTTTCTAATAATTACATTAAATAAATCTAATAAAATTTTCACTCTTCCTGTTTCATTACACCACGCCTTAAGAAACTCAGTTGGGATGCCATCAATTCCAGTAGCTTTATTTTTCTTCAGTAACTTAACTTGTTTTATTATTTCCTCACTCCTAATTTCACCATCCAATATCTTTACAAAAAATTCCTTATTTCCAAAAATCCCGTACTTCCTATACTCCTTTCTTCCCCATATAATGTTTTAAAATACTCCATCCATTGTCCTGGCTCAACATTGGGTTTAGTTACACATTTATTATAGGTCGACTTAAGAACCTGCCATACCTTATTAACATTATTTTCATTTACACATTTTATCAAATTCCTTTCATTACATTCTCTCCAGTCCTTTTTCTTTTGCTCTAACAATAAATTATGTGAGTTCCTCCCTTGCATATAATCGTCCCTAGATTTTCTATCACCTAATTCCCTCCACCTAACCAACAGTTGTTTTACTTGTCTTTTTGATACCCTATATTCTTCATCAAACCAGTCCTTATCATTTATGTAAACCCTCTTTTTTGTTTTCATTTCCTCTCCTGCCCTTTGCATAACTGTATTAAGGATATCTATTGCATTCTCAATTTGATTATTCTTAACCATGAATGTTACTTCTTACATATATACATAATTAATCTATTCTCCATCAGCCATTTAAAGCACACCTGGTCTCTGTAATCAGCCAATATCAGTTTAAATCTCAGTTGGCAGTTTAACTCTATACAAGTTGGGTAAAATGAATATCATTCCATTATTTTTTAAGATATATGAATAAAACAAAATATGTATATTGAAATTGTAACCAATAAGGATAAACCTCTTAAAGGTAATGTTTGGTATTAAAGGTTTGATTAGAGTTGTTTTTGATATTGACAAAAGAAATTTTGTTTATTTATTTTTGAAACTTTGGGTAGCTAATTTGACATAATACAGTAGAATCTCGTTAGTACATATTTGCAGGGACCTAAGGATTTGGACGTCATAGGCGGGAAAACGTGTTAACGAAAATACAAAATCTGCAATTTAAGAACATAGTTATGTAATAAAATCTAATAATTACTACCTCTCCATGGGCAGTTGAAATAGATTTCAAGTACAATTTCATTCTGAATATGATCCGTGTTTCCATGTTAAATTCAATGTGTGTTCAAATGAATTTGGATACACAAAACCTGAGAATAAATAATTCAAGCTTTTATGTTGGTAACTTGGATTTGAGGTTATGTTTTTTTTGAGAAAATAAATTGCAAATTATGGAAGCGACAATGGTGGCTTTGCTGCGTGTTTTATTACACATATGATAACAATTTCCGCTAAAAAAAGAAAAAATTATGTGCATGCATCATGTTACGAGTACAATAGACGATAGTAACTCTGGCGTATTCAATACAATTTGAATATGGTAGGTGTTTCCATGCAACAAATTTCGTTCGGATCCTTTTCTGATGCTATTTTCTAAGAGGAAAGTTTTGTTTTAGCATTTTTCCCTTCTTTAAAGGCAATTTCAATCAGTTTTGGTTTGCTAACAATCATGTTTAAGGTTGACGGAGGAATGTTTAACTTCCACATTATATCCACATGTTTCATATTTGGATTGTGGTATACTTAAAGGATTTTCAGTTTTTCAGTGCTGGTTATGTACTACACTTTCTTTTTTTCATTGCAAATGAAAACTTAAAATACAATCTACGTATGTTTGGTCAACACTCAACAGTCGAAACTATCGTTGGTGTTTACCAAGAACGCCAAAGTTTACCACGCCAGGTAAAGCATTCTCTATCCCGCCCACATAAATCGTGTCACACAAATATTTACATACATGCATGTGATTGGCTGCTGGTATATCCACCCCGTGACCAAGGATTGACCAAACCAGCAAATGAGGATGTCAAACTTTGAATGTGTTATGCGCCTACTCCCACTGGACTGACCAAGGATTGGCCAAAACAGCGAATGAGGACGTCAAACTTCAGACATAGTAAGCAGGATCGGGAAAACACACTAAGCAAACGTTATTTATTACATTTGGTGATTTGGTACTGGGACTTTTATAATTCAACGTAATACACGGTAAAATGTGTTAACGAGGAACGTGCTAACGAGATTCCACTATATTTATGTATTGTATGTGGTTTATTGTACACATTCCAAGTTACAATTTTACAAATTTGTTACATTTATTTTCATGCTTCTATATTCACTGCCAAAGAGGAAAGGGATTGACATTTCGCAGAGAGAGAGATATATGCTGCCGCTTATCGCGACCACGTGGAGAGTGCATTAGAATTGCATATGAACGTGACTGGGTTGCATCTGCATTGTAGGGCGGGTATTATTTATATTCGTATATGAAGACAATTATAAAATAATGAATGTGCATTGCAAAGGATAGAACATTCAAGAATATATCAGTGTAAAGATCTGCATTAAGAAGAGTGAAATATCGATACCTACTTATTCTAATGGGGAAAATGCCGCTGATTCTCTCACAGAGCATATTATTTCCCACACTTGCCCTTTAATTGGGATATCTTTACCAAATACATTTTATTCGGTTATCGAGTACGCTCAGTTTTTGGTTTGGCTCGTGGTCTTTGTCACTAATTTTGGTTATTGTTAAATATTCATTAAAAGTGTTAAATCAGTTGCAAATGCTCACATTACATGCACACAGATGCACGTACTGAAACACAAAGCAAATAATCGTACAAATAGGATGATGCAAAATAACTTGTGAGTACACAGGTAATCTCTTTAAAAAGAGCTGTTGCTAAAGGAAGCATTGTTTATAACTACAGCGACAGCAGAAGATAAGACTTCAGTTCATGTTACTGCAACGGTTGCTCACCAGGTACTTCATGCTAATCATGTGTTACAGTATCGGCAACAAAGTTTTTGGTCTATCGTTGCTATGGAAATATCTTAGTTCTAATTGGTCCTTCTAATCGTTTCTATGATGCATCCGTCACATGGTTAGTAATTGTAAATCACCTTCTTGATTGGTGCCGACTATAGTTTATTATGTACTTGCCTGGTACCCTACTTTGTGTAACTCACTGACCTTCAGCACTGCTGTGCAACCTTTACTTCTCTTTGCTAAAGCCTTATTACAATTTATTTTATTTTATCTTACCTCTCCTCTTCCCCCTCCCTTTGACTTTCCTCATCCATTTCTCTTTCATTTTTATTACTTTCCTATTTCTTTCTTTCTGCTTACTTGTTAGCATTATAAGTGCGACTAAATCCCCCCCCCCCTATATTATTCCATTTTTTATCCCAGATTTTCTCTCTCCATTTTTTAAATCTTCACATTCAGTTAGCTAATGCTCTACACTTTCCTAACCATCACAAAACCCACACATTCCTTTATCATTATCTCTTAAGCCACTTAAAAATATTGTTCCCGTTCTCATCGAAGCTAACCCTTCTTTTTGTCTTTTATTACACTGTTGTATGTATGTTTCTCTTCCCAATTCCTTTTTTATTTTCCTGTAAAATTTCAAACATTTTTTGTTTTCTATGCTTCCCCATATCTCCTGCCTTTCAATATCCTTCACACTTTCCCTCACTTGTACCCAAAACCTGGACTGTTCCTTTTCCCTTGTAACCATATATCTTTCAATCCTGTTTCTTCCAATGCTTTCTTCAACCCTGCTCCCTAACTGTTCTAATTTTCTATATTCTCCTGTTGAACCATACAACTTACCGCTCGCCTCTCACCGAGGCGGCCTGGGTTCAATCCCAGGGACCCACATGTGGGATTTGTGGTGGACAAAGTGGCGTCTGGGCGGGTTTTCTCCGGGTTCTCCGGTTTCCCCCACCATTCATTCCACCAAATGCTCCATCATCACCTTTCCTTTCATCCATTTCACCATCATTTCGTTTCATCTACTTCCTTCCTCCCATACCAGGCATCAGGCTGATCACCCAACCTGGATATTCTGTCTGATCCATTAGTGTCTGCTCCTCGACGGGCCTCTGACCCCAGGCACCCGCCTGTAAGTCCTGGGGGATGTAAGTCCTACATAAGAGGAGGTTAAACAGATAAAGAAGAAGAAGAACCATACAACTTCTTAATATTTCTCCTTCTTTCTTTGTCAAGCATTTATACCAAAATTTTATCATTCTCTCTAGCACCATACCTTTCCTTCTTGTTTTCTCTAATTCTAGTAAAGCGACTTCTTCCATGTCTGATTGCGGCAAACCTAATAGTTCTTTACAAAATAACCTGTTCTCCGGTCCACCTTCATAGTTAAATCTGATCCCCCCCCATATTTCCGTTCCATATAACATTCTTGCTTCCATCATAGCCGCATATACTTTCTCCATCCATTTTGTCGACATTTATAAATTAAATTTACACATGTTCTTACATTTATCATAGCCACTTTGCCATTTGCCACTATCTTTCTACTGTGAGCCTATCAATTCCCATTACTACTTAGTCGTACTCCTAAGTTTGCTCGTATTTGCTTAATTTCATCTCTCTTTTAAAAACCATAATTTTGGATTTATTTATATTCACATTTATTCCCCATTCATCACAGAATTTTCTATCTCATTTATAGTTCTCTGTAAACCTATCACTTATGGCCCCTACCGTTACATCATCTGCGTTTAGCAGTCATGGTATGCCTCTGTTTGCTATAGCTGGGTAGTGCTGATTGCTTTTTCCTATTCTTTCAATTGTATCATCTATAAAAAAGTTAAATAAAATGGGACTTAATTTACATCCTTGTCTCCTCCTATCCTCACACAAATATGTATACTTATTTATATTTTTTCAATTTCCCCCTATGAATTTCTCACCTACACCTTTCATTCACAATTTTATTATTAGTGCTTCTCTATTTACCGTATCAATAGCTTTTTGTTTCAAAGTCTGCAAAAAACATGTACACTCTTCCTTGACGTAATATGTAGAAAAGCTTGTTACATATTTCAATTCTGCTTGGAGTACTTTGTGCAGGTTAGCTGAAGAGACAAAGTCAGCAGCTAGAGTCTAATGACCAGAACAGAGATGTGACTTATTTGTCCTTGTTTACTGGCAGAGACGTATCTTATTGTATTTGAGGCAGTATTTTAATGCCTAAATGATACTAATTGTATTTTTTATTAATTAAATTCAATAATAGCCCACCTTGAAAACAGTATGTATATAATTATTATATAAATTGTATGTAAAGTCATTGTAAATACTTATTTTTATTGTAAACGTATTTATTAGTGATATATAAATGTTTATATACTCTAATAGTGCAAAAACTGTGAGAATACTATGTTTTAGGATGTTAATAATGAGGCAATAATGTAATTTTGGTGACAATAATGTGTCAGGAATTTTAAAAAAATACTGGTTATGAAAAAATCGGAAATAACGTAATTTCGCTTACACTTTGGAATTAGCCAATCAAAAGTAAAGAAAGATTTTTAGTTTGAATACTTAAATTCTATTGGACTAGAATTAGCCAATAAGAGAATGGCATTACCAAAGCTAAAGGTTTTTACCGTTGAATCTAGTCAGTCTCGAGCAAGATATTAGACAGAGCAGACGTGAAAGTCGCGGGCAAGATGTAGTAAACAGCAGACGTAAGAGTCGCGGACATGAAGTTGTAGAGAGTAGATGTGAAAGTCGTGGTTAAAAATGATGTAAAGTATAAATGATAAAATTTGTGTTCTCCACCAAAAATGTATTAAGTGCTCACAGTTTTATTTTATAAAGTGTTGTGTTTATAAAATGTGCATATATAAAGTGAAATAAAAAGAAGTAAAAAATTAAAAGTAAATTGCGTGGCGTCTTATAATTTGAGTCTTATCACAACCCTACAAGAACTCGTGTTTCTATAGTGCGACTGAAAGCAACCGAGGCAATTAACTTTAATAATATTACGTAAAAACAAGCATCATCTTCACTATAAAGTTTGGCATCCTAAAATTCAAACAACATCAAAGTGTATCTTCATTACGTAACCTAAATGACTTCTTCGTAAGTGATGCAAAACGTGGGGCTTACAAGAAACATCTCACATCAAAAACATCGCTAAATTGCCTTCTTCAAATTGGCGTACAACTGTGGGGCAAACTCCTCCAAATAATTATGCAACCTACTATCTGCAAGTTGAAGAACAATACTTCTTCATATTAACCTCTGTGAATCATAAAGAATGCCTTACTACATACAAATATGAGTAGAGAGAAGAAGAATGACCTTCGTAAACTTAACACTCACATAATACAGAAGTGAACAACAGTGAAGTTGCATGTTGTGTAAAGTCTATGTGACATTTATAAGACAAAGAAATTCACATGCATACTTCATTTATTTTGTAATTCTCCTTGCTGTGATAGAGCTCAAAACAAGGTTCCAAACATAATGGGGTATCACTGGGGGCACACGCAAGTCAAAACTTCTTCTCCAATGGATTTTGTGTTGCAGTATATTAGAATAACTAGATTGTGATGTAATCAGCAGGAGCAAAAAATGTTCATATGCTTATGAGTTGAAAATGACATGAAACATTATGCTAACAGGTAAAACTCCTTCACAGCTGCTTCAGTAGTTACACTAGGAACAGCGTGCACATGTTAGAGTAGTTTACTCTGGAAGTACGAGGGCTGTCCCAGAAGTACCCGACCTAACAAAGAAAACACAAAAATTTTGAGAAAAACATCTTTGTTTCTCTACATAGTCTCCTTTCAGCTCGATACACTTTTCCCAGCGATGTTCAATAGCTTTATAGTGAGAACCATCAAGTTCTGCAAAACAGCCATCAACTGCAAACTCCACCTCTTCATTGTTGGCAAATCTTTTACCACCAAGCCACTTCTTCAACTTTGGAAACAGAAAATAATCAGAGAGGGCTAAATCTGGTAAATATGGTGCATGAGGAAGCAAATCAAACTTTTAACTCATTGATTTTGACCATGGCGATAATGGATGTGTGATGCATTGTCTTGATGAAACAGAACTTTCTTTTTCGCTAAATGTGGCCGTTTTTGCTTGATTTCATCATTCAAATGCTGCAATAAGTTCGCATAATACTCGCCATTGATTGCTTTTCGTTTTTGAAGATAATCAATGAAAATTATTCTATGCGCATCCCAAAAGCTGACGCCATGACCTTGCCTGCAGATGGAACTGTCTTTACCTTCTTCGGAGCCGATTCTCCCCTTTCAATCCATTGTTTTGACTGTTCCTTTGTCTCAGGTGTGAAGTGATGGACCCATGTTTCATCCATGGTTATGAATCGATGCAAAAACATGGCTTTATTGCAGCGAAACGTTGCCAAACACTCGACTGAAACATCCTCACGATGCTGCTTTTGTTCCACTGTAAGTATACACGACACCCATCCTGCTCACATCTTTCTCATCTTTAAATTTTCAGTTAGTATGTGATGTGCAGCACTTTTTGAAATGCCTATGATGTCTCTTAGCTCACCCACTTTCAGTCGACAGTCTTTCAATACCATTTTGTGGATTTTCTTCATAATTTCTGGCATGGTCACCTCATTTGATCGACCACTGCGATGTTCGTCGTGGCAATTCATGCAGCCTCGCTTAAACTCTGCCACCCAATATTTTACTGTTGTAAATGAAGGAGCAGACTCCCCCAGAGTAGAATCTAGCTCAGCTTTAATATTAGTTGGACTAAGACCTTTCAAATGAAAGTATTTATCACATAACGATGGCAAGTTTTATCCATGTCAAATTCATTAAGAGATTCACTATTAATGACTGTGAAACAATTACTAAACATCGTAGCATCATCAAACTTCAAACTTAAGCTTTATAAGGGTGGTACTTTCTACCATAGTCATTTGTTTCAAACAGCAACCTGTATACATCAGGTCGGCTACTTCTGGGACTGCCCTCGTAAGTTCCAAGAGCTCAACTACAATTTACTCTCTTAGTACTACAGAACTAAAAGTTCTTCATTACTCACAGGGTGGTGTTTTGTTACTTGAAGCTGTCATAACCTTGAAAGTTATGTGCAATAGGAAAATGGGGCAGAATTCAGTGAAAGAAATAACTGTATGTTGGTAGAGGTAATGAAAATCCCTGTAAAAATATAGTGTGCAAAAAACATGATGTAAAGTTGGTGGATAAAAAGAAAAATGCCTGGAAAGTTGCGATAGATGAGTTTTAATGCTTTAAGCGACAAGAAATGACTGAAGAGCAGCTTAATATTCTTGGAAAGAATGTTTCGAATTCTCATATTTGAATCGCAGATCATTTGCATGTTGGTAGAGAAATGCGCTCTCTGATTTGGGAAGAGTTAACCATTTTCACCAAATGGACATGCGTGCAGTCAGTCGCATCCACAATGTTTGGGAAACTTGCGAAAGTGAAGAAGAGTAGCCATTTATTTTCTGAACACTCAAAATCATTTGTGAGCATATTATGTATCTTGTTCTTAGCCTCAAAAATGCTCCTAACAACATGAGGAAAGAGATAATCAACAGTCGTATTTGAGGGTAAGAATGAATTATAATGGGGAATGGGGTCATAAGGCAAGAAAGTGATAAGTAAAGAGAAGGCAGCTATGACGGGAATAAGAATATGCAAATGTAGACAGGAATGACGAAACGGTTAGAGAGAATGTATGAAGCATGCAGAGTGTAAAATGTTATATGCAGTGGAAATTTGGGGAAAGGCAAAATTAAGAAAAGTATCAATCAGGTATACAAAGGTTTTTGTAAAGAGATATTAGGATTACCAGAAGCCACACCAAGGGAGGTTGTCTTATTGGAATTAGGAAGAACAAAAAGGGGCAGAATAATAATGGAGAGAATTTTAAAGTTCTGGTATAGGAGCATGATTAAGGAAGAGGTAGAGATACTAAAGGTATGCATGAACCAGCAGAAGAGAATCTTAAGCAAAAATTATTTGTGGACAAGGATATGAAAGATTGTTCAGAAAATAGGAATGGGAGAGACTTGGATGCTAGAGGGAAGAAATGTAAAAGTATTTTGGAGAGAAGTAAGAAGTAGAATGGAAGAGCAAAATAGAAAGGCAAGAGATAGCTTGGAAGATAAAAAGTCTTATAAATTTCTATAAAACAATAACATTTTGGGACGAGAAAGATATGTTGATCAGTATAATAGGCAGGAAAGAGAAGGTGTAGCATGGATGAGAACAGGATCAGTATACCTAAGAGGGATGAGAGTTAGTAAAAAAAGGTAACTGTGAGCTATGTGAGGAGAGAGAGAGAGAGAGAGAGAGAGAGAGAGAGAGAGAGAGAGAGAGAGAGAGAGAGAGAGAGAGAGAAAGCACAGAGCACTGCATGGTAGAATACAAGAGATAGGACTATGGAGGGAAAAAATTTGGGTAAAGAATGGGGAAAATAATTGACAAAAAATCATAGCAATAAAAATGTTGACAGTAAAAGAAAGCTAGAGCCATGGGGGAATTTTTGGGAAAGGTGAAAGAAAAATGGTGGAGGAAAATAAGAGATACAGTAGAATCTCGTTAGTACGTTTTTGCAGGGACCTAAGGATTTGGACGTCATAGGCGGGAAAACGTTTTAACGAAAATGCAAAATCTGCAATTTAAGAACATAGGTAATAAAAATCTAATAATTACTACGTCTCCATGGGCAATTTAAATCAATTTTGAGTACAATTTCGTACTGAATACGATCCGCATTTCCATGTTAAATTCAATATGTTTAAATGGATTTGCATACACAAAGCCTGAGAATAAATAATTCAAGCTTTTATTTTGGTCAACTTGGATTTTTTAGGTTATGAATGTTTTTGAAAAAATAAATTGCGAATTGTGGAAGCAGCAATAGTGGTTTTGCTGTGTGTTTTATTACACACGTGATAACAATTTCTGCTAAAAAAGAAAAAATTATGAGCATGCATCGTGTTACGAGTACAATAGACAATATTATCTTTGGTGTATACAAGACGATTTGAATACGGAGGTGTTTCCATGCAACAAATTTTGTTCCGGTCCTCTTCTGATCCTATTTTCCAAGAGAAAAGTTTTGTTTTAGTATTTTTCCCTTCTTTAAAAACAGTTTCAATCAATTTAGGTTTGCTAACAATCGTGTTTAAGGTTGACGGAGGAATGTTTAACTTCCGCACTATATCGACATGTTTTATATTTGGATTGTGATTACATCAAGGATTTTCAGTTTTTCACTGTTGGTTATTTACCTACTACACTTTCTTTTTTTCATTGTAAATGAAAAGTTAAAATACAATCTACGGTTGTTTGGTCATCACTCAACATTAGAAACTATCGTTAGCATTTACCGCGTTTACCACGCCAAGGTAAAGCATTCTCTATCCTGCCCACAGAAATCGTGTCACACAAATATTTAAATGCATGTATGTGATTGGCTGCTGATATCCACCCCGTGACCAAGGATTGACCAAAGTAGCAAATGAGGACGTCAAACTATGAACGTGTTAAATGCCTACATCCACTGTACCGATCAAGGATTGGCCAAAACAGCGAATGAGGACGTCAAACTTCAAACGTAGTAAGCGGGACCGGGAGAATGCACTAAGCAAACATTATTTATTATATTTGGTGATTTGGTACCGGGACTTTTATAATTCAACGTAATACACGGGAAAACGTGTTAATGAGGAACGTGCTAATGAGATTCCACTGTATAAGTAAAGGTAAAAGGACAGAAGAGGTAGAGTAACATGAAGATGTTACTCAGTGAGCTATAAGGTCGGGGTACCAAGCAACATTGAGTGTCAGACAATTGTACAAAAGTAGATTAGGATGTTGTATAAATAAGCTATGTAATCAAGTTGTACAATAAATTTATTCATATGGTGAGTGTTTATAACATTGCCTGCAACTATATGAAATGTTTGAGTATGAACGTGACAATTGCAATTTGGGTGATGCACCTGTCTCTGTTTTGTTGTAAAAGCTCCCCAAGCAGGTTCAAAAGGAATGTAAAGGATTCTTTCTTAATACTAAAACATTCCTTGAACTCTCTCTGTACAAGTTCTGTGCATGTTGCCTTTACTGTATTATAATACGCACTATTGCATTCCTGTTGTTTTCTTTGCAAAATCATCAATGCAGTCCAAATACAAGTATTGTTGCTTTCTGTGTCAAAATTATCAGCGTAATCTAAGTAATCCATAAAAACTTCAAAATATTATCTTCCTCCAAGTACAATATGATATTGTAGTTCAGTTGACAGGGAGTCACTCCAACCAAGGACTAGAGTAAATTCTAACCTATATGTGTGCTCTGTTTACCTCAGTAGAACATACTACATGACGGAACTCTCACAACATTTACTTGATTAGTAATTTACTCCGGGAGTATCTGAAAGGACTAAAATACTTTGATAGTAGTTTACTCTTGTATGGAAATCACCGACCATTGGCTTTAATAGTAGTTTGCTATGGAAGTAGATTACTACTGCAGGTTGGTGCACACCACCTTAGGTGTATAACAGATGCTATTGTTCACAGGTTAATTACAAAACAACGTTTTGTTTAAAGTAACATATCTCAAATCTGCATGTGGCAGAACTAACATGTACAGAAGGTATTGCATTCCACCCAAAAATTTGATACCGAGATTTCACCAGAATACATGTTTTGAGGCCCCCTGAATAAAAGAAAGAAAGCATTCTTAGAAAAAGGTGTATGTGTGCATGCGTTCGGGTGCGCGGGTGTCTTTTTCAACGCTTATGATTTTTTTAAAAATAGCTGTAACGATTTTTATTTAAATACCGCATATTAATTATTTTTTATTGACAAAGTGTATATTTTGAATTTTCTAAGAATAGGCTGTGAAGTCCTCTTTACTCAAGGAATTTTGTATAATCTTGTATAGCTGGTAAACATTAAACGGAAACGTACTACACAAAGAATGTAGATCTCTTTAAAATGCACAATTTATTTCAAATTACTTTTTTGGTGGCATCAGCCATTTCTGAGATATCTATTATTAATGGTTTGATTTGTTCAGTATTTTGTTATTCTTTTTAAGTTCCGTTGATTTTCAGTTGTTTCTCATGATTGCATAGAAAGAGTATGGAATTTCAAGCCCAGCACGTAGTGCACAGTTCTTAAACATTTGCCTATCGCTGTTCTCTTTGTATCCTAATGAAATATGTGATATAGTTATTTCTGCAAAGGGTTATCTGGATTAAAACGAAGTAGATAGAAAAATAAAGCTTCGTAAGACAGAGGGTAGAGAAAGTGTTGTGAGTGTAACACGTCAGATTTTTTAATTCTAGATTAGATTATTCATTGAAAAACAGCAGGTGGTGTTAAAAGAAACGTCTGTTAATTTTAGTGAATGTTAACATTGTTATTCACTCAAATTAGACTTTGGGAGCATTGGCTCTCATCGTGAGCTGGCCAGAACTGGTTCTGTTTATGTCTGCTGGATGAATTTGTAAAGGTAGTTTGTTAAGGGGAATATCAAAGTTCATGAGCACCCTTAAACATAAATAAATGAAAGTTATGAAGATACAGATTTTCTCTCACACCGAGATGTTTCTGCAGGTTCCAGCAGCTGAAACAACAGTTGGAGTTAAAGAGTCATGAAGTGGAACTTGTGCGTCTCAGGTTGCAACAGACAACTCATCACCAGTATAAAGAGGAGGTGGAGGCCCTGCAAGCTAAAATTGGTATTTATACATTTTAAATAAGCACCATTTACAACACTTGAGAGAGAGAGAGGTATGTTTTGTGAACTAAAGCTTACTCTGTTATCAGTGTTTTTTTACTTATTATTGAGGGTTTGAGTATTTTGGGCCCCAGGGACTACAGTAACTCATTGTAGAGATAAGAAGGCTAAATGTACAATTAAATTGTAAATCTTGTATTATGTTGACATCATTATTCTATTTGTATCAAGAAATTGTTCTTGTAGTATCCCAATAAAAAATTACTTATTGTTGTAAAAAAGGACAAAACAGAGAGGAGGGGTTAGCCATTAGCCTGGCTCACAATAACCTGATAATGGAAACAAGACAGCTCACATTTTGGTTCACAATACGCGGTGTGCATATCAATGATAATGTTGAATAGCAAAGTGGAAAGTCGATTTTGTACATTGTGATGTCATTTGTTTTTAACTGACCAATGATATTTATCACCTGCTTACAATTCAGCTAACATAGTGCAGGTTAGCCAATGTCAAAATCTGATAGTTATTTTATAAATGCAAATCCATAACTATTTCGATTTCTCTAGTTGTACGAAGCTTCATTCCTTTATTAATAGTCTACATTAAAGTTGTTTGTTAATATCTACTGGGTTTTGCTATTGTGTTTTAGGCAATAGCCAGTTTTGAGTTGCATATAAATGAACTACAGACAGCTTCTTTCATTAAAAGAACCAACACTCAATCTGAGGGAGTCAGGACCTGAGGTCAGAATGCACATTTGCTAGAATTTCTTCCAGTTTCATTATGCCAGCTTAATACTAGAGAGAACTGTAGCTGCTGTTTTATGTCATGGCCACCTTGAATAATTTCTATAGTGAAGAGTCAAATATGCAAAATGTAGGTCTAATATAATGTGTCTGGGACTGAGAACAAGAAACTAAATCTTTGCCATAGTTCCCAACATAGTTCCCAGATGTCCAATTCATTGCTGCTGTTGATCGGTTTTAAGAGTTTTATGTTTGGAGTGATTTCATGGTTTGAAGACCAGAAATGATGTGCTACTGCTGATTTATCTGGCTGCTTTTGGTAAATGCATCTCATATGCTCTTTAAGTCTTATTTCAAGATTTCTTTTGGTTCTTCCTATGTATACCAGGTTACAGTCATTACAAACAATTTGATATATACCAGCTGATTTATCGTTGGGGATAGGATCTTTTGTTCTGTTGCATAGTAGTTGCTGTATATTGTGGTTATTCTGTGGAGACAGGGTGATGTTGTATTTCTTGAAAATCCTTTGAAATTTATGATGTGTCCAAGGGTGGTAAGTGAACTTCCTATATGCTTGTGGTTTTTGTTGTCTGAGTAAAGTAGTCGTTTGTTGGAGGTATTTCTGTCTTTCAAACTTTTTTATCATCTTATCTATTGTTTTTTTCTGGTATCCATTCATGGTTGCTATGTGGATAATGTGTTGGTATTCTTTCTGGTATCTGGGAAAAAATACATATCGTCAAACACAGGAATCACCTAATGAATTTCGAACTGCCGCCACCCAGCAGCCTTTGGAGGTTCATCAGCCCAGCACCAGAGAACACCACTAGCCACACACATTCCCCAGACAATAACTGGCAAAATCAGTTGAAAATATGCTGACAATGGGAGCAAACCGTCTCCCGAAACGCGTTCAAGTAAGAACATTTTAGTGAAGTAGTGTAACAACCTTCAACTCTCTTTATTTTAAATTATGACACATCACTGTTACTAGCCTCTAAATCTTCAAAATTAATTAAAAGATGATGGTTTGAAATTGCTGGACTTATAGGATAAACATATTAAATTTACAATTGAAACAGAGGAAAACATTTACATTTTTTAGAACTAAAAGTCTTCAGATACTATGAAACATTCAAACTTGGAATTTATAGAAAACCTACACATATAGACAATTACATTAAAAAGAATGTTTGTAACCTGTTGTTACACCAATATGCAGTATTCATAAGTTAATACACCGACTTAACAGTATCCCATTAGAAGATGATTATTTGAGTGAATTTGACCACATACTCAGGAATGCAAGTTTAAATGATTTCAATCTGCTTCCGTAGCCAGAGTGATAAAACGTGGTAAGAAACACAAGAGGTTGGCACAAATTCTTACTTTAAAGAAAATAGAGGATACAGATTGGAAATATAAGAAATTTACATGCCATTCTTGGGCTTAAGAAATTTGAAAGCATTTTCAAAAACTTCAATATCAGACTGGCTCCACAAAATAAGATTCAGTTTGAGGACGTTATTAGATAAACCTCTTAAGAACAGCATGCCATATGATTTGAATTCTGCCAACTATCAAATTAAATGTGATGATTGTGAAATATCTTGTATAGGAATCACCAAGAGGAACTTGGATGTCAAATTGAAAGACAAAACATCAAATTTAAAAGAATTGACAAATTAGCAGTAGCATACCATTTTTGGACAGAGAATCACAATATTGGACAAGAAATTAAATTATTGAAACTTTTGACAACCACACTACTGTCCATTCCAAACCAGAGTTCCCTCTGATGTAAACAGAAGCACGTGCTTCGGCTTGTCACGAACCCAAGAATATACTCTTACGCCAACGTAAATAGTTCCTTAACACATGTATTGTATTATGAAATATTGGAGCAGGAAAGGTATTGAACTGCACATTTTATTGTGGTTATCATAAGAACTCATCGTTAAAGGTAATGGATACATACTAGCTGTTAAGAGATTACAAAATATGATTTTAATCTGCTATTGCTCTAACACTGAGAGCATCTTGCTTGTTAATACCAACCGTATAAACGACTGCCAATCTGTTACATACACAAGAAATACAGCAATGAATTCCCAGAGGTGTTATCTGAGTACCAAATAAACACTTTGCATAACACAGGATATGATAAGCAAGCAGTCATTCATAATACCTAACACACATATGCTCAGCTCAGGTCAAATCTTGTGATTTAGTCAGTTGGTATTTGAGCTCACATGGCAGAGGAAGGTGTGTGTAGTGCAAATAAACTGTTCAAACACACAAGCGGGAAACAGTTAAAAAGTGGCTAAAAACAAACAATACTTCATATATTCAACTCACTGTTACAAAAATAACCGACACTTGCATTATTGCATATTACGAAACTAATATCGGATTTTACAGGCGTTTCAGTGAGAAGTGTAATGAAAGTGAGCAGGAAATATAAAGACATAACAGAACATAGAAGAGGATAAAATGTGGGAATTGTTTTGTGTGCGACAGTGCTGTGGAATTGTGGATAAGCTTGTCATTATTTTGGAGAGTAGTTCCGATTCTGATATGGCAGCTGAGTCATCTTCGGAGGATTCGGATTTGGGTGTTGCGCTTTTGCCTGAGGATTGTGATTAACATAAGTAAAATGTTCATTGCCGCATACTTATAAAATCGATTGTTACCTCAGGTTGCATTTTGAACTATGATTCTCATGCAGGGCGCCTTTTTTTTTAGATTAAATAGTGTTCAACAAGCACGTGGGAGGGGAACAAGCAGCCATTATGGGCGGGGATTGCGAACTACTTTTGCTCGGATAATACAAAGAGTTTGTTTTCAGTGAAAGGCACTCTGGTTTGGAATGGACAGTAGAAGTTATCAAATGGGAAAAGAGCTTCATTTTTAAAAATCCCAAGACATTGTTAAAGTAAGCAAATACTATTAAGTTAACTCTCTAGATGGCAGCAGTTGAATTTTCAGGCTGAGGAGAAAGAGAGAACAACTGTTAGTCGCCACCGTGCTGAGGATGGAGACAAATGTCTCTGAAAAGTTCCAAGATTTTACAACCTGACTGTTTTAGGTGTGAGCATCAACTCATTCATATTTTAAAAAAAATAAAAATAAAAAATGTTTAAGAGAGAAAGAGAATAAGAAAGTTAAAACTTGACCAAGTCTTCTTTCGTGTTCCCAGACCCTGAAAAGCATCCTGTTAATTTTAAATGCTTACATTATAATACGTGTATTTTAACTTTGTTGTTCTCGCTTTGGTTATTGTGAACCAGCCTTAAAACCTCTTAATAGTCATCAACTTGTGATGGGAGCAGGTGGCTCTGAAACATGTTCAGTTAATATTAGTAAGTGATGTTTGTGTTTCCGCAGCTAACTCAGTTTTAAAGTTAATAGTTTAAAACACATCACTGCTTTTAGCTTCTTTCAAAAATAGACAAAAGGGTAGTGTAAGTTGTGTGAGTTGTTCGCATAAAATATTTTCCCATTGAGTATTAAGTGAGCTTGCAAAGAATGAAAAGGAAATTGATAATGTACGAAGGCGGATCGAAAAGTAATGCACAATACATTAAAAAAAGTTTAATATTTAAAACAACAGAAAAAATCACAAGTGAACTTACACCTTTTACCTACTTTTTGACATAGTCACCATGTTTCTCAACACATTTCTCCCATCGTGATACCAGTTTCAATATGCCCTGTTCGTAGAAGTACGTTTCCTTGGAGTATAGTCATCTGATTTCACTTCCGCATCTGTCGCAAAGCATTGGCCAGCCAGGCATTTCTTCATGGGACCAAACAGATGAGTGTCCGACGGTGCAAAGTCCGGACTGTATGGTGGATGCTGGAGCACCTCACAACCAAATTTGGTGATTTTCTGACGAACAGTAGCAGCAGCAACAACATGGGGCAGGCATTGTCATGAAGAATTTTGACATCGCCAGCATTCATGTTGTGGTGTTTGTCACGAAGGGCACAATGCAACTTCAAAGTTTTCATGAAGGCTCCAGCATTTACAGTGGTCCCGTGTTCAAAGTCCACCAATACATACCATGCATATCCCAGAACACCATCACAAGCACTTTCCTAGCAGATTGAGTCACTGAATTTTTTCTTCACTGGGGAACCAGCATGTTTCCACTCCATACTTGCCTGCTTGGTTTTGGGCATATAGTGGTATGCCCACGACTTATCACCAGTAATGATTCCTTTCAGAAAGTCCTGCCCTTGTGTGTGTACTGTGTTAGGTGATCCAAGCTCATCATCATTTGTTGGCTCTTGTGGTTGACTGTCGTATTTAGGCACCCAGTGAGCACTAACTTTACGAAATTTCAATGTGTCATGAACAATATTGTACACTGCACCATAGGAAATGTTGAACTGTTGTGATGAGGTTTACAGTTGCACACACCAGTCGTTCAAAATTGCTGCCTCAATGTTTCTGACATTCTGCGGGGTTGCAGCTGTTACCGGCCTCCTGGAGTGTGGCGAATCACTAAGGTTCACACCGCCCTCTAGGAAGAATGCACACCACCTGGAGACATTGCTATGGTCCATACAATCATCCCCATACACGCCACGCATGTCCCTGTGAATATCACTCAGTTTATGCCCTTTGGCCCACAAATATTGAACCACACCTCTCTGCTCTTCACACGTGGACGACAGTAACATGCACTCCATCTTTGTTGCGTTGCCCACACTTCTCTCGCTAGAGCTGCACATGAAACAAAAAATACCCTCTGTAGTGAAAACTTCAAAGTATATCTGTGTGAAATTGCAACATTCCAGCTGCAATACCAAGGCAGAAAAAAATAATTGTATGTTACATTCGATCCGTCCTTGTATGTAACTGAATGTGAATTTCACATGTTGTAGGTAACCATTTAATTTGAGCCATCTCTAGGCAACATTTGTATCATGATTGGTGTGAAGTGAATAGAATATCACATGTAAGAGATATTGCCACGAGTTCTTCTGATGGTTTTTTGGTCTATTTACTATTTTAAGGAGATGTATTTTTGTTACAGTTGATTTAAAAGAGACATTTAAACAGAGCAAGGCTATACAGGAAAGTCACAACAAAAAGGTGAAAGAAATAGAATATAAATTGAAAAACTCAAAACAACTCCAAGAGCAAGCAATAAAAGCAGCCGAAGATGAAATGAACAAATTGAAAAAGAAATCGGAGGAAAGTAGGAAGCAGTGGAAACAAAGAGAACAGGTGAGAGCAGAATTATAATTTTTCCATTTTGGCTGGTTTTACCAGTTGATGTTAAAAATACTGTAACATCACATTTGTTAACATTATGTTAAATGTTTAACATAATCAGGCTAAAAAAATTCAATGCCATAGCCAGGATTTGAACCATGAATCTTGCGATTTCTGTTCGGTTGCTCTAACCTATTGAGCTACCATGGCAACATGCCGGCACAACAGTTTGCTTCTACCTTTCCAACCTTGGCCTATACATGACTTGTGTGAGTTGATTTAATAGTTTGTTAAACTATAAAGCCCGGGACTTAATCTATTGTAAGTCCCCATTGATGTTTGAGAGACTTCCTTGTGGTTTACTAGGAAAAATGCAAGTCAGTTGGGGAATTTAATGTCCATGTTGCCATGGTACCTCAGATGGTTACAGCAACCAAACGGAAACTGGAAGATTTGTGTTTCAAATCTTGGCTATGGCATTGAATTTTTCATTCTGATTCTACCTTTCCAACCTTGTCGTACACACAACTTGTGTTGAAGAACAATTAATTACCGCTTTCAAGAAGGCAGTGGCTCAACTACATGGCTTACACATCGCAGCGCAGTTCATAGATAATTGTCATGTGATTTTCCTGAATGCGATGCCAGCTGAAAAATGTAGTGCAGAGGAACTAATGTTTCACCATTTGAAAAGACGTTAATTATAAACTGGTTACTAAATATCGTGACTTGGTCCAGCTTTTCAGCTGTCACTTCACTTAGTTTTCACACTGTCACTTCACTAATGTGAACCAGTTCAATTTCCCCATCACTTCACTTTCTTTGTAACATAACAGCATAACGAAATACACATGACATAGCCTCTTCTTCCGAACAGTTCACTCACTGAGGAGTCGAACACAAGACTTCTACAATCTCTCACTCTACAGTGGCACTTGCTGCACATCACAGCAGGTGTCACCCACTCACTCGGAGAACTGCACTTGATGTCGCAGCAGAAACATGCTCACCAACTTGCTTACTCTCTCACTGACTGACTCTTCTTGCAAGAATGCTCTAGTGTATAGCCAATGGCATCTTCCATGGAACATTCTAGAATTATCTGGACACACATTCTGGAAGCGGGGGGGAAAGAAACTTCCTGAAGATTGAGGTTATGTGACAATAGTGTTTACGCTGGGCAAGAGTGCAGCTTATCTTTGTTTATTTTTGCCTGCCTGGTGCCAACTTCTTGATAACCTTGGACCATAGCCAGTGTGTCACAATATAAATGGATTATTGAGTGTAAAAAAGCCACAGACTTAAACTAAAGGAAAAGGATGCAGACTGGGAGAAAATTCACAAGTAGTTTAATTGCAATGCACACGTTTCTCCTAGGTCCAGTAAGCAATGCAGTGATTTTATATACTAACACAAAATACACCACAACATTTAAAATGGTTTAAAGCTGGTGGTGAGTACTACGTACATTGAAACTAAAGTGGACGAAAATGTGCTAACACTGATCAAGCACACGCCAGCAAAAACACTGTTTGCTTCGGAAACCTTTCAGATAAACGGTAGCTTTGGTAATAGCAGTACTATCACCTACCAATAAATGAAAATGCCAATAGCATAAAATCTCAGAAATATTTTAATTGCTTCACTCTGTTTCCCATTAATTTTTATGTTGGAATTGTTCATTGTTAAATGACTTTAATATTGCATTAAAATTTAACATCATTTGGTAAAACTGGCACTCTCTACACTGCAGGTTTTTGAGTAGCACAAATCCTTTTAGTTTCCATGCATTATTTTTATAATTATTGTTCTTGTTATATCACAACATAAACTGACAGCAACTATTTGTAAAGAACACATTTAAATAAAAAATGCCATGATATGGTCTTATTTCACATTTACGTAAACGAAAACATTTAACTGAACAAAAGATGTACATTTCATTAAAACATACAATTTATGCAAAGTAAACATTTTATGGTATTAACCATTTCTGAGATACATGTTCTGTTGGTTTGAACTTACCAATTCTTTATAATTCATAAATGTGCTTAAATTGAGGTTATTTGTAGTAACAAATGTATGGTCATGTAATGAAAATCGAACAATAACTTGTTATTTGAATACTGCAATATATTTATTTATTAATACTAAGCAAATTACATTTGATTATAACATGGCATTTGGCCCAGGTTCATTGCCTGTGATATCCTATTTACATTTCTGAAAACATACATTTTTAAGATCCACTCTCTACGGTAGATAATTATGTATTTTTGCCATAGTACCTACCTACAAAACTCACAGATGACAACAAGACAGTTCATACAGTTCACAATGGAAATAGAGAAAGATGGGTTTGAAGAAGTTATTTTGTTGTATTATAGTTCAACTGTTGGGGAGTCGAACTTGAAGTTTGTTTGCAACCGCACGTATGGTACCCGGTTTCCGGTAGCCTTCGCCCCAAGTGTATTTTCAGGTGGCGTTTGCCCCAAGTTTAAAAAAAAATATTAACTTTGTAATTTGACTGTTTCTTTAAATATTATATATTTATGTTTGCCTTGGCTGCGTCAGTATTATTGTTAGAGACACGTTTCTCTTAGCAGGGTTGTGATGCGACAAGAATGTAAACTTACACAGATTATAATTTTACTTCACTCCTTTTATTAATGCTTGACATGATTTAAATAACACTTCACTGATATAGAGAGCTGTGAGATTCTTTTTATTAATTAATTACACTTTTTAATTGACTAATTTTGAAGATTTAGAAGCTGGTAACAGTGATGTGTCACTTTTCAAATGACCAAAAGGAAAGCCATGTGATTGCCTGCACAGATCTTAAAGAACAACTTCAAAATGACTCACAGTTTAGGGAGAGAGTTATTTATGGGTGCAATTCAGAAAAAATGAAGCAGAAATCTTCACAATAGACAAGTCCTTCATCTCAACCAAAACGGCCAGACAAGTTCGATATCAATGATGAACCTTTCTTTTTTTATTTTTTTTTTGGTCTTTCTTTCTTTTAACATTAAAGGATTTATACATAAGCAATTTGTACCACAAGATAAAACAGTAAATCAAGTGTTCTACAAACAAGTGTTGCAAAGATTAAGGGAGAGTGTGTGATGCAAACGGCCGGAGAAATGGAAGACTGATAACTGGTTCTTGCATGAGTGCTCATGTATAAAGCCCTTTCTGTCTGCCAAGTTTTGGATAAAAATAGGATGATTACTGTTCCCCATCCCATCTATTCTCCAGATTTGCTTCCAGCAAACTTTTTTCTTTTCCGAGGACACTGTTTTGAGGACATTGATGTTATCGATTGTAAATCGCTGAAGGCTCTGAACGTGTTTAAAGAAGATGACTTCCAGAGTGGCAAAAGTGCTGCGACAAGTGTATCAACTCCCAAGAAGACTACTGTGAGAGCGGCAGTGCAGAATAGACAAATTAAAGTGTTATGTTGGGTTTATGGTCTCATTCTGGAACTTTTTGATCACACCCCCTATACTGCTCTGTAAGATTCTTTTCTTCGGTGCAAATGTGTGGCCATCACCTTCGTCCTGTGCCATAATCACTGATAACCTATAATCTGGTTGCACCTTAACTGTTAAATTAAGCACTGAATGGTGTTATGGACATAAATTATATAACACGCATATGTTATTAAGCGGTACAAATTGCTGTAAATCACTGTGCTATAATAGTATGAATAACAAATCTTACTATAATTTGGCATACTTACCTAAACTAAAGAATTAAATTGCTTGGTTTTATACTACACAGATTTTGTCCTCTAAGAATAAAAATCCTGCACCGACAAACATGCTTACACTAAAAATTACAAAACAATTCAAATTCCTAGTTAAATGCAAAGGTAAGATCTAATTATTAGTAATAACCCTAAAACCTAATAATTAAATACTTGTATAATTAGTTTGATTAATATAATTATAATTAATGTAATATCATTAATATTAAAACAAAATCATTGAATAACTTGGTGACAAATTGGTTGGCATGCAAAGTTTGAACACTGCAACTGTGGCATCCGGAATATTAGAGGCCTGACACAAGGATCTATGACGTCGCGCTGTGGTTCTCATAGCTAACATATCTCTCATTTGTAATTTGTACCTCTGTGTCAGTATGGTTATTTGATGCCAAAGTAAAATAACATAGCTCTAGATACCAAGAATATGGTCACAGTTTACTAATAGTTAATTAATTATACCATAACGAATAAACACACAGTAGTAGCTATTTAAATGAATTGCACCTTGAATTCACTGAGGAACGGAATTAAAACTGCTGAAATAAATTAATCACTAAATAATATCAGATAGCTGTTAATTTAGATTATAAACGTTCACATAACCTTCATTCCTTAACAATACTTCAATTTAAGCAGCAAGCCACTTTTCAAAACGTTTAGTATAAAGGCTCCAAATAAACTGTGTATATTAATATAATTGCTTAAACTCGTTGAGAACACGTTTAAAATGTATTTGATTACTAGCACATGACATACAAACAAACGGCCAGCTCGCACCCGCCTTGTGTTGACATAACATGTAACTGTTAACTGAACCAGGCCGGAATCTCTCGAATGCCATGCTGTAACTATATTTTAAAAGGGCACCAACATAAGAGATATAATTAATTAACCTTCACAATACATGTAATAGGTGGGTATTTGAGGAGTTGCTGGTTATGAATTCAACATAACAATCCAAATATCACCAGGTTTGTAACGTTTGTTAAATTCAACCACTATATATATTATGTGAAGTTGTAATAAGAGAAAGTTGTGTGAGTGTGATTTACAAGAAATTTTTTTTGGAGGGTGGGGCTGAATGGAATTTGGATTGTATTAAAATAACGACATGGCAACTGTGGGAAACCACAAAGAAACCTCTATCTCAGTTGTGATTTAGATTGAGTCACACTTTTTTACACTCACCTTCACTAATTAAAGTTACATAAAACAGGAAACGTTTTCGAGGGCATCTCTATCTCGGTATTTGAACCAAATGTGACACGTGATGATTCAGCTTGAGCCGTCTTGTTATCATGCTTCTTTAATATAGAAGGAATAAATATGACTTAAATGCTGGTTTTGTCTACAGGAATTTGAAACGCTCAAATTGGAAATAAAGGAGCTGGGCACATCAATAACCACTGGCCATGACCAAATAAAAGCAACTCAAGAAAATATTGAACAGCTGAAAGCCAAAATCGAGGAAATGAAGACAGAAGTGGCAGAAGCCAAGGTAAGTTGGGGTAAATTCAAAGATTATATGCATTTATGTAACACTCCATGTTAAACCTTTGTGCTTATGTTTAATATACTGGATGCAGAAAATTGTAGAGGCAGTAACAAAATAAGCATTTTGAAGATAGGAGCCAATTACTATTGCTAATTACAATTATAAGGAGTAAAGCGGAGGATTCACTGTAAAAAATCTTATAGATCATTGTACCATAATTTCATAAAGGATGGGGAGGTAAATGGAATTAATTCTCATTCAAGTTTATAAAGCTACCCTTGCAACGTCGGACAACCAGCTAATTGTCACATATTTCCAAATGTTTTAATAAATTACTTGAGTTCTGTGTCCTTCAGTCTTCACTGAATTCTTTTTGCTTTTTCATTTGATTTGATTTTCTGCTTCTTCCCTTCCTGCAGCTTTTTAAAGAAGTTTGAAACTTGACCATAATTTGCTTTTAGTCAACAGTTCAACAAGTTCAGAAAGACCTGCAGGCTCAGAAGGGTTGCATCAACTTGATCAGCAAAGAGATACAGCAACGAATTCAGAGGAAGGAGAAGATAGTGAAAGAGAGCGGGGAGGCTGCACTGGAGCTCAAGAAGCTGGAGCATGAAATAACACGAATTGAACAGGAAGAAAAGGAGAACCAATCACAGGTCTGTATTCACAGGACTTCATCAAAAGCTGGGATTTTACTTTTGTATCGCTCCTGTAGTAGTTGGAGAAGTGTATCAGCTAGTTAAGAGTTGACGAGTTGCCTTTTACAATATTTTCTAATTTCCTAATAAAATCTTTCTTATAAATAACTAGTTCACAATCACATGTAAACGAACTTGAGTGTGAAACCAAATTTAAATTAATTACAATGAGCCTGGAGTGAGCTAAACACTCAAGAAGTTTCACTCACCACATTTTACTGCAGCAACGTTTTCATATGCTATTGACTGGACGACATTCAGGCATCTGTTTATCTCATGGCAGATGTTATCCCCTAGTGGCAAAGGTTTCAACAATTTTGCTTATTTAATCACTAAACATTGAAAGCAAAGGCATTAGAAAAATGTTTTTAATGCCACAGTGCGAAAAAGTCTGGAAACATTTTGCAATGTTGCACCACAATGGCTGACTCAACATCCAAACCACCATATGCAAAAGTGGTTGACTTAAAGCACCCTGGTCATACTCCATCCAAAAATAACAATTTCAGCAGAATGAAAATGTTTTGATGTCTCTTGAAATAAAGAAAAAGGCATTTTTAGAAAACTGTCTGCATGTGCACGCTTATTTGCTTAAAAATGTATCTAACATTTAAAATAGAGAGTTGAGGGTTGTTACACTACATCACTATAATATTCTTACTTGAACGCGTTTCGGGAGACGGCTTGTTCCCATCGTCAACATTTTCTCTCAACTGATTTTTGCCAGTCATCGCCTGGGGGATGTGTGTGGTTTGTGGTGTTCTCTGGTGCTGGGCTGATGAACCTCCAAAGGCTGTTGGGTGGCGGCAGTTCGAAATTCATTAGGTGATTCCTGTGTTTGACAATATGTATTTTTTCCCAGATGTCCAATTCATTGCTGCTGTTGATCGGTTTTAAGAGTTTTATGTTTGGAGTGATATCATGGTTTGAAGACCAAAAATGATGTGCTACTGCTGATTTATCTTGCTGCTTTTGGTAAATGCATCTCATATGCTCTTTAAGTCTTATTTCAAGATTTCTTTTGGTTCTTCCTATGTATACCAGGTTACATTCATTACAATCAATTTGATATATACCAGCTGATTTATCGTTGGGGATAGGATCTTTTGTTCTGTTGCATAGTAGTTTCTGTATATTGTGGTTATTCTGTGGAAACAGGGTGATGTTGTATTTTTTGAAAATCCTTTGAAATTTATGATGTGTCCAAGGGTGATAAGTGAATTTTCTATATGCTTGTGGTTTTTGTTGTCTGAGTAACGTAGTCATTTGTTGGATGTATTTCTGTCTTTCAAACCTTTTTATCTTCTTATCTATTGTTTTTTTCCGGTATCCATTCATAGTGGCTATGTTGATAATGTGTTGGTATTCTTTCTGGTATTCCTCTTTCTCCATTGGTATATGTACTAACCTGTTTGTAATACTATTTAAAATTGCATGTTTGTGGCTTGTAGGATTGTAGCTATTGTTTTTAATATAGTTTTCTGTGTGCGTTGGTTTTCTGTAAATGCCGAACGTTAGTTTGTTGTGTGCATTATTTCTGATGATCCTGATGTCTAGGTAAGGTAATTGGCCATTTTCTTCTTTTTCCATTGTGAATTTTATAGATCTTTTTTGTAAATTTAATAATTTCAAAGCATCTTCTGAAAGTTTTTTTGGAACAATAGCAAAAATATCATTTCATACCTATACCAGGTTTTGAATAGATGTGGGAAAGATTTAGTAATATGGGATTCAAAATGGCTCATATATAGTTCTGCTAAAAATGGTGAAAGGGGGTTTCCCATAGTTAGGCCTGAGGTTTGTTTAAAGATTTTGTGATGGAATGAAAAGAAATTCTGGTCCAGACATAATTTGGTTAGTTTCAGGTAATCTTCTGTTTGTGCTCTAGGTGTGCCATTGTTTAATATCCAATTTTCTAGGAGTGGTAATAATTCTTCTTTTGGTATGCTTGGGAAGAGTGCAGTGACATCAAATGATACCATCATGTCTGTGGGTGATATATTTATATTTGAAAGGTGACTGGTTAATTCTAAAGAATTTTTTATGCTAAGACTTTTGAACATAGGCATGGAGTTGAAGGTATTTGAAAGCCATTTTGCTAGTTTATATGTGGGAGAGTTTATGTTATTCACTATGGGCCTCATTTTGTTGCCGAGTTTGTGTATTTTTGGTAGTGCATATAACCTCGGTATGGTGGGAAAATCTGGTTTAATTCTGGATTTTTCGGCTTTTGTTAATGTTTTGGTTTCTATCAATGTGTTCTGGAGTGACTTGGTGCATTCTTTTAATGGATTTTTGCTGATTTCTATGTACTCTGGGTTATGTAGTAATTGCATAACTCTAGATTCATAATCTTCTTGGTCTAATATCACTAATGTGTTTCCTTTGTCTGCTTTGGTGTATACTACAGGTTTTGACTTCAGAGATTTGATAATTTTTTGATGTGGTACGTAGTGGTGTTTTTGGGCTTGTATCTGGTCCAATATTGGTTCACACTGTGATTGTATTAAACTTTTATCCTTATCAGTAAGGTGGTTGGAGGCTATTTCAATATCAGCAACAAAGTTTTCTGTATTTTTTGTGAAGTTGAAACAGGTTTTTAGGCCATTGTTCAAGACAGATAGCTCAGTACTGGTGAATGGTTCTTTTGAGAGGTTAACTACATATTGGCCTGTGGTAGGTTCATTGTTTAGGTTATGTTTATATGTTGCTTTCCGGTTTTGGTTATGTCTAGGAGTTTTTCCCGGTATTCCAGGGAGTTTTTTTGTTTGAATATAAGGTTGTTTAGTTTCTTTTTCAGTTTCATTGTTTTGTATCTAACAATTTATTTAAATATCACAGATTTAGGATATTTGCATGAATAATAAAATGCATGACTTGCATTTTCTGATAATAGCTTATAAAGAACACACAGACAAAAACATACTGCATTGAAATATACAATTTATGTCAAATAACTTTTTTCTTTAGCTTTAGCCGCTTCCTTTTAAAAATATTAATATTTACATGTTTTAAGTTTTCCTTGAACGTGTTATTGTTTAGTTTAAGATTATTTCTATGCAAAAAAAATCTGATGTGTTATACTCACATGACTTTCTCTACTCTTGTACAAACTATTTTTACAAACTCTTATTCTCCATCTATTTCATATTAATCGAGATAAACATTTGCAGAAACGATCTTTTGACATGGAAAGAGAATTACATTTTACACATAGCGACCAGTTCTAAAAATATTTCACTATCGCTTAAGGCGTACTATGTTCCCCTTGTTTTGTATTTGCATGGGCAATATAGAAATACAGTAGCCTTTAAGCATAGACATATCTCTTAATAGCTGGTTGCTATGTGTAGCACCATTCTCTTTGCCACAGATTAATACTCTTTGCATATCCAAGACAAAAAAAATGAATAACGAATTCCCATTTGAGAAAATAAGTATTGAAAAATTTAAGGGAATAACAAGCAATATCTCGAAAATGGTTCACTCAACAAAAAAAATGTATATGACATAAATTGTGTATTTTAACACGTTCTACATTTTTTGTGCAGTAAAATTTTGTCTATGTCTTATGGTTTACCAGTTATGCAAAAGTCGTTCACAATGAAGAATACTTTTGGAGACATTCCCAGAAAATTCAAGATATACATTTTATTTGTCATGAAAACATCTTAAACATATGATATTTTAATCAAAATCATTAGAGCCATTTTTGAGAAAATTAAAATGTTCGAAAAATCTTCCATGTAAAGGTAATCTGGGTGTGGGGATTATGTTGAAAACCTTCGTGTCGCACATCTGGAAGATACTGAACCTAAATGCCAAGTTTGGTGTTTGTGCGAGCGTTTGTTTCTGAGTTATGCTGTTCACAGAAACACACACGGACATGTTTCCAAAAATGCTTTTTTTGGATTCAGGGGTCTCAAAACATATATTTCTGTTGAAATCTCGGTATCAAATTTTTGGGTGGAATACAATACTTCCCCTACTTACTGTACGTAGTAGAGAAAGTAAAGTATTGTGAGAAATGTAACATGAATATAAGAATCACTTTTTATATGAATAGTATGGTATACAAGGAATTTAGTAAAGTTGTAATGTGTAGAAAAAGTCATGCAAATGTGACTTGTTATATTCATTAAGCTTGTATTGCATTATTTTTCTAAATTACTTTTTACACCACTTGCCCATCCGTTATTACATTCTCATCTCATTATATGTAGTAACTAAGGAAGTATTGTATTCCATCCAAAAATTTGATATCAAGATTTTGCTGGAAATACTATATTCATAAAGAGCATTTTTAGAAAAGAAGATCTGTGTGTGTGTGTGTGAACAGCATAACTCGGAAACTAAATGTCTGATAAATATCAAACCTCATATTTAAGTTCATACAAGGTGTGGCAATAAAGAAACTGGAGTGATTGTTGTGCGCATTTCCTGCTTTGTTGATGACAAAGTGGGGGATTGACCTTGGGACTTTCCCTGACATGTGTACAAAATTTCACGCCGCTGTGGTGGGTAGTCTGGCTGTGAGGTGCCTTAGTAGAAACGGATCGTGTATCTGAGCTCCATCGGAATTTTGCTACTCTCTAAAGTAGAACATGTTAACATCAAATTCCTCACAAAACTTGGAAAATCCACCACAAAAACTTAAGATTTGTTGAAACAAGTTTATGGTGATCAGTGTATATCTCATACACAAGTTTTCGAGTGGGTTAAGAGGCTCAAGGACTGTAGGGAAGACGTCAAAGACGATCCGAAATCAGGCTGTCCTTCCACTTCGAAAACTGAAGAGAATGAGGAGAAGGTTGGTAGAATTGTTTGAAAATTGGGTTCCTGAAGGTCAGAGTATCAATCAAATTTATTATACAACTGTTCTGAAGACCATCTGTGGAAGAATCGCTCTTGGATTCTTAATCAGGATAATGTGCTAGCCCATAACGTGATGTCTGTGAAGAGGTACAACATCCAGTGATGGAACATCTACAATATTCACCTGATCTAGCACCATGCGACTTTTTTCTCTTCCCAAAACTGAAGTCTGCACTCAAGGGAACCAGGTTCGAGTCCCCGGATGCAGTGAAGGAAAAAGCGACGAGACTCCTCGACAGCATAACAGAAAAAGACTTACAGCACTGCTACCAACAGTGGAAAATTCGCATGGAGCTGTGCAGGGATCGCGGAGGGGACTACATTTCAGATGTGTAAGTTTTTTCAATAAAGAGTTAGAGCATCAGTCCGGTTTCTTTATTGCCACACCTCGTATCCTCCAAAGATGGACACAAAGATTTTCAAGAAAATCTTCCCAAACCAAACTAGCTTTATGTGAGAAATTTTTACAAATTATTTATTTTGCCAAACAATGACCCTAAAGATTTTGTTTAAAATACCACGTATTTAAGATATTTACATGACATTTAAAATATATACCTTGAATTTTCTGGGAATAGCCTGTGAAGTCCTCTTCATTTGGGAGGAATTTTGTATAATCTTGTATAACTAGTAAACATTAAGCGATAGATGAAAACGTATTGCTCCAAAAATGTAGATCTCTTTAAAACTCATAATTTGTTTATTTATTTATTTTTTGTGGCAACAGCCATTTCTGAGTTATCCATTATTAATAGTTTTAATTGTTCAATACTCTTGTTATTCTTTTAAAGTTCTGATGCTTTTCAGTTGTTTCTCGCGATGTCGTAGAAAGAGGTATTTAAGGCCAGTGTATAGCGTCCAGTTCTAAAACATTTCACTATTGTTATTCCCTTTGTATTTATAAAGAAATGTATACTGTAACTATTTCCAGAAAGGTTTTTATGGATTAAAATGAAGTAGATAGGAAAATAAACTTTTGTAAGGATAATTTGTATACCTGCTAATAAGCGATAGAGGGTAGAGAAACTCATATGGATGTAACATATCACATTTGTTTTAACTGTAGTCTTATCGCTTGTTTACTATGAAACATTCTCACATTAATACTTCCCTTTGTAGAAAGTAGAGACAGAATCTAGCTATGCAGAAATTCCCTGTCCCAGCTGCAAACAAACCTGGTACCTCTGGGTAGATACAGTAGAATCTCATTAGTATGTTTTTGCAGGGACCTAAGGATTTGGACGTCATAGGCGGGAAAAAGTGTTAACGAAAATGCAAAATCTGCAATTTAAGAACATAGGTAATAAAAATCTCATAATTACTACATCTCCATGGGCAATTTAAATCGATTTTGAGTACAATTTCATACTGAATACGATCCACGTTTCCATGTTAAATTCAATATGTTTAAATGGATTTGGATACACAAAGCCTGAGAATAAATAATTCAAGTTTTTATTTTGGTCAACTTGGATTTTTTAGGTTATGAATGTTTTTGAGAAAATAAATTGCGAATTGTGGAAGCAGCAATAGTGGTTTTGCTGTGTGTTTTATTACACACGTGATAACAATTTCTGCTAAAAAAGAAAAAAATTATGAGCGTGCATCGTGTTACGAGTACAATAGACGATATTATCTTTGGTGTATACAAGACGATTTGAATACGGAGGTGTTTCCATGCAACAAATTTCGTTCCGGTCCTCTTCTGATCCTATTTTCCAAGAGAAAAGTTTTGTTTTAGTATTTTTCCCTTCTTTAAAAGCAGTTTCAATCAATTTAGGTTTGCTAACAATCGTGTTTAAGGTTGACGGAGGAATGTTTAACTTCCGCACTATATCAACATGTTTTATATTTGGATTGTGATTACATCAAGGATTTTCAGTTTTTCACTGTTGGTTATTTACCTACTACACTTTCTTTTTTTCATTGTAAATGAAAAGTTAAAATACAATCTATGGTTGTTTGGTCATCACTCAACATTAGAAACTATCGTTAGCGTTTACCGCGTTTACCACGCCAAGGTAAAGCATTCTCTATCCCACCCACAGAAATCGTGTCACACAAATATTTAAATGCATGTATGTGATTGGCTGCCGATTTCCACCCTGTGACCAAGGATTGACCAAAGTAGCAAATGAGGACGTCAAACTATGAACGTGTTAAACTCCTACTCCCACTGTGCCGATCAAGGATTGGCCAAAACAGCGAATGAGGACGTCAAACTTCAAACGTAGTAAGCGGGACCGGGAAAACGCACTAAGCAAACATTATTTATTATATTTGGTGATTTGGTACCGGGACTTTTATAATTAAATGTAATACTCGGGAAAACGTGTTAATGAGGAACGTGCTAACGAGATTCCACTGTATATGACTTACATTTTGAGCTCATTTCTTGCATGTTAAACAGCGTATTAATAAATTATTATGTTTAAATTAAGCATCTTAGAGCAATATTTCGAAGCTTGTTCTTTAGTCAATCCTTTCCTTTTAAAAGTTGTGTTCAAGGTGACAGTTTCCCGCATATTCTTGACTCGCTTCACATAACATTTGAGCCTGTGTTGTGTATGCCTTCTAACCATTTCACTCCATAGATATCCTATAATTGCTGGCCTCATTTGTTTCCTCTGTTCCTAATGAGCACATATTTTGTTTCAGATTGCAGCGCTAGAGCAGAAGTATAACTGGCTACATGACAAGTATAATGATCTCCGTAGCACAGACTATGACTTCAATTCAGTAAATCCGAAAGAGCTGGGTAAGCGTAAGGCAAAGCTGGAGGAGATGAGCGAGAAACTTGGTCGTAATTTGAACACCAAGGCTATGAATTTGCTTGGAAAGGAAGAAGAGCATGTAAGCATATTTATGTTTCAGCTAATTCCTTGTTTCCCAACTTCTACTAACATATGCAGTAGAATATATTAATAAATAAATGAAATGTATGATTAATAATAAGTAAATCATAAGAATTGCTTTAAACTTCTTTTAGAGAACAAATTTTATTGCTGTTGTAGTATCCTACTTGCTAAGAGCATGAGACATTTAATAAATACACTTTGGGTCGGTTTCACCAACAGATGCTAAATTTTAACACAATGTTAAACTGATTTAACATTGAAGTTAACACAAATTCTGTTTCATCAAGCAATGTTAACTTAACATAACCATACTCCTGTGTTAAGGCATTTAACAAATGTTAGAAGTTGGAAAATGGCTGCCACAAACCAAGCTGTTGATGTGTTTGCTACATTTGGCATTTTTTAATGCCATTCCTAACGGAAGAACATCGTGCGTCATAATGAATTTGAAAAGGAGAAATTTTTAAATTGATACAGACCTTCCAAGGGGTTCATGAATATGGTTTTATGGGAAATACGAGAGGTTAGAATACTACAAACAGAAGCATACCTCTTTCTCCTATGCTACAACTGTTAATTAGTTTGAGTCGTCCTCTGTGGATTAGTGGTGACCATGTTAGCCTCTAGTTCCCAAGGTTGCAGGTTCAAACCCAGCAGAGGGCGATGGATTTTTTTCGGGCATAAAAATCTTTAACATGACTTCCTATGGAAGGGAAGTAAAGCCGGTTGTTCCGTGTCGTACATTTACGGCACGTAAAAGAACCTCAAGCCTGATAAAGAGGCCTCTGAGCAAAATTCCCAGTCTTTCATGCCCAGTTGAGGCAGTATTTTAATACCTAAATAATTTCAATTGTATTTTACAATAAGTAAATTCAATAACAGCCCATCTTGAAACAATATGTATGTAATAATTATTTAAATTGTATGTAACAGTAATTGCATATGCTTATTTTTATTGTAAACATGTTTTATTAATGTTATGTGAATACATTATATACTTTAATAATGCAAGAGCTGTGTGAATAATAAGTTTTGAGTTGCTAATAATGAGGTAACCTTATAGTAATAATGAGTTTAAGAGTTTGAAAAGTTAGCAGTCATGATTATATCAAAGATAAGGTAAATTCAGTAACAGTTTAAAATTAGCCAATCACTAGCAAGGAAAAAGATTAAGTAAAATGCAGATATTTTATTGGATTAGAATTAGCCAATCAGAGACTTGAAATACCGAAGCTTACAGGTTTTTTACCGTTGAAAGTTGCTCAGTCGCTGGCTAGCCTTGGTCGTGAACAGATGTAAGATGTGTTCTATACGAGTGAATCGTAAAATATGTATACGCGCTAAGTGAAAGTATTGAAGATTCTCACAGTTCTTAAAAAGTGTAGTGCTTTATAAAAATGTGCAAGAATTAATAAAAGAAGTGAATTTAAAAAGTTAAATTCTGTGATGTCTACATTCTTGCTGCACCACACCCTGAATAAGAGAAACATGTTTCTAAAGTAAGACTGACGCAGCCGAGGCAAATTCAAACATAAATAATATATAGAAACAGTTTTAATAACAAAGTTAAATATTATAGTGTAAAGCTTGGAGTGTAATAACAAAAACACATCTTGAAATCAGCTTCTCCTACATAGCAGCATAGTGCGTAATAACAGTAACTATTATGTAATCAACAAATTCAAACTGACGCCCAAAGCATGTTTTAGGAACACCTTAAATGCAACTAAATAAATATTACGTAAAATACAATTACGTAAGCATACCAACTTCTTCAAGTCTAAATATATATATATATTACGTGAAGCAAATAAAGATCTTCAAGTTTATGTAAAAACAAAAAGCAGCACAGAACATAACATTCTACAAGTTAAATAAAAATTACGTAATAAACATTCTTCTTCAAGTTTAAAAAAATACATAACAACAATACATCTTCTTCAAGTTAAATATTTACGTAAAAAAAATATTACGTAAGACAAACATCTTCTTCACAGTATAGAATGGGATGCTAAGGACCACAGCAGTTAAAGAGCGTCCATAAATAAAACTCAATTTTGTTAATTACTTTGAGATTTTATGCTACTGGCATTTTTCATTTACTTGGTAGGTGATAATGTTGGCATTTCCAAAGCTACCGTTTGTGGGTTTATCCAGAGGGTTCTGAAGCAATTGCTTCAAGAAGCAAACAATATTTTTCTTCAGGTCTACTTGATCAATCAGCGATAACATATTTTCGTCCACTTTAGTTTCAATGCAGTGTCCACCACCAATTTTAAACCGCCCTAAACGCTCTACACACCTAACATTTCTGGTGCTGCACTTTGTTAGCATAGAATTGCTGCAGTTGCCTACTGAACTTAAGAGAAATGTGTTCATTCGAATTAAATAGTCACATATTTTCTCCCAGACTGCAATTTTATCCTTTAATGTAAGACTATCGGCTTTATCGCACTTGATAATATGTGTATACTTATTAACCAGTTCTTAATTAATGCATTTCAAATGGTGAAACATTTATTTCAGTTGACATTGTGATTCTAACCTCAAACAATTGGGAACATCACATGGCAATTGCCATGAATGTATATACTTGACTGATACAGAGTGCTGCAATATGTAGACAAAAGTGCATCGGAGGACGTTCAGAAGCAGTATAGTTCAGTCACCCCCTTCTTGAAAGCTAGCATTTGCAGTTGTCTTTAATGTTAACAAAATGTTAGCTAACTGTTTATTGGAATGGAAAAGCTTTTAACATTATGTTAAACTTTGAACAAAATGTTAGAGTATTTTTAATATTGGTTAGTGATACTGGCCCTTTGTGTTGATTCTGTGATTGTTGTTGGACACTTCTTTACTGTTACAATGTGTAAATGTTTTAGCAGAGGTTAGAATTAGGGCCTTGTTTGTTAACAAGGTATTCAAAGTTTAACATAAGGTTAAAACGTTTACATTTCATCAGTTTTTACAGCAAATTGTTAGCTAACAATTTATTAATGTCAAAGACAACTGCAAACGCTAGCTTTCGAGAAGGCGGTTGCCAAGCTACATTGCTTCTGAGCGTACTCCGATGCACTTTTGTCTACGTATCGCTGCGCTCTCTGTGTCCGTAGCTGACAACTATTTACATTCATGGTAATGGCCATGTGATGTTCCTGATTGTTTGAGGTTAGAATCACGATGTCAACTGAAATAAATGTTTCACCATTTGAAACACGTTGGTTAACATCTGGTTAATAAGTATAGACGTATTATCGAGTACGAAAAAATTGATGGTCTTACATTAAAGGATAAGATTGCAGCCTGGGACAAAATCCATGAGTAATTTAATTGGAATGGACGCGTTTCTCTTAAGTCCAGAAGCAACTACGGCAATTTCATGCTAACATAAAGTGTAGCACCAGAAACGTTAGGTGCAAAGAGCGTTTAAAATGGTTTAAAACCGGTGGTGGACACTGCATGGAAACTAAAGTGGACGAAAATGTGTTATCTCTGATTAATCAAGCAGACTTCATATAAACTTTGGAAAAATTAAGTATATCAATGTTTGCACAAAAAATAAAAGTATTGCAGACATAAGAATTGAACATGAAGGCAATGAAATTACTGAAACTTGCAGCATAAAATTTCTTGGTCTTATTCTAGATCATAATATGAATTGGAAAGACCATATTGACTATATCCTACTGAAACTAAGCTCTGCATGTTTTGCAATTAGATCATTAATTCATTTTACAAATAAAAGCATCCTAAAAACAGTATATTATGCTTATTTTCATTCAATTATGACTTGTGGAATATCATTTTGGGGAAATTCAGTAGATGCACAAAAAATATTTCTTTTGCAAAAAAAGGTAATAAGAATAATGGCAGGTGTAAACCAATCAACTCATTGTAAACCACTATTCAAAACATTTGAAATTCTATCATTAGCCTGTGAGTATATTTAGCTGTACTTTTAACCGTGGTTGACCACCCAGAAGTGTTCATAAAAAATTCAAACATATACAGCAAACAAACCAGAAATGGGCAGGACTTACACAGGCCAAGCAATAACCTACAAGTATTCCAAAAAGGGGCTTACTACAATGGTATAGTATTATTTAATTCACTTCCATCATATATTAAGGAACTGAAAACTAATAAAAATAAATTCAAGTTAGCACTGAAAAGATATCTCATCACTTACACCTTCTATACAGAGGAGGATTTCTTTCATTCAAAAAAATAACTGTCTATAAAATGTTACTAAATTTTATAAATACATTAAGTATAAATAATATTGTTTTAAAAGTTTTAGCTCTAACGTACTCTACATAAGAACTACAATTTATTTACGTACAAGTACACAATGTAATTATGTATTTATGACGTAATCTACATCCTAGAGTAGACTAGCTTTCTTTAAGCTGGTCTAGCTCACTATAGGGTCTACAGATTGAGATGTTATGTTAGACCCGAAAAAAGAAAAAGTACTGTTTGCTGCTTGAAGCAATTGCTTTGAAAACCTTCCGGATAAGCCTACAAATGGTAGCTTTGGAAATACCAACATTATCACCCACCAAGTAAATGAAAAATGTTAGTAGCATAAAATCTAAGTACCTAATTAACACTCTTCTGTTGGTAGTATTCTAATCTCTTGTATTTCCCATAAAACTATGCTCATGACCCCTTGGACAGTCTATATTGCTTTAAAAATTCCTCCTTTTGCAGGGTTTCAAACTTATGGCGTATGACTGCTCTTCTATTAGGAATGTTATTAAAAAATTCCAATTGTAGCAAACTTGCATCAACAGCTTGATTTGCAGCAGCCATTTTCCAACTTCTAACATTTGTTAAATGCCTCAACACAGGGGATTAACTAACATTGTTTGAGGAAACAGAATTTATGTTAACTTCAGTGTTAAATCAGTTTAACATTGTGTTAAAATTTAACATCTGATGGTGAAACCGGCCCTTAATGTTTCTTCTTGCTCTAGACGTTACGAAGGTAATAAAATCATTCTATGCCTCTGTATGTGGAATGCAAAATGTTTCCTACTAACTCGTTTCTTATTACAGTCATAGTACATAGTTCACATACGTTGCTTTGGTATGAATGAATACTTATTTGTCAACACTCACAATTACATAATTAAATATCTATAATTACATTTGAAAATATTAAGCTATAAATCCACTCCTTGGTTGCTTGCCTGTGCTAATTTACGGTCACAATACACGCAACTACTGGTGTGTTGTTTTGGTAATTATTCCACATTATTTGCTCTGCATTTTTACTGTCTACCTCGCTGCTCTTAAAATAAATTTCTTCTTCAGTCATCTACTCGCATCTCTGTCCTAATGTGTTCTTGTGTCTCTCTTCTCTGTGATTGATTTTCCATATAGCAACCCAATGTTTTATCAGTACTTTCTGTCTACTCTCTGTATTAAAAATATGTTATACTGTTGCTACTCTTTTGACTTAATACTCCTTTTCTCTAGTACAGGTCTGTATGCCACATTAAATGTTATACATTCCATTGATTACAAAATCAGTATATACAGGCTAAGTACAAATGATTAGAAGCAGTTTACATATTTATTATAAAGACACTATTTATGATAGAAAAACGTATGTGACAATATGGGATAGAAAAACTCACAAAGTTTACATTACTGCAGTTATTGTGCATTTGTATGGGGGACTATTGTAAAAAAAAAATGTTTAGCAACCAGAAGAAAGCTTATTTGTTTTGGAGCTAGTGAAATCAGATTAATTTATGAAGGCATTTCTGCACACGTTTTGGTAAAGATCCATGGACAATCTCCTCTTAGAGTATCATGTATATGATGTGTTATATGTCCAACAGATGTCACACTATGTTATGCACTAGCTCAACAGATGTCACTGTATGTCATATGCTTATGCTGCTAACATATGCAAAAATTAATGCCAACAAAGCGCCACAACTGCAGAAATGACCACAGAGCGTAGCTGAGAGATCTTATGCAACCTTAGACTTATGAATTCACGGAAGGTTAGGTTAGTTTTTTTTATATAAGCATAGGTTTCTGATTTACTTTTATATATAACCTTGTTTTAAGTTGTTGCCGGTGGTTACATCAAAGCACGCGAGCGAAGTGAGCATGCGTTCCTAAGCTTAGGTTTCTGATTCACGGGAGGTTAGGTTTAGTTTTTGTTTTATATAAGCTTACGTTTCTGAATTAACGGAAGGTTAGCTTGCATTAACTATATACCACTGTTGCAGTAAAGGAACTTCTTTATTTAATGGAAATAACATATTAATATAACAAACTTTCACAAAAATTACAATTTTGGTGGATAGTCTTTCTTACCATGAATGCGTTGCATTTTTTCAGCAGAAACAAACAAAGAAGAAGAAGAAATAGTGGTAACAACAGCGCATCACATTTTTAGCGGATTTCACATTTTCATTTAGGTTGGCAGTACCCACTTTGCATGTGATTTATTGGAAAAATGGCTACGTTTGTTGTGTTCCTGACGCAATTTGCCTGTATAAGTAAAACACCTAAAAGGGTTGGGCAGGTGGGTACCAGATATAGAAGAGATCACATCCTGTTCTAAACTCACTCCTAAGGAATTTATTGGCTTTCCTTTTGATTTTATAAGCATTTTCAACGGGGATACTCTAAGAGGAGATTTGCCAGATCCACCAGCATGAAACATCAACCATTGTTAGCATCAGTTTGAAGACTGGTTCTGTGATTAAAAAGAAAAGCACGGAGAAGTCTTCAAACATAGCTCACAGAAGTCCACATCAAGAGCTCCAGTTGCTCCCCCCCCCAAACAAAAAAAAAAACCACATAGAAAGTTCTTTGTAAATGGCTGTCCAGGAAACCATACAGACAGCAGTAGATAGAAGCCTTGAAACCAAATGACAAGATCATATGACATCAGTTCTGTATGGATATGGAGGATAATGGCTGTTGGACACTTAGTGTTCTCTGACAAAGCTACATTTCATTTAAGCAGGAAATTTAATCGCTATAATATGCAGCACATAGAACCCTTAAGCCATTTTTGAGTAATTCCAGAATTGAGAGAAAATTAATGCCTTTTGCACTATATCACAAATGAAGATTTATGGCCCACTTTTCTTCATTGAACGGATTGTAACTGGAATGGCCTATCTTGAAGGGCTGCAAGAGTTCCTAATCCTGTAATTAGATGAGAACTCTGATGACTACCTGTTCCAACAAGATAGTGCATCAGCCCATTATCGATATTGATATATTTTATTCAGTGCTAAGATCAATACATTGGTGGCTACCACTTTTGACCCTGGCCATTATTGGGTATACCACCATAATCCATAAAATTGTCCCATCTTCTTACTGTCTTTTTTAAACATGTCAACTACCACCACATTTCTATTTATTTTAAACCATTTCTTATTGATATACTCTTTTCTCCACACTTCAGTTCCCCTAGTACTTAATCGATTCACACTTTGCCCATTATTACTAACATATGTATATTCTCCATTCACATCTTCTCCATATTTCGCTTTCAAAATATCAAAGGCATTTAGTTCACAGAATTCTATAAATTTCATATACCCTTTATAAGCTATCTTATGCTTGCTATGTTTAATCCTCTCAGGTTTCTCCAATATTTCATTACTCATGCATCTATTCCCTCCATTAACATAATTTTCGCCAATCCCAATGTTAAAATCTCCCATTAATATCACCTCAGAATTAACATATCTCTCCTTTAACGGAAGGGGAGGATTGTATACTATACCTATACATATAACATTTTCAGCTGTTTGTTTCTCCTCTAATACAATCCATAGTATTTCTTTTCTCCTTGACAAAGTTTCTTTAACCCCTTTACTTAACGTCTTCCTTTTAAAGAAAACCTATGCCTCCAGATACCCTCCCCTTTCTTGCTACCCTATCTCCTTTTATCCCTACAAAATCACCCCATTATCACAATGAAATTAAAGGCATTATTTCAATCAGCATCTGCCTTACTGCTGGATTGACCATGCTACGGCTAATGACCTAACATTTTGCAAATGGCCACCCAAATCACCTGACCTTAGCCCATGTGATTTTTTCTGCAGGGTTATGTGAAGGATGCAGTCTATGTGCCACAGTTCCACGAAATCTGGCAGAGCTACAATGGCGTATTGTTACTGCCGTCAAATCACTAGATATGAACATGCTAGACCAAGTATGGCAAGAACTTGACTATTGCCTGGACATGTGCCGTGTGACACGCAGTTCCCATATTGAATGTCTGGAATCTTCAGTAAACTTTGAGAGCTTTACACACACGCGCATGCACACGCATGCATACAGAGAGTTTCTCCTGAATTTTCGATATAAATGTTAATTAATTATGTGTTTTATCTTTGTTCTTTCCCATTGCAGTTCTGAAATAATTTATGTCAAATTTCTTTTTCCTAGAAAGCATTTAATAAATGTAATATGGAATTTAAATTTATTTATTCGTGTTTTCCATTGTGCTGGGCATTTTTAATTGAATTCCTGTTTCACTTAATATGGGCTCTCAAGTAGAGATTCAGGTGTAATAAAACATGGGAATGAGCTAATGAATAAAATTTTGAAATAATGCCAGTTGGCTTTTTCGAAAAAATTACACATGACACCTTTTTTTTACTATTACAGTAGAATCTCGTTAGTACGTTTTTGCAGGGACCTAAGGATTTGGACGTCATAGGCGGGAAAACGTGTTAACGAAAATGCAAAATCTGCAATTTAAGAACATAGGTAATAAAAATCTAATAATTACTACGTCTCCATGGGCAATTTAAATCGATTTTGAGTACAATTTCATACTGAATACGATCCGCGTTTCCATGTTAAATTCAATATGTTTAAATGGATTTGGATACACAAAGCCTGAGAATAAATAATTCAAGCTTTTATTTTGGTCAACTTGGATTTTTTAGGTTATGAATGTTTTTGAGAAAATAAATTGCAAATTGTGGAAGCGGCAATAGTGGTTTTGCTGTGTGTTTTATTACACACGTGATAACAATTTCTGCTAAAAAAGAAAAAATTATGAGCGTGCATCGTGTTACGAGTACAATAGGCGATATTATCTTTGGTGTATACAAGACGATTTGAACACGGAAGTGTCTCCATGCAACAAATTTCGTTTCGGTCCTCTTCTGATCCTATTTTCCAAGAGAAAAGTTTTGTTTTAGTATTTTTCCCTTCTTTAAAAACAGTTTCAATCAATTTAGGTTTGCTAACAATCGTGTTTAAGGTTGACGGAGGAATGTTTAACTTCCGCACTATATCGACATGTTTTATATTTGGATTGTATTACATCAAGGATTTTCAGTTTTTCACTGTTGGTTATTTACCTACTACACTTTCTTTTTTTCATTGTAAATGAAAAGTTAAAATACAATCTACGGTTGTTTGGTCATCACTCAACATTAGAAACTATCGTTAGCGTTTACCGCGTTTACCACGCCAAGGTAAAGCATTCTCTATCCTGCCCACAGAAATCGTGTCACACAAATATTTAAATGCGTGTATGTGATTGGCTGCCGATATCCACCCCGTGACCAAGGATTGACCAAAGTAGGAAATGAGGACGTCAAACTATGAACGTGTTAAACCCCTACATCCACTGTACCGATCAAGGATTGGCCAAAACAGCGAATGAGGACGTCAAACTTCAAACGTAGTAAGCGGGACCGGGAAAACGCACTAAGCAAACATTATTTATTATATTGGGTGATTTGGTACCGGGACTTTTATAATTCAACGTAATACACGGGAAAACGTGTTAATGAGGAATGTGCTAACGAGATTCCACTGTATTTATTTGTGGACACAATTTAACTGCTGTGGTTCTTAGCGTGTCATTCTATATTGAACATGAAATACCGGCAATTTTGCTCAGAGGCTCTTTATCAGGCTTGAGGTTCTTTTATGGCCATAAATCTATGACATAGGGACCACCCTCTTTACTTCCCTTCCAAAGGAAGCCCTGCTAAGGACTTTTACGCCTGAAAAAATCCATCACCCTCCGCCAGGTTTCAACCTGTGTCCTCGGGAACTAGAAGCTAGCATGGTAACCACTATAGCTGGAGGATGATACATGGAACCTTGCATTTACATTTCAGGAAGTAATGTTTGCTGGTCATTTACATAATTGTTTTACAGTCCTTTCAATTTTGGTTTGTTCATGATATAGTTTTGATATATCATATACAAAACCATGAAGTTGGCATTATTTTTCACAGTGCATTTGTGTATGTTTTACAGTATAGTGATCTCCTGCGCAAGAAGAAGATTGTTGAAAATGATAAGGCAAAGCTAATGGCTGTTATTCAGGAGCTGGATCGGAAGAAAGAAGAGGCTTTGCGTAAGGCTTGGGAACAAGTGAACAAGGACTTTGGGTCCATCTTTAGTACATTGTTAGCTGGGGCAGAAGCAAGGCTTGCCCCACCGGAGGGTATGGATGTTCAGGATGGTCTTGAGGTGAGTGCCTATAGCTCAAAACTTTGTAGTACATTACTGATTGTGAAGGAGCAAATAGATTAGAATTCCAGTCTGTTGTCTTTCTCTACTGGAAATGTTCTATTTGTACTAAAAATTTAATTGTTTCATCAAAAATAAATATTTAGAGCCTTCTGCATATTTGCCAACTTTTATAGCAAAGGAGGTGTTTTTACAGCTTTATGGGCAGATTCAAAGTGTCAAAGATTTTCAACATGGATATCACAAAGCATTAAATTTTATTGCATTATATTGTAATTTAAGATTACAGACTGAATGGTATTCAGTTGCTATGATAAGCCAGAGCTTATCTGTGTGTTTGTCCATCACAATCATGGTCCCCCTTCACTGGGCTGCAACCAAATGCATAGTGCACAGATTTTAAATTTGATTGCACTGTTAGTGGTCTCTACTAACCAGGACAAACATACAGTAGCAATATGAATTATAAAGTCAACTCCCTCATGTAAATTGTTTATCATATGATTGTGCAGTATAAGTTTCCCATTTTTTGTGACAGATTCTGTTTATAGTTGATATTAAGAAGCATAAAATATGGACTAGAAATCTGTGTATAGCCTAGGAAGTGGTGTTCTTAGCTTCATCCTCTAAGAGACCCGAGATCAAATTCAAACAGTTGTATTTATATTCGTATGCTTAATGAGTTTCTCTGGTTTGGGGGAGTCATTAGTTTTCAAAATTTTAGGGTGGACTTTTTAAGGGTCTAAAATGAGGTTTAGACGTCTATAAATTTTATTCTGTGAATCAAAGTGTGTTATTAAGGACCAAAGTAACACAATCAGTTCTACTATCGATATACAGGAGATAGAGGTAGAAAAAATTATGATTGTAAAGTGCAGAATGTATCAAATATGATACAGCCAGCTATCATAACTTTGACTTGTTCATACAGTGAGAGAAAAAAAAAGAAATCTGATGCATCATATATGATGCACGGGTGACACTAGAGGTTAATACATGTTTATTGTGGTACCAGGAAGAATTTCAGCAAGTGTGACAAAGAAATAGCACAACCAAGTCTTCAAGGATTCTTATAAAACAATTCCCATTTATTTTCATGTAATTTTATGTTTACTGCACTGAACTTTTATGCATTTTAAATTTCATGTCATCGCAAAATTAAGACTCTTTGCAGACTAGGAAAAGCTTTTTATGGGTTTCAATTCAGAGGTTGGCAAGTATGCTTCTGAATTGAAAACCATCTCTCCTGAGGGAAGAAGAAAAAGAAAGTTTCGGATAAAGGTCTATAGGGCATTTGAGTGCACAGAAGCATGTTGATGCATCTAAAATGTTATAGCATTTTCTATAAGTAATGTAGATAGAACTTCGTTGTTTGATGTGCCAATTAGCCACTTGATGAACCAGTCTTTTACTGGTTGCAATGCAACATATGAACAGAGGCCACTTCTATGTCAGAGGGGAGGAGTAATGAAAACTTCAATCTGAGTGGCTGGAAGGTGCTGCTTTCTAAGTTGTCCTCTGTTGTCATACTTACCATTTTAGAAAGTGAACACAGACAATATAAAGTTATATTATGTCAGCATCTATTTACAAATAAAAGCAAATGTTTTTTAAACATGTTCCACTACCATCACCGACTTAGGAGTAATGCTAGATAAAGGCCTAACTGTAGGGGAACCTGTTGCATCGGGCTACTGGGCCTGCAGCCTCTTTGTATCCCATGCTAAGGTCCAGGATGCCTGTGAGATCTGGGGCATTGCTGTGGACTCCAGTCTGCTACTACTGCAATGGGTGCAGAATAGGGGCCTTCAGGCCATCTATTCTGTATGGCGCTCTCCTTCCCCATGAGACTACTTCATGAAGCATCATCTCTTCCATATGTGGAGGATGAAATTAGGTGCAGGGCTGCAAAAATCTACATCCAATTGCCATACCATTGAGCACCCTTGTTTGGCATCTTGGGAATTATAATCCCAGAACACACCGCTTGAGGCATCAGCAGCTTCCCCGCTTGGCATGCAGTAATAACGAGCAATTCCAGCAGTAGCTAAGGCCGAGCTCATATAGAATCCATCCAAGAGATACTTGGACTACAAAATTTTTCAACAACAACATCCCAATAAAACAAAAATATTTGAAGCTACATTACACCAGCAGTGCTCAAGGGCAGTTTCATCATGACTGGCAACTGTTGAGGAGCAAATCTTGCTACCTCCTTTCACCCCCTCTACATAAATTATACCCCACATCCTGTCTAAACATGGTTAAGTCTTATGCAAGGGCAGATACAGGTCTAGCACACCTTTAGGTTGTCCTCAGCTTGCCAACATGTTGTTGTCGACATGTTTCGCTAATCAACTGAAAAGTAGTAAATCATCTAGTAATTTAGCATTTTTGATGCAAACATATTTATAACTAAAGTACATACAAACCTTCATTTGAACTTGAGTTCCTCATAATAGAAATGGGGTCAGTGATCTATTGCTTTAAAATTCCAAGTGAGAGTAGGATCAAATAGGGTACCATTAGATGGAGCTTTTCAAAACAATCAACTTTCGTAGGAAAAGGTTTTATTAATTGATACTGTTTCAAGGAGAAAAACACATTATGTGAGTGCCAACACACCTCGGCAGTCCTTTACTATCAACATATCAAAACTATCACTATAGGCAGCGTGCACCATGTTGGAGTAAATTACTTCAGAATTAATGTTTACTAAAGAAGTCTGTACTATGGAAGTGATTACTACGGGATCAATTTACTCCGAAGTAATGATGGAGAGCCTAATTACAATTTACTCTTTTAGTTATGACTACAGAATTAAGAGCTCATTACTCCTGGAGTATTATTTTGTTTGCGTGATGTACTTGAAGCGATTGTGGATAAGGTTTGGTGTGATAGGAAAAGGGGTGAAAAAGTCAGCGAAAGAGATAAATTTTTTTGGAGGAGATAAATTCCATTTAAATCTTATAGAGTGCAAAAAACATAATGTGAAGAAAGTGGTAGAAAAATGCATGGAAAGTTGTAACAGACGAGTTTAATGCTTTGAATGACAGTAAATGTACTGAAGATCAGGCTAAAGTTCTTTGGAAACAACGTTCCTAATCTTCATATTTGCATCGCATATCACTTGAATGTTGGTGGAGAAATTCCCTTTCCTACTTCAGAAAAGTTCATCATATTCTCTGAATGTGCACAAAATAGAAACATGTGTGCAGTCAATTGCCTTTCATTTTCTGAACACTCCTGTATATTTATTTATCTACCTTATCTTAACCTCAAAACGCTCTAACAATGCAATGAAAGATATGACCAGCGGGTGTATGGTGAACGTTTATAAGATCGCTTGTTACTGAAATGTTCCAGTACAAAACACTTGCAGGACACACAACAATTACACTTTGGGTGATACAGCTGAATTCCTGTCCGAGTTTTGTTGTAAAACCTTTCCAAGCAGGTTCAGAAGGAATGTAAAAGATTCTTTCTTAATACTGAAATGTTCCTTGAACACTCTTTCTCTGTATGACTATCGCATTCCGTTGTTTTATCATTGAGATCATCAGGGTAATCTAAGTGATCCATGAACGCATCAAAATATCTTCTTCCAAATATGATACAATATTCTAGTTCAATCAAGAGGTTAATTACTCCATCCAGGTCGCAAGAGTAAATTCTAACCTATATTTGTGCTCTATTTAATCCCATAGTAACATACTACATGACAATGCTCTCTGAGATTTACTTCTGTGGTAATTTATCTAATGAAACTCTTAATGTCGAATGGGATTTATTAACACTATTCCATGAATAAAATGTAATAGATTATATAAATAATAATTACTTTATTGTGTGGTTTAAAATCAAATCTTCATTGTGTCAGGTGTCGGATCACAGCATACTAAATGAATGTTTTTAGGAATAGTAACTGATGCTACCAACATTGGGAATAAGAAAATGATTAATTTCAAAATTAAGATAAGCTAAAATCAGAACACAATAAAGACACACTTTTTTTTTTCGAGAACATAATTTATTTTGTAAATTGAATGTGCACTGTTTAACAGCATAATTTTCAAAGTTGAAAGCATCTCTTATTTTTTGGTGGATTTTGAGGTAGTAGGATTTCATAATTTCTCCTTAGCACCTACAAACGAGATGGAATGTAGCTTATTATTAATTGTAAACTGATACTTTTACAGTTCAGTAACAAGCTTATGTTTTGTCTGATAAGATTGCATCCTTAAAAGCAGATAATAAGATAATAACTGTGATTGTTCAACATTGGAGGCATTGCTAAACATCATTGGTCAATGCAAATATGCTGCATATGAATAGAATAGTTGTAATAAAAAAATATCTTTGACTTTTCTTATATATTCTCGCTTCATTCTCTTTGAGATTCATGTAACTGAGAAGTCAGTTTTGCCTGTATTGTAAACATTCACGTTTCCATTTCATTGTAGTCGTAGTTGTATTAAATTTAAGAGTGTTAGTGCAGCAAAATGTTGAAAGTGAATTGTTTAAGGTGAAAGTGGGCTTCAGTGGCATTTGGAAGGAAAGCCTGGGAGAGTTGAGTGGAGGACAGAGATCTCTTGTAGCTCTTTCCCTTATATTGGCTATGCTGTTGTTCAAACCAGCACCGATATACATATTGGACGAGGTGGACGCAGCATTGGATCTGTCACACACCCAGAACATTGGAAACATGCTGAAGACACACTTCAAACACTCGCAGGTAAGAGGAATATCAGTTTGTTGTTAGTACGGTCTAATTAGCAACTTGTCAGCACAATAAATCAGGAATGGGAATGAGAGAAGAAAGTGAAGCACTTCAGACTAGTGGGCTTTTAATTCATGATTAGTATATTGATAACAACACGCAAAATCTATTTTACAAATTTATAAATATAATAGAACCCCACTTAACTGAACTAAAGTGCACAGAGCTGTTTTGCCTAACATGCTTTTTCGGATAATTGATGTTATTGACTTTTAGGTAAAGACATAGCATTATACAGCTACAAATATTAGAGAGCTATGTGTCAATACAGGAAAGAAAACAAAACAACACTATTTAGATGAAATTTGCGTTAATGAGGGATAACTTAATATATAAAAGTCAGTGTTCCTTATAGGCTTCTACACTGTTACATTGATTTCAACTAAACATGGCACGGATAACCTTTGACACAAAGCAAAAATTACTATCTAGCTTAGAATTCAAAATTCTGCCCCATTTCGCACAATTAGTTACAGTAGAATCTCGTTAGTACGTTTTTGCAGGGACCTAAGGATTTGGACGTCATAGGCGGGAAAACGCGTTAACGAAAATGCAAAATCTGCAATTTAAGAACATAGGTAATAAAAATCTAATAATTACTACGTCTCCATGGGCAATTTAAATCCATTTTGAGTACAATTTCATACTGAATACGATCCGCGTTTCCATGTTAAATTCAATATGTTTAAATGGATTTGGATACACAAAGCCTGAGAATAAATAATTCAAGGTTTTATTTTGGTCAACTTGGATTTTTTAGGTTATGAATGTTTTTGAGAAAATAAATTGCGAATTGTGGAAGCGGCAATAGTGGTTTTGCTGTGTGTTTTATTACACACGTGATAACAATTTCTGCTAAAAAAGAAAAAATTATGAGTGTGCATCGTGTTACGAGTACAATAGCCGATATTATCTTTGGTGTATACAAGACGATTTGAATACGGAGGTGTTTCCATGCAACAAATTTCGTTCCGGTCCTCTTCTGATCCTATTTTCCAAGAGAAAAGTTTTGTTTTAGTATTTTTCCCTTCTTTAAAAGCAGTTTCAATCAATTTAGGTTTGCTAACAATCGTGTTTAAGGTTGACGGAGGAATGTTTAACTTCCGCACTATATCAACATGTTTTATATTTGGATTGTGATTACATCAAGGATTTTCAGTTTTTCACTGTTGGTTATTTACCTACTACACATTCTTTTTTTCATTGTAAATGAAAAGTTAAAATACAATCTACGGTTGTTTGGTCATCACTCAACATTAGAAACTATCGTTAGCGTTTACCGCGTTTATCACGCCAAGGTAAAGCATTCTCTATCCCGCCCACAGAAATCGTGTCACACAAATATTTAAATGCATGTATGTGATTGGCTGCCGATATCCACCCCGTGACCAAGGATTCAACAAAGTAGCAAATGAGGACGTCAAACTATGAACGTGTTAAACGCCTACTCCCACTGTACCGATCAAGGATTGGTCAAAACAGCGAATGAGGACGTCAAAATTCAAACGTAGTAAGCGGGACCAGGAAAACGCACTAAGCAAACATTATTTATTATATTTGGTGATTTGGTACCGGGACTTTTATAATTAAATGTAATACACGGGAAAACGTGTTAATGAGGAACGTGCTAACGAGATTCCACTGTATTTAATTTTGTGTGATATCTACAAAAGCTCGGAAGCCATTGTTATCTTTCTCAATGATAATCGTAATAAGTCAAACATTGCCAACATAATAATAATAATTAAAAACTAGAGAGAGTTAAAGGTTGTTACACTACATCACTAAAATGCTCTTAGTTGAACGCGTTTCGGGAGAATGGTTTGCTCCCATCGTCTGCATGTCCTCAACTGATCTTGCCGGTCACTGTCTGGGGATGTGTGTGGCTAGTGGTGTTCTCTGGTGCTGGGCTGATGAACCTCCAAAGGCTACTGGGTAGCAGCAGTTCGAAATTCATTAATTGATTCCTGTGTTTGACGATATGTATTGTTTCCCAGATGTCCAATTCATTGCTGCTGTTGATCGGTTTTAAGAGTTTTGTGTTTGGAGTGATTTCATGGTTTGAAGACCAGAAATGATGTGCTACTGCTGATTTATCTGGCTGCTTTTGGTAAATGCATCTCATATGCTCTTTAAGTCTTATTTCAAGATTTCTTTTGGTTCTTCCTATATATACCAGGTTACATTCATTACAATCAATTTGATGTATACCAGCTGATTTATCATTGGGGATAGGGTCTTTTGTTCTGTTGCATAGTAGTTTCTGTATATTGTGGTTATTCTGTGGAGACAGGGTGATGTATTTCTTGAAAATCCTTTGAAATTTATGATGTGTCCAAGGGTGGTAAGTGAACTTCCTATATTCTTGTGATTTTTATTGTCTGAGTAAAGTAGTTGTTTGTTGGATGTATTTCTGTCTTTCAAACTTTTTTATCTCCTTATCTATTGTTTTTTTCTGGTATCCATTCATGGTTGCTATGTGGATAATGTGTTGGTATTCTTTCTGGTATCTGGGAAAAAATACATATCATCAAACACAGGAATCACCTAATGAATTTCGAACTGCCGTCACCCAACAGCCTTTGGAGGTTCATCAGCCCAGCACCAGAGAACACCACTAACCACACACATTCCCCAGACAATAACCGGCAAAATCAGTTGAAAACATGATGACGATGGGAGCAAACCATTCTCCCGAAACGCGTTCAAGTAAGAACATTTTAGTGATGTAGTGTAACAACCTTCAACTCTCTGTATTTTAAATTATGACACATCACTGTTACTAGCTTCTCAATCTTCAAAATTAATTAATAATAATAATTACTTAAAGTTTCACAGCCACACAAAATAACAAAGGAACAGCGAGTTCGTGTATTATTCGTTGATCTCCTCTTGACATTGTTCATGGTGTAATAACACAAACAGACAATTACAACAGATATGCCATCTGTGGCTATGATTGCACAAATGTAAAGCTGCTACAATCACTTAGTTAAGAAATTGAACAAAATTTTTGACTGTACTATATTAGACTGTGATAACAGCAACAGCATCAAACCAGACAATATACCAGCTCTTATTCTTCTTTATCTTCACGTAATTATTTATTGTGTATTGATATAAAATAATATAAAAGTATCAACATAATTGCATTGACTACAAAAGTTTCTGTGGTGCTCAAACATTTAATAAGTCAAACTTTATATAAATTCATCAAACATACTCTGATGTTTGGATATTCTCTTATTATAATTTGTGGTTCATTTTTTGTAAGCAGGGACTTTCTTTGTCTATGGGAAGTTTATGATGCTTTTATAAGCAGAAAAACTGAGTTACATATAAAAATAACAGTGGGCACGGTTAACAACGACAGCATCAAACCAGCTGAAGTACCATTTCTTCTTTTCATGTAACATAACTGTGAAGATGATAGCCATGAAACCAAATAACTTAATCATTAAATGTAACCATTAACATACTATAACTGCGACGGTTATAACCATATGCAAGAGCTTTTCTTTTTATTGAGAAAGTTGTTGAATTAAAACACAAAATGTTTTGTATGCATTTGACAATTTGAAATGATGTATAGGCTTTTATGTTTTGCAAATTTTTGAGAATTTTTCATATTTTTGTGAATAATGTATTTTAGCGATAAATGAGAAATGTCTATTGTTTATTTTGCATAGAAAAATCTACATTTATTTCAAGTTAAAAAAAAAATATAACCTTCATTTAACATTTACCTCTTCATACCACGAAGCTAGAAGATGTGAGACAGTATTTAGAATTTCAATGAAAAGAAGTGAGCAGTTACAATACTTACAAGATAGTAAAATAAGGTACCAAGCAAGAAAAAGTGTGCTCTAGCACTAAACAAAGCCAATACTGCATACATGCGTGCACGGGAATAACTAAGTGGAGCTAGCAACTAACACCAGTGCCGCGGCTGGTCTGTGATACCCTAGTACTGTTTGTCGTAAGCTAACCGGAAGTGCTATTGTTGAAATACCAGGTACACCATACCAAATAATTCCTATTATGTTCACTTAAAAGTACTGAGAAGATAGCTTCTTGGAAGCATTATCATACATAGTATTAATATGAAAATATTCTCCTTGGTCCTACAGACCACCTGCGTGTACTTACGAGTTAAAGATTAAAAATGGGAAAGTATATTGAAATTAGTGCGACTTTCCGCATTGAACAATATCGAGAACAAGTGTTAATGATGTTGTGATGTGCAAATTATGTAACACAAGAATTGAATGGAAGAGGTGTGATGCGTATGAAGAGTATGTACTCGTAAAAACCGAGTAAGGCGAGTGGAGGATGCAGTTGAAACAAATAACACACCTAAGAGGCATCTCAGTATCAGTGATTCACTTCATACCCAGAAAAATGCAAAAAGCGACAAAGTGGAGTTGATAATGGATACAACACAAGTGTTTAAGAAGGTAAGGCTGCTGCTATTGTTAATTTCCCAAATTACGTTGTTATTAGTTTGACTTCATACCTACACTTCATTGTGACCTTTTAACACTTGTGCTATTAACAGAATTATTCACTGACCGTTTCATAATCACCTGATCTATTATTTAATGATTATATTTACAAAGTTCCTTAAAAGGTTTGCTTGTCATTATTAAAACTGAACATAGATACAGCTTTATACAATATTTTAAAAATTGTAGAATTGAAGTAAGTTAATGTCTAAAGTTAAGTGGAGACCATACGTGAGTATCGCAAATTTTCTAACAGAAATTACTTTATTTTAAGCTAACATTCCCCCTTCAGAAAGTAGACAACCCTGCTGTAAGATTGTGGATAAAAAAATACATTCCAGACTCTGGGGATTTACATACTGCTGGCTGGTTGAGGAAACAATAGCTACCACAGTGTGCAGAAGAAGTCAAGTTAAAAATAAAGGACTACGTCGTTGATAAGCCAATTGCCATATTTTATGATGAAACAACAGATCGCAGTGGTAACTGTGCTTTTGCAGTCATTTTAGGAACTTTGGATGGTGATACTTGCCAGCAGCCATATCTCGGCTCATGTACTTTCGTAGAAGCAGCAAACACAACCACAGTATGTCAGGCAGTTTTGCAGACTAAATGACTTCAATAATTCACATGACTAAGGCATTCCCACACATATTTAAAACCTGGCAGAGATACATAGACAACATTTTCACCATTGTGAACAAGAAGCAGATAGAAGACGCACTAAAGTTGCTTAACAGGACACAACAGTAAAATTCACACTTGAAATAAAATACTTTACCATTTTTAGATCTGAAAATAATCCGCAATGGGGAAAAGATAGAATATGGAATACATAGGAAAAACACGCATATAAACAACTACATAAAAGCTCAAGGTTTTAACCCCCGATGATACCAACTTGCAATATTCAACAGTTTAATTCACCGATTAATAAACACCCCTCTTAAAGAAATAGAATACAAGAATGAATACGAACACATCGTAACAACAGTAAAAGCCAACGGATTCGACAAACACATGATAGACAGAAAAATCAACAAGTTCACCAGAGAAAAACAAATCAGACAGATTATGAATCTTGCAGCAATTGAGGAAAATTGGAGATACAAGAGAATTGTTTTCCACCCTTGGGCCTTCCACAAATTCCAGAAGACTTTCAAGAAATACAAGATAACCCTGGCACCATACAATAAATTCAGCTTAGGAAATATGTTAAAATCTAGCACCACTAATAATATTCCACATGAAAAGAAACAAGGTATATATCAGATAAACTGCAAAGATTGTGACAAAATATACATAGGGAAGACCAAGAGGAACATTGGAACCAGGCTAAAGGAACACTACTGCAACATCAGATATAAACAGTTAGAAAGGTCTGCTGTAGCGAACCATTTTTGGAAAGAAAACCACACAGTAGAAAAGGAAGCAAAATTACTAAAGTACGTCAAGAAACCGCTAGAATTAAGCTTATGGGAGAAAATATACATCAAAAAGTTCCAAGAGCAACTGATGAACTCTGAAATACCACTGGGAAGAGATCTCATTACTAAGTTCATCAATCGGTCACCAGATGGCACCGGAATCCTACACCAAAGTCAGTCGATGCATAGCAGCGGAAGATGTGAGGAATGCCTCACGAAACATGTCCTGCATGTAATATGTAGTAAGTGTATCTTAAGTTGGCTCACTCTTTCTTCAAAGCTATTTGTACTGACAGTGCCCCTTATATACTGAAATGTGTAAAGTCGCTTAAAGTAGTGATGGGGATCATTTATATTCTTTCACTTGCTGGTGCCATAAATTCAATTCATTAGGTGTAATATGGCAGAAAGATTTGAAGTAATTAAACAGTGTTGTCTCAGACTTAAGAATGTATTCCGAAAGGCACAAAATTTAAAAAGCGAACACAAACAATACCTCACTAAAACCACCCAAATTTAGAAGCTAAACTGTTAGCATTGCATACTGACACAATGATCTACCTGGTTTAATTCAGTAGTTTACCTTGTCAAATATTTTTGTGTAATTGTTGATTTCAAGGAGAATATTTTCATATTAATACTACGTATGACAATTGCTTCCAAGAAGCTATCTTCTCAGTACCTTTAAGTGAGCATAATAGGAATTGTTTGGTATGGTGTACCTGGTATTTCAACAATAGCACTTCCGGTTAGCTTACGACAAACAGTGCTAGGGTATCACAGACCACCCGTAGCACTGGTGTCTGTTGTTAGTTCCGCTTAGTTATTCCCATGCACGCATGTATGCAGTATTGGCTTTGTTTAGTGCTAGAACACATTTTTTCATGCTTGGTACTTTATTTTACTATCTTGTAAGTGTTGTAACTGCTAACTTCTTTTCATTGAAATTCCAAATACTGTTTCACAACTTCTAGCTTCGTGGTATGAAGAGGTAAATGTTAAATTAAGTTGTTTTTTTTGGGGGGGGGGTAACTTGAAATAAATGTAGATTTTTCTATGCAAAATAAACAATAGATATTTCCCATTTATCGCTAAAAAACATTCACAAAAATTTGAAAAATTCTCAAAAATTTGCAAAACATATAAGCCTATATGTCATTTCATAATTATGTCAAATGCATACAAAACATTTTGTATTTTAATTTAACACCTTTCTCAGTTATCGTTAAAAACAAAAACTCTTGCCAATGGTTATTGTCACAGTTACAGTGTGTTAATGGTTACATGTTATGATAAGTTTTTTGTTTTCATGGCTCTCATGTTCACAGTTACGTTACATTAGTGGTTACCACTGACCATTAGGTGTAACTAGGTTTCAATATGAACAATGTCGATACAGACTAACCTTGTTATTTGATGGAATCTAAAAAGAAGTTTCTCTAGCTGTGTCAACGCTTTGATTACTATGGTGGTTTATAATTGCAAAATGCATTGGCACTTGCTTCTACATTCCTGCACAAACACACCAAGATGTATTTATCTGTGTTGGCTTCTCCCTATTGACTAAGCTATTCATGCCATAAGTGCACCTTTCTTAGCATGTGCAGATGGGAACAGCTGTGAGTAAATGATGAAATCATTACATTCATGTAAATTGAGGTTGGAAGTTGCAGTGGTACAACATTTATAAAGAATATTCAACTTACAATTATAGTGTAAGTGTGGCAGTCCTTTCAACTTCAAGGTTTGATTCAGGAAATACTGATTTAACCCGCCGTATGTCTGTCGATCTTTCATTGTTCTTTGCCATGCAAAATTAAAGGCATAAATATGCATGATGATAAATCCAAAAGTGTGAAAACACACACCTTCACACAGGCTTTTCAAATTCTAAAGTTAGAGAAATTTCACGTTTCTTTAAGCAGTTGTAGAGGGTATGTGGACTTGCTGAAATTGTGCAACTCTGGAACTTGATTCATCATTGTTAAAATTTATGCACTGTGTTTGAGTTTAGTAGCCCACGCATGTTTTGCTACTAAACAGCATTATACCCGTGCTGTTTTTGCACTTGACAGTTCATGTGGCTTCGCATAACATTGGCTATATTGTGGTTGCAACGTTGCCAGAGTGGTTAGTAAACAACAACAGCTGATTGTTCTTCTTTCTATCGTGTCTTAGCTGCTTACAAAAGGTGTACATAAGTAGTGAACGTCAATGAATAATAACTATTCCGTATTATTATTATTAATTGAAAATAACTCTGCATAAACATTGCAACGTATGTAGAATAAATTACTTTTGACAATATAGAAACAGAATAACGCAAACGTGCTTGCTACAATGAGGCTAAATAAAACAAATTATAAGCTGCGATAACAAAGTTATTTTCACTCATGCTGTGTTCCAGATGGTTCAGGAATTTTGTCCTCTTTGTCTTGGAGTTTCACTCCCTTGTAAATAACGGTTCTCATGATTAGTTCAAGAGCTGCTGCAGTTTGTTGTAAGGCTTTATCAACAGGAATAGAGGGATGCCCATGAACCTCCACATATTTCTTCTCCTGCTCAAAGAATTCTTGGGTCCTTTTTAACAGTTCCAATACCTGACTATTAAGTGACACATCTCGACGCAAAGGATTTTTACTTTGTGAATCATTACTCTGTGATTGGCGTTTTTGAGACATTGTCGCATTTCAAATCTTGTATAAATAATATGAATGAAATATACAGAGTGTTTCAGAAATACTTTTACAAACTTCGGGTATGGGTTCCTCACACCAAAAGAAGGAAAAAAGTTCATATGAACATATGTCCCATAATCTTTGGTTTTCGCGTTATTCCTGTCACAATGAAAGTGTGAGTTTAATGGCCTTTGGGGCCCAACCTCAAAACTTCATTTCTCTATGCATTCATAGAAGGTGTTGACCCATTGTACTACATACGGTAGATGGCGAAGTGTTGCCATGGAGACTTGTTTACATTTGTCATTTGTCATTAGTCTGTCTTCAACGTTTCAATTGTGTACATGTAGTGAGTTAACTGCACGTGTTTCGTTCCACCATGGCTGGATATTCATTTCGTGAACAGGCAGACATGATTTTTATGTATGGTCGCACAAATGGTAATGGATGCGAGGCTGCACGGCTCTATCAGATGCAGTTTCCAGACCGAAGACAACCAAGTCATCCAACCTTTGTCGCTGTTTATCGTCGCCTTGCTGAGACAGGAACCATTGCACCATGGACTATTGATCGAGGAAGACCAAGAGTTGTTCGTACGCAGGAATGCGAAGAACAGATGTTAAAGTGTGTCGAAGACAATCCAGGTATCAGTACAAGACAATTGGCTGTGGCATCTGGTACATCACACGTGACAGCATGGAGGGATAGGCAGAGGAGGACCAGTTCCATGGCCTGCACGTTCTACCGACCTCAATCCTGTGGAGTTTTACTTCTGGGGGCATCTTAAATCATTGGTTTATGGAGCAGCCATCCTGGATGCAGAAACACTTCATTGACGTGTCATGGAAGCCTGCAAAACCATTCGACAACATACCAGAGTTTTTGACAGGGTGCAACATTCCATGATTCGACGAGTACAGGCATGCATAGAAGCAAGAGGAGGACATTTCGAGCATTTATTATGAGTTTTGTGTGTTATAAGTGTATCACTGTGTTGAACACCTCCTAACGAGAAAACAAAGGATTATGGGACATATGTTCATATGAACATTTTCCCTTCTTGTGGTGTAAGGAATCCATACCCGAAGTTTGTAAAAGTATTTCTGAAACATCCTGTATATATATAAACACCAACAATAACCACAAATATAAATAACAATGAACAATATTAGCTTGCAAAAAACAACTCCACACAGTGCTAGAGATTCACAAACTGAAGCACATGGTTGGAAATAGCTAGATACAGCAACAGAGCCGCTTCTAGTTCTGCTTCCGCTTTGTCATAGACCACCCAAAATGCTGCCTTGTGATTGGTGTAGGAAGTCTAATGGTTAAAGCTTTTCATCTATTTTTTTTGTGAGTATAACAACTTAATCACTAGCTGTCAAGTGCAATGTTTCAACAGCGGGGGTATAATTGTTTATTCATATCCATCTACCTGCGATGTATAAAATCTTGTGCATTTATAATCCTGTGTGAAGAGGCATCTTAATGCAATGCAGTGCTGACTGACCTCTCATCTCTGGCCAGTGACCTATATTTGAAGCAATAAACAACATGCTGTAATAAAAAAAATATGTGTACTTGCAACTCCACGCGAGGATGATTTAGTTTGTAAACAAGTTGAGGTAACTAGTTCCCGATAAGCAATACCAATGCTACGCACATGCAGTGAATGATCTCAGCCAGGCTCGGTAACTGTCTTGTTACTTTAGTAGCTGTTAACGTGAGAACTAGCTATCTTTGTTACTTTGGTAACCAGTTATTTTGTAATTGTTACAAGTAACTATTACATTGTTCTGTGCCCAGCTGTAGTCTAAGCAATGTTTAATTTTCATTGTGAATGACCCCTTACACAAACAACTGTATTTATTGTTCTGTTTGTTTCACAGTTCATCATTGTCTCACTGAAGGATGGAATGTTCAACAATGCCAACGTACTCTTCCGCACCAAGTTTGTTGATGGAATGTCAACAGTGACCCGCACAGTGCAACGTCAAAAATAAACACTGGTTTGAGTTTATAGTACTCTTGATTTTATAGTACTCTTGTACACAACCCGACATTCTGTATCATTCCTTTTAAAATCTCACAGTTACAAAAGTGACACGTGTTTTGCAGAAAAGGGAATGTGCTTATGAATTTCAGAGCGTAGGAAACTAAGACGCAGTTGTTCATAAAGACTGTGTTTCATGTTATCGGGTTTAAGGAACGTTCAGATGAGAATTAAGGCATTCAGAAGCAGAATAGCAAGCGAAAAACTATTTTTCATAGCCTTACAGTACAAAAATGTAGAAGATTTCTAAGCGAGTTTCCTTAAGGGGATTAATCATGAAAAGTGGGCAAAAATTGCCAAAAATTACAATTTAGGCTTTTTGCAAGTTATTATTAAACCTGTTTCTCGAGCAACGTTTCCATGTAAATATTTGTATTATCATAGCAAAAATGAGAGAATTGCATTTTGATTTTAATAACCCTAAGCAGGAGGGATGGTAGTGCATTTGAGGCTTTATCTGATATTTCTCACATTTTTTCCAAATTTCTAGAAGTGTTTTTGCTAAATTTGGTGCAAATATGTTAATCAGTTTCAAAATCATATATTTTAATTAAGAAGGTACACTCTTTTATTAAAATACATAAGCGGAATTTTAGACGACACAGTGTTTACAAACTTTACAGTGCGTGTTTCTCTGTTGTAGCATTTTAGACACTTTTCAGCATTTAAAATGCTCCTCACAAGACAATTTTTAAGTTTTCAGAGTGAAACTTCAGCAATACTTACGTCAGTATATGTGTACTAAAACTTGCTATGCAGTTATAATTGTAAGTCAGCAAGTTCACCAAAGTTTGGTAAGTATATGTTTTTTGTAAAAGCCAAAAGTCACAACTGAACAAAAATTATTTTTTAAAAAGCATTTAATTTAAAGCATATTGCCTCCAAAACTTATTTTCTAACTCAATAATGAAATGTATAATGAAATATTGTTTCAAAATATATGAAAATTACATTTAAGGAGTATCTTTTATAAAATAGGTTAAATTTGTATTTTAAAATTATAATCCAGAAACGACCTTGTACTATGGGCATTCAAAAATGAATGGCACTACAGTTTTTTGTGTTCACTGGAACCATTTACTGAACAAAAGAATACAGATTGTATTACAGGTATTCCCTGGCAATGTGTATGCACTTTTGCCATCGTTCTGGCAGCTTCCGTATTTGTATAGCAAACCATTCCTTTGGGGTATCCCGGCGACACTGGTGGACAACTGCATGAAGTTCATCATTGGTGGTGAAATTCTTACTCTGCATGACCTCATTCATTGCGTAGAATAGGGCATAGTCACCTCTGGCGAATATGGAGGATATGGCAGCACAGTAAATTCTAGTTCGTGCACAATGGTAATGGTCTGGCAACTGGCATGTGGCCACGCATTGTCATGTTGGCCCCATTTTCCGTGGTGACATTGTTGAATGCTTCTGCGGAGTTGGTACAGTAAACTGCACTACCAATCACTGTTGTTGGTCGTATTAGGAGAGAGCCAATCCACCAAGATTACACTTTCTAGATGCCAGAACACAGTTGCTATTTGTTTCTGCATGAATAGTCCCGGCTGTGATTTCTTGGGACGAGGGCTCCCAGTATGCTTCCACTCCATACACTGTCGTATCTTTTCCGGAGTCTTGTGGAAGAACCATGACTCGTCGATGATGACTAGACGCTCAAAGAACTCCACTAGATCTGCACTGTACTGTTGGCACATCTCCACATGCTTCTGTTTCTGCACAACAGTGAGGGTATAGCGCACTTATTGCGCACACACTTTCATGTTCAAATCCTCATGGGTGATGGTGTGGTGTGATAGATCCGTTGCCTTCTCTAGCTCATCAAGCATGATTCGCCTGTTCTCCATTATCAAGTCATTGACACACTGGGCACTGTTTGGTTTGCGTGCAGTTGCTGGATGCCCAGTGCTTTTATATTTTTCAGTACAGTCCCTGCCGTCTTTGAACTCTGATATCCAATGAAACACGGATCTGTAACTTGGTGCTGTCTCCCCACTTATGGCTACTAACATCTTGTGGATGTTTGAAGCAGTCACTTCTTCCCTCTAGAGAAACTACACTGTCCACTGTTGCCCATGTTATATTTATTGATATCCACAAGTGTACTTGCAAGCTGAAACAGTTGCTGCTGTAATGCTCTACCTGTGGAAAGCAGCAACATTATCTGGTGGCAGTAGACAGTACTATAGTGTATCTTCACACATACATCGACACACATTTCAAACTGCAACTTTGCAGGAGTTATAGGTGAGTGCCAATCAATATTGAACAAACTAAATGCATGCACTAAAAACTTTTCCAACCACACTTCTTTATACAGACATGAGATGTAGCAAAATATTCAGATTACTTTGACTTCTTGAAAATTCACAAATTGATCTCCTTAAATGCTTCAGAAGTACTAATTGTAAATGTTTGAATAAATTTATAGATTTTGTAAATGAATGAATCTGAATGTACAGCTGTTACTCCACTCTAAAAAGGCTATAATGTGAGATGTGGCAAGTTCTGTTTTTTTCATTCCAGAAGCATTTCAAAAGAAGTGTACTAATCATATGGAAGTAAAGCAGAATTAATTTTATATATTTTGTTGTTTTAAATTATTCTTCTTCAGAAAAGGAACCTCAATTCTCTCATTGAGGTTGTAGAAGTATTCTGATGATACTGCATTAACGAAGGAAACTATTTGCTTGGACTGGTCAGGGATTACATGTTGTTTCTGAAGATTCTTCCAAGACACCTGCAAGTGGTATCATCTAATGATGAATAACTGTGTATAATTTTATCCAATCCAACTGCACACAGTCATGCAAGTAGGAGCCAAAATGCTGATTTATGAAGAAAGCATAAAATACCTATGATTATAACAAGAAGGTTAAGACTCCAAGGGTGGCATAAACCAACCTAGAGTAACCTTTACTTTTGTAGGAAACTATTATTCAAATCAACACTAAGCCACTACTTCCGAAGCATTTTACTACTTTCAGATACTTCCAGATTAAATTACTGCAGAAGTAAATGTCAGAGAACACTGTCATGTAGTATGTTACTGCAGAATTAAATAGAGCACAAATATAGGTTAGAATTTACTCTTGCGATCTGGATGGAGTAACTAACCTGTCGATTGAACTAGAATACCGTATTGTACTTGGAGGAAGTACTCTGACGTATTCATGTATTACTTGGATTACAATGATGATCTCGGTGATGAAAATAGCAATTACTTAGATTACCAGTTATTATTATACTTACTTAGATTAGGTTCAAACCCAGCGGAGGGCGATGGATTTTTTCAGGCGTAAAAATCCTTAGCATGGCTTCCTTCGGAGGGGAAGTAAAGCCGGTGGTCCTGTGTTCGTAGATTTATGTCACGTAACAGAACCTCAAGCCTGATAAAGAGGCCTCTGAGCAAAATTACCAATCACTCACGCCCAATATAGAATGGAATGCTAAGAACCACAGTAGTTAAAGAGCGTCCATAAATAAAACTCAATTTAATTTAATTACTTAGATTACGTTGATGATCTTGACAAAGAAAACAGGAATGCTACAGTGGTATGCGAGAACCATATGATATATAGAGAGAGTTTAACGAACGATTTGGTATTAGGAAAGAATCTTTTACATGCCTTTTTAAACTGCATGAAGGGCATTGACAACAAAACTCAGACAGGAATTCAGCTCAATAACCTGCAATTATTGTTATGCATCTTACGAGTATTTCGTACTGGTACATTTCAGATACTTATGATGAATTTAACATAACATGACAGTTTAGCACTGTATTAAATGATATTTAGGATTGACTTAACGCGATGTAACTTAAGACTTTGGCAATGTCAAACTTTTCCTTCCCGTTACGTCAAGTTTGATGTCACACGGTAATTAAAAGTAATCGGCGTGAAGCACTAGCTCGAAGTAGTAAAAGAACTATCAAGAGTCATTCCCATTACATTAAGTGCATGCAATTAAACCTTTATTTCACATTACAATGTTTCTTAACTTCATGTCACGTTAAGTAAAGGTTATCGTAATCCTAGCATTGCAGGCAATCGTATAAATAAACATTTACCATATGTCTGCTGGTCATGTATTTCACCGCATTGTTAGAGAGCACTTGTGATGTAAGAGCAAGGTACATAGCTTCACATATAAATATATATATATGAGTGTTCAGAAAATAAAAGGCAATTATTCACTTTTTAAGATTTCCCACACATTGTGGGTGGAATTGACTGCTCGCATGTTACTATTTTGTGCCATCCATGAATATGGTGAATTTTTCCAAAATCGGAAGGAGTATTTCTCTATCAACACGCAAGTGATTTGCAATGCAAAATGAAATTGTTTCCAGAATGTTAAGCTGCTCTTCAGTATGTTTCCCGTTGCTCGAAGCATTAAACTAGTTCATCACGACTTTCCAGCATTTCTTTTCCAACATCTTTATAATACTCTTTTACACTCATATTGTTTAAATGGATTTTCTTTATCTCTAGCAACAAACATTTATCTCTCTTGCTGACATTTCCCCGCATTTTCCTATCACACATAACCTTATCCATGATTGCGTCAAGTAAATCATGCAAGCAAAACAATACTTCTGGAAGTAATCAGCTCTTATTTCCGTAGTTGTAACTAAAAGAGTAAATTGTAATTGAGCTCTCCAATGTTACTTCCGGAGTAAATTGCTCCCGTAGTAACTTCCTTTCTTAGTACGGAACTTCTTTAGTAAATGTTACTTCTGAAGCAATTTACTCCAACATGGTGCATGCTGCCCCAAGGGTAATTTATGAAGAGAAACAATTTGTATGTTTGTTTATGTAGAACAATCTCAAAAATCACTCAACTGATTTTGATAATTCTTTCACCATTGAAAGGACCAAGTCTTTGATAGACATGGGGCTATAAAACATGTTCTAATTTCATTTAATAAATTACTAAAGGATTAAAAAGCATTTACAAAGCTCTTGTACTTGAACACAAATACATTGAAGTTTTAAGACAACATGCTTACGAAGAAGTCCTTGACCTTTTAGTTGAGAACGCCATGGAGTAGAACAAATAGTTGGTTACTTCACAGAATATAATAGTTGCTGCACAGTATGAAAACAAAAGCTGTTACATTTTATTGCAAGGCATATAATAGCCATGACGTAACACTTCAACAAACAGAAGACAGAGTTTAAAAAGTGACAATCGATCCTGTGTTGTTTGTTTCTTTAATTGCTATTTATCAAATATTGCAAATGTGTATGTAATAAAACAGTGTCAAAACCTCTGAAAAACCTTTATTCTAACTCTATACATGTATGCACTTAAGTTTCTGGATGCCAAAACCTTTTAATAACACTCATGTAAAAAGTTTTGCTTTATATCTTTTGTATTTGCTAAATGTACAAGGAGAAAAAACTCTTAACATTAGAAATCATTCAACGAATATTTTATATTAACTGAGAAGATTATTTTTTCACGATGCTTGCAGACTGTTTGTCTTTTCCAAAGACATTAACTTGGTGATCTGGGAGTGCGGAATTGCATTTCATTATATATATATATTGAGGATTTCTGCATTATGTAAAACTTATGTAGTTTTTATTTTATTAAATAGCTATAGGACCAAAAAGAACCTACAAAGGTTTAAAATATAATCTATTATAATTATCTAAAAAAATTACTTGACCTTTCTAACCGAGGAATTGTTCCACCACCAAAGGGTATTTATAGGCTATGCACAATTTCCAGAACTTGGAAGGCTGTCAGGTTAAGGAAATCATATGTTCCATCAATGTTTCACATCCTTTTGTGTGAACATTGCAGATTTTTTTGGTGTTATTTGGAATAGTCAGGATTGCATGAAATTACAGTTATAGGAGGTAAAGCATAGAATTCACAATAAAAGCCCTATAGATCATTGTACAATAATTTCATAAAGGATGGGGGAAGATAAATGAAATTGGTTTGTCATTGGAGTCTAAAAAGCTACCTGTACAACTTTAGGTAAGCCAGTACTCATTAATAATTCCTGTGTTGTATACAATAATACATGTTATTGAAAAATAAATAATTGGAGAGTTAATTAAAAATATGATTCAGGAGTTTTAATTTTTCCAGGAAACAGTATCTAAGGACTTTGAATGTAATAAACAAAGCTCATTCATTTCAAACAAAATGAAGGAATTGCAATTAAAGCTATAGAAGCTGCACATAGGCTTGTTTTAATACTCATGTAATTTTCATATTTATATTGCAGCTTATATTAGAAGGTGATTATTAGTTGAGTACTTATTCTTTTTGGTAATGTTGATCCAGAGGTCGATGTGTCATGGCGGACAATGTAAATGTGCAATGTCAGATACCAACTGTTAAACGGAAACAGTTTGGTATTGTTGCAAATTGTTACACGCTGTCATAATAGAAAAGCACCAAATAGTGAATAAATGCAATAAAACTGAATATTAATCGCGAAACAGTAAATAAATTCAATAAAATTGAATAATAATCGCAAAGCTGTAAAAAAAACTTGTTGTTATTGTCTAATGCTTGGCATTTAGTAATGACCATTAGCGCTCGTGCACTACTAAATAAATGTAATACAACTGAATAATTACCGTACAACAGTAAGCAAATGTAATACAACTAAATAATTACCGTGACACAGTAAGCAAATGTAATACAACTAAATAATTACCGCGACGCAGTAAGCAAATGTAATACAACTAAATAATTACCGCGACACAGTAAGCAAATGTAATACAACTGAATAATTACCGTACAACAGTAAGCAAATGTAATACAACTAAATAATTACCGTGACACAGTAAGCAAATGTAATACAACTAAATAATTACCGCAATGCAGTAAGCAAATGTAATACAACTAAATAATTACCGTGACACAGTAAGCAAATGTAATACAACTAAATAATAATGAATGCTACTATAGTTATGTCCAAGGACATATATGCTCTTTCACAATGCAATTGTTAGTGTTAATAAAGGCTGTTTTGCATCGATGTATATAAGGAAGACAGATGTAGAAGAAAGATAAGTTCTGGAGGATAGACAATGAAGAAATATGAAAAGGAAGTTTTGAGGGAGAAGACAAACCAAAAGAGAGCTGCAAAGATGTTAACCTGCAGGATAATTCTTGGAGTGTCACAAGAAAATTCTGAAACACACTCCAATTGAGACAGTTGTTCCTGTACATGAACTCATGCAAGTATGAGTTGAAGAGCTCCTGAGAAGTGTGGGAACTGCCTCCTAAGTTGCTAACTCTTCTGCAAAGTTGTTCTATGTCCCAATTTTCCATTAGGACATCATCATTATTTAAGATCTCATTCTCCGCAACAATGCGCAAGTTCTCCATGTTGATAGTTGATTGCTGACAAAATTGCACCAGAATACATAATCGGAAGTACTTAAACAACTTTGGGACATTTAAAGAGCCAAATGACACACATTCATGGAATTTTAACTGTTTTTTTCTATAGGGTAGTCTGACGTTGCACAGCACCCGCCATGACACGTCGACCTCTGTTGCAACGTTGCCTTCTTTTTAATGTATCAGATTTCATCTTATCACAACCCAAAGAACATGCTACATTTCTAACCCATTAATGAGACCATGGCTTCATTAACATAAAAACACTTGGCCAACAAACCCCGAATAACCTGTGAAATTTCTGTTCCATCCTATGTAATGTAGAACCCTCATAGTTTAGGCAAGATAACACTTTCAGTGATATTTAAATCTGTGAAATTCACTTCTTATAGATGACCTCTTTACATTTCAAAGCCTTGGCCATAGAAATTCAAAAGTAGATTCACATTTTCTAGAATTATAGGGCAGTATTTGATACAGTTTTAGTTAATATTTCTGGGCGAGAATCTGAGTCTGATAGAAATTGCTGGCTTCATAACAATACCTAACACAAAGTTCTCCTCCAGTGTTGTCATGTCAGTCACAGCCTCTGTAACCTTGACATGACGAAGTACAGTAGAGAGTATAGACTTCATCTCCATCATAGCCAGCTTGTATCCCAGACATATGCGTTGACCGCCTCCAAAAGGAAGGTATGCATACGGGTGTGTCTTCCCTTCGTTCTCAGGTGCGAATCTCTCAGGGTCGAACTTCATAGGGTCTGGAAAATACCTTGCATCTCTGTGGATTTTAAGAGTGAAGAGTACAACATAAGATCCGGCTAGTGCTTTTTTACCTTCACCAATATCTGTATCTGCCTCCACATAACGTAGTACAAACGGCACAGGTGTATACAGTCGAAGTGTTTCTTTGATTACCTGAAAATAATACCACTGTTACAAACAAATCTTTACTAATGTAATAAACAAGTTTTATATGTATGTGTCTGTGTATAGGGCTCGGAACCTCATTAACCAATCTGGATAGTTCTATCGCCACTGATAATTCCTGTTCTTCCCAACAGACATAAGCTACATAATATTTCAAACAATTTTAAAACTGGAATTTTCATATTGAGATAAAGCCGTGCCTCCATAGACACGTCCTCCAAGGCTGCCAGTACCATCCCTACCCTTATTACCTACAGATACATCCATACAATACAAGGTAAGACAAATGCTAAATAATAATAATAATTTATTCGTCACAAACATTTATATAGTTTAAAATAAAGAGAGTTGATTGTTGTTACACTACATCACTAAAATGTTCTTACTTAAAACATGTTTCGGGAGACGGTTTGCTCCCATCGTCAGCATGTCCTCAACTGATTTTGCCGGTCATTGTCTGGGGAATGTGTGTGGCTAGTGGTGTTCTCTGGTGCTGGGCTGATGAACTTCCAAAGGCTGCTGGGTGGCAGCAGTTCAAAATTCATTAGGCGATTCCTGTGTTTGACAATATGTATTTTTTCCCAGATGTCCAATTCATTGCTGCTGTTGATCGGTTTTAAGAGTTTTATGTTCGGAGTGATATCATGGTTTGAAGAACAGAAATCATGTGCTACTGCTGATTTATCTGGCTGCTTTTGGTAAATGCATCTCATATGCTCTTTAAGTCTTATTTCAAGATTTCTTTTGGTTCTTCCTATGTACACCAGGTTACAGTCATTACAAACAATTTGATATATACCAGCTGATTTATCGTCGGGGATAGGATCTTTTGTTCTGTTGCATAGTAGTTTCTGTATATTGTGGTTATTCTATGGAGACAGGGTGATGTATTTCTTGAAAATCCTTTGAAATTTATGATGTGTCCAAGGGTGATAAGTGATAAGTGAAAAAACCACAAGCATATAGGAAATTCACAGAATAACCACAATATACAGAAACTACTATGTAACAGAACAAAAGATCCTATCCCCAACGATAAATCAGCTGGTATATATCAAATAGTTTGTAATGACTGTAACCTGGTGTACATAGGAAGAACCAAAAGAAATCTTGAAATAAGACTTAAAGAGCATATGAGATGCATTTACCAAAAGCAGCCAGATAAATCAGCAGTAGCACATCATTTCTGGTCTTCAAACCATGATTTCACTCCAAACATAAAACTCTTAAAACCGATCAACAGCAGCAATGAATTGGACATCTGGGAAAAAATACATATCGTCAAACACAGGAATCACTTAATGAATTTCGAACTGCCGCCACCCAGCAGCCTTTGGAGGTTCATCAACCCGGCACCAGAGAACACCACTAACCATACACATTCCCTGGACAGTGACCGGCAAAATCAGGTGAAAACATGCTGACGATGGGAGCAAACTGTTCTCCCGAAACACGTTCAAGTAAGAACATTTTAGTGATGTAGTGTAACAACTTCAACTCTCTTTAGTTTAAATTATGACACATTGCTGTTACTAGCTTCTAAATCTTCAAAATTAGTCATTTACATAGGTTGGGTGAAAGCCCATGTAAACTGATGACTTGTCAAATTAATCTATCTAAGCTAATACTATAAACAGTTAAAATAAGAAATATCATATACAGTGTTATTTACATAATTTTGTACATATTTAACAGGTTGAGTAGAGAGTATGGTCGTAGAGGCTGTCTTCTGTGTATTCTTTTACAGAGCAATACGTTTTTACTTTCTCTACTACGTATAGTAAGTAGGGGAAGTATTGCATTCCACCCAAAAATTCGATACCGAGATTTCACCGGAAATACATGTTTTGAGACCTCCTGAATCCAAAAAAAGCATTTTTGGAAACATGTGTGTGTGTGTGTGTGTGTGTGTGTGTGTGTGCGTGCGTGCGTGCGTGTGTGTGTGTGAACAGCATAACTCAAAAACGAACAGTCGGATAAACACCAAACTTGGTATTTAGGTTCAGTATCTTCTAGAGATGCGACACGAAGGTTTTCAAGAAAATCCCCCCACCCCAGACTACCCTTTACATGGAACATTTTTCGAAAATTTTAATTTTCTCAAAAATGGCTCTAACGATTTTGATGTAAATATCATATGTTTAAGATAATGTCATGAGAAATGAAATGTATATCTCGAATTTTCTGGGAATGTCTCCAAAAGTATTCTTCATTGTGAACGACTTTTGCATAACTGGTAAACCGTAAGAGATAGACAGAATTTTACTTCACAAAAAATTTAGATCGCATTAAAATACACAATTTATGTCATATACATTTCTTTTGTTGAGTGAACCGTTTTCGAGATATTGCTTGTTATTTCCTTAAATTTTCCAATACTTATACTTTTTCTCAAATTCGTTATTCATTTTTTTTATGTCCTGGACATGCAAAGAGAATGGAATGCGCCACATTGCAACCAGCGTTAAAATATTTGACTATCGCTTAAAAGCTACCATATCCCCCTTGCATCTACAAGAAAATTATCAATAAGATAGACATCTCGATATCTCGATTAACATGAAGCATATGGAGAATAGGCTTTTGTATAAATAGATTGTACAAGAGTAGAGAAAGTCATGTGAGTGTAACACATCAGATTTTTTTCTGTTAAAGTCCTTTTTAATGTGATGAGAAACACGTTTTTATCTTTAATTTCTCTATATTTAAGAGGTAGTTTGTTGTAAATTTTGATACCAGAGTAGTAAGGACTTTTTTCAAATAGTGTTAGCCAATGGGCTGCTACTTTCAGATAATTTTGTGTTCTGGTTTCATGCTTATGTGCATTCTGTTTAATGTAATATTTATCAAAATTTTCATAAATGTGTTTGGCTAATTCATAAATATACAGTGAGGGCAGAGTAAGTATATTTAGTTTCCTAAATAAGTTCCAACAAGAGTTTCTTGGGCTAATGTGCATCATAATGTGAATAATTTTTTTTGTAATTTAAATATTTTGTCTGAACCACTTGCTGCTCCTCCAGAGAAATGATGCCACATGCTATTATGGACAGAAAATAGCTATAGTATAGAATTTTTCTGGTTTCTATGTTGGTAATTTTTGTTAGACAATACTATTGAAACAGGCGCTATTTAGTCTTTTGCTCATGTTCCTCCCATTTTACTTATTCATTAATGTGTGTACCCTTAAGATTTTTCTGGTAGATACAGGACTTACTGAAAAACTACTTGAAAATTGTTTATATTATTATTTTTTCTCGGATGTGTTTTAAATTGTATTAATGCAGTTTTTGTCATATTTAATTTTAATCCATTACTATTGAACCAATTTTTACTTTCTCTACTACGTATAGTAAGTAGGGGAAGTATTGTATTCCACCCAAAAATTTGATACCGAGATTTCAGCAGAAATACATGTTTTGAGACCCACTGAATCCAAAAAAAGCATTTTTGTAAACATGTCCATGTGTGTGTCTGTGAACAGCATAACTCAGAAACGAACAGTCGGATAAACACCAAATTTGGCATTTAGGTTCAGTACCTTCCAGAGATGCGACACAAAGGTTTTTAATAAAATCCCCCACCTCAGATTACTCTTTACATGGAACATTTTTCGAAAATTTTAATTTTCTCAAAAATGGCTCTAACGATTTTTATTAAAATATCATATGAAGATCTTTTCATGACAAATAAAATGTATATCTTGAATTTTCTGGGAATGTCTCCAAAAGTATTCTTCATTGTGAACGACTTTTGCATAACTGGTAAACCATAAGAGATAGACAAAATTTTACTACACAAAAAATGTAGATCCCGTTAAAATACACAATTTATGTCATGCATTTTTTTTTGTTGAGTGAACCATTTTCTAGATATTGCTTGTTATTCCCTTAAATTTTTCAGTACTTATTTTCTCAAATGGGAATTTGTTATTCATATTTTTGTCTTGGATATGCAAAGAGGATTAATCTGTGGCAAAGGGAATGGTGCTGCACCTAGCAACCAGCTATTAAGAGATATGTATATGCTTAAAGGCTACTGTATTTCTATATTGCCCTTGCAAATACAAAACAAGGGAACCATAGTAGGCCTTAAGTGATTGTCAAATATTTTTAGAACTGGTCGCTATGTGTAAAATGTAATTTTATTTGCATCTCAAAGATAGTTTCTGCAAATGTTTATCTCGATTAATATGAAATAGATGGATTATAAGGTTTTGTAAAAATAGTTTGTACAAGAGTAGAGAAAGTCATGTGAGTGTAACACATCAGATTTTTTCATTTGTGTTCAAAATTAAATCCTGATAGTTATTACCATTAAGTAAAATGGATATATCATCCGCATACATTAGTGTTTAGGCTTAAATATTAATACTTTGATAATCACCATATGTTGACAACTTGAGACATTGGTATTGCAAAATGTTTCTGCAACAGCAAGGCATTGTAACACTAAGATGCATCACAGGGAAGCTTAATGATCTTATGAACATGTAGGATGTTTTTTCTGAACCATAGGAAGGAGGAATCAGTGCAGTTAAACTAACTATGAACAAGTTCTAAATATTTTAAAAGGAAAGTACAGAAAGAATGTTTGATTTCTCCTCACCCCCAGACATAAGAGTAACCTTTAAACTGCTAAGAGAACTTGTTGAAGGGAGCAAAAGAATAATTAACCTTTGGTCCATATTTGATCATTTATTTGAAGAGAAGTTTTTTCAGAGTAATATTTGACAGTGCAGCATCACTGATACATATGAGCCATTTATTTTCCAAGTGGCGTAAATCCAAAGTTGCCGGTTTCAGACTTACGCCAGAAGACACTTTAATAGGGAGTCCTCTATTCACTGACAACGCGGAGCATGTGCAGGTTTCGTATCCACTTGAGAGCAGCACAAACCAGCGTGCTAAACGGAACAGTTAAGGATATAGTGGTGGAGGTGGTCCAGTGCACATGGTCTTCTGCCACAGCAACAGTATTGCATGTTCTAGCTTGGAGTGCAAACATTATTATGTGCATATAAGCAATTTTCAATGGCTGTCATTTTCGTTGTTCTTTCCTCTTGGATTATACTCTCAGTATGAATGGTGAAGGTGAAAACATCAGACCAAGAAAAGAACAGAGAAAGCTAGAAAATTATTTGAGGAATGCGCTAAAAAAAGAGAAACAATGGTCAGTCATATGTAAGAAAGGGTGTTACTGCTCATGAAAAAGTGTTTCAAAATGTCAACTGCCACTGCCGCAGTCTTATTAGTGTTGCAGAATGGAAGACACTTCATAAACAGTTTTGGGATGTCGGTGACTGAAACAAAATGCATATATTTGTGGAAATGTTCAACATGCCAATGTAGTTGGACAACAAACTCAAGATGGATCTAGGCCTCTGCGGATGTCTATGAACTTTCATTTCCTCACCTTGAGGAATAATACCATTCAGGTATGTAAGAAGTTTTTGCTTGATACATTTTAGGTCAGTGATGGGAGACTTTGCCGTCTCTTTAATAAAATTCTGCACTGAAAAATCACCAGATGACAAAAGAGGTAAAAACACAAAGCCAAGAAAATTGCTACAAGAGTTGTGAATTTGGTTAAAGAACATATCCAAAGTTTCCGATTGTATGAGTGCCATTATACACAGGCTCATAACCCACACAAAAAGTATTTAAGTAGAACTTGGATATACATAAAATGTATGATTTATACAAACAGTATCCCCGCACGAAAGCATTCTGGTGTTACAGAAAGAAAACCGAAAATCAATGGAAGGTTACAGCATCGTAATAGCAGAAAGTAAGGCAAATCTTTAGAAAAAGATACAGAGAGGCTAAGGGATTACTACACACATATTGAGATAATAAAAGGTCAAAGTGTAAATAGACACATACTGTGGTCGAAAAATGTCTTGAAGAAAGAAATGAAAGTAATGTAAGTGATTGGGTAATAGGGAAATAAATTATGTAAGTGCCAAGACAGTAGTAAATTTTGGCAGAGATATGTTGATGACATTTTTTCCATCATACCCCAGAAATTAACAGAAGATGCTTTGAAACTGTTGAACTTGCAGGACAACAGCATTAAATTCACAATTGAAATTGAGGAGAACACCACCTTACCGTCCTGGACCTCATTATAACTAAGAGATCAAAATGGTTTTAAATTCAGTATACATAGAAAACCTACACATGTGGACAATTATATAAAGAAAAGTGGTTGCAACCCAACTTCACACCAACTAGCTGCCTTTAGAAGTTTGATCCAGCAGTTGCATAGCGTCCCCTTGAGCAAAGAAGAATTTTTAAAAGAACAACATATAGAAAAAATAGCAGTAACTAATGGATTCAACTCAGATCTCATAAGGAACATGATAAACAAGAAGAAAAAACTCAAGGCAATTTCACATTCCATCACTCTAACACCTCTCTCAAACACAAATTGGAAATACAAGAAATTCACATACCACCCTTGGGTCTTTAGAAAATTTTAACGAATCTTCAACAAATTTAACATAAGACTAGCTCCACACAAAAAATTCAGCTTGAAGAACTTGCTAAACACACCTCTGAAAAATATCATCCCAAACACATTAAAATCTGGAGTTTACCAGATTAGTTGTGATGAATGTGAGAAATACTACATAGGAAAAACTAAAAGAAACTTGGAAACCAGAGTTAAGGAACACCAAAGGAACTAAAACAAATAGAGAAATCCGCTGTATCACACCATTTTTGGACAGAAAACCACAACATTGGCCAAAGCATAAATTTGTTAAAATCCCTCACCACACCAACAGAATTGAACATCTGGGAAAAAATATACATCATCAAAAATGGCAACGTCATTAATTTTGAAATCCTGCCTGTGAACAATGTGTTAAAACTTTGTGCCCCCAACACCAGATGGCAACAGGTTCAGAAACCACAAGAAGAGGACACGGGAGAAAGCGACCTTTAGTCACCCAGTCGCTGACGATGAGGACAAATGCCCTCAAAAACGTTTCTGTTTTAAATAAATTTTAATTAGTGAAGGTGAGTGTAAAAAAGTGTGACTCAATCTACCATCATAATGAATACTTCACTGTTAATAGTGCTTCTGTTTTTAACCTTTACAGTAGTAGATATTGCAAGGTGAGAATAAGGAGATTGATAAGTAAATCACGTAAAACTGAGTACGGAAATACTGGAATGTAGCAGAGTAGACATAACCTAGAGAGAATAATAATATACGGGAGTAAGAGAGTTTAGACACAGAATGTGAATAATACGGAATGGAGCAAGATGATAAGGTGTGCAATGATAGGAACTGTTAACATAAAGCAAGCCCAATGCACATGATTGTTAAATACTGTAAACTTGGGTATAATCACATAGGAGCCAGGGCTCAACACTGATCATGCCCAAATGAATTGTAATACCTCAACACTCAATAAAGAATTATTATTATTATTATTATTATTATTATTATTATTATTGTTGTTGTTGTTGTTGTTATTACAAACAGTGGTGTGTTGAAAAACAAATTGTTCCATAAACGAAAGTTTTTTATCATATTTTCAATACACAATTCAATCTCAGCTTCCACAAACGAAGTAAAGACACTTGTAAGACATGCAATGTTTATAAGATTAGAAGCAGTGATCCAACGATGAGAGGAAAAAAACAATGGCAAGCCAAGAGCGCTTCATCTCAAGAGAGCAGAGAGGGCTAAAGAATCACTATCATCTACAGGGAACTTTCACTTAATAATCGAGACATTTACTCTATCTCTGTGGATTTACAGAAAGCCCTTCCATTTCCAATTTTGTCCATTTCTGCTGCTTATTACAAGTGAAACGTGTACATTAACAGCTGTGGAATTAATGTTCTATCTTCAGAGCAAGGTCATTTTTACTTTCTCTGCCATGTACATAGGTAGAGAAGGTATTGCATTCCACCCAAAAATTTGATACCGAGATTTCACCACAAATAAGTATTTTGAAGCCCCTTGAATAAAAAAAAAATCATTTTTAGAAAAAAGTGTGTGTGTGTGTAGGTGGGCGTGCGCGCGCACTAATGATTTTAATTAAAATACCATATATTAAAGATAAAACACACAATTTATTTCAAATAAGTTTTTTGTGGCATAAGCCATTTCTGAGATATCTGTTATTAATAGTTTGAATTGTTCATTTCTTGGTCATTGTCTTAAAGTCCCATCGATTTTCAGTTGTTTCTCGCGATGTCATGGAAACAGTATGGGATTTTACAGCAGCATATAGTGCCAGTTGTTAAACATTTGACTACCAGTGTCCCCTTTGTATCTATAAGGAAATATGTAACGTAGCTATTTCTGTAAAGGTTTATTTGGATTAAAATGTAGTAGATAGAAAAATAAGCTTAGTAAGAATAGTTTGTATATCCACTAATAAACAATAGAGGGTAGAGAAAGTCATGTGAATCTATCACATCAGATTTTTATGCCTGGGATGAAAGCAAGGGATCAAGAGGTTCTTAAGAAATAGCAGCATGTCTGTTGAAACACTTCCATCTATTCTGCATGCAGAAAAAAAGACATCATAATATACTCTGACACTGTTTCAGGACAAAACCGAAACATTAATAGCACTAATGAAATTCATAGAACAGAAGTTACTCTTCTCTGAAAATCCACACTTCACTAATGGCTTCGATTCAGTAGAGCAATCATCAAAGGGAAAGACTATCTATGGACTGATACTCTGTGATATCTGCTCAAAGGAGAAATTAATTCATTGTAACAGAGATGTCCTATTAGGATTTCTTGCCTACAGAGCCACTTCAGAAAACTATCAGCAAGCAAAAGACAAATTATGAGGGTGCCAAGGTCAACTGGTTAAAAATGCAATGCATTCAATACGAGAGAGTCCACCCATACACCATATTCTATAAAGAAAGTCTAATTGAATAGAATCATTCAAAACTGTAGATTTAACACCGTCTAGAGCTGGGCGTCCAAGATTTTTGGTTTCAGTGTAGCAACCCTTGCTTTATCCTAATGGACATTAAGTATCAGCATTGAAGAACATGCCTGTTGAGGTTCATTCCTCCTGAGTATCACAGGTCCTCAAGAAGTTGCATCTGCTGGAAGAAATGTCGCAGATTCTGAAGCAGAATCTTTAATTTAAAATGTTATGCAATAACATATCATTTGATTTCTTTCATGTATTCATGATACTCTCATAATTTTTGACAGTGTGTTTAACAAAAGTGTAATGATGTATTATAATATTTTCATTTGGGTCAATAAACATTGTCTTCTGTGAGACTTTAATTCTTTTTATTTTTAAATGTTCAGTAAGACAGTCTTAAAATAGTAAAGTGAAACAAGTACTGAATAGTTTCCAATGAACCTTACACCAATAATTTTGAGATCAATAGACACCACATATTATTTTCTCTCTTTTAAGATAAATTTCTGCTTTCTCTTTAAAATAATGTTAAGCTAACTTCCATCATAAAAAGCATATTCATTTTACTGGAATTTAAAATGCAGACATTTTTGTTTAGAAAACAATTAAGATAACTGAGATTTGCATGTCCGAGAATTTACGACATCAAACACATTTAAATATCTCAAAACAGCACTTTTGGGCTTACACCACGTGGAAAATAAACAGCTCATATGCAGAAAATTTTGAGTTTTATTTATTGATGCTCTTTAACTACTATAGTTTTTAGCGTCCCATTCTATATTGGGCGTGAAAGACCGGTAATTTTGCTTGGAGGCCTCTTTATCAACTCATATGCAGAGTACACAACATAGCTGTTGCACTAGATCACAAGGTGAATAGCGTTATTTTCTTGGTTGGAAAAAGATGATTTATTATATTCACATGAAATTCTCCATCCACTATTTAATTTTATATATCTCCTACAAAGTATTCTTATAAGAGCTTATTTTTCTATCTGCTTCATGTTAATTTAGAAATGGTTTCATTACACATTCTGTAGCAAGTACAAGAGGGATACAGGAGATAGAAGCAATAGTCAACTGTTTAAAAAGTGGTCTGCTTTATGCTGGCTTTGAAATTCTATATTCTTTCCAGGATATCACGAGAAATAACTGAATGGGAATTTAGTACTTAAAAAAACATATGTTATTAGAAAATACCAACTAATAACAGGGAATACCTGGGAAATGGTTAATGCCACAAAGAAAAATGTGTAGTAAACTTTTGTCCATTTCTAATGATTTGCTAGTTATAGAAAATTACTCAGAACAAAGAGGACTTCATAGGCTATTCTCAGAAAATTCAAGATACACATTTTATTTTGTCATGTAAATATCTTAAACATATGATATTTTACTCAAAGTCGTTATGAGTATTTTGGAGAAAATAAAAAAAATAAAATATGTTCTGTATAAAGGGTAGTCTGGCGTGGAGGGTATTTCTTGAGAATCTTTGTGTTGAAGATGTGTTGGAAGATGCTAACCGTGATGTCTAGTTTGGTATTTATCCTTCATTACATTTTTTAGTTTTGTTGTTTATGCATAAACATACCCAGAGCTTTGTTTTTGATTTGGTGGACCTCGGATATATTTTTAGTAGGATTTACCTGTTCGAGATATGTCATTCGAAGCAGATCCTCTGAAGTGACAGGCCTCTGGAGGTCCTCATGGTCGAATATTTGAGCTTGTTCCTGCATGACCTTCTCCTGCACGTCAGGATGTTCGGCGAGAAGTGTCAGAACATAGCAACACGACCAAGAAACAGTGTCTGACCCTGCTGCTACTATACTAGCACATTCCCCCAGAATATCCTCTTCTGTCATCTGGCCATCCATCAGCAGCAGGTCGATGAAGGAGAGATCTCTTCTCCGGACTGACTCTCTGTCCTCTAGGTCCACAGCATTCAGGTTGTTTTCCTCCAACAGCCGTTTCTTCTCGGAGATCACTTCCCGGAGTTTGCCGTGGAAATATTTTATGTCTTCTTGTGTCTGTTTCCCCAGCTGCGATCTCTTGTATATCCAGTCGATCATCAGCCAGGGCTTTTTTGCCTTCTCAGCAAAGTTTTCTATTAGCCTGAGCATAACGGTGATGAATTTGATATCATTGGTAAGGGCAGCACTGAATGCTGTACCCACCATCGTCTCGCAGATAATGTTCAATGTACACTGGATGAACAGCATGTGGATGTCTACTGTGTTACCATCTGCTCGAGCCAGAAGTGTTTGAGCAACATCTGTGGCCTTGCTAGCATACGTCTTGACGTAGTTCTGCAGCACGCTGTGGTGGAGTGTGGATACCAGGATCTTGCGATGAATGCGCCAGCGCTCGTTCCTGGCCAGGAGGACACCCTTGAGCAGGACCTCTCCTGCCACTTTATAGAAGTAGGGGCCTCTGTTGCGGATGCTGCGAGTGGTCAGGACTTTCTCATTGACTGCAACAGAGGCAGCCCCAATGAACTGTATTGGCCCTACCCAGATAGCGAACACAGGACCAAAAGTGTCATATGTCCTGTGAGCTAATTTGAGGGCGTCTTTAAGGTTGTACCTGAGGAAGTAGTAGATGTGGCCGATGAAGGGCAATCGTAGTGGACCAGAAAACTCGGTCGCTTTGTCCTTCCTCTGGGTAAGCCACTGGTAGCCGAGGAGGAGCATGGACAGGAAGACTAGCGCTGGCATCATGACTCCTTGAGACAGTAACATTGCGCTCCATAAGAGAGCCATTGTACCTGAAACACACAATTGGGAGAATAATACAAAGATGGTTAGAAAAGTTTTTCCTAAGTGATAACTGCAACAATGTGACAGAAATCTGTTCTCAGCTCAAAGCCTAGAATGTCCTCAACCAGGTAGTGATTAATTTTTCCATAGCCGCCATCTCTGACCACGCACATGTACCAATGATAAACAAACATTTCCTTCCTATTGACGCACTCACTCCTACAACTTCCTTATTCTACCTTTTCTAAGTATTCAATGGTAATAAACGTTTGTGCTTAAGTTCCTTATACAGAGATTATAAATCATATGCAGCAAAATCTAGATTAAGCTACTACAGGGTGAGCCAAAAGACTCCAAAAACTGCTTTTAAAGGCTTTACTTACCAACTTTATGAAAGGAAATGCTGAAACTGGCCACCGTCTTTGTCCATACATTTTGGCACCTCTTTAGGAATCTATCATCAATGAATTTTTGGGGGGAATTTTCCAAACGATGACCGATGTATAATGTTTCTTTTGTAAGAACCGAACGCCATTTCTTAGCCTGAACCCTTCCTGTGGCCTGAAATTTACTGTAAAGTTCATGGATTGTTGTACGGCCTGGAACTTTTACACCTGGAAATCTTTCTGCAAATCGTACTTTCACTTGTCGAGCTAACCAAGTTAATACATACGAATCATAAATAAATACATGCTGTGCAGTAGAAAACATACACTGAGCCATAATATACTTTGCGACTAAGTACAGGACAAAATAATAAATAATTCGTAATAACTGAACTACATCACATCATCGTCAACTCAAAACTGCACAGCAAAACCACAACAGCATGACTGTTTATAGCAGCAGTGCGTTATCACGTTCTTATCATATTCCCACACGCCCAGTGGAAAATCACCGCGCAGTCGGTAATATTATTCATAAAATACCCCTCCGGGATAACTAAAAACACAAAGTGTACAAGACAAACCCACACACCCTGGAAGAATTAAAACAAAATATCCGCCAGGAAATTTCTCAACGTGAACTACGGCGAGTGATGGATAGTTTCCTAAAGAGGCGCCGAAAATCTATGGACAACGACGGTGGTCAGTTTCAGCATTTCCTTTCGTAAAGTAGTTTTAAAAATGTAGTGTGGTTCCATCCACGCCTTTCTATGTTAGCGGCAGACGGCAACGAGCGCCGAGGACGCGGACAGGAAAACACCGCGCAGGCGGTTCGGAGTCTTTTGGCTTACTCTGTAGTTTTTAAATAATAAATTTAAGTTTTTGTTTGAGAAACGCCCTTAAGTTTATTGGTATGTATAATCAAAAATACGATTATTTTCAAAATATTAAAAAACTGTTGCACAGAATTGTTTATTGTACACGTTTAGAAGACACTACTAAGTTTTACTACGCTGAGATAAGCAGCAGTTTCAGAGAAAAGGTACACTATTTATGGAGAAATATCACTGTCTAGAAAACGGTGCAGAAGATTGATGTAAATTAATGCGAAACAGCAACACAAAAAGTGCCTTTAGCCTTCACCTGTAAATATTTACACCAAGAAATGTCATGCAGTCTTACAGTGTTGCGACATTGAAGGTAGCAGGTTTAATCGTTTTTATTTTGCTCCAACGCTTTTATTCTAATAAATAAATGACAGAGTTGCAGTTTTCATTGTATTTTTGTTCTGTAATTTTAATACCTGATTTTATCATATATAGTTATATAGAGGACTAGTGGTATTAAACCTAATTTGTCAAGTGTTGTCTGCAATATTTTATCTACGTTCAAAATATTTTAGTATATGTTGTATATTTAATGGAATTTGTTTATGTAGTTAGACGAAATTCAAGGACTGGTGTGTGGGTAATGAAGCAGACGTAAATGAAGATTCTGGCGTATTACAAATTGTAATGGTTGTAATATTACAATAACTATCAATTGGGGGGAAAGTTTTTGTTTTAATGTATATTATTATCAAAGAAAATAAGATATGGATGATCATCATAGAAGTGTAGTTTACGTTTTGTTGAACCTGTATTTTACTATGTTTTGATAACTTGCTTTGTGTTTTCTTAGAATATAAAGTATAGGTTTTGTTGCCTAGTAACTACTAGCTAAAGCATCACTGATTATTATAGTATATATAATATTTGATTATAACAGCCAAACTCTTATGATCTGATTTTGCTCTGGCTGAGTGATATATACAGTGTTGGAAAACTGCAAGTCATTTGGTACCAGTCAGATTACTCTCTGCCATTAGCCAACCTCTATTTCACGACGGAAATATGCTGTTGGTGGAGTGTGGCTAGACCAGCTCTATCTCACCTGTGAATTAAGATGAAATAAATTGAGTTTAATTTATGAATGCCCTGTAACTATTATGGTCCTTAGCGTCCCATTCTATATTGGGCGTGAAAGATCGGAAATTTTGTTCAGAGGCCTCTTTATCAGGCTTGAGGTTGTTTTACGTGCCGTAAATCTGTGATATGGGACCACCGGCTTTACTTCCTTTCTAAAGGAAGCCATGTCAAGGATTTTTATGCCCTAAAAAAATATATTGTTCTCTGCCAGGTTTGAACTTGCGACCTTGGGAACCAGAGGCTAGCATGGTACTTCAGACCATGGAGAGTCACATGATGACGGGGCGGTAGAAGCATCCAAAGTGAGACCTGTTTTGTAAAGTTTTAAAACGCACTACTAATTTTTTTAACTAATATTGTATTCTTAACAGTTATTTTTGGATTCACTTATACTAAACCACCCATAATATTTAAAATAATTTGCAATTTCAGTTAAATAAATCACAACATGAACCCATACAAACAAAAACACAGCTGGTGCCTGCTTGAAAAAGTACAGTTGCACTGCCAAGGTATTTCAATTTTTAAATGAATTTAGAGGTGGAAAACAAATGAAACACCCTGGGAACATGTTATCAAGTGCCTAATCTATGAAATAAAAATGTTAGCAAAAATGCATTTTTTTTCTACACAATTTAGGGAGGTATTCCGGGCTATATGGAGGATGGGGACAGCCTGTGTTCATCGTCTCATGTGTGGTGGAGCATTATCATGGCAAATTCACAGCAGTCAAACATAAAGCTTCTGCAAAATTACAATGTTGCACTAATGCCAAAGCATGGCAGTCAATATTTTACTCGCCTTACCTATGAGTAGACAAACTATCGTATTGCACCCAAAAATTGATATCAAAAGTACTTGAAATGCACCGTCTCATCAAATCATTTTTAGAAAAAAGTTCCACGAGTGAGTGAACAGCATAAGTCGAAAATGGATGGTTAGATAAACACCAAACTTGGTATTGAAGTCCGGTTTCTTCTGATGTTACATAAAATTATCAAGAACCCCCTCCCTAAACTACCTTTAGATGAAAAATTTCTCATCTTTTTTTTTTCTCTTGTGAATTGGCAAACAGTAAGAGAGAGAGAAACTTAATACTACAAAAATTGTAGGTCTTGTTAAAAGTTACACTTTATGTCAAATAGTTTTTGTGGTATTAATCAAGTGTTAAGTCACCATTCGTTTGTTTCTCGTAGTCATGCAAAGATGGCACTTTCAAAGCCCACATTTGATTGTCACTTCAGTGTCTTATATCCCTCTTGTAGATAGAACGAAATGTGCATTGAAAGTATTTCTGCAAAGATTTATCTCGATTAACATGAAATAGGTAGGAAAATAAGATTTTCTGAGCGTAGTTTTTAGAGAAAGTAATGTTAATGTAAGACGTGAGTTATTTGGAGGGTTTGGTAACAGTGACAACTCGGCAAAGGAAGTCTTCGCTTGCCAAAGATTTTGACTTTCATTTCAGCGGTGAGCATTCTTGGGACCCACAGTTTTCTTTAGCCAAACAAGTCATGGACGATATGCAGTATAAATTGCAGTTGTTGTGGGGATATCTTTCTGCTTGACAAGTGGATCTGTGACTGTTATGTCGTCACACATTCTGAACGAATATCCAGAAATGCACAACCGTATGCTGTGAGGAACTGTACAAGAGCCACGCGTGTATGTGCGTCGCATTTTGTTCCTAAGGTGGCAAATTCGCACACCACTAGACAGAAAATAGTTCATATCCGTATCTCGCTTGGGAGGTAGTATGTGAAATCCAATCAGAAGTGACTCTCCGATGAGACTGGCTGAACTGTGTAATTATGTCCCTCAGATTTGAGAATATCCTATCAATATAGAAGTTACAATACATATACGAGGATTACTAAAGTGCAACTTTGATAATTTTCCACCATTATGGGATGTCACAAGAATCTGGTGATATTCGGGTTGTTAGGTTTCATTTAAAACCGGCAGCTCCGCGAATACACCGCGCTAAATGTATTGGGAAGGTTAATTATGTTGTATCTGTTACGTTGGCGCCCTATTTTTATATTCGCGGGTGTTCAAACTTTGCGCGCCGATCATTTAGTCACCAACTGACGCACTGATTGTAATATTTATTAGTATATTAATCATATTACTATAAGTATTTAATTATTAGGTTTTGCAGTTAACTATAAATCTTAATTGTTTTTACAATATTGGTGTAAGCGTTGTCTGTTTGTGTAGGATTTGTTTTTAAGGAAGGATGATCTGTGTAGAAGAAAACCAAGAAAGTTAATTGTTTGGTTTAGGTGAGTACGCCGAAATCCTACTAAAACGTAACTATAGGTTCTCCTTCATACTATTACAGCTCAGTAATTTGTAGCGTTTAATAACATATACGTGTTATATAATCAAGTCCATGGCACGGTTAGTGCTTAATTTAACATTTAAGGAGTGTTATAGGTAGGTAATCGGCGATTATGGCGTAGAAGGAAGGTGATGATCAAACCGAAAACAGGAATATTACAGAGGAGTATATATCACATGACAAATTAATAGAAGACCGAAATATGTGTCTCTTGCAAAGATTTCTCTGGTTATATATCTAGTGACCCAAGTAAGAACGTTGACCGCCCTGACATGCAGCATCAGCCATCTTTGTTTTTGTAACCTGAGTTAGGCTCTAATCCCCGCTCCCCAAAATTGGCAAATAGTTTTCAGGGCCTGAAGAGAATATTGGGGTCGCTTAAAGAACAAAAACACACGGGCTAATAATAATCATCAAGCATTATTTTCTGGGAATAGCCTGAAGTCCTCTCCATTCGGAAGGAATTTTGTATAACTGGTAAACGTTACGAGATACACACAGGATAAATACAGAGCTTTTAAAAGGAAGTTTACGTGGCATTAACCATTTTCGAGATATTTACTGGTTAGGTTGAATTTTCCATTATTTTAAGTAACGCATTTTTTAAATGCTAAGTGTTACTTTTGATTCTCATGAGCTTCTACAAAGATCATTCCATATCCCACTTCTAGGTAGTAATAAACTATCCCTCTCCGTGGGCGTAATTGTCTTCTGATTTATACTTCTATGTAGCTACAACAACATGTGTGTTGAAATTTGAAACATTTATCATCATTAACATGAAGTAGCCGCCTCTGTGGTGTCTGTCTCATTCAGGAGGTCCCGAACTCGAATCTCGGTAGGGTGAGTTACCCGGATAAGGTTTATACTGAAAAGACGAATGTCGGGTAACTTTAAGCTGTACTCCCAGTACATATGAGCATCATTTCACCCATTTAATTAATCGTTCGATATGATCCAACTGGTTAAAGGACGCTAAACGAAATAATAAAATAAATAAAACAGCGTTTTAAGAAATAGTTATTAAAATAAAGTATAGATGAAATGCGAGTGTTTATAAATATCAATTGTTTAACTTATTTGAAACTCAATTATGGAATCCGTGACCTACTCGAATATTTATGTGAAAATATGCCGAGAATCTGTCTATACTCACCAAGGAAGTTGGAGATCTACATGTTGAACAAGCACGGTCGGGTTTCAAACTAAATTTACTTCGGGTTCTCGGCATTCGGATAATGAAATGCATATCTATTGTTTCTTATGTTCACTTACGTATTGGTGAAAGTAGGAAGATCGTACCGTAACCTGTACTGCGGTTGAGTAGACAGTTCGCTTTACACTTACCAGGAAGAGCAAAATAATAATGTCTGACTTGTTACATTCACATGACTTTCTTTACCCGCCATTGTTTATTTTTATGTAGTGACTACAAACTATTCCTACGAAAGCTTAATTTTCTTTCCATTTCATTTTAATCGAGAAGCTTTTGCAGAAATATGTAGTTTCATTACACACTTCGTTTCAGGTACAAGGGGGATACACATCACGAGAAGCAACTGATCAGCGACAGCAATTTAAAAATAAAGTGTTGAAAAAATTAAACCAATAACAATGTATTTTACCTAAGAATTCGATGTCAAGATTTCACTGGAAATACTTACTCTATGTAGTAGAGTAAGTAAAAATGTGACTATCGCTTTACTCTCTGTTCGCTACAATGAAATGTAAACGGAATTGAAAGTTTATCTTGGTTAACAGGAACTAGATGGAATAATACTCTTTCGTAAGTATTTGTTGTTGAATAGAAAAGGTCACGTGGATGCAACTCATCAGGCTTTTTTTTTTTTAAAGTGGAAACGAATACTTTCACGAGTTTCAGCAAAAAATGTAGTAAACATTCCTTAGTGAAGGTCAGGGCCAAGGTGAATGACAGGTGTTAAAGGCCGACCTTTTTGTACCTGTCTTTGCGTAAGTGCCATACTCCGGGGACTGGGTTTGACGCATAACTCTGGTCTTTAATTTATCTGCAATAAACCAAGCTTTAAAAGGAACAGTTTCCGAAATTGGTTTTAACAGGAAGAAGTGTCCAAAAAGGTGGGCGGGAACAGATGCATAAGGGGATACCAAACATCCTATCCCACCAATGTTAAATCTACTAAATGCATGACACATTATCTCAGAAATTATTTAAGATATCAGACTGAAATTTTTACACGATGTAGATGTATGCCTTCTAAGTTCACTGATATACCCACCTTAATAAAATAAGTTTGTTTACTAAGGAAGATAGAGCTATTATTTAACTATATCATCTTTTGATTAAAATTTAGTAGCATTACTTTTTAAATCTGACGTGTTACCTACATTTACATGACCATCTCTACCCTCTCGTTTATTAGTTACTATACAAATTACTCTTAGCAAGCTGATTACATTCTGTACCACGAACATAGTAGTTAGAGAAGGTATTGCATTCCACCCAAAAATTCGATATCAGTTTTCACCGGAAATACATGTTTTAGGACCCTCTGAATCCAAAAAGAATCATTTTTAGGAAAGTGTATGTGTGTGCATATGCCTGTGTCTTTGCGTCTGTGAACAGCATAACCCCAAAACAAAAAATCGCATAAATACCAAACTTGATATTTAGGTTCAGTACCTTCCAAAGATGTGACACGAAGATTTTCAAGAAAATCCACCACCCCAAACTACCCTTTACATAGAAAACTTTTCGAAATGTTTGATTTTCTAAAAAATCGCTCTAACGATTTTGATTAAAATACCACATATGAAAGATATTTACATGAAAAATAAAATGTATACCTTGAATTTTCGGGGATAGTCTATGAAGTCCTCTTCATTCGGAAGGAATTTTGTATAATCTTGTATAACTTGTAAACGTTAAGCGATAGACGAAAACGTAGTACACAAGAAATGTAGAGCTCTTTAAGACGCAATTTATTTTAAAAATCACTTTTTGTGGCATCAGCCATTTCCGAGATATCTGTTATTAATGGTTCGAATTGTTCAATACTTGGTCATTCTTTTAAAATCCTTTAAACTTTAAGTTGTTTCTCGCGATGTCATGGAAACAGTATGAATTTTAAGGCCAGCATATAGCGTCCAGTTGTTAAACATTTGACTATCGCTGTTCCCTTTGTATCTATAATGAAATGTGTAATGTAGCTGTTTCCGGAAAGTTTTATCTCGATTAAAATGAAGAAGAAAGGAAAATAAACTTTCGTAAGAATAATTTGTATACCCGCTATTAAGGGCTAGAGGATAGAGAAAGGCATGTGAATGCAACACTTTTTTACTTTCTCTACTACGTATAGTAAGTAGGGGAAGTATTGCATTCCACCCAAAAATTCGATACCGAGATTTCACCGGAAATACATGTTTTGAGACCTCCTGAATCCAAAAAAAGCATTTTTGGAAACATGTCCGTGTGTGTGTCTGTGTGTCTGTGAACAGCATAACTCAAAAACGAACAGTCGGATAAACACCAAACTTGGTATTTAGGTTCAGTATCTTCCAGAGATGCGACACGAAGGTTTTCAAGAAAATCCCCCCACCCCAGACTACCCTTTACATGGAACATTTTTCGAAAATTTTAATTTTCTCAAAAATGGCTCTAACGATTTTGATGAAAATATCATATGTTTAAGATAATGTCATGAGAAATGAAATGTATATCTCGAATTTTCTGGGTATGTCTCCAAAAGTATTCTTCATTGTGAACGACTTTTGCATAACTGGTAAACCATAAGAGATAGACAAAATTTTACTACACAAAAAATGTAGATCTCGTTAAAATACACAACTTATGTCATATACGTTTCTTTTGTTGAGTGAACCGTTTTCGAGATATTGCTTGTTATTCCCTTAAATTTTCCAATACTTATACTTTTTCTCAAATTCGTTATTCATTTTTTTATGTCCTGGACTTGCAAAGAGAATGGAATGCGCCGCATAGCAACCAGCGATAAAATATTTGACTATCGCTTAAAAGCTACCATATTCCCCTTGCATCTACAAGAAAATTAGCAATAAGATTGACATCTCGATATCTCGATTAACATAAAGCATATGGAGAATAGGCGTTTGTAAAAATAGATTGTACAAGAGTAGAGAAAGTCATGTGAGTGTAACACATCAGATTTTTTTCTGATGGTCCCTTGATTTACGGCACGTAAAAGAACCTCAAGCATGACAAAGAGGCCTCTGAGCAAAATTTCCGCTCTTTCACGCCCAATATAGAATGGGACGCTAAGAACCATAGTAGTTAAAGAGTGTCCATAAATAAGACTCGATTTAATTTGTATTTGATATTGGCCAATAATGTTAGCAATGTTACGGATATCGACCAATCACGATCGTTTGTCTTATATGTTTGCAAGGATGCGATTTTATTCGATGAAACGTCTGAACCGTTATAGTATCAGTATGCACTCCAGTTTGCATTACTGAAAACCAAGATTCCTCAATACTTTCAACTTTAAAAATTGTGTTTTTAATAAATAGACATTCAAATAGTGTCAACTTCAAATAAATTATGCGTTTGAAAAAATATATCTTTATTTTGTTCAGGGGCGTATTCTCTGGGTTAGCTGCGAAGCCCGGTAAATTTTGAAGAAAGAATCTGTATTACATTTAAAAATAACAAATAAATTATTCCTTGTGAGTTAAATGTTTGCGTATTGTTACGGCATGAAACGTGCTGCTCGCGATGAAACTCGGTTCCGTTCGCTATGTATTGTAGCCTGTCTTCTCAGGCGGGAGTGAGTGAGTGACCGACGTGGATTGGCTGGCTTGTTCGCGGTCGAGACAGCTCCCGATACGTTAGGTATTGCCAGTCTAGTGATTGTTATTACTAAAGATAGGGAATTTTGATTTATTTTACGGACACAAACTCGGACGTTATCTATCTCAGATATAGAAATGTAATAATTTAAAAGCCCATTCACTGTCATAAAGGAAGTTGCGCTGTTTAATTAAAATATATACACCTGTAAACATTCAGTATATACTGAACGGGTGATTGAGTTGGCTACTCTGTACTAACACAACAGATTCTTTTCATTAGGTATCAGTGTGTTATTTCGTTAAGCATGTGAAAATGTGCGATATCGTGAAACGTTTGCTCAATAAACCATTGCAAAATGGAAGGCCAAAACCTGTATTCGTGAATTAAAATGTGAGCACAGAGAAAAAATTACGTGCGAACATTTAACATGAGCCATTCTGAGAAATATGTGCGGTTAACTGGTTCGGGCGAGCTAACTAAACTTTATTGTTGGCCCTGTGTTACTCTCTTCTGAAGAAAATCCATGGACTAGTTTAGGTTTCAGCAATTTGAATTATGTAGTTACTGCTTGGGATAAGCATTAGAAATCTGTTGTCCATTTGAGGGCATTTTCAACCTTGCAAACTTTCATGCCCTAAATGAGCAATAAAGAATTGCATATTCCTTATAGAATGAATAGGTGACGGAAAATAGATTGATTTTAAGGAGATTGATTGACGTAGTATATTTTCTTGGAACAGGGGTGTCCCTTGGAGGACTTAAAGAGGGAAAAAATTCAAACAATAGGGATATACATAGAGTTGCTTAACTTATTGGCTAATTATGATCCTCTTATCGAAAATGACCTTATCAATGCTTTTGTCAGTGACAAAATAAAATGGGAAATTAGACCTGCACCTTTTGTAGCAATCCTGCTAGATGTGACAACAGATATTTCTAATCAGAGTCAACTGTTAACAGTTATAGAATATGTTGATGATGGAAACTGTCAAGAGAGGTTTTTGGGTTTTTCTGATATTTCCTCAGAACTGCTCAGGGGCTTTTCAAACACGTCACTGGAGCAGTTGAGGACTTGGATTGTGCAGATAATCTGGTAACACGGACATCTGATGGAGCTGCTGTAATGTCAGGAAATGTATCTGGACTTCAGAAACTTGTTAGATACAAATGTCCCTCAGCATATTTCATACAGTGTTGTAGTCTTAAGTTAAATTTAGAGCTGTCACAGTCTACAAATTGTATCAAGCAATGCAGGCAGCTTTTCATATCCTTCGCTGGCATACCAAATTTCTTTTCTCATTCTACAAGTCGCACAAATGCTCTTAAAGACATGCTTAATAAGCTTCCAGGTTTAGCTCCTTCAAGATGGAATTTTTCAAGATTAGTGAATACCCTTCTAATGTACTGACAGCAGCTCTTTGAGTTTTTCTTGTCCATTGAAGATGAATCAGACGGTTGGACTTCAGCATCAGGGTTTATTCATTTTCTCACGAAATGTGAGACAAACTTTTTTCCTCTTTTTGAACAGGAGTTTTTCATTTTCTGATGTACTGTATGACGTCCTCCAAAATAAAAGTATGGTTCTGATATACTGTAAAATAAAGTAGCAGAATTTTCTTAAAGACTACAGAAAATAAGAAATCAAGCTTTTGAGGAACTGTGGGCAGAAGCACATTTGTATCTTGTGGATACAAATCAAAACGATGAGGCAAGCAATGGACAAGGGACAGTTTAAAAGGATCTTTTATGAAATAGCAGACACTTTACGGTTTTAAACGAAGTTGAGATATGAGAGTCAGAAAGATTTGACATTTGTTTCTTTGTTAGATCGTGATAAATGTAGTAGCTTCAGTAAATCCTTCCCTGACGATATCTTTAGTCAACTCAAAGAACCATATGTCCACTTCTTGACACTGTCCATATGAAAAATGAACTGAAAGTTATGTACGCCCAAGAAGAGTATGCAAACAAATCAGTAAATGATATTTGTTCACATATAAAGCTAAATAAACACGTTATATTCACTGAAGTTTATAAGCCAACATAGTTGATCCTCACATTTCTAGCACTGCAACAGTTGAGAGGAGTTTTTCAGCTTTGAGACGAATCAAAACTTATCTCGGAGTTACACAAGGTCAAATTTTCGTCTAAGCAATTATGCTGTTCTTTCTATAGAGAAAGACATTGAGTTTTATTTATGGACGCTCTTTAACTGCTGTGCTCCTTAGCGTCCCATTCTGTATTGGGAGTAAAATCCGGTAATTTTACTCAGAGGTCTCTTTATCAGGCTTCAGGTTCTTTTACGTGCCGTAAATGTAGACACGGGACCACCATTATGGTCATACTTTACTTCCCTTCCAAAGGAAGCCATGGTAAGGATGTTTACGCCCGAAAACTCCATCGTGTTCCGTCAGGTTTGAACCCGCGACCTCGGGAACTAGATACTAGCATGGTAACATTCTTGTGATGATGAAAGAGAAATTTCCCGATGGGTTTTACGAGACTGCAAGAAGTTCACGTAAAAGTCCAAGAGAATTGAATTTATATACAAGTAAGAAGAAAAAGGTATGATTTTTAGAGATTATAATGTAGTTTAGCTACCTCTATATTACTTTCTCTACTACGTATAGTAAGTAGGGGAAGTATTGTATTCCACCCAAAAATTCGATACCGAGATTTCACAGGAAATACATGTTTTGAGGTGCATTAATGCATATAAAGCATTTTTGGAAACATGTCCACGTGTGTGACTGTGAACAGCATAACTCAGAAACGAACAGTCGGATAAACACCAAACTTTATTTAGGTTCAGTATCTTCCAGAGATGCGACACGAAGGTTTTCAAGAAAATCCCCCCCACCCCAGACTACCCTTTACATGGAACATTTTTCGAAAATTTTAATTTTCTCAAAAATGGCTCTAACGATTTTGATTAAAATATCATATGTTTAAGATACCTTCATGACAAATAAAATTTATAACTTGAATTTTCTGGGAATGTCTCCAAAAGTATTCTTCATTGTAAACGACTTTTACATAACTGGTAAACCATAAGAGATAGACAAAATTTTACTACACAAGAAATGTACATCGCGTTAAAATACACAATTTATGCCATATACATTTTTTTTGTTGAGTAACCATTTTCGAGATATTGCTTGTTATTCCCTTAAATTTGCCAATACTTATACTTTTTCTCAAAAGAGAATTCGTTATTCATTTTTTTTTGTCCTGGTAATGCAAAGAGAATGGAATACTGCACATAGCAACCAGCTCTTAAAATATTTGACTATCGCATAAAGCCTACTATATTCCCCTTGCATCTACAAGAAAATTAGCAATAAGATTAACATCTCGATTAACATGAAGTATATGGAGAATAAGCGTTTGTAAGAATAGTCTGTACAAGAGTAGAGAAAGCCATGTGAGTGTAACACATCAGATTTATTTTTTAGTAGTGTTGATTTTCCTTATGTTGATTCACATCTTAGTGTTTTGTGTGGGTCCTCAATCCACAGATTGGTTGAAATATCATTCAGACATACTAGATCAAGAGTTTACTGGAGATACGAGGATGGCCTTGACATCACCTCGCAGTGGAGCCCATTCCAGATCCTCCGGCTGGTTTTAAATTCTTGGTGCAGCCGGGAATTGAACCCCCGGCCTCTTGGTTGACAGCCGTGTGTTAACACTACAGCATGGAGGTGGTTATTTTTCATGGTTTTTTTTAATTTAAGGGTCTAATTTATGAGTAAATGTAATTAATTCATCGCACATATACATTATATATACTGGTGCCTCATTCTTGAACTTATTGTGCGTAGCAGGTCGCATTTCACCAACAAATAATGCTGGTAGTCACTGCAACATCTACAAGGACGCTGTTTGTATTTGCAGGTGCTCTGTTTGAAATGCGCGGAAGTATTGTGAGAACTGTACAAAAGAGGAAGATATGTTTTAACCAGTTTCTCTGGAATGCACTTCTGTTACAATAACTCTCCCTCATCAGAACGTTGCTCTTGAAGTAATGTGTTGCATAATATGGCAGTAACGAGTCTTTAATAGTGCAAACACGTCACCTCCCATGTCGAAATTTTAATACATTTAGTATAAAGTGTCTTATTCGTTCTCAGCTCCAGATTTTCGCTTCTATATATACTATAAATATATTATATAATACATATAATTATATACCGGCTTTGTTCCATACTTGCCTTAACTGATTAGTTTACATTGGCCAGTAGTAGGCGCTTTGTGGCGAGCGTAATTCTTGCAGTATATTCTGAAGCAACATTGAGATAAAAATACCGCGAGATAGAAATATGATTAATATTAAACAAAAACAATTCAGGTTTTTTTGACGTTCTTTAACTACTATGATTCTTAGTGTCCCATTCTATATTGGGCGAGAAAGACCAGCAATTTTGTTCAGATGCCTCTTTATCAGGCTTGAGGTTCTTTTACGTGTCGTAAATGTACGACACGGGACCAGCGGCTTTACTTCCCTTCCGAAGAAAGCCAGGCTAAGGATTTTTACGCCCGAAAACATTCATCACCTTCCACTGGGTGTTTGAAGAACCCGCGACCTCGGGAACTAGAGGTATATGGTATCCAGACCACGGAGGACGACCATTAAACAAAAGAAAGGAAGACAAAATAGAAGAAAGGAACTAATATGAAGCGCGTGGTGGCCGTTAGGCCTTAACGAGCCGCAGTTAAACTACAGGGTTCTGTGTATTCGAGATTTACCCGAGGTTTAGTTAGGTTTAGGTTAGTGCATGTGTATATGAGTTGGATTTTAATAACGCAGTAAAGCAGGCGGGATGAAACTAGACTCTCGTTTAGATCTTAAGCTGAATGTTGATGCAAACGGATTAAATATTAACGATTGTACCTACGTAGAAGTAAATACATCGCCATTTATGCTACAGTTGGTTTCGCAGTTTCTTCTGCGCATGTGCAGTATTAACAACTTTATTAAAGTGTGTTTGAGGACAGAATGATTAGTAGAAATTTGTGGCCCCCTCGATCCCCCGGCCAAACCCCCTGCAATTTCTATCTCTGGGGTAACTTAAAACAAAGTGTACAAGACAAACCCACACACCCTGGAAGAATTAAAACTAAATATCCGCCAGGAAATTGCCAACATTTCTCAACGTGAACTACGGCGAGTGATGGATAGTTTCCTAAAGAGGTGCCAAAAATGTATGGTATGTATGCCAGTTTCAGCATCTCCTTTCATAAAGTTGGTAAGTAAAGCCTTTAAAAGTAGTTTTAAAAATGTTGTATGGTTTCATCCGCGCCTTTCTATGATAGCGGCAGACGACAACGAGCGCCGAGGACGCGGACAGGAAAAACACCGCGCAGCCGGTTCGTAGTCTTTTGGCTCTCTCTGTATATCTAGTATTATAAAGGGATTACTCGGCAATACTCCCGTATCTATCAATGGCTCAGTATCACTATACTCGTATGACACACGAATATCTCTTACTATTTTATTCCAGAACACAAATATACTTTCTAACACTTTTCCAACACAACTTATGAATGCAGATAACGTGATCAACATATTTGTTCATTATAAACAATATACCGATCACACCCGCGGCAACATTCAGCGGCCCCAAGCCGCAGCAGGATCTGTGAAGTGGGATCCCAGTGATCCACGTTAGCGTTTTCAAATTGACATTGTTTTAGTGACTTCCAACGGTGGTTTCTGCTTTATACGTGTCACCGTTTAAAACGCTGGGTGGGTTGGCCACATCATTTCATTCGAGCAACATCTAGTGATTAACTCCTTCCTTTAACATTCCACATTATTCTACATGCACTTTTTTCTGGGTTTTGTAAGTATTTTTGCTGTAAAACCTGAGGTGATAAATGCGGGAGTGTTACCGGTTATTTTCGTACCCTTTTTCACTATGAACCAATGTGTTGATTATCTACTAAACTTAGAATTTCTTTCCATCAAAACCACCATCGCGAACACCATACTCACTTCAGCAAGGTCTTTATGTTGTAACAGACTTGGAAATTCAATAATTTTTTTACAACAAATACACGTTGTTGAATTCTGTACTCCATTTCAATGGAATTTAAAACTCGATGCAGAGTAATTGGTTTTTAAAACGTTGGACATCCCATTGAAACACTATAATCCAAGTAATAATGCTATTGCTACGAAAGCTCTTTAACTGCTGTGGTCCTTATCGTCCCATTTATTTCTTTAATTGTTTCAAAACGAGTTATGCTAGCGACAACTTATACCTGAAATGCAGAGGAAGTTTGGGAGATTATTTACCTCTATAGCAAATGTTCAAAATGTCCTCCATCCTGCATTAAGCACAACTCAACACGTCGTTCCATGTTACTGGCCATTCGTTGGAGGAATCTTTTGTCAATAGCTTGAAAGTCCTGTGTAATGTTGTGCTTCAGATCGTCCAATGTCTGGGGACGTGTGGCATAAACCCTGTCTTTTAAGTAACCCCATAGAAAGAAGTCCGGCGATGTCAAATCCGGAGATCTCGGTGGCCACAGGTTCTTGGAAATTATCCGGTCGTCAAAGAAACTTGCAATTAGTGCCATGGATTCATTTGATGTATGACATGTAGCGCCGTCCTATTGAAAATATCCTTGACTCAGCTCTACATGTCTAGTTGCTCAGCAAACTCCATGAAAATTCGTGTTACTCTGCAGTGTTCACATTGTTTTAAAAAAAATTGGTCCCACAATTCTCTGTGCTAATATTGCGCAACAAACTCCGATTTTAACCGGGTGCATAGGTGCTTCATGAATAACATGGGGATTTTCTCGTGAGTTATTTGAGTTCGCATAGCCGGATAAATGGAACCATGCTTTATCTGTGAACCATTTGGTGGACAATATGGCAGGATTTTGCACAATGAACGCCTGAAACCAACGACACTAATTCAGTCATCTATCTTTATCTGGTTCGTGTAACTGATGGACAACCGTAATCCTATACGGCTTTAGGCCTGCATTTTTCACAGCTCTCTGACACATTGAGTAGCTGTACCCTGTCTCCTGCGACAAGGCTCATAACGATTTTTGGGTGACTGACCCAGTCGTACTCTTACGTCAGCAACAACCGTGGGAAGTCTAGATGAACGAGTTTTGCCTTTTTCACTCACCAGAGATCCAGTTGTTTCCAATTTGTTTATCAGTCCCAGTATTGTGTTTCTTTGGGAAGGATTCCGAACCCCAAATTCTCTTTGGTATGCCCTTTGAGTAGCGGTTATTGAATTCGTAATCTGGTATTGCTTTACAAGGAAGAGTCGTTAATTTAATGTGTACTTCATTTTCACGTTGACTAGAAAAAAATCTCAAAAACAGTTGCCGACAATAAAACTAACAATTACGAATAAAACACGAACATCTGCGCATCTAGTGACAGGCAATCGAAACTCCAGAACAGTCTGCTTAATTTGGAGGTAAAATTGGGGCATTGAGTGAACAGAATAATCAAAGAAAGAAATGTGTCAGTTCTTCATAAATCATCCTGTATATTGGGTGTGAAAATCGGTAATTTTCATATCTTGGAGTGTGAGAAGCCTGGTGAGAAGTTGAAAGTGATCGCTTGAACATTATCGTCACCTTAGCGGGAACGTTGTTTTTCAGTTGACCTATAAAAACTGGTCTCGGTATTCAAGGCGCGGTTTATATGGAATAATGTGTTATAATGAGGGATTCCTGGGTGAAAATTGCTTGAAGCAATTACATTAATTATTAATTTTTTTTTCTTTGTTGTAAGCTTCAATTGCTGTACAACTGTGACAGGACATACATTACGCTTTGGTTTTTACTTTCTGTACCACCTACCTATAGAGGTAAGTGGAAGTACCTAGTGTATTTCACCCCCAAAATTTATGTTAATATTTCATTGGAAATGCACGTCTTGGGATCCCCTGAATAATAAAAAAATAATAAAAACCTTATTACTTTCTCTACTACTCATGTATAAGTAGGCAAGTGGAGATTTCTAATTGTTATATTGTTCCAGTTTTGTTCTGTTGCTTTTATTATTTTTATTTTATACATTTAATATTACTCTTTTATTATTTCATATTCAACCGCATATGTATTTAGTATGCTTTGTTCTAACGGACATCTGTTTTATTGGGTAAGTAAAAAAAAGAATGTTTCACTATAAATTAGATATGGTTGTCACCGGAAATACACGTTTTGAGGTCACTTGAATTAATAAGCATTTTAAGAAAAGTGATCCGCACGCTTGTGTGAACAGCATGTATCAAACACTAAGCTCGGTTTAAGTATCAAACTTGCTATTTAATTTCAGCATTTTCAAAGAATATGACATTAAGATTTTCAAGAAAATGCCCCACCCCAAACTACTCTTTACATGGGCAATTTTTTTCTGAAAAATGGCTCCAACGAGTTTTATTAAAATACCATATGTTTAAGATATTTACGTGATAAATGAAATGTATATCTTCAATTTTCTGTGAATGTCATGTGAACTTCCCTTGAATTTTATATAAAAAGGACCAGCTTATAAGATAGACAAAAACTTAGCACAGGAAAAATGTAGAGCTAGTTAAAATACACAATTTGTGTCAAGTATTTGTTTTTCCTGGTGTTAGCCATTTTAAATATTCCACATTACAAGTCTAGACCTTTTCAAAGCGTCGCCTAACAGGTATGCTTGAAAGTTTGCGACTCTTCCTTCCCTTTGCCTTCTTATCCTTCCATCGCAAGACGTTGTTACCACGAATGCTGTTTCCGCATGTTGAAACCCTCTTGCTTAATGTGTAGTAATTTCTAGATAAAATATTTCGTGAGTAGCACAACGAGGATAGAAGAATACTTTATAGATAATGCACTATGTGAATTAGTTATTCATAGATAGTTCGTCAGAATGCATCACATATGCAGCTCGTTTGTCTTTATTTATTTATTTATTTATTTATTTTAAGTCGCTTGTCATATCGTGAATCCATAAGGACACAAACCACCATATAGTAAATTACATTGTAAGTGTACATTAGTCAGAAAACGTTATAATTTGGCGTATATCTTAGTTTGTTTTGTTTACTTAAGTATCATTTGTTTTAAACACCGGATTGGTGATGGCGCCACACATGTTGTCCGGAACTTTGCACTTGTATGGTGATGACAATCCAGGATCATATGAGGTATAGTAAGTGGACATTTACAGAAGTTACAACGTGAAGGAGGATCACGAGATATAAGGTAGGAGTGACTGTGTGTCCTATGCGTGAGAGCAGCTTAGTCCTTGTGGGGAAAGGAAATCACTGGGTATTTAGGAGAGCAAGGAGAATAGATGTCATGCAGTTTACTTGTAGATGAGCTGTTCTAATGCTGCTTCCATATCTGAGTGATCTTCTTGTGGACGTATCCGAGGAAGTCACTGCATGGTATTGTACAGTTTTTTGGAGGATGCTTGGTAGCCTCTTTAGCTGCAACGTCAGCTTCCTCGTTCCCTGGGATGCCGACGTGAGACGGAGTCCAGATAAGCTTGATATATTTACCAGATTGAATTGCTGTATCGTATAATATCAGTAGTTCTGCAGCCAGTGGGTGAGACAAAGAGTTTTTGTGATGTAATGCTAACAAGGCACTCATAGAGTCCGTGAATATGACAAAGGAGTCATACTGTGTGTTGTCTAGGATGTATTCCAGAGCAAAACGATCGCATATAGCTCACACGTGTAGAAGCTAAGATAGTTAGGTAGACTGTGTAGTATCGTGTGATCAGGGAACACTACTGCGCAAGCGCAGTTGTCGGTAAGTTTAGAGCCGTCAGTATACATTGGAAATGAAGATGAATTTGATGTGTGGAGATCTTGAAACATGCTTTGCAAAGTAGAGATCTCGGTAGCGGATTTGCTGTATCTGGACATAGAGATGTGAACTGGGGAGGCTTGAGTTCCAGGGTGCTATAGGTGGAGAGCAACAGGGAATTAGTTCAGGTAATGTGATGTTAAATTCCTCAAGATATTGAGAGAGGCTATTAGCGAAGCTGACTTGTAGCAACAGATTCATGGCAAGGCTTGCCCCTGCGTTAGTGGGAAACACGCAGCAATGAATTGCAGTTTACCTTACTATTATACGAACAGCAAAAGATATACTTAACATTTTCCTTCTATGGCTAATAGAGGTTCATCGGCTTCTATACGGAGACTATCTATAGGGGTGATATTAAAGGCTCCTAAGGTAGGGCTGAGTAGCTAGCATCTGGTAGATGATACATCCATTGTCAAGTTGGAGCAGTTGGAGGTCTTGTACGTGCGTAACAAAAAAGATTTGCTCCCCAATTTCGTCAGCTAATGTTTTCAATATATTGGGACGACGTGTGCAGCTGACCTTAAGAAGTTTTAGGCATGGAATCCAGGTGAGTTCGTGATCAGAAAGTAATTCAAGAATGCGAACTGTGTTGGTAACTGGCAGACAATGAGCTCCCAATAGTCGTAGGGTTCCTCATGATTACGTTGTTTGGAGAAAACATTGCACTGACTTTTATGAGCAGAAGATTCTGCTTAAAATTCTCATTCCCTGTGACAGGGACTTATTTGGTGAAGCCTTCAATCTGTTTTTCCAATGCTCTCTGGAATTCCAGAGGGCGTTGGTGTTTCACAACCTCTACCGTTTTCTGGCAGTTTGGACGGATACCCAACAATGCTCCCATTATTGCAAGTTTCTTTACCAAATAAGGGATGAAAGACTCCGGATTCCAGTAAATTGCCGCTGTCTGACTGTATAGTGATCCATACTCGTCTATAGTGTTATGAATTTATATACTTTGTAACATAATCACAGTATCACATAAGTAAGGAAGCGTCCGTACGATAACATAAAATGGCCAACTTGCACATCCGCACGACTAGAAATAATATTGATACTAATTGTCATTATTTTCACTACGCTTTTCACACACCAAGGTATGTCGGTAGCAAATATTACTACATTACATCATTACTTTGATTCATATAAGCAAAATCTGGGCCACTGGCGGTTGGAAAACCCTGTATGTACTATAATATCAGCTTGTATTACGTGGTTAAGTGGCTGGCGCATTGTCTTTTGAGGTGACTCCATCCTTCTTCAGTTTGTGGTTAGACGTTTCCATTCATGATCGGCATATAAACGCTTTATATCCCTAACTCTTGATAAACACTCCTCAGAAGTGATTTGAGGTAAGCAAATAGTACGGTAATGGAAATTTTATAGCTGAGAAAATACTCGCTGGTCGATAACTGCAACGCAATATTTACTTTATACATGGTAATCCAAAGAACTACCATTTCAACAAGCAATGTTGTTATGATAAAAGGCGTTAAGAATTTTGTTATATAGGCGCTAACAGAAACGCAGCTCTGCTCGCTACCTTAAGGAAAATCAATGCTATTTTTCCACTAAATCTCCTCCGAATAAATAAATTTATGGACTTTCTGCTTTACTTTGGTCTTCAGAAGCGATGAAAGTGATGTATTACACGCCCTACATCTGTCACCCTATGTCATCCTCTAGCTCCAACACAATGCTGGCAACATATGAATAACAAATACCGCCAAAGCCAGTAAGATACTGGCAACGATCTCAGCCTGCGTTCCTAATTAGTTTTTATTTCAGGTTTATTAATTTTTTACGTTTCTGATTCACGGAAGGTTAGGTTAGGGCTAGATTATATTATATATAGGTTTCTGATTCACGGGAGTTTAGGTTTAGTTAGTATATATATGTATATATTATATAAGCTTAGGTTTCCGATTCACGGGAGGTTGGGTTTAGTTTCTTTTTAATAATATAATCTTAGGTTTCTGATTCATGGGAGGTTAGGTTAGGTTTAGTTTTCTTTTCTTTTTACTTTCTCTACTACGTATAGTAAGTAGGGAAGTATTGTATTCCACCCAAAAATTCGATACCGAGATTTCACGGGAAATACATGTTTTGAGACTCCCTGAATCCAAAAAAAGCATTTTTGGAAACATGTCCGTGTGTGTGTCTATGTGTGTGTGTGTGTGTGTGTGTGTGTGTGTGTATGTGTGTGTCTGTGAACAGCATAACCCAGAAACGAACAGTCGGATAAACACCAAACTTGGTATTTAGGTTCAGTATCTTCCAGAGATGCGACACGAAGGTTTTCAAGAAAATCCCCCCACCCCAAACTACCCTTTACATGGAACATTTTTCGAACATTTTAATTTTCTCAAAAATGGCTCTAACGATTTTGATTAAAATATCATATGTTTAAGACATTTTTACGACAAATGAAATGTATATCTCGAATTTTCTGGGAATGTCTCCAAAAGTATTCTTCATTGTGAACGACTTTTGCATAACTGGTAAACCATAAGAGATAGACAAAATATTACTACACAAAAAATGTAGATCGTGTTAAAATACACAATTTATGTCATATACATTTTTTTAGTTGAGTGAACCATTTTCGAGATATTGCTTGTTATTCCCTTAAATTTTCCAATACTTATACTTTTTCTCAAATTCGTTATTCATTTTTTTATGTCCTGGATATGCAAACAGAATGGAATGCTCCACATAGCAACCAGCGCTTAAAGGATTTGATTATCGCTTAAGAGCTACCATGTTCCCCTTGCATCTACAAGAAAATTAGCAATAAGATTAACATCTCGATTAACATAAGGCATATGGAGAACAAGCGTTTGTAAAAATAGTTTGTACAAGAGTAGAGAAAGTCATGTGAGTGTAACACATCAGATTTTTACTTTCTCTACTACGTATAGTAAGTAGGGGAAGTATTGCATTCCACCCAAAAATTCGATACCGAGATTTCACCGGAAATACACGTTTTGAGACCTCCTGAATCCAAAAAAAGCATTTTTGGAAACATGTCCGTGTGTGTGTGTGTGTGTGTGTCTGTGAACAGCATAACTCAAAAACGAAATCGGATAAGCACCAAACTTGGTATTTAGGCTCAGTATCTTCCAGAGATGCGACACGAAGGTTTTCAAGAAAATCCCCCCACCCCAGACTACCCTTTACATGGAACATTTTTCGAACATTTTAATTTTCTCAAAAATGGCTCTAACGATTTTGATGAAAATATCATATGTTTAGGGTAGTGTCATGTGAAATGAAATGTATATCTCGAATTTTCTGGGAATGTCTCCAAAAGTATTCTTCATTGTGAACGACTTTTGCATAACTGGTAAACCATAAGAGATAGACAAAATTTTACTACACAAAAAATGTAGATCGCGTTAAAATACACAACTTATGTCATATACATTTCTTTTGTTGAGTGAACCGTTTTCGAGATATTGCTTGTTATTTCCTTAAATTTTCCAATACTTATAAGTTTTCTCAAATGCGTTAATCATTTTTTTTATGTCCTGGACATGCAAAGAGAATGGAATGCGTCACATAGCAACCAGCGTTAAAATATTTGACTATCGCTTAAAAGCTACCATATTTTCCTTGCATCTACAAGAAAATTACCAATAAGATTGACATCTCGATATCTCGATTAACATGAAGCATATGGAGAATAGGCGTTTGTAAAATTAGATTGTACAAGAGTAGAGAAAGTCATGTCAGTGTAACACGTCAGATTTTTTATGTCCTGGACATGCAAAGAGAATGGAATGCGCCACATAGCAACCAGCGTTAAAATATTTGACTATCGCTTAAAACCTAGCATATTCCCCTTGCATCTACATGAAAATTACCAATAAGACTGACATCTCGGTATCTCGGTTAACATGAAGCATATGGAGAATAAGCGTTTATAAAAGTAGTTTGTACAAGAGTAGAGAAAGTCATGTGAGTGTAACACATCAGATTTTTTTATATAAGCTTGTTTTAATTAGTTACCAGTGGTTACATCACTTCGCTCGCGTGCGTTCCTAAGCTTAGGTTTCTGATTCACGGGAGGTTAGGTTTAGTTTAGTTTTCTTTTTATATAAGCTTGTTTTATTTAATTACCAGTGGTTACATCGCTTCGCTCGCGTGCGTTCTTAAGCTTAGGTTTCTGATTCTCGGGAGGTTAGGTTAGGGTTAGTTATATATATATATATATATATATATATATATATATATATAAGCTCAGGTTTTTGATTCACGGGAGGTTAGGTTAGGTTTAATTTTGGTTCATATATATAAGCTCAGGTTTCTGATTCATGGGAGGTTAGGTAAGTTTATTTTTTTAATATACATAAGCTTAGGTTAACTATGCAGTGTTACAGTGTTACTGTAAAGCAAGTTTTTTATTAAACTTTTAATACAACAATGTGTTGCGTTTTTGTCAGTGGCAATGCAAAATAAAGAAGAAGAAGAAGAAGAAGTAGTAGTAACAACACACCACTTTTTCCGCGGATTTCACTTCTTGTTTATGTTGGCAGTTCCCATTGCGCATGTGCGATAACGACAAGATGGCTAATTTTGTTGTGTTTACATCGTAATTTTGCTATAAAAGTAAAACACCTAAAACGGGCGGGCAGGTGGGCACGAGATATAAGGTAATTTATTCCCTTTCTGTTAGCTTTTATTAACGTTTTTACTGAAGACCAAAGTAATTCAGCATTGGCTTTAATAGTAAATTATGATACATAGGGTAAATGTAGGGTTTCATTTTGCGAATAGGAATGTTTATGACCTTCGTTCTGCAGTCCTACGAGCAAAATAAAACAGTTTTAACACGTGAGGCATTTACTATTTTTTAGACAGCGCTCGAATTTGTAGAATATCAACAATATTATATTGATTCCTGAAACTAACAAACATCACGTTTAGAACGCGTTCTTGAAACAAGTGAAATTACGTTAGAAAAGCGAGAAGTAAGATATTTTGTTGATTCGCTAGCAGTCATTTTCAGTTAAATTATTTCCATTATGTTTTTCCTTACACCAGGCAATAAAGCGATTAAATGCTAAATCATATTGCTTTCTGAATTTTTTGGGTAAGTACTTCTTGTGTTACTCTTTCTGATGCTTCTGTAACTACACTCCCATTTCGGTTTATTCTGAATTCATAATTTCCGCCGTTTGGTCTTTATGTAGGTTAGATAAAAGAGTAATGTTTTAGATCAAAGAAAGCTGCCAATATAACGTATACCTAGGTTATCTCTACAACGAATTGCGATTAAATGAAGCATGCGGATTTGTATTGTGAAGAGATAATGCGAGCGCTATGAGAAATTAAGGATGTAAAAAGATATAATGAAAAGTAAAACCTAATCAAACCAAGTCGAGTTATTAAACGTGTGTAAGTACAAAGGATAATTGCCATGTGATTGGACTTGAAAGCAAAGTTGGTCACAATGCTGATAATCGCACTAGCGTGATAATCTAAATCTTTTAGCTCGTGTGCACTGTGTTACATGTTATACTTTTAGGCCATGCTGTCAAAAAACAATATTTTATGTTGCATTTAATGTGTATTTTGCCTTTTTGTTAATAAGCACATATAATATTTCAACCGTTTGTAAATTATGCGGCTTGTGTGCTTGTTTTTGCATATATATTCTATAAAGATGTTTTTATTTTATTCATTTTATTTTAATATTTGATTTAGAAATAGCATATTTGCGAATAATGCGTGTCATCCAGTCAGTCTTGAAGCTTGACAACCTGATGGCAGCTGACACGCATCGCAATCATGTCACATCGGCGAATCTCTGGTCGTAGCCGTTGCCTCGCGGCATGAAGGTGCCTTGTCAGGGACTTGACGGAATTGAGCTCAACTGTGGTGGTTATACGTAATATTAAATTTAGTTTAAACGTTGTTGTTTAGTATCTCTTTTGAGATTTATACAATTTATAACTACTAATTTACACAAAAGAAAGCATTTAAAAATATTCACTGTTAATGGTTTTAAAAATTCAATTCCTAAAATATTCCTGTAGTTTCGCAATTGTTCTCCAGTTGAAACTTCAGGTAACGGAATTCAGTGGTGTGGTGCCTGTTTTCGTGTAATCATGGCAAAAGTTAAAGTGAGAGGTAATATTAGGTTAATCAATGTCGTTACTTAACTGTCTCCAGATTAAATTTGCAAGTGTTGGTAATGTAGTGAAGGAAGAAATACATAGGATAGTATCAAATGTGTGAGACTGAAGAAATGTTAACAGCGAAACATTGCGAGCTGCCTATTAAAACCACATCAAGTTGCTGTGAGGTAAGAGGTTTACCTGCTATAAGGACATATTAAAAAGCAGTAGTAAGGGAAAACTTAAAACACGTGACAGTCGTAAACTGCAATAGAACACAAGTTGAGAGTGTGGAGAACTAGAAATGCGAGGACCATTATTTATTTATTTAAGGGAATTGTATCCCAACTATGTACACTAATCTTTTTAAACAGCATAAAGACAGTAACAGCGTTATAACTTTTAAATTCTCTACTCTCGAGTTTTTATTTGTCCGCACATTCTCATTTTCAAATTGTTCCACACGACGCTCTTTTCGATATAAATGAATTAAATTTTATATACCCCTTTAAATAGCAGGATAAAGATGTGATGACATGAAATTTTTAACATGTTCAGTTGTAACATTATTAAACAACAATATTAATATTTTGTCAATTTTTACATTATTTGAAGTCTCTTGTTTAACATTTATTTTCTTCCAAACTTGTAGAATAATTAAAGCTTAATTTCTGCAATTTATTAACATACTATTAACGACTTCGATATAAATTATTAATTTTTGGAAAAAATAATTGTGTCACTTGCAGAAATTTTTCAAAAGGTTAAAAAATAATATAAAAAGATTTGATATGATACACTCACATGACTTTCTCTAATCTCTATCGTTTGTTAGTGGGTATACAAACTATTTTTACTTTTCTTCAAACTATTCTGCCTACTACATTTTAATTCAAATAAACCTTTGCAGAAAAAGCTACATTACACATTTCGTTATAGATACAAAGGGAACAACGATAGTCAAATGTTTAACAACTGGACGCTACAGGCTGGCCTTCATATTCCATAATGTTTCCATGCAATCGCGAGAAATGACTGAATATTGACAGGACTTTAAGAGAATGACCAAGAAATGAACAATTCCAACCATTAATAACAGATATCTTAAAAATGGCTTATGTCACAAAAAAAACTTATTTGAAATAAATTATGTGTTTTAAAAAGATAACATGTTTTGTGTCGTATATTTTCGCCTACCGGATAACGTTTATCAGTTAAACAAGATTATAGAAAATGCCCTCCGAATGAAGAGGACTCCCTAGGCTATTCTCAGAAAATTCAAGATACACATTTTATTTGTGATGAAAGTATCTTTAACATTTGGCAGTTTAATGAAATCGTTAGAGCCATTTTTTAGAAAATCAAAAGTTTCGAAAAATCTTCCATGTAAACAGTAGTTTGGAGTGGGGGAATTTTCTTGAAAATCTTTGGAAGGTACTGAATCTAAATACCAGTTTTATATTTATCCGACTTTTCGTTTCACGCACGCGCGCGCGCGCGCGCACACACACACACACACATACATACATAGACCTGTTTTATTCAGGGGCTTCAAAAAATATATTTCTGGTGAAACCTCAACATCGAATTTTTGGGTGGAATACGATACTTCCCCTACTTACTATACGTAGTCCAGAAAGTAAAAATGATTTTTCTGGATTCAGGAGGCCTCAAAACATGTATTTCCGGTGAAATCTCAACATCCAATTTTTGGGTGGAATACGATACTTCCCCTACTTACTATACGTAGTCCAGAAAGTAAGAATGATTTTTCTGGATTCAGGAGGCCTCAAAACATGTGTTTCTGGTGAAATCTCGGTATAGAATTTTTGGGTGGAATGCTTGTCCTACTTATTATACGTAGTAGAAAAAGTAAAAATGCTTTTTTGGATTCAGGGGTCTCAAAACATGTGTTTCTGGTGAAATCTCGGTACAGAATTTTTGGGTGGAATGCTTGTCCTACTTATTATACGTAGTAGAAAAAGTAAAAATGCTTTTTTGGATTCAGGGGTCTCAAAACATGTGTTTCTGGTGAAATCTCGGTATAGAATTTTTGGGTGGAATACTTGCCCTACTTATTATACGTAGTAGAAAAAGTAAAAACGGCTTTTTCTGGATTCAGGGACCTCAAAACATGTGTTTCTGGTGAAATCTCGGTATAGAATTTTTGGGTGAAATGCGATATTTCCTCTTGTGTGCCGTACGTAAGGGGTGGAGGAAGCAAAACGCTTTTATTGATATCACATTTGTATTTTTTGCAAGGCTGGACAAATGATCGTAAGTTAAGACGTGCGGGTGTTGTGTTACCAGTCCCATCCAAAGATAGAATCCATCAGCTTACCTGTGTGAACGACTTGTGAACTTGCTTGAAGACGCCCAGCATCACTATTCTTCTGTCACTGCAACTGCCGTTTTTATACGCAAGCATGTGCATTCAAGGACACATGTTAATTATCCAGATGACAAATAGGAGTGTCATCTTCTTTCAGTTTGTGAAACATTAAATCACGATATGGAATCGTGTACGAAAAATCTTGTGTGCTGCATTCACATGTTTTTATTTTTACATAGTTTCTACAAAGTCGATTAGATTAGATTTATTATGCTAATTACATAATACTAGAATGCATAGACGACGTCATTATAAAGGTCAATCACACAGTAATATCGTAACAAATGGTCAAACACTATACAATCTGCAGTCAATAAAGCAAATTTTCACCGTGCTCTTAAATATATGTAATATAGCAAATTTCTAACCTGAGGGAGGAGACAAATGGTTAAATAAATTAATAGAGACAATAACAACTTTTTTGTATTGCTGTATTTATATATAGGTTACGAGATTTATTGCAGAGTATTTATGAACTGAGTCACATGTTGCAAGTCGACTTACATCTTTGCTATTCTTACCACGTACATAGTAAGCAGAGAAGGTATTGCATTCCACTTAAAAATTCGAGACCGAGACTTCACCAGAAATACATATTTTGAGGTCCCCCGAATCAAAAAATGTAGAAAAAGTAGTGTGTGTGCGTCTATGTTTCTGTGAAAAGCATAACTAAAAAGCGAAAAGTCGGATAATACAAAACTTGGTATTTAAATTCAGTATGTTCCAAAGAAGCCACACAAACATTTTGAAGAAAATCCTTGACTTGACTTCATCATGGTGTTAAAAGTGCTTACCTTTGAGTTGGAGGAACATGTGAAAATCACTTGGGAAAAGATCTGGTGAATATGGAGGATGCGAGAAAACTTCCCAGTTGAATCTTCTGAGCTCCGCCTGGGTCAAGATTCAACTTGGAAGTTTTCTCGTATCCTCCGTATTCACCGGAGCTTGCCCCAAGTGGTTTTCACATGTTCCCCTGACTCAAAAGTCATCATGGAGTTTAGCACCATGATACGAAGATCAATCAGAAGTGAACAGCTGGTTACGAGCGCAGGACCCGACCTGCTACAACACTGGCTTCGAAAACCTTGTGTCACGTCCCCAAAAATGCTTGGAAAAACATATTCACTATGTAGAAAAGTAACAGAAGGATTGCAGAATATAAATAAAATTAATTCAACATGATCAATTGTGTGTAATGTTTTTATAAAATAGGGAAACTTATTTATTGGACGAACCTCGTAGATATAAAGAGAAGAGCGATAGTCAAATGTTTAACAACTAGACGCTATATGCTGGCCTTAAAATTCCATACTGTTTCCATGACATCGCGAGAAACAACTGAATGCTGAAAGAAGAGAATGACCAAGAAATGAACAATTCATACCTTTAATAACGGATATCTCAGAAACAGCTTATGCCACAAAAAACTTACTTTAAATAAGTTGTGTGTTTTAAAGAGGTCTACACTTATTGTGTACTACGTTTTCGTCTATCGCTTAAGGTTTACCAGTTGTACAAGATTATACAAAATTCCTTCTGAATAAAGAGAACTTCCTAGGCTATTCCCAGAAAATTCAAGATATACAGTTTATTTGTCATGTAAATATATTTAATATATGATATTTTAATTAAAAAGGTTATCATTTTCTAGAAACTCAAAATTTTCAAAAATTGTTCCGTATAAATGGTAGTTCGAGGTGGGAAGTTTCTTTGAAAATCTTTGTGTCGCATCTTTGGAAGGTACTGAACTTAAATACCAAGTTTGGTGTTTATTGAACTTTTCATTTTTGAGTTATACTATTTGGAGACACATAGAAACACACACACACATGGACCTTTTTGTAAAAGTGCTTTTCTTTGGGGCCTCAATCCTTGTATTTCCGATGAAATCTGGGAATCGAATTTTTGAGTGGAAATCAATACCTCCTCTCCCTAATATGTACGTAGTAAAGAAAAGCAATAAGCTTTCGTAGGTATACTTTGTAGAAGAATGGGCAGAGAAAATTATGTGAATCTTTCTTATCAGGTTTTGTTTTTGTTAAGGTATAAATATTTTTCTTTACTTTCTTTTTCGCTTTTCTTTTTATTCTATGGACTTCAAAACAAATGTTACCGTTAAAATATCTATCAAGTTTTGGGTTAGTATACAATATTTACCATATCTAAGCTAGGTACGTTGTAGAGAAACAGTTTTAGCCTATGTAACACGTTTAAAATCTGAGAAATGTGCTTCCTAGATGACATCTTTACATTCAAAGACTTTACTATGTAAGTTCAAAAGTGAATTCACATCTAGCTCTAGAGTTATAGGGCAATACTTAATTAGACAGTTCTAGTTAAGGTTTCTCGGCGAGAATCTCAGTTTGATAGAAACTGCTGGCTTCATAACTATACCATACACGAAGTTCTCCTCCAGTGTTGCCATGTCAGTCACAGCTTCTGTAACCTTGACATGACGAAGTACAGTAGAGAGTATAGACTTCATCTCCATCATGGCCATCTTGTATCCGAGACATATGCGTTGACCGCCTCCAAAAGGAAGGTATGCATACGGGTGTCCCTTCCCTTCGTTCTCAGGTGCGAATCTGTCAGGGTCGAACTTCATAGGGTCTGGAAAATACCTTCCGTCTCTGTGGATTTTAAGAGTGAAGAGTATAATGTAAGATCCGGTTAGTGCTTTTTTACCATCACCAATATCTGTGTCTGCCTCCACATGACGTAGTACAATCGGCACTGGTGTATACAGTCGAAGTGTTTCTTTGATTACCTGAAAATAACACCACTGTTACAAGCAAATCTTTACTAATATAATAGAGACACAAATTATATGTATTGTGAGAAATAAAGACACTGGTTAACTGGAAAAGACTTAATTTATTACGCGAAATGCGTTACAAACCTCGCCTTGCAGCTCTTATTTACAAGTCACTTGTAACTATCTCGTAATTGACACATTCATTTTCTGCAGCCTTATTATAGTCCCATGTTGCTAGGGACACACATTAAGGCAATGTTTTAGAATTTACCAAAACGCAGATGTGAACTTTCTCGAAGAGTCGCCAGTCAAAGTCTCTCCTAGTGTTTGGCGCACTGTATTGGCCACACTGCTAGCTCCTCGAAGCTGGTCGCCCCGAGCAGTGTCTGTCTAAGCGGCTCAAATGTACAGCTGACATCCTACCTCGGGGCAAGCTCTGGATGCGGTAGACTACATTCTTAATCCTCTTCATCGCATGGTGCGGTCCTTGCCAGGGTTGTTGAAGCTTGGAGCTGCGCCCTTTGGACCGGGTATGGCGTTACAATCTCACCAGATCCTCTACTGGAAACCTTAGCTGTTGGTTTGCCAGATGTAATGAGTCTTTGCGCTCGCTCGACACCTCGTACATGTCGATGGGATGGTCCACTAGGTCTTCCATATACTCGATTGTTGGTTGTTCTGACACAGGGCTTTTCCAAACATCAGGTCACATGGAAGACGCAACTTCCTGGCGTTAATCCAGTAGTTTTATGTATTGAGAGCGGTATGTCAGTAGAAAAGCCGCTCCCTGAAGTTCCAGTCCCTTTGGTGACGGGCGAGAAATTCCTCATTTGTTCTTCGAGAATCTTGACGTACCCCTTTACGGTGCCGTCTGACTCTGAGTGAGGAGATGTCATGTGAGTCTTATGCACTCCAGCCCAATATCCAAGTTCAACTTGAAGTTGGTGCCCTGATCACTATATTGCTCCTAGTGGTACCCCAAAGCGACAGAACAGATCCTCCACGAGATAGTCTGCTATTATCTTGACTTCTTGATTAGGGATAGCATACACTTCTGGTCACTTGGTTAAATAATCCATGGCCATCAACAGGCACTTGCTTCCCTGTCTTACACAGGAAATGAACCACTTACGTCAATGACGATTCGTTCAAAATGTGTTCCCATGTTATACTGTTGCATTGGACCCCGGGACCTAGTGTGTAGGCCGCCATCTGATGTGTGTAGGTCGCCCATCCTCCGGAGGAAGTCTTCCCGGAATAGTTCTAGAACTTGCGACGGTGCTGGGTCTTGGGTTCCGTCGCATCGAGATAGGCTTATAGCTAGCTTACACGTCCCAACTCTGTCCCAGCCTGGATGTCCTTATTGTTGACCGATGGGTTTATCAGTCACATGGCACTTCCTCTCGCCACTGTGGCGATACCCTGGCAACACCTAGGCAATTTAAGGAAGCTTTCGGTTCAAAACCAGGTTATTAAACAACTGGATTCCCAACATCATTACCATTCGTGCTCGTAGGCGTACTCCTAGGTTTTTCCAGCGTTGTCCTATTGGATCATCTGATCGAATACAAGAAAATGCTTGGTAATCTGGACAAGTTATTAAGGATATCAAAATCATTTCATAGAGCAAGTTTGTAACTTCATTTAATCCGTCGTTCCCCGTGATATAGTGGTTACCATGCTAGCTTCTAGTTCCCGAAGTCATGGGTTCAAACCCGGCGGAGGGCGATGGATATTTTCGGGCGTAAAAATCGTTAGCATGGCTTCCTTCGGAAGGGAAGTAAAGTTGGTGGTCCCGTGTTTTAGATTTTACGTCACGTAAAAGAACCTCAATCTTGATAAAGAGGCCTCAGCAAAATTACTGGTCTTTCACGCCGAATATGGAATTGGACGTTAAGGAGTAATAGTTAAAGAGTGTCCATAAATAAAACTCAATTTAATCTTAATCTTTTTATTTAATCAACATACGCCTTCCTCTGTCGTATGGGATAAGTTAGGGCGTATGGCCGGAATATCGACACACATTCCAATCGCCGGTCTTAAAACAGCTGCAGGAGCTGTTGATACATTTGACGTGGCTAACACATTTGGCCGTGCTTTCGCTCAAGTGTCTGGCTCAGATAACTGTTCGCCCGAGATCCTTCCTGTTAAAACTCAGGCGGAATCCCAAGGTTTCTCGTTTGGTGCGGAAACCCTGAAGATTACAATCGCCTTTTCACCATGACGGAGTTAGAACACAATCTTTCATATTGGCGATTATCAGCACCAGGACCACACGGTATCACGTACAAAGTTTTCAACAGATCTCTCCTGAAGGTAAGGCTTTCCTCCTCGAGGTCTATAATCGTGTTTGGGTACGTAACTTTCCCAGAAAATTGCGGCAGGCCACAGTCATACCGATTTTGAAAGCTCGAAAAGACCATCATCTTCTGTCCAGGTAACGTCCTATTTCTCTCACCGGTTTCATTTGCAAGGTGATGGAACGAATGATCAATAATTGGTTTTTATGGTGGTTGGGAACCGAAACCTAGTGACCAGCATCCACTGCGGTTTTCAACGTCGTCGTTCAACAATGGATCATCTAGAATCATCGACGCAGATCACGAACGGACTCATGAGACATTTTCAGACACTTGCGATATTTTTTTTACCTTGAGGCTTATGATACGCGTTGTTGAGCAGGGATAGTACTTCCCTACACATTTGGAACATACGTGTACGCTTATCATTCTTAACTCAGACGTTTGTGAAGGACCGCGTTTTCCGAATAAGGGCCGGCTCGGTTTTTTCGAACCTCTTTGTTCAGGTGAATGGAGTGGCTCAGGGATCAGTACTAAGCGTTACACTGTTTGCTGTAGCAATTCTCTCTCAAAATGTATATCTCCAGGGGTATCGTCATGTGTTTCGTAGACGACTTTGCCGTCTATTGTATTTGTCAGTGTGCGCCATTTTTTGGAACGCCGTGCGCAGCAATGTTTAGACAATCTAAAAACGGCTTTCGTTTCCCAACTGACAAGTCAATCTGCCTTAACTTCTAGCGCCCACCTTCCCTCCATTAGGTCCAGATTTACTGACATGCGTAGACGAGAGGAGATTCTTAGGGTTGACGTTTGATAGGAAACTTAGCTTGTCATCGTATATAGCATAGTTGAAAGCGCAGTGTGACCGTTCCCTGGATATCTTGCGGGTATTAAATGACAAATCTTGGGGAGGGGATCGGACAGTTTTGCTGCGACTGTATCACGCACTGATCCGATCAAAAATAGACTATCGATGTACCGTTTATTCCTCAGCAGGACCAGCTGTGCTGAGAAGATTAGACAGTTAATGACCGTGGTATTCGATTGGCTATTACAGCATTTCCAACTAGGCCATTTGTGAGCCTTAACGCCGAATCGGCAGTACCTCCTCTACAATCCGGCGCGATGTTCTGTTAGTAAAATTATGGCACTGCGCTTAAATGTATGCCAATACATTCAACGTTCGCTTCTTCTTTCCGCACCGCGGTGGACGAACGTTATAAGAGCAGCTCCGTTAATCCAAGACCTTCAAGTGTTCGTTTTCGGGAGCTTCTTAGAAAGCATGATATTGAAATACCTAGCATGTTTCTTAAGGGGGAGAGGGTGTTCCCCCTTGGTTGCGTGGATATCTTACGTAAATCTTGGGATGACGGCATACCGTAAGTCTACAATGCCCGATTTTAGTATCCGCACCTGGTTTTTTTTTAGAATTTTGGTCAGGTTACAGTGACCGAATTTTGATCTACACCGTTGTATCTAAGTACACAAACGGTGTTGAATGTGCCCATGTTCATGGAACCGAACTCATACATTCGTTTCTCATGGTAGCACTTCCAATTATAGTGCAGAGGTGTATGTCATAGTTGTCGAAGGTTTGAGATCCTTCTGTAGAAGGTTCCATTGCCTATATAAGCGAACGTTCTGGCGGCGTCCAGTTAGTTACGGTTCATTTGCGATTCCGGTGTGAGTTGACTTGCTTCGGTCAGTCAGTAAGCGGGCGAGTTCACGAATGAGCGAGTTGGTGATTGCTGTTGTGACGTACAGCGAGTGCTACTGCGGAGTTGTGGAGGTCTTGTGTTGAGCTCCCGAGTGAAGTGAACCGCCCGCTGTGAAGAGGAAGTGAAGTGAATGAGAAGTGAACTAGTTCACTTTGTGGAAGTGAACTTCCGGTGAAGTTGAACTAGATAGGAGGTTAGAACAGTGACAGTGAGAACTGAGAGAAGCGACGGTTTGTAAAAACTGGGCAAGGCACAGTATTTTCAACCTCCACAATACAAAAACCAATTATTTATCTCTTTGATCTATACTCAACTATATAAACTTATACCCTATATGCCCTCGGCCTTGGATAATCACTGATCCGAACATAAAATAGTTAACATTCGGACATTTATCTTAAAATAAGCGTTTTACTGTAATATGTGACAATGCTGCACCACCGATACAAGCGCCGAGTGCTCAGCATAGCACTGCAGTAGATCACAAAGTAAATACGTTCATTTTATTGTTTTGGAAAGAAATTTTTGGTTATTAAGGAACCTGACAGATATAATATAATTTAAAGCCTCGTATATCGGAAAAACTTTCTTGAAAATGCAAGACAGTGCTTTGACAACACATTATTGTAAAAAAAGGCACTTTCTGAAACTTATCTGAAGCATCATCATTAGCCTCAGCTCACTTCTCTAGTGGGTTTTGTTATTGATGCTACTGCATCCGGACATAGCAGTGAACAATACTGTGAAGGTGGTGTGAATAAATGCGCCATATCTTAATTATTGTGACTTTGCCTGATATACATAGAGTACATACTAAATTGCACACCAAAAATTCCATATCCAGGTTTCTCCACAAATATGTGATTAGGGATCCCTAGAAAACCCTCCCCCCAAAAGATCTGTGTATGAGAGAGAGAGAGAGAGAGCGCGGGTGACAGGGGGAGAGGAAGAGAAGAGCAGGTTTCTCAGTTAACTCAGATATGCATGTTATTAGTCATGCAAATGTCTTAAATATGTAGTATTTCAATCAAAATAGTTAAGGGCATTTTTAAGAAAATCAAACACAACCAAAAATATTCCATGTAAAGCGTAGTTTCTGCTAAGGGATGTTCTTGAAATTCGCTGTATCACATCTGTGGAAGATGATAAACTTAAAAACCAAGTTTTTGTTTATGCTACATTCCTTTTTGAGTTATGTTCACATACACACACGAGCCTTTTTCTAAAAATGCTTATTCTTTATTCAGGGTGCTTCAAAGTGTGTGCTTCTGGTGGAGAGGAAGGGCGGTTTTACAGTTAAATGTTTTAGGCGACGCTTCTTATACTGAGCTGCTCATATCATCTCTGGCCCGCTTTCCACCGAACAGATTAGGACTGAGCAGCTCAAACCACACAAGTGAGTGTGTGCAAAACTAGGTAAGCAAGTGAGCATCGTTTCGGCAAGAAAGCTGAGAGGAAAACCCCGTTCACTTTTTCTAAACGTTAATAACCAAAGGCACTTTGTTACTCAAAGATATAATGATACGATAAAATTCCAATGAATCTGCAGTTTAGAGAAAAAGAAATTACCTGTTCGAGATACTCCATCCGAAGCAGATCCTCTGAATTGACAGGCCTCTGGAGGTCCTCATGGTCGAATATTTGAGCTTGTTCCTGCATGACCTTCTCCTGCACGTCAGGATGTTCGGCGAGAAGTGTCAGAACATAGCAACACGACCAAGAAACAGTGTCTGACCCTGCTACTACTATACTAGCACATTCCCCCAGAATATCCTCTTCTGTCATCTGACCATCCATCAGCAGCAGGTCGATGAAGGAGAGATCTCTTCTCCGGACTGACTCTCTGTCCTCTAGGTCCACAGCATTCAGGTTGTTTTCCTCCAACAGCCGTTTCTTCTCAGAGATCACTTCCCGGAGTTTGCCGTGGAAATATTTTATGTCTTCTTGTGTCTGTTTCCCCAGCTGCGATCTCTTGTATATCCAGTCGATCATCAGCCAGGGCTTTGTTGCCTTCACGGTGATGTTGTCTATCAACCTGAGCATAACGGTGATGAATTTGATATCATTGGAAAGGGCGGAACTGAACGCTGTACCCACCATCGTCTCGCAGATAATGTTCAACGTGCACTGGATGAACAGCATATGGATGTCCACTGCGCTACCATCTGCTCGAGCCAGAAGTGTTTGAGCAACATCTGTGGCCTTGCTAGCATACGTCTTGACGTAGTGCTGCAGCACGTTGTAGTTAAGTGTGGATACCAGGATCTTGCGATGAATGCGCCAGCGCTCGTTGCTGGCCAGAAGGACGCCCTTGAGCAGGACCTCCCCTGCCAGTTTATCAAAATAAGGGCCTCTGTTGCGGATACTGCGAGTGGTAAGGACTTTCTCGTTGACTGCGACAGAAGCAGCCACAATGAACTGTACTGGTCCTAACCAGATAGCGAACACAGGTCCGTAAGCATCAAACATTCTGTGAAGTAACTTGAAGGCGTCTTGAAGGTTATATCGCATAAAGCAGTAGGCGCAGCCAATGAAGGGCAGCGGAGTTGGACCAGAAAACTTGGTCGCTTTGTCCTTCTTCCTCTGGGTAAGCCACCGGTAGCCGAGGAGGAACATGAACAGGAAGACTAGCGTTGGCATCATGACTTCTTGAGATAGTAACATTGTGCTCCACAAGAGAACCATTTTACCTGAAACATATAAATAAAGTGTAGTTCTCAGGCGATGATGCTACTGCTCTATGGGAACTAGAGATATTCGACCAAAAAGGTAAACAAAACTGGAACTATACTTGTGGGGAAATAAAAAAACCCACAATATTATTTTTATTGGCAAGAAAATATAGCAAATGGAACATACAATTATTTTAATGAGTTATGTGAAATCACTTTGGAATTTATAATTTTTATTTATAAATAATGAATCACTTTTTGTATGCTAATACTACATCCCATTAATTATATCTACCATGAATATTATTTTCAGCTTAAAAATCGATATAAAATGTTGTGCAGAAATTGACTGCTTGTAATTAAGGATCTCTGTCAGGCGGTTGCTTAGCAGCAAACCTCTACTACTTTATACTCTCTAACTTCCTAGCAAGTCAGCGGTTGCCTGTTTCAAAGTATTTTTGTGTAAACAATGATTTTTGATAATTCCGAGCTCTAAAGTGAACACCTTCGGAATTCTGACTCTAAAGAAGTAATCAGCGAATAAGATAGATTTCTCAAAACTTTAACCCTAAAGACACGCAGCTGTGTACAATGTGTTATGTTAACGGTTCGTGTCAAATCGCAACGTGCTTGCTACCACTCCTCTCGCCCCCTTACAACTGTCAGCTATCGCCACTGTGCTCAAGGATTTTGTCTGAAGATTGCTGACAATATCGATCATGTGAATTAAGAACTGTAGTACCAGAGCATTTTGAATGGTGGGAAAAAGACACAATGATGTGTAATCGTATGACTTTCTCTACGCGTATAAATTAATTGCATATCTAATCTGCAATTTATTCGTAAAAAAGGCTCATTCCTTTCTCTATTACGTATATAAATAGGGGAAGTATTGTATTCTACCCAAAAATACGATATCGGGATTTCAGAGAAGTACCTGTTTTGACGTCGCCTCAAAAAGCTGATTTTTCTACTTGCTAATAATGACAAATTGTTTGAATACACGCTTGTTGTAGCCACATAGAAGTATACAGGACGCTGGTTTGACAGTTCAAACGTTTAAAAATGAGCTCGTCATATATATATATATATATATATATATATATACTGGATTTTATATTTTGCATACTCTTTGCATGACCTGATGAGAAACAAAACGAACATAACCTTTCAAAACTGTGTAGCCTGAAACACGAAAATTCCAACCAACATGAAATATTTTGTAATTGGTTGAAGTCACAAGACTGTTTAAACGCAGGTTGTGTTGTATTTACAGAAGTTTACAGTTTCTGTCTATCAGTTAAAGTTTCATAGTTATGCAATAGTAATTGGCGACACAAGTGCATCATTGCAGGAGTTCGAAAATACAAGACGCGTTGAATATCGAAGTCGCACCGCGTAAAGTTTGGGAAGTAGCGGTCGATTAGTCACGCCAAGCCCCCAAACCACTCAGGGTGAAATGGTTGCTTGCGCCGAAAGAGCTATAGGTATTTAAATGCTTCAGAAGTTAAATCGCAAGTAAATGTTAACAAACAAAGGGAAGTAAAGGCTGTGATATATAAATGTCTGCAACAATAACTACACATATCAATATTTGGGTGATTAAATACATTTTAGTAACGTCTGCGGCAAAAGTGCACGAACACTGTCACTGAAAGCAGTTATATAAAATGTAATCAAAATCAGGTCATGCACACAAAATTCAAGACATACATTTTATTCCTTGTGTCTATAACTGAAACATATATCGTAGCAACATCAGTATAAGTAAAGTAAAAAATAAATAAATAAATAATAAGATAAATGTTCCATGTAAATACAGCTTAGGGGGGATTTTCTTGTAAATTTTCTTCAAATTCTAGTTTTTGCTATTCACGCAAACGCGGACCTTTTTCTAAACATGCTTCCTGGTTTTACTTATGGGGGTTTCGGTGGACCTCAAAACGGGTATTTCTGGTGAAATTTTAATACCGAATGTTTAGGTGTAACACAGTATTTATACAGCAAATATGTTATAGAATAAGTAAAAATATGCGTACTAAAGAGAGCGGAATAATTTTAAAAATCTCATTTACATTCACATGACTTTCTCAATCGTGTATCATTTATTAATGGTGAGGCAGTATTTTTATCACTTAAATATCAGTCTAATTATATTATATAAAATATAATAACAGCCCGCATTAAAGCAATATATGTATAATATAATATATAAACTGTATATTACAGTCATTGTATTATGTACATGTATAAAGATGTTATGTGCATGTATAACGTAGTTTAACAGTGTAGGAGCTGTGAGAATAGACGCAAGCTGTTTTCCGTAGCAAACAGAATTACAATGTAGAAGCTGAAGGTTGCTAGCAATGAGGTAACCTTGAGACAGCAATAAATAAGAAATTTTAAAAGGGTTACTAATAGTTCTTGGAACAGTAATAATGTAATATTTAAAACAGTTTATAAATAGCCAATCAAAAACTAGAAAAGCTAAAACTTAAACAAAGGTATTCTATTGGAGTAGGCTTAGCCACTCAGGGACTTGAAATTGGGAAAATATACAAATTCAAACGCTACCCAAGCAGTTCGGTAAGGTACGGGTTCAGTGTGAGACATGAAAATTTATTTCGGTGAGAATAATGTAAAGTTTACCTGTTGATGCAGTAATCACAAATTACTTAAATGTAAATAATGATTGTAATATGAATATGCATTTTTATGTGACATTGATTTGAGATGTTTGTTGACTGTAATTATTGTTGAGAAGTAAGTTTATACGACCTTACTGAAACTGACAATAATAGCGTGCAATAATGCAGCGAGGGGGTGAGCTGTTTATCATTATTGGAAACGAGGAAGTTACGTAATGTTGGCGCGTTTAGAATATTCTGGAACGTTTCCCTAGAGCATATGTATTCATAATTTTCATTGGATATAAAAATAGACGCTAATGTTGGCGCGTTTTATTAGCCAATTGCAGCTCAGTTATAATCTTTAGGCATATCTGGGTGAATGAGTATAAAAAGAGTAGGTTAGAGGTAGATCGCCGTCAGTTCATCAAAATTCTTTGTACACTACACGTCGCATTCCCGTCAGTTCGCCGAAAGTATTTGTACGGCACACTTTGAATATCAATTTGCAGGTTCCGCGTAACAGAGTTATGAAATCTCAAGTGTTATAAAGTTAATTTTACAAAAAGTTGAAGTACGCGAATTAAGAATTATCAGTAATGAAGTTATTATAACAGTTTCAGTTTGGCGAGTGTCAAGATCAATATGTAAATGTGATAGTGACTGTGTTTCGACAATAAAAGTGTATAATAAATTTCTTCATCAGTGTTATCTTTGGATAAAAGATTCCTTTCCGTTTACACAACCTGTATAAAGAGAAGTACTCGACCCAAGAAAAGATAATAGCTAGCCGGAGGACAGTGAACAAAAATTAAATCAAATAACAGTCGCATTCTTTCAAACAAACACTAATACTACCGCAAATTGCTAACACCAGATGGAGCTAACAAACCTAACAAATGAATCACGTCACAAGATGGCTTCAACGCGTGAAGTAAACACAAATACACAAACTTTATAAGTAAAACCATTGCACTGTTAAAAGTTCAAATAACAATAAAATCACAGCTCTATAGTAGAATACATCAGTGAAGTGTTATTTAATTGTTGAAGGATTAATAAAAAAACGACAGTACAATTATAATTTGTGTAAGCCTCCATTCTTTAGCCGTACCAGTCCTGTTAAGAGATACGTGCTCTAAAAATTACTAATGATACAGCCGAGGTATACATACATAAATAAACATTAAAATAAAAACATTGTTTCTTAAACGTAGGGCGAAGGCCACCGGAAAGTTTGTACCGTACGTGGTCAAACACTCCTAGAAACAACCTCCTGCAAATTGACATCCATTATGTGCGTGTATAAAACAGCTTCAAATTGACGCCGATAGTAGCGCTACAACAATTAAACCCCTTCAAATAGTTATACCTGCTTATCCTACATAGACAGCATAACCTAAAAGTAGAACTTCTAAAACAGTGCTTACGAGCTAAAAGCTTTCACTGTGACCAACTTTGTTTTCAAGTCCAATCACATGGCAATTACACTTTGTATGTGCACACGTTTCATAGGTCGACTTGGTTTGATTAGGTGTTACTTTTCATTATATCTTTTTACTTTCTCTACTACGTATAGTAAGTAGGGGAAGTATTGTATTCCACCCAAAAACTCGATACCGAGATTTCACCGGAAATATGTGTTTTGAGACCCCCTGAATCCAAAAAAAGCATTTTTGGAAACATGTCCGTGTGTGTGTCTGCCTGTGTGTCTGTGAACAACATAACTCAGAAACGAACAGTCGGATAAACACCAAACTTGGTATTTAGGTTCAGTATCTTCCAGAGATGCGACACGAAGGTTTTCAAGAAAATTCCCCCACCACAGATTACACTTCACATGGAACATTTTTCGAAATTTTTAATTTTCTCAAAAATGGCTCTAACGATTTTGATTAAAATATCATATGTTTAAGATATTTTCATGACAAATGAAATGTATATCTCGAATTTTCTGGGAATGTCTCCAAAAGTATTCTTCATTGTGAACGACTTTTGCATAATTGGTAATCCAAAAGAGGTAGACAAAATTTTACTACACAAAAAATGTTGATCGCGTTAAAATACACAATTTATGTCAGATACATTTTTTTAGTTGGGTGAACCATTTTCGAGATATTGCTTGTTATTCCCTTAAATTTTCCAATACTTATACTTTTTCTCAAATTCGTTATTCATCTGTTTACTTTCTCTACTACGTATAGTAAGTAGGGGAAGTATTGCATTCCACCCAAAAATTCGATACCGAGATTTCACCGAAATACATGTTTTGAGACCTCCTGAATCCAAAAAAAAAGCATTTTTGGAAACATGTCCTTGTGTGTGTCTGTGTGTGTGTGTGTGTGTGTGTGTCTGTGTGTCTGTGTGTGTGTGTGTGTGTCTGTGAACAGCATAACTCAAAAACGAACAGTCGGATAAACACCAAACTTGGTATTTAGGTTCAGTATCTTCCAGAGATGCGACACGAAGGTTTTCAAGAAAATCCCCCCACCCCAGACTACCCTTTACATGGAACATTTTTCGAAAATTTTAATTTTCTCAAAAATGGCTCTAACGATTTTGATTAAAATATCATATGTTTAAGATAATGTCATGAGAAATGAAATGTATATCTCGAATATTCTGGGAATGTCTCCAAAAGTATTCTTCATTGTGAACGACTTTTGCATAACTGGTAAACCATAAGAGATAGACAAAATTTTACTACACAAAAAATGTAGACCGCGTTAAAATACACAACTTATGTCATATACATTTTTTTGTTGAGTGAACCGTTTTCGAGATATTGCTTGTTATTTCCTTAAATTTTCCAATACTTATACTTTTTCTCAAATTCGTTATTCATTTTTTTATGTCCTGGACATGCAAAGAGAATGGAATGCGCCACATAGCAACCAGCGTTAAAATATTTGACCATCGCTTAAAAGCTACCATATTCCCCTTGCATCTACAAGAAAATTACCAATAAGAATGACATCTCGATATCTCGATTAACATGAAGCATATGGAGAATAGGCGTTTGTAAAAATAGATTGTACAAGAGTAGAGAAAGTCATGTGAGTGTAACACATCAGATTTTTTTTTCTGTCCTGGTAATGCAAAGAGAATGGAATACGTCACATAGGAACCAGCTCTTAAAATATTTGACTATCGCTTAAAGCCTAGCAATTCCCCTTGCATCTACAAGAAAATTAGCAATAAGATTAACATCTCGATTAACATGAAGCATATGGATTATAAGCGTTTGTAGAAATAGTTTGTACAAGAGTGGAGAAGGTCATGTGAGTGTAACACATCAGATTTTTACGTGATTAATTTCTCGTGGTGCTCACATTTTCTATTCACAATACAACTCATCATACTTCAATTTATCGCAATTCGTTGTAGAGTTAACCTATACATCATACCAGTAGTCTTCTGCTTTCTTTGATATAAAACGTCATTCTTTTATCTTTCTCCCAGGGGCCTACTACGGTAGGTATGGGATTGGCGCTCCCGGGGTCCCGAGCCACTCTCTCCATTGGGTTCCTTTAAGAGGTGAGAGGACTTGTGCCAAACGCCCCATCAATTGTGGTCCACAAAAGTATTTTACCAATTTCTAGTTACCTCCCTGAACACAATCTGACAGATACCGCTGCGCGGAACGGAGGAGGGGAGTAGCAAATGGTGACTGGGTAATGCGTAACTCCCAGCACCTGAGAATCATGTATTACTCTGTTCGTATCCACTGATAAGTGTCAGTACCCAGGAGGGACAATTACATGAGCTGTTACACTCCTGAAGGCGATTGGGTCCCCCTATCTATGTATTGGGAGATGAGGCCGTAAGGTGAGCAAGGTCCAGGCCACCTTAGCTGAGGTGGTGCCCAGGATGTGAGCATGCCTTTGGAGACAATTGTAATGTTGGAGGAATTTATCGCTATGGATACAAAAAAAACAAAAAAAAACCACCAAAGTGCTTGTGAAAGAAGTCGTCGAGTGTTGTGGTCCTCGTTACTTAGCTATCAGCAGAACTGAGGAAGGAAGGAAGTTCAGTACGCTTAGTCCATTCGCTATCCAAAAAGGTCTGGATAAAATTACTAGTGCAGTAAAATCCTGTATTAGAACTCGCAATGGCACGCTCCTGGTTGAAGCAAACTCAGCATTCGAGGCAGTGACTATCTTGAAAGCCAACTTGTTAGGAAGCTAGCCAGTCAGATTGGAGATGCACAGGACCTTGAACTCCTGGCGTGGTGTAGTAAATACCCGTGCGTGTCCAATGAGGAGATTCAAGAGGATCTAGAAGATCAAGGTGTGACATTTGTATATCGTGTTCAGCGGAGACAAGGAGGTGAATCTCTGTCTGCTCGTACCCTGTTTCTTACCTTTGATCGGGTAGATTAACGCAAGGTATGAAGCCATTGAAGTTAGGCCATATATTCCCAACCCATTCAGATGCTATAAGTGCCAGCGCTTTGGTCATTCAAATGATTTCTGTTTCGGTGAAACTACCTGCGTTAACTGTGGAGAATGTTCATACAAGGAGCATGAACATCAGCTTCAACATGCATTAACTGCAGTGGTGAAATACATCTAGTTCCCGAGAATGCCCCCGTTTTACAGAGGAAAGGGCGATCCAGGGGATCCGGGTTAGGGAGAAGGTTTCCTTCTCGGAAGCCAGGAAATTCCTGCGCGTCCGCCAACCCTCTGTCCCGAGGCCCGGTACCTTTAGTTCAGTTGCAGCTAAACCGGTACCGTGTCGGAATTCGCAACTAAAACAAGCGATACTAACGGGGCTACAATTTCGGAAAGGATGCTGGTACCAAATCACTTCCAAAGCCCACGAAATCCACATCTATATCTATTACAACACCTGCAAAGATCCCTTCAGTAAATTCAGCATCAAGACCATCTGCTTCAAGCAATAAGACTGGCAAGACCGTAACCTATAATGCATTACAGATAAAGCTTAAGACCAGCTATAACCGAACTGCCTTCTGTAAGAAAATGCAAAGTCTGTACCCGGAACGTCCAAGGGAAGGAAAAGTCCACAAACATCTCCTCGGAGATCCTCTTATGAGGAATCTTCTGGGAAGGACTCGGATCGGCGATCTATATCTTCGCCCATCTCCACTTCCAATCGGTTCGAGAACCGAGGTTTTCTATTGGAAAGGGGTCCTCTCCCGTGGAGGAGATGGAGCAGGATGATTCTGCCAGAACGACAGTGTAAAAGAGGCAGGATAAATCCTCCCTTAAAAGTGTTGGCCCGACACCAAAGAAAAAGGAAAATTGATTCGACCAACGCTTTTCACAACGTAGTAAGCTTCTACGATTAAGAACTTATCCCGTTATATTTCTAATGGCTACCCTACAATGGAACATCTGTGGAATCAGAACACATCCACCGGAGCTTGAACCAGAAGACTGTTTCACTCAAGCCGTGTGTAGGACAAGGTTGGAAAGATAGAAAGCATCAGATTGAAAAATTCAGCGTCATAGCCGAGATTTGAACTACGGATCTTCCAGTTTACGTCCAGGTGGCGCCACAGTAACGCGTGTGACTCGCATTCGGGAGATCCCTAGTTCGCTTCCCGGCTACCGCCCAATCACCCACGGGTTTTCTTCGAGACATTGCCCGGGTCGTCAGGCGAATGCTGATATGATTTCTCTCAGCCCCCGAATATCGTTCCATTCCTCATTTCATTCATCCTTAACCCCGTTAGGTCTTTTTCAGGGTTGTAAGTGTCGGCGATGGCATTCCGGTGCGGCGTGGCAGAGAAAAAGAATGCTCTCTGTGGAACCTTATCCGTCTCTCAGTTTCCGGCTGGTTGCCAGGGTATACGGACCGCTTCTTGGGGTAGACGTTGGACCCTCTGTGTGGGATGGGGCCCCCTGTTTGCCTTCCCGACTGTCAGGGTGTTTCAATCTCGAAACTTTAGGAAAATTGTCATTGCTGTGCCGTCCCTCCTGATTCCGGCCGCCCGGTGTCTCGGTGTCTCTCACTCGTCCCTCCCTCCCAGGAGCGCCCCCTCAAGGGGCACAAGCATAATATCATCATTCACTGGATCGGGGTCGAGTCCCCTCCGTTACCATCCCATTCCATTCCAGACCAGGGAAGAGAAGCATTTTAAGAATTCTGAACGTGAATCGTAATACAAAGTATTTTTTAGATGGGGGGGCATCTTCAGATTTGTAACTTGAAAGCAATTCAATTTTCAGAATGGAGTGCTTTCAAATGAACCAATTGCAACAAAAGCACATCAACCTGTCTGCATTAACCCTTTAGGGTCACTATTGTAGTAACATTATTTTATATGTTTGTATTTGTTAGCCCCACATTTGGGAGCAAATTTGCGATGGTAAATTTATAATGTTATTTGTGTATGTGTTTACTCAACACGGTGAAGCCATTTTGTGACGTGATTCTTTGTTAGGTTTGTAGCTCCATCTGGTGTTAGCAATTTGCGGTAGTATTAGTGTTTGTTTGAAAGAATGCTACTGTTATTTTATTTAATTTTGGTTTACTGTCCTCCGGCTAGCTATGATCTTTTGGTCAAGCACTTCTCTTTATACAGGTTGTGTAAACGGAAGGGAGTCTCTTAGATAACACTGATGAAAGAATTTGTTTTACACTTTTATTGTCGAACACATTTACTATCACATTTACACATTGATCTTGACACTCGCCAAACTGAAACTGTTATAATAACTTCATTACTGATCACTCTTAATTCGCGTACTTCAACTTTTTGTATAATTAACTTTATAACACTTGAGATTTTTCATAACTCTGTTACGCATAACCTGCAAATTGATATCCGACGTGTAATATTTCTGCTGGACTGAAGGCGACGTGTATCATACAAATATTTTCGACGAACTGACGTGAAGACGATGTGTAATGTACAAAGAATTTTGATGAACTGACGGACTGAAGGACTTTACCTCTAACCTAGCCTCTATATATACTCCTACACACCGATATGCCTAAAAATTATAACTGAACTGCTATTGGCTAATAAAACGCGCCAACATTAGCGTCTATTTTTATATCCAATGAAAATTATGAATACATATGCTCTAGGGAAATGTTCCAGAATATTCTAAAGGAAAACGCGCCAACATTACGTAACTTCCTCGTTTCCAATAATGATAAACAGCTCACCCCCTCGCTGCATTATTGCACGCTATTATTGTCAGTTTCAGTAAGGCAGTATAAACTTACTTCTCAACAATAGTTACAATCAACAAACATCTCAAATCAATGTCACATAAAAATGCATATTCATACTGTAATCATTCTTTACATTTAAATAATTGGTGATACAAATTACTGCATCACTATGTTGAAAATTTAGCTTATACGTTATCCTAACCGAATAAAACAGCTATATAGAAACAGCATATTTTGCTCTAAACTTTGTTTCTTCGTATCTATTAACATTTTCTCCTTTTGGATACAATATCTACATAGGTGTTTTTACTCTACGTCCACTATACGACTGACACGGTTTATCTTCCTTTCTCTTGTGAGTGTGTGTGCAACGGGAATTATATTTCAAATAAAACAATCTTTATGAGTTTTCAATAACAAACGCAACATATATCTCATTTTGAAGAAAAGTTAATGTTGCAATTAATTGTGCCCAAACTGCTTCAACGGTTTGATATTAATATTACTTTTGGCTCCATATTTTTAAAGCATTACTTGAATGTTATCAGAACTGAATGTGCCAACTGTATGGAACTACACACTTAGCGCTAAACGTTGTGATCAATATCTATGACAATTAAAAAGTAAAACGAACTTATATTCAACGTAATAAATACCCTCTGCTTCTGAGTAGGCGTAGAACGTTCTATTGGTGATAATTATGAAAGCATTATTATTAATATTATTATTTATTACTAGCAACAAACGTTAAAAACAACATATACATTATGCGAACTTTGTTTCTCAAGAAAATTACTGAATCTTAAACCTTTGTAGCACCCGCATAAAGACTGCAATATTTTATTTTTAAACAACGTATTATGCAAAGAACATGTTAATTTATTTCGCTTGAATAGATCTAGTAAAGAGAAAAGTATTTGGTTTCGTCTTCTTTCTTCTTAGAGTCAGGTCGCTGAATGCATACACAGAAGTAAATGTGACCTTTGAGACGATACCGGCACTTGCTGGCTATAGCCAGGCATGAGTAGTCAATAAGACATTTCTTCCCCCTCTTCCTCTACACCCCTTGGTCCATCGGAAAACATTTGAAGCCCACTGTACACGCACCTCAAGTTCCTGTGAGGTAAGAGGTTTTCCTGATATAAGGACATATTAAAAAGCAGTAGTGAGGGAAAACTTAAAACACGTGACAGTCGTAAACTGCAACAGAACACAAGTTGAGAGTGTGGAGAACTAGAAACGCGAGGACCATTATTTATTTGTTTAAGAAAAGTGTATCCCAAATCTTCAATGTTAAAGTTAAATTTTGATGACTTAAATAATTCATTTTGTCTCCTTAGTATTACTTTCTCTACCATATACCGTAACTAGAGGTATTGTATTCCACCCAAAAATTACATGTCGAGATTTCACCATAAATATAAAGATGCGACACAAGATTTTTTAATTACTTTCCTGAAAGAGAGAGCTTAAATGGGATGTCAAATGTAAAACCTGATGTGCTACATTCGCATGACTTTCTCTACCCACTCCCTAATTATTCTTACGAAAGTTTCTTTTCCAATCTACTTTATGTTGATCGAGATAAACGATGTTTAAAATGCTTTTCTGGGTTCAGGAGGCCTCAAAACATGTATTTTCGGTGAAATCTCGTTGTATAATTTTTGGGTGGAATACGATGGCTGCCCTAGGTAATGGAGGAAGTGAAACGCTTTTATTGATATCACATTTGTATTGTTTGCAAGGAAGGAGAAATTATCGTAAGTTAAGACGCGCGGGTGTTGTGCTACCACTCTCATCCAAAGATAGAATACCACTATCAGCTTACCTGTGTGAACTTCCTTGAAGACGCCCTCAGCAACACTATTCTTCTGCCACTGCAACTGCCGTTTTTATATGCAAGCATGTGCATTCAAGATGCAATGACGTACATTAATTATGCACTTGACAACTAGGAGCGTCCTCTTCTTTGACTTTGTGAAACATTAAATCACGATATGGAATCGTTTAGAAAAATCCTATGTGCGGCATTTACATGACTACCTCTACTCATTGATGTTGGTTTTATATACTTATACAAAATCTATTAGATTAGATTTATTATGCTAATTACGTAATATTAGAATGCATAAGGGACGTCATTATAAAGGCCAAACACACAGTAATATCGTAAAAAATCGTCAAACACTATACAATTTGCAGCCAATAAAGCAGTTTTTCACCGTGCTCTTAAATATATGAAATATAGCAAATTTCTGATCTGAGGAGACAAATAGTTAAATAAATTAATAGAGACAACTTTTCTGTATTGCTATATTTACATGTATTTATATATAGATTACGGGATTTATTGCAGAGTATTTATGAACTGAGTCACATGTTGCAAGTCGACTTACATTTTTGCTATTCCTATCACGTACATAATAAGCAGAGAGGGTATTGCATTCCACCCAAAAATTCGAGACTGAGATTTCACCAGAAATGCATGTTTTCAGGTCCCTAAATGAAAATTTTTAGAAAAAGTCGTCCTGTGCGTGTGTCTGTGTGTCTGTGAAAAGCATAATGCAAAAACGAAAAGTCGGATAATATCAAAGTTGGTATTTAAATTCAGTATGCACCAAAGATGCCACACAAACATTCTGAAGACAATCCTCCGACGCAAACTACCCTTTACACGGAACACTTTTCGAAATGTTTTATTTTCTAAAAATCTAAAGGTTTTGATTAAAATGCCATGTATTAAAGAGGTTTACATGTGAAATAAAATGTATATGTCGAATTTTCTAGGTAACAGCTTGTGAAGTCCTCTTCATTCACAAGGAATTTTATATAATCTTGTATAACTGGTAAACGTGAAGCGATACACGAAAAATGTACATCTCTCTAAAACACAAGAGTTTATTGCAAATAACTTGTTTATGGCATTAACCATTTCCGACATGTCCGTCATTAACGATTCGAATTGTTCAATGCTTACCCATTCTTTTAAAGTCCTGTCGATTTTCAGCTGTTAGAGTTTAGTTAGATAGCTGACTACCAGTTAGTTATTTTTACTGGTTACCTGTAGAAATGTAATTGTATGTTTATTTTGAGTTAGTAGGTGGAAATTTAAACATTTTATTTTAGTTACTTATTTACTATTACTTTTTTGTATTTTCTTTTTTTTTATTATTTATAGTTAATTATCTGTACAACGATAATGTAAATGTATTGTATTAATAAACTGAAAATTTGTTAATACACGTCCCGGTTTAGGTAACAAGGTGCCGGGATGGAGTATTACAGATATTATTTATTTATTTGTTTCTCGTGATGTCATGGAAACAGTATGAATTTTAAGGCCAGTATATAGCGTCCAGTTGTTAAACATTTGACTATCGCTATTCCCTTTGTATCTATAACGAAATGTGTAGTGTAGTTATTTCCAAGGGTATATCTCTATTATCACACACACATTTATTTATATATATATATATATATATATATATATATATAGGTAAATAACGTTGTAAAGCAAAAGTGGTGACTGGTCTAAAATGCGCTGACTGTAATAGTTATTTCCATAATAGCTGTGCAAAACTAACCAGTAATGTTAAAACAATTGACGAGCTTTCAGTAAAGCGCTGTGATGAAGACGAGCTTACGTCATTTGGCGATTGTGAACCTTTGAATGCAATTGGTGGTGCCGACAACAAAATCGACGTTCGTGTAGTTAAATTCCTGCTAAAACAGAAGGATAACGTGATTACAGAACTAAATGAAAGACTGAAATTATTAGTCGATCATGTCGACCTACTAAGAAAAGTAAAGTTTGTAAGTGAAGATAGCAGTGGAAAGTTCGATGATAAAGCCCTTATGGTTGCTAAAAGGGTTAAAATCGACATGAATGGTAAAAAGGTGGTATTACTGCATGAAATGAGTCAGTGCAAAGTGAAAATTTGCAAGTACAATCACAAAAAGTTAACTCTCGTAAGGGAGAGCGTCCTTGACCCTTCAAACAGCTCCAAGAGTACTACCCTAGACTCTGCAACTAATGTAAACAGTGAAACCCTGTGGTCGACTATAATAAAAAGGAAACAAAAGCGTGGAGCTGTGATTGGGAGTGATGATAGTAATGAAAATAGTTCTAAAAGTGTGCCTAAAACGATCCCTTTAAACACACACACACACACATATATATGTATATATATATATATATATATATATATATATATATATATATAGACTTGCACCATCAACGACTGAAGACTAACTCATTCAGTTCTTGAATTAATCTAAATGTCCGGAGGTTAAGTGTGAAAAACTGGAGTGTAGGAATGCCGATGTATATACCTCTTTTAAAGTTAGCGTGAACGAAGAAAATGTTGAAAATGTATTAAATTCAGAACAGTAGCCTAAAAACGTTTGCATTAGGCGTTTTTTCACTACCGGAAACAAACTGCAGTTACGTAAGTAATGAACATATAAATGTAACAAGTCATATGGATTAAACATTTTACACTGGAATTTACAGAGCCTTGTAAACTAAGTTGATTATCTTTTAATTTTAGTGAACGAGTATGATGTTGACAGAACACTGGTTAAGGGACATTGGGAGTGAATTTTCAAATTTCCATATTATTGTATGGATATTTCTGAAAAGTTTACTGCGAGTCTATTGCTGTTAGATAAATGTGAACACCAAATTTCTTTCAAGTTGGATAAATACTTTGAGAGTTGTAAAAATAGCGCGTACACAGTTACAAGAGACTACAGCTTGCAGTTGCTTCAGGAATTCCTGGTGCAACATGGAATTATCAATGAAGTATGTATCTGCGATGTATGCAACGAAATTCTTCCATTAAAATGGAGGAAAGGAAGACAGATGTTTTTCATGTGCGAAAACGGTCACCCAAGTAGGAAACTAAGTGCAAGAAAAGGTAGTTTTATTGGTGACGCACATCTCTCTCCACAACAAATATTACATTTTTGTGTAATGTGGTGCATACTGGATAATCCCAGAACTGGCACAATAATGTACGAGATGAATGCAAACTCGTATACCGTTGTCTAACTACTGCCGAGAAATCTGTGTGAATTGGGCCCTATGAATCCAAGTTCGGACGTAGAAAATACAACCGTGGGCATCACATCGAAGGTCAATGGGTGTTCGGAGGTGTCCAACGAGAAATAAAGACGAACTTCTTCCTTGTTCCAGTGGAAACCAGGGATAAGGAAATATTACTGCGTATCATCCAAGACTGGATTTTATCCTAACAGAAGCAGCGAAATACTATCCGCCAGAAGCTGAAATGTTTTTATTCCTGTTGTGAAAGTTTGGTATATTGTTATTTCTCTTAAATTTTTAATAAAGAAGTTCCTTTATCGTAACACTGGTAAATAGTTAACCTTAATTAATATAAAAAAAACGTAACCTAAGGTTAACCTTGCGTGAATTCAGAAACCTAAGCTTATATATATATAAAAAAACCTAACCTAAGGCTAACCTTGGGTGAATTCAGAAACCTAAGGGAACAAGTCTAGAATGCCGCGGCATGAACTTGTGCCATTCTTACCCTAAACCGGGATAACGTGGAAAGTTGGGGATTTAGAGGTAATCATAACCATCGTTAATTAACGCTATTGACTGTTAATTGACCTAAGATTTTATAAAAAAATCTGACGTGTTACACTCACATGACTTTCTCTACTCTTGTACAATCTACTTTTACAAACGCCTATTCTCCATATGCTTCATGTTAATCGAGATATCGAGATGTCTATCTTATTTGTAATTTTCTTGTAGATGCAAGGGGAATATGGTAATTTTTAAGCGATAGTCAAATATTTTATCGCTGGTTGCTATGTGGCGCATTCCATTCTCTTTGCATGTCCAGGACATAAAACTAGTATGGTTTCCTTCTTCTGAAACGTTTTCCGAACTATCAAACATATTGCCTGCAGCTTCCAGTTCACATTCGGTATGCCATGATAAAAGTATTTCACCACTCACTATGATAAGTAAAATTACATCCTTCGATTTGTATTCTCCTGCGTTTACTTTATCAATAATGTATTGCTCATTGTTGAAAAAGCAAGCGGCTGCTACATTGTTGTGTGCATTGACATACATATGAGTTTAGATACAGTGGGACGTAAAACTTAAGGAAAAACGCCTATTCTCCATATGCTTCATGTTAATCGAGATGTCAATCTTATTGGTAATTTTCTTGTAGATGCAAGGGGAATATGGTAGGTTTTAAGCGATAGTCAAATATTTTAACGCTGGTTGCTATGTGGCGCATTCCATTCTCTTTGCATGTGCAGGACATAAAAAAAAATGAATAACGAATTTGAGAAAAAGTATAAGTATTGGAAAATGTAAGGGAATAACAAGCAATATCTCGAAAATGGTTCACTCTACAAAAGAAATGTATATGACATAAATTGTGTATTTTAACGCGATCTACATTTTTTGTGTGGTAAAATTTTGTTTATCTCTTATGGTTTACCAGTTATGCAAAAGTCGTTCACAATGAAGAATACTTTTGGAGACATTCCCAGAAAATTCGAGATATACATTTCATTTCTCATGACAATATCTTAAACATATGATATTTTAATAAAAATCGTTAGAGCCATTTTTGAGAAAATTAAAATTTTCGAAAAATTTTCCATGTAAAGGGTAGTCTGGGGTGGGCGGATTTTCTTGAAAACCTTCATGTCGCATCTCTGGAAGATACTGAACCTGAATACCAAGTTTGGTGCTTATCCGACTGTTCGTTTTTGAGTTATGCTGTTCACAGACACACACACACACACACACACACACACACACACGGACATGTTTCCAAAAATGCTTTTTTTGGATTCAGGGGGTCTCAAAACATGTATTTCCGGTGAAATCTCGGTATCGAATTTTTGAGTGGAATGCAATACTTCCCCTACTTACTATACGTAGTAGAGAAAGTAAAAAATGAATAACGCATTTGAGAAACAGTATAAGTATTGGAAAATTTAAGGAAATAACAAGCAATATCTCGAAAACGGTTCACTCAACAAAAAAAATGTATATGACATAAGTTGTGTATTTTAACGGGATCTACATTTTTTGTGTAGTAAAATTTTGTCTATCTCTTATGGTTTACCAGTTATGAAAAAGTCGTTCACAATGAAGAATACTTTTGGAGACATTCCCAGAAAATTGGAGATATACATTTCATTTCTCATGACATTATCTTAAACATATGATATTTTCATCAAAATCGTTAGAGCCATTTTTGAGAAAATTAAAATTTTCGAAAAATCTTCCATGTAAAGGGTAGTCTGGGGTGGGGGGATTTTCTTGAAAACCTTCGTGTCGCATCTCTGGAAGATACTGAACCTAAATACCAAGTTTGGTGCTTATCCGACTGTTCGTTTTTGAGTTATGCTGTTCACAGACACACACACACACACACACACACACACACACACACACGGACATGTTTCCAAAAATGCTTTTTTTGGATTCAGGAGGTCTCAAAACATGTATTTCCGGCGAAATCTCGGTATCGAATTTTTGGGTGGAATGCAATACTTCCCCTACTTACTATACGTAGTAGAGAAAGTAAAAAAACTAAACTTAACCTAACCTAACGTCCCGAAAATCACAAACCTTAGGTTTTATAAATAGGTAATGATAACCATTGTTAGGGAACGCACGCGAGCGAAGCGAGCGTGCTTTGAGGTAGCTACTGACTGCTAATGAACCTAAGCTGTGACAAAAAAAAATAAATAAACCTAACCTAAACTCCCGTTGAATCAGAAACCTTAGGTTTTATAAATACAATTACGTACCCTTTCCACCGCACGGTCTGTTTTACACTAGCGTTAACCCTACACTTGCATTCGTCAGTGACTATCTTCACAAGAGACAGGCACACCTGTTATAGTGCAAAAACGTCATATACCCATGCCGCGGTATTCTAGCCTAACCTAAGGCTAACCTTGCAGAAACGTGAATTCAGAAACGTAAGCTCTTATATATATAAACCTAACCTAAGGCTAACCGTGCGTGAATTCAGAAACGTAAGCTTATATAAAAAAACCCTAACCTAAGGCTAACCTTGCATAAATTCAGAAACGTAAGCTTATATAAAAAAAACCCTAACCTAGGGCTAACCTTGCGTGAATTCAGAAACCTAAGCTTATATAAAAAAACGGAAGAGAGTTGAGTATATATCTCCGTCTTTGGCGGCATTACTTATTCATAAGTTGCCAGCATTGCGTTACAGCCAGAGAATGACATACAGTGACATCTGTTGGACATATAAGACATCACTTCCATCGCTAATGTCGGCCCAAGAAAGGCAACTTACCCGTTATTAATTATTTCATAAATTTTATTATGTAAATGTATCGCATAATCAAAATTAACCATGTGCATCAAAAGTGAAGAAAATTGGTTGACATTTTTGGAATTGAAGCTTTGAATCCGTTACAAAAAAAGCATTATTTAAAATTTCAATAAATTTTGATGAGTAAATTATGATAATTTTTTTAATACTTTAGAAATTTGAATCTCTAAAATTCACCAATTTTTCATAAAAATTATATTTTTAAAATAAAATTATTAGTGTTAGGCATATTTTTGTCACAATAGAATGTTATAATTTTAGCTGTGTTTAAACAAAACTTCATGTGCGAGGTTCATTTTGAATGTGTAAAAATCAAGTTTTGAGAAAAACACTGATTTATAAAATATTATGCTGGGAAACATTGAATTGTATGCTTTGCAAATCAGAACTCTCCTGATTTATAATCCTGTGTGTTTGTAGTTCCCTTTGCATCCTTTTTCTGTATTTTTGTGCCCTTTTTGCCACCTGCAGATCCTTTCCTGTTTGTAGCAGCAAACCTCCTCCTCTCGTAGAGTTGAGTTGTATCAAGGACTGATCTTTAAGGGAACACTGGGACTGAATTTTGTAACTCGTTTGACAGCTATTTACTAAAAAATTGGTACATTTAATTAATGGGCAAATAGACAAATGACTGTGCAAAAGTTAAAAGCTCTAGCTCAAATAGTTTCTCAGATAATACAATTGAATATTTTTCATTAGCAAACAAAAACTTTTCAAACTACCATGCACATTCACATTTGTCAGAAAAGTATGATAGTGACGTTTTGCTATACTTTAGTACAATGAAAAGAAATCTAAGCATTTGATCGAAGTTAATGTTATTATTTGTATAGAAATAAATTTTCTTTTTATGAAGCTGATGTCAAAATTTTCCTTCATTTTTAGTATAAATTAATTTTTTGTGAGCCAATGAGTAAAGCAATCATAAAAATGCATCCTTAACTCTTTATATATTACATTTGCTGAAATGTGTGCAAATCAGAGTAAAACTGAAATGCAAGGAATCAATTTCATGTGCAAAAATGAAAAACTGAGAAAAAAATACCTATTTCTAAAGCATGCACATTATTTTTAAATTTACAGCTGATCAGGTACTTATAGCTGTGCTAAAGCATAAGTTTTCTCATCCTTTTTCTATTTGGCTTCCTCCTTTTTCATTTTTGGTAATTTATTCTTTCTGCAAGCTGTTTTCTTCTTCTCAGTTGAAGATTGAGCAAAATCATATTTTCTTCTGTTGTCGCATCTCTGCTTAATCACATCTGATACGCTTCAAATTTATAGTAGATTTAATTTCTTATGTAGCTGAGTATCCCATATAAAATTCTGACCAGCATCTGTTACAGCAATTCTGATGCTCTTCATTGATACAAAAATTCCTTTTGGACATTCTTCCATAACATGGCCACAGCGATTCATGTTGATTTTATGTAATATCTCTTACACATTTATGCAGCAGCTCATCACAGACTAGTCTTTGGTAGATAGGAAACAGTTGATTCAGAAATCTGTATGGACATTTCATCACTGGTATCAGGTTTTGTACCATTAGCTATAGTTTTGTTGTAAAAGCACCAGGTGTCAGTGCCAGTGAGACATTTGCCATACAGGGGTTTGTTGTCTGTTGACATTCAGTGACTGATGATGACATAAATAGCGTTTTTCATACCACATTTATCAGGAATATTTTCTACTACAGCATTTCTGTTGGTAAAAATCTGATGTGTTACACTCACATGACTTTCTCTACTCTTGTACAAACTGTTTTTACAAACGCTTATTCTCCATATGCTTCATGTTAATCGAGATGTTAATCTTATTGGTAATTTTCTTGTAGATGCAAGGGGAATTGGTAGGTTTTAAGCGATAGTCAAATATTTTAAGAGCTGGTTACTATGTGGAGTATTCCACTCTCTTTGCATTACCAGGACAGAAAAAATGAATAACAAATTCCCATTTGAGAAAAAAGTATAAGTATTGGAAAATTTAAGGGAATAACAAGCAATATCTCGAAAATGGTTCACTCAACAACAACAAAAAAATGTATATGACATAAATTGTGTATTTTAACACGATCTACATTTTTTGTGTAGTAAAATTTTGTCTATCTCTTATGGTTTACCAGTTATGCAAAAGTCGTTCACAATGAAGAATACTTTTTGAGACATTCCAGAAAATTCGAGATATACGTTTCAGTTTTCATGAAAATATCTTAAATATATGATGTTTTAATCAAAATCGTTACAGCCATTTTTGAGAAAATTAAAATTTTCGAAGAACGTTCCATGTAAAGAGTAATCTGGGGTGGGGGGATTTTCTTGAAAACCTTCGTGTCGCATCTCTGGAAGAAACTGAACCTAAATACCAAGTTTGGTGTTTATCCGACTGTTTGTTTCTGAGTTATGCTGTTCACAGACACACACACACACACACACGGACATGTTTCCAAACATGTTTTTTTTTAATTCAGGGGGTCTCAAAACATATATTTCCGGTGAAATCTCGGTATCGAATTTTTGGGTGGAAAATACAATACTTCCCCTCCTTACTATACGTAGTAGACAAAGTAAAAAAGTTAATTTGCTAAAAATGGCATTACACATTTTCTGTTTATTTCAAATGAAAACCTCTAGGCTTTTTGTATTTAATGACACAAAGACTGGAATATTTTGGGTAGGGCTAAAACCACAAGTGTTGCACTTTCACACATAATTTTTTAGCAAAGCCTTGTCTTTCTCTAATTTACTCACATTCACTACAGTAGGTATTTTCAAACAACTCACTCAAGGTTTGCTTTCAATACTGAATACTGAAAGCATATGGTAGATAAACAACAAAGTGTATCAAAAGATCTGTAAGATAGATATATAAACAAAGCCTTAAACAACCAATAACGTATTAAAATAACTGCAAAATGCTGTAAAATAAGATAATATGTGTAAATAGAGAGGATTTTGATGAAAATAATTCTCTTACAATACAAAAATATAATTTTTCTTTTCAATGTCTAAACTTGCGTTCATTGCGTACTAAATAGTTATGCATTTAGGCGCTAGATGGAAGCACAAAGTAGGCAATTACATGTAATCCCAAAACGCGGCCAAATAAATCGAAAAATATGCATAAATTAGCAAATTATGATGCTTTACATATAGAACGAGGAAGTGGTGGGGTCCAGTGGAGTTTTAAGGGAGCGCACGGGTGACTTGTATATGTCGCTGGGCTTTTAAAAATGGCAGATACTGCAAAATGTTTGGCCAAAATGATTCACAAGTGTGCATAGATTATTTATATTATATAATTCCAAAATGGAAAATTTTGTCATTTTCACCTAAAAATTCACTCCCAGTGTCCCTAACTTCAGTTAAGTTGCACCTATTAAATATTCCAGGATATTGTTTAGCTGACAGTTTTTGCCAACTAATGAGTAATTTGCATGGAGGTTCTGCAATATATGTTAGAAATGACATCACAAACAGTGAAATTGATCTTTCAGAATTAAATTCATCGTATATATTTGAAGTTTGTGCAACCTATATTAATAATTACAACACAATTTGCATTTCCATATATCGTCATGACAATTCTTGCTTTGATAGTTTCTGAAGAAGTTTTAAATGTTGGTAGTTGGAAGATGCTTTATTGATGCTGGTTATGTAATAATTACGTTATTTGAAGATGATTTTTCTGCTGTTGTTGCGTAATAAATGTTTACGCAAACTTGAAGAGTTGTTATGTATTAATAGTTACTTTGAGCGCCGGTTTGAATTTAATTCGTACGTAATATTACTGTTTGAATTGGCCTCGGCTGCGTCAGTCTTAATTTAGTCAGGATTCTTATGCAGGGTGTGGTAATGACAATTATTGCAGAGGTCACAGAATTAAACTTTTAAATTTTTTCACTTTTATTTTTTTTACTTCTTGCATATATTTATAAACCACTACACTTTTAAAAGTACTGTGAGAAACTTTTATACACTCACTTAACGCGTATATCTGTTTTTACTAAACGCCCGTAGAGAACACATTTTTTCATCTACACACTACCACGTCTTGCCAGGAACTAACTAACCTCAACGGTCAAAAAGACAACGCAGACTTTCACGGGGTGCCTGAAATTTTTCTAAACTTTGCATTCCGGAACTGGAAAGTTTCCGTTAAAAGGCGTACTTTGACTTCCGTTGTCCGCGTTTCCGTTTAATAAAGGTAATTTAGCATATTTTTCACCGCAAAAATTCATGGGACCATGAAATATTTCCGTTTAAGACCGATTTCCGTTTAACAAGCGGTCTGTTGAAGGCAGGTTTTACGGTATAACAATTAATAGTAGGTAATCGTGAATGTAATGTTTTTCTTTACATAGGTCTCAAGTTGTTAACCATCTAAAAATGTTTCTAATACGACTTCCTAGAAGTCTGGTCGTAGGGCTGAACCCTGGGAACATATCTTTGTTGTTTTTCTGTAAACCACAAATTTAACTCCTCTAACTTTCACCTCACTTCTCTTTTTACAATAGTCTCTTAACATCTCATAAAGGCGACTAGGCTTGAAGCAGTCTCATGTAATACATCTGCATGTTCTTCTCTATCTTCTGTCATTTATTAGTGGCTAAACCAACTATTCTTACTAAAGCTTATTTTTCGACCTACTGCATTTTAATGCAAATAAACATTTGCACAAATTGCTATATTACACATTTCGTTATAGATACAAAGAGAACAGTGGTAGCCAAATATTTAACAACTGGACACTATATGCTGGCCTTAAAACTCATACTGTTTCCATGCAAACCCGAGAAACAGCTGAATGTTGAAGGGACTTTAAGAATGACCAAGAAATAAACAATTCAAAACCTTTACTAACGAATATCTCATAGACGGCTTATGCCACAAAAAAAACTTATTTCAAATAAATTGTGTATTTTAAAGAGGTCTGCATTTTTGGTGTAATACGTTTTCGTCTATAGCTTAAGGTGTACCATTTATACAAGATTATACCAAATTCCTTTTGAATAAAGCGGACTTCCTAGGCTATTACCAGAAAATTAAGGATTACTTTTCTTTGGGGCCTCAAAACTTGTATTTGCGGTGTGGCAATCGAATTTTTTAGTGGAATGCAATACCTTCACTCCCTACCATGTACGTGGTCGAAAAAGTAATACGCTTTTGTAAGAATAGTTTGTAGAAGAATGGGTCGAGAAAATTATTATGTAACGCATCCGGTTTTGTTTTAGATAAGGCATAAATTTCTTTTCTTTCTTTCTTGCTTTTCTTTTTATTCAATGGATTTCAAAACATATATTACCGATGAAATAATATCCAGTATCAAGTTTTGCGGTAGTATACAGTACTTCCCATATCTAAGTTAGGTACATTGTAGAAAAAACATTTTAGCCTATGTAACAGTTTTGAAATCTGAGAAATGTGCTTCCTTGATATCATCTTTACATTCAAAGGTATGTAAGTTCAAAAGTGAATTGACATTTAGTTCTAGAGTTATAAGTCACTACCTTTTAGTTAAGGTTTCTGGGCGAGAATCTAAGTCTGATAGAAATTGTTGGCTTCATAACTATACCAAACACGAAGTTCTCCTCCAGTGTTGTCATGTCAGTCACAGCCTCTGTAACCTTGACATGACGAAGTACAGTAGAGAGTATAGACTTCATCTCCATCATAGCCATCTTGTATCCCAGACATATGCGTTGACCGCCTCCAAAAGGAAGGTATACATACGGGTGTCTCTTCCCTTCGTTCTCAGGTGCGAATCTGTCAGGGTCGAACTTCATAGGGTCTGGAAAATACCTTCCGTCTCTGTGGACTTTAACGGTGAAGAGCATAATGTAAGATCCCGCTCGTGCTCCTTTACCTTCACCAATATCTGTATCTGCCTCCACATGGCGTACCACAAGCGGCACTGGTGGATACAGTCGAAGTGTTTCTTTGATTACCTGAAAATAACACCACTGTTACAAGCAAATCTTTACTAATATAATAGACACAATGTATACATGATGTATCTTTATTGAAATCATATATTTGGGGGACGTGTTCCTGACATCAAAGCAGTAAAAAAAAAGTTCATATGTACATGGGTCTGAAAATCAACCGTTTCGTTGTTACAGGTCAAAGAAGATGTATGAGTGAGTGAACACACGGATATGCACTACACGTATGGCCGTGCAGCATAAGCACGTGAACTTTATGCAGAAATGTACCCTGACAGGCCGTTACCATGTGCAAGAACATTCACACGATTTCACCAACCCTTGAGAGAGAATTACGCATTTGAGAGGACTACTAGGGATGTTGGGAGGCCAAGAGCGGTACGAGGCATTGAGCTTGAGGAACCAGTTCTTCGTGCTGTGCATGCTGACCCATCATAAAGCACAAGACGTATGGCTGTAAGGGAAAGAGTTAGCCATATGACTATCTGCAGAACTCTGCATGAAAATCTTCTGTACCCGTATCATCTTCAACGTGTGCAAGGATTAAATGAGGCGGACTTTGGGCCAAGAAGACGTTTGTGTCAACGCATGTTACAGCAGTGCGCTGTGTTCATCAATTTCCTAGCCTGTATCTTATTCGCGGATAAGGCTGGTTTTACTCGCGACGGCATCTTCAATTTTCATAACACTCATAACTGGGCATTTGAAAATCCTAATGAAGTACGACAGGACAACCATCAACAGAGGTTCTCTCTCAACGTTTGGGGTGGAATCATTCATGATCACCTTATTGGTCCCTACTTCTTCCCTACGCGTCTCGATGGACAAACCTATCCCGTTTCTCAGAAATGAGTTACATCACCTAACTGATAATGTGTCTCTGGACATCATCCATCGAATGTGGTATTTACACGATAGTGCTCCAGCTCATTTCAGTATGTAGTTCCTAAGTTTTTGAATGATCGATTTTCGCAAAGATGGATTGGTCGAGGAGAAGCCAATGCATGGCCTGCTCGATCGTGTGAGTTGAATTCAATGAATTTCTTCGTCTGGGGGCATTTGAAGTCCCTGGTTTATGCGACTCCTGTACCCGATGTTGCCATTTTGAGAGGACGTATCCAAATTGGATTTGACCAAATACGAAACACACCAGGAATTTTCAACAGAGTACGCCAGAGCATGGAACGCAGGCTTACTGCATGCATCGATGCAAGAGGAAGCCACTTCGAGTAATTTTTGTAACTTTCGATTTTGTGCTGTAACTCTGAAATAAATGATTTTGAGACCCATGTTCATATGAACTTTTTTACTGCTTTGATGTCAGGAACACGTCCCTCAAATATATAACACCAATGAAGATATAGCATGTATATGGCCACTTGGTCAACAGGCACTTGCTTCCGCTGTCTGACACAGGAAATGAACCAGTTACGTCAATGACGATTCGTTCAAAAGGTGCTCCCGCGTTATACTGTTGTATTGGACCCGAGACCTAGTGTATAGGCCGCCGTCTGATCCTCCGGAGCAAGTATTCCCGTTAAAGTCCTAGAACTCGCAACGGCGCTGGATCTTGGGTTCCCTCTCATAGAGATAGGCTTACAGCTAGTTCGCACGTCCCAACTCTGCCCCAGCCTGGATGTCCTTATTGTTGCCCGATGGGTTTGTTTCAGTCACAAGGCACTTTCTCTCTCCACTGCGGCGATACCCTGCAAATTCCTAGTCCATTTAAGGAAGCTTTCGGTTCAAAACCACCTTATTGCACCGCTAGCTACCCAATCGTGCCGTCACCACTACCATTCGTACTCGCAGGCGTACTTCTAGGCTTTTCCGGCGTTATCCTACTGTATAACCTGATCGAATACAAAAAAATGCATGGTAATCTGGACAAGTTGTTAAGGATAGCTAAATCATATCATGGAGCAAGTTTGTAGCTTCATTTAATCCGTCGTACCCCGTGGTTACCATGCTTGCTTCTAGTTCCCGAGGTCATGGGTTCAAACCCGGCGGAGGGCGATGGGTTTTTTCGGACGTAAAGATCCTTAGCATGGCTTCCTTCGGAAGGGAAGTAAAGCCGGTGGTCACATGTCGTAAAAGAACCTCAATCCTCATAAAGAGGCCTCTGAGCAAAATTACCGGTCCTTTACGCCCAAAATGGAATGGGTCGCTAAGGACCACAGCAGTTAAAGAGCGTCAATAAATAAAACTCAATTTAATTTTAATTTTTGTATTTAATCAACATGCGCCTTCCTCTGTTAATGGGATAAGTTAGGGCGTATGGCCAGAATATCGACACACATTCCAATCGCCGGTCTTAAAACAGCTGCAGGAGCTGTTGATACATTTGACGTGGCTAACACATTTGGCCGTGCTTTCGCTCAAGTGTCTGGCTCAGATAACTGTTCGCCCGAGATCCTTCCTGTTAAAACTCAGGCGGAATCCCAAGGTTTCTCGTTTGGTGCGGAAACCCTGAAGATTACAATCGCCTTTTCACCATGACGGAGTTAGAACACAATCTTTCATATTGGCGATTATCAGCACCAGGACCACACGGTATCACGTACAAAGTTTTCAACAGATCTCTCCTGAAGGTAAGGCTTTCCTCCTCGAGGTCTATAATCGTGTTTGGGTACGTAACTTTCCCAGAAAATTGCGGCAGGCCACAGTCATACCGATTTTGAAAGCTCGAAAAGACCATCATCTTCTGTCCAGGTAACGTCCTATTTCTCTCACCGGTTTCATTTGCAAGGTGATGGAACGAATGATCAATAATTGGTTTTTATGGTGGTTGGGAACCGAAACCTAGTGACCAGCATCCACTGCGGTTTTCAACGTCGTCGTTTAACAATGGATCATCTTGAATCATCGACGCAGATCACGAACGGACTCATGAGACATTTTCAGACACCTGCGATAATTTTTTTACCTTGAGAAGGCTTATGATACGCGTTGTTGAGCAGGGATAGTACTTCCCTACACATTTGGAACATACGTGTACGCTTATCATTCTTAACTCAGGAGTTTGTGAAGGACCGCGTTTTCCGAATAAGGGCCGGCTCGGTTTTTTCGAACCTCTTTGTTCAGGTGAATGGAGTGGCTCAGGGATCAGTACTAAGCGTTACACTGTTTGCTCTAGCAATTCCCTCTCAAAATGTATATCTCCAGGGGTATCGTCATGTGTTTCGTAGACGACTTTGCCGTCTATTGTATTTGTCAGTGTGCGCCATTTTTTGGAACGCCGTGCGCAGCAATGTTTAGACAATCTAAAAACGGCTTTCGTTTCCCAACTGACAAGTCAATCTGCCTTAACTTCTAGCGCCCACCTTCCCTCCCTTCGGTCCAGATTTTCTGCCATTCGTAGGTTCACTTAGCTTGTCATCGTAGAAAGCGCGATGTGACCGTTCTCTTGAGATCTAGAGGGTATTAAATGCCAAATCTAAGGGAGGGGATCGGACAGTTTTGCTGCGACTGTATCACGCACTGATCCCATCAAAAATAGACTATCGATGTACCGTTTATTCCTCAGCACGACCAGTTGTGCTGAGAAGATTAGACAGTTCATGACCGTGGCATTCGAGTGGCTATTACAGCATTTCCAACTAGGCCAGTTGTGAGTCTTTACGCCGAATCAGGAGAACCTCCTCTACAATCCAGCGCGATGTTCTGTTAGCAAATTATGGCACTGCGCTTAAATGTATGCCAATACCTCCAACGTTCGCTTCTTCTGTCCACACCGCGGTTATAAGAGCAGCTCCGTTAATCCAAGACCTTCAAGTGTTCGTTTCCGGGAGCTTCTTAGAAAGCATGATATTGAAATACCTAGCATGCTTCTTAAGGGGGAGAGGGTATTCCCCCTTGGTTGCGTGGATATCTTACGTAGATCTTGGGATGACGGCATACCGTAAGTCTACAATGCCCGATTTTAGTATCCGCACCTGTTTTTTTTTTTTTTAGAATTTTGGTCAGGTTACAGTGACCGAATTTTGATCTACACCGTTGTATCTAAGTACACAAACGGTGTTGGATATGCCTATGTTCATGGAACCGAACTCATACATTCGTTTCTCATGGTAGCACTTCCAATTATAGTGCAGAGGTGTATGTCATAGTTGTCGAAGGTTTGAGATCCTTTTGTGGAAGATTCTACTGCCTATATAAGCGAACGTTCTGGCCGCGTCCAGTTAGTTACGGTTCATTTGCGATTCCGGTGTGAGTTGACTTGCTTCGGTCAGTCAGTAAGCGGGCGAGTTCACGAACGAGCGAGTTGGTGATTGCTGTTGTGACGTACAGCGAGTGCTACTGCGGAGTTGTGGAGGTCTTGTGTTGAGCTCCCGAATGAAGTGAACTGCCCGGTGTGAAGAGGAAGTGAAGTGAATGAGAAGTGAACTAGTTCACTTCGTGGAAGTGAACTTCTGGTGAAGTTGACTAGATAGGAGTTAGAACAAGCGACAGTTTGTAAAACCTGTACAAGGCACAGTATTTTCAACCTCCACAATACAAAAACCAATGATTTATCTCTGATCTAGACTCAACTATGTAAACTTATACTCTATACGTCCTCGCACTTGGATAATCACTGAACGGAACATAAAATAGTTAACATTCGGACATTTATCTTAAAATAAGCGTTTTACTGTAATATGTGACAATACTACACCACCGATACAAGTGCCGAGTGCCCAGCATAGCGCTGCAGTAGATCACAAAGTAAATACGTTCATTTTATTGTTTTGGAAAGAAAGTTTTGGTTATTAAGGAACCTGACAGATATAATATAATTTAAAACCTCGTATATCGGAAAAACTTTCTTGAAAATGCAAGGCAGTGCTTTGACAACACATTATTGTAAAAAAAGGCACTTTCTGAAACTTATCTGAACCATCATCATTAGCCTCAGCTCACTTCTCTAGTGGGTTTTGTTATTGATGCTACTGCATCCGGACATAGCAGTGAACAATACTGTGAAGGTGGTGTGAATAAATGCGCCATATCTTAATTATTGTGACTTTGCCTGATATACCTAGAGTACATATTAAATTGCACATCAAAAATTCCATATCCAGGTTTCTCCACAAATATGTGATTAGGGATCCCTAGAAAACCCTCCCCCTAAAAAGATCTGTGTATGAGAGAGAGAGAGAGAGAGAGAGAGAGAGAGAGAGCGGGTGACAGGGGGATAGGAAGAGAAGAGAAGGTTTCTCAGTTAACTCAGATATGCATGTTATTAGTCATGCAAATGTCTTAAATATGTAGTATTTCAATCAAAATAGTTAAGGGCATTTTTGAGAAAATCAAACACAACCAAAAATATTCCATGTAAAGCGTAGTTTCTGCTAAGGGATGTTCTTGAAATTCGCTGTATCACATCTGTGGAAGATGATAAACTTAAAAACCAAGTTTTTGTTTATGCTACATTCCTTTTTGAGTTATGTTCACATACACACACGATCCTTTTTCTAAAAATGCTTATTCTTTATTCAGGGTGCTTCAAAGTGTGTGCTTCTGGTGGAGAGGAAGGGCGGTTTTACAGTTAAATGTTTTAGGCGACGCTTCTTATACTGAGCTGCTCATATCATCTCTGGCCCGCTTTCCACCGAACAGATTAGGACTGAGCAGCTCAAACCACACAAGTGAGTGTGTGCAAAACTAGGTAAGCAAGTGAGCATCGTTTCGGCAAGAAAGCTGAGAGGAAAACCCCGTTCACATTTTCTAAACGTTAATACTTTGTTACTCAAAGATATAATGATACGATAAAATTCCAATGAATCTGCAGTTTAGAGAAAAAGAAATTACCTGTTCGAGATACTCCATCTGAAGCAGATCCTCTGAATTGACAGGCCTCTGGAGGTCCTCATGGTCGAATATTTGAGCTTGTTCCTGCATGACCTTCTCCTGCACGTCAGGATGTTCGGCGAGAAGTGTCAGAACATAGCAACACGACCAAGAAATAGTGTCTGACCCTGCCGTTATTACACTAACACATTCGCCCAGAATATCCTCTTCTGTCATCCGGCCATCCATCAACAGCAGGTCGATGAAGGAGAGATCTCTTCTCCGGACTGACTCTCTGTCCTCTAGGTCCACAGTATTCAGGTTGTTTTCCTCCAACAGCCGTTTCTTCTCAGAGATCACTTCCCGGAGTTTGCCGTGGAAATATTTTAAGTCTTCTCTTGTCTGTTTTCCCAGCTGCGATCTCTTGTATATCCAGTCGATCATCAGCCAGGGTTTTGTTGACTTTTCGGCGAGATTGTCTATCAACCTGAGCATAACGGTGATGAATTTGATGTCGTTGGTATGGGCGGAACTGAACGCTGCACCCATCATAGTATCACAGATAATTTTCAACGTGCACTGGATGAACAGCATATGGATGTCCACTGCGCTACCATCTGCTCGAGCCAGAAGTGTTTGAGCAACATCTGTGGCCTTGCTAGCATACGTCTTGACGTAGTGCTGCAGCACGGTGTAGTTAAGTGTAGATACCAGGATTTTGCGATGAATGCGCCAGCGCTCGTTGCTGGCCAGAAGGACGCCCTTGAGCGCGACCTCCCCCGCCAGTTTATCAAAGTAAGGGCCTCTGTTGCGGATACTGCGAGTGGTCAGGACTTTCTCGTTGACTGCGGCAGAAGCAGCTACAATGAACTGTACTGGTCCTAACCAGATAGCGAACACAGGACCATAAGTCTCAAACATCCTGTGAAGTAACTTGAGGGTGTCTTGAAGGTTATATCGCATAAAGCAGTAGGCGCTGCCAATGAAGTGCAGCGGAGTTGGACCAGAAAACTCGGTCGTTTTGTCCTTCTTCCTCTGGGTAAGCCACCGGTAGCCGAGGAGGAACATGAACAGGAAGACTAGCGCTGGCATCATGGCTTCTTGAGATAGTAACATTGTGCTCCATAAGAGAGCCATTTTACCTGAAACATATAAATAAAATGTAGTTCTCAGGCGATGATGCTACTGCTCTATAGGAACTAGAGACATTCGACCAAAAAAGTAAACAAAACTGGAACTATACTTGTGGGAAAAGACAAAAACCCAGAATATTATTTTTATTGGCAAGAAAATAAAGAAAATGGAACATACAAATAGTTTAATGGGTTATGTGAAATCACTTTGGAATATATAATTTTATGTATAATTAATGAATCGCTTTTTGTATGCTAATACAACAACCCATTACTTATATCTGCCATAAACATTTCCAGCTTAAAAAACGACGTAAAATTGTTGTGCAGAAATTGATTGCTTGTAATTAAGGGTGGTTGCGCAGCAACAAAACCTCTGCTACTTTATGGTCTCTTACTTCCTTGCAAGTCAGCGGTTGTCTGTTGCAAAGTGTTTTTGTGTAAACAATGATTTTTGATAATTCCGAGCTCTAAAGTGGACACCTTCGGAATTCTGACCGTAAAGAAGTAATCAGCGAATAAGATAAGATGTTAGGATCGTCCATTTTTTCTCAGTCATTCTTTAGTCTTGCACGTAACATTGCAAATAAACCTCGGGCGAATGAGCCTCTTTTCTCTTCTGATCACTCACTAGAATGTCGAACATAGGACTTCTCTTCTCCCTTCCGGTCGCTCACTGGAGTGTCGAATACAGGGACCTGTCTTCTCTCACTGAGTGACAACTGAAAGCGTTATACGTCACATCAGTGTCGCTGCCCAGCGAATACACTCCTTTTTATACTTGCACTAGCTTTCTGGAAACTTCCTACACCGTGCTACGCAAGACGATGTTGAGTGTGAACGTCGCACCGCGCTAAATTCTAAGAACTAGTGATCGATTAGTCATGCCTGGTAGTGTTGACCAAGCCTCCAAACAACTGAGGGTGAAATGGTTGCTTGCACCGAAAGAGTTATATGTATTTAAATGCTTCAGGAATTAAATCGTAAGTAAATGTTAATAAATAAAGGGAAGTAAAGACTGTAAATGTCTGCAACAATAAGTATACATATCAATATTTGAAGGATTAAATACTTTTTATTAACGTCTGCCGCGAAAGAGCAAACAACACGCAGTGCACAAACACTGTCACTGAAAGAAGTCATATAAAACTCAATCAAAATCAGATCATGCACAGAAAATTCAAGACATACATTTTATTCCTTGTGTCTATAAGTTAGACATATTGTATCTTAATCAAAATTATTACAGCCTTTTGATAAAGTAAACAAATAAATAAAACGATAAATGTCGCATGTAAACAGTAGTTTAGCGGTTGGGATTTTCTTGTAAATTTTCTTCAAATTCTAGTTTTTGCTATTCACGCAAACGCGGACCTTTTTCACTGGTGGGGGTTAAGGTAGACCTCAAAACAGGTATTTCCGGTGAAATTTTGATACCGAATGTTTAGTTGAAATACAGTACTTCCTCTTTATACAACAAATATGTTATACAGTAAGTAAAAATATGTGTACTAAAGAGAGCGGAATAATTTTAAAATTCTTATGTTACATTCACATACTTTCTCTACCGTTTATCATTTATTAATGGGTATAACAGCTTTTCTTACGAAAACTTATTTATTTAGACAACAGAGCCTATAAGTACAGCTTCTAGTACAGTCACACGAGCTAAAGGCTTTCAGTGTGACCAACTTTGTTTTCAAGTCCAATCACATGGCAATTGCACTTTGTATTTGCACACGTTTCATAGCTCGACTTGGTTTGATTAGGTTTTACTTTTCATTATGTATTTTTACATGATTTGGCGTTCTCATGGCGCTCGCATTATAATTTCACAATACAAATCGTCATACTTCAATTTATCGCAATTCGTTGTAGAGTTAACCTATATGTTATACTTTCTTTGATATAAAACGTCATTCTTTTATCTAGTATAACCTACATAAAGACTAAATGACGAAATTATGAATTCAGGAGAAACTGAAATGGAAGTGAAATTATAGAAGCAACAGAAACAATAATACTAGAAGTACTTACCCAGAAAATCCAGAAAAAATATGATATAGCATTTAATCGCTTCATTGCCTGGTGTAAGGCAAAGAATGGTGAAAATAATTTCACTAAAATGGCTGCTAGGAAATCAACAAAACATCTGAAATTCTCTTTTTAAGGCCATTTCTCTTGTTTCAAGAATCGCGTTGTAAACGTGATACCTGTTAGTTCCAGGAATCAATATAATATTGTTGGTATTTTACAAATTCCACCGCTGTCTAAAAAGCAGTACATGCCACATGCGTTAAAAGTGATTTTATATTACTCGTAGGATTGCGAATTGAAACCGTATATTTCCCCTTGTATTATAATATAGTAGTTCCACTTAATTTTAATCGAGATAAACCGCTGCAGAAATAGCTACATTACACATTTCGTTATAGATACAAAGAGAACAGCGATAGTCAAATGTTTAACAACTGGACGCTATATGCTGGCCTTAAAATTCCATACTGTTTCCATGACATCGCGAGAAACAGCTGAATGTTGACTTTAAAAGAATGACCAGGTAATGAACAGTTCGAGCCATTAATAACGGATATCTCGGAAATAGCTTAAGCCACCAAAAAAGGTATTGGAAATAAATCGTGTTTAAAAGAGATCTACATCTTTCTGCAGTACATCTTCGTCTATCGCTTAAGGTGGGTTTTCCTAGCGGCGCACTTATTATGTCGCGCATAGCTTAAAACGCCGACCTTAAACGCATCACGTAATGCGCTGCATATTGTGTTTTCCTACAAACGGATAAAACGTGGCTTGTCGCAGTAACTCTCCAGTTGAGAACAGATTAAAAAATAAATTATGTGTCAAAACAGAAAAAAACGTGCTTATTGTGGCTGTTAGAAGATTGTGAAGATATAGAAGACGAAATTGATTACGTAGTTGATCATTACTGCATAGCAAGTCTGTTTGTGAAGTGTTTTCTTAAAGAGAGAACGAGGGAGTTTTAAAATACTAATTGAGAAACACCTATTAGAAGACGATGTGAAATTTAAAGCATACTTCAGATTCACCCGAGAACAATTTAGTTTCCTGGTTAAGCAAATTCAAGATGATTTGTATACAAAACCATACACTCGAATGAAAATGCCCATTTCACCAGCAGGAACACTTGCCCTAGCTCAGGTATGTATTAGGAAGGAAAGTTGCATTTCTTAATTAATTAAGAATTTAATGAACAAAGGGTTTGTCTATTTCTTATACTGGTATATAAAAAGTACTGAAATTACACAAATTATCGTAGCTTTCTTCATTGTTGGCCGTGGTACCAGATGAGTAAAATGAGCGTTCACCAGTGCTGCAGTGGTGAATCCTTCTTTATAGTGTTTTTTACTTTCTCTACTACGTATAGTAAGTAGGGGAAGTATTGTATTCCACCCAAAAATTCGATACCGAGATTTCACCGGAAATACATGTTTTGAGACCCCCTGAATAAAAAAAAGCATTTTTGGAAACATCTCCGTGTGTGTGTCTGTGAACAGCATAACTCAGAAACGAATAGTCGGATAAACACCAAACTTGGTATTTAGGTTCAGTATCTTCCAGAGATGCGACACGAAGATTTTCAAGAAAATCCCCCACCCCAGATTACCCTTTACATGGATCATTTTTCGCAAATTTTAATTTTCTCAAAATGGATCTAATGACTTTGATTAAAATATCATGTGTTAAAGATATTTTCATGACAAATAAAATGTATATCTTGAATTTTCTGGGAATGTCTCCAAAAGTATTCTTCATTGTGAACGACTTTTGCATAACTGGTAAACCATAAGAGATAGACAACATTTTACTACACAAAAATGTAGATCGCGTTAAAATACACAATTTATGTATATGCATTTTTTTTGTTAAGTAAACGATTTTCGAGATATTGCTTGTTATTCCCTTAAATTTTTCAATACTTATTTTGTCAAATGGGAATTCGTTATTCATTTTTGTATTTTGTCTTGGATATGCAAAGAGTATTAATCTGTGGCAAAAGGAATGGTGCTGCACCTAGCAACCAGCTATTAAGAGATATGTATGTGCTTAAAGGCTACTGTATTTCTATATTGCCCTTGTAAATATATATTCCCCTTAAATCTACAAGAAAATTAGCAATAAGATAAACTCTGCAAATGTTTATCTCGATTAAGTTGAAGTAGATGGAGAATAAGCGTTTGTAAAAATAGTTTGTAGAAGAGTAGAGAAAGTCATGTGAGTGTAACACATCCGATTTTTTTTCATTGTTTCAGTCTGCTACGTATTGTGCTCGACGTGTTACGTTGCACGCGGCGTAGAACGCGCGTTGCTAGGAAAACCCGCCTTTAACGTTTACAAGTTGTACAAAATTATACAAAATCAAAATTATATGAAGAGGACTTCACAAGCTATTTTCAGAAACTTCGAGATGCACATTTCATTTGTCATGTAAATATCTTTAATACGTGATGTTTTATTCAAAATCGTTAGAGCCGTTTTAGGAAAATCGAAATTTTCGAAAAATATTCCACGTAAAGGGTAGTTTGGGGTGGGGGATTTTATTTGAAACCTTCGGGTCGCATCTTTGGAAGGTACTGAACCTAAATACCAACGACTTTTCGTTTTTGGGTCACGCTTTTCGCACACACACACACACACACACACACGCAGACGCACCTTTTTCTAAAAATTCTGGTTTTAGAATCAGGGGTCCTCAAAACATGTATTTCCGTTGAAATCTGGGTATTGAATTTTTGAGTGGAATGCAATACCTTGTCTACCTACTATGTACGTGGTAGAAAAATAAAAATAAATAAAGTGGAGAGAGAAAGTAATGTGTATGTAATACAACAGGTATTTTTATATTACTAGTATTATTATTATTATTATTATTATTATTATTATTATTATTATTATTTGAAGTTGTCTATGGAAGTGAACTAGTTAAGAAGGTCAGGAAGGCCTTAGCCAAGTTGTAAAAGGAAGAAATGAAAGTTAAGAATTCTATGACAGAATATGTAATGGATATATCAGGTGAATGCCAGAACAAAGAATGCCCAGAAAAGTTTGGGAGAAGAGGAAGAGATAGACGCAGACTTGGATGCAGCAAATAAAAATGGGCATGAAAGCAAAAAGACTGGAGTAGGACGAATGGAATGGCAGGCATGAGTGGAGAAGAAGAATAAAACTTTACTGACACATGTGTAAACATTATTATTATTAGTATTATTATTATTATTATTATTATTATTATTGTTGTTACAGGAACCTTAAAACATTTATTTCTGATGAAACTTCGACATCAAATTTTTCAGTGGAATACGATGCCTGCTTTTAGCTACCACGTATGTATACAATAGGTAAAGAAGGTAAAAATTCGATACCGAGATTTCAACGGAAATACATGTTTTGAGCCCCCTGAATCCAGAAAATGCACTTTAGAAAAAGGTCCGTGTGTGTATGTGTGTGTGTGTGTGAACATCATAAATCAAAAACCAAAAGTCTGATAAACATCAAACTTGGTATTTAGGTTCAGTATCTTCCAAAGATGCGACCCGAAGGTTTTAAAGAAAATTCTCCCAGCCCAAACTATCCTTTGCATGGAACATTTTTTCGAAATGTATTTTGTTTAAAAATTGCTCTAACGGTTTTGGTTAAAATACTATGTATTAAATATATTTACGTGACAAGTGAAATTTATATTTTGAATTTTCTGGGAATAGCCTGTGAAGTCCACTTCATTCTGAAGATATTTCGTATAATCTTGTGTAACTTTTAAACGTTAAGCGATAGGCGAAGACGTACTACAGAAAGATGTACATTTCTTTAGCATGCACAATTTATTTCAAATAACCTTTTTTGTAGCATTAACCATTTCAGAGATATCCTTTATTAATGGTTCGATTTGTTCAATACTTTGTCAAACTTTTAAAATCCTATCGATTTTCAAATGTTTCTCGCGATGTCATGGAAACAGTATGAATTTTAAGGCCAGCATATAGCGTCCAGTTGTTAAACATTTGACTATCGCTGTTCTCTTTGTATCTATAACGAAATGTGTAACGTAGCTATTTCTGTAAAGGTTTATCGTGATTAAAATGTAGTAGATAGAAAAATAAGCTTTCGCATGAATAATTTGTATAGCCACTAATAAAGTAATGTGAATATAACACAGACCTTTTTACTTTCTCTACTACATATAGTAAGTAGGGGAAGTATTGTATTCCACCAAAAAATTCGATACCGAGCTTTCACCGGAAATACATGTTTTGAGACCCCCTGAATCCAAAAATAGCATTTTTGAAAACATGTCCGTGTGTGTGTGTGTGTGTGTGTGTGTGTCTGTGAACAGCATAACTCAGAGACGAACAGTCGGATAAACACCAAACTTGGTATATAGGTTCAGTATCTTCCAGAGATGCGACACGAAGGTTTTCAAGAAAATCCTCCCACCCCAGACTACCCTTTACATGGAACATTTTTCGAAAATTTTAATTTTCTCAAAAATGGCTCTAACGATTTTGATGTAAATATCATATGTTTAAGGTATTTTCATGGCAAATGAAATCTATATCTCGAATTTTCTGGGAATGTCTCCAAAAGTATTCTTCATTGTGAACGACTTTTGCATAACTGGTAAACCATAAGAGATAGACAAAATTTTACTACACAAAAAATGTAGATCGCGTTAAAATACACAACTTATGTCATATACATTTCTTTTCGTGAGTGAACCGTTTTCGAGACATTGCTTGTTATTTCCTTAAATTTTCCAATACTTACACTTTTTTTTCAAATTCGTTATTCATTTTTTTATGTCCTGGACATGCAAAGAGAATGGAATGCGCCACATAGCAAGCGTTAAAACATTTGACTATCGCTTAAATCCTACCATATTCCCCTTGCATCTACAAGAAAATTAGCAATAAGATTGACATCTCGATATCACGATTAACATGAAGCATATGGAGAATAAGCGTTTGTAAAAATAGTTTGTACAAGAGTAGAGAAAGTCATGTGAGTGTAACACATCAGATTTTTTTAACTGCCTTCGTAGTGGAGACTTCAGCGAACTTACTAATCACGCGGAAGTCCGGGGTTCGATTGCAGGTTGGGGTGGGAGTTTTTCTTTAATGAGGATTATTCCCTCCCACAGAGTTTGGAAGTGTGGATGTGAGAGTGAATATGCATTTCAAAGTAAGTTAGAGCAACGAAAACTTATAGTAATCTCACCTAAAAGTTCAAAGACTAAAAACGCCATGACATTTTTCAGTCAAAGTTCTCGATATGACCATAGCAGTTAAAGGGGCGTATGTAAATGTAAAAGGAACATGTTTTTGCAAGGAGGGAGAAATCATGTTAACACACGCGAGCGGTGCCTGATGTTCTGTTAGGTTGTTGTTGTTATTATTATTCTGACCCATGCTTGTACCAAAGATAAAATACCACCTACAGCTTACCTGTGTAAATGACTTGTGCGTCCTACTTCCTTGAAGGCGCCCTTCACCACCAGGTCTTCTGCCACTGTAACTGTCGTTTTTATACGCACACACGTGCACTTGAGGATGCAAGGACGCGCATTAATTATCTCGATGACAACCAGGGGCGTGCTCTTCTTTCACTTTGTGAAACACTAAATCATAATCTGCGATTGTTTACAAAAGATGTTTTAACGTGTTAGATATACGCGACTTTCTCTATCCACTCTTCTATACACTAATCTTAAATGGACTTATTTTTTTTATTTACTTACTGCATGTTAATCGGGATAAACGTTTAGAGAAATTATTTCATTACAATCTCGGTGTAGACATACAAGAGGCAGAGGTGATAGTTAAAAATCGGTCGCTATACAGAATGAACCAGAACTTCGCCGACAAACTTTCAGAGGTTGTTCAGGATACCTTCTGAGTATTTTGGTACAAGGGACCCAAGGTCAGCGGCGGCTCGTTACAAAGTAATTGCATTTCGTTTAGTTCCTTGCCCCAATTAGCTTTGTATTTGTATCGCACTGAAAATACTGCACAACAGTACAAATGTCGGCGGTATGCGCTGAGTTTTTTTTATTATTATTTATGGACGCTCTTTAACCACTATGGTTCTTAGTGTCCCATTCTATATTGGAGTGAAAGACCGGTAATTTTGCTCAGAGGCCTCTTTATCAAGCTTGAAGTTCTTTTACGTGCCGTAAATCTACGACACGGGATCACCGGCTTTACTTCCCTTCCGAAGGAAGCCATGCTAAGGATTTTTACACCCGAAATAATCCATCGCCCTCCGCCGGGTTTGAACCCGCGACTTTGGGAACTAGAGGCTAGCACGGTACCACTAGTCCACGGAGGACGTATGCGCTGGATGTCATGTTTATAAACAGATTGGTTCCTGCTGTTGACAACTGTAATGCCCTCTTTAACTCTTGCCCTCAAGTTTGCATTCAGTACTGCTCGGTTCTGTCTAGGGTTTTGTTTTTCGGACACTGTTAGTTGTGCGTTAACAGTGTATGGGTTCACTGAATGCAATGGAAGAGCGGCGCAATGATACGCTGAGCTGTTCCCGCACCGACGGCAGCCACATCGCAATATTTTTGCATGTGTACATAGGCGCCTACGAGAGAAACTGCATCCTTCCGTCTTAGAAGGAAGATACTGGCCGTGCGAGGTATGCCAGAACACCCGTTCTGGAAGACGCGATTGCTGACATTCCTGCTGCTAGTAGTCTGCGCGTTGCACGAGCTCTGTAACACAAACCAGTTTTGAGAGTCGTACATGAACAACAATTTGAATCCGCTTCATCCACGGAAGGTACAGTCATTGCAGACTCCATTTCGAGTGGAGATTGCAAATTAGTTCCTACAGCAATGTGCATAAAACCCAATTTTTCTGCTTTGATGTTGTTTACAGACGAGGGCAACTTTACAAGAGTGTTCAACAGTAGGAATAGGCATGTGTGGGATTACGAAAACCCACACGCACTGGTGTGTCGATCCTATCCGCAGAAGCTCGTTGTGAATGTCGTTAACGATTATCCTTCCACAGTGCCTAGAAGATGTGGTGCTGAGAATTCATCAGCTTATGTGGTTTCAACATAACGGGGCGCCGGCACACTTTGCACTCGAAGTTAGGAACCACATTGATGCAAGGTTTGGATGACAGTGGATTGGTCGCGGTGGTCCTGTTCCATGGCCAGATTGATCATGACACCAATGAGCTTCTTCTTGTTGTGGAGGATGTGAAGAGACTGCGGTCGATGGGCCTGGTTGCTAGGATTATCGCGGAAGAGCTACGCCAAACACCTGCAATGCTTGAGCGTGTAAAACAGTCGATGTACACTCTGCCGTGATTGTGGTGGTCGACATTTTTGAACAACACCTGTAAGGGAACAGTTCTGCATTTGTTACAACAACCTGATAAAAGTATTTCATCTGCGGGATGTTGCATTACTCTGTGTTGTGTGTTATAGTCTGGTTATTGCATATTTTATAGACTGCATCACTGTTGTGAAGCTATTTTCACAGAAACAAGGGTGATTGGGGTAATACACCGAATAAATTATAATTGCATTATTACTCTGTCGCCGAAAAACACAGCTAGCCGGCGAATGGCTGATTTAGGGTCCTAATCCTCAAAGTATAGCACAGAGTTGAGGGCACTAAGGTGCAAAGTGTAATTCGATACAATGATTTCACCGAAAGTAAATGTTTGAGGAACCCTGAATTCAGTTAAGGCGCTTTTGGAAATATGTGCGAATGTGTTTCTGTCTGCGATCAGCATAACTCAAAAATGAATGATGAATACCAAACTTGGTATTTGAGTTTAGTATCTTTCAAAGATGTGACTCGAAGCATTTCAAGAAAATCCGCCACCCCAGACATCCATTAATATTCAAACTTTTTCGAAGATTTTTATTTTCTCAAAAATGGCATAACGATTTTGATTAAAATATCGTATGTTTAAGTTATTTTCATGGCAAATGAAATGTATATCTTGAATTTTCTGGAAATGTCACCAAAAGCTCTCTTCATTCTGAATGGCTTCCATATAACCGTAAAAATTTCGCTACACAAAAATGTAGAACTCATTAAAACACACAATTTGTGCCATATACTTTCTTTTTTGTGGAGTGAACCAATTCCGAGATACTGCTTCTTATTTGTTTGAATTTTCGAATACTTATACTTTTTCTCAAATGGGAATTCGTTATTGGTTTTTTTTTATGTCCTGGACATGCAAAGAGAATGGAATGCGCCACATAGCAACCAGCGCTTAAAATATTTGACTATCGCTTAAAGCCTACCAATTCCCCTTGCACCTACAAGAAAATTAGCAATAAGATAGTTCCTGCAAATGTTTATCTCGATTAACATGAAGTAGATGGAGAATAAACGTTTTAAAAATAGTTTGTACAAGAGTAGAGAAAGTCGTGTGAGGCAAATGTCAGATTTTAATGGATCTATATGTTTTGTTTAGTAAGTTTTTGTCTATTTTTTATGGTTTACTAGTTATAAAATTACAGAAAACTGAGTCAGAATGAAGAGGCCTTCACAGGCTATTCCCATTAAATTTCAACATATGTATTTTATTTGTGATGCAAGTATGTTAAAAATATTCTTTTTGAATCAGAATCGTTGGAGCCATTTTTGAGAAATACAAAAAGAAACGTTTTCTATGTAAAGGTTAGTCTAGAGCGGCGTATTTTCTCGAAAATGTTAGTGTCGGACCTCGGAAGGTGCTGAATTTAAATACCATGTAGGTACTGTCTGTTCAGCGACATTTTAGATAGTGGGTGGGGGAGCATTTCCAAGCAGGTACTGGAAGAAAGTAGTGTTCACTTAGTATGAAGTTGTTGGTTGATTTCCACTGTGCGTGTCACGCGCGGCAGGAGTGCACCATACTGCGTACCCCTCCCATTAGTTAAAGTTTTACCTGAGAGATAAGGCAGCCCACCCCACTGGTTAAAACAGACAATATGTTGTTTTTCCCATACAGTACAACTCCACTTAATTAAACCGGAGGAGCCGTTTGAGATAGGCAGCGAAAGGAACAAAATAATTGCATTCTAAGTCCATGAAACAAGGCTTAATAAGAGCTACCTGTGAAGAGTTGCAGATGTTGGCAATTTTCTTGAAAATCTTCGTTTCACATCTTCGGAAAATACTCAACTTAAATGCCTACCAAGTTTGGTATTTACGTGACGTCTTCTCAAAACGTGTATTTTCAGTGTATTTTGAGAGGTAGAACGCAATGCTACCTTTACTTACATACAGGTAGGTACAGGTAAGCTAAAAGACTCCGAACCACCTGTGCGGTATTTTTCCTGTCCGCGTCCTCGGCGCTCGTTGCCGTCTGCCGCTATCATAGAAACCATACAACATTTTTAAAACTACTTTTAAAGGCCTTACTACTTACTAACTTTATGAAAGGAAATGTTGAAACTGGCCACCGTCGTTGTCCATACATTTTTGGCACCTCTTTAGGAAACTATACATCTTGGAAGTTTTGGGAGGAATTTTCCAAACGATGACCGATGTTGTCCAATGTTTCTTCGGTAAGAACCGAAAGCTGTCTTTTAGATTTCTTAGCCTGAACACTTCCTGTAGCCTGAAATTTACTGTAAAGTTCATGGATTGTTGTACGGCCTGGAACTTTTACACCTGGAAATCTTCTGCAAATCGTACTTTCACTTGGCGAGCTGACCGAGTTAACACATACGAATCATAAATAAATACACGCTGTGCAGTAGAAAACATATACTGAGCCATAATATACTTTGTGACTAAGTACAGGACAAAATAATAAATAACTGTAATAATTGAACTACATCACATCACCATCAACTCAAAACTGCACTTCACACTGCACAGCAAAACCACAACACGTGACTTTGTTTATAGCAGCAGTGTGTTATCATGTTTTTATCATATTTCCACTCCCCAGTGGAAAAACAGCGCGCAGCCGGTGCAAGACAAACCCACACACCTGGAAGAATTAAAACAAAATATCCGCCAGGAAATTTCTCAACGTGAATTACGGCGAGTGTTGGATAGTTTCCTAAAGAGGTGCCAAAAATGTATGGACAACGACGGTGGTCAGTTTCAGCATTTCCTTTCGTAAAGTTGGCAAGTAAAGCCTTTAAAAGTAGTTTAATATTGTATGGTTTCATCCGGCCTTTCTATCATAGCGGCAGACGACAACGAGCGCCGAGGACGCGGACAGGAAAAACACCGCGCAGTCGGTTCGGAGTTCTTTGTCTCACTCTGTAGTACAGAAACGATATATATGCAGTAAAAGACCGGCGCGGGCGCGCATGTGTTTGCGCAGACAGCATAGCTCCAAAACGAAATGTTTGGTATTTAAGTTCAGCATGCTCCTGCTGATAGCCTTCATTCGGAATGTATTTTATATAATTTTGGATAACTAGTAGGCGTTAATAGACATGAACCTACAATACAAAACGTATAAATGTGTTAAAACACAATAAAAGACGTTTTTACTACACGCTCTCTAAAACAGCTGCTTGTCGGACTGTTAACACGATGAAATATACACCGCCGTTTGTGAAAATTGCAACATCAAGAAGGAATTTCCCGAATAACTCCAAACTTGGTGGAAGTGTAGAAGAGTGTGCAAGCAATAAGTGATTAGGTTAGCAGAGAGATGAGGTACACGTAGACCGTGTCGGTCCGATAAGGTCAGTGTTGCGCCCAGTGTAGTCAGTACAGAGCTGTCAAATAAGGTGGATACAATAAAGTGAGTGCCAGCATGCCTCGTCGACGTCAAAGTGAGCCATATCAGCATGTGAGTGAGTTCGAATGGGGCAGAATGATCGGTCTCCGGGAAGCGTTGTCATACGTGACATTTCGTCTCGTACAGGGCATGCTGCTACGACAGTGATGCGGGTGTAGAAGTAGTGCATAGATGAAGATCGTACGCAGCGAAGAGCGGGTACTGGACCACGGAACATGACCACAGCACGGGATGACCGTCATCTTATCCGCATGCCATAACGGACCGTATAGCTTCCACTGTCCAGAAACCACAACCTCCTCCGACTGCAATGGGAACGTAAACACGTCACTGGGGTGCTGAGTGGCAAAATGTAGTTTTTCGGACGAGTCCCGCTTCAACGTGTCATACAGTGATGGCTGCATACGTGTCCGGCGGTACCGTGATGAGCGCAACCTGAGGTTTGCATTGTTGAGCGGCATAGCAGACAAACACCAGGTGTGATGGTTTGGGGCACCATTGGTTACAACAACCGATCTTGCCTCCTACGAATTGAGGCCACTTTGAACAGCAACCGGTGCGTAACGGTGGTTGTAGAGCCTGAGGTACTCCTCCTGCTTCAGGCATCTCCACAAGCCACATTTCAACAGGACAATGCCCGGCCACATATTGCGAGGAATGTACAAGCCTTCTTCTAAGAGCAACTGGTATCATTGCTTCCCTGGCCTGTACGTTCTCCTGACATGTCGCCCATCGAACATGTCTGGGATATGGTTGGTCGGCACCTGGTGCGTCATGGTCCTCCAGTAATCAGTGTCACGGATTTGTAGGCTCGAATACAAACTGCGTGGAGGGAAATCTCTCAGGAACTTATTCAGAACCTTTTTGAGTCAATGCCACGGCGAATAGCAGCTCTAATTGCAGCGCATGGAGGCCACACCAAATACTGAATATTAGGGTTCAAAGGTCATGTATAGATTTGAAGTTTTATCAATTATTACTTGTCATGTACCTAACCTGTGATATGAAATTCATGCGTTTCCTTCTTGGTGTTGTAATTTTGACAAACGGCAGTGTACATACCTAAGCGACTTATAAACAAAATCTAAATGATAGCGTTCACAAGAGAAACATTGCTTACTTGGTACCAGTCATTAAATGCAATACCTATATTTCTTTCTATAGCTGTTGAGATTTTGCTCCGATACAGTGTTTCTGGGTCGGATTTAAATTTGCTCGGGGTTTTTACCCATATTTACAGTTACAGGCTTGTTGTTTAGAAACGAGCGCTCAGAATAAGAATGCAATCTGCATTCACATCTCGTATTGTTACGGTCAACGCTTCCCAGGCGGCGTTGCTGCGGTTCATAGCGTAGGTTGTGGTTCAGGAGGATGTGAGAATGGGTCAAGGAATGACTGACTGTGCCTTTTATGTTTAGAGAATACTTATATTACATTTATTTAATTTAATATACCTTAGAGAGTTTTTACTAAAACTGTTGTATACTAAAGCTTTGTGTACTTGACACATAACTAGATACTTTAATTGCGAGATAGTTGGTGTGGGTTAGAATTGTCCAATTCTTTACATTGTTATTGTCCACCCTCCAAAGGCGGATGTGGATTAGTTGACATCGACAAGAATGTATGGCATTGTTGGAGAAAACTGCCGTCCGGTCCTTGGGTGGAAATGGTTCTTCCGTCGACAAAAAGTTCTGGGAGGAACAAGTTCATAACCCGCATATGGTACTCCCATGATTCAAGCACATCGTTCATCATCTTCAGCGCATGCTGGATGGACACCAGCGATGAGATCTCAGCGTTCGAGTGTACACGGAGCCAATATCGCCTGTTAATTTTGTTTCCTTTTACTCCTAGGATTGAAGAGAAACATAGTCGAAGATGGACGATTATCTGGCAGAATGTGTTCTGCAAATATGTTCCAACTGATTGGCAAGAGACGACCTATGAGACCATACCGGCGGCAGAAAATCTCCGGCCACATGCACGAACACAATCAAATCAGTGTGCAGTTTGCTCAGGACTTGATACCTTGGAGCACCGGATTGCCTTCTGTCGGCAGGTTGATGATATCTGGATGGTGCCAATCGGGGGCAACGCCATGCCTTGAGGAACTGCAGCGTCTGGAATTTCACTTTCAGAATATGGCAGTCCAACGCTGTGTGATGTGGTTGGTAACGGGAGCGTTACACTGGATCTTTAAACGGAATGTCGACAATGTGGCAAAGAGGGCGGAATGGTTCGGCTTCTTGAGACAGGAACGGTGGAAGCCGATAAAGTCCGTACTCATCCGCTCAATGCAGCCCTTTATCTCACGTTTTGAAGTCACTAATTAAACTGTTGTACCAAAATCTGAAGTAGGTTTATTTATTTTTTAAGAGGAGTTGTATTTTATTTCAACTGTTGGGAAGCCGAACTTGAAGTAGTTGCAACCGCACGTATGGTACCCGGTAGCCTTAGCCCCCAGTTTAAAAATATTAACTTTGTATTTTTACTGTTTCTTTAAATATTATATATTTATGTTTGCCTCGGCTGCGTCAGTATTATTGTTAGAGACATGGATTTCTTTGCAGGGAGTAGTGCGGCTAAGATTGTAGGATTCTAATTTGTACTTCGCTCCATTTATTAATTCTTTAAACGATTAAAATAACACTTCACTGATATACAGAGCTGTGAGATTCTTTTATTAATTACTTGCACTGTTTAACACGTAAACTATTTTCGTCTCACACTGAATACGTATTAAACTTCTCGAGGAAGCGTTTCGCGTCTGGTTAGTAACGCTGTCTGCTAGCAACTGACTTCTGAATTTGTACAATTTGCCCTATTTCAGTTTCTGATTGGCTAATCCTACTCCAATTGAATACTTTCATTTAACTTAAGCTTCTTTCTGGTTGTTGATTGGTTATTTTATAAACTGTCTCAAAAATTACATTATTGTTTCCAAGAATGAGTAGTAGCATTATTAAACCTTCTAATTCATTATTCCCTCAAGGCTACCTCATTGTTAGCAACTTTTAACCTATTATTCTCACAGCTCCTACATTATTAAATTAAGTAATACATTCACATAACATTATTAAACATGTATATAATAATATAAACATTAATACAATGACTGTTACATACATTTTATATATTATATTATACACATATTGCTTTAAGGCGGGATTTTATTATATTTTATATTATACAATTTGACTGAAATCATTTAAGTATTAAAAATACTGCCTCAAACCCCAATATTAAAAGAAAGTGACCTATGTTACAAACTGATGAGGACGGCCTACACAAACCCCTCGATATCTGTTATGATCATAAAATAAGTAGATGATTATATTCTAAAATAAAAAAAATTAAAAGAACCATTCTTTTCTATAGAAAATTGTAAATGAAAGAAGTCCGTATTTTGTGAATTATGTAAAGTGTGATATGGATATTTTGCAGGTGCTAACTTTGCCAATGGAGAAGTTGCTTACTGCTCCTGACACTGGAACCAGGGGAAGAGGACTGGTATGTCTGGCGCTACCCTTGAGAGAGGATCCCACTGCAACAAACTAATCTATTCTAATCCAGCCGCATTGTTTCATATCTCACATTGGCAGCTGGACCATGGTATCCTGCTGCTTAATTATCTGTCACGAAGATTCTCTGTAATCCCACAGAGGTAGCGTTTAACAGTATCCAGAGTGGTAAAACGAGGAACATCACTTGGGCTCACAATATCGAAAACATCCTTTCCTCAAGACATCCGCAGTCCAGCATAACTTAGTATCCTTTTATATTTCTTAATCTCACCTCTCTACAATATATGGTAATTAATTGGCACCTTTTTCTGAGAGAGACAAAATGATTCTTAAGGTAATGCACGTGCAAATTTTGGAGAAAAAAATCCTGATGTGTTACACTCACATGACTTTCTCTACTCTTGTGCAAACTATTTTTACAAACTCTTATTCTCCATCTAGTTCATATTAATCGAGATAAACATTTGCAGAAACGATCTTTTGACATGTAAAGAGAAATACATTTTAGACATAGCGACCAGGTCTAAAAATATTTGACTATCGCTTAAGGCGTACTATGTTCCTCTTGTTTTGTAATTGCAAGGCCAATATAGAAATACAGTAGCCTTTAAGCACATATCTCTTAATAGCTGGTTGCTAGGTGCAGCACCCTTCCCTTTGCCACAGATTAATACTCTTTGCATATCAAAGACAAAAAAATGAATAACGAATTCCCGTTTGAGAAAATAAGTATTGAAAAATTTAAGGGAATAACAAGCAATATCTCGAAAATAGTTCACCCAACAACAACAAAATATATATGACATAAATTGTGTGTTTTAACGCGATCTACATTTTTTGTAGTAAAATTTTGTCTATCTCTTATGGTTTACCAGTTATGCAAAAGTCGTTCACAATGAAGAATACTTTTGGAGACATTCCCAGAAAATTCGAGATATACATTTCATTTCTCATGACAATATCTTAAACATATGATAGTTTAATAAAAATCGTTAGAGCCATTTTTGAGAAAATTAAAATTCTCGAAAAATGTTCCATGTAAAGGGTAACCTGGGGTGGGAGGATTTTCTTGAAAACCTTCGTGTCGCATTTCTGGAAGATACTGAACCTAAATACCAAGTTTGGTGTTTATCCGGCTGTTCGTTTCTGAGTTATGCTGTTCACAGACAGGGACACACACAGACACACACACGGACATATTTCCAAAAATACTTTTTTGGATTCAGGGGGTCTCAAAACATATATTTCCTGTGAAATCTCGGTATAGAATTTTTGGGTGGAATACAATACTTCCCCTACTTACTATACGTAGTAGAGAAAGTAAAAATTGTCTCTAAGTCATACCTAGCAAGTAGAGAAAGTATTGTAGTTATGTCATCCAAAAATTCAATAGCGATATTTCATTTTGGGGCCCCTGAACCCTAAAATATTATTTTTACAAAAGTATCCGCACTTGTGTGTGTCTGTGAACAGCAAACTCAAAAACGAAAGACGAAAAATACCAAATTTCGCATTTAAGTTCAGTATCTTTCAAAGATTCGACACGATTTTTTAAAAAAAATCCCTCCTTAAACTATATATTGGATGGAAATTTTTCAAAACTGTTGATTTTCTGAAAAAACAGCTGTAATGACTTTGATTAAATATCATACATTACAGATATTTACGTGAAAAATAAAATGCATATTTTGAATCTTCTGGGAACATCCTCTGACGTACTTTTCATTCGGAATAACTTGTGTATAATTTTGTATAACTGGTAAACGTTAAGCGATAAACGAAAACATACTATAGAAAAAATGTAGAGCTCTTTAAAACACACAATTTATTTAAAATAACTTTTTTGTGGCATCAGCCATTTCCGAGATAATCGTTATTAATGGTTCGAATTGTTCAATAATTTTGCCATTCTTTTATAGTCGTGTCAACATTCAGTTGTTTCTCGCGATGTCATGGAAACAGTGTGGAATTTTAAGGCCAGCATATAGCGTACAGTTGTTAAACATTTGGCTATCGCTATTCCCTTTGTACTCTAACGAAATGTGTACTGTAACTATTTCTGCAAACGTTTATTTGGATTAAAATTAAGTAGACAGAAAAATAAACTTTCTTAACAATAACTTGTTTACCCACTAATAAGCGATAGTCATGTGATTGTAACACATCAGGTTTCTCTTAAAATAATTAAGTCTCTACCTTGCGAGTGGTTTAATGTTATGGTATTTAACATTATTGTTTACGTAATATGTTTTTACGTAAATTATTAGTTATGTTGTGCTGCTTTTGTTTTGTTTGGTTACATAATTTTTAACTGCCCCACGTATGGGAGCCACTTTGCGACAGTATTACTTACAAATGTTTGTTTACATCAGTGTTGAAGCCATCTTGTGACGTCATTCATTTGTTTGGTTTGTAGCTCCATCTAGTGTTAGCAATTTGCGGCAGTATTAGCTTTTGTTTGATTTCATTTCAAATGTCCTCCGGCTAGCTATTATCCTGTTGGCTTGGGCACGTATCTCTATACAGGTTGTGTAAACGGAAAGGAATCTTTTATCCAAAAATTACACTGATGAAGAAATTTGTTTTACACATTTATTGTCGAACACATTAACTATCACATTTATACATTGATCTTAACACTCGCCAAACTGAAACTGTTATAATAACTTCTTACTGATAATTCTTTTAATCCACGTACTTCAATCTTTTATATAATTAACTTTACAATACTTTAGATCTTTCATAATTCTGCTGCGCGTAACTTGTGAATCTATATCCGATGTATGACGAACTGACTGACTGAAGACGACGTGTAGTGTACACAGATTTTTGATGAACTGACGCTAAATACGACGTGTAATGTATGAATGCTTTCGGCGAACTGAAGGATTGACTGACTTTACCTCCAACCTACCTTATTTATACTCCCTCGTCCAGATACGCCTAAAGATTATAACTGAACTGCTATTGGCTAATAAAACGCGCCAACATTAGCGTCAATTTTAATATCCAATGAAAATTATGAATACATATGCTTTAGGGAGAAAACATTCCAGAAGTTTCTACCGAAAACGCGCCAACATTACGTAACTTCCTCGTTTCCAATAATGATAAACAGCTCACCCCCCCTCTCTGCATTATTGCGCTATTATTGACAGTTTCAGTAAGGCCGTATAAACTTATTTCCCAATAATAATTACAATTAATAAACATCTGAAATCCATGTCACATAAAAATGCATATTCATATTACAATCATTATTTACATTTAAGTAATTTGTGATACAAATTACTGCATCAACCTTTAAGAGACGTGCAGTTTTCTCTACGTTCCTTCATTGCTAGATTCCGCAGAAACTATTTTGAATTTGAAAGCAGGAGGTTTTGAGGGAGTAACACATTTAACATTTCATTTCTATATGTGCACGGGTTCTTGAGTTGTTTCATACAAATCCTCGATTGTGTTTCTGTGACGTAATCTATTGGTTTTTGACGTGCACCAGAGTCCGAGTTGCACCAGATAAAAATAAAATACAAAACGGACTCTAAATAAGCCAAAATGCTGTATATTATTGAGGAAAGTTTCGTTCCCAGTGAAAATCATATAGCTTATGTTTAACTTTTCCTGAATAATGCGGAAAGTGTTCAATGTGGAAACCGAAATTGTCTGCAGCTACTTAAAACGTAAATATGCACTATTAAAAGGTATGTGTTTTGGGATGTGATGTAGTTACAAGAAAACTGCAGATATTGCATATATTTTATTTTGAGGCATATTGTGTTTCCGAAGAGACTGTAAATGTAGGTCATTAAGGTATATGTAATATCTTTGTAAACGCACATACTGAACGGAGACCGCGTCGTCGTCCTCCGTTGTCTTGGGGTACCATGCTAGCCTCTGGTTCCTGTGGTGGCGGGTTCAGTCCCGGCGGAGAACGATGGATTTTTTCGGGCGTAAAAATCCTTAGCATCGCTTCTATCGGAAGGGAAGTAAAGCCGGTGGCCTCGTATCGTACATTTACGGCACGTAAAAGAACCTCAAGACTTATAAAGAGGCCCCCGAGCAAAATTTCCGGCCTTTCACTCCCAATATATAAATGGGATGCTAAGAACAATAGCAGTTAAAGAGCGTCTATAAATAAAAACACAGTTTAGGAAACCGCGTCAAGGAGGAATGAAAGGGTTACAGTTGCAAATGTGTGTTTTTCCTTCAGTGTTGTCTGTTGCTTAGAACAATAGTATTGTGAGAAAAAGGTGCATTTTATGAAAAAGTATATCACATAAAAATGCAGCTCTTAGTTAAAGAATAAAGTAAAAATGGTCAAATTAAAGGAAAACTAGAAACACGTGAAATAAGTTTTACTTTCTCTACTACGTATAGTAAGTAGGGGAAGTATTGTATTCCACTCAAAAATTCGATAGGAGATTTCACCGGAAATACATGTTTAAGACCCCCTGTATCCAAAAAAAGCATTTTTGGAAACATGCCCGTGTGTGTGTGCGTGTGTGTGTGCGCGCGCGCGCGTGTGTGTGTGTGTCTGTGTGTGTGTCTGTGAACAGCATAACTCAGAAACCAACAGTCGGATAAACCCAAACTTGGTATTTAGGTTCAGTATCTTCCCCACCCCAGATTACCCTTTACATGGAAGATTTTTCGAAAATTTTAATTTTCTCAAAAATGGTACTAACGATTTTGATTAAAATATCATATGTTTAAGATATTTTCATGACAAATAAAATGTATATCTTGAATTTTCTGGGAATGTCTCCAAAAGTGTTCTTCATTGTGAACGACTTTTGCATAACTTGTAAACCATAAGAAATAGACAAAATTTTACTACACAAAAAATGTAGATCGCGTTAAAATATACAATTTATGTCATATACATAGTTTTGTTGAGTGAACCATTTTCGAGATATTGCATGTTATTCCCTTAAATTTTCAATACTTATTTTCTCAAATGGGAATTCGTTATTCCTTTTTTTTGTCTTGGATATGCAAAGAGTAATAATCTGTGGCAAAATGAATGATGCTGCACCTAGCAACCAGCTATTAAAAGATATGTCTATGCTTAAAGGCTACTGTATTTCTATATTGCCCCTGCAATTACAAAACAAGGAGAACATAGTACGCCTTAAGCGATAGTCAAATATTTTTAGAACTGCTCGCTATGTGTAAAATGTAATTCTCTTTGCATGTCAAAAGATCGTTTTTGCAAATGTTTATCTCGATTAATATGAAATAGATGGAGAATAAGAGTTTGTAAAAATAGTTTGTGCAAGAGTAGAGAAAGTCATATGAGTGTAACACATCAGATTTTTTTATTTAATTATCTGATCCTACTTTGGATTTGCCTAATGACACAGAATATTTAAAATATGACTTAATCGCATAAAAAAATCTGATGTGTTTCGCTCACATGACTTTCTTTACAAACGCTTATTCTCCATATGCTTCATGTTAATCGAGATGTTAATGTTATTGCTAATTTCTTGTAGGTGCAAGGGGAATTGGTAGGCTTTAAGCGATAGTCAAATGTTTTAAGAGCTGGTTGCTATGAGGAGTATTGCATTGTCTTTGTATGTCCGGGACATTAAAAAAATAATAACGAATTCCCATTTGAGAAAAAGTGTAAGTATTGGAAAATTTAAACAAATAAGGAATATCTCGCTCGATCAAAAAAGATACATGTGGCATGAACTGTGTGCTTTAATGAGATCTACATTTTTTGTGCAGTAAAATTTTGTCTCTCTCTTACGGTTTACCAGTTATGCGAAAGTCATTCAGAATGAAGAGGACTTTTGGGGACATTCCCAGAAAGTTCAAGATATACATTTGATTTACCATGAAAATATCTTAAACATATAGTATTTTAATCAAAATCGTTAGAACCGTTTTTCAGAAAATCAAAATTTTCCAAAAATGTTCCATGTAAAGGGTAATCTGGGATGGGCGATTTTCTTTAAAATCTTCGTGTGGCATCCTTGGAAGATACAAAACTCGAATTCCAAGTTTGGTATTTATCCGAATTTCGTTTTTGAGTTATGTTGTTCACAGGCACACACACGGACATGTTTCCAGAAATGCTTTATTTTGATTCAGGGTCCTCAAAACATGCATTTCTGGTGACATCTGGATATAGAATTGCGTGGAATGCAAACATGGCATTGACAATAATAGAAACGACAATAATAATACAATTAGTAGTATATAATGATAAAAATTCAAATTCAGACTTACTATATAATTAAACAAAGTGTTTCCCATAAATAATATGAACATTTAAAACACAAAGAATGCATAAGGATGTGTTTATCGAATAGAGACACCTCGCCACTGCGACCAGCTTGATTTATTGTGGCTACACCTCCTGGGAGGCAGGGATGAGGTGAAGGAGTGGTAGGAGGTCCACAGGTAGACAGGCCCATAGAGACGCGTAGAAGTCTCTAACATTTCCGGTTAGAGTTGAAGAATCCAGGGAGAGGGCGACGAAACGACCCTAACGGGCGGTATAACGCAGCCTGGTGTTCACGAGGAGAAATCTTTCCGATGCGCAAGCATTTGCACCATCTGCTCGACACCGCCAGCAGCGTAGGAGCGAATACACACCTGAAACGTGAAAGGGACAGAGAAGATGGGGAAAAGGAGAAATTGTTGTAGAATGAGTGAATGGTTTTATTACTGCTGGGGAGTGGTCCAAAAAACATATGCCTACACTCTTTGATCATCAATAACTTTGTAATAAATTGAGATGCAAGACACTCCTTGATGTTCAACTTATTGAAATGCCTTCAGGTGCTCGAAGTGGCCACCATCAACAGTGAAACAGTGCCACAAACGACCGCTCTAACGTGCAGCCAGTGTAGGTGGCTTTTCCCGATACAAAACATCATCTAGGGTAAAAGTCTAGAGGGTCAGGTCTGGTGGGGTTGCTGGATATTCAATAGCACTTCTTTAGCTATCCATTCTCCAAGGAGAATTTCATCAAGGTGTTCTTTGAAGTCTTGATGGTGGTGAGCTGGGGCACTATCTTGTTGCAGATGAAATCACACACCAGTTTCTTCGCCACTTGATGTCGCTGTTCACATCACCTAAATAAACAAAACAAAACGTCATTAATCCAAGACCATCTATATCTTAGGCACTAAACTGTACCTTGGCCAAATCCGAGACTTGCGTCTCAGTTCATCACAAACTTGATGATCAAGTAGTGTACCGTAGACCAGGGATATTTTGAAGTTCTTATTAACATATAGCCAATAACTATAACTAAGCTTTCTTATGGGGTCTCGGTGATATAAATAAGATAAAGTTAGTGGTCATCGTTGAACATTTTTAACATGAAGCTAACATAAAAAAACTGATGTGATACATTCACATGCCTTTCTCAACCCTCTATGGTTTATTAGTTCGTATACAAACTGTTCTTACTATAGGTTATTTTCTGTTTACTTCGTTTTAATCCAAATAAACATTTGCACAAATAGCTACATTACACATATCGTTATAGATACAAAAAGAACAGCGATAGTCAAATGTTTAACAACTGGACACTATATGCTAGCCTCTACTTCGCGAGGTCGCAGATTCAAACCTGGCGGAGGGCGATGGACTTTTTCGGCGTAAAAATATTTAGCATGGCTTCCTTCGGAAGGGAAGTAAAGCCAGTGGTCCCGTGTCGTATATTTACGGCACGTAAAAGAACCTCAAGCCTGATAAAGAGGCTTCTGAGCAAAATTACCGATCTTCACGCGCATAATAGAATGGGACGCTAAGGACCACGACAGTTAAAAGCATCCATAAATAAAACTCATTTTAATTTCCTGGCCTTAAAATTCCATACTTTTTCGTTGACATCGCGAGAAATAATAGTATATTGACAGAACTTTAAAAGAATTACAAATTTTGAGCAATTCAAACCATTAATAACGGATATCTCAGAAATGGCTGATACCACAAAAAAGGTTTGAAATAATATGTGTGTTTTAAAGAAATCTACATTTTTTCTGTAGTATGTTTTCATCTATCGCTTAACGTTTACCGATTATACAAGATTATACAAAATTCCTTCAGAATGAAGGGGACTTCACAGGCTATTCCTAGAATATCCAAGATATACATTTTATTTGTCATGTAAATATCATTCATGTATGGTATTTTAATCAAAAGCGCTGGAACAATTCTTAGAAAATAAAAAATTCGAAAAATATTCCATGTAAAGGGTAGTTGGGGTGTGGAGATTTTCTTTAAAATCTTCTTATCGTATTTATGAAGGTACTGAACTTAAATACCAAGTTTGATATTTACCCGAATTTTGGTTTTTGAGTTATACTGTTCCAGACAAACACACATAGATACACACACAAACAGGTAGACGAGCCTTTTTCTAAAAATGCTTTTTTTAGGATTCAGGGACCTAAAAGATATATTTCCGGTGAAATATCGATATCGAATGATATCGAATTTTTTAGTGGAATACAATACTTCCCCTACTTACTATACGTAGTAGAAAAAGTAAAAATCAGTAATTTTCCGAACCATCTGGTGGGCTCAAAGAAAACTACCAGCATGAAAGATTATGGTTATAACTAAATGCTCTTAGAAAGAATGGATTTTAAATCTGTTTTGTTTCTGGTCAAAGTAACTCCGGCTTTCGGTACACATTTTTTGGAACGTTCTGTATATAGTGTACAGGTTCTTAGTATTGTGATGAATGTGTTGGTGAAAAGGCAGAGGGACTGAAATAATGCATGTAACATTCCTACATAATATGTAAGTACTAGATTATGCAGTGGATAGAAAAATACATATGTACTGATGTGAATGCTTTTTAACAAAATGCATTATATCGAAAGCATTGGCATGGAGTCAGCGATTAATGTTAAAACTACACACAGAAACATCATCTGAATAATACGGAAACCTTGCTAAACGGAAACAAAAAGGTTAGTTTCGTTTTGAACAGGTTTTTCTGTAGTATTTTATTTTAATTTGTGGAAATCCACAGTCCATTACAAATGCAGTTTGCCGCATTATTGCAAGTACTTATCAGGCATATCATGACCACACTTAACCTCATCAAAGATTATTTCATTTACAGCATTACCGCATAGCGTTTGTTACATACAGACCAATCCTTGTTAACTCAAACTTTCCAAGGCCATCTGTGAACCACAAAATAAAATAATGACGCCTGTGCAGTACAATAATGATTGTGGTTGCAGATATTTAATTTCACGCTTCATTGCATCAAATTGAAATGAAATGGCTTTGTGAATCCCTAAATAAAGGGCGTGTGCATGTGCTTTGTATCTCATTTCCTGCTAAAATGTAATCAGTTTGCGAGCACCTTTTTTTTTTTTTTGCAAAGGAAAAGAAAACTCAATTTTAAAGCTGTACTGCACTAGGAGCGGTGTGATCGCAACGCTTTTTTTTTTTTTTTTTGCACAGTCCTGCATTTAGATTACGATGCACACATCGGAAATGGATTTTACACATTTTATAGAACGCAGGCATGCCAACTTAAAAACCCATGCTTATGATGCCTTGTAGCTGCCTTTGAAATGATTCCGCTCACTTGAATTTATCATAAAGCCAATTTACTTTGGCAATGAAGTATTTTCGTGACTCAGTTTCCCATCCAGTCTTGCTAACTTTAGTACTTAAGTACCTATTTTATATCATCAAAATTATGTGACTTTGTCCAACTATTACATCCCTAAGTTGTTTCTGTCTAGTTCAACGTTCACCGAGACTTCACTTAATTCACTGTCACTTCAATGATGTGAACTAGATCAATTTCCTCTTTCATTTCAGTCTCTTCGAGAGACGTAATGGCGTAATGAGATACTCAGCCTCTTCTCCGGATGGTTCAGTTCACTCGCTGGGAGTCGAACACAAGACCTCTCCAATCTCACTGCACGTCAAGGCAGTCGTCACAAACTGCTCGGAGAACAGCACTTTTCGTCGCATCAGAAACGTATTGGCTGTCTCGCTCACTCACTTGCTGACTCCTCTTGCGTCGTCCTCCGTGGTGTAGTGGTTAGCCTCTAGTTCCCAAGGTCGCGGGTTCAAACCCGGCGGAGGGCGATGGATTTTTTCGGGTGTAAAAATCCTTAGCATGGCTTCCTTCGGAAGGGAAGTAAAGTCGGTGGTCCCGTGTTGTAGATTTACGGCACGTAAAAGAACCTCAAGCGTGATAAAGAGGAATCTGAGCAAAATTTCCGGTCTTTCACTCAAATTTAGAATGGGATGCTAAGAACCATAGTAGTTAAAGGGCGCCCATAAATAAAACTTAATTTAATTTGACTCCTCTTGCGAGACAATCGCTTATATAGTCAATGGCATCTCCTACAGCACCTTCTAGAATTATCTGGATACACGTTCTGGAGGCGGGGGAAAGAAACTTCTGGGAAATTCCGGTTGCCAATATAGCTTCTGGTGTTTACGCCGGGCGCGATCCGACTTATCCTTGTTTATCTCGACTCCTGGCGCCGACCTCCGTAACCTTGGGCCACAACCGCTGTGTCACAATTAGCAACAGTATTATACAATACACGTTTATAAAGTATTTAACAGAATCTCGAAAACAGCAAAGCTCTTGAGTATAATTCTGCTAACAACTTTAAGACTGGTTCACATAAGCCGAGAACGGGGGTTCATAATACCCCGGGAATGAGAACAGGAATGTACATGGATTACAAATTGGAAAGTCGATTTTGCGCATTGAGACGTCATTTGTTTGTAAATTATATTTTCTCACCTGCTTACAATTCAAATAACGTAATGCAAGTTTGCCAACGTTGAAACATTTTCTAAATTGAAATCCATTACTGTTTCCGATTCCTCTAGTCGTACAAAGTGCCATTCCATTAAAGTTCTTTGTTAATTTCTACCGGTTTTTGAGGCAATGGCCAGTTTTGAGTTGTGTACAAACAAACTGCAGGTGGCGCGTTCGCTAGAAAAACCAACGCTCAATGAAAGAGGGAGTCAGGACGCACAATTGCTGGAATTTCTTCCGGTTCTTTTTTATTTTCTCTACCACATGCATAGTAGATAGAGAAGGTATTGCATTCCATCCAAAAATTTGATACCGACATTTCACCAGAAATGAAGTTTTGATGTCCCCTGAATCCAAAAATGGCATTCTTAGGAAAAGGTCCGTATGTGTGTGTATGTGTGTCTGTGAACAGCACAACTAAAAAACGATAAGTCGGATAAATACCAAACTTGGTATTTAGATTCAGTATTTTCTAAAGATGTGCCACTTAGATTTTCAAGAAAATTCCCCTACACCAAACTAGTCTTTACGTGAAACGTTTTTCTAAATTTTTGATTTTATAAAAACTTGCTGTAATGAATTTGATTAAAATGCCATGTATTCAATATATTTATATTACAAATAAAATGTACATCTTGAAAATAAAGTAGATCCCTTTAAAACACACAATTTCAAATAACTTTTCTTTGTGGCATCAGCCCTTTCCGAGATATCCGTTATTAATGGCTCGAATTATTCAATACTTTGTCATTCTTCACAAGTCCTTTCGATATTCAGTTGTTTCTTGCGATGTCATGGAAACAGTATGGAATTTTAATGCCAGCATATAGCGTCCAGTTGTTAAACATTTGACTATCGCTATTCTCTTTGTATCTATAACGAAATGTGTAATGTAGCTGTTTCCGGAAAGGTTTATCGCGATTAAAATTAAGTAGATAGGAAAATAAATTTTCGTAAGAATTGTACCGACTAATAAGCGATAGTGGGTAGGGAAAGTCATGTGAGTGTAGCACATTAGATTTTCCAACATGTGATTAGAGAGAGAGAGAGAGAGAGAGAGAGAGAGAGAGAGAGAGAGCTCTAGCGGCTGTTACATGTCATGGTCACCAGATCCAGACGACGATGTGCGGTAGCAAGGATGGGGTCCTTAATGATTATAGATGGAGTACATCCTGACACCGGCCAGCGATGCCGTAGCCCGTGTACCGCCCGGAAGGCGCCAGTAAGGGGTCCTTGGTGGTCCAACCACACTCTAGGGAGAAATCTTTCCATAGCACACGATTGCGGTCCTGCCGCAACACACCGAACGCCTTCGCCTGGTCCTTCTACCCTGAAACGATAAAGGAAATTATGGGAATCCGGGAAAATCATGAAAAACGGATAGAATAGCCGGCCCTATGGAAATCGAGCTCGGGACTCAAGAATGCGAGCCTCACACGTTACCGAGGAGTCATCTCGCTCTATTGTTTAAGGTGTGTATTTTTCCATGTGGGATGTGCTCCTGTTGTTCCCGCAGGAAGGAATAAATCGGTCTCATGGTCTCAGCTACTCATCGGGGTGAACATTATACTATCTAAAATTCCGCCTAAAAACAGGAGGAACGAGAAGTAGAGTATTGTTGTTTCGGTGATCTTCCACATCCTGGGGATCTCCTACTTGAGACAGCAGGCAATGACAGAGCGTGCTGTATGAAGTGAAGCCACTACAAGAGGAGAACAGGATAGCGAAACTTTTACTTCTTCACAACAGCTTTCGACACATCTCTAGCTGCCCACTGTGTGTCTTCTTGCTTTTCTTTCGATAATGGTAGTTACTGTCCTTTTTTTTTTAGTTTTTTCTTTATTTATGGACGCTCTTTAACTGCTGTGCTCCTTAGCGTCCCATTCTATATTGGGGTAAAAGACCGGTAATTTTGCTCAGAGGCCTCTTTATCAGGCTTGAGGTTCTTTTATATGCCGTAAATCTACGACACTGGACCACCGGCTTTACTTCCCTTCCGAAGGAAGCCATGCTAAGGATTTTGAAGAAGTTATTTTGTTGTATTGTTATTTGCCTCACGTTGGGCACCAATTTGAAGGTTTGTTGCTGCTATGTATGGAAAGCAAGTTTGAGGGTGTATTATATTTCGACTGTTGGGGAGCCGAACTTGAAGTAGTTGCAACCGCACGTATGGTAAAAAGTTTCCGGTAGCCTTCGCCCCAAATGTTTAAAAAAAATATTAACTTTGTAATTTTGACTGTTTCTTTAAATACAATATATTTATGTTTTTGCCTCGGCTGCGTCAAAATTTATTTTTAGAGACATGAATGTCTTAGCAGGAAGTGGTGCGACTGAAGAAATTAGGCTTACACAGATTGTAATTTTACTTCACTCCTTTTATTAATGCTTGACACGATTTAAATAACACCTCACTGATATATATATATATATATATATATAGAGAGAGAGAGAGAGAGAGAGAGAGAGATATGTGATATTTGTTTACTTATTAAATGCTTGCACTTTTTAACACGTATACTATTTTTGTCTCACACAAAATACGTATTAAATTTCTCGAAGACGCATCTCGTGTCCGGTTAGAAACACTGTCTACAAGCAACGCGTCCGGTTAGAAGCGCTGTCTACAAGCAACTGACCACTGAATTTGTAAATTTTGCTCCATTTTAGTTTCTGATTGGCTAATCCTAGTTCAATAGAATACCTTCATTTAACTAAATCTTTGGCTATTTTATAAACTGTCACAAAAATTACATCATTGCTTCCAAGAATCACAAGTAGCATTATTAAACTTTCAATTTCATTATTGCCTCAAGGTTACCTCATTGTTAGCAACTTTTAACCTATTATTCTCACAGCTCCTACATTATTAAGTTACATAATACATTCACATAACATTATTACACATGTATACAATAATAAACATATATAATGACTTTATATACACTTTTTATATATTGTTACATACACATATTGCTTTAAGGCGGGCTGTTATTGAATTTATATATTATGTAATTAGACTGAAATCATTTAAGTGTTAAAAATACTGCCTCAATTTTTACGCCCGAATCGCCCTCCGCCGGGTTTGAACCCGCGACCTCGGGAACTAGAGGCTACCATGTTAACCAGTACACCACGGAGGACAACATTACTGTCTTGTTATCTTCACCATGTTTCACCATTGTGATTTATCTCAATAGCATGTACCTTGGGAAGTTTTCAATGAAAAATCAGTAAATCTTATGCAAATTGTCTCTTCGTGTTTATTATAAAACTCAGTAAGTGTCAAAAACTTAACGTCTAGTCGATATAATTTATGGACTGTTTAATTTATACCACATCACACTATTTTCAAAGCCTTGAGCTTCATAGTCATAACTTATTGTTATTTTTTTTATCGCTTCGTTAGCTTCAAAATATGGCGGATAGTAACTCTGCTTAAGAGGACAAGGTAGTCTGAACTCTTGGAAATTACACCTTAAGTGTGTTAAATTACCACTGCTCTTAAAGTTCTCAATGGTTTTTCCTGATTTTTTTTTAATTATTCTATAAATCATGACAATTATTTGAAGTGGTCGTTTGCATTGATAGCTTATGTAGTTGAGTCCGTAAAATTATTTCATTCAGCAGAAAAATAATAAAATTTACTCTTAAAACATGTGAATTCATGTACCTTTTTCTCTGATACTACTTGCAATACAGAATCACACTTTTGCATGCTTGTCTTAATATAATCAGCTATCTTCTGAACCTCAATTATTTAGTTATGCACATCAGTTCACTAGAAATTGAAAAAAAAATTAATTGCAAAGTAAAAATGTGAAACATTTGCAATGTTGTTGCTTTCTTAACATCACTAATATACATTATAAAATTATGATTGTAGTTCAGAAAGTTTAACTACGTGTTGTATACATGTACTGAAAATTTCAGCTCTCTACCTCTCATACTTTCTGAGAAAAAGGCACATAAGTATCCAAAAATGTTGTTTTGAGAAAACTGAATTTAAAGTTTAAACATTAAAATTGTGACACACTTCAGTACATTCCAGGGTCATAATCATCTGCACCTTCATTCCTGGATTACTTCAGCTGTTCTGATTGCGTTCTCTTGGTCGTGGTCTCTTTTGTTAATTGCTGAACTGCTCACAGGGCATGATATAGTCGTTCGTTGTTGAAAGACACAAAAATATTCTAAAAACGGACGTTGCACGACAGTTTTAAAGAAATGCACACTAGCATTTAGATGATATCTAAATGACTTAAAAACCTCTTAACCCCCCAAAAGTATATATTTTCTGAAACTGGAAATAATAGAGATTTTATTCGTGCTTAAAACAAAAAATGTGATTTTTTACTATTTCAGAGTACCTTGTCCCCTTAAATTTTCTATTTACTTTTTTCCATTAACTCCACCTTTTTAAATATTAATGTTTATTATATCATCCATTATTCCACGAGTTTCGTTTATTTTAAAACGTGCCTACTTTTATTAATGTAGCTATTAAATAGCTTTGTGTTAGCCTCTTTTGCGTGTAAGGTGAGCTATGCTCCCCTTTTATAATAGCTCTTTGCCGTGATACTGATTTGTTTGTTTAAGTGTACCATAGGTATCTTTGTCTAGACCGCTAAAAAGTGTGGATTTTTACTTTTTCTACTACGTGCATATAGTAAATAGAGGAATCATTGTACCGCCCAAAAACTCATTTTCAAGATTTCACCGTAAATACATATTTTGAGTTTCCCTGAATTAAACGAAAAACATTTGTAGAAGTCCGTGTATGTCTGTGAACAGTATAATCAAAAAAACATTGTCGGATAAATACCAAACTTAAACCACGAAGATTTTCAAGAAAACTCCCACCCCAAATTACCTTAATCGGTGGAAATTGGCGTTCTGTAGGATCTTGCTTTATTGCCATTTCTGATCCCGATGCGCCAGCTTGTAACATATAGTAAGCAGTGGTATTAATAGATTAAAATCGACTGAGAAACGGTCGATTATCGGTTGTCAACTATTTGGCCATGCGCATTCTTGCCAAGAGACACCTGATATTTCGATTGTGTTATTGTTTTCACGAAGGCAGTTGCTTCTTTGTGTGCTGTCATAGCCTCCTCTATTAGGAAGGCTGGATAGCACACATTGTATACGAAGCACGGTATTATTGCTATCACGTAAATGCTTGATCCATGTAGCTGTACTATATATAGGTATCGACTTGAATTCTTATGCTCTGTCTAGGGAATGCCGATGTAAATCAAGCTTTGTAAATCTTTCAGATCTGAATAACGTATGTGTTACGAATACAATTTGGTATGGTCATGCCTTATAGGTTTGGCTTGACCTCTGGTATGAAGCGCATTCGAATAAATCAAATGACAAATTCCATCAGGTAGGAATCAATGGTTGCTAAATATTGGATCAAGCGTCTCTGTAGTAACAAGGTCACGCATGGTAAAAGTGACGAATGCCTGTAAACCTTTATTGCAAAATGTTGAACTTATATAACCAATAATAATTCTGAGTTAAACTTGAAATCATATATATGTAATAAATTAAGGCATTTAATGGTATTTGAATGCAATAGGTAAATGCTACAATTTACATAGGAAACAAATTCTGATGTGGTCCACCTACAGGATTTTTCTTTAGTAGGGTGCAAAATTTAATTTGTTTAGTACATACGGATTAGGCACAGTTTAATTCCTCAGTTGTGTAGCAGATTCTGTATGAGGATAACTGTTTTATTGGTGATAGGTATCAACCTAAAATAAAAATATTTTTAATAGAAGTTGAAACTGTGATGATGACACTTGGTGACAAAGACAGAAGTACACAACCAGAAGCTACATATTTTTTTAATGAAGCTCTACAACCATGAGTAGAACAGAAACAAAATTCAAACACGGACATGTCAATGATATAAAACGGTCAAAAATATTAAAAAATATTGAACTTGACGTGTCCGAGCATTTTTTTACAAAGAAAGTTAATTTAGTTTTATTGGTATTTGCATTAGTTATAAAAGCTTCTGAATTATAACCATTCTTTTGTTTCTTATCAGCTAAGATAATAGAGGCCTTCGTTTCTATGCGTGGCCTTAATCAATTGACATGAAATCTTGGATTCGTTGTGAGACCACGTGTTTCAGTGTCATAGTGTGTTAGTGCTGTTATAATGCCCGTATACTTAAACGTCGTCCTCCATGATGTAGTGGTTGCCATGCTAGCCTTTAGTTCCCGAGGTCGCGGGTTCAAACTCAGCTGAGGGTGATGCATTTTTTTCGGGCGTAAAAATCTTTAGCATGGCTTCCTTCGGAAGGGAAGTAAAGCCGTGGTCCCGTGTCGTAGATTTACGGCACGTAAAAGAACCTCAAGTCTGATAAAGACTCCTCTGAGCAAAATTACCGGTCTTTCACGCCCAATATAGAATGGGACGCTAACGACCACAGCAGTTAAAGAGCGTTCATAAATAAAATTCAATTTAATTTAAATTTTGTATGCTTGAACATACAGAATCTTCATCTATGATTCCTATATGACAAGCTCTTGTAGAGAAGTGAGACAGATTCCCTCGTGCGCCTCACACCATAATCTTCTGAACAGACTTAGAGAAATGGGATTTATTTTTTTTATATAAGAAACTGTGTTCTTACAGAGGAAACACTCGATGGCATCACCGAAGAGAAGCTGGAAATACCCCAAGAAATTTGTGTGAAAGTTTGCACAGAAACCAGAAATTTTGCAAACCTCAGCTTGGAATGCTACTAAACTTTTAAAATGAAAGTCCTATAAGATAACTTTAGTCGAGAAATTGTCATAATGAAAGTAGAATTAATTTGTGCAATTGGGGATGTTGGATAAGGTTAATGATCTCTATTGACCAGCATGGTTTTGTTTTCATGGCCATGAAGAATTAATACACATTTTGTTAACAGGTGTGAGAGATGTGTGGAGATCATTTCCAACGTCTTCTATGTGGTTATAATTTGCTTGCGCTTGAATTTAAAGGGCTATAAATCTCTTGACTCAAACAGCACGCTTTCCGTTAGACAGGCCGGCCACATGTACAAACGAAGGCTCTGTATCTGTATGGCTGGTTGCCTAGTAGGCAAGGATCAAGTGACATCGATACAATCATTATCATGGCCAACACTGAATAGCTGTTTAGATTAACTGTACATTTTTTTATGAGTTTAAAGTAGCAGGGTTTTGTGTTTTAGAATTTAGATATATTAGACGATTGTAGTTTTACTTTACCAGGCCATGAGCGCTCCTGATGTTTGCCTCATGTACCTTACCCCCTATCCATATTAACACGGTCGCACATCGACAGGTGACTTCTGCACACAGGTGCTGTATTGATTTTCTTTACCTCAAATGAAAATGCTTTCTTCCTGAGGCCTTGTAGTGGCAACAAACCAAGAAATTTAGTCTATATCAATAGCTCCCATTCACCTGAGAGAGAGACTTACATATTCCAAAGGAAAAAAATAACGTGACAATGCTGCCGACAACAACAATAATATCTAATGATGATGCAAAAATAACTTTAATACAAGTTTCTGACATTCACCATGCACTCCACTTTAAACCACATTGTATACACACAGGGGTGCAACGACAGGGGATTTATCCATCCAATACCCTCCCAAAATCACCTTAAAGTGTTTTTGTTTCATACACTTCGGTTCTTGCACGTGATTGCCAGGTCATTTTAAAAATTACAAGTCCCAAATTTTAGACATACATGCTGACGACAACTCCGGGAAAAAAGCAATTCTGCCTACACTGAAGGAATCCCAAAGGACCACAGTAAAACGTTTTTCGTTTGACACCGGCCATGAAAGCCTACGTCAAGAGGACCAGAACAAAGTCTTCTTGGCCTATACTCTCTTTCATTTGTTCATGTGAACATACACTGATGAATAAATTACTTAATTTAATAATGTTATGTAAATGGTAAACATCAGGTTCGTTTCAGCACACCGCCTCTGATCAGTTCACGTACAGGCCTGTGATTGCCTGATGCGCAAGCGTACGCCGGTCAAAATCATTACGTGCCATTTATTTCTGATTTTGATGGGATCAAAAGTTTGTCGGAAAACATTACCAGTCAAATGTCTTCAATTCGCGACCGTTGTAAGAACAAACTATTATTTACTTATTAACAGGAGCAGATTTATGCTTTATCGCGTTGAGGAATGCTTGAAAGCGACCCTATGACGATTTTGGCAATACTGCTGTCAATTTGTGTTGATAAGCAGAAAACAGGTGCGGTGTTCTAAAGCTACACTCAGGTTAGAATGAAGGCTTTTATTAAAGAGTAGTTGTTCCACTCCATCTCATATCCTTAATATCTTATAATTAAGCATAATTATTACTTGATGATCTATAATCACCGCATTGTAAACAAGAAAACAGCTGACATACAATAACGGGAACCATGGAGGAATAAGTGATGTAATGTAACTTCTGCAAGAACGGAATAAATTTGAGTTGCACCGACAGAAAAAAAAAAACTGTCACTGCCATCTATGTTCATTATGACCACATATGTGGTGTGGAGACTACTTTCCAACTCGCTAAACTCTAAAATCTCGGTTGATATGAATTGCCTCATTAAGCTTTTTACATGGATATCCTTCATCCTCATGCAATAAATGGCAGGTAACTTTATCCCATAGTTTTAAACACTGTACGGTAGTATGTTATAACTAAGCACACTTCTTTGGTGGTGTATATTTACGGCATATCCTTTGTCCTTGTGTGATAAATTAATGTGAAGTAACTCTAAGGTCAATGGACTCCGGGTATATTTGAGCGTTATTCTACCCATTTCAGGAATCGTTGAACTGTTAAAATGGTGATTAAATACTTAAACAAAAAAGCAACATAATAATAATAATAATAATAATAATAATAATAATAATAATAATAGAGTATAAAGTTCACTGTTTCTGCTTCAACGATTTCTGAATCTTAATTACTTAAAGGCGCTAGAAAGCCAAGTCATATCAGAAAAAATCGAAATGTTGCATCGGAATTCCAACCATGGACATTTCCAAACTCTGCATACCAATTAATGACAACATAGTGTCCTAATCTGATTCAGCATTTGTGTTATAAAGAGTCCTTCACTGGTACTTTATGAGGTCTCTGTATTTAACGATATAGGAATTAATTTTGTAATTCATGCTATTTACAGTAATCTAGCGGACGCGTCATATCCGAAGAGCACATTGTAACTCAAATGGTAGAACGAGGTTCAAGCCTCAGCCTTAATGTGCTTCATCTTCACAGCCCTTTTAACATCCTGTGGCGCTACAGCCCGCGCGGGGCCTGGACCTGTCAACCCGACTGCCGGTCTCACTCCCACTTACGCACGGCAGAGGTGCGCGATTATTCAACCGAAATAGCTACAGATAGTCCAACAAGTTTTGATAACCAATCTGGATACAAGGTATCAAGGCATAATACGAATGTCCTGTTTAATGTTGCATAAAAAAGAGGCCACAAAAATAAAGGTGTGTCGAATTAGGAGCGAAAACATTGTGGTTTCACTAGTTTTCACTAGAGCGAAGCACAAAGCAACTCACTCTAAGCTCCGGCCGGCCGGAATTTTGCTCCCAGCAGCGTTTTCCCCCAACCCCTGGAAACTAATTTCTCCCTTTTCACTTTTAATGCAAAAGTAAGAACGTGTCCAGGTTGGCAACCGAATACCGACTGCAACAATTTATAGTGACGTCTCCGAATCCATTAATCCATTGTAAATTTTATGACAATATATATTATAGCTGATTTAAACCGCATTACATTGACATTAGGAGCTGTATCGATGCGCCGAATCTCCTGCTGCTGCTAGTGATTTGTGTTTTTATATATCAGCTGATCGTAACAGAAAAGGGCAATAAAATTCACTTTCGTGTTATTGCCCTGATTATAATAATTTTTAGAACGATCTCTTGCGGCAGTCTTTCGAGTTAAGATTGAGGACTTAGTTTTATGGTTTTGACACAGAACACCAAAGTATAAAGGGTTTTGAGTTTAAGGATTGGACGGAAAAATTTTGTTTATGTTTTGGCTGTCCCCAAGAAATGATTAGGACTGAGGCTATAAACAAGAATATTGCATGGTATTGAACGATTTGTAAACAAGTCGGTATTAGTCTGATTTTCAATTAAATATGAGCGTAGTTAGCAATGCTCCTAAAAAAAATGTAATACCAAATGTCGGAATTAGACAAACGAAGACCGCAAGAGATCCTTTAAATACAGAAGGAGGTAAGTTAAAACATTCCGTATCGAATTCTTAACTGATAATTGTGGTTCGGGGACTCAATAGTGAGGTTATACTTCAGTGTTTTCCATGTTAGAACATATTGCTTTCATTTGTTTATATTTCCTTTTTACATTATTATTTGACTGATATTTTTGCATGCATTTGTGTTTGCAATTTCATACAAGTATATGTAGCTGTTTAAAACTAAATATACTATTTAGAACAAGTTAAAAAAAAAAGGCAAGATATGTAAGTGGTGGTATGCATAATGTTTGTTCAAGTTACATAGTTTTGTGTTTCATCACAGATATAGTGACAGAGGAATCGCTAATCAAAAAAGGATACGTCTCGCCAGAAGATGTGCTAAGACTTCCGAAAATAACGGAAAGTAAGTAGTATAAGAAGAAATGCCAATAAGTATGTTTATTAATGCAATCATTTTGGTTTATGGGAAATCTGCATGCAGTTTCACTGAAAAGAATTATTTCATTGTTGAACTTGCAAGCTTGTTATTCACGTTTATTTAATATCGTACCCAATCTTACTCACTTGTTATTACAAATGCCATATCGTATTTTAATATTTTAATTTTGTAAAGCATGTTGTAAATTTTGTGTAGTGATTAATTTTGGGACAAATGATCAGGGTAGGGGTTGGGAAGTTACTTGGGGTTATAATATGACATGAATATTAAATACTGAATTTTTGGTAAGATTAGAAAAAAAATATATATATATATATATATATATATTTTTTTTAAAAATGTTCGTACAAAATACCCTCAAAACATGCATTTATGGTTCTTGCATATATGTCCATTTAAATACCAAACAATGTTAAAATGAAGTGTGCAGGTGTGTGCAAATAGTGTTAGGAATTTTGCACTTCATTTTCTTGTAGTTTTCTTTTCTTATCTGTTAACTTTCTCTAGCACCTACTTATATGTTAGGTAGAGGAGGAATTGCACTACACCCAAAAATTCAGTTTCTAGAGTTCACCAGGACATGTTGTGAAGTCCCCATAATAAAAAGAGCATTTTAGAAAATGATCCATGTATGTGTATGTGTGAAATTAAAAAAATTGAGTTTTATTTATGGACACTCTTTTTTAACTGCTGTGGTCCTTAGCGCCCCATTCTATATTGGGCGTGAAAGACTGGTGATTTTGCTCAGAGACCTCTTTATCAGGCTTAAGGTTCTTTTACATGCCGTAAATCTATGACACAGGACCACCGGCTTTACTTCCCTTCTGAAGGTAGCCATTCTAAGGATTTTTACGGCCAAAAAAAAAATCCTTTGCCCTCCGCCGGGTTTGAACCCACGAGCTCAGGAACTAGAGGCTAGCACAGTAAGCATTACACCACAGAGGATGACATGATCATGCATATGCACCTCATGCCTGAGAGGAGATCTCTCCTTATGTTAGTGAATGTTGCTGGATCTCTGTGTCTCAGGCTGCAAGAGCACTTGAGGTCCCTATATCTATGGCTACAAGGTGGGTGTGATTATCCAGGGAAGGGATTGTTCGTCATCGACCTAGTTTGGGTTGAAAACGTTTGTTCACTTCTCGGCAGGACACAGTACTTCTAAAAGAGGTAGACAGCAATCCCTTCCAGCATGTCTCTACAACTAGAACTAATTCTAATTTCCCTGGGTTGAATCTCACAGCCCTGCTTTTTTGAGTATAACAGGGCTCTTTGCTCGATTGGCAGCACAGACAATCACAGATCATGTCACCTCACATTTGCAGAAGAAAATGCCAACCATAACTAGAATAGGGTTATATTCTCAGATGAGGTGACATTTTCATATACAAATGGGGGAAAGTAATTGTCTATTGCCCCAGCAGAAAACATTATGATGCAAAATATGTGGCACAAATGGTTCGCTGATGTGCCATGTTGGGATTGGATGTCATGAGATGGTCTAGTGGCAGCTTGATGGCACATTAAATAGCCACTAGTATAAAGACATCCTGGAAAACATAATGGTTCCTTCTATACGGACTGCATATCCTGATGGACTGATTGAATTCCAGCAGGATAACCATCCTGTCCACTGAAGTCAGCAGGTTTCAAACTGGTTCTCACAAAGGCAAGATATCACAGTGATTGATTGGCCTCCTTGCTCACCAGATTTAAATCCTATTGAACATGTGTGGGCAGAGGTGAAAAGAGTTTTGGAGTTAAATTGGCCTGCAAGACAACATACGACTAAAGAGGTGTTGTGGGATCAAATATAGGATGCTTGGGAGCAATTATCCTCTTGTGAAAACTAGTCATTTGATATAATCCATGCCCCATAGAATAACACCAGTAATAGAATTAGGAGTTTACACACCTGATATTAGGTTAATTTCTATTTTTATTTGCTTTTTTATTTAGGAATATAATATTTACTTGTTTCATATTTATTTGAAAATGAAAAGGAGAGTGTTTCAGGTTTTATGTGCAAGCATAAATGCCTGGAAGTAAAAATCTGAGCAGTTGAAAATTATATTACAATATTGTAAATAGAAAAATATAATAAAATATGCTCAGGATACAAGCCTTGGTAGGCCCCATTACTACATATCTGCTTATAACTGCTCCGCTGTCAGCACATATTCAGCAGCTGAGACTCAGTATGAAAGGTGGCAATAGAACAAGCTAAAGGCAGATGTCCCAAGACACTGATGTGAACTGAATGCAGAAACAATTTTGACTTTGACAAATATTCGAGATTCTGCTAATTTTTTTTTGTCTTAAGGTTGGCTTAGATTGCCTTAAAACACAAAATTTATTAAAATAACTTTTTTGTAGCATCAGCATTTCCGAGATGTTTGTTGTTATTTGCTTGAATTTTTCAGTACTCTTGTAATTCTTTAAAGTGCTATCAGCATTTAGTTGTTTCTTTGTGATATGGAATTTTAAAAGCGGCATATAGGAACCCGCTTTTTAAAGATTTTATTATTGTTTCAGCTTCTCTAAGCCCCTTGTCCCTACTGCGTAATGAAACCATTTTTGCAAACATTTATCTTAATTAACTTGAAGTATATAGAAAAAAAATCTGATGCATTGCATTCACAGACTTTCTCTGTTCACTCTTCTACAAACTATTCTTACAGAAGGTTATTCTTTGCATACTTCTTGTTAATTGAGTTAACACATTCATCATGTGTATAAGAAAGATAAAGTAGGCTAATGCAACAGTCTGATTTTTGAAAAGCAGATTGCATGTGATGGCTTCCATGCACTTTGCATAACTACGAGAAAAAATGGATGGCGACTTAGCAGTTGAAAAAAGTGTAAGTATTCTAAAATTCAAACCAATAACAAAGAATATCTCAGAAATGGTGAATGCAAAAGCTTTATTTGACATAAATTATTTGCTTTAACAAGATCTACATTTTTTGTGTAGTAAAATTTTAAAATCTCATACGGTTTACCAACTATAAAAAAGTCATTCAGCATGAAAGAAATTTCACAGGTTATTGCCAGAAAATTCAAGATGTACATTTTATTTGTGGTGCAATTATCTTAAACCTGTGATGTTTAAATCAAAATTGTTGGAGCCATTTTTGAGAAAATAAAAAATAACAATTTGCATATAAAAGGTGGAGGGATTTTCTTTAAAATCTTTGTGTCATACCCTTGGACTAAACTTGGTCTAATAGTTGGTTAAACTATGAAGCCCAGGACTTAAAGTACTTACGACTTTGTAAGTCACCGTTGTGGTATGTCATCTCAAAATAATTTGAGATCTCTTTGTGGGTTATTGGAAAAAATGTGAGTCAGTTGGGGAATTTAATGTTGTATTGGCATGTTGCCGTGGTAATTCAGTTGGTTAAAGTGACCAGATGGAAACTGGAAGATACATGGTTCAAATCTTTGCTATGGCATTCAATTTTTCAGTTCTCTGATTCTACCTTTCCACGCATATACACCTTTTTCTAACTTTTTTGTATTAGTGATCCTTGAAACATGTAGGTGTTTCTGGTGAAATCTCAGTAAGCATATAATTTTTTGTGTGGTATTCAATACTTCCTCTACTTACTATAGTTAAGTAAGTAAATTCGTAGTCAGGCATTGCAGAATGTCATCACCTGCCTCAAGAAGGCATTGTCGGGGAATGTTTCCAACATGGCATTGATTTGCGGCCTCTTTCACTCAACCCTACGCAACCTGTTTTACCCTTATTATTAATTTTTTAGATAACCATTTTTCTAGGGATTAGAACGTGTGTCGAAATAGTTCTAGAGGATTCCACTGGCTATATAAGGAAGCATTCTCGTAAGGGCAGTCAGTGTGAGGGTTGAGTCTGTGAACAACTGAGTTTGCGGGTGGATTTTCCCATAGGATGAGGGGTGCCTTTCTCCGAGCAAGTTTGTGGTGACTGCTGTGGCATGCAGCAGGTGCTGCTGTCAAGCAAGAGGTTTTGGAGGTCTTGTGTTCAACTCCCCAGCTAGCGAACTGTCCAGAAGAAAAGGCTACATCACGAAGGAAGTTAAGAGACCGGGAACTGAACTAGTTCATCTTGGTGAAGTGAAAGTGTGAACTAAACGAAGTCTAAGTGAAAGTTGAGCTAGATGAAAAAAGTGACGTTGAGAACTTTGAAGAGTGCCAGTTGAAAACTTGGACAAAGTTTAGCTTACAGAAACTGTATTTTAGGTGTCTAAAACTGTATCTGTAGCACCTACCTTTATAATTTTAGGGCCCATTTTAGCTGTCAAAAGCTGTTTTTTAAGGATCTAAGTATTTGAAGGCTAATCATAAAAAAAAAGTATAAGGTGCAGTATAGTGCAGCATACACCAACTTTCTCATCATATAAAGGAGATAAGTGAATGAAGTGAACTTTTGTTGTACTCCAGTATGTATTGTTTTGCATTATAACATGGTCATGTAAGTGAAACCAGGTGAATATAATAAACACCATGGGCAACACTTTGTAAAGCTGTTACAAAAACTCAACATTATCCGCTGCCTTTAAGTTGTGCACAATTGTCTGTAGGGGTTAAATTTAAGAATTTTAGTGGCTCTAAATGCTGTCATTTTCAAAACACTCATTTCTTGTGGTAGACGGCAGAGAGGTTTACAAAGAGAATGTTCTAACCTTTCTCCTATCTCATCAAGTTTTTCCTCAGTAAATACACTTGAGTCTCTCTTGCTACATTTATTCTGAACTGACCTTGCTTCTCTAAAGTGTTTTTACAAGGTTTAATATAGCAATCTTACTTGGAACAGGAGCACCAGGAAATTATGTTTCAAAATGTTGTCGCACTTTCTCACAATTCCTCTTTCTATGACTGGAAAAGATAAATCTTTTGTTGTAATGTGAGTTTTTGTGTGCCATATTAAGCCACAACTAAGATGTACACCAATAATAATAATAATAATAATAATAATAATAATAATAATAATAATAGCTTTATTGCCTGTAGACTTTGGGATACAAGGTTTTAGGCATGGTCAAGATCTATACGATAGAATACAATTTATACGCATATTCAGATTACAAAAGAATCACTTAAAATGATATTTACACTTCACTTAATACTAATTGTTCTTATTTACAATTCACTTAGTATAACTATAATATATTTACAAATCAGTTAAGTTGTACAGACATTTATCAGTTAGGTATTTTTACTTTCTCTACTACGTATAGTAAGTAGGGGAAGTATTGCATTCCACCCAAAAATTCGATACCGAGATTTCACCGGAAATACATGTTTTGAGACCTCCTGAATCCAAAAAAAGCATTTTTGGAAACATGTCCGGTGTGTGTCTGTGTGTGTGTGTGTGTGTGTGTGTGTGTGTGTGTCTGTGTGTGTGTCTGTGAACAGCATAACTCAAAAACGAACAGTCGGATAAGCACCAAACTTGGTATTTAGGTTCAGTATCTTCCAGAGATGCGACACGAAGGTTTTCAAGAAAATCCCCCCACCCCAGACTACCCTTTACATGGAAGATTTTTCGAAAATTTTAATTTTCTCAAAAATGGCTCTAACGATTTTGATGAAAATATCAAATGTTTAAGATAATGTCATAAGAAATGAAATGTATATCTCGAATTTTCTGGGAATGTCTCCAAAAGTATTCTTCATTGTGAACGACTTTTGCATAACTGGTAAACCATAAGAGATAGACAAAATTTTACTACACAAAAAATGTAGATCGCATTAAAATACACAACTCATGTCATATACATTTCTTTTGTTGAGTGAACCGTTTTCGAGATATTGCTTGTTATTTCCTTAAATTTTACAATACTTATACTTTTTCTCAAATTCGTTATTCATTTTTTTTATGTCCTGGACATGCAAAGAGAATGGAATGCGCCACATAGCAACCAGCGTTAAAATATTTGACTATCGCTTAAAAGCTACCATATTTCCCTTGCATCTACAAGAAAATTACCAATAAGATTGACATCTCGATATCTCGATTAACATGAACCATATGGAGAATAAGCGTTTGTAAAATTAGATTGTACAAGAGTAGAGAAAGTCATGTGAGTGTAACACATATTTTTTTAAGAGTTGTTTAAAAGTATTTCCTTGTGCTAATTTGGTATAACTGGGAAGTTTATTATACATAATAATACCTGCATGATATGGGTCTTTCTTGCTTGACGTTTTAGCCTTATAATCTCTATGATAATTATTTGAACCTCTAGTGATATACGAGTAATGATCTTTATTTAGTAGAGTAAACTCTCCTTTTGTTTTTATTAATAGAATTACCTTATATACATACAACGATATCACGGTTAGTATCTTCTGCTGTTTGAAAACTTCTTTGACAGATTGTCGATTAGTTAGATTAAAAATACATCTCAAGCTTTTTTTCTGTAATATAAGAATTCTATTTAATTTTAGGTTACTAGTAGCTCCCCATATTTCAATACCATATTCAATGTGACAGTGGATTAACCCATAGTATGCCATTTTGAGTACTTCACTTTCTAATTTGTAAGACAAGATTCTTAGCAAATATATATTAGCACATAACTTTTTACTGAGTATGTCTACATGGTTATCATAAGTTAGATTTTTGTCAATATAAATACCAAGAAATTTTATGCAGTTTATTTGGTCAATTTTTGTGTTGCCGGTATGAATTTCTATCTCATTCTCAATGCTGTCGCGAAGCTCAAATAGCATAATTTTTGTTTTATTAAGATTTATCTGTAATTGTGCATTTTTTAGGTAATTTGTTATGTGAGTTACAGATTTTGAGGCCTTTGTTTCCAGCTGTTTAATAGTTTTGTCAGCACAAATTAAGGTAGTGTCATCAGCATATGATATTATATTATAATCGTCTGTACACTGCAAATTATTTACATAAAGCAAAAATAATAGCGGACCTAATACAGAGCCTTGAGGAACACCTGTTTTCACCACATCATATTTAGACTTAATATTTTGAATAGTATTACCTTGTTTAGACTGTATTTCTGTGCACTGAGGTCTATGTTTTAGGTAGGATGATAAAAGCTCATGTACTTTGCCTCTTACTCCATAGTTCTGTAACTTATATAAATAACATCACCATGCCAACACAGCTTATAGGCAGCAGAGAGATAAAGGGTGTTGCCCGTCTGTTAGCTCTAATCCTGCCCACTGGCAAATGACAGTGCTGACGCAGGGCCCTCGTGCCACCTAGTGTAAACAATCCCAAGGAATGCTCTATAGAAGTATTGTATTCCACCCAAAAGTTTGGCATCAAAATTTCATTGATGTTTTTAAGTATTCCCAATGCATTTTTGAAAAAGGTCTGTCTGGGGAGTATAACTCAAAAATGAAAGGCTGGAGACATACCAGAATTGGTACTTGAGTTCATCTTCCAAGAATACAAGACAAAGATTAATGAAAAAAACATCTTATATGATACATTCACATGACTTTCTCTACCCTCTATCGTTTATTAGTGAGTAAAATGGTATTGGCATGGAAGAGAAATTGAGGTAGTTCAAAAATTTGATTATTTAGGGGTACGATTAAGCAGCAATGGTGGATGGAGCAAACAAAGAGAATAGTGATGGGAGCAAATCGTCTCCCAAAACGTGTTCAAGTAAGAACATTTTAGTGATGTAGTGTAACAACCTTCAACACTCTTTATTTTAAAAAAAAGAGAATAATATTAGCTAAAGGAAAAATGGCAATGAAAGCCATCAAAACTTGTATAGATAAATTACCAGAAATGCAATTAAAATGGTTAGAGAGAATTTATACTACTGTAGTAGAAGCAAAAATGATTTATGGAGCAGAGATTTGGGGTCTGGAAGAAGGGTGGGTAAATATAGACATGATCCACAGAGCTTTTGTTAACAAATATTGGGCTTACCAAGATCATCACCCAACGGAGTAGCTCAAGCCAAATTAGGGAGAATGGGAATTTAAAGGAAAATTTATGGAAAGAGTGTTAAAATATTGGATTAAAATTACAAATTTCGATGATTTTACATTAGTGTTTCATAGTGCAGGAAAGACTTAATCATAAAGAGTCTTGGCTAGGTAAGGTAAAGGAAACCTTGATGAAGATAGGTTTTGGGGAGATTTGGAGAGCTAAAGAATTATTACAAATAAGTTTCTTGAATGAAATTAGGACAAGAATAGAGGACATGGAAAAACAAGATTTATTAGCGAGTTTTACTTTTAAGAGCTCACTGAGATTATACAGAGAAATGAAAGCAGTATGTAGCAGGGAACAGTATGTTGATATATGTGATAAAACAGCAAGAGCAGGATTTGCATGGGCTAGGACAGGGGTGGTGAATTTGAAAAGTTTGAGAAAAGATTGATTTGGAGAAATGCCCACTATGCCCCGGAAAGTCAAAGAGTGGCATATAGTTTTAGAGTGTGAAGAAACGAAGTTGCTTAGAAAGAGGATAGAAAAGAGAGAATGGCTATATTTACCAATAGAAATTTAAGCTAAAAAGTTAATAAATGTAAAATCTAGGAAAAATATAATAGAAGTAGGAAACTTTTTGGGCAGAATAAGAGCAAAATGGATGAGGAAAATTAGCAAGGAAGAGGTAAATGAGTATTAAATTACAGTAGTTTTTATTTGATATGTTGCAAGTAGGACCCAAGAACTCGACAACCTCAAGGTTTCAGTTTGTTGGGGTCCAAGGTAAAGCAACTCAAGGTAGAGTTAGAGTTAGTATTGGAGATTAAATAAATTGATAATTGTACTTTTAGATTAGGAGGAATGTTGGCTACCAATAGTTAAGAGGTTAGTTTTCTAAATATTTTATTGTTATTTTTAGTAACTGGGTTAAGAATAAATTTGTAAAATTGTTGTAAATTTGTACAATTAATTGGGTTAATAATAAAATTACTTACCTACTTATTAGTGGGTATACAAACTATTCTTACTCAAGTTTATTTTTCTATCTACTACATTTTAACCCAAAATTGCAGAAATAGTTATATCAACATTTTTGAATAGTTACAAAGTAATAGTCAAATGTTTAAGAACAAGTTCATCTTGCTGGCCGTAAAATTCCATACCGTTTCCATGCAATTATGAGAAACAATTTAATGCTGAAAGGATTTAGAGAATAGCCAAGAAATGAACAGTTTGGAGCTTTAATAACGGATATCTCAGAAATGCTTATGCAACAAAAAAAAACTTATTTTAAATAAATTGTGTGTTTTAAAGAGATCTACATTTTTTGTGCAGTACGTTTTTGTCTATCACTTAACATTTACCAGTTATACAAAATTTCTTCTATGAAGAAGACCTCATAGGCTAATTCATGAAAATTCAAGATATACATTTTATTTGTCATGTAAATATCTTTCATATATGATATGTTAAACAAAATCATTAGAACCATTTTTTAGAAAATAAAAAAAAATTCAAAAATGTTCCATGTAAAGGGTAGTCTTCATGTCGCATCTTCAAAGGTACTGAACCTAAATTCCAATTTGGTGTTTAACTTTTCGTTTTTGAGTTATGCTGCTCTCTCTCTCTCTCCCTCCCTCCCTCCCTCCCTCCCTCACACACACACTCATTTTCTCTCTCTCCCTCCCTCTCCCTCCCTCACACACACTCATTTTCTCTCTCCCTCTCTCTCCCTCCCTCCCTCACACACACACTCATTTTCTCTCCCTCCCTCTCCCTCCCTCACACACACACTCATTTTCTCTCTCCCTCTCTCTCCCTCCCTCCCTCACACACACACTCATTTTCTCTCTCTCCCTCCCTCACACACACACTCATTTTCTCTCTCTCTCTCCCTCCCTCTCCCTCCCTCACACACACACTCATTTTCTCTCTCCCTCTCTCTCCCTCCCTCCCTCACACACACACTCATTTTCTCTCTCTCTCCCTCCCTCCCTCCCTCACACACACACTCATTTTCTCTCCCTCCCTCCCTCCCTCCCTCACACACACACTCATTTTCTCTCTCTCTCTCCCTCCCTCTCCCTCCCTCACACACACACTCATTTTCTCTCTCCCTCTCTCTCCCTCCCTCCCTCACACACACACTCATTTTCTCTCTCTCTCTCCCTCCCTCACACACACACTCATTTTCTCTCTCCCTCTCTCTCCCTCCCTCCCTCACACACACACTCATTTTCTCTCTCTCTCTCCCTCCCTCTCCCTCCCTCCTAAAATGCCTTTTTTCAGGGGCCTCAAAACATGTATTTCTGGTGAAATCTCGGTATTGAATTTTTAGGTGGAATGCAATACCTTCTCTACCTACTATGTACGTGGTAGAGAAGGTAATAAAAGCTCTCCCCACCCTAAGCTACCCTTTACAGACATTTCTTTTCTTTTTCATTTTCTAAAAAATGACTCCAACAATTTCAATTAAAATACCTGTTTTAAGCATTTAGATAACTAGCAAAATTTATATTTGAATTTTTAGTGATTAGGCTGAATTTTTTTTTTGTTCATCCACAGGGAATTTTGTATAACCAGAAAGGTATAAGAGATACAGAAAAACTTCCAACTAGAAAAATACAGATGTGGTTAAAGCACACAGTTTATATCAAACCAGTTTTTGTGGCATTAACCATTTTGAAGATATTTGTTGCTCTTGGATTATCATACTCTTTTAAAGTGCTGTCACCATTTTGTTTCTTGTGATATCACACAAAGATGGAATTTCAAAACCAGCATATAGTGACGCACTTTTTAAACATTTGCTATTACTTCAGTCTTGTGTATCAGTCGTGTACCAACAACAAAATGTGCAATGGAACTACAGAGAGAGCCAAAAAACTACGAACTGCCTGCGCAATGTTCTTCCTGTCCTGTCCTTGGCACTCGTTGCCATCTGCCACTATCATAGAAAGGCACAGATAATACCATACATTTTTAAAACTACTTTCAAAGGCTTTACTTACCAACTTTATGAAAGGAGATGCTGAAACTGGCCACCGTCGTCCATAACCTCCCGTGAATCAGAAACCTAAGCTTAGGAACACAACTGCTATACTCCTCTCCTTCTAAAAACATCCCTTGGCTACGCTTTGAGGCTGAGGGCCTTCAATCTCTCGGCTACGCCTTGAGTCTGAGTATCTTACTGGCTTTGGTGGCATTAGTTATTAGTATGTTGCCAGCATTGCGTTAGAGCTAGCATATGACAGAGTGACATCTGTTGAGCTAGTGTATGACATAGAGTGACATCTGTTGGACATATAACACATCATTTTCATTGCTGTGGAGGATACACTAAGAACAGAATATCGGAAATGGATTCAATGATGCTCAAAAGAGATTGGGGTCCATAGAGCTTAACAGGGGAAATACTTACTTTGGTAACTTATACCAATTGAGGTTCCAACTTGGGAGTTTTCAAATGTGAGACAGACACAATGTTGCCACCTTAAGGAGGTGGGTTATAATATTTGTTCATTTAATAAACTTAACTGTGTTGAATATTTTATATTCTATCTTTGTGACAAATAGGAACAGCATTTTAATACAATGTTGTTGTTGTTCTCTGTTGGCAGAAAGTATACTCTCTTGGTATGTGAATTAATTACAAAATTTCCAACAGTTAAAATAACATCTTATGTTGCATATTTGCTTGTTTTACTTGTACATTATATATTTTTGTTTTATTCATTTTGTCTTTACATTTGGTGTACAAATATGATATTTTAAAATAATATATATTTATTTACTCTCTTTCAAGAGGATGTAAGTCCCAATTACAGAAAGCAGAGAAACAGTAACACAAATAAATATACATGCACACATATATACAAATACACAAACTAAACTATGAATAATTAGGCAAGAGCTTTATAAAGCTGTCTTTTAAATACACAGAAGCTGAGGGAAAAAGTGGTTCAGTTCAACATTTTATTATATGTAAGGCACATTCTGAATTCTTAAAAGCTACTGACCTTGGAATTTGAAATACAAATAGTGGTCATACTTGTAAAGCAGATTTATGTTAAAATTCAGTAATTCAGCAAATGTTGGGTTATGCACTAGATGTTTATTAACTTATACCAAGAAGCTCACTGAATGGAGTAGCACAAGGGAGGACGGGAGCTAAAGGCAAAATGGTAGAAAGGGCAATCAGATACTGGTTCAAAATAAAGCTACTGCAGGAAAATGAGATACTAAAGCAATGCTTGGTTGTACAGGAGAAAATGGGGAAAAAAGAAACTTGGATACACAATATACAGACAACCTTGGAAGAAATAGGAATGGGGGAGACATGGGCAGAAAAAATAACAAAAAGTAAGGGTTTTTTGGAAAGAAATTAGAACAAGAGTGGAGGATATTGAAAATTAAGAAATTATGAGTAGTTTCAAGGAAAAAAGGTGATTAATAGATTATAGATATTTTAAAACAGAATGGCGAAAAGAAAGAACATCAAAGTATGGCACAAAGAGGCCAGAATGGGGTATGCATGGGCGAGGACAGGTGTAATGAATTTAAGTGGTCTAACAGGGAGAAGAAGTGGGAGAGATGTACTAAATGTAATGGATTACATGAGAATAGGTATTATATTCTGGAATGTGAGGACACGAATAAGGGAAGAGAGAATCTAATACTAGAGAAATGGAATAATGTAACAATTGAGCTAAATGTTAGGAAGATTTTTAATACAAGATCAAATGAATATAAGGAGAAAGCAGGAAAGTATTTAGGAAAAATTGGTTTAAAGCAGTTAAAAGAGACATGAAGCAAATTGAAGAAAATACAGAAAAAGAGTAACAAGGCAAAAAAGTAAATAGTGGAAAATTTATACTTCCCCATTATATATACAACAGAATGTTAAACATAAGGGGAAGAGAAATATTAAGCAATCCATTGGATTGTAAACATTGTATAAATTACATGTAAGTTCAAAGTAGACAATAAATCATTCATTCATATTAACTTATATAATAAAATTTGTTGTACAATGTCTCTTCTGTACTTCTTTTTTTAACTAATTTAAATTTTATAATGTCCAGATAAAATGCTGGAGTATTGATATTCTTAAAGTACAAATATCTAAGCAATTTCTTCTGAACCTTCTCTATTCTATTTTGATGGATTTGAAACTAAGCACTCCAGATTGCTGAAAGATACTCCATTTTAGACCTCACATATACATTATAAAGGAGAAATTACGAGATCTTTTGAATTTTAAACATAAATCCAAGATTTTTAAATGCATGTTTGACAATGACATTGAGTGAGTCTTGAGCTTGGCTAACGCACAACACAATCAATAGTTCACGTCATATTGGTGAATTCCTGCCTGTATTGGTTATAAGCGTTCCCTCACAGTATGAAGGTGGCTTGTCTCTCGCAATTGAGTTCAAGTGTACTGGTTATAGTTACATGCAATATTAAATGTTATTCTTTAGTATTTCTCTACATTTATAAAATTGTAATGTGCTATTTTACACAAACAACTGCTAATAGTTTTAGAAGAATTGTGGTAATATTCCTGCAGGTTTGCAATATTCTCCGATTGAAACTTCAGATCCATTTAGTTGAGTAGTGTGGTGCTTGTACATGGGGAAAACCTTGTTTTCTTGTAATGAAAACACAACAAAGTTAGGTTACAGGGATATACCCTATCTCTTCAATAGTAAACATAAATTTTGACGAATTAAATAATTCATATGGTTTCACTAATAGCTTTAGGGAATGAGAGATGGCATAAAATTGTCTTAAATTTTTATTTTAAGTCAATATATCATCTTAATACTTTTTATGTGGGCATATTATGGAAGTTTTGAGTGCATACATTTTAAAGGGAGAGTAGATTGGGCTGTTGGAAAGTGCAGGTACAACAGGTGAGAAAGGAAAGTTTGTCACTGCTCTTAGTATAATGTGATCTATTTTGTTTACTTTCAGGCTATCTTTGTTCCCCAGAAGCTAATGTGTATGACATAGACTTCACACGCTTCAAGATAAGAGATTTGGAGACGGGCACTGTGCTGTTTGAAATTGCTAAGCCGCCATCTCTTGGTAAGAAATGCTGTTAAATGTTTGGGCACGAACAACCGGCCTGTCATAACTCACTTGATTTGAAACTAAACTTTGTTTATTTGTGTTGACTACCATTCTTTTATCTGCTTACCGTTACTCATATGCTATCTTGCTTGTAACCATTTAATTTAACTTTCTGTACTGATTACCTATAGTAGAGTACACCAAAAATTTGATACTGAGATTTCACTGGAAATGCACACATTTTGAGGCCCCAATCCAAAAGGCATTTTTATAAAAAGGTATGTGTATGAAAAATAACTCAAAAACAAAATAAGAAGTCAGTTAAACACCAAACTTGGTAGTCAAGACCAGGATTTTCAAAAAGGAACCCCCCCCCCAGCCAAAACTACCCTCACATGCAACATTTTTCATTATTTTTTATTTTCTCAAAAAATTGTTCTAACAGTTTTGATTAAAATACCATACACTTATGGTATTTGTATCACAAACAAAATCATTCTGAATGATTTTTGTGTACCTAGTAAGCCATAAGAGTTAAACAAAATCTTACTACAGCAGAAACCCACTTAACTGAGAACCCCCCTGTCCGAGCTCCATGTTAACTGAGACATTCATTTCAACATAATTAAATTAATGGTAAAATTCATAAGAATGTGCTCCTGGTAATGATAATAACAAACTAACCCTATAAAGCATCAGATTATAGAATTGAAAGTGCCCTATTGTTAGGTGACACTTTGTTAAAGAGAAAATTAGTGTTACGCACTGTTTTTCGCATACTGTTGTTTTGATGATACTTCCTTTGTCCCCTTCTCAGTAATAGTGTAGTTCCATGGTATATCAAACCAAATAAGTGAAATGGCATACCACTGAAACGTTTGTAGTTTGTCCTCAAAATCTGCAGGAAGCTTCTGCCACATTGTTGTATGGCGTCTTAGAGATAAACCCATCTGCTGCATGAAACATCCACCCATCCACGGCTAGCCTTAAACTCTTGTTTCAGAATACCAAGAACTTCAACCCCCTCTTTAGCTTTCTTTCGTATAGTATCACTAGTCACAGGTTGCCCATTCTTCCTCCTTTCATGCACAAATTCCAACACTGTTTCTTCAACATCAGGATGTCTTCCTGTGCGAGAACCCATAAATTTCTTCCTACTACTTTAGTAGCAAATAATGCCAATTTCTGTTTTCGCCACAAGCGAACATTGCTCTCGAATACATTGAACTTCCTTCCTGCCTTTCTATTACCATTTTTTTCACCATAAACGATTACTTTACACTTTAAAAAAGTATCATAAGACATTCTTCTCTGTTTGCCCTTGCCCATCATATTGTAACTAAAACGTTCAATAATAGGCCAATGATAAATGAGCGGCTAGCTTGTCGCAAGTTTCTGAATGCATGTTAACTCCAGCAATCCATTGTGATGTAGTAAACGAAAAATTTGAATGAAGTTACTGGCGTTCCACGGAACGGATATGCACTCAAATCTAATGCGCACTACGATTTTGAATGATACATTTGGTAAAAAAAATATGCCCATTAGATTCGCGTAAATACAGTATTTCCATTAATGGCCTGTATTACGATCTCCGGTTAAAAGTCATGGTTTGTAACCTATCAGTTATCGCTACCTGAAGGTTAGGTGCATTGCCGCGTATTACAAACGCATATCAACCGATGGTTAGTAACCCCAAGGTTTATGATGCTGGGCGAGAAGTTGGCAACACCAAAGAGATATGTATTTCTCCTTGGCAATAGTTTTCTGAGTGATTTCACTGTTTATACAACGCTATCTCGTGGTAATCTGCAACATTATAGCGTCATTATTGGTCATTAGTAACAAGGCGAGCGGACAGACTATTATAGATTGTGAACGGTTTTGGAGATTTTTTTAGAGAATTTTGACATGAACATAACCTAAAATGTAATTTATATACATGTCATTGAGCATACAAAATGCGGTTCTAGTACGTTATTGGATTACTGAGCTACAATAGGATACCGTAAACAATAGTTATAATTACCTTTTTATTAGCTTTTCCGTTCGCGAAAGCTATTATATTTATAGAAAAGCAACATCGGTGGTTCTAATGTTGATTCGGATTTACACATGTTGCCTGACATTTAAGTTCAACACAATATGCTTAAGTTTGTTGCATCTTTCTAATACCGTTCCTTGGTTATTCTATTTGGAAAACTATGCCACACTTCAAAGTTTCGTTAAAAATAGTGTTAAGAGTTTTGACGTAAAAGTTTTACGAATACCACTTTAATAACCGAAAACCATAGTCTTTTGACGCAAACATTTCATGAATATCACTTAAAACTAACGTGGAAAGCCATTCGACAATTTTAAAAACCAACCTAAATATAAACTAACACGCAAAATACGTTTACCTTTGCCCACACTGCTTGTCATTTAACCTAAAATGTTTGGTCTTCCAAAAACAATCCAAGCACAATGGTTAGTTCCTTACGCCCTGACAGTAATACTTAAGACTGGGTGTTGGAGTGAACTATTCTAATGTATAGATAACATTTCCAAAAACTTGAAAATATATTCTGAATCACTCTCAATAATCAATCTCTGCCGGTGGTACGCCATGTTTCATTCGGAAATACGAGTTAACTCCAAGGTATCATCTTTATCCACCACTTGAGGTGGTGGTTAGTTTACCTCCAAAAATAACTCCCGGGTAGCCCTTAACCAAAGATTGTAATACACTCGCAGTACGTAACTCTCAGGTAAATCTTACCCCAAACCTTAACCGGAGATCGTAATACAGGCCGTTAGACAACATTTTCGCCAGTTATAACCTTAAACTACAATTTCCAACATATTCCGTCTTAACCGAGTTTTCTGCTTTCTGAGCTACCCTTGGTCCCAATTACCTTGGATAAACGGATTTCTACTGTACACAGAAAGTGTGGATAAGGTTAAGGCATACAACTTATGTCAAATAAAATTTTTTGTGGCATTTACCATTTCCAAGATATTCTTTGTCATTGATTTGAATTTTCAAATACATACTTTTTTCAGTTGGTAAGTCACTGTTCATCTTTTCTCATGGTCATGTAAAGAGCATGGAATTATAAAACTATCACTTTAATGTACTGTATCCTTATACCTACAACAAAATGTGTATATGTGTATAATTAAAATTTATCTTGATTATCAAGAAGTAGGCAAGGATTAAGAATAGTTCAGTGAAGAGTGAATAGAGGAAGTCATGTGAATGGTGCACATAGATTCTATTGAGTTTGATTTAGCATAACGTTTCCAATGAATCATCTGTAAATCATAAACATTTACATAATGAGTCAACTTATGCACACTTTCTTCCTTCGCTTATCAGTTTTTTTCTAGGACATATTCTGTATGTGTTTGCCCTCATTCAGCTACTCGTTGACAGTCAAAAACTTACAGAACAATTCCTATTGTGGTTGGAGATTTATAGAATTAAGTGCAATTCATGTTTCCTGATACAGATTTTTTTTCCCCTGTAAACATTTAGTTGTTTTGGCTTTGAACAGCTCTTAGTAGTTTCAAGCTCCTCTTCAAGTTCATCAAAAAAGTACCAGAGACCTCCAAAACAATATAAATTGTTGCAGAGGTCTCCTGCGGTCCAAAAATAGCTAATGGTGCTGGCAGACACATGCAAAACATGTCCATTTCTTGCCAATAAAGGAAGCAAGAAAGAGTAATTTTAGTCATTTATTTTAGCATGTTGCTGTTGTTGAAAAGTAGAATATCCAAGAAGGTGTTTATTGCAGATGCAGATGAAACAGATCCCGAGCCAGAGCAGGAAGAACTGGACCCAAACGCTGGTCGTTTTGTGAGGTACCAGTTCACGCCACAATTCCTCAAGCTTAAGACTGTGGGGGCAACGTAAGTATTTCATATGATACCTTTGTGCTGTTGTTTACCAGCTTCTTGCAGTTTTGGAGGTATACATGCTAGAGGTGGGAAAATTTCCATTTTAAAACTTTTCTTCTATGTAAATTGTGGGTAGAGGAAGTATTGTATTTCACCCAAAAATTTGATATCAAGATTTCCCTGGAAATATATGTTAAGAAATTGTTGTAGAAAAAATATGCATGTGTGGAATAACAAACTGTCTTCCAAAGATGCTTAGAGTATTTTTAAAAACTGCCCAACCCAAACTATTCCATTATGTGGAAAAAAATTTTGTTATTTTTTATTTGCTGAAAAATGACTTGAATGACTTATTAAGGTATATTGTAATGGAGCCTTCACTGGGTTTTCATATTGGACGTGTTCTTCAGTGCCAACTGGCAAATGAGAGAGAGTTGGAGAGATACACCCTTAGCTTTTGAATGGCCAAGAACTCTTATCAGGATGCTAATAGAAGTTTCCAGACCTCCTCTGATTTGTGCCAAACCTTAAGGGTTTGTGTGAGTATAAAAGAAGGCTTGATCACTGTGGCAACAGAGGTGGTTGTGAAGCTCAGTTCAATGCTGTCTTTGTGGGGCTAGAAGACAAGTCCTGTGTTCAACACAAGGGTTTGCAACTGGAAGAAACAAGAAGCTCATTTGCGTGTCATTAATTGAAGTGCTACATGCAAGGAACTGAAGAGTGACTACAGGAAAAGCAGACAAACTCACATTGGTGTTGGAATTGGAACACATTGCGATTCGCTTTTTAAAAATGTGACTTCACTTTAGTCTACTGTATCCTTATATCTACAATGAAATGTAATGAAGTGTATCTTCATTAACAAGAAATAGAAGAATGAGCCTTGAAAGAATTTTTTGTAAAAGAGTGAGAAAGTTGTATGAATGCAGTGCATAAGATTTTTCCTGCCTCCATTTCCCGTCCCTGCACATGAGCTATATATTCTTCAGACTGACTCTGCTTACTGCTTTTCCAGTAAACTAACTTTTTTCTCTTAGGTTGGCAGCATTGCAACGTGTCTTGTTGACCTTTGAGAAAAATCTGCAGTTTGAAACACATTTTATAGCTCCATGTTTGAGCATTGTCTTGAAACTCCGTTGTTAACAATGCTATGAAAAGGATCATGTACTGATATCATTGTTGTTTCAGGGTGGAGTTCACAGTAGGCAGCAAACCAATTAGCAAGTTCAGAATGATAGAGCGCCATTTCTTCAGAGACAAACTCCTCAAGAGTTTTGATTTTGAATTTGGGTTCTGTATTCCCAATAGCAAGAATACGTGTGAACACATTTATGAATTTCCAACATTAGCTCCAGACTTAGGTAAGTTTGAAATTTCTCTTTAATACATATACTAAATCTCATTAATAGATAACAAAACCATAGTTGAATCTCTCTTTTACACTTCTCAGGGTTGTAGCAAAAAATATTATGAACCGAGGGAGAATGTTAGTGAAGAGAAGTGCTGTTTTGTTTAACCATTAGCCATAGTAAAACGTACATTAATACAGGGTCATCAAGAAGTCATTCTGCATCTCTCATATAACCAAGATTTCCCTATGGATGGGAATTCAAATGGCTGCACTTGCTACTGTGAGCGTCTAGTTATAATGTTCTGCTGAAATCTGTTAGGTTCACATATGCAATTCATGAAAGGTAATGTAAATGATAATACAAAAGATGATGAAATGTTTATCATTTTCTTGAAGACACAAATTCACTTGCTTTAATTTATTTTAAAAAACCGTATAACTAAGGTCTCTATTGTTACAGATTTTATGTAACTTGTGATTCCTGTTTTCAGCTTATCAATTGTTTTGGGATTCTTTTGGTAGACTGAAGCTTTGGCGACTCCCAAAGGAAATAATCGATAGGTGTTAAATCAGGAGATCACGGAGGCCACAGACTTAGAGACCCCTCCAAAAATGTTTACTAATAGCCCCATGGATTGATGTGACATGAGTGGTGGCGTTGTTTTGCTGAAAAGCTGCACTGTTCACCTCAATTTCATTTAGCTGACCAATGAAAGGAAATATAATATCCATGCAGTAAACATCAGAATTAATGGAGGCGTATAAAAAATTGACCCAATAATTCATGAGTGAGAGATTGCACACCATATTCCAATTTTCTCCGAATGTGAGGGGGTTCCCTGAATGGCATTAGGATTTTCAGTAGACCATATGCGTGTATTTTTTGAGTTTATGCATCTGGATAGATGGAACCAAGCTTCATGTGTAAAAGCTTTCCTATCTAGTACGTCAGTTCCATGGCGCACATAAACCTCTGAAACCATTCACAATACTCCACTCTTTTCTTGTGATCACTGGGTTTTAATTCATGGACAACCAACACTTTATAGGATACAAACCGAAATCTCTTTTCACTGTTTTTTATGTGGTACCATGAGAAATAATAGTTTGTCGGTCCAATATGCTTATTGATTTATTTGAATTTTTAAGCATTCTTTCTGAAATATCTGCCAGTTTATTGTCTACAAGGTGTGATCAAAACGTTTTCCGGAATGATGTCATAAATACTACACAACAGTTTGTTTTGTCTAATCTGCACTGTCACCCTCGAAGTAGTCTCCTTGGGAGTTGATACACTTGTCCCAGCACTTCTGCCACTGCTGGAAGCACCTCTGGAAATCCTCTTCTTTCAACATGTTCAGAGCCTTCTATGATTCACGATGGATGACATCAATGCCCTCAAAACGGTGTCCTCGGAGCTGCATTTTAAGTCGCGGGAAAAGAAAAACGTCCGCTGGTGCCTAATCTGGAGAATAGGTGGCATGGGAAACAGTATTCATCCTATTTTTATCCAAAAATTGGCAAACAGAAAGGGCTTTGTGCATGGGCGCATTGTCATGATGCAGAAACCAGTCACCACTCCTCCATTTCTCTGGCCGTTTGCGTCGCACATTCTCCCTTAATCCTTGCAGCACTTGTTTGTAGAACACTTGATTCACTACTTTTAAATCGGAAGACATAGTGAAAAGACTAAATATAATATATAGAAGTGGTTGCAAGTATACAATTTCACTAAAATAGGTTCAATACCTCAGAACTAGTTTCGAGGAAGTGATTCCTAGAAACTAGTTCTGAGGTATTGAACCTATTTTAGTAAAATTGTATATGTGCAACCACTTCTATATATTATACTTGATTCAACGTTTGACCCTGTGGCACAAATTCCTTATGTACAATGCCTTTAATGTCAAAAAAACACAATCATCATTGGCTTCACTTTGGATCGAACTTGTCTGGCCTTTTTCGGGCGTGGAGATGAAGGACTCTTCCATTGTGAAGATTGTTGCTTCGTTTCTGGATTGTACCCATAAATCCATGTTTCATCACCAGTAATAATTTTCTCCATAAAGTGTGGGTCATTTTGTAGCTGTTCTTTAAGATCTGTGCAGGCAATCACATGGCTTTCCTTTAGGTCATTTGAAAGCAGGCGGGGCACGAACTTGGCAGCAATTCTTCTCATGTCCAAATTGTCTTTCAAAATGCTTTGAACACTTCCAAAGGAGAGTCCTAATGAGTCAGAAAGTTCTCTTATTGTAATGTGCCTATCATTTAAGACCATTTGCCTCACCTGATTAATATTTTCATCAGTTTTGCTGGAACAGGGTCACCCCAAACGATCTGCATCTTTAACTGATGTCAACACCACTTTTAAATTTTGAAAACCACTCAAATGCTTGAGTTTTGCCCATAACTTCCTCCCCATAAGCTGTTCTTAACATTTCATAGGCTTCTGTTGCAGTTTTACCGAGTTTAAAGCAAAATTTGATGTTCATTCTTTGTTCTTCGTAATCTGACTTTTTTGCTACATGAAAAAATTGCAGCAAATGCAAAACACGTGTTCACTTCAGAGCGTCTACCTCATCACTGCATGGTCACAGGAAATCACATGACCTCTCATTTTTATCGGGAAGGAACGCTGCATGTACAGTCTGGGTAAGAATTAAAGAAATCTCAGCATCAGCATTTTTGTGAAGCCATTCCGGAAACTTTTTGATCACACCTTGTATTAAGACACTTGGTGGCCTCTTGCATTGAACCTGTTTCCCAGAGTAAATTAATCATGCACATATCATGGTGTGGTAGTTTTGAATTTGAAAACTGAGCCATGAAATGTTAAAGATTAAAAACAGAAGCACTATTAACAGTGAAGTATTCTTTATGATGGTAAATTGAGTCCCACCTTTTGACACTCACCTTCACTAATTAAATGTTGTATATAAAACAGAAATGTTTTCGAAGGCATTTGTCATCGTCAGTGACTGGGTGACTAAAGGTCGCTTTCTCCCGTGTCCTCCTCTTGTGGATTCTTAACCTGTTGCCATCTGTATAGGGGGCACAAAGTTTTAACACATTGTTTACAGGCAGGATTTCATAATTAATGACGTTGCCGTTTTTTATGTATATTTTTTCCCAGATGTTCAATTCTATTGGGTGGTGAGGGGTTTTAACAATTTTATACTTTGGCCAATGTTGTGGTTTCTGTCAAAAAATTGTGTGATACAGCAGATTTCTCTATTTGTTTTAGTTTTATGTTCCTTTGGTGTTCCTTAAGTCTGGTTTCAAAGTTTCTTTTAGTTTTTCCTGTGTAGTATTTCTCACATTCATCACAACTAATCTGGTAAATTCCAGATTTTAATGTGTTTGGGATGATATTTTTGAGAGGTGTGTTTAGCAAGTTCTTCAGGCTGAATTTGTTTTGTGGAGCTAGTCTTATGCTAAATTTGTTGAAGATTCGTTCAAATTTTCTAAAGGCCCAAGGGTGCTATGTGACTTTCCTGAGTTTCCAGTTTGTGTTAGAGTGGTGGAATGTGAAATTGCCTTGAGTTTCTTCTTCTTGTTTATCATGTTCCTTATGAGATCTGAGTTGAATCCATTAGTTACTGCTATTTTTCTATATGCTGTTGTTCTTTTAAAAATTCTTCTTTGCTCAAGGGGATGCTATGTAACCAGTGAATCAAACTTCTAAAGGCGGCTAGTTGGTGTAAAGTCAGGTTGCAACCATTTTTCTTTATATAATTGTCCACATGTGTAGGTTTCCTATGTATACCAAATTTAAAATCATTTTGCTCTCTAGTTATAATGAGGTCCAGGAAGGGTAAGGCATTGTTCTCTTCAATTTCAATTGTGAATTCAATGCTGTTGTCCTGCAGGTTCAATAGTTTCAAAGCACCATCTATTAATTTCTGGGGTATGATGGAAAAAATATTATCAACATGTCGCCGCCAAAATTTGTATATGTGAGAGAAGGTTTTCACTATGTGGACTTCACGATGGCTCATATATAATTCTGCCAGAATGGGGGACAGTGGGCTTCTCATTGCTAATACTTTTGATTGTTTATAGAATTTATTATTAAATGTAAAGAAGTTGTGTCTAGTGCATAATTCTGTAAGGTTAATGATATCATCTATTTCTGTGGAGTCTATTGTAGTCTGATTCAACCATTTTCTGAGTAGTGTAGGTATTTTTTCTATGGGAATGCTTGTGAAAAGCGCTTTGACGTCAAACGATACCATTATGTGGTTTTTTGGGATGTTGTAGTCATGTAACTGGTTTATTAATTCCGAGGAGTTCTCAATTCCCAGGTTTTCAAACCTTTTGTAGGCTTTCAGTGCGTTAATGCCATCGATAATGGGTCTCATGCTATTGTCATCTTTGTGTACTTTTGGTAAACAGTATAATCTTGGTGAAGTGGGGTTAGCAGGTTTTAAATTGTATTTTTCAGTTGTTAACAGAGAGAGCCTTATTTACTAAATTCATGCATGTGGTTAAAGGGTTCTTGGAGATTCAAATGTTGTTTCACTTTGACAGTGTTACCCACATTAAAGAAAAAATGATTTCCATTGGAAACTCATGATCCTCAATGGAGTACATTTTATTTGCTTTTTCACTTCACATACACAGGTTACACGCAACCCTTACTTATCAGTCAGTGCTTTATCTGTCCGTAAAATCTGGTTGTGGTGGAATGCGGAAAATGTAGGAATACCAACTGTTTCTTGAGTGGTGGGAATCGGCAAGATTTGAAGGTAGTTGTTGATGACATGTTACATTACTACAGTTATAATTGATGAATGTTATGTTAAACTATGCTGCTTTAACCAGGAATCATTATGAATACCAGTAGTCTCTTGAATGGCGAAACTAGCAGCTTGCGCTGCTATATGAATCTATTCATGCACCATTGGTGGACTGGCCCAGTGATGCAAAACAATATGAATATATTACGTTAAGCTCTCATGCCCCCAAGCCCGGCACCTGTTGAACACATTGAATGCTCATGTAGCCAAAATATTGGAAAATGCACACCAGATACAGCTTTGTAATTCATTGAGCAAATAGGGGTTTGTTGCATAAACTTTTATCTTTATGCTTTCTCCACAGACAGATGTATGTATATCTGCAAAGTGAACAAGGCAGTCAGTATTCTGCCATCAAAAACACATTGCATTAATGAAAAGGTACAGAGAGAGCTAAAAAACTATGAACCGGCTGCACGGTGTTTTTCCTGTCCGCATCCTCGTTGCTCGTTGCTGTCTGCCGCTAGTATAGAAAGGTGCAGATGAAACCATACAACATTTTTAAATCTACTTTTAAAGGCTGTACTTACCAACTTTATGAAAGGAAATGCTGAAACTGGCCACTGTCATTCATACATTTTTGGCACCTCTTTAGGAAAATATCCATCACTCACCGTAGTTCACACTGAGAAATGCTGACAATTTCCTGGCGCATATTTTGTTTTAATTCTTGCAGGGTGTGTGGGTTTGTCTTGTACACTTTGTTTGAAGTTATCCCAGAGATAGAAATCGCAGGGGCTTAAGTCGGGGGACCAAGGGGGCCACAAATCTCTACTAATAATTCTGTCCTCAAACGCATTTTCAATTGTTCTCATCGAAATATTGGCCGTATAATATGTTGGAGAGTCTTGTTGAAAAAAAGTCCAATTTTTTTCAAGTAAATAGTTGAAGCCCGTGCATACGTGAATACAATTTTGCCCCCTGTTTTTAGAGAATTAACAGTCAGGGAGTGTGATTTTGCATTTTTTCAAGACTCTGCAATAGCTCATATGGCCAATATTTCGATGAGAACAATTGATAGTGTGTTTGAGGACAGAATTATTAATAGAGATTTGTGGCCCCCTCGGTCACCTGACAGCCCCCTGCGATTTCTATCTCTGGGGTAACTTAAAAAAAAAGTGTACAAGACAAACCCACACACCCTGGAAGAATTAAAACAAAATATCCGCCGTGAAATAGTCAGCATTTCTGAACGTGAACTACAGTGAGTGATGGATAGTTTCCTAAAGAGGTGTCAAAAATGTATGGACAACGACGGTGGCCAGTTTCATGATCTCGTTTCATAAAGTTGGTAAGTAAAGCCTTTAAAAGTAGTTTTAAAAATGTTATATGGTTTCATCTGTGCCTTTCTATGATAGCAGCAGATGGCAATGAGCGCCGAGGACAGGAAATACACTGCGCAGCCGGTTTGTAGTTTTTTGGCTCTCCCTGTAGAATCAGACTGAAAAATTCAATGTCAGATTTGAACCTTGGAGATCAGCTTCCCATGCCATTGCTGTAACCAATGGAGCAAAGATGTATAATTAAATTCCTGGCTATGGTGTTAAATTTTTTAGTGTGATTGCATCTTTCCAGCTTTAGCCTACACATGTTATGTGTGGAAGAACAAATATCATTGGCGACATAGGAACAGCCTTCCTTGATTAGAACCGTTGGCTGTCAATGTTTCTTTTTGTGTGGTATAGAACCATTCTGTTTTACCTTTTCTAACAAATTATAATTTGTTAGAAGTGGTGACATGATGGAATTTCTTTATAAATTGAAACTGACAGTCCACACTTTCAAGCAAAATTCAACACACACTGTTCTGTAGTACACCATTATAATTACATACAATGTTATTGCACCATGGCAAGATCATTCAACCTGATGCTTGCTAGCCTGCCAGTTGCATCATTCTGGTTAAACCTGGTATAATGGATATATGTGACTTTGTTGTCAGTAGAGAAAGTTGTATGATTGCTATTGAGTTGAAAGTCTATTTATTGTACAGAGCCTTTGTATGGACATGTGCTTGGCCTAACAGGAATTTTTTGACACTGGACAGCACGCTGTTTGTGACAGAGTTGGACATTCGTATCCCTTAAATTCAAGTGTATAGATATTTCTCATGCAAATTATAACTACAGTAACCACATACCTTTATCATAGAAGATGTTGGAAATGATGTTCACACATCTCTCACACCTTTTAACAAAATTTGTATTAATTCTTCATGGCCATGTAAATAAAACCATGCGGTCAATAGAGCAATCATTAACGTTATCCGACATTCAAGTGTAGAAATTAACTCTCCTCATATTATTGCAATTTCCAACTACAGTTATTTTATAGGCTTTTAGTTTTAAAAGTGTATTGGTATTCTAAGCAGAGGTTTGCAAAATTCCAGGTTCTTGTGCAAGCTTTCTCAGAGATTTCTTTGGACTTCATTCTAACTTTCCTCTGTAAGAACATGGTTTCTTATCAAGAATAGATTCTGTTTTCCTAAATCTATTCACAAGATTACCCGTGAGGCCCACGAACAGTAGGAAACTATCTCACTTCTCTACAAGAGTTTGTTGTCACTTAGGAATCATACATGAAGATTCTGTGTGCTGGCATTATAACAACACCAACACACTAAAACACGCAGCCTTACAATGTATCAATAGATGGTATCAACTGATTAGCCTGCACACAGAGAGGGAATAGAACCTTTTAGAAACAGCACAGTGCAGGGCAAGCAATTCCCAACAAAGGCTCTATAGTACCCTGTTTGCTACATGAAACTTTGTTGAATTTTAACAGTGAAGGAGATGATAGCACATCCGTTTGAGACGAGATCAGACAGCTTCTACTTTGTGGATGATCGACTCATCATGCACAACAAGGCAGACTACGCCTATGATGGCGGTCTTCAGTCTCAGTGATGGATACGTTCACATTCCATGGTATACCATTAGCTCTCTCTTGTTTTATTTACTGTGAGTGTTCTGTTAACTTTATGATTTCCAAATAAATTAACGTTCAGGCACAGAATATTTACCACATTGTTTTCTAAGACATGCTATTAGATGCACAAGTGCAAGGGAAAATGAGAATCTCCTTGTGATTGTGTAGTTGCTTCTACAAATATGGGTCCACTAGAATAGCAATCTGTTAGATAAATGTTTATAGTATCAACATTCCAGAGCAGGTGATTCCTCCTGCCTCGTTACGTAGGGAAGGATTGGTGCCCCATCATTAAGACTGATCGTTGCATGGCAGATATCAAATTTTATATCAAAGAGGATTTTTCCACAGTTTCTGCCCCTGATATTGTGATCACTGCAAGGTGATAATGATGACCGGAGCTTAATAAGAGGTGCTTGAAGGGGGACTTTGCCCCCCTCTCAGCTAGCCAGCATGCACTTGTATGTATGTTATGATAGCACTATAATCACCACTTAGTGTTAAAATGTTAACTGTTAAAACTTAGTACTTAATACATAGAGCAAATCATATAACTTAATTCTTGGATTGCAGTTGTAAGATCTGTTCTTGTGGCTTAAGAGATGGCCACATAACCATTATTTAATATGAAACAAAAATAGCTTATATTCTCTTTTGGAGGAATTCTTGGTAGCAAGTTTATTTAAAAATGATTTTAAAAGTCATTAAGTAGAACCCTATTTATCCAAAATAGTGAAGTAGACTTCCAAGTGAGTTCCAAAGGAGAGATTGAATGCTAAAGGTGCTAGAAAATGACATCCTTAGTTTTGTATGCCATTTTATAAATTAGAATTTCCTCTTTACTTGGATATGATTGTATGCACAATACTTATAATTTAAATATATTTTCAGAAATCTTACAGCATCTAACTAAAATTAAAATTCCGATATACTTTGGAGTACAGAGATAAACTTTAGCCCATCTTTTAGGGGAAGTTTTGCTCTGCAGTTTGATACTACTGTTAAACCATAGCAGTTTCTATGGTTTCTTTCTTTGCAAATACAGTGGAATCTCGTTAGAACGTTCCTCATTAACACGTTTTCCTATGTATTACGTTGAAGTATAAAAGTCCCGGTACCAAATCACCAAATATAATAAATAATGTTTGCTTAGTGCGTTTTCCCGGTCCCGCTTATTACGTTTGAAGTTTGACGTCCTCATTCGCTGTTTTGGCCAATCCTTGATCGGTACAGTGGATGTAGGTGTTTAACACGTTCATAGTTTGACGTCCTCATTTGCTACTTTGGTCAATCCTTGTTCACGGGGTGGAAATCGGCAGCCAATCACATACATGCATTTAAATATTTGTGTGACACGATTTCTGTGGGCGGGATAGAGAATGCTTTACATTGGCGTGGTAAATGTGGTAAACGCTAACGATAGTTTCTAATGTTGAGTGATGACCAAACAACCGTAGATTGTATTTTAGCTTTTCATTAGAATGAAAAAAAGAAAGTGTAGTAGGTAAATAACCAACAGTGAAAAACTGAAAATCCTTGATGTAGTCACAATCCAAATATAAAACATGTCGATATAGTGTGGAAGTTAAACATTCCTCCGTCAACCTTAAACACTATTGTTAGCAAACCTAAATTGATTGAAACTGCTTTTAAAGAAGGGAAAAATACTAAAACAAAACTTCTCTTGGAAAATAGGATCAGAAGAGGACCGGAACGAAATTTGTTGCATGGAAACACCTCCGTGTTCAAATCGTCATGTATACACCAAAGATAATATCGTCTATTGTACTCGTAACACAATGCACGCTCATAATTTTTTCTTTTTTAGCAGAAATTGTTATCACGTGTGTAACAAAACACACAGCAAAACCACTATTGCCGCTTCCACAATTCGCAATTTATTTTCTCAAAAACATTCATAACCTAAAAAATCTTAGTTGACCAAAATAAAAGCTTGAATTATTTATTCTCAGGCTTTGTGTATCCAAATCCATTTAAACATATTGAATTTAACATGGAAACGCGGATCGTATTCAGTATGAAATTGTACTCAAAATTGATTTAAATTGCCCATGGAGACGTAGTAATTATTAGATTTTTATTACCTATGTTCTTAAATTGCAGATTTTGCATTTTCGTTAATATGTTTTCCCGCCTATGACGTCCAAATCCTTAGGTCCCTGCAAAAACGTACTAACGAGATTTTACTGAATATGCAGGTTTGTTTTTTTCATTTTTTGCTTTGAACAGCTTTTACTTTGAATGACATTTTCTAATATAGATGACTCGTTTTCTTACAAACTATTAAAAACAGGTAAATAAAATTTCAGAATGATAAAAGCAACCTCTAAGAGCTGTTGTGGATATACTTTGGTGTTAATAATATAGTTGGTTATTTTTTTTAGAAAATAATTACTGATAAATTTTAATCAAAGTATGGTATAATTGAGAAAAATGATCCTATCTTCCTGTAAACAAACGTGTTAAAGTGGATCAGTGAACTTGGAAGACATACATCTACATCTTGTAGCAATTTCAGTTTGATATCTTAAATTAGATAATGGGTCATGAATTTAGCGGATTTAACATTGGTAGGATAGGGCAGCTCAGTGGTTCTGTTTGCAGCTGTCGTGCTGAGGGTCCATGGTTTGTGGTGTGGCGATTTTAAGTGAAGCTATCCAATTGTTCAATCTCTGACTATACCCCTGCCGTTGAATCTTTGCACTTGACAGTTCGTGTGGCTTCATGTAATGTTGGCTATATTGTGGTTGCAACATTGCCAGAGTGTTAGTAAATAACAGCAGCTGATTGTTCTCCTTATTATCATGTCTAAGCCGCATACAAAGAGTGTACATAAGTAGCGAACGTCTATGAGTAATAACTATTTTGTATTATTATTGTTTATTGCATAAACATTGCAACATATGTATAATAAATTAGCACTTTTGACAATATAGAAACAAAATGCAAACTTACCTGCTACAATGAGGAGATATAAAACAAATTATAAGCTGCGATAACAAAGTTATTTTCACTCATGCTGCATTCCAGATGGTTCAGGAATTTTGTCCTCTTGTCTCTTGGAGTTTCACTCCCTTGTAAATAACAGTTCTCATGATTAGTCCAAGAGCTGCTGCAGTTCATTGTATGGCTTTATCAGCAGGAATAGAGGGATGCCCATGAACCTCCACATACTCCTCCTGCTCAAAGAATTCCTGGGTCCTTCTTAACAGTTCCAATGCCTGACCATTAAGTGGCACATCTCGACGCAAAGGATTTTCACTTTGTGAATCATTACTCGGTAATTGGCGTCGTTTTTGAGACATTGTCGCGCTTTAAATCTTGTATAAATAATATGAAAATATATATATATACATAAACGAACAACAATGTGCTAGAGATTCACAAACTGAAACATGTGGTTGGGAAAAGCTACATCCGGCAACAGAGCCGCTTCCGCTTTGTCATAGACCACCCGAAATGCTGCCTTGTGATTAGTTTAGGAAGTCTAACGGCTAAAGTTTTTCATTTGTTTTTTTTGCGAGTGTACCAACTTAATCGCCAGCTGTCAAGTACAATGTTTCAATGGTGGGGGTATAGCTCATGTGAAGTTTCCCAAAGACCCAACAGGGTTCAGAGGCCATTGAAAAAGCCATAGGTACTTTGTTCCATTACCATTTTTACCACTTCATTGCAGGTAATGGGACTCTGCCCTCTGGGTGCCTACAGTTAACAAATGGAGTCCGTACTTTGCTTGGTGGAACAAGGTTTCCCCGGCGGTCATCTACTGTATGGGGAGTGTTGTAAATCAAGCAACAACATTGTTGGGGTAGGAGTTTTAATCTCCCTTTAAGAAGGGTGTGTATCAACCAGAACGGTGTTAAACTAGAGATACATCTTGAGGAGTACAATGAAAAAGTTAATGAACTCTTCTTTACTATTTTTCATAGATTTGTGGAGAAATGCTTTGAAATGACGAACAGCACATGCATACAGGTGGGAAAAACACATTTGGTGACTAAGATCAGGCCCATAGTTGCTAATTTGGCAGTTTTCCCAACAGATCTGTGGGTCTTGCAGCATAATTCTAGCAGGTTATAAACAATCAGATAGTCACAAAATCAGGTATTTAGTTCATAACAGTGGCTGTAGCACATAATGATAATTATATTCATAATTTAAAATATAGACCGTCCAGATTAATTTTAAAAAGAGAAGTCTGTCCAGGTTAGGTTGTAATTTTACGTAGAGTATCAAAATTTTGCTTTACAAAATTAAGAATAATTTTTTTGAATTGTTTATGTGTGGCTTGGAGTGCAGTGCTCCATTCCCAGCTATGGAAAGCTTGGTTTGAGGCATGGGTACTTGAGATGGAGAAAAACTTACTTTTTATTTTCTCAAACATTGTTTTTAATAATCTTAATTATTACATTGCTTCAGAATATTAATAATATTTGCCATTAAATATGGCAGAAGTGATTGTTAACACACTATTTTAAATTTCAATTTGTTTGATATTACAAAGTCATGGTAAACGTACTGTATTATTCATATCCGTCCTTGTAATTTGTGCACCACTGTTTATGTGGGAAGCAGTGCAGTTGCACAGTTTTAATTTCCTGGTGCCTAGTTAGCCATATATAATAAAACTTTATTTCAATGAGGGCTGTTTCACCAACTGATGTTAAAAATACTCTAACATCTTGTTTACTAACAAAATGTTGAAACTATTGCATTTCATCAAGCTTTTACTGTAAATTATTAAGAAACATAAGGACAACTGTGAATGACAGCTGACCGAACTACATGCTTCTCAGTGTGCTCTGATGCACTTACTCTACGCATCGCAGAGGTCTCTGTTGTCCATAGACAATTGCCATGTGATTTTCCTAATTGTTTGAGGTTAGAATTGCAATGTCAACTGAAAAACATAGGTGTAGAGGAGCTAATATCTCACCATTCGAAAAAGTGCTAATTATAGAACTGATTACTAAGTATAGAGGTATTATTCATGCAATAAAGCTGATGAGATAAGGATGCAGGCTGAAAGAAAATCAGCAAGTAGTTTAATTGCAATGTATGTATTTCTTCCACATCCAGTAAGCAACTGTGGCAATTTTATGCTAATGTAAAATACATCGCCAAAAAATGCCAGATGCAAAAAATATGTAAAACTGATGGTGGATGCTACATTGAAAGCAAAGTTGGCAAAAATGTGTTAAGGATCAAGCAGACCTCCAAAAAGTACTGTTTACTTTTTGGAGCAATTGCACCAGAAACCTTACAGATAAAGCCACAAATGGTAGCTCTGGAAATGCCAACACTATCATCTACCATTAAATGAAAAAAATCCAGTAGCATAAAATCTCAAAGTAACTAACACTTAACATAGGATGTTAGTTTCATTCCTGGCTCACATTCTGAGGTCTGTGGTTCAATTCCCGCCTCTGGGGTGGCAGCCCTATTCATTTCTTAACCTCTTGAGTTGCTCATGTGAAGTATCCCCAAGGCCCAACGTGGTTTGCAGCTGTAGGTCCTCTCATTCCATCATCATCATCATCATCCTATCATTGGAGGCAGTGGACTGTGCCTTCTGGGTGCCACCTCTTCAGAAATAGGTGCAGTCATTGCTTGATGAAATGAGGCAACCCCCAAAGGTCATATATGGGGAGTGTTAGAGATGATGACACTTCTAGGGTAGGAGAAAGAGTTATGTTTCTATTGATAGTATTGTAACCTCTATCATCTATCCTTTACATCCATGCTCATGATTGCTTTGGGTAGTCTGTATCACTTTAAAAATTCTTCCTATTGTATATGTTTTCAAATTCATCATGAAGCACGGTTTTTCTTCGATTAGAAATACATTAAAAACCCCAGAACATTATTCCTTATCCAGGTAGCATCTCGATACTTAACAAATTGGTACAAACCGTAATATAGCCTCCTGGTATAAGTAATTAGGAATCATAATCAGGTAATTACTGAGGGTGTTTAAGGTCATTTATGAAATATATTGCCAATTTTGTTCACTTATCACACAGTATACAGCATCTAGTAGAACACGCATCTCAGACGTGGCAATGATGGTGGTGTTGCAGTCGTCGTGATTTTACTGCCAATATTCCACTGCAAAACTAGCGAAAGTGAATTTGTGCTGCCAACATCGGAAACAGAATAATGCTCTACAAACAATGAACCTGTTTAGTACTTCCACCAAGAGAAAATACACCTAATCACATAGTAGTTCCGCACTAACGTGAGTTTATGGTACTCCTAGTATTCCTGTAAGAAGCGTTTAAACGTGGAAGTGATTTTAGTCTGGTAGTTCGCAATTAGAATAAAACTAACCCCCAAAAAAACCTATGGTTAATTTTAGATTTGGGAGGAATAGTTGATACTAACGTATATAATAGTCTACCCTGCACCTAAAAATGGCATTTTTAACAGTGGTTTTAATGGTGTGCGGAATAAAACAGGTCTGATATGTTGCACTCAGATGACTTTCCCCACTCTTGTACAAACTATTTTTACTCCATCTACTTCATGTTAATCGAGATAAACATTTGCAGAAATTATCTTATTGCTAATTGTCTTGTAGTTGCAAGGGAAATATGGAAATGCAGTAAGTAGGCTTTAAGCGATAGTCAAATCTTTTAAGAGCTAGCCACACTTCTGACATGCCATCTTATTCCTTACTGATTACGTAATGGGGTATTCCAATAAAACTTACCCATGCTCTTTGTCTCATCCCATTTAGCTACTTCTGCATTGCCTTGTGACATTCTGTTGGCCATATTTCTTTTCCTGAAGTTGGCAATCACCACTTACAACAAGTCCGCCACCATCGCATAGCAGATGACAGGAGTTTTTTTTTTTCATTTTACAGAAAAAAAGGTATTTCTGAATGATTTTTGAACACTGCATACCTCGCAATTACACAGTAACGCCAAAAAACGAATGTTTGGTAATTTTCATAACCCTTCGATCCTACCTGGATAAGGAATAATGTCCAAAACCCCAAATGCAATAACTCCACATCAACAGCTTGGTTTATGGCAGCCATTTTCCAGCTTCTAACATTTGTAATGTTTAACACAAGGGTACAGCAATGTTAAAACTTAACACAAAGTTTATCATAGTGGTACACCTAACATTGTTTGATGAAACACAATTTGCATTAACTTCAATATTAAATCCCTTGAACATTGTGTTAAAATTTATATCATTTGTTGACTGGCCCTGAGGGTACCTTAGTTATCCTGCTAAAAATGTGCTAGATATTAGAAATGTTCAATGCCCTAACAAATATAAATGCGCAATACCATCAGCGCAATCCTAGTTTAAAATTTTGCCAAATGTTTCTAATAAAGGAATGTTCCTTGCCCCAACCAGGGCCTGATAATGCATTTAATTAGTGAAGTAGGATTCAGAAGCAGGATGTGTTACATGATATAGCATAAGCTTACTCCATTCCACTGCAGTGTCTGCTGAACCTTACACTAAGTTTTAAAGAAAATATGATTCTTGTTTTACATTGGTTTAAGTTTGGATAAATAGGGTTCTACTGCATTGACAAACAAGTTCCAGTGTGGTGTTACTGGTAGCAGAAACAGAATTGTCAAACTGTAATAAATATGGTGCAGTTTATCGCCTTACTGACATTGACAGTATAACTGTCACATGTGTGCAACACTCTAATCTAGCAGAATAAAATTCTGAAAATGCATAGGTGCTCAGGAAAACCAAGCAAAGGAATCCTCTTAAACTTGTGTACAAACACTTAATCAAAGTTAGGGAGAGTGCTTTTGTAGGCTCAGAGCCTACCCAAAACTAACTTAATCCCACCCACATGATAACAAATATCAAGTGAATAATTATGTAAAAATGTATGACAGTGTAACTGTTTATAATTCATAATAATAACATGATAATGCAATGAACTTTCTCGCAAACACAGTGTAACTGTTGTTCAGTGCACCTAGTTAGAAAATCGACAAGCTCTATATAAAAAGCATCTTGTGCCTTGCTGGGTTTCTTAAGGACCTTCATTTGACATTTGTGAATTATTCAAAATGTAGCAGTAGCTGTAACCATTTCTGCATCAAGCGATGGCTGTAAAAAAAAACTGCATTTGGTTATGAGGCAGCTAAAAGTTTTCCTGGCTGAGGAAATGCTCAGTGACCTTGCTGTTATCCTAGATGACTAGATTCCTCCCAGATATTAAATTTCACAGAGATTCTTGTTCTTCTACTCTGATAATGCTGCCTTTTCTGCATTATAGCGCACCAAAGGCAGTCCTATTCAAGGGGGAGGTATGTTATAGCATGAAAAGTCAATTGATTTTGCCCTGAAACCATTTTATTCAGGGTATGATATTCTTGTATTATCTGTGTATGGGACCAATTGTTTTAATTCCTGATGGAATCTATGTTGCAGGTTTTTGTGTTGAAAAAGATCCATCAATCTTGGTTGGGATTAAACCCCACATCACTTTTTGTTCAGACTTCAGTAGCATCCTCACATGCCACTCACTATTTATTTTATGTGGGTCCACCCCATTCTATTTCACTGACTTTTAGCAGTGCAGCAAAAATTTGAAGCTAGTTAATCTCTGGTAACAATGTTAAGTGCTTTAGGAGACCCAAGCAATGTTTTTTTAGAAGCTTGAGAGGCCAGTTTTGTTGAAAATAAATTTGGACAGAAATGGTTAACAGGAAGCCATTGTGATGTAATATATTCCAATACAAGTGCAATGATTTTGAACAGAATTGAAGTTCTGAGATTCTGTTATACACTTAAAACATGTAAATTGCATATTATTTTTTTGGCGATTGATGATAACTGATAATTGTAGTGATACTTATTTAGTGCTCATTAACAGCTGGTTGAATTATCAAAATGAGTGGCCAGTACCAACCTTAAAAATATCGCACATGAATGGTCTCCCATGACCAACTTTATTTTGAAATAAATGTGAGATTGATCAAATTAATTCCTATTGATTACTTTTGCCTGCTGTTAGGAAAGTATTACAAAGTTGATATCATGGCAGAAAACTTTTGAGTTGGAAATTGAAGAGGTAGGGCAAATAGAATGTGCATCTTTGGTTCAGATTACAAAGTAATGAATAAAATTATAGTGAAAGGTTATGCTTAAATAAATAATGGGAGATTATATTGTAATAATTATACCAGTATTCTTTTTTATACATGACTATCTATTCCAGTTTTTTATTTCCATTTTAGTGTGAACAAATAAAAGGTTATAGTAGTAAAAACAGCAACCTTGGTAACAGTTTGAACAAAACTTCATTTATGGCTGAGTGCATCATTTCTGGTTAAGAGAATACCATGGGAAAGTTAATAGTTTAGTAGGATAAAATTGTATTTCCGTTGCACCAAGCTCGGTTTTGACTTTACTGGCATTTAGTCATAAAATGTGTACTGCATGATTATGAATCCAGAATGGAACTTAACCATTACATTTGTATCTTCAATATTTTCATTGATTTGCACGTAACAAAGAGAGAGTAATAAAATAGAGAAGGGGTGTAAATATTTGAAGAATGAACAACATTTCATTTAAAAAATTCCAGTTGAAAAAGGAAAGGTTAACTGTAATTTGTCGTGGTATCGTTCGTGTTATCTTATTTGCTGGGTGCCTGTTATTGTATTACTAGTTTGAATTTTGGGTTCTTTGTCCTCCGGCTAGCTATTATTATTCAGTCGAGCAAATCTCTTAAACAGGGTGTGTAAACGGAAAGGAGTTGTTACTAAAAGATAACACTGATAAAATAATTTCTTTTTACACTTTTATTGCCGTCACACTTCATTAATTTCACATATTTATCTCTTGATACATGCCCGATTGAAACTGTTGTATTTTCGAATGTAACTATTATCACTTATTTGCCGCACATTATTAATTCGCGTATTTCACATCTTTTAACCAACTTTATGACGTGAGAGATTCTGTAGAACTGTGCGACGTGTAACCCGTGGATGATTCTGTTCAACTGTGCGACATTTGCCTTGTGAATTATTCTGTAGAACTGCGCGACGTGTAACGCATGAATGATTCTGTTGGACTGCGATACTTGTCTCTGGCTTCAGCCCCAATATGCCTAAACATTATAACAGAGCTGCTATTTGTTAATAAAGCGCGAACATTAGCGTCTATTTTTATATCCAATCAAAATTACGAACACATATGCTCTAGGGAAGATATTCCCTCCATTTCTACAGAAAAGCGCGCTACTCTGATGTCATTTGTTTGTCTCTTATAATTGATAAACAACTCACCCCCTCGCTACATTGTTATCCGCTCCTATTGTCAGTTTCAGTGAGGCCGTGTAAACTTATTTCCTAACAATGCTTATAATTAACAAACATCTCAAATCATTGTCATACAATAATGCTAATTTACACTACAATCACTCTGGCATTCACAGTGTTGCGATATAAAATACTGCACAAATTCTAGATGTAACTGGTGAACAACTCCAGTTCTCTATAAAGCAAGGAAATTTGCAGTATCCCCAGAAAGCACCATCATGTAGCTCTGCAATTTAATGCAACTGGAACATGTCAAAGAGTAGGTGATGTGAGTGATTAAAAGCCATGTCGCATAAATACAGGATTTCATATGTAATTGTTTTGTTATCACCTCAGTCCATAAAACTGCCTTTCACACAACAGGAACAAAATTGTGACATGAATGTTTTTGAGAAAATCCCCCAACCCCAAAATATCCTATACATGGATTTTCTTAAAAATGTCTCTTAATGATTTTAATTAAAATACCATATATTTAAGATATTTACATGCAAATATACAAAGAGAGCCAAAACACTACGAACAGGCTGCGCAGTGGTTTTCCTGTCCGCATCCTTGGCGCTCATTGCCATCTGCCGCTATCATAGAAACCATACAACATTTTAAAACTACTTTTAAAGGCTTTACTAGCCAACTTTACGAAAGGAGATGCTGAAACTGATCACCGTCGCTGTCCATACATTTTTGGCACCTCTTTAGGAAACTATCCATCACTCGCCGTAGTTCACATTGAGAAATGCTGGCAATTTCCTGGTGGATATTTTGTTTTAATTCTTCCAGGGTGTCTGGGTTTGTCCTGTACATTTTGTTTTAAGTTACTCCAGAGATAGAAATTACAGGGGGTTAGGTCGGGGGACCGAGGGAGCCACAAATCTCTACTAATAATTCTGTCCTCAAACACACTTTCATAAAGTTGGTAAGTAAAGCCTTTAAAAGTAGTTTTAAAAATGTTGTATGGTTTCATCCGCGCCCTTCTATGACAGTGGCAGACGGCAACGAGCGCCGAGTATGCGGACAGGAAAAACACTGTGTAGCTGGTTCGTAGTCTTTTGGCTCTCCCTGTATATTGAATTTTCCAGGAATAGCCTGTTGTGAAGTCCTCTTCATTCGGAAAGAATTTTGTTTAACTAATAAAACTTAAGAGTTACACAAAAATTGTAGAACTCTCTAAAACAGAACATTTATTTCAATAACTTTTTAGTGGCATCTGCAATTTTCGAGAATTTTTCAATACTTTTGCCCTTTTTAAAGTACTATTCAGTTGTTTCTCATGATATCATCGAAAGAGTATGGAATTTCAAGGCCAACATACAGCCATTTGCTTTTAAACATGTGAGTATCGATTTGGTTTCCTCAATCCCCATTGTATAGGCTGATTTTTTTTGTTCTGAACCCGACTATCTGTATGCGGAGTAGCTGGACAAGTCCATTATCTTCTGGAAGGTGTCAGGAGTAACAGAGTAGCAGGTGCATACACAACGTGAGATAAGGTGATATCACTGTGCATTGCAAGTGAGTGTATACAGTCACATTCATAATTATAGTGTTACTATGTCTGTAGGCCGCGTTCGCTGTCGCCACACCTTCCCGCAAAAGCCTTCCACCTTGGTAATGGTAAATGACTTATTGTTCTTCCTCACATAAGCCTTAATGTCGCCCGACACTAATTTGATAGGGTTGAAGTGACAGTGTACAGCTTTATCAGCAGGAATAGAGGGATGGCCGTGAAGCTTCACGTACTCCTTTTCCTGTTCAAAGAATTCCTGGGTCCTCCTCAATAGTTCCAATGCCTGACTATTAAGTGGCACACCTTGGGCAAAGGATTTTCACTTTGTGAATCATCACTCGGTGATCGACATTGTTTTTCAGGCATTGTCGCACTTAAATCTTGTATAAATAAATAATATCAATGAAATATACATAAAATAGATAAATATAAATAAATATATGTATAAACGAACAATAGCAAAACTATAAAACAATAACCACAAATACAAATAACAATGAACAATATGTAGCTTGCAAAGAACCTCGACGCTCGTGCTAGAGATTCACAAACTGAAGCATGTGGTTGGGAATAGCTACATCCGGCAACAGAGCCGCTTCCGCTTTGTCATCGGCCATCTGAATGCTGCCTTGTGATTGGCTTAGGAAGTCAAATGGTTAAAGCTTTTCATCTGTTTCTTTGCTAGTGTACCAACTTAAACGCTAGCTGTCAAGTGCGTTGGGGATATAAAAAGTTGCATTCCAAACTAAAACACACAATAGACTTCCAAGGCAGCATCTCCACTCTTAGAAACATTGCAAACACATTGAAAAACAGTACATGGAAAGGGAAGGTCTTATTGATGCTAGTCAAGAATTGGTGACTTATCTCAATGGTGAACAAGATGGGGGAGAAGAAGAGGAAAATCCATCTCTGGCCTCTCATCTTTGGGATAGCAGCACAACAGTCAACAACTTTTGACAGTATTGTACATGTTTACATTTGTGCTTTGGCTGCAAACCTTATGCATACCTCTTGTTCCAAGCAAGGGGAATACTGCCAGGTGTTCTCCCCCAACCTAGACTACTTTCTTCTCCTTTGCATTTCTGCAGGGTCAGGCCAAAAAAATCAACCTATACCTGCAATGAGCTGTGTAATGTAACTATTTCTGCAAAGGTTTATCTTGATTAACATGAAGCAGATGGAAAAATAAGCTCTCTAAGAAGGGTGTGTAGAAGTTATTAAAAACAAACAATACTGGGTAAAGAAAAGCAATGTGTGTGTAACACATCAGAATTTTTGGCATTTCAGAAAGTTTTCACATTGTTGTCACATTGAGTGTTAACACCACTCATCTTTTTGTTTTCGATTGTGGATTTGTATTTATCTACTAAATCCAGTAATACGGAACTCTCATGGCTCTAAAATTTGGAGATCTTCATGTTTATCGCCTATATTCTTCATTGTGCCCATTGCGAGGTATTTCTGGACAAAAGTGTCTGCAGATGCATGAAATATAGCTTAAGGGGACAAGGTACTCTGAAATGGTAAAAAAATCACATTTTTTGTTTTAGGCAGTTATAAAATCTCTATTATTTCCAGTTTCAGAAAATATATACTTTTTGGGGGTTAAGAGGTTTTTAAGACATTTAAATACCATTTAAATGCTAGTCTGCATTCCTTTAAAGCTATCATACAACGCCCCTTTTTAGAACATTTTCGTATCTTTCAACAACAAACGACTATAACATGCCCAGCGAGCAGTTCAGTAATTAACAAAAGAGGTCAGGACCAAGAGCAGGCAATCAGAAAAGCTGAAGCAATCCAGGAATGAAGGTGTAGATGATTATGACCCTGGAATGTACTGAAGTGTGTCAGAATTTTAATGTTCAAACTTAAATTCAGTTTTCTCAAAACAACATTATTGGATACTTATGTGCCTTTGTCTCAGAAAGTATGAGAGGTAGAGAGCTGAAATTTTCAGTACATGTATACAACACATAGTTAAACTTTCTGAACCACAATCATAATTTTATAATGTATATTACTGATATTAAGAAAGCAACAACATTGCAAAATTTCCACGTTTTTACTTTTTTGACATTGCAATTAATTTTTTTTTCAATTTCTAGTGAACTGATATACATGACTAAATAATTGAGGTTCAGAAGATAACTGATTATACTAAGAACAAGCATGTAAAAGCGTGATTCTGTATTGCAAGTAGTATCAGAGAAAAAGCTACATAAATTCACATGTTTTAAGAGTACATTTTATTATTTTTCTGCTGAATGAAATAATTTTTACAGACTCAACTGCATGAGCTATCAATGCAAACAACCTTTGAAATAATTGTAATGATTTATAGAGTTATTCATAAACATTTCAGGAAAACCCATTGAGAACTTTGGTAATTCAACACACTTAAGGTGTAATTTCCATGTGTTCAGACTACCTTGTCCCCTTAAATGTGTGCTACTAAATACCAGCTTGTGTACACTCTACACATAAACAAAACAAGCAAGTGACTGTTGAAATTAATCACTATCTTTTGAATATTAATTGCTATGGGGGAGAAAAATAGTGAGAAAGCCAGGTGCTACGAAACCGTGGTATGCAAACTAAGGGTTAGCAATGGTGCACAGGTTTTATGACTTTACCATGGCAGTAGTTTATACTGTGGTATCATAACAGCTTATATTTACCGGGATTGATGCACTCAACCATTAGAGATTTAAACCATTCAGTGTACTCTATAATGTGATATGTCTCACAGTTCTGGTTGGAAAGTATAGTATATACTTCAAATACAATAACTGGTAATGCTTGATGGCATTTCTTTTTTGGTCCAAGCCAGTAAATGAAGGTCATTTGGCAAGTTTCACTAGGTATGCCAATGTGAAAATCAATACGGTGCACCAATTAAATGCATATTAATAAATAAAAACAAGAGTAAAGACAGAAGAAAGAAAGAAGTGGTAAAAATTTAACTAAAATAATAGTACATTAAATACTTATTGAATGAGTAGTGCCTATAGGCTGCAAAAACAGGAAAAGAGGTGGGTAGGTTAGACTGGCTGCAACCAATGGGTGGTATTAATAAAAGTAATCATTGTCTCATGAAACAGTTGCAGCAGTGAGCCAGCATGTTGGTATTAATAAAAATTTCCTTTCCATGCAGAGTCGCAGCTCCACGACTTCATGGGCTCCTTAGAATGGCTTCCTTCAGAAGGGAAGTAAAGCCAGTGGTCCTGTGTCATAGATATACTGCACATAAAAGAACCTCAAGCCTGATAAAGAGGCCCCTCAGTAAAATTTCCAGTCTTTTATGCCCAGTGTAGAATGGGACGCTAAGAACGTACTAGTTCGAGTCTCCATAAATAAAACTCAATTTTTTTTCCCCCAGACTTTGGGGCTCTGACTTGTGTTTCCCCACTTCCTGCATCATGTTAATTGTTGTAAGACAGCATTGCTGACTGTGTATGCAGATAATCAAGCATATTAAATATTGTGCCAGTAATCAAATACAATTATCAGAAATGTCAGAAGTGCTTCATTTCAGTCACTTTGTGGACCAACTAACTGTTCACAATCTGAAGAGAAAGCATTCCATGATGGTAGAAGTACAGTGTATGCTAAAAAGATTTCAATCTTCTGTTAACGCAAGGAAAAATCTGGAAAAATATAAGAAATATGAAAAGCTGTACGAAAGTGAAGACAGATTTCTGGAGGGGCAACAACCAATAAATCTTGGACTGGGAAAAAAATTTTCGGAACTGATTCAGGGAGAGTCAAATCCTTCTAGAATTTCATTAATAGGTAAGAATAAGAGCATATAAAAATGAACCTCAGTGTTAGCACAATTTATTTTAGTGAAACTATAGGGTCTTTCAACAAGGGTGTCCTATCTTTGAACTTAAATAAAACACGTTCTATAAATGATAGAGGTTTATTTCTTTTTTTATTTTGGAACATAATTAATGTCATTACATGTGGAAGAGAACATCACTTAAGTGACCGCCGTGACTTCGTTGGGTTGCGTGTATACGGTTGACCCAATTTTCAATGACAAGAACGTAAATTAGGTCCAACTTCACGAATAACACATGTGATGTTATTCATAAGATCATTTACTGTTTCTGGCTTGTTGACATAAACTTGAGATTTAACATAACCCCACAAGAAATAATCCAACGGTGTTAAATCAGATGACCTCGGGGGACCAGTTAATATCACCACCACGGGAAATGATGAAACCTCTGAACTTCTCCTTCAGAAGATCGATTGTTTCGAGAGAAGTATTACCATCTTGCTGGAACCAGATGTTTCTGAGATCTATACCATCCAATTGAGGCCAGAAATAGTCCCTTATAACAGCCTGGTATCTTTCTCCATTGACAGTTACAGCTTCTCCATCTTCATCTTGGAAAAAATATGGACCAATGATTCCACCATACCAAAATCCACATCACACAGTAACCTTTTGGGGTTGAAGTGGTCGTTCTTGAATCTGCATTGAATTGTGATTGCTCCAAAGCGGTTTGTTTGTTAACACAACCATCCATCCAAAAGTGGGCTTTGTTGCTGAAGATGATTTTCCGACAAAAATCCGGGTCAGCTTCCAATTGCTCCATAGCCCAGTCAGTGAATACACAGTGCAACCTATGATCGTTGGGCTTTAGTTCTTGAGTTAACACCATTTTGTAAGCATGAAACTTCAAGTCCAGATGCAGAATTCGCCAAGTTGTGGTCGGCGAAAGCCCCAATTCTTGCGCTCGACGAGCAATTGATTTGTTTCTGTTCTCGCGTACACTCTCACGAATGGCGCCTATGCTTTTGTTGGAGCGCTTACGTCGATTACGTACAGGCGTTCTTTGATCGCTGACAGAACCACTTCTTTCAAATTTATCGATCAAACGCCGAATCGTTCTCTTGCAGGGACGATTATGCACACTGTAAACTTCATGCAATACACGGAAGGTTTGGCGAACAGATGATCCATTTTGGTAATAAATTATCACAATTTCTACACGTTGCTGAATGCTGTAACGTTCCATGGCTATTTGTCAATAACAACCGTAACCACGTGAAAAAAAATGACTGCTGTAACTCAATAACAGCGGCGGCTATCACATGTTAAAGATAGGATACTCTTGTTGAAAGACCCTTTGCTGGTTAATATTCACGTGTAACTGAGCCGTCATGTTCTAGCTTGAGACACCTACTTAGGCGACAAGAAATTATAAACCATGAAGCTGGAAGTCCGCTTTAATTAATACCACTAATGGAGCCACGGCTCAGTAGTAGAAGAGGCTGAGTTGCTAAAGCCAAAAGATTGAGCAAACCTTGAGACAGTGTATTTTATTAATACCATCCAAAGTGGGAGAACTGACTTAGCACGCATGTCATGACGCATGCTAAGTTCATGAATCACTTAAGAAACATTTTAACATTATTTAGCTTTATGTATCACGTTGCAGTTACTTGACACTGAACATCTGTGCTATGGGTTCTCATGAAGAGAAAGGGAATGTGTACTATTAGCGCAACCACACTGGAAAAACAAACAAGTGAGAAATGTTGTTTTGTGTTTTACAAAGTAAAAATATTATAATATACTCTACTGAAAGGAAGTTGTATTTACCATGGTGTCTTTTAACATGAAGCTGAAATATGGACAATCATTGTAAGTTTTAAGTTGCGTTATTGACCGAGATGGACTTGAAAGACTGGTCGTGAGTTAATATGAATGTCAACTACTACAGAGTTATTTGGGGAGCAAAGTTGAACTTTGCCACATGCATATATAATACAAATGTTAAAAAGATATTCCAAAACAAATTATTCATGTATGATAAAATGCTGCAAGAGTGAATCTTTCTTTGACTGCCATTTCGTGCTTTGATTGCAAAATAAGTCTATAATCAGGAATCCAACATTAAGAATACAGGTTGTTTACCTGCTCAACTTTTAAGGTTTGCAAATAAATCAATCAAGATTTGAACTACTGCAGAAAACGGGTACATACAGTAGCAAAGCAGTTTGTTATTTATGTGAAGCCCTAAGGGTTTACTGCGGTTCAGCAAAACAATTTTTACTTTCTCTACCACCTACATATAAAATGTAGAGGAAGGCTTGTATTCCACTCAAAAATTTGATATGGAAATTTCATTGGAAATGCACGTTTACCCTGAGTAAAAAAAAACCATTTTTTAAAAAATATCTGTGTGTGTTTGTGAACAGCATAACTCAAAAACAAAAAGTTTATTAAATACCAAAGTTGGTATTTAAGTTCAGTGTGCTCCAAGGATGTGACACAATTTTCAAGAAACTACCCTTTGTGTGAAAAAATGTTTGTTATTTTTTGTTTTCTCAAAAATGGCTGTAATGATTTTGATTAAAATGCTATATGGTTAAGATATTTTCATGACAAATAAAATGTACATCTTGAATTTTCTGGGAAAAGCCTGTATTCTTCATTCAGAAGGAGTTTTGTATATCTTGTATAATTGGTAAACGTTAAATGGTAGAAGAAAACGTACTACACAAAAAAACGTAGATCTCTTTAAAATACACAATTTATTTCAGATAGCTTTTTTTTTGTGGCATAAGCCATTTAGAAGATATCAATTATTAATGTTTTGAATTGTTCATACTTTGTAAATTTTTTTTAAAGTCCTGTCGATTTTCGATATTTTCTCGTGATTGCATTGCAATTTTAAGTCCAGCATATAGCGTCCAGTTCTTAAAAATTTGACTGTAACTGTTCCCTTTGTATATATAATGAAATGTGTAATGTAGCTATTTCTGCATTGGCTTATCTTAATTTAAATGAAATAGATAGAAAAATTAATTTTTGTAATAATAGTTTGTATACACACTATAAAATGATAGAGGGTAGAGAAAGTCATATGAATGTAACACATGGAGAAACTTTTTTCAGTAACAATTTCAAAAAATTACAGGATTTGAAATCCCAGTTTGAGAATAACAGTCATGTATGTCAGCAAGCATTTGTTATTTACGCAGATGTAACAGTGAGATGCTCTTGGTTCATTGTTACTTGACTAACATGCATCGTGATTATGTGACCCATTACAAGTATTGCCAAACAGTAAGACAATGCTCTCCCAGCCTCCAACATTCATGTGTGAATTCCTAAAGTAGGTTTTCACACAACCTACTGTCTTACGACTATTTTCATGCTTGATTTCGGTCTCTTCATTTTGTCATTTCTGTTTAAATAAGCAGTGGTTCACAAAGAAGAAGCCATTGTTATAGCCTGTGGTGCTTAGTTGGTTTTACTGAAGAGACAAGATGTTCCAGATGTTGTTAACCAGTGTGTCATCATAAACTTTATGTGATAGATTGTATAGCTCCAGGTGCTGCTGAACCAGCAAATGGCTTCCCAGAACAATAAGTATGATGTGTGCTAACTTTATTCCTATCATTACAGAAAATGCCAGAAATAGCCAAACTGCAAGAAACTGGCAAATGGTGACCTGTGATGGTTTCCACATAGCTTACCATGTTCCGGTCATTTTCATAAAATCAAACTTATAACTGATTCTTTCTTTATTCTTTCTTTATTCACCATTAGAAAAAATGTGAGTCAGTTGCCCCTAGGTTGCATATTTATGCAACCTGCAGTTTACAGTCTAATGTCAAAACATTGACTCTTATAGCAAACAAACTGTTGTTGTAGCTCTGCCCTTCTATTCAGTACTATATGCAACTAGCATTAATGATTAAAGGCTGAATGAGAACCAAAGAGCTGCGAAAGCCTTAAAAAAGACGGCGTTTCATGGATATAATGCTTGCAAGGAGATAGAGGAATGTTTTTCCAAAGAGCAGGATAGACTATGTGGGTTCTGGCCAAATGGGTTAGCTGCCGGAATGTGGTGAAGCAAAGGTTAGCTTCGGAGGTTCGAATCTGAGACAAACATAAAATGTTTTTGGTCCTTTTTTTTCTCCTTATGTTTATTTTAGTGTACTAATTTATTTATTTTTGTTATTGGCTCTCCTGTGAGCCAAAGACACAAGAATTACAATAAGGTAATTGTGTATCATGTGTACCCTAATAATTTGTACCGTATCTGGTGTTGTAAACCGTGTTAAGTAGTTACCTTTCATTCTCTTGGGCGCATATCGACAATATTAAATATAACATTTTTTGTTTCATGTTTAAACCTTATGTTTCACTTCTTCTATTGACAAAGGAGTTGTAAATGTGCTAAGTTCAGGGGTAAAAAGAATAATACATTGTTAAAGAGCGTGGATTTCATCAACAAAGTAAATGTTCAAAATGACGACCCCCTTCATCAATGCATATTTGTTTACGTTGCCGGAGAGACATTCTTGCATGTGTAACATGCGCTGTGTAATCTGCATTCTTCACGTATGAGTGTGCCCATAGATGATTTGGGCTTTGAGGTGGAAAACATGACGATTATTCTATTTTGTACACACTTATAATTTTATCAAAAATGCTATTTATGTCATATCAAATTATAGACCCAAAGAGATAAAACAAAAGGTAATAAAAAGTTTGAACTTAACCTGAAGGATTTGAACTCAAACTAAAGTGGCACAGTGTTAAAGCAACCATGATAATACCATTAGGCCAATGCTACCTTGTCAGCTGGGCTTCCTATATGAATTACTAATCACAGAACTAGACCCTGCCTCGAATCTACATGCTTTTTGCAGCATCATACAGTGTTTTGAGCTCGGTTTGTTAGTTTTAATTCAAACAAATACACTGCATCAGCCATTACAATTACTGTATGATCTGAAATACGCCATAGTTTGTGACAGTGAAATTATCTACCTAATACGTAGCATTTTTGACAAGGCTGTATAATGTTGACGGCAGCTTAAATCCAATTGGTTGCACTGCATAGATATGCCATTCTGTTTTCAAATGGTTTTGTCAACGTTGCATGTGATAGATTGTTCCTTCAGGGGCATTTTCAAAGGTATGCATGAATGTATGCTAAATAATAAAAGTTTGTAAAATTGGCTAAAGTGCTAGTGCAGCTTCCAGTGTCAGGGAGGGATGTTTTCTGTATCGACATACATAGTGATTGCATTCTGTCCTGTAAAACACTTATGCACTGAGTTATCTATCACTCCTCTATAAAGTGTTATGCAAATCAGCCATTAGAAGGCATTCAAGAAGGGCATAAGTCAAATATGTCACTTAGCACATTGCATAAAGTTAAAATAGAATACAATAAGAATCTATATATCCTATAATGTACTGGACAAAATAGATTAATACAATAACACAAAAAATATAAATGTAAGAACCAAAAGAGAAAATTACAGGAAAAATACAATCATAATGGTCACTATAGTACATAATGAAGAGTTTTGGTACAAATACAATTCAAACATGAAATCTGTAGATATTATTCATATAAATACAGATATAATAACAAAGGGTTAAATACAAGTCTGCTATCTTACAGCTAACAAAGATATCCGAAATATTGAAAAAATTCTTGAGTACTATAGAAACTATGATTTATTAGAAATCTTTTTGCATCACTTCTGAATTTTTTTTTATCCTTACATTTTATTTTCTTGGTGATTAAGTTGTACATGTAAATTAAATGAAATTGAGTTTTATTTATGGACGCTCTTTAACTGCTGTGGTCCTTAGTGTCCCATTCTATATTGGACGTGAAAGACTGGTAATTTTGCTCAGAGGCTTGTTCTTTTACGTGCTGTAAATCTACGACATGGGATCACCAGCTTTACTTCCCTTCTGAAGGAAGCCATGCTAAGGATTTTTACGCCTGAAAAAATCCATCGCCCTCGTGTACATGTGAATACCATTATATAAAATGGGGTTAACTCTTTTAGTAAATCTGGAACCTTGTAAATGTATTTTATTGCTGTTGCTTGTTTTATGATCATGTACTGTATTATTCATCTGAAAATGTTGAATGTTGTTATTGATGAAACAAACAGTTTCTAAAATATATAAGCAGGGTAAGGTTAGTATGTTGTTTTCCTTAAAAAAAGTTTTACAGTGATTGCTGACAGCTTGGTTGGTGCATGGTAGGGGGACATAGAGCACAGTAGGTAATGTGAAAGTTAACAAAAAGCTCTCTTTGTAAATTGTATGAAAGGCTCTCCTTGGCGGATCCCAAGCACAGCACGCTACTGGGACATGGTCAGTGCACAGTCAGAACATGGTAGGTTATGTGGAAACATATCTTTAAGCTACTGTCAACAACACATATAGCACATTACCTCTAAATACCTATTATGTATACTGCTCACTTAACTCGTGTTAAAGCAATTTACATCATCATCATAGTAACTGTATCAGTTTCCATTGCCAAAGATTCTATGTTCCAAAATGACATCTGATAATTGGCTTTCACGTGTGTATCTCAGAACAAAATATCTTAATTAAATCTTATTAGCTGGAAGGACTTCTAGTGGTGTTGTCCTCTGTTGAAACTTGGTAACAAGGACAGTTTATCATATGCATACTTGTAGCTGTTGAGTGTTCTGTCTCCCTTCAGAGTGTAGCTTTTGGAACTGGTTATTAAAATACTTGAATGATCGCATTAGTACAAGGGAGAACCATTATTTTGGAACTGTATAACTGGTTCTATGGTTATTTGTTTGTACCCCTAGTCTGTCTGTGAACATAATGACTAAAACAAAGTCTTTTTTTTTTTTTTTTTGATAAAGGAAATTTAGGAAGTTAACATTTCAGGCCTAAGCTACTTCGAGCTAGTGCTTCATGCCGATTGTACTAATTACCATGTGACATAAAACTTGTCGTAAGGAAGGAAAAGTTTGACTATGCCAAACTATTAGGTTATGTCGCATTAAGTCAGTCCTAAATATAATTTAATACATTGTTAAACTGTCACTTTATTAAATTCGTCGTAATGCCAGCTTAAATATCTGTAATGTACCAGTACAAAACGCTCGTGGGATACATAACAATAATTGCAGTTTGGGTTAAGGTGAATTCCTGTCTGTTTTGTTTTAAATGCTCTCCAAGCAGGATAAAAAAGCATGTAAAAGATTCTTTCGTAATACTGAAACGTCGTTGAACTCTCTCTCTCTCTCTATATGTATATCATATAGTTCTCGCATACCACTATAGCATTCCCATTTTCTTCGTCGAGATCAACGTAACCTAAGTAATTGCTGTTTTCTTCACCGAGGTCATCATTGTAATCAAAGTAGTACATGAACACGTCAAAATATCTTCCTCCAAATATGACACGGTATTCTAGTTCAATTGACAGGTTAGTTACTCCATCCAGGTCGCAAGAGTAAATTCTAACCTATATTTGTGCTCTATTTAATTCCGTAGTAACATACTACATGGCGGTGCTGTCCGACATTTACTTCTGTGGTAATTTAATCTGGGAATATCTGAAAGGAGTAAATTGCTTCGGAAGTAGTTGATTCTCGTATGGAAGTCACCGAGTGTTGACTTGAATAGTAGTTTACTATGAAGGTAGAGCTTACTCTAGGTTGGTGCACGCAGCCCTCAGAGAGGGAAGGAATTGCATCACTAGTGAACACTCCATAACTATAATTTAAATATTGTGTAATGATACTTGTCAATTGCATGCTTGCAATACTTCATTTGTATGAATGCATGTTGTTACAGTTCAATCATGGCTATGTTCTCTGTTGATTTCATGGTCTACACGTGGTGTGAACAGTGTATAGCCAATCAGGGTAACTGGACATGGAGTATCACAGTTTTGTATGTTTACATGTGGAGTAAACTTAAAAGAAACAGGGTTTGGTTCCACCATGCACATTTCTGTTGGGTAGAATTAAGGAGTTATCACCCCTGACTGTGGCAGTATTAATCTAATTCTCTTTTCCAAACTTATTGGCATACACTGTGTGAAAGAATGAATTTAATTAATCAAAATTACTTCACCAAGGTATGTGTATATACTGAGCTTTGCTACTTATGTACGCTACAGTATATGTCTCCTAATACTGCTGAACATTGATTTTAGCCATACTGGTGGTCAAATAAGGACTCTCTCTTTTTACAGAAGGAAAAAAGACTGAAAAAGCAATATAAGCAGCATGCATATTTCTGTAAAGAAATAACAATTTTGAACAGAAGAATAACTACAAGGGGCAGTCAGTTGCCGAAAGGCATCATTGAACATTTGTCATCTTAAAAGTAATCTCCATAACTGGTAATATGTTTACACCCTGGGAAATAAAATAGTTACTTCCATTCTTGTAGAAGCTCACAGAAATCCTCTTCTCATTCAAACTAGTGTGTATGCGAAAGATAAATTAGTAAATGTTTCCAGATTGGAAGACCATGGTCTATGTGTAAAATTGTTCACACCTGGCTCTTTGATTGTCATTTTTAAAGGATGAGACCCTGAGCAATCTAACAAGGTGGCAAACACTTGACAATTTATAGCTCAAGTCAAGGTAAGATGTGGTGCTGATTGGTGGTTGCATTGGTATTTCATGCATAATTGAGCTTAAATTTTTATCTTTCTTATTGATGCTGTTGGAATGCTTGTATATCTCAATCACTTCTCCTTGAAGTCTAGCATGAAAATACTTTGTTGTAAAAGATATGATGACCAATGTTGACAAAATGCTCAGCAATTGCAGACTTATGTGTCTATGTCACTTATGCTCTGTTATTCGAGCCTTGATACTGTGGTTTGTTGTGCCAATATAAGCAGAACTGCATGAGCAAGGTATTCTATATACTTGTTCCAGTCTGGAAACTGTTACTAATTTATCAGTTAACTCCAGCCATGAAAGCCTTCAATATTTACACATTGAAACCTTAGGAATGATGTTGAAGCGTTTCCCAGCCAAATCCCAAATTAGGTTCAGCCCTGTGGTCAAAAACTAACTGTGAAAGTGGAAAGTGTTTGTACAGCTGTGTAATTTTTTTCCCTGTTGCTTTGGGTGTGGATCTGATGAGCTAGTTTGGATCATTCCTAGCAAAGGGGACTTGAAAACTGAGGAATGTCTGCAGTTATGTTTATTTTCATTAACCCAAGAAGGGCTAAACAGTTCCACCACTAAAACTCACACATACATATTTGGACATGGTATAGTCTTCCTTTACACCATAGATAAGTCGCAATGAGCGCATTAGAAGTGTTTATGAATGCTTATTCTAGATTTGTGAAAAAACACTTTGGAATGTAGAGGAGATGTTTGGTAATAAAGACTTGACAGTAAATTTAGGTGCAATGTTAATGAAGCACTAAAATCAAAACATGCTTATTTAAATAATTGGAAGTTGCACATGGTAAAGCAAATACTTAAATTATGGAAAATTAATCAATGTTAAACACTCATATTGCCCCACTTAACAAATTACAGGCAGGACATGTTTTAAGGACTTTCTGTCCTCATTCTCAACTGTTGGTCGACCAGTCAGTGATTCCCGAATCTTCTTCCCTGGGTATCTGTAGCATCATCTGGTGTGGAGTTGGTGATTGGTAAATGTGCAATTAAACAAACAAGGAATATAAGAAAGAATGCAGATGCATACATTGCTGAACATATCTGAACCAATCGAGAGGAAAATTAAAAGGTTAAAGAAGCAGAAACAGCTGAAATAATTAGCTATACTGATCTCCCAACAAGAATAAAAAGCGCAGGAAGTTTATATACCTACCATGGACATTTCACAAATTCCAAAACATCTTTAAACAATTCATAATAGTTCTAGCACTGCAAAATAAATGCAACTTAAAAAACATGCTGAAATCAGAAGACAGACAGAATACCATTAGAAAATAAGCCAAGCATATATAATAAGGCTGTTTAAAATGTGGTAAAACAGAGAAAACCAAGAGAAACATAGGCACAAGACTGAAAGAAATATCAGATACAGATAAGTCAGTTGTAGCTGTCATTTCTGGGAAGAAAACCTTAACATAAACAAAAAGAACACAACCCCATAGAACTGAGCTTAGGGGAAATAACGTAATATATAAAAAGTTTTGAACATTGACTTATACACTTTAAAATTTCGGCAGACGATTATTTAATCTCTAAATTCACCAACCCTACACCAGATTGCGCTACAGTTATCCAGGGAAGAAGAAGAAGATAAGGAAATTACCAGTTAGTCAACCAGCAGCCAAGATTGGGAACAATGTCCTGCAAGTAATTTGGTAAGTGGAGCAATATGAGTACTTAACATGGGCTCATTTTTCAATGCATGTTTAAGTTTGAATGAAACAATAAAATAAATCTTAATTAAATGTTTACTTAATATAAAAACTAAACAGCTATAGCACTTGATGCTTATCGAAGCATTTAGTGAGAACAAATAAAGGAAAATGGATCTTTTTATTTAACAGTGTAAAGAAATGCAGTAAAACAAAGCAAATGATCCTATTTAAGCATTCAATAAAAGGAAATTAAAATTGACATACAGTGTTGGTAACAGTCAGTGGCGGCTGCTGTACATGAACACCCTAAGTTTTGACACCTGGTGGATTTATTGGCTTTTTTTTCTCTTATTTAAATGCTATTAAACATAATATACAGTAGTTTAAAATCTACAGCGTTTAAATCTTCCGTGCTCCCCTCTAAACATGGTAACAGGATCACTAGCACATCTTGACTTGTGCATGTTTTAATGAGCTTTTACGCATGCACAACTGATATGACACAGTTGCCATATGGGTTGTGCACAGTTGAAGGCACGCAAGGGCTCAGTTTCCATACTATTACTACAATTTTACGTCAGTGCCAGTAGCTGGTAACCCACTATTGCAGAAGTAGGTAATGTGTACAAGCACGGAAACTTCTCCTGCATTCTCCATATCTTTCATACTCTTAACTACAATTTAATTTACACATTACTTTGTTTTTGCACTAAAATGTTCTAGTTATTTGCACAACAACAAACATCCACAGAAACAACTTTCTATTTTGTCAGACAAGGTATATATTATTATTACTATTGGGAGGAATGGCTGCAGTTTATCAATTTGTTCATTTTATAATCATAACTACGAGGGAGCATATCGAAAAGTAACATACAATAATTTTTTTTACAAAAAAGTTTAATAGTTAAAACAACAACAAAAATCACAAATGAACTTACAACTTTTACCTACTTTTCGACATAGTCACCAAGTTTCTCAACACATTTCTCCCATTGTGATACCAGTTTCAATAAGCCCTGTTCGTAGAAGTCCGTTTCCTTGGAGTGTAGCCATCTGCAGACTGCTGATTTCACTTCTGCCTCTGTCGCAAAGCGTTGGCCGGCCAGGAATTTCTTCATGGGACCAAACAGCTGAAAGACTGACAGTGCAAGGTCCGGACTGTATGGTAGAAGCTGGAGCACCTCCCAACCAAATTTGGTGATTTTCTGATGAACAGCAGCAGCAACATGGGGGCGAGCATTGTCATGAAGAATTTTGACATTGTCAGCATTCATGTTATAGCATTTGTGATGAAGGGCACAATGCAACTTCACCAAAGTTTTCATGTAGGCTGCAGCATTCACAGTCGTCCTGTGTTCAGCAAAGTCCACCAATACTACACCATGCATATCCCAGAACACTGTCATAAGCACTTTCCTAGCAGATTGAGTCGTTTTGAATTTTTTCTTCACTGGGGAACCAGCATGTTTCCACTCCATACTTGCCTGCTTGGTTTCGGGCGTGTAGTGGTATGCCCATGACTTATCACCAGTGACGATTCCTTTCAGAAAGTTATGCCCTTCTGCAGTGTACCGTGTTAGGTGATCCAAGCTCGTCATCATTCACTGGCCCTTGTGGTTGTCTGTCAAGTTCTTAGGCTCCAGCGAGCACTAACTTTAAAAATTGTCCCTCAATGCCTCTGACATTCTGTGGGGTTGCAGCTGTTACTGGCCTCCCGGAGCGTGGTGAATCACTAAGGTTCACACGGCCCTCTAGGAAGAATGCATACCACCTGGAGACATTGCTACTGTCCATATAATCATCCCCATACATGCCATGCATGTCCCTGTGAATATCACTCGGTTTATATCCTATGGCCCACAAATATCGAACCACACCTATCTGATCTTCACACGTGGACCACAGTAACATGCGTACCAACTTTGTTGCATGGTTCACGCTTCTCCTGCTAGAGCTGCACATGAAACAAAAAATGCCCTCTGTAGTGAAAACTTCAAGCTACATTACAGCTGCAAAATTGTGCGTTACTTTTTGGTCCACCCTCATATTATGAAGTAGATGCTATTTCATGTTTTCAGGATTATCTGAATCTAAAATTTTGTGAACACCCAAAATGTATACTCACAAACTGGTACAGTGTTTATACTGAAGACTTGCAGAAGGGATAACCACAGCCATTGTTGTTACTCCATAGAGAATTTGTCTAGAAACAACAGAGAATTATATTTTATTCCAAGCAATGTATATAATGGCCAGGGTGTCACAGCTAAGCTACAGGGGAATGCTATGTAAACAGAAGACAGCAATGAAACAAATGACAATTGGGATCATGTTTATAGTGGTATGGTATTGTATGTCATATTTCCTTATTTGGCATTTATCAAATACTGCAGATGTTGCAGTATCAAAACAGCCTTTCTTTACTACTGTTTAATGCCCGCTTTTACTGCGTACAGTACCACAGGTGCTGCACACTGATAATTAAGGTACGGATCAGAGTGACTGTTTTTATGAGGTTAACTTACCTTCTGCTGTAGTTGAAGCAGAGAGGGTGAGTCCAGATGTAAACAACAGGCGCATGCGTGCAGCTTGTACAGGTTGTATCAAAAGAACATACAGAATTGTCAAAAGTGAACTTTCTCTCTCTTAAACAAAAGCTATATTGTCAGAAACCCCTTTCAACATCGCAAGAGGTAATAGGTGCATACAAATGATACACTTATATCACTGGCTGATATATTTCTTACTCTGTTTTCAAAGCAGAAAATGGTGCTTACTATGGATATTTCTTTACCTACAATCTGTACTCAGGGGACACATTCTAAGACAGTATAGTCTCTGCATCAGGAACTTGAAATCATGGACCAGGTCACTCTAATCCACAGTATCACTCTACTGATGATACATGAAGTAAAATGATAGGCCTGGAACCGAATTTCCTTTCCCAACTAAGTTTACAATACCTCCCCAGCATTTCTAGTTATGAGGATCAGGTAAACCTCAGTCAGGAAGGGTGGTCCTGGCAGGATTTGAACCACAGACTCCCATTCACAAGTACATGCGTTAATGGCTTCAACCACTCCTGTCAGTGTCGAAGCCTCTAAGTAATCTTTATTCTAACTCTAAAAAGGTATGTAGTGAATTTTCTTTTAATAATAATAACAACAACGTTATGTAAATGTTTGATGTATTCCCTGTGAATGTTGTAAACAACTCCATTACCAATGTACATATACTAAATATAAAAAAGGGAGAAAATTGTATCCTATGTTATGTTTAAAATTACTCAATAGATATATTTTATAATTAATAACTGAGAAAATTACTTTTCTCATGGACCAAGTCTAAAATGTTTACTTCACCTCCTTTTCATTGAATATTGATACCAGGAGATTATATGAAATATATTATTAAGTAACTGTGGGACTAAAGAAAAGGTACAAAAGTTTTAAATTTCCGTTATCCTAGACTTTCATGCCGTGTTGTCATCAAGTTAGTAAAAAATATTTTCCAGGCTAGGAGCCTAATTGATATCTCTAATCATGGCATTCTAGCCTGAAAGATGTGGATTCTTTTTTTTATTCCATCTTTGGATAATTCACTGATAAAATCTTAGAGGCTATACAAGATTTTCAAAATTTGGGAAGCTGCTAGGGGAAGGTTAAGAATTCAGAAATAAGCTTTCACTGGTAAGTCACATTTCTGAGATTATCTGGGGATGGTTTATTATTACAAATATGCATTATGAAATGATAGCTCTAAGCGATAAATAAAAACCTCTATTATTATACAATGGTTTATTACAGCAATATCATTCAAGATTTTTGAAACACCAAACAAACCAGCTAGTTTCTTATATTCTTTTTTCTTGGATTTTTATGCACCTAAATTAGGGTTGCCATAATCTGATAATCCAAAACCAAGACATTTTGTACCATTAGTTTACTCAATTTAAGGAAATGAACTTTTGAGGAATAAGGAACCTAATATAGGAAAAATGTGCATTTAATTAATAAATCAGCTTTATTGTACTTACCTTAACTAAGCTCATATTATCAAGAATGTATGAAATATATTCAGTACAACTTAATGTGTTGAGTATAAACATTTAAGTTTTTTTATACCAGAACCCGGAACAAAAAAAAAAGCAACCTGGTATTGTTCACAATAAGTTTATGAAACTTACTACAACTTATGTTTTTCATATTGTATTTACATTTACAGCATTGCATAAACTGATTTTACTGCTAATCTATTCCTTTCTTTTGTCCACTGAGCACTCATGAGGGAAAACTCTCTCTACATGGTGTTATGACCAGGAATGGAGAAATAATATCACACAACTCCAAATATTGCTCACTAGAAATGTAATTATGAATGAAGGTAACCCATTTCTTATATGACAACAAATTCTCAAAACTATTATCCTTGCCCTCCCCCAAAAGAACATTAAATTTGTTTAACTTTAGGCCAAATATAGTAAAAACTGCAAACTTTTGTCTCTTCAGACTGGATGTTTTATTTACCATAAAATCGCTGATAGTCTGCAAAATCTGTAGCATATGGCAGTCGTACTCTAAAATTATATATACAGGGTGATTTATGAAGAAGTAACACATTTATTTTAATTGTTTCAAAATGAGTTATGCTAGCAACAACTTATTATATCTGAAATGCAGAGGAATTTTGGGACATTATTTACCTCTTTAGCAAATGTTGAAAATGTCCTCTATCCTGCATAAGGCACAACTCAATTCATCGTTCCATGTTACTGGTCAATCATTGGGGGACTCTGTTGTCATTAGGTTGAATCTCCTGTGTAATGCTGTGCTTCAGATCGTCCAATGTCTGGAGACGTGTGGCATAAACCCTGTCTTTTAAGTATCCCCATAGAAAGAAGTCCGCAATGTCAAATCCGGAGATCTCGATGGCCACAGGTTCTTGGAAATTATCCGGCCGTCAGAGAAACTTGCAATTAGTGCCATGGATTCATTTGATGTATGGCATGTAGCACCATCCTGCTGAAAATATCCTTGACTCAGCTCTACATTGTCTAGTTGCTCAGCAAACTCCATGAAAATCTGTCGGTACTCTGCAGTGTTCACATTGTTTTAAAAAGAAATTGGTCCCACTATTCTCAGTGTAGATATTGCACACCAAACTCCGATTTTAACCGGATGCATAGGTGCTTCATGAATAACATGTGGATTTTCACTGGCTCAATAGCGTGAGTTATTTGAGTTCACTTAGCTGGATAAATTGAACCATGTGATGGAGAATATGGCAGGATTTTGCACAATGAATGCCTGAAACCAACAGCAATAATTCAGTCGTCTATCCTTATCTGGTTCCGATAACTGCTGGATAACCATAATCCTATACGGCTGTAGGCCTGCACTTTTCGCAGCTCTCTGACACATTGAGTAGCTGTACCCTGTCTCTTGCTACAAACGTCTTAATGATTTTTTGGGTGATTGATCCAGTCGTGCTCTTACGTCAACAACAACCGTGGGAAGCCTAGATGAACGGGTTTTGCCTTTTTCACTCACCAGAGATCCAGTTGTTTCCAATTTGTTTACCAGTCCCAGTATTGTGTTTCTTTGGGGAGGATTCCAAACACCAAATTCTCTCTGTATGCCCTTTGAGTAGCTGTAATTGAATTCATAATCCAGTATTGCTTTACAAGGAAGAGTCGTTCATTTAATGTGTACTCCATTTTCACGTTGACTAGAACTAAATCTCAAATACAGTTGCCGACAATAAAAAACAATTACGAATAAAACGTGAACATCTGCGCATCTAGTGACAGGCAATAAAAACTACAGAACATTCTGCTTAATTTGGTGCTAAATTGGGGCATTGAGTAAATTTTTGAACAGAATGATTAAAGAAAGAAATGTGTCAGTTCTTCATAAATCACCCTGTATATATGTGTATGTATATAAGGTACCAAAGGTACAACTTTAGGTAGCTAAAATATAGTTTTCACAAGCTAAATATTTGATTTTACATATCTAAAATGTATTTTCAGTTTCTCAAATTTAATAAATCCAATTAATTAGCATTAAAAATTACACATTAAGAAAAACAGCAAATGTACTAAATTTTTATGATTAGAAAAATTTAAATGTCTTAAATTGTGAACTTATGGTTGGTAATACATAATAAGAGCTTAAAAGTTGAGAAAACACACTCTCAAAACTTATGGAATAGTTCAAATGGAAATGCACCGTACACTACAGATATATCACTGTGACCTAAACGCTGTCGAGATGATATGGAGCCAAACTCAAAATGTTGTTTGCAAAACACAATGTTTCATCAGGAATAGCAATGTAAAATAACTATGTGAAATATATTTGAGAAACAACAGAGAACACTTGGAGAAATGATGCAATGAAGGGGTGATGTGTGGGAAACATGCCACTGACCAGTTCTAGTGCAGTCTCTGAGCTATACCAAAGAACTAGATGGGACAACTCAATCTACCTGATTGAGTCCTAAAATAAACCACTCTTTTTTTCTGGAATGTCTCATTCCTACAAGTAGACTATTACCAAGCCCTTGAATCAAATCAACCCCATAATTTCAAGACTTCATCTTTCATTGCTGTAAGAAAAAAATCAATGAAACAATACTAAGTGGTAAAATAAGCAATCCAAAACCCTAAAATAGACCTCAACAGTAAAATAGGCATTTTATGTGCCAAAAACCCCTTCTAACTTGTTTTAGTTCATTCATACACATAAAAAAATAAAATAACAGTATTTAGCCCAAAATTCAAGATTTAGTTGTAGCATTCTTGGTTTGTTGCCGTGTTATATAGTTCTTGTAATGTACGTTACCTTGGAATGTCCCACTTCTGATTAAAGCTTCTACAAGATTGGGGGTGCCATCCCCCCCCCCACCCAAAGGCTATGATGCATCCTCCTGAATTTTTCTGAGAGCTCAATTTAAACTGTTTGGTTCCTTTGCTGTGTTGCTGGAAAGCTTTGCAAAGGGGCTGTCTTATAGGTCCTATGGTAGCTGTTGTGATACTGTTACACAATAAAAGCTTAAACAAATGTTAAAATCAATAAAAGATTGTAATATTTACAGCAAAAATACAAACTAACATATTTGGCAGGTGGTGTATTTTATTACTTGGTATTTCACTGTATCCTATTGTATCTATCTAAATAGACCAATATAACAAGTGTAATAATGCTATACGTTCTGAACATGACATACCTACCTATAATGTTATACAGAGAAAGCCAAAAAAAGACTATGAAGCGGCTGCACAGTGTTTTTCCTGTCTGCATCCTCGGCGCTCATTGCCACTGTCATAGAAAGGTGCACGCTCATTGCTGTCTGCCACTGTCATAGAAAGGTGCAGATGAAACCATACAACATTTTTAAAACTACCTTTAAAGGCTTTACTTACCAACTTTATTGTTGGTAAGTAGAAAAAAATTGGAATTTTTTTTTTCCAGTCAATAGTTGAAGCCTATGCATACGTGAATACAATTTTGCTCCCTGTTTTTAGAGAATTAACAGACAGAGAGCGTGATTTTGCCTTTTTTCAGCAAAACTCTGCAACAGCTCATATGGCCAATATTTCGATGAGAACAATTTGAAAGTGTGTTTGAGGACAGAATTATTAATAGAGATTTGTGGGCCCTCGGTCCCATGACTAAACCCCCTGCAATTTCTTTCTCTGGGGTAACTTAAAACAAAGTATACAGGACAAGCCCACACACCCTGGAAGAATTAAAACAAAATATCCACCAGGAAATTGCCAGCATTTCTCAACGTGAACTACGGCGAGTGATGGATATTTTCCTAAAGAGTTGCCAAAAATGTATGGACAATGACGATGGCCACTTTCAGCATCTCCTTTTATAAAGTTGGTAAGTAAAGCCTTTAAAAGTAGTTTTAAAAATGTTGTATGGCTTCATCTGCGCCTTTCTGTGACAGCGGCTGACGGCAATGAGCACAGAGGATGCGGACAGGAAAAACATCTCACAGCCGGTTCATAGTTTTTTGGCTCTCTCTGTAGCTACCTATAATGTTATAGTTCCTTTTATACGTTTCCAAAAGTATCATTTGATGCACCACATTATACCACACAGTATGAATTGTACTTAAGATTACTTTTTTTTGGGGGGACAGCGCATTTACATTAACAAACTTAAAGATACAAACTGCATTAACAATTACAGTACTTGATTAAAAATTGTAATTAATGTGCTTGTATTACTGCATTGATATACTTCAATGCTTTTGTATTCCTCAAAATTCTGACCTTCCCCCAAAAATGTTCCTGATGGTGCAATTTGCACCATGAGACCCCCCCCCCCCACCCGGGTGGCCCACTTTACCACCTTATATGTCAGTGGGATGAGTGTGTTAGCAGTTATGGGGATTGCTAAATGTTTAATGACAATCGTTTGTCCCTCTTATTGTGTTGTACACGTCAATAAATAACGAGAAAGTGTTGCCACAAGCCAATTTCAGTATGTGTATCTTTCCTATTCGTCCATTAGCTTTACGGAAGATCCATAGAAATATTTTGTGCTCCTTATGTCATGTCACATTTTTGTAAGTAGCACAAATCACCTAATTCTCTTTGCACCTTCCTAATGTAAAGAAAATTTGCAAATCAATAAGCCATTTTTAGCAATAATTAAGAATCAACTTGATTTTCTGTGTGTCAGATGTGACTCTCCAGAAATAGAAAATTCTGGAGGGACTTAGTTTGATATTGTTGGATGAAGTACAAGAGAACAAAGTGCAGTTGAAATAACTATAATTTTATTATTTATTTGTATTACAAACAATATCCTGTGCATTACATGATTGTTTCTATACTTCATGACAAATGTTGATAGCAATTGTGATTTGTTAATGATTTCAAACAAAAGAAGAAAAAAGAAAGTGTAAGAAAAAAGTGTAACACATGAAATGACATTAAAGGCTGTAACTTTTCACATCTTCCGCAATTCAGTTTTCATCATCAAACCTTCCTAACATTCAGTGTTCTTGTCAGTTGTATCCATGCAGAATACTTTTTGTTCTGCTGAGGCATTAGCATATTTAACTTTCCAAAATGTAATAAGTCCACAAAAATTCATTTAAATTAAATTTCAACATTTATGAAGGGTTCAGAAAGTTTTCAGCAAAGAAACAAAATGCAAGGTTTTTAACTTTTTTTTTTTTTTTTTTTTTTTTACATAGTCACCTTTCAGCTATATAACACATGTGCTATAGTACAGCAACTTAGAAAAAACCTTTGGTAGCGGTAACTCTAAGTCTTAAGCACCACATGCCATAATTTTGCCTAGCCCATGTTTTACTTTATTTTCACAAAATTGTTTATCACACCACTGTTATAACTGTCCAAAGTTGTAGAGGCAGGACTAAAGACACAAGAACATTATAACAAAAATGCTGAGTTTGTAGATTGCTTTGCCAGGACACGCAAAGAACAAGGTGTAGGGGTTGGAAAACAACTGTTTGCACATAACTAGAGATAGCATTTCACATACATGCGATATTATCATGGTATATCATCCAAAAGTTAATTCACACTTTTTAGAGTATTTCTTAGTCTTCGCTCACTCTCTCTCTTCAGGGAAAAAAGTTCCTCACTGATTGATTTTCATAATACAAACCATTTCAATTTAAGTTTTACAAAGAAAACATGCAGCTTTAATTTTTTTGCACAAAGACCAATCACACATAATCTTGAATCCGTGCTCTTTAACATACCTCTTACAGAACTAGAATAAGAGTTTTAGTTTTTGAGTCATCACGATATAAACAAGGTATTAAATTTTTCTTCACTTTAAAATTGTTGTGTTCATAACAGTGACTTGACACTTGTTTCCTGCATATTAGCCCGCTTTCCTTTAAGACACCTCATTGGATAACTCAATAGTTAAAGGCAAAAGACAAGTAGAGTGTGGTGATTTATCCCTCCTGAATACTGGTGCAATCCATAGACCGAGGGATTTTACTAAGTTGTTATCCCTATAGTTTCAGTATCAAATGGTTTATGTAACTCAGCAGAATAAGAGTGTGAGAGTTGTGATCTCCACATCCGAGATAAATCTGTCCACCCAGCCATTTCTTCAGGTGCAAGTCATGCAACTTTGTGATCACAATTGAAGTGTGCACCAGTGCATTGTCTTTGTAGAAAAGAACTTTCTTTAACAAATACAGGCATTTGGACATCATCATATCCTGTTGATGGTTTTGCCCTTTTCCAGTGTTTTATATATATAAGGGGGAGGCGGTAGAAGAGTTGGAAGGAGAAAAAGTTTGCCTATTTCGCCATGGAAGGAAAAAGTTGCTGTATGGACGCCTGGGAAACGACATAAAGTTTGGTTGGTGAAGAGTTAGCGGGATCCCGTGTTTGGTTGTCGAACAATGCATTGCTACCGCAATGAGCAGGGGTGGGCAAAGGTCTTAGGCTACAGCTACGATAAAATGCCTAGAAGTTAGCAGGTGACAATGAAAGAAGAGGAGAAAGATGTTGATGCTTTAATCCTGATATCTGTTTCGTCATCATCAGTGAGTAACCAGCTCAATGGCCCAATATTTTCGAGGAAATGCTGCTGGTCCGGAGGAAGCATAAGTGGTGGTGGTTGATCTGCGTGAACTGGTCTGGAGAATGTTCCTGAAGTCGTCCTCCAGGCCCTGCAGGTGGGTGATCATATTGTCTAGCCTGGCTAACAATTCTGTGTAATGGTGGCTTGCAGGTCCTGAAGTTTCTACTGATGATGGCGGCGAGTGCCTCTTCCAGAGCAGCTAAATGGGCACCGCGTGGAGGTGGTGTACGGTATCCCGCCCAGATAATCTACCAACACCACACCCGAGCTTCCCAGAAAGCAGTGGTCATCATCTTTTCTGTTGAAGGAACACAGTTGGCCTTTGGAACGATTTTACCCTCCGGGTGAACTGCTTCGTGTGGTGGTAAATCCATGTTACATCAACAATGACGTAACGTCATAAAAAATCGGTCGAATTGTGTCTGAACATCTCCAAGCACTACTTGAGATTGATCGGCGGTTAACAAACGGCAGACATCGCGCTGAAAGCTTTCTCATGTGTAAATGTTCCAGACAGTGTCAGCAAGATCTTGATTTGTTTGCCATTTAACATGGCATTGTGGATCTCTACTTCAGTCGTATCGGTAACTGGTTGTTCGTTATAAAAATGGAAGAACAGCCGCGTTTAAAGCTCCTCAGTCAATTTGTTCACCTAAGAAACTGATGGTGAAGAATCTGCCAATGTGGAATCCAACTCCTCTTTACTTTCTCTACCATGTACACACTAAGGACCCCCCCCCCAAAGAGCGTCAAATCGTTTCCGCGGCCGTTTAACAATGATGTCTCAGGACGCGTGCCTTCAGCTTCGTTCTATTGTTACCTTTCATATTGAGTGGCAGCTACAACAACCTAGTAAAATCGTGATTCAATATTATTATTAATAACCCTTTAAAATCTTCAATTAAAAGTTTAGATTCAGTTCTATACAATATTCTTCGTATCATTATAGGCATACACTGTAATTCTAATACTTAATATTTAAGAGGGCGGATTGATAAGTCCATGACTTTGACAAGAGATAGCGTTCTAATCACAGGTTTCTTGTCTGCACCAAGTCTGACATCTATTCTGGGTATAACCGCAGAAATTCGTCGTCATTTGTTCCTTAGAACATTGTTGAGAGCGTCTAAAATGAGCAGATGCTTGTTGCTTCGTATAAAATGGAGAAAAGTGAATTTCGTGTTCTGATAAAGCACTATTTTTGCTTGGTAAGACGGTGAAGGAAACGGAAGAAAAGCTGAACAAGTATTATGGGGACTCTGCAACATCACATAGCATGGTTCACAGAATTTTGATGTGGTCGTTCGAGCACAAGAGATGCCGTGCGTACAGGACGACCGGTTGAGGTCACAACAGAAGAAATGGTGAACAAAGTTCACGACATTGTGTTGGAAAACCGCCGAGTGAAAATCAGTGAGATAGCCAAGACCGTAAACATCTCGAGTAAACGGGTATATAACATTTTGCACGAAATTTTGGGTATGAGAAAGATGAGTGCCGCGACTGCTTACAGTAGAGAACAAGCGGAATCGTGTGACTATTTCACAGGGACATTTGAACATGGTCCAGCGCAATCCAAAATGAGTTTTTGCGGCGTTATATCACGGTTGATGAAACCTGGATCCATTACTATCAACATAAAACCAAACAACAATTAAAGCAGTGGATTTCCTTCAGCGAACCTACTCCAAAGAAAGCGAAAACCATTCCGTCGGCAGGAATAATCATGGCAGCTGTCTTTTGGGCTTCACAAAGGGTGATAGACATCCACTACCTGATAAAGGGTAAAACGATCACGGGTTCATATTATGCCGCAATGCTGGATCAGTTTCACAAGGAATTTTTAAAGAAAGGACCCCATTTGGTGAACAAAAATGTTCTCTTTCGCTAGGATAATGCACCCGCACACCAGTCAGCCATTGTCATCGCAAAATTTGTGGAAACTGGACTATGAACTGCTATCTCACCCACCAGATTCTTTAGATTTGGCTGCGAGTGACTTCTTCCCCTTTGCAAACCTGAAAAATTGGCTCGCTAGGAAGATATTCACGTGCAGTGAACACGTCATGGCATACTCAACCTCATATTTTGTAGACTTCGAAAAATAATATATTTTTTGGAAGGGTTAAAAAATGGAGAAACGTTGAACAAGGTATGTTGAATTGAATGGAGACTATATTGACAAATAAAATTGATTTTTGAAAAAAAAAGTTATTTTTGTTAAAAAGTCACTGACTTATCAATTCGCCCTCGTACTTAGAGAATTTGGAATATGTCCATTTCCTCTAAGGCAAAAGATCATGATCATAAAGTTTGTTGGTAAGAGTATTGCTAATTATGAAGCTATTCTTTTCGAGAAATTAATGGTTTTATGGGATACTTGTAAAACAGTTACTAACAGGAAGAACAAAGCTCTTAATTTTCCTTTATCATATACAATTAATAAATATTATGCAGAAAGTAACCTTTCCTACTCTCCAAGACTTCCTAGATATTTAATTGCTTGGGATGTTCATATCCAAGAAATTGAAGTGGATCTATGGGGGTCATTCAAATGAAACCCGGTCACTTGTGTAAAGTAACGGTAACGATTTTATTAACTCAAAAATAGTCGCCAAAACTGTTGGCACATTTATCCCATTGAGACACTAGCCGGTCGATTCCATCTTTGAGGAAGCTAGTAGGCTGCTGTCGGATCCAGGCCTGGACTTATGCACACACTTCGTCGTCCGTTGTGAATCGATGTCCGCGAATAGCTTGTTTTAGAGGTCCATAATCATGAAAGTCACACAATGAAAGGTCTGGACTGTACGGTGGATGTTCCAGCGTTTCCCATCGAAACTGCTGCAATGTCGTCTTCACCGCATTGGCAGTGTGTGGGTGGGCATTATCATCCAGGAGAATAACGCCATTGGACAACATGCCTGGGCGTTTCGACTTGATGGCTCGTCTAAGGTTCTGTAAAGTGGCTTGATAACGCTGGCCATTGATGGTGGTTCCCAGTTCCAGGACCTCGACAAGCAGTGGGCCCTTGTGGTTAAAAAAGGACATCATGATCTTACCAGAACTAGTGTGCACGGCCTTCGATTTCGTTGGAGGTGGTGAAGTCACATGTTTCCACCGCTTGCTTTCCGGTTCAAAATGGTGACACCATGTTTCGTCATCAGTGACAATATGCGACAGAAAGCGTACTCCTCATGATAACGTTGCAGATGACTCAAAGACAGCGCCATTCGAGTATTGCGCTGTTCGGCGGTCAGTTGGTGGAGAATCCACTGCGCACAAACTTTTCGAAATTTCAAGTGTTGATGCGTTATGATGTGAATGGTGCCCACGCTAATACCCAGTAACTGATGGATCTCGTCTACGGTTATTCTACGGTTGCCCAAGACTAAAGCATTCACTTCCGCAATCATTTCAGGTGTGATGACACGATGAGCCTGTCTAGGACGAGCATCGTCTTCCAGTAACGCACCCCTCAAGGAATATTTTGCTCCATTCCACCACACTTGAACGACACAGACTACTCACCGTACACAGCCTTCATCCGTGGATACATTTCACGCCCTCCAACGCTAAAAATCGAAGTACTCCTCGTTCCTGCTTACTCGCTTTCATGTACAGTAGTGGACGATAACTTGTATGACCACCTTCTCTTCGGCGTGAAACCACACTGTCGCTATGCAACGTCAAACTTTGCGCACGCTGCAGTCGCTCTACCAATAGATGGTGCCACCATACGTGTAATGCAAAGTTAGGCGCACTGACCAGGTTTCATTTGAATGCCGCTGATACAATATTTCAAAAGCAGTGGTCATGACATAAGATCAATATATAACACATTTTGTGAGGAATTCTCTACGAATATATGGAATTGCTTTTTACAGATTGTTCTAAGGATGAAAACAACTACACAGGGGCAGCAGGATACCTATCACCAAGTGATAAATAAAGTTAGATAAAGACTGGCCAGTATATTCAATAGAATTTCCTGCTATCAGGACGGCAGTCAAATTTATTAAATAGAAGGAACTTAAACATAATCTAATTTTTTCAGACTCTCTCAGTTTCCTTATGAATATCTCTAAGCTGGTATAGGGAAAGGTTTAAATCTTCTGGAAATCGAAATTAAATGTTTCCTATATCAGGCCGTCAGAAACGAAATGAGGATAAAGCTAGTTTGGATACCTGTACATAAAAATATACCAACTAATGAAATGGCTGACAAACTGGCTAAAATGGCAAGGAGAGAAAGTATTAGGTCAAAAGTACAAATTGCTATATATTATACAGAAATGTGTCACTTGAGGAATGGATAATAAAATTATGGATACGAGAATAAAGATCATTTGTCATCTTGTTTTAAAAATGCAATTTAAATAGGGGAGATATTATAGAAATTACGAGAATTAAGTTAAATGTTGCCTCCTCTCCTTTTTATTTGTATAAAACTCGAGTTAATTAAGACTGTTATTGTGAATGTGGAGAAATACGTAATTTAGGTCATGTTGTGTTTGGTTTTAAAATACATGATCATGAAAATAATCAACTGTTAAGAAAATTGTACAGTGTAGTTCTACCTGGCCCGATAAAAATTACAAATGCTATTAAGTATAATTCTAAGAGTCTTCAAATATTCTGAAACACATTAAAAAATATAAAATAAAATTTAAGCAAAGTACTTAATGAGACTCAGTTTTGTATTATAATTCAATCCTTAGGTGGACAATTAGACAATAAATAGAACAAAAAGTTTTCAAAGGTGTCTATAAACAAACAAACACAAGAAGAAGTGTTACGATAATTATATTAAGCTGTAAAGTGATGTACTCAAGAATTGTTGGTTTAATTCACACTTTTAAAGTGAGGGTTTTGTGTGGAAGTGTTAGTAGGGTGGGCTATATTCTATAATGGGAATTGGAAGACTAGATCTCGAGGATGCCACCACAACGAGAAGTGCTGCCAATACTGAGTAGGAGGAGGGCGAAAATTTCCCATTTCTTAAATGCATGAAGGAAGTTGGGCATGTATCCCAAGCAGTAGGATGTGCTGGACCACGTGAACAAAGAATGTGCTGGAATAAATATGGCAGAGCACAACCTACTTCACTCCAGGAAATGTGCCCTGTTATGGTTATGCCGTAACTACAACAATGGATAAAATAAATGCGTTGAAAGAATGCATGGAGGATAAAGATGCAGAAAAGAAGCAGGCTCAATAAGACACCCGTAAGGAGTTGGCTGTGATAAAAGAAATTATTAAAACATCGCATAATAATATGATGCAGCAGCCTGGGGCTGCATCCCGAAAAGTTATAAATGAAAGAAATAAGGGAGAATTCTCTGAAGAACAGAGCGAGTGACTCCTTACACCACAGATCAGCATAATGCCGCAATCAGGGACACGAGGGAGTTCTCCGGAAGAAAGTGGGGTCGTCCCCTTATGCAGCTGCAGATTCTTATGAGGTACAGTACAAGGAGCGCTTCACAGTCGCTCGACGAGCTGAAGATAGAGAAAATGGAGAGATCGGGTATCGATCGCAATCAAGAACTCAGAGATGGATAGCAACTCCAATGGAAACCTAAAACTAAGAGGTGTAAATAAAACAGCGTGGTAGTGTATACGGCGCTTAAACCCAGATATAACTTTGGATGATGTGACTGAATACCTGAAGGACAAGGGTTTCGACAGCGATTTAAAATGTGAGGAACTCAGACCCAGAGGGGATAAATAAGGCTTTCAAAGCTGGTATACCATTTGAAAGGAAATATGAGGAATATGAACCAGCATTCTGGCCAAGAGTTGTAATTTTTCGGCCATTTCGCTTTTGCTCTTACTAGCAAGAATTTCTGGCTAAACATGGTAAACTCTGACGTGAAAGTATTGCTCTGGAACGTTGAAAGGCTGATAAGTGTGGCCGACTCAGCACCAGAGACTAGTTTTATTCCTACGATGCAGTGATAACGTTAGAAATTTTCCTAACCTCAGAATGGACCACAAGTCCCACATTATACAATACATAAGTTGGCAGAATAAGGACTGTTGGGATGGCCAAAAGGAGTTATCACTAAAGTCTTTATTCATGCCCTTTATAGTTATACATATTAGCAGTGAAAACTAAGCTATGTGCGTATTTCCAACCAGACTTCTAACCCTATTAGATTATAGATGCAATAAGAGATACTTTTTAACAAAATAGACCAAAGTGAAGGAATTGTACTTGCAGGAGATCTAAATTTAGAATTGACGCCCCATCGCAGAAGACAAAGGAAGTTCTAGAGTATCTAGAGAAGGAAGGATTATCCCTTTTAAATAAAGAAGACAAGTAAAGGGTAGTTTGGGGTAGGGATTTTCTTGAAAATCTTTGAGTCGCATCTATAAAAGATACTAAACTAAATACCAGGTTTGGTATTTATCCAACTTTTTGTTTTTGAGTTATGGTGTTCACAAACACTCCCGGACCTTTTACTAAAAATGATTTCTTTGGATTTAGGGTGCGTCAAAACATATATTTCGATTGAAATTTCGGTTTCCAATGGTTGGGTGGAATGCAATACCTTCTCTACCTGTGTACGTGATAATGTAGATAATGAAATGTAAGCGCAGACGTAGCATGAGCACAAGACTTTGCATTCATGTTATTTGATGGAAGCATTCACATAGAGTCACGCAACGCAAGAGTTTGCAAACTCCAAACTTTATGCTTGCGTTGCGTGCATAGAGGAAGAATTCTGCATTTCTTTCTCTTTGCATTGCCTGCTGTCAACAGCAGACGATCGCGATGCGAGACTTTAACCGTCTAATGTACTTACGTATACTATTCCATTAGGCCCTTCCACACAAATTGTGTTACCATCTCTCATTTCTCTTAAGAGGTTATAGTAGTCTCCATACTGGATCCTCTTTCATTTAGTGGATGAACCCGGCATCTGTAAGTATATAACTTGCTGCAGTTTCCGGGTATTATTCCGTATGCGGGAAGGAGGTATGAAATTTTAAGAAACTTATAGAATCGGTTTTTTTTTAATACGCAGAGTTGATTGTGTAGTAACTTGGGTTCTTAAATTCTGTGTTGTTGCTTTATCGAAAATAATTGGGCCTTTCTTGGCGACCGTTTAACTTTTGCGGAAAACTTGTCAGAAGATATTGCGAACGTGATGAAAAAAAAATATGGCTAACGGAATGTCACGAAGCAAGGAAAATGTAGCTACTGTGGATCATTAAATGTAGCTACTGTGGATCATTAGAGTTTAGACGCGCGGATCCTACGGCTACGCCCTGTCGTCACTCTCTCTCCTAAAAAACATCCCTCGGCTACGCGTTGAGGCTGAGGGTCATAAAGTCCCTCGGCTACGCCTTGCGGCTTAGGGCCCTTGATGCTGGCAGCAGAATGCAAACGACAGCAACGCTAACATGATGCAAATACATGTGTTACACGTTGATAGCGAAAGTGCTCACTACCCACAAACGGAATAATGACCCAGTTTTCCATAGTACTTGCACAACTACTTTCAATGTTTTGGTCAAACAGTCGTGACGTCACTAGCACTACGGGCGGCTGTTGAACGTATATAATTTTTTTTGACCTACTTATTTATAACTATTGAGTGAACTTTCTTATTTGGTATTGTTGGTTATATTATTCAATCTGACACCTGCGGTGCACCCGGAATATTTCCGCAATTTGTTTAAGAATCTAGAAGCCCATGAAAACTTCTTGCGTTACGCCTTCGGCTGCATTACAGAACACCAAAGTATTGTGAATGGTGGTGTTGAAGGTATTCCCACATGTCTGCGCTGCGCTTATGCCGCATTACGTTACTTTAACCACAGAAGAGCAAAGTAACTTTAACAATGCTTCGAGACATTCCTTTAGCCACAATTTGTTTTTATTACGTTGGTACTAACACCTTATAAGAACAAGATGTCGGCCAGCGATAAGCAGTTGCTAAGAACGGTACAATATTATGAATAAACTAACAACTCCTGCGTATCTAAAGAAGTCAGCGCACTACACAACAGTTTGCTGTTCTGTGTTTAACACGAGAGTTGCACTTCTAATAGTTTGCTGTTCTGTGCTACACAATAGTGTGTACATATCAGAAAACACCGATTCCGTAAGTTTTGAAATATTGGTATTTTCTATTATCTTCAGTGAAATTCGTAGAATGAGGTAGAAGACTTTATTAGGTTATTGTGTTACAACATTTTTAGGTATACCCATTTTTATATTATAACGAATTGTTTTTCAGACACATTGAGCCGTCCAGACAGAGTGGGATATGTCTACGATTTGCATTCCTTCCAGCGTTGTGGTTCGAGTCCCGCATGGTGACTTAGAATCTGAAGGTATGTTATTAAGTTTGAGCAACATAAAATGATGCGACATTCTGCTCTTAGTGTATTCTCCGCAGCGATGGAAATGATGTGTTGAATAACTAATGCCGCCAAAACCTGTAAGATACTCAGCGTCAAGGCGTAGCCGAGAGATTGAGGGCCTTCAACCTCAAAGCGTAGCCGAGGGATGTTTTTTAGGAGAGGAGCGTAGCAAGTTGCGGCCGATCCGAGGGATCTGCGCGTCTAAAACTCGAATTAATCTTGTCTTATAGTATGCCCGTTGAAAATGCTTATAAAATCAAAAGGAAAGCGAATAAATTTCCTTAGGAGTGAGTTTAGAACATGTGGTCTCTTCTATATCTGGTCCCCACCTACTCGCCCGTTTTAGGTGATTTAGTTATATAGGCAAATCGCGTCAGGAATACAACAAACGTAGCCATTTTACCGATAAATCTCATGCAAAGTGGGTACTGCCAATCTAAATAAAAAGTGAAATGCCCTAAATATGCGATGTGCTGTTGTTTCTGCGAACGTGAATCATTCGAGTTTTAGAAGCGCAGATCCCTCGGCTACTCCCTGTCGTCGCTTATCGGCCGCAACTTGCTACACTCCTCTCCTCTCCTAAAAAACATCCCTTGGCTACGCTTTGAGGCTGAGGGCCCTCAATCTCTCGGCTACGCCTTGAGGCTGAGTATCTTACCGGCTTCGGTGGCATATGTTGGCAGCATTACGTTAGAGCAAGCGTATGACATAGTGACTTATGACACATCATTTTCATCGCTGTGGGGCACACTGTAAGAGGAGATCATCGGATTCACGTTTCGACATTCTGCTCTTAGTAAAGTGATCACATCCACTTCTATACCCCCGCCGCTATAACGTTGCACTTGACAGCTAGCGTTTAAGTTGGTACACTCGCGAAAAAACAGATGAAAAGCTTCAACCGTTTGACTTCCTAAGCCAATCACAAGGCAGCATTCCGGATGGTCGATGACAAAGCGGAACCGGATCTAGAATCAGCTCTGTTGCCGGATGTAACTATTCCCAACCATGTGCTTCAGTTTGTGAATCTCTAGCAGAGCGTCGAGTTGTTCTTTGCAAGCTACATATTGTTCATTGTTATTTGTTATTTAGATTTGTGGTTATTGTTTGATAGTTTTGTTATTGTTCGTTTATACATTTATTTATTTATTTATATTTATCTATTTTATATATATTTCATTCATATTATTTATTTAAACAAAACTTAAGTGCGACAATGTCGGAAAAACGACGCCGATCGCTGAGTGATGATTCACGAGGTGAAAATCCTTTGCGCCGAGGTGTGCCACTTAATAGACAGGCATTGGAACTATTATGGAGAACCCGGGAGTTCTTTGAACAGGAAAAGGAGTACGTGAAGCTTCACGGAAATCCCTCTATTCCTGCTGATAAAGCCGTACAACGAACTGCAGCAGCTCTTGATTTAAGCACGAGAACTGTTGTTCACAAAGGAGTGAAACTACAAGAGAAAGAGGACAAAATTCCTGAACCATCTGGAACACAACAGGTATTTCTATCACCTCCAGGGAAGAAAAAAAAGAAGCCTCGTCCAGTCACAAATATTGATGCTTTCCAATTAGACGCCATACGTAGACACATTTATGCCTATTATCATAGAAAGGAGTATCCGACCATACCAAAGCTGCTTATATCGCTTATTTTCAATTAACAATAATAATACGAAATAGTTATTATTCAGTGACGTTCACTACTTACGTACACTTTCTGTATGCGGCTTAGACACGATAGAAATGAGAAGAATCAGCTGTTGTTTACTAGCCACTCTGGCAACGTCGCAACCACGATGTAGCCAACCTTACGCGAAGCCACACGAACTGTCAAGTGCAACGTTATAGCGGCGGGGGTATAAACTCACTCCTAAGGTAATTTATTTGCTTTCCTTTTGCTTTTATAAGCATTTTCAACAAGGATATACTAAGAGCAGATTTGCCATTTTTTTAAATGTAAGCGAGAAATGGCCTAGCCTCTCTTCACCCCAAAGCACTCTCATTACTTCAGCTATTGGTTGCATAAAAATGCTGCTAGACACTAGCAATTACTAACTGACCTGTTAAAATTCTTTTAGGTATAGTAGCAATAGTGGATCTACTTTCCATTCCAAACCAGAGTACTTCTCACTGTAAACAAACTATTTGTATTATCCGCGCAAAAGTAGTTCACAATCCCTGCCCCTTACGACTGCTTCTTCTTCTCACACATGCTTGCTGCATATCAATTACAGCTGAACATTGTTTTAGCCTATAAAGAGGTGCCCTGCATGAAAATCATAATTCAAAATGCAACCTGAAGTAACAATTGATTTTATAAGCATGCGGAAAATGAAAATTTTACATTAATTGCAATCCTCAGGCCAATGTGCAATACCCTAATCCACATCCTCCAAGGATGACTTAGCTGTCATATTGGAGTCAGAACTAGACTCAAAGTTAATGACAAGTTTATCCGCAACACTGTTGCACACAAAACAAGTTCCCACACTTTAGTCTCCTATTATGTTTGTTTATATTCCCTGCATTCTTTGGTTACACTTTTTGCTGAAACGCCTGTAAACTCGGATGTTAGTGTCATAATATCTACTATTGCAAGTGTCAGGTGTTTTTGTAATAGTGAGTTGAACACTTAAGTATTATTTCTTTTTTGCCACTTTTTAACGGTTTCCCACTGTTGTGTTTGAACAGCTTATTCGTGCTACACGCTTCTTCCTCTGCCATGGCAACTCAGACACTGACTGATAAAATCACAAGATTTAATCTGAGCTGAGGATATGAGTGCTAGTGTATTATGAATAACTGTTCGCGTATCATATTTCCTGCGTTACGCAAAGAGTATATTTGGTACTCAGATAGCACCTCAGGGAATTCATTGCTGCATTTCTCATAGTCAAGAGAATAGCAGTCATCCATACAGTTAGTAATTAACAAAAATATACTCTTGAGTGTTAGCGCAATAGCAGGTAGCATTAAGAAAATCATATTTCGTAATCTCTTAACAGTTATTATATATCCATTACCTTTAACAATTAGTTCTTACGATAAATGCAATAAGATGTGTAGTTCTATACCTTTCCTACTCCAATATTTCATTATACAATACATTTATTAAGGAAATGTTTACATTGGCGTAAGCGTAGTGCTGAGTTTCATTACAAGCAAAAGCATATGCTTTGGTTTACATCAGAGAGAGCTCTGGTTTAGAATGGACAGTATGTAATATAATCACAAGGGGCCGTATTCATAGATTTCACAGTGGTCTGGACTATCTCCGGACCAAAGGCTGACCAAGTTTTTGATATTCATAGATGATAAAAAGTCTCAGACCAAGAAAGGCCGTAGATCAGCAAGGAGAAAATGTTATACAACGAAGAAAGGTAGTTCTGTGCATGTGTGGCTGCCATAGAGTAGTAAACTAACCACTGTTACTCCCTAGTTTTTAACTTTCTATGGTTGTTTCACAGCTGTTTTTTCATCGGTTCATTGCTCACTCCTCGCCCTCAGCAAAATTGGAGATAACCAAGAAGCAGGCATTAAAATGGTTGGAGGAGGAAAATGCCTGTTTTCCTAAATACAAAAAATGCTGGATATTATTGAAAACAAATTGGTTTCCACAAATGCAAACAAAAAAAGAGGAGGTATGGAGAGAGATAACACATATATAGTAGTTTTGTACATGATTCTAACCTATTGCCACCCCTCCCTTTTTGGAAACGTTCTTATCCACACAGTTTCATGACATTGTTAATCATTTCAATCAGAATTTAACTTGCTGGAATATTAACTTTTAACCTTAAAATTTCAGAATCAAATTATACCTAAATAGGAAGGAACATTTACTGTTATTAAACTCTCACCCTGGATCTTAACCAAATAAATATTGTGTGATAGTAATTATACAGAAATGATTACCTGAGGAAATTCTAATACATCATAAACCTTCCGGGAGTTGCAATCCTCCTCTCCTCGTCGGGAAAACGTAAGTAAAGCCTGAATTACTTCGAACTTAACTCAGCGCGACATAACGTGAAGATCTTATACATTGTATTAAATGGAGCTATTTAGAGTAGTCTTAACGTGGCTTACTTTAACGACGTAACTTAAGAATTTGGCAGTGTCAAACTTTTCCTTCCCGTTACGTCAAGTTTAATGTGGCATGACAATTAGAACTAATCGGTGTGAAGCAATAGCATGAAGTAATAGAAGAACAATCAATCAAGATTCATTTCCGTTACGTTAAGTACATCCTAATTAAACTTTAACTGTAGCAGGATTTCTTAACTTCGTGTTACATCCCGTCATGTTACGTAAAGTGCATAGTAATCCCGGTTTAACAAAGGTAAATCTGGCAATGGCATGTGAGTCATTAGTTATAATGCGGATTACTGACGCCTTACTAAGGTCAGTAGTGTTTTCTTGATACCCTTCTCTTTCATAATATGGAAGTGCTATTAGCATCGTATCAATTGAGATACTCAAGCCTCGGTTATCGTCTTTGTCATATACATTAGAATGAATCCATTTTATCAGCCTTCTAACCTTTTCTTTACTAAACCTGTATTTGTTTTGAAGTTTAAGACGTCATACTTTCCAATTATGTCTAATTTTGGTAGATAGTTTTACTCCACCGTCTCATTTCGCGAATTCTATGCAAGCAGCCACGCCCATTACTCCAAAGTCATCCATTTTGTAAAGATGGTCTGCCTTTAATCTACCCCTCTGAGGTAGACCAAAATTTGGTCCCGACCAAGGCATTTGGTCCTGGACCATTGCAAGTCCCGGTTTATGAATGAGAAAATTGATGGTATGCTGTAAATCCACCGGAAGTAGCAAGTTGGTCCGGACCAAAATTCACTATGAATACTGCCCTTGGTGTTTGTAACCACACATTTTTCCTTAATGCAAGCAATTTCTCTTTTCATAAATGTACTTTGAATGGTAGTTTAAACAGGTGTTTCTGTTTATTCTAGGATATACACAATGGAAAGTTGGAGTTTAGTTGTGCCTATTTGTGCCCAGGGTGTGGTTCAAGTCAGAGCACAGAGAGTGGTAATGACATTAATAGTGTGGTGAAACTGTTATTAATGACATTTATTGCACTGCTAATGGCGATTTAGTGAATGACAAACAATAGCTACACTATTGCGTGTAATGTGTGCAGAAGTTTCTTTGTAGGAAATGGAATGAAGTTATTCATGTTATGCAAATATGTCAAATTGTGTTGCGCTATCTGGAGAGTAGAATAAAATAACAGGTGTCAAACATGTGATATTCTTCCCTTTTCTTGTCAGATTCCACATCCTACTGTTGGTTGGTTGCAAGTTCAAACAAAAGTTGGAGGCAGTTTAAATACAAAAGATTTTACTATGAAGCATGCACAAGAAATTATTGCAAGGTACCTGAGCTTCTTTCAGTCTCAAAAATTTAAATATGAACATTATGTATTATGGCAGAGAAACATTCAGCAACCACTATTAACTCCAGTAATATATAAAAGCAATGTATGTGTCAATTATTAGATAATTTAAATAAGTTACACAGGAATAAACAGTTATGTTTTTCGTACTAGTCCAGCTGTTAGGTGTTCAGCTGATCATAATTATGCTCTAACATTGTATTGCTACAAATGACAATGACAAGTTTATGTAAGCTTTAATCAATTCCTTTAAAAAGAAATTTGATTAACTTAAAGTGCAATCACGATTATTGAAGCTCATGTAATTAACTTTGTACGTCGTCAGTAGAGATACAATATTAGAACATGATCAGCTGAGCCAGACAGCTAGGCAGGTATGAAAAATACAGCTGTAGTAACTACCAGTGAGTCAGCATCTGAGAGCGCAGTTTTTCATAGTTTAGTTCCATCCAAGATTACTACTCACGCTGCAATCGCCTTCGTGTTGCCACTGTTTAACACTAGGATTGCTTTTATTTAAAGGTGAGTCGGAATTGTGAGTAAACTTAAGTGATGTTAGTGTTACAATTCTGACTCACCTTTAAATAAATTCAATACACATCACTGTTTCTAGCTTCTTTTCATTACAACACTAGGATTGCACTTCTAATACTTTGGTGTTCTGTGGTTTCTAGTATAAGCTATGCAAAATTAAAAGTTCCATCATCCAGACTCTGACTGTTTGTGAGTGTTGTGGTAAAAATTGTGAGAGATACCATGCCATGGGTTGTACACGCAGATACGAGACACTAACAGCTTTCTGTAGAGAAGATTGGCAATATTTATATATGTTTAATGTGCACATGTGTGCTATTCATATTTCATTTCATATATCTGTGGGTGTAGTGCGGCAGCCATATGGTAGCAGCCAATATATTAGAAATATGTTGTTGATCTAATGTGCAGGAGTTTGATCCATCAATTTTTCCTCTTGCCAGCCAATATAAATTGTGTATCTTCCCATCTGATGTAGCTTTCCTCAATTCTGGGCATTCTAGTAGGTCTTATCCATTTAAAATCTTGCTTTGTCAGTCATAAAACCAAACCTATGTAGATGTTCCGCCAGACAGTCATGTGTAGTGGCTAATCCGAAGTGAGCAACAGCTTCTTTCCTTGGGACATTTTTTTATTTTTTGTACTATTTCTTTTATGTTGGAGTAATTTTTGTTAGTAATTTCCTTTTGAATATTATATTGGTATTTTTTTTCTATATTAATTTTGGCGTTTTCTAGTTTCATATCTAGTCCACAAGACTTTATAGGTTTTGAGTATAACACTGCACCCTTTTTGGCCAGAAAGTTTGCAGTCTCGTTACCATTCACTCCCACATGTGCTGGTATCCACAGTAATATTATCTGTTGAAATTTTGTTTGTAATAATCTATAATAAGATCTCAGTATACTTAATATTATAAGATTCATCTGGACTATCATATTGTTCTATTGCTTGAATGGTGGAAACTGACTCTGTGAGAACAACTACTTTATTTTCGTTTATATCAGTCCTGTAGTATATTTGTTCTAATACTCGTTGTATTGCAACAACTTCACCATCAAAATTTGTGGATTGTCTAGGCAATGTAAAATAATGTGAAAAGTATTTACAGTGTATACCACCTCCCACATTATTTCTCAATTTATATGCAGAACCATCTGTATAAATTCAAAGACACTCTGTTTTGGGGAATTGATTATGTAGATGTTCAAGTGTAGCAACTCTGCATACTTCTGGTGAGTCTTCTTGTTTATTTAGTTGTTATATCAGCTCTTTATTTGTTACTATCTTGATAAAATCCATTGTGTTAGTTCTAGGAGGATGAGGAGTCCATTTTTCTGATAAATTTAGGTAATTATAACTCTTCTCTAAAAGGATTTGTTTGTAATCTGTGTTTTTAGCTTGTATTCTCTAGGTAGTTGTTGAAACCATTGATGTTTGCTTGGGTTTGTTTTCAATTTTACGTATAATTGTGCAGCTTGTATTTAAATGTTGGTTTTCAGTGGGTTATATTAGAAATATTAGAGCTATATTACTTTTGCATATAATCTGTAGCATCTAACTTGCATATTTCTAAAATGATGATTCATGTAGAATAAATTGTGCTATTCTGATTAAACATGGACATGTTAGACTACACTGCCTGATTGATTGCTGTGCATTAAAATTATCTCAATCAAATTACTTGATGCACATATAACTTTAATGATGTGGGGTACCTACATAAATGAATATGTTAGGTTACGAAAACTTGGCTCTTGACTGTAAATGTGATATAATTACTGCATCATTTGTAAAATGGGTAACTGGTCGACATTATATACCTTCAGTGTTTGTAACAATTTTATGTCCTCTTTTCTGTTGAATCTATGTTGTTTCTGATGCAATTAATTTTTGTTTATTACAATAGATACTGAGTGAGGTGTTGAGTAAGCAGAGTAATGAAGATGGCTGCTACAGGAGAGACTTCTGCCTCTCATAGTGAGGTAAGTTTACGTCTTTAAAGTAGACTCTCAACTATTCAACCTAAGTAAGACTATAGCTTTTTCACCATAAGCTGAAAGGAGAAGTAAAAAAAAAATTAAATGTATCGCTCCCCGAGCACATGGCAGCACCACGTGGAGGATGACGTGAGAGGAAATTGCTTCAGACAGAATGCGGATACAGTACATTGTGCAGCTTGGGGATCATTAACTTTTAAACACTGTTTGTCTTATTCCTATATTTTGTCTTACATCCTAAACTTATACCTCATAATACTAAGAGTAGACAAATAAAAGTTGTACTTGAACAGTTCGGCATCTGTGATTAAAGGTACTGGATTACACTGTTCTTAACTTCAGGCTTTAGAAATCATTCATTTAACGACTAATCACCTTTGCTTTAACCTTTTGTGAGTCAACAAGTTAAGAAAATGATTAGCACTATTAGGTTAAAACACAACAGAAAACAAATGTGACCCAAGCTATCTGAGCAACAGTTCTGCATCACTAACAAACAAGTTCAATTATTGCTAAACAATGGTCAAGCATATTCATTGTCGACTAAAGGTGGGTACTTTCCACAGAATGTATTAAAAGTATTTAACACAATTGTGTTCTTTCCTTTTCCCGCGTTTATGTCTTCGACAGTGACAGAAGTTGGAAATGAACTGAAGTTCCTGCGCATAGCCTCTTAAACCCTCTGCTATAACGATTATTTAGTTATAGGTGAATCGAACAAATACATTTAGTTTCATAAATTGAACTGTTACAATAATGAGTGTTTTAAATTTCTCAGCATGAGAATAACGACAAAATGTTACGATCTGAATTAAACTATTTTTGTAGAGGAAGAGACGACATGGGAAAGGTTGTAGTTTGTCCACCAGCCAATGAGGTGCTGTCTTGTCACATGGTTTTGTTTACTTCTCCTTTCAGCTTATAGTGAAAAAGGTTTAGATGCAGAAGTGTTGTGCATAGATTAGAAATAAAATAAAGAACAATGCATATTTGTGTATTGCAACAGTGGCTTTGTTTTAAATATTCCAAGTTAAATTTGGTCAAATGATTTTCTGACAAAATTTTATGGAAAAAAATTAGATACCAAGGTTGTTAGAAAGGTTCTTTGGCCTGAGATAAAAAACACAAGATTTTAAAACCAACACTTTATATGCAACGCAGTCACCTTTCTTCTCTATACACTTGGACCTGTGTCTTTATGCTTTCAGTATAAAATTTTCCAACTCTAAAACATAAGGGTCGCATGCAAAAACAATTTTGATACAACGTTTACTCATTGCAAAAAACGATGTTTAGTGCTAAACAGTGTCTAAATTGCATTCATGTTTAGGCAGTGTTTAACCTTAAACCACTGTTATTTCCCACAAGGTACAGAGCGAGAGCAGAAAAACAAGATGGCAAATATGTGATTCTTTGATATCACTGGACGATATGAAAGAGTTTTACATCCAGAAAGGAAAGGGGTGATACGACCGTGAAGTGTGCTCAGAGTCCGTTCTAATCCCTTACAGCACTATACCGAAAGGTAATTCAAAGCAAGATTTAGGTGATAAATCCAGATGCGTATTTCATTAATGAACTTTTAGAGCTAGTACCTCTGTAATGCTATTTGACACAAATTAAATTAATGCTTGTGCCTCTCGCATGCTGTTTCATGCTTCCTGTGGTTTTTTTTATAACAGTTGTATAAGAAAAATACACTTTTGCATGTGTTAAAATAATCTAACCTCCTCCGCTAACTTGAACAACACTTGCTGCATGTGGGTTATAATAATATAGGGTTATTTAAAAAGAAGGAACAGATTTTAAATGTTTATTTCTAATGAATGACAATAGATCGCAACACATGCGATAAATCACTGAATAGAGAAAAGTTCAAAATTTTATTTTGTGTGTTCAGAATGAGCACCATTTGTTAAGTGAGGACAACAGTGCTTTTCAGTTTGCATACGCAACCACCTACGAATTTATTGTATCAATTGTGAATTTTTTATGACAAGGTGGCTCTTTGTTGAACTTGCAACGATATGCACGCTGCAATGAAACAATGGATTCACTCTTTGCATAATGCGGCACACAAAACAACTTTTCCTGTGTCGTCGCCATTTTCTCATAAACAAACACAGCGCCGCTATAGGCACTGAATGCAACTAATAGGTGGGGCCTAAAACTTTGAACTTTCCTCTATTCAATGACGTGTTGTATGTGGTGCTATCTATTGTCGTTCATTAGAAATGAATATTTAAAGTCTATTCCTTCTTTTTGAATAACCCTGTATGCTACAGTACAATTTAGTATACTTCCTCCCAGTTTAACACATACAAGTTGGTTTCTTAGGTGCAGAATTTTAATAGGAAGGAATGTGCTCACTTGTTCTATGTAATAAGCCAGAATTACCTAACCTCATTTTAATGTAATTTCTTGCAGTGAAAGCATATCTAATGTGGAGGTTATTACGAAGTGTAATTCGTATATTTATTCTCCATTTGAACTAGAGGTTTGGTTTAGAAATGAATGTATGCAGGCATGATAATGCATTGCTGCACCTGTTGAAGCAAGCTGTATTACCTACTGCACACTGATTCATTCATCCATCCATCTATCCCTGGTGTTACGATTGAAGTGAAACAATTGTGTACCTTTATGATGAGCTTCAAGAATATTTCTTTGCACATCCATAAAATAAATAGCTTTATGGATCAGACATTATTACAGAAAAATATTGGGAATATGCTGAGAAATAACATGTTTAATAACAAAATTTTGACAACCCACAGATTTCAGTGAATAGAGCTGAATGCATGACAGAGGGCAGTGAATCAGATGCTTAAGTTAGAGTGAGCATTGGCAAACTGAATGCTGAAGATCCCTATAGTTCATCATACTATAATGATGCCGCTCTATCTCCGGCCCTGACGTTTCGTGACAGTAAAGAAAGAGATAGGTATATATAGAGTGGCCACCTCTAACAATACTAGCGCTGTGAACTTCCACAGTAAAGGAAGCTATTCAGTCTCCTTTCAACAGATAAAATCAGCATTCTAATTTGATTTCTTCTAACGTTTTTAATAAATATAGTTTGCTGCTGTTGTTTAGAGCTTTCCTACACGCAAAACACAACACGAAAGAAAAGAATCGAAAATCTGGCAGGGTTTGCAATACTGGGTTGACTCGCACAGCAAAGGGTGGAACGTGTCTACTAGGACCAATTACAGCCTTCTTCCCCATGTGCGTCCATTGCATTTTGGACTGTGTTGCCAATTCTCTTGTAAGTGAAGCACATGTGGTCAGTAGCTGTTTGCTTCAGTTCAGGTGTAGTTGGTTTTTTGTGTGTGTGAGATTTACTGTGTTATTCTTGTTATTGTTATCGATCATTATAGTTATCGTTATATCGCTAAGGTTAGTGGTTCTTCAGAATCGAAGGAAAATGTCGGATCTTACCGTAGCCAAAGGCCTGAATTTATTATATTCAGGCTATGTGAATCTTTTGAAAACAAGCGAGACAACGGTGCACCTCTTCTTCCTTTGGCAAGAGTAGTGGTTAGAGTTTTTTGATGCGCTGAAGATGGGTAAAACAACTGTGAAAAGTGTGACGAAGGAAAACTGTGAAAGTGTGGCCGATTTGAATACGCCATCACAAGAATTGCAATCACCAGGAAAATCGAGATCTAAAGTCAGGCCTCAGACAACACTGGATGCCTTTCAGAAGGATGTGATAAGGCAGCATATTTACCAGTTTTATATGAGGAAAGAATTTCCTACTCAAGAGAAACTTCTGGGTTCTTTGAAACAAGCCGGAGTATTTGATGGAGGTAAGACAAGCTTAAGCAAGGTGCTAAAAGAACTTGGTTTTAAATTCAAGAACTTTTCAGGTAGGAAAGCTGTAATGGAAAGAGGTGATATAGGGTTTGTTCCTGGAGCAATGCTTCTATTTAAATCAAAAAGTATGCGTGATTATCACAAAAAAATGAATGGGAAAACTTTCACCGCCTGGTTTAAGGAAGCCTTACTTCCACAACTGAGTCCAAAGTCCATTATTGTAGTGGACAATGTCCCTTATCATTCAGTGCAGTTAAATAAAGCACCAACAGTCAAAGACAGGAAGCAAGTCATACTTCAATGGCTGTTGGAAAATAGAGTGTCAGCAATAATGAACAAAGAAGAGCTCTTACAAATTGTTAAGTTGTACAAACAAAGCTTCTGTACATACAAGATAAGATACCATCGCCGCTACACATGGGCACACTGTCATCAGGCTTAGACCATATCACTGCCATTTCAATCCCATTGAACTTATCTTGGCACAAGTCAAAGGGTACATTTCAGAACATAACAAAACTTTCCACATCGCCGAGGTTAAGCGCTTGGTGCAACAAGGAATCGAACAGGTGTCAGTGGAAAAGTGGCAGAGTGTTGTAAAACATACGTGGGAACTTCTACTTCAAGCAAAAAAAGCTGAAGGTGTTTTGGAAGAACGCATAGAAGAATTAGTTATTTCATTAAATGCCAACAGTGAAGCTAATGATGAAGAAATGGATATCTACGAGGAGTGCAGCGTCTTTCTGCTGCACTATTGACATGTTAAATGTGAGTAATTTAAATCTCTTTGTTTAAGCTTCCTGTAAATGCTATCCCCATACTTTAAATACTCTAATAAAGGCAACTATTTCATTGTTTGCACTTTGCAAAGAGGTGGCCCATGTATACACACGTGTTAACAGTAGAGGGCAAGAATTGACAACAGTGCCTTTCTTGGTTGCGCAAAATGTCAGAGCCGGAGATAAAACGATGGTACTATATATGTGCTTACTAACAAGCTCTGATTTTTGAGTGCATTTGCATTTTGGGACCACATAATCACATTCATGTAGCATTTTTCAGGTTAAATAAAGCAACTGCTTCAGTAATTTGGAATATATTTGTTTTAATATTACAAATTATTATGGCAACCAAATTTGTGCTTTGTCAGCTGTAAATTACATTTTTGAATTCTTTAAGTATATGTTATATTTTACCTGTTTATTTTTAAAGCAAGCACTGGTTTGGTAATCTTCTACCTCAAACTCCCTTAATATATTCAAAAGGATTTGTCTTGCAATATGCCAAAATGTCCTACTCATTTAAACATTTTGCTTTCCGTGCCTCTGATACAAAAAGAGACTAGAATTTCCCAAACCTTTCTTCCACTGCTTCCGGAAACATATATGCTGCATTGTGTCCAAACTCGAAAGCTTTAAAATGTATTGTTGGCATATTTGCTTTCAGGGAGATGGCGCTTTAAACACTGCTTAGCTAAACACCGTCTAGACATGTATTTAGCAATACAAAGACAACGTTTAGACGATGTTTAACTGAACAATGTTTAAGTCCTTAAACAGCGCATCGTTTTTGCAAGCGGCCCTAAGAGTTTGGTGACTTGATCTCCACATCTGAGGTAAACCTCTCCAGCGGATCATTTCTTCAGATTTGGAAGAGGAAAAATTCACTGGGAACCAAAATTGATGAATATGATGCATGTGGCAGCAGTTCTAAGCAAAACTTGTGCAACTTTGCAATTGCATTATTAAGTGCTGGTGCATTGTTTTGTTGGAAAAGAACTTAACAGATGCAGACATTTGGCCTTAACCTGCTCCTGCAAAGCTACATAGTACTCTCCATTGATTTTTGTCCTTTACCAGGTAGTCTACCAATACCACACACCCCATACATTCCAGAAAACAGTGACCATTACCTTTCCCGCTGAATGAACACACTTGGCCTTCTTTGGAACTCCTTCACCCTCTTGCACACATTGTTTGTACTGCTGCTTTGTGTGTTGGCAAATCAATGTTTAACATGTAACATCACAAAAAGTTGGTCGAGTTGCATCCGAATGTGTCTAAGCATTGAGATGTTCATTCTAATTTGCTTATGATCCGTTTAACAGACACGGCACTCATCATACTGTGAACTTTCTCGTGCAAATGTGCCAGACATAATCTAATGAGATCTTGTCAATGTCGGCAAGATCACGTACCTTGATTCATTTCCCATTTACCACGTCATTGTGGATTTTTGCGATGTTTTCTTCAGTCATAGCTCTAACTGGATGTCCTGGGCATTCTCTATAAGCCACAGCATTTATTTCAAATATTACTTTGTAGTATCAACCATTTCTGAGATGTTCATTGTTATTGGTTTAATTTTTCAATACTTTGTCATTTTTACTTTGTCTAGGAAGTATTGCATTCCACTGAAACATTCAAATTGAAATTTTACTGGAAATACAGATTTTAAGATCCCTTGAAGCAAAACATTTTTAGAAAAAGCTCAATCTGTTTGTCTGTGAAAGCATAACTCAAAAACAAGAAGTCAGATAAATACCAAACTTTGTGATTAAGTACAGCCCATTCCAGGGAAGTGAAAGGAAGGTTTTAAAGAGTCCCCTTCCCCAACTATCGTTTACATGGAAAAGTTTTTGTTATATTCTATTTTCTTAGAAATAAAAATATAGGTTTAAGATACTTACGAGGTCTGTTCAAAAAATTCCGGAACTTTGTCGACAACATTTTTCTACGCTTACCTTTTACTTACCTTATTTTCAAAATACTCTCCTCCACAATTCATACACCATTCCCAATGTCGTTTCCACTTTCGGAAGCAGTCTTGGTACATCTGTTTATGGATCGCGCGAAGCGCCGTCTTTGAATTTTCTTTTATCTCGTCTATCGTTGGAAATTTTTGTTCTTTCAACAGGGTTTTCAACTTTGGAAATAAAAGAAGTCTGCAGGGGCCAGGTCTGGAGAGTACGGAGGATGAGGCAGCACAGTGATATCGTTTTTTGTGCAGTAGTCACGCACCAATAGGGATGAATGTGCGGGTGTGTTATCGTGATGCAAGAGCCGTGTATTGTCTTGCCACATTTCAGGTTGTTTCCTTCTCACGCTTTCTTGCAGGTGTCGAAACACATCCGTTTATGTTCGATTGGCATGCACAATTGGCATTGCCATTCCTGACATGAGTGATGTTGGTAGACATCGAAGGGCGTCCTGAACGAGGGTCATCTTTAAGTTCCATCCTGCCATTATCAAACCATGTGAACTATTCGTAACACCTAGTACGGCTTAAGCACTCATCACCATAGGCTTCCTGCATCATTTGGTGTGTCTCTAAGGTTTTCTTGAGTATTTAATGCAGAAGCGTTGCTCCTCTAACTCTGCCATCTCACAAACTGTGCGACACAACGTTCTACTCAATACAGCACTGAACAATAAGTAACAGACATAGAATAATGAAACATTAAACACAGGCATGTGCAGGGATGCCAACCGTATTTCACACCAACACTTCATTGGTACGAAATTACGAATGTTCTGGAATGTTTTGAACAGACCGCATATATGACTAATAAAATGTATATCTTGAACTTTCTGTAAGTGGCCACGAGGTCATCTTAATTTGGAATGAACTTTGTATAGTTTTGTGTAACTGACTATAAGAGATGGACAAAAATGTAATCTCTTTATAACATACACAATTTATTTCAAATAACTTTGTTTGTGGTATCAACCATTTCTGAGATATTCATTGTTATTGTTTTTTGAAGTGCTGTCACCACTTGGTTGTTTCTTGTTGTGTCATAGTAAGAGTATGGAATTTTAAGGTCGCCAAATAGGAGCCGATTTTAAAATGAAATGTGTAATGAAACTATTTCCGCAAAGGTTGTCTCAAGTAAGATGAAGTAGTTAGAAAAGAAATTTTTTTTTAAGAAAAGTGTGTAGTAGTACTATAAAAATAAATTAAATTGGGTAGAGAAAGCCACGTGAATGTGACATCAAAATAAATAAATAAATATATTTCTATTTTGTGGCAATGTCTTGTTTTTGTGGGTTTATTAAAACTAAATCCATTAAATGCAACTTAAGTTTATTCACAAATTCCCTTCGCTGTTTTGGGCAATTCTTCTACCAAGCTATACTACGTTAATAATTCCATCAAGCAATGTGTAAAATTGAAAAGCGCACACATTTGTTTTAGTTTATACTAATATTATAAAGAGAGAAAATTTGTATGTATGTATGTAGGCAATTGAAAAAACACTCATCCAATTTTGATAATTCTTTCACCTAAGGAAAAACAGCCTTGGTTTTTCTAATGAACATGGGCTATAAAACACCTAATATCAATTCATAAATAACTAAAAGACAAAAGACTTGACAAAGCTTTTGTTATGAATGCTATGGAATAGAAAATCATCGTACTCCGAAACAATATGTGTAGAAACAAAAGTGTGTTAGTTACTGTACTCCACAGAAAATGCATGTAGAAACAAAAGTGTGTTAGTTACTGTACTACACAGAAAATGCATGTAGAAACAAAAGCGTGGTTGGTAACGTAAAAAGGTAAATGAAATAAATTAACTTGTCTTGTCATTTGGGTTTAAAAGTTAACTGTGCAACATCAAGACAGCTACCGAACAGGATGGCTCAGGCGCTAATGTCTGTGGCTCACATTTGGGAGGTCATGGGTTCAGTTTCCTCAGCCAACCTTCCTGACCCATGGTTTTTTTGGGGGGGTTTTCCCCGGGTCGCTAGGTGAATGTTTGGTAGGATCATTATATCCCCTGAATGTCCTGTCCCTCCATTTCAACTCTATTCTCATTTCACTTCACCTTTCATCCGCTTGGTCTCTTTCAGGGTTGCAAGGGTTGGCAGGAGGTCTCGGTGTGTACATGGCAGGAGAAAAGAATGCTGTGAGTAAATCTTTGTCCCCCAGAGTGGGGGCACTTTCCGGGTCCTGGGATGTGTAATCCCACAGCAGGGAGGGGAGCCAGCTGTACCAGCTGCCATCCAGGGAGCTAAAATCCATAAACTGTGGGGAGCCTGACTGCCCCTGTCAGGGGCCTAGGTACAAAAGATTTGCATAGGTCAAAGTGCTAAGTTCTCTCTGCTCCTAATCATATGCTATGCTAAGACAGCTTGTCCTACTATATTTGGGCTATAGAAGAGGTGTGGCTTATTGATCATGAGTTTTTTCACTTGCAGGCTTAGGATGTTATGTAGTTTGTAGTTTACTTATACTTTCCTTGTGTGCTTGTAATTTTGTTCCACTTATTTACTGCAAAACTAACTTACTTTGCTTTGGAATGTTCTTTATCATTGCACTAACTGCGGCTTATGGATAAGGCCTGCTCTTTCTTGAGTTTGCTGAACAACAAAACCATATTTTACTTCCTTTGTTTCAGTAAACATTTTCTATCCAAGAGAAGTTGTCATTGGTTTTCTGAAATGCTACAGGAAACAGAATCTTACCTAATTCCATTAATGTTTTGGTTCATGTATATGCTTTAATGGTGAGAAGAAATTGTGTACCTATGTGAAAAAAAGTTGGATTTTATTAAATTAGTTTATGTTGCCAGTGCTGATATTCTGCTAAGATCGCACTTGCCCATGGGCCTAAGTTTGAATCTTGACTGCATAAGTTGTATGCCGTCCTAAGGAGACACTTGTCACTAGTCCAGTATGACTGCTGATTAAAGTCATACTTGTTATTTCTGATTTGCAGGCTCCAGCATGAAGAGAGACAACATGGTCCAGGCCTTCTCACAGTGAAGAAGAATCTGCTGTTGGCACTCTTCACACCCAAGCCAGGGTCAGTATTGTCCAGGTTTGGTTTGTAAGCACAAATGTATTTTGTTTATTCCTAAAGAATCAGTAGAAAAAATACCATTATGAAATTCTGAAGCCTTAATTACATATAGTAGTAGCGCAGCTGCTTACCAAGTGGGAGACCCAGGCTTGATTCCCGGTACCGGCGTGGGAATTTTCTTGTATTGGGAGACCTGGTCCAGGATGCACTCAATCTCGTTAGGTCTCTGAGGTGCCATTAAGGAGTTACTTGATTGAAAAGTAGCAGCTCTGGGTTAAGGAGGTTGCATATACTGGCCGGGAGTGACTTGGGGCACCCTTCAGTACCGCACCCTGCTCATGATGCTTGTTGTGGGCAGAGGTGGAGGATGCAGCGGTCGGGTGGCAGGTCTTGCCCTGACAATGGGCTGTTGCGCCATGGAGTTTAGTATTTTAATTACATATAGTGAATGCTAATGGTATACTTGGGCCAGTTCTACAATTATGCACATATTTCTTAGTGACTATGTTCTGCAATCTGTGAATAGCATTACTCAGGAGATATCTGTGCAGATAAGTTTTCGGCTAGTTGGAGTAGGTGATATATCCTTTATCCGACAAATAGGCTTATACTTTCTCTTCTACTGTAGTAAGTAGGAAAAGTATTGTGTTCCACCCAAAAATTTCATGTCGAGATTTCATAAAAATATATGTTTTGAAGCCCTGAACCAAAAAAGCATTTTTAGAAAAAGCTATGTGCATGCATGTGGAAACAGCATAATACAAAAAGAAATGCCAGATAAATACCAAAATTGGTATTTAAGTTTAGCATTTTCCAAAGATGCGACAAGAAGATTTTCAAGGAAATCACCTCTCCCAAACTATCCTTTACATGTAGCTTTTTCGAAACTTATTTTCTAAAAAATGGTTAATTTTGATTAAAATACCATATATTAAAGATATTTACATGGCTAATAACATCTGTATCTTGAATTTTAAAACACACAGTTTATTCATATAAACTTTTTGTGGCATTAGCCATTTCCGAGATACTCTGTTGTTAATAGTTCAGTGTGTTCAATACTTTCTCATTCTTCTTAAGCCCATCAATTTTCAGTTGTTTCTGGCGATGTCATGGAAACAGTATGGAATTTAAGGCAGTGTGTAGCATCCAGTTAAACATTTGACTATCGTTGTTCCCTTTTGAAGAAGGAATGTTCTTCAACTGTTATTTAGTTCACGTAATAAATTATGTAATCTACTCCGCAGTTGATAGCCAACTTGTAGTAGTTGTTTTCTTTTACTGTTGTTGTTGTTGTTGTTAGCCACACGCTTGGAAGCCAACTTGAAGAAATGTGTTGTTATGTAATATATGTTAACGTAAACTTGAAGAATTGTTATATGTAATAATAGTTGCTTTATGTAGTTTGTAACACACTTTGGGCATAGGTTTGAATTTTTATGCTTACGTAATATTACTGTTTGAATTTTGCCTCGGCTGCATCAGTCTTACTTTAGAGTCATGTGTCTTGGGTAGGGCGCGGTAGACATCACAGAATTAAACTTTTAAATTAACTTCTTTTATTTAAAATTCTTGCACATATTTATAAAGCACACTGGTTTGAAGAACTGTGAGAAACTTTTATACATTCAGTTAGCACGTATATCTGTTTTTACTAATCACCCGTAGAGAACACATTTTCCCATCTATACTCTACCAAGTCTCACCAGGAATTGAGTAACCTCAACGGTCAAAATCCTTAAGCTTCTGTATTGCAAGTCTCTGATTGGCTAATTGTAGTCCAATAGAATATCTGCATTCAACTTAAAACTTTTCTTTGCTGTTAATTGGCTAATTTAAAACTGTTAGAGGAATTACGTCATCGTCGTTCTAATTATGACCAGTACATTTCAAACTCTAAACACATTATTGCTACAATTATCTCATTATTACTCATTGTTAGCAACGTAAAACTTATTATTCTCACAGTTCTTGTATTATTAAAGTATATAAAGTATTCACATATTATTAAAATATGTTTACAATAAAAATAAGCATTTGCAATGACTGTTACATACAATTTAAATAATTATTATATACATATTGTTTCAAGGCGGGCTGTTATTGAATTTACTTTTATAAAAATACAATTGAAATTATTCAGGTATTAAAATACTGCCTCACTTTGTATCTATAATGAAATTATAATGTAGCTATCTCTGCAAAGGTTTATTTGAATTAAAATGAAGTAGATAGAAAAATAAACTTCATTAAGAATAGTTTGTCTGCTCATTGATAAACGATAGAGGGTAGGGGAAAGTCATTGTTCTCCTTTAGTTTCAGTGTACGAGGATATTCTTATATGCTTTGTCCTTCAGGCTACCCCACAAGTAAAATTCACTTACAACTAGATCTGGCGAGAAAGAGGGCCATGCGCCAGCACCAATTACACTATCTTCAGAAACTTTCATGACTCTTCTGCTGTATGAGCGGTGGCTGAATCTTGTTGAAACCACCCACACAATTTGCGTGGAAAAATGGGGCCAAAATGTCATTTCCGTACGTCTATGAATTTATTGTCTCCTCATAAAAAAATAGGTCCAAACTTCAACTTAACTATCATATTGAGCAACTTTTTGTATACAACATGGATTTTCAGAACTGCAGCATTGACTGTTCACAGGACCATTTGGGTGGAATTACGCCTCGTCAGAAAAGAACAGAAACTGTGTTTGATTAAACCTTCATTCATTGATGAGGAAAACCATTCACAATAATGAATTTGCGCTACAGCATCACCTTGTTTTAAAGTGTACACTTGCAAGGTTTTAGTTTTAACAACTTTAAATATTACACAAGCTTTCACAGATGGTGTCTATAGTTTTTGAGCTCTTCTGCTGGGTCTGGGGGGGGGGGTTAAGATTTATTAAATATTTCAACAAGCTGCACAAAGATTTTCTATTGTTGAGTTATTAGGAATTACCTACAGTATTGATTAACAAATAGGTATTTGAAGAGTTTATTCTGAACTGAGTTAAGATATCAAATGGGAGAGTGTTGTATGTTTTGGTGGCACTATGTAATGTAACTTTTATTCCATATTTGGTAGAGTTAACTGCTTCTATGAAGATGTGATGGCTGATCTTGTTTTGTAGGAGTGAATAAAGATTCGCTATATTTGCAGAGCAAGGAAAATGGAAGGATACTCGTTTCCGTAAATACGATGTGTGTTCAAAAAGTATCAAATCTTATTTTTTGTGTAAACCAATGAAGTGAGGGTGACTTTTTTGGTGAAGGTGTGGAGGGGACATTTGTGTGCAATCTTGAATGTTTTTCTGCCCACAGAAAGCATCGGTTGGCAGTCAGCCTACGAGTGAAGAAGTGTAATGAGCAGTTGTCAAATTTCAGTTTTTGTGAAATGACGGAACGGTTTGAGTAGCGATATTGCGTCAAATTTTGCCAAGAGCTTGTCAATACCCAAGTGGAAACCATTTCTTTGAGACATGGATTTATAGCTAGTACCCAGAAATCAAGATGCAATCGTCACAGTGGCAACATCCGTCATCCCTGAGGCCGAAAAAAGCATGATAAGTCTGTTGAAAAGTCAAGGTTGTTTTGATCGTTTTCTTTGACTTCTGTGGTTGGTGCATCATGAGTATGCACTACAATGCCAAACCACCAAAGGATTACTACCAGGAGGTCCTTTGTCGCCTTCATGATGCTGTGCGGTTGAAATGGGGCAGCAAAACTTTGGCAGCTCCTCTTGATAGCGCTCCCACCCATTTTGCACATTTGATTCAAGCTTTATTCACCAAACACAACATTCCTGTGGTTCATCAGGCTCCCTACTCACCTGACATGGCTCCATGAAACCCAAGCTGAAAATGCTCGCTGAAAGGTACCCAATTTGTGTCAAGAGAAGACATCATGTAGAATGTGCCGCTCACCATTCCAAAAACCGCATTCCATAAGTGTTTCCAACAATGGCAAGGAGCGCTGAGACAAGTGTGTGCATTACCAAGGAGACTACTTAAAAAGGGATTAGTGTTTCAGACCTCCAAATTAATAAATGTATTTTTAAAGTTATATAGAAAATTTGAGTCAGAGTTGAAATACAGTTAAATAGTTAACACAGCCATTAACAATGGCTTCCCAAACAAATCACTGACAAAAAAAAAAACACATTTCAAGAAACAGAAACACATTAAAGACACTACATCTCACCAAACAAAAAAGCAAAGTGATTTTCAAGTAGTTCACTTTCCACCAAAAGACTCAGTACAAATTCCACAACATCTTCAGAAAAAACACAACATTTGGCCGGCTCCCCAAAACAGATTTAAGTATTGAGAAATTACTCTGCAACAAATCAAAGTACCAAATACCTCAGAACAAAAAAGCAGGAATCTATCAAATTAATTGCCCAGAATGTGACCAAATATACATAGGTAAAACGAAAAGAAACTTAGAAACCAGATTAAAAGAACATATGACACACATCAAATACAAACAGATGGACAAATCTGCAGTTGGACAACAAATCACATCATCACACCAAATATAACACTCTTAAAACCGACAAAACACACTGCAGAGTTGGATACTTGGGAAAAGTTATTAATCACAAAACATAAACACCATGTGATGAATTTTGAATTGCCGCCACCGAACCCACTATGGAGTTTCATCACTACACCAGATTCCACCACACACAGATGCATACAGGACAACACCACGAGAAACCAGTCAGCCACTTCCGATGAAGTTGTAAAACATGTAAGTGTTTCAACTCTGACTCAAATTTTCTGTATGATTTTAAATTCTCATCGTTGATACTAGTTTATCCATATTTCATACTAAATGTATTCTTGCTGACCAACGGTTCAATACTTCTTGAACACACTTCATACTTCTGCAGAGGGCTTAAAAATACTGAAGCCAAAAAGTATTTTAATAGCTCTCTTATGTAGGTTATTGTTGGACTATACTGCATTTATGTACAGTAAATTGGGGTGCAAAGGTGCAAAATAAAGACTTCTTTTATGTCAGTTATCTAACTATAAATCATTTGTAATGAAAAGAAGCTAGAAACAGTGATGTGTATTGAATTTATTTAAAGGTGAGTCGGAATTGTAACACTAACATCACTTAAGTTTACTCACTTAACATGTTTCGGGAAACCGTTGTTCCCATCATCAGAAGGTTAACTCGTCGACTGGCCCGTGTTGTTGGTGTTTCCGTTTTTTGGACTGGATCCTGTGGTGGCATCTTGTGGTGGAGAAATGTACTTCCAGAGAGGATTTGGTGGCGGCAAATCAAAATTCATTAGATGTGTGTTGTGTTTTAGAATGGTGATCTTCTCCCATGCATCTAATTCGGCTGCAAATTTTGCTGGTTTGACTAATGTAATATTGGGTTTGATGTTGTGATTAGTGATCCAAAAATGGTGTGAAACTGCAGATTTGTCCATTTGTTTGTATTTAATACAAATTTTTGGTAAGACAAAAAGAAAGTTAGAAACTAGGCTAAAGGAGCACATGAGATGTATTAAATACAAACAAATGGACAAATCTGCAGTTTCACACCATTTTTGGATCACTAATCACAACATCAAACCCAATATTACATTAGTCAAACCAGCCAAATTTGCAGCCGAATTAGATGCATGGGAGAAGATCACCATTCTAAAACACAACACACATCTAATGAATTTTGATTTGCCGCCACCAAATCCTCTCTGGAAGTACATTTCTCCACCACAAGATGCCACCACAGGATCCAGTCCAAAAAACGGAAACACCAACAACACGGGCCAGTCGACGAGTTAACCTTCTGATGATGGGAACAACGGTTTCCCGAAACATGTTAAGTGAGTAAACTTAAGTGATGTTAGTGTTACAATTCCGACTCACCTTTAAATAAATATAAATCATTTATTGAATAACAGAGTTTGTTTCGTTGACGATATCTTCTATATGGTACGTCCAAGTCAGGGATGAGCCCAATGTAAGGCCGAGGTATGTAAATTTATTTACCCTTTCTATGACATACTCTTTGTAGTTGGTCTAGAGGATTTTTGAAAAAGCATATATTTTGTTTTTTTATATTAAGGATTCAGTTATTTTTTGAGAACCATGTTATTAGTGTTCTAAGGTCAGTTTGCATATCTTTCATCAGGTGTAACTCTCATTTATTTTTATAGAATAAGAAAATGTCATCTGCAAATAGAAATACTTTACCCATTAGTTTCACATTTCCTATATTGTTAATAAAGATGAGAAATAATATTGGTGTTAACACTGCTCCTTATAATACTCCATTCTTTATTATTGAGCTGGAGTAATTGTTTAAGCTTGAATTTTTCAATATTTTTTTCTAATTTTTTAGGTACTGCAGAATTTCAGCTGTTTCTCATGATGTCATGGAAAGTGCATACAATTTTAATGCCAGTATATTGTGACCTGTTTGTAAACATTTGACTATAGTTATTACTTTTTTACCTGAAACGAAATGTACAATGTAACTATTTAGGCAAATCTTTATGGCAATTAAGAGCAATAAGCTATTGAATGAATAGTGTTCAGAAGATTTATATAAAAAAAAAGATTGTAATCTGAAGTGTACACTCACATGACTTTCTCTAGCCTTTGTGGCTTATTTTCCTAGCTACTTCATTTTAATCGAGATAAACCTTTCTGGAAAAAGGACATTAGGCACTTCCTTATAGATATAAAGGGAATGGTGATAATCAAATATTTTAGGACTGGACGCTATATGTTGACCTTAAAATTCCATACTCTGTCCATGATGTCGCAAGATACTGCGAAAATCAACAGGATTATAAAAAAATTGTTAAGTATTGAACAATTCAAACCATTAATAATGGATACCTTGAAAATGGGTGATACCATAAAAAAAATGTTCTTTGAAAAATATTTGTGTTTTAAAGAGATCTGCATTTTTTTTATAGTATGTTTTCGTCTATCACTTAACGTTTACAACTTATACAAAATTCCTTCTGAATGAAAAGGATCTCAAAGACTATTCTCAGAAAATTCAACATACACACTTTATTTGTCATACAAATATCTGTAGTATGTATATGGTATTTTAATCAAAATCGTTAGTCATTTTTTAGAAAAACTAAAAATTTTGTAAAACATTCCATGTAAAGGGTAGTTTGAGATGGGGGAGATTTTCTTAGTGTTGTATCTTTGGCACATAACTGAACATACATACCAAGTTGGTGTTTATCTGACTTTTGGAGTTATGCTGTTCATAGACACACACACCAAGCTTTTTATAAAAATCCTTCTTTTTTTATTCAAGGCACCTTACAACATACATTTCCGATGAAATCTCAGTATCAAATTTTTGGGTTGGAATGCAATACCTTTTCTGCCTACTAGGCACATGGTAGAGAAGGTCATGTGAATGTAACACATTAGAGTTTTTGAGACTTCTGTTCCTAATGTGTTTTTTTTCTTCTTCCCCAGGCAGACAGGCAGAACAGAAGCTTCAGTATGGAAAAATATACAGATTTGTAAAAAAACAAGGAGCAGATATGCAATTTTGACATCCTGCACAGAACTTCATCAGATTGCCACCAGAGAGGAACACTGACAGTCAACCTGGACCTGATGATGGGAGCAGTTAAATAAGTGAGTGATATAAGTGTTACAAAACTCAACTCAAATTAAACAAATATACTAGATATGCAGGTTTTTACTTTCTATACTATTTGCCTATAGTAAGTATAGAAAGTATTGCAAAAAATTTGATGTCAAGGTTTTACTGCTAATGCATATTTTGAGGTTCCCTGGTTCCAAAAGAAGCATTTTTAGAAAAAGGCCCCCATAAAATTGAGTTTTTATTTATGGACACTCTTTAACTGCTATGGTTCTTGGTGTCCCATTCTATATTGGGCGTGAAAGACCGTAAATTTTGCTCACAGGCCTCTTTATCAGGCTTGAGGTTGTTTTATGCGCTGTAAATCTATGACATGGGACCAACGTTTTTACCTCTTCCTTTCTGAAGGAAGCCATGCTAAGGATCTTTACATGCAACAAAATCCATTGCCCTCTGCCTGGTTTGAACCCGTGACCTTGGGAAGTAGAGGTTAGCATGGTACCACTAGACCACATAGCACAATGAAAAAGGCCCCCATGTTTGTGTGTGTGTGAATACCACAACTGGGAACAAAATGTCAGATAAGTACCAAACTTGGTATTTAAGATCAGTAACTCCCAAAGGTCCAGCACAGAAATCTTCAAGGGAATCCTCCCAGAGCAAAGTACCCTTTACATGATGCTCATTACTCTGCTGGATTCTATATTTCGGATTCCTCTAGTCGTACCGAGCTTCATTCCTTTATTAATACAGTGGAATCTTGTTAGCACGTTCCTCATTAACATGTTTTACCGTGTATTACGTTGAATTATAAAAGCCCTCGTACCAAATCACCAAATGTAATAAATAACATTTTCTTAGTGTTTTTTCCCGATCTCGCTTACTACATTTGAAGTTTGACACCCTCATTCACTGTTTTGGCCAATCCTTGGTCGGTCCAGTGGGAGTAGGCGCTTAACACCTTCAAAGTTTGATGTCCTCATTTGTTAGTTTGGTCATGGGGTGGATACCAGCAGCCAATCACATGCATGTATGTAAATATTTGTGTGGGGGGGGATAGAGAATGCTTTACCTTGGCGTGGTAAACACCAACGATAGTTTCTACTGTTGAGCGTTGACCAAACATACGTAGATTGTATTTTAACCTTTCATTTGCAATGAAAAAAAGAAAGTGTAGTAAATAACCAACAGTGAAAAACTGAAAATCCTTGGAGTAGATCACAATCCAAATATGAAACATGTGGATATAGTGCGGAAGTTAAACATTCCTCTGCCAACCTTAAACACGATTGTTAGCAAACCTAAATTGATTGAAACTACTTTTAAAGAAGGGAAAAATGCTAAAACAAAACTTTCCTCTTGGAAAATAGGATCAGAACGAAATTTGTTGCATGGAAACAAATCGTATTAAATACGCCAAAGATACTATCATCTATTGTACTCTTAATACGATGCACACTCATAATTTTGTTTTCTTTTTTTAGTGGAAGTTGATATCATATGTGTAATAAAACACGCAGCAAAGCCACTATTGTCGCTTTCATAATTTGCAATTTATTTTCTCATTCATAACCTCAAAAGTCCAAGTTGACCAACATAAAAGCTTGAATTATTTATTCTCAGGTTTTGTGTATCCAAATCCATTTGAACACATATTGAATTTAATATGGAAACACAGATCGTATTCAGTATGAAATTGTACTCGAAATCTATTTCAACTGCCCATGGAGACATAGTAATTATTAGATTTTATTACATAACTATGTTCTTAAATTACAGATTTTGTATTTTTGTTAGCATGTTTTCCCACCTATGACGTCCAAATCCTTAGGTCCATGCAAAAACGTACTAACAAGTTTCTACTGTAGTGTACGTTAATGTTATTTGTTGTTCTTTGATAATTTCTACCAGCTTTTGCTATTTCTTTGTTAGTATTATTTTTTAGGGCAGTAGCCAGTTTTGAGTTGCATGTAAAGTTGCAGTTAACACTTTCGCTAGAAGAACCAACATTCATTGGATCTGTTGGAGTTTCATCAAGTTTCATTATCCCAGCATGCAGCTAGAGAGAGCTCTAGCAGCTATTTCACGGCTACCTTGAATAATTTCTACAATGAAGAGTAATATAGGATCATTAAAACATATGGTAACTGTTTCCACGGGCTTTCTCCACTACACGAGAGAACTGAGATAATTATGCTGTCAGAGGCGCAATAAAATCCTTACCTTATAATAGATGCTGGAAATGTTGACTTCTGCTCTCCAGGCAACACATCTCTTAAAAATGTTCTCGCTCATTCTCCTAAACTCATCAGTAGGTTTGGTGCTGGACAACAAATATTCTTGGAGATCACTTTTAACAGAAAATAAAGTAGATGAAATCAGTGCCACTTTAGAGTGATCGCCTCAAAAATCACTAAACAGATGTATCTCCATCCTCTGTGAGAAATGCTACACGTCTGTGGACGCTATACTGAAGTGCAAGCGTTGAAACAAATTGATCCTTGTAATTCTGTTCTTTGAAAAACAAGGCATACAGTTCCGACCCTCATACACTACAGGAACTTAGTGATAACATCATGCAAGAAATCACAAGGGTTCCTGTTACTTAGCTTAGACGAGTGAGCAAGAACATTTTTACAAGATATTTTGCCTGTTTGAGAGCATCTACTGTAAGATTAGGAGCTCAGTGTGCCTCTGCTGGCACAATCTTCCTGGTGACTGTTGGTTCTCTCGCACAGTGGAGAGAGCCCATGGGATTCATTACCTCTTGTTTTAATGAACCTATATAACAATATTGATTTAATATGCCATCCTCAGTAATGAGATCATTCAGATTTTACCAAGTCATCTTTTCTGTTCCTGGGACTGGAAAAAGCTTCCATTAATATGAACACTAACATTACAATACATGTATCTTACCTTTGTCGTTCTCATTTCCAATCTCGGTTATTGTGAACCACCTTGTCCTATGTGTGCAGTGGTTCCATCCCGCTGAAACACTCGTGCATCAAGTTTCAAAATGTGCTTAGGTTTACTTGAAACACTTTACGAGTTACTTCCTGTGTACCACAGCATTTGCAGATATTGTGTTCCCATGTCTCCTCTATGAATGCTGTTGCTTGAAACTGTGGTGGCCCAAATGGTTATCTTGTTTGAGTGAAGTAGGTTTTGGCTTTTCTTAGCCAAGAAAGCACAGGTTTTGTTTGTTTACATTCCAGTAAGAACTTGACATTCATCACACCACCAATTGTCAGTGTAATATAAAAAATCTGATGTGTTACATTTATATAAATTTCTCTACCCTCTGTGTTTATTAGTGGGTATACAAATTATTCTTATGAAAGCCTGTTTTCCTATCTTCTTTATTTTAATCAAATAAATCTTTGCAGAAATAGCTACATTACACATTTCGTTATAGATACAAAAGAGAACAGTGATAGTCAAAAGTTTAAGAACTGGACACTATATGCTGGCCTTAAAATTCCATACTCTTTCCAAGAAATGACTTAGCAAAAAATAGGAATAAGACAAGGGTGCAAATTGAGCCCTATATTATTTAATATATTCATAGATGACATTAGAAAGAGTGAAAGCAAAAAATCTACACCTTCCGATAATAGCAAATAGAGACATACCAGGTTTACTATATGCGGATGATCTTATGGTCGGGGCTATAACTGTAATTGGGCTACAGAAAGCAATCCATGGAATACATGAATTCTGCGAAGAATGAGGAATTAAAGTAAATATAAATAAATCAAAAGTTATAGTATTTAAAAGAAGAAATAAATTAAAAAAAAGAAGAGGAATGGCAGATGGGGGGTTTAAAGTTAGAAGTTATCAAGGAGTTTGGTTATTTGGGGGTGAGGATGAGCAGTAATGGTGAATGTGCGGTGCATAGCAGGAAGGTTATTAAAGGGAAGGCGGCAATGACAGGAGTAAGGATGTGCAAATACAAATTAGAAATGCCAACTAAATGGATAGAAAGAATGTATGAGGCATTGGTAGAAGCAAGAATGCTATATGCAGTAGAAATTTGAGGGGGGGGATCTGAATTAAGCAGAAAAATAGACCAGAGCTATAGAACGTTCTGTAAACAGCTATTGGGGTTACCAAGATCAGCACCAGGGGAAGTACCGTTACTGGAATTAGGAAGAACAAGAAGATAGGAATGGAAAAATAACAGCAATTAAAATTTATTTAAAGGTGAGTCGGAATTGTTACACTAACATCACTTAACATCACAATTCCGACTCACCTTTAAATAAATTCAATACACATCACTGTTTCTAGCTTCTTTTCATTACAATATATAAGCAATTAAAATGTTAACAAGAAAAGAATAAAAGAAAAATAAGAATATGGGGAGTTCTTAAAGTAAAGGAGAAATGGACTACAAAAGTCAGAGAGATAAAAAAGGGCAAATGAAGGAGGGAGAGGATGGACAATAGGGATTAAGGGTAGCAAGGGCTGCTCAGCTGAGCCATAAGGCCAGGGTGCCAGGCAAAATGAGCAGTATAGGTAGAACATAGCTGGCAGGAAAATTTGTACATAGCTTAAGTTAGTTTACAAGTAGAATATTGTAAACAGGATTGTGTAAAAAAAAAATGTACAAATTAAGTTCGTTCATTCGTTCGTACTCTTTCCATGACATTGCAAGAAACAACTGAAAATCGATGGTACTTAAAAAGAATGACAAAGTATTGAACAAATTGAACCATTAATAATGGATATTTCAGCAATGGCTGATGATTTGAAATAAATTGTCTGCTTTAAAGAGATCTACATTTTTTGTATATTATGTTTTTATCTCTAGCTTAACATTTACCACTTCAACAAGATTATACAAAATTCCTTCCGAATGAATTTTCTGGAATAGCCTGTGAAGATATACACTTTAATATATGGCCTTTTAATAAAAATTATTACAGCCATGTTTTAAAAAATGTTCTATGTAAAGGTTAGTGTGGGGCTTTCTTGAAAATCTTGGTCACATCTTTGGAAGGTACTGGACCTGAGTACCAAGTTTGGTATTTATTCAACTTTTTGTTTTTAAATTATGCTGTTCTTACACACACAGCTTTTTCTAAAAATGCTTTTTTATTCAGGGAGCCTCAAAACATGTATTTCTGGTGAAATCTTGGTATGAAATTTTTGTGTGGAATGCAATACCTTCTCTACCTACTATGTACATACGTGGTAGAGAAAGTAAAACTAGGAGATGGCTACTAAGCACAGCAAAGCATACAATAAATGGTCAGCTACAAAAAGCTATTGGTTAAGTCTGGGAAATCAATAATTTTAGTATTAACTTATCACTTTGTTCATTAATACGAAGCATTTATTGTTTTTTACTTCCCACGTGGGTGAAGAAACAGTACTGACCTAAAAAGGCCAGACTTATTTCATTTCAAATGCAACAATAGCCTCTTTAACAATTATAGATGGCAGACCCAATAATAAAAGACACTTAATGAAAGTGGAGTCAACTTGAACACACTTCACTCACATCGTAAACTCTTGAGTCGTTTTGTTGAAGGCCTGGGATGTCCTCTGAAGGTCTGCTTCTGGCAAATTGAACTTCATGATATGTTCTGCCACGTTTCAGGTTGTTTGGGATTCTGGGCTGGTATCAGCAACTTGATGGTGGTTTTGAGTTCAGAAGTGTGAAGCAACTGCTGATTTTTTCAGTCTGTTTAAATTTGATGTAACTGACCTTTTTTTCTTCAGCGGTATGGGATCAGATTTAATGCTATTCTTGGTGCTGCATTTGTTGTAAGGTGCCAAGGTGATGGTTCTTGAAAATTTTCTGAAATTTATGAAAATAAATCTGGGTGGTATGTAAATATTCTGTAGTTGGTCTTTTTATTTTTATTTCCTTCTGTGTTTGATAGTATTGCGACATGCTTGATGTGATTTTGTCTCTTAAATTTCAAACTTTTTCTGGCTGAATACATTTTCTGTTGTACATTTCATGATGTGTTGATATTCTTTATTATATGCAGATTTATTAAGGAGTGACGCTGTTGAAGGCTGCTTTGTGTGTATGCCAAATTCTATCTTGTCTGCAATCTTGTTAATTTGAGATCCAGGAAAGCTATGGACTGGTGGGTAGCTATTTCTATTGAGAACTTAATGTTCCTGTAACTATATGGAAGAAGCTTTCATTATACAGTTCATTTCTCATGTAATTGATCCACATGTTCATTGCCCAAAAGTCCGACATGAGCTGGGATCCATTGTAGAGTGACATGATTTCTAGTTTCAACTGTTTTAATTAGGCTTCTTATTTCTTTAATATTTCTTGTTTTATTATTGTAATTTACCATCCCATCTATGGCTGATTTTGAGTCTGATAAGATGACTATTTTTTGTTTTATGTATGGTCTATATAAAATGTTCTGTGATGCTGCTTTTATAGCTGTTAATTCTCCATCATAGTGGTTTGATGTTTCATCTAATGTTAGATACTGTGCAAAATTAGTAATTATTGAGTCGATTGTAACACTACATCAGTTGTTTTTATAACGAATACATGTTTCAGGAGCTAATTACTCCCATCCTCAGTTCCCTGTCGACTGCCCGCATCCTTCATCTTGGTTGTTAGCTTGATCTCTGGTGGCGGTTGGAAGAACTTCTTCAAAAGTAAGTCTCCTGGTGGGGTTTCAAAATTATAAGTGCGGTTTCTGTTCTTCCAAATATAAATGTTTTCCCAAGTTGTAAGCTCTGCTTTTCCTGAGATGTTTTTTAGTACTTTTGGGTTTCTGTCTATGGTGCCAAGCTACTGCTGATTTATCTTCCTGTTTTTGCTTTATGTAACTGAAGTATTCTTTTGTTCTTGTTTTTATATTTCTTTTAGTTTGCCCAATGTATATTTTTTCACAGTCATTGCAGCTGATCTGGTATATTCCTGGTTTGTTCTACTGTGGGATTCATCTTTTAGTTTTGAGTTTAGTAGGTTTTTTGGGGCCAAAGAGATGTGTTGCTTGAAGATTCTCTGGAATTTGTAGAAAACTGTTGGGTGGCATGTGAATTTTTTGAAGATCATCTTTTCTTTTTCAGTAGGGATGAGAGTGGTAACTTGTTTTATTTTCTTGTGTATTGTTAATGGCCTGAATCCGATTTCTATAGCTATGTCCAATATGTTGTTTAGCTCAAGCGTGTGTTCCTCTTTGTTCATAGGGACGTTGATCAGTCGGTGTGTCTGAGTGCTGCATGCTGGTGGGGAACGTGATTGAAACTGTTTTGTTTTATGTAGCTATTTGTGTGTGTGGGTTTCCTGTAGATGCTGAATGTTACGTGGTTTTCTTTCTTGATGATTTTAAGATCAAGAAAGGGGAGTTGTCCATTCTGTTCTTTTTCCATTGTGAAGTTTATAGATTTTTCCTGAAGGTTCAATAATTTTAGTGTGTCTTCCAAATGTTTTTCTGGGACTATTGCAAAAATATCATCAACGTAGCAGTAACCATTGTTTGAAAATCCAGGGGAGAGTCTTTGTGACTCGTCTCTATATTGCTCATGAAGAGTTCTGCCAGTAGTGGTGAAAGTGGACTGCCCATAGCTAGGCCTGAGTTCTGCTTGTAGTAGTTCCCGTTGAAAGTGAAATAATTTTGTTCTACATTACACTGACTAAACTGTGCATAGAACAAAATTACTTCACTCCTGCACTGGCATTTTTTTTTTATTGATGAGGGATCCATCTGTATATATTCGGAGCCATTCTTTTACTGGGTATCTTTCATTTTCTGTAGCTATTGCTATGGCTCTCATTTCATCTGGTATATTGTTTTGTTTGTGTATTGTATATCAATATATTCTATTGGACTCGTTACCTGTAAGTATCTTTATATGTTTAATTTTCCGTTTAGTCATCTTTGTTCTGAATGAATTTTGTATAACTTGTAAACCATAAGAGGTAGAGAAAAGTTACCACACAATCACTGTAGATCTTGTTAAAATGACAGCTTATGTGAAATAATTTTTTGTTTTTTGGCATTCTTTATTTAAATTATGAAATACTTACAGCTTTTTTAAAGTGGTAAGTTGCTATTCATTTTTGCTTTCCACCACATACCTAGTAGTAGAGAAAGTATTGCATTCCACCCAAAGGTTTGATAGCAAGATTTCACTGAAAATACATGTTTTGAGACCCCTGAATAGAAATAAAGGCGGTGCCGTGGCTGAGTGGTTAGACCGCTCGCCTCCCACCGAGGCGGCCCGGGTTCAATCCCAGGGACCTGCATGTGGGATTTGTGGTGGACGAAGCGGCGTCTGGGCGGGTTTTCTCCGGTTTCCCCCGCCATTCATTCCACCAACATTTCGTTTCATCCCATACCAGGCATCGGGCTGATCACCCATCCTGGATGTTCTGTCTGATCCATGAGTGTCTGCTCCTCGACGGGCCTCTGACCCCAGGCACCCGCCTGTAAGTCCTGGGGGGTGTAAAGAGATAATGGATGGATGAATACAAATAAAGCATTTTTGGAAACACATCCATTTGTGTGTCTGAACTCAAAACAGACGAATACCAAACTTGGTATTTGACTTCAGGATCTTCCAAGGAACGAAATAAGCTTTTCAAGTAAATACTCCCATCCCCAACTACCCTTTACATGGAACATTTTTTGAAAATTAGGACTATATTATTATTTTCTGGGAATAGCCCTGTGAAGTCTCTTAATTTGGAAGGATATTTGTATAACCTTGTATAACTGATAAATGTACTACCAAAATCTGTAGATCTCTTTAAAACACACAATTTGTTTTAAATAAGTTTTTTGTGGCATAATCCGTTTCTTACGTATCAGTTATTAAAGGTTCAGTACTTGTCGGTTGGTTGTTTCTCGCAATTGCATGGAAACAGCATATAGCGTCCAGTTGTTAAACAATTAAGAATCGCTGTTCCCTTTGTATCTGTAATAAAAAGTGCATGTACCTATTTATGCCAAAATGTAGTAGACAGAAAAATAAGTTTTGTAAGAATAATAAAGATAGAGGGTAGAGATAGTCATGTGAATTTGTCATGTTGATTTTTTTCTTCTCATGGTCATGCAAAGAGACCCAGTTGTAAACATTTGACTGTGTAATAAGGATATTTCTGCAAATGCTTCACTTGGATAATTAGAAGCATATATAGTTATGGGCTGAGAATAAAACATGCAAGATTTTTAAGTCAGTCCTGAGTATATCAGTTGCACACTCATAGAATTTTTCTTCTTTGCCATTACAGGAATAACTGATATGATGTAGAGTGGTCGTGAACAAAGATGAAGAAACTGAGCCACCTGGATGAATCTCATTTATCTGCATTGAGAAGAGGATCAGCAGTATTTAAAATTTGCACTTTTGCAATCTTCGATTAAGGGACAAGGGCATTCAAGTTGATTAACATGTACTCAGTCGTGTTCTGTCACTACTTTAAACCTGGGTAGCACAACAAAGAATGATAGTATTTAAAACTTTGTCCTACCATTTATTAACTATAATATTATGAATACAAAAACATACAATTACTCTAAATGACCTCCTCACTGGCTTACAAACTGTGTGGCCTATCATCTATAGTGGCATGTATGAATTTATGACCAAATCCTGCACTATTCACTTCAAATCTCATTTTAGGGCATCCAGATTTCTGTGTTATGGTGAGCAAACTTTCTGTGTACTAGTACCGTGCTAGCCTCTAGTTCCCAAGGTTCAAACCTGGCAGAGGGGGATGGATTTTTTCAGGTGTAAAAATCTTTAGCATGGCTTTCTTCAGAAGGGAAGTAAAGTCGGTGGTCCCGTGTCGTAGATTTAAGGCATGTAAAAGAACCTCAAGCCTGATAAAGAGGCCTCTGAGCAAAATTACCAGTCTTTCACGCCCAATATAGAATGGCACGCTAAAAACCATAGTAGTTGAAGAGCGTCCATATATAAAACTCAATTCAATTTGATGTCCCATAGTGGTAAGCAAATGGATTGAGATCTGGACTTCCTGATAGCAAATTTTGGTACAAAGGACTATCTTCCGGCCCAAAACTGAGATTGGAAGAAAGCACGCAGTTAATACTATCATTCTTTACTGTGTTACCCATATTTAAAGTTGTGACAGAACTTATAATATGATTCGGTACTTACATATTAGATTTTAATCATGTAATGTTCAAAACCTGTGTGGAAATTATTTAAAATTACACTGAAATTTTAGTAAATAAACAAAAACATTAACTCAGAACAGTGTCTTTCAAACTGGCTGTAACACAATCTATAGAAGCCCTAGCCTAGCCCCAGGGGAGCCCAGCCTTCCCCCAGTCCTAACCTAAACTTCCCTAGCCCAGCCCCAGGGGAGCCCAGCCTAGGGGAGCCTAGTCTAGTCTTCCCCTAGTTAGCCTTCCTCCAGCCTAGCCTTCCCCCACAGCCCCACCTAGTCTAGTCTTCCCCTAGCCTAGCCTTCCCTCACAGCCCCGCCTAGTCTAGTCTTCCCCTAGCCTAACCTTCCCATGTCCCAGCCTAGTCTAGTCTTCCCCCATCCTAGCCTAGCCTTCCCACAGCCCCGCCTAGTCTAGTCTTCCCCCAGCCTAGTCTAGCCTAGCCTTCCCACAGCCCAGTCTAGTCTAGCCTAGCCTAGCCTAGCCTTCCCCTCCCCCACAGCCCCGACTAGTCTAGTCTTCCCCTAGCCTAGTCTAGTCTAGTCTTCCCCCATCATAGCCTAGCCTTCCCACAGCCCAGTCTAGTCTAGTCTTCCCCTAGCCTAGACTTCTCCTAGTCTAGCCTTACCACAGCCCAACCTAGTCTAGCCTTCCCCTAGCCTAGCCTACCCCCAGCCCAGCCTAGACTAGCATTGCCCAGTCCAGCCTAGTCTAGTCTAGTGTAGCCTAGTCTTCCCCAGCCCAGCCTTCCCCTAGCCCTGTCCAGTGTAGTCTAGTCTTCCCTAGCCTATTCTTCCCCCAGATAGCCCAGGGTAGCCTATCCTAGTCTTCCCCCAGACCAGCCCAGGGTAGCCTATCCTAGTCTTCCCCCAGACCAGCCCAGGGTAGCCTATCCTAGTCTTCCCCCAGACCAGCCCAGGGTAGGGTAGGGTATCCTAGTCTTCCCCCAGACCAGCCCAGGGTAGCCTATCCTAGTCTTCCCCCAGCCCAGGGTAGCCTATCCTAGTCTTCCCACAGCCTAGCCCAGGGTAGCCTACCCTAGACTTTCCCCAGCCCAGCCCAGCCTAGCCTAGCCTAGCCTAGTCTAGACTTTCCCCAGCCTAGTCTAGTCTTTACTAGCCTAGCCTAGTCTAGTCTTCCCAGCCTAACCCCAGGGGAGCCTACTCTAGTCTTCCCTAGAAGAGCAGAGCCTAATCTAACCTTCCCCAACCCTACCCTAGCCTAGCCTAGCCTAGCCTAGCCTAGCCTAACCTAACCTAACCTAACCTTCCCCCAGCCTAGCCTAGTCTACTCCCAGCCCAGTCTAGTCTAGTCTAGTCTAGTCTAGTCCAGTCTTCCCCCCATCTAGTCCTGTCCAGTCCAGTCCAGCCTTCCCCTAGCCCAGTCCAGTCTTCCCCCAGCCCAGTCTAGTCTAGTCTAGACTAGTCTAGTCTAGTCTAGCTTTCCCCCAGTCCAGCCTAGTCTAGTCTAGTCTTGTCTTCCACCATCCTAGCCTAGCCTTCCCCTCCCCCACAGCCCCGACTAGTCTAGTCTTCCCCTAGCCTAGCCTTCCCACAGCCTAGTCTAGTCTAGTCTTCCCCCATCATAGCCTAGCCTTCCCACAGCCCAGTCTAGTCTAGTCTTCCCCTAGCCTAGCCTTCTCCTAGTCTAGCCTTACCACAGCCCAACCTAGTCTAGCCTTCCCCCATCCTAGCCTAGCCTAGCCTACCCTACCCCCAGCCCAGCCTTCCCCCCACAGCCCAGCCTAGTCTAGCATTGCCCAGTCCAGCCTAGTCTAGTCTAGTGTAGCCTAGTCTTCCCCAGCCCAGCCTTCCCCTAGCCCTGTCCAGTGTAGTCTAGTCTTCCCTAGCCTATTCTTTCCCCAGATAGCCCAGGGTAGCCTATCCTAGTCTTCCCCCAGACCAGCCCAGGGTAGCCTATCCTAGTCTTCCCCCAGACCAGCCCAGGGTAGGGTATCCTAGTCTTCCCCAGACCAGCCCAGGGTAGCCTATCCTAGTCTTCCCCCAGCCCAGGGTAGCCTATCCTGGTCTTCCCCCAGCCTAGCCCAGGGTAGCCTACCCTAGACTTTCCCCAGCCCAGCCTAGCCTAGTCTAGTCTAGACTTTCCCTAGCCTAGTCTAGACTTTCCCCAGCCTAGCCTAGTCTAGTCTTTACTAGCCTAGCCTTTCCCAGCCTAGCCTAGCCTTTCCCAGCCTAGCCTAGTCTAGTCTTCCCAGCCTAACCCCAGGGGAGCCTAGTCTAGTCTTCCCCAGAAGAGCAGAGCCTAATCTAGCCTTCCCCAACCCAGCACTAGCCTAACCTAACCTTCCCCCAGCCTAGCCTAGTCTACTCCCAGCCCAGTCTAGTCTAGTCTCCCCCCCCCCCGTCTAGTCCTGTCCAGTCCAGTCCAGTCCAGCCCAGCCCAGCCTTCCCCTATCCCAGTCCAGTCTTCCCCCAGTCTAGTCCAGTCCAGTCTTCCCCCAGCCCAGCCTTCCCCTAGCCCAGTCTTCCCCCAGCCCAGCCTTCTCCTAGCCCAGCCCAGTCCAGTCCAGTCTTCCCCCAGCCCAGTCTAGTCCAGTCCAGTCTTCCCCCAGCCAAGCCTTCCCCTAGCCCAGTCCAGTCTTCACCCAGCCCAGCCTTCCCCTAGCCCAGTCCAGTCTAGTCTAGTCTACTCCCAGCCTAGTCTTCCCCCAGTCCAGCCCAGTCTTCCCCCAGCCCAGCCTTCCCCTAGCCCTGTCCAGTGTAGTCTAGTCTTCCCTAGCCTATTCTTCCCCCAGCCCAGCCCAGGGTAGCCTATCCTAGCCTTCCCCCAGCCCAGCCTACCCTAGACTTTCCCCAGCCTAGCCTAGTCTTTCCTAGCCTAGCATAGTCTTTCCCAGCCTAGCATAGCATAGTCTTTCCCAGCCTAGCATATCCCAGTCTTTCCCAGCCTAGCACAGCCTAATCTTTCCCAGCCTAGCATAGCCTAGTCTTTCCCAGCCTAGCATAGCCTAGTCTTTCCCAGCCTAGCATACCCTAGTCTTTAACAGCATAGCATAGCCTAGTCTTTCCCAGCATAGCATAGCCTAGTCTTTCCCAGCATAGCATAGCCTAGTCTAGTCTTTCCCAGCCTAGCATAGCCTAGTCTTTCCCAGCCTAGCATAGCCTAGTCTTTCCCAGCCTAGCATAGCCTAGTCTTTCCCAGCCTAGCATAGCCTAGTCTTTCCCAGCCTAGCATAGCCTAGTCTTTCCTAGCCTAGTCTTGCCCAGCCTTCCCCTAGCCCTGTCCAGTGTAGTCTAGTCTTCCCTAGCCTATTCTTCCCCCAGCCCAGGGTAGCCTATCCTAGTCTTCCCCCAGCCCAGCCGACCCTACCCTAGCCTTCCCCCAGCCCAGCCTACCCTAGACTTTCCCCAGCCTAGCCTAGTCTTTCCTAGCCTAGCATAGTCTTTCCCAGCCTAGCATAGCATAGTCTTTCCCAGCCTAGCATATCCCAGTCTTTCCCAGCCTAGCACAGCCTAATCTTTCCCAGCCTAGCATAGCCTAGTCTTTCCCAGCCTAGCATAGCCTAGTCTTTCCCAGCCTAGCATACCCTAGTCTTTAACAGCATAGCATAGCCTAGTCTTTCCCAGCATAGCATAGCCTAGTCTTTCCCAGCATAGCATAGCCTAGTCTAGTCTTTCCTAGCCTAGCATAGCATAGTCTTTCCCAGCCTAGCATAGCATAGTCTTTCCCAGCCTAGCATAGCATAGTCTTTCCCAGCCTAGCATAGCCTAGTCTTTCCCAGCCTAGCATAGCCTAGTCTTTCCCAGCCTAGCCTAGCCTAGTCTTTCCCAGCCCTGCCTAGCCTAGTCTTTTCCAGCCCTGCCTAGCCTAGTCTTTCCCAGCCTAGCATAGCCTAGTCTTTCCCAGCCTGGCATAGCCTAGTCTTTCCCAGCCTGGCATAGCCTAGTCTTTCCCAGCCTGGCATAGCCTAGTCTTTCCCAGCCTGGCATAGCCTAGTCTTTCCTAGCCTGGCATAGCCTAGTCTTTCCTAGCCTGGCATAGCCTAGTCTTTCCTAGCCTAGTCTTTCCCAGCCTAGCATAGCCTAGTCTTTCCCAGCCTAGCATAGCCTAGTCTTTCCCAGCCTAGCATAGCCTAGTCTTTCCTAGCCTAGCATAGCCTAGTCTTTCCTAGGCTAGCATAGCCTAATCTTTCCTAGGCTAGCATAGCCTAATCTTTCCCAGCCCAGCATAAACTAGTCTTTCCCAGCCCAGCATAGCCTAGTCTTTCCCAGCCTAGCATAGCCTAGTCTTTCCCAGCCTAGCATAGCCTAGTCTTTCCCAGCCTAGCATAGCCTAGTCTTTCCCAGCCTAGCATAGCCTAGTCTTTCCCAGCCTAGCATAGCCTAGTCTTTCCCAGCCTAGCATAGCCTAGTCTTTCTTAGCCTAGGATAGCCTAGTCTTTCCCAGCCTAGCTTAGCCTAGTCTTTCCCAGCCTAGCTTAGCCTAGTCTTTTCCAGCCTAGCTTAGCCTAGTCTTTCCCAAGCCTAGCCTAGTCTTTCCCAGTCTAGCATAGCCTAGTCTTTCCTAGCCTAGCATAGCCTAGTCTTTCCCAGCCTAGCATAGCCTAGTCTTTCCCAGCCTAGTCTTTCCCAGCCTAGCATAGCCCAGCCTAGCATAGCCTAGTCTTTCCCAGCCTAGCATAGCCTAGTCTTTCCCAGCCTAGCATAGCCTAGTCTTTCCCAGCCTAGCATAGCCTAGTCTTTCCCAGCCTAGCATAGCCTAGTCTTTCCCAGCCTAGCATAGCCTAGTCTTTCCCAGCCTAGCATAGCCTAGTCTTTCCTAGGCTAGCATAGCCTAGTCTTTCCTAGGCTAGCATAGCCTAATCTTTCCCAGCCTAGCATAAACTAGTCTTTCCCAGGCTAGCATAGCCTAATCTTTCCCAGCCTAGCATAGCCTAGTCTTTCCCAGCCTAGCATAGCCTGGTCTTTCCCAGCCTAGCTTAGCCTAGTCTTTCCCAGCCTAGCTTAGCCTAGTCTTTCCTAATCTAGTCTTTCCCAGCCTAGCATAGCCTAATCTTTCCCAGCGTAGTCTTTCCCAGCCTGGCATAAACTAGTCTTTCCCAGCCTAGCATAGCCAAGTCTTTCCCAGCCTAGCATAGCCTAGTCTTTCCTAGCCTAGTCTTTCCCAGCCTAGCATAGTCTAGTCTTTCCTAGCCTAGTCTTTCCCAGCTTAGCATAGCCTAGTCTTTCCTAGCCTAGTATAGCCTAGTCTAGTCTAGTCTTTCCCAGCCTAGCATAGCCTAGTGTTTCCCAGCCTAGCATAGCCTAGTCTTTCCCAGCCTAGCATAGCCTAGTCTTTCCCAGCCTAGCATAGCCTAGTCTAGTCTTTCCCAGCCTAGCATAGCCTAGTCTAGTCTTTCCCAGCCTAGCATAGCCTAGTCTAGTCTTTCCCAGCCTAGCATAGCCTAGTCTAGTCTTTCCCAGCCTAGCATAGCCTAGTCTAGTCTTTCCCAGCCTAGCATAGCCTAGTCTAGTCTTTCCCAGCCTAGCATAGCCTAGTCTTCCCCCAGCCCAGTCTAGTCTTCTCCCAGCCCAGTCTAGTCTTCTCCCAGCCCAGTCTAGTCTAGTCTTCCCCTAGCCCAGTCTAGGCTTCTCCAGCCTATCCTATTCTATTCTTCCCCCAGCCCAGTCTAGTCTTCTCCAGCCTATCCTATTCTATTCTTCCCCCAGCCCAGTCCAGTCTAGTCTTCCCCCAGTCCAGTCAAGTCTAGTCTTCCCCCAGCCCAGTCTAGTCTTCCCCCAGCCCAGTCTAGTCTTCCCCCAGCCTATCCTATTCTATTCTTCCCCCAGCCCAGTCTAGTCTTCTCCAGCCTATCCTATTCTATTCTTCCCCCAGCCCAGCCTTCCCCTAGCCCAGTCTAGTCTTCTCCAGCCTATCCTATCCTATTCATGCTCAGCCCAGTCTAGTCTTCCCCCAGTCCAGTCCAGTCCAGCCCAGCCCAGCCTTCCCCTAGCCCAGTCTAGTCTTCTCCAGCCTATCCTATCCTATTATTCCCTCAGTCTAGTCTTCCCCCAGGCCAGTCCAGCCTTCCCCTAGCCCAGTCTAGTCTTCCTCTAGCCCAGTCTAGTCTTCCCCTAGCCCAGTCTAGTCTTCCCCTAGCCCAGTCTAGTCTTCCCCTAGCCCAGTCTAGTCTTCTCCAGCCTATCCTATCCTATTCTTCCCCCAGTCTAGTCTAGTCCTCCCACAGCTCATCTATCCTAGTCTTCCCCCAGCCCTAGCCTAGCCTAGCCTGTTGGAAAGGTTGGTATTATTGAATGAGAACAATTAGAGCTTATGTGTAAAGGAATTTATTCTCTGAGAAATCAGTATAAACAATGACAAATTATGAACATAGATAATACAGCAAGGCAGAATGTCACTTAACAGAAACATTTGTACTATGACAACAAAACTATCTTTTCTTAATCACTGGGGCTAACAATTTCCAAATCAACTTTAACAGTACTGTTATCATTTGAGAGTTCCTGACCTGTTCTCCATTTGACAAAATGTGAACAGATGAGTACTGCTTTTAGTCTATCAGTTTTTTTTTTTTGTTTATTTTAAACTTGTTACTTTTTTTCCAACTTATTTCTCTCAAGTATTTGCTAGTTAACAAAAATCCTATTTTACTTAATGTTGATCATGACAAACATTTGTAGAAATGGTTTTAGGTATTTACTTAAAGGTACAATAGACTTAAGTGATAAACCTTTTCACAGCTGGTTGCTGTTGGACTGCTTTGAAACTCCTTTCTCTTGGAATGACCCAGGTAAAGAGAGGGGATATCTTCCCATTTAAGAAAAGTATTTGAGAATGCAAACCATTAACAAGAATGTCTTACAAATGGTGAACTACACAAAAACCAATTTCTTACTGTTTACCAGTTATACAAAAGTCTTTCAGAATGGAAACTTCAGAGGCTATTACTGAAAATTCAAGATCTGCTTCGTATTTGTCATGAACATAATGTGTTTTAATCAAAAACACTGGTGTCATTTTTGAGAATATAAAAACATTTTCAAAAATTTTCTATGCAGCTGTACTTTGGGGTGGAGAGATTTTCTTCAAAATTTGTTTCCCATGCTTTGAACATCTTATATATCATTAATTTTTCAAATAACTCAAATTTAAATTAAATTAATGTTTTTTTTAACTCAGGGAGTCTCAAAACATTCATTTCCAGCAAAAGCTTGGCATCTTTTTTTGGGTGGAATACAGTTCCTCTACACATTATAGTTAAACAGTAGATTTAAAAAAAATCTGTTACTCTTACATGACTTTCTCTACTCTTGTACAAACTAGTTTTACAAAATCTTATTCTCCATCCATTTCATATTGAGATAAACATTTGCAGAAACGATCTTTTGACATGCAAAGAGAATTACATTTTACACATATCGACCAGTTCTAAAAATATTTGACTATCGCTTAAGGCGTACTATGTTCCCCTTGTTTTGTAATTGCAAGGGCAATATAGAAATACATCAGCCTTTAAGCATATACATCTCTCATAATATCTGGTTGCTAGGTCTAGCACCATTCGCTTTGCCACAGATTAGTACTCTTTGCATATCAATGACAAAAAAAAATGAATAATGAATTCCAATTTGAGAAAATAAGTATTGAAAAATTTAAGGGAATAGCAAGCAAAATCTCGAAAATGGTTCACTCAACAAAAAAAATGTATGACAAATTTTGTATTTTAACGATGCGATCTACATTTTTTGTCTAGTAAAATTTTGGCTATCTCTTATGGTTTACCAGTTATGCAAAAGTCATTCAGAATGAATACTTTTGGAGACATTCCCAGAAATTTATTTGTCATGAAAATATCTTAAACATATATTTTAATCAAAATCTGAACATTTTTCGAAAATTTTAATTTTCTCTAAGATGGCTCTATGTAAAGGGTAATCTGGGATGGGTGGATTTTCTTGAAAATCCTTCGTGTCGCATCTCTGGAAGATAGTGAACCTAAATACCAATTTTGCTGTTTATCCGACTTCGTTTGAGTTATGCTGTTCACAGACGCACATGGACACGTTTCCAAAAAATGTTTTTGGATTCAGGGGGTCTCAAAACGTATTTCCGGTGAAATCTCGGTATCAAATTTTTGGATGGAATACAATACTTTCTCTACTACGTATAGTAAGTAATATAAAAGCTTTAAAATTAAGACATGAAGGAGTCCTCAGCAAAAGCTACTGACAATTTTGATTAAGGAAACCCAAGGAACCAACATTTACATGATGAATACAAATAAAAAAAATCCATCCATCCATACATATTTTATATAATATACAAACACGTATATGAAGTTACATTTTGCACTTATGTTTAACAGGAATAAACCTTATTCATACAAAAAAAAAAAAAAAAAGGTACAGATGAAGTAATCCTGAATATGTGATCTCGCAAAATATGTGTTACATAGTCTGTGTCTACTGTGCTTTAATCATAAGTTAAATGATTCTGCTTCTGACACTGTTGTACTGTAACTCACTGTCTCAATTCACATTTGAGAATGGAGGCACTGATGGAACAGCTGTGTTTATCAAAGTAATTTTATGAAAATTCTGTAATGCTGTGGTCAAATTCTTATTCAGTAAAACATTTGAACCCAGAACAGCACCATCCAAGTTTAGCATTGCACAGCAAGATTACAGAACTGAGTCAAATTGTGATGACATACTTCAAGCCTCTTTTGATGCAGGTTTTTCCAAGTTTAAGGTTGATGAAACTTTTTGAAAAGACTATAGCAGTAACTGATGCTAGGATAACCAGTCTAAGTTGTAAACCTGGAGAATTTGAATAAGTAGGAATGCTATTTAATGAGGATGCCATCAATCAACATGCAGCAGCACAGGATGTTGTGATGGTCTCTCCAGAGAATAATTAAAGACGAAATCCAGCTGTGCAAACCTTTAAAGAACAGGATATAGAGCAGTTATATTCTTTGACATTGAGATTGAGCCAGGTTTAAAAACTGGCTCAGTCGATAGATTGCTTCTGGTTTAGAGATGAGACACTCTTTCATCAGAGTACGTCAACAAATAGAATTGGCACCACTGGGGTATTGTGAATCCACATGTTCAAGTGGCTGCTCCACTCCATCTACTAAGTCACCTTTTGGTGCACAATGTGGGCCCATTGTTGGTACTTGTGACAGATACTGGAACATGACTTTGTAACTAGCTGCACTAATGGTTCGTGGGATGGGGTGCATCCATATAGTACTGCAGAAGTCTCCAATTCCCTTGAGCCATGCTTAAGATATCTGGATCATTGTCCTGAACTTCTTAGCAGCCACTGCACTTGGTGTGAAGTGGCCCCCTTGTAGTCCCATCTCGATCCTTATGATTACTACTTATGGGGTTATGTCTTCAGAGATGCACCAGCAACGCTCCAGGATCTTGGTAATGGTACTTCTAGAGGTATTCTTGCAGTTGGCAATGCTGTTTTACCAAGTGTCACCACAAAATTGTGTTCAAGGTTCTACATACTGTTTGCAGCAGATAGAAAGCACTTCAAAAATCTTGCAAATTGAATTTTAGTATATCTTTTGGAATAAACACGAGACCAAGTACCTATGACCACATATTAGCTCAGCAGACAAAAACTTTGTAACACTTATTTTGCTCTACCCATTATATATTACCCTAAAACAATTCCTTGATATACAAACCTATTAGAAAACTTATTAGCTGCTGGAATTACATACAATAAATAAAAGGTAACAAAGTTTACAAACTGTTAGAAGCTCATGTATAATGAGTGCAAGGTTGCAATTCTCCGTGATCTCTCTGAATGACTTAACAAAAACACACACACTTATGTATATGATAAATAATCTGGGTTTGTCTGGCAATAGCAACAACACACATCTCTATTTATCATCTAATATCTCCTTTCGTGCATTGCGAGTAACAGCAACAATACTTAACCACCTATGTATCTGGAAAACATTAGAATATACATTAACAGCGATTTATCACTTTAGTTTTGAACACTAGCCAAAGATGTGTATAGCCAAATTAGAAATTCACAAGCTAATGTAATTTTAACATACCAGTCCCAGCAGGGAACTGAACATTGCTACCTGGCTTGATAAAATACTTTTTTTTAGGTCAGTGACCGAAGTAACCCTGCAGTAATTTAACATTTACTCTTAAGCAGTTCTTAAATTTTGTTTTAAACATGTTCTTTAATAACATTTGGTAATTTATTGTGCAATATTAAACTGTGAACATTGACATTTTCTTCTAATAAATCCAGGAGCATTTTGAATAACCAAGAATGAAAATGTTTTAAAAATTATAAAAACTTTCGATATGTGTTGCATACAAAGTTAACACCATTTAAAATGAATCATATTAGATTTCTCTAGTTCTGGCCAGTTTTGAAACAGCAGGAAAAGATTTTCCTATTGCACTTATGAAAGCAGCACAAAGTATTTGGTTTTGAATAATTCTGTAGGCCAAATTAGAAACAAAAATCAAAGATACAATATGAGATATGCCTTTTTGCCTCCAGAGAGATTTGAAATTTTGTGATTGACGTTCTTTATGCACAACAGAGTTTCTCCAAGTTTATTCACTCAAATTGGAGGTATCTTGGGTCATGAGTATCCCATCTACCCCTTTTTAATTTTAAATGTTATCCTATCACAATGTTTGTAAATACTGGATGAAACAATACTGCTAAAGGTCCCAAAGTAACGTGATCCATGAATTTCAGGTAATATATGGGGTTGAATATTTAGTTTCAGAAAAGTTACAAGTGCCACTTTTAAAAATGTGCCAACCAATTACCATGTATGAATTACTATATTACATGAAAGATATCAAAATACACTATGTGATCAAAAGTATCTGGACACCCCCATATACATACATTTTTCATCTTTGGTGCATTGTGCTGCCACCTACTGGCTGGTACTCATCCACAACCTCAGTAATCATTAGACATCGTGAAACAGCAGAATGGGACGCTCTGTGGAGCTCACGGACTTCGAACGTGGTCAGGTGATTGGGTGTCACTTGTGTCAGAAGTCTGTACGCGAGATTTCCACACTCCTAAACATCCCTAGGTCCACTGTTTCTGATGTGATAGTGAAGTGGAAACGTGAAGGGATATGTACAGCACAAAAGCGTACAGACCAATCTCGTCTGTTCACTGACAGAGACCGCCGACATTTGAAGAGGGTCGTAAAGAGTAATAGACAGACATCTATCCAGACCATCACACAGGAATTCCAAACTGCATCAGGATCCACTCCAAGTACTATGACAGACAGGCATGAGGTGAGAAACCTTGGATTCCATGGTCGAGCGCCTGCTCATAAGACACGCATCATGCAAGAAAATGCCAAATGATGCCTCGCTTGGTGTAAGGAACGTCAACATTACACGATTGAACAGTGGCAAAATGTGTGGAGTGACGAATCACGGTACACAATGTGGCGATCCGATGGCAGGTGTGGGTATGGTAAATGCCCAGTGAACGTCATCTGCCAGCATGTGTAGTGCCAACAGTGAAATTCAGAGGTGGTCATGTTTTTCCTGGAGGGGGCTTGCACCCCTTGCTGTTTTGCATGGCACAATCCCAGCGCAGACCTACATTGATATTTTAAGCACCTCTTTGCTTCCCACTGTTTAAGAGCAATTTGTGGATGGCAATTGCATCTTTCAACACGATCGAGCACCTATTCATACTGCACGGGCTGTGGCAGAGTGGTTACACGACAATAACATCCCTGTAATGGACTGGCCTGCACAGAGTCGTGACTTGAATCCTATAGAACACCTTTGGGATGTTTTGGAATGCCGACTTCATGCCAGGCCTCACCGACCTACATCAATACCTCCCTCACTTACGCACTCCATGAAGAATGTGCTGCCATTCCCCAATAAACCTTCCGGCACCTGAGTGAAAGTATGCCTGCGAGAGTGAACGCTATCATCAAAGCTAAGGGTGGGCCAACACCATCGGTAATGCTGGAAGTCAATATGGAGCGCGCCACAACCTTGTACGCTATTTTCAGCCAGGTGTCCGGATACTGTTGATCACGTAGTGTATATGTGTGCAACCACAGCTCTTATATCATGCCAACGTTAAACAAAACTAGGTTCTCAAACGCACACACATGTATTTAAAATTATTACAGATCGGTAGCCAATACTTTGACACTTAATGAAGAGAAATGTGGAAAGAATTTAGTTAATTATTACATGTCAATGCAACATCACACCAAATGTTGCGCTACACGCACAAAAAAAATAGAGAGTTGCAGGAAATAAAAAAGAATTTAGAAATAGTTTCAAGTTTATTAGGCTATATATAAGTTTAGTATAACCCAAATAGGATTCCATGTCACTTTTTTGCATATTTTATTTTCACCTATTGTTTCACCTACTTCTATTAAGCCTACCTAAACTTGTTATACAGCATTTTGCACACTCAATTTCACCATTCAACTCCAATTGAATGTTGTGGTTATTACAAGTAATTGCTGGCTGCCAGTAGATGGGTTATTGTGCTGCAATTTTTGTGCATGTGTATGCACGTCAGAGAGACTGACAGCAATGTACTCTATAGAGGAACATGTGTTTCTAGTGGGAAAACTCTTCCTGAGCATGAAAATTTAACTAAGTGAAACAAAGTTTTGTTGCCAAGTTTCCTAGCTCAAAACTACCTCACTGAGAAACTGTGCGTGATTTCAGGAGACAGGTACTGTGCAGGATGCTGCAAGGAGTGGTAAACCAAGTATCTTAACAGAGGAAAACCTGGCAGATGTTATCAGATGGAATGCTTAAAAGCCCACAAATCAATTAACAGAATGTTCAACAAAGATATTTTTTTATGGTTCTGGATATAAAGCTGTCAAAAAAGAATTGTCTGTATCCATATAAAGTGTCCATCATTCACGAATTAAAACCCGCAGATCACAGGAAAAGGGTGCAGCATTTGAATGGTTTATTGTGTGCCTTGGAACTGAGTATTAGTTAGGACACTTTTTACTGATGAAGCTTGGCTTCATTAAAGCGAGTGAATCTGTCTCTTAAGAAAATGGTAAACATTGTCAACATCTTTGAACAGGTGTGTTTCATTTTATTTATCCACATTGCCTTTCATGAATGACATGTGAACCTAACAGTTCTTAGCGGGACATAACCATATGTTCACGGGAGCCAGTGCTGCCACAGGAATTCCCATCGCTATAGGAATCTGTTATACAAGATATGAGGAGAAACTTTTTGATGACCCATAATACAATAGTAGGGGAAGGTGGGGCAAGAGTGCCATATCTGGTAAGAGTGTCACCCCCCTTAAGTGCAAAAATACGGGCTTAGTGTCTTTGTTGCAAGGTTCGGTACACTGAGTTAGATGGCATGTTTGTTTGGCTGTGCATTACAGCAGCTCTAGAAATTTGTTTGTTGTATAATAAAGTACTTTTTTCATAATTGTGATCTTATATTTCCATGACAGGATACCCAATTTATTCCCAGGTAAGATAGTTTCTGGTATATCTCAGTTATTGTGGCTTAACCCCACTTATGAGAATCCAATTGCATGCAAAGAGTTAGTAGTGTATGCAGCCGCCACTCCATGGTGTCACCAGACGTAATCCCATGCAGCTGGGGGCAAAAGTGTCAGTTGACTCTGGGGCAAGAGTGCCAGAGTGACACTCTTACCCCGTACTGTGAACATAGTACAAACAATTCATTGTAACATTTATAAATCAGAAATACAGAGAAAAATGGATAGTGAAAATACCGAAGATTCAAGCATCCTGCCCCTAGAGAATGATAAGACAAGGAATGCAAAGGAGTTTGTTCCTATAGCTTCTACTTCGAGGGAAAGCTTTTACTTAGTTGATGAAAAGGAAGCAGATAAAATTAAACCTGTTTCCAAAACTCCAGCATTGAAACTATTTCCTCACTTCCAATTCATAGAAGATCTTTTCCTAAAACTCCAACCCTAAGAGGAAGAAAACCTGATAAATCGGTTATCCTGACCAGTAGCCCACATAAAAAATGCTTGAAAGCAAACAAGCTTCTACTAATCGCTCAACTACCACAAAGGTTCTGTTAAAATCAAAGATACAGAAGAAGAAACCAAGGTGATATACTGCAACGTCACAGAGAACTACTGAAGACCAGAAAAAAAGACGATGTCTACTTTTGCTTAATTTGCCAAGAAAGGTAATTAGATCCACCTGATGAGCCAATGGTTCAGTGTCAAGAATGCAAAGGAATGTCTCATACAGATTGTACAGACTGTAATGACGTGAAAGTAACCTTTATTTGTGATATTTGTAGGGAATAATGTCGTCTCAGTTTGTTAAATGTATGTGACTCGTACCCCAGCCTATGGGGCAAGAGTGTCAGCTGACGTTTCTTTATGTAAATCAAAATATCTCAGAATGTTTGGTAGAGTGTCTTAATACTTTATCATGTTCTTGTGTAATGATAGCTTATCTAATATACAGGGGGGGAAATACGTATGATTCTGTTTACAGAAGAAAATAGTGTTTGAACCTTAACATGGCACTCTTGCCGCACCTTCCCCTAATTTTATTGCAATGAAGCCACGTTTTACCTTAGTTTGTTGAATTTTTTAGTGCATTTCTTTTCTATTATATGATATCTTCACTAAAATGTCCTGTGAATTAATACATACTTCTAGATCCAGTTTCCAGTTATCTTATGCAAGGAACTTTTATTGTAAACAAAGAACCAACAGTAATAATGGATGTAGTACTAGTTGAAACTATGTGCAGACGTAGTTATTACTGAAGGTTACCCACCAAGAGTTGTTAAACAGATAGTGAATGACAAGCTATGGAGGATCCAGAAGAACCACCAGCTAGAATTCTAAGGAAAAACTTATCACAGGTATATTACCACATTTACCAGAATGGAAGGCATTGGCTCTTACAATGAATACACAGTCTGCTCTTCCACCAAACCCAAAAAGTCTGTCAGATTTAACAGAACTGCTACAGGAGTTTACAATAACCAGTTGAGGCAAGAGATTTCTCTTATACAACTTAGGAGAAATTTTAAACAAAATCTTAAGTGTTTGTTGCTACTGAAGATCTACTTAGATTAGATGAATGTTGTCTGTTTATGGGTGACCCTTTCAAAGTAACACCCAACATTTTTTGTTCAACTTTTCACAATCCATGGTTTCTACAGGGACAATGGTTTATGGTTGTGCATGTACTGTTCAACTAAAGAAGCAATATAAACAAGCATCTTATCAGAAGTACGTGAATATTGTACAAGCATCATATTAACCTTCATCTCCAAATCATCTTAAGTGATTTTGAATTAGGAATAATTAAAGCCCATCAAACAGTTTTCCCTGGTGCTTCTGTCACCTTGGGCAGAGTATAAACCCTACAGTGCAAGCAGTGACTTCAGCACAGTATGACCATGGTGAAGACAGAACTTGAGGAATGCTGTACATCACCTTTTGTACCATCTAAAGATGTTACTAGTTGACATAATGCAATATCTCGATATCACTTATGTCAATGAAGCCAGCATATGGCAGGAGGAGGGCCATTGAAACTTGATGCTCTCTGGAATCAGTGTCTTGCTGCAGTTAACAGTGAACTGAGAACCAATAACTTAGTGGAAGGTTGGCATAATCACTTTGTTAAAACAGAGGTAAAGAATCTCCTATCTTTATATTAATTCTCAAGGGAACTTAAAAAGGAACAGGAAATTGTCCAGCAGATGTTCCTAGAATTGGACACAGGGAGAAGGATAAAGGATCCACAGAGAAAGTATTACACCAGAGTAAATAGGTGGCTACAGAGTATTTCACTAAATTACCAATATTACAAGCAAATAAACAATTCTAGATTTAAATGCTTGTGCTCTTAACTTTACTCCGAGTGATACACGGAGAAAGTGAACTTATTATATTCCCTCTAATATGCACTTCATAGAGGTATTACAGCAAATAAGTATAATATAGGATAGTTAAATTATATTCGAACCCACTTGCAGCCCCTCTATTGCATGAGACAGCCGGCAGTCACCTGAAAAATTACGCCGGCAGAGGCGGACTAAAATCCTTACCTTACAATAGATGATGAAATGTTGACCTTCTGCTCTCAAACAGGCAGCATATCTTTTATAAATATTCTGGCTCACTCTCCAAAGCTCAGCAGCAGGAATTCTTGTGATTGGTGCCACTTTGGAGTGAAAATCACTGAAAAAACTGGCACAGCAAACGGGTGTATCTCGATCTTCTGTGAGAAATGCTACAAGTCTGTTGAAACTGAAGCCCTATCGCTACACACGAGTGCAAGCGTTAAAGCCAAATGATCCCGTTAACATGTGAATTACTGTAACATTTTTCCAATCCGTAGAAAGGGAGTTTCATTGACCTACAGCTTTTGTTTTTCACTGATGAATCTTGGTTTCACCTAAGTGGACATGTGAATACTCGACAGTTGATACTGGGCTTCAGAAGAACCTATGCTACTGGATGAAATGCCTCAGTATGATCAGAAAATTGGAGTGTAGTGTGCAATAAGTGCTAGAAGAATAATAGGGCCCATATTCTTTGATGAAACAATTGCAATGCGATATCAGAGGTTAAATCTGAGGCCAAGCTGCAATTGCTTGACAGAAGAGGAGAAAGCATATGGTTGGTTCTAGCAAGATTCTGCAACACACATATGGCTGCCGAATCATTACATGCAATAAGAGAGATGTTTGATGACAGAATAATTAGTGTTGATTTGTGGCCCCCTCGTTCTCCTGACCTAACGAGTTGTGATTTTTATTTATGAGGTTCTTTAAAAGACAAAGTGTATCGTTCCAATCCTCGCACACTACAGGAACTTAGAGAAAACATTGTGCAAGAAATCACAAGAATTAGCGAGAATATTTACATGAGATATGCTGCCTGTTTGAAAGCAGAACATCAACATTTCCAGCATCCATTATGAGGCAAGGATTTTAGTTTGCCTCTGCCGGCTGACTCGAGCAGTAGAGAGGCCGCGAGTTGATTCGAATATAATTTAACTATCCTATTGCATTTTGTTGTGTTCAGCCATTTTTGAAGAAAGAAAAAAAGTTTTTTTATACCACAAGGATGTATGAAGATAATAGTTTGCTACTTGTAAGATGGGTAGATTAAACTATTTCTGATCTAGTTTCAGTAATAATTATGCAACATCTAACAGGGTTTTGAAACTATTTTGCAAATGTAATGTGGTTGGAGACAAAGGCAACGTTGCTAGGTCAAGGTAAGTCAATGTGGGAACTCTCCTGGATGTAAACAAAACAGCTTAGCTGAACTGGTGGTTTTGTTTTCTACACGAGCTTTAATCCAAACGCAACGAAAGGGTGTGATGAGCACTCAACTGCAAGGTATAATGTTTTGATGAAATGATAAGTACAACTTGGTAGCTAATGGTACACTAGTGGCTGTCGCTACTAAGTGGAATGATTTCCAGGCACGCATTGACTTTGTAGACAACATGGACAGGGCAGAGAGGAATCCAGCAGTAGTATTGCAGTTGCCATTTGTTCCATGGCAGGCTCATGTGTGGAAGTCTAATATTGTTCTAAAGGAACAATGTCAGAAGCTACAGACGTTAACACAAGGTCATGAATACCAATATTTTTGCAAGTGTGGGAACTATTTTTATGTACTGATTATGGTAGCACAGTAAAGCGTTTGCTTGCTGAAGCACTTTACCCAAATTAAAGAAGTATAATTTACAATGCCATTATGCAGATGCACACAATATGAAGTGTTTGAAGAAGATTCCAGATTTAAAAAAGTCATAGACCTGGAACATGATATTCAATTATTTGCTATACCTTTTTCTGTTGCAATTAATACTAGTCCTACCATACTGTAACTAGAAGTGATGTATTTGTAGAATGATATAGAACTAGGACAAATTCCAGACTAGAAAGAATCTGAGTGACTGCTACAGCAATTTCCATCGATCACGGTTTTCAGGACTTCATTTTGCTACCCGGTATCTTAGCATCTACATATTCACGTGAGCAGTTCTTTATACTGATGACTTTTAAACCACGTCACAGAAACCAACTATCAGACCAAAACTTAAAATATATTCTTAGTTTGTGTGTGAACATTGTGCCCAGTATTGAAAAACTATGCAAGGAAAAAGTAAAACATCTCGACAAAGTAGTACAGGCTCATAGTAAATTTATACTCTGGTTAGATCAATGGAGTATGCATTGTAAAATAAGAATCCCATTTTCACAAGGACAAAGGAAAGATTTGTTTAAATAACCTCATCAGAATTTCATCATAATCGCTAAGACACACAATACAGAATGCTATTTTGTAAACCATTTTCAGTGTTCTGTTTGTGTAATTTAAGAGACATTAGTATTTTGTTTGCTGTGGAATGAAGTCCATTTCTTTTTACAGTCATTTTATTAAAATGAATAATATGGAACATCCTCCTTTGTCTTTATATACTGTCGTGGAGATTTACATATGTGCCCTGCCACTGTACAGCTCTGCTGCCCCATCGTCAGTTGTACTGAGAAAGCTAATGTGCTGTGAAACTTTTTTCTTGTTCCCGGGCTAACCTGCCCTGAGTGATTGCATCACAGGGCAAGCTAGTGAGGGTGACTGGTCTACACTAGCAGTTTGGAAGTAATGCCTTCATCATCCAATAAGCATTTCACAGTTGCAGACTGAAGCACATCATGTTTATGCCAGTTCCACTAGAAGTTGTCATTATTAATGAGACTAAGCATTGAAACTTGCAGGTTTAGTGATAAAAGAACCATGGGTGTGTTTAGTGAATCATACGTACAGCACAAGGTTTACAAGATAAAGCCTTTTCAAATCTTGAGTACCTTGATAATGTTTATCTTCTCAAATTAAACACAATACAGTAGAAGTGAAATCTTTTACACACTGACCTACTTCTGGTTTTGAAAGGCAGAATCCCACCATGCTACCAGTTAAACGATGTTGCCAATTTTATGTTCTTGAAAAAACACAAAATATTTCTACAGAAAAGTCGCACAAAAAACTGAAATCTACAAAATGTTTCAAGTAATGAAATACGTAACTATTTAAATTAACGTAATGACTCCCCTTCCACCCAGTATATTACTGTGTTTGTATTTTGCAGCATATTAAATGCATTATATGTATCATTTTAAGGCATACCAAAATGAAAATTTAGTATGCAAAGTAAACTTATATCAAATATGTCTCAGTTTTCAGTATGTTATGTGCTTGTGTGCTAATTTGCATATGCTAACTGACTTTAGATGCCTAAACAGCACTAATCAAGAAATTTAAAATGTTTGGCAACATTCTTTGCAATATAGACATCAAGAGCAGCATGCTGTAACAAACGTAGACTTTCTACAATGTGATAAAACATCCATTATCCCTTTCTTCAGCTTCCCCATATTTTTGTTTTCTGTTTAATAATTTTAACTTTAATTTATTTTATATGAGCAGCCATCAGTAAAATAGGATGAAACATGATTAAATATCATTAAGGATTGATTTCCTGCATTACAACAATACAAGGCTGTGTTTGTAACACTGCACACAGACATCCTGTTCGCGCACTTCATACCTGAACACTAATAATTGAAGCAGTAATTTGTATCACAAATTATTTAAATGTAAAGAGTGATTATATGATTATAGTATGAATATGCATTTTTGTGTGACATTGATTTGAGATGTTTGTTGATTGTGATTATTGTTGAGAAGTAAGTTTATACGGCCTTACTGAAACTGACAATAATAGCGTGCAATAATGCAGCGAGGGGGTGAGCTGTTTATCATTAGAGACGAGGAAATTACGTAATGTTGGCGCGTTTTTCTTTAGAATTTGCTGGAACATTTTCCCTAAAGCATATGTTTTCGTAATTTTCATTGGATATAAAAATAGATGCTAACGTTGGCGCGTTTTATTAGCCAATAGCAGCTCGGTTATAATCTTCAGGCATATCGGGGCGTAGGAGTATAAAAAGGGCTAGGTTAGAGGTAAATTCCTTCAGTCCAGCAGAAATATTTGTACAGTACACGTCGCTGAATGCATCGCACAATTTATCGATTCGCAGGTTACGCGTAGAAGAGTTATGAAAAATCTCAAGTGTTGTAAAGTTAATTACACAAAAAGTTGAAGTACGCGAATTAATAATGGGCAGTAATGAAGTTATTATAACAGTTTCAGTTTAGCGAGTGTCAAGATTAATATGTGAAAGTGCATAATATTTTAAGACAATAAAAAGTGTAAAACAAATTCCTTCATCAGTGTTATCTTTGGATAAAAGACTCCTTTCCGTTTACACAACCTGTATAAAGAGAAGTGCTCGACCAAAAAGATCATAGCTAACCGGAGGACAGTGAACCAAAAATTGAATGAAATAAAAGGCGCTCAGTATAAGATAACACGAAGTGACCGCGACAAATTATATTCAATACGTGCGGCAAATAAACAGTAGCATTCTTTCAAACACTAATACCGCCGCAAATTGCTACCACCAGGTGGAACTAACAAACATTACAAATAATACCACTTCAAAATGGCTTCACAACGTGGGGCAAAACATACATAAATAACATTAATAATACCGTCACATAATATATACAAAACTTGTGATACCTTGATGTGCAACATCTCCAGAACACTAGTTTGTGTGGTTTATTTGTTTGTGGTTTTAGAAAATCCTGTATACTATATCATCTTTCCTAATTTTGCAACTTGACCCCCCCAATTGCATTGCCTTTCCAAAACAGGATTCAAAAGTTTTATGTTATAGTTAATTCAAAAATATGAGCAAGCACAGTTCATGTCATAAGGTAAAGGATTATAAATTATCAACCATCACAGCTATAGCGGAATATGTACATAAATTGCTGGAATTGAAAGATACCCACAAAAATCGTCAGGGATTTACCTAGACCTCTCCAAAGCTTTTGATTGTGTCCCAAGATCACTTAATGACAAAATTAGAATACTACGGTTTAGAGGACAAATTAATAAACTACTAACATACTTTAAAAACCAGGTGCAATGCATAAAAATAAATTTGAAAAAAGGTGACGCTATACACACCATTAAATCAGAGTAATTCAGTAAAATCGGGGGTACCACAAGGATCAGTACTGGGACCTACAATGGTTTTTTTTTTTTTTTTTTTAATGTATATAATTTTCTGGAACCAGAAAACAGCAAGGTGATTCCTACGCAGATGATACGTCTGTAATATGCTGGAGTGAAAGTAAAGAATGTTTAGAAGGTAAAATGACAAACGTCATGAAATATCACAGTATCTCCTACACAATGGACTAAAGTTAAATATAGGAAAAACAAAATTCATGACATTTCAAAAGAATAATATAAATATAAAAATTAACAATACTGCTTTAGAACAGGTAAGAAGCTATAAATTTCTGGGTGCACACATAAAAAACTATCTTGTGGCATACACGTAGAAATTGTCTAACAAAATGAACACAGGACTGTACCTATTGAGACAATTAGCAAAATACGGAGATACCAATATTCTTAAAACAGCATATTATGGCATCATTTAACAAATGGTATTGAAATTTGGGGGGAAGGGCATAATTAAAGACCAATATGGACAGATTATTAAAAAATCTGATGTGTTACACTCATATAACTTTCTCTACCCTTGTACAAACTAATTTTACAAATGCTTATTCTCCATCTACTTCATGTTAATCGAGATAAACATTTGCAGACTATCTTATTGCTAATTTTCTTGTAGGTGTATGGGGAATATATATTTGCAAGGGCAATATAGAAATACAGTAACCTTTAAGTATAGACATATCTCTTAATAGCTGGTTGCTATGTGGAGCACCATTCTCTTTGTCACAAATTAATACTCTTTGCATTTCCAAGACAAAAAAATGAATAACGAATTCCCATTCGAGAAAATAAGTATTGAAAAATTTAAGGGAATAACAAGCAATATCTCGAAAATCGTCCACTCAACAAAAAAGTATGACAGAAATTGTGTATTTTAACACGATCTACATTTTTTTGTGTAGTAAAATTTTGGTTTACCAGTTATGCAAAAGTTGTTCACAATGAAGAATACTTTTAGAGACATTCCCAGAAAATTCAAGATATACATTTTATTTGCCATAAAAATGTTTTAAACACATACTTTAATCAAAATCATTAGAGCCGTTTTTGAGAAAATTAAAATTTTCGAAAAATGTTCCATGTAAAGGGTAATCTGGGGTGGGGGGATTTTCTTGAAAACCTTCGTGTCGCATCTCTGGAAATTACTGAACCTAAATACCAAGTTTGGTGTTTATCCGACTGTTTTTTTCTGACTTATGCTGCTTTCTCACACACACACCCCCACACTCTTCCGGTGAAATATTGGTATCAAATTTTTAAATGGAATGCAATACTTCCCCTACTTACTATACGTAGTAGGGGAAGTAAAACTACAAATAAAGTGCACAAGAACTGTGTTCAACCTTCAGTTTCGGCAATCCTGCCGTGAAACATTTGAAATGCAAAACATCTTAACTGTAGTTTCACTGTATATTTTTAAAACCATTACACTTGTTAAAGACAGATAGAAAGAAATTTAACATACTCAATAAAGACTGTCATTCATATGATACAAGAAGAGCAAACGATTACCATAGGGTGAGCACGAATAAAACTCAAACAAATAAGGACCCATATAAAATCTGAGTTATACTATATAATAAATTACCATCTGCAATTAAGAATAGCAGAGATTCAACCTTTAAAACTGTCCTAAAATTATTCCTGTTAGACAAATGCTATTAACTGAATTATAATGGATATGTGTACTTATGTAAATATTAAGTAAATGGTATTGTATAGCTATAATTGATAGTGTCAGATGGTCTTTTAAGAGTCTATTGACTGCAATAAAGTTATTAATTATTATTATTATTACTATATTATTATTACTTGTTAACTTTCCTCCTCTTTCAGTCTAAACCATAGCAGGTTTTATAACTGCATCCTGATAGAAGAGCAGCAGCATATCAATCTGGTCTTTGCAGGTGTAAATCATTCATTTATTCCAACCTCCTGAGATTCTGCTTGCTGCCTTTTAAAATAAACATGGTTCAAAAACCTCTGTAGATAGTTTCTCAGTTCACACACGTTACCAACTCTTCCCTTCATTTGAATCGTGTGGAGTCAAGTCCAGTTTTTCTAGCTTCTGTAGCAGCACATTGTGTTCCTATCTCATGGTTTTGTTTATGTTACACAAAATGGATACTAGACTGACACATACATCCACTGGTTACATTAACTAATGTCAGGTTTCTCTATCCTCTGTAGCTACTGCACTTGCCCCATTCATGGGCCACAACTAGGAGACTACTCTAACAATCAGCTGGTTGTAGTAAGTAATGTGTTTGTGCAGTCAAGTTAGTCTATCCTTATGTCTTGTGTAGCAAATCTGCCCCTTTCTCATGTTGTTGCGACAGACTGCACTGATAGAACAATTGGTTGGTTACAATATCACTGCTTCATTTTTATTGACTTGCACCATTAAAAAGACCCAACGGAGTAGCTCAAGTCGAATTAGGGAGAATGGGAATTAAAGGGAAAATCGTGGAAAGTGCTAAAATATTGGATTACAATTAGAAATTTCAATGATTGGAACATTTTACATCAATGTTTGATAGTGCAGGCAAGACTTAATCATAGAGTGTTGACTAGTTAAGATAAAGGAAACCTTGAGGGGAGATTTGGGAATTATTACAAATAGGACAAGAATGGAGGATATGGAAAAACTAAATTTATTAACAAATTTTACTTTTAAGAGCTCACTGAGATTATCAGAGAAATGAAAGTAGTATGGAGCAGGAACAGTATGTTGATATATGTGATAAAACAGCAAGAGCAGGATTTGCATGGGCTAGGACAGGGGTGGTGAATTTGAAAGGTTTGAGAAAAGAGACTGATTTGGAGAAATGCCCACTATACCACCAGAAAGTTTTAGAGTGTGAAGAAACAAAGTTGCTTAGAAAGAGAATAGAGAAGAGAGAATGGCTTAATTTACCAATATAAATTCAAGCTAAAAAGTTAGTAAATGTAAAATCTAGGAAAAATATAACAGAAGTAGGTAACGTCTTGGGCAGAGTAAGAGGAAAATGGATGAGGAAAATTAGCAAGGAAGAGGTAAATGAGTATTAAATTACAGTAGTTTTTATTTGATATTGCAAGTAGGACCCAACAACTCGACAACTTCAAGGTAGAGTTAGAGTTAGTATTGGAGATTAAATAAATTGATAATTGTTCTTTTGGATTAGGAGGAATGCTAGATACCAGTAGTTAACAGGTTAGTTTTCTTTATATTTTATTTTTAGAAACTGGGTTAAGAATAAATTTGTAAAACTGTTGTAAATTTGTACAATTAACTGGGTTAACAAAATTACTTACATTAAAAGGAGTGAATTTAAACAAGTGCTAACAAGAAGTGTCTGGCTGTTTCTTGACCCCTTTAATCGCTAACCATTTCTGAATGTGGTGCAGCTGATCAGAAACAGCCATAGATGCTGAATGGCTATGCTACCACACATCATTAATGGTCTTGACATGGCAGGCAGCAGATTGATATGATCCATATAGTTAAATGAAATTCTCTATCTTCACCAAATGGAAATGACCTTACTTAAGTTTGGAAAAAGAAGGAATAAATGTAAACCAAGTAAGAGGATTAAAATATTTTTGCAGAGTTAAAATTTTGAATTATCAACACAGATACATAAAATATGGTTCAAGATTGTTCTGGTTGTTTTTCATAGTGGGAAAACAGAACAAATTGTTACTGATAAAATGTGTTTGGAATGGAAGCACTGTCAACTTCCTGTTAAGGATCTGAGGAAGCAATTGTTAGCCATTTAAAAGACCAGCATTCACTAGAATTTTTCTTACAATCTAAAATGGAAGGAGTAGGAGAAATAAGTAGATCCTACACGATACATCAAGAGAAAGATGACTATTGCAAAATTAAGGGTCTATGAGGATATTTTCTATGTATCTTGGCTAATACTATTGTTGCCGCTGTGATGAGATGGAGTTTAAGGGCGCTCAACATCTAAGGTTATCAGCGCCCTTACAATGAATAAAATTTAAAATCCAAAAACTAAAATACCACACAAACCCGCTTGATCGAAAACACCAGAAAACGAAACACCAAATTCTAAAAACTATCACACTAAAATCATGGCCAAAAAAGGGTAAAATGACTTGTCAACTGTAGAACGCAAGGGACACAAGTGCCATATGTCCGCCGGGAAGAAGAACCCCATTAAAACAGACAATATAAAATCACAAAACTAAAGGACGCTCAGCGTATCAAATGCGCCAATTAAAACCAATGGCACTGATAAAACGTAAAAGTCATTCTACAGCATGCGCGTCGTCTGCCAAAACATTGGCTATGCCAACAGGCAGACGCACTCAAACGCGCAATGGAGCTAACACTTGACACTATTAAGCTATGACACACCGTTAAGGGCACATCATACTGCTCACACAGTGGTGCGGGGTCGCCACTGAGCAGGTGCTTATGACTAAAAAGGCAATGACTGATACGTAAACAAGCTAAAATCACCTCTTCCGGACGAGAAGAACGGTAAGAGGTACCCCAGACTAACGAGAGAGGTTTAACCTCCCGCAACTTGTTACCCAGAGGGCCGTCTACTCATCGCGCCAAAGCGAGAGGATACCGCAAGGTAAAATAACATACAAATTTGAGGAGGGAACAATGGAGGTAAAACATCTGGATGATAAAATTGCCGATTTGGCAGCGGCGTCAGCAGACTCATTCCCTGTGATGCCTACATGACCTGGAATCCACACGAAGGAGACGCTGATGCCAGAAGTACCCAGCGAGTGGAGGAGATCATGTATACGCTGTAGGAGGGATGGTAATTGTACAGCGCATTAATACCCTGAAGGGCACCCAGAGAGTCCGTACAAACAACAGTGCCGCAAGTCGTGCCGCTGGATGTGTAAAAGAGACTGTATACTAATACATTTGAAATTAGTTAGGCAATGAGTATTTGTTGTTCGTTGTGGCAAAGGGAACTGAAATATTGAACATTTAAAATAAGATAGAACATCTTTACCTGGAGACGAACACTAGAAGAGTAAAACAGGGAATCTTAAGGCAGGTGAAGGAGGTTTCTGATGACGTGGTACATTTTTGAGGAGTGTCAAGTTATTTATATAAATAACTCGTTTAAGATCTGTGCACTATGGTTACATGTATGTATCTTGATTGAATGGTTTAAGATTCTGATGCACACGTGTTATGCCAAGATTATTTGTAAATAATGCCAGTAGTAGGCGACAGTTGTCACTTGAGTAACAAGGTTTACCGACTTCTATCTTGGGGGTCTTAACAAAATATAGGTTACCCTTTTGCTATAACAATTCTTTCTTTAATTTTCTGAGAGAAAATTACATGTATTTGCTGGTTGTGTAAAATATTTAGGGTTGAAAGTTTATTGTAAATATAGACATGTTTAAATGTGATCAACAAGCAACTTCTTTGAAGGAGATGTGAAGCTACATTTGTTTTCTTAGTTACAAAATCTAAGATGCCAAATGTAGTTACAGATGATATTACAAAAATTTTTTCTTACATTAATCTTCTCCTCTGAAATTTTATGTAGAGTTGCACTTCTCTGAAGTTATGTTGGATACATAAATAGGCCCCATGGGACTAAATAATATTTAAATGTACCTAATAACGAAACCTGCAGCATATTGCTAACTGGCTGCAAGCAAAGAAAAGTGCAAATAGAAGCTAGACGGCAATACAATATATTCTTTATATAGCTTTACAAATACCTTACCACAATGTAAAGGTAAAAGTGGGGATTTATTAATTTTTCCTTCTGCTGTTTTATACCTTACAGTTTGATAAAAATGTCGGTACCACAACTGTAGCAGTAATAGTAACTTTGCTTTTTCTTTACCACACAGGAAAATGGATAACTATCGTGTACATTTTGAAAGCATGGAGAGATTATTGGAGCAGCTATATTATAGCAACCAAGGTAAGATGCGCACGCAGGGTAATTTGGTGAATCACTGAAACAACATTACTAATCACTGCAAAACTGTTTAGGAAACAATGGATTACACTAATGACTGTGCTAGTAAATTACCATCTCATTTAAACAATCTGTGTAACCCAGTAAACTAATTGTTGTAAGAAGAGCCAATAATTTGAGTTTCTCACAAAAGTTTCATAGTAATCATTTAGTTTCTTTACGTTTACTAGATTTAATAACCATTAACGTTTGCTAACAAACTTCCTGAACTGAATCTGATCCAACCACACAGTAACAAATTACGATACAACTTCTCGTTCAGCATCTGTACAACAAGCGAATTTAAAATGCCTGGCACACGCGAACCTCCAATGGTCTGATTCAACACCAAAGCATTTCTCTCTTAAACATCCTAGATATGGAGTTATGTTCGGAGAAAACTAGTTGCTTCTTGCTTTGTTTACCTAGGTACAATAGAGTTCCTAGAACACCATTAGCTTAAGTTCCTAAAGCGTATGTGCTTGTCTTTTCTTTTTGGGTATCACTACCACCTATAGTGGAAGTAATCTTTCAAAATACAATATCGAGATGCTACCGAAATTAATAGTTTCAAATTCCCAGAATAAATACTTATGAATTTTAATTATTTGATTTTACTGAAACATGTGTAACCAACTTTGAATAAAATATCAAATCTTTTAGACCTTCTCACAATTATAAAAACATATTTGTACTTTCTCTACTACATACAGTAAGTAGAAGTATTCCATTCCATCCAAAAATTCTATTCCATGATTTCACCAGAAATACATGTTTTGATACCCTTGAATCCAAATAAAGCACCCATTATATTCAAAATTCGCCTAATAAGTGCAAAGCTGTGTGGAATACTTTTAGAAAAAGAATCCAATGTTTGCAATAGTAAACCAATTATGCCATTCTCTCCAGATGATTTTAATAATAGATTTGTTAACATTACACTGCTGCTAGTATTTCCAAATGATAATGCTAATGGCATATTAGAAATCTCAAATCTAAAAAAAAAATGTAATTAATACTTTTAATTTGAACATTATTGATAATAACCTAATTTTTCACATAGCATCGAAGTTCAGCACTTCAAAAGCAGAAGGCTATTATAGATTATCTAATTTTATATTAAAACAAATTATAGGTGTAACACAAGATCCCTCAACTTTTCTGTTTTCCCTAGGTATATAAAACCTAACATTGAACATTCAAGTACATAAGGATGACACAAACAATTATATACCAATTTCCCAATTTATCTAAAGTAATCAAAATATAATTTATAGGCAGTTAAGTAACTACTTTTCATGCAGTCAACTACTTAATAGTGCAGAGTTTGGATTTTGGAAAACAGACTCAACAATTGATAGCGATAGTATGAAGTCCTTTGAATCTAAATTAGTTTCTTCTGCTACTTTAGCAATTTAAGTAAGGCATTTGTCACTATCTCACACGAAATACTGATTACTAAGCTTCAAGTATCCATGGCTACGAGTTAAAATTTATACAATCATACTTAACCAACAGAAATGCAAACCATCAAATTTCTCACAAGTAAAGGAGGAGTTCTCAAGGTTCTATTTTGGGAGCTTTCTTATTTATGTAAATGATCTTTCACCACATCTGCCTTATATGCAGATGATAGTGGACACACAACTATTGCTAAAGATATGGATACATTAATAGAAAAGAATGAAGTTTTGTGGAATAAAGCTGTAAATGAGCTTGTTATTAATGAAACAAACGAGAATATAATCTTTAGATTTCATCAGAATATGCTAATAAATCTTAAAATATTGGGCTTTCATTTAGATTCCTCTTTAAATTGTGAAGTTCATACCAAGCAGCTATGCTCTAAATTGGCTCGTGTTATATATCTACTTAGCCAATTAAAGTTATCTGTAACTGAAAAGTTGATAAATTCCGTACTCTGCTTTTTCCATACACAATTAGTTTATGGAGTGACATTTTGAGGGAACTCTACTGTGCCTAATGACGCCCTGAAACAGTAAAAGAGGGCAATTTGATCTATTAAAAGTATTTCGCAACGTGACTTTGTTTACATTTTAAAACTTCAAAATCAATGACCTTACCTAATATTTATATTTTAAATTGCTTATTATACATAAATACAAATCTTTTCACTTTGAATTTTCACAGCGATATTAGTCTAAAACAGATAACTTAACAAAAGGGAAACTCATTGTAGCTATTGAATTTAACAGATTACGTATTTCCTCCCTTATGGTTTCAAAAACCTTCAACTAAATGGTTAGAAATAAATCCGTACCACAGCATACCAGAACTCTTTGTTAACTATTTACATAGACTTAAATTTTAGCATGTTATAACTCACTGATCCATGTATAATGGTTTTGTTGTAAGTAAATTCTGCTTATTATAATCTTGATTGTTAATACACAAGAAAAATACTATAATTTTTAAAATAGTTAAATGTGTGCATTCAATGTATTGCTCTTAGCGCATTCTCAAATTTCTTGAAAGCCGTATGTATTCATTACTTTTAGAACTTTAATAATTGATTAATGTACATACATTCTATTTTAGTTACATATATTGACAATTTTACTTTTTTAAAGTTAATGTGTTTATATGAGAGAGATGTATAATTTTGTCTAGATAGTCTACTGTTTTATTTGAAATGATGACCCGTCTGGTATCATTTGTATGAACTATTTATCATTTGCACGAGTTTGTTACAAACAAAACCCACTTTGGAATAAACGGTTCGACCTTTTTGTTCTGCATGTTGCAGCAATTCCAGCAATGCCCTGTAAAACCTTTTTCTTGTAATCACTCAGGGCAGGTTAGCCCGGGAACATCAATGGTGACTGGTCTACACTAGCAGTATGGAAATGCCTTTATCATCCAATAAGCATCTCACAGTTGCATACTAAAGCACACCATGTTTATGTCAGCTCCACTAGAAGTTTTATATTATTAATGAGACATCATACTAATCATTGAAACTTGCAGGTTTAGTAATAAAAGAACCTGAGGTGTGTTTAGTGAATCATAGGTACAGCACAAGGTTTACGAGATGCCTTTTCAAATCTTTAGTACCTTGATAATGTTTATCTAAACCCAATTAATGCGCCATACAGTGGAAGTGAAACCTTTTACACACTGACCTACTTCTGGTTTTGAAAGGCAGCGTCCCACCCTGCTACCGTCGTCCTCCATGGACTAGTGGTACCATGCTAGCCTCTAGTTCAAGGTCGTGGGTTCAAACTGAAGTGATAAGATCCGCGAGTACAATAATAATCACAGCCAGAATAAAAGCTTAAGACTAATCTGCTAATAAAACAAAATAAGGAAGGAAATAAGAATAATCAGGAGATAAAAGAGAATATTAAAGATTAAGAAAAGGGGGGAATAAACATAACATATGAAACAAAGTAGAGACACGAATAAATAAATCAGAATGTGAAAGGAAACGCAGGAAAAGAAAAGACACAAGGAAATCTGCCAAAAAGGCAAAACACTAAGTAATACAGGAAAGGCGAGCAGGAGAAACAGTTAGGTTCTATTGAAATCGTCGGAGACTCGCCGGAAAGCGGAACAATGAAACGGATGCGCTAGGCACTCATGCGGACAGAAAATCAAATCAGCCGTTAATAATGTGAAACAGAAGAGACGCTCGCAGAGCATAAGATTGCTGAAATTTAACCAATAGTAGGAAAAGCGCAAGGTAGCTAAACAGCCAATGAGGAATAATAAAAGTAACGTGAATAGTAACGCAAGGGAATGAAACTAGAAAAGAGGCGTGAAAGAGATTTTTGTCTAGGAGCAGGAGCAGGAGCGAGTTTTCGACACGCGAAACATGGAACACTGTGTCGTGAATAACTAGAGAGGATGTAAAAACTTTGCATCGTGTAGAGCAAGGGAGGGAAGATGAAATATTTCGTGTAGTAAAAGATAGGGAAACTAGCAACGTGTAACATTTTAGATTACAACAGGGAAAGAGATACGATAGGAAATCGTCATAGTATAACAGTGAAGAGATAGGGTAGCTAGAAATGACAAAAGTCATATTGTGTATAATTTAGAAAGAGAATTAAATCTAGGGTAGATGCACGGAAACTGCAACGGGGAAAACAGATAGGAGCGCATCTTGTGTAAAGGGTCTTCGGTACCACAAGTGTGGATCTTCAGAATAAATGGGCCACTGAGAGGAGCTGTGAGTATAATTCATCTCCCATCCACACAATCCCTGAGATAAGAATCCCACAATCACTTATCCTCTACCTGAGTAGCCGGCAATAATCTTTCCGTACCCGAAACCCTAAGCCAAGTTCCTACACACCAGAAAACGTCATATTTACCAAAACCCCGCTACAAAATGGCACCCAACGTGTCTTACACCCACGCCTAGCACCCTACCAAACCAACACAACGAAGAACGCCACCAAGGAACCAGCAACCATCACCAGACCAACACCAGCACAACAGCAGCACCGAGTAAGTACAGCCAACATTTCTTACACCAAGGGAAAAGTGAATGTTACTCCGTAATGGCAAAACAACAAAAATCACCATGGAGAACGCCCTTACGGAGGAACATACAACAGCAGCAACAACAAATCAACAGGAACTTTGGGAAAATCCATATACACTAGAGGCAGTAATACAACAAATGTTTATTCAATTCTAGCAACTTCTCAAATCACCGCACAAGGTGAGACGCTAAATTCTCAAATCACCGCACAAGGTGAGACGCTAAATTCTCAAATCACCGCACAAGGTGAGACGCTAAATTCTCAAATCACCGCACAAGGTGAGACGCTAAATTCTCAAATCACCGCACAAGGTGAGACGCTAAATTCTCAAATCACCGCACAAGGTGAGACGCTAAATTCTCAAATCACCGCACAAGGTGAGACGCTAAATTCTCAAATCACCGCACAAGGTGAGACGCTAAATTCTCAAATCACCGCACAAGGTGAGACGCTAAATTCTCAAATCACCGCACAAGGTGAGACGCTAAATTCTCAAATCACTGCACAAGGAGAGACACTAAATGCAAAACTAACTGCACAGGAGGAAACCCTAAAACAACTAGAACAGAGACTGATGACCCAGGTACACACACAATTAGTTGCCCAAGGGGAGAAGCTCGAGGCAAAAATTTTAGAGAAACTGAACACAAAATTCTCAGAACACCAAACACAAATAGAGGAGCAGGTAAAACGACAAGCAAACCAAGTGACGGAGGTGAATGCAGGGCAAGCTTCTTTACGATCGGAGGTCATTAGCATCAGAACAGATGTTCTAGAAGCATGCTCAGAATTGAAATCTTTAAAGGGAAGGGTCACACAAATGTCTGCTGACCACGTAAACCAGGAACAGCTGAATTGTGATCCGCAAGCAGCCTGTGCAAATATTAAAGCAAATGTAAATATAGAATTAACAACAATGAAACAACTTATCACCACTTCGACAAACCAGGCAGCTGCAGAACACAACGCGGCATTAGCACAAATTGAGAAAAATTCGCGTGAGTTGGCACAGGTTAGGGCAACCATAGAAAAACAAAATGTATCAAATCAAAACACCAGCAATCATGCCACCTCTCGCGAAAATATCACCGCGGAAACGCAACCAGCAATTCACGTGCCGCTTGCGTCACCGCACATCCCACTTTCTAGTTTAGCTCATGAGGTGCCTAGTTATATGAATGTGCATGCGTACCCTCTACATTTTAATTTACTAATCGAGATCGCTGTACCACAGTTTAATGACTTGAGAGACAATGCGAAACGATACATTATGGATTGGGACGCTTATTTCGAGTTAAAACAAATTCCTGAAACCTTGAAATTACTAATTATAAAGAAAGGGTTACAAGGGAGGGCACTCTCTTGGTTTCGGTTAGCGATCGGCGACCACACCACATACTCTGACTTCAAAAACCTATTCCTAACCAAATATTGGAATACTACCACCCAATACACGGTGAGAATCAGAATAAATAATGACAAATATACACCAGGGCAGGGGCAACAAATCATAGATTACTTCCTAGATCTGGCGCAACAGAGTCAATTACTAGACCCACCCATGCAAGAAGATGAATTTGTAAAACTGATTGTGAGGCATTTCCCGGATAATATCCGAAATAATTTAATTGTAACTAGGGCGACAACCATTTCTGACACATTAGAACTGTTGACGGCGCTACACGGACACCAGAGCGGTAGCTCGGAAAAAAGAGCACCGACCCAAACTTTCAGTGGGTTAACGGCACACCCCACCTATCAGCAAAGACGAGGTCCATACCCTCAACAAAAGCGATACGATGACGGGCAACCAGTTTATGAGACACAGGGGCGACAACCATTTTCACAGGAACCCACCGCGAGAAAGTACATAAATTATGTAAGAGTAAACGGGAGCCGGAGACGAAACTCATGGGGCACTAACACACCGGAACCCCGAGAATATGAAACACGGCAAGATGGACGCCACAGCCCGAATAAAATTCACAATGAACGCAGCCGCCCAGGACAAAACGTGGACGCACTATCATTGCCTCAGGAAAACCGCCGAGAAAATATAGAGTACAATCCACGGTCAAATCACCTACGAACTGAAAACACACAAACAAAACACACAGGGACCATCAAAAAGCAAACATGGTTCAACCGTGACACCCAGGCACCGACACAGCACGATGATAGGCGTGGTGGCGTATTCGGTACCAACGAGATGACGAAAACCTAAAACGGGGTCAGGATCAATTCCCGTCTCTAGAACCCCTAGCTCTTTGCAACATAGGGAATAACAAATCCATTAATGACGAAAGACAGGACGATATTATAGACTCACAAGTATCAATACGAATAGCAGGCGAAGCATACCAGGCTATCGTGGACTCCGGAGCAATGGCTTCTTTATGCAGCATGGAATTTTATAAAACTATCATATCGCGTGGAATAAAACTACAAACATTGCCTGTTAAAAATGTTTACGCTATCTTAGCAATAGGGAGGAAGAAAACCCGAATCCAACAACAAGTAATGATACCATTTAACATTCAAGAGATAGACTGAGTATATTTTTCTAGTGGTTCCACATTTAGTTACACAATTAATAATTGGGAGCGACCTGCTATCTGAATTCAGGGCTAACGTAAATTACAGAACAAGGGAGCTAGCATTAGTGAAACAATGAGACAGTAACAACACACTTTCTCAAAATGCCAGGTATAACACCACACTTAACGGAGGGTGAAAGAGACGTTCAGCAGAACAGGTTTTTTGTACAAGTCATCAGCCTTGGGGGCGAGATATGTAAAGCGCAGGTAGAGATAGATGATAGATTTTATGAGGAAGAGGAAAAGGAAGAGATTAATGAACAAGACGACGAAGAATATAGAGAAGATAAAATAAAGGATAATTATTACATAAAGCCCGTGGAAAGCGCAAAGTTAAGCGGACTGGATGACTTACCAGGTGAAAATGTAGAACAATACCTGTACGGAGAAACGAACACCCGACAAATTAGAGAGTGCATTGCACGAAAGTTTAATGACATTTCAGCCCTCAGCAAACAACAAAAACGAACACTAACTACAATTCTATGGAACAGAAGCATTTTCAGACAAAACAGGTTGCTATAAAAATTTCGAATATTCTTTTGAGGTGAAACCAGCTCCCCCATGGAAATATAAATGTAGAAACATACCGATAACCCTTCAAAACGCAGTAAATGACACGATAACACAAATGATAGAGCAAAAAATAATACAACCGTCGAATTCGCCATATATAAACCCTTTATGTGTTGTTGCAAAGAGCTCAGGAAAGGTTCGCATTACGATAGACGCTCGCTACTTAAACACCTTTATAATACCCGACAACACGAGGACTCAGAGTATCGAATACATCCTTGCCGGAATCGGAAAGAAAACGTGGTTCTCATGCTTGGATCTCAACAATTCATATCTACAAATCCCATTGGCTCCCCATGTTAGACAATACACGAGCTTCATTTACCAGGGTAAAGTGTTCGAATTTTTTAGGATACCCTTTGGTTTATCGGTCAGCGGATCAGGATTTTTGAGAGCAACAGAGAAAATGTTTGGAAACACAGGACTACCTAACCCAATACATCGACGACTTCCTGATACACAGCACGAACATTGAGAACCACCTTCAGCACATAAACACTGTATTAACAAAAATTAGACAAAACGGGTTGACCCTAAATCTAAATAAAACATTCTTTAGCCAAGAAATAAAATTTCTCGGATACATCATTTCGGACAAAGGAGTGGCACCAGACCCGGAACGCATACGCACGATTCAGGCAATACCACCCCCTAGAAACGTTACAGCTAAGAAAATTTCTAGGTATACTGCGGTATGAAGCTCGCTTCCTCGCAAATTATGCCAGAGAGGTAGCACCCCTAAGAGAGCTGTTAAAGAAAGGCACACGCTGGAAATGGTCGGAAGAACACCAAAGCACTTTCGACAAAATAAAACAACTCTTTGGAAAGGCAATACTACTGGAAAGACCAAACATAAATTTACCATTTCACATTTATTCCGACGCAGCCATCACAGCTTTCGGAGCCATCTTGTGCCAATACGACGAGCAAAATGATCAACATATCAGCTAGGCATCTCGAACTTTGACCCCTACAGAGAAAACAGCGGGAATCACAGAACTAGAGATAGCAGCAATATATTTCGCACTACAAAAATTCAAACACTACGTGTATAATAAATCAATCACAATATACACTGACCACGTGAGCTTATCATTCATTAAATCATGCAAACTCGTCAGCTCCAAAATAGCCCGTTATATACATGAAATCACAGCATATGACGTCAATATAAAGCACATCCCAGGAAACAGCAACATTTTCGCTGATACACTATCCCGACTAGGAAACAGGGAAGGAATTCCAGAATGCATGGGACATACTAGAAGGGAAATTAAAATTCTGAGAACTTCGTTACACTCAGGTAGCGAACTTGCCGAACAGGTTGAACACATCAAAACATTACAGCTGCAGGAACCAAAGTTGGCAACCCTAATGAGCCAGGCAAAGTATATTACACCTGACTTGGAGACGATAGGGATGCACAAAGGCATACTTTACAAACTAAAAAGGTCGAAACAACCAACGTGGCTGACATATGCGCCGAGTTCTTTGGAAGCAAAAATAATTGACACTTTCTATAAATCAATGATACATGCAGGATCAGAAAAGACATGCAACACAATACAACAACACTTTTACATCCCAAGACTACATCGAAAAGTACGGCAGCATATAAGCGAATGTGACATGTCAAAAATGCAAACCAATGAATGTAAAATACGACACACCACCTCAGAATATCATCAGGGATAAACCTATCTTTAGTAGCGGCAGATTCACATGGTCCTCTACCGTCAGGAGTGGGAGGCATGCGACACATTTTTGTATTGGTTGATGTATTCACAAAATTTGTAAAACTATACCCCATGCGAAAATTAACGAGCGCAGCATGTGCCAAGAAAATCAACGACTATATACCCAAATACGGGAAAATGAATTCACTTCTCGTGGCAGACATTCGACACGTCATTGTGATATCTCAAGTCTCGACCAGCATTAAAGAGATGTGGCACAACAGCGACAGTTCACATCTGTTAAGTGTAAAATCATTCAACATCAGCAACACTTGTTACAATTGCAGACAATCGACACTTCATTGTGATATCTCAAGTCTCGACCAGCATTAAAGAGATGTGGCACAACAGCCACTGTTCACATCTGTGAAGTGTACAGTCATTCAACATCAGCACCACTTTATTCATTTGCAGACATTCGACAGGTCACGATGGTATCTCGGGTCTCGACAAGGATGAAAGAAGTGGCACAACGACAAGAGTTCACATCTGTGAAGGGTAATATCATTCAACAATTGCAGACATTTGACACGTTATTGTGATATCTCAAGTCTCCACAAGGATTAAAGAGATGTGGTTCAACGGCCACAGTTCACATTTGTGAAGGGTAATATCATTCAACATCAGCAGCACTTGTTACAATTGAAGACATTCGACACGTCATTGTGATATCTCAAGTCTCGACAAGGATTAAAGAGAACTGGTACAACGGCCACGATTCATATCTATGAAGGGTAATATCATTCAACATCAGCAGCACTTGTTACAATTGCAGACATTCGACACGTCACGATATCTCAAGTTTCGGCAAGGATTAAAGAGAAGTGGCAAAACGGCCACAGTTCACATCTGTGAAGGGTAATATCATTCAACATCAGTAGCACTTGTTACAATTTCAGACATTCGACACGTCATTGTGATATCTCAAGTCTCGACAAGCATTAAAGAGAAGTGGCACAACGGCCAGAGTTCACATATGATAAGTGTAAAAACATTCAACATCAGCAGCACTTGTTACAATTGCAGACATTCACACGTCCCTGTGATATCTCAAGCCTCGACAAGGATTAAAGAGAAGTGGTACAACGGCCACAATTCACATCTGTTTAGTGTAAAATCATTCATCAGCAACACTTGTTACAATTGCGACATTCGACACGTCATTGTGATATCTCAAGTCTCCACAAGGATTAAAGAGATGTGTCATAACAGCCACAGTTCACATCTGTGAAGTGTAAAATCATTCAACATCAGCAGCACTTGTTACAATTTCGGACATTCGACGCGTCATTGTGATACCTCAAGTCTCGACAAGGATTAAAGTGAAATGGCAAAACCGCCACAGTTCACATCTGTGAAGCGTAAAATCATTCAACATCAGCAGCACTTGTTACAATTGCGACATTCGACACGTCATTGTGATATCTCAAGTCTCGACTAGCATTATGGAGATGTGGCAAAACGGCCACAGTTCACATCTGTGAAGGGTAATATCATTCAACATCAGCAGCACTTGTTACAATTGCAGACATTCGACACGTCACGATGATATCTCAAGTCTCGTCAAGCATTATAGAGATGTGGCAAAACGGCCACAGTTCACATCTGTGAAGGGTAATATCATTCAACATCAGCAGCACTTGCTACAATTGCAGACATTCGACACGTCCCTGTGAAATCTCAAGTCCCGACAAGAATTAAATAGAAGTGGCACGACGACCACAGTTCACATCTGTGAAGTGAAAGATCATTCAACATCAGCAGCACTTGTTACAATTGCAGACATTCGACACGTCCCTGTGATATCTCAAGTCTCCACAAGGATTAAAGAGAAGTGGCACAACGGCCACAATTCACATCTGTTAAGTGTAAAATCATTCAACATCAGCAGCATTTGTTACAATTGCAGACATTGGACAGGTAACGATGGTATCTCGAGTCTCGACAAGGATTAAAGAGAAGTGGCACAACGGCCACAGTTCACATCTGTGAAGTGCAATATCATTCAACATCAGTAGCATTTGTTACAATTGCAGACATTCGACACGTCATTGTGATATCTCAAGTCTCCACAAGCATTAAAGAGATGTGGCACAACGGCCACTGTTCACATCTGTGAAGTGTAAAATCATTAAACATCAGCAGCACTTGTTACAATTGCAGACTTTCGACACGTCCATGTGATATCTCAAGTCTCGAATAGAATTAAAGAAAAGTGGCACAAATGCCACAGTTCACACCTGTGAAGTGTGAAATCATTTATCAGCAGCACTTGTTACAACTGCAGACATTTGACACGTCACTGTGATCTCAGGTCTCAACTAGGATTAAAGAGAAGTGGTACAACGGCCACAGTTCACATCTGTTAAGTGTAAAATCATTCAATATCAGCAGCATTTGTTACAATTGCAGACATTCGACACGTCACTGTGATGTCTCAAGTCTCGACAAGGATTAAAGTGAAGTGTACAGTCATTCAACATCAGCAGCACTTTATACAATAGCAGACATTCGACAGGTCACGATGATATCTCGGGTCTCGGCAAGGATTAAGGAGAAGTGGCACAACGACCACTGTTCACATCTATGAAGGGTAATATCATTCAACATCAGCAGCACTTGTTACAATTGCAGACATTCGACACGTTATTGTGATATCTCAAGTCTCCACAAGGATTAAAGAGATGTGGCACAACAGCCACAGTTCACAGATGTGAAGGGTAATATCATTCAACATCAGCAGCACTTGCTACAATTGCAGACATTCGACACGTCACTGTGATATCTCAAGTCTCGACAAGGATTAAAGAGAAGTGGCACAACGGCCACAGTTCACATCTATGAAGGATAATATCGTTCAACATCAGCAGCACTCGTTACAATTGCAAATAATTTTTTGTATTTTTTTTTAATTTTTGTATTTTTTGTATTTTTTTTATTTATGTTTTTTTATTTTTTTTATCTTTTTATTTATTTTTTTTATTTTTTTTATTTTTTTATTTTTTTTATTTTTTTTTATTTTTTTTATTTTTTTTTATTTTTTTTATTGTTTTATTTTTTTTACTGTTCACATCTGTGAAGTGTACAGTCATTCAACATCAGCAGCACTTGTTACAATTGCACACATTTGAAAGGTCACGTTGGTATCTCGGGTCTCGACAAGGATTAAAGAGAAGTGGCACAACGGCCACAGTTCACACCTGTGAAGTGTAAAATCATTCAACATCAGCAGCACTTGTTACAATTGCAGAATTTGGACAGGTCACGATGGTATCTCGGGTCTCGACAAGGATTAAAGAGAAGTGGCACAACGGCCACAGTTCACATCTGTGAAGTGCAAAATCATTCATCATCAGCAGCACTTGTTACAATTGCAGACATTCGACGAGTAATTGTGATACCTCAAGTCTCGACAAGGGTTAAAGTTAAGTGGCAACACGGCCACAGTTACACCTATGATGGGTAATTTCAT